>CM048753.1:102215246-107397746 GCA_026315105.1 Locusta migratoria | reverse complement strand
TCGGAGTTCTGAAAGGTTGGTGTCGGTGGGAAGTATCCAGATAACCCGGATGGTGTAACACTGCGCCAAGATGTGCTGGCCGTGTACTAAGGCATGTTTAGCCACAGGGTGATCTTCATTACCAACAAACACTGTCTGCCTGTGATCGTTCATGTGAATGGACAGTTCATAGCTGGTCATTCCCACATAGAACGCTTCACAGTGCAGGCATGTCAGTTGGTAAATCACGTGGGTGCTATTGCACGTGGCTCTGCCCTTGATCGTGTACACCTTCCGGGTTACTGGACTGGAGTAAGTGGTGTTGGAAGGGTGCATAGGACAGGTTTTACAACGGGGGCGGTTGCATGGGTAGGAGCCAGAGGGTAGGGAAGATGGTTTCGGGATTTCATGGGGATGGGCTACGAGGTAACGGGCGTTAGGTGGGCAGCGGAAAGACACTCTTGGTGGAGTGGGAAGGATGTCATTAAGGATGGATCTCATTTCGGGGCAGGATTTAGGAAAGTTGTATACTTGCTGGAGAGCCACATTCAGAGTCCGCTTCAGTCCTGGAAAGGGGCACTTCTGGTGTTCTTCGGTGGAAGGTTCTGGATTTGTGGGGATGAGGAGGTGACTCTGGTAATTTGCTTCTGAACCAGATTAGGAGGATAGCTGCGGGATGTGAAAGCTCTTATTAGGTTATTGGTGTACTGGTTCAGGGATTCGGGACTCTTCTGCCACGAAGACCTAAGCTGTAGGGAAGGGAATGTTTGATGTGGAATGGATGGCAGCTGTCATAATGGAGGTATTGTTGTTTGTTGGTTGGTTTGATGTGGACGGATGTGTGTAGTTGGCCGTTGAACAGATGGTCGACATCGAGGAAAGTGGCATGGGATTTGGAATAGGACCAGGTGAATTTGATGGGACCAAAGGAGTTGAGGTTGGAGGGGAAATTCTGGGGTACTTCTTCACTGTTGGTCCAGATCATGAAGATGTCATCAATGAATCTGTGCCCCACTTTGGGCTGACAAGCATGGGTATCCAGGACGGCTTCCTCTAAGCAACCCATAAATAAGTTTGCATACGAGGGGGCCATCCTGGTTCCCATGGCTGTTCCCTTTAGATGTTGGTATGTCTGGCCCTCAAAGGTGAAGAAGTTGTGGGTTAGGATGAAGCCTGGCTAGGGTATTAAGGAAAGAGGTTTTAGGTAGAGAAGTGGGTGGTCGGCCTGAAAGGAAATACTCCACCGCAGCGAAGCCCTGGGCATGTGGGATATTTGTGTATAAGGAAGTGGCATCAATGGTTACAAGGATGGTTTCAGGAGGTAACAGGCTGGGTAAGGATTTCAGGCGATCAAGGAAGGGGTTGGTGTCTTTGATGAAGGATGGGAGACTGCACATGATGGGTTGAAGGTGTTGGTCTATGTCGGCAGAGATTCGTTCCGTGGGGGCTTGGTAACCGGCCACAATTGGCCGGCCTGGATGATTAGGTTTGTGAATCTTAGGAAGTTGGTAGAAGGTAGGGGTGCGGGGTGTCGGTGGGGTCATGAGTTTTATCGACTCAGGTGAAAGGTTTTGTAGGGGGCCTAAGGATCTGAGAATTCGCAATGTATGTCTAGGTGTGTTTGCGTTTGGATATGTGTGAGTGCGTGTGTATTTGTTTACCTTCCTTTTTTTCCCCTAAGGTAAGTCTTTCCACTCCTGGGATTGGAATGACTCCTTTTCCACTTCCTTAAAACCCATATCCTTCGCTTTCTCCTTTCCTTTCTTCCTCTTTTCCTGAAGAGGCGTCCAACGGTTGTGAAAGCTTGTATGTGTGTGATTTTATTTGTGTCTGTCGATGAGCCTGTCCTTTGGGTACGTCAACCGTTTTCTATTTTTTATATTTGTTTATCCCACCAGGAAAGTTTACTTCTATAATTTTCATTTCATTAATTTGAATCTAACAATCATGAAATATGGACTTGCTCTGAACCACTAATCATATACAGATGATGATGAGTGTCAATTCCAAATGTTTTTAAAGTTTCATCATCCAATACCCCCCACCAGGGGGATCATGGTCCTTTCGTGAATATGCGCGTGGCAAACAAGGGGTCCCAAGCTAGTGCTAGTGCAGTCTTTCTCTCTGGACTGCATTTCCTTTCCCTTCCCCTCCTTTCCTATCCTCACTCCTTCCGCTCTTCACTAGGGGACTGACGATCTACACAGTTTGGTCCCACTATACCAAACCACCAACAAACCAACCATCCAATTGATCTAATACCAGTTGCCTGATGAATATATTTAACAATTGTGAAAAATCGTACAGATGTTTTCAGGTTTAACACTCTCCATCACCACCAGGGCCTGACAATTTTAGCACCTATTACCTTGAAAGATTTGTTGAGTACGAACCAGAACAATTTACATGCAATTACCAAATATATGTATATACAATGAAGACAGTACGGAGGGATATCAAACTAATTTTCAACTGACATCAATGAATAAGGTAACTGAGTGTGACAAAAGACCTTACCTTCTTCCCATCCCTCAGATAATGACTGCAGTACTCCCAAAGCCTCATATTTTGCTCATCTTTAGCAATGATTTGTTCTATGCTGGGATCAATTTCAAACACTTCAGGTTTAAGTCTTTTATTCCAACTGTCTTCTTCGTTCTCATCCATCACATGGTTTTCTACTAAGGTCATATCACTTTCACACGGTTCGAGTTTAATCCTATAAGTTAAACAATTTTCTTCACTCTCATTCATCACATGATTTTCTACCGGTTTCTTGGAACGTTCTTCAGATTTCTTCTTGGGGGCCGGGGCTGGTGGTTCGTAATTTTCAGGATACTGCAAAAGAACACAAATTGTTAAGTCTTTTACACTATACTTATACAGGGTTAAATAATTGCCCCCCCCTCCCCGCCCCCAAACATCAGATGGTGATTTAAACCATACAGAGGAATCCAGAAACTCTTTGATAGTTAATATCTTTTGAACAAAAAGATATTTAATTGCAAATTCTTGGATGGTAGCATAGTCAATTCTTTTTGCAACAGAAGGTCACTATGAAAATCGTAGGACAACTTTGATGTGTCTTTTACAGCATTACAGTGCAGCAATTAAAGAAGTAAGATTGTCATTTGGGCAACGGAAGGTAGTAATGAAATGGTACTGCAAAGATGGAAACATGGTGGTACAACGGCAATGGTAGACTGAGTATAGAAGTCAGCTAACTCATACAACAATTTATTGTATTTGAGACAAATTAAAAGCTGATGAACTGTTCAGGATGTGTATAATAAAAAGGAGGGCTGACTAAAAACATCAACACCAGCTTCCAGCATTGATGTGTTCGACACTTTAATAAATCACCTCAAAAATTTTGTGAATGAGGATGCACGTGAAAGCGGGATAAGGTGATCAAGTGTAAGGTGACTTCTGAAGGCTGCAAAGTGGAAAGCACACATTCTAAAATTGTTGCATGTCATGAACAAGGTGGAGCCAGACCTAAGGATGGAGTATTGCGAGTGGTTCAAAGGCAAGCTTTGCGAGAATAAAAGATTTACAGGAATATGAAACTTCCTGGCAGATTAAAATTGTGTGCCGGAACCTGGGACCTTTGCCTTTTGCGGGCAAGCGGTCTACCGACTGAGCTATTCCGACACGACTCATGATCCCACCTCACAACTCTGCAGAGTGAAAGTTTCATTCGGGAAACATCCCTTAGGCTGTGGCTAAGCCATGTCTCCACCATATCCTTTCTTCCAGGAGTGCTAGTATTGCAAGTTTCCCAGGAGAACTTCTGTGAAATTTGGAAAGTTGGAGGCGAGGTACTGGCAGAAGTAAAGTTGTGAGGCAGGATCGTGAGTCATGTCGGAATAGCTCAGTTGGTAGAGCACTTGCCCGCGAAAGGCAATGGTCCCAGGTTCGAGACCTGGTTCCAGCACACAATTTTAATCTGCCAGGAAGTTTCATATCAGCGCTCACTTCGCTGCAGAGTGAGTTTCATTCTGGTTTACAGGAATAGTTATCTGGTCTGATGAGGTGAAATTCAAACTGAACAGTACTGTGAAGTGCCACAAAAGAGTTTACTGGGCTTCTGAAAATCTTAGTTCACATGGAGAAACTTGCTTACATGCCGGCTGTGGTGTGGTCTCTCATTGCGCAGTTAGATTGGACCAATCTTCTTTAAAAGTACCATAATTGGTGAGGTGTATCTTCATGTCTCAAATATCAATTTTACCTGCCGTCCAAGAGATGTTTGAAATTTAAAGATTTTAGCTAATACCAATGGCACTCCAGCATACTACCACAGAGATTTGTTGTACACAGTACACTGCTACATCAACTTCAATTAATACGAGATATATAATGAATTTTTATGTTGAATTCAGACCTCATATGATTATCCCCACTGGTCATTGCAAGATTTGTCAACTTATCAAGGGCATGCGTAACTTGTACAAACACTATTATTTAATAATACACTTATTAAATTCAACCAATACTGAAATGACAATTATTGCAAGCAGCATGAATGAGACAATGTTCAAAAATACATAATTCTCTGATATTTTAAAAAATTTTTTTTTTAATCTCCCTGATTTTTCACATTCACAGAATATATGACATCAACTACGAATGGGTAAAGCAGAAAATGTGTACCCAGCCGGGATTCGAACCTGGGTCTCTCGCTTTCTAGGCAGTTGCGCTGACCTGTACACAGTGATCACAGTGTGGGGACACAGTGATTACCACACCTGCAAGGACTACCAAAGCATGCCTCCTGTCAGATACAAATTCCCAGCTCAAATTTCAGGTCAAATATAATTCCCTGAGAATTTCGGGATTTCCAGAAGAATCACCAACCTGAATATAGGCTTACTGGAGAGGATTATGATTTTTAAACATATATAGTATGCCCATGACATACGTTTTTGCTTGTATTTTGGAGGTTTAAACATTTTTCTTGATTCTGATTTTTTCCTTGATTTTGCCTTTTTTAAGTCTGAGCCAGAAGAAAATGTAAAACAAGCATTTCACTGTAGTCTGATATAGAACTTAACTTTTGTGCAAGGAATTATTCAATTGAAATGCAAGTTGACAACACTAAATACACAATGTTGCTTTTTAAAATTTTTTTTTATTATTTTATACATATATATTTTTTAATTTGTGGTTAATAACTGAGTACGTCTCTATAGCACAATGTTCTGCCATCTTGAAAACATATACATTGTGGGGAATATTCCAAAGAGCATGTTCACAAACTCCAGGGAATATTTGATCAATATAATGCACCAAAGAAGTCAACTGTGATATGACTGACTGTTAAATTTAAGAAACCAGTGTGGCTGTTGACACTAAGGCTCAGCATGCACTTGATGCAGCCCAGACACGAGAAGAGACACAGATCATTCATCATATATGGTGTAGCAGTGGCTTGTGAACTCCACGTAGGGGTTGACATATGTTTCAAGAAATGGAAGAAGGCCCAGATGATAAAATCATTGTGCATCCCTCTTGGCTTGGCCGAGCTGATCATTCAGAAGTAACAGGAATTTTAGTTTACATAGTTCTTTTATGTGTGTAACCAGGGACTATAGTCTGAAAAAATCCAGTCAGCATCTTTAGCTAATGATTCTTGATGTCTTTTCATTTCAGTACATTGTTCATTTGCAGCTCAGCAGGCGGCACACGAAGAAGAGAAATATGAGCCTGCTTCACATTCGGCACAGCAGGGGGGCAACAGGCACTTCTGTGCAGCGTAGCAGCAGACCATGATGCATCAAACTTATCTCGCATACCGCATTTGCTTGAATATAGGCCGCACATTTTTTTCCAAATTTTGGCTTACAAAATCGTGGTGCAGCCTTAAATTGAGTTTCCGTCCTCCCCCCCCCCCCCCCCTTTTCCCCAAAAGTCATTAGTTTCAAAAATTACTGCTCACTTTTATTTTGGTCTGGGAAACACGATAAAATAGATTGTCTCTAAAAAATGGTATAGTAACTGTTTCGCAGAACTGAATGTACGTTTTTGTACACATTCAGGGAAATGGCGTAGCAATTTGTGAAAGTCGATGTTTCGATATAAATCAAATTCTGTCATTCTGTATCACAGCCAACGTAACAGGCGACTGTCCTTAACAAGTCTGTGCAGTCAAACAAAAACAGTACATAACACACGTACATCCTACACACAGAAATGATTTTAATTTGATGTGGCAATGAAGCTAATCTTCGCAATAAAATTTTAGTGTGTGTAGCAGGAGTTCTTATCGTGATGTTTACGTTGGTAAATCCTACAGTGAGCGCTGACGGGAGGGATGGCGGAACAACTGATTTGTGTACCTAATACCGAAGTTGAGTTCAAACGCTACTTTTTAAAATAACATATTTTACCACAACCAGATTCATTGCAGCCTTGCAACTGAATCATTTCTGTTGTAACAGCAAAATCATAGTTGAAGTTTTGAATTACAAAGTCAAGCAAGTCTTTTTCTACATCAGGATATTTACATTTTTTGCCCTCACACATTAGCGACAATATTTTTTCATCAACGTCAAATTTATATCCAGCTTCCCGCTTCTCATGTTCCTTACTGTGACAGGGCAACCGGAAGCTTACATTTGACAGTGTAACTCGTGAATTCTTTTCCCATTGCCACTTACTCGTCTCACACACACACACACACACACACACACACACACCGAAAAGACACTATATTCCCGCAACACACATCTATGCAATGTAAAACTTGAAAAGCCCCGGTAACACGGCTTGGATTTGTCCTTCCCTCACTTGGAGTGCTGAATTACTATCAGCCTGTCTTCTCGGTTTCTTATTAATTGATTTACAGTTTTCCATATTTGCTTTGAATTTGTTGAAAAGAGAACATGATTACATTCTGATTACAAGAAAGTTCGATTAAACAAAAATAAATAAAATTTAAAAAAACCTGTGGCCTAAACTTAGGATTTTTTTTTTTTTTTTTTTTTTGTTTTTTTTTTTTTTTTTTTGTTTCTAGAAGCTCACGTCAAAAGTTTAGGTGCGGCCTATATTCACATGTGGCCTATATTCACGCAAATATGGTATTTTCTCAAGTATGGAAAGATGTATGGCTCTCCTTCCACCGTTGCAAACAATTTAACACTTTAGCTATATCTTTATTGAGATAACTGCATTAAAGCACAACATGCACAAGTAATTTTATTAATCAGGTAATTAAGAACAGAGAAGGATAAATTGTTTGGAGGTTAGCATCAAAGTATATTCATGTAAATGGAAATTGCTTAATGCCATACATCTTCAAGACAGGACAAAGCTTGTAGCTTTACTATGCACTGTAGTACCTGCTCAGAGGAGTGGGTCGTATCATTGAATAAAATGGACTACTGTGAAATGGCACTGACAATTCGGTAAACATAAAAGAGTTTATTGTCAGGTAAATTTATACACATTGATTGTAACAGAAGATGTAATATAACATCATATCCCTCGATTATAACAGAAGATGTAATATAAAAATGTTCAGAAGAAGTGGTTTCTATTATTCTGCAGAAAGTTGAAAATTTATGAAATCTTCCAGATTCCAATACATAATCACAGTGGAGAAGAAGACCATATTTTACAACACACAAATGCAATGGAGAAGAGGACCACATTAAAAGCATCTCTACAGCTTTTCTGAGTATTTATTATAGATGAAGTAATTCAGAATTTGTGGATAACAATGCTCCCATCTGAACATATCTTGTCTCAAACTGACACTTCAACAGGTGATTTCTTGCAACAGTGGCATGAATTGGCCACCGGGATCTCTGAATTTTAACATTGTATGATTAATTTCCAAAGGAGTATTTGAAATCTTATGTGTATCAAATAAACAATGATTACTTCTAGTGCTTAAGGCCAAGATTCTGTGTGTAATTTCAGAACTAGCAATGCAAGCATGCCACAAAGTTCATACATAATTTACAAAAGAATGAGGGTAAGCCAGAAAAATTGCAGAAGGCATTCGATTAAAATAATATTTCATACATCATTACAGGTAGCACAGACTGTAGTAATATGAAAAGTACTGTAAACCGTAGCAACTTTGTGACAGGTGATGAAACATTGTGACACCTACTTGGTGCACCATATATTTAAATCTCATGGGCATATCGTGGTATTTAGAGCTTCTTTTCGGCGTGGCCTACGTGCCTGATGAGTGCTGCTATCTCCTGGAGCAACCAGAAACTACCTGAGTATACTCTACAATGGTATGGAAAAGTCAATTGCTTAGTGCCGCTTAAGACATCAGAGACCGTTCTGTGGTAACTTTGCATTCCTGACTGTGAAGTAAGCAGACCAGTGCAATGGAGGTGAGTTGAATTTGAAGTTTTACATATTGATGCAGCCTGTGTTAAAAATCATAGCTGTAGTGCATATTTTCCTTATGTTTCTGATTAATATATTGTAAATGTGAAGGAACAGAGTACAACATTGTGACACAATGGCACTGTCACAAAGTTGTCCTGTAATACTACAGATGACAGTTACATTTGGATTTAGGTATATTTCTGGTTTTCGTCCCACACTTAGTCAAGTCAAGAAGAAGGGTCGGCTCACGCCCATCAACAAGATAATGAACTGTTGCAAAACAAAGTAAGTGACAGCTTCATAGAGTACCCAACTAAAAAATGAACTGAAATGACAAAGAGAAAGCAGATATTCAGGAGGAAATGAGTCAATGTCATCCTTGGGAAGAGCATTTCCGTCCTTGATCAGCAGAGTGTGCTACTACACAATCTTCAAATGGGCTGAACCAACCCTCAGCTGGCACAGGTATGAAGTCAAAAAAGAATGCAGCTCACCGCATCATTTGCAGCTCCAAGTGATAAAGACAGTTTAATTTATGCTGAATCAGATTACAGTTTGTCTGAATGTCTGGACTATGAAGCTGACGTCGCAGAAGAACTTGAGGATTTCAAGAAAGAAGACAAGATAGTGGGGATCTATGTGATGGTGATGTATGAAGGAGGGCATTATCCAGGTATAATAACCAAAATCAGGAGTGATGGTGCACTTGTTAATGTTATGCAGTCAGTGGGGAAAAACTGGAGACGCCTGACAGTAAAAGATGAAATTTAGTACGGAAATGAGGAAATAGTTTGTAAGATAAATGCTCCAAAGGAAAGAGGCAAACGAAATATTTTCGATGTTCCTGAAATAGCTAAGTTTTGAGTTTTGTAACTGTTTTATTTAGAATGTTGCTACTCAGGTGTTGCTTCAAACTGTTAATATTCTCATGTTGCAATGGAAGTAGGCTTGACTTCGACGGCAACTAAACACAGCACTTATACTGAAAGCACGTTTATTACGAACTCAACATACACGCAGCACTGACTGCCTCTCAGGCAGAGTGCTCTGCTATTTATACACAGACAGAATTTACCAGAAATTAGAAGAACAGTTAACATAAGAAACAAGTAGAATTTACAAGTGAACATAAGAAAGATGTAGAACCTTCTGGAATTGTAAATTACAAAGAAATAAATTTTTGCCGGTGGGTGGGATTGAACCGGCGACCTCCTGCTCCGCAGTCCGTGACGCTATCCCCTGCGCCACACCGGCAGTTAGTGTTCATGATCTCTCACGGCATTGCTTCCTCTCCTGGAGAAACAGCGACCCACTGTTAGGATCCCTTTGGAGCCAGCTGCAATGTCCTGGATCTTGACCGTGTCATGGGTCCTCTATATGACAGTTCAAGAGAATCCTTCCCTTCTCCGCGATTATCGACGACAGACGTTCCTGTCGTGGCTTCATCAGGAACATTACCGTCCTTAAAGTCCTTGAACAAGAATCCATTGTCATCTACCTGCTCTTCAGGATCGTAGTAAGGCTTCATGTGCAGGACGTGAACAATGTCTCTTCGTTTTTGACGTTTCGACAACGGCTCATAATCCTCAACTTCGTATGTGACGTCTGACAGGCGGCGTATGACACGATACGGACCAAAGTATCGCTTCAATAACTTTTCTGACAGTCCAACCTTCCGTACAGGGGCAAAAATCCATACCAGATCTCCTGGGCTGTACACAACAGGTCGGTGCTTGTCGTTATACCGCTGATGGTCCTTCTCCCGTGCATCCAGTGTCCGTATGCGAGCCAGCTGTCTTGCTTCTTCGACCCTGGTGATGAGCTGTTTAACATAGTCATCCTTAGTGTCGTCCGGTTGGAACGGGAACAGTGTATCCATTGACGTCTCAGCTTTACGGCCATGGAGCAGGAAAAACGGAGTGAAGCCTGTGGTGTCTTGTCTTGCGGTATTGTAAGCGAATGTCACGACTGGCAGAATTGTATCCCAATCCTTCTGCTCAACATCGACGTACATCAACAGCGTGTTGGCTAACATTTTGTTAAAACGTTCCGTAAGACCATTTGTCTGAGGGTGGTATGCAGTTGTCATTCTGTGGACAATGTTGCACCGTGACATTACCTCTGATACTAGTTTTGACTGGAATACGTTTCCACGATCAAAAATCATGACACGTGGTGCTCTATGCTTCAAAATAATGTCTTCTACAAGGAATTTTGCGATCTCTGGAGCTTCTGCAGTCGGCACAGGTTTGGTGACAGCGTAGCGTGTGAGGTAGTAAGTGCAGACTATTATCCAATGGTTACCGGTTGTCGACTTCGGGAACCTCCCTAAAAGATCGATCCCAACTCGGTGGAATGGAGCAGCTGCCGGCGGAATTGGTACGAGGTGTCCTGGAGGTAATTGCGGCACATGCTTCCGTCGCTGGCACTCTTTACAGTGACTCACATAGTGCTTGACAGATCGGTAGAGACCTTTCCAGTAATACCTGCGTCTGATTCTGTCTAGGGTCTTCACGAATCCCAGATGACCGGATATTGGAGCATCATGGAAATATTTGAGAATAGCTGGCCTGAGATGAGCTGGAACAACAAGTAGTCATTTGGGGCCCACTGGATCGTAGTTGCTCTTGTACAATGTTCCGTTTATAAGTTGGAACTCTCAATTGGTCGGTTCTCCTTTCTCCAAGGCCTCTATCATTTTTAATAGTGTTGGATCTTCCCTCTGTTCAGCTGTAACGTCGTCTAATTCAGTGAGAGCTGAAATTTCATAATGCTGTTGTGTTCCACTAATGGATTCCTCGAAAGGCAGTCGGCATCCTTGTGTTTGCGCCCGTCCTTGAATACCACTGTGACATCGTACTCTTGGAGTCTTAGTGCCCATCTTGTTAGTCGACCTGATGGATCCTGCAAGATAGTCAGCCAACACAAAGAATGGTGGTCTGTCACGACGGTGAATGGTTTGCCGAATAAATACGGCCAGAACCGCGAGACATTCTTTTTCAGTTGTAGAGTAGTTTATCTCGGACTTTGAGAGTACTCTTGACGCTTAGGCTATCACTTTTTCGGCACCTTCCTGAACTTGTACAAGCACTGCACCAATCCCATAGCCACTGGTGTCTGTGTGAAGTTCCGTTTCTGCATTCTCGTCGTACAAGGCTAGCACTGGTGCGGAAGTTAGAGCCTTCTTAAGTGCTCGGAAAGCTCTTTCTTTTGTCTCATCCCAGCAAAATTAGGCGTCTCCCTGCAGAAGTTCTTGTAATGGACGTGCCTTGTACCAAATTCCTTTTATGAAATGTCAGTAGTATGAGCACAGCCCAAGAAAACTTCTCACATCATGAATGTGCTGAGGAGTTGGAAATTCTGTGACTGCCCTTACTTTATCTGGATCAGGATGGACACCATATCCGTGTGTTTTCTTTGTGATACTGTTCAGCCGCCGATAGTCGACACAGAATCGCCACGTGCCATCCTTCTTCTTTACGAGCACCACTGGAGATGACCAAGGACTCTCCGAAGGTTGAATAATGTCATCTCGCAACATCTTCTCCACTTCCTCCCGAATTATCCGTCTTTCAGTTGGCGACAGTCTATACGAACGCTGGATAATTGGCGGATGGTCCCCAGTATTGATACGGTGCTTTATCGTGGGCCGTTTCGTCTGACTTTTCCCCTGCTGAGGTGTGAATGCACCCGGAAATTGGCGTAGTATACCTAACACCCGCTGGCGTTGTTCCTTGGTCAGTCCAAGCCCTATTGGCAGTTCCACGTTTGTTTCCTCCAGCGTGTTGTCTGTACTGAGAGCAGGGCATGGGTCTTCATTGATGACGTTGAGCTCACTGTCCTGTATTGGTTCAGCTGTCCCGATACACAGTCCCTTGGGTATAAGTTGTGACTGCTCGTGACAATTTATGATCCAAATCTCTCCTTGACCGCCGGTAATGCTTATGATAGCCGCTGGTATGTAAATTTCTTTTGTGAGCCTGATAAACTTTTTACAATCAACAAGAACTTCACAGTTTAACCAGTCATCTGTGTTTGTGACTGCAACTCTTCTCATTGTCAACGGCGGTATCGTCACATTGTCAACGACGAATAACTTCCCAGAAAATTCTGTATTACGTGTATCTGGCAGAACAACTTCTTCAATTTGCAGCTCAGATCTTCCACAGTCAATGATAGCTTGGGATGCCTGAAGGAAGTCCCATCCGAGGATGACATTGTGACTACATTCTGTTAACACGACAAATTCAAACGGCTGCATCCTGTTGTTGATGGTTATTCTTGCGACACAAGTTCCTGCTGGATGGACGTACTTTCCATTTGCGACCTTCAGCACAGTTGCTCCCGTATCACAGAACATTGTCTTCTTTAGTGTGCGGCGGTAATTATCCGATAATACAGAAAAAGAGGCTCCTGAATCAACAAGTGCCCGGACAGGTTGGCCGTCGATTATGACGTCGATGAGATTTCCCGACATCTTGGCGACTTTCGTCCATGGAGGATTTTCATCTGCAGTGGCCTCACCTCCGTAGATGGTCGCCTCGCTCAGTTTTCCTGGGTGCAGCGGCTAGGGGAGTGGCTGGTACCTCTGTACGGCGACGGTGAACGGCTGCGACGCGTCGGGGAGCGACTTCGTCTAGGGTACGGCGATGGGCTTCTTCTCATAGGTCGACTGAACTCATCAGCAAGTGACTGCCTTGGATAGAACTGCTCCGACGGCTGACGTCTTGCGGCAAAATAATCATCGAATACTCACCTCCTCTCTCTGCAGTAGCGTACGACATGTCCAGGGCGTCCACAGTGGAAACACAGTGGTGTGTTGTCTTCTATCCTCCAGACGTCTGTTCTTCTTCGGGGCGTCATAGTTACCGGGGGAGTTGGCTGTGGTCACGTCGGTCGGTTCATGGGCTGTCGTTTGGCGGCTGCAGCGTAAGTCATAGCAGGGCGACGCCATTCTTCATGTCGGGTGCGATTGACGGGGCAGGCAGGAGCTAATGTTTGAAATACCTCGTCCTCAGTGGCGTCGGCTACCTCGTGACTTACAGGGCTCACATCCATGGCCATAATTTGATGCTCGCTCGGTCTAATAGTCCCGGCTGCCATTCACTGTTGTAATTCTTCTCTCACGATTTGTCGTATGAGAGAAGCCAAGTCCTGCTGGTCTTCCACAACGGCCATGGGGACTACATTTGGAAGTCTGTCATACTTCTTGCGTCCAATCCTCCTTTGTTGCATCTCTTCAATACACTGGCACCACTTGATGAACTCTTCTGTCGTAGCGACATCTTTTATCAGAAGAGCTTGGTACATATCTTCTGCAATTCCCTTCATCAGGTGCGTGATTTTGTCTGCTTCAGTCATGTTCGGATTGACTACGTTACACAGGGCCAAAACACTCTGTATGTACGATTGTGTTGGCTCACCATGTCGTTGGGCCCGGTTCTTCAGTTGATCTTCCGCCGAGCGGATTTGTCGCTGGCGGTCTCCAAACGTCTTCTTAAGTTCCTCCTGGAACGTCTCCCAGTCATTCAACTTGTCTTCGTTGTTTTCGAACCATTGCTGGGCTGTTCCATCCAGGTAGAATAGATAGATAGGATAGGATGTTTTGGGCGCACAACAGCAAGGTTTTTAGCGCCCTGACAGGAGAATTAAACAACAGTAAATGAAGTAAGCCATGGCAACAACACGAACACATATTGCAAATCAGCGATGTAAAGTGGCAGACCGCAGTACCCAACCTTACAAGTCCTTAAAAAGAAAATGTCGGAGTATAGGGGGACTCTGATCGCTGATGTGAGAGGCATCAGCGAGCCTTCCTTTAACACACTAAAATCTCCTGCCTAAGAGCTTAGGCCAGAGTCGGGAACATTCACAAAATTGTAAAACGTTCGTCACTCTCACCTCGTCGTCAGCTAAAACAATGGGTAGGGCACGACCAAGATTAGCCGCTGCCCTCTCAGCACGATATAAAATACACTCAATTAAAATGTGGCGTATAGTGATTTGCACGCCACAAGCATCACAAATCGGTGGATTCTCCTGACGGAATAAAAAACTGTGGGTCAAAGGGCTGTGGCCAATGCGAAGGCGCGTCAGTGTCACTTCGAAACGCCTGAATGGCTGGCAGGAGGTTCTCCATGGTCGGACAGTTGGTTTGACCAACCGCAGTTTATTACCTGTCACTGCCAGCCACGTCTCCTCCCACAACTGAAGGGACCTCTGGCCCAGCACAGAGTAGACGTCCCGCAAGGGAATGGCACACTCTTTGACATTTGGGTCACTGCAGGCCGCCTTGGCAGCCACATCAGCTGCTTCATTTCCCCATATCCCAAAATGCCCAGGTACCCAAAGAAATGACACCTCTTTACCCCGCCATTGGAGGAGGTACAGTTGGTCATGGATCAATTGTGTTATAGGTTCAGCTGGGTACATGACCAGCAGTGATTGGAGGGCACTAAGGGAATCGGAGCAGAGTAGAAATTTGTTATCTCGAGCACGCCGGATGTGTTCCAGTGCCTGGAGAATGGCATGCACCTCTGCCAAGAAAACGGAGTAGGCAGCGGGCAGGCGAATCCCTACGATGTGACCTGGAAACACTGCAGAACACCCCACCGAGTCCCCTTGTTTTGATCCATCAGTGTACACCACTGTGCAATCACGATGCTGATTTAAAATGTTAAAAAATTCTGACTGAAACGTTATGTCCGGGGTGCAATCTTTTTAAAAATTGGTTAAATCTAAAAGGAGGCTGGGCCTCTGTAATAACCAAGGGGGATATCTACTCCATCCTCGACGCAAAACGGTAAAATCTGAAACACCAATATCTAAAAAACAGTCCTTAGCACGAATCCCAAAAGGCCTCGTAGCTCGAATCAGATTACAAAACAGCCGTTCCATAGGCGGCCAAGCGACAGTATCGTAAGCAGGTGTATACGGGGTGGGCAACGCTGCATACGCCTGACGCACCATGAGGAGCTGTCGCCGTATGGAAAGCGGTGGCTCAGCAGCCTCGGCGCAAAGGCTCGGTATAGGGCTGGTGCGAAATGCCCCTGTAGCCAACCGAATCCCCTCATGGTGCACCACGTCCAACATTTTGAGGTAGGAAGGTCTTGCAGACCCATACACCGTGCAGCCGTAATCAAGTCGGGATCGTACAAACGCTCTATAAAACTGGAGCAGACAAGTCCTGTCAGCTCCCCATGAAGTGTGACTAAGACACTTTAAAATACTTAGTGCTTTGAGGCACCGTCTCTTCAAGTCTTTAAGATGTGGCAACCAAGTAAGCTTACAGTCAAATGTAAGACCCAGAAAACGCACAGTGTCTTTAAAATTCAGAACAGTGTCCCTCATCCGTAGTTCGGGTAAGTTAAAAATAGAACGTGAACGGTTAAAAAGCACACACACAGACTTCTCGGTTGAAAACCTAAAACCCGTCTTCTGTGCCCATTCGTCTAGCCGTCGGAGAGTGAGCTGCAACTGACGTGTTGTCGTTGCAAGGCTGGAGGAAGAACAGAAGACAGAGAAGTCATCAACAAACAGGGAACACTGGACAGGACTTTTCACAACAGAAGTAATGCTGTTAATAGCAATAGCAAACAACGTCACACTTAAAACGCTACCCTGAGGGACACCGTTTTCCTGCTCAAAGCGGTCAGAGAGCACGCCACCAACTCGATACCTAAAAAAACGTGGAGAAAGGAAAGACCGAATAAAAATTGGTAGAGAACCTCGAAATCCCCATTCGTGAAGCTGCCGAAGTATAAGATGCCTCCAAGTAGTATCGTAGGCCTTCTCGATATCAAAAAATATACCCAAAAGGTGGTGACGTCGCAGGAAAGCCTGTTGTATAGCCGCCTCCAGAGAGGCCAGGTTATCGAAGGTGGAACGATACCTCCTGAACCCACACTGGAAGCGACTAAGGAGCTGCCTGGATTCCAATATCCAGACAAGGCGGCGGTTGACCATCCGCTCTAAGGTCTTTCCAATGCAACTAGTGAGGGCAACACTACGATAGCTACTTGGGCACTGTGTTTTAGAAGGGGGATTAAAATTGCTTCTCTCCACGAATCAGGAAAGTGACCTGACAACCAAATGGCATTAAAAAGATCCAGGAGGGCTTCTTTATTTCGCTGTGTTAGGTGCCGCAGCATGCTGTAAGGGATTCTATCATTGCCAGGGGATGTGTCATGCGCCACAGACAAAGCAGAATCCAGCTCCCACAGTGTGAAAGGGCAGTTGTAATCTTGATGACAGGTGGACCTGAAGTCCAAATTGCCCTTCTCAGCAACCATTCTGTGGCGCTGGAATACCGGATCCTGGTTGGCAGTAGCTGTAACACTGGCAAAATACATAGCCAAGTTCTGGGCAATATCCCGCGGGCTGGTGTGGAGAACGCCATTCCCCATGATAGCAGTCACTGGACACCTCCCCCCTCCCCCAGAAATCCTCCGTATGGTCTCCCATACAGTGGAACTTTTGGTGGAGCGGGTAACGGTTCTCAGGAACTGTTGCCAAGATCTCTTTCGGCTTTCTCGTATTATCTGGCGACATTTTGCCCTCGCTATCCGAAAGGCCGTGAGGTTGTTTGCAGTTGGCCGACTCTTAAATCTACGCAGAGCTGCACGCCTGGCCCTAATTGCTGAGCGACACTCAGCCGTCCACCAAGGGACAGGCTGCCGTTTTGGTCGTTCTAACGACAGCGGCATAGATGCATTAGCAGCACTGTGTATCGTGTGAGTGATAGAATCCACCCATTCCTGGACATTGCCGCGAGTTTCCAGCTCAGCGAGTTGGCTGAAAAGTATCCAGTCGGCTTTACTGATCACCCAATGAGGTGGTCTGTGTTCGGGGTCCACTCTGTCTGGCAGGTGAAGCCAGATGGGGAAATGGTCACTACCATGCAGGTCATCGACCACTTCCCATTGTGTTGAGTGGGCGAGGGCTGGAGAACAAAGCGAGAGATCTATGGCTGAGAACGACCCTGTCGCAGTACAAAAATGTGTGGGCTGTCCCGTGTTTAATAAATGTGCGCTCGATGACAAGAGAAGCCTCTCTGTTGCTCGACCCCTGGGGCAGGTCCTGGCAGAACCCCAAAGCACATTATGTGCATTAAAATCCCCACAGAGGATGAAAGGGTGGGGGAGCTGCATCACAAGGTCTTCGAGGGCCGCTACATCAAATGTGTCATGGGGTGGCAGATAGAGGGAGCACACTGTCAAACGGTGGCGCACATAGACAGAAACTGCAACGGCTTGTAACTGCGTAGTGAGAGAGAGGGGCTCAGAGTGACCAGTTGTATTAGCAAAAATTGCCACTCCGCCTTTCGCTCTCTCTCCACTAAGATCGTCCTTCCTGTGGAGTACATAGCCACGGAGCTCAGGGTTGTCAGTGGTTTTGAAGTTTGTCTCTTGAAGGCATATACAAATTGGTCTACCCTGAGTCAATATACGGAGTTCCTCCACATGCGTCCTGAAACCCTGCAAGTTCCATTGCAGTACTGGGACCATTTATCAGGGAGGTTGGATCTTCACCCTCTCTTTCTTCCGAGACGGAGACACTGAACGCGGTGGAGGTCCAGAATGGGGGCGAGAGGGTTGCCCCTGAGGGAGATCCAGCTCCATGAGGTCTGGAGCTGGATCAGACGAAGGTTCAGGCGGAATAACTTCAACGAAGTCTGAAAGGTGCATAACTGTTTTTGCCTGTGACTGTGGTTTGCTGGAAACCTTCTTCGGTTTAGGTGGCTTGGTGGTGGTGACAGAGGTCGTGATTGCAACTGTGGTGACAGTGGCGGTGTTGGTGGTGGGTGTGGCAGTGACGGTGATGGCGGGCTCTGCAGGAAGAAGTACCACGGGCTCTTCAAAGGCAGTATCCGTACCTTTGTCAGCTGTCGTCAGTGGGGCTACGGAAGGTGCAGGTTCCACGGCCTGACATGTGCACTGGCAAGTGCACGTGTTGGTTCCTATACTGACAACCTCAGTTTGTGTGCAGGCATCAGCTCTGGCAACTGGCTTCTGCAGTACCGAGGCAAAGGAGGTGGTAAACACAGCAGGTTGCATGGCCTTGAAGGTCTTCTTGGCCTCTGCATAGGAGAGACGTTGAGTGGTTTTAATTTTTTGTATTGTCTTCTCCTGAAGGTAGACTGCACAATCCCTACTCCAAACTGGGTGGTCGCCGGAACAGTTGACACAGGTCATAGGTGGAGTACAGTCAAACCCATCGTGTGCTGCTTTACCACATTTGCCACAGGTAGCTTCTCCCTTACATCCCAAGGTGGTATGCCAAAAGCGCTGGCACTTAAAACAGCACATGGGGTTAGGGACATACGGTCGTACATTTAAATGCAGAAAACCCGCCTTAATATGCTCAGGTAGTCGAGGGCTATTGAAGGTGAGGATGAAGGACTCAGACGGAACAAGTTCTCCATTCACCCTTTTCTTCATGTTCTGCACATCGACGATACCGTCTGCAGCCCATTCCTCCTCCAGTTCATCCACTGGAATTTCAATCAGATCTCTACAGGAGACTACGCCCTTGCTATAGTTAAGAGTACTGTGTAGCTCCGTTTCGATTTGATATTCCCCAAGACTCTTAGCTGTTTGAAGTTTGGACGCCTGTTGGGAAGTTGATGTTTCCACCAACAGGGTGCCATTACGCAACCGCTTTACTGACTTCAAAGGACCAGCAATTCCTTCGAGCCCTTTGTTGATATAGAAGGGCGACATCTTCTCAAACGAACCTTCTTTTCTCTTCACGACAATAAACATATTCTGGTTAGCAGCCTGTGCTCTGTTACTCTGAACAAAAACTTTTTTTGAAGAACCTAAATCCGGAGGACTAGGTACCCGAGCCCTCTTTTTTGATTGGGTGTTGGTACCCCCCAGTGGCACACCCATCCCACTGGAAGGTTCATGGGTTAAATTAGAGTTTTTCATCTCGGTCCCACGAGAAGCTAGGGAAATACGTGTCCACCTAGACAGAGCCCCGCGTGCCTAGGTAAGCCTTATACAACTGAGGTGCGGCAGTATCCCCAGAGGTTGCTCGCTAGCGACTGTTCCTCTTCAACAGCCATGCATCCCATCAGCACGTAGCACACCTTGGGATTGAATGGTTTTTTATAGAGGTTTATACCATCCTCGCGACCCAGGCGGTCAAGCCAAGATCCCCATTCCCTGGAACACACAACGTTCCACCGCCGTGCCTCACAGTGGTCGCTGAAGCGTGCCCAGAGGTTACGGTGTCTAGAGGACTGGCAGCGCTTACCAGTCCCCAGCTCAGGACCCCGGGTTCGCCAAGCCCGTACTCAGCAAATGAATGCTGAGCCCCTGAGGGGATCCAGGTAGAAATAAACGTTGGCCAAGCACATCGTATGATCCCACCCGTTGTACTTGGCGACTCGGTCGAACCCTTTTAGCCATTTGTTGGGGTTCTGTCCAGCATCTCCAGAGAACACCGACAGGTGTCTGATGTGAAGCTGGCTTATTGCTGGTTTCGTCTCCATCGTTCTTCTGATAATACGGACTCTTGGAAGGATGTAATCGGTGTATCCCTTGTATTCCGGTTCTAGTCCGTGTAAGCGACGGCTTTTACGTTCCCTAATCGGAGCAACGGTGATGCAGCTGTTGCACAGTGTACCCGGCGCCTCCACCAAACAATGTCACATTGCAATGGAAGTAGGCTTCACTTCGAAGGCAACTAAACACAGCACTTATACTGAAAGCACGTTTATTACGAACTCAACATACACGCAGCACTGACTGCCTCTCAGGCAGTGTGCTCTGCTATTTATACACAGAAATGAGAAGAACAGTTAACATAAGAAACAAGTAGAATTTACAAGTGAACATAAGAAAGATGTAGAACCTTCTGGAATTGTAAATTACAAAGAAATAAATTTTTGCCGGTGGGCGGAATTGAACCGGCGACCTCCTGCTCCGCAGTCCGTGACGCTATCCCCTGCGCCACGCCGGCAGTTGGTGTTCGTGGTCTCTCGCGGCAATATTAATTTCTTAATAAAGGTTGAACATCACTCAACACACTGTCTTATTTACTTCGTATGCTATTATCTGTCCTAATAAAGACCCCGTCAATCACAACTTTGTAAGAGGCCCTAATTATATGGGCTGAATGAGTAGAAATGCAACTGCCACAAAGTTGCACTATGAATAGGTATAACTTTGGACAACATATTTGGTACAATTCTGGCTCCCACACACAAAAATTCTGATGAAACAACTTTGCATGCAATAACTTAAGGATAAAGACATCATATAAGAATAGGAATATTTAAAAATTTATGTTCTTAAAATGATTTTTTCTTTAAAAAAAACAAAAACAAAAAAGGTGTCACATAGTTGCTATGGTTTACAGTACTTAATTTCAGCAATAAATTCATATGTTATTATGCTCTCAAAAGCTGCTGTCTTTGTTGAACATCTTTTAGTTTCAGGTTAACATTGTGAGACTGTTCACATGAATTTGAATAGTAAAACAAATGAATAAATAAATGGTGCCACCATTGTAACAGATTGAGTACACAGTCAATTTTATTCACTGACCTCAATTTGAATCCCCAGAGATTCCATAAACCTCTTTCCTTCATCTGTCCATGGTGCAGGCGTAGGATCATCTCGGCGGAGGAGGTACCGCCAGATAATAAATCCAGAACGTCCTCTCTCTGGGCGATATTCAACGACTTTGTATATGCCATCATATCTGGAACACAATACCATTCAAGAAAATATCTGAATCCTTTAATGAGAACAACAGAGAGAGATAGGAGGGAACAAAGTTGCATGGTCAGGAATGTAATGTTTTCATTAGATTGCTGACTGGCATCGGCTGTCACTGTCCATTACAACAAAACTACCATATTTAGCTGAATCCAAACCACACCCAATAAATGAGACTAACTCCAAGAAGGAAAATACTGTTGAGCACTCTTCAAAATCAAAACAAAGTTTGTTCATTCTGGCATCAGGTACAAATTGGATAGAGTGAGTGCGGATACAGCTACAATAGTTGGGTTTGAGCTGCAGGCTTGTTGTAGTTACTCAAATGTAAGCTGCACTTCCTTCTCATTTTTGGGACCCAAAAAACTGTTGTGGCTTAAAACTGAGTGTAAAGCAAACAGAAGTTTGTAACTTCAGTAGCTTTGTGGCCGTATGAACAGAGCTGTACGAAATTCCAATCTGCTGAGAAATGTGTGAAACTGATTTTCTTAGAGACTTTCCAGATCTTGTCCAACATTATCCAATTTTTCTTCTGTGAGAACTGGATGTGGTTGTTTGTGTTTCCTGTCAAGAACTGTTTCAGAAAATTTACGAACCAAACAATGATTGTAATCCAATTAGAAACATGAAAATTAGAAAATTCAGCACAAATAAATCTCTGTATCACATGTGCTGATTCTGTGCACACATATGAATCATATATGAATGCTCTTTGGTGAATAGAATAAGTGATTTTCACCATTTCCCCTATGGAAAACACATTCACTGAACATACACTACTGCATCAGCTAAGAAACACATGCTACTTTCAAAAAACCCTCCTTACCACCTACGGCAGGCTGACGTGCCGGCCACTGGCTTGGTTGTGCTGAGGCTTGTACCCCTTGTATATAGAAATATATCAAAATATTCCTCATGTGCAAAACTGTCCTATAAGGTTCCTACATACCTATACATTAAAAAACTCTGACATCTTCACAGCCAATCAACTATGAAAGAACTCTAAAGCCTTGTATCTATGTACAGATATTAATTTTTGTAGCTGGGAATATGTCAAAGGCTGCTATAACCAAAGATGAGCAACTCTGAACTTTTGCTTTCTTTGTGGGATTTAGGGGTCCCAACAGAAAGATAATGCACGATGTGCCATGGATGAATACTTTATTTGCTAATACACACATACACAAGGCAAGACAATCATACTCTGAGTTAATAATGGTTGAGGAAGCAGCAATAGTAATTGTCATTCACAGATGCTATATGTGCGAATGCAACGTATCGAACCTTGTGGTCCGCCACAGAGACCTCCGCTGGTTGTGCAGAGCATGGGGGAGGCATCGGCGAGCTGTGACTGTAGTTGGGTGAAGTGGCAACGGTTGTCGTGGCGCTCGACTGTGAATTCGAGCTGAGGAGGTGTGCCATGCAACACATGGGCATGCTTGGGTGGTTGTTGACACAGGAGGGAAGGTGTGACACCAGTGAAGCTTGACAGGAAGTGGTGCCCGCCGTTGTCCATTCCAAAAATCGTGAATGGTGGATGATCTGTGCAGTGAGTGAAGAGTCTATGCAGAGGCGGCGTGAGGAGGTGGTGCATGAGAGTGTGACGCTGCCACAGGTTGTAGACGTACAGAGGCATCGTCGTCGTGTGGCGGCGATGCGGGAATGTCATCTTGAGATCACTGCGGCAGAGTCATCATTTTTGTGAGGGGATGGCAAGGGGAAGCATCATTGTGACATCACAGGGTTGTTATGAACGCAGAGCTGCACTGTGTCCGACGTCCCAATTGGCGAGGAACACTTGACGTCCACTTTGCTGTTGCACGCCTGGCCGACAGAATGGCGAGTGTAAGCTTTGGTGTAGATTGGGCAGGGCTCGGCCAGGCTCATAGGTAGCTCGGTGACATAAGCCGTGACGTAGTGATCGATGGAGATCGTGCCGCATCAGCTAGCATCGGATGCTTGCTGAGCTTCAAGGCATAGCCCGCACACTTCAACATGGTGTCCATTGTTGATGGTTTAAATTGCATTGTCAAAAATGGTATGAAGGAAAATATACAAATTGATAGAAAAATTGTCACAATCATGTGCAGATAACACTTCGTTGGTAAATTTAAGCTGGAAAATGTGCTTGATCGTGTGGACTGATTTGTATCGTGGTCGTAAAGTGTGTACTAGTACACAATAGAAAATCGTCGACACAATTATTAACACAGTTCTGATTTTGAAATATTTGTTTAGAAGATAACACAAAAGCAAGTGATATGAACAAATGAACACAGTACCTCGCCTCCTACTTTCCAAACTTCACAGAAGTTCTCCTGTGAAACTTGCAAGACTAGCACTCCTGGAAGAAAGAATATGGTGGAGACATGGCTTAGCCACAGCGTAAGGGATGTTTCAAGAATGAAACTTTCACTCTGCAGCGGAGTGTGCACTGATATGAAACTTTCTGGCAGATTAAAATTGTGTGCCGCAACCGGAACTCGAACCTGGGACCTTTGCCTTTCGCGGGCAAGCTCACTACCGACTGTGCTATCCCGACACGACTCACGATGCCGCCTCACAACTTTACTTCCGCCAGTACCTCGCCTCCTATTTTCCAAACTTCACAGATCTGGAATCATGGTGTGTAAAGCTATTGCAATGAGTGCTCAGCACCAAGACTAAGTAATCAGTGCTCCATTGAATCTTTTGGCCAACTTTGCAGCATGGGAATGAAAGCTAGGTGGATACAGGTACGAAATTAGCAAGGGTGATTGCAGGTACTAATAGATGGGGAAAAAATCAGATTGGCATGTTTTAGTGTCTACTTTAGGATTTTTCAGACAAAAATAATAAAAATATAAATAATTAAAATTATGGACGATGCGATTACAACTCTACTATTTGGATAATATCTATGTACTTGACACATAATACTCTCTCTGACTGTATTTTAATAAACAAACAAAATTATTTGATTTTTGAGTTTAGCTTTGACAATCATGGTAGTTTGTTTTCTTTTTTCAAGGTTTTTTTTTTTTCCTGCACTTGTTTACGTAGAACCAAGTGCACTGTCAAATCGCCATTATTTTTGAAATATCTCTGAAATGGTGCGAATTATAGAAACAACAAAAGAGAGCAAAATAGTAGAGAATTTCCTCCTCTACAAATATGTTTATTCAATGTTCATGTCAGATGAATGGTTGAGCCTTTACTTTCATTTAAATTTCGAGCTGTCGAAAGGTGATCACAAAGGCTTACTTTTAGTGGTACTACCATAAACTGAAGTGGGCCAAAATTACTTGAGGGTGTCCATAATGATGAAGCCAAATAAAAACTAGGTTGAACACCACAGATGAAGCAGTTAGAGCAAACAGGCTGAGATGGTGGAGTCATGTTTCACACATGTGAAGCTAGGTTACCTAAGACACTGGGTTTGCCAGCAGTGGTAAGGAGGGATCAAGAAAGTTCTTGGATTTGGTCAGAAGTGTTTCTGAAGGCTCAAAATCTGATGAGGTATGTTAGCACTGAACAGGTGATCATCGAGGCATTTTGTAAGGGCGACTATGCTCCAGGCCGATAACTGAAAGGCATAATGTCTTAAATGATGACGACTATGATTATGATGATTAATAATTTCACTGAGTCTTTTACAAGGTTTGGTGAAAAGTGATCATTAATTCCCAAGGAAAAGCCAGTGGACCCCTAAGTGGCCTGTGGAAACCATGCCATAATGTATTCAATGGAATCTCACAATTTGGGAATACACTGTAATATAATATTCCTGGTGGGGGCAGAGGATTTTTATTCTACATGCAGGTGTAATATAATCTGTACACAGCAGCATATTGAGCTGGATTATACAAAAAACATCACATAGGTTTTTGAATAATAGTGAGCTTTTGGCTGCACCGTTATTTCCATTTCAACAACTAACACAGGTGCTGCGAGTTTTGCTGTTGTGTGTACTTGATGCCATCACTCTCTTGTAAATTGAAAAATATCAACAATAACGCAATTCCCTGAAACATATATTGTCTCATTATATCGAAGATTTTAAATATAAGGTGAGGTGTTGAATTAAAATTTGTGCTGTGGCCAGGATAGTAAGCATGAGGTCCTGGGTTCAAATCCTGGCCACATCAAAAATTGAAAATCAATGCCTCTACTTGTACTCAATATCTTTGACAATATTGTTCTGAAATGGAAACAATTTGCCAGAAGACCTGGAGCTCCCTATCACATAAAACATAATATCACAAGTAATTTAAATATATGAAGGTACTGACTTTCATTGTCCTTTCACATCTTTTACATCACAGTATGTAGTATCAGTTCCATAGAACAGGAATATGCTAACAATAACATTGAAACTATGTGTGAAAATATCTTACCGCAATCCTTCTTCAGGAGCATACTGAGAGCGTTTCCTGAACTTGTAGCTCCGAAGCACGCGTACAGGTTTGCCTGCTCGCCAGTTGACAGCTTTTCCTCCTTCTTCACTCAGTGGGCAGTCACAATTAACAGCAAGAGCCCTGAAATGGACATTTATCAGTAATGTAACAGTAGAAACCCCTGCATACTGTGGTGGGGGCGAAGCTCATCGGCCACTCTATAGATGCAGTTTCAGGGATAGAGACAAGTAAATTAAACAAAAAATTAGACCAAATAGCTTATTTTGGCAATAGCCACCCCCTCTCCTTCCTCAGACAAATGTTTACAAACAAAGACCACCAGGAACACTAGTGGGGAAAAAGTAACTGTTTGTTTGTATTTTAAGTGCTGATAAATATTGCCCAAACGTTTACACTATGAGCTCAATTTTGTTTCTAAAAGTCAACACTGGCTGTGAGGGATTTATTTTATGAGGGAGAATTCAATGAGTAAATATATCTCTTTCTTTGCTCTGAATATGGACAAAACCGCCCCAACAATGACATGCCTTAGCCTCATTGTCATGCACTTATGCACTAGCTGTATCGATTTAGTGTATAGCTGTATTTGTAGTGATTTTAGAACATTTTATTTAGACTACCTTGTTGTCTTTAAAGACTAAGGAAGAAATGAAAGGGACTATAGTTGCAAAGATAAGAGAGATTTATAAGTGCACAAAACAGTTTTAAAAATATATGCGTGTCTGTCTACCATGAACATTCAGGTGGGTCATCCATTTCAAAAGTGAATAAAAACATAAATGTGTTTTAATGACAAAACTGATAACTCTATGTACAAGTTAATAAGGCAGGGTACAGCTTTTGAAATCATAGACCATTGCCTATACTGTACCATCAAGTGATGGAGCGAAACAAGCATACATGGTAGAATAATTTGAAATAAAACTTACGGTTTTTTCAAAAGAAATGTGAAGAGTTTCTCAGTAGCATAGCAGCAATTGAGACGTGGGTCTGTCACGAAGCACCACAAGGTAGGTCGCATAGTGTGCTATGGAAACATAAGTCTCCACATATAGAAAGAAAGTTCAATAGGCAAACTTCTTCATGAAAGTTGAGTTGATGATGACAGCATTTTGGGATATGATAGTCATAAGCACAAAATAATGACAGCTAGGAATGCAGCAGCAAGAGATGACTGTTGTGTGTTAGTGAGTTATGCCTATATGCATGAGTGTGTATTTTTTTCTGATGAAGACAGTGGCCAAAACATAACTTGTGAGTGTGTGTGTGTGTGTGTGTGTGTGTGTGTGTGTGTGTGTAAAAAATTGGATTGCCCATTAAGCAATTCCTCTCCTGTTCAGATTACTCTGCCTCTAGCATTTTGGTGTTCCTTTGTTAACTGAAGTCAATGCTCTCTTACTGTTTCAGTGACCCTCAACTGTGGGTAAGTGAGAACTTCTCATTATGAAAGAAGTAGCTCATATCTACAACTATATAAATCACTGTGTAGTGTATGGTGCTGTTCAATTTAGAATAGGAGTGTGTCACTGACCAATTACCTGATTAAGAAGGCCACAGTCTATTCGAATTTGATGTCTGTTGCAGTTTCAATAGTTAATTACATGTTTTATAGTTCATCTGAATGGTTCTTTCATCATAATGATATTGAAACAGTAAGTGTAAAGCTTATGTGACTAATGTTAACCTTAATTAACATGTTACTTTTTAATCTTATTTACATGCAGTTACATTTAACAGCTGTAGTTGTATCTATAAAGACAAACAGTTTAAATAGTATAAAAATCTGTTCATGGATAAAAGTAAATGTCCCATATTGTGACTGATTATTTATCAAAAAATGTTTAAATGTTTGTAAAGCTTGTGGGACTTAACTTTGGTGTCATCAGTCCCTAAACTTACGAACTAAGTTATCCTAAAGACAACACAAACATCCATGCCTGTGGGAGGATTCGAAACTCCAATGCGGGAGACCGCACGTTCCAAAACATGGTGCTCCATACTGCTCAGCTACTCTCGCGCAGTTTATTCATCACATTTCATTAGCAAAAATACAAGGGTTTCCACAAAATTTATATAAACCCCACGAGGAATATATGCTTTAAATAAATGCTGATTTTAGACAGACCTGCATCTAGTGCTGTAGTATTTTATAAAAACAACATGTGCAATATTCTCAATGCATTGAGTGTGACCACTGCTAGTGAGAACAGAGTTCTCACTAACATGACTGGACATGTTGTCAGTGGGTTGCAAATGTTGCGAAACACTAAGTAATGAACACATTAAAATCAAAAGAAAAAATAATAAGTATATTTACAGGTGATTTAGAGACTATCAGTTCAAAATATGAGGAACTTAGTAAAAAATATCGAGAACTGGAAATTAAATACAAAGAAATAGAGTGAGATCATTGTATAGGATAAAACAGCGTTGTTAACATTTGTTCAGTGCAAAACGTGCGGAATGTGCTGGGAAAAAAAAAAAAAAAAAAAAAAAAAAAACAGTCAATAAGTGCAGTTCCGGCGATACCGGTGTCAAATAAATTCTCGGCATTAGGCGAAAATTGTGTTAAGACACAGAACAATGACGAACAAAAATCAATGACAAAATTTCCAAATGAGTGCAGAGTCAAGGAAATAAGCCAGTGGACTTCAAAAGAGAAGTTATTGTACTTGGCGATAGTCACGCCAAGAAAATCGCCGAAAAAATTAATGAGTACAGTACGTTATTTACGGCAACAGGTATAACGAAACCCAGTGCACCTTTGATGGAAATAATGAAAAACAGTAACTCACTTAATGAACTATCTAAGAATGATGCCATCATAATAATGGGTGGAAGTAATGATGTATAAGTACATGAAGGTAAATATGTGACCCAGTGCTTAAAAACTACACTACTTGATCTGAAAGTTCCGAACATCATAGTCACTAGCTTGCCTCACAGATACGACTTGCAGGACAATTCTATTGTCAATCTGGAACTTGCAAAAATAAATAGACAGTTTCACAAAATATGCAAGTCCCATCAAAATGTAACATTTTTTTGAGCTTCCAAATGCGAGAGATCTGTTTACCAAACATCACATCACAACACCGCAGGCAAGTCACACATCGGCAAAATGCTAGCAAAACTAATACAGAGAGATGACGACGTTGCAAGAAAACCAATTGCTATGCAACCAGTTTCAACCAAAGAAAATGGAAAAATGGGAAAACGATGTCAAAACCAGGAACATAGTCGCAGCCACAGCATCAGTTCCAACAGGAATGACACATCCAGAAGATGAGACAGCACCAGAATCAGCCCCAGAAGAAACAACAGAAAGTGAAATTATCATCAAGAAAACTCTACCTTCTCATTATCCAGATGCTCACAAGCAGGGAAACTGATGAAAGGGGCAAATTCATTCTGAATTAGGTCCAACACAACTAATCCAGAACAATCAGTAAATACTCAGGTGGACGTTCCATATCTTTATAGTCATTTTAGTTTTAAAGACCCTCTACATAATAATACATACAGTAGTAATTTCATTATGCATTTAAACATCAGAGGTCTACCGAAGGAATGATCGAGCAAGCTTTATGATATACAAATTTTATTAGAAAGTGTGAAACAATCAGTAAAAGTAATATGCCTTAATGAACATTGGCTTAAATCTGAAAATATAAATCTTCTAAATAAACTTGCAAGCTATAAACTGGCTACTAGTTTTTTGTAGAACTGATGGGTATGGAGGCAGTTGCATACTAGTTCATTCCTCGATAGAATATGATATCAGACAAAATGTTGGCCATCTGAATAAAGAAGGTACATTTGAAAGTTGTTCTATAGAACTTAAAGAGCATAACATTGTAATTATCAGCATATATCGCACCCCTGGATACCATATAAGTTCTGTATTTTTAGATAAGTTTGATACATTGCTACATAAATTAAAAAATGAGAAACCGTGGAAGAAAACTGCTATATTTGCAGACTTCAACATATATGTAAGAACTGATGACAAATTTTCTTCACACTTAAAGAACCTGGTAGCCACAAATGAACTTAATCTCAATTTTGATCAGTATACAAAAACTACAGCAACCTCTGCAAAATGTATTGATAACATTGTAAGCAGTTACAATTATGAAGTAAAAGAAAAGTTCCTTCTAGATTTAGGAGTACCAGACCACAAAGCACTATTCATATCACTGCCAAAACAAACTTCAACCTCCACAACAAAAAGATTTAGGAATTTCAGTCAAGAAAATGTAGATGTATTTTGTAAAAAGCTATGCCAAACCAAATGATCAGTCAGCAAACACACTTCCACAGATGAAAATTACAATAACTTTTTAACTGAATTCCCAGGTATATTCAATGAATTCTTCCCTTTTATAACAATGAGGCTGAGATCCCAAAAATGTAGATCATGGGTAACAAAAGGAATAAGAGTGTCTAGCATAACTAAGAGGAAACTGCATATAGAGGCAAAAGTAAATCTAACTTCATCTCCAAAAAAAAAAAAAAAAAAAAAAAAAAAAAAAAAAAATCAAAAGCTGTCTGGTCAGTTATAAGAAGCGAAATTGGCTGTGAGCCAGAGAGGAAATGTCCCTCTAAAATAGTGATAAATGGTAGAACTGTTACAGACCCCAGTGCCATTAGTGAATCCTTCAATGAATTAACTGTAACAAAATTGGTGAGTGCTCACCACTGAAAACAAAGTCTAATATGATGGACAAAAAGGGCTAAGGTTTTAAGTTTTCTCATGTTTCTGTCTCAGATGTCACAAGAATCATAACGTCGCTAAAAATTCAAAATCCATGGGTTGGGATGAGATCCCCACTGAAATAATAAAAACAGTTCGGCACATTATTGCACATCCACTCTCCCTCATAATCAACCTATCTTTCGATGAGATCGATTAAAATATGCAGAAGTTCTGCCAGTTCATAAAAAAGGTAAACAAGATGAATTGGGTAACTACTGGCCAATCTCACTGTTACCAGTTCTCTCAAAAATATTTGAAAGAGCTGCATATGATCAGATCGAAAATTACAACTCCTCTAAGAACATCGTTTTATGCAATCAGTATGGTTTCACAAAAGGCCACAGCACAATCCATGCAATTAATGAATTGGTCACAAAAGTTAGCAGATGTCTTGATGATAGAATGAGTGTGTCAGGTATCTTTTGTGACCTGTCCAAAGCCTTTGACACAGTAAATTATGACCTCCTCCTGCAAATATTAGCACTTTATGGTTTTCAAGGCAAATCTCTTAGCTGGATGTCATCATACTTGGCAAACAGAAAGCAAAGAGTAATTGTTAACAGCAATGGCAAGAAATTTGTCTCTGGCTGGAAACACACTCAATTAGGCGTTCCACAAGGTTCGGTATTAGGGCCATTACTGTTCCTGTATTACATCAATGATATGCCTAGTCAGGTCCAGTCTGATATCATCCTCTATGCAGATGACAACAGCTACAGTCTGTTGTAAAAATGAGGTAGACCTAATTTGTCATATTGAAAAAGCACTTGTATAAGTAGAGGGATGGGTCAAAAATAATAATCTAAAATTAAACCTTACTAAAACAGAAATTGTTCATTTCACCACAAAACAATCTGCACAGTCTACAATGAAATAAGGTATATGGACAAAAAATTAGACACTGCAGACAGTGTCAAATTCCTTGGCATATTAGTAAATAAAAACATGTTGTGGAGTCACCACATGGACAGTATACTGGGTCGACTAAATAGTCTTGTATATATTATTAATATTTTGTATAGTGTCACTGATGTAGCTGTAAGGAAAACTGTATATAATGAATATATTGTTTCAATTATTAGGTATAGCATAATTTTCTTGGGATCTGAAAAAACAAATTTACTTAGAGCTTTTAGACTACAAAAAAAAGATCATTCGAGCAATGGTGGGAGCTAAACCAAAGCAACACTGTAGACCTTTATTTGCAAAACTATATCTGATGACCATTCCAAGCATGTATATTTATGAAACTTTCACAAAAAGAAACCCACAGCTTTTTGAGAGCAACTGCTTCTCACACCAATATCAAACTAGGTATAGAACGAACTACATGTTACCAACTCATAGATTAAAATTGTATGAAAAAAACCCATACTATATGGGCATGAAATTTGTAAATAAAATATGTAAAGGTAGATGTCAAAAGTACCAAATGAGACCTGGATAAATACCTGAAAGATAAATGTTACTACAGTGTAGAAGATTTTTGAATGACAACAGTTCATTATAGGCTGATTGTAAGTCCTCTAAAATACCTCCTTGTGATGTAGCACCACATGTGTTGTTAGTTTATTGCCTGTATATAATAGTATTGTATATAGTGTAACATTGACAAGTCACCTATGTCACAGTCATTGATTTATAAGGCACGTAATGTGATAATAAAAACTGAATTGAATTGCTGTAAGTGCATTCTCTTGGAGCAAATTTTTTGTGCATCCTTAACCAAGGAGGCCGAAGTGTTTGGTGTTTCAGACAAGACTGTACACCTACATCTACATCCATAACTCCACAAGCCACATTGTATGTATATGGTGGGGATACTTTTTGTACACTGTCACTTCCTTGTTTTCTTATTCCAATCACATAAAATTCACAAGGGGAAGAAGACTACAGGTATGCTTCCATGTGGGCTGTAATCTAATTTATTCCTCATAGACTATTTGCAAGGTACACATAGGAGGAAGCAATATACTGGTTGACTCTTCATGAAACGTATGCTGTCAGAACTTTTGAGGAAAGCACACAGAGTGATACAGAATGTCTCTCTTGCAGTGTCTGCCACTGGAGCTTGCTGCACATCTATCAAACACTTTTGGACTCACTAAATGAACCTGTAATGAATAGTACTGATCCCCTTTGGATCTGTGTTCTGTTAGGTAGAAACTGTTCAATTCAATCATACAGGGAATCATATCAAACATGTTCCAAAAGTCAAGAAGGGCAACATTTACCCAGGAGCCCTATTTAATGGGTTTTGTCGACATATAGTGCTAGCTGAGCTTCGCATTTTAGTTCCTTTCGGATTACATGTCAATTCTAACAGAAGAATAATGTGATGTCCTATAATTGAAGTAACAGGTCTGCCTATGTGACCAGAGGATCACACTTGTTGTAACCTCCACTCCAAGTCAATCTTCTCTCCTGTTGAGGATATGAAACATACCTTAAAAGCTATTAGTATTTGTTCATTTATGCATCTGTAGAACAAATCACTTTTACTTCACAAATGCACTTCACCTTATTTTTAATTTTTCCAAATAATTATTCCCGTTTCATCTCTGATTACTAAACAATACACTGTATAACAAATAGAAGGGGACTCAAAATCGATCCTTTGTGATTTCTTCTCACTCAATAAAATTTTCACTGCTGTTTGTATAATGCAGCACAAAGTCTTGCTTTCTGTATAAGTACAACCAGTTCTTTGTCATTCCATCAGCTCCATTCATAAATGCCTTTTTATGACCACGTTATTTTAATGGCCAGCAAAGTATAAGTAGTCTTACTAAGTGTAACAGTAGTGTGGAAAATGTAAACTTTGTAATGGTATTTTCTTTTCCTAAAAATAACCTGAAGATGGTCATAAATCTGACTGGAAAGTGGTTGTTGTGTGTGCTTCAGTCTTAAGATTGGTTTACTGCAGCTCTTCACACTACTCATACATTTTTTTAAAATTTAAATTTTATTTTTATTTATTTATTTTTTATCTCCTCATATTCGGCAGAGATAACTGGCGTGTAATATTTCACTATCGTGTTTGATGTTGGCTTTGTGTCTATCTTGACTATGATAATGTGCTCACTATGCTGTTCATATTAGCTTACTCACATGACTACTTTCGTATTCATTATTAGTCTTATTCCTGGCTTAACCCGACTGACTGGTTATACAGGTGTAATCATGTAATGAAATTTCCCTAATACAAATGATTTGGATTATGTACATGTTACAGAGCCAAGGGGACAGGCATTACAAGAGTGCCACCACATGAAAATGCAAAGTTTACTCTCATGAACAGTAAAAATGTTGTAGAGGAAATATGAGCCTTACTTGTTGGTATGAGTGAATAACTGATCACACGCCTGCCTATTAGTACGTCTGTTGCCAGAGAGATCTCTACCGCCAGCACCTGTGTACCAAAAGTACTCTCCGAAGTCCTCGTCATCCTCGTAGCCGCCGCTCAGTACGATGCTGAAGGCCCCCACGTCCTCGCGTCCATGCATACCACCCACAGGTGGCCTGTGAACTCCAGCTTCAGAAGCCTGAAGCACAATTTAAGACAGAAATTAGTCAAAATAACATCACAATTGTTCAATAAATAATTCCAATTTACACAGATATTATTGGATGGGTGTGCATAAATTTCAATAGCTTCTACAGTAAGAGAAGAAGTGTCGGGTAGTGATATCAAGAGACTGTGCTTACAATGAGTAAGTGCAGAATGTAAGGATATGTTATGGGGTTTAATTGAATCAAACTACTACAGTTATCAGGCCCTTCATACAGGAAATATTACAATCACAAGAGAAAACAATTCGACTTTAAACCACAAACAGAAACAGGGAAAAGGATATCTGGCATATTTAGAAATTAGAGAGTAACTCTATAATTTGTTAAGTTCAGACAACATCTACATCTAAATACTCCGCAATCCACCCAAAGGTGTGTGGCTAAGGGTACCTAGTACCATCATAGTTACTTGCTTTCCTGTTCCACTCCCATATACAATGAGGGAAAAGTAAATGCTTGTATACATCTGTACAAGCCCTGATCTATCTGCTCATTTCTTTGTTGTCTTTACACAGAAGGTAGTTGATACCAATAGAATCTTTCTACAGTCCAGCCCTATAGATTTCTTCAACAGTGTTTCTCGGAAAGAACGTTGCCTTTCTCTACATTTGAGTTCCTGAAGCATATAAGTAACACTCGCGCATTGATTGAACCTACTAGTAACAAACCTGGCTGCCCTGTCTTAATTGCTTGAATATCTTCCTTTCACTAATGCAACCACAAATCTGATCTATCAACTTCAGATTTTAATCGTTCGTTGTTTAAGGTATGGTGAATGGTTTTGCACACCAATGAAAAGGTCCAGAATTCTGTCAAATAATAAGCTGAAGAGGTGGCAGGTCTCTTTTTACTGAAGGTATTGAAACTTTCATCCCTTGGCACAATGAAAATGAAGGCAACTATGCCAAAAAACTACAATGGAAATAGTAAATTTTGAAAGTGTGTGTGTGTGTGTAAAATCTTTAAAAAAATCATTGAAATCTAAGAAAAGATATTTTGAAGAGAGAAACTGTATAGAAAAATGTAGAAACTATCTTCCGGTTACCTATTCAAACTTCTATATGTGTGTATGTCACTTAATGCCTAAGCCACTGGACCTATTTTGATGAAATTTTGTTGCCTGTTTATATGCGCTGCTGAGTGCTTTGGTAGGTGTGGAAAAAACAGATGATTTTGTCTGGATACTGCCACTTTGGAGTATATTCATATTTTATGTGCTGATTCTGATGAAAATCACTGTCTCCCTAAATTTTAAAATGGTTAATGGCACAGGGTACCTTACTTCAAACTTTGACAGCGTGTGATTGATCGCAATTAATTTTGACAGATAAACCTAATTTTTATATACGGGGATGGGAGGACACGGACATAAAGAGGAAGGACAAGTACCGTATTTACTCGAATCTAAGCCAAATTCCCCCCTCCCCTTCCCCCCGTTTTTGAGGTCCTAAAAACTGACTGTGGCTTGGAATCTAGTGCAAATCAAATTGAGTTCTGAAAAATGGTGCTAGGAACTGCCACAACTAACTTTTGCTGTTGAATGTAAGCAGTTCTAGGGATGCTTTGCAGACTGTAAGATAAATAGGCCAACTGGTGCCAAAAATCTGCATTAATAAAAATTTAAAAAATCGCACTGACGTGTTTTATGGCCCACTTTAGATTTGTAGTTTTGTAAGTTTTTGCAAACATTTTGGACCAAAATAATAATCTAAATAATAAAAAATTATGGTGATAAGTTTACGACCCTAGTATTGTGGTAATATCTAAGCACCCAACACCTAATATTCTTTCTGACCGCATTTTAACAAACAGCCAAAATTATATGATGTTTGAGTTTAGCTTTGACAAGCATACTCTGTTTTGAACTTTTACCTCTTTGAACTATCTTTTTAATCTCTCTCTCACATTGTCATTATATTTTTACGTTAAAATATTATCACCTGTCTTGCCTTGGTAGTTCAAAGTTTATTTTCTTTGTCTGTACTTGTTATGAATGACTATAGCCTGGAACGAACACAGCGTACATTTGGCGTTCTGACGAGTGACCACAGCCTGGATGTAACACAGCGTACATATGGTGTCGTAAATCAGTCACATGACATCCCTCGCCACAAAATCTCTTTTGTGTACGGCATCTTGCTTTCTCTACCTGATTATTTTGTTATTATAACTCAAGCGTTGTCATTTCAAAGCAATGAAGCACTAAAATTATCAAAAACACGTCGTTATTAGGACAATGAATTATAATCTAATGTTGGTTAATTAGTTAACACCTGCCATCAATAGTTCGAGAATCACAGATTACTCTCGCAGCTGTTTGCCCTAGCGTAATAGGCAGGGATATACGAACATGTTACACAGTAGTTAGGAACTTGCTAGGGCGCGGTTGCTCAGCGTACTCGATCAGAGGGTTTCTGGCATGGTAGCTCAATGCCCTCTGCAACAAGAAAACTGAGTTATCGGAAATGATCAAACGAGGACAAAAAACAACGTTCACAAAGTACCGTTCAAACCAATCAATAGAGAGAAAAGGAAAGTTGGTTCAACTAACACCATCAGAAGAGAAGGCCTGTGTACTGCCGTGACACGTCACATCACTCAGAGTAGGTCGCGATCGCGTAGCTTACTGGCTGGCTATGCCCCATAATAATGCATGATGTGACGAGAAACGGTAGTGCACAGGCCTTCTATTCAGATGGTGTTGGTTCAGCACCATCTGTAATAAAAAACTGAGTAAAATTCTCAATGAACAACCCAGAACAAGTATGAACAAACGACTGCAAAGCATAGATTTCACTGAAGAAAAAAAAAAAAAAAAAAAAAACAACAATATTCCTAGCAGGAAAAATATATATAAAAAAGTAGATGAAGTTTACTTACCATGCAAAGGAGCACAGGTAGTGATAGTAACATAAATCACACACACACACACACACACACACACACACACACACACACACACACACACAGACACAAATGCAAGGTTTTGCAACCCCGTTGCTTCTTCAGCCAGATGGGAAGGAGAGGGAAAAGGAAATGATGAGGACTGGAGCAGAGTCTGAATGTGGCTCTCCACCAAGGATATGACTTTCTTAAATCCTGCCCCGAAATAAACCCATCCTTAATGACATGCTTCCCACTCCACCGAGAGTGTCTTTCCGCCGCCCACCTAACCTCCGTAACCTCCTAGTCCATCCCTATGAAAGCCCCAAACCAGCCTCCCTACCCCCTGGCTCCTACCCATGTAACGGCCCCCGTTGTAAAACCTGCCCTATGCACCCTTCCACCACCACTCACTCCAGTCCCTTAACCCGGAAGGTGTACACGAACAAGGGCAGAGCCACTTGCGATAGCACCCACGTGATTTACTAACTGACATGCCTGCACTGTGAAGCGTTCTATGTGGGAATGACCAGCAACAAACGGTCCATTCGCATGAACGGTCACAGGCAGACAGTGTTTGTTGGTAATGAAGATCACCCTGTGGCTAAACATGCCTTGGTGCACAGCCAGCACATCTTAGTGCAGTGTTACACTGTCCGGGTTATCTGGATACTTCCCACCGACACCAACCTTTCAGAACTCCAGAGATGGGCACTTGCCCTTCAGCTTGTTCTCTCCTCCCGTTGCCCACCTGGTCTCAACCTCCGCTAAATTCAAATTCCCGCCCACCATGTTAAGCATCTTTGCCTTGGTTCTGTGGCCAGAGCCTCTGCCTCAAGTGGTATCTCTGTCCAACTTATTTGCTTTCTACAATATGTCTGCCTACGTGTGTTTGCGTTTGAGTATATGTGTGAATGTGTGTGTGTATTTGTTTACCTTCCTTTTTCCCCCCCAAGGTAAGTCTTTCCTCTCCTGGGATTGGAATGGCTCCTTACCCACTCCCTTAAAACCCTCATCATTTCCTTTTCCCTCTCCTTCCCTTCTGCACGAAGAAGCAGCTAGGCTGCGAAAGCTAGCGTTTGTGTGTGTGTGTGTGTGTGTGTGTGTGTGTGTGTGTGTGTGTGTGTGTGTGTGTGTGTATGTATGTGTGTGTGTATGTGTGAATTTATTAATTTATTTGTGCTACTATCACTTCCTATGCTCCTTCGCCTGGTAAGTAATCTTCATCTATTTCTTTATATATATTTTTTTCCTGCTAGGAATTTCTCCTCTATAAGGTTATAATTTAAGAAATACATATCAAATTCTCACTATTCACATAATTCATATTGCATAAAGGGGCTTTACTTTAGAAGAATAGCTTTTTTTCCTGCTAGGAATTTCTCCTCTATAAGGTTATAATTTAAGAAATACATATCAAATTCTCACTATTCACATAATTCATATTGCGTAAAGGGGCTTTACTCTAGAAGAATAGCTTCTTCATTATTAACAATTTCTACCTGTGACATGCTTGAAACATAAACAGTTGAAATATTATGATTATCGACAACAGTTTGTTTTGAAGTATTGCACACTCTTCATCCTGACACATTTGACACATTCTGTTTCGCCAGATGCTTGTAGGCTATGCACACACTATTTTGTTGTTCTAAATCACACCTTTTATTCCCAATTAAACTTTTATTTTCGTGTTATTCTCTTGTTTATGTTTAATTCTGCATTAGTGGGCTTAAGTAAAGTTTTACAAGCCAAAATTACAAAAAAAGAAAAAAAATTAACTGGTAATATAAACAATGAAATATTGTCATAATGCTAAAAAATTCCCAAATATCTCCCGAATAAAAATATTCCAAGGTTTCTCCCGGTGGGTATATACTCTGTGGTCTCCACTGCCGATCCAACATTACAGGGAGTTAGGACCTCAGGGAGACCTTTTGTACTCTTTCTTTTTACATACAACCTCTGACAATAAAGTTCAGTGAATGAAGGCAGAACAGTTGATCAGACAACACAATGCTGCACCAGCGTAGCAACTGATGTCGACAACCTGTCCCCACTGTAGTTCAGTTGAGCATTGTGTGTGTCCCATGTCAGACCTGTTGAACGAAGTGCTTCTTTAGTGTATTGGTTCTGAACTCAGAACAGGGCAATAAACAAGCAAAGGATGAATTTAAAGTTTTGTTTTAAGCACTGTTCATAAGGGTGTGTATGAGTGTTAAGTTATAAATAATTACATTAACAAACATTGTTTGTCAATTTCCACCTTTATCGACTTAGCAGTTGGAAATTAGTTTGCCAAATTAAAACATGGTGAGCAATGCAAAATCATGTACAAATCATTGAATGTGTAGGCACGCTGAACTTCTATAATCAGAGACCAGAGTTACACATACAGATCGTATCGAGGCCACTGCTCTAACCCATATCAAAGGAAATACAAAGGAGAGAATTTTAATCACTGTCTTTCTAAAACTGAATCACTGAAATATGCCACAGTGTAACAAGTTACATTACTAGTTCCAGAACCATCACAATGTATCAAATCATTTAACTGGAGAGAAATTGTAAATAAATTGGAGATCAGATACTGTGTGCAGAATCATGTTCTTCAGGGTTTTTTCCTTGGGTAACTGTATGCAAGATGACAGGTGAAGTGGTGCAGCTACTTGTCATAAGTGGTTGACCCACAGAATAGCACCTGATTTCCACAGAAGATATAAATAGTGAGTAATTATATAAGCTCTCTGAGCTTCATTATTATGAAATGTTGCATTCTTTTGTTCTAATGTGAAACATTAGCATTATAGATCCAAATTTCCACTTAATCACACATGTTGAGAAGTAAGGCAAGAAATAAATTCCTGTTTGTCGAAGTTTATCTGCTGTGTCAGACTACATCATTAGTAGATGAGAAACGGAAGTTTTGAGCTACTACAAGAAGACGTTGGATGAGAGTAAAACGAAAATGAGAGAGTGTGGCTTTTAAATTCTAAGCTAATTTGGATTCACTGGGAACTCATTAGTGGAGTGCGGACTTTGGATGATATATGAAGTCTAGAGACTTTTATATTCCAATTGTTTTATGTAGTGGTAAATCCAAAAGACACACCAAAAAGTGAGGAATGTCTCGCGCAATAGCCAAATGAGTCCTCAAGAGCTAACATGTATTCCATCTGTTGACCTCAGATGAAAAACAACAGGCAGAAAGCCCACTCAAAATGCTGGATTCTGCGCATGGGCTTATAAACTACCTCCACTACACATGCATAGATCCATGGCAGAATCAAACTAATCATATCTCTCCCTGGCAGAACTGTCTGCTAACATTGTAGCTTCATTCATTCTAAAACTAGGTGGCAGGCTATCTACACCTGACTCCAACACATTTGTGATGGGAAGGTTATCTGAAGCTATCATTGCTACATTTAAGCCCAATGGCATGAAAAGACCATTGCTTTTTCATTTTGCGCTCACAATGCATTAGAAACAACCAAAATCTTTTTGGGTCGATAATAAGTATGTTTGAAGTTGTGTAGTGTTTGAACTAAATAAAATAAGGAGTATTTTGTGCATGTACGGTGTTCCCAGCAGCCCTTGTAATTTTTTTCACAACTAAGGCATATAAAGAGTCCGTACACACCATGCACCAACCACTGACTGTCATCCAAACCCTGAAGTGCACAGGCAGTCTGGGCCTTGTCGCTGTCCTGGGTATGCAACCAATGGGATCCAGCCAATTCTGCCCTCACAGACGTCCCAACAGGTGACCACATTGCTCTGAGCCCCAAAGAGTGATGCAATGAAATGTCTTCACAGCAACAGCCAGCCTCCCCGCACTGATGACATGGTGGCAACTGCAGCAGTGACGCTGTGTTGTTGGAAATCGGACATCAATACACTCAGGAATGTTGTAACATTCACCCTGTTCCAATTTTTCCCAGCAACTACACAACCAGCACCTATGAGGAAGTTACAGGCTTCTTATAGCTGCAGAAAACATCCTTCTTCAGCGAAGAATCCTAATTGATAAGAAACTCTCAAGGACACGCAGTTACAATTGGTGCTGGAAATGTGTCATTTGCACCGTACCTCCAGTTATAACTGGATACACTCTGAGATATGCCACACTGGCAACACGGAGAAGATCTGACACTTTGGTAACACAGACAAATGTGCGGGTATCTTCTTTTTTATTTTTTCCCTGTGGTTTTAGGGCGCACAACTGCTGAGGACATTAGTGCCCAACGCTGCCCATAGTACAATCGAACCGGGGTTAGAACTTAAATGGCTTTCGCCATATTTGCACAATGTATAAAAATTAAAACTCTGTTAGCAGAATGCGGATCATCAGCTAAAATATCAGACATTTCAAATGGTAAACATAGATCATGACGGAGACAATCAAAAAACGGACATTGCACTAAAAGATGGTACACAGTAAAAGGTTCATGACAGTGCTCACATAAGGGAGCAGGATCACCACGAAGTAAATACTGGTGGCTATAACGGCAGTGGCCAATACGAAGCCGGGCCAGAACAATCTCCTATTGGCAAGAGGGTCGAGATGATGTTCACCAGAGATCAGGCATAGGTTTAATGGCTCGCAATTTGTTTCCTGACTGGGATGACCAATGTAAAAACAAACGGGAGATAATATGTCGGGAGACACCAGTGTGAAGGTCATCAGTGCTAGTAGAAAAGGTAGATAGCCGAGGAAGGAGAACTGCCTCCTAGGCAGCCGTATCCGCAGCTCATTCCTCAACACTCCCACGTGGCCAGGAACCCACAGAAACATCACAGTAGTTCCGCTCGCTGAAAGAGAGGTGAGGCAATTGTGGATACTTTGTATCAGGGAATGGACAGGATATAGCATGCGAAGGCTCAACAGAGCACTCAGGGAGTCCGAGCAAATGACAGTCTTATTGAGTGAGTTTCGCCGGATGTATTGGGTGGCTTGATATAATGCAGATAGCTCAGCTGTAAAAATGGAACTCCACTCAGGGAGACGATATTTAAACGAGGCGTTGCCAAGTACAAAGGCACACCCAACATCCTGGTCTGTCTGAGCCATCAGTGTAGATGAACAAATAGTCATCAAATTTGAACCAGAGTGCGAGAAATTTTCTCTGGTAAACTAAACTAGGTGTGGAGTCCTTTGGAAGAGAATGAAGGTCCAAGTTAACACAGACTTCAGGGCTTCACCACGGTGGAAAGGTGCTCTCTCCAGTCGAGAAGATAGCAGGCATTGTAACCCCGAGCTGGTCAAGTAACGAACGCAAGCGTACTCCCGGTGGTTGCAGAACAGGCTGGCACATGGCGAAGAGACCGTCAAGTGAGTCATTAAAGAAAACTGTGTACGTTGGGTGTCCTTGCATGGATGACAAAGGGCTAGCGTAACGACTAAGCAGGAGTTCCCGACGGTAAGAAAGGGGTAGTTCAGCGGCCTCGGCATAGAGGCTCTCAATGGGCCTAGTGTAAAACGCTCCTGTCGCCAGACGGATCCCTTGGAGGTGGATTGTGTTAAGGCGGCGTAGTATGGACGGTCAAGCCAAAGAATAAACGATGCTTCCATAGTCCAGTTTGGACCGAACTATGGTGCGATACAGATGGAGGAGAGTAGACCGATCAGCTCCCCATGAGGTGCCACTTAACACCTGCAGTACATTGAGAGAGCGGGTACAGCGAGATGCCAAACTGAGATATGTGGGGAGACCAACACAGCTCCCTGTCAAAAACAAGTCTCAAGAACGTCGTGGTCTCCACAAATGGAAGTACTATTGAGCTCAGACGAAGGGACGGGGGAAGGAACTCCCGCCGCCAGAAGTTCATGCAGACTGTCTTGTCAGCTGAGAATCGAAAGCCAGTGTTCATACTCCACGTGTGGAGAGTGTCTAGACACCGGTGAAGGCGGCCATTCCAGGAGACCTGTTTGCTCAGAGCTGCTGTTCCATCACCTTGCATACGCTACTGGTGAGGGAAATTGGAGGGGGGGGGGGGTAGCTGGAAGGGAGAAATTTGTCCTTCCCAGTCTTTGGTATGGGAATGACTATGGAATCACGCCAGTGTCACAGAAAGGTGCCTTCTCTCCATATGCGGTTGTAGGTGGCCAGTAGGAAGTGCAAGCTCGTTGGTGAAAGGTGTTGCAACATCGCTACGTGAATGCCATCTGGTCCTGGAGTGGAGGTCTGTGAAGACAACAGTGCGTGGTGGAACTCTTGCACAGTAAACTCGGTATTGTAGCATTCACGGTTCTGAGGGGTAAAGGGCAATGGAGTCGCCTCCACCGTCCGTTTCCTAGCGAGGAAAGCGTCAGTGTAGTGTGAAGAGCTAGAGACCTCTGCAAAATGTCGACCCAGTGCTTTGGCTATTTGTGGAGGATCGACGACGATGCAGTTGCGACACAGAGACCGGGAATCGGGGAATGAGCCATAGTGCCTGAAATTTTTCTAAGGTTACCCCAAATGATGGAGGAAGGGTTAGACCTATTAAAAGAGCTCGTGAATGAGTGCCAACTGGAGCGTTTACAGTCGCGAAAGAGGCGACGACAATAGGCCCGCAGTCGTTTATATCGGATGCAGTTTTCGAGCATGGGCCGTTGTATGAAGGTTCTATGGGCACATCACCGTGCTCGCAGAGCGTCACGGCATTCTGCGGTCCACCACGGGACAAGGGGACGACGTGCCTGGGTAGTCTTACAGGAGATGGAACATTCCGCAGCTGTGAGAATAATTGTGGTAATGTGTTCCACTTGGTTGTCGAGGGTTGTATGAAGCTCAACACGAACCGGGTAGCAATGGAGCAAATTAGCCTTGAGCAGCCGCTGTGCCTGGGAGCCACTTTCTGTTTCCAACAGTAGTGTTCCATTACGCAGGCGTTTGCAAGTCTTAACTGGGCTGGCAATGGCATCAACCCCTTTCTGAATGATAAATGGGTTCACCAACAAGAAGGATTGTCCTTCCTCAGTACAGGTAACCACAAGGAACTTAGATGTCTGTAAATTCTTCTGTTCAGAGACACTCTTGTCCAGTATATCAACTTCGAGAGACTCTTTACATTTTCTTTTTTTGATAACCATTGCAGGTGTATCCTCCACAATTGCCAGTGTCTCCGATGGCATGCTCCTTCCTGCTGGGGGCCCCCAACGGAAGCACACCCACCTTGGGTGATTGTTCCCACCCCAGGTCACACCTCCCCATCTACAGACGGAGGGACCAATCAGCGAATTGGGAAGGTATCAGCGCAGGCAATCGCCCCTCCCCTGGCCTGGCCTTAACCAGGAGGTACGCAAGCACCTTACATGCCAGCCTGGGGCTGGGACTTATGCATTACCCAGTCATCCATATGGGTGGCCTTCAGGTGCATACAGAGAGGAGGAAGAGAGAAATAGTAGGAGGAGAAGCCTCAAACGCAGATGCGGAGGCAAATAAAGAGGTGAAAGAAGAGCTTAAACCAAAAAGGTCAGAACTTCGGTTCCCCAAAGGATGCACGAAACTCAGTCCCCAAGAGAAGGGAAAAGGACAGTAGGAGAAGCGTCGTGTAGCACGGAAAGAAAAGAGTGACACAAAGGCTGGGGCCCCGTGCTTGCCATGTACTTACTCACCACAGAGCGGTGAGCCCCCTGGGGGGTGTGGGTATCGTGGCCCCTTTTTTGATGAAATAAATATTACTCTGGAAAGGTAAAACAGTGACATAAATAAATAAAAACATATATTATTTTGTAGTGTGAATAAGTACAAAGGAATAAGTGTGAAACTTTTTAAAATAAATGCATAAAGTTTTGATGGTATTATGACACAGAATAAACAGAACAGAAGTATATCTGTGAAAGAAAAATTTTACAACTATTTATTGTATTCTGGATTAAACAAAAGAGATGTTGGACTTATGAGAGATTGGTTGCATTACACAATTATTTGTGGATTGCTGTTTATAAAAGGTCTGTAATTATTGTATGTTAAACATTTTATTGCTCTCAACTAGGTAGTTTTTGCAAACTACCTCTACTCCAGACATTTATATGCTTTTGGAATCTTGAGATATTCGTGAACGATATTCTTAGCAATGCTGATATTGTAAGTCGTAAGCACAAGAGTATGCCGCAATTACGCACTCAGTTCAAACTTTCTGTAAAATGTCTATAAACCTTCACATCCTAAGAGAAAGCGTGAACCCCTGTTATTAAATAAAACTTTGGAACAATTATAAATAAATGTTGGGTCAATCTTATGTTTCTAAGAACACATACAAGTGAACAGTCTTTAACCTGCACTAGAAAAGAAAACTTTCACAGTAAAACCTATTTCAATCTCGGTGCCCATAACAGTGCAATCAATTCAAATCAAACATTAGATTACAAAATTTATTTTTCTTATAATGCTTTCATCGTGCAACACTGATTTCCAAAATCCAAAGTTAAAACTTATTCAGGCTAATGTCATGAGAGACACTATCGGGGGAAGAATTATAATGGGAATACAAGAGATATATACAGTAACTGGGTTCAAATGGATCTAAGAAAGAAAGCTTACGGGTTAACATATTGTCGACAGCCTGGTCATCAGAGATGGAGTTTACACTCTGAGTTTTGGATAAGGATGGGGACGGAAATTGGCTGCACTCTTTCAAATGAACCATCTTGGCATTTGCCTAGAGCAATTTAGGGAAATCACAGAAAATTTAAATCTGGATGGCTGGAGGTGGATTTGAACCACCACCCTCCCAAATGAGAGTCCAGTGTGTAACCATTGCACCATTTCACTCGGTAAATGGATCTAAGTTGTAGTAATTATGTATGGATAAGAGGCTTTCACAAGATAGACAAGTGTGGCAAGCTGTCTTATACCAGGCCTCAGACTAAACACCACCACCACCACCACCACCACCACCACCAACACCAACAACAACAACCACTACAGAGAGTTTTAACATGTGCTGTAACAGCACCCCCAATAGAAGAAAGCCTGCGCACAATGTCACAACATGGTGGTGGTGAGAGGCTTAGATGCTCTGAAAGATTTTAAACATTAGCAGTGCACTCTGTTTATAGTGCATTCTTTCGATCAGGAGTGTATTTATTATGTAAATTGGTGTTGTGTACAGTGTGATCACTACGCTGGATGATTTGTGTGTGTGAGAACAACGTATGATCTCTTTTTTACTGACAAAATGCCGTGTCGCTGTTCTGTGCTGAAATGTAGAGGAAATTACGACAGTTACCGTCTTTAAACATACAGAGAAGAAGAAATGAATATCAAGAATTCCCAGGATAACTTGGCTCCTTCTTCAAGTTAATGAGTAAGTTTTCGTTTTTATTTAACCTTAGAAAAGAGTTTTAAGCCGTTATTGTTTACCTTTGGATATTGTGATTTATTTTATTTATGTAACCACCCACATTAGCTTATTCTTCTCCGGACATTTAAAGGCGGTAACATTTGGGCTACAGTTGTAATTTCCTCTACATTTCGGCACGGAACGTCGAAACGGCATTTTGTCAGTAAAAAAGAGATCACACGTTGTTCTCTCACACACAAATCGTCCAGCTAAGCCCCTCACCGCCGCCATGTTGTGACGTCGTGCGTAGGCTATCTTCTATAGGGGATGCTGGCTGTAACCAGTACAAAAACAAAATAAATAAATAATTTATCATTACAGAGAATTTTTAACAGATGCTGAACTAACCTGTATCCGGAATCTCCAGGTTGTTCCTACTTCCACCCCTGGTATGGGTCCAAAGTGGTTAGGTGGCACTATAGTACACTTCTTTGTCCTCGAGGCATTTGCCATGCTTTGGCGGACAGTACAGATGCTCATCACTTTAGGGGAGAAGCTCACCACTTTAGGAGAGCTGCTACTCTCTTGAGGAGAGGTGTTATTCTCTTTGTCATTGGTGTTCTTCCTTTTGGGAGTAGAGTTCTTCCCTTTGGGAGTAATCTTCTTCCCTTTGGGAGTAATCTTCTTCTCTTTGGGAGTAGTGTTCTTCCCTTTGGGAGTGGATTTATCCTCTTTAGGAGAGGTGTTCTTCTTGTTAGGAGAGGTGTTCTTCACATTAGGAGAGCTATTTCTCATTTTGGGAGATTCACTACTCAGTTGAGGTGAGTCGCTCTTCACTTTCCTTGGACCTCCCCTTTTCCTGCTGACTTTGGGCTGCTCTTCACTAGCTTTGACACTCTCAGATGAGGTGAAGTTGCAGTTGTCGCAAAACCTATCCAAATACACCCGGTTCTTGAATATATAATAAAAATGGAATACATCATGAAAAAGTCAGGATATCAGTGCAATAAAATGACAAAATTGAACATATGAAACAAATTGGATATCAGTATCGCTTAAGACATTTGTCACTCCTGAGTACAAGACGGTCAGTTTGTTCACGCTTAAGTTTTCAAACTGTTGATAGCATTCACTATTTCAATTAAAATTACTCCATGAATCTAACAGTAGTGCTAGCCATATTTGAATCACAGTTCATTCTTTGGTCCTGTGTTTTAACTGTGTCTGTGTTTTGTGTGGCTGTGCTGGATCTCATCAGGGTCTCATCCACTTTTTTAAACTATCTTACTGAGAATGACAGAGGATACACTGTTTGCTTGTAGACGTTCCTTCACTTATATTCCATTCCCAAAATAATCAAAGGCCAGAATTACGTACCCCAAGCCTCTGTACAATCTCAAATTTCTCACATTCAGCTGACATGATCACAATGAGAGACACAAGGAGAGAGAAACAATAAGCAAGCTACTGACGTGGAATCTAAAGCTCTGAAAAGGGAAAATATGGCCAGCCTGCCAGCGTTGTTTCCTTCTTCTTTTTTTTTTTTTTTTTTTTTTTTTTTTTTTTTTTTTTTTTTTTTTTTTTTTTTTTTTTTTTTAGGGCACACAACTGCTGAGATCATTAGTGCCCAACACTGCCCATAGTAAAATTGAACCGGGGTTAGAGCTTAAATGGCTTTCACCATATTTGCACAATGTATAAAAAGTAAAACTCTGTGCATTGCCATTCTGGCCTATTCCGCTGCTACTTACACACTGGCCGCCACAGTGTTCCCAGCACTTAACAATACTTATCAACTGAGTTCGGGAAAGCTACTCGATGAAAAAATTTAGTTTTTTCACATGTTATAGTGTGATATATTCACTCGATAATTATCTAATTTTCTATTCATTATTACTTATAGTGTCTGTGCTACATCAAATTACGTAAACTACTGCGCAAAATTTTAAAGAGTTTGTAGAGGAAAAATTGCATTGCGTATACTTTGTGTATGGTTGATTTTAGCACATACAAAGCTGCAGATGAAATGTAGGTAAGATATTGAAATTTTATTTAGGGTTGAGACCAAAATGAAAACTCTTTTCACGCTTGAGATATAGGGTGTTATATCCGACGGACAGGCGTGGGAAGTGCGTGTAGTTCTTCCCAAGTGGACTTGCCGGCTCTATGAATTACTTGCCATTCAATTAGAAAACACTTTTTGGTTTGTGGTTCCACATCAAAAGAGTTCAACTGTAAATTCAGATTGACTTGTACTGTAGCCACATATTCAAATGGATCGTGAACATGTCGTCGTCGGAGCAGAGTGTAAATTAAGTAAACAACTGAGATTATGCATAAGTCTTTGATGAATATTTTCTTGTGTATTATGTACTTATATCTTACATGAACTATGAAAAATGCAAAAGGGATACCCACTACCTGACTTTTACCAAAATCAAAAATTAAAGGTGCCTTTACAATGCCAATTACATTTGAATGTCTAATATTTGTTATTTTTCAATTCTTTGTATCCTGTAATGATACACTTAACACAAGTAAACGAATGAGAAAAACTTGCTTCCAGAACTGTATATTAATTTCATATCTAAATGAGAATTAGTTCACTCGCTAAAATGTAAAAAATTTGAGTGTCTTCAGCAACTACCTGCAGATAAAACCAACAATGCATGAATAATTTAACCTCATGACATTAGGCGGGAATTTTCTTCATAAATTGATTCGAGTTAAAAAAAAATATATATAGGTATTTCCTGTGTGATCTATTCATCAGTGAATATTTAATCTATTAATTTACATTATGAATTAAAATCATCACAGCACAAGAACCAAAGGTTGCTTCTGGGCTCCTAGTTTTCTTTGACGACTTTCGTCAGTCAGACTGTACATCTTCCTGCATTTCTGATACATAATTGAACTACTACAATGTATACCTCCCTTCTGGACTACTTAAGAATACCAAAAAGAACAACACTGTGGCATTATTCAAACCCAACCATACGAATATTTACAAGCCTTCTCACGGCAGCCAAGCAACGTATAGGACTGAGATGGAGGAAAGAATCACGTGACTCGATTTCAGCCAATAACGAGGTGCAGACATTGGCAAGCAGCGCGGAAAAGGATGGCCGTACTTTCCCTATACAAAGCTTTAGGTGGAATCGAGTACATGAAAATGAGGGGAGGACAGGAAGGTGGTAAGGCAGTGGTGGGGATGGCATGTAAGTACTAAATGAGTAGAAAGAGATGCAGTTTAGGAATGGAGTAGGAAGGCAGGGCAAGGGAGAGACGTTAGAAATAGGATGGGAAATAAGGGGATCTTCTAGGTTGAGGCCTGGATAATTTCAGGATTGGAGAATGTACTATAAGGATAACCCCCCCCCCCCCCTCTCACTGTGTGTGAGGTTCAGAAAAACTGGTAGGGATGGAGGAGTATCCAGATGGTTTGGGTTGTGGAAGGAAGGCAGGAAGCTTGGAGTTTAACGTACCGTCGACAGTGTGGTCATTAGAGACGGAGCTTACGCTTGGAGCATTTTGGGTAAGGACATGGAAGGAAATCGGCCGTGCCCTTTGAAAAGAACCATCCCGGCATTTGCCTGGAGTGATCTAGGGAAATCACGGAAAACTTAAATCTGGATGGCCGGAGATGGATTTGAACCACCATCCTTCCAGTGTGGCCTGGGTTGTGAAAGTCATGTATATGCTCAGCTGCATCTTGTGCCACAGCGTGTTCTACCTTCTTTTTGATAACAGTTTGGAGGTGGTCATTCATCCTAATGATCAGGTGGTTATTATCAATGTAAACAGAAATTCACAAACCCTGAGATTGTTTTTCGTCTCGAACATATCAACAACATTAAAGATAAAGGTGAAGCAATGAATTAAAATTTGTGATGCGGCTGGGAATTTCTGTTTACACTGATATTTGTATCACCTTATCCTAAGGTTAAAGGCAGGAATGTTCCAATATGTCCATTGCTGAGGTGCTATTCTGCTGCATGGAGAGCCTTGGCAGTAGTGGCAATATTGTATGGAACACAGAAGCTGAATTAAAGTTTGTGATGTGGAGGGAAGTCGTACTTAAGATTATTCCGAGGTGCCTTAATCGCTAGTGGTGCGATGGTCTAGTGGTAAGACGTCTGCCTAGTAAGCATGGAGGCATGGGTTCGATTTCTGGCCACATCATAAATTTTAATTCATTACTTCACCTTTATCTTTAATGTCAGGTGGTTATTGGTTAATCCAAACTAAAAATCAGCACAAGTAAATTACATAGCTGCTTTCACAGGTGGCCCAGCCTCTGATTGGGTAGCATAAGCCTATGACAGGACTGGGATGCTGGGTGGGTGGATTGTACAGGGATTTTTCACAGGGATATGATCCCTATGTCAGGGGGGTTGCAGTTGGGGCTGACATAGGGATAGACTACAATGTTATGGAGGTTGGATGGGGAGGATCTTGGGAAAGATGTCTCTCTGGTCATGATGACAAGAAATCAAACCCTTGGCAAAGGATGTGGTTTAGTTGTTCCAGTTGTAAGGGTACAGACATATTTTTGAAATTTTTTGTCTTTCAAAAAAATGTAACCTTACATTTAAAAACCTCTAAACAAACAAGTAGAGAGTCAAATAGGTGGAAGGAAATTTTAATATATTTTTGTTTCCTTTTAACTTTAGTGTAAGTAATTTTATTGTATATTTTCTGTTCTTTTTTTCTTTTATATTTTCCTTCTCCGAGGTGTTCCTTTGGCTTCGTGTGCAGCCGCGTGGTATGTGACGTCACACAGAGTGACAAGGAAACTGCAATGCCGTACGGTTCTAGGAGCACTGAGGATTTGAAGCAAAAGAATAAATAAGGGAAAAAGGAACAAAAAAGGAACGGGATTTTGTTTTAGTTGATAGGAGGTCACAGAACCGATAACATATAGCCTACATATATATATAACATATTGCAAAATAAATTATAATAAATACAGTTTTGAACATTTAAATTGGCATTTAAAATCAGCATGCCTATTTAGATGGAATTTGGAAAAGTTGTTAAATTTCCATCTGTTGTGAGGCTGTGAGACAAGCACGGGGCCTACAAGAACAAGTTTATATAATATTGGTCGTGCAGACACCTCGCACAGTCCAGTGACGAAGGGAGCGCTCTATTGTGGCCTGTAATTGGTCATCAAGGGATATGGGGTGCGAGTCATATAGCATTGGAAATTTGTTTGTGGCCTAGGTCTGAGGGGTAGTTTTTGTCAGTAAAGGCCTTGGTGTGGCCTTCAGAACATTGACTAACGGAGTTCTTGTCTGCAGGGTGGCTAAGCTGTGAGGGAGGGATTTTTTCATGTTGAAGGTAAGGGAACTATCAATGTGTAGGTGCTGTTGGTGGTTGGTAAATTTAATATGGGCAGAAGTGTGGATGGAGCCATCAGTAACAAGGAGATTAACTTCCAGGAATGTGGCTGGTGAAGACCAAGTGGATCCAGATAATGAAATTATCCTCAATGAACCTGAACCATACCAGAGGTTTGGGGGTATTGGGATGCTAGGAAGGTTTCCTCCAGACAGGGGTCACCTGTATTGCACCAACACCACCGAAAGAGAAGGCCGTGGCGCGCTTGATCCAAGTCATGCAGAGCAGGTCGCTATCACGTAGCTGAAAGGCTGGCTGCTAAGGCCCAGAAGGTTGTGTCTCAACGGCCAGCCAATAAGCTACGCGATAGCGACCTGCTCTGCGTGACGTAGCTCAAGCTCGCTGCGGCCTTCTCTTTTGGTAGTGTTGATTGCACCTCCTATGCTAAACTATTTATGAGCCATCTGGAAAGAAGTCATCATAGGTATTTCTCCGGTTATATTGTAATTTCAGACAGGCAAAGTGTGATTCACTCCGTCATTTGGTGTCTGTAGTTCATTAACAAGAGAACATCTAAAATAATTGATGATCTATTTTCCTGGAAAATTACAAAGAAATGAACCACACTTTTCCATTGGATAACTGTATTCTACCTCAATCGTATCTCTCTGAAGGTTGTGCAATCTCTTTTCAATCATTATACATGTCACACTGGATTTTAACGAGACATTTGATTGAATATAAATAATACACTGAATAGCTGAACATTTATTTCCTAGAATGCTTGTGATTTTATTTCAAGCCAAAATTTATAATCTCATCAATGAATATTTTTGTTTTGATCTCTTTTTTATTTGCTGCATCTAATTCTTTTCTGTTCTGTCTGCCATTTCTATGAATAGTTTTATGTATACAGACAAAACTTTCTCTTTAGCAACTAAATTTGGACTTAACTGTTTTGGAAATTGAAACTGATGTGAAGTTTTGCGTCTGTGAATGAAATTTGTATTGTTTTGTTTGATAGAACCAATATCATTAGTAACTTCATTTCAATTATAGAACTGAATAATTATTTAATTAGTTACTAACTCCTGTGTTTGAAATACAACTTCATAAAAGATAAAATTTTGCTATAAGCCTGACTTATGTAAAATAACTTATTCCTCAATATAATAATTTCTTACCCTGATTAAATCAAATGTTCTAAAACTGGCTTTGGTTAACTTTTTGTTAATTTTGTTTTTGTTTTGTTTGTTATGGATTTTTCCTATTCTGAACATATTCGTTGAAAAATCACAAATAATTTTCTCCTGCACTAAACTCATTGAGGCATGAGAAGCTACCCAAGGAGGTTAGAATACAGGGAGACGCCCTTAGGGTGAAAAAGTGAAGCCTGCCTCTGCCATATTGGTACGTTTTAGAGAAGTGTTCATATTGTACTGCTAATGTTATTTGTCACTTAAAACAGAACTAAACCATTCGACGGTTTTGCCTTGAAGTACAACGTGTTAAACAAGTGCAAATTAGCCGTTAAAAATTAAGTTTTCAAATATAAGATGCTTAACTTCTTTGGTTTCTATAGTATGTCTGCCTAGGTGTGTTTGCGTCTGTGTAAATGTATGGGTGTGTGTGTATTTGTTCACCTTCCTTTCCTTCCCCCAAGGTAAGTCTTTCCTCTCCCGGGATTGGAATGGCTCCTTACCCCCTTCCTTAAAACCCTCATCATTTCCTTTTCCCTCTCCTTCCCTTCTGCCTAAAGAAGCAAGTGGGTTGTGAAAGCTTGTGTGTGTGTGTGTGTGTGTGTGTGTGTGTGTGTGTGTGTTCATTTATTTATTTGTGATGCTGTCACACCTGGGCTCCTTCGCCTGGTGAGTAATCTTTGTCTATTTTTTATATATAACTTTTCCTGCTAGGAATTTTTCATCTTAATATGAGTATTTATTACTATTTATTCAAGAAAGTATATTGTTTGAAAGTACATACTTCGCAGTGACTGTCAGTCCAGTGCATTAACAGTAAGAGGGTCGACTTAATGCACAGTTTTAACGGAGAAATAGCAATCCAGCACTGACCAAGATGGCGGACAGGCTTCAACTGGCGTATGTGCTCTGCATAGATAATGCCACCTCCCTTTATTCTAACCTCCTTGAAGCTACCAAAGACAGACCATTGACACCTTATCATGATGATGATAAACAAAAAGTTAGCCTTATGGTGACACCAATATCTGGTTCAGTGAACAACAGCTAATCACTTTGATGTGAGACACTCATATAGTGATGCCGATGACTTATTTCAACTGCATCGTGTGGAGTCACTCAAATGACTACATTTTTGTGATCACTCGTGATATCCTATACTTATCTTATAATGTTTAATTGTTGCTAATATTGAAGGTGAGTATAGTACATTTCACTGACATGAAAATAAGTTGCTACCATAAAGCAAAATGGGCAAGAATCCTTACAAATCTTCACATTATTTGGGAAAACGTCCCTTGAGAAAAAGAGAGAGTGTACGAGGAGGACGAGGAGGAAGTTATGGCAGTGCAGCACTGCAGTTTTTGCTGCTGAAACAGATACAGCAAATACTAAACTGCTACATAACCAAAACACGTCCAAAGATGATGCTGGTATTTCATAGCATGTAGCAAGATATCATTACAAATTTACTTCAGTAAAATCTCCACACAGGGCTGAAAAATTGTCCCCTTGCCCTGATGTATGGCTGGTACTACACTATCAAATTATTGGACAAAGAATTGAATAAAAAAAAATTGGGCATAGTGTAATGGGAATGTCATCCAATATTTCATCAAATCTAATGCCTCGGCTTAGATTTGATCAAAGAAATTGCTCTTCTTCTGTTTCCTACCACTCGGAGCGCTAGTAGTATTACTGCCTCCCTGCCACTGAATCTCGTTTATTTGGAGGTTACATATCTGACATAACATTTGTATTTGGAAACATGACTAGTAGTGTCAAGTTTGTATAGAGTTTTCCAGCAACAACAAAATTGATGTGAATGTATAAATCAGATGGGGCATTATATAACAGGCAAGAAGGCTAATTCACATTGTCCGTCACGTCATGTCAATCCGCGGTTGAGTTACAATCCCTGATAATATACTATCAGAATTGAAATAAACACCCCTAAGTCTTATTTAGGGCCAAAGCTGACTTTATAATGTATGATTTTTGTTAACTTGGTGTGCTAAGTGCTGGCAAGTGAAACAACTTTCAAAACATCGACATCTACTGGATGACAGTGTAATACCCCTGTATAGTGTTTCATCTAATATCTTTGCCAAAGAATAGGACCAATATTTCATCCAATTCCTTGTCCAATAATTTAATAGTGTAATACCAGCCTAACTGATGTTTATCTTGAGCCCTAAAGTTTTCTACAAATAGGGGACTGTACATCCTTTCCACTAGTGGAATAAATGTCTCAACTGACAACAATTCTCCCCATTCTCTCTCTCTCTCTCTCTCTCTCTCTCTCTCTCTCTCTCTCTATCTATCTCTCTCTCTCTCTCTCTCTCTCTCTATCTATCTCTCTCTCTCTATCTATCTCTCTCTCTCTATCTATCTCTCTCTCTCTCTATTTTTTCACACATTAATGTAGGATTAAGCATTTTTACACACCACTGATCGACATCCGGAACTTCCGCCAGGGGAGGATTGAGGCACCACACATGGAATGGCGAGTCACATTCATCACACAGGATTTGCTTGGATGGATCGGACTTCATGCCACACACTCGACAACTGCAAGCTCTACACTGAGCTGCTAGGTTGTCGTTGCAATTGTCACAGATGGCACGGACAGGACCTGAAAGGAAATTGTGTGGTTAACACACAGAACTGGCACAAACCTTGGTATAAAAACACCGCAAATGTAATCTGGAAAAACATGGTCTACTACTGGCCACGATAAAATACTTATCAGACTCACTATGAGGGGACAACAATATATGCATTTACATCATAACATTACCAATTTCAATGCCAAAGTTACAGAGATGAAAATACACATAAGGGATGAAAGATCACTTATAAAATCATGTTTGAAGCTTGTCAAGAGTGGTGGGGATTTTTAATTGCATTTTATCCTATTTTATTCTGTTAGATCTGGATGTATATTGTGTTCGATGCTACACAAATCAACTCTGTGGAAGATAGATATTTCTAGTATTCCAGAGACAAAGAAAACCACGGGTGATTGCAATATGAAAAGTCCAAAATTGCTGGTAAACAAGAAATTTGTAGTTGTCAGTAACATTTATTTATTTATCAATAATGGAGGATAGATAAAACCTCACCATAAAGAGGCTCTCTGAGCTGCTGACAGGCATGAAAATAGATGATCACATTTTACACAACTTAAATTTTCGACCATGGCCTCCATCAGAAAAAGGAATGCATACCTTCACACAATCACTCAGACAATTTGTTTATGATGTCATGGGGTCATTACACATCAAGTGTCCTATGGGTCCCCACTGGGCCATCTCAGATTCTGTTAAAAACTTGCATGCATACATACATGTATTGTTAGGTCACTATGCAAATTTTTGACTCAGTTTTTACAGTGGTTCCAGAGCTAGGGCCACCTCAGTGGACCCAACAAAGTCACAAAATGCACAGTTGAATAATTTTGTTAACTTCGGTATAACTTTGTGCATCTTCCGTGACATCTATCACCCTGAATTTTTGTATACTATTAGAACTTTTGATACTGAATGCTGAATAGCACTCAAATTCCTTAGAAATTACTATCCATTGTGCTACTTGGTCTGAAAGTGTCTTGTAAAATGTATCATGAAAAATTTAAGCCCTACTCTAAACATCTTTTACTGTAAGGGAAAAGCAGCTATGACCATGGATTTTGGGCAGGTAGCTTACAACCAGGCGCTCACTATACTACACCAGTATTAGCATTTATAAGTACATAATTCCGATTTTATTGAGACCCAATTGTCAAATTAAAAACTGAAAATTTTCAGCATTTTCCAGGAACAGTTTTTAATTTGGCTACCATCACTGATCTTCTTATTGACACCACTGAAAAGAGCCCTTTTTTGCTATAAGGGAATTGAAAAAGTAGGATGGTAATTTTCCATATAAAGTTTTTAAACTAACTTCGAAGATATCACAGCTGTTGTGCATACTGTGTGCTGACAGCATAGCTTTTAATGGATGACATACAAAAATGAACAAACAAATAACATTGTTGTGAATGTAACAAAGCAATATATTCATGAAAGAAACCAAGCTACATAACTTTGCTGACAGAGTTTATGAAACCGTTTGTATGGCTTTGAAATTCCCTTCAATGCTCTTCAGCACCTCTGATGCTCAAGTGTATCTCCAACCGATGAAATTAACACTTGGATCTGGCAAAATGCCCATTTTCTGCTGCTTTGGGATCTAGCAGGTGGATGCATTAAACTGACTAAGACATCTTGTTCTTCCAATGATGTGTTGTAGAGGTTTCCAATCTACCATATGTTGTCATAAATACAGGCTGTGTACTGCCCACTTTGGATGCTATCAAACTGGAACACTCAAGAGTAGTACGCCAATTGATCAACACCTGCGATAAATGGGACTGTCTCATTGGAAACTTTGCTAATTTGTAACAGTTTTTCATCCATTGGTCTGAAGCAGTGGTTTCTTCTGGTTCCTGCAACCATTTTCAAATCTACTTTCTTGCAAAGGTCTTGCAGCATCAATTTCTTCCTATGTGATGAAAAGGAAATTGATTCCGTGAACCATCACAATCTGAATAATCACTTGCAGTTAGAATATGATCTGAAGTTGGCCGCTGGAGACGGTCTCTTGCTGCTAATAACTTTGTTATGCATCCTATACCATCAGATGGATATTTTTCACGGCTAGTGGAAAAGAAGTTCTATTCTACATGGACACCAGAATCATTGTAGTGCTGATACAGATCCACGAATCTCTTGGAACTTTTGTACTGAGCTGTGGATCAATCATTGAAATAGCTTATGTGCTTAGTACTGGAAAGTGGGTTTGGTGGTGATCAATCAACTTGAAGCAGAAAATGTGAACTGCACCTGTATCATGTCGAAAGCAATCACTGATGATGTAGAAGCAAAGAGACTCGATCTTTCCAGTCAAAGCCTTGTAATAAATAACAGAGGGATATAATGCGTGTTGTAACAGTATAATTACTTTCTTTCAAGAGGACGGCACTACAGCATAGGTCAAGTGAACGGTACAATACAATTGCAAGTCACAGAACACTGCTAACATATACACAAGAGGCTCAGGTGAGAGCTATATCATAACTGAAGGCGAGGTGTCGCACACCGCATGCTTGCCCGTTCAGAGGCGGCACCACCTCGTGGCAAACTTAGCAGTGGCACATCTTTCATATGCCGGGGATGGACAGTACACAGCTTGCAGTGGCACACTCCAACATCCCTCCCTTTTTTCGGGAAGCCGACACCACAGGTAAAGGCGAATGATGGCTGGCGATGCTGGATCGTGGTGGCCATGGGAGTCGCCCATGCGACCTAGCGGTGGGGGCGACCACGGCAGGGTGGGAGCCGGCCGGAGATGGTGAGTGCCTCCATCGCCTCATCTGTGACTGAGGGGAAGTTGTCAGCACATCGCTGCATGGCCAACCAGTCCGGGGGGCACGTAGGGGCGGAAGTGCCCAGGCTGGCGGCGACCGGGTCGGGGTAGGGTCCCCACTAGCACAGGTGACAGTGGCAGAGAGGCCGGTCGCATCTCGACGTCACCACTGGAGGAAGACGCCTCCCTTGCCTGCACTCCCACCACCACCGGTGCAGGAGACGCAACAGTTGCATCCGTAGCAGGACCCAAGCAGGCAGGAGGTGGAAACGATGGAGGGGAACCAGCCGTTGCGTCGAACCGCGGGGAGAGAGGCCGCATTTCGACGTCGTCATCAGCGGCCGACTGTTGGTGTTGTGGACGCCCATCTGTAGTGCCCCTTTCCTGAGCCTCGTCGAGCATTGGTTCCATCGGTATGGTGGTGGGAAGGGGGCAATAACGCAGCAGAGGCTGCCGGGCCTGGTGGGTAACGCCGAGGGTGTGCGGACACCTCAGGTCGGGGCTCCGGGCACAGCAGGTGCAACAGTGTCCAGGGGTGGCGGCTGTGGAGGACCTCTACCAGGCTCCAACCATTAATTGGTGTGGTCTGATAAGTTCTAAGAAACAAGGGGAGCGCCATCTTGGCGGATAACTTTTCCAGGCACTTACGAAGTTGTGATTTAAAAGTACGCAACATATGCTCTGTCTCTCCATTGGATTGGAGTTGGAAAAGGGCAGAAGTGAGGTGGAAAATACTATTATTAGTGCAGAAGTGTTGAAAATAAGATGACGTGAACTGAGGGCCATTATCAGAGACAAATGTCCGGGGAAGGCCCTTCAATAGCAAATATCTTACTGACCACATCTTCCACCGCAGCAGAACGCATACGCACGACGTATGGATAAATGGACAGCACATCTACCACCACGAACCAAACTGACTGACAGAAAGGGCCGGCCAAGTCCACATGAATGCAGTCCCAGGGGTGGTCTGGAGTAGGGCGCGAGGAAAAAGTGCGCCGGGGAGCAACTTGCTGGTTAGCACACTGAGTGCATGTATGATTCAACTGCTCAATGGTGGCATTGAGCCCTGGCCCATAGACAAAACGGTGTGCAATCATCTTCATGCGCGTCATACCCCAGTGAACCCGATATAACAGCGCTAACATATGAGCCCGGAAGTCAGACAGAAGAATGACACGAGGCTCGTCGGAATCGGTACTGAGGGGGACACCGTCGATGACTGACAGCCAGTGTTGATGCTCAAAATATGTACGCAGAGGGCCAACCTCTTTGGCGGACAATCGTTCAGGCCACCCAGCAGTGACATGCTTAAGCACCTCACGGAGCACAGGGTCCTGACAGGTAGCTTGCGTGACTCGATTGGCCGTAATCGCAAGTCTCTCAACAGTGTCGTGCAAATGATCATCAATCTGAAAAATCTCAACTTCGTCTTTGTCAAAGGAAGGGTAGGGGCCCACGCACAGATGGGACAAGGCGTCGGCATTGGCATGGTGTGTCAAAGGTTGATAATGAGTCCAACGCTGGAGACATTGCAAAGTCCAGTCCGTAAGATGAGAACGCGAACCAAACAGTGCCACCAGGGGTTTGGGATCCGTGAGAAGGTGGAATTTAATGCCATAAAGGAACACATGAAGCTTTCAAAAAGCATAAACAATTGCCAAAGCCTCTTTTTCAATCTGAGAATAATTACGTTGGGCGACAATGTTTTAGACGCATAGCCAAGGGGCTGCTTGGAACCATCATCCAGTCTGTGGGACAACACTGCTCCAATGCCGTGCTGAGAAGCATCCGTAGATAGGACTAGCTGTCGGCCTTGTGTAAATGTGCCAAGGCAAGGTGAAGACTTTAACATCGATTTGATACAGGAGAATGCTGCCTCACAAGCAGCAGACCACACAAACGTAACCTCTCTTTCACAGTGTGTTCAATGGATGAGTGACCTCTGCCATATTAGGAAGAAATTTGGAACAGCAACTGACCTTGCCCAAAAAGGACTAGAGTTCCTGCAAATTGGTAGGGCGAGGAAGATGATCAATCACCGTAACTAATTCCAACCTAGGGTGGATGCCATCTTGTGACACTAGGTGTCCCAAATACTCAATTTCAGGTTGAAAGAACTGTAATTTTTTAAAATTGCACTTGAGGCCTGTCGCATGCAATTTTGTGAACAAGAGCCACAGATTGTTTAAGTGAACTGTGTGGGACAAACCGGTGTCAATGATATCGTCCAGATAGTTTGCACAGCACGAAATGTTGTCCAACAACTGTTGCAAGAACCGCTGAAATATTGAAGGCGCACTCATGACACCAAACGGCAGACGTTTATAGTGGTACAGCACGAAAGAGGTGTTCAGAACCATGAATTTTTGGGAATCATAATCTAAAGTAAGCTGGAGATACGCTTCCGCCAAATCAATTTTAGAAAACACTCACCACCCGCATAAATGTCATCCGGGTGGGTAATGGGAAAACAATCTATAACTGACTATGAGTTAACAGTAGACTTGAAATCACCACACAACCGAAGGGCTCCCATGGGTTTCTTTATTATCACCAGGGGCATCACCCATAGGCTAGAGGAAACTGGTTCGATAATACCCAAGCCGTGCAACTGATCCAACTCTTCCTTAACCACTGGGTGCAAAGCAAAAGGAATAGGACAGGTGCGACCAAATTTTGGAACCACCTTGGGTTTCAGAGTGATGTGCGCCTTATAACCAATGGCCGTTCCCAAACCCGCTGAGAAAAGTGCTTCAAACAAGTGGCAAAGCCAATCTAATTCATTAAACGGGATGGAATCAGATACAAGATGAAAAGCATCATGAATGCTGAAACCAAACGCCGTGAATACATCCAGGCCAAAAATGTTCTCTGAAGCCATGCGTGTGATGGCCAAAAATGTGACGGTGCGCACCACGTGCTAGTATTCCACCTCAATCATAAATTGATCGAGCACCGGAATCAGCTATTCATATAGCCAACCAAATGACGAGAAGTTTTAACAAGAGGCAGATTCCCAAGTGCCAAATACGTATCCAAATTTACGAGAGAGATAGAGGCACCAGTGTCAACTTGAAAACGAAATGGCCGATTTTGAATAAGAAGTGTGACATAAATCTTTGAAGAAGTGTGACATAAATCTTTGAAGAAGTGGCCTGCTCCTGTCCAAGTGCAGCAGAAAGACAGTTTACTTTCATGTTGGACTCATCAGGATACCGTAGCCGACCGCGCGCAGAAGTCCGACAAACAGCCGCCACGTGACCTTGTTTACCGCACGATGTGCATCACAAGCGTTGGAAGGGGCAAAGCGGGATATCATGCACATGAAAACAATCCGGACAAGAGGGAAAGTAGCATCGTCGGTATGGAATGGCTGAAGGTAATCGTGAAGAACAACGCCTGTGGGGGTGTGAGGACTGTACCGCCGCCACCTCTAGCATTTCCTCAAACTGATCCGCTGCTGCCTTATACACCTCAAAAGCCTGTGCAATGGACATAAACTTGTCAAGGGTGGGATCCTGTAACCACAAAGCCTAACGACGCACAGCTCTATCAAGAATCGAACGAACAACGACATTCCAAATTAAGGAATCTGCATAGGACTGCTGACAATTTGCACACACAAAACCACACTTATGACTCAAACCGTGGAGGTCTGCTACCCATGACTGATACGACTGACCAGGTTTCTATTTGCTCTGAAGAAAATCCAGTCGGGGAAACCCCATGTGCGTTTGTTGCCGATAATAAGAACTAAGCAATTACGACATACAGGAAAAGACAACTCGGTGGGCTCCGGCTCTGACAGCGGAGCTAATTTTTGCAGTAAATGAAAAGTATCGGGCTTGATCCACAACAAGAAGAAAGACTTTTGTAAGTCAGGATCCGTTACCTTAAAAGCCACAAAATGCTGCTGTAGACACTGCACATAGAAGTCCCCAGTCTTCCTTAGACTCTTGGAAAGCTGGAGGGGTAAGGGGGGTGGGGGTAGGCCTGGGGCAGCGGTGAAGGGGCCACAGCAGTACGAGAAGACGTAATCACCTCCGTAAGCAAAAATAGCTGTTGCTGCTGTTGATCTAACTGCTGCTGCTGCTGCTTTTGCAGTAACCAAAGCAATGTAGGATCCATAACAACCGAAAATAGAACACACGTAAGCAGGAAACTCATCACCAATTATACTGTTGTAACAGTATAATTTATTTATTTCAAAAGGACGGCACTACAGCATAGGTCAAGTGAATGGTACAATCCAATTGCAAGTCACAGAACATTGCTAGCATCTACACAAGAGGCTCAGGCAAGAGCTACATCATAACTGAGGGCGAGGCATCACACACCGCATGCTCGATCGGTCGTGACGGTGCTGCAAGCCTTCGGAGGCGGTGCCAATGAACGCGTCTTTCATGTGCCACAGACGGACAGGACGCGACTTGCAGTGATGTGCTCCAACAATGTGAATTGGCTATTTTCCCAGTGGTAGCCCTGTACAATTCCCTGCACAATAAAAGAATAATTTTTCCCAAAATCCGCCTAACAACCAGCTTTACACATTCTAGATTTTCTTTAGTTTCTTTTAGGTAGTTGCTTTGATATGTCCTGATGGAATGAGAAATTCAAATTATGGTTACAGTGTTTTGGATAAATTCTTCAGTCACTGACTGCTTTGTCTCCAGGGTCTCTCGGTCAGTGTGCAACCATTCCTTGTACTTGATTGTTTCATCAATGTCATTCTCTTTAAATGTAGCTTCTACAGATCATTCCAAGACTTCTAACTCAGACATTGGTCACATTGTTGGAGCACACAATCTTTTGAATCCATATTTGCAAACTCTATTGGCTTAAAAAATCTTGTAGTTATTCTTATTCATGATACGAATATTATTGAGGAAAAAATTCCTAACAGGAAAAATATATGTAAAAAAATAGATGAAGTCTACTTACCAGGCGAAGGAGCAAAGGCAGTGATAGTAACAAATAAAAACACACACACACACACGCACACACACGCACACACACGCGCGCGCGCGCGCGCGCTAGCTTTCGCAGCCTAGCTGCTTCGTCAGGCAGAAGGGAAGGAGAGGGAAAAGGAAAAACCCTCATCGTCAGGCAGAAGGGAAGGAGAGGGAAAAGGAAATTCCTTTTCCCTCTCCTTCCCTTCTGCCTGCCGAAGCAGCTAGGCTGCGAAAGCTAGCATTTGTATGTGTGTGTGTGTGTGTGTGTGTGTGTGTGTGTGTGTGTGTGTGTGTGTGTGTGTTACTATCACTGCCTGTGCTCCTTCGCCTGGTAAGTAGACTTCATCTATTTTTTTTTTTTTACATATATGTAGTTATTCTTAATTGGAGTCACTCCTAACATCAACTTGACATTTTGATGAGCTATACGTCAAACACAAAAACTGTGACGCACCACTTTGGCCAGAGTTCACAAAATTTTGAAAAGCTTGAAAGAAGCCTATTGTAAATATTATCGACAAAATTTATCAAAATTTTGTCGATAATATTTACAATAGGCTTCTTTCAAGTTTTAAAGCAACAGACATTTCTGCCTTTGAACCTTTGGGGAAGCTGATGTCCTTATGGCAACCAGGTCTCTTTTTACAAGGTAAATTACACAGACTTCATTACTGTCATAGAACTTTGCTACTTTTTCTTGATGTATTCTTGCAAAGCCTTTCCATGCCTTGGATCTTGTCTCGCTAATATGACTTTCTATTCCTTCAGCTTCCTGGCAGATTTCACTAAGACATTTTGAATTCATTGTGTGTGTGTGTGGTTTTTTTTTTTTTTTTTTTTTTTTTTTTTTAAATGCTTCACTGCTAGGACCTAAAGTTGAAATCTGAATTTTCTTAGAAGCTGAAGATACCTCCAGCTTTACTTTCAATTCATTGATGAGCACTTTGTAAGCAGAGCAATTGAGGCATTTTTGAACTGGTTGTGTGGTTGTGGTTCTATGACAAGGTTTTTAAGTCAAGGAATTTTTGTAGTCACGCTAGTTGAACCTTTCTTATTTTTCGTTTTACATATCCACTAGAATCTCAGTGTGAAACACACTGAAATTACAATGATGATACAGAAGTTGCTGTCAAGTTAGAGCTCAAGCTCCCAGTTGACTTTCTGTCATCCAGACAGCTCCAACTCAGCACACCCAGTGGCCAACACTATGGTTGTATAGGTCTGAATATGGCCATTTAAGTGGCCAAAACTGGTCACCATAAAATAAATTTGTGATCGATACTAACATTTGTATGAATTATTCATTCAGATCACTGACACTCAACAATGTATTCAAAAACTATTATAAAGTTGATAAGTGAAGACGCTTAATACTAATGTCCAGTAGTGGCCTTCAGGATAATTTTACCGATCCACTTCCTAATTTCTGGACCTAGTAGTTCCTTCGTCAAGCAAAAGAGCGGGATTTGAGATGGACTTCCCATAATTTTCTAATATACAGTACTTACACTTCAACAATTGCCTTACAGCCTGGCCACCTGTGAAAGACATATTTGCAGTGACAAGAACTACCTTTCCCAATATGCTGAGGGTCTCATAAAAGCCTTCACAGACAGTAACTACCCCAAAGATCTAGTCCTTAAACAGATCTCCCATACCATACCCGCACAAATCCCAAATCCTTCCTCTACCACCAGTAACTATCCACAAAATTGCGCTCCCCTTGTCACCCAGTACTACCCTGGAATTGAACATCTAAACGGTATCCTTCTCCAAGGTTTTCATTTTCTGTCCTCATGCCCAGAAATGAGAGGCATCCTGACCAAGATCTTTCCCTCCTAAAGTGGTGTTCCCTCTCCCTTCCAACCTTCATAACATCCTAGTCCATCCCTGTGCCACCCCGAAACCGAGAGAGAGAGAGAGAGAGAGAGAGAGAGAGAGAGAGAGAGAGAGAGAGAGAGAGAGAGAGAGAGAGAGAGGAGAGGAAAAATTCCTAGCAGGAAAAATATATATAAAAAGTAGATGAAGATCACTTACCAGGCGAAGAAGCACAGGTACTGATAGTAACAAATCACACACACACACATAAATGCTAGCTTTCGCAGCCTAGCTGCTTCTTCAGGCAGAAGGGAAGGAGAGGGAAAAGGAAATGATGAGGGTTTTAAGGGAGGGGGTAAGGAGCCATTCCAATCCCGGGAGAGGAAAGACTTACCATGGGGGGAAAAAAAGGGGGTAAACAAATACACCCACACCCACACATATACACTAATGCAAACACACCTAGGCAGACATACTGTAGAAAGCAAAGAAGTTGGACAGAGATACCACTTGAGGCAAATACTCTGTCCAGACGACCGAGGCAAAGATGTTAAAGATGGTGTGCGAGAATTTGAATTTAGCGGAGGTTGAGACCAGGTGGGCAACGGAAAGACAGAATATGCTGAAGGGCTGCCTGGAACAGTTCCGTCCTCCATCACAGCGAGACCCACCTGCTCTTCCTCAAAATCACCCTCTTCAAACCTTCCAGGAATTCCTTACTTCCAACCTTGCCCCTCAGTCTTTCCTGAGAAACCTTAATCCTACTCCCAACATTACCACAGCTGTATCACGAGCTATCCGTGATCTGAAGGCTGACCATTCCATCGTCATTCTCACAGGCGACAAGGGATCCACGACCGTGGTACTTGATCGGCAGGAGTATGTGGCTGAGCGACTGGATCAGCGTACCACATATAAAGTCTGTCAAGTCAGTCCCATTCCTGATTCCAGGCAGAGCTTCAAGGAATCCTCAAAAGCCTTAGGCCCCCTACAAAACCTTTCACCTGACTCCATTAACATCATGACCCCACCGACACCCCACACCCCCACCTTCTACCTACTACAAGATTCACAAACCCAGTATGTCTGCCTAGGTGTGTGTGTGTGTGTGTGTGTGTGTGTGTGTGTGTGTGTGTGTGTCTTTGTTTACCCTCTTCCCCCCCCCCCCCCCCAAGGTAAGTCTTTCCTCTCCCGGAATCGGAATGGCTCCTTACCCACTCCCTTAAAACCCTCATAATTTCCTTTTCCCTCTCCTTCCCTTCTGCCTGAAGAAGCAGCTAGGCTGTGAAAGCTAGCATTTGTGTGTGTGTGTGTGTGTGTGTTTTATTTGTTACTATCACTACCTGTGCTCCTTCGCCTGGTAAGTAATGTTCATCTACTTTATATATCCTTGTGGAAGACCCCGTTGCAAGACCTGTCCAATCCACCCAGCCCTTCCTATTCCAGTCCTGTCATACGCTTAATCCTACCCTATCAGAGGCCGGGCCTCCTGTGAAAGCAGACATATAATTTACCAACTGTGCTGCAGTCACTGTGCAGCTTCATATATTGGCATGACCAATAACCAGCTGTCCACTAGGATGAATGGCCACTGCCAAACTGTGGCCAACAACAAGGTGGACCATCCTGTGGCACAGCATGCAGTGGAACACATGCTTGATTTCAATGGCTGCTTTCAAACCTGGGCCATATGGATCGTTCCAACCACCACCAGCTTTTCTGAACTGCACAGACAGGAGTTATCCCTACATTTCACGAGCCTGTCGCAGCTCATTGTCACATCTTTGCGTGAATTACAAACTGTTCTTATTACTATTTTCTTAATTTCAACCTGGACTTTCCATTATTAGAATATAAATACTTTTATTTTTTTTAAGTGACCTGTGACAAAAGTTTATGCTATAAGACAAAGGGGAAATAAAAGTATGCAATAGAGAACATTTAAATGAAATAGTTAACATTGAACACAGGTACTTACGTTTCTGTACATTTTGAGCACTGCAAAACTCTTCTCTTTGTTTCAGCAATGTTAATTTCTCAATCCGCCATATCATCTCCACTTTAGTGATCTTCACATCAGTCACTTGGTAAGGATTCCAGTTGAGCACCTTAACATCGCCTTCGAGCCACTTCTTTTTGCTCCCATTCACAACTTTTGAGACCTTGAAGTCATACCAGTGGCCTAATTTATCTGGTCCTTCTGTACTATAATTAACCAAAACAGTCTGGCCACATTGAATCTCCGACAAATCCAGACGTTTCCGTGACATTGGACGAATTTGAGACAGCTTACACATCATGTCTATCTCATCAATGTTGCTGTAAGCAAGGTATGAAGTAGTTAAAGAAATTAAATTTCTTTAAAAGAAAACATAAAAAACTGAAGTCCTGCCCAACAAGTGTCAAAATACAAAAACAAAACTGTTGTTATATTTGAGATTATGCAATTAAAGTGATTCTACAAAAAAAGAAAGAGTAAAAAGTAAATACAAAAAATACTGGTTTATCCACATTTACAGAAACTAATTTTGATTAGAACACCATTTTTAAATTCTAAATGTAGGTGAGATAAAATACAAGGAACTAACATTTATCAACAAAAATATAGTGCAAAATAATGAGGATAGTTTAAAACTCTCCGCAAAGATTACAAAGAGCTGCAACAGGCACATAACACACACACACACACACACACACACACACACACACACACACACATTGGAAATTCCTGGAAGGATTCAACAATATTTTTGAGGATAGATTGCTTATTCAGCACAGAGACGTCTGATGAGCCGCAGAAAAGCACAACTTGTTGTCTTTTATTTGTGCCTTTCTGCGGCTTATCATATGTATCTGTGGCGAATAAGCAACCTATCCTTCTCAAAAATATTGTAGACTCTCACACATCCAACACTTGGCCGTAAGCCTTTCTAAGAAAAAAAAAAAAAAGAGTATTCACAACATCACACTTGTGCACAATCGTCATCTCTAGCTGCCATACTTGGATTCAGAGTGAGTTGTAAACTATCCTCATTATAATGTTGAATTCCAACTTGGACTTGAGAAAAAGGGAGACTGGTTGATAGAATACATGTGGAGGCATTTAGGAATTGTTGAATGGAAAGAAGTGTGGTGGTCACATTAAGAAATAAAAAGCATTTCAGAATTTATGACACATGAAGATGAACATGTGACATAAAACTGATAAAGCAAGTAGCTGGATTGATTAATAATGAACCTGCTAATTACTTCAAAGGTCACCTACTCAAAATTGTGTTTTTGTCTGCATAAACTTTAGTCCTTACCTTCTGTGCTTCTTGGTGTGTTTTACATTACTGTTATTACTTCCCATAAAACAGTTTGTTTTATTTATAATTCATTCATTCAATATTAGGCACTGCAACTGCTTCTATTGTTTCATGAAAATGATGATCAAATGTAAGAATAGTTTGACTATATTTCTCCATATACATTTACCAACACTGATTAAAAGTATATGGAAATGCTTAGGCAGACATTAATATAGACTGTGTCCTCCCTTCACCTTTGAAGTGGTTTAATCTCTGCTGTGGCCTCTCTCAATGTGTGTGAATATATGTCAACAAATGGCAATTCAATCTTTCTCTGGAGCTGAAACTAGGGAAGTCTGTGCTGTTGGACGCTGGGGTCTGGAGTGAAGTTGAAGTCTTCTCTCAAGCCAAAGATGATCGGTTAGGTTCAAGATGGCATTCAGAAAAAGCTAGCCAAACCTCTGTCTCAAAGGTGCTGCTTTTTGACATGGAACAGGCCACATTGGGCCGTATGAATAAAACTGAGCATATGCTTCAGAGAAGATGCTCAGAGCAAAAGAACGTTCTCTGAGTAAGTTCTCAAATTCGTATGAATAAAAACTTCAAAGCATATGCTCTGAGCAGGTAGTTCATTCTCACTACCTCCCCTCCTACTTGAGTAAGTTCTCCGCGTGTCATGTCCGCCACAGATCAGCTGTCCAATCGTGTATTTCTTTAAACTAGCCCAATCAGGCAAATTATTAAGTGCACAAATATGGAGTAGGCATCGACGTGTTGAGAAAGAACTGGACTGTGTTTAGATATTAGTTTGTTGTGAAGGAGCATATTATAAAGACTAAATATGCACTTTTTTACGAAAATGTTTCTGCTGGCGATACAAAATTTTCGTCACGTGAGAAACTCGTTTGTTAATGAAGTACGGTTAGCACAATTTGCGAACGATATAATAAGAATGCATCACATATTCATCTGTCACAACGTGGAATGCTGTAGGAGTGTTCTAACATGAGATACGCCTTGTTAAATATGACACCCAATGGTTTGGCCATAAGAGTTAGGCCATGCGATTTTGAACAAGAAACACGCTGCTAGGTATGTAATTAATCAGTTATTAATTTTCCTGTCGTGTTTACTTACTTCTAACATGACAGAAGTTAAGATTACGAAGTCAGAAAATGCATCATAAATAGCCAACCGGTTTGGATAGAAACAGTAGCTACTTCAGTACGCCTACCTGCTATTGCAGCAACATTTATTTTGTGATAGAAACTGTGAAATCCTGGGATACACTTTATTTGGAACTAACAGCATAAGGTCTTACTAATAGACCCTATTTTAAAACAATATTATTTTACTATGTGACTGTTTACAACTGTAAATATACATGCCAAACAAATGAGTAAACACGCAGCTGAATCCATGTGTGTTTCATTTTTATGTTGGTAATGAAAACACCTCTTACATCACTCTCGTCACTGTATAAAATGCTGGAAGTGTCACACGATTTTTCCGAAGGAAGATACTCGTCAACAAAATGTTTTTATTTGTATTAACTTTACAGATTGCCTCGTATTTCTTAAAGGCTACATATAAAGGAACTTGCTTTTGCCTTCTAAGTAACAAAATTGTTGTAATTTTTATTATAAACCTCAGTAAAACATAACCTTAATAGAAGGTACTCAGCACGGACTATGCCATAGAGCTCACTCCAGAAATCTGAGAATGTTCTCCCGTCGTGAGAAACTTCTGCAGTTTTATTCATATGAAATTGGAGAATGTTCTCTGTTGTGAGTAACTTCTCCCACCCCGTTACTCACGCTGAGAACATACTCGGCTGAAGTATATTCTCCGACTCACTTTATTCATGCGAATCTGAGTATGTTCTCTGGAATCCAGAGTATAAAGTAGATACTCCATTTTATTCATACGACCCATTGTCATGCTTGTACACTGAAGATAGAAAACTGGCAAATCAAAGTTTTATTGTGTATTATTGAAATTGGTATAGACTTGTATGCAAACACTCAGAGGAGAGCTCTGGAGTCAGCAACACATATATAAGACAAGTGTCTGGCACAAGAGTAAAGATCAGTTACCTCTGCTACAATGGCAGGTTATAACCTGTCATTTAAGTGAGTTTGAACATGGTGTTATAGTTGGCACATGAGAGATGGGGCACAGCATCTCTGAGATAGCAATGAGGTGGGGATTTTCTGTAAAACCAATTCATAAATGCACCGCGTATATCCGGAAACTGGTAAAAACTCAAAATTTCTGACATTAATATGGCTGGAAAAAGTTCCTGCAAGTACAGGGCTAAGGATGATTGAAGAGGATCGTTATAGGTGACAGAAGTGCAACCTTTCCACAAATTGTTGAACAATTCCATGCCAGGCCATCAACAAGTGTCAGCATGTGAACCATTAAACACAACATTATCAATATGACTTTTGGAGCTGAAGTCAGACTCAGGTACCCTTGCTGACTACAAGACACAAAGCGTGACACCTTGCCTGGGTCCTCAACACTGACATTGGACTGTTGATGACTGGAAACATGTTGCCTGGTCTGACAAGTCTCGTTTCCTAATGTACTGAGTGGATGAAAGTTTAAGGGTATGGAGACAACCTCACAAATCCATAAAGAAAGGAGGGGGTGCTTTACTCATATTAGGGGGATTGATCCCTTCTTTTTCTCCCCCCCCCCCCTCTCTCTCTCTCCAGGGGAGGCTGCAACGACTTCTGGTCAGGAGGGTGCGCCTCAGGAGGTTCTGGGGGGAAGGGGGGGCTGCAGCCCTACAGCCCCCCCCCCCTGTCTCTGGTTGAGTACCCATTGTCTGTGATCACTCGCTGAAGGTGAGTAATTCTGCTTTCATGTTGTATGCGTCAGAAAGTGTGTTAGTTGTACCAGGTATACCAGTAGATTCAGCACCCCTTTATTCTGTGCTGTGCAGGTAAGGTGCTACACATTGCTACTCTGTCAGTCTGTTTACAGAATTGACCTCTGAATTGACCTCCACATAGGAAGCAAGTTTATATCAGAATATTCCAGAGAATATCCAGCAAAGTTCTGACAAATCTGTCATTGATGAAATTGAAAAGTCATGAAAGAGTACTTCACGAACAGAGAGACAACATCAAAGCAGACCGTAGATTCTTGTGACATTCCGCAAAGTCTGAGGCGCTGTAGATGTACCTTACTACATATGGTGTTAAAATCATCTTAAGTTGAGTGACTGTTGGATGGGTGTCTGCAACAATATTTCTTGTGATAGGGTGAAGTGGTACTCCCTTTTTCTGCACCTTATGTAATCCATGTAGTGTTGTAGGTGCTGGTGACTTAGCTTTTGGTTGTTTGACAGCTTTCTCTGGCCATCCTGTTTCCTTAAATAACATCTTGATTTTCCTATGTCAGTGAGGTCATTCTTTAGACGACTGTAAGCAGGGTCCTCATAGTTGACAATCTTCTGGTCATAGTCAGTCTTCAAAAGTGGAATTCCTAAACATCTCAAGAAATGAGAGGATGCTCCTCAAGAGTCTGCAGAAGGTGAAAAATTATTGGCTTTAACTGCATACAAAGGGAATTCCACTATCATGCTTATGATGACCATGACCTGCTCGGTTAGCCGTGGGGTCTAACGCACCGCTTTCCGAGACGGGGAGGCGTACCGGTCCCAGTTCAAATCCGCCTGGCAGATTAACGAAAGGGGTCGGAGTACCAGTCAGCCTGGATGTGACTGTTAGGTGGTTTTCCACATCCCCCTAGGTGAATACCAGGCTGGTTCGCAAGTCCCGCCTCAATTACATGATTCGCAAACATTTCGAACACTTTACACCTTTCACACATATAACACTATACGCAGACATTCGGGGTACACATTTCCTCCCGGGGATCATGGGATGGCGACAGAAAGTGCATCCGGCCACTCTGTAACTACTAACATACCAAATCCGATTAACACGCTGACCCTGTATGTGCAGGAACATGGCTCAAAAGAAAAAGACGACTTATGATGCCCATGGTGTCAAAATATTGTGTTGGGAAGATGTGAACCACTGGCAGTACACCAGATTCTACAAGATCACATTTTGGTGATTGTTTTAAATGACTTTCCTCAGGATGTAGTACAGATAACAAAAGTATGCGGAAGGTAATTTACAACAGTGGTCAAAATATAGGAGTATTTTATATAGGCCTGTTAAACATGTGGTTACATATCCAGACAATTTTTTATTAAAAATTTGAACAATGTTTCCACAATGTAATTTTCAAGTAATTCTGTTTGTTGTCATCAACAGTTTCCAATCATTATGCTGTAAAATTTGGGTAACATATATTTTATATGGCTTGCTCCATATATCTATCTTACACATACAGCCTGAAAACGCACAACATTAATTCCATTCATAGTCCATAGGCCTCTCTTTCTAATATGTGACTCTTCTGTAAGATGACTGTGTTGAGAAGCATCCTACCATCCAAATTGTGAATCGATATCTACAAGCTTCTGACATCAACTGTGAAACCGTCCACCTGCCATCAGAGTAAATGAGCATGGGTTCATTGTTCAAGTTTCTATGTACTTTTTTAGTTACAGTGTCTTTCACTCAAGGTGCCAATGCTTTTGAACTCACACTCTATCTTATGCTGCAAACAGAATATCACACAGTACACGTTACAAATATCTAACACAAATAGCATCCCGATTTGTCAGTAGTGGAAACTTTTCCCTGGCAGTGCTATGATCACAGTGTTACACATTTTGGGTATAATTGTTCTGGCATATGACTTCACACTTTGGCTTTCACTCACATTGTAATTTTCTTCCTGATTACAGTCTGATCAAGTAAGTTGGCATCTGGAATTTAAGGTCCAAAATTACTAAGTTGTCACGACAAATTCTGTCTGTGGGCAGCCCCACAGCACATTTGCCCAGCAGTGGCAGAAGATCACATTAAAAGCTCTACCTCATAAAACACCAGGGCACAGCCTAAATTTATTATACAGAGTCTTTCAAGAGCAATAATAAATACACTTCTCACAATAATTAGGGGATCATATGAGTTATCACACACAATATACATATAGCACAATTGTAATTTGTGTGTGATACAGTACAATATTTTTTGCTCCACTCTACATTTGAGGAGCATTTACTTAACGCGAGGCACCATGGAGCTACCAAAATAGTGAAAAAGTAATTCTCTTTGCCCTATAATATGGTGTGTGATCACCTCAGACGACCAGAACAGTTGGACACCTGCATGGGACCTACATCTACATCGCTATTCTGAAAATCACATGTAAATGCCTGGCAGAGGGTTCCTTAACCACTTTCATAAGCTTTCTCTACCATTTCAGTCTCTAATAGCACGTGGGAAGAAAGAACACTTAAATTGTTCCATTTTCGATCTGATTTCTCTTATTTTTATTGGGATGGTCATGTCTCCCTATATACGTGGTTGCTAGCAAAATATTTTCCAATTCAGAAGTAAAAGTCTGTGATTGTAATTTCACAAATAGATCTCGCCGCAACGAATAATGTCGTTCTTTTAATGATTTACACCTCAAATCGCACAACATTTCCGTGACGTTTCCCCCCCCCCCCCCACCCCGAACCTTCTCAATGTCTTTTGTCAGTCCCACCTGGTGAGGATCCCACACTGGGCAACAGTACTCCAGGAAAGGATGCACAAGTGTGATGCAGGCAGTCTCGTTGGTGGAGCTGTGGCATCTCTGAAGCGGTCTGCCAATGAAACGTAAACTTTGGTTCACCTTCCCCACAATATTTTCTGTGTGTTCTCTCCAATCTAAGTTGTTCGTAATTGTAACTCCTATGTATTTGGTAGAATTTATGACCTTAAGGTTTGACTGATTTATCATGTAATTGAAGTTCGGCGGATTTATTTTAGTGGTCATGTGTATTACTTCACACTTTTCATTATTTAGTGTTAATTGCCAATTTTCGCACCATGCAGAAATTTTGTCTAATTTGCTTTGCAGTTACTTTTGATCCTCTGTTGACTTCACTAACCGATGAACAGTCTGAGGTTATCAATCTGCTCTTGAAGGATGTTTGGCCATTCTTCCATGAGCACAATATCTAGCTCTGCTGGTCTGCCGAGTGCATCCCAGATCTGCACAATCATGTTTAAGTCCAGGAAACAAGCTTGCCACTCCATTCCTTCCACACCCTTAGCTTCCAGCAAGTTGTCCACCAGTGCAGCTCTGTGGGGACGAGAGTTATCATCCATCAGAAGGAACCCACCTCCTAGGGCACAAAAAAGGTCGAAGGATATCATCTCTATACCTCTGAGCAGTCATAGCAACATTCTGAATGACATAGAGATCCATACGTCCATCAATACTGACTCCTGCCCACAACATTCATCCACCACCAGGATATGGTGATGTTTCCTGCACATAAGCAGGATTGTTCCGAATTCCACATTATCTCCAGATGAGGGAATTATGATTATCTCGCTGAACACAAAATCTTGATCATCTGTAAACAGAACCTGGCACCACTCATTATGACTCGAATCCTGATATTCCTTTGCCCAGTTTCTGCAGGCTAAATGGTGTCACGGTTTTAACACTAGAAGTACCAGACTTCCGTACCCCTAGGGTGGGTGACCCATAGTAGCAAACTACCATTTTACTGGTATTTTGCTGGCGTTTTGTGTTTTAACATATTGGTATTAAATTCAAGAAGACTCATAGGTGCAAGAAAAATATAATTTCTTTTCTAACATGCCTAGTTCACAGTCAAAAGTAAATTCTGAGGATTATGTGTTTTTTATTTAAATTTTACAGAAGAAATTCTCCAGTCTTCTGTCAAACATCATTAAATAAGTAAATAAAATAATTAGCAGCATTGGCCGTTAATGTTTTATTTTAAAAAACCACAGATCGATTTCGATCACATAATGATCATCTTCAGTGTCCTTCCAACTATAGAACAATATCAAAGATCAGTATGGAATACACACAAATACAAATTGAACTGGAATACCACATTAAATATAATATACAGACACCATACATACCGAGCATATGCATGCCCTGAATGCAACTGCAACAGTAATTTGCAGCGTCAAAGTTTGAAATAAGCGCGCTGCTTACAAACGTCATGCAGCAGCGCTGTAGGGATGGGCGTTATTAACGCCCTCTATTACTTAGATGTTCCACTAATTTTTATACAAACCAAATAAAAATTAAAATGTATTTTTATACATAAGATATATAGGCTGAATAATCAATAAAAAATGAAAAACAGCATACAGAAATAAATAAAATATCAGGTAACAAACAAGAGTATGATGTTAAGCGTCTTATGCTAATTATAGATACCACTAGCGTAGTAAGTTATTTAAACAGGAAAATATAAAAACAGTTAATTTTTTTTAATGAGCAGTACCATGAAGGACAGTACTCTTTATACATTGATTGTAACTACGCTGCAAATTCTTGAAAAGGACGAAGAAGAGTAAGGGGATATACTTTTTAATGTTTTATGACAAAGTAGTGAAGGTTAATTGCAGCGCCATCTCGTTTTCCGTGCTTGAAGCACGTTACATAGCTTTATGAAAGTTACAGTACAGTATAAATATTACATCAGTCAGAAGCAAAGTATAAATAAAACATACAGAGTACCTAACGTAAAGGCTTAAGTTGTACAGAGTAGTATGATTTAATGTTAAAACATATAAAATAAACAATCGCGTAAAAGAACGTAGATATCATTCATTATAGATGACGTCTAGGGAATGCACTTGTTTCGTGCTGAAGCACGTTACATGTAATTGACAAAATCATAGTATAACAATACATCAGTTAGCAAAGCATGCAAAAAGCACAACAAAAGTACAAAGCAGAACATTATGGCGCGATCCAACGCCAAAAAAACACAATGAAATGTCACAACGAAAGAGACCACTCAACACGGATGTCACACAGGAAAACACCCATCGCCCGCGCCTGAAGCACGTTACATAAGTTCGTAACCAGCAATACATCAGTATACACAAAGCAGAATAAAACATAATATTTAAGGTTAGAGTCGCAACAGGTGGTGCGATTTAATGTTAAAAGTTGTAAACTAAAATAGCATGACAAAAGAAAGCTGATATCACTCAATGTAGATGAAGTGTGGGGAATGTGCTCGTCTTGTAAGCATATGGCATGTGCATATAAAAGGACCAGACATTGTGTATGTTTAGATCGAACATAATAAACGGCATCCTTTTATTTGGCATTCAGCCAGGCTGCAAAGAATTCCCAAAAGTGTGCACTTTTTGTCAGGGTCTGTTCATTGAGCATAATGCTGCCGTGCACCTTTTGGTGGGCAAATATTTCCATCTCTTCCAGGATATCAAGAAATCGGCCTTTTGACCCCCGATGTAAGAGTTTTAGTTGTGAAGTTAAGTCAGGGGGTGCGTGTCCTGTTGTCACCAGATGTGCGGCGAAATTTGACTTATCTGCAATGTCTTTCCTGTCCAGCGCCACATGCTCGCGAAACCTAGTTTCCAATCGTCTACCTGTTTGTCCGACATTATGTGCTGATGCAATGCTTTTTATGTCGGACAAACAGGTAGACGATTGGAAACTAGGTTTCACGAGCATGTGGCGCTGGACAGGAAAGACATTGCAGATAAGTCAAATTTCGCTGCACATCTGGTGACAACAGGACACGCACCCCCTGACTTAACTTCACAACTAAAACTCTTACATCGGGGGTCAAAAGGCCGATTTCTTGATATCCTGGAAGAGATGGAAATATTTGCCCACCAAAAGGTGCACGGCAGCATTATGCTCAATGAACAGACCCTGACAAAAAGTGCACACTTTTGGGAATTCTTTGCAGCCTGGCTGAACGCCAAATAAAAGGATGCCGTTTATTATGTTCGATCTAAACATACACAATGTCTGGTCCTTTTATATGCACACGCCATATGCTTACAAGACGAGCACATTCCCCACACTTCATCTACATTGAGTGATATCAGCTTTCTTTTGTCATGCTATTTTAGTTTACAACTTTTAACATTAAATCGCACCACCTGTTGCGACTCTAACCTTAAATATTATGTTTTATTCTGCTTTGTGTATACTAATGTATTGCTGGTTACGAACTTATGTAACGTGCTTCAGGCGCGGGCGATGGGTGTTTTCCTGTGTGACATCCGTGTTGAGTGGTCTCTTTCGTTGTGACATTTCGTTGTGTTTTTTTGGCGTTGGATCGCGCCATAATGTTCTGCTTTGTACTTTTGTTGTGCTTTTTGCATGCTTTGCTAACTGATGTATTGTTATACTATGATTTTGTCAATTACATGTAACGTGCTTCAGCACGAAACAAATGCATTCCCTAGACGTCATCTATAATGAATGATATCTACGTTCTTTTACGCGATTGTTTATTTTATATGTTTTAACATTAAATCATACTACTCTGTACAACTTAAGCCTTTACGTTAGGTACTCTGTATGTTTTATTTATACTTTGCTTCTGACTGATGTAATATTTATACTGTACTGTAACTTTCTTAAAGCTATGTAACGTGCTTCAAGCACGGAAAACGAGATGGCGCTGCAATTAACCTTCACTACTTTGTCATAAAACATTAAAAAGTATATCCCCTTACTCTTCTTCATCCTTTTCAAGAATTTGCAGCGTAGTTACAATCAATGTATAAAGAGTACTGTCCTTCATGGTACTGCTCATTAAAAAAAAAAAAATTAAATGTTTTTATATTTTCCTGTTTAAATAACTTACTACGCTAGTGGTATCTATAATTAGCATAAGACGCTTAACATCATACTCTTGTTTGTTACCTGATATTTTATTTATTTCTGTATGCTGTTTTTCATTTTTTATTGATTATTCAGCCTATATATCTTATGTTTAAAAATACATTTTAATTTTTATTTGGTTTGTATAAAAATTAGTGGAACATCTAAGTAATAGAGGGCGTTAATAACGCCCATCCCTACAGCGCTGCTGCATGACGTTTGTAAGCAGCGCGCTTATTTCAAACTTTGACGCTGCAAATTACCGTTGCAGTTGCATTCAGGGCATGCATATGCTCGGTATGTATGGTGTCTGTATATTATATTTAATGTGGTATTCCAGTTCAATTTGTATTTGTGTGTATTCCATACTGATCTTTGATATTGTTCTATAGTTGGAAGGACACTGAAGATGATCATTATGTGATCGAAATCGATCTGTGGTTTTTTAAAATAAAACATTAACGGCCAATGCTGCTAATTACATCTGGTGAGTTCATCATTGTGTGGTCGTGGAGCACCTCCAAGTAATGGAATCAAACTTAAATAAAATAATTTTACAATGCTCATCTATATAAAAAGATGGAAACAGGCTCAAAACATATAGTTTATATGACTACTAATAGTACTCATACTTTCTTTTAGATATAAGTGCAAGCATTTGTAGATGTGCAACATATTGTCTTCCTTACTGTAATCAAGGATTTGAAAATATAACAAAACCAATTTCATTCCATTATTGTAAGTGTTTCGAAATATTTAGGAACAAATTGTCTAAGCTGTGGTGGGCTCACAGTTGAGATGTTACACAAGTGTTCAGGTTTGGCAACTTACGCACATGTACTTGTTGCACTTGAAACATATATTCGGTGTTTTATTTCCTTTTGTTATTCGTAGGAATCCTGGATTTGAAAATGCCTTCTATTTCCATATTGGCCAGTGCCACTACTGAGTGCTTGCAAGGAAGGTTGGCAGTTTGCACGGGGGTAGCAAGCCCCTCTGATACTCTGACAACAGATTCTCGCCTTGCCATCATCTAACAATACTACATAACTTAAAAATAGAGTGAGCACTGATCATTGCAAGGTCAACAATGTTGTAAAAGACATGCACAGTCCATCAGTGGGTGCAAGCTAGGACATTGTAATGTCTTGTCATTTGGTCAACTACATCGACTGAACCATTGGTTTCATTATAAAAGTTCACAGTCTCTAGGAGTTTCTTCTCAGTATTGCATTGAGTTGACATCCAGTAGTCTCGGTACTTAGAATAAAAAGATCCATAAACCCAACAACTATATCACAGTACAAAGAAAGACATACAATGGACTATGTGCTTATTGGTTAAAAAACTTAGGTAGAATGATACATGCTTATGTCATGCAAAAGATAAATCATTGTCAGTGTTTCGTATTTTTATCCCTTCCCCCTCCCCCCATTCATTTGAGGCATCTGAAATACTTTATCGGCAGGTTCCACTGTAACAAAATTGTTATTGTCCTCTGTGCTTGTCTCGCTACTGGATTCATCACATCAATTGCACCAGTGAAGTGTAGATAGCAGAGAATCTCAGTATATGTAAGACTGCACTGTCTTGCCATCGTAGCTTCAGTGATACAAACTCACAAAAATAAATCACAACTGACGTTGTTGCTACCATGAATGCCTCAACCCACTAACTTTGACCAGACAAAAATAAGCAGAGAAGAAACTGATATAAGGGTGATGCGCCAGACATCTGCCGGCATGTCATAGAAATATTAGTTGTCCCTCAGACAGAGGTGTGATTACTCGGTAGCTCTCCAGTATCCCTTCACAGGTCTGAATGTCGCCAGTCCACAGAAAACCGAAAGCCAGCTGATATAAGGTGTTGCCCAACCTACAGATTTTTAGTATATACTCCAAAATCTCATGAACAACATTGAGGCATGCCTAGAAATAATTTCACATCTAAAAACTAGTGTTACTGACATCAAATTGTGTTAAGCTGCATATGAATAAAAAATGACGGACATGGCATTATTGGTATAACATACAATTTTCATATTTTTACGTTGCCTAGGGGGATGATATTTTGGCGAGTTCTACAACTTCATAAAAGATTAAAAGTAAGGAGTGGGTGTGGTGCACAATGAAAGATGGCTGGTAGGGTACTCAAAATGCCCCCACGGGTCAAAAATGACCCCCATTATACTTCTAGTGTCAATATGACACACACCATAGGTGTCCGAGTGTAGAGACCACATTCTCGATGGTGATTTTGGCCTGTTTGTGTTGATATTATGCGTGCTGTTGCTTCCTGAAGGGTGCACTGCCACTAACATGCATTCAGCCTCTTGTCTCAATGGGCTGTTAACTGGAGATAATGGTCAACTCTTGCTGATGTTCCCTGTTGACAACCTTGGCCTTGCCTTCTTTTAATGGTTCCTGTTGCTTGAAATCATATCCAGGTCATGCTAATTACACTTTGGGACACTCCAATAGCTGCAGCTATTGTAATAACATGGCCTACACCACTCCAAATAACGCGCACTGTGAACTATGTCTGTGCCACCAGTCGTGAGGCAGCGCCACTTGTGGCAGCCAGCACGTCACCTGGTGACCGCCAGCACTGGCACAGACGAGGCAACTCTCTGCTCGGCTGGTTGCTTTCTATCACTGTAAGTGAGCAGTTCTCAGCTTCAGCAGAGTTCCGAGTTACATCAAGTGACAGGTAGTAGTTACTGTCAAGCGACCGTTAGAACATTGGCGACGAGGTCTGTCGGGTTTACATGTGTTTCTTGTTGGGTACGCGAGCTACAGTTTTCCAGCCATGCCAGCCAACTTGGTCTTACATCCCCCTCCTTGGGCGCAATTTCTGGAAAATTCCATTCAACATTTGGTCACAATCATGTCTCTCGCAGAAAGTTGCTACTCTGCTCCATCGGATTCTAATGCATCAGCTTCACCGGTTGGTGCTTTGTCGTTGGCTCCTACTCAGTGTTCTTTCTTTTCCATCACCATTCTTGTCATTTGATGACAGTCTTGAAGATTGGGATTCATTTGAAAAGCAGTTTCGCCAACATTTCATTGCTTCAGTGTATCAGATCCGGCTTTGTTTCTCTGTTGGATATCACCAAGTATCTGTCATCTGTTTGGACAACTGCCCCCCCCTCCCACCCTGTAGGAAGCAGCCAGAGTCGAGTTCTATCAGTCACGAAAAAAACCAAACCACTCTCACCGTGCTTGGGCAGCAGAGAGACACGGGCTTACCTCCATTGTTTGTTCATCACGGCTACACACACACAATCCTATGCAAGGTGATATGGTTCGGGACCCAATTCTGCGTCTCGCCCCAGACAGGGAGGTGCATCTGTGGGCTCTTCAGTTCGACAACCCGACCTTAGGGAACATTCTCAATATTTCTTAGTTCTTTGAAGTTTCCTTGGATGTGGAGGACCAAACTGAAGCAAGGGGGGATGTTACCGCAATTTCTGACACTGAGGAACGGAGATCATGTGGGGATTGTGATGATGTTGCAGCAGTGCAGGAGCACCTCAATCGCCACATGCACAGCCGCCAGGCACAATTGTGGTGTCGCACAAATCTAAAGTGCGCGCCACCTACTTTCGCCGCGCACCGCCATGCACGCACAGCACGGCGTTCTTACGTCAGCCACGAGCGCCCTCTGCTACAACTCCGCTCGTGGCCACCACTGAACGACGTCGTTCACTTGGGACTGAGATAGGAACCAGCTAACACTTCGGAATCAGATAGGCACCAGTGAAGACTTGGCTATCAGATAGGCACTAGGCAGGCCTCTAGCTCAACTATGTATCAGCATTCTGCAGTACTGAGCTATGTGAAAGTTAAGTATTGTATAAATTCTGTGCAATATATATCTCGTTCTAATTTACTCTAGTGTTTCTAGTTTCTGCTGTTCCACTGGCTGGTCACCTCCTACCTGCACAAGCGTGCATCCTTTATTACTGTGTCGGTCTTTCTACTCGGCCACCGACACATACGACGAAAACGAGACACAAAATAAACAATGGCAATAGTCTGCGCCGCATGGTCAATCTAAGTCACTATGGTCACTACCCTCCTGTCAGTACTATTTCACCTATCATGACAGGGCATCTTGCCCTAGGCAGTAGGTACCATGCAACAAACTCTTGAAGAAGAAAAAAAAAAGGGGGGGGGGGGGAGGCATATGCTTTGGTATGCCATTCACAGTAGTCTTCTCCATATATGGACATGGAGATTAACCTTGTACACGGTTTGCAGTCATTTCCCTCCAAACTATTGGTCAGGGTGCTAATTTTTGACAAATCTGTGTGCTTACAAGTGGTCACAGGGGTCTCGCTTTCTTTGTTAATCTTTTACACCTATAAGCGGCTGGGGTCACCCCCATTATCTCCAGTGGTGCGGTCCTTGAGCAGTTATAGTCATCAACTATTCCGATGGTGGGTCAATAAACCGCCCCCAAGGCCTACAAATCTGTGGTCCAATTAGCTTCTTAGTGGTGGATGATAAGGGGGCTGTAAATATTTCTGCCCTGGATGCCTTTACTTCTTTTGGCTTTACTATTTCTGATTCTGCCAATGTTGAATCCGAGACGGTGCCTTTCCAAGAGCTGGAATCCCTTTGTCAGGAATTTTCCTTGCTCTTTTCTGGCAGATTGGGGTCCACTACCAGGTTTGTGGCCCATATTACAATGAAGCCTACAGCACGAACAAGATTTTTTCGTACCCGCCAGGTTCCCGCGGCCTTACGTGACCAATTGAAAGCGAAATTGGACTGCCTTCAATCCCTGTTGGTTTTGTGCTCCATTTCTTCAAGTGAATGGGTCACACCACTGGCCATTGTTAAGAAACCCTCAGGCTCCTTACGAATCTGCAGCGACTTCAAGGTTTCAATTAATGTGCAGTTGGTAACCGATTCTTATCCTTTGCCCTGCACAGACAAGTTATTTGCGTTATTGTCGAGGTCCCAAGCTTTTTCTCAGGTGGATTTGGCGGAGACGTACATTCAACTTCCTCTTGATGAGGACTCCAAACGCCTGTTGGTCATTAACATGCCTTTTGAGCTTTATCAGTACTGGCAATTACCATTTGACTTAGCTAGTGTTCCAGCGATCTTCCAATGTTTCCTGGAGCAACTTCTGCTTTCTGTTCTGGGCTGTGTAAACTACCTTGATGACAAAGTAGTCACGAGGGCCACTACCGCTCAGCATTTGCGCAACCTGCAGACCCTTTTTGAAGTCTTACAGGCCACAGGACTCTGCTGCAATCTGGCAAAGTCTTGTTTTTTCCAGATGTCGATCCACTACCTCAGATTTGAGATCTTGTCTGCGGGGGTTCGCCCCTTGCAGGATCACATGGCATCCATTACTTCTTTAACGTGCCCCATGTCCACCAAAGATTTGCAGGTGTTTTTAGGCAAGATCACCTACTACTACTATCGTTTGCTGCTGCGTGCAACTACTATTGCACAGACCCTACACCAACTGCTCCATAAGGATGTAGCCTGTTAGTGGTCAGACTGCAAACGTAGATTTTGGCAGCTCAAGCAGCTTCTCATGTCAGCTCCTTGCTTGGCATCGTACACTCCGGGACAGCACCTGGTCCTCGTTAACAACACATCCCAATATAGAGTCAGAGCAGAACACATGTATTTGGATGGGTCTGAATGCCCCATCACATATGCTTCTAAAAATGCTCAGACTCAGCAATGCTATTCTCAATTTGAAAGAGAGGCTTTGGCTATTGTTCACACTCGAAAGTTTTATGTGTACCTCTACGGTGTCAAGGTCCATCCCATCACGAACCACAAGCCGTTGGTCTCGCTTTATCATCCTACCGCAATGTTGCCAGATAAGGCTGCGAATCATCTTCAGCGCTGGGCGCTATTCTTGTCCCGATACAACGATGAGATTCATTTCTGGCCCAACACCCAGCATTCCAATGCTGACATGCTGTCATGCCTCCCCTGCAGTCCGGATCTGGATTTTGATCTGGAAGAGGTTCTCTGTTTTTATTTGGACGAAGAAGCAAAGGCTACAGTTGATCCAGCGCTTCCCACAGTCTTGTGATACATCCGTCATGGATGGCTGGATCTCCCTCCATTCCTGATACCCTGCAGAATTATTATTCTTTTCAATGACGCTTATCCGAATGTGTCGGGGTTCACTTGTTGACTACCGAGGATCGGCAGCTTTGTGTAAGTCGTGCCTTCTTCCCTACACCCACAAGTCCTGTTGTTGCTGCATGAAGGACACTGGGGACCTGGTGGACCAAATGTTTGGCTCGACGGCATGTGTTTTGGCTAGGTATGGACGGGGATATTACACTCTTGGTGGTGGCTTGTTTGTCTTGTACCTCTCAGCAGGCAGCTCCACGGGCATCACTTTCTCCTTGGCCTCCACCCAACGCGCCTTGGGAGCGCCTCCATGTGGATTATGCTGGTCCCTTTCTCCACTCTTATTGGTTTTTTGTAATCGATATGTACTCGAACTTTCCTTAAGTCGTGCGCTGCTATGTCTACAGCTATGATCAATTGCTCCCTTTCCAAAAGTGTCTGCCACTGAATACCTTTCATGTATTTTGGTTTCAGGCAATGGACCTCAATTTACCACTATACCTTTTTGGGATTTTTGTGCTAAGTTAGGGGTCCACTATGCCCCAACCCCACCCTTCCTACCCCAATCCAATAGCGAAGCGGAACAGTTGGTCTGCACATTCAAATTGAATCTTCTTTGGTAGATGAGGCTCTCCTTCAGTTCCTCTCTTCGTACCAGTTCACTCCTGTGGCTGATCACAGCCCCACAGAACTCTTTCATGGCCGCCATGTGTGCATGTTACTGCATCTCTTCTTAGCGTGAGCCCAGGCACCCTCTGCACGGGTGCCAAACCGTTACTCTCTGGGCTCTGCCGTCTGGGCACGGGGGTTCGGCCGCAGGCCCCGCTGGCTGCTGGGTATCGTCACAGCCTGCCAGTGGAATCATATCTGTTCTGCTTGCATGCCGGGAGGTGTGGTACACTGGGAGGCGTGGTACACCAACACTGGGATCATATACGCCTCCGGGCCCCAGCCGAGCCACTTCTACCTTCGCGGACTCCACCATCACTACCACCTCTGCCGCCACCCCAGCCCCTTTCAACTCTGCTGTCATTTGTCACTGCCCATCCTTTGCCGGTGACCTCTTCGACACCTTCTTTGGTGGAGGGCGTCTGTGTCCAGAGCTCTGCACGAGGCCTCCTGCCATGCTAGATGAGATAGTGTCGCACTCCCTGGAGACCCTCTATGTCTTTGGTGATGGCCTACGATTGGCAGGGGCACCTCCACGCCTCTGTCTTCGGAGGGGCAGCCGGGGTGACGCCCAGAACAATACAGGCCGGCTCCGCAGCGACCCAAAGGCCGGCCTCATCGTCAGAGATGGGGGATTCCACCCTCTCCGATATTGTCGCAATCCTACGCCCTGAGCTTGCCCAACACTGCGGGCTGCATCCCACCACGAACAGACCGCCTTCGATCACCCCATCCATCCCAATCAGAATCGGCCGTACTGTCACAAGCCAGCTCACCGACGACTCCAATGCATCTACTTCTGAGGAAATATCAATGGACGTCGCCTGGCTACGTTCGGCGCCCATCGACATCTACCCCTGAGGGGAGAGGAGTGTTGTAGTGATGCAGCGTATGACACTCCAGGTAATGTGAGCCGCGACCTGTGTGCACCGCCGGCCGCGAGGTGGCGGCACTTGGGCATCCGGCATGCCACCTATCAACTGCTGGCACCAGCACACATGAGCCCTCTCTTCACTTGGCTAGCTGCTTTCTATTACCATAAGTGAACAGTTCTCAGCTTCAGTAGAGTTCCGAGTTAGGCGAGGTGATGGGTAGTAGTTACTGTCGAGTGACTGAGACAACATCCTTTATCCATTCTACTTGTTCCTTCAAACTCCACAGTTTATAATTTTCCTTGCTAATCTGGTTTCTGGTGTCCTCATGAGGTGGCCAAACAAGTAAATCCTTTTCTTATGTATATTATCTGTGATGCGCTCCAGCTCCATGTAAACTACTTCATTTGGCACTTCTACCACTGTCCCTCCTTTTGGTACTTCTTATTTATGCGTGTACTTTCTATTCTTCTCTCTAATATTGTCTATTCTGTTTTTCTGAGCGACTTTAAAAACAATCTTGTTTGCTTATTTACCTCTGGCTGAATGACTATCTTGTAGTGCTGTAATTTTGTTTTAATTGTTAGACTTTTTTGGACATAGACCATGTTAAGCCTTTTGATCTTTTATTATTTCATTAGTTCTTTCTTGCCACTTAGGTTTTTCCTCCAGGTTGTAAGTTATAATTTCTCCTAGGTGTTGAAATTGCTTATTTACTTGTGTTTCTCTGATGTTTACTGTTATGTTATTTATTACTAGCAGGTGTGTTACCATTATCTCAGTCTTCTCGAATAATATCTGGATTCCTATTTTTTGTGCTATATTCTGTAGGTTCACTATCTGATTTCTACGTTCTTACACATTATTAGCTGCCAATACTATGTCATCTGCAAATCCCAAGCATTTTAGGTTAATTTGATCTTCCTTGGTTCCAATACTTACATTTTTAGGATTCTCTTTCTACCAATCTCTCGTCAAGTATTCAATTACCCTAGTGAAAAGCAGTTTTAACCTGTTTTAGTCATAGATGGCTCAGACAATTCACCTCTGAATTTTGGGTTTGAAACAGTTAATTTCATCATTTTTATTAATTTGGGATGAAGTCCAGAATTTATTAATATGTCCAACAAGGAGGATATGTGAATACAATCATAAGCTTTCTTGAAGTCTGCAAAGGTTACAAATTGTTGGTTCTTTTGTAGGAATCTATTTTTAATGTCAAAGTGATTATCTATTTTGAGCAACTTCTCCAGGGTCTAAATCCTCCTTGGTATTCTCCTAGTTCATTTTCAAGTTGACGTTTACAGAGATTGTAGAGAATTCTTGACATGATTTTATATGTGCAATTATTATTATTATTATTTTAATAATATGAGGATGAATAGCAACTCACCACAAAGATGACTGCAGTCAGGCAGTAGAAAAAACAAATCACTTCATACAACAACAAACTGTCCACAGCCTTCATCATGAAAAGAGCATACACACACTTACACAATCACTCAGGATCCACTCATTCACACAACTGGCACATTTGGCCACTAAGGCCTGACTGGTCTTTAAGAGTAAGGATAGCAGAGGAGAAAGGATACAGGACAAAGTTGGGGACAGAATCTTCTATGCTGCCAGGCGGTGCATCAAGGTGCTGATAGCTGGAACTGTGAGGTGCAGCCTGGAATTCAGTAACCCAGCCTTACTCACTGTAAAAGAACTGTCAGACTGCATACACAAGTGACTGAGCAAATCTGTGTGCGGTGTGGTTGAAAACTTGTGCAACTGCAATTGTCTTTTCTACATGCCTTCTGCAGCTCAGCATCATCATTACAATGAGCTGCTACCTATCCTCATATTACTCACACTTCAATGTGAATTTTCTGTTATTATTATTTTATTTTTAAAGATAAAAATAAGAGTTATTGCTGCTATTAATACTGGAGTTTTACTTTGTACATTTTGTTATACAATGATTTCCTGTACAGCAGCATTATTTTGGCCAGCATTTGATGTGATGTTTTATGTCTGACTGATACATACATTGTTTCAACTAATTTTTCCTATCAGATTATGGGCCAAGGCTAAGAGCAGCTGTGGTAAATAAATTGTGATATGAAGTAATGTGCTATAAGTATTTTGCTGTCAACAGCCTTTATAAAATATTCTAAATATTAAACAGTTGACGAGACACGCCCGAAGCCTAACTTCAACAAAATTAATTTTATTAAAGAATAAATAAATAAATAAAATTTTTAAAAAATAAAAAAAATTATGCAATATGTAAGGCAAATAAATGCATCATTTCTTGAACTTTCCATAATAAAACATAATTTAAAGACTATATATTAACATTTTTGTGGCAATACAATTGTAGTTACAAAATTGTAATTCACCATGATTAAGAAAGTTTTTTAAAATTTGGTATTCTTGTTTGCCAATGTTGCGGTGTGAGGAGAGACATAAATATGCAGTAAAAAATGTCATTGGCATCCCAGTTGTTACTGTATTGCCATGCTGTGGTAACGTGCGGTGCGTAGGTTTGAACGGTGCGGCGCCCATTAGCAGGACTGGCTGCTGTGCGGCGCTGGCTGGACTATTGCACTGCACCCTGCCGGCCGCGTGGTGGTTTGAGAGACGAACCAGGCCAGCCGTGAACTTCGCCTCAGTTGCATTCTCACAGTGCTCGCTAACGTGGTTGTGTCTCCGGATGATACTGATAGCTGGGACGGGAGTGGTCATGTGTAGCAGTGGAATTCGTCGGACTCTGATGGGGCGGTTCAGGATCCTGGCGACAACTGTAACTGGCTTATGTGCATAGGTGTGTTATTAGTCATAACACAATTGGCGACGAGGGTGGTGTTTGGATTGACTTGTGCTCCGCCGTGGACAATGATGGAAACCAAAGGACTGGATCCAGTGGATTTTCAGCTACCCCAGTGGGGCCAAATTCTGCAGCAATCGTTAGAGACTGTGGTCGAGTCTGTTCAGCGGTTAACTACGATTGTGTCGGGTCAGGCGGACCGCTTCGACTCTCTGGTGTCTCTGTTACAGTTGGCTCCTCTGCCGGCGATTGATTCCAGTTTTGTCTCCCACTACAGCGTTTCTGCCTCCCTTTTCTGGTTTTGATGATTGTTTCGAAGATTGGGACTCTTATGAAAACAGGCTACGTAAACATTTCCTTGCGTTCGGGAATCCAACCTGGCATTGTGTAAGGCTTTATTTCTTTTGTGGGTCTCCCCTCACATCTATCAACTTTTGCGTCAACTAGCCCCCCTGCCTGAACCAGCTGCTTCATCTTTTGATGAGATGTGTCGTTTGTTGTCGGCCCATTACAACCTGCGTATGCATGTTATTGCGGCGCAGGTTGAATTTTACTGGTCATATAAGAAACCCACTCAGTCCAATCGGGCATGGGCCACAGAGCTGCACGGTCTTAGCCGACGGTGTATGTTCATTACTTTTACCCACAAGGAGTCATATGCGGTCGATACGGTTCGGCTTGCTCCAGATAGAGAAGTGTGCCAACGCGCCCTACAGTTGGAAAATCCTACCTTGATGGATGTTTTAAACATTGTGCAGTCTTTTGAAGTCTCACAGGCTCTAGGGGACCAAATTGAGACTTTGGGTGATGTCGCTGCAGTTCCGCAGTAGGGCTCGCCACCTTTGGAGCGCCCATAAACAGGTCGCGGATTCGCAGTAGCCACGGGACATGTCACACACTCCTGCTCATACACAGAGACTCTTTCCATCTTGTCCCCTTTGTTTTGTACAGCATGGCAAGGCAGATTGCCCCCAAGCATTCGGTTATATGTCACTTGTGAAAGAAAAATGGCCACATGGTTTCTGTTTGCCATTCCCAGCTGACTGAGCAAGATGACGAGATGGATGTTAATCTTGTCCAGAATGTTCGCTCTCCGTCTCCCACACTTTTCATTGGAGTTCAGATTTTCGACAGGGCAGTCACCTTACTTGTCGATACGGGAGCTTCCATTTCTCTTCTCAAATCTCTCACATATGTACAGCTTGGCTCGCCTCCCCTGGCTGCTGTCAACCGTTCTTTGTGTGACTACAGCTGCCAGCACATCCCTATCCTGAGTCAATTTACAGCTTCCATGGCTTATAAATCTGTCGTCAGGCCAGTCAGTTTTCTTGTTATTGAAGACACTGCGGCGGCAAACATTTTCAGCCTGGATGCTTTTAATGTTTTTGGTTTTACTATCGATGATTCTGTCAATCTCCTCTTGTATTCGGTCCCTTTCCCGGAGTTGGAAGCTCTTTGTTGGGAATTTTCTTCCTTGTTTTTGGGTGTACTGGGTTGTGCCATGGGCTTCACCGCCCTCATTATTATGAAACTGATGGCATGCCCCAAAATTTTTTGTGCACGCCAGGTGCCGGTGACCCTTCGTGACCAACTTAAGGCTGAATTGGATCGCCTACAGGACTTGCAGGTTTTAACTCCTATTTCTTCCAGTGAATGGGCTACGCAACTCATTCTTGTAAAGAAACCTGGAGGGTCTTTATGTATCTGAGGGGATTTTAAAGTTACCAACAATGTGCAGTCGGTGATTGACTCGTACCCCACGCCTCGTACAGATGAACTTCTTGCTTTACTTTCTGGTTCACTCTCTTTTTAGATTTAGAAGCCTATCTTCAGCTTCCTTTGGACGACGACACAAAACGTCTCTTGGTCGTCAACACTCCCTTTGGGTTATACCAATATCAGCGACTTCCTTTCGGGGTCACTAGTGCCCCGGCTATTTTTCAGCACTACTTAGCAGCAGCTCCTCCGCCCGGTTCCGGGCTGTGTCAACTACTCAGACAATATTGTTGTGACTGGGGCTTCACCCAATGAACATTTACAAAACCTCCAGGCACTTTTCTCTGTCCTTCAAGCAGTCGGTCTCCACTGCAACTTGGCCAAGTCTCGTTTTTTCCAACCTTCTATTCCTTATTTGGGGTTTGAAGTGTCTTCGGCAGGTGTCCGCCCTTTCCGGATTGCGTAGCCGCGGTACAGTCCCCGCTGCATCCCATGTCTGTTAAAGATGTACAGGTTTTCTTGGGCAACATTGCCTATTACCACCGTTTGTTACCGGGGGCTGCCTCGGTGGCGCATCCCTTACATCGTGTGCTTCACAAGGGTGTTCCCTTTGCCTGGTCGTCTGAGTGTGAATGGGCATTTTGCACGTTAAAGCACTTACTGATTTCTACCTCTTGTTTAACGACGTATGTTCCTGGGCAACATTTGGTTCTGGCTACGGATGCATCTCAACATGGCACTGGGCGGTTTTGTCCAATAAGTATCCCAATGGGACGGAACGCCTCATCGCGTACACATCTAAGACGTTGATGGCTACCCAGCAACGATACTCTCAAATTGAAAAAGAGGTGTTAGCCATTATATATGCTTTGAAGAAATTTCATGTTTACTTGTATGGGGTCAAATTTCATCTTATTACTGATCATAAGCCCTTGGTTTCTCTCTTTCACCCTACAGCGGCGCTTCCCGACAAGGCAGCTCGTAGATTGCAGCGTTGGGCTCTCTTTCTTTCCCGTTATAATTATGAGATCCATTTCCATCTGACAGCACAACATGCTAACACGGACACATTATCGCGCCTTCTGGCGGGTCCTGATCTTAACTTTGATAGAGAAGAACTTTTGTGCTTTTATTCGGATGAGGAAGCTCAGGCTACTGTTGATGGTTTTCCTATTACAGCTGCAGTATTGGCCAAGGCAGTCTCGTCCGATTCCGTGCTGCGGCGCGTTCTTCACTATATTTGTGTGGGCTAGCCGGATGCCCCTCCACATACGGCTTCAGACACCATTTGTAACTATTATTCCTTCCGTTTCCGTCTGTCTGAATGGGACGGGTTCTCCTTTTGGCTACAGATGGACAGTCTCCGCGGGTACTGATTCCAGCAAATCTCTGTTCAAAAGTGTTCCAGATGCTTCATGAAGGACACTGGGGAGTTTCCCGCAAGAAAACATTGGCTCATCGGCATGTGTTTTGGCCTGGCATCAATGCTGACATTATGAGGCTGGTGGGTAACTGCTCGTCGTATGCTTCCCAACAGGCGATGCCTCGGGCGTGTCTATCTTCTTGGACACAACCCCGAGAATGGATGCTTATTCAAACTATCAATACATTTTTCGTTGCCATACCATGTCCACTGCTGTAACTATTCAATCACTGTCTAAAGTTTTTGCTTTGGAGGGGTTCCCGCACACACTTGTTTCAGATAATGGCACCCCTTTCACTTCTGTTTTTCAAGATTTGTCTGGTCATTCGCCACATTATTGCTTCTCTGTTTCATCCCCAGTCCAATGCCGAAGTGGAACGGTTTGTGTGTACTTTTAAAGCTCAAATGCGCAAATATGTGACCTCTTGCTCTATCGACAATGCCATTATCTGTTTCTTGATGTTGTATCGATTCACCCCGGCGGGGGAACGCAGCCCGGCGGAATTGCTTCATGGCAGGCAACCTCGCACTCTCTTTCATTTGTTGTTGCCTCAGCCACCGAGCGATCCCACAAGTCCATCAGGTCGTTATGTTACGGGATCGCTCGTGTGGGCGCGCGGGTTTGCCCAGCATCCTCTTTGGCTGCCGGGTAAGGTGAAGTCATGTCACGGCCGCCGCCTATGCACTGTGGACACTGCTGTGGGCACTCTTCGCTGTCAATTGGATCAGTTGTGCCCACGACTCCCGGCAGATCCACAGGTGCCACCTCCACCTGCCACCTCCTCTGGGGCCTGTTTCATCGGCATGCTCCGTGTCGATATCTTCTGAGGAGCCGACTTCTGCACTACACACTGTGTCTGCCCGAGCTCCGGCGGTGGTACGGGTGCCTTCCCCAGCAAAGGCACCAGTCCCAGCGATTTCATCCTCGTGCTTCGGGTCGCCACCACCTTCAGCTTCCTTTCCTGAGCCTTCAGCGCCAGGCGGTGGGCAGAGGGCTACCACTTCTGAACTATGGACATCCAGACACTGGAAATGAACGTGAATAAACCTGTGAGTAATGAAACCGCTCCTTTTTTATCTCCAGTGCTGGGGTCGAATGGTGCTCCCACATCTCCGATAATTGCGAGCAACACATACAGAAGTACCAGCCACTCCTGGCTAGGGCGATCAGGACATTATCAACCCTATGGGGTAGTACCAGCCCGATGCTGGCAGCTGGAGATGGACGAGGTATCTCCCATGGATGTAGCCTTTCTGCATTTGGCACCCATGGACATTACATCGTGAAGGGGGAGGAATGTGGTAACGCGCGGCATGTAGGTTTGAACAGCGTGCCATCCGTTACCAGGAGTGGTTGCTGTGCGGCGCTGGCTGGACTATCGCGTGCGGTGGTTTGAGAGAGGCACCGGGCCAGCTGTGAACTTCGCCTCAGTTGCATTTTCACAGTGCTCGCTAACATGGTTGTGGCTCCGGACAATACCGTTGGGGGTGGTCATGTGTAGTAGTGGATTTCAGCGGACTCTGATGGGACGGTTCAGGATCCTGGCGACAACTGTAACTGGCTTACGTGCATAGGTGTGTTATTAGTCAAAACACATGCACACTGACATCATGTTGGAGCATGAGCAGAGACAGTTCAGTAGTATTTAAAACACTGTAATTTTGTGGAGTCCTTATATAAAAAAGGTCTATAATACAAAAAATTAAAAGGAATAATTGTAAAACTAGTTTTTTAATTAGAGTATTAGAGAAAGGATATACTGCTGCTCACTGCAAGTGCAACACATTAAACTATAGACAGGCAAGATGACAAGTTTTGCTACATGCACACTTTCTTCAGTAAAAAATAAAACATACACATTTATACAACTCGAACACACATGACCATTACCCAAGGACACACTGGATTGAATGCAGCCACTTACTGTCATAAGGAAGCAATCAGAAGTGGGGTGGGGAGGAGGGTGGATAGCAGAGAACAGGAGAAACTCACATGCATGAAGGAAATAGGATGGCACTTGTTTCAAAAACACTTATATTGAACTAAATTTTCATTTGTACAGCCTTTTGCAATTTGAGGACATAGGCCTACTTGTTTTCTAAGCTGTTGGGTAGATTTAGGTTTTCCATGATTTCCCTAAATCCCTCAAGGGCACAACCTCGCCCAAAAGTCAAAGTCAGCTCCATGTCTAATATTTAAGTCAGGACCGAGTGAAAATAAATCACAAGCAGTCCATCATGAATATGTTAAGAGGGGAGGGGGGGGGATCATATGAACAGAGGCAGAGATGGAATTTGACTGTGATGATGATGATCGTGTAGCAGTTTTGGCCATTAGACCCCAACTGGGGTAGTGTTCAGCCTGCCTGTTGAAAGGCTTTTTAGCTGACACCACTTCAGTGACTTGCATGACGACACAACATCCAGTCCCCAAGCAGAAATCGAACCCGGGCCCCCCGCGTGGTACCCCACCATGCTGTCCACTAGACTATGGAGGCCGACTTGACTGGGATGACGGCCATGCCTTAGTAATCTGTGCACTTTGTGAAACCATTGTGCCATGATGGTGTAGTGGTTGGCACCACTTTCTAGTGAGTAAGACACCCAGGTTCTAATCCCAACCTTAGTACAAATTTTCCTACAATACTTCAGTCTGCCTATACAGGATGTTCATTTTAAATGAAGACATTCAAAAATCACGGAAACTATAAGTTGGATCGAAAGAGGTACAATATTAATTTGACTGTATTGGACTGGGACACCCAACAATACTACATCTGCCCCCACCCTCAATCCCCCACTCAACCCCATGTGTGGGTGACAAGGGGAAACTTTGAAATCTGCAATGAAACCCAGTTTTTATAGCAGATGATTGTATGGCAAAGCTACATACCTTTTGTCTTGAACTTTTTTCTGTTTCGCCACCGATGCCACTGGTAAATCAGCAGAATTGAAATGGCTCCATAACAGAAATCTACAACATGCAGCTCAATGTCCATATAATATTCAAGGTTTAGTCCTGAGAAAGTAGTCCTGTATTTTCTAGGGCTTTCCAAAATGGCCATAAGTCTTCTAATGTCAATTCTTGAAGATCAGAATCTAAAATGGGACTGAATGAAAACAAGAGAAAATTTTACATAATGTTCTCTATACCCGCAGGAATAGCTCACAAAAAAATTATGACTGAGACTCAACTACATTGAGAGTAATACAGTTGTGAATTTCCATAAAAACACTACCATACTACACCCTCATGTGGCACCAAATTAGCAAACAAGGGCTTGATATGATAACAATTGACATTAGTTGAATGATCAGTACTACAATAAATGATCAAATATTTCTTCTTTTAAATAAGAATGGGCAGTGATAACAATAGGTAAGAGTTCTGTTTCTTAAACTTAACTTACCAATACATTTATTCTATTATGCTTGTATATAATATACACATAATAATGTTTTTCCATTGTAATTTATTCTTGACACCTGTGCAGAACGTCCTGGCTAAGATATTGTACTTAATGTCTTAAAAAATGAACTTTACATCTTGCCTGATATAGTAATTCAAAGTTTGTTTCAATGGACTAATACACTAGTGACACTGCATCTGTTTGTTCTCAGCTTTAAAAAAAGAAGATTAAGTATGTTACAGAAATATTTGTATGATTAATGACCATATTGATCAGAATACCAAGAGTGTGCAGACTTTTCAGCATCACCTAATCAAAGAAATTGTTGCTGTTGTTGTGGTCTTCAATCTGCAGACTGGTTTGATGCAGCTCTTCACGATACCCTGTCCTGTGCAAGTCTCTTCATCTGAGAATATGTTCGGCAACATACATCCTTTTGAATCTGCTTACTATATTTGTCCCTCAGTCTCCCTCTACGATTTTTACCCCACTCACTTCCTTCTAATGCTAAGTTGACAATTCCTTGATGTCTCATAATGTGTCCAACCAATCTATCCCTTCTCTTAGTCAGGATATGCCAGAAACTCCTTTTCTCCCCGATTTGGTTCAGCACCTCCTCATTAGTTACGTGATCTACCCATCTAATTTTCATTATTCGTCTGTAGCACCACATTTCAAAAGCTTCTATCATCGTTTTATCTGAACTCCTTATCATCCACGTTTCACTCCCATACAATGCTACACTCCAGATAAATGCTTTCAGAAATGACTTCCTAACATTTAAATTAATATTGGATGTTAACAAGTTTCGCTTCTTTAGAAACACTTTTCTTCCCATAGCCATTCTGCACTTTATATCTTCTTTACTTCGGCCATCAGAAGTTATCTTGCTACCCAAATAACAAAATTCATCTACTACTTTTATTGTCTCATTACCTAATCTAATTCCTTCAGCAGCGCCTGATTTTCTGACATTGCATTCCATTACCTTCGTTTTACTCTTGTTAATGTTCATCTTATATCTTCCTTTCAAGACACTGTCCATCCCATTCAACTGCTCTTCCAGATCTTTTGCGGTCTCTGACAGAATTACTATGTCATCAGCAAACCACAATGTTTTTATTCCTTCTCCCTGCACTTTAATGCCCTCTCCAAATTTCTCCTTCCATTCCTTCACTGTGTAGATTGAATAACATTGGGGAAAGGCTACAACCCTGTCTTACTCCCTTCCCAACCTCTGCGTCCCTTTCTTGCCCTTCGACTCTAATAACCGCTGTCTGGTTTTTGTATAGGTTGAATATAACTCTTCGCTCCCTATATTTCACCCCTGATACCTTCAGAATTTGGAAGAGTGTATTTCCAGTCAACATTCTCAAAAGCTTTCTCCAAATCGACAAAAGCTAAGGACGTAGGTTTCCCTTTCCATAGCCTATCTTCTAAGACAAGTCGTAATGTGAGTAATGCCTCCCGTGATCCTACATTTCTCCAAAATCCAAACCGATCTTCCCCAAGGTTGGATTCCACAAGTTTTTCCATTAGTCTGTAAATAATTTGTATTAGTATTTTCCACCCATGACTTATTAAACTGATAGTTCTGTAATTTTCACACTTATCTGCACTTGCTTTCTTTGTAATTGGAATTACAATATTCTTCTTGAAGTCGGAGGGTATTTCCTAATGACATCAGCAGTTCAGGTGGAATATCATCTATTCCAGGAGCCTTGTTTCGACTCAAGTCCTTCAGCGCTCTGTCAAATTCTTCTCACAGTATCATATCTCCTATCTCATCTTCCTCCACTTCGTCTTCCATTTCTAGAATACTGCCTTCTAGTTTACTTCCTTTGTATAGGCCCTCTATTTATTCCTTTCACAGTTCAGCTTTCCTCTCTTTGCTTAGTACTCGTTTTCTGTCTGAGTTCTTGATATTCATACAGCTGTTTTTCTTGTCTCCAAATATCTCTCTTATTTTCCTGTAGGCAGTATCTATCTTTCCCCTAGTTATGCATTCTTCTACGGTTCTGCATTTGTCCTCTAGCTACTCCTGCTTAGCTCGTCTGCACTTCCTGTCAATCTCATTTTTCAGACGTTTGTACTCCCTTTTTCCTGTTTCACTTGCTGAATTTTTATATTTTCTCCTCTCATCAATTAAGTTCAATATATCCTGTGTTACCCAGGGATTTCTATTAGGCCTTGTCCTTCTGCCTATATGGTCCTCTGCAGCCTTTACTACCCTACCTCTCGGAGCTACCCATTCTTCTTCTACCATATTACTTTCCCCGGTTTCAGCCAAACCTTGCCTAATGCTCCCTCTGAAACTCTCAACCACTCTGGTTCCTTCAATTTGTCCAGGTTCCATCTCCTAACCTTTCTATCTTTCTGCGGTCTCTTAAGTTTTAATCTGCAGTTCATAACCAGAAGTTGTGGTCAGAGTCTATATCTGCCCCTGGATATGTCTTACAGTTTAGAACCTGGTTTCTAAATCTATTCCTTACCTTTATAAAATCAATCTGGAACCTTCCAGTGTCTCCTGGTCTCTTCCGTGTATACAGCCTTCTTTCATGATGATTAAACCAAGTGTTGGTGATCATTAAATTGTGCTCTGCACAAAATTCTACCAAGCGATCTCCTCTTTCATTCCTTTTTTCCAGTCCATATTCATCTACTACATTTCCTTATCTTCCCTTTCCTACTACCGAGTTCCAGTCCCCCATCACAATCAAGTTTTCGTCTCCGTTAACTTTCTGAATGATTTCTTTTACCTCCTAATATGTTTTTTCGATATCCTCATCAACGATCGTGCTAGTTGGCAGATAAACTTGCACTACTGTAGTCGGTGTTGGCTTCGTGTCTATCTTTACTTCGATAATGCATTCACTATGCTGTTCATAGTAACTTACCCGCATTCCTATTTTCTTATTCATTATCAGACCTACTCCTGCGTTACCACCAACTGATTTTGTATTGATAACCCTGTACTCACCTGACCAGAAATCTTGTTCATCCTGCCACCGAACTTCACTAATCCCTACCATATCTAACTTTAAACTATCCATTTCTCTTTTCAAATTTTCTAGCTTACCTATGTGATTAAGGGTTAGAACATTCCACACTCCGACCCACAAAATGCCTGTTTTGTTTTTCTTGATGATGACATCCTCCTGAGTAGTGCCCGTCCGCTGATCCGAATGGGGGACTATTTTACCTTCAGAATAATTTACCCAAGAAGACACGACTGTAGTTTCCCCTTGCTTTCAGCCGTTCGCAGTAACTGCATGGCAAAGCCATGTTAGCTGATGTTACAAGGCCAGCTCAATCAATCATCCAGACTGTTGCCCCTGTAACTACTGAAAAGGCTGTTGCCCCTCTTCAGGAACCACACGTTTGTCTGGCCTCTCCACAGATACCTCTCCACTGTGGTTGCACCTATGGTACGGCTATCTGCATCGTTGAGGCACACAAGCCACCCCACCTCGGCAATGTCTGTGGTTCAATGTTGAATTGCTGATTTACTTTCACATTAGTTTAAGCAGCCAATACAAAAACAAGAAAAACTTAGTTAATGTCTGCCAACACAAATATGACTTTGGTTTACTAGCATCGTGGATTTTTTTTTTTCCTCATCATATTGAAAGAATTCTTGTGGTGGGATAGGCAGAACAACAAAATGACAACTTCCCCTCAAAGATCTTACACAGATCGTATCCTGACTCCACAAGATATGTTCAAATACTGGAGACAGAACTCTATTGGAGTTAAATATGTATTTCAAGTTTTAAAATAAAATCCACTACCAGTCACATTAAAGATTGTATTATTTATTTATACATGACCTGTTTTGGGCTTGTGCCCATCTTCAGGTGCTTAAAACATTCAAAATATTAAATGTGTAGTATGTTGGTGGAGTTTACTGTTTAAAAACAAATCATTTGGTATTGATAATAGTGAAATCAACTGTAGATGGCAAGATGACATGAAAACAAAAACATACATTTGATATTGTATCCAAATCACGATTGTCCATGTGACGCACATTTTATGCACTTTTGCAAACACACTTTCCTTTTATAGCCTCTTTATTATTATTTCTATTCTGTTTGCCATTTTTAGTACAAGCAAGCAGAATAGAAAAAATAGTAAACAGGTTATCGAAGGAAAGAGTCTTCACAAAAGTGTATAAAAATGCATCACACAGACAACTGCGATTTGGAAACAATATTAAATGTAAGAAAACGGTGTTTTTGTTTTAATGTCATCTCACTACCTGCAATTAATTTCACTATTATTAATACCAAATAATTTGAACAGTGAACTCCACCAACATACTGTATATGTAATATTCTGAATGGTTTAAGCACCTTGAAGATGAGCACAAGCCCCAAACTGGTTGTGTATAAATATGATCCTTTAATGTGGCTGGTAGCGGATTTTATTCTCAACCCTGTAGAGTCATGGAGTTTAAACACAAGTATCATGGATAAAACACACTAAATATTTATTTGTTTCTTCATCTAAAATTGGACAAATCAAAACAAAACTGACTGAGGGATTTGATTGTTGTTTATAAGTGAAAGGAACAAGAAGCTATCACAAGTACATCCCTCTAAGTTACAATAAAATAAGATGCTTTGTTTCTTCCAAAGGCACAGTTTGAAGATCATCAAACTTCAATAATTTTTACAAATTATACCTTCTTTTACAAATAATGACTTTGTCGTTTGTACATATGATACATGGCGGTTTGGGAAAATTGAAGACAAAAATGAAGATAACAATGATGTTTTGGTGCATTTCTTTCACCCTTCTGGAATGAAAACATTCAACTTCAAAAAATGACACTACTTGGGCGCCCATACGGAAAATTGTACAAAAACTGAGTCCATTGGAACTCAAAACATTGTCTGGTAGAACACACAACATAACTGATAAACCATGTAATGAAATATCATGTATATTTAACTCTCCAATCAAAATTGCAACTGGTAAGTAGTTACAATTGAAGGTTTAAATCTAGACAAATATTACATGTATACTGTATGCAAGTATAGTACAACAGATGTAAGGTAAGTTTAAGCATCTGAACTCTTACCTTTTGTAATCACTGCCAAGTGTTATTTAAAAGGAGAAATATTAGACCTTTTATTGTATGTAATAATTTAAACATCATTCAGTTGATGTCAACTGCAAAAATTCAAGCTCTTTTTTGCTAACTTACCACTACATGTGGGTGTAGAATGATAAGGGTTTTTATGGAAATTCACTGTTGTATTACTCTAAATATAGCTGAGTCTCAGTCATAAATTTTCTCTAAATTCTCTAAAATTTTCACTTATTTTCATACAGTCCCTTTTTCGATATTGACCTGAAAAAATTTATGTTAAAACGCTTTTGGCCAGTTTTGGAAATCAGAACAATTCCAATTTTTTCTTCTGTGGTTGCAACGTGCATTGTCTATTCTCACATCCTGTCCACAAATGATAGATAGGTGTGTAGGAAGTAAACACTATAATGTAATGCTTAGTGTAGCTTTCTGTTCTCCATCTGCTAGATACATGAGCTCTGGTCATAAGAGTACTGCGTGTTATGTCATAGTTCACTACATGACCACAGTAGCACGTCAAATAGTCCACATTCGAAATGTCAGAGGAAGACAATGTTGTGGAAGGGGTTTCCAAGTAAACATTACAAGTTACTGGTGTGTCCTACTCTTGCAGTATGAATGTGGGGACCCCGTGCCAATGAATATTAAATGGACATTGCGATGCACATAGTTGCTGACTCATTTTGATTCCGGGATTACTGTGCCCTCTATGGCACAATGGATAAATTTAAGATGACATGAATTTAGTTTTAGCCATATTGTTGTAATCGGGGATTCCCACTGAAGATTTAACACCACCCATGCATGGGGTTGGATGAGGGTTTGAGTGTAATATCATTGGAAGACCCGCTGCGATACATGTAGTTTCCGTTATATTTGAAAGTCTTCAGTTTGAATGAATACCCTGTATACATAAAAAATGCTTTGAGACTTGAAACGTTTCTGAACCATATTACTTAAAGTAAACTATCCAATCTGCTGCACTGTATGGTTTTTATATTAGCAGTAGATAAAATTTTGCTCCCTGTATTTTATCTCTGTCAATTTTAAGACTGCAACCAATATAGTGAATAAAAAAAATTAAGAAAATAACAACAACAAAACAATAGTGATTCATACTAACTTCAGGTTTATTATTTCATATAAGCAACCATCATCTGGCAATACCCCTTGATTGGCAGCTTCCTCAGATCCCGGCCATTCTTTGCTTTGTGGAATATTCTTCGATGACATATGAGAAGAATGTCCACTGTCACCACTTTCAGAATGGTCTGTATCACTCACTGCATTTGTTTTATCAGAAAATTCACCCCAACTCATTGCTTGAAGTGCTTCCTGCAGCGCTCTTTGTAACGCTTCCTGTTTGGTTTCATTTGGCCTAGGTGTAAATTCAGTGGTGTCATCTGTCTGTTTACAGGGGGCACCAACTGTCTTTCTCCCGGGGGCACCAACTGTCTTTCCACCACGAGTGCCACCTGTCTTTCTACCAGTGGAACCAACTGTCTTTCTACCACGTGTCTCACTCGCTGCATTCACATCATCAGAAGATCTGTCATAAGTCGTTTCCTGCTGCACTCCCTGATCACTTCCATTTGAATTGCGTGCACTTCCAGCAGTGTTAACTGTGTTCACACCATTTGTATCACTCACTGCACACGTTTTTTGAGAAGACTGGAGACAAGTAGTTTCTTCCTGTACTCTCAGTTCCGGTGAATTGTTAATGGTTTCAACCGTTCTCACACTGATTGAATACGGTTCAACATAGACTGGCGGAGGGACGCAAACTCCTAGTTCTTCATCAGGAGGGATGTAAATTACTGGTTCATTATCCTGTGGGATGTATATTACTGAATCGGGGCTACTTGAACGAACAGTCACTACATCTATCGATTCGTCATCCGAAATTACCACAGGTGAGTCTCTATGTAAGGTATTCGCAGCTGGGGTATCTTCCGTATTGTCATCAACAACAGTGATGTCACCATCCTCTTTCGAGTCCCCATTCCTCTGGCTCGGTAGATCGACTTCTTCACTAATAGCATCTAAACGTGCCTGGTCTTCCACGTAAATAATTTTAATCTTGCCTTGAAACCATGCTCCAAAATGTGTGTCCAGAAAGTCGACATATTCACCAACCTGCAGACAAAAGATGAACACAAATCAGAATACAGAACTACAAACAGATTGGACTACTCTGCTTACTACATTTTCATTACTGTATAGTATCAATATTGATATTACTGTGCCACTTTGGACCTCTCATTGTACAATAATAAGATAATTGGATAACATATCAGTCACCCCATAAAGGAGGACACTGATCACATTGTAATGCTATATTTGGTATAGAACTGGGAACAGGTGGTTACTTGATCCTCTAGCACTAATGTAATTTGTGCCACTGAAGTGGTGTATACATACCTGTCTGTTGTACAGAATAGGCAGTGAAAGGTGAGTCAACATGAAGGCAGAGCATAAGTAGATTAGGTTTAAATGTCCTGTCAACACTGTAGCCATTAGAGGAGGGCGAATACACTGGGATAGTTTTTATCAAGGATGGGCAAGGAAATTGGCCTTGATGTTTTGAAAGGAACCACCCCAGAGATCTACAGAAATTGGAGAAAAACTAAATCAGTATGGATAGAGGTGGGTTTGAACTGCTATCCTCTCACATGTGAGTCCAGTGTGTTACCACTGTGCCACCTGGTTCGGTGACACAAAAGAATTATTGTGGTTTGATGTACCCACAGACACACATTGAATGAATTAAAATTTGTTATGTATCATGGACTATCCAACATTTCTATACGAGAAGAGAGATAATATCAAATAAAACTTTCGATGGAGTATAATAGGGAGAAATTCAATACGAAAACTATGATACCCTACTAAAAATTAAAATACATTAATTTATATGTCAGCTAATGATACTGCACTTTGTATACAAATATCATAAAGTTGTGCAACGTATGTTAAAACAACAGAACAAGCTCTGAAGTGGCTTATATTAATATTCACACAAACTGAATAATTATGTACTTCATATAAGGCAAGCACATCAACGTAACAGCGTGTATTTAACTTAAAATCTAAAATAGAAGCTTATAGAAATTATTGTACAGTGTTGTAAATTAACATAATATGCTTTATTTTCCTTATAACACAAAATGTCAATATTTGTGCTCAAGTCAAAAGTGTAATCTAATTATAACACCCTTTTGGCCCACTTTAGGTTACAGTAGTAACACTAAAAGTGGGCCTTTGCAACTGCATTTGACAGTTTGAAATTTAAATGAAAACCGTTCATCTGAGAGGAAAATTGAATAAACGAATTTGTAGAGAAGAAAACTCTCTATGACTTAGCTCTCTCGTGCTTTTTTCATATCTCGTATCGTTTCAGATATATCTGCAAAAATAATGGCAATTTGACAATGTCTGTCTGTCTGTAACATGTTCCCACATTTAAGGGCACACTGTTCAATTGGCACCAAATTTTACAGACGTAATTATTGGCCACCAGTGACCAGAACCTCCCTTTTTCAAATATTTGGGACAAAAGATAGGTTAGTAACACTAAAGATAGGTCGTTTGTGATGGCTTTTGGCAGCACAAAAATTGCAAATAACACCTTAACCGTTCATCTGAAACAAAAAATTGAATAAAGGTATTTGTAGAAGAGAAAATTCTCAACAGCTCTTATGTTATTTCCATAACTCAAGCTCTTTCAGAGACATTTGCAAAAATAACGGAGATCTGACACTATTACTTGATTTTATGTAAACCAATACAGGCAAAGAAAATATACTTCAAAAAGAGGATAACTATTATAGCGAAACAAGTACAATAATAATATTTTAAACAGGCCAGATGTATTGAGCAGCATTGGCCGTTAATGTTTTATTTAAAAACAACAGATCGATTTCAATCACATAATGACCATCTTCAAACTTTGACACTGCAATTTTATGTTTGTCGTTGCAGTTACATTCAGGGCATTCATAATGCTTGTTTGAAGGACACTGAAGATGGTCACTATGTGATTGAAATCAATCTGTTGTTTGAAAAAAACGCAGTTTGAAAAAACTTTTCAAACTTTGACACTGCAATTTTATGTTTGCCATTGCAGTTACATTCAGGGCATTCATAATGCTTGTTTGACGGACACTGAAGATGGTAACTATGTGATTGAAATCGATCTGTTGTTTTTAAATAAAACATTAACGGCCAATGCTGCTCAATACATCTGGTGTGTTCATCATTGTGTGGTCATTGAGCACCATCCTGGAAATGGAACCAAACCTCAAAATAATATTTTAATGGGAAAAGATAATGAAAATGTAGGAGATATATTAAAATAACACACTCCTGGAAAATGAAAAAAGAACACCATGAATTCGTCGACCCAACAGAGGGATATTTTATTGGCACATTCTTGAGGATGTATACAACACTCAATCACACAACCAGAGCCATACACACGTGAGTTCAGTCACCAGAGCATGCGCAATGTCAGCATTAGTACCATGTACACCATCCATTTGCAGCAATGCAAGCTATAATTATTCTATGGGAATGATCGTAGATGTACCGAATGTGGTCATGCCTCAGTTGGGCCACAATTTGTTCGGTTCATGCAGACTGCCCAACATGATGTTTGATGCGGTCCCAAATGTTTAGTCGTCCTCTCAGCCATATGTTTTGTCCTTCCCGGCCTATCTGTTAGGAAAGGTTCTATTCAGGACGCGTGGAAAGCATAGGCAGCTAAAACAGCTATACTGATTAGTAATACAAGTTTTATTCACTGAAATGTACATAATACTCAACATGTGAGAAAGTTTGTCTCTTCTCGCAGCTGCGTCTTCTTCCTCAATGCTAGCTGCACTGAGTCCTAGTGACTGCCTATTTCGGAGCCGAGTTCAGATGGGCTCTTCCAGATGCATGTTGGCCTAATTTGGCAGCTTGTAGATGGCGAGCTTCTCAGTTTCTACCTCCAGGAGGCACAGCACCGGCATGTGATTGGCTGCCGGTCATCTGCTGCCCTGATCGCAATCGTTCTTGTGTGTCTGGCGTATGGCACTGTCTTTACGCCCCAACACCAAACATGCCCAATGGGGAAAAAATCTGGGGATCCTGCCAGTCAGGGTAGTTGACATTCACCTTGAAGAGCAGGTTTGGTGGTATGGGATACACATGGATATGCACTGTCCTGTTGGGAAAGCATATCGTCTTGTTGGTGCATGAATGATACCAATAGGGGTAGAATGTTGGTTTCAATGTAAAGTGCACTGTTCAATGTTCTCTAGACAATCAACACAGGAGAACGGCCAGTGTAGGATATGGCTCCCCACGCAATGCTGCAGGATCACGGGTGCCATTAGGATGTCCTGCTCTTGTGCCACAATGTCATTCAGCCCGCCTCCAGTGGTGTGATGGTAGACGCTTATGAAAGGATTAATGAGTGCCTGTTGTCTTCAGTGATGAGAATCGCTGCTGCCTCAGTGCCAGTGACAGTGGTTCGCATGTGTGTTGTGGTGCAGGGGAGTGCGAAAATCTGGAGTGTATGCGACAGAGGCAAATGGGGCCGACACCTAACATCATGGTGTGGGGAGCCATATCCTACACTAGCCATTCTCCTATGGTGATCATCTAAAGAACATTGAACAGTTCACACTACAGTCAAACCATCATTTAACCCCATTTGACCACCCTTCATGCACCAACAAGGCGATATGTTTTTTCCAACAGGACATTGCATGTCTGTACATATCCCGTACAAGCCAATGTGCTCTTCCAGGTGTACATCAACTACGTTGCCCATTATCATCCCCAGATCTGTCCCCCATTGAGCAGGTAAGGGACCAGATGAAATGTCATATTGCGCGGTCTCCATGAGCAGCACGAAATCTGGTCCAACTGAGGCACCAGGTGGAAATTGCTTGGCAGGCATTTCAAAATATTCCATACGGCACCTCTTCAATTGTCTCCATGGGAGAATTGCAGCTTGCATTACTGCAAAAGGAAGATATACAAGGTACTAACGCCGATACTGCATACCTTCTGGTGACTGTACTCAAGTGTGTATGCCTCTGCCTATGTGATCATGTGTCGTATACATCCTCAAGAATGTGTCAATAAATTTCCCTCTGCTGTAACAACGAATTCATGGTGTTCTTTTTTTTCATTTTCCAGGAGTGTAAGTTTGAACATAAGAGTATGTTCGTCAAATTTAAACTCAAGTATCAAATAATTTTGGCTCTTTGTTAAAATAAGGTCAGAGAGAATATTAAGTGTTGAGTGCATTGATATTGTCACAATAGTACAGTTATAATCTTTTATTTTCACTATTATTGTCTGAAATTTTTGTAAAAAAAAATCATAAAACTACAGGAAAACCTGAAGTGGTCCATAAAATATGCCAGTGCGATTTTTATTACATAACTAGATGCAGTGTCCAAAGTTGCCCGGGTTGTTTAACATGCGCCACACAGTGATTGGCCTAGATATGTATGTATTCCATTCCTATCTCCTCATTCCCTGTCTGTCAATCTACTCCTCACACCTAACTCCTCCCCCTATTCATCCGATCATCCCCTCTTTCTCTGTCTGCCTGCTCCTCTTCCTATTTCTATCACATCCTCCGACCACCCTTTCTTCTTTAGGATCACTCCGTCACCCCCTCTCAATCAATTTCCTGCCCCCTATCTTTCTATCTCCCCACTCCCTCTCTGTCCATATTTCTCTCTCCATCTGCTTCTCACCCCTTTCCTGTGTCCTTCACCTTCCTCCCCCTGCCTATTTATCTGAACAACTCCCTCCCCCGTCTCTCCCCACATTACTATATCATCCATATCTCAAGAGGAGGTTGATGGTCCTTACCCACACAATATTTCTAACATGACAGTGCATAATATGTATATTAATTTTGGTTTAAATCGATCCACAGTATTTTTACTTGTATTTAACTTGAATCTGCAGCAAATTCCACCCTGTAGTTTTGTTTTTGCACTGCTGAGTGGTTATGTCGCCTTATATAGGGTGATTCAACTAAGCTGTTCACCTCAAATATTTCCAAAACTGTTTAAGATTTCCTAATTCTGTTTTCATGCAGATGAACTGAAAGAAAGTCCGCAGTAAATTAATTATAGTTTCTTGTCATAGATATTTTAATTAAATAGATATCAATATGAAATTGGTTTTTACGAATGGAACTATAGTAATTTCTGCTGCTAATATTAGTTGGTTGGTTGGTTTGGGGGTTTTAGGGGGACTAGACTACTATGGCCATCAGTCCCCCAATGCATCACAAGGCGATAGATAGAAGATAATAAGTGATAATAGTGCCTGAACTAAAATTAAAGTAGCATGGATTAAAAGGACCAATTGTCAATAAAGTATTGACAATGTCAACAATAGATCATCACTCAGTAACAGGTAGATAAAACAGGATAAAATAACATACCAATGAATGTGGTTGACCGACCACGATGATAAAAGGGGAAAAGCCAACCACATGGCTTACATGAGAAAACCTCTAGTAGGGAGACTGACAGAGGAAATACAGATGGTAAACTAAAAGTTCAACCATAAAACTCATAGCAGCTGGTAAAACTCTCCTGCATGAAGAAATCGTAAAATAGAATTAGCCACTGAGGCATCGTCACTAAGCACCAAAGGGAGTGTGTTCAGAAAGTTGAAAGAACGCCGCAGGGGAGCTAAAATATGACAGTCTAGCAGAAGATAGGCCACTGTCAATGGAGCACCACATTGGCACATGAGCGGATCCTCTCGGCAGAGGAGGTGACCATGTGTCAGCCGAGTGTGGCCAATGCGGAGACGGCAGAGGACCACGGAGTCCCTACGGGACTCCAGCTGCGAGGACTTACAGCCAGATGTTCGTCTCCTTGACCGTTCGCAGCTTATTGGACACATCCAGAGCAGACCATTCGGTGTCTCACAGTTCTCATATTTTACAGTACAGCAACAGACGAAAGTCTGGTTCCAGGAGGCCTAACGCTAGAGGGTGGCGAGTGGTAGCCTATTTGGCCAGTTGGTCTACGCTCTGATTATCTGGAATGCAAATAAACGTCACAGAGCGACCAGAATCGTGTAGAGCCAGTGATGACTCCTGGATGGCCCTGACCACTGGATGACGGGGGGTAACACTGATCAAGGGCCTGCAAGCCACTCAGTGAGATGCTACACATCAGGAAAGAGTTCCCAGTGCAAGTGCGGATGTGTTCGATGGCACGATATATTGCTACCAGATCAGCAGTGAAGACGCTGCTGCCAGGTGGTGAAGAGGGTTGCTTAACATAATCTACATGCGTGTAGGCGTATCCAATGCAGCCGACATCCAAAGAGCCGTCGGTGTAAATGATTTTGTAGTCGTGAAACTTAGGGCAAAAAACTTTTGCTGGAGGACCAGAGGAGAAGTGGAGGTCTTTGGGTCATGGGAGACATCTAGACAGATCTGCAGTTGAGGAATGATCCAGGTAGGGGTATGGGAACTGGAGCAGAAAGAAGTACATTGTATGGCTCCCGGCAGTTTGTGCGAAAAACCAACTGCTTTCACTCAGCCCGCTCTTTCAAGGTACAAAAGCCTGGGGTGTAGGCAGTGGATGCCAAATTGAGAGCAAAGTGCGCTGCAAAATGCTTGGCAACGATAGTCGGGTCGGTATGGATAGTACCGTGAATGGAGAGACCCGTGACCCCTGCCGGAGGGTGGTAGCCTGATATGCGGCAAATCTTCGTACATATCTGGGTAGAAGAAACATGGGGTCCAATGGAGGAAACATATTCTTCCCAGCATGCCTGCTTGCACTGCTGGATGAGCCGCCGCATCTGGGCCCGAAGAAGTTTGAAGACAACCAGGTGGTCGACTATGGGGTGGCGCCTGTACTGCTGCAGAGCTCTAAGGCGATTTCAAATTACTGCAGCTGTCTCTGGTGACCACCAGGGTACCGGTCTTCACTGGGGTAAGGAAGAAGAGGATGGTATTGTGGACTCAGCGGCAGAAACAACTACGGAAATGATATGGTCGCGTCAGCAGGGAGAGGGGTGTCCAGCATTGCAGCTGAAGTGTATGCTGCCCGGTTGGCTCTGTAGAAGGACCAGCGGGGTAGGTGTGCATGGTGTTAGCAATGGGGAAGCAAAAGGAAGATGGGAAAGTGGTCGCTTAAGCAAAGGTCGCCATCGACTCACTAGTTAAGGAGCGGAGGTAAACCTGGACTACACACAGAAAGGTCTATAGCAGAAAAGGTGCCATGGGGGCACACTAAAATGGGTGTTAGAAAGCAGTGTCTGGATGTACAGGATGTCCACAGTCCCGACAGGTCGCAGCAGCATCGCAACGAGAGAACATGTGACCAAAATGCCAACATTTAAAACATCTGGAAGTGGCTCTCCAGCAAGAATACGACTTCCTTAAATTCTGCCCCAAAATGAGATCCATCCTTCATGACATCCTCCCTGCTACATCGAGAGTGTCTTTCTGCTGCCCACATAACCTCTGTAACCTCCTAGTTCATCCCTATGAAGTCCCAAAACCACTTCCCTACCTTCTGGCTCCTACCCTTGTAACCATCCCCGTTGTAAAACCTGACCTATGCACCCTTCCACCAACACTTACTCCAGTCCCGTAACCCGGAAGGTGTACACGATCAAGGGCAGAGCCACTTGCGATAGCACCCATGTGATTTACCAACTGACATGCCTGCACTGTGAAGCGTTCTATGTGGGAATGACCAGCAACAAACTGTTCATTCGCATGAATGGTCATAGGCAGACAGTGTTTGTTGGTAATGAGGATCACCCTGTGGCTAAACACACCTTGGTGCATGGCCAGCACATCTTGACAGTGTTACACTGTCCGGGTTATCTGGATACTTCCCACCGACACCAATCCTTCAGAATTCCAGAGATGGGAACTAGCCCTTCAGCATATTCTCTCTTCCCGTTGCCCACCAGGGGTTCGTTCAAAGAGCTGCAGGGTTGCAATCGTGCATGCGCAGTATGGAAATCCGTGTCCAAAGAGCAATCCTGCAGCTTGCTGCAGCCTACCGGCTGTTCAAGGAAGCACCCGGCTGCAGCGTCCTGGCATGAGCTGCAGGGAAAATTTCCTGCTGCAGCCTAACTGACGTCATCGGTACCGCACATGCGCGGTAGTGCCTGCTTTGCTGCTGCAGGAAGCTGCAATCCTGCAGCTCTTTGAACGAACCTCAGGTCTCAACCTCCGCTAAATTCAAATTCCCGTCCACCATCTTTAACATCTTTACCTCAGTTCTCTGGACAGAGCCGCTGCCTGAAATAGTACCTCTGTCCAACTTCTTTGCATCCTACAATATGTTTTCCTAGGTGTGTTTGCGCCTGTGTATATGTGTGGGTGGGTGTGTATTTGTTTACCTTCCTTTTTTCCCCCAAGTTAAGTCTTTCCTCTCCCAGGATTGGAATGGCTCCTTACTCACTCCCTTAAAACCCTCATCATTTCCTTTTCCCTCCCCTTCTGCCTGAAGAAGCAACTGGGTTGCGAAAGCTTGCGTTTGTCTGTGTGTGTGGTTTTTTTAAAATTTTTTTGTTTGTTACTATCACTACCTGTGCTGCTTCGCCTGGTAAGTAAACTTCATTTATTTTTATATATATATTTTTCCCGTTAGGAATTTTTCCTCTATAATATTTATATCAAAAATAAATAAATAAATAGATAGGAACTCAGGTACTCACTCCTTGGAGGATATTGCAAGAATTAAAACACAACTTCCATGCAGAGAAGGGTATTGGTCAAAACCCATGCCTTACTAGAACCATGTCATGGTCAGAGTTTTCAAAAGCTGTTGGTTGATCCATGTCGGAACATCCAATGTGAAAGAGCTCATGCCACATTTAGCGGCCGAGGGTCAAGTGGTAGCTATGGACAAGTGCCACCGTCAGGAAATTAGCAAAATGCTCACAATACCTGGGATGTGAGCATATCTTTTGATGAACAGTCCATAGATATGCTATGAACTCTACTCCATTTGAGAGCTGGATCTCAATTACTGCTCACATAGAATTCATCACTATCCAGATGATGTGGAGTTGTATTTCGTCCTTGGATACGGTCTGAAGTCAGGAATGGTGAACCATTACACTGGCACATTACTGGGGGTGGTTCGATTGATAAGGGCCAACATAAACTGGGCAAGCACCCACACAGAGGATACCTAACGACATTCAAACCTGTGTCTTCTGATATCTGGGACCTGACACTGGGGAGAAATACCAGTTAAGACGAGGTGTATATCAAACAACCTCTGGTTTGTTGGCAAGACATTGTACACTAACTTGCACCAGAGGCCATGGACTGGATACATGCTGTGTTAGAAAGTACTGTGCCTTGTCTAGAATCAATAGCTGCAGGTAAACACGTGGCATTGTGTCATCAGTGAAAGCACGGTGTGGAGACATAGGCTCGCAGTATCTTGCACTTCATGTGTAACACCTGAACTTTGAGTCTCCACATGGTGTATATAGCAGTGCAGTCACAGAGCATGTGTTCACCATAGAAGGGCACAAACTAGGGAGACATTGCTTTTACCTGGGCCATGCCTGCTCTAATGTTTGTAGGCAGTGCATGGCAAGCCAAGAAAAAAATATATATCTACATCTACATAAATACTCTGCAAGTCATACTGAAGTGCCTGGCAGAGGGTTCGCTGAACTTTTATATTTCTCTACAGTTCCATTCTCTAATAGTTCATTTCCACCCCAACTCGTGCATCATTTCTGTGACACTCTCTCCCCTATATCGCGATAGCACAAAACGAGCTGCCCTTCACTGAATTTTCTCTAAATCTCCAGCAGTCCCATCTGGTGTGGATCCCTCAATGCACAGCAATTCCCCAAAATATAATGCACAAGTGTAGTGTAGGCAGTCTCTTTAGTAGTACTGATAAATTTTCTAAGTGTTCTGCCAATGAAACACAGTCTTTGGTTCCCTTTTACGACAGCATTTTCTATATGTTCTTTCCAATTTAAGATGTTTGTAATTTTTATTCCTAGGTATGTAGTTGAATTGATAGCCTGTAGATTTGACTGATTTATCATGTAAATGAAGTTTAACAGTTTTATTTTAGTAGTCATACGGATGACTTCACACTTATCAATTTTTGCACTATGCAGATATCTAAATCATTTTGCACTTGCTTTTGATCTTCTGGCGACTTTACTAACTGATAAATGAAAGCGCCATCTGCAAACAGTCTAAGAGAGCTATTAAGAGTGTCTCCTAAATCATTTATAAAAATAAGGAAGAGTAAGGGCCCTACAGCACTTTCCTGAGGAACACCAGATATCACTTCTGTTCTGCTAGATGACTTTCCATCAGTCACATCGTACTGTGTCCTTTCTGACAGGAAATCAAAAATCTAATCAGACAACTGTGGCGATATTCCATAAGCGCACAAACTGATTAGAAGGCGCTTGTGAGGTAAAGTATCAAAAGCCTTCTGGAAATCTATAAAAACAGAATATATTTGACATCCCTTGTCGATAGCACTCATCGCATCGTGCAAATAAAGAACTCATTGGGGTTTAGAAGAATGACAGTTTCTGAATCCATGTTAACTGTGGGTCAATAGGTCATTCTCTTCAAGGCAGTTCATAACATTTGAGTATACGTTCTAAAACCCTGCTGCAAACTTACGTCACTGATATAGGCCTGTTATTTTGCGGATCACTCCTATTGCCTTTCTTGAATATTGAAAACCTGTATAACTTTCCAGTTTTCGGGTACTGAATGTTCACTGAGGAGCATTTGTATAGATAGTTAGGTATGGGGCTATTGCATCAGCATACTCTAAAAGGAACCAAACTGGTATATGATCAGGATGGGGAGACTTACTTTTGTTAAGTGATTTAAGTTGCTTTAATACTTCAGCGGTATGCATGCTGACAGCTGTTATAGATACAAATTCTGGAATATTTGCTTCTATAGTGAAGGAATTTAGGAAAGCTGTGTTGTGCTTTAGCAGAACTGTCATTGGTAGCATCACCATTGCTATCATGTAGTGAAGGTATTGATTGTGTTTTGCCACTAGTATACTTTGCATACAACCAGAATTTCTTAGGATCTTCTAACAAATTATGTGACAGGGTTTTGTTGTGGTAACTATTGTAAGCTTCTCATATCGAAATTTGAGCTAAATTTCAGGTTTCTGTAAAAGATTGCCAGTCCAGGGGATTTTGTGTCTGTTTAAATTTAGCAAGATTTTTTCCTTTGCTTTTGCAAGAGTGATCAAACCTGTTTTGTGAACTACGGCGGGTCAACCCCCTCCTTTGTTAATTTTTTTGGTATAAATCTGTCAATGGTTGTCGATATTATTTCTTTGAACATAAGCCATATCTGATCTACACTCACCCTGATAGTTTTGAATGACTGGAGATTGTGACTCAGAAAAAACATTAATCAAATTGTTATCTGATTTTTTTTTTACATATATAATACACTTTTCTTTTCGTTTTGGTGGATTTGGTAAGTCCGATATTAAGTCTTGCCAAGGGAAAGGTTATTCATGGTCTAGACCGTGAGGGTGATGGAAGGTGTGTGACTATCAGCAGTACGGAACTAAGGTAAGTTTTTGTGTACATCGTTTTCTGACATGTTCTAAATCCAAGTTGAAATCAACTTCATCCCAGCATGCTTCACGACTGCTGTCAACATCACTGCACCATGCTATATAAGTACAGTTCGTTTCCGGCCATGTGGCAGCCTTTTACCCTTCAATGTTACACTATAATATACTGTTGACTATGTCAAAGTAGATACTGATATATATAGTGATGAAACATTACTATGTAATATTTAAGTATTACGAGGTCTGAAGATGGTGGACAAAGACTTTCTGAAACCAGTATGAATAAAGTTTAAGTACCATGTAAACTTTTTTTAAATGTGATCTTCGGTCCTCTACTTACACTGATTTTTATTATAAACTATTATATTATGTCTGTGGTTTTTAGGAGGACAAGCACATACAAAACATCAAGAAAGGGAATCTTACATTTACAACATGCAAAATGGTCAAAATTATCCACATAATGAAGTGACAATGGAGCAGTCACATATTAGGACTCCAGTATTCTATGCAAACACTTGCCTAACATTTGTATATTTAAAGAGAGCTTTTGACAAGGTCTCCCAGACAGCCATTACTCTGTAGAAAGCTTTTCTGTGTACTGTCAGTGGCAAGAGTCTCTGAGCTGTTCCAATGCTTACTGTTCTGTATCCATTTTGTTTGTGATTCTTCGCTGTCTATTGTATCGTATAATATATGAGTTTTATGAGATCGTATTTGTTTCCTCTCAAGATGTGGCCTAGATAAGATAATTTGCAAAGTTTTATTGTTTTTATTAGTTCTAACTTTGTTCCAGCTCTCTTTAAGTCTTCATCATTTTTTACCTTATCTCTCCAAAGTATTACGAGTAAGCACATTTCAAGGCTGCAGGTCGTTTGATAGTTGCAGCTTTTAATGTGCAGGTTTCTGCGCCATATAACAGTACAGGGCAAAAGCACTCATATGATTTTTAGATTTAGTTGTTTATTACAGAACAGAGAAATAATCTTCTGAAGACGGGCTACAGTGTAATCAATTCCACAACTGATTACCTTATTTGGAGTCACACTGCCAAGGACTACTTCTACTTTTCGGTTGTTTAGTGACAATGTGACATTTATACAATGATGTTTGCTAAATTCCATTAAGGTTTCACAACATTTATATTGCCACACGTCTTCTGGCAGAACGCGTGGTGAGTGATTATCATTGCAGGTCACTGTGCTGGCGGTCCCCAGTTCAAATACAGTAACTGGCAGAAAAAAATATTTCTTTGTCTTTACTATTTCTAGAATGTTCTACATGTTTCTTTTGTTTGCTGAGTGCCGGACCACCTGCAATTTTCAATATGTCACCTGCACCACTGTGGATGCGATTAGGCAGTAAGAGCAATTGCCTACTAGGCAGTAAGAGCAATTACCTACATGGGCAAGAACTGGAATAAAAAGGGTATACTCACTACCTCCTTCCAAAGGTCCGTGTCATCAAAAGACCGATGGATACAAAAACAATGGTAAGCCAGCTGTACATCTGAACCCATTGGTGTGCTTGGGAGACGCTGCACAGGACAAAAAAAAGCTGAAAGAATTTGATTGAGTCACCAAGTATAATAGGTGGGATCGCACGATGTGCTTGGTGAATGTATATTTCTACTTGGATGGGGCAGCCCAGCAGCGGTTTGAAAACAAGGAGGACCAGCTTGATAGCTGGGGAAAATTTCAGATGGAATTTAAGAAGGCGTTTGGAGACCACCAGCAGCAAGTCCATTTATCAGAAGAGCAATTGAAGAACAGGGCCCAGCAATATGGTCGCTCAACACAGTCATATACACAGAGTGTTTTGGCCCTATGACACACAGTTAACTAGGATATGAGGGGGCTGATAAAATTTCACACCTGATGAAGGGCATTGGGGAAGACACGTATCAGGGTCTTCTGTTAAAAGACATTTCAACAACACAAGAGTTTATCCTATGATGCCAGAAAATAGAAGAGATGCGACAGAGGAGAGTTGGATGAAAGAAGTATGAGGACTCCTAAATGTAGCCGTTGTGGAAGAGCAGCATGACTTTGCTTCTCTCATACAACAAATTGTGAGAAAAGAATTACAACAGTTTATGGCAGCTGGGATTGTTGGATAAAGCGAGCACTAGATTATGGCCATGGATGTCAGTCCTGTATGGCACGAGGGAGCTGATGCTGAGCTGAGGAAGAGGTATTTCAGATATTAGTGGCTGTCAGCCCCACCAATCACACCCAACGTGAAGAATGGTGTCACCCTACTATGACTTGAAACGCCGCAGCCACCAGTCGGCAGCCTAGGAACTAACCTATGCGGCCACAACCGACTCCTCTGGCAAATATGATGTCTCACAGGAGGACTGATATCTAGAGGACAGAAACTACAAGCAATTGTGTTTTCACTGTGGGCATACTAGACATATCGTACGATACTATAAGGAGAGAAGAGGAGTATTTGACAATTATTATGCTGCACAATGCCAACCATCGGAGCAGACCTTTGAATGGCGGTCAACTGCAGATGGTTACTGTCGACCTATGGGATGAAGCCTGTCACCGTATCCTGGACGTGGGCACTCACCAACACACCACTGTCATTCGCCATCGCTGTACAGAGATACCAGCCACTCGCCTAGCCGCCACGTTCAGGAACACTAGACGAGGTGACCATCTATAGAGGTGAGGCCGCCGCAGATGAAGATCCTCCATGGCCGACAGTTGCTAAATTGTTGGGAAATCTCGTTGACGTTGTCATCAACGGCCAACCTATCTGGGCACTAATCAATACAGGTGCTTCCTTCTCTGTATTCTTGAATGCCTACCGCCGCAAACTAAATAAGATAGTGTTCTGTAATACGAAAGCAACTGTGCTGAAGGTTGCAAATGGAAAATACATCTGGCAGGTAGGAACATGTGTTACAAGAATAACTACCAGAAACAGGACACAGCTATTTGAATTTGTCATTTTAACAGGATAGAGCCATCCTTGGATGAGATTTCCTTCAGAGCTACAAATTGAGGAAGCCGTTCTGTTGAGTACACATAACATGTACTTTCCTATGAGGTTGTCTGCTGTTGAGAATGTTAAGATCCTGCTGTTAGCAATGAGAAGAGTTCCAGTCAACAGCCGAGATGACCAGATGAAATGTGAAGTGCTTGTTGAATGCAAAAAGCTAACCAGTATAGCAAAGGAAATCTAAAAGCCAGTAGCTATCATAAGCATTACAGATGGTCGAGGAGAACTTTGGAGCACTAATTTTCACCAACAATTGAAACTCATTCCCAAAGGAATGTTTATTGGAACAGCTGAACCAGTCCAAGACAGTGAGCTCAACGTCACCGACGAAGTCTCATTCTCTGCTGTTACTGCATACAACTCACTAGAAGAAACTGCTATGGAATTGCATATAAGGCCCAGTCTGATCCATGAACAACCATACTACACCAATATTCAGAAGTATTCAGGGCCAGGCAGGAGAAGAGCCAAATGAAACGGCCCACAATAAAACACCGTATCAATACTGGGGATCATCCAGAAATTAGTCAGAGTTTGTACAGAGTGTCGCCAGGTGAAAGATTGATAATTCAGAAAGAAGTGGAGAAGGTTGCACGATGACATCACTCAACATTCAGAGAGTCCTTGGTCATCTCCGGTAGTCCTCTTGAAGAAGAAGGATGGCACGTGGTGTTTCTGTGTCAACTATCGGCGGCTAAACAAATTCACAAAGACGACACCCCAGACTGCTTGAAAGAAGCTACATACTTCTCAACCATGGGCATGCAGACAGGTTACTGGCAAATCGAGGTTGATGAAGCTGACAGGGAGAAGACTGCTTTTATTACACCTGACGGGGTCTATGAATTCAAAGTCATGCCATTTGGATGTTTAATGCCCCAGCCACATTCGAATGCATGATGGACAACTTGCTTCAACATTTTAAATGGATGACATGTCTTTGTTATCTAGATGACATAGTTGTTTTCTCCACGATATTTGCAGAACGTCTAAGCCGCCTGTCAACTCTGTTGAAGTGTGTTCAGACAGTGGGACTTCACCTCAACACAAATGAGTGCCTCTTCGTCGCCAAGGAGATAAAAATCCTGGAACACCTAGTGAATGGTGTCTGTAAGTAAGGGCAGTCACAAAATTTTCAACTCCTCAGCACATCTGTGATGTGAGAAGTTTTCTTGGGCTGTGCTCATACTGTGCTCATTTCATAAAAGGTTTTTGTAACAAGGCATATCCACCGCATGAACTCCTGCAAGGAGATGCCAAGTTTCACTGGGATGAGATGAAAGAGCTTTCCTGGCACTTAAGGAATCTCTAACTTCTGGACCATTTGTAACCTTACACAACGAGGATGTGGAAACTGAACTTCTCACAGACAATGCTGTTATGGTATTTGTAAAGTGCTTGTAAAAATTCAGAAAGGTGTTTAAAAGGTGATATTCTGTCTTGAGTTCTCTCAAAGTCCGAGATAAAGTACTCTACAACCGAGAAGGAACGTCTCGCCATTATCTGGGCTATCAACAAGTTCCAGCTGTATTTATTCGGTAAACCATTCATTGTCGTGACAGACCCCAATCTTTATGTTGGCTGACCAGTTTGAAGGCTTCATCAGGTCAACTAGCAAGATGGGCACTAAGACTCCAAGAGTAAGATGTCACAGTAGTATTAAAAAACGGGCACAAACACAGGAACACCAACTGCCTCTTTAGGAATCCATTATCCGAACACAGGGTGAAATTTCAGCCCTCACTGAGTTAGGTCGCATTACACCTGAACAGAGGAAAGATCCAATATTATTACAAACCATAGAGGCCTTGGAGAAAGGAGAACTGATCAAAGGAGCAACTACGATCCACTGGGTCCAAAATGGCTACTGGTTGTTCCAGCTCATCTCTGGCCAGCTATTCTCAAGTATTTCCACTATTCTCCAATACCCGGTCATCTGGGATTCATGAAGACCCTACACAGAATCAGACGCAGGTATTACTGGCAAAGGTCTCTACCGATCTGTCAAGCACTATGAGTCACTGTAAGGAGTGCCAGTGATGGAAGCATGTGCCCTAATTACCTCCAGGGCATCTGGTATCAATTACATCTGCAGCAGCTCCATTCCACCGGATTAGAATCTAGCTTTTAGGTAGGTCCCTGAAGTCGACAACTGGTAATCGATGGATAATAGTCTACACTGACTATCTCACCTGTTATAATGTCAGCAAACCTGTGCCGACTGCAGAAGCTCCAGAGATCAGAAAATGCCTAGTAGAAGGCATTACTTTGAATAATGGTGTGATGATATCTGATTGAGGAAAAGTATTCATGTCAAATGTAGTATCAGAGGTAATTTAACGTTCTGAGAGTGTCCAAAGAATAACAACTACCTACAATCCTCAGACAAATGGTCTAACAAAATGTTTTAACACGACTTTAGCAGATATGTTGTCGATGTATGTTGATGCTGAGCAAAAGGATTGGGATACAATACTGCCAGTCATGACATTTGTTTATAATACAACAGGCAAGACACCACATGCTTAATGCCATTTTTCTTGCTCCATGCTCATGAAGCTGAGACGACAATGGATATGCTGTCCCCGTCCCAACTGGACAACACTCAGAATGACTGTGAAACAGCTCATCACCAGGGTCGAAGCAGCAAGACTGTCAGCGGTATAACGGCAAGCACAGACTTAGGTTGGAAAAGGAAACAGCCGCCAGGTGCAGATTTATTTACAACCGGTTTCGAGCAATTATTGCCCTTCTTCTGTACAGGAAGCAGTTAAGAATACTACACAAATATTACATAAAATTTGCAGATACCTGAAGAAGGGCAATAATTGCTCGAAACCAGTTGTAAATAAATCTGCAACCTCACAACTGATGGATGTTTATGTTTCCAACCTATAAACACATTTTTTACAATGGTTAAAATGTTTAAGCACAGGCCTTTAGTGTATAGCCCAGGAGATCTGCTACGGATTTTTACCCCTGTATGAAAAGTTGGGCTATCGGAAAAGTTAATGAAGTGATACTTAGGTCCGTATCATGTCATACGCCGCCTGTCAGATGTCACATACAAAGTCGAGGATTATGAGCCGTCCTCAAAACAACAAAAAAGAAGAGACAATGATCACGTCCTCTGTATGAAGCCTTACCATGATCCCAAGAAAGATATAGGTAGAACTGGCTTCTTGTTCAAGGACTCTGAAGACCGTTATAATACTGAAGCCACAACAGGGGGGCCTGGCACCAGTCATTGTCACCGTAAGGAAGGTGTGCAGTAGAGGACTGCACCTCGCTCGGTTGCTCGCTCGAATCGCGTGGTACGTGTAGTTCTATGACATTCCGACAGGTGTCGGTACTGCAGGTTGCGGCAAGACGTGTGGCTATGCTCGACTTCTTCCATGCTCGTTCGAGCGGGGCACGCTCGACCGGTCCGACCGTCCATACTGCCCGCTCGCCACTCGGTCGCCCACCGCAACACCACTCGAGTCCAAGGCGAGTGTCGCAAGCAAACTAGACGCCTGACAATAAATCCCGACTGCGAAATTTGGAACTGTTTCCTTTCCCGGGTGCTTCGAAAGCTGTTCTCTTGATCCACTTGAACTAGCCATTCAGTTTCGCATTTTGTACTTTACCATACAAGTTATTATACGTGATTAATACAAAGTTTCTGTGCTAAGATCATTTACTAAGTGAGTTATCCCTGATCTTTCTTTCTTGTTACCATTTTGTGGACTGTTAGTGCCTGTTTAGTGGTAGGTGTAACTTGCCGTCTTAACGAGGAAATGATTGTATTTAATATCCATTCCTCTCATCACTCTCAAGTCCTGGAATACTTTGTGCGTCTTTTATATTGATATTAAATACTACCTTATTGATTTACACCCGTTAGGTTAGGTTTGTGCATCTCTCTGTTTCACCCCCCTTAATACATATTCCCGTAGCATTTTGGCACTGTGCGTGGTTGCTGCGCCTCTACCTTTTCCAAGTGAGTCCTTAATGGGAATTTTTCCAGTTGCAACATACATATAACCCCACTGCCACTGTCATCTTTCTTATCTACATAATAACCAACGCATGCAAGCTTTTGTACAATATATAGGATCCGCCCTTTCTTCCGTCGTCAGGGTCATATACTGTACCTGTTTTAAATCCTCTTATTACAATTGTTTACTTTACGCAGCTGTACGTATTTATTGTGCTCCTTGTGTTTTAGTGATATCTGTGTTATATTTATTTTGGGCCATCTGAAGAATGTGCACCAGCCAAAAGAACGAACTGCATGTTTTCGGAATGGCGGGATAAGAGCTCGGCCTAGGTACATTGCAGGGGAAGTGACAATTAGGGGGGCAGCTACCCCTAAAGTGACCAATTTTTTGTGCTCAAAAATTGTTTTGATTTAATCAAAGTTGAATGTATGAAATTTGTCTTTTATCAAAAGATACTTTCATACAAAAAATCATTAAAATCGCTTCACTAATTTCTAAGTTATCGCCATTTTTCTATTTTAACCCCAATTTTGGAGGGACTGTTTCACCCCTTAAATATGTTTTTCCACCGCTAAAAAAACTATGTGTCCCATAGTTTTTCATGCATTATATGCAAATTTGATAAAAATCGGAGAGTGGCACTTGGGTAGGTTTCCTTGTGAGTACAGCGGCAGCACTACGCTGTGCAGCCTCTGCCCGCCCCGCCCCACGCAGCCTCGTTCGAGTGTCAACACGCTCGCTGTGAGCGGACACACTCTCCGCGCCACCGCTGAGCGTTGCCCACTCGACCGAGTACGAGCGAGCGAAACCGGCCATTTGCAGACCTCTAGTGTGCAGGCAGAATGGACGGATTCTCCAGAACTGCAGCTGGCTCCCTGGCTCCAAAGGAAACCTAACAGCAGCTCGCTGTTCTTTCATGAAAAGGAGCAATGCCACGAATCTTCCGATGGTATGTGTGGTGCAGTGGCTATCGGGCACAGATTACTGTGCTGGTGGTCACCAGTTCAAATACCGCCACTGGCAGAAAAAATTATTTCTTTGTATTTACTATTTCTAGAATGTTCTACATGTTTCTTATGTTTGATGTTCTTGTAAGATGCAGAAAATTCAGTTTCTAACATGACAACATTGAGGCCACATTGTAAAGCTTTGAGATGGATTCTATTCAGGAGCTCTTGAAGGCTTTTTATAGAGTTGCATTAAATTGGAGAGTCTTCCAAACATCTAACAAAACACCATTTACTTTCACAATCAGTTCAACATCATGCAAAGCTTCTTTAAAGATGTAGGAATACATATTAAAAAGAAGTGGTGAAGGTATACAACCTTGTAGTGCTCCCTTTCTATTTTCACCTCTGATGTTTTTGTTGATTAATTCTGATTGTGGGAAGTTCACCCCAGTAGACATTCTGTATAATATTCATTGGAATTTTGTCAATTACAACAGCAGTATCATTATTTCTTGTTAAATATAAGCAGCAACTAGTTTCAAGGGCCAAGTGATATTATTTTGAATAATTAGTGTCCTCCAGAAGTACTGTATATTTCCGCAGATAAGATGACCTTCAGATAAGACGAGGTACAAATTTTCATCAAAATTTTATAGTTTAAGCATATATCTGGCCTATAAGACAACCCCCACCCCCCCAAGTTACCATATTTACCCTAATGCATGCCACACTTTTTTTCCAGTTTTTGGGATCTAAAATTACGCCTGCAACTTAGAATTCAAAGGCTTCCGAAAAATGCCCTTAGAAGCCGCCATAAGTAGTTTTCGTGACTGGAACACCTGGATTTCACATTTGTTGCAGTGATTGTGGTCTGCTTTTGAACTTTCATGCGTGTAGTGCTACGTTGTATCCAATCATGAAGAAGCATGTATCTTTTTCACCGCGAAGTTAAAAAAAAGTAATTTATTTTGCTAATGCACATATTATGCGGGCAAAAACACAAGAAATTGCCCGAGGACAGAAGATAAAGGATTTCGAAGAAGCCGCAATTGTTGCGTGTAGATCCGAAATATTCTAACCCTTTCACTGTTCCAAACGTAAACATACTCTAATTGTTTCAGTGCGACTCAGGATATATTGAGAAATTATTTTTGACAAGCAACACTGTAAAATCAAGCTGCATTGTAAATAATTAATTCTGTTCCTGCTTTATTGCATTATGTTATCATATGTACCATTCTCCACTAAGTAAATAAATAAAGATCGAAAAGTGATTTTTTTTAATTGTGCAAAACTTTGTTTTCGTAAATCTTTCCTCCACGATGTAAATTTCATAAGGGTAATATCGCAGACATACTGCATAGCACGGCTATAACGAGGCTTCGACCTCCAAACGATATATATCAAATTGATATCGTTTCAAAACGTAAGTATGGAATAAGCAAATGTTTCTAAACCAGAGATTCATGCGCTACATGCCCTCACGCACTAAAAAAGAAAAGAAAAGAAAAAACCCTCTTGTTTGTCCTATACCTAATCTAACTTTCACTTTAAAAAAAGTTATCTGTAACGTAGCCTTAAGCAGGTTAGTTATAGATCAAACAAGAACTTTTTTTAGTGCGCGAGGGCACGCAGCATCCGAATCTACGGTTCAGAAACATTAAATCGATTTACAGTTGTACGTTCGATATATATCATTTCAGGCTGAGCTACTTCGAGTGTAACATTTCTTGTAAATTAGCCAGAAATCTGTATCTCTTAGGTTCCTGCCAAATCACATCCTTTAAAATCACAACATTTTCATAAAAATCATAACATTCACCTGTTCGATATGTATCATTCCCATACTTAGCCGCTTCGATATATATCGTTTGGAGTTCAAAGCCATGCTATGCAGCACAACTGTGAAATTACCAATATCAGACTAAATTTGAATCCATCATATAAGACAACCTTGGTTTTTGGGACCTTTTTTTATGATTCAGCCATCATCTTATCTGTGGAAATATACGGTATATTGGAGACTCTGTATATTTCCTCTAAACATGGTGGAAGGACAGCATTAAGTGGTTAAAACTGGTCAAAATAAAATGACTTCATTTTTGCAACTAGTTGCTGTTTGTTTAATAACAACATTTACAGAAATATACTATGAGGCATACGATAAAAGTAATGAGACTGATATTTTTATCAACCAAAGTTGTTCTTTCAAATGACAAAATTGTCCCCTTACTTCCCTTCAGCAGCAATATGCTGTATGAGTCCTTATTTCGACTTGCAGAAATTGTCTCCGGCCAATGAGAACTCACTAGCCATCAGCCAATGAGATGCTGTGTGTGTGTGTGTGTGTGTTTCTTAACTGGAGATTCGGGTGCTACGCACTCTCATATACTAAAAAAAAAAAAAAAAAAAAAAAAGCTTTTTGTTGAACATACACTAACCTTCTTAAGGCTAAATGAAAGTTAGTTTAAGCATAGGATAAACAAGAAGTTTTTTTTAGTATGTGAAGGTGCCTAGCGCCTGAATCTCCGGTTAAGAAACACGCAGCATCTCATTGGCTGACAGCTAGCGAGTTGTCATTGGCCGGAGACAATTTCTGCGTGTCGAAATAAGGACTCGTTTTCAGTCTTGGTAGCAGCACTGAAAGGCTTCAACTGCTAGCAGCTACATGTAAATTACATCCGTATTAATGTTCCCAGAGTCCACGAAGAACATCTTTTTAAGACATTTTTCGATATCAGGTAAAGGAAAAAAGTCAGAAGGACCCAGATCAGGCAATGGGGGTGGAGGTGAGGTGTGGGAGTGGAAAAGGAAGAACGCCTTCTGAGGTTTAAAAAAGAAAAAAGGGGAATCCATGAAGGAAAAACTGTTTGACATGGAGCATTCTGATATGCAGCATCAATTTGTCTGCAATGTGCAACTCTTCATTCAAAATTTGACATACAAATAGAAGTGCATGCCACTCAGCCAACAGTGGGCAGCCTACTGCTTATTGACATTTAAAAGACACGAATTATGAATCGACAATGAGAGAGTATCCCTGCCGTGTTTCCCTTGAGTGTTTACAGAGAAATTCAATATAAATAAAATCTTTTATTTCACGATCCTCCCTCTGTTGGACTTTCACACTTGAAGAAAAAAACAAAAAAGAAAGAGCGTGTACGGGCGTGTTTTTTCCACAAACTATCATTTTGAGAGTGTTGACTAATTGTTCACTGGCATTGGGAGAACCAATTAACTGACAAGCAATAACTACTTATGGCACTATGAATTGTAACGTACACTGACAAAGACAAGTTGAATGTGCCTAAGTGACTGTGGCATCATTTAAACAGAGCTAAACTGCCACAGTAGCTGTGAATCTCCGGTAAAGAGATCATCCATCATTCTCATTGTGAAACAACAGTGAGATGTCAAAAATAGTGGTCACACATTTGACGTTTACACTAGTTTTGATGTTGATGGTCTCCCTGAACTAGGTTCATCTTCAACATATTCTTGGCCTTCCAAAAATAATTTGCACCAACCATAAAACTTGTGCTATTGATAAGGAATATTCCCCATCAGCCTCTTTCTACTTTCAACTTTCAAACCTCAAACTCATAGATTCTTCATGTTTAAACTTGATAGCATAATGTTACTCCAAATTTTATTGTTCCACTTTCATAACACACAATAAAACCACAACTTCACTGATGGTGCTCTCAAAAATCATGTAATGACTGTACAGAGCTGAAACTCAGACCTAGCATCTGGAAGGAACGAACTCGCCTGTCCGTACAAGGGGTACAGCACAGTGTTGCCAGATCGATCACTGTGTTGCCAGTCTCATTACTTTTTTCACAAAACTAATCTTTGGAATCCTGAAGGTGGTAGGGATAAAACACAAGAAGTCATTAGCAGCAATTTGAACAGAAATCAGGCTGCAGTTATAAAAGTTAAAGAACAAGAAATAGAAACTTTGGTGGCGAAACGATCAACAAATCTTTGTTGCCTCTCCTTGTGTTATTTAATCTGCCCACAATGAAAGATTAAAAATATATATATATATTTGAGGGTAAATTTGAAAAACAAATTAAATCCAAATATTTTAGGTTTGCTATAGAAACTGCAATCAGGGCAGATAGTAGTCTGTAAACAGATTTCCCATGCCATATCCTCACACATCACCAATCCTCTCTCCAACCCTAATACCCAGTCACAAAGGAGTGTCCTTGTCACCCAGTACCACTCCAGATTGGAATAATTAAATCAAACCCTTCGTCAGGGCTTTGATTATCTGTCATCATGCCCTGAAATGTGGGACATTCCACCCAAGATCCTTCTGACCCCTCCTAAAGTAGGTTTTCATCATCCACCCCACCTCCAAAACATCCTAGTCAATCCATATGCCACTCCCAACCTTTTTCCACAGGGATCATAAGCCTGTGGAAGACACCAATGCAAAACTTACCCAATCCAACCACCCAGCACTTACTATTCCAGTCCTGTCACAAGCTTATCCTAACCCATCAGAGGTCGGCCACCTGCGAAAGTAGCTATGTGATTCACCAACTCTGCTGCAATCATTGCACACCATTTTATATTGGTATGACGACGAACCACCTGCTCATCAGGATGAATGACCACTGACAAAAAGCAAAATGGACCACCTTGTGCCACAGCATGTGGCTGAACACAACATTCCGGATTTCAATGGCTGCTTTACTACAAGAGCCATCTGGATCCTCCCCTCCACCACCAGATCTTCTGAACTGTGCAGATGGGAGTTGGCCCTTCAATGCATTCTACGGTCCCACATCCACACTGGCCTCCACCTAAGATAACTCACCACCTTTATACCCTATGTCTAACATTATCGCCCCCCTCCTACTTCCCCAATTATTATCCTGTATCGCTCCAATTCATGTCTTCCTTGTAACAGTATGTCGCCCTTTAATATATCCCCTTAATTAATTACTGTTTAATCTTTATTTTCCTTATTTTTTTATAATTTCAAATCCCCCGATTACCTCCCCGCACTCCTACACCTCTCTTGTATCATTTCCTGCTCCTTCCTTTCACTGTATTTAATGTCACATCTCACATTCCCACCTATCAGAGCTTTTACAATCCATCATGAAACATAAAACTTTCCATCCCCACAGTTACACAACACCCTTCCTTCTTCACTCCCCTCCTCACTCGCAGTGAAGATATCTGTTGTGCTGGAGCAGTCGGACATGGTGGTTGTGAGTGTACAGTTGTTTGAGTGATTGTGTGAATGTATGAGTTTCTTTCCTGATGAAGACCATGGCCAAAAATTAAGTTTTCTGAATGTGACTGTCCATTTTTTTTTTTTTTTTTTTTGCCTGTCAGCAGTTCAGCAAGTCTCTTTATGGTGAGTTGTTATCTATTCTACACTATTTAAAATTCGGTATTTCGGTAACAGGACAATGGTTTCAACAGGGTTAGAAATGCAATTTCTTTTTTGCTACATACAATTAATCATTTCTCCCCCAAATCGTAAGAAAATACTCCCTACCCAATGTCCCCTCCCACTGCCAAACTATTACATGGGTACTCATGAAGCTAGATAGATGAATGAAAGCAGGCAACATTGAGACAGTTACACTAGAAAATAATGCAATGGAAGTAGTATATGTAGAGAACAGGAGGTATGTGGACATGAAGTAGGGTGACAAACTCACCCGTATTATACGGGTTCTCCCATATTTTAGCAACTTTTTTAAAAATTCTCCCGTCTCCCTTATTTTTTGCCTGTTTCTCCCCTATATATTTTGTCAGTTATTGCTGATATAACCCGAAACCCGTGAGGTACTATCGATAGTTGAATTTCTCTCAGTAAGAGATCTCGAAAACTTTTCTTATAATAATCGATACTATTTACGATTTCTGTTGTATTTCTGTGGCTTTTGGAATGAGTGGTTCTGTGAGGGAAATGTATGTTTGCTTCTTGGTCATCACAGCCGACTCAAGGATGCACTCACATCATATTGTGGAGTTAACGTTTCTATACCATGACAACACATGGAAGTAACAACTCGCGAAAGTGAATTATAGAGTTTAAACAGACGTGTATCATTAGTTATTTATCAGTTGACTGAAAAAACACAATATTTCACAACCCTTAGAAAGAGCCAGCCAGTACTGATAGATCACTCAAGTTGACAGCAATGGAAAACAAAATTAGTAAAATGTTTCGATTCATGCTATCTTCTTTATTTTTGTGTAATATATACTGTGAAGTGTTCGTGTGTATTTTCATTTGGTTTTAAAGTCAGTCTGTTTTAATTATGTGCTCTCACAGAGAAAATGAAAATTAAAGACAGGTTTTTTGGTAGGCCTCCTACCACTGAAAGTTATTGAACAGCTTAGTGCAATCCAAGTAGAAATGTGTCAGAGATGATTTTATTAACTTACTGTTCTTGAATTTATTCCAGAAATGAGTCTTAATAATGCCATTTCACTCTTAAAAACCATGTCTTATTTTTTATGTTTACATCAATATTGTCATCCATTCCAAGAAAAAGTGTTTATTTGTGCAGTTGAAATTTACTGTGACTGTATCTCCCTTATAATCACTGTCAGATTTTGGTCATCGCCCTTAAACCCAAAATCAAAAGTTGGTCGTCCTGATATGAAGGGACTTCCAAAGAACAAAGTAATGTGGAGAGCTACATCAAAAGTCATTGGAGTGAAAAAAAAAAGAAAAAAAAAAAAAGAAAAAAAAAAGAAAAAAAGAAAAGAAAAAGAAAAGAAAGGTGGGTAGGAACACTTACCTTAAAATATTTACTCTGAGATATCTGACGCAAAGTCTTCAACTGTAACAAAAAAAAATGAAGAAAGAAGTAAAAGTGATACACAGAAACAAATAACATAATACAGCTTTATGTCCCACATAAAAAATTATCATTATGTACTAACTTCAGTAAAATAAAACTTGTTCAAAATTGAAATTTAATGCTTTCTCAAATACATTTCTTATCAGTAAAGCTTCAAATGTTAGTGTGTTCAAATTTTCATGCTAGAATGACACTTTAAGTAATGAATTTGTTGGATTTAAAGTTAGAGGTGGGACACTTTTGTCATAGTGGAAAGTGGCTAAGAGGAACAGCATGGACGGATATCATTGAAGACCATAATACATAATGAAATTAGAAGAACTTTTTGTACCTTAGATATCACAGGCTGCAACACAGTTCTTAAGAGAACAGTGATCTCTTAGCAAACTGATTTTCTTTATTCAAGTCAATGATCACAAGTGTTATCCACTGGACAAACTGTTTCAGTGAGTTAAGACCATCTTCAGATCGGTAGCAGAAAATTGACAAAAACAGATACACGAGTGGGCAGTCTACATCTTAAAACACTAGAAATATACTGAACACTATCACAGGAAACATACACAGGAATTTGCTTAAAATACAATATATCATACCTGTTATTTCCATAACAAGTCTTAATACAGTTGAGTCATAATGCCTATGTCATAAAATAAAATCAGATTGGTGAAGTGCAATCTACAATTATTTTAGATAGGTCTGTATAATAATCTACTGCCCATCACATTTAAAAATGTGTTGTTCACTGCAGGCCTGATACACAGTTTTTGAGTTATTATGGCATGTACTGAACAATAACACGGTTTGAAATTGTTAATGACAGCACTGATGGAATAATGGTTTCATTACTGATGTTGCGAGTCCTATTATCTAATGAATAACCTCCTTCTCAATTTTCAACTCGGAAGTGTCTTCAAACTACAAACTCAACATTAGAGGGAAATGTGTGTGGGGGGGGGGGGAAGGGTGGAGGGGGAAGGGGAGGGGAAGAGGAGGGGCAGAGAGGGGGAGGGGTGGAGAGGGGGCGGAGAGGGGGAGGGGAGAAGAGAGGGAGGGGAGGGGTGGAGAGGGGGAGGGGAGGAGAGGGGGAAGGTAAGGGTGGAGAGGGGGAGGGGAGGGGAAGGGGGAGGGGAGGGAGAGGGGGAGGGGGGAGGGGAGGGGAGGGGGATGGGTGGAGAAGGGGAGGGGAGGGGGAAGGTAGGGGTGGAGAGGGGGAGGGGAGGGGGGAAGGGAGGGGTGGAGAGGGGGAGGAGGGAGGGGAGGAGAGGAGGAGGGGAAGGGAGGGGGAGGGGAAGGGGAAGGTAGGGGTGGAGAGGGGGAGGGGAGGGGTGGAGAGGGGAGGGGGAAGGGAGGGTGTGGAGATGGGGAGTGGAGGGGAGGGGGCAATGTTGGTTGGTTGGTGGTTTGAAAGAGAACAAACTACTCTGGTCACCAGTTCCCCCGTTTACAATCACAGAGACAACATGAAATAGGACATAACGTATTAAACTATATCAAATCTTACATGAAAAATGTCAAATCAAAGAATCAACTAAAGGGAAGAAAGAAGAGATTTAAAAGACAAGATCAGAGTGTCCAGGCTGGGTGTTCACAGAAATAAAAAATAGAACATCCAGCCACTCTGCAACGCATTAAAATCACCTGCCTAATAATATTAAGCCGGTGCAGAATAAATAGATAACGCATACTTAACAACGTCAGATGGAATTGTAGAATCCACTGTTACAAATAAAAGTTAGAATCAGCCACAGAGGCATCGTCACCTAAAACAAGGTGTAAGGAGTCAGGAAGATTAAAAGTCCGCCTTTGAGGGGCGAAGGTTGGGCATTCGAGTAAGATGTGGGCAACTGTCAAAGGCGCACCACATCGACAGTGAGGAGGATCCTCACGACGGAGAGTGTGACCATGCGTAAGCCAAGTATAGCCGTTTTGGAGTAGGCAGAGGACGACAGAATCCCTGCGAGGATTCCGCATAGAGGACCTCCACATGTTGGTTGTCTCCTTTATTAGTTGCAATTTGTTGGGCATCCGTAGGGTAAGCCATTCTGTACTCCACAGACCAAGAACGCAACTATGTAACTTCGAACGGATGTCAGGAGCTGGGATACTTATATCCAGGGTTGGTTTATGGGTAGCCTCTTTCGCTAACCTGTCAACCATCTCGTTTCCAGTTATCCCAACGTGCCCTGGTGTCCAGACATATGCTACCGACCACCCACAATGGTCGATGTCATATGGGTATTCTTGGATGGCCCTAATCAAGGGATGGCAAGGGAAGCACTGATCGAGGGCCTGTAGACTGATTAGAGAGTCACTGCATATGAGGAAAGACTCACCAGAGCAGGAACGAATGTGATCGACTACACGAAGGATGGCTACCAGCACAGCAGTGAATACACTGCAGCCATCCCGCAAGGAATGCAGTTCCTTATGTCCGTATATACAAAGCCGACACAACCATCTACCCTCAAGCCATCAGTGAAGATTAGTGTAGAGTCCTGGTACCCATCTAGAATTGACAGGAATTGCATGCGAAGTGCCTCTGGGTGATGGAGCGTGTGGAGCAGTGTGTCAAGTCCAATCGAAGTAGAGGTCAAGGTAGACACCATGGTGCCGTATGCAACTGAAATTTGAACAAAGATGGTAGAGGAAAAGACTCCAATTCACTCAGAAGAGACCTAACATGGACACTAACCGTCAAGCCCGATCTCGGCTGACATTCTGGTATCTGGAGTACTCTGTTTGGAAAAAGAAGACGGTAGTTGGGACGAGTAGGCATACCATATACGTAGGCTGCGTATATTGCCAGCAGTTGTTGCTACCTGATTCGCAGAGGAGGCACCCCAGCCCCACGGGGCTTGTTCCGAAAGCCCCTCTCGCAAGTCAAACGCCGCAGTGGTGGATAGGATCCAAAAGCTGTAGTGCCGAGGGTGATGCGGAACCATATACAACACTCCCGTAGTCTAGGCATGACAGAAGAAGGGTTTAGTAACAGCGTAGCATGGTACTGCAATCTGCGCCCCAAGTGGTATGCTAAGGCACCAGAGGACATTGAGGTGCCACCAGCACTTCTGCAAAAGCTGGCGAATATGTGGTATCCACGTTAGCTGATCATCAAAATTCCAGTCCTAAGGAACGGTGAGTTTCTACTACAGTGAGTAGTTGGTCATTAATATAAAGCTCTGGATGTGGGTGGACCATCCGACGCCAACAGAAGTGCATAACGCACATCTTGGCAGCCGAGAACTGAAACCCATGGGTGAGTGCCCATATCTGAGCCTTGTGTATGGCACTCTGCAGCTGGTGTTCAGCAACACACATGCTAGAAGAGCTAAAATATATGCAGAAGTCGTCGTCATACAATGAAGGTGATACTGACGACCCGACTGCTGATGCTAGGGTATTAATGGCAACAAAAACAGAGGGACACTCAATACTGAGCCCTGGGGGACCACATTCTCCTGGGTATGTAAGGAGCTATGGAACGCTCCGACCTGTACATGGAAGATACATGGAGTTAAAAAATCTTGGATAAAAAGCGGGAGTGAGCCCCGAAGTCCCCAGCCATGAAAGGTGGTAAGGATGTGGCGTCACCAGGTCATGTCGTATGCCTCTGACAAATCAAAAAAGATGGCAACCAGGTGCTGACGTCGAGAAAAAGCTGGCTGGATGGCGGACTCAAGATGGACCAGGTTTTCCAAGACCAAGTGCCCCTGACGAAAACCACCTTGGCATGGAGCCAGCAGGCCCCAGGATTCAAGCACCCAACACAACTGCCGACTTACGATGCGTTCTAGTAGTTTACACAGGACATTTGTAAGGCTGATTGGCCAATAACTGTCCAGGTCTAGTGAGTTTTTACCTGGCTTAAGCACCAAAACAATGGTACTTTCTCGCCACTGTGATGGGAAGACATCTCCGCTCCAGATCTGATTAAACGAGGCTAGAACGTGTCTCTTAAAAGCATCAGATAGATGCTTCAACATCTGATTGTGGATTTTGTCGGGCCCTGGAGCAGTGTCAGGGCAGCTCGCAAGGGAACTGAGAAACTCCCACTCACTAAACGGAGCACTATACACCTCAGGGTGACGTGTGGTGAATTATAGTGGTGTGCATTCAATCCGCTGTTTTTACGTGCAGAAGGCAGGCGGATGATTTTGGAAAGCAGCAGCACGAGTGTAATGCTCAGCAAAAGCCTCGGTGATGGCGCTGTGATCCATACAGACAGCTCCACGTATAGAGATTCCAGGAATTGCTGTCTGGTTCTGGTATCCATACAGGCCTCGGATCTTGGGGCAGGGAGGTATGTGACCATATGGTGGAGACATACCTCTCCTAACATTCCTGTTGGGGTCTCTGTATTATCAGTCGAACACAAGCTCGGAGCCACTTGAACACGATTAGAGTATCGAGCGATGGGTGGTGCTTGTGGCGCTGAAGAGCACGCCTACGGTCTCGGATGGCATCCGCAACTTCCGACGACCACCAAGGCACTGTCTTTTTCCGGGAGCATCCAGATGAGCGGGGGATTGTGTGCTCAGCATCAGATACAATCGTCTTAGTGACATTCTCTACCACTACATCAATCGTATCATTCAGGAGAGGTTCAAGAGTGGTAGCAGATCGGAAGTCATCTCAGTATGCCTTATTTAAAGCCCATCGAGGGGAGCGTCTGGGCATTGACAATGGGGTGGTGACAGAAAGAGAGGAAAGTGGTCCCTACCACACAAATCGACGTGCGTCCTCCAGTTGACAGATGGTAAGAGGCCAGGGCTGCAAACTGACAAGTCAATAGCCGAGAAAGTGCTGTGTGCCACACTGAAGTACATGGGGGCACCGGTGTTCAAAAGGCAGAGGTCAAGATGGGGTATTAAGTTCTCGACATCTCTGCCACGGCCGCTTGTTATTGCACCACCCCACAAGGGGTTATGAGCGTTAAAATCACCCAATAATAGAAAAGGCGGTGGGAGTTGGGATATCAGTGCAGCTAATATGTTTGGTGGTACAACTTCATCTGGTGGGAGATACAAGCTGCAGATAGTTATGTCATGCGTTATCCTGATGTCATGCCACAGCTTCTAAAAGTGTCTGAAGGGGCACGGGTTCACTATAAACAGAATTAAGAATGTAGACACAGACTTCACCTGACACCCTATGATAAACGCTGCGACTTTTGTAGTATCCCCTGTACCCACGAAAAACAGGGGTTCGCACTGCCGGGGACCGAGCCTCCTGGAAGGCAATACAGTGAGCAGGAGTGGTGCTTAAAAGTTGTTGTAATTCAGCCAGGTGTCGGAAAAAACCACCGCAATTCCACTGGAGGATGGTCTGGGAAGACATGAGGTACTAAGGACGGCTTTTACCTCAGGATCAGTTGCTTTCACTGCTGCTGAGGCTGTTGGATCAATGTCCATAGTTTCTGAGATACTGTTGAGAGTCAGGTTCTCAGGGGACGCTGGAATCTCCACCTCATTGTTAGAGGCGGAGGTATGGGGCGGTAGTGCAGAAACTGCCGTGGTCTCTGTCTTTTCACTACTTTGTGTGTGTGTGTGTGTGTTTCTCGCTGCTCCTTTGGCTGCTCACGTGTGGTGGGGTTCGTCGACTGAGCTTCCGGGACTGAGAATGACCTCGAAGCCCTATGACCGACCTTCGTTGACACTGTCTGCCACTCGCCAGGGTCCACTTTCTTAGTGGAGGAAGCCGAGGAAGGATGGGATGCAAGCAATCCCTTCCTTGCGAGAGGAGCCAGAGGAGGCTGCTCCTTCTCTGGCTCGGGGGGTGGGGACCAATGTCCCCCATCTTTGGGGCGAATTGCTCCCAAAGTTGGAGTTTTGGGAGCAACAAAGGAAGAGGTTCCTCCAACCATCTGGGGGGCAGGTGGAGATGGTAGGACCTGCTGGCCCACTGCAACTGGCTGAACAGTTAGTGATCTTGGCGCCGTGGATATCAACGATGAAGCAGCTATAGCATAGGAGGTGATCACGTTTACGGGATGGAGTTTCAAGTACTTACGTTTAGCCTCTGAATATGACAGCCTGTCCAAGGTCTTATATCCCATGATTTTCCTCTGTTTGTGCAAAACTGTGCAGTGTGGTGAGCAGGGTGCATGATGTTGGTTGCAGTTGACGTGGACTGGACGAGGGGTAAAGGGGACGTCTGGATGAGATGCACGTCTGCATTCCAGCCAGGTTGAATTGGCATCACACCGGGAGGACATGTGCCCAAACCTCCAGCACTTGAAACAACACATAGGGGGAGGAACGTAGGGCTTAATGTCAAACCGGTAGATCAACACCTTGACCTTCTCTGGTAATGAATTACCCTCGAAAGCCAAGATGAAGGCACTGGTGGCAACCCTGTTCTCTTTCGGGCCCCTAAAAATGCGCTGGATAAAATGAACGCCTCGCCGCTCTAGGTTTGCTCGTAGTTCATCATCAGATTGCAAAAGGAAATCTTTATGGAATATAATGCCTTGGACCATGTTTAAACTCTTGTGAGATGTTACTGTTGGCGCAACACAGCTCACGGCTCAGGACCCTGGGTTCGCCAAGCCCGTACTCAGCAAATTAATGCTGAGCCCCTGAGGGGCGGGGGGGGGGGGGGGGGGGGTCAGAAGAGCTGGTGTGGAGGGGAAGGTCCAGACGGCCCAGGTAGTAAAGCAGCCATTGAAATTAAGTGTTGTGTTCAGCCAGATGCTGTGCCACAGTGTGGTCTATCTTTCTTTTTGACACAGTTTGATGGTGGCCATTCATCCTGATGGACACCTAGTTGTTGTCATGCCAGTGTAAAACACTGTGCAATGATTGCAGCAGAGCTGACAAATCACATGGTTGCTTTCACAGGTGGCCTGGCATTTTATGACAAAGGATAAACCTGTGACAGGACTGGAACAGGAAATGGGGGGGGGGGGTGGATTGGGCAGGTTTTCCATAGGTGGTAAAGGGTTTGGATTGGGAGTCACACAGGGATGGACTAGAATGTTGTGGAGGGGTCATAAGGATCTTGGGTAGGATGTGTCTCATTTCAGGGCATGATGACAATCAAAGCCTTGATGAAGGATGTTATTTAACTGTTCCAGTCTGGGGTGGTATTGGGAGATAAGAGGGACACTTTTTATGGATGATAATGCAGGGAGGATTGGTGGTGTGTGAGGATATGGTACGGGAAACCTGTTTCTGGACTAAGTCAGGAGGATTATGTCTGTGAAGGCCTTTGTCATGCCTTCAGCATATTGGAGGAGAAACTTCTCATCACTGCAAATTTGCCATCCATGGATGGCAAGGCTGTATGAGAGGGATATTTTTTTTTTTTTTTTTTTTTTTTTTTTTTTTTTTTTTTTTTTTTTTAAATGTGTAATGGATGGCAAAGTGCACATATGGTGCACATATGGTTGGAAATTAGTACTTTTAATGTGGATGGAGGTGTGGATGGACCCGTCAGTGTGGTGGAGGTTAACATGTACAATGGTGGTAATTGGAATGTTGGTTAGAACCTGTTTTCATTTATGAGGTTAGGTTTGATCAATTTGTTGCACACCCTCGCTGTTGAGAGATTTTGATCTTCATGATAATTTGACCAATCTCTAGGGGGTAAAATAACTTTACAGGATAGATATACAAGTATTTTTGATCATGACAACATAATCAACAGGTATATAATGTTACAGGATCTATATACAAGTACCTGAATTCATGACAAAATAATCAATAGGCAAAAAGTGATAGTTTGTATTAATGCACCACATTTTGCGAAGAATGTTGTTAAATAAACTTGATACAAGTGGAGATTATTCTTAATCACAAGTGGATTTTGCAAATATGTACATTTTTAAATTTATGCAATATTTGTAAGGATGTTGAATTATATTTTAGTGGGAACTATTATTATGAGAATACAGACAGAAAAATATAAGTTACACAATGAGTTTTCATGTTGCAGGTAAAACTCAAAAGCAAATTATGATCTTTAAGCAAGGTCATGTTGATAGTCAATTTGCAAACAACTGAATTCTGAAAATTACTAATTGTGCCCAGTAATTTAACTATTGCCTGCTAATTGAATACAGTTTTCAGGCCTTATCTTTGATCTATTCAACTGAGAACTGATGATCAACAATGAGTCGCGTAATATAATATACATTTCACTTTTCTTAGGCAAATGCTTTTGCATTTCAGAACCCTAGTGTTCAGGCGCATGCTCCTGGCTGGTTGTTATTTGGTGCAAGTACCTCCTCCTACGATGGCAAACCCCTGAGCAAGACTTTGCTACCCATAAGTTGAAAAACACTGGCCGACATCATGAGCAGATGAACCAGAACACTACCTCCTACATTATACATGTGACACCTCTGACATTGGGCCGTATGAATAAAATGGAGTATCTACTTTATACTCTGGATTCCGGAGAACATACTGAGGTTCGCTTGAATAAAGGGAGTTTGAGAATATACTTCAGCCGAGTATGTTCTCGGTGTGAGTAACGGGGTGGGAGAAGTTGCTCAAAGCAGAGAACATTCTCCAATTTCATATGAATAAAACTACAGAAGTTTCTCACGACGGGAGAACATTCACAGATTTCTGGAGTGAGCTCTATGGCATACCCTGTGCTGAGTAACTTCTATTAAGGTTACATTTTACTGAGGTTTATAATAAAAATGACAACAATTTTGTTACTTAGAATGCAAAAACAAGTTCCTTTATATGTAGTCTTTATGAAATACGAGGGGATCTATAAAGTTAATACAAATAAAAACATTTTGTTGACAAGTATCTTCCTTCGGAAAAATCGTGTGACACTTCCAGCATTTTATACAGTGACTAGAGTGATGTAAGAGGTGTTTTCATTACCGACATAAAAATGAAACACAAATGGATTCAGCTGCATGTTTACTCATTTGTTTGGCGTGTATATTTACAGTTGTAAACAGTCACATAGCAAAATAATATTGTTTTAAAATAGGGTCTATTAGTAAGACCTTATGCTGTTAGTTCCAAATAAAGTGTATCCCAGGACTTCACAGTTTCTATCACAAATAAATATTGCTGCAATACCAGGTAGGCCTACTGAAGTACTGTTTCTATCCAAACCGGTTGGCCTATTTATGATGCGATTTCTGACTTCGTAATCGTAACTTCTGTGATGTTAGAAGTAAGTAAACATGACAGGAAAATTAATAACTGATTAATTACATACCTAGTAGCCTGTTTCTTGTTCAAACTCGCATGGCCTAACGCTTATAAGCAAACCATTGGGTGCCATATTTAACAAGGCCTATTGCATGTTAGAACACTCCGACAGCATTCCACGTTGTAACAGATGAATATGTGATGCATTCTTATTATATCGTTCGCAAATTGTGCTAACCCTACTTCATTAACAAACAAGTTTCTCGCGTGACGAAAAGTTTGTATCGCCAGCAGAACACATTTTCGTAAAAAGTGCATATTTAGTCTTAATAATATGCTCCTTCACAACAAACTAATATCTAAACACAGTACAGTTCTTTCTGAACACGTCAATGCCTACTCCATATTTGTACACTTAATAATTTGCCTGATTGGGCTAGTTTAAAGAAATACATGATTGGACAGCTGATCTGTGGCGGACATGACACGCGGAGAACTTACTCAAGTAGGAGGGGAGGTAGCGAGAATGAACTACCTGCTCAGAGCATATGCTTCGAAGTTTTTATTCATACGAAATTGAGAACTTACTCAGAGAACGTTCTTTTGCTCTGAGAATCTTCTGTGGAGCATGTGCTCTCTTTTATTCATACAACCCATTGTGTCTAATGCTTGTGCTATTCTGTTTTCATCCTTGCCCATAGTTCCCGTAGTTGTGCTACTACCTAAACAAGGAGAGGAATTTTGAAAAATTTTTACTTGACACCATATGTGGTCATGCCACAGTCACTAATAATCTAATTTATTCCACAACATGACAAGTTTCAATGCACTAAGAAAGCATTTTCAAATTTATGAACGGAATATTGATAAATAGGCCTACCAGCTACACATAATCCTGATATATTACGAATCACAGTTGCCAGGAACTGAAGCATAGGTACATGAAGAAATCTGCACAAGCCTTACTTGCTGCTAGATCCAAGACTTATAATGTCAAACAGTTCTTGTTCATCAATTAGGTCTCACCTGTAATGATGCCCTAAGTCATAATTTGTAAATAAAAAGCTACATCACTTAACATAAACATCAAAAGAGATATTTAGTGATATGCCACCTACACCTTAATGCAGCAAAGAATGCTGGCTTGGCATTGAAGATATTATCTCTCATGTGATATCTAACAATGATCACTTATCCAGTTTCAATGCACAAACTATCAAGTCTGAAAATTAAAATATATAAAATTTAACTGGCATCATGGGGAGAGATGATGTGAGGTCAGTATTAATCATTTTGTAATAAGCAGCTCTTGAAAGTATATGTGCAGAACACAGTATGAATAAACTTTTACTTACAACAACTGCATCTTACAAAGTTAAATTGTAGTTTGTTCATATGCGACTGGCGCTTGACGTCTAGATGTTAGCAAAGGTGTGATGAATTATGGTAGGTGAAGGCTTTATAAACAAATCGATATGATGGATGTAAATGATTTTGTGATGATCACATTGAAATATTGTGAGATGTTCATAGAAGAAATACAAACAGCAGATTTGTCGGAGACAAAATCACTGAAGACGTTGAAGAAAAGTGCATTGTGAATATGAAAGGTACATTGAGGATCAGTCAGTACATGGTTGTAACAATTTGTTTTAATTAATTGGCTGAAAAGCCTCTTGTAATTGACAAGATATATAAAAATTATTAATGAACAAATGCAGCCAATTTACATTACATAAAACAAACCGTCACACACATGTAGTGGCTGGTTCTCAATGTACTCTTCCGATTCACAATCTGGAAGCAATATATGCCTTCACCTTCCTTCATTCATCTTGTCACTGCCAAAATCAACAAGTCAAGTGCCGTGTGTGTGTGTGTGTGTGTGTGTGTGTGTGTGTGTGTGCGTGCGCGCACACACACCCGACCGACAAAGACCTAAATGGCCGAAAGCTATCAAGTTGTTTTCTATTATTTGTGGCTTTCTGTGACTCAGCACATGTCTCTGTGGTGAGTAAGCAACCTATACTTCACGAAAATAGAATTGTAGAGTTTTATAGAAAAGTTATGACATATGGTATGATACTGGTGTGAACTGACTGATGAATATGAATTGTTTAACTTTTTTTTTTTTTTTTTTTTTTTTTTTTTGTCTTTTTTAATCTAGCAGCAAATGGAGGTCATGCTAATTTCTTCATGTACTTATGCTTCAATTCCTGTCAACTGAGACCCATAATATATCAGGATTAAGTTAGCCAGTATTCATACAATTTTCCTTTCATACTTTCATTCAAATGATTTGTCATTGTTACGTGCTGTATGGTTAGTTTCATATTTTGTACTAGTCATGCTGTGCCGCTTAGAAAATTTGTGCTTTTTGTTGTGGTTCGGAAGTGAGTGTGTAGCTTTGTTTGTGGACTATTTGTACAATTATTCTGGTTTATTTAGTCGTTCCTTATTGTAAATGTTTGGTTTTGTTAGGATTTAAGTAGCCAATGGCGTGTTACTTTGACATTGTCAATCAGAAGCGAGAATACACTTCGAATAGCCAATCTTTAATTTATGAGGATAGTCAGTTTACTGAACGGGAATGGGTACATATAAGAACCTGTCAGCTGTGGAGCAGGTATAGCATTTTATATTTATTTCATTATCTGTTATTGTTGTAGTCTTCTGTCCGGAGACTGTAATTAAATGATTCTAAATCTACATTTTACAATGCCAATTACACTGCTCGGATAGTCTGCTACTTAGATAATGTAAAGCAGTACTGGTCTTTGTCACAGACATGTCTATTTTCCACTCTCATACTACTACTATAGTTAGCAGGAAGCAATACTATCATACATAGAGTATGAATGAGATCCAAGATATGTGTCAACATGATTGGTTAAGTTTCAAAAGACTTTTCCCCACCTCGAGAGTGGCCACTGTATCTTCAAAATATTGTACTGAACAGCAATTTCAATGTTAATGATATCATAACATGATGTGTGTCTTGTTTTGGTCATAGAGCAGATCCAGGTTGTGTTTGGTTTCGTGTTCAAGACATCAATCCATAGTTTTTAATCACTTTCTTATGGAGTACAATTCTAGTAGGCCTAAATCATATTATCTCTGCCAGAAACATACATTTTTCAATTTATGAACAAGGCAAGTGATGAATTTAAATTACCGGCCAGTATTTGTACCATCATGTGGTACAGGAGTCAGAAATGAAGTTAGAAAAACTATGAACATTGAAGAAATAATATTAAGTTGTATCATTTGAGGGACACACACATGTATTTCGATTAACGTAGCAAGAAAGTATTAAATCTGAACAGAAAGACAGTACATATGGAGAAACGTGATTTTGTAGAAAGCGATGTTCTACATTCAAATCCTGTGATTCATTTAGAAAATAAGATAATTGAAATGTGATGTTTACATGTTCATTTTCACATCTTGTAAACATTGTGTGCCACCAATTGTCCCAGCACCCACGACTGTTGCCAACACTGCTGCGCCATGTCATGTAAATATATTAAGCCATGCAGCTGATTGAGACTTTTACCAAATGATGATGATGTCATGAGTCAAAGCAAATGAGTGGATGTGTCTGATACCAGTTTTCTCTTTATGGTGGTCATTAGCTATGCCGAGTTTCATTTGAGGTGTAATATATGTCAAACGATGTTTCAGATACCATTTTTTGTGTCTTTTCTTTGATGTTTTTGTTGTGGTTTGTTTTATGGGATGCGATTTTTCCAACTAGTATGGGTTTTTCATTATGTTTGTCGTTTTTCCACTTAAGAATGTACCAGCTCAAAATCCTCACATACCCACACTTGTTCCACTAATGTCATTTTATTGGTTCTTAGTTAATTACGGGTGTTTATTTGGGCAATTTTTTTTTGTCGTTTTGGTCACCATATTGGATACGAGTATAGGCCTATATGCCATTGCTGCCATGTTGATAACATCATGTCAAAACTGATGGTTGGTATCACGGTCTTCAGTTATGCCCATCTACAACACAGTAGAAAATCTGAGGGAAGATGTTAATATTAGAAATCCAAACTACATCGAAGGATTTGATATTTTGTAAACACCATGAAGTAAATAAATAGGCCTAATGTTGTTCCTGCTCTATGGTTGACAGGTTCTTGCATGCACACCTGTCTGCTCAGCATGATTGAAGCATGCAATTCCACCAGTTGGCTTTTTGACCTATGACATCGTCAACATGGTGGAAAATTTATATTTCAGTCATAGCCAACTACAACTAATCAATGTTTCATTTGATTAGTGTTTTTAATTAAATCAATGCAGCTTGTTAAAATGTTACTTCCCCTCCCGGCAGCCTCATCTAATGTGCCACAATGTTAATATCCTTAGAAATCCGAACTGCATAAAATAACTTGCTTTGTGTTTAGAAGAGACCATGAAGTAAATAAATAACGAGCTTCCTGCACTGTGGTTGACTGGTTCTCATTGCATCCTTGTCCACTCAGTAAAACTAATTGGCATTGCAAAAATAACAGCTCACCACCAAATAGTCTGCTACAGAACATGCCAATGCTATGGGTCAAAGGCAACATGGTATCCCACACTTCAAATGACCCATCCACTCAGTAAAAGTAATTGCCCTCATACAACAAAGATTTTATGACAAAACATGTGTGTTGCACGTGAATAGATAATGCCTACATCACATGATTACCAGCATTCAGAATCTTTTGCCAAAATTACCACACAAATATCACTGGTTTAGGAAAGTGAAATGTAGCCAGTTAATATAATATCTATTTTAAAAATACAAAAGCATCAGATAAACATAGGTAGCCCAAACAATAGGCCAGAACAATGCTTGTGTTCCGTCCTTGGGTACAAAAATTAAAAGCATAGCATTGCTGTATCAGTAGTATCCAGTAGCAGAATAAGCTAAATATGTTACTATTTATTCAGCAACACAGTTCAGGCCTATATCTACTCACAAAGAAAGACAGACACAGTAAGGTTTTCACACACACACACACACACACACACACACACACACACACACAGAATTCAGAACAAAACAGTGGATAAAAGAAAACAAATTTGCAAATTCCTATAGTCACTCTCATTGCTCCACAAGTTACAATCGTACGAAACAGTAAAGAAAACATGGAAGACGTAACAAAGGCTACCAAATCTCAAGAAATGGTTACTACTTCAGTGGCGAGGATGAATTATTTCATCTGACAACTTATTTAAATACTTACACCTCCTGTCACAACTTTCTAATATGCAAAATGAAATTAAACGAAAACAATGTTGTACACTAGACATACTTACATGTTTGATTAAACTGAACGGTTCTTGATTTGCTGTCACCACTTCTTTCTGAATAACTTTTTGCGTTACAGTTAACAACACCGTGTCATAAATTTGCACGCCATAATCCCACAATTTATGTTCGTCTTTTAACTGAAATGGGCAATGTCATGTGATTTTAACCAAAAAACACACACACAGCTTAAAAAGTTAAACCTATTCAAAAGATTCACATTGTACCTGTTTCCCCCTAAGTATAAGACGCTGATTTTCTGGTTCCACCTGGAAAATATTTCCGATTTTTTCTTTCAATTCTTTCACTTGCATTAACAAATTGATTGTTACATCTTCAATTCGTTTACCAGGTCCTCGAACTTTCAAAATCATCGCACAAAATTATGTTTACAAGCAAGACGTCAATTGTTCACATGCATCACAAAAAAAAAAAAAAAAAAAAAAAAAAAAACTAAAACAAAAGAAAAAAGCAACCAGATGTTACCTACAACAGTATTGCCAACCATTTTGAATGTTTTTATCGTTAATTTTCATTGCGCACGTATGAAGCCTATGTACTAGACGCCAAAAATATTATGAAATAGAGCGAGTCTTGTACCTCTTTGTTCAAGAAAGAGAGAGAGTGAGTTGTTTTTAGAGTCATCTTCCATCTCTAATACATGGTGACTATTTCTGTTCGAGCCTTTATTAGGGCTTAAGTTGGTTGTTTTATGTTTTTAATTATGAAACAATGTTCCCGATGCAGAACTGCAGCGTTTATTTGACCGATATGTGTTTCCAATCTAGTCAGAATGTAAGTTGTGTGAATTTTTCGTCTACTTATTGTATGAGCATTTTTTAACATCTAAAATGCCTTGTGGCTGTATAGAATTCTCTTGTTGCCTGCCTACACGAATTTTCGTTGGCGATTGTACAGCAAGGAGGTTAAAATCGTGGAGGTAAGAGTAAATTCTTCCCTCTATTGTTCAAACGTTAGCGGCCGAAAAAACCATGGAGGTGGAAAAACCACTTCCGCTTAGGATCCAAGGTGATTATTAGAACTACACAGTACAATTAGAATCTTTGACACAGGCGCCATTTTCAATTTAGTATATTTTGAAATTGTGAATTAAATCTTGGAGTTGGCCGTTTTGAATCCTAGAAAAGTAAAGGCCAATTCACACTGTCCGTCACGTCACGTCACGTCCCCGTCCGTCAGAACATTCCACAATGTATTTCTAATGGCGGCGTTCACACTGTCCGTCACGGACCGTCACGTCAACGTCACGTCAAGCTTTCTCGCGAAGAATGTTTTGACGGAACGGTCGTCTGCTAACACGCGAATTAAATTTGCAGTCGACGATTGCACTGTTTATATGCAAATAAGTCTTATTCACCTTTATTTTGTTGTTATACTTCGTTTAAGGGCTAAATCTGAAATGTTTCATGACGACTTCAATGTTTTTGTCAATTGAGTGTCCCCCCAAAATTCGCGGTCGGATATCTGAAACCAAAATTGGTTAATGTTACTTAACTTTGTAACAGAAAAGACTGAAGCAAACTGTTTATTAGAATAAGATTGCAATTTGATTACGCATTTCTCATTAAATAACATTTTAAATGAAAAAGTTAGTTCTAACGAAAGACAAAAATTCAGTTGTTTACGACGGTATTAACAATGTCAACGGGCAAATTGTAATGGATAAAGTAAACAGGCGCTCTTTATGCTCTTATATCAGTGTTGTTTGATGTATTCATATGTTTATTTTTTAGCTTGAAAATAGATATCTATGTTTTGAAATATTGTTTTAGTTCCCAGTAAGTTGGCCAAAAACATACACTGTAAAGTTTTATTTGGTTGTCAATAACATTTAGCGTTGTTGTTCCTTCAATTCTGGTATTAAACTATGACTTTCTACATAACAGATCGCTACTCACTTTCAACATCGCGTATTGAGATCGGCGAATTGACGTGACGGACACTGACGGACAGTGTGAATACAACTTGACGTGACGGTGTCGTGACGTGACGTTGACGTGACGGACAATGTGGATTGGCCTTTATCAGGAAAATCTCTACCATAATATTAAATAGTGCGCCTCGGTTGCACAGTAGTAGAGTGCCAGACTACAAATCCAAAGGTCGCGGGTTCGATCCCCGCCAGGTCCTAGGATTTTTATTTGTCACTTTCCACTTCTTTCACCTCTGGCAGTTATTGCTCATGTGAAAAATACCGAGTAGCACCATGGTTCGGAACCCATGTTAAGCTGTAGGTCCCCCTATAACTGGCTGGGTAAGTCAGTTTAAAGGTCGGAGGAAGGCAACGGCATACCACCTCCAAACAGGACCATGCCTAGTAAAGCACTGTGGTGTTCAAACCAATCTTCGGATTGTTGACTGCTTTACCTTTTTAATATTAAATATTAATTAATAACAATCAATAGTATAAGTCTCGAGTGTTTGTGATATACAGAAGATATATAGTATATACATATATTCAAGTGAACCTCCATAGCGTAATGTACCAGTTTAGTGTTTCGTCAGGTAAAGGCCAATTCACACTGTCCGTCACGTCAAGTCACGTCGTCGTCCGTCAGAACATTCCGCAATGTATTTCTAATGGCGGCATTCACACTGTCTGTCACGGGACCATCATGTCATGTCAACATCACTTCAAGTTTTCTCAAGAAGAATGTTTTGATGGATCGGTCGTCTGCTAACATCGGAAGTTAAGCTATTTTCGTCACGCGAATTACATGTTGCAGTCGACGATTACACTGTTTATATACAAATGTGCCTTCTTCATCTTTATTTTGTAATTATACTTCGTTCTAGGGGCAAATCTCAAATGTTTCATGACGACTTAAATATTTTTGTCAATTGAGTGTCCCCTAAAATCGAGGTCGGATCAGTGGCGTAGCTACTACACGAAGGGCCCCGGGGCAAAAATGACGTTGGGGCCCTCTCCAAACTAATACTATAACACAGGCGCCGACGTTTGAAAATCTTGTGGTATGCTCAGTGGTGTTTCCAATATGGGGAGGTGGTTGCCCGCCTGCAGCCCCCCTCCCCCCCCCCCCCCCCCCCCCCCCCCCGACAGGTATTTCTTACAAAAAATCTTTATTATATTTTTCCAATTCCAGGTACAAAGGTAAAAAGTAATAATTTTGTTTTATTTTAGTGGCATTTCTTCTTTTTTGCTTCATCTGGTGTTAATTTAGGACCACTTTAATCTCTGAAAGGAGAAAAGTAATTTTTTTAACATACAGTAATACATGCATATCAGAAAATGATGTGCCTGTATTGTGAATACTGTGTTCATAATCGTAAAAACTAACATCGGATGGTCTTCCTACCTTCATTCTTTTGCAGATTTATTTTCTATACAGTATTACGAAAATAGTCCATAACCACTTCTGCTGTCATACCATGTCTAGCGATACCAATAGGTTTACAACCCATTGTTACATCACACACCAGTTCAGTAAACAGGATGAAAAATGTTACGATTTAATACTAACACGATTCCTTGAAGACAATTAACTTTTAAGAGAATACATGAACTTTAAATTAGTAGTATACACATTTTCATCGTATCGTACCAAACCCACTTCATTTCTAGTTATTTAATACAACAATTAAAGGTTACCGCCTTCAGTTTACGATATTGAAGTTACAAGCAGCATTCCATTAACATTCGGACTATTTAGAAAATGATCACTCACATGTCAACATGAATTTTAATGCCTACGAATTCAATTACCTGTTTGTTTTAGATAATCTTTTTACAGCGGTGTATTACAAAAGCCAGCCGCCCATCAGTGGAATGAGAGAGTCGAATTTAATTACAATCAAGAAATATAACGTAAAGAAAAAAATAATACCAAAGTTTTCAGTGGGGTATGCCGAGCATACCCACTCAAATTTTGGGGTATGCTTGAGCGACCGAGCATACCCTTAATCGGCGCCTATGAACTATACAGATGCAATACTACTTCATCAGGTCCTTACCGCTTACTGGAAGACATAATAAAGCAAACCTAAATATGAAACTTCTTGGCAGATTAAAATTGTGAGCCGGAACCGGGACTCGAACCAGGGACTCTTGCCTTTCGCGGGCAAGCGCGCTACTGACTGTGCTATCCCGATACGACTCACGATGCCGCCTCACGACTTTACTTCCGCCAGTACCTCGTCTCCTACGTTCCAAACTTCACAGAAGCTTTCCTGTGAACCATGCAAGACTAGCACTCCTGGAAGAAAGGATATGGTGGAGATATGGCTTAGCCACAGCCTAAGGGATGTTTCCAGAATGAAACTTTCAGTCTGCAGCGGAGTGTGCGCTGATATGAAACTTCCTGGCAGATAAATATTGTGTGCTGGAACCGGGACTCGAACCTGGGACCTTTTCCAGCGCACACTCCGCTGCAGAGTGAAAGTTTCATTCTGGAAACATCCTTTAGGCTGTAGCTAAACCATGTGTCCACAATATCCTTTCTTCCAGGAGTGCTAGTCTTGCATGGTTCGCAGAAGAGCTTCTGCGAAGTTTGGAAAGTAGGAGGCGAGGTACTGGCGGAAGTAAAGTTGTGAGGCGGCATCGTGAGTCGTGTCGGGATAGCACAGTCGGTAGTACGCTTGCCCGAGAAAGGCAAGGGTCCCCGGTTCGAGTCTAGGTTCCGGCACACAATTTTAATCTGCCAGGAAGTTTCATATCTCCGCTGCAGAGTGAAAGTTTCAATCTGCAAACCTAAATACTCTTAAGTAAATTACTGTGTGTCACGCAGCAGATAATATTTAAGCGTACTCTCTAATATAATTATAACTGTGAAAGTTAATTATACTTTCAAGCAGAAACTTCTGGGTGGATTTGGATGAAATTTTGGACGTAGGTAGGACATACAGATAAAACTACCATGGAATAGTTTTCGAAGTTGCTCCATACTAGGTGAATGACGTCGCAGGCAGAATCTAGTAAAATTGAACAATGAAGGTTTACTCAACCACGAAAATATGGCCCCTCGCCGCGAATCAAACCATGAACAGTATTGTCACACAGGTCGGCCGCGGTGGCCGAGGGGACTGAGGCGCTCCAGTCACGGTCTGCACGGCCACTACGGTCGGGGGTCCGAATCCCCCTCGGGCATGGATATTTGTGCCGTCCTTAGTTGTAAGTAGTTCATAAGTAGTTTGTAAGCTTAGAGACTGATGACCCCGTAGTTAAGTCCCATAGACTCTACAAACATTTGAACATTTTTATTGTTACACACTGCTAGTAATTCAGCACGTCTTAGCGAACAAGCAATACCTTTTTATGTTTATATTCTGAGATGGGAATAATATTTGGATTCCACTTCGTGCGTTTGAAGTTTGATGGCAGAGTTCAAAAATTTAAAAGTCGAAAATCTTTCATTCAGCTAAAACATTATATACAGTAGAACGTCGATTATCCGAAGTGTAATTGGGGGACATGGATGTTCGGAAAACCGATTATCGTATAATTGAACTGTACACTTCTACTTCGCAATAAGAAGTACTGTACAGTAAATGTATTTATACAGTATTTGGAGGCGCGCGATCCTTCACACTGCGCCGAGCGGCACGCCGCAACACTTGCAAGGCGCAGCTGTTGCTGTGAACAGCTTTGATGCTGCCGCTACTGTACTTCTGCCGACTGGAGTGTGCCGATTGTTGTACTCAGCGACTGTCGGCTTGGCCTGTCAGCAGGCCCCACTAGAAGCAATGTTCCGTCACCCTGTGGCCCAGTGCGGCTACTGTGGGCAGCTTAGTTTGACGGGAGGTGGAATTGATGGACGGTAGGGTGGGAAGGTAAAATAAAATAAAATAATTAAAATAAAAAACTACGCTCTACTACCTTTTTCCGAATTTGCTCACGGAGACTGAGGGGGCCCCTTGATCTCGGGGGCCCCGGGGCACTGCCCCGCCTAGCCCTATGGTAGCTACGCCACTGGGTCGGATATCTGAAACCAAAACATGGTTTATGTTATGTAACATTGTAACAGAAAAGACTGAAGCAAACTGTTTATTAGAATAAGATTGTAATTTGATTACGCATTTTTCAATAAATAACATTTTAAATGAAAAAGTCTGTTCTAATGAGAGACAAAAATTCAGCTTTTTACGACGGTATTAACAATGTCAGCGGGAAAATCGTAAGGGATAAAGTAAACAGGCGCTATTGATGCTCTTATAAGTATTGTTTGATGTTTTCATATGTTTATTTTATCGCTTGAAAATAGATGTCAATGTTTTGAAAAGTTGTTTCAATTGCCAGTAAGTTGCTCACAAACATACACCATATAGTTTTCTTTAGCCATCAATAACATTTAGCGCTGTTGTTCCCTCAATTCTAGAATTAAACTATGACTTTCTACATAACAGATCCCCACTCTTAACCTCACTTTCAGCATCGCGTATTGAGAGAGGCGAATTGTCGTGACGGACACTGACAGACAGTGTGAATACAACTTGACATGACGGTGCCGTGACGTGATGATGACGTGACGGACAGTGTGAATTGGCCTTAACTCGCCATGTATATACATTCACGCTCCGTCAAAACCTTCGTTTATTTCCAGCAGTTCTTAACACGTTATCTCTCTTTCTCTGTGTAATTTAATGAATATTCTACATTTAATTTGGCCCATCAGCAACTGTAATTGGAGAATCAGTCTTTAGACTAAGCAATCTGTAGTATAAGCAGTAGCTTAAGACTTCTTTTTCAGCTAACGACGTGCACAAGAATTGTGTTGCTGGTGCACAAGAATTGTGTTGCTGCCGACGATAAGAAGAACTACAATTCATCATCACAAAGGATGGAGGAGCCACAAATATATTTAATATGATTTACATTTTTAAGGACATTTTTGGAAATGATGGATTGATATGCTGGATTTGTATTGTGTACTATTTTAGCGAGATTTCTGTAACTATACTAATGTCTTTTTCTCTCTCTCTCTTAATCTCTGTCACAGGTCGCCAATTCTTCTGTAATGATACTTTTTTCTTTTTAGCTGGCGTTGTCAAGATTAAACTTAAGTACCATTATTGAAATTTAGCAAACTGTGAAATATTACAGTGAATATTAGTTTTGAAAAGATAGAGACTCTGAGAAAAACATGAAAGATTCCGCCATCAGTATTTTGCGGCAATAGTAGTTAGAATAAAGACAACACCAGAAAGCATAATTACAAAAGAAAGTGGCTGAATCCGTTTTTTTAACCTGGCAGGAGAACACAGATTGGAGTTATCATACTGGAATCGAACCTGTATAGATAATTAATTTCTTCTTTACTGTAAACTGATGCCTGGTTGCATAAGCTTCGAATACTTAAGTTTCAGGGCCATGTTTAATTCCAATTACATGTGATGTTTAAAGTTACAAAATTATCGGACTTCGTTTAAAGAAAAGAAGAATTACTGCAGGCATTGAAACAAAATTCAACACAAATTACAATTACGAACAACTTTGACTGGAGAGAACAAACAGAAAATATTGTGGGGAAGGCGAACCAAAGGTTACGTTTCATTGGTAGAACACTTAGAAGATGCACCAGCTCCACCAAAGAGACTGCCTACATCACACTGCCTGGAGTACTGTTGCCTCTTGTGGGACCCTCACCAGGTGGGACTGACGGAAGACATTGAGAAGGTTCAGAGAAGGGGAGCTCGTTTTGTTTTATCATGTTGGGGGGGGGGGGGGGAAGCGCCACGGAATGTTGCACGAATTGGGGTGGAAATCATTAAAAGAAAGACGTTATTTATTGCGGCGTGATCTGTTTGCGAAGTTTCAATCACCGACTTTTACTTCTGAATGTGAAAATATTTTGCTAGCACCCAGCTACTTAGGGAGACATGACCATCCCAATAATCAGAAATCAGATCGAAAATAGAACGATTTAGGTGTTCTTTCTTTACGCGGGCTATTAGAGAATGGAACGGTAGAGAAAAGTTATGAAAGTGGTTCTGCCTCTGCCAGGCACTTGAATGTGATTTGCAGAGTATCTGTGTTGATGTAGAACATTTAAGAACTATTTACACTGTCCGTCACATCATGGCACCATCACGTCAAGTTGTATTCACACTGTCCGTCACGTCAATTCACCCATCTCAATACGCGATGTGGAAAATGAGGTTAGGAGTGGCGATCCTTTTTGTGTAGAAAGTCATAGTTTAATACTTGAATTGAGGGCTAAATGTTATTGATCGCCAAAGAAAACTTTGTAGTGTATGTTTTTGACCAACTTACTGGATACTGAAACATCGACATCTATTTTCAAGCAAAAAAATAAACATATAAAAACATCAAACAATACTTATAAGAGCATAAAAAGCGCCTGTTTACTTTATCCATTACGATTTGCCCGCTGACATTGTTAATACCATCGTAAACAGCTGAATTTTGTCTTTAATTAGAACAGACTTTTTCATTTAAAATGTTATTTAATGAAAAATGCGTAATTAAATTACAATCTTATTCAAATAATGTTTGCTTCAGTCTTTTCTGTTACAATGTTATATAACATAAACCATATTTTGGTTTCAGATATCCGACCTCGATTTTAGGGGCACTTAACTGACAAAAATATTTAAGTTGTCATGAAACATTTGAGATTTACCCCTAGAACGAAGTATAATTATAAAATAAAGATGAATAAGGCACATTTGTATATAAACAGTGCAATCGTCGACTGCAACATGTAATTCGCGTGACGAAAATAGGTTAACTTCCGATGTTAGCAGACGGCAGTTCTGTCAAAACATTCTCTTCGAGAAAGCTTGAAGTAACGTGATGGTTCCATGACAGACAGTGTGAATGCCGTCATTAGAAATACATTGTGGAATGTTTTGACAGACGATGATTTGACCTGACGTGATGAACAGTGTGAATTGGCCTTTACATGCTACCCAATCGCCAATCAAAGTCAGATTGAGTTCTAGTTAAACGTTAATTAAAACATCAAACAAATGTCTGCTGAATAACCTTGATAGAAGCTAAGAAACCCAATGTACACTCTAGATTTTCTTTTAGCTAGGTACATGATTTAATACACTTCATTTATTAACCAAAATGAGTGCTTGTATGGGAGCATGACAAATTACAATTTTTTTATTTGAGAGTTTCTGTCCAGTATTAAGGTTATTATCTTTGAGTGATATCAAAAAGGAAAATACTGTTCTTCTCATGTCATTGCAATTGCGCTTTCATTTTCAGAGGCACGTCCCCCCCCCCCCCTCCCAGACAGCCTGAAAGAAAATGAGAGAGAGAGAGAGAGAGAGAGAGAGAGAGAGAGAGAGAGAGAGAGAGAGAGAGAGAGAGAAAGAGTAAAAGTGAGAAAGAAGGGGGAGAGGAGGGAGAGTGTGTATTTTAAAATTAGTCTCACAACGTCTTCAATATTTAATCAACAGTACCAAACAGTTTAATAATCACAGAAAGAAAATCCTTTGCTGTTGAACAGCAGAGGTTTCAGGAGATTTTAAATGTACAAATTCAAAGTTAGACAGTGTTTACTGAAACCTCTGCTTGTAAAAATTAAAATGCATTTTCATGAGTATTTTATATCTCCTCTGTTTACTGTTGTTTTCTTTTTTCCTTCCATAGAGAAATGAACATGTACAAATCCTGGCAGTATTATTGATGAATCTTCCTGGTAAATTCATCTTATTGTAATTTTCAAGGAAATTTCCTTTTGCCAAACACTCCACCGTGGTATGTAAATTCATTTTGGATTATTATAGATCTACTTAAATGACTTTACATGTCTATGTGAAATTTTAAGTAGTTTTTTAAAAACCATTATTAAAAATAAAATGATGTCACTTTTATTTAAAAATTATGATTCCTTTTTGTTTATTATAATTTGCAACTGACAAATAAGGTAGAACGCAAAGCAGAAAAAAACTGACAGGAAAGATATTTTAATAAAAAACTTTCAATATACCAAACTTTTATTTTATACAATTACCCACAATCATTAGCTCCAGCCATGTAACGTGGAAAGCACAAGAGTAACTGCAATAATATGATATCAGTAATGTAATATCAATGAAACAAGGACAAATTATAAATCAAATAATGAAGAATCGTATTTTGACTAAGCAAATACAAATACTATATAAGACATTTTTTGTTCTGCCAAAATTTGATTTATCACTATTTTATCGAATTTCATGGGTTTGCCACAAGTTTGTTACACAAGCACAAGCACATTAATTTTCACATAATTTTAATTGAAGGACATAATGAAAAGCTATCTTCAACCCACTCAAGTCATTGGGATAAATCTATCTACAAATTTTGAAAATGATCATATACAGGGTGTCCTTTAACTTTTCACACCAAATATCTCTGTAATAACAATAGATATTGAAAATTAACTTTCATAGCCATGAACAAGTGACAGTTGCTTAAAAAATTAAGTACTATGAGACAGACTAAAAGGTAAGCTAATATTATTTTCATCGCCCCATATTATTTCTCATGCAATGAATAGCATGAAAAAACAAAAAAGAATGGCACTGTTTGCATCTCAAATCATCAATTACATATGATAAATTGTGAAGTGAATTTAATGCTGTAAATAAATGACGCATACGGTATCCCTAGGTTACATGCAATATGAGGTTCAGATTTGAGTCTTGGCGCGTTTATTTCAACTCTCAACATTGCTTCACAATTTACTTAATTGATGTATTGTGATACAACTGACACTGTTCTTATTGTGTTTTTTATTTTTATTTATTTATTTTTTATGTTTCTAATCTTATAATCTCTCAAGAAAAGCAGAACGATATAGCAGAGGATGCCAGTATAGTATTGAATGATTAAACTGAGGCTCCTTTTTCGCCTCTTCTAAAATAAGTATTAATTATCAACTTTAGCAATTATCATTTGTTAAATGTATCCAATGTTACCATTTCAGTACTATTGCAGAATGTAACAATCCCCCATCATCCTCTCCCCCCTGTTCTTTAAGATAATATTCAAGCATTGAACCTCTATATATAAAATCAGCTTTTTATATATTTTATTAAATATATTTTAGTGCCACAAAAATGGAACACTTTCCATAAAAATGTAACACTTTCCTGTGAACACGCCAATTTGTATCTTCTGCAATAATAACATCTTTGTAAGTCACACATCTGTCAACAAATGGTAGCAGCAGTCAGTTGTTACCTGATGAAACCGAAATCCACTTAGTAAGTCAATAAATAATTTTGCAGAATAGCAGGAATTTTTCCTTATTGATGATAAAATAATATTTGTTAACTTTTGGGAATGTCTCACAATAATGGCTTATGTAAGCCCTTGCCATATGTTCAAAACTATGAAAACCATGTTTCAATATCTATTGTTGTTCCAGAGATATTTAGGGTGAAAAGATTATGTCATACGTGAGACATCCTGTGTGTATTTTTTAAGTTTCCATCGCAATTCAGAATAGATTTTTATCAGCATCATAAATTAAAGTATATACAGAGCTGCCAATGAATGTTGCATCAGTCAGTTATTGTGTTACCTTTTATGTGGAAGGAAGTCATTGCTGTTATTATTTTTTAACATTGGAAGTAGTCACAGTTACTGTAATGTTTGTTGTGATAGGCATCAGAAGGTTTTGGAAATAAAAATTCAACATTAATTTTAAAAAGATGATTTTCCATTTCTTTTACCAAGACAGTCTATTTGCAGAAGTACAGGCACCAACCACAACTGCTTAGCACTCATCCAAAAGATGAATATGCAACAAGTCATGTGATTAACACGCTAGGGACGATTGACTGGTGATTTATTTTCACTTGCGCCTGACTTCTTTTGTGACGTAAATTGAACCTTAAGTGGCCAACAATACGATATACACCAAGAAAAAAATTTGATACCATAATATCAGTATAATTTTGATACCACGCCACAGTGGCATGCGCAGGCCGCTAGAATAGATAGTGGCATTATGGTAGGCAAACCCGCATAACAAACAACCGGCAGGGGACATTTATATGGGAAATGATTATTTTCCAGTTTGAATTATATTTTGAACGGTATATTTCAAATTCTGGTCTATTTTATAACGCTACTAATTTTTATGTTTATTTTTCATGGAATAGGCCAACTTCCTGTTCAAATTTCCGCATAAGAGTTTCAGAAAATTGGGGACAAGTAATAATTGCTGCAATTAATCTATATATATTACAGGAAAATATTAGATATAGTAATACTACTGTATGGTTATTATTTAGTTATGGAGGAAAAGTAATCCCATTAGAGACCATTTGTCGTCTAATGGAAGAATAAAGTTTTATTTATTTTTCACAATGTTTTACATCGATTGCAGACTATGCCCAAAGAAGCCATTGATTCAATGTTAGGAAACATCCATAAAATGAGTAGATGGATTTGAACTGACACTGTGTGTTGTACATACTTCAAACAGACCAGGACGTAGTCAGAGGTGTTTCGACCCCCTCCCCAAATTCGTCAAAAAGGCCAGGCCCAGGGTACCTCTGGGAATCTGGCGTTATGAGAACTTACCTTTTAGAGCGAATAATATCCAAATGGTGGAATAATGAAGATGAATATTTGAAGAACTGGATAAAATCAGTTGACACCTTAACTCACGGACGAACCAGCCTCAATGACAACAAACTGTCTACTGAGGGCCCAGCTAGAGTGTTCCTTTTAACCTGCAAGCCAGACCGGCCTTGGTCATGTGAGAGTTCAGTGACTCCACATAGGCATGCGCTGTCCAGGAGGCAAGGCGGTCCTCACACTCTAGTGGTGTGAGCCGTCATGAACGTGTTAAATTTCTATAGCACCAAGTTTTGATACTTCTATGCAGTTTGAACTGTTATACCAACACACAAGAGTAGTGTTGAAAGTTGTTATCCCTTGCATAGAATAATCTATATCGATGCATGTTCATTAGCAACAAAGTGATGCTCCTGCACTGTTGAGATCACTTGCATCTAGTGCCATTCTGGGACTTGACAGACGGTGTGTGACTAGCCGGTCCTCTCTGCTCTCTCCTTCGCTCCACACCGCCACACTGGCTAGATAGCACTTGCTGAGTTGCTGCATCCTTGCCATCAGCCTTGCTTCTAAGTGCACAACGATGTTTATTTATTAATTAATTATTTCTCTAGTGAACCCAATTAGTACAATCGTTTGTACAGTTGATACAGGATAATTCAACTTACAATAAAGTAATATTGCCGCGAGAGACGACGAACACCTACTGCTATGACGAACAACCACAAAGCGTTCTCCGAGAAGTCATCAACGCATACAGACCACTTAGTTTAGAGGCTCCGGTTAACCTTAGTGCCGTACCACACGAACTAGTTCATATTCGCCAGTTCTTCCTAGACGCAAGTTACCTGCGAAGGCAGAGCAACACTATCAGAAATAAAACAACAGCAGAGATATACAAGTTTATGAATGACAACGGGAGACAGAACAGGATGGAAACCAAATACGCGCACATACGGTGGCCCACAGTGTGGAAAAACATCAACAACAAGATCCTCGACACAAACATCAGATCAACATGGTACAGAGTCGTAAACGAAACAATAGCCACGAAGGAAAAACTTCACAGGATAAAGCTGGCCAAGACACCAACGTGTAAGGGTTGCGACCTCATTGACACACTACAACACAGGTGTGTATGCGGAGGGAACACGAAGATATGGGAATGGTGTCGAAGGAAACTTGCTCTGATAGGCAGAACGACCACCAAAGAAATAGCAATTGGAACCATGTTACAACCTGATTTCGACTGTTTCCCAATGACGAAACAAAACATGTGGACCTGGCTAGTCGGCCACACATTACATTATATAATTAATAAACCGGCGGAAGGCACTTACCACGATTTTCGACTCTATAGTATAAATCAGGCTATGAAACTCCTAAACAATCCACGACACAAAACATTATTTGCAAACTACCCAGTGGCGTTAGAATTAACGCAGATATGAAAAACAAAGGGCAATGAACGATATTAGTTTATGATGAACACTACGACACTAGTGAAACATTAGAAAGAGGATGTCAAAGAAGCATGGCGCATAGTCATATCGGCGCGTGGCGCTACCGGTGTTAAGAGAGGACAAAGTAAAACAGTTTCAAAATGAAGGAGATTAGTGATTTTTTACGAAAAGAATATCCCAAACGGAAATCAACCCAACCCAATTCACGAGAAGACGAACTCTGGTAGTAGACAGTGTGCTGAAAATGACATGTGTGTGAATACAGAAGTGTCAGTTTCTTTATCATATTCCTTTAGTTATTCTTATTTCTTTTATTATTTATCATTATTATTATTTTCCTGTGACAGAAGTTGTCGATATATGTTATTTCCTTCTAGATGAAGTTCCACACTCACCTGCGGAGGACTTCAAGACGGAAAGAGATCCACTACCTTAACGTGCAGAAGAAGAGTACATTGCTTTAGTCAAAGGCCGATGGAAAAAAAAAAAAAAAAAAAAAAAAAAAAAAAAAAAAAAAAAAAAAAAAACTGCCGGCGTGGCGCAGGGGATAGCATCACGGACTGCGGAGCAGAAGGTCGCCGGTTCAATCCCGCCCATCGGCAAAAATTTATTTCTTTGTAATTTACAATTCCAGAAGGGTCTACATCTTTCTTATGTTCACTTGTAAATTCTACTTGTTTCTTATGTTAACTGTTCTCCTAATTTCTGGTAAAATCTGTCTGTGTATAAATAGCAGAGCACTCTGCCTGAGAGGCAGTCAGTGCTGCGTGTATGTTGAGTTCGTAATAAACGTGCTTTCAGTATAAGTGCTGTGTTTAGTTGCCTTCGAAGTCAAGCCTACTTCCATCGCAATGCGACATTGTTTGGTGGAGGCGCCGGGTACACTGTGCAACAGCTGCATCACCGTGGCTCCGATTAGGCAACGTAAAAGCCGTCACTTACACGGACTGGAACTGGAATACAACGGATACACCGAGTACATCCTTCCAAAAGTCCATATTATCAGAAGAACGATGGAGACGAAACCAGCAATAAGCCAGCTGCACATCAGACACCCGTCAGTGTTCTCTGGAGATGCTGGACAGGACCCCAACAAATGGCTAAAAGGGTTCGACCGAGTCGCCAAGTACAACAGGTGGGATCATACGATGTGCTTGGCCAACGTTTATTTCTACCTGGATGGAACAGCCCAGCAATGGTTCGAAAACAACGAAGACAAGTTGAATGACTGGGAGACGTTGCAGGAGGAACTTAAGAAGACGTTTGGAGACCGCCAGCGACAAATCTGCTCGGCGGAAGAACAACTGAAGAACCGGGCCCAACGACATGGTAAGCCGACACAGTCTTACATACAGAGTGTTTTGGCCCTGTGTAACGTAGTCAATCCGAACATGACTGAAACGGACAAAATCACGAACCTAATGAAGGGAATTGCAGAAGATATGTACCAAGCTCTTATGATAAAAGACGTCGCTACGACAGAAGAGTTCATCAAGTGGTGCCAGCGTATTGAAGAGATGCAACAAAGGAGGGTTGGACGCAAGAAGTATGACAGACTCCCAAATGTAGTCCCTATGGCCGTTGTGGAAGACCAGCAGGACTTGGCTTCTCTGATACGACAAATCGTGAGAGAAGAAATGGCAGCCGGGATGATTAGACCGAGCGAGCATCAGATTATGGCCATGGATGTGAGCCCTGTAAGATACGAGGTAGCCGACGCCGCTGAGGACGAGGTATTTCAAACATTAGCTCTTGTCTGCCCCGTCAATCGCACCCGACGTGAAGAATGGCGTCGCCCTGCTATGACTTACGCTGCAGCCGCCAAACGGCAGCCCATGAACCGATCGACACGACCACAGCCAATTCCCCCAGTAACTATGACGCCCCGCAGAAGAACAGACGTCTGGAGGACAGAAGACAACACACCACTGTGTTTCCACTGTGGATGCCCTGGACATGTCGTACGCTACTGCAGAGAGAAGAGGCGAGTATTCGATGATTATTTTGCCACAAGACGTCAGCCGTCGGAGCAGTTCTATCCAAGGCAGTCATCTGCTGATGAGTTCAGTCGACCTATGGGAAGAAGCCCATCGGCGTACCCTAGACGAGGTCGCTCCCCGACGCGCCGCAGTCGTTCACCGTCGCCGTACAGAGGTACCAGCCGCTCCCCTAGCCGCCGCGCCCAGGAAAACTAAGTGAGGCGACCATCTACGGAGGTGAGGCCGCCACAGATGAAAATCCTCCATGGACGACAGTCGTCAAGATGTCGGGAAATCTCATCGACGTCATAATCGACGGCCAACCTGTCCGGGCACTTTCCGATTCAGGAGCCTCTTTTTCTGTATTATCGGATAATTACCACCGCACACTAAAGAAGACAATGTTCTGTGATACGGGAGCAACTGTGCTGAAGATCGCAAATGGAAAGTACGTCCATCCAGCAGGAACTTGTCTCGCAAGAATAACCATCAACAACAGGACGCAGCCGTTTGAATTTATCGTGTTAACAGAATGTAGTCACAATGTCATCCTCGGATGGGACTTCCTTCAGGCCTCCCAAGCTGTCATTGACTGTGGAAGATCTGAGCTGCAAATTGAAGAAGTTGTTCCGCCAGATACACGTAATACAGAATTTTCAGAGAAGTTATTCGTCGTTGACAATGTGACGATACCGCCGTTGACAATGAGAAGAGTTGCAGTCACAAACACAGATGACTGGTTAAACTGTGAAGCTCTTGTTGATAGTAAAAAGTTTATCAGGCTCACAAAAGAAATTTACATACCAGCGGCTGTCATAAGCATTACCGGTGGTCAAGGAGAGATTTGGATCACAAATTGTCACGAGCAGTCACAACTTATCCCCAAGGGAATGTGTATCGGGACAGCTGAACCAATCCAGGACGGTGAGCTCAACGTCATCAATGAAGACCCATGCCCTGCTATTAGTACAGACAACACGATGGAGGAAGCAAACGTGGAACTGCCAATAAGGCCTGGACTGACCAAGGAACAACGCCAGCGAGTGTTAGGTATACTACGCCAATTTTCGGGTGCATTCACACCTCAGCAGGGGAAAAGTCAGACGAAACGGCCCACGATAAAGCACCGTATCAATACTGGGGACCATCTGCCAATTAGCCAGCGTTCGTATAGAGTGTCGCCAGCTGAAAGACGGATAATTCGGGAGGAAATGGAGAAGATGTTGCGAGATGACATTATTCAACCTTTGGAGAGTGCTTGGTCGTCTCCGTTGTCCTCGTAAAGAAGACTATCGGCGGCTGAACAGTATCACAAAGAAAGATGTCTACCCATTGCCGCGTATTGATGACACCTTAGACTGCTTGAAAGGAGCTACATACTTCTCGACTATGGACATGCAGACAGGTTACTGGCAAATCGAGGTTGACGAAGCTGACAGGGAGAAGACGGCTTTTATTACAACTGACGGTCTCTATGAATTTAAAGTAATGGCATTTGGGTTATGTAATGCTCCAACCACATTCGAACACGTGATGGACAACTTGCTTCGATACCTTAAGTGGACGACGTGTCTCTGCTATTTAGATGACATTGTCGTTTTCTCGAAAACATTTGAAGAACATCTGAGTCGCCTGCCAACTGTGTTGAAGTGTGTTCAGGCTGCAGGTCTCCGCCTCAATCCAAAGAAGTGCCTCTTCGTCGCCAAAGAGATAAAAATCCTGCGGCACCTAGTCAACGGAGATGGTGTCAGTCCTGATCCAGATAAAGTAAGGGAGTCACAGAATTTCCAACTCCTCAGCACATTCGTGATGTGAGAAGTTTTCTCGGGCTGTGCTCATACTACCGACGTTTCATAAAATGATTTTGTAACAAGGCACGTCAATTACAAGAACTTCTGCAGGGAGACGCCAAATTTTACTGCGATGAGACAAAAGAAAGAGCTTTCCGAGCACTTAAGGAGGCTCTAACTTCCTCACCAGTGCTAGCCTTGTACGACGAGAATGCAGAAACGAAACTTCACACAGATGCCAGTGGCTATGGGATTGGTGCAGTGCTTGTACAAGTTCAGGAAGGTGCTGAAAAAGTGATAGCCTATGCATCAAGAGTACTCTCAAAGTCCGAGATAAACTACTCTACAACTGAAAAAGAATGTCTCGCGGTTATCTGGGCTATCAACAAGTTCCGGTCGTATTTATTCGGCAAACCATTCACCGTCGTGACAGACCACCATTCTTTGTGTTGGCTGACTAGCTTGAAGGATCCATCAGGTCGACTAGCAAGATGGGCACTAAGACTCCAAGAGTACGATGTCACAGTGGTATTCAAAAACGGGCGCAAACACAAGGATGCCGACTGCCTTTCGAGGAATCCATTAGTGGAACACAACAGCATTAATGAAATTTCAGCTCCCACTGAATTAGATGACGTTACAGCTGAACAGAGGTAAGATCCAACACTATTAAAAATGATAGAGGCCTTGGAGAAAGGAGAACCGACCAATGAAGAGTTCCAACTTATAAACAGAACATTGTACAAGAGCAACTACGATCCACTGGGCCCTAAATGGCTACTTGTTGTTCCAGCTCATCTCCAGACAGCTATTCTCAAATATTTCCATGATGCCCCAATATCCGGTCATCTGGGATTCGTGAAGACCCTAGAAAGAATCAGACGCAGGTATTACTGAAAAGGTCTCTACCGATCTGTCAAGCACTATGTGAGTCACTGTAAAGAGTGCCAGCGACGGAAGCATGTGCCGCAATTACCTCCAGGACACCTCGTACCAATTCCGCCGGCAGCTGCTCCATTCCACCGAGTTGGGATCGATCTTTTAGGGAGGTTCCCGAAGTCGACAACCGGTAACCGCTGGATAATAGTCTGCACTGACTACCTCACACGCTACGCTGTCACCAAACCTGTGCCGACTGTAGAAGCTCTAGAGATCGCAAAATTCCTTGTAGAAGACATTATTTTGAAGCATGAAACACCACGTGTCATGATATCTGATCGTGGAAAAGTATTCCAGTCAAAACTAGTATCAGAGGTGATGTCACGGTGCAACATTGTCCACAGAATGACAACTGCATACCATCCTCAGTCAAATGGTCTTACGGAACGTTTTAACAAAACATTAGCCGACATGCTGTCGAGGTGGTCGATGTTGAGCGGAAGGATTGGGATACAATTCTGCCAGTCGTAACATTTGCTTACAATACCGCAAGACAAGACACCACAGGCTTCATGCGGTTTTTCCTGCTCCATGGCCGTGAAGCTGAGACGACAATGGATACACTGTTCCCGTTCCAACCGGACGACACTCAGGATGACTATGTTAAACAGCTCATCACCAGGGTCGAAGAAGCAAGACAGCTGGCTCGCATACGGACACTGAACGCCCAAGAGAAGGACCGTCAACGGTATAACGACAAGCACCGACCTGTTGTGTACAGCCCAGGAGATCTGGTATAGATTTTTACCCCTGTACGGAAGGTTGGACTGTCAGAAAAGTTATTGAAGCGATACTTTGGTCCGTATCGTGTCATACGCCGCCTGTCAGACGTCACATACGAAGTTGAGGATTATGAGCCGTCGTCGAAACGTCAAAAACGAAGAGACATTGTTCACGTCCCGCGCATGAAGCCTTAGTACGATCCTGAAGAGCAGGTAGACGACAATGGCTTCTTGTTCAAGGACTTTAAAGACGGTAATGTTCCTGATGAAGCCACGACAGGAACGTCTGTCGTCGATAATCGCGGAGAAGGGAAGGATTCTCTTGAACTGTCATACAGAGGACCCATGACACGGTCAAGATCCAGGACATTGCAGCTGGCTCCACAGGGATCATAACAGCGGGTCGCTGTTTCTTCAGGAGAGGGAGCAATGCCGCGAGAGACGTCGAATACCTACTGCCGGCGTGGCGCAGGAGATAGCGTCACGGATTGCAGAGCAGAAGGTCGCCGGTTCAATCCCGCCCACTGGCAAAACTTTATTTCTTTGTAATTTACAATTCCAGAAGGTTCTACATCTTTCTTATGTTCACTTGTAAATTCTACTTGTTTCTTATGTTAACTGTTCTTCTAATTTCTGGTAAATTCTGTCTGTGTATAAATAGCAGAGCACTCTGCCCGAGAGGCAGTCAGTGCTGCGTGTATGTTGAGTTCGTAATAAACGTGCTTTCAGTATAAGTGCAGTGTTTAGTTGCCTTCGAAGTCAGGCCTACTTCCATTGCAACGCGACAATATCAATACTGCACAAAATAATTCTTCATTTAATTAAAGTTAATTACATAAGTAGAACAAGATACATAATATTACTTAATCTAATTACAGGAGTGAGCTGGAACAAGATATTAGTGTGGTAGAATTGGTTTAACCTATTTGAATCTGCTACTTCAATCTGTCATTTTTACAGATGTTTACAAGATGTTCATGGAATATGTCTATGAGACTGCAGTTGTGGCCTAATTTAAGACAGTTTTGCCTCCATATATTCCTGAACTGAATAGAAACAGTATTTTATTAGAAGAGATTTCACAGATCGTTTATTTATTTCCTGTATTTCTTTTATATGCTTTGGAAGGTGATTAAATAATTTCAGTCCCATATATTTAATATAATTACTTTATGTACCATTGCTGCCTCGACTGAATAATATGTGCTCCGTTGTGGCATTGCCCAGCATGCAGCTGGTGACTCCCTCGCCAGTTCCCTAATACCATGTAAGGTGGCTTATCCATAATATTAATATTTCCCACAGCATGTATCATGTTGGAGTATCACTACACATTTTAGTGTGATATATCAATAAATAAGTCAAGTCGTTGCCTTGATGTGTAAGCAAACAAATTAAATTATCACTTACTGTTGTCATCTGTCCCCAGAGCCAAGAATACACACATAACAAAAAAGTGTTTATACATACATGTGGCGTCTGTTCCGAAAGAACAGACGTCACTTCTGATCCTGCAGTTGTTATTCTTTAATATTCACAGAATATATGACATCAACTGTGATTCTGTGAATATTAAATAATAACAACTGCAGGATCAGAAGTGACGTCTGTTCTTTCCGAACAGACGCTCATGTATATATATAATATGCTGGTGACGGGCAATGATCCTATCGTTAGTGGGGAGGGGTGGGAAAGTTTGAAGCCCTTACTCTTACGGGAATTAGTTTCATAACTACGAGTTTGAGTACTGTGGGCAGGGCGAAGCTGGGAATTTGTATCTGACGGGAGGCGTGCTTAGGTAGTCCTTGCAGATGCGGTGATCACTGTGTCCCCAGTGGTGTAGGGGTCAGCGCAACTGCCTCGAAAGCAGGAGACCCGGGTGCGAATCTCGGCTGGGTACACATTTTCAGCTTTGCTCAATCGCAGTTGATGTCATATATTCTGTGAATATTAAAAAAGTGTTTCATAACCACGATTCTTGGGGATCATAACCTTCTAAATATAAATGTAATAGGGACATACAAACACAATATATCAGTTGCCTTTATTGCTCATGCATACAGAAATTGATAAGTTGTCTGACAATAACCTAGACATTCCAAATCTGCAACGTATACCAGTAACCCCTAAACCCAGTAACATGTCCTCATGCACTGATGCACGCCTGTATTCACCGTACCATACTGTCCATTAGATCATCAATGACTGTAGATCCATATTCTCCAACAATAATTTGGCATCTATCTCTCAGATTGCTATGAAATATCTGTTCCAAAGGAACAACATTCGTAATGGTCTACAGCCATATGCAGGGTGGTTCATTGATAGTGACCGGGCCAAATATCTCACGAAATAAGCATCAAACGAAAAACTACAAAGAACAAAACTTTTCTAACTTGAAGGGGGGGAAACAGATGGCTCTACGGTTGCCTCGCTAGTTTTCGCTGCCATAGGTCAAACGGATATCAACTGCATTTTCAAAAATAGGTACCCTCATTTTTATTACATATTCGTCTAGTAAATAAATATGAATGTTTCGTTTGGAACACTTTTTTTCACTTTGTGACAGATGGCGATGTAATAGTCACAAACGTACAAGTATGTGGTATCGCGTAACATTTCGCCATTGCAGGCGGTATTTGCTTCGTGATACATTACCCGTGTTAAAATGGACCGTTTAGAAATTGCAGAACTGGTCGACATGATATTTATGTTTGGCTATTGTGATCAAAATGCCCAACAGGCCTGTGCTATGTATGTTGATCAAAATGTTTGTAAATCTATCAGACTCAACTGCGTGGTTATTAGTCCGTGGTTTACAAACTATTTAAACTCAGGGAAACTAACGTAAGGACAACACAAACACCCGTGCCAGAAGGGGGATTCGAACCCCCGGTGGCGAGCAACCACGCGCTCCTCAGCGAGGCGCCTTAGAGCGCTCGGCTACTCCACCATAGCACACCCGTACGTTGACCATTATCCTGGAAGACGTCATCCAAGTGTCCAGACCTTTTGTCCTATAGTTACGTTATTTAAAGAGACAGGAAATGTTTAGCCACAAGTGAAACGTCAACCACGACCTGCAAGAAATGATGATGCACAAGTGTTTTAGCTGGAGTTGCGGCTAATCCACACATCAGTAGCAGTCAAATTGAGCGAGAATTGGGAATTTGAAAAACGTCGGTGTTTAGAATCCTACATCAACATAAATTTCACCCATACCATTTTTCTATGCACTAGGATTTGCATGGGAAGACTTTGAACGTCATGTACAGTTTTGCCACTGGGCACAAAATAAATTACTGTACGATAACAGATTTTTTTTTCACGCGTTCAGTTTAGTGGTGAAGCGTCATTCACAAACAGAGGTAAGGTAAACCGGCATAATATGCACTATTGGGCAACGGGAAATTCACGATCGATGCGACATGTGGAACATCAGTGACCTTGGCGGGTTAATGTGTGGTGCGGCATTATGGAAGGAAGGATAATACATGATGATTTCTTACGTACTGTTCTACCGATTTTACTACAAGACAAGACAGAATGACGATGTACTTTTACCATGATGGATGTCCTGCACATGGTTCGCGTGCAGTTGAAGCGGTCTTAAATGGAATATTTAATGACAGGTGGATTGCTCGTAGAAGCACCATACCATGGCCCGCACGTTCACCGGATCTTAAATCCCTGGAGTTCTTTCCGTGAGGAAATTTGAAGGATGTTTGTTATCGTGATTCACCGACATTGTCTGAAAATCTGCGTCATCGCATTGTCAATGCATGTGAGAGCACATTACTGAAGGCGAACTACTCGCTGTTGAGAGGAACTTCGTTACGCGTATTGCCAAATCCGTCGAAATTGAAAGACATCATTTTGAGCATTTATTGAAGTCATAATTACAGGCAATCACGCAGTAACATCATGTGTTCTCATAATGTATGCTAATTTCACAAAAGTACATGTGTCACTTTGGAACAACTGAAATAAAGTTCAAAAATGTTTGTAAAGCTTAAGGGACTTAACTACGTGGTCATCAGTCCCTAAACTTACATACTACTTATGAACTATCTTATACTAAAGACGGCACAAACATCCATGCCCGAGGGAGGATTCGTACCCCCGACGGGGAACGACCTCGTGCTTCATTGCATAGCGCTTCAATGCGCTCGGCTGCTCCTTAGCGGCGAAATAAACTTCAAACGAACCTACGCTCTGTGTTTTTATTTAAAAAACCTACCTGTTACCCACTGTTCGTCTAAAATTGTGAGCAACATGTTTGTGAATATTACAGCGCTATCACAAAGTGACAAAAGTGGTTCAAATAAAACATTCACATTTATTTACATACTAGACGAATATGTAATAAAAATGCAGGTACCTATTTAAAAAAAATGCAGTTGATATCCGTTTAACCTATTGAAGAACCATCTAACGGGCCAAGCAAAGCGCAATCTGCCTTCCTCCTTCAAGCTAGAAAACTTTTGCTCTTTGTAGTTTTTTCGTTTGATGTTTATTTCGTGAGATTTTGGCCCAGTCACATTCAATGGACCACCCTGTATAGTAAGTAATAAAGGAAGGTTTTTAGATAATTATTTATTTAATGTATGGTGTATTACCAACCATACACACATCAAAAGAAGTGTTTCATCACCATGATCTTAGGGGTTCATGACCTTTGACATAAAACTGGAATAGAGATATACAAAAACAACATTTTAGTTCTTTTTATTGCTCATGAAAACAGAAATTGTCAAGTTGCATGACTTTGTGTTTCAGATTGCAGCATACACCAGCAGTACTCCTGACAATCGGTAACATGTCCTCTTGCACTGATCCATGTCTGTATTCGTTGTGGCATACTGTACTCAAAATCATCAAGGGGCTGTTGGTCCAGATTGCTTCGCTCCTCGATGGCGATTGAGCGTAGATCTCTCGGATTGGTTGGTGAGTTGTCTCAGCCAAAAACAGCACTTTTGAGATAGCGTTCATGCCAGAAGAACCTATAAGTGATTCTAATCTTGTGGAGAGAACACATTCACAAGATGTGCGTGATGAGCGCAAGAACTGTTGCTCATTAAGAGGAATCCCTCACTGAAATGCTGCTGATATGGTCAGAGGATGTCATCCCTGCACCTTATGGCCGTTTGATTGCCTTCTATAACCCTTAGTGAGTTACGGTGGCCCCACAAAACGTCACCCTGAAACATCAAGGAACCACCACCACGCCACACTCACTAGACGGTGTGTCTAAGACATTCACAAGTGCCCAAGCTGCCTCCAAAAAAGGTGTCCTACGATTGTCTGGTTGGAGGCATATGCGAGTATCATCTGTGAATAGCACTTGATGCCAATTCTCACTAGTCAATTCAATACGCTGTTGGGCCCATCTGTATCCACCGTTTGGTATCTACATGTCTAATCTGGACCTCACCATGTATGTCAGAAGTGAAGTTGTGTGTCAAGCAGGCCATTGGTATAATTTCATTCGAAAAATGCCGTCCTGTGGCTGCACGAAAATCACTGATGAGCATGGTGGCGTTTCTCTCGGGGTTTTCCCGAGTTGAAATCCGTAAATACAGGGATGATGGGACTCCAGTCACAGAGGATACCACCAGGGAAAACCCAAGCACCACCTCCAGACTACCCACAGACGTCAATTTCTTTTCAACTTGTACACTATTGACTCCCTCTTCACTTGCCTGAAGTGTACCAACACAACGACGTATTTCTGACTCTTCAGGCTTTCTCGCCGATCTTGTGACATGATGGGTAGTCGTGTGTTCTGCCGGATATCAGTGTCTAATCTGCACGATATATCGGTTATGTAACTCATAACCTTCATCAGGTCCGACTTGAGACTGCTTCCTGAGAGGACCGGGTCCTATATTTATGTCTGCGGCCTTCCCACTCCACAGAAGGATCACCTACAACTGCCAGTGGAGGGGGTAGGCTGCAGACATAAATATTGGACCCAGTCCACTCAGAAAGCAGTCTCAGGTCGCACTTGATGAAGGTTATGACTTACATCGCCGAAATATTGTGCAGATTAGACACATGTCTGGCAGAACACCCGACTACCCCTCATGTCAATGACGGAATTGTTTATGAAGAACCCAATGCAAATATTAACCAATTTGTTTACAAAATGAAGGATTTTTTTTGTCATCGCCTCCAATACATATAATTGCCAGATTGCCGTTCTTATTTGAAACAGAAATCCATCATTCATCCCTAATCTCCCAGTTGTTCTTTTAAAATATTCACCTCTTTCCTAATACAAGCAATTCTCTTTATTGTACAACAAGTTACATAACAATCTTACAATCCTGTCGACAGTGGCGGCTGGCGCTACAGATGACTGGAGATTCATTTCTTTCAGTGCCGAATCTTGAAAGTGGCGTGCCCCCCCTCCTCCCCAACTCCTTGGCGCCCTCCTCCCACCGCCCTTTAGAGATATTTTCATTACAAGATCTGCAGAATGTCTTACCTCGGCTTTGATTATGCATGCTTCAACTCGAGCTGAGGCGTTGGCCTACTAAGCTTCGTTATTTCACACTTCTCTTCCAAGCCTAAAGCTGCGTAATTTGTTTCTCAAAGATACTGAACATTGTTCATTTTCTTTGGTAATAAACACCAAGAACATATTAATGTGCACATGAACACTAAAACACAGTAAGTAACTGATTAACCTATTAAGTGACTGTAACAAAATGAATCTGTTATGATGAAGAGACAAGCTACCTTCGGGTCATGTGACACTCCTAACCTTACACATGTGCAAAGGCAGTTCTTTCCCAAATCTTTTCAAACAATTAAATATTTGTTACAACGAAGAGTATAAACGTCATTTACCCTCAAAACCGCATTGCAAGTAACAATGCAAAAGTCGTTCTTCCCAGATCTGTTAAAAAGAAGATTGGCTTAAAAAATTGCTTGCAGTCAGTCTCGCCCACTACCTTTGACAGAGCATAGTGATGCCACTAATGTATAGTTAAAACATATTTTATCAAATATGGTGTTTTTGATGAATGTTCAATGCGCCAAAAACCAATACGAAGGGCGGATGTTTTCTTCATGGAGAAATTACGCATGCCAAAGACGAGGTGTGCCCTTCATTGCCTTTGGTTTGGGACTATTCGTGTGTAACCGCCAGAGCTCGAGTAGCCAGGAGCTGGCGTCTCTACCAGCTCCCACTCCAATGTTAAAAGTGGCCCATTTCTGCTGCGGGAGCGCCCATATGCTGCCTCCAGGGGGTTCAGAAGAGAATTTGAACCTCAGCCGCGCATGCGCATTGCAACGATGCGGCCACTGCCGCCTATATTAATCGGCCGTGCTACGACTCATATACATGCTGTCTCCGCGACATAGGGCACATGGATATAGACAGGCATGCGCGTCCGCCATTTTTGTTCCTTCGCGTCGACGCGAGACGGCAACATAGGGCAAGCAGTACGCTTTCAGCATGGTGGCTGTGCAACTTCGAATTGTATAAATGTTCAGAAAATAGTTTTGTTTCTCCATGGACCATGAAAGCCGTAAAATGTTATTGTGAGAAATAGACACCAATAAGGACTTCAAAGCTATGCGAAGAGGATTTTGTAATTACGCATGATTCACACATTGTAAACGGCAGGTTTCAACATTAGTTTTTTTATAGAAGGGTCCGACGCAACAACTTCTGTTACCGACTTCTATTTATACATATATTGGCGACAAAAACACTATTAACATATAGACTAAAACAATACGTTTAAAGATGCATACTGTTTTATGTATTACAATGGCTCATTGGGATCGTATTTGTAAACCATGTTTGAAACTAATGCGATGTTAAAATGCATGTACTTCTGTGAGTCTACGTCATATCTATGTTGTAGCTTACATGCAAAGTATCTTATCTCCAAATTGAACCCTTCTTATTCGCCTATTGGAGGAAATCGGCATTTAATTATTTAATTAGGGGCTTTTTGCCATAAGTCTTAAATGAAAACCTTTTTTAACATGTAATTTGTTTTGTATGAACTTATTAAAAGAATTAATGTTTAGTTTCATTTCGAAGACAGCTAATTTGAAAAAATAGAGCGAATGGTTAAAACGATTGAGTCTAACAGCAATAACAACTATTTCCAGCAATGTGTTTCTTTCTTATTAAAAAATCTTTTATTACGTCCTGGTTTATCATGGTAATGTACATTCATAGCTTGTGCAGTGAAAAAGCAATTTATATCAATTTTGAAAAATATTCCGTGAAAAAAGCACAGACCTGGGTTGTATTCTGATCAGAGTTATCTCCTCACATTGGAAAACGTGCATCTGGAATCCAATAAAACTGAGTTGTCCAATGTGTAGAAATTGCTCCGGATACGCACCCAGGTGGGTAAAATACACACACACACACACACACACACATATATATATATATATATATATATATATATATATATATGTGTGTGTGTGTGTGTGTGTGTGTGTGTGTGTGTGTGTGTGTGTGTGTGTATAACAATTTTTGAAGTTGTATTAAAATAATTTATTATGACTAGATTAATTTTTAATGCAAATTTTTATTTACTTCTTGGTATATGTGTTAGACGTGAAGAAAACGATATATGAAAGCAATAGAAGCGAAGAAATCGGACTTGGAGAAGCTGACGCTGTCGCCGCTTGGAACAAAAATGGCGGCGGAAGCTGCTGCTAAAGCAGAAACTGATGCCCGTCTATATCCAGGTGCGCTACCGCGACGTAAAACGTTTTTCATGCGATAATAATGCTTTAAATGTACATATAAAATGGTCTGATATAAGAACGAAACGAAGAATGATAGTTTAACAACACTGTTATTCTATTTATTTATTTATTTTCACAAAGAGCTCTTTTCTGGGGGTTCATTGAACCAGTGAACACACAGGACGCGCCGGCACTGCTTGTCGATGAACATTATCTCTCTTGGTAAATGCATAAACAGTCCATTGTCCTAAATAAGAAACAGGCTCACTAAATAGTTTCTCATATCGTTTGTACACATTTTTCCCTAATAAAACATCGAGTTGAACAGTTAAACCGCCCATATTCACCAGCCACTGAACGACTTATTTTCCCATGCGGTGTCTAAGTTTTTGTTTCCATTCACTTTTTTGCACTACTACGGAAAAATCGCTACGAAAAACCATTCAAACTTTAGCTTTACTTGTTTAAAGAAACGAAACTTTTACAATCATCAAAGAAGTATGTATCTAAGCGATAGAGACACTTCCGGTTATTTTAAATGCCGCGGTAGAGTGACCGAGCGCTCTAAGGCGCCATGCTGCGGAGCGCGCGGTTGCCCACCGTCGGAGGTTCGAGTTCTCCCTCGGGTTCGAGTGTGTGCGTGTTGGCCTTGGTGTAAGACAGTTTAAGTAGGTTGTAAGTCTAGGGACTGATGGCTTTAGCAATGAGGTCGAATAGGTTTACAAACATTTGAACATTTGATTTGGTTATTTTAATTTCATTATTATAGTAGGTCGCAAAACGATTTAGCTCCGGTCTGAGAAGAGGACGTCCTCAGACACGACCAACCGATTCGCCTCAAATTTGCCAGGTACTTGTGTGCAACATAAAATGGACTCTATAGCCGGGTTCAGACAAATAACTAATGGCGTACTGCAGCTAGTTGCATAGTGAAATTGTAGCTGAGTAGCAAGTGTGAATTTCCAGCTTTAGCAGCGCCACTTAAAGAAACGCTTCTTATTCCACGCAACAAAAATTTCAACTTTGTTGTATTTTGTTTCACCACTTTCTTCCCCCACCACCAAATATCGACCTTCGACTGTCAACTCGCGAGGTATTTCTAACCATTTCACTTCGTTATCAGTGTGTTTGCGTTCGAGATTCCAGTTTTGGCGTGTTTGTTTGCGGCTAAAATATCGAATAAATGAAGAAAACACTTCGTGTGCTTGTGGAACTAAATGTAACGGTCTTTGGGGTGCGTATGAAATGTGCCGTGCAATTCGTGATCAGCTCAGACTGCAGATGCCATAGTGCAAATTGCACAACTAAGTAGTATTTGTGAAATTCTGAGTTAACGACAGCTAGCTGTGCAACTGCAGAAATACACGCGTTGTTGTCTCAATTTGGATGCTTATGTGAACTAGGGTTGCCAGATTGAACTCGAGGCAGGCCCGGAGACCAGACGTGCCCCCCTCCTCCTTGGCCAAATACGCACCCCCCCCCCCAACTGCAACCAACTCCTCCCCAACCAGGATTGTCGTCTTCTACAGAAAATTGTTTCGGCAGGAAATTAAGAAGCGACTGATTCTTCTTTTGTGTGGTAATATTCGCTTTGTGTCTTTCTGATTGTAAATGTTTATTCACAGCTTTCACTCCGTCGTACTTAAGAGTAAATGAGATATTGCATATTCTGCACTTACACATACACTTATCAGTATCGACTTTTTGTAGCCACTGTTTATAATTTTCTTCCTGCAAGCATTCTTCATGGAACGAACTTAGATATCGTCTCTTCATTTCACTGTTGTTACTAACTAATCTGAGTTACTGTATGCTTGCCTGTTAACACACGATCCGAGTGTTCCAAAAACTGCCGGTAAACTGATAAACAATGAACGAACGGACACAAATAATAGACGTCGCCAGCTGACACGTTGCCGCAACAGTGTTTGCTTAATAATGCGCTAGCCGATTACTGCCGACGCAACAATGAAAAGTTTTCAGAGGAAGAATAGAAAAGTAGCGTTCTGTTGCAATAATAAATTGACATTTATATAATGTTATTCATAATTACGAGAGAGGAGCCGGCCGGGAATGGCCGAGCGCACTGAGGCGTCTTGCCGCGGTGCGCGAGGCTGCTTCCGTCAGAGGTTCAAATCCCCCGCCCCTAGGGCATGGATGTTGTGTTCGTCCTTTGTTTAAGTTACATTAAGTTCGATGTAGATCGTCGCTACATGAGCATAGTACTTAAAAAGCGTCGTAAAAAAAAGTTAAGATGGTTACATTCAAGCCCGGAGATGAGAGTCATTGGCCCATAGACCCGGAGAATTCATTCCAAATCCGGGCACTCCGGGCGGCGCCCGAAGATCTGGCAACCCTGGTGTGAACCCGCTTAAAATATTCTGACTCGACATCCCTCCCGTTTGACGAGCAATGGACTCAAAATTGATGGCTTCGTCTGATAATTTTAAATAGAGCACTTATCATCATCAAGCAAAATTCACATACAATTAAAACAAAGACCAAATTTAACGAACATAAAATAGAAACCGAATATACACTCCTACAGCAAGTAACTGGTAAGTCGAGGATAATTGTATCTGCTTCTAAACACTTGTGACAACCCTGATTTAACTGGAATCCGTGGCGTAGTCAATAGGAATATTCCGATACCAGAATTCTGTGAACACCCCTTGAAACACTTCGACCCCGGCGGATCTCAGTGCCTACGATCTGACTCTTCGGCTTTGTCGTGTCACTACAGACATTTTACGTGTGATACACGAATGTACTGTAGGCAAGGTGACAGGGAAGCAGACCTTGTTCCCGGCTTGCCAATACTCAGTTTTGGAACAAGACAAGTATAAACGAAGAGCAGAAGAGAAGCGTCTGCTCTCCTCGGCTGCTCAAACACCAGTCTCCTCTCCCCACTTCTAAAGCCCGGCTTAAACGATGAACGAACTTGTAATAGATTGATAATAACAAGTTTGAACAGCTGCACTAGTATGATAGCGCTAGTACCAACGCGCGATAATCATAGCGATAAAGATATAGGGCCAGTTCTAAATTCGGTACTAATGGCTTCACTGCGCATGCGCGAGCTAGAGCTGTCAGCTGCAGTCACCGCTCTAGTTACTCCGCCATTTTCCTTCATATTTACGTATACTTTGCGTTTTGTCAAAGTTTATGATCAGAATGTATTCCACAATGTATTTCTAATGGCAGCATTCACAATGTCCGTCAGTCGACCGTCACTTCATGACAACGTCACGTTAAGCTTTCTCGAGAAGAATGTTTTGATGAAAAGATCGTCAGCAAACATCGGAAGTTAACCCTTCAATGCATGGTGTTTAGAGCTGGGCCAAAATAACGATAACTGATAGAAATATCCGGTTATTTATGAATAACCGTGATTGTAATAACCGCTCATCAAATACTGGCAGTTATCGTAATAACTATGCATACTGCGCAGTGCCATCTGTTCACAAAAGTTGGTACTAATGAAACGATTCGACCACAGTATCGACCAGATGTCCTGTCCAAATACTGGTCAGTTCTATATTCCATGGAATTAACTGCGTAAGAATCATGGGTAATAACTGTTTAACGATTATCCATCTGTTGGTGAAAGTGTGTACTACGTTCTCGTGGAAATCTTGTATCTAATAACATGGAGTGACCAATGCGAATTCTAAGTACTATGATAACGGCAGACGCTTTAGGGAGTATTGAGTATTGAGAATAGTAGAAATATCAGTGGCAGTTCATTTTCACTGGCAGTATCGTTATGAGTATTTGGCAAAGACCTATATACCTCTTTGGTATTTTGGTTATTAACTGTAGCAGGTCATGATATTCCCTGAGAGGATACATATTTCGTTCGTAGAGTGCCGACTTTTAGAATTATGAAGAAATCCTCCAAAAATAATAAAAAAATAAAACTTAGTTTTGTAACTAATGCTGGTCAGTGAAAAGGTTCATAATATTGTATGACAGGATTAATAAATTTTCTAAATAAAGGAATAAATATGCTCTAATCATTACAATTAATATTTTATGCTATTACGAGCAAGAAAGTACCCTGCTGCCAATACATTGTAAACAAACTTACGTCAATTATTGCCATTTATTCGTTAAGGATTGAGGGGAAGGTAGAAAAACGGAAATGTTACAGTTCTAATACATTTTTGATGGGACTCACACTCTGAGGTGCTTGTAACGAACGCTTAAATCTTTGTTAAAAGGCGCATTTTCGTGAAAATATACATGTACCGGTTCAACATGTTTATTTCAAGGCGACTGCAACTTGCGGGTGGGGAGGGGGGGCTGTATTCCCCAAGTTACGAGAATATTGCTGTCTAATCCAGGACTTCCTGGCAAATTCAAAAATACTTATTGTTTTTAATTAAGTCTTCTACCATATTCCACAAATATTTTAAATTAACAAAAAATTTAAACATTAATAGTAGGATGACTACAGTGAATGTCTTGTTAAGTATTTGCAAATTAAGGGCCATAATTACACATCAGCATCTCTTTAAAAAGTACAGTATTTATGAGTCTGCAATTATTAGGTACTCTATTATACATTTGTAGAGCAAGGGAAAACTGAATCAGTTGTAACTTTCTATGAACTAAATTTCAGACTGCAAGATTCGTGAAGAACAATTGTGCACTAAACTGAAATTTTTTGTAGCAGAATGAAAGACACACTTTAATTTTCATCCCATATCCATAGTCAACTTAATATTTGCTTATGTTGATGTGAAACCCATGTATCTGCAGGTCAAACCAGACCTGCAGAAAAACTGCTGATGGAGGTAACCCCACCAGTCACATGCAGTATGGAAGACGAGCAACATGTTCCATCCACCTCAAGGCAGCAAGTTGTACAAAGTGCCATTACAGAATTTGTCCCCAAAACGATTGGAATTAATGAAAAAAAGAAGATAGATGGGCACCTCCTAAAATTAAATAAAAAGATAAATATTTGATGCCTGTGTTATTTGATGATTCCAGTGAACTGATCCCATCCTTGTCCAGAAACAGTTTGTGCCCCATCTAAAAATAGCATTTAACCATATTTTTTTCCTTTAATTGTAACACTGGTGTGTTTGAAATGCTCAATTTGATTTGGGAAAGGAGTCAAGGTTCAACACAACTGATGATCCCACATTATAAACACAGTTTGGATATTGATACATTTTTAAGTGCCTTAATTCCTCACAGACAGTAAGTCTTCACTTGTTGCCTAGTCACATGTGTCTGTATTGAGGTGACATTGCTGTCTAATAAAAGCATGAGAAAGAATGGCAGTGCTGGTTTACATAGAACAGGATCACAAAGTTCATTATTTGTATTAGTGCATGTTTGGGATGTTAAACATCATTCAGTAAATTAAATAATAGTAAATATAAAGAAAAAAACACTCAATCCTTCTCAAAAAGTGCTTACTGTGATATTTCTGTGAGAAAACATACACAGCACAGTTAACAAGTATGAATGTTATAATTTTGGACATTTTTCTCATGTGCAGGTGGTGTAAAATATTAAAGCAAATTTGAACCATCTGCAAGTACTAGTATACCCTGTACCTCAACCTTAGTGGCTTCATTAATATTAAGTGCCAATACTGCATCACAGACATCTCTAATAAAAAACACCTACCATATATCTTATTCATGTCAGCTTCAGAGTACAAATTAATTGGGTGGTTCGGTGAGACTTTTCTCTTAGGCATTATTGTGAGAATTGTGAGAGTGACTAGCTTTTTCATATAGTATTCTTCAGTTACACATGGTAGTTTTTGATTTAATTATTTAGCATGAGACTTTTAAAAAACTTTCCACAGCACATTAAACACATCAGTTTGCACAAAAATTATTCAACAGAATATTCACATTTAGGAGATAAATGTCAAGTTAAGCACTTCATGGAGGAATGTTTTTAATGAAAACCTTTGTTGTAATAACTGGGTCACACATAGTTATTGGTGGTACTTTATGAATTAATAGTAACTGTGATGATACATAAAGAATTTCATCATACAGGGTGACAGAAGAATTTTCTGCCAGGTGAGATTTTCTTTGAAACTTACACGGTCATTTACACTTGCTATATATCATGTGTTGGTTGTTTTATTTGTTCACACAAGTCATTACTGAATAAAATAAAGAAAGAAATATGTAGCACCTGACAGGTGGAACCTAATTCTGTCTGCAATACTGTTGAACATAAGAGAGAGTGCTTTCAAGACATTTAAAGTGTATGCTGCAAACTCGTTGTAGGCATATTGAGAGTTAAATAAATATTACTGTTCCTGATTTGTTGTTGACTGGATCTTATATGTAACCATGTCCTGTCAGTAATTTCCCTTGTTACCAACATGGCACACCATACCCTAAGTAAAATTTAACTGAATACTCTGTCAGTAGCTGAAGATCTCAAGCATTTTCTAAAGCTCAAATAAAACAAGCTTAAATTTTCTCAAATGAGATTTCTCTTACAATATACGGGAATATGTATGTATGTTTTGGTGTTGACTGGAAGACACATCCACAACATCATTACGTTTCTGATTTTATATATAGTACAGTATACCTTTAAATGCACATGTAGGAGAGACATGTCAAATTTGGCACTGCACGGAGAAGCATTTTAATGAAAACTTATATTTTTCGCTATAATAACTGGGCCACACATAGTTCTTGGTGGTATTTTATGAATTAATAGAAATTGTGTTGATACAGAAAGGATTTTCATCATACAGGGTGACACAGAGGAATTTTGTGCCAAGTGCACTAATTTGCCAGGTTAGATTTTCTTTATGAAAATTACACAGTCATTTACAGTGGCTATCCATGCTGTGTTGGTTTTATTTGTTCACACAAGTCATTACTAAATAAAACAAAGAAAGAAAGCAAGAAACATGTAGCACCTAACATGTGGAACCTAAGTCTGTCTGCAATACTTCTGAACATAAGAGAGAGCACTTTAAAGACATTGATAAGTGTATGCAACAAACAGTCATCCTCACACCCAAAAATGAAGAACTGTCATGGTAAAGGTTTTCTTACGGTCTCACTAGTGTAACATGCTGATGTTAGCAATGACCTTTGAATGCTCTTTTAAAACTCAACCATAGGCCTATAGAATAACAATAAATTTTCAAATTGAGAGTTAAATAAATAATACTGTTCCTACTTTGTTGTTGATTGGATCTTATATGTAACCTTGTCCTGTTAGTAATTTCCCTTGTAAAGTGAACATTTTGTTACCAACATAGCACACCATACCCTAAGTAAAATTTAACTGAATACCCTGTCAATAGCCGAAGATATCAAGCATTTTCCAAAGCTCACATAAAACTTGCCTCAGTTTTCTGAAATGGGATTTCTCTTACAATATATGGAAATATGTACGTCTAGTTTTGTGTTGAAGACACTTATTACAACACCATTAAGTTTCTGATTTCGCATGTTGTAGGCCTATACTTGTAAATGCACATTTGTAACAGTTTACTTTTGATAGTACTGGAGCAATGTTTGGTACACTTTACATTGCAGCTTTGAGGATTTGGTCTACACCCTAAATTACGACCGATAACCTGTTTACAGTAGATTTAATATTTTAAAATACCGATAATTTCAGATATCAGTTACATGTACTGGGCAGTATTGACTTGTTCAGTGTGGTCCATTCTGGAGCTAATATATTCACTTTCACTGCATACAGAAATTCGGTATGTTCACATTATTAAACCAAACTGTTACACCCTAGTAGCAAGCTGTATTCCCAAATAAATTTTATGAACTTTTTCGTCAAATCCGACGGGTGGTATCCCAATCTTCAATTGACCTGTTACGGCATAATTGGAGAAATTTACTTCGTAGTTATAATCATATTTACAAACCAGGATGCTGTCATGAACTAAAGAAAATTTTCCACAAATCAAGCAGTTTTTCAAATTTAATATAGAACTTTATTAGGAATAAACAAAACGATCACATAACGTTTACTTTTATGTTGCATTTAAAGACGCTCCACAAAACACTTACTGAAGCAACGTTATGTTTATAATTTTAACTGCAATATTCACTTCACACACGTTTAAGCACATATTTAATAATCCACTTTCACTTCATACTCTGTTCATAGTAGCTTCGAAAATTACGGCTACATTTCCAGGGCACAGATTTCATGTAATAGCATATTAATACACTGGACATTTAGTTATGTGTGTTTATTTCACGATTCGGACGATAACTTTTGCCATTACACAGCAATCGCAATTTGAATCACACCAGATATACTGATATGTCGTTATTAGTACTGAGTAGAAATAACCATAACTGTCGAGTATTGGTATTTCTACGTAATATCAATAACTGTCCATTCTCAGTAGTCAGTAGTGGCTACTGAGTACTGACTACTCAGTACTAATAACGATAACGATAACTGTAGAGTATCGCTACCTAGTAGAATTCACTGAATACTCATAACGATAACTGCCCGATAACTGCTCAGTAGCGCTACCTAGTAGCAGTATGAGGAAGCTGTAGCAACGCCATCTGGAAGTGCTCAGTAGCGCTACCTAGTAGCAGTATGAGTAAGCTGTAGCAACGCCATCTGGAAGTTAGTGGAAAAATACCGTGCAGTTATTTATAACCGTTAAAATTAACTGATAGAAAAGAATAACGATACCCATTATAACTGATATCGGAGAATAACCGTTTTGCCCAGCTCTAATGGTGTTGCATATCTGCAACATTAGTTATAATATCTTTTTTATCTGCGTCCAGTGGGAATTTTGTGAACTAACACGTGGTTTAACAGATGCAGCAGAGTTTGTAGAAAGTGCCTGTGGTGTATTTTGTGTCAAGGTTAGCTGCAGTGTCAACTTTTGTTAACATCTTTGCTTGTGTTTGGAGAAAACTGCAGATATTGTAGATTTTGACATTTTGTTTTCCATATAAAGATTCAGATCTGGAAGGAGAAAAAAAAATCACACCAATTAAGACAGGTATGGAGAACCATAATAATCACAAAAAATTGTTTACACTTTTCAATTTGGAAAATTATATAACAGGTTTCTGTATGTTGCATATTTGGTTTTTTGGAAAACTAACAACATAGGGATTTTTTACTAGTTTTTTCCTATGTTTGTACAACTTATGAAACACAGAAAAAAATTTTTTTTTTTTTCAATAAGAAAGATCTTGCATCTAAGGGTTAACCTATTTTCGTCACGCGAGTTTCATGTTGTAGCCGATGATTACACGGTTTCACGCAAATGTGTCTTATTAATCTTTATTTTATTATTATACTTTGGTTTAGCGGTAAATTACAAATGTTTCATGATGCCTTAAATATTTTTCTCCATTGAGCGTCCTCCTAAAAGTGAGGTCGTATATCTCAAACTGTAAAATGGTTTATGTTTTGCCATTTTGTAACAAATAATACTGAAGCCTATTGTTTATTTAAATAAGATTGTAATTTGATGACGCAATTATCATTATATAGCTGTTTCAATGAAAAAGTCAGACCAAATGAAGGACAAAAATTCAGTTGTGCATGAAGTTATTAACAATGACAGCAGGCAAATCGCGTTAGATAAAGTAAACAAGCTCCTATTATGCTCTTGTAAATATTGTTTGATGTGTTCATATGTTTATTTTTTCGCTTGAAATTAGATGTCGAAGTTTTGAAATGTTATTTCACTTCCCAGCACTTTACGAAACTAAGTTGACCAAAACATACATTGCAAAGCTTTCTTTGGCCGTTGCTAACGTTTAAAGTTGTTTCCTCAATTCCAATATTAAACTGTGACTTCCGTACGTAACAGATCGCCAGTCACAACCTCACTTTCTACATCGGGGAGTATTGTCTGATTACGTTTCTCGTCTAAACGCGCTGCCACAAGATCTTGCACGAGTTTGTAGTTCAGAGCTAGTACGCTAGGAGCGCTTCAGTACACTATTATCTAGAGCCCTGTATTGGGAGAGTAGCGCCAACCTTTTATGTGTGGCTTGACTGGACTACAGGTACCGTTTACAGATATTGTATGTATATAAAAAAGATTCGTATGTTACTCATTTTACGTAAAGTTATCGCAATGTATTTCAACAAAACGTTTTTATACATTTCCAGGTAGTGAACAATCCTGCTTGCACATAAATCAATCAATGAACGTGTTCCAAATATTCCTTTGTGGAAAAAGTTGTGCGCTTATTATTAACCAGTAGAATATTATATTCTTCTGAGAAAATATAACCGTCAGGCAGAGAAGGATTCCTCAGCAAAATGCAGTAGTAATAGTAGTGGCTTGATGAATGCAGTGAAGGTATATTAAGACGCAAATTTTTTAGACAAATAAATTAATTTGTAATTTTCATTCTTTTCCTTAGCTGTCTAAATAACCAAAGTACACAGTTGTATTTTAATAAGTACCAGTACTTAAAATTAAATATGTTAACTCAAACGACTTGAAGTCTCTTATCATTGAAGCAAAACTTAGCACGAAACAATTTTACAACTAGTTTGCTCAGAAATAAAGGTCTTGCTCTCAGACTACCAATTTTTCCTTAATATTCGCTGTAGATGTGATGAAACGTTTAAAAACTTAAGTTCATTGTTTACTGAACATACTGTCATACCACGGCAATGTTCAGATCGGTTCCCTTCATCATAAATGTTAATTTGACAGTGCCGTGCATAGCGCTGCTATTGCCAGATAGGCCTACAATGGCGGCGCTCGCCCGGTTGGTGGTACTCTCCCAAAACAGGGCTCTATTATTATCTACCTTGTTCACTTTGTTTGTTTGTTAAGCTTATGGGACTTAACTACGGGGTCATCAGTCCCTAAACTTACAAACTACTTATGAACTACTTACGAACTAGGACGGCACAAATATCCATGCCCGAGGGGGGATTCGAACCCTCGACCGTAGTGGCCGTGCTGACCGTGACTGGAGCGCCTCAGTCACCTCGGCCACCGCGGCCGGCATTGTTCACTTTCGTTCATCGTTCAAAAAGGGCTTAAAATCTCAGTCTCCTCTCTGTAAAGCCTCCAGGCTCCGTCTATCTCTATTGAAACGCCAATCCACAGCGCGGTGCCAAAGTCCAGCCAATCTCGGCTTGCGTTCGGGAGTCGGACAGCTGAACCTTCTTACTATAAAACAGCAGCCAATGGCGAGCTCTCCCGCATTTTCACTTTTCGTGCCTCGCCCTTACGTTCAGCGTTCTCACGGCAGCGGCGGTTGGCCTTCAGGCACCGCTGAACACACGGCCAGCAAGTTATTCCCAGCAACGGCCAAATTCCCTCATTATTTTACAACTGCGGCGCCCGCCAGCTTGGCGCCAGAGACGTACAATGTCCTAGCAGGTGCCATCTTGGAGCTCGCCAATTCCGCTCCAGACAGGCTCGTCCCAGGGTGTGTCTTTCATACGTTTGCCCAGCTTTCCCCTCGCAAAGCACCACACCTTAGCTTCGTTCGAGTTGAGGTGCAACGGTTGCAACCGCGCTAAAGCGTTCGAGTTCCGGTCGTCACCGTTTCAAACTAAACATGACAGCCATTGAGGCGTTCGAATTCCGTTGTGAAAGGAGTTGCAATCGTTTGTGACGGTAGGAGGAAATTCTTCTGACCGACTCCAAAGCGTTTAATAACCTTGCACCAAACAGATAAACCAGCACGTGTGCAAAGAGTTTTGTATGCAGTTCCTTTTCCTCGAAGAAAGGAAGTGCGAAATTCAGGTTATTCTTTTAAACGGGCGGTAAATAGCAGGCCGTAAAAATTTAATACATTATAGTATCATTTTATTCCCTTTGAGGATTTTTCTGCCGGTGTCTGACGTTTACACAAATCTAGCGATATTGAAAGTCGGATCTCACTTTAAAAATTAAATTTTGCTTCTTCTATACAAGCATCGGATTACAAAAATCAACAATTGTGGGTCACTATTGGTGACTGACCTATGCAATTTCGAAAGCAACAACTGACCACTGTTTCTTTTTAAATATAAATAGTTTTCATATTCATTGCTTCTAGCGTAAAAAAAAAAAAGAAAAAAAAGAAACACCCTTAGTTTATATACGTAATGCCTCTAGCACCAGCCGTGCGTTTGCACACGGGCACCTTTCAAGACTCTTCCTATCAACTTAACGAGATCGAATTCATAACCTTTCTTGGAATTAGACAATTTACAGCATTAACTACATTTGGTCATGAACAAAATTTCAGTTTATCAACACTGACATTAAATAGCAGATAATTAGTAGCAATCGACAGCGATATCTATGACAAAATATAAGCCACATTTTAAATTTGTCCATTTCCTTTAATTTAAAAAAAAGTTAAGTAAAATAGGATGTTAATGGTGAAACTTGTGTCTGGAGTTATTAAGAGCTTTGTTTAACAATTTGACATAATTTCATTCAATATAATTGATAATTTCATATATCCATTACTTGATAAATGAAACACTGAAAGATTTATGCATGTTGTTATGCTTTACATGACACGTATTAAGTAATTCTCGAGATGAAGATCAAACATTTACGTACGCTATTTCTGTGATTTAACTGCCTCTCTCGCACTTTAATCGGCTTTAGGTTATAAAGTACTGCCTCCTCCATCACAAACACACACATACCACCACTGTTTTCCATATGGAGGTGTGGTGCCTTATAACAGTGGCAGGCGTAATGTGCGGTGCGGACTCCTACACATGTATGAACGTGTATCGTGCCATAGTGCGGTCGCGGTTGGACTACGTTAGTATGTTCTACGGATCGGCAACAGACACCCTCCAACAAAAACTTAATACCGTACAATACAAAGCGCTCAGAGTGTGTCTTGGTGCCATGAAGTCAACCCCAACTAATGCTTTACTTGTGGAAAGTAATGAACCACCTCTACACTTACGGCGCAAATATTTAAGCATAAAATTTCTAATGAAGGAAGCACAATTTTCAGAAGACGTCTTATTATCTCGCATACAGGAACTTTCTGTCATATGTTACACTGCTCATTATTGGTTATGTAAGAATCTGCCTCCACTTGCAAGGGAATATCTAGAGATAGCGCAGAACATCCGATTAGCCATCTCAAATCGGCGACTGCTCATGTTTGAACGAAACTATTTATGTACTGTTGTTGAACCTGGCGTGACATGTGATCTCCCAGATTCCTCGACTCTGGCAACTTACGCATTACTAGACTTCCGAGACATTCACAGGCGAGGATTCTTTACACAGACGGCTCCAAAACCCAGGACGGTTCGGGATGCGCCTTTTGGGATACCAATGCGCAAATAGGCTGTAAATACAAACTGCCAAAGGAAATGGCAATAACGACCGCTGAACTCACAGCCATCTTGGAAGTTCTCAAGTACTGCCTTACGGTTCCGGAGGAGCATATTGTCAGCTTCTCGGAATCTAAATCTGCGCTCATACTTCTTAAATATTTTCATCGAGGGCATAAAAACCAGCCAATAGCCCACCTGGAAACGAATGGACGCAGTGTTTCCATGTGTTGTATTGAAGCACGCAACAACGTTCAGGGGAGCGAGATCGCTGATACGCTTGCCAAGGAAGCGGTTACCACTGGTACGGAAGAATATACTTAGGTTCCAGCGGAAGATCTTTTACCTGTTTACAGAAGGAAAATTCGGACTGAATGGGACAAAGAATAGCAAGCTTCCCAGTCAACTAAAGGAAAATTCTATGCACAAGTAACACCAGTGCTACCAACCAGACCTTGGTACAAGGGTCTGAGGTGTTCTCGGAAGCTGACAGTCACCATAGCGAGGCTGAACTTCAACCACTGCGCAGCACCTACATCGCATCAGCATAGTGTCATCTCCATTTTGTGACTGCGACGAAGCAGAAGACACAAATCACATTTTTTTTGGATGCATGAACAGGTGGGAGCTCACTTCAAAGTTGGTAAGTTGTGAGCAGGGACTACCAGTTACCAATATCTGTGTCAACATTATTGGCAACCAAAGACTTTGGAGTGTACAAAGAACTCATCTCCTTTCTAACGGCGGCGAAGAAAGAGTTATAAACTGTTATGTAAAAGATAAAACCATGTTTAATCATTATATTGTGTCGTATCCTTAATGTTTGTTATATTACTTCAAATTTATCTTTCTGTTTTTGTTTTCTGTCACATCTTTGATGTTTGTGTAGTTGATTTTGCCAACTTGCTTACATAACTGTACTAGAGTAGAGAATGTCCTTATCATTACTTATGTGGATGGCTGTAAGGGCTCAAAGGCCAATTAAAAAAAAAAAAACAACCTTCTGAAACACGACACAGCTCGGATCAAAATCGGCAGAATGCCACATGTAAACGTCACGGAAATATTTATATTTAACGATCCGGTACAGTCTGAAAAGCTATAGTGATCAACATAATAAAGTGTTGCTGTTGTTGTGTTTCATTATTTTAAATCATAAACCTTTCGTCTATGCAGCTGAGAGAGCAAATGAGTCAACTAGTGCTACAAGTGTCCCAACCACGACACACGAGAAAAAAGCGTTCGAGTTGGCGTTTGCAGTTGCAGCTGGCGGAGCCCGCGCATGCGCAGTAGAGGTAGAAACAGTGGCGACTGGTAAATTTCTCGCCACTCAACAGACCTAGCGTATTCCTCCAGACGACGCCAGCGTTGGTGGCGCCAGCCAGATGGCGGTAACGTGTGCGAAAACACTTGGAAGACTCTCGCCTCAGTTCTGCTGCTCTGTCCCGCGGCCGTAAGCCATCTTCCGGGAACCGCGGCCTCCTCAACATAACAATGGTCACCCTCGTGCTCGCCATCGATTTGCCGTTAGCTCTGAACGCGTCTCTCCCCGTTGCTACAGGCCTCACACAAACAAGTAACAAAATATTTCTCTTTCGCCACAAGTTATTAAAGAAAATCGATACCTATGAATAAACAAATAAAATTAACAAGGGCACTTTGTCCTTTTACTGTTGGAAAGCAACATGGCAGTACTGAAATCTCTCAAAATCTGTTGTAAATATTACTTTAAAACAAATAGGTACAAATAAATAGAAAGCGTTAGGTTTATGGTCCAATAACAAACACTATAATCTCTATGGAAAGCAAACATGTGAGGCAAGGCAAACTAAATCACCGATTTACTACTTAAATATAGCCCTGAATTTGAAAGAAATATTTGCACTTGGTCAAACAATGAAGGGTTCTAGGACACAGGTGCCCCTAGTTCGGTCACTCCTGGATTCCACACATAAATTACACAAATTTACCAACCACAAAAATAGTAGGTGAAAATGGACTGGGCAGAAGGAATGAAAGAGGAAGTCGCCTGGTAGAATTTTGCACAGAACATGATTTAATCACAATAAACACCTGGTTTAAGAATCACAAAAGAAGGTTGTATACGTAGAAGAGATCAGGAGACACTGGAAGGTGTCAGATACATTTTATAATGGTAAAACATATATTCCTGAACCAGGTTTTAAACTCTAAGACATAGCCAGGGGCTGATATAGACTCTGACCATAACTTATTGGTCATGAACTGTAGGCTGAAACAGAAAAAAAATGCATAAAGGTAGGAAAATAAGGAGATGGGACCTGGATAAATTGGAGGAACGTGAAGTTTTGGAGAATTTCAGAGGGACCTTTAGGCAACAATTGACAGCAACGGGGGGATATAAAACAGTAGAAGAGCAATGGGTAGCATTGAGAGATGAAATAGTGAAAGCAGCAGAGGACAAAATAGAAGGGCTAGACTTCCAAAAATACTCGAGTATCACAGGATATACTAAATTTAATTGATGAAAGGAGAAAATATAAAAATGCAGTAAATGAAACAGGCAAAGTGGAGTACAGACGACTAAGAAATGAGATTGACAGGAAGTGCAAAATGGCCAAGCAGGAGTGGCTAGAAGCCAAACGCAAATCTATAGAAGAATGTATAAATGGGGGAAAAGTAGATAGTGCCTACAGGAAAATAAAAGAGACATTTGGGGACAAGAAAAATAACTCTACGAATATCAAGAACTCAGATGGAAAACCAGTTCTCAGCAAAGAAGGGAAAGCTGAAAGGTGGAAAGAGTATATAGAGAGGCTCTACGAAGGAAATGAACTTCCAGGCAAAATTGTAGGAAGGGGAGAACTAGATGAGGTTGAAACAGGACATACTATAATGAGAGATGAATTTGACAGAGCACTGAAGGACCTAAGTTGAAACATGGCCCCTGGAGTAGATGACCTTCCCTCAGAGCTGCTAAAGTCTCTGGGAGAGTCAGCCATGACAAAACTGTTTCACTGGTGCGTAAGATGTATGAGACAGGCGAAATACCTTCGGACTTCAAGAAAAATGTAATAATCCCCATTCCAAAGAAATCAGTCGCAGACACGTGTGAAAATTACAAAACCATCTGTTTGATAAGTCATGGTAGCAAAATTTTAACACGAATTATCTACAGGAGAATGGAAAAGCTGGTAGAAGCTGACCTCGGGGAAGATCAGTTTGGATTCAGGAGGATCGTAGGAACCCGGGAGGCAATACTCACTTTACGTCTAATCTTAGAAGATAGATTAAGAAAAGGCAAACCTACATTTTTAGCTTTTGTAGATTTGGACAAAGCGTTTGACAATGTTGACTGGAATACACTCTTTCAAATTCTGAAGTCAGCAGGGGTAATATACAGGGAAAGGAGAATTATTTACAACCTCTACAAAAGCCAGACCGCAGTTATTAGACTCGAAGGGCATGAAAAGGAAGCATCAGTTGGGAAGGGAGTAAGACAGGGTTGTAGCCTTTCTCCGATGTTATTCAATTTGTACATCGAGCAGCCGGTGAAGGAATGCAAGAAAAAATTTGGAATAGGGATTAAAGTTCAGGGGGAAGAAATAAAAACATTGCGTTTTGCTGATGACATTGTAATTTTGTCAGAGACAGAAAAGAACCTGCAAGAGCAGTTGAATGAAATGGACAGTGTGTTGAAGAGAGCGTGTAAAATGAACATTAACAAGAGCAAAATAAATATAATGGAATGCAGTCTTAGAAAATCATGCGATGCTGAAGGAATTAAATTAGGAAACGAAACAGTGTAGGTGGTAGATGAGTTTCGTTATTTGGGTAGTAAAATTACATATGACGGTCGCAGTACAGAGGATATAAAATGCTGAATGGCAATGGGAAGAAAAGCATTTTTGAAAAAGAGGAATTTGGTAACATCGAATATTAATTTAAGTGTAAATATGTCGTTTCTGAAAGCATTTGTGTGGAGTGTTGCCTTTTACAGGAGTGAAAGATGGACCATGAACTGTGTGGACAGGAAGAGAATAGAGGCTTTTAGTGAGAAAAGGAGTTTTTGGCATATCTTGACTAAAAGAAGGGATCGCTTGGTAGGACACATTCTTAGAAATCGAGGAATCTTGGAGGGAAGTGTGTGGGGTAAGAACCGCAGAGGGACACCAAGAGACCCATACAGTAAGCAGATTCAAATGGATGTAGGTTGCCGTTCTTATGAGGAGATGAAAAGGCTTTCTCAGGATAGAGTAGGGTGGAGAGTTGCATCAAACCAGTCTCTGGACTGAAGACCGTAACAACAGCGTATAGTTTTACGGAAATTTTACTGATAGATTTTCTAAAGATATGGTGGTATCCCTGAAACTTGTATAGTACACTTTCCTCCGTTTCCATTAATTTTGAGCAACTTTAATTATATTTGGTTGCTTTAAGCTATGTTCATGACTTTTAACAAATATTATTGAAATAATATCAAAAAGGAAGGATCTTGTATACTATTGACATTAGCACAAAGAAACACTTATTTAGTATTTTCAGAAAACCCATAGTAACAGATACAGTTATCCCTGCTAGTTCCCAGCATCCACACAGCCATAAACATACAGCTTTCCATTCAATGGTCCATCGCCTCATATCTGTTCCATTATCTGATTCTGCATTTCAATCAGAATTACAAACAATCAAACATATAGTATCCAGTAATGGCTATAGCCCTGCCATTATTGACAGTATAATGAATAAAAAGAAAATCAGAAAAACCAGAACACTTTTATATGCTGGCCAACTAGAACAAGTTAGTAGTCAGAAAAACTAGTGTGTAATCCCATATTTAGGCAAAATTTCAGATCAAATTGGTAGAAAGTTAAAATTTCGAAATTACAGACCTGCATTTTACAATACAAACAATATTTCTAAGTATTTATTCAATAGTAAGGACAAAATTCAACCCCTATCACAGAGTGGTGTATACAAGATCACATGCAAACATTGTGTGAAACTGTATGTTGGTCAGTCTGTCAGGGCTGTAGCTATTAGATTATCAGAACACGAGAGAAGCTGGAGGTTAAAAAAGACAGATTTCAACCTTTGCTGAACATCTGCTCAGAGAAGGCCATGATTATGATGTAAACTGTGAGATTCTACATCCCCTGAAGAAAAGTAGAAAGATGACACTACTGGAAATATTGGAAATCAATAAACATTTGGCTCAGGATGCTAGTTTAGTATTAAACGATCAGATCCAGTTCCCCTCTACAGCTCTACTAAAATAAGTTTTATTTTCAACCTTCCTTTTCAATAATAATCATATTAGTTTTGATTCTTTACATATATTTATTATATTTTTATATAAATGTTAATAACTCTCATAAATAAGTATTTGCGATGAACTTTCCTGTGAAGTATTGAATGTCTCTGATAACATCTTTGTAAATCTTAACATCTTTGAAAACATGTGTACTACATTCAGTTGTCACCTGATGATGGCCTAAGAAGCCGAAAGCCGGTTTGTGACCAATAAAAAAGTATTGCAGAACATCAGGAAGTTGTTCCTTTTTTATATTATTATCATGTTCTGTCAAGTACCGACGGAAAAATCAATAAATATTATTGAAATAGTTGCAGTTGCGTGATTGCACAACTAGAGACCAATCGTCATTAATTGTCGCTCTTGCTGTGTGGCACTGTATTCTCTTCTTGGCGATGAATAAATTTAGATTGTGCCCATAATTCCACGCCAAAATATAACATAGTCAACCAGCATCCGAGGCTAATTTTTGGAAACTCTTGACAGAAGTACAAGCCTCGGCCTTGCTGCCTCACTCATATCTCGCCACATATGGGCTCACTCACTGGCTGTCTACACTCGAGTCTCTCGTTAAGCCACACTGTCCGTATTCCTACCTCTTTCTCACGCATCAAAACTTGGCGCCTTCCACGACAGGAACGGGGAAGTACCAATGGTTTTACATTACACATATCTTACTACATGCCCTGCGTTTGGATCACACTACAATCTTTTTACATTTATAACAATGAATATTACCATCAAAATACTATACAATAAAGATACACAAAAATCATGTTTAACTCTACAAATACTCAAAATATGACAACACACATACCACTTTTCACGAAATTAATTAAAAATGAATACCTAAAATTTATATACCGTTTACATCAAAACAAAAATTTTGTATTAAATAGTTCGAAAACTTTAATGAGTATATACATTAATGTTACATATGACCCTGCAAATTTTATAGAAACATTAAACATTAATGTGAAATAGGGGCTCGAATAATTCATGTTTATTTACAACATTTCCATAATTTTTAGCAAATTTCAGATTTTTTATTTCTCTTTACAATCCTTACATACTATTTATCCACCATTTTTAAATATTTTTGATTAACCTTAAATTCATAGCAGCAGCGATCTACATATTATTACACTGATAATTTACAATTTTTCATTAGAATGTATTAAATGTATATTATATTTCTCAAATTTGTCCCTAAAACCACACCATACGTTAAAGACAATATGACAACATACTTCACAAAAAAATCCACTATATTAATAGAACAACTGTACATGTTACACTTTCACCTATCACTTGTACTGGTCTTTTACATGAGCTGTCAGTCCTTTCACAAACCTTTACACACTAATTTGTTTTTCTCACTGCCTTTAACCAGACAGCCCTTTTTTCCATTCGTTATCCTGGCTGCTCTATTACATCATGGCAATCCATCACATAAATCCTTATATTTCATCTGACGTTCCATTATATACGAATACACATTCTTTACTCAACCTGAAAATTATCAGTATTAATATATTGTATACATACACATGACGCTATAAACATTGCTATAGTACATTGATTACTGTCATATTAGCCAGTTTCAAATAATGTTTTGTATCTGTCATATAGATTTTACCTGATTCACACGTATTTCCTATTCATTTCTTTGACAATAAGGTTTGAAATCTACTACATTATGGTTTCCTAATGGTTTATCTGACTTTGGGTGCACTAGGTAATAGGCGTTTGGATTTGGTAGGCCTTATATTAGAAAAGGTCCTCTATATACAAATTTAAATTTTGAAATCTCATGGTTAATTTCATTAGATTTCTCATACGCTTTAGCAAGGACATAGTCCCCTATCTCAAACTTTACTTTTTTAACCTATCATTATGCCTCTCTATCCTGGCATCTGGTTTCTCCATTGTCTGTTCCCTTAAAAGTTTCTTTTTAGTTTCCCATTCTATTTCTTTGTTTGGATGGAACTCTAGCAATTAATCTACCAGACTCTTGTTCTTTTTCTCAATAATATTTCCTCTGATGTGAAACCAGATGACTTGTAATGTACATTATTCATTATACCCTCAAACTGGCTAACATACTTTCCACAATTTCTATGTTTTGGGTAACAAAAGGTACGGCACAACCTCCCAATCCCTCTTATATAGCGCTCTACAGTATTTCCTGATGGATAAGGTGCAGATATATAGAGCTCTTTCATTCCTTTTTTGTTGCATGCTCCTTTTCCAAATTTCAGCTATAAACTGCGGGCCATTATCAGACAACACCATTTTAGGAATACCTATTTCCGTAAAATAACTGATCATTTTTTCAAAGACAGTTTTTGCATTGGCATTTCTGAGTGGGTACAGTTTAGTAAATTTTGACAGTACGTCTAGTGCTACCGAGATGTAACTGAAATTACCTGAAGTTTTTGTCAAAGAACCATACAGATCGACTGAAATTAATTCTATATTGTCTTGCGACTTTATCGTTTGCATTGGTGCCCCGCAAGTTCGATTAGTTACTTTTGATTTTTGACAGTTATCACAAGATCTTAATCTGTCTGTTATCTTCTTAAAGTAATTTCTATTAAGATTTATTACACTGCTCAATTTATCATGATATTTCTTAGCACTAACAGTGTCCATAAGCAACGTGGAAATTGTGGTGTCGCACAAGTACAAAGTGCGCGCCACCTACTTTCGCCGCGCGCCGCCAGGCACGCACGGCGCGGCGTTCTCGCAACGACGGCCACGAGCGCCCTCTGCGACAACGCCGCTCGTGGCCACCACTGAAGGACATCGGCGACTTCGGACTGAGATAGCAACGAGTTAGGACCTTCGTAATCCGATAGGCACCAGAGAAGACTTTGCTATTGTACAGGCACTAGGCAGGCCTCTAACAACTATGTATCAACATTCTGCAGTACTATGTAAAAGTTAAGTATTGTTACATTCTGTGCAATATATCTCTTTCTAATTTACTCGAGTGTTTATAGTTTCTGGCTGCTCCCCTCCGTACCTGCACCAGCGTGTCGGTCTCATTCCACTCGGCCACCGACACCTACGACGAGGCTGGGACACAAAAGCGGCGACGAAGTTGGGACACAAAAGTGGCGACGAGGAGCGATAGAACCTTGGACCAGTCCGCTTGCAGCAGCCAGACAGCAGCAGTCGGAGCACGCAAAAATTGCTCCCGCCCACCCACCCTTAATATAAGAATTTTTGGGGGAATATATTCAGTTACGTGTTTTGTGGACTTTTTTTTGTTGCAGAGCGTCCTCTTTCATATTGCATTTGTGTTTTGTACTAATTTACTTGTATACGCGGCGCCTAATCGGTCAGCATGGCCACTACCCCGAACCCAAACTTAATGGAAATTATTCAGTTACAGACGGCGCAAATCACTCAACTACTGCGGGCCGTGTCGCAGTTGACGGCACAGGCTGCTCACCAACAACAACAGCCGTCGCATCAGCAGCCCACACCTGCCGCCGCACCGCTTCCGACGTTCCGCCAGTACAACGAACGTGAGGAAGAATGGAGCGACTATTTCGCACAGTTTCAAGAACTCGTCGCGGCTCATCAAATTACAGGTCAGAGAGTGAAGAACCTTTTCTTATCGATTGTGGGCCCCCCAGACTTTCGTACTATTGCAAAAACTTTTCCCTCTCGCATCTCCTCGTGATGTAGACTTTGAACAAATTGTAGATGCACTAAATGCTCATTATGAGAGAAAAGTTCTTGTAGCCGCTGCACGATACCGATTTTTCAGACTTAAAAAATTACCGCAGCAGTCACACCAAGAGTGGATTACGGAATTGAAGGGCTTAACCCGCCAATGTAAATTTACTTGCTCTTGTGGACTTTCGTATAGTGACGTGATGTTGAGGGATGCGATTACGCAGAATATTCAGGACCCCAGAATTAGAGCAGCAATTTTGAAACAGTCTGACCCCTCCTTAGACAGTGTACTGCAGCTTATAGAAGCGCATGATACTTTTGACTTAGCAGATGTAGAAATGCAAAGCCATAGTGTAAATTCAGTGCGCCGCAACGGACGCTTTCCTAGCCGTAGTTCTCCGTATAGCACTAGTGATTCTTATTTTTCTACCGGCCGTGCTGAACAGACAGTGAACAGTAGCCAGTGTAAAAGTGCGACACAAAGGTCGCCCCGTAGTGTTAGACACAGTAATTTGCATAACGGGCGCCAACGCTCATTTCAGAAAAATGTACGTAAATCTTGCCCCCAGTGTGTGTCTCGCCACAAGCGTGCTCATTGCCCTAGTCGCAACGCAACCTGTTATCAATGTGGCAAATCGGGACATGTGCAGTCTGTGTGTATGCAAATTAAAAACTCAAAGAACAGTAACGTTAGAAACAGTGCTTCGCAGAGTGCGAGAACAGTTCATTCTGTCAATGTTATACGGGCTGTGGAATTGAACAGTGCTTTAGTTGGTTCTCACTTACAAGAAAGTTCTTCTGCACCTATGGCAAAACTATATAGTGCACCACGTAGCAAGCGCCGACGAGCGCGTAAAACAGTGCAACGGAAACGGGTTCGGGACAAGCAAAATGACTATGAACAGTGCATTCATGTAGTGAAAATAGTGCCTTCTGCAACTGCTCCTTGTAATAGTGCCCAGTACTGTGTAGCTAGTGACAGTAGACATCAAGTAGCTACTCAAAAGTGTAGTGCAGTAGTTAGTGACTCTGTAGTAGCCTCGCATTGCGCGGACGCCGATCCGGCGGTAGTGTCATCTAGTGACAGTGTGGTTAATCCGCTGTGTGCCGAGTATGCGCCACTTCCTACCGCACGCAACCCGCGCAAGCGCAGTAAACAAACCGTAGCAGACGTTGCCCACATTAGCGCACCTGTCGAGCGCCGCAAGCAAAAACTTTTTGTGACTCTCTCCATAGAAAATAAGACTGTGCAATTTCAGCTTGATACTGGTTCCGCTGTTACATTAATTAATAAAGATACTTATGAACTTCTGGGTTCGCCAAAATTGTCGCCGTCACAGCAAGTGTTAACAGCTTATACAGGTGAAAATATTCCCGTGCTAGGAACGTGTAGCCTGCCTGCCTCCTTTCAAGGTGTCACGAAAACAGTTGCTTTTGTTGTTCTTCAGGCCAAATCGACGCAGAACATTTTTGGACTAGATGCATTTGATTTGTTTGGCTTATCAATTCAAAGAGATGTTCTTCAAATTTCGTCAATAGTGCCTCAGGATAAAATCAATGCATTGTGTGACAAATATAGTGACTTGTTTTCGCCGGAACTAGGTTGTGCAAAAGACTTCGTGGCACATGTAACTTTAAAAGAATCTGCAGTTCCAAAATTTCGTAAAGCTAGACCAGTGCCTATCGCCTTGCGTGATACAGTTGCCGAAGAACTTAAACGTTGGCAAGATAGTGGGGTGATTTCTCCTGTTTCTGCGAGTCAGGAAAACTTCGTCTCTGTGCGGACTTCAAATCAACAGTGAACAGTCAAACAATTGTCGACACTTATCCCCTGCCCAGACCTGATGAACTGATGGACAAATTAGGACAGTCTCGTTTCTTTTCCAAGATTGATTTAGCAGAGGCATACTTACAGATTCCACTTGATGACGAGTCAAAAAAAGTTTTTCGTCATTAATACTCACATGGGCCTTTTTCAATTTCAACGCCTACCCTTTGGCAGTTCTTCCGCTCCCGCTATTTTTCAGCGCTTTTTGGAACAGCTGACAGTTTCTGTACCGTGTTGTTCGAACTATTTAGATGATATTATGGTATCCGGACGTACAGTTGAAGAACATTTAGCAAACCTGGAGTGCCTTTTCAAAGTTCTGACTGCAGCAGGTCTACGTTGCAATAAAGCAAAGTGTTCGTTCTTTCAGACTGAAATAGAGTACCTAGGCCATGTGATTAATGCCCAAGGAATCCATCCGTTACAGTCACATCTTAGAGCAATCAAAGATTTGCCTCCTCCTAAGAATGTGCATGAATTGCAAGCAGTAATGGGAAAGCTTAACTATTATTTCAGATTTATTCCCAATGCGTCTCAGATTGCAGCTCCACTGCATCGCTTACGTAGGAAAAATGTTCCTTTTGTGTGGTCCAAAGATTGCCAGGTTGCCTTTGACAAATTAAAGTCTGCACTACTCAGTGATGCATGTTTGATTCCCTTTGACCCCCAGAAGCCTGTAGTGTTAGCAGTTGACGCCTCATCGTACGGTCTGGGCGCTGTAATTTCACATCGTATTGGATGTCACGATCGTCCTATTGCCTTTGCATCCAAGCTACTGACGCCGACGCAACAGAATTACAGTCAGATTGAAAAGGAGGCCTTAGCAATCATTTACGGCGTCGCAAAGTTTCATCATTATCTCTATGGCAGAAAATTCTATTTGTTGACAGACCACAAGCCTCTCACGTCGTTGTTCTCACCCACAAAGCCAATTCCGCCACGTACGGCACAAAAGCTTCAGAGATGGTCCTTGATATTGTCAAATTATCAGTATGAGATTTTGTACCGACCTACCACTAAACATGCCAACGTGGACACACTTTCCCGACTTCCGGTTGGCCAGGATGTATCATTTGATTCTTCAGAAGTGGCATGTTGTCAGATAGACTCTAGAGATGCTTCCGCTGTCGCAGACTTTCCTTTAAACTCTCGTCGGGTTGCACAGGAAACAGCTGCGGATGCAGACTTAAGTGTGGTAGCACGTTTTGTTCGCTTTGGTTGGCCTGCCAGAGCCAAAGACATTGATCGGCCTCTGGTTCGACGTTATTTTGCACAACGTCATGCATTATCTTTAAGTCAGGGTGTACTGTTGTTGCATACCGACAACGACCAAGCAAGAGTGATTGTTCCTCGTTCCCTGCAACGAGAAGTGTTACGCCTCCTGCATCAAGGACATTGGGGTATTGTTAGGACAAAGCAACTGGCCAGACGTCATTGTACCTGGGTTGGTATGGACGCTCAGATAGAGAACATGACGTCACAGTGTACTGTTTGTGCGGAGCATCAGGCGGCTCCTCCGCAACGTTTTTCAGACTGGCCACGCCCCAAGGGACCATGGCAACGTTTACACATTGACTTTGCCGGACCTTTCTGGAATACGCGATGGTTAATTGTGGTAGACGCTTTCAGCAGGTTTCCTTTTGTTATTGCCATGAACTCAACGACGGCGTCTAGTACAATCAGTGCCTTAACATCAGTGTTTTGCATCGAAGGCTTGCCTGAAACTATCGTCAGTGACAATGGACCTCAGTTTGTTAGTGCGGAATTTCAACAGTTTTGTCGTGTGAATGGCATTCAGCATATTACCACTGCACCTTTTCACCCTCAGTCCAATGGTGAAGCAGAACGTTTCGTTCGAACATTCAAGTCACACATGGAAAAGATGAAAGGTCAGCACTCCAGGCAGCAAGCTCTTCAAATTTTCCTGTCTACGTATCGGTGCATGCCACGTGACGGCCCGTCTCCTGCCGAGCTGCTACACGGCCGCCGTCACCGCACTCTCCTTCACCTGCTGCAGCCTCCCACGCACCGAGTCGGTTCGTATGGCGCTTCGCGTTTTCAGGTTTCCACGCCGGTGCTGTACAGGATGTTTGCTGGAAACAAGAAGACATGGTTGCCGGGCACCATTCAACGCGTGCTTGGTCGCAATATGTTTATTGTACGTTCTTCCACAGGGTCGGAGCTGCGGCGCCACGCAAACCAATTGCGCCTGCACAGGCCGCGCGATCCTGTCTCCGGTTTCTTGATTCCAGACCCAGTTCACCGCCAGGGAGCACAGCCACTTCGTTCGTCCCCGGACTACGAGATCCCTATGGACGTCGACGTACATTCGACGCAGTCGTCGCCGCCGCTGTCGCCGCCGCAGATGACAGCGTCACCGAGAGGGACTCCGGGACCAGCTTGGGCCACGCACCTCAGAAGATGACCTGCTCCCTCTGGGCGGGGGCGGGCGCCCTTCCCCAGGTTTCGGCGGGTTCCCTGGAGGATCGCAAGGCGGATGCCGGGGCGCGGACGGCGTCTCGATCCCGGCCTCAGCTACGACGCCTGTCCCACCAGTAACGCCCCCGCCCAGGCCCTCCTCCCAGTGCCGTCGCCGTGGCCCTCAGCCCTACGCCACGACGGCGCGGCGGTTTGGGGGGGAGGGGTGTGGTGTCGCACAAGTACAAAGTGCGCGCCACCTACTTTCGCCGCGCGCCGCCAGGCACGCACGGCGCGGCGTTCTCGCAACGACGGCCACGAGCGCCCTCTTCGACAACGCCGCTCGTGGCCACCACTGAAGGACATCGGCGACTTCGGACTGAGATAGCAACGAGTTAGGACCTTCGTAATCCGATAGGCACCAGAGAAGACTTTGCTATTGTACAGGCACTAGGCAGGCCTCTAACAACTATGTATCAACATTCTGCAGTACTATGTAAAAGTTAAGTATTGTTACATTCTGTGCAATATCTCTTTCTAATTTACTCGAGTGTTTATAGTTTCTGGCTGCTCCCCTCCGTACCTGCACCAGCGTGTCGGTCTCATTCCACTCGGCCACCGACACCTACGACGAGGCTGGGACACAAAAGCGGCGACGAAGTTGGGACCCAAAAGAAATAGTCTATTATTTCTGTTTCAAACTGGGACGGCCAACATAACAACCATTGTTCCCCTTGTTTCTCTTTCTTTTCATACAGTACTCCTTTGAAAATTTTATAATATTTAGGTATCTGAGGTCACTCTGAACTGTAAAATTTGACTTTTACCTACCGCCATACCTCATCGTCATTTTGGTCCCTCCTCATATTCCTACATCTTTGTACTGTCTTGTACACCTTCCAAATATCTCATTTTAAAGGTTCCTTCCCTCTGATTGTTCAACAGATAAGTTTCCTTGGTCCTCTGGCAATCTCGACAGGGCATCAGCTACGTAATTTTCAGTTTCCTTGACATGCCATATTTCATAATGAAATGTTTGTAAATGCATAGCCCATCGAGTTAAGCTATTATTCAACAGCCTACATTCTTTCAAAAAGGTCAGACCTTTATGGTAAGAATGTATTATGGTTTTGTGCCCCCACAGGTAAAGACGAAACGTTTTTAGTCCCCATGTTATAGCCAAACCTTCCTTTTATGATACTGTATAGTTCCTGTCAAATTTGGTTAACATCCTACCTGCAAGGCTAGTGTTTTGTGTTCTTTGGAGTCGTTGATCTCTATTTCCTGAAAAATTTCAACCCCAGTTCCGTAATCACTACTATCGATTCCCATATGAAAAGGTAAGTTTCTCAGAATGGTGTAGCATATTTCTTTTAAGCAACTCCTGTTTAATCCATTCAAAATCCCGTTGACACCCTTCTGTCCAAACATAAGCACTGTTTTTCCTAAGTAAATTCGTTACAGCTTCACTGTTGAATGCTTGCCCTTGTGTGAACTTACGATAAAATCTGCAGAGGCCTAAATAAGCTTTTAGCTGTTTTTTATTCTTAGCTGGTGGACAATTTTAAATGGATCTTAATTTTCAGGGCCTTTTTCGATTCCTTCAGTTGTTATTATGTCTCCAAAAAAATTATAGATTTCCTAACAAATACACATTTCTTTAACTTTAGAGTTATGCCACCCTTGATTAATACCATGAATAGCTGTCCTAATACTTCTATATGTTCATACCATTGTTGAGTAGCAATAAGAAGGTCATCCATATAAACAATCTATTACTCAAGATTCTGCCCAGAACCCAATCCAGTGCTGTAATAAAAACTGACACCGACGTACTCAACTCAATAGGAACAACCTTAAACTGATAACATTTGCCTGCGAAGAGGAAGGCAGTATATTTTCTGGACTGCTGGTCTAGGGCTATCTGCCAATAGTCAGCCGTTAGATCGAGGTTACTCAAGAACTTGACATTATGGAATTTTTGAAGCATTTCATCTATAGCTCCAGGAAGGTCTACCTCCCTTTTCACTATTATATTTAAAGTTGTTGCATCAAATAGCACCCTTACTCCATTATCTCTTTTATTCACTATCAGAAGTGGATTGTTATGTTCACTATTGCTGCGCTCAATGACGCCCTATACAAGCATTCTGTTTACTTCACTCACCACTGCTTGTCTTTCTGCTAAAGGTACGGAATATGGGTTTACTCGAAAAGATGCATGAGGCACTGCTTCTATATGGTGTTCAAAGTCCTTTTATAACCCCGTTTGTCGGAAAACACTTTTTCACTTTTTTTCCAGTATCCCTAATAATTCCCTTACATGGTATTCCTCGAATATGTTAGACAATCCACCGTTCTCTGTCTCCACCTGTAACATAACACAGGAGCAGTCTCGTTCTATTTCCCTCACTTCCTCAAAATCTACGTGAAATGTACCTTCATCATTAATAACAATGACAAATTCCTAGTCACAATTTAAAACTACCTTTTTCTTATAAAGCCACTAAATTTCTAGAATCATATCATTACCTAAAACTGCCACTACTAAAAAATCATCACTAAACTTTTGTCCCTTTATATAGAAATCGACCAATATCTGATTTTTAATAGGCTTACTTCTCGTTATAGTTGCCCCCACTACTCTCATTCCAGTGACCGACATCGTCACTATATCACGTTTTAATTTTATGCCTTCTTAAAAGGATTCTGATATAGCACTAACCTGTGCTCCTGTGTCTAAAAGCGCCCTAATTTTGTCTCCGCAAATGTTTACCGGTACTATAGTCTGTTTAATTTTAGGCTTGTCATTGTCAGGTACATCTTATTGTAGCAAATCTTCTTCGATGTTCAAGTTATCCCACGAATTGCTACCCATTTATACACTATATTTATCTGGAGGTTTTTTCCCTCCTAGGTGTCACAAAATTTTCTGTAACACCTAGCGGTACATTAGTATTCTTATTTATATCAGGTGGCTTTTTTTTCCCCAGGATCCGAATTGTCTCTCAGATTCTGTTTTGACTGAATACTTTCACCATCTTCTTTAATAACTACGTCCTCAATAGTTTGCATCAGGTTTTCACTTTCGATTCCGAGTTCGACACTTTCGTCATTGGATAGCTCTTCATCCGTTGTGGTATCACTTCCGCATTCACTAACTGAGTTTACTAGGCTATCTTTGTTTTCTACATCGTTGTCATCTTCTAGAAAGAATGCTTTTCGCAAATTTTTGGTAAACTCCAAACCACCACTCGTTTCATAATTCAGTCAGCGATTAATCCTATCTATTGTATATCCAAAGCTTCTATTCTTTCAGCTTCCCAGGCAGCGTCTTCGTCATAATCACAAATAGTTTCAGAATCGGAGCTATCGTTTTCATTCACATAGATGACGTCAGCTTTTACTCGTAGATTGTGTAGGCTCTATGTATTTCAATGGCATGCATGCATTTCTGTTCCGTAGATCTCTAGGGATGTATGAACTGGTTACTACTTTCTCCACAGGTTACTACTTTCTCCTCAACATTATCTGATAATCCGACTTCCGCTTTACACAATGTTCAATTTCATTTTTATTACCTTTTTCTTCGATTGCGTTAGCTTTATTTTTATTGATTACTATCTTTGTTACAGTCCGTGATCCTGTTTCTATCCCTTTACTGTCACCGTTTGCTAAATACAACGCATTTCGACAGTTTTTCTCCTTCATCATACTTCTCTAATCCCGAATATAAAGCATCCATTTGCTTATACCAGCCGGATAAATCAGAACGCATCTCCTTAATACCATTGTTTTTGCATTACATACTTCCGTGTACTACATTCACGCTGCTGCGCTCCTGTCTGTATCGCCGATCGGTCAGCTGTTGGCTGCCTTAGGTTCAACGTACATACGTGGCCTATAAGAAAGACAGGCCCCAGCGCAGTCGATATGCCACGTAAGCAAGGTAGTTCCGAGCCGACGCGATCGCTAGCTCAGTGGCTGCCCGCTATGACGCAGTGGGCTGTGCTGAAGCACTAGATATACCGAGCTGAACAATCCGCCATTTTGAATCCCAATCCAACGACAGTGTTGTATGGTTTGTGTAGGGCAACGAAGTGAATCGGCGAATATTTTGTCATTTTATTGTTTCACAGATTGCAATAGTTGGTTGTGCCGCTCCAAACTGCTCAAATAATGGCAGACATGGCCGCTATAAATTTTATCGGTTTCCTTGAAATATATATCGGCGTAAACGGTGGCTTGTAAATTCAAGACGCCAAGGGTATGGACGCCAAAATTAAGCAATTATCTGTGTAACGTTAAGAACAAAACCTTTTTTATTTATATTTGAAATAGTTATGGTCACGCAGAGGAAGTAATGAAAATGTAGGCCGCCCAAGGGCCCAAGGGAGGATTTGAACCTCCGACGGCTGGCAACCGTGCGCTCCACAGCAAGGCGCCTTAGAATGCTTGGCCACTCCGCTGCGGCGGTTTATTTTAATTTTGCTACAGATTGTTGACATAACACGACGCACAGCGTGTTTTACAGTTGCTTTTCTTGATTTTATTTAGACCAACTAAGGAGTTGTTATAAGGCCTGTTAATTGTATTTCAAGAGATCCATGAGTGCAGATGGCTTTACCCGAGCTAGTGGTTTTTAAATTGTATTGTTTCGTATTAGTTCAGTGTTTAATTTAAATGTGACTCTCAACATCGATATATGTGGGCCTAAGCCAAGCTGCGAACAGGATGTAAAAATAAATAAATAATGGAAGTTCGCAAATAATGGGAATAGGAAAGAAGTTGTGCATGAAAGGTATTAAATTCAAAACTTAGCATGCAACATGCACTTTATATCAGTGCATGCTACTAGAGAAACTTTATTTAGTCGTTATCTAACGAAACCAGATGTTCAAAGTTATTAAACACATTATTGATGTTTGTATAGTCTATGGGAATTAACTTCGGGGTCATCAGTACCTAAACTTACAAACTAGTTATGAACTAACTAAGACTAAGGACGGCACAAATATCCATGCCCGAGGGGGGATTCGAACCCCCGACCGTTGTGGCCGTGCAGACCGTGAATGAAGCGCCTCAGTCCCCTCGGCCACCGCGGCCGGCCACATCATTGACGTAAAATCTTCTCTCTGCTATGGTGTGTGTGTAAAATATGAGAAACATCAGAGGGGGAATACATTATTCTGTAATTGTTCTCGAATGCAACTCTTAGTTACCAGTACCCTAAACGTATGCGGACGCACCATTTATAAACTAGAAAATACGATCTCTATAACGTAGTTTAACTGTATGTGGTAAATATTTAAAACGGCAACATATGCCTTAATATGGACTGTAAGTGACTATCATCTCTCTAAATATCTCTCCAATCACCAACTTTCAGTTGTTTGCATCTCACAGTGAAATGTAAGCCAGTAAATTTACTATGCTGTAATATTTTCTGCCTAGGTATTTGAACGACTCGACAACATCAAGAAGCTCACTACTAATGCTGTATTCGAACATTATGGGATTGCTTTTTCTACTCATGCACATCACCTTACATTTTTCTACATTGAGAACTAGCTGCCATTCCTCGCACCAACTAGAAATTTTGTCTAAGTCATCCTGTATGCTATTACAGTCAGTTACAGACGACACCCTCCCATACACCACAGCATCATCAGCAAACAGCCGCAAATTACAAGTTACTCTGTCCATAAGATCATTTATATAGATAGAAAATAATAGCGGTCCTATCACAATCCCCTGACGATACACTCACAAATCTGTGAACCTATTCCATAAGCTCGGCTAGCGATCGCGCCGGCTCGGAACTACCTCGCTTACGTGGCACTTCGGCTGCGCTGGGGCCTGTCTTTCTCGTAGGCCTCGACGTACCTACTTGTGACGTCACGTTCCCCTTCCATCAGACGCTGCTTCTCGCTGCCTGCAATGTCCGTACCGAGTGAGTTCTCTAGGCCGCTTTGTTTCTCCGCCGTGTAGCCACTGCGATTTACTTTTTGAAGATCTGGCGTGTTTTTAGTGTCTGTTCCTGCCTCATGCCGCCGCTGCCGTATTTAATGTTATGCCGCGGCTTTTCGTATCGGACCAATGACCTACTTACTGTTGGGTCTTATCTGATTTTCCGCGTTGGAGCGACTCCAACCAGACGCGATTTTTAGTTTTTCTTATAATTATTCGCCTGATTATTTCCGTGTGTACATTCTATTCCTCTCCCACAGGGATTAAAACTACCTCTACCTCTGCCTCTCGCTGTACTATTAATTTGATACTGTTGATGTTCATTTTGTAGTCCGTCATTATCATACCGATTTCGGTTCTGCTGATTTGACGTAATTTATAGTTTTCTTTCCAATGTTTCTCATCCTCTAATCTTTCCAAGAAGCTTGAAAACTGTTTGTGATTGCTTCGTACGTCTCGCTTTAACTCTCCTGGTAGTTTTTTTCCACAACTCCCAAATAATTTCGGAGTCGGATCTACGACTTCGCAAATGGGATAGTCATATACACCAATCTTCACAAAACTCTTCCAATGTCCTCCTGCCCCCACTGTCGTTGATTCTAACCATAATAAACTATTACCACAAGCTATTTTGTTTTTGCTGTGACCAACAGTCTTTGAGGGAATGTTGTGTTGTTTGAAAATCTCGAAGTTCATATCTTCGATGTTTTGGTTGAATCCCCACTGTTTAGCGTCCCCTGCTAAGCCACTGATGAATACGTTAATCTTTTATTTGTCTGTCATTTCTGGAGGAAAACAACCTTTCACAGTTCTTTACAAAGTCATACATCTACATAGATACTCTGCAAATCATATTTAAGTGCCTGGCAGAGGGTTCATCAACCACTTTCATAACTTTTCTCTACCGTTCCATTCTCTAATAGCGCGCGGGAAGAAAGAACACCTAAATTGTTTCGTTTTCGATCTGATTTCTCTTATTATATTGGGATGGTCATGTCTCCCTAAGTAGGTGGGTGCTAGGAAAATATTTTCACATTCAGAAGTAAAAGTCGGTGATTGAAACTTCGCAAACAGATCACGCCGCAATGAATAACGTCTTTCTTTTAATGATTTCCATCCCAATTCGAGCAGCATTTCCGTGACGCTCTCCCCCCTCCCCCCACGTGATAAAACAAAATGAGCTGCCCTTCTCTGAACCTTCTCAATGTCTTCCGTCAGTCCCACCTGGTGAGGGTCCCACAAGGGGCAACAGTACTCTAGGAGAGGACGCACAAGTGTGATATAGGCAGTCTCTTTGGTGGAGCTGGTGCATCTTCGAAGCGTTCTGCCAATGAATGAAACGGTATCTTTGGTTCGCCTTCCCCACAATATTTTCTTTGTGTTCTCTCCAGAATGTTGTTCGTAATTGTAAGTCCTAGGTATTTGGTAGAATTTACGACCTTAAGGTTTGACTGACTTATCGCGTAATTGAAGTTCAGCGGATTTCTTTTAGTGGTTATGTGTATTACTTCACACTTTTCTTTATTTAGTGTCAATTGCCAATTCTCGCACCACGTAGAAATTTTGTGTAAATTGCTTTGCAATTGCTTTTGATCCTCTGATGACTTCACTAACCGATAAATGACAGCATCATCCGCGAACAGTTTATGGGAGCTATTCAGATCCGTTATGTTTTTTACTGGGATCGAATTTTTCCTCGCCTTACAAAGTTTTACTAATTACTAAGATGTTTTACTTTGCACAGAATTTCCAGTTTTCCTGTCTTTTCTTGAATAACTGTTGCCCTACTTTCACATTTTGTTTCTCATCACCCTAATTTATTTACTAAAAACTTTTCTGAATCAATTTTTTTCTCAATTCTGAGATCTTGTCTTCGGTTTCGTGCTCCAAATTGTCTTTCACAGCTGTTACCAGGGCCGGTCCGTCCGTATAGGCAAACTAGGCAATTGCCTAGGACGCTCGAATTTGGAGGGCGGCAAATCCGTCGTGCGCAGCGAACCTTCGCGGTGCGGTTTACTTTGCTGTTCAAATGTTTGTTAAGCTTAAGGGACTTAACTGCGGGTCATCAGTCCCTAAATTTACAAACTACTTATGAACTTGCAATGAAGGCTTTCACGACCGGATGTCATAGTTGCTGGTAGAACTTCCGGGTTATAAGGCCGTAGCCCATAAAACTTTTCAGTTTCACCTAACGTTTCGTCCAGAGCTGCGCCAGACATCCTCAGAGGTCTTCTTACTTGCGTTGAGTCTTGCCGACTGATGAGTCGGGTGTCTGAGAGCGCCATATATACCGTGACATATGGACAATAGCTTTGAAAGACCGACAGGTTTTATCTCTGACCGATTGCAATCGATAGTGATGTTTTATCTTTGACAAGGACTATCTCTGCTGATAACGTGACAGCTTGACCACGCCCACTTTTCACGGTATATATGGCGCTCTCAGACACCCGACTCATCAGTCGGCAAGACTCAACGCATGTAAGAAGACCTCTGAGGATGTCCGACGCAGTTCTGGACGAAACGTTAGGTGAAACTGAAAAGTTTTATGGACCACGGCCTTACAACCCGGAAGTTCTACCAGCAACTACTTATGAACTAGCTTATACTAAAGATGACACAAACATCCATGCCCGAGGGGGGATTCGAACTCCCGACCGTAGCGACCGTGCAGACCGTGACTGACGCCCCGCAGACCGCTGGGCCATTGCGGCCGGCTACTTTGCTGTTGCGCTGCGGTTCCAGGAGCGATGAATTCTCGGTTACTACACATAGACAGAGCAACAGGCAAGAGCCAAGACGCAAGTCTTGCATGCATTCCCTTTGACTCTTCAGAATTTTGCTAGTAAGCTTAACGAGTAGCACTTTGCAACCAATCATCCCGTGATCAAAGCTTGCGCCCCTCCCCCCTTCCCTTTCGTGTCATCTGAGACGTCCTTAATCGGAGTAACTCCAACCACAACCACAGATAAGCACAATCGACCTAAAACATTCTTTCTCAGGAATAGATAAAAACCTATGGTAAGCTTCATAGACACAAACAAAAACCATTGTTCATCGAACCCCTGCATCACAGCACAACGCCAGATGAGCTATCACCGGTGACAAACCGGCAATCGCAGGGAACTTGAACAAGCACGAAACACAAACAAAATCCCACACTAACCCATACACTTAGAGGCCGATCTCAAAAATCGGTCACTTATTCGTCAATCTTGATTGTTGCAGCCAGCCGCCGCTGATGATGGCCCAGAAGACATCCCCAGTGCCAGCTGCAGAGGCGCGACTCATCAAACCGGATTGACAAACTTATGACAGACACGCAACGAAAATGGTACCGAGCTTGCACGATACCCAGTAACTAACATAACCAAACCTGTGGTGTCGCACAAGTAAAAAGTGTGCGCCACGTACTTACGCCGCGCGCCGCCATGCACGCACGGCGCGGCGTTCTTACGACCTCAGCCACGAGCGCCCTCTGCTGCAACTCCGCTCGTGGCCACGACTGCTGCATCGTTCACTTGGGACTGAGATAGGAACCAGTTAACACTTGGGAATCAGATAGGCACCAGTTAAGACTTGGCTATCGGATAGGCACTAGGAATCACCAATAGGCAGGCCTCTATCTAATCTATGTATCAACATTCTGCAGTCAAGAAATATGTAAAAGTTAAGTATTACTCTCTATGAAATATATATCTCGTTCTAAGCCGGCCGCGGTGGCCGAGGGGACTGAGGCGCTCCAGTCACGGTCTGCACGGCCACTTCGGTCGAGGGTTCGAATCCCCCCTCGGGCATGGATATTTATGCCGTCCTTAGTGTTAGCTAGTTCATAAGCCGTTTGTAAGTTTAGGGACTGATGACTCCGTAGTTAAGTCCCATAAGCTATACAAACATTTACATTTTTACATTCTCGTTCTAATTTACTCTAGTGTTTCTAGTTTCTGCTGTCCCACTGGCTGGTCACCTCCGTACCTGCACACGCGTGCATCCCTTCTTCCTATGTCGGTCTCTTTCTACTCGGTCACCGACATCTACAACCGGGGGAAACGAGACAAAAAAAAAAAAAAAAAAAAAAAAAAAAAAAAAAAAAAAAAAAAAAAAAAAAAAAAAAAAAACCGTGCACGATCTGTCACAGATAGCAAGAATCCGCTACTGCTCCTACTACCCGCTCCTGATTGTCGCAGAGGTTTTTTTCCTTGGCACTTTTTTCCTTCGGCCTTTAAAACGTCTCTTGCTTCAAAATCTTTCGACCACTTCTATCATCCTGATGGGCCGTATTAACGGGTAATCCTACCCACAAGTGCGGCACACATCACAGTATACGCTCCTGTGTCTCCTACACTAGAAATACTAACACACGCAGAGGGGACAGTAGAACTATTGAGCCGGTCACCATGCTAGTGCGAGCGTGGAGGGGCTCCACTCCTTTTTTTAGGCGCCCTCACGGACCCGCGCATTTCGCTGCTCTACAGTCTCTGTTGTATACAACGGGCGCTAATGACCGCGCCGTAAGACCACACGCATCATCAGTGGTAAAAAAGAGTGGCGTGCCTTACATTTGTACATAAACAAAGGGGAAAATATAATAAATAATTTTTTACTTAAACTATTACTGCTTCCATCGGGTTATCAGTTTCTTGGTAAGAAAGATCCCCTTCTATTTCTTCATACTGACGCTATAAATAATTATTCTTAGGTGCAAGTATGGTTTTCTGATGCACAAAGACATTGTGAGTTTGTGCCTCTCTCACTGAAAAGATAGGCTACGTCTCATCAAGTGAAGCAGGAGGGGCTTTCCCAACTATATATCTTTGTAACTATACGTCCACAGACTACAGTAACGCAACGGTTTAGTTGTAGTAAGTGTGAGGTGTCAGCTATCCCCATTGCCGTTATGTGAGTGCACCTTGCTCGCGGCCTCTTGCAACAGTAAGCATCTACATCTAAATCTACATACATACTCCGCAATTCACCGTAAGGTGCGTGGCGGAGGGTACACTGTGCCACTACTAGGCATTTCCTTTCCTATTCCATTCCCAGTGTTTCATCAGTCTGTGACACTATTCTTGTGGCCCTTTTTGTCGTGGGAAACCCTTACCCCCCCCCCCCCCCCACGAGAACTGCTCGTTCTCTAGTTTACGCACACATTGATCGACTATACTCTTCCCAGCATTTTCTGTCCAGTTACCTTTCTTGAGTTGGCGCAACAACTACATTGTGCTTGTTTTTAAATATGGTAGTAAGCTCAGCGATGCCCGGAGGCTTTTAAGCTATGTTTCTACCATCGCACTCTTTACTTATAATGCCATTTAATTGTTTAGATAGGTTCACGAATCAGAAAACTCATTACATAATTACTTTGTCAAAAAATGTTAAAATGTTTGTAGAGATTATGGGACTTAACTGGGGGTCATCAGTCCCTAAACTTACAAACTGCTTATGAACTACCTTATACTAAAGAGGGCACAAACATCCATGCCCGAGGGGGAATTCGAAACCCCGACGGGAAACAGCCTCGCGCATCGGAGCATAGCACCTCAATGCGCTCGGCCGCTCCGCCGCGGCTTAGTTTGACACAATACTGAAATGTGCGTTAGATAAAGTTGCCTTGCACTCCACTGTGACGATAATAAGTGAATATGTCGACTTAGTTGTTTTATTCATTGACATGCACTAACATATACAGGCAAGGTTAAGGCTGAATCCAAATTGTTTTCAACAAACAAATTGGAGCGACTGTGTTTTGGTGAAGTCACCCTCCTCATCCTTCATGCATTAATCGGGTGTGACACAACCTCCGCCATTTAAGACAAAATCAGCATCTTTTCTCTCATGACTACATTTCAAATAATCGTATCATCGTCATCATCTTGGAGATTAACCGTGCACCATCTGAACACATACCATGTGGCACATACCGCAAACATTTCCATATGTAACTGCTGCTTTTCCACTTTTTTGTATCGCGAAATCGCATAAATCAAATGTGCAAATGTTTGTTAAGCTTATGGGACTTAACTAAGGGCTCATCAGTCCCTAAACTTACAAACTACTTATTTACTACCTTATACTAAGGACGGCACAAATATCCATGCCCGAGGGGGATTCGAACCCCGACCGTAGTGGCCGTGCAGACCGTGACTGGAGCGCCTCAGTCCCCTCGGCCAAAGCGGCCGGCATCTTGTAGCTAATAATAATATTATTAAGCAAACAAATGTTGCCCATTGGTGTGTCAGTAATAGTTTCTAGGATTTTCATAAAACTTTCTATCTAGCTAATACCGCGGGGTCTGAGGCGCCATGTCATGGATTGCACGGCCGCTCCCGCCGGAGGTTCGAGTCTAAAATGTCTGTAAATCTATCGGACCAAACTGCGTGGTCATCAGTCCGTAGCTTACAAACTACTTAAACCTAGGTAAACTAACCAAAGGACAACACACACACCTATGCCCCAGGGAGGACTCGAACCTCCACGGCGAGCAACCGCGCGCTCCGCAGCGAGACGCTTTAGACCGCTCGGCTACTCCACCGCGGCGATTCGAGTCTTCCCTTGGGCATGGGTGTGTGTGTGGTGGCCTGAGAATAAATTAACTAATGTGTACGTCTACGGACCGATGAGCCAGCCAGTTTGGTCCCTTAGGAATTTACACACACACATTTAGCTGGTGGCTTAAATTCCAAATTTAACTCGATAGGTGTCACTCTGACGAGAGAAAGAAAAAGGACGCTGGGCGGAGCATGGTGCTCAATCCTTATCACAAATAAGTTATCCCAAACTGGGTCTATTTGTTTAAATAATTTTAAAACTAACTTCATTGATACATGTACATGGACTTTAATTATTTGAATGTGGTTGCATTTCAATGAAAGAGTGTTAAATAGTAGTGTAAATAATAATGTTTGAGTACAGCGTATAAATTAGAAAGCTGAAAGTTTGAGCTGGCCACCAATTTTATTGCTCTGTTCTGAAATGATTTTTCTTTTATTTAAGGGTTGGTTAATTCATGAGACATGGCAGACGAGAGAAAAAATTTTCTGGAGCACAATTCCGTAAGATAAAGTTAGTGAAAGAATTATTATTAGCGAAGCAAGCAGGCTCATTCGAGAAGTATCTTCGTCCAAAACCTCAGCAACCAAAAGCTGGAAAAAGTGCAGATGATCATGTGGTAGAAGAAGCAAACGACCCTCACATCTCACATAGAAACATGTACTACAGAGAACACTTCTTTATTTCCCGAAACAGAAAGTATGCATAAGAATAGTGAAACGAGTATGAGTAAATATCTCTAGACTCGTTTTAAATTTCAGCGACCCTGCAACCTGGGTTACTTCTTCGGATCATGTACGGTCATGTCAACGTCCCATTACACAGCAGCAGGAGAAATTTTTCTGAAGTACACTGTAAAAAGAAAATGGTTATTGATGAAAGTGTATCTCGTCTGTGGATACAACATTCAGTTTCAAGAGGTGCAGTTTTCTGCTTTTGTTGTAAGCTGTTTTATAATGATCTCTAAGCCTCTCTATGTAACAAAGGAGTGAACGATTGAAACAACATATATATATAATACTATCAACAAATGAGAAAAGCAGTAGTCACTTGGGAGCTTATCATGAATGGAAAGAGCTTCATCTTATACTGAAGACAAATAAAACCATTGATGAGGAAAACGTGCATATAATAAGGGAAGAGGAAAAATTCTAAAACTCCCAGACAGATTAAAATTGTGTGTCGGAGCAGGGACTCGAACCTGGGACCTTTGACTTCGCCCGCGACAGCCAAAAGTCCCAGGTTCGAGTGCCGATTCCGGCACACAATTTTAATCTGCCAGGAAGTTTCATATCAGCACGCACTCCGCTGCACAATGAAAGTTTCATTCAAGAAAAATACTGGCAACAGATTCTGGAGAGGTTAATGGCATTGGTGCGAATTCTAGAAACTCAAAACTTACCTTTTCGTGGAACACGTGACAAAATATATACCTATGATAATGGAAACGTTTTAAAAATATTTGAATACTTGGCTTTATGTGATCCTGTTATGCAAAACACCCGAGAAAAATTTATAACATGGAGATTCATGTTCCTTATCTGGGAAAAATATCCAAAACGAACTGATCGATTTGTTTGCTAATGCAATCAAGAAAGAAATACTCGACTCTGTTCGCTATACTAAATATTACTCGGTAATTTTCCACCCACATGGACCGCAGAATTTGCCGAGGTGGGGTGGCTTGCGTGCCTCAACGATACAGATAGCCGTACCGTAGGTGCAACCACAGCGGAGGGGTATCTGTGGAGAGGCCAGACAAACGTGTGGTTCCTGAAGAGGGGCAGCAGCCTTTTCAGTAGTTACAGGGGCAACGGTCTGGATGATTGACTGAGCTGGCCTTGTAACATCAACTAATGTGGCTTTGCCATACACCTACTGTGAACGGCTTAAAGCACTGAACCAGATGCAGCCAACATCAAATCCTTCATTTTCAATCATTGTGAGCATATGATTAGCAAAGGCAACCCTTTGTTGCACAGCTCGTACGAGTATGGCCTGGTGCGTTTGAATTTTGAATGGAAACATGTGTAGGCTCTTTCTCAGTAATTTCTGCGTGCTGGAACGCTTCAAACTAGTCTCACATGCAATTCTACGGTCGAATGACATTGGACTTCGCTGAATAATTCCAGAAACCGTGGCGATATTTTCAGGCGTAACTGCGGTTAGCTTGTTGCCAACATACCCTACTAGATCAGTTTCGCTGCCGGTTCGCTGAAATTTTGCAAAGAGCGTACGAATGGTTTTCGCATCGGGTCCTTTTGGAACATTAAATCGTACTTGAAAACTTGGCCTTGTTGCCGTAGGACTCTCTTTTAACCTGTGGTACTCTAGCACCAGAAAAACGCGTACGCTAACCTCCTTTCACGTTTCTGTAGTGGAACTGATCGCTCCGGGCTTCGGATCACTATTTATACTAGGCATTACGTGTGGCGATTACAGCGCCATCTGTTAGCAGATTTTGTAACTATTATTTCAAACTGTGGAATCCAAACTCGGTGAAGATCAGTTTGTATTTAGGAGAAATGTAGGAAGACGGGAGGCATTACTCACATTACGACTTATCTTAGAAGATAGGCTAAGGAAAGGGAAACCTACGTTTTTAGCGTTTGTCGATTTGGAGAAAACTTTTAACAATCTCGACTGGAATACACTCTTCCAAATTTTGAAGGTATCAGGGGTAAAATATAGGGAGCGAAGAGTTATATTCAACTATACAAAAACCAGACAGCAGTTATCAGAGTCGAAGGGCAAAAAAGGGCCACAGAGGTTGGGGAGGGAGTAAGACAGGGTTGTAGCCTTTGCCCATTGTTGATTAATCTGTATATTGAGCAAGCAGTGAAGGAATTCAAGGACAAATTTGGAGAGGGAATTAAAGTCCAGGGAGAATAAATAAAAACTGTGTGGTTTGCCGATGACATAGTAATTCTGTCAGAGACCGCAAAAGATCTGGAAGAGCAATTGAATGGGATGGATAGTGTCTTGAAAGGAAGATATAAGATGAACATTAACAAGAAACAACACTAATGAAATAGTAAATGCTCTGGATAACCGTAAATCACCAGTTTGGATTTTTTGTGATCTATCAAAGGCCTTTGTGTTAACCATGGAATTCTTCTAGATAAGCTTAAGTATTGTGGTATGAGTGGGAAAGTGCACAAATGGTTTAAATCATACCTAACTGGAAGAGTTCAGAAAGTTGATATAAGTAATTCACATAATATATAAGAAACAGCCGAGTCCTCAAGCTTGGAAACTATCAAGCATGGGGTGCCCCAGGGTTCGGTACTGGGACCTTTGCTGTTCTTAATATATATTAATGATTTGCCTTTCTATATTCATAAAAATGCCAAGCTAGTTCCCTATGCTGATGATACAAGTATCGCTATCACACCCGAATCACAGGAATTAACTGATGAAATTGTCAATGAAGTATTTCAGAGAATTATTAGGTGGTTCTCTGTAAATGGACTCTCTTTAAATTTTGAAAAAACACAGTATATTCAGTTTCACAGAATATATGGCATCACACCATTAATTAATATTGACTTCAACCAGAAATCTATCGCTAAGGTAGAATATTACAATTTTTAGGTTTATGCATTGATGAGGGATTGAATTGGAAGAAACGCATTGAAAATCTGCTGAAACGTTTGAGTTCAGCTACTTATGCTATTAGGGTGATTGCAAACTTTGGTGATGTACAACTCAGTAAACTAGCATACTATGCCTATTTCCATTCTCTGCTTTCCTTAGGCATCATATTCTGGGGTAATTCATCAATAAGTAAGAAAGTATTCATTGCTCAAAAGCGGGTCATCAGAATTGCTGGAGCCCACCCAAGATCATCCTGCAGAAAATTATTTTAGGATCTAGGAATCTTCACAGTAGCTTCACAATATATATATATATATATATATATATATATATATATATATATATATATATATATATATGTATATATATATATATATATATTGACTTATGAAATTTGTTATTAACAATCCAACTGAATTCAAATGTAACAGCAGTGTGCATAGCTACAACACTAGGAGAAAGGGTGACTTACATGATTCAAGGTTACATTTAGCTCTGTCACAGAAAGGGGTTAATTATTCTGCCACAAAAGTCTTTGGTCACTTACAAAGTAGTATCAAAATTCTGACAGATAGCCAACTAGCATTTAAAAATAAATTAAGAGAATTTCTGAATGGCAATTCCTTCTACACATTAGATGAATTTCTAGATAAAAGTTAGTACTTTAGGAGAAAAAAAATCAAATATTGACTGTCATGTAATACAGTATTATATATAGACACATTTCATTTAACTGACACGTTCCACATCATTACGAAGTCTCGATCTATGGAACAAGTATTAATCTAATGTAATCTAAGAGTAAAACGAAGGTAATGGAATGTAATGTCAGAAAATCAGGCGATACTGAAGGAATTAGATTAGGTAATGAGACAATAAAAGTAGTAGATGAATTTTGTTATTTGGATAGCAAGATAACTTCTGATCGCCGAAGTAAAGAAGATATAAAATGCAGAATGGCTATGGGAAGAAAAGCGTTTCTAAAGAAGCGAAACTTGTTAACTAAAATGTTAGGAAGTCCTTTCTGAAAGCATTTGTCTAGAGTGTAGCATTGTACGGGAGTGAAACATGGAACATAAGGAGTTCAGATAAAAAGATGATAAAAGCTTTTGAAATGTGGTGCTACAGACGTATGATGAAAATTAGATGGGTAGATCACATAACTGATGAGGAGGTGCTTAACCGAATCGGGGAGAAAAGGAGTTTCTGGCATATCCTGACCAAGAGAATGGTTAGATTGGTTGGACACATTCTGAGACATCAAGGAATTGTCAACTTAGCATTAGAAGGAAGCGTATGAGGTAAAAATCGTAGAGGGAGACCGAGGGACGAATATAGTAAGCAGATTGAAAAGGATGTAGGTTGCCGAACGTATTCGCTGATGAAAAGACTTGCACAGGACAGGGTAGCGTGGAGAGCTGCATCAATCCAGTCAGCGGACTGAAGAATACAACAACAACATTTGAAACTGCTGTGTAAACTTCTTACAGATTTCACAATAAACATACCGTTTACTGCATTCCTCTATCGATCTTTGTTTTTGAGATATTTAATTTTGAAATCAGGGAGTCCTTTTCTGGACACCCTGTAGTATGACAGAGTAAATTTGTCTATGGTAGTACGTCGCTGTGACGAAACGCTTGCGTGAGCTCCGGTGAGAAGAAGGCTATTGGGAAGTAATTCGTGGCTGTGGAAGCGCCCGCCGAGTAAAGCTCTGTATAGGGAAACTATGGCCATCCTTTTCCGCGCAGTTTGCCGCCGTTTGCAGCTCGTGATTGGCTGAAATCGAGTCACGTGGTTCTTTTCGCCATCTTGGTCCTATACGTTGCTTGGCTGCCATGAGAAGTCTTGTGAATATTCGTATGTTTGGCTTTGAATAATGCCACTGTGTTGTACTTTTCTGTGCTCTTAAGAATCGAAGAAGGGAGGAAAACATTATAGTACTTCCATTAGATATCAGAAATGCAGGAAGATGAACAGTCTGACTAATGAAAGTCAGAAGAAAATTCCTTCAATGTCGTGATGTTAAGTTATTCACGCGTCGTTGGTTTTATCTCCAGGCAGCTGCCGAAAACACCCAAATTTTGGACATATTTGTGACTGATCTAGATTCTCGTTTAGATATTGAAGTAATATATACTACCCGAAGCAAGCTTTTCCCGATCATTTTCATGTGTTAAGTGTATCATTACAGGAAACAAAGAATTGAAACAAGACAAATGTTAGATGTTGCAATGCAATTGGCGTTGTAAAGGCACCTTTGATTTCTCTTTTTGCTGAAAGTCATGTAGTGGGTATCCCCTTCTCATTTTTCGTAGTTCATGTAAGGTATAAGGACACAATACGCAAGAAAATACTCATAAATCCATAATCTCAATTGCTCTCTTAATCTTAATGCTCCGATGATGACATGTTCGCGGTCTATTCGAATGTTTGTCTATGGTACAGGTCAATCTGAATACATAGGCGAACTCTTTAAATCTGGAGCCACAACCATACAGTTTTCTTAAAATCGGGCGATAAGTATTTCGTGAAGCCACCAGGTCCGCATGGACAGAACTACGCGAAGTTCCCGCATCTGTCCGTCGGATACAACACCCTGTATCTCGAGAATGAAAAGAGTTATCGTTCTGCTCTCAGCCTTAAATAAAATTTCGATATCTTACCTACATTTCGTCCGCAGCATTGAATGTGCTAAAATCAACCATACGAAAATTCTACGCAATGCGATTTGTCCTCTGCAAACTATTCAAAATTTTGCGCAGTAGTTTACTTAATTTGACATAGCACGGAAACTATAAGTAATAATGAATAAAACATTAGATCATTGTGTTGTTGTTGTGGTCTTCAGTCCAGAGACTGATTTGATGCAGCTCTCCACCCTACTCTATCCTGAGCAAGCCTTTTCATCTCCTCATAAGAACGACAACCCACACATCCACTTGAATCTGCTTACTATACGCGTCTCTTGGTCTCCCTCTGAGATTTTTACCCCACACACTTCCCTACAACGCTAAATTCACAATTCCTTGATGTCTAAGAATGTGTCCTACCAATCTATCCCTTCTTTTAGTCAAGGTATGCCAGAAATTTCTTTTCTCCCCAATTCGGTTCAGTACCTCCTCATTAGTTACACGATCCACCCACCTAATCTTCAGCATTCTTCTGTAGCACCACATTTCAAAAGCCTCTATCCTTTTTCTGTCCACACTGCTTATCGTCCATGTTTCACTCCCATACAAGGCAACACTCCATACAAATGCCTTCAGAAAGGACTTCCTTAGGCTTAAATCAATATTCGATGTTAACAAATTTCTCTTTTTCAAAAATGCCTTTCTACCCATTGCCATTCTGCATTTTATATCATCTGTACTGCGACCATCATTTGTTATTTTACTGCCCAAGTAACAAAACTCCTCTACCTCCTTTATTGTTTCGTTACCTAATCTAATTCCTTCACCATCATCTGATTTTCTTAGACTGCACTGCATTACCCTAGTTTTACTCTTGTTAATGTTCATCTTATATGCACCTTTCAGCACACTGTCCATTCCGTTCAATTGCTCTTCCAGGTCCTTTGCTGTATCTGACAGAATTACTATGTCGTCGGCAAAACGCAATGTTTTTAATTCTTCACCCTGAACTTTAATTCCTTCTCCAAATTTCTCCTTACTACCCTACCGTCCATCAATTCCCCCTCCCGTCGAACTAAGCTTCCCGCAGTAGCCGCAATGGGCCACAGGGTGACGGAACATTGCTTCTAGTGGGGCCTGCTGACAGGCCAAGCCGACAGTCGCTGAGTACAACAATCGGCACACTCCAGTCGGCAGCAGTACAGTAGCTGCAGCATCAAAGCTGTTCACAGCAACAGCTGCGCCTTCCAAGTGCTGCGGCGTGGAATGTGAAGTATCGCGCGACTCCAAATACATGTAATGTACAGTACTTCTTATTGGCAAGTGGAAGTGTACAGTTCGATTATACGAATAATAGGTTTTTCGAACATCCATGTCCCCCAATTACACTTCGGATAATCGATGTTCTACTGTATATAATATTTTAGCTGAATGAAGGATTTTCGACTTTTAACGTTTTGAACACTGCCAACAAACTTCAAACGAACGAAGTGAAATCCAAAAATTATTCCCATCTCAGAATATAAACATAAAAAGGTATTGCTTGTCTGCTAAGACGTGCACCCTGCCACCTTCTGAATTACTAGCAGTGTGTGACAATTCTGAACATGGTTTGATTCGCGGCAGGGGGTCATATTTTCGTGGTTCAGTAAAACTTCATTGTTCATTTTTACTAGCTTCTGCCACCTAGTATGGAGCAACTTCGAAAACTATTCCATGGCAGTTTCATCTGTATGTCCTAACCAGGTTCAACTCTATCCCTCTCCAAAATTTCATCCAAATCCACCCAGTAGTTTCTGCTTGAAAGTATAATTAACTTTCACAGTTATAATTATATTAGAGAGTACGATTAAATATTATCTGCTGCGTGACACACAGTAATTTACTTAAGAGTATTTAGGTTTGCCTTATTATGTCTTCCAGTAAGCGGTAAGGACCTGATGGAGTAGTATTGCATCTGTGTAGTTCATAGGCGCCGATTACGGGATGTTCGGTCGCCCAAGCATACCTCAAAATTTGAGTGGGTATGCTCGGCACACCCCACTGAAAATTTTGGTATTACTTTTTTTTCTTTACGTTATATTTCTTGATTGTAATTAAATTCGACTCTCTCATTCCATTGATGGGCGGCTGGCTTTTGTAATACACCGCTGTAAAAGGATTCAAATGTTCAAATGTTTGTTAAGCTTATGGGACTTAACTACGGGGTCATCAGTCCGTAAACTTACAAACTACTTATCAACTACCTTATAGTAAGGACGGCACAAATATCCATGCCCGAGGGGGGATTCGAACCCCCGACCGTAGTGGCCGTGCAGACCGTGACTGGAGCGCCTCAGTCTCCTCGGCCACCGCGGCCGGCTGTAAAAGGATTATCTAAAACAAACTGGTAATTGAATTCGTAGGCATTAAAATTCATGTTGACATGTTAGTGAAGTGATCATTTTCTAAATAGTCCGAATGTTAATGGAATGCTGCTTGTAAGTTCAATATCGTAAACTGAAGGCGGTATCCTTTAATTATTGTATTAAATAACTAGAAATGAAGTGGGTTTGGTACGATACGATGAAAATGTGTATACTACTAATTTAACGTTTATGTATTCTCTTAGAGGTCAACTGTCTTCAAGGAATCGTGTTAGTGTTAAGTCGTGACATTTTTCATCCTGTTTACTGAATTGGTGTGTGATGTAACAATGGGCTGTAAACCTATTGGTATCGACGGACATGGTACGACAGCAGAAGTGGTTACGGACTATTTTTGTAATACTGTATAGAAAATAAATCTGCAGAAGAAAGAAGGCAGGTAGACCATCCGATGTTAGTTTTTGCGATAATGAACACAGTATTCACAATGCAGGCACATCATTATCTGATATGCATGTCTAAGAAGACGAAAACTCTGAAAATGATTACAGTAGTTACTACAACGGGAAAACAGGTTCAAATGGTTGCAAAAGCCGCCCAGTAGTTCTGAAACGTGAAATTGAAATTAATGGCTGTTAATTTCTTTACTGTGTAATAAAAAATTACATTTCTCCTGTCAGAGATTAAAATGGTGCTAAATTATTAACACCAGATGAAGCAAAAAAGAAGAAATACTATTAAAATGAAACGAAATTATCACTTTACCTTTGTACCTGGAATTGGAAAAATGTAATAAAGATTTTTTTTTTAGAAATACCTGTCAGGGGGGGGGGGGGGGTACTGCAGGCCGGCAACCACCTGCCCCCTATTGGAAACGCCACTGAGCACACCCCGAGATTTCCAAAAGTCGGCGCCTGTGTTATAGCTTTAGTTTAGAGAGGGCCCCAACGTCATTTTTGCCCCGGGGCCCTTGGTGTAGTAGCTACGCCACTGGCGCTGGTAACGTTGTACCATTCGGTGCGTAAGAAGCAGCGGAATAGGCCCAGCTTGGCTGCCGCTGGCAGGCTGGCCATACTTTCCCTATACAGAGCTTTACCCGCCGAGCATTCGATGGCGCAGTTGGAAGCGGCAGTGAGGAGCAGCCGAGGTTCAGGCGGCGGGCGTGGGTAGGAGAGACCGCAGTGGTTGTCTGTGGCACTGTGCGACAGCGGGCCGCATACCTCCGTCCCTTTGTGTGGCGGCTGGCGGCTAGCGGCTGCCCATTGTGCCACGCACCGCCCGCTGCCCAGCCCGTTCTCTGACAGCTTATCTTTTGTATTCACCGCTCTCCCAGCCGCTCCTCCAACGCCACAAGGCGTGGGCGCACGTGCACTAGCTAAAAAATTACATCTACTGGATGACCGTGCTCATGCTTTGCACCATTACTGGCGAGTGACGTAAGGTGGAAATGAGAAAATGTACCAAATCATAGCAAATATTGATTATAAGAGGTAATCCGTCTTATGCTGCCTGCAATTGAGAGATTTATTTTACACCAGACGCGTTTAGCTTTTTATTTTAAAAGCATCTTCTGTGGTCTGTAAATGATACAAAGGCTTGTCTGGAACAATAAATTTCGCGGTGGCCGAGGGGACTAAGACGCTCCAGTCACGGTATTCACGGCCACTACGGTCGGGGGTTCGAATCCCCCCTCGGGCATGGATATTTGTGCCGTCCTAGTTCGTAAGTAGTTGATAAGTAGTTTGTAAGTTTAGGGACTGATGACCCCGTAGTTAAGTCCCATAGACTATACAAACATTTGAACATTTGAACAATAAATTTAAAGAATTTAACCTGAAAATAAGCAAGAGAAAGACGGTTGAGATGACTATAAACAGAGAGGGAACAATTTCAAACATCTACTTGGAGGGAACAAAAATTAAATCAGTTTCCCACTTTCAGCGCCTTGGAAGTATTTTCTCCAAGGACAACACCATACGGCAAGAAATCCTCAACAGAACACAAAAAACATCAAATTTCTACATGCAAGTTCGGAATCTACTCTGGGACATAAAGTACCCCAGGCAGCAAAGTTAACTTTGTATAACACTTACTTTAATCAAATGTTAAAATGTATGTTAATTTATCGAACCAAACTGCGTGGCCATCAGTCCGTAGCTTACAAACTACTTAAACCTAGGTAAACTAACCTAAGGACAAACACACACACCCATGTCCCAGGGAGGACTCGAACCCCCGACGGCGAGCAACCGAGCGCTTCGCAGCGAGGCGCCTTACACGCTCGGCTACTCCACCGCGGCTTACTTTAATTCTTATATAAGGTACGTAAAGTTGTTTAAAAAAGCATTGCAGCAGAATCCAAGCAACAAAAATGAGGTTTATCAGGACTATGAATCAAAGTACCAGGAGAGACAAGATCAGAAATGATGTACACAGGGAAACAGCTGGTATCAGGGTCCCTATTGCGAACATCTTGGGGAAACGAAGACTGCAGTGGTATGGCCATGTAATGAGAATTGATAGCACAAGAACAGCTAAAAATACTTCAAAATGGAAGTGGGAGGAAGAAGACCAAGAGGAAGGCCAAGGAGACGATGGATAGAGGCAGTTAAATCAGACATAGAGAAGAACGGTTTTAACTGGGATGATGTCCAAGACCAAATGGCATATCAAGATCGGATGAGATGGAGAGCGCTTGTTAGCCACACCTGGGAAACTGGAGATGGAAAATGATGATGATGATTATTATTATGATGTATTGATATTGCGAGTCCTGTTGCTGCCTGGAGGGTGTGTTGCAGCTGAGTTGCATTCAGCCTCCTGTCTCGATGGGCTGTTAACCAGAGACAGCGGTCATCTCTCGCTGGTGTTACCCTTGGACGACCTAGGCCTTGCCATATATTAACGGTTCCTGTTCTCCGAAATCGCGTCCAGGTCCTGGAAATGACACTTCGGGACGCTCCAATAGCTGCAGCCACCTCCCTCTGTGTCTGTCCCGCTTCCAACTTCCTATTGCTCTCCATGCCAAAGCTTCGGACAAGCGACGTTACTGTTGCATTGCACTACTTGCTTAGTACACTATATGAACCCAACTCCTTGTGTGATTTGTTTGGTAGAGTAAACACAACATCAACACCTTCTCCAGAAACTTTCCGTTATTACAACTATCTGGGTTGCCGTAATGTTGTTGTCTCCAGTCCGCAGAACCATTTTGGCACACTCTGCCGATGACAGTAGTTCAGAACCTAGATATCTCAACTGATGCCGGCCGCGGTGGCCGAGGAGACTGAGGCGCTTCAGTCACGGTCTGCACGGCCACTACGGTCGGGGGTTCGAATCTCCCCTCAAGCATGGATATTTGTGCCGTCCTTAGTCTTAGCTAGTTCATAAGTAGTTTGTAAGCTTAGGGACTGATGTCCCCGTAGTTAAGTCGCATAAGCTATACAAACATTTGAACATAACTCATCCATACTTGACAGCCATCCACAGTCCCATAAGTTCTACAAACATTTGAACATTTTCTCAACTGATCCTCAAATTGTTTTGACTGGTGTAGATTCCAACTCGATCATGTGTTTGAAGTGTTCAAATATTTGTAAGGATTAAGGGACTTAACTGCGGAATCAACAGTCCCTAAACTTACAAACTACCTCTGAACTAGCTTATACTGAAGACGGCACAAACATTCATGCCCGAGGGGGGATTAGAACCCCCAACAGGGAATGGCCTCGCGCTTCGTAGCATAACGCCTCAATGCGCTCTGCCGCTCCGCCACAGCTCAAATGTTTGGTCCTGAGCTTTGTTGATCGTAATACAAAACACTAATGCAACTGGAAATTGCCGTCGTTGAAAAGAGAAGGGCACAGTAATGTCACATGGTGTGAAATCTATGCGAGGTAACAGTATTATTCCCTCCCCAATGTTCTTCAGAATCAGTCAATGTAATTTCTTATAACTGGAAACTAAGAGCTTGATCCGCCGAGAGTTCTTACGCTAAAAACAACTCCGTACCACAATTAGAATCGAAGATATCGTAAAACAAACAAATTATTATAATATTCACAGCACAGAAAGATATCGAGTTTCACTATAAATAAAGGAAGGCGAGAGTTAAGTGAATTCTGATACTTGATGACAAAACTGTGGATGAATACCTTTCGTTTAAAACAAAAATTAAGGAAATCGACTGGACGCTGACTTAAGTATCCATAATTTTTGTATATCTATGTTAATATTAACAGCTATTAATAATTACAGGGGAATACCCGTGCTCCCTTTACAATACAACATTTTGTCGGAAGCTGTTCCCTATACTAGATAAAGAAATTGGAGAATATAAAGCTGGGTTTAGAAGATTTTGAGATGAACAAATTTTAAACTTAAGCAAATAATCAACTATCTCAGAATATCAAACAAGAAATAATATTAATAGTCATAGACTTCAAAAAAGCTTATGATTCTGTAGATGGATACTCATTTTTCTGATATACTCATTAGACAGCAAAACTTTGGAAATAATTAAACAGATCCTAACGAACACAGGTGTGCCTCGGTTGCACAGTGGTAGAGTGCCAGATTACAAATCCAAAGGTCGCGGGTTCGATCCCCGCCAGGTCCTAGGATTTTTATCTGTCACTTTCCACTTCTTTCACCTCTGGTAGTATTGCTCATGTGAAAAATACCGAGAAGCACCGTGGTTCGGAACCCACGTTAAACTGTAGGTCCCCCTATAACTGGCTGGGTAAGTCAGTTCGAAGGTCGGAGGAAGGCAACGGCATACCACCTCCAAACAGGACCATGCCTAGTAAAACACTGTTGTGTTCAAACCAATCTTCGGATTGTTGACTGCCTTTTTTTTTTTTTTTTTTTTTTTTTTTTTTTTTTTTTTTTTTTTTTTTTAACGAACACAGAAGAGAAATTTCTTGGAACAAATTCTATGCCATTCAAAATTATCTCATTGTTTGACATAATCGTTTCTGGTATTATAACGGCCCAATATGGTGTCGAATGCCTAGCTTTAGGTATATTAATAAGACATGGAATAAGCTGCAACTGTTTATGATCAGAATCACTTGTCCACATTAGTAGTTTTGAGTACTTTGCTGTTCTTACTGGAGCAATTGTAATATTCGTTTCTATATTACATGTGCAATTTATAAAATTCATGACCACCATATCCTACAACTGTAGTATTTTTTTTTTCTTAGGGTACCGTTAGAACTTTTCTTCCAATGTCGATCAAGTATATCCGATAACTTTTTACAGAAATACTATTTCTCTGAGGGGAACTGTAATTTGTAGTAACAACAATTAGCTTATGTTTATAAAATTTATGCTGATATCTTAGTTGCCACTTCAACCGAAAGAGAGGGAATGGAAATAACATATAGAATGATATCAAGATATCAGCTACGTGTCGCGAGAACCGTTTGTTGTCTTTGCAGCGCGACCATGGCGGTTAGCGGAGACCGTCACGCGATCGCTCGAAACATCATGGTGCCCTGTAACCATTAGCGCTTCGTAACAAAGTGTTTAGAACAGGATTTGTTTTGTCTGCTCGCTCAACGAATAAGTGTTGTAGTGTGATTCCAGCAAGTGTTCCGCTGTAACACCCACTAGACGTTTGTCGACTTGCACTTGTGTGATGTGTGTTACTTTAAGTAGTGGCTAATATCTATAATTTGCTTCCAGTCTGGTAATTCAATTAATTTAATGTTGCGCATGCAGGTTTTGCTTTCGAATGTGTCAGCAACGTCAGACAATATTCATGAACTGCAGCATCTCAATTTTTATTGCTGTCTTCGTTCACTGAAAGTATAAGAAAAGAAATGGGGAAAGGAATGTGTCGGACGCGAATAGCTTAAAACAGTTTGGCAGAAACGCAAAACAGTTTCTAAAATCTTTTGCATGCCCTACATGTGAACTTACTCCTATTTGGAGATGACAAGGGTAAATGGGTCAAATAAATGTCCCGAATCATTTCATTCCAATTGAATAAGCATATGGTACAAAACACATCTGTCTCAGGTGTCTTAACGTGTTCGGTAGAGTGAGTCACTAGCTAATCACGAGTTAGGTTGTGCTTTAAAAGAGGCAGTACGTAGACATTATGAACATCAACAACTGAGTGCAGTGGTAGTATATAGCGATTTTGAGTCAATCCTTGTTCCTGTTATGCGTTGTGAAGGAGAACCATCAGCCTCACATAACACAATTACAGAAAAACGCGTGCCATATACTGCAGCGTGCAGCCTGCACGTATGACTCTTCACTCTATAAATTTGAGTCATATATCGGGGACAATCCTGCGAATTGGTTGCTTAAGCAGCTAGAGCAGCTCGCATGGGATGTTGATAGGCTTTACCGCCAAAACGTTCTGATGAATTATTCGCAGGATGATGAAGAGTTGTACAATAAGGTAGTAGAATGTCATATTTGTGGGCTGCAGTTAGACAGGAAAGCGGAAACACCTCATCGAGATCATTGGCATGGGGAACTTCTGTGGCGCGGCCCACAATGCATGCAATTTGAATTATCAGGTGCCCAATCATATTCCAGTATTCTTCCATAACGTTACAAGTTGTGACACCCACTTCCCCGTTCAACCTCTAACCGAATTTGGATGGATGACTAATAATGAACCAACGAATATCATACGTGATTATACAGAGAAGTACATTATGTTCTCAAAATGATTCACACTGAGAATCACGCTGCAGTTCCTCGGCTCGCTTTGGTTTATGTCGTCCTCACCAAATAAATTGGTTGAAACCCTGCCTCAGAGAGAGATGGACATCACTCGATCTGCATTTCCCGATTATGTAAAGTTTCAACTCTCTACAAGGAAAGGCGTTTTCCTTAACGAGTATATTGACAGTGTGGGAAAACTCCAAGAATCTAGGTTGCCCGACATATCCACATTCACGAGCAATCTCACAGGTGAGAGCATCTCGGCTGTGGATTATGCGCATGCTGAAAGTCTCTGGCAGGAATTTAATATTCCCAACTTGGGAGAGTACGTGCAGTTATACATGGACTCCGACGTACGTTTGCTGGCGGACGTAAGGAAGGAAGTTGGTGTTTAACGCCTCGTCGACAGCATGGCCATAGAGGGTGACTGGCGGACGTATTAGCAAAGTTCAGAGATGTGTGTATGGAGACATACTCTCTGGACCAAGCCTTTTACTTTACAGTGCCGGGGCTATCGTGGGACGCTATGCCGGCTAGCCGCTGCTGTCCTCTAGCAGTGCCAGCAAGAGGCTTGTCGCAGGTGCGTGTTATGCTGTCATCCGCCTTCAGTGCTGCACCAGAGGTCGGCTGAATAGGATGTCTCCATAGCTCTGCTACCGGCTCAACCGTTATCTGCACGTCGCCTGTTGCTGAGACGGTCTTGTCGACTTTGGTAGGAGGAGATTCTGTAACATGAAAAGAAGGACATAAGTTAAAGTACGCGGTTCTAGAGGGGTAAAAAAGTTGTACATTAAGAATGAAATTAACAAATAACGAATAGATGGATATATTTTTTCTTGACAACCACCTTTTCCCAGTTGGCTCCATGGCATGAAAAGCTCGTCAGTTCCATCGAGTAGGTGAACTGGAACCACAAGGAACTCCTTATCATTCTAATCTCCCCAATGCTGTGCTGTGCTGATCGATTGCTCGGTTCTCGGCTCTGGGATGACATCATAGATAGAACACCGAGGCCTACGAGAAAGACAGGCCCCGGCGCGCACGTGATGCGACGTAAGCATAGCAGTCCTGAGCCTGCCAGCCGGCTACCTGGTTGGCCGGCCGCTGGGGCACGGTCCACCGCCTCACAGCGGCCGGGCAACTAGCTAGCCGGCCAGCCGGCGGAGGACTGCTATGCTTACGTCGCATCACGTGCGCGCCGGGGCCTGTCTTTCTCGTAGGCCTCGTAGGACACGCATCTGGGGGTGGTACCACCAGACCCTGAAGTTCTCTCTCAGTTGAAAAGCAAAAGTTAAATATGTTATACACTCCACTGTTTATACCGTCGAACAACATCAAAAATAGAAAAGTTCTATCACTGATTATTGGGAAGAAAACTTACCAATCTCAGCCCACTGAGATGCCTCTGGCGTCAGCGCTTCTTCCTGTGTTACAGTGGGTGATCCAGCACTCAGTCACCAAACGAGTCTGTCCTCCCCTCCCTCAACTCTGTTCTCCAGATATTGTTGCACCAACACATGTTTGATGCAAGTCCTTAGCTGTAACAAAGAAAAAGAGAGTATGTTTTCACATCAAGTAAATGATAGAAAAATTATTTGACCATGAGTATCAGTATTAGTACTTATATGCTGTCTGTTGATGCTGCCTGATGCAGCCTGATCGTGCACCCACGTGGGTATATCATCATGATTCGAGTCCTGCTCGGTGGGATTAGGGTGCGGCGTTTGATGCTGCTGCTGCAGCTACAGCACCGTGAGTGGTATTTGTTTTCTGCAACGACGGAGAATGATGTTTCTATGTAACAAAATTCACAAGTAAATTTCGTTCTGGAGAGTGATGTAAGGGATTTACTAAGCAAACATTTCGAGTTAGTAGTACGATCAGCTATAACCTCTACAGTATTTCCATTGTTTAAAGTAACAGCATGAAGAGCTGGCATTAAACTCAACAGTATTATGTGGTTTTAAAAAAAGATATTTATTTACATAGAAATAAACTCCACGGTAAATATTCCGAATAGGATAATAAAACTTAAGTTCACAGCAAGTATATATTCAGTCGTTTTAAAAAAATTCTTTTCTTGGTTGATAGTAAACGCGACCTATAAATCTCTACTTCTGAAACTCTAGCGATTTCACACACATAAAAACATATACACAGACATACATACACACATGCACACACACAGGAGTGTGAAATATAGAAAGCGAATACTAATGATTTTTTCTTACCCCTTGAATCCCTTCTTCTTCTTCTTCACGAATTCTCTTGACACTGCCGCCAGCGGTGTTGATGCTGCTGTTGGAACCCTTCATGATGGTGATGCAGAGCAACAACTCAATCTTCTACCTAGTCCGATGCTGCTTCGATTGCTGCTGCTGATTTTGCTAAAGACGGCTGAGTGACACATGGCTAGGAGGGCGACTAAGAATGAGGACTAGAATGTTGATCCATATATAGGTTCACACCCCATCACCAACACCCCCTGCCCCCACCACACCATGCGATCCAAAAGAGTGACTGCTGAAGCATGCAGGTTTGATCATGCTTGGAGAGAGGACTTCCCTCCCACCATACTTACACCAGATGAATTTGAACATGCTTTTAGCTCGGAAAAACGTCCGGCTTTTGGAAGCTACTGATGATTGGGAATAATGATTTCCTAAAAGATTTTTGGTAAACCTCACTGATGTTTTTGTATGTTTCCGAAATTGAGGGTAGGGAAAACCGCAGAAGGAGTGGTGTATTGTATTTCGCGAGAAAATATTCTGGGGGGGGACACATATTTCTGGAGGTGGATGATAGTTGGGGGTTTCCTAAAATCACTTTGGACTGCAGTTGTCCACGAACAGATGTGTTCCGCTATCCGCAGGCGCGGCCGCATCAGTTAGGCGGAGCGGCCGCCTATTGTGCACTCATCACCGGCTGTCTACAGCGAGCGTCCGGCACTTAGCGGCCGGGTGGCTGTATCTCGAGCCGTCGGCCGGCCGCGCCGGTTAGCGCGAGAAAAATATTCTGCGTGAGCAGTGAATATCCACTAACGTGGATGTACGCATTTCTGATGCGCTGGGGATACGACCCCCCAAAGCGGCTGGGGGTGTTGGGGCGGACAAGCCCGTATCTGCTGGCGGCGGCAGCCAGGCAAGTCTCAACCTGCCGGAGGTGTCGTCAGTCAGACGGGAGCTTTGAGGACGAGATTTCACTGTGCAGGGGCAGAGGTGGGTTATTATTATTTTATATCACCTATGCCCCGTTGTTGCAGCCAAAGTCCGAAATCGGCCAGATCGGGAACTGGCCGGCCAAGTCGCGAAGTGGCCAATATCGCCTTCAATTGGCCGGCCAATGTCCGATCTCTTCCTGATTTCGGGATTTGGCCGGCCAGTTCGCGAAGTGACGTAGACCGAGCGGCCAGAATCGGGAGATAAATAAAGATGGGCTGAAAGTGTCTAATTTCTAGCTGTATGCAACTTATTTATCAATCTCAGTAATCAAAAGTATACAAAACCTCCACATTATAAATATTTTTAATACAGCCGGTATTCACTTATTACAACAAGTTAAGCTTCTATGACATTTGGAATTACACAATACTTTCTTATTTCTGCATTTGCAGCGATTTGTGGCGCATTTAGTAGAGCAGTTGCATCTATTGTATCCTTGGCCACTGGTCAGTGACTGTAAGAACGATATGGTTCGCAATGATTTTTCTTCTTTAGGCACGGATTCCAGCTTGATCAGTTTCTCGTTCTCGGGCAGAATAGAGAACTACTTTCTGGAATATAGTTGCTTCAGAACACCATGCTCTGTTCCAAGCTTGTAGAAAGTGACTTCGACGATCATCAAAACGACAAGAAGGCTTCTGGGATCTCCGCGACCTCTGTCAACATCTTGTATACGGATGCGATTATTGTCTCCAACTTTTGCAGGCGCGAATTTTGCGTCTGAAGTTTTAAGCATCTTAGCACCTTGTGCTTGCAAATTGTCGTGAGCTCCCTCTCTCTTCTTCCCGATTTCTTGCTTGTTATAACACAGTTTGCAAATGACTTTTCCTCCATATCCTTCATCTGCTTCATTACTTCTTGCATGGACACTTTCGCCGCAGAATATACAACAATGAGCTGCACGACACTCTTCTTTACAAACCACACACTATATTTTCGGATTATTGTTGTTGTATAACTTATCTTGACTTCCCAACGGTTCGATCTCCACGGTGTCAGTTTCATTGTTGGGAGTAGTCCCTAAATTTATAGCGTTGTCCAGTTCTCTTTCAACTTTCCTTGACAAACTCAACATTCATGCCCAAGAGGGGATTCGAAACCAAACCTCGGAGGCAGCGGCTTCGGGAACTGTGGCATGGCATGACGCCTCGACTACCTGCCGGCCGACCCTGTTGAACGAGGAGAGGGAGGAGGGCTGATTTCTTCCTCGACACTATGGCAGCACCGTCGTGTTTACGCCGGAGGAGCAGAGAGGAAGGGAGCAGTCTGGCGTACAGGCCAGTATTCTATGAGTGGCGTTTACTCACAACTAATTTTTCAGAAGACGAAATCTAATTTGGAAATTCGAATGCAATGTTCGTTACTGCGATTATGTGTTAATTCTGAAGCAATTTTGATAAGCCCTTCAATGGCAGTTTCAGAGTGTTTTATTCTTCCTGCATTATGGAAATAAATGGTTGAACATTACTACAGTCAAACATGTCCAACACATACAATGGCTAAAAGAATTCCGAATGGGCAAATACGCTGCGAGTAATTACAAGGGATAAAGACATTGGTAGTAAGCCTGGCATAAGTTGGATCTCGACGTATTTTTGAAAATTTTTGCTATCCGTTTCTGAATGATAGTCGGACGTTTTGGTTTCTGAGCCATGAAACACCTGTCTCCGCCTGCATGAACAACAATTAAACTCTGACCGGTACTTTTGTTTGACAATACTACTAGCACAATATCACTTTGCGAACATTTTTTTACTGTATAATGCGTGTGAATCCATGTTTCATCTAAGTAAACTACTAGTCACTTTGCTTCTGATGAAAACCTGAGAAAGTATGGTCTTTTAGCAACACTGCCCTCTCGTCCGCACAAAATAAAACGTTAATTTTGACACCTTGTAAAACGAAAATCCATAGACAGAACATTTGAACATTTTTGTAAATTCCCAAGACTTATTAAAATTAGCTAGATTTCTCCTATCAGGTTTGACTCCGGTTTTGAGCTGGTTCCAGCGACTGTTTTGTACAAATCTGTAGAGAATGTCACCAATCAGTCGCAATTTTTATTTTTTTTCCGGATCTACATAGATTTCGGTCACAGTGTGGCTATTCTCAATGCTTTGAGTCATGATTACATCTATACCGTCATTCTGAACGTAACTGTCAACATGGCGGTTTAGATGTAAGCACTTATTAAAAGCTTTGAGATTGGCCACTCAGTAGCCGAGACCTAGGTAGATCTAAAAAGTAGAAACAAAAATTGCGATTGATTGCTGAAAATTCCTACAGATAAAATTCCACAAACTTTCTGTGTTAAAACGGGGGAGGGGGGCGGCAATTAAGCAGCTCGCACGGGGCGGCACTTGGGGTTGCGCCGGCCCTGACGGGAGTAATGTGTCGTGTCCAACGTCGCCTTCAAATGAGCTTAAATGCAATGTTATTACGACAGTAGAAACAATATAGATGTTTCTAATAGCCAGAGAAAGTATATTCTGGTCACGTGTATCAATGCTATATTTCATTGTTCATCAACAGTGACGGCGCGTTCTAAGTGTTCACTGGTTCAGTGAACCCCCGGAAAAAGCTCATCGTGAAAAAAAAAAGTACATAAATAAGTAAAATCATTCTTCGTTTCGTTATTCTATGAGATCATTTTATATCTACATTCACTTTTATCGCATGCAGAGAGGGGCGAGGGGAAACGCCGCTTTTAAAACTGGCGTTGGAGCTGGTAGAGACTCCAGCTCCTGGCTACTCGAGCTCTGGCGGTTACGCACGAATTGTCCCGAAGCAAGACAATGAAGCTACTGTGTATCTCGCCTTATGCATGAGCAAATCCTCCATGAAGGCAACATCTGTCCTTCACATTTGTTTTTAGCGCATTGAATCTTCATCAGAAAAAGTCATATTTGGTAAAATATAACTATAAATATAAATTAAATACGCATCAACTGTAAGAGCCTTCAGGAGATCTGATCATGAATAATAATGAACTCTCCACCTAGCAAGAATACCCATGTGGTTAGCAGCATCACTATGCGCTGTTGAAGTTAGTGGGTTCGAGCCCGACTGCAAGCAATTATTTTAAACCCAATCTTCTTCTTAACATGATACAGGAACAACAATGGCTTTCATATATTGTTACTTGCCACATATCTTTTGACGTTTTAGCTAATGTGTCGCGATTTTGAGGGTAATGACATTTATACTCTTTGGGGGCATAACATGCATTGCGCATGTGTAAGGCCGGTATTACACTGTAAAAGATTTTTGACAAAGATTTATGTCGAAGATTTTATCCAAGATCTCTGACGAAACTACTTCACAGGAGCACATTACACTAGCGTAAAATATTTCGTCATAGTTGCTCAGAAAAGACTCCAAAATAGGCAATCGTCTGTATTATAGTACGTAATATAATGTTGCTCGGGAGTGCATTCATTGAAAAGAACGAAAAAGGCAAACAATTTTAGGTAAAACCGTGAATAGCGAGAGGAAAATACGAAAAGTGCTCGCACAAATGTACTTCACGAGCTACACTGCTAGGACATAATAACCTAAATTGTTTAAGAACGTGTGAGCAAACATTTTAATTCGCCCACATCTTTATAAATACTTCATCATAATCGATGTTTCAGGAAGCCCTAAACCTGTGTCAATGGGTAAATAATGAAACACTGAAATAATTTAACGTGTGTCATGAAGGTGTCATGCTAAACATAACCTCGTTAGATGCTTTGTCATAATTAAGAAGAGAGAATATTTTCGTAGTTCTTTCATGTTATGCTTCATTGCGGATTATGCGCAGCGAAAGACATTTTTATAGTTTATTGCAGTCTGACACCTATTTTGCCTGATTTTCTGAAACATAAAATATTCGTATAAATACTTGCACTTGTGGTTAAATGTCGAAAAGCATCGTGCAAAGCAAGAAAAAATATGCAGCTAACTAGTCCAGCATTTCATTAGGCAAATCATGAATGCCTTTTCCACTGAAGATCGTCTCATTTATATCCACATACAAAATCTATTCCAGCAGGCATTAAAATACACTGTAGGCCTATTTCACGTATTATTCCAGACATAAGTGAGCCAAAATGAAAATCACATTAGGAGAAATTACGAGGTTAGGTTAGAGTACAAGTAAAAACATTTATTTCACTTACGCATCTCCAGATATCCTTTGATCCATATAATTTCTCCCCTATCATCATCCGCAGTGAGCCACTTTGAATACAACTGACAGCAGTAGCTATTTCTTTATACGATTCTAACAGTATATCTTAGTAAATGTCGTTTGTATTAAGAAATATTCCTTACACTTAACACTCTGAAACGAACACTGTGGCAGTAGCGACGTAACAAATGCACTTTGACGTTTTGTAGGTTAAAAGGCGCCAAAGAAAGGAAAGACGCATGTATACAATGCTGAACGTTTATAAAAGCTAGGCTCTCCCGCTAACTTTTATCAAATATCTTTTATAAAAGAAATCTTTTATACAAGATGGCCTAGTATACCCTCAAAGATTTGACCAAAGGGCTTTGATAAAATATCTTTGTCAAAGATCTTTTACAGTGGAATACCCGCCTAAAGTTAGGTGCTGCTTACAGTATCACGAGATCCGAAGGTAGATTGTCTCTTCATCATAGCGGGTGCATTTTGTTACCGTCACTTAATAGTGTAATCAGTTACTTACTGTATTTTAGTGTTCATGCGAATATTCATATGTTCTTGGTGTTTATTATCAAAGAAAAATGAACAAAGTTCAGTATCTTTTCTCAACTTTAAGCTTGGAAGCAAAGTGTGAAATAAAGAAGCTTGATATGCCGACGCCTCAGCAAGCGCAAACAAGCTGACGTAAAGACATTCTGCAGATTCTTTATCGAAAATATATCTAAAGGAGGTGGGCGCCGAAACATAGATGCGTCGAGCGGGAAGGGAAGGGCGTCACTATCAAGATCCGGAACAGAAGAAAGTGAACTCCCATTTATTTGAAGCCCAGCCGCCACTGTTTATTAGCATACATTAAAACTGTCTAAAGCAAGAGATTACATCCAGAGATTTTTAGGACTAATTAAACTTTTTTATCAGGGTTCAAAATTATGTAATACGAACAGTATACCACATGCGTGTTGTTGGACAACAGATCACACGATATTCAGGATAATAAGTAACCAATTATTCACAATAGGTTTCAGCATGCCTCAACGGTATACGAGGGGTGTTCAAGTGAATAGATACGAAATGACGCTGCAGGCGTAATTAAAGTCTTTATTCAGATCAACAGAGGCCTGAGCACATCTATCACACTGCTTAACGAGACGAAGGATTCCCACAGAATTCCTGACATGAGCCGGACCTCTACTGCGTCCTTCAGTTCGTCATCCGAGATGAAGCGCTCTCCTCTGAGACGTGAATTTAGCGGGCCAAACAGATGGAAGTCACAGCAGTGGCTGACTACGGGGGCGGGGGACGGGGGAACAGGTGGATCGCCCCGGCTTTCTCGTCCTGAAGGGTATCCAAAATTACATTACTGGCCATTAAAATTGCTACACCAAGAAGAAATGCAGATGATAAACGGGTATTCATTGGGCAAATATACTAGAATTGACATGAGATTACATTTTCACGCAATTTAGGTGCATAGATCCTGAGAAATCAATACCCAGAACATCCACCTCTGGCCGTAATGACGGCCTTGATACGCCTGGGCATTGAGTGAAACAGAGCTTGGATGGCTTGTACAGATACAGATGCCCATGCAGCTTCAACACGATAACACAGTTCATCGAGAGTAGTGACTGGCGTACTGTGACGAGCCTTCTGGAGAATGTGCTGGCCAGGGGAACATCGAACATTTTCTGTATCCAGAAAGGCCCGTACAGGACCTGCAACATGTAGTCGTGCATTATCCTGCTGAAATGTACGGTTTCACGGGGTATCGAATGAAGGGTAGAGCCACGGGTCATAACAGGTCTGAAATGTAATGGCCACTGTTCAAAGCACCATTGATGCGAACAAGAGGTGACCGAGACGTGTAACCAATGGCACCCCATACCATCACGCTGGGTGATACGCCATATGGCAATGACGAATACACGCTTCCAATGTGCGTTCACCACGATGTCACCAAACATGCATGGGACCATCATGATGCTGTAAACAGAAGCTGCATTCATCCGAAAAATTGACGTTTTGCCATTCGTGCACCTGGGGTCGTCGTTGTGTACACCATAGCAGGCTCTCCTGTCTGTCTGTCAAGGGTATCCGCAGCCATGGTCTCCGAGCTGATAGTCCATGCTGCTACAAACGTCGTCGAACTGTTCATGCAGATGGTTGTTGTCTTGCAAGCGTCCCCATCTGTCGACTCAGGGATCGAGACAGATCCGTTACAGCTATGCGGATAAGATGCCTGTCATCTCGACTGCTAGTGATACGACGCCATTGGAATCCAGCATGGCATTCTGTATTGCCCTCCTGAACCCACTAATTCCATATTCTGCTAACAGTCATTGGATCGCGAGCAGCAATGTCGCCATACAATAAACCGCATTCGTGGTGCGCTACAATCCGACCTTTATCAAAGTCGGAAACGTGATGGTACACATTTCTCCTCCCCATAACAACGTTTCACCAGGCAATGACGGTCAACTGCTGTTTGTGTATGAGAAATCGGTGGAAACTTTCCTCGTTTCAGCACATTGTAGGTGTCGCCACTGGCGCCAACCTTGTGTGAATGCTCTGAAAAGTTAATCATTTGAATATCACAGCATCGTCTTCCTGTCGGTTAAATTTAGCTCTGCACGACGTCATCTTCGTGGTATAATAATTTTAATGGCCAGGAGAGTAACTTGTGGGCACAATTTTTTTGTTTTATGGACTGTCCCTTGCCTCCCGTCGTGGGAAGCCACCATATCTCAAAAGTTGCTTTTTTAATACAAATATAATTTCCAAGTGGAAGGGGGCCTCATTTTGTTTTGCCCCTAGCCCGGGCGTCCGACAGCCTTAACGCCGGTTTGCTCATTGGGTATTGTTTCCCGGCTGTGTCATCCAGTGTGGGATCGCGTCTGAACTCGTTCCATTGAATTTACGTAGGCGCCAAGTACGTCATTTCCTGCCGTATCCAGGCCGTACACCTGTCGTACTGTGTGCTGTCTGTCAGGAGAGCGATTCCACGACAGGTGACAGGTGTGGAGCGGGAGCTCAGTACGTCACCGACATCAAGGCACCGGTACGTCGCCTGTGGGCGGTCGGCTCTTTCCGGCTTTGCTCTCTCTCTCTCTCGTACGCATGTGTGCTCTCTCACCTCACACTGTGCTCTGCGGGTCTTCTGTAAACATCGACGATGAGCTTATAATACTTGTTCAGCAGCATTCAGAACTCTACGATTTGTCGCATAAAGATCACGACAATACTCTTGTCAAAGACAACATATGGAGGGACATCAGTGAGAAGCTTAACAAATCCAGTAAGTATGGGTATTGTTTTCCTGTTCATATTGCCTTTTGTTGTACTTGTGAAAGATAAAAGCTGTAATATTTACTTGTAGGTGATGAGTATACAAGCAAATGGGCGCTATTGAGATCGTATTTTATTCGAGTCGTGCTAGACGGAAAACCACATCTGGCCAGGCTGCAAAGAAGATAAAGAAATGGATACTGTAAGATGAAATGCAGTTTCTAATTCAGTTTCTTCAAAACCGTGGCAAAGTTCTAAATTCCCTTGATGTTGATGTAAATGGAGAAAAAAACGATGATATTAAAGGTAGATTCACCGTCGGTGGATAGCAAGCCGCAGCGGAATAGCCGAGAGCTTTTTTGGAGTATTGCTGCCCAGTGTGGGGATCCTTATCAGGTGGGTTTGACGGAGCACATCGAAAGAGTCAAAAGATGGCAGCTCGTTTTCTATTGTGAAAGTAGCCTGTTATTAAAATTAGTTAAATCTCGGGCAGTTGAGATCTGCGAATGTAAAAACGCTCACTGCTGCTCTAAATTACTTTATTTGTGGTCACAGTACTTGTGGAATGGAAATGTATCGAACTGCTCACTCCTTGAGGAAACATCCAACGTTTTAACAAACACAATATCAATGTTAAAAAATAAATGAATATATAATTAAACATAGGACAGGGAGCATGAAATCATGAAGCAGAGGTTTGATACTTTAAAATCATGATTTATTCAGTTAAATATCAAGCAAATAAATGTGGGGATAACAAATTAAGCACACACCTTGTACAAAAATGAATTAAATCATACAATTACTGCCCATAATAAAATTATTTCTGCCCTGTTTTGAATATGGAGGTAACGTGGGAGGAAATTTGCAAACACTCAATGGGTAGCTGAGAGCACATTCATTTATTCATTCACAGACATGCACATAAAGCAAAGCGGTACATTACTCTGCTGGACACATGAAAGCAGCAGTAAAACGAAGTTTTGGTGGCATCTTCACGAGATGCCGGGTGTTTTGATCACAAATTTTAAATTATACTGTGCACTAAATGGACTCATGTGTGGGAAGGCAGTGGCATACTATTCTTAAGTACCACATGGTGAGCAACCACAGTGAATTACATAGAATTTGCAAAGGAAATCAATTCAGAATAAGTGAATAGAGCACACGCAAGAATTCGTATAGAAGGGAGTTAGTATTAATAAAACCATGGCTGAAGGCCGAAGTAACGATGGTTACAAAAGCACATAGTGCAATCGGTCATACAAGACAGGAAAGACGGAATCAAACGGGAAAAATCTAAGAAATATTTAGTATATATGTGGATACAGAAACGACATGAAAAGTCAGTTAAAAACACAAGGAAATTCAAATACAATAAATTTACACAAAGGCTGAAGGCCACACACGTGTATTCTAACTTGAGCAAAACCGGACACACAATAATCACTGGAATGAAAATGCAGATAATAAATTTACACTGAATTACACGAGTTCTGTAAATTAAGAAACACTTTGCCTCGCATAGCAAAAGACTATCACTGAAAAACCAAGACTGCCTGATTAGTAATAAATGTCCTAACAACATGCCTACCCCTCAGCATGATTGGGCGGAGTACTTACTTCGTCAGCCGTCAGAGTCAGAATGAAGAGTGAAGACTAAATAAAGCTCACCGTATGTAGAGCGCGCTAAAGCGCCGCATAGTGCGTTCAGAGACTAGTGTTTACCAACCCTTGCTACCTGGCCAAGACAATTCCCTCTTCAACCGCTCCCAGAGAGGTTTCCTGTCTCCTCTTTCGTCCAAGATTAGGTTGGTACGACACTAAGAACACGGCCACTCGCCACCATGCCAAGTAAACTTATCTCTGGCCACCCAGCAGACGCCAGCGCAGACGACAAACGAAGCCATGCGTTCTTAACTACAGCAAAACGAGGCCTAAAGCGGGAGGCGGCGACTGTAAGCCATTGCGCGGCAGTCGGTCAATATTAAGAACACACATTCACATTCACATGAACACACAAGTTCAGTTACACAGGTGGAAACATGTATAAATGGGGGGCAAACATACATGGGGCATTGATCATTAATAAAAAGAATAAAATAATTAACGTTACGGAAATGATACAGGGTCTGGGATGGGAATCATTACAACAACGGCGCCTATTGCTGCGGCGTGGGCTACTTACGAAACTCCAATCGCCAACATTCTCCTCCGAATGCGAAAATATATTGTTGACTCCCACTTACATAGGTAGAAATGATCATCAGAATAAAATGCTAGAAGTCAGACCTCGAACGGAGAGATTGAGGTGTTCTTTCTTCCCGCGCGCTATTCGAGAATGGAATGGGAGATAAATAGTATAACGGTGGTTCGATGAACCCTCTGGCAGGCACTTAAATGTGATTTGCAGAGTATCCCATGTAGATGTAACACTGAGGCGCCGTGCTGCAGTGCACGCGGCCGTTTGCGGTCGAGTCGAGTTCTACCCTCGGGCGTGGGTGTGTTGTCCTTACATTAGTTTAAATTGGTTTAAGTAGCTTGCAAGCTAGGGAATAATAACCAAGTAGCTACGTCCCATAGATTTACAAACCTTTGGGCGTGCTGGCGAGATAAACAGAAGGCGAGGGACGTCGATCTCGCATGGTAGCGCTGACAAGAGTTTGGAAACGGCACTGAATGATTTTGTAAGAGCCAGCAGTTTGCCCAAGGAACCGCCGCAAGAAGTAAAGAATATTAATGACGTTTTTCAAAGATGTAGCAGAGACAATGATGTCGTTTTCCGATCACTGCGAAATAATGCGGAAATAATGAAAGGAGATATTCAGCAACGTTAATCTATATCTATAAATGTAAATGTCTGCTCGGTGTACGTTTATCACGTCTGAACCACAAGACACAAAGAGCTAAAAATTTGTACAGTTACTAACGTCTACCCAGGGAAGGCTTTAGCCACGGTTTTATGGCGATCGCAGAGACTTAAATATTTGTACAGTTACTAACTTATACCTGTGGAAGATTTTAGGAACGGTTTATAGCGATCTGATAGATATTTAGTAATTTAAAGAATATAATAATTACTCTTTGAAAATTATATTTACTCTTGAAAATGCTTTTATTGGTTGCATTGTTGTTGGAGTGTTGATAATGATAAAAGGGTGGCGTATATTGGGATGGAAAGTTATCGGTGTATAGAAAATTCTACGTGTGTGTCTGTTAATATTTCACTTTGCAGCGAAAACTACAGAACGGAAACGAATGGTGTGTGTGTAATTGTTGTCCGAATTCTTCCGTTGTACACCATAGCAGTTCCATGCCGATAGCTGTAAGGGGGTGCAAGATATAGTGGTTGAATGTCGTCAAATTATAAAAAAAATCGGATTGAAGGGCAGCGATGACGTTTGCGACTCTATAGCAAGGAGAGCGATATGAAATGGAACGGACATGTGACAGTTGTGAGAAGGCGGGCAGCCGACTTCGGTTTATTGGGAAAATTTTGGGAAGACGTACTACATCTGTGAAGGAGGCCGTATATAAACCGCTTGTACGACCACGTTTTGAGTATTGCTCAAGTGTTTGGGACCCGCAGCAGATCAGTGTAAAGGAAGACATGGAAGCAGTTCAGAGTCGAGCAGCTAGTTTTGTTACTGGTAGGTTCGACCAATGCGCGAGCGTCACGGAAATGCTCCGGCAACTCAGTTGGGAATCGCTGGAGGAAATACGACGTTCTTTTAGTGAATTTCTGTTGAGGAAATTTAGAGGGTTAGAATATGAAGTTGAGTGTAGCACGATCTTGCTGCCGTCTACTTACATTTCGCGTAGTGATCACAGAGACAAGATAAGAGAAATTAGGGCTCGTACGGAGGCATATAGGCATTCTTTTTTTCCTCGTTCTATTTGGGAGTGGAATAGGAAAGGAAATGCCTAGTAGTGGTACAGTGTACCCTCCGCCACGCACCTTACGGTGAATTGCGGAGTATGTATCTAGATGTAGGTTACATACAGCGAAACGTGATGCCACAGACCATGTCTTTGGTTTATGCATGCTACAATGTCTTTAGCTCTTTCTCTGTAAGAATAATCATACGAATAAGGAAATATAAGAATAAATAAATAGAGCAGTAAAAAGAAATTTCTCTTAATACATCATTTTAAAAAAATCGATCTGACGTTTCGCGCATTACATCAAGTGATCGATCTGTGTTGAATTTCGTGATTGGATTCTTCGAGGCGAGTGCATTTTATGTGTGATTTGATCTAAATTACTTACTTTCCTGATAATGTTGATTACAAATGTTTCTTTCTAAAGAAGGTATTGTATTTCATTTCATTCTTCTACACCAAAACCTCATAGCACACTACTGAAACATAGCTTATCTATCATACTCAACCAACACGCGAGCGGAGCCGCGGGTTTAAGCTAGTAATAATAATAAATTACAACGTTGAAGAACCGAGAAAAATGAAATGATAATAGCCATTTGTCGCAAAGTTTTCTGTTTCCCTTGAACTATTTATATGAAGAAGGTCCAACAGGCTCCAGAGCTTGCTTACAAAAGCAACAAAATCATGACAATTATTGGGTAAATCATTCAAAAGAATGATTGTAATAAAGCTTTTTCAACTCAACAAAACAAAGTCCCGTGAACCACAAAAATCTTCTCGTCTCTTCGCTCCATGGCGACTGAGCACAGTCGGCACACGATATGTTATGTGGGAATGTACGCGACGCCACACGGCTGGGGCCGAGGCCTACGAGAAATACGAGAGAGACAGGCCCCGGCGCGCACGTGATGCGACGTAAACATAGCAGTCCTGAGCCGGCCGCTGTGAGGCGGTGGGCCGTGCCCCAGCGGCCGGCCAACCAGCTAGCCGGCCGGCCGGCTCAGGACTGCTATGTTTACGTCGCATCACGTGCGCGCCGGGGCCTGTCTCTCTCGTATTTCTGGTAGGCCTCGGCTGGGGCACAGTCAGAACCCGGTGCCCTATGTGGAAACCAACCCTTAAGCGCTTTCTATACGAGACGTACAACAAGCAAAAGAAATTCGTTGCCAGCTTCAGTGCTCCTTGCGATAGACCGCCGAACTACAAAAAAGTGTTCAAACGGGACGCATTTCTCGAATCGTCTGCTTCACGTGTCTACTTGGTTTGGTGTCAAATTACAACAAATGAATCGCCGCGTTAATATCACTTTTCGAAACTGTAAGATATATTATGATTATTGTGATGATTAAAACCTTTATTTGTGTTGTAGACTGCCACTGTGAAACTGTTTTCGTACAGTTCATGGTGACTGCATCGCTCAAATATGTTAACGTCCTCATTATAAAATGCGACTATATACTTCCAGCCCCTGCGGTTTGAGGCACCTATGTATATGATGAACAAGCTCAGTTGTCTATACATTGACCTAAAGCTTCAAATAACGCTCACCAAAAGGAAATATTTCATCTATTAACTACAGAATTATTCAGGAAAAATAGCAAATATTTTAAAAGACGGTAATAAAGACGATTTGCAGTTAAAATTTCATATAATGTGTGTCCAGTTTTTATTGGGTATCCGAGATACAGCTCTCGGTATGTACAACAAATTTAAAGCACATGGAAATTTGGATTTTTTTGACTGATTCTTTCGTCGGTTCTTGGTAGATCACAATATTGATTTTTACTTAAACAACCGGTTTTCGACGTACTTTAAAGTCTGAATATGTCGTAGTAAGTCTAAACCCGGGTAACTAAGTGGAAATGAACTGTAGAACATACACAAAATTGTACTTTGAAGTCAGTGTGATGTCGTACTACCAAGAACCGATGGATAAATCAGTGAAAATGTCTTCATTAACATTTGCTCTAAGTTTGTTTGGTTTTCATATTAACAGCTATATCTCTGTGTTCAATAAAAATTGTAGACATGTTATATGAAATTTTTAATGCAATTCCTCAATAGTATCACCTCATAAAAAAACTTACGACAGAGTCGGAAAACTACGTTTCTCTGAGCAGGATACAAGTATACATTCTCAAACAAATTCCCGACTTGGCTTCGTTTATCTGCTGGGTTTCCCATTCGGTCAGCGCTTGCGCGAAGCACTTCCGTACGCGTGAGAATAGGATCCTCATTGTAGTCGACATGGTCGATTTGAGAATGTCTGCAACTGCACTATGTTATTTTAAATGTGTTTATTTCAGTCAACAGCTGCAATAAAATTGTTTAATGACATGTTTCGAACACTTGGATCATCTTCAGATCTTATAGTGCACTACCGTAGGTGCAACCACAGCGGAGGGGTATCTGTGGAGAGGCCAGACAAACGTGTGGTTCCTGAAGAGGGGCAGCAGCCTTTTCAGTAGTTACAGGGGCAACAGTCTGGATGATTGACTGAGCTGGCCTTGTAACATCAGCTAATGTGGCTTTGCCATACAGCTACTGCGAACGGCTGAAAGCAACGGGAAACTACAGCCGTTACCTTTCCCGAGGACATGCAGCTCTACTGTATGAACATATGATGATGGCATCCTCTCGGGTAAAATATTCCGGAGGTAAAATAGTCCCCCATTCGGATCTGCGGGCGGCGACTACTCAGGAGGATGTGATCATCAGGAAAGTCAATACTGGCATTCTACGGGTCGGAGCGTGGAATGTTAGATCCCTTAATAGAGTAGGAAAATTAGAAAATTTAAAAAGGGAAATGGATAGGTTGAAGTTAGATATAGTGGGGGTTAGTGAAGTTCGGTGGCAGGATGAACAGGATTTCTGGTCAGGAGAGTACAGGATTATAAATACAAAATCAATTGGGGGTATCACAGGAGTAGGTTTGATAATGAATAAGAAAATAGGAATGCGGGTAAACTACAATGACCAGCTCAGTGATCGCATTATCATTGTCAAGATAGATACGAAGCCAACACCTACAACAGTAGTACAGGTTTATATGCCAACTAGCTCTGCCGATGATGAGGAGATCGAAGAAATATATGAGGAGCTAAAGGAAATTATTCAGACAGTTAAGGGAGAGGGAAACTTAATTGTGATGGAAGACTGGAATTCGGTAGTAGGAAAAGAAAGAGAAGGAAAAATAGTAGGTGAATATGGACTGGGCAGAAGGAATGAAAGAGGAAGTCGCCTGGTAGAATTTTGCACGGAACATGATTTAATAGTAAACAAACACATGGTTTAAGAATCACAAAAGAAGGTTGTATACGTGGAAGAGACCAGGAGACACCGGAAGGTATCAGATAGATTTTATAATGGTAAAACATAGATTCCAGAACCAGGTTTTACAGTGTAAGACATACCCAGGGGCAGATATAGACTCTGACCATAACTTGTTAGTTATGAACTGTAGGCTGAAACTGAAAAAACTGCAGAAAGGTAGGAAAATAACGAGATGGGACTTAGATAAATTGAAGGAACGTGAAGTTCTGGAGAAATTCAGAGGGAGATTTAGGCATCAATTGACAGAAACAGGGGGAAATAAAACAGTAGAAGAGGAATGGGTAGCATTGAGAGATGAAATAGCGAAGGCAGCAGAGGACAACATAGGTAGAAAGGCAAGACCTACAAAAAATCCTTGGATATCACAGGAATTACTAAATTTAATTGATGAAAGGAGAAAATATAAAAATGCAGTAAATGAAACAGGAAAAATGGAGTACAGACGACTAAGAAATGAGATTGACAGGAAGTGCAAAATGGCTAAGCAGGAGTGGCTAGAAGCCAAATGCAGATTTGTAGAAGAATGTATAAATAGGGGAAAAATAGATACAGCCTACAGGAAAATAAAAGAAACATTTGGAGATAAGAAAAACAACTCTATGAATATCAAGGAGTCTGATGGAAAACCAGTTCTCTGCAAAGAAGGGAAAGCTGAAAGGTGGAAAGAGTACATAGAGCAGCTCTACAAAGGAAATGAAGAGACGATGTTGTAGGAAGGGAAGAGGAAGTAGATCAAGATGAAATAGGAGATACTATACTGAGAGATGAATTTGACAGAGCCCTGAAAGACCTAGGTCGGAACAAGGCCCCAGGAGTAGATGACATACCCTCAGAGCTACTAAAGTCTCTGGGAGAGCCAGCCATGACAAAACTATTTGAACTGGTGTATAGGATGTATGAGACAGGCGAAATACCCTCAGACTTTAAGAAAAATGTAATAATCGCCATTTCAAAGAAATCAGGCGCAGACAGGTGTGAAAATTACAGAACCATCAGTTTGATAAGTCATGGTTGCGAACTTTTAACACGAATTATCTACAGGAGAATGGAAAATCTGGTAGAAGCTGACCTCGGGGAAGATCAGTTTGGATTCAGGAGGAACGTAGGAACCCGGGAGGCAATACTCACTTTACGTCTTATCTTAGAAGATAGATTAAGGAAAGGTAAACCTACATTTTTAGCTTTTGTAGATTTGGAGAAAGCTTTTGACAATGTTGACTGGAATACAGTCTTTCAAATTCTGAAATCAGCAGGGGTAAAATACAGGGAAAGGAGAGTTATTTACAACTTGTAAAAAAGCCAGACCGCAGTTATTAGACTCGAAGGGCATGAAAGGGAAGCATCAGTTGGAAAGTGAGTAAGTCAGGATTGTAGCCTTTCTCCGATGCTATTTAATTTGTACATCGAGCAGGCGGTGAAGGAAAGCAAGGAAAAATTTGGAATAGGGATTAAAGTTCAGGTGGAAGAAATAAAAACATTGCGTTTTGCTGATGACATTGTAATTCTGTCAGAAACAGCAAAGTACCTGGAAGAGCAGTTGAATGGAATGGACAGTGTGTTGAAGAGAGCGTATAAAATGAACGTTAACAAGAGCAAAACAAAAATAATGGAATGCGGTCTTAGAAAATCAGGTGATGCTGAAGGAATTAGATTAGGCAACGAAACAATGAAGGTTGTAGATGAGTTTTGTTACTTGGGTAGTAAAATAACATGCGATGGTCGCAGTACAGAGGATATAAAATTCAGAATGGCAATGGGAAGAAAAGCATTTTTGAGAAAGAGAGAATTTGCTAACATCGAATATTAATTTAAGTGTAAGGAAGTCTCTTCTGAAGGCATTTGTGTGGAGTGTTGCCTTGTACGGGAGTGAAACATGGACGATAAGCTGTGCGGACAAGAAGAGGATACAGGCTTTTGAAATGTGGTGCTACAGAAGAATGCTGAAGAGTAGGTGGGTAGATCGCATAACTAATGAAGAGGTACTTAACAGAATTGGTGAGAAAAGGAATTTTTGGCACACACTGACTAAAAGAAGAGATTGCTTGGTAAGACACATTCTTCGACATCGAGGAATCGTAAATTTAGCATTGGAGGGAAGTGTGTGGGGTAAAAATCGCAGAGGGAGACCAAGAGACGCGTATAGTAAGCAGATTCAAGTGGATGTGGGTTGCTGTTCTTATGAGGAGATGAAAAGGCTTGCTCAGGATAGAGTAGGGTGGAGAGCTGCATCAAACCAGTCTTCGGACTGAAGACCATAACAACAACACAACTAACTTTTTGATCACCCGATAAATTTGCGTAAGTAATTAGGAAGGTATTGGCGTGTCACAATGTGTCGGTACAACAATAAGTGTTACGTAAGGCCACCCCCTTAGCCAATGACTCATTCCCCCCTCCCCCAAAACTGCGACCAACACCCAACCCCACACCCGTGATATTAGATCCAGGATTCCTAGTTTATTAGCTAAATAAAATGGTTTTATCGTATAATATTAAAATTAATATCTTTTATTTCACGTTTTGTAAATTGTTTTATTAAGCCCCACCACATGCTGGCCGAAGTTACTCATTTTTACCCCCCATCACAACAATTTTAATGACGCAATTTGCGTTATGACCCCCCACCCCACCTCCCTGTTGGAACCTCTGACGTAAAATTTTGTTTGTAAATGGCAGTTATCACTAGGGCTATGGCAGCAATTAATAACAGAACTGCAGTTGATTCTGATGAGATTAATATATTTATGTGATAATATGGCAAAATAATTCTTTTTCACTAAACATGGAAAGAGAAAAAGTGGTAAATAATTCTGCTTCGGGGAGTGAAGCAACAGGTAATACGACGCCACAACAGACAGGATTAGCAGTGTGACAGCCGACTTCCGCAACCAGAGACAATAACTATTGCTCCACATAACAATGTCAAAATTTGACGGAAATTAATCACAGTTTTAAATCTTGGAAGTGAAATTAGACAAAAGTGTGGCACAAGAACTTAAAACCATTGAAGAAAATTGTAATTCGCGCTTTCAAACAATCAAAGAGGATAATCAAGGGATAAAAGAAGGTATACAGAAATGGTAGATAGGATTCCCAATCGCTTAAGGATGACCTTCAACAGGTCAAACGCGAGATAAACGAACAAAATGAACTAATAATACAAAGCTTATTGAAACATAGAAGATTTCACAGCTATATAAACAAGTAGATAAACTTGTGGTTACAGTGATTCAATCGAGTGATAATACCGGAAACGATGCTTATGTTACACAACCAGTTCCTTTCACTGAAAACGAAGAATATTTTGCTCTACGCCGTTTAAAACAAGGATAGAGTCAGTGGCGCCCCCTTCCCCCCGCCTTACCACCCCGTATTTTCGGAACAGAAGAACAACAAAAATTTAGACTTTTGCCATGAGTACCAATATTGGTTCAGTGTTTATCAAAATAAAATAGGGACGCTGCAAATTATTTTCCCTAAATAATTTTTGTTTCCTTTATTTTTACATTATGCTGAACAAATCCTATTTGAAGATTACTTATCCGACTTAAATGTCTGAGGTGTCTGTAACAGCAAACAAAAGCTTCATAAATTTAAGATAGTTTTAACTGTAAAGAAGTCTTGCACTGAGAAGTAAATATTTTGTATCATAAAATTTATGAGCCTGCAGTAAGATATGGTATTCTGAATAAAGTCGGGTGAATACTTTCACATGTATTAGGGGGATAAAAGTTTGTTGTTGTTAGTAGGACTTAAGTGCCCGTTACATGAGTCTGCGTGTGGACAAATTTTGTAGACTTACCGGTTTCAGATCTTTTAGCCCAGTAACAAATAAAGTAAATTAAGTTCTACGATATACCAGTTGGCCACATAGTTCATTTGTCATGGTTAACAGTAGATTTTTCGCGGGTATCCATGTGTTAGTTTGTAGAGCTAATGGTTTTGAAGGCTTTTCACTGAGAGAAACAGATTTGTCTGTAGCCAAGACAAAGAGGCGAAGTTGTTGTGACGAAATACTCTTGTCTACAGAATTAGGGTGAACCAGTAAGTAATTATGGAGCCACCAATGAAAACTGAATTAACGGTTCCTTTACCGATAGTGATGTGGCGATGATTACGTAACGAAGTAGAATGCGTATAACTTCACCTGGAGCGCTGGGACGCGGGCAACGAACGGTTTCACGGATGTCGGGAAAACATGGGAAGGAGCTTCATAACTTCACTACGTGCTAATCCTCGATATTGACGAATTACAGTGATTGAAATCATTTAAATCGAAAGTTTACTCGCAATATAGAATTTACAGCTCCTGTATTAGGTACAGATTTTCTACCCAGTAGTGACATACGAAAATTTGTGCCTAGCTGACACTCGAACCAGGATTTCCCGCTTTTCGCGATCGGTCGCCTTGTGTCTTTCGATTATATGAGCACGTTTCCAGAACCGGCCGAAATTTGTGTGTACCACAACGACCATATATAAGACAGTCACAACATTCTGGATTGGTTCGTCTCTAATGCCCTAGGTATCGTGTCAAATAGAAAGCAAGGAAATCAAATCAATTTACGTTATAGATATAAAATTTAAGAATATTTGGTCTATAAGTATGTAATAACATTAATTATTTGTAATCTCCTTTTGCTTTATAGATACAATTTGTTAAGGCTCCCCAAACACTAAACCCCTATTGCCTCATGGCTCCAATCGGTCACTCCCCTTCGTCCACATCACACACGAGCGATTTATAAAGCAACTGTAAATACTACTCCGAACATCTGTCTGTCACCAAATTCTGGCATGAACTACTATGTTTAGGATCGGTTCCACTAATTTTCGTACGTTGTTTAATACGTGCAAAATACGAAAGGATAGTTATATGTTTTGGAATGTTTTTATACCGAACTAGCTGAAAACCCGACGTTGCCAAGGTATTTATTTATTTATTCAAGCTTTAAGTTAGTAGTTCTCATAATCATTCTCTCTCTGTCAAACTCTTTCTTTTTAATAACATGTCATATTTATGGTAGAGTATTCAAGAAATAAGGCTGTCTTGCATAACGAACAAAATAATCACTGCCGTACACAAACAAAGAAAGGTAGTCATCAAGATTAAAAGTGGGCCACTGTATAAAATAAAAGCTTAATTCTGGTAGGAGGTACCCAGATAAGAGTTTACTGTTATAAAAAAGCTTAATTTTAGCAGTAAAATTAGCAAAAGGTCCGTGTGAACTACCGGCTACTCCCTGCTGCAAAACCTTGTTCCCTGGCCCACATTGAGAACTGACTTGGTTCAAATTACTCTAATAACAGGAAGTTAACGATACAGTGGCCAATATACGTAGGAGCTCACACGAAGTTACACACAGGCATTAATAAACAAGCCACCACAATTAGAGTTGTTTCATAGAGGTGGCTAAGAAAACATTTATGGAGCAACGGAACATAAATATAAAAAATTGCATCTGAGCTTCCTCTCATCACTGGCGAAAAACAATATTGCCGGCAGCGGTGGCCGAGGGGACTGAGGCACTCCAGTCACGGTCTGCGCGGCCGCTACGGTCGGGGGTTCGTATCCTCCCTCGGGCATGGATATTTGTGCCGTCCTTAGTGTTAGCTAATTCGTAAGTAGTTTGTAAGTTTAGGGACTGATGACCCCGTTGTTGAGTCCCATAAGCTATACAAACAAAAACAATATTAAATAAAAGGGGGAAGGTGATAGAAAACTCCCTCTGCGATGTTTTACCCCACACACTTCCATCAAATGCGAAATTTACGATTCCTCGATGTCTAAGAATGTGTCCTACCAAGCGATCCCTTCTTTTAGTCAAGGAATGCCAGAAATTCCTTTTCTCAACAATTCTGTTCAGTACCTCTTCATTAGTTACGCGATCTACCCACCTAATCTTCAGCATTCTTCTGTAGCACCACATTTCAAAAGCCTCTATTCTCTTCCCGCCCGGACTATTTATATGTTTCACCCCCGTATAAGGCAACACTCCACACAAATGCCTTCAGAAAAGACTTCCTTACACTTAAATTAATATTCGATGTTACTTCCCATTGCCATTCTGCATTTTATATCCTCTGTACTGCGACCGTCATATGTTATTTTACTACCCAAGTAACAAAACTCATCTACCACCTTCATTGTTTCGTTACCTAATCTAATTCCTTCAGCATCGCCTGATTTTCTAAGACTGCATTCCATCGTCTTTGTTTGCTCTTGTTAATGTTCATTTTATACGCTCTCTTCAACACACTGTCTATTTCATTCAACTGCTCTTCCAGGTCCTTTGCTGTCTCTGACAGAATGACTGTCATCAGCAAAGCGGAATGTTTTTATTTTTCACCCTGAACTTCAATCCCTATTCCAAATTTTTCCTTGCTTTCCTTCACCGCCTGCTCGATGTACAAACTGAATAACATCGGAGAAAAACTACAACCCTGTCTTACTCCCTTCCAGACTAATGATTCCCTTTCATGCCCTTCGAGTCTAATAATTGCGGCCTGATTTCTTTGAAATGGGGATTATTACATTTTTCTTAAAGTCTGAGGGTATTTCGCCTGTCTCATACATCTTACACACCAAGTGAAATAGTTTTGTCACGGCTGGCTCTCCCAGAGACTGTAGTAGCTCTGAGGGTATGTCATCTATTCCTTGGGCCGTGTTCCCACCTAGGACTTTCAGTGCTCTGTCAAATTCAACTCTCACTATAGTATCTCCTATTTCATCTTCATCTACTCCCCCTTCCCTTCCTACAACATTGTCTCTAAGTTCATTTCCTTTGTAGAGCTGCTCTATGTACTCTTTCCACCTTTCAGCTTTCCCTTCTTTGCTGAGAACTGGGTTTCCATCTGAGTTCTTGATATTCGTAGAGCTGTTTTTCTTGTCCTCGAATGTCGTTTATTTTTCTGTAGGCAGTATCTACTTTCCCCCTTGTCACTCATTCTTCTACAGATTTGCATTTGGCTTCTAGCCACTGCTGCTTAGCCATTTAGCACTTCCTGTCAATCCCATTCCTTAGTCGTCCATTTTGCCTGTTTCATTGACAGCATTTTTATATTTTCTCCTTTCGTTAATTAAATTTAGTATTTCCTGTGATACCCAAAGAATTTTTGTAGGTCTTGCCTTTCTACCTATGTTGTCCTCTGCTGCCTTCACTATTTCATCTCTCAATGCTACCCATTCCTCTTCTACTGTTTTATTTCCTCCCGTTTCTGTCAATTGTTGCCTAAAGCTCCCTCTGAAATTCTTAAGAACTTCAGGTTCCTTCAATTTATCCAAGTCTCATCTCCTTATTTTCCTATCTTTCTGCAGTTTTTTTTTCATTTTCACCCTACAGTTCATGACCATACATCTACACTTGGGTTTGTCTTACAGTTTAAAACCTGGTTCCGGAATCTAGGTTTTACTATTATAAAATATCTGGTATCTTTCGGTGTCTCCTGGTCTCTTCCAAGTACACAACGTTCTTTCGTGATTCTTAAACTACTAGTTTTCCTTCCCTTTATTTTCCTACTACCGAATTCCAGTCTCTCATCACAATTAAGTTTTCCTCTCCGTTAATTGTCTCAATAATATCCTTTAACTCGTCATACATTTCTTCAGTCTCCTCATCATGGGCTAGTTGGCATATAAACCTGTTGTCGGTGTTGTCTTAGTATCATCTATCTTGACAACGATAATGGAATCACTATGGTGCTCATAGTAGTTTACCCACATTCCTATTTTCTTATTCATTATCAGTCCTACTCCTGTGATACCCTAACAGATTTTGTATTTATAACCTGTACTCAACCAGAAATCTTGTTCATCCTGCCACTGAACTTCACTAATCCCCACTATATCTAACTTCAACCTATCCATTTCCCTTTTTAAATTTTCTAATTTTCCTACCCGATTAAGGGATCTAACATTCCGCGCTCTGATCCGGAGATTGCCAGTATTGTCTTTCCTGATGACAACATCCTCCTGAGTAGTCCCCGCCCGGAGATCCGAATGGGGAACTATTTTACCTCCGGAATATTTTACCCGAGAGGATGCCGTCATATTTTCATACAATAGAGCTACATGTTGTCGGGAAAAGTAACGGCTGTAGTTTTCCCTTGGTTTCAGCCATTCGCCGTAACTGTATGTCATTAGCACATTAGCTGATGTTACAAGGCCAGCTCAGTCAATCATCCAGACTGTTGCCCCTGTAACTACTGAAAAGGCTGCTGCCCCTCTTCAGGAACCACACGTTTGTCTGGCCTCTCCACAGATACCCCTCCGCTGTGGTTGCACCTACGTTACGGCTATCATGAGGGTGGTTCTTATACCTATAAACTACAATCCTACCAAATTTCAGCTTCATAGCTGAAGTAGTTTTCGTGTTTAGTCAGTGAGTGAGTGAGTGAATGAATGAGTGTTCTTTTGCTTTTATATAGATGGAGACTAGTTTACCTTACATAATATATTACATTTAAAATTGACATCAGATGTGTCCTATACATTTTTCCAATCTGTATTTGCGAAATAAAATTCTGTAAACCTCTGTGAAGTCTCCCAGAAAATATATTCCTTTTTACAACTTATTTTGGCCCCGGAATGAACATTAAAGCGAACTAATTTCAACTGAATTGACTTATTTATAAGTAGTACGTATTTTACATAGCACAATTAAATATGTCACAGCAGCTTAAAAATGTATGAATGCAACACACGTTGTAATTTCCTCGCAAATCTGTAAGTGTCTTTGCATACCTGACATACCAACTCGGCCGCTCCCCTCCCCGCCACCCCTCACCCTACGCCACTGGAGAGAGTTAACTTAAAGGATAAAAGTAATGCTAGGGAGCATGCAGAGCTTTTCGCATTGAAAGACAAATTTGTTATCCACAACACAGTATTAACAATCAGATGCCACGCGATAATCTCAAAGCTACAGAACAGATCCACTTAGGTTCACTGATACATGAACGTGATGTAGGCGAGCACATTGTACGGAATTTTTACACGGTAGGCAAAATGGCGCGTTATACGACACGATTGAAGCGTTACATAACAATGCAAACCAGAGGCAACAAGGACTATAGTATGTAGGGGGCATACCATGTGATCATGGCGTGTTATATAGACAGCATAGTCTCCAGATACTTGGGTCATAATAGAACATATAGATTCACACCTACACGCAATTATTTCGATTACAAACACTTTTTGACTATCAGAAAATTCAAAAGTTTCAGAAATTAACGCAATTACATGCACCCTGAGGAATGGTTGCAACAATTCTAGTATTGTTTATAACCAAACTGGTAACAGCCATAAATTAGAATTCATGTGCAGCTGTTTCGTAGAAAAATACTTACACATGAAAGTCAATCTCAGGGCGAATTTCACCAGACAATTTTGTCTGCGTATTGGTCAGATGTGACGCAGGACAGGATGAAGAACAGCATAATTATGATGGAGAGCTACGAGTAGTCTACCTTCGCTAGTCCTACAGAATATTTCCAACTTACGATGCAGAAGAGTATGTTTCTCACCATGTCCTATAGTCCACCAGAATTAATCAGGTTACGTCCGAGCGAACTGCCGACGCAGTTAAGTCATATTGTACGTGCAGGGCGTTCTAAATACGATATTGAAGCATTTCAGTCGCTGCTACAAGATTTAAAAATGGATAGCGAGGAATTGCATATTAACAAGAACAGAGATAGGTGCAAGCAGACATACATTCATTCAACAGCCATAGGTATAAGGTGACCTCACATTCATACAACAACACAAGAAACAATAAATATTACAATGACAAAAACGGGAGATAGGAAAGAAGTAATTCTCCAGACAGAAATTATGAGCAGAACCGGCAAAGTTCTCCGCATACTAGCAGATGTATGTACTGTTTTTGAGCAAATTATTTGCCAGTCTGTCGAGCAGTGGGATTCCCCAACTCACAAAATTACTTGCATTGCACCGTGAGCCTTATTCACTGGTCAACGTGTTGACTGCTGAGGGCAGTGTGTGTCAGTGCGCTCTTATGATTTTATGTGGAGACAAATTGAAACAAGGTAATGGTTCTGGTCATGGTGCTACTTTGAAATCTACAGCAAATGTGTTCAAATGTGAGAATAGAAAAAAAAAATGTAGAAAATTCTGACAAACCAATCCTGAATATATGGGTCAGTTATGCGCTGATGAATCGAACAGTAAGTCCGTAACGTAACTTTTATGTCTGAATTGGGCTGTGTTAAAGTGAAAAAAAAAAAACACTTTATTTTTTATGATATATAAGATGCATTCCACTTATTAGCTTACTTAAAAGGCAATCAAATAACGAATATTTTATGAATCATATTTAACTTTTATAAACTACCACGTAATTTTTTTTCAATCAGTAGGATTACTGATTTTTCCCCTCCTCCTCCCTCTAGAACGAAAAACTTATTGCCGGCCGCGGTGGCCGAGGGGACTGAGGCGCTTCAGTCACGGTTTGCACGGCCACTGCGGTAGGGGGTTCGAATCCCCCTCGGTCATGGATATTTGTGCCGTCCTAGTTCGTAAGTAGTTCATAAGTAGTTTGTAACTTTAGGGACTGATGACCCCTTAGTTAAGTCCCTTAAGCTTAACAAACATTTGAATATTTTGAAAAACTTATCATTCCCCCACGAATGTATTATACTCTGACGAAATGTACGAAAATTTCGACGCCATTAGGCGACCCATTAAAGCTTAATGGTTGGCATCACTGGTGGCTGCTAATAGACTGCTAATGTGGACAACATAGAAACAATGTTCCGGGGCTGTGTCGGTGAAGATGAAAGGAACATTTGTTCTGTGGCCTGTTACCACAGCGCTAGTGTTTGTTTTTATTTTGCTACTGAACCGAGTAGTATTGTGTCGTGGTTTTCGGTGTTCTGTCAGATGGAGTGTAGCAGGGAGCAATTTACCATTCTATACCCTGATATGAGGAAGAGCAGTAGTTGTGGAACGTACATTGCACAAGGTACAAGAATCTGAGAGACAAACATGATTCTTTCAAAATAAGTAAAAATAAAATAATAAAAAATACTGTGGAGCTGGGTACCAACAGCACTGACATTGATAAGAAAATAAAAACCCTCCTGTCATAATACCGGCAGGAGAAAAGGAAAATAAAGAGAGTAGAAAAGAAAATGGAAACAGGAAGTGAGGGGGGGTCTCTAAGTAGAATCCAAAGTAGTTTGGATATAACATTTTAAAATACCTAAATATAACACTGTAATCAGTCAGATGGAATCAAATTTATTGCTGTGAATGTGCGATGTTCCAGTGATATTAAAATAAATGAATTACCTCGACATAATCCTTAAATGCTTCAAACAAACCTTGACAAACAGCAGAAACTATTTTAGATATCGTATAGCAGGCTTTCAAATGTGGAATAAATATGCTTGCTAGACTTTGGTACGAAATTCCTGTTGCAAGAAAACGGACGGTTACTGGAAGTATTTATTTCACAGGGATTGCCTTCCTGAAATACGTGTCCTTTTTATTTTTAGGAAAACAAGTCCACGTTCAGTTCACAAAGCCTGTCATTCTCACCATGACTTTTATAATATGTTTTAGTCCACCACCGATGACTATGTCTTTCTTTGCGTCATCTGTCAATAACAACGCAGCTCCACATGCTAATGTTTCATCCTCCTCAATTGACATTGCTTACTTCTGAGAGTTCCGTAACGCAAATGCACGCAGGTCACTGTAGCAGATGTTTTGAATACAAATATCGGTCGCCAGTGTAGTCGCGGTCACGAACAACGAACAACGGGCCGTATGAATAAAACGGAGTATCTACTTTATACTCTGCATTCCAGACAACATACTCAGGTTCGCATGAATAAAGGGAGTCGGAGAATATACTTCAGGCGAGTAAGTTCTCGGCGTGAGTAACGGGGTGGGAGAAGTTCCTCAAAGCAGAGACTATTCTCCAATTTTATGTGAATAAAACTACAGAAGTTTCTCACGACGGGAGAACATTCTCACATTTCTGGAGTGAGCTCTATGGCATACTCCGTGCTGAGTATCTTCTATTAAGGTTACGTTTTACTGAGGTTTATGATAAAAATGACAACAATTTTGTTACTTAGAAGACAAAAACAAGTTCCTTTATATGTAGTCTTTAAGATATACGAGAGGATCTATAAAGTTAATACAAATAAAAACATTTAGTTGACGAGTATCTTCCTTCGGAAAAATCGTGTGACACAGCAAATCAAAATTCAAATGTTTGTTAAGCTTATTGGACTTAACTACGGGGTCATCAGTCCCTAAACTTACAAACTACTTATGAACTACTTGCGAACAAAGACGGAACAAATATCCATGGCCGAGGGAGGATTCGAACCCCCGACTGTAATGGCCGTGCAGACCGTGACTGGCGCGCCTCAGTCCCCTCGGTCACCGCGGCCGGCGACACTCACAGCATTTTATACAGTGACTAGAGTGATGTAAGAGGTGTTTTCATTACCGACATAAAAATGAAACACAAATGGTTCATATGTTCATATGTTTGTGAAGCTTATGGGACTTAACTACGGGGTCATCAGTCCCTAAACTTACAAACTACTTATGAACTACTTACGAACTAGGACGGCACAAATATCCATGCCCTTGGGGGGATTCGAACCCCCGACCGTAGTGGCCGTGCTGACCGTGACTAGAGCGCCTCAGTCACCTCGGCCACCGCGGCCGGCAAAAAACACAAATGGATTCAGCTGCGTGTTTACTCATTTGTTTGGCGTGTATATTTACATTTGTAAACAGTCACATAGCAAAATAATATTGTTTTAAAATGGGGTCTATTAGTAAGACCTTATGCTGTTAGTTCCAAATAAAGTGTATCCCAGGACTTCACAGTTTCTGTCACAAAATATATATTGCTGCAGTACCAGGTAGGCCTACTGAAGTACTGTTTCTATCCAAACCGTTTGGCCTATTTGATGCGTTTTCTGACTTCGTAATCGTATCTTCTGTGATGTTAGATGTAAGTAAACACGACAGGAAAATTAATAACTGATTAATTACATACCTAGCAGCCTGTTTCTTGTTCAAAATCGCATGGCCTAACGCTTATGAGCAAACCATTGGGTGTCATATTTAACAAAGCCTATCTCATGTTAGAACACTCCGACAGCATTCCACGTTGTAACAGATGAATATGTGATGCATTCTTATTATATCGTTCGCAAATTGTGCTAACCCTACTTCATTAACAAACGAGTTTCTCGCGTGACGAAAATTTTGTATCGCCAGCAGAATACATTTTCGTAAAAAGTGCATATTTAGTCTTAATAATATGCTCCTTCACAACAAACTAATATCTAAACACAGTACAGTTCTTTCTGAACACGTCGATGCCTGGATGAGGAACAAAAGCAGCTGTTGCCGAATGTTCGCCTCCTGTGATGTGTGTAGAAGTACCGACTCGCGGCGGGATCGGCGAGCACTGGTCGATTGGTGCTTGTCGAACAGCGAGCGGTCGAACCACACTACTCGAAACTATAGTCGAGCCGCCGAAAGAACGACTCTGGCAGATAGCGGATATGTTGCCACCGCTGCTACGCGGCTGTGTGTTGTTACGACGTGTCGGTCGCCATCATACGAATATCACGTCCGAAAATTTTGGGACCGTTGCTATGTACTATTAAAGCGTGAACGAACGAGAACAATCAGGAAGTAATGAAAAACACTCTTTTTGCAGTTAAAAAGAAAAGGTTTAGAAATATATGTCGAGTTAAAGTAAAGCTTCATATGTTCCAGTATTCCACTAAATATAATGTATCATTTAGTCTGTAGCCAAAGTTCGCTAGTTGAAGAATTTTGTCTATATATATCATCTTCTATAACTATTTTCCACAGACTCGCTGTTATTACTCGGACACTATTGAGGCAGTCGGCCGAGAGGGTAAACAAATAAGGACTACCACTATACAAGTAGTAAAACCGCCTCTTCCAGTGTTTATCTTTGTCTCATTTGTTTATGGTCGCTGTTGATTGCCATAGTATAGTGTCTGAGTAATATTATCAGATCAGTTTCGACAGCTAGTCTATTGGTCACAGAAGTAGAAATAAAATAACGTAATTTTTCAGTAAATGATCTTTGGTTTTGCCAGCCGCGGTGGTCGAGGGGACTGAGGCGCTCCAGTCACGGTCAGCACGGCCACTACGGTCGGGGGTTCGAATCCCCCCTCGGGCGTGGATATTTGTGTCGTCCTTAGTCTTAGCTACTTCATAAGTAGTTTGTAAGCTTAGGCACTGATGACCCCGTAGGTAAGTCCCATAAGTTCTACAAACATTTGAACATCTTTGGTTGCGAAACAAACTATACATTAAAAATCAGTCGCGGCCAGCATCGTATGCAATGCACCGCTGCAACTGCTACTATCGTCCCCTAATCTTATTATTAATTCTTCTACCCGTTCTTCTAGTGTACCTTCTCGTTCACATGCCTCTTCTAAGAGGTGCCACATATGTGTGACAACATTGTTCCATTTTGTGGGAGTAATACTGCCCAATGCTTTACGAACTAAGAATTCTACTTTAGTCAATTAAAAACTTTTATTTCTTTCTGCAACGTACGATTTCACCTGAGCCCACACGAGTTCTATTGCATTGAAATGATAATGATATGGTGGGAGGCGCAACACTCTATGAGCACTTTCTTCAGCAATTGTATCAATTTCATAAATGATTTTTCGGCTTTTGTTCTTGTAACGCGAGACAAACGATGAACACGCGACAGATGCTTTGCAGCGACTGAAGCAGTCCTGAGAAGTTGGCAGCTCTGTATGGGAAAATGCACATTTTTTCCGAGTTCTAGACAGATATGCAATAGTTCTACAGTTCTCTGTACAAAATTTTAATAGTTCTGCAAAATTTCGCCGAAAAAATACGAAAAATTACCACAAAATTTAGTTTTTTTTTTCAAAATAATGCTTTGCCTATTAGTACAAACAGTTATAAATAGCTCTCAAAGAGTTCTACAGGAAATCCTAATGACATTTTTCGCTGCAGATTATACTTCATGAGATAATTGCAATAATGGGGAATCCATTTACACGTTACTGTGAAGTTGGCACCCCTTTTCTCAAAAATGTGCATATTTTTCAGAGTTATAGGCAGATATGCAATAGTTCTGGAGTTCTCTGTACAAAATTTAAATAGTTTTACAAAATTTCGCCGAAAAAATAGTAAAAATTACCACAAACATTAGTTTTTTCAAAATAATTATTTGCCTATTTGCACAAACATAGTTCTGATCACAGTTCTAAATAGCTTTCAAAGAGTTCTACAGGACATCCTAATGACATTTTTCACACGTCTGCGCGCGAGCCCTCGTAAACGGAGTTTGGCTTCAGTCAGTAGCGAGCCAGAATATGCATCGGACATTCAAAAGTGACACGATCCCCCTTGAAAATGTCCTCCGCAGTCGGGGACGAAACGTTGGGTTTCCATAATAAATCCATAAGACCACGGCATAATAGCCCGAAATTTTTTAGTAAAATGTAGGATGCCTTTCGTATTCTCAAATGAAGTGAGCTGCATCAAACCAGTCTCCGGACTGAAGACCAAAAGAACAACCATTGTTTATGTCGACATTCGAGGATAATCATTATACAGTTAGTAAAACACTTTGTAATTCCTGGCCGCGGTGGAGTAGCCGAGCGGTCTAAAGCGTCTCGCTGCGGAGAGCGCGGTTGCTCGCCGTGGAGGTTCGAGTCCTCCCTGGGGCAAGGGTGTGTGTGTTTGTCCTTAGGTTAGTTTACCTAGGTTTAAGTAGTTTGTAAGCTACGGACTGATGACCACGTAGTTTGGTCCGATAGATCTACAAACATTTGAACATTTGTAATTCCTGTACAGTGTAATAATCTTGTATTTAGCTTTGCGTGCGTGGTAACTGTTTGACAAGTTTCAGGTATCATGTTTCTTAATGCACATTGTGGTACTGGAGTACTGAATGGACGCTAGAATAGCTCTCTCCAGTAGCAAGAAATCGCAATGCGATTGTAACCCTGTCTTCTCAAGATACAACAATTCTCATGCGCGTATTCTCCTTTGTAATATCAGGAGCCACTGTACTGAGTAAAGACTGATACGTTGTGGCTTCCATCCTCAAGTAATGTATACAGGGTGGTCGGAAATTCCCGTTACAAAATTCTAGGCCTTGTAGAGGGCAGTGAGTACATAACATTTTGAATAGGTACCAATGTCTGGAAACGTATCGTTTCCGTTCTACTACAATTTCAATTCAGATGTGTCTGATTATGCACGAGTTCTGGCTGCGGCACAAAACATTGAAGAGACACCAGGTGGGATTTAGAGAGTTTACCAGCCGCGGTGGAGTAGCCGAGCGGTCTAAGGCGCCTCGCTGCGGAGCGCACGGCTGCTCGCTGTCGGGGGTTCGAGTCCTCCCTGGGGCATGGGTGTGTGTGTGTTGTCCTTAGGTTAGTTTACCTTAGTTTAAGTAGTTTGTAAGCTACGGACTGATGACCATGCAGTTTGGTCCGATAGATTTACAAACATTTGAACTTTTTTTTAGAGTTTACCAGAACATGCTTCGAAGCTACAATGCGTGTAACGACGTTGGTGGTCGTCACATCGAGCAGCATCAGTACGTTGCGGCTGGTGCTGTAGATGCTGGGTTTTTATTGTTGTCGACTAATGTAAACCATAAGAAGTAAATTGTAATGAAAATGCGTAAGTAATAACGGAACGATTCAGTATTATTTTCAAATTGATTGCAACAATTGTACTGGGTCACGCCTAATTACATTCCTCAGGAAGGAGTGGATGAAATAATCATCTGAATTGAAACCGTCGTGGAACGGAAACTATACGTTTCCGGACATGGGTTCCTATTCAATATGTTATGTACCCTCTACCCTCTGCAAGTACTAGAAGTTTGTAACGGGAATTTCCGACCATCCTGTATAGGGCTTAACGTCCTATACGTGCACCTCAGCAATAAATATTTTGAACGTTTTTGTTGTCACGCCGTAAAACCCACATTGTCGTCCAGGTACTATTTCTCCTTGTTGCTCCACTTGTCTTCGTCCACATTCACACAAAATGTAACTGTGACAAAGCGACTGTAGGGCATAACAAGTTTTTATTGTCCACCATCTTCAAATATGACGGAGAATATGACGACAGTGTGATATCATTTTTCAACGCCACGTCAAAGATTTACGTCAAAGGAATTTTTGACGATAGTTGATGCGCTCACGGCTCAACAGTTCCAGCGGAAGGGAAGCGCCTGCCGTAGCCGCAACCACAACAGCACCGAGGCCGACAGGGTTGCAGGAGACCCAGGCGTACAACTTCTGCATCGCAAGCAAGAACAAATCTACATCTACATCTGCAGGGAATACTCTGAAAATCACATATAAGTGCCTAGCAGAGTGTTCATGGAACTACTTTTATACCTTTCATCTACCATTCCATTCTCGAATAGCGCGCGGGAAGAAAGATCACCTGAATCTCTACGGTCGAGCTATGATTTCTCGTATTTTATTCTGATGATCATTCCTATGTAAGAGGGAGTCAACAATATATTTTCGCACTCGGAGGAGAATGTTGGCGATTGGAGTTTCGTAAGTAGCCCACGCCGCAGCGATAAGCGCCGTTGTTGTAATGATTCCCATCCCAGATCCTGTATCATTTCCGTAACGCTGTATCCCCTGAATCGTGACAATTTTTTAAAATTTATTTTTTATTGTCTTTTTCTGTTCCATAGGACTCAATTGAGGAGTGAGACTCCATGGTTATGGAACAAGTCAATACATTAATTGTTACACAACAATAGTAATAGAAATTTTTTAAGTAGTCCTATGCACACGACAACCTTAGGACTAAGTGAAAAGAATCAATAAAGAAAAAAGGAATTAGATTAATTGTTTAACTTTTCTAGGAGCTCCTCGACAGAATAAAAGGAGTGAGCCTGAGGAGATTTGAAAGCGTGTGGATTAGTGCTAAGATTCTTTAGTTCTTGTGGCAGCTCATTGAAAATGGATGCCGCAGAATACTGAACACCTTTCTGCACAAGTGTCAAGGTGGTCTGATGCAAACGTAGATTCGACTTCTGTCTAGTATTCACCGAGTGAAAGCTACTAACTCGTGGGAATAAGCTGATATTATTAACAACAAACGACATTAAAGAAAAAACGTATTGTGACGCCAGAGTCAGAATTCCCAGACTGCTGAAAAGGGGTCGACATTACGTTCGTGAACTTACACCAGATATTGCTCGAACCGCCTGTTGTTGAGCCAGAAAAATCCTTTTTCCATCAGGCGAGTTACACAAAAAACAATGCCGTAAGTCATAAGTGAGTGAAAGTAAGCGTAATAGACTACTTTTCGTGTTGAAAAATCACTTATTTCAGATATTGTTCTAATGGTAAATATAACAGACTTTAGGTTTGGAACAAGATCCTGAACATGGGCTTTCCATGACAGCTTACAGTCTATATGAGCACCTAGAAATTTGAACTGTTCAGTCTCACTTATAAGAAACGAGCTGCCCTTCTTTGGACTGTTTCGATGTCCTCCGTCAAACCCACCTCATAAGGATCCCACACTGGGCAGCAATACTCCAAAAAAGGACGGACAAACGTAGAGTATGCAGTTTCTTTAGTAGTTCTGTTGCATCTTTTAAGGGTTCTGCCAGTACAACGGAGTCTCTGGTTAGCCTTTCCCATGACATTATCTACGTGTTCTTTCCAATTTAAGTCTTCACTTTTGATTTATCTTGCAAACAAAGATTAACGGATTTCTTTTCGTACTCATGTGGACGACTTCACACTTCTCATTATTTAGAGTCAATCGCCAATTTTTACACCATAGTGCTATCTTGTTTACATCGTTCTGCAGTTGGTTTTGATCTTCAGATGATTTTACTAGACGGTAAATGACGAACTAAGGGAGCTACTTAGATTTTCCCCTAAATCGTTTATGTAGATAAAGAACAGCAGAGGGCCAATAACACTACCCTGTGGAACGCCCGATATCACCTCTGTTTTAGTTGATGACTTACCATCGATGATATACCATAACCATGCAATTTGATGAAAAGCCGTTTGTGAGGTACGGTGTCAAAAGCCTTCTGGAAATCAAGAAATACGGAATCGATTTGCGAATCCTTGTCAGTAGCAGTCATCACTTCATGTGAGTAAAGAGTTGTGTTTCACATGAACGATATTTTCTAAATCCATGTTGACCTTGGGTCAATAGATCATTCTGTTCTAGATAGTTTATAATATTTGAATACAGGATATGTTCCAAAGCCCTGCTGCAAATCGACGTCAATGAAGTAGGCCTGTAGTTTACTGGGTTATTCCAACTGTCTTTCTTGAATAGCACTGACTCCGAAGAAACGAGACACATCTAACCAGAGAGTTACAGCTCGATACTAACACACAACTATTTCTTGCAGATGGCGCTGTACCTCCAGTACCTCCAGTATGCCGCTGGGTAACGAGCACGCCTCACTTCGGATTTCGCTTGGTAGAGAATATGGTCGCCTGTATTAGTGGCCTCATGGAAACCTGTCGATATCACGGATGGTGAACGGTGTTATCAATTGGAACTTCGAGAGAATTTGTGTTTCCCGATTTAGTACCGTGTGAATCAACGGTTCCGTTACTACGAGCTTAACTTTGTGTCAATAAAGTCTGCTGTCACAAATTCTCGTGTGTGGTCAGTCACTACAGATTGCAGTGGCGACGAAGATTTTTCGGACTCTGCGTGTGCACTGATAAGATAGCCGCTCCACCCGTAGAGCCTCAGGTCGATCTTGTAACGATACATAAGAATTTTATATCATTGTTTTTCTTTTTTTTTTTAAATCAGTGATGCTTATCGCCTTCGGTTCTCTCTATCTCGCAATATAACTGACTTAATTTCAAAATTACTAAAAATTTCCGGGCTGTTATGCCGTAGTCTAGGGCATTTATCATTAAAACCCAACGTTTCGTCCCCGACTGCGGAGGACATTTTCAAGGGGGATCGTGGCACTTTTGAATGTCCGATGCACACCCTGGCTCGCTACTGACTGAAGCCACACTCCGTTTACGAGGGCTGGCGCGCAGAGGTGTGACGTCAGATGTTTTTGACCTGCGCGCGCGATTCGTCGTTGCCGATTGCCGTCGTCCGTTAATGTCGTCCCATGGTGGAAGACTGTTACATTTCTTCTTCAACACCGGAATCCAGATATCATTTAGTTTCACGCCCTCCTCCATCCTACTGAAATTATTGGGGTGTTTTACAATTTCTATAGCCTCTCTGTACAGTCTTTCGTGGTATCCATTTGTGACTGCTGAAACCAGAGTTTTATCAAATTGAATAAGGTGGTCCCCTGGTTGAAAAACATGTTCAGCAACAGCCTCTCCCCTTCTACAGTTCCCCTTGTGCTCATCTAGTCTTTTTTGACTGTTCTTTTTGTGGTATCCACGTATACGTCCCCACAGCTACACGGAATCCTATAAATTTCTGCTTTTTCCAGCGGTTTGCGAGCATCCTTTGCCGATTTCAGGTGATCTTCCGAGTATGTAAATGACGGCAACATTCCGTTTCGTCAAAATTTTACCGATGCGGTCGGTGACGTCCTTGATAAAAGGTAGGAAGACTTTAGATTTCACAGGAAAATCAGGAATTTATAGGATTCCGTGTAGCTGTAGGGACGTATACGTGGGTACCACAAAAAGAACAGTCACACAGCGACTAGATGAGCACAAGGGGAACTGTAGAAGGGGAGAGGCTGTTGCTGAACATGTTTTTCAACCAGGGGACCACCTTATTCAGTTTGACAAGACTCTGGTTTTAGCAGCCATAAATGGATACCACGAAAGACTGTACAGAGAGGCTATAAAAATTGTAAAACATTCCAATAATTTCAATAGGATGGAGGAGGGTGTGAAACTAAATGAAATCTGGATTCCGGTTTTGAAGAAGAAATGTAACAGTCTTCCACCATGGGACGACATTAACGGACGGAGGCAATCGGCCACGACGAATTGCGCGCGCAGGTCAAACATCTGACGTCACACCTCTGCGCGCCAGCCCTCGTAAACGGAGTTTGGCTTCAGTCAGTAGCGAGCCACGGTGTGAATCGGACATCCAAAAGTGCCACAATCCCCCTTGAGAATGTCGTTCGCAGTCGGGGACGAAACGTTGGGTTTTAATAAAAAAAATGTTTCAAATGTTTGTATAGTTTATGGGACTTAACTACGGGGTCATCAGTCCCTAAACTTACAAACTACTTATCAACTAGCTTATCCTAAGGACGGCACAAATATCCATGCCCGAGGGGGGATTCGAACCCCCGACCGTAGTGGCCGTGAAGACCGTGACTGGAGCGCCTCAGTCCCCTCGGCCACCGCGGCCGGCGGGTTTTAATAGTAAATCCACTAGACCACGGCATAACAGCCCGGAAATTTTTAGTAATTTTGATCATTCCGGCCGTGAAAGTTTACATTTTACAATATGACTTAATTTCGTTCGTTATTTTTTATTTCCGGACAAGCGAGAAGATGGAACCGCGATCGTAGTTTTTATCACTCTCTTGTCTGTTTTCGTTCTGTATGAACGTCTTCCATTCATGTATCCATTCAATATAAGTAATTGTGATGCTAGTTGTTGTAAAACATATTACTTAAATTAAAAATCATCCCCTCTCTTTGGTTTTTATTTAAATGAATCCATCCACGTCAAATATTTATTTTCTAATGTTTTCAGCTCCTCGACGTTCGTAATAGTTTAATGTTCAGACGCCATTACGATCGCTTTGCATGTCTTCAAAATTTCACTCCCTATTAGTCATTCTTATACAATACCTTGCTTGATTACAGAACCTGCAATCATGTCTTTTGTAATTTTACGAAGCCCGATAATTTTTTTCCGCTTTCTATCATTACCATTAATTTCATGTTTCATCCACGGTCATACAACAATGAAAAGCGAAGTGGACTGTTTGAGCATTAGTCTAGTGTGGAGAGTATATCGAATAATCTCATATTAAATAAGAAAAGATTAACATTTCCAACTTCTGCAGTACGAGGCATAGGACTCAGCTAGAAGCTTTCCGTAAGTGTTATAACGTGCCGTTGCTTTGTGTGGTGCCCAACTTTAACATTCAACCCGCGGTGTATTTGACTTAATGTTTATAAATGTTAATTTTTGATGTGTTTTAACTAAATTCTTCCAAATTCAAAATTCCGATACAACCAGTACTTTGTCCAAATTACAATCGCGGAATCAATTTTAACAACTTATGGCATCATAAGAAAGCAAGGGTAACGTTATAACCTGACTCAACTAATTTCCGGAATCCTATAGCAACAAGTGGAATGCACGATCTCCTGACGAATGTTCATTCTGCAGCTCCAGAAATTCTAACATTTTCAGACATCAGTAGTTTTCTGTCTGCCTACTTTCGTTGTCGAGACCACGTGTTGGCTACTCATGGTCTTGCCTTTCCTTCTTAAACAGGAAGAAACCTGGAATTAGTTGCGTTAGGTGGACCTGAGACTCTATGGGTGAAGCGCCATCTTATCAGTTGACACACAGAGTCCGAAAAATCCTCGTTGCCCCTGTGTAGTGACGGACGACACACGAAAATTTGTGACAATGGGTAGCTGAGATACAAGGCTTCTTCCGCCGATCCAGTTGATATCCAAACGGCCCAGAGAGCAATAGAGGTTGTAAATGGCTTCTTCTGCATTTAGTTTTTTAATCCGTATAGAATAGATGGGCTCTAAATTTTAATTGGGTTGTCTGTTGTTATGGTAGGTTGGTACTCCTGCTTTTTTCTTCTTTTTTTGTAATAAATTGCTGTCTTCTATTTAGCATGAGAATCTGCACAGTGTTACTTTTATTGTAGCCTGATTTGTAAATATCGAGCATGAAATTTCTTTTTCGCAGGGGTTTGATAAGGTACGTTGACGAAATAAGGCCATAGTCTCAATAAGGCCACCCCCTCCCCATTTATTTCAGAAATTTCCATTCAAATCCGTTGGATATCAGCACCTAAATATCCGGAAACGACGTCCTAGTAACAAATGAAAAACAAGGTACCATGATTTCCATTATTAAGTTGCACAAGTGTATCTTTGGTTTTTTGATGTTTTTGTTAAGCTACTGAGGTAAGTGTTTGCTAAGCTCTGGAGTAATTAATTTTTTTGGTTGCTTTATGAACTGGTGATTCTTTTGAAGTATACTTTTTTGAAGATTTGAAACCTTTGAGCTATTTTGAGATTAGCTTGTTAGAAATTGCAGAAATAAGCACGGGATGGGCAAAAAACTGTGTGTCGACCAATGAGGCCACTCTGGCCTTAATAGGGCCAAGGTGCCCTTATTTGGCTCTAACACCTGATTATCCCATCTTTACTGTCTTGCAAGCAACACAACCCATGCCCTCCAGCGAATGGATAGGTCTTTGAGTCATTTTGCGATGACGAAGTCTTAAGATACTGGGAAAATAAACCTGACAGAAAAATAACGAAAGTATCATTCGAAAAACTCTTCTCAAAAGTGTGACTAAGAGCATTGACACCAACCAACGTAACTGCTGGTTACAGAGCACAGGAATCAACCCCTCTGATCCGAATGTCATTCCTTCTGAATGTTTTTCTCCCAGTGAAAACACTGAGAAAGACATGCCGGAACTTACACGGACCCTCGACGTGGAAGATTTCATGACAAGTCTAATGCAGGATGAGGAATCCATAGATGGCGATGAAAATGCTACTGATATGGCTGACACATCTGAGACGCTAGTTATGCCTTCAATGGAACCTGGTGAAAACGATATAGCTGATGGAGTGAAAGTGAACAAATGTTCAAATGTTTGTAGAGCTTATGGGACTTAACTGCGGGGTCATCAGTTCCTAAACTTTACTTATGAACTAGCTAATACTAAAGACGACACAAAGATCCATGTCCGAGGGGGGATTCGAACCCCCGACCGTAGTGGCCGTGCAGAACGTGACTGACGCGCCACAGATCGCTCGGCCTCTACGGCTTAAGTGAACAAACCGACCTTACAAGACAAATGTGAAAAGCCTCCTGAAACGGAAATCTCAGCTCCCCTTTCATCATCTGCTGGGAGATCCTTCACCGACATCTTAAAAACCCCTAGAATGAAGAAGAGACGCACCCAGGGAGCAAAGTAACCCGGGATCGACAAGGGAGATACTGCCGAAAAATATTTTTGCCCCAATGTGGAATAGAATAATTCGTTTCTGCCTGAATTTTTCTTTTTTGCTTTTCTTGTAATACGTAATAAAAGTTTTTTGACTGTATATTCAGCACTTTACTGTCCCAAAACCCTCCTTTTGTTGCTACGGCCTTGTTGGGGTTCATGGGGTGGCGTTATTGGGAATCCCGTATATCCCAATAAGACCATTTGCTATGTTTTTTTTTAAATTTCAGTTTAGAACATACTTCCACTGCTTTGAGCGATTAGAAAATGTTTTTGTTAGTAGCTCAAGGGCTACTCCTAAGAAATGTGAAGTTTCCAATTAATCGACCGACTAGTCCCAGAGATCAGCTCAAGACCGAATTGAACAGCCTTACCGTATTAATCCATGGTTCCGTTAGTGTGAACTTAACTTTGTGTCAAAAGAACCTGGTGTGACAAATTCTCGTGTGTGGTCAGTCGCGAGTATTACCTGTACTTTTAAAACGATCCCAGGTCGTTCTCATAGCACTCTGGCTCACGACTATTCGACTTGCAATTGTGGTGTCGCACAAGTACAAAGTGCGCGCCACCTACTTTCGCCGCGCGCCGCCATGCATGCACGGCGCGGCGTTCTCACGACGACAGCCACGAGCGCCCTCGGCGACAACGCCTCTCGTGGCCACGACTGAAGGACATCGTTCACTTCGCACTTCGGACTGAGATAGCAACGAGTGAGGACCTTCGTAATCCGATAGGCACGAGTGAAGACTTTGCTATTGTACAGGCACTAGGCAGGCCTCTAACAACTATGTATCAACATTCTGCAGTACTATGTAAAAGTTAAGTATTGTTACATTCAGTGCAATATATCTCTTTCTAATTTACTCGAGTGTTTATAGTTTCTGGCTGCTCCCCTCCGTACCTGCATCAGCGTGTCGGTCTCGTTCCACTCGGCCACCGACACCTACGACGAGGCTGGGACACAAAAGCGGCGACTAAGTTGGGACACAAAAGTGGCGACGAGGAGTGATAGAACCTTGGACCAGCCCGCTTGCAGCAGCCAGACAGTAGCAGTCGGAGCACGCAGAAATTGCTCCCGCCCACCCACCCTTATTATAAGAATTTTGGGGGAAGATATTTTGTTACGTGTTTTGTGGACTTTTTTGTTGCAGAGCGTCCTCATTTATCTTGCATTTGTGTTTTGTACTAATTTACTTGTATACGCGGCGCCTAATCGGTCAGCATGGCCACTACCCCGAACCCAAACTTAATGGAAATTATTCAGTTACAGACGGCGCAAATATCACAACTTCTCCAGGCGGTGGCGCACTTGACGACAACTCAACAACAGCCGTCGCATCAGCAGCCCACACCTGCCGCCGCACCGCTTCCGACGTTCCGCCAGTACAACGAACGTGAAGAAGAATGGAGTGACTATTTCGCGCAGTTTCAAGAACTCGTCGCGGCTCATCAAATTACAGGTCAGACTGTTAAGCATCTTTTATTGTCCGTGGTGGGCCCCAAAACTTTTGTGTTACTGCAGAAACTGTTCCCGCAAGCATCTCCTCGTGATGTAGACTTTGAACAAATTGTAGATGCACTGAATGCTCATTATGAGAGAAAAGTTCTTGTAGCCGCTGCACGGTACCGATTTTTCAGACTTAAAAAATTACCGCAGCAGTCACACCAAGAGTGGATTACGGAATTGAAGGGCTTAACCCGCCAGTGTAAATTTACTTGCTCTTGTGGACTATCGTATAGTGACGTGATGTTGAGGGATGCGATTACGCAGAATATTCAGGACCCCAGAATTAGAGCAGCAATTCTGAAACAGTCTGACCCCTCATTAGACAGTGTACTGCAGCTTATAGAAGCGCATGATACTTTTGACTTAGCAGATGTAGCAATGCAAAACCACAGTGTAAATTCAGTGCGCCGCAACGGACGCTTTCCTAGCCGTAGTTCTCAGTATAGCACTAGTGATTCTTATTTTTCTACCGGCCGTGCTGAACAGACAGTGAACAGTAGCCAGAGTAAAAGTGCGACGCAAAGGTCGCCCCGTAGTGTTAGACACAGTAATTTGAATAACGGGCGCCAACGCTCATTTCAGAAAAATGTACGTAAATCTTGCCCCCAGTGTGTGTCTCGCCACAAGCGTGCTCATTGCCCTAGTCGCAACGCGACCTGTTATCAATGTGGCAAATCAGGACATGTGCAGTCTGTGTGTATGCAAATTAAAAACTCAAAGAACGGTACCGTTAGAAACAGTGCTTCGCAGAGCGCGAGAACAGTTCATTCTGTAAATGTTATACGGGCTGCGGAATTGAAAGCTTCTTTCCTTGGATCTCAATTTCAAGAAAGTAGTTCGGCGCCTATGGCAAAACTATATAGTGCACCACGTAGCAAGCGCCGACGAGCGCGTAAAACAGTGCAACGGAAAAGGGTTCGGGACAAGCAAAATGACTATGAACAGTGCATTCCTGTAGTGAAAATAGTGCCTTCTGCAACTGCTCCTTGTAATAGTGCCCAGTACTGTGTAGCTAGTGACAGTAGACATCAGGTAGCTATTCAAAGTAATATTAGTGCAGTAGCCTCGCATTGCGCGGACGCCGATCCGGCGGTAGTGTCATCTAGTGACAGTGTGGTTAATCCGCTGTGTGCCGAGTATGCGCCGCTTCCTACCGCACGCCACCCGCGCAAGCGCAGAAAACAATATGTATTAGACGTTGCCCACATTCGCGCACCTGTCGTGCGCCAGAAGCACAAACTTTTTGTAAACCTCTCCATAGAAGATAAGACTGTGCAATTTCAGCTTGATACTGGTTCCGCTGTCACATTAATAAATAAAGATACATATGAACTTCTGGGTTCGCCAAAATTGTCGCCGTCACAGCAAGTGTTAACAGCTTATACAGGTGAAAATATTCCCGTGCTAGGAACATGTAGCCTGCCCGCCTCTTTTCAAGGTGTAACAAAAACAGTTGCTTTCGTTGTTCTTCAGGCCAAATCTACACAGAACATTTTTGGACTAGATGCTTTTGATTTGTTTGGTTTATCAATTCAAAGAGATGTGCTTCAAATTTCGTCAGTAGTGCCTCAGGACAAAATCAATGCTTTATGTGACAAATATAGTGACTTGTTTTCGCCGGAACTAGGTTGTGCAAAAGACTTCGTGGCACATGTAACTTTAAAAGAATCTGCAGTTCCAAAATTTCGTAAAGCTAGACCAGTGCCTATCGCCTTGCGTGATACAGTTGCCGAAGAACTTAAACGTTGGCAAGATAGTGGGGTGATTTCTCCTGTTTCTGCGAGTCAGTGGGCCTCGCCTATAGTAATTATACCCAAGCCGTCAGGAAAACTTCGTCTCTGTGCGGACTTCAAATCAACAGTGAACAGTCAAACAATTGTCGACACTTATCCCCTGCCCAGACCTGAGGAACTGATGGACAAATTAGGACAGTCTCGCTTCTTTTCCAAGATTGATTTAGCAGAGGCATACTTACAGATTCCACTTGATGACGAGTCGAAAAAGTTTTTCGTCATTAATACTCACATGGGCCTTTTTCAATTTCAACGCCTACCCTTTGGCAGTTCTTCCGCTCCCGCTATTTTTCAGCGCTTTTTGGAACAGCTGACAGTTTCTGTACCGTGTTGTTCGAACTATTTAGATGACATTGTGGTATCCGGACGTACAGTTGAAGAACATTTAGCAAACCTGGAGTGCCTTTTCAAAGTTTTGACTGCAGCAGGTCTACGTTGCAATAAAGCAAAGTGTTCGTTTTTTCAAACTGAAATAGAGTACCTAGGCCATGTGATTAATGCCCAAGGAATTCATCCCTTACAGTCACATCTTCGAGCAATCAAAGACTTGCCTCCTCCTAAGAATGTGCATGAATTGCAAGCAGTAATGGGAAAGCTTAACTATTATTTCAGGTTTATTCCCAATGCCTCTCAGATTGCAGCTCCACTGCATCACTTACGTAGGAAGAATGTTCCTTTTGTATGGTCTAAAGATTGTCAGGTTGCCTTTGACAAATTAAAGTCTGCACTACTCAGTGATGCATGTTTGATTCCCTTTGACCCACAGAAGCCTGTAGTGCTAGCAGTTGACACCTCATCGTACGGTGTGGGTGCAGTTCTGTCACATCGTATTGGATGCCATGATCGTCCTATTGCCTTTGCATCCAAGCTACTGACGCCAACGCAACAGAATTACAGTCAGATATAAAAGGAGGCCTTAGCAATCATTTACGGCGTCACAAAGTTTCATCATTATCTCTGTGGCAGAAAATTCTATTTGTTGACAGACCACAAGCCTCTCACGTCGTTGTTCTCACCCACATAGCCAATTCCGCCACGTACGGCACAAAAGCTTCAGAGATGGTCCTTGATATTGTCAAATTATCAGTATGAGATTTTGTACCGACCTACCACTAAACATGCTAACGCGGACACACTTTCCCGACTTCCGGTTGGCCAGGATGTATCATTTGATTCTTCAGAAATGGCATGTTGTCAGATAGACTCCAGAGATGCTTCCGCTGTCGCAGACTTTCCTTTGAACTCTCGTCGGGTTGCACAGGAAACAGCTGCGGATGCAGACCTAAGTGTGGTAGCACGTTTTGTTCGCTCAGGGTGGCCTGCCAGAGCCAAAGACATTGATCGGCCTCTGGTTCGACGTTATTTTGCACAACGTCATGCATTGTCTATAAGTCAGGGTGTACTGTTGTTGCATACCGACAACGACCAAGCAAGAGTGATTGTTCCTCGTTCCCTGCAACGAGAAGTGTTACGCCTCCTGCATCAAGGACATTGGGGCATTGTTAGGACAAAGCAATTGGCCAGACGTCATTGTACCTGGGTTGGTATGGACGCTCAGATAGAGAGCATGACATCACAGTGTACAGTTTGTGCGGAGCATCAGGCGGCTCCTCCACAGCGTTTCTCAGACTGGTCACGCCCCAAGGGACCATGGCAACGTTTACATATTGACTTTGCCGGACCATTCTGGAATACGCGCTGGTTAATTGTTGTAGACGCTTTCAGCAAGTTTCCTTTTGTGATTGCCATGAACTCAACGACGGCGTCTAGTACAATCAGTGCCTTAACATCAGTGTTTTGCATCGAAGGCTTGCCTGAAACTATCGTCAGTGACAATGGACCTCAGTTTGTTAGTGCGGAATTTCAACAGTTTTGTCGTGTGAATGGCATTCAGCATATCACCACCGCACCTTTTCACCCTCAGTCCAATGGTGAAGCAGAACGTTTCGTTCGAACATTCAAGTCACACATGGAAAAGATGAAAGGTCAGCACTCCAGGCAGCAAGCTCTTCAAATTTTCCTGTCTACGTATCGGTGCATGCCACGTGACGGCCCGTCTCCTGCCGAGCTGCTACACGCCCGCCGTCACCGCACTCTCCTTCACCTGCTGCAGCCTCCCACGCACCGAGTCAGTTCGTATGGCGCTACGCGTTTTCAGGTTTCTACGCCGGTGCTGTACAGGGTGTTTGCTGGAAACAAGAAGACATGGTTGCCGGGCACCATTCAACGCGTGCTCGGGCGCAATATGTATATTGTACGTTCTTCCACAGGGTCGGAGCTGCGGCGCCACGCAAACCAATTGCGCTTGCACAGGCCGCGCGATCCTGTCTCCGGTTTCTTGATTCCAGACCCAGTTCACCGCCAGGGAGCACAACCACATCGTTCGTCCCCGGACTACGAGATCCCTATGGACGTCGACGTACATCCGACGCCGTCGTCGCCGCCGCTGTCGCCGCCGCAGATGACAGCGTCACCGAGAGGGACTCCGGGACCGTGCGGGCCCCCCCAGCTTGGGCCACGCACCTCAGAAGAAGATGACCTGCTCCCTCTGGGCGGGGGCGGGCGCCCTTCCCCAGGTTTCGGCGGGTTCCCTGGAGGATCTCAAGGCAGATGCCGGGGCGCGGACGGCGTCTCGATCCCGGCCTCAGCTACGACGCCCGTCCCACCAGTAACGCCCCCGCCCAGGCCCTCCTCCCAGTGCCGTCGCCGTGGCCCTCAGCCCTACGCCACGACGGCGCGGCGGTTTGGGGGGGAGGGGTGTGGTGTCGCACAAGTACAAAGTGCGCGCCACCTACTTTCGCCGCGCGCCGCCATGCATGCACGGCGCGGCGTTCTCACGACGACAGCCACGAGCGCCCTCGGCGACAACGCCTCTCGTGGCCACGACTGAAGGACATCGTTCACTTCGCACTTCGGACTGAGATAGCAACGAGTGAGGACCTTCGTAATCCGATAGGCACGAGTGAAGACTTTGCTATTGTACAGGCACTAGGCAGGCCTCTAACAACTATGTATCAACATTCTGCAGTACTATGTAAAAGTTAAGTATTGTTACATTCAGTGCAATATATCTCTTTCTAATTTACTCGAGTGTTTATAGTTTCTGGCTGCTCCCCTCCGTACCTGCATCAGCGTGTCGGTCTCGTTCCACTCGGCCACCGACACCTACGACGAGGCTGGGACACAAAAGCGGCGACTAAGTTGGGACACAAAAGCAATGACTGTCGATGAAAGTTCATGTTGACACAAAGCAACAATCTGGCTGCCATAAATCAGTGATAATCGTCCTCTTCTTAAAATGCATACCGTGTCTACAAACTAAGCGCAGTGTCCTGCTCTGCGTTCTGGATGAAGATAGGGATTGTAACGTTGCGGGTCGTAAGTCCTTGCCTCTTGAACCTTGAAGTTCTCGTAGATCGTTGCTTTCGGTAACGGCTGGCTGAAATTTCATGGGGCGAAACTAATCTGCTACAAATGATGTACACGAGACATAGAATTGCAGTTCTTTGACACTTTAATGAGCCATTAGTGCCCAGTTGTTCCCAGTTATGGCCAGTGTACGAGTCTTGATAATTACAATCACTACAACCCAGTACATCTATTCCTCAAATCAATTATAGAAATTTACACAGTTCATGTGTAGAATAGAAAAGGATGAGGTGTACGTCTGAATTGGCACAAATATGAAGGATTAATCGCTGTAGACACACTTTCTACACGCCTGACATAATTGTTCAAAATTAAAGTTCAAAGTGACGTGATTATGCTTCAGATCAATGATGACACCAGACTCCCTACTGGTGTGGATTGTGCCTCCTAACAAAGACTCATTTACATGGCACGAAAACTTCGTATTTATGTCTTCCAAACAATGATACGGAAAATTACGTATTGTTAATTATGTACATTGAATCAATTATAATGGTAAAGTTAAAAATTACATACAACTGGCTATAGTAAAAGATAGCGTGAATAATATTCAGTAAATTAACATATAAATCTCAGTTATGATGGTTGTATTTCATTTACATATTTAATGAAATACGTTTGTCAACAATAGTTTCGTAATAGACGGTAATTATACAGAAACTAATGAGGGTAAAACTTTACTAATATTACTTGTGAAACACAATAATACCTACTTTAATATTATGAAAAAATAATTTAATTAGTTTTATCAGAGATACTAATTAGCATAATATCTGAAATATAACAATAGGCCTCTGGCATGAACTAATTAATATCGGCTTATTAAACCAACTTCCGAGACGTCAAATAATACAAAATAACTCTAGCTAGGCATGTAACAATAAAGAACTACAAAATTCTGGAAATGAAAATGATAATAGCTTAGTTACATTCGTATCTATTATTATCGCATCACAGGAAGTGCAGTAATGCAAGCAGAAGCGGGTAAATGCTTCATTACAGGATGCTATTGCTTTACGTACATTGAACAATATAGGTATGGTTTAGATAGATGGGCCTACAGGCAAGTTTGTTTGTACTTTTTTCTCATCTTTTTTCGTGGAACTGGTAGGAATGTGTTTATGGTATAAGCAGGTAACGCGAAATAGTTTTTGATGTTTATAACGCGAGAATAGGAATGCGCCTGAGGATGCGGCATCACACCATACCAGGATGTACTACAATGTTGCATACGTAATAGGCGGTAGGCTGCTGGTTCCTTCCCTTGGTAACGCTTTGTTGTACGTGAACTTGACTGCGTTATAGGCCTATTCCTGACGATTTCTCCATATCTGCTAAGACTTGCACTAAATAAGAAAGTTGTTTAATTCTGAGTTCAATTACATAGAATTACGGATGTCTTTAAGTAGTACAGTTAATGGTAGCTTTCTACATCCGTAAATCACTTTTACACCAACTGCGGACACAAGATAATCTACATAAATAAACATTTGCTGTATATAGATAAGGGCGTTACTTGAGAGTGTATCAATCGATCTGGCTGACTATTTTTGTTGTGGTCGTAATTATCAGGATATGGTTTGCAAGTACGCAATTTCTTTGGAAAATTACCGGAAAATTGGAAGTGCGTTTTTCAGTCTTAATGAGCAGAACACTATAATACACGATTTTGACTATGGAGAGGGAGGAAATTATAACATTTGGGCGGCTTGTTCAAATGCTGTTAGCGCTGTCTTAAGATCTGGTCTCTGATGGTGACTGGGTGGCCTTGCGCAACGGTAGGGAGGCCGGGACGATGGTTCGATGGAGTGATGCGTAAAAAACCAGCTGGTTAAAAACTGTCTGTGAAAAAAGCTACACAACTCATCAATTGGCCTCTGAATGTAATAGTATGAACATTGTATTACAGTTCCGACAAGGTCAAGTGCGGACTAGCTGACAAAAGATTAAGCGCAGTATGTTCCCCATTGCTTTCTGGTTGCTCAGTTTCAGGGTCTAGAAAAGCAGCGATAGATAAAATTGATACAAAATAACTAACAGCTTAATTACAGTAAAATTAATTCTGTCCACAATTAATGTGCTGGGACTACAGCTGATAAATTTGAAGGTGAACGAAAAGTACCAGCAGCTGTAAAAATATTGTTTATTCAATTATGTGACCAGTTTAGGTGTTATAATTGTACCATCTTGAGGCCCCTAACTACAACAGTTAGAATACTATTAAATAACAAATGCTTAATAAAGTCGGTTTATAAAAATGTCAAGCAATAAACACGCCATATAAAAAAAACTATTGTCGAACAGTAAATCACGAAGTAAACAGATTATAGTTAATAGCATCATGAAATGGGATTTTCATGTTTTTCAATAAATATACAGGGTGGTCCATTGACAATGACTGGGCCAAATATCTCACGAAAAAAGCATCAGACTAAAAAACTACAAAGAACAAAATTTTTCTAGCTTGAAGGGGGAAAACAGATAGCGCTATGGTTGGCCCGCTAGATGGCGTTGCCATAGGTCAAACGGATATCAACTGCATTTTTTAAAAATAGGTACCCGCATTTTATTACATATTCGTCTAGTGTGTTTGTGAATGTCGTCTAGTGTGAATGTCTTATTTGGAACACTTTAGTCGCAAATGTTTATAAATCAAGGCGCTGCAGCGTTATACTCACCGTTTGTAGAGACGTCTTCTTCGAGGATCCAAAGATTGCAGCGTCGCCATGTGCATGCTTCCCCTTCCCTACTCGTAGAGTAGTTATTAGAAGCTACAGCTAAACTAATTATTATTATTTCCTATCAGACCCTACACCATCTAATGTCTTACGTCCAACAATGACTAGGATTCGTCAATAGAGAATTGCAATCTCATTTAGCATGATCTCACATTTATTTTCAAAAAACCTTCACACACATCTAAAACAAAATTTCACAAAATGATTGAACACCAAACCGTGTGTCACTAATTATTAAAATATACAGCCTAATAATTGCGTCAGCTCAGATCCGTAACTTTTACTCAAGCGCTGACGCTCAACCACTGAACTACTGGTGTCGCACACCAGAGATATTGCTTTCATAGACTCTGACCATAACTTGTTAGTCACGAACTGTAGGCTAAAACTGAAAAAACTGCCGAAGGGAGGAAAATAAGGAGATGGGACTTAAATAAATTGGAGGAAAGTGAAGTTCTGGAGAATTTCAGAGGGAGATTTAGGCAACAATTGACAGAAACAGGGGGAAATGAAACAGTAGAAGAGGAATGGGTAGCATTGAGAGATGAAATAGTGAAGGCAGCAGAGGACAAAAAAGGTAGAAAGGCAAGACCTACAAAAAATCCTTGGATATCACAGGAAATACTAAATTTAATTGATGAAAGGAGAAAATATAAAAATGCAGTAAATGAAACAGGCAAAATGGAGTACAGACGACTAAAAAATGAGATTGACAGGATGTGCAAAATGGCTAAGCAGGAGTGGCTAGAAGCCAAATGCAAATCTGTAGAAGAATGTATAAGAAAGAGAAAAGTAGATACCGCCTACAGGAAAATAAAAGAGACCTTTGGGGACAAGAAAAGCAACTCTATGAATATCAAGAACTCAGATAGCAAACCAGTTCTCAGCAAAGAAGGGAAAGCTGAAAGTTGGAAAGAGTACATAGAGCAGCTCTACAAAGGAAATGAACTGAGAGACGATGTTGTAGGAAGGGAAGAGGAAGTAGATCGAGATGAAATAGGAGATACTATACTGAGAGATGAATTTGACAGAGCCTTGAAAGACCTAGGTCGGAACAAGGCCCCAAAAGTAGATGATATTCCCTCAGAGCTACTAAAGTCTCTGGGAGAGCCAGCCATGACAAGACTATTTGAACTGGAGTGTAGGATGTATGAGACAGGCGAAATACCCTCAGACTTTAAGAAAAATGTAATAATCGCCATTCCAAAGAAATCAGGCGCAGACAGGTGTGAAAACTATAGAACCATCAGTTTGATAAGTCATGGTTGCAAAATTTTAACACGAATTATCTACAGGAGAATGGAAAAGCTGGTAGAAGCTGACCTCGGGGAAGATCAGTTTGGATTCAGGAGGAACGTAGGAACCCGGGAGGCAATACTCACTTTACGTCTTATCTTAGAAGATAGATTAAGGAAAGGCAGACCTACATTTTTAGCTTTTGTAGATTTGGAGAAAGCATTTGACAATGTTGACTGGAATACACTGTTTCAGATTCTGAAGTCAGCAGGGGTAAAATACAGGGAAAGAAGAGTTATTTACAACTTGTACAAAAGCCAGACCGCAGTTATTAGACTAGAAGGGCATGAAAGGGAAGCATCAGTTGGGAAGGGAGTAAGACAGGGTTGTAGCCTTTCTCCGATGTTATTCAATTTGTACATCGAGCAGGCGGTGAAGGAAAGCAAGGAAAAATTTGGAATAGGGATTAAAGTTCAGGGGGAAGAAATAAAAACATTGCGTTTTGCTGATGACATTGTAATTCTGTCAGAGACAGCAAAGGACCTGGAAGAGCAATTGAATGGAATGGACAGTGTGTTGAAGAGAGCGTATAAAATGAACATTAACAAGAGCAAAACAAAAATAATGGAATGCGGTCTTAGAAAATCAGACGATGCTAAAGGAATTATTTTAGGTAACGAAACAATGAAGGTGGTAGATGAATTTTGTTACTTGGGTAGTAAAATAACATGCGATGGTCGCGGTACAGAGGATATAAAATGCAGAATGGCAATGGGAAGAAAAGCATTTTTGAAAAAGAGAAATCTGCTAACACCGAATATTAATTTAAGTGTAAGGAAGTCTTTTTCTGAAGGCATTTGTGTGGAGTGTTGCCTTGTACGGGAGTGAAACATGGACGATAAGCAGTGCGGATAGGAAGAGAATAGAGGCTTTTCAAATATGGTGCTACAGAAGAATGCTGAAGATTAGGTGGGTAGATCGCATAACTAATAAAAAGATACTGTACTGAATTGGTGAGAAAAGGAATTTTTGACATATCTTGACTAAAAAAAGGGATCGCTTAATAGGACACATTCTTAGACATCAGGGAATCGTAAATTTAGCATTGGAGGCAAGTGTGTGGGGTAAAAATCACAGAGGGAGACCAAGAGACGGGTATAGTAAGCAGATTAAAGTGGATGTGGGTTGCCGTTCTTATGAGGAGATGAAAAGGCTTGCTCAGGATAGAGTAGGGTGGAGAGCTGCATCAAACCAGTCTCCGGACTGAAGACCACAACAACAACAACAACAACATGTTAGAAAAGACATTACTCGGCAATGATGTCTTACAATTTGAAGTCTTCAGTCCACTGAGTCGTCGTGGTTAGTCAACAGATAGCGGCACCTCTCGCCTGTCAAACGAGTGCCTGGTCGCTCGCTTTGTGTATAGACACGTGACTGGAAAATCCAGGCTGTTATGAGACTCAATGGCGATAGGCGAGAGAAGCCCAGTTTGGCCTTGGAGAAAAATGCAATAAACCTCTTAAACATGAATAACTATTGATCCATATATGATACAAAGGAGGGCGTAGAATCATTTTAAAGATAAAGACTAGACGGATGCGCTGATATAAACGCTCCTCCTGTCTCTTTAATAGTTTTTGAGTTATACTAAATCAAAAATCATTATAAAATAACATATCTTGAAAACGATATATCTTGAAAACGGCTTAACCAAATATTACGTACAAGGTGTCAAATGATAGATCGAAGTGAGTACTATTAAGATGTATATTTAGTTTTTTCGCGAATTCATTGTATGTGAATTAGAGGCCAGTAACATGGTTTCCAGGTATAAAAGCTGCATTTTTAATAAATAAACAATAATAACTGTAGCATCAGCGGCAGTACGGTAAACTAGACTTAAGTAAATAGTTAATGAAACCACAGGATCAATAGTACAGTGAATAATCTATGTTTAAATACTGAAAAAGCAAAGGTAGAAAAGTTTAATTTTTCGTTAATGCAAAAACTACGATATACACAATGTATTAAATGCCATGTTCCATTTCAGAGGAAAATTTACTTTAAATACGATCATTACATGTATTTATTTCATTTGTATTTTATGTAAAATACAAATGTATGTTAGTGTCGCTTTGAGAGACAAGCCGTGTCATTGCGATGGACGACTGTGGAGTCGCTTGAGGACTTGTAAAATTTCAGCGAAGTGTTCTAGTGTGGAACTTAAAAATATTTGTTTTGTGGTGCTTCCAGAACTTTTATTTATTCTGCGTCTGTGGGACTTCACTGGCTAACTATATTTTGTGACATTGGATCTTAGAGTTTCTCTGGATTGTTGCTAGACTTCAATTTTTATTTAGCGACTGTGCGACTTAGAAACTATTGAATCAAGTTTCCATTTTTTTGGTGTGGCAGCCGTAAGGAACTCGGCATTGAGCTGAAGTCAGGTGTAACAAATATTACGTGGACTAAACATCAATTTAGTTAAAACTGAATGCGTCGTTTGTGCATTTTTTTTGTTCCTGCCTGCATTTATTTAAAGCTAAACAATTTGGGGACACGACGCAGCCAATTTGTGTAATAAAATAGGGTCTACAGCTGCACTTCACGGAGCCCCAGGCATATACAGGCTGTAGATGGGTGATTTATTTTTTCTTTTTTCCGTGCTGTAGCACTAGGGGCCCGACCCAATAAAATTGTGTCACCCTGCACAGAATAGTGTGTTTTTTCCTAGTTTGTGTTTGGAATTTCCGTGTGTAAGCTCTCAAACATCAGCCCCAAAAAAAGAAAACAACGTGGCCAATAACTTACTCAGGGCAATACGAGAAAAACACTGTTGTAGCATTCGTACATAATTGCAATATGGCAGCTCTGGATGCTCTTTCACTCATGTCGTGTAAGTAACTATCCACTGATCTACTTCTTGTATGACAGTGGGATCATACCCTTCTTGCTTGTTGTTTAGTTTGTGCGTCCGTTTTTATAGTGGCTGTTTTACACCATATTTCTATTTCCTATTAATTTCACTATTGGTGCGTGGATCTTTCCTTATCGAGTGGGGAGGGAGGGTATAGCATTGAAGGGGTTAATGAGATCCCCACCTATTTAACTATAAGAGCCCTTCTTTCTCTAAGTTTCTTCTTTTTTTCCTTTTGTAAAGTATTAGAGACAAACTTTGCATGGTAAATGATTTATGCCTAAAACCAACGAGTTTCAATACAGATATAGACTGTAGCAATAACACCAAATCTAAGCTCTACCACACATCTCTCTCAATTTACCATTTCATTTGTGAAAAATAATTTTTATTGGAGAAAATATTTTTTTAAAATAAATATTGCCTTCACAATTTCGAAAGTCTTACTGAGCCAAGCATTTATGTATATCTTCAGTTCCATATTACAAATAATTTTTATGTATTTATTAGTTACCATCCGATCAGTGCAGACTGGGTCGTGAAGCTTTTTACAGAAAAATTGTGGGTCCAATTAGAGAAAAGAATGGGACGGCTGATTGTTACGCTGTGCCCCGAAGAGCGTCGTGCCACAGGTATCACAGGAGGAGTAGCAGAACCCAGTTCGTTGTCCTCGGTGGCGAGTGTTCATCAGGGACTAGGGTATCGTCAGGAGTGCCCCAGGGAACTGTGATAGGACAGCTATTATTTTCTATCTATATAAATGATCTTACGGGCAGAGCGAGTTGCAATCTGCGGCTGCTTGCTGATGATGCTGTGGTGTATGGGAGGGGGTCGTCATTGAATGACTGAAGCAGGGTTCAGGATGACTTGGACCAAATTTCTAGGTGGTGTGAGGAATGACAACTAGCGCTAAATGTAGAAAAATTTAAGGTGATGTAAGTGAGTAGGAGAAACAATCGCCGGCCGCGGTGGCCGAGGGGATTGAGGCGCTCCAGTCACGGTCTGCACGGCCACTACGGTCGGGGGTTCGAATTCCCCCTCGGGCATGGATATTTGTGCTGTCTTCAGTATAAGGTAGTTGATACGTAGTTTGTAAGTTTAGGGACTGATGACCCCGTAGTTAAGTCCCATAAGCTTAACAAACATTTGAACATTTGAGAAACAATCCCGTAATGTTCGATTACAGCATTAGTGAAGTACACTAGCGGCAAAACACAAACAATACCTTCACTACGCGATAGCAATGGTAATAGTACCGACGACAGTATTGCTAAGGCAGAATTACTAAACACAGCTTTCCGAAATTCGTTCACCAAAGAAGACGAAGTGAACACTCCAGTATTCAATCCAAGAACAGATGCCAGCATCCGAAACTTAGAAGTAGATGTTCCTGGAGTAGTAAAACAACTTAAGTCACTAAACAAAAACAAATCTTCCGGGCCGGATTGTATACCAACTAGATTCCTCTCAGAGTATGCTGATGGAATTGCTCCGTACTTAGCTATAATTTACAACCGATCACTCAGCGAAAGATCTGTACCCAAGTTACTCCAATATTCAAGAAAGGCAATAGGAGTGATCCCCAAAATTACAGGCCTATTCATTGACGTCGATTTGCAGTAGGATTTTGGAACATATACATTTTTCGAATATTGTGAACTACCTCGAAGAGAACGACCTATTAACCAATAGTCAACACGGATTCAGAAAGTATCGCTCTTGCGAAACACAGCTTGCCCTTTATTCACATGAAGTGTTAAGTGCCATCGACAAGGGATCTCAAATCGATTCCATATTTCTGGATTTCCGGAAGGCTTTTGATACTGTACCCCACAAGCGGCTTCTAATGAAATTGCGTGCTTATGGAATATCTTCCCAATTGCGCGATTGGATTCACGATTTCCTATCAGAAAGGACACAGTTCGTTGTAATTGACGGTAAGTCATCGAGTAAAACAGAAGTGATATCTGGCGTTCCACAGGGAAGCGTTATAGGTCCCCTACTCTTCCTCGTGGTTATAAACGATTTAGGAGACAATCTGAATAGCTCCCTTAGACTGTTCGCGGATGCTGCTGTCGTTTATCGGTTAGTGAAGTCAACAGAGGATCAAAAGCAACTGCAAAGCGATTTAGACAAAATTTCTACTTGGTGCGAAAATTGGCAATTGACATTAAATAAAGAAAAGTGTGAAGTAATACACATGACCACTAAAAGAAATCCACTGAACTTCAATTACGCGATAAATCAGTCAAACCTTAAGGTCGTAAATTCTACCAAATACCTAGGAGTTACAATTACGAACAACTTTGACTGGAGAGAACACATAGAAAATATTGTGGGGAAGGCGAATCAAAGGTTACGTTTCATTGGCAGAACGCTTCGAAGATGCACCAGCTCCACCAAAGAGACTGCCTACATCACACTTGTGCGTCCTCTCCTGGAGTACTGTTGCGCCTTGTGGGACCCTCACCAGGTGGGACTGACGGAAGACATTGAGAAGGTTCAGAGAAGGGCAGCTCGTTTTGTTTTATCACGTTACGGGGAGGGGGGGAAAGCGTCACGGAAATGTTGTACGAATTGGGGTGGAAATCATTAAAAGAAAGACGTTATTCATTGCGGCGTGATCTGTTTGTGAAGTTTCAATAACCGACTTTTACTTCTGAATGTGAAAATATTTTGCTAGCACCCACCTACTTAGGGAGACATGACCATCCCAATAAAATAAGAGAAATCAGATCGAAAACGGAACGATTTAGGTGTTCTTTCTTCCCGCGCGCTATTAGAGAATGGAACGGTAGAGAAAAGTTATGAAAGTGGTTAATGAACCCTCTGCCAGGCACTTAAATGTGATTTTCAGAGTATCTATGTAGATGTAGATGTAGTAGTGTGCTACTTGACAGAGTCGCGTCAATTAAGTATCTATGCGCAACGATGCACATCGATATGATATGGAACGATCGTATAAGCACAGTCGTGTGCTAGGAGGATGGTCGACTTCGGTTTATTTGGAGAGTTTTGGGAAGGTGTAATATGTCTTAAAGGAGATCTCATATAAAACGCTTGTAGGATCCCGTCTTGAGTATTGCTCAAGTGTTTCGGATTTCCAACAGATCGGTTTAAAGGAGAACATAGCTGTAGTTCAGAAGCGGGCGGCGACGTTTGTTACTGGTACGTTCGATCAATGCGCGAGTGTTACTGAAATGCTTCCAGAACTAATCTGGAAATCGCTGGAGGGGAGGCGACGTTCTTTTCGAGAAGCGCTGTTGAAGGGATTTAAAGGGACGGAATTTGAGGCCGACTGCAGAACGATTCTGCTGCCAGCAACCTACATTTTACGTAAAGACCACAAAAACAAGATCAGAGATCATAGAGCTCGTACAGATGCACACGAGTATTAGTTTTTGCTCGTTCTATATGTGAGTGGAACAGGAGACCAAGTAGTTATTAGTCGTACAGAGTATGTAGATGTAATGATAAAATGGCACGTCGAACAGATGTGCAGAACTATAGGCCTATATCTCTAACGTCGGTCAGCTGCAGAATTTTGGAACACGCATTAGTTTGAGTATAATGACTTTTCTGGAGACTAGGAATCTGCACTGTAGGAATCAGCATGGGATTCGAAAACGGCGATCGTGTGAAACCCAACTCGCGCTATTCGTCCACGAGACTCAGAGGGCCATAGGCACGGGTTCCCAGGTAGATGACTTGCGCAAAGCGTTTGATACAGTTCCCCACAGACGTTTAATGAGCAAAGAGCATATGGTCACGACGTAAACCCCACATTTTCGACCACGTACGATTTCTCCTTGCTCCCCCGCTTCTTTTCGTCCAGATGCACACAAAGTGTAACTGTGGTAAAGCGGCGGTAGGGCATAAGAAGCTTTTATTGTACGCCATCTTCAAATATGACGAACAAGACAGTGTGGTATCCGTTTTCAACACCCTGTCAAAGATTTACGTCCAAGAATTCTCATAATTGTTGCTGCGATCACGGCTCAACAGTTCCAGCGGAAGGGAAGCGCCTGCCGTGGCCGCAACCACAACAACACTGAAGCTGACAGGGTTGCCGACACCACAGGCGCACAACGCGCGCTCCGCAGCACAAACAGCACAGATTCCAAACAAAGATGACACATGTAAAATGTTCAAATGTTTGTAAATCTATCGGATCAAACTGCGTGGTCATCAGTCCGTAGCTTACAAACTACTTAAACTAACCTAAGGACAAACACACACCACCATGCCCCAGGGAGGACTGGAACCTCTGACGACGAGCAAACCCGCGCTCCGCAGCTAGGAGCCTTAGACCGCTCGGCTACTCTACCGCGGCATGACACATCTAACCAGAGAGTTACAGCACCTCTCGAAACTAACACAAAACTATTTCTTGCAGACGACGCACTATGATTGTGCCGAGCGCGCAATACGGGGTGGTGAGTGCCCAGACCGACAGTTCGATGTTTTCCTCTTCGACGACGACTGGACCGATCTCCACACCGACTCCCACCGCTGTCCACGAACTAACTCGGTTTCTGCTTGGATACGGACAGCTTGCCTTTAGGTTACTTGCCTTTACTTGCCTTTAGGTTACTTGGGATTTCCATTGGTGAAAACATGGCCGGCCGAATTCGTGGCCAGAGAAACCTGTCGATATCACACATGGTGAACTGGACTGGATAGGGGATTTCCTGTCAGAGAGGACACAGGTCGTAGTAATCTATGGTAAGGCATCGACTAAAACAGAGGTGATATCGGGCGTTCCACGGGGTAGTGTTATTTGTCCTCTGCTGTTCCTTACTTACATAAACGATTTAGGGGAAAATCTAAGCAGCTCTCTTACGTTGTTTGCAGATGACGCCGTCATTTAACGTCTAGTGAAATCATCTGAAGATCAAAACCAACTGCAGAACTATCTGAAGAAGATATCACTACGGTGTAGAAATTGGCAATTGACTCTAAATAATGAGAAGTGTGAGTTGTCCACATGAATACGAAAAGAAATCCGTTAAACTTTTTTTACAAGATAACTCAATCAGAAGTGAAGGCCATAAATTCCACAAAATACTTAGGAATTACTATTACTTCAGACTTAACCTGCAAGAACACGTAGATAATGTCGTGGGAAAGGCGAATCAGAGACTGCGTTTTATTGGCCGAACCCTTAAAAGATGCAACAGAACTACTAAAGAAACTGCATACACTACGCTTGTCCGTCCTTTTTTGGAGTACTGCTGCCCAGTGTGGGATCCTTATCAGGTGGGTTTAACGGAGGACATCGAAAGAGTCCAAAGAAGGGCAGCCCGTTTCGTATTTTCAGGATACTGGGGAGACAGCGTTACCGAAATGATACAGGATCTGGGATGGAAATCATTACAACAACGGCGTTTATCGCTGCGGCGTGGGCTACTTACGAGACTGGAATCGCCAACATTCTCAAATGTTCAAATGTTTGTATAGCTTACGCGACTTAACTACGGGGTCATCAGCCCCTAAACTTAGAAACTACTTATAAACTACATTATACTAAAGACGGCACAAATATCCATGCCCGAGGGGGGATTCGAACCCCCGGCCGTAGTGGCCGTGCAGACCGTGACTGTAGCGCCTTAGTCCCCTCGGCCACCGCGGCCGGCCCAACATTCTCCTCCGAATGCGAAAATATATTGTTGACTCCCACTTACATACGTGGAAATGACCATCATAATAAAATACGAGAAATCAGAGCTCGAACGGTGAGATTCGGGGTATTCTTTCTTCCCACGCGCTATTCGAGAATGGTATGGGAGATAAATAGTATAACGGTGGTTCGATGAACCCTCTGCCAGGCACTTAAATGTGATTTGCAGAGTATCCCATGTAGATGTAGATGTGTTACCAATTAGAACTTTGAGAGAGTTTACTTTTCCCCATTTGGTACCGTGTGAATCAACGGATCGGTTACTATGAGATTATCTTTGTATCACAAAGTTCCGTGTGCTACTCACTATACAGTGGTGACGAGGATTTTCCGAACTTCTACGTGTGCACTGACTGATAAGATGGCGGCTCCACCCGCAGAGCCTCAAGTCAATCTGACTCAACTAATTTCCGGAATCCTACAGCAGCAAGAGAACCGATTCCTGCATTTCTCCGGACACTGTAACAACAGCAAGCGGAACAACAACGGAATCAGTTGGAGCAGCAGAAGGAACTCTTCAGGGCAAACAAGCAAAGCAACAAGCCGTACATATTGTTGATGGGGTGCACGTATAGGACGTTAAGTCAAATGTACATTACCTGAGGATGGTCGCCACAATGTATGAGTATTTACGAGGGGAGTTAGACAAGAAGTTTTTCCTGTCGACTGTGGTTAGAGTTGCGTATGAAAAGGAAAAAAAATAGAATGAGACATTAAACATAAGACATATCTGTATTTTCCTACATAAGCGTTGAACGGTTTGTTTGACTTCAGCGCTGCTTCCAAAGCGCCTTCCGCCGAGTGCTTCTTCAGAGCTGGAAACAGACGGAAGTCACTCGGTGCGAGATCAGGACTGTATGGCGGATGGTGTAGGCGCTCCCAACCAAGAGTTGCAATATGGTTTCGCCTTGCCGTCGCCGAGTGTGGTCTCGCATTGTCATCCAACACCAGAACGCCACATCTGAGAAGGCCAGGCCGCTTTTCCGAATCACCTCTTTCAATTTCGACAGATTTGAACAGTACTGCTCAGCATTGATGGCCCATCTTCCAAAAAGTCCAGCAACAAAACTCCTTGGGCGTTCCAGAATACGTTCAGTAGCACTTTACCTGCAGACGAAGGGGTGCTTTTGAACTTCTTTCGGACAGGAGATGACGAATGTTTCCACTTCATAGCCATTCAACGCTTGTTCCGTATGCAACGCCCTGGTTTTCTTCCTGGGCGGCTTTTTGCAGCTTATAAAGCGGTTTGTCAAATGTGTCAATGTACCTGCTACTTGTGTAGGAAAATAAAGTTATGTGTGATCTTTAATGTGTCATTCTATTTTTTCCCGTCATACACAACTATGCCCATAGTCGACAGGGGAGACTTATTTCCCAACTTCCCCATCGTACTCAGTACACTGGCTCCTGATATTACAAAGGAGAATACGCTCATGAGAAATCTATCTTCAGTAGACACGGTTGCAATCGCACTGCGCTTTCTTGCTACTAGAGAGCTATTCTATCCCGCAGTTCAGTACCCCAGTACGGCAGTGTGCATTAAGAAACATGATTCCTGAAACTTGTCAAACAGATACCACGCACTCAAAGCTAAATAAAAGGTTATTACACTGTACAGGCATTACAAAGTATTTTAATAACTGTATAATGATTATCCTCGAATATCGACATGAACTATGTTGTTGTGGTCTTCAGTCCGCAGACTGGTTTGATGCAGCTCTCCATGCTGCCCTGTCCTGTGCAAGTCTCTTCATCTGAGAACACGGACGGCACCCTACATCCTGTTGAACTTCCTCTCTTGGTCTCTCACTGCGATTTTTACCCCGCGCACTTCCCTCCAATGCTAATATGGCTTTTCCCTGATGTCCAAGAAAATGTCTCACCAATAGATTTTTTTCTCTTAGTCAAGGTATACCCTAAATTTCTTTTCTCACCAATTCTGTTTAATAATTCCTCATTATTTACACGATATACTCACCTAATCTTCACTATTCATCTGCAACACCACATTTCAAAAGCTTCTATCATCTTCTTGCCTGTACTTCTTATGGTCCATCTTTCACCGGCGTTCCAACCTCCAAGTAGAGTGCGGGAACAGTACATAAAATGGAGGTCGCGGATGGGCTCGCTAATTTTGATCAATTTGTATCACAATTGCATTTTAATCACGAGGGATACTGGCCCTTTCCTCAGTAGTATAATTGCCTCAAAAAGCAGGCATGCAGTAGCTAGGTGACAAATTTAAATGTTAAAGTAACATTAACAGTAACAGTTAACAATTTTTCACGATTTTAAAGAGAGTGTAGCATCCGTATCTCTGGGTGGCACTGGTAACAAGAACGACGAGTAACGATGCGATTGTAACGAGCACCGATTATTTTAGCCTTCATCAGCCTTAACGTGACCGAGCGCGTGCCGATAAATTAACCGTATCACCATTTTTGCATCTTCTTTGTTCAATTATTGGTCTAAAATTGCCTACACTGGTAATATTTTCATTTTAAAACACAGTGACATATAAAACATTGGACCGTAAAGAAAAAGAATGAAAAAAACCTTGAACAACAGAATAATATTTATTGGAACTTTAGCAAAATGCATAAAAAGTCTGACACACAACATTTAAAAATTACAAACAATGAAAGAAAAAAATTATCATTCCTCATCTGTGTAATTCACATTATTAAGACAATTATTACAAGTAGGAACTAAGTGTTTTTGGCAAACGCCGTTGTTACAAGAGTTCCGCCTAATTCTAGTTATATTGTTTTCTTCTTGACTCACAAATATAGGGAACTAGCTGAAAAACGGCGTTGCCCGGGCATTATTTATTTATTCCTGCCGTTTTTCAGGTATATATTCATTTGTATATAGGCTGTACGTCTGTAAAATCTCTCGCTAATACGATTAGTAGTAAAACTTCGTGCGTGATGGGGCGGTTTTCCGTGAACGTTTCTCTTTATGTGCTCATATCTTACGAACTACAAGTAGTAATGTGATACAATTGAGCAGGTGCACTCAATTATATGCGTGAGTACTGTTGGTAAAATTTCTTCCGGCTACAATTTGTAGTGTAGAAATTATAAATTGTTACGTCATACCGAATGCCGTAGTTTTATTCCATAAACAGCGGAAAAGTAGTAAGCGAGAAACTTTTTTCCTTTAATCATTTTACTATGGTTGCCAGCGAGAAAAGTTTAATAAAGGTTTGAAATTATATTTAAAGTTTGTTTCAAGTCGTTCTCATATAGTCTATTTCGAAAGTCTCGCCGCATTATATGGCACTTTTTGCGATTTGTATTGGTTATGACGTAATATCTTTTGAACCATGTGCCGTATGTGATTCTTAACCATGCAGCAATTGTTACCTCACGGTAAGGAATGTGTGTACCAAATTTGGTTGAAATCGGTCCAATGGTTTAGGAGAAAATGAGCAGCATTGTCGCAAAATGCAGCAGTTCTTCGCACATCTCATTGTTTATGACATCATATTTCGTTAACTATATATCGTATGTGATTCTTACACTTATGGCGACCGTCCTCATGGATTGAAGCTTACGTGTACAAAATTTCATAAAGATTTGTATGCAGCACGTACAAACATACGGACACTCTGCTTTATATATTAGACGGGTCGTTTGGTTGGAGTTACCTCAGGCTGATATCTACTTTCTTCTTCACGATACGCACCAAGAATAAAAAATGTTTGTAAATCTATGAGACTTAACTGCTTGTTTATTAGTCCCTAGCTTACAAACTACTTAAACTACGTTGAATTAATCTAAGGACAACACACAAACTCATGCTCCGGGGAGGACTCGAACCTCCGACGGCGAGCAACCATGTGCTCCGCAGTAAGGCACCTTAGTCCGCTCGGCTACCCCACCGCGGCACTAAGAATAATGCTCAAATCTTTAGGAAGTGATGGGATCTTCACTCGTTCTCTCAAATTTGAATCCATTAGTTCCATGGCCAGCTAAGAAAGATATTTCCGTCTCACAAAGGATGCCAAGGGTTTATTATCTGCTAAATTCGCTGGGAGTTTAGAGTGGAAATATTAAGATATCTGAACAAATACGTCAATTCGCTATCTTTTAATGCTCCTTAGCACATAATGTCGACAGTGACCAAACCACCCTTCATGGTGTTGTAATCCATAATTTGAATTGGTTTACCAGTTTTATCATCCAGTTCGTTTCGCTCGCGTAAAGTCGTCAAAAACCGGAACAACCTTTCGCTTCTTAGCAGCAACAGAGGCCATTGTACCCAAATAAATGACTCTCAGGAACAAGGTTTTTATATTCTGTCACGAATTCGGATGGGATTTCAGCCTTATTCTTTTTCAGAGTCCTCACGAAAATCATTCCGCCCGATAATAGATATTCAGCCAAAAGGTAACTACTGGACAAGTTATGTGTGGTTAACTTTCGATTAGATTTTATGAGTGGCTCAGTCAGATTTTTGACAATGTCGAATGGTCTCTTGGAAGTGTTGTTTTTGTAACATATTATAAGTGTAAAAGTTTTTTGAATCACACAGAGCATAAACTATGAGGCCATATTTGGCCGAATTTCTGGCCATGTAGTGAATAAAAGTGCAACAACCACGGAATAGCATCAAAATTTCGCCAATCGTTACACTTTCAGCAACACTGTAGGCTTTCGACAATTGGCAAGAAAAGTGCAACGAAAATTTCTGATCGGAGCTAACTCACCCCTTACACATCGCTCTTTTCGTCTCGTAATGTCAAACTGTACAGACGCCAACAACAATCGTAATATTGGATCGCTAAAATCAGTGCGCAAAATCATGAGTCCTGTTCCGTCCCTCGTGAAATACTCGGACAATTCAGCCCGGTTTCCACGTTTCACAGCAATAAAAAATAAAGCCCCCAGCACTGCTTTCATTTCCGACCCTGAATTGGCCTTGTAGTCTCTTTCTTGAAATGTATTGTTTGAAGACTCACTTCTTTTTATTTTTCGTTTGGGAACTGAAAATATAAGTTTTCTCTTATAGTTCCTAGCCTGTCCTATGGGTCCAGGAATTGTTTTTATAATATTATTGACCCTGGTCTTCGCTTTTGGTAAAAAAAAAAAAAAAAAAAAAAAAAAAAAAAAACCAGGCTTACATGGATGCATTGTTTCGCGGCGAGTGATGATTGATAAAATTTTCTCGGGTTTCCAGCCGCTTCATGTGGTTTACTATGCACGAAGTTTCAGCTTCTCCTCGGCCATTGTCAAGTGGCTGACTGTCGAGTGACAGCTGCTGGCGTCCTCATACAGCTGCACTGCGGGCTGTGACGTCACTGGTGCTCCGCGACATCACCATAAAAGGCAATGTTTCGATCGCGTGCCTGCCGCGCCCGCTTCTACTTTCCACAATTGCCGACTTTTCGGGAAAACTTAAATATGTAACATCTTTCGTGTTCCAAACAGCGCTGTTCAATAGTGCGCACTGTTTGTCCTATTTAAAATTATCCAAGGTATTTTATATACTCCCGGTGTTCTTAGGCCTACATCATCCTTAACAGGCCTCATCAGCTGACGTCTTTTTGAAGAAGGCCTTAAGACCGAGTTGGTGTCTCTTAGGGAGTCGGCTAATCTTTCCAGTGACTGAGCCACAAAACGGCAAAAAGTCAAGTTTCTTTGAGTCCTCCTCGGGGGTCTTCTGCTTCTGCGTCTTCGTGAAGATAGCTTTCGTAATCCGGCTGTTGCTGTAGCCATTGTCCATAAATGCTCTCCGTACGTGGCTCAGTTCCTTTTGCAGATTTTCAGTGTCCGACACTGCTTCCGGTCGGTGCACCAGTGTCCTTACAACAGATGGATGATGATGATTATGGCTTGTGGCGCGCAGTTACCGGTCGGTGTGGGTGGGTTTTTTGTAAATACAGAATGCTTACTTCCTGGCCTCATAGTAAGAGTGGAAAGCAGAAATACAAACCAGGCCGTCTCACAGCGAGCAACCAACTCGAGATAGAGTCGTCGCTTTTACAGAAGAGAAGCTGGTCCGATTGCGTTATAGGTTATTTGCTGAGATGCATTACGGAAGAAACAAATAATGAGGGATTCTGAATAAATTATTAGTCCTTAAATTTTTTTTTTTTTTAATCTTGTCTCTGTTGTAATATTTTGTAAGTAAGAGACTATGGAAGATCTCTTGGCAACTGTAATAAAATAGATTTTTACCCCATTGAGCTACCTTTATATTGAAGTTTTTTAAAAATATACTGTTACCTTATTATCCTATTTTTATTATAATTTTTTACCGTGTCAATATGTGAAAGACATTGAGTGAAAGGAACAGTATTGAATTAAAGTAAGTATGGAAGTCTGGGTTCGATTCCCGGCAGTGGCAGAAGTTTTAATGCAATGCTTCTCCTTTCACTCAATATCCTATTTTTATCGTTTCACTTATACCCAGCCTCCATGCATACAGAGTAAGCAGTTTAGATGGACGCTGTCAGAGTAGTTTTTGTTATTTCAAATACGTCTCTCTCCTCCCTTCCATCAATTAATACACCCTCCACTGTTCACAAAATAAGCAAACGATTTGTCTTTTATTTATTCATTGTTCTGTTCTCTCTCTCACTCCCTGTCGCCTCTGTTACATAGTAACCACAGATTCCCTTTTGGTCTGTTCCCTCAAAACGCTAAAATCAAATCTATTGGTTTCTGTTGAAGCATATCTTCTCCTTTAATTTATGGTTTCGTTACCGTCTACCAGTCCTATGACACTGTGTTTTTTATATCACCTTGCCTATAATCCATTCTTCGTTCTGTGAAATACAGAGCACTGGTGTTTCGAGTGACCTCCTCTGCTTTCATTCCAACTGTTACAAACGGTATACATTTCGCTGTTTTAGAATTAGTTTTCTAATGCGTAAACGACGCTCGCGTTGGTGGTTCGAGTCCTCCCTCGGGCATGGGTGTGTGCGTTATCCTTAGATTAAGATATTCCTAATGAACCAAACAGCTGAGGTCATCAATCTCTACCTAGCCTTACATGCTACTTTAATTAAATTACGCTAAGGAGGACACACACGCACACACACACACACACACACACACACACACACACACACACACACACAGACACGTAACTACCCATGCCGGAGGAAGGAGTCGAACCTCCTGCGGGAGCGGCCGCAACTCCGCGACAAAATGCCTCAGACAGCGCGGCCAAGAAATTACTGTTATGTAGACAAATACCAACGAACTATTTTACTTCTTGTACGAAGTGGTCTGCACTCCATTTTGAAAAAAACAAAAAAAAAAAAACATTATAGTACCACATATGAAAATCGGCAGTTAGCCGGGATGATGTTAGCTTGTAACGGCTAAGATATAATTTCATCCCTGCTGGGGTAACAGTTTTCAACAATCGCAGACATCCACCTGTCCACCTCCAATAGTGCCCAGTAAAGAATTTAGGACTGTGGCGTGTTTCAAATCAACATTAAACGTGTCCATTCGTTACTAACTTCAACGAAGTTGGATTAGTTTTCGTTGTTTCCTCAAAATACCAAACCCCTCCAGGTCTCTACGAATGGCGCGATCCTAATTACTAGTAATAGAGATTGGGAGAGTTTTTACCTAGTCATCTGAGGTCAACGCTGACGATAGGCGCGGGGTTGGAGTCCCAGACAGCACAACGTTATTTATTGCGCTACTTCAAAATGTTTGTAAATCTATCTGACTCAACTGATTGGTCATTAGTCCGTTGCTTACAAACTACTTAAACTAAGGTAAACTAACCTAAGAACAACACAAACACCCATGCCAGAAGGGGGGACTCGAACCCCCGACGGCGAACAGCCACGCGCACCGCAGCACGACGCTCTAGTGCGCACGGCTAATCCGCTGCGGCTTGCGCTACTTCTAGCCGAACATATGCACGTCCCCCTAACGGTGAGAACAGTAGTAATTATTTCATATATTTGCGTATATATATCAGAGCCGGGGTTGAGTCCCTGCCGGGAAAGAAGTATCGTCGTTCCAAGTTCAAATACTACGCTATCTGTGAATTTATTTAATATCCGACGTGGGATCGTGCTTAGTTAACGATTAATATAGGTACTGCGTTCTATTCCAGAATTTTATGACGTTTGACACCTGTGAGTTGCACGGTATTATATACCTTTAGTGGTTACCTCTCAGAAACAATTTGAACTTCATGCAATTCCTGGTGCAATGCTAAAGTTAACCATACATTTCTGCGTTCGGACATTGGCCTTGTAAACCGATACCAATGAAAACGTCAATGTTTTACGTCTCTTTATGCCTAATCTAGTCTCGATCAGAAACGCAAGTTGCTTTTGGTCAACAGTGCGTTCAGTTTCAGAGCACGAACAAAAACTCATTGTGTCATTGAATACGTTTGATAAGGTATCCGGTTTGTCACTTATTGTAATGAAATTGAATTTATATTCCTTTCTCGCATCTAATAACTTCTATCCTAATTTTGTTGTATGACGGTATTGAATTACATGTGGACTGACTGCCATAAGGAGCAATGTTCTCTACTGGTTCTTATGCTACCCATTGGGAACGACTTTACTCCACAGGCGTTTGTGTGTAGAGTGCCCGCAACGCAGCTACGTTAGTTGGGTTGAATTCAGCTGTGATCCACTTTTTTTGCTGTCAAGTGTACATCTACATAGGATATTCTGCAATTCACATTTAAGTGTCTGGCAGAGGGTTCATCGAACCACCTTTATACTATTTGTCTCCCATTCCATGCTCGATTAGCGCGCAGGAAGAAAGAACACCTGAATCTCTCCGTTCCACCTCTGATTCTCGTATTTTATTCTGACGACCTTTTCTATGTATGTGGGAGTCAACAATATATTTTCGGAGGAGAATGTTGGCGGTTAGAGTTTCCTAAGTAGCCCACACAGCAGCGATAAGCGCCGTTGTTGTAATGATTCCCATCCCAGATCGTGTATCATTTCCGTAACACTGTCTCCCCTGTATCGTGACAATACGAAACGAGCTGCCCTTCTTTGGAATCTTTTGATGTCCTCCGTCAAACCTACCTGATAAGGAACCCACACTGGGCAGCAATACTCCAAAGATTGACGGACAATCATAGTTTATGCAGTTTCTTTATCAGTTCTGTTGCATCTTTTAAGGGTTCTGCCAATAAAACGCGGTCTGCCGGCCGCGGTGGCCGAGGGGACTGAGGCGCTTCAGTCACGGTCTGCACGGCCACTACGGTCGGGGTTTCGAATCACCCCTCGGGCATGGATATTTGTGCCGTCTTTAGGATAAGCTATCATTATTTAGAGTCAAATGCCAACTTTTACACCATAGTGATATCTTATTCAGATCGTTCTGCAGTTGGTTTTGATCTTCAGATGATTTTACTAGACGGTAATTGACGGCGTCATCTGCAAATAACCTAAGAGAGCTGCTTAGATTTTCTCCCAAATCGTGTATGTAAATAAGGAACAACAGAGGATCAATAACACAACCCTGTGGAACGCCCGCTAACACCTCTGTTTTAGTCGATGCCTTACCATGGATTACTACAAACTGTGTCCTGTCTGACAGGAAACCCCCTATCCAGTCGCAAATTTGGAGCGATATTCCACAACCACCCAATTTGATTAAAAGCCGTTCGTGAGGAACGGTGTCAAAAGCCTTCTGGAAGTCAAGGAATACGGATCAATTTGAGAGCGCTTGTCGATAGCACTCATCGTGTGAGTAAAGAGCTAGTTGTGTTTCGCATGAACGATCATGTAACTAATAAGGAAGTGCTTAATAGAGTCGGGGAGAAAAGGAGTTTCTGGCGTATCCTGACTAAAAGAAGGGGGAGGTTGTGGGACAGATTCTGAGACATCAAGGAATTGTCAACTTAGCAGTAGTAATAAGTGTGTCGGATAGAAATCGTAGAGGGAGACCGAGGGTCGAACACAGTAAGCAGGTTCGAAAGAATGTAGTATGCCGTTCATATTCTCAGATGAAGAGGCTTGCACAGGACAGGGTAGCGTGGAGAGCTGCATCATAACAGTCTGCCAGTGACGTAGCCAGGATATTGTCTAAGGGGGGGGGGGGGGGTCCGACTTGTGAAAGAGAAATATACAAAGGCTCGTGTTTTTCATTTCTTCTAAAAAGAAACATATTTTTTAATATATTATGTACATAATTTGCGTTTGTAAGACCTTTTTACAAATACTGCAATTTTTATAAACAAAACCGAGGAAAACATTTCTTAAAAATTGTTTCAATATACGCCAGCAGAACCTTAGGTTTTTATTCCAAACGAATTCATATTATCAGAATGGGAAGTGTTTCTTTGTATTTCAACACTGGCAACGACACGGTTGAATGTCACCAAGCTCGTTACCTATCAGCCACGTCTGCAGCTCGGTGTTTCGCAAAAATTGCATTAATTTTTGCATCAGTATATATACCTTGCATATTGATTTACGGTGCGTAAGTCTGTATTTTTATTTCCAAGATTATTGGTTCTTTTACTCTTGTTGGCATTAAAACGAATCCATCCTCTAGATAAAATACTTCTCTCAAACCTAACACGTACTTAGTGAGTTGACTTGAAATCTGAGACTCCAAATAACGACTGCACTGCTGTAAATAGATAAATACTCCTTGATAAATACGCTGTTACAGTAGTACGTATTTTAACGCTAGTGGACGAATTAAAGTCGGTTTTTGTCTTTTTTCTTGTTATGAACTTATTCATAATTGGAAACTATCTTAACAGCACAAAATAAATATACTGCAGAGGCAGCCGTAGCATTCCACTGTAGTACTTAACATAGCAAGGAGTAAGGCCAACAATAGACAACGGCTAAAGGAGGTCTGGCCAAAAGCCGATGCTGTTTTCGATGTATCGATAATTGAAATCTATAGATGGCTTTGTTGGCTGTCGATAGTGTGTATCGTCGTATGACTGATACCAATATCATTCATTCCCACTTCACGGTAGCTAGATCGTGACTTACAAGGTATGCCACAAAGTATGTTCTGTTTGGTTATATAAACCAAACGAGAACAGATACAGAAAATAATATTTATTGTATAAAAATATGCATCTGTTCAACTACTTTTCTACATAACTTCCGAAATTTTGTAGGCATTTGTCATAGCGTGGGACACGTTTTCGTGTGCCTTCTTCATAGTAATTTACCGTCTGTGTATTCAATCATGTGACAAACATATTCTTTCAGCTCATCATCGTTGAAGTGTTGACCACCAAGGACAGGTTTTAGGTGTAAGAAGAGATGAAAGGAGTCTTCTTCTTCCCTTCACGTTGCCGCCCGACCTCACAAGGCGAATGTGGCCAAACTACTCTTACGGGAATTTCACTGGGACGTATTTGATCATCCTCCGTACAGTCTCGCTCCTAGCGACTTTCTTCTTACACCTAAAGCCTGTCCATGGTGGTCAACACTTCAGCGATGATGACGAGCTGAAAGAACATGTTACCACATGGTTGAATACACAGGCGGCAACCTTCTACGAAGAAGGCATACAAAGACTTCTGCCACGCTATGACAAATGCCTACAAAATTTCGGAAGCTATATAGAAAAGTAGTTTAATAGTTGTATATTTTTTTACAATAAATATTTTTTCTGTATCTGTACACGTTTGTTTCATATAACCAAACGGAACTTACTTTGTGGACATACCTCGTATTTCATTTAGTTCCTTTTGAGGTTCGAGGTTGGCATAGGTGAGTGTGTTTGTTCTTAGCATAAGTTGAGCAGTATTTTATCGTTTAGGTAATGGGGGGGGGGGGCGGACCCCCAAGACCCCCTCTTTGGCTACGTCCTTGTGACTGCGGACTGAAGACAACAACAACAACAACAACAACCCATGTGGTATCGTCGTGAGACAAGAAAGTTGGACGAGTAGAAGGGGCTTAAGGGCCCTACAGACGACGCGATTTATTGGACCAATTAGTTAGTCACCCGATAAATTGGGCGGTTTTATGTGCTACCCGACCAATTCCTTGTCGTCCGATTTGTTGTGCGTGAGCACTCGATCTGCGATTCCCTCACCTCTTCACCCGACAAATTGTACCTTGTGTAGCGCTTCCCGACCAACGTCCATGCCTGAGGTCGTCTGCACAGCGAACACGCGAAAACAAAAATAGTTCGACAGACAGACGCCAGAACAGGGTGGGGCTGCGTGCAGTTGGTCGGAACGTATGAAGGCTGCTACCAATTGGTTGGTTCGTTTGGACATCTTGTTGGTCGTACGATAAATCGGAGTGTGTGTACTGCCTTAAGCAGTGTTGCCAAATATCAGTCAGAGCCAAAAATGGCTAAATTATAATTTATATGTTTTATACATAAAAATTAAAATGTGAAAAACACTCAAAAGTAAATATCATCGTCCTCGTCGTCATCCTCATTTTCTTTGCTACTGCTGCTGCAGATTTCACTGGTCTTCCTCGTGTATGTAGCATTCGTACCAACAAGCTACAGTATTTCTTCTGGTATTTCATATGAAAAACAACACTTATGTTCGCGTCTTAATCCACATCTTACACTCAGAATAGCAGAGAGTGTATTCGTTTTAAGTCTGTTTCTGAATTTGTTTTTCATTAATTTCACTTGGCTAAAATTCCTTCGACTTGTCTGTTGAAACTGGCTGCGCCCATTCCTTGAGGTCAGACATATTTTCCCATTCCTTCCTGTAACTTAGTGTATATTGCGGTTTCGGTATGGTTAGATAATTAACTATCACAGTCACAATACACTGGTACAGCACACGGTATTCTTCCAACACTCAATGTTAACACACGTTAAAAAAGATACACTTCACACCACACTGTTGTAACTTGTACAGCGTTTCCAAGCAAGTGCAACTACATAGTGTTGGCCATTGTTTGTATGTTGCAAAACTATGAATCGCTATGCGGAACTGTTTCATTGTCTCGAAACCTCCAGGTATCACTGTTTCGATACAGTGGTGTTTCATTTGTCGTACTTTGGAGGAACATTAAAAATAATAAATCAATAAAGACATTTCTATTCATAATAAAAACTTCAGAGTTTTGCATTTTTGTTGTGAAAATGATCGAATAATAAAAATGGCTAGAAATGTTGTTGTTGTTGTGGTCTTCAGTCCGGAGATTGGTTTGATGCAGCTTTCCACAATACCCTATCCTGAGCAAGCCGCTTCATCTCCACATAAGAACGGCAACCTACATCTGTCTGAATCTGCTTACTGTATCCATCTCTTGGTCTTCCTCTGCGATTTTTCCCCACACACTTCCCTCCAACGCTAAATTCACAATTCCTTGATGTCTAAGAATGTGTCCTACCAATCTATCCCTTCTTTTAGTCAAGGTATGCCAGAATTTTCTTTTCTCCCCAATTCTGTTCAGTACCTCTTCATTAGTTACGCGATCCACCCACCTAATCTTCAGCATTCTTCTGTAGCACCATATTTCAAAAGCCTCAATCCTCTTCCTGTCCGCACTGTTTATCGTCCATGTCTCACTCCCATACAAGGCAACACTCCATACAAATGCCTTCAGAAAGGACTTCCTTAGGCTTAAATCAATATTCGATGTTAACAAATTTCTCTTTTTCAAAAACGCTTTTCTACCCATTGCCATTCTGCATTTTATATCCTCTGTACTGCGACCATCATTTGTTATTTTACTGCGCATGTAACAAAACTCATCTACCTCCTTTATTGCTTCGTTTCCCAATCTAATTCCTTCAGCATCACCTGAATTTCTTACACTGCATTACCCTAGTTTTGCTCTTGTTAATGTTCATCTTATATGCACCTTTCAGCACACTGTCCATTCCGTTCAATTGATCTTCCAGTTCCTTTCCTGTATCTGATAGAATTACTATGTCGTCGGCAAAACGCAATGTTTTTAATTCTTCCCCCTGAACTTTAATTCCTTCTCCAAATTTCTCCTTGCTTTCAAAATGGCTAGGAATGCCAGCAGTAGCTTTTTTTCAAGGTGCCACCTTAAAATGGCCAGCTCTACCATAAAATGGCTAAGTTGGCATCTCTGGCCTTAAGCAGGAGGCTTGTGCGGTGGCCCGCAGGCCTACGTGCGGTTGTCGGCGTGCCGTCATGGCGGCTGGTGGGGGCCCAAACACCGCCCCCCCCCCCTCGTCTCTTCCCGGGTCGGCGCCCTGCCGCCCAGGTCGATAGGCGCGCCTCGTGGTCCCGGCCACGTGCTGCCCTTCCTCTTGCTCTTCCTCTTCCTCCGCCCGCCTAACTGGGTCGCGCCCTGCGGCTCAAGGACGGACGCACTCGCCAGCGCTCGTCAACAACGCACTCCCACCGCCGACACCGGCCAAATTGGACAGCGCCGCGGCGGCCATTACGGTGGCATATTCCCGCGCCAACTTTAAATGAGCGTAAGTCTCTTTTGATTAGAGGGTGTGTATTCATTCGAGTAAACTCGCGAAAACCATGTCTTATTTAAAACTATATACAGGATGTTACAAAAAGGTACGGCCAAACTTTCAGGAAACATTCCTCACACACAAAGAAAGAAAATGTTAGGTGGACATGTGTCTCGAAACGCTTAACTTTCATGTTAGTGCTCATTTATTACTTCTCTTCAAATGTAAATTGTAAATTTTCAAAATCAATATGTGTGGACTGACGAGAATGCGCACGTAATTGTGCAGTCACGTCATCAACACAGATTTTCTGTGAACGTTTGGGCGGGAATTGTTGGTGATGTCTTGATTGGGCCTCATGTTTTTCCACCTACGCTCACTGGAGCACGTTATCATGATTTCATACGGGATACTCTGCCTAGAACATGTGCCTTTACAAGTACGACACGACACGTGGTTCATGCACGATGGAGGTCCTGCACATTTCGGTCGACGTGTTCGTGCGCTTCTTAACAACAGATTCGGTGACCGATGGATTGCTAGAGGCGGACCAATTCCATGACCTCAACCCTCTTGACTTTCATTTATGGGGGCATTCGAAAGATCTTGTCTACCCAACCCCGTTATCAAATGTAGTGACTCTTCGTGCTCATATTGTGGAAGGCTGTGATACAATACGCCATTTTCCAGGGCTGCATCAGCGCATCAGGGACTCCATGCGACGGAGGGTGGATGCATGTATCCTCGCTAACGGAGGACATTTTGAACATTTCCTGTATCAGTCTGAAGTCACGCTGGTACGTTCTGTTGCTATGTGTTACCATTTCATGATTGTGATTTGAAGAGAAGTAATAAAATGAGCTCTAACGTGGAAATTAAGCGTTTCCGGACACATATCCACATAACATATTTTCTTTCTTTGTGTGTGAGGAATGTTTCCTGTAAGTTTCGCCATACTTTTTTTGTAACATTCTGTATATAAAAGAAAGTCGTGTTAGTTACACTATTTATAGCTAAAGAACGTCTAAACCGATTTGGTTCAAAATTGGTGAGGAGGTAGCTCAGAAGCAGGAGACGGACATAGGAAAGTTTTTACATACCTATTTATTTAATATTTTATGTATGACACATCTATCTATATTAATAAAAATGAATTGCCTCATGTATGAAAGCGCATCACTTGAGAATGGCTTCACCAATTTGGCTGATCTTTTCTTTGTTCTGTTCGTAATTCTCAGGACAAGGTTTGTATGAAAGTAAATTTTTGGAAAATCTACCGGATAATATTAGAAATTGAGAATAACTGAATGTACGCTTCCAGCTTGGATCATTTTCTAGATTCTCCAACAATCAGCTTATTCATTCGCTACTCGCGCTAACGACGAAATACGCTGTAACGGAGCAAACATACACACCAAGGAGGTTAGAAGAAAGGGAAGCCATTGCTTGAAGCCAGGGATTAACTGGTATGTAGGGTTTAATTTTAAATCCGCTACACAGACCTAGCGGGCAATGGTGGCAACAGCCGTTGATTCCGAGAAATAGCGTTACGTCGCTGTTAGCCAATCGAGTGATAGTATACAATATCCAATTTGCCGATTTCTTACCAGTACTACGTTCCATAACGGAAGTCCATTTCACTCTTATACATGAAAAATATCATCTTCCTCAGTAAGTTTAATGTGTCGAAACTTAATTATTATGCGGATTCTCAAAATAATATCGTTTAGTAAGAAGAGAAAACAACTGTGGGCAACGAAAATTTCATTGGCTCTCTCAAGCTTTGCCACGATTGGTCGGCTTCATTCCCTCGATGCAACAGCTGTTGCCTGTGTCGCGGAATGTAAAATTTTACCGGTATGTAGCAATGTTGTTAATTATGTTTCAATTAGATTCCTAATAAGAGTTCATTATTCTTACAGGTAAAGTAATTAACAAGAAGGTCAACTGTATGAATTTTTATGCCTATCTTTTGATGATTCACCGAAACAAAGACAATCACATACTGAAATGCCGTAGATTGTTTCATCAGTTCGCCGTTGATATGTCTGTTCGTGCAATAAAACCATTAAGAGTACGGACATTAAAGCTACTAACCTCACATATAGATTAGCTCGAAAGTTCTCTCTAATAACTTGTTTCCAATTATTTGACCCATCTTTTTTCACTTCTATTCCCAATCCCGGTCCCGATTGCAATAATCAATATACAAATATGAAAATGGAACGTGGGACCTGTGTCCGTATATTTCACTTGGTAGCCAAACGTATTCACTGCAGACCAACGGCGGTTATACATAATACTAGCCTTTAGGTTTGCGGTGTGTGGCGGTGGGTGAGTGTGGTGAACAAAAATCTGTAAAATATGGAGCAATACGACCATCAACAGATGCGCAAAGATAGAAAGACTCAAAGATAAAATACTGGGAAACATAGATATACATTAACTGAGCATTAACTACAATGGCAATTCAAAAATGACCTCAATATAAACACAGGAAAGACAACTGTAGTGCTTAGGATCAAAATACTGACAACTGGATTAGAGAGACAAATAGCCTATACGTCGAGCGTCACGGTTTCATAATACACAGTACCATCTCCATATTATCTTTGAGCTCACTGCAATACACAGACTGTAGACATACGTTAATTTATGTAACGGAAAGTTCGTAAGTCATAGGTTACTTTGGTTTAGCAGACAGTATCGCGTTACTAACAGATTAATACCATTCAGTTACGTAACATCTGTGTTTGTCGCCATAGTACAGAAAAGGACAAATTGAGGAGATGTTAGTTGCAGAGCACACCAAGTAACTAATAGACGGCAATGCTTCGTTTTTTCATTCTCATAACTGTGGTGTAATACACTACAGCAAGGGGTACAATTTTACTTACGGCATCGGCGAAGTGTGCTGATGTTGGCAACGGCCGTTAAATGCTCTTTCAAAAATCAGTCATGTAGAATGAGATGAATAATTCTTTATGTTCACGATTAAATAAATAATTTATGCTCTTATATTCAGTAAATTAATCATCCTCCTGAAGCAATTAGTTCGTTGCCAACGATAGTAAACTAAACCGCTGCCACTGCAAGTAAAATTTAACCCAGATAGGACACAACAAAATTGTTTTCTTCCTAATTGTATCCTATATACTTTGCAAGTCATGGAAAGAAGAGATGTGCATCTTTCGACGGGTATAACCACTAAATTGTACATAGAGTTTCTATCTACGGAGTGAGCATTGCGTTCTGGGCATCTTCTCAACATTTGGAATTACCACGTGATATTGAGACAAATGCACTCTTTCCACACATTTATTTGCTCTTACGATTGGTTTGTACCTCATTGGCTGCAAAGAAGCCCCACCTCCTATTCGCAGAGCAACCACATAACATAAAACATAATCTAAATGTGTCACAGAAGCAACAAGAAAGTTCAGGAAGCGTCGCTAAAAAGGGCCATTTACACTTAGTCATCCGTCTTAACCGAACAAGGAAGGACCAAGATGAAGTCAGCGAGTAGTAGATTTTTCCCAATATCATGTGACTTTTCCACCTTAATGTTGAGTACACAAAATCTGTGCTGTGCATCTAAATGGTCACTCCAGAGATATTCTGCTCTGTGCCTGCCACTAGAGATTAATACGCACGCGAGCGACAAACTCACTAGAAATCTCTCTGATTTCATAATTGTTCAGTACAATATTGAGATTAAAAATTTTAATTACTTTAGTGCAGAGATAGAGATTTCAACTTCGTGCCTCACGAAGTAATCACTGTAGGACATGGGGACATGTATTAGCTGAGACAGTGGCCGATAGTGATAACACAGTCAAGACAGTTCACTGGAAATACTATATTTAATGGAAATTTGTATTCAGACGATCAGCTGCCGCCATTCTTTCAACGATTACCCAGACTGAATGACAACAATTGTTGTCATTGTTAAGATTCCTCCTACACAGCTATAGATAGCTCTGTGGCTCCATCTCCGCCCAAGTAAGTCTGAATTTTCAAATTTACTCACCTTAGCCACATTAGATTCGCTGGCCGCCAAGTACACGGACTGTAACAAAACATTTGTATTTTTCCAGTCTGACGATGCGCTAACAGCGCGAAACGCGTCATTGGATAATAAAATATTGCAACAGAGACAGAACATTTTTAATTATTCAACGCTGTTGCTGCACCAGCCGCCGCCACCACCACCATCATGGAATGGAATGAAATGTAGTAATAAATAAGATCAGAGAGAGGGAGAAGAGGAGATAGAGAATGGAAATGGATTTAAAAAGGGGGGATGATAGGAGGGGGGAGCAGTTGGATATGGTGTGGGGTGAGAAGCAGTGGTGTGAAGATACGGGGAGGAGGAGATGGACAAAGGAAGGGGGGAGGAGGCGATGGAGAAGTAGAGGAGGGAGGAAGGGATAGACATCGGGAGAAGAAGAGAAGAGATTAGGGTATATATCCCATACACATTAGTGACTGCGAAGCGTTGTCGGGTTTGCTAGTATTAACTACAAAACAGCTTCAGACTCTTTGAATATACAGCAACTATCGGTTGTGTGTAAATTGATTACGGTGTAGAAATCGGCCAACAGCGTTTCTTCTTCCTAACTAAACCGAATTATATCATTTAGTTTTTTAGCGTTCTAAGTGCAGCATATGAACTGAATTTATCGTCAGACACGATTTTCTGGCACTTTCTTAGTACAGCAGAGTCCCAAAAACTCGGCACTCGGTAACCCGACAGTCCGGATAACTTGGTCACCCCCCTGCACACCCTCTGGAACTATTTTACAAGATAGAATTGAAATCGTAGCTCTTAGCCGGCCGCGGTGGCCGAGCGCTCTTCGGCGCGCCAGTCACGGTCCGCACGGCCACTACGGTCGGGGGTTCGAATCCCCCCGCGGGCATGGATATTTGTGCCGTCCTTAGTATTAGCTAGTTCATAAGTAGTTTGTAAGTTTAGGGACTGATGACCCCGTAGTTAAGTCCTATAAGCTATACAAACATTTGAACATTTTTCGTAGCGTGTACCAGTTACATGTTATGCTATAAATCGGCCTAGACATAATATTCTCTTGTGCAGTCCTTTGAGTTTCATTAATGCAATATGTAGATGCGTTATCATATTAAAAACAATCGTGACCAAAATTATAGGAGTGCATTTTTTCAGTGCCTTTTAAAAACGGCTTAGGCGAGATGGTAATTTTAGTGGAATATGTTTTATGAAGTAAATCACTATTGTCCGTACTTTTCATAGATCAAGGCTGTATGCTTTTTTAAAGTAGTTTTCTAAATGTAAATTAAAATACATACTCTTAAGTAACGAATATAATTTCTCAGATATGTTCTTAAATTTATTTTGTGTTACTGCATTCCAACATTTGTATTGTATTCTAAAGTGACAATAGCCAGTATTTTATAACAATAAATCTTACCCGTTCCCGATAACCCGGCATTTTCACAAACTCGGCCAACTGTCGGTTCACATTAGAACGAGTTTTCGGGACTCTACTGTTCTACACAGGGTTGGGAAAGTTACTTTTTTAAAGTAACTAAGTTACAGCTAACGTTACTTCCCTGAAAGGTAAATTAGTTACAGTTATAGTTAATAAATATCGAAAGTAACTGAATTAGTTACAAGTATCTTTACAGTTATGTTTACAGTTACTTTTAATCATTGTAATTGTACTCATTTGTAAATCCGTAATGAACCATACACATGTAGAAAGGAAACAACCTTTAATGTCAACAAATAGTTAAATACATTAATACATACGTAATTTATAATAATACATAATTAACGCATTATTAAATAAATTGTCCACAACATCTTTTGTCTCACTGCAACTCAAATTCTATCTTCGTTCATTTTCAACAAATGTTTTTCAAACGTCCTATCTCACGAAACTTCCGTTTCATGTTATTCGTGTCTCCGTGAAAACTGACGACTTTGTTATATATTCGCTGCGTCTGTCACACTGAAACGACAGCAATGAGCAAACATTTCAGACTGTGCATTCGCATCGAGAGCTACGCTATGACACGTCAAGAGAAAGAGTTAGTGATATGAGGCACTGCATTAGGATACTCGACGAAATAAGTAGACGAACGATATGTGGTTCTCGGAGCATAGGACAGAAGATGACACGCTGCCACGTGGTCTGAAACATCTTGATACGGACAGGGCGAGCGCTACCGCCGGAGATTCAAGTCCTCCCTCGGACATAGATCTGTCTGGTGTCCTTAGTGTAAGTTAGTTTAATTAGTTTGTAAGTCTAGGGATCGATAACCATAGTAGTTTGTTCCAATAGGTTTGCGAATATTTGAATTTGAATGACAGGCTGTGTGACCTGAATTTGGAAGACATCTCTGCTTTTTGTAACTTCACCAATATGTCAGCATCAGAGTTTGAAATAATGAATATCACAGGGACAGTTGTTTCGAAGAAAGGTACAAAGTTCAGGAAAACAACTCCTGTGATGAGAAGACTTGCTGTTACTCTTCGTCTCTCGGCAACAGGAAGTACGTATGAAACCCTTCCATATTTATTCCACATTTCATAGCGAGCCATTTCATAATTGTCCACTTAGTTTGAGAAGCTTTGTATGTGGGGCTATGTAAGCGTAATTCATTTGTATTAATAGCGCTGAAACATATATTTAATTAATAGTATATTTCTTTATGTTTTCGCATTGTTCCAAATTGCCATATATATAAATAAAAGAAAGATGTGTTAGTTACACTATTTATAACTAAAGAACGTCTGAACCGATTTGGCTCAAAATTGGTGAGGAGGTAGCTCAGAAGCAGGAGACGGGCATAGGAAGGTTATTAGATACCTATTTATTTAATATTTTATGTATGACACATCTAACTATATTAATAAAAATGAATTGCCTCATGTATGAAAGCGCATCACTTGAGAAAGGCGTCACCAATTTTGCTGATCTTTTCTTTGTTCTGTTCGTAATTCTCAGGACAAGGTTTGTATGAAATAAAATTTTTGGAAAATTTACCGGATAATATTAGAATTTGAGAATAACTGAATGTACGCTTCCATCTCGGATCATTTTCTAGATTCTCCAACAATCAGCTTATTCATTCGCTACTCGCGCTAACGACGAAATACGCTGTAACGGAGAAAACAAATACACCAAGGAGGTTAGAAGAAAGGGAAGCCATTGCTTGAAGCCAGGGATTAACTGGTATGTAGGGTTTAATTTTAAATCCGCTACACAGACCTAGCGGGCAATGGTGGCAACAGCCGTTGATTCCGAGAAATAGCGTTACGTCGCTGTTAGCCAATCGAGTGATAGTATACAATATCCAACTGTCGCCAACTAAATTTTCATTGTCTGTCTCAACCTTTGCCACAATTGGTCGGCTTCATTCCCACGATTCAACTGCTGTTGCCTGTGTCGCGGAATGTAAAATTTTACCGGTATGTAGCAATGTTGTTCATTGTGTTTCAATTAGATTGCTGATAAGAGTTCATTATTCACTTACAGGCAAAGTAACTAACAAAAAGGTGAACTGTATGAATTTTTATGCCTAGCGTTTGACGATTCACCGAAACGAGGACAATCACATACTGAAATGCCGCAGATTGTTTCATCAGTTCGCCGTTGATATGTATGTTCGTGCAGTAAAACCATTAAGAGTAAGGACATTAAAGCTACTAACCTCAAGATAGAGCAGCTCGAAAGTTCTCTCTAATAACCCGTTTCCAATTGTTTTACCCATCCTTTTTCACTTCTATTCCCAATCCGGGTCCCGATTGCAATCATAATAAATAAGATCAGAGAGAGGGAGAAAAAGGGGATAGAGGATGGGGGAATGAAATGGATTTAAAGAGGGGGGATGATAGGAGGAGTGAGGAGATGGATATGGTGTGGGGTAAGAGGGAGTGGTGTGAAGATACGGGAAGGAGATGGACAAAGGAAGGGGGGAGGAGGCGATGGAGAAGTAGAGGAGGGATGAAGGGATAGACATCGGGAGAAGAAGAGAAGAGATTAGGGTATATATCCCATACACATTAGCGAGTGCGAAGCGTTGCCGGATGTGCTAGTTTTCAATAAAGGAAACTTTTTTAAACTTCAAAGTCACTCAGAGTGAAATTGAATGTGACAAGGAATCTGCTGCTGACGATCCCCTTTTCACGCCCACGTTTAGTGCACACTGCTGCCTCCCTAACAGAAACAACCTCTAACGTAAAATTAATGGGAGAAACATCAGAAGCATTTCACATCCTTACTGGTGTCCGCCAAGGAGATGGACTCTCCCCCCTTTTGTTTAACTTGGTATTGGAGAAAATTGTGAGGACATGGGAAAAAGAAATTAAGGGAATTCAACTTGGAATTAAAAAGGAGCAAAGAATCAGGGTGAAATATCTGGCTTTCGCGGACGATCTTGCTATTCTAACAAACAACAGGGAAGAAGGGAGACTCGCACTGGAGAAGCTTCATGAAATCTCACAGAAAACTGGGCTACAAATCTCTTATGAAAAGACTCAATACATGGAAAACAAGCCTGCAGATAGTCTCCCCATCACAACTCAGTATGGAAAAGTGGCACAAGTTTCTCACTTTATCTAGGAGAGATGATCCAATCATCAGGATTGAACTCAATAGCCAATCAAGAAAGGGTCTCAAGATTACAAAGAGCATATAAGCTAACTTGGAACCATTACAATAAGAAATCTATTTCTGTCAAAGCAAGACTAAGGCATTACGACACAGTAGTCCTACCAGAGGCACTCTGTGCTGCAGAAACTACAGTGATTCATGGTCATACGAAGATCAGAGAGATTGAAAAACAGGAAAGAAAAATTTTGGGGAAAATATATGGTTCAGTGTTTTGGGAAGGAATTTGGATAAAGCGGCCAACTAGAGAGATTTACAAAGACATGGAAACAATAACGGACAACATCAGAAAGAGAAGGATGAAATTTTATGGACATATCAGCAGGATGAATGAAACCAGGCTCACAAGGCAAATATTTGAGATAGCAAACAAGAGCAAAAACAAGACGAAGTGGATCACTGAAACAGAGGAGGATATTAAAGAACTGGGAATCACACAAGAGAACATAAACAATAGGGAACAGTTCAGGAACATTATAAAGAACTAAACAAGAACACACGGAGAACAGAACAGGAAAAAAGTGGTCAGAAGAACGCAAGAGAGAACACAGTGAACGCTTGAAGAGAATTTGGGAAGAACGAAGGAAGAAGAAGAAGTCATAATTACTCAAGTTCAATCACTCTCTTTAAAGGGAATACTGCTTCTTAAAAAGCGCTGTAAAAACAACGGGCTGGTATGTAGCGTAACTTTACAAGACGATAATGTATCCTGTTGTTATTGCTGCGGTGTTGAGAAATGAGAGGCTGAGTTGTTTTATCTACTTCACATACGACTGGTGCCAAACAATATGTCCATTTTCTGTCCGAAGTCGTGTTTCTTTTCAATATTTTTATGACACTGAACTACAGGCACTCTTCTGCTTCTTATTAGGCGACGTTTAGGTAAACGTTGCTTCTTGTCTACTTCTTTTTATAAAGGAACAGTCGGAAAGACAACATCTAACTCTATAGCTAGACAGAGTTAAAGCCGAACACAACTTGCTGCAAAGGAGCATTTACTGCTAGCAGGCAACGAACATTGTATTTATTTACTAAAAAAGCCACGGAATGTCGCTTTTGTGTTGTCAGCACGTTATGAAAATCGGTACTCTAGGTCAGAACTAGCAGCGAACTACGTTACAGAACTTGTTTCAAACTCATTGTAAAAGTGTCTTAACACCAACAGCGAGGAATGAACTACCCTCTACATGAATTCTTAAGTTCGCTGTGGAGTTTCAACTGCATTGAATTGTTTTCCCATCGACACACATTTTGCAGCGAAAGGAATCACTTTTTTCCGTCCAACGTCAAAAATTCGAAAACTGCACGCTCTTTATGTGTGATGCGTCAGGTGATTGTTTTATACTCATTGTTGTACATAATCGAAAAATAAAAAAGTTTGTGAATGAATGAACACTATTAAATGTTATGACAGTACTAAATGTATAATTCATATGTTGTTGTAAAGCCGCGGTGGAGTAGCCGAGCGGTCTAAAGCGGAGCGCGCGGTTGCTCGCCGTGGAGGTTCGAGTCCTTCCTGGGGCATGGGTGTGTGTGTTGTCCGTAGGTTTGTTTACCTAGGTTTAAGTAGTTTGTAAGCTACGGACTGATGACCACGCAGTTTCGTCCGATAGATTTACAGACATTTATTTAAGTTGTTATAAAGATTTAATTTAGGAACAGGCATCGTTTCGTTTTCCTCTTCACTAAAATCAAAGCCTGTTTGTTATTCAGCAGAATTGAGATTCTAATAACAATATGTTAGGCTAGAATGAACTTTCACTCTGCAGCGGAGTGTGCGCTGATAAGAAACTTCCTGGCAAATTAAAATTGTGTGCTGGAACCGGAACTCGAACGTGGGACCTTTGCCTTTCGCGGGCAAGCGCTCTACCGACTGAGCTATCCCGGCACGACTCACGATGCGGCGTCACAACTTTACTTCCGGCAAAAAGTTGTCAGGCGGCATCGTGAGGCGTGTCGGGATAGCTCAGCCGGTAGAGCGCTTGCCCGCGAAAGGCGAAGGTCCCAGGTTCGAGTCCCGATTCCGGCACACAATTTTAATCTGCCAGAAAGTTTAATATGTTACGCTACTTGAGACAAAAAAGTAGCTATACTTCCCTAAATCATTAACCGATAAAACATAGTTACAGTTAAAGTTACTTTATGCAAATAATAACGCCGTTACCGCCCGTTACCTTTAAACAGTAACTGTTACTAGAAACGGCTTTACAAGTAACGCGTCACTTCCCACCCTGATGTATATCTACATACATACTCCGCAATCCACCCAAAGGTGCGTGGCGGAGGGTACACTACCAGTTACTTGCTTTCCTGTCCCGTGTAGAACGAGGGACAAACTAATGCTTCTATACATCCTTACGAGTCCTAATCTGATTTCTTTGACGTCTTGGTTGGCGGCAGCAGAATCGTTCAAATTCATTTAGTAGAGTAAGCCGGCCGCGGTGGCCGAGGGGACTAAGGCGGTTCAGTCACGGTCTGCACGGCCACTACGGTCGGGGGTTCGAATCCCCCCTCGGGCATGGATATTTGTGACGTTATTAGTTGTAGCTAGTTCATAAATAGTTTGTAAGTTTAGGGACTGATGACCCCGTAGTTAAGTCCCATAAGCTCTACAAACATTTGAACATTTGGTAAAGTAACCTTCTTTTATTACCACTATCTCGGTTGCCGCAGTGTTGTTGTCTCCGCTCCGTACAACCGACAGAGAGACGTCGAACCATTTTAGTTCATTCTGCCGATAAGAATACTTCACAACATAGGTAACTCTACTGATGCCCAGTTGTTTTTACCAGTGTAGCTGAAGAGATAAGACGCCGTAAGGTTTCAGGTGAGCGGAAATGATACTTGAAAGGATAGTTAGTAGGGAAGAAGAAGGTGGTTATACTGATAGAAATACACTATTCTTACAGAAATGGGTCTACAAAACCAGAGAGACACATTGTCAAAGGTATAGTCCTATAAGGGTCTCATTTCTACCGAGTGAGTTACGCAACCCTACAAACTAAGGCTCCTGTAAGTACAGGTCACGCACTTTTTCGTGGTCCCTCTCTGATCGGCAGAAGTCAGCTGAGTTCGTGTGTATATGGAATGTTTATGCTCTCTACCAACCTTACCTCGTAACAGCGTTGTTCACCGTAGACCTCGTCAAAGTATTGTTGATTTGTGCTTGGTATTGATTATTGTCTTCCACTTTATTATTTGCTAAAATAAGGCCACATACCCCGACGACTTATTTTACAAAAAGGAATGCATTTCTTAAAAGAGGTGTGAGGAATGTTAATTCCGATTGTTATTCATTTGCGGCAATACAAATAGGCAGAAAGCATTGCTGTTGTTGTTGTGGTCTTCAGTCCGGATACTGGTTTGATGCAGCTCTCCACAATACCCTATCCTGAGCAAGCCGCTTCATCTCCACATAAGAACGGCAACCTACATCTGTCTGAATCTGCTTACTGTATCCATATCTTGGTCTTCCTCTGCGATTTTTTTTTACCGCACACACTTCCCTCCAATGCTAAATTCACTATTCCTTGATGTCTAAAATGTGTCCTACCAATCTATCCCTTCTTTTAGTCAAGGTATGCCAGAAATTTCTTTTCTCCCCAATTCTGTTCAGTACCTCCTCATTAGTTACGCGATCCACCCACCTAATCTTCAGCATTCTTCTGTAGCACCATATTTCAAAAGCCTCAATCCTCTTCCTGTCCGCACTGTTTATCGTCCATGTCTCACTCCCATACAAGGCAACACTCCATACAAATGCCTTCAGAAAGGACTTCCTTAGGCTTAAATAAATATTCGATGTTAACAAATTTCTCTTTTTCAAGAACGCTTTTCCACCCATTGCCAGTCTGCATTTTATATCCTCTGTACTGCGACCATCATTTGTTATTTTACTGCCCAAGTAACAAAACTCATCTACCTCCTTTATTGCTTCGTTTCGCAATCTAATTCCTTCAGCATCGCCTGATTTTCTTACACTGCACTCCATTACCCTAGTTTTGATCTTGTTAATGTTCATTTTATATGCACCTTTCAGCATACTGTCCATTCCGTTCAATTGCTCTTTCAGGTCCTTTGCTGTATCTGACAGAGTTACTATGTCGTCGGCAAACGCAATGTTTTTAATTCTTCCCCCTGAACTTTAATTCCTTCACCAAATTTCTCCTTGCTTTCCTTTATGGCTTGTTCAATGTACAAATTGAATAACAATGGAGAAAGAGTACAACCCTGTCTTACTCCCTTTCCAACCACTGCATCCCTTTCATGCCCTTCAACTCTGACAATCGCTGTCTGGTTTTTGTACAAGTTGTAAATAACTTTACGCTCCCTATATTTTACTCCTGCTTGCTTCAGAACTTGAAAGAATTTATTCCAATCAACATTGTCAAAAGCCTTCTCCAGATCTACAAAAGCTAGAAATGTAGGTTTGCCTTTTCTTAATCTGTCTTCTAGGATAAGCCGTAAAGTGAGTATTGCCTCCCGTGTTCCTACATTTCTCCTGGACCCAAACTGATCTTCCCCGAGGTCGGCTTCTACCAGCTTTTCCATCCTTCTGTATATAATTCGTGTTAATATTTTGCAACCATGACTTATTAAACTGATGGTTCTGTCTGCACCTGCTTTTCTTGGAATGGGGATTATAACATTTTTCTTAAAGTCTGAGGGTACTTCGCCTGTCTCATACATCTTACACACCAGGTGAAACAGGTTTGTCATGGATGGTTCTCCCAGAGACTTCAGTAGCTCTGAGGGAATATCATCTACTGCAGGGGCCTTGTTTCGGCTTAGGTCTTTCAGGGCTCTGTCAAATTCTTCTCTCAGTACAGTATCACCTATTTCATCTACGTCTTCTTCCCTTCCTACAATATTGTCTCGAAATTCATTTCCTTTATAGAGCCACTGTATATACTCTTTCCACCTTTTAGCTTTCCCTTCTACACCCGCTTAATAAGTCCCTTAAAATATTTATATTTCGTAGATATACGATCCAGTTTTCTATTACTCAAATATTAAAGTGATAATTTCGTGTTCCATTTGTGACGCTTTCAGCCCGTACATGTTTCTTTTAAAACCTGTAAGCTATCGGCCATGAGCTGGCGGTACTGGGAGAAAGAGGCAGGGCTCGTTCTAACAGCCAGTGCGCTACGAGCTGAATGCAAGCCTCAGCTCCCAACATTCTCCGCTCAGGGGCCACGTTTCAATGCGAGCTGACGTATCCGCCATTTTCATTCTCGTGGCTCGTAAGTTAAACACAATGCGGTGCTATGGGATTTACGTCACGGCACTTTAGCACGACATTACGGGTGATTGTGTTGCCATAAACTGCTCAGATCATTCCAGAGGAGGCTACAGAACGTTTAGTTTCCGGAGAGATTCTAAGAGAAGAAAAATGGATCATTAAATGTCGGCGCAAAAATTGGGAACCAAAACCGAGCCCACAGTTATGTATTGTAACTAAATAGTTATTATTATGACTTGAAGCAATTTTAACACTAAAAATCGTTTCTGATATTTGAGCTTACGTTTTTGTTTAGCTCTTCTGAAAGTACTACCTCTTAACAGAGAAACTGCCTGTAGGGAATTACCAGCCGCAAAATATCATATTACAGCAAAGCATCTCAGAACATACTGTTTTTAGAGCACCATATGTGTGTCTCATATAGTATATTGAGAAATACACCTCATCAAAAAGTTTTGTACTGACAATGCATAAGCTGTTGAAGATACTTCTGTTACGTTATTGCCAGAAAGTATTACAAACACTAAAACGGAAAATATAAATATACTGGGCAAAAAGTTTCGTTACGGCTGTGGCAGCGTACTGTGCTGATACAGGCAACTACCGTTGTTTGTGTCGTATTTGTGGTATTTCGAAGTTTTAGAGTCATAACTTGTAGTATGCAATTTGAACGAATAGTACGGTACCTATGTTTTATCACAAAATACATCCTCAATTCAATTTATTATTAGTAAATGCCAATATTGACGCTTATCTACAAGAGGCTGTAACATAACTGGCAAAGAATACTGGGTAAATTTTGCTTACGGCTGCGGCGACGTAGTGTGCTAATGTTGGCAACGAAATGTTTGCATTATAAGGATTATTAAATTACTGAGAAGGCAAGGCTACTGTTGCATACGAAAACCTGTCAACCTTAGAGAAGGAACAGAATTATTTATTTATTTTATGGTCAACACGTTCTATACGATTAGGTTTTCAAATAGCATTCAAAGGTTGTTGCCAACATCGGTACCGTGTGCCTCTACGACCGTAAACTTTAGATCATTTACACTAATATTCTTTTTACTTTAAGTGTTTGTAATACATTCTAAAACTTTCTCAGTAACATAATAGAAGTACTTTCAGCAATTAGAGTACAAAAATCAAATGTGGTGAATTTGTCACAGCAGAGCCGGCCGCGGTAGCCGAGGGGACTGAGGCGCTCCAGTCACGGTCTGCACGGCCACTACGGTCGGGGGTTCGAATCCCCCCTCGGGCATGGATATTTGTGTCGTCCTAGTTCGTAAGTAGTTCATAAGTAGTTTGTAAGTTTAGGGACTGATGACCCCGTAGTTAAGTCCCATAGACTTTACAAACATTTGAACATTTGAACATTTTGTCACAGCAGACGACAAACACTCACTGCAAGACGTCAAACAAACATCGCATATTGACAGTCATTATTCAAATAGAAGCCCAGATCGCTTAAAATTTTTTATCTAGATGACCAGTTTCGGCAGCATTAAAGGTAGTACGCGATTTTTATCACAGAAATATATGTTTCTTGATATTTTTTCAAAAATGTTCGTTAAGCTTATGGGACTTAACTACGGGGTCATCAGTCCCTAAACTTACAAACTACTTATCAACTACCTTATACTAAAGACGGCACAAATATCCATGCCCGAGGGGGGATTCGAACCCCCGACCGTAGTGGCCGTGCAGACCGTGACTGGAGCGCCTCAGTCTCCTCGGCCACCGCGGCCGGCGATATTTTTTCTGTATTTGGACTGAAGCAGCATTAAGTAAAGAAAACGCGAGATTTTTTGTGTCTTATCCACATATCGATGTAAACAAGAGCGGAATGCAAGCTCTATGCCGGGCACTTGTAAAATATTTCACTAAAGTTAAATAAAACAACACTGTTTGTATAAGCTGGGTGCTGTGTTTAGCATTCGCAGCAAATGAAAATGGCAGATGCGCCAGTCTGTGTTTTTAGGAGCTCTACTACAAACTAATTCACAGCTGAATGCATCCCGAAAAAAAAGTAAATAAAAAAATAAACAAAACATACCGAGAAGCAATAAAGCCGCGCGGAATAGCCGCACGATCTAAGCTAAGGTGTCATGCACCCTCAGGCGTGGGAGTGTGTATTGTCTACCGTGTAAGCCAGTGTTTTCAACCCGTGGTTCGCGACCCCCGTGGGAGTCTCAAAGCCTTGTTCAGGGGGCCGCCGTCACTGGAGGAAAGTACTTCCACCTTAAAATAACAAGGGGGTTCAGTAATATAAATAAATAAATAAATAGATAAAAGTATGCCTAAGTGAAATTTATTCAATGTTAAAATTATGGAGTTCCTAATGTAACATTCATTATGAATTGATCATCCGCTGCATAGTGAAAGTTTCATTCTGGAAACATCCCTTAGGCTGTGGCTAAGCCATGTCTCCACCACATCCTTTCTTCCCGGAGTGCTAGTCTTGCATGGTTCGCAGGAGAGCTTCTGTGAAATTTGGAAAGTAGGAGGCGAGGTACTGGCGGAAGTAAAGTTGTGAGGCGGCATCGTGAGTCGTGTCGGTATAGCATAGGCGGTAGTGCGCTTGCCCACGAAAGGCAAAGGCACACAATTTTAATCTGCCAGGATGTTTCATATCAGCGCACACTGCAGAGTGAAGGTTTCATTCTGCATACAACACATTGTCAAACAGTGTCCACTGCGAGCATTTAGCGGTGACTTGGAGAGTTAACATCAAGTGACAGAAAGTGCTCTGGACTGGTTATCAAATTTGGACATTTCCATTATATATATATATATATATATATATATATATATATATATAGTTGTATACGATAAATAATAAGAACTGCTGTTACTTCCAGAAAGTGTGTCTAAATATTGTTATTGTTGTTTATAGGGGACCAAACTACAAGGTCATCAGTCTCCTGTTCCAAGCAGTGATGTAACATGTGACTAAACGAAAACACAAGAGAGAACAAGTATGAGAGAATTCCTGAAGTGTAAAACGAAGAGAAACACTTCACTTATACACAGAGGAGTGCACAAAAGGGATAAAAGTACAATTTCACAGCAGAATGCAATGGCTGGCTGATCACTAGGATAAACACAGATGAGCGAGCCATGCTGTACGCGCTAAAGAAAAGCCACCTCAACCGAAAAGGTAGAGGCTATCAATAACTGAAAAACAGTGTAAAAATGAGGGTCTTTGAATCAGGCAGAAGCGCCTTCCATTAAATGGAAGGGTAGAAACCAGATGCGCGAATAAAATGTAAAACAGTAGTAGCCAAGAAGGTATTGTCACCTAAAACTGATGGCAGCGAATCTGGTAGGCTAAAGGACTGCCGCAAAGCGGCTAAAAACGGGCAATACAACAGTATGTGGACCACAGTCAGCTGGGCGCCACAACGGCAAACTGGTGGGCCCTCTCGACGCAAGAGGTGCCCGTGTGTCAACCACGTATGGCCAATGCGCAGTCGGCAGAGGACAACGGACTCCTTACGAGAGGCTCGCAGGGAGGACTTCCACACTGATTTACAGCGCGGAGCTTATTCGGTGCGTTCGATTCAGCCCACTCAGTATTCCAAAGGCTTAATACTTTCTCATTTTCACCGCCCGGAGATCCCTCTCCTGTCTAAATATGTCACAAAGCTCTGTTACTTGGTAGTGAAACTTCTGACTCAAATTTGGCTCACCAGTGTATCACGCAATCAGTGGTCGATAAACGTTATACTTGTAGAGACACAGGCCTCGAAATCTACTGCAGTGCAGGATCGGATAGTCTCTAAGAGGGTCCTAGGCGCAAGGGCTACAGAATGGGGCCGCACTTAATAGTTAACTGGAATTACGTCTGAGTGCATTCGGCTTCTAAATAATAGATTCCGTGATAAATGGACAGGAAGAGGAACAGCAATTCCCTCGCCCCCACGTTCTCCGAAACTAAAGGCACTAGACATTTATTTAAGAGGGTACTCTAACGCTCTTACCGAAGCGCGGTCCAAGATGAATAGCCGCGGTGCCCCTACTGTAGAACAAAGGACGCGAAGCCATGTGCACTACAGAGCATCACGTATTCAGTGCAACAGCGAGCTCTACATCATCCATACTAATATCATAAATGCGAAAGAAGCTCTGTTTTTTACGCTTACATGATTAAACAGCTTAACCGATATTATTATAGTGTAGATATTTAGGTTATCCGTCTATGCAACTGATTTAATAAAATATTTTATTCCCATATGCATTTCGTCTTTATTTGCAAGGCATAATCAGTGACCTGTAATATATACAAGATTATGTTTTACAATATTCGACATTTACGTTTCTTAGTATTTTAGGTTAAAAACATTTCTGGTGCGTTATTTAAGTATAGTTACTGATATTTGGATGTTGCTAGCTGTTTAGTCCCCTCAAAAACCAACAACAACAACAATTTGGATGTTGTTACTTACAATATTTCGTGGATATTGCTTTAAATCTAGTGCTGTTCTGCTTCAGTTATGTTCATTTTGCGTTTTCTGTTATTCCAGCACTTCACAGCTAGCACCACTAGGCACATGCCATTTTTTTGTGCTGTGCTTTTGTTTTTGGTTGGTGTTGCCAACTGTTGAGTATTTGTTTGTCCTATCTTTGCTTTGTCATTGTGTGTGTGTGTTTGTGTGTGTGTGTGTTTTCGATGTGATACCATAAAGAAATGCACAAGATACTGATGTATTAATTAATTTATGACTCCTGATTGTGAAGAGATAGAGAGAGAGGGGGGAGGGGAGAGAGAGTAAGAGAGATAGAAACTGAGTTAGTGACAGAGAGATAGAGAGAGACAGGGAGATAGAGACAGAGACAGGCATGGTGGGAAAGAGAGATGGGAAGTGGTGGTTTTTTCCCTCTCGTTATTATTATTAAATTTTGTGTGTGTGTCTGTGTGTGCGCCAATATTTTTTTCTTTAATTACTGTCTCATGTCTTTGACTAGATTTATCAGTGAGTTTTCATTGTTTGTCTGTTCATTTATTACTTGTTTGTTCTCGGCTGTGGTTTTCTGGATGTAGTTTTCTTGTGTTTGTATGAGGTGTTTGTTGTGGTTTTTGGTCCTTATAATTTTCATGTCTTGGTCTGTCTTGGTTGTAACCGATTTTGATGAAACTGGATATGGAGATACCTTGGAAGCTGAAGAAGAGTATAGGCTGTTTTTGAATGTGTGTTATTCAATATATTTGTTGATTTTAAGCATATAACTCGAAATATGTAACAGCTGAGGATTATCGTTCTCTTATAGTTTTTATGACGCTTGGAGACTCCTTCAACAAGCTACTTATTCTTTAACTTTTGAATTTTATGAAATTTATTTAAATACTTCTAATGGTTGATATCTTGTACGTATGATTCAACATAATGACAAAATACTTACCCGAGACTCAACGTCTTCAAACTGTCGAACCGATTTCGATGACATTTGAATCCTACATAATTTACATGTTGTATAACGTATAGCTTCTTTAGTCAGCGGTTTAATCAGGATGTAACAGTTTTTTTCGTTTTTAATAATATCTTTATTTTAATCTCAATAAAGAAGGACAGCGTTTGCCGCTGTTCTATACGCGATTTATGTTTAAACCTTCAAAGTTGAAACTTTTATCCTGATGATCCTTGTCGTAACTTAAGAACAAAGTTGCGAAATTATTGCACTTTCGATCGTCTTTCACACTTATACAAGAACATCAACGCGAGCGTTCGTTCCTGCTGTGACGTTTCATAGGAAATACTAAAGATCCTGAGTTAAAAAACCTCACGATAAAATAGTCATTACTAAGATTTTTTTTAAACGAGAATATTGTAAGTTTTATGAACCTAACAGTGTGTCTAACGATTATATCAGTTTCGAACTATTTACGAAAAACTAAAATTGTCATCAATTAAGTTTTGACAAACCATACACATTTATGAACAATTTTTCACTTGTAAATTGTCGTTACCTTAAAATTTTGGTAAAATTCATCTTGAGGTTTGATAAGCTCTTCAATCTCCGTGTTTGCTTACAAAATAAATTTGTTTTATAGGTAAGGTCCGCCTTGAGCAGACACAAATGTTTTTTGATTTCTCCCATACATGTTTCGCTGGCGTTGCAGCATCATCATATTGTCTGTCAAATTAACAATGAAATGATTGTTACTTTTTGTACATTAAGGGCCGGTTTGTCAATGTCTCGTTAAGTTCCAGTTAAGATTTTAACTTATCGTTAGTGGAGAATTGCGTTTGTCAATGTTTCGTTATGAGTTAACCTGAGGTTAAAGATCCTCAAACTGGCCGTTTAGTTAACAAGTAAAATTCTGCTCGTTACACAGCTAACGACCAGTTAAGTGACAATCTCTATCAAAATGACAGGATTCCAAAGCGCTAAAATACATCAATATATTTACGTGAAAAAGACCGATTTATCGGACAAAATAACAGAAGTTCTACAGGTATGAAAAACTAGTGTGGAAAGCAGCATTATTTTGGTAAATTGTATCGTCATATTTCTCGCCCTATCCATGTCAGTAGCGGTTAGATGAGTGATACATTGCAGATACGCAACATAACCTTAAAAATATTGTTGGGATATCAAAATACAAACTTACAGGTAACAACTAGTTAAGTGGGAATCGGTATGAGGAAAATAGCTGGAATACGATTTCGTTGACAATTACTACGATGTCAATATTTTGGATGATCTAGAGGACATTGCCCCTATAAGGCGTTCTAGACGTATTTATGTTCGTCCAAATCATTTTGAATGCTGGGATGATGCAGAATTTGTTACGCAATTTCGTCTTTGAAAAGCCACTTTGGAAATGCTGCATGAAAAACTACACGACCCTCTGAAGAGACCAACATACAGTTTTGAATTTTGTAAGTTATCTGTTGTAATAAAAAACAGAATACATTATCTATGTGTGCAAACTTTTTAATTCAGTATTTACTTATGCTTATTGCACCTAGTGTAAGGCCTAAAATGTGTTTTCTTCCTCCGATCTACAGGAACAGTGCACTTTCGCCTACGTGCAATTTATTGCTTGCACTAAGAGAAAATTTTACGATACTTCTCGCCGGGCTCCAGTGCTTATTGCTTATTTTGGCAACAGATGAACAATGAAGTGTACAATTGCGTTAATATTTTTCACTCGCAGCAAATGTAATACTGTACCTGCTCTATGGTCGACAGGTTCTTGTATGTACCCTTGTCCGTCCAGAAAAAAATAATTTTCGTTTTAATTGCAGTTGTCACGAAAAAACATTTATTAGTCATACGAGTTGCCATCATTACCATTGGTGCCAACATAACCACTGCAGCCCGTCGAGAAGCGTCGTACAATTTAACCTGCACTAACGTACTATGCACTTGGCAGTATTTTATCGTACTAGGCTCTAAGCACTTTTGCTTTCCTACATGTTCCATGGACAGCATTGAATTCATTTGCCGCAAGGTCGCTTCCTTTTCGTTCCAAGTCGTAGTGTCTTTTTTTTACATTCGAATGTGTCATATTTCTCTATTAAGGATACAAGACTCTCGAACTAATTTCTTGTAAAATTGTTTGCCATAGCACCAAATAATAACTGTCTGCTAACCTCTTCCCTGATAGTCAAATATGGGGAAGAGCTGTTTATTCAGACGACACTTTCATTTGTTTATATTGCCAACCTAATCGAAATATATCGTACCTTTTCGTTTTCTGCAGGTTAGCAAACGAGAGGTGTATCTGGCAATGGCAAACGCAATGCACTTAACGAGCACATTTAACTGGACGTTAAAGGCATCTTCTCTTTTACTAACGAGAAGATTAACGAGAGATGGACGAATCGGCCCTAAGTGTAAAAACTACAGGTAATTGTGAGACTAATATAAATCGTTTCTTATTTTTATAGGTATACTAGGCCTACCTTAATACCAGATGTTGTTATGTTTGTGGTTCTTCAACTCACAAAACGTCATTGAGAATTTTTGACAGTTTGTCATCTGCAAACCAAAACGTGTGTATTTAATGGGGTGAATGGTTAGCTTGTAAATATCGCGATTTTTTACGAAAATATAGGACGTCGTTTTTGTGTTTTGGTTTAATTTTTACTGTAGCAACTGCTTCTATAACAAAATGTCTATGTATTTATAACAAGTTTTTGTCACTTACTTCGGTGAATATGCGCTGTTTTCGCGTTGTGGACAGGCACTGTGTCACGTTCACTTCACTCAATGTTTATGTTATGAAAACAAGATGGTGGGTTGTTGAATTCTGGGAGTCGTGTTCAGAACAGCTGACTGTGGTGGGGGCGGGAGGTTTTGAATAATGTTGTTTTCGTTTTAGTGTGTGTGTGTGTGTGTGTGTGTGTGTGTGTGTGTGTGTGTGTGTTTATGGGTTTTCTGTCAGTTCTTTGAGGCCAGAGAATATGGTTCCGTTGTAGAGGGCTGTGTATTCATTTATTATTTCTTTTCTTTCTATTACGGCTTTCTGCATGTGGTAGTGCTCTTCGATTGTTAATTTTTGTGGGAGGCGTTTGCTGTGTTTCAGAATCTTTAGATCGTATTTATGTCAGTTCGTTTGTGGTTCATGCTTATGAGGTGTTCTGCAAATGTGGAATGACTATTGCTTTTTAGTGCTCTTCTGTGTTCTGTGTATCTGGTATTGAAATTTCTGCAAGTCTGTCCAATGTAAACTGAGTTACAATCCCGGCATGTCGGTTGGTAGATGCCAGAAGTGTTGTGTTTGTCTGTGATGGTTGTCTTTAGTTTTCTTTGTATTGAGTTGTCTGTTCTGTATGCTACTTTCAAGCCTTGTTTTTTGAGAATGTTTCCTATTCTGTGTGTTGCTTTGTTGACATGTATGAGAGTGTGCCATTTATTTGTTGTTTTGTTTCCTTTTTGTTCCTGTGTGTGGGTGTTTGGTGTATGGGAGTTGAGTGGCTTTATGTTTTGTGTGCTTGTGGTGTGCTTCTGGTCTGCTTGTTTTTGTGTGTTAGTTGTTCCTTTTAACTTAGTTTTAATTTTGTGGTTTAATTTGTCTATGAGTTAGTGTCATTCCCATTCTCTGTTACTATTTGTTTGATCGTTTGTAGTTCATTTTTGTATTGTCCATCACTAAGTGGGGTTTTGTGCAGTCTGTGCAGCATGTATTGGAATCCGGGCCGGCCGCGGTGGCCGAGGAGACTAAGGCGCTCCAGTCACGGTCTGCACGGCCACTACGGTCGGGGGTACGAATCGCCCCTCGGGCATGGATATTTGTGCCGTCCTAGTTAGTAAGTAGTTCATAAGTAGTTTGTAAGTTTAGGGACTGATGACCCCGTAGTTAAGTCCCATAAGCTTAACAAACATTTGAACATTTTTTTGTTATTGCTTTACAATCGTCTAGTTAAAATCTTCATCTGGTTATAAATGGTCAACTACAGCTCACAACAACCCCACCGCATTCATGATGTAGTTCAACCAGGCAACTACTACAGAACAACATTTGAACATATTTTGGAATCCGGCTTGTTTCTGTGTGATTGGATTGTTTGAGTGTTTGTGTAAGGCAGTGCTTGTGGTGGTGGGCTTTCTGTATATGGAGAATTTGTGTTGATTTTTGTCTCTGTGTATTGAGAGGTCGAGGAAGTTTAGCCTTCTGTCATTTTCTGTTTCTATGGTGAATTTTATTTTTGGGTGAACATTGTTGATGTCATTATGAAATTCTTGTATGCGATTGGGTGTTTCATCCAGGAGGCATATGATGTCATCTACATAACGGTGCCAGTAAATTATTTTGTACTGTTTGGGCTTTACTATGGTGTCAAATATTTTGTTTTCAATGTGGTTGAGGAAAATGTTTGCTAGGAGTCTACTGACTGGTGACCACATGGGAAGTCCATCTTCCTGTGAGTAGAATTGGTTGTCAAATGTGAAATAGTTTTGCTCTGTTATTAGTTTTAGGATGTTGGTTATTTCTTTTATGTGTGATTTGGAGGTGTCTGTCTGTTGTAATTGTTGTTTGATGATGTTGATGGTTTCTGTAGTGGGGATATTGGTGTACAAGGATGTGATGTCAAATGATGTGAGGGTGGCTGTTGAGGGTATGTTGATGTGTTTGATTTTTTGTATTAGCTCTGAGGTGTTTGGTATGCTTCTGTTGTTAGTGAATACATTTTGATATGATTTGATTTGATTCTTTCAGGGAAGCCAAAACAGTCTTGGTCTAACCCACCACTGCCCGCACCGAAACTAAGTTTATTGTGCGGTATCGCTCCCTGTATGTCTAGTAAAGCCAACCAATGCCCTTGAACAGTGCAAGGAGTCCCTTTACCAGTTCTTTATTAGACACAATTTCTTCGGGTCTGGTTGTCCCAAATGTTCTGTGCCTTTTACTCTTCAATGCAATGCATTCGAAGATTAGATGTGATGCAGTTTCATCATCGTCATTACAGATCCTACATTTAGGGTCCTCTTCTGTTATTCCCATTGTATGTAGGTGTTTTTTGAAATTCCCATGGCCTGTCAGCAATCCAACCATGAGTCTAATCTCTCTCCTGTTCAGACCCGGATTGCAGAGCTTCTTTTAAAACAAGGCTTTGGTATCATTACCTTGCCATGATTTTGTTGATGGACTTTGGTCCAATATTCTACGTGCTGTCTTCTGAGCCGGTTACGTAGCTCCAATTTCATCATTGCCTTGGTGATTGTCAGGACAGGTTCCGGTCCAATAAATGGAGCCTCTGCCCCCATGCTGGCTAATCTGTAGGCATGTTCGTTGCCACTGATCCCCGAGTGGCCAGGGACCCACAATAGGTTTACTCTATTGCTTTCCCCTAGCTCCACCAGAACCCTGTGACATTCTGCAACAACTTTAGACCTTGTTGTAGGAGCTGCCAGTGATCTCAGGGCTGCCTGGCTGTCTGAATAGATATAGATGCTACGATCTTTGTAGCACCTACGCAAGTTCTCCTCCACACATGCCCTGATGGCAGTGATGTCGGCCTGGAATACTGAGGCCAGTTTCCCTAGAGAGATGACGCCCTCCAGTCTTGGCTGCACCCCGTATGCCCCGGCTCCAACGCCTTGGTCTGACTTCGACCCGTCAGTGAACCAGACAATATCCCCCGTACGGTGTCTAATTATTTTCTCCCACTGCTCCATACTTCCAATTGTTATACTGAAAGGCTTGTTGAAGCAGTATGGGGTTATAATATCGTCGGTTGGCATTTCCCCAACCTTTCCTATATTTACCTCACTCACTATTTTAGTGTGTGATTCTGGATATCCCAAAGAGTTCCAGTTGTTGACGGATTTGAGTCTGAAGGCACCAGCTGCCGCCTCCATCTTGACCCAAAGGTGTAATGGGGGCATATCCCGCATGGTTTCCATCCCAGCAGTTAGTGTGCTGCTAATTCCGCCTATTATGGCTAAGCAGGCTAGTGTCTGCACCTTACCAAGCTCCTTAGCAGCAACCTGCTGTTCTACCTTCTTCCACCACACGACCGCCCCATAGGTGATCCTGGGTCTAATCACTGTGGTGTATATCCAGTGCATACCCTTGTGGCTCAGGCCCCAATTTTTGCCACAAGCTCTCCTGGTACTTACTAAAGTACCTATTGCCTTGGAGCAAATATTCCTAATGTGAGGGGTCCATGTCAGTTTCTCATCTAGGGTAATCCCTAGATATTTCACTGTCCCCTTCACAGGTAGTGCTTCATTGAAAAGCTTTAGATTCCAATTTGAGTGTTGGATATGTTTCCTTGTGAATGGTACAACAACAGTCTTCTTAGTACTAACCCCCAGATCCTGTTTTCTGCACCAGTCTTGCACAATGTCCAAGGCACCTTGTGCCATATTCTTTACTGTGTCAGCAAATTTGCCAAGTATTACTATGACAAGATCGTCTGCGTATCCTTGTCGAAAGTACTGCCTAGAGTTTAATTCCCCAATGAGGTCATTCACCACTAGATTCCACAATAAGGGGGAAAGAACTCCCCCTTGCGGGCAACCCCTAGTGGTGTTGACTACCATTTTTTCATTCATCATGGTAGCCTCTACCTTTCTTCCACTGAGCATGGCCCTAGTCCACCTACATATAGTGGTCCCTAGGTCATGCACCTCTGCTGCCCTACCATGGAATCTAAGGTCGTGTTGCTAAAAGCCCCCTCAATGTCCAGGAAGATACAGAGGGCTATCTCCTGAAAGTGTAGTGCTTTCTCCACCTTCCGAACAAGTTGGTGGAGAGCTGTCTCACATGATTTACCTGGTTGATATGCATGTTGGTTTGAATGTAGAGGAGCCCTACTTAACCTCCTTTCTCCAACATGCACATTATCCAGCTTTTCCAATGTCTTAAGAATGAAGGAGGATAGGCTGATTGGTCTCATATCCTTGGCCTTGGTATGATCTATTCTCCCTGGCTTTGGAATGAAGACAACCTTCACTGCCCTCCAGGCATTGGCAATGATTCCTGCTGCTAGGCTAACCCTGAATAACCTGCATAGGAATCTAATAAGATTTTCTCCCGATTGTTGCAGCAGAGCTGGATAGATTCCAATGGGGCCAGGTGACTTGAACGGTTGAAATGTTCCCACCGCCCATCGGACCTTACTGAAATCGACACACTCCTTGGCCAGATCCCAGTCCTCTTTGCGAATACCTGAGAACCGTTGTCTCTCAGGAATCACATTCTGGTCAGAGTATATTGAGGAAAGTGAGTCTTGAGGAGCAGTTCCAGCGTTTCATGTGCTGTCTTTGTATACTCCCCATCCTCCTTCCTCAATGTTTCTCCTGGATTAGTTGGTACCCTAGTGAGGATTTTACGAAGTCTCGCTTGAGCAGCCGTGCCCTCCACTTCCTCACAGAATACCTTCCAGGATGCCTCCTTTGCCCGTCTAATGGCAAGGTTGTAATTAACAAGGGCCTCACGATATATTGCCTATTGTCCTTTGCGCCTCACAAGGTCAAACAGTCGTCGTACCTGTTTCCTTTGCATTTCCAGGTTATTATTCCACCAAGGCACACTCCTATTTGTGCACTTCTTGGTGATTGAGCAGTTGTCCTGGTATGAGGTCACTATAGCAGAGGTTACGGCCTCTGCTACTTCCTCAAACTCTGCTGGATTCCTTATCGAAGTTTTAATTTCTGATAGGCTGAAGTCAAGGTCTCTCCTATATGTCCCAGTCAGTTTTCCTGGGATTCCTACAGGTCATGGTCTGTCTGGTTCCCATTTCAACCTTGAATTTAATATACATGTGATCTGACGAGGATGGCTCCAGGACCACATGCCACTGTTTGACATAACTTCCCATCATCATGGAACCAAAAGTTATGTCAATTACTTCTTCCCTTCTACTATTCCTGAATGTAGGTTCATCACCCCTATTCAGGATCTCCAAGTTGTTAGATAGGAGAAATTCAAGAAGCTGCTCACCTTGCTGCCCCACGATAGATTGTGGGCATTGGCATCACATCCCACCAACAGTTCGTCACCTTGCCGATGGCAGGATTCCGTCTGTCTCGTCACTTCCAAAGGAGGAAAAGAGCTGTCTTCGTAAGGAAGGTATGCTGAGGCCAAAACAATTTCCCTCTTGATACCTTCCTCACGTTGCTGCATCCTGATGGTCACCAGGTCCCTGGAACAAAAATCCATCATTGGTATGAAAGGTATTCCATTTCTAACATAAATGCATGTTCTGGAGTTTTTTAGATTTCTGGCATAAATCAGCTTACCTCCAGTACCACCGAGGCCCGATACACCCCCTTTGTATAAATAGGGTTCTTGTATCAGGGCCACGTCCACCTCCTGTCTCCCCAGGCGACGGCTCAGGGCAGCAGTGGCCCCTTTACTGTGCTGCAGGTTTATCTGCAGCACTTCCAGTCCCCATCTTGCTGCCATTATTGCCTTTAAGATCTTTGATTACTCTGACGGCGACCTGCGAGAACCCTAAAAACAGTTTCAGGCCTTGCTCTCGCATTGCCTTCAGGGGCTTCTCTCCGACCTCCACCACCAGGGTTCGTCCTTCCGGAACGACCTTTTGGTTTAATTACGTAGGCTTCCGCGGCCAGAGTCAGATGACATAAAAGTTTTCTGGGTATGGTACCGCGTCATTATGTAAGGCTATTACTTAAATAATCCAACGTTTCGGCCAACGTTACAGTGGCCTTCATCTGGGTACCCAGATGAAGGGTACCATACCCAGAAAACTTTTATGTGACCTTTTGGTTAATTACCCTCCAATCCTCTGTCGAGACTTTTGGATTCTGGACCCTTTTGGGGGTCTGGGCTCAAGCCCTTTTGCTTCCCTCCACTTATGTTTAGGAAGCCATTCTTTTCCTTCCTTTTGCTTCTGTTCCTTGAGAAGTTTCCTCCTCTGAGCCCCAGACAAGGCCTTAATCCTAATCTGGTCCAACTTCTCTGTTACAGTTCCCACTTCTTGCTCACGTCTAGACCCTGACTGAGAAGTAGGAGTGCACTCCATCGGTCCTGATCCCGATGTTTGAGTATCTGAGGTCTCAGATTGCTCCTCGGATTCTTTTAAAATAATTTTTTTCTCGTGTTCATCTTAGTCCCACGAGATTTGGGGATTTATATGGTCCACACCACGATAACCCCGCGCGGTGCAAGGCAACTTACTCAGGGAGGTCGCCCGGTATCCCTGAGGCTCCGTTCGAGACACATCCCCCATGTGCCACGCGCACCCCTCAGCACGGGTCGCACCACACCTTTGGTTGGGTGGCAGTTTAACGTCGTGCCCGGGACGATAGTGAATACATAGTGTTTACATGAACGTACACCTCAAAGGTTATTGTACACGACTTACCTATAAATAAGTAATTTATTCATGAAGTGTAACCTTTTTTTACCAACTATTGTAACCAGTTATATTATTTGTTAACCAATAAATCGAACTGTATAAATTTCTTCAAAATTCGTAGTCAATTTATTTGAAACAGAATTTTTAAACGCGACTTGGGCGCCAAAATATGTATTTAAACATGCCGCTACTGACGGCAAACGGCAGTTGATGGCAGTTGTAAGTTGTAAGCAGTTGTAAGCTGCTGAAAGTCGTAGACAGCTGTGGTACGTTCTTGTAAGTTCGGTTGCCAGGAGCTTTAGACCAGATGTATACAGTGATGTAGTGTGATGGAAGATCCAATAAAATCCGTTCTCATCTAACAACGACTTTATTTTTGTAGAAGAACCTTGGAGAATGTGCTGCTATTAACTTCACCAAGAACTTCTTCTTTAAGTTTGATTCGTTGTGTGGCTTGGAGTGCTTTAGTAACAAGCAACCCTAGCGACGACCTAAGACCCATTCACACAGGCCACGCATCGTCTCACTGCATACGGTCTATTGTTTCATAATAATAAAAAGTTTGTTAAGCATAAGGGACTTAACTGCGGGGTCATCAGTCCCTAAACTTACAAACTACTTATGAACTAGTTAACACTAAAGACTACACAAACATCTATGCCGAGGGGGGATTTGAACCCCCCGACCGTAGCGGCCGTGCAGACTGTGACTGGCGCGCCGCAGACAATTCATAACAATAATAATAATTTTTACATCTCGTAATTTTTACGTTTCATAACAATTTTATTCTATTTCCATATTTCACAGGTTTCGACAGAGCATAATCTACCTTTCCGTAATTCCTCAAGGTGACTGTTATTTTCTGTTTAAACCTGTCAAATACATAAACATAACAAAGTGCTATTTTGACTGAAAAATGAGACTGATATTATTTATATTCGTGCTGCTCATCTCTGCACACATTCATTATACCGTGTTAATAATACAGTGCTAGCACACTGGATTTGTATTCGGGAGTACGCTGGTTCAAATTGTGATGATACTGCCGGCCCTCTCATCTCAATGTTATCGTACGATACCATCTGCGTCGGACCCGGAATCGTGTGGTTCAATAGTGATATATGTTGCGTGTGAAGTTACAAACGAAATAGCCAGCCTAGGAATTAGTGTACGACAGTGTCTCGATGATACTGTGATTAAAACAAGTTATAGATTTCATTAATTAAGAGATTTGTATATGACGTTTCCAGACAGTCCTATAAACAATAGTTTTGTCACTGTACATTATTTCAAGAACTAGATAGACGAATTTGAGAAACTTTATGTAAATGAAAATAAATAGCATTGTATATATGTTAGGCTCATAAACAAGTTGTGTTGACCAGTTAATTGTGTTAATTAATGTAATAGTCGAGATTTAAATATTATGATTCGTTTATGTATGGACTGACGTGAGATTTTAAACCTAGCTTCAGAATTGCCAATATATTTGATAGTTCAATATATGTTAGGAACATGTATGATGTACTTTTTAACTAATTAATTGACATTTAACATTGAACTTTGTTGTCAAACAAATAGTACCGCGATTAAGACTTAAAAAGATATGCGCCATCTAAAATTATTGCATGTATAGTTTTCATTCTATATTGTGATTATTTTTGGGTACATGAAATGTTTTATTTGTATGTTCGGTAATTGTAAATTAGTATATTCAATTGTTTGAACAATGTATAATGTAACGTCATTATTGTCAATGTTATATATTTGCCTCGCCGCCTTGCGTGGGGGAGTTCGAGTTTTGGCGTTTGTCAAATGCTTTGGAACTTATGTCAGTCTGTGTTTTAAAATGGAATTACTATCCGCTAAGTTCTGATGCATTGTGGACATTATGAACTTGTAACGTTTTGGTGGAGAAGCAGTTTGATTGGAAAAGAAGTGAAAAATTGTACCTACGAGTATTTATTTCTACCACGACGCCCCAGGTGAATAATTTTGCAGCGAGCAGAACCCCCATACACCGTAATGTTGAAAAACTAAGTATCGGTAGGAAGTGGTAGAATGAATGAAATGTAGTCACTTAAGAACCAAGTAAATATTTCAAAATCCACCTACGGCTATCCAGGTTTTGGTTTTCCGTCATTTTCCTAAATCACTGCAGTCAAATAGCACGATGGTTCCTATGAAAAGGTTCGGCCGATTCCGTGCCTGATGACCACGCTGTCGATGGGACGTTGAACGCTATTAGTCCAAGTGTTCTGTGATGGCATAATCTTAAATTTGCAGAAATTATTACGCGAAAACAAAAAACTATGAGCGGTACATGAAATTAAATTTTAAAGGGAGTTTCTATTTCATAAATATCGAGCCAAACTGCAGAAATCTGCCAAAAAAAAAAAAAAAAAAAAAAAAAAAAAAAAAAAAAAAAAAAGCGAAGTTGGAAAAAACCGGTTTTCTTAAAAAAGCAGAAAACGATAACTCCTATGGGAAAACTTTAAATTGGAAAGTAGTAGATCTTAACTTTATCTATCGATTGCTTTTTTCTTCGTATCAATTGCTTTGTTGCGTTTCTAGATATACAGAAAAAAATACTTAACAACCTTTGGAAACTACATTTTTTATAACTCGTCAACATTCACGTTTTCAAACCTGATATTTGCCGGAAGTATAAGTCGAACAGAACTTGTTAGAAAACTTTAAAAATATTCTTTTCGAGATATAACGAATTTTTGAAAATATGATTCTCTGCGGCCTTCACTACTCTCTCTCTCTCTCTCTCTCTCAGAGTTAACCAATTATAAAAACACGTCGTTGTTAGTACGATTAAACAGTGATACATAGCTTCAAGAATTGTTTACACTGAGACTTAGGAATTATAACGGACAGCCAAGAGAATTTTGAAGATGTTTGGGCTTTCTACTTCTCCAACGCCCAAAGAGGAGAATGGATTTGCTCGTAATACAATTTTCATCCGTAAGGTAAGTTGTGTGAGCCTTCTGTTAACGTGTACCGTATCTATGGCGCCTTGCCAGTGACACCCCTTCAAAATTTCTGTACTGATGCGTATGAAGGATTGAAGTCCAAAAATGTCGATTTTGGGTTAACTACATAGAAAAAATTTCTCAGCTGATTAGTATAAGGGATGTAACTCGATGTCATTTAGTCTTCGAAAAAACTATTGTCAAGAAAGATTCAGGTCAGACATTTAGCATTCATATTTGGTATAAAAATTTAAGTCAATTATTCCCTTTATGAAATGAAAGTTGCCAATCACTAGAATGGTATATGCCCCCTATGGGCACCCTTTTTCGTGGTGATATTTTTGGTTTTGCATTCGTTCAGTTACAGTCAGAAGAAAAAACGTCGATAGGGAACCGTTTCAGTGGCAATAGATAGGTGGTTGAAGTATTGCCACGAAGAAGGTCAGATATTTTATAGAGACAGTCTACTTGAGGCAATATTCAAGCAAATCAGTTTTCTTCGACGAGGCAAGATAAATCTCCAAATTATCCGGTGTAAGGAATCTGTACCAATCTCAGTGGAGTAAAAGAAAGGTCTACTTTCTCTGATTCCTTTTGTGCCTCCATAATTCCATGACTTCTACAAAACTGGCTTCTACTCAGCTGGCACAGAGAACAATGACCCTGGCTGAGAATTTAGTGCCGCGGTGGAGTAGCCGAGCGGTCTAAAGCGTCTCGCTGCGGAGCGCGCGCTTGCTCGCCGTGGAGGTTCGAGTCCTCCCTGGGGCATGGGTGTGTGTTTGTCCTTACGTTAGTTTACCTAGGTTTAAGTAGTTTGTAAGCTACGGACTGATGACCACGTAGTTTGGTCCAAAAGATTTACAAACATTGGAAATTTTGAATTTAGTGATACTGACGAAAATAACTATTGATGACCGTGGTCCATGATACAGTGAAAGCAGTATGGTATTTTAGCATTAATTTTCAATAATTGTTTAACAATTCCTTTCTTTAGGATGATAGTCTATAACATTATACTCAATTGCTTATTTGACGTAATAAATTCTTTCACTGTCAAAGGTCGTGCCGCAGTGGACACACAGGTTCCCGCCAGATCACCGAAGTTAAGCTCCGTCGGGTGTGGCAGTACTTGGATGGGTGACCGCCAGGATACGTCACACGCTGTTGATAACTTTCCCTGGTGGTGGTAGTGGTGGTCCCTGATCGCCATCTTCGCACCAATGTCCTGGATTAAATCCAAACCCCTCCGCAGTGTCTCATGGAGTGAGGGCATGGGACACTGTTGACGATGTTACGACCGTCTGTCGCGTCCCTAGCGTGAGTTTTGCTCGGGATTAGGCGACAGAGTTCGTATGGGGAGAATTTGCGTGTTGGCCTAAGTGAGAGGGAGTCTTTGACACGCAAACTGTTAGGCTGTAAGTCAATCTTTCTGAAGGTTTGGAGAGGAGAGTACTGGTAAATCTCAGCAAGACTTGTCTTTAAGAATAATTTATCCTTAAATAGTTACATCAATTCCCTACTGCTCAAGAGGAGGTATCGCTACCTCAGCCAAGTCCTACACAGAGACGGAAAAACGTCCGTTCCGTAAATAACTCTCTAGCTCTACGTCACACAGAGTCCCACTAGTCCTAGCCAGTAAAGTGCCCCGCAACCTTACTCTGCTGACCTGCCTGCCTGCGTGCTGCTGCTGCTGAAGACGGATGCCGGACACTTGCCACGCAGGACATTGCCACACCTGACCCTTCGCCAGGTAGTCGGATTAGCGGCCCCTCAGGCAAGGGACGCCCTTCCCCGTACTCCTGCTGTTGGCTTCCAGACCACCGATTTTATACGATACAGCCAATACGAAAGAGATATTTCTATTTGACATCCCATCGAAATGTATAACTTCTTTTAAATATCCTGAAATCGAAATATTTATAACTTTTGGGAAACGGAAACAATACCGTCGACTATGTCACTGTGTAATTAGTTCTTCCAACCACAAATACGGATCCATTCTCCCTCCGTTTGTACGGTAGCTTTCTTCCACACTTGCTGATTGCCATAGAAACAGTCCATCGCCGTGGGAGGAACATGAAAGGAACGATATAAAGATAATTCGAATGTTCGATTATCAATCAATGACAGAAAATACGTTTACAAAATATAGATAAGAGCGTCTATGTTTGACAGATCACCTAAAGTCGACATACAAATTTGAAATAAAGAAATGAAGGAATATAGAATGCTATACTTGTAAAGTACACTGTTCTACATTGTTTAGCTGAGTCGCAGAGGAACCACCCTAGTTTTTTAATGGAAATGCCATAATTCCTATGATCTGCACTACAAAAGAAACAAAAAGCACAATGTAGTACTAGCTCACAAGCGAAACTGAAGTCGATAGTTCCTGTCAGTTAGTGTGAGCAGATGTTATACTCGACTACCGGAATAAATTAATATCTGCCGCGGCGGAGCGGCCAAGCGCATTGAGGCGCTATGCTGCGATGCGCGAGACCGTTCCCCGTCGAGGGTTCGAATCCCCCATCTGGCATGGATGTTTGTGTCGTCTTTAGTATAAGGTAGCTCATAAGTAGTTTGTAAGTTTAAGGACTGATGACCCAGCACTTAAGTCCCTTAAGCTTAACAAACATTTGAACATTTTAATTTACCGACCCCGGCACTCTCATGATGCAGCCGATGAACAGTTCATAGAAAACTTGAGTCTCAACACAAATAGGTACACTACTCGTACAATTATAGTTGGCGGTGACTTAAATCTACCATCCGTATGTTGACAAAAATACACCTTCTGACAGGGTGACAGATACATCTTCCGATATTGTTCAAAATGTTTTTTTTAAATTTATTTTGAACAATTAGTTCACGAACCCATTAAAATTGTAAATGGTTCCGGAAACACACTTGAGCTCTAAGTCACAAATACTCCTGAGCATCACGACGGATACAGGGATAAGTGAATCCAAAGTTGTAGCGAGCTCAAATCTGTAACAAAGATATTCACCAAAACTAAACGTAAATACGTCTATTAAAAAAATAAAAAAAAAGATAAAAATTCAGTTGAAATCTTCCTAGGAGACAGTCTCCATTTTTTTCTAATTTAATTATGTGAATGAAGACCATAGCATATATGACTGACATTCAAAGAAATAGTATCAACAGCATTGGAGGGATTCCTACCAAATAAATTAATGAGAGACCGAATTGGTCCACCATGGTACATAAAACAGAACAGAAAGCAGAAAATTTAGACGAATTCCAAATGCCCAAGATTGACGATGTTTTACTGAAGCTCGAAATTTAGCGCCGCCTTCAATGCGACATTCGTTTAATATTTTTCACAACGAAACTCTTTGTAGAAATGTGGCGGAAAATCCAAAGAGATTCTGGTCCTATGTCATCTACAGCAGCGCCTTTATTGCGCGATAGGGACGGTAATGTTACTGAACTGTTTTCAAAAGTTTCTAATGCATAAGAAAAAAACGTCTAATACATTTGTTTACATATTCTTTTGTAACAAGTTTCCATAGCCTTTACTGGCCTGATTAAAGATTGTCAACAACGTGGTGAGAAACTTTAATTTTTAAGGTCTACATCTAAATGTACTTCATGAGATCTACGTCTACTGTAAAGTTATTTCTTTCCCTGTTTAATTTTGGAGATATGGGAATTATTTGAACACTATAGCTGTGGAACTTGTCAATCTTAAGAGCAGATCTGTTTTAGGGTCTGTATTTTAGGTACAATTCTAAAGCTCAGATTCTTTTTAAAAGCTAAAGTGTACCTTATCAGTTTAACAAAAATGATATTTTTAGGAGCTAATTGCGGCTCTGAAGTTACAGGAATAATTTAAGAAATCACTATCTTTGACGGTATGGTCATAATATTAGAAGGTAGAAAAAAGTTCTCTTAACGTGTCAACTGTAGGAGCTTTTACCTAAATAGGAAATTGCAAATTGAAAAGCGGTAGAATTAACTAAAAGTTCTGGTTGCAGGAGGATCATTTGAGTGATGTTTAATGTATTTGCTTCGTTGAGTCATATTTCACCGCGTACTGATTAAACGCTAGTGAACCGAACTATGACCAGCTAGCTTCATCATTATGTTATTTAAGGATACTGAGGTCTGATACACTCTTTTTATTTTTACAATTAATAAAGGTCGCACGGTTAGGTGGTCCTCACAGGTGTTCAAGACGTCTCCGTTCTTCCAAAGCAGCTTTCCCTTGCAATGATCCTGTTTTCGGAGTAAGGACATCCACGCCTTATTATCGCGTAACCATTGTAGTGGGTAAAAGGCCTGCCCTTGGCCGTTGTAATAACTTCCATGGTAACGGTCGTACTACGAAATGCGGAAGCGACCAGTGTGCATATGTCGGGAGACCGTCCACGGAGTTCTCGGGCCGTTCGGAAGGGTGGTGGGGAGGGGAGGTGGAGGGGAGGGGGCACCCGACCCTTCGGAGCAGATAGAAGTGTGGCAAAAGTCCGGTGTGGCAAGTGTCCGGAGTGGCAAGTGTCCGGAGTGGCAAGTGTCCGGACACCCTGAAGACTGGATACTAGCTGCTGCGCCCTAGCCCGACTACCTCCGAAGCACCCTGTCGGCCAAACTACATCTGCTGCCTACTCTAAACACTGCTCCTCCGGAGCGTCGTGCTGCCCCGTTTTGTTCAACGTTTCTCCTTCGACCCCTCTCGCGCTTCGCAGGAGAGGCGTCGAAGTTTTGTTGCCCTTTCATTGGCTTGTCTTAGGCGTTAGCATTCGGAACTGCTCCAGAGGCTGGTGGAGGGGTAGAGGGGCCCCTTTTTACCTCGCCTTATATGGTCATGAAACGAGTCCTGGCTCCTAAGGACGTGGCGTCTTCTCCCAGCGAGCGACCTCTCTCTTTCTCCCTCTCGTCCCACGCTCTCTGTTGCACCAAGAATGCAAGTGTGGTTATTTAAGTGACACGTGTGCTGCTCGACTGGACGCCCAACTAAGGTCCATTTGTCCTCTATGAATCCTTGTTTTTATTTTATGCTTGAGCTACACTGCTCGACTGGATGCCCGCATCAGGCCCATTGGTTCTCTACGAGCCCTTGTTTTCAGTTATGCTCCAGTTACGTGGTCAGTAGCGCCTGACTGTTGGCCCCGCCGCCTATCTGCCCCGTGGCAGTCTCTTACCGCGACTTAGACTAACTCAGATTCCTAATACTGGCTTTCCTCTCTTTCCCCACTATTTAACTGCAAATTTCGTGCTTTGACTTGGCTGTTATTCTGTAGACACGACACGTCAGATGGGGACGTTCAGCTCGGCGTCCCCCTGCCTGCATAGGGTTTCAACCTCTCCCTCCTCCCATCATCTCAAACACGATACTACATCACACACCGATCCATTACAGTCACCTAGACACTTCAGTACACCTCCTACTTCGCAAAGGTCCCTGTGGGCGCAAAGGGCAGGGAAAACGTTTCCAATTAGGCTATTGAACCTATCCTTCGGGGTCTGCCAAGAATTCAGGCCATCTTGTACATTAAAAGAATCTATGAAAACTAAAGTCAGTCGGCTTGTATATTAAAAGAATCTATGAAAACTAAAGTCAGTCGGCCAGACCAAACGACTTGGACGATTTCCTTCATTTTTGCTTTAAACGAAAGGTAGTCATTTGCAGATTCCTTATCAAGTATCAGAATTGACTTAAGTCTCTCCATCCTTTATTTTTAGTCATCTTCTGTCCTTGCATTGAATATTTTAATCGGTTTGTTTTACGATATCTTCGATTCTAATTAACGTACGCAGTTCTTTTTGACCTAACATCACTCAGCGCATGAAGCTGTTTCATTTGCGCTTCTAAAGACTTGAATTAATTGTTTCTGAAGAAAGCATTGCGTAAACATTCAAGTTTACCAACTTTTTTTGTCATTCCACTAAAGGTGCGAAGTATTCGCACGGGTCCTCTAGGGTTGTATAATATCTGTACACTGTTACTAACATGATATTTTCAATGGATAAATATTTAATTTTACTTATTTCCATTTGACATGACTGGCCACTAATGGTGCAAAGTAGATGTACTGGTCAGCTAGTACTTTACTAATTCTTTCAATAATGTTGATCGTCCATGTTCACTAACCTGGATTTGCCACAGATTAACCCTTTATCTAATAACCTTCTATTCACCATAGATTTCTAAGGTGAAAGCATTTGGTAATCCTACACCACTTTGTTCGGTAGTGTAATGAATCATTATGTTCAGAAAATTAGAATTTATTAGGTTCAAAATCTTTTGAACATCCACTGAGGTCGTTAATCGAGTATTTCTTAATTTTGTAGTCAAGTATTTGTGCTGTCAGCATAGTCAAATTGTTAAATGAATGAACAAGTCAGTCGATAAAAACGAGTTAAATCCTAGGTTGAGTGATGTAAAGGATTTAAGTCCTGCGGGTGTTCTTTCAAAACTATATAAATCTGTTAAAAATCAAGAGACTTGAAAATTATTTGTATGTAGTTTATTCACAAAATAGTATATTATGGTAATGTCGTACTTAAAACTACATTGAACGTTTAAGTTTCTATACAGTTTTTTTTTTAAATTCATTTTTCGCCTCCTGAAAACTCACGAATGCGAACATACCTTTTATACTTGTCAATACAGATTATCTGGAAACTAATGGCGTGCAACAGCTATTTGCAAAGTGAAGTTGTAGTGTGAACTTCTTGTTTTTAGTGGCGCCACTTAAGAGAAGCTACTATTTCCATGCAACGAAAAGTTCAACTAGGTTGTACTTTCTTTCAACACTGTCTTGCCCCACCATCAAATATCGACATTCGAATGTCATCTCGTGGGGAATTTCGAACAATTAGCTACGTATCAGTGTGTTTGCGTTCGAGGTTTAAGTTTCGGCGTCTTTGTTTACGGCTAAAATGTCGAATAAATGAAGAAAACACTTCATCTACATCTACATGGGATACTCTACAAATCACATGTAAGTGCCTGGCAGAGGGTTCATCGAACCACTTTTATGCTATTTTATCTCCCATTCCATTCTCGAATAGCGCGCGGGAAGAAACAACATCTGAATCTCTCCGTTCGAGCTCTGATTTCTCGTGTTTTATTGTGATGATCTTTTCTACCTATGTAAGTGGGAGTCAACAATATATTTTCGCATTCGGAGGAGAATGTTGGGCCGCGGTGGAGTAGCCGAGTGGTCTAAAACGTCTCGCTGCGGATCGCCTGGTTGCTCGCCGTGGAGGTGGTTCGAGTCCCGCCTGGGGCATGGGTGTGTGTGTTGTCCTTAGGTTAGTTTACCTAGGTTTAAGTAGTTTGTAAGCTACGGACTGATGACCACGCAGTTTGGTCTGATAGATTTACAAACATATGAATTTGAGAATGCGCAGCGATAACCGCCGTTGTTGTAATGATTCCCATCCCAGATCCTGTATCATTTCCGTAACGCTGTCTCCCCTGTATCGTGACAATACGAAACGAGCTGCCATTCTTTGGACTCTTTCGATGTCCTCCGTCAAACCCACCTGATAAGGATCCCACAATGGCAGCTATACTCCAAAAAAGGACGGACAAGCGTAGTGTATGCAGTTTCTTTAGTAGTTCTGTTGCATCTTGTAAGGGTTCTGCGAATAAAACGCAGTCTCTAGTTCGCCTTTCCCACAACATTATCTACGTGTTCTTTCCAATTTAAGTCTGAAGTAATAGTAATTCCTAGGTATTTTGCCGAGTTTTCGGCCTTCACTTTTGATTGATATATCTTGTAAACAAAGTTTGACGGATTTCTTTTCGTACTCATGTGGACAACTTCACACTTCTCATTATTTAGAGTCAATTGCCAATTTCGACACCATAGTGATATCTTATTCTGATCGTTCTGCAGTTGGTTTTGTTCTTCATATCATTTTACTAGACGGTAAATGACGGCGTCATCTGCAAACAACCTAAGAGAGCTGCTCAGATTTTCTCCTAAATCGTTTATGTAAATAAAGAAGAGCAGAGGACCAATAACACTACCCTGTGGAACGCCCAATATCACCTCTGTTTTAATTTATGCCTTACCATCGATTACTACGAACTGTGTTCTCTCTGACAGGAAATCCCCTATCCAGTCGCAAATTTGGCGCGATATAGCCTACCATAACCACGCAATTTGATTAAAAGCCGTTCGCGAGGTACAGTGTCAAAAGCCTTCTGGAAATCAAGAAATACGGAATCAATTTGCGAACCCTTGTCGATAGCACCTATCACTTCGTGTGAGGAAAGAACTAGTTGTGTTTCGCATGAAAGATATTTTCTAAATCCGTCTTTACCTTGGGCCAATAAATCATTCTATTCGAGATAATTCATAATATTTGAATACAGCATACGTTCCAAAACCCTGCTGCACTTCGTGTGCTTGGCGAAGAAATTGTAACAGCAGCGGCTGAGCGGCCGAGCGCATTGAGGCGCTACGCTGCCATGCCCGAGGCCGTCCCCCATCGGGGGTTCGGGCATAGATGTTTGTGCTGTCTTTAGTGTTAGCTAGTTCATAAGTAGTTTGCAAGTTTAGGGACTGGTGACCCCGCAGTTAAGTCCCATAAGCTTTACAAACATTTGAACATTCGAAAGTGTAACGGTCGTTTGGCCGCGAATGAAATGTGCCAACCAAACCGTGATTAGCTGGGACTGCAGACGCCATATTTAAAACTGCAAAACTAAGTAGAATTTAATTGCTGTCGAATCTTCCCGGAAGATTCAACAGCAATTATTTCCGCCGGTCGTGAAAGCATGATAAGTAGAATTTGTGATGCTCTGTGTGAACGATAGCTCACAGTGCAACTGCAGAAAAACACGCGTTGGTATCTCAATTTAGTTGCTTGTGCGAACCCGGCTTCCGAGGCCTAATCGACCTGACTCTAATCTGATACTGTAACCTCGTGACCTGCTCTCCGATGCAATGTCTGTGTCACTGCAGTGATAAATATTACTGGGTACTTTGTTACCGTGACAGGACAACAGGAAAGCGGACTGGGGAGTTAGAGAGATTCCTCTTGCAGGCGGTGGTGCTGTTCGCAGTAACGGAAGCGGCAGAAAAGGCAAGCAGAGAACGCCGAGCAACTTTCCACTCCGTCTCCCTCCTCACCCTCTCTGTCTCTCTCTCCCTCCCCCCCCTCTCCCTCCCCCGCCCATCACACTCTGTTTCTCCGTCTCTCTCCTCCTCGTGTTCCACCGCTCACCACGCGTTATTATCCGCTTCTGGGCCATTCTCTACGCTTCCAGATCCGAAACGTGAGCACGACGCGAAGTATGCGACAGAATGTTGCTCTCTCTCTCTCTCTCTCTTTCTCCTTCTGCACACGACTTCGTCCTTGGCACCTTCCCGCCGCTTCGCGTATGCTTGTACAGGCCCGCAGCGGTAGTATTGCGAAACGGAGTCAATTGGCTATTCTCGGCTGGACGCTTCGCGTATCGCGCCGTGTGTCGAGGTCGCCGAAAGGTCGTTGTCAGTTCATTCACTGCTGTATCGCTTTCCGTGCGTAGCGAATATTCTGGACAGGTACCCAGTGGCGGCTCATGCAAAATTTGACCAGTGTGCTACAATATTACAAAAATAAACAGGAAACAAAATATACTAAAATAAAATGCATGACTGACAATGGAAATAACGAAGCTTAGCAATATCTCCACCACGTCACTCGCATGTTGGCTATACATTACTAATGTTGTTTTCGATTGAAGTTTTATTTACAGAATTTAAAGATTCGGACTCAGAGGTATTTGAATGCGAGCCTCACACAGGTAGGTTTGAGAGGCAACGCGCAAGACGCCTGAGCCAGCGCGCTATTTGACTCTGTATGCCGCAATATTCGTCATATACTATTCTTCCGCAAGCGTTACACGCAGCGCGAAGAGAAATATTGATCTGGTGCTGCAGTCGGTCTCAGCACGCATAACTCGCCAGGCCTAACGTTACGTCTGCGCATGCGCACTAGCGAACAGACGACTGCGCCGCCTCTCTGCGCACGTACCAGCGCGGCTGAATCCCACTTCAGCACACGGAGCTGGTTTCCAGCTATCGCGGCGAGAGCGCTCCAGAATGCGGTTTCATCCTTATTACTACCATTCTAATACGCATTGGAAGGGAATTGGCATAACTTTATTGTGATATCTGTATCGCATTCCAAGGGAAAGGATGTAGTTTTATAGCGATTTCTCTCTTTCTTTCGAAGAGAAATGGCGTAATTTTAGTAATATATTTACAGTGTGCTGCAGCACATTAGCACATTATCGCCAGCCGCCACTGCAGGTACCGCACACATCCGAAAAAATGAAATTAGCACACCTGCAAATACGACGGAGATTTTTGATCCGACAGATGCCATCTGGGGGATAGTGGGTAGCACGGCCCCCCACAAGGGTGGGGATGGGTGGACCCCTGGGTCCAGGGCCCGGTGCAGAAGGGGGTCCGAGCCAGGCCTAAATGATTACTGAAATTAAAAGCAAACTAGAAAAAAAAAACATGTTGAATATTTTTCATCTAACGAAATATTAGAAGATTTTACTGGCAATTGTAGTAGATATTTATGACAAACCGCCTATCTTAAACGATTACTTCTATTGATGCTCTTAGTTATTGCCATTGGTTGGTATTATATATGTTCATTAACTAAGGTAGTCAAAGTATTGTGCACCCTCTTTTAGAGTGTTCTACTTCAAATAGATTCCAAAATATTAAGTTTACAACCTAGAAGGACCGCAGAGCTAATTTGGCCGCTCATAGCGTTTCTCTATATTTTCATACTGTGTATGAAATAAAACCAACTGTTGAAACTTCCTGGCAGATTAAAATTGTGTGCCGGAACCGGGACTCGAATCTGGGACCTTTGACTTTCGCGGGCAAGCGCACTACCGTCTGTGCTATCCCGATGTGACTCACGATACCGCCTTACAACTTTACTTCCACCAGTACCTCGCCTCCTACTTTCCAAACTTCACAGAAGCTCTCCTGTGAACCATGCAAGACTAGCAAAATGTTCAAATGTTTGTTAAGCTTATGGGACTTAACTACGGGGTTATCAGTCCCTAAACTTACTTATCAACTAGCTTATCCTAAGGAAGACACAAATATCCATGCCCGAGGGGGGATTCGAACACCCGACCGTAGTGGCTGTGCATATCGTGACTGAAGCGCCTCAGTCCCCTCGGCCACCGCGGCCGGCTGCAAGACTAGCACTCCTGGAAGAAAGGATATGGTGGAGACATGGCTTAGCCACAGCTTAAGGGATGTTGTGCGCTTATATGAAACTTCCTGGCACATTAAAATTGTGTGCCGGAACCGGGACTCGAACCTGGGACCTTTGCCTTTCGCGGGCAAGCGCACTACCGACTGTGCTATCCCGACACGACTCACGATGCCGCCTCACAACTTTACGTGAGTCGTGTCGGGATAGCACAGTCGGTAGTGCGCTTGCCCGCGAAAGGCAAAGGTCCCAGGTTCGAGTCCCGGTTCCGGCACACAATTTTAATCTGCCAGGAAGTTTCATATCGGCGCACACTCCGCTGCAGAGTGAAAGATTCATTCTGAAAACCAACTGTTCTCTCGTTGTTTCAATATGCGACAACCAAGCAATACATTCCAGCACTGATTGCGATAGGGCAGCTGTGGATGGCGGTCATGTATGGATGAGTTATGCCTGAGTGACTGATTGTGTGAGCGAGTGTGATCTTTTACTGACGAAGGATATGGCCGAAAATTTACAAGTTGTATGAATGTGAATATGACTTTGTTGAATTATGGTGAATTACTAGTTATAGTATCAACATTCCAATCTGTTCATTGTTAAAAATCAATAAACGTACATAATTATGATGGTTACACTGAATTATCTTTCATAATCTGGCCGCAGAAGCAATAAAACTGCATGGGCCCAATTTTGCCCCAGAGGTTCTTATACGTAGTAGTTTGCATGCAAATCTTCTAATATTAAATGCCAACTACACAAGATAGCAGCTATAAAAATATAATTTGTTCCTTTGCCCATTTTACTCTGGTTGTCATACCGCTTACGGATTCGTTCTCAAGTAATGCCGTTGGCGCAGCAGTTTGATGTTACTTCTGGCGTGACTTGAAAAGGTATTGATGGATCAGCTTTCGGTATAATGTAGTGATAGATTTTCTTTATTTTCGCCAACTTCCTGCAAAGATCAGCCGGCCGCGGTGGCCGAGGAGACTGAGGCGCTCCAGTCACGGTCTGCACGGCCACTACGGTCGGGGGTTCGAATCCCCCCCTCGGGCATGGATATTTGTGCCGTCCTAGTTCGTAAGTAGTTCATAAGTAGTTTGTAAGTTTAGGGACTGATGACCCCGTAGTTAAGTCTCATAGACTATACAAACATTTGAACATTTTTTTTTTTTTTTTTGCAAAGATCAATACCTCCCGCTCCCGGAAAAGCTTCACTACTCACATAATGATAAACTAATTCAAAACTATGCTAAAATTGCTCCTTCAAGATTCGTACTGAATAAAATTTAATATTGTCTCTATTGAAATTCATCAGCGCCTTTAGTTCAACTTATGTTGTAAAGTTTCGCGAGCTAGAATATACGTCATCATTAGTTGATTCCCACCCCCCTGGCCTGCTGTGGCCATTGTAAGTAAAGTATCAATTTTAAGTAACATAATTTTATAAATGAAGCTTACCGTATCAAATTTATACCTTGTTATACCAAGTTAAAGTAAATTTTTAAAAAGAGCGTGATTAAGATATAAACTTGCAATTAAAAACTACTGCACACAACAGTAAAAACTGGCAGAGGGGAGGGCCCATCTCTGATTCTGGAACCAGGGCCCGCAATCGAATATGGGGGCCATGTTGGGCAGTAAATATAGTGATCATGGTTTTAAACGCCGTCCGCCATCGGGACAGCGAGTGACATTCGGCGAATAAAACGGAGTATCTACTTTATATTCTGAATTCCAGAAAACATACTCAGGTTCGCATGAATAAAGCGATTCGGAGAATATACTTCAACCGAGTACGTTCTCAGCGTGATTAAAAAGGTGGCGGAAGTTGCTCACAACAGAAAACAATCTCCGATTCCGTGTGAATAAAACTAGACAAGTTTCTCACGACCGGAGAGCATTCTCCGTTTTCTGAAGTGACCTCTGTAGCATACTTCGTGCTGAGTAATTTCTATTAAACTTACCTTTTACTGTGGTTTATAATAAAAATGACAAAATTGTGTTGATTAGAAGGCAAAAAAAAAAAAAAAAGTTCCTTTTCACGTAGGCTAGTGTGAAGAAATGCGAGAGGAACTAAAAAGTTCATGCAAATAAAAACATGTTGCTGACGAGTCGCTTCCTTTACAATCATACACTGTGACACTTCAAGCATTTTATACAGTGACGAAAGTGATGTCAGAGGAATTTTTTCATTACCGACATAGACATGAGACACAAGTGGTTTCAGCGTTTGTTTGGAGTGCATATTTACAGTTGTAAACAGCTAAATAACAATTAACATTTGGTTTACGAATAGCCCAACTTATACATCTTACTTAGGTTATCAAAAATAAGTAATGCTATTGTTTTACAATCGTCTAGCTAAAATCCTCATCTGGTTATAAATGGCCAACTGCAGTTCACAACCCCATCGCATTCATGATGAAGTTCAACCAGGCACCTACCACTGAACGTACTCAGTATTTATATTTGTATACTTCCATAGGCAATAAAAAATATCAAATACTGCTATACCACTACACGAGTTAAAATGTTCAATTCAAGTTGTAAAGCTATGAGGCCAAACGACAGTGTTCACCCGTCCCTACACTTACAAACTTACGCTAAGGACAAACACACCCATGTTCACTGAGCAGCCGAGCAGTCCGCAACAAGGCGCCTTAGACCGCGCGGCCATTCCCGCGCTGCTATACGTAGCCACGTTCACATAACCTAATGTAAACAATATAAATATTCTCAAAAATATAATGTAATTTAATTAAGTATACCATATTCAAATGTAACATAGGGTAACGCAGGGAGAGTTGCACCACTTTTCTTCTTTAGGGTGAAATTGATCGGTTTTTAATTTTTTTAAACTTCTGGCAGCATTTTCCTATAGATTGTCAAATAAACTTAGCTACAGTACATTACTGAGGCCCTCCCACTCAAAGTGCGAGTTACATAACGAAATAAAAATATACATCAGTGATCCTTCTTAACCATTATGTATATGGGTGAGATGGACCAGTGTAGTGGGAGAGATAAACCACGTAAATAATTGCTACACATGAAGAAAAGAGTGAATGGAAATTATGTATTTTTATTGGAATATGTAGTAATGAATACAGTAAGACATTTGGGCCCAAAACAATTTTATCAGTTGTTTGTAAATAATAAGCGAACACTGGATTTTCATTAATTTGTAGATTTTGTGCAAACTTTTGGATATTTTTGTCCTACCAGAGCTCTTACACTTATTAGCAAATGATGAACAACATACATGTGGGGAAATCAAATGTTCAAATGTTTGTAAGGCTTATGGGACTTAACTACGGGGTCATCAGTCCCTAAACTTACAAACTACTTATGAACTACTTACGAACTAGGACGGCACAAATATCCATGCCCGAAGGGGGTTTCGAACCCCCGACCGTAGTGGCCGTGCAGACCGTGACTGAAGCGCCTCAGTCCCCTCGGCCACCGCGGCCGGTATATACATGTGGGGATTCATATTGGGATTGCGTCTAAGAAAGGAATGAATCCAGTCCTAACCAACCTTTTTTAATTCTTTATTAAAAGTATATTGTATATTTAGCCTTTCAGCTAATTCAAATGCCATACTCATTCCCGAATCTCTACATGGTGCAAAACCTCGCTCTTGAAGTTTCTTAATGTGAGCGATTACTTTTCGCTCATTCTGAATACCCATTAAAAGCTGAGGTCCCATACTACCCTTAGAATAATTTTTTGACTGCAGTCTTCCTTTCAATGTAGTTTTAGGTACACCAAAAGTTTAAACTGCAGCATTGACACCCATGATATTATGCCGCACAGCATGTATAGCCTTCATCAATCCATATTCAGTTCGTTTGCATAGTTCACAAAATCCGGTCCTTTTGTAATAAGTTGGCATTTTTCTGAAAGAGAAAAATACCAACTATGTAAAACCATGTTATTCGATCAATTTTTAAATATTAATACAATTTCCATGGTCACTTAAGATATGTTTAATTGTGATCCATCCCTCCCTAATTAAAATCCACGGTCCGTCACTCACAAATAGAACGGGTCCATCTATCCCGATTGTCTGGAAGGGATTGACCACCCCGAATTCAGTCTGCAGTTTTAGAACTCGGCGGCCATTTTCGTTAGGTACATGCCAATACATTTGTCAAGCTTTTAGTAATAAAACTGCAGGAATAGTGTGCAAATTGTGCCATAGTACCAAAAGAACGTACCAACATGATAAAACTTTTCTACTTACCAAAACAGAAAATGTGATTTTTCTCCTGAACTAAGACGGTAATACAACAACACTTTTGCACGACGTTCGTTCAACAAAGTGCTTACTAACAAGTGAAAGGTGCTGATCTCTAGCGGCGCATTCACGTAATACAGTCACTGGTCCATCTCACCCAGTGGTCCAACTCATTACTAGTTATCCTAATACGTCTACCTTAACGTCCGATGGTACCGCATCTTCAACATTCAATATGAACTGATAAGACAAGGCACCTACACTCTTAGAAATTTTCTTCTCTGCTCTGCTCAAAGTGACTTTTTTGAACTGCAATGAAAGATGGAAAGCTTTTCTACGTCAGTCTCATGAAGAGTAAGGCGAAGCGTGTAGCATGGAGGTGTGAAATGCTTCAAGTTTCAGCTCTTTTAAAAATATACAGCTTGTACTGAGATCGAAGGAGGACAAATTAAATATAAAATCATGAATCTGAAGCTAATATCAAATGTAACTTAATATTTAAATGGATTATTAATTATGGATCGCCACCATGTTTCTAATAACAAAGAAATATTTTGGTATCTGATACAAATTGCGCTCACTGGCGTCAGATGTGAGCTGATCAGAAGCTGTAGTAATAGCAATCTCTATCTATATATAAGTGAAAGGATACTCATTCACTCACTCACTGACTAAACACGAAATCACGAAAACTACTTCACCTATGAAGCTGAAATTCGGCAGGAATGTAGTTTATAGGTAGACGACGTCAGCTAAGAAAGGATTATGCGATAGGATTGATAGTTCAGGAGATATGAATTCATAAACAATGAAAACTTCCCCGTTTTGCGGCACGTGATAGTGTAACTTTATCAGTCCAGTAATTGAGGAGAACACTCAGCGACTTTCAACAAACCTTAAACATAATTTCAAACATTTAGGAAACTTTTTAACGCTTACAATCCCAGCAAAATGATAAAAGGAAAAACGTTTGTCGCTTACTACTTTTTCGGCGTTCGTGCTATAAAATTACGGCATTTGGCATGACGTTACAATTTATTACTCGTACACTATTAACTGTATTCGCGAGAAATGTTACAGACAGTATACACATCTGCCACTGAACGTACGTCCGTATTTTTGTCATAGTACGATACACAGTTCACGAGATATGAGGTCATAAACGTTTAGGTTCATGAAAAACCGCCTCATTACGCATGACGTTTTGATTTATTACGTCTTTCCTGCTAACTTTATTCGCGACGTGTTTTGCAGACATTTTACATAAACACCACTGGATGCACCTTCGAAATAATATCGTAACACGACAAACAGTTCAGGTGCTATGACGTCAAAGACAATGAAATGCATAAAAATTCGCTGGAATAAGCATGAGGTTGTGATTTACTACCAAATTTGCAACACCTTTCGTAACCAGTTTCCTAATATTCAACTCTGCGAAGCTGTAAATAATGTTTTTCTAGGACACAAAATTCAGGAGATATTACGTGATTACCGTGACATCCGTAAATACATACTGCATTATGTTTGACATTTTGTTAAGTCTTTATTACTCTGCTTGCAGCACATTTCGTAAACAATATCCTAATATACCACTGAGAGGAGGTACAATGATTCTATGGTTAAAAAACGTCAAACACGAAGGGTGTTTGTTTTTAGTTTGTTAATAAATTCTACAATGATTTAATGGTTAAAAAAACGTCAAAAACGAAGGGTGTTTGTTTTCAGTTTGTTAATAAATTCTCTGTTAAAAATAAAAGATGTTTGTTTTTATTATGTCAATAAATTGATTGTTAAATAAAGAAATTGACTGTGTTTAATTTCGTCAAGCGAACTAAGTCGCGGGTAGCAGCTGTAAATAAATAAATACCTGGGCAACACACGGTTTTCAGCTAGTGTTTTCATATAAGAATCCCTTCAAAATAGTCATAGGGATAAATCATTAATTTCGGGGACTTCTTTTAATGATAATGTATTTTTCAAAAGGAAGAAATATATATATATATATATATATATATATATATATATATATATATATATATATATATATATATGTTTGGTTTTGTATGTTTTTGATCCACTTAGAATTGTCTATTGTTAGCTAGTCGTTCCGGCATTGCTTCACAATTACTAATATCTATATACTCTTGCTTTCAACGTCAAATGTGCAAAATTTTATCGCAATCGTACGAATGATATTGATATCACAAAGAAAAGAGCTCTTTCGGTTTTCCAAAAATGTTTCCTATTTTCTGGCCAACTATTCCAAACTTTTACTTCACTCAAACCTTCCTCTCGACTTGAACGTCGATAGTGCAAAATTTAACGCAATCAGATAAATGGTTTTGATATTCCTTTGAACGTGAAATATTAAAAAATTTATCGCAATCAGACGAATGATATTGATATAAAATTGAAAAAAGCTCTTTCAGTTTCTCGCGAATTTTCAAATTTTCTGGATAACTTTCCCAAATTTTTAGTTCATAAGAACGTTCATCTTTCGTTGAACGTCAAATGATCAAAATTTTATCGCAATAATAATGTTAAGTACATTTAGAAGCACATTGAAAAAGGGACTTATTTCGAATTTTGCGACTTTCCTTTTTAACTGTCCCTCTTTCTTTTTCTTTTTTTTTTTTCTCAAAACTTTTCCAAGACCATAATAAAAAAAGAATTACCCCTCTCTGTCGTGCGAATAGTCAGTTACAGTGCTAAATTCAACCAAAAACACATTGAAAAACGCACTTTCACTTTTACTCAAATTTTCCAATTTCCCGGTAGATTTTCCAAAAACTTTATTTCATATCGGTTTTCCCTGTTTTCCTCCTTTCCGAGCGACTTTTCCAAGTTTTTATTTGATGAGAACCCTCCTCTTGCTTTCAACATGAAATGTACAAAATTTTATCGCAATTGGACGAACGGTATTGCTAGCCCACTGGAAAAAGCTGTTTCAGTTTTTCCCGATTTTCCTCTTTTCCGGACAACTTTTCCATATTTTATCACTGTTTAAACCTTCCCTGAACTTGCACGAACAGTTCAATTAGCCAAATCGGTTCAGCCGTTCTCGAGTTTTAGCGAGACTAACGAACAGCAATTCATGTTAAACGCTGAGATCATGAAACATAAAATAGTAGTGACTGGTTATGCAAGCGATGGGAGGTCTGAGTCTTAATAAGGACTTTGCCTAATTATCCGAGTGTCATCTGTTGCCAATCACAAGGTGCCAACTACGTTTTGCTCTGCTGCCAAATCATCCTCACCTGATGGGCAATGAACCCGCCAAGCACGTGACTTTTCCAAAGCCAGTGCAGAAACTCCTTTGCATTTAGGCATCGTCGGAGCCAACCTCCTGTGAAGTGGAGACGTCGTAGCAAATCCTTCACGCTAACGACGGCAAATCGGCTTATGCCGTTCGTCACGTACTGGGCGCTCTTCGGAGTGCTTCTTGGAATGTGGATTCTAGGAACCGAAATTAATCTCGCACACTTGACCATCACTGTGTGAGCTGGGCTATAGAAACACGCAAATATGTGGACGCCTTACGGCCGACACAATGCCCTGCAGAGGAGATCGACCCGCTGAGCTGTAAGCCCTTTTGAATAGGTCTCCCGAAGGCCGGGAGAGTAGTAGGTTTACGCAAACGGGATCTTCCCTCACTCCCCCTTCCTAACAGCACGTGTCCACCCAGCAGACGAGAGGAGAGAAGAGGACCTCCGACTGTTCCACTTTGTATTTTTTTATTTTATTGATATTTTAAAGCTAACCTACTGACAGTTAGCAGGCTGGCAGCAGCTACGTTGGTTGCTCTTCAGCCTTGTGAAATACATATTACGTCAAGTAGTAATGAGCGTGATAAGTAGAATAAAAATTGGGAAATTACAAACATAGACAAGTTGAGATTTCGGAGGGCAGACAGAAATTGACAATTAGACAGCCGTGTACATGTAAGACAAACATTTCCAGCAAGCGACGATAAAAAACACACATCGTTATATAAATACGCTAACACTACAATTGTGGTACAGATTACTAATTTATTCTTACAAGAAGGCCAATGAAAGTTACATAATTCGAAAGATTGTTTGTCTTATATTTCACGAATATAAATATTATGTGTGCATTTAGCCATTAAAAGTGGTAAAAGGAAGTAGAAATTTTCCTATCTACAGCTCGGATGAAGTTTTACGTTCTCCAACAATCAGCTCACTGATTGGCTATTCGCCTCGCCCAAAGACGCTGTAATGCAGCGCATCTGCAGTATTAAAATAACGTATTAAAATAAGTGAATATCGAAACATGGAGTGCTCCCAACTCACTTTCTTGTGCCGTTCAAATGCTTCATTTTCGCAGTGATTAAGAGTGGTTAAAGGAATTGGATGTTTTCATATGAATGCCGATATACAAGATGATGCGCCGGGAGAGGCATCTAGCGGTGCTCGGGTGGAACTACGAAGTCGAGAATGCCGATATAAATGATGATTCGCCAGGAGAGGCATGTAGTGGTGCACGGGTGGAACTACGAAGTCGACATGTTGTCAGCTCTGGAATTGTGAATATCGCAGTATCGAAATAACATTATTTCTTGGCGTTGTATAAATATACGAACACCAATACTTCCGTTTTTATTTGTTGTTATTGTGTCACGCATTTTCCTTAACACGTAACACGTTTCATATCTCCCAGTGCCGGTTAAATTTTACCAAATATCCCAGCGGCCTCCTATGACAATGTTGGCAACAGATGCTGAAAAGTGAGAATCCTGTGAGTCTTCATTTTAGCCAGTCGCTTGACAATGCTGATGTTTTCTCATGGAATCTTCCCTTTACGAGGGCAATTATTTTTACTGAGCGGACAAGGGTACATACAAAAACCTGTCAACCATAAAGCAGGAACACCATTATTTGCTTACTTCATGGTCTGTACGATACACTAATCGAGTCATTCTATGTGAGCAAAGATTTTCTATAGTGTTGTTGATGTTGCCAACATAATCACGCGAGGCTGCAGACATGATACGTAAAATTTTAGCCCCAGTGACCATTGTAAACACAATTGGTCGATTTTCGACCACAGGCAATACTAGTATTCATAAAACTGTTCAGAGCCACGGTGACGGTTAAAATTACATTGAGAAACGCACACACACACATGTCGAAGACAGTTGACGGTTCACACGGTGAAAATCGTAGATAGTGGTTGGTGAGGCTCCAGTTAAAACACACGGAAGTCACTAATCACTGACACTGACACTGGAGCACTGTTTAAAATGGTCGACATGCCCCGTGGGGAGGGGGGGGTGGGGGTGGGAGGATTCCACTTTCAGTAGAGATTCTAAGAAATGGCCCACCAAATAAATAGATCAACGGCGTAACCCACGTGTGAAACTTCTACACTGCCGTCTGACTCTCAGCTACATATTACACCCAGTAAAATCTTTATACAGGTTGGTCTACTGATAGTGACTGGGCCAAATATCTCTCGAAATAAGCATCAAACGAAAAAAACTACGAAGAACAAAACTTTTCTAGCTTGGAGAGGGAAAACAGATGGCGCTATGGTTGGCTCGTTAGATGGCGCTGCCATAAATAAAACGGATATTAACTACATTTTTTAAAAAAATACGTACCCCTATTTTGGCTATGGTATTTTTCGTTTAATAAAGGTTATTTCTTGTTTGGGTTTGAGATTTAATTCTTTTTTATTTTATTTTATTTATTGCGCCTCGGTTGCACAGTGGTAGAGTGCCAGACTACAAATCCAAAGGTCGCGGGTTCGATCCCCGACAGGTCTTAGGATTTTTATCTGTCACTTTCCACTTCTTTCACCTCTGGCAGTATTGCTCATGTGAAATATACCGAGTAGCACCGTGGTTCGGAACCCACGTTACATTGTACGTCTCCCTATAACTGGCTGAGTAAGTCAGTTCGAAGGTCGGAGGAAGGCAACGGCATACCACCTCCAAACAGGACCATGCCTAGTAAAGCACTGTGGTGTTCAAACCAATCTTCGGATTGTTGACTTCTTTTCCTTTATTTATTTATTTTTGTCTTTAAGATTATGTGGTGGTGTTATTATTAGATTTGTTTGTTTTCGTCAAGTTGATTTGAAGTATTTAATTGCCTATTCTTCTGTTGCTCATATGAGATTAGTGATTTGTGGTTTAATGACTATAAATTGACGGGGTCTAGTAAGTAAATAAATATGAATGTTTTATTTGGAACACTTTTTTCGCTTTGTGATTGATGGCGTTGTAATATTCACAAACATATTGCACACAATTTTAGACGAACAGTGGGTAACAGGTAGGTTTTTTTTACATTAAAACACATGACTTAGGTAACTTTGAACTTTATTTCGGTTTTTCTAATGTGATACATGTACTTTTGTGAAATTATCATACATTATGAGAACGCATGCTGTTAAAGCGTGATTACCTGTAATTACCTCATGACTTCAATAAATGCTCAAAATTATGTCCTTCATCTTCAATGCATTTGGCAATAGGCATAACAAAATTCCTCTCAATAGCAAGTATTTCGCCTTCAGCAATGTTGTCACATACACTGACAATACGCTGACTCATTTCAGACGTTGTCGGTGAATCACGATAACAAATATCCTTCAATTTTCGCCACAGAAAGATATCCGGAGATGTATAATCCGGTGAACGTGCGGGCCATGGTATGGTGCTTCTAGGACCAATCCACCTGTCATTCAATATTCCATTTAAGACCGCTTCAACTGCACGTGAGCCATGTGCCGGACATCCATCATGTTGAAACTACATCGCCATTCTTTCATGCAGTGAAACATATTGTAGTAAAATCAGTAAAACATTACGTAAGAAATCAGCATACATTGCATCATTTAGATAGCCACCGATAAAATAGGGGCCAATTATCCTTCCTCCCATAATGCCGCACCATACATTAACTCGCCAAGGTCGCTGATGTTCCACTTGTCGCAGCCATCGTGGATTTTCTGTTGCCAAATAGTGCATATTATGCCGGTTTATGGTACCTCTATGAATGACGCTTCGTCACTAAACAGAACGCGTGAAAAAGTGTGTTCTTGTCCCGTAATTTATTTTGTGTCCAGTGGCAAAACTATACACGACGTTCAAAGTCTTCGCCATGCAAATCCTGGTGCACAGAAATATGATACGGGTGAAATTTATCTTGATGTAGAATTATCAACACCGACAGTTTCAAGATTCACGATTATCGCTCAATTTGTCTGCTACTGATGTGCGGATTAGCCACAACTGCAGCTAAAACACTTACTTGGGCATCATCATTTGTTGCAGGTCGTGGTTGACGTTTCACTTGTGGCTGAACACTTCCTGTCTCTTTAAATATCGTAACTATCCGACGAAAGATCCGGACACTGGATGATGTCTTCGAGGATAACGATCAACGTAAATAGCAAAGGCGCGTTGGTCATTTTGATCACAATAGCCATACATAAATGCCATATCGACCTTTTCTGCAATTGGTGTACGGTCCATTTTAACACGAGTAATGTATCACGAAGCAAATGCCGTCCAAACTGGCGAAATATTACGCGATACCACGCCCTTATACGTTTGTGACTATTACAGCGCCATCTATCACAAAGCGGTAAAAGTGTTGAAAATAAAACATTCATATTTATTTACGTAATAGAAGAATATGTAATAAAATGGTTTTACCTATTTAAAAAATGCAGTTGATATCCGTTTGACCTATGGCAGCGCCATCTAGCAGTCCAACCATAGCGCCATCTGTGTTCCCCCTTCAAGCTAGAAAAGTTTTGTTCTTTGTAGTTTTTTCGTTTGCTGCTTATTTCGTGAGATATTTGGCCCGGTCACTATCAATGGACCACCCTGTATATAAAGCAGAGTGTCCGTATGTTCGTGAGTTTGTGTGTACGTATTACATACAAATCTACAGTTTTGTTCCAATCGTTTTTCAAATTTTGTACATGTAAGCTTCAATCCACGAAGACGGTCGCTGTAAGTGCAAGAATCACGTACAACACATAGTTCAAGAGATATGACGTCATAAACAAGGAGTCATTAGGAGGAATTTAAAATGGAACGACCATATAAAATCAATCGTCGGTAAAGCAGATGCCAGACTTAGATTCATTGGGATAATTCTAAGGAAATGCAGTCCGAAAACAAAGGAAGTAGATTACAGTACACTTGTTCGCCCACAGCTTCAATACTGCTCACCGGTGTGGGATCCGTACCAGGTGGGATTGATACAGGAAGTGGAGAAGATCCAACGGAGAGCAGCGCGCTTCGTTACAGGATCATTTGGTAATCGTGAAAGCGTTACGGAGATGATCGCTAAACTCCAGTGGAAGACTCTGCAGGAGAGACGCTCTGTCGCTCGGTACGGGCTTTTGTCGAAGTTTCGAGAACTTACCTTTACTGAGGAGTCTAGCAGTATATTGCTCCCTCCTACGTATATCTCGAGAGATCATGAGAGATTAGAGCCCACACAGAGGCATACCGACAATCCTTCTTTCCGCGAACAATACGTGACTGGAATAGGAGGGAAAATCGATAGTGGTACTCAAGGTACCCTCCGCCACACACGATCGGGTGGCTTGCGGAGTATGGTTGTAGATGTAGATGTAGATGAGATGCGTGGAAAAATGCTACATTAAGCGAGAATGCTGCTCATTTTCTCCTAAACCATAGGACCGATTTCAACCAAATTTGGTACACGTATTTGTTGCGTAGATAACAATTGCTGTAGGAATGGCCGAACACATTGAGGGCGCCGGCCGCGGTGGCCGAGGGGACTGAGGCGCTCCAGTCATAAGTAGTTTGTAAGTTTAGGGACTGATGACCCCGTAGTTAAGTCCCATAGACTATACAAATATTTGAACAAACATTTGAACATTGAGGGCCTTTCCCCGTCGAGAGTTCGAATCCTCCCTCAGACATGGATGCTTGTGTTGTCTTTGGTATAAGGTAGTTTTTCAGTAGTTTGTAAGTTTAGTTCCATAAGCTTAATAAACATTTGAACAATTGCTGTAGGAGTACGAACCACATACGACACATGGTTCAGGAGGTAAAACGCCATAAACGATAGCAGTTGCAAGAAACTGCCACATAATGCGACGAGAATTTATTCATTCACTGTTTCAGAATGACAGTACTTAGCGACTTGCAACAAAGTTTAAATATAATTTAAAAGATATATTAAACTTATTCTCGCTGACAAGCGTAGCAAAATGATGAAAGGAAAAGTTTCTCGCTTACTACTTTTCCGCTGTTCATGGAGTAAAACTACGGCATTCGGTAAGACGTTACAATTTATAATTTGTATACTATGAATTTTAGCTGCAGGAAATTTTATACACAGTATACACACACATAGATGAATGTGCCTTCGAAATTGAATCACAGTACAACACGTTGTTCTTGAGATATGAGGACAAAAACGTTCATGGAGAACCGCCCCATAACGCATCAGGTTTTAATCTATTACTTTTTTACTACTAACTGTATTCGAAACAGTTTTTACCGACGTGCAACATTTATACAAATGAATATATATCTAGGAAATATACAATTTTACAACATATAATTCAATAAATATGAATCTTATATAGTACGATGGGTAAAAAACCTTTCACATCTATAGAGCTACAGGGAAAGGAACAGAATGAAAGAGTGTACATCCACCGAAATCCGTTATTTTCGGCAGATGTAGCTTTTCACTTAAAGAGACTGTAGTTTCCAGTGAGACTTGCATTTTCTATTACGATTAATCTATTGAACACTGCAGAGTGGTTTTGACATCACATGAACAACTACATGTCGCTTGCTCAGGGGTGGGTTCCCCAAAGAATTTATGCATATTAGATTTTGGATAAGTAACAAAAATTTGTTTATAATAATTTTTTGAATTAAATGAATTATTAAGGGTTCATATCATTTGCATCTTGATGACTACGTTTCTTTGTCTGGATACTGCAGTTATTATTTGGAACATTATACAAGACAGCCTTATTTCTTGCATCATCATCATCATCAGTCGTTGTACTCATTGCTGAGCGTCGTGACCCCATGAACCAAGCGTCTCCATCCCGGACGGTTGTCAGCTTCTCTGAGTGCCTGCTGAAGAGGCAGACCGGAGATCTTCTTGATTTGATCTATCCATCTGCTCGCTGCTCTTCCTCTTCGTCTTGTGCCCTCGATCTTTCCTTATAAGAATATTTTTTCTAAGTTTTCCCCGTCTCTTCTCACAATATGGCCAAAGAACTGGAGAATTTTTTCGTCGACTCGAGAAGAAAGACGTCTGGAGATATTGAGTTGTTCAATATTGGACACATTTGTTCTTCTTTCGGTCCATTTTATGCGTAGCATCCTACGCCATCACCAAAGCTCAAACGCATCAATGCGTTGTTTGTCTCTGGCCTTGAGTGTCCATGATTCACAGCCATAAAAGAAGACAGAAATATGACATGTTATTAAAAAGAGATGGACGGAGATAGAACGTATATGAAAAATACTAACTCAAAACTTGAATAAAAAAATAAATACCAGGGCAAATATAAAATAGAGAATCAAGGCAAATGAGAATCGGAACTTCCATTCCCGCGTCCTGTCATTTAGAATACCTAAAGTAGAGCCAGAAATCGAATAACAAGCGAAATCCAACGCCTACAAGCTTCCCATGTCTTCTCAATGAAATATTAAAAGCCACTAAATAGGGACCCGTGACTTTCCAGCGTTACGATATGAATCGCTCGTGAACTCCTGTATGCTAATGATGCTGCAATTGTTGCGAACTCTGGAGAAGAACTGCAGGAGCTGATATAGAGACTTGGTCATGCATGCCACCTATTCTCGATGAGTATAAACAGCAGTAAGACAGTAATTTTGGACCAGGGTGGTAATGCAAAGCCGAATATCACATTAGACGGAACTACACTGCAAGTCGCGGACAATTTCTGCTATCTCGAATCTACTATTGAATCAAATGTGTCTGTTAATAAGGTGATTGATTCTCGCATTGATGAATCTGTGAAAATTTTCGGCAGGCTCTCTACACGTGTTTGGAGAAACAACAAACTCTCTTTCAGTACCAAAATTTTTGGCTCTCAGTGTCCTCAGCATCCTTCTGTATGTTTCGGAAACATTGACTACTTCTGCCCAACAAGATCATACCTTAATTCTTTGGACATGCGGTGCCTGAGGTCGATTCTTGGAGTGAGGACCGCATGACAACGAAGCTGTACTGTCTATAACCAACTGCAGAAGCCTTTCAGCTATTCTGAAAAAGAGACGACGACGCTTGCTGGGACACGCCTATCTTAAGGACCCAGAGAGGTTACCATATGAGGTGATGATTTGAGAGATTTTTCTGGTGGAAAGACCCGTAGGACGTCGTTTATTCAAGGACTCCTGTAAGCGAGATACGAAGAGTTTTGCGATCAATACCAACAGGTGGGAGGCACGGACTAGCATGAGACAAGGGTGGCTTCAAGACGTATCACCTGGAATATCGAAGCATGGTGAAGGATTGTTAGATTAAGGCAGACTGTTGGTTGTTGTTACTTTATAGTGGAGTAAAGACTCAGTCCCAGGCAGAAAAAGCTTCGCAACACTACCACTGCTCTTCCCTCAGTAGCTATATATACTTTTAGCAAAGGCGGAAAGAGGTGCTGTGCTGCCATTCGCTCCACAAGCCATACGAAAAAATGGGGCCTATAACCGCACAGGCACCGCAGCAATTATCTGTCAGGATGTTGTGGCAAAATGTTCAAATGTTTGTATAGTCTATGGGACTTAACTACGGGGTTATCAGTCCCTAAACTTACAAACTACGTATGAACTAGCTAAGACTAAGGACGGCACAAATATCCATGCCCGAGGGGGGATTCGAACCCCCGACCGTAGTGGCCGTGCAGACCGTGACTGGAGCGCCTTAGTCCCCTCGGCCACCGCGGCCGGTGATGTTGTGGCCAATGCAATGTCTGACGCCCAGCAAAAGTAAAAGGTATTCATTTTTACAGTTCAAAACACGGGTCACGACTCCATAAAATGTGACATTGATTGAAAAATAATAATATTACGTATTAGCTGTAAACCCGACGTTGCCCGGGTATTTATTTATTCTACCCTCTCGTAGTGCACTTCCCCTTCCCCCATCTCTCTGCATCCATCTCTTTCTCTCCTATCTCTCTGTTCGTTTCCACCTTTCCCTCTATCGCTAAAGTTTTGTACAATGTACCCTCTGTCATGTACCATAAAAAAATTATGTACGCAGTGATCTTCGTCTTCGTTTAAAGGTCACGTGTGCAAAATTTCATCAAGATCAGAGCAAAACTATGCATTTTGTCAAAGTCCGTAAGTTAAGTACCCTCCACCATGCAACGAACGAAATTTTATACAGTCAGTGACATTCCTCTGGTTTTTAAGGTCAAGTGTGCAAAATTTCATCAATATTGGAACAAAACTATACATTTGTATGCAATAGAAACTCAGGATCACATTGTTGTTCTCAAATTTTCCAGTTTTATTTCATACAACCCTTGTTCTGAGAATAACAAAAATGGATATGTCAAAACGGTCGAGCCGTTCTCAAGTTATGGCGCAACCACAGTATTTAGGGATCCATTTTTTATGTTGCTAGGTAGCCTCTCCCATGCACCGTATGAAACCTGAAGTAGTTGGTGAACTTCCTCTTGTTTTGAAGGTCAAACGTGCAAAATTTGGTGAAGATCTGAATGAAACTGTAGATTTCGCCAGTCTGCCATGCACCTTAATTCTGTCCTATCGCAAATACTTTCTTAACTGACGTCTACTACCTATAAAGTACATCCGACAAAGTATCAACTTTATAGGTGCAGTAGTTTCGGAGATTTCGTGTTTAGTCAGTGAGTGAGTGAATGTCCTTTTGCTTTTATATCTATAGAGATATCTCCTGAATTATTTGTCCTACAAAAACATTATTTACCACGTTCGTAAATATTAGCTAACTGCCTGTGAAATGGAGTTAATTGGGAAGACGTAATAAATTATAACCTCATGCTTATTAGAGGTTTTTCATGCGTTGCATTGCTTTTGACGTCATAAAACCTGAACTATATATCGTAATACGATGTTATTTCGAAGGTACATCCAGTGATATATATGTAAAATGTCTGCAAAATACGTCGCAAATGGAGTTAGTGGGACATACGTAATAAATCAAAAGTCATGCGTGATGAGGCGGTTTTTCATGAAGCTGTTTATGACTCCATATCTCATGAACTGTGTGTCGTACTATGTTAAAATTTTAAATGTACATTCAGTGGTATGTGAGTATACTGCCTGCAACATTTCTCGCGAATACACTTAATAGTGTACTAGTAATAAATTGTAATGTAATTACAAATACCGCAGTTATACTGCATGAACGTCGAAAAAGCAGTAAGCGACAAACTTTTTTCCCTTCATTATTTTTCTCGGGGTGTCAGGGAGAAAAATTTTCCTAAAGGTTTTGAATTATGTTTAAAGTTTGTTGCAAGCCGCTAAGTGCTCTCCTTCTCAAATAGTGGACTGATAAAGACACACTATCACGTGCTGAAGACGGGAAGTTTTCATTGTTTATGACGTCATATCTCCTGAACTATTGGCCCTATCGCAAACTAATTTCTTAGTTGACGTCTTCTAACTATAAACTACATTCCTGCCAAATTTCAGCTTCACAGGTGAAAAAGTTTTCGATATTTCGTGTTTAATCAGTGAGTGAGTGTCCTTTCGCTTTTATATAGACAGAGATTTTAAATGGCCTAAGTAATGTGTATGATTATGTCCTTCCTTGAACCAAATGTTAATAAGTAATATTAAGTTTATTGAACACCATATGTAACGTGAGAAGTAAGTGAAAACTCAGCTAATATTAAACAAAGACCATGTGTTTGCTTGTCGACGCTAGTCAATTGTTTCCCGATGATAGCCTAATAAGCAGAAAACCCGTTTGAAGTAAATAAAAATTATTAGAAGAAAAAGTCTATTCGTTTTTGACCTGAAATAGACTGACCATCTTTATCACTACGCCAGTAAATAAAATGGGATTAACGTTTCAAAATGATTCAGCACCCCTCGTATGAGCAGAATTTTGTTTCTGCTTCTCCAGCCACTCCCCGTCCATGAACTTTATAACACAAAGAGGCAAAAAACTGCTCGGTGACTATTCTTACATTGAAACTAAGTGCGGTCTTCCATTGAAACTAAGTGCGGTCTGACCATCTTTATCACTACGCCAGTAAATAAAATGGGATTAACGTTTCAAAATGATTCAGCACCCCTCGTATGAGCAGAATTTTGTTTCTGCTTCTCCAGCCACTCCCCGTCCATGAACTTTATAACACAAAGAGGCAAAAAACTGCTCGGTGACTATTCTTACATTGAAACTAAGTGCGGTCTTCCATTGAAACTAAGTGCGGTCTGACCATCTTTATCACTACGCCAGTAAATAAAATGGGATTAACGTTTCAAAATGATTCAGCACCCCTCGTATGAGCAGAATTTTGTTTCTGCTTCTCCAGCCACTCCCCGTCCATGAACTTTATAACACAAAGAGGCAAAAAACTGCTCGGTGACTATTCTTACATTGAAACTAAGTGCGGTCTTCCATTGAAACTAAGTGCGGTCTGACCATCTTTATCACTACGCCAGTAAATAAAATGGGATTAACGTTTCAAAATGATTCAGCACCCCTCGTATGAGCAGAATTTTGTTTCTGCTTCTCCAGCCACTCCCCGTCCATGAACTTTATAACACAAAGAGGCAAAAAACTGCTCGGTGACTATTCTTACATTGAAACTAAGTGCGGTCTGGCTTGACGTACGAGAAGTAGCAGTCGTGAACCGTCACGCTTCAAGGTGGGCGAGTTCGCAGAGGTTGCATAACGGCGTTGCGTGCATGTACAGAGGCGATTTGCATGAACGGTGACGTGACTTCTCAGACAGCCTGGAAGCACCGGCGATGTTTGCGAGCAAGTTGCCAATTTTTTATTTTTTATTTTATTTTATTTATTTATTTTTTAGTGTGAGAAGGGGCTATGCTACATAACATGAAAAATTAACTTTGGCTATTTTAAGTATCCTCGTGCCATTATGCGTCCATCCCGTGAACTAGAACCACGTAGTATAGCGCTCGCTCTTTGTGGAGATTTGTTTCAAGTTCTTGAATGCGCCCTTGCGATCATTATGAATGGGAGGAGGAGCTATGTCACTTACCGACGTTGTCCCCTATTTCAGTTGCAGACGTACCAACACAGAAATGCTGCAGATTGGTTTATCAGTTATAGGGGAAGAACAAGAAGAAGAACAAGAACAAGAAGATGCCAGGGTTGCCACTCCTAAAACAGGAGATACACTGTGGTTAATCATCATTATATGACTACACGTCTTGAGGAAATACACTGCTCTATCCACACAGAAGACCCATATAAGTCCTGAAGTTAAAAGATCTCATGACATTAATATCATACGTTCCTCCAATTTTTCACGGTGTTCTCCAAAAACTTAAATCCACGGAAATACTGGATAGTGCGGATACTTGAGAAGAGGTATGAAGTTGTTTATGGTTCCAGAATGAAACTTTCACTCTGTAGCGGTGTGTGCGCTGATATGAAACTTCCTGGCAGATCAAAATTGTGTGCCGGAACCGGGACTCGAACCTGGGACTTTTGCCTTTCGTGGGCAAGCGCACTATCGACTGTGCTATACCGACACGACTCACGAGCTTCTGTGAAGTTTAGAAAGTAGGAGGCCAGGTACTGGCGGAAGTAAAGTTGTGAGTCTATTTCAAACAGGAAAACACGCAGTAGCGCTTCGGAATCCGTGTGGTCGGAGCACTACGTCAGCTGTTTATTACAGGCATCTTCTTAAATTTCAATGGTTAAAACTGATCGGCATGAGATTTTTCGGTGCTCACATTCAAAAAAAGAAACGGTTCTTTCGTAGTTTTATTTTCCCCATTTGCGTACGTATTTGATGGTAAGGAAAAGATCAACGATATACTGGCCTGTTTAAATTAAATCTGTTATCTTACAAACGGGGTGAAAGCTACAGGAAGACTTTCCCGTCAATCCTAATTTAATACGCTATTGCCGGAAACAAAGAGATAAACTCCTGGCTGCAAAGGCAAGCTTAAAATCTTTCCGTGGGCCTTAAACCGAGAATTATGGAGAAATTCATACTGTGTAACTGCTTATGTCCATGAACTTCGGAATGATGGTTGTGTTGTCTCTTATGATGCAGAACAAAGTTCGCGAGATACCTGCTTCGCTAAAAATCGAAAGAAAGGAGTTTAAAGCAAACATTGGTTGGGCGATTCGTTTTATGAGACGGCAGAATCTCAGTCTACGAAGGAGAATATCTTTGTGCCAGCGATTAGCTCGAGACTACAGAGATAAGGCAATCGAATTCCATCGTTTCGTAATACAGCAGTATGACTGTTTGCTCTCCCAGATTGGTTAACACTGACCAGACACCAGCGTTTACTGATGCGCTGCGGGACACAACCAATACTCCAACTGGCTCAAAAAGTGTCTTTGTCAGGACGACTGGAGCGAAGAAACTAAGATGCACAGTGATGTTGTGCGTTACAGAAGACGCCAATAAACTTCCACCGTATGCTATTTTTAAAAGGAAGATATTACGAAAGGAGACTACCCCTCTTGTAGAATGAAACTTTCACTCTGCAACGGAGTGTGCGCTGATATGAAACTTCCTGGCAGGTTAAAATTGTGTGTCGGAACAGGGACTCGAACCTGGGACCTTTGTCTTTCCGGGCAAACGCTCTACCGACTGTGCTATCCCGACACGACTTACGATGCCGCCTCTCAACTTTACTTCCGCCAGGACCTCACCTCCTACTTTCCAAACTTCACAGAAGCTCTCCTGAGAACCTTGCAAGACTTGCACTCCTGGAAGAAAGGATATGGGGTGGAGACATGGCTTAGCACACAATTTTAATCTGCCAGGAAGTTTCATATCAGCGCACACTCCGCTGCAAAGTGAAAGTTTCATTCTGGAAACATCCCTTAGGCTGTGGCTAAGCCATGTCTCTACCATATCCAGGAGTGCTAGTCTTGCAAGGTTCGCAGGAGAGCTTCTGTGAAGTTTGGAAAGTAGGAGGCGAGGTACTGGCGGAAGTAAAGTTGTGAGGTGGCATCGTCAATCGTGTCAGGATAGCTCAGTCGGTAGAGCGCTTGCCCGCGAAAGGCCAGAGTCCCAGGTTCGAGTCCCGGTTCCAGCACACAATTTTATTCTGCCAGGAAGTTACTCCTCTTGTAATTCACTTATGAGTTGAAGAAAAGGGCTGGACGACAGCAGATTTGATGGTGGATTGGTTGGAAAAAGTCTGGGGAAGACGACCAGCGGCATTACTACAAAACAAGTCCCTTCTTGTCCTAGACAGTTTCCATGGTCACCTTGTTGAAGCTGTAAAGGAAAAATTCCTGGAGGTTTAACGCACATTCTTCAAAATTTAGATGTCAGTTTAGCAAATGAAAAGCCTTCCGCCGTTATTTTTTAAAATTTTTAATCAATTACATGTATCATCTCATCTTCAGACTCTTATAAGATCCACGTAGTAATATGAGAACTAGCCAATCCTTTATAATCCTGCATATACCCGCTCACCCCAAGATGTAGCTGACAACTGTTGGAGCGGATATATGCAGGATGATAAATGGATTGCTAGTTCTCATATAACTGCGTGGATCTTATAAGGGTCTGAAGATGAGATGATTAAAATCTCGAAATATGTGAGTGATTAAAATTTTTTAAAAAATAACAGCGGAATGCTAAATTAATGCATCGCCGTCGTCCCGTCGTCCATCTGAGATGGATACACAGAGTCTTAGATGTCAGCGTCAACAAACCTTTCAGAAAACACCTTCGACGCCTGTATTCACAATGGATGGTGGTGGGATCTCATCAACTGACTCTAGGAGGCAACATCAGGAAGCCATCAGTGGCGACTATGTGCGAGTGGATAATCCGGCATGGTAGAAAATTAGTGTCGATATTAAAAAAAAAAAAAAAAAAAAAAAAATCGAATTTTTTTGTGCCACTGACGGTTCTGAAAATGTTCAAATGTTTGTAAAGCTTATGGGACTTAACTGTGTGGTAATCAGTCCCTAAACTTACAAACTATACATATGAACTACCTTATACTAAAGACGACACAAACATCCATGACTGAGGGGGGGGGGGGGAACTGAAACCCCCGACGGGGAACGGCATCGCGCATCGTAGCATAGCGCCTCAATTCGCTCGGCCGCTCCGCCGCGGCGACGGTGCCGAGAACGACTTGTTGCGGAATAGTGAAAATGCAAAAGGCGACGTCTTATCTGATCCTGAAAAATAGTGATTATAGTAACGAAAGCGGGGCCGCAGAATAGTGAGAGGAAATAACGAAACAGTACATTGCTGCCAGCGAGCACAGAATAACGTAGAGATGCTATACCGCCTTCATCAGCAAATAGGCAGCGAAGGCACGGCAGCCATTTTGGTTGGGTGTAGAAACGGAGTTGGGCCGATAAATGCGTCGTTCTTCAAATGGCGCTAGCCTCAATTACATTGTCATTTGAACCCCTTAGGATAGGGGAAAAAATCACCATATTTTTCACGCAGACCGGTGAATACTGAAGGAATGCAACAGTGTTCTTAGCAACTACAATACGTACTGTGTTTGTGTACAATAATTGAAACTATTACTTTTGTGTGAAATTAAAATTACACCATAAAAAAGTTACTCGCCTGCAACTTTTTTGTTTGTTTGTTTTGTTTTGTGGTTAGGAAATTTTTGTCAGCGAGAAAGTTGTAGATTATGAAATGAAGTTTTCCTTTTATATAAATAAATTTTCTATAGCTCCCCTAGTTTACTTTAATTCGAGAACTCCAGAACGTATAGTGATGAAGTTTGTTTCAATTTCTTCGTTATAATTCTGGGATGAACGTAGGTTATATTAAATGTCAATGCGAAGAAGGGGAAATAATTGAAATAAAAATAATAACGTTTACCACTTCCGCACTTTCGTGACCTCTGTAGCGTAAACTATGAGACCTGCAACAAAGTACATACTACGCTCCTGGCCATTAAAATTGCTACACCACAAAGATGACATGCGATAGACGCGAAATTTAATCGACAGGAAGAAGATATTGTGATATGCAAATGATTAGCTTTTCAAAGGATTCACACAAGGTTGGCGCCAGTGGCGACACCTACAACGTGCTTACAAGAGGAAAGTTTCCAACCGATTTCTCATACACAAACAGCAGTTGATCTGCGTTGCCTGGTGAAACGTTGTTGTGATGTCTCGAGTAAGGAGGAGAACTGCGCACAATCACATTTCCGACTTTGATAAAGGTCGGATTGTAGCCTATCGCGATTGCGCTGTATCGTATCGCGACATTGCTGCTCGCGTTAGTCGCGATCCAGTGACTGTTAGCAGAATATGGAATCGGTGGGTTCAAGGAGGGCAATACGGAACGCCATGCTGGATCCCGACGGCCTCGTATCACTAGCAGTCGAGATGACAGGCATCCGCATGGCTGTAACGAATCGTGCAGCCACGTCTAGATCCCTGAGTCAACAGATGAGGACCAGCCTAAGTCAGCCTTCTCCTCTTCACCATTTGTATGTCAGGTTTTGCGTCAAGCTTTGTTAATTCCTGGGTGTTCCGATTTTCCATTTTGCTGTTTGTGTGTCCATCACAGGGCCATAGATTTTTCGTAAGATTTTCCATTCAATAACATGTAGTTTTTGTTGATCTGTTTTTCTAAAGGTGAGGGTTTCACATCCGTACATTACGACAGGCATAATCATACTTTGATAAATCATGACCTTAAATCTTCTCGAAATGTGTCTTTTTTTTTTCAGCACACCCAGAAAGCTAAAGTATGTTTTATTGGCTCCAGAAATTCTTGCATTTATCTCAGTTTCATAGTGGTTCTGATGACTGAAAAGGCTACCAAGGTATTTGAAAGCACTTGTTCTTTTGAAACAGAAACTGTCCAGTATGAACGGGTTCCCGTCACGTTTGTAAGTTTAGAGACTGATGACCCCGTAGTTAAGTCCCATAGACTCTACAAACATTTGTTATCTAGAGGTGATAGAATGGAGTGAGTTTTCATTGTGGTAGCTTCTTTAAAATTTACAAGCACAAATTTTTAGGTCTATCTGTTTGAGGTTAGGAATTATTATGGGATTAGGGGAAATTATTATAGTCGGTTTTAAAAACATATTATATTTTTCAAAATTATCTAAGTACATATTTGTTTTATTTTTTGTGTAATGTGAGTGAAATTTTGAAACAGATTTTAAACATTATGATGAGATTGCAGTACACATGGGGTCACTTTCTGGTTCATTTTGTTGTGGCGTAAAGTCAGCGCCACACGACAGACGTAAGAGATCGATCGTGGAGAAGGCAGCGATCGACCGAGAGCCAATCGCAAGCAGGCGCCGCGCATCCTGGAGGAGAAGGAGGAACCCAAGATGCGCGCCCTCTACAAGCGGCTATATCAAGCCGTCTGGATGGCCTGACAGTTACTAGTTAGAACTCCGGCAGTTAGTAGGTAGCTACGAAGTCAGAAATAGGACAGTACTAAGTCAGAACGCGGCTACTAACCAAGCAGTCACTAGGTATCAGTGCAGCTAGTATCATACGGGAGACAACGCGAGAAGCAAGAAGAAACAGACATATGTTCTAAAGTTTAGTATTATAATTTTCAGTCAATGTAACTTGTATTATTAATCTTAATAGTTGTTACAGTTGACATCAATTCCTGCACCAGTACCTTTACTGACAACCAGACCGGGATGAGGAAACAACAAAAGGCGACGAGGTCACAACAGATTTCAGTTTTTGTTACCTGACTAAAACAATGTATTGCCTCCTCCTATGTCTTTCTCTTGAAAAGACCATGAAGCTAAAACCGAGATAGATTCCCACTCACACGTTTACCATGAATGATTGTTACCGCGAAACATTCGTGACAGGAACATAAAAAGAGTCCTATCGCCAAGTGCCAGGTAAGGAAAAAAAAAAAAAAAACCGATTCAGCGTGACCTACACCCGTATTGAATGTTTCAAGCCGCGCGGAATATCCGCGTGTTCTAATGCATGATGCTACGGACTGGGCGGCAGTTCACGCCGGAGGTTCGATTCCTCCGTCGGGCATGTGTGTTGTCCATAGTGTACGTTAGTTTAAATAGTTTTCGGCGGCGGAGTGGCCAAGCGCATTGAGGCGCTATGCTCCGATGTGCGAGGCCGTTCCCCGGCGGCGGTTTTCGATCTCCCCCCCCCCCCCCCCCTTCCGGGGCATGAATGTTTGTGTCGTCTTTAGAATAAGTTAGTCCATAAGTAGTTTGTAAGTTTAGGGACTGATATCCCTGCAGTCAAGTCACATAACCTTAACAAACATTTTAACATTAAAGTAGTTTGTAACTCTAGGGACTGGTGACTGTAGCTGTAGCTGGTACAACAGGTTTACAGTCATTTAAACATTTGAATTCTTCAACTGTATAATACATCGCGAAGTCATGAAATACCGTTTCATATATCACGAATTTAAAACTAAACGTTACTTTCTTTTTTCCTCAAAATGCGCAACCCATTGGTACGAATACAACCAAGAGACTGAGAGAATCGGCGACCAACATATCGGGTCGTGTAGTGTCCGATTCGTGGCGATCCTGCGACGCTGCTACTGTGAATGACTGCACTGAACTGCACATGCCGCGTTTCTTGGTCGCAGAGTATCTGAGTTCTTCGGCGGGTTGAGTAAACCGTGTCAACAGGTCCTCAGCCAACACCACTGCCTCAGTTCGCCACTTTTTTTCTTTCTTTATTTGGCCTTCTGAGTGTTAACTCAATGTGGCCATCTACAACACACATGGAAATGTACATATATTTAAATAAACAGAAGAAACAGAAGTACATTTTGTCAAAATGGGAGAGTGGAAACAAAGCCAAAACTGCATTACATTACAATTCAAATAATTTTGGAACATTTTCACATATTCACAAGCAAATCCTTATAATATACAGGGTGTTACAAAACGGTACGGCCAAAATTTCAGGAAACATTCCTCACACAAAAAGAAAGAAAATATGTTATGTGGACATGTGTCCGGAAACGCTTAATTTCCATGTTAGAGTTCATTTTAGTATTTCTCTTTAAATGTAAATTGAAATAATTCGTGCAGACAATTGTCAAAATACCAATTCCTTCGTTAGTATGTACTGTACTTCCTCGATTCACCGCCAGTTGCCCCAATTGAAGGAAGGTAATGTTGACTTCAGTGCTTTTGATGTCTTGATTGAGCCTCATGTTCTTCCACCTACGCTCACTGGAGCACGTTATCATGATTTCATACGGGATACTCTACCTGTGCTGCTAGAACATGTGCCTTTACAAGTACGACACAACATGTGGTTCATGCACGATGGAGCTCCTGCACATTTCAGTCGACGTGTTCGTACGCTTCTCAACAACAGAGTCGGTGACCGATGGATTGGTAGAGGCGGACCAATTCCATGGCCTCCACGATCTCCTGACCTCAATCCTCTTGACTTTCATTTATGGAGGCATTTGAAAGCTCTTGTCTACGCAACCCCGGTACCAAATGTAGAGACTCTTCGTGCTCGTATTGTGGAAGGCTGTGATACAATACGCCGTTCTCCAGGGCTGCATCAGCGCATCAGGGATTCCATGCGACGGAGGGTGGATGCATGTATCCTCGCTAACGGAGGACATTTTGAACATTTCCTGTAACAAAGTGTTTGAAGTCACGCTGGTACGTTCTATTGCTGTCTGTTTCCATTCCACGATTAATGTGATTTGAAGAGAAGTAATAAAATGAGCTCTAACATGGAAATTAAGCGTTTCCGGACACATGTCCACATAACACATTTTCTTTCTTTGTGTGAGGTATGTTTCCTGAAACTTTGGCCATACCTTTTTGTAACACCCTGTAGATTTTAGCCGGCCGCGGTGGCCGAGGGGACTGAAGCGCTTCAGTCACGGTCTGCACGGCCACTACGGTCGGGGGTTAGAATCCCCCCTCGGCCACGGATATTTGTGCCGTCCTAGTTCGTAAGTAGTTCATAAGTAGTTTGTAAGTTTAGGGACTGATGACCCCGTAGTTAAGTGCCATAAGCTTAACAAACATTTCAACATTTGAACATTGTAGATTTTGTCCAGTGGTCTGAATTATGATTTTATACACACGAATATCTTTTGTAAACAAAAGGGAAGAAGCTGACTGGGGAAGGGGATATCCCATCTTCACCAATGTCTGCAGGAAGTTCAAACGTTCTCGGTCAAATTTGGGGCACCTGAACAGGATGTGGTTGACATCAGCTTCCGTTTCAGGATCACACTCACACGCCGCCGAATCGTAGACGTTGATGCAATTGTAGATGTTGTGGATAAGAGGCGTGATTGAAGCGAAGTCGAATGATGGTAGACATCGCGGATCGGTCCAGATGAGTCCTCATAAACCACGGCTGCCTAGAAATCCGAGGTTCCAGCATAGCGTAAGAAGCGCCTTTCCTTTGTTGGGAAACGTTCCACATTTGTTGGCACTGTTGTTTGGCGTATTCCTTGACCGCAGATAAGAGGTCGGTGTATGGTAGCTGCAGGTCCAGGACAGTGCCTAAGGATGCCGCTTGTTTAGCCAATGTATCAATTTCCTCATTATAGCAGGTACCAGCGTGAGAAGGCACCCACAGTAAATTAACTATCCGCCCCGTATTTGTACAATGAATATATGCGCGAAATCGCATCCAGAATATAGCTGTTCTCTCTCTCTCTCTCTTTTTTTTTTTTTTTTTTTTCTCCATCTCCGATGTTGCAGGGTTTCCTTTGAAGGACACTTTGAGACTCAGACACAGTTAATATCTTCGTGAAGGATATGGTAGAAACAAACCTAAGTGCTTCCAGAATTGCCACTGTCTCCACCGTAAATATACGAGGTGCGTTCAGAAAGTAAGTTCCGTTTCAATATATCTCCGCTGCTGCGCTGCGATTGCAGTTCCGCACATGCGCTGTAGACGATGTGTATCAAGGAGAAGAACGTGCGCCATTTGGAGATCGCTGTCAGTTACGTACGCTTTGTTGTGCTTGTTTGAAATGTCGGCGTCGATTGAAAATCCCGCCGCCAGTGAAATCAGGTCGGTGATTCGGTTTCTGAATGCGAGGAGAGTGAAACCAAGTGAAATTTATCGGCAAATTTGCGATGTTTACGGACCAAATGCGATGAGTGATTCGATGGTAATAAGATGGGTCCGACAGTTCAATGGCGGGCGTAGTGTTGTGCACGATGAAGAACGAAGTGGGCGTTCACCTTTGGTTACAGAAGAACTGGTTCACGCGATTGATGACAAGATCCAGGAAAACCGTAGGTTTACAATTGGTACTCTCGCTATGGACTTCCCCCAAATTTCACGATCACTGATATTTCCAACTGTTTGAAGACACAGGCGGCAGATTTCTATGAAGAAGGTATACAAAACCTGGTGCCACGCTATGACAAATGCCTGCAAAATTTCGGCAGTTATGTAGAAAAGTAGTTTAAGAGTTGTAGGATTTTGTGCAATAAAAATGTCTTCTGTATCTGTGTACAATTTCATTTTATTACCAAACGGAACTTACGTTCTGGACGCGCCTTGTAGAAGTATTCGTTGGCAGTTGGAAGGTTCTCCGAATCTGAATCTGAGGGCAGAAAAAGGCACACCCAGTACACTCTTCTTGCGGTATTTTGGATCCATCTGTATATACACAAAGAAAATCAGGCGCTGAGCTGCAACGAGGCGACTGAATCCGTTGTTGACAGTGTTACTTCAGTCCGCCACTGCCACAGGATAAGGAGTACACAGAAAGGAAACTCCCGCTGCAGTCTGTCGTCCAAAATTTAGTGCGCATGCGCGGGATCGGCCATCTTGAAAAGCAGTAAACGCGTGATCACTCCCTACTCTGTAGCGTGGTAATGCGCCGTCTTTGTTTGTTAATTGTGTATTTTAGCTGCCTGAATCGCATAAAATCAAACAAGTATTTGGTGCAATGAAAAGAAAGAACTGTGTGTCGGTGGGTGTAGCTGTTCCGTTTTTATTACGAGCAGCAATAAAAGTAAAGGCGGCCGATGGTGTTCAGCACCTAATTTGCCGCAATAATTCTCATACAAATAAGGATATAAGCTTCTTCACCTCCCCAAAAGATGTCATTACGTCATTACTTCTGTGTAATCACGTTGTACTGCTAAGTCTGACTTGTGCAAATTTATTCGTGTCAAATAAAACCTGGCAGTTGTAAAGCCACTTTCTTGTTTATAACTTATTTCTCAGACATAACTTCGTGTTACTTGGGATTTTTCTGGAGATAAGCACCAAATAAAACGATCATTGATTCCATCGTACATTTTCGTAGTTGTATTAAAATTTAGGCCTACTTTTTTTTCGTTGGATTACAATTAGGTGCAAGAACAGGGCGCAAAATAGAGGAGAGCGTAATGAAAAACTGTTTCCTTTTTTAAAAGTCGGAGAGGTTAGCTGCGGTTCGTAAAAAGTCCATTTCCAGCCAAAGTACTAAGTGGCTGTAGTTCCGCGTTTACTGCTTTTCAATATGGCGTCGAGCGCAACGCTTGGTAACATACAGATCAAAGGCACCGCCTCCAGCTTTCCGTTCTGTATACTCCCTATTCTGTGCCACTGCTGCAGGCCATAACAAAACCATCATCTCAGTCAGAAAACAAGTGATATTTGCGTCCGCGAAGGACGCCTTGAATTAATTCAAAAGTAAGTCACTGGAATTCCAGAAAGTGCACAGCGGAATGACCTCGCACGGCTGAAAATAACTCGTGCAAGGCTGTGGAACGGGACCCGCAAAGGTGGGCTTTGTTCGGAGGCGGCTGCTTCGCCACGGGCGGCCGTGCTCCATGTTGTCGCCGCTGTGTTGCGTTGCGACGCCATTCAGGCATGCGATAATATATTTTATTTCACGAATTTCTGCAGAACTATTTAAATTTTGTACAGAGAACTCCAGAACTATAGAAGATCTACCCAGAACTCTGAAAAAAATGTATATTCCACGTAAAAGAGGTGCGAACTTCACACGACTCTAGTGCAATTTTTGATAGTTTATGTCCCTCATTTATGGAATTATCTCATTAACTATTATCTGCGCAATATATATATATATATATATATATATATATATATATATATATATATATATATAGGGTGTTTCACTAAGTGTGTTTGCCTCTATAACTTATAAAATAATAGGTGACGGGAAATTTTTATGCGGTAGGTCAACACAAGAAATGTTACACTTTCTGCGGAGCTATCCCCTCGGGCACGGCCCACTGTCTCATGACCACCAGCCAGTCAGCTACGCTGTCGTAGCCTCCGCCCCCTAAACTTTGTAGGGTTGTAGCTCCCAAACTAACAGTGATAGGAATGTAGTTTAAATTGATTTGGACGCAGCTGATTTCAAAGAATCCAATGCACGATAGAAAAAACTATTGCTCCATTTAAAAAATTATATCTTTGTGCTGTAACTCTTTGGAAAATGATACAATAAACTATGTTCATAGCTCCACAGAAAGTGTAACATTTCTTGTGTTGACCTACCGCATTAAAATTTCCCGTCACCTATTATTTTATAAGTTACAGAGGCAAACACACTTAGTGAAACACCCTGTATATATATATATATATATATATATATATATATATATATATATATATATATATATATACGAGGTAAGTCCACAAAGTAAGTTCCGTTTGGTTATATAAACCAAACGTTTACAGATACAGAAAAAAATGTTTATTGTATAAAGATCTGAAACTGTTCAACTACTTTTCTACATAACTTCTGAAATTTTGTAGGCACTTGTCATAGCGTGAGACAACTTTTTGTGTGCCTTCTTCATAGAAGGTTGCCGCCTGAGTATTCAAGGCAAGCATGTGGCAAACATGTTCTTTCAGCTCATCATCGTTGAAGTGTTGACCACCAAGGACAGATTTTAGGTTTCAGATTATAAAAAGAAACTCATAAATAATTCCCCAATACTGAAAATTAACTACTTCCAAAACTACATATCTATAAAAAGAAGTCATGCTTTTACATGTTATAGGGGTACTATTAGACAGAAAGTGGTATAACTTCCACATAACAGGAAAATTTTTAAGTGTTCAAAGTGACCCCGACCCATGGAATGAGACTGAAACGTGAAAGTTATTTTTAATTATCATAAAGAGCACCTGATGAAAATATATAATTTGCTTTGTCATATTCAGTAAGACCTCTTGCAACTCACCAAAAAGATTCTTGTCAATATCTTGAGAAGTTGTGGTGTAATGTTCAGAATAAAAAAAAATTATAAAGATAATTATAAGAATCAAAAAATGATAATAAGAATGACAATAACAATAACGACCTTGTAAAGGACGGTAAGCATGTTGTGAACTTCAGTCCTATTAAATGTTCAAATGTTTGTTAAGCTTATGGGACTAAACTTACAAACTACTTATCAACTACCTTATACTAAGGACGGCACAAATATCCATGCCCGAGGGGGGATTCGAACCCCCAACCGTAGTGGCCGTGCAGACCGTGACTGGAACGCCTCAGTCCCCTCGGCCACCGCGGCCGGCTCAGTCCTATTACCATTTTGCAATTGCGTCGTTTCGTTCTCGCAGCTTGTGAGTTACTCACATCGAGCAGAGACATAAGACGACAGACTGTACTGAAAGAGCTATAAATGAGGTAAATTGCTTTGAGGAAAGGTGAGATTCATGGCTATGATGGAGAGAAGAACTAAGATGAACATAAGAATGAAGGCTATGCCGTCATTAATGAGTAAATTTTGAGTTTGCTCTTGAATGTCGAGTGGTTTAGGGTAAGACGTAGATCACATGGCAGAGTGTTCCATAGTCGTATGGCTGATACGTAGAACGACACGGAGAAAGATGTAGTGTTATGTAAAGGTACAGTCAATATGCTAGACGTATACAACCACTACCACCTAGAGAGAGGGCCGCGGCGCTCTCGTGTGACGTCAGGCACAGTAGGTTGCGCGCGCATAGCTGACTGGCTCGCTGCTTCGGCATAGTGGGCCGTGCCCCAGCGGCTACCCAGTCAGCTATGCGCGCGCAACCTACTCGGCCTGACGTCACACGAGAGCGCCGCGGCCCTCTCTCTAGGTGGTGTTGATCCGATCTGGTATTACGGTTATGGAATGATGGTAGAAGATGAGTATTGGGGGCACTGGTGGCTAAGAAATCGATGAAGTAAGCACAGCATTGGAAAATCGCGCCACTTACGTGGGCGCGTCCCATTAACAGGCGTAAACGCAAGCAAAGTAAGTATTTACTTGCAGGAATAACAATTATTTCAAAGGTTTTACTCGTCTAGTTCCGAAGAATCTTACAGTGAAAGCGTGTTACCTCAGAAAATTGAAATGTTCAAATGTTACTAAAACTATGAGGCCAAACTGCAATTCTCATGAGTTCCTAGGCTTAGAAACTACATAAACTAACTTATGCCAAGGACAACAGATACATTGTCCGAGTGGGGACTAAATGTGTTCAAATGTTTGTAAAGTTTATGGGACTTAACTACGGGGTCATCAGTCCCTAAACTTACAAACTACTTATGAACTACTTACAAACTAGGACGGCACAAATATCCATGCCCGAGGGGGGATTCGAACCCCCGACCGTAGTGGCCGTGCTGACCGTGACTGGAGCGCCTCAGTCACCTCGGCCACCGCGGCCGGCCGAGTGGGGACTCGAACATCCGATGGTAAGCAGATTTCACTCCGTAGCAAGGCGCCTTAGTGTGGTCGGCCACTCACATATGGCTGTGATGTTGGAAGTACATGAAAATGTGCTTAGAATATTTTCCGTTGGCACTTAATTAGTTGACGCTGCATTAGTTAGATACAAACGCATACTTTATAACAAAGTCGATAGTAATCAATAACACGCAGTTGAAAATAAAAATTTGTCATCCTTTTAGACTATGCAGCTCACTGAAGATTTATTATTTAAACAGTGCATATTGAGTACATGAAATGATTACATTTACAGAAGAAGCGAAACGTTACACAAAGTGTGAATTATGCAGCAGTCAAATGTCATCGAAATCTGTTCGGCAGTTAGAAGACGTTGAAGTCTTGTGTAAGCAATGTATTCTTTACGTTGAATCGTATTAAGTACAATATATCAAACATCAGAAACATTTTAATAAATATTTTAAATTGCAAAAGTTGAAAGTATAAATACTTTCTGCAAGAAGTGTTGAAGCGTCTCAAAATCTGTAAAACAAGCGTTGATACTCAGCTATTCCACATTTTGAGTTATATACTTAAAATCAACAAACATCCTGACTTACACACTTTCTAAAGTAGCTTATCTTCTTCATCGTTCAAACTAGTTCCGGATCGAATTTCATAAAAATTGATCAAGTGGTTAAGTTCTGAAAGCATAACAGACAGAGCTTCTTTCGTATTTGTAATATTAGTGTGGATGGATAAATACACAATAACATAATTTGAAAATAATAATAATAAAAGTAAGGAAATATGCAATGCTAGGAAGACATAATGAAACACATGATACAGATTCCTTTACAACACAAAAGTATAAAATACTTCTGCTAGTGCAGCACCGGAATTTGACAACCATGAGAGAATTACAGTCCTACTGTGAAGTGCAAGCTACAAAGAAAAATTCGGTACAGAAAAAAGAAAAATTACTACGAAACACATCAGAGGAAAAACTTATATGAAATATCCGTAAGAAAAAAAGATCAACATTTCAAACATTTTGTTCCGAATTTTTTCTATGCACGAAAACGTAGATAACTGCCCTGCAAACGTTCTATATTCGACTAGCTGAAAACCTGGCGTTGCCCGGGTATTTATTTATTTACCCCTTTCTTGAGTAGGTACTTCTCCTATCCCTTCTCTCTCTCTCTCTCTCTCTCTCTCTCTCTGTCCATCTCTCTCTCTCTCTCTCTCTCTTTAATAAGAACAAGTTATATTTATCGGAGAATATAAAAGAAATAAGGCTGTCTTGCATAATGCACAAAATTATAAGTTCAGGTTCGAAACAAAGAAAGATAGTAATCAAAATACAAATGACATAAAATTCGTTTGATCTCATATTTATTGAGTTATATGTTGTACAATTGTTTAATATTTCAGGTATGTGTTCATTTGTATAAGTGCTGTATGTCTATAAAATCTGTTGCGAATACAATTAGTAGTAAGGAAGTAACAGATTAAAACTTCGTACGTGATGGGACGGTTTTCCATGAACGTTACTGTTTATATGCTCATATCTCATGAACTAAGTGTCGTACTGTGATACAGTTTCGAAGGTACATTCAGCTATATGTGTGTATACTGTCCGTAAATTTTCCTGCTGCTACAATTTGTAGTGTAGAAATTATTAATTGTAACGTCATACCGAATGCCGTAGTTTTAGACATGAACATTACTGTGGTTGTCAGCGAGAAAAGTTTAATGAATGTTTGAAATTATGTTTAAAGTTTGTTGCAAGTCGCTAAGTACTCTCATTCTCATGTAGTGTATTTATAAAGTCTCGTCGCATTATGTGGCTGTTTCTTACAACGCCAATTGTTTATGACGTCATATCTCCTGAGCCAAGTGTGATTCTTAACCTCACAGTAAGGAATGCATGTACCAAATTTGCTTGAAATCGGTCTAGTGGTTTAGAAGAAAATGAACAGCATTGTCGCTAAATGCAGAAGTGTTTTGCACATCTCATTCTTTACGACGTCATAATCTCGCAAACAATATGTTGTACGCGATCCTTACACTTTTACGGCGACCGTCTTCACTGATTGAAACTTAAGTGTACAAAATTTCATAAAGAGTGGAGCAAAACTGTAGATTTGTATGCAACACGTACAGACAAACACACGGTCACTCGGCTTAATATATAAAGAAGATGAAAAAAAACAAAATCGCAACTGGTTGGAAAAGATTACATCTTATTCAATTGCATAGACGGACAAAAAATAAGTCTCAAGTTTTGTTTAACACTATATTGAATGCTTTATCTATATTGTTCATGTTCATATGACATATTTTAAGATCAGCGCAAATTTTATTCAGAGCACTAAAACGATATTAAATTTGAATTAACTATATCAGAAAATTAAATTCGCCGCGGTGGAGTGGCCGAGCCTAAGACGTCTCGCAGCGAAGCGCGCGGTTGTTCCCCGTCGAAGGTTCGAATGTTTGTAGAGTCTATGGGACTTAACTACGGGGTCATCAGTCCCTAAACTTACAAACTACTTATGATCTACTTACGAACTAGAACGGCACAAATATCCATGCCCGAGGGGGGATTCGAACCCCCGACCGTAGTGGCCGTGGAGACCGTGACTGAAGCGCCTCAGTCCCCTCGGCCACCGCGGCCGGCTCGAAGGTTCGAGTCCTCCCTCTGGCATGGGTGTTTGTGTTGTCCTTAGCATAAGTTAGTTTAAGTAGTTTCTAAGCCTAGGGACTAATGACTAACGTAGTTAAGTCCCTTAGATTTACAACCATGCTGTCGACGGGACGTTATATTCCAAGTTTCCTTCCTTCTTCCTTTTAGATTTACAAACATTTGAACATTTTGCAATAATTTATAACCGCACTCGATTCTCAATTTATTCCATCATGTTCGGATAAAACGATGCAGTTGCAAACATTAGGCTAGATGTGGCGTCACTGCATTCTATTATGGTCGCGTGTACGAAAGTATGATCTTCTAACTATTCGTAAAATTCCATGTACCAAACTTCCCATTCTCCCTTATACTTGTAAATGCAGGAGCCTTTCGCCACTGGCCAAAAAGTCACTTTCCTGCTCGGCCACAATTCCATCATTCTTGATTTTGTACCAGGCTCACCTTTACATCGACAAGAAGGTATAAATAGTGAAATACACGCCAAGGACTTGGCACGATGGGAACTATAACGCTACCTGCGGGTTACGTAAACCTACCGGGACAGCAAAATAAAGCTGAATAATTTTTTACGTAACCGAGGTAACATATTTGCGGGTTTCGTGAAAATAAAAAAAATACAAAATAAATATTGATCGAGGGGAAAATGAACCCTGAATGTGAAGAATGTAACGTAAATGAAATAATAATATGACTAGTAGAATTTGGAATAAATGGGGGTCCTTGCAGGCAACGTTATAAAAAGCTTACGTCACACAGGTACTTACGAAAATTCAGCACCAGCGGGAATTTTATAACTCTTGTAGGCTCTGAAATTGTTAAGCTGTACACTTGGTGCCGTAAAAAGAATTGGTAGCCAACAGTTCGTGATAATGTCGGGGCCGGATTTGGTTATACGTGATAATATTTCAACGGGGCGCTTGGCGCTGAATTTATATGTACCAAAGCATCATGTACCAAAGAAATGTGAAAAAGTTTTGGTTCTTTATGATGGGTCCCGGTGGAAAGGTAATTAAACATGAATAATTGATTTTAGACTGTAATGGCGGCCGACATTGTTGTACACATTAACTGCCAAACTATTAAAGAAAGCAACTGAATTTAATAAATATTTAAACAAAAGGGAGGTAGTTTTAAATGAAAAAATGCAATGGGTTAACTGAAATTAATTTTTTAATGATAATAACTGATGGCCGCACTTACACAATACGATGATGTTCTCTCGAAACAGAAGCTGACTGACATATATTAGTAGACTGGCAATGCCTTATACAGTATCATTGGTGTCAGTGAAGTCTCGCCGCCATATTTCTATACCATAAACTAGTAAGCAGTCGTGTGAGTTATTACAGAAAACAGTCGTAAAAATATGAAGGAACTGACATAACTACGCTGTCTTTAGACTTTTGACATATGGGAAATTCGTGTGTTGTATATGGCTGTAATTTTTTCAGCTGCAGTAAGCTTCGACACATAGATTAATGGGTTGCATTGATTTGTTGTCATTATTAATCTGTTACCAATTTAATTCAACTTCGGGTTTTATTTCAGTAGTGTGGTCATTAGACAGGTGTTGTTTATCGTGGATAACCAGTATCCTTATTATTTTGAGAGTCCTTGCGAAATATTTGACACATACACTAATAAATCGCGTCGCGTTTTCTGTTTTTATTAAGCCTGATCTATTATCAGATTCGATCAATTTCGCCTTTTCTTTTAATAGTATGACCGTTATAAATGTGTTGTTTGTCGTGGATAACACAATCGTTATTCTTATTAGTGTTTTATCGATAACTACAGTCTGCTTTAAATGTACCGATACGTAACGGTAAATTTTACTTACCTCCCGACGGATTCGTATGATTATGTTGGTAACATCAACAAAACAGTAGAAAGCCCTCATAAAGATGTTGATATTCTTAGAAATCGCCGCAGTGTGACTTAATTAGCGTTCTGTACAGATGAAGAAGTAAATAAATAACTCTGTTCCTCTCTATGGTTGACAGGTTCTTGTATGTACCATCGTTCACTCTATAAAAGTAATTACCCTTGTAAAACGAAGATTTCTTTAATAAAAATTTGCGTTGTCACGCGATTGGCTAATGCCAACGTCACACGATTGACAACATAAGCACGCGAAGCCGCCATGACGGGAAGTAAAATTTAACCGTACGTAACACGTTCTTCTCGTAACACGATTCGACACTGTAGGCCTGTACGTTAAATTCAACTATTGCGGAAGTATTAGCTTAAATGCAAACCTTGTTCAAACGAACTGGTAAAGCTTACAACGTCATATCTTGTCAGATGATCGTAGTAATACCGTACAGAAACTTTTTGACGTGAGGTGAGGCAAGATGGCGGATTCCGGCTTCCGTCAGAGAGGCACGTTTGCAGTGAGCTCAAAGATAATCTGGAGTTAGTACTGTGTATTACGAAGTCGTGATGGTCTACGCCATATTAGTGAACGTATACCTGCCATACACCATCCAGCTGTTAGTATAATGTGGTTACGAAGAATTTAACAGTCTGAAATTTATAATTGTTTCTACTAGTTGCTTACGTAGAAACTAACTCATATACAACGATCACTATCTGTTCTGAAAATGTGAATAATATTTACAAAATATTCGAGACACATAATTAACTGAACTCCTAAATCGAAGCAGTAGAAAAAGACACGAGTCGTGGAAAACGTATACTTGAGTTATATTTTGATTCAGAACTAGTGTTTCTCCCACTTTGAAATGAATGAATAAGTTACACTGTTGTAGACAACTAAATAAAGTGCAATAACGGCAGACTCGAAGCGTATGATATAAGCATGATTTTCCACATAGGGTGTATATCCAATCGATAAGTTCAAACGGAAATTACTAGGCTGTAGACAAAAATACAAAACTGAACACTAGAAATACCGTCTATAGCAGTGCAATTTATTCATTTAATGAAATGTTATAGAAACAGTAGTTATGAAGAAAAATATAACTCACATGTGGTTCTGAACTCTATTTTATTTCTTTTGACTTCCCTAAAACCATAAGCGACACTAACTTCATCAGCATGTATTTATTAATCAATCGTTCATAACTTATTTTCACAGGACACAAGGTTCAAAACAACAACACGACCTATACGTACGGAGTTGCCAACATAACCGTTGAAGATCGTCACGTTTTTCACAGATACATACCAAATGTTCAAATGTTTGTACAACTTTATGGGACTTAACTACAATGCCATCAGTCGCTAAACTAACAAACAACTTATGAACTAGCTAAGACTAAAGACGGCACAAATATCCATGCCCGAGGGGGGATTCAAACCCCCGACCGTAGTGGCCGTGCTGACCGCGACTGGAGTGTCTCACACCCAAACCTTCACATGTCAGACACTCAGATCCACACCAAACGTTGTATATCGATAGAGTATCAACCGAAACTTCTATATAATTCCTGACTTTTGCTGCCGTCCAGTAGAACGTGCGTAAATTATAATAATAAGTATTATCAAACCTACGGATTAGAGAAAAGCGTGTCTGTGAGGGGCAGTCAAGCCACGCGACGCGTTAGCTTGTGGTGCAGAAGGTCCTGGGTTCAAGCCCTACCTCGCTTTAATTTTTTTCATTGTTTAAACTACATTACGTTGGAAATTGTTAAAAGGGGCAACGTGTTCCTCATATGTAAAAGGACTGTTTCGATTTTGTAGCAATGTGTTATTGGCAGTTTACTCTTGCTTCGTTTTATTTGAAAGTAGGAAATCTGTACAGTGTTATTACTTTAATTACGCTTATTGTTTTTAATATTACTATTTTCTGTTATTGTTATTACTATTAATACAGCTGTATGTGTGATGCAGTTGTTTTTTTTTATTCATATGTTCTGATTATGTTCGTTTATTCTGTGAAACTACGAATACACCCTACGGATTAGCTACTTTCAAATAAAACGAAGCAAAAGTAAACTGCCAATAACACATTGCTACAAAATGGAAACAGTTCTTTTACATATGAGGAACATGTTGCCCCTTTTAACAATTTACAACGTACTGTAGTTTAAACAATGAAAAAATTTAAGGCCCAAGGCCCAGGACCCTCTGCAAGACAATCTAATGCTCTACTTACTAACCCACGGAAGCGTGACGTGATTATACCTCATAGATACGCTTTTGCTCTATTCCGTAGGTTAGTTGTTACCTATCATTATAGTTTATACACGTTATACTGGACGACAGCATAAATCAGGAATTATATAGAAGTTTCGGTTGATACTCTATCGATATACAACGTTTGGTACGGATCTGAGTGTCTGACATCTGAAGGTTTGGGTGTCAGTCACCTCGGCCACCGCGGCCGGCGATACATACCACTACAGTTTTGTATCCAGTGTTAATAACTGAGATCACTGCACGTTTGCCAGTCTAGTAATTTATGTCTGTGAATAAATTATTCTACTGACCAGAGGAGACGAGCACTGGTTGCGAAAAAGGCGTAATTTATTTATTTTGTATCGTTACAGAACCTGTGTTGTAGAACCGAATATAAATGTACTCGCGGCTGTAGACGAAGCTGATTAGAGGGCTATCTCGAAGGAATCAGGAGATGCGATCAGAAACTCAACGAGCGGCAGGGAGTGTTGTGCAACAGACGTGGGCAGCTGGTGCCAGTCATCTCGACTGGAGTTCCCACTCATGCCAGTCTGCTATCTAGCGAGAGCCTCGCCATGATTCACACGTGATGCAGTCTCCATATCTCTGCACGTGACCGTGCTTGCAGATTACATTGTATGCTGACAGAAGAGGCAGAGCATGAGAGCAGATATTACCAAGGTATAAGAGTTCAAAGAAAGATTGCTTCATTCTTATTCTACAACTAGCGACTCGCCCTACTTTTCCGGGCAGATTTATAGTCTACTAGCTGAAAACCCGGCGTTGCCCGGGTATTTATTTATTTATTCGAACCTTGAGTTAGTACTTTTCCTATCCACTCTCTCTCTCTCTGTGTCCATCTCCTTTTTTCTAAAAACATGTTAAATTTATCAGAGAATATATAAGAAATCACAGGTAAAAATGCACTCGTTTCGAAGAATCCAATCACGAAATTCATCAGTAATGATTGTAATAATATCACAGATGGATCACTTGATGTAATGCGCGAAAGGTCAAATCGATTTTTTTAAGAGATGTATTAAAAGAAATTTCTTTTATACTGCTTTATTGATTTATTCTTATATTTCCTTATTCGTATGCTTATCCTTACAGAGAAAGAGCTGAAGAATGAGCTGAAGACATTGTAGCATGCGTAGACCAAAGATATGGTCTGTGGCATCACGTTTCGCTGTATGTAACCTCCTTGCTAAGCTGTCGGTATGGAACTGCCAGGGTGTACAACGGGAGACTTCGGACAACAATTACAAACACATCATTCGTTTGCGTCCTGTAGTTTTCGCTGCAGAGCGAAATATTAACACAAACACACACATACACACACACACTGTACGAGCCTCTGGTTCCACGTACATTAACTGAAGATGTGTAAATGTGAGACTAGAATCTCCCCATCGTTTCCACCTTCTCAATTAATCAAGACGTAAACTGAATTATAATATTTAAGCATTTATTAGTAACAGTTACACAAATGTTTCGCCAGCCGCGATTACTGTGTTACAATATGAGGAGCCTACTAGCGGTAGCCCTCTGAGACGTCCGACATGCGTCCGTTAGCCACGGAGCCTCGATACAGTCTGCCGTGCCGAGTGTCGCGCACCCAGCACGAGGGCCGGGGCGGCATCGGAACAAAGGCAGTATACCTGCCGGCGGGCCCGCATGGTGGTCAAGCTGCCCTTGGGGTTCCAGCATTTCTCCCAGGGGGCAGACCTGACTAGGCGGCATCTCCGCCCAGCTACCAACCACCACCAGATGGCAACTGCGAGTCCAAACATCCTCCCACTCAAAATGAGGATACTCATTTTCAAAGTCACAATCATTGACACACAAAATTCAAATGAGCAAAACAAACAAAAAATGTCAAAACAAACAAGAACTGGCAAAACAAACAAGAAATGGCAAAACAAACAAGAAATGGCAACACAAACAAGATATTGCAAAACAAACAACAAATAGCACAATAGCAACAATGAGAGAAGTGGCCATAAACAGGCCTGGACCAACTTCAAGCAAGACACACAAAGTATACATCTAACACAATAAAAAAAATACACATATATACAAATTGACACAATGAAGAAATCACTGCTTGGGGAGGGGACACAACTTAGCTATGGGCCTTTTGAACTGGCTGTTAGCAGCCTTCACTAACACCACACGAACACACTTGTCAGGACCAGGAAACAGCTCGACGATGACACCCAGCTTCCACACCAGAGGTGGTAAGTTGTCTTCCTTGATCAGCACGTGATCGCCGATCTGGAGTTGTCAGACTGCCTCCGATGTCCATTTGGTACGCTGCTGCAGGTTGTGTATGTACTCCGTTGACCACCTCCTCCAGAATGATTGGTACATTTGTTGGGTGATTGCCACCTGTGCAACCGGTTGGCAGGGATTTCCAGGACAGTAGGTTCAGGGTAAGTACAAAGGGGTTGTCCAATTAGGAAGTGACCAGGAGTGAGCGCAGCAAGAGAATCAAGATCGTCAGAGAGAGAACACAATGGCCTTGAGTTCAAGCACGCTTCTATCTGACTCAATACGGTGGTTAACTCTTCAAATGTTAGTATTGCATTGCCAACAACACGTTTGAAGTGTGACTTCATGGACTTGACTCCTGCCTCCCACAGTCCACCAAAGTGAGGGGCATGAGGTGGAATGAACTCCCAACTAATCCCTCCTGAGGTCGAGAAGCTCACCAACCACCTCTGTAGAGTCACGGATCTCCATGTGCCCTAGTTCAGCATATTCGTGCATGAACGCAGAATATTCCTTCTTCAACTGTGGTTGCCCCTTAAATCTCCTCTCAAGATGGTCGAATCTACGAGAAGCCTGTTGTCTTGACTCGCCCAATGGTTTGCAGTCCGGTTTCATTGGCAATCGAACTACAAACCTACCTCCTTCGGTACGAGTTGTGTGGCGCTGAAAGTGAGCCTCACACTGTTTGTCCTGTTTTCTTAATGCCTTCGTAGTCACCTTTTCTAGTTCCCAAAATCTTTGCAATTTGGCATCTAGACTATCACCCCTGACGAAGCTTGATGTCACTGTGGAAACAGGCGTGTTGCGTGGAGCAGTCGGTATCCTGCCAGACAAAATCCAGCCAAATCTTGTTTCAACTAGTGAAGGATGATTCGGCTGCACCAGTCTTTCATTGCACAACACATCGAAGAAGACTTCTGCTCCAAGCATCAAATCTATGGGGCCAGGTTTGTTGAATTCCGGATCAGTGAGTGGGAGTTGACACGGAATATTCCAGGAACGTGTATTTATGTAGCTCGCTGGTAGGTTACTGGTAACATTATCCACGATAGCACAATTTGTTTTTACATGAAAATCACTAAATCTAGAAGACAGTTCGATGTTACATGTTTGTGACACCGACGCTGTGAAGGCATTATTTACACCATTTACTGGAAATGAGTGTCTGATACGCTTCAATTTCAGTTTATCTGCCAAGCGCCTGGATATGAATGACAGCTGACTTGCACTGTCGAGCAAAACTCTGCAAGAGTGCTGCCCACCTTGGCTGTCTTTGATGTTGACAACAGCTGTCGCCAACAAAGCATTGTGGTGGGTGTTTGTAGTAGCACTTACAGCTTGATGAGCTACATACTGAGTCGTAGCTTCACCATTTTGACTGTGCTTAGCATCAGTTGCTTGATGGAGCAGTACATTGTGCCTGCCCTTACAGAATTTGCAACAGGAAAGCTTGCAACTACGCGCATAATGACCACTGCGGCAGCACAAGAAACAAAGCTTATTAGTAGTTACATAATCGCGCCTCTCACTGACATTTAAGGCAATAAATCCTTTGCAATCAGTGAGTGCGTGATGCCTTTTACAATACTCACAAACTACTTCAACATCAGCACTGGCTAGATGAGCTCTCCTTACATTTTTTACTTGATAAGCCCTGCTTTGATTACTCTGCGTCTCTTTGGGAGTATTATCCCTAAATTTAATCAGTTCAAAGGCTAGACATTTTGTTTCTAAGAACTTTATGAGTTGGTTCAATGTGGTGAACGTCGACCCAGACATTTTTTCCTCCCACTCCTGACGATCTGTGGGACGCATACTAGTCAAGATTTGTTCTGAAAGGAGAACTTCATGAAGTGGCACATCAGGCTTAAGAGCTTCTAGGGCCTTCAGATGGCTACATACATGGTTAATCAACTGCCGATAATTGGTTGATGTACCGTGGCTGACGGTAGGAGAATTTAATAAAGCCTTGGCATGTCTGGCTGTGACTATCTTTGGATTATTATATCTTTGTGTAATGAGTCTCCAAGCTACTGAGAAGTTTTCTGAGGTTACTGGTAAATGTTTTAGAATGTCCCTTGCTTCACCTCACAATGTTGAATTTAAATAATGAAACTTTTGAACATCATCAATTGAGTCATTATTCATGACGAGACTCGAGAAAGCATCTCTGTAGGATGACCATTGGAGATAATCCCCTTCAAAGGTTGGCAAATTGATGGCAGGTAATTTCAAATTGCTAACATTGCTCGAATGATTAGAGTTGGCAGGCTCAGGCTTTTGAGTGTGCCTCTTCAATAAACCCCTTATGGTACATTCAATGATTTCACAAGCGTCCTCGAAATCTGCCCTATCATTGCTGTGATCCGTTAATTCATCGTCCATTTCGAGTTGGGACTGTGGGGACTCAAAATCCGCTTGAATTTGCGCCAATTTGCTTAATCTATATTCTAAGATTTCAATGCTAAGTGTCTCTGCATCTTGCATTGAATTACTCAAGCGTGAAAGAGCTGCCTTTGCAAGCCCTCTCTGCTTGACTAACCGAGCTCTTGCTGCTGGCTCCATTGCAGGGAAGAGCAGATTAGAAATAGGATGCCAAGCGGTAACACTCACCAAGGCTGTAGCGGCGCTGAGGCAGTGCAGAGGCGGCAGCCGCGGAGTCCCGTGATGCCGTCGGCAGACGTGGTGCGAGGCGCGGCTTCCGTTGGCGCCAAACTGCGGGTTGGTCGGAGATGATGCTGGTGCGTGATGGCGTCGGCAGTCGTGATGCGAGCAACAGCTTCCGTTGGCGCCAAACTGCGGGATGCTCGGAGACGATGGCGGTACCGTGTGCTCGCTTTAACGCGATCGCGCGTGATGCAATAGCCGGTCACAAGTACTGCACTCACACACCGTAGTCAAGGCTGTTATTTGCGTTGTCCCGTACAGACCTTGAGACACACAGTGGCGCTTACAAGCCGCGAACATGTGCAGTTCACACGTGGTTTACAAAGTTCATTCCGGAAAGTAACTCATTGCGAATGCGCTTCCGCGTGAACACTAAATCTTGCGGTCTACGTTTTCGTGGTCACTGTATCCGGCCCGGAGGACCAAATGTACGAGCCTCTGGTTCCACGTACATTAACTGAAGATGTGTAAATGTGAGACTAGAATCTCTCCATCGTTTCCACCTTCTCAATTAATCAAGACGTAAACTGAATTATAATATTTAAGCATTTATTAGTAACAGTTACACAAATGTTTTGCCAGCCGCGACTACTGTGTTACAATATGAGGAGCCTACTAGCGGTGGCCCTCTGAGACGTCCGACATGCGTCCGTTAGCGACGGAGCCTCGAACCAGTCCGCCGTGCCGAGTGTCGCGCACCCAGCACGAGGGCCGGGGCGGCATCGGAACAAAGGCAGTATACCTGCCGGCGGGCCCGCGGTGGTGGTCAAGCTGCCCTGGGGGTTCCAGCATTTCTCCCAGGGGGCAGACCTGACTAGGCGGCATCTCCGCCCAGCTACCAACCACCACCAGATGGCAACTGCGAGTCCAAACACACACGTAGAATTTTATATACACCGATAACTTTCCATCCCAATATTATTTATCAACCCTCAAGCAACAATGCAACCAATAAAACCGTTTTCAAAGAGTAAATATAATTTTCAAAGAATCATTCGCGTTATATTCTTCAAATTACTAAATATCTATCAGATCGCTATAAAACCGTGCCTACAACCTTCCTCAGGTATAAATTAGTAACTGTACAAATATTTAAGTCTCTGCGTCTTGTCGTTTGGACGTGATAAGAGTACACCGAACAGACATTCACATTAATATACATAGATAAATAGCTATCCGAGAGCCATAAAACCGTGCCTAAAGCCTTCCCCGGGTAGACATTAGTAACTGTACAAATTTGTCTTGTGGTTCAGACATGATAAATGTACACCGAACAGACATTCACATTTATAGATATAGATGAGAATAGCCTCAGATTTTTCAGAAAAATGTAACAATCCCAGAGAGAGCCAGGCTCAGACAGATCTGAAGATTACGGAACCACTAGTTAAAGTCATGGTTGCAAAATTGTAACACGAATTATTTACAAGAGGATGGAAAAGCTGGTAGAAGCCGGCCTCGGGGAAGATCAGTTTGGATTCAGGAGAAATGTAGGAACATGGGAGGCAATACTCACTTTACGGCTTATCTTAGAAGATACAGGAAATAGTTAAGTGGAATATTATGCCTATGGAGAGCGATCAAAATTTATATAAAACACACTTACTTCAGCCAATATAGCTAGTTTATTTGTTGTTTTTTTCTTACCTGTTTCGATGCACTATGTCATCATCTTCAGAAACAATTTTTTTTAAATATATGGCAATTTCCTCCTATTTTCAATAAAATAAAAATTTACTTGTGAAAATGAAATATAAGAACATTGTCAAACGATTAAAATTTGCATCACCAAAATGGTTCGTCATCTGTATTGCATATTTAAAAATTGTGTGTCTTTTTGTCACAAGTAACAAAGAGTCTCCTTGTTACTTCTGACAAAAAACAAACAATTTTTAAATATGCTATATGCAAATATGCAAAATGCGAATTTCAATCGTTTGACAATGTTCTTATATTTCATTTTCACAAGTAACTTTTTATTTTATTGAAAATAGGAGTAAATTGTGATATATTTTAAAAAAATTGTTTCTGAAGATGACATAATTCATAGAAACCGGTAAGAAAAAAACCATCAAATAAACTAGCGATCTTGGCTGAAGTAAGTGTGTTTTAGACTAAGGAAAGGCAAACCTACATTCCCAGGTTTTGTAGAATTGGAAAAAGTTTCTGACAATGGTGATTGGAATAGACTCTTTCAAATTCTGAAGCAAGAAGGAGTAAAATATAGGGAACGGAGGGTTATTTACAACTTGTACCAAAACCAGACAGCAATTGTTAGAGTTGAAGGGCGTGAACGGGATGCAGTGGTTGGGAAGGGAGTAAGACAGGATTGTAGCCTTTCGCCAATGTTGTTTAATTTGTACATTGGGCAGGCTATAAAGAAAAGCAAGAAGAAATTTGGAGAAGGGATTAAAGTTAAGGGAGAAGAAACTGTGCGGTGTGCTGATGACATTGTAATTTTCTCAGAGAGAGGAAAGAACCTGGAAGAACAGTTGAACGGGATGGACAGTCTGTTGAAAGGTGCATACAAGATGAACATTAACAAGAGCAAAACAAGGGTAATGGAGTGCAGTCTAAGAAAATCAGGCGATGTGGTGGAGTGAAACATGGATGATAAACAGTGTGGACAGGAAGAGGATAGAGCCTTCTGAAATGTGATATTACAGAAGAAATGTACGAGGTACTGAACAGAATTGGGGAGAAAAGGAATTTCTGGCAAACCTTGACTAAAATAAGGCGCCGATTGGTAGGACACGTTCTTAGACATTAAGGAATCGTGAATTTAGAATTGGAGGGAAGTGTGTGAGGTCAAAGTAACAGACTTCAAAAACAGTCGTAGCTCTTCACAAACTTAACAATGGAAGACTACAGTCGTCAACTAATAGTGAAGCCGATACTATAAAAATGTAACGTATGTTTTTAGATTGGTCGCTCCGAATGTGAGGGCGACAGTAGCGGGTCCTCGCAAACGGTGAGAAGTTACGGTATGAAATATTCCTCCTTTAACATTTAATTGTGACTGGTAAATAATTGCAATAATAATAATAATAATAATAATAATAATACTTAAAAATGATAAAAGGTAGCGCCTGAGAAAATAATGTTCCGCTAAAAGAAAGTTTAGAACCAAAACAAATGAAGTTTTAAACTGATTTTAAATGTTGATACGAAACTAGGGCACTAACATTACGGCGGGAGAAATATTTCAAGTTAGTGGCCGGGTTGCAAGTAAATTGTACCTGTAAAAATTTTCTGCAACTTAATGATTATGGTAAATGGCACAGAAATATTTAATTTTAGTAACCTGCCTAAAATCATGTCTGATTAAATAGAAGACTGGCTCACCACGTATACATTGCACAGAAACTAACTATTGGAAGTCACTCATAAAACACCAATTTATCTTAACTCCACGCCTGCTAAAAATTAAAATAGTTAAATTTTGATAAATTGGCGTATATCTCAGGGACGTTTGGTGCGGAACAAAATATTCTAAGATTATCATGAAGTATTGTGCATCGTTCCTACACTTAATTTCGCACACTGTAAGAAAATAGCGGCCGATGGTAATCTGTAAGAAAAGTTCACACACTATTAATATTTTGTACCATAAAAAATAATGAGGTGGCTTTTAAATTAAAAAAATGAGAAATGCAAATTTTCTTTAAATGAAATTAACGGATTATATTTTCAAATTGCTGAACATACACTTACAATTATTTCTTACATACATTCTGTGCACGAAAAGAATATATGATTCTGATAACATAACAAACAGCAATGCGCTATTGCCTCCGAAACCTACCAATGCTGGACCAAGAAGAGGAAAGAACGGAGACTGCTGCTCCTTCTGATTAAGTGAAACATGTGATAAGCGTAAATGTACAGATAATAATGTGCTTATTAACGTTATACTCCCTTTGTCTTTGTCTTATCGATTTATAATAATTTGCATGAAATAAATATAGAATAATCGTAACAAATACAAGGGATTAATTTAACGGAATAAATAAATGAATAAATATTGAAATAAAGTCCAGGCGGCCCATGAAACGTTATAGGTAGTTAGATTTTGAGAGAGATCTTCCCTTCATCTCATGGCAGCAAGTACTGCTACCGAAGTGTTCTTGATGGTCTTCATAGAGGGAGCCAATCGGTGATTTAGTGTTCATGTCCATGATTGGTGAAGCTATCACGGTACTTAGAATTCATAATAAGAAATGTGTTGATCGCCTTCTGAGATGAAAGATTATTTTGAGCTGACCTTCACATTCGAAAAACCTTGGACATATTTCGTCATAGCACCTACGACAGCGAGGCCATCACGTCTGAGAATACAAGATCAGTAAAAACTGTAGCAGACCATCATCGAAACATCTACATCTACATAAATACTCTGCAAATCACTGTGAAGTGCATGGAAGAGGGTTCATCAAGCCGCTTTTATATTACTCTGCCGTTACATTCTCTAATAGCGCGTGAGAAAAAGGAACACCTAAAACCTTTCAGTTTTCGATCTGATTTCTCTTATTTTATTATCATGACCATGTCTCCCTATCTTGGTGGATGCTAACAAAATATGTTCGCATTCGGAAGAGAAAGTTGATGAAAGGAATTTGTGAAAAACAATCTCGCCCCAACGAATAAGCATTTATTTTAATGATTTCCTCAGAAAGTCTTGCATTTCCGTGACAGTCTGTCCCCTACATCAAGATAACATAAAACGAGCTGGCATACGATGAACTATCTCTAAATCGCCAGTGAGATCCAACAATGTGCATTAATACTAAATAGGACGCACAGTGTAATGTAGTAGAACTGTTGCGTCTTTTTTTTTTTTCAATTAAACGTAGTCTTTAGTTTGCCTTCGCTACAATATAATTATCAAGAACTCAGACGGAAAACTAGTACTAAGCAAAGAGGGGAAAGCTGAACTGGAATATATAGAGGGTCTATACAAAGGAAATAAACTTGAAGGCAGTGTTCTAAAAATGGAAGACGAAGTGGAGGAAGATAAGATAGAAGATATGATACTGCGAGAAGAATTTGACAGAGCGCTGAAGGACTTGGAGGCCCCTGGAGTAGATGAAATTCCGTCTGAACTGCTGATATCGTTGGGAGAGCCAGTCGTGAAAAGGTAGCAGGGGTAAAATATATGGGGCGAAGAGTTATATTCAACCTATACAAAAATCCAAACAGCGGTTATTAGAATCGAAGGGCATGAAAGGGACGCAGAGGTTGTGAAGGGAGTAAGGCAGGGTTGCAGCCTTTCCCCAATGTTGTTCAATCTGTACATTGAGCAGGCAGTGAAGGACTGGAAGAAGAAATTTGGAGAGGGCATTAAAGTGCAGGGAGAAGAAATAAAAACATTCCGGTTTGCCGAAGATATAGTAATTCTGCCAGAGACCGCAAAAGATCTGTAAGAGCAATTGAATGCAATGGACAGTATCTTGAAAGGAAGATATAAGATGAACATTAACAAGAGTAAAACGAAGGAAATGGAATGCAATGTCAGAAAATGAGGCCATGCTGAAGGAATTAGACGAAGTAATGAGACAATAAAAGTAGTAGATGAATAACTTCTGGTGGCCGAAGTAAAGAAGATATAAAATGTAGAATGGCTATGGGAAGAAAAGCGTTTCTAAAGAAGCGAAATTTGTTAACTTCCAATATTAATTTAAATGTTAGGAAGTCATTTCTGTAAGCATTTGTCTGGAGTGTAGCATTGTATGGGAGTGAAACGTGGGCGATAAGGAGTTCAGATAAAAAGATGATAGAAGCTTTTGAAATGTGGTGCTATAGACGAATGATGAAAATTAGATGGGTAGATCACGTAACTAATGAGGAGGTGCTTAACCGAATCGGGGAGAAAATGAGTTTCTGGCATATCCTGACTAAGAGAACGGCTAGGTTGGTAGGGCACATTCTGAGACATCAAGGAATTGTCAACTAGCATTAGAGGGACGAGTGTGGGTAAAACTCGTAGAGGGAGAGCGAGGGACGAATACAGTAAGCAGATTCAAAAGGATGTAGGTTGCCGAAAGTATTCTCAGATGAAGAGACTTGCACAGGAAAGGGTAACGTGGAGAGCTGCATCAAACCAGTCTGCGGACTGAAGACCACAACAACAACAACAACAACAACAACAACAATATTTCCTACGTGTTTATCCCAATTTAAGTTGTTGGTAATTTTTTCACCCTGCAGGCAATATATTTAAATATTTTGCAGTTGCTTTTGATCTTCTGGTGTCTTTACTAACCGATAAACGACAGCATTATCCGCGAACAGCCTAGGAGAGCTGCTCACATTGTCTTCTAAATCGTGCACAAAGATTAGGGACAGTAGGGATCCTATAACACTGTCTTGGGGAACGAAAGATATCATCTTGTTTTACTCGATGACTTTCCGTCTACTACTGTGCTTTCTGACAGTAAATCGCGAATCCTTCGCGATATTCCATAAGTACGTAATTTAATTAGAAGACGCTCGTGAGGTACAGTGTCAAAAGCCTTCCGGAAGTCTATAAATATGGAATCGATTTGAGGAGCCTTGTCGATAACACACATCATTATATGTCTCTTACAAGGACGATACATTCTGAATCCGTAGTGGCTACGAGTCAATAGGTGGTTCTCTTCGAGGTAGTGCATAATATTTGAGGGAACTATATGTTCTAAAATCCTGCTGCAAACCGACGTCAATGATACAGGCCTATAATTATGCGGATCACTCCTATTACCTTTCCCGAATATAGTAGTGACCTGTGCAATTTTCCAGTCTTTGGGTAAAACGTTCACTGAGAGTGCGTTTGTATATGGTAGCTAGGTAAGGGGCTATTGCATCAGCATGCTCTGAAAGAAGTATGATTGGTATACAATCTAGGCTGGGAGACTTACTTTTGTTAAATAATTTAAGTTGCTCTAATGCTCGAGGGATATCTACTTCTAAATTACGCATGACAGTAGAATCATTTGGTAAAGGAATTTCGGAATTCTGCTTTAACAGAAATTGTCATCAGTAGCATCAACATTGCTATCGCTTAGTGCAAGTATTGACTGTGTTTTGCCGCTATTATAAGTACGACTGAAATTTCTTAAGTTTCGCTATCAAATTACGTAACAGGGTTCCGTTGTGAAAACTATTATAAGCTTTTCGCGTTGATGTTGAGCTAAATTTCCGAGTTTTTGTAAATATAAAACCAGTTCTCAGTAAAGAAGGGAAAGCTGAAAGTTGGAAAGAGTACATACAGGGGCTCTACAAAGGAAATGAACTTACAGAAAATATTCTAATAAGGGATGACGAAATATATGAATATGAAATAGGAGATATTATACTGAGAGTAGAATTTGACAGAGTCCTGAAAGACCTAAGTCAAAACAAGCCCTCCTGGAGTAGATGACATTCCCTTACAACTACTAAAGTCTCTGGGAGAACCAGCCATGACAAAATTATTTCACCTGGTGCTTAAGATGATGAGACAGGCGAAATATCCATGGTCTTTCAGAAAAATGTAATAATCCACATTCTAAAGAAAGTAGGTGCAAACAAGTGTGAAAATTACAGAACCATCAGTTTAATATAACATGGTTGTAAAATTTTAACACGAATTATTTATAGAAGGATAGAAAAGCTGGTAGAAGATCAGGAGAATTGTGGCATCATGGGAGGCAATACTCACTTTACGGCTTATCGTAGAAGATACATTAGGGAAAGGCAAACCTACATTTCTAGCATTTGTAGATTTGGAGAAAGCTATTGACAATGTTGATTGGAATACACTGTTTCAAATTCTGAAATCAGCAGGTGTAAAGTATAGGAAACAGAAGAATATTTACGAGTTGTACTACAACCAGACAGTAGTTATCAGAGATGAAGGGCATGAAAGGCATGCAGAGGTTGGGAAGCGTGTAAGACTGGATTGTAGCCTTTCTCCAACATTATTCAATTTGTACGTTGAGCAATCTATAAAGGAAATCAAGGAGAAATTTGGAAAAGGAATTAAAGTTCAAGGTGAAGAAATAAAAACGTTTCGTTTTGCCGATGACATTGTAATTATCGCAGAGACAGCAAAAGACCTGGAAGAGCAGTTGAAAGGAATGGACAGCGTGTTGAAAGGTGCGTATAAAATGAACATTAACAAGAGCTGACCGAGGGTAAGAGTGTAAAAAAAAAAAACGGGCGATGTTGAAGGAATTAGATTAGGTAACGAAACAATAAAGGTGGTAGATGCATTTTGTTACTTGGGCAGTAAAATAACATGCGATGGTCGCAGTACAGAGGATATAAAATGCAGAATGGCAATGGGAAGAAAGGCGTTTTTGAAAATGAGAAATTTGTTAACAGAGAATATTAATGTAAGCGTAAGGAAGTGCTTTCTGAAGGCATTTGTGTGGAGTGTGGCCTTGTATGGGAGCGAAACATGGACGATAAACATTGTGGACAGGAAAAGGATAGAGGCTTTTGAAACGCGGTGTTTCAGAAGAATGCTGAGGATTAGGTGGGAGGATAAGAGGTACTGAACAGATTTGGGGAGAAAAGGAATTTCTGCCATAACTTGACTAAAAGAAGGGATCGAGTAATAGGATACATTCTTAGACATCAAGGAATTGTGAATTTAGCGTTGGAGGGAAGTGTGTGGGGTAAAAACCGCAGAGGGAGACCAAAAGACGAATAGAGTGAGCAGATTCAAATGGATGTAGGTTGCAGGTCTTACGTAAAGAGGCTTGCTCAGGACAGAGTAAGGTGGAGAGCTGCATCAAACCAGTCTCCGGACTGAAGACCTCAACAACAACATGTTTTTGTCAATATAGAAAACATGGTATATCATGTGTAAATCATATTACCTAAAGGATTGTGAATAGGGGGGGGGTTACATTCCGAGCTCCACCAACCCAGCTTTGGGACTGAAGATGACTCGCGTTTGGAAGGTGACCGCGTGCAGTGGGGGCACGCCGCGTCGTCTGGTAGTTTTCCTGTGGCCGCGGCAGGTGAGGCCCTGATGACGCGGACGTCGGCGCCCAGATGTCGGCGGCAGATACGCGGCCCACAAAGCAGAAAGCAGCCGCCACACAGTCACAGTCGAGTGGGCCTTATCGCGGGGCACGCGCCTCTCAGGCGTGTGTGTGGTGACTGACTGGCCCGCTATCAGCTTGCCAGTGGAGAAAGCAGCACTCACCGGTCTAATGCCTCGCTGCTCCGCAATGGACACTTCAGCTGAAGCCCTAGAGATGGCGGTTATCGCTCAAACAACCGTTTTTTTTCTTTTCATCTCTAATTTAACCGCACCGTAAAAATTGCTCAAGATAACCGGTTTTTTAAATAACCGGTTTTCGGTTTTTTATTGCTATTATTTCCAGTAGAGTTCGACCGAAACATGTTTTACGGCCGAAATAGAAACCGTTATGTTCGAAACTGACGAAATTTAGTTAAAATTTAGGTAAATTTACGTTCTACGACAAATCACCAGTCTTTCCATATTTTGCTAGATCCCCTCCCAATACTACGCCTTCTTTAGTGTGTAAGCCTAGCCAGCAGACCGTAGAAGACGATACACAAAGTATTTACATCCGGCAGTTGCGAATATTGATCCAACCACTCCGTAAATTGGACTTATGAGCCAGAGCTTGTATCTCGTTATATACACAATATATATAAGTGACAGTCAGTAAAAAAACTTCAATAAGTGTGCTGCAGAAGTATTTCGAAAAATAAAATCACAGTTCCGACTAACAGTTTGATTATTGTCAGTGTAAAATTACGCAAACTGAACTATGAAAGCTCTGTACCACATGATCAAAGAATGTTCAAATGGGTGTGACTTCTTATGAGACCTAAATGCTTAGGCCATCGGTCCCTAGACTTACAAACTACTTAATCTAACTTAAACTAACTTACGCTAAGGACAACACATACACCCATGACCGAGGGAGGAGGGAGGACTCGAATCTGCGACTGGAGCAGCCGCGCAGTCCGTGACATGGAGCCTCAGACGGCTACCTCGCGAGGCACCACATGAACAATGTTACCTAAACCCATATTGGTTATTAAAAAAGCCTCTCGCTTTCAAGGAATCACATTAGTAAAACTTGTTAGCATAACAATATGATAATACATTAAAAGTTGTTACTCCAAGCTTATAGTACATCAGTTACATAATAGGTATATGAATCGAATTTACCTTCTCTTCCAAGGAACATTTTGGATGCTTTCTCCTTAAATGACACAGCATGTTTGTAGTACCTCCACCCGTTTTAAGCTTTTTAAAGCAAATGGAGCATTCTACGTCACTGCTCCCTTACTTCGTGAAGTACTTCCACACTCGGAATGTTGCTATTTAAGATACAACCGATGCCTGGCGACGACAGCAAGGAACTGCCGCATGACCAGACGGAGGCAAGTCTCGTACACTGCCGGTGCACGCGCGTCGTCTAATAGGCCACGCCACACGGCAACAGCTGCATCGATGCCTCAGTAGCTGCATCAGTTCTCAAGTTCTTATGCCAAGCATTTGTAGCGCGTTTCTGACTGCCGGGATTGTTCTTAAAGTATCACTGATCGCTTTTCTTAGTTACTGGGATGACCTAATAGTTCACAGCAGTGGAAATTTTAGGAGTAGCCCTAAATATTACGGTCTACTAGTTTTAATTTTTTAAAATTATTTACAAAAAACACATTTTGAACCACTACTACAGGAAGTAGTCGTACCGGTTTTTTTACCCGGTTCTTGGCAACAACTATAAAAAATCGGTTACAACCGACACCAAATAAATGCCGAAAAAAACCGGTTACTCAAAACTAAAATACCGGTATCGGTTTTAACCGGTCGGTTTTTCCCATCCCTATGAAACCCACCTTTGGGATCACTGGCGGCGCGTCTTGCTTGTTCACTGGGAACCCATGGAGGAGTGTTGCCAGATGGCAGAAACAGAAAATACCTCCAGTCTCACAAAAATGTACCTACGTTTTCCCTACTTTATCCCTACCACCTCATAAAAGCCCCTACATCAGGGGCATAGCCAGGATTTGGTCTGGGAGGGGCTGACCCAGGACTCTGGCCTGGGCGGCGGGGGGGGGGGGGCTTGGCATCATACTTTCACTGCTGCACAAAATGCACTGACCACTAGAAAATTAAACAGTTACTAATAGGAGAAATAAAGCGAGGGTATGCACGTCCAAGTCAAGATTCAACAAAGAAAAGGTTTCAGTTGGCGCTAAAATTGCCTGGCGAACCGCCTCTACTGCACATGCGCGCTTCCCAATCGCCACAACTGTTCCTGATGTTTCGTGGTTTGGCTACCCATATTTCAAAGAATGTTCAAATGTTTGTAAATCTATCGGACCAAACTGCATCGTCATACAGTCCGTAGCTTACAAACTACTTAAACTAAGGTAAACTAACCTAAGGACAACACACACAGCCATGCCCTACGGAGGAATCGAACCTCCGACGGCGAGCCACCACGCGCTCCGCAGCGAGGCGCGTTAGCCGCTCGGCTACTCCACCGCGGCACCTGTATTTCTGGTTGACACTTGTTCTCTCGTTGAATGTGAACCTCATCGAGACCCTTTAATAAACCCTCTCCTTTCTTTGTAGTAAAACCTATAAAATTGGTGACCAACTGTTTTCTCAAAAGCTCCAGCTTAATTTTACAATTGCCGAAACAGGGTCTAGCGGTCATTGTTGGCAACGGCAGCTGATTCGTGGTAATTTTGTTGGCTAATCGGGTGATATTATACAATTTCCATTCAGATTTATGGAATATCCGAATGTAGGTAATAGGAGGTCGTTTTTTCGTTAGCCTCCATGATAACGTTTTTGTACTCATTGAGTATTTGCAGTTTATTACGGATGATGGAATTGTTACTTTCAAGGATCGTATTTTGATAGTTAAGTGTAGGTTATGCCACGAATTCAAAGTGCCGGACAAGGGTACATCAAGAACATGTCAATCATCGGAACAGCATTAAATACTTTCCCCAAATATGCCGTGAATTTCGAGTACACGAGGATAACTGATTTATTAACTGCAGAAGGATACATCGAGACACTATCAACTATAGAGTAGGAACAGTATTAATTATTTAGTTCACTGTCAGCGCAAAAAAGGAATTCCGCCACTCTAGATGATTCGATTTTCTAAGAGTAATGTTATGTTGACAACGAATATCTAGTGATTTGTTCATTATAACGTTGGCTGTCGAAAATGTTTTAGCGTTGTCTTGTTAACATCTTCTCACATACAAATACAAACTAATATATCATTCTGACATAAATAAGTAACAGTCTAGACAAGGTAATACAATGTTTTTCTTTCATGGAAACAATGAATTTTTCTTGTGCTAACAGTTTCTAACACTATTTTCAAACCGACAATCCATTCGACAGATACTGAAATCATCATATTTCGCATCAATTTTAATGTGTCTAAAACTAAGTTTTCAAATTAATATTGTTCGCTATGAAGAGAAAACAACTACGCCGTCTAAAATATCGTTGGCTACTTCAAACTCCACCACCATTGGTCGGCTTCATTCCCACGTGTTGTCAACTGTTGCCAACATTACCTGCTTCGCCTGCTTGTAGAATTTTACCAAAGTACCTGCGTGTCATGGACATTTGGATAAAATAACACTGCCTTGGAGAGAAGCTCGTTGAAAAAAAAAAAAAAAAAAAAAAAGGGGGGGGGGGAGAGAGAGAAAATTTGTAAGTAAATGAATCATCATTCTTCGCTTCTTTCTTCTAGCGTATCATTGTATATGCACATTCAAAGTATTTTTATCGCATGTGAAACGTTTTACGTCGCCAGACAGCACGCATATGAGGAGTAGCGCGGCCTTCTAAATATGTAGCACAGGCCGCAGCATTGCAATGTGCATGCGCGGCTCAGGTTCAAATTCTCTTCTGAACCCCCCTGCAGGCAGCACGTTGGCGCTCCCGCGGTAGGGAGGGGCGAGGGGAAACGCCGCTTTTAACCCTGGCGTTGGAGCTGGTAGAGGCGCCAGCTCCTGGCTACTCGTTCCCTGGCTGTTGCTCACGAATGGTCCCGAAGCAAAGACAATGGAGCTACTGCGCACCTCGCCTTGCGCGTGAGTAAATCCTCCATGAAGGCAACATCCGCCCTTCATATTTGTTTTTGGGGGCATTGACGATTCATAAAAAAAACGTCATATATGGTAAAATATCTTAGGACTATACACTAAAGACACAAACTGTGAAAACCTTCAGAACATCCAATCATGAATAATAGTGAAGTCAGTGCTTCTCCACCTACCAACAACAGCCATGTGGTTAGCGGCATCGCGATGCGCCGTCGGAGGTAGTGGGTTCGAGACCAAGTGCAAGTAATTTTTTAATGCCCAATTTGCTTTTTAACAGATACTGCAACAACAATGACTTTTGTGTTGTTACTTGCCACATATCTTTGGACGTTTAAGCAAATGTGTCGCGATTTTGAGGGTGAATGACATTTATACTCTTCATTGTAACAAATATTTAATTTATATAAATGTGGTGTCCGTTCTTTCGGACATTACCCTCTGCCAGGCACTTAAATGTGATTTGCAGAGTATCCCATGTAGATGTAGAACAGACGCCACTTTTGATCCTGCAGTTATTATCTATTCATATTCACGGAATGTATGACATTAACTGCGAATGGGTAAACCTGAAAATGTGTACCCAGCCGGGATTTCTAGGCAGTTGGCGGTGGCCGAGGGGAGTGAGGGGCGCCAGTCACGGTCTGCACGGCCAGTATGGTCGGGGGTTCGATTTCCCCCTCGGGAATGAATATTTGTGCCGTTCTTAGTGTTAGCTAGTTCATAAGTAGTTTGTAAGTTTAGGGACTGATGACCCCGTAGTTAAGTCCCATAAACTATACAAACATTTGAACATTTGAACTAGGCAGTTGGCCTGACCCCTACACCACCGGGGACACAACCATCATCACAGCTGCACGGAATTACTCAAGCACGCCTCCCGTCAGATACAAACTTGCAACTTTACCCTGCCCACTATAACTCAAAGTAGTAGTCACTTTGTACTAATTCCCGTAAGAGTAAGGGCCTAGGAGTGCATCCGCACTGAAGAAAGGATCATTGCCTGCCATCGGAAAATTGTATAGTGGACAGGGTAAAGTTGCAAATTTGTATCTGACGGGAGGCATGCTTGAGTAATTCCGTGCAGGTATGATGATCACTGTGTCCCCGGTGGTGTAGGGGTCAGCGCAACTGCCTAGAAAGCAGGTAACCCGGGTCCAAATTCCGGCTGGGTACACATTTTCAGCTTTACCCATTCTCAGTTAATGTCATACATTCCGTGAATATAAATATTTAATTGTTTGAAAAGATGTGGGGGAGAGCAGCGTTTACGCATGTTTGAAGTTAGGAGTGGGTGCTGCTTACAGTGTCATGTGACCTGAAGGTAGCTCGTCTCTTCATCGTAACAGATTCATTTATACTATTCCTTGTAACGAATATTTAACTAAAGATAGGCCTATTAAACTGAAGTAGAGGCTAAGAATTAAAATTTATGTCACGGCCTGGATTCGAACCCGGGACCTCCTCCTTACTGTTTGAAAAGAAAAGGGGAGAGCAGCCTTTGCCCGTGCGTAAGGTTAGGAGGGGGCGCTGCTTACAGTGTCACATGAACTGACATTGTTACAGACTTCAAAATATTGAAATGTTTGTTGAGCTACTCTGGTTATAGTCCCTTGTAAATAAGATACAGTAGCCTCGTGTGTGCTTCGAAATGAGTTTAGAAAGTGTTCGCAAAATTTAAAACAAGATAACTTTGCCCCGGCGCCCCTCGTACAGGAGGGCCAAATTGTCTCTTTGGACGCCGACCCGGGGGTGGGAGAGGTGGAGACGGCGCCACTATCAAGCTTCGGCCCCGGTTCAGAAATATCGTAGCTGCGGCGCACTGAAAGAAGTGAACCCCCACTCATATGAAGCATCAGTTGCCACTACTAATAGTAAAACGATACTGTAGTATCACTCCATTAAATCCTTGTGTACTACTTTCATCTGATTATCATTTCGTAAAAGTGTGCTTGGCCTTTAGTGCCACTGTAATGGGGGATATACTAGGTGGAGACAAGAATGCTTTATTATTTATTAAAATTGTTATTGCAGGACAAATAAGTGAGCGCCGCTCCCATAAGGAGCCTTGCTCCACCGTACCCAACTCCTCTTATACCCTATGTGATTGTGTGTGTGAGGGTCTGTAAGTGTGTATGAAGCCGCGGCTGGGAAGCCAGAGATGCAGAACACTCGGTAGGATTGCCAACTTTAGTTTTGGGGTGTGGCAGAGAGGTTTCCTTGGGGATGAGATGTTCAAGTGGCTGCGAGTTGCGAGTTCCTTCAGAATTCGGAGGTTGGCAGAAGGTCCCGTTAGATCACAAGCCAATGAGGGCGCGGCTACTCGCGAACTGGAACGGGAGGATCGGTTAGGACGGGGAGCGGCCACGAGAGGGAACGTTTCCGGCTGTCGAAGAGGAAGGATGTGAGTATAGTGGTCTCCGTGGAAAAGTATCAGGAACTGTGTTGGTTAATTCTGTCTTTATTTCAGCGGGGAAATGATTTTGTATAATGGGAATGTTGTGAATAGCCACGTGGGTGCAGTATGAGAGAGTAAAGAATGTACGGTATGAATGTAAGGTTACGATCCTTGTCTCAATCCATTGGTGATACATTTAGTGAATGAATATTTTGTATTTTTGGCTTTAAAAATGATGATAGGGAGATGTACTGTGAATTTAATAAACTTGTGTAAATAGTTAAACATTTCGTCTCTAGTTGTTTTTTTGAAAATCTGAGTCCCATTTATGATTAATGATTAAAAAGAGAGTGAGAATATTTAATGGGGAATTGCGAGATTATAAATGGGGGAATTTCATCTAGTAAGGGAACTGCCACCGGCATGCTATCAGTTGCTGCAGTCTTTTGTGTGTAAAATGTCGTTATCCGTTGCAATACAATTTTATCAGGGCAATAACATCTGCTTTTAACACCGTAAATAACCACTGAGCAAGGCGGCAACTGGTAGGAAGCGGAGGGTGGTTAACTTACAATATCTCTCATTAGTTTTGAGAACACAGCTTTTTCCACATTTCCGCCGATGTGGATAAACTCCGACCGGATGCTCGGTTTAATCCGATACTGGCCTCTCTCTCAGTCGCCCCAACCGCTTGTCGCCGTCCACTGCCAGCCCTTTATCTTTCCACACGATAAGATTACTAGGGCCGGAGCTAGCAATTACGGGCCCCGGGTAAGTGATCTTAGGCCCCTTCCCAAAATATTTCATTTTAACCCTTAACTACTATGGAGGGGTCTCTCAGACCTCATTTTTATTTCTTACACATAAAACCAGTAGTTTGCAGAATGTATATTTCCACGACTTCCTGTTGTTCATTACACTTCTTGGAAGTAGACTGTACTGAAACTTGACTTTTTTAACAACACAGCATTTATAAAATGGCGACAAATAAATCACTGTGCAATGTGCTGTATATTTTTATTTTATGTGTTAGGAAAATAACGTCAACTAGTTAGTGCTCTACCCACACACAGATTATCATCAGAGGTCTAGACTATATTACAGATTCAAAACATAACTAGATGGAAAAATCCCACTTCACTTCCAATAAACTGTACAGAAAGTCTGCTTTCAGTTGACGATTCATTTTTTCAATGTAGAGCGACTAATACATTCCGTAAGTCGGTGAAGGGATAAATTTTGTCAAATTTTATTTCTGCAATATTAAGTAAAAAGTAATTATGTCCTTTATGACTGCAGAATCATATTTTAGTCTGTCTGAACATGCATACACATCACGCTCTGAATTAGTATATAATCACAAAATATCTGGAAATCAGGGTCATTATCGCTGTCATCAAATTCTTTATCTAAGGATTCACCAAAGCATTCTTGGACATCCACATCTGTCTCGGATAAAACATATCGCATAGAAGGTTCAGCTTTCTCACCTATAAAGAAACAGTAACGTTTAGTAAAAGCATGAGACGCTAACACTATGGTACGTAGGTCTGTGAGACCTCTCAGGGCTAATGAATAGGATACAAAGAGTAGCAACAATGCAAGTATTGTGGCACACGTAGCTTGTAAGACAGTAGAAACGTACAAGGAAGACGCAATTTCTCTTTTGCAGGGACATCTAAAATATTTCAACACAAAAATTCGTAGCGGTCTGAGAGATGGTCGATAGTAGTTAAGGGTTAAACTTTGGTTTTTTGGATAAAGTCAGTAAATTTTAATGCAAAAAAATCAAACAACGTCTTTCATAAGAAATTTTTTAATGCTCACAGTTTACATACATTCAATACTTTACAAAATTATACCTTCTTTCTAACTTTTTTAGATGCGAACTCTTTAATAACTGCAGAATAATCTAATGAGCGGGCTAACTCTAACTCTATTGAGATCATGGCTAATCCAACAAGGCGCTCTTGCTCCACTGTAGTTCTAAAACAATTCTCGACTCTCGCAAGAACGATGAATGACCGCTCTGCTTGGGCATCAGTAACGGGCAAAGTGCAGAAAATCCGTAAGGCTACCATTATATTTGGAAAGATATTATCAAAATTGCACTTTTGAAGAGCATTGAGAAGACGCAGAGGGCTAAGTGGTTCAGGCCCAAAATTAGCTGCATGAGTATTTTTTAACTACAAAATTTCTTCTTTCAAATCCTGCTTATTGACGTCTAGCCTACGCTGTACAATGTTGCCATGTTTTTTACGCGCTCTGAGAGTGTAGAATCATCTAGGCTTACGTAGTTCCACAAGAAGCCAAATGTGTCCATGTTGTCTATGGCAGCATACCTTATAGTTAAGGTTCCCATAACTGTATCTAGGCCGGCCGCTGTGGCCGAGGGGACTGAGGCGCTTCAGTCACGGATGCACGGCCACTACGGTCGGGGGTTCGAATCCCCCCTCGGGCATGGATATTTGTGCCGTCCTTAGTTGCGGGTAGTTCATAAGTAGTTTGTAAGTTTAGGGACTGATGACCCCGTAGTTAAATCCCTTAAGCTTAACAAACATTTGAACTTTTGAACTGTATCTAGAATAACACTGAAAACATCTAGTTTAAATCTGTCCTCTGGGCTCAGGTTAAAATCTTCTTCTGGTGTCTCATTTATGAAGCATTTTCTTTTGCCTTTCCGTATGTCTTTGCCGCGAATCGTTACATTCAAGTTAGGTGATTTTGTGTCCCAGCCTCGTCGCCGCTTTTGTGTCTCGTTTCCGTCGTTGGTGTTGGTGGCCGAGTAGAAAGACCGACACAGGAATAAAGGATGCACGCGTGTGCAGGTAACCAGCCAGTGGGACAGCAGAAACTAGAAACACTAGAGTAAATTAGAACGAGATATATATTTCTTAGAGACTTAGTAATACTTGACTTTTACATAGCTCAGTACTGCAGAATGCTGATACATAGTTGAGCTAGAGTCCTGCCTAGTGCCTATCCGATAGCCAAGTCTTCACTGGTGCCTATCTGATTCCGAAGTGTTAACTGGTTCCTATCTCAGTACCAAGTAGGGATGGGTCGAAAATCGCGTATCTGTTAAGAATCACAGTGATTTGGAAGTAGCAGTATTCACAGTTGCAACTTTACGGATTCTGACTGCGATTTCAGTCGCAGTTTAGAAGCGCAGTAGCACTAAAAGTAGCAAGTCGCAACTAAGAGTAGCAAGAAGCAGTTTGCACTCTGCCATCTGTTGGTCGAAGTTTGTACTAATATCTTTGCATTGGACAGGCTATAGAGTCTACCTGCGATTTCAGTGACAAATCGCGTTTAAGAGTCGCAAGTAGCAACTAAGAGGCGCAGTTTAGACTTCGCTGGCTGCCATCTGTTGGCCGAAATTGGTACTTCTAGCTACCCGCTGTCTGCCTCGTGTATGTGTGGCTTTTTGTGTATGTGTTGGTCGAATGCCATCGGCTCAAACCAATGCGCTCGAACGTTCTCACTGGTCCAAACTGCGATTTCAGTGAAAAGTCGCGATTAAGAGTCGCAATTAGCAACTGAGAATAGCATTCAATATTCCGCCTTATGCTACTTGTTGACCAACTGTCGTACTTTCACTCGTGTGTTGTTTAGGGATGTTGTCGAATTAATGAGCAAGAAGATAATTTTCTTTGTGAAAATGTTTACACTTAGTGGCACTATTTTACCTGGCGGCAGCATTTACATGTTGTGAAGCAAAGCCTGGCATATATGTTTTTAGGTTATAGTTGGTAAAGACAACAAATGTGAATGCCAAATAAATATTGTCTTACGGACTTGATCCCTGTTTAAAATAATTTTTCGTCATAGAACCTACCACTATTATCGGAATTCAGAATACGTATGTTACATTGCAAATCTGGTTTCGACGAATATTTTTGCTTGCGTTATACATCGTACATAAAATAAAAATTCCAAGGGGGTGGTATCAAGTGGTCAACTAAGTACAGGTAATTTTACGAAATGTTTAACAGTAGGCCAACTCCATTTTCAATGTGGACTATGTTAAGTACTGCTATATAGGAGTGAACTTGTATCTTTGAGGATTCTATAAAAATATTACACTTGAAAATAAACAAGTTTTTCGCGTAAAGGAAATTTTTATTTTATCAGATTTGTTTTAGGTTTAGGAATGTTGTTTTCCATCTTTTTCCTTTTCGTACATTCCGTCCTGTGATGACATGAGTGAAAGCAGATGGGTGGTATCGAATCCTTCAGTATTATTAAAACTTTTGTTTACTGCAGTGGTGGCATAGTGTGCTTATGTTGGCAACGACTGATGAATGATCCTAGAAATCTAAATCATACAGAATGATTGAAATAATATTTTATCATAAAATAAATAATTAATGTTGTTCTTAATCTGTGGTTGTAAGATTTCTTGTGTGTAACCCTGTACAGTCAGTAAGTTGAAAATTCTTATAAAATGAAGCTTTAGTTGCCAACATGAGCACACTAGGTCGGCACATCGATTAGTAAAATATAACGCAAGCTCTTATCTATAGTTATTTGGCAGAATATGTAGTGATACCGAAAGGTTTTAAAGAGAAAATGGAATTTTCAGAAGTCACTCACGTTGTATTTCACATTTACTTATCTCTTTCAAATTGGTATGTGACTTATATCACACAATGTTAAAAAAAATCTATTCATTCATTCTACAGGCAAGAACATAGCACTTTCGTTGCACTGTTATAGTTGCTGTGTGCCTAATCTACCAAATGTTTCTGTTAAGGTAGACTATAGGCCTACTTGCCGATTTCAGTTACACATTACTTGCGAATAACCTCACTTTTAACTATACATTATACACCAAACACTGAGATCGCTTTTATAAGACTAATTGACATTTGTCGGTGTAAATAATCCCAACATTACACGTAAATTGAGCATGAATATTCTTTTTTTTTGTATATATTTACATGTAGAAAGAGGATCTGTTATGGATGATATATATATTGCATTTGCCACACACATCGCATAAGTCACGGAAGTAGCAGATATCACGGAAGTAGCAGAAATCGCAGAAGTAGCAATATCAGTAGCAGAAATCGCAGAAGTAGCATTCAGAGTCACCGAAATCGCAGTTTGAGTGCGGAGGGATACATGTCGAGTATTTGTTCAGTGCGATTGTAAACAGTGACAAATCGCAACTAAGAATCACAGACATATAAAAGTAGCAGTCACAGAAATCACTGATATCGAAAAATCGCAGTTTAGCCTATCCCTAGTACCAAGTGAACTATGTCGTTCAGTGGTGGCCACGAGCGGAGTTGTAGCAGAGGGCGCTCGTGGCTGACGTCGGAAGAACGCCGCGCCGTGCGTGCATGGCGGCGCGCGGCGAAAGTAAGTGGCGCGCACTTCATACTTGTGCGACATCACAGGTGATATACCAATATTTTCTGCTACGATTAATATTACAAAAAACAGTCTTGATCGCAGAAATTAGTTTTTATTGACCGGTTTCGACTTTATGTAGGTCATCTTCGGAGTTACAAATAGCCCATGTGGCCAGTGCTGGACTCGGTTGGGCTGGGCTGTCCTGGTTGTTCTGCTGCCAGCAGGTAATTGTTGAACAGGACAGAATACAAAACAAAATACAACAATAGAAGCTTTTTCATAATCGCACAATAGCTCAGCCAGTCGGCCGCATTCTCAAGCAAACAAAAGTGAAAGCGTAAACCGTTTTAAAAAGGGCAAAACGTAAATATTGTTGTCTACAATGTTGTCCTAAACGTGACAAATCGAGCGCTGCGGCTAAGTCAGTATGCGGAAGCAGAACTTGACGAGGGGCATGAAGTATAAAATTCGTACCAGCATAGCCGGCCGCGGTGGCCGAGGGGACTGAGGCGCTACACTCGCGGTCTGCACGGCCTCTACGGTCGGGGGTTCGAATGCCCCCTCGAGCATGGATATGTGTGCCGCCCTAGTTCGGAAGTAGTTCATAAGTAGTTTGTAAGTTTAGGGACTGATGACCCCGTAGTTAAGTCCCATAAGCCATACAAACATTTGAACATTTTTTTCGTACAAGCATAGTCGTACATATTACGTAGCATTCATGTTCGATATGGCTAGAAACAAACTTATTTGATCCCACATATTCCATGAAGGCCCCTTACCCCCAGGCTTTTGGTTCAAAATCAAAGTTCGGGTATTAAAACTTGCATTTCACGTGTATTTATTTAGGCACGGGCCCGGGGTACTTTTACCCCCGATACCCCCCCCCCCCCCCCCATAACGCCGGCCCTGACCATTACTTATGCTAATTGCGCGACTCTACTGACATTACCTCCATAAAGTCACACGAACGATATTCGAACTGAGAATATGTTGATTAATTCTGCAGTAAACTGATGCTAATTATACAGGATGCTTAAAAAAAAAGTAGTCAACAATCCGAAGATTGGTTTGAACACCACAGTGCTTTACTAGGCGTGGTCCTGTTAGGAGGTGGTATGCCGTTGCCTTCCTCCGACCTTCGAACTGACTTACCCAACCAGTTATAGGGGGACCTACAGTTTAACGTGGGTTCCGAACCACGGTGCTACTCGGTATTTTTCACATGATCAATACTGCCAGAGGTGAAAGAAGTGGAAAGTGACAGATAAAAATAAATGAGTATTGGGATTTTAACGCTTTATAATATTAATTATATTAAACTTATATTTATAAATGATATGTGAAATGGAAATGTTCAATGTGAGCACTACTTGTCACATGGCACACATGAAGTCTATAGCTGAGTTCTTCCCAAACATAGATAAGTGTGTCTTCCATGATTGTAGCAATAGCTCCTTCAATACAATTTCTTAACCCTTGCAATAACAAGGAGTGGATACTTTATGCCCACCTTTCTAAAATATTGAAATGTACTCAGGTACTTAATTATAGAAAATTTTGTAAAAAAAATATTGTCTTTAATGAAGACTTCTTGCAGATTCTATGATTGTTTTACATTTTTCGATTAAGCTTAATCGGAAAATTTAAGTTAGGATCAGCGATTCCCAAAGTGGTCTATGATCCCCTATTGAATGCTAACATTGATGCCTCTTCTGATGTTATGCCTTTTACTTCAAAATCATTCTGCACCGAATCTAAGTACTTTCTTCTTGGTCTACCTCGACTCTGTTACCCTCCGCTGCCGAGCTCATGAGTCTCTTAGGTAACCTTGCTTCTCCCATTCGTGTAACGTGACCCCACAATGACAGTCTGTTCGCTCTAACTGCTTCATCTATGGTGTTCATTCTCAGTTTTTCTTTGATTTCCTCATTGTGGACACCCTCCTGCCATTGTTCCCATCTATTAGTGCGTGCAATCACTCTTGCTACTTTCATATCTGTAACCTCTACCTTATGAATAAGGTAACCTGTATCCACCCAACTTTCACTCCCATACAACAAAGTTGGTCGAAAGATAGAGCGATGCATTGCTAACTTAGTCTTTGTACTTACTTCCTTCTTACAGAAGAGAGTAGATCTTAGCTGAGCGCTCACTGCATTAGCTTTGCTGCACCTCGATTCCAGTTCTTTCACTGTGAGAAAATATAATTTGGGTGTCTATTTGTTGTAAATGGGTACACGATAGTGGCTCATATATAGGAATGTCGCAACCAAAATTCAGAATTTTTCTTACAATGAAGAAGCTTGATGCTTTGTATATCACTGTTTGCTTCGTCGGATAAGCGAGAGAGTGGAGGAATTCTGTATTTAAAAAAAAAATGGTTGAAAGGTTGCAAACTAATATTTCAGAGCTCGATCAGAGGTGCAAGGATTATGATATGAAGATCAGCATCTCCAAAACGAAAGTAATGTCGGTGGGAAAGAGATTTAAACAGATTGAGTGCCAAATAGGAGGAACAAATTTAGAACAGGTAGACAGTTTCAAATACCTGGGATGTATCTTCTCACAGGATGGCAACATAGTGAAAGAACTGGAATCGAGGTGCAGCAAAGCTAATGCAGTGAGTGCTCAGCTAAGATCTACTCTCTTCTGCAAGAAGGAAGTAAGTACCAAGACTTAAGTTAGCGGTGCACCGCTCTATCTTTCGACCAACTTTGTTGTATGGGAGTGAAAGTTGGGTGGATACAGGTTACCTTATTCATAAGGCAGAGGTTACAGATATGAAAGTAGCAAGAATGATTGAAGGTACTAATAGATGGGAACAATGGCAGGAGGGTGTCCATAATGAGGAAATCAAAGAAAAGCTGGGAATGAACACCATAGATGAAGCAGTTAGAGCGAACAGAATGAGGTGGTTTGGTCATGTTACACGTATGGGAGAAGCAAGGTTACCTAAGACTCTCATGAGCTCGGCAGCGGAGGGTAAGAGGAGTCGAGGTAGACCAAGAAGAAAGTACTTAGATTCGGTGCAGAATGATTTTGAGGTAAAAGGCGTAGCACGAGAAGTGGTATCAATGTTAGCATTGAATAGAGGATCATGGAGGAATTTTATTAGAGGTACTATGCTCCAGACTGAACGCTGAAAGGCATAATCAGTCTCTAAAGATGATAATGATGATCATGAAGATGTTATCGCAGAACATAATTCTTTGGGCGGAGTAAGCTACTTATCACAATGTGTGGAGCACGATGCCCTAAGAGCTAGAATAAAAGTAGTAGAGAGAACAAAGGTGAGCGGAAAAACGTAACGGAGATAGAATATGTAAAAATTGTCGACTCTAAAATTTAAAATAGGAGCTTGAAAAAATATTTATGAACTGTAAACACAGATTGAAAATTAAGAATGGAATGACATTGAGATATGTTAATGTAAAAGTAAACTACTCTGCTCGCCTAAATTTCTTACCTGGTTTCAGAATAACTGACACAATGAGTCACGTGATATTAGGCCTCCTCCAAATCCTCGAAATGTCACGCATTGAGTTTTGAAGCAGTTGGCCGCCTTATGTTAGATACAACTATGATTGAAAATGTATCGACAGTCACACATTGACAGGGAAGTACCACATATTCTGGCAGAATCTACAGATGCTGAAATAGAATTTGATGAAACTGACAATGTAGTGAGTGAACCTGAAGAGGAATGTGTTGTGCGCGAATTAGGTGAAAGATATTAAATGTATTACTGAAAACAGTTTTACATGAAATATTCAGGTTCTGAATCCTGATTATGCACTGATATATCTTTCAAAAGTATGTTATTAAGGTAATTAAAAAATAATGAATATTAATTATTCTTTTAATATTTTTATCATCGGCACAAAGTACCCCCCCCCTTTTTGTAATACACGTTACTGAAAATGGCTTGCTATTACGAGGGTTGAATCAAGGAGGTCAGCTGATAGCAGAGGCACGTAAACACAGTCCTTGATGATGCCAGCAAAAAAAAAAAAAAAAAAAACAAAAAAAAAAAAACGACGTTCAGTCGGGTGAACGTGCAGGCCATGCAAAACAAGCCCTGGCATTGGCCTCTTCTCTTTACAAAGGCAATCGTTATCTTGAAACTGATGATACCATCTACGAACGTTATTAGCACTTGGAGGATCACAACCGAATTTCAGCCGGAACGGACGTTGTGCAGTAACAACAGATTCGATCTTTCAAAACTGCAAAACACAAAAACCGCTTTCCGTTCACTAACCACCATAACATATCAAAATGTTCAAATGTTAGTTAAGCTTAACGGACTTAACTGCGGGGTATTCAGTCCCTAAACTTGCAAACTACTTATGAACTACCTTATACTAAAGACGACACAAACATCCATGCCCGAGGGGGGGGGGGGGGGGTTTCGAACCACCGACCGTAGCGGCCGCGCAGACTGTGACTGGCGGGCCGCAGACCGCTCGGCCACTGCGGCCGGCTAACCGCCATATTTGCGGCGGAAACATTACCCGTTGTGCATGCGCACTGTTGTCAAACAAAACTGTTTGAGTTGCTCTTTCATTTCACATATCATTTATAACTGTAAGTTTAATATAAAGGGTTAAAACACCGACATACATTTATAAACGCCCTGTTTTGCTCTCTATTGACCCACTTTAGGTTACGGTAGTAACACTAATAGTGGGCCTTTGCGATCGTCTTTTGACAGCTCGAAATTTAAATGAAAATAACGGCTTAACCATTCATCTGACACGAAAACTGAATAATGGAATTTGTAGAGGAGAAAATTCTCTACAACTTTGCCCTATTATGTTTCTTTTCATATCTCGTATCGTTTCAGAGATATTTGAAAAAATAACGGCGATTTTGGGATGTCTGTCTGTCTGTCCGTCCGTCTATCTGTCTGTCCATAACGTGTTCCCTGTTATTAAGACGAACCGCTCAACCGATCAGCACCAAATTTTGCACACATAACTGTAGGCCGCCAGAGACCAGAAACTCCCTTTTTCAAATTTTTCGGACAAAAAATACGGTAGTAATACCAAAAGAAGCCGTTTGTAATATAATTGTAATTGCCAACGAACCATTCATCTAACACGAAAATTGAATAGCCTGGTTGGTAGAGGGGTAAATTCTCTACAACTTAGCTCTATTATGTTTTTCGTATCTTGCATCGTTGCAGAGATATTTGCAAAAATAACGGCGATTTGACGATGTCTGTCTGGCTGTAACGTGTTCGCAATTGTTAGGTCGAACCGTTCAACCGATCGACACCAAATTTTACAGTCACATTTTTGGTGGCAGTTTCCACAATTGTGAAGGAATAATTGAATAAGATTCCCATGGAATCTTACAGGACATTCGTTTATCCGTTTGGAGAAGACTAAAAGCTCTTATGAATGATAATGCTTTTTCTACGCTGTTAGGTGTTGCTGTACACGGACGTTAAGCCCTACGGTTGCTTCCTCTTCTTTTTTTTATACACAGTAAAGTGTTGTGTTTATAGTTATTCCGTATTTTAGTCCACCGTCATTACATCCGAAGTTTGCCAGCTCTCATGCTTGTGACAAGTAGGAGGTGTATGTGTGAGAGCAATCAATGCAGAACAAAGGATGAACATGTACAAATCGTAAGAGTTCGGTGTGACACTATTTTGGGAAACTGCACAAACAAATCAGAAAGTTTCACACAAAATTCATCCATTCATCCAAAGAGGATTAAGGTAAACTCACAAACTGTTACTCAAGTTGGCCTTCCCCTCCGATAAGACTATCAAACAGGTAGAACGATTGCACCACTTTCCTCGGCGTTACGAAACTTCTATGCTCTAACCGACCTACCACAAAAGTGTCACGCCAATCACACTATCAGTAAAAAAAAAAAAAGGGAAAGTTAATCAGACTGTGACGCTATCGACATCACGAGAAAGCATTTGTCCATTCTGGACAACGAATGAGCCAAGCAGTATTGAGAATAGCCAAGATAATGTCCGAGATGAATGCCGAAATTGATGAACGGATAAGATAGCGAGCTAACGTTCAGACATTTCTTTAGGAATGTGGGAGATAAAGGCACAGCCGCGGCAGAGCGGCCGAGAGCATTGAGGCGCTATGCTGCGATGCGCGTGGCCGTTCCCCGTCGGGGGTTCGAATCCCCCCTCGGTCATGGATGTTTGTACTCTCTTTAGTATAAGTAGTTTGTAAGTTTAGGGACTTATGACACCACAGTTAAGTCCCATAAGCTTAACAAACATTCGAACATTTGATAACAGCACACAGTGAAGTTGCGCTAAAAATGGAATGTACAAACTGCTTACGGCGGGGGTGAGATAGCAGAAAAAATCTATAAACCATTAAAATATATGGTTAAAGTTTATGTTATCAAGTCCACTTGTGACAGTTTGATTGACACTTTCCTCTCTTCCCTTTTACCTCACTCACGTTACCGCCAGCAGCGTGCTAACTCGTCTAGTTGTAATAGACCGAACGTTGCACGTGAGGCCCTTAGGAGGTTATCACTTAACATTTGTCTTCTCTCTCGTAGATGTCCCCAGCGCAGAAGCAACACACAGGTCGTAGACTCCAAGTTTACTGAGGTGAGGCTGAAATTGAAAGTGGTGGATACTGCGACTGTCTACCATTAACGAAGTCGATGAATTCCTTCAATGCCAGTGGCTCTTTTATTTTTACCAACCACACGAATACAGAAGCCACAAACTGCATGTTTACGTCAATATTACAAAATACACAAAACTAACGTTTTTACAGTCATAACACACTTTGTCATACATTGCAAACACATTAGACATATTTTTAGCCCCATTATAGACCGATTAATAAAAGAGTGGTTATCGCAAGTGCCGCTAGACGTTTACCGTGTCGAGGCTCGCAGTGAACTAACTAGCAGTGGAGCTGGGCTTCACGCTAGCGCCTACAATTTTGGCGCCAACCGACACTTCTAGAACGCCACACTCACTCTTTACCTAAAATACTTAATCTAATAAATCTACAAAACAATAGTGTAATCACGAACAATTAATTAACACACATTATGGCAATAGAATTGATAACTGAATTTTTATTTATTAAACAATTAATAAAATAGCTGGGAGGTTGTGGCGCATAAAGATATAGAAACAGCCAATCAGATCACTCTTAGAGAAAGGGGCCGGGTTTTCCCACGGGACCGTACATACAGTACCATTTGGCTACTATCAGGCACAGCCTCTTCCTACTATCCCACGTCTATTTCATTATAAGTAAATGAAATTATGAAATAAAATTAAGCAATGGCTGCTGGTTTACAATCCAGTACCGCCACATGCTACAGGAATGCAGTATTTGCTCAAAGTAAAGAGGTGTTCGAGTTGTGAACGTAATCTCTGTCCACACCATTAGCGATCCTCATGTCGGATTCATTCTATGATCTTCGGGTCCCGAAATTGTGTTACACGTTGCTCCCAGGTGCTAATACCTTAGAATATTCAAACGTTTGTAATCCCAAGGGACCAAACAGCTTAGGTTATCGATTCCTAGATATGAAAACTACACCCAGGCCAGACCAAATCAGGACTCATCGGCGACTATGAATTGGCCCACGGACAAGACTGCATGTTGACGACTACACTCATGAGGTACCCTCCTTTGCAGACGCGTCAGTGACTAGTAACAGCAGGCCTCCGCCAGTACACTGTGAGCCTCTGGATACAACTCTTCCAAAGGACGCTGCGGGGCTAGATGCCCGTTACTGTGATGGATGGTAACGACAAATAAGCCAAATAATGGTCCTATCTTTCTGATGTCACACGTGCTCGGATCTGACCTGGTCTTCGGGGTACATTTTCACCACAACCGAGAAACAAAACAGCGCTACTTACATTATGCCACCTGGCTATATCGATTGAGACTGTCCTTTCTCCCTGTTTACATCAGTCGTTCGTTCCATAGATCCGTGTTGAGGAGATCCTCCTGGATGTGGAACATGTCCATTATTTGCTTTATTTGCTCATTTTTTTAAATTTTTTTACAAGCTGATAATATAATAATACTAAAAGTATGAATACAGATACATATATAGTTTGATTCTATCTAAAAATTCATCAGTGGAGTAAAAGGAGTTGGCCACTAGAAGTCTTTTCGGCTCCTCTTAAACTGATCTTTATTTCTAGCTAAAAAATTGTATGGTTGCTGCTAAATTATTGGAAATATGTGTTCCTGAGTAGTGGATACCTGTTTGACCTAAACTGCTTTCAAGTCTTTGTGTAGATCATTTTTGTTCCTAGTATTGTATGTATGAACTGAGATTTCTGTTGGGAAAAGGGATATATTATTTATGACAAATTTCATTAAGGAATAAATATACTGAGAGACAATTGTTAATATACCCATTTCTTTGAAGAGGCTTCTACAGGATGTCCGCTAATTTACTCCACAAATAATAGTATTAGACGCTTTTGGAATGTGAAAATTTTTGCTTGACTTGAAGGTAAGGTAATGCAGCCAACAATCCGAAGATTGTTATAGGGAGACCTACAGTTTAACGTGGGTTGCGAACTACGGTGATACTCGGTATTTTTCACATCATCAACCCTGCCAGAGGTGAAAGAAGTGGAAAGTGACAGATAAAACTCCTAGAACCTGGCGGGGATCGAGATGATGTCTGATACCACTCGTATTGCAAATACCTATAGCTTTCCACTACACCTGATCGCAACACTAGCTCTTTTTGGTCTTTGTGTGCTGTTTTCTCTGACACCACTTCCCACTTGTACACCTTGTGTCTAAAAACGACTTTGCATATGAAATAATATTAGATATAAATGTTAAACTGAAGGCAAGGCATTGAATGAAAATTTATGGTGTGGCCGGGATTCGAACCCAGGACCTCCTGCTTATTAGGCAGGCACTATAACCGCTTTTATTATTTTTTTTTTTCGGGCCTCCTTCCTCCCCTTCAGCCCGTCCTTCCGCTCGCCATGATTTGCCTTCTCAGCCTGTCTTTAGTGCCATTCGTTCTTGTTGATACAGAATTTTGTTCCAAAGAAATATAAACGAAGAAAATAAAAAAAGAATAAATAAATATATGTCTTCCTCTTCCAGACCTACTCCTGGGGCAAAACTTCACTTCAACATCCCAGCGCATTGGCAGCTGCAGAGTTCGGTTTCACGTAATATTTGGTTAGAAGGTGTTCCCCCACTCCGTTCTTGATCGATCCATGCTTCTGTTTTCTGGAATTTAAGTGTTTTTCCACTTTACATTTTGGATTTCTCACATCTTTACATTTAATTTTATTTATTTTTCCTCGTCTCTTAACTCTGCGCTTGTCTCGTGCCGTGGGCGTCGTTTTAGCAAGGTTTCGCCACGGGACACATGAAACGGTGTAATCGCTCCTTCTGGCGTTGGAACTCCGAAAAGAAATTTTTAATGTGAAGTAAGATGACAGATTCTGTCGGGGGAAATTTTTCCCATACGAAAAGGAAAGCACTTCTGATACGTCTCTCAGACGTCGAATTTGGGGGGGGGGGGGGGGGGGGGGGGAAGAGTTTTGCTTGAAGCAAAGATGAAAATCTGGGCGTGTTCCAATTTTTCAAAATGTCACAATCTGAATCTTGTAATGTGAGCAATTACGATTCAAGTCTTTCTTTGTGTGTCAAATAATAAGATTTTCAAAAGTTGGCGAAATTTTTCTTATAGTGTCGCGATGTCTGCAGCTGAAGGTATACTAGGAAATCCTCTTTGCTTTTATTTACTTCATTAAGGATATAGTGGACTGTTTGACCTTTTAACCAATCGACGGCGTTCCGTTTTGTATATGGATAAGGCACACTGTCGGGAATCAAAAAGTCTAAAAAATGTTCAAATGTTTGTTAAGCTTAAGGGACTTAACTACGGGGTCATCAGTTCCTAAACTTACAAACTACTTATGAACTAGCCACAACTAAGGACGGCACAAATATCCATGCCCGAGGGGGGATTCGAACCCCCGACCGTAGTGGCCGTGCAGACCGTGACTTTAGCGCCTCAGTCCCCTCGGCCACCGCGGCCGGCTCAAAAAGTCTGCAGGCTTGATAGTGTCTGGTACGGTTCGGGTGATTTTGGCTAACATTGGCCTAATGAGTAGCCAGATTGCTGTCACGTTTTTGCAGACAAACCTATGTTCGTCAGTGTCTGGTATGCTACAGTCCCCACACAGCAGCGAGTCCACTAAATGGATGGCGAGAAGTTTGGATATGGTGGCAATTTTTCTGTTCTCAGCTTTGTACCACGTAGTTCTCACATTTGTCGGTAAATTACGGGTGCCGATATTCTGCTATATTATTCGCCAATCATATTGAGGGTATTTTTCTTCTACAAAGTTTCTACTCTTGGTTTCCATTAATTTCTAATACACTGCCTTCACTTTGGTCAACTTAGTGGTACAGACTCTGGTCCGAATGTAGCTAAGTTCAATTAAAAACTGTTTAAAATGGTGAAAGCCAATGGGAACGTGGCGCACATCTATTGGTGGATCCAATGCCCCAGGGGCTATTTCCTCTAGTAGATGGCACGTTAAACTGTGTTGCGTCTTCTGCCACAGTTTATATGTGGTGCACACGAATAGAGCTCGGAATTTCAGTGCAACGTCAATAAGTTTAAGTCCACCCTTTTCCGCTTAGAGGGTCAGAGTGTCAAACTTGACCTTAAAGCAGGGGTGGCCAACCTTTACAGCAAGCGAGCCAAATGTTTGAGAGTGCAATACCCCGCGGGCCGCATTACCGATTTTTGTTTTATGAACCAAAAAAGCAAGTAATATTAATTCATTTTCAAAGAATATAAAACAAATGCGATTAAAGAACGTTTATTGTACAAATTATTGCACCATTTTATGATATCTTACTGGGATACTGGGATATCTGGCTTTGTTTCTGCGAAGTAAATGAGTTATGTTGACGTCAAGTTGAGAGTTTTCCAGGTGAGAATCAGTAAGTCGTGTTCTCATATATGATGTTATGTAATTCATCCAACTAAAAAGCTGTTCACTCACACGGACGTCTTTCGAAATAATGAAATCATTTTTACAGCCTGTTTGTAACACGCTGTCTATTTCTCGTCTAAATATGTTTTATAGAACGTTTGCAAAAGAACGTGATGAGATTTCTCTTTTAATTGTGCATCGCATTGCATTTCTCAGCATTCCATTTGTAAATGTACAGGTAGTGAATCCATGTCTACAGACAGAAGCGTAGCAAATTCAGAAAAAGGCAGTCGATGTTTCTTAAATGTTGAAATCAGGTTTCGAATTCTTATTTCAAGTCAGAGGTTAAAGAAGCATATTCAATCGTTGCTATTGTGTGACGTTCGATTGCTTTGACAGTGTAGGAAACTGTGTGAAGTTTTTTGCTCGTAACTGTTGCTCCCAAAGCCAAAGTTTCGTTTGTAATGCGGAAATACCTTGGAGTCGAGCATTAAGATCATTTAGGTCGCTAGTTATATCGGCCAAGAACGAAGTTGGACAGCCATTCCTCATCTTCGATCTCCGGGAGTCTCTTTGACTTGCTTTCAAAGAATGATTGTATTTCTTTCTTCAAATCAAATACTTTTCAACATTTTTTCGCGGTTTAACAACCTCATTTCTGTCCATTTTGACGGACATAAATTCTCTTAAGGGAATACGCAATGAAAGTTTAACACCGATGTATTGCCAAATTTGAGGGCCTCGTTTTAACTGAACTAAACTAAATTGAAGTATTGTAATTTAAAAAAAAAAGTTTCTCTGAATTGTGATTGTCCATTTCATTTCAGTTGCAGATCATTTTATCTGCAATGCGCACGCGCAAAGCTTTCTTGAAGGCAACATACGCGCCTCACTGTTGTTTTTTTCGCATTGAAGATTTATCAAAACACGGGATATTTGGTAAAATTTCAGCAGTCATTCTGCATACGTAAGGTAACGGACAGATTTTGTTACAATCGCTTAACAGCGCATGTAGTTATTTAGTGTGCTTTAGTGTTCATGGTTTCTGAGGTAATAGTGATTTTGTTACAACCCGTAATAGCGCATTTAGTTGTTTACTGTGGTTTAGTTTCCGTGAAAGGGATTTCAACACTCAATATTTTTATAGCTAGTGGGAGGAAATTACATATTTTCAGCCTAATTGGCGGTACCACAGAGGTACACTACTCACCGAATTATCAGTATTTCGTTTAAGTATGGCATTATACGTACTTTGGAAACTTCATAGTCTGTTCTCTCAAGAATTTTTGATACTAGTATTCTGCTGCTTTAGGAAATCGGGTATTTTAATTCTGAACATCATGGATCATAAACATAAAAATTGCTCATACTTAATTTAAGCTGACAGCCTTACTTTAAAATTTTGTTATGATTCTTACTAAAAAATATTATACTTTTCAAGTCTATAACATTATTCGTTGCTGTAAATAACAAAGAAAGACACGTGGATAAACTTGCATTAGGAGGGTTACATCTGTACATTTCTAAAACGGAATCCTTAAACGTCATCAGTAAAACCACAACATTAGAATTAAAGATTTGAAAGATGGTACTGAGGGAGGAACCATTGCTAATGTCGACTGGTGCATAAAATACGTGCGAGCTTACTGAAAATAAAGACAAACATCATAGATCAATTGTAAAAAGATAAAAGCTGGTTTTAATTAAAAGACTACTCTGTTTAAAGTCACAACTACAACTAATTGTGCCCTTATTAACATTCACTCAGTCTGATTTATTTTCTAATTCACATGTAAATTTACTTATTATGTTAAACAAAATAAGGGAAATAAAAAAAATGTTGAATATGTAAACTCGTCGGTGTACCAGATACTACCCTTCAGTGACTGGAGACGATTCAAAAGGTTTATTTTCGAACATTTGAACGTTAAGCAGTAGCTGAAGTGATTGCGGTTCAAAGAATGCAACATCAATTTGAAGGGTCCTCTATCGCACGGTTTCTGAATTCGAGGAAAGTGAAACCAAGTGAAATTTATCGGCAAATTTGCGATGTTTACGGACCAAATGCGATGAGTGATTCGATGGTTTTTAGGCTAGGCGCTCTGATGAGCACTCGCATGTCAGCATTCAAACAGCGAATTCAGGCCACGTTCGGAACAAAAATTCGAACATCAAAATATTAGCCGCGAACTTTCCGAGTATCAGAAACAAAGTTCCCGAATTTGCCGCACTGCATGGAAGTTATTGCGCTCAGATAGTTTTAGGCACCGAAAGCTGGCTAAATCATGATGTGGCAAGTTCAGAAATATTTAGCGAGGCGTGGAATGTATATCGGAAAGATAGATCGGATACAACTGGAGGAGGAGTGTTCATCGCTGTGGATAAAGATATTGTTTCTACTGAGATCGATGTTGAAAGTAACTGTGAAGTTTTCTGGGCACGTATAACAGGTCTAAAAGAAGTAAAGTTAATAGTTGGCTGTTCTTACCGGCCCCCCAGTGCTGCTGTAGCAGTTTTAGAAGCATTCAAAGAAAGTCTGCACCAGGTAGTGCATAGGTATCCGGGCCATGTAATATTAGTCGGAGGAGACTTCAAGCTTAAGAGTATAGATTGGGACCTCGCTAGTTACATTTCAGGCGGTACAGACAAGCAGTCTTGTGAGCTACTTTTGGACACATTCTTCGAAAACTGTCTTGAGCAGTTAAACCGGCAACCCACGCGCAATGGAAATATTCTAGACCTTTTAGCCACAAACAGGCCTGACCTTATTACTGATGTCTGTGTAGAGACAGGAATTAGTGATCATGATATCGTCATAGCGTCGATGATGACCAAAGTTCATAAACCAATCAAGAAGGCTAGGAGCGTGTTTTTGTTGGGAAGAGCCGATAAGCAAATGTTACGATCGCACTTAGAAAAGGAATGGGCATCGTTTAATTCCGGGACTATGGATGTAGAGGAATTGTGGACTACATTTAAGTGCATTGTTAATGAAGGGTTAGAGAAATATGTGCCATTAAAGACGATTAAGGATGGAAAAGATCCACCTTGGTATAATAATAATGTTAGAAAGCTGCTGAGAAAGCAAAGGCTGTTGCACTCTCGATTCAAAAATGAACACGCAAATGATGACAGGCAAAAGCTAGTAGAGATTCGTGCGTCTATAAAAAGATCGATGCGCGAAGCATACAACAATTATTACAGCCATACCTTAGCAAAAGATCTTTCCGAGGACCCGAAAAAATTCTGATCCTCTGTAAAATCGATAAGCGGGTCAAAGCCCACTGTCCAGTCACTCGTTGATCATTCCGGGGCAGTAATAGAAAGCTGAAGTTCTAAATCTAACCTTTAAGAAATCTTTCACGCAGGAGGACCGCACAAATGTACCATCATTTGATCAACGTACAAATTCCGAAATGGGGGACATAACAATAGGTATTTCCGGTGTAGAGAAGCAGCTGAGAGAGCTAAATACGAAAAAGTCTGCTGGTCCGGATGGAATACCAGTTCGGTTTTACAAAGACTATTCTGCGGCGTTGGCCCCCTACTTAGCTTGCATTTATCGCGAATCTTTAATTCAGCGCAAAGTTCCTAGTGATTGGAAAAAAGCGCAGGTGACTCCCGTGTATAAGAAAGTAAAGAGAACTGACCCATACAATTACAGGCCAATATCGTTGACATCAGTTTCATGTAGAATTTTGGAGCATATTCTCAGAATATAGTAAATTTCTTTGAAACGGAAAAGCTTCTTTCCATGAATAAGCACGGGTTTAGGAAACATCGTTCATGTGAAACTCAGCTTGCCCTTTTCTCACATGACATCTTGCGAGCCATGGACGAAGGGCAACAGGCGGATTGTGTTTTTCTCGACTTCAAAAAGGCGTTCGACGCGGTGCCACACTGCAGACTGCTAACGAAGATACGAGCTTATGGAATAGGTTCACAGATTTGTGAATGGCTGGAAGACTTCCTAAGTAATAGAACGCAGTACGTTGTTCTCGACGGCGAGTGTTCATCAGAGACTAGTGTATCGCCAGGCGTGCCCCAGGGGAGTGTGATAGGACCGCTATTATTTTCTATCTATATAAATGATCTGACGGACAGAGTAAGTTGTAATATGCGGCTGTTTGCTGATGATGCTGTGGTGTATGGGAGGGTGTCGTCTGTAACTGACTGTAATAGCATACAGGATGACTTGGACAAAATTTCTAGTTGGTGCGAAGAATGGCAGCTAGCTCTCAATGTAGAAAAATGTAAGGTGATGCGCTTGAGTAGAAAAAACAATCCTATAATGTTCGAATACAGTATTAGTAGTGAGCTTCTTGATGCTGTCGAGTCGTTCAAATATCTAGGCGTAACATTGCAGAGCGATATGAAATGGAACGAGCATGTAAGGACAGTTGTGAGTAAGGCGGACAGCCGACTTCGGTTTATTGGGAGAATTTTGGGAAGATGTACTTCACCTGTAAAGGAGACCGCGTATAAAACGCTTGTACGACCACGTCTTGAGTATTGCTCAAGTGTTTGGGACCCGTAGCAGATCGGTTTGAAGGAAGACATGGAGGCGGTTCAGAGACGAGCAACTAGATTTGTTACCGGTAGGTTCGACCAATGCGCGAGTGTCACGGAAATGCTCCGGCAACTCAATTGGGGATCGCTGGAAGAAAGACGACGTTCTTTTCGTGAATTTCTGTTGAGTAAATTTAGAGGGCCGGAATTTGAAGCTGAGTGTAGTACGATCTTGCTGCCGCCTACTTACATTTCGCGTAAAGATCACAAAGACAAGATAAGAGAAATTAGGGCTCGTACGGAGGCATATAGGCATTCTTTTTTTCCTCGTTCAATTTGGGAGTGGAATAGGAAAGGAAATGCCTAGTAGTGGTACAGTGTACCCTCCGCCACGCACCTTACAGTGAATTGCGGAGTATGTATGTAGATGTAGATGTAGATGGTGAGAAGATGGGTCCGACAATCCAATGGCGGGCGTAGTGATGGCACGATGAAGAACGAAGTGGTCGTCCACCTTTGGTTACAGAAGCACTGGTTCACGCGATTGATGACAAGATCCAGAAAAATCCGTAGGTTTACAATTAGTGCTCTCGCTATGGACTTCCCCCAAATTTGACGATCACTGATGCATGAAATTGTTACCAAATAACTGAAATTCCGTAAATTTTGCTCACGTTGGCTATCAACTCAACTGTTTGTAGAACTTAACTTGTAGAACGTAACTACGGGGTCATCAGTCCCTAAACTTACAAACTACTTATGAACTAGCTAACACTAAGGACGGCACAAATATCCATGCCCGAGGGGCGATTCGAACCCCCGAGCGTAGTGGGCGTGCAGACCGTGACTGGAGCGCCTCAGTCCCCTCGGCCACCGCGGCCGGCACGTTGCGTACCAAAGATAGTCACAGGAGATGTAACGTGGGTTTCTTACGACACCCCAGAGTAAGCGGCAATCACCTTCTGTCAGATCGGACAGGAGCTGTAGACGCCGTTGAGTAATCGGCGTGCTACAAGCTGGGGCTGATGTGTCAGCAATGAAGGAGCACGCTACGTGACTCCAACCTGCAGTCACCACAACCGGTCGCTCTGGATTTCTAAATCGGAGTGATCACTTTCCTATTCACCTCACCCGCCCGCCCGCCAAGAGGCTAGCTACCCTTCTTGCCGGCGGTCCTCTCGCCGCACTCACGACAACACCCGCATCTCTGGCACCGCCACAATCAGTTCACTTTCGCAAGCTGGAAACTGGCCGCCGCGGAATTCACGACTTGCGGGCGGCCGCGCTGCGTCCAACCACAGACAAATATACGAGGCGCGTCCACAAAGTAAGTTCCGTTTGGTAATAAAATAAAATTGAACACGGATACAGCAGAAATTTTTATTGCACAAAATTCTACAACTCCTAAACTACTTTTCCACATAACTGCCGAAATTTTGCAGGCATTTGTCATAGAGTGGCACCAGGTTTGGTATACCTTCTTCGTAGAAATCTGCCGCCTGTGTCTTCAACCTGTTGGAAACATTTCCTTTCTGTTCGTTGTCATTGGTGAAGGGATGACCCCCAAGGAAAGACTTGAGATGTAAGAACAGATGAAAGTCGCTAGGAGCGATGTCAGGGCTGTACGGAGGATGGTCAAACACGTCCCAGCCAAATCCCTGTAGGAGGTTTTTCGTCACATTTGCAGTGTGTGGTCGTGCGTTGTCGTGAAGCAAAACAACACCTTTTGACAGCAGTCCCCGGCGCTTATTCTGAATTGCACGACGCAATTTCCGAAGAGTCTCGCAATAAGCATCTGCTTTGATTGTTTGATCACACGGTAAGAAGTCAATGAGTAGAATGCCTTTCCAGGCCCAGAACATTGTGCACATCATTTTCCGAGATGTCGTGATTTCCTTCTGATTTACCTTTGGTGAGGATGAAGTGTGCCTCCATTCCATTGATTGCCGCTTACTCTCAGGGGTGTCGTAAGAAACCCACGTTTCATCTCCTGTGACTATCTTTGGTATCCAACGTGAGCAAAGTTTACGGAATTTCAGTTGTTTGGTAACAATTTCATGCATTAGTGATCGTGAAATTTGGGGGAAGTCAATTGCGAGAGCACTAATTATAAACCTACGGTTTTCCTGGATCTTGTCATCAATCGCGTTTCATCGTGCACATCACTCCGCCCGCCATTGAACTGTCGGACCCATCTTCTCACCATCTCATTTGGTCCGTAAACATCGCAAATTTGACGATACATTTCACTCGGTTTCACTTTCCTCGCATCCAGAAACCGAATCACCGACCTAATTTCCCAGGCGGCGGGATTTTCAGTCAACGCCGACATTTCAAACAAGCACAATAAAGCGTACGTAACTGACAGCGATCTCTAAATGGCGCACGTTCTTCACCTTGATACACATCGTCTACAGCGCATGTGCAGAACTGCAATCGCAGCGCTGTAGCGGAGATAAATTGAAACGGAACTTACTTTCTGGACGCGCCTCGTATATGTTACTCTGTGGTCCAACGCTCCAAAGACCGCCTCTCCCGCCACTTACTCTTCGCACCGTCCACCGCCTCAGCCACATGTCGCTCGAGATACTGTAGTGTATTTTTTTAACGATAGTTGAATCAATGAAATGATATACAGGGTGTTACAAAAAGGTACGGCCAAACTTTCAGGAAACATTCCTCACACACAAAGAAAGAAAATATGTTATGTGGACGTGTGTCCGGAAACGCTTAATTTCCATGTTAGAGCTCATTTTAGTATTTTTCTTCAAATGTAAATTGAAATAATTCGTGCATACAATTGTCTAAATACCCAATTGTTTCGTTAGTATGTACTGTACTTCTTCGATCCACGTCATCAACACAGATTATCTGTGAACGTTTGGGCAGGAATTGTTGGTGATGTCTTGATTGGGCCTCATGTTCTTCCACCAACGTTCACTGGAGCACGTTATCATGATTTCATACGGGATACTCTACCTCTGTTGCTAGAACATGTGCCTTTACAACATGCGGTTCATGCACGATGGAGCTCCTGAACATTTCAGTCGACGTGTTCGTACGCTTCTCAACAACAGATTCGGTGACCGATGGATTGGTAGAGGCGGACCAATTCCATGGCCTCTACGCTCTCCTGACCTCAACCCTCTTGACTTTCATTTATGGGGACATTTCAAAGCTCTTGTCTACGCAATCCCGGTACCAAATGTAGAGACTCTTTGTGCTCGTATTGTGGACGGCTGTGATACAATACGCCATTCTCCAGGGCTGCATCAGTGCATCAGGGATTCCATGTGACGGAGGACATTTTGAACATTTCCTGTAACAAAGTATTTGAAGTCACGCTGGTACCTTCTGTTGCAGTGTGTTTCCATTCCATGATTAATGTGATTTGTAGAGAAGTAACGAAATGAGCTCTAACATGGAAATTAAGCGTTTTCGGACACATGTCCACATAACATATTTCCTTTCTTTGCGTGTGAGGAATGTTTCCTGAAAGTTTGGCCGTACCTTTTTGTAACACCCTGTATACCTATTGTAATGCGATATGATACGAAAGACGCTTTATGGAATGTTATTTTCCAGGTTTTAAATAAAATTCAAGTTAAATTTTTCTTCTATATGAAACAGCTACGCGGGCCAAAACTTCCCAGCCGCCGGCCGCGGTGGCCGAGGGGACTAAGGCGCTCCAGTCACGGTCTGCACGGCCACTACGGTCGGGGGTTCGAATCCCCCCTCGGGCATGGATATTTGTTTATTTTTAGTTAGTTAACCGCGGGGTGAAGTGGCCGAGCGAACCAGACGCCTTGCTGCCGAGAGTGCACGGCAGTGCTTGGTATTAATATGTTCGTAAAATGCGCGTGCGAATTTGCGATTCTTTATGGTCCCATATCTAAGGGTCTATTCATCTCAGACTGAAGGGGTAAAGTGTTTTTGGATAGATCTTGGCCTAGTGATCATATTTGAATATACTAGAAGAATGGGTATACTATAGCTATCATACAGTACATCGTCAATATTTTCAAAGCTACACAGTTCCTGGAGCCCATCCAAATTGAGCAAAACAGTTGGCTTTTGTACATGACGTGTAGTCTATGGTGGGCTTTAAACGCCTTACAAAAGCACCATTCGTGCATGGGCGGTTTCTGAGGGAAAAAAATGATTTTTGGGTACCAAAAAACAAATAGTGGGGGTGGTTATTTAGATACTTTCTATTCATTGTAAATCTTCGAAATTTTTACCATATGTTCTTATGATGATATTCTCGAGCCCGTTTTTAAATTTTTTCGATATCATTATCCGTTATCGAGATCATAGTTTTGCACAAAATCACAAAACCCGATTTTTTGCCGTTTTAGCACCGTGAATCGCAAATATCTAAATAACTAACCATAGAAAATTGTTCAGATATTTACAATACATCCTGTAGACATTTATCTGTTAAGGGAATTTCAAATGTTCAAATGTTTGTATAGCTTATGGGACTTAACTACGGGGTTATCGGTCCCTAAACTTACAAACTACTTATGAACTACTTACGAAATAGGACGGCACAAATATCCATGCCCGAGGGGGGATTCGAACCCCCGACCGTAGTGGACGTGCAGACCGTGACTGGAGCGCCTCAGTCTCCTCGGCCACCGCGGCCGGCAGCATGAACTTTTGGTCCGCGACTTCAATTTTGTTGCGTTCACTTTGAAAAAGTTTCATTAGCGTCACGGCAACTTTCCATTTGAGGTGAAGTTACGAAGAAACCTTCTTCGTTTAGATGGTATTGGTGTACAAGGTGAATCATTCGCATGTTACCTATTATCTATTAGTGTTTCTAATCTATGCTCATATTTCTGCATTATAATAGATATCAGAAAACATGTGAATGATTCTTCTCCTACACCAAGACCGTATTCACGAAGAAGGGCTCTTCGGAATTTCATCTCAACCAATTGCAAAACATTAGCAGGATTTTTTACCAATCGCCGACCTATCTGACGCTTCACCACACAAATAACGTCACAAAACGCAACTTCAAAGACACATGCAGAGGCCTCTAATGAACGACTGCAGAGTTTTACAAATTCGGGAGTATCGCTAGTGCAATAAGGGACCGTTACATTATCTATCATACGATTTTGGTGTATTTTTGTTTGTTCGAGCCTAAGTACTTTCCTTGTTAGTATAAAGAGTATTCAATGAAAAATGTCGGCCGCGGTGGCCGAGGGGACTGAGGCGCTCCAGTCACGGTCTGCACGGCCACTACGGTCGGGGGTTCGAATCCCCCATCGGGCATGGATATTTGTGCCGACCTTAGTGTTAGCTAGTTCATAAGTAGTTTGTAAGTTTAGGGACTGATGACCCGTAGTTAAGTCCCATAGACTATACTAACATTTGAACATTTTGAACTTACCAGCCTGCGGGTCGCATGCGGGTTGGCCTCTTCTGCCTTAAAGATACTCGCTTGACTTACGAAATGGCCCAGAGCAGACATGATTCTGACTGCTGTTTCACCGGGTAAAGGTAAAACCTGTGCCACGTAGTGTAGTTCCGAAACTACATACCTGTTATCAAAGGCTGCCTTTGGATGCCATCAAGATTTCTCACACCTTGTTCTACAACTGCATCTACATAGATACTCTGCAAATCACATTCAAGTGCCTGGCAGAGGGTTCATTAATCACTTTCATAACTTTTCTCTGCCGTTCCATTCTCTAATAGCGCGCGGGAAGAAAGAACACCTAAATCGTTCCGTTTTCGATCTGATTTCTCTTATTTTATTGGGATGGTCATGTCTCCCTTAGTAGGTGGGTGCTAGCAAAATATTTTCACTTCAGAAGTAAAAGTCGGTGATTGAAACTTCGCAAACAGATCACGCCGCAATGAATAACGTCTTTCTTTTAATGATTTCCACCCCAATTCGTGCAACATTTCCGTGTCACTTTCCCCCCAGTAACGTGATAAAACAAAACGAGCTGCCCTTCTCTGAGCCTTCTCAATATCTTCCGTCAGTCCCACCTGGTGAGGGTCCCACAAGGGGCAACAGTACTCCAGCAGAGGACACACAAGTGTGATGTAGGCAGTCTCTTTGGTGGAGCTGGTGCATCTTCGAAGCGTTCTGCCGATGAAACGTAACCTTTGGTTCGCCTTCCCCACAATATTTTCTATGTGTTCTCTCCAGTCAAAGTTGTTCGTAATTCTAGCTCCTAGGTATTTGGTAGAATCTTAAGGTTTGACTGATTTATCGCGTAATTGAAGTTCAGCAGATTTTTTAGTGGCCATGTGTATTACTTCACACTTTTCTTTATTTAGTGTCAATTGCCAATTTTCGCGCCATGCAGAAATTTTGTCTAAATCGCTTTGCAATTGCTTTTGATCCTTTGTTGACTTCACTAACCGATAAACGACAGAATCATCCGCGAACAGTCTAAGGGAGCTATTCAGATTGTCTCCTAAACGGTTTATAAACACGAGGAAGAGTAGGGGACCCATAACGCTCCCCTGTGGACGCATGCTCGCACACTTGCGAGTAGTTTCTTAGAGTTGGCAGCTATGCTGTATGTTCGACCTGTAATCGATGCCCAGTATTCGTTTGTTGGTGACCACATTGAAGTCTTCTATGCCCTGCAAAGACATTCCAGCCCATATGTTCATGATGCTGGACCACTAGGCCACTGAGAATTAATGGAAATGATGACTGCACGGATTGTCTTAAGGCACGTCTTCCCCCGCTACACAAACTTCCAGTCTGCCTCATGTCCCCTTGTAAATACGTATTAGATCTGCTGTACACTAAAATACTGTCCTCTAACGCAGAAATGAAACAAGTTGCTTCGGGATTGTACGCCCTTTAATAAAATAATATAACAATACTGCAAAGGCAATAGAAACTTACAGAGGCAGACAAATGTGAAACGAAATACAGCTCACATACAAATTGTTCCGCCAGAAAAGCTCACAATTTTAAATTAAAAGAACCAGGAAACACTAAACACCGATTATAAAAACTTGAGATACTGAAACTATAATGTTAAGTACCACAGATCAAGATTAAAATTTTGCACAACAGTTTTGAGGAAATAAAAAAGGTGGAGTGCCTCTGGTGAAATAACAGATGAACAGACAAACAAATGTACAACTGGAAAGGAGTACTTAGGTACTGGCCGCAGTAGAATAGCCGTGCTCACTAAGGCGCCGTGATGCGGTGCGCGCGGCCGTTCGCCTTTGGGGGTTTGAGTCCTCCCTCGGGCAAGATTGTTTGTGTTGTCCTTACCATAAATTACTTTAAGTTAATGTAAGTAGTTATTAAGCTTAGGGACTGATGACCAACGTACTTACATTTACAAACATTTGAACATTTGAACTTAGGTACTGCCAGTCATAAAGCGCCCAGGATACGCTGCTTACAACAACAATGGAATCAGGTAGCTATCATATACAATATCTACATCTACATGGGACTCTCTGCAAACTAGATAATGCTAATAACAAAAAATTGCTGCACAGGGGGTTTGTGTTGACTGGTGCTTACTCTACCAAACTAATTACACAAGCTGTTGGTTTCAGACAGTGTACTGAGCAGATAGTTCAATGCAACTTCAATGTGACTTGCGCAGCAGCTATGGCATGGAGAGCCATAGGAAGGTTGAAAGCGGGACAAGCACAGACCGAGGCAGTTGCACTATTCTACATCTACATGGGATACTCTGCATATCACACTTAAGTGCCTGGTAGAGGGTTCATCGAACCACAATTATACTATTCATCTCCCACTCCACTCTCGAATAGCGCGCGGGAAGAAAGAACATCTGAATCTCTCCGTTCGGGCTCTGATTTTTCGTATTTTTTCTGATGATCATTTCTACCTATTTAGGTGGGAGGCAACAATATATTTTCGCATTCGGAGGAGAATGTTGGTGAATGGAGTTTCGGAAGTAGCCCACGCCGCAGCGATAAGCGCCGTTGTTTTAATGATTCCCATCCCAGGTCCTGTATCATTTCCGTGACGCTGTCTTCTCTGTATCGTGACAATACGAAACGAGCTGCCCTTCTATGAACTCTTTCGATGTCTCCCGTCAAACCCACCTCATAATGATCCCACACTGGGCTGCAATACTCCATAAATGGACGGACAAGCGTAGTGTACGCAGTTTCTTTAGTAGTTCTGTTGCATCTTTTAAGGGTTCTGCCAATAAAACGCAGTCTCTGGTACGCGTTTCCCACGACATTATCTACGTGATCTTTCCAGTTTAATTCTGAAGTAATAGTAATTCCTAGATATTTTGTGGAGTTTACGGCCTTCACGTTTGATTGATTTATCTTGTAAACAAAGTTTAAAGGATTTCTTTTCGTACTCATGTGGACGACTTCGCACTTCGCATTATCCAGAGTTAATTGCCAATTTTTACACCATAGTGATGTCTAATTTAGATCGTTCTGCCATATACATAAGGTAACGTATTTTATTAAGATATTGTTTTATTTGACATGTTGTGTGGGAGGCGGTCTAAATATTTTTAATTAAATATAACAATATCTATGTTATTGACCGCAAATTTATTGACAGTGATGACCGGTTTCAACTCATTTCTGAGTCATCCTCGGATCTAAAAGTAACAGAACATAGGATAAAATGTGTGAACAGTTAAAATATGAAATCATTACGACTCTTTTACCTTATAATACATACCAGTTTACCTGTTTGTCAATAGTTCTATCTGCCAACAGGCAGTATAACCTTCCAATCATCAAATTACAACTTATAAAAACAAAAGAAAAAAAGTGCGGTACAACATTTGAAGAAAACCACATTGGTTGTTGTACATATATGACACAAGTTGGTTACAACATTTTTGAAGAACAGTAGCTAATATCAGGCATTGCTGGTTAAAATTCACTGACAGTATCTTGTACATAACAGACATGGTATTTGAAATTACGCTTTTGAAATTGTAGCTCCATGAACCGCTGTCGACAAAGTGAGCTAACGTCATACTGAAGCACAGTTAACAAGTTACTCACCATATGCCACATAGTTTCATGATACATGCCAGGTGGTGTTAATATACAAGATGTCGTATTTTTTCAGAATACTAGTTACATCTGTTTGCTGAAAGCACAAGTGGTGCAACTTGGAGTTATTCCAAATGTTCAAATGTTTGTTAAGCTTAAGGGACTTAACTGCGGGATCATGAGTCCCTAAACTTACAAACTACTTATCAACTACGCTGGAGACGACACAAACATCCATGCCCAAGGGGGGATTCGAACCCCCGACCGTAATGGCCGTGCAGACAGTGACTGGCGTACCGCAGAACGCTCGGCCATTGCGGCCGGCGAGTTATTCTACTAGCCACGTAGCGTTAATCAATAATGTTCATGCACTGAGTAGTTTTGTAATGATGTTTGGTTCAAACAACAGATATTTATTTTTTAATCGGTTAGTTTAAGTCCATTGTGGTTTGCCTTAGACTTCATTGGTGTACCAAGTAGTTTGGCAGATAAAGGAACTAAAGATAAATATTTACCATCAGAGTTACGCATACCGAGAGTTGCAGCTAAGAGTTGTTTATTTTTCATTGTTCAAATGTTCAAATGTTTGTAGAGCTTATGGGACTTAACTACGGGATCATCAGTCCCTAAACGTACAAACTACTTACAAACTAGCTAACACTAAGGACGGCACAAATATCCATGCCCGATGGGGGATTCGAACCCCCGACCGTAGTGGCCGTGCAGACCGTGACTGGAGCGCCTCAGTCCCCTCGGCCACCGCGGCCGACATTTTTCATTGTATACTCTTTATACTAACAAGGAAAGTACTTAGGCTCGAACAAACAAAAATACACCAAAATCGTATGATAGATAATGTAACGGTCCCTTATTGCACTAGCGATACTCCCGCATCTGCAAAACTCTGCAGTCGTCCGTTAGAGGCCTCTGCGTGTGCCATGCCGCATTGCACTTTGACCTTCCGGTACGCCAGTAGTGACGGTGCAGTGTGCCTCTGAAGTTGCGTTTTGTGTCGTTATTTGTGTGGTGAAACGTCGGATAGGTCGGCGATTGGTAAAAAATCCTGCTAATGTATTGCATGAAATCTCGAAGAGCCCTTCTTCGTGAATACGGTATTGGTATAGAAGAAGAATCATTCACATGTTTTCTGATATCTATTATAGTGCAGAAATATGAGCATAGATTAGAAACACTATAATAGATAATAGGTAACATGCGAATGATTCACCTTGTACACCAATACCATCTAAACGAAGAAGGTTTCTTCGTAACTTCACCTGAACCAGTCACATTAGATTGATTACCAATCGCCGACCCATCCGACGCTTCACCACACAAATAACATCACAAAACGCAACTTCAGAGGCACACTGCACCGTCCCTACTGGCGTACCGGCAGGTCAAAGTGCAATGTGGCATGGCACACGCAGAGGCCTCTAATAGGCGACTGCAGAGTTTTGCAGATGCGGGAGTTTCACTAGTGCAATAAGAGACCGTTACATTATCTATCATACGATTTTGGTGTATTTCTGTTTGTTCGAGCCTACGTACTTTCCTTGTAAGTATAAATTAAAGGATTCGAAAGGCAGGACTCATGTATTGATGGAACGAAGTGATTGGATGTAAGGTTCACAGGAAATTACTGCCTGTTTGGTGAAACATATTAAAACAAGAGCTTCAGAAGCAAACCACATGGTCATGTACAGTGAGTCATGTACGGGTCAGAACCGGAAATGAAAAGTTGCCACGGCGCTAATGAAGCTTGTTCAAAGTGAACGCAACAACATTGAAGTCACGGACCAAAAATTCATGCTGGCGTCCGCGGTGGCCGAGGGGACTGAAGCGCTTCAGTCACGGTCTGCACGGCCACTACAAATGTTTCAAATGTTTGTATAGCTTATGGGACTTAACTACGGGGTCATCAGTCCCTAAACTTACAAACTACTTACAAATTAGCTACAACTAAGGACGGCACAAATATCCATGCCCGAGGGGGGGATTCGAACCCCCGACCGTATTGGCCGTGCAGACCGTGACTGGAGCGTCTCAGTCCCCTCGGCCACCGCGGCCGGCGTTCACTACGGTCGGGGGTTCGAATCCCCCTCGGGCATGGATATTTGTGCCGTCATTAGGATTAGCTAGCTCATAAGTAGTTTGTAACTTTAGGGACTGATGACCCCGTAGTTAAGTCCCATAAGCTATACAAACATTTGAACAGTTTTTGAGTGCATGCTGAGCGGCCACGCGTATCTTCCTAATGACTGCGACTTTGCCTCAATAGAAAATTTCAGCAGGAGGCAAAAGATTTTCACTCCTAATGATTGCTACCAGATCATTTCTAGATCAATAAAAAAAAAATCTCTTTCTTGTCATTGTTATGTCCAATAGTGAGTTTTTGTCTGTTGAGAACCTACTTCAAAAATAACCAAACGGAAGAAAGCTAGTGAGGGATATCCTGTGTCACAGTTAAACATGCAATGGATTCGGTCTGAAAAGAGTGAACCATTCTTAATTGTTTTCAAGGACGATCTTTCGGAAGACATGCTGTTTCATAAGTTCAGAGCAGGATCTAAAAGAGATCCAACTGTCAACGTTCGTTACATCCATCAAGAGAACTCTACAGAGGTCCACGCTATGCCACAACGGGGACAGAAAAAGGGCATGATGGATAAGACGGCCATCTTTTTCAAATCCAAATGCGGGACGTTTCCAGGATGTGTATGGGTACTATGAACACACGACTCGTGTCAGGACTCTCTCTAATGCAGGCAAATGTGCAAGCCATCGTGTTTTACTATATCCCAGGATTCTTTTGTATTGCATTTCTGTGTCCGCAAAAATTTTGAGACCTTCTACACGCACTGTCTAAGAGTACGAATAAATCTCCGTAACAATATATTCGACGTCCTCTGGTAACAAATCTGCTGATGTTTGTGTAGTCTAGAGCTGTGTGCAATATACGCTGCCCACCCCACGCCAACTCTTTTTCTCCCTCATGAAGTTTGAAGAAAGATTTGCACTGTTATTCACGTTGAACTCCGCCAAAATTTATATTGCACGAATTACCATGACTTTCTCCTTCCCCCGTTGATTTTCCAGTATGTCCGTTAAAGAATGATATATAATAAATGTAGTTTCACCAGGGAATTTCAGAATATCTAATATTTTTACATTAATTCCAGTCTTTGGATGAAAGTACCACACTATTGTTGGATATATTTTGAGGTCTTTGTGATTTGAAATGTTTGTACAGATATAAATGGAAAGTCTTTTGTTCTATAGTTCTGTATGAAGGTTAGCTAAGGAAAAAGAAGCTTTCACATTCTTTATTACTGCTTCGCACTTAGTTTTCCCGCAACGAACCTCCTTTTGAAACACTTTTAGAATCAGTTCCATCGATATAAAAGTCTGAAAATGACTTACATTGTGGAAAGCCACAAACATTCGGTTCTTACAAGTTCTTCTTAGTCAGCGAAGTTTTCCTCACAGAAATAAGTTAAGAGTGATGATGTATCTGTGGCGGTCTGAGCCCTTTTATTTTTGTCAGATGTTAAATGACATGTTTACTGCCGTGAGCGACTGACGACACCTCATTACACGTTTTGCACCGCACTTCTGAAGGTGGTGTACACTTCTGTAAAAAGGGTAACTCCTTTTGCAAGTTCTTGATCAGTCGACAATTTATTTATTTATTTATTTTTTTTTTCATTTTTGTAATAGTCGGCGGCATTACTAAGTAAAACAAACAAATTTGTTCACGGAACCCGGCAAAGCACGGAAACACAAATCAACAATGTCGAGTCTCCGCGCGGACTAACTTTAAAAGTCGACCACTGTACGAAACAAGACCTTTGTTTTATCACTAAAATTAGCAAATAAGGTCCGTGTGAACTGCCGGATACTCTCTGCTATAAAACCTTGTTCCCTAGCCCAAACTGAGAACTGGCTCGTTTCAAATTACTCCAATAACAGGAATTTAATACTACAGTGGTCAATATACATAGCAGCTCACACGTTATTACACACAGAAATTAATAAGCAAGCCACCACAATTACAGTTATCTTAGAAAGATGGCTAAGAAAACACTAATGGCGCAACGGAATTTAGACATAAGAAAAATTGCATCTGAGCTTGTTCTCAGCACTTGTGAAGAACACTATTAAATAAAAGAGGGGACGTGCTCTAAAACTACAATTTATAGGCAACGTACGGATTATGCTTAACTTAAACTTGTTTATTCAAATAGAAAAAAAGCAAAATGGTGAACCAATTTTGTTAATACAATAAAAATGCATCTCTTACATGGATTAATGCAGACGGTTCCCAGCCTAAATTATACATGATTTAACGCTACCGGGGGGAAAGGATTCACAAACAACACTCATTCGCTCACACCCATGCAAAGCCACAGCGAAACTCACCAAAATCAGCGCGTTGAGACGAGGCGGAAGCAGGCGCCGCTATCGTAGGCGAAATTCAGCAAGTCGGAGGTAGCACAATATACAAAAACACTTTGAAGCTGGCTCTGGTCTGTCGTGCGTGTGTATAGCCAAGTTAAATTACATCTGAATTGGACCGCGAGCAAACACGCTAACGGGGACACACGGCTACGTTACATGAACGCACTCCAGGTGAAGGTGAAGTGGTTGAAATCGGATTATTGATACTAAATCACGGTGGATTCTTTAAGTTGCAGTCTGTTAGCAATCGATCTAGGTACTGGTTTTACATGAGAAGGGGCGTGAATTCAGGCGACTAGCTGCAAACCCCGGAAGTCGGAAGTCGGACCTACGTGTTTTCGAAAACCGATAAAATTGAAGAAATTCAGTTTCCGAAAAATAAAGAAAATTAACTACAGCATGCAACCCATAGAAATGCTTAGAATTATATAAAGAAGCGAATGAAACACAGCTACACGCGGTAGAGGGCGATTACAGAGACGGATGAGGACCTGTCTCAGAAAAAAACCACAAAAATGAAATAATTACAAAGTCGGAAAATAAGAATAAGAACTACGGCATGCAACCCATGGAAAAGCTTAGAATTACATGAAGAAGCGAAAGAAATGCAGCTACACGGGATAGGGAGCGATTACAGAGACGGATTAAGTCCAGTCTCAAAAAACTCGTAAAAGTGAAATAATTACAAAGTCCGAAAAATCAAATTAAGAATTACAGCATGCAACCCATAGAAATTTTTAGAATTACATAAGGAAGCTATTGAAGGAAGTTGTATAAGGCTCAGAGAGAATTACTGACAAAGACAGATTGCGTACTACAAGTCGGATAAGAAACAGCAAAATTAAAATAGGCGGGGAGAGAAGATCGCAAAATATTAGTGGAAATCAGAAGGATACCCGCATAGTTAGTTGCCTGATAGGTATGGAACAAACAAGAGTGGAAGCTGAAGGCATTATTCTATGAACCAACCACGTGGAACACATATCACTCACGGAAAGAAACGATGAGAAGGTTTTTTACATGCACTGTACAAAAATGAACACATCACCTATTAGAAATCGGGCCCCACAAAGCTAGAAAGTATTTACACAGAGTTTTTACACTGTCACACGATCACAAAAGGTTTTTAACATACCAGACCGATATCAAACTGCAACTAGAATCACACACACCGCGTTTATCTATTGGAAATCACTGAATTGAAAAACGAGTACACATTTCCGCACACGATCGGAGAAAATATTTTTAAAAAATTCTAAGTTCACGAATCTCGGTTAATCGTGCTAGACAATGAAATGGTATCTCCAAAGGCACGGGCGATGATAACCTCGCTGTTGAGCGCCCTAAAACGCCAATCATCATCATCATCATCACCAAACACAAGAGCAGAACCAACCTTACCTCACCAGATGAACAGCCGAGCGGCCACGGGGGCGCGAAAAGCTACCGGAAGCTGGAAAGCCCAAGAAACAGCCGTGGTGGGGATGAAGAGCAAGACTCGTGCTGGAGAGGGCACGCCGACTAGCGTGTAACCAAAGGGTACAGAAACCTCTTTGGTAGTATCAGCAGCTATCGACACTGAGCCAAACGATGCAAAGTGAGCTATCACTCCCCACATTCAGACAGCCATAGATTATCGCACATTCACTTAAAAGTAAAACACCTGCACATTCTCACAGGGACTGTGGTGCAGCGGAGAAGCCGTACTTATGCCATATTAATTAATATAAAAATAAATTATCAACATAACAAAATAAGAAACCAATATTTTAACACATGACATAAAAATTCTGTTCCTCAAGCCTTGAAAAGAGTGGGGTTCAAGTTTTAACAGAATGATAATCTAGCGACATTAAGTAAATTATAACTTAACAGAAATATACAAAAAATATATGAAAACGACAGACAGTCGTCTTTCAACTTGCAACCTAATAAACCGTCCGTTGTACTTCGGCATCTCCCGGAACGTTTCGTTTGGAACCTGTTGTTATTGAAATCGTTATCAATCTCAGAGAATTAAAAGTGGTCACCCCACGCTAACAGCTACAGGTTTTTCATCTAGTCGTACTAAATATTTATTTCTTTTCTAGACAACAAAAGTACTGCACATAATCACTGTCATAAATCTTCAATCCTGATTCGTAATGCTTACGATACATGGGAATAATCTGCAGTCGGTGGAATGTGAAAAATTACCGGGATGCGGGACTTGCAGGACAAATTAGGCATTTTGCGGGACACTTTTAATGAAGTTTTCCAATGCGGGACGGTCCCGCAGAATCCGGGACGGTTGGCCGCCTTAATGATGGACCTTCTGACGAAAATCATCCTTCCAAATAACAGACCTGTTTCCAGTGACAATGCCGTTGACTTTGGCCCGGTACCTAACTCAAGTGAATGTGGTGATGATGAGTAGAAACTAATGTTAATCAAGTGTATTTAATTTATCAAAACAGTATTTTGTTCCAGAGATGAATGTTTTTCTTATCAATAGTATCCTTTTCCGGATTACAACCATGTGGCGTAACTACGTTTAGACACTTGTACACAGAGTACTACTTAATAAATAATAAAAAAAGACGTTAAATTATAATTAAGTATACTGAGAACACTAAAGGTCAGAAAATATAAAAAAAATCACTGCTGATTTTTCGACGAATATTTTGATGAAACATTAAATAACTAGGAACGAAGGTAATGTGTTCGAATGTAGGCTTTCGCGGTCATTATTGTTAACGTTAAAATTCTTCTGAGCTATTTGCCCTGTCACGATAATAAACTTTTATTATCATGGCGCGGGAAACAGCTCAGAAGAATTTTAACGAATATAATGTGAGTTACACCACTTGCGCTTTAAGGGTCTAATATAGAGATTAAGATTATGTGTCGTTAGTGATGTGGACCGGGAACATTCCCAGTGGGAAGGAACTTCTAAAATTGGAATATTGCCGGGAATATTTCTTTGGCCCGGGAAGATTGCAAAAAATTGGGAATTTATGAAAATTTTAGATTTTGAAAGTGTTACAACTTAATAACAGTTAAAGAACCTTATAACTAGGTTAACTAAGTAAATACATACATTTTAATACAAGATTTATCATTAATTTCTTTGCTAAGTCTATGCAGAACATCATTTAGTTTAAGTCTGGTGGAAAAAATAATTTAAAATATACGCTAGGGTTACAATTTGCGGCAAGTTGAAATCCCACATTTCTCTGAATGAAACCTCAACTTTCGAAATATTTGGTAGCATAATTCTCAACCGGCCGTCATCTGTCGTAATTTTTAATTTTTCCAAATGAATGACTAGAGGTGTTTTACTTTCAGAATTCAAAGACTCCTGAATTCCTGCGATGAATTTGGATTTATAAAAATTTATTTTCTAACATGACGTTATCAATTTCAGTTTCAGAATCTTTAATTTATGTTATTACAATGTTCTACGTTAATAAAATCAGCCATATTTTCAAGTAAATCGTAAATCTCGGCCAGTTTATTTGCATAATTTTTCCCCCGAAATGCCATTTGAAATGTGGTGCTACAGAAGAATGCTGAAGATTAGGTGGGTGGATCGCGTAATCAATGAGGAGGTACTGAACAGAATTGGGGAGAAAAGGAATTTTTGGCATACTTTGACTAAAAGAAGGGATCGATTGGTAGGACACATTCTTAAACATCAAGGAATTGTGAATTTAGCATTAGAGGGAAGTGTATGGGGTAAAAACCGCAGAGGAAGACCATGAGATGGATACAGTAAACAGATTCAAAAAGATGTAGGTTGCTTTTCTTATGTGTAGATGAAGAGGCTTGCTCAGGATAGGGTATTGTGGAGAGCTGTATCAAACCAGTCTCCCGACTGAAGATCACAACAACAAACAATGTTTAAAAATTTCGCGCCAGTTTATTTTAAACTTTATAGCCTTAAATATCACAAAAATCGACAGAATACTTGATAAATTGAATAAACAAACCTCCCTTTGTATTTTAATATATAGTAGCTACTCACTAGATGGCATATCAATATTACAAATTCGGTTTTTCTAAAGGTTGATTATTTCTATGTTGGCAGTTCTAGGGAACGTAGTTCTAGGGCTAATTCTTTAATATTTAAAATATTGAAAACCGAAAAAGTGTTTTATTTCAAACAAGGAGGCTAAGTCCAGATCAATATAAAACTAAATCCATCCAAAGTATGTTAGTGTTTGATTTAATAACACAATTACCACATTGACCTATTAATTTGAGCGATTTCGTTTTTAAAATTACAAATTCCCAAGAAATTTATTTAATCATAATTTTTTCTTAAATTATATTTCAGTTTTTGTGTTTGATATAACTATTCCTGGAAATTTATAAATTTTGCAAATATTGCCGGCAATATTCCCTGGGAATATTTCCTCGATTTTAAATTCCCGGAAATTTCACAATGTTCAGTATGTATCGTATATTGAAGAAAAACGCATGTAAAAACCTTCCTGTAATAGAATGCAACGTTGCGTCATAATTTCTAAGCAATCATTCAAGAAGTTTAAGAGATTAACAGTTTTGCACGCACTAACTATTACACTTTTATTGATGTAAATTGCTATTAGTCCAAAGTTAAATGTAAGAGAGAGACATAATATGTTTCTCGTATGCATGAGCATTTATAAAACCTGGTAATTCTTATACGAGTAGAATAAAAGAAAGAGGCTGTAAGTCGTTGACGTCTCCGAGAATGAGGAAGGAAGGTGTGCGCGAGATAAACCGGCTCTCGGAGGAATATCCGGAGCGGCCTGTCGGCATTGCATAACGGTCAGCTGTAAACACGGCGCAAGGTCAGCCTAGGTCGCATCCCGGCCGCCGCCTGCACGCAGTTGGCGCGCCCGCCGGCAGATGGCGCGGCGGTCGCCGGCGCGCCCAGTCCCACTACACCACAGCAGAACGGGCAGCACTTCCGCGTCGCATTCTCGGCCGGCCGCGGCCTTGAGCGAAATCCGAGAACTGCCGCGGCCCGAGGAAGGCCGTTTTCTCTGCGAGGAACGCCGCAACAGAAACAGGGAGAATCCACATTTGCTGTTAACACAGAAAGTAACAAACAGTGATCTCTGAGTGGTTGCACAAGCTATGAGAAGATGAAACACACCATATGCAGTATCAGGAAACACTATTGAGAGTAATTTTCTCAAAAGGGCAACCACAGCTTAAATTCATTATGATAAAATTCAATACACAAACACCACAAAATCTAATACTTAAAAGTTAACTTCAATAATATAAAGTCCTGGTACGTGTAGAGAAAATCTCAAAGCTGTTAAGACGTTTTTATTTAGACACAACCAGTTGCACATCGGTATAGATGCATTTTCAGGTGCCGGCCGCGGTGGCCGAGGTGACTGAGGCGCTCCAGTCACGGTCAGCACGGCCACTACGGTCGGGGGTTCGAATCCCCCCTCGGGCATGGATATTTGTGCCGTCCTAGTTCGTAAGTAGTTCATAAGTAGTTTGTAAGTTTAGGGACTGATGACCCCGTAGTTAAGTCCCATAAGCTTAACAAACATTTGAACATTTGAACATTTTCAGGTGACATCTGTGAATAGGAAATGCATCTGAACTAATAACTGGAGTATCTAAAAGGACGAATCAGTAAGAATTTTGTAAATATTTGATAACATTTTTTAAAAACTGTTTGAAATTTTTTGAAAAGCAGTGCCGAAAGTACTTACCAGCAGAATGATTACATGATATTTAGAAAACAGCGACCAGCTTTCAGGAGGCTTTGGTAAAATACTCTCACAATAGGGCGTGGTCGTCATTTGATAAATAACATCGCCGATTTATCCATTACCAAGAATCCAGCAATGTGAGTCTAAAATCGAGAGCAGATCACGGTCACAATTGCTACCTACGGTCAACAATCTCACTGTAAGTGGTCAGTATAAACCGCGTAAAAACAAACTATTAAAAGTGTGTGATAGGAATCCTACAATGAACCGCTTACCAGGAAACAGACGGCATCACCACATCCAGCAAGTACATAACAAGTGCATACCCAGACTAAAGTGCAAAATGTGTGAAATGTACAAGTAAAACTGACGTAACACGGCGCTGATCACCAGAGGGCTCTCTTAACAAGGACAAATGAAGGCTGCGCACCGCGTACAGACTTTACACTATTGTTTTAATAAAATGATAAAATCCAAATAAAAAAGAATAGAAATGGTCTGCTATATGTCTACTCCTCCCTCAAAATGTAGAATATATGAAAGATAGATGACTCGTCAGTCACTTGAGCAAAGCTATCATGAATACAAATAATCAAAATTTGATAAGGTTTTAAAATGTCTCACTTCTACTTGGTTGTTAAGGGATGAACCCGGGTTCATCTCTTTTATCACTATTCAGTGTCCATTCGATTACCAGATTACTCTTTCTATTACCCAGATATTAAAAGGGAGATATCTGGTTGGGCTCCGACCGAATAGGATATATCGGGTTTTGTGTAGGCAGTGTAGTTAGTTCGGTATATAGTACTGTGACTATAGGAGTATTTGGACACTGGTCATTTGCTGCCAGTCAAGTTACATCCAGACAGTAATATACGAGGAGCATGGCACTGTACGAAACTTAGGACAGGAGTATGTCTTACAAAATACATAAAACGATGTAACTTCAAGTAAAGGAGAGAACAGACTGGCAAAACCATTATTCTAATTAAAATTCTACAGAAAGTACAAGCATGTAACTGTTGCGGAAAGGAAGCGGTTCAGAAACCATCTACAGACATTGGAGACTGTACATGTACGGAATAGTCTGGCAGCGGCCAAGAAACATGGTGTGCGAGGTCTGCTGGTCAAGCAGTTTGGAAGGGACTGGGAAATGGATGATCGTTTCCTGCGGTACAAGAATCTGCTTAATGACAGTGAAATCGACGAAGAAGATGCAGTAGCCGCAGATGAGCAGTGTGATTGTTTTGAAGATAAACTAACATCGATAGCTTAATACTATATTGTATTATGTAATTATAAAACGTGTCGGTTGTCAGTGGCGGATACAGAATTTTTTTAGGGGGGGGGGGTGCGCAAGGCTGAAGAGGGTGAACATGTCCTTAAGATTCAAAATGTTCAAATGTTTGTAAATCTATCGGACCAAACTGCGTTGTCATCAATCCGTAGCTTACAAACTACTTACACTAAAGTAAACTAAGCTGAAGAGAAACACACACATCCATGCCCCAGGGAGGACTCGAACCTCCGACGACGAGCAACCGCGCGCTCCGCAGCGAAGCGCCTTAGACCTCTCGGCTACTCCAGCGCGGCCATGTCTTTAAGGGCTTTGTGAGACTAATTTTAAAACACCACATTCATTGTCACATATAACTGCTATAGGAAACACGAACTATGTTCCAAAGCCACAGTCGCTTCTTATATATATATATATATATATATATATATATATATATATATATATATATATATATATATACAAAAATGTTAAATGTTTCTTAAGTTTATCTACTAACTTATACTGAAGACAACACAAACATCCATGAATCTCTGACGGGGATCTTTTTAATATACTTCCACATGACTATCAATGCACTATCAGTTTCTGTGCACTATGGCGTCATATTCAAATACCTATGATCACAAAATATTACAATAATATTCACATTAGTGTAAATTTTAGAGCCGGATGCCATGTCTTCAGCTGTGGGCACACTTGTTTCATCCTTCATCATAAAGGACTTGCCAACAGTTGAACACATTCCATATGTAACTCTTCCTAAGCTTCGCCAGATGGGTATGTGTGAATCCCTAAACGGAGGAAGCCATGTAGTGGCCGAGGGGACTGAGACGCTCCAGTCACGGTCTGCACGGCCATTACGGTCGGGGGTTCTAATCCCCTTCGGGCATGGATATTTGTGCCTTCGTTAGTTTAAGGTAGTTCATAAGTAGTTTGTAAGTCTAGGGACTGATGACCCCTTAGTTAAGTCCCATAAGCTACACAAACATTTGAACATTTTTTGAAGCCATGCATAGGATTTTCTACATATTTACAACTTTGGAGTAATTATACTATAAGAAAATTGTACTATACGGTTGAAAAGTAAGTTATGTACAATGTTGCTCACAGGATTATGATATGAAATGAGACAAATGACTTGATGGTGATTGTAGGAAAACCTAGGGCAAATGGTTTCCAAAAAATAAAAAAACTCCTAAGGTCATCGGTCCCCAGTCTTACAAACTACTTAAACTAACTCATTCCAAGGACAACACACCCACACAGATCACACGGCCATTCCCATGTGGAGCACATGCTTTGATGGTCATTTTGGTAAATACAGTGTTCCGATACTTTTTTTATTTTCCGGTAAATTAATAAACTATTCACTGTTAAATGTAGCTGAATAATTTTAATATTCTTTGTAACCATTGGAACTTGAAAATGACGCCATAGTGCGCCGAAACTAGTAGTTCTTTGGAAATTAGGTGGAAGTATATTCATTTAGCAAGACGATTTTACCTTGTGATGCCAGCAGCAGACAACATCTGCACTGTTTACATATCAGCGCACATTCTGAAACAGAGTAAAAATTTCATTCTGAAAATTATACTTGACTATGTTTCAAGAAGAATTTCTTCCACCGTGAAAATCCTTTGTACCTGGTATGTGGGAAAATGCCGTTGAAAATTCTAATTTGCTTCAGTAACTGGAAAATCGAGACGTTTTGCTTGAAATAAAACAGTTTATAATGGGTGGCAGTACTATTGCTTAGTGTCTAGGAAAAGAATCCAGAGAGATAAACCGTTTACCGAAGACACCTAAATGTGCCAGCATAAACGCATTCCTTGAAATTTACTTTTTTTTTTTTTTTTTTTTTTTTTTTTTTTTTTTTTTTTTTTTTTTTTAATATAATACATAGCTCGCGGTTGGTCGCCGTCGGATGTTCGAGTCCTCCCTCGGGCATGGGTGTCTGGGTGTGTGTGTGTGTGTGTTTTGTGTTCAAAATGTTCAAATGTTTGTAAAGCTTATGGGACTTAACTACGGGGTCGTCAGTCCCTAAACTTACAAACTACTTATGAACTAGCTAACACTAAGGACGGCACAAATATCCATGCCCGAGGGAGGATTCGAACCCCCGACCGTAGTGTGTGTTTTGTGTTTAGGTTAGTTTAAGTAGTTTGTAAGCCTAGGTTCTGATGACCACAGAAGTCCCTTAGAATTACAAACATTTGAATATTTCCCTTACGCTGTTAGAGTATGGAACGGTAGAGAAATAATATGAAAGCGGTTCGATAGACCCTCAGCCAGGCACTTAAACGTGTTTGCAGAGTAAATAATATGAAGATGTAGATAACAATTGAAAATAAGGAATAAGTGCAAAAGATAAGGGCCGGCCGCGGTGGCCGAGGGGACTGAGGCGCTTCAGTTACGGTCTGCATGGCCACTACGGTCGGGGGTTCGAATCCCCCCCTCGGGCATGGATATTTGTGCCGTCCTTAGTCTTAGCTAGTTCATAAGTAGTTTGTAAGCTTAGGGACTGATGACCCGTAGTTCTATAAACATTTGAACATTTTGAAAAGATAAGGAAGATAAAGTTTAGTAACTAGTACAGCATAAGAAATGGAAAATGATAGAACGTATTGGTATAACTATACCGTATAAAAATTATGTCAAGACATTGGGAAGACATATTTATTACTTTATTTTGTTATTTATTATGTTTTTAATACATGAATCACTTAACACTTCCTTAGCTCGTGTACGGGTGTGGAGACAACCTCATGAACCCACGGACGCTGCATGTCGGCAAGGGATTGTTCAGTCTGGTCGAGGCTCTGTAATTATATGTGGCGTGTGTAGTTGGAGTGACGTGGGAGCCCTGATACGTCTAGATATGACTGACACGTACGTACGCATCCTGGCTGATATCTGCATCCAGCAACGGCAGATCAACCGCGCGCATTGAGGCGATATGCTACGAAGCGCCTTTAGTATTATTATTATCACTATTAAAATGCGCATTATTAAAACTTGCATCACTAAAGTGGATGGCCATCTACATTGCACACTTAAAAATTGTGGCCGCGGTGGAGTAGCCGAGCGCTCTAAAGTACCTCGCTGCGGAGCGCACGGTTGTTCGCAGTGGAGGTTCGAGTCCTCCCTGGGGCATGGGTGTGTGTGTTTGTCCGTAGGTTAGTTTACCTAGGTTTAAGTAGTTTGTAAGCTACGGACTGATGACCACGCAGTTTGGTCCGATAGATTTACAGACATTTGAACAATTTTTAAAAATTGTGTGCGTTCTTGACACAAGTAACAAGGCAACTGTGTCAAGACCACACACAATTTTCAAGTGTGCAATGCAGATGACGATCCACTTTAGTGATGCAAGTTTTAATAATGCGCATTTTAATAGTTTGACAATGTTCTGTTTCTTATATTACATTTTCACAAGTAACTCTTTATTTTATTGTAAATTGCAAAACATTGTAAACTTTTTTTCTGTAGACGGTGACATAGCTCATTGAAACCGGTAAAAAACCAGTAAATAACATAAATTAGCGATCTTGGCTGAAGTAAGTGTGCTTTATATGTAATGAATTTCTATGTCTTCACTAAAATAAACTTCAATACTGACTCTGTACTGCCAAAACAATTACAAAAAAACCATATTCCTTATGCTAAGGTTGTTAGATCATTCCTAGAGTAAAGAAACAGGCATGAGCTGGACCATTATTAGCTTTTGTTGAAATTGAACACTTGTTTGTTTTCTTGGCCTGTTTTCTTAATCTATGCATGATGCAACAAACTTAGCGTATGGAATATGGATTTTTTGTAATTGTTTTGGCAGTACAGAGTCGGTATTTAAGTTTATTTTTGTGAAGATGTAGAAATTCATTGTTTTATTATAAAAAATTAGTTGATACATAAGTACTTGAGTTGGTGACATAGTTTTCACCGAAACTAGTTGTACATAATAAATGAAAGAACGTAAAAGCAAAATAGCGACTATGGCATGTGAGTGCATTGTTGAACTGTCTCCATCTTAAAAAGATCTATCAGTTGGCCTCCTTATGATTTTACATTTAAAGATCTTCAGTTGTTAAACGCTCACTTCTACTTTTAGATCTATGTCAATCTGATTATCTCGGGCTGTGGTTGTGTTGAAATTCCGAGGACGAAAGTCTGACAAGATTTCGTCATCAGTATACTGACAGGGAAGCTTACATTCACAGCGTTATTTATTAGCACATTTTCCTGGAATGTGCATCATCTGTTCGTCAAATCATGAAGAACAGTTACATTAGTCAACTAAAACGAACGGAAACACGTAACTTAAAAACATGCCGTTTTTATACGCACGGCCCATTTTCCTAGCAACTGCCTTCACGTTAAGTTTCGTTCGCGCCATTGTGTTTAGCGGGTAATGTAGTGAGGTTCTTTTTATCTACAACACTATATAATGAGTTAAAAAGTCGAATGTAGTTGTGAAACGTAGAAGAATTTTACATAAGTACAACTGAGTAGGTTTCAAAAGCAACAACCTCCAAATCTACATCGTATCGTTTACAGACGACCTAGTTTTTTTTTCGTACTGTACTACGGGGAAACGCTCACTAGACAGAATAACCGAAAGAATGGAGAAATCAGCCTTACAAATCTACTCTGAGTAAACTAAATTGAAAGTTAATGTCTGTTCGGTACTTGTTATAGATTAGATACGTTGGTTCGTTCCAAAGATCCGTGCAATTTTTCTTCTTGTTGATTTTCAAGCAAGAAAAACATTGTTGGTTTGTAGATCCAAATATGGAGAACATTTTCTCAGAAAATTTCTTCATACCTGGAAATTTTTCAGGTGGCAAAGATTTGTAATAGTCAACTAATGTCACAGACTTTTCACTGAGTATTCTGCCTGCATGTCAATAAGTTAACACTACAGCACCTCTCAACATCAGCGGCGATTGGATACAACAGCAAATTAAACTGAGGCTCATTTTTCTTAACGTCCTAAAAGAGCCTTTTGAATTCAGCCTCCAAACTCTGCAGATGATCCGTTATCTTACACTTTCTGGCACTTCTTGTTTTCCTAGTAAAGGAAAATAAAAAAAATTGCCTTCATTTGCTTATCTTGCAAATAGACGTAGTTTTGATTTGAATGCTTTAACATGTGTTCACATTTCATGTGGAAAGACCCCCTTTCCCTGCAGAGTCACATTCACCTCATTCAGTTATTCAAATATATCATCATCTCATATTCTCACTACTCACGTCCATTTTTGTAATAAAATGGTGAGAGATCTCCTTCCTGTCAGGAAATAATTTAATCTTGCAATATCCAGATTCTTTTTTTGCCCAGGCTCAACCACCTCGCACTGTTATGGTAATTACACGTTCATACTCTCTGCTCCCACATTTTCAAGAAGAGATTTGAACTGATTGTGTTACAACACCAACATCAAGATAATTGCATGCTGTAAGTCCAGTGCAGTGTTGTAGAGGATCTCACGAGGAAAAAGACAATGATTTTTTTGGAAACTTCAATATTCCCACTGAAAGAGCATTGGCACCATCTGTTGTGTGCTTACCATTTTGTTCCAGGACAAGCCAGTTGTTTCCGCACAATTTTACTCACACGAAGTGATGGGTGCTATCGACAAGGGTTCGCAAATCGATTCCGTATTTCTTGATTTCCAGAAAGCTTTTGACACCATACCTCACAAACAGCTTTTAATCAAATTGCGTGGTTATGGTATATCGCCCCAAATTTGCGATTGGATAGGGGATTTCTTGTCAGAGAGGACACAGTTCGTAGTAATCGATTCTAAGGCATCGACTAAATCAGAGGTGATATCGGGCGTTCCACAGGGTAGTGTTATTGGTCCTTATTATTACATAAACGATTTAGGGGAAAATCTAAGTAGCTCTCTTAGGTTGTTTGCAGATGACACCGTCATTTACCGTCTAATTAAATCATCTGAAGATCAAAACCCACTGCAGAACGATCTGAATAAGGTATCAGTATGGTGTAAAAATTGGCAATTACTCTAAATAATGAAGTGTGAAGTCGTTCACATGAGTACGAAAAGAAATCCGTTAAACTTTGTTTACAAGTTAAATCAATCAAAAGTGAAGGCCATAAACTCCACAAAATACCTACGAATTACTATTACTTCAGACTTAAATTGGAAAGAACACGTAGATAATATCGTGGGAAAAGCGAACCAGAGACTGCGTTTTATTGGCCGAACCCTTCAAACATGCAACAGAACTACAAAAGAAACTGCATACACTACGCTTATCCGTCCATTTTTGGAATATTGCAGCCCAGTGTGGGATCCTTATCAGGTGGGTTTAACGGAGGACATCAAAAGAGACCAAAGAAGGGCAGCTCGTTTCGTATTGTCACGATACAGGGGAGACAGCGTTACGGAAATGATTCAGGATCTGGGATGGGAATCATTACAACAACGGCGCTTATCGCTGCGGCGTGGGCTACGTACGAAACTCCAATCGCCCCGAATACGAAAATATATTGTTGATTCCCACTTACATAGGTAGAAATGATCATCATCATAAAATACGAGAAATCAGAGCTCGAACAGAGAGATTCAGGTGTTCTTTCTTCACGCGCGCTATTCGAGAATGGAATGGGAGATAAATAGTATAATGGTTCGATGAACCCTCTGCCAGGCACTTAAATGTGATTTGCAGAGTATCCCTTGTAGACGGTGCGCTTTTTAACTGCTAGCAGTCTCTCCTCCCGGGTATGTTTTCGGCTACAAATCATGCTTCGGTCAGACTCTAATTTTCGGCAGTGTCTTGGTGGTCATACGGCATAGTGCTGAATGCGTTTAAGTCGTTTTAACATTCAGAGAGAAGAAACAGTAGAAACGAACGTAAACCACAGCGGCCCACACTGGCGCATCAGTTAGCTGATGAGTCACGGTAGAATACTTTTCCCGTTTCCGTCGGCGTGCTTCGGTGAGCCAAGGCGCGTGCGCTTTGACGCAATATTTACTTCGTGCGAGGCAACAGCCTCGTCCGGAACGCGCCTCGGATCACGGGAACAATGTCCCGGAAAGCGCAGAGATAGCCGGCCGTCCCACTGCGCATCGCTTCCGAAACACCGCGTGCGTGTAAGTCACGCGCCGAGGGGACTGCGGCGCGCCAGTCACGGTCTGCACGGCCACTACGGTCGGGGTTCGAATCCCCCCTCGGGCATGGATATTTGTGCCGTCCTTAGTATTAGATAGTTCGTCAGTAGTTTGTACGTTTAGGGACTGATGACCCCGTAGTTAAGTCCCATAAGCTATACAAACATTTGAACATTTTTGAGTGATAAATTAACCCTAAGGGCTTCGATATGTGACGCTTTACCCCAAAGAAAACTTCAATTTTAGTTAAAGGGCTTTGACTTGTGACACATAAAAATACAAATTTCAGCTGTTATATCTGCATAGGGTGTGAAATAAATAATTTTATAAAGAAAGAATTATAAGAAAATATTTATTTATAAAAAAATAAAAGATAACACTGCTCAAATTACTTTAATCAAATCAAAAAATTAATCAACTCAGATCTTTTGGTTTGTTTTACATTTTACTTAAAATAGTTATCACAGAAACATTAACCTACAAGTTATTTGAAAAATCCAAAGCAAATTTTGGAGCTATATTTTTATTTATTAAATACAGGTTTTTACATACCTTTCTCTTCAATACATGATACATAATCTTAATCGTAATCTTAATCTCTATGCCGGCCGCGGTGTCCGAAGGGACTGCGGCGCTCCAGTCACGGTCTGCACGTCCACTACGGTCGGGGGTTCGAATCCCCCCTCGTGATTGATATTTGTGCCGTCCTTAGTGTTCGTAAGTAGATTGTAAGTTTAGGGACTGATGACCCCGTAGTTTTAGTCCCATACGCTATACAAACATATGAACATTTTTTTGTAAGTTACGCACTGACGCAAGTGGACAGCATCTGGATAAAGATGTTACCATCTCTACCTCACTGCGTGTTATTCTGTGTAGTCCCGCTGTTGTTTCCTACTTACTGTTGTGAAATTCCCGGGAATTTAAAATCGAGGAAATATTCCCAGGGAATGTTGCCGGCAATATTTCCAAAATTCATAAATTCCCAGGCATTTATGATTAATTAACCAGATAGCTGAATAAAATGTAATTTATAGGTTTAAGGCCTGGACCTCTCACTGAATGCATCAGTCGTCGTTGAGTTTTGACATGAGGAGGTTAAGAAATTTACGGCTACCGGTATTAACGGCCACCCTTTTCAAATGTGCTAATACCGACAGTTGCACAACGGGCGCCTGAGGATGGTGTAGTGAAACACCGAAGCCGGTTGCGCAATTAAATAAATAATTGTTGTTCAGCTGCTGATACTTTATGCCACCATTATATTTGAATATGGCAATAAATATGAACATCTATGGCTGGCACGCTCAGACAACTGAAGCTCAACATCAAATGTTCAAATGTTTGTAAATCTTATGGGACTTAACTACGGGGTCATCAGTCCCTAAACTTACAAACTACTTATGAACTACGTACGAACTAGGACGGCACAAATATCCATGCCCGAGGGGGGATTCGAGCCCTCGACCGTAGTGGCCGTGCAGACCGTGACTGAAGCGCCTCAGTCCCCTCAGCCACCGCGGCCGGCGAAGTTCAACATCCAGGTACAGGTAACGCACTTTTTCGTGGGCCCTCTGTGATCGGCGGAAGTCGGCTGAGTTCGTGTGTCTACGGAATGTTTATGCTCTCTGCCAACCTTACCTCGTAACAGCATTGTACACCATAGACATCGACAATGTACTGTTGATTTGTGCTTGGTATTGGTTGTCTTCCACTTGATTTCCTAAAGTAAGTCGACATATCCCGACGACTTCTTTTAGAAAAAGGTAGGCTGTCCTTGAAAGTAGTATGAATAATGTTAATTCCGATTGTTATTCATTTACGACAATAAAGAGGCAGAAAGCGTTGCTACACCCGCTTAACAGGTCCCTTTAAACTATTTATATTACTAAGATATACGTTTGTTTTTTATTACTTAAACATTAAAGTGATACTTAATTTCGCGTTTCATCTGCGACCCTTTACCACGAATATGTTGTTTCTTTTAAAAACCTGTAAGCAATACGCCTTAAGCTGGCAGCACTGGGAGAAAGAGGCGGGTCTTGTTCTAACAGGCAACGCGCTACGAGATGAATGCAAGCTTCAGCTCCCAACGTTCTCCGCTCAGGGGCCACGTTTAAGTGCGTGATCTGTAATATATCAATGGTAATCGTCTAGCAAACAATATCTCTGGCGTTCGACCGCACCGAGACATGCCTCTCTCGCTTTCGCCTTGCAGTTGCTTTGCATCCAGTACAGCCAACAGTTCTCTCTAGTCAGAGAGCGGTTGGGTGGTATTTAGATAATTTGGGTCGAGAACGTTGGGAAATTTCAAAGGAATAGAGAGAGAAATCTTAGATTGTTTCGACAAGAAAAATGTTTTCAAGAAATTGGAGACACCGTTACCAGTGCAGCGTAGTGTGTTATACACAGGTTTAATCAGAGAAGAAATTACGAAATTAAATCACGAAACGGCTACTTGGAGAAGTCATCAAAAATCCAAAAATAAACGGTCCAAAATTGCTACTACTTTTCGTATTCATACAGGAAAGTCTGTTTCAGCACAGACTTAAGAAATGTGGTTCATGAAGCCTGCAGAAAACAGCACATTAGTAAAATCAACAGAAGAATGCGACGTGCATTTGCAAGAGCATATTATTCCGAGTGGCTTGATTTCTGGAAGAAGGTTGTTTTCACTGATGAGACTCGAATTGGTTTAAATCAAATGGGCGGGTTATAGTGTGGAGAAAAAAAGTTGTGAACTTCAAGAAAGAATTATAACAGCCTCAGCTGAACATGGTGAAGATTCAGCAGTTGTTTGGGGATGCATGAGCGCAAATGGTGTGGGGGATTTATGTCTTATTGATGGAATTGTGGACTACAACTTCTACACAAAAATCCGAAGATCATGTCTGTCCAGAAGTGTGAGTAATATAGTCTTATCTGGGTTTATATTTTCACACAATAATCCAAAACATTCGCTCTAAATAAAAAGCTATAGCTGCTGCATAAAACGTCTTCTTGGAATCATAGACTCCACCGCAATCGCCAGACCTAGACCCTATAGACAACTTGTGGCTTAATACTCGATACATCAGGAATGATCAGATATCCAGTATAAATCATCTGTAGAGAACGCTGTACAAGATGAATGGCGTAAAATTAAAGTGCACACGACAGATTCTGTGATGAAATCACTCCAAGGAGAACGCAGCAGATTATAAAGAGGGAAGTAAGACCTACGAAGAATTAACAATAACTTTCTACGGTCAGAGTGAGATTTTCAGTACGTAGACGAATACTTATTTTACTTCTTAAATTGCCTATCTGTACTTTCGAATGCTTATTTAAATGTTATTTTCACTGAAGGCGTCCATGTTTCTGCTTTATTTCAATCTGACAGTTTTCCACGATTTATACACAGTTAAACATAAACTAATATACGAAGTATGTAAGTTCCGTTTGGTTATGTGAAACAAACGAGTACAGATACAAGAAAAAATATTTATTGTACAAAAATCTACAACTGGTAAACTACTTTTCTACATACCTTCCGAAATTTTTGTAGGCACTTGTTATAGTGTGGCACAAGATTTCGTACGCCTTTTTCACGGAACGTTGCCGCCTGTGTATTTAACCATGTATAACATGTTCTTTCAGCTCGTCATCATCGTTGAAGTGTTGACCATCAAGGACATATTTCAGATATCAAAAATGAAAGTCGCTAGGAGCAAGGTCCAGGCTGTACGGAGGATGATGAAACACGTTCCAGTGAAATTCACGTAAGAGTTGTTTAGTCACATTCGCCGAGTGAGGTCGAACATTATCGTGGGAAAAAAACACCACCTTTTGCCTGCAATCCTTGGCGCTTGTTGCGTGGCGCAATTTCTTAATGGTCTCGCAGTAACCATGTACATTGATTGTTTGGCATCGTGGTAAGAAATCAATCAGCGAAATGAATTTTCTGTCCCAAAATGGGTGCACATGATTTTTCGAGAGGATTCGCTTAGGCTTAACGTTTTTTATTTTATTTTATTTTATTTATTTATTTTTTTTTATTTTTTTTATTTTAATTTTTTTTTTCGTAAGTATGAGAGCAAAGTTTACGAAATTTCAGTTTTTCAGTAACAATTTCATGAATTAGTGTTCGTGAGATTTGCGGAACTTCCATAGCAAGGGGACAAAGTGTAAACTTACGGTTGTGCTTAATCTTCTCTTCAATTGTGTGAACCAGTTCATCAGTAACACTTCGTTCTTCGTCGTGCACTTGATCACGTCCTTCATTGAACAAACTGACCTATCTTCTAACCATTGGATCACTCATAGCGTTTTGACGGTAAACTCGCAGATTTGCCGATGACTTTCCTTTGGTTTAACTTTATTTATTAACAAATCTGATTTCACACGCGGCGGCATTTCCTATTACAGCTGACATTGTCAAGAAGCATTACCAATCACACATCTGCAGCAGCGATGTGAAAATGGCGTACATGTCTTCTCCTTGAGTCAGAGTAACTGTCGCGCATGTTCGGAACTGCGATCGTAGCGCTGCCGCGGATAGAAATAGAAACGGAACTTTGTGAACGACCCTCTTATTAGAAGAATAGTTTTTTGAAGTAACAGTAGTTCTGAAAATTTGTGTCTGTGAATTTATAATAGCTATCAATGTTTGTAATATTTAAAAAGATAAAAGCAAGGCACATGCATTAGGTAAGCTATACACGATCAGTTCGCCAAAGTCACTATACAAATTATACGAACTGTCGAGTGATTTTTCTCAGCAATGTACTGTATTATAGCCACCCCCACGTTTTAGTATTAAATTGTACAAGTACTGGCGCAGTTATTTGAAATTCACAAACGCGAATTTTAAGTCTGTCTGTACGGGGTTAGCATTTGGTATGGGACTATTTAGTTGTATTCTTCAGTGCTGCGACTGGTTTGATGCAGCTCCCCACGCTACCGTGTCCTGTGAAAGCCTCTTAATCTCTGAACAAGAACGACAACCCACGTCTTTTGAACCTGCTTGCTGTATGTCTCGTTCTTCTTCTATGAGTTTTACTCCACACAATTGCCGCCAATGCTAAATCGACTATTCCTTGATGTCTCATAATGTATCCCACCAATCGATTCCTTCTCTTAGTCAAGATATGCCAGAAATTACTTTTCTCTCCAGTTATATTGAGCACCTTTTCATTACATGCAGCTCTACTGAATGAAACTACGAGAAATTACTTCATATTTTTAGTCAAGTCTAAAAAAAAAAAAAAAAAAAAAAAAAAAAAAAAAAGAAAAAAAAAAAAAAAAAAGAGAGAGAGAGAGAGAGAGAGAGATGACGTGGTTACTGTTCCAACATGCCCGAGAAATACCAATGACGAATCTCGCTCTGGACACCACAGCACATCAAAAAGTGATAACGTCGAATCTGTGACAAAATTGTGGGGAAAATCATCGAATAACCGTAAGAAACGTTTGTGAGGATCTGTCAGCTCGCGTCCTGCAATTTTTTTAGGTAGTTTTGGGCATGAGACGAGTATCAGCGCAGAACCGTCGCATGAGCATCGCTCAGGGGTTTGTAAATGACGTCAGTGATGATCCTGATTCATAATGTTCAAATGTTTGTTAAGTTTATGGGACTTAACTGCGAGGTCATCAGTCCCTAAACTTACAAACTATATATATATATATATATATATATATATATATATATATATATATATATATATCGTATGGTATAATGTTAACTACAAATAATACTGTAGTAAAATATACTAGCGTCTAATTAATAAGATAAAACATATCTCTGTCACAGAGCCAAGTCCAACTCCTTTAACCACTGGACAGCTTCCTGACTGACTATATAGAGTTCTGTCATCCCTCCTGAGAATGATCGTAATGGGCAGTTAGTAAGTATGTGGGTCATCGTTTGTATGTTTGCTCCACAGTCACTTAATTGGTCTTCTGCCTGTCCCCATTTGAATTTCCAATAGTTACAGCGACCAACACCAGTTCGAAAGCGGTTGGTCAAAGACCATTCTCTCCTGGGAAGGTCCATTCCTCGGAGCTCCTTCGAGGGATCGTCTATCCAGATGCTGTTTTGTCCATTAAACGAATCCCAAGGTCTTGCCCAGTTCGATTTAGGCGAGAAGCTACTCTCATGTAGTTTCACAGCTGTTTTATGAGGTGGTTTACGAGATTTCAATCGGCTTACCTTGCAGGAGGAACGATGTTGCATAATATTGGGAGCCATTGAAGTGGTGTAGCCATCAGAGTGCCACTGATCAATCTCATTGCTCTATTTAATTGTACATCAATGTCTCTCACATGAGCACTGTTGAGCCAGACAAGACAGGAGAACAGTATTCAGCTGCATAGTAAACTAGGGACAAAGCTGTTGTACGCAAAATCTTAGCAGTGGCTCCCCAAGATGATCCTGCTAAGTGCTGCAATATGTTATTCCTAGTTTTAACTTTGTCTGGTGTATTTTGAAGGAACAAAGCACTTATAAATTAACTTATATTAAAGACAACACAAACATCCATGCCAGAGGGATAATCCTGATTTGTTCATAAGGGTCATAACTGGTGATGAAACATGGGTTTACGGTTATGAAGTTAAAACGAGCGCTAAATCGTCCTAATGGAAGCATCCCGGAGGGCCAAGTCCGAAAAATGCACGTTCGGTCAAAAGTCAAAGTTTTGCTCACTGTTTGTTTCAACTACCGTACTGTAGCGCATCATAAATTTTTGCATCAAGGTCGTACGGTCAATAAAGAGTATTACCTCGACGTCATGCGCCGTTTGCGAGAAGCAATACGGAAAAAAGTCCGGTATTTTAGAAAAAAAACAATTCGTGGCTTTTGTATCATGACAAAGCATCAACTCAGTCATCGACTATTGTGAGACATTGTCACGATACAGGGGAGACAGCGTCATGGAAATGATACAGGACCTGGGATGGGACTCATTACAACAACGGCGCTTATCGCTGCGACGTGGTCTATTTACGAAACTCCAATCACCAACATTCTCCTCCGAATGCGAAAATATATTGTTGACTCTCACCTACATAGGTAGAAATGATCATCAGAACTAAATACGAGAAATCAGAGCTCGAACGGAGAGATTCAGGTGTTCTTTCTTCCCGCGCGCTATTCGAGAATGGAATAGGAGATAAATAGTATAAAGGTGGTTCGATGAACCATCTGCCAGGAACTTACATGTGATCTGCAGAGTATCCCATTTGGATGTAGATGTAGACCAAAACAACACGACAATCGTTCTTCAGCCACCATATTCAGCGGACTGGCCCCCTGCGACTGTTTCCCGTTCCCAAAACTGAGGAGACCTTTCAAAGGACGAAGATTAGCAACGATTGAGGAAATAAAAAGGGCAACGCTGAATTTTCTTAAGGCTGTACCAAAAAGTGCTTATGAGAAGTGCTTCGAGTATTAGAAGAAGCGTTGACATAAGTGTATTGTATCTGAGGGGGCTTAGAAGCAGACCACATGAATATTGATGAATAAATAAATATTGTTGTTGTTATGGCCTTCAGTCCGGAGACGTTTGATGCAGCTCTCCACCCTACTCTACCCTGAGCAAGCCTTTTCATCTCCTCATAAGAACGGCAACCTATACCCGTTTCAATTTTCTTACTATATGCGCCTCTGGTCTCCCTTTACGATTTTTACCCCACACACTTCCCTACAATGCTAAATTTACGATTCCTCGATGTCTAAGAATGTGTCCTACCAAGCGATCCCTTCTTTTAGTCAAGGTATGCCAAAAATTCCTTTTCTCCCCAATTCTGTTCAGTACCTCCTCATTAGTTACGCGATTTACCCACTTAATCTTCAGCATTCTTCTGTAGCACCACATTTGAAAAGCCTCTATTCTCTTCCTGTCCGCACTGTTTAACGTCCATTTCACTCCTGTACAAGGCAACACTCCACACAGATGCCTTCAGTAACGACTTCCTTACACTTAAATTAATATTCGATCTTAGCAAATTTCTCTTCCTCGAAAATGCTATTCTACCAATTGCCATTCGGCATTTTATATCCTCTGTACTGCGACCGTCATATGCTATTTTACTGCCCAAGTAACAAAACTCATCTACTACCTTCATTGTTTCGTTACCTAATCTAATTCCTTCAGCATCGCCTGACTTTCTAGGACTGTATTCCATTATCTTTGTTTTGCGCTTGTTAATTACTTCATAAAAATATACAGTGGCCGCATTGTTTACATACACCTCGTATATCTCGCGACTCTGGAAGTTATGAACTCTCTCTCTCTCTCTCTCTCTGTTGTGTGTGTGTGTGTGTGTGATTCTGAGTTCTTCCCCGCTGCTTCCTGCTAGATAGTGTTGCGCCGTGTACTGTATCACCAGACTGACAACAAAGTTGCGTAAGTGCAGCGCGTCCATCGAGCGTTCCAAAATAAACAGTACAGCGGGCCGACTCTCTTACGCACACATCTGCGGTCGACGTCACAAATGTCACACCAGCGACATCACCAAACAGCGGTGTTCCCCAAAAGTGAACGGTAATTTCCACAACCTTCAGTGTATTTCAGTTATCATTTATCCTAAACGGTAAGTAAATCAGACCTCAAACGCACTGTACTGCTGAGAAAATACGAGTGTGTGAATACATCCGTTAAAGTGCAAGGTCAAAAGCGGTAGTATCTACATCTACAGTACATCTACATGGAATACTCTGCAAATCACATTTAAGTGCCTGGCAGAGGGGTCATCGAACCACCGTTAAACTATTTATCTCCCATTCCATTCTCGAATAGCGCGCAGGAAGTAAGAACACCTGAATCCCTTCGTTCGAGCTCTGATTTCTCGTATTTTATTCTGATCATCATTTCTACCTTTATACGTGGGATTCAACAATATATTTTCGCATTCGGAGGAGAATGTTCGCGATTGGAGTTTCGTAAGTAGCCCACGCCGCAGCGATAAACGCCGTTGTTGTAACGATTCCGTCCCAGATCCTGTATCATTTCCGTAACGCTGTGTCCCCTGTATCGTGACAATACAAAACGAAGTGCCCTTCTTTGGACTCTTTCGATGTCCCCCGTCAACCCCACCTTATAATGATCCCACACTGGGCAGCAATACTCCAAAAAAGGACGAACAAGCGTAGTGTATGCAGTTTCTTTAGTAGTTCTGTTACATCTTTTAAGGGTTCTACCAATAAAACGCAGTCTCTGGTTCGTCTTTTTTCTCACGACATTATCTACGCATCACATCTAATCTTCGAATGCATTGCATTGGAGAATAAAAGGCACAAAATATTTGGAACAACTAGACCCGAAGAAATTGTGTCTAATAAAGAACTGGTAAAGGGACTCCTTGCACTGTTCAAGGGTATTGGTTGGCTTTATTAGATATACAGGGAGCGATACCGCACAATAAACTTAGTTTCGGTGCGGGCAGTGGCGGGTTGGACCAAGACTGTTTTGGCTTCCGTGAAAAAATCAATCTACGTGTTCTTTCCAGTTTAAGTCTGAAGTAATAGTAATTCCTAGGTATTTTGTGGAGTTTACGGCCTTCATACAGCTATGTGCAAAACGCGCCAATTATAAGTATGCCTTCATAATAAATCTATTTTAAGAAGGGTAAAATAAATGATTACAGACCAACTGACGGAGAGAGTGAGTAACAATCCTTTTTACTGATTGATACCACGGCTACGGATAGGTGCTGTCTAGAGTGACAGTACTAGGATGCAAAATAGACAAAACTACTAGGTTCAACAGCTACCTCTAAATGCAGAAAAAATAGATAAGTAGGAAAAACAAACCCATAATTTTCGAATACAGCATTTGTATTGCGCAGCTTGACACAGTTCCTTCGAGTAAATTCTCGTCATGTATTCATAAACGGTCCCATAATCATATGCAACTCCCTGTATTTGTTCTTGACATGCAAATTTCTAAGTAAAAGGGGTCATTATTGAAGTACACTACTGTAGGTGTGAGAGACACTTCAATTTCCGATACTTTGTGGCAATAAAAAGTACTTCATCAGAATATCATATTTAATAAAAATATTTGCGTAACTTTGGAGAATTTGTGTTTGGCAGGTGTAACAAATAATAGTCAAACGCACTGATACTTCTTCTTTTATTACTGAACTGACTGTTACACAAGTTAAGACTAATAATCTGAGGCTGTCAAAACAACAGTAGTTCAATTTCCGCCATGCGCCCCCGTTTATAGGTTTATAACAATACATCTCATTATGGACACACAATCATTTGATACAATTTGAACTTTATGAACAGCGAGAATATGTTTCGTACAATGTGATTATACGTTCGACATTACAGATTATAAATTCAATTACATATATTGGAAGTTATAGTAATATGGTCTCATTAACAGCTAATGATGAACTTCGTAATTATTGTATTTTTTAGGGAAATATAACAGATATGATAAAATTGACAGTTCCAGCCAATCAGAAATAAATGTTTTAATTCCTTTAAGACTGAAAATAATTAGACTCATTGATATATATGATCATGTACAAGTAATGATGCAAATTACAACAATGCCCAATGATAACATTTCTAGAACGTTCAAGCATGACAAATTCCATTTCTGACTAACTGACACGGTTTTTCTGCAGTACAAAGGTTCCGACAGATATGTTAAAGTATTTATTGTCATCTGATGTATGAAAAATAATTAAAACAACCATAGTAAATCGGATACATGATATATGCTATGTGAAGCTATAAATACATGGACAGATGAATGAATAAAGATGTGATATCGGGTTATAGAAAATAGGATGGAATCGGATACTACAATAGTCGCTTGCTCTAACCGTTACATTACAGTATGCAAAACAGTTGCCACGCAGTAGTTGGATAGATATTCATGTTTTTTTAATTTAAAATTCACCAGCAATTCGCTATGGGAATGCAAAAGAACCCTTTGGGCCGTCGGCGATCGTGATACTTCGTTTTGCGTTTTTTAAATTTCAATTCTGTAATTCTGTTGGAACTCGAGCAGTAATCTCGTCACATGAAGAGGAAAGTGAATGACTGTTTAGGCTCTTGAGCAAGCTGACGTAAAAGCATGGAGGCCACATTGTAACAGTCAACAGCTGTCATAAGGAAAAGTCAGACGCACACAGGAGATTGCAGCGGCAAAACAGGCTCCATCTCGTCAGAGAGTCAAAGAGGGTCAATAGAATGTCGTGTGACGGAATTTTCTGACCACCAATGCTCGCGATGAAATCGTCCTTGCGCCCGGGGCCAAGCTATTCGCTGTCTATTTGGATTCGTACCTACGCGGTCAACTAGAAAGTTCCAAAGTCTCTGTACTTAATTGCCTCATCGACGGCACGGCGGGAATTTCACCGCCAGTCCTGTTATCTTATCTAAAGGTAAATTTATCCCTTGCCAGTAAAACTTCCATGTTTTTTTCAGAATGCTCGGTTCTTCTGATGTTTATTAGTCGTTTTTGTTCTTAATAGATAATGAAATTCTTCATTAAAATGTCGTAGATTTCAAGAGAATCTTAAAGAAGTTAAACTTTGCTGTAATGCATCGTTTCATACATTCCACTAGTTCTTTAGAAACCTAATAACGAAAAATGTGGAGTTATTTAGTAGTTATTGCCGATTTTTATGGCACTTAAGGAGAGATGTACGGAAAAATTAGTGAAAATCGCAAAAATATTTTATTGGCTCATTAGATAGTATATAGTATCAAGATTATTACAGAAAACTATTAGAACCTAATTCAGACGATATATAAATAGAAAAGAGATGACTTACCAAAAGGACCGGCTCGTCGATAGAAACAAATAAAATAAATAAAATCACACACAAACACACATACAAGCTTTCGCCACCACTGGCAGCTTCTTCAGGAAAAAGAGGAAAAAAGGGGAGGAAAAGGGGAAGGATATGGGTTTTAAGGAAGTGGAAAAGGAGTCATTCCAATCCCAGGAGTGGAAGGACTTACCTTAGGGGAAAAAAAGGAAGGTAAACAAATACACACACACATATTCGTAGGCTTACTTCATGCCACGCCCTCTTTTTTTCAGTGACAATAACGCATTTCTTGTCTCCAGTTGTAAATATTTCAGCTTATTATCTCTGACTGTTTCATGATTTTCGACAACACACTCTAGAGGGCAGTGAAATTGTAAGATTTCTGTATGTTCCAGTTTCTTTGTATTTACTGATTGTTTGTTTACGCCTGATGTGTGTGAAAGTTTGACACTTTACGACATTTATATTGTGACGCTTACTACTTCTAGCATGCCTCGCACTGAGTAAAAGGTTTTTAAATCAGTAAAGAAGAGTCATATTTCCAGGATTATGAAACAGCGTTGTATCAGAGTCCAACAATAGAGTCACGAAACTCCCAGTGAATTTCTGCAACTTCGCGACTACAGCGCTGCCAAGCGGCTGGGTCGTAAAAACATTCCGAGAAACGATTGAGTAATGAATAATAGCCAGGGGGGGCGCAGTAAGCGATGCGCAGTAGGAAACGCGTTTTCGCCGTTCTGCGCATGACGTCACTGTGGGACACCTGGGAGCAAAACAATATGCAGAGTTGGTTGCTAACTCGTGTCCGTGTGTGTTTTACCATTTCTGCTGTATTTTCTTAACCCTCCATTCCCACGTTATGAATTCAGCTTTGGAAAAATTAAAATTCAGTGTTATCTGTATTAATACAGTGTACTAAAGATATACGTGTTTTAAAAGTTTTGGTTGCACTATTGATTTTTATGTCATGTATAACACAGACGTTTGTATCGAGGTATTTTATTATGGGATGTTATTTTGTTGATGGTTAACACTGTCAGATCAATAATCAATAATGCTAGTTAATCTTTGCCACAGCACTAATGACAATTCACTGCTCAAATAAAATAACATGAACCATACTCGCGCTCCTAATCACACCCACGTACAGACGGCTACGTAACACGAACTACAAGACGGACAGATTAATGCCTCACAAGTGGCTTCACGGCGTACCAAGCGGCAAAATGTCGTACTTGCAGCATGTTATTCATCAACAACAATGCGACTTTAAGGATTGATAAACAAAATTAGGTATAAATCAGCTTTTAATACGTTGTTATCGAGGAACAACATTGGGAAGGAAAGGGTCAAATAATTTTTTTTTTTTTCACTTCGCAGTTTGGAAGTAAAAAGTTCATAATGGCAAGAATATTGATTTCCCGAGTGCTTGTCGCGCGTGCTATAATTTTGCTGTAATTCTTTGAAATACTTCTATTATTATTTATACAATGCCAGCCTGTGCTATTACGGGTTGTAATTCTCACAGCAGGAACACAAAGGGAAGTGAAATAAAGTTACCTTCTGTTTCTCGAGATGAAACGCTAAAGAAAGTGTGGCTCTCCAAGTGCTACAGGAAAGACAATGTAAATGTTGCACATTCCCGAATACGCTCCCGGCATTTCAATGAAACCGATTATGTAAGGGATTTACAGTCGGAGGTGCTTAATCTGCCACAGAAAAAAGTGTTTGAAACATTCCTGTTCTTTTAAAGTGAGCAGTTCATATTAAAGAAATTGTCTATATGTTTGCGATTTGATATGTTACTGATACGTACCGCGTAAATCTGCGATAGAATATGACCCAGCGCTCTTAACTTCACTATTTTACCGCGGAATAGCACTTTGTATTTAAGGCAGAAACAATTTTCGTCAAAAACTTATTATAAATGCACATTCCGTGCCATACCGGACTAAGCCTGTGGAGGCCGTTTGGAAGCGCGCAGTCCCACAGTGACGTCACAGCGCCAGCCAATGGCAGAGCACAGCGCTTACTGCCCAACATTATATTTAATAGCCTTGGTAATGAATGTGTATTTGGAGTGAAGCAGCACTTTCAGAATACTCTCTAATATAGCAATACATTGTAGCTACTAATAATTCGGAAATCTCTCATTTGCAAAGGGTGCTCAGAAGTAAGAGAATAATGTTCCGAAAACAAGTGTTCATTTATGGTGGTTAGTTATACTTTTAGGCATAGAAGTAACTATTTAATAATTCACGCACGTCGAAACTTCTGCTCTCAATCGGAATCTCAAATACTAGACCAGTATATCATAATATTACTGCTGTTTAAAAATAATGTCTCAATGCTTCCAATAGCAGTTAATCAACTATTTCAGTAGAGCCTGCTCACTTTTGTACCTCAGTTTCAGAAACATTATAGGCCTGTATACCAACATATTTTGGCGGTTACCTGCTTGTTAGATGAAGTGAATGAGTAGCTACGAATGAATTATAAGTCCGTATATAAATTGTTAATATTAGCACGTCACATTCTTGAAAATACTAAGTTTGATACCTGCCAAGTAGCTAAAAATTTATGATAGGTACTCAAATGACTCAGAGCAACGACAAGGTGAAAAGAACATTTATAAGGCGATGTAGAATCTAGTCTCCTATAATGTAAAAATCGTATGTAGTTTTGAAAGTATTACAATTTCCGGAATCCGCCAAAACAAAACTCGTGCAACGTGACAGAACGCACCGAGCACGTGAACGTAATCTTAAAGCTTTTAATTATGTACTTGAGCACATCATTTTGCAATTCATTTCTGCTTTCAAAATGTTTTGAACGATGTGAGTATGACTCAGCTATTGTGAACTGTATAAATTACACTGCACTGAGAATTTGTTATTATAGACTGCCATTAAGAAAAGCAGTGATATTACTTTAATGATGTTTTTGTGTTAGTTAGTTCACAGCAACTTTCAGTGACTAGGAAATATAAAATGAACAGCATTAAAAACGGCAACTTCTCAGTTTGTGTCATGCCTTGCCTCTGTTACTACCTACTGGCCGCTTGTATCGCTAGTATCGCTTCAAATGCAATTTTTCCTTACAGAGTTTCGCGACTGTGGTTGTACTTCGAATAAACAAAGTGCTTCAAACCAAAAAATTGACGTAGGCATTTCACACGACGCTTTCAAAGCAGAAGATGAGATGTCGAGTGGATTTAGACTTATAGACCTCAATATTCTGTCTAAAGTGATTTTCTGCTTGTGCTTGTGCTAAATGTGGTGCCTATAATTTAAGGTTATATGATGGCCTACAAAGAATTGGTGTTGTGTGTACTTTGCATTTATTTTGTGACAGCTGTCAGTCTGATGTTAGTTTCAAAACTTCTGAAGTGAGACTTATGAAGCAAACCTGAGAATGTGTTATGGAATGAGATGTTTAGTTATTGGCAGGGAAGGTAACAACATGTTTTGTGGAATAATGAATATGCCATCCCCTGCTGCAAGGTATACTTACACCAACAGAGAACTTCTGAGCGTACTAGAGAAAAAGTGTTAAGAAAACCTGATGGCTGCAGTGCAGGACGCTGTGAAACTAAATAGTGATATCCAGACAAATGAATGTAATGTATCCAGTACTGATTTATGTGTTTCTTGTGATGGTACATGGATGAAGCATGGTCACACGTCACTGCATGGAGTGTCTTCTGTAATTAGTATTGACACAGGCAAAATACTTGATCTTCAAGTGATGAGCAAGCACTGTAGTGTTTGTGCTGTTAGGAAGAAGTGTGAAAGTGCAGAAGAAGAGAACAAATGGCAAAGTGAACATGGAAAACTGTGCAACATGAATTATTCAGGATCTAGTGGTGGAATGGAAGTTGCTGCTATGAAAATCATGTTTCAAAGAAGTGTTGAAAGATATGGAGTACGGTATGTCAAGTATCTTGGAGATGGTGACTCTAGTTCCTACAAAACTGTATTTGATAGTGATCCTTATGGATCCAATTGTAAGATTGAGAAACTAGAACGTATTAGACATATTCAAAAGAGGATGGGTGGCAGGCTTTTGAAATTAAAAAGAGAACTCAGGGGTCAGAAACTAGAAGATGGTAAGTACCTAGAGGGTCCTAAGAAGCTTATTGACAAAGAGATACATACTTTACAATAGTGTATTATGGTAAAGCTATTAGAGAAAATTGTCAAAGTATGGAAGCAATGCAAAGATCTGTTTGGGCAATTTACTTCTACAAACTCTCAACCAATGAAAATCCTATACACAACTTATGTGATATTCATGGCGCAAATTCCTGCAAGCTGAAGAGATTGGCACTACTTATAACCATAAACACAATCTTCCTGAAGCAGTTATGAATACTGTGAAAGCAACTTTTAGGTTTATAGCTAACCCAGACCTGTTGAAAAAATGTGTACATGGCAGAACTCAAAATCCTAATGAGAGTTTTAACTCTCTAATATGGAAGAGATGTCCAAAAACATGCAAATAGCTGCATATGATGCATGCTTAGTATTTAACAGTGGAAATATAGCCAGAATAAAGGCTTTGCAAAGGCGCATTGACGATCGAAGAATTGAAGCAGTTGAGTCCGCAATTGAAAAAATTGAAAAACAAGTTTATCAAAGAAGTCAGTTTAGAAGAAAACGAAGAGGAAGACGAAACTGTTGAATATCGATATTTTCAGCATTGAACCAAAGAACATGTATATATCACAATGCAAACTGCCTTATATTTTTAAATTAAGTTCCTGTAAGTTTACTTTTTACAAATGTTATGTACCAATCTCTATAACTATTAATGATGCAAAGATAAAATTTGACATGTTGCTGAAAACCCTTATTCTAAAAAACTTTGTGGAGCCATTTTTTGACAAATGTTTGTGATACGACATTTGTAACCAAAAATGTTGAAAAAAATAGATAAAATTTTGTGTATCAAATTTGAATAGCTAATAAAATCAAATGAATAAACATATCAAAAATATGTTCCACAGATACCTGCAGATCACTATGTTGATTATGAGTGCAGAATTTGCTATCTTAGAGTGTTATGGTTTTCTAGAAACGGTACATTTATATATATATATATATATATATATATATATATATATATATATATATATATATATATATATATATATATATATATAATGGGAAAATGTAAGAACTATAAGTCGTAAAATTAAGAATACACTCCTAACGAAGTGTACCAAATTTCATTGATTGATCTCCAAAGTGGCTAGTGCTATAAAGTTTTTTCTACGGTACGGTAATTTTGCATACGTCTCCCCTTAATACCTTCCATGTTGTAGAAAGTATGTTAAAAATAATGATACTATTCACAGTCGTCCGATATCGTATTCAGAAATGTTCTTTGCCAGCCGCTTAGAGGGCTGTTCTCGTAACGTGTAACAAAAATCAGTGGGTGTGTAGTGACTGTATAATATGTTAGATTGTGGCTATATCTCCAGGTTGTATAGATCTATGGATCTGATGCTGGAAGTCACACAAATGTAACGACGTATCGTAATATCGCATTCTAGGGACGTGCATGTTTAAATAGTACTAATACAGTAACACCACAGTCTAACATATACAGCCACGACACTCCCGCAGAGTTTTGTTCTACAAGAGGTCTATAGAACAGGTCTGGATACCAGTATTCCTTATGGAGTCGCCATTTTGGGTCTACAGCGGACGACGATGCACGGTATCGCTAAGAGAGAAAACAATAGCTTTCGACAATTATTATTATTCTGTAAGCATTTTGCGTACCGTTTGAGCCAGAAATTATATTCTAGCGTTTAGTAGGAATTAAATAGGCCTGCTTTATATTTTCAAGATATCCATCATCATATCTACACGGATAATAAATTACAAAATAAAATTTTCCATAACAACAAACCCACGAGTGAATTGCTCTAAAAATCAGGCCTATATAAACTGAAATGCTACTGCTCTTGCTTTTATGTTGGACAAAAAAGAAGATCTTTTTCAACCCGTTGCAAGGAACATATGGATGTCCTTAGACTAAAAAACTTAAGCAAATCCAGTTTTGCATCACACATAGCTCACTATGAATACCAAACTGGTGATATTAATGAGCATCTTTCAGTATTACATATTGCTGATAAAGGGCTACATATGAATCTTCTTGAACAATTGGAGATATTCATCCATAAACTAAAATTATCCCACAAAATCCTGAATGAACAAACAGAGTCAACACATAAATTTTTCTTTCAAAACTTCCAAGAGATTCTAGCACCTAGACAGTAAAAAAGATTTGCCCGTATGCATTCATTGGTCATGCACTATTTGTAATGTCAATCAGCAAAATAATAATGGTGCTGTTATTGTTTAATCTGTTTATATTAGCATAGCCACATTAGTTAGTGTCCAGTAACACTGTAAATATTTCACCCCTTCATATTTATTTTATATTTATTATGAATCATTACATCATTATGAATGTAACTAGATACTAGCAAAATTCAATATAATGTGTAAAATATAATTTTAATCCGTTACATACTCTTTATACAATCAAAATGTCTCAAAGCAAAGAACATTAATTACTGAAGTGCAACATATACCACACCCATCCTACCACACCCATCCTCTTTGCACCACATTCAGTGTTTATATTTTGTAAATGTCTAACGCTAAGTGTAGCAAAAATGCTCTCATGTGTTAAAAAAACGTCAGTGCCCAATGCATAACGTTTCACGTACACCTACAATAAGAACACAGTAAGTACATAAAATTACAATACGTTTAATTCCGGTTTATTGTGTTCTCACTTACTAATGTTCAGTTTTGTTACCAGAACCAACATGACAGCATAACCTACACTTAGTGGAAGATAAATGTTCCTGTAAAATATCCACTGATGATGAGCCTGCAGAGGCTCGAAAACTAGTTCCGGATATATATAAAGGCAGCTGGTTGCAATTCTTTTGACGAAAATAAACCGTTAATCTACTTTATATTTCTCAGTCTTAGCAGGAGAGTTTATGATTCTCATATATTTGACTGAAACTGTGTGAGAAGAGTCGGCTAGATGAAAGTTTTAAATTACCGGTACCGAAATATGTGGCCTGAGTGGACCGTAGGAAAAGAAAAACCCTCAAGAAAGAAATCCGATTTCAGAATACAAGAAGTATAAGCACGATTGGTGAGGAATGAAGTATGCTTTGCACTAAAGTACTTTTCGGATTAAATCTCATGCCGGAAAATGCTTTCATAACATGTGAGTGGTCTAAATATTATGTTTATTAACGATTTTCACAAAAAAAAAAAAAAAAAAAAAAAAAAAAAAAAAAAAAAAAAAAAAAAAAAAAAGGAATGCAACTTTCAAGAATAGCTGCGGCAGAATAACCGTGCGCACTAAGGCGCCAAGCTGCGGTACGCGCGACCTTTCGCTGTCGGGGTTTCGAGTCCTCCCTTGAGCATGGGTGTTCGTGTTGTCCTTAGCATAAGTTTCTTTGAGTTAGTGTAAGCAGTTTGTAAGCCTACGGACTAACGACCAACGTAATTAAGACCCTTAGATTTACAAACATTTGAATAACTGCTATATTTTTTGTAAATACTTTTTTCATTGGAAACTTAAGCAAATAATGAAAATGGTGTGACTACATCAATTACCATACTGAAAGTAATAACAATTGAAACTAATACACTGATACTGCATAAATAAGTTTCTGTTTCGTAATTTCTCAGTTGACGCAATGACTTTCTTGGACTTCTTCCAGTATCTATTTTATCTTTTCTAATTGAATTTCAGTTAAAACACTAGGACCTGCGCTTCGTTTGTCTGACAGATCCAGGATCTCGAAATTTCTTCCATTTACGTAATGTCGAATCATTGGATTCGCACACAACAGGAAATTTAATGCGAATGCAAGTCGATATTCCATTTAAGGTTCCGTTCTCGGATAGTTCAACTCAAGAAACTTTCGTTGATACTTCGTCTATCCCATACCGTGGAAACTTGACAGTATATAATTATATAATCATAAGAAATCATGAACAACCTTATGTTACAAAGTTACGATTAGGAGAAAGCAGATTTTATTTATTTATTTATTTTTTTCTTTTTTTTTTTTTTTTTTTTTTTTTAATGTAAAGGCTACCGTTTCCTCGCAATAGTGGTTGTATCGTTACTCAAATCACATATACATTGAAATAACCACATTCTCTGAAAACTGCATATTCTGATGCAATTTTATATTCACTGCTTCATGCAAGTAACACTTTCTGGGGCCAAACATTATCCGAATAGAGTATGCTACAGTCGCGTTTTAGAACCAAAATGGCCACCACCGCAAAGGATCACGGTAGCGTGACCAGACATACCCTATATAGACCTTAGTTATACACTGCGACAGCAATGCTCCAAGCGGCCGGCAAGCTACATTTCTGAATACGCACAGACCTACATTACTAGACTGCAAACGTCCCTCTGTGACTGAAGCCTGACGCCGCCATCTTGCCTTACGTCACGTCAAAAAGCTTCCGTACGATACTACTACGATCTTCTGATACCATAAGACGTAAGCTTTACTAATTGGTTTGAACGTGATTTACGTTTGGGCTAATACTTCCGCAATAATTTAGTTTAACACATAGACGTACACAGTCGAAGAATGTGTTATGTACGGTTAAATTTTACTTATCGTCCTGGCGGCCTCGAGTGATTTTGTTGTCAATCATGTGACGTTGGCATTAGCCAATCGCATAACAACGCAAATGTTTTGTCATGAATTTACGAGGGCAATTACTTTTACTGAGTACACGAGGGTATATACATGAACCTGTCAACCGTAGAGCAGAAACAACATTATTTATTTACTTCATAATCTGTAAGAAACACTAATCAAGTTAGTCTGTGTGGATTTCTAAGAATATTAACATCTTGGTGAGGCCTTTCTACCGTTTTGGTTATATAGCCAACATAATCATGTGAGGCCATTGGGACGGTAAGTAAAATTTTACTGTTACGCACTGTTAAATCAGACTGTACTTATCTAAAAAATATTCAAAACAATAAAGACGTGTGTTATCCACGACAAATATCACATTTACAACGGCCATACTATTAAAAAAACCGAAGTTGATCGAAACTAGTAACCGATTAATAAAAACAGGAAATGCGACTCAATAGTGTGTCAAAGCTGACCGTAGATTTCGTCAAAACTATCAAAAGAATACTTCTTATCCACAATAAAGAACACTTTCTGATGACCACACTACTGAAAGCAACTCCGAAGTTGAATGAAATTGGTATTGATTAATAATAACAGTAAATCAATATAACTCATTACGGCATGTGTCAAAGCTTACTCCACCTGAAAAAATTATAGCCACATACAACACACGAATTTCCCAGATGTCATACGATATTGGATGAGTGCGAATAGTATCATTGATATTAATTTCGAGTAACTTTTTACATTAGGGAACGCATGTAGTGCAATAGAAATAGTAATAATGTAAAAATTGCTCCACATTTGTCTTTCTTAGGTTACCTAAGATCCCTGACAGGGTACAAAACGGTACATTACAGGATAGTTTATTTATAATTACCTGCAACATACAGGCTTTAACAAAATAATTTCATTTCTATTACAAATATAAATGGCTGGGAAACACAAGAATACCTGCGCTTTGGCAGAGAGACGTCGCTTTTCTACTCAGGAGAGGTAAGTCTTCTTCACTACAATTCCAGTAAAATAGGTGAGGAACGTAGGAAACGTATATGGAATGCAATAACTACAGTATTTAACGTACCACATCAGCCACCACAGCTGTAGCTGAAGGAAAAACGCCACAAACGTGCCACTTTAACGACAAAAGCAATCAGACTGGTTTCCAACAAAGAATAATCCAATTCCACAATTGTTGGTACAGCTGAACCACAAGCGGCATGAATCTTCAAGACATTGGCTTTTTAAAATAAAGTGATTATACTCCAAAGAATCTGCGCGCATAAGAAAGACGAATGAGAGTCACAGTAAGAGCAGACCATAATAGAAATTTATGATTCTCTTATATTTATATTCTACTTACTTTCAGCAGAAAAAGCTGCAAATGTACACAATTCGTAAGAATTTGTTCATGACGAATTCGTTCTTTTTACCACTGAATCAGTTCATCTCGCCCGTTTCTACATTAATTTCCATATTACGTGTGTCTCTTGATATTTTACCAATCCTTGTAACAAAAAATTACACTAACGTTAATTACGTACAAAAATTTATAAACAAATATCACTTTCGGCGGCTTGCCCACCAGTAGGAGCGCTAGTGTCGTTGCAACTGTCAGTTGGTAACAAGTTTCACAGCAGTGAGGGTCGGGACTGTACATTAGACTGTGGTAATAAATGAATATCTGAAAATAACGTTGTTGAGTTGCGTCCTTAATTTGCTTACTTTCCTGCAAGGTTGGTCATTTGCCGCCTTTAGCACAAAATAAGCAGAAAGTTTGAAATAACCTCTTAATTCTTAAAATTTTCACATTCAATAGTGACGACGAGGGAATGAGGAAATAGGAAGGAAGGAAGGAATCTTAGGGTTTAAGGTCCCGTCGACAGCGTGGTCATTAGAGACGGAGCTTACGCCCGATTTTTTTGGGTGAGGATGGGGGAAGGAAATCAGCCGTGCCCTTTGAAACGAACCATCCCGGCATTTGCCTGGAGTGATTTAGGGAAATCACGGAAAACCTAAATCTGGATGGCCGGAGGTGGATTTGAAGCACCATCCTTCCGAATACTAGTCCAGTGTGTTACCACTGCGCCACCTCGCTCGGTAAGGAGGAAATGAGACGGATATGAAAGGAGGGAGAGGAAGAGAGAAGTGGAGGTGTACAGAAACGCGGAAAGGATAGTGGGAGGGGAATGAGGCGATGAGAGGGGGGGGGGGGGGAGACAGGGAGGGAAAGGGTAGCAGATAATGTTGAAATCGATTGCTTATCTCAAGGACAAATATGCATCGCCTACTCCTGCAGAAAACGAACAAACAAGTCAACTGGCTTTTCTATAATTACAGTACTTCATCTTCTGTGAATTTTTTTTCTGATTTTCCTTTCATTCGACATAGCCATAACAAAACGAAGCAAGGTATTGATTTGATGCATGTATTTTTTCGCTAAGTCTATGTTTAACAATGATTGTTGTATTTACTCCTCCGTTTATTTCAATTCTTGAATAAACAGAACGTCTTGATTGCAGTGAAGACGTTCTGTTTATTCAAGAATTCAACTGAACACGGTTGCTGTACCACACCACGTAAAAATGGAATGGGAAGGTTTCTACCTATATTTGATGTCAGACTGACCCAGCTATAGTAACAAATGGAACCATTTTTACATTCGTTAACAGCCAACAAACGATAATGGCTGGCATATTTTCCAGTTTAAATTGTTGTTGCGATGGCAATGAATTACGAATTATTGCGTAAGTGATGCAACGAGGCGATATGACTCTGCAGCTATGACGACATGTTGGCAGAGGGCGTTATCGAACTGTGCGCTTTGAGGCTTTCTTCGCCACATTGCTACTACACTGCAGATGCTGTTGTTTCTATTTTTGTAAGATAATTATGTGCTGTCGCAGAGTGATTTAATGAACTGTGCTGTACTCGAGCTTGAAGGATCAAAGCGGAAGACGCGGTCGTGATAAAGGAACAGAGGCATGAGCGTAGAGACATGTAGTAATAAAAACTTTTCTCGTTTTTTTTTTTTTTTTTTTTTTTTTTTTTTTACTGGGCCCGCAAAGTATACAAGGTCAAAATATGACATTATCGTAATATAGAAATCCAAATTTTCTGCTAACAATAGTTATGAAGCTTGTGCAAATTTACTCCACTAAAAGTTTGTTTCGGCTTATGCCATTTTCAAGTGTACCTGGTGATGTATGATAAAATAATTACCTACGTTTACAATTTACAATTTTATATAAAAAAATTAAAAAAAAATTCATTACAAATACACTTACGTTTGAGTTGGATTGACGTCCATAAAGCAAGTTAGAGTTAGTGTTTTTTTGTGACAAGATGATATAGTCACGTTTTATCTCGTTAATTTTTTTATTTAATAGATATAGACACTGTTTACTCTGTTGATGCTTTATTTTTACAGTAAATTATATCTGTGCTAGTCAGAGGGTGTACTCGTGTGTCATGGATAATATAATAGCAGAGAAAAAAACATCATTTCTTTTTCTTGTGTGAATTTTTATCAATTTTCCTTTTCCAAAATTTCAATAAAGTTCTCTAAATAATTTTTATATTTTAAATCTGTTTGTTCATTGAGAATATCAAGCATCAACAGAGTAAACAGTGTCTATATCTGTCAAATAAAAAAATTGACGAGATAAAACGTAATTATACCATCTTGTCACAAAACGACACTAACTCTAACATGCTTTATGGACGTCAATCCAACTCAAACGTGAGTCTATTTCTAATGAAAATTTTTCAATTTTTTATACAAAATTGTATATTGTAAACGTAGGTAATTATTTTATCATACATCACCAGGTCCACTTGAACATGGCATAAGCCGAAACAAGCTTGTAATGGAGTAAATTTGCACAAGCTTAATAAATATTGTTAGCAGCAAACTTGGATTTCTGTAGTACGATAATGACATACTTTTCTCGTTATTAGTATCTGAAGGAATGACATTAACATCTGTCGTTTTTGATTATTATTTAAAACACCTGGAGAAAGAACAGCGATTAATAAACTGTGATAAAACAGCGTCAACAGACAGCATCTTGATCAAATGCAAGTTGCTTATTTTAGGTACCCCGTTTCTAAATCATATTAAATAATTTATCATTGTTTGTATTGTAAAATCTGAGCTGAGTAGGCCTATACTCCTTTATTTTTACATTTAGATAAGGATGTTATGTGACAGACATTGACAGTTAAGTCAGCTATACTACATCACTGGCTTAACTATCAATATTCATCACGTAACGTCATTATCTAACATCACTGACTTAACTTTTAATATCTCTCACGTAACGCGACTATCTAAAAATAAAAACACAGGTTCGAATTAGACTTCTTTATAGGAACTATTCTGTAGAAAGCTCTATGTACATTTATGATACTTAGCTGACTTAGCTGACAATATCTGTCGCTTAATCTCATTATTTAAAGAGAAAAATAATGGTTTGAGTCTGACACCTACGTCAGAACTGCTCCAAATCAAAAATCTTCAAATGTTTGTAAATCTATCGGACCAAACTGCGTGGTCATCAGTCCGTAGCTTACAAACTACTTAAACCTAGGTAAACTAACCTAAGGACAACACACACACCCATGCCCCAGGGAGGACTCGAAGCTCCACGGCGAGCAACCGCGCGCTCCGCAGCGAGGCGCTTTAGACCGCTCGGCTACTCCACCGCGGCAAGAACTGCTCCACAGAAAATTCTACATACAGGTATGCTCTAACGAAAACAGAACAAACGGTCAAATATTGAGACAACATCTATGACATCGAGGATACACGTATGGCAAGACCACCACATACAGCCTAACGATGACAGTAGCACAGAAACATGCCTTTAGCAACAAATAATTTACTCCCAAAGCAGAGTCTTTAGTCTACAGCATGATTTAATTATGTCCTTGAATGACTTACAGTAAATATTTTGGGACGTGGTAGTATAGAAGAATTGCAATAAAATGCCATATATCACATTTCAATTTTTTTTCTTTGAGTACGGAGATACAACTATTAGTATGAAACCCAGACGAAGACATTTTCACTTATTCTTACGTCGGTTCTTAGTAGCGCACCCATCAAATTCAATTAAAAGCACAATTTTGTATTTATTCTACACTTTTAGTCTTATTTCGTTCACCAGTTTTCGCTTTTGAAGTCAAAAGACGTTCTTGTAAGCCGAAGACCGGTTAACTCAAACTGTTCAAATGTTTGTAAATCTAAAGGACTTAACTGATACGGTTATTAGTCTGTAGGCTTACAAACTACTTCAACTTATGCTGAGGTCAACACACACGTCCATGCCCGAGGGAGGATTCGAACCTCCGACAGCGAGCAACGCGCTCTCGGCAGCAAGGCGTCTGGTTCGCTCGGCCACTTTACCCCCGGTTAACTAATTAAAAATAAACTTGTAGAACAAACACCAAATTGTGCTCTTAAGTCTATATGATGTTCTACCAAGAATCGACGCAATAATCAGTGAAAATGTCCTCATTTACCCTTGTGTTAAGTTTCTACGGGTTACATACTAACAGCTGTATATTTGTGCTTAATTATTGTAATTCATCTATACCAGTGGTTCCCAAACTGTCGGTCGTGACACGCTACTGGGGCGTGGGATTTAATCAGCTGGGCCGCGGGAAAGCTTTAAGTAAACTACTTTATTGACTGAAAAATGTGGAAGTGTGAAGTCCTGTTACTTTCATGATTTTTAAGCCACTGAAGAAAAGCAAAAATTACGTTCTTTTATTTTATTACTTATGATTATCACCTAGTGATATTTTAAGTGTTTTTACAAACTTAAACCTGTTTTGTTTATGGAAGAGTATTACTGAAACGTTGGCCTTGTTTTAGGACTTACTTTCCAACAATTCTTGACGTTTTATTATCGATAACATGTCTTTAGAGGAGACAACCTCAGCATCTGAGGAAGCCTACCTAATGGGAGTATGCGCGAGTCGTCTCAGGATATTTTTCTCGTAAGCGTCAAACGGCTCAAAATAAAGGAAGAGCATCGAGTATTTGCAAATACAGCTTCGAATGAAGTAATGGGATTCACACGTACTAAATTCTTCAAGAACGTGTTATAATAACTAATATCTTTGTATGCAAAATAATTAATTAGTAAAACTAACAAACTTCGGACCACCATCACTAAATAGTAAACAGTTTTTCGTTCGTTCGTTGTTACCCGATCATTTGTAGGGCAACAAGGAAATCCAAAGAATTCCAGAAAAATAGAAACACCGCAATAACAACTTACGGCGTCACACCACGGAGAGCGCATGGTAAGCTTTGTTTACCATATATACTGCCTTCTTAACACAAAATAAGCCCATGTACCATTATAACCGTTTGTAATTCCGCCTTGTAATTTTGTGTAAATTCTGTCACGCAGATAATCTGAAGATGCCCTGCTAAAGGGCGTAACGCGTTATTAACTAATAAAGTAATTTGCAATCAAGACGGTTTGAAGGAATATTCACTAAACAGTGTCACAAATTACAATGAGTTTACCATTTATTTGTATAAAACAATTTATTACTGGTCAAAATATAGTGTCTTTTCTTTTATAACGTTCCATTCATCATGTGCAAAGCCTTTGAACATGTTATAATAACTTTACTTTCGTATCAAATATAATTTAGTACTACAATTAATTGCTGCATATTCGCCGTAGTGCGTTCGCGAAAATTTATCCAGAAAAATTGCGGGCCCCATAACAAAAAAGTTTGGGAACCACTGAGTTTTACTGTTGTTGTTATGGTCTTCAGTCCAGAGACTGGTTTGATGCAGCTCTCCACCCTACTCTATCCTGAGCAAGCTTTTTCATCTCCTCATAAGAACGGCAACCCACATCCACATGAATCTGCTTACTATACGCGTCTCTTGGTTTCTCCCTCTGCGATCGCAGAGGGAGTTTTACTACCACCTTATAAAATACTTCTGAAATGCCGCGGAGGGCTCAGACGATTACAAAATGATGACAGTAATGTGATACTGTTAATATCGTGCCTTGCATAAAATTGTAATTTCTCTCTAGCGTTTTTTCTTATCTAGCACGGAAAACAGAAAGTGTCAAAAGATCTAGAATATGAAACGCTGTTCTCGGAAACCACCGGTGCGCGAGATTAAACAGACGCGTTGGTACGGCGCCAGGAGGCAAACAACCGCTTCAGCGTGCACTGGGAGTGCGTGCTGCGAGTCACCGCCTTCTAATTCTCGCCGCGTGGTTTGTCCCGCGACGACACGCCGGGCGCCAATTAGCGCTTGCTTAGCGCACGGCTCGGCCGCTAACAACCTCTGACGCCGGCCCCAGGCGCTCAGACCGCGGCGTAGAAGCCGCCGGCGCAACACGGTGACGCATTCCGCTTGCGTCGTGCTGTACCCCCTCCTCCCCGTCCCCCTCGGCTTCCGATGTTCTCGCTTCGTCTCTCTCTCTCCTCCCGTCCGTCGCTTCCCCTTCCCCGCTCCCCTCCACACTCACACACATGCAGAGAGGAATTTGTGCCGGTTGCAGTACCCTCCTACTCCTCCTCCTCCTACTCCCCCCTCCCCCCGCAACCGAAAGCCCTGCAGCGCTCGGCGCCGGCGCCCGTGACGTCACAGGGCGGCGGGGACCCTACGTCACTGCGCGCCAGCCAATCGCAGCGCCGGGCGGCGCGGGCGTTTATATAAACGACATACGCGTGGCGGGGCGGCTTCATTCCAGGTTGTGACTCCGCGGCGAGAGGACGTTTACCTCGCTGCGACGACGCGCCACAGACGAGCATTCCGACGTTTCCAGTTGACTTTCGCAAATGTGTGTGTGTTCCTGTCTAGTTGCTAGTGTTTGATTTCGTGCTACTTCGGAAAGGTGAGAAGAGTGTGTGTTGTGTGTGACATTGTAGTACCTGGTTCTGCCTCGCGGCCGTGAGACGCGAGCAACAACGGAGCTCCAAGTGAGAAGCGGCACTTTTCCCGCCGACGAGAGACTTTCTACCGCGCATCGACCCGCCTGCGCAGCCGGCCCAGAAGGTTTATTTATAAACAGTCTCGCCCGCGACGCATCAGAAGTGGCGACCGGGCAGCGCAGCCATCTACAGACTGTGGCAACGTTCGCGGGCAGCCAGTTCGGATCTCGGCCGTCGCTGAGTGTCGACTACCGCACGAGACTGTCGTTGCGCACCTAGCTGGGTAGGGACTCTTGTGCAGTTTTGGGTGTGTGTGTCCTTTGGGAGTAGGGGACTGTATCTACTGTAGCCATGGCGTTCATGATGCCCGTGGTGAAGAACGACTGGGACATCTACAAGACCGGGAGGTCGCGGCGCAGCTCGGAGTGCTCGAACCCGCAGTCGTGCCCGCGCTCGCGCAAGGTGAGCGAGTGCAGCAAGTCGGAGGGCCCCAGCCTGTCGACGTCGCCGGGCAGCGACTTCGTGGTGGGCGGCGTGGCGTCGCCGGGCCACCACCGGTCGTCGGTGCCGGTGGCCATGTCCTCGATGAGCCGGCAGTTCTCGAGCCGCGCGTCGTCGCGCGCCTCGCTGCAGTCGCCGTGCAAGTCGGCGTCGTGCTCGCCGCCCAAGGCGGCCAGCCTGCACGCCGGGGGCGGCGGCCACGGGGGCGGCGGCTGCCACGCGGGCCAGGCGTCTGCGCCCGCCGCCTCCGCGTCCGCGTCGCAGAGCTCGCTCAACAAGTTCCACTCGCGGCTCGTCGACAAGCTGAAGCGGTCGGTGCTGCGCAAGGAGAGCACGGTGACGCCGCCCCCGGCGGGCGCCGTGGCCGCCTCCTGAGGCGCGGAGGCGGCGGAGGACGCGCTCGCCGCCGTCTCTTCGTCGGCCTCCTCCACCGTCTCGGTGCCGTCTCCCGGGGGCGGCGCGGGCACCGCCCCCGGGGGCGGCGGGGTGCCCATCCCGGGGGCGGGCGGGCGGCGGCACGGCCAGCAGCGGGTCGCCCGGTCGTTCCCCGGCACGGGCCCCTCGTGGGGCGGCGGCCGCTACTAACTGCCGCCCCTCGCGGAGGAGCCCGGGGGCGGCGGCGCCTTCCACCTCCGCCCCCGCAGCCTCCACCGCCGGTGACGACGCCAGACGCGCAACACGGCCCTCTGGGGGCCGACCGCTCGCTCGCAGCTGTATTCGAATGGCGCACCGCCTCTCGGTCCAGCATAAGAGGTCTGCATATACTGTATCCTGTTACTGAATCCCACGACTGTCCTTCACTGGGTTCCAAATTTATACTGTTATTTCTAATTCCCCAAGTCTCTATATGTCATATGCATAATTTTCAATAAGCAAACGTTGTGTAAATGATTGTTAGGTCTTCATCACAGGTAGAGGTGCCGATTCAGGGGACACGTTAATATTTGCAAACACCCCCCACCCATTTGTAACATCATTTACTGGTGTTGATATTATGTTTACACAGTGCCGAATTAATAAGCTGTAGGTGTAGGAAATCCTCCAAATATGAGCTTCTCTCCTCTTTTTTTTTTTTTTTTTTTTTTTTTTTCTTCTCCTTCAAATCAGGTGAATGATTTTATACCGCCTCTGAGAACGGTAACAAATAACTTTTTTTTTTTTTTTTTTTTTTTTTTTGACGCCCTTTAAGTTATATAATTTCTATGAGCCTATCTCCCAGATCAAAATCCTGGATTGGACACTGTGTTTTCATGAATGTGGCAGGTTGAGAGCATTCAGAACACCGATAATATTTTGGCACCTGTGATCGCAAGTTATCGCTTCTAAAGTTCCTACAGAATGTTCTTTATAAAAATGTGAACAAGACAATTTATTTGGTTGAAACCTGTAATTGCAATCAATAATTATTTGTTGTGAAGGCCTAACAATCCTTTAAATATGTTTACAATATTAGGTATCAGCAACGTTTCATTGGCAAAACATATGAATCTTATTAAAACTTATAGTTACCTGATATACTGTCAGAACATCTCAGAATTACATTTTTTTTAGGAGGTCATCGTAATAAGTGTTTTATAGAATGGTGCAACAGCATACCTCGCGTATTACGTGATGAATATAAACTTTGAAAGTTCTCTCTTAAAAGCTAAAATCGTATATTTATCTATGTTTATTCATCAAACAGACCACTTTCACCAGTCTACGTTGCCATGTTCAATTGAATTACAATTTTCAGGCCATCATCTCTTACGTTCAAAACTTTTGAGACCATATACTGATATTTTCTTACGTTAAGTTCATCGAATACTTACTTCCAGCATGCTTGGTCATGCAGGCAGCAAACTTCAGTATTTGACCTTTCTATTTGTAATTAACAGTCGAAAGTGCACAGGAGGAGTTTTTAAAAATATTTGATAACCTGTTTCGGACATTTTAGTCAATTTTAAAATAAACTGGCTGGTATTGAAATATAAAACTTTCATCTTTGTAATTGTAGAAAATTCTACAGCATTCTGTTCACAGCACAGACTGTGAAACTATTTTTGCAGTATTCTATGTATTCAACGAGAGAGAATACTGCTAAACCAACTCCACAAATTTAAACGTAAAATGATAATGGCGCAAAAAAAGTAATTACATTGAACATAGTGACATACTTTGACGAAACTGGTCTGCTTGACTAATTAATATAGTTAAATATGCGATATTGGTTTCTTAACATAGAATTTTCGATTATGTTACAAAAAAAGTACATCTTTGCATTTAGAACTTGAGAAAGCTTCCGCAAAACAGGTGAAATGTTAGATATATGAACATTTCAGCATTTTAACTATTTTCAAAGATGGTGCAACAATATAATTATGGGAAAGATGTATGATAAGATTCGTATGCTTTGGCTATGAAAATAAATTTTCCTCCTTGTATGGTCGAATAAATCTTAAATTGTATGTGCTCAAAACTTTCACTTGTATCAGCAACATCTTTCTTAGGTGTTATGACAATGGTGCAATGAGCAAAGTATCTGTTTATATACATTTTCATTACAGTCACATTCGAAGTAATATTTTGGGCAGCTTGTTTAGATGTAATTCTACTCAGCCACAGTATGAAATAGAATTGTGTTGACATGAAAACGAGTATAATTGCACAAAACTGGGAAAATATGGAGAAAAGGGTTTCGAGATGTGACTGTAGGAATGTTGTTTTACGAATCTTGGTGCATTGGAAAAATGATGTGACCATACAACGGAAACAATTTCATAATAAATAGCGTATTAATTTATCAATAATTTATCAATATTAAGACTGTTATAATGTGTCCATTTCAAAATTTCATTTAAGCCATTGTTAAAATTCGAGAAAATCAGCACAACACTTTCTGCATTGTAGTGAAATTGCAAACCTGTAACTGATGTATACTGCATCATATTTGTCAGTTGTACATTCTGCAACAGGTTTCACTTTAGCGAACTGTATAACATTTAAGAATGTTTAACTATTTTTTCTTTTCTCTACAATCATTTGAAGATTTGACAATACATGATTATAAACTTGTTATCTTACTGAAATATTGGTCTTTATGGTGTGACCTATTATTTTATTATGATAACTTCACTGACAGGGCAGTGATTTCTTTCTGAGTCATGTTTCATTCTGGCAAGAGACTGGGATGATCTGTTTAAAAAGTATTTTCATACCTTCTTCAAATTTCATAAGTTGAATAAGTTATCATACTCAGCAGAATATTTTCATTTTTGGGTTCAGGTACTATATTAATATATAGGTCGCTTTATCATATCACACTATCTAACTTGATGTTGCAGCAATAACTGTCAGTATTATGTCACTTAATGTGAGACACATGTAGTGTAAATACTGTAAATCAAAAGAAAACGTAGGCTCAAGCCACACTTAATGTCATTTTACATAATTATTTGAGCATATGTAGTACCAGAACCCTTTATGGAAACGACTACAAGGTTTCTGAAATCTTTGTACCAAATACTCTACTATTTCGGGTCTTAGTTTGGAAAACATTTATCTCATTCTACTATGCAATAACAGAGCCAATTATGCAGAATGTATGTGTGTGCTGCTTTAGTGACATTGTCAGGTACAACCATTGACCCCACATGTTCACTTTGTAATGTGGGGATCAATGATGACAATAACATTTGATTACCAATATTATAATCCTCACACCATTTTACAAAATGATCCATACGTTTTTCCCTGTAAATTTTGTCTGACTTACCATTCAGAAATAATGAATTGTTCGTTGATGGGAGTGGGATCCAAGGGATATAGAACATGCAAACATATTTACATTGTAGCAGAACATTGCTTTCGAGTTTTATAACAACAAGTGTAATTTCTGATACAGATGTCAATTTACTTGTATCCTAAATATTGTGTGCCATTGGCGGTGCTACATTTTATTCAGCTAACAGAACTCGCAAATCTTTCGTGTACCGTCGGCCGTGCACCAGCCTGACGATATATATTTTTATTGCAGCAAAAGGCAGGTGTGGAAGTTACTTCTTGTTTACATTTATGTAGTGTGTCAACTAATTTTCGCCACTATCTGATTGTTCCATATTCCTTTCTATAAATGATTATTGCTGTCAATCAGAGTTTATGAAAAAAAAATTCATGTGTATAATAGGAATTTGTTTTCGGCATGCAGCTTTTGAATGCTTGTGCTCAATGGTATATATAAGTGATTTTGCAGTTCTATTAACTGTAATTGTCTTTAATTATGTCACATATTCAGAGATTGACATATGGGATTACCTACTTTTTTCCCTTAATATATAAACAACACTAATCAAGCCAATTTTTTAATATTTAATTTGCTCCCTAAATAATGAAAAACAGTGTTATAAGGGAAAACACTATTGTATTATAATTCTCTCTATTGTACCATACCGTTCACTTGTGGTTCAAATTATGTGGTTGACTACTAAAGTATTTAAATTCAACAGCTATTATAAATACTACTTACTGCAGTTTTAGGTTCCTTCATACTGATAGGTATATTTTTTGCTTTCCAATAGTTGACAGCTAATACAGTGGTTAATTTATTCCTACACACTGCCATAAAATGTAAATACTGATCCCTTTTGCAGTGCACAGTATTTTTAATTATTACTTCAACAAGAAGGTGAATTGTCCTTTGAACACAAATGTTGAATGAGGACAAATATTTGTTAGCTTTAATTTTTCATGACTGAGCATATGGATACCAAGCTTCATAGTTATATCTATAATTTCTTTCTTTGTCTGAACTGAAGGGGTTCAATTGTGCCTTCATGTTCAGGGCAACTTGTTACTGATTTTTCTAGTCTGCCTCATGTAGGCTGAAACATAACTTGTGTGGTTAAGGTTCATGGCCGACGGTCACCTAGCTCTAGCTCCCATGCATAAGCATATAGTTCCTCAAAATGCGATACTCCCTGCTTGACCTCGCCTTATTGTGGACATTAATACGTCCAGTGCCAATGGTTAACTTAGTATTTGGCAATATGTCTTTAAGTATAATAGAATTTATTAGCAATATAAAGTATAATGGTTGTACCATATGTTAAAATAATTAGTTTTTTGCTACTGAAGAAGATTTTATGCTGTACCAAACAGCTGCAGTAATATTTTGGAAGCATCTAGCAAGTCAGAAACAGCCTTGCCAGTCTTATCTGCCTTAGACGTTAATTTACAAAAATAAAAACATTATCTGAAACAAAAGTTGCCTTTAATGAGAACATATTACAATAAGACTTCATGAAGTAACAGTCTGATTAGAAAGGGCATCTTGTAATGAAAGAAGGTTGACGTGGATTTTCTGTGTGCATGAATCTTTCCTGCTGTCTGTACCAACTTAATGAATTCAGAATCTTCTGAAATTAAACTCAATTGTCTTCGAGTTAAATTGATTTTATCTTTATCAGTAAAACCTCATTTCAGTTTAAAATTGTTACTTCACACACATTAATTACGAAACCTTCACAGAGGTGCATTGTCTTGAGTGATATGTTCCTTTTTATGTAAATTCCATACTGTATATTCAGCATAAAGATGCAATAGACATTTTATTATTGTATGTATGATTCAAATCAGAAAGCTGTGTTGGAGCTAGACTGCTGGGTGCCAACTTACATAGTATATATTTTTTGTTCTCTCTGTGATGAGCAGTGGATGAGTCTGACTGTACTGTAATACTTTTCTTAGTCGATACTTGGTAGCTTCATAGTTGATAGGCCTACATAGCATTTGCCATTATTGGCAAAATATAACTTAATGTTGATTCTTTTAGAGTATATCCAAATGTATTTGACAAAAAAGACTTGAAAAAGGACCTCTCATTTTTAATGAGGGGTCAGAACGTATTTATTGGTGAGCTTTTAATAGAATTTCTCTATATTAACATGAGAGAATTTCAGTTGTTTTATTTTATTCTGCAGTTATGTATAATGTTCACACAGACTGATGCAAGTAGAATGTATGTATAAAGTATAAACCAGCTTCATCATTCATTTGTATTAATCATTGTATGTATGTTGCACCCTCATATCATGAACTTTAAATAATAAAAGTGAATAAAAATGATACATTCCAGATATATATATATATACAAATATATATGTAATTTATTTTTTCTATTGAATGAATTGGAAAAATATGCACATAGTAAATATTGTTGCCAACTGTGAGATTTAAATTGCTAACAACAGAATCCTTAACTGCTCATTTGATTATTAAAATACATGATTTCTGTCATAATCATGTTTAGTAATTCTGTTCATGATTCATGTTATGTTTGTTTTGGTGATTTGTTGATTACAGACTGTAATGATTGCATAAAAGGTTTTTAGTAGATCTGAGAAATGTGTGAGCCTAATGTTTTTAATGAATGAGTTTTGTATACATTTGTGTAACTGATTGGTGTAACCATGAAAAATTCATATCTCTACAATATATGTGTTTAAAATGGAATGGTTAGTACATTTTATTTTTCCCAGATCCCATAGCTACTCTCCTCAACATTTAATTTTTAGAAATTGGCCATAATGAGCTCGTATGTAAAACATTGTCACTTCGTAAAGATTAGTTAAAAATTGGAATTAATGTGGTGAGTGTATTGTTTCTTAGTGTTTGAGCAAATTATTTTGATTTCATTACTCACAAAACAAGATTATTAATATTACTGTAGCTGTAAATGTCAGTATAGATTCACTGAATTGCTTACAAAACCTCTTGAGGGAACGTTTTAACAATCAGCAGCATGAACTAAATTTTTACGAAGTAGACTGTAATATTATTACTGATTTGAGCAGTGATTGCATAAGTGAATACAATAAATAAATGTCAAATGTAACATACACACAGTTAAACATGGGGTTTTGGTTATGATGTATATCGGAAAAGAACTATAGATTTTTTTCTAATGTGGGAACTTTGCTACAGCAGACTCATGAAACCTTTTCAGTGTGAACAAGACTGTATATGCACTGTTACTTCGAAAATATTATGAACGTATTGACAAACTATTAGTGAATATAGTATGGGTATTTGTCCACTTTAAGACAACATTCAATCCAAGGATTCATGGTCCAAAATCAACACAGGAACATCTCAATAAGGTGATTTTCTGGGAAGGGAGGAACACTACCAGAGAAAAAGTCAAATTACAGTCGAAAACTACGTAAGATTACACAGGATATGGCTTCACTGTTCAAATTAATATTTCTCACATCAGATATGTTTCTCTTTCCTTTGCAAGCAAATGTTTTTTTACATGACACACATTAAGTGTGAGTCAAACAAGGTGAGTAGTAAAATACCAAATTTTGCCCACTGTCTCACTATGTAATTTATATACCAATTTGTAATTAAAATTCTATATTAGAATTATGAAGAAAATTATGTTCTCACTGCATTAGGTCAGTTTGCAATTCTTGCAATACTGTGGCAAAGATAACATTGCATTTCTGTGTCAAGTTCAAGGAAGCAAGAAGAACACTTTCAAAAATTTGGAAATATAATCTATTTTAGCAAAGATCAAAGGATGCAAGTTACAAGTTGAAAATTATATAACAGCAACAGATGCACAATAATCTACTCATTTAGTGGTATAAAATAATAAATTGAAAAAATAATTTTTTACTATATTTTTGACTATTCAGCAGTAAAACTGCTGAATCAATCATCACATTTAAATTTATCACAATATTTTCTTTACTACTAACTCAATTTTCAAAACATCTTGCATAAATACGCTACCACACTTAAACATTTGACCCCATATATTTGTAGAACACAAATAGATATTGAATAATGGCTTTCAAGATGTGTAGGTATGACAGGGGCTTATGAAAGTAAGTACTTAAGACATTACAAAACATACACAAATATTATTTTTAATACACACTTGTATTTTGTTTAATGAATACCCCCATGAACCACAGACATTGCCGAGGTGGGGTGGCTTGCGTGCCTCAACGATGCAGATAGCCATACCGTGGGTGCAACCGCAGCAGAGGGGTATCTGTGGAGAGGCCAGACAAACGTGTGGTTCCTGAAGAGGGGCAGCAGCCTTTTCAGTAGATACAGGGGCAAAAGTCTGGATGATTGACTGAGCTGGCCTTGTAACATCAGCTAATGTGGCTTTGCGAACAGCTGAAAGCAAGGGGAAACTACAGCCGTTACTTTTCTCGAGGACATGCAGCTCTACTGGTGGAGAGCTCCATCAAACCAGTCTCCGGACTGAAGACCATAACAACAACAAACCCTATATCATTTCTTATGTAATAAACAGCATGAAAAATTGCAAGAAGAATGGAGTTTGTAGCACTGCAATATGTCAATTACATGCCAGAAATTGTGAAGCAGAGATGATGGTTGAAATAAATGAAGTGCAAAGTAGAACACTATTATAGGAAGCATGAAGTTCACACTGGAGCTTTCTTGGCACGCACTAACTGAGCACTTCATTTATTTCAAGCACCATGTTTATTTCACAATTTCTCGTGATCTAATTGATGTATTGCAATGCTACCAATACTTTTTGCGATTTTACATGCTATTGATTACATAAGAAATAATATGGCATATCCACTTAAAAACACAACTATGTGTTCAAAATAATATTTGTTTACGTTTAGGAATGTCTCGTAGTACTTACATTCATAAGCCCCTGCCATATGTACATGCTCGCAGAAGTCGTTTTCCTATATCTAATTTTGTTCGAGAGATATATGGTGTGAAAAGTGGGATACTCTGTATGTATAACAAATAACTGAAAACCCAGCGTTGTCTGAGTATTTACTTATTTATTGAAGCCATGAGTTAGTACTACTCCTATCCCTTCTCTCTCTGTCCATCTCAGTTTTTTCTAATAACGTGTTAATTTAGCAGAGAATATAGCAGAAATAAGTCTTTCTCGCACAATGTACAAAATTTCAAGTACTGTATCCAAACAAACAAAGACAGAAATAAAAATACAAATGATATGTAACATTCATACATCTATTTAATTCGCACTTGACTACAAACAACACCGAGCGAGGTTACACAGTGGTAACGCACTGCACTCGCATTCAGGAGAATGGCAGTTCAGACCAGCCTCCAGCCATTCAGGCTTATATTTTCTGTGTTTTCCCTAAATCTCTCCAGGCAAATGCTGGGGTGGTTCCTTTCAAAGGGCATGGCCGATTTTCTTCCCCATTCTTACCCAAACAATCCTAGTGTAAGCTCCTAGTCTAATGACCATGCTGTCGACAGGGTGTGAAACACTAATCTTATTTCCTTGATTCCTACCTGAGTATAAGCAAGATTTCTTGTTTTTCCAGGATCTATTATGAATATTTTCTGTGGTGAGCCCATCTCTGAGCAAACGACATAAAGCTGTCCACGTGAGAAACGTGGAGATTTCAAATACATTACAAAATGTTGAGTAGATTGCCCTATGATTTATTAATCATAATAGAAAATCTAAGTCTCACTGCAAACAGCAGTATCTTAAGGTTAAAAGCGAGCTCTGTCGGAAATGATGGGTTTTCGTCCGATGTACACTATTGCATTCTCTTCCTTTACTTGTAGCTTTATAGAAGTCTATTGCTTCTTCCTACAGTGGTATGTGCTTCACAAGTCAAAGTTGCTTCAAAATTCTCAACACCTCTGTCATCTTTCAGGAATTTCCTTAAGCTCACTGGAATACTGGAGTGTCTTAGCAGTCAATAAGAAATGTTAATAAAACGTCGTGACTGAAGTGAAAAGTTTTTACCCATCACAGTGTGTATAATCTCATATTTATTGAGACAATTGTATAATTTTACATTATATATTCATTTTTATAAGAGCTGTATGTCTGTAAAATCTGTTGTGGATACAATTAACCAAATGTTCAAATGTTTGTTAAGATTATGGGACTTAACTACGGGGTCATCAGTCCCTAAACTTACAAACTACTTACGAACAAGGACCGCACAAATATCCATGCCCGAGGGGGGATTCGAACCCCCGACCGTAGTGGCCGTGCTGACCTACAATGAACCAGTAGTGTAAAGGAATAATAGATTAAAACTTGGTGCACAGTGGAGCGATATACCATTAACATTACTGTTTATGTGCTCATATCTCATGAACTATGTGTCGTACTGTGATACAATTTCGAAGGTGCATTCAGCTGTATGTGTGTACGCTGTCTGTAAAATTTACTGCGGTTACAGTATGTAGTATAGAAATTATAAATTGCAACGTTATATCGAATGCCATAGTTTTACTCCTAGAACAGCGGAAAACTAGTAAGTGAGAAACTTTTTTCCTTTCATCATTTTGCTGTGGTTGTCAGCGAGAAAAAGTTTCCTAAAAATTCGAAATTACGTTTAAAGTTAATTGCAAGTCGCTAAGTGCTCTGCTTTTCAAAAAGTGAACTGATAAAGTCACACTATCATGTGCCGCAAGACGGGGAAGTTTTCATTGTTTTTGATGTTACTAGTTTCGAAATCATTTCTCGCTAATAACAGAATTATAAGACTAACGCTAACCAGACTACAACAACACAGTATAATAACGAAATGGCTTCAAGCATAACACCAACCCGTGCCAATTACAAATTAAATATTGTAAGACACTAGTAACGTTAAATATCGACAACAGCTTTATAATTTACACCTTATTACATACAGGGTGCTTTACTCTCTATTGACTGAAATCAGTAACCGGACTGCAACAGCCGGCCGCGGTGGCCGAGGAGGCTGAGGCGCTTCAGTCACGGTCTGCACGGCCACTACGGTCGGGGTTCGAATCCCCCCTCGGGAATGGATATTTGTGCCGTCCTAGTTCGTAAGTAGTTGATAAGTAGTTTGTAAGTTTAGGGACTGATGACCCCGTAGTTAAGTCCCATAAGCTTTACAAACATTTGAACATTTTTTTTTTTACTGCAACAGCTCACTCAGTTCACCAATGGCTCCCAACCAACACTGCAGCCACATGCATTGATTGTCCCATCGTGCAATCTGCCCACTCTCCACCAGCATTTCTGTCCGTACCCTTAGGGGCTCTCCACACTTCCTCATGCCTCACCAAAGACTCCACTTTCCTCTCTCCACCTCTCTGGTTGGCTATCTAGCACCACCATGGCACGACTGGTCGATTCCAGGTTTAATGGTGGTGATGAAGTTGGTTTTAGGAAATAATACATGGTGACGGTAGGATGGGTGGTAATGGATGGGTTAGGTTGAGTGCTGGGTGTGGGGTGTGGCAGGAAGGGAAATATGTAATTTGATGCATCTAAATTGCCATCATCTGAGGTAGAGGGGTAATTGTAAAGTAATGTTTAGTTATAGATGCATAGAGCTAAGTTTAATGTAAGGCAGGTTATGGGGTAGGTTATTTATAATCTTAATCATGAGGTTTGTATTGGACAGAGCTTAGCTGCATTAGTAATTTGACAGATTAGAGTTGGGGTTGGTTTGTATTGGATAGGGGAGACTAAACTTCCAATCCCCCGGTAGGCAGGGGAAGGAGTGAGGATAGGAAAGGGTGGGAGGGGGAAAGGAAATTCAGTCTGGGAAGTAGAGAGGAACGGAAGACTGCATTAGTTCGGGGTCTGTGCTCGCCATGCACATACTCAAGAAACAACCGTCAGTCCCATGGGGAGAGGGACAGTGTTGGGGTAGTTGTAGAGTGTAATAGAACACTAAGAGATAACAACAAGTTCAAACAAATGACGTCTGCATTTGGTATTTTATATGAGCAGTTACTGAAAAAGAAGCGGTCATTGTACTGTTTGGTATAAATTACAGGTTTAGAATGAAACTTTTCACTCTACAGCGGAGTGTGCGCTGATATGAAACTTTCTGGCAGATTAAAATTGTGTGCCGGAACCGGGACTCGAACCCGGGACCTTTGCCTTTCGCGGGCAAGCGCACTACCGACTGTGCTATCCCGACACGAGGTAGGAGAGGTACTGGCGGAAGTAAAGTTGTGAGGCGGCATCTAGAGTCGTGTCGGGATAGCACAGTCGGTAGTGCGCTTGCCCGCGAAAGGCAAAGGTCCCAGGTTCGAGTCCCGGTTCCGGCACACAATTTTAATCTGCCAGGAAGTTTCATATCAGCGCACACTCCGCTGCAGAGTGAAGTTTCATTCTGGAGACATCCCTTAGGCTGTGGCTAAGCCATGTCTTCACCATATCCTTTCTTCCAGGAGTGCTAGCCTTGCGTGTTTGCAGGAGAGCTTCTGTGAAGTTTGGAAAGTAGGAGGCGAGGTACTGGCGGAAGTAGAGTTGTGAAGCGGCATTGTGAGTCGTGTAGGGATAGCACAGTCGGTAGTGCGCTTGCCCGGAAAGGCGAAGGTCCCAGCTTCGAGTCCCGGTTCCGGCACTCAATTTTAATCTGCCAGGAAGTTTCATATCAGCGCACACTCTGCTGCAGAGTGAAGTTTCATTCATTTGGAGCTCTGTTTTCCATCTATAAGGTGTTGTGCAAAAGTTGACCGATATGGATTTTCTCCTTTTTTATTAGGTAGGTATTGACGGAATCTAGTTTTAAATGCTCTTCCAGTCTGACCAATATATGTGGCTGGACAGCTTCCACATTAATTCGGAAGGCTATGTCACAACACCTACAGTGAGAAGTCCACGCCTGTTGTTGTGAATGGCCCGTCGCCTTTAGCGAACTGTTTAACAGTCAGAGCTGAAGGCGACTGTCACATACTGGTTCCGTTCATTGGCTCCAGACTTCTACGGCACAAGAACACAAAATTCGTTTCTATGATATGACAAGCGTTTCAATTGTTTTGGTGACTATGTTGCAAAGCAGTGCAAACTTTATTGTACCTGTTGCGTACAAACTTATTCATATAGCAATATTGTCTATGCAATTTTTTTTTCAATAAAGAAACTTATTTTTTAGATGTGTATCGTATACTACGTTAGATTTTAAGCTGCAGAAACAGAATTACGAAAACGGGCTTCCACACCAGCATACACCAGCTATAACCAACATTCGACCCAGAAGTTACTTTCTGACCGAGTACTCGATAGTAACATTACGTTGGGAAAACAGAGTCTCTCAGGAAATTCGCTTCATGTGTCAAATATTTCAAACCAGACTATCTTTCTTCCAAACGTAGAAAACACTCACAGCTTTCAGGTTTGCTGCTACTCATTGTTTAGCGATTTTGAAGTGATATCATCAACATCATCATCATCATCATCATCATCATCATCATCATCTTGCACAGCTTCCAACCACAGGCTGGGTCTGTTTGGAAGACAACCGTCGCCACTTCGTCCTGTCCTCCCACCATCTCTTTGTTTTCATCTGGCCCAGTCCTCTTCTCCACACAATCCTCCTCTCCTTTTAGCCATCTATCCGTTGGTCTTCCTCTTGGTCGTTTCTTCTTTATCTGCATTCCATGCATTTTCCTGGGGATCCTGTTCTCCTCGATTCTCTTTTAATGGCCATACCACTGCAGTCTTGATCTCTCTATCTTATCCTGTAAGGGCTCCTCTCTGACCTTCTCATTCCTCATCCTGTCTCTTATCGTTACCCCTATTCTGCATCGTAGAAATTTCATTTCCCCTGCTTGTATTTTGCTCCTATCTATTTTCTTTGTCACCCAAGTTTCCGGTGCATATGTCAAGATTGGAACGTAATAATTTTGGTAAAGTACTCCTTTACTTTTTTGTGGTGCGTCCTTACTCCACACTAAACTCCAAATACTTCTGAGAAATACTTCTGCCTGTCTGACACATTCTATAACCTCCTTGCCATTTCTCCCATTTTCCTCAATTACACTTCCCAGGTACTTGAAGCTTTCTGCCTTCTTCAGCTGTTCACCTCCAAGTGTTATTCCCTTCACTGGTCTATTCTTTTCCCTTTTGGTTACCACTAACTGACATTTACGGATGTTAAACTTCAATTCTTATTCTCCCACTGTTTGTTCCCAAGCATCTAGCTGCTCTTGGATTTCCTCCTCCTTGTTGCCCCGGACGATGAGATCGTCTGCAAACACCATTGATTTCATCTTTCCTTCCTCAAGTTTCCCTGCTACCTTTGTCATAATGTCATCCATAACCACAATGAAGAGAAGGGATGACAATGCACTGCCTCGCTTTGAAGTGATATCTATAACAAATAACAAGTATGTATGCTCTGCATGAATCTAGCCTATAAACGAAATATTCCTTGCACTTTCGATTTCAGCTACTGCTCCGAGTATGCACAATTCCAGTGAGTGCTGAGCCGAGACGCTTTCTATTACATCTGTACGACTCACATTTGCAATATTTTTTATATCCCCGGGATGCGGCAGTACAAGAATGTGTCCTGTGACTAGCAAGGTCTGAAACTGAAAGAAGTGTTCAGTCGACATATACTTTTATTACAAATGAAAAGAGTACTCAAGTTTTATGTGCTTATGGCTTTACAGTTCTAGTGATACAGATACATTATGCTTTAAGCCTACAGCAGTCAATAGCAGCGTTCCGGCTTGTGCTAACGTACACTGCTGGCTCGCTGTAGAGGATCTCCTCGAACTGTAGCACTGCTAGATCTGCTTCGTGAGGACTGCTATACTGACTCGTACAGACTGCCGTGGCCGCGGAGGAATGGCTGAGCGCACTGAGCCCAGCGAGCACAGAGAGGCTGTACCGCCTACTTCAGCGTACTGGCAGTGAAGCCCGGCAGCCATCTTGGTTGGCTGTAGAAGTGGAGTTGGGCCGATGAATGCGTAGTTCTTCAAGTGGCTTAATTACATTGTCATTTGGACCCCTTATTATAGGAAAAAAATACCAAATTTTTCACGTAGACAGGTGAATACTGAAGGAATGCAACAGTGTTCTTAGCAACTACAATACGTATTGTGTTTGTATAAAAATAATCATAGAAACTATTACTTTTACATGAAATAAAAATTGCGACATGAAAAAGTTAGTCGCTTGCCACATTTTTTGTTTTGTGGTCGGGAAATTTTCGCCAGCGAGAAAATTGTAGATAATCAAATGAACTTTTCTTTTTATTTAAACAACTTTTTTATACCTCGCCTGATTTTCTCGCAAATTTGGATACAATAGAGCGGTGGAATTTATGAAATTCTACTCGTTACTTTCAGCGAGCACAGATTCTGTTTGCCACTCACCTTGTACTTTGTGACCAACATTGATAGACGTTTGAAATTTGGTATTCAACGATTATGGCTGAACACTCTTAATTTATTATTAACTAGCTGAGCCGCTCCGGCTTTGCACGGGTAATCTTTAAACTATTTTTAACTTGAGAACTGCAGAACGTATCGTGGTGCGGTTTCTTTCAATTTCTTCGGTATAATCAAATGTTCAACGTAGGATATATTTAAATACCAATATAAAAATGAGAAGTAATTGAAATAAGAATAATAATGTAGAAAGGTTTACCACCTTCGCGTCTTTCGCAGCATAGCCTAAACTATGAGACCTGCGCTAAAGTAAATATTATAGAATTATAGAACTAAAGTCGATTCCAAATAAATAAATAAAGACCGCCAGATCATATGTCTAACTGGTACAGATCTCCCACTATCACTGTATCTGTAGTGAAGCCATCTGGCGCCAGCGCTTTAGAAAAGAAAAATGATAAATGTGCTTCACTCGTAAAAGTTAGACACATGCTCTCACTTGGTTTTTTTGTAGATATTTGCGAGTTCTATATATATATATATATATATATATATATATATATATATATATATATATATATTCGTATTGACATTAAATATCCCAGGATATAGGTTCGGTACTTCTCGAGTTATAAAAGGTTAAAGTGGCCTTGCTGGGAATAGCGACGCCACAGCACTATTCACGGTTACATGCATTATTGAACTACTAGCTGAAAACCCAGCGCTGCCCAGGTATTTATTTATTTCTTCCTGACATTTTTCAGATATATATTCATTTGTATATGGACTGTGTGTCTGTAAAATCTCTTGGGAATACAATTAGTAGTAAAGAAGTAATAGATTAAAATTTGGTGTGTGATGGGGCGGTTTTTCATGAACGTTACTGTTTATGTGCTCATATCTCATGAACTACGTGTCGTACTGTGATACAGTTTCGAAGATACATTCAATATATGTGTGTATACTGTCTGTAAATTTCCTGAGGCTACAATTTGTGGTGTACAAATTATAAATTGTAACGTCATACCGAAAGCCACATACTCCATAAACAGCGGAAAAGTATTATGCGAGAAACTTTTTTTCCTTTCATCATTTTCCTATGGTTGTCAGCGAGAAAAAAGTTTCATTAAGGTTTGAAATTATGTTTAAAGTTTGTTGCAAGTCGCTAAGTACTATCATTCTCATACAGTGTATTCATAAAGTCTCGTCGCATTATGTGGCAATTTCATGCAACTCCTATCGTTTATGGCGTTATATCTCCTGAAACATGTGTCATATGTGATTCGTACTCCCACAGAACATGTTACCTCACGTAAGGAATATGTGTACCAAATTTGGTTGGAATCGGTCAAGCGGTTTAGGAGAAAATGAGCAGCATTGTCACTAAATGCAGCAGTTTTTCGCCCATCTTATTGTTTATGACGTTATATCTCGTGAACTATATATCGTACGGGATTCTTACACTTACGACGACTGTCCTCATGGATTGAAGCTTACATGTACAAAATTTCATAAGGATTGGAACAAAACTGTAGATTTGTATGCAACACATACACACAAACAATACGGACACTCTTCTTTATATATTAGAAGACTGAAAATCTAAATTATGTACAAGCTAAGGCGTGCACATACTTAATTTAACAAGTAAAGCTCTCTACAGATATTCGGATTTAGGTTATGAAATATTTGTTACGCCTGCCATCTGTGGCGATAAAGGGGCGCAGACGAATAGGGAAATGCCGCGGTGGAGTAGCCGAGCGGTCTAAGTCGCCTCGCTGCGGAGCGCGCGGTTGCTCTCCGTCGGAGGTTCGAGTCCTCCCTGGGTCATGGGTGTGTGTGTTGCCCTTAGGTTAGTTTACGTTAGTTTAAGAAGTTTGTAAGCTACGGACTGATGACCACGCAGTTTGGTCCGACAGATTAACAAACATTTGATTTTGAATAGCGAAATTCTGCCTGACCCGCTTATGTGTCGGAAGCTGTTGCTGACCTAAATGGCTGTTTCCAGTTCAGAAGTGGTTTTGGGCTTCATTCTGTGTACATTGCCTGTAATATACCCCCTACGAAAAAAGTCGCACATATTCAGATCCCGAGAACTGATAGCCAATGTCAAGGGTTTCTGGGTACCCCAGAGGCATAATGCGGTCCCCAAAGCGCTCCTCCTGCTTTTTGTAGAAAAGAGTCACTTTGGGTATGGGGATGAAAGCGTCTTCCAACAGTTTCAAGTACCATTCGGTTGTCACTGTGCCATCAAAGAATATCGTACCGATTCTTCACCGACTCTACATTGCAGACCACACAGTCACCTGTTGAGAGTAAAGAGACTTGCTGACCACGAAATGTGGATTTTCCATCCCGCAAATTCTTGGTGAACATTCGTAGCTAAAAAATACCAAATCCACATGTACGTTCTAACTTCACCACGTCCCGCAGCCACACGTGTAGTTTTAACGTCCTAACCCAAGCCCTTCAGAAGTTATAATGGTTTGATAGTTCAATAATTCTCAGTCTCTGTTGCAATATTTTTATTCTACAATTACGCGTTTCGCGCTGTTGGCGCTAACAGCGCGAAACGCGTAATTGTAGAATAAAAATATTGCAATTGGAGAGTAAAAATATTGCAACAGAGACTGAGAATTATTGAACTATTCAACACTGTTGCTGCACCAGCCGCCACCACCACCATCATGGAATGGAATGAAATGTTTTATAGTTCAATAATTTTCACCCTGTATTATTACATTGGAATACACTCTTTCAAATACTGAAGCCAGCAGGGGTAAAATATAGGGAACGGAAGGTTATTTACAACTGGTACAAAAACCAGATGTTGGTGGTCAGAGTTGACGGCCATGAAAGGGATGAAGTGGTTGGGAAGGGAGTAAGACAGGGCTGTAGCCCTTCTCCCAGGTTTTTCAGTTTTGTACATTGAGAAAGATGTGAAGAAAATCAAAGAGAAATTTGAAGAAGGAATTAGAGTTAAGGGTGAAGAAATAAAAACACTGGATTTTGCTGATGCGTTGAAAGGAGCGAATAAGATGAAAATTAACAAGAGAAAAACAAGGATATTAGAATGCAGTCTTAGAGAATCAGGTGGTGAAATAAAATTAAATGTTTCTAAATTTTTGCGCCGTAACTGCTTGGTTATTAGTCTCTAGCTTACAAACTACTTGAAGTAAGTTAGACTAACCTAAGGACAACACAAACACCCATGCCCGAGGGAGGACTCGAACCTACGAACGGCCGCGCGCAGTGCAGCACGGCACCTCAGTGCGGAAGGGTATTCTGTCGTGGTAAATCAGGTGATGCTGAAAGAATTAGATTAGGTAACGAAACAATAAAGGTGGTAGGTGAGTTTTGTTACTTAGGTACTGTGATGATACTGCTGGCCCCCTCATCTCAATGTTATTGTACGATATCGTCTGCGTCGAACCGCCCTCTCATCTCAATGTTATCGTAGGATACCGTCTGCGTCAGACCCGGAATCGTGTGGTGCAATAGTGGTACATGTTGCCTGTGAAGTTAGTTAAAAACGAAGTAGCGAGCATAGGAAACTGTGTAGGACAGTGTCTTGGCGATACTATGATTGAAACAAGTGATAGATTTCATTAATTAAGAGATTTGTATAAGACGTTTCCAGACAGTTCTATAAACAATACTTTTGTCATTGTACATTATTTCAATAAAGAGACAGACGAAGGGCAAAAACTTTTGTATCTATATAAATACATTAAAATAAATAGCATTGTATATATGTTAGGCTCATAAACAAGTTGTGTTGACCAGCTAATTGTGTTAATTAATGTAATAGTCGAGTAAGATTTGGAGTATATTTTGAGAATGGACAAGATATTTGATAGTTCAATATATGTTAGGAACATGTATGATGTACTCATTAACATTGCCGTTTGTTGTAAAACAGAAAGTACCGCTATTTTGTCTTAAAAAGATACGTGGCATGTAAAGTTATTGTATGTATAGTTTTCGTTTTATATTGTGATTGTTTTTGTATACATGAAATGTGTCACTTGTGTGCTCGGTAATTGTAAAACAGTATATTTAATTGTTATGAACAATGCGTAATGTAAGGTCATTATTGTCGATGTTATATATTTGCCGCACCGTCTTTCGTGGGGGAGTTCGAGTTTTAGTCGTTTGTCAAGTGCTCTGGAAGCTGTGTCAGTCTGTTGTTTTAAAATTGAAGTTTTGTCAGCTAAGTTCTGATGCTTTGTATATGTTTTGAAGTTGTAATGTTTTGATGGAATAAGAAGCAGTTTGATTGCAAATTAAAGAAGAAGTGAAGCATTGTACCTACGAGTATTTATTTCTACCACGACGCCCCAGGTGAATAACTTTGCAGCGAGCAGAACCCCCATACATCGTAATCGTGAAAAACTGAGTATCTTGTTTGGAAGTGGTAGAATGAACTGTAATTACTTAAATAACAATCATTAAAACATTTCAGTAGTAAAGTAACTTGTGACGGTCGCAGTGCGGAGGATATAAAATGCTGAATGGCAAAGTGAAGAGAAGCGATTTTGAAAAAGAGAAATTTATGAACATGGAATATTAATTTAAGTGTAAGGAAGTCCTTTCTGAAGGCATTTGTGCGGAGTTTTGCCTTGTACGGGAGTGAAATGCTGAAGATTAGGTGGGTAGATAGCGTAACTAATGAAGAGGTACTGAGGGAGAGGAATTTTTGGCATTGCCTTGAGTAAAAGAAGGAATCGATTGGTAGGACATTGTGAGAGTGAAGGGAACGTAAATTTAGCATTGGAGGGAAGTGTGTGTGTGTGTGTGGGGGGGGGGGGGGGGGAATTGCAGAGGAATACTAAAAGACGAATATAGTAAGCAGATTCAGACGAATGTGTGTTGCCGGTCTTATGAGGAGATGAGGCTTGCTCAGGATAGAGAAGGGTGGAGAGCTGTAACAAACCAGTCTTCGGACTAAAGACCACAACAACAACAACATTATTAAATACGAGGGTGAGTCAGTAAATAAGTCACAAACTGAGGTAGACACGCCAGTACTACGAACACAAGGCTAAAAATTGCTTCACTTTTCAGCTGACTCCACCTGTAAATTTAAACACTCGTCCCATAGTTCGAGTAAGCTTTAAAAGCCTGGAGCTTTGAATTCTTGTGGCAGCGTTTGCTTCCTGTAAGTGACACTCTACAGCTGTGACTTGTTTGGTTCCTTTAAACTGCTGCAACGAGCAAGGTGGAAGTGTCGCAGTGGTAGAGAAAGAACCTACACAGCGTGCAGTACTGGCTTGTCTACCTCATATTGCGACTTATTTTACTGACTCACCCTCGTAGATAAAACATTGAGGGCGGAATTCATTCAACAGTCGTTGGTACTTGCATTACCGTCTTTACACAGACACGGTGAGCTTTGAAAGTGGACATTTAGATGTGTGTTTGTTCAGGCGCGCGCGCGCGCACGTGTGTGTGTGTGTGTGTGTGTGTGTGTGTGTGTGTAAGTGTGTGAGTCTGTGAGAGACAGAAAGCGCCAGAGAGGAGCAGGATTACGATATCCTTTTTTGCCTGACGTTCCTTTAATCAGGTGCCGATATGGTCGGAGAACTTTCCAATGGAAAATAATTACTTGCTGACAGGGCTTTTTCATGGGTGGTGAGAGAGATTCAAAAAGTTGCCTCGTTTCGCCGAGGCTCGTCTCTCTCCGCTAATTACGAATCCCCGTTATGGGCACCACTGAGCCATCAAAGGTGTTTGGTTCTTAGACAGCCACGGGTAACAGCGAGGCCGGGGAACTCACTGCGGCTTGAAAGCTTCGTTAAGCGAAGACTAAAGGTGAGCCATACAGAGAGAAATCGTGTAGCGCCTTTGGGACTGTTGGAACGAGTTATTCTGACAAGTTACACTATAGTGCCTCTCGTCGATTTAGATACACTGCTGGCCATTAAAATTGCTACACCAAGAAGACATGCAGATTATAAACGGGTATTCATTGGACAAATATATTATACTAGAACTGACATGTGATTACATTTTCACGCAATTTGTGTGCATAGATCCTGAGAAATCAGTACCCAGAACAACCACCTCTGGTCGTAATAACGGCCTTCATTCGCCTGGGCATTGAGTCAAACAGAGCGTGGATGGCGCATACAGGAACAGATGCCCATGCAGCTTCAATATGATACCACAGTTCATCAAGAGTAGTGACTGGCGTATTGTGACGAGCCAGTTGCTCGGCCACAATTAACCAGACGTTTTCAATTGGTGAGAGATCTGGAGAATGTGCCTGGCCAGGGCAGCATTTGAACATTTTCCAGAAAGCCCCGTACAGGACCTGCAACATGCGGTCGAGCATTATCCTGCTGAAATGTAGGGTTTCGCAGGGATCGAATGAAGGGTACAGCCACGGGTCGTAACACATCTGAAATGTAACGGCCACTGTTCAAACTGCCGTCGATGAGAAGAGGTGACAGAGACGTATAACCAATGGAACCCCATACCATCACGCCTGGTGATACGCCAGTATGGCGATGACGAATACACACTTCTAATGTGCGTTAACCGCAATGTCGCCAAACACGGATGCGACTATCATGATGTAAACAGAACCTGAATTCATAAGGAAAAAAAAAAAAAAAAAAAAAAGGACGTTCTGCAGTTTGTGCACCCAGGTTCGTCGTTGCGTACACCATCGCAGGCGCTCTTGTCTGTGAAGCAGCGTCAAGGATAAACGCAACCATGGTCTGCGAGCTGATAGTCTATGCTGCGGCAAACGTCGTCGAACTGTTTGTACTGCACGATCCGTTACAGCCATGCGGATAAGATGCCTGTTCCGGCTTTCCGTATTGACCTCCTGGACCCGCCGATTTCATATTCTGCTAACAGTCATTGCATCGTGACTAACGCGAGCAGCAATGTCGCGATACGATAAACCGCAATCGCGATAGGCTACAATCAGACCTTTATCAAAGTCGGAAATATCATGGTACGCATCTCTCCTCCTTACAAATCACAACTACGTTTCACCAGGCAACGCCGGTCAACTGCTGTTTGTGTATGAGGTATCGGTTGAAAACTTTCCTCAAGTCAGCACGTTGTCGCCACCGGCACCAACCTTGTGTGAATGTTGTAGAAAGCTAATCATTTGCATATCGAGGCATCTTCTTCCTGTCTGTTAAATTTCTCGTCCTTAGCACGTTATCTTCGCAGTGTAGGAATTTTAATGGCCAGGAGTGTACAAACGGAATGCGTTGAAGTCCACGTCAAAAAACGCGCCTGTTATATTTCTGAGCACATATATTCGAAACAGTAAGAGATGCAACAAAAATTTTGAACCATAATTTCTATGGTAGCAACTATAGCTTACAAATGTCCAATACATCTTTAAAGATTTAGTTGTATTTCGAAACCCTCCACTGCTGTTGTTGTTGTAGCCCTCAGTCCGAAGACTGGTTTGATGCAGCTCTCCAATCTAGCCTGTCCTGTGCAAGCCTCTCCATTTGAAAATACGAATGGCAACCTACATCGTTTTGAATATGCTTACTATATTCGTCCCTTTGTCTCCCTCTACTATTTTTACCCAACACACTTCCTTCTAATGCTAAGTTGACGATTCCTTGATCTCTCAGAATCTGTCCCACCAACCTATCCCTTCTTTTAATCAGGATATACCAGGAACTCCTTTTCTCCCCAATTCTGTTGAGCACCTTCTCATTAGATACGTGATGGGTCTTCATCATTCGTCTGTAGCACCACATTTCCAAAGCTTCTATCAACTTTTTGTCTGAACTCCTTATCGTTCACGTTTCGTTCCCATACAATGCTACACTCCAGACAAATGCTTTCAGAAAGGGTTTTCTCACATTTAAACTAATACTAGATATCAACAAATTTCGTTTCTTCATAAACGCTTTTCTTCCCGTAGCATTTCTCCATGTTATATCTTCTTTACGTCGGGCACCAGAAGTTATCTTGCAATCCACATAACAAAACTCATCTACTACTTGTATTGTCTCTTTATCCAATCTAATTCCTTCAGCATTCAATTCCTGATATTCTGACACTGTATTCCATTACCTTTTACTCTAGTTAATGTTCATCCTATATCTTTAAGAGGCTGTCCATTCCATTTAATTTGACTTCCTGGTCCTTTGCTATCTCTGACAGAATTACTATGTCATCAGCAAACCGCAAGGTTTTTATTCCCTTTCCCTGGACGTTAATTCTTCCTCCAAATTTCTCCTTCAATTCCTTCACTGCTTGCTCAATGTACATCATTGGGGAACATCATTGAACATCATTGGGGAAAGGCTACAACCCTGTCTTACTCGCTTCCCAACCACTGCGAGGCTGTGTTGCCCTTCGAGTCTTACAACCGCTGTCTGGTTTTTGTATAGGGTGAATATAACTCTGCGCTCCTTATATTTTACCCCTGCTTCAGAATTTGAAAGAGTGTATTCTAGTCGTCATTGTCAAAAGCTTTCTCCAAATCAACAAATGCAAAAACGTAGGTTTGCCTCTCCTTAGCCTATCTTCTAAGATAGATCGTTATGTGAATATTGCCTCCTGTGTTCCTACATTCCTCCTAAATCCAAACTGATCTTCCCCGAGGTTGGATTCCACAAGTTTTTCCATTCGTTTGTAAATAATTCGTGTTAGTATTTTGGAACCATGACTTATTAAACAGATAGTTCTGTAGTTTTCACGTTTGTCTACACTTGCTGTTTTTGGAATTGGAATTACGATATTCTTCTTGAAATCGGAGGGTACTTCCCCCGTCTCATGCCATGTGGAACAATTTTTGCATGAGTGGCTCTCCTAACGATATCAGACGGATTATCATCTGCTCCAGGGACCTCGTTTCGCCTCAAATTCTTCAGCGCTCTGTCAAATTCCTCTCACAGTATCACATCACCTATCTCATCTTCCTACACTTCGTCTTCCTATTCTAGAATACTGCGTTCAACTTCGTAGGCTTTCCCGGCGTGACAAATCTTCGAAGTCTCTGCGGGTTTTCTGCCGGATAATAAAATCAAACTGATTCAATATTTCAACGGTACAGCTGTCCGCCATCTTCAGGAAACTGCTGCTGCTGAGTCCCGCTGAGTATTCGCAGTATTATCCGGCAGAAAACCCGCAGAGACTTCGAAGAAAAAATACTGCGTTCAAGCTTATTTTCTTTGTACAGGCCATCTATGTATTCCGTCCATAGTTCAGCTTTCCCTTCTATGCTTAGTAAGCCGGCCGCGGTGGCCGAGGGGACTGAGGCGCTCCAGTCACGGTCTGCACGGACACTGCGGTCGGGGGTTCGAATCCCTCCTCGGGCATGGATATTTGTGTCGTCCTTAGTATTAGCTAGCTCATAAGTAGTTTGTAAGTTTAGGGACTGATGACCCTGTAGTTAAGTCCCATAAGCTCTAAAAACATTTGAACATTTTATGCTTAGTACCGGTTTTCCGCTTGAGTTCTGGATATTCATACAGCTGCTTTTCTTGTCTCCAAATATCTCTTTTATTTTCCTGTAGGCTGTGAAATGACAGAGATATTTGGAGACAAGAAAAGCAGCTGTATTACTATCAAGAACTCAGACGGAAAACCAGAACAAAGCAAAGAATACAAGTTATAAAATTATGGAATGCGACGGGGCGGAACATGCTTTTCCCTCTTTTCTGATGGAAAAATGTTTTGTGCTCGTTTGGGGGTGACACTATATGATTCCCGCTTCGCTGCTGTTCCGTCCACGTGCGCCTTAATACAGTTTCCAATTAATAAACAAAAGTACATACCAATTATACATACATTTATGGGCATACAGGAAAAAAAGAATGCCAATATGCCTCCGTACGAGCCCTAATTTCTCTTATCTTGTCTTTGTGACCATTACACGAAATGTAAGTAGGCGGCAGGAAGATCGTACTACACTCAGCTTCAAATTTCGGCCCTGTAAATTTCCTCGACAGAAATTCACGAAAAGAACGTCGTCTTTCTTCCAGCGATCCCCAATTGAGTTGCCGGAGCATTTCCGTGACACTCGCGCATTGTTCGAACCTACCTGTAACAAACCTAGCTGCTCGCCTCTGAACCGCTTCTATGTCTTCCTTCAAACCGATCTGCTGCGGGTCCCAAACACTTGAGCAATACTCAAGACGTGGTCGTACAAGCGTACAATGCTCGTTTCATTTCATATCGCTCTGCAATGTTACGCCTAGATATTTGAACGACGCGACAGCATCAAGAAGCTCATTACTAATGCTGTATTCGAACATTATGGGATTGTATTTTCTACTCATGCGCATCACCTTACATTTTTCCACATTGAGAGTGTGAGATTACCGCCTAATAGAAATACCGGTAATCAATATCATTTGATAATTAAACAGTATGAAGTTCACTGCAAACATTGACCATGCCAATGCACTAAATGTTACACAATTTTAATCTTATTAATTATGGTAGCAATGTATGTACACAGTTGGATGACAACATTTATAGTTAGGCCATATGTAGAAATTCTCCACGTTGAGATTTGCTGTGTGCTTGTAGCTGACGGGAGGCCAGCGAGCAGGCCGACGTTTGTGGCTAGTTCCAACTCAGGATTTTCCAGTTCGTTTCCGGTGAGGGGAGAGAGGGACAATGGCGAGTGACAGGCACAGTGCAATGCACAAATATTGTAATACTACTGGCATTTGAAGTAATACGATGCAGTTAGGAACCTTTAAGGCCCTCATTACAAAATAGCCTGTTGATAAATAAACAATACATTAGCTGATATAGTCACATCTAACGTAATATGTTTAATTGACAATGAAAAGTAATAAATTACAAACAAAGACAAGACAGTTACACAACTAGCGTGGCAATGTTTGTTTATAAAAATAATATATTAACTATTTCTCATTTTATCTTCAATTAATCTTGTGTATTTTATCTTAAAGTATTCAGTTAAATCACTTATCTGTGACATAAGAAATTGCACGATTATGATAAATAGTACAAAGTATGTTTATATCAATATAAAAACCTAAGAAGACAATTTATTTAATGTGTAGTGTAATTATTTTGATTGTAAGTAAAGTTTTAGAAATGTATTGGCTGAGCGCTGTACGTTGGCAAATCGGTTAGAACAGCTCACATGCGGAAGTTGATGACGTAGGGGAAAAAAGCCTGGCAGTTGAGCTTTTGGCGCGCGCGTGCGCGCAAGGGCAGGAAGTGAGGACTCCGGAGCACGTGGTGAGCTGGCCGGGCGGCGTCGCTCTGCATCAGTCGGCATGCGGATCTCGAGGTGGTGACTTGAGATTTGTCTGTGGCAATCGCCACGTGTGGTTGCTCGTCGTAGACTGTACCAAGTTAAATCGAGTGCTACTGTGTGTTTGTGAATATTTAGCCGGTGGAACAAGGTGTGCATCGCATTGAATTAAAGTGACTGTGATTTGTTAACGTAACATGTGTCGTCGCATAGGCATGAACATAAACGGTGTTTGAGACAGCCACGTGGTGTGAAAACAATTCACGACAAATATTCATTTTGTCTGGGGGCTCACGAGCTATAACTTTATTTGGTAAATGTGTCGACGTACGGACGTATCTGCCACAGGGTTCAAATATTGTGAAATAAACAACATAAAGTGAACTTTCACGTGTTTTCAAAAATAGTTGTTAGTACACCCTTTTCTCTCATGAACTTGATTTTATTATGAATTTGTTTTGTTAATCATATGCAGGGAAGGAAAGCTGCGAACGTGTGATATTATCCCCTAGAAAACGAGTCAAACAGTCGCAATCACAGTTCCAGTGTTTTTGCATGTTTAGGAATTTGGTTCGCAGTTGGTGGTTGTGAGTTTTAAAAATTAATCTTTCCCTATTTTAAACTCTCACCCCGACCTTCACGCCCGCATTTGGAGGCTCGTTACGGGATAAGTTCACGTTGGACTTGCTCGGACGGAGAGATTAGGGTGTGTATAGGACAGTGAACAGTTACGAACGGTTGCAAACAGATACGCAATCGCGTCGCGCGGTTAACGACGGTTAGTGACGCAGAGTTCGGGCGCGGGCATCCGTAACCGGCGATCGACGGCGCATCGGCCCGGCAGCAGTGAGCGGCGGCGTGCGGGATCCACGCACTTAAATTTCATCTTCTGCAACGGACGGCAGTAATCGTGGGGACTTCGCAAGTCGTCAAAGGAGCGTCGGGGCCCAGCAGCTTCGATTCTACAAAGGATAAGGGATGCAGTGAGGACATATTCCAGCCACAGCTTCTACAACAGACGGCAGCGAGCTTTGGGGACGTCGCAGCTCGTTGCATCAACTTCTGGCTTAAAAGATAAGTAAAGCAGCTGGCGCTATAAATTCTTGTATGTTAATCAGGCTTTTTTGTGGCACACAAAATGGAGCAGGTTTTTAAAAAGTCGCCAAGCGACGTAGATTCAGAGAGTAGCATACCAGAAAGTCCAGAGAGGGTAAATACTGGGGGAATGGTGTTGACACCGGAGATGTTCGCAGCCATGTTAGCGAGTGTTAGCTCAAGTTTAGAATCAAAAATAGAAAATTCACACTCAAATTTAAAATCAGAAATAGAAACATTAAAATCAGAATAGAAAGCAGACTTTAAGCCAGACATTGGGGCACTACAAAATTCAATGCTTGGATTAAAGGCAGAAATAATCATAGACATTGACAAAAAGATAGGAAGTCAAACAGAACGGTTTGAAAATAGGGAAAAGGAGATACATGCCGGAATTGGTGCTATTGAGACTGAAGTAGGAGGCAAGTTAGATGATGTGAAACAAATTTGTGATCACAGGAATGAGGGCACTATGCAGGCGTTGGCTGAGGTTGACAAGAGGATGGTGGCAGGTATTGAGGAAACAAAAACTTTGTTGTCAGGAAAATTAGAGAATACATAATGTAACTTTAGGAAAAAGACAGAACAAATAGTGACTGTAAACTATACTGAGATTGAGAAGGTGAACACTAGAATAAATAGTCTAGAATTGTGTACTGCATCAGGAAACACTAATTGGTCCATGGTGCAGACACCTAATGGGAGAAAGTTTTCAGGATTGGGTAATTATCATCCAGTAGATTTTTTGGCTGCATGAAAGAACCAATTTGTGCCTGGTATGTCAGACCAGTGTAAAATGAAGTTAGCAAAGAGAATGCTTGACTGTTCTGCTCAAACTTGGGCAAATCAGTGTGCTGATAAATTTGTAACTTTTGAGGCGTTTGAAAAGTTGTTTTTAAATAAGTATTGGGGGGAGGCCAAGCAAGCTAAGATACAAAATAAATTCTTGAACGAACCAAACTATATGAAAGTGAACCCAGAATTTGAAGTAATCATTGAGGAAGAGCTGTTTATTCAAGATTTATTAGTCATAAAGGGACTTTGTTTAAATCTAATGTTAGGAAGTGATTTCCCGTGCAAATATGAAGCTCAGTTGAAGTATAAAGATAAAGTGTTAGAATTGAGTCTGGAGGAATGTATGAAGAGGGTGAAATTCAAAAATTTTGTAAGTGATAAAAATTTAATGGCATGTTTACACAAGTAACTGCCATAAACCAGTGTAAATCATGAAGTATGAAATTCTATGCATTGTAGATAGTAGGTTAAGAATTTGTGTATATTTATTCTGTGGTCTGTGTTAGTATCTACTTGTGTGTTTAGATTTAAGCATTGGGATCAAGTTTACAAGTATTCTTTATAATGTGCTTGTATCAGATTTGCATTTCAACAGTGGTACCTGAAGTAAAGACTGTACATATGTGTATGTGTGTATGCTAACACTAAAGGATAAAGTGGGAGTGTACTGTTTATGTGTGTGTATATGTGAGGAGGGATGGCTATATGGTGTGAGTTGTGGGGTGACTTGGAGAATGAGAAAGTGGTGGTCATTGAGGCAGGCAGTGTGGTCTGTGGCTTAGATAAATTGTGATGAAGATGTCAGCTGACAGTGTTGCATATGTGGGTGTGACTGACCATATGGGTCAGAAGTGAGGAATGTATGTTTGTTGTGGCTGTTTTGGCTAAAGGTGAGTTGGATTGAGAAATGTTTCAATGAGAGAAAGTGTTTGCTCTTTAATGTCCGGCTCTTTGAGTGTTTGGTAGGTAACGTGTCTAATATCGAATGCTCTGCATTGTTATATTAAACTGTTTCTGATAACACATTTTGGTTTCTTTAATGGTGCTCAACTGTTGACTGAACAATTTCTGCAACAACAGTTGACGAGAACTATTTTTCTGTCTAGCCTGAGTATCAATAGGGTTTGGTGATACTTTATTTAAAAAATGTAGATGTTTTGTGAGAAACTAATTTTGAAATTAGACTTTAAACTTAGATATTTTATTGTGGGGAGTACTTGTGGGAAGCACATGAGGCTGATGACAGGGATCCAAATTTAAATCTCACACCAGCAAAAATAAATTTTTTTGGTGCGAGGGGGTAGGATTTGTTTTTATGTTTGTAGGTGTCATTATGATAGAAGAGAAAATTCTCTATGGTAACATTCTTTTGGTAGTATTATTTGAGCTTTAAGATATATTTTTGACACAGGCAGGTTTATTTTTATTTTTTTATTTTTTTTTATTTTTTATTTGATGGAGTAATACTCCAAGTAGGCCACATATTCTCTTGCCTGTTTCATCTGAAGCTATGGCTGATGAGAGTGCAGGCATGGTGGTTTGGGTTAATCTGATAATGACTAACACCAGGCACTTTCAGTTCTTAATTCTGTTGATTTGCATGTTACTGTACATGTCTCAATACTTAGTTTAAATTGCACCAATTCTGGATGGCAGAGGGGTGGGATACAAATCCAACCAAATCCTGGTGTCCAGACAAACTTTTGTCTATGTTGACTCATGAGTGCCTTCTGCTTTTCCTGTTCCATGTAGGGTGCATATGACGTGTGTGAACAAGAACACTTGATCCAGTGCCATGAATCTAAGCTGCAACAGGATGTTGGTTGAAATGACGGAGACATAGGACCATACACCATGGACCAGGTTTGCTGCAACGATGACTCTGGGGTTCTCAGTGTCAAAGTGGTGAGAGATTTCCTTTAAACAAGTGGAGTGTACACCGTCAAAAGTTTTTATAGTGACAATTCTAGTTTTTCCATGTAGGACAAGGTTCTCTAAAGACTAAAGTTTAATAATATTATAAATTTGGTGCCAATTCTGTATATAAACAACAGGCACACTTAAAATTCATGGATGTAATTAGTTATAAGGATTCTTTTCTTAAAAATATGCACACACTACAAGTGATCTTAATGGTACAAATATTGGGAAATTTTCTCACTGCCCTGTTTATTTTTTATCTATCTATTTATTTATTTTTTGCATTAGTTGAGGTCATAATTGGCATAGTGTTTGAGCCAATCCGATTCAATAATTGTGTAATTTAAAATTTTGCTCATTTGAATGTATTAATTTTGGTGCTACTTGCGCCATCCTGCACATGGTTTGGATGCCGCAAGTGGGGGTATTGTGAGATTACCGCCTAATAGAAATACCGGTAATCAATAGCATTTGATAATTAAACAGTATGAAGTTCACTGCAAACATTGACCATGCCAATGCACTAAATGTTACACAATTTTAATCTTATTAATTATGGTAGCAATGTATGTACACAGTTGGATGACAACATTTATAGTTAGGCCATATGTAGAAATTCTCCACGTTGAGATTTGCTGTGTGCTTGTAGCTGACGGGAGGCCAGCGAGCAGGCCGACGTTTGTGGCTAGTTCCAACTCAGGATTTTCCAGTTCGTTTCCGGTGAGGGGAGAGAGGGACAATGGCGAGTGACAGGCACAGTGCAATGCACAAATATTGTAATACTACTGGCATTTGAAGTAATACGATGCAGTTAGGAACCTTTAAGGCCCTCATTACAAAATAGCCTGTTGATAAATAAACAATACATTAGCTGATATAGTCACATCTAACGTAATATGTTTAATTGACAATGAAAAGTAATAAATTACAAACAAAGACAAGACAGTTACACAACTAGCGTGGCAATGTTTGTTTATAAAAATAATATATTAACTATTTCTCATTTTATCTTCAATTAATCTTGTGTATTTTATCTTAAAGTATTCAGTTAAATCACTTATCTGTGACATAAGAAATTGCACGATTATGATAAATAGTACAAAGTATGTTTATATCAATATAAAAACCTAAGAAGACAATTTATTTAATGTGTAGTGTAATTATTTTGATTGTAAGTAAAGTTTTAGAAATGTATTGGCTGAGCGCTGTACGTTGGCAAATCGGTTAGAACAGCTCACATGCGGAAGTTGATGACGTAGGGGAAAAAAGCCTGGCAGTTGAGCTTTTGGCGCGCGCGTGCGCGCAAGGGCAGGAAGTGAGGACTCCGGAGCACGTGGTGAGCTGGCCGGGCGGCGTCGCTCTGCATCAGTCGGCATGCGGATCTCGAAGTGGTGACTTGAGATTTGTCTGTGGCAATCGCCACGTGTGGTTGCTCGTCGTAGACTGTACCAAGTTAAATCGAGTGCTACTGTGTGTTTGTGAATATTTAGCCGGTGGAACAAGGTGTGCATCGCATTGAATTAAAGTGACTGTGATTTGTTAACGTAACATGTGTCGTCGCATAGGCATGAACATAAACGGTGTTTGAGACAGCCACGTGGTGTGAAAACAATTCACGACAAATATTCATTTTGTCTGGGGGCTCACGAGCTATAACTTTATTTGGTAAATGTGTCGACGTACGGACGTATCTGCCACAGGGTTCAAATATTGTGAAATAAACAACATAAAGTGAACTTTCACGTGTTTTCAAAAATAGTTGTTAGTACACCCTTTTCTCTCATGAACTTGATTTTATTATGAATTTGTTTTGTTAATCATATGCAGGGAAGGAAAGCTGCGAACGTGTGATATTATCCCCTAGAAAACGAGTCAAACAGTCGCAATCACAGTTCCAGTGTTTTTGCATGTTTAGGAATTTGGTTCGCAGTTGGTGGTTGTGAGTTTTAAAAATTAATCTTTCCCTATTTTAAACTCTCACCCCGACCTTCACGCCCGCAAGAGCTAGCTGCCAATTTTCGCACCAACTAGAAATTTCGTCTAAGTCATCCTGTATGCTATGACAGTCAGTTACAGACGACACCCTCCCATACATCACAGCATCATCAGCAAACAGCCGCATGTTACAACTTACTCTGTACATCAGATCATTTATATAGATAGAAAATAATAGCGGTCCTATCACACTCCCCTGGGGCACGCCTGACGATACACTAGTCTCTGATGAACACTCTCCGTAGAGAACAACGTACTGCGTTCTATTACTTAGGAAGTCTTCCAGACAGTCACAAATCTGTGAACCTATTCCTTAAGCTCGTATCTTCGTTAGCAGTCTGCAGTGTGGCACCGCGTCGAACGCCTTTTTGAAGTCGAGAAAAACACAATCCGTCTGTTGCCTTTCATTCCATGGCTAATAATGTTCACCACACAGCTGTTGTTTTAAATAAGTTTAATTTGTCTTCATCACACTGCACGTATTTAATATTATAAAAATGTTTTGTACGACTCGATCCCTCACGAAACCACGCACTTTAGCCCACAGCCCCGCACACAGAAATCCTTCAACTGCAACTTACAGAAACGCCGCGACGAGCAACCACACTCCACCGTCCTCGGCGGTGTCAGGAATATCGGATTGAGCAGGGTAGTAACATATCACGTGACTCACCACAACCGGAAGCGACCTACCGAAATAGGTTTTATTTACCATTGAGCTCAGTGCTTTTGGCGCGTACTTGTTCTCCAACTTTTATAAATAAACCGAAAAAGTGAAGAATGGATTCAGAGAAAACATTGGAAGACTTAAGGGAAATTCTGGAAACATGTAAGACTAACAAATTTTCCAAGTTCAATGTGCATCATAAACTTAAAGGATTTTTAGATGTTAAGCGTTCCGTAAGTATTGGACCGTATCAAAGCTGTATACTGTTTCGTTTAGTGCACTAATGGGAAATGATACTTAATTCGAATTAATTTCCTGTTTGTTGCGTTGGGAAATTGTTTGCCGTTTTGTAGGGAATTCGATTTGCTTTCTGAGGACGAAGTGACAAATTTCGTAGCCTGTGGCGAGGAACAGTGCTGAAAACTAAGAGCTGTGATTACCCCTTCCAGTTATGTTTGCAGGTGCAGGAAGAGAACGAGAGTAAGTAATTTACTTGTCGGAGAAGGTTACATACAACAACTTGTCAACCATAGAGCAGGAACAGCATTAATTATTTACTTTACGGTCAGCGCAAAAATGTATTCCCGTGTTCTATAGGATTCGGTTTTCAAACAATATTAGTTGACTCCTACAGAATTACAAGAATACATTTTGGTGCTGAACATGAAGTAAATAGAATGAAACTTTCACTCTGCAGAGGAGTGTGCGCTGATATGAAACTTCCTGGCAGATTAAAAATGTGCCGGAACCGGGACTCGAACTTGGGACCTTTGCCTTTCGCTGGCAAGCGCACTACCGACTCTGCCAGGAAGTTTCATATCAGCGCACACTCCGCTGCAGACTGAAAGTTTCATTCTGGAAACATCCCTTAGGCTGTGTCTAGGCCATGTCTCCACCATATCCTTTCTTCCAGGAGTGCTAGTCTTGCATGATTCGCAGGAGAGCTTCTGTGAAGTTTGGAAAGTAGGAGGCGAGGTACTGGCGGAAGTAAAGTTGTGGGGCGGCATTGTGAGTCGTGTCGGGATAGCACAGTCGGTAGTGCGCTTGCCCGCGAAAGGCAAAGGTCCCAGGTTCGAGTCCCGGTTCCGGCACACAATTTTAATCTGCCAGGAAGTTTCATATCGGCGCACACTCCGCTGCAGACTGAAAGTTTCATTCTGGAAACATCCCTTAGGCTGTGTCTAGGCCATGTCTCCACCATATCCTTTCTTCCAGGAGTGCTAGTCTTGCATGGTTCGCAGGAGAGCTTCTGTGAAGTTTGGAAAGTAGGAGGCGAGGTACTGGCGGAAGTAAAGTTGTGGGGCGGAATTGTGAGTCGTGTCGGGATAGCACAGTCGGTAGTGCGCTTGCCCGCGAAAGGCAAAGGTCCCAGGTTCGAGTCCCGGTTCCGGCACACAATTTTAATCTGCGAGGAAGTTTCATATCGGCGCACACTCCGCTGCAGACTGAAAGTTTCATTCTGGAAACATCCCTTAGGCTGTGTCTAGGCCATGTCTCCACCATATCCTTTCTTCCAGGAGTGCTAGTCTTGCATGGTTCGCAGGAGAGCTTCTGTGAAGTTTGGAAAGTAGGAGGCGAGGTACTGGCGGAAGTAAAGTTGTGAGGCGGCATTGTGAGTCGTGTCGGGATAGCACAGTCGGTAGTGCGCTTGCCCGCGAAAGGCAAAGGTCCAAGGTTCGAGTCCCGGTTCCGGCACACAATTTTAATCTGCCAGGAAGTTTCATATCGGCGCACACTCCGCTGCAGACTGAAAGTTTCATTCTGGAAACATCCCTTAGGCTGTGTCTAGGCCATGTCTCCACCATATCCTTTCTTCCAGGAGTGCTAGTCTTGCATGGTTCGCAGGAGAGCTTCTGTGAAGTTTGGAAAGTAGGAGGCGAGGTACTGGCGGAAGTAAAGTTGTGAGGCGGCATTGTTAAAATGTTTGTAAAGCTTATGGGACTTAATTACGGGGTCATCAGTCCCTAAACTTACAAACTACTTATGAACTACTTACGAACTAGGACGGCACAAATATCCATGCCCGAGGGGGGATTCGAACCCCCGACCGTAGTGGCCGTGCAGACCGTGACTGAAGCGTCTCAGTCCCCTCGGCCACCGCGGCCGGCGGCGGCATTGTGAGTCGTGTCGGGATAGCACAGTCGGTAGTGCGCTTGCCCGCGAAAGGCAAAGGTCCCAGGTTCGAGTCCCGGTTCCGGCACACAATTTTAATCTGCCAGGAAGTTTCATATCGGCGCACACTCCGCTGCAGACTGAAAGTTTCATTCTGGAAACATCCCTTAGGCTGTGTCTAGGCCATGTCTCCACCATATCCTTTCTTCCAGGAGTGCTAGTCTTGCATGGTTCGCAGGAGAGCTTCTGTGAAGTTTGGAAAGTAGGAGGCGAGGTACTGGCGGAAGTAAAGTTGTGGGGCGGAATTGTGAGTCGTGTCGGGATAGCACAGTCGGTAGTGCGCTTGCCCGCGAAAGGCAAAGGTCCCAGGTTCGAGTCCCGGTTCCGGCACACAATTTTAATCTGCCAGGAAGTTTCATATCGGCGCACACTCCGCTGCAGACTGAAAGTTTCATTCTGGAAACATCCCTTAGGCTGTGTCTAGGCCATGTCTCCACCATATCCTTTCTTCCAGGAGTGCTAGTCTTGCATGGTTCGCAGGAGAGCTTCTGTGAAGTTTGGAAAGTAGGAGGCGAGGTACTGGCGGAAGTAAAGTTGTGAGGCGGCATTGTGAGTCGTGTCGGGATAGCACAGTCGGTAGTGCGCTTGCCCGCGAAAGGCAAAGGTCCAAGGTTCGAGTCCCGGTTCCGGCACACAATTTTAATCTGCCAGGAAGTTTCATATCGGCGCACACTCCGCTGCAGACTGAAAGTTTCATTCTGGAAACATCCCTTAGGCTGTGTCTAGGCCATGTCTCCACCATATCCTTTCTTCCAGGAGTGCTAGTCTTGCATGGTTCGCAGGAGAGCTTCTGTGAAGTTTGGAAAGTAGGAGGCGAGGTACTGGCGGAAGTAAAGTTGTGAGGCGGCATTGTGAGTCGTGTCGGGATAGCACAGTCGGTAGTGCGCTTCCCCGCGAAAGGCAAAGGTCCCAGGTTCGAGTCCCGGTTCCGGCACACAATTTTAATCTGCCAGGAAGTTTCATATCGGCGCACACTCCGCTGCAGACTGAAAGTTTCATTCTGGAAACATCCCTTAGGCTGTGTCTAGGCCATGTCTCCACCATATCCTTTCTTCCAGGAGTGCTAGTCTTGCATGGTTCGCAGGAGAGCTTCTGTGAAGTTTGGAAAGTAGGAGGCGAGGTACTGGCGGAAGTAAAGTTGTGAGGCGGCATTGTGAGTCGTGTCGGGATAGCACAGTCTGTAGGGCGCTTGCCCGCGAAAGGCAAAGGTCCCAGGTTCGAGTCCCGGTTCCGGCACACAATTTTAATCTGCCAGGAAGTTTCATATCAGCTCACACTCCGCTGCAGAGTGAAGTTTCATTCTGGAGACATCCCTTAGGCTGTGGCAAAGCCATGTCTTCACCATATCCTTTCTTCCAGGAGTGCTAGTCTTGCGTGTTTGCAGGAGAGCTTCTGTGATGTTTGGAAAGTAGGAGGCGAGGTACTGGCGGAAGTAGAGTTGTGAGGCGGCATTGTGAGTCGTGTCGGAATAGCACAGTCGGTAGTGCGCTTGCCCGCGAAAGGCAAAGATCCCAGGTTCGAGTCCCGGTTCCGGCAACAATTGTAATCTACCAGGGAATTAACTCACACAAAGTAAGAGTACATGTAAGCCGAAAATGACGGGAAAAATACAAGTCACTGCACCGTCTCATATTCAATCACGGGACAAAGATGGTCTATCAATATCTACTTCGTTAAAATGAGCTGAACACATACAGCTGTATTTAGACCAACTGCTGGCTTTACTTTTTCGCGTGCAGGTTGTCTCCCTGTATTGTACCCTCCTTCGTATGAACGCCGACGCTTCCATTCGACGATATGCAGCTAACTTCCGGCTTCGATGTGTCACGTGATACATTGGTACCCTGCTCAATCCGATGTTCCTGCCACCGTCCTCGGCAGTCCACCCCACTCTCCTTCCGTTTTTCCAGTCCCGCGGAAGAAACCCCTAGGTCATAAAGTTCCCCAAGCTTATATTTGCCGCGCGCGATTTATATGTGCCGGTGTGTGACTATATAGAAAACAAGTGCGCAGCGTCAGCGTGGGGGCACTGTCATGTTATAGCAAGAAAGAGCAGCACTTATTTATCAAGACAAGAAATGTTTATCCACGAAACCCGGTTCATGTCTCCGACAATTTCATATTTAAAAAAAAAAAAAAAAAAAAAAAAAAAAAAAAAAAAAAAAAAAAAAAAAACCCTCACACCCAGTAGCTTTCTGGGTGACGTACTGGAACACGCAGAGTTTCCGCGGCGATCCCACGCTTGGTGTAGTTCGTTCCTCGGTTTATTGCTTTTGCAGCAGAGCAGCACAAAGCCGCCCCCGCAGAGGTCGGCTATTGTTCTCGCTGCGGTCATGAGAATCACAAGCGCACCGCCAATAGAGGCACTCTGCTATTCTCTGGCACGTGCGAATGCACGCAGCAGCTGTAACCGACTCCTGTCGCTAGAGCTTACACCACACTCAACGACACGTTCTGGCGATAAACCGACGTCTCCTACTGGCACTTCTCGCTATCATAGCACTCCCATCCACTTCAACACAGAGAGACGCGCACATATAGGGTGAAAAACGTTGAACAAACCTGTTGGAAATGTAGTAATACATTAATGAATTTATTTTAAATTAACTTGTGTGATGCTTGTCGCTGACTTCTGCTCTCTCTCTCTCTCTCTCTGCCAGCGTATCGATAAACATTTGATTTTTGTCATGTTCAACTTTTTTTTTTAACAAGCTGAAGGGAGACAGCGGAACTGTTCGACATTTACTATCTTCGCCTCGATACATTAGGACGTGTTCCAGGATTTTGCCTAATTAACGTAAGTGTGAGTTTAGTTTTTTCTATTAATTTCAATTTCTGCATGGTGCAAAAATTGGCAATTGACACTAAATAAAGAAAAGTGTGAAGTAATACACATGACCACTAAAAGAAATCCGCTGAACTTCAATTACGCGATAAATCAGTCAAAGCTTAAGGTCGTAGATCCTACCAAATGCCTAGGAGTTACAATTACGAACAACTTTGACTGGAGAGAACAGATAGAAAATATTGTTGGGAAGGCGTACCAAAGGTTACGTTTCATCGGCAGAACGCTTCGAAGATGCACCAGCTCCACCAAAGAGACTGCCTACATCACACTTGTGCGTCCTCTCCTGGAGTACTGTTGCACATTGTGGGACCCTGACCAGGTCTGACTGACGGAAGACATTGAGAAGGTTCAGAGAAGGGCAGCTCGTTTTGTTTTATCACGTTACGGGGGAAAAGCGTCACGGAAATATTGCACGAATTGGGTTGGAAATCATTAAAAGAAAGACGTTATTCATTGCGGCGTGATCTGTTAGCGAAGTTTCAATCACCGACTTTTAGTTCTGAATGTGAAAATATTTTGCTAGTACCCACCTACTTAGGGAGACATGACCATCCCAATAAAATAAGAGAAATCAGATCGAAAACGGAACGATTTAGGTGTTCTTTCTTCCCGCGCGCTATTAGAGAATGGAACGGTAGAGAAAACTTATGAAAGTGGTTGATGAACCCTCTGCCAGGCACTTGAATGTGATTTGCAGAGTATCTATGTAGATGTAGATGAATAAACCCCCACAGTTAATTTGAAGTATCTTACTTACTTACAATCCCTTCCCCATTCTCAATAATTTTAAAGTTATTTATTTTCAGCAGATCGAGTACTTCATAAAGTGATGCTCGGGTATTGTTGCGATTTGTTTCGCGATTGTACTAGAACATTCTGTGTGTAACTTTTATTTATTTCGTGTCTATGAATGGTTTATTACATTTTAATGCCTGCAGAAAAATCTTCGCGATGTTTATGAAGTCCGATAATTTTGCAATTTTTGGCGACTATCATAATTAATTTTCAACACGGTCATAGAACAATAGTAAACGAAACGCACAATTCGAGCATCTCAGCTAGAATCACTACAGAACATGACCGAAATATTAGTACCAGCTCTCAATAAGGTAAAATTTAGCGGTGACAATTTTATTTCACTTTCGGAAGTATCCAGGATTTGCTATAGGTCATTATAAAATGAGGTTGAATTTAGAATGCACATTTCACCATGAGATGTAACAGTAAAGTGATAATTTATTAGATTATGAAATTACACACTTTCTCTGAAATATTGACAGAAAAAAGTCGGAATCTCGTACGTAACTGTACGAGGTTGATCTTGTCCTCGTACTTCGTATTTGTACGAGGAACCTCGTACGTATGGAAACCCTGTTCGCAGGCAGCTTGGAGCGGGGGAACCAAGGTACACTACAGAATCGCGGGATCTACCGTAACAGCCCTTTTCAGGACTGTAGCAACATGGGAACCTTATTTTACGGGCAAGCCTCGTGTCTCGCAAACGACTCGTTTGCCGACCCGTGTTTACTGGAACGTTTTTGCTTCCATTAAGTTCTTGATTGTTGGGCCTGCAGTGTGATAAATGTCGTTGTATGGCACTGTAATGAAACTTCCGGAACACTGCTTATATTTTATTCAATAGCGCTACAGCTGTTTCAACATTTTGTCATTTTTTATCAAGCGCCTGCGTATGTAACAATCATTATATAAATACGCTAATTTATTCGTACAAGAAGGCCAATGAAAGTTACACAATTCGAAAGACTGTTTGTCGTAGATTTCACTAATATAAATATTATGTGTACATTTAGCCATTAAAAGTGGTAAAAGGAAGTATAAATTTTCCTATCTACAGCTTGGATCAAGTTCTACATTCTCCACCAATCAGCTCACTGATTGACTATTCGCCTCGACCAAAGGCGCTATTCAAAATGTTCAAGTGTTTGTTAAGCTTAAGGGACTTAACTACGGGGTCATCAGTCCCTAAACTTACAAACTACTTATGAACTAACTAATACTAAGGACGGCACAAATATCCATGCCCGAGGGGGGGATTCGAACCCCCGACCGTAGTGGCCGTGCAGACCGTGATTGAAGTGCCTCAGTCCCCGCGGCCACCGCGGCCGGCAAAGATGCTGTAATGCAGCGCATCTGCAGTATTAAAATAAGTGAATATCGAAACATGGAGTGCTCCCAACTCACTTTCTTGTGCCGTTCAAATGCTTCATTTTCGCAGTGATTAAGAGTGTTTAAAGGAAATGGATGTTTTCATATGAATGCCGATATAACGGATGATGCGGCGGGAGAGGCATATAGCGGTGCTGGGGTGGAACTTCGAAGTCGAGAATGCCGATATAAATGATGATGCGCCGGGAGAGGCATGTAGCGGTGCACGGGTGGAACTACAAAGTCGACGTGTTGTCAGCTCTGGAATTCTGAATATCGCAGTATCGAAATAACATTATTTCTTGGCATTGTATAAATATACGAACACCGAAATTGTAGTTCCATTTCAAATATTAGGCTAATGAAAGTTATATAATTCGAAAATGGCACGAGATGTATATACTTCCCTTTTTATTTGTTGTTATTGTGTAAGGCATTTTCCTTAACACGTAAAAGATACCGTTTCATACCTCCCAGTGCCAGTTAAATTTTACCAAATATCCCAGCGGCCTTCTATGATAATGTTGGCAACAGATGCTGAATAGTGAGAATCCGGTGAGTCTTTATTTTAGATTATCGCTTGACAACCCTGATGTTTCCTCATGGAATCTCGCTTTACGAGGGCAATTATTTTTACTGAGTGGACGAGGGTACATAAAAGAACCTGTCAACCATAAAGCAGGAACAGCATTATTTCTTTACTTCATGGTCTGTACGATACAGTAATCTAGTCATTCTATGTGGTTAGAACAAATGGGCAAAGATTTTCTATCGTGTTGTTGATGTTGCCAACATAATCACGCGAGGCCGCCGACATGATACGTAAAATTTTACCTCCACTGACCATTGTAAACACAATTGGTCGATTTTAGACCACAGGCAATACTAGTTACATTAATTAATTACAAATCAAATAATACGAAAAAATACATAAAATTATTTATTATAAATTTTCCTTATAACTTACGTCTACAATGTTTGGACGTTATATGCTAACATCTGGCGTGACTGTATTGAAATATTCACGTATTCGCAGTTGGATACGTTTTTTAGCAGTTGGATACGTTTCGTAGCTGCAGATTTTATGCTGCTTGTTACGCTAAAACGTTAAATTACAGAAAGCCGGCCGCGGTGGCCGAGGGGACTGAGGCGCTCCAGTCACTGTCTGCACGGCCACTACGGTCGGGGGTTCGAATCCCCCCTCGGGCATGGATATTTGTGCCGTCCTTAGTCTTAGGTAGTTCATAAGTAGTTTGTAAGCTTAGGGACTGATGACCCCGTAGTTAAGTCCCATAGGTTCTACAAACAATTTTTGAAATTACAGAAAACGTTTATATTTTGCGTAATTAACGACAGTTCTGCCAGAGTCTCTAATAACTTAGTCGATTACTATATGTATGTAAACATGTTTGACAGAACTGTTGTTAATTACGCAAAATATAAAAGTTTTCTATAATTTAACGTTTCAGCGTAACAAGCAGCATAAAACCTGGCAGCTAAAGAACGTATCCAACTGCGAAAACAGGTATCCAACTGCGAAATACGTGAATATTTCAATACAGTTTATACAACATCACGCCAGATGTTAGTATATAACGTCCAAATATCGTAGACGTAAGTTATAAGGAAAAATTATAACAAAAATTTTTATGTATATTTTCGTATTATTTGATTTGTAATTAATTAATATAATTCTTTATACGCAGGTGCTTGATAATGACAAAATGTTGAGACAGCTGGAGCGCTATTGAATAAAATAGAAGCAGTGATCCGTAACTTTCATTACAATTTTTGCTTCCATTATCGTGTACTTTCAACGTCATAACTTTGCGCCATTCTTTTTGATACACCCTGCATCATTTGAGATATCTCATTTTGTGAAGTATTGTCATCGGCAAAATGAACTACATTGGTTCGTCGTCTTTCTGTCAGTTCTACGGAGTGGAGACAACAACATGGTGACAACCGAGACCGAGATAGCGGTAATAAGAAGTTGCTGCATATGGGGATGGTGTTGACTTGTGTTTACACACGAGCAGTTGGGTTCAGGTAGTGTAGTGAGCAGGTAGTGCAATGTAACAACAACGTGACTTACGCGAAGCTGTGGCATGGAGAGCCATAGGAAGGTTGCAAGCGGGACAGACACAGAGGGAGGTGGCTGCAGCTACTGGAGAGTCACAAAGTGGAATTTCGTATATCTGGAAGCGACTTCAGACAACAGGCACCGGTAAAAGAAGGCAAGGACATGGGTAACATGAGCAAGAGATGACCGTTATCCCCGGTTAACAGTTCGTCGAGACAGGAGGCTGAATGCACCTCAGTTGCTACGCACCCTCCAGACAGCAACAGGACGTGCAATATTAACACAGACAGTCCGAAATCGCCTTCGGAAATGGGGCCTCTGCGCATGAAGGCCTATGGTGTGTGTCCCGTTAAAACCACGACACTATTTAGCTCTCAGAAACCCGGAGGAGGAATATCAGGATTGGGGTCTTGATAAATGGCGCCGGGTTCTGTTCATGGAGCTGCGGTAGAGTGGACGAGCATTGCAAGGCGCGTTGTTGCGGAGCGGCCCCGCTGCTCGCCGGCGGAGGTTCGAGACTTCCCTCGGGCATGGGTGTATTTGTCATCCTTATCTTAAGTTAAAGAAGCTAGTAAGCTTAGGGACATATGACCAGAGTAGTTAAGTCCCATATATTTATAAACATTTGCACATTTCTCTTCACAGAAGAGAGATTGTGTTCAGCCGGAAATCGTTGTTTCCTCAGCTGTGGAGAACTTGGAACGCGGGACAGTCCTGCTTATGTGCAGGAATAATCACCATATTACGATGGTGGACGAATGGTGTGGCCAGGATTCAGTATTAGCGGCCGTACGAACCTCTATGAAGTTCAGAATGGCTCTTTGACTGCTCAGTGGTATACGAGGCGCGTCCAGAAAGTAAGTTACGTTTGGTAATAAAATGTAATTGTACACAGATACAGAAGAAATTTTTATTGCACAAAATTCTAAAACTCTTAAACTACTTTTTCACCTAACTGCCGAAATTTTGCAGGCATTTGTCATAGCGTGGCACCAGGTTTTGTATACCTTCTTTATAGAAATCTGCCGCCTTTGTCATCAACCAGTTGGAAACAGTTTCTTTCAGCTCGTCGTTATTGGTGAAGTGATGACCGCCAAGGAAAGACTTGAGATGTCCTGAATCTTGTCATCAATCGCGTGAACCAGTTCTTTTGTAACCAAAGGTGGACGCCCACTTCGTTCTTCATCGTGCACATCACTACGCCCGCCATTGAACTGTCGGACCCATCTTCTCACCATCGAATCACTCATCGCATTTGGTCCGTAAACATCGCAAATTTGCCGATAAATTAGTTTCACTTTCCTCGCATTCAGAAACCGAATCACCGACCTGATTTCACAGGTGGCGGGATTTTCAATCAACGCCGAGATTTCAGACAAGCACAACAAAGCGTACGTAACTGACAAATGGCGCACGTTCTTCTCCTTGATACACATCGTCTACAGCGCATGTGCGGAACTGCAATCGCAGCGCTGCAGTGGAGATAAATTGAAACGGAACTTACTTTCTGGACGCGCCTCCACTTTTTGTTGCGCCCTACGCCGGAGCCAAAGGCGTAGATGATAAACGTTCGTCTACACAGAGCTACACTGGTGGAGAACATGCTTGAAGCCGAGGGAATTGAACGAATGGAGTAGCCAGCTTGTTCAAAATGTTCAAATGTTTGTAAATCTATCGGATTCAACTGCTGGGTCATCTGTCCGTACCTTACAAACTACTTAAACTGACATAAGGACGACACAAACACCCATGCCCTTGGGGTGAACGGCCGCGCGCACGACAGCATGGAGCTCCAATGCACGCGGCTAATCCTTCGCCGCCGCCTAGCTTGTTCACCGCACTTAAACCCAATTGAGATGCATTTGGGATCCATTAGGCAGACGCATTGCAACCAGACCAGCAACTTCCACAACGTTTTCAGTGCTTGATATTGCACTCGTGGAAGAGTGGCCAGCCGCGGTGGAGGAGCAGAGCGGTCTAAGGCGCCTCGCTGCGGAGCGCGCGGTTGCCCGCCGTCGGAGTTTCGAGTCCTCCCTGGGACATGGGTGTGTGTGTGCGTGCGTGCGTGAGTGTGAGTGTGTGTGTGTGTGTGTGTGTGTGTGTGTGTGTGTGTGTGCGTGTGTGTGTGTGTTTGTGTGTGTGTGTTGACCTTAGGTTAGGTTACCTTAGTTTAAGTAGTTTGTAAGCTACGGAGTGATAACCACGCAGTTTGGTCCGATAGATGATAGGTGAATAGGTTCACAGATTTGTGACTGGCTTGAAGACTCCCTAAGTAATAGAACGCAGTACGTTGTTCTCGACGGCGAGTGTTCATCAGAGACGAGTGTATCGTCAGGCGTGCCCCAGGGGAGTGTGATAGGACCGCTATTATTTTCTATTCATATCAATGATATGATGGACAGAGTAACTTGTAATTTGCAGCTGTTTGCTCATGATGCTGTGGTGTATGTGAGGCTATCGTCTTTAACTGACTGTAATAACATACAAGATAACTTAGAAAAAATTTCTAGTTGGCGCGAAGAATGGCAGCTAGCTCTCAATGAAGAAAAATGTGATGCGCATGAGTAGGAAGAACAATCCCATAATGTTCGAATACAGTATTAGTAGTGAGCTTATTGATATTGTCGCGACGTTCAAATATCTAGGCGTAACATTGCAGAGCGATATGAAATGGAACGAACATGTAAGGACAGTTGTGAGTAGGGCGGACAGCCGACTTCGGTTTATTGGGAGAATTTTGGGAAGATGTACTTCACCTGTAAAGGAGACCGCGTATAAAACGCTTGTACGACCACGTCTTGAGTATTGCTCAAGTGTTTGGGACCCGCAGCAGATCAGTTTAAAGGAAGACATAGAGGCGGTTCACAGGCGATCAGCTACACTTGTTACCGGTAGGTTCGACCAATGCGCGAGTGTCACGGAAATGCTCCGGTAACTCAATTGGGGGTCGCTGGAAGAAAGACGACGTTATTTTCGTGAAATTCTGTTGAGGAAATTTAGAGGGCCGAAATTTGAAGCTGAGTGTAGCACGATCTTGCTGCCGTCTACTTACATTTCGCGTAGTGATCACAAAGACAAAATAAGAGAACTTAGGGATCGTACGGAGGCATATAGGCATTTTTTTTCTCGTTCTATTTGGGAGTGGAATAGGAAAGGAAATGCCCAGTAGTGGTACAGTGTACCCTCCGCCACGCACCTTACTGTGGTTTGCGAAATATGTATGTAGATGTATATGTACAAACATTTGAACATTTGATTTGAAGAGTGGCCAAATATCCCTCAAGAGCTGATTGATGACCTCATGCTGTCCATGCCACGCAGGTGTGCAACTGTACTGGCAGCCAGAGGTGATCACACACCGTATTAGAGGGCAACGAGAATAATGATTTCATTATTATGGTATCCACCTGGTGCCTCGCTGTCAGTGAACGCCGTGTAAACTTCAAGTAAAGAGTTGAGATAGCGAAACATCGTACTGTTTAACCCGCAATTTGTAATTGTAAACAATATCTGAATATAATACGTCGCTATATGTACATTGTGTATGATATTTCACCTAATCACTAATTGTTTTGAGCAGTGTATATGAAACAAAACCTAAGTATGTTTCAAAGTACGGCGTGCACATATTTTATTCAACATTTAACGTCAGTATAGATATTCGTATTTAGGTCATGACTTGTTCGATATGCCTCTCTTCTGTAGCATTACATTTTAATTTTTTTTAATTAAAATTATATTTGCGACGCTTGTCGATAGCATCTGTTCTCTCTGCCAGTAAATCTCTGATTATTTTGTTTCATGAGATACTTTCAATTTACTTGAATGGGCTGGAGACATAACGGATCGCTCGTCATCTCTACATTAACTATGTAAGCGTGAGCATTTAATTTGTTAATTGTAATAAATACCACAGTTCAACTTCAATGAATATTTAGTATAAAAAATTCCTTCCATATTTTTTTTAAAAATCTTTGTTTCCAGCAAAATTCGTGAAATGATGCTTGGCCATCGTTGTAAATTGCTTCGCGATTGTGGAAGAACATTGCAGACGCTAATTTCACTTACGGACATTTTGTGTTGAATTTTGTTTCAATGCCTGCAAGTAGTTCTTTTCTTTAAACGAATTCCGATAATTTTGCAACTTTAAACACTAATCGTAATTGGAATTAAACACAGTCATGAAACTTTAGTATTCGAAGCTTATGCAACCAATCATCAGTTTACAGTAAAGAAGAAATTTATTCCTTGCTGTCTCCATTAGACATTTGTGAGACGTGGCCATTTTGATGCACTTGAAATAAACTTTAGAGTCTTCACCACTAATTGCAATTTATTGAGAAAACTTAGCCTTCGATAATGACGGAACGTCGAAACGCGTAAGGCCTCAATAAATTGCAATTAGTGGTCAAGACTCTAAAGTTTATTTCAAGTGCAAGAAATTTATTATTCCTTACAGGTTCGACTCTAGTGTGATGACTCCAATCCAATCAGTATTCTCCTGCCAGGTAAGAAACGGATTCCGCCACTTTCTTTCTAGTATTGTCTTTATTATAATTACTAGTGCCGCTAAATACTGATGAAGGAATCTTTCATATTTTTCTCAGTGTCTCTTTCTTTTCAAAATTAATATTCATTGCAATAATTCACAGTTTGTTAAATTTCAATAACGGTACTTAATTAATCTTGACGACAACACCAGCTAAAAAGAAAAAATATCATTACACTTCCGTTACGATGTTGTGGGGCAGGCGAATAGTGAAATTCTCCATGATTAGCTGAAGCAAAGAAGGGAAAACTGAAAGGTGGAACGTATATATATAAGGCCTGTACGAACGAAATGAACTTGATGACAGTATTCTAGAAATGAAAGACGAAGTAGAGGAAGATGAGATACTATACTATACTATACGAGAAAAATTTGACTGAGCACTGAAAGATCTGAGTCGAAACAAGGCCCCTGGAGTAGATGATGTTCCGTCTGAACTGCTACTATAATTAGGACAGCCAGTCATGAAAAAATTCATGCAAGATCTAAGAGACAGGGGAAATACCGTCAGACTCAAGAACAATGTAGTGACTCCAATACTAAAGAAAGCATGTGCAGACAAATGTGAAACTTACAGAATTATCAGATTAATAAGTCATGGTTGCAAAATACTGACACGAATTAATTACAGACGAATGGGAAAACTTGACTTTGTCTTAATTACGGACCAGGGGATTCAGCTGTGTATCTTGTAAAGAAAAATAATACCATCAGCTGTGTTCAATATATTTATTTTGCAATCAGTTTCGACGGTCAATACCGTCATCTTCAGATCCTTAAAATAAGAAACCTGCATATAGCTGGATTACAGTAATATATTGCTGGATTACAGCAATATGCAGGTTTCTTATTTTAAGGGTCTGAAGATGACGGCATTGACAGTCGAAACTGTTTGCTACATAAATATATTGAACACAGCTGACGGTATTATTTCTCGTTACAATGAAAAAACTGGTGGAATACGACATTGGGAAGATCAATTTGGACTTAGAAGGAATGTAGGAACATGCGAAGCAATACTCACCTTAGAAGGTAGATTAAGGAAAGGAAAAACTTGCGTTTTTAGCATTTGTTGATCTGGAGAAAGCTTTTGATAATGATGAGTGGAATATACTGTTTCGAATTCTGAAAGTAGCAGGGGTAACTTGTACAAAAACCAGACAGCAATTATTAGAGTCGAAGGTCATGAAAGGGTCGCAGTGGTTAGGAAGGGAGTGAGACAGGATTGTAGCCTTTCCCCAAATTTGTTAAATCTGTACAATGAGCAAGCAGTGAAGGAATGCAAAGAGGAATTTGGAGAGGGAATTAAACTCCAGGGGTAGGAAATACGAACCTTGCGGTTTGCTGGCGACATAATAATTCTGTCACAGACAGCAAAGAACCTGGAAGAGCAATTAAACCGAATGGTCGGTGTCTTGAAAGGAAGGTATAAGATGAACATCAACAAGAATAAAACGAGAGTAATGGATGGAATGCAGTGTCAGAAAATCAGGCGATGCTGAAGGAATTAGGAAATGAGTCAATAAAAGTAGTTGATGAGTTCTGTTATTTGGGTAGCAAGATAACACCTGATGGCCGAAGAAGAGAAGATATAAAGTGCCAGAATGACTATGGGAAGAAAAGCGTTTCTGAAGAAGCCAAATTTGTGGACATCCAGTATCAGTTTAAATGTTCCGTAGTCCTTCCTGAAAGCATTTGTCTGTAGTGCAGGATTGTATGGGAATGAAACGTGGACGCTAAAGAGTTCAGACAAAAAGATGATGGAAGCTTTTGAAATGTGGCACTACAGACGAATGATGAAGATTAGATGGGTAGATCAGGGAGCTAAACAGGAGGTGATCAACAGAATTGGAGAGAAGAGTTTTGGCTTATCATGACTAAGAGAAGTGACAGGTTGGTGGGACACATTTTGAGACATCAAGGAATCGTCAAGTTAGCATTAGAGAGAAGTGTCTTGGGTAAAAGTCGTTGAGGGAGACCGAGGGACGAATATAGTAAGCAGATTCAAAAGGATGTAGGTTGCCGAACGTATTCTCAGATGAAGAGACTTGCACAGAACAGGGTAGCGTGAACAGCTGTGGACTGAAGACCACAACAAAACAACAGTGTTGGAACATCGACACTATGGGTGACCTGAATGGCTGTTTTGGGCTCAGCATTCTTTTGGGGTTATTGCTGTACACCTTGTCCTTAATGTAGCACTGCAAAAATAAGTCACACGTACTCAGATTTGTAGTACTAGGTGACCTACAGGTCTGCCAGATGAAGAATGCGGTCTCCAAAGTCCTTCTCCAGGATGTCAAACTCACAACTTCTATGTGGTCTAGCTTCGTCTTGCGTGACCCACATCTTATGGAAATCAGGGTCACTTTGCATAATGGGAATGAAATCGTCTTCCAACACCTTCACGTACCACTCGTAATGTTTATTCCGAAACTGGGCATTTGACGCCACACAGTCATCCATTGAGGGTGAAGTAACTTCCCATCGCGAAATGTGGATTCTCCATCACACAGATGGGCGAATCTTGCATTCTGACGAACGCATCCAAATGATAGTGGGATTCGTCCCTAAACCAAACAAAATTCACGTGTACATACGCATGCTACGAGGCGTGTTTTGTAGGTAAGTACCGTTTTGAAATTTAAAGAAAAAAGAAAAGGTGTTGAGATATCTCAATAATTTTATTTTTACATGAAAGTCTGTAACTAATCTACTTTTCTACATAATTTCCGTCAATATTGAGGCACCAGTATTTGAATACTCTCCTCATAAAAGTCTGCCGCCTGACTTGTTAACCACTGCATTATATCTGTTTTGACTGCGTCATTGGCCTGGTCGGTCACAATGCCATACAAAGCACTACGAAAAACATTAGGAAAGTCATTCCGCAAGGAGGAAATCGTAAAGAGTCTGTTTTCTCTCACCTTATTGTCCACTTCCTGCATTAAACTTTCATTAACGACCGAAGGTCGCCCATTCCTTTGTTCATCATGCACATTTGTGCGGACATCCTTATATGCTCTCACCCACTTTCTGTGCTGCACGACTAGAATTCCTGTCATTACTGCACATGACCATGTACAGTTAGGACAACATTTAACCTGATGTTAATTGTGCATTTCTGCGACTCTAACAACGTGTCGCCTTTTTGTAAATTTTGGTATGTTAAAGTTCTTTAATACCGCGGTGGAGTAGCCGAGCGGTCTAAAGCACCTCGCTGCGGAGCGCGCGGTTGCTCGCCGTGGAGGTTCGAGTCCTCCCTTGGGCATGGGTGTGTGTGTTTGTCCGTAGGTTTAAGTAGTTTGTAAGCTACGGACTGATGACCACGCATTTGGTCCGATAGATTTACAGACATTTGAACATTTTGAAGTTCTTTTATGCTTTTGTTTCTTGTAAAGTTGCCTGATTGTATGAACATTACCACATATCTAGTTTGTAATTTTATATTTGGTACATCAGTGGGTCTTCTGAAGATGGGTTATCCAGAAATGCGTGATGACACAGAAAAATAATAAAGTTTACAATAATTCTGTATATTTCAAGCAACCTTTCAGCTTTTTTAAAGTCATCATTTGGATTGCAGTAGTCGTGGTTGCATTCCTCTTAAAAGACTTCTGGCCGGATCTTAAATCCAATGGAAGACATCGTGCAAAGTTTCCAGGACAGTGGTGCATACTTATCAGAGGCGACTCTTTCGAAGGACAGTAATTGTAGTTCATAGTTCATCTACGTTAACATGACAGGACTATTCACTGAAATTCGTTGTCAGAGGCTGTACACTCCAGCACCAGCGACACAATCGATCTCGGTCAAGGATCCATCTGCATACATATGTAGCTATTCTGTTTCTCAAGCCATATTTTTAAGGATTATTTTTGTACAATTCTGTTTTTAAAATCGTAAAGTTGAGTTAAAGTCTAAACATAGAGGACACATTGCTGTGGGAAAATCTTCTTTACTCACTTGTGAATAGTGGTCCTTTCTTAAGACATCAGTGTATTTTTAGTTGGTTAGCATGAGGCTCGTAATTCTTCCAATGTGTCTCACTGCGAACAAACATCTTGTTATTGACCTGATCATCAAAATGCTAATATTGGCACGTAATGCGACCTCGTGGAGTCTGTGAAATACCCATCAAGACTTAACCGCGACCCTACCGAGGGAGGTGGCGCAGTGGTAACTCACTGGATTTTTATTCCGGAGGACGGAAGTTAACAAATAATCGTATTACGTCCGGGCATGTAATTTCAGGTTTTCCGTGATTTCCCTAAATCACTCCAGGCGAATGCCGGGGTGGTTCCACCCCCTCGTGCTCTAATGGATTATTGGACCGCTCTACAGGACGAATGATGTCAATTCCCTCCACAACTACTTCAAACATTAGTCGAGTCAGTGGGACGTATGAATAAGAAAGAGTACATGCGCCACAGAAGATTCTCAGAACAAAAGAACGTTCTCTGAGTAAGTTCTCAATTTCCAATGAATAAAAACTTCTAAGCATGTGCTCTGAGGAGGAAGTTCATTCTCGCTAGCTCCCATCCTTCAGTAATATCTCCATGTGTCTTGTCCGACACAGAACCGCTGTTCAATCGTGTATTTCTTTAAACTACCCCACCAGACAAATTATTCTAAATGTTGAAATGTTTGTGAAGCTTATGGGACTTAACTGCGGCGTCATCAGTCCCTAAACTTACAAACTACTTATGAACTAACTTATACTAAAGACGACACAAACATCCATACCCTAGGGAGCATTCGAACCTCCGATGCGAACCTCGCGCGATGCGCAACATGGCACTCTAGACCGCTCGGTAGTCCCGCGCGGCCAAATTTTCCAGTGTAAAAATATGGAGTATTCATCTACGTGTTCAGGTAGAACTGTACTATGTTGTGCAGCAGCATATTATTAAGACTAAATATGGACTTATTATTTATTCTTCTGACGATGTTACAAAATGTTCGTCATTCGAAAAACGTTTTTGTTATTGAAGTTTTGTTAACACAATTTGTGAACGAAATTTTTAGAATGAGCTACATTTTTATCTGTTCCAACATGGAACGCTCTCGGAACTTTCTAACACGAGATACGTTTTGTTCAGTATGACATCCAATGGTCTGCTTATAAGCGATAGGCCATGCGATTTTGTTACAAGTAACAGACTGTTAGGTACGTAATTAATCAGTTATTAATTTTCCTAGCGTGCATACTTACTTGTAACATAACAGAGGTTACGATTACGAAGTCAGAAAGCGGATCTTAAATAGGCCAAACACTTTGGGTAGAATGAACAGGAGCAGTACCCGGTATTGCAGCAATATTTATGTTGTGATACAGAATGAAGTCCTTGCATGCACGTTTTTGGAATTGAAGTCATAGGGTCTCATTAATAGACCCTATTTAAAAAGAAACATTATTTTGCTATGTAGCTGTTTAAAACTGTGAATATGCACTCCAAACACACGGGTAAAACACGTAGGTGAATCCATTTGTATTTTATTTCTATGTCGGTAATGATAAACTCTTCTGACATCACTCTCGTCACTATATAAAATTATATGATTTTTGTAAAGAAAGCGACTCGTCAGGAAAATGTTTTTATTCGAATAAACTTTGTAGTCCTCTCATATTTCTTCAGACTACGTATAAAGGCACTTATTTTGCCTTCTAAAGAGGAAGGAAGGAAGCTTAGGGTTTAACGTCCCGTCGACAGCTTGGTCATTAGAGACGGAGCTGCCGGCCGCAGTGGCCGAGCGGTCTTTGGCGTGCCAGTCAAGATCTGCATGGCCCCCGCGGTCGGGGACTCGAATCCCCCCTCAGACATGGATGTTTGTGCCGTCTTTAGTCTTTAGTATAAGCTAGTTCATAAGTAGTTTGTAAGTTTAGGGACTGATGACCCCGTAGTTCAGAACCTTTAAAAAAAAAAAAAAAAAAAAAAAAAAAAAAAAAAAAAAAAAAAAAAAAAAAAAAAAAAAAGAGAGAGAGAGAGAGAGAGAGAGACGGAGCTCACGCTCGGGGTTTTGGAAAAGGATGGGGAAGGATATCGGCCGTGCTCTTTGAAGGAACCATCCCGGCATTTGCCTGGAGAGATTTAGGGAAATCACGGAAAACCTACACCTGGATGGGAGGAGGTGGATTTGAACCACCGTCTTCCCGACGATTTTCGTTTATTAGGTGAATATTTTAGGAATATGTGGTTCGTATATAAAAGAAGCCCGGATGTAGATAAATGGTGCGACCCCGTCTTGAGTATTGCTCAAATGTCTGGGTTCCCCACCAGATCAATTTAAAGAAATATAGAAGCAATTCAGAGGCGAACAGCTAGCTGTTTTGCTGGTAAATTCTACATCTACACCTACATATATACTCCGCAATCCACCGTAAGGTGCGTGAGGGAGGGTACACTGTACCACTACTAGGCATTTCCTTTCCTATTACACTCCCAAATAGAACGAGGAAAAAAAGAATGCCTATATGCCTCCGTACGGACCCCAATATCTCTTTCTTGTCTTTGTGACCATTACACGAAATGTAAGTAGGCGGCAGGAAGATCGTACTACACTCAGTTTCAAATTTCGGCCCTGTAAATTTCCTCGACAGAAATTCACGAAAAGAAAGTCGTCTTTCTTCCAGCGATCCCCAATCGATTCCCGGAACATTTCAGTGACACTCGCGCATTGGTCGACCCCACCAGTAACAAACCTAGCTGCTCGCCTCTGAACTGCTTCTATGTCTTCCTTTAAACTGATCTGCTGGGGGTCCCAAACACTTGAGCAATATTCAAGACGTGGTCGTACAAGCGTTTTATACGCGGTCTCCTTTACAGGTGAAGTACATCTTCCCAAAATTCTCCCAACTTACAACTGTCCTTAAATGTTCGTTCCATTTCATATCGCTCTGCAATGTTACGCCTAGATATTCGAACGATGCGACAGCATCAAGAAACTCACTACTAATGCTGTATTCGAACATTATGGGATTGTTTTTTCTACTCATGCGCAACACCTTACATTTTTCTACATTGAGAGCTAGCTGCCATTCTTTACACCAACTAGAAATTTTGCCTAAGTCATCCTGTATGCTATTAGTCAGTCAGATAAAGACGATACCCTCCTATACACCACAGCATCATCAGCAAACAGCCGCAAATTACAACTTACTCTGTCCATCAGATCATTTATATAGATTGAAAATAATAGTGGTCCTATCACACTCCCCTGGGGGCACGCCTGGCGATACACTAGTCTCTGATGAACACTCGCCGTCGAGAACAACGTACTGCGTTCTATTACTTAGGAAGTCTTCCAGCCAGTCACAAATCTGTGAACCTGTTCCATAAGCTCGTATCTTCGTTAAAAGTCTCCAGTGTGGCACCGCGTCAAACGGCTTTTCCAAATCGAGGCCAATTGCTCTTCATCAATGACTCGCAAGATGTCATGCGTGAAAAGAGCATGAACGAAGTTTCCTGAACCCGTGGTAATTCATAGAAAGAGGCTTTCCCGTTTCAAGGAAATTTATTATATTCGAACTGAGAATATACTCCAAAATTCTACAGGAAACCGATGTCAACGACATTGGCCTGTAATTATGTGGGTCAATTCTCTTTCCTTTCTTATAAACGTGAGTCACCTGCGCTTTTTTCCAATCATAGGAACTTTGCGCCGAATTAAAGATTCGCAAATAACGCAAGCTAAGTAGGGGGCCAACGCCGAAGAATACTCTGTAAAACCGAACTGGTATTCCATCGGGAACAGAAGAGTTTTTTCTATTTAGCTCTCTCAGCTGCTTCCCTACACCGGAACTACGTATTACTATGTACATTCCGGAGTTAGTGCGTTGATCAAATGATGGTACATTTGTGCGGTCTTCCTTCAAGAAAGATTTCTTAAAGGTTAAATTTAGAACTTCGGCTTTCCATTTGCTTTCTTCTATTACTGCCGCGAAATGATCAACGAACGACTGGATAGTGGGATTTGACCCGCTTATCCATTTTACATAGGACCAAAATTTTTTCGGGTTTTAGAATAGATCTTTTGCTAAGGTATGGCTATGGTAATTATTGTATGATTCGTGCATCGATCTTTTTATAGACGCACGAATATCTACTAACTAACTCACGGTGGATCTTTTCCATCCTTAATCGACTTTACAGGCACATATTTCACTAACCTTTATGTACAATGCATTTAAATTTAGTACACAATTCCTCTATATTCATAGTACCGGAACTAAACGATGCCCATTCATTTAATAAGTGTGATCCTAACAATTGCTTATTGGCTCTTCACATCAAAAACACGCTCCTAGCCTTCTTGATTGGTTTATTTATGAACTTTGGTCACCATCGACGCTATGACGATATCATGATCACTAATTCCTGTCTCTACACAGACATCGTTAATAAGGTCACGCCTGTTCGTGGCCATAAGGTCTAAAATATTTCCATTGCGCGTGGGTTGCCGGTTTAGACAGTTTTTTGAGAATGTGTCCAAAAGTAACTCGCAAGACTGCTTGTCTGTACCGCCTGAAATGTAACTAGAGAGGTCTAAATCTATACTCTTAAGGTTGAAGTCTCCCCCGACTAAAATTATATGGCCCGGATACCTACGCACTACCTGGTGTATACGTTTTGACTTTTTTTGAATGGCTCTGATACAGCAGCACTGGGGGGCCGGTAAAAACACCCAACTATTAACTTTACTTCTTTTAGGCCTGTTATACGTGCTCAGATGACTTTACAGTTACTTTCAACTCCGTTATCAGTAGAATCAATATGTTTGTCCACAGCGACGAACACTCCCCTTCCAGTTGTGTCCAATCTATCTTTCCGATATACATTCCACGCTTCGCTAAATATTTCTGAACTTGCCACATCATGATTTAGCCAGCTTTCGGTGCCTAAAACTATCTGAGCGCAATAACTTCCATGCAGCGCTGGCAATTCGGGAACTTTGTTTTTAATGCTTTGAAAGTTGTGCACTCCACAAGTACTCTGCTAGACTAGTAGCCCTTTCCTTAGTGTAGTGTGCACCCCTGATCTATCTAGGGGCGTCCTACAATTCCCCGATAACACAAATCCAGAAATCTGCAGCCATAAGTGTCACAGAGTCGTCGATGCCTCTGGTTCAGACCCTCCACCCGGCCCCAAACCAAAGGACCCCGATCAACCCTGGGAACAGTGCTACAAATCGACAGCTCTGCTTGCACCCCGCGTGCGAGGGCAGCAGCCTTCACCAATTCCGCCAGCCGTCTTTAGGACCTGAGGATGTCCTCAGAACCCAAGCGACAAGCGTCATTGGTGCCGACGTGAGCCGCGACTTGCAGTCGACCGCACCCCGCACCCTCGATAGCCGCCGGCAAGGCCGCCTCCACATCTCGGACGAGGACCCCCGGCAGACACACCGAGTGCACGTTGGACTTCTTTCCGGATCTCCACGCTGTCTGCCTAAGAGGCTCCATCACGCGCCTAACATTGGAGATCCCAATAACTAATAATCCCGTCCCCCGTGCACCTGCTCGGACCCTGCTGGAGGAGTGGCCACGCGTCCACTCACAGGACGAACGGGCGCGGACGGACGGCCAGCCTCCATATTGGCCTTCCTTCTCGAGCGACGCGAACGCCGTTCAACCCTCTTGCGGAGAGGGCGGCTCGAACGTCCGGTAGATTCGAACATTTCGAGAGTGTTACTGACTTGTGGGATGCTTCAGGAACTGGAATGAGCCTTGCTAGAGGGAAGGCGACGTTCTTTTCGAGAAACACTGTAGAAGAAATTTAAAGGGGCGGAATTTGAAGCTGACTGCAGGACGATTCTGCCACTAAAATATATTTCTCGTATCTCGTACGGACCACAATATACAATACTGGCCATTAAAATTGCTACACAAGAAGAAATGCAGATGATAAACGGGTATTCATTGGGCAAATATATTATACCAGAACTGACATGTGATTACCTTTTCACACAATTTGGGTACATAAATCCTGAGAAATCAGTACCCAGAACAACCACGTCTGGCCGTAATAACGGCATTGATACTCCTGGGCATTGATTCAAACACAGCTTGGATGGCAGGTACAGATGCACATGCAGCTTCAACACGATACTACAGTTCATCAACAGTATTGACTGGCGTATTGTGACGAGCCAGTTGCTCGGCCACCATTGACCAGACGTTTTCAATTGGTGAGAGATCTGGAGAATGTGCTGGCCAGGGCAGCAGCTGAACATTTTCCGTATCCAGAAAGGCCCGTACAGGACCTGCAACACGCGGTCGTGAAATGTAGGGTTTCACAGGGATCGAATGAAGGGTAGAGTTACGGGTCATAACACATCTGAAATGTAATGGCCACTGTTCCAAGTGCCGTCGTTGCGAACAAGAGGTGACTCAGACGTTTATCCAATGGCACCCTATACCATCACGCCGGGTGATACGCCAGTAAGGCGATGACGAATACTCGCTTCCAATGTGCATTGACCGCGATATCGCCAAACACGAATGCGACCATCATGATGCTGTAAACAGAACCTGGATTCATCCGAAAAACTGACTTTTGCCACTCGTGTACCCAGGTCCGTCGTTGCGTTCACCATCGCAGGCGCTTCTGTCTGTGATGCAGCGTCTAGGGTAATCACAGCCATGGTCTCCGAGCTGGTAGTCCATACTGCTGCAAACGTCGTCGAACTGTTCGTTCAGATGGTTGTGTCTTGCAAACGTCCCCATCTGTTGAGACAGGGATCGAGCCGTGGCTGCGTGATCCGTTACAGCCATGCGGATTAGATGCCTGTCATCTCGACTGCTAGTGATACGAAGCCGTTGGGATCCAGCACGGCGTTCCGTATTGCTCTCCTGAACCCACCGATTCCATATTCTGTTAACAGTCATTGGGTCGTGACCAACGCGAGCAGCAATGGCGCGATACGATAAACCGCAATCGCGATAGGCTACAATCCGACCTTTATCAAAGTCGGAAACGTGATGGTACGCATTTCTCCTCCTTATAAGAGACATCACAACAACGTTTCACCAGGCAACGCAGGTCAACTGCTGTTTGTGAATGAGAAATCGGTTGGAAACTTTCCTCATGTCAGCACGTTGTAGGTGTTGCCACCGGCGCCAACCTTGTGTGAATGCTCTGAAACGCTAATCATTTGGCTATCACAGTATTTGTTCCTGTCGGTAAAATTTCGCGTCTGTAGCTCGTCATCTTCGTGGTGTAGCAATTTTAATAGCCAGGAGTGTGTAAGAATAATTAGGGCTCGTGCAGTGGCATATGAGCATTCGTTCTTGCTTCGTTTTATATGGGAGTAGAAGAGGAAAGCTAGTAATTAGAAGTGGTACTAGGTACCCTCCACGACGCACCTTTCGGTGAACTGAGGAGTATGGATGTAGATGTAGATGCAGTAATTTTGTAGCTATTACAATTCGTTGTCCAATAGAAACGGTATAGAAATGTTTCATGCACTACTTATTACAGACTATTTCCCACATGCTTCGTGTAGTGTTATTCAAGGCCTTCCACAGCACTGTTGGATACGTTTTTCCTTGTGGCCATACGTTCACTCCTTCACCGTACCTAAGCCATCTGAAACTTTCTGTGACACGAAGACTGCAGGAAAATTCAAAGTTTTCCTCGAAGTCGGTCTGTCCCAGAAATCCATTCTCAAGGGCGCAGCTGCGTCATTTGCACTGCAGGTTCCCAGAAACGCCGTAACGACCCTGAAGGTCGCTTCTCCGCTAACGCACGGGCGTACCTATTGCTTTCGCAGAAGCCCGCGAGGTACCTGTGGTTACTCGCTAAGATCCGAGCCTGTGAGACCAACTGTTGAACCAAGTGTACCTCACTAAAATGTTTTGCTCAGTCACATCTTGCACTTTTAGTGACAAGCAAGAAAGAAGGAAGAGGAGGGAATAACCCAATTAGAGCCTAGAAATAGTAATATTACCTGACATAGTCGGGTTTGGAGGCAATATGATCGTTTTATAGTTTTCAAAATGAAATTCCAAGATCGCACATTAATAATTTATTCAATGACGGCCGGTTTCGGTGAACTGTATCACCATCGTCTGGTTACATATGAGGAGCTACTTTTCAAAACGCATCATGTCCAGTGAAGTAAATTTTTCAGTAGAAGCGAAAAACGTATACCGCAAAAATATTCGATTAATTTTTCCGAATTTTATACCACATACTGGGGTAGGGCTGTTGATCAAAATGTGTTTAATACAAGGAAATTGCTTTTTATACTTTCAAGCTATGAGCACTTTAGTGATGGACAAACTGCATTTTGTTGTGTTCTATTGGACAATCTGCCTTTTGATGCAAGCTATTTTGGACATGATGCTTTCTGATTAGTGTTCAGTCACTGGTAAAAATACTATTTATGGTTGAAATTACAATTTTTAACATTCAGCGAAGCATTTTAACACCAAAAGTAGGAACGAAACCGAAAAATTTTTCAAGAAAAGTCTCCTTTTCTAAACAAACAGTATCTCGGGCAGTACGTTCGTTACATGGCAGGCTGATAGTCTGAGTGAAAAATTCAAGTATTTCATTTTCTCACCAGTTGTTTCCAAATGTGAGACTTGGTAGTTTTTCACATCATCTTTCTTTTCTTGTTTCATCCTCATCAGTGATGACACTTTGGAGATATCTGACGCTTTGTTAAAGCTGTATTCACGTTCACGTAACAGCAAAAAGCGCTTTGAAGGATCATCAGAATGGTGATGAGTATTTTGATTTTCACTTCAGTTACCCTTTCACCTACCATGTGAATTTTTCAAATGAATCCTTTTCAGATCACTGATCCCACCTGAGGCCTCAAAATTGTACTTATTTCCTTGAAATCAAATATTTCCGAATCTTTCCCTCAAATCGTTGATTCGCACCGTCTGCATAAACATTCTGGTACATGTTTGGTTTCAATATTTCTGAAATTTCACGAAGTTTATTTTCTACTCGTCCAAATACTCTGTCGGGAGGTAACGTTCTCGATCTGGAAAACAGAGAAGTACATCAATCACATGCACAGGAGAGTGTTTGAATAATCAGAAAGCAATTGCTTGAATTACTGATTTTGTCTTCATTCGTCTTCTCGGCACACGATTGATCTGCTCTGCAGCAGTCACATATTCACTCGCTATAATATTCTGCATCCTAGCACAAAAACGTTTTTACTGTCTGTAAGTCTTACAGACAGAATGATAAACCTTTATACACAACAATGCCGTGATAATGAAAATGAATACTTACTGGTCATTGTTGGCCAGTTAAATGGTTTCGATTTAGTGCACTTGTCTTACAATGTAGTCAACATTGCTTAATAAAACAGACTAGGGGCAACTGTTGGACTTAATGCAGTTTGATTCAATCACACCAGAGGACAAAATGCTATTTGTTGCATCTGCGACTTTCCAGCGCCCTTTTTTAAGGTGTTAAAATGCGTTTTGACACAATCTGATTGCAGAAGTGTATAGAGTGGGTAATAGAATACCGGATTTCATATCAAACTCAATTTTGTCCACCAGTGGACACAATACGTTTTGAAAAGTTGCTCCTCATATATATTTATACAAGCTGGTCATCTTGTTAAAAATTGGGTATAAAATAATAAGTGCAAATTGCACTTAGTAACTATATAAAAAAGAAAAAAAAGTGACTAAGTGCAATGTTGCACTTATTATTTTATACCCAATACCAGCTTGTAAAAATATATATGTGCCCAGATGATGGTGACACAGTTCACCGAAACCGGTCGTCATTGAATAAATTATTAATGTGCCATCTTGGCATTTCATTTTGAAAACTATAGCCTAGAAATAAATGACGACAAGTAAGAATTTGTGGTTCGTCGGGATTTGAAGCCAGGTCTCCTTCTTTGTACCAGTGGTCACCTTAACCACTTAGCTACCCTAGCAGGTCTTCCCAGAAGACGCACTCAACGTCTGTAGCACCCCTGTCGTCCGTATGTACTCCCTATTCGGAGTCCTGCACGAGATCGAAAGGTATTACCCCATCTACGGTGAAGCAATACATGTAAGTGAAGCAATACGTGTACACTGATGGGCTAAAGAAACTGGTATAGGAACGCATATGCAAACACAAACATATGTGGACACTCAGCGGATGTCGCTGCGTCGCCAACGCCTATATATAACAAAACAGGTGTTAGCGCAGGTATTAGATCCATTACTGCTGCTACGGTGACAGGTTATCATGATTTAGTGAACTAGTATTGCCTGTAGACGAAATTCGACCAGTTCTGTCTGTAAATTCACGAAAATGGAAAAAAAAATGTAATCGTAATTTACTGAGCACTACAAATTTATAGGTTTTATGTGAATACTGGGAGAACAGGTGAAAGAAAGGGCATGAATGTATGAAAGACACAAATGAAGGAATTAATTGCTTTATTTTACAACTTAGCACTAGAAATAACATTTATAGTAAAAATCCTTTCATCATTCGCTAAATGTCCTTGTTCTCTATGTTCACAAACCATCAAAGGATCGAACTCTACTTCCTGCAACATATAGCTGACCATGTGTGAAAACTGGTTTTGTTTGAAGTATTAAAATACCAAGATCGCAAATATTGATCTATTTTTCCTGACGACAGGTTTCGATACACTTAAGGTATCATCATCTGGTCACTTCTGTCCTATGTTATCGTTTTGTGAAGGCGTATGACATTAAAATGTTACGTCAGTCATAAAACAATTCATTTTGACCAATGGTACGTCACCGATAAAACGGTTAAAATACTTAAAACACATTCTTCATTGTGTCATGTTGACCGAGCTCCTTCTTAGAACGAATTCAATAAAACGATAACATAGGACACAAGTGACCATATGATGATACATTAGTGTATCGAAACCAGTCGTCAGGAAAAATAGATCAATATTTGCGATCTTGGCATTTTAATACTTCAAAGAAAAGAGATCGCCGTCCTACCACGGAAAAATTAAACTGTTTTTGTTAATAGAATACCAAAAAAATGTTCAAATGTTTGTTAAACTTAAGGGAATTAACTGTGAGATCATCAGTCCCTAAGCTTACAAACTACTTATGAACTACCTTATGCTAAAGACGACACAATCAACCATGCCCGAGGGGGGATTCGAACCCCCGACCGTAGCGGCCGTGCAGACTGTGACTGGCGCGCCTCAGGCCGCTCGGCCACTGCGGCCGGCTAATAGAATACCAACTTTTTTTAAATTTTTGTCCTTGAGGCTTATTAAAATACTGAGATCATAAACTGAATTGTTTAATTATATTTAAAAAGCATGTTTGAAAGTTAAGAATTGGACATTACGAAGAATTTTAAAAAGTGGCAGTGGAAACCGAACCCAGGAGCTTAAGATTGGAACTCCAAGCGCTAACTGTCTGAGCTAATATTACCTGTACGTATATGGTACCTACAACGGTTATAAAAAATCCTTTTTCTTTTTACCACTCTTAACGGCTACGTGCACACATAATTTTTATATTCGCAACATCTGTGAGAACCTTTCGTATTACGTACGTTTCATTGGCCTTCTTGTGTGATTAATATTAAAAAGTGTTATCGTATTTATATAATGATGATTTCACCATAGTTTTGCAGTTGGCGCACGCATGATGGGACACAGCTTCTCGGAGATAGCAATGAGGTGTGGGTTTTTCCGTACGACCGTTTCAGGACCGCACTATGAATATCGAGAATCCGGTAAAACATCAGACCACCGACATCGGTACGGTCGGAAAACGACCGTGCAAGAACGGGACCGACGACGAGTGAAAGGAACCGTTCAAAATTAGAGAATGCAAGCGTTCCGTAAACTGCTGCGAATTTCAACGCTGGCCCTTCTGCAAGTGTCAGAAGCCAACCATTCAGTCAAACATCTTTGAACTGGACTTCCGGATCCGAACGCCCACTTGTGTACCGACGCAGAAAGCTTTAAGCATCACCTGGGCTTGTAAACACCGACTGTTGATGTGCATCTTCATGTTTTCGCGGCGCAATGACTGTTCAAAGAAGTTTCGGGCGCGCAGCCGCATAAAGTTTACTCCTTCTAATATTTCGGATGAGAAACGTTCAGCCATCTTCAGAGAGAGTCGAAGACTGACGCTCCAGCACGCGCTTCGTGCTTATAAACGCGCGGGCCGCGCTACTGCGCATGCGGCCACAGATACAAGATCCCATGTGAATGTGGCCTTTCGTACATAGGACAGACGACACGTACAGTCCAGGAAAGATGCACGGAACACCAGAGATATACCCGTCTCTTACAACCTAATAAATCGGCAGTGGCAGAGCACTGTATTGACACTGGACACTTCATGACGTACGAAAACGTCACAATTTTAGCTTCCACTTCATCTTTCTGGGACTCAGTGGTGAAAGAAGCAATAGAAATTCGCTTGGGGACGAAATTAATTAACAGAGACAGCGGCTTCAGTTCAGATAAATCATGGAATCCGGCACTTTCTTTAACCCTTAGTTTCCCAGGTCAATTTTCTGTCACACTCTGCCACAGGTGCCTGACAGACCGAAATTATTAAATAATCAATTTATTACGCAAAATGCCACTTAGTTCTACGTAAATTCTGTAAAAAAACATTTTAAAACGTAAAACTGCAGAAAATGGATTTAACATTGCATTATTTTATTAACGCTGTGAAAAGTCAATTACTCTCGCCTTTAAATTTTACTTTGTGCCGTATTTTTATTGTTTGTTATGCATTAATGATAAAAACAAACTCTCCAAAACAAAAATCACAAAAATAATAATTTCAATATTTCTTTGTTGGGAACTTTTTGTCTTTTCAAATATTTTCTCTGCGCTCGATGCTTTGGTGGAACACTCAAGGCAGATGGGCTTCTTGCAAGAATGCTAAAACATAACGCGTCTTTCTTTTCTGTTTTTGGTCACTGTGTATGTCCGTCATAATTTCGATTACTTCTTTCACTCGATGAATCCACAGGTGCAATTTCTTCACTTTCACACTGTTATAAGTCTTAATTATGTTCACTTTGAATCTCATAGTCACTGTCTCACCCCGCCCCCCCCCCCCCCCCATCACTTCCTAAAGGGTCTTCAAACCATTTCAAAACAGTATCCTCAAAATGAGGTTCTGTAGCACGTACAGTAGAGGAAGAGCTCGGCGCTCAATCCATAAGACGAAGGCCCAGGTGTGGTCTCGGAGATCGCTAGCACAGAAGAAGATGTAATAATACTGCTCCGACTTGCATTAACGTGATTACTGACAATGGAAAACAGTGCACGTGTTGGAAACAACGATTACACTACGCTGTCCATTAACAATTAACCAACAATAAGCGCTTGCGGTCAGAGAGACCGCGCCTGGGACGTTAAGGGTTAATAAATATACAAAGACGCCGCCACAGCGCAGATCATAACACATCGATTTCTCCGCAGTAATCGGCCATGCAGCCACAGACATAATTTACACATACGTGTACTTCCTTGCCGCCGAGTAACGTCTTTGGCGCCTTGTTGTATCTGTGGCCGCATGCGCAGTAGCGCGGCCCGCGCGTTTATAAGCACGAAGCGCGTGCTGGAGCGTCAGTCTTCGACTCTCTGAAGATGACTGAACGTTTCTCAGCCGAAATATTAGAAGAAGTAAACTTTATGCGGCTGCACGCCCGAAACTTCTTTGAACCGACTGTTGATGACTGGAAACATGTTGCTTGTCTGATGACTCTCGTTTCCAATTGCATCGAGCGGATGGACATATACGAGACAAGTTTATGAATCCATGGATCCTGAATGTCAGCAGGGAACTGTTGACACTGGTGGTGATTCTGTAATTGTGTACGGCCTGTGCAGTTAAAATGATACGTCTAGATACAAGTGCCAGCCCTAAGAACATCGATGATGCAGTAGCTGGTATGAGTGCAGATCTTTGCTCTGTTTCACGATGGGCACAAAACGTAGGTCTTATGTTAATCAGCCGGTATTTTCGTCAAACAGTCCCAGAAATTCACCTCAGTGGTATATAATTACCTTATAAAAAAAGTAAAAGACTTTGAAATAATCTTGGATGAACATCTAAACTAGTAAGAACAAACAGTTGTAGCTTGCAAGAAATCGCTTCCATACCTATATGCAATCCAAAAATTTAGAAAAATATTTCCAACCCAACTTAAACAAAGATTAGTCCAAACACATGTCTTGCCAAATCTTTACTACTGTGATGTAGTTCAACACGGCACAGACAGTGAAAATTGGAGACGCCTCGAGCTAGTGATGTATGCTTGCGTCAGGTACGTGTGCAATATACGGTTGTACGATTATATCAGTCCTTCATATACCCAGCTAGGTTGGATGCGTCTACAAAACTGGCGCTATTTACAAACGCTGTGATTACTTCATCGATTTCCCAGCCACCAGTGCCCCCAATACTTATCTTCTCGCATTAAACAACTATCATCATTCCACAACCACAATGCCGGTTCTAGCATCTTGGCTGTACCTTCACACAACACTAAATATTTCTCCGTGTCGTTCTCCGTCTCAGCCTTACGAATACTGCCATGTGATCTACATCTTACCCTAAACCACTCGACATTCAAGAGGTAACTTGAAAGTAGCTTGTTAAATTTTTACTGCAAGATCTTTGGCGGTAGATATCATCAAAGACAAGTTAAAATGCTGCTCCAAATTACTTTGTGAATGCCAACAGTTCTTGCACAACGGAAATTTATCTAACTGCTTACTCCTTAAGGGAGCAACCAACGTTTTAACAAACACAAAAATTATGTAAGGAGTAGATGAATAGACATGGGACGAGGAGCATGAAATAACAAAGCAGGAGTTTGATAATTTAGATTATTATCTATTCAAAAAGTAAACAAACAAAAATGTGGGGAGACCAAATAAACACTATGAAGCACACACATTGTACAACAGTGAATTAAATTATTAATTTACTGCCCGTAATAAGATGGTTTCTGCCCTTTCTGAATATGGAGGTAATGTTGGAGGATATTTGCAAATGCACAGGGGATAAAGAAGGCACACTCATTCACTCACAGACACACGCATAATGCTTGTGACACTTACTCAATCAGGAACAACTCATGGAAGCTGCAAAAACGAAACGTCAGGGGCGTTTTGACAAGATATCAGATGTCTTCAAGCACAATTTAAAAGTATACAATGCATGAACATGAACATGTGCAGGGAGGCAGCAACATACTATCCTTAAGTACCATGTGGTGTATGAACTCAGTGAACTACATAGATTTTTCAAAAATAAATTAATTTAAAATAAACAAGTACAGCACATGCGAGAATTCAACAAAAGAAAGCTGCTACCAATAAAGAGCATGGCTGAAGGCCGAAGCAATGTTACAAAAGCACGTTGTGCAATCGGTCATACCAAGATAGTGAAGATGGAATCAATCCAGAAATTTCGAGAGAGAATGTAACATGTTCGCAGAAACAGACACCATACGGAAACGATACTTAAAAGCAGTAAGTAATTCAAACATACTAAGTTTACACAAACGCTGAAGGTCACAAACGTGTATTCTAACTTGAGAAAACATGACACAAAAACGATTACCAGATTGAAAATACAAATACTAAATTTATACTCAATTACTCGAGTTCTGAAAAATAAGAAACACTTCGTCCTGCATAGCGAAATACTTACTTAAGAAAAACAGTTTTAACCCAGAAATGCCTGATCACAAATAAAGTTCTAACAGCCATCCCTCAGCATGATTCGACGAAATACATCGGCGGTCGCAGCAAAGGTGCCTCCGAAAGACACGCGCAGAGCGTTCCCTGGCCGTACCAGACGTTAGGGTGCGTTCTCTGTCTGTCTACCAACCCCCGCCACCTGAGGGAGATAATTCCCTCTACTGCTGTTCCGGAGAGGTCTCTTTTGTTACCTCTTTGGTCCATGATTATGTCGGTACCACACTAACAACAAGCCACCTCGACATCTTGGCAAGTAAGGGTGTCTGGCTACGTAGCAGACGGCAGTACAGACGACATACGAAACCACGCGCTTTTAACTGCAGTAAACGAGGCCTAAAGCGCGAAGCGGCGACTGTAAGCCATTGCGCGGCAATTAGTCAATATTAAAAGCAACCTTCCACATTCATACGAACACACAAGTTCAATCACAAGGGCGGAAAGATGTATAAACAAAAGGCATTGATCATTAATATAGGGATACAATAATTTATTTACAGATAAACAAAACTAGTGGTGGAGTAGTAATGAAAGTAGACCTTTTTATAGTTCAGAACTCAAAATGGAACACGAACACACATTCAGTGGACGTGTTTCAAACTCAAAATTTACATACTGACGATGGCATAGCCTCCATTGTTACCCTCCTCTTAGTTCTTTCTCTCTTCTCTCCATCATTGCCTTGAATCTTACCATTCTATTTCTCTTCCTCTAACAAATTTATCTCTTATATATCTCTCTCACCATATTTGTGGTGGAACAGGGACGGGATAACTGCGAAGGTTAATACAGTTAGTCATGTTCATCTTTAGTCACTAATCATGAGAGTATTTTGACACTAGAAAGGTTTTATCAGTTGCTAGGACGTTGTTGATTAATTATTTACAGTCCCCTAGCATCACCGTCACAATCTAACCCTGCAAAATTTTATGACTTTGTCCGAAGTGTCCCACACCACAATATAAATCAGAAAATATAGGATTAACTCCTTTAAAAAGTTCAAAAAGAATAAATAAGGTTCCTGTAAGAGTGGGGCAAGGAAACAGTCTGTGGCCGTTACTAAAATTTTATCGATGTCAAACACAGGCACTACTGTTTGCTGACGCTAACTTGTAGTGAAAAAATTAATATTACACCGCCTGCTAAACACTGTTTTTCCATATTCACACTCTATACCAATACAATATCACATTCGAAGCTAGTCAGTAATAATTTCAATCAGAATTTAAATTGTTTACTGAAATAACTAGAAGTTCTTCACAAAAATGAAATTACTCTTGCTATAATATATTCTTAATTATAAATAACTCTTCATAACTGCAAGATACTTTTCAATATTAACAAATATTTATTCTTTTTCATACTAATACAAAGTCAGTTTAGCAAGATACCTGAACCTGTAAAACCAGCTTGGACTGAATCTCAATTTAATGTTCTTTTCTTTTCTTCTTTGAAACGATAGACGCGCGGCAATAAAGAAGGCGCAGCTGCATTCGTAGCCCCGTAGCCGTCGCGGCCAGCATAGCGGTCACACACTCCACTGCAAGCTTGGCTGCGGCGGCGACGATGCTACCCTTGTTGATTGCGACGCCTCGATCGTACATGTAACATGCAGGAAATAAAACATTTTAACAATCATATTATAAAATAACAATATTTACATCAACATCAAATATGTGTACATTTAACCCTCCGTCGGGCGCAGTCGGCCTCACAGGCCAGCAAAACACTTTTTTGATTCCCGTGCTTAACAGTGGTGGCCCAGCGGCCCGCCTCTCCGTTTACTCGCGTAACTTTGGGAACCTCACACAGTGCCGATCCATAGGCTGCCGTCGATTTCCACGCGGATCACGGGGAACTCCTTGGGCCTCACAGGCCGTCTGCACCCGATTACGTTATAGTTTTTAAGGTGAGATCTTTCAAGATATTTTTATTTTATTACTTCTTTTAAATCAAAATAAGTCTGTCCTCTGTGATTTTTCACCGTTACCTTCGGAAAAAAAGAAGACTTTGACGACCCTGGCCCTTCAGACTGAGTGCGCCTAATGGAGTTCTAATTTCAGTTTTCCTTTCTTTTCCTACGTTATCACATATATATTTTCTGCTGAAATGTCCAGAAAAGTATATTATGCCTCTAAGCCAATGATCTTGTGGAAATAATGCGCCTCCTCGAGGACGAAACTGCTGAAGATCCAGCCGCGCTCGAAGATTTAGTCGATGAGAGAGACACCCACTCTCAGGATGAGGTAGGAGAAGGCAAGGAGGACTCAGCAACTGAACAGGAAGTTTAGGGAACAGCTCGGGAATATGAAGAAGAGAAGAAAATATGTGAGGAGTTTTTATCTTGGAAACGATAAGACGACGAAGTAGTCTAAGTAGATACCTTCTACTATTCATAGTGTGAAGAGTCACACCATTATTACACAACATCCAGTGTAAAAGATATTGCTACAAATGACGCCACCAATTGCAAAACCTTGTGTCATCAACTTCTAACTGGACAATTTAGCCTGTGTATGCTATGGATGTATGTGGAATGTCGATTCGGCTGCAAACTCGACTGAAAAAATTTTTACCTCACAAGGAACGGTAAGGCTCTCCCACATTACCTCCCAAATGGCTAAAACGTCGACCATGCGTGGCTGAAACAAGAGTTTGGAGAATTAAGAATCACGAATGTTCAGCTTGTCATCAACCAGTCTGCTTGAGCGACGTATACGTTCTGTGCCATACCTGTGTTTCAGCTGTTGATTTGGGAGCTATAGCATCGGCTTTTGGCTGCAAATCTGGCGAGAATAGACTGTCTTCAAAAATAACTTCATTACTTTTATGGATGTCTGTTTAACCAATTTTTAATGCTCTTTGTGGGAAATTTGTAATTTGGGTCACTTTAGTTTAAGGTGTATTGTGTTAAATAAATCCATTATTATGCTTTAAGTTTGCTGTAATTCCTTCCTTTAGATCCTCTTCAAGCCTAGCCAACACGCATTTTGTATTTGATTTAACATGGCGGGGCTAGTCCACAAAATATGTGGGTGGCCTCACAGGCTGGGTGCGCCTGATTTTGTTTCATCTGGAGGTGCGCCCGACGGAGGGTTAAATAAAAAGTTACGTTTTTCTTATTTACAACTTCCAAAACAGTGCTGACATAGGAAAATGTAGGACGACTATCTGGTCCCACTACACATTCTATCGTCTTATGTCTCTGCTTGATGCTGATAACTGACAATCTGTGAGAACATAGCAATTTCTAAATAGTAATAGGGCTGATGTTCACAATATGGAACACGCTTACTTTGCAAAGTCATTATTATTCTTGGTACTATTATTTTTATTATTATAATTTTTGATTCTTATAACTTATCTAAGTATTTTTATTTCAATTATATTCTAGTAATAATCTGTACTTTTCTTTAATTTAATAATTGTTATTATCTTGGTGTGGTGTCTGTTTTTGAGACATATCGGAAAGAACAGACATCACACCAAAATAATATTTAGACGCGAAGACGGCGTCAGCTTCAGTTATTTCGCCGCAGATGCGGTCATACGTTCGACCTCGCACGGGAATCCGTAATGGCAAGTTTAAGAGGGCGTGAACGATAGCAGTGCTATAGCCATAGTGAGCGACTTGTGGGAATTTGAGACGAACAGGAGGCGAGCACGGGGGGCCAAGTGGTTAAGACGACCGCTGGCCCAAAGCGGGAGACCCGGGTTCGATTCCCGGTCCTATTCACATTTCACTTGTCGCCATTGTTTCATTTCAATGCCCTAAAGCAGCTTCTGTCAATCCTTTCCTTCCTAATCCTTCTTCTTTCCTCTCCTTTATCGATCATTAATAATTGTATTGTACCTGGTCTGTCTGTAATGTACTAGACAAAGTGTTCACCTTGAGTAAGCCTGGTTAGGTGTAAGAGAGGGCCTGAAGGCCATAATCTTGCCAGGTAAAATAAATACATAAACAAATGAATAAAATTCGCGGACGGTGTTTGGTGCGGTCCAGAAAGACGCTTACCAAGACTGCCTCCGAAAGTGGAGGCGGCGTTGTGAGCTATGCATCAGTTGTGGCCGCGGTGGAGTAGCTGAGCGATCTAAGGCACCTCGCTGCGGAGCGCGCGGTTGCTCGCCGTCGGGGATTAGATTAGATTAGTTATTTGTTCCGTAGATCCATGTTGAGGGGATCCTCGTGGATGTGGAACATCTCAAGAAACAAAATTTACAAGTTGAATAATAGATAATACTATTAATATAAATACAAATACATACACTTATAAATACAGATACATAAATTTTAAGTTTTTTTTTTTTTCCAGATAATATAATAATATAGTATGAGTGCATGCATCATTTGGTACAATTTAGAAATTCACTAATGGAGTAGTAAGAGTTGGCCACTAGAAAGTCTTTTAGGTTCCTCTTAAACTGATCTTTATTTGTAGTTAAATTTTTTATACTTGATGGTAAATTATTGAAAATGTGTGTTCCTGAGTAGTGGACCCCTTTTTGAACTAAAATAAGTACTTTTAAGTCGTTGTGTAGATCATTTTTATTTCTAGTATTGTATGTATGAACTAAGCTGTTTGTTGGGAAAAGGGATATATTATTTATGACAAATTTCATTAAGGAATAAATATACTGAGAGGCAGTAGTTAATATACCTTGTTCTTTGAAGAGGCTTCTACAAATAATACGTATTACACGTTTTTGGACTCTGAAGACATTTGACTGACTTGAAGAGCTACCCCAAAATATTATACCATATGACATTAAGGAATGAAAGTAACCAAAGTATGCAAGCTTTGTTATTTTTATGTCTCCTATGTCTGATAACACTCGTATTGAAAATACAGATTTGTTGAGTCGTTTCTGCAGTTCTGTGGTGTGCTCCTCCCAACTAAATTTATTATTAAGCTGTAATCCCAGGAATTTAATACTGTCAACCTCTTCTATCTGCTCTTCTTCATAATTAATGCATATGCTGTCAGGAAATCTCTTACATGTTCTGAACTGAATGTAGTGCGTCTTTTCAAAGTTTAATGACAATGAGTTGGCTTTAAACCATTTATTGATGTTCATGAAAATATCATTAGGGTTCGAGTCCTCCCTAAGGCATGGGTCTATGTGTTTGTCCTTAGGTTAGTTTACCTTAGTTTAAGTAGTTTGTAAGATACGGACTGATGACCACGCAGTTTGGTCCGATAGATTTACAAACATTTGAACATCAGTTGTATTTCGAATGAGACCGTGCACAATAAACGAAAGGTTAGCGCTGAAGGATTTTGTGCAGAGTTGCGGAATGTCTTGAACAGACCTCGTAAAAAACAAATGGTTGTGGCAGAGACGAGTATTGTGGTAGCGGCTGCCATCTGTCTGGTTGAGACGCGCGCCTCATACGCCAGTAGGGCTGTGTATCGACCGTGCTGCGGTCTGGGGCCCACTGGTCGACCACTGGCACACTTTCGCATGCAATCTCTTCCTCCAGCGGCCTTCTGTAATCCCGAGATGGCACTTTTGGACACCCTCACTATGTGATAGTAATGGCATCCTCCGATGATAGCGCTACTAAAGCAGAGTTACTAAACGCAGCTTTTAGAAACTCATTCACCAAAGAAGACGAAACCAATATTCCGTATTTCGAATTACAAACAGAGGCGAGAATGAGTAACGTTGAAGTAGATGTCCTCGGAGTAGTGACGCAACTTAAATCACTTAACAAGTCCTCTAGTCCGGGCTGTATACTCATTAGATTTCTATTGATATACATGTGGCGTCTGTTCCGAAACAGCAGACGTCACTTCCGATCCTGTAGTTGTTATTCTTTCATATTATGACATCAACTGCGAATAAGCAAAGCTGAAAATGTGTACTCAGCCGGGATTCGAACCCGAGTCTCCCGCTTTCTAGGCAGTTGCACTGGGGACACAGTAGTCACCGCACCTGCAAGGACTACCTAAGCACGCCTCCCGTCAGATACAAATTCCCAGCTTCGCCCTGCCCACAGTACTCAAACTCGTAGTTATGAACTAATTCCCGTAAGAGTAAGGGCTTCAAACTTGCCCACCCCTCCCCTCTAACGATAGGATCATTGCCCGTCACCGGCATATTATATATATATACATGTGGCGTCTGTTCCGAAAGAACAGACGTCACTTCTGATCCCGCAGTTGTTATTATTTAATATTCACAGAATATACGACATCAACTGCGATTGGGCAAAGCTGAAAATGTGTACCCAGCCGGGATTCGAACCCGGGTCTCCTGCTTTCTAGGCAGTTGCGCTGACCCCTACACCATTGGGGACACAGCGATCACCGCACCTGCAAGGACTACCTAAGCACGCCTCCCGCCAGACACAAATTCCCAGACTTACCCTGCCCACAGTACTGAAACTCGTAGCTTCAGAAACTAATTCCTGTAAGAGTAAGGACCTCAGTTTGAGTACTGTGGGCAGGGTAAAGCTGGGAATTTGTGCCTGGTGGGAGGCGTGCTTAGGTAGTCCTTGCAGGTGCGGTAAACACTGTGGCCCCAGAAAGAGGAAGAACCGCTTTCGAATTCCGGCTGGGTACACATTTTCAGCTTTGCCCATTCGCAGTTGATGTCATATATTCTGTGAATACATTAGATTTCTATTTGATTCTGCTGAAGCGATAGACCTTATTTAACAAGGTTGCAAGCAGACTTAGGATTTAATGTCCCATCGACAGCTTGGTCATTAAAGACAGAGCTAATGCTCGAAGTTTTGGGTAAGGATGGGGAAGAAAGTCAGCCGTGCCCTTCGAAAGGAGCCATCCCGGCATTTGCCTGGAGTGGTTTAGGGAAATTATGGAAAACCTAAATCTGGATGGCCGGAGGTGGATTTGAACCACCGTCCTCCCGAAAGCGAGTGCAGTGTGTTACCACTGCTCCACCTCGCACGGTCTTACTTAACACGCATACACAACCGCTCGCTCAAAGAAGGATCAGTATCAAAAGACTGGAAAGTAGCACAGGTCAAACCTATATTCAAGAAAGGCAGTAGGAGTAGCCCAATAAACTACACGCCTATTTCATTAACGTAAATTTGCAGCAGGGTTTTGGAACATATCCTGTATTCAAATGTTATGAATTATCTCGAACAGAATGATCTATTGACCCAAGCTCGACACGGATTTAGAACATATCGTTCATGCGAAACACAACTAGCTCTTTACTCACATGAAGTGATGAGTGCTAACGACAAGGGATCTCAAATTGATTCCATACTTCTTTATTTCCAGAAGGCTTTTGACACCATACGTGACAAACGGCTGTTAATCAAATTACGTTGTTATGAAATATCGTCCCACATTTACGATTCGGTGGGGTATTTCTCGTCAGAGAGTACACAGTTTGTAGTAATCGCTGGTAAGGCATCGACTAAAACAGAGGTGATACAGGGCTTTCCACGGGGTGGTGGTATTGGTCCTCTACTGTTCCTTATTTACATAAACGATTTGGCAGAAAATCTAAGCAGCTCTCTTAGGTTCTTTGCAGATGACGCCGTCATTTATCGTCTAGTAGAGTCATCTGTATATCGAAACCAACTGCAAAAATATCTAAATAAGATATCACTGTGGTGTAAAAATTGGCAATTGACTCTAAATAATGAGAAGTGTTAAGTCGTCCACATGAGTACGAAAGAAATCCGTTAGTAGTATAGCAAAGGGCATACGGAGCCACTGAAAATCGCCCGTCGATGTTAGTTTCATCGACGCCAGGTACCCCTCTCCACGCTCGGCCAATTGCCTGACCTCTGATCAAAGGATGCCGCCACACTCGAACAATAGCGCGTTTAAGGATGATTGACAGGTTAGGCCTACAGGCAACTGCACTTACAAACACCTACCTGTATGCCGCCCCCGACGCCGCCTCCCTCAGACACTCGCCTGACCGCTAAACAAAGGACACCGCCACCCGCCCTTCCCCGAAGGACAGAACACATAATATCAGACTTAGCGATCATTCTCATCACCGCCTCTGACGACTGTTGTAGCAATACATTAATATTTTTCTTATTGAAAATTATATCTGCGACGCTTGTCGCAAGCATCCGTTCTCTCTGCCAATAAATCTCTGATTATCCTTGTTTGAAGTAACACATTCAACTATTTCAAACGATCTGGAGAGAAAACGGAATCGCTTGTCGTCTTTCGTTTTTCTACCTTTATACTGAGCGGACGTATTTTACTCGATCTCCCGAACCATGTAAGTGTCAGCCCTGGTTAGCATCCTTTAACGTAATAAATTTTAAATTTCATTTGGAATTCCTATTTTATTTCAATTATGACTATTTCTCCCCATCTTTCATTTAATTTATTACTTGATTTACAGCAATATTAGTAAATTGATGCTTGGTCATTGTTGCCTATTGTCTCATGATGACAAAAGAACATTCTCGATGAAAAAATTATTTACTCTCATTTTATATTAAAAATTGAATTCAATGCCTGCAGGAAATCTTCATTCTGTTAAAAGCGAAGTCCGATAATTTCTTTAACTTTCAATAACCCTAGTGATCAAAATTGCACACGGGCTTAAAACTTTAATAATTAATAGTCATGAGACCAAGCATCAGTTTACGAGAACGAAGATATTAATTAATTAATTCAGGTTCAACTGAAGTGTCACGGCTTCCACCAATGAATGCATACCAGGTAACTGATTCCGCTATTTTCTTATGTAATGGTGCTTTCTGGGGTTGTCGTAATTTTTAACTTACATTGCTACTGAGAACTGATATTTCAAAAATTAATATTCATTGCTGATCTTACGGTTAGTTAAATTTCAATTCCGGTTTTCAAATTTGATCTTGTGACAACACCAGCGATAAAATACAGAAAAAAGTAACATTACACTGTGCACTTGTGCGAGGTCCGCCCCCGCGCCTTCACCCCCATCAGGCGCCCAGTTGCCCGACCTCCGCCCCAATTAATTAAATTAAATTTGCACATCAAATTAATTCCGAAATTATAATTGCCTAACATCTTATTCAGGATTTTTTCTAGGAGGCAATCTTTCAATGTAATAGTTCTGAATCCGTTTATAAGATCTTTGTTGCCATAGATCGCTTATGGCTTTTATGACTATTTCTGACTTGTTAAAGAGAGTCTCGTTAAAGAGATATGGAGGTCTACAGTTTCCAGTGTGATAACACACTACGTAAACATGTGGCACAGTATAGCACAGGGTCTTGAACAACTTGACTCAAAGGGCATATTCAAGTGATGATGTTCATACTGTGGTGTCGCACAAGTCTAAAGTGCGTGCCACCTACTTTCGCCGCGCGCCGCCATGCACGCACGGCGCGGCGTTCTTACGTCGTCAGCCACGAGCGCCCTCTGCTACAACTCCGCTCGTGGCCACCACTGAACGACATCGTCCACTTTGGACTGAGATAGGAACCAGCTAACACTTCGGAATCAGATAGGCACCAGTGAAGACTTGGCTATCGGATAGGCACTAGGCAGGCCTCTAGCTCAACTATATATCAGCATTCTGCAGTACTGAGCTATGTAAAAGTTAAGTATTACTAAGTCTCTAAGAAATATATATCTCGTTCTAATTTAGTCTAGTGTTTCTAGTTTCTGCTGTCCCACTGGTTGGTCACCTCCTACCTGCACAAGCGTGCATCCTTTATTCCTGTGTCGGTCTTTCTACTCGGCCACCGACACCTACGACGCAAACGAGACACAAAAGCGGCGACGAGGCTGGGACACAAAACATACCATTTATAACTATGATGCTGTTCATCTGAAGTATACTTCTTAACATGCCTGAACAAGTAAGATTTGATAATGACTCTTTAACGAGTCGAAACTAGTCATATAAAAGCAACAAGCGATCCATGGCAATAAAGATTTTATAAAAGGATTCACAACTATTAATTCCGAAATAGTGCAAAAACCCACCCCCTTGCACTTGTGCGAGTGCGGCTCCCAGGGACCCACCTCCTCCACCCCTCCACCCCCAGCAGACGACCACTTGACCGACTTCCATCCCCAATTAATTAAATTAAATTTGCATTTCAATTTAATTTTAACAAACTCAGTTTTTAACAGTAACGAGCACAACTGCCTCCAAAGTAAGCACAGCCCCCGCCCCTCCACCGCCCCCGCAACCATTACCGCCCCCACCTCCACCCCACTGACAGCCCTAAAGATTGCCGCTCCCACATGACAAAATCCAGGACTAGAACCTGCACACCAAAAATAAAAATTCCAAAAGTTACTACTTATAGACGTACAGTTTGTATTACACCAACAAGGGATCTAATTATTCCGTACTTCGACCAGTACAATTACCGGGAATAACACAAGAGTTACGTAAACAAATTGATCCTGCCAGCCACCAAGCCATCGACTACCGCTCCCAATTATTAATTGCGACATCCATAGTTTTAACTAGAGCAGTCCGTTTAATACATCGAACCTTTGCAGGTAAATAAAGAAACTCGGTGTAATGCTACAGATTGGTGTTGTGCAAACATTTAGAACTAATGGAATGAAACTTTCACTCTGCAGTGGAGTGTGTGCTGATATGAAACTTCCTGGCGGATTAAAATTGTGTGCCGGAATCGGGACTAGAACCTGGGTCCTTTGCAAAGGTCCCAGGTTCGAGTCCTGGTTCCAGCACACAATTTCAATCTGCCAGGAAGTTTCATTTGGAACTAATGTTCCGTTGGTTCGCCTGGGCAAAATAAATGCATTGACTCTAGACGTGTAACACACCTACCTTAACAATTTCTCTCAATAGACACCACGGAAAATAAAAAAGCTTAACAGTAATCTAGTACGATCACAAACACACAGCGTTCTCTTAGATGCCGGCAGACAGGTGGAGAAAGCACACATAGCGGTATAAATGAGACCGAAATAGACGAGGCGCGTTCGCCGAGCCGCAAGCCAATCGTTACCGACCGCTGGCTCCAGGCCGCGTCTCTAATTGAACTTGGCGTGACGAGGTATTTGTTATCACATAACATCGCGTATTTACAGGGTGCCCAGAAAAGGACTCCCTGATTTCAAAATTAAATATCTCGAAAACAAAGATCGATAGAGGAATGCAGTAAACGGTATGTTTATTGTGAAAACTGTAAGAAGTTTATACAGCAGTTTGAAATAATAGTTAACGAAAGCTGCTAACAGATGGCACTGCAATCGCCATACGTGATGCCTAGTATAAATAGTGATGCGAAGCCCAGAGCGATCAGTTCCACTATTGAAACGTGAAAGCAGGTTAGCGTACCGAAGGAAGAGATTAAAACCATGTACTCAATTGAACAACGCGTTTTTCTGGTGCTAGAGTACCACAGGTTAGAAGAGAGTCCTACGTTGCAATTTTGGAACAATTTGTCGCCACACAGCAAGCGTTAGAGGACCGACCAGGTACTAAATGGTTTATGCAAGATGGAGCCCGACCACATCGGACCGAACAAGTGTTTCGCTTTCTTGAGGAATATTTCGGGAATCGCGTCATTGCTTTGGAATATCCCAAATTCACTGGTGCAGGCATGGACTGGCCTTCATATTCGCCGGATTTGACTCCCTGTGACTTTTTTGTGGGACACAGTGAAAGACATGGTCTACCCGAAGCATCCCGTCACGCTGGACGAGCTTGAATCGGCGATCTCTGTGGCATATGAATCAATTTCGGTTGAGACACTACGAAATGTGATGGCGAATTTCATTCTTCGTTTGCGCCACCTCTGTAGTGCCAATGGTGAACATTTTTAAAACATTGTGATTTGATTGTTTACAAAGAGTGTTTTCAGACGATTATTACGTATGCTGATTATTATGTATGCTGACATGAGCTGTACAGCGTACAACGCCATCTGTTAGCAGCTTTTGTAACTATTATTTCACACTACTGTATAAACTTCTTACAGCTTTCACAATGAACATACCGTTTACTGCATTCCTCTATCGATATTTAATTTTGAAATCAGGGAGCCCTTTTCTGGACACCCTGTATCATATTCAATGGCAGTACCTATTTATTAAAAAGGCTAAGTACTAAATTTTTTAGTACGGTAGATACTTGTTCGCTCCCCAGAGCAGGACCATTGCTCGCGGTTTGTGAGTGCACTTTAGAATGTAACGGTAACGAGCGCTGCAAACTTGTATGTAAAACACTCTTTCGGTAGCACAACAACAACAACAGCAGCAGAAGACATATTGTTCCGAAATGTAATACTCTCTCTCTTTAGCGATCATGCCTTATTACAATGCACACAATTCTTTTAGAAATGTACCAAGTCTTTACAACGTTTCCTGAGTTCGATGTCTCCCATCCAGCGTTTCCACTTAATATCCAGTTCTGCACTTTCCGGGAATTCGGGTAGTTCACTTTTTAGCCGGCCGCGGTGGCCGAGGGGATATGCGCCTCGGTTGCACCGTGGCAGAGTGCCAGATTACAAATCCAAAGATTGTCACGTGGATAAGAGGCCACGCAATCCATTACTTGTTTGGAAGTGGTGTCATAGGGGCGATGGATTTCTGGAACTACCTCAACAAACGTCACTGTGCAGTTTTGAAAAATCCGAAGTACGGTCAATATTTTTTGAACTACTTGAAGAGCATCTTTCACGATCCGCCCCGCAGCTGGATCATTCATGGCAAGAGATGACAATGAAACGGACAAAAAAAAAAAAAAAAAAAAAAAAAAATGGGAACAGATTAACGGTAACTCCAAAATATTTCGAGAAGACATGCTATGAATATTTGGCAGCGGAAATCGTGGAGTGAAACGTTGATTTCTTTTTCATACTTATTTTCTCCTATTTCTTCTCTTTTCACAACAGAAGTCCGCCATAAACAGATGGTTTTATTTTGTTAGTATTACAAACCCACAATAAAAGAAGTTAATAAGTATTTAATTTAAAAAAAAGAGAAAAAGTCCTCTTCAACCCCAAAAAAAAAAAAAATCCTACCTCCTGCATAAAAAAAAGAAAAAAAAGAAAAAAAGAAAAAAAAGAAAAAAGAAAAAAAAAAGGGGACTGAGGCAAAAAAAGGGGGACTGAGGCGCTTCAGTCACGGTCTGCACGGCCACTACGGCCGGGGGTTCGAATCCCCCCTCGGGCATGGATATTTGTGCCGTCCTAGTTCGTAGGTAGTTCATAAGTAGTTTGTAAGTTTAGGAAACTGATGACCCCGTAGTTAAGTCCCATAAGATTTACAAACATTTGAACATTTCTAAATGACACCCGACAGTACAGCAACCACGGAACCGAGGTAGTACTTTTCCTGCCCAATGTAACACTAATTTTCAGTTCTGTAGGACAAGCTCGACCACCCCTTTAACCACAAAAATTCCTACTCCAAGTTCCTTTCTTGTGATCTTTTTATTTCGTTCCACTTAACGTAACCCTTCCACCACCTCGTTGTTAGCCCCCCCCCCCCCCCCTACAAATGCACCAGAAAATGAAGATGCTGACCTACACACCGCAACACCTGATCTTTAAAAGAACATGGTGTGCGAACACTTTTCTGTTACAGTACAACTGCGTACGTGCAACGTAATGTTCACAAACACTTATATCGCACCATAATGCCCGCATACATGCTCTATAAGCAATGGATGGGAATGACACACAGTACAGGGCTGCACTTTATAAATATTGGCTATTCCCGTTTCGCCGGCCGCGGTGGCCGAGGTGACTGAGGCACTCCAGTCACGGTTAGCACGGCCACTACGGTCGGGGGTTCGAATCCCCCCTCGGGCATGGATATTTGTGCCGTCCTTAGTTGTAAGTAGTTCATAAGTAGTTTGTAAGTTTAGGGACTGATGACCCCGTAGTTAAGTCCCATAAGCTTTACGAACATTTTTTTTTATTCCCGTTTCCAATCTAGTCAGTAAGTGTATATTTCAACCTCCAGTCTGGTAATGCCAAACGAAGAGATAAAAGTATCCCGCAAACGCCTGTTATAAAATAGATATGATGATTCGACAAATAAATGTATTCGTCGGCAATCGATTCCAACTGCCCTATACAGCCTCCTTCCAAGCGAAAGTCACGGGTGGGTACTAAGTACTTGCATATACCCAGTTTGTTAAAAAAATCCCAGCGAAATCGTGTGGGATGCCCAACAACAACACGAAGCTGGATATAAGAGTTGCTAGTTTGACAGCGGCTCGCCCCGCTTATAAGATACGCCACGTGATTCCCTCGAGATGTTCTCCAGTGCTTCCTCGCCGCGTTTCGCCCCATTATGCCGAATGCTCTCACAACGCTGCCGCCAAGTAGGAGAAATGGTAACTTCGCATTGTCTCCATGACCAACTTGTCGAATTTACTACACATGAATAAGTTAAAAGATCAGCAATGATTTACCGTCGCCTAGCACTTGTAAATTAAACACCACTAACAAACGATCAAACAGACAATACTTCGTAAAGTACACAGTGCAGAGTTTTTAAGTACATAACCCTAAATCGACCTTTAGAGCTCTATCGCAACACATCATCCACAACTGAAAACAGATACTGCAGCGCATATTTTAAACACTTTTCACTTAAATTCTATCCCAATTAGCCTACGACACATTGTAACAACCACCACCTCCAAACCCAATGACCGAACTACAACACTAACTTACAACAAACAGCTGTTTTTAAATGTTTGTAAGTGTAAGAGCCTTAACTACGGTTGGCATTACTCCCTACGCTTACAAACTACTTTCATTAAGGACAACACACAAGCAGCCATGCCCGAGGGAGGATTCGAACACCAACGGCAAATGGCTGTGCACAACGCAGCTGGACGCCTAGTGTGCACAGCTATTCTTCCGCGACAGATCTTTTCTACTAAAGTTCTAAACTAACTAGCAAGCGGCGACAATCTAGGTATCTCTGAGTCGTTGACGGGCCCCTCTCAAACATCTAACCGATTGATCATTCATCTTTCTGCATTGCATACCCCAGCAGACAGTTTTTCAGAAACGTCTTCTATCAGACACTAGATCACATACCTCGTACGTTTAACAATCACTCGAGCACAAACAGTCATCGTACCCCTCCTTCTAACAAATCAATACTCCCGATAAATATCGGTAACACAGCCAATTACATCGCAAAAATGAGTGACACACATAAAACAGCTAACAAGGAATAATCCAGATCAAAATCAAGTTCTTTTCTTATACATATCTAATCCTTACAACCGACAACGTAAAATAGTCTACACCATTTCGAACTAATACAACACCCGAAATTTTTTTTATCGAATGCCAAGAGCTATCCTTTAAGAGACTAAACGAACGATTAAATGCGCCTCCCAACGTAGGTAACTACCCAGCTTTAACTCAGCTAACCATAGGGTTTATTGAAATCGATGCTTCTAGACCGAAGAACGATAATTTACCACCGCAAACATCTCCGCTACGAGGCGTCCATTCGTAAAGTAAACACCACAGCCCTAACACTACTAAGTATCAATATACAGTTCACAAATGTAGAACACCTCTAGGTTGCAACGAACCGTACGACTAAACAGACCGAAATCGGCATTTCGCACAAGCCAGGATACATCGTACACACCAGATTACGAATACACGAGAGCTAATTTTACGAAGAAAGAATATTACATATATCAACAACCATAAGAATATAAAAAACGAAGGACTTGTCACAGCTATACCAGCGCTCTTAATGCAATATCAACACAATAAAGGTCTCCTCTACAGGGCATAAAGAGACATCCATGCACAATCGCATTGCTGACAAATACTGCAACACTTCTATGGATCATTTTCCCGCAGTTGACACAAACGAGTTATTGAGTGTAGAATTTGACTACAACCACTGCTATAACTTGCATGATGAAAATATAGTTAGCGGTAACCTATTTTACATACACACAAACGGATCAGCGCTAAATCGCGATGTAAAGTCAATCTGCATACACCAACATAATATCGATTTAAATGAACGCTTGCTTAGCTGTTGACTGGAACAGCACAGAAATATATCTCCGATAACTGACCAACTAACATATACTCGATCAATCGAAACACTGCTCTGCTGACAATAACCTATCTTCCAGTGTTTTCTCCTAGATCTATAGACCTGTAAAACCGAAACTTTCTACACGAATAGCTATAAGTCTTAACACCAAATAGCTGTTGCAGATGCAAACTACTACATATTTTAGGCAATCACATCGACGTTGGAGCGATTCTCAGCACACTTAATCACCCTACAGATCTTATGATTTACAGCATACATCTCTTAAGGTTGGTCTATACACACCGCGGAAGAGTAAAAGGCCCCTTCCACAGAGAGAAGAAACCTAGAATGCGTCTAACTCGATACCACATCGCGAAAACAATACAGCGCTACAACAGCTTACAACACATTAGATCCAACTATAACCCTTTTTAGGGCATAGCGATCCACAGATCGATGATTTACACATCAAAACCATAGGATTACAACACATCTAACTCTTATTAGGACAAAGCGAGGTACTTCTAGTAAGGCACACAAATGTTACTCGAAGTGTCATCTACACACATCACTGAAGGGTAAAAGGGTCTGTCAACAGAAGAATATTCCGAGATTGCTTATATTCGCATCCAACAACACGAAAAATTGTGCAGAGGCACGAAAAACTTAAATTCAACAGGCCGAACTCTATCTCTTTTTAGGGTAAATCAAGCTACTGAGCACAAAAATTCACACCACAACCAACAGATCACGTCCTAATATGACTCCGACTCTTCTCCAAATTTATGATATTTCTAGATAAAGTCCAAATAAACGCCATGCGGGTGAGAGGTGTAACGCATCCTTCGATTCTAGAGGTCGATAGAGCAGACATTTAGACCCCACACAGGTAAGTACAACATATATTTTACCAAGCGATCCTATTAATCTTAGATCAAGGAGTAGACTAAGAAACAGGACTGATGAATATAAACGCCTCTATACTAACCACAGAATCGATCCAATCATTTACTGGGTTTTCCAGATAGAAGGCGATGTATACGTTAACGACCACACAACATACCTCCAAGAACCCAGTAAAAACGCACAATGGAGAGACGGGACACTGTCTTCGTTATTCAACTGTTATTACATGTAATGCATATACCACTCAAATCATAAAGAAATTGTATTATTTACCATCCAGATAAAGATAGTTTAACCTTGTAGAATACATACTGCATCGTATTTTAGGTAGTCATATCGTCGAGTACAGGTGCATTAGCGCACGTCGATAACACTGCAGAAACAGTGTAAGGTATCTTACGATGCCAACAGACAACTCTTAATGGTTATCTACACGCGCAACCGAGGGGTAAAAGAGTCTGTCAGCCGAAGAATATTCCTAGAATGCTTATATCTCTCTTTTTAGGGTAAATCAAGCCACTGATCACAAAATTCACACTACAACCAGCAGATTTTGCTCTGCGATTTTTGATGTGTGTCGTGATTGTTCCTGAGTGTCTGTATAGTTCTACTGTGGATCTTTTTTGCCAGAAATTTTCTCTAAAAACTGGATTTTTCTCAGGACTTTCCTTTTTTCTTTTTCAATCTTCTTGATTTTCGCCATTCCTATGGTGCTCGTGGTTTCCGATGCGTTGAGAGCTTCCGGTAGGACAATTATGTTTAATGTCGTAGTTTTGCGGCCGTGGAGATACATTTTTTTGTTGTAGTGGGACCAGGTGAATTTATAAACTTTCTCTAATTTTGAGACACTTTCTTCGTTTGCTTTTGTGTTCAGGCCTGTTTTCTTTTTGCATGATTTCTCCTAAATATTTAAAGTCACTGACTTGTAAAATTTTTCCGTGCTTTGTTTTTAGTGGGAGCTTTATCAGACGATTTTGTATCGAAAAATTGTGTTGTTTCATAAGAAATTTGTAGATCGGTTTTCATGACAATCTCGTGGAGTTTTTCTAGGGCATGTTGTGTTTCCGTTCTGGTATTCGAAAATCAGACATTGTGTGTTACCTTTTCCTTATTTCTGCGTACTTCAATTCCTTTGACTTCTCTTCCCCATGTACAAATAATTTTCCCCAAGTCAGCATTGAATAGGATAGTGTTACATTTGTGAAGTTGATAACTCTTGGATAGAAGTGGTGTGTGTGTGATTGTTTAAATTCAAATGGCCCCACGGGAGTATCCGAGCGGTCTGGAGCGTTACGTTGTGGATCGCGCGGTCTCCCGCGTCGGAGGTTGCAATACTCCATCGGGCATGGATGTTTGCGTTGTCTTTAGTATAAGTTAGTTCATAAATAGTTTTTAGGTTTAGGGACTGATGACCCCGCAATTAAGTCCCATAAGCTTTACAAACATTTGAACATTTTTGGAAATTCAAATGTTCTAATGTTTGTAAATCTATAGGACTTAACTACTCTGGTCATCAGTCTCTAGGCTTACAAACTACTTATGTTAAGGACAACAAATACACCCATGCCCGAGGGAGGACTCGAACCTCTGATGGCATGCAGCGCCGTGCTCCTCAGCTACAGGCTTTGGTATGTTCGGCCACTCCACTGTGGCACGTGTGATAGTTCTTTTCTGCTTTTGTGTGACGTACTTTGAGATATTAGATTTTCTTTTGATGTTTTAGGCGCATTTTATCTACTGCTCTGTATGTGCAACATTCGACTTTTTCCATGATAGAAGCAAAAGTAGCAGGGTTGTTTAGTTTTTGGGCTGTCTCAAGATGGATTTTGTATACCTTTTCATTAAGTGATTGTTTTTTCTTGTAGGTTGATTTTATCTCATGCTTCAGCCCAGCATTTCGAGCAGCTTGCCTGGCTGTCTTTGTCTCTTTCGAACTATTTTGATATTTACATTGATGTACTTTGGTATAAGATTATTATGTCTACAATGATTATTTGATGGTTACTACAGTTTTATAAAGATTAAAATGAATCTTCTCTAACTGGCAGCAGAGGACAACTGAAAATACTTGACAAGGCGGCGAAAAAAGGATAACTCCGAACGTATTACAGGAGCTGAAACGTTAGTGGGGCCAGATTATGATGAACCTTTGTTGCCTGGTGGGGTCGTTTCAGAGATATGAAGGTCAACTTTTTTTTAACATGTGGTTGTATCAGCCAGCAAGACGAATCAAATGATTTGTTACAGTGAGGTCTTTCCAGGTTATTATTATGTAACAATCAACACCTACTTCTTTCAGGCACTGTTTACAATATGATTTACAGATTTTTTTTTTTTTTTTTTTTTTTTTTTTTTTTTTTGATATCAAGTAATGCAGCACACGTTTTAAACAAATTAGAAGTATTCTAAATATTTTTGAATCTGCTTAGGGTTATTAAAATAATTCTTTTCCCAAAAATGCTTCCTCAAATTGAGGTGCCATTTAATCCATTTACCAGATTGTATAACATGATGGCTCATCTATTATACTTTTTTAATTCCACCTATTATGTATATTACAAGGCTAAAAAATCAAATCTTACATTTTAATTTTTATATTTTTTCTCTAATAAATGTTAATTTTTTATAATTTAATTGATTCTGTAATAAAGCTTAGGTATACTACATAAGTAAGGACTACTGGCAGTTACAGAAAAAAATTAGAGCAATGCTTGATAAACTTTAGGAAATATTTGTACTTGAATGCTGAAAGTACAACTAGCTGGAAATTGCAAATGAAGATATGAGTCCAATTAATCTGTGCCTCAGAACACTCCTGAAGTCTTCATCCTGCAGCATTTTGTCATCTTCATGCTTCCTCTGGGCATTCCTTTTAGCACTTCTTGCTTCTTTGGTAACTTCGAATCTTTCAGCTTCATGTACCCATTGTCTGTCACATGCAAGCAGTTGATCTTCCATATTGGAGCCACATTTTATGCCTAAATTTCCCAGGTCTTCCAACGTTCCTATCCCTTCGTCATTGAATCATATCACTGCATCTAGTACACCAAATTTCAATGTATTTAGTCCTACAAAAACATTCTTGAGATATCTTTCCCATATACATTGGTTCAAACTTTCATCTGTATTCTGAGTGCCCTCCATGAAGACATTTACTAACCAAAACGGGGTGACTCAGGTCTCTGACAGTTGGTTTTATTTCATTCATAACAGGCTCAGGAAAAAATGCTTATGATGGTATATTTGACGACTTTTTTCTGCCTTTTGGTAACCACACAAGAATCTGCTCCTTTAGAGTAAAGTCTGTAAACAGGGTGTTGGTACACATGTCTATAAATTTAAAATTTGGTATATATAGGTCATTTTTATTTGAAACCCTGTAATGTATATATCAATATGATCAGAAGACACTACAGGATTTAATAAAGTCATTAAAAATTTCGATTTTTCCACCATTTATAAGTACCCTGTATCCTTGAAAGTGGACAAAGCTGGAAAAGGTCGCATGAATGTCCATTTACAGAAGGCGTTCGAAGTGATCACCACTGGCATCAATGCAGCGCTGCAATCTTATCATCAGGAATAAAATTAGAGAGATTACAGCCCACACGGAGGCATACGGGCAATCATTTTTTCCGCAAGCCATATGCGACAGGAACAGGAAGAGGAAGTGACAGTGGTACTCAAAGTAACCTCTGCCACATACCATACGATGACTTATGAAGGATGCGACGTACCAAGGCATCATCGCATCACTGGCGTTATCTGTCAGTGTTGCCAAGAGACCTCTGATTCTTTTTTCCAAACTGTAAGGATGTAGGGACGGATTTCCAATCTCTTTTCGAAACATAGGAACGTTCTCATTGACGATTCAGAATTAAAGTACCTTTATTTTTATTCAAAACAGTAACAATTCATTGTACAACAATGTTAATGAAGGGGAAATATCACTACCAAATATGTTAGTAGCTTCTTTTGTTAAAAAACTATACCTCTTTGTGGCGAATCCGGGGAGGGCGAGGGCTATGAATATGCACAGCCCAACACTGTCATCTGTGATTGTCGTATACAGCACCAATACTAGTGACTTTTGGAAATTGTCTCGATAATTTTTTTTAAAAACAATAAGATTTTGTTGGCCAAGTTGGTCAGATGATCTCCTGTTATAATGGGAAAAAAAATTCTGGCATTGGTACTGAAGACGATAATGTGATGGCTACTGTGTGTCTCAATGTAGCTCGGACTCAGTTTGCTCGAGGTCGTCAGCCACCAGTAGGGCGCTCAGTACACAGAGCAACGTGTGGCGTTCCCAGAACTGGATCAGCAGACAATGGAGCAGCAGTGTGGCGTGCCGGGCCGGCCCATTTAGCTGGCTGAATGGGTCATGGCAGCACTGCGGCAGCTTCCGCCTTCAGGTGTGCGGGCAGAACACCATCCAAACAGGAAGCTCACTTCCTTGTCGCCAGTGTCAACACAGGTCGGCCAACTGCCCCACTTCTATGTCAGTCCGACAACAGATGCATACATCCTCACAGTAGAAGAACTATACTTCCTTGTGGCGAATCTGGGGGAGAGAGGGGCAGCTATGAGTATGCACAGCCTTACACTGTTATCCATGCAATTGGAGGACATACTGACTGTTAAAGCAGCTGCTCATAAACTCTTCACTTACAGCGTGTTGCATATGGCAGGCAATACTAGTGACTTTTGTCACATATAGCCTTTAATGCTCATCGCTTTTTGGAAATTGTCTCCAATATTTTTTGAAAACAATAAGATTCCGTTAGCCTAGTTGGTCAGGTGATCACTTGTTATAGCCATAAATAGATGGATAAAAAATTTTCTGGTATTGGTACAGAACATAATAATGTTATAGCTACTGTATGTGCAGTGGCCGCTGGTGCTACAGGTCACTGGATGTTCACCATCCCCTGCTCAGCGTGACAATGTTTCCAAACAGACAATCTGGTACACCTCTGTGAGTGCCACCTGGAGAAAGTGGCCGGTTAGCACCCCTGCCCGCTTTACATATATTTTCATTAAAAGATCTGTACAATGTCTTTCATCAGCTAGTTTTGCTCTTGCTTCAATTCGAGCTGAGGCGTCTGCCTACCAAGCTTCTTTATTGCACACTTTTGTTGCAAGGTTAAAGCTGAGTAATTTGTTTCTAAAAGATACTGAACGTTGTTCATTTTTCTTTGATAATAAACACCAAGAACATATGAATATTACATGAATACTAAAACACAGATGGGCTGAAGAGAAAAGTTACCTTTGGGTCATATGACACTGTAAGCAGCAACTCCTCCTAATGTTAGGCATGCGCAAGGGCTGCTCTCCCCCACCTCTTTTCAAAGATTTAAATATTTGTTACAACAGAGAGTATAAATGTCATACCCTTAAAATCGCAATACATGCCACTGTGGAGTAGCCGAGCGGTCTAAGGCGACTCGCTGCGGAGCGTGCGGTTGCTCGCTGTCGGAGGTTCGAGTGCTCCCTAGGGCATGGGTGTGTGTGTTTATCCTTAGGTTAGTTTACCTTAGTTTAAGTAGTTTGTAAGCTATGGACTGATGACCACACAGTTTGGTCTGAGAGATTTACAAACATTTGAACATTTTTCGCGACACATTTGCAAAAACGTCCAAAGTATGTGGCAAGTAACAATACAAAAGTCATTGTTGTTCTCGTATCTGTTAAAAAGAAGATTGGGGTTAAAAAAATTGCTTGCAGTCAGTGTTGAACCCACTATCTTCACAGCACAGCGCGATGCCACTAACCACATGGCTATTCTTACTAGCATTGTTATTCATGATCGTATCTTCTGAAGGCTTTTACAATTGACGCAACTTCAATTTATAAGATATTTTACGAAATATGACGCGTTTTGATGAATCTTAAATGCACCAAGAGCAAATATGAAAGGCGAATGTTGCCTTTGTTAAAGGATTTGCGCATACATAAGACAAGGTGCGCAGCAGCTCCATTGACTTGCTTTGGAACCATTCGTAATCGCCGTAGTAGCCAGGTGCTGGTGTATCTATCCAGGGCTAGGTACAGGGGTTGGCTCACGCCTTTGTTGCAGCGTGCGCCGCTATGCCCCCCCCCCGCCCTACTTCCCTCCTCCCGTGATGTCACCATGTTACAGTAGCAAGTGGACAGTGGCTAAGCGGAGCGCATCTTTGTGTTGTGTTTCGCGCCCTTTTTTGTAAATGTGTTTCGTAAGTGTTCTGTGTAGTGTGAAGATGTTGAGTTACAGAATTTACAATGGTTAATTTTTGTATTGTGACGTGTAAAAAGGATTCACGAAAAACGAATGGGCTGTTTACCACACGTTTCTTATAAATCCTTCGATGATTTCCAATTGGGACGTTAAAAATAAACGAACGGATCAAATAAATATAGAAAATGCTAGAATTTGCAGCAATCACTTTATTGCCAGCGATGGCATGAAAAACAGAAATCTTGGCTTACCTCAGAAGAAAATTCCCAAAAAACTTGTGGTTACGTCTGTTACATAGGCGGATCCAAGGGGTGAGGGCACGAAGGGTCTTTGCCCCCCTCCCCCCCAGCAGCTATAGCTTTTTTTTTTCAGAATGAGAAGCTAGTGTGTTATCACTGCACTGAGTCTTTAAAACTGGCAGACTTTTGTTTGAGTGGGCGTGGGGGGCAAAAAGCTGTGGCCGGTGCTAGTCTTTCAACTGAGCCAGAGTTTAGCTGACGACGAGAATTCTTTTACCGCCCCCCCTCCGCCCCCCCCCCCCGCAGCAGGCCGTCCTGGCTCCGCCCTTGATCTGTTAACATTATTGATGTGAGTATTGGCAATTCCTACAAACACCTAAGAAATGAAAGGCACAACAGAAGAATTGTTAGAAAGAGAGTGGTGGTACATCTTAAAACAATTAGTCCCAAAAAAATAAAGATTATCCGAAAGTGTTGTACAAATCACCAAGGAAAATATAAGTGATGCTGCTACAGGCTGTGGTGAAGAAGACTCGCCTAAATGTTTGAGTTGCTTTGAAAAGCTTAAGAAAATAAAATCACTTGAAACGTCAGTGCAAGATATCAAATGTGAACTTCAAATAGATAAAACGACATTTAAAGCAAAAAAGCTTAAGCGAAATTTAAGAAGTAAGACTAATTTAAAAATGGTCTCGAGTAAACAGAAAACAGTACAAACACGAAATGTCGTAAAAAATGTCACATATTTCTCAGCAATATCAAGAAGTTGTTTACAGAGAACCAGATTAAAGCTATTACGAACGGAAAAAAGCTAATGAAATGGAATTCTGACGACATTTGAAGAGCCATTATTTTGAGAGCTTTAAATCAAACAACATATGAATGTTTCCAGTAAAAGATGTGTTTTCCACTTCCTTCTACCATCAACTCTAAAAAGGTGGTGCATGAAGTTCCAATGTAACCCTGTCATTTTAACAAACGTTTTAACGTTGATATCTAAAAGTGCAGAAACTGTGAGAGAACTGGAACGAACTTGTGTTCTTAGCTTTGATGAGATGCACATTGATTCTAATAAAAGCTATCACGCTGGTCTGGATCAAGCATTGGGCCCATTCTCGAGGATTAGTCTCGCCATGGAAGCAGCCTGTGTATTACTTCTTCGATACAACAATGACCAAAGCTGTTATGTTTCATTTACCAGTTGGACAAATGTAATTAAATAGTAGCGGCAATTGCGTCTGACTTAGGAAGCTGTAATACACTGTACATATTTGGAGAGAGATGTTTCCAAGTGTACGTTCAAAATGTTCAAATGTTTGTAAATCTATCGGACCAAACTGCATGGTTATCAGTCCGTAGCTTACAAACTACTTAAACCTAAGTAAACTAACCTAAGGACAGCACACACAACAATGCCCCAGGGAGGACTCGAATCTCCGACGGCGAGCAACTGTGCACTCCGCAGCGAGGTGCTTTAGGCCGCCCGGCTACTCCACTGCGGCACAAGTGTATGTCTGGGATCAATTAAGCTTTTTGCGAAACTAAGAACAGTTATTAGAATTAGATATCTTAACAGTAAAAATAAGATGACAGACAATCGCAAAAGTAATCAAAAAATGAGCAGATGGTTGAATTCAGGGAATAAGTAGCAATACAATTATTATGCAATATATGTACTGCATACGTAATAACAACTTCTTTTCACCATAACTGTTGATATTTCATTTTCCTTGCCTTCAACTAAAAATCACGTGTAAGACATACTGAAAGCAATCACCATTGAAACAGTTCTTATAGCTTAGCACTGCCGTGCGACGCGGTACACGTACCACTGTGACGGCACAGTGGCAGCGGGCCGGGGCCACTTCCAGCGGCTACGTGAGCCAGCTCTTGTAGCTACCTCTGGTCTCTATCAGCTCCGACGCCAATGTTAAAAGCTGCGTTTCCCCTCGCCCCTTCCTGCCACAGGAGTTTCAGAAGAGAATTTGAACGTGAGCCGCACATCCACACTCCAGCTACTGCTACCTTTAAGCGGCTGCGCTACCGCTCTTATACGTGCTGTCTACGCAACGTAAAACGTTTCTCATGCGATAAAAGCACTTTCAATGTGCATATAAACGAGCTTTTTTTCGGACGCTGACTGAACCAGCTAAAACATTGGACGCGCCGCCACTGTTTATGTGTCTCTGTGTAGCCGTGACTCAGTTTGCTCGAGGTCGGCGGCCTCCAGCACACAGAGCGGCGTGTGGTGTGTCGTTCCCAGAACTGGACAATGGGGCAGCGCTGTGGCGTGCCGTGCCGTGCCGTGCCGGCCCATTTAGCCGGCTGAATGGGGCGCAGCTTCCGCCTGCTCCACACAACAGGTGTGCGGGTGGAGCGCCGACCAAACAGGAAGCGCGCTTCCTCGCCGACAGCGTCAACACGTGCCGGCCACGTGACCCACTTCTCAATGTGTCAGTCCGACACCAGGTGCATCCATCCCCACAGTAGCTAACAAGGGGGCCACCAGATAACAACGGATTTGGGCGAGAATCGGATATGTTGGAGAGCAGTGTTTTCCAACCTGTGGGTCGCATCAATTACGGCAGTGCCTTGCTTGGTGGGTGGGGGGAGGTCGCTGTTACAAGAGGAAATACTTGTACCGTAAAGTAACTAGGACTTCACTAATAAAAAAATGTCTAAGTGAAATTTATATCAAGTTCAAAATACTTAGTTCTTTCTGGTATAATATTGTTGGATGGCTGGCTCAAGGCTACAGGTATTGAGTTGTAATGAAATTTCATAGAAAACACCTTATTCAGCCAAGATCGATAAAAATTTATTTTCGTCCCTTAAGCGGTTTCGGTGAACTCAGTCGCAATATTCAGAAAGTCCAGTGCAGTCACTTAGCGTCATATGTAAAAATAGAAACATAACCTTCTAACACACGTAAACATCTTGTTAAAATTTTTCATCACAGGGTGGTTCGTCATAATGAGTAAAATGTGGTCTTGGCCCAAGCAAACAGGAGACTCAAGCAAGAAGTCTCCGGTTTCCTTTGGCTCACTGAGCTCACCGAAACCGGTTAACGGACGAAAATAATTTTTTATCGATCTTGGATGAATGAAGTGTTTTATATAAACTGTTGATCGCTCTCCAGTGGCGTAAAATGCCTTTTAACTATGAAATTTCATAGCTTGTAGATCCACTGTAAGGTGCGTGACCGAGGGGACATTGTACCACTACTACAACTTTCCTCCCCTATTCCACTCCCAAATAGAATGAGGAAGAAAAGAACGCCTATATTCATTTAAACTACAGGCCTATTTCATTAACGTCAATTTGCAGAAGGGTTTTGCAACATATCCTGTATTCCAATATTATGAATTATCTCGAGCAGAATGATCTATTGGTCTAATGTCAAGACGGATTTAGAAAATATCGTTCATATGAAACACAACTATCTCTTTACTCACACGAAGTGATGAGTGCTATCGACAACGGTTTTCAAATTGATTCCGTATTTCTAGATTTCCAGAAGGCTTTTGACACCGTACCTAACAAACAGGTTTTCATCAAATTGCGTGGTTATGGATTACCCCCCCCCCCCATATTTGTAAGTGGATAGGGGTTTCCTGTCAGAGAGGACACAGTTCGTAGTAATCGACTAAAACAGAGGTGATATCCGCCGTTCCACAGGGTAGCGTTATTGGTCCTCTGCTGTTCCTTATCTACATAAACGATTTGGGAGAAAATCTAAGCAGCTCTCTTAGGTTTTTTGCAGATGACGCCGTCATTTACCGTCTAGTAAAGTCATCTGATGATCAAAACCAACTGTTGTACGATTTTTTCGTGTAAAAATTGGCAATTGATTGTAAATAATGAGTAGTGTGAAGTCTTCCACAAATGAGTATGGAGAGAAATCCGTTAAACTTTGTTTACAAGATAAATCAATCGAATGCGAAGGCCGTAAAGTCCACTAAATATCTAGGAATTACTATTACATCAGACTTAAATTGGAAAGAACACGTAGATTATGTCGTAGGAAAGGCGAATCAGAGACTGCGTTTTATTGGCACAACTCTTTAAAATATGCATCAGAACTACTAAATACACTGCATACACTACGCTTGTCCGTCAATTTTTGGAGTATTGCTGCCCAGTGTGGGATCTTATCAGGTGGGTTTGATGGAGGTCATCGACAGGTTCCAAAGAAGAGCAGCTCGTTTTTTATTATCACGATGCAGGGGAGACAGCGTCACGGAAATGACACAGGGTCTGGGATGAGAATCATTACAACAACGGCGATTATCGCTGCGGCGTGGTCTACTTACGAAACTCCAGTCACCAACATTCTTTTCGTAATGCGAAAATATATTCTTGACCCCTACCCACATAAGTAGAAATGATCATCTGAATAAGTTACGAGAAATCAGAGCTCGAACCGAGAGATTCAGATCTTCTTTCTTCCTGCGAATGGAATGGAAGATGAATAGTATAAAGGTGGTTCGATGAACCCTCTGCCAGGCACTTAAATGTGATTTTTAAAGTATCCCATGTAGATGTAGATCTACGAGCCCTAATTTCTCTATCTTGTGTTTGTGATCATTATCCGAAATGTAAGTAGGCGGCAGGAAGATCGTACTACACTGAGCTTCAAATTCCGGCCCTCTAAATTTCCTCAACAGAATTTCTCGAAAAGGACGCCGCCTTTCCTCCAGCGATCCCCATTTGAGTTCCCAGAGCATTTCCGTGATACTCGCGCATTGGTCGAACCTACAAGTAACGAACCTAGCTGCTCGCCTCTGAACTGCTTCCATGTCTTCCTTTAAACTCATCTGCTGCGGGTGCCAATCACTTAAGCAAAACTCAAGACGTGGTCGTACAAGCGTTTTATACGCGGTTTCCTCTGCAGATGATCTTCCCAAAATTCTCCCCATAAATCGAAGTCGGCTGTCCTCCATACTCACAACTGTCCTTACATGTTCGTCACGGTGGAACGGGTGCTAAAAGATGCCATATGGTGAAACATATGGCATTCCCGTTAGAAATTGCCCAGACGTATTCTAATTGGCTGTCTTTCCTCTGTATGAGGCCCCATTCATGAATTTTTTAATTATAAATATTAGATAAACTAATTATATATCATAAAGTGATTTTGTGGAATCAGAATGTTTACATAAGGCTAAATTGTGGAATGTTTCTTTTATGTAATTATGCTCTAGTCAACAAAAACAGTACAAAAATTCTTGGCAGGCGGGAGGGGCACTGCCCATTTGCAGGCAGTTCAGCACAGACGGCTCTCGCGTTAAGAGCTGTGACAATCGCGCTCTTAAAATAGCCTGTCAGGCAGTTCAAACTTTACATTTTTCTACTGCCGTAATTAGAATTTAAGCGTACGAAGATCATGGAAAGACTTACATATCTAGGTTATTGTTTCACGGCATATAAATAAAGCGGCCACAAAAATTTTCCTGGCGTAATAACTGTTTGTAATCGTCTCGGGTTTGCAGCCGGATACTAAAGTCAACTTGACACAATATTTCAGCGGCGCAACTGCCCGCCATCCTCAGGTGAGCGTGCTGATACACAATCTCGCCGGAACTAAATATAAAACGGAGGAATAAAATTGTGGAATTTAAAAACAATTGGCACACTGAGTTTTTGGAGAACTAAAACATAAATGGACAATGAGTCAAACATATATCGGAGAACGAGAAACAGACGAGCAGTAATAAAACACACATAGTCAGTAAAAACAGCGGGCCACGGCGACTATTTAAAAGTACATTGCAGGAAACGCAGGGACAGACATGAAGACGGTTGAGGGCGCACAGAATAAAACTCGGGGACGTCAATCGCGGAGCACTGATTAAAAACACATGACACTGGATGCACTGGCACTGTACACGTTGTTAAAAAGTCGAGACGCCCCCGCGGGGGGTGGGGAGGGGGATGGAGGGGGGGGAGGTGGGGCAGGGACGGGGGAAGTGCGGGGGAGGGGGAGAAGGGGAGGGAAGAGAGCGTAAGGAGGGAAGGAGTGACGAGACTCTGGGCATGGGAGAGGGGTAGCCAAGCGGGCGGGAAGGGAAAGGGATGGGAGAGAGGGGAGGGGCGCTGATGCTACGGGGAAGGGATCAGAGTTGGTAGGAGGGGTAGATATCGGGACGAAGTTCGGTATCCGGTAGAGGAAGGGTGCGGAAAATGCCCTGGGAGAGGATACGGAGCCTATGTAGGCGGAGGGATGGTTTGGCGGAGGCATGGTAGATGCCCGGGATTGGTGAGAATAGGGTATACCCGATTTTGAGGGTTGTGTAGAGGAGTCGGAGATGTTCGAGGTGATGAAGGGGATGAAGTCATAGAGAATCCGCGTGCGGAAAGGGAGTCTGATAAGGTATGCGAGGCGGAGGGCGTGGCGTTCCAGGATCTGAAGGGATTTGTAGAAAGTAGGAGGGGCTGATATCCAAGTGGGGTGGAAGGAACAAAGGACAGAGCGCATTATGGATTTATAGGTGTGAAGGACAGTTAAGGGTTGAGACCCCACGTCCGGCCGGTAAGGAGTTTAAGGAGGTTAAGGTGGGACAGAGCTCTCTCACGAAGGGATTTGAGGTATGGGGTCCAGGACAGTTGGCAGTCAAGGGTGAGGCCAATGTATTTTAGGGTGGGGGTGTGACGGATAGGGCGGTTGTGGAGGGTAAGATAGAAATCGTGGAGACGGAAGGAGAGGGTAGTATTGCCTGGGATTTTTCTGGATTTACGGATAGGAGCCACTGGTTGCACCATGAGGCGAACTCGGTGAGGTGGGACTGGAGCAAAACCTGGGAACGGGCAAGGAAGGGGGCGAGGGCCAGGAAGGCGGTGTCATCAGCATATTGGAGGAGATAGATGGGAGGTTTGGGTTGAGGCATGTCGGCAGAGTAGAGGAGATAGAGGAGGGGAGAGAGAACTGAGCCCTGGGGCACCCCGGCGGAGGAGTAGAACATACGGGAGTCGGAGTTGCAGACAGTGACATAGGAGGGACGTCGGGTAAGGAAGGAAGCGATGAGGCGGACGTAATTAATGGGAAGGGCGTAGAACTGGATCTTGAAGAGGAGACCGTAATGCCATACATGATCGTAGGCTTTTTGGATATTGAGGGATACAAAAATTGCAGAGCGACGGGAATTGAGTTGGACGAAGAGGAGATGAGTCAGGCGAAGGAGCTGGTCGTTGGCTGAGAAGGAGGGTTGGAAGCCACATTGGGAGAGGGGGAGAAACTGGTGGCGGTGGAGGTGCTGGTGGATTTGATGGGAAAGGATGGTTTCCAGGACATTGCTGAACATGGAGGTAAGACTGATGGGACGGTAAGATGAGGTCTGGGACGGGGGCTTGTCGGGTTTGAGGAACATGAGAATACAGGAGGTCTTCCACAGGTCAGGGTAGAAGCCAGTGAAAAGGATGACTTTGTAGAGGTTGGCAAGGACTTCATGAAATAAGAGGGGGCATGCGCAGAGGTGGCAGTAGGTCAGTAGGTCGTAGGTCAGCCGGTCGTGACCGGCGGCAGTGTTTCGTTTTGTGCAAAGAGTGTCGATTATGTCAGGGGCAGTAATATGAGTGTTCAATTCTGAGGGAGGAATGTGGTCCAAGTACTGGAAGCCAGGGGCGAGTGGAGGAGAGAAGGTATCGGTGCGCTCATGGACGTCTGGGAAGAGAGAGTAGTCAAAGAGGGGATCATCAGGAATGGAAAAGACGTCAGAAAGGTAGGAGGCAAAATGTTCAGCCTTACTGGCGTTGTCAGGAAAAGGACGATCATCATGGAGGAGTGGGTAGTGGTGGGAGGAGTGATTGCCAGTAAGGCGGCGGAAGGCACGCCAGTACTTGGAGGAGTAGACCGGGAGGAAAGAATTAAGGCGGGTGCATGTCTGACGCCAGTCCCGGCGTTTCTTCGCAGACAAGAGGTTTCTGATGTGTCTTTGGAGTTGCCGGTGGCGTTGGAGAGTATCCCGGTCATGGTTCCGGAGAAAGGAGCGGTACAGACGGCAGGATTCGCGGAGGAGAAGGACGGCCTGTGGAGGAAGGGTAGGACGGTGAGGATAGATCGCCCAGGTGGGGATGTGGGCATGGACCGCGTCAGCAACAGTCTGCTGGAGGAAGGAGGAGGCATGGTCAATATCGGCGGGAGTATGGAGGGGGAGTGGGTGGCTTGCGACCGAGGTGTCTATGGAGCGACGGTAGGCATTCCAGTCAGCACGAGAATAATCGTGGACAAGTTTGGGAGGGGGCATAGGACGAGGAACGCAGGCAGGGCGGGGGCGGTGGTCAAGGGTAAGTAGGACAGGGGCATGGTCACTGCCTATTAGGTCTAGGACGTTCGCGGTGATGCGCCCCAGGAGGTTGGGAGATGCCAGAACGGCATCGGGTGTGGTGTTGCTGTCAGGGTGGGTTGGGCGGGGAAGGGGAAGGATGTCGGCCTGGAGCGAGGTGGTGACGAACTGACGCCACCGCCGGAGTTCAGCGGGGTGACGGGAATGAAGGTTGAGTTCAGCGGCAATGACATAGGTCGGGAAGGTGCGGTCGTTACGGGAGAGGAAATCGTATGGGACAGGAGAGGTGGGTCGAATGTAAATGGTGGCAAGGGTGACAGTGAGGGAGGGAAGAAAGAGGCTGAGGATCAGGTGTTCAGTGGTGTCATTGAGGAGAGGGTGGAGCCGGACGGGGTGGTGACAGAGATGGCCGATCGCTACTCCACCTCGGGCCAGGGGTGGGGGTCCATTGGTGCTGTGGAGAAGGTAAGGATTGGTGTTGATGAGATGGCGGGGTTGCAGGAAGGTCTCGTTGAGTAGGAAGGAGTCCATGCAGTGTTGGGAAAGGGTGTGGAGGAAGAGGTTCTTATTGGCTGGGAGTGAGCGGATGCTGTGGTAGAGGAGGGTATAGGATGGGCCTGCCATGATGGGGTAGAAGAGGAAGGGTCGGGGAGGGTAGAGGAGGGGTGGGGAGGGAGTGGGACTGGGGGCGGTCTTAGACTTGGGTCTCTAGGCGGGAAAAGGCGAAGTGGGAGTGGGCATGGGAGAAAGTGGCAAAGATGTCCGGATTGAACACAGACCTGGCGGCCAGTGCAATCTGGTGGAGGGTGTGGGGACGTTGGAAGGGGTGGATGTTGGCAACGATGGTGGTGACACACCGGATAACATCTTCGGCGGTGGGGGGAGGGACCAAGGATTGATTGGGGTGCATGGGGCGGATGGGGACGGTGAGTTCGGGTTTGGAGGGAGAAGGGGGAGGGACGGATTTGCACTTGTAGGAATAGGTAGAGTGGGGGCTGCCACAGGTGTTGCAGTTGGGGGGGAAGGTGAGGTTTGGACAGTGTTTATGGAGGTGGGAGTCTTTGCAGTGGGGACAGGTGGGAGGGTTTTTACAGTGCTGCGTCAGGTGCTCATTATAAACGAGGCACCTGGCGCAGCGGTAGGCTTGCGGGGGGGATTGGGAGGGTTGTACCGTGTGGCGGCGATCGTAGATCAGAGCACCCTCGAGGAAGAGATGGTCAAGGGAAGATGCGGATTCGGTAAAGATCCACATCAACTGGTGCGGCCAGAGTCATTGTTGATCCACTTGGCGGAACGGATGGAGATGTCGGGGTGGGAGTTTAGCTGTTCCACCACCTCTACCTCCGTGATCAAAGGACTAAGCCTTGTGATCACAGCGGTGAGGGTCGGAGGGCGACGGGGAGGACGTGGTTGTTGGGCAAAGGAGGCTGTATAGTAGGGGGTGAGGGTGGCATGAGGGCTGAAAAGGACCTTGAGGATGCGGGCGAGGATGTCGGTGTGGAGAGTGGGGCTGGGGGATTTCAGGAGGACAGAGTCTCGGCGGGGAATAATTTGGGAGATGGGGGCGGAGGGGAAGTATTTTCGGATTTGGAGGGAGAGGTTTTTGTGTTCGAGGAATCTGGGATAAGGATGGGACAGTACATACGTGAACAGTTTGGGTTGGTGGCGTGGAGGGATGGGGGTGGTGTCCATAGAGTCGGCAAGAGGGGGACGAGGAGGAGGCGGAGGAGGAGGAGGAGGAGGAGGAGGAGGAGGTGGGGAAGGGGGGAGCTTTCTTGGACTTGGTGGAGGCAGGAGAAGGGCCCGCACTTCCCTGTTTCTGGGTGCGCTTGGGGATGGCGTCAGTGGGGGCAGGTACAGAGGTGGGAGCAGAGGTTGTGACGGAGGCATAGGTAGGAGGGTCTGAGACAGAAATGGGATCCAGCGGGATTTCAATTGGAGGTGGATGGTGTGGTAAGTGAGAATGGAGGCGGGGGCGACTGCGGCATATCTGCTACCATGGCTCGGCGGTGCGTCACACGGGCGGTGTTGAGTGGTTCGTTGTAGGGGTTGGTGAGGGGGAAGGGGGGACCTCATGGGATGGTGAAGCGGATAGGATGACATGGAGTGGGAGGGTAGCTTGGGGAAGGCTTGAGGGGCTCCAGGTGCTCCAGGTGATGGTTGTCTAGGCGAGGGATGGGGTGGTTGTGAGGATGATGGGTGCTGTATGGACAGGGGGCCGGGTTATTGTGGGAACTGTGGAGAGGGAGGAGAAGTCGAAGGTGCAGGGGCGCAGTCCAGGGTGAAGAACGGGCGACGACAGGGCATTGTTGGCGGCGGGTGAGGGGTGGAGGCTGATACGATGGTGGCGGCGGAGGCACTGTAGGTGCTGGGCGACAGCAGCGGCACTGCAGGTGCTGGGCGGCGGCGGCACTGCAGGTGCTGAGCGGCAGCGGCGGCGGCGCTGCATGTGCTGTGCGGCGGCGGCAGCAGCGGCGGCGGCAACACTGCAGGTGCTGGGCGGTGGTGGCGGCAGCACTGCAGGTGCTGTGCAGCGGTGGCAGTGGCGGCAACGATGGCGGCACTGCAGGTGCTGGGCGGTGGCGGCAGCCCTGCAGGTGCTGCGTGGAGGCGACGGCGGCAGCGGCAGCGGTGGCGGCGAACTGCAGGTGCTGTGCGGCGGCGGTGGTGGCAGCGGCAGCGACAGCGGCAGCGGCAGCAGCGGCGGCACTGCAGGTGCTGGGCGGCGGCGGAAGCATCGGTGGCGTCACTGCAGGTGCTGGGCGGAAGCAGCGGCACTGCAGGTGCTGGGCGGCAGTGGCGGCGGCGGCGGTCCAGGTCCTGGGCGGCGCCGGCAATCCGGGAGCTGCAGGAGCTGGGCAGTGGCAGCGGCAGGATGTCCGAATAGGCTGCAAAGCCCTACAATCGAGAAAAGCAACGATTAGATATCGCCTTTTGTCGATCGCCTAGCGATCTTGCGATCCTAGGCTGGTGATGGATGTGAGTTCCCAGTGCAATCGGCGGCTCCTTTATACGTCGCGGAAGACCCATATCACGTGCTCAAGAAGTGACAGTAACTGCCCTCTGGTGCGCAAGACATACAGTGATCCGGTGGTAGAGTCCGGCGAAATCGATAATTGATGATGAAGAAAATTATTATTCAGATTGCTGAAGTACTAACCGTTGTTTATTAACTTCTGATAACACAAGATTTAGTAAGAAGGTACCCTTTGTCTCTGTTAATCAGATTGTCAGATAATCGGATCTCTATGGATTCCTTTAAAACACAGTCCCAGTAACGAGACGCTGAAGCAACCATGTGAGTTTCATTATATAACATTCTCTGTCCCTCATCGAGACAATGCTCAGCTACCGCTGACTTCTCAGGCTGGAGCAAACGTGTGTGGCGTTGATGTTCAACACACGAGAGCACGTCTCGGATCTGTGAACGATGATTTGGGTCTGAGGAAGCCCGGTGTATATAAAATTCCCTGCCAATGTGGAAAAACGTATATTGGTCAGGACAGATGTGTTGAACATCAATGCCACACACGTTTGCTCCTGCCCGAGAATTCGGTGGTAGCTGAGCATTGTCTCGATGAGGGACATAGAATGTTGTATAATGAAACTCACATGGTTGCACCAGCGTCCCGTTACTGGGACTGTGTCTTACAGGAATCGATAGAGATCCGGTTATCTGACAATCTGATTAACAGACACAAAGGGTATCTTCTTACTAAATCTTTTAATCCTGTGTTAGCAGATGTTAAAAAACAACGGTTGGTATTTCAGCAATCTGAATCATAATTTTCTTCATCATCGATTATCTGGCTGCTAGAGACTAGGGTCATATTTCACACAATAATGCAGCGGTACCAACCTACCGTTCAAAAAGACAATCCAAATAAAGTTTAGAGCCCTTTCATCGTATAGGGCTTACTTATAAACAACAAAAGGGAGGGGGGTTGCAAAATAAGTTTCCTCTTGACGAATGTGGCCAGTGTTATACTGGAGTTCAATTAGTATTGTACTTAGACTTTGAAGTACCTCACTTCAAAACCATTACAAGATGGATATATATTTTTTATTCGTGACTACTAATTTTATTTTTAACGATGCCTCAACCTGAATGTACTCTTTTAGTATATAAAAATGTCGTGAAATTATGTAAATTACGACAGGTCTATAGATGGCGTCGAGTACACCGAAACCGGTAACATAATAAATGAAAAACGCGATATTGGCTGCATAATCATTATTAAACAATTATAGATCGCCCCATTGAACTATGAGTTCCTTATATAATAAGGAGTTTTATTGCTGGACTTTTTGCAAGGCTGCTCGGTACTGTGCCACCCTGTCGAAATTGAGAGGTAAAGAGGTGATTCGGAAAAAGCGGCCTGGCATTCTGCTGTTGGATGACAATGCGAGACCACACTCGGCGACGGCAACGCAAGAAACACATTGCAACTCTTGGTCGGCAGCGCCTATACCATCCGCCATACAGTCCTGATCTCGCACCAAGTGACTTCCACCTGTTTCCAGCTTTGAAGAAGACTCTGCCGAAGGAGCTTTGGAAGCAATGCGTTTCTACACTTCTCTCGTATACAACGCCCTGGACGTCTTTTTGAAGCCGGCCGCCGTGGCCGAGGGGACTGAGGCGCTCCAGTCACGGTCTGCACGGCCACTACGGTCGGGGGTTCGAGTGCCCCCTCGAGCATGGATATTTGTGCCGTCCTTAGTATTAGCACAGAGTAACATATACAGAGGAGCAGCCCCCTCTAAACCATTGTCCTACGCTCCCCTCGTAGTTCCGTAAGATGCTAGCAGGTGTCAGGCGGATCGCTGGCTTAGGGTGCCTCTCGCATGTCAGAGGGTAGCGTGGAGGGGAGGCTGAGGGGAGAGCTCGTGCCGCCTGCCACGAGGCCACGGCTGTATCCGGCGTGCCGGCGTTTGAGGTGAGGAGGTGGTGGGGACAGCCGCTACCTGCCGCCTGCTCTGGCCATTTTACAGGCCTGCTTCTGACCGCAGCGCCATCATGGGACATCTTACGGAACTGCTGGAAACCCTCCCTCCCCGCACCCCTGAGTGTAGGACCGTGCCCTTATGGAGGTTTCCCGTCTGTATATATTTCTCTGTGGTATTAGCTAGTTCATAAGTAGTTTGTAATTAGGGACTGATGACCCTGTAGTTAAGTCCCATAAGCTATATAAACATTTGAACATTTTGGTCTTTTTGAAGTTTATAAAGCGACATGACAAATGTGTCAATGTACTTGTAAATTATGTGGAAAAATAAAGGCATGTCTTTACTGTCTCATTCTATTTTTATCCTTTCATACGTAACTCTGACCACAGTCGTCAGGGGAATCTTATTTTCAAACTCCCCCTCTTACTTCAAGTAACATACGCTAAGGACAGCACACACAGACACACATACACACAAACACACACACACACACACACACACAGACACACACACACACAGACACACACATGTTCGGGGGAAGGATTCGAATTCAGATTAAATCGAATATTTATGTAAAATCATTATCGTGTTGCTGCGTTTTTAGAATTATATTTTAGGGTTGCTTTGGAGGTTATCGATACTGTCCTTGAGCTCCAATTTGAAAATCCTGATGGGAAGTGAATCCGCTCTTTCATTTACTCGTACATGTACATTATGGTAACGAAGTTATCCGAGTGAGTGCGCCCGCATTAGTGTGTGTGTGTGTGTGTGTGTGTGTGTGTGTGTGTGTAAGAGAGGACGAGGGGTGAGGGTTGGGTTTGGGGCGGGATGAAACAGCATGAAAAGCGGGAGAAAGGATAAAACGCTTTTGTCTCTTTTACATCGGGCGTTGAAACGGAAATGTAGCACGAAATGATTTTAGCGCGCCGCTTTGTCGTATACATTAACATGTTGCGTGGGCGACACACCAGCAGGAAACTCCAACTGGCGTAACGAATTTCACTCTGATCTCTCGTGAACGGACGCAACTTTTTTTTTTTTTTTTTTTTTTTTTTTTTTTTTTTTTTTTTTTTTTTTTTTTTTTTTTTGCACCAGCAGCCGCTAAATTCTGCTGCATTTTGAGAGCTTCTCTGAAACGAATGGGCGCTAATGCACTGTGAACGATTGTCAACAAAATTTTAATTTAATACGGTATGATATTCTAAAGGGGGCCGAGCGGTCGTGTGGGCTAAAAGCTATAGCCTGGTTATGGAACGAACGACTCACTATAAAATAGGCAGAAGGCTGAAAATGGTACAATTTAAAACCGAAAACACAGCATGTAGCATCTACTTTCATATGAGGTGTAGTTTCTGTAAACTATAAATTAATTTCTGTTACAAAAGAATTAAAAAAATTAAAAAGTTAAAAATATCTTATTATTAAATCTGGCAGCTACAAATCCCTACCGAAGATTCTTTGTTTAGTTTCTAGGAAGGCGAAAGATGCTGTGACGCAATGTACGACTACAATCTTAATATACAGGGTGTTACAAAAAGGTACGGCCAAACTTTCAGGAAACATTCCTCACACACAAAGAAAGAAAGTATGTTATGTGGACATGTGTCCGGAAACGCTTAATCTCCATCTTAGAGCTCATATTAGTATTTCTCTTTAAATGTATATTCCATTCCAACGTGATAAAATTGTAAATGTTCACAATCAGCTTGTGTGGGCGGACGAGAATCCGCACGCAATTGTGCAATCACGTCATCAACACAGATATTCTGTGAATGTTTGGGCAGAAATTGTTGGTCATGTGTTGGGCCTCATGTTCTACCACCTACGCTCACTGGAGCACGTTATCATGATTTCATACGGGATACTCTACCTGTGCTACTAGAACATGTGCCTTTACATCTACTACACAACATGTGGTTCATGCACGATGGAGCTCCTGCACATTTCAGTCGACGTGTTCGTAGGCTTCTTAACAACAGATTCGGTGACCGATGGATTGGTAGAGGCGGACCAATTCCATGGCCTCCACGCTTTCCTGACCTCAACCCTCTTGACTTTCATTTATGGAGGCATTTCAAAGCTCTTGTCTTACGCAATCCCGGTACCAAATGTAGAGACTCTTCGTGCTCGTATTGTGGACGGCTGTGATACAATACGCCATTCTCCAGGACTGCATCAGCGCATCAGGGATACCATGCGACGGAGGGTGGATGCATGTGTCCTCGCTAACGGAGGACATTTTGAACATTTCCTGTAACAAACTGTTTGAAGTCACGCTGGTAAGTTCTGTTGCTGTGTGTTTCCATTTCGTGATTACTGTGATTTGAAGAGAAGTAATAAAATGAGCTCTAACATGGAAATTAAGCGTTTCCGGACACCACATAACATATTTCCTTTCTTTGTGTGTGAGGAATTTTCTGAAAGATTGGCCATACCTTTTTGTAACACCCTGTATATACATAAATTGAGATGTTTGTGCCTATATTTCTCTCTGCAACCAAAACTACACGTCGCAAACGAATAGTGTTTGTATGTGGTAGTAGGTATCAGTCTCCCATTGTGCACTATGGTGGTAGAAGGTTGACAACGATAAGGGCGTGGCAGATATGGGAGTTGAAAGTTACCGAATTACATGAACTTCTACGTGTTGGTGTCAATATTTTGCTCTTCAGAAAAAGCTACACAATGAAGACGAACTATCTCTCTGTGTTGTTATAGTACAAAGTCTCCCGTTGTACAACGTAGAAGTTCCGTGTTTATAGCTGTAAGAGGGTGGAAGATTTTATTTTATTTTATTTATTTTTTTGAAAATACGTAGCTATTCAGGCAATTTTGTAGCAGGCATGCTATACAGTTAGCATTGACTACCTTAATTCTGGCTGCTTCGCACATCTAGAACTAAATGGTTTGCATTGGGTGTTTCTAGTTCTAAATATAAATTTTCATACATTTAGCTTTAAGATGCTTTCCTAATCAAGTATTTTGGTACAACTTGCCATCCCTATTGCACCATTGTTGGCAGAATTCAAAACATCCAGAAACACATCTTTTTTTAATCCTAACCATGGTTCCAAATCCAAATTTGTAGCATCAAAAGAGTCTTAGTAGCACCCTTAAAATATTTACCCCTATTGTACCCGTTTAATGGTTGAATTTTCAAAAATAACGAAACACGTGTTTTTAAAATTTCAATCAAAAATATAAATCCGAAGTTTTGTATTTCTTGCTTCAATTTGGCATGGGGTTTATTACATTTTTCCTTAAGTCTGTTGGCATTTCTCCTGTGTGATGCATCTTACACACCAGGTGAAATAGTATTGTCATGGCTGGCTCTCCCAGAGACTTCAGTTCATATGGTAACCATTTCCGCATAACAGTGTAATATACACATCTTGTGAATATGAACTTCTATCAATAGTCATTCGAGGAGTTCCATTTTTTTCCTGAACCTGTGTATCCTTGCAGATGCCATTAATTTATCAAATGTTCAAATGTTTGTAGAGTCTGTGGGACTTAACTACGGGTCATCAGTCCCTACACTTACTTATGAACTAGCTAATACTAAGGACGGCACAAATATCCATGCCCGAGGGGAAATTCGAACCCCTGGCCGTAGTGGCCGTGCAGACCGTGACTGGCGCGCCGCAGTCCTCTCGGCCACCGCGGCCGGCGTTAATTTATCGTTTACTTCTTTTTTAGCTGTCCTTTAGAATTATCAGTTGAAATGTAAATCCGCTTTCCACTGCTGGTTGACAAATACTCCAAGGCTGCGCATTCGTACACCTGTAATATTTAACTGAGCAAGCGCTATGCCAATGGCCTTGCTGCAGTGGATACACCGGTTTCCGTCAGATAAAAAGGTAAAGCAGTCAACACTCCGAAGATTGGTTTGAACACCACACTGTTTTACTAGGCATGGTCCTGCTTGGAGGTGGTATGCCGTTTAGTCTTGTGTAGTTCGCGAACGAACTAGTTCGGAAGAGCTCTCCCATAGGCGAACTACGCGAACTAGTTCGCAGATCCCTCGCCTCTTAGTTCGTCCGCTCCTTTTCCGAAGACTGACGGGGAACAGCGAGAGGACGCGAGAGCGCGCAGAATCGCATGATTTCCTTCTGCCAGTTACCGTCATTTCGAGCTGAGATGCAATTCAGCTGTAGTTTTATAGTTCATTGCCACAATAAATCCATTTTAAAAATAAAGTACTACGAGCACTCTGTATGCAAAGTAGTTGAATACCATTGTATTACCCATTCGTGTAAATAACTGGTTTATTTGCCTAAGTATTTGATGTCAAATTGCCAAAAAATATGGGTAATAGCACACGCTTTGGCAACACTGATTCATTATATAAAAAAGCTGTCATAAAAAAGAGCTGTTTTAGTAGCGGTAGCAAAAGCCAAAAAGAGCGGACGAACTAGAAAGAGCGGGCGAACTAGGAGCAGCGGACGATTATGCTAAACGTATCTCGCTTCATAATTCGTTGGATTCTTTTCCGAAGACCGACGGGCAATAGCGAGAGCGCGCGCAGCAGAATTAAAAATCACGTGTTTGCCTTCTGCTGAAAAGTCATTTCGAGGTGAGCGTCTGCCTGCTAGATAACATCGTTCATTGCTACAAAATTTCTGTTTTTAAGTATTCTGCAGTCTGCAATATCTGACTAATAAATTCCATAATGCCAAGATATAGGGATAAATCTAAACTAAAACGCGAGAAATTATCCACAGACTGTTTCTTTTGGTCTGCGTGATATCGTTAGCGGCTCAAGCAGCAAGCGCATGAAGCAGCTAGGTGGGGGAACTTCCCCCTCCACCTGCACGCGCAGACCACGCCGATCAGCCGTCACTGGGAGCGGACGAACTAAAAGAACGAACTAGTTCGCGGCAGAACGCTCCCGATCGCGAACTATAACGCGCACGTCTAATGGTGTTGCTTTTCTCCGACCTTCGAATTGACTTACCCAGCCAGTTATAGGGGGACCTACAGTTCAACGTGGGTTCCGAACCACGGTGCTACTCGGTATTTTTCACATGAGCAATACTGCCAGAGGTGAAAGAAGTGGAAAGTAACAGATAAAAATCCCAGGACCTGGCGGCAATCGAACCCGCGACCTTTGGATTTGTAGTTTTTTATTTACAGTTCTTCAGGTAGATCTACTTGTTGCGGTCGTAGGTTCATTTCGTTCATGGTTGTTCGTTGAATATTTGGCTCAGCTTTTTTATTACAGAGGGCGTTGAACCCCCTGACCGGGCGTGCTGAGCCACGGCGCCCGGTACCACCGTGCAACCAAGGCGCACCTCCCGTCAGATATCTGAATTAATTTGTACTGTAAGAAAAAATTAAAAAAGAATCAATTTTGTGCCCAGTATTGGTATTTTAGTATATAATGTAAAATGGGAAAATTTATTACGTACTTGGCATAATTAGGCCTACGTGTCAAATTTTTTATAACAACAGCCATCTGTGGCATTTGACGGACCAAAAAAAAAAAAAAAAAAAAAAAAAAAAAAAAAAAAAAAAAAAACTGCAACTCTTCATTGAGGATATTTTTTATTGAACTTTCTGATAAAAGAACTGTTTAGATACGTTTCAATTATGTTTGTGTTCATGTCTAAACCTAATGTATGGTAGATAAGGTTACCATAATCATGAAATGTCTTGAAACAATTTGAGATTTAGTTCAGGCAAAGGTGAAGCTTGCATTCCGTATACATAACATCGCTAAAAACGCTGTAGGGTGACAACGTTTAATTAGAACTTCCGCAGTACGCCACTGGTGAAGTGTAATCAAAGTCGTATTGGAATATTGAAATAAATGATTAACGACCTGATAACTGCTCAAGCGCTCAAACCTATGGGTAGCAGATGTAATAAAGCCAAAACAACAAACTCTGTATCCCATCAGGCCACGATGGACCTAGTGTTAGTACCCTCCATCGTGTGATCTTCCGCACGAAGGCATCATCGATTGCCGTGTGCGTGGGGAGGGGTGGGGGAGGGGGCGTGTCGTCAACACACCCTGGTCCCGGGCCTTAAAGGCCAATTCACACTGTCCGTCACGTCACGTTCCGTCATAGCATCCCACAATGCAATGGCGGAATTCACGCTGTTTGTCACCGAACTATCACATCACGTCAAGTGTCCTCCGAAAGAAAGTTTCGAAGGAACGAGCGTCTGCTAACATCGCAAGTCATGTTACAGTAGTACAGTAACCGATTACATGGATTGTATGCAACTGTGACAGCTTAATCATCATTTTGTTATTATATTTTGTTTTATCAATAAATTACAAATGAGCCAAGCGGTCTAAAGCACCTCGCTGCGGAGCGCGCGGTTGCTCGCCGTGGAGGTTCGAGTCCTCCTTGGAGCATGGGTGTGTGTGTTTGTCCGTAGGTTAGTTTACCTAGGTTTAAGTAGTTTTTAAGTTACGGACTGATGACCACGCAGTTTGGTCCGATAGATTTAGAGACATTTGAATTTTTTTTTTTTTTTTTTTTAATTATAAATGTTTCATGACGACTTATATATTCCAACTGGGTACTGTACTTCTAAAAGTGAGGTCGAATAAATGAAACAGAAAAATGTTTATATTTTACATAAGCATAACTGAAAGGATTGAAGAAACAGTTGCTATGATTAAAGTTGTAAGTTGATGAACAAGTTTTCTTTAAATAACATTTTAAATGAAAAAGTCAGTACTAATGAAGGAGAAAAACACAGTTGTTTGTGATGTAAGTAACAGTGTAAGGATAAAGTGGGCAGTGGACGGTAGTGGATAAAGTGGACAGGATTCATTTATTGTCTTATAAATATTGCGATTGAATAGGGGATTTCCTGTCAGAGAGGACACAGTTCGTAGTAATCGATGGTAAGGAATCAACTAAGACAGAGGTGATATCGGGAGCTCCACAGGGTAGTGTTATTGGTCCTCTGCTGTTCCTTATTTACATAAATGATTTAGGGGGAAATCTAAGTAGCTCTCTTAGGTTGTTTGCAGATGACGCCGTCATTTACCGTCTAGTAAATTCATCTGAAGATCAAAACCAACTGTAAAACGATCTGAAAAAGATATCAGTATGGTGTAAAAATTGGCAGTTGACTCTAAATAATGAGAAGTGTGAAGTCGTCCACATGAGTACTAAAAGAAATCCGTTAAACTTTGTTTACATGATAAATCAATCGAACGTGAAGGTCGTAAACTCCACAAACTACCTAGGAATTACTATTACTTCATTACTTAAATTGGAAAGAACACGTAGATAATGTCGTAGAAAAGGTGAACCAGGGACTGCGTTTTATTGGCAGAACCATTAAAACATGCAACAGAACTACAAAAGAAACTGCATACACTACGCTTGTCCGTCCATTTTTGGAGTATTGCTGCCCAGTGTGGGATCCTTATCAGGTGGGTTTGACGAAGGACATCGAAAGAGTCCAAAGAAGGGCAGCTCGTTTCGTATTGTCACGATACAATGGTGACAGCATTACGGAAATGATACAGGACCTGGAATGGGAATCATTACAACAACGGCGCTTACGGCTGCGGCGTGGGCTACTTACGAAACTTCAATCGCCAACATTCTCCTCCGAATGCGAAAATATATTGTTGACTCCCACCTACATAGGTAGAAATGATCATCAGAATGAAATACGAGAAATGAGAGCTCGTACGGAGAGATTCGGGTGTTCTTTCTTCCCGCGCGCTATTCGAGAATGGAATGGAAAATGAATAGTATAATGGTGGTTCGATGAACCCTCTGCCAGGCACTTAAATGTGATTTGCAGAGTATCCCAAGTAGATGTAGATGTAGAATATTGTGTGATGTGTTTCTGCGTTTATATTTGAGATTGAAAATGTTGATGTTTTCAAGTGTTTCACTGCTCAGCATTTTACCACACCAAGTGCCGCTGTGGAGTGGCCGAGCGTTCTAAGGCGCCTTGCTGAGGAGCGCGCGGTTGATCGACAATAAATGCCACGAATGGTCCAAGGCGTCATGCTACGGACTGGGCGGCGGATCCCGTCGGAGTTTCGAATCCTCTCTCAGGCGTGTTTGTGTGTGTGTGTGTGTGTGTGTGTGTGTGTGTGTGTGTATGTTGTCCTTATTGTAAGTTTAAGTCGTTTGTAAGTCTAGGGACTGATGACCAAACATTTGAACATTTTACCACACTAAGTTGAGCGAAAACCTCCATTACATGTTTGCTTTAGCCGTCAATAAAATTGAAGGTTGTTTCCTCAATTGCAGTACTGAACTATGATTTTTTTCTATAACGGGTGGTATCTCATAACCTCACTTTCAAAAAATGTTCAAATGTTTGTGAATCTAGCGGTCTCAACTGCTTGGTTATCAGTCCGTAGCTTACAAACTACTTAAACTAAGGTAAACTAACCTAAGGACAACACAGTCATGCCCGAGGGGGGACTCGAACCCTCGACGGCGAACGGCCGCGAGCAACTCAGTACGGCGCCCCAGTACGCACGGATTAATAATGGTGTGAATACACCGTGATGTGACGGGGGTGTGACGGCAATGTGTATTGGACTTAACTCCTGAATGCCGATGTTCGCAAATTCACATCTTGCCGTCGTGGCCCTTATATTTGAAAGAATTAGTGTTATCAGTGCCAATTGAAACACATTCTACATGAACGAATCGAGTGCTTGTGAAATGTGCTGTGATCTATCAAGTATCGACTGCAGTTGTACGACGGCCTTCCTTTATCGTGTGCAAGTTGTAAGCAAGTGGTCGAGGTTACGGTAATTCTTTCGTGAAATACAGCTAAATACATACGTCATTTTCATTTTGAGAACCATATTATTTTTTTAAAATGAAGACTCCATTAGCAGCGGTGTCCACCACGTACATAAAATGATAAATATCAATAGAAATTGCAGCATTAGTCGTAAATTAACATTTATTTATTGCAATCGATTTCGACTATGGAATAGTCATCCTCAGTGCAACATGTACAATCGAATTCATACATTTCTGGTGTTACTTGTCAAGCCACAAGTTAGAGCTACAAAATATATCAGATATTACGGAGTGCCAAATCATGCAAATCATGATTTTTGCGCTCAGGAACATCTGATATATTTTGTAGCTACGCCTTTGGGATTGACATGTAACACTAGAAATGTATCAATTCGATTGTGCATGTTGCACTGAGGATGACTATTCCATAGTCGAAATCGATTTGCAATAAATAAATGTTAATTTACGACCAAAGCTGAAATTTCTTTTGATATTATTTTTTGCTACTACCTATTGGTTGTTGAAATATTTATTTACATGTGATAAAGTAGATACGAAAATACTGTATGTGTAAAATAAGCATCATCAGGCACAGTATACACTGACGATGGTACAATAAAATGTCCCATAATATTACGAAACACATGTTACATACTGTTTCATGTTTTCGAAACAGTGTTTCGAAACCTTACGTTGAACTGTTTCATTTGTTCCAAAATCGTCAGATATTTGTTTTCCCCTCTCTAGTACCGAGGTTGCATCGTGAACGACTAAAATAAAACTACGTCTATAAAAATTGATGTTTGTTTGTGTGTATGTTCCCTGCTGGCTCCAAGATGACGGAAGCAATTTTGATGAAATTTTCAGGAAATCTTGAGATAAGCCCAGTGGGTTGTCCTGTGAATTGGGTAGCGATCGGATCAAGGTGTTTATTCACACTTAAATGTAAAAGTTTATTCTTAGAAGTGCTGCTTTCTGTTTTTTTTTACCAATTCCACGACTATGTAGATCCGATTGCTTTAGTTTTCTTAACCCTCTTTTGACCAGCCTTGGGGGTGGGGGCTTTATAAAACAATTTACGAAATTACGAAACTTGAGATGAAAAACAATAAACCAGGGATTTCCAAACTTGTCTGTCTCGTAGACCCCTTTCCAACTTTTTCTGCCCTGTGTAGAGCCATGCCTTTTGTATAGTTAATTTTTTACGATCTTCAAATGTGTTTTGTGCCTGATATGGTGCTACTAATTTTGATAACTATAAGACATTAAGCATTATGCATTTATTGATTTATTTAAATGACAAGAATGTTATTGTGGTCTTCAGTCCGCAGACTGGTTTGATGCAGCTCTCCAAGCCACCCTGTCCTGTGCAAGTCTCTTCATCTCAGAATACGTTCGGCAACCTACATCCTTTTGAATCTGCTTACTGTATTCGTCCCTCGATCTCCCTCTAATGCTAAGTTGACAATTCCTTGATGTCTCAGAATGTGTCCTACAAATCTATCCCTCCTCTTAGTCAAGATATGCCAGAAACTCCTTTCCCCCCAATTCGGTTAAGAACCTTCTCATTAGTTATGTGATCTACCCATCTAATTTTCATCTGTAGGACCACAATTTCAAAAACTTCTATAATCTTTTTGTCTAAACTCCTTATCGTCCACGTTTCACTCCCATACTATGCTACACTCGAGACAAATGCTTTTAGAAAAGACTTCCTAACATTTAAATTGATATTGGATGTTAATAAGTTTCGCTTCTTTAGAAACGCTTTTCTTCCCATAGCCATTCTGCATTTTATATCTTCTTTACTTCGGCCATCAGAAGTTATCTTGCTACCCAAATAACAAAACTCATCTACAACTTTTATAGTCTCATTACCTAACCTATTTCCTTCAGCATCACCTGATTTTCTGACATTTCATACCATTACCATCGTTTTAATCTTGTTAATGTTCGTCTTATATCTTCCTTTCAAGACACTGTCCATTCTATCCAATTGCTCTTCCACATCCTTTGCAGTCTCTGATAAAAATTACTATGTCATCAACAAACCGCAAACTTTTTATTTCTTCTCCCTGAACTTTAATTCCCTCTCCAAATTTCTCCTTGCATTAAAAAATGTTCAAATGTTTGTAGAGTCTATGGGACCTAACTACGGGGTCATCAGTCCCTAAACTTACAAACTACTTATGAACTACTTACAACTAAGGACGGCACAAATATCCATGCCCGAGGGGGGATTCGGACCCCCGACCGTAGTGGCCGTGCAGACCGTGACTGGAGCGCCTCAGTCCCCTCGGCCACCGCGGTCGGCTCTCCTTGCATTCCTTCACTGCTTGCTCAATGTACAGATTGAACAACATTGGAGAAAGGCTACAACCCTGTCTTATTCCCTTCCCAACCTCTGCGTCCCTTTCTTGCCCTTCGACTCTAATAACCGCTGTCTGGTTTTTGTATAGGTTGAATATAACTCTTCGCTCCCTATATTTTACCCCTGCTACCTTCAGACTTTGGAAGAGTGTGTTCCAGTCGACATTGTCAAAAGCTTTCTCCAAATCTACAAACGCTAAAAACGTAGGTTTCCCTTTCCTGAGCCTATTTTCTAAGATAAGTCGTAATGTGAGTATTGCCTCCCGTGTTCCTATATTTCTCCTAAATCCAAATTGATCTTTCCCGATGTCAGATTCTACAAATTTTTCCATTTGTCTATAAATAATTCGTGTTAGTGTTTTGCAACCATGACTTATTAAACTGATAGTTCTGTAATTTTCACACTTCTCTGCACTTGCTTTCTTTGGAATTGGAATTACGATATTCTTCTTGAAGTCGGAGGGTATTTCCCCTGTCTCATACATCTTACATACCAGGTGGAACAATTTTTTATGTTTTCTTTTATCAATTTATCAATTGTTTTAAAAATTATCAATTGTTTTTAAAAATTGATCGTAAGACTTTATATAGTAAAAGAAACACTTTTTTGAAGATTGACTTTAAAAATGTCCTCTCATAAAACAACCAATTTTTTCATGACTGGCTCTCCTAACGATATCAACAGTTCAGACGGAACATCATCTACTCCAGGGGCGTTGTTTCGACTCAAGTCCTTCAGCGCTCTGTCAAATTCTTCTCGCAGTATCAAATCCCCTATCTCATCTTCCTCCACTTCGTCTTTCATTTCTAGAATACTGCCTTCAAGTTTATTTTCTTTGTATAGGCCCTCTATATATTCCTTCCACAGTTCAGCTTCTCCTCTTTGCTTAGTACTGGTTTTCCGTCTGAGTTCTTGATATTCATACAGCTGCTTTTCTTTTCTCCAAATATCTCTTTTATTCTCCTGTAGGCGGTATCTACCTTTCCCCTAGCTATGCATTCTTCTGTGGTTCTGCATTTGTCCTCTAGCCACTCCTGCTTAGCCAGTCTGCACTTCCTGTCACGTTTGTACTCCCTTTTTCCTGCATCAGAAGCTGAATTTTTATATTTTATCGTCTCATCAATTGGGTTCAGTATATTCGTTGTAGCGCCTGTACCTGTCTATGGTTGTTTGTGAGAAGAAAGAAACGAGATTTTGACTTAAGTCAATCTGCCTGACTTCCACTTCCCAGTTAACAGGTGACTTACCTGTTAATCTTCTATTGCTGTGACCGTTGCCAGCATCTAACCTCCTCTCTTCTAGCAGGGGTTTCTATTATTTTGTAAATGAATAAAAATGAAACAACAGGGGAAGGCTACAGACAAGAAGTCTGGCAGTTCATTAAAAAAAAGTTTGTATTCCGAAAGTAGCATATAGAATTATGAGATCGCCTGTCACGTCTTATTAAACGGTTACTGATTCTTGCTGCAGGACAAGATATACAATAGAGAGCAAACATCGAAAATAAAGCACATTCAAATATTTCGACCAGCCTGTAACGAGGGAGAAAGAGAGCGTATTGAGTTTCATGAAAATTTCCGTTGGTCATGAGACCAGTAGGCTGAGCCCGCAACAGGAGCGGCACAAAAACTAAAGGAAAAGCATCTTAGTAATCATCGCGCCTATCGCCCGATATGCAGACCGTTGCATATTTATTAAACTCGCGACCGAATGCAATTACTTCACTTTAATCGCGAATACCTGCTCAGTGGAACTGTGAAGTTCCTGTCGGTCAACGAAATATCACCAAGACTGAGCATGGCGGTTTCTCCACAATAGGCGATCGCGGACCTGTCCTCATAAGAACTGCCAGCATCTCAAACAACTGCCGAACTGAGAGCGGCCACGTCGCTCACGCCAGTTTTGTTAACGCGAGTTTCGCACCGCTGATTCTTCCGCCGGCAAAACTAGTGACGTGTTACCAACCTGACCAGAGCACAGTTAAGAGTTCGTTCTCTGCAAGGCCCGGTTTGGCGGCCTGTCTTGGCGGCAACTCGTCAAAGACGGCGGGAACAGAAGTGTCCTTCCGCGAAGACGTTGGCTCTCCGGGTTTGAACTTATCGGCTCCGGTAGCCTACCCAATTTAATATAGTAATTAATACAGGACACGGACAATTATTTCGCCCCCACCAGACGATGGCTCTCTGGTCAGGCAAGCAAACGGTAATTTTAGATTGACGGGGAAAATTAGTTTTATATGATTTTATTGGCGATTAATTTTACCAACTTCTTGAACATTAATCGGACCTATCTTTGTAATACTTCAAAAGAATCGTCATTTTTCATTAGACTGGAATACGTCATCAGAAATATAAGAATTATTTTATTTATGCCCACTCTCTTTGTCCTAAAGGCTGGCCATGTGGTTCATGACACCTTTGTGCTGGTCTGTGAAAAGTCTTATCTCTACACTGTGTTATCCAGGGATTTCTATTAGGCCTTGACCTTCTACCTGAATGATCCTCTGTTGCCTTTACTACTCTCTCAGAGCTACCCATTCTTCTTCTACTGTATTACTTTCCCCCGTTTCAGCCAATCCTTGCCTAATGCTCCCTGTGAAACTCTCAACCACCTCTGGTTCCTTCAATTTGTCCAGTTTCCATCCCCTAACTTTTCAACATTTCTGCAGTCTCATAAGTTTTAATCTGCAGTTTATAATCAATAAGTTATGGTCAGAGTCTATATCGGCCCCTGGGTATGTCTTACAGTTTAATACTTGGTTTCTAAATCTATTCCTTACATTATAAAGTCAATCTAATACCTTCCAGTGTCTCCTGGTCTCTTCCACGTATACAGCCTTCTTTCATGATGATTAAACCAAGTATTGGTGATCATTAAGTTGTGCTCTGCGCAAAATTCTACCAAACGATCTCCTCTTCCATTCCTTTTTCCCAGTCCATATTCACCTACTACGTTTCCTTCTCTTCCATTTCCTACTACCGAGTTCCAGTCACCCATCACAATCACGTTTTCGTCTCCCTTAACTTTCTGAATGAATCTTTTACCTCCTCATACGTTTTTTCGATATCCTCATCAACGTACGTGCTAGTTGGAATATAAACTAGCACTACTGTGGTCGGTATTGGGTTCGTGTCTATCTTTACTACGATAATGCGTTCTCCATGCTGTTCATAGTAACTTACCCGCATTCCTATTTTCTTATTCATTATCAGACCTATTCCTGCGTTACCCCCAACTGATTTTGTATTGATAACCCTGTACTTACCTGACCAGAAATCCTGTTCATCCTACCACCGAACTTCACTAATCCCCACTATATCTAACTTCAACCTATCCATTTCTCTTTGCAAATTTTCTAGCTTACCTACTCGATTAAGGGTCAGAACATTCCACGCTCCGACCCATAGGATGCCTATTTTGTTTTTCTTGATGACGACATCCTCCTGAGTAGTCCCCGGCCGGAGATCCGAATGGGGGACTATTTTACCTCCGGAATATTTTACCCAAGAAGACGCTATCATCATATATTCATTGAGCTACATGTCCTGGGGAAAAGTAGCGACTGTAGTTTCTCCTTGCTTTCAGCCATTCGCAGTAACTGCATGGCAAAGCCATGTTAGCTGATGTTACAAGGCCAGCTTGGTCAGTCATCCAGACTGTTGCCCCTGTAACTACTGAAAAGGCTGCTGCCCTCTTCAGGAACCACACGTTTGTCTGGCCTCTCCACAGATACCCCTCCGCTGTGGTTGCACCTACGGTACGGCTATCTGCATCGTTGAGGCACGCAAGCCTACCCACCTCGGCAATGTCTGTGGTTCAAATGTATATTTAAAAAAAACTGATACATATAGGCTTTTAATGGGAGGGATGTGGCTGATACTATTTTTACTAAATTATCATTATTTAGTTCCAATTTTTTTTCTGGGTTTCATATTAAATCTCGGCTTTCAGTGATTTCCAGCCAGTTTCATCTTTTTGTAACAATATTGGTAACATTGCTGAAACCTTTTTCCACAAGGTGTGAAGTTAAAGCTATCAAAAAACTTCCTGCGATTGTCCAAAATAAAGGGTAAGTAATAGGTATGTCTCTCTGCTGATATCCATTTCTAAACTGGACCTTAAGTTCTTCATTTATGCTTATGCCGATGAGCTCTTCTTGAAGTGCGACGTCCGTCTCTTTGACATCACAATATGGATTGATAATCCACTGCGGTATTACCATACTCAAAAAATCCTCAAACCTCGTCTCAAAGTATGTGCGAAGGACATTTAAATGTTGAAAATAGGTTAAAACACCATCATCCTCACAATTTGTCTGTAACAATTTGTGAAACTGCGAAAATTCTCGGCACCCAATACGTCATAATTCTCTAATCTCTGACGGCCGCGGTGGCCGAGGGGACTGAGGCGCTTCAGTCACGGTCTGCTCGGCCACTACGGTCGGGGGTTCGAATCCCCCCTCTCGGACATGGATATTTGTGCCGTCCTAGTTCGTAAGTAGTTGGTAAGTTTAGGGACTGATGACCCCGTAGTTAAGTCCCATAGACTATACAAACATCACATCATCTCTAATCTCTCCCCCCAATAAATAAATAAATAAATAAAAATAAAGTCTGACTACGAGCCTACAGCAGGAGACCGAAAATACATAATTCCTCCACTCTCTTGCTTAGCCAATGAAGCGGACAAAGGTTCAAACTTCAGCATTGTGCGAAATAAACTGAATTTTGGTTGCGATCTTCCTAAAATGTGAACCAGTGTAGTGGACCCCCATTTACAGCGAATCGACCCCCAATTCATTTTTCTCCTGACGTGGACCCCTTGTATGTTGGAATAGACCCCTGATGGTCTACATAGACCACTTTGGGAATCAATGCAATAAACCAGTGTTTATATACAAAATAAATTTACCTTCCGAATCTCGGTTGTGGGGGAGGGGTTGGTCGCAGTATGGGGAGAGGGGGGAGTATTTGGCCAAGGGGGGGGGCACCTCTGAACAATTGTAAACCTTGCAAAGTAATTTTGGTACGAGGCGAATTGAGGATCGGGAACACAGACGACAAAAAGGCAAGTGAAGTAGGCCAGGATAGACAACAAACGTGTCTGCCGGCGGTGTCGCCTGACCAGTGTTGCCAGACGTAGGGAATTTTCCCTACACGTACCTACTTTTAAGCATTAAAATCATGTAGGGAATTTTCATCCAAAACTCCCCAACGAGTAGGTATTTTGGTAAAATTTTATAATCGCCGACACAGGCCTAGCGGGTAATGTTGACAACAGAACAGTTCCCGGAATGAAACTTCACTCTGCAGCGGAAAGTAGGAGGCGAGGTACTGGCGGAAGTAAAGTTGTGAGGCGGCATCGTGAGTCGTGTCGGGATAGCACAGTCGGTAGTGCGCTTGCCCGAGAAAGGCAAAGGTCCCAGGTTCGAGTCCCGGTTCCGACACACAATTTTAATCTGCCAGGAAGTTTTCAACAGAACAGTTGTCAGCACGCGGGAATGAAGGCGACCAATTGTGGCAAAGTTGAAGTAGCCAATGATATTTTAGACGGCATAGTTGTTTTCTGTTCTTAGTAAACAATATTAATTTGAAAACTTAGTTTCAGACATATTCAAATTGATGCTAAATATGACGATTTCAATGTATACCAGTGGAATGGAGAGTCGCTTTGGAAATAGTGTTACAAAATGTCAGAACAAGGAAAATTCTTTGTTTCTATAAACGAAAGACTTATTGATTTACGCCATGACGATATATTAGTTAGTACTTGTAAATGAGAAGATGCTGACAAGAATACGCTAAAACATTTGCGACAGTTCACGTTACAATGAACAAAGAGGTAGATATTCGTTGTCAACATAGAATTACTCTTTGAAAATCGAGTCATGTAGACTGAAGGAATTCCTTTTTTGTGCTGACTGTGAACTAATAATTACTGCTATTCCTGTTCTATGGCTGATGGTGTCTCGATGTATCCTTGTGCGGTCAATAAATCAGTTATCCTCGTGTAACAGTGCACTCGGAATTAGCGGCATATTTGGCGAAACTAATTAATACTGTTCCTCTCTATAGCTAACAGTTTCTCGAAGTACCCTTGTCCGGTCGATAAATCACTAATCTTCTTGTTACAGAGCACTTGGAATCGCGGCATAATGTACTCTTGACTCCATCAGTAACGATCAGTCACTGGAAAAACATATCCAGCAAGTGAAGCAAGATGCCAAAAATTTATTTTTAAGTTTTTCAAAATTTTAACATGTCACATTAATCAACTGGTTAACCTCTGCTGGCCGGACTCCTGGATTCAGCCCCTCCCAGACACAAATCCTGGCTACGACCCTGATGTACGGGCATTGATGAGCTGGTAGGGAAAACGTAGGTACATTTTTTGTGAGAATGTAGGTATTTTCTCTCTCTGCCATCTGGCAACACTGCGTCTGACAAACGCATATAATAATAATAATAATTTCGTGTGGCCCATTGGTATGGTGCAAGTCTTTCAATTGGACGCCACTTCAGCGACTTGCGTGTCCCTAGCCTACCCCAGTTATCCAACCGGGGAAAGGTAAGGGGACCTACAGCTTAACGTGGAATCCGAACCACGTGTCGTTTCTGGCGACTCCTCACATCGTTGAGAGGTGAAGGATGGGTTAAAACGCAGAGTGAAAAAAAAAAAAAAAATCCGAGGTCCGACCGGGTATCGAATCCGCGACCTTCGGTTTCCAGTCGAACGCATTACCGCATTTTTTTTTCTATGCGTAGTTCTCTTCGTTGCGGCCGCTAATCATTTTTGTTCGTTCTTGTTCGTTTGGGTAGTTCTCTTCGTTGCGGCCGCTGATCATTTTTGTTCGTTCTTGTTCGTATGGGTAGTTCTCTTCGTTGCGGCCGCTGATCATTTTTGTTCGTATGGGTAGTTCTCTTCGTTGCGGCCGCTGATCATTTTTGTTCGTATGGGCAGTTCTCTTCGTTGTGGCCGCTAATCATTTTTGTTCGTTCTTGTTCGTATGGGTAGTTCTCTTCGTTGCGGCCGCTGATCATTTTTGTTCGTATGGGTAGTTCTCTTCGTTGTGGCCGCTGATCATTTTTGTTCGTTCTTGTTCGTATGGGTAGTTCTCTTCGTTGCGGCCGCTAATCATTTTTGTTCGTTTTTGTTCGTATGGGTAGTTCTCTTCGTTGCGGCCGCTGATCATTTTTGTTCGTTCTTGGTCGGTGTGTTGTTGGCTCAGCTTTTTTTATTATAGAGGGCGTTGAGCCCCCTGACCGGGCGCGCTGAGCCACGGCGCCCGGCACCCCAAGACCACCGGGCCCTACGACAAACGCATCTAATTGGCTCAAGTTTTACGCCGATATCTTCATAATCTGTATGCTGCCGCCCCCTCCAGTCAGGGACTGGTCTTCTCGCGACCTTCGCCAGGGGTATCCGATACATGCGCCCCACGTGACCAGGGGGCGGTGACCCAGACATCTAACACACACACCCACACACACACATACAGCCGGAGAGGGAAAACTCGACAGCGAGCCAGACATCTCCGCAGTGCCGTCGGAGACCAGGGCGGGAGGTCGGCGAGTGGGGGTGGTGAAGAGGGATGTAAGGAGTGTGTGGGTGAGAGGGGGGTAGGGGGGCGACCCCGGCGAGTTTGTGCGGAACGCAATATCTGCAGCCGGGGCCGCGGCAGCTGGCACGCCGAGCGCGCAGGTCGATAGCGGCGAGTATCGAATGGGGCTCTCCAGCCACTGCCGCACCAGATGGCTTCCTGGCAAATCGATACGCCGTACAACTGGAGTTTCTCAGTCTCGGGCGAGTGGAAGCTGTTGTAATATTTCAGCACGGACGCGTGAAAATTCGTGCAGGCGCCGGGACTCGAACCCCCTACCTCCTGCTTACTAGACAGTTGCGGGAAATCCCCTGCGTCACTCGTGGCACACGGGCTTAACACGCCTGCACGGATACCAAGGCCCTTATCCCGTCCGGCCCCAACTTTCATAATTATGTCTTCACATTAATGTCGCATTCAGGAGGACGGTGGTTCAAATCCACCTCTGGCCATCCAGATTTAGGTTTTCCGTGATTTCTCTAAATCACTGCGAGCAAATACCGGGGTGGTTCCTCTGAAACGGCACGGCCGATTTCGTTCCCCATCCCTTTCCAAATATCCTTACTGCGGTGCGCGCCGCAGCTCGCCATCGGAGGTTCGAGTCCTCCCTCGGTCGTGTGGGTATTTGTTGTCCTTAGCATAAGTTAGTTTAAGTAGTTTGTAGTTCTAGGGATTCTAGGGACTGGTGACCACTGTAGATGAGTCCCACAGATTTACAAACGTTTGAATATACGAGTATTTTCTTGTGCTCCATCTCTAATGAGCACGCTGTCGACGGGAAGAAATCTAAAGTTCCTTCCTTATGGATACTGCATGGAACCTGGGATGGCGCAGGGATTTAGAACAACTGACTACTAAGCAGGAGGTAGCGGATTCGTGTCCCGGACTAGCATAAATATTCATGCGTCCATTTCAGAAGCGCAAAAGAAACTAGTGGTCAAAGCAAGGCACATAATAGAATTTAAATAGTGTCAATTATTTATTCACAACCGATACAAGAGCGTTACATTTTTGCACCTGTCACTGTCCTTCAAAGTAGTCACCAGAGTTGTGTAGTACCCGTTGCCCAGCGATGTGGAAGCCGTAGTATACCGTTATGAGAGCCTGTTCTGTTGATGGTGTGAATGGAATGGTCTACTGCATGTCTAATCTCTGAAACAATTCGGAAGTGAAAGCCACGAAGTGGTCCCTACATCTTCGGAATCAAATCAAAGTCACAAGGACCTACGTTCGTGGAGTATGGTGGACGGTACAGTTCTTCCCAGTCCCATCGACCACAGCTTCCCCGCGCAATGTCGTGCAAAATGATGGGCGGGTTTCGCATAAACTGTTGCCGCTTCTTGCGCAATGCTGGTCGCAGGTGATGCTCCAAAAAACGGTCAGTAATACTGTGCATTGGTGGTCTGCCGAGAAGGAACGTAATGCCTTAATACCATCAGAGTCGTACATCATAATCACCATAACTTTCACCATACTGTGGATCTGACGCACTTTCGACTTTGGCGGCGACCCATAATGACGTCATTCTTTGTATTGGCGTTTCAGTTTTGGATCGTACGATGTGGCCCGTGTCTCATTCATTGATAGGATACGGTGTACGAAAGGTTCTCCTTCGAGGTCATAGCGCCCCAAGTGCGTCTGAGCAGCGTCGTAACGCATCTATTTCTGCATTTCCGTCAGTTCATGTAGAACCCATCGTGATGCAGTTTTTCGCATGCCGAGGCGTTCCTTGAGGATGCGAAGCTCAGTCCTATGCACTAATCCTGATTCACGAATCGTCTGGCGTAGATCACTGTCCTCTAACGCGGCAACAGTATGCACTTCTGCATAGACGCTAGAACGGCCTGCCCGATGCATGTCTGCCATAGTTTGCCGACCTTCGTTGAAGGCTTTTACCCAACGTGCCACTGTTATGTTCGGCAATGCCGGTTCCTCGCACGCCTCTCGAAAACCTTCATGACACTGTCGTACGATCTCTGACACACTCAATCTTGATCCAACTCAGTTGTTCTCGTTTCGAAAACATAGTGACGCCTTTACGTTAGACCGCAAGTGGCTGTGTTCCCTCGATTGTGAGCAAGGCGGTGACGTGGGACGGGCGAATGTATTTGCTCGGAGGTAAGGTAGGTATGTCAACAACGTGTGCTACCAGCGACAATAGTAGATTCGCTTGCAAAGTGTCTCCACAGCTGTGTTCCCATTATTTAAGTTCCAACCCGCGTAATATTACACCACCTACCAGCAGCGTGAAACTAGAAACCCCAGTTAAATTTATATTTAGAACAGCTACACCACCCGAAACAACAGACGAAGCAATTCTGAAAGCGATGAGCTGCAGACTTGTAAGCGGTCCGTAGACTATCAATAATATTGTAAAATAAATTGATAGTTACTGCAGATACCGAACCAATATTGCACACTATTAGGTTCAAAATCTGAAACGGGGCGGAAGCTGATAGTAGCTTTTATTTGGCTTTTCGCCTCGCTGTGCAGAAATGAAGAACTATAGATTGATCAAAGAATTGTATAAGAAGATTGACAGTTGAAAATTTACTAAGTGGTAATTATGAGGATAAGCAAATGTAATGGCTATCTGAACGAATTGATGATGAGCCCTTGCTCATTAAATGTAGGCCCACAAAGTTGCAACCATCATTGTGATTATACCTGCGTATTATTTATTTATGCACCGCACATCAAATTTTAATAACAATAAGTGGTAAAAGTTTGTCGGGCTTACAAACATTTCAAGTAACAAAGTGATGGCTCCGGGATCTAGTCAATATAAATGTCACTTTTCGATGGGCTCGTAACTATTATCAGATCTTTTCGATAATCTGTTAGTAATTAATTTATTTACCATAATAATTATGTCTTTCCTACTTTCTGTAAATTTCTTTATATTTCGACTACAACTGATCTTATTGCTTTTTTTTTTTTTTTTTTTTACAATGATCATTAAAGAGGCAAACCCCTTGATACTTCCAATAATTCTCAAATGTATGTCTGTCCGCTGATTTCGAACCCATTTCAACTTTACAATGCAACAAATTGTGCAAAATAAGCAGGTTATCAGAGGATATTGAACCTACAAACATCTACAGTTTTAGCCAGAGAATATACAAGCTGTACTTTCAGTATATCTGTCGATATAGGTGACAACCTTCAAAATTAAGTATACATGACCAATAGTGCGCAACATAAAATGTTACACAATATTATTGACATTATATGGGGTCACTTTTGTGAGTTTTCTTTAGTTTACCACCATACTGACCCTGTATTTCATTACTAGCTTTCACCCGCAGCTTCGCTCGCGTTGATGTCCTTACTTCTTGAAACACGTCCGCTGGATGTGTGGCCGTGTTCCATTTTGATTTATTCATTAAACTGGAGTGTTTCTGCACCAATAATGTTATCTATGGGTTAATTATTTTATTCTTTTTATTAATGATCTATGCCCCATATTTGTATATGTTTGCCCCATATTTATAAATATTTTTTCACCCGTGTGATTGAACTTGTGCATGTGAATGTGTGCTCTCAATATTGACTGACTGTTGCGCAATGGCTTACAGTCGCTGCCTCCCGCTTTAGGCCTCGTTTTGCTGTAGTTAAGAACGCACTGGCGTCTGCTGGATGGCCACAGACAAGTTTGCTTGGCAAGGTGGCGAGGTTGGCGTGTTCTTAAGTGTCGTAACCTGACGAAAGAGGTGACCTCTCTGGGAGCGGTTGTAAAGGGAATTGTCTTGGCCAGGTAACAACTGTTGTTAAACACCAGTCTCTGAACGTGCTCTGCGTCGCTTTTAGCGCGGTCTTCATCCGGTGTGCCGCAGGGGGAGGTTTTTCCGAGGCCTTAGAACTTTAGTCTCCACTCTTCATTCTGGCTCCGACGACTGTGGAAGTAAGTACTCCGCCAATTCATGCTGAGGGGAAGGCATGCTGTTAGGACTTTGATTTATTCGTGATCAGGCAGTCTTGATTTTTCAGTGATTGTCCTCTTATGTAATGCTTTCGTTATGCCAGGCGAAGGGTTTTTTAATTTACAGAACTCGAGTAAATTCGGTGTAAATTTATTATTTGCATTTTTATTCCAGTGATGATTGTGTGTCCGGTTTTGCTCAAGTTAGAAGACATGTGTGTGGCCTTCAGCCTTGGTGTAAAACTTGTATGTTTGAATTTCCTTTTGTGTTTTTAACTAAGTTTTTACGTCGCGTCTGTATCCGCGAGTATGCTAAATATTTCAAGATTTTCTGATTTGATTCCATCTTTCCTGTCTTGTATGACCCAGTGCACCACGTGCTTTCGTAACAGTCGTTACTTCGGCCTTCAGCCATGCTTTTGTAAATACTAGCTTTCTTCTAAATGAATTCTTGTGTGTGCTTTACTCGCTTATTCTAAATTAATTTCTGTTTGTAAATGCTATGAAATTCGGCGTGGTCGCACACCACGTGGTGCTTAAGAATAGTGAGCTGCTGCCTCCCCACACATGAGTTGGATTAGTGCTCAGTGTACTTAAAATTAGTGATCAAGCCACCTGCCATCTCGTCAAGACGCCGCAGACACTTCGTTTCGCCTCTGCTTTCAAGTGTTCCCAGAGAGTTATGTATTACCACGCTTTATGTGTGTGTCTGTGAATGAATGAATGAATGTGTTTTCAGCTACCCATTGTGTGTTTGCAAATTTCCTCCCACGTTACCTTCATAATTCGTAAAGGGCAGAAACAATTTTATTACAGGCAGTAATTTTATGGTTTAATTCACTTTGGTACGAGGTGTGTGCTTAATTTGGTCTCACCACATTTATTAACTTGTTTATTTTACTGAATAGTTTATGATTTTAAAGTATCAAACCTCTGCTTTATGATTTCATGCTCCCTGTCCCATGTTTAATTATCTATTCATTCATTTTTTAATATTGATTTTGTGTTTGTTAAAACGTTGGCTGCTCCCTTAAGGAGTGAATAGTTAGATAAATTTCCATTGCGCATGTACTGTGGCCACTCATAAGATGATTTAGAGCAGCAATGAGCGTATTAACTTACATTTGCAGATCTCAACTGCCCGAGATCTTGCTTATTTTAATAATCAGGCTACTTTCAATATGTATCAAAGACCACGGAAAGTACAATAATTTTACAATTTTGCTCGTAAGTTATCACCAAGACAGTCAGGCTAAGGGAAAAGTTTCAAATTTTCCGGTTTAAATATAAACTGTGCGTAGAAAGACGACAAATACTGTCATTTTATATCAAGGTAACAACCCTGTTGTAACATCGAGACTAAATTTACGCGTCATAACACAGTCACGACAATCCCACTGATTTTATTATACGCTACTACAGCACCACTCCAAGCGGTTCTGAATAGTATATTGGATTATTGTGAATAGCGTGGTTGAAATTGATTTTAACATACTTTTTACAGCAGGGAAGGTATATAGTGCAATAAAAGTAGGTAATAACCCGAAAATAACTCCACGTTTGTCTTTATTAGGTTTCCTAAGAATCACTGGAAAGTATGAAACGGTAATTTGCAGGTCACTTTATTTAAGTTATCCTGAAAACTACGACGTTTTAAGCAATAATTTCAGTTTATATTGATAACAAAAACAACAGAAGACCCAACCTTGAACAGAAAGACGTCGGTTTTCTACACAGAAACGTTAGGATTTCTTCACTACAATTCCATACAAATCAGTAAGTGTTGAACATAAGAAACTTATATGGAATGCAATATGAAAAGTATCAAATCAGCCATCTTAGCTGTAGCTGAAAGCAAATCCTCACAAACGTGTCAATAAAATAGCAAAAGTAAAATCACAGTTTCCCAACAATGCACAAATCAATTCCACAAATCTGAACCTCAAATGGCATGAATCTTCAACACATTCGTTTTATAAACAAAAGTAATTATAATCAAAATTATGTGGGTTTATAAGAAAAACGAGTTAAGTGTAAAATAAATAGAATGATTAGACTCCATATCGAATTTTAAACGCGTCAAATAAAGTTCCTGTTATATAGGAACAGACCACAACAGGAATTAATGTTCTCGTAGGTTTATATTATCTTACTTTCAGCGTAATAGGTTGTAAAATATACAAATATTCGTTAAGTATTTCCTCATGTATAAGTTGTTCTTTATGTCACAGAATCAAGAAAATTTGGTTGTTTTAACAGTTACACAATTAGTTATATTTCTCAATATATTAGTAATTCTTGGAATGAAAAAATTATAGAAACCACTTGGAATTTTCCAGCATCTCAGAAGTATAAGAGAAACGTTGATGCTCTGCTGGTCCATATTTCGAGTTACGTATTTATAATCAACAAATATCTTCAACTACACACTTCCTAAAGTATCTTGAGTTCTTCTTCAGCGTTCAAGTTATCTCCATAGCCTAGTTTCCTATTTTCATCAAATAGGTTAAGCTGTTTAGTCTTAAAAGAGTAATAGAAAGAGATTCTTTTATATTTAAAATATTAGTAAGGATTTTCATTCCCTCCCTTTTTTTAAGTTACTGCCATATTAAACATTTGCGTCCTTTGGTGCAGTTTATAATATTTTGGTTGAATTAAATTATTTAATATCTTCAATGGGGGAAGAGGTTCCGGAAAGCATCTTTCTACAATACTGTTCTTTACAATGATTACGTTACTGTACAAGATTAGTACTGAAATCAGACTGAACATAGTATTCACAATTGAGAATATTATTTACAATAACATACATCAATCACTTCGGCTAAGAAATTCATCTGTGGAGTAAGTTAGAAAGAGTTGGACACCAAAAATTCGTTTATCTTTTTTCAAACTGATCTTTATATTTGGTTAAATTTTTATGGCTATTGGCATGTTACTGAAAATACGAATTGCTGCTTAGTGGACGTCTTTCGGAGCCAAAGCAAGTTACTTTAAATCTTTGTGAGAGTTATTCTTGTTTCTAGTATTGATCCCAAGACTGAGCTATTGGTTTGAAACAGAGATATATTTTTAATGACAAATTTCATTAGAGAATAAATATATGGAGAAGCAGAAGTTAGTATTCCCAGTTCCTTTAACAGCCCTCTGCAAAGTGTTCTTGACACCACAATTGATTCGTAGCGCATGTTTTTCGGCTCTGAAAACGTTAGCTTGAGTTATCCCGGAAAAAAATCCCTTATGATATTACAGAGTGAAAGTATGCATAAAATGCTAGCTTTTTTATTTTTTATCTTCTATGTCTGACAACATCAGCATAGCAAACAGGGACTTAACCGATAATATACTTAATTGAATATTAATCAGGCTTTCCGATGCTCTACTTTAGAACAAGACAAAAAGGTGTTACAAATATAAAAAATCAATAGAAAAAAAAGTAAAAAAAAAATCGCTACGATGGAGGTTCGAACCTGGATGGAAGGTTTGACAGTCCAAGACAGAGAACGCTCGACCGTCGACAGTGATCGGAAAGTCGCTCATGGTTTAAGAGTACCCAAGCTACAGCACGAAAAAACAAAAACGTTAATTACGCGAACGTTATTAACTTTTGACCCCATGTTCTAGTGTAACAAGTTAAACTACCAGGTGATCAAAAAGTCAGTATAAATTTGAAAACTTAATAAATCGCGGAATAATGTAGATAGAGATGTAAAAATTGTCGAGTTACCCCAAAAAATAATGCCATACGTCATAAGCGAGTGGAAGTAAGCGTAGTAGACTTCATGTTGACAAATCTCTTATTTCAGATATTGTTCTAATGGTAAATATAGCAGAATTTAGTTTTGGAACATAGCCTTTCCACGACAGCTTACTGACTATCTGAGCTGTTCAGTCTCACTTATCATATGCGCATTATGTGTAATCAAAATGTCAGCTTTTGTCAAATTATGAGTTAGAAATTGTAAAAACTGAGTTTCACTGTGATTTAACATCCACTTGTTTTCTACAAGTCATGAACTTATCTCTTGAACTGCATTATTTATACTGTGTCAATATTACGAATAATATCCTTCAATACCAAGCTGGTATCGTCAGTAAACAAAAATATTTTACAATCACCTATTATACTCGAAGGTATATCATTTATATAAATAAGAAACAGCAATGGTCCCAAAACACACCTTTGGGGCACCCCACACTTAACTGTTCCCCATTGCGATTGTACGTCATAGCCATTTTTAACACTGCAGAGAATTGCCTTCTGTTGTCTATTATTAAAGTAAGAGGTTAACCAGTTGTGGGCTACTCCTCGTATTCCATAATGTTCGAACTTCTGCAACAATAGTTTTTGATCAACACAATTAAACGCCTTTGTTAAATCAAAGAAGACGTCTAATGTCCGTATCCTTTTATTTAACCCATCAAGTGCCTCACGGAGAAACGAAAATATAGCATTTTCAGTCGTTAAACCACTTCTAAAACCAAACTGTAAGTTTGACAACAAATTATGTGAACTGAAATGATCTATTAATCTTGAATATGTAGCTTTTTCAATAACTTTAGAAAAACCGATGGCATAGTTGTCTACATTATCCCTTCCTCCTTTTTTATAAAGTGGTTTCACTACTGAGTACTTTAATCTGTCAGGAAACTGACAATTCTGAAAGGAAAAATTACAAATATGGCTTAGTACTGGGCTAACACATGGAGAACAGTACTTTAGAACTCTTTTAGATACCCCATCATTTCCACAATCCTTAGTTTTAGTGATTTAATTATTGTCTCAATTTCCCCTGTGGAAGTATCATGGAGGACCATTTCAGGTAACAGACTCGGAAAGGCATTTTCTAAAAATTATCTGTAGAAACTAGGGTTCAGTTTAGTTCACCTACTGTATTCAGAAACTGATTATTGAATACTGCACATATATCTAACTTGTCAGTAACAGAAACATTTCTACTACGCACTGACGTTATAGCTTCTACCTGCTGCTGCTGACCAGACAGTTCCTTCACGACTGACCGGATAGTTTTAATTTTATCCCGAGAGTTTGCTATTCTTTTTTCATACCACATACTTTTTGCATTCTTAATGACATTTTTCAGAACCTTACAGTACTGTTTGTAATGAGCTACTGCATCTTCATTCTGACTGCTTCTAACATTTTGATACAACTCCCGCTTAGTTCTACATGATACTCTTATCATCTTTGTCAGCCACCCTGGCTGCCTGTTACTGTAAGTACCTTGTTTTGAGCGTTCTAATGGAAAGCAACTTTCAAACGGCGTAAGAAATGTGTTCAGGAAAGCATTATCATCTGAATTATCAGCACTATAAACATCCTGCCATTCTAGCTTCTTAATTAAGCTTAAAAAGGTCTCAATTACAACTGGATTAACTTTTCTAAGTAGTTGATAATTATGTTTAACATTTGTTTGAGAACAAATACTTTTTAGAATTAAAATTTGGGCATCGTGGTCTGATAGGCCATTTACTATTCTGCTGACAGAGTGCCCCTATAATAACGAAGAATGAACAAACATATTGTCAATTGTAAAACGGCTATTTCCTTGCACTCTCGTTGGAAAAAATACTGTTTGCATCAGATTATAGGAATTAGATAGATCTAACAGCTGACTTTTCCTGAGGTATCACTTACACAATTAATGTTGAAATCTCCACACACACAACTAAATTTTTATAATTTGACAAATGAAAAACCTTCAGCCGTTTTTTTTTTTTAATTTTAATTATTAGTTTCGAGAATACATTTTTCTCTTCTTCAGACCCTTTTAAAATCCATGCAGTAATGCGAAACTAGCCATCCGTTCTAATACTACATTACACCCTCTCACACCAAGAAGTAAAATTTCAAAAAATAACGTCTGAACGTTTTTCATTTGTCAAATTAATACATCGCTATCGTCCCATCGTCCGTCTAACCAAGATGGTATAATGAGATAAATTTTTATACTTCCTATAAAGTTAACCCAGAACCAATTCTAGCTTGGGCAGAGACATTTAAAATCTGAGTCAGGGGACCTATAAATAACAATTACTAGTTTACTTCTATCAACAACTCCTGCACAACATTGAAATATCTTTTCTGTGCAGTGTTTAGAAACATCGATTGACTCCGATGAAATATCGTTTTTAACATACAGAGCCACACCCCCACACTGCAAGGAACTTCTAGAGAAAAGGCAGCTAGCCTGTATCCTGACAAAGGAAGTCTCTGAATTGTCACATCACTTAAAAAGTGCTCTCAAACACCAATAATGTCAGAATCAACATAAATAAGCAGTTCATTAAATCTCTTATACTCTGTATATTTTGATGAAAAATAGTAATAGATTCTTAAACTTTGTCAACAGTGATTCCTTTCTTAGAGGGACTTCCTTTAAGCAGAAATACCTATCAGCTGTCCTCAGTCTAAACAAGGTGCAGCCCTAACACCAACCATTACAGGAATTTTTCAATGAGTGACACCCCCACCCCCTCCTACACTGTCACCTATCCGCTGCGCCGCTTGCAGCTCATACAGAACAAGGTACTGCGCATCATAAGCAATGCTCCACGCTACACGCGCACAGCGGATCTTCACTGTGAATACCGCCTTGACACTCTCACAGAGGTATTAAAAAAACACGCCCCACGACTGTACAAAAATTCTAGTCTCTCGAATAACCCCTTTATTCTTAACCTGGGTAACTACGACCACAATCATAGGTAGAAGCACAACCGACCTATAACAATCTTTCTCAGGAATAGATAAAAACCTAAAGACGAAAACAAAAGCCATTGTTCATCGAACCCCTGCATCACACCACAACTGACTGGCAACACTAGATGAGCTATCACCGCCGACAAACCGGCAATAGCAGGGAACATGAACGAGCACAAAACACAAAAAAATCTTGCACTAACCCACACACTTAGAGGCCGATTCCAAAATCGACCATTTATTCGTCAATTTTGATAGTTGCAGCCAGCCGCCGCTGATGATGGACCAGGAGACACCCCTAGTGCCAGCTGCAGAGGGGCGACTCATCAAACCGGATTGACAAACTTATGACAAACACGCAATGAAAATGGTACCGAGCTTGCACGATACCCAAAACTAACATAACCAAACCCTTGCATGATCTGTCGCAGATAGCAAGAATCCGCTACTGCTCCTACTACCCGCTCCTGTCGCAGAGGTTTTTTCCCTTGGCACTTGCCTTGGCAGTATTTTCCCTCTGCCCTTAAAACCGCTCTTCTATCATCCTGATGGACCGTATTAATGGGTAACCCTACCCACACGTACGGCACACATCACATTACCCGCTCCTGTGACTCCTATATTAGAAATACTAACACGTGCAGAGGTGACAGTAGAACTAATGAGTTTGTCACCATGCTAGTGCGACAACCTCCCCTTTCCATGCCTATTGAAGTGCAGACCGTGTCTAGTGAAATACGACCTTTGGATAGTCTCAACTGGCACCACTGCAATGTGATCCATGCCCTCCGTCATCAGCTCCTCCTCAAGCCCCATGTTAATACGCTTGACAGCTGTATTAAGACGAGGCCTATTATCAAAAAAGCTGCACGAAACAGCTGCACGAAATGCACATTTGTGCCACCAGTTTGATGATGTCACTTCCGCCACGTTTTGTTTTTCTTTTTATCTGAGCTACAAAGCACAGACAACTGAACGCCAGAAACTGTTTAGCTGGTACTGTTAAAGGGCTGGAAAGCACATACTTGCGTCTTTGCGGGGTTCGCCTTTAGGTAATTCTCTCTATAATATTTAGACATACCCTAAAGTGCTTTCTCCAGTTTTTCCTCAATATCCTGCACAGCAATGGGCAGGTCATCGGCGTACAGCAAGTGTCTGGCACCTTGGTTGATAGTCAGTATATATATATATATATATATATATATATATATATATATATATATATATATAATTGGTGCCAGCACGCTTCCCTGCGCAAGGCCATTCTTTTGATCTCTCCATCTGCTCCTTTTCCCATGCAGTGACAGATAAAACCTTCTATGCTGGAGCATGGATTCTACCACTCTTACTAGGTTATAATCGCCCAACATATTAATTTTGCAGAATAGTTTGCTGGATTGATAGTATCATATGCAGCTGCCAGGTCAACTAGAGCTAGCCCAGTTACGTTTTTCCTTTCGAAGCCTTCTTCAATAAGTACAGTTAGATTGAGGACGTGGCTGGTGCAAGACCGTGCCTTGTGAAATCCGACCTTTGGATAGTCTCAACTGGCACCACTGCAATGTGATCCATGCCCTTCTGTCATCAGCGCCTCCTCAAGCCCCATGTTAATAAGCCTGACAGCTGTATTAAGACGAGGCCTAACATGAAACAGCTGCACGAAATGCACATTTGTGCCACCAGTTTGATGATGTCACTTCCACCACGTTTTAGCAAAGCCGGCCCGAACAAATTCGGCGCCCTAGGCAAATTATTTTAATAGCGCCCCATTTAATAAGCCGACCGCAGTGGTCGAGCGATCTACGGCGCGCCAGTCAGTCTGCACGGCCGCTACGGTCGGGGGTTCGAATCCCCCCTCGGGCATGGATGTTTGCGTCGTATTTAGTATAAGGTAGTTAATAAGTAGTTTGTAAGTATAGGGACTCATGACCCCGCATTAAGCCCCTTAAGCTTAATAAACATTTGAACATTGAATAATTTAATAAAATCGTAATAAAACATGAATATAAAATACACATTGCATCTTTTTTTATTCAAATACATAATCACAACATATACATTACATAGACATAATATTTCCCTATCATACATTTTTATACAATAATGTTAGTTTTTGATCGTTTTTACATATTGTCTTTTAAAAAGATTTTGGTTGATAGTTAACAATAATTTGTACAATTATAAGCTTCATTATAGAAAGAGTCACACATATTTCATTTTTATTACCTTGGCTTTTGAAAAATGTGAGACGACCTCCTTTAAATCAATTGTGTCTGCAGTTTCTCGTTCATATGACAAAGTTGCCAAACCCACAAGTGTTCCTTGAGTCATTGTGGATCGCTGCGCTCACCACTGGCTACAGACACAGGAACAGTAAGTTTCACTCTCAGTGCAATAACTTAATAAGGTACAATGTCTGTAAGTCCATTTTTACAAATATTACTCTGAACGTCCTGTGACCCTGAGTTATTGGGTACTCTGCTAGCATTGGCCTGTAATTCATGGCATAGATCAGTAGCATCAATATCTTTAGAGTCTGTGAGTTAGAGACTCTACCAAAGTAACACATTCTTCAAGAATAGCTTTGGGAGTTTTATTTTGTACATCATGTATGTTGTACATACAGCCAAATACACGATTTAGGTTGTTAATCTGATGAAATCTCTCGTCAGTTTAATTTATTGCAGTACTAGCTGAAAACCCGGCGTTGCCCGGGTATTTATTTATTTATTCCTGTCCATCTTTTTTTTCTAAAAATATGTTATCTTTATCGGAGAACATATAAGAAATAACGCTGTCTTGGATAATGTACAAAATTATAAGCGCATTATTCAAACAAAGAAAGACAGAAGGCAAAACACAAATGACATATAAAATTCGCACGATCTCATATTTATTCAGTTATATGTGGTACAATTGTATAATTTTTCAGGTATGTATTCATTTGTATAAGTGCTGCATGTCTGTAAAATTTCTTGGGAATACAATTGGTGTGAAAGAAGTAATAGATTGCTGCTTGGTGCGTGATAGGGCGGTTTTCTATGAACGTTACTTTTTTATGTGCTCATACCTCATGAACTACAGGTCGCACTGTGTTACAATTTCGGAGGCACATTCAACGATATGTGTGTACATTGACTATAAAATTTCCTGCCGCTACAATTTGTAGCGTAGAAATTATAAATTGTAACGTCATACCGAATGCCTTAGTTTTACTCCATAAACAGCGGAAAAGTAGTAAGCGATAAACTTTTTTCCTTCATCATTTTACTATGGTTGCCAGCGAGAAAAAGTTTAATAAAGGTTTGAAATTATGTTTAAAGTTTGTTGCAAGTCGCTAAGTGCCCTCATTCTCATATAGTGTATTTGTAAAGTCTCATCGCATTGTGATAGTTTCTTGCAACTCCTATCGTTTATGGAGTTATATCTCTTGAACCATATGTGGCATGTGGTTCGTACTCCTACAGAAGATGTTATCTCACGTAAGGAATATGTGTACCAAATTTGGTTGTAATCGGTACAGTGGTTTAGGAGAAAATGAGCAGCATTGTCGCTTATGGCACCTGTTTTCTGCGCATCTCATTGTTTTTGACGTCATATCGTATATGATTCTTACACTTACGACGAGCGTCCTCATGGATTGAAGCTTACGTGTACAAAACTTCATAAAGATTGGAACAAAAATGTAGATTTGTAAGCAACACGTACAAATATACGGACACTCTGATTTATATATTAGATCGCCAGCTTTGATCAAGGGATGATTAGTTGCAAACTGCTACTCGTCTACTCATTAAACGCTTCTGAAGAGTCGAAGAGAATGCATGTAACATTGACGTTCGTCTTGTCTATTGCCTGTTGCTCTGTCTAAAAAAATGTTCAAATGTTTGTACAGCTTATGGGACTCAACCACGGGGTCATCAGTCCCTAAACTTACAAACTACTTATGAACTAGGACGGCACAAATATCCATGCCCGAGGGGGCATTCGCACCCCCGACCGTAGTGGCCGTGCCGACCGTGACTGAAGCGCCTCAGTCCCCTCGGCCATCGCAAAGTAAACAGCACTGCGAGCGCACCAGGGTTCATCGCGCACGAGACTTTTGCCGACCCCAAAAATTCCAGCGCCCTAGGGAATTGCCTAGTTTGCCTATATGGACGGGCCGGCCGTGCGTTTTAGGCTGCTCAGTTTTGTTTTTCCTTTTTATCTGAGCTGCAAAGCACAGACAGCTGAACGCCAGAAACTGTTTAGCTGGTACTGTTACAGGGCTGTGTCGTGTTGTTGGCAGGTGTCACGACCTCTGCGATCGCCAAATTAACACATTCCTCAAGAACAGCTTTGGGCAGCATGTACAGCATGTATGTTGCACATACAGCCAAATACAGGATTTAGGTTGTTAATCTCATGGAATCTCTCGTCAGTTGAATTTATTGCAGTATCGCCAGCTTTGATCACTGGATGATTAGTTGCAAACTGCTACTCGTCTGTTCATTAAACGCTTCTGAAGAGTCGAAGAGAATGCATGTAACATTGACTTACGTCTTGTCTGTTGCCTGTTGCTCTGTCTACGTGTAGTAATGGGGAATTCGTGGCTCCTGGAACCGCAGCGCAACAGCAAAGTTCAAATGTTCAAATGTTTGTTAAGCTTATGAGACTTAACTACGTGGTCATCAGTCCCTAAACTTACGAACTACTTATGAACTAGCTAACACTAAGGACGGCACAAATATCCATGCCCGAGGGGGGATTCGAACCCCCGACCGTAGTGGCCGTGCAGACCGTGACTGAAGCGCCTCAGTCCCCTCGGCCACCGCGGCCGGCCCAAATTAACACATTCTTCAAGAACAGCTTTGGGCAACATGTACAGCATGTATGTTGCACATACAGCCAAATACAGTATTTAGGTTGTTAATCTCATGGAATCTCTCGTCATTTTAATTTATTGCAGTATCGCCAGCTTTGATCACTGGATGATTAGTTGCAAACTGCTACTCGTCTGTTCATTAAACGCTTCTGAAGAGTCGAAGAGAATGCATGTAACATTGACTTACGTCTTGTCTGTTGCCTGTTGCTCTGTTTACGTGTAGTAATGGGGAATTCATGGCTCCTGGATCCGCAGCTCAACGGCAAAGTAAACCGCACCAAGCGCGCATGAGGGTTCATCGCGCACGAGACATTTGCCGCCCCCCCTCCCCAAAATTCCAGCGCTCTAGGAATTTGACTAGTTCGCCTAAATGGACGGGCCGGCCCAACGTTTTGGGCTGCTCAGTTTTGTTTTTCCTTTATATCTGAGCTGCAAATCACATACAAGTGAACGCCAGAAACTGTTTCGCTGGTACTGTTACAGGGCTGTGTCGTGTTGTTGGCAGCTGTCAGGATGGTGACCTCTACGTCCGCCTCTGTGCCGCGGATCGGCCAGCGGCCTTGGAGGCTCCGGCGGTCGATACGGCGTGGCGGCCGGCCCAGCTGACGCGGACGTCGACGGCGCCGCCGATGACGTAGGCTGCGGCACGGCGCGGCGCCGCTACACACGGCCGGGCGCCCGCCACTGCCTCAGCGCAGGGTACGGCACTGACCGACTCAGAGTACACGCCGGTCGAAACAACTACGAGATCAGCTGAGACATTTGGCTTCTCAAGTACTGTCATCGGCAGAATAAACTTAAATGATTCGACATCTTTCTGTCAGTTCTACGGAATGGAGACAAAAAACATTACGGCAACTGCAAAGCGATTTAGACAAAATTCCTGCATGGTGCGAAAATTGGCAATTGACACTAAATAAAGAAAAGTGTGAAGTAATACACATGACCACTAAAAGAAATCCGCTGAACTTTAATTACGCGATAAATCAGTCAAACCTTAAGGTCGTAGATTCTACCAGATACCTAGGAGTTACAATTACGAACAACTTTGACTGGAGACAACACATAGAAAATATTGTGGGGAAGGCGAACCAAAGGTTACGTTTCATCGGCAGAACGCTTCGAAGATGCACCAGCTCCACCAAAGAGACTGGCTACATCACACATGTGCGTCCTCTCCTGGAGTACTGTTGCGCCTTGTGGGACCCTCACCAGGTGGGATTGACGGAAGACATTGAGAAGGTTCAGAGAAGGGCAGCTCGTTTTGTTTTATCACGTTACGGGGGAGAAGCGTCACGGAAATGTTTCAAGAATTCGGGTGGAAATTGTTAAAAGAAAGACGTTATACATCGCGGCGTTATCTGTTTGCGAAGTTTCAATCGCCGACTTTTACTTCTGAATGTGAAAATATTTTGCTAGCACCCACCTACTTATGGAGACATGACCATCCCAATAAAACAAGAGAAATCAGATTGAAAATGGAACGACTTAGGTGTTCTTTCTTCCCGCGCGCTATTAGAGAATGGAACGGTAGAGAAAAGTTATGAAAGTGGTTAATGAACCCTCTGCCATGAACTTTAATGTGATTTGCAGAGTATCTATGTAGATGTAGATGAGATGGTGGTAATAACAAAAAATCGCACTGACGTGTTTAACGACTCACTTTAAATCTGTAGTTTTATAATTTTTTGCAAACATTTCGGACAAAAATAATAATGTAAATAAAAAATTATAGTGATATGATTACGACTCTACTATTGTGATAATATCTATGCACCCATCACGTAACCCTTTTTGGAAAAAAGGAGAAAAAAATGTTTTTGGTAGTGTAGTGGCGGGTCCTGAACTACGGACCATGTGTATCACAATCCAATACGCTGCCTACGACATTACGGCTAACAATTACGAAATTCGCCCTTAATTTTCGTACTATTGATCGCAATTGTTAACTGATGCTAATGTGGCATTTTTAGATACTAGATTATCATTTTTCGTACGAAGAACGACGTGTTTTTGTTAATTCTTCATTGCGCCGTTGCTTTGAAATAACAACGTGTAAGTTATAATAAGAAAATCATCATATACGCGACGCAAGATGGCGTATGCCAAAGAGAGTTCTGGGCGTGGAATATCACATGACATCTGCGAACGGCTGGTTTTCGTAAAATCAATGGAGGGTGTCGAATCTCCGTTATTTTTGTAAATATCTCTGCAACGATGCAAGATATGAAAAAAATATAATAGAGCGAAGTTGTAGAGAATTTTTCCATCTACCAATTAGGTTATTCAATTTTCGTGTCAGATGAACGGTTCGTTTGAAATTACAATTGTATTACAAACGGATTTTCTTGGTGTTACTGCTGTACTTTTGTCCGAAAAATTTGAAAAAGGGAGGTTCTGGTCTCTGTCGGCCTACAATTATGTCTGTATAATTTGGTGCTGATCGGTTGAACGGTTCGTCTTAAAAAGTGGGAACACGTTACGGACAGACAGACAGACAGACAGACTTACATACCAAAATCGCAGTTATTTTTGAAAATATCTCTGAAAAAATACGAGATATGAAAAAAAAATAATAGAACAAAGTTGTAGAGAATTTTCTCCTCTACAAATTCGGTTATTCAATTTTCGTGTCAGATGAATGGTTAAGCCGTTATTTTCATTTAAATTTCGAGCTGTCAGAAAACGATTGCAAAGGCCCACTTTTAGTGTGGTTCAAAAGTTGCCGCAGAGGGATTTGGGTTCACTTGTGTTTACCGAACCAATTACACAAGCAGTTGGGTTCAGATAGTGTAAGCAGGGTAGTGCAATGGAACAACGTGACTTACCAGAAGCTAAGGCATGGAGAGCCATAGGAAGGTTGAACGTGGGACAGACACACAAGTAGGTGGCTGCAGGTATTGGAGTGTTCCAATGTGTAATTTCCAGGACCCGAACCAAGGTCATCCATGGGTAACCTTAGCATTAAATGACCGTTATCTCCAGTTAACAGCTTAAAAGTCGACCACTGTACGTAACAAGAGCTTTGTCGTATCACTAAAATTAGCAAATGAGGTCCGTGTGAAATACCGGTTATTCCCAGCTATAAAGCCTTGTTCCCTGGCACAAACTGAGAACTGACTCGTTTCAAATTACTTCAATAACAGGAAGTTAATACTACAGTGGTCAATATACGTAGCAGCTCACACGTTATTACACACAGACATTAATAAGCAAGCCACCACAATTAAAGAAAACATTTATGGCGCAACGTAAGAAAAATAGCATCCGATCTTATTTTCAGCACTTGTGAAGAACAATATTAAATAAAAGAGGAAAGGTGCACTAAAACTACAATTTATAGGCAACTTACGGATTATGCTGAACTGAAACTTGTTTATTCGATATAAAACAAGTAAAATGGGGAACCAATTTTGTTAATACACTAAAAATGCATCTCTTACATGGATTAATGCGGACGGTTCCCACCCTAAATTATACATGATTTAACGCTACTGGGAGGGAAGGATTCACAAACAACATTCATTCTCTCACATACATGCAATGCCACAGCGAAACTCACCAAAATCAGCGTGCTGAGACGAGGTGGAAGCAGACGCCGCTATTGTAGGCGAAATTCAGCAAGTCGGAGGTAGCACAAAACACAATATACAAAAACACTTTGCAGCTGGCTCTAGTCTGTCGTGCTCGCTAGGTTGGGAACGGCAGAGCAGCCAATCAGAAGTCGCGATGCCGCGGCCAATGAGAGTGCGTGTTTCATGACGAGTAAATTTGGCGTCAATTTCGAAGTTTATTCGAGGATATCGGTGCGGCGTTTGTGTTATTGTAATTGATTTTCCATGTGTAAGAGATATTTAGATAATTGTCGTATTACGGACATAAATGACCTATTATTAATACACCACAGCAGTCAAACATGTTTTATTTGTTTTATAACCAGTACGAAGCATTGATCATTTTAAGTGAAAGTTAAGTTAGGTATAGGTTGAACGAGATTTTTTTTCTTTTATTGTGTGAGGGTGCGTAGCGCCCGAATCTCCGGTTCAAAAACACTCAATCAATTTACAGTTGTACGCTCGATATATATATCATTTCAGTCAGAGCTACCTCGATTGCAAGCATTCGTGGAAATTATCGCAATTACTTTCACTGACCGGACAAGGGTACATACAAGAACCTGTCAACCATAGACCAGGTATAGCATGTTTTATTTATTTTATGATATATTCGAAACTGTAATCAAGTGACACCCATACTGATAGCAACTGTAACTTGGAGATCGTCAAAAACTTTTGCATACACCGCTTCGATTTGTTTACATAGTACAATTGTAACGCTCCTTCTCATTGGCCGCGGCATCGCGACTCCTGATTGGCTGCTCTGCCGTTCCCAACCTAGCGAGCGCGACGACTAGCCGCTGCCGCATAAACTGCACTTTTACCCGGAAATTTTTGTATCCCGTCAATTGACGGGATTAGCAGTTAAAGTGTTGAAGCTTACAAACGGCTGGAGGCGAGCGGAGTGTGTTTGTGTGCTGCGCGCGCTGAGGTGACGTCCAGCGACGCCACGATCCCAGAGTAGCTGAAGCTGCCCGCCGGCCACTACGCCTCTGTGTTGCGTTAGGCGAGATATCGTCCGCACAGCCGCTGCCGCTTCGAAGCCTGCACCGCGCTGGGCGTTGTCCGGGAGTTGAACCCAGGTCCTCCTTCTCCCGCTGCTGCTGCTTTGCCCTCCAGACGTTTGACAGAAGCACTTCAGGTTAAAAGCTGTGTGTGTGTCTTATTTAATGTTGAACCTATCGTTAATGTTGTTGTTGTAGTCTTCAGTCCGGAGACTGATTTGATGAAGCTCTCCACAATACCCTACCCTGAGCAAGCCTCTTCAACTCTACATAAGAACGGCAACCTACATCTGTCTGAATCTGCTTACTGTATCCATCTCTTGGTCTTCCTCTGCGGTTTTTACCCCACACACTTCCCTCCAACGCTAAATTCACAATTCCTTGATGTCTAAGAATGTGTCCTACCAATCGATTCCTTCTTTTAGTTAGGGTATGCCAGAAATTTATTTTCTCCCCAATTCAGTACCTCCTCATTAGTTACGCAATCCACCCACCTAATCTTCAACATCCTTCTGCAGCACCACATTTCAAAAGCCTCTATCCCCGCCGGCCGCGGTGGCCGAGGGCACTGAGGCGCTCCAGTCACGGTCTGCACGGCCACTGCGGTCGGGGGTTCGAATCCCCCCTCGGACATAGATATTTGTGCCGTCCTTAGTCTTAGTTAGTTCATAAGTAATTCGTAAGTTTAAGGACTGATGACCCCGTAGTTTACTCCCATAAGTTATACAAACATTTGAACATTGCCTCTATCCTCTTCCTGTCCGCACTGCTTATCGTCCATGTCTCACTCCCATACAAGACAATACTCCATACAAATGCCTTCAGAAAGGACTTCCTTAGGCTTAAATCAATATTCGATGTTAACCAATTTCTCTTCTTCAAGAACGCTTTTCTACCCATTGCCATTCTGCATTTTATATCCTCCGTACTGCGACCATCATTTGTTATTTTACTGCCCAAGTAACAAAACTCCTCTACCTCCTTTATTGTTTCGTTACCTAATCTAATTCCTTCAGCATCATCTGATTTTCTTAGACTGCACTGCATTACCCTAGTTTTACTCTTGTTAATGTTCATCTTATATGCACCTTTCAGCACACTGTCCAGGTCCTTTGCTGTATCTGACAGAATTACTATGTCGTCGGCAAAACGCAATGATTTTAATTCTTCGCCCTGGACTTTAATTCCTTCTCCAAATTTCTCCTTCCTTTCCTTTATAGCTTGCTCAATGTACACATTGAATAACATTGGAGAAAGGCTACAACACTGTCTTACTCCCTTTCCAACCGCTGCATCCCTTTCTTGCCCTTCAAATCTGACAACCGCTGTCTGGTTTTTGTACAAGTTGTAAATAACCTTACGCTCCCTATATTTTACTCCTGCTTGCTTCAGAATTTGAAAGAGTTTATTCCAATCAACATTTTCAAAAGCCCTCTACAAATCTACAAAAGCTAGAAATGTAGGTTTGCCTTTTCTTAATATATCTTCTAGGATAAGCCGTAAAGTGAGTATTGCCTCCCGTGTTCCTACATTTCTCCTATCTTTAAATCAGACAATAAATTGTTCATTAACACAGTAATTTGGTTTAATTATGGCCCTGATATTGATGTATATACTGTTAAATAAGAAACAGTGCCTTAAACTGATAATGTGCGCAACGGATCTTTTAACAAAACAACTATGACAAGTAACCTGCATGAAACACACACTGACTATACTCAAAAAATTTGACTGCGAGAAAGATATTAAAAACACAATCCACTTTCTTAATGTTTCACTGCGAGAATATTATGCAGATCAGTACCTGATTATCAAAATTCAGTATCATAATCAATTAACTGCAGTGTTGCATAACAATCATTTACTACGGCACAAATAACGAAATCTATTCAACAAGATTACCAAAATCAATACTGCACTTTAAAGCCACAAATAACTAATTACCAAATAAAGGAAGTAGGATAATCTTCTAACTCCGTAAATGAAACAGGAAAGAAAGATCAACTTTGTTACTTATTATTAATAATCACCATTACATTACCTACATAATAAAACCTTTTCATAATGACATCAAATGCAATTACCTTCATTCCAGCGGCAGTACAACGTTTTCATAGTAATAAAAATACAATATGTATATATATTCCAAATACAATCAAATCAACTTGCTGGCACAGCAGCCTCTGCTCTACATCGGAGCCATACACACAACTCAACCGCTCTCTAAGCGAGCTGAACCACAAGTCCCACTCTCTCTATGCGCGAACTACAATCCTATGCGATACATAATCTTTGCCAAAGATGAAACTTCACAGACTTAAGTACACATATCGATATACACAGTAGAAGCAATATTATACATTTTCTTGCAAGCAAGTTACTCGAAACAAAACAGGAGGAACAATATTAGACATTTTCTATAGACACGTTTCAAGGTGTGGCCGCGTCCTTTCGTCCACACCACACCCCCAGGTGAGTAACGGGCTGCAGTCTTACCACAGTCTAACATATACAGTCACGACACTTCCGCAGACTTTTGTTATACGCTGCGACGGAAGCGCTCCAAGCGGCCGAAAAGCTACATTTCTGAATACGACATTGGAAGAGTGTGAATAGTATCGTTTACTTTGATTTTAACATACTTTTTACATTAGGAAACGTATGTAATACCTTAAAATAGGTAATAACTTAGAAACAGCTCTACATTTGTCTTAATTAAGTTTCCTAAGGTCCCTGGCAAGGTACGAAACGGTGCATTACAGGATAGTTTATTTACCGCTATCTTGTAACGTACAGGCTTCTGCTAAATAATTTAATTTTCTATTAAAAATAAAAAAATGTCTAGGAAACACCAGAAGATCTTTCCTTTGGCAGAAAGACGTCGCTTTTCTACTAACGTACGTTAAGGCTTCTTCACTATAATTCCAGACGAATCAGTGAGTTTGAACGTAGCAAACGTATATAGAATGCAATAACTACAGTATGTAACGTACCAAGTCAGCTACAACAGTTGCAGCTGAAGAAAACACGCCACAAACGTGGCAATAAAACGACAAAGGCAATGAAACTGTTTTCCAACAGAGACGAAGGCAATTCCACAATTGTTGCTACAGCTAAACCACAAATGGCAAGAATCATCTAAACATTGCCTTTATAAGCTAAAGTAATTACAGTACACATAATATGCACGTTTAAGGAAGAGGTATGAGATGTAAAACTGTGCGAATCATTAGACTCCACACCGAATGTATACACGTCAAAAAATTGCCAGTCATAGTAAGAAAAGACCATAATAGAAATTTATTATTTTCTTATGTTTATAGTCTACTTACTTTCAGCGGAATCAGATTGAAGTACACACATATTCGTAAGTATTTGTTCAAGACGAAGTTGTTTATACTACTGAATCAGTAAAATTGACTGTTTTTACATTAATCAAAATATCCACGGGTGTACTGCCGGTCTATAGTGTCCAACGGGCTCAATATTTCGGCGATCATACATATCGCCATCACCAGGTGAACTGACGGACTGAGCTCCTGGAAACGCGCCGGCACGGAGATCCGCACGCTACGGCTGCTCGCAGGGAACTGGGTTCTAGCCCGGTAGCGGGCCATTTAAATACCATCGGCCCGCGGAGCGACCCCTCCGCGGTCCGCGCCCCGCGCCGTGGCCGCGCAGTGGAACCGAATGCGACGGCGTATGAGATGACGTCGGTGTGAGGGCTCTGTCCGCCGTGGTCGTCACTGTTTTTACATTAATTTCCATATTAATTTACGTCTCTTGATATTTAACTAATGCTTGTAACGCAAAAATTGTACTAACTATTTCGTTAATTACGTACAAAATTAATTACAAACAAACACCACAACTGTGGTGGCTTTCCCACTGCTAGGAGCGCAGCTGTCAGTTGGTAACACTTTTACAGCACTGAGTGTCGCGACTGTGTATGTTAGACTGTCGTCTTACCGCGCCATGCGTTGGTTCCACGCCCGGTTGCGCTGCTGTCGAGGTCGGGACCCCGCTGCCCGGTGTGTCAGACTGGGCCGCCGCTATTCGGCTGGCTGCATGTCTTGACGGGGTTGCCGCGTTGATCTTGATGACGGGTTGCTGGCCGCGCCGCATCAAAGTGCTTCCAGCCTGCAACTGTGGTGTCGCACAAGTATAAAGTGCGCGCCACGTACTTTCGCTGCGCGCCGCCATGCACGCACGGCGCGGCGTTCTCACGACGACAGCCACGAGCGCCCTCTGCTGCAACTCCGCTCGTGGCCACGACTGCTGCATCGGCCACTTGGGACTGTGATAGGAACCAGTTGACACTTGGGATTCAGACAGGCACCAGTTAACACTTGGCTGTCGGATACGCACTAGGAATCATCAGTAGGCAGGCATCTATCTAAATTATGTATCAGCATTCTGCAGTCATGAACTATGTAAAAGTTAAGTATACTAACTCTCTATGAAATATATATATCTCGTTCTAATTTACTCTAGTGTTTCTAGTTTCTGCTGTCCCACTGGCTGCTCACCTCCGTACCGGCACAAGCGTGCATCCTTTATTCCTGTGTCGGTCTCTTTCTACTCGGCCGCCGACACCTACGACAACAAGACGCAAAAGCAACAGACTTAGATAACAATAAAAACAATTGTTGTCGACGAGAAGCACAGTCTGTGCGGCAGGTGACTGCCCAGCCGTGGCTGCCTCTCTGTCTGCCGTGGTTGACTCTGCCGAACCTGTCTTTTGGCCCACATTAGGTTACGGTAGTAACACTAAAAGTGGGCCTTTGCGTTCGTTTTTTGACAGCTCGAAATTTAAATGGAAATAACGGCTTAACCATTCACCTGACACAACAATTGAATAACCGAATTTGTAGAGGAGAAAATTCTCTACAACTTTGCTCCCTTATGTTGTTTTCATATATTGTATCGTTTCAGAGATATTTGCAAAAATAACAGAGATTTTGGGATGTCTGTCTGTCTGTCCGTAACGTGTTTCCCGTTTTTAAGACGAACCGTTCAACCGATCAACACCAAATTTTACAGACATAATTGTAGGCTGACAGAGAATAGAACCTCCCTTTTTCAAATTTTTCGGACAAAAAATACTGTAGTAATGCAAAAAAAAAAAAAAAAAAAAAAAAAAAAAAAAAAAAAAAAAAAAAGCCTTTTGTAATATAATTGTAATTGCAGACGAACGGTTCATATGACACGATAATTGAATAACCTAATTGGTAGAGAGGAAAATGGTCTACAACTTCGCTCTATTATGTTTTTTTCATATCTTGCATCGTTGCAGAGATGTTTGTAAAATAACGGCGATTTGACGATGTCTGTCTGGTTGTAACGTGTTCCCACATTTTAGGTAGAACCGTTCAACCGATTGGCACCAAATGTTACAGACATAAATGTTGGTTACCAGAGACCAGAACCTCGCTTTTTCAAATGTTTCCGACAAGAAATACGTTAGTAATATCAAAGAAAGGTCGTTTGTAATGTAATTTTAATTACATATAAACCGTTCATCTGACGCTAAAATTGAATAACCTAATTTGTAGAGGAGAAGATTCTCTACAGCTTTGTTCCCTTATGTTTTTTTCATATCTCGTATCGTTTGAGAAATATTTGCAAAAATAACAGAGTTTTGACGCCTTCCACTGAATTAACGAAACCCAGCCGTTCGCAGATGTCACGTGACATTCCTTGCCCAGAATTCTCTCTGGCATAAGCAAATCAAATGTTTCAAATGTTTGTATAGTCTATGGGACTTAACTACGGTGTCATCAGTCCCTAAACTTACAAAGTACTTATGAACTAAGTAAGACTAAGGACGACACAAATATCCATGCCCATCCCCGACCGTAGTGGTCGTGCAGACCGTGACTGGAGCGCCTCAGTCCCCTCGGCCACCGCGGCCGGCTGGCATAAGCCATCTTGCTTTGCGTATATGATGATTTTCTTATTTTAACTTACACGTTTTCATTCCAAAGCAATGGCGCACTGAAGAATTGACAAAACACGTCGTTCTTCGTACGATAAATGTTAATCTAGTGTCTACAACTGCCACATTAACATCAGTTAATAACAGCCATCAATAGTATTAGATTAAAGGAGGTGGCTTTTTAAGTGTTGAACGTAGCGTAGTGGGCAATGCGTTGGAGTGTGACGCTGAAGAAGGTCAGTGGTTCAAAACCCATCACTACCTAAAAATTTTTGTTTTCCTAAAAGGGTTTCAGACATTCTTATTAATTAATTTTTTGTTGTTTACATTATTGTTTTGGTCCAAAATGTTTGCTAAATCTTATAAAACTACAAATCTAAAGTGGGCCGTAAAACACGTCAGTGCGATTTTTTCGCCTCTGTTTATATGGCAAGGTTGACCCCGTCGGCCTGTGTTTCAGAAATGTGGCTCAGCTGATCTTTGCTACACGTGACAGGTCTCCTACCTCCGATCACGTATGTCGCAGCCACCTTTAAGCAATACGGCTGTCAGGCTGTTACGCAGTACGGCGCCCTCACCGACCTGTTTGCGTCACCAGAAGCATCGCCGAGCAGCTCCGCTTTATTTGCTGTAATCATAAACGCGCTTGTTCCGCTCTACTTTAAGTCACACGCCTGATTTCTACACAGCACCGCTTCCATGTTCAACTTCTGCGTTAAAGGTCACTCAACACTCGTTAACTTTTCATATTACGTCTGTATTCTCCCTATCCCCTACACAGCCCATCGAGACATGACTTTCAATGCAACTCAACTGCATCGAACCTTCAGACAGAAAAATGACGCGATATATCAACACAAACAGTCCGAAAGTGCCTTGGGAAATATGGCCTCTACGCCTCGAGGCCTATGGTGTGTGTTCCATTTAAAGCACGACGCCTTTTAGCACCTAGAAACTGGGCGGATTAACATCAAGATTGGAGTCGTAACGAATGGCGTTAGGTTCTGTTCACAGATGAGTCAGGATTTTGTGTTCAGCCGGACAATCATCGTTCCCTAATCGGGAGAGAACGTGGAACTCTAAACAGCCCTTATGTGCAGGAAACATCAGTATACCATTGAGGCAGAGAAATGGCGTGGGCTGGAGTCGATATTGGCGGAAGTATGAGAAGTGCATACGTAGCTAAAGTGGACGTCCAGCTGAGAAGGACGATGCGAATAATCTGGGGCACACTCAGGGCCACCCTGTGCTTGGCTCCCTGTCCTTGCCAACATAGAGCCCCCCGAAGTCAAGCGATCACAGCTAGCCCTAAGAACTTACCAAAAAATCCTAGGCAACCTGGACCTACCTATCCATGAAAATGCCTTTCGTATGCCTCATTTTCTGGGGTAATTCATCATTGAGTAAAAAAGTATTCATTGCACAAAAGCGTGTAATCAGAATAATTGCTGGAACCCATCCAAGAGCATCCTGCAGACACTTATTTAAAGAGCTAGGGATCTTCACAGTTGCTTCACAGTATATATATTCACTTATGAAATTTTTATTACCAATCCCACCGAATTCAAAAGCAATAGCAGAGTACATGACTACAACACTAGGAGAAAGAATGATCTTCACTATTCAAGGTTAAATCTAGCTTTGGCACAGAAAGGGGTGAATTATGCTGCCACAAAAGGTTTTGGTCACCTACCAAACAGCATCAAAAGCCTGACAGATAGCCAACTAGCATTTACAAATAAATTAAAAGAATTTCTTAATGGCAACTCCTTACAGACTATGGATGAATGTTTAGATATAAATTAGTAAATCTGAAAAAATAATAAAATAAAAAAGATTGTGTCATGTAATATTTAGTACAAAGTAATAATTTATAAAGACACCTTTCATTAACCTGACACGTTCCACATCATTACGGTCGTATTGATGATGTATGGAACAAGTACTAATGTAATATAGTCTAATCTGATATCTACAAACAGGCTTAAATCCAGGAGAGCTTTTTGGAAAAGCGGCGAAGAGCTTCAAGACTTCAACTCAAAAACAGTCTGGAAGGAGCCATGGGCTACAAGTGCTACAACTGTGGATCACACTTCACCGCGTAAGCACAGGTGTCGGCATATGTAAGCAACTCATGAAGACATGGGGCCCGTTAGACTGCTTTGAACGTGAGTGTGGTGAAACAATGGATAATTTCCTCGTGTGTGCAGTGTACGGCTATGGTGGAAATTTGAAAGACATACACAGACTCAGTGACTCAGCCTTAAAGTGGCTTGAGAGTATTTCTAATGTAGTGTAGTACTACAAGAGCACTTGTATTGTTAGAATAGCTGTATACGGTATTGTAATTAATGAAAGAATTGTAGAAAATTTTTATCAATCCGTCGTTAGAAATTATTTATTACCAGATCTAGATGTCGACCACTGTGTGGTCATTATCAATGCTTAACATGAAACGATTAAAATACGTAAAACATCTCGACCTCCATATTGGATGTTGCGTTCGTGCTGATGCAGCAGTTACGAACGTAACCACCAACACGGAGGTCAAAATGTTTTACTTATTTTAATCGTTTTATTTCAAGCATTGATGATGAGCACACAGTGGTCGACATCTAGATCTGGTAATAAATAATTTCTTACGACTGATTGATAAAAAATTTCTACAAGCCAAATTCCAGTCGTTGAGCACAAGATCCATCATATAATCAACCCTGATAATGAAAGAATGATTGCCTTTGTATATGCCGAACCAGTAAATAGACAACGTTACTTACCCAAAGCTATGGCATGGAGAGACATAGCAACGTTAGAAGCGGGAGAGAGGTTGCTGCAGCGATTTCAGTGTCCCAAAGTGTAATTTCCTGGACGTGGACGCGATTTCAGACAACAGGAATTGTTAAAAGAAATCATGACTAACGCCGTCCGCGGGTAACCTCAGCAGGTGGTGACCGTTATCTCCGTCGAGACACGGACGCTGAATACAACCCAGCTGCAACGCAAACAGTCCGAAATAGCCTTCGAGAATGTTGCGTCTATGCACGGAGGTATATCGTGTGTATCCTATGACAACCATGACATCGTTTATGCCACTGAAACTGGGCGGAGGAACATTCCGGATTGGAGTCGTAAAGATTGGTGCCGGGTTCTGTTCACAGACGAGTCAAGATTTTGTGTTCAACCGAATAATCGTCATTCTCTCATCCGAAGAGAAAGTGGAACTCGGAACAATCCTTGTCATGTACAGGAAACATCAGCATCTCATGGTGGTGGACGAATGGTGCGTGTAGGAGTCAGTACTGGCAGACGTACGGACCTATATCTCCTTCAGAAAGGAACTTCGAGTGCTCATAGATATAGAGACGAGATCCTTAGACCTTTCGTATTGCCCTACGCCGATGCCATAAGAATGACTTCCTTCCGGTGGACGATAACGCTCGTCCCAATAGAGCTGCACTGGTGGGCAACATGATTGAATTTGAGAGAATTGGACGAATGGATTGGCCACCTGGTTCCCCGGAGTTAAACTCAGTTGAGCAGTCGGGGATGCACTTGGCAGACACATTGCAGCCAGACCAGCAACTCCCACAACGGTTCCAAATATTCCACTCATGAAAGAATGGCCAAATAACTAAACAGCTGACTGGTAACCTCATACGGTCCACACCACGTCGCTGTGCAACTGTACTGGCCGTCCGAAGTCACCACACACCAAGGCAATGAAAATGTCTTTTTCGCTATTATGGTATACCTGTAACCAATATATGAATGAAATACGTTATCCTAGTATATTGTGTATGATATGTCATCTGGTCCCCCAACTTTTTGATCAATGTGGATAGTACTTCAATAACTAATAGGACATGAAACACAGGTACCAGTATAACGTAATGATTATGATTCATTATTTACTTTCTAGCGAACGGCACAGGATTACTGTGCCAGATAACTTCTGGCGGATGGACGAAGAAGATCACATGACGAAGCTTCAGCAGGTTTATCGCTGCTTGGAAATGGCGATGGTGTCTAAAGCGACATTTTACAGATTGCGCGACCGCTCCTACCAGAAGTTCCAGTCCTCCCTCAGGTATGCGTGTCTGAGTCGTCTTTAGTGTAAGTCGGAGTTACAATTATTGATATGGTGTCTGTTTTTCGGACATATCCGAAAGAAAATATACCGTTAGTTAACAGGAACGCCCGTAAATTTACGAAAACGAAGTATAGAAACATTTCTATGGGAAAACGAAATGTAGAAACATTTCTATGGTTTCGGGGGGTTCAAATAAATTCAACGACAAAGTTGAAAATGTGTGCTTTACCGAGATTCGAACCTGAAATTCCCGCTTTAGGCCAGCAGTCGCGTTAACCAAATAGGCTATCCAGGCAAGCTTGCCTTCCAAATCAAACTCTCAACTTCTAGCCCCCTGCCCATTTGATTCCATTTGCTCGCAGCCTATACTGGATTCCCGCAAGGGATCAAGCGTTTAATTGTTCCCGCATTGAAATTGTCATTGCCAGTTGTAGGCATACTTACAATTATTGATAAGGTGTCTGTTCTTTTCGGACATGTCCGATTTGTAAGAGAATCGATGTCAAAATCATTCACGTGACCCACGAGCATTTATCCAACTGTGCTACACTGACTTTTATATTTTCAGATGTTCAAATGTTCAAATGTCTGTAAATGTATCGGACCAAACTGCGTGGTCATCAGTCCGTAGGTTACAAACTACTTAAAACTAGATAAACTAACCTACGGACAAACACACCCATGCCCCAGGGAGGACTCGAACCTCCACGGCGAGCAACCGCGCGCTCCGCAGCGAGGCGCCTTAGACCGCTCGGCTACTCCACAAACAAATGACAAATGTTTGTTAAGCTTATGGGACTTAACTACGGGGTCATCAGTCCCTAAACTTACAAACTACTTATGAACTACTTACGAACTAGGACGGCACAAATATCCATGCCCGAGGGGGGATTCGAACCCCCGACCGTAGTGGCCGTGCTGACTGTGACTGGAGCGCCTCAGTCACCTCGGCCACCGCGGCCGGCGGCTACTCCACCGCGGCTTCAGATGTTGAAAGAAAAAGAACGCACCAACAGAGCTTCCAGAATAGTACTGAGTTTACCAGCTGAATAAATCATGAGGAGCTGCCTTACTTGTCCTGAAAGAATAGCTGCCACAGTTAAACGACTCAAACGACAAGGGAAAGTCAATACACGGTCCCTGCCGTTTTTGATAAACCGTGCATACGTTAAATTGACGTAAACACTGGTCGATTCCGTGTGCAATAAGCCTCTACCTACCTGTCTGATGACGTGCTAGAAGAAGAAATTGATGTACACTTTCCTTATTTTCATTCACTTGTGATTTATGGAGGTTTGCTCTTTTTTTTTTTTTTCGGTAGCTCCTCCGATTCAAGAAAAGTATTTATTGCACAGGAATGTGAGGTTCGAGCAGTACGTGGTGCAAACGTGCGAACATCGAACATCTTGTCGGCCCCTTTTTAGGAGCCTGAGAATTTTGACATTGACCTATCTACACATATTTTATTGAATGTCGTTTATTGTTAATAGTATTTGCATATTCCCAAGAGTTAGCAGCTTTCACTCAGTTAATACCAGATAGCAATTGAATCTGAATTTGGATCACACCTTCTTCCCCCTCGTTCTGTGCATTTTCAATTGCCACAAGAATTCAATGGACTTAGTAGCATTCCACGCACTTTCAAGGCTAAACTGAATAATTTCCTAATGGGGCACTTTTGTTATTCTGTCGAAGAAACCGGGAAAGTCTGTTTCTAAAGAAAGCTTATTTCTGTGTTACGTTGTTGGTTCTTCTTTTTATGCTAGGGCCTTTGGTGAGAATAGGATTGCTATTATTTTCACTTTGTTACAATCTGATATACAGACTCTTTCCATGACTATGAAGACTTGCTCCTTAGTTTGGTCCTCGAAAAATGACAAATATACACCGCGTGATCAAAAGTCGTCGGATTCCTGGCTGAAAATGTCTTACAAGGTACAAGGGCGTGGTGCCTTCCATCGGTAAAGCTGCAATGCAGTAGGGTGTTGGCCCACCCTTAGTCTTGAGGTCAACTTACAACCTCGCAAAAATACGTTAAATCAGGTGCTGGAAGGTTTCTTGGGGAATGGTAGCCCGTTCTTCATGGAGTGTGTAATATTTATGGCTTAAAGCTATCATATTAAGATCGTAGTATAGCTTCAGTGCAGCCGGTTAGGACCAGTAGGCGACAGATGGTAAAAGTTGGTGAGAACCACGACAGGTAGTACAATAAGTCGGGTTCTCATGGGAAAGAGCACTGGCAAGTCTCCCTCGAATTCTAGGGAAGTCCCCGAGCGGCAGGCACTGGACGCCGATTGGCTGTAGCACTGGCGGTCACGCGCCAAAGCGCAATCATAATTTTATTTATATTTAATAAACTAAATATTTATTCAACTTCAAACTCAATATAGAAAAACCCCTCAAAGCTAAGCTATGCCCTGAGTAGGTAGAACATATTAACTATCGCTTAATTCATAAACAAAACAATTACTATAAGACGGGCGATGTACGGCGGCCATGTTCATGGGCCAAATTGTGGAGCGAAGGCAGCCTTGCATCGAGCCGCCACACTTGAGAACACGTACTCGGAGCAGTAACATGTGAGTTCAGAACACGCACTCAGAGGAGTAACATGTCGCATACATAGGCGGTCGTAAAACATTGTTTAATCATCCTAGAACAAGGCGAAATGACTTTATGTTTACTTTTTCAGTTAAGACAATGTGTGTCAAGTAGATGTTATTACGCAGTTTGCTGGTTTTCTGTACTCTTTAAATAAATCAGATGGCATCCAAACTACCTCAGTTTTATTCCGTAATTAGATCAGTTGCTGCCAATAGTTTAGCAATTTCAGCCTCATTCAAGAACTCCGACCTGCGTGCTATCATCTGCGTGGGGACATCTGTATAAGACGTCAGGTTGGTGAACTTTCAGAGTTTCTACTCTTCACACAGTGCAGTGGGGGGTTACTACAACCCTCGCGTACACTGTCATTGCGGTACAAACGCAAACTGTTGTGCGTCATCCATGGCAACATGGAGGAGGAAAGAAAATGATATAGGAACGGTTAACATAAACCCCTGTAAACATTTTCCCGTTGTAAGTGCTGCATTGAGGAGAGGTATCGATGTAGATTGGTGGGGCCTGGCAAGAAGTCGGCGTTCCAAAACATTTCAAAAGTGTTCTGTAGTATTCAAGTCAGGACTTTGCGCAGGCCAGACCATTACAGGGATGTTGTTGTTGTTGTGCACCAACTCCGCCACAGGCCGTGCATTATGAACAAGTGACCAATCCTGTTTCAATTATGCAATCGTCATTTCCAAATTGCTCTTCAACAGTGGTAAGCAAGAAGATGCTTAAAACATCAGTAAAGGCCTGTGCTATGATAGAACCATTCGAAACAACAAGGGGTGTAATCCTCCTCCATGAAAAACACGACCACGCCATAACACCACCACCTCTGAATTTTACTGTTGTCACAACACACGCTGGCAGATGACGTTCATCGGGCATTCGTCATTCTCACACCCTGCCATCTGATCGTCAAAGTGTCTACCGTGATTCGTCACTCCATGCAACGTTTTTCCACTGTTCAGTCGTTCAATGTTTGCGCTCCTTCGGATTTTTTCAGTCTCCGTTTTAACCCACCCTTCAACTCTCATCGATGTAAAGAGCCGCCAGCTCTGCAACTGTTGTGGAAGGAGCAGGACTGGCAGCAATACGTCTGCAGAGTGCATCCCAGACGCGTTCAACCGGGTTTAAGAACGGTGAACAAGCTGGCCACTCCATTTGTTCAATATCGACAGCTTTAAGCATGTCGTCCAACTGTGCAGCTCTGTGGGGACGAGGGTTATCATTCACCAGGAAGATCCCATCCCGTTTGGCACCAGCGTACGGCACCAAAAAAAGTCCAACCATCTCGTCACTGTACCTCTGAGCAATCAAAGCGTCATTCCATAAGTGCGCCAATACTGACTCCTACGCACACCACACGTCCGCCACCGTGATATGCCGATCTTTCCTGCAAACAAACAGGATTGCTCCACGTTGTTTCCAGATGAGGGAACGACGAGTGCCCGGCTGAATACGTAATATTGGCTCACATGTGAACAGGACCCTCCGCCCAGTTTCTGCGAGCGAAACGGTGTCTTAGTTTTAATGGGACATATGCCATAGGCCTCCGTGCGTAGAGACCACATTCCAGACGGCGATTTCGGCCTCTTTGTGTACATGTTGCGCGTTATGTTGCTGCCTGGAGGGTGCGTGAGTTGCATTCAGCCTGTCCTGTCTTGACGGGCTGTTAACCGGAGGTAACGGTCATCTCTTGCTTATGCTAATCGTGGACGACCTTGGCCTCATCTTCTGTTAACGGTTTCTGATGTGTGAAGTCGCGTACAGGTCCTGACAATTACACTTTGAAACACTCCAACAGCTGCAGCCACCTCCCTCTGTGTCTGCCCGGCTTCCAACCTTCCCATGGCTCCCCATGCCACAGCTTCGGGTAAGTCACGTTGTTGTTGCGTTACACTGCTTGCTCACTACACTATCTGAACCCAACTGCTTGTGTAAATCATTTGGTAGAGTAAACACAAGTCAACACTAACCCCATTTGTAGCAACTTTCTCTTATTACCACTATTTCGGGTGTCGAAATGTTGTTGACTTCAAATGTTCAAATGTTTTTAGAGTCTATGAGACTTAACTACGGGGTCATCAGTCCCTAAACTTACAAACTACTTATGAACTAGCTACAACTAAGGACGGCACAAATATCCATGCCCAAGGGGGGATTCGAACCCCTGACCGTGGTGGCCGTGCAGACCGCGACTGGAGCGCCTTAGTCCCCTCGGCCACCGCGGTGAACGACGTGAATGAGGAAGCGCACTGATCAAATCATCCAAAATGACAGACATATGACGAGATGCCAGCTTGCTGAAATGACTCGTTTGTCATTGGGTGGCGTGGTATCACTGGTACAGTCACTAGGGTACAGAAAAATCTCTGCACGATGGGTATCTATATTACTGACAAGAGAAATGAAAACGAGGAAAAATGTATGCGAGGGTCTCAAGGATGCCTTTACTGAAGAGTGGAAACAGTGACGGGGTCTTTGCCCAGGATGAAACATGGTTGTTCTTGTCCGAATCTGAGAAAAACCCAATCCATGGAGGGGCGTGATATGGATTCCCCTAGGAAGAAGAAATGAAGACTTTCAGAAACAGCAGGCAGAAAGGTGTGGCCCCCTTCTTATGGGATCAGCTTGGTGTTATTTCCATTGCCGTTTTGGAACCTGGCACCCCCTGAAATGCTACAAATAAAAATATAAATACAGAATAATTAACTTCGCGAATCGAAGATTATAGATACCACCAAGGATCGTTTTCCTTTCTCTCTAATGAAAAATAATCTCTGAAAATCCTACATTCCCTTGTTTTACCGCCGGAGAGAAAGAACAGCGAACCGCTTCATTTGTCTGTCCTTTGCCGCCGTCGAGTTATGACGCATTACCAGCAGCTCTCGCTGTTAGCCATTAAAACTGCTGTAAGTATAGTGCTGAATTACATACACAGTATACTTGAAATATGTGGCGGATGTGTTCTTATTTGATATCCCGCCTTCTAGTGGCGTAGATGGTTCATAAAAATTGCGTGCTACGGAATTGGACGCCATTACGGCTGATGAATAACAGTGCAATGATTGTTAAACATTTTATTACCATTAGAATTCAATCCTCCCCCTTCTCAATAATATTAAATTTCTTAGAACCTGCAGTCATTTATATTAAGCTATAGTATGTGACGAAATCTGAATTTTCTATGCACGCAATATTTTACCAACCGCAAACGCGGAGCCCACTAATAAAGTTTATCAAACGGTTCAGAGAACATGAAAATTACACGCGTCCAATTCCGGATCACGATGGTGTTTTACCTTCAATTATTCTCATTTTAATTTACAGATTTCTGGGCTGATATCAATCGAAAAGATGTATGGTAAGTATGAAGGTAAAGCCTGTCGACTTTTTTATGATGTAGTTGCCGCCAACATTTCCCTTGTTTCTGACGTTATACAAAATTAATCAAAGAATATTTAAATTCATACCCTCCATTTATCCTCCGTTTCTCTCCGATTCAAAGCTTTCACGTAATATTTTAGTTAACGTCTCAAACCTCAACAACTGATAGGCGCTACATTATACACCCTTAACCGGAACCATAACTGTTTGTCATTGGACTAGTTGCAACGTGCCATCAAGACACACGGACCACAGCTTCAGGGTCAGCTCATTAGACTACACCATTCCATTACAATGCCAAACCCCATACAGCTCTTATGTCACAGAAGAAAATCAGGAAAATTGTTCCTCGCCCCGCTCCCCCTACAATCCGGACTTGGCTGTCTGATTTTTACCCCTTTGCTCGCCTTTGTGGTAAAACATTTGATAATGAGAAAGACCTTATTTCATGTGTCAAGCGATGGTGTAAAAGTCAAACCCCAGATTTTCACCAAAGTGCATTTACACCATAGAAAGAACATTGGGCGAGATGCATCACAGCTGATGAGGCTACAATTAGTAGGTTCAATGTATAGCTAAATGTTCCAAGTATGTTATATTTTCCTCCTGGAAAATATTTTTAAAAAATTGGAGAGGACTGTGCAAAACTTTTTAAACGCCCTTAGTACATCGCAAACGCAACTGTGAAAACAAATGGAAGTTTATTGATGCTCTCGCTAGTACATTAGGCTGGCAGTAAGCTAGCTCCCTTCCACTATTCAAATTATTATGAGTGACGTAATTGGCGGGCTTAGTTATTGTGTCTAAAATTATTTTTAATGCAGAGCCCAGATTGGTGGCGGTCCCACGGTCCCACTGCAGGTTCAGTTGTTTCAGCCAGTGTGAGATCTGAATGATTTCTGGTTGTGATCAAGCAAGTTAAGAACCTAGATTTTGTTGATCCTCGTAGGAGAACTTCACTCTGAGTGCGAGTTTAGATAAGAAATGTTCAAATGTTTGTAGAACTTATGGGACTTAACTACGAGGTCATTAGTCCATAAGCTTACAAACTACTTATGAACTAGCTAAGGACGGCACAAATATCCATGCCCGAGGGGGGGGGGATTCGAACCCCCGACCGTAGTGGCTGTGCAGACAGTGACTGGAGCGCCTCAGTCCCCTCGGCCACCGCGGCCGGCTTTAGACAGGAGATTCGCTCATGATCCCCCATCAATCCGAATGTCTTTAGACGTAATCTCTGGTCTTATTCGCCTTGAACGAAAATTTTATTGTTTCCTTGAAATGGACGCACACTTCGTCCTTATTAATGTAATAATTTGCTTAGAGTTTTTCCGTGAACGTGTCTCAGAGTAGGGTAGAATTACTCATTATTTCTGCGCCGAGTTCAGTTACCTAATGTTCTGAAAATGTTCAAAATGTTCAAATGTTTGTTAAGCTTAAGGGACTTAACTGCGGGGTCATCAGTCCCTACACTTACAAACTACTTATGAACTACTTTCGAACTAGGACGGCACAAACATCCATGCCCGAGGGGGGATTCGAACCCCCGACCGTAGTGACCGTGCAGACCGTGACTGAAGCGCCTCAGTCTCCTCGGCCACCGCGGCCGGCTCTGAAAATGTAGATCCGAGAAAATGAGAAAAGAATATTCACATCGGCCGCGGTGGCCGAGCGGTCTGCGGCGCGCCAGTCACAGTCTGCAAGACCTCTACGGTCGGGGTTTCGAATCCCTCCTCGGGCATGGATGTTTGTGTCGTCTTTAGTATAAGGTAGTTCATAAGTAGTTTGTAAGTTTAGGGACTGATGACCCCGCAGTTAAGTCATGTAAGTTTCACAAACATTTGAACATTTAAGAATATTCACAGTGCCTCCGTATGCCTCTTTTAGAACATTCCAGTGGCATAATATCGCTGGCCAGCTGCTTCTTTATCCTGTGCAGACTTTTTCAGGAGTCTTTTCCTTACTCTGGACTCTTTAGTGGTAGCTTCCGCAGCCCTTTCAACTTCAACTAGTCGCTGACGATCTATGGCAGAGCAGCTATCATATTAATTCCTGGTTGGATGCCTAATTTGTCCATTACGTTCCTCCTGCTAATTACACCATCACTGAAACAGATAATAGCATCCATCACACCTATTTTTAGCACTGTTCATCCAACAAACATTGTTTTCGGTACTCGTAACAACACGCAGCTGTTGAAACTCTCATTAGGATTTTGTGTACGGCCATGTAGACATTTGCTAAGTAAGATTGTATCTACAATGTTCTTGTATATTGGCTTTATTCTTTCCAAGACTGTGGCAGGCCGGCCTCGGAGGTCGAGGAGACTGAGGCGCTTCAGTCACGGTCTGCACGGCCACTACGGTTGGGGGTTCGAATCCCCCCTCGGGCATGGATATTTGTGCCGTCCTAGTTCGTAAGTAGTTCATAAGTAGTTTGTACGTTTAGGGACTGATGACCCCGTAGTTAAGTCCCATAAGCTTTACCAACATTTGAACATTTTTTGACTGTGACAGGCATGGAATGTTTATGACGATATTCCCTTCCTGAAGCATCAGAATGGCCGGTGTCCAGATATTTGTTCAAAGAGCGTTTAAGACCTTAATAACTATTTAAAAGTGTAAAGTTAGCAGCGTTGTGGTTAGGTTCGGTGATTGGCGAGGTGCAGATATGTGGGTAATGGGAAGCACAAGGAAGAGGGTGGATTGGCACACCCCTCCTAAGAATCACTGAAATGTCTCCTAAAAGAGATCTGGCCTTTTGACAAACCAATACCAAACAAAATATAATGAAAATGGGGAATCCAACTACTGAATCAGACTCAGATTATGTTAAAAATGTACTTAATTTATTTCACAAAACAGTATTAGTGTAAGATCCAATAACTGATGAAAATAGGAACAGTTGTGAGGACTTAAAAAATGTCAAATAATATCATATTAGAGTACATGAATAAATACAAAAATTACACTAATAAATGACATGCAAGTTCCTACGATATCTGTAGTTTCGGACAACGGCAAATAACTCACAACACGAAGGAGACCAAGGGAGCGTGCTACAATAACTAGCACTTTCCACAGTTGTGAGTAAGGCGGACAGCAGACTTCGGTTTATTAGGAGAATTTTGGGAAGATGTACTTCACCTGTAAAGGAAACCGCGTATAAAACGCTTGTACAACCACGTCTTGAGTATTGCTCAAGTATTTGGGACCCGCAACAGATCAGTTTAAAGGAAGACATAGAGGCAGTTCAGAGGCGGGCAGCTAGGTTTGTTACTTGTAGGTTCCACCAATGCGCGAGTGTCACGGAAATGCTCCGCCAACTCAATTGGGGATCGCTGGTGGAAAGACGACGTTATTTTCGTGAATTTCTGTTGAGTAAATTTAGAGGGCCGGAATTTGAAGCTGAGTGTAGTACGATCTTGCTGCCGCCTACTTACATTTCGCTTGGTGATCACAAAGACAAGATAGAAATTAGGGCTCGTACGGAGGCATATAGGCATTCTTTTTTTCCTCGTTCTATTTGGGAGTGGCATAGGAAAAGAAATGCCTAGTAGTGGTACAGTGTACCCTCCGCGACGCACCTTACAGTGAATTGCGGAGTATCTATGTAGATGTAGATGTAGAAACGATGTTTAAGAAAACCGTCAAAAGGAAGACTCGTAACTCTCGGCCAGATAAACAGTTGTAATCAATATTCAACCAAATGCTGCTGGAGCCGGCGTCGCTGGAACTGGGACGGCGGCGGCAGTGCGATGGAGTGCAGCAAATCGCGGTCCGATCGAAAGAAAAAAAGGCAGAAGCGTGAATGCCCTGCTCTCAGCCTCCGGTTCCGCGGCAAGCACACAGTGCTAACGAAACCACAGGCTCGGCTATGTGTCGCCAACTCAGACTATGTGTACTAGACACAAGATTGTCGAGAGCGTAATTGACGCCAGAACTAGGAATAACATTACCAGCGCGTCGGTGCTGCTGATTCAAAGTGGCTGAGCCTATTCGCACCTCTATGATAGGTCGACAGACAAAAGTTTCAGACGGTATCTGAAAAGTGAATCTGAAACTCCAAGTCCGCAAAGCGCAATAGGTGGAAAAATAACCGAAGTCTCCAAACACACACAAGTCCATACCTATCGGCTGCCTAAAACGAAGTCAAAACTCACATAGAAAACACCTAAGTAAAAATTAAAGTTGGCGGGCATTTCTCGACGCCTTTCAAAAGTAAATAAACTTGTACATTTTTGGAAATGGGAGTAATTTGTCTTTCAGATGGAGGTTTTTTTTCAGTCATTTTCACGTCCAGGTTCCCTTAAATGTTTTGATCGGTATCAAAAGTAGATATAAGGTGTCAATCGTCTTCGATACAGCGTGCATAGGTCATAATGACATCACGCCTCACCGACGCAATCAATATCGGCTGGAGACGCGCCAGCTTCAGTTTGAGCCACCAGTTCTGCGACGGGAGAGGCTATCTGCACCCGAACGAGCCAAGGAAGTGACGTCAAAATGACGTAGCCAGCCGATACCGTCAAACATTGCGAGCTCTGTCCTGCAGACGCCATCTTTACTTTCGTATTTCATGCTTTTATCCTTATGACTCGCGTGTTGCTATTTCAAAGTAACGGCAGATTAAAAAGTTACTTAGAACATATCGTTCTTAGTACGAGTAATTGTAAATTAGAGTCAATATATACCATATTGACGGATAACCCTTGATATTGGTGGTAATGCAAACTAGTGACACTACGGACACGTCGTTCTTGTAGCGTAGTGGATAAATGAAATGTCTTGAGAAGCTGATGCGTATGGGCGGTGGTTTCATATTCAAGACAATATTTTTTGTTTGTACCTTCACTCCTAAAAGTTTTCTTACACTGTTATTACTTAAAAGGAATTTACATTTTACGATATTTTGACCTATTTACGTGTACATGCTCTTTCTCAAAAAAGTACGTTTGTTCTCTATAGTGAAAATACCGTGAAATATGCACATAAACGGAAGACACACTGTAATAATTAATGTTTTAAATGTCATGCTGATTCATATAATTTTATATACAAATTACGTACTAGAGTTATGTGGCAAATGTCGTTTCTTAACTAGAATTTAGTGCCTCGTTCCTTTTTTGCAGCAGCTGTTATACACGTTCTTGCCTTCTACAAGCACTGTTTACGAGATAAGTGTTAATACTGAAGCCATTTCACGGATCTGAAGAGCTTTGTCTCTATTTTGTCGTGAATGTATGAAACTATTTATATCAGCGTGTCATTTGCAACATTCACTATATCAATATTTCCGTAGTTTATGTACAGGTAGTTGTTGCTGTTGTTGGTTTTTGAGGGGACTAAACACAGGTAGTTCAGGAGCCAATGTTTACAATTAGTTGGTCTATATTTCACGGCATGTTCACTAAATAGATCAAACGTACTTTTAAGAAAAAGCGGTTTTACTTGTAAATATGTCGAAATATCACAGTACGTAAATTCTGGAGACGACGTTTACAATTCGAGGGTCCATATTTCACGGTATTTGCCCCAAAGAGAACAAACGCACTTTTTAGAGAAAGCGCTTGTATACATAAGTATATCGAAACATCGCATTAAATTTCTTTGAATTAATAGCAGTGTAAGAAAACTTTTAAGAGTCATGGAAAAAAAAAGCACATGCCTATAATGCCTCTGTATGAAAAAATTGTTTGAAAAGTCTTGGTCGCACTTAGCTTTATTTCATGAAGCGTTTCGAGAACATCATCATCAGACTGTGGTACAAAAGAAGAAAATTACATTTTAGATGTTTATAGAACATAATTAGGATATCTATAAGGAGTATAAATCATATTAATACATGTATACTTACAAAAGATTTTAAAAAACGATGGGAAATACAACCATCTTGGTATAGATGCCTGATTACAATTTTAAAATATAATCATGGATGTCTGGTGAAGGTGTTGAACCAGACTTACATGCTCAACTGTGGTGAGAGGGGGGAAACACCGTAACAGGTAACCTAGGCCCCATTCGCCACCAGATGGCGCAGGTTTGGCATTGAAAGTTACGTGAATAAAACTATACATAAAACATCTTGGGCATACTATACTGTGTGCAGTCATAGAAACTGTGAAAGCTGCGTGAATAAAACTACACATAAAACATCTTGGGCACACTATACTGTGAGCAGTCATAAAAACTGTGAAAGACATTTCTATAAAAATGTGTTACGTCAAATAAAAATATATATAACTGTGAAAGACATTTCTACAAAAATATGTTAAGTCATGTAAAAGTATATAAAACACCAATTCAAGTACATTAAAACCATTAACGGGATAGGGCGCACGACAAGGGAGGCGTGGGAGGGCCAAAGGATATGATTTGGCTTTGCTAAATACAGCACAAACCACATGACAAACATTAAAAAATAAGCAGCTAGACCACTTACAGTGACACAGCCGCTCATCACAGGCTACAAGCTACCATATAACATTTATGTGCCATGATGTCGAGACAACTAACAAAGTCCGACAATATGAATACAATCAAGGTTTCAAAACCGAAACCAATGACAAAATAGGCAGCATACAAGTGCCATTGAATCACAACAATTTTCGTATAAGTGGTAGGTGGATGCGGTGTGGTGTTTTTTTATTTTTATTTTTATTTTTTTTTTAGTTAATTTTTTTACAAAAAATAATACATGTTACATAATATATGTTGTAAGATACAATCAACAATAGGACACATGAGACATGTCCAGTGGACAGCTGTGTTGAGGCATACATTTGAATAAGGTACAATTCTAAAGACTATAGTAGTCTCACATATTACATGAAACGTATGTTGTAAGATAGAATGAACAATATGTCACATGTGTTTTATATACTTTTATATGACTTAACACATTTTTGTAGAAATGTCTTTCACAGTTATATATATTTTTATATGACTTAACACATTTTTATAGAAATGTCTTTCACAGTTTTTATGACTGCTCACAGTATAGTGTGCCCAAGATGTTTTATGTGTAGTTTTATTCACGCAACTTTCACAGTTTCTATGACTGCACACAGTATAGTATGCCCAAGATGTTTTATGTATAGCTTTATTCACGTAACTTTCAATGCCAACCCTGCGCCATCTGGTGGCGAATGGGGCCTAGGTTACCTGTTACGGTTTTTTCCTCCCTCTCACCACAGTTGAGCATGTAAGTCTGGTTCAACACCTTCACCAGACATCCATGATTATATTTTAAAATTGTAATCAGGCATCTATACCAAGATGGTTGTATTTCCCATCGTTTTTTAAAATCTTCTGTAAGTATATATGTATTAATATGATTTATACTCCTTATAGATATCCTAATTATGTTCTATAAACATCTAAAATGTAATTTTCTTCTTTTGTACCACAGTCTGATGATGATGTTCTCGAAACGCGTCATGAAATAAAGCTAAGTGCAACCAAGACTTTTCAAACAATTTTTTCATACATGCCAACGTATGGTCGCGTGTCCACAAGAATGGATGGTTTTATGAACCAAGTGATATAATGCCTCTACTTCTCTTAATGTCAACGGTTATTCGCGAATATTTATTTATCGTCTTTAATTCACAATTAATCGTACATTGAACAAAATGTTTATGGTACCTCTTCATTCTGCCGTTACTTTGAAATAGCAACACGTGAGTCACAAGGAGAATATCGTGAAAATACGAAAGGGAAGATGGCGTCTCTGCAGGACAGAACTGGCACCCGAGCAGACGTCGGGTTTGTCGAGGCGGCCGGCTACGTCATTTTGACGTCACTTCCTTAGCTCTTTCGGGTGCAAATAGACTCTCTCGTCTGCGACAGCAAGTACTCCGGCGTCCAGCCGTTTCTGCATTTCCTCCCAGCCGGCCAGGCTGCTTATGCAGCTGACCTTGCCCTGCACAGCTGGTATCGCTTCCTCGCCGCTATACTTAGAACGCGCTGGCTGCCGAGGTCGCCAGGTAGCCCAACATACAAAACCCTGCCCACGCTTTCGGGGACATCGCTGTCTGCCTCAATCAACTGTTCCGAAGCCACATACATGGCAAGGTGGCTGGGATATACGTGATACGGGAGGGAGACCGCACCACTTCCCGACATCAGGGAGCGGTTAGGAATGAAACGATTCCATCCCAGCCACGGTGTGGTACATTTCTTAACAAAACATGAACGTTACCTCATCCTCTGAAACCGTTAGTCTGCCAAGGTATCAGATTTTTGTACCGGGTGATAAAAAAGTCAGTATATATTTGAAAACTCTTAAATCAGGAAATAATGTACATAGAGAGGTAAAAATTGACACACACACTTGGAATAACATGGAATTTTATTAGAACGAAAAAAAAAAAAATCCGACAAATGGCGCTTCATCTGATCAGGAAAGCAATAATTAGCATAACAAATTAAGACAATGCAAAGATGATGTTCTTTACAGGAAATTCTCAATATGTTCACCATCATTCCTCAACAATAGCTGTAGTCGAGGAATAATGTTGTGAACAGCAATGTAAAGCATGTCCGGAGTTATGGTGAGGCATTGGCGTTGGATGTTCTCTTTCAGCATCCCTAGAGATGTCGGTCGATCACGAAACACTTGCGATTTCAGGTAACCTCAAAGGCAATAATCGCACGGACTGAGGTCTGGGGACCTGGGAGGCAAAGCATGACGAAAGTGGCGGCTGAGCACAAGATCATCACTAATAGACGCGCGCAAGAGATCCTTCACGCGTCTACGTATACTTTCTTTCTTTCTTTTTGTTCTAATAAAACCCCATGTCATTTCAAGCATGTGTGTCAATTTTTACCTCTCTATCATCATTATTCCTTCGTTTATTAAGTTTTCAAATTTATATTGACAGATATACTGAAAGTACAGTTTATTAACCAATCCAAGTACCGTGTATAGTTTCTGGCTAAAACTGTATACGTCTGTAGATTAAGTACCCTCTGATAAACTGCTTTTTTTGTACAATTTGTTGCATTGTAAAGTTGAAATGGTTTCGAAATCGGCGGTCAGATATACATTTGAAAATTATTGAAAGTATCAAGGGGTTGTCTCTTTAATGATCTTTCTACAAAAGGAAGCAAAGTAATAAGATCAGTTATAGTCGAAATATAAGGAAATTTACATAAAGCAGAAAAGATATAATTATTATGGTAAATAAATTAAATTCATTGCGAACAGATTATCGGAAAGAACTGAAAATAATTACGCCCCCATCGAAAAGTGAAGCTGATGTTGACTAGATCCCGCGTCTAGCAATACTTTTTTGTTCTAATAAAACCCCATATCATTCTAAGCATGTGTGTCAATTTTGACCTTTCTATCTATATTATTTCGTGATTTATTAAGTTTTCAAATTTATACTGACTTTTTATCACCCGGTATATATACAGGGTAAATCACCTAACACTTGCACCGCAAATATTGCGGAAGCGGAAAGTGCGATTGATGTGAGGTTTTCATAGAATGGATTGGTAGTCAGGGGCTCGTATTTTTAGCCAACAAACAGATTCTAATATTACTTATAAAGTGTATTTTTTATACAAACTTAAAGATTTTTAAATAAAACAATGGTTGTTTCTATCATGCACTGTAATTTTCGACACCAGCTGCGCACAAATAATTTTGAATGGCATTTTTATCACGTCTAGTTTGGCAGCTACAACCATTCAAAGTTTTGGGGGCGGAGTCTACGACAGCGCAGCTGACTGGCTGGTGGTCATGAGACAGTGGGCCGTGCCCCAGGGGCTAGCCACTCGGCCAGTCACCTACGCTTTCGCAGCCTCCGCCCCCGAAACTTTGAACGGTTGTAGTTGCCAAACTAAACGTGATAAAAATGTCAAAATTCAAAATTCTTTGCACACAGCTGGTGTCAAAAATTCCAGTGCATGATACAACCATTGTTCTATTTAAAAAACTGTGCGTTTGCATAAAAATACACTTTCTAAGTAATAATACAATTTCTTTGTTGGCTAAAAATACGAGTCCCTGACTGTGAAAACCGCACATCAATCTCACTTTCCGTTTCCGCAATATTTGCGGTGCAAGTGTTAGCTGATTCATCCTATATGTGCTGGGAGAACCAGGCATGATAAAACTGTTTCTCCTATTGAGTAAGATGTATGAGTGAGGCGAAATACGCTGAGACTTAAGAAAAATGTAATAACACCCATTCCAAAGAAAGCAGGCGCAGACAGTTTTGAAAATTACAGAATCATCAGTTTAATACGTCATGTTTGCAAAACTTTAACACGACTTATTTACAGAAGGATGGGAAGTCTGATACATGCTGACCTCGGGGAAGATTAGTTTCGAATCAGGAGAAATGTAGGAACACGGGAGGCAATACTCGCCTTATGACTTGTCTTAGAAGATATATTAAGGAAAGGCAAACCTACATTTCTAGCGTTTGTAGATTTGGAAAAAGAAAATGACAATGTTCATTGCAAAACACTCTTTGTAATTCTGAAGTTAGCACGGGTAAAATACAGGGAACGGAGGGTTATTTACAACTTGTTAACCAAACAACTGTTATTACAGTTTCAGGGCTTGAAACGGACGCAGTTGTTGGGAAGGTAGTAAGACAGGGTTATAGACTTTCTCCAAAGTTATTCAATTTGTAAATTGAGCTAGCTCTGAAGGAAACCAAAGAGAAATTTGGAGAAGGAAATTGTAATTCTGACAAACAAAGGACATTCGAGTGCAATTGAACTGAATGGGCAGTGTGTTGAAAGGAGCGTATAATATGAACAATAACAAAAGCAAAACAACGGCAGTGGAATGCAGTCTTAGAAAATCTTGCGATGCTGAAGGAAACAGATTAGGTAACGAAACAGTAAAGGTGGCAGAAGAGTTTTGTTACTTGGGTAGTAAAATAACATGCGATGGTCGCAGTACAGAGGATGTAAAATGGCAATTGGAATAAAAGAATTTTTGAAGAAGAGAAATTGGCTAACATCGAATTTACGTGTAAGGAAGTTGTGTTGCCTTGTATGAGACTGAAACTTCGACGATAAATAATTTACATACTAAGAGAATAGAGGCTTTTGAAATGTGGTGCTACAGTAAACTCTGAAGTTAGTTGTGTAGGTCGCGTAACTAATGACGAGGTACTGAACAGAATTGGGGAGAAAATAAATATTTGGTGCACCTTGACTGAAAGAAGGGATCGATTGGTAGTACACATTCTTAGACATGAAGGAATAGTAAATTTAGCATTGGAGGGAAGCGTGTTGGGGAGACAAAGAGACGAATACATTAAGCAAATTCAGATGGATGTGGTTTGCCGTTCTTATCCTCATAAGATGAAGAGGCTTGCTCAGGATAGAGTAGCGTGAAGAGCTGCATCAGACCGTCTCCGGACTGAACACTACAATGAGTGAACCATACTGGAAACCACAGCAACATATGTATAGTTCAGAACTTAAAATCAAAGTCATTCTATATAACTCTCAAAAATACTCGAGAAAATTGACTCTGAATTTATTTAGGAATTTATTTACTTCGACCTACGTTTCGGCTTATTAGGCCATCATTAGCAAACAAATGACTAATGTCGACAAGAAACGCTATTGATTGGAGCACCAACCTTGTACTCAAAGAAATGCATAAATCCATGTTCTTAGGTTACGACATTAGTTACGATTTTCAAATATTCAAATGTTTGTAAAGCTATGGGTCCAGACTACAGCTAATTCATTTGTCTCTAGGCTCACAAACTACTTTAACTCATGCTAAGGGCACAAATTCCCAATGAAGGACGGCGAATAGTCACGCGCGAATAGTCACGCGCTCCGCTGCAAGGCGCCTTTATCGAGGGCATTGAGGCGCTGTGCTACGACGCGCGAGGCCGTTCCTCGTCGGGGGTTCGAATCCCCCCCTCGGGTATGGATATTTGTGCCATCTTTAGTATCAGCTAGTTCAGAAGTAGTTTGTAAGTTTAGGGACTGATGACCCCGTAGTTAAGTCCCATAAGCTCTACAAACATTTGAACATTTTTGAATTTTCACTTCGTCTCACGTGGCATATGGAGCTCAGTAAAGTTGCTTATTATCATTTATTAACGTCTGACTTACTAGACGTCAAAATTTTAAATATTACTTAGGCTAGGAAAATTCGTACTATTATTGTTTTACGACGAATGGTAAACTGTTGTCGCGGTGGAGTAACCGAGCGGTCTAAAGCACCTCTCTGCGGAGCGCGCGGTTGCTCGCCGTCGGAGGTTCGAGTCCTCCCTTGGGCATGGGTGTGTGTGTTGTTCTTAGGTTAGTTTACCTAGGTTTAAGTAGTTTGTAAGCTACGGATTGATGACCACGCAGTTTGGTCCGATAGATTTACAAACATTTTGTAAACTGTCTTTAGAATTGAAGAAGTGAACACTCGTCACTTTTGTTGTGCGTTAGGCATTATGCTTCACATAACAGCACTTATTTCGCATTTAGAAAATCAGTATAGATCCTAGTATACAAATATAAATAAAATAAAAGTTTATCTTTAACATATTCTGTTGTAGGTGCCTGGTTCAATTCCATCATGTGAAGGTTTATAGTGGCCATGTGGTCAGCTGAAATTGATCATTTAGAACAAAAGGTAGATTTTTAGCTCGATGTTTGTTTACTCTTTACTTTCTTATGAAAGGTTCTTAACACTGATGTTTTAGATAAAAGAATCTAAAAAATGTTCAAATGTTTGTAAAGCTTATGGGACTTAACTATGGTGTTATCAGTCCCTAAACTTACAAACTACTTATGAACTACTTACGAACTAGGACGGCACAAATATCCATGCCCGAGGGGGGATTCGAACCCCCGACGGTAGTGGCCGTGCAGACCGTGACTGAAGCGCCTCAGTCTCCTCCGCCACCGCGGCCGGCTAAAAAGAATCTTTGTACGCTCTTAATTATTAATTTAAGATGAAAGGCGTAACTTATTGGCTTTGTGAAAAGTTTCTAGTACTGCTGCGTATTTGATGTTTATTTAACTGAAACGTCAATTATTAACAACCTTTCAGAAATGTTACTATCAATGGCAAAAGCACCGGAAAATGTGTCGGCAATCAGAAGGGAACCACTTTGAAGGAGACAACACTAAACTTGGCTAGAAGAGTAAGCAGCATTTGTTTCATTACTTTATTGTCGCACCTCGTATGTATTACCTTTAACGTCTCATTCTATTTTCGCCCACTTTAGGTTACGGTAGTAACACTAAAAGTGGGCCTTTGCGATCGTCTTTTGACAGCTCGAAATTTAAATGAAAATAACGGCTTAATCATTCATCTGATACGGAAATTGAATAACCGAATTCGTAGAGAAGAAAATTCTCTACAACTTTGCTCTCTTATGTTTTTTTTTTTTTCCTTATCTCGTAGCGTTTCAAAGATATTTGCAAAAATAACGGCGATTTTGAGATGTATTTCTGTCTGTCTGTCCGTCTGTCCGTAACGTGTTCCCTGTTTTTAAGACGAACCGTTCAACCGATCAGCACCAAATTTTACAGACATGATTGTAGGCCAACAAAGATCAGAACCTCCCTTTTTCAAATTTTCGGACAAAAAATACGGTAGTAAAAACAAAAAATGCCGTTTGTAATATAATTATAATTGCAAACGAACCGTTCATCTGACACTAAAATTGAATAACCTAATTGGTAGAGGAGAAAATTGTCTACAACTTAGCTCCCTTATGTTTTTTTTCCATATCTCGTATCGTTTGAGACATATTTGCAAAAATAACGGAGATTTGACACCCTCCATTGAATTAACGAAAACCAGCCGTTCGATGTCACGTGACATTCCTCGCGTATTTGACGATTTTCTTATTGTAACTTACACGTTGTCATTTCAAAGCAACGGCACACTGAGGAATTAACACACACACATCGTTCTTCGAATGATAAATGATAATCTAATGTCTACAAATGCCATATTAACATCGGTTAACAACGCCCATCAATAGTATGAGATTAAAGAGGTCCTGTTTTGATTTATAGCCGTAGCGTAGTGGGCAAGGTGCTGGACTGTGGCACGAAAGGTCGGTGGTTTGAAACTCGCCACTACCTAATTTTTTTTTCCTAAAAGGGTTTCAGACACTCTTATTAATTAATTAATTATTAATTAGATTTTTATTTTGGTCCAAAATGTTTGCTAAAACTTATAAAACTACAAATCTAAAGTGTGCCGTAAAACACGTCAGTGCGATTTTTTTCCTTTCATACCCAACTCTGCCCACAGTCGACAGGGTAAAAATTATTTCCTAACTCCCCCTCGTATAACGAATAACGAATAGAAAGTCAGATCATTATCGAGCGAATGTATCACACTGTAAAAATGTGAATTTTTTCATGGAGTACTTTTCTCGAAATCGGTTGATAAATCTTGCAAACGCTTGGGACGTTGTTGCGGTCAGTGTGTAAGCACAGCGGGGTAGATATGCCGAGCATGTCTGATCCTGGCAAGATGGCCACACTTTCCTTGTACAGAGCTTTAGTAGAGACTGCCACTGAGTCTTCAGTGTCAGAGTAGGGCTCCAGACGGTTTTGCAGTCATGACATTCGCTACGTCAGTGGACGTCGCCAGGGCCGGCGCAAGCCCAAGTGCCGCCCCGTGCGAGCTGCTAAATTGGCGCCCCCCAACCCCAGTTTTTTTCCTTTTTTTTTTTTTTTTTTTTTTTTTTTGCAAAACGTTTGTGGATTTTTATTTAAAAACCGTCATGTTGACAGTTACGTTCAGCATGACTGTATAGATGTAAACATAACTCAAAGCATTAAGAATAGCCACACTGTCCCCGAAATCTATGTAGATGTGGAAAATAAAAACAAAAATTGCGACTGATTGGTGACATTTCCTACAAATTTGTATAAAACAGTCACTGGATACCAGATCAAAATTGGAGTCAAACCTCAATGAAGAAATCAATATTTAACCGATTCTGTAGCAAATGTATTTTCAGGCAGCAATTTCTATTGCATTGCGAACAACAGAAATAAATACGAAGTTTGCGTAAACTGCACAACTTTTGTCAAACAGTAATGACCTTGAAAACTAGCAAGGTAACCCTTAGAAGCAACGGGTTTTCGTTTTAGAAGGTGTCAAAATTAACGTTTTGTTAAGAGGGACAAGAGGGCATTGTTGCTAAAAGACCATACTTTCTCAGGTTTCCATCATAATCAAAGGAACCAGTAGTTTACCTAGATGAAACATGGATTCACACCGCATTAAACAGTAAATAAATATGGCAAGGTAATAGTGTGCGAGTATTATTCTCAAACAAAAGTGCCGGTCAGTGTTTAATTTTTGTTCATGCAGGCGGATACAGGTGTTTCATGCCTCAAAAACCAAAACGTCCCACTATCACTCAGCAAAAAATTTCAAAAATACGTCGAAAGCTAACTTATTCCAGGCTTACTACCAATGTCTTTATCCCTTTTAATTACTCTCAGCGTATTTACCCATTCTGAATACTTCTAGCCATTGTAGTTGTGGGACATGTTTGACTGTAGTATTGTTCAACTATTTTTTTCCCTATAATGCGGGAAGAATAAAGCCATTGAAGGGCTTAGCAAAATTGCTTCAGGCTTAACATGTAACCACAGTATATAACATTGCATTCGAATTTCCAAATTAGATTTCGTCTTCTGAAACATTAGTTGTGAATAAGCGCACGCCGCGTTAACAGGCTAGCAGCGCTCCACTCATAAGAATACTGACGTCGGCGTGTACGTCAGACTCCTTCCCCTCTCTGTTTCTCCGGCGTAAACATGCCACAGTTCCCGAAGTCGCTCCCTCCGAGGTTTTTCGAATCCCATCTTGGGCATGAATTTTGAATATGTCCTAAAGAAAAAGAGAAAAAAAAGAAAAAGAAAGAATAAAGGGGGGGGGGTGAGATTTGACGCCCCTCGGAAAGTGCCGCCCCGTGCGGCCGCACGTTTCGCACGTGCCTTGCGCCGGCCCTGGACGTCGCTGTACGTTCGACGAAAAGTCGAGTGCACGGAACACTTTGCAACGCACGCTAGTGGAGCAGTATTCCTGAGAGACGGCCTCCACGGTCGCCACGTGCGTGGTCGGCGTACTTTTAGGTCGCTGGAGCATTCCAGGAAGAGTGGCGACGGCAGGATAAATCTGCCGCACCAGTCGCCTTGCGGTCAGGGACCATGACTGGGCAACTGGCTCTGGCAACGAGCCCGCGCTTCCAACAGCTGCAGAAGGCGAACTGCCGGCTCACCAGACACCGCAAATGATGAATGCACACGGCGCTGGAGTGGCCCCTGGAGTGCGCAATTAATGACGTGCTTGCGACTGCCTGCCGTGACAAAACTAGCGCGCCTTGTCACCAACTTGTACACGATTAATTCAAGTGAATCTTTTTCGTTAGAACAATCTCCATCCATAGAAACGGATGTACGCACGTATGTTCTATATGGACTCCCAGACAGCTGGAATAATTTTGATGAAATCTTCAGACAAGCCGTCCCCTCAGGGGCTCAGCATTAATTTAGCGAACCCTGGGTCCAGAGCAGTGGGCTCTATCGCGCCAACAGTCCGCCACACCTAGCTGACTGGCTGGTGGTCATGAGACAGTGGGCCGTGCCCCAGGGGATAGCCACTCGGCCAGTAGCTACCTTATCGCAGCCTCCACCCCCGGAACTTTGAAGGGTTGTAGCTCCCAAACTAACAGTGATAGGAATGTAGTTTAAATTGATTTGGACGCAGCTGGTTTAAACGAATCCAATACACGATTGAAAAAACTATTGTTCCATTACAAAAATTATATCTTTGTGCTGTAACTCTTTGGAAAATAATACAATAAACTATGTTCATAGCTCCGCAGAAAGTGTAACATTTCTTGTGCTGACCTACAGCATTAAAATTTACCGTCACCTATAATTTTATAAATTACAAAGGCAAACACACTTAGTGAAACACCCTGTATATATAAGCCTCAATGTCAAGGTGTGCTACGTGCCGAGAAGATGCATGGCTGTTGAGGTTGAACAGTCGCTAGCGAGCAACCTCTGAGGAACCTGCCGCACCTCAGTTGTATAAGGCTTACCTAGGCAAGTGGGGCTCTGCCTGTGTGGACCTTTAGATCCCTAGTTGCTCGTGGGAACACCATGAAAGACCTAGAAACGTTGGCGGACGTACTACCGTCGTCTCTAAGAGACGCAGGGCTGACTCTAACGCAGCACAATACGATCCCCAATCGTTCCCTTCCCTAACTACCCCATGGGAGGAACGACGGTCTAGAGAAAGAGATGAGACATACTTGTCAAAATCTGTCATGTGTACAAGAACTGATGGGGAATCGTTCAAGGAAACGAAGCCGCTATTCTTCGTGGAGAATCTCGAGGATAGGTATGGAGAAGTCGCAGGTATGTCCAAAATGAGGAGTGGGTCCATTCTCCTGCACAGTCGAAGGCGCATCTCACCAGCTTCTCAGCTGGGAGATGTTTCTGTCTCCATCACCCCTCACAAGAGTTTGAACATGATCCATCGTGATCTTCTCCTGCAGTCCGACGATGAACTACACGCCACCCTCGCATGGCGGGGTGTACCCTACATCAGACGCATCTACAGGGGACCTGAGGATAAAAAGGTAGCCATCAGTAATTTCATCCTGGCCTTTGATTCTTTGCCCAAAAAGATAAAGGTTATAATATACCAGTGCAAGGTAAAGCCTCATATCCCTCCACCTGTGCACCTATGAGGTGCTTTAAATGTTGGAAGTTTGGCCATATGTCTTCTCATTGCACCTGTAGCCCCACATGCAGGGATTGCGGACGGCCATCCAATACGGACGCTCCGTGTACTCCCCCACTCGTATGTGTTAACTGTGGGCAACACCATCCGCCCTGTTCTCTGGACTGCACGGTACCCCACAAAGAAAGGAAGATAATGGAGTACAAGAAAATGGACAAAGAAAGTAAGATCGACTTTACCCTGCAGCATTAAAACCATCATTTTCTGCAGTTACATCGTTGCCCCTGTCTTCAGGGACGATGGCAACAAAACCTTGGTCACCTACTGTGGGCCCCCAGCGTCGTCCGACTCCTTCTGCCCCCATAATGGTTGGAGGTTCTTCTCCTTCTGCTCCCCCACCACCTTCTGCGGGAGTGACCTCTGCCCCACCATCGGGGACGTCAATCCCCACCTCCCAGCCGGAGAAGCAACGCCTTATCTCGAGGAAGTGATCCCTTGGGGCGATCCCTTCTGAGGCCTCAAAAAGTGCCACAGAGGGCCCCAGCTATCGGCTGATGGATCGCCATGCCACCGGTCGTAAGGCTTCTTGGTCTCTTTCAGACCAATAAGCTGCCTCGGTGAAGTACTTGAAGCGGTTGCAACCTAAGGATAAGCGAGAGAGTAAAAAGAGTAAGACGCAGAATAAAAACGACCCTTTAATGGCTTTAAAGCTATAATGTACAAATGTTCAAATGTTTGCTAAACTTAAGGTACTTAACTGCGGGGTCATCAGTCCCTGAACTTACATACTTATTTATGAACTACCTTATACTAAAAACGACACAAACATCCATGTCCCAGGGGGGATTCGAACCCCCGACCGTAGCGGCCGTGCAGACTGTGACTGGCGCGCCGCAGCCGCTCGGCCACTGCGGCTGGCTCACAATGTACACTCTTTGACAAAAAACCTGGCCGCCGGCAGGCCGCCGGCCGGCCGCCGCTGAGCCTAAGTCCGAGCCGATCGCAACATGGGACAATAAAAGTGGCCGCGCTGATTCGCTCTAAGTCTGGCTATCTGCACAATCTGGCAACACTGTAGACTGCGATAGTTCATACAGTACTACTTGTGTGCTGTTAGGAAACGAGTTGGCCAGCTGCATTCGTGGTCTCGCGGTAAAGTGCGCGACTTGCATGTGAAGGTACTAGCTATCGAAACCGACTGTTGACAAAATTTTTAATTTCACGTCCCTCGTGCGTGCTGATGCCACATGTGTAAGGGTAGCATATGCATAACGTATTTCACTTTTGATACACTGTTAATAACATTTCGGCCCAATAACATCGCCGCAGCACTTGGCAGAGCTTTCCGCGGCCCACTCGCCGGCAGCAGCGGTGGCGGCGCTACACAGCGCTGCCTCGCCCTCTGCTCACAGCACCTGCTGCCGCTCATCGCCCTGCATCTGTAAAATGCTGTAGTGTTGCTCAGTGGTGATCTACAACACAGGTTGCGATGTGTATTTCAGACACGATATCAACGGAGCAGACCACCCATTTTGAATGATGAGCATATTATTACACTAATACATAATACATTAGAGAGTCAAAACATTGTCATAGTCATTTGTCCAATTAAATTGCACTCTACGATGGTTAATACTTATTTGTGGTTTAAATCGCGATCCTTTTCCTTTCAGGAAAGCCCTTCATGTAATTTGTTATTGTCATCACTTTATATGTTTTCATCGAAACACAGTGGATAACTGCACTACAATGTTTAGTGTCGTTGTTTGATTCCTTATGGTAAATGTATGGGCTAAATTATGTGAATACGTTTCAGCGCACGTTCTAAAGCAACACAGGCACACTGCAAGGTTCGTGTCTTCATGTCTAATTTCTACTGCAGATATTTTGTGTGAACGAACTATATTAATCATTATGTTCACTTCCTCTGTAAGCATCCCATAGCATGTGGGTCCTAAGGAAATAGTAAAAATTCGTATCGAGGAAAGTCAATTCGAATTCCTTCAAAGGCGTTTGTATGGTGAAGCAAAGAAGACATCTAATACAATTTCCGTAATTTTGAGTCGACCTTTCTGAAAGCCTTATTGTATCAAGCTTTTCTTCTGATTCCCTTAAAGAGTTTCTCCTTGCAGCGTATAAAGTAAAATGAAACAAAGTAAAACGAAATACCAGCGCCAAACACACGGTCTCCAACCAGGATTAGAACTGCCGACTCACAGCACAGTTGCATTGCGAGACACAAGCAGAACCACAGAGCCAACCACTCGCTGACGCGTGGTGCCTTTCAGTCTCCCACATATTCAATGCTGAGCCTTTAACGCATCGTGAAAGATATCCCGAAAGTCACCTATGCAAATTACAGCATTCCTTGAGTGCAAAAGCTAAATTTCTATCTCTCATACCACATGGGCATTATACAGCAGAGTCATGAAAGTAGAAGAGGAATGTCAAGTGAACTTAGTGAGACAATTCAGTACTACTTGCGGAAGTAACTGCACTGTCACAGTGTTGCCAAATATTAGCAACGATGTTGCCAGTTCTTAGCTGCACTAGGAAGACCTGTGTAGCGATAAGCGACGCGAAATCGCGCTCGTCTCATACGGGCTTCTAGAGGGGAGTATCGGATTTTGGTTAATACGCGGCGCTATCTCCTGATAGTTGCCATCGTCACTCTTTAGGATGCAGATATTTAATTCGTCCAATGAGGCCGAAACCAGTGTTCATATTTTTTGAAGCTTAACAGCATTATGATATAATTTCGTCAAATTACTATCGAAGTTAAACATACTGATATTGTTCTTGAAACATACGGCTGGTCACGATTTCAGTCCTCCCCCTAAAAATACTAAAACAATTGCTTTGTTAGATTTCGACAAAAGCTATTTTTTTCTCATTAAATGTTACTGGAAATGAACGTTGCCCACCCGTCACTATGTAATAAGGTATCAAACACTTACCCTCACCAACTTTCAGTGAGAACTTTTTGTAACAAAACGAAAAACTTGTGCGAACTATCATTTTCTACAATGATACTAGTCACTGTTGTTCGAAAACGGACTGTATCTACGTTGAGTCTTGTCATGTGTGTCTCACATCCGAGGAATATTACCTAAATGAGCAGCTATTATGAAAATATACCCGAAGCATCGATGCAGTGGAATAAACAAATCATGTTTAGGCAAGCATGTATTCAATTTAGTCATCTTGAAGCTAAAAAACAAAAGAAAGAAAGTGGCTAGTTGTGCATATTCGTAAGTTTTTCACTTTGCCGTAATACGTGATGCAAAGACGAACAAAATACAAACCCGTTTCTAACGGTATTTCGATTATTTAGACAGTCTTCTTTAGTTTGTGCACCTTCACTTCGTCGGCAATCTACTGGTTTCATGGACAATACAGTAATCAAAATTACGCGACTATTTGTCCTAATTTTTATCGTCCTTGGTTTTTATTGCGAATGACAGTAATAATTTCTGTTGGACTCGTTCCATATATCCGGGCCTATTTAATGAAATTTTATTTCCATGACAGATGAAAGCGATTAGACCGTTGGGTCTCTGTAATAAATTTTCATATGAAAAAAATTTAACACCTGTAAAGCAGGGACAGCTGACGCGGCTTCAGAATTTATTATTTTCTTTATGGGATGACAATATTTGAAGTAATTTACAAATAAGTTATTTTATCAATATTTAAAAGTTTGCCATCATTTTAGAACAACAGATAAATTCATTTAAGAAAATGTTCTGTCGTTTTGTTTGTGATGTCACTTGATATTCTTGAAGTAGGTGGCTATGGCATCTACTATGAGGTTGCCAGGAGACAGTTGGCACGAATGGTTTTGTTTGACAGTAAGCGGATAATTTAAAGACGAAACGCCGCGGCGGAGCGGCCGAGCGCATCGAGGCGCTATGCTACGATGCGAGAGGCCGTTTCCCGTCGGGGATTCGAATCCCCTCTCGGGCATGGCAGTTTGTGTCGTCTTTAGAATATGGTGGTTCACAAGTAGTTTGTACGTTTAGGGACGATGACCCTGCCATTAAGTCCCTTAAGCTTGACAAACCTTTGAACATTTGAACGACATAACGAGACGAAGTGATAAGATCCAGCTTTTGCAACAAAACTGACCCGATTTCGAAATGAGCTAGGTGTTTAGAAAGTGACTATTATACAGCTAGACATTACTGCTGTAAACCTTACGTCATTGATTTACTCACAGCTGAGGAAGATTGCTCGCAACGTGAAAGAGAGTAGGAGTAGTTAATGTATGAAATGACCTTCTTGAACACAATTCAGCTAACTACTACAATGTGCATATTCTGGTATTAATTTTTCAAAATTTTTAATGGAAATGACAAGAAAAAGGCAACTGTTTGCAGAATTACAAATCGGACTCATATCTACAAGATGCCAAAGTTGCGAAACAATAGACTCTAGTTACGACGTTGGAAAATCTTTATTATATTGGTGGCCAGATGAACGAGTTTATGTAGCTGGCGTCCTGCATGTTAGGATCCGTAATTCTAATCATGCTCGAGACACTGTGCCCTCCAAATGTGCCATGTGGCCAGCTATTGTAAAAGAGTAAAGAAAATATCAATGAATACCTCATTGAGGGTTTTTCCAGTTTTGTTTCTGGATTTATGGTTGTATCCTAGATAGGCCTTATCGTTATGTTTACTTTACTCCATTAAATAGCAAAAAGACTCACAATTTGTCGCAGAAAAGTCTTTGAAAATACTCAAATTCTGACCAGTTTCCTTTGAGTTTGCTTCCTGATAAAATAAAATGTCTCCAGGTCAATATGGAAATTACAAGCGACCTGTTATTGATAGAACATCTTGCTACGTTAAATAGCGTTCCATTTGAATCAAACTCTAATTTTTAGCACGTTCCTTGATGAGATGCTCGATATATTCCGAATCTGTCTTACTGTTGCTTGCCTCGTTGATTTCATAAAATGTTACGTAGTCTGATGGCCGGATGCGTTGCAGACATAGTTTTAGTTGCAATTTGCTCACTACAGCGCGGTGATAGGTTTCAGAGGTCAAACTTTATGGTGACTTTTAGATGCCATGTATCTCACGTCGATAGATTATCATTCGATCGGTATCGTCGGCAGATAGCGAACGACATTAATTTACTAACCATTCAATACAATTCGTGAATTTCATTTATTTCAGATGTTACAGATACAACGCGAAAGTTCGGGGAGATCTACCGAACATCTGTTAGACTCCGTTTGATGGCTTCGTCTATTCAGAACCACAACTATCCTTTCCCTCCAGCAGGCGCGCTCCGCCTTCTCTGTTTCCAAATGTGCGTGCCTTCGCTCGCTCGTTGTGCCGCATTTACCAAAACGAACGTGGCTGCCGCCGCCGCATCATACCTCTTATCGACTTCAGAAAGTTAATGAAATAAATTACCCTTCAAGTCGATGGCGACTAAACGGTACTGCTAGCATTACTCATGAAGCAAGAACACTTTACGTTCCAGTGTTACTATGATGACTGACATAGCTATTAAAAATTCGAAATTATATTTAACGCGATAGCAATTTTCGAATGACAAAAGTTACTTTATACGTCTTAGTCTATTTTAAAACCATTTTACATGCATTTTTCATTTAAATGATTGTTTTACACTTTTAAAATTTTGTATGTGTGAAATTTTGCATTCAATTTCAAACGTTTTCATGAGAATACAACAGAGACATTAGATAAATTTGTTTTATTTCTATTTCACCTGACCCCCCTTACGTATTAGTCACGGAAAGATCGCGAAGGTAAAAGATAAGACGATATGAACTCACATTAAGTCTTACCAGAAATTGTTTTAACGGCGAACAATTCACGACTGGAAGAGAAACAGGAGGAAACAGCAGTTGTATAAAAAGTGCCCTCCACCACACACCAATTAAGAAATGGCGTTAATGTAGCAGTGTCATCCAGTTCTATGTTAAGTTGAAAGTTTAAGGTCTCTTGTTCAGTGGGAAGTTGGTTTGAAATGACCTGCAAAATTTGTACCAACACACGGAAACATAAACAAAGTATTGCACACGAGACACGAAAGAAAGATGGAAGGTTAACGTTTGTTATGATAAGGATGTGGAAGGAAATCCGCCGTACCCTTCCGCAGGGGCCATTCAGGCATTTGCCTAGACTTATTTGGCAAAATCATGGAAAATTCAAATCCAAATGGCCGAAGGCCAGTTCGAAGCGCCGTGCAGCGAATATGAATCCAATGTGTTACCACTACACCAACTCGTAAAAACGAATGCGAGTGAATATTGCATTGACACACGGTTCTGAGCTACGTCAATTAAGTTTCTGGCCTATCGTTAGTATAAAATCAATTGTAAAATTTGTAACAAACACACAATAGACAATAAAGCAACCGAATAAATACGTGTTAGGACGATTAAAATTAAAATTGATGGATGAAATGTGCCATGGTTTAAATCAGAATTATGGAAAGCTGTTGCTTGTTAAAAGATAGTAAATAAACGTATTGACGTATCTCTTATTCATTGATTTAGAACAGATGCCGTAGAATGCAGAGGACTGTAATTTTACCGCTATTAAAAAAATTAAATGATCTGAGTAAAAAATTAGTAAATAAATCTGATCTAAATTATCATTATCAATGAAGTTAATAAATGAGTAAGTCGTTAATTTCCTCTGCCTACATATCGGTTTCAAATGAAGGGTGTTAAAATAAGTGTTCCACATTTTGAGAGGAAGTCTTACGGAAGAAACAAGATAAAATGATCGTTATACATTAGTTCTAACAAGCTTATGTTAATGGATATGAGAACTTGTTGAGCTTCAATACTGTGAAACATACTGAACAAACAAATGTAACGGTAATAAAAAATACAAATTCAAAGCTCAACTTGAAATAAACACTAATGGTACTAACAATAATAAAGCACAGCAGTTCATCCACTTCACGAGGAGAGCTATAGGGAAAACTAAGGAGACGAACAGCAAGAGCAAACTATTTACAGTTGCGAACAATATTCGTACAAGTAAATATACCAATGGTAAATATACGATCGCCTCCTGCGAAATGAATGATGTGGAGGACATTTTTCTTTCGACGTGAGATCTGGGACCGGCAGAGACAAAGCATAATCCATCTAAAGACAACGGAAAATGTAATGCGGTCGGAAATGACCAAAGGTAGCTACTTGCAGAGAAAAAGATCTCTCATTATTTTGTGTGAATATAAGCCTGAAAAAATATAAATACAGGAATAAAATAAAATTAATAGGCAGGTTTCTTAGATATGACTTCTTTCTTCAACATACAATTACATCTCTTCTCCACAGAGGACCGGCAACCCGACGAGCCGAACTCTACTATGACAGAAACCGTCCGCTTCTCTGCCTTTCGTGGTGATATTTCAGACGGAAGCGTTCAGCCCATGGACGATAGACCTAAAGTAACCAAACTGTTTGGTTTATAGTACAGTTTCACTTTTCGTGGTTGCAATTACTTTACAAATAGTAGATCGAATAAATGGATTAATTTGAAGGGAAACTAATTATTACAATTACTTTGAATCACCTGCAAAGAAAAAATATTTAAGGGAAAAAGTTCTTCTGAAGCAACATTAAACAGTAACATTATAGTTCACCTAAACAGGGGCATCACTACACGAAAAAAACAGTTTCTAGTCGGGAAAGGTTACGGAGAACTAATAGAAGTCGCTATATTCTGCAGCAAAAGCCGTCTGGTGAGTTTTATGATTATTGGTAAAACTTGCGTAATAGCTGCTCTGGGACGGTAAACGCCAGATGCTCATTTTTGTGATATTCCTGGAATGTGAGCCACGTATTACAAGACTGACAACAGTCCTTTGGAATTTTGGAGAAAGTAGTCGTTTTGCAATTTCTTTGTTTTGTTAAAAGAAACTTTCCCCGGACGTTGATGAGGGTAAGTCATCTATTCATCAGCATTTTTCAATGCTGTTCTCTGCTTTCGGACTGAAGGCTTAGTTATAATGGGCTTTGGTAGCGCAGCATGGCTAAAAGCCAGTTAGCAAGCTGTTTGTATGAATGAGGATATTGTGGGATGCCCAAGAAGTTCTTGCTATTGTTTGGGAGTATCGTTTACGACGCTACACAACTCTGATCGTTTCCTCATTTCCAGCATTCGAGGTATTTTCCAATATTCTTGAGGATATGAATCTAGCCATTGAATTAATATGACTCTGTTATCCTGAATTAAATTTTCGACCGCAGGAAGGTCGACCCCTGTTTAAATTGCAAACAATTTTGTGATTTATGTCGGGACTGTCTGTATTAACTGCCAACGAATGTCAGACAACTGAACCAGTACTCTCATTTTAGCTCGGTGGCGCCATTCTCGTCTCCTGATATACAGCAAGCAAAGTGGATAAGTGAGATATCGTTGTACTAGTCAGGTGTGTGGCTTCAGGTCTATTTTTCTCCTCCGAAAAGTGTCATAAACGGCATTCAGCAACGAAATACCAAAACTAATTGCAGTGTGTCAACAAAGAGATTCTCATCATCATTTGTTGGCCCAACAAGGCTGTAAAACTGCGAAATCATTAAGCTGATTAGTAGTCTATGCATTATGTGTATATGTTTACAGATGAAAAACCTCAGAATTGCACATTTCTCACATATACAGTTTAGTTTCTGAGTTCACGGCCTTAATTTTAAGTATTCTGTCTTCTGAATCCCCAAATGAACTAATTACTGTGTTGCACACAAAATCAGTTAATTATGTTTCTTCTGGCTTTCAAACAAACCAGCATTTGAAATATTACTTGTACGGTCGTAAAGCTGCATTTTGAAACGCAATCACTTTCAAGATGCGAAGTTTTTCGTGACGCATGGGTCAACGTTGCTTTACAGTAACTTTTCATGAAAAATGAAAAAAGTAGCTTTTGCTGAAATATAACAAAGTAATTGTTTTAGTCTTTTTTTTGGGGGAGGGGGGGACTGAAATCGTGATGGAAGTATACATATCTTAGTCTTTGACCAGCCGTATGTTGCAAGAACAATATCAGTATGTTTAACTTCGATAGTAATTTGACGAAATTATATCATAATGCTGTTAAGCTTCAAAAAATATGAACACTGGTTTCGGCCTCATTGGACGAATTAAATATCTGCATCCTAAAGAGTGACGATGGCAACTATCAGGAGATAGCGCCGCGTATTAACCAAAATCCGATACTCCCCTCTAGAAGCCCGTATGAGACGAGCGCGATTTCGCGTCGCTTATCGCTACACAGGTCTTCCTAGTGCAGCTAAGAACTGGCAACATCGTTGCTAATATTTGGCAACACTGTGACAGTGCAGTTACTTCCGCAAGTAGTACTGAATTGTCTCACTAAGTTCACTTGACATTCCTCTTCTACTTTCATGACTCTGCTGTATAATGCCCATGTGGTATGAGAGATAGAAATTTAGCTTTTGCACTCAAGGAATGCTGTAATTTGCATAGGTGACTTTCGGGATATCTTTCACGATGCGTTAAAGGCTCAGCATTGAATATGTGGGAGACTGAAAGGCACCACGCGTCAGCGAGTGGTTGGCTCTGTGGTTCTGCTTGTGTCTCGCAATGCAACTGTGCTGTGAGTCGGCAGTTCTAATCCTGGTTGGAGACCGTGTGTTTGGCGCTGGTATTTCGTTTTACTTTGTTTCATTTTACTTTATACGCTGCAAGGAGAAACTCTTTAAGGGAATCAGAAGAAAAGCTTGATACAATAAGGCTTTCAGAAAGGTCGACTCAAAATTACGGAAATTGTATTAGATGTCTTCTTTGCTTCACCATACAAACGCCTTTGAAGGAATTCGAATTGACTTTCCTCGATACGAATTTTTACTATTTCCTTAGGACCCACATGCTATGGGATGCTTACAGAGGAAGTGAACATAATGATTAATATAGTTCGTTCATACAAAATATCTGCAGTAGAAATTAGACATGAAGACACGAACCTTGCAGTGTGCCTGTGTTGCTTTAGAACGTGCGCTGAAACGTATTCACATAATTTAGCCCATACATTTACCATAAGGAATCAAACAACGACACTAAACATTGTAGTGCAGTTATCCACTGTGTTTCGATGAAAACATATAAAGTGATGACAATAACAAATTACATGAAGGGCTTTCCTGAAAGGAAAAGGATCGCGATTTAAACCACAAATAAGTATTAACCATCGTAGAGTGCAATTTAATTGGACAAATGACTATGACAATGTTTTGACTCTCTAATGTATTATGTATTAGTGTAATAATATGCTCATCATTCAAAATGGGTGGTCTGCTCCGTTGATATCGTGTCTGAAATACACATCGCAACCTGTGTTGTAGATCACCACTGAGCAACACTACAGCATTTTACAGATGCAGGGCGATGAGCGGCAGCAGGTGCTGTGAGCAGAGGGCGAGGCAGCGCTGTGTAGCGCCGCCACCGCTGCTGCCGGCGAGTGGGCCGCGGAAAGCTCTGCCAAGTGCTGCGGCGATGTTATTGGGCCGAAATGTTATTAACAGTGTATCAAAAGTGAAATACGTTATGCATATGCTACCCTTACACATGTGGCATCAGCACGCACGAGGGACGTGAAATTAAAAATTTTGTCAACAGTCGGTTTCGATAGCTAGTACCTTCACATGCAAGTCGCGCACTTTACCGCGAGACCACGAATGCAGCTGGCCAACTCGTTTCCTAACTGCACACAAGTAGTACTGTATGAACTCTCGCAGTCTACAGTGTTGCCAGATTGTGCAGATAGCCGGACTTAGAGCGAATCAGTGCGGCCACTTTTATTGTCCCATGTCGCTATCGGCTCGGACTTAGGCTCAGCGGCGGCCGGCCGGCGGCCAGGTTTTTTGTCAAAGAGTGTACATCTTCTGCCTCTGAAGACGCGGTAGAGATCCTTGCCTCCCCTGAGGATCTCGCCCTATAGACTGTATCAGTGATCCTAGATTCTGTGGGTTAACCATCGGTGGCAGCAGGTGAACCTATGGAATGATGTATTTTATTTGTCCCTTCATGGCCTTTAGAAGAAAAGGTAACATTCCCCAGTGGAATTGCGGTGTTTTTTCCCTCGCTTAGCTGGGCTACGACAACTTCTCAGCTCCTCGGCTGCGTTCTGCATTGCCCTACAAGAAACTTGCTTTCCCATTATGCGCACCCCCTCTATCGGAGTTACTATAGGAACAGTTACAGGGCGTCAGATGGAGTATGCACCTAAGTCTACAACTCTGTTTGAATGTGACGTACACTATGTGTTACCAAGAGTTCCGTTTTTGTGAGCGTCTGCTAGTGAATAAATGACATCAAAATGTTTACATAGCTTCATATAAGCCACCCCCCTTTCCATCCCCCAACTTATCCCAAACCTTCCCATGATTATGATTCTGTCACCCTTTCAAAATGAACATAATTGTAATATATTGTATGTAGCTTGATATTTATTTATAACTTTCTGTTCTATATTTAAAAATATTACTGGTAGTTGGCCTAGATGTTATAAGCAGAACCTAGTTTACTAGTTCCAGGGCATATTAATTTATAAACAAAAAGAATACAACAAATAATATGTACGTTTATTTCTGCCCCTAACTGTAAAATTCAACGCTTATATGAAGCTATGTAATCATTTTGATGTCATTTATTCACTTGTAGACACTCACAAAAACGAAACTCTTGGTAACACATAGGTATGTCACATTCAAACAAAAACAAACTTCTCTGTTGAAAAGTGCCATATCTTTGAATGAAGACTTTTGTTAATAAAACTAGTTGTGAAAGCGCATGTTAGCTGCTGGTGAAGTGTTGTGATATTGACAAACCAAGTTACTATTAAACAAAGCGAGTGATGTGGTACCATACTACAACCAAATCTCCTGACAATTGGAAGCCTACTGCAAAAGCCATCTATAAAGCCACAGTAAGTAACAGAACTTGACCTTAAAAGCATACCCAGTGCCAAATCGCAATGTAAACAAAGCCTATAACGAAGTATTAAAGCATGTCAATTACCTACCACAGAGCCAGCACCCAGCATATCGCTGCGAAATGACCCTATAAACGTCCTGTACCATCTGAAGATGAACATGAAAAAGTTCGAAAACCGGTTCATGGATAAAGAAAGCTTCATTTCATAAAAGTGACTGGTTGCGTTTTTCTGTACCTATATTATACTAACAGCCTCGGGTTCTCTAAAATCCAATATGGATAATCTAAATAAAAAAGGTGTTGTGTTATTGTCACATAAACAAAAGGAGACGCAAGAAATGGAAATTAACCACAAAAAATCGGCCATACAGTCGCAGTAAGTAAATCGACAAATTTCACGTAATCTTACAAATAAAGAACACGATCTAAACAACGTACAATTCGAGTTATTAAACTATGTTTCCGACTTCCCATCACAGCGCCAGCATCCATCATGACGCTTAAAATGATATTGTAACATGATCCATATGAAGATGAACCTGAAAAGGTTCGAAAACCGGTTCATGGAATAAACATCATTTCGAGAAAAAGTGACTGGTTGCATTTTTCTTAAATCATATAGAAAAACATTTTATTTTTGGGGGGGGGGGTCATGCCCTCATGGCCCTTCTCCTGGATCCGCCACAGTGGACTGCGGAGTGCGGACTGAGACGCCGCCATTCATCGCCTGCCACACACGGGCAACTGTGGACGGTCCCAGCGCAGAGGACGCCGTCCACTTGTACCGGTGAGTGGCACCCGGCACAGACGTTGCGTAACGGCGGCGGTCCGCCAGTCACGCGGTCTTTGTCTCGGCTGCTGGTCAGTCTCCAGTCGCGGCCTTGGCGGCCGTTTTGGGATCGGTCTTCACCTGCGGCTCCGTATAAGAGGCGATCCGCAACCAGTGCAGCCTTGGAACGCGGCGAACGGAACGGCGCGGCGAGCCACAAATGTTGAGGCCAGGGCTGTTACATCAGGGCTCCGTGGTTTGACCGCGGGCTTGAGGGGGGTAGCCAGAATCTGACCTCAAGGGAGAATAAGCGAGATCTGCTCACAATAAGGGCCATTTACAAGAAAGCTTTCCATCGAAATAGCACGCTCACCTATCGATATACCTAAGTTGCGCGGTAGTTTCCAAGAATGCTTGCAACCGAAGTAGCTCGGTCTGAAATGACATACGAGGTATGTCCACAAAGTAAGCTCCGTTTGGTTATATAAAACAAACGTGTACAGATACAGAAAAAATATTTATTGTACAAAAATGTAAAACTGTTAAACTGCTTTTCTACATACCTTCCGAAATTTTGTAGGCACTTGTCATAGCGTGCCACAAGATTTTGCTTGCATCCTTCACAGAAGGTTGCCGCCTGTCTATTCAACCATGTGGTGACAGCTCTTTATCATCTTTGAAGTGTTGACCACCAAGTACAGATTTTAGGTCTAAGAAGATATGAAAGTCGCTAGGAGAGAGGTCCGAGCTGTATGGACGATGATCAAACAGGTCCCATTGAAATTTCCGTAAGAATTCTTTGGTCACATTCGGTGTGAGGTCAGGCGTTATCGTGAAAAAAAAAATCTTTTGACAGTAATCCTCTCCTTACACCTAAAATCTGTCCTTGGTAGGCAACACTTCAACGATGATGACGAACTGAAAGAACGTGTTAACACATGGTTGAATACACAGGCGGCAACATTCTATGAAAAAGGCACAAAAAACCGTGTGCCATGCTATGACAATTCCCTACAAAATTTCGGAAGCTATGTAGAAAGGTAGTTTAACAGTTGTAGATGTTTGTACAATCAATATTTTTTCTGTATCTGTACGCGTTAGTTTTATATAACCAAACGGAACTTACTTTGTGGACATACTTCCTATATCGAACTGTAAATCGATTACGCGGCTATATTGCGCGACTGGGGAACATATTTTATGGTTTTCTATGGTCGTGAGTGACGGAATGTGAACAGTGTAATTGTCACACCCATTTAGTGACTAGTTCTCGATGTGCCGGGTGATCAAAAAGTCAGTTTAAATTTGAAAGCTTAATAAATCACGGAATAATGTAGATAGAGAGGTAAACATTGACATAGATGCTTGGAACGATATGGGGGAATAAAAAAAAAATCAAAAAATATTCGACAGATGGCGCGTGATTCTGGTTTTGATACTGCTACCGTGACGAGTGAGAGGTACGCCGATATGTTACAGAATCGCATCATCCCCAGCCTGGCTGATAAACACCTGCTGGAACGTACGATTTTTATCCAGGATGGCGCTCCACGCCCTATATCGCTACACGCGTGAAAGATCTCTTGCGCGCGTCGTTTGGTGATGATCGTGTGTTCAGCCGCCACTTTCGCCATGCTTGGCCTCCCAGGTCCCCAGACCTCAGTCAGTGCAATTACTGGCTTTGGGGTTGCCTAAAGTCGCAAATGTATCGTGATCGACCGACATCTCTAGGGATACTGAAAGACAACATCCGACGCCAATGCCTTACCATACTCCGGACATGCTTTTCACTGCTGTTGACAACAGTATTCCTCGACTACAGCTATTGTTGAGGAATGGTGGTGAACATATTGAGCATTTACTGTAAAGAACATCATCTTTGCTTTGTCTTAATTTGTTATGCTAATTATTTCTATTCTGATCAGATGAAGCGCCATCCGTCGGACATTTTTTGAACCCCATGTCATTCCAAGCATGTGTGCCAATTTTTTCCTCTCCGTCTACATTATTCCGTGATTTATTAAGTTTACAAATTTATACTGACTTTTTGACCACCCGGTACTTTTCTCATGATATTATGCAGCGATTTATTATGCGATGAAAGTCGTATCCATAATATTTATTTATTTATACAAATAGTTGATATTTTGTAGTGACTCATCTCACAATTATATACTGTATGGATACCTAACACGTACTCCAAATTACACTAGAATGTATGTCATCAGAAACATTCAACAATTTCTACGAAAATATCAAGATTTCCGAATATATTGTTGTGTAGATGAGTACTACCACAGCTTCAAATTTCGTCAGTGACAGTTGGATCAATGTCATTTACACTGAAATTCATCAAAAACATTGAGCTTTTTCCTACGAATGTGTCACGATTCTGCTGTAAAATTACTCACGTCAACGCAGCTTTAGATTACCTCTCGTCAAAATTATCAGTATGTAATTATACATTTGTAAACACTCATATTTTGTCATCTGCCGCTTCAGTGCCCCCGTAATCGATTTAGACTTGCACGTTCGATAGATATCGTTTCAGGCCAAGACTGCAAGCATTCTTGGAAATTACCAGTTGAGCTATGGTCGATGATGATTTCGCGCGAATTTCGAGATGTTTACTTGTCATACACGGGATGCATTCCCTGTCTGTGTCATTGAGTGTGACTGAAGGTGTTGACGTGTTTACTGGTGTCATTGATATGAATTCGAGTTATACAATTCCAGCAGGCGAACGCTTAACGCGGATGAGTTTAATTCCTTTGTCGACGGTAGACAAAAGTGTGGAATTTTGTAGAAAGTATGGTTTATTACCTGATGAAAGACTTCGAAATTACATTGATTGCGAAGGTGTTCAGACAGTACGAGAAAGAGTTAGAGCGGCAGACAAGGAAATTCCTTTTCTGTTGGTTTGTAAGAAATGTGGGAAGAAAACAAAGATAAGAAGAAACACATAGTTTGAGGCATCGAAATTCTCTATCGACAAAAATATAGCTTGCTGGATCAGTTGCTACACATTAAAGGAACGGGAGCGGAGACAGACTTGTCGGTCACCACGGTATGTGAGTATTTTGCGTTCTACCGTGAAATATGATATGTTATTGTTACAAATGAAAGTGTCTCGGCAGACGGTGCTGGGCAAATAGTGGAAGTTGATTAAACACACGTTGCCACATGGAAATACCAGAAAGGACGATTACTTAAAAATGAAACTGAGCACATTTGGCGGAATTGAAAGAAAAAAGTTGAAAGTATTTTGTCGTTAGAGTAAATTCCAGAGGCAAAGACACCCTTGTAGGGTTGATCAAAAAATTCATTCTGCCAGATACCGAGATAGTTAAAGACGGTTTCCAATCTTATACATCCTTAAAAGATGAAGGCTTCGACCATTCCTTCGTGAACCATTCTGTTGAATTTGTCTCGTCTGAAGATCCAACTGTACACACGCAAAATATTGAGAGGTTGTGAAAATCACGAAAAGGAACCATTAAGAAAAGACGTCCTACAGACAGAGACCCATTATATATTTTTCAGTAAATTAACTTTCATAATTTGAAACTACGAGGAAAGACGAACGCTCCAGACGCTCTCGCACTATTTTTGCAGGATATCCCCAAAATATACCCTGGGTATGGAAAAACCGACTTATTTCCGATGGCTTACACATCAAAAGACTTCGTTCCTGACGAAACCGCCTCTAAGGAATAATGTAAGTACAGTATATACTTGTATTTGTATTGTGACAGTAAATTACGTAACACATGCCGTAACTCTCGCCGGAACAATAATCGCACGGCCGGCCGCGGTGGCCGAGGGGACTGAGGCGCTTCAGTCATGGTCTGCACGGCCATTACGGTCGGGGGTTCGAATCCCCCCTCGGGCATGGATATTTGTGCCGTCCTTAGTCTTAGTTAGTTCATAAGTAGTTTGTAAGTTTAGGGACTGATAGCCCCGTAGTTAAGTCCCATAGACTTTACAAACATTTGAATAATCGCCCGTTCTATACATCGACAGGTGCGCGGCTATTTCGATTCCCGTTTTGAGAGCAGGGAAGAGACAATGCGGAACGCGAAGACGGAGCAAATACCATTCCAAAAGAAGACTTCCGTAGGTGCTTTCGGCAGTGGAAGAATGGTGGGACATGTGCAAGCACAAGCCTTATACTTTGAAGCGGCTTAGGGTCTCAACCCCGTGAGATATTCGAAATATTTTTTTCTGACCTAAGGTCGGATACTTTTTAGACAGGCCTCGTACATTTAGCACGATATTTTATTCAGATTACAGTTGTAATTTGTGGGTGATAAAGTACGATATTTTGCTGTCTCGACTCTTTACTTCAGGAATACATAGCGTTTACTTATAGCGAGGCACCATAGGGTTAACACATAGCCCTCTAATATGGTGTGTGATCACCTCGGACGGCCAGTACAGTCGCACACCTGCGTGGCATGGACAGCATGAGGTCATCAGTCAACTCTTGAGGGATATTTGGAACTCTCCAATGAGTGCAACATGTGGCTCTGTATCCGTTGTGGGAGGTGCTGGTCTGGTTGCAATGCGTCTGCCAAGTGCATCGCCGGAGTAAGTGTATCAGCGCACTCACCTGAAGATGGCAGCCAGTTGGTCTGCCGAAATATCGTGTTTAGTTGACGACGGTACCCGGCTGCACACCCGAGATGAATACTGTGGTGTCGCACAAGTCCAAAGTGCGCGCCACCTACTTTCGCCGCGCGCCGCCATGCACGCACGGCGCGGCGTTCTTACGACGTCAGCCACGAGCGACCTCTGCTGCGATCCCGCTCGTGGCCACCACTGAACGACATCGTTCACTTGGAACTGAGATAGGAACCAGTTAACACTTCGGAATCAGATATGCACCAGTGAAGACTTGGCTATCGGACAGGCACTAGGCAGGCCTCTAGCTCAACTATGTATCAGCATTCTGCAATACTGAGCTATGTAAAAGTTAAGTATTGCTAAGTCTCTATGAAATATATATCTCGTTCTAATTTACTCTAGTGTTTCTAGTTTCTGCTGTCCCACTGGCTGGTCACCTCCTACCTGCACAAGCGTGCATCCTTTATTCCTGTGTCGGTCTTTCTACTCGGCCACCGACACCTACGACGGAAACGAGACACAAAAGTGGCGACGAGGATGGGATACAAAAAATATTATCAGTTATTACGCCGGGAAAGTCTACGCACCCACAACACTCGAATGGATAGACATCTTCTCTCCAGCTCATTATATGAAATCATTTGAAATTTTGAACAAAACTCTTGTTATTCCTCTTGTATTGTATAAATATTGCTTTTGTATTGTGTAGAATTTGCTGTGAATGGTGTACGAACAGCCATATAATAAATTGATAAACGAATAAAATAACCATATGTTAACGTGCATCATCACGATTCCCAGCTTTTAATAAACTTTACAATTTCGGATTTTTCGTTTAAAAATAAACTTGTCACTAACTTCCCTACCTCTTTGGTTTTATTTTTCTCTTTTCTTTTCTCCCTTGCAGTATATTTTGTAGGAACGCCATATATTTTTAGAGCAGCGTGTCCGGGCCTTTGTAGAGAACGTCACAAAACACTATCTTTTGTACGTTCGACGAAGTTACGCGGGACGGAAGTACCAACTGTGGAGTGAATTCCGTTGCCAGTCGATGGTCCCCTCCGCGCCTCAATCACGCTGATGGCTTCACAGCTGCCGCCAATTCCAGAGTTGCTGAACGCACTCCACATTAATGAAGGCATTAACTTGCCCACTGCGAGTGACTAGCAGTGTCTCTGTCAAATAAACATCACTTCGCGAACATAAACTGCGCCTCGTACATGAAAGGCAGGGCAGATGAAGGTCGTGTAGTGTACGCAACGTACTATAGATGGTGCTTAAAAGAAGCAAACTGACAAATACGGCTACGATTCAAGCTCTGAGAAATTTGATTTTTAGGTATGGTCCGCCTTGAGCAAACACAATTGTTTTTAGTTTCTCCCATACATGTCTCGCTGGCGTTGCAGCATCATCAGTGGGATATTTATTTTATACTGTCTTAATACCACATCTAGTTGTGTTTGTGGTTCTTTAACTCATAAAAAAATCACTGTGTATTTTTGACAGTTTGTCATTTTGTTGAATTTGCGGTGTTTTTACGCTGTGAACAAGCACTTTAGCACTTTCACTTCACTCAATGTTTATGTTTATGATAAAAGTCATATTTATGTTATCATAACATAAACAGTGCTACAGTGCTTGTTAACAAAGTGAAAACACATGTTTTATGAGTTAAAGAACCACAAACACAACTAAATGTGGTATTAAGACAGTATAAAATATCCCACTGATGATGCTGCAACGCCAGTGTAACATGTTTGGGAGAAACTAAAAACAATTGTGTTTGCTCAAGGCGGATCATACCTAAAAAGCAAATTTATTTGTTAGCAAACACGGAGATTGAAGAGCTTTTCAAACCTCAAGATGAATACAAGCTCTGATAGTTGCTTACAAACATAATTATATATTTAGATAATTATAAAAACTAGTATTGCTTGTGGTCGAAATTCGATCAGTTGTCTTTGCAAAATCATGAAAATGAATAAAAAAGAAAAAAAAAATTCAATATATAGGAATTGATTGAACACTGCAAATTTATATATTTTATTATGTGATTTCTATGGGAACAGGTGAAAGAAAGGTGCAAAGAGGAAAAATGAGAGACTGAAAGACTCAAATGAGGGAAATAATTGCTTTATTTCACAATTTAGCATTACAAAACTTCAGTAAAAACTACATTTTTCGTAAAAAAACCTTTCGTCATTCGCTAAATGTCCTTGTGCTCTATGTTCATAAATATAAAATTTCAAACCACTGAAGGATCGAACTTCACTTGCTGCAACATATAGCTGACCATGTGTGAAAACTTGTTTTCTTGTCGTGGATGTGCTCGAAACAGAAATCGTGCGTGTGGTGCCGTTGAGTGTGGTAAAAGAAAGTGAAGGTCTTCATATTTATAGCTCTACTGTTATTTTGATATCAAGCATTAAAAACTACAATTGTGCTAATAAATCAAAAGAAAAAACACCCTTCGTAGCCAAGTTATTTATTATGTTTTACTTGGTTCGGAAACACGTGGAAAATTTTTTTTCACTTTCACCTAAAGTAGGCTGCGGCCTGCACAGGATACTTCCATAAAAAGGGGAACATGGCCAAGGTTGATTGCCTCTCAATAATATGATTTATATGAATATTCATAAAATGACCAGAGTTGAGAAACGTACTCAGAAAAGTTAACTGGAATCAACTACTTGGAAAAATACCTAGGGTAAGGTGGTACAAATTCGATATAGGTACAATTCCGATCAACATAAGGTTTCGCGCCATTTGTCAGTCACGTAGTGTTGGTAGCACTTGCCTTTGTGTGGCGTCGTAGTGTAGCAGTTTTCTACTGCACCTCCTGCGTTTTCCAAGAATACACCACTTTGTACTACGGAGATATAAATTTTTTCCTGTTAAGAGGTAAGTGAAGCTACTTAGTCTAACGCGCTCTTAAATTTTCTAGTTTCCACGCGCTTGCAAATTCTATATTAGTGAGGTTAGAAACTTATTTTCCATTCGGGCATGTTCTGAGGCACCTACAGAGAAAGCCTCTGTGACATGTGCTGCCATTTCTTGGCAGAATTCACTACTATTTACTCGTGAATTCACTCACGCCAATAGTACATTTTCGATCAGAAAAATGGTACAATTTCGATACCCTAGTACAATTTCGATCAATGCAGTTTTTCAGTTTAGTCCGTCACGATTGGTTACCATAGACATGTTATACACAATTATTGCAAATAAATTCTGTATATTTAAAGATTGTCCTACGCGATTTTTAAAGCCACCTCTTATTTCTAGATGCCACGAAAACGAGCAGAAAAGAAAATCTACAATAAATGGAGTCCACTTGCATTAGATGAGGCAATAAAGAGTGTAATGACTGGACATTTGAGCCTTAGAGCTGCTTCACAATTATATGACATTCCTTTCAGGATTTTACATGGTAAAGTGCAAATTAAAAAGAAAAAGCGAGCTGGATTAACTCCAACTAGTCCTATAGAAAACAGAATTGGTCATCCAACGGTACTCAGTTCTGAAATGGAAGATTTCTAGACCAGCGTGGATTGGGGCTGTCGCCACTCCAGTTAAGAGAAGCTGCATTTCGGATAGCCGAGAAAAATAATTTGAAACATCTATGGAACTTAGAAAGTAAGGTTGCTGGAATCGACTGGTTTAGGGCATTTGTTAAGAGACACACTCACCTTCGACTGAGAAAACCCGAGGGTCTTTCGCGAGCCAGAACTGAAGGCTTAAATAAAGCAGAAGTAAGAAAATATTTTCAGAATTTAGAAAAAATCTTAAAGGATTATGATTTGTTTGATAAACCAGAGTGTACTTATAATATGGACGAATCCGGCTTTCCTCTTAACAACAGACCCACAAAAGTAGTAAGTCGTAAAGGAAAGCGAGAAGTTGTTTCACTAACTAACGTGAAAAGAGGACAAAATGTGACTGTTGCTGCACGCATGAATGCAAGTAGTGCGTATTTACCACCAATGGTAATTTTTAAAGGAGTGAGAAAACGCCCTGAATTTCAAGGTGGCTTACCTCCTGGTTCTATTACGATGATGAGTGAATCGTGATACATTAATGAAGAATTGTTCATGGACTGGCTGCGACACTTCAACAAATACAAAACAATGGGTAGCCCTATTACACTTCTTATTGTTGACAACCATGGCAGCCACACCAGCTTAGATGCTGTAGAATATTGTCGGGAAAATGGGATAGAACTTTTGGGATTGCCTCCGCACAGTACACATGCACTGCAACCATTAGATAGAACTTTCTTCAAGTTCCTAAAGGCTCAATATCACAGAAGTGCAAATAAATGGATTCATCGCAATCCCAATGAAAACATTACAAAACAACGATTCTGTACTGTTTTATGTGATGCCTGGGGCAAAGCTGCGTCCATTGGCTGCGCTGTCAAAGTGTTCCAATGTACAGGAATAATGCCCTTTTGCAAAGACATTGTTCCCGAGGAGAAATTTGCACTTTCAACGTTATTCGAGGCTCCTGCTCCTTCAATCTCCACCAGTCAAGCTACTGACAGCAATCTCGAAGAAGAACCCTCATCGTCAAAAGATGTAACTGAAGAACACGGCAAATTCGTAACGCCAGGGTCCAGTACAATTTCTCAGCATGATGCTGTCAGGGACATTTTGCCAAGTCCAAAGAAAAAAGTATCCTCTCGGAAGAGGAAAACACAGATATCAGCTAGACTCACTTCAGATGAAAACCTGAATAACCTCAGCAGTAAGAGCAAACTTTTCAACAGGGCACAAGGAAAACAATGAACAAATGCAACAAGAACAATAAACGGAAATGTTCGTCTGTGAGTAATGATGAAAGAAGTTTACCAAGCTTCAATTCGCCAGCAAACAACGAAAATAATTGTGGATTTTGTTTATTGAATTATTATAATGCAGAACCAGTAGCTAAGGGTGACTAGATTCGCTACCAAAAATGCAATGTTTGGTACCACGAAGTATGCGTTGGTGCCCGAGGGAAAAAGTGCTTTATATGTGGAAGATGCAAGTGATCAAAATTGTACCAGGAAGTGATCACAATTGTACCGAGTGTGGTACATTTTCGATCGATTATTCTCAGTTCTGTAACCTGTTTTTGTGTTTATACCACCTTTTGTAATTGTATAATATTTGTGTTACATATTCATTAAAAATCCAAGAACAAATGTCATAGTTAAAATTATTTCTTTTCTCAATATATTTTCAGTTACAATAACAAGTGTCTGAAATGATCGCAATTGTACCACCTTACCCTATTACTTTTTCAAAAAGTAATTGGTAAAATAAGAAATACAAATCACAATTATCTTTCACTTCGGTGGATTTATTTAGTGACATAAAAAATAAAGGAGTGCGTGGAGCAAAAATGAAGCAGATTAAAATGTAATACATTCCCGGCCATCGAAATTGCTACACCACGAAGATGACGTGCTACAGACACGAAATTTAACCGACAGGAAGAAGATTCTGTGATAAGCCAATGATTAGCTTTTCAGAGCATTTACTCAAGGTTGGCGCCGATGCTGACATCTACAAAGTGCTGTCATGAGGAAAGTTTCCAACCGATTTCTCATATACAAACGGCAGTTGACCGGCGTTGCCTGGAAAACGTTGTTGTGATGCATCGTGTAAGGAGGAGAAATGCGTACCATCACGTTTCCGACTTTGATGAAAGTCGAATTGTAGCCTATCGCGATTGCGGTTTATCGTATCGCGACTTGGCTGCTCGCGTTGTTCAAATGTTTGTAGAACTTATGGGACGTAACTACGGGGTCATCAGTCCCTAAGCTTACAAACTACTTACGAACTACCTTATACTAAGTACGGCACAAATATCCATGCCCGAGGGGCGATTCGAGCCCCCGACCGTAGTGGCCGTGCAGACCGTGACTGGCGCGCATCAGACCGCTTGGCCACCGCGGCCGGCTGCTCGCGTTGGTCGCGATCCAATGACTGTTAGCAGAATATGAAATCGCTGGGTTCAGGAGGGCAATACGGAACTCCGTGCTGGATCTCAAAGGCCTGGTATCACTAGCAGTCGGGATGACAGGCAACTTATCCGCTGTAACGGATCGTGTAGCCACGCTCGATCCCTGAGTCAACGGATGGGGACGTTTGCAAGACAACAACCATCTGCACGAATAATTCGACGACGTTTGCAGCAGCATGGGCAATCAGCTCGGAGACCATGGCTGCGGTTACCTTTGACGCTGAATCACAGACAGGAGCGCCTGCAATGGTGTACGCAACGACGAACCTGGGTGCTCGAATGCCAAAACGTCATTTTTTCGGATGAATCGAGGTTCTGTTTACAGCATCATGATGGTCGCATCCGTGTTTGGCGACATCGCGGTGAACGCACGTTGGAAGCGTGTATTCGTCTTTGCCATACTGGCGTATCAACCGGCGTGATGGTATAGGGCCGTTACATTTCAGATGTGTTATGACCCGTGGCTCTACCCTTCATACCCTTCATTCGATCCCTGGGAACCCCTAAATTTCAGCAGGTTAATGCATGCACGACCGCATATTGCAGGTCCTGTTCGGGCCTTTCTGGATATGGAAAATGTTCGACTGCTGCCCTGGCCAGCATATTCTCAAGATCTCTCACCAATTGAAAATGTCTGGTCAAGAAAAAAAAAGTGTTTCCTTACGTATTTAATATTGTCTTCATCTCGATAAAGAAGGACAGTATTTGCCATTGATCTATATGCTACCTGGATGTTGAACTAAAGATGTCAGAGTGTTTGCTGCCAAAGATGTTCATATTCTGTTTCTTGCCCAATTACAACATGGCTACTATTAATTATTACTAGATATAAGTTTTTAAGGAAATTTTTCATTAATCAGAGCATATCTTCACGGTTTGTGTGATATTTTACCATATTATTAAAATAAATCATAGTTTTCATCAGTTACAGGGAAAATCCAATCAGGAAGTATGTTTGCGTAGCGGTCGCCGTTCCCAGTTCACAGAACAGTACGGACCGAACTCTCCTGCCCAAAACCCACATCACGCGGTCGTGCGTTGTGTATGCACCTCATCTTACACACTCACTCGCGGATATTTGTTACCTCAAATGTGTTTATTGACGTACCCAGTGGGCCAGAAGAGCACCTTAACTAAGAAAATTGTTTTTTTCTTTTAAGTCTTTCTCAGCTTGTCGAGCCAAGAGCCATTGAAAAATTCAATGCCTTTTTCCATTGTCTGTAGGCTTCGAATGTTGTGTAGGTTGAATCTTGCACGAATGCACTTTCAGATCTTTTGAAAGGATTTCATGCTGTAAAGTTTGTTAATAAATACAATTTCTGAGCTCGTCGGCAAACAGATTTTTTCGCACGCACGAAAGCAATGTTTTCATGTGATCGAATAAACAGTTCGTAACGTTGGAGACGGAACCAGTGGTCTGAAACTTCCTGATCAACTTCCGAAGTAACGATTCGGGTGGAGCAGCATTACATTCGCGTGTCACACGTGGGACTCTCACTGTTATCTGGGGGCACGCCAGTGACTCCGCCAAGTCGAGCGCACGGCCGTACCACCCTTTTTTCGAAGCAGTTCACGAGACTTCCGAACCTCCTGTATCTCCGTTGTGGGTATAACTAGAAGCCTGAATTTCCGTTTACCAAGAGTACCCACTACAGCTATATTTTCAAATTGTACTATTTTAAATCTTATAGTTTACGAAATTTTATCAGTCGAAAATCGCTAATTCTGTCACTCACTGACTCACTGATCATCAGAATTCTAAGGTACTTATAGCAGATTCACAAACGTTAAATTTTGTATTTAGATAGTATTTAGCCTGTAAGGGAAGATTCGAACATCTGTAAATATTAATTCCTTTCACGAACACATTTTCGCTTGACGGAAGAGTACCTGTTATCTAGAAATTCGAAACGTTGGATATGTAATGGTCTTGTAGTAGAGCGTTTGGTTCACGTGCAAAAGATCGCGGTTTCGATTGCTGGTGTTGTAAACTTTTTTTTATTACTTTTCATTTTAACGTAGCCGTCACCTTTCTAATAAGTGAAGAGTTGTCAGAAATAACATGTGGCACCTGATTATTCAAATGTTCGTATAGCTTATGGGACTTAACTACAGAGTCATCAGTCCCTAAACTTACAAACTACTTATGAACTAGAATGAAACTTTCACTCTGCAGCGGAGTGTGCGCTGATATGAAACTTCCTGGCAGATTAAAATTGTGTGCCGGAACCGGGACTCGAACCTGGGACCTTTGCCTTTCGCGGGCAAGCGCTCTACCACTGAGCTACCCTGACACGACTCACGATGCCGCCTCACAACCCTACTTCCGCCAGTACCTCGCCTCCTACTTTCCAAACTTCACAGAAGTTCTCCTGCGAAAGTTTGGAACGTAGGAGGCGAGGTACTGGCGGAAGTAGGGTTGTGAGGCGGCATCGTGAGTCGTGTCGGGGTAGCTCAGTGGTAGAGCGCTTGCCCGCGAAAGGCAAAGGTCCCAGGTTCGAGTCTCGGTTCCGGCACACAATTTTAATCTGCCAGGAAGTTTCATACTTATGAACTAGCTTACACTAAGGACGGCACAAATATCCCTGCCTGAGGGGGGATTCGAACTCCCGATCATAGTGGTCGTGCTAACCGTGACTGCAGCGCCTCAGTACCCTCGGCCGGCTTCAAGTAGCTCCTCAGTTCAGCTCACATGGGCTGAGTGTACCCCGCTTGTGCCGGCCACGGTGGCCGAGGAGCTCCAGTCACGGTCTGCACGGTCACTACGGTCGGGGGTCCGAATCCCCCCTCGGGCATGGATATTTGTGCCGTCCTTAGTGTTAGGTAGTTCATAAGTAGTTTGTAAGTTTAGGGACAGATGACCCCCGCAGTTAAGTCTCATAAGCTATAGAAACATTTGAACATTTTTTGTACCCCGCTTGCCATTAGCACTCGGCTGACCCGCACGGTTACCCATCATACTGCTGGCCAAGCCCGACAGCGCTTAACTGCGGCGACCTACCGGGAACCGATGCGTCCACTGTGGCACGGCAGTTGGCCACACCTGATTAGAGAATAAAGAGTAACTGGTAAGATACAGTTTCAATTGCTGCAAATGCAAACAGTACCAATGAAACCTACCTCCGTGACCCTTGTGTAGAAACGTGTGCAGTATTCTGGTGTATCCATTTTTAATAAGCTGCCATCAGAACTCAAAATGATTGGTGGTAATCCTCGGAGTTTCAAGGCTAAACTGAAAAGTTTCTATTCTGTCGGAGAATTCCAGGAAGAATTAAATAATAATAATAACAATAATAATAAAAGCTAATTCACGTTTTTTAAGTAACTTCCGTTTGAACAGAAGTACACAACGAAAGGTTATTTCAAAAAAGTAAATTTATTTTCAGAAAGTACATACTTTATTTTTCGACAGAGTTGCGAAGTTTGTTCTAACACTTATCATGCCTCTCAACCAATTTTAAAATACCCTTTTCATACAATCTTTCCGCCTTTTCCGATAACCAAGAGTTCACTGCCGTTTTATAAAGCACTGATCTCGACACGTCAGAAAATTCGTTTGAGAGACCTGTTATTGTGAAGTTCCTTTTCTCACGAATTCTAGCTTCAGCTGAAACCTCCAAATCGTCTGTAATCGAAGATGGGCGACCGGAGCGGTCCTCATCATGGACGCTGTCGCAGTCATCTTTGAATTCTCGTACCCACTCAACGCACTTTGCCTTCACTCACAACAGTATCAGCGTACACATCGCAAATCTGTCGTGACTTTCTGCAGCAGACAGGTTCCTCGGTGAGAAAAACCATATCACTGAGCGAACCTCACACGCGGCGGGCGAGTTGATAGTCTGAAACATTTTGAAAGCGCACAACAAAACCGTACAGCTCAGCTACAGAGCTGAAACTGAGCACAGCTGTTCCCGAGCCATGCCGGTACACGACGCACGCGCTCGTATCGGTATGTGCGCCAACTACTAGTGTCTACAACAAAACGGAAGTTACTTAAAAAACGAGCCTCCTATTTATACTTGGGCGTGTCGTGAATTGGATTGCTATCGTTTCAGTATATCAATTAACAATCCTTTGTCGTAGTTTGATGTACTGACTTGTTGCATGACCACGGAGACTTTCTCCTCAATTGTTTCCGTCGAAATTTGATAAAAATAAACAAATCTTCTTCTTTATACACAAAGCAGAGTCCATGGCATTGAAGATGAAAGTAAAGCAATGAATTAAAATTTGTGATGCGGCCGGGAATCGAACCCGGACCTCCATGCTCACTAGGCAGACGTCTTACCGCTAGACCACCGCACCACTAACGATTAAGGCCGCATCACAAATTTTAATTCATTGCCTCACCTTCATCCTCAATGTCATGGACGAAAACCATCTCGGGGTTTCTGAATGTATATTTAAAATGATACAAAGCAGAGTGCCCCTTTGTCTGTGTGTACGTGTGTACGTATTGCATACAATTCTACAGCTTTGTTCCAGTCTTTATTAAATTTTGCACCATTAAGCTTCAATCCATGAGGACTGTCGCCGTAAGTGTAAGGAACGCGTACAATTCATACTGCACGAGATATGACGTCATAAACAATGGGCTGCGAGAAATACTGGTACATCACGGGACAATGTTGCACATTTCCTCCTAAACCACTGGACCGATTTCAACGAAATTTAGTACGCATATTCATTGCCGTGGGGTACCAATTCTGTAATGGTAAGAACCACACACGACACATGGTTCAGGAAAAATAACGTCATAAACAATAGGAAGAGCAAAAAAACTGCCACATCATGCGACGACACTTTATTTACACACTGCATGAGAATGACAGTACTGTGTGACTTGCTACCAACTTTAAACATAATTTCGAACCCTTATTAAACTTTTTCTCTTTGACAACCACATCACAATATGAAAGGAAAAAACGTTTCCTCTTACTAGTTTTCCTATGTTCATGGAGCATAACTACAGCATTTGGTATGACGTTAGTGTTTATAATTTCTATACTACAAATTGTAGTCGCAGGAAATTTTACAGATAGTGTACACACATACAGCTTTGGAAATTTATGACAGTACGACACGTGGTTCATGAGATATAGGGACACTAACACTAACGTTCATGGAGAAGCGCCCCATCACGCATCTTAACAACTCTGTTCGCAATGGATTTTACCGAGATACAGCACTTGTACAAATGAGTATATAACTGCAAAATTATACAATTGTAAAATACATAATTCAGTAAATTGAGATCATATATACTGCGATGGGTAAAAATTTGACTCGTGTACCACGTATTAATACATTTGCGTATTTACCACTAAAGCACTCCAGTATTCCAGTCAGCTTAAGGAAAGTCCTGGAGGCTGACACTGCTCTTGACAACTTTGAACCAACTCTGAGCTGTGAAGCGCACACGACTGCAGGTGAAAGCAATAAACTACTACAGAGCTACAGGGGAAGGAAGAGAATGAAATAGTGTACATCCATCGAACACTCATTATTTACGACAGTATGCTTTTATCTTCAAGAGACTGCATTTTCTATTACGATTAATAATCCACAGGGGAATCTATTCATTACTGTGGAGTGGCTTTGATGTCTCCATATTTCTGACATGGACAACTTTATGTCACTCGTTCAGGGATGGGCTCACAATATAAATTATTTATATTACATCCTGGACAAGTCACAAGAAATATTGTTTATAGTAAAGTTGTGAATTAAATGAATGTAAGAATGTTACATATTATTTGTATTTTGATTACTATCTTTCTTTGCTTGGATACTATACTTAAAATTTTGTATATTATGCAAGATAGCATTATTTGTTATATATTCTCTGCTAAATATAACGTTATTAGAGAAAAAAGGAGATGGACACAGAGAGAGAGAAGGGATAGGAGAAGCACTAACTCAAGGCTTGAATAAATAAATACCAGGGCAACGCCGGATTTTCAGATAGTAAATAAATAAAGAAGAGAAGACGATGATAAAACCCGCTTCAAAATGTGTGTGGAACGAACGGCCAAGGAATCGGTTTGGGCGGTGCGTTTCGGCCAGTGATCTCAATTATTAACATTGGATATATAAATGTAGTGATTTGAATCTTTGAAAATCGTGTTACTTTATTATTATAAGGTTGGCAACTCCGTACGTATAGATAGTGTTGTTCTTTTGTGCTTTGCGTCCTTTCAAAATCAGTTATGAAAGATTAATTACTTTAATAAATATATTATGATAAAGTTTGAGTCGATTTTGGTAGCTGAGAACTCAAAGGAAACGAAGTAGAGTTCGGATCCATAGATAAGCTATATGTTTTTTCAGAACTAGTATTTCTATCATATTTAATTTAATGAAAAAATAACACTGCTGTAGACGCTACTTTTCGTATTATTTATTTGCCTCTTGTACATAATGATTTCTCTTTGAGCTCGATGACTGGAAATTACTGCTTAATTAATGAAAAATAATACTCATCAGACACCTCGAATTGGTCGTTTTTAGACTTTTATCTTTCTAGAGTAAAAAATTTATTCTTTTAACGAATTGTGGTAGAAACATTAGTTCTGAATAAAAATATAATTCACGTATTCGTTTTATTTAACACCTGCCGTTTTTCGCTATTTCGTTGCACGAGTACGTTTTTTTCCATGTCCCAATTATTTGGTGACTAGTATTAAAATTTTCAGAAGTAGCTGCCTTTGCGTTTCAGTTAGTTTCTTCGAAAGCTACTAGAACAAACGATTACAAATGGTAAATTCTGTGTAGGTAAATACTACTGGACAGACTAGGCCGGACTGTATAACAATTAGATTTCTATCTGACTATGCTGAAACGATAGCTCCTTACTTAACAGCCATATACAACCGCTCTCTCAAAGAAGGATCTGTACCAAAAGATTGAAAAGTTGCACAGGTCAAACCTATATTCAAGAAAGGCAGTAGGAGTAACCCACTAGACTACAGGACTATTTCATTGACGTCAGTTTGCAGCACGGTTCTGGAACATATCCTGTATTCAAAATGAATTATCTGGAACAGAATGAGCTATTGACCCAAGGTAAACATGGATTTAGAAAACATCGTTCATGCGAAACACAACTAGCTCTTTATTCACACGAAGTGATGGGTGCTATCGACAAGGGTTCGCAAATCGATTCCGTATTTCTTAATTTCCAGAAGGCTTTTGACACCGTACCTCACAAACGGCTTTTAATCAAATTAAGTGGTTATGGTATTTCCCCACAAATTTGCGATTGTATAGGGGATTTCCTGTCGGAGAGGACACAGGTCGTAGTAATTGATGGTATGGCAGCGACTAAAACAGAGGTGATATCGGGCGTTCCACAGGGTAGTGTTATTGGTCCTCTGCTGTTCCTTATTTACATAAACGATTTAGGGGAAAATCTAAGTAGCTCTCTTAGGTTGTTTGCAGATGACGCCATCATTTACCGTCTAGTTAAATCATCTGAAGATCAAAACCAACTGCAGAACGTTCTGAATAAGATATCAGTATGGTGTAAAAATTGGCAATTGACTCTAAATAATGAGAAGTGTGAAGTCGTCCACATGAGTACGAAACGAAATCCGTTAAACTTTGTTTACAACATAAATCAATCAAATTTGACGGCCGTAAACTTCACAAAATACCTAGGAATTACTATTACTTCAGACCTAAACTGGAAAGAACACGTAGATAATATCGTGGGAAAGGTGAACCAGAGACTGCGTTTTATTGGCAGAATCCTTAAAAGATGCTACAGAACTACTAAAGGAAGTGGATACACTACGTTTGTCCGTCTTTTTTGGAGTATTGCTGCCCAATGTGGGCTTCGTATCAGTTGGGTTTGACGGAGGATATCGAAAGAGTTCAAAGAAGGGCAGCTCGTTTCGTATTGTCACGATACAGGGGAGACAGCGTTACGGAAATGATACAGGATCTGGGATGGGAATCATTACAACAACGGCGCTTATTACTGCGGCGTGGGCTACTTACGAAACTCCAATCGGCAACATTGTCCTCCGAATGCGAAAATATATTGTTGACTCCCACTTACATAGGTAGAAATGATCATCAGAATAAAATACCAGAAATGACAGCTCGTAAGGAGAGATTCAGGTGTTCTATCTTCACGCGCGCTATTCGAGAATGGAATGGGAGATGAATAGTATAAAGGAGGTTCGATGAACCCTCTGCCAGGCACTTAAATGTGATTTGCAGAGTATCCCATGTAGATGTAGAGTGAGACAGATATGGCGCCGAGCGTCACGATATCGTAATGCACAGTACTGAGTCCAGGTTATCTTTGCGCTCACTGGTTTCGGCGCTACCGTCAAGAGGACACGTTGATTCCGCGTCACACAAACAGGGGCAGGAAGGGAACAGCCGGCAGCCACGCAGCCAGCGCGCGGTGGCAACACCCTCCGCCACGCACCGCGATAACGGAGGCACGCCCTTATCTTATCAACCGAACACGCGCTGTGGCATCAAAAGCTTCGTGGCCTGCCTACCAGCTCTGAGCGTCACCGACTCACAACTCCGCAACTTTCACCTGCTCAACACACCGATTCCGCAACTCGGCAGAAACGGTCATAACCAGCGAGCACATCTACATCTACATGGGATACTCTGCAAATCACATTTAAGTGCCTGTCATAGGCTTCATCGAACCACCTTTATACTATTTATTCCCCATTCCATTCTCGAATAGCGCGCGGGAAGAAAGAACACCTGAATCTCTCCGTTCGAGCTCTGATTCCTCGTATTTTATTCTGATGCTCATTTCTACCTATGTAAGTGGGACTCAACAATATATTTTCGCATTCAGAGGAGAATTTTGGCGATTGGAGTTTCGTAAGTAGCCCACGCCGCAGCGATAAGCGCCGTTGTTGTAATGGATTAATGGATCCCATCCCATATCCTGTATCATTTCCGCAACGCTGTCTCCCCTGTTTCGTGACAATATGAAACAAGCTGCCCTTGTTTGGACTCTTTCGATGTCCTCCGTCAAACCCACCTCATAAGGATTCAACACTGGGCTGCAATACTCAAAAAAAAAAAAAAAAAAAAAAAAAAAAAAAAAAAAAAAAAAAAAAAAAAAAAAATTAAACTAAGTCTCTTCTCTGTGATTTTCGACGTTACCTCAGTGCTTTGACGAATCTGGCCTTTCCGACTGAGTGCCTCTGATCAACTTGTAGTTTCGGATTTCCTATATTTCCCTACGTTATCACATCCATATTTCCTGCTGAAGTGTCTAGAGAAGTATATGATCTCTAAGTCAAGGATGTTGCGGAAATAATGCGTCTCCTCGAGGATGCTGCTGCTGAAGATCCAGCTGCACTCGAATATTCAGGAGACGAGAGTGACATCCACTCTCAGGATGAGGCCGGAGAAGACAAAGAGGACTCAGCAACTCATTATCAAGATGACGGAGGACATAGTGTGAAGAGTTTTATCTGGTAAAGGATAAGGCGACGAAGTAGGCTAAGAAGACACCGTCCTCAGTCGAAGTTACTTGGAACATACATGAGTTTTCAGAATGGTTAGGAACTGTTACTGCTGCTAACGGATGCAGGCAGAGTTGGTGACTCTTAGCTCGCAGCGCAGCTTCAGGCGGCGTTGGCTTCGCTGGCAACGCTTGAGACTGCGGTGGGTGGGCGCCGCTGTTGTGGGCCGCTCGCGGGGGTGCAGCAGACGCCCTGTGCGTGGATTGGGAGGTCTCCTCAGCGCGTGTCATGCGGCGTAAGACTTGCCGGGGAACCGAAGTGGAGACCTCCCTGGTTAGTCTGAAACGTGTCCATAAAAAATTTGTAAGAAAATGTCTAATATTGTGCCTCCTGTTTTGTGTCGAGTAACTTGCTTGCAAGAAATGTATAATATTGCTTCTACTGTGTGTATCGATATGTGTACTTAAGTTTCATCTTTGGCAAAGATTATGTATCGCATAGCATTGTAGCTCGCGCATAGAGAGAGTGGGACTTGTGGTTCAGCTCGCTTAGAGAGCGGTTGAGTTGTGTGTATGGCTCCGATGTAGAGCAGAGGCTGCTGTGCCAGCAAGTTTGATTCTATTTGGAATATATATAGTATTTTTCCACTCCCATGAACCACAGACATTGCCGAGGTGGGGTGGCTTGCGTGCCTCAACGATACAGATAGCCGTACCGTAGGTGCAACCACAGCGGAGGGGTATCTGTGGAGAGGCCAGACAAACGTGTGGTTCCTGAAGAGGGACAGCAGCCTTTTCAGTAGTTACAGGGTAACAGTCTGGATGATTGACTGAGCTGGCCTTGTAACATCAGCTAATGTGGCTTTGCCACTCAGCTACTGCGAACGGCTGAAAGCAAGGGGAAACTACAGCCGTTACCTTTACCGAGGACATGCAGCTCTACTGTATGAACATATGATGATGGCATCCTCTCGGGTAAAATATTCCGGAGGTAAAATAGTCCCCCATTCGGATCTCCAGGCGGGGACTACTCAGGAGGATGTGATCATCAGGAAAGACAATACTGGCATTCTACGAGTCGGAGCGTGGAATGTTAGATCCCTTAATCGAGTAGGAAAATTAGAAAATTTAAAAAGGGAAATGGATAGGTTGAAGTTAGATATAGTGGGGATTAGTGAAGTTGGGTGGCAGAATGAACAGGATTTCTGGTCAGGTGAATACAGGATTATAAATACAAAATCAATTGGGGGTATCACAGGAGGAGGATTGATAATGAATATGAAAACAGGAATGCGGGTAAACTACTATGACCAGCACAGTGATCGCATTATCGTTGTCAAGATAGATACGAAGCCAACATCGACAACAGTAGTACAAGTTTATATGCCAACTAGCTCTGCCGATGATGAGGAAATCGAAGAAATATATGAGGAGCTAAAGGAAATTATTCAGACAATTAAGGGAGAGGAAAACTTAATTGTTATGGGAGACTGGAATTCGGTAGTAGGACATGGAAGGGAAGATAGTAGGTGAATATGGTCTGGGCAAAAGGAATGAAAGAGGAAGCCGCCTGGAAGAATTTTGCACGGAACATAATTTAGTTATAACAAACACCTGGTTCAAGAATCACAAAAGAAGGTTGTATACGTGGAAGAGACCAGGAGACACCGAGAGATACCAGATAGATTTTATAATGGTAAGACATAGATTTCGGAACCATGTTTTACAGTGTAGGACATACCCAGGGGCAGAGATAGACTCTGACCATGAACTGTAGGCTGAAACTGAAGAAACTACAAAAAGGTAGGAAAATAAGGAGATGGGAGCTGGATAAAATGAAGGAACCTGGGGTTCTTGGGAATTTCAGAGGGAGCTTCAGGCAACAATTGACAGAAACAGGGGAAAGTGAAACAGTAGAGGAGGAATGGGTAAAATTGAGAGATGAAATAGTTAAGGTAGCAGAGGACAAAATAGGTAGGAAGGCAAGACCTACAAAAAATCCTTGGATATCACAGGAGATACTAAATTTAATAGATGAAAGGAGAAAATGTAAAAATGCAGTAAATGAGACAGGCAAAATGGAGTACAGACGACTAAGAAATGAGATTGACAGGAAGTGCAAAATGGCTAAGCAGGAGTGGCTAGAAGGCAAATGCAAGGATGTAGAAGAATGTATAAATAGGGGAAAAACAGATACAGCCTACAGGAAAATAAAAGAAACATTTGGAGAAAAAAAAAAAAAAAAAAAAAAAAAAAACAGCTCTATGAATATCAAGGACACTGATGGAAAGCCGGTTCTCAGCAAAGAGGGGAAAGCTGAAAGGTGGAAAGAGTATATAGAGGGGCTCTACAAAGGAAATGAACTTCGAGACAATGTTGTAGGAAGGGAAGAGGATGTAGATGAAGGTGAAATAGGAGATACTATACTGAGAGAAGAATTTGACAGAGCACTGAAAGACCTAAGTCGAAACAAGGCCCCTGAAATAGATGATATTCCCTCAGAGCTACTGAAGTCTCTGGGAGAACCAGCCATGACAAACCTGTTTCACCTGGTGTGTAAGATGTATGAGACAGGCGAAGTACCCTCAGACTTTAAGAAAAATGTTATAATCCCCATTCCAAAGAAAGCAGGTGCAGACAGGTGTGAAAACTACAGAACCATCAGTTTAATAAGTCATGGTTGCAAAATATTAACACGAATTATATACAGAAGGATGGAAAAGCTGGTAGAAGCCGACCTCGGGGAAGATCAGTTTGGGTTCAGGAGAAATGTAGGAACACGGGAGGCAACACTCACTTTACGGCTTATCCTAGAAGATAGATTAAGAAAAGGCAAACCTACATTTCTAGCTTTTGTAGATTTGGAGAAGGCTTTTGACAATGTTGATTGGAATAAACTCTTTCAAGTTCTGAAGCAAGCAGGAGTAAAATATAGGGAGCGTAAGGTTATTTACAACTTGTACAAAAACCAGACAGCGGTTATCAGAGTTGAAGGGCATGAAAGGGAGGCAGTGGTTGGAAAGGGAGTAAGACAGGGTTGTAGTCTTTCTCCATTGTTATTCAATTTGTACATTGAGCAAGCCATAAAGGAAAGCAAGGAGAAATTTAGTGAAGGAATTAAAGTTCAGGGGGAAGAATTAAAAACATTGCGTTTGCCGACGACATAGTAATTCTGTCAGATACAGCAAAGGACCTGGAAGAGCAATTGAACGGAATGGACAGTGTGCTGAAAGGTGCATATAAGATGAACATTAACAAGAGCAAAACTAGGGTAATGGAGTGCAGTGTAAGAAAATCAGGCGATGCTGAAGGAATTAGATTGGGAAATGAAGCAATAAAGGAGGTAGATGAGTGTTGTTACTTGGGCAGTAAAATAACAAATGATGATCGCAGTACAGAGGATATAAAATGCAGAATGGCAATGGGTAGAAAAGCGTTCTTGAAAAAGAGAAATTTGTTAACATCGAATATCGATTTAAGCCTAAGGAAGTCTTTTCTGAAGGCATTTGTATGGAGTGTTGCCTTGTATGGGAGTGAGACATGGACGATAAACAGTGCGGACAGTAAGAGGATTGAGGCTTTTGAAATATCGTGCTACAGAAGAATGCTGAAGATTAGATGGGTGGATCGCGTAACTAATGAGGAGGTACTGAACAGAATTGGGGAGAAAAGAAATTTCTGGCATACCTTGACTAAAAGAAGGGATAGATTGGTAGGACACATTCTTAGACATCAAGGAATTGTGAATTTGGTGTTGGTGGGAAGTGTGTGGGGTAAAAATCGCAGAGGAAGACCAAGAGATGAATACAGTAAGCAGATTCAGACAGATGTAGGTTGCCGTTCTTATTTGGAGATGAAGAGGCTTGCTCAGGATAGGGTATTGTGGAGAGCTGCATCAAACCAGTCTCCGGACTGAAGACCACAACAACAACATAGTATTTTTATTACTATAAAAACGTTGTACCACTGCTGGAATGAAGGTAATTGCATTTCATGCCATTATGAAAAGGTTGTATTATGTAGGTAATGTAATGGTGATTATTAATAATAAGTAACAAAGTTGACCTTTCTTTCCTGTTTCATTTACGTACTTAGAAGATTAACCTACTTCCTTTATTTCATGATTAGTTGTTTGTGGATTTAAAGTGCAGTATTGATTTTGGTAATCTTGTTGAACAGATTTCGTTATTTGTGCTATAGTAAATGGTTGTTATGCAACACTGCAATTAATTGATTATGATATTGAATTTTGATAAACAGGTACTGATCTGCATAAAATTCTCGTAGTCAAACGTTAAGAAAGTGGTTTGTGTTTCTCATACCTTCTCGCAGTCAAATTTTTTGGGTATAGTCAGTGTGTGTTTCATGCAGGTTATTTGTCACAGTTGTTTTGTTAAAAGATCCGTTGCGCACATAATCAGTTTAATGCACTGTTTCCTAATTTAACAGTATATACATCAATATCAGGACCATAATGAAACCAAATTGCTGTGTTAATGAACTATTTGTTGTCTGATTTAACGACAGGTTCAACATCAAACTACACGTACACAGCTTTTAAGTCTTACAAAGAGATTCGAGTCGCTGTCTGTGACAGAGGATGTTCCTGACGCAGATGGTGTCGCTTGTCCTGTACTCGCCCCTCTGACTTCAAGATCCGGGCACGCACAGAGGGTGGGTTTGTTAGTAGTTGGGAGCTCCAACATTTGGCGGGTGATGGAGCCCCTTAGGAAAATGGCTGCTAGGGAGGGGCAGAAATCCAATGTGCACTCCGTGTGCATACCGGGGGGAGTCATTCCAGATGTGGAACGGCTCCTTCCGGATGCCATGAAGAGCACAGGGTGCAGCAAGCTGCAGGTGGTGACTCATGTCGGGACCAACAATGTGTGTCGCTTTGGATCGGAAGAGATTCTCTCTGGTTTTGAGCGGTTATCAGAAGTGGTAAAGACTGCCAGTCTTGCTTGCAAGATGAAAGCAGAGCTCACCATCTGCAGCATTGTCGACAGGACTGACTGCGGACCTTTGGTTCCGAGCCGAGTGGAGGGTCTCAATCAGAGGCTCAGACGGTTCTGCGACCGTGTGGGCTGCAGATTCTTCGACTTGCGCCAAAGGGTGGTGGGTTTTCGGGTTCCGCTAAATAGGTCAGGAGTCGACTATACTCAGGAAGCGGCTACACGGGTAGCAGGGGCTGTGTGGCGTGGACTGGACGGTTTTTTAGGTTAGAGGCAGATACTTCCTGGGTAGAGGTTATACCTGACAACCGGAATAAATTAATAAGTGGATCTTTTTATCGGCCCCCTGATTCAGACGATGCAGTTGCCGAAATGTTCAAAGAAAGCTTGAATCACATTTCAAATAGGTATCCGAAGCATACTGTTATAATAGGTGGCGACTTTAATTTACCCTCCATATGTTGGCATAATGACATTCAAAACCGACGGCAAATATAAAACATCGTACGAACTAGTTCTGAATGCTTTTTCTGAAAACTACTTCGAACAGTTAGTTCATGAATCCACTAGAATAGTAAACTTGTTGCGAAAATACCCTTGATCTCCTAGCAACAAATAATCCTGAGCTAGTAAAGAGTATCAAAACAGATACAGGAATTAGCGAACATAGAGTTTTAGTAGCGAGACTCAATGCCGAAATTCCCAAATGCACCAAAAATAAACGAAAAAAATATATATTCAATAAAGCAGATAAAAATTCGCTTCACGCTTCCTGAATGATAGTCTCCAATCTTTCAAAACTAAAAATGCGAGTGTAGATCAGTTGTTGCTTACTTTCAAAGACATAATATCAGTAGCAATCGAGAGATTTAAACGAAATAAATTAATAAATGAGGGGGCTGACCCCCCGTGGTACACAAAACAGGTCAGATCACTGTTGCAGAAACAAAGGAAAACGCATGCGAAATTTAAAAAGATTCAGAATCCACAAGACTGGCAATCTTTTACTGAAACTCGCAACCTAGCGCGGACTTTAATGCGAGAAGCCTATAGTAGTTAACACAACGAAATCCTGTCTCGTAATCTTGCAGAAAATCCAAAGAAGTTCTGGTCGTATGTGAAGTACACTAGCGGCAAAATGCAAACAATACCTTCACTACGCGATAGCAATGGTAATACTACTGATGATAGAATTGCTAAACACAGCTTTCCGAAATTCGTTCACCAAAGAAAACGAAGTGAACACTCCAGAATTCAATCCAAGAACAGCTGCCAGCATGCGAAACTTAGAAGTAGATGTTCCTGGAGTAGTAAAACAATTTAAATCACTAAGCAAAAACAAATCTTCCGGGCCAGATTGTATACCAACTAGATTCCTCTCAGAGTATGCTGATGCAATAGCTCCGTACTTAGCTATCATTTTACAACCGATCACTCAGCGAAAGATCCGTATCCAAAGACTGGAAAGTTGCCCAAGTTACTCCAATATTCAAAAAAGGCAATAGGAGTGATCCCCAAAATTACAGGCCTATCTCATTGACGTCGATTTGCAGTAGGATTTTGCAACATATACTTTGTTCGAACATTATGAACTACCTCGAAGAGAACGACCTATTAACCAATAAACACGGATTCAGAAAGTATCGCTTTTGGGGAACACAGCTTGTCCTTTATTCACATGAGGTGATAAGTGCCATCGACAAGGGATCTCAAATCGATTTCATATTACTGGATTTCCGGAAGGGTTTTGACACTGTACCCCACCAGGGGCTTCTAATGAAATTGCGTGCTTATGGAATATCTCCCCAATTGTACGATTGGATTCACGATTTCCTATCAGAAATGACACAGTTCGCTGTAATTGACAGTAAGTCATCGAGTAAAACAGAAGTGATATCTGGCGTTTCCCAGGGAAGCATTATAGGTTCCCTACTCTTCCTTGTGTTTATAAACGATTTAGGAGACCATCTGAATAGCTCCCTTAGACCGTTCGCGATTGATGCTGTCGTTTATCGGTTAGTGAAATCAACAGAGGATCAAAAGCAACTGCAAAGTGATTTAGATAAAATTTTTATATGGTGCGAAAATTGGCAGTTGAGACTAAGTAAAGAAAAGTGTGAAGTAATACACATGACCACTAAAAGAAATCCGCTGAACTTCAATTACGCGATAAATCAGTCAAACCTTAAGGTCGTAAATTCTACCAAATACCGAGGAATTACAATTACGAACAACGTTTACTGGAGAGAACACATAGAAACTATTGTGGGGAAGGCGACGCTTCATAGGCAGAACGCTTCGAAGATGCACCAGCTCCACCAAAGAGACTGCCTACATCACACTTGTGCGTCCTCTCCTGGAGTACTGTTGCCCATTGTGGGACCCTCACCTGGTGGGACTGACGGAAGACATTGAGAAGGTTCAGAGAAGGGCAGCTCGTTTTGTTTTATCACTGTACGGGGGGAGAAGCGTCACGGAAATGTTGCACGAATTGGGGTGGAAATCATGAAAAGAAAGACGTTATTCATTGCGGCGTGATCTGTTTGCGAAGTTTCAATCACCGAATTCTACTTCTGAATGTGAAAATATTTTGCTAGCACCCACCTACTTAGAGAGACTTGACCATCCCAATGAAATAAGAGAAATCAGATCGAAAACGGAACGATTTAGGTGTTCTTTCTTCCCGCGCGCTATTAGAGAATGGAACGGTAGAGAAAAGTTATGAAAGTGGTTAATGAACCCTCTGCCAGGCGCTTAAATATGATTTGCAGAGTATCTATGTAGCTGTAGATGTAGTGTAAAGAGTCGCAAGATCACTATACAACATACAGGTGTAAATGCTGATGCTACAAAGGCCGCCACCAAATTTCAAAACCTTCTGTCATCTACATGTAATTGGACAACAACTCCCGCGCAGTGAGAATACAAGTGAAATGTCGATTCAGCTGTAGACTCGACTGAAATAATTTTTACCCCATCAGGAACGTGAAAAATCCTCCACGTTACGTCCCAAAAGGCGAAAGTGTCGACCATGCACGGCTGAAACAAATTTAGGAGGATACAGAACTATGAATGTTGAGCTTGTCATCAACCAATCTGCTTGAACAACGTAAAGTTCGTGCCAAACCTGTGTTTCAGCCTTGATTTGGGAGCCTCATGATGTGGCGAGAAAAGATGATCCCCTGTCAGAATAAACTGCCTAATCTCTTTTAAAAATGACTGTATTACTTTTATGGATGTCTGTTCAACCGGTTTTTCAAAACTTTTTATGCAATTTTGGCAATTTTGGTCCTTTTCATTTAAGGTGCATTCTGTTGAATAAAACTATTCTTTTACTCTCTATTTGCTATAATTATTTACTTTAGATCCTCTTAAGGACTAGCCTACACGCTTTTCGAATTTGAAGTAACGTAACGGAGGTAGTCCACAAAATAACTGGCGGCCTCCCAGGCCGGGTCCGCCAAATTTTGTTTTATCATAAATATCCTGTATTCAAACATTATGAATTATCTCGAACAGACTGATCTATTGACCCAAGCGCAACACGGATTTAGAAAATATCGTTCATGCGAAACATAACTAGCTCTTTACTCACACGAAGTGATGTATTATCGACAAGGCTTCGCAAGTCGATTCCGAATGTCTTGATTTCCAAAAGGGTTTTGACGCCGTACCTCACAAACGGCTTTTAATGAAGTTGCGTGGTTATGGTATATTGCCCCAAATTTACCACTTCATAGGGGATTTTCTGTCAGAGAGGACACAGTTTGTAGTAATCGATGGTAAGACATCGACTAAAACAGAGGTGATATCGGGCGTTCCACAGGGTAGTGTTATTGGTCCTCTGCTGTTCCTTATTTACATAAACGATTTAGGGGAATATCCAAGCATCTCTCTTAGGTTGTTTGCAGATGACGCTGTCATTTACCGGCTAGTAAAATCATCTGAAGATCAAAAGGAACTGCAGAAGGCTGTGAATAAGACATCACTATGGTGTAAAAATTGGCAGTTGACTCGAAATAATGAGAAGTGTGAAGTAGTCCACATGAGTACGAAAAGAAATCCGTTAAACTTTGTTTACAAGGTAAATCAATCAAACTTGAGGGCCGTAAACTCCACAAAATACCTAAGAATTACTAACACTTCAGAATTAAACTGGAAATAACATGTAGATAATATCGTGGGAAAGGCGAACCAAAGACTTTTATTGGCAGAACCCTTGAAAGATGCAACAGAATTACTGAAGAAAGTGCATACACTACGTTTTTCCGTTCTTTTTTGGAGTATTGCTGCGCAGTGTGCGATCCTTGTCATGTGGGTTTGACGGAGGACATCGAAATAGTCCAAAGAAGAGCAGCTCGTTTCGTATTGTCACGATACAGGGGAGACAGCGTTACGGAAATGATACAGGATCTGCGATGGGAATCGTTACAACAACGGCGCTTCTCGCTGCGGCGTAGTCTACTTACGAAACGCCAATCGCCAACATTCTCCTCCGAATGCGAAAATATATTGCTGACTCCCAGTTACAAAGGTAGAAATGATCATCAGAATAAAATATGAGAAATCAGAGTACAAGCTTCCTAGGGTTTTATTTGCGGACGGAGAAGTTAATACTGCTTCCTCCCACTAGTCCCCTAAAACCTCCACAACTTTGCGGATGCTGTTGCGTAGCAGTGTGCGTTTGTACCGCCCTACAGTACGCACGAGGTGCTGTAGTTGCTGTCCAAGTCTTTATGGAAAGCATGGAGTTCTGACTAACCTGTTGTCTTCTATAGTTGCGTCCCCAGCGCAGAAGACAGCACAAAGGTCGTTGGTTCTTCTACAGCATACAAGTGAGGCTATAATAAGTTCTATATGATGGAAGCATAAGAAGCGACTCGCGAGATTCTTAATTGTCAGGGATGCCATTTATTAAATAAATAATAAAATATAAACAACTATTGTTAATCTTACTCGGCCTATGCTGCCCGTCGTTCATGTTGAGACCTCGACTATTATCACTATTACACAAATCTTTACTCATGACTGGCGCGGTCCGGCGCGTATAGTGGTCAGTTCGAGACTGAAACTGCGGCGCGTTGCGAGACTAGAGGGCACCTGACGCTCTATTTCGCGCCAAAACAGGGCAGTCGCGCGCCTTCTGCAAAATCGCTCTTCTCTTGTTACAATAAGAGAAGGCACCTTAAACTTTTTAAACTGTCAAAACCTAGCCTGTACTTGAGAGATATTTATCATAAATTCTCAGCTCTGAATAATTAATATTTAGTATATAATAAACAAAAGTAATTTCAAAAGAAATCACGTGACGTGAAATGCAGCAGCCAATGCGAGGAGAGTACCGGTAACATAGGCGGGCTTTCCCACGGGAACTAGCAGCTACTGTGCCATATGCTACTGCTCCCCACCCCACATTTCGACGTATGCTGCACTTCTGTCTTTCTTCCGCGTTTAAGGCACGTACGATGTTTGCAAAGAAACGGCCTGCGGCCAGAAATATGAAGTGGCCACAGGCCAGGAATATCACAAGAGCTCGAACGGAGAGATTCTGGTGATCTTTCTTCCCGCACGCTATTCCAGCATGGAATGGGAGATAAATAGAATAACGGTGGTTCGATGAACCCTCTGCGAGGCATTTAAATGTGATTTGTAGAATATCCCATGTAGATGTAGATGTATCTGGAAGTGCGCCCTATGGAGGGTCAAGGGAAGTTTTACTGTATCTGTATTAAGATACCCTCCGCTACGCACGGTATTGTGGCTGGCGGAGTATGCATGCTGTGAATATCTTTCTGGATGACTTTTTTTTTTTTTTTTTTTTTTTTTTTTTTGCGGTAAGTCAGAGAGGCTCCGCCGGCCCGCGGTACGCCCTCGCGGCTGTGCAGACGTCGGCATCGTGGCCTCTTCACGCGCCAACGCGCCGCTCATAACAGGAGACGACTGCCGCCTCCGCCCCCGCCGTAAAGCCGTTTTACTGCCGGCCCGACTCCGCGAAGCGCACCTGCGCGCTAGGTGCGGCACGCCACAAAAGCCGCCGACTCGCAAAAAAAGTCCACTGCATCCACTTCCTGCCGCGGCGATAAAACACCACTGGAATCCGAAATACGGCCCAAGTAAAACGGCAGCCTAAGCGAAAACGAGACTTAACTCTTAACTACTATAGACGTTGACAGGAACGCAACTACTATGGAGGGGTCTCTCAGACCGCTCTCTACAGAATAGCAAAGTTGACTGGTTTCGATTATACGCAGAAAGATTTGTGAAACTGCTGCTGCCTTGTCTATTTCCTTTCTTTTATGTCCCAGCCTCGTCGCCGCTTTTGTGTCTCGTTTCCGTCGTAGGTGTCGGTGGCCGAGTAGGATGACCGACACAGCAATAAAGAATGCACGCTTGTGCAGGTACGGAGGGGAGCAGCCAGTGGGACAGCAGAAACTAGAAACACTAGAGTAAATTAGAACGATGTATATATTGCACAGAATTTATACAATACTTAACTTTTACATAGCTCAGTACTGCAGAATGCTGATACATAGTTGAGCTAGAGGCCTGCCTAGTGCCTATCCGATAGCCAAGTCTTCACTGGTGCCTATCTGATTCCGAAGTGTTAACTGGTTCCTATCTCAGTCCCAAGTGAACGATGTCGTTCAGTGGTGGCCACGAGCGGAGTTGTAGCAGAGGGCGCTCGTGGCTGACGTCGTAAGAACGCCGCGCCGTGCGTGCATGGCGGCGCGCGGCGAAAGTAGGTGGCGCGCACTTTGTACTTGTGCGACACCACACTTTCTTTTCTCCCGATCATGTCAAATCGTAATGAATACAGTAAAAAATAGAAATCTTTCCTTACTAACAGTGCATCTGAAAATATCTCTGCCTGTTCCATCGGTTGCAAACAGGCTGTAAACAGATTCGTGCCCCGATTTGAAAACCGCTGAATACACTAACAGGCCAATTAGTGCCTTCAATTCAATGACATCAACATCTTGTAGATAGGACAAGAAATCATTCTCATTCATTTGTCCATAGAATGATTTCGTCTAGAATATCTTGTGTAAAGAACAGATTCCATACCTCTAAAGCAGAAGGGTTTTCTCCAAGACTTTGAGCCGTCTGTCGTAGTCCAGGATGCTATAAGACGAAGTTGTGTTGCGTTGTTCTTACGTTGGATGGTGGCTGCTTTTTTCGCCATTGAAAACATCTGTTCTTACCGAAAAAGTAAGCTGCTTCGTCATCGTCAGGTGCCACATCTTCATCACTTTCAGGTTCCTGCTCTGAATTAGTGCCATGTTCACTATAAACCTCAAAATCAGCGTCATTATCGCTGTAGTCAAAATCGAAACGTTCTTGATCATCCACATCAGCCACAGCGCTGTCGCTTAGCAGCCGACTGGCCAGGCGCTATGAGGCAGAGCCTGCGCCAGCGGCACGCAAACGCTATGGCCGGTCAGTGAGGCCGCGCAAGGCTCATAAATACGGAACAAGGAGCAGCAACATTGCAAGAATGCTGGCTCGTGGACGTTGTCGGCCACCAGGAAGGTACACGGAAGAGTCCTTTTAGCTTGGCAGGGGTGTGTGAAATATCTCGACTCAAAAAGTAGCGGCCTGAGAGACCGCAGATAGTAGTTAAGGGTTAACCCATTTCTTCCCAGTGTTGCGTACACGCAACACAAAATTTAGCCTTTCAAAATGCAGCAGAAATGGACTTACTATACAAAATTCACCACACATGTGTTAAAAGGCATTCACGAGCTCTCTGTATATGTGTTAAAGTTTCACAATTACCTTAACACTTCGTAAAAAGATGCAAGATTTACAAACGTCAGACGATCTACATACACAAGAAATGTCAAGTTCAGCTTCACACAGAGTGTTTTTCAATATTTCTTGAGTGATACCATCAATGTAAGTCAGAGTTATCATATAATGGACGATATTGCACAGTTTGAACAAATAGAAGAATGTGATCACAAAAACTATTTTTTTTCTATTTTTTTTACTAGGAAACAGCGCAACACTATGGGTGGTGCAAATTACAACAGATACTGCTAGTTTGTAATATTTGTAATGTTATTTCAATTATTTTAAAGAGAACCTGATGACTAATTATAACACTTTTTCACAATTTGTATTTTTGGGAAGAAATGGGTACGTTCGTCTGCTGTAGCTAGTTGAAAACCCGGCGTTCCCGGGTATTTATTTATTTCTTCAAGCCTTGAGTCACTACTTGCCCTATCCCTTCTCTCTTTGTCCATCTCCTTTAAAAAAAAAACTATATTTATGGAAGGTTGTCCTCCATAATATAGAAAATATTAACCCTTTCATTCCCCCATTATAAATTTAGCTTCGGAAAAATTAAAATTCAGTGTTTTCTGCTTTAATAGAGTGCACTAAACAGAAAGAAATTCGTGTTTTAGAATTTTTGATCGAACTATTATTTTTTATGTCAGGTATTTCATGAATAACACAGACGATTGTAATTACTTCCCGTATATTTGGAATGGAAATAAAGGCAAGAATTCAAGCGGGTAGTAGATGCTTGCACTCAATACACAACATTTTGACTTCCCGGAGCATATCACTAGCCCTCAGATTAAGGTTGTATAAAACATTAATTCGTCCTGGCATTCTATATGGGTGTCAATGCTGGCGCACTAGAAAACAGGAATTAAACAATCTCGCAATTTTTGAAAAGAGATGCTCGAGGAAGATATTTGGACCGGTTAAAGACAACATAACAGGAGAATGGAGGAGAACGCACAATATAGAGTTAGAACAACTCTATAGTGAACCGAACATTGTGGGCTTGATGAGAAGTAGAAGATTAGAATGGGCAGGACATGTGTGAGGAGAGATGCCCTAGGGTGGCCATGGAGATGATACCAACAGGCAGAAGACCACTGGGACGATCAAGGAAGAGGTGGATGGACGGGATAAGAGGCGACCTGCAAAAACTTGAGGCCTGGAAGAACTGGGAACGGACAGCGGAGAATCGCAGTGAATGGAGAGCCTTCATTCTATCATCGCGCGATCCACTGGGCCTGATCGCCTAAAGTAAAGTAACATTTACGTCAATGATCAGTAAATTTTTTTTCGCCGTTACAACTACCGGTTTCGGTCAGTGATGACCATTTTCAAGTCTAAAGCAAATCACAAACCAGAAGAACACATTTAGTAATAGACTACCTTATAAAACATAAATAATGAATTTACCATCAATATATAAAACATATTTAAAAATATTATACAGCATACCTGTTCTTACATTCCTTAAAGTAATATAGTCATGAAGGCATCATCACAGCATAAATGTATGTTCGTTCGTATAGCTTATGGGACTTAAACTTACAAACTACTTACAAACTAGCTAAGACTAAGAACGGCACAAATATCCATGCCCGAGGGGGGATTCGAACCCCCGACCGTAGTGGCCGTGCAGGCCGTGACTGGAGCGCCTCAGTCCCCTCGGCTACCGCGGCCGGCAAGTGTATCTTCGTGAATGGGTCGTGATATAAATTTAAAACAAACATCGAAATGGGTCACAGAGCTGGTGGCTACATGTATACTACACTACTGTGCAGAACTAACTGTAGTTCAGTAGCTGTTTACTAGTAATTTGGCCGTATAACAGCTAGGTGTCGTGACTGTGGTCCTTAACACAATCAGCTTTTCTTTAATTATAATAAAGATAAAAATATTTCGCGAGCAAGGATCTCTTATGTTAGGCGATGCCGAAGGGATTAGATTAGGTAATGAGACGACAAAAGTAATAGATGAGTTTTGTTATTTGGCCAGAATAAAGAAGATATAAAATGCAGAATGACTATGGGAAGAAAAGCGTTTCTGAAGAAGCGAAATTTGTTGACATCCAATATTAGTTTAAATGTTAGGAAGTCCTTTATGAAAGCATTTGCCTGGAGTGAAGCACTGTATGGAAGTGAAACTTGGCCAATAAGAAGTTCAGACAAAAAGAAGCTTTCGAAATGTGGTGCTACAGTCGAATGTTGATTATATGGGTAGATCACGTAACTAATGAGGAGGTGCTCAACAGAACTGGGAAGAAAAGGAGTTTCTGGCATATCCTGACTAAGAGAAGACAGGGACAGATTCTGAGAGATCAAGGAATCGTCAACTTACCATTAGGAGGAAGTGTGTTGGGTAAAAAAAGAAGAGAGATACGAAGGGACGAATATAGTAAGCAGATTCAAAAGGATGTGGGTTGCCATTCGTGTTCTCAGACGAAGAGACTTGCTCAGGATAGGGTAGGGAATTAAAGTCCAGGGAGAGGCAATAAAAACCTTGCGGTTTGCTGACGACATAGTAATTCTGTTAGAAACAGCAAAGTACCTGGAAGAGCAATTAAGTGGAATGGACAGTGCCTTGAAAGAAACACATAACATGAAGACTAACAAGAATAAAACGAAGGTGTTGGAATGTAGTGTCAGAAAATCGGGCGATGCTGAAGGAATTAGGCAATGAGACAATAAAAGTAGTAGATGAGTTTCGCTATTTATGTAGCAAGGTAACTTCTGATGGCCGAAATAAAGAAGACATAAATGCAGAATGGCTATGGGAAGTAAAGCGTTTCTGAAGAAGGGAAATTTGTTATCATCCAATATTAGTCTAAATGTCAGAGTCCTTTCTGAAAGCATTTGACTGGAGTGTAGCATTGTATGGGAGTGAAACGTGGCAGATAAGGAGTTCAGACAAAAAATGATTGAAGCTTTCGAAATGTGGTGCTACAGACGAATGATGATGATTATATGGGTAGATCACGTAACTAATGAGGAAGTGCTCAACATAATTGGGGGGGGGGGGGGGGGAAGGAGTTTCTGCCGTATATTGACTACTAGCTTAAACGCACGGCTCCGCTCGCGTGTTGGTTGATCATGATAGATAAGCTATCTTTAAGTAGTGTGCTCTGAGACTGGTTTTGAAGGATGAAATGAAATAAAATACTTTCTTTAGAAACAAACTAAATACTATTCCTATTAGATTGCAGAAGTCTATGCACTTACCGTTCATCAGGAAAGTAAGTAGTGAAGATCAAATCACACGTAAAAATGCACTTGTTTCGAAGTATCCAATCACGAAATTCAACAATAATTATTGTAATAATATCACAGATCGATCACTTGATGTAATGCGCGAAAAGTCAAAACGATTTTTTAAAGATATGTATTAAAAGAAATTTGTTTTATACTGCTTTACTTATTTATTCTTATATTTCCTTATTCGTATGCTTATTCTTGTAGAGAAAGAGCTGAAGACATTGTAGCACGCATAGACCAAAGATATAGTCTGTTGCATCACGTTTCGTTGTATGTAGAGTCGCAAACGTCATCGCTGGCCTTCAGTCCGAATTTTTTTAATAAATTGACGACTTTCAACCACCATATCTTCCACCCCCTTATAGTTATCACCATGGAACTGCTATGGTGTAGAACGGAAGACTTCAGAGAACAATTACACACAGACCATTCGTTTGCGTGTGTAGTTTTCGCTTCAGAGCGAAATATTAACACACACACACACACACACACACACACACACACACACACACGTAGAATTATATATATACCGATAATTTTCTATCCCAATTTACTGCACCCTTTTATCATTATCAACTCTCAAGTAACAATGTAACCAATAAAACCATTTCGAAGAGTAAATATAATTTCCAAAGATAAATTATTGTTCCGCATTTCGCGTTATATTCTTCAAATTACTTAATATCTATCAGATCGCTATAAAACCGTGCCTAAAACCTTCCTCGGGTATAAATTAGTAACTGTACAAATAATTAAGTCTTTGCGTCTTGTCGTTCGGACGTGATAAGCATATAAGCGTACACCGAACAGACATTCTTTTATTCACATTTATAGATATAGAAGGTACTGTTGGGTGTGACACTTTCTAAAAGACATCACTTAGCATTAGAAGGAAGTGTTTGGGGTAAAAATCGTAGAGGGAGACTAATGGGCGAAAACAGTATGGAGATTCAAGAGGATGTATGTTGCCGAACGTCTTCTCAGATGAAGATGCTTGCACAGGATAGAGTAGGGTGAAGAGCAACATCAGACCAGTCTGCGAAGTGAACAGTGTTGACAGTGTGACTAGATGCGTGTCGCCGTGTACAGGGAACGAGTGTTTCCGGTGCACAATCGGGAACAGAGCGAACAGCTGAGACAGCGGGGAGACGACGAGCCCGTCGCTTCCTGCTGCTGCTAACAGCACGACATGGCACGCACGGGTTACGCAACCGGCGAACACGGTGGAAGCGACGGGCGTGGAGAAGGAGCCAAGTAGCCTCGTCCTCATCACATGGTGGTGGGAAAAGTACTCCAAACAAGCAACTGGATTCAACTACAACTGAAGACCTCGGGGGTAAATAATGATAACCCTCAACTGTTGTATTTTTAATGTAATTGAGGATTAACGTTTGAAAGCGCGATTAGTTCATAAATAACAAATTTACAGGAGGAGCAAAAAACTAGTATTAGGCAAAGTTAGGCTGTAAATTAGGTTTTGTGTATGTGAATTTACTAAGCTTAAAGAAGTTAAAAGAATGGAACCAGTGAGACAAATGTCACTCTTTATTTAACGCTCGAGCAGACGCGACGATTTTCGTAACACGAACGGGCGCGCGGCGCACTTTGTACACGTGTAGTCCAAAGCTGTCAGTACGCTACGAAGGGAAACATGTATGAGCTAGGTCGTAGTTTAATTTTAGTTTATTTAAACAACAATACAATAAACTTATATTACAACGCTAATTTACTGTTTCATTAAACAAATAAGACAACTTTCATTGTCATTTTATTGCCGTAGCTGACAAAGGAATAGAGTCCAACACTTTCAGTTATATCATTCTAAAATCTAAATAGGAGTGAATAGCCCTAAATTTCACAGGTAAAACTTTTTTGTGGAATCTCGCTTTTGTCTTTTCGCCTAAGGAATGGCTAGTGTACCAATTATCCATTGTAATGTTATTCCTGAGCCTTCAGTGTGAGTAATAAGTCTTCCTACAATAACACAGGGAGAATTAGAAACATCGTATGGTCCTTTAGGTTGTATTCCACAATATACTTTCATATTACTAGTCAAGACTATTTTAGCATCTGCTGATACAAAAATCTTTATGTCGTACTTCGCTGGCTTGTTTGGAATATACTGAACAAAAGAACAGCGACCCCAGAAAGCTTGCAACGTTTCATTTAAACTTTAAACGTTCTTGCAGTTCGCCACAGTCATTCAATATTTGTCTTATTGCAGCAAGCTTATCATTTACTCTTCTTTCTTGTCGTGTACTCTTATTGTAAAAACAGATACCTCATATAAATGAATGGAAATCTTTTGAAGCTCATCACAGTCATCTCCATACCAGTACTGTCTGCTGTCCACAGTTCAATGACATTTGTGTGGTTCGCTTTCTTAGTGCTGACGAGATATAGCAACAACACAAAGCCACTATTTCACACCTTTACTTTCCTTAGCGTCCCTATCTCTGGAATATTGTACACATTCTTTGTTAGATTGTATATATAAGTTCGTGCATTTTACAATTTCATCAAACACTTCAAGGGTAAGTATTGTACATAAGCCTCTTTTTCACTTGTGACCCCTCTGGCAACACTTGTAGACCCAGGGAATTTTTTCACAATATTCTTTCTTTTTGTTTTTGAAATCACATTAGGACACATTTTATTCCTTGGTTCATAAAACCATCCATTTTTGTTGGACACGCGACCTTACGTTGGCAAGTATGAAAAAATTGTTGAAAAGTCTTGGTCGCACTTAGCTTTATTTCATGACGCGTTTCGAGACATCATCATCAGACTGTAGTACAAAAGAAGAAAATTACATTTTTGGATGTTTATAGAACGTAATAATGATATCTATAAGGAGTATATACCATATTAATACATGTATACTTATAAACGATTTTAAAAAACGATGGGAATTACACCATCTTGGTATAGATTCATGAATACAAATTTAAAATACCATCATGGATGTCTGGTGAAGGTGTTCGACCAGACTTACATGCTCAACTGTGGTGAGAGGGGGGAAACACCGTAACAGGTAACCTAGGCCCCATTCGCCACCAGATGGCGCAGGGTTGGCATTGGAAGTTACGTGAATAAAGCTATACATAAAACATCTTGGGCATACTATACTGTGTGCAGTCATAGAAACTGTGAAAGTTGCGTGAATAATATACATAAAACTACACATAAAACAATATGCCTATTTTGTCATTAGTTTCGATTTTAAACCTTTATTGTACTCATATTTTTATGACTGCTCACAGTATATTGTTTTATGTGTAGTTTTATGTATAGTTTTTTCACGCAACTTTCACAGTTTCTATGACTGCACACAGTATAGTATGCCCAAGATGTTTTATGTATAGCTTTATTCACGTAACTTTCAATGCCAACCCTGCGCCATCTGGTGGCGAATGGGGCCTAGGTTACCTGTTACGGTGTTTCCCCCCTCTCACCACAGTTGAGCATGTAAGTCTGGTTCAACACCTTCACCAGACATCCATGATGGTATTTTAAATTTGTATTCATGAATCTATACCAAGATGGTGTAATTCCCATCGTTTTTTAAAATCGTTTGTAAGTATACATATATTAATATGGTATATACTCCTTATAGTTATCATTATTACGTTCTATAAACATCCAAAAATGTAATTTTCTTCTTTTGTACCACAGTCTGATGATGATGTCTCGAAACGCGTCATGAAATAAAGCTAACTGCGACCAAGACATTTCAACAATTTTTTCATACATGACATTTTATTCCGTTTACACGTTTTGTTCCTCCCAGTAAAAATACCAATGGAGAGTAGCTCTTCATAGTCATCTGGATCGTGAACTTTATCAGAATCTGAATAGTGGTCACTTCGTGTGAAGTTCCTCTTCTTCCTCAGAGTCGTCATCGTTATCAGTGTCTGGTACATTATTGAAATCTGGATCCTCGTTGAGTACCCAAACAAGCTAGTTGTCTGTCCGCTTGATCTCGCCCTGCACCTGTTTTGTGTTATCATTACATTTACTTAAAAAGAAGCGAAATAAAAATGGAGGAAAAATTACTTAGATGACCTCGGCACGTGGCATACTTTGTACACTAAAATGACGAACTCGTAATTTATTTTAAATTACTGCAGCTCAAGTGAACCTAAGACAACTCCTCACTGTGCTAGCTGAAAGTATAATGAAGGAATAGGTAGGGGCTTGGTCTTGTCAAACAACAACGGAACGGTGCAAAACAATGTTATTTGCCCTTGGCGCACTTTATGTACAGGCGTGCCCGCTCGAGGGTTAAAGGCAGTGTTGGCAACACAATTCTTGTTCAAAAAATGTTCAAATGTTTGTAGAACTTATGGGACGTAACTACGGGGTCATCAGTCCCTAAGCTTAAAAACTACTTATGAACTACCTAAGACTAAGGACGGCACAAATATCCATGTCCGAGGGAGGATTCGAACCCCCGTCCGTAGTGGCCGTGCAGACCGTGACTGGAGCGCCTCAGTCCCCTCGACCACCGCGGCCGGCCACAATTTTTGAAATCTATGGACTTTTCTTGTTTTGCACCAGCCGAAAGGATATAATGTGTTTTGAAACAAATTTAGATAATAAAACAACAAAAATCCAGTCTGTCTTTTACGAGGCGCGTCCAGAAATTAAGTTCCGTTTCAATTTATCTCCGCTGCAGCGCTGCGATTGCAATTCCGCACATGCGCTGTAGACGATGTGTAACAAGGAGAAGAACGTGCGCCATTTGGAGATCGCTGTCAGTTACGTACGTTTTGTTGTGATTGTTTGAAATGTCGGCGTTGATCGAAAATACCGCCGCCTGTGAAATCAGGTCGGTGATTCAGTTTCTGAATGCGAGGAAAATGAAATCAAGTGAAATTTATCGGCAAATTTGTGATGTTTATGGACCAAATGCGATGAGTGATTCGATGGTGAGAAGATGGGTCCGACAGTTCAATGGACGGGCGTACTGATGTGCACCATGAAGAACGAAGTGGGTGTCCACCTTTGGTTACAGAAGAACTGGTTCACGCGATTGATGACAATATCCAGGAAAACCGTAAGTTTACAATTAGTGCTCTCGCTATGGACTTCACCAATGACGACGAGCTAAAAGAAACTGTTTCCAACTGGTTGAAGACACAGGCGGCAGATTTCTATGAAGAAGGTATACAAAACCTGGTGCCACGCTATGACAAATGCCTGCAAAATTTCGGCAGTTATGTGGAAAAGTAGTTTAAGAGCTGTAGAATTTTGTGAAATAAAAATTTCTTCTGTATCTGTGTACAATTTCATTTTATTACCAAACGGAACTAAGTGTCTGGGGTAAAAACCGCAAAGGAAGACAAAATGTTCAAATGTTTGTAAATCTATCGGACCAAACTGCGTGGTCATCAGTCCGTAGCTACTTAAACCTAGGTAAACTAACCTAAGGACAACACACACAACCATGCCCCAGGGAGGACTCGAACCTCGACGCAGCGAGACGCTTTAGACCGCTCGGCTACTCCACCGCGGCGAAAGAGGAAGACCAAGAGATGGATACAGTAAGCAGATTCAGACAGATCTAGGTTGCCGTTCTTATGTGGAGATGAAGAGGCTTGCTCAGGATAGCGTATTGTGGAGAGGTGCATCAAACCAGTCTCCAGACTGAAGACCACAACAACAACAACAACAACAAGACACAACACAACTTAAGCAGGAACAAGTGTCATGTCCTGCTATAGTTTAAGTGTGTGTAAACTTTCATCCTATTTCTGATTAGACGGTATACAGCGATGCTACAGCATTTGAATCTTCCCTCTTTGTGTCCACGAGAAGGCTCAAACTCCAGCATTTTAGGGCCCATATCACGGTATCTGAAAGATATAAATGGATTCCTATGCAGAAATTATTTCGAAACACGTAGTTAATACGTGTAGTAAAATCAGTTTAGCAGACATCTGCTCTAGCTTCCTTTTGACAACGCCTATCTGCCGCTTCCTGGATCCAGACCTGTGCTCCCCTACACGTACAACTCCTTCCAAGTCAGTCATACTTTTCACAAACAACTAGCTACCACTTAAACAAGATACTGCCCAGCCAATATTTTCATGTGGCAATACACTGGCCACACTGATTATACCACAGATACATTGTAGTGACGTTTTAAAACATATTCTGTACTGGCGCCACAAATTTTATTTGTCTTACTGAAAAACTTTAGTTAGTAACTGGACTTATCATGATTTGAATCAGTTTCACTGATGGACTTATTGCGCTTTGAACCGCAAGTCAATTTTGTACCTGTTTTAAACGGTTAAAAATATCGTTTCAATGAAAACAAGACCATAGCTCGATGTATCACACTTCGTAGAGTAGAAATTAGCTTCAAACTAATTTTTGTCCGCGAGTGGACTTATCGCGTTTTGAAACGTTTCTCCTCAATTACTGGTGCAGGCAGACATATCCGAGAGAATGTTTCATTTTCTTCAAGTAGTACGAAGCAAGAAGAGAGATGGCAAATATAAATATTAAAACGTATTGGAAGCTATTTTTCAAAGATGCAAGTCGTCATAACTCAGCACTTTATAAATGAGGGTTATCATTTTTTTCCCCTGAGGTCTTCAATTTCTTGATGAAAAAACGTACAATTAAAAATTAAATATATTCAGCTGAAGGCGACACATTGAATAAAAATATCTTTGATATACAATGGCGGTCAACATAATAGAGCCACTTCTATAACCCTCGGGGGTCAGCGCCAATTATAACTTCAGTAGCAGCGCGGTGCAGTTTTGCTACCACTGTGTATCCCGTGTTACAAACCTAATATATAGCTAGTAAGTGATCGAAATGAACAAATAGTTTAATGTGTAAGTAGAAATATCACATTTGTTAATATCTGAATTAGTATATCAATTATACTAAATATAACAAATGTAACATTATTCCTAAAGTGGATAATAATCATGTACAATAGACCCAGCAGTACTATCATTTCCTCTTTCGTTACTTCCCTGTAGTTCCTGTCTCCTGGGTAATTAGTGTCAGCTTTTTTCTGTGTTATATGGAACTTAGTACACATCATTACCTCATCAGTCATATTATCATCTACCATGAATGAGAGAGCTTGCGTCTCTGACCTTACACCCCTTGCGTTCCCTTTTGGACCAGGGAAGATTTTTACGATAGTCTTTTTCAGTGCTTTGGAGTGCAGCTTGTGTGGCGATTTACTCCACAGAGTGGTACCGTCTTCAATGTCAGATTCAATGCGTCTGAAATCTTGTTCGGTATTGGAACTAGGATTTACATTTGAATAATACCGTAATATCCTGTTAATGATCTGACGAGGAATCTACATAAAAATTACTAAGATCTTCATTACTTGTCGAAAGAAGTCGGTTTACTCACCTGTTAGATCCATGCCACGTCTACGAGACCTGAAGATGAAATTATGTGTTACAATAACACTCATTTACACATTGTGTAAGGCTTCAAAAGGTTTAAAAATAAGATTTGCAGGAAGTGCAGCATGGCTAATCAGAAGAAATTTAAATTTTTGAGCATTCTAATATGTAGGGTAAAATTTATACAGTAAAAATTTACTAGAAACTGCCACAAATCCATTTGCAAGGAAAACTAGCCGTAACACGAAACAATTCAAATCTACTTACATGACAGGCAGCGCGGTGCAAATCTGCTACCAGTGATGCATTCCCTAACAAAACTTTTTTTTGGGTGAACACAGCCGAGCACTAGAAACTCAGAACCTTCACTGACATCATTGTTAAGGCTTAATTGAGGAATAGCTGAAGAGGAAATACGGCATCTCCATTATTGCGACAATAGTGAGCATTAAAAAAAAACTGGTAGCATATTTGCACCAGCACAGCCGGTCGAGGGAAAGACGAGATTAAGAACTGGGATATCTATTAGTTCGCCAAATGTCCACGACTGCAGTGTTGTCAGTCCCTCTTAGACCACATCACGGAAGAAAAATGTTCAAATGTTTGTAAATCTATCGGACCAAACAGCGTGGTCATCAGTCCGTAGCTTACAAACTACTTAAACCTAGGTAAACTAAGGACACACCCAAGCCCTAGGGAGGACTCGAACCTCCACGGCGAGCAACCGCGCGCTCCGCAGCGAGACGCTTTAGACCACTCGGCTACTCCACAGCGGTCATCAAGAAAGACGTCGCTGCTATCTGTAGTCGTGCGAAAGGAAGCGTTTCAGCTAGACGTGCGAAAAGAGGCATAAAGATAAGAATCTTAGGGGGAAAATAATAGAGCTGTTTTCAGATGCCCCATTCAGATTGAATTTTTGCATTGTTTTTATGTAAATTGGCGTTTGGTTTTGTTTACATTGTTCTAGATGGGCAGAGCAAAGCGTACGAGTGATGATGAGCGTATAGTAATAATGGGATGTCCATGAAACAAATAGCCAAAGATTTACACGTTTCGGGAAAAGGAGTGCATAACGCCGTTAGACGGTCAAAACAAAGAAAGCCGCAGGTGGAGCACAGGGGGCGACCTCGTCTAACTACTCCTCGCGTAGACAGACTCATCACTAGGGAAGTAAACAAAGGCCCATTTTTGTCAACACCTAGACTGAAGCCATTTTGTTTAGTGAGAAATGTGATATTCAATCCTCAACCTCAACGATTCAAAGACGACTAGCATCTGCAAAATTGAATGGGTGCATTGCGAGACAGCGGCCACATGTTTCAAAAGCTAATGTTTGGAAAAGGGTGGACTTTTCCCGGAGAAATGAACAAAAATCTAATATTTGGTGGAGGAACATCCTTTGGTCCGATGAATCCAAGTGTAATAGTTTTGCCTTGGACGGAAAAGTCTATATGCTCGGCCCACCACATCAGAAGTTTAATCCCAAGTAAACTTTATAAACTGTGAAATACGGTGGCGGAAGTATTACGGTATGGGGATGGTTTTATTGTATGGCAGTGATCCAATACACCGCAACAATGGCATAATGAACGCAGAAATGTACAAAGACATCTTGACAAATGTGATGCTGCCTTATGCTGAAGAGGAAATGCCGCCGAAATGGAAATTTCAGCAAGATAACGATCCAAAGTATACTGCAAGGACCATAAGGCAGTTTTTTCAAGTATTAGAGTGGCCACCTCAGTCCCCTGATGCCTCATCCATTGAGAACTTATGGGAGATCGTAGACAAGAGAATTGACCGCTCAAAAGCTACATCTTTAGATAAACTTCAGATAAAATTCAGAGAGCCTGGTATGCGATCAGCAGCGAGCAGCGACGAATGCAGGCGTTTAGTAGACTATTGGTAAGAGGTGCAAAGCAATCCTCAAAAATAAGAGTTACCCCACGAAGTACTAATGCACTCATATACAAAAAAAAAAAAAAAAAAAAAAAAAAAAAAAAAAAAAAAAAAAAAAAAAAAAAAAAAAAAAGACTGTTCCTGTAAATTTCATAAGACTGAGATCAAGTACAATGTTTTTGTGTCAATTGGCTCTATTGTTTTGACCCTGCGGTATGGTATTCGTTTGAATATTATTGATTATTTTGCGTTTGTTATTTACATAACTGGCTGTGTTACAATGTGATTATGTTGTAATGGTTCCTATACAACGTAAAATTTTGTTTCCATCGTAGTACAAACATGTCTAGTTTCTTTAGGAGGTACGTCGATGATACTTTTATGGTGTGGCCTCATGGGGAAGAAGCTCTTAACCGCCTTTTGGACCATTTTAATTGCATGCATCCTAACATCAGGTTCACAATGGAAGTGGAGAAGGAGGGGAAGATTCCTTTTCTTGATGTTCTGGTTTACAGAAGAGATGATGGGAAACTGGGACATAGTGTTTATCGAAAACCTACACACACGGACCGCTACCTGCATGCCTCGAGTTGTCATCCTCCGGTCCAACGTACTGGCGTTCTTCGGACAGTAACTAGAAGAGCTTACGCCATTTCTGATGCAGAAAGTTTGGCGCAAGAACTAGATCACCTCAAAGTTGTGTTTAAACAGTATGGCTACAGAGATAGGCAGATCCTGAACCATTAAATGAGACCCACACATCAGTTGCTTTCATACCTTTTGTAATCACATCAAAGATAGGAAGAATTTTAAAAAAGCATGACATTAAGAGTGTTTTTCGTCCGCCAGTAAAGACGAGAGCACTTCTGGGATCTGTGAAGGATGATTTGGGTCTGAGGAAGCCTGGGGTATATAAGAGTCCCTGCCAATATGGGAAAACGTATATTGGTCAGGACAAATGTGTTGAACATCAATGCCACACACATTTGCTCCAGCCCGAGAAGTCGGCGGTAGCTGAGCATTGTCTCGATGAGGGACATAGAATGTTGTATAATTAAACTCACATGGTTGCTTCAGCGTCTCGTTACTGGGACTGTGCCTTAAAGGAATCCATAGAGATCCGATTATCTGACAATCTGATTAACAGAGACATCATCGATTATCGATTTCGCCGGACTGTACCATCGGAGCGCTGTATGTCTTGTGCGCCAGAGGGCAGTCACTGTCACTTCTTGCGCACGCGCTATGGGTCTTCCACGACGGTTGCACTGGGAACTCAGTTTCGGCGAGATTGTGTATCAGCAAGCTCACCTGAGGATGGCGGGCAGTTGCGCCGCTGAAATATAGTGTCAAGTTGACTTTAGTATCCGGCTGCAAACCCGAGAAGATTACTAACAGTTATTACGCTGGGAGAACCTTTGTAGTCCTGTCTAGTTATAAATGTGCACTTTATTCCAAACCTTTGTCAGGTGGCTCTATTATTTTGATCGCCACTGTATACTGAGACGTTCATTGCTGGGGTGTTATTCCGCTACTGGAGAACATGAGGCGGAATTGGCGTTTGTGTTGTGGAGGGAGGCTTCGTTAAGACAAACCGTGCAATCACTGTATCCATTGGGTCGCGGTGGCTTAGTGGTATAACGCCTGTCCCATCTAATATTTTTGATGGCGTATGTGGAGGATAATGGGAGACAGCCCGAGCTATTCATTCAGAGGGCAGTGTGTACAGGTCATGCAATGAAGGCTTTCACGACCGGGTGTCATAGTTGCTGGTAGAACTTCCGGGTTATAAGGCCGTGGTCCATAAAACTTTTCAGTTTCACCGAACGTTTCGTCCAGAGCTGCGCCGGACATCCTCAAAGGTCTTCTTACTTGCGTTGAGTCTTGCCGATTGGCGCAGCTCTGGACGAAACGTTAGGTGAAACTGAAAAGTTTTATGGACCACGGCCTTATAACTCGGAAGTTCTACCAGCAAGTATGTACAGGATCACAATTAGCTGCCGCCTTTCTTGACTTCAGCCAGACATTCCATACCGTTACGCACCGTCGCCTGCGCATGAAATATCGGGCCAACTGTGTGACCCGTTGCCTCAGTTAGAGACTGATGAACCTCCGACAGAAGTAGATGTAGACAAGGCACAAAAAACTTTTAGTAGAAAATTGAATAAGAGTGTAGGGAAGTCTGCAGAGAGGAAGAAATTAAATAACTGAACACTTGTTGTTGCCTTGTTTCACAAAACTTTATTTTTACGACCTAGGTTACGGGTTATGAGTCCATTTTCAAGTACTTTACTGATTCCAAAGTTGTTACACCAGTGAAGACAGACCTTTATAACACTACAGGCCTCTGTTTATCGATTTTAACATTGGTAGAAAATACTTTTACCTTGCAATTTAGGTACTATTACACTTGCATTACCTTATTAGAATAACCTTAATTATCTATTGTACTACTATTGTGTTTAATGATGTTATCTGTTAGTAAAATTACTGCATTATTGCGGTGGCCGAGGGGACTGAGGCGCGCCAGTCACGGTCTGCACGGCCACTACGGTCGGGGGTTCGAATCCCCCCTCGGGCATGAAAATTTGTGCCGTCCTTAGTGTTAGCTAGTTCATAAGTAGTTTGTAAGTTTAGGGACTGATGACCCCGTACTTAAGTCCCATAAGCTATACAAACATTTGAACATTTGATAATAGGATATAGATGTTCCTTAGAAGAGGCCAGGCTACTAATAGAAGGGGCCATACCTACACAGTTTGATACAATTGTAATTCTACCAACCTCTCCCCTTGAAGTCAGGAAAATAACAAACTCACTGAAAAGTAAAAGCTCTTACAGAATTGATAGCATTTCTAGTCGGGTCTTAAACCTTGTTCCCCACAGATAAGTAGGATTCTCAGTCACTTATGTAATAGCTCTCTGAAGCAGACTGAAATATGCCATTGTCAAACCATTGCATAAAAAAGGGAATACATCAGATGTTAACAACTACCGCCCAATCTCTCTTCTGTCAGCTTTATCGAAAATTTTTGAGAAAGTAATGTATTCAAGAGTAGCCTCCCATTTTTGTAAAAACAAAGTACTAACCAAATGTCAGTTTGGTTTCCAGAAAGGCTTTTCAACAGAAAATGCTACACATGCCTTCACCGATCAAATATTAAATGCTCTCAATAACCGGACATCACCCATTGGTATTCTTTGTGATTTTTCAAAGGCCTTTGATTGTGTAAATCATGGAATTCTTCTAGATAAGCTTAATCGTTATGGTTTCACTGGGCAGTGCACAAAGAGTTTAATTCATACTCAAATGGGAGAATACAGAAAGTTGAAATAAGTGGTTCGTGTCATGTCAAAACAGAAGCCGATTCCTAAAACTGGGGGGATGGGGTGCCACAGAGTTCGGTCTTAGGTCTTTTACTGTTCTTGATATAAATAAATGACTTGCCATTCTACATTGATGAAGATGCAAAGTTAGTTCTTTTTGCTGATGATACAAATATAGTAATCACATCCCAAAAAAGAACTAAGTGATGTAAATAACGTTTTTCACAAATTTATTGAGTGGTTCTCTGTAAACGAACTCTCATTGAATTTTGACAAAACACGTTATACACAGTTTTGCACAGTAAATGGCACAACTCCAGTAATAAATATATACTTTGAACATAAGTCTGTAACTACGGTAGAATTTTTCAAAACTTTTAGTTGTGTGCATTGATGAGAGATTAAACTGGAAGCAACACATAGACGGTCTGCTGAAACTTTTGACTTCAGCTACGTATGCTGTTAGGGTTATTGCAAATTTTGGCGATAAGAATCTAAGTATATTAGCTTACTATGCCTATTATCATTCACTGCTTTCGTATGACATCTTAACTTGGGATAATTCATCATTGCACAAAAGCGTGTAATCACTATAATTACTGGAGCCCACCCACGATCATCCTGCTGACGTCTATTTAAGGATATTGGTATCCTCGCAGTAACTTCACAGTATATATATTCACTTATGAATTTTTTTGTTAATAATCCATCCCAGTTCAAAAGTAATAGCAGTGTTCACAGCAATAACAGCAGGAGAAAGTATTATCTTCACTATGTTGGGCTAAATCTGAGTAAATTATGCTGCCAGAAAAGTCTTTGAGTTTGTTTATGTTATGGGAGGCGATCCAATTATGATATTGTAGAAAGATATAAAAAAGCCAAGATCGCTGATCATCAATTTTTATTTAAGACGACCAGTTTCGCTGAACTATGTCAGCATCATCTGGTCACTCACTGTGATAATTATGTTTTATTATAATGACATAGTGCACCTATGCACTGTAAATTATGTTATATAGCAACTGATTGACATTAGAAGATTATGGCCTTGTAAAATGATTTTATTGGAGCAGATGATGCTGACATAGTTTGGCGAAACCGGTCGTCTTAAATAAAAATTGATGATCAGCGATCTTGGCTTTTTTATATCTTTCTACATGAAAAGTCTTTGGTCACCTACTGAACAGCATCAGAAGCCTCACAGATAGCGAAGTAGCATTTAAAAATAAATGAAAACCATTTCTGAATGACAACTCCTTCTACTCATTGGATGAGTTTTTAGATATAAATAAGTAAATTAAGTGTCATCTAATTATTTTGTATAATGTAACGTCTTGTACAGGCACCCTTCATTAACCTGACACATTCCACGTCATTACGAAGTGTCGTATTCATGATCTATGGAACAAGTATTAATCTAATCTAATGTACTCGATTGAGCCGTTCCTACCTAACAGAACACAGCATGTTATTCTCAACGGAGAGAACTCTTCAGACGTTAGCCCTTTCAGCCTATGTGGTTTCGTAGCGAAATCACCGCAATATTTTCGCTTTGAGCCTACCAGAAGCGTGGTTTCTCGCTGAGTACACCTTGTCGTTCTTCGTGTGGGCAGCAATTGAGCGACAAAACGGTAGCTATGCGCTCTGTGCGGATGCAGCGCTACTTCATACAAATGCTAGTCAACAACAATCTTATAGAGTTCCACTGCTACTGTTGTTTGTTTTTGTATTTGTTTATATATATATATATATATATATATATATATATATATATATATATATATATATATATATATATATAATCCTGTGTATTCGTTTGATTTTTCGTATTTGATATAATCGTTAATAATATCACTTTCGAAATAATAGAAAATATTGGCGTGTCAAAACATTTGCGTTGTCACGCGATTGACTAATACCAACGTCACATGATTGACAATATTTCCACGCGAGGCCGCCTGGACGCCAAGTAAAATTTAACCGTACGGCACGTAACACGTTCTTCTCATAACAAGATTCGACAATGCACGCTTATGGGTTAAATTTAATTATTGCGGAAGTATTAGCTCAAATGCAAATCATATCCAAAACAGCTAGTAAAGTTGACAACATCATATCGCATCAGAAGATCATAGTAATTTCGTACGGAAACTTTTTGACGTGAGGTGAGGCAAGATGGCGGCGTCAGGCTTCAGTAACACAGGGACGTTTGCCAGTCTAGTAATGTACGTCTATGGTCGAATATGACGGATGCTGTGATCGTTCGCTGCGTTTTACGTGACTAGCGGGATAAAAGCAATGGTGCGTCAACTGATGTTCATATTGGAGGTACGACCAAAAATCCGATTATACGGGCAAAAAAAAAAAAAAAAAAAAAAAAAAAAAAAAAAAGTTCAAATGTTTGTAAATTTATCGGACCAAACTGCGTGGTCATCAGTCCGTAGCTTACAGACTACTTAAACCTGGGTAAACTAACCTAAGGACAACACACACACCAATGCCCCAGGGAGGACTCGAACCTCCGCAGCGAGACGCTTTAGACCACTCGGCCACTCCACCGCGGCAATATATGGGCCAAACGGGCGAATTGCACTGATATTCATCGTGAAATTACTGCTGTATATGGAGATCGTGCGATTTCCCGGCAAGGAATTATAAAGGTGTGTCAACAGTTTGAAGCAGAAAGATAACGCAATATCTCATTGGAGCTACGTAACATGGCATGGTAAGGACCGCCGAACGCATGAACTGCTGCAGCGATTCAAGTGGGAAGTGTGGCAATATCCCCCGTACAATCCCGACTTATCGCCATGTGACTTTTGACTTTTCGGTAAACTCAAAACGGATCTCGGCGAACAACTATTTCGAAACGATGACGAGGTGAAAGCGACTACCTCCGTGTGGTTACAAAACATTGGATTAGATTTCTATGCATCCGGAATCGAAAACTTGGTTGACCGTTCCGAGAAATGTTTACAGTCTCTTGGAGACTATGTGGAAAAGTGAAGTTACATTGTATGTTGTCATAGCTGTTGTGAGATTACCGCCCAATAATTAATAGCATTTGATAATTAAACAGTATGAAGTTCACTGCAAACATTACCATGCCAATGCTCTAAATGTTACACAATTTTAATCTTATTAATTATGGTAGCAATGTATGTACACAGTTGGGTGACAACATTTATAGTTAGGTCATAGGTAGAAATTCTCCACGTTGAGATTTGCTGTGTGCTTGTAGCTGACGGAAGGCCAGCGAGCAGGCCGACGTTGGTGGCTTGTTCCAGTTTAGGATTTTCCAGTTTTCGTTTCCGGTGAGGGGAGAGAGGGACAATGGCGAGTGCTAGGCACAGTGCAGTGCACAGCGTGAAATAAAATATTCTAATACTACTGGCATTTGAAGTAATATGATTCAGTTAGGAACCTTGAAGGCCCTCATTACAAAATAACCTGTTGATAAATAAACAATACATTAGCTGATATTTTTGTGTCCCGACTTCGTCGCCGCTTTTGTGTCCCAGCCTCGTCGTAGGTGTCGGTGGCCGAGTGGAACGAGACCGACACAGTAACAAGACAGCACGCCGGTGCAGGTACGGAGGGGAGCAGCCAGAAACTATAAACACTAGAGTAAATTAGAAAGATTTATATTGCACAGAATGTAACAATACTTAACTTTTACATCGTACTGCAGAATGTTTATACATAGTTGTTAGAGGCCTGCCTAGTGCCTGTACAATAGCAAAGTCTTCACTCGTGCCTATCGGATTACGAAGGTCCTAACTCGTTGCTATCTCAGTCCGAAGTCGAAGTGCGAAGTGCACGATCCTTCAGTGGTGGCCACGAGCGGCGTTGTACCAGAGGGCGCTCGTGGCTGTCGTCGGAAGAACGCCGCGCCGTGCATGCATGGCGGCGCGCGGCGAAAGTAGGTGGCGCGCACTTTGTACTTGTGCGACACCACACCCCTCCCCCCCAAACCGCCGCGCCGTCGTCGCGTAGGGCTGAGGGCCACGGCGACGGCACTGGGAGGAGGGCCTGAGCGGGGGCGTTACTGGTGGGACGGGCGTCGTAGCTGAGGCCGGGATCGAGACGCCGTCCGCGCCCCGGCATCCGCCTTGCGATCCTCCAGGGAACCCGCCGAAACCTGGGGAAGGGCGCCCGCCCCCGCCCAGAGGGAGCAGGTCATCTTCTTCTGAGGTGCGTGGCCCAAGCTGGGGGGGCCCGCACGGTCCCGGAGTCCCTCTCGGTGACGCTGTCATCTGCGGCGGCGACAGCGGCGGCGACGACTGCGTCGGATGTACGTCGACGTCCATAGGGATCTCGTAGTCCGGGGACGAACGATGTGGTTGTGCTCCCTGGCGGTGAACTGGGTCTGGAATCAAGAAACCGGAGACAGGATCGCGCGGCCTGTGCAGGCGCAATTGGTTTGCGTGGCGCCGCAGCTCCGACCCTGTGGAAGAACGTACAACAAACATATTGCGCCCAAGCACGCGTTGAATGGTGCCCGGCAACCATGTCTTCTTCATACCAGCAAACACCCTGTACAGCACCGGCGTAGAAACCTGAAAACGCGTAGCGCCATACGAACCGACTCGGTGCGTGGGAGGCTGCAGCAGGTGAAGGAGAGTGCGGTGACGGCGGCCGTGTAGCAGCTCGGCAGGAGACGGGCCGTCACGTGGCATGCACCGATACGTAGACAGGAAAATTTGAAGAGCTTGCTGCCTGGAGTGCTGACCTTTCATCTTCTCCATGTGAGACTTGAATGTTCGAACGAAACGTTCTGCTTCACCATTGGACTGAGGGTGAAAAGGTGCGGTGGTGATATGCTGAATGCCATTCACACGACAAAACTGTTGAAATTCCGCACTAACAAACTGAGGTCCATTGTCACTGACGATAGTTTCAGGCAAACCTTCGATGCAAAACACTGATGTTAAGGCACTGATTGTACTAGAAGCCGTCGTTGAGTTCATGGCAATCACGAAAGGAAACTTGCTGAAAGCATCTACAACAATTAACCAGCGCGTATTCCAGAAAGGTCCGGCAAAGTCAATATGTAAACGTTGCCATGGTCCCTTGGGGCGTGGCCAGTCTGAGAAACGTTGCGGAGGAGCCGCCTGATGCTCCGCACAAACAGTACACTGTGACGTCATGCGCTCTATCTGAGCGTCCATACCAACCCAGGTACAATGACGTCTGGCCAATTGCTTTGTCCTAACAATACCCCAATGTCCTTGATGCAGGAGGCGTAACACTTCACGTTGCAGGGAACGAGGAACAATCACTCTTGCTTGGCCGTTGTCGGTATGCAACAACAGTACACCCTGACTTAAAGATAATGCATGACGTTGTGCAAAATAACGTCGAACCAGAGCCCGATCAATGTCTTTGGCTCTGGCAGGCCAACCAAAGCGAACAAAACGTGCTACCACACTTAAGTCTGCATCCGCAGCTGTTTCCTGTGCGACCCGACGAGAGTTCAAAGGGAAATCTGCGACAGCGGTAGCATCTCTGGAGTCTATCTGACAACATGCCATTTCCGAAGAATCAAACGACACATCCTGGCCAACCGGAAGTCGGGAAAGTGTGTCCGCGTTGGCGTGTTTAGTGGTAGGTCGGTACAAAATCTCATACTGATAATTAGACAATATCAAGGACCATCTCTGAAGCTTTTGTGCCGTACGTGGCGGAATTGGCTTTGTGTGTGAGAACAACGACGTGAGAGGCTTGTGGTCTGTCAACAAATAGAATTTTCTGCCATAGAGATAATGATGAAACTTTGCGACGCCGTAAATGATTGCTAAGGCCTCCTTTTCTATCTGACTGTAATTCTGTTGCGTCGGCGTCAGTAGCTTGGATGCAAAGGCAATAGGACGATCGTGACATCCAATACGATGTGAGATTACAGCGCCTACACCGTACGACGAGGCGTCAACTGCTAGCACTACAGGCTTCTGGGGGTCAAAGGGAATCAAACATGCATCACTGAGTAGTGCAGACTTTAAGTTGTCAAAGGCAACCTGGCAATCTTTAGACCATACAAAAGGAACATTCTTCCTACGTAAGTGATGCAGTGGAGCTGCAATCTGAGAGGCATTGGGAATAAACCTGAAATAATAGTTAAGCTTTCCCATCACTGCTTGCAATTCATGCACATTCTTAGGAGGAGGCAAGTCTTTGATTGCTCGAAGATGTGACTGTAAGGGATGTATTCCTTGAGCATTAATCACATGGCCTAGGTACTCTATTTCAGTTTGAAAAAACGAACACTTTGCTTTATTACAACGTAGACCTGCTGCAGTCAAAACTTTGAAAAGGCACTCCAGGTTTGCTAAATGTTCTTCAACTGTACGTCCGGATACCACAATGTCATCTAAATAGTTCGAACAACACGGTACAGAAACTGTCAGCTGTTCCAAAAAACGCTGAAAAATAGCGGGAGCGGAAGAACTGCCAAAGGGTAGGCGTTGAAATTGAAAAAGGCCCATGTGAGTATTAATGACGAAAAACGTTTTTGACTCGTCATCAAGTGGAATCTGTAAGTATGCCTCTGCTAAATCAATCTTGGAAAAGAAGCGAGACTGTCCTAATTTGTCCATCAGTTCGTCAGGTCTGGGCAGAGGGTAAGTGTCTACAATTGTTTGACTGTTGACAGTTGATTTGAAGTCCGCACAGAGACGAAGTTTGCCTGACGGCTTGGGTATAATTACTAAAGGCGAGGCCCACTGACTCGCAGAAACAGGAGAAATCACCCCACTATCTTGCCAACGTTTAAGTTCTTCGGCAACTGTATCACGCAATGCGATAGGCACTGGTCTAGCTTTACGAAATTTTGGAACTGCAGATTCTTTTAAAGTTACATGTACCACGAAGTCTTTTGCACAACCTAGTTCCGGCGAAAACAAGTCACTATATTTGTCACACAAAGCATTGATTTTGTCCTGAGGCACTACTGACGAAATTTGAAGCACATCTCTTTGAATTGATAAACCAAACAAGTCAAAAGCATCTAGTCCAAAAATGTTCTGCATAGATTTGGCCTGAAGAACAACAAAAGCAACTGTTTTCGTAACACCTTGAAAAGAGGCAGGCAGGCTACACGTTCCTAGCACGGGAATATTTTGACCTGTATAAGCTGTTAACACTTGTTGACACAGCGATAATTTTGGCGAACCCAGAAGTTCATAAGTATCTTTATTAATTAATGTGACAGCGGAACCAGTATCAAGCTGAAATTGCACCGTCGTATTTTCTATGAAGAGAGTCACAAACAGTTTTTGCTTGCGGCGCTCGACAGGTGCGCGAATGTGGGCAACGTCTGCTACGGTTTGTTTGCTGCGTCTGCGCGGGCCGCGTAGTGAAGTAAGCGGCGCAGACTCGGCACGCAGCGGATTAACCACACTGTCACTAGATGACACTACCGCCGGATCGGCGTCCGCGCAATGCGAGGCTACTGCACTAAAATTACTTTGAGTATCTACACCAAGACTACTGTTACTAGCTACACAGTACTGGGCACTATTACAAGGAGCAGTTGCAGAAGGCATTATTTTCACTACAGGAATGCACTGTTCATAGTCATGTTGCTTGTCCCGAACCCTTTTCCGTTGCACTGTTTTACGCGCTCGTCGGCGCTTGCTACGTGGTGCACTATATAGATTTGCCATAGGCGCAGAACTACTTTCTTGCAATTGAGATCCAAGGAAAGCAGTGTTCAATTCCACAGCCCGTATAACATTTACAGAATGAACTGTTCTCGCACTCTGCGAAGCACTGTTTCTAACGGTACCGTTCTTTGAGTTTTTAATTTGCATACACACAGACTGTACATGTCCCGATTTGCCACATTGATAACAGGTCGCGTTGCGACTAGGGCAATGAGCACGCTTGTGGCGAGACACACACTGGGGGCAAGATTTACGTACATTTTTCTGAAATGAGCGTTGGCGCCCGTTATTCAAATTACTAGTGTCTAACACTACGGGGCGACCTTTGCGTCGCACTTTTACACTGGCTACTGTTCACTGTCTGTTCAGCACGGCCGGTAGAAAAATAAGAATCACTAGTGCTATACTGAGAACTACGGCTAGGAAAGCGTCCGTTGCGGCGCACTGAATTTACACTGTGGCTTTGCATTTCTACATCTGCTAAGTCAAAAGTATCATGCGCTTCTATAAGCTGCAGTACACTGTCTAATGAGGGGTCAGACTGTTTCAGAATTGCTGCTCTAATTCTGGGGTCCTGAATATTCTGCGTAATCGCATCCCTCAACATCACGTCACTATACGAAAGTCCACAAGAGCAAGTAAATTTACATTGGCGGGTTAAGCCCTTCAATTCCGTAATCCACTCTTGGTGTGACTGCTGCGGTAATTTTTTAAGTCTGAAAAATCGGTACCGTGCAGCGGCTACAAGAACTTTTCTCTCATAATGAGCATTCAGTGCATCTACAATTTGTTCAAAGTCTACATCACGAGGAGATGCGAGAGGGAAAAGTTTTTGCAATAGTACGAAAGTCTGGGGGCCCACAATCGATAAGAAAAGGTTCTTCACTCTCTGACCTGTAATTTGATGAGCCGCGACGAGTTCTTGAAACTGTGCGAAATAGTCGCTCCATTCTTCCTCACGTTCGTTGTACTGGCGGAACGTCGGAAGCGGTGCGGCGGCAGGTGTGGGCTGCTGAAGCGGCGGCTGTTGTTGTTGGTGAGCAGCCTGTGAAGTTAACTGCGACACCGCCTGGAGAAGTTGTGTAATTTGCGCCGTCTGTAACTGAATAATTTCCATTAAGTTTGGGTTCGGGGTAGTGGCCATGCTGACCGATTAGGCGCCGCGCATACAAGTAAATTATAACAAAACACAAATGCAATATGAAAGAGGACGCTCTGCAACAAAAAAGTCCACAAAATACGTAACAGAATATGTTCCCCCAAAAATCTTATAATAAGGGTGGGTGGGCGGGAGCAATTTTTGCGTGCTCCGACTGCTGCTGTCTGGCTGCTGTAAGCGGGCTGGTCCAAGGTTCTATCACTCCTCGTCGCCACTTTTGTGTCCCGACTTCGTCGCCGCTTTTGTGTCCCAGCCTCGTCGTAGGTGTCGGTGGCCGAGTGGAACGAGACCGACACAGTAACAAGACAGCACGCCGGTGCAGGTACGGAGGGGAGCAGCCAGAAACTATAAACACTAGAGTAAATTAGAAAGATTTATATTGCACAGAATGTAACAATACTTAACTTTTACATCGTACTGCAGAATGTTTATACATAGTTGTTAGAGGCCTGCCTAGTGCCTGTACAATAGCAAAGTCTTCACTCGTGCCTATCGGATTACGAAGGTCCTAACTCGTTGCTATCTCAGTCCGAAGTCGAAGTGCGAAGTGCACGATCCTTCAGTGGTGGCCACGAGCGGCGTTGTACCAGAGGGCGCTCGTGGCTGTCGTCGGAAGAACGCCGCGCCGTGCATGCATGGCGGCGCGCGGCGAAAGTAGGTGGCGCGCACTTTGTACTTGTGCGACACCACAGATATAGTCACATCTGGCGTAATATGTTTAATTGACAATGAAAAGTAATAAATTACCAATAAATACAAGACAGTTACACAACTAGCATGGCAATATTTGTTTATTAAAATAATATATTAACTATTTCTCATTTTATTTTCAATTAATCTTGTGTATTTTATTTTGAAGTATTCAGTTAAATCACTTATCTGTGATATAAGAAATTGCACGATTATGATAAACAGTACAAAGGATGTTTATACCAATATAAAAACCTAAGAAGAAATTTGTTTAATGTGTAGTGTAATTATTTTGATTTTAAGTAAAGTTTTAGAAATGTATTGGCTGAGCGCTGTATGTTGGAAGTCGGTTAGAACAGCTCACATGGGGAAGTTGATGACATAGGGGAAAAAAATCCAGCGGTTGCGCTTTTGGCGCGCGTGCGCGCGAGGGAAGGAAGTGACGAGGCGGGAGCAAGTGGGGTAGCTGGCCGGGCGGCGTCGCTCTGCATCAGTCGGCATGTGTATCTCCAGGTGGAGACTTTAGATTTGTGTGTGGCAATCGCCACGTGTGGTTACTCGTCGTAGACTGCACCAAGTTGAATCGAGTGCTACTGGTTGTTGTGAATATTTAGCCGGTAGAAGAAGGTGTGCATCGAATTGAATTAAAGTGACTGTGTTTTATTAATGTAACATGTGTCGTTGCATAGGCATGAACATAAACGGTGTTCGAGACAGGCACTTGGTGTGAAAACAATTTGCGACAAATATTCATTTTGTCTGGGGGCTCATGAGCTATAACGTTATTTGATAAATGTGTCGACATACAGACGTATCAGCCACAGGGTTTTAATATGGTGTAATAAACAACATAAAGTGAACTTTCACGTGTTTTCAAAATTAGTAGTTAGTACACCGTTTTCTCTCATGAACTTACTTTATTATGAATTTGTTTTGTTAATTATATGCTGGGAAGGAAAGCTGCGAACGTGTGATATCGTCCCCTAGAAAACGAGTCAAACACCAGTAATCACAGTTCCAGTGTTTTTGCATGTTTAGGAATATCTTCACTCTCGCACTGTGTTGTGTTGCTTTTGTATAGTGTAATAATACGGTACCCTGTCACAGATAAAATTATTCCGATACTTCATAAAATGTGTAATTATGTGCAATGTGTCACAGATACATTTCATGTATTGACTTTCATTTTTCTTTTTCGATTAATTTCTAGTAGAATTAACATCTCTCTGCAATTACGCTGTTTTTGTAATTTTACGGCGATATTCTTGTTATAAAGGTATGTGTGTGCTTCAATGCTTTCTTACATTAATAAAAACCCCAATTCCCTCTTTAAAATTGAAAGACGACCGTCTGTCGTTTCCCATGTATTTTTTATAAAATTGTAATTTATTTGATGTCGCTAGATTAGCGTTTTGTCAAAACTAGAACCCCACTCTTTTCAAGGCATGAGGAATAGCTTTTTTATTTCATGTTTTAAAATAGTAGTTTCTGAAATGTTAGCTAATATTGCTAGGATTTTGTTATTTTATTAATTTATTATTGTGGTTATGGATGTGGCAATAAGTACGGCTTCTCCGCTACGCCACTGTCCCTGTGAAAATGTGTACTTAATTTACTTTTAAGTGTATGTGCGAGGATCTTACGGCTGTCTGAATGTGGGTGGTAATACCTCGCTTTGCATGGTTCTATCTGGCTCAGCATGATAGCTAGTCGTTACCAACCCCTGCTGCTGATGCGACCAAAGAGCTTTCTACACCCTTTGGTTACAAGCCAGTCAACGAGCCCTATCCAGGGCGAGTCTCTTCTCTCCCAATCATGGCTGTTCTCATGGGTTTTCCGGTTTCTGGTAGCTTTCCCGGCTCTTGGCCGCTCGGTGGTCACTTTGTGCTCGTACCACAGTGAGGTAAGGTTGACTCTGCTCTTTTCTCTGTGGAGATGGTAGCGATTAGTTGTCTAGCATGTTTAACTTAGACTCTTGAAGTTAGATTCATTTTTTGGAATATTCCTTCCGATCGTGAACAGAAATCTAGTTTTTCAGTCCAGTGATTTACAACAGATAAACACAGTGTATGTGTTACTAGCTGCAGTTTGATAACAGCCTCGTATATTCAAACCTTTTGTGATTATGTAGCGGTGTACAAACTCTGTTTACATTTTCTCTAGTTTTGTGGGGCCCAATTTCTCACTGACGATATGTTCATTTTTGTACAGTACATGTAAAATCTTCCTTATCGTTTCCTTCCGTGAGTGATATGTGTTCCATGTGGTTGTTCTTACAACAAGGCCTTCAGCTTCCACTATTGTTTGTTCCATGCCCATCAGGCCAGCAACTATTTGTGTATCCTTCTTGATTTCCACTAACCTTTCGCGATCTTCCCCACCTATTTTAATTTTGCTGTTTCTTCTCTGAACGTGTAGTATGCACTTAGTCTGTATCAGTAATTCTCTCCGTGCCTTGTACAACCTCCTTCAGGAGCTCACTTATGAAAGGGGTTGCATGCAGTAGTTGATTTTCTTTGTTTTTCGGAAATTGAATTTATACATTTTTATCGGTTTTCGGAACCACGTGGGTCCGAACTCCGACTTCAGGGGTTTGCAGCTATTCACCTGAACTCATGCCACTTCTCATAAAACCAGTGGCTACATATTTTACTCTCAGATTCCAACTTAAGAGTCCGACGTGATTTTGTGTAATGAATCCGATTTTAACCACTTCACTTTCAGTGGAGTGCGATCATGTAACATAGGTGTGTGTCGCCGTTAGCGTGTTTGCTCAGGTCTAATCTAAATGCAACTTAACTTTGCTATACTCACGCACCACCCCGAAACAGGGACGACAGACCTGAGCTATCTTCGCAGTTGTATATTGTGTGGTGCCTCCGGGTTTGCTGAATTTCGCCTACGATAGCGGCGCCTGCTTCTGCCTCGTTTCAGCACGCTGATTTTGGTGAGTTTCGCTGTTGCATTGCGTGTATCTGAGCGAGTGAGTGTTGTTTGTAAATCCTCCCCCCAGTAGCGTTAAGTTCTGCGTAATTTATGTTAAATTCAATGCTGGAAATCGTCAGTATTAATGTAAATGAGATACATTTTTATTGTATTAACAAAATATGTTCCCCATTTTGCTTGCGTTCGACCTGAATAAACAAGTTCACTATAATTTTGACTTGCCTATAAATTGTAGTTTTCGAGCACCTTCCCCCTTTTATTTAATATTGTTTTCACCAGTGCTGAGAACAAGCTCAGTTGCAATTTTTTATGTTTAAGTTCCGTTGCGCCATAAAATGTTTTTCTTTAGCCACCTTTATGAAATATCTTTTATTGTGGTGTATTCTTTATTAATGCCTGTCTGTACTTTCGTGTGAGCTGTTACGTATATTGGCCACTGTATCGTTAACTTCCTGTTATTAGAGTAATTTGAACCAAGTCAGTTCTCAATTTAGGCCAGGGAACAAGGACTAGCAGCAGGCACGGACCTTTTGCTAATTTTGCTGCTAAAATTAAGCTTTTTTTATAACAGTAAACTCTGATCTGGGTACCTCCTACCAGTATTAAGCTTTTATTTCGTACAGTGGCTTACTTTTAAAATGCAGTTTATGAATTTTAATTGTAGTTAGAAGATTCCTCCCAGATCCTTGTTTTTTGGTTTTTTGTTGTTGTTGTTTTTTTTCCTTTTGTGTAGCCTTTCTCTTAAAAATTCACATTTCAAATCTGTATAATTCAATTTTCAGTAGAACCTAGTCATTATTCCGTAATTTTTTCGTGGTCCGATTTAAGAGTGTTACAAATTTTTAGTTCCCACTTACTTGTTTTCCCAATAAGTTCAATGTTCTCGCTGCTAACTTGTGCAACCATGTTTCGTAGTGTGTGCTAACTACATATAGCTTATCAACAGGCGTGCGGAAGTGGTTGCATCTCTTCGTTGTTAGTTACTCAAGTAGAAGCGCAGTTTTCGCGGGAAAACAAGCTACTGTTTCGACAATAACAGCGTTTTTTGTATAGTGTGCTTTCCTTTTGTGTGTGAAGTGACTTGTATTTTTATATTTTCATATTTATGGAGGAGATAGTATTCGTGTATATCTGCTACATATCAATGAAAATTACATAAATATTACAAGATAAGTTAGTGGGAACTATGTTTCACACTGAACGTGTATGAAGTGCAGTGTGTATGGCTGTGCAATCGAAATTGCAGTTATTGTTTGTTTCTTATTGTTTAGAATGCCTGGATTCATACCAGAATAGGTTTTGAGAAATTTGCACACTTTACCAGAAGATGTAGAAGATTCAGATGTCCATGCTGACTCTGATGAAGATTTTGAGTGACCAAATACTTCGCAGATTTTGAACAAAAGATGGAAGCAGAAGCGAAGTATTCTGTCTATTGCCTGTGACAAAGTACAATAAAGTAGTGGGAGGGGTGGATCAATTTGATCAGCTGAGAGAACGGTATGCTGTAGGTCGTTGTTCATGGAAGTGGTGGCACAGACTTTTTTCTTTCTTGTATATTTGGCAGTTGTCAATGTCTACATTATGTGAAGTTACAGAAGCAGACCAGCTAACATTCAGATTGCATTTGGCAAGGCAGCTCATCTCCGGCTTCTCAAGTCGTAAGCGAAGAGGAAGGCCCGTTCATTTTGAGACACCAAAATGAGGCGTGTCTGGAGTTCCAGATGAAGTTCGTCTGGCGAAAGCTGGAACTAATTTGCCAACAAAAGGTACTAAAAATAGAATGTGCCGCCAATGTAGCACCAAAAACATAGAAGAGAGGTTAGCCACTGTCGTGTACCTCTGTGTGTAGCATCATGCTTCTCTAAGTTCCATAGTAAGTGACCTTAGTCAACTCAATTGACAATATGAACTAAAATAAGTAAATCAAATGTTTAATATGCTTATTATACTAAAAAAAATAAAGGGTATGCATTTTTTTAATTATCAAGTCCAGTTCGGTGGGAACAATAGTTCCCACAAAAAAAAAAAAAAAAAAAAAAAAAAAAAAAAAAAAAAAAAAAAAAAAAAAAATTATATACCCGTAGGCTAAAGTCTCACTTTCAAGATTTAAAGTATGATTTTATGTATGGCTTCTTAGCCCAGTATACTATTCATAAAAAGTCTACAACTTCTGGAAATAATTTGGTCACTAAGCGGTTAAAAATGCGATATTTTACGCGGTCAGCTACACGGGAAACTTTAATAATACCAAATCACACCATCCACTGTCGGCGAGTAGTTACTTTTATCAAACCAAGAGTCAACACAGTTTCAGCCGACCAGTTGCGTAAAATAGTTTACATCTATAAACCTTTACCCAGGTTTCGGCAAAATTAATTTTGCCTTCTTCAGAAGGATACAATAAAACTCACATTAAAAAAGTTGTTAAAATGTGGCTGACTCCATGTCAATAGATTAAAATTTTAAAATTTAAAAACAATGTCACATTATAAAATTTTGGAGCATGTCCACACACAGGTCGAGTGAGCACTGCGTACTGCGTACATAACCATTTCCTACCAAACAAAATATGAAATGGAATTGTAATCAAATTTCTAGAAATGTATCGAAGTTTTATAATATCATGAGACATTAAAAATTAGGCTTATTTAAATACTAAACTTAAAGACACTTAATTAACCAACTCTTCGGCGAATTGAAGTCCAGGATTGTGGAATAAACTTGGAGATAGAAGACTGGGGTATTAGAAACAGGTATTCAAGTATTTTGAAGCTATCACTTTGGTATTCTATCAAAACCTAGTACAGTGAAGCCATAAATGATCGCAAAATGCTATTTATTTCATTCATTGGACGCTGTAACGTCATCAAAAATATATAACTGTACTTCAGACAGTATTCGAGTCCATGCCACTTCTTACTGCGGCTATACGATAGCAGGCACGTGTACCAGTTCAGTTACATTGGTTCTTCACTGTATAGCGATGTCGACAGGCAGAGTCATCGAGTACTTAAATCGATACTTCCTATGCGCTACTGACTACTTCACAAGGGTAATGTCTTTTTAAATTTTCGAAAGTTCGCGTTCTGTTTTATATTCTGACGTGACTAGTTGACCTGTGCTAATAATTTGCACTCTATCCTAATCAGTCACAGATTGTTGTATTGCAGCGACGTGTTTTAGTATTTGAATGTAATTTCGATTTCAGTAATTTGTGTGAAATTACCTTCTACTGTATATGCAATGTGGGGAACGATAAATGATAATTATTATATAATAGATGGCAATCATGTGATTCTTTCCAATTACCGATTTCCCGCTCGCTCTAACATCTAACTGACCCGTGCGAATAATTCGCACAATATCCTAATCGCTCGTGTTTTGCTGACGGCATAGTAATTCTGTCAGAGACAGCAAAGGACCTGGAAGAGCAGTTGAAAGGAATGAACAGTGTGCTGAAAGGTGCATATAAGATGAACATTAACAAGAGCAAAACTAGGGTAATGGAGTGCAGTGTAAGAAAATCAGGTGTTGCTGAAGGAATTAGATTAGGTAACGAAACAATAAAGAAGGTAGATTAGTTTTGTTACTTGGGCAGTAAAATAACAAATGATGGTCGCAGTAGAGAGGATAAAAAATGCAGAATGGCAATGGGTAGAAATCCGTTCTTGAAAAAGAGAAATTTGTTAACGTCGAATATTGATTTAAGCCTAAAGAAGTCCTTTCTGAAGGCATTTGTGTGAAGTGTTGCCTTGTATGGGAGTGAAACATGAACGATAAACAGGACAGGAAGAGGATAGAGGCTTTTGAAATGTGGTGCTACCGAAGAATGCTGAAGATTAGGTGGGTGGATCGCGTAACTAATGAGGAGGTACTGAACAGAATTGGGGAGAAAAGAAATTTCTGGCATACCTTGACTAAAAGAAGGGATCGATTGGTAGGACACATTCTTAGAAATCAGGGAATCGTGAACTTGCCATTGGAGGGAAGTGCGTGGGGTAAAAACCACAGAGGAAGACCAAGAGATGGATGCAGTAAGTAGATTCAAACAGATGTAGGTTGCCGTTCTTATGTGGAGTTAAAGAGGCTTACTCAGGGTAGGGTATTGTGGAGTGCTGCATCAAAGCAGTCTCCGGACTGAAGACCACAACAACAACAACCTAATCGCTCACAGATTGGTAAGATAGTAATGGAGAAAAGGCAGATGCAAATAGCCTAAGAAAGTATAAAAGGTAATCAAAACTTCGAATAGTAGTTACAAATATTAGTTCTATTGTAAGAAAATTTATTTAAATACGACATGATTAATTTTGAAACATATAAAAATCTGATACTGAATTTTTCGTGTTTATTTTTTCCAAAATTGTTGATGTTACAAAAGTTCTGAGATTACCCGAACTGTGACATAAATTGTTCAAAGAGTTTGTTATGTTCAAGCCGAGCCCTAACCATAGCCACTATATGAAACTTGAAGTCATTGTCGCTCCTGTCTCCGTTAAAAAAAAAAAAAAAATTAAAAGTTAAATACGTTATTATAAATTATAATAGTTGGTGGTTCTTACCTGTAATGATGAACGTTGAGCTGATTCATTCGTACAGTACACAACGCTTGCTTAAATAAATGGAACAATTCCAACAGCTTTTGTGAATCGACGTGTGAAACAGAAATCTCGTGATAAAATACGCTTACGTAAAGAATCAAAAAAGTGCAAGAGCTGTCGTGCCTGTTAGTTAAATTATTTCTGTATTCTTCGTGGTTGCATCGACGTGTATAACCGAAATCGTGTGATACACAATACTTATTCTCTTTATTCTCCACTCCGAGGAGTGGAGCGGGCTGTTTGAGATCCGGCCCATAAAGAGTCGCGGTTCTATTCAGCCAGTTAGCAGACAAGCTGATAGTGGGGCAAAGGGAGGATCCCAATTGGGAATAAGTGGGAGGGGCTTACCAGTTCCGGCAAACGCCTTACAACCGAGGAAAACCTCTCGAAAACCTTGGACGGAACCGGGGGATTGGGACCAATTTAACTTATGTCTGGGACGTTGCCCCAGACTACAAATGGATTATCGGGAGAGCACGAGTGAACTCACGACAATCAACGGTCGGACGCCCGAGTTACTATCGTACACTCGTGAGCACGGTAACCTCTGCGGCGACGAACCTGCACACAATGCTTGCATCAAAGAAGGTATTTGGCTTGCATAAAGAATCTAAACAACTGCAAGAACTGTCGTTCAAATTCGTTAAACAGATTGTCAATAGGTGGTACCCTCTACATTGCTTTTATTGCGGCCGCGCAAAGTAAGCTGATACTCGGCGTGGTGGCTGATGGGAGCAACCGTTAATACATGACCCACTTTCGATCGTTTGTCGGGTATTAACTTAGATTGTACGAACAGTCCAATTTTTTCAAAATAAAGTTTTTCGTGTGAAAATAATAAGAAAGGATTTTGCGATACGGCCGATAGTTCAGGAGATATGACGTCATAAACAATGAAAACTTCCCCATCTTGCAACACGTGATGCTATGACTATAAGTCCACTATTTTAGAAAGAGAACACTTAGCTACTTGCAACAAACTTTAAACATAATTTCAAACCTTTAAGAAACTTTTTCTCGTTGACAACCCCAGCAAAATGATGAAAGGAAAAAAGTTTTTCCGTTACTACTTTCTCGTCGTTCATGCAGTAAAATTACGGCATTTGGCATGACGTTACAATTTATTACTCCTATACTATAAATTATATTCGCGAGAAATGTTAGACACATACCACTGAACGTACGTTCGAAATTTTATCATAGTACGACACATGGTTTATGAAATGTGGAGTCATAAAATATTAGGATAATGAAAAACCGCCTCAACAAGCATGACGTTTTGATTTATTAGGTCTTTCCTACTAACTCTATTCGCGACGTATTTTGCAGACATTTTACATATACACGGGTGCTTGTACCTTCGAAATAATATCGTATTACGACTTATAGTTCAGGTGCTATGACGTCAAAGACAATGAAGTGCATGAGAATTCACCCTAATAAGCGTGAGCTTGTAATTTACTGCGTCTTTACTGCCAACTCCATATACAACACATTTTGCAAGCAGTTTCCTAATATTCCACTCTACGAACCTGGTAAATAAGGTTTTTGCAGGTCACTCAATTCAGGAGATATCTCTATATATACTATAAGCGAAAGGTCACTCACTGACTAAAAACGAAATCTCTAAAACAACTGCACCCGTGAAGCTGAAATTTTGCCGGTGTTTAGTTTTTAGGCCAGAATGAAGGCGCATGATGGACGGTACTTTTCCTTCAGACTGACGAAATCGACCATTTCATTCCGATCTTCATGAAATTTTGCACGCTTGGCATTCGAAACAAGAGGAAGGTCACCGTTTACCTAAAGTTTCATACGCTGCTTGGGGGAGGGTACCTTGCGACATTAAAATGGATCCCTAAATACCTTGGTCGCACAGTAACTTGAGAACGGCTCGGCCGATTTCACAGATCCTTTTTGTTGTTGTTTTTGTTACTCTCAGAACAAGGGTTGTATAAAGTAGAACTGGAAAATTTGAGAAAACTAACTGCGTTTTACAACGTGACCCTGTGTATCTATTGCATTTAAATCTATAGTTTTGTTCCGATATTGGTGAAAATTTGCACAGTTGAGTTAAAAAAAAGAGGAATGTCATTGTCTGTATAAAATTTCGTTCGATACTTAACGTAAGGACATTGAAAAAATGCATAGTTTTGCTCCGATCTTGATTAATTTTTGTAAACGTGACCTTTAAACCAAGAGGAAGTTCACTGGGTACATAAATGTATGTATGGTACATGACAGAGTGTGTTGTTGTTGTTGTGGTTTTCAGTCCGGAGACAGGTTTGATGCAGCTCTCCACAATACTCTATCCTAAAAAAAATGTTCAAATGTTTATTAAGCTTATGAGACTTAACTACGGGGTCATCAGTCCCTAAACTTACAAACTACTTATGAACTAGCTACAACTAAGGACGGCACAAATATCCATGCCCGAGGGGGGATTCGAACCCCCGACTGTAGTGGCCGTGCAGACCGTGACTAAATCGCCTCAATCCCCTCGGCCACCACGGCCGGCATCGATCCTAAATAAGCCTCTTCATCTCCACATAAGAACGGCAACCTACATCTGTCTGAATCTGTTTACTGTATCCATCTCTTGGTCTTCCTTTGCAGTTTTTACCCCACACATTTCCCTCCAACGCTAAATTCACAATCCCTTGATGACTAAGAATGTGTCCTACCAATCGATCCCTTCTTTTGGTCAATGTATGCCAGAAATTCCTTTTCTCCCCAATTCTGTTCAGTACCTCATTAGTTACGCGATCCACCCGCCTAATCTTCAGCATTCTTCTGTAACACCACATTTCAAAAGCCTCAATCCTCTTCCTGTCCGCACTGCTTATCGTCCATGTTTCACTCCCGTACAAGACAACACTCCTCACAAATGCCTTCAGAAAGACTTCCTTACACTTAAATTAATATTCGATGTTAGCAAATTTCTCTTTTTCAAAAGTGCTTTTCTTCCCATTGCCATTCTCCATTTTATATCTTCTGTACTGCGACCATCGCATGTTATTTTACTACCCAAGTAACAAAACTCATCTACCACCTTTATTTTTTCGTTAACTAATCTAATTCCTGCAGCATCACCAGATTTTCTTAGACTGAACTCCATTACCCTAGTTTTGCTCTTCTTAATGTTCATCTTATATGCACCTTTCCGCACACTGTCCATTCCGTTCACTACGTCTTTACTACAACTCCATTTACAACACATTTTGCAAGCAGTTTCCTAATATTCCACTCTACGAACCTGGTAAATAAGGTTTTTGCAGGTCACTCAATTCAGGAGATATCTCTATATATACCATAAGTGGAAGGTCACTCACTGACTAAACACGAAATCTCTAAAACTACTGCACCCGTGAAGCTGAAATTTTGCCGGCGTTTAGCTTTTAGGCCAGAATGAAGGCGCTTGATGGAGGATACTTTTCCTTCAGACTGACGAAATCGAACATTTCATTCCGTTCAACTACTCTTCCAGGTCTTTGCTGTCTCTGACAGAATTACTACGTCGTCGGAAAAACCCAATGTTTTTCTTCACCATGAACTATAATTCCTTCTCCAAATTTCTCTTTGCTGTCCTTTATAGCTTGCTCAGTGTACAAATTGAATAACCTTGGAGAAAGACTACAACCGTGTCTTACTCCCTTCCCAACCACTGCATCCCTTTCATGCCCTTCAATTCTGACAACCGCTGTCTGGTTTGTGTACAAGTTGTAAATAACCTTACGCTCCCTATATTTTACTCCTGCTTGCTTCAGAACTTGAAAGAGTTTATTCCAATCAACATTGTCAAAAGCCTTCTCCAAATATACAAGAGCTAAAAATGTAGGTTTGCCTTTTCTTAATCTAGGATAAGCCGTAAAGTGAGTATTGCCTCCTGTGTTCCTACATTTCTTCTTAACCCAAAGTGATCTTCCTCGAGGGTAGCTTGCGAAAAACTTTGCCGAGAGAGGGAAAGGTGGAAACGGTTAGAGAGATGGGAGAAAATGATGGATGCAGAGAGAGGAGGGAAGGGCAGGTGGATTACGAGAGACTAGAATAAGTAGATACCCGGGCAACGCTGGGTTTGCAGCTAGTAATACTTGTGATGATTAGCCAATGTCGTCGGGTTCGTCTGAACGTGAGGACACGAGTTCGATCACCGCTGCGGCCAGGAGTGTGCCCTTCCCCCGTGGCCAACGAGAGGTTCTCCACGGCTGCACTCAGCAGCTGTTTGCCGTCTACCAAAATAAAGGTCTTCACCGCGTCACGGTTTTGGTTCGCGAGTTTGATTAAGAACTCGTAGCTGCTTCTTGCCACAGCATCACTCTCGGCTTCCAAACTGCATCAAGTATTTCTCTGAGGAGCATTCCCCAGAAACCTCGCAGCCCCTCTGACATTCTACAACCACCTAGTTATTCCGTAAATCGCCGCTCTCTTTCCTCCGCTATTGTTAAGGGCTTGAGTGGTTCAGGTTGGTAGTGGCTCCCGCCTTTGCCTCTCAGTGCCCGGGCTTTCAGGACGAAACTCGTTTACAACCAAGTTTCCCTCCTCTGTGCGGGAAACGTCCGAGGTAGCTCCTCGAACCTGCTTGCAGAAAGAAAGCTTTCAAAGTGGAAAAAGACAGAAGAAAGCTAAAGAGAATGTAAATCGTTGTAACTAATCACATTTACAAGCATGCTCAAGTGCACAACTCATATTACAAGTACTAGCTGAAAACTTGGTGTTGCCCGGGTATTTATTTATTTATCCCAGTCTTCAGTTAGTTCTTCTTCTATCCCTTCTCTCTCTCTCTGTCTCTCTGTCAATCTCCTTAGTTTTTCTTCTAAAAGATGTTGGATTTATGGAAAAATGTTTTAAGAAATAAGGCTGGCTTGCATAATGTACAAAATTGTAAGTGCAGTATGCAAACAAAGAAAGACAGTAATCAAAATACAAATAACGAATAAAATTCGTACAATCTCATATTTATTGAGTTATATGTTGTACTATTGTGTAATTGAATACCTCCCCGGAATAAGGATGTAAACCACAAATTTTCTAAAAGTGTGATTTCAGTGGAAATAGGATGTATCTCCATGCCTCTATGCTGTGGTGCCATCTTGTGTCATATATTTGAACATCAAGCTGGTTTACAACCAACTGAACGTTTCCCTCCATGGAATAAGGATGGAACAGAGAGCATGAGTGTTTAACAACGTGACTTTTTGAATGTTGTTTCAGCATACCAATGCCACTTCAAAATAAGTTAAATGACGAGACCTGCAAACCACAATAATATTGTAAAATCATACTTTAAAATGAAGTTTCAGATCTATATTCTGAAATATTTTGTTGTCGTAGTATTTTGTTCACATCTTCATTCACATTGTTATTTTCTTTATTATTATAATATTACTTTCTTTAATTATACTGAGTGCTTGTATAACAGATCTCTTATGTTACATGTAAGAAATACTGCAAAATATATTGCTCCTTCATACATTCTTTTTCCATTGTATCGCTTACAATTATTATGTTATTTGTAAACTCTTGAGTTACAAAAGTAAAATATTGCTTTTAATAGCTGAACACATTTGAACACTTACATACACAACGAGTTCCAATATTGTAAATCACAAAATAGGCCCCACAAACAATTTTCGCCGGCCGCGGTGGCCGAGGGGACTGCCGCGCGTCAGTCACGATCTGCACGGCCACTACGGTCGGGGGTTCGACTCTCCCTCGGGCATGGATATTTGTGCCGTCTTTAGTGTTAGCTAGTTCAAAAGTAGTTTGTAAGTTTAGGGACTGATGACCCCGTAGTTAAGTCCCATAAGCTATACAAACATTTGAACATTTTTTGAACAATTTTCCTCTCTCCTGAAAACTTACTGATTTGACGGTTACAAATGTTCAGATGTTTGTATAGCTTAAGGGACTTAACTACGTGGTCATCAGCCCCTAAAATTACAAACTACTTATGAACTAACTAAGACTAAGGACGGCACAAATATCCATGCCCGAGGGGGGATTCGAATCCCCGACCGTAGTGACCGTGCAGACTGCAACTGGAGCGCCTCAGTCCCGTCGGCCAACGCGGCCGGCTGATGGTTACATCCTTATATTCCAGGGAGGTATTCAATTTTTCAGGTTGTTAAGTGTTGCATGTCTGTAAAATCTCTTGGGAATACAGTTAGTAATAAAGAAGTAATAGATTAAAACTTGGTGCGTGATGGGGCGGTTTTCCATGAACGTTTCCGTTTATGTGCTCATATCTCATGAAGTACGTGGCGTACTGTGATACAATTTTGAAGGTACATTCAGCTGTATGTGTGTATACTGTCTGTAAACTTTCCTGCGGCTATAATTTGTATTGTAGGAATTATAAATTGTAACGTCATACCGAATACCGTAGTTTTAGTCCATAAACAGCGGAAAAGTAGTAAGCGAGAAACTTTGTTCCTTTCATGATTTTACTGTGGTTGTAAAAGAGAAAAAAAAATATAATAAAGGTTTGAAATTATGTATAAAGTTTGTTGCAAGTCGCTAAGTACTCTGATTCGGATACAGTGTCTGAATAAAGTCTCATCACACGATGTGGCAGTTTTATACAATTTCTGAACAATGTGCCGTATGTGATTCTAAACCCTGCAGCAACAGTTACCGCACGGTAAGGAATATGTGTATCAAATTTGGTTGAAATCGGTCCAATTGTTTTGGAGGAAATGTGCAACATTGTCGCGTGATGTAGCAGTTACTGTCGAATCTCATTGTTTAGGACGTCATATCTCGTGCACTATATATTCTACGTGATCCTTACACTCGGCGACCGTCCTCATGGATTGAAGCTTACGTGTGCAAAATTTCATAAAGATTGGAAAAAACTGTAGATTTGTATGCAGCACGTACATACAAACAAACGCATAAACACAGGACACACTGTTGTATATATAAACAAGAAGATATAGAATTTTCTACTTTGATTTAAACCTTGATAAAGTCGAGGGACTTACTAGGAGAGGGTCTGAAATGTCGGCACGTTGTTATTTGGCCTCATGATAGGGAAACTTGAATAATTGTTTGGAACATCTAAATTCAGTCCACCCGTTTCACCATGAATGTTGCCCCCCTTCTTGCAGTGGTGTACTGTAGGTCTCTAGAAGAGCGTAGCGTTACAAAAGATTCGAAAATGGCGCAGATCATGTCCGTTTACAAGAAGGGACGTCGAACGTCGAACAGTTGTGCAGAACTATAGGCCTATATCTCTAACGTCGGTCAGTTGTAGAATTTTGGAACATGTGTTATGTTCGAGTATAATGACATTTCTGGAGACTAGAAGTCTGCTCTGTAGGAATCAGAATGGTTTTCGAAAAAGGAGATGGTGTGAAACCCAGCTCGCGATATTCGTCCACGAGATTCAGAGGGCCATAGAGACGGGTTCTCAGGTAGATGTCGTGTTTCTTGACTTCCGCAAGGAAAAATGTTCAAATGTTTGTATAGCTTATGGGACTTAACTACGGGGTCATCAGTCCCTAAACTTACAAACTACTTATGAACTAGCTAACACTAAGGACGGCATAAATATCCATGCCCGAAGGGGGATTCGAACCCCCGACCGTAGTGGCCGTGCAGACCGTGACTGGCGCGCCGCAGTACGCTCGGCCACCGCGGCCGGTGATTCAGTTCCCCACAGACGTTTAATGAACAAAGTAAGAGCATATGGTCTATCAGAACAATTGTGTTATTGGATTGAGGAGGTCCTAGACAACAGAACGCAGCATGTCATTCTCAATGGGGAGAAGTCTTCCGAAGTAAATGTCAGGTGTACCACAGGGGAGTGTCGTGTGACCGTTGCTATCCACAATATAGATAAATGACCTTGTGGATAACATTGGAAGATCATTGAGTCTTTTTGCGGATGATGCTGTAGTACATAGAGAGGTTGTAACACTGGAAAATTGTATTGAAATGCAGGAGGATCTGTATCGAATTGACGCATGGTGCAAGGAATGGCAATTGAATCTCAATGTAGACAAGTGTAATGTGCTGCGAATACATAGAAAGAAAGGTCCTGTATCATTTAGCTACACTGTAGCAGGTCAGCACCTGGAAGCAGTTAATTAAAAATGTTCAAATGTTTGTTAAGCTTAAAGGACTTATCTGCGGGGTCATCAGTACCTAAACTTACAAACTACATGAACTACCTTATACTAAAGATGACACAAACATCCATGCCCGAGGGGGGATTCAAACTCCCGACCGTAGCGACCGTGCAGACTGTGACTGGCGCATCGCAGACCGCTCGGACACTGCGACCGGCTAAGCAGTGAATTCCATAAATTATGTGGGATTAGGCATTACGAGTGATTTTAAATGGAACGACCATATAAAATTAATCGCTGGTAAAGCAGATCCTAGACAGATTCAATGGAAGAATTCCAAGGAAATGCAGTCCGAAAACAAAGGAAGTAGGTCACAGTACACTTGTTCGCCCACTGCTTGAATACTGCACACCGGTGTGGGATCCGTACCAGGTGGGGTTGATAGAGGAGGTAGAGAAGATCGGAGAGCAGCGCGCTTCTTTACAGGATCATTTGCTAATCGTGAAAGTGTTAGGGAGATGCTAGATAAACTCCAGTGGAAGACTGCAGGAGAGACGCTCTGTTGCTCGGTACAGGCTTTTGTTGAAGTTTCGAGAACATACCTTTACCGAGGAGTCTAGCAGTATATTGCTCCCTCCTACGTATATATCGCGAAGAGATCGTGAGGATAAAATCAGACCGATTAGAGCCCACACAGAGGCATACGGACAACCTTTCTCGCCGCGAGCAGTACGTGACTGGAATAGGAGGTAGAACCGATAGTGGTACTTAAGGTACCCTCCGCCACACACCTATCGGGTGGCTTGCGGAGTATGGATGTAGATGTAGAGATGGAAAAGAATGTTTGCCTCCCATTCCTTGATGTGTTGGTTAGAGGAAGGCAGATGGTACGTTGGGACATGCTGTTTATAGGAAACCAACGCAAGCATATCTGTATCTGCAGGCTGATAGTTGTTACCACTCAGCTTAGCGTGAAGGGGTACCACGTACCTCACTGCACAGGGCGCCCGTCATCTTAAAGCCGGAAAGTTTGTCTACCGCGCTGTTCCATCTGGAGGTAACTTTCATCAGAATGGTCATAGTGAAGGCCAGATTAAAATTGCATTGCGTTGTCAGTTAATGTGCAACGGGCTAGAGATGATAGTACAGAGGTGGCACCAAGGCAATGGCCTATCTGCCATATGTTGCCAGCTTTTCTAAGAAGACTGACTGTATCTTGCGTAAATATGACACCTTCTAAAATTAAGGCGCTGTTAAGTTCCGTTAAGGACGGCCGCGGAGGAGTGCCCGAGCGCATTGAGGCGCTATGCACCGATGCGCGAGACCGTTCCACGTCGGGGGTTCGAATGCTCCCCTCGGACATGGATGTTTGTACTGTCTTTAGTATAAGGTAGTTTATAACTAGTTTGTACATTTAGGGACTGATGACCCCGCAGTTAAATAAGCTAACAAACATTTTCGTCGAGGTGATTCTTGAGTTTCTCCCGGCGTATTTGATAATCAAAATATCCACAGGTGTACTGCCGGTCTATAGTGTCCAATGGGGACAATATTTTGGTGATCAAATATGTCGTCATCATCAGGTAAACTGACGGACTGAGGTCCTGGAAACGCGCCGGCACGGAGATCCGCACACTACGGCGTCTCTAAGGGAACTGGGTTCTAGCCCGGTGGCGGGCGATTTAAATACCCTCGGCCCGCGGAGCGACCCCTACGTGGTCCGCGGCCGCGCAGTGGAACCGATTGCGACGGCGTCTGAGATGACGTCGATATGAGGGCTCTGTCCGCCTTGGTCGTCACTACGTTACGTTTGCTAGATTTACTCCTAATTAACCCAGTCGCTGGTTCCCAAGCTTTGCTAAGATTATAGCCACAGTCATGGTTTATGATGTCATTTCTGCGAATTTCAATGGCCTCTCTAACGACGCAGTCCCAGTATCTCGACGTCTGTATCAGAATCCTAATGCGTTCATACTCCATCGCGTGATTCTCCGACAAATAATGTTCAGCGACCGCCGACTTGCTCGGATACATCAATCGTGTGTGCCTCTGGTGTTCAACGCATCGATCCTCGACGGTACGCATCGTCTCTCCAATATATGACTTTCCACACTGAGACGGAATCTGGTACACGCCGGCCTTCCTCAAATCGAGATCATCTTTGGCGCTCCCCACCAGTGCACGAATTTAATTCGGCGGACAAAAGACAGTTCCAACCTGGTGTTTCTTCAAAACGCGGGCGACCTTCCCCGAGAGTGCGCCGGTATATGGAATAAACGCAGTACCTACCTCCTCCCTCGTGTTTTCATCTGTTTCCACAGGTTGTGCTGTAGTAGTTGGGCGGAGAGCCCGCTGAATCTGCCACTCCATTTTTCCACCCATTTTTCGGAATACAGTTCTCAGGTGTTCCAATTTCTGGGATAGACTCTCTGCGTCGAAGATAGTGCGCGCCCTATGTACTAGAGCATAAACGGCACACATGTCTCTGCAACAATCTAACAGGTCTGCTATTGCCGGATACTGCTTGTACATGGGTCACCCTACGGAATACAACAAAACGGAAATTTTGGCATGGAATTCCAGCTACTGGGATTGTGTTATCAAGGGAGCGATTGAAATAAAACTAGCAGACAACCTTATGTATAGGGATGGAAGTTATTGTTTGAATTCTGCATGGAATACCGCTTTCTCACTTGTTCAAAAACAGAGGGACGGAATTAATGCCACCTCACTCGCTGAAAACTGATGTTAATTATCGATGTTGCTGTTGGTTTTCATCTTTGGTCATGTGATGGCGCTGTGTGCTTGCTTGTTCGGTGTGTTTGTCTTTCTGTTCTCATTGAGAACCGCGGTATTAAAAGTCGTTGCACATTGCTCTTTCGCTGCAGTATTGCCTGAAGAATGACAAGGTGTGCTCCTGCCAATATATCGCCCGATGTCGACCTTTCTGTCTGGCTGCATACCAGTAAGTATTTTGAATATTTATTTATCGTTTGGCATACATACGAGCCTGACTCCACCTGTAAATTTAAACACTCGTCCCATAGTTGGAGTAGGCTTTAAGAGCCTGGAGATCGGAATTTTTGTGGCAGCATTTTCATCCTGTAAGTGACGCTCTTGAGCTGTAGCTTTATTTGGTTTCATAAACTGCTGCAACCTAAGAGACGGATGTGTCGTAGTGAAAGGTTATTATCTCTCTCTAGGTTGTTTAAAAATATGTATAAATTGCTTTTCATATAATGAATGAAAAATTTTTACTGTCTTTACTTTGTATGCCAAAGTGATTGTAACCTGTAAGGGTGTCAAAGTATTTATATCATATCTTTGGATGGTATACATTATCGCTGGTAGATAGATAGATAGATAGATAGATAGAGAGAAAGAGAGAGAGCAGTATAGTAGAGTTGTGAGTAGTAGTGGTGTGCACAGAGTCTCTATGGTAACATCTCTTGAATGAGTAGGCTGCCCTACCAAGCAGTAAAGGCAGTATTATTAATCATCTTTCTTTGTGATGAAGATATGAGATTTTTCTGTTTGTGTAAGAAACTTGCAGAGGTGGAGATTTAAAAAAGTATTTATAATATTAGTCAGTTTTGCCAGAATTGTAGAGACATTGTAGACATTGTTAAACTAGTGTGTAAAGGAAATTTTAAATAATAATAATCATTATTTCACAAATAGTAGATTGTATATTTTAGTAGCGAGTAGTATTGCATTTCCCCTTTCATAGAATTTTGATAAAATGGTTAATGCTACATTGTTTCGTACGTATGTTATTGTGCTGTATTGCACTATAAAGGAAATTAATTTACAGTGTGTTAACAAATTAAATTACTAATGATTAACTTCAAATCATTGATAGAGGAATATTGATAAAATGTTTAATGTTACATTGTTTGGTACTAGTGTGATTGTGCTACATTGCGCTTGGTAGGCCTATAAAGAAAATTAATTTACAGAGTATTAACCTGGGAGTCAAGTTAGTTGCTATTTTTGAAAAGAACTAATTGCATGACAAAACGAGCGTTTCCATGTGCACAGTCAGCTAAATTAAATTATGCAAACGATAAAGAAAGGGAAGGAAGAAGGATAGGAAAGAAAGGATTGCCAGTGGCCGCATTTGGGCATTGATGTTAAGCAATGGCGACAAGTGAATATGTGAGCCGGACCGGGAATCGAACCCGAGTCTCCCGCTTCGGGCCAGCGGTCGCCTTAACCACTTGGCCACCCGTGCTCGCTTCCCGTCCGTCTCAAATTCCCGCATGTCGCACGCTATGTTTGTAGCGCCCCCATTAAATTAAATTACTAATAACTAAATTCAGATGATTGATAGAGATCAATATTGTTCAGATGCTGTTGCCAAAGTAAATGCAAAAGAAAAAAAAAAAAAAAAAAGAAAAAAACAGTTTTCTGTAATTTAGTAAAAGACTCTGATGCAAAGGTTATACGTTCTTTTTGTCATGCTGTTGGATTGCTCAAACACGACATTGAGATCGTTGTGCAGTTAACAAACAAATTACTGATGAGTAACAGTTTTTATCAACCAAAGGGTTTTAGCACGCAGACTGACAGGACAGGTGTTCAATGAACTCACAGTTGTATAGCGCAATATGCCAATGCACATCCGTGGTCTTTACAAAAAGCTCAAACATGACAATTCCTGGTATTTGCCTAATCTAAAGTTTTAGTCGGACCAGGGGCAAACTTTCAGAAATACCCCTACTTTCAGAAATACCCCTACACAGCGCGCAGTACTGGCGTGTCTGCCTCAGTTTGCGACTTATTCTGACTCACCCTCGTAATTAGTCACGTGAAGACATATCGAAATATACAAATAAAAATGCTAAAGTAATGTGGACATTTCAGCACAGCTTTCCAGTAATATATACTCCACAACTATACCTAAATTTCAAGGTCTTTTATACAGGGTGTCCGAAAAGTCTTTCCCTGATTACATAAATTGATAACTCAGGCTAGAAGTAAGATACAAATATGAAACTGGTGTCTAATTGTTTACAAACTATCAAAGTTTTTTTTCTGTTTTAGGTTCGCAGTATGTAAGTAGTGGATGAAGTTCAGTGCCCAAGAAGCCATGTTAACTAATGACGAGAAGGCACAGTGCGTCCTGTGGTACCATGAGACACGATCATCAACCACAGTGCAGATACACTTCCAGACAACATTTGGAAGGAGTCCACCTGACTGCAACAGCATTAAAGTCTGGTATGAGAAGTTCAAGAACACAGGATCGGTTGCTGACCTTCCGAGCCGGCCGTGGTGGCCGAGGGGACTGAGGCACTCCAGTCACGGTCTGTACGGCCACTACGGTCGGGAGTTCGAATTCCCCCTCGGGCATGGATATTTGTGCCGTCCTTAGTATAAGGTAGTTCATAAATGGTTTGTAAGTTTAGGGACTGATGATCCCGTATTTAAGTCCCATAAGCTATACAAACATTTTTATTGACCTTCCGAGGTCTGGTCGAACAAGAACCTCAGCAGACAGTGTGGAAGCTGTGAGGCAGTCTTTCCTGCGAAGTCCGAAGAAAAAGTGCGCAGAACCTCACGTGAATTACAGATTCTAAAAAGCTCTCTCCATGACATTTCACACAAACGTTTATTGTTTCGTGCATACAAAGTGCATATCGTTCAGGCCTTGTTGCCCAATGGCAGTACACGTCGATATGACTTTGCGAAAAATGTTCAAATGTTTGTATAGTCTATGGGACTTAACTACGGGGTCATCAGTCCCTAAACTTACAAACTACTTATGAACTACTTACGAACTAGGACGGCACAAATATCCATGCCCGAGAGGGGATTCGAATCCCCGACCGTAGTGGCCGTGTAGACCGTGACTCGAGCGCCTTGGTCCCCTCGGCCACCGCGGCCGGCATGACTTTGCGGTCGAAAGGCTGTCACCAAGGGTGCTCATGTGGAAGTTTACTGATGTGTGAAAAAAATTGTTAGTTTGTATAAAATTAGACACCAGTTTCATATTTGTATCTTACTTCCACCCTGAGTTACCAATTTATGTAATCAGGGAAAGACTTTTCGGACACCCTGTATAATGTACAGCATCACTCGTTAGGAAATCTTGAAAACGACTCTTGTCGGCACGTGCATGTTGATACTAGCCACATACGCGATTGTCTGTTGTTCCGCACCACAGTCACAATATGGAGTTGAAGATTTGCCCCACTTGTAGAGAGCGTCTCCACATCTTCCGCGGCCTTCTCGGTTGAGGTTCAGGGCAGTCCAAATTGCCCGAGGTTGACCAAATTCAGGAGTTTCTCCTGGACGCAGGGTAGATTCGTGCAGTGTGGAGGACAATTATCTTGTCAGGTGCGTTTCCATCCATCGGTGGCTTTGAATCCATTTTGCGCCAGATTGCTACCCGTAATGATGGTTAGTTGTCTTGATCCCAATATTTTTCATTCCGCGGGAGTCATCATTCCGCATTTTGATGTCGGGATTTTCACTCTGGTATTCTAGTAGCAGCATGCCATGCCGTCTGACATCAGGAGGTGGAATCTGGCTTAACAGGGCTAACTAGAATATGAGTAAATCAGAAAACTCGCGTTGTACTAACTTTTATTTCCGGAAATTTGTACTCTACATCGACATGAAACTAAATTTCATAATTCCCTATGCCTACCGGTGGCGCATTTTAAATAGCAAGTAGTGGTTTTATAAGCCTCATTGTTATATTAATACGTTTACCGCACTTCTGTACGTATCTCATTCCACCGTGACTAATAATCCATTCATCAGCAATGAAATTACCGCTGAAAAAAAAATTGACAGCTGCGCGTGGGTAGATATTCGATGCACCAACGTCAACTAAAATTATCGAAAAATGAAGCTACATATTAACACGTTCTAGTGGACAAAGGGTCCAAAAATAGAAAGGAAACCATACGCCGTATTTTTTTTAAATACTTTTCATTTCCGTTCCTGATGGGAGACGGGCGAGCGGATTTAAAGGTTTTCGCTCTCTGGAGGCCTTAGTTTACAGGTTTTTCCATATTTTTATTTGTACTGTTTTTTTTCTTAAAATAGTTTTACTAAAACTAACTTATCACTAACACAGTAGTCTTTCTTTGTTTTTGGGTGTGACAACAAAGTAAAAGAAACTATATAAAAACTTAGGTGAAATAGATGATATAAAATACAGTATAATGAAAGACAAGTTACTACTAACATTGAAGTCATATTTTTTTAATTTCGACTGTTATAAGAACAACATAGAGAAATCAATAGAAAAACCAAAAATTTATAGGAAACCTTCAACCACAGACACTGTAATACTTGCCCGGTCACAACAACCATTTACAAACATGCAGCAGTTCATTCCGTGATCGACCGCTTATTGTCTATCCCCGTGAGTAAAGAAAGCTCCCAAATTGAATTAAATACCATCAGTCAAATAGCAACAAACAAATAGCATCAAATAATGGCCACCACCCCTACCTTGGTAGATTCTATAACGCACATAAACAAAAACAACAAGTCTCTTCCCTTTTTTACCTTCTTATCACCCCAATCCCATATTTAGGAAATGTTTCTGTGAATGTGGCGAATAAACTCAAATACAGAAATTTCAAAACATCATTTCATACAAACACTTCCTATTGGTCATTGTGTACCCAATGGTAAAGATAACCATGCAGCCTTGCAAAATAGTGAAATATACAAGTTTATTTGCGACTGTTGCAAATTCTACATTGGCGAGTCAGGTAGTGCAATTTGTACTACACTAAAGAAACACCACAGAAGTAGGAAACTTAGTCAAGGAAATTCTACATTTGGAGACATCTGCTAAAAGAAGGCCACAGCTATAATATAATACATGAAATCCTACATTATATATAAAAATGTAGGAAAAAATGAACTACTTTGAAATAATGGAAATTAATAAACATACGTACACTTCCCCAAACCTGGTACTGAATGATCAGATACAATTTCTATACTCAGCACTTCTGTTTCCAGAATCTAATCATAACCCTGTGCAGACAATGTAAAAATCTCCCACCCACATGCCTCATATTTCTATTACTGTTTAATAGCCGTTTAATAGAAACCCTTGTGTAATCACAACTGTGTGACTGCTTAAAGGTAAAGCAGTCAACAATCCGAAGATTGGTTTGAACACCACAGTGCTTTACTAGGCATGGTCCTGTTTGGAGGTGGTATGCCGTTGCCTTCCTCCGACCTTCGAACTGACTTACCCAGCCAGTTATAGGGGGACCTACAGTTTAACGTGGGTTCCGAACCACGGTGCTACTCGGTATTTTTCACATGAGCAACACTGCCAGAGGTGAAAGAAGTGCAAAGTAACAGATAAAAATCCCAGGACCTGGCGGGGATCGAACCTGCGACCCGTGGATTTGTAGTCTGGCACTCTACCACTGTGCAACCGAGGCGCGCTTACCTTATATAAATTGTAATGCCTTATTTTACTTGCAATCATAGCATAAGTTAACCAGTTAAAATTTTTAACACATATTCACAGATGTTTCATTCAACTTAGTTACACGCTTCCATGTTCCAGATAGTGGTCCTGTTTAAGTCAATTTTCTCAGCCAAATTTCTATTGATTCAGTTTATATTTTCTTAGGATAATGTCATAATTTATTACATTGTCGCGTATTTTATCAATGTCAGGAATTTACACCACAGTTTGAACTGTAACAGTTTCACTTAGGTTAGTTTTAAACCTAAGCACTAGTCTCCCTTGAAAGTTATATATATATATATATATATATATATATACCAACTGAAGATCTTTTAAACTTGTATTGTTTCCCTGATTTTGCCGTAACAGCCGAAAAGCGTTTTGTAAAACCAATAACTTTGTACAATATCTCACAGTTATCTTGTGTGTTTCATTCATGATGCAAAAATTAATAAAAAAAGTAATATAAAATAATAATGAAAATAATAAAACGAAAGAAAAATTTGTATGTGGATATGTGTTTCCTCTCCTAGTAAATGGTTAAGATTTGTTTCTGTTTGTTTCTTAGAGTTGAGGAGGATCTTTTGATCCTTTGGATGTGTGGTTATGGTGGCAACCTGCTCCTAGTGAATATTATTGGTGTCTGGTTTGGATCTACTGTTAGGTGTGGAGGCATAGCTGTGTCTTGTGAGAGTTAAGTAGTTGTGGTGCATATTCGTGGTTGTTTATGGTTTCTGGTGGTGTTTTGTGTATAATTCTGTGAAGGTGATATATGTATTTGAATTTTGGTTTTGTTCGAAAACATGGTCTGAGGGTGAATATGTGCACTAGATCTGGTTGGGTGGTTAGTAGACAAAGCCCATGTCTACAACTACATCTACATGAGATACGCTGCAAATCACATTTAAGTGCCTGGCAGAGGTTTCATCGAACCACCATTATACTATTTATCTCCCATTCCATACTCGAAGAGCGTGCGGGAAGAAAGAACACCTGAATCTCTCCGTTCGAGCTCTGATTTCTCGTATTTTATTCTGATTATCTTTTCTACCTATGTAAGTGGGAGTCGACAATATATTTTCGCAGTCGGAGTGGAATGTTGGCGATTGGAGTTTCGTAAGTAGCCCACGCCGCAGCGACAAGCGCCGTTGTTGTAATGATTCCCATCCCAGATCCTGTATCATTTCCGTAACACTGTCTCCCCTGTATCGTGACAATACAAAACGAGCTGCCCTTCTTTGGACACTTTCGATGTCCTCCGTCAAACCCACATGATAAGGATCCCAGCCGGCCGCGGTGGCCGAGGGGACTGAGGCGCTTCAGTCACGGTCTGCACGGCCACTACGGTCGGGGGTTCGAATCCTCCCTCGGGCATGGATATTTGTGCCGTCCTTAGTTGTAGGTAGTTCATAAGTAGTTTGTAAGTTTAGGGACTGATGACCCCGTAGTTAAGTCCCTTAAGCTTAACAAACATTTGATTTTTTTTTTTTAATCCCACACTGGACAGTAATACTCCGAAAAAGGACGGACAAGTGTAGTGTATGCAGTCTCTGTAGTAGTTCTGTAGCATCTTTTAAGGGTTCTGCCAATAAAACGCTGTCTCTGGTTCGCCTTTCCCACGACATTATCTACGTGTTCTTTCCAGTTTAAGTCTGACGTAATAGTAATTCCTAGGTATTTACTGGAGTTTACGACCTTCACTTTTGATTGATTTATCTTGTAAACAAGGTTTAATGGATTTCTTTTCGTACTCATGTGGACGACTTCACACTTTTCATTATTTAGAGTCAACTGCCAATTTTTACACCACTGTGATATCTTATTTACAACATTCTGCAGTTGGTTTTGACCTTCAAACGTCATCTGCAAACAACTTAAGAGAGCTGCTTAGATTTTCTCCCAAATCGCGCAAGAAGCTGAGTGTGTCTGTTTTCTCCTGGAGTTGTTTTTGCATCGTCGAATGCTTCGAGTCTGGGGGGATGTTATACGCTCACACACGCTGGCGCGTCGCAGGTCCCGCTGTGATCCTCCTCGTTAAGGTCGAATGTGCCGCAAATCAAATTCTGGCGCCTCATTCTGCGCACACACGGATGTAGGTGTCTGGATTTAGGGGCAAATCCCCGTTCTGATATCTGATTTTCACGTAGTTTATACCTAGAATGCGATAGTCGTGCGGAAAAGGGATTTGGAGTTCGCTTTGAGTCCTTCAGTATGGATGGTAGTGCTATTTACGAGGGCGGTTTGGTAGTTTGGTAAATTTCCAGGAAGTAAGGGAACGTTTGAGTCTTTGTGGGTGGCGTCGCCGATTATTCGGAGTCCGTATTTCAACAGAGTTCATTCTACAGTTTATAACTGACAGCCATGTGCGTTGGTCAGAGTCAACTGCGATTAATAATGGAGAATATGGTATGCGCAACTAACACAGCAGAAATATTTATTTATTAATTAATAAGCAGCAGGTCCACCGTTGGCTTTGAGATCAGATACAACTACTCCGTATTCGTATACTGTCTTGATAGTTTCCAACATAATGTTAATCATTCCTGTACTAACACATCCGTCGACGTCTTCAACGGTGTTGGATTTGTAAATCTGATATTCACTCTGTGATTCAGATTTACAACCGCAAATACATTATTTCTCGTATTCTTGACAGCACAGAGTAGGTGGCGCAGTGGATCAATTACACCTCCGTGATTTCCCTAAATCACTCCAGGCAAATGCCGTGACGGTTCCTTTGAAAGGGCACGGCTTATTTCCTTCCCCATCCTTCCCCAAAAACCCGACCTGTCGACGAGACGTTAAACCGTAAGCTTCCTTCCTTTCTTCTTTAACAGCTATAGTCGCCATAAGGATGTCTGAAGAACAATTATTTATATTACATTTTAAACACGGTTAATGCACAACGCGATTTAATGAAGAACGAACTTTCATCTAAATTTTTGAATTTCTTATCGTTGCTGATTAATTTATAATCTTCTGGGCCCGCTGCGTCATATATGTCATTTAGAGACATTGTAAATTATTGATACCAAAGACGCTGCTTTTTATTAAATTATTTAATACGACAGGCCTGTTTCGACGTGAATGCCATTGTTAGATGTACTGTAAAATACAAAGGTGGGTATACTATTTAATTTAAGAAGATAATAGTACTTTATACAGACATTGGTAGCTCTTCTTACCCTTGTAAGACCGCTGCTTCTCTTATAAGCATAGGTTCTTATTACATATGTAAAAGAACTGTTGTTGTTATAGCTCTTATATAGTTGTATATATACTTAAAAAATAATTCTTATGTTCTCGATGTTTGACAGCTATTTTGACAGATATGTCAGCGATATTACAAGTTTACAATGCAATTATTTCTTTGCTATTCTATAGAGCATATCTGGTATAATTTGTATGTCAATAGGATGTTTCATTACTAGTATGTAAATGATTAACCATATATTTTGTGGATTTAATTTTGGTGAAATTTTTGGGTTTTTATGGATCATAATAATTATATGCTTTCCAGTGATTACTTTAAATTTCGTGACAATAAAATCTGTGACGTATTTGTAAATTCCGTCTATCTCTTTGGCAGAATGGTACTAAGGAAATTTTCCAAGTTACGCTTGTGCTTCATCTCGATTTGTTCATTTAAAATTTGTTCTGCGTTAACTTGCGTGTGTAAACAAATTTCAACCACTTCAAGAACGTTCATTATTGCTCTCTTTTGCGTGATATGTAAAATTTCAATGGCCTGCTCTATATTGTCTGCTAAGTGTTGTACTTGCTTCAAGTGATGGAACAAAGTCGACCGGTTGCTTTCGCTATTACGAACATGCTCTCGAAAACGAATTATGAAGCTTCTTCCAGTCTGACCTATATAAAATTTTTGGCATTGCTTACATTGAATTTTATAAATTCCCGGATTTAAATATATGGATGGTTTTACTTGTGCCGAGTGCAGTATGCGAATTTTATGTTAGTGTGTTTCATTATTTTATTAATTTTGTGAGATATTGTTCCTAGATAAGTGGTCGGAATATATACGCATTTTTCTTTTTTAGGTGTTTCTCTAGATAGCGTGATTTCTGTACGAGTGATTTCTATGAGTTTAGTGTGTTTATTATATATGTAATTGACTGTTTAAGGGGCAAAATCGTTTCGTTTTTTTTATGTATAAAGTACAAATTTACCTTCTTAAATGAAATAGTATACCCACCTTTGTATTTTACAGTACACCTGACGATGACATTCACGACGAAACAGGCCTGTAGTATTAAATAATGTAATAAAAAGCAGCGTCTTTGGTATCAATAATTTACAATGTTTCTGAATAACTGCTATAGGAACTAATTAGGTATACTCGGCAAAACTTAATATCAAATAAAAAGAGTACCGTTGAAATTAGATATAAATTAAATATCTGCCAATGATGTTAAATTATAATTATTAAAGTAACATTTTTCGCAACCAATTTTTCATTGGCTTGTGTCATGGTTTACCTCTTGTTCCGATTGAATAACATTGGGGAGACCTAATCCCTAATCGTATCATTCCTGTCCTAACGTTGGACTGTGCTTTCTTTACAAATATTAGAGGTAGGAAGAAAGCTTAGAGGTTAAACTGTCGTCGACAGTCTGGTCAGTAGCGACGGAGTTCACTCTCGATTGTTTATGGGGAAAGAAGCATCCAGGCATTTGCCTGGAGTGATTTTGCAAAATCACGGAAAACCTCAATCTGGATGGCTGCAGGTGGATTTGAGCCACCGTCCTTCTGAATACCAGTCCAATGTGCTATCACTACGCCACCTCGCTCAAATTTTAGATAAGTTCTTCGCTCCCTGTATTTCATCTTTCCTCTTGTGGTCCTCAGTCCGGAAACAGGTTTGATGCAGCTCTCCACCCTACTCTGTCTTGACCAAGCGTCTTCATATCTCTTCACAAGAACGGCAACGCACTTCCATCTGAATCTGCTTACTATATTCGTCTCTTGGTCTCTGCAAATTTTACCCCATACACTTCCCTCCAATGTTACATTTACGATTCCTCGAGACATAAAGATGTGTCCTTCGAATCGATCCCTTCTTTCAGTCAAGGTACGCCAAAAATTCTTTTCTCTCCAATTCTGTTCAGTACCTCTTCATCAGTTACTCGATCCACCCACTTAATCTTCAGCATTTTTCTCTAGGACCACATTCCAAAAGCCTCTATCCTCTTCCTGTCCGAAATATTTGTTGTCCAAGTTTCACTCCCAGCCAGAACACTGCACACAAATGCCTTTAGAAAATACTACCTTAGCCTTAAATTAATATTCAATGTTAGCAAATTTCTCTTTTTCAAAAACGCTGTTCTTACCATTGCCATTTCTGTATTTTATATTCTCTGCATTGCGTCCATCATAAGTTATTTTACCACCCATCTAACAATACTCATCTACCAACTTCATTGTTTCGTTATCTAATCTGATTCCTTCAGTATCGCCGATTTTCTGACACTACTTCCAATACTCTCGTTTTACTCTTGATCATGTTCATTTTATTTTACCACCCATCTAACAATACTCATCTACCAACTTCATTGTTTCGTTATCTAATCTGATTCCTTCAGTATCGCCGATTTTCTGACACTACTTCCAATACTCTCGTTTTACTCTTGATCATGTTCATTTTATTTTACCACCCATCTAACAATACTCATCTACCAACTTCATTGTTTCGTTATCTAATCTGATTCCTTCAGTATCGCCGATTTTCTGACACTACTTCCAATACTCTCGTTTTACTCTTGATCATGTTCATCTTACAGCTTCCTTTCAACAATCTGTAGATTCCGTTCAGTTGCTCTTTCAGGTGCTTTGTCGTTCAGACAGAATTGCATTGTCATCGACAAAACGCAATGTTTTTAATTCTTCATCCTGAACTCTAATTCCTTCTCCAAATATTTTCTTATTTTCCTTCACAGTTTGCCCCATGTACAAATTGAATGACATCGGAGAGAGGCTACAACCCTGTGTTACTCCCTTCCCAATCACTGCGTCCCATCATGCCCTTCGACACTAACAACTGGTGTTTGCTTTATATACAAATTGTAAATAACCTTCCGTTCCCAATATTTTTCCCTTTCTGATTTCAGAATTTGAAAGAGTGTATTCATTAATTAATCTTCTAAGATATATCGTAAGGTGAGTATGGCCTCCCGTTTTCCTACATTTCTCCTGAACCCAAACTGTTCTTCTTTGAGGTCAGCATCTATCATCCTTTCCATTCTTCTGTAAATAAATCGTGTTAAAATTTTGCAACCATGAGTTATTACACTGGTGGTTCTGTAATTTTTACACTTATCTGCGCCTGTTTTCCTTGTAATGGGGATTATTACATTTATATTAAAATCTGAGGGTATTTCGTCTGTCTCATACATCTTACTTACCAGTTGAAATAGTTTTGTCATGGCTCGTTATCTACTCCATTGGCCTTGTTTTCACTTAGGTCTTCCCATGTTGTGTCAAATGCATCTCTCAGCATAGTATCTCCCACATCTACATGTTCATCTTACCTACCTGCACAATTTCAGAGAAACTGTTGTTGTTGTTGTGGTCTTCAGTCCGCAGACTGGTTTGATGCAGCTCTCCCCGCTGCCTTGTCCTATGCGAGCCTCTTCATATGAGAATACGTAATGGAACCTACATCCATCTGAATCTGATTACTATATTCGTTCCTCAGTCTCCCTCTACGATTTTTACCCCACACACTCCCTTCTAATGCTATGTTGACGATTCCTGGATGTCCCAGAACGTGTTCCACCAACCTATCCCTTCTCCTCGTCAGGATATGCCACAAATATTTTCTCCCCAATTCTGTTGAGCACCTCCACATTAGTTACGTGATCTACCCATCTAATTTTCATCATTCGTCTGTAGCTCCACATTTCAAAAGCTTCTATCATCTTTTCGTCTGAACTCCTCCACGTTTCACTCCCATACAATGCTACATTCCAGTCAAATTCTTTCAGAAAGGACTTCCTAACATTTAAACTAATATTGGGTGTTAACAAATTTCACTTTCTCGAAACGCTTTTCTTTCCACAGCTATTCTGCATTTTATGTCTTCTTTATTTCGGCCATCAGAAATTATCTTGCTACCTAAACAGCAAAACTCATCAACTACTTTTATTGTTTCATTACCTAATCTAATTCCTTCAGCATCGCTTGATTTTCTGACACTACATTCCATTACCTTTGTTTTACTCTTGTTATGTTCATCTTATACATCCCTTTCAAGACACTGTCCATTCTGCTTAACTGCTGTTCCAGGTCCTTTGCTGTCTCTGACAGAATTACTATGTCGTTAGCAAACAGCAAGGTTTTATTTCCTATCCCTGGACTTTCATTCCCTTTCCAAATTTCTTCTTCTATTCCTTCACAGCTTGCTCAGTGTACAGATTGAACAACATTGGAGAAGGCTTCAACCCTGTCTTATTCCTTTCCCAACCACTGCGACCCTTTCATGCACTTCGACTCTAATAATTTGTCTTGTTTTTGTACAAGTTGAATATAGCTCTTCGCTCCCTGTATTTTACCCCTGATACCTTCAGAATCTGAAAAAGTGTTTTCCAGTCCACATTGTCAAAAGCTTTCTCCAAGTCCACAAATGCTAAAAACGTAGGTTTCCCTTTCCTTACTCTATCTTCTAAGACAAGTCGTAATCTGAGTATTGCTTCGCGAGTTCTCACATTTTCTTAAATCCAAGTTGATCTTCCGCAAGGTAGAATTCCATCAGAAAAAAATGTATCCCTGTTAATATCTTCTATAGTTTCCTGTAAACACTTCAAATGTTTAAACGTACGTCTGTCTCCGTGCACGCTCTCATTAGAAGTAATTTATAAAGTCAGTACAGTACATTATATAGATATGCATTTCCTATTCATCCACTACAAACAAGCCTTTGCCAGCATACAACAATAATAATTATACAGAGTAGTGGAAGAATTTGGTGTATGCGCCAAACTAATAAGACTAATACGAATAGCAATGACGGAAACCAGATCCACAGTAAACGTCTTTAACAGAACAAGTGAAAGCTTGGAATTTATTAGCGATTACAGCCAAGTTCGCTTATAATTGTATATTTCGATTACGTGTTTCGGCAGATTAAATTGCCATATTTCATTTCATTCATCACATCATAAATAAAAACGTTTGAAAACACTCTTATTCACCAACATTATTGTTGTAACTTAGTGTGACCGTATCACATTACAGCATGACGCTTTTAACATTTTAGTTGTAAGATGATATGCCAACAGTAACATTGGTGAATAAGAGTGTTTTCAAATCTTTTTATTTGTGACGCGATGAATAAAATGAAAGATCCTAAGATGGCAGTTTAAACCGATAATACAAATGTAAAATTACAAGCGAGCTTCTCTGTTAATCTAATAAATTAACTGTAAAAATCGCTACCCCCTTCCACCCCCAAATATGGCAAACTTTTATGAAAGCTTTGACTTTAATAAAAGGCGTGATGCAAGATAATAACGCTGCATAGTGAAACAAATAAAAACAATAATAAGGGCACGATGTCTATGATAACTAGCGAGGTGTGTGCATATGCTAATGATACTGCTGTTGAAGGAAGAAATATCAATACAATTCGAGGAACATATCGATTAATACAGAGTTGTGTGAAAATCTGCGACCAGGAGAACCACTAAGACATAAACATAATTGGGAAAGAACTATTTGCGAGCCCTAACAACAACAGTATTGTATGAGCAGTTAGCAAGCTTCAAATACAACTTCTCAGAAACAGCCTTGTTACAAGAGAAACAAAACTGCTAATATAAAAGTCCATAGCCCAGTTATCAAACGTGTGTAAGAGGTATGGACGCTGATGGGAAAGCCGCGGTGGAGTAGCCGAGCGGTGTAAAGCGCCTCGCTGCGGAGCGCGCGGTTGCTCGCCGTCGGAGGTTCGAGTCCATCCTGGGGCATGGGTGTGCGTGTTGTCCTTAGGTTAGTTTACCTTAATTTAAGTAGTTTGTAAGCTACGGACTGATGACCACGCCGTTTAGTCCGATAGATTTACAAACATTTGAAACTTTTGCAAATGGGAAATGACAAAAAGTGACTAAGAGTGTTTGAGCGGAAAATGTTGTCTGTTGTTGCGGTATTCAGACCGAAGACTGGTTTGATGCAGCTCTCCACCCTACTCTATCCTGAGCAAGCCTCTTCATCTCCTGATAATAACGGCACCCTACATCTATCTGAATCGGCTTAATGTATTCATCTCTCGGTCTTCCTCTACGATTTTTACCCCACTCACTTACCGCCAACGCTAAATTCTCGATTTCGTGATGTACAAGGATGTGTGCTACCAATCGCCCCCTGATTTTAGTCAAGATATGCCAGAAATTCCTTTTCTCTCCAATTCTGCTCAGTACCTCCTTATTAGTTACGCATTCCACCCACATAATTTTCAGCATACTTCTGTAACACCAAATTTCAAAAGACTCTATTCTCTTCATGTTTGCACTGTTTATCGTCCATGTTTCACTCCCATACAAGGCAACACTCCACACAAATGCCTTCAGAAAGAACTTCCCTATGCTTAAATTAATATTCTATGTTAACAAATTTCTCTTTTTCAAGAACGGATTTCTTCCCATTGCCATTCTGCATTTTAAATCCTCTAATGCGCCCATCGTGTGTTACTGTACTACCCAAGTAACAAAACTCATTTACCACCTTCATTGTTTCGTTACCTAATCTAATTCCTTTAGCATCCCCTGATTTTCTGACACTACATTCCATTACCCTCGTTTTACTCTTGTTGATGTTCATCTTACACCTTCCTTTCAAGACACTGCCGATTCCGTGTAATTGCTTTTCCAAGGCCTTTGCTGTCTCAGATAGAATTAGAATGTCATCAGCAAAACGCAATGTTTTTGTTTCTTCACCCTGAACTTTAATTCCTTCTCCAAATTTCTCCTTGCTTTCCTTTATAGCTTGCTCAATGTACAAATTTAATAACATTGGGGAAAGGCTACAAACCGCGGGTGGAAACATATAAAAACATGGGGCATTGATCATTAATAAGAGAATCAAATAATTGACACACTTACCCCTTCTGTCTCCAGATCCACAAATGCTAAAAACGTAGGTTTGCTTTTCCTTTAACTATCTTTTAAGATAATCCGTAAAGTGAATATTTCCTCCCGTTATTCTACATTTCTGCTGAATCCAAACTGAACTTCCCCGAGGTCGGCTTCTACCAGCTTTTCCATCCTTCTGTAAATAATACGTGTTAAAATTTTACAGCCGGCCGCGGTGGCCGAGGAGACTGAGGCGCTTCAGTAACAGTCTGCATGGCCTCTACGGTCGGGGGTTCGAATCCCCCCCTCGGGCATGGATATTTGTGCACTCCTTAGTATAAGGTAGTTGATAAGTAGTTTGTAATTTTAGGGACTGATGACCCCGTAGTTAAGTACCATAAGCTTAACAAACTTTTTTTTTTTTTTAATTTTACAACCATGACTTGTCAATAATCTATATCTATAAATGTGACTACGGTTAGGGGTTCGAATCCCCCCTCGGGCATGTATATTTGTACCGTCCTTAGTGTTAGCTAGTCCATAGGTAGTTTGTAAGTTTAGGGACTGACGACCCCGTAGTTAAGTCCCATAAGCTCTACAAACATTGGAACATTTTATAAATGTGAAAGTCTGTTCGGTGTTCGTTTATCACGTCTGAACCACAAGACATAAAGAACTAAAAATTTGTACAGTTACTAATGTCTACCCGGGGAAGTTTTTAGGCACGGTTTTATGGCGATGGGATAGCTGTTATATATATATATTAATGTGAATGTCTGTTCAGTGTACGCCTATCACGTCCGAATGAGAAGACGCAGAGACTTAAATATTTGTACAGTTACTAATTTATACCTGAGGAATTTTAGGCACTGTTTTATAGCGATCTGATAGATATTTAATAATTTGCAGAATATAACGCGAAATGTGGAACAATAATTACTCTTTGAAAATTGTACTTAGAAAATGGTTTTATTGGTTGCATTGGTTGCTTGAGGGTTGATAATGATGGAAAGTTATCGGTGTATATAAAATTCTACGTGTGTGTGTGTGTGTGTGCGTGTGTGTGTGTGTGTGTGTGTGTGTGTGTGTGTGTGTGTGTGTGTGTGTGTGTTAATATTTCGCTGTGCAGCGAAAATTACAGAACGCAAAAAAAATGGTCTGTGTGTAATTGTTGTCCGAAGTCTCCCGTTGGACACCATAGCAGTTCCATGCCGATAGCTATAAGGGGGTGGAAGATATGGTGGCTGAAAGTCGTCAAATTATAAAAGAAAATTCGGACTGAAGGCCAGCGATGACGTTTGCGATTCTATAGCAAGGAGGTTACGTACAGCGAAACGTGATGCCACAGACCACAGATTTTCGTCTATGCGTGCTAGAATGTCTTCAGCTCTTTCTCTGTAAAGATACGCATACGAATAGGAAAATATAAGAATAAATAAATAAAGCAGTAAAAAGGAAATTTATTTTAATACAGACATACAGCACTTTTACAAATGAATACATACCTGCAAAATTATATAATTGTACAACATATAACTCAATAAATATGAGATCGTACGCATTTTATGTCATTTGTGTTATGATTACTATCTTTCAAAAAATTCAAATGTTTGTAAAGCTTATGGGACTTAACTACGGGGTTGTAAGTCCCTAAACTAACAAACTACTTATCAACTGCCGGCCGCGGTGGCCGAGGAGACTGAGGCGCTTCAGTCACGGTCTGCACGGCTACTACGGTCGGGGGTTCGAATCCCCCCTCGGGCATGGATATTTGTGCCGTCCTTAGTATTAGTTAGTTCATAAGTAGTTTGTAAGTTTAGGGACTGATGACCCCGTAGTTAAGTCCCTTAAGCTTAACAAACATTGAACATTTGAACTTATCAACTAGCTTATCCTAAGGACAGCACAAATATCCGTGCCCGAGGGGGATTCCAACCCCCAACCGTAGTGACCGTGCAGACCGTGACTGGAGCGCCTCAGTTCCCTCGGCCACTGCGGCCGGCTACTATCTTTCTTTTCTTGGATACTGCATTTATAATTTTGTACATTATGCGAGACGGTCTTATTTCTTATTTATTATCCGATAAATATAGCATGTTTTTAGAAAAAAGGAGATGGAAAGAGAGAGAGAAAGGATAGGAGAAGTGCTAATTCAAAGCAGGAATAAATAAATAAATACCCGGGCAAAGCTGGGTTTTCAGCTAGTACACAATATGAGGGACACAGAACGCTAGAACACAGATTACAAGACGAATGTTCAAATGTTTGTAAAGTCTATGGGAGTTAACTACGGGGTCATCAGTCCCTAAACTTACAAACTACTTATGAACTAGCTTAAAGTAAAGACGACACAAACATCCATGCTCGAGGGGGGATTCGAACCCTCGACCGTAGTGGCCGTGCAGACCGTGACTGGCGCGTAGCAGACCGCTTGGCCACTGCGGTCGGAAACCGAGAATGATCGAGGAAAATCGTTGAAGAAATCAAGGTTCACCGAGGACTGTAGGTCTACCAAAGAAGAACAGTACCGCGTCGTGCGTCCCGACGTTTCCCCAGAGTCGTAACAAATGTTGGCCGTGTTGTGAGACCGGTGCTCTGTCGGAACGCGCTTTGCTTCGCGACCACTTAAGCCATTACGTGCCGCCAGGGCGCGGTTATGCAGCCGTTTCCTGCGGCGGCTGCTTCGATTATTCCACCCCTGTGACGCGCTGTGTCAACAGTGTGCACGGCCAATCACGGCCAGTGTTTGCTTTACCGCCGCTAATCCCACCCTCCGCTGTGCTGTGGCCAGCGCGCCCATGGAAGCAACTCTCTCTCTCTCTCTCTCTCTCTGCGTGGTGGTAGCCAGCGCGCATGCGCAGTCCTACCTCACTAAGAACACGTTCACACACACATACACACTCACACACATAATTTTATGCGTTTTTCTTAAACAACTCGAAAAGCGTCATCTCTAGCGAAATGGTAGAATTGGTTTACGTTTTAGGAGGCGATCCACTTATAATATTGTAAAAAGATATAAAATAGCCAGGATCGCTCATCATCAATTTTTATTAACGACGACCGGTTTCGCTGAACTATGTCAGCATCATCAGGTCAAATAAAATATTTTACAAGGCCATAATCTTTTAATGTCAAACAGTTGTTATATAACAATTTACAGTTCATAGGTGCACTATGTCATTATAATAAAACATAATTATCACAGTGAGTGACAAAACAGACTCACTGTGATAATTATGTTTTATTATAATGACATAGTGCACCTATGCACTGTAAATTGTTATATAACAACTGATTGACATTACAAGATTATGGCCTTGTAAAATATTTTATTTGACCAGATGATGCTGACATAGTTCAACTAAACCGGTCGTCGTTAGTAAAAATTGATAATAAGCGATCCTGGCTATTTTATATCTTTTTACGAAATGGTAGAAGTTCAAAATTAAACTGTAAAATGTAAACTTTCACGGCCGGAAAGGTCAAAATTACTAGAAATTTCCCGGCTATTACGCCGTGGTCTTATGGATTTATTATGGAAACCCAACGTTTCGTCTCCGACTACCAAGGACATTTTCAAGGGGGATCGTGGCACTTTTGAATATCCGATGCACACCCTGGCTCGCTACTGACTGAAGCCACACTCCGTTTACGAGGGCTCGCGCGCAGAGGTGTAACGTCAGATGTTTTTGATATGCGCGAACAATGCTTCGTTGCCGATTGATGTCGTTCCTTAATATCGTCCCATGGTGGAAGACTGTTACATTTCTTCTTCAAAGGAGGAATTTGTAAGATTCCGTGTAGCTATGGAGACGTATACGTCAAAGAACAGTAAAAAAACTACTAGATGAGCACAAGGGGAACTGTAGAAGGGGAAAGATTGACAGATCAGCTGTTGCTGAACATGTTTTTTAACCAGGGGACCACCTTATTCAATTTGATGAGACTCAGGTTTTAGCAGCCATAAATGGATACCACGAAAGATTGTACAGAGAGGCTATAGAAATTGTAAAACACCCCAATAATTTCAATAGGATGGAGGTGGGCGTGAAACTAAATGAAATCTGAATTCCGCTCTTGAGGAAGGAATGTAACAGGCTTCCACCCTGGGACAATGTTAACGGACGACGGCAATCGACGAATTTGGCGCGCATGTCAAAAAGATCTGACGTCACACCTCTGCGCGCGAGCCCTCGTAAACGGAGTTTGGCTTCAGTCAGTAGCGAGCCAGGGTGTGCATCGGACATTCAAAAGTGCCACGATCCCCCTTGAAAATGTCCTCTGCAGTCGGGGACGAAACGTTGGGTTTCTATAATAAATCCAAAAGGACACGGCATAATAACCCAAAAATTTTTAGTAATTTTGACAAAATTAAACTCCATATCATTTTCTACGACGAAAACTTATTATAATTCCTCTAGGATCAATATTTTGTGAGGGACGAGAGAAGTAAAATGAGCAAACTCTTAACCCTTTGAAACCTCCTAGCAGATTAAAGTTCTGTGGCGGAACCGGGACTCGAACCTGGGACCCGGGTTCGTGTCCTGGTTCCGACACACAATTTTAATCTGCCAGGAAGTTTCATATCAGCGCACACTCCGCTGCAGAGTGAAAGTTTTATTCTTAAAAACCGAATTATGGTAATAAAGTAGTCATCAGTCCGAAAATTGGTTTGAACACCACAGTGCTTTACTAGGAATGGTCCTGTTTGGAGGTGGTATGCCGTTTCCTTCCTCCGACCTTCGAACTAACTTATCCAGCCAGTTATAGGGGGACCTACAGTTTAACGTGGATTACGAACCACAGCGGTACTCGGTATTTTTCACATGAGCAATACTTCCAGACGTGAAAGAAGTGGAAAATGACAGATAAAAATCCTAGGTCATAGAGGGGATCGAACGCACGACCTCAGGATTTGTAGTCTGGCACTCTACCACTGTGCAACCAAGGCGCACAAAATAAATAAATAAATAAATAAAAATAAAATAAATACATGAAATAAAAAAAATAAAAAACAACGAATTATAAAGTTTAAATGTAAGGTCGATTTAAGTAGTTTTCGATCGAATAAAAACGACATCGAAGAGCCCCTTTCCATTCCTCTGGCGGCTTCAGTTCTCTCCATTGAGTGTGTGGATGATTTTTACTCTGTTTGTGCGTACATAAATAATTTATTTTCTGTTTATTACATTAGTACTTGTTTCCAGTTAGTGAGTGACTTTTCTTTTTAGTGCATCTGTGAACAATGGCTGAGAGTTGTTTAATTTGAGAAAGTGATGTCAGTGACATTTGTGACACTTGGGAAACAGGAATTAGTGTATTGGTTCGTCAAAGTAAATTAGGGTACGTTCGGAAAGCTCAAGTTTTTCTGGACAAGAAACAAGGTGTTGTTCATACGTCCTGCAGGAAAGAATAGACACGAGCAAATTCAATTAAAAAGCTTCAGAGCGCCGCTTTTTCAGAGCAACAGCCTTTAACTTCTCTTGATTCCCAGCATTTAGATTCGGTTTAAACAAAGTTTTGTTTTTAAATGTGTTTGTTTTGAGCGAAAGCGATAGGCAAAGTGTTTTATAACAAACAAAAGAAAACAGTGTGTAGTGAGACGGATTATTGTCTCCACTACTACCTTTGACTGATGACCCCGTAGTTAAGTCCCATAGACTATACAAACAAACATTGAACTACTACCTTATGTAAGCTCAATATCTCAGAAGATTATGTTTATATTTTATGTTTTTAAATGATTTTTATTTAAATGTTTTATTAGGTGATTCTTAAAAGAGTTTTCGTATGTTTCTTGTGTTTCATGTGCTGTGACGACGATTCAACATACGAGAGCTACATCTTTGACGCCGAGCTCAAGGAATAAACATCTGGCCACTTCAAGAACATGCTGGTCTCTGCGGTTATCTTCGCGGATATTGACATTATTATAGAAACTTTCAAAAAAAATGTTCAAATGTTTGTAGAATTTATGGGACTTAACTACGGGGTCATCAGTCCCTAAGCTTGTAAACTACTTATGAACTAGCTAAGACTAAGGACGGCAGAAATATCCATGCCCGAGGGGGGATTCGAACCCCCGACCGTAGTGGCCGTGCAGACCGTGACTGGAGCGCCTCAGTCGCCTCGGCCACCGCGGCCGGCTAGAAACTTTCGAGGAAAATCAAAAAGACCATAAAATCAGTCTCTATGTAACTGACATTGAGTCTTGATCTGTATTGTGAGAGCAATAAATGTCATTGTGTCTCGAAAGTTAACCAGGTGTCAACGATCAATATTTTGATACTTATAGAAATTTTACAAGAAATATATTCATTGACAGGAGCTGAAGAATTGTTTACTGTCAAATCATTTTACAATTTGAAACAAGACATTTAGAGAAAGTTATTTTGTTTGACAGATAAAGCAAGAAGACTTATGAATTTTCAGAATTTTAATCAGTCGATCTTATATATCAATCGATCATCAGTGAACAGGAATTGTAACATCTGTGTCTATAGCAGCCAGCACAACTAGGAACTTCTGTTTGACAGATCTTTTAGGGAACTTTAAAACATTTATTTCAAAGTAACAGTTTTAAAGAAGTGCAAACCTAGAATCATATGCTTCTTATATCAATATTTGACACCATAGTAAAACCCAAACAGTACAAAATAATTTACTGGCTCCGTTATGTGGATGACATCATATGCCTCCTGGATGAAACACCCAGTCGCATGCAAGAACTTCATTATGACATCAACAATGTTCACCAAAAAATAAAATTCACCATAGAAACAGAAAATGACAGAAGGCTAAACTTCCTTGACCTCACAATACACAGAGAGAAAAATCAACACAAATTCTCCATATACAGAAAGTCCACCACCATAAGCACAGCCGTACAGAAATACTCAAACAATCCAATTACACAGAAGAGTATGACACAAATATCATAGACAAATTAAATCACAAAATTAAAGCTAAGTTAAAAGGAACACCTAACACACAAAGCAAACTGATCAGAAACACACCACAAGCACAAAAAACATAAACCCACTCTACTCCCATACACAAAACACTCACACACAGGAACACTCTGTGACGATACTGCCGGCCCTCTCATCTCATTGTTATCGTACAATACCGTCTGCGTCGGACCCGGAATCGTGTGGTTCAATTGCGATATATGTCGCGTGTGACGTTACAAACGAAATAGGCAGCCTAGGAATCAGTGTAGTACAGTGTCTCGGTGATACTGTGATTGAAAGAAGTGAATAGATTTCATTAATTAAGAGATTTGTATAGGACGTTTCCAGACAATACTTTTGTCATTGTTCATTATTTCAATAAATAGACAGACGAAGGGTAGAAACTTTTGTAAAAACACAAAAACATGAAAATAAATACCATTGTATATATGTTAGGCTCATAAACAAGTTGTGTAGACCAGCTAATTGTGTAATTAATGTAATTGTCGAAATTCCAATATTGTAATTCTTTGTATATATTGACTGACGTGAGATTTTAAACCTAGTTTCAGAATTGACAACATATTTGGTACTTTAGTATATGTTAGGAACATGTATGATGTAGTCATTAACAAATTAATTGACATTTAACATCGCACTTTGTTGTCAAACAGCAAGATCGGAGATTTCAATTCAAAAAGAAATGTGTCATCTAAAATTATTGTATGTATAGTTTTCATTTTATGTTGTGATTATTTTAGTGTACATGAAATGTTTTACTTGTGTGTTTGGTAATTGTAAATTAGCATATTCAATTGTTATGAACAATGCATAATGTAACGTCATTATTGTCGATTTTATATATTTGCCTCACCGCCTTGCGTGGGAGAGTTTGCGTCGTTTGTCAAGTGCTCTGGAAGCTATGTCAGTCTGTGTTTAAAGTATCAAACTTCTGCTTTATAATTTCATGCTCCCCGTTCCATGTTTAATTATCTATTCCTTTTTTTAACATTGGCTTTGTGTTTGTTAAAATGTTGGCTGCTCCCTTAAAGTGTGAGCAGTTAGATAAATTTCCATTGCACATGTACTGTGGCCACTCGCAAAGTAATTTGGAGCAGCAGCTAGCGTTTAAACTTGCATTTGCATACCTCAACTGCCCGAGAGGTTACATAGAAAATTTAACAAGCTACTTTCAGTAAATTTGCTTTTTAGGTACGAGCTTCCTTGACCAAACATGTTTCGCTTGCATTGCAGCATCATCAGTGGGATATTTATTTTATATTGTCTGTCAAATGAACACTGAAACAATTATTTTTTTGTGCATTAAGTGTAGAAACTACAGATAATTGTGAAACCAATTTAAATCGCTTCTTATTTTTATAGGTACACTAGACCTACCTTAATACCACAAGTAGTTGTGTTTGTGGTTGTTTATTTCAGAAAACATCTCTGTGTATTTTTGACAGTTTATCTGCAAACCAAAACGTGTGTAGTTAATGGGGTGAATGGTTAACTTCTAAACATAGGTATTTTTTTACGAAAATGTAGCACGTCATTTTTGTGTTTTGGTTTATTTTATTGTTGCGACTGTTTCTATAACAAAATATCTACGTGTTTATGACAAATTTGTGTCACTTACTTCGATGAATATGCGGTGTTTTCACGTTGTGAAGTAGCACTTTGGCACTTCACTCAATGTTACGAAAACGTAACGATGATGAGCAGTTGAGTTCTGGTAGTAGTGTTAAGAACAGTTGACTGTGGTGTGGGCAGGAGTTTTGAAGCATGTTACTTTCGATTTAGTGTGTATGTGTGTGTGTGTGTGTGTGTGTGTGTGTGTGTGTGTGTGTGTGTGTGTGTGTTTGTTTGTTTATAGGTTACAGTCAGTTCATTGAGGGCAGAGAATACAGTTCCGTTGCAGAGGGCTGAGTATTCATTTATTATTTCTTTCTATTATGGCTTTCTGTATGTGGCAGTTCTCTTCGATTCTTAATTTTTGTGGGAGCCTTTTGCTGTGTTTCAGAATCTTTAGATCAGTATTTATGACAGTTCTTTTGTGGTTCATGCTTATGAAGTGTTCTGCAAACGTAAAATGGTTATTGCTTTTTAGTGCTTTTCTGTGTTCTGTGTATCTAGCATTGAAATTTCTGCATTTCTGTCCAATGTAAACTAAGTTACAATCCTGGCATGTCAGTTGGTAGATGCCAGAAGTCTTATGTTTGTTTGTGTTGGTGTTGCTTGTCTTTAGTTTTATCTGTATTGAGTTATCTGTTCTATATGCTATTTTCAAGCCTTGTTTTTAGAGAATTTTTCCTGTTCTGTGGGTTGATTTATTGTCATATGTGAGAGTTAAAATGTTTTACTAGATTGTGAAGTAAATACAGTTAATTCTACCACTTCCAAACAAGATACTTAGCTTTTCAACATTACGATGTATGGGGGTTCTGCTCGCTGCAAATTTATTCTCCTGGGGCGTTGTGGTAGAAATAAATACTCTTATGTACAATGTTTCACTTCTTCTTTAATTTGCAATCAAACTGCTTGTCCACCAGAACATTTACAACTTAATAACAATAACATACACAATGGAATAGAACTTTCAATAATAAAATGAACAAGCAAATAAATGTGAGGAGCCCAAATGAAGCATCGGGGTGCTCCAGGGCTCTGTCCTCTCCCCTCCTCTACCTCATATACTTGGCTGATATGCCGCAACTCAAGCCTCCTGCTATGTGCTGACGACGCTGCCTACCTTGTGCTTGCGCCTGCCCTCGCCCGCTCCCAACACCTTCAATCCCATCTCTCCGAATTCTCAATCTCGTGTAACCAGTGGCTCCTCACCGTTATCTCCACCAAATCCCAGGCAGTCTTAGATCACACCATCCCATCCTTCCATTACTGTGAACTCTACCTTACGATCCATGACCGCCCCATCCCACAAACCAAAACCCTCAAATTCCTAGGCCTTACTCTTGATAGCTCCCTGTCCTGGAAACCTCACCTTCAAACAGTCCATGATAAAGCCCTCTCACATCTCAACCTCCTCAAACTCCTTTCCGGCTGGACATGGGGCCTCAACCCTTCCACCATCCTCTTCACCTACCATTCCCTCATGCGTCCTATCCTATGCTGCTTCCACCACTCTTGTGTTTCTGCTCCCCCTGCCCACTACCACTCCCTCCAGGTCCTTGAACCCAATACCCTCTGCCTCGCTTACCGCATCCGAGTCCCCTCCCCCACGCGGATCCTTTGTGACCTTATTCCTTTCCCACAACTGCTCAAGTTCCTCGAACACCTCCGCTTCCACTACGTAACCGCAAACTTGACTCCCACCACCCAATTGTATCCCACCTCTTTCTGCATCCTGGGCCCCTGCCATACCAATACCTTGTTATCTCTCCCTTCTTTCACCTCCACACTCTCCACATCCTCTCTGAGGGTAACTTCCATCACCTCCCGCTCCCGGATAACGCCCTCCATCCCGACATCTACCCATCCCATCTACCGTAGTCCTTCCCCATATTCGTACGCCCCCTCTCTTTCTCCTTCCTATCCCACTCCCTCCCCCTCTTCCCCCATCCCTTGGAGTCCTTACGACTTCCTCTCCTATCTCCCGTACCCCTTCCTTTCCCATCCATTCCCTCTGCACCTCCCCTCCCTCCCACATTACCTGCGGGGTATCTGTGTCCAACAATTTTAACAATGTGCCGTCAGTGTTGTAGCGTCAGTGTTAGTGATCAGTGATGAGTGTTTCAAGTTTTAGAACTTCAACAACCACCAATCAGGCAAAATATTGCATTGCCACGTGCTTTTAAATGTGTGCCCTCGCCATCTTCTTCTGTCCTCCAATGACTGTGTTTTAATCTCTGAGAGTTTTGACCGTGGCTATTTTAACTTATGAATGTGTATTTTAAAATTCTTTGATTTATGTATAAGTCTCCATTTGTTAATGTCATGTAAAGCTATTAATTCTGCGAGTTTTATCACCGTTTCATGTTTGGTGCGAATTGGAAAATCTGTACAACCGATCGGCTGAAGATCAGCACTGAAGCTGCTACCAGCCTGCTACAACAGGTGGCTTTAAAGTATCAATAAAGAAAAATAAAAGTAGATAAGCAACGAATTCCAACGGATAATATTTGGAAGAAGTTAATGGAAACATAGCTATCGAAAAGTGAATCAGTGACGATTGTTTGAATAAATTTGCTCGAATATTTATAAACCGTTCTTAACTCCAACGTGTGGCTGCTGCTGAAGACGTCTTTACTTGGCTATGTCTTGGCATAGAGTGATAGAGTGATGGAGTTTCCCCACGAAATACACAGTGGGGGGAGGGAGGTAGAGAGGGAGGTTAATTGTGGTGGCCTCACTTCAGTTCATAGTCAAAAGTAAGAGACGAAAATTCAAAATTTTAAATTCCCGGTTGGCGCCATCTTAATTAATGTAGTAAAATTTTCAATTTCCATGAGACCATGATCGAATTTTCGAATATCCCACCCGGTTGTCATTTTGAACCGGTACCGTAAGCCACTCTATCTTGATGACGTCATACAAAGTGTCCTTGTATCTGCAATCTCCCGGTACTTGTAGAGAGAGAGGCAATACAGAGTTGAGCTGCTGGATATTAAATGGCCACCTTGCAAATAGATTCTGGCATTGGTAGCCAGATGAAAGCTTCGTGTGAACTACTAGGGACTTTCTGTTACAAAATCTCTTGTTCCCCAGCCCAACTGGGAACTGACTTGAATTAGAATTAATTTAGCAGTGGAAGTTAAAGGAAGGTGGCCAACACATGTAGTAGATCACAGTAACTAATTTTACAATTATTAATAGACGAGCCACTACACACAAAATCATTTCATGGGGGTGGCCGAGAGAACATTTATGGCGCAACGGATATAACTTAATAATTGCATCTGAATTTGTTGTCAGCACTAGTGAGAAACAATAATAAATTAAATTAAATTAATTAAAGGGGGAAGGTACTCATTAATTACTATTAATATGCAAGGCAAAATTGCACTGAACAAATTATTTATTCAGCTCAAACACAAGCAAACGGGGAACCAAGTTTGATACACAATAACAATACATCCCACTGAAATAATGTACTTAAGTTAATCTACCATACACAAACAATGCCCAGCATTCAATTTAGCACAAAGTACCGGGTGATCAAAAAGTCAGTACAAATTTGAAAACTTAATAAAACATGGTATAATGTAGATAGAGAGGTAAAAATTGACACATGCTTGGAATGGCATGGGATTTAATTAGAACAAAAAAAAGTATAGCTAGACACGTCAAAAATCTCTAGTGCGCGTCGTTTGGTGATGATCGTGTGCTCAGCCGCCACTTTCGTCATGCTTGGCCTCCCAGGTCCCCAGACCTCAGTCCGTCCGATTATTGGCTTTGTGATTACCTGAAGTCGGAAGTGTATCGTGATCGACCGACATCTCTAGGGATGCTGAAGGACAACATCCGACGCCAATGCCTCACCATAACTCCGGACATGCTTTACATTGCTGTTCAGAACATTATTCGTGGACTACAGCTATTGTAGAAGAATGATGGTGAACATATTGAGCATTTCCTGTAAAGAACATCATCTTTGCTTTGTCTTAACATATTATGCTCATTATTGCTTTTCTGATCAAATGAAGCGCCATCTGCTGGAAATTTTTTGAACTTTATGTTCTAATAAAATCCTTTGTTATTCCAAGCATGTGTGTCATTTTTTATCTATCTACATTTTTCCGTGCTTTATTAGGTTTTCAAATTTATACTGACTTTTTGATCATCTAGTGCACTGCAATGAACTCTATTGTGGGAAGATTTACAATCATCATACATTAATACATTCACACGCAATGCAATAGCGGTACTCACAAAAATCAGCGCGTTGAAACGAATCACAAGCGTGCGCCGCTGGCGTAAACAACGGTCCACCGAGCCGGAATGTACCACACAACAAAATAAATTTCGTAGGTGGCTCTGGTCTTACTTGTCCAACTTGAGATGGTGCGTGAGTATACCGAAGTTATGTTGCTTTTAAATTAGCCACACAATCTAGGCACTGCCTTGTGAGCAGTGAAGAGAACTCACGAGACTAGCTGTGAATCGTCGAAGTCGAAGTCCGTACCCACGTGGTTCCGAAAAAAAATACAAAAATTAAATTTTCGAGAAATAAAGAACATTAACTATGGTGTGAAACCCTTAGAAATGCATAGAATTTCATAAGACAGCTAATGAAATGCAGCTACATGCAATTGGGAGAGTTTACATAGACGGATGAAGTCCAGTCTCCAAAACCAGAAAAGTGAAATAATTACAAAGTCGGAGTAAGTAAAAATAGGAACCACGGCATGCAACACCTAGAAATACGTAGAATTTCATAAGCAGGCTATTAAAGGAGGTTGTACAAGGCTCGGAGAGAATTACTGACCGAGTGCAAACTGCAAGTTCGGAAAATAAACAGCAAAATTAAGATAGGCGGAGGGAAATCAGAAAGGTACACGCATAATTAGAAGGGTATGGAACAGCCATAGAGGTAGCTGAAGGCTTTGTTCTAAGAACACACCACGTGAAACACATATCAGTCACGGAAGGAAAAAGATAAGAAATATTTCACATGCACTGCAAAAATTTAACATATCCTCTCTTAATAATCGCGACCCATAGAGCTAGAAAGAATTTACACAGAGTTCGTACACCGCCACATAATCACAAAAGGTTTGAATATTCCAGGCCATTACCAGATTGAAACTACCAACATATTCACCGTGTATATCTGCAGGAAATCACCAGAATGAAGAACTAAAAACATTTCCGCTCATGATCGGAGAAAATATTCCGAAAAATGAAGCTAAGTAGAACATAGCAGGCAACGAATAGCTACCATCTAAATGGACACGAAAGTAGAACCAACTCACCAAACTGAAGAGCAACCCAAGAGTGACCACTGGCCAGCAGGGGTCTGGATGTATGGGAAGACCCAGAGACAGAGGTGGAGGGGACTGAAGAGACTTGCGCGACACCATAGAGAGACTCGCTCCACGCATGGCCAACACAAAATCTGACCACCTGGTGCAGAAACCTATTTGGTATCTTCAAAAACAACAGTTGGTAACGACTACCTATCGACACGAAGCCAGCGAGCATGCAAGAAGATCAGGCAGCAGCAGACAAGGAATTTCTCGTACACAGAACGGAATTCCAGAAGATTCTCATACTCTCACAGACAGAAATAAAACAATCACACACTCTCATAGGGACAGTGGCGTAACGGAGAAGCCATTCATATTGCCACATTCATAGACATAATCATAATTTTTAAACATAATAAAATAGAATCAACACTAACATAGCATTAATGGAAATAACATTAAAAATGTGAAATGAAATCCTATTCCAAAGACCTCGAAAAGAGCGAGGTTCTAGAGCAACAAAAGGCCGATCTAGCGACCTTAAATAAATTACAAATTTAAATAATCTGTGGAAGACGACAGACGGTCGTCTTTCAATATCTTACCGGTAGGCTAGACCAAGAGACGAGAATTAAGGATATGCTTCGGGAATTCGTATGGAAATCCCGGGAGGGATGGCGACGTTCGTATTAGGGATCAATACTGAGCAAAGTTAGAGAACCGACGCTGAAGGCGGACTGCAGAGACGATTCTACTGCCGCCAACAGCGTAAAGCCTACAAAGGTAAGAGTAGTCCGATCTCGTAGAGAGAAATGTAGACGTATATATGGCTGTTAAACTCTTTATAGTGACCGATGTCTTCACCATTCCGTCTCTAATTACATGGCTGTCGACGAGACGTTAAACCCTAAGCTTCCTTCCACCTTCTTCCACATTACTAGACGCTTAAAAAAAACGCTTTAAAGCATGTTCTAAAGTCCGTAATACAAAAAATCACCTACGTTTCAGCATTTAGTGACATTTAGCATGTAGTGACATCGAAATCAATGGCGCAATCATGGGGGGAGAGAGGAAGGGGACTTATGAGGCTGAAACCACTCCCCAGCACCTCCCAAAGATTTTTTAATTTTATTATTTTTTATTATTTTCATTTTTTTAATCATGTCCGCACCGGTAAACTGAAGTAGTACACATGTAATAAATCACAACGTAACTAAAATTTGCCAAGCACAAGTTAACGTGACAGTGGGTCTCAAGCGTGATGCCGCCAGTGAGAACGTGTGCTGCTGTTACTGTGTAGTGGGCGGTTTTAATGCCGCCAGTGAGAACGTGTGCTGCTGTTACTGTGTAGAGAGCGGTTTTAATGCCGCCAGTGAGAACGTGTGCTGCTGTTACTGTGTAGAGAGCGGTTTTAATGCCGCCAGTGAGAACGTGTGCTGCTGTTACTGTGTAGAGAGCGGTTTTAATGCCGCCAGTGAGAACGTGTGCTGCTGTTACTGTGTAGAGAGCGGTTTTAATGCCGCCAGTGAGAACGTGTGCTGCTGTTACTGTGTAGAGAGCGGTTTTAATGCCGCCAGTGAGAACGTGTGCTGCTGTTACTGTGTAGAGAGCGGTTTAATGCCGCCAGTGAGAACGTGTGCTGTTGTTACTGTGTAGAGAGCGGTTTTAATGCCGCCGCGACCAGCTCTGATGCTGCCACTGTTGTCACTGCTATGCTGAAATTTCGAGCTGATTGTTCATATGCGGCGACCCGCTGCTTAGCAGGTCAGCGGCGCCACCGAGTGGAATCTTATGAACACCAATACTTGTTTTAGTTAAATTTTTATACATATTCTCATGTGAGTTAAACTGTAAAGACCTTTCTCTTTGGCTAGTAGCATAAACGCTTTTTAATTATTTTAGGAGATGATTATATTGTCGCGTTGAAATGGAAGCAGGCTTGGAAGGCAACTGAACACAGCACTTATACTGGAAGCACGTTTATTACGAACTTAACATACACGCAGCACCGACTGCCTCTCGGGCAGAGTGCTCTGCTATTTATACACAGACAGAATTTACCAGAAATTAGAAGAACAGTAAACATAAGAAACACGTAGAATTTAGAAGTGAACATAAGAAAAATGTAGAACAGTCTGGAATTATTCATTACGAAGAAATAAATTTTTGCCGGTCGGTGGGATTGAACCGACGACCAGCAGCATCGTAATCTGTGACGCTACCCCTGCGCCATGCCGGAAGTCGGCTTACGTAGTATCTCGCGGCAATATACACTCCATTTCCACCACGTTGCTCCTCTTCAACTTTCAAATTAATACAAGCCTACTCATTTCATTTCTTGTGCAATTGTTTTCGCAGTATAATTGCCATAATTATAAAGAAGTGTAAAAATAAGTCAGATTAGTAGTTCAATATGCTTTATTTTTTTAAATTAGCCCCCACTCCTCCCCCCCCCCCCCAAAAAAAAATCCAGGTTGCGCAGCTGCATTGCATGGTAACGACAAAAGTTATCAACTCCCGGTAGTATGTAAACTCCACTACAGTATGCGTATATGTTTCAAAGTTTGCTACAATGTGATTTACACTACGGCATTTCCTCTGTTTATGGCAGTTCGCTGTCTTTACTGCAAGCCATTAAACGTTTCGTTTGCTTTTGTACCTCAACTGCTAGGTACCTATCAAATGTTTATGGAGATTTCGAAAGAAGTAATTTTCCTTTGTCAGACTACTTCCGTTTGAAACACATAACGTGTTTGATTGACGTTTATGATTCATACCACTGGCACTGGGGCATTAAGAAGTGAAATACGGAGAAACTGCTTCATTCCTTCCGTTTTGTCAGTATGTTCAAATGTTTTGTAGTTCGATAAATTGTACATACTGCGATGGGTGAAAACCTTCCACAGCATCCACCACGTTTTAGTACATGTACTATTTACTACTGAGACACTCCTGAATTCCAGTCAGCTGAAAGAAATTCCTGAAAGCTGACCATAGACATACATTACTAGACTGGCAAACGTCCATCTGTGACTGAAGCCTGATGCCGCCATCTTGCCTTACGTCACGTCAAAAAGTTTCTGTACGGTACTGCTATAATCTTCTGATACGTATATGACATTATAAGCTTTAGTTGTTGGTTTGAACGTGGATTTGCATTTGAGCTAATACTTTAGTACTAATTGAATTTAACTCAAAGGCGTAAATTGTCGAATCGTTTTATAAGAACGTGATACGCACGGTTAAGTTTTCTTAGCGTCCAGGCGGCCTCCCGTGATTATGTTGTCAATTGTGTGACGTTGCCAGTCACGTGACAACGCAAATGTTTCGATATGAAGTTTCGTTTACGAGACAATTACTTTTACTGAGTGACCGAATTGTACATACAAGAATCTGTCAACCATAGAGCATTTACTTCATTGTCTGTACGAAACACTAATCAAGTGACTTCGGTGTGGATTTCTAAGAATATTAATATCCTGGCGAGGGCTTTCTACCGTCTTGTTGATGTTGCCAACATAATCATGCGAGGCCGCCAAGAAGGTAAGTTAATTTTTACCGTTGCATACAGTTACAAAAATACTGTACTTACCCGAAAACACTCAGAAGAATAAATATATGTCTTATCCACGGCAAATAGCATATTTATAGCGGTCATACTGTAAGTTAACCACCCTCCGCTTCCTACCAGTTGCCGCCTTGCTCAGTGGTTATTTACGGTGTTAAAAGCAGATGTTATTGCCCTGATAAAATTGCATTGCAACGGATAACGTCTTTTTACACACAAAAGACTGCAGCAACTGATAGCATACCGGGGGCAGTTCCCTTACTAGATGAAATTCCCCCATTTATGTTCTCGCAATTCCCCATTAAATATTCTCACTCTCTTTTTAATCATTAATTAAGCATAAATGGGACTCAGAATTTCATAAAAAGAACTAGAGAGGAAATGTTTAACTATTTACACAAGTTTATGAAATTCACTGTACATCTCCCTATCATCATTTTAAAGCGAACAATACAAAATATTCATTCACTAAATGTATGACCAATGGACTGAGACAAGGGTCGTAACCTTACATTCATACCGTACATTCTTTACTCTCTCATACTGCAGCCACGTGGCTATTCACAACATTCCCATTATACAAAATCATTTCCCCGCTGAAATAAAGACAGAATTAACACAACCAACACAGTTCCTGATACTTTACCACGGAGGTCACCATACTCACGTCCTTCCTCTTCGACAGCCGGAAACGTTCTCTCTCCTGGCCGCTCCCCGTCCTAACCGATCCTCCCGTTCCAGTTCGCGAGTAGCCGCGCCCTGATTGGCTTGTGATCTAACGGGATCATCTGCCAACCTCCGAATTCTGAAGGAACTCGCAAGTCGCAGCCACTTGACCATCTCATCCCCAAGGAAACCTCTCTGCCACATCCCAAAACTAAAGTTGGCAATCCTACCGAGTTTTCTACATCTCTGCCTTCCCAGCCGCGGCTTCATACACACTTACAGACCCTCACACACACAATCACATACGGTATAAGAGGAGTTGGGTACTGTAGAGCAAAGCTCCTTATGTGAGCGGCGCTCACTTATTTGTCCCGCAATAACAATTTTAATAAATAATAAAGCATTATTGTCTTCACCTAGTAAATCCCCCATTACAGAGGCACTAAAGGCCAAGCACACTTTTACGAAATGATAATCAGATGAAAGTAACGTACACTGTAGTATACAAGGATTTAATGGAATGATACTACAGTATCGTTTCAGTACTACTAAAAGAAAAGCCCAAGTTGATCGAAACTGGTAACGGATTAATAAAAACAGGAAACACGAACTCATTATTGTGTCAAAGCAGACTGTAGATTTCGTGAGAACTGTCAAATGAAGAAGAATACGTGCTATCAACGATAAACAACATTTATGATGACCCATACGACTGACAAAAAATCTGAAGTTGAATGAAATTGGTACAGATTAATAATAACAGCAAATCAATGCTACTCATTACTGTACGTGTCAAAGCTTACTCCAGCTGCAAAAATTACAACACACGAATTTCCCAAAAGTCAAAATTGTAAAGACAGCGTAGTAACGTCAGTTCATCCGTATTTTTACGACTGTTTTCTGTAATAACACAAACGACGGATGACATGTTTGCAGTATAGAAATATGGCGTCGAGACTTCACTGACACCAATGATACTGTATACGGCATTGCCGGTCTAGTAATATATGTCTGTGAAGCTGTCAGTGCTGTTGACAACTGTGAACCAACTCTGAAGCGTACGTGGCTGTAGGCGAAAGCAAGAGATTTCTGTAGAGCTACAAAGAAAGTAAGAGAATGAAACAGTGTACATCCAACGAATACCCATTATTTCCGGCAGCTCTACCTTTTAACTTCAAGAAACTGTAGTTTCCAGTAAGACTTGCATTTTTTATTACGATTAAAAAATCACTGGGCAACGTATTAAATACTACAGAGTGATTTTTACATCTCCATGTTCATCACACGGTCACACGTCGCTTGCTACGGTATGGGCTCCCCAAAGAATTTATTCATATTAGAATTTGGACAAGTAACCAGAAACATTGTTTATAATCAAGTTTCGGATTAAATAAATGTATTAAAGTTACATATCGTTTGCATATTGATGACTGTCCTTCTTTGTTTGAATACTGCAGTTATTATTTTTTTACATTACGCAAGACAACCTTATTTCTTGAATACTCTCTCATAAATATATATTATTAAAAAAAGGAGATGGACAGAGAGAGAAGGGATATAAAGTACTAACTGAAAGCTCGAATAAATAAATAACCCGGCAACGCCAGGTTTTCAGCTAGTATATCTTTAAATAAAAATATACACGGCGTGGTAAGGTTTTGTAAACATACAAGCTGTACCTGGCGACTCATTGCTATGGATTGTTGCAGATTAAAACACGTCATGGAAAAGAATTAAAAGTGACAGCACATAATTTGTAATTTCGCAGTGATTTCTGACTGGAAGTTGGGTGTACACCCTACAGCCCGAGCTAACCTTATACGAGGCGCGTACAGAAAGTAAGTTCCGTTTTGTTACAGTATCGCCTACCAGAAGTCACTGCTGAGAAATTTATTTTACCACTCTCTCCAATCCTTCTCCCTCAATTACAGTATCAACTAGATTTAAATGATAATAATAAAAAAGTGAAACAGATCCATCCATAATGAAAACTAAAGCATTAGAAACAATCAGTCAGAGATACCCCGAAGATCAGTTGCTCCACATCTACACAGATCGGTCATTAATGCATAAAAAAGGAAACGTCGGTGTACAGAAAAATTTTCTGTTTTTATCTGACTTTAAAGTTTAGCGGCGTTAGCACAATATTACACAAAAAAACTAACAGATTCCGCGATCACCCTTTTTTTTTTTTTTTTTTTTGACCGGGTGTAGCAGATGAGGTTGTAAAACTCTTGCTGCTTTGTGTAAAATGATGCTTGGTTTGCTTATAACGGATTGTACTAACTGAAAAAAATTAAGTTATATTTTGTGACGAAAGACTGTTTATATCGATCGATTTCGTTTAATTCCGAAGATTTACTTGCACGCATTACTATAAAATCACATTCATGAAAGTTACAATATAATGATATCTAGAAGTTTCTAGTAAATTATAGAAACAAGACCAACAATGGCTCCAAGCATCATGTTACATAATCAAGATTGTTGCTAGAAAAATAGAAACACTTCATGAATTATTAAAATGTGGGTCATTTTAAATAAGTACAAAATTTCAACTGAAATGATTATATTTTCATCAAATTTCACAACGAAACCGATCTCACACACACAATTGGTAGTGAAGAAATCCATGACTTGCGACTATCCTTATCGAGAGAGAAAACATGAAAGACGAAGTGCACAACCGCGTTCTGGGCAGCTCGTAAAAAATAGATGAACATCACAAATATATGAAGAGCGTAATTAGCTGCCAGAGAAAGCTGTGGTCAGCGACAACCGTCGTAGATAAATTGTTTACTGAATAAAAATTTCAATGTAATACTATAAATGCGAAAACAAGAAAACGTTGGTGTACAGAAAAATTTTCTATTTTTATCAAACTTTAGCATCACACCACTCTTAATTTAGAAGGTGAAGTTGAATCCATCAGATTTACAGTAAATCGGCTAAAAACTGAGTTGCACACATTTGACAAAGTAGTCCTTTTTTTTTACTCTGAAGCAGCAATATCAGCAATTGATAAGATATAAAAAATTGCTCAAGTAAAAAATATCCAAGAGATAAGTAAGTCCCCACAACAATACAACAAAAAATTGCAATTCAGTGGATACCATCTCACTGTGGCATAGATGGTAATGAGAAAGCCGATTTTCTAGCCAAAAAGGGCACAAAAATTAAACAAATCGGAAAAACTACACTGTCGTATTTTGCAGTCAAATGTATTATTAACAATATATTTAGAGAAGAATTGAGAAAAATCAATAAAATCTCATGCGAGGGGAAGATATGGGGAACCCTGTTGGATGACCAACTGACACCAGATGGACCAAGAAGAGAGGCAGTAGCGACATTCCGCCTGACTACGGGACACGACTGTTTGGCCGTCCACCTGCACAAGATCCCCAGCCTGACGTCTCCACAATATGTTCTGTGTCACAAGAGTGGTACCATAATAAACAGTGATCATTTAAAATAGTGTTCAGAATTGTACAATTGTAATGTAGGCTTAACAACAATGTATTGGGAACCAAAAAGATAAATGACGTTAAGTACCGGAACATTAAAATAATAATAATACACTGAGATATGTACGTGTGTCAATGTATCAGATAGTTTAATATATGAATGTGTAAACATTTTAATAGTGGAGAAACGTCTTTAAAAGGCCCTGAAGGTTACAAGGTCTCTCTCTCTCTCTCCCTCTCACACACACACACACAAAACCACACACGGAGAGAGAGAGAGAGAGAGAGAGAGAGAGAGAGAGAGAGAGAGAGAGAGAGATGTGTGGTCTTCCAAAAGGCCTTTGATTCAGTTCACAGAAATACACTTCTATACGTCGTGTTAGAAGATTGATGAATGGATGCTTCAACAACACATGCGATAATATAGGGAACGTTAAGCAACACTACTGCAAGGATCAGGCATCGCAGTACAATTAGATTAGATTAATACTTGCTCCATAGATCATAAATACGACATTTCGCAATGATGTGTAACGTCTCAGCTATACAGTGGCTATACATGACGCTCAATTAATTTAAGAATTTTTTTTAGAGAAATTACTAAGTTTTATCCAAAAAATCATCTAAAGTGTTGAAGGAATTGCTATTCAGAAATTCTTTTAAGACCTTTTTAAATACTAGTTGGCTATGTGTTAGACTTTTGATTCTACTTTGTAAGTAACCAAAGACTTTTATGGCAGCAAAATTCACTCCTGTCTGTGCCAAAGTGACCTTTCTCCTAATGTTGTAGCTATGCATACTATTGTTACTTTTGAATAGTGTCGGATTGTTGATAATAAATTTCACAAGTGAATAAATACATTGTGAAGTTACTGTGGAGATTGCTAGATCCTTAACTAAATGTTTGCAGGATGATCTTGAGTGGGATCAAGCAATTATTCTGATACACGCTCTTGTGCAATGAATACTTTTTTTACTCAATGTTTAATTGCCTCAGAATATGATCCCATAGGAAGCAGGGAATGAAAATAAGCATAGTAAGCTAATTTACTGAGGTGTATATCACTAAAATTTGCAGTGACACTGATAGCATAAGTAGCTGATCTCAAACGTTTCAGCAGATTTTTAATGTGTTTCTTCCAATTCAATTCATAATCAATGGAAACACCTAAACATTTTGAATATTGTACCTTAGCTACAGATTTCTGTCCAAAGTCTGTATTTATTAATTGTGTCATCCCGTTTACCGTAGGCAACTTTATATATTAGTTTTTATCTAAGTTTAACGAGAGTCCATTTGTAGAGAACCACTTAATAATTTTCTGAAAGACATCATTAACAATTTCAACAGTTAATTCCTGTTTATCAGGTCTGATAGTTATATTTGTATCGTCAGCAAAGAGAATTAGCTTAGCAGCTTCGTGAATACAGAATGGCAAGTCGTTAACATATATTAAGAACAGAAAGACACCCGGGACCGAACTTTGTGGGACCTCATTTTTCATAGTTCCCCAGTTAGAGTAATTAGCTGTTTCTTACATATTAAATGAACTGCTTATTTCAAAATTCTACACTATTCCGGTTAAGTTTGATTTAAACCTTTTGTGCACCATCCCACGCATACCACAATTGTTGTTGTTGTGGTCTCCAGTCCCCAGACTGGTTTTATGCAGCTCTTCACGCTACCCTGTCCTGTGTAAGTCTCTGCGTCTGAGAATACGTTCGGCAACATACATCCTATTGAATCTGCTTACTGTATTCATCCCTCGGTCTCCCTCTACGATTTTTACCCACACACTTCCTTCTAATGCTAAGTTGACAATTCCTTGATGTCTCAGAATGTGTCCGAGCAATCTTCTATCCCTTCTCTTGATCAGGATATGCCACAAACTCCTTTCCTCCCCAATTCGGTTAAGCACTTCCTCATTAGTTACACGATCCACCCATATAATCTTCATCATTCGTCTGTAGCACCACATTTCAAAAGCTTCTATCATCTTTTTGTCTGAACTTGTTATCGTCCATGTTTCACTCCCATACAATGCTACACTCCAGACAAATGCTTTCAGAAAGGACTTCCTAACATTTAAATTAATATTGGAGGTTAACAAGTTTCGCTTCTTTAGAAACGATTTTCTTCCCATAGGCATTCTTAATTTTATATCTTCTCTACTTCGGCCATCAGAAGTTATTTTGCTACCCAAATAACAAAACTCATCTACTACGTTTATTGTCTCATTACCTTATCTAATTCGTTCAGCATCGCCTGATTTTCTGACATTACAGTTCATTACCGTCGTTTTACTCTTTTTAATGTTCATCTTATATCTTCCTTTCAATACACTGTCCATTCCATTAAATTGATCTTCCAGATCCTTTGCAGTCTCTGACAAAATTACTATGTCATTGGCAAACCGTAAAGTTTTAATTTCTTCTCCCTGAACTTTAGTGACCTCTCCAAATTTCTCCTTGCATTCCATCACTGCTTACTCAACGTACAGATTGAACAACATTGGGGAAAGGCTACCACCCTGTCTTACTCCCTTCCCAATCCCCGCGTCCCTCTCTTGCCCTTCCACTCCATTAAATGCTGTCTGGTTATTGTATAGGTTGAATACAACTCTTCGCTCACTGTATGTTACCCCTGCTGCCTTCAGAATCTGAAAGAGTGTCTTCCCGTCGACATTGTCAGAACCTTTCGCCAAATCTATAAACGCTAAAAGAGCACTACTAGTTAATAGAAGATTTTATGTTGAGTTTCATAACAGAAAGAGAGAATGGCGAAACCAGAAGAACGGTTTGCCAGAAGGTAGTGTGTTGTCACTGATGCTCTTTAACATATATACGAGCGACCAACCTATAGGTGAGAAGTGGAAGTCCTTCATATACGGGGATGACAAAACAATCGCATATCAAGCGAAGTACCACAAAGAAATAGAGAAAGGGCTAAGCCTAGAACTCGAATCAAAAGTTCAAATGTTTGTAAATCTGTCGGACCAAACTGCGTGGTCATCAGTCCGTAGCTTACAAACTACTTAAACCTAGGTAAACTAACCTAAGGACAACACACACACACCCATGCCCCAGGGAGGACTCGAACCTCCAAGACTATCAACCGCGCGCTCCGCAGCGAGACGCTTTAGACCGCTCGGCTGCTCCACCGTGGCAGAACTCGAATCCCTCACTGACTATTATAGGGAAAATCAACTTCGACCAAACCCCAGCAAAATTCAAGTGTGTCTGTTTCACTTGAACAACCGGGAGTCTAGAAAGGAATTATCGTTTGGTACAGAGTCCGACCAGAGAAGTGCTCCAACTTTACGAATCTGGGCATCACCCTCAACAGAACGTTAACCTATAAATATTTCCAGAAAACAAAGACCAAACTTCAAACACGAAATGGAATACTAAACAAGCTAAGTGTGGTGCAAAACCAAACGTTCTACTTACCGCGGCACTCGCCACCTGTTTTTCTGTGGCTGAGTATGGATGTCCAGTCTGCGGAAGATCTGTCCATACAAAGGAAACAGACACGGTCCGTAATGATTTCTGCAGGAAGATAATGGGCTGCTTGAAATCTACCAAAGTGGACCGTTTGTATTAATTGGCTGGTATTGCTCCGAGGCGGTCCTCAGCTCCAAAGAATGGTATAAACTACCCAATGATCGGAGGCACCCACTATTTAATCACCAGCCTGTACCTAGACGACTGAAATGCAGATAAAGTTCCATAAACGCAACTCAGCCATCTGCCGAGTCCATAGAATCACTCTGGAGACAGAAGTACTCGGAGGCACTCAATCACGAGGAAGTTGTTCCCCCTGGCTCTCGCCTAGATTGGCAACATTGGAGAACTCTATACAGACACATGTAAATGCGAGGAGATACAAACAATGTAGCATCTCCTGAGGTGACCTTTGGTGAATACGTATGGAGAATGCTCCCAACAAGAAGATCTTTTGAGATATAACGACACCGCTGCTTTATATACAGAATTCTGGATGAGCGAGATACGAATTTTATTGTGTTTGTTTTAGATGTGCTTGTCTTTTAATTTGATGTTGAACGTCCATACTGACGGATATGTTTTTAATATGTACACTCCTACATGTACTAATTTAAGTTTGATTGTACTTAATTTATCAATGTGTAGTTCGATACACGATTATATATATATATATATATATATATATATATATATATATATATATATATTGACCGAATATTTTGCAATTTTAACACAACATTCTACTGACATTCTAATAGAATAAGCGCATGTTTTATGTACATAATTTTTCAGAATATGCCATATATGAATTTACATGAATTTTGTAATGGGTAAACGTTGATACGAAAAATCGCGAAAGTAATATACCGGGTGGTCAAAAAGTCAGTATAAATTTGAAAACTTAATAAAACACGGAATAATGTAGATAGAGAGGTAAAAATTGACACACATGCTTAGAATGACATGGGGTTTTATTAGAAAAAAAAGTATTGCTAGGCGCGTGAAAGCTCTTTTACGCGCGTCGTTTGGTGATGATCGTGTGCTCAGCCACCACTTTCGACATGCTTGACCTCCCAGGTCCCCAGACATCATTCCGTGCGATTATTGGCTTTGGGTTACCTGAAGTCGCAAGTGTATCGTGATCGACCGACATCTCTAGGGAAGCTGAAAAACAACATCCGACGCCAATGCCTCACCATAACTCCGGACATGCTTTATAGTGTTGTTCACATAATTATTCCTCAACTACAGCTATTGTTGAGGAATGATGGTGAACATATTGAGCATTTCCTGTAAAGAACATCATATTTGCTTTGTCTTAATTTGTTATGCTAATTGTTGCTTTTCTGATCAGATGAAGCGCCATCTGTCGGACATTATTCCGTGATTTATTAAATTTTCAAATTTGTACTGACTTTCTCATCACCCGGTGGATATACGTTTTTCACAATCATCACCATAAGTCGTTGTGCTCATTGCTGAGTGTCGTGACCCCATGAACCAAGCGTCTCCAACCCGGACGGTTGTCAGCTTCTCTCAGTGCCTGCTGAAGAGGTAGACCGGAGATCTTCTTGATCTGATCTATCCATCTACTCGATGCTCTTCCTCTTGGTCTTGTGCCCTCGATCTTTCCTTGTAAGATTATTTTTTCTAGATTTTCTCACAATATGGCCAAATAACTGGAGAATGTTTTCGGCGAACCGAAAAGAAAGGCGTCTGGAGATATTGAGTTCAATAATGGACACATTTGTTCGTTCTTTCGGTCCATTTTCCGCGTAGAATCCTACGCCAGCACAAAAGCTCAAACGCATCAATGCGCTTCTTGTCTCTGGCCTTGAGTGTCCATGTTTCACAACCATAAAAGAAGACAGAAAACACGACTGTTTCAACTACCCGGATCCTTGTGCTCTGCTCTGCGAGATCTTCGTGAACTTCTTCATACCCACTCGTTCTAGCGTGATCCGTCTTTTTATCTCCTCTTCTTAACTATCCGTGCTGCAGATGGTTGACCCAAGATAGATGAAGGACTGCACGACTTCCAGTTCCTTTAATTGACATGTGAGCGAGATGAATTAACATTTTTTACTATATATTCAAGGAATATGTATCTAGAGACCTTCCTCTACCACATTGCAATGTTGTATGGAAATTTCAAAGCAATCAATCAAGAAATTTTGGAGATTAACGGCTATACACACAAAAAAAAAAAAAAAAAAAAAATTATATACAGTGATTACTGACAGCTGGGGCGTGGAGGGGGGGGGGGCAACTTTTGGACAACTGTCCAATAAAATATATGAATCTCCCGCCTGGCTCCAACAAAACAGTTATAGCAAACGAAGATGGAGCGATAAGGCTGATTATGACGAAATGAAATTCAGCCACGGAAGTAGTAACTTAGTGAACACTGGTTGATCGGTTATCGAGTACTGCTAGGTTCAAATGTTTGTAAATCTACCGGACCAAACTGCTGTTATTATCAGTTCCTATATTTACAAACTAATAGTAAAGAAAACAGCCGCGGTGGAGTAGCCGAGCGGTCTAAAGCACCTCGCTGCGGAGCGCACGGTTGCTCGCCGTGGAGGTTCGAGTCCTCCCTGGGGCATGACTGTGTGTGTTTGTCCGTAGGTTCGTTTACCTAGGTTTAAGTAGTTTGTAAGCTACGGACTGATGACCACGCAGTTTGGTCCGATAGATTGACAGACATTTGAACATTTTCTTTTTGAAAACAGACACACTCATGCCCGAGGGAGGACACGAACCTCTGGCAGGAACGGCTGCCCAGCCTGTACCATGACGCCTTCAGACCTCGCGGCCATTCGGCGCGGCTTTCTCGCAGTTATCGTTAGGAAGAGGTCGGCCAACTGCAGAGGCTGATGCAACGAAACACGTATGCTATCCTCTGTACATTCTAGGAAGGGTGGTCGACACACTACTTCCTTTGTCGTACTTCTCGCGAAACGGTGACACCGGGAAAAGGAGCAAGGGGCACGTAGACACATCACTGCAACGTTTTGAATTGATCTTCTTTGCATCTTCTGTATAATTCATACGATTTTGCCGAGCTGTCTGGAGCGCCTCGTTGCGGATCCGTCGGCATCTCGCGTTGGAGGTTCGCATCCTCCCTCGGGCATGGATGTTTGTGTTGTCTTTAGTATAAGTTAGTTCATAAGTAATTTGTAAGTTTAGGGACTGATGACCCCGCAGTTGTCCCATAAGCTTTACAAACATTTGAACATACGATTATATATGAAACAATAAATCAACGTCCAGAGATATACTTGGTTTCGATATATGTCAAAGATATAAATCTGAAGCAGAGACATTGAATTTAAATTTGTGTCACGGCTGGATATCGAACCCGGGACCTCCTGATTACTAGGCAGGTGCTATACCACTAAACCACCGTACTTATTTATATAGGGGCAAGGTCCATATATGGGAGGTGTCCTATGCGGTGACGGCCATTTTGCTTGTAAAACGCGGCTTTAGCAGACTGCATTCGGATAATGTTTGTAACCAGAAAGTGCAAGTTGCATGTAGCCTTTTGATTAACAAAATTCTACTTTCCCCCAATAGTATCTGTTTAACATAAGGCTGTATGTGTTTTCTTCTGATATATTTTTTTCTTTCCTTTTCATGTCATGAACTATTCGAGAACAGAATCTTACTTGAAATGTCGTCTTGCATTCACATGGAATTTTTCTGGTGTGTGCATTTCCAGTGATTCGACATTACGTAAATGGAAGACATTTCGAGATACTGGATCTGTGTCAGACAAATGTAGTGTAGGTCCTAGAGTTTTAACTGAAATTAAGATGGATAAGGTAACAATGATATTGAAAGATATTCAACAAAATCATTGCGTCAACTAGGAAATTACGAAACTGAACTTCATTTATGTAAAATCAATGTATTAGTTTGAGTTATTATTACTTTGATTACGTCTATTAATGTAGTCAAACGATTTTCATTAATTGTGAAGTGTTCACGGAAAAAAATATTTACAAAAAATCTCGCAGTTATCTGCGAAAGTTACATTACATTTATTTTGGCTGATCATTAATACTAAGTATAATACAATACTGACTATTAAATTTGCTACAGCAAAAAGAAATGCAAATCATAAACGGGTATTCATTGGACAAATATTAAAAGAACTGACATGTGAGTACATTTTCATTTGGGTGCGTAGATCCTGATAAATCAGTACCCAGAACAACTACCTCTGGCTGTAATAACGGCCTTGATACGCCTGGGCATTGAGTCAGAGCTTGGATGGCGTGTACAAGTACAGATGCCCACGCAGCTTCAACACGATACCACAGTTCATCAAGAGTAGTATTGTGACGAGTCAGTTGCTCGGCCACCATTGACCAGACGTTTTCAATAGGTGAGAGATGTGGAGAATGTCCTGGCCAGGGTAGCAGTCGAACATTTTTCGTATCCAGAAAGACCCGTACAGGACCTGCAACATGCGGTTGTGCAGTATCCAGCTGAAATGTAGGATTCGCAGGGAGTGAATGAACAGTAGAGCCACTAGTTGTAACACAGGTACAGATGCCCATGCAGCTTCAGCACGATACCACAGTTCATCAAGAGTAGTGACTGTCGTATTGTAACGAGCCAAACGTTTTCAATTGGTGAGAGATCTGAAGAATGTGCTGGCTAGGGCAGCAGTCGAACATTTTCCGTATCCAGAAAGGTCCGTTCAGGACCTGCAACATGCGGTTGTGCAGTATCCAGCTGAAATGTAGGGTTTCGAAGGGATCGAATGATGGTAGAGCCACGGGTCGTAACACATGTCTCCACCATATCCTTTCTTCCAGGAGTGCTAGTCTTGCGTGTTTGCAAGAGAGCTTCTGTGAAGTTTGGAAAGTAGGAGGCGAGGTACTGGCGGAAGTAAAGTTGTGAGGCGGCATCGAGAGTCGTGTCGGGGTAGCTCAGTCGGTAGAGCGCTTGCCCGCGAAAGGCAAAGGTCCCAGGTTCGAGTACCGGTTCCGGCACACAATTTTAATCTGCCAGGAAGTTTCATATCAGCGCACACTCCGCTGCAGAGTGAAAGTTTCATTCTGGAAACATCCCTTAGGCTGTGGCTAAGCCATGTCTCCACCATATCCTTTCTTCCAGGAGTGCTAGTCTTGCGTGTTTGCAAGAGAGCTTCTGTGAAGTTTGGAAAGTAGGAGGCGAGGTACTGGCGGAAGTAAAGTTGTGAGGCGGCATAGTGAGTCGTGTCGGGGTAGCTCAGTCGGTAGAGCGCTTGCCCGCGAAAGGCAAAGGTCCCAGGTTCGAGTACCGGTTCCGGCACACAATTTTAATCTGCCAGGAAGTTTCATATCAGCGCACACTCCGCTGTAGAGTGAAAGTTTCATTCTGGAAACATCCCTTAGGCTGTGGCTAAGCCATGTCTCCACCATATCCTTTCTTCCAGGATTGCTAATCTTGCGTGTTTGCAAGAGAGCTTCTGTGAAGTTTGGAAAGTAGGAGGCGAGGTACTGGCGGAAGTAAAGTTGTGAGGCGGCATCATGAGTCGTGTCGGGGTAGCTCAGTTGGTAGAGCGCTTGCCCGCGAAAGCCAAAGGTCCCAGGTTCGAGTCCCGGTTCCGGCACACAATTTTAATCTGCCAGGAAGTTTCATATCAGCGCACACTCCGCTGCAGAGTGAAAGTTTCATTCTGAAAGTTAAACGGATTTCTTTTCGTACTCATGTGGACGACTTCATACTTCTCATTATTTAGAGTCAATTGGCAACTTTTACACCATACTGATATCTTATTCAGATCGTTCTGCAATTGGTTTTGATCTTCAGATGATTTTACTAGTCGGTAAATGACGGCGTCATCTGCAAACAACCTAAGAGAGCTACTTAGATTTTCCCCTAAATCGTTTATGTAAATAAGGAACAGCAGAGGACCAATAACACTACCCTGTGGAACGCCCGATATAATACATATAATATATAATTTGGGGCGATATACCATAAAAAATTCGTCCACAGTCCCCACCTGCATATGATTACTTTAAAACACAACTGAAATTAAGAAGAATGGTGGATTTCTTCTAAATAACGGTTTGTTTAAAATTATTAAGTACTTTGTTTATTTATCCGGTTAAAAACACTGTCACCGGTAAAAGCAATGTATGTTGGCGTACCACTCGTGAGCCCCCAGACAAAATTTGCTTTGCCGAAAATATTCTAATTATCGTACCAGGCTACTGTTCACTGCATAAAAGAATGAATAAAACGTTCCTTTAGACTGAGCCTGACCACGAATACTTTGTCTTTATATACACAATTTATTAGACAAAAACAGTATCCAACAACAGATATCGAACGAATGAATGTTTATGATAAATCAGTTAATACTTCCTGATAAGATGCACTTTTGCAATCGGTTTACAACGGAAATGTGTTGAAGTCACAGTGCCTAAATTTCACACTCTTCAGATTTTACGTAGCACACGCAGGGGGCAGATTTTTGGGGGCGGCAAATTTCTGAATTTTTATGTAGTTCCGATGCGTTTAATTAAAGAAGAAGACAATGAAAATATGTTGGAAATACAAATTTTTACAGATTGATACACATTGATACAGACATCAGTGATATTGCCATATCCTACAAGCAAAATAAATCTGAAAGGTTACCACGTAGAAGCCTGAGCCAATATGTTAGCGTTCTGGCGTAATCCGCGTGACGTCACTGTCGATCGTGAGAAGCGGTAGAAGGGCGAGACGTATTCTTGCGTTCGACTACGGCAGTGTTCCGTTTAACATTAATTTAAGAAAACAGGTGTAATATAAACATAAACAGAAAGGAACAGAATGCTGCTATTTACTAAACTGTATATTACGGCCTCCTTGACCTATGGCCAATGTCATCTGTACATATTGTTAGATTCTGCAATTAAAGAACTTCCTCATTTGTAATAGTTAAAGATTAATTAAATACCTACTACATGATATAAAATGGAAGGGCTGTTAGAAAAAAAATCACAGTATTTCACTGTAAGTTAGACGTTGCTGTACTCAGTAAACATGTTACCTTATTTAATTTGACGTAAAATAACTTGTTGATTTCCTGTTGATGGCAGCCAAAGTCCTTGACTTGTACTGTATTCTGTTACTTTCGCTCAAAAACATGTTCCACGCGTAGAACACCACTGGTTGTTGGCTTGCACCCATAACGGTATTGTGAAATAAGTATAATATGATTATACTTTTTCAGTTATTTGCATAGTGCAGATTTGTTGTAGAGTTGAAAATGTTCAAATGTTTGTATAGCTTATGGGACTTAACTACGGGGCCATCAGTCCCTAAACTTACAAACTACTTAAGAACTAGCTAACACTAAGGACGGCACAAATATCCATGCCCGAGGGGGTAATCGAACCCCCGACCGTAGTGGCCGTGCAGACCGTGACTGAAGCGCCACAGTCCCCTCGGCCACCACGGCCGGCTGTTGTAGAGTATGCCTACATTTGTTTTGTCTAGTGATGAAATAGGTTGGCATTAATGTCATCTGCCTGTGCAAACTCTTTGTTGGTGGCTTCACGTAGTACACTACCTTCTTACTGTTGCCTGAGATATTTTTAATTCGGTTAATTGATGGTATTGGTATGAGCAGTAGCAACAGTAGATTATATCGCTTATATTTATCTTTTTACGCCCCGGTACTAGTTCAGTGCGTAGTGAACAGGCGTCCTATTCTTTCTTCGTCTAATTACGAGCTGCGACGAGTATGTGCCGCCTGTGTAGATAGTCGTCTCTGTACCAAGTGCTTTCGCAGAACTTGTGATTTACACAGCAATTAGTCGGTAAAATGCTCCACCTCTACTCAAGTCACTAAGAAAAGCGAACAGATTTGTTTTATGCTCTTCCGCTGACCTAAATTAATCTTGGTGGACATATTAATTTTGAAGTTATGGCTTAAAATGTATATGGAACACTGACGCTGCTATGATCTTAAAGACATTTTCACGACAAACTGACGTATGAGTGTAATATCTGAATATAAGACGTGATATGTGAGTAAAGCCGGGGGCCGGCCGGGGGCCGGCCCTGAGCACTAGGTAATTCGAGAAGAAATTCAAAAATGTTCAAATGTTTGTATAGTCTATGGGACTTAACTACGGGGTCATCAGTCCCTAAACTTACAAACTACTTATGAACTACTTACGAACTAGGACGGCACAAATATCCATGCCCGAGGGGGGATTCGAACCCCCGACCGTAATGGCCGTGCAGACCGTGACTGGAGCGCCTCAGTCTCCTCGGCTACCGCGGCCGGCCGAGAAGAAATTTTGCAAGTTTAACAGCACTAGATAAATCTTTCTAAGTTCGACCGCAGTTTTACACTCTGAAAACTTTGAAATCTCACTCTTCCGAAGGTCGCGGCACAGACCGGCATAGCTTCGCCGTCGCTAACGCTAGCCGAACACGGACTAACCACGTGGGCCCACCGACCGGCGTTTACACCTTCAAATGTTCCAATGTTTGTAAAGCGTATGGGACTTAACTACGGGGTCATCAGTTCCTAAACTTACAGACTACTTAAGAACTGCTTACGGATTAGGGCGTCACAAATATCCATGCCCGAGGAGGGATTCGAACCCCCGACCGTAATGGCCGTGCAGACCGTGACTGGAGCGCCTCAGTCTCCTCGGCCACTGCGGCCGGCCGAGAAGAAATTTTGCAAGTTTAACAGCACTAGATAAATCTTTCTAAGTTCGACCGCAGTTTTACACTCTGAAAACTTTTAAAGTCTCACTCTTCCGAAGGTCGCGGCACAGACCGGCATAGCTTCGCCGTCGCTAACGCTAGCCGAACACGGACTAACCACGTGGGCCCACCGACCGGCGTTTACACCTTCAAATGTTCCAATGTTTGTAAAGCGTATGGGACTTAACTACGGGGTCATCAGTTCCTAAACTTACAGACTACTTAAGAACTGCTTACGGATTAGGGCGTCACAAATATCCATGCCCGAGGAGGGATTCGAACCCCCGACCGTAATGGCCGTGCAGACCGTGACTGGAGCGCCTCAGTCTCCTCGGCCACCGCGGCCGGCCGAGAAGAAATTTTGCAAGTTTAACAGCACTAGATAAATCTTTCTAAGTTCGACCGCAGTTTTACACTCTGAAAACTTTGAAATCTCACTCTTCCGAAGGTCGTGGCACAGACCGGCATAGCTTCGCCGTCGCTAACGCTAGCCGAACACGGACTAACCACGTGGGCCCACCGACCGGCGTTTACACCTTCAAATGTTCCAATGTTTGTAAAGCGTATGGGACTTAACTACGGGGTCATCTGTTCCTAAACTTACAGACTACTTAAGAACTGCTTACGGATTAGGGCGTCACAAATATCCATGCCCGAGGAGGGATTCGAACCCCCGACCGTAATGGCCGTGCAGACCGTGACTGGAGCGCCTCAGTCTCCTCGGCCACCGCGGCCGGCCGAGAAGAAATTTTGCAAGTTTAACAGCACTAGATAAATCTTTCTAAGTTCGACCGCAGTTTTACACTCTGAAAACTTTGAAATCTCACTCTTCCGAAGGTCGCGGCACAGACCGGCATAGCTTCGCCGTCGCTAACGCTAGCCGAACACGGACTAACCACGTGGGCCCACCGACCGGCGTTTACACCTTCAAATGTTCCAATGTTTGTAAAGCGTATGGGACTTAACTACGGGGTCATCAGTTCCTAAACTTACAGACTACTTAAGAACTGCTTACGGATTAGGGCGTCACAAATATCCATGCCCGAGGAGGGATTCGAACCCCCGACCGTAATGGCCGTGCAGACCGTGACTGGAGCGCCTCAGTCTCCTCGGCCACCGCGGCCGGCCGAGATGAAATTTTGCAAGTTTAACAGCACTAGATAAATCTTTCTAAGTTCGACCGCAGTTTTACTCTCTGAAAACTTTGAAATCTCACTCTTCCGAAGGTCGCGGCACAGACTGGCATAGCTTCGCCGTCGCTAACGCTAGCCGAACACGGACTAACCACGTGGGCCCACCGACCGGCGTTTACACCTTCAAATGTTCCAATGTTTGTAAAGCGTATGGGACTTAACTACGGGGTCATCAGTTCCTAAACTTACAGACTACTTAAGAACTGCTTACGGATTAGGGCGTCACAAATATCCATGCCCGAGGAGGGATTCGAACCCCCGACCGTAATGGCCGTGCAGACCGTGACTGGAGCGCCTCAGTCTCCTCGGCCACCGCGGCCGGCCGAGAAGAAATTTTGCAAGTTTAACAGCACTAGATAAATCTTTCTAAGTTCGACCGCAGTTTTACACTCTGAAAACTTTTAAAGTCTCACTCTTCCGAAGGTCGCGGCACAGACCGGCATAGCTTCGCCGTCGCTAACGCTAGCCGAACACGGACTAACCACGTGGGCCCACCGACCGGCGTTTACACCTTCAAATGTTCCAATGTTTGTAAAGCGTATGGGACTTAACTACGGGGTCATCAGTTCCTAAACTTACAGACTACTTAAGAACTGCTTACGGATTAGGGCGTCACAAATATCCATGCCCGAGGAGGGATTCGAACCCCCGACCGCGAATGGCCGTGCAGACCGTGACTGGAGCGCCTCAGTCTCCTCGGCCACCGCGGCCGACCGAGAAGAAATTTTGCAAGTTTAACAGCACTAGATAAATCTTTCTAAGTTCGACCGCAGTTTTACTCTCTGAAAACTTTGAAATCTCACTCTTCCGAAGGTCGCGGCACATACCGGCATAGCTTCGCCGTCGCTAACGCTAGCCGAACACGGACTAACCACGTGGGCCCACCGACCGGCGTTTACACCTTCAAATGTTTCAATGTTTGTAAAGCGTATGGGACTTAACTACGGGGTCATCAGTTCCTAAACTTACAGCCTACTTAAGAACTGCTTACGGATTAGGGCGTCACAAATATCCATGCCCGAGGAGGGATTCGAACCCCCGACCGTAATGGCCGTGCAGACCGTGACTGGAGCGCCTCAGTCTCCTCGGCCACCGCGGCCGGCCGAGAAGAAATTTTGCAAGTTTAACAGCACTAGATAAATCTTTTTAAGTTCGACCGCAGTTTTACTCTCTGAAAACTTTGAAATCTCACTCTTCCGAAGGTCGCGGCACAGACCGGCATAGCTTCGCCGTCGCTAACCCTAGCCGAACACGGACTAACCACGTGGGCCCACCGACCGGCGTTTACACCTTCAAATGTTCCAATGTTTGTAAAGCGTATGGGACTTAACTACGGGGTCATCAGTTCCTAAACTTACAGACTACTTAAGAACTGCTTACGGATTAGGGCGTCACAAATATCCATGCCCGAGGAGGGATTCGAACCCCCGACCGTAATGGCCGTGCAGACCGTGACTGGAGCGCCTCAGTCTCCTCGGCCACCGCGGCCGGCCGAGAAGAAATTTTGCAAGTTTAACAGCACTAGATAAATCTTTCTAAGTTCGACCGCAGTTTTACACTCTGAAAACTTTGAAATCTCACTCTTCCGAAGGTCGCGGCACAGACCGGCATAGCTTCGCCGTCGCTAACGCTAGCCGAACACGGACTAACCACGTGGGCCCACCGACCGGCGTTTACACCTTCAAATGTTCCAATGTTTGTAAAGCGTATGGGACTTCACTACGGGGTCATCAGTTCCTAAACTTACAGACTACTTAAGAACTGCTTACGGATTAGGGCGTCACAAATATCCATGCCCGAGGAGGGATTCGAACCCCCGACCGTAATGGCCGTGCAGACCGTGACTGGAGCGCCTCAGTCTCCTCGGCCACCGCGGCCGGCCGAGAAGAAATTTTGCAAGTTTAACAGCACTAGATAAATCTTTCTAAGTTCGACCGCAGTTTTACACTCTGAAAACTTTTAAAGTCTCACTCTTCCGAAGGTCGCGGCACAGACCGGCATAGCTTCGCCGTCGCTAACGCTAGCCGAACACGGACTAACCACGTGGGCCCACCGACCGGCGTTTACACCTTCAAATGTTCCAATGTTTGTAAAGCGTATGGGACTTAACTACGGGGTCATCAGTTCCTAAACTTACAGACTACTTAAGAACTGCTTACGGATTAGGGCGTCACAAATATCCATGCCCGAGGAGGGATTCGAACCCCCGACCGCGAATGGCCGTGCAGACCGTGACTGGAGCGCCTCAGTCTCCTCGGCCACCGCGGCCGACCGAGAAGAAATTTTGCAAGTTTAACAGCACTAGATAAATCTTTCTAAGTTCGACCGCAGTTTTACTCTCTGAAAACTTTGAAATCTCACTCTTCCGAAGGTCGCGGCACATACCGGCATAGCTTCGCCGTCGCTAACGCTAGCCGAACACGGACTAACCACGTGGGCCCACCGACCGGCGTTTACACCTTCAAATGTTCCAATGTTTGTAAAGCGTATGGGACTTAACTACGGGGTCATCAGTTCCTAAACTTACAGCCTACTTAAGAACTGCTTACGGATTAGGGCGTCACAAATATCCATGCCCGAGGAGGGATTCGAACCCCCGACCGTAATGGCCGTGCAGACCGTGACTGGAGCGCCTCAGTCTCCTCGGCCACCGCGGCCGGCCGAGAAGAAATTTTGCAAGTTTAACAGCACTAGATAAATCTTTTTAAGTTCGACCGCAGTTTTACTCTCTGAAAACTTTGAAATCTCACTCTTCCGAAGGTCGCGGCACAGACCGGCATAGCTTCGCCGTCGCTAACCCTAGCCGAACACGGACTAACCACGTGGGCCCACCGACCGGCGTTTACACCTTCAAATGTTCCAATGTTTGTAAAGCGTATGGGACTTAACTACGGGGTCATCAGTTCCTAAACTTACAGACTACTTAAGAACTGCTTACGGATTAGGGCGTCACAAATATCCATGCCCGAGGAGGGATTCGAACCCCCGACCGTAATGGCCGTGCAGACCGTGACTGGAGCGCCTCAGTCTCCTCGGCCACCGCGGCCGGCCGAGAAGAAATTTTGCAAGTTTAACAGCACTAGATAAATCTTTCTAAGTTCGACCGCAGTTTTACACTCTGAAAACTTTGAAATCTCACTCTTCCGAAGGTCGCGGCACAGACCGGCATAGCTTCGCCGTCGCTAACGCTAGCCGAACACGGACTAACCACGTGGGCCCACCGACCGGCGTTTACACCTTCAAATGTTCCAATGTTTGTAAAGCGTATGGGACTTAACTACGGGGTCATCAGTTCCTAAACTTACAGACTACTTAAGAACTGCTTACGGATTAGGGCGTCACAAATATCCATGCCCGAGGAGGGATTCGAACCCCCGACCGTAATGGCCGTGCAGACCGTGACTGGAGCGCCTCAGTCTCCTCGGCCACCGCGGCCGGCCGAGAAGAAATTTTGCAAGTTTAACAGCACTAGATAAATCTTTCTAAGTTCGACCGCAGTTTCACTCTCTGAAAACTTTGAAATATCACTCTTCCGAAGGTCGCGGCACAGACCGGCATAGCTTCGCCGTCGCTAACGCTAGCCGAACACGGACTAACCACGTGGGCCCACCGACCGGCGTTTACACCTTCAAATGTTCCAATGTTTGTAAAGCGTATGGGACTTAACTACGGGGTCATCAGTTCCTAAACTTACAGACTACTTAAGAACTGCTTACGGATTAGGGCGTCACAAATATCCATGCCCGAGGAGGGATTCGAACCCCCGACCGTAATGGCCGTGCAGACCGTGACTGAAGCGCCTCAGTCTCCTCGGCCACTGCGGCCGGCCGAGAAGAAATTTTGCAAGTTTAACAGCACTAGATAAATCTTTCTAAGTTCGACCGCAGTTTTACACTCTGAAAACTTTTAAAGTCTCACTCTTCCGAAGGTCGCGGCACAGACCGGCATAGCTTCGCCGTCGCTAACGCTAGCCGAACACGGACTAACCACGTGGGCCCACCGACCGGCGTTTACACCTTCAAATGTTCCAATGTTTGTAAAGCGTATGGGACTTAACTACGGGGTCATCAGTTCCTAAACTTACAGACTACTTAAGAACTGCTTACGGATTAGGGCGTCACAAATATCCATGCCCGAGGAGGGATTCGAACCCCCGACCGTAATGGCCGTGCAGACCGTGACTGGAGCGCCTCAGTCTCCTCGGCCACCGCGGCCGGCCGAGAAGAAATTTTGCAAGTTTAACAGCACTAGATAAATCTTTCTAAGTTCGACCGCAGTTTTACTCTCTGAAAACTTTGAAATCTCACTCTTCCGAAGGTCGCGGCACAGACCGGCATAGCTTCGCCGTCGCTAACGCTAGCCGAACACGGACTAACCACGTGGGCCCACCGACCGGCGTTTACACCTTCAAATGTTCCAATGTTTGTAAAGCGTATGGGACTTAACTACGGGGTCATCAGTTCCTAAACTTACAGACTACTTAAGAACTGCTTACGGATTAGGGCGTCACAAATATCCATGCCCGAGGAGGGATTCGAACCCCCGACCGTAATGGCCGTGCAGACCGTGACTGGAGCGCCTCAGTCTCCTCGGCCACCGCGGCCGGCCGAGAAGAAATTTTGCAAGTTTAACAGCACTAGATAAATCTTTCTAAGTTCGACCGCAGTTTTACACTCTGAAAACTTTTAAAGTCTCACTCTTCCGAAGGTCGCGGCACAGACCGGCATAGCTTCGCCGTCGCTAACGCTAGCCGAACACGGACTAACCACGTGGGCCCACCGACCGGCGTTTACACCTTCAAATGTTCCAATGTTTGTAAAGCGTATGGGACTTAACTACGGGGTCATCAGTTCCTAAACTTACAGCCTACTTAAGAACTGCTTACGGATTAGGGCGTCACAAATATCCATGCCCGAGGAGGGATTCGAACCCCCGACCGTAATGGCCGTGCAGACCGTGACTGGAGCGCCTCAGTCTCCACGGCCACCGCGGCCGACCGAGAAGAAATTTTGCAAGTTTAACAGCACTAGATAAATCTTTCTAAGTTCGACCGCAGTTTTACTCTCTGAAAACTTTGAAATCTCACTCTTCCGAAGGTCGCGGCACAGACCGGCATAGCTTCGCCGTCGCTAACGCTAGCCGAACACGGACTAACCACGTGGGCCCACCGACCGGCGTTTACACCTTCAAATGTTCCAATGTTTGTAAAGCGTATGGGACTTAACTACGGGGTCATCAGTTCCTAAACTTACAGCCTACTTAAGAACTGCTTACGGATTAGGGCGTCACAAATATCCATGCCCGAGGAGGGATTCGAACCCCCGACCGTAATGGCCGTGCAGACCGTGACTGGAGCGCCTCAGTCTCCTCGGCCACCGCGGCCGACCGAGAAGAAATTTTGCAAGTTTAACAGCACTAGATAAATCTTTCTAAGTTCGACCGCAGTTTTACTCTCTGAAAACTTTGAAATCTCACTCTTCCGAAGGTCGCGGCACAGACCGGCATAGCTTCGCCGTCGCTAACGCTAGCCGAACACGGACTAACCACGTGGGCCCACCGACCGGCGTTTACACCTTCAAATGTTCCAATGTTTGTAAAGCGTATGGGACTTAACTACGGGGTCATCAGTTCCTAAACTTACAGACTACTTAAGAACTGCTTACGGATTAGGGCGTCACAAATATCCATGCCCGAGGAGGGATTCGAACCCCCGACCGCGAATGGCCGTGCAGACCGTGACTGGAGCGCCTCAGTCTCCTCGGCCACCGCGGCCGACCGAGAAGAAATTTTGCAAGTTTAACAGCACTAGATAAATCTTTCTAAGTTCGACCGCAGTTTTACTCTCTGAAAACTTTGAAATCTCACTCTTCCGAAGGTCGCGGCACAGACCGGCATAGCTTCGCCGTCGCTAACGCTAGCCGAACACGGACTAACCACGTGGGCCCACCGACCGGCGTTTACACCTTCAAATGTTCCAAAGTTTGTAAAGCGTATGGGACTTAACTACGGGGTCATCAGTTCCTAAACTTACAGAGTACTTAAGAACTGCTTACGGATTAGGGCGTCACAAATATCCATGCCCGAGGAGGGATTCGAACCCCCGACCGTAATGGCCGTGCAGACCGTGACTGGAGCGCCTCAGTCTCCTCGGCCACTGCGGCCGGCCGAGAAGAAATTTTGCAAGTTTAACAGCACTAGATAAATCTTTCTAAGTTCGACCGCAGTTTTACACTCTGAAAACTTTTAAAGTCTCACTCTTCCGAAGGTCGCGGCACAGACAGGCATAGCTTCGCCGTCGCTAACGCTAGCCGAACACGGACTAACCACGTGGGCCCACCGACCGGCGTTTACACCTTCAAATGTTCCAATGTTTGTAAAGCGTATGGGACTTAAGTACGGGGTCATCAGTTCCTAAACTTACAGCCTACTTAAGAACTGCTTACGGATTAGGGCGTCACAAATATCCATGCCCGAGGAGGGATTCGAACCCCCGACCGTAATGGCCGTGCAGACCGTGACTGGAGCGCCTCAGTCTCCTCGGCCACCGCGGCCGACCGAGAAGAAATTTTGCAAGTTTAACAGCACTAGATAAATCTTTCTAAGTTCGACCGCAGTTTTACTCTCTGAAAACTTTGAAATCACACTCTTCCGAAGGTCGCGGCACAGACCGGCATAGCTTCGCTGTCGCTAACGCTAGCCGAACACGGACTAACCACGTGGGCCCACCGACCGGCGTTTACACCTTCAAATGTTCCAATGTTTGTAAAGCGTATGGGACTTAACTACGGGGTCATCAGTTCCTAAACTTACAGACTACTTAAGAACTGCTTACGGATTAGGGCGTCACAAATATCCATGCCCGAGGAGGGATTCGAACCCCCGACCGTAATGGCCGTGCAGACCGTGACTGGAGCGCCTCAGTCTCCTCGGCCACCGCGGCCGGCCGAGAAGAAATTTTGCAAGTTTAACAGCACTAGATAAATCTTTCTAAGTTCGACCGCAGTTTTACACTCTGAAAACTTTTAAAGTCTCACTCTTCCGAAGGTCGCGGCACAGACCGGCATAGCTTCGCCGTCGCTAACGCTAGCCGAACACGGACTAACCACGTGGGCCCACCGACCGGCGTTTACACCTTCAAATGTTCCAATGTTTGTAAAGCGTATGGGACTTAACTACGGGGTCATCAGTTCCTAAACTTACAGACTACTTAAGAACTGCTTACGGATTAGGGCGTCACAAATATCCATGCCCGAGGAGGGATTCGAACCCCCGACCGTAATGGCCGTGCAGACCGTGACTGGAGCGCCTCAGTCTCCTCGCCACTGCGGCCGGCCGAGAAGAAATTTTGCAAGTTTAACAGCACTAGATAAATCTTTCTAAGTTCGACCGCAGTTTTACACTCTGAAAACTTTTAAAGTCTCACTCTTCCGAAGGTCGCGGCACAGACCGGCATAGCTTCGCCGTCGCTAACGCTAGCCGAACACGGACTAACCACGTGGGCCCACCGACCGGCGTTTACACCTTCAAATGTTCCAATGTTTGTAAAGCGTATGGGACTTAACTACGGGGTCATCAGTTCCTAAACTTACAGACTACTTAAGAACTGCTTACGGATTAGGGCGTCACAAATATCCATGCCCGAGGAGGGATTCGAACCCCCGACCGCGAATGGCCGTGCAGACCGTGACTGGAGCGCCTCAGTCTCCTCGGCCACCGCGGCCGACCGAGAAGAAATTTTGCAAGTTTAACAGCACTAGATAAATCTTTCTAAGTTCGACCGCAGTTTTACTCTCTGAAAACTTTGAAATCTCACTCTTCCGAAGGTCGCGGCACAGACCGGCATAGCTTCGCCGTCGCTAACGCTAGCCGAACACGGACTAACCACGTGGGCCCACCGACCGGCGTTTACACCTTCAAATGTTCCAAAGTTTGTAAAGCGTATGGGACTTAACTACGGGGTCATCAGTTCCTAAACTTACAGAGTACTTAAGAACTGCTTACGGATTAGGGCGTCACAAATATCCATGCCCGAGGAGGGATTCGAACCCCCGACCGTAATGGCCGTGCAGACCGTGACTGGAGCGCCTCAGTCTCCTCGGCCACCGCGGCCGGCCGAGAAGAAATTTTGCAAGTTTAACAGCACTAGATAAATCTTTCTAAGTTCGACCGCAGTTTTACACTCTGAAAACTTTTAAAGTCTCACTCTTCCGAAGGTCGCGGCACAGACCGGCATAGCTTCGCCGTCGCTAACGCTAGCCGAACACGGACTAACCACGTGGGCCCACCGACCGGCGTTTACACCTTCAAATGTTCCAATGTTTGTAAAGCGTATGGGACTTAAGTACGGGGTCATCAGTTCCTAAACTTACAGCCTACTTAAGAACTGCTTACGGATTAGGGCGTCACAAATATCCATGCCCGAGGAGGGATTCGAACCCCCGACCGTAATGGCCGTGCAGACCGTGACTGGAGCGCCTCAGTCTCCTCGGCCACCGCGGCCGACCGAGAAGAAATTTTGCAAGTTTAACAGCACTAGATAAATCTTTCTAAGTTCGACCGCAGTTTTACTCTCTGAAAACTTTGAAATCTCACTCTTCCGAAGGTCGCGGCACAGACCGGCATAGCTTCGCTGTCGCTAACGCTAGCCGAACACGGACTAACCACGTGGGCCCACCGACCGGCGTTTACACCTTCAAATGTTCCAATGTTTGTAAAGCGTATGGGACTTAACTACGGGGTCATCAGTTCCTAAACTTACAGACTACTTAAGAACTGCTTACGGATTAGGGCGTCACAAATATCCATGCCCGAGGAGGGATTCGAACCCCCGACCGTAATGGCCGTGCAGACCGTGACTGGAGCGCCTCAGTCTCCTCGGCCACCGCGGCCGGCCGAGAAGAAATTTTGCAAGTTTAACAGCACTAGATAAATCTTTCTAAGTTCGACCGCAGTTTTACACTCTGAAAACTTTTAAAGTCTCACTCTTCCGAAGGTCGCGGCACAGACCGGCATAGCTTCGCCGTCGCTAACGCTAGCCGAACACGGACTAACCACGTGGGCCCACCGACCGGCGTTTACACCTTCAAATGTTCCAATGTTTGTAAAGCGTATGGGACTTAACTACGGGGTCATCAGTTCCTAAACTTACAGACTACTTAAGAACTGCTTACGGATTAGGGCGTCACAAATATCCATGCCCGAGGAGGGATTCGAACCCCCGACCGTAATGGCCGTGCAGACCGTGACTGGAGCGCCTCAGTCTCCTCGCCACTGCGGCCGGCCGGGAAGAAATTTTGCAAGTTTAACAGCACTAGATAAATCTTTCTAAGTTCGACCGCAGTTTTACACTCTGAAAACTTTTAAAGTCTCACTCTTCCGAAGGTCGCGGCACAGACCGGCATAGCTTCACCGTCGCTAACGCTAGCCGAACACGGACTAACCACGTGGGCCCACCGACCGGCGTTTACACCTTCAAATGTTCCAATGTTTGTAAAGCGTATGGGACTTAACTACGGGGTCATCAGTTCCTAAACTTACAGCCTACTTAAGAACTGCTTACGGATTAGGGCGTCACAAATATCCATGCCCGAGGAGGGATTCGAACCCCCAACCGTAATGGCCGTGCAGACCGTGACTGGAGCGCCTCAGTCTCCTCGGCCACTGCGGCCGGCCGAGAAGAAATTTTGCAAGTTTAACAGCACTAGATAAATCTTTCTAAGTTCGACCGCAGTTTTACACTCTGAAAACTTTTAAAGTCTCACTCTTCCGAAGGTCGCGGCACAGACCGGCATAGCTTCGCCGTCGCTAACGCTAGCCGAACACGGACTAACCACGTGGGCCCACCGACCGGCGTTTACACCTTCAAATGTTCCAATGTTTGTAAAGCGTATGGGACTTAACTACGGGGTCATTAGTTCCTAAACTTACAGACTACTTAAGAACTGCTTACGGATTAGGGCGTCACAAATATCCATGCCCGAGGAGGGATTCGAACCCCCGACCGTAATGGCCGTGCAGACCGTGACTGGAGCGCCTCAGTCTCCTCGGCCACCGCGGCCGACCGAGAAGAAATTTTGCAAGTTTAACAGCACTAGATAAATCTTTCTAAGTTCGACCGCAGTTTTACTCTCTGAAAACTTTGAAATCTCACTCTTCCGAAGGTCGCGGCACAGACCGGCATAGCTTCGCCGTCGCTAACGCTAGCCGAACACGGACTAACCACGTGGGCCCACCGACCGGCGTTTACACCTTCAAATGTTCCAATGTTTGTAAAGCGTATGGGACTTAACTACGGGGTCATCAGTTCCTAAACTTACAGCCTACTTAAGAACTGCTTACGGATTAGGGCGTCACAAATATCCATGCCCGAGGAGGGATTCGAACCCCCGACCGTAATGGCCGTGCAGACCGTGACTGGAGCGCCTCAGTCTCCTCGGCCACCGCGGCCGACCGAGAAGAAATTTTCCAAGTTTAACAGCACTAGATAAATCTTTCTAAGTTCGACCGCAGTTTTACTCTCTGAAAACTTTGAAATCTCACTCTTCCGAAGGTCGCGGCACAGACCGGCATAGCTTCGCCGTCGCTAACGCTAGCCGAACACGGACTAACCACGTGGGCCCACCGACCGGCGTTTACACCTTCAAATGTTCCAATGTTTGTAAAGCGTATGGGACTTAACTACGGGGTCATCAGTTCCTAAACTTACAGACTACTTAAGAACTGCTTACGGATTAGGGCGTCACAAATATCCATGCCCGAGGAGGGATTCGAACCCCCGACCGCGAATGGCCGTGCAGACCGTGACTGGAGCGCCTCAGTCTCCTCGGCCACCGCGGCCGACCGAGAAGAAATTTTGCAAGTTTAACAGCACTAGATAAATCTTTCTAAGTTCGACCGCAGTTTTACTCTCTGAAAACTTTGAAATCTCACTCTTCCGAAGGTCGCGGCACAGACCGGCATAGCTTCGCCGTCGCTAACGCTAGCCGAACACGGACTAACCACGTGGGCCCACCGACCGGCGTTTACACCTTCAAATGTTCCAAAGTTTGTAAAGCGTATGGGACTTAACTACGGGGTCATCAGTTCCTAAACTTACAGAGTACTTAAGAACTGCTTACGGATTAGGGCGTCACAAATATCCATGCCCGAGGAGGGATTCGAACCCCCGACCGTAATGGCCGTGCAGACCGTGACTGGAGCGCCTCAGTCTCCTCGGCCACTGCGGCCGGCCGAGAAGAAATTTTGCAAGTTTAACAGCACTAGATAAATCTTTCTAAGTTCGACCGCAGTTTTACACTCTGAAAACTTTTAAAGTCTCACTCTTCCGAAGGTCGCGGCACAGACCGGCATAGCTTCGCCGTCGCTAACGCTAGCCGAACACGGACTAACCACGTGGGCCCACCGACCGGCGTTTACACCTTCAAATGTTCCAATGTTTGTAAAGCGTATGGGACTTAAGTACGGGGTCATCAGTTCCTAAACTTACAGCCTACTTAAGAACTGCTTACGGATTAGGGCGTCACAAATATCCATGCCCGAGGAGGGATTCGAACCCCCGACCGTAATGGCCGTGCAGACCGTGACTGGAGCGCCTCAGTCTCCTCGGCCACCGCGGCCGACCGAGAAGAAATTTTGCAAGTTTAACAGCACTAGATAAATCTTTCTAAGTTCGACCGCAGTTTTACTCTCTGAAAACTTTGAAATCTCACTCTTCCGAAGGTCGCGGCACAGACCGGCATAGCTTCGCTGTCGCTAACGCTAGCCGAACACGGACTAACCACGTGGGCCCACCGACCGGCGTTTACACCTTCAAATGTTCCAATGTTTGTAAAGCGTATGGGACTTAACTACGGGGTCATCAGTTCCTAAACTTACAGACTACTTAAGAACTGCTTACGGATTAGGGCGTCACAAATATCCATGCCCGAGGAGGGATTCGAACCCCCGACCGCGAATGGCCGTGCAGACCGTGACTGGAGCGCCTCAGTCTCCTCGGCCACCGCGGCCGGCCGAGAAGAAATTTTGCAAGTTTAACAGCACTAGATAAATCTTTCTAAGTTCGACCGCAGTTTTACACTCTGAAAACTTTTAAAGTCTCACTCTTCCGAAGGTCGCGGCACAGACCGGCATAGCTTCGCCGTCGCTAACGCTAGCCGAACACGGACTAACCACGTGGGCCCACCGACCGGCGTTTACACCTTCAAATGTTCCAATGTTTGTAAAGCGTATGGGACTTAACTACGGGGTCATCAGTTCCTAAACTTACAGACTACTTAAGAACTGCTTACGGATTAGGGCGTCACAAATATCCATGCCCGAGGAGGGATTCGAACCCCCGACCGTAATGGCCGTGCAGACCGTGACTGGAGCGCCTCAGTCTCCTCGCCACTGCGGCCGGCCGAGAAGAAATTTTGCAAGTTTAACAGCACTAGATAAATCTTTCTAAGTTCGACCGCAGTTTTACACTCTGAAAACTTTTAAAGTCTCTCTCTTCCGAAGGTCGCGGCACAGACCGGCATAGCTTCGCCGTCGCTAACGCTAGCCGAACACGGACTAACCACGTGGGCCCACCGACCGGCGTTTACACCTTCAAATGTTCCAATGTTTGTAAAGCGTATGGGACTTAACTACGGGGTCATCAGTTCCTAAACTTACAGACTACTTAAGAACTGCTTACGGATTAGGGCGTCACAAATATCCATGCCCGAGGAGGGATTCGAACCCCCGACCGTAATGGCCGTGCAGACCGTGACTGGAGCGCCTCAGTCTCCTCGGCCACTGCGGCCGGCCGAGAAGAAATTTTGCAAGTTTAACAGCACTAGATAAATCTTTCTAAGTTCGACCGCAGTTTTACACTCTGAAAAGTTTTAAAGTCTCACTCTTCCGAAGGTCGCGGCACAGACCGGCATAGCTTCGCCGTCGCTAACGCTAGCCGAACACGGACTAACCACGTGGGCCCACCGACCGGCGTTTACACCTTCAAATGTTCCAATGTTTGTAAAGCGTATGGGACTTAACTACGGGGTCATCAGTTCCTAAACTTACAGACTACTTAAGAACTGCTTACGGATTAGGGCGTCACAAATATCCATGCCCGAGGAGGGATTCGAACCCCCGACCGTAATGGCCGTGCAGACCGTGACTGGAGCGCCTCAGTCTCCTCGGCCACCGCGGCCGGCCGAGAAGTAATTTTGCAAGTTTAACAGCACTAGATAAATCTTTCTAAGTTCGACCGCAGTTTTACTCTCTGAAAACTTTGAAATCTCACTCTTCCGAAGGTCGCGGCACAGACCGGCATAGCTTCGCCGTCGCTAACGCTAGCGGAACACGGACTAACCACGTGGGCCCACCGACCGGCGTTTACACCTTCAAATGTTCCAATGTTTGTAAAGCGTATGGGACTTAAGTACGGGGTCATCAGTTCCTAAACTTACAGCCTACTTAAGAACTGCTTACGGATTAGGGCGTCACAAATATCCATGCCCGAGGAGGGATTCGAACCCCCGACCGTAATGGCCGTGCAGACCGTGACTGGAGCGCCTCAGTCTCCTCGGCCACCGCGGCCGACCGAGAAGAAATTTTGCAAGTTTAACAGCACTAGATAAATCTTTCTAAGTTCGACCGCAGTTTTACTCTCTGAAAACTTTGAAATCTCACTCTTCCGAAGGTCACGGCACAGACCGGCATAGCTTCGCTGTCGCTAACGCTAGCCGAACACGGACTAACCACGTGGGCCCACCGACCGGCGTTTACACCTTCAAATGTTCCAATGTTTGTAAAGCGTATGGGACTTAACTACGGGGTCATCAGTTCCTAAACTTACAGACTACTTAAGAACTGCTTACGGATTAGGGCGTCACAAATATCCATGCCCGAGGAGGGATTCGAACCCCCGACCGTAATGGCCGTGCAGACCGTGACTGGAGCGCCTCAGTCTCCTCGGCCACCGCGGCCGGCCGAGAAGAAATTTTGCAAGTTTAACAGCACTAGATAAATCTTTCTAAGTTCGACCGCAGTTTTACACTCTGAAAACTTTTAAAGTCTCACTCTTCCGAAGGTCGCGGCACAGACCGGCATAGCTTCGCCGTCGCTAACGCTAGCCGAACACGGACTAACCACGTGGGCCCACCGACCGGCGTTTACACCTTCAAATGTTCCAATGTTTGTAAAGCGTATGGGACTTAACTACGGGGTCATCAGTTCCTAAACTTACAGACTACTTAAGAACTGCTTACGGATTAGGGCGTCACAAATATCCATGCCCGAGGAGGGATTCGAACCCCCGACCGTAATGGCCGTGCAGACCGTGACTGGAGCGCCTCAGTCTCCTCGGCCACTGCGGCCGGCCGAGAAGAAATTTTGCAAGTTTAACAGCACTAGATAAATCTTTCTAAGTTCGACCGCAGTTTTACACTCTGAAAACTTTTAAAGTCTCACTCTTCCGAAGGTCGCGGCACAGACCGGCATAGCTTCGCCGTCGCTAACGCTAGCCGAACACGGACTAACCACGTGGGCCCACCGACCGGCGTTTACACCTTCAAATGTTCCAATGTTTGTAAAGCGTATGGGACTTAACTACGGGGTCATCAGTTCCTAAACTTACAGCCTACTTAAGAACTGCTTACGGATTAGGGCGTCACAAATATCCATGCCCGAGGAGGGATTCGAACCCCCGACCGTAATGGCCGTGCAGACCGTGACTGGAGCGCCTCAGTCTCCTCGGCCACTGTGGCCGGCCGAGAAGAAATTTTGCAAGTTTAACAGCACTAGATAAATCTTTCTAAGTTCGACCGCAGTTTTACACTCTGAAAACTTTTAAAGTCTCACTCTTCCGAAGGTCGCGGCACAGACCGGCATAGCTTCGCCGTCGCTAACGCTAGCCGAACACGGACTAACCACGTGGGCCCACCGACCGGCGTTTACACCTTCAAATGTTCCAATGTTTGTAAAGCGTATGGGACTTAACTACGGGGTCATCAGTTCCTAAACTTACAGACTACTTAAGAACTGCTTACGGATTAGGGCGTCACAAATATCCATGCCCGAGGAGGGATTCGAACCCCCGACCGTAATGGCCGTGCAGACCGTGACTGGAGCGCCTCAGTCTCCTCGGCCACCGCGGCCGGCCGAGAAGTAATTTTGCAAGTTTAACAGCACTAGATAAATCTTTCTAAGTTCGACCGCAGTTTTACTCTCTGAAAACTTTGAAATCTCACTCTTCCGAAGGTCGCGGCACAGACCGGCATAGCTTCGCCGTCGCTAACGCTAGCCGAACACGGACTAACCACGTGGGCCCACCGACCGGCGTTTACACCTTCAAATGTTCCAATGTTTGTAAAGCGTATGGGACTTAACTACGGGGTCATCAGTTCCTAAACTTACAGACTACTTAAGAACTGCTTACGGATTAGGGCGTCACAAATATCCATGCCCGAGGAGGGATTCGAACCCCCGACCGTAATGGCCGTGCAGACCGTGACTGGAGCGCCTCAGTCTCCTCGGCCACCGCGGCCGGCCGAGATGAAATTTTGCAAGTTTAACAGCACTAGATAAATCTTTCTAAGTTCGACCGCAGTTTTACTCTCTGAAAACTTTGAAATCTCACTCTTCCGAAGGTCGCGGCACAGACCGGCATAGCTTCGCCGTCGCTAACCCTAGCCGAACCCGGACTAACCACGTGGGCCCACCGACCGGCGTTTACACCTTCAAATGTTCCAATGTTTGTAAAGCGTATGGAACTTAACTACGGGGTCATCAGTTCCTAAACTTACAGACTACTTAAGAACTGCTTACGGATTAGGGCGTCACAAATATCCATGCCCGAGGAGGGATTCGAACCCCCGACCGTAATGGCCGTGCAGACCGTGACTGGAGCGCCTCAGTCTCCTCGGCCACCGCGGCCGGCCGAGAAGAAATTTTGCAAGTTTAACAGCACTAGATAAATCTTTCTAAGTTCGACCGCAGTTTTACACTCTGAAAACTTTTAAAGTCTCACTCTTCCGAAGGTCGCGGCACAGACCGGCATAGCTTCGCCGTCGCTAACGCTAGCCGAACACGGACTAACCACGTGGGCCCACCGACCGGCGTTTACACCTTCAAATGTTCCAATGTTTGTAAAGTGTATGGGACTTAACTACGGGTTCATCAGTTCCTAAACTTACAGACTACTTAAGAACTGCTTACGGATTAGGGCGTCACAAATATCCATGCCCGAGGAGGGATTCGAACCCCCGACCGTAATGGCCGTGCAGACCGTGACTGAAGCGCCTCAGTCTCCTCGGCCACTGCGGCCGGCCGAGAAGAAATTTTGCAAGTTTAACAGCACTAGATAAATCTTTCTAAGTTCGACCGCAGTTTTACACTCTGAAAACTTTTAAAGTCTCACTCTTCCGAAGGTCGCGGCACAGACCGGCATAGCTTCGCTGTCGCTAACGCTAGCCGAACACGGACTAACCACGTGGGCCCACCGACCGGCGTTTACACCTTCAAATGTTCCAATGTTTGTAAAGCGTATGGGACTTAACTACGGGGTCATCAGTTCCTAAACTTACAGACTACTTAAGAACTGCTTACGGATTAGGGCGTCACAAATATCCATGCCCGAGGAGGGATTCGAACCCCCGACCGTAATGGCCGTGCAGACCGTGACTGGAGCGCCTCAGTCTCCTCGGCCACCGCGGCCGGCCGAGAAGAAATTTTGCAAGTTTAACAGCACTAGATAAATCTTTCTAAGTTCGACCGCAGTTTTACTCTCTGAAAACTTTGAAATCTCACTCTTCCGAAGGTCGCGGCACAGACTGGCATAGCTTCGCCGTCGCTAACGCTAGCCGAACACGGACTAACCACGTGGGCCCACCGACCGGCGTTTACACCTTCAAATGTTCCAATGTTTGTAAAGCGTATGGGACTTAACTACGGGGTCATCAGTTCCTAAACATACAGACTACTTAAGAACTGCTTACGGATTAGGGCGTCACAAATATCCATGCCCGAGGAGGGATTCGAACCCCCGACCGTAATGGCCGTGCAGACCGTGACTGGAGCGCCTCAGTCTCCTCGGCCACCGCGGCCGGCCGAGAAGAAATTTTGCAAGTTTAACAGCACTAGATAAATCTTTCTAAGTTCGACCGCAGTTTTACTCTCTGAAAACTTTGAAATCTCACTCTTCCGAAGGTCGCGGCACAGACCGGCATAGCTTCGCCGTCGCTAACCCTAGCCGAACACGGACTAACCACGTGGGCCCACCGACCGGCGTTTACACCTTCAAATGTTCCAATGTTTGTAAAGCGTATGGGACTTAACTACGGGGTCATCAGTTCCTAAACTTACAGACTACTTAAGAACTGCTTACGGATTAGGGCGTCACAAATATCCATGCCCGAGGAGGGATTCGAACCCCCGACCGTAATGGCCGTGCAGACCGTGACTGGAGCGCCTCAGTCTCCTCGGCCACTGCGGCCGGCCGGGAAGAAATTTTGCAAGTTTAACAGCACTAGATAAATCTTTCTAAGTTCGACCGCAGTTTTACACTCTGAAAACTTTTAAAGTCTCACTCTTCCGAAGGTCGCGGCACAGACCGGCATAGCTTCGCCGTCGCTAACGCTAGCCGAACACGGACTAACCACGTGGGCCCACCGACCGGCGTTTACACCTTCAAATGTTCCAATGTTTGTAAAGCGTATGGGACTTAACTACGGGGTCATCAGTTCCTAAACTTACAGACTACTTAAGAACTGCTTACGGATTAGGGCGTCACAAATATCCATGCCCGAGGAGGGATTCGAACCCCCGACCGTAATGGCCGTGCAGACCGTGACTGGAGCGCCTCAGTCTCCTCGGCCATTGCTGCCGGCCGAGAAGAAATTTTGCAAGTTTAACAGCACTAGATTAATCTTTCTAAGTTCGACCGCAGTTTTACACTCTGAAAACTTTTAAAGTCTCACTCTTCCGAAGGTCGCGGCACAGACCGGCATAGCTTCGCCGTCGCTAACGCTAGCCAAACACGGACTAACCACGTGGGCCCACCGACCGGCGTTTACACCTTCAAATGTTCCAAAGTTAGTAAAGCGTATGGGACTTAACTACGGGGTCATCAGTTCCTAAACATACAGACTACTTAAGAACTGCTTACGGATTAGGGCGTCACAAATATCCATGCCCGAGGAGGGATTCGAACCCCCGACCGTAATGGCCGTGCAGACCGTGACTGGAGCGCCTCAGTCTCCTCGGCCACTGCGGCCGGCCGAGAAGAAATTTTGCAAGTTTAACAGCACTAGATAAATCTTTCTAAGTTCGACCGCAGTTTTACACTCTGAAAACTTTTAAAGTCTCACTCTTCCGAAGGTCGCGGCACAGACCGGCATAGCTTCGCCGTCGCTAACGCTAGCCGAACACGGACTAACCACGTGGGCCCACCGACCGGCGTTTACACCTTCAAATGTTCCAATGTTTGTAAAGCGTATGGGACTTAACTACGGGGTCATCAGTTCCTAAACTTACAGACTACTTAAGAACTGCTTACGGATTAGGGCGTCACAAATATCCATGCCCGAGGAGGGATTCGAACCCCCGACCGTAATGGCCGTGCAGACCGTGACTGGAGCGCCTCAGTCTCCTCGGCCACTGCGGCCCGCCGAGAAGAAATTTTGCAAGTTTAACAGCACTAGATAAATCTTTCTAAGTTCGACCGCAGTTTTACACTCTGATAACTTTTAAAGTCTCACTCTTCCGAAGGTCGCGGCACAGACCGGCATAGCTTCGCCGTCGCTAACGCTAGCCGAACACGGACTAACCACGTGGGCCCACCGACCGGCGTTTACACCTTCAAATGTTCCAAAGTTTGTAAAGCGTATGGGACTTAACTACGGGGTCATCAGTTCCTAAACTTACAGCCTACTTAAGAACTGCTTACGGATTAGGGCGTCACAAATATCCATGCCCGAGGAGGGATTCGAACCCCCGACCGTAATGGCCGTGCAGACCGTGACTGGAGCGCCTCAGTCTCCACGGCCACTGCGGCCGGCCGAGAAGAAATTTTGCAAGTTTAACAGCACTAGATAAATCTTTCTAACTTCGACCGCAGTTTTACACTCTGAAAACTTTTAAAGTCTCACTCTTCCGAAGGTCGCGGCACAGACCGGCATAGCTTCGCCGTCGCTAACGCTAGCCGAACACGGACTAACCACGTGGGCCCACCGACTGGCGTTTACACCTTCAAATGTTCCAAAGTTTGTAAAGCGTATGGGACTTAACTACGGGGTCATCAGTTCCTAAACTTACAGACTACTTAAGAACTGCTTACGGATTAGGGCGTCACAAATATCCATGCCCGAGGAGGGATTCGAACCCCCGACCGTAATGGCCGTGCAGACCGTTACTGGAGCGCCTCAGTCTCCTCGGCCACTGCGGCCGGCCGAGAAGAAATTTTGCAAGTTTAACAGCACTAGATAAATCTTTCTAATTTCGACCTCAGTTTTACACTCTGAAAACTTTTAAAGTCTCACTCTTCCGAAGGTCGCGGCACAGACCGGCATAGCTTCGCCGTCGCTAACGCTAGCCGAACACGGACTAACCACGTGGGCCCACCGACCGGCGTTTACACCTTCAAATGTTCCAAAGTTTGTAAAGCGTATGGGACTTAACTATGGGGTCATCAGTTCCTAAACTTACAGACTACTTAAGCACTGCTTACGGATTAGGGCGTCACAAATATCCATGCCCGAGGAGGGATTCGAACCCCCGACCGTAATGGCCGTGCAGACCGTGACTGGAGCGCCTCAGTCTCCTCGGCCACTGCGGCCGGCCGAGAAGAAATTTTGCAAGTTTAACAGCACTAGATAAATCTTTCTAAGTTCGACCGCAGTTTTACACTCTGATAACTTTTAAAGTCTCACTCTTCCGAAGGTCGCGGCACAGACCGGCATAGCTTCGCCGTCGCTAACGCTAGCCGAACACGGACTAACCACGTGGGCCCACCGACCGGCGTTTACACCTTCAAATGTTCCAAAGTTTGTAAAGCGTATGGGACTTAACTACGGGGTCATCAGTTCCTAAACTTACAGCCTACTTAAGAACTGCTTACGGATTAGGGCGTCACAAATATCCATGCCCGAGGAGGGATTCGAACCCCCGACCGTAATGGCCGTGCAGACCGTGACTGGAGCGCCTCAGTCTCCACGGCCACTGCGGCCGGCCGAGAAGAAATTTTGCAAGTTTAACAGCACTAGATAAATCTTTCTAAGTTCGACCGCAGTTTTACACTCTGAAAACTTTTAAAGTCTCACTCTTCCGAAGGTCGCGGCACAGACCGGCATAGCTTCGCCGTCGCTAACGCTAGCCGAACACGGACTAACCACGTAGGCCCACCGACTGGCGTTTACACCTTCAAATGTTCCAAAGTTTGTAAAGCGTATGGGACTTAACTACGGGGTCATCAGTTCCTAAACTTACAGACTACTTAAGAACTGCTTACGGATTAGGGCGTCACAAATATCCATGCCCGAGGAGGGATTCGAACCCCCGACCGTAATGGCCGTGCAGACCGTGACTGGAGCGCCTCAGTCTCCTCGGCCACTGCGGCCGGCCGAGAAGAAATTTTGCAAGTTTAACAGCACTAGATAAATCTTTCTAATTTCGACCTCAGTTTTACACTCTGAAAACTTTTAAAGTCTCACTCTTCCGAAGGTCGCGGCACAGACCGGCATAGCTTCGCCGTCGCTAACGCTAGCCGAACACGGACTAACCACGTGGGCCCACCGACCGGCGTTTACACCTTCAAATGTTCCAAAGTTTGTAAAGCGTATGGGACTTAACTACGGGGTCATCAGTTCCTAAACTTACAGACTACTTAAGAACTGCTTACGGATTAGGGCGTCACAAATATCCATGCCCGAGGAGGGATTCGAACCCCCGACCGTAATGGCCGTGCAGACCGTGACTGGAGCGCCTCAGTCTCCTCGGCCACTGCGGCCGGCCGAGAAAAAATTTTGCAAGTTTAACAGCACTAGATAAATCTTTCTAAGTTCGACCGCAGTTTTACACTCTGAAAACTTTTAAAGTCTCACTCTTCCGAAGGTCGCGGCACAGACCGGCATAGCTTCGCCGTCGCTACCGCTAGCCGAACACGGACTAACCACGTGGGCCCACCGACCGGCGTTTACACCTTCAAATGTTCCAATGTTTGTAAAGCGTATGGGACTTAACTACGGGGTCATCAGTTCCTAAACTTACAGACTACTTAAGAACTGCTTACGGATTAGGGCGTCACAAATATCCATGCCCGAGGAGGGATTCGAACCCCCGACCGTAATGGCCGTGCAGACCGTGACTGGAGCGCCTCAGTCTCCTCGGCCACCGCGGCCGGCCGAGAAGAAATTTCGCAAGTTTAACAGCACTAGATAAATCTTTCTAAGTTCGACCGCAGTTTTACACTCTGAAAACTTTTAAAGTCTCACTCTTCCGAAGGTCGCGGCACAGACCGGCATAGCTTCGCCGTCGCTAACGCTAGCCGAACACGGACTAACCACGTGGGCCCACCGACCGGCGTTTACACCTTCAAATGTTCCAATGTTTGTAAAGCGTATGGGACTTAACTACGGGGTCATCAGTTCCTAAACTTACAGACTACTTAAGAACTGCTTACGGATTAGGGCGTCACAAATATCCATGCCCGAGGAGGGATTCGAACCCCCGACCGTAATGGCCGTGCAGACTGTGACTGGAGCGCCTCAGTCTCCTCGGCCACCGCGGCCGGCCGAGAAGAAATTTTGCAAGTTTAACAGCACTAGATAAATCTTTCTAAGTTCGATCGCAGTTTTACACTCTGAAAACTTTTAAAGTCTCACTCTTCCGAAGGTCGCGGCACAGACCGGCATAGCTTCGCCGTCGCTAACGCTAGCCAAACACGGACTAACCACGTGGGCCCACCGACCGGCGTTTACACATTCAAATGTTCCAAAGTTTGTAAAGCGTATGGGACTTAACTACGGGGTCATCAGTTCCTAAACATACAGACTACTTAAGAACTGCTTACGGATTAGGGCGTCACAAATATCCATGCCCGAGGAGGGATTCGAACCCCCGACCGTAATGGCCGTGCAGACCGTGACTGGAGCGCCTCAGTCTCCTCGGCCACTGCGGCCGGCCGAGAAGAAATTTTGCAAGTTTAACAGCACTAGATAAATCTTTCTAAGTTCGACCGCAGTTTTACACTCTGAAAACTTTTAAAGTCTCACTCTTCCGAAGGTCGCGGCACAGACCGGCATAGCTTCGCCGTCGCTAACGCTAGCCAAACACGGACTAACCACGTGGGCCCACCGACCGGCGTTTACACTTTCAAATGTTCCAAAGTTTGTAAAGCGTATGGGACTTAACTACGGGGTCATCAGTTCCTAAACATACAGACTACTTAAGAACTGCTTACGGATTAGGGCGTCACAACTATCCATGCCCGAGGAGGGATTCGAACCCCCGACCGTAATGGCCGTGCAGACCGTGACTGGAGCGCCTCAGTCTCCTCGGCCACTGCGGCCGGCCGAGAAGAAATTTTGCAAGTTTAACAGCACTAGATAAATCTTTCTAAGTTCGACCGCAGTTTTACACTCTGACAACTTTTAAAGTCTCACTCTTCCGAAGGTCGCAGCACAGACCGGCGTAGCTTCGCCGTCGCTAACGCTAGCCGAACACGGACTAACCACGTGGGCCCATCGACCGGCGTTTACACCTTCAAATGTTCCAATGTTTGTAAAGCGTATGGGACCTAACTACGGGGTCATCAGTTCCTAAACTTACAGACTACTTAAGAACTGCTTACGGATTAGGGCGTCACAAATATCCATGCCCGAGGAGGGATTCGAACCCCCGACCGTAATGGCCGTGCAGACCGTGACTGGAGCGCCTCAGTCTCCTCGGCCACTGCGGCCGGCTGAGAAGAAATTTTGCAAGTTTAACAGCACTAGATAAATCTTTCTAAGTTCGACCGCAGTTTTACACTCTGATAACTTTTAAAGTCTCACTCTTCCGAAGGTCGCGGCACAGACCGGCATAGCTTCGCCGTCGCTAACGCTAGCCGAACACGGACTAACCACGTGGGCCCACCGACCGGCGTTTACACCTTCAAATGTTCCAAAGTTTGTAAAGCGTATGGGACTTAACTACGGGGTCATCAGTTCCTAAACTTACAGACTACTTAAGAACTGATTACGGATTAGGGCGTCACAAATATCCATGCCCGAGGAGGGATTCGAACCCCCGACCGTAATGGCCGTGCAGACCGTGACTGGAGCGCCTCAGTCTCCTCGGCCACTGCGGCCGGCCGAGAAGAAATTTTGCAAGTTTAACAGCACTAGATAAATCTTTCTAAGGTCGACCGCAGTTTTACACTCTGAAAACTTTTAAAGTCTCACTCTTCCGAAGGTCGCGGCACAGACCGGCATAGCTTCGCCGTCGCTAACGCTAGCCGAACACGGACTAACCACGTGGGCCCACCGACCGGCGTTTACACCTTCAAATGTTCCAAAGTTTGTAAAGCGTATGGGACTTAACTACGGGGTCATCAGTTCCTAAACTTACAGACTACTTAAGAACTGCTTACGGATTAGGGCGTCACAAATATCCATGCCCGAGGAGGGATTCGAACCCCCGACCGTAATGGCCGTGCAGACCGTGACTGGAGCGCCTCAGTCTCCTCGGCCACTGCGGCCGGCCGAGAAGAAATTTTGCAAGTTTAACAGCACTAGATAAATCTTTCTAAGTTCGACCGCAGTTTTACACTCTGAAAACTTTTAAAGTCTCACTCTTCCGAAGGTCGCGGCACAGACCGGCATAGCTTCGCCGTCGCTACCGCTAGCCGAACACGGACTAACCACGTGGGCCCACCGACCGGCGTTTACACCTTCAAATGTTCCAATGTTTGTAAAGCGTATGGGACTTAACTACGGGGTCATCAGTTCCTAAACTTACAGACTACTTAAGAACTGCTTACGGATTAGGGCCTCACAAATATCCATGCCCGAGGAGGGATTCGAACCCCCGACCGTAATGGCCGTGCAGACCGTGACTGGAGCGCCTCAGTCTCCTCGGCCACCGCGGCCGGCCGAGAAGAAATTTCGCAAGTTTAACAGCACTAGATAAATCTTTCTAAGTTCGACCGCAGTTTTACACTCTGAAAACTTTTAAAGTCTCACTCTTCCGAAGGTCGCGGCACAGACCGGCATAGCTTCGCCGTCGCTAACGCTAGCCGAACACGGACTAACCACGTGGGCCCACCGACCGGCGTTTACACCTTCAAATGTTCCAATGTTTGTAAAGCGTATGGGACTTAACTACGGGGTCATCAGTTCCTAAACTTACAGACTACTTAAGAACTGCTTACGGATTAGGGCGTCACAAATATCCATGCCCGAGGAGGGATTCGAACCCCCGACCGTAATGGCCGTGCAGACCGTTACTGGAGCGCCTCAGTCTCCTCGGCCATTGCTGCCGGCCGAGAAGAAATTTTGCAAGTTTAACAGCACTAGATAAATCTTTCTAAGTTCGACCGCAGTTTTACACTCTGAAAACTTTTAAAGTCTCACTCTTCCGAAGGTCGCGGCACAGACCGGCATAGCTTCACCGTCGCTAACGCTAGCCAAACACGGACTAACCACGTGGGCCCACCGACCGGCGTTTACACTTTCAAATGTTCCAAAGTTTGTAAAGCGTATGGGACTTAACTACGGGGTCATCAGTTCCTAAACATACAGACTACTTAAGAACTGCTTACGGATTAGGGCGTCACAAATATCCATGCCCGAGGAGGGATTCGAACCCCCGACCGTAATGGCCGTGCAGACCGTGACTGGAGCGCCTCAGTCTCCTCGGCCACTGCGGCCGGCCGAGAAGAAATTTTGCAAGTTTAACAGCACTAGATAAATCTTTCTAAGTTCGACCGCAGTTTTACACTCTGACAACTTTTAAAGTCTCACTCTTCCGAAGGTCGCAGCACAGACCGGCGTAGCTTCGCCGTCGCTAACGCTAGCCGAACACGGACTAACCACGTGGGCCCACCGACCGGCGTTTACACCTTCAAATGTTCCAATGTTTGTAAAGCGTATGGGACCTAACTACGGGGTCATCAGTTCCTAAACTTACAGACTACTTAAGAACTGCTTACGGATTAGGGCGTCACAAATATCCATGCCCGAGGAGGGATTCGAACCCCCGACCGTAATGGCCGTGCAGACCGTGACTGGAGCGCCTCAGTCTCCTCGGCCACTGCGGCCGGCCGAGAAGAAATTTTGCAAGTTTAACAGCACTAGATAAATCTTTCTAAGTTCGACCGCAGTTTTACACTCTGATAACTTTTAAAGTCTCACTCTTCCGAAGGTCGCGGCACAGACCGGCATAGCTTCGCCGTCGCTAACGCTAGCCGAACACGGACTAACCACGTGGGCCCACCGACCGGCGTTTACACCTTCAAATGTTCCAAAGTTTGTAAAGCGTATGGGACTTAACTACGGGGTCATCAGTTCCTAAACTTACAGACTACTTAAGAACTGATTACGGATTAGGGCGTCACAAATATCCATGCCCGAGGAGGGATTCGAACCCCCGACCGTAATGGCCGTGCAGACCGTGACTGGAGCGCCTCAGTCTCCTCGGCCACTGCGGCCGGCCGAGAAGAAATTTTGCAAGTTTAACAGCACTAGATAAATCTTTCTAAGGTCGACCGCAGTTTTACACTCTGAAAACTTTTAAAGTCTCACTCTTCCGAAGGTCGCGGCACAGACCGGCATAGCTTCGCCGTCGCTAACGCTAGCCGAACACGGACTAACCACGTGGGCCCACCGACCGGCGTTTACACCTTCAAATGTTCCAAAGTTTGTAAAGCGTATGGGACTTAACTACGGGGTCATCAGTTCCTAAACTTACAGACTACTTAAGAACTGCTTACGGATTAGGGCGTCACAAATATCCATGCCCGAGGAGGGATTCGAACCCCCGACCGTAATGGCCGTGCAGACCGTGACTGGAGCGCCTCAGTCTCCTCGGCCACTGCGGCCGGCCGAGAAGAAATTTTGCAAGTTTAACAGCACTAGATAAATCTTTCTAAGTTCGACCGCAGTTTTACACTCTGAAAACTTTTAAAGTCTCACTCTTCCGAAGGTCGCGGCACAGACCGGCATAGCTTCGCCGTCGCTACCGCTAGCCGAACACGGACTAACCACGTGGGCCCACCGACCGGCGTTTACACCTTCAAATGTTCCAATGTTTGTAAAGCGTATGGGACTTAACTACGGGGTCATCAGTTCCTAAACTTACAGACTACTTAAGAACTGCTTACGGATTAGGGCGTCACAAATATCCATGCCCGAGGAGGGATTCGAACCCCCGACCGTAATGGCCGTGCAGACCGTGACTGGAGCGCCTCAGTCTCCTCGGCCACCGCGGCCGGCCGAGAAGAAATTTCGCAAGTTTAACAGCACTAGATAAATCTTTCTAAGTTCGACCGCAGTTTTACACTCTGAAAACTTTTAAAGTCTCACTCTTCCGAAGGTCGCGGCACAGACCGGCATAGCTTCGCCGTCGCTAACGCTAGCCGAACACGGACTAACCACGTGGGCCCACCGACCGGCGTTTACACCTTCAAATGTTCCAATGTTTGTAAAGCGTATGGGACTTAACTACGGGGTCATCAGTTCCTAAACTTACAGACTACTTAAGAACTGCTTACGGATTAGGGCGTCACAAATATCCATGCCCGAGGAGGGATTCGAACCCCCGACCGTAATGGCCGTGCAGACCGTTACTGGAGCGCCTCAGTCTCCTCGGCCATTGCTGCCGGCCGAGAAGAAATTTTGCAAGTTTAACAGCACTAGATAAATCTTTCTAAGTTCGACCGCAGTTTTACACTCTGAAAACTTTTAAAGTCTCACTCTTCCGAAGGTCGCGGCACAGACCGGCATAGCTTCACCGTCGCTAACGCTAGCCAAACACGGACTAACCACGTGGGCCCACCGACCGGCGTTTACACTTTCAAATGTTCCAAAGTTTGTAAAGCGTATGGGACTTAACTACGGGGTCATCAGTTCCTAAACATACAGACTACTTAAGAACTGCTTACGGATTAGGGCGTCACAAATATCCATGCCCGAGGAGGGATTCGAACCCCCGACCGTAATGGCCGTGCAGACCGTGACTGGAGCGCCTCAGTCTCCTCGGCCACTGCGGCCGGCCGAGAAGAAATTTTGCAAGTTTAACAGCACTAGATAAATCTTTCTAAGTTCGACCGCAGTTTTACACTCTGACAACTTTTAAAGTCTCACTCTTCCGAAGGTCGCAGCACAGACCGGCGTAGCTTCGCCGTCGCTAACGCTAGCCGAACACGGACTAACCACGTGGGCCCACCGACCGGCGTTTACACCTTCAAATGTTCCAATGTTTGTAAAGCGTATGGGACCTAACTACGGGGTCATCAGTTCCTAAACTTACAGACTACTTAAGAACTGCTTACGGATTAGGGCGTCACAAATATCCATGCCCGAGGAGGGATTCGAACCCCCGACCGTAATGGCCGTGCAGACCGTGACTGGAGCGCCTCAGTCTCCTCGGCCACTGCGGCCGGCCGAGAAGAAATTTTGCAAGTTTAACAGCACTAGATAAATCTTTCTAAGTTCGACCGCAGTTTTACACTCTGATAACTTTTAAAGTCTCACTCTTCCGAAGGTCGCGGCACAGACCGGCATAGCTTCGCCGTCGCTAACGCTAGCCGAACACGGACTAACCACGTGGGCCCACCGACCGGCGTTTACACCTTCAAATGTTCCAAAGTTTGTAAAGCGTATGGGACTTAACTACGGGGTCATCAGTTCCTAAACTTACAGACTACTTAAGAACTGATTACGGATTAGGGCGTCACAAATATCCATGCCCGAGGAGGGATTCGAACCCCCGACCGTAATGGCCGTGCAGACCGTGACTGGAGCGCCTCAGTCTCCTCGGCCACTGCGGCCGGCCGAGAAGAAATTTTGCAAGTTTAACAGCACTAGATAAATCTTTCTAAGGTCGACCGCAGTTTTACACTCTGAAAACATTTAAAGTCTCACTCTTCCGAAGGTCGCGGCACAGACCGGCATAGCTTCGCCGTCGCTAACGCTAGCCGAACACGGACTAACCACGTGGGCCCACCGACCGGCGTTTACACCTTCAAATGTTCCAAAGTTTGTAAAGCGTATGGGACTTAACTACGGGGTCATCAGTTCCTAAACTTACAGACTACTTAAGAACTGCTTACGGATTAGGGCGTCACAAATATCCATGCCCGAGGAGGGATTCGAACCCCCGACCGTAATGGCCGTGCAGACCGTGACTGGAGCGCCTCAGTCTCCTCGGCCACTGCGGACGGCCGAGAAGAAATTTTGCAAGTTTAACAGCACTAGATAAATCTTTCTAAGTTCGACCGCAGTTTTACACTCTGAAAACTTTTAAAGTCTCACTCTTCCGAAGGTCGCGGCACAGACCGGCATAGCTTCGCCTTCGCTAACGCTAGCCGAACACGGACTAACCACGTGGGCCCACCGACCGGCGTTTACACCTTCAAATGTTCCAAAGTTTGTAAAGCGTATGGGACTTAACTACGGGGTCATCAGTTCCTAAACTTACAGACTACTTAAGAACTGCTTACGGATTAGGGCGTCACAAATATCCATGCCCGAGGAGGGATTCGAACCCCCGACCGTAATGGCCGTGCAGACCGTGACTGGAGCGCCTCAGTCTCCTCGGCCACTGCGGCCGGCCGGGAAGAAATTTTGCAAGTTTAACAGCACTAGATAAATCTTTCTAAGTTCGACCGCAGTTTTACACTCTGAAAACTTTTAAAGTCTCACTCTTCCGAAGGTCGCGGCACAGACCGGCATAGCTTCGCCGTCGCTAACGCTAGCCGAACACGGACTAACCACGTGGGCCCACCGACCGGCGTTTACACCTTCAAGTGTTCCAATGTTTGTAAAGCGTATGGGACTTAACTACGGGGTCATCAGTTCCTAAACTTACAGACTACTTAAGAACTGCTTACGGATTAGGGCGTCACAAATATCCATGCCCGAGGAGGGATTCGAACCCCCGACCGTAATGGCCGTGCAGACCGTGACTGGAGCGCCTCAGTCTCCTCGGCCACTGCGGCCGGCCGAGAAGAAATTTTGCAAGTTTAACAGCACTAGATAAATCTTTCTAAGTTCGACCGCAGTTTTACACTCTGAAAACTTTGAAATTTCACTCTTCCGAAGGTCTCGGCACAGACCGACATAGCTTCGCCGTCGCTAACGCTAGCTGAACACGGACTAACCACGTGGGCCCACCGACCGGCGTTTACACCTTCAAATGTTCCAATGTTTGTAAAGCGTATGGGACTTAACTACGGGGTCATCAGTTCCTAAACTTACAGACTACTTAAGAACTGCTTACGGATTAGGGCGTCACAAATGTCCATGCCCGAGGAGGGATTCGAACCCCCGACCGTAATGGCCGTGCAGACCGTGACTGGAGCGCCTCAGTCTCGTCGGCCACCGCGGCCGGCCGAGAAGAAATTTTGCAAGTTTAACAGCACTAGATAAATCTTTCTAAGTTCGACCGCAGTTTTACACTCTGATAACTTTTAAAGTCTCACTCTTCCGAAGGTCGCGGCACAGACCGGCATAGCTTCGCCGTCGCTAACGCTAGCCGAACACGGACTAACCACGTGGGCCCACCGACCGGCGTTTACACCTTCAAATGTTCCAATGTTTGTAAAGCGTATGGGACTTAACTACGGGGTCATCAGTTCCTAAACTTACAGACTACTTAAGAACTGCTTACGGATTAGGGCGTCACAAATATCCATGCCCGAGGAGGGATTCGAACCCCCGACCGTAATGGCCGTGCAGACCGTGACCGGAGCGCCTCAGTCTCCTCGGCCACCGCGGCCGGCCGAGAAGAAATTTTGCAAGTTTAACAGCACTAGATAAATCTTTCTAAGTTCGACCGCAGTTTTACACTCTGAAAACTTTGAAATCTCACTCTTCCGAAGGTCGCGGCACAGACCGGCATAGCTTCGCCGTCGCTAACGCTAGCCGAACACGGACTAACCACGTGGGCCCACCGACCGGCGTTTACACCTTCAAATGTTCCAATGTTCCAATGTTTGTAAAGCGTATGGGACTTAACTACGGGGTCATCAGTTCCTAAACTTACAGACTACTTACGAACTGCTTACGGATTAGGGCGTCACAAATATCCATGCCCGAGGAGGGATTCGAACCCCCGACCGTAATGGCCGTGCAGACCGTGACTGGAGCGCCTCAGTCTCCTCGGCCACCGCGGCCGGCCGAGAAGAAATTTTGCAAGTTTAACAGCACTAGATAAATCTTTCTAAGTTCGATCGCAGTTTTACACTCTGAAAACTTTTAAAGTCTCACTCTTCCGAAGGTCGCGGCACAGACCGGCATAGCTTCGCCGTCGCTAACGCTAGCCGAACACGGACTAACCACGTGGGCCCACCGACCGGCGTTTACACCTTCAAATGTTCCAATGTTTGTAAAGCGTATGGGACTTAACTACGGGGTCATCAGTTCCTAAACTTACAGACTACTTAAGAACTGCTTACGGATTAGGGCGTCACAAATATCCATGCCCGAGGAGGGATTCGAACCCCCGACCGTAATGGCCGTGCAGACCGTGACTGGAGCGCCTCAGTCTCCTCGGCCACCGCGGCCGGCCGAGAAGAAATTTCGCAAGTTTAACAGCACTAGATAAATCTTTCTAAGTTCGACCGCAGTTTTACACTCTGAAAACTTTTTAAAGTCTCACTCTTCCGAAGGTCGCGGCACAGACCGGCATAGCTTCGCCGTCGCTAACGCTAGCCGAACACGGACTAACCACGTGGGCCCACCGACCGGCGTTTACACCTTCAAATGTTCCAATGTTTGTAATGCGTATGGGACTTAACTACGGGGTCATCAGTTCCTAAACTTACAGACTACTTAAGAACTGCTTACGGATTAGGGCCTCACAAATATCCATGCCCGAGGAGGGATTCGAACCCCCGACCGTAATGGCCGAGCAGACCGTTACTGGAGCGCCTCAGTCTCCTCGGCCATTGCTGCCGGCCGAGAAGAAATTTTGCAAGTTTAACAGCACTAGATAAATCTTTCTAAGTTCGACCGCAGTTTTACACTCTGAAAACTTTTAAAGTATCACTCTTCCGAAGGTCGCGGCACAGACCGGCATAGCTTCGCCGTCGCTAACGCTAGCCAAACACGGACTAACCACGTGGGCCCACCGACCGGCATTTACACATTCAAATGTTCCAAAGTTTGTAAAGCGTATGGGACTTAACTACGGGGTCATCAGTTCCTAAACATACAGACTACTTAAGAACTGCTTACGGATTAGGGCGTCACAAATATCCATGCCCGAGGAGGGATTCGAACCCCCGACCGTAATGGCCGTGCAGACCATGACTGGAGCGCCTCAGTCCCCTCGGCCACTGCGGCCGGCCGAGAAGAAATTTTGCAAGTTTAACAGCACTAGATAAATCTTTCTAAGTTCGACCGCAGTTTTACACTCTGACAACTTTTAAAGTCTCACTCTTCCGAAGGTCGCAGCACAGACCGGCGTAGCTTCGCCGTCGCTAACGCTAGCCGAACACGGACTAACCACGTGGGCCCACCGACCGGCGTTTACACCTTCAAATGTTCCAATGTTTGTAAAGCGTATGGGACCTAACTACGGGGTCATCAGTTCCTAAACTTACAGACTACTTAAGAACTGCTTACGGATTAGGGCGTCACAAATATCCATGCCCGAGGAGGGATTCGAACCCCCGACCGTAATGGCCGTGCAGACCGTGACTGGAGCGCCTCAGTCTCCTCGGCCACTGCGGCCGGCCGAGAAGAAATTTTGCAAGTTTAACAGCACTAGATAAATCTTTCTAAGTTCGACCGCAGTTTTACACTCTGATAACTTTTAAAGTCTCACTCTTCCGAAGGTCGCGGCACAGACCGGCATAGCTTCGCCGTCGCTAACGCTAGCCGAACACGGACTAACCACGTGGGCCCACCGACCGGCGTTTACACCTTCAAATGTTCCAAAGTTTGTAAAGCGTATGGGACTTAACTACGGGGTCATCAGTTCCTAAACTTACAGACTACTTAAGAACTGATTACGGATTAGGGCGTCACAAATATCCATGCCCGAGGAGGGATTCGAACCCCCGACCGTAATGGCCGTGCAGACCGTGACTGGAGCGCCTCAGTCTCCTCGGCCACTGCGGCCGGCCGAGAAGAAATTTTGCAAGTTTAACAGCACTAGATAAATCTTTCTAAGGTCGACCGCAGTTTTACACTCTGAAAACTTTTAAAGTCTCACTCGTCCGAAGGTCGCGGCACAGACCGGCATAGCTTCGCCGTCGCTAACGCTAGCCGAACACGGACTAACCACGTGGGCCCACCGACCGGCGTTTACACCTTCAAATGTTCCAAAGTTTGTAAAGCGTATGGGACTTAACTACGGGGTCATCAGTTCCTAAACTTACAGACTACTTAAGAACTGCTTACGGATTAGGGCGTCACAAATATCCATGCCCGAGGAGGGATTCGAACCCCCGACCGTAATGGCCGTGCAGACCGTGACTGGAGCGCCTCAGTCTCCTCGGCCACTGCGGCCGGCCGAGAAGAAATTTTGCAAGTTTAACAGCACTAGATAAATCTTTCTAAGTTCGACCGCAGTTTTACACTCTGAAAACTTTTAAAGTCTCACTCTTCCGAAGGTCGCGGCACAGACCGGCATAGCTTCGCCGTCGCTACCGCTAGCCGAACACGGACTAACCACGTGGGCCCACCGACCGGCGTTTACACCTTCAAATGTTCCAATGTTTGTAAAGCGTATGGGACTTAACTACGGGGTCATCAGTTCCTAAACTTACAGACTACTTAAGAACTGCTTACGGATTAGGGCCTCACAAATATCCATGCCCGAGGAGGGATTCGAACCCCCGACCGTAATGGCCGTGCAGACCGTGACTGGAGCGCCTCAGTCTCCTCGGCCACCGCGGCCGGCCGAGAAGAAATTTCGCAAGTTTAACAGCACTAGATAAATCTTTCTAAGTTCGACCGCAGTTTTACACTCTGAAAACTTTTAAAGTCTCACTCTTCCGAAGGTCGCGGCACAGACCGGCATAGCTTCGCCGTCGCTAACGCTAGCCGAACACGGACTAACCACGTGGGCCCACCGACCGGCGTTTACACCTTCAAATGTTCCAATGTTTGTAAAGCGTATGGGACTTAACTACGGGGTCATCAGTTCCTAAACTTACAGACTACTTAAGAACTGCTTACGGATTAGGGCGTCACAAATATCCATGCCCGAGGAGGGATTCGAACCCCCGACCGTAATGGCCGTGCAGACCGTTACTGGAGCGCCTCAGTCTCCTCGGCCATTGCTGCCGGCCGAGAAGAAATTTTGCAAGTTTAACAGCACTAGATAAATCTTTCTAAGTTCGACCGCAGTTTTACACTCTGAAAACTTTTAAAGTCTCACTCTTCCGAAGGTCGCGGCACAGACCGGCATAGCTTCGCCGTCGCTAACGCTAGCCAAACACGGACTAACCACGTGGGCCCACCGACCGGCGTTTACACTTTCAAATGTTCCAAAGTTTGTAAAGCGTATGGGACTTAACTACGGGGTCATCAGTTCCTAAACATACAGACTACTTAAGAACTGCTTACGGATTAGGGCGTCACAAATATCCATGCCCGAGGAGGGATTCGAACCCCCGACCGTAATGGCCGTGCAGACCGTGACTGGAGCGCCTCAGTCTCCTCGGCCACTGCGGCCGGCCGAGAAGAAATTTTGCAAGTTTAACAGCACTAGATAAATCTTTCTAAGTTCGACCGCAGTTTTACACTCTGAAAACTTTTAAAGTCTCACTCTTCCGAAGGTCGCGGCACAGACCGGCATAGCTTCGCCGTCGCTAACGCTAGCCGAACACGGACTAACCACGTGGGCCCACCGACCGGCGTTTACACCTTCAAATGTTCCAATGTTTGTAAAGCGTATGGGACTTAACTACGGGGTCATCAGTTCCTAAACTTACAGACTACTTAAGAACTGCTTACGGATTAGGGCGTCACAAATATCCATGCCCGAGGAGGGATTCGAACCCCCGACCGTAATGGCCGTGCAGACCGTGACTGGAGCGCCTCAGTCTCCTCGGCCACCGCGGCCGGCCGAGAAGAAATTTTGCAAGTTTAACAGCACTAGATAAATCTTTCTAAGTTCGACCGCAGTTTTACACTCTGAAAACTTTTAAAGTCTCACTCTTCCGAAGGTCGCGGCACAGACCGGCATAGCTTCGCCGTCGCTAACGCTAGCCGAACACGGACTAACCACGTGGGCCCACCGACCGGCGTTTACACCTTCAAGTGTTCCAATGTTTGTAAAGCGTATGGGACTTAACTACGGGGTCATCAGTTCCTAAACTTACAGACTACTTAAGAACTGCTTACGGATTAGGGCGTCACAAATATCCATGCCCGAGGAGGGATTCGAACCCCCGACCGTAATGGCCGTGCAGACCGTGACTGGAGCGCCTCAGTCTCCTCGGCCACTGCGGCCGGCCGAGAAGAAATTTTGCAAGTTTAACAGCACTAGATAAATCTTTCTAAGTTCGACCGCAGTTTTACACTCTGAAAACTTTGAAATTTCACTCTTCCGAAGGTCGCGGCACAGACCGACATAGCTTCGCCGTCGCTAACGCTAGCTGAACACGGACTAACCACGTGGGCCCACCGACCGGCGTTTACACCTTCAAATGTTCCAATGTTTGTAAAGCGTATGGGACTTAACTACGGGGTCATCAGTTCCTAAACTTACAGACTACTTAAGAACTGCTTACGGATTAGGGCGTCACAAATATCCATGCCCGAGGAGGGATTCGAACCCCCGACCGTAATGGCCGTGCAGACCGTGACTGGAGCGCCTCAGTCTCCTCGGCCACCGCGGCCGGCCGAGAAGAAATTTTGCAAGTTTAACAGCACTAGATAAATCTTTCTAAGTTCGACCGCAGTTTTACACTCTGAAAACTTTTAAAGTCTCACTCTTCCGAAGGTCGCGGCACAGACCGGCATAGCTTCGCCGTCGCTAACGCTAGCCGAACACGGACTAACCACGTGGGCCCACCGACCGGCGTTTACACCTTCAAATGTTCCAATGTTTGTAAAGCGTATGAGACTTAACTACGGGGTCATCAGTTCCTAAACTTACAGACTACTTAAGAACTGCTTACGGATTAGGGCGTCACAAATATCCATGCCCGAGGAGGGATTCGAACCCCCGACCGTAATGGCCGTGCAGACCGTGACTGGAGCGCCTCAGTCTCCTCGGCCACCGCGGCCGTCCGAGAAGAAATTTTGCAAGTTTAACAGCACTAGATAAATCTTTCTAAGTTCGACTGCAGTTTTACACTCTGAAAACTTTGAAATCTCACTCTTCCGAAGGTCGTGGCACAGACCGGCATAGCTTCGCCGTCGCTAACGCTAGCCGAACACGGACTAACCACGTGGGCCCACCGACCGGCGTTTACACCTTCAAATGTTCCAATGTTTGTAAAGCGTATGGGACTTAACTACGGGGTCATCAGTTCCTAAACTTACAGACTACTTAAGAACTGCTTACGGATTAGGGCGTCACAAATATCCATGCCCGAGGAGGGATTCGAACCCCCGACCGTAATGGCCGTGCAGACCGTGACTGGAGCGCCTCAGTCTCCTCGGCCACCGCGGCCGGCCGAGAAGAAATTTCGCAAGTTTAACAGCACTAGATAAATCTTTCTAAGTTCGACCGCAGTTTTACACTCTGAAAACTTTGAAATCTCACTCTTCCGAAGGTCGCGGCACAGACCGGCATAGCTTCGCCGTCGCTAACGCTAGCCGAACACGGACTAACCACGTGGGCCCACCGACCGGCGTTTACACCTTCAAATGTTCCAATGTTCCAATGTTTGTAAAGCGTATGGGACTTAACTACGGGGTCATCAGTTCCTAAACTTACAGACTACTTACGAACTGCTTACGGATTAGGGCGTCACAAATATCCATGCCCGAGGAGGGATTCGAACCCCCGACCGTAATGGCCGTGCAGACCGTGACTGGAGCGCCTCAGTCTCCTCGGCCACCGCGGCCGGCCGAGAAGAAATTTTGCAAGTTTAACAGCACTAGATAAATCTTTCTAAGTTCGATCGCAGTTTTACACTCTGAAAACTTTTAAAGTCTCACTCTTCCGAAGGTCGCGGCACAGACCGGCATAGCTTCGCCGTCGCTAACGCTAGCCAAACACGGACTAACCACGTGGGCCCACCGACCGGCGTTTACACATTCAAATGTTCCAAAGTATGTAAAGCGTATGGGACTTAACTACGGGGTCATCAGTTCCTAAACATACAGACTACTTAAGAACTGCTTACGGATTAGGGCGTCACAAATATCCATGCCCGAGGAGGGATTCGAACCCCCGACCGTAATGGCCGTGCAGACCGTGACTGGAGCGCCTCAGTCTCCTCGGCCACTGCGGCCGGCCGAGAAGAAATTTTGCAAGTTTAACAGCACTAGATAAATCTTTCTAAGTTCGACCGCAGTTTTACACTCTGACAACTTTTAAAGTCTCACTCTTCCGAAGGTCGCAGCACAGACCGGCGTAGCTTCGCCGTCGCTAACGCTAGCCGAACACGGACTAACCACGTGGGCCCACCGACCGGCGTTTACACCTTCAAATGTTCCAATGTTTGTAAAGCGTATGGGACCTAACTACGGGGTCATCAGTTCCTAAACTTACAGACTACTTAAGAACTGCTTACGGATTAGGGCGTCACAAATATCCATGCCCGAGGAGGGATTCGAACCCCCGACCGTAATGGCCGTGCAGACCGTGACTGGAGCGCCTCAGTCTCCTCGGCCACTGCGGCCGGCCGAGAAGAAATTTTGCAAGTTTAACAGCACTAGATAAATCTTTCTAAGTTCGACCGCAGTTTTACACTCTGAAAACTTTTAAAGTCTCACTCTTCCGAAGGTCGCGGCACAGACCGGCATAGCTTTGCCGTCGCTAACGCTAGCCGAACACGGACTAACCACGTGGGCCCACCGACCGCCGTTTACACCTTCAAATGTTCCAAAGTTTGTAAAGCGTATGGAACTTAACTACGGGGTCATCAGTTCCTAAACTTACAGACTACTTAAGAACTGCTTACGGATTAGGGCGTCACAAATATCCATGCCCGAGGAGGGATTCGAACCCCCGACCGTAATGGCCGTGCAGACCGTGACTGGAGCGCCTCAGTCTCCTCGGCCACTGCGGCCGGCCGAGAAGAAATTTTGCAAGTTTAACAGCACTAGATAAATCTTTCTAAGTTCGACCGCAGTTTTACACTCTGAAAACTTTGAAATTTCACTCTTCCGAAGGTCGCGGCACAGACCGACATAGCTTCGCCGTCGCTAACGCTAGCTGAACACGGACTAACCACGTGGGCCCACCGACCGGCGTTTACACCTTCAAATGTTCCAATGTTTGTAAAGCGTATGGGACTTAACTACGGGGTCATCAGTTCCTAAACTTACAGACTACTTAAGAACTGCTTACGGATTAGGGCGTCACAAATATCCATGCCCGAGGAGGGATTCGAACCCCCGACCGTAATGGCCGTGCAGACCGTGACTGGAGCGCCTCAGTCTCCTCGGCCACCGCGGCCGGCCGAGAAGAAATTTTGCAAGTTTAACAGCACTAGATAAATCTTTCTAAGTTCGACCGCAGTTTTACACTCTGAAAACTTTTAAAGTCTCACTCTTCCGAAGGTCTCGGCACAGACCGGCATAGCTTCGCCGTCGCTAACGCTAGCCGAACACGGACTAACCACGTGGGCCCACCGACCGGCGTTTACACCTTCAAATGTTCCAATGTTTGTAAAGCGTATGAGACTTAACTACGGGGTCATCAGTTCCTAAACTTACAGACTACTTAAGAACTGCTTACGGATTAGGGCGTCACAAATATCCATGCCCGAGGAGGGATTCGAACCCCCGACCATAATGGCCGTGCAGACCGTGACTGGAGCGCCTCAGTCTCCTCGGCCACCGCGGCCGTCCGAGAAGAAATTTTGCAAGTTTAACAGCACTAGATAAATCTTTCTAAGTTCGACCGCAGTTTTACACTCTGAAAACTTTGAAATCTCACTCTTCCGAAGGTCGTGGCACAGACCGGCATAGCTTCGCCGTCGCTAACGCGAGCCGAACACGGACTAACCACGTGGGCCCACCGACCGGCGTTTACACCTTCAAATGTTCCAATGTTTGTAAAGCGTATGGGACTTAACTACGGGGTCATCAGTTCCTAAACTTACAGACTACTTAAGAACTGCTTACGGATTAGGGCGTCACAAATATCCATGCCCGAGGAGGGATTCGAACCCCCGACCGTAATGGCCGTGCAGACCGTGACTGGAGCGCCTCAGTCTCCTCGGCCACCGCGGCCGGCCGAGAAGAAATTTCGCAAGTTTAACAGCACTAGATAAATCTTTCTAAGTTCGACCGCAGTTTTACACTCTGAAAACTTTGAAATCTCACTCTTCCGAAGGTCGCGGCACAGACCGGCATAGCTTCGCCGTCGCTAACGCTAGCCGAACACGGACTAACCACGTGGGCCCACCGACCGGCGTTTACACCTTCAAATGTTCCAATGTTCCAATGTTTGTAAAGCGTATGGGACTTAACTACGGGGTCATCAGTTCCTAAACTTACAGACTACTTACGAACTGCTTACGGATTAGGGCGTCACAAATATCCATGCCCGAGGAGGGATTCGAACCCCCGACCGTAATGGCCGTGCAGACCGTGACTGGAGCGCCTCAGTCTCCTCGGCCACCGCGGCCGGCCGAGAAGAAATTTTGCAAGTTTAACAGCACTAGATAAATCTTTCTAAGTTCGATCGCAGTTTTACACTCTGAAAACTTTTAAAGTCTCACTCTTCCGAAGGTCGCGGCACAGACCGGCATAGCTTCGCCGTCGCTAACGCTAGCCGAACACGGACTAACCACGTGGGCCCACCGACCGGCGTTTACACCTTCAAATGTTCCAATGTTTGTAAAGCGTATGGGACTTAACTACGGGGTCATCAGTTCCTAAACTTACAGACTACTTAAGAACTGCTTACGGATTAGGGCGTCACAAATATCCATGCCCGAGGAGGGATTCGAACCCCCGACCGTAATGGCCGTGCAGACCGTGACTGGAGCGCCTCAGTCTCCTCGGCCACTGCGGCCGGCCGAGAAGAAATTTTGCAAGTTTAACAGCACTAGATAAATCTTTCTAAGGTCGACCGCAGTTTTACACTCTGAAAACTTTTAAAGTCTCACTCTTCCGAAGGTCGCGGCACAGACCGGCATAGCTTTGCCGTCGCTAACGCTAGCCGAACACGGACTAACCACGTGGGCCCACCGACCGCCGTTTACACCTTCAAATGTTCCAAAGTTTGTAAAGCGTATGGGACTTAACTACGGGGTCATCAGTTCCTAAACTTACAGACTACTTAAGAACTGCTTACGGATTAGGGCGTCACAAATATCCATGCCCGAGGAGGGATTCGAACCCCCGACCGTAATGGCCGTGCAGACCGTGACTGGAGCGCCTCAGTCTCCTCGGCCACTGCGGCCGGCCGAGAAGAAATTTTGCAAGTTTAACAGCACTAGATAAATCTTTCTAAGGTCGACCGCAGTTTTACACTCTGAAAACTTTTAAAGTCTCACTCTTCCGAAGGTCGCGGCACAGACCGGCATAGCTTTGCCGTCGCTAACGCTAGCCGAACACGGACTAACCACGTGGGCCCACCGACCGCCGTTTACACCTTCAAATGTTCCAAAGTTTGTAAAGCGTATGGGACTTAACTACGGGGTCATCAGTTCCTAAACTTACAGACTACTTAAGAACTGCTTACGGATTAGGGCGTCACAAATATCCATGCCCGAGGAGGGATTCGAACCCCCGACCGTAATGGCCGTGCAGACCGTGACTGGAGCGCCTCAGTCTCCTCGGCCACTGCGGCCGGCCGAGAAGAAATTTTGCAAGTTTAACAGCACTAGATAAATCTTTCTAAGTTCGACCGCAGTTTTACACTCTGAAAACTTTGAAATTTCACTCTTCCGAAGGTCGCGGCACAGACCGACATAGCTTCGCCGTCGCTAACGCTAGCTGAACACGGACTAACCACGTGGGCCCACCGACCGGCGTTTACACCTTCAAATGTTCCAATGTTTGTAAAGCGTATGGGACTTAACTACGGGGTCATCAGTTCCTAAACTTACAGACTACTTAAGAACTGCTTACGGATTAGGGCGTCACAAATATCCATGCCCGAGGAGGGATTCGAACCCCCGACCGTAATGGCCGTGCAGACCGTGACTGGAGCGCCTCAGTCTCCTCGGCCACTGCGGCCGGCCGAGAAGAAATTTTGCAAGTTTAACAGCACTAGATAAATCTTTCTAAGTTCGACCGCAGTTTTACACTCTGAAAACTTTTAAAGTCTCACTCTTCCGAAGGTCGCGGCACAGACCGGCATAGCTTCGCCGTCGCTAACGCTAGCCAAACACGGACTAACCACGTGGGCCCACCGACCGGCGTTTACACATTCAAATGTTCCAAAGTTTGTAAAGCGTATGGGACTTAAATACGGGGTCATCAGTTCCTAAACATACAGACTACTTAAGAACTGCTTACGGATTAGGGCGTCACAAATATCCATGCCCGAGGAGGGATTCGAACCCCCGACCGTAATGGCCGTGCAGACCGTGACTGGAGCGCCTCAGTCTCCTCGGCCACTGCGGCCGGCCGAGTAGAAATTTTGCAAGTTTAACAGCACTAGATAAATCTTTCTAAGTTCGACCGCAGTTTTACACTCTGACAACTTTTAAAGTCTCACTCTTCCGAAGGTCGCAGCACAGACCGGCGTAGCTTCGCCGTCGCTAACGCTAGCCGAACACGGACTAACCACGTGGGCCCACCGACCGGCGTTTACACCTTCAAATGTTCCAATGTTTGTAAAGCGTATGGGACCTAACTACGGGGTCATCAGTTCCTAAACTTACAGACTACTTAAGAACTGCTTACGGATTAGGGCGTCACAAATATCCATGCCCGAGGTGGGGTTCGAACCCCCGACCGTAATGGCCGTGCAGACCGTGACTGGAGCGCCTCAGTCTCCTCGGCCACTGCGGCCGGCCGAGAAGAAATTTTGCAAGTTTAACAGCACTAGATAAATCTTTCTAAGGTCGACCGCAGTTTTACACTCTGAAAACTTTTAAAGTCTCACTCTTCCGAAGGTCGCGGCACAGACCGGCATAGCTTTGCCGTCGCTAACGCTAGCCGAACACGGACTAACCACGTGGGCCCACCGACCGCCGTTTACACCTTCAAATGTTCCAAAGTTTGTAAAGCGTATGGGACTTAACTACGGGGTCATCAGTTCCTAAACTTACAGACTACTTAAGAACTGCTTACGGATTAGGGCGTCACAAATATCCATGCCCGAGGAGGGATTCGAACCCCCGACCGTAATGGCCGTGCAGACCGTGACTGGAGCGCCTCAGTCTCCTCGGCCACTGCGGCCGGCCGAGAAGAAATTTTGCAAGTTTAACAGCACTAGATAAATCTTTCTAAGTTCGACCGCAGTTTTACACTCTGAAAACTTTTAAAGTCTCACTCTTCCGAAGGTCGCGGCACAGACCGGCATAGCTTCGCCGTCGCTAACGCTAGCCGAACACGGACTAACCACGTGGGCCCACCGACCGGCGTTTACACCTTCAAATGTTCCAAAGTTTGTAAAGCGTATGGGACTTAACTACGGGGTCATCAGTTCCTAAACTTACAGACTACTGAAGAACTGCTTACGGATTAGGGCGTCACAAATATCCATGCCCGAGGAGGGATTCGAACCCCCGACCGTAATGGCCGTGCAGACCGTGACTGGAGCGCCTCAGTCTCCTCGGCCACTGCGGCCGGCCGAGAAGAAATTTTGCAAGTTTAACAGCACTAGATAAATCTTTCTAAGTTCGACCGCAGTTTTACACTCTGAAAACTTTTAAAGTCTCACTCTTCCGAAGGTCGCGGCACAGACCGGCATAGCTTCGCCGTCGCTAACGCTAGCCGAACACGGACTAACCACGTGGGCCCACCGACCGGCGTTTACACCTTCAAATGTTCCAATGTTTGTAAAGCGTATGGGACTTAACTACGGAGTCATCAGTTCCTAAACTTACAGACTACTTAAGAACTGCTTACGGATTAGGGCGTCACAAATATCCATGCCCGAGGAGGGATTCGAACCCCCGACCGTAATGGCCGTGCAGACCGTGACTGGAGCGCCTCAGTGTCCTCGGCCACCGCGGCCGGCCGAGAAGAAATTTTGCAAGTTTAACAGCACTAGATAAATCTTTCTAAGTTCGACCGCAGTTTTACACTCTGACAACATTTAAAGTCTCACTCTTCAGAAGGTCGCGGCACAGACCGGCATAGCTTCGCCGTCGCTAACGCTAGCCGAACACGGACTAACCACGTGGGCCCACCGACCGGCGTTTACACCTTCAAATGTTCCAATGTTTGTAAAGCGTATGGGACTTAACTACGGGGTCATCAGTTCCTAAACTTACAGACTACTTAAGAACTGCTTACGGATTAGGGCATCACAAATATCCATGCCCGAGGAGGGATTCGAACCCCCGACCGTAATGGCCGTGCAGACCGTGACTGGAGCGCCTCAGTCTCCTCGGCCACCGCGGCCGGCCGAGAAGAAATTTTGCAAGTTTAACAGCACTAGATAAATCTTTCTAAGTTCGACCGCAGTTTTACACTCTGAAAACTTTGAAATCTCACTCTTCCGAAGGTCGCGGCACAGACCGGCATAGCTTCGCCGTCGCTAACGCTAGCTGAACACGGACTAACCACGTGGGCCCACCGACCGGCGTTTACACCTTCAAATGTTCCAATGTTTGTAAAGCGTATGGGACTTAACTACGGGGTCATCAGTTCCTAAACTTACAGACTACTTAAGAACTGCTTACGGATTAGGGCGTCACAAATATCCATGCCCGAGGAGGGATTCGAACCCCCGACCGTAATGGCCGTGCAGACCGTGACTGGAGCGCCTCAGTCTCCTCGGCCACCGCGGCCGGCCGAGAAGAAATTTAGCAAGTTTAACAGCACTAGATAAATCTTTCTAAGTTCGACCGCAGTTTTACACTCTGAAAACTTTTAAAGTCTCACTCATCCGAAGGTCGCGGCACAGACCGGCATAGCTTCGCCGTCGCTAACGCTAGCCGAACACGGACTAACCACGTGGGCCCACCGACCGGCGTTTACACCTTCAAATGTTCCAATGTTTGTAAAGCGTATGGGACTTAACTACGGGGTCATCAGTTCCTAAACTTACAGACTACTTAAGAACTGCTTACGGATTAGGGCGTCACAAATATCCATGCGCGAGGAGGGATTCGAACCCCCGACCGTAATGGCCGTGCAGTCCGTGACTGGAGCGCCTCAGTCTCCTCGGCCACCGCGGCCGTCCGAGAAGAAATTTTGCAAGTTTAACAGCACTACATAAATCTATCTAAGTTCGACCGCAGTTTTACACTCTGAAAACTTTGAAATCTCACTCTTCCGAAGGTCGTGGCACAGACCGGCATAGCTTCGCCGTCGCTAACGCTAGCCGAACACGGACTAACCACGTGGGCCCACCGACCGGCGTTTACACCTTCAAATGTTCCAATGTTTGTGAAGCGTATGGGACTTAACTACGGGGTCATCAGTTCCTAAACTTACAGACTACTTAAGAACTGCTTACGGATTAGGGCGTCACAAATATCCATGCCCGAGGAGGGATTCGAACCCCCGACCGTAATGGCCGTGCAGACCGTGACTGGAGCGCCTCAGTCTCCTCGGCCACCGCGGCCGGCCGAGAAGAAATTTTGCAAGTTTAACAGCACTAGATAAATCTTTCTAAGTTCGACCGCAGTTTTACACTCTGAAAACTTTTAAGTCTCACTCTTCCGAAGGTCGCGGCACAGACCGGCATAGCTTCGCCGTCGCTAACGCTAGCCGAACACGGACTAACCACGTGGGCCCACCGACCGGCGTTTACACCTTCAAATATTCCAATGTTTGTAAAGCGTATGGGATTTAACTACGGGGTCATCAGTTCCTAAACTTACAGACTACTTAAGAACTGCTTACGGATTAGGGCGTCACAAATATCCATGCCCGAGGAGGGATTCGAACCCCTGACCGTAATGGCCGTGCAGACCGTGACTGGAGCGCCTCAGTCTCCTCGGCCACCGCGGCCGGCCGAGAAGAAATTTTGCAAGTTTAACAGCACTAGATAAATCTTTCTAAGTTCGACCGCAGTTTTACACTCTGAAAACTTTTAAAGTCTCACTCTTCCGAAGGTCGCGGCACAGACCGGCATAGCTTCGCCGTCGCTAACGCTAGCCGAACACGGACTAACCACGTGGGCCCACCGACCGGCGTTTACACCTTCAAATGTTCCAATGTTTGTAAAGCGTATGGGACTTAACTACGGGGTCATCAGTTCCTAAACTTACAGACTACTTAAGAACTGCTTACGGATTAGGGCGTCACACATATCCATGCCCGAGGAGGGATTCGAACCCCCGACCGTAATGGCCGTGCAGACCGTGACTGGAGCGCCTCAGTCTCCTCGGCCACCGCGGCCGGCCGAGAAGAAATTTTGCAAGTTTAACAGCACTAGATAAATCTTTCTAAGTTCGACCGCAGTTTTACACTCTGAAAACTTTTTAAAGTCTCACTCTTCCGAAGGTCGCGGCACAGACCGGCATAGCTTCGCCGTCGCTAACACTAGCCGAACACGGACTAACCACGTGGGCCCACCGACCGGCGTTTACACCTTCAAATGTTCCAATGTTTGTAAAGCGTATGGGACTTAACTACGGGGTCATCAGTTCCTAAACTTACAGACTACTTAAGAACTGCTTACGGATTAGGGCGTCACAAATATCCATGCCCGAGGAGGGATTCGAACCCCCGACCGTAATGGCCGTGCAGACCGTGACTGGAGCGCCTCAGTCTCCTCGGCCACCGCGGCCGGCCGAGAAGAAATTTTGCAAGTTTAACAGCACTAGATAAATCTTTCTAAGTTCGACCGCAGTTTTACACTCTGAAAACTTTGAAATCTCACTCTTCCGAAGGTCGCGGCACAGACCGGCATAGCTTCGACGTCGCTAACGCTAGCCGAACACGGACTAACCACGTGGGCCCACCGACCGGCGTTTACACCTTCAAATGTTCCAATGTTTGTAAAGCGTATGGGACTTAACTACGGGGTCATTAGTTCCTAAACTTACAGACTACTTAAGAACTGCTTACGGATTAGGGCGTCACAAATATCCATGCCCGAGGAGGGATTCGAACCCCCGACCGTAATGGCCGTGCAGACCGTGACTGGAGCGCCTCAGTCTCCTCGGCCAGCGCGGCCGGCCGAGAAGAAATTTTGCAAGTTTAACAGCACTAGATAAATCTTTCTAAGTTCGACCGCAGTTTTACACTCTGAAAACTTTTAAAGTCTCACTCTTCCGAAGGTCGCGGCACAGACCGGCATAGCTTCGCCGTCGCTAACGCTAGCCGAACACGGACTAACCACGTGGGCCCACCGACCGGCGTTTACACCTTCAAATGTTCCAATGTTTGTAAAGCGTATGGGACTTAACTACGGGGTCATCAGTTCCTAAACTTACAGACTACTTAAGAACTGCTTACGGATTAGGGCGTCACAAATATCCATGCCCGAGGAGGGATTCGAACCCCCGACCGTAATGGCCGTGCAGACCGTGACTGGAGCGCCTCAGTCTCCTCGGCCACCGCGGCCGGCCGAGAAGAAATTTTGCAAGTTTAACAGCACTAGATAAATCTTTCTAAGTTCGACCGCAGTTTTACACTCTGAAAACTTTGAAATCTCACTCTTCCGAAGGTCGCAGCACAGACCGGCATAGCTTCGCCGTCGCTAACGCTAGCCGAACACGGACTAACCACGTGGGCCCACCGACCGGCGTTTACACCTTCAAATGTTCCAATGTTTGTAAAGCGTATGGGACTTAACTACGGGGTCATCAGTTCCTAAACTTACAGACTACTTAAGAACTGCTTACGGATTAGGGCGTCACAAATATCCATGCGCGAGGAGGGATTCGAACCCCCGACCGTAATGGCCGTGCAGACCGTGACTGGAGCGCCTCAGTCTCCTCGGCCACCGCGGCCGGCCGAGAAGAAATTTTGCAAGTTTAACAGCACTAGATAAATCTTTCTAAGTTCGACCGCAGTTTTACTCTCTGAAAACTTTTAAAGTCTCACTCTTCCGAAGGTCGCGGCACAGACCGGCATAGCTTCGCCGTCGCTAATGCTAGCCGAACACGGACTAACCACGTGGGCCCACCGACCGGCGTTTACACCTTCAAATGTTCCAATGTTTGTAAAGCGTATGGGACTTAACTACGGGGTCATCAGTTCCTAAACTTACAGACTACTTAAGAACTGCTTACGGATTAGGGCGTCACAAATATCCATGCCCGAGGAGGGATTCGAACCCCCACCGTAATGGCCGTGCAGACCGTGACTGGAGCGCCTCAGTCTCCTCGGCCACCGCGGCCGGTCGAGAAGAAATTTTGCAAGTTTATCAGCACTAGATAAATCTTTCTAAGTTCGATCGCAGTTTTACACTCTGAAAACTTTGAAATCTCACTCTTCCGAAGGTCGTGGCACAGACCGGCATAGCTTCGCCGTCGCTAACGCTAGCCGAACACGGACTAACCACGTGGGCCCACCGACCGGCGTTTACACCTTCAAATGTTCCAATGTTTGTAAAGCGTATGGGACTTAACTACGGGGTCATCAGTTCCTAAACTTACAGACTACTTAAGAACTGCTTACGGATTAGGGCGTCACAAATATCCATGCCCGAGGCGGGATTCGAACCCCCGACCGTAATGGCCGTGCAGACCGTGACTGGAGCGCCTAAGTCTCCTCGGCCACCGCGGCCGGCCGAGAAGAAATTTTGCAAGTTTAACAGCACTAGATAAATCTTTCTAAGTTCGACCGCAGTTTTACACTCTGAAAACTTTGAAATCTCACTCTTCCGAAGGTCGCGGCACAGACCGGCATAGCTTCGCCGTCGCTAACACTAGCCGAACACGGACTAACCACGTGGGCCCACCGACCGGCGTTTACACCTTCAAATGTTCCAATGTTTGTAAAGCGTATGGGACTTAACTACGGGGTCATCAGTTCCTAAACTTACAGACTACTTAAGAACTGCTTACGGATTAGGGCGTCACAAATATCCATGCCCGAGGAGGGATTCGAACCCCCGACCGTAATGGCCGTGCAGTCCGTGACTGGAGCGCCTCAGTCTCCTCGGCCACCGCGGCCGTCCGAGAAGAAATTTTGCAAGTTTAACAGCACTAGATAAATCTTTCTAAGTTCGACCGCAGTTTTACACTCTGAAAACTTTGAAATCTCACTCTTCCGAAGGTCGTGGCACAGACCGGCATAGCTTCGCCGTCGCTAACGCTAGCCGAACACGGACTAACCACGTGGGCCCACCGACCGGCGTTTACACCTTCAAATGTTCCAATGTTTGTAAAGCGTATGGGACTTAACTACGGGGTCATCAGTTCCTAAACTTACAGACTACTTAAGAACTGCTTACGGATTAGGGCGTCACAAATATCCATGCCCGAGGAGGGATTCGAACCCCCGACCGTAATGGCCGTGCAGACCGTGACTGGAGCGCCTCAGTCTCCTCGGCCACCGCGGCCGGCCGAGAAGAAATTTTGCAAGTTTAACAGCACTAGATAAATCTTTCTAAGTTCGACCGCAGTTTTACACTCTGAAAACTTTTAAAGTCTCACTCTTCCGAAGGTCGCGGCACAGACCGGCATAGCTTCGCCGTCGCTAACGCTAGCCGAACACGGACTAACCACGTGGGCCCACCGACCGGCGTTTACACCTTCAAATGTTCCAATGTTTGTAAAGCGTATGGGATTTAACTACGGGGTCATCAGTTCCTAAACTTACAGACTACTTAAGAACTGCTTACGGATTAGGGCGTCACAAATATCCATGCCCGAGGAGGGATTCGAACCCCCGACCGTAATGGCCGTGCAGACCGTGACTGGAGCGCCTCAGTCTCCTCGGCCACCGCGGCCGGCCGAGAAGAAATTTTGAAAGTTTAACAGCACTAGATAAATCTTTCTAAGTTCGACCGCAGTTTTACACTCTGAAAACTTTAAAGTCTCACTCTTCCGAAGGTCGCGGCACAGACCGGCATAGCTTCGCCGTCGCTAACGCTAGCCGAACACGGACTAACCACGTGGGCCCACCGACCGGCGTTTACACCTTCAAATGTTCCAATGTTTGTAAAGCGTATGGGACTTAACTACGGGGTCATCAGTTTCTAAACTTACAGACTACTTAAGAACTGCTTACGGATTAGGGCGTCACAAATATCCATGCCCGAGGAGGGATTCGAACCCCCGACCGTAATGGCCGTGCAGACCGTGACTGGAGCGCCTCAGTCTCCTCGGCCACCGCGGCCGGCCGAGAAGAAATTTTGCAAGTTTAACAGCACTAGATAAATCTTTCTAAGTTCGACTGCAGTTTTACACTCTGAAAACTTTTTAAAGTCTCACTCTTCCGAAGGTCGCGGCACAGACCGGCATAGCTTCGCCGTCGCTAACGCTAGCCGAACACGGACTAACCACGTGGGCCCACCGACCGGCGTTTACACCTTCAAATGTTCCAATGTTTGTAAAGCGTATGGGACTTAACTACGGGGTCATTAGTTCCTAAACTTACAGACTACTTAAGAACTGCTTACGGATTAGGGCGTCACAAATATCCATGCCCGAGGAGGGATTCGAACCCCCGACCGTAATGGCCGTGCAGACCGTGACTGGAGCGCCTCAGTCTCCTCGGCCACCGCGGCCGGCCGAGAAGAAATTTTGCAAGTTTAACAGCACTAGATAAATCTTTCTAAGTTCGACCGCAGTTTTACACTCTGAAAACTTTTAAAGTCTCACTCTTCCGAAGGTCGCGGCACAGACCGGCATAGCTTCGCCGTCGCTAACGCTAGCCGAACACGGACTAACCACGTGGGCCCACCGACCGGCGTTTACACCTTCAAATGTTCCAATGTTTGTAAAGCGTATGGGACTAAACTACGGGGTCATCAGTTCCTAAACTTACAGACTACTTAAGAACTGCTTACGGATTAGGGCGTCACAAATATCCATGCCCGAGGAGGGATTCGAACCCCCGACCGCGAATGGCCGTGCAGACCGTGACTGGAGCGCCTCAGTCTCCTCGGCCACCGCGGCCGGCCGAGAAGAAATTTTGCAAGTTTAACAGCACTAGATAAATCTTTCTAAGTTCGACCGCAGTTTTACACTCTGAAAACTTTTAAAGTCTCACTCTTCCGAAGGTCGCGGCACAGACCGGCATAGCTTCGCCGTCGCTAACGCTAGCCGAACACGGACTAACCACGTGGGCCCACCGACCGGCGTTTACACCTTCAAATGTTCCAATGTTTGTAAAGCGTATGGGACTTAACTACGGGGTCATCAGTTCCTAAACTTACAGACTACTTAAGAACTGCTTACGGATTAGGGCGTCACAAATATCCATGCCCGAGGAGGGATTCGAACCCCCGACCGCGAATGGCCGTGCAGACCGTGACTGGAGCGCCTCAGTCTCCTCGGCCACCGCGGCCGGCCGAGAAGAAATTTTGCAAGTTTAACAGCACTAGATAAATCTTTCTAAGTTCGACCGCAGTTTTACACTCTGAAAACTTTTAAAGTCTCACTCTTCCGAAGGTCGCGGCACAGACCGGCATAGCTTCGCCGTCGCTAACGCTAGCCGAACACGGACTAACCACGTGGGCCCACCGACCGGCGTTTACACCTTCAAATGTTCCAATGTTTGTAAAGCGTATGGGACTTAACTACAGGGTCATCAGTTTCTAAACTTACAGACTACTTAAGAACTGCTTACGGATTAGGGCGTCACAAATATCCATGCCCGAGGAGGGATTCGAACCCCCGACCGTAATGGCCGTGCAGACCGTGACTGGAGCGCCTCAGTCTCCTCGGCCACCGCGGCCGGCCGAGAAGAAATTTTGCAAGTTTAACAGCACTAGATAAATCTTTCTAAGTTCGACCTCAGTTTTACACTCTGAAAACTTTTAAAGTCTCACTCTTCCGAAGGTCGCGGCACAGACCGTCATAGCTTCGCCGTCGCTAACGCTAGCCGAACACGGACTAACCACGTGGGCCCACCGACCGGCGTTTACACCTTCAAATGTTCCAATGTTTGTAAAGCGTATGGGACTTAACTACGGGGTCATCAGTTTCTAAACTTACAGACTACTTAAGAACTGCTTACGGATTAGGGCGTCACAAATATCCATGCCCGAGGAGGGATTCGAACCCCCGACCGTAATGGCCGTGCAGACCGTGACTGGAGCGCCTCAGTCTCCTCGGCCACCGCGGCCGGCCGAGAAGAAATTTTGCAAGTTTAACAGCACTAGATAAATCTTTCTAAGTTCGACCGCAGTTTTACACTCTGAAAACTTTTTAAAGTCTCACTCTTCCGAAGGTCGCGGCACAGACCGGCATAGCTTCGCCGTCGCTAACGCTAGCCGAACACGGACTAACCACGTGGGCCCACCGACCGGCGTTTACACCTTCAAATGTTCCAATGTTTGTAAAGCGTATGGGACTTAACTACGGGGTCATCAGTTCCTAAACTTACAGACTACTTAAGAACTGCTTACGGAATTGGGCGTCACAAATATCCATGCCCGAGGAGGGATTCGAACCCCCGACCGTAATGGCCGTGCAGACCGTGACTGGAGCGCCTCAGTCTCCTCGGCCACCGCGGCCGGCCGAGAAGAAATTTTGCAAGTTTAACAGCACTAGATAAATCTTTCTAAGTTCGACCGCAGTTTTACACTCTGAAAACTTTGAAATCTCACTCTTCCGAAGGTCGCGGCACAGACCGGCATAGCTTCGACGTCGCTAACGCTAGCCGAACACGGACTAACCACGTGGGCCCACCGACCGGCGTTTACACCTTCAAATTATCCAATGTTTGTAAAGCGTATGGGACTTAACTACGGGGTCATTAGTTCCTAAACTTACAGACTACTTAAGAACTGCTTACGGATTAGGGCGTCACAAATATCCATGCCCGAGGAGGGATTCGAACCCCCGACCGTAATGGCCGTGCAGACCGTGACTGGAGCGCCTCAGTCTCCTCGGCCACCGCGGCCGGCCGAGAAGAAATTTTGCAAGTTTAACAGCACTAGATAAATCTTTCTAAGTTCGACCGCAGTTTTACACTCTGAAAACTTTTAAAGTCTCACTCTTCCGAAGGTCGCGGCACAGACCGGCATAGCTTCGCCGTCGCTAACGCTAGCCGAACACGGACTAACCACGTGGGCCCACCGACTGGCGTTTACACCTTCAAATGTTCCAATGTTTGTAAAGCGTATGGGACTTAACTACAGGGTCATCAGTTCCTAAACTTACAGACTACTTAAGAACTGCTTACGGATTAGGGCGTCACAAATATCCATGCCCGAGGAGGGATTCGAACCCCCGACCGTAATGGCCGTGCAGACCGTGACTGGAGCGCCTCAGTCTCCTCGGCCACCGCGGCCGGCCGAGAAGACATTTTGCAAGTTTAACAGCACTAGATAAATCTTTCTAAGTTCGACCGCAGTTTTACACTCTGAAAACTTTGAAATCTCACTCTTCCGAAGGTCGCGGCACAGACCGGCATAGCTTCGCCGTCGCTAACGCTAGCCGAACACGGACTAACCACGTGGGCCCACCGACCGGCGTTTACACCTTCAAATGTTCCAATGTTTGTAAAGCGTATGGGACTTAACTACGGGGTCATCAGTTCCTAAACTTACAGACTACTTAAGAACTGCTTACGGATTAGGGCGTCACAAATATCCATGCCCGAGGAGGGATTCGAACCCCCGACCGTAATGGCCGTGCAGACCGTGACTGGAGCGCCTCAGTCTCCTCGGCCACCGCGGCCGGCCGAGAAGAAATTTTGCAAGTTTAACAGCACTAGATAAATCTTTCTAAGTTCGACCGCAGTTTTACACTCTGAAAACTTTTAAAGTCTCACTCTTCCGAAGGTCGCGGCACAGACCGGCATACCTTCGCCGTCGCTAACGCTAACCGAACACGGACTAACCACGTGGGCCCACCGACCGGCGTTTACACCTTCAAATGTTCCACTGTTTGTAAAGCGTATGGGACTTAACTACGGGGTCATTAGTTCCTAAACTTACAGACTACTTAAGAACTGCTTACGGATTAGGGGGTCACAAATATCCATGCCCGAGGAGGGATTCGAACCCCCGACCGTAATGGCCGTGCAGACCGTGACTGGAGCGCCTCAGTCTCCTCGGCCAGCGCGGCCGGCCGAGAAGAAATTTTGCAAGTTTAACAGCACTAGATAAATTTTTCTAAGTTCGACCGCAGTTTTACACTCTGAAAACTTTGAAATCTCACTCTTCCGAAGGTCGCGGCACAGACCGGCATAGCTTCGCCATCGCTAACGCTAGCCGAACACGGACTAACCACGTGGGCCCACCGACCGGCGTTTACACCTTCAAATGTTCCAATGTTTGTAAAGCGTATGGGACTTAACTACGGGGTCATCAGTTCCTAAACTTACAGACTACTTAAGAACTGCTTACGGATTAGGGCCTCACAAATATCCATGCCCGAGGAGGGATTCGAACCCCCGACCGTAATGGCCGTGCAGACCGTGACTGGAGCGCCTCAGTCTCCTCGGCCACCGCGGCCGGCCGAGAAGAAATTTTGCAAGTTTAACAGCACTAGATAAATCTTTCTAAGTTCGACCGCAGTATTACACTCTGAAAACTTTGAAATCTCACTCTTCCGAAGGTCGCGGCACAGACCGTCATAGCTTCGCCATCGCTAACGCTAGCCGAACACGGACTAACCACGTGGGCCCACCGACCGGCGTTTACACCTTCAAATGTTCCAATGTTTGTAAAGCGTATGGGACTTAACTACGGGGTCATCAGTTCCTAAACTTACAGACTACTTAAGAACTGCTTACGGATTAGGGCGTCACAAATATCCATGCCCGAGGAGGGATTCGAACCCCCGACCGTAATGGCCGTGCAGACCGTGACTGGAGCGCCTCAGTCTCCTCGGCCACCGCGGCCGGCCGAGAAGAAATTTTGCAAGTTTAACAGCACTAGATAAATCTTTCTAAGTTCGACCGCAGTTTTACACTCTGAAAACTTTGAAATCTCACTCTTCCGAAGGTCGCGGCACAGACCGGCATAGCTTCGACGTCGCTAACGCTAGCCGAACACGGACTAACCACGTGGGCCCACCGACCGGCGTTTACACCTTCAAATGTTCCAATGTTTGTAAAGCGTATGGGACTTAACTACGGGGTCATCAGTTCCTAAACTTACAGACTACTTAAGAACTGCTTACGGATTAGGGCGTCACAAATATCCATGCCCGAGGAGGGATTCGAACCCCCGACCGTAATGGCCGTGCAGACCGTGACTGGAGCGCCTCAGTCTCCTCGGCCACCGCGGCCGGCCGAGAAGAAATTTTGCAAGTTTAACAGCACTAGATAAATCTTTCTAAGTTCGACCGCAGTTTTACACTCTGAAAACTTTTAAAGTCTCACTCTTCCGAAGGTCGCGGCACAGACCGGCATAGCTTCGCCGTCGCTAACGCTGGCCGAACACGGACTAACCACGTGGGCCCACCGACCGGCGTTTACACCTTCAAATGTTCCAATGTTTGTAAAGCGTATGGGACTTAACTACGGGGTCATCAGTTCCTAAACTTACAGACTACTTAAGAACTGCTTACGGATTAGGGCGTCACAAATATCCATGCCCGAGGAGGGATTCGAACCCCCGACCGTAATGGCCGTGCAGACCGTGACTGGAGCGCCTCAGTCTCCTCGGCCACCGCGGCCGGCCGAGAAGAAATTTTGTAAGTTTAACAGCACTAGATAAATCTTTCTAAGTTCGACCGCAGTTTTACACTCTGAAAACTTTTAAAGTCTCACTCTTCCGAAGGTCGCGGCACAGACCGGCATAGCTTCGCCGTCGCTAACGCTAGCCGAACACGGACTAACCACGTGGGCCCACCGACCGGCGTTTACACCTTCAAATGTTCCACTGTTTGTAAAGCGTATGGGACTTAACTACGGGGTCATTAGTTCCTAAACTTACAGACTACTTAAGAACTGCTTATGGATTAGGGCGTCACAAATATCCATGCCCGAGGAGGGATTCGAACCCCCGACCGTAATGGCCGTGCAGACCGTGACTGGAGCGCCTCAGTCTCCTCGGCCACCGCGGCCGGCCGAGAAGAAATTTTGCAAGTTTATCAGCACTAGATAAATATTTCTAAGTTCGATCGCAGTTTTACACTCTGAAAACTTTGAAATCTCATTTTACGAAGGTCGCGGCACAGACCGGCATAGCTTCGCCGTCGCTAACGCTAGCCGAACACGGACTAACCACGTGGGCCCACCGACCGGCGTTTACACCTTCAAATGTTCCAATGTTTGTAAAGCGTATGGGACTTAACTACGGGGTCATCAGTTCCTAAACTTACAGACTACTTAAGAACTGCTTACGGATTAGGGCGTCACAAATATCCATGCCCGAGGAGGGATTCGAACCCCCGACCGTAATGGCCGTGCAGACCGTGACTGGAGCGCCTCAGTCTCCTCGGCCACCGCGGCCGGCCGAGAAGAAATTTTGCAAGTTTAACAGCACTAGATAAATCTTTCTAAGTTCGACCGCAGTTTTACACTCTGAAAACTTTTAAAGTCTCACTCTTCCGAAGGTCGCGGCACAGACCGGCATAGCTTCGCCGTCGCTAACGCTAGCCGAACACGGACTAACCACGTGGGCCCACCGACCGGCGTTTACACCTTCAAATGTTCCAATGTTTGTAAAGCGTATGGGACTTAACTACGGGGTCATTAGTTCCTAAACTTACAGACTACTTAAGAACTGCTTACGGATTAGGGCGTCACAAATATCCATGCCCGAGGAGGGATTCGAACCCCCGACCGTAATGGCCGTGCAGACCGTGACTGGAGCGCCTCAGTCTCCTCGGCCACCGCGGCCGGCCGAGAAGAAATTTTGCAAGTTTATCAGCACTAGATAAATCTTTCTAAGTTCGATCGCAGTTTTACACTCTGAAAACTTTGAAATCTCACTCTTCCGAAGGTCGCGGCACAGACCGGCATAGCTTCGCCGTCACTAACGCTAGCCGAACACGGACTAACCACGTGGGCCCACCGACCGGCGTTTACACCTTCAAATGTTCCAATGTTTGTAAAGCGTATGGGACTTAACTACGGGGTCATCAGTTCCTAAACTTACAGACTACTTAAGAACTGCTTACGGATTAGGGCGTCACAAATATCCATGCCCGAGGAGGGATTCGAACCCCCGACCGTAATGGCCGTGCAGACCATGACTGGAGCGCCTCAGTCTCCTCGGCCACCGCGGCCGGCCGAGAAGAAATTTTGCAAGTTTAACAGCACTAGATAAATCTTTCTAAGTTCGACCGCAGTTTTACACTCTGAAAACTTTGAAATCTCACTCTTCCGAAGGTCGCGGCACAGACCGGCATAGCTTCGCCATCGCTAACGCTAGCCGAACACGGACTAACCACGTGGGCCCACCGACCGGCGTTTACACCTTCAAATGTTCCAATGTTTGTAAAGCGTATGGGACTTAACTACGGGGTCATCAGTTCCTAAACTTACAGACTACTTAAGAACTGCTTACGGATTAGGGAGTCAAAAATATCCATGCCCGAGGAGGGATTCGAACCCCCGACCGTAATGGCCGTGCAGACCGTGACTGGAGCGCCTCAGTCTCCTCGGCCACCGCGGCCGGCCGAGAAGAAATTTTGCAAGTTTAACAGCACTAGATAAATCTTTCTAAGTTCGACCGCAGTATTACACTCTGAAAACTTTGAAATCTCACTCTTCCGAAGGTCGCGGCACAGACCGTCATAGCTTCGCCGTCGCTAATGCTAGCCGAACACGGACTAACCACGTGGGCCCACCGACCGGCGTTTACACCTTCAAATGTTCCAATGTTTGTAAAGCGTATGGGACTTAACTACGGGGTCATCAGTTCCTAAACTTACAGACTACTTAAGAACTGCTTACGGATTAGGGCGTCACAAATATCCATGCCCGAGGAGGGATTCGAACCCCCGACCGTAATGGCCGTGCAGACCGTGACTGTAGCGCCTCAGTCTCCTCGGCCACCGCGGCCGGCCGAGAAGAAATTTTGCAAGTTTAACAGCACTAGATAAATCTTTCTAAGTTCGACCGCAGTTTTACACTCTGAAAACTTTGAAATCTCACTCTTCCGAAGGTCGCGGCACAGACCGGCATAGCTTCGCCGTTGCTAACGCTAGCCGAACACGGACTAACCACGTGGGCCCACCGACCGGCGTTTACACCTTCAAATGTTCCAATGTTTGTAAAGCGTATGGGACTTAACTACGGGGTCATTAGTTCCTAAACTTACAGACTACTTAAGAACTGCTTACGGATTAGGGCGTCACAAATATCCATGCCCGAGGAGGGATTCGAACCCCCGACAGTAATGGCCGTGCAGACCGTGACTGGAGCGCCTCAGTCTCCTCGGCCACCGCGGCCGGCCGAGAAGAAATTTTGCAAGTTTATCAGCACTAGATAAATCTTTCTAAGTTCGATCGCAGTTTTACACTCTGAAAACTTTGAAATCTCACTCTTCCGAAGGTCGCGGCACAGACCGGCATAGCTTCGCCGTCGCTAACGCTAGCCGAACACGGACTAACCACGTGGGCCCACCGACCGGCGTTTACACCTTCAAATGTTCCAATGTTTGTAAAGCGTATGGGACTTAACTACGGGGTCATCAGTTCCTAAACTTACAGACTACTTAAGAACTGCTTACGGATTAGGGCGTCACAAATATCCATGCCCGAGGAGGGATTCGAACCCCCGACCGTAATGGCCGTGCAGACCGTGACTGGAGCGCCTCAGTCTCCTCGGCCACCGCGGCCGGCCGAGAAGAAATTTTGCAAGTTTAACAGCACTAGATAAATCTTTCTAAGTTCGACCGCAGTATTACACTCTGAAAACTTTGAAATCTCACTCTTCCGAAGGTCGCGGCACAGACCGTCATAGCTTCGCCGTCGCTAACGCTAGCCGAACACGGACTAACCACGTGGGCCCACCGACCAGCGTTTACACCTTCAAATGTTCCAATGTTTGTAAAGCGTATGGGACTTAACTACGGGGTCATCAGTTCCTAAACTTACAGACTACTTAAGAACTGCTTACGGATTAGGGCGTCACAAATATCCATGCCCGAGGAGGGATTCGAACCCCCGACCGTAATGGCCGTGCAGACCGTGACTGGAGCGCCTCAGTCTCCTCGGCCACCGCGGCCGGCCGAGAAGAAATTTTGCAAGTTTAACAGCACTAGATAAATCTTTCTAAGTTCGACCGCAGTTATACACTCTGAAAACTTTTAAAGTCTCACTCTTCCGAAGGTCGCGGCACAGACCGGCATAGCTTCGCCGTCGCTAACGCTAGCCGAACACGGACTAACCACGTGGGCCCACCGACCGGCGTTTACACCTTCAAATGTTCCAATGTTTGTAAAGCGTATGGGACTTAACTACGGGGTCATCAGTTCCTAAACTTACAGACTACTTAAGAACTGCTTACGGATTAGGGCGTCACAAATATCCATGCCCGAGGAGGGATTCGAACCCCCGACCGTAATGGCCGTGCAGACCGTGACTGGAGCGCCTCAGTCTCCTCGGCCACCGCGGCCGGCCGAGAAGAAATTTTGCAAGTTTAACAGCACTAGATAAATCTTTCTAATTTCGACCGCAGTTTTACACTCTGAAAACTTTGAAATCTCACTCTTCCGAAGGTCGCGGCACAGACCGGCATAGCTTCGCCGTCGCTAACGCTAGCCGAACACGGACTAACCACGTGGGCCCACCGACCGGCGTTTACACCTTCAAATGTTCCAATGTTTGTAAAGCGTATGGGACTTAACTACGGGGTCATCAGTTCCTAAACATACAGACTACTTAAGAACTGCTTACGGATTAGGGCGTCACAAATATCCATGCCCGAGGAGGGATTCGAACCCCCGACCGTAATGGCCGTGCAGACCGTGACTGGAGCGCCTCAGTCTCCTCGGCCACCGCGGCCGGCCGAGAAGAAATTTTGCAAGTTTAACAGCACTAGATAAATCTTTCTAAGTTCGACCGCAGTTTTACACTCTGAAAACTTTTAAAGTCTCACTCTTCCGAAGGTCGCGGCACAGACCGGCATAGCTTCGCCGTCGCTAACGCTAGCCGAACACGGACTAACCACGTGGGCCCACCGACCGGCGTTTACACCTTCAAATGTTCCAATGTTTGTAAAGCGTATGGGACTTAACTACGGGGTCATCAGTTCCTAAACATACAGACTACTTAAGAACTGCTTACGGATTAGGGCGTCACAAATATCCATGCCCGAGGAGGGATTCGAACCCCCGACCGTAATGGCCGTGCAGACCGTGACTGGAGCGCCTCAGTCTCCTCGGCCACCGCGGCCGGCCGAGAAGAAATTTTGCAAGTTTAACTGCACTAGATATATCTTTCTAAGTTCGACCGCAGTTTTACACTCTGAAAACTTTGAAATCCCACTCTTCTGAAGGTCGCGGCACAGACCGGCATAGCTTCGCCGTTGCTAACGCTAGCCGAACACGGACTAACCACGTGGGCCCACCGACCGGCGTTTACACCTTCAAATGTTCCAATGTTTGTAAAGCGTATGGGACTTAACTACGGGGTCATCAGTTCCTAAACTTACAGACTACTTAAGAACTGCTTACGGATTAGGGCGTCACAAATATCCATGCCCGAGGAGGGATTCGAACCCCCGACCGTAATGGCCGTGCAGACCGTGACTGGAGCGCCTCAGTCTCCTCGGCCACCGCGGCCGGCCGAGAAGAAATTTTGCAAGTTTAACAGCACTAGATAAATCTTTCTAAGTTCGACCGCAGTTTTACACTCTGAAAACTTTTAAAGTCTCACTCTTCCGAAGGTCGCGGCACAGACCGGCATAGCTTCGCCGTCGCTAACGCTAGCCGAACACGGACTAACCACGTGGGCCCACCGACCGGCGTTTACACCTTCAAATGTTCCAATGTTTGTAAAGCGTATGGGACTTAACTACGGGGTCATCAGTTCCTAAACTTACAGACTACTTAAGAACTGCTTACGGATTAGGGCGTCACAAATATCCATGCCCGAGGAGGGATTCGAACCCCCGACCGTAATGGCCGTGCAGACCGTGACTGGAGCGCCTCAGTCTCCTCGGCCACCGCGGCCGGCCGAGAAGAAATTTTGCAAGTTTAACAGCACTAGATAAATCTTTCTAAGTTCGACCGCAGTTTTACACTCTGAAAACTTTTAAAGTCTCACTCTTCTGAAGGTCGCGGCACAGACCGGCATAGCTTCGCCGTCGCTAACGCTAGCCGAACACGGACTAACCACGTGGGCCCACCGACCGGCGTTTACACCTTCAAATGTTCCAATGTTTGTAAAGCGTATGGGACTTAACTACGGGGTCATCAGTTCCTAAACTTACAGACTACTTAAGAACTGCTTACGGATTAGGGCGTCACAAATATCCATGCCCGAGGAGGGATTCGAACCCCCGACCGTAATGGCCGTGCAGACCGTGACTGGAGCGCCTCAGTCTCCTCGGCCACCGCGGCCGGCCGAGAAGAAATTTTGCAAGTTTAACAGCACTAGATAAATCTTTCTAAGTTCGACCGCAGTATTACACTCTGAAAACTTTGAAATCTCACTCTTCCGAAGGTCGCGGCACAGACCGGCATAGCTTCGCCGTCGCTAACGCTAGCCGAACACGGACTAACCACGTGGGCCCACCGACCGGCGTTTACACCTTCAAATGTTCCAATGTTTGTAAAGCGTATGGGACTTAACTACGGGGTCATCAGTTCCTAAACTTACAGACTACTTAAGAACTGCTTACGGATTAGGGCGTCACAAATATCCATGCCCGAGGAGGGATTCGAACCCCCGACCGTAATGGCCGTGCAGACCGTGACTGAAGCGCCTCAGTCTCCTCGGCCACCGCGGCCGGCCGAGAAGAAATTTTGCAAGTTTAACAGCACTAGATAAATCTTTCTAAGTTCGACCGCAGTATTACACTCTGAAAACTTTGAAATCTCACTCTTCCGAAGGTCGCAGCACAGACCGTCATAGCTTCGCCGTCGCTAACGCTAGCCGAACACGGACTAACCACGTGGGCCCACCGACCGGCGTTTACACCTTCAAATGTTCCAATGTTTGTAAAGCGTATGGGACTTAACTACGGGGTCATCAGTTCCTAAACTTACAGACTACTTAAGAACTGCTTACGGATTAGGGCATCACAAATATCCATGCCCGAGGAGGGATTCGAACCCCCGACCGTAATGGCCGTGCAGACCGTGACTGGAGCGCCTCAGTCTCCTCGGCCACCGCGGCCGGCCGAGAAGAAATTTTGCAAGTTTAACAGCACTAGATAAATCTTTCTAAGTTCGACCGCAGTTATACACTCTGAAAACTTTTAAAGTCTCACTCTTCCGAAGGTCGCGGCACAGACCGGCATAGCTTCGCCGTCGCTAACGCTAGCCGAACACGGACTAACCACGTGGGCCCACCGACCGGCGTTTACACCTTCAAATGTTCCAATGTTTGTAAAGCGTATGGGACTTAACTACGGGGTCATCAGTTCCTAAACTTACAGACTACTTAAGAACTGCTTACGGATTAGGGCGTCACAAATATCCATGCCCGAGGAGGGATTCGAACCCCCGACCGTAATGGCCGTGCAGACCGTGACTGGAGCGCCTCAGTCTCCTCGGCCACCGCGGCCGGCCGAGAAGAAATTTTGCAAGTTTAACAGCACTAGATAAATCTTTCTAAGTTCGACCGCAGTTTTACACTCTGAAAACTTTGAAATCTCACTCTTCCGAAGGTCGCGGCACAGACCGGCATAGCTTCGCCGTCGCTAACGCTAGCCGAACACGGACTAACCACGTGGGCCCACCGACCGGCGTTTACACCTTCAAATGTTCCAATGTTTGTAAAGCGTATGGGACTTAACTACGGGGTCATCAGTTCCTAAACATACAGACTACTTAAGAACTGCTTACGGATTAGGGCGTCACAAATATCCATGCCCGAGGAGGGATTCGAACCCCCGACCGTAATGGCCGTGCAGACCGTGACTGGAGCGCCTCAGTCTCCTCGGCCACCGCGGCCGGCCGAGAAGAAATTTTGCAAGTTTAACAGCACTAGATAAATCTTTCTAAGTTCGACCGCAGTTTTACACTCTGAAAACTTTGAAATCTCACTCTTCCGAAGGTCGCGGCACAGACCGGCATAGCTTCGCCGTCGCTAACGCTAGCCGAACACGGACTAACCACGTGGGCCCACCGACCGGCGTTTACACCTTCAAATGTTCCAATGTTTGTAAAGCGTATGGGACTTAACTACGGGGTCATCAGTTCCTAAACTTACAGACTACTTAAGAACTGCTTACGGATTAGGGCGTCACAAATATCCATGCCCGAGGAGGGATTCGAACCCCCGACCGTAATGGCCGTGCAGACCGTGACTGGAGCGCCTCAGTCTCCTCGGCCACCGCGGCCGGCCGAGAAGAAATTTTGCAAGTTTAACAGCACTAGATAAATCTTTCTAAGTTCGACCGCAGTTTTACACTCTGAAAACTTTGAAATCTCACTCTTCCGAAGGTCGCGGCACAGACCGGCATAGCTTCGCCGTCGCTAACGCTAGCCGAACACGGACTAACCACGTGGGCCCACCGACCGGCGTTTACACCTTCAAATGTTCCAATGTTTGTAAAGCGTATGGGACTTAACTACGGGGTCATCAGTTCCTAAACATACAGACTACTTAAGAACTGCTTACGGATTAGGGCGTCACAAATATCCATGCCCGAGGAGGGATTCGAACCCCCGACCGTAATGGCCGTGCAGACCGTGACTGGAGCGCCTCAGTCTCCTCGGCCACCGCGGCCGGCCGAGAAGAAATTTTGCAAGTTTAACAGCACTAGATAAATCTTTCTAAGTTCGACCGCAGTTTTACACTCTGAAAACTTTTAAAGTCTCACTCTTCCGAAGGTCGCGGCACAGACCGGCATAGCTTCGCCGTCGCTAACGCTAGCCGAACACGGACTAACCACGTGGGCCCACCGACCGGCGTTTACACCTTCAAATGTTCCAATGTTTGTAAAGCGTATGGGACTTAACTACGGGGTCATCAGTTCCTAAACTTACAGACTACTTAAGAACTGCTTACGGATTAGGGCGTCACAAATATCCATGCCCGAGGAGGGATTCGAACCCCCGACCGTAATGGCCGTGCAGACCGTGACTGGAGCGCCTCAGTCTCCTCGGCCACCGCGGCCGGCCGAGAAGAAATTTTGCAAGTTTAACTGCACTAGATAAATCTTTCTAATTTCGACCGCAGTTTTACACTCTGAAAACTTTGAAATCTCACTCTTCTGAAGGTCGCGGCACAGACCAGCATAGCTTCGCCGTTGCTAACGCTAGCCGAACACGGACTAACCACGTGGGCCCACCGACCGGCGTTTACACCTTCAAATGTTCCAATGTTTGTAAAGCGTATGGGACTTAACTACGGGGTCATCAGTTCCTAAACTTACAGACTACTTAAGAACTGCTTACGGATTAGGGCGTCACAAATATCCATGCCCGAGGAGGGATTCGAACCCCCGACCGTAATGGCCGTGCAGACCGTGACTGGAGCGCCTCAGTCTCCTCGGCCACCGCGGCCGGCCGAGAAGAAATTTTGCAAGTTTAACAGCACTAGATAAATCTTTCTAAGTTCGACCGCAGTTTTACACTCTGAAAACTTTTAAAGTCTCAATCTTCCGAAGGTCGCGGCACAGACCGGCATAGCTTCGCCGTCGCTAACGCTAGCCGAACACGGACTAACCACGTGGGCCCACCGACCGGCGTTTACACCTTCAAATGTTCCAATGTTTGTAAAGCATATGGACTTAACTACGGGGTCATCAGTTCCTAAACTTACAGACTACTTAAGAACTGCTTACGGATTAGGGCGTCACAAATATCCATGCCCGAGGAGGGATTCGAACCCCCGACCGTAATGGCCGTGCAGACCGTGACTGGAGCGCCTCAGTCTCCTCGGCCACCGCGGCGGCCGAGAAGAAATTTTGCAAGTTTAACAGCACTAGATAAATCTTTCTAAGTTCGACCGCAGTTTTACACTCTGAAAACTTTGAAATCTCACTCTTCCGAAGGTCGCGGCACAGACCGGCATAGCTTCGCCGTTGCTAACGCTAGCCGAACACGGACTAACCACGTGGGCCCACCGACCGGCGTTTACACCTTCAAATGTTCCAATGTTTGTAATGCGTATGGGACTTAACTACGGGGTCATCAGTTCCTAAACTTACAGACTACTTAAGAACTGCTTACGGATTAGGGCGTCACAAATATCCATGCCCGAGGAGGGATTCGAACCCCCGACCGTAATGGCCGTGCAGACCGTGACTGGAGCGCCTCAGTCTCCTCGGCCACCGCGGCCGGCCGAGAAGAAATTTTGCAAGTTTAACAGCACTAGATAAATCTTTCTAAGTTCGACCGCAGTTTTACACTCTGAAAACTTTTAAAGTCTCACTCTTCCGAAGGTCGCGGCACAGACCGGCATAGCTTCGCCGTCGCTAACGCTAGCCGAACACGGACTAACCACGTGGGCCCATCGACCGGCGTTTACACCTTCAAATGTTCCAATGTTTGTAAAGCGTATGGGACTTAACTACGGGGTCATCAGTTCCTAAACTTACAGACTACTTAAGAACTGCTTACGGATTAGGGCGTCACAAATATCCATGCCCGAGGAGGGATTCGAACCCCCGACCGTAATGGCCGTGCAGACCGTGACTGGAGCGCCTCAGTCTCCTCGGCCACCACGGCCGGCCGAGAAGAAATTTTGCAAGTTTAACAGCACTAGATAAATCTTTCTAAGTTCGACCGCAGTTTTACACTCTGAAAACTTTGAAATCTCACTCTTCCGAAGGTCGCGGCACAGACCGGCATAGCTTCGCCGTCGCTAACGCTAGCCAAACACGGACTAACCACGTGGGCCCACCGTCCGGCGTTTACACCTTCAAATGTTCCAATGTTTGTAAAGCGTATGGGACTTAACTACGGGGTCATCAGTTCCTAAACTTACAGACTACTTAAGAACTGCTTACGGATTAGGGCGTCACAAATATCCATGCCCGAGGAGGGATTCGAACCCCCGACCGTAATGGCCGTGCAGACCGTGACTGGAGCGCCTCAGTCTCCTCGGCCACCGCGGCCGGCCGAGAAGAAATTTTGCAAGTTTAACAGCACTAGATAAATCTTTCTAAGTTCGACCGCAGTTTTACACTCTGAAAACTTTTAAAGTCTCACTCTTCCGAAGGTCGCGGCACAGACCGGCATAGCTTCGCCGTCGCTAACGCTAGCCGAACACGGACTAACCACGTGGGCCCACCGACCGGCGTTTACACCTTCAAATGTTCCAATGTTTGTAAAGCGTATGGGACTTAACTACGGGGTCATCAGTTCCTAAACTTACAGACTACTTAAGAACTGCTTACGGATTAGGGCGTCACAAATATCCATGCCCGAGGAGGGATTCGAACCCCCGACCGTAATGGCCGTGCAGACCGTGACTGGAGCGCCTCAGTATCCTCGGCCACCGCGGCCGGCCGAGAAGAAATTTTGCAAGTTTAACAGCACTAGATAAATCTTTCTAAGTTCGACCGCAGTTTTACACTCTGAAAACTTTGAAATCTCACTCTTCTGAAGGTCGCGGCACAGACCGGCATAGCTTCGCCGTTGCTAACGCTAGCCGAACACGGACTAACCACGTGGGCCCACCGACCGGCGTTTACACCTTCAAATGTTCCAATGTTTGTAAAGCGTATGGGACTTAACTACGGGGTCATCAGTTCCTAAACTTACAGACTACTTAAGAACTGCTTACGGATTAGGGCGTCACAAATATCCATGCCCGAGGAGGGATTCGAACCCCCGACCGTAATGGCCGTGCAGACCGTGACTGGAGCACCTCAGTCTCCTCGGCCACCGCGGCCGGCCGAGAAGAAATTTTGCAAGTTTAACAGCACTAGATAAATCTTTCTAAGTTCGACCGCAGTTTTACACTCTGAAAACTTTTAAAGTCTCAATCTTCCGAAGGTCGCGGCACAGACCGGCATAGCTTCGCCGTCGCTAACGCTAGCCGAACACGGACTAACCACGTGGGCCCACCGACCGGCGTTTACACCTTCAAATGTTCCAATGTTTGTAAAGCATATGGACTTAACTACGGGGTCATCAGTTCCTAAACTTACAGACTACTTAAGAACTGCTTACGGATTAGGGCGTCACAAATATCCATGCCCGAGGAGGGATTCGAACCCCCGACCGTAATGGCCGTGCAGACCGTGACTGGAGCGCCTCAGTCTCCTCGGCCACCGCGGCCGGCCGAGAAGAAATTTTGCAAGTTTAACAGCACTAGATAAATCTTTCTAAGTTCGACCGCAGTTTTACACTCTGAAAACTTTGAAATCTCACTCTTCCGAAGGTCGCGGCACAGACCGGCATAGCTTCGCCGTTGCTAACGCTAGCCGAACACGGACTAACCACGTGGGCCCACCGACCGGCGTTTACACCTTCAAATGTTCCAATGTTTGTAATGCGTATGGGACTTAACTACGGGGTCATCAGTTCCTAAACTTACAGACTACTTAAGAACTGCTTACGGATTAGGGCGTCACAAATATCCATGCCCGAGGAGGGATTCGAACCCCCGACCGTAATGGCCGTGCAGACCGTGACTGGAGCGCCTCAGTCTCCTCGGCCACCGCGGCCGGCCGAGAAGAAATTTTGCAAGTTTAACAGCACTAGATAAATCTTTCTAAGTTCGACCGCAGTTTTACACTCTGAAAACTTTTAAAGTCTCACTCTTCCGAAGGTCGCGGCACAGACCGGCATAGCTTCGCCGTCGCTAACGCTAGCTGAACACGGACTAACCACGTGGGCCCATCGACCGGCGTTCACACCTTCAAATGTTCCAATGTTTGTAAAGCGTATGGGACTTAACTACGGGGTCATCAGTTCCTAAACTTACAGACTACTTAAGAACTGCTTACGGATTAGGGCGTCACAAATATCCATGCCCGAGGAGGGATTCGAACCCCCGACCGTAATGGCCGTGCAGACCGTGACTGGAGCGCCTCAGTCTCCTCGGCCACCACGGCCGGCCGAGAAGAAATTTTGCAAGTTTAACAGCACTAGATAAATCTTTCTAAGTTCGACCGCAGTTTTACACTCTGAAAACTTTGAAATCTCACTCTTCCGAAGGTCGCGGCACAGACCGGCATAGCTTCGCCGTCGCTAACGCTAGCCAAACACGGACTAACCACGTGGGCCCACCGTCCGGCGTTTACACCTTCAAATGTTCCAATGTTTGTAAAGCGTATGGGACTTAACTACGGGGTCATCAGTTCCTAAACTTACAGACTACTTAAGAACTGCTTACGGATTAGGGCGTCACAAATATCCATGCCCGAGGAGGGATTCGAACCCCGGACCGTAATGGCCGTGCAGACCGTGACTGGAGCGCCTCAGTCTCCTCGGCCACCGCGGTCGGCCGAGAAGAAATTTTGCAAGTTTAACAGCACTAGATAAATCTTTCTAAGTTCGACCGCAGTTTTACACTCTGAAAACTTTGAAATCTCACTCTTCCGAAGGTCGCGGCACAGACCGGCATAGCTTCGCCGTCGCTAACGCTATCCGAACACGGACTAACCACGTGGGCCCACCGACCGGCGTTTACACCTTCAAATGTTCCAATGTTTGTAAAGCGTATGGGACTTAACTACGGGGTCATTAGTTCCTAAACTTACAGACTACTTAAGAACTGCTTACGGATTAGGGCGTCACAAATATCCATGCCCGAGGAGGGATTCGAACCCCCGACCGTAATGGCCGTGCAGACCGTGACTGGAGCGCCTCAGTCTCCTCGGCCACCGCGGCCGGCCGAGAAGAAATTTTGCAAGTTTAACAGCACTAGATAAATCTTTCTAAGTTCGACCGCAGTTTTACACTCTGGAAACTTTGAAATCTCACTCTTCCGAAGGTCGCGGCACAGACCGGCATAGCTTCGCCGTCGCTAACGCTAGCCGAACACGGACTAACCACGTGGGCCCACCGACCGGTGTTTACACCTTCAAATGTTCCAATGTTTGTAAAGCGTATGGGACTTAACTACGGGGTCATCAGTTCCTAAACTTACAGACTACTTAAGAACTGCTTACGGATTAGGGCGTCACAAATATCCATGCCCGAGGAGGGATTCGAACCCCCGACCGTAATGGCCGTGCAGACCGTGACTGGAGCGCCTCAGTCTCCTCGGCCACCGCGGCCGGCCGAGAAGAAATTTTGCAAGTTTAACAGCACTAGATAAATCTTTCTAAGTTCGACCGCAGTTTTACACTCTGAAAACTTTGAAATCTCACTCTTCCGAAGGTCGCGGCACAGACCGGCATAGCTTCGCCGTCGCTAACGCTAGCCGAACACGGACTAACCACGTGGGCCCACCGACCGGCGTTTACACCTTCAAATGTTCCAATGTTTGTAAAGCGTATGGGACTTAACTATGGGGTCATCAGTTCCTAAACTTACAGACTACTTAAGAACTGCTTACGGATTAGGGCGTCACAAATATCCATGCCCGAGGAGGGATTCGAACCCCCGACCGTAATGGCCGTGCAGACCGTGACTGGAGCGCCTCAGTCTCCTCGGCCACCGCGGCCGGCCGAGAAGAAATTTTGCAAGTTTAACAGCACTAGATAAATCTTTCTAAGTTCGACCGCAGTTTTACACTCTGAAAACTTTGAAATCTCACTCTTCCGAAGGTCGCGGCACAGACCGGCATAGCTTCGCCGTCGCTAACGCTAGCCGAACACGGACTAACCACGTGGGCCCACCGACCGGCGTTTACACCTTCAAATTATCCAATGTTTGTAAAGCGTATGGGACTTAACTACGGGGTCATTAGTTCCTAAACTTACAGACTACTTAAGAACTGCTTACGGATTAGGACGTCACAAATATCCATGCCCGAGGAGGGATTCGAACCCCCGACCGTAATGGCCGTGCAGACCGTGACTGGAGCGCCTCAGTCTCCTCGGCCACCGCGGCCGGCCGAGAAGAAATTTTGCAAGTTTAACAGCACTAGATAAATCTTTCTAAGTTCGACCGCAGTTTTACACTCTGAAAACTTTGAAATCTCACTCTTCCGAAGGTCGTGGCACAGACCGGCATAGCTTCGCCGTCGCTAACGCTAGCCGAACACGGACTAACCACGTGGGCCCACCGACCGGCGTTTACACCTTCAAATGTTCCAATGTTTGTAAAGCGTATGGGACTTAACTACGGGGTCATCAGTTCCTAAACTTACAGACTACTTAAGAACTGCTTACGGATTAGGGCGTCACAAGTATCCATGCCCGAGGAGGGATTCGAACCCCCGACTGTAATGGCCGTGCAGACCGTGACTGGAGCGCCTCAGTCTCCTCGGCCACCGCGGCCGGCCGAGAAGAAATTTTGCAAGTTTAACAGCACTAGATAAATCTTTCTAAGTTCGACCGCAGTTTTACACTCTGAAAACTTTTAAAGTCTCACTCTTCCGAAGGTCGCGGCACAGACCGGCATAGCTTCGCCGTCGCTAACGCTAGCCGAACACGGACTAACCACGTGGGCCCACCGACCGGCGTTTACACCTTCAAATGTTCCAATGTTTGTAAAGCGTATGGGACTTAACTACGGGGTCATCAGTTCCTAAACATACAGACTACTTAAGAACTGCTTACGGATTAGGGCGTCACAAATATCCATGCCCGAGGAGGGATTCGAACCCCCGACCGTAATGGCCGTGCAGACCGTGACTGGAGCGCCTCTGTCTCCTCGGCCACCGCGGCCGGCCGAGAAGAAATTTTGCAAGTTTAACAGCACTAGATAAATCTTTCTAAGTTCGACCGCAGTTTTACACTCTGAAAACTTTGAAATCTCACTCTTCCGAAGGTCGCGGCACAGACCGGCATAGCTTCGCCGTCGCTAACGCTAGCCGAACATGGACTAACCACGTGGGCCCACCGACCGGCGTTTACACCTTCAAATGTTCCAATGTTTGTAAAGCGTATGGGACTTAACTACGGGGTCATCAGTTCCAAAACTTACAGACTACTTAAGAACTGCTTACGGATTAGGGCGTCACAAATATCCATGCCCGAGGGGGGATTCGAACCCCCGACCGTAATGGCCGTGCAGACCGTGACTGGAGCGCCTCAGTCTCCTCGGCCACCGCGGTCGGCCGAGAAGAAATTTTGCAAGTTTAACAGCACTAGATAAATCTTTCTAAGTTCGACCGCAGTTTTACACTCTGAAAACTTTGAAATCTCACTCTTCCGAAGGTCGCGGAACAGACCGGCATAGCTTCGCCGTCGCTAACGCTAGCCGAACACGGACTAACCACGTGGGCCCACCGACCGGCGTTTACACCTTCAAATGTTCCAATGATTGTAAACCGTATGGGACTTAACTACGGGGTCATCAGTTCCTAAACTTACAGACTACTTAAGAACTGCTTACGGATTAGGGCGTCACAAATATCCATGCCCGAGGAGGGATTCGAACCCCCGACCGTAATGGCCGTGCAGACCGTGACTGGAGCGCCTCAGTCTCCTCGGCCACCGCGGCCGGCCGAGAAGAAATTTTGCAAGTTTAACAGCACTAGATAAATCTTTCTAAGTTCGACCGCAGTTTTACACTCTGAAAACTTTGAAATCTCACTCTTCCGAAGGTCGCGGCACAGACCGGCATAGCTTCGCCGTCGCTAACGCTAGCCGAACACGGACTAACCACGTGGGCCCACCGACCGGCGTTTACATCTTCAAATGTTCCAATGTTTGTAAAGCGTATGGGACTTAACTACGGGGTCATTAGTTCCTAAACTTACAGACTACTTAAGAACTGCTTACGGATTAGGGCGTCACAAATATCCATGCCCGAGGAGGGATTCGAACCCCCGACCATAATGGCCGTGCAGACCGTGACTGGAGCGCCTCAGTCTCCTCGGCCACCGCGGCCGGCCGAGAAGAAATTTTGCAAGTTTAACAGCACTAGATAAATCTTTCTAAGTTCGACCGCAGTTTTACACTCTGAAAACTTTGAAATCTCACTCTTCCGAAGGTCGCGGCACAGACCGGCATAGATTCGCCGTCGCTAACGCTAGCCGAACACGGACTAACCACGTGGGCCCACCGACCGGCGTTTACACCTTCAAATGTTCCAATGTTTGTAAAGCGTATGGGACTTAACTACGGGGTCATCAGTTCCTAAACTTACAGACTACTTAAGAACTGCTTACGGATTAGGGCGTCACAAATATCCATGCCCGAGGAGGGATTCGAACCCCCGACCGTAATGGCCGTGCAGACCGTGACTGGAGCGCCTCAGTCTCCTCGGCCACCGCGGCCGGCCGAGAAGAAATTTTGCAAGTTTAACAGCACTAGATAAATCTTTCTAAGTTCGACCGCAGTTTTACACTCTGAAAACTTTGAAATCTCACTCTTCCGAAGGTCGCGGCACAGACCGGCATAGCTTCGCCGTCGCTAACGCTAGCCGAACATGGACTAACCACGTGGGCCCACCGACCGGCGTTTACACCTTCAAATGTTCCAATGTTTGTAAAGTGTATGGGACTTAACTACGGGGTCATCAGTTCCTAAACTTACAGACTACTTAAGAACTGCTTACGGATTAGGGCGTCACAAATATCCATGCCCGAGGAGGGATTCGAACCCCCGACCGTAATGGCCGTGCAGACCGTGACTGGAGCGCCTCAGTCTCCTCGGCCACCGCGGCCGGCCGAGAAGAAATTTTGCAAGTTTAACAGCACTAGATAAATCTTTCTAAGTTCGACCGCAGTTTTACACTCTGAAAACTTTGAAATCTCACTCTTCCGAAGGTCGCGGCACAGACCGGCATAGCTTCGCCGTCGCTAACGCTAGCCGAACACGGACTAACCACGTGGGCCCACCGACCGGCGTTTACACCTTCAAATGTTCCAATGTTTGTAAAGCGTATGGGACTTAACTACGGGGTCATCAGTTCCTAAACTTACAGACTACTTAAGAACTGCTTACGGATTAGGGCGTCACAAATATCCATGCCCGAGGAGGGATTCGAACCCCCGACCGTAATGGCCGTGCAGACCGTGACTGGAGCGCCTCAGTCTCCTCGGCCACCGCGGCCGGCCGAGAAGAAATTTTGCAAGTTTAACAGCACTAGATAAATCTTTCTAAGTTCGACCGCAGTTTTACACTCTGAAAACTTTGAAATCTCACTCTTCCGAAGGTCGATGCACAGACCGGCATAGCTTCGCCGTCGCTAACGCTAGCCGAACACGGACTAACCACGTGGGCCCACCGACCGGCGTTTACACCTTCAAATGTTCCAATGTTTGTAAAGCGTATGGGACTTAACTACGGGGTCATCAGTTCCTAAACTTACAGACTACTTAAGAACTGCTTACGGATTAGGGCGTCACAAATATCCATGCCCGAGGAGGGATTCGAACCCCCGACCGTAATGGCCGTGCAGACCGTGACTGGAGCGCCTCAGTCTCCTCGGCCACCGCGGCCGGCCGAGAAGAAATTTTGCAAGTTTAACAGCACTAGATAAATCTTTCTAAGTTCGACCGCAGTTTTACACTCTGAAAACTTTGAAATCTCACTCTTCCAAAGGTCGCGGCACAGACCGGCATAGCTTCGCCGTCGCTAACGCTAGCCGAACACGGACTAACCACGTGGGCCCACCGACCGGCGTTTACACCTTCAAATGTTCCAATGTTTGTAAAGCGTATGGGACTTAACTACGGGGTCATCAGTTCCTAAACTTACAGACTACTTAAGAACTGCTTACGGATTAGGGCGTCACAAATATCCATGCCCGAGGAGGGATTCGAACCCCCGACCGTAATGGCCGTGCAGACCGTGACTGGAGCGCCTCAGTCTCCTCGGCCACCGCGGCCGGCCGAGAAGAAATTTTGCAAGTTTAACAGCACTAGATAAATCTTTCTAAGTTCGACCGCAGTTTTACACTCTGAAAACTTTGAAATCTCACTCTTCCGAAGGTCGCGGCACAGACCGGCATAGCTTCGCCGTCGCTAACGCTAGCCGAACACGGACTAACCACGTGGGCCCACCGACCGGCGTTTACACCTTCAAATGTTCCAATGTTTGTAAAGCGTATGGGACTTAACTACGGGGTCATCAGTTCCTAAACTTACAGACTACTTAAGAACTGCTTACGGATTAGGGCGTCACAAATATCCATGCCCGAGGAGGGATTCGAACCCCCGACCGTAATGGCCGTGCAGACCGTGACTGGAGTGCCTCAGTCTCCTCGGCCACCGCGGCCGGCCGAGAAGAAATTTTGCAAGTTTAACAGCACTAGATAAATCTTTCTAAGTTCGACCGCAGTTTTACACTCTGAAAACTTTGAAATCTCACTCTTCCGAAGGTCGCGGCACAGACCGGCATAGCTTCGCCGTCGCTAACGCTAGCCGAACACGGACTAACCACGTGGGCCCACCGACCGGCGTTTACACCTTCAAATGTTCCAATGTTTGTAAAGCGTATGGGACTTAACTACGGGGTCATCAGTTCCTAAACATACAGACTACTTAAGAACTGCTTACGGATTAGGGCGTCACAAATATCCATGCCCGAGGAGGGATTCGAACCCCCGACCGTAATGGCCGTGCAGACCGTGACTGGAGCGCCTCAGTCTCCTCGGCCACCGCGGCCGGCCGAGAAGAAATTTTGCAAGTTTAACAGCACTAGATAAATCTTTCTAAGTTCGACCGCAGTTTTACACTCTGAAAACTTTGAAATCTCACTCTTCCGAAGGTCGTGGCACAGACCGGCATAGCTTCGCCGTCGCTAACGCTAGCCGAACACGGACTAACCACGTGGGCCCACCGACCGGCGTTTACACCTTCAAATGTTCCAATGTTTGTAAAGCGTATGGGACTTAACTACGGGGTCATCAGTTCCTAAACTTACAGACTACTTAAGAACTGCTTACGGATTAGGGCGTCACAAATATCCATGCCCGAGGAGGGATTCGAAACCCCGACCATAATGGCCGTGCAGACCGTGACTGGAGCGCCTCAGTCTCCTCGGCCACCGCGGCCGGCCGAGAAGAAATTTTGCAAGTTTAACAGCACTAGATAAATCTTTCTAAGTTCGACCGCAGTTTTACACTCTGAAAACTTTGAAATCTCACTCTTCCGATGGTCGCGGCACAGACCGGCATAGCTTCGCCGTCGCTAACGCTAGCCGAACACGGACTAACCACGTGGGCCCACCGACCGGCGTTTACACCTTCAAATGTTCCAATGTTTGTAAAGCGTATGGGACTTAACTACGGGGTCATCAGTTCCTAAACTTACAGACTACTTAAGAACTGCTTACGGATTAGGGCGTCACAAATATCCATGCCCGAGGAGGGATTCGAAGCCCCGACCGTAATGGCCGTGCAGACCGTGACTGGAGCGCCTCAGTCTCCTCGGCCACTGCGGCCGGCCGAGAAGAAATTTTGCAAGTTTAACAGCACTAGATAAATCTTTCTAAGTTCGACCGCAGTTTTACACTCTGAAAACTTTGAAATCTCACTCTTCCGAAGGTCGCGGCACAGACCGGCATAGCTTCGCCGTCGCTAACGCTAGCCGAACACGGACTAACCACGTGGGCCCACCGACCGGCGTTTACACCTTCAAATGTTCCAATGTTTGTAAAGCGTATGGGACTTAACTACGGGGTCATCAGTTCCTAAACTTACAGACTACTTAAGAACTGCTTACGGATTAGGGCGTCACAAATATCCATGCCCGAGGAGGGATTCGAACCCCTGACCGTAATGGCCGTGCAGACCGTGACTGGAGCGCCTCAGTCTCCTCGGCCACCGCGGCCGGCCGAGAAGAAATTTTGCAAGTTTAACAGCACTAGATAAATCTTTCTAAGTTCGACCGCAGTTTTACACTCTGAAAACTTTTAAAGTCTCACTCTTCCGAAGGTCGTGGCACAGACCGGCATAGCTTCGCCGTCGCTAACGCTAGCCGAACACGGACTAACCACGTGGGCCCACCGACCGGCCTTTACACCTTCAAATGTTCCAATGTTTGTAAAGCGTATGGGACTTAACTACGGGGTCATTAGTTCCTAAACTTACAGACTACTTAAGAACTGCTTACGGATTAGGGCGTCACAAATATCCATGCCCGAGGAGGGATTCGAACCCCCGACCGTAATGGCCGTGCAGACCGTGACTGGAGCGCCTCAGTCTCCTCGGCCACCGCGGCCGGCCGAGAAGAAATTTTGCAAGTTTAACAGCACTAGATAAATCTTTCTAAGTTCGACCGCAGTTTTACACTCTGTAAAATTTGAAATCTCACTCTTCCGAAGGTCGTGGCACAGACCGGCATAGCTTCGCCGTCGCTAACGCTAGCCGAACACGGACTAACCACGTGGGCCCACCGACCGGCGTTTACACCTTCAAATGTTCCAATGTTTGTAAAGCGTATGGGACTTAACTACGGGGTCATTAGCTCCTAAACTTACAGACTACTTAAGAACTGCTTACGGATTAGGGCGTCACAAATATCCATGCCCGAGGAGGGATTCGAACCCCCGACCGTAATGGCCGTGCAGACCGTGACTGGAGCGCCTCAGTCTCCTCGGCCACCGCGGCCGGCCGAGAAGAAATTTTGCAAGTTTAACAGCACTAGATAAATCTTTCTAAGTTCGACCGCAGTTTTACACTCTGAAAACTTTGAAATCTCACTCTTCCGAAGGTCGCGGCACAGACCGGCATAGCTTCGCCGTCGCTAACGCTAGCCGAACACGGACTAACCACGTGGGCCCACCGACCGGCGTTTACACCTTCAAATGTTCCAATGTTTGTAAAGCGTATGGGACTTAACTATGGGGTCATCAGTTCCTAAACTTACAGACTACTTAAGAACTGCTTACGGATTAGGGCGTCACAAATATCCATGCCCGAGGAGGGATTCGAACCCCCGACCGTAATGGCCGTGCAGACCGTGACTGGAGCGCCTCAGTCTCCTCGGCCACCGCGGCCGGCCGAGAAGAAATTTTGCAAGTTTAACAGCACTAGATAAATCTTTCTAAGTTCGACCGCAGTTTTACACTCTGAAAACTTTGAAATCTCACTCTTCCGAAGGTCGCGGCACAGACCGGCATAGCTTCGCCGTCGCTAACGCTAGCCGAACACGGACTAACCACGTGGGCCCACCGACCGGCGTTTACACCTTCAAATTATCCAATGTTTGTAAAGCGTATGGGACTTAACTACGGGGTCATTAGTTCCTAAACTTACAGACTACTTAAGAACTGCTTACGGATTAGGGCGTCACAAATATCCATGCCCGAGGAGGGATTCGAACCCCCGACCGTAATGGTCGTGCAGACCGTGACTGGAGCGCCTCAGTCTCCTCGGCCACCGCGGCCGGCCGAGAAGAAATTTTGCAAGTTTAACAGCACTAGATAAATCTTTCTAAGTTCGACCGCAGTTTTACACTCTGAAAACTTTTAAAGTCTCACTCTTCCGAAGGTCGTGGCACAGACCGGCATAGCTTCGCCGTCGCTAACGCTAGCCGAACACGGACTAACCACGTGGGCCCACCGACCGGCGTTTACACCTTCAAATGTTCCAATGTTTGTAAAGCGTATGGGACTTAACTACGGGGTCATTAGTTCCTAAACTTACAGACTACTTAAGAACTGCTTACGGATTAGGGCGTCACAAATATCCATGCCCGAGGAGGGATTCGAACCCCCGACCGTAATGGCCGTGCAGACCGTGACTGGAGCGCCTCAGTCTCCTCGGCCACCGCGGCCGGCCGAGAAGAAATTTTGCAAGTTTAACAGCACTAGATAAATCTTTCTAAGTTCGACCGCAGTTTTACACTCTGAAAACTTTGAAATCTCACTCTTCCGAAGGTCGCGGCACAGACCGTCATAGCTTCGCCGTCGCTAACGCTAGCCGAACACGGACTAACCACGTGGGCCCACCGACCGGCGTTTACACCTTCAAATGTTCCAATGTTTGTAAAGCGTATGGGACTTAACTATGGGGTCATCAGTTCCTAAACTTACAGACTACTTAAGAACTGCTTACGGATTAGGGCGTCACAAATATCCATGCCCGAGGAGGGATTCGAACCCCCGACCGTAATGGCCGTGCAGACCGTGACTGGAGCGCCTCAGTCTCCTCGGCCACCGCGGCCGGCCGAGAAGAAATTTTGCAAGTTTAACAGCACTAGATAAGTTCGACCGCAGTTTTACACTCTGAAAACTTTGAAATCTCACTCTTCCGAAGGTCGCGGCACAGACCGGCATAGCTTCGCCGTCGCTAACGCTAGCCGAACACGGACTAACCACGTGGGCCCACCGACCGGCGTTTACACCTTCAAATTATCCAATGTTTGTAAAGCGTATGGGACTTAACTACGGGGTCATTAGTTCCTAAACTTACAGACTACTTAAGAACTGCTTACGGATTAGGGCGTCACAAATATCCATGCCCGAGGAGGGATTCGAACCCCCGACCGTAATGGTCGTGCAGACCGTGACTGGAGCGCCTCAGTCTCCTCGGCCACCGCGGCCGGCCGAGAAGAAATTTTGCAAGTTTAACAGCACTAGATAAATCTTTCTAAGTTCGACCGCAGTTTTACACTCTGAAAACTTTGAAATCTCACTCTTCCGAAGGTCGTGGCACAGACCGGCATAGCTTCGCCGTCGCTAACGCTAGCCGAACACGGACTAACCACGTGGGCCCACCGACCGGCGTTTACACCTTCAAATGTTCCAATGTTTGTAAAGCGTATGGGACTTAACTACGGGGTCATCAGTTCCTAAACTTACAGACTACTTAAGAACTGCTTACGGATTAGGGCGTCACAAATATCCATGCCCGAGGAGGGATTCGAAACCCCGACCATAATGGCCGTGCAGACCGTGACTGGAGCGCCTCAGTCTCCTCGGCCACCGCGGCCGGCCGAGAAGAAATTTTGCAAGTTTAACAGCACTAGATAAATCTTTCTAAGTTCGACCGCAGTTTTACACTCTGAAAACTTTGAAATCTCACTCTTCCGAAGGTCGCGGCACAGACCGGCATAGCTTCGCCGTCGCTAACGCTAGCCGAACACGGACTAACCACGTGGGCCCACCGACCGGCGTTTACACCTTCAAATGTTCCAATGTTTGTAAAGCGTATGGGACTTAACTACGGGGTCATCAGTTCCTAAACTTACAGACTACTTAAGAACTGCTTACGGATTAGGGCGTCACAAATATCCATGCCCGAGGAGGGATTCGAACCCCCGACCGTAATGGCCGTGCAGACCGTGACTGGAGCGCCTCAGTCTCCTCGGCCACCGCGGCCGGCCGAGAAGAAATTTTGCAAGTTTAACAGCACTAGATAAATCTTTCTAAGTTCGACCGCAGTTTTACACTCTGAAAACTTTGAAATCTCACTCTTCCGATGGTCGCGGCACAGACCGGCATAGCTTCGCCGTCGCTAACGCTAGCCGAACACGGACTAACCACGTGGGCCCACCGACCGGCGTTTACACCTTCAAATGTTCCAATGTTTGTAAAGCGTATGGGACTTAACTACGGGGTCATCAGTTCCTAAACTTACAGACTACTTAAGAACTGCTTACGGATTAGGGCGTCACAAATATCCATGCCCGAGGAGGGATTCGAAGCCCCGACCGTAATGGCCGTGCAGACCGTGACTGGAGCGCCTCAGTCTCCTCGGCCACCGCGGCCGGCCGAGAAGAAATTTTGCAAGTTTAACAGCACTAGATAAATCTTTCTAAGTTCGACCGCAGTTTTACACTCTGAAAACTTTGAAATCTCACTCTTCCGAAGGTCGCGGCACAGACCGGCATAGCTTCGCCGTCGCTAACGCTAGCCGAACACGGACTAACCACGTGGGCCCACCGACCGGCGTTTACACCTTCAAATGTTCCAATGTTTGTAAAGCGTATGGGACTTAACTACGGGGTCATCAGTTCCTAAACTTACAGACTACTTAAGAACTGCTTACGGATTAGGGCGTCACAAATATCCATGCCCGAGGAGGGATTCGAACCCCTGACCGTAATGGCCGTGCAGACCGTGACTGGAGCGCCTCAGTCTCCTCGGCCACCGCGGCCGGCCGAGAAGAAATTTTGCAAGTTTAACAGCACTAGATAAATCTTTCTAAGTTCGACCGCAGTTTTACACTCTGAAAACTTTTAAAGTCTCACTCTTCCGAAGGTCGTGGCACAGACCGGCATAGCTTCGCCGTCGCTAACGCTAGCCGAACACGGACTAACCACGTGGGCCCACCGACCGGCCTTTACACCTTCAAATGTTCCAATGTTTGTAAAGCGTATGGGACTTAACTACGGGGTCATTAGTTCCTAAACTTACAGACTACTTAAGAACTGCTTACGGATTAGGGCGTCACAAATATCCATGCCCGAGGAGGGATTCGAACCCCCGACCGTAATGGCCGTGCAGACCGTGACTGGAGCGCCTCAGTCTCCTCGGCCACCGCGGCCGGCCGAGAAGAAATTTTGCAAGTTTAACAGCACTAGATAAATCTTTCTAAGTTCGACCGCAGTTTTACACTCTGAAAACTTTGAAATCTCACTCTTCCGAAGGTCGTGGCACAGACCGGCATAGCTTCGCCGTCGCTAACGCTAGCCGAACACGGACTAACCACGTGGGCCCACCGACCGGCGTTTACACCTTCAAATGTTCCAATGTTTGTAAAGCGTATGGGACTTAACTACGGGGTCATTAGTTCCTAAACTTACAGACTACTTAAGAACTGCTTACGGATTAGGGCGTCACAAATATCCATGCCCGAGGAGGGATTCGAACCCCCGACCGTAATGGCCGTGCAGACCGTGACTGGAGCGCCTCAGTCTCCTCGGCCACCGCGGCCGGCCGAGAAGAAATTTTGCAAGTTTAACAGCACTAGATAAATCTTTCTAAGTTCGACCGCAGTTTTACACTCTGAAAACTTTGAAATCTCACTCTTCCGAAGGTCGCGGCACAGACCGTCATAGCTTCGCCGTCGCTAACGCTAGCCGAACACGGACTAACCACGTGGGCCCACCGACCGGCGTTTACACCTTCAAATGTTCCAATGTTTGTAAAGCGTATGGGACTTAACTATGGGGTCATCAGTTCCTAAACTTACAGACTACTTAAGAACTGCTTACGGATTAGGGCGTCACAAATATCCATGCCCGAGGAGGGATTCGAACCCCCGACCGTAATGGCCGTGCAGACCGTGACTGGAGCGCCTCAGTCTCCTCGGCCACCGCGGCCGGCCGAGAAGAAATTTTGCAAGTTTAACAGCACTAGAAAAATCTTTCTAAGTTCGACCGCAGTTTTACACTCTGAAAACTTTGAAATCTCACTCTTCCGAAGGTCGCGGCACAGACCGGCATAGCTTCGCCGTCGCTAACGCTAGCCGAACACGGACTAACCACGTGGGCCCACCGACCGGCGTTTACACCTTCAAATTATCCAATGTTTGTAAAGCGTATGGGACTTAACTACGGGGTCATTAGTTCCTAAACTTACAGACTACTTAAGAACTGCTTACGGATTAGGGCGTCACAAATATCCATGCCCGAGGAGGGATTCGAACCCCCGACCGTAATGGTCGTGCAGACCGTGACTGGAGCGCCTCAGTCTCCTCGGCCACCGCGGCCGGCCGAGAAGAAATTTTGCAAGTTTAACAGCACTAGATAAATCTTTCTAAGTTCGACCGCAGTTTTACACTCTGAAAACTTTTAAAGTCTCACTCTTCCGAAGGTCGTGGCACAGACCGGCATAGCTTCGCCGTCGCTAACGCTAGCCGAACACGGACTAACCACGTGGGCCCACCGACCGGCGTTTACACCTTCAAATGTTCCAATGTTTGTAAAGCGTATGGGACTTAACTACGGGGTCATTAGTTCCTAAACTTACAGACTACTTAAGAACTGCTTACGGATTAGGGCGTCACAAATATCCATGCCCGAGGAGGGATTCGAACCCCCGACCGTAATGGCCGTGCAGACCGTGACTGGAGCGCCTCAGTCTCCTCGGCCACCGCGGCCGGCCGAGAAGAAATTTTGCAAGTTTAACAGCACTAGATAAATCTTTCTAAGTTCGACCGCAGTTTTACACTCTGAAAACTTTGAAATCTCACTCTTCCGAAGGTCGCGGCACAGACCGGCATAGCTTCGCCGTCGCTAACGCTAGCCGAACACGGACTAACCACGTGGGCCCACCGACCGGCGTTTACACCTTCAAATGTTCCAATGTTTGTAAAGCGTATGGGACTTAACTATGGGGTCATCAGTTCCTAAACTTACAGACTACTTAAGAACTGCTTACGGATTAGGGCGTCACAAATATCCATGCCCGAGGAGGGATTCGAACCCCCGACCGTAATGGCCGTGCAGACCGTGACTGGAGCGCCTCAGTCTCCTCGGCCACCGCGGCCGGCCGAGAAGAAATTTTGCAAGTTTAACAGCACTAGATAAATCTTTCTAAGTTCGACCGCAGTTTTACACTCTGAAAACTTTGAAATCTCACTCTTCCGAAGGTCGCGGCACAGACCGGCATAGCTTCGCCGTCGCTAACGCTAGCCGAACACGGACTAACCACGTGGGCCCACCGACCGGCGTTTACACCTTCAAATTATCCAATGTTTGTAAAGCGTATGGGACTTAACTACGGGGTCATTAGTTCCTAAACTTACAGACTACTTAAGAACTGCTTACGGATTAGGGCGTCACAAATATCCATGCCCGAGGAGGGATTCGAACCCCCGACCGTAATGGTCGTGCAGACCGTGACTGGAGCGCCTCAGTCTCCTCGGCCACCGCGGCCGGCCGAGAAGAAATTTTGCAAGTTTAACAGCACTAGATAAATCTTTCTAAGTTCGACCGCAGTTTTACACTCTGAAAACTTTTAAAGTCTCACTCTTCCGAAGGTCGCGGCACAGACCGGCATAGCTTCGCCGTCGCTAACGCTAGCCGAACACGGACTAACCACGTGGGCCCACCGACCGGCGTTTACACCTTCAAATGTTCCAATGTTTGTAAAGCGTATGGGACTTAACTACGGGGTCATCAGTTCCTAAACTTACAGACTACTTAAGAACTGCTTACGGATTAGGGCGTCACAAATATCCATGCCCGAGGAGGGATTCGAACCCCCGACCGTAATGGCCGTGCAGACCGTGACTGGAGCGCCTCAGTCTCCTCGGCCACCGCGGCCGGCCGAGAAGAAATTTTGCAAGTTTAACAGCACTAGATAAATCTTTCTAAGTTCGACCGCAGTTTTACACTCTGAAAACTTTGAAATCTCACTCTTCCGAAGGTCTCGGCACAGACCGGCATAGCTTCGCCGTCGCTAACGCTAGCCGAACACGGACTAACCACGTGGGCCCACTGACCGGCGATTACACCTTCAAATTATCCAATGTTTGTAAAGCGTATGGGACTTAACTACGGGGTCATTAGTTCCTAAACTTACAGACTACTTAAGAACTGCTTACGGATTAGGGCGTCACAAATATCCATGCCCGAGGAGGGATTCGAAACCCCGACCGTAATGGCCGTGCAGACCGTGACTGGAGCGCCTCAGTCTCCTCGGCCACCGCGGCCGTCCGAGAAGAAATTTTGCAAGTTTAACAGCACTAGATAAATCTTTCTAAGTTCGACCGCAGTTTTACACTCTGAAAACTTTGAAATCTCACTCTTCCGAAGGTCGTGGCACAGACCGGCATAGCTTCGCCGTCGCTAACGCTAGCCGAACACGGACTAACCACGTGGGCCCACCGACCGGCGTTTACACCTTCAAATTATCCAATGTTTGTAAAGCGTATGGGACTTAACTACGGGGTCATTAGTTCCTAAACTTACAGACTACTTAAGAACTGCTTACGGATTAGGGCGTCACAAATATCCATGCCCGAGGAGGGATTCGAACCCCCGACCGTAATGGCCGTGCAGACCGTGACTGGAGCGCCTCAGTCTCCTCGGCCACCGCGGCCGGCCGAGAAGAAATTTTGCAAGTTTAACAGCACTAGATAAATCTTTCTAAGTTCGACCGCAGTTTTACACTCTGAAAACTTTGAAATCTCACTCTTCCGAAGGTCGCGGCACAGACCGGCATAGCTTTGCCGTCGCTAACGCTAGCCGAACACGGACTAACCACGTGGGCCCACCGACCGGCGTTTACACCTTCAAATGTTCCAATGTTTGTAAAGCGTATGGGACTTAACTACGGGGTCATCAGTTCCTAAACTTACAGACTACTTAAGAACTGCTTACGGATTAGGGCGTCACAAATATCCATGCCCGAGGAGGGATTCGAACCCCCGACCGTAATGGCCGTGCAGACCGTGACTGGAGCGCCTCAGTCTCCTCGGCCACCGCGGCCGGCCGAGAAGAAATTTTGCAAGTTTAACAGCACTAGATAAATCTTTCTAAGTTCGACCGCAGTTTTACACTCTGAAAACTTTGAATTCTCACTCTTCCGAAGGTCGCGGCACAGACCGGCATAGCTTCGCCGTCGCTAACGCTAGCCGAACACGGACTAACCACGTGGGCCCACCGACCGGCGTTTACACCTTCAAATGTTCCAATGTTTGTAAAGCGTATGGGACTTAACTGCGGGGTCATCAGTTCCTAAACTTACAGACTACTTAAGAACTGCTTACGGATTAGGGCGTCACAAATATCCATGCCCGAGGAGGGATTCGAACCCCCGACCGTAATGGCCGTGCAGACCGTGACTGGAGCGCCTCAGTCTCCTCGGCCACCGCGGCCGGCCGAGAAGACATTTTGCAAGTTTAACAGCACTAGATAAATCTTTCTAAGTTCGACCGCAGTTTTACACTCTGAAAACTTTGAAATCTCACTCTTCCGAAGGTCGCGGCACAGACCGGCATAGCTTCGCCGTCGCTAACGCTAGCCGAACACGGACTAACCACGTGGGCCCACCGACCGGCGTTTACACCTTCAAATTATCCAATGTTTGTAAAGCGTATGGGACTTAACTACGGGGTCATTAGTTCCTAAACTTACAGACTACTTAAGAACTGCTTACGGATTAGGGCGTCACAAATATCCATGCCCGAGGAGGGATTCGAACCCCCGACCGTAATGGTCGTGCAGACCGTGACTGGAGCGCCTCAGTCTCCTCGGCCACCGCGGCCGGCCGAGAAAAAATTTTGCAAGTTTAACAGCACTAGATAAATCTTTCTAAGTTCGACCGCAGTTTTACACTCTGAAAACTTTGAAATCTCACTCTTCCGAAGGTCGTGGCACAGACCGGCATTGCTTCGCCGTCGCTAACGCTAGCCGAACACGGACTAACCACGTGGGCCCACCGACCGGCGTTTACACCTTCAAATTATCCAATGTTTGTAAAGCGTATGGGACTTAACTACGGGGTCATTAGTTCCTAAACTTACAGACTACTTAAGAACTGCTTACGGATTAGGGCGTCACAAATATCCATGCCCGAAGAGGGATTCGAACCCCGACCGTAATGGCCGTGCAGACCGTGACTGGAGCGCCTCAGTCTCCTCGGCCACCGCGGCCGGCCGAGAAGAAATTTTGCAAGTTTAACAGCACTAGATAAATCTTTCTAAGTTCGACCGCAGTTTTACACTCTGAAAACTTTGAAATCTCACTCTTCCGAAGGTCGCGGCACAGACCGGCATAGCTTCGCCGTCGCTAACGCTAGCCGAACACGGACTAACCACGTGGGCCCACCGACCGGCGTTTACACCTTCAAATGTTCCAATGTTTGTAAAGCGTATGGGACTTAACTACGGGGTCATCAGTTCCTAAACTTACAGACTACTTAAGAACTGCTTACGGATTAGGGCGTCACAAATATCCATGCCCGAGGAGGGATTCGAACCCCCGACCGTAATGGCCGTGCAGACCGTGACTGGAGCGCCTCAGTCTCCTCGGCCACCGCGGCCGGCCGAGAAGAAATTTTGCAAGTTTAACAGCACTAGATAAATCTTTCTAAGTTCGACCGCAGTTTTACACTCTGAAAACTTTGAAATCTCACTCTTCCGAAGGTCTCGGCACAGACCGGCATAGCTTCGCCGTCGCTAACGCTAGCCGAACACGGACTAACCACGTGGGCCCACTGACCGGCGTTTACACCTTCAAATTATCCAATGTTTGTAAAGCGTATGGGACTTAACTACGGGGTCATTAGTTCCTAAACTTACAGACTACTTAAGAACTGCTTACGGATTAGGGCGTCACAAATATCCATGCCCGAGGAGGGATTCGAAACCCCGACCGTAATGGCCGTGCAGACCGTGACTGGAGCGCCTCAGTCTCCTCGGCCACCGCGGCCGTCCGAGAAGAAATTTTGCAAGTTTAACAGCACTAGATAAATCTTTCTAAGTTCGACCGCAGTTTTACACTCTGAAAACTTTGAAATCTCACTCTTCCGAAGGTCGTGGCACAGACCGGCATAGCTTCGCCGTCGCTAACGCTAGCCGAACACGGACTAACCACGTGGGCCCACCGACCGGCGTTTACACCTTCAAATTATCCAATGTTTGTAAAGCGTATGGGACTTAACTACGGGGTCATTAGTTCCTAAACTTACAGACTACTTAAGAACTGCTTACGGATTAGGGCGTCACAAATATCCATGCCCGAGGAGGGATTCGAACCCCCGACCGTAATGGCCGTGCAGACCGTGACTGGAGCGCCTCAGTCTCCTCGGCCACCGCGGCCGGCCGAGAAGAAATTTTGCAAGTTTAACAGCACTAGATAAATCTTTCTAAGTTCGACCGCAGTTTTACACTCTGAAAACTTTGAAATCTCACTCTTCCGAAGGTCGCGGCACAGACCGGCATAGCTTTGCCGTCGCTAACGCTAGCCGAACACGGACTAACCACGTGGGCCCACCGACCGGCGTTTACACCTTCAAATGTTCCAATGTTTGTAAAGCGTATGGGACTTAACTACGGGGTCATCAGTTCCTAAACTTACAGACTACTTAAGAACTGCTTACGGATTAGGGCGTCACAAATATCCATGCCCGAGGAGGGATTCGAACCCCCGACCGTAATGGCCGTGCAGACCGTGACTGGAGCGCCTCAGTCTCCTCGGCCACCGCGGCCGGCCGAGAAGAAATTTTGCAAGTTTAACAGCACTAGATAAATCTTTCTAAGTTCGACCGCAGTTTTACACTCTGAAAACTTTGAATTCTCACTCTTCCGAAGGTCGCGGCACAGACCGGCATAGCTTCGCCGTCGCTAACGCTAGCCGAACACGGACTAACCACGTGGGCCCACCGACCGGCGTTTACACCTTCAAATGTTCCAATGTTTGTAAAGCGTATGGGACTTAACTGCGGGGTCATCAGTTCCTAAACTTACAGACTACTTAAGAACTGCTTACGGATTAGGGCGTCACAAATATCCATGCCCGAGGAGGGATTCGAACCCCCGACCGTAATGGCCGTGCAGACTGTGACTGGAGCGCCTCAGTCTCCTCGGCCACCGCGGCCGGCCGAGAAGACATTTTGCAAGTTTAACAGCACTAGATAAATCTTTCTAAGTTCGACCGCAGTTTTACACTCTGAAAACTTTGAAATCTCACTCTTCCGAAGGTCGCGGCACAGACCGGCATAGCTTCGCCGTCGCTAACGCTAGCCGAACACGGACTAACCACGTGGGCCCACCGACCGGCGTTTACACCTTCAAATTATCCAATGTTTGTAAAGCGTATGGGACTTAACTACGGGGTCATTAGTTCCTAAACTTACAGACTACTTAAGAACTGCTTACGGATTAGGGCGTCACAAATATCCATGCCCGAAGAGGGATTCGAACCCCGACCGTAATGGCCGTGCAGACCGTGACTGGAGCGCCTCAGTCTCCTCGGCCACCGCGGCCGGCCGAGAAGAAATTTTGCAAGTTTAACAGCACTAGATAAATCTTTCTAAGTTCGACCGCAGTTTTACACTCTGAAAACTTTTAAAGTCTCACTCTTCCGAAGGTCGCGGCACAGACCGGCATAGCTTCGCCGTCGCTAACGCTAGCCGAACACGGACTAACCACGTGGGCCCACCGACCGGCGTTTACACCTTCAAATGTTCCAATGTTTGTAAAGCGTATGGGACTTAACTACGGGGTCATCAGTTCCTAAACTTACAGACTACTTAAGAACTGCTTACGGATTAGGGCGTCACAAATATCCATGCCCAAGGAGGGATTCGAACCCCCGACCGTAATGGCCGTGCAGACCGTGACTGGAGCGCCTCAGTCTCCTCGGCCACCGCGGCCGGCCGAGAAGAAATTTTGCAAGTTTAACAGCACTAGATAAATCTTTCTAAGTTCGACCGCAGTTTTACACTCTGAAAACTTTTAAAGTCTCACTCTTCCGAAGGTCGCGGCACAGACCGGCATAGCTTCGCCGTCGCTAACGCTAGCCGAACACGGACTAACCACGTGGGCCCACCGACCGGCGTTTACACCTTCAAATGTTCCAATGTTTGTAAAGCGTATGGGACTTAACTACGGGGTCATCAGTTCCTAAACTTACAGACTACTTAAGAACTGCTTACGGATTAGGGTGTCACAAGTATCCATGCCCGAGGAGGGATTCGAACCCCCGACCGTAATGGCCGTGCAGACCGTGACTGGAGCGCCTCAGTCTCCTCGGCCACCGCGGCCGGCCGAGAAGAAATTTTGCAAGTTTAACAGCACTAGATAAATCTTTCTAAGTTCGACCGCAGTTTTACACTCTGAAAACTTTGAAATCTCACTCTTCCGAAGGTCGTGGCACAGACCGGCATAGCTTCGCCGTCGCTAACGCTAGCCGAACACGGACTAACCACGTGGGCCCACCGACCGGCGTTTACACCTTCAAATGTTCCATTGTTTGTAAAGCGTATGGGACTTAACTACGGGGTCATCAGATCCTACACTTACAGACTACTTAAGAACTGCTTACGGATTAGGGCGTCACAAATATCCATGCCCGAGGAGGGATTCGAACCCCCGACCGTAATGGCCGTGCAGACCGTGACTGGAGCGCCTCAGTCTCCTCGGCCACCGTGGCCGGCTGAGAAGAAATTTTGCAAGTTTAACAGCACTAGATAAATCTTTCTAAGTTCGACCGCAGTTTTACACTCTGAAAACTTTGAAATCTCACTCTTCCGAAGGTCGCGGCACAGACCGGCATAGCTTCGCCGTCGCTAACTCTAGCCGAACACGGACTAACCACGTGGGCCCACCGACCGGCGTTTACGCCTTCAAATCTTCCAATGTTTGTAAAGCGTATGGGACTTAACTACGGGGTCATCAGTTCCTAAACTTACAGACTACTTAAGAACTGCTTACGGATTAGGGCGTCACAAATATCCATGCCCGAGGAGGGATTCGAACCCCCGACCGTAATGGCCGTGCAGACCGTGACTGGAGCGCCTCAGTCTCCTCGGCCACCGCGGCCGGCCGAGAAGAAATTTTGCAAGTTTAACAGCACTAGATAAATCTTTCTAAGTTCGACCGCAGTTTTACACTCTGAAAACTTTGAAATCTCACTCTTCCGAAGGTCGCGGCACAGACCGGCATAGCTTCGCCGTCGCTAACTCTAGCCGAACACGGACTAACCACGTGGGCCCACCGACCGGCGTTTACACCTTCAAATGTTCCAATGTTTGTAAAGCGTATGGGACTTAACTACGGGGTCATCAGGTCCTAAACTTACAGACTACTTAAGAACTGCTTACGGATTAGGGCGTCACAAATATCCATGCCCGAGGAGGGATTCGAACCCCCGACCGTAATGGCCGTGCAGACCGTGACTGGAGCGCCTCAGTCTCCTCGGCCACCGCGGCCGGCCGACAAAAAATTTTGCAAGTTTAACAGCACTAGATAAATCTTTCTAAGTTCGGTCGCAGTTTTACACTCTGAAAACTTTGAAATCTCACTCTTCCGAAGGTCGCGGCACAGACCGGCATAGCTTCGCCGTCGCTAACGCTAGCCGAACACGGACTAACCACGTGGGCCCACCGACCGGCGTTTACACCTTCAAATGTTCCAATGTTTGTAAAGCGTATGGGACTTAACTACGGGGTCATCAGTTCCTAAACTTACAGACTACTTAAGAACTGCTTACAGATTAGGGCGTCACAAATATCCATGCCCGAGGAGGGATTCGAACCCCCGACCGTAATGGCCGTGCAGACCGTGACTGGAGCGCCTCAGTCTCCTCGGCCACCGCGGCCGGCCGAGAAGAAATTTTGCAAGTTTAACAGCACTAGATAAATCTTTCTAAGTTCGACCGCAGTTTTACACTCTGAAAACTTTTAAAGTCTCACTCTTCCGAAGGTCGCGGCACAGACCGTCATAGCTTCGCCGTCGCTAACGCTAGCCGAACACGGACTAACCACGTGGGCCCACCGACCGGCGTTTACACCTTCAAATGTTCCAATGTTTGTAAAGCGTATGGGATTTAACTACGGGGTCATCAGTTCCTAAACTTACAGACTACTTAAGAACTGCTTACGGATTAGGGCGTCACAAATATCCATGCCCGAGGAGGGATTCGAACCCCCGACCGTAATGGCCGTGCAGACCGTGACTGGAGCGCCTCAGTCTCCTCGGCCACCGCGGCCGGCCGAGAAGAAATTTTGCAAGTTTAACAGCACTAGATAAATCTTTCTAAGTTCGACCGCAGTTTTACACTCTGAAAACCTTTAAAGTCTCACTCTTACGAAGGTCGCGGCACAGACCGTCATAGCTTCGCCGTCGCTAACGCTAGCCGAACACGGACTAACCACGTGGGCCCACCGACCGGCGTTTACACCTTCAAATGTTCCAATGTTTGTAAAGCGTATGGGATTTAACTATGGGGTCATCAGTTCCTAAACTTACAGACTACTTAAGAACTGCTTACGGATTAGGGCGTCACAAATATCCATGCCCGAGGAGGGATTCGAACCCCCGACCGTAATGGCCGTGCAGACCGTGACTGGAGCGCCTCAGTCTCCTCGGCCACCGCGGCCGGCCGAGAAGAAATTTTGCAAGTTTAACAGCACTAGATAAATCTTTCTAAGTTCGACCGCAGTTTTACACTCTGAAAACTTTTAAAGTCTCACTCTTCCGAAGGTCGCGGCACAGACCGTCATAGCTTCGCCGTCGCTAACGCTACCCGAACACGGACTAACCACGTGGGCCCACCGACCGGCGTTTACACCTTCAAATGTTCCAATGTTTGTAAAGCGTATGGGATTTAACTACGGGGTCATCAGTTCCTAAACTTACAGACTACTTAAGAACTGCTTACGGATTAGGGCGTCACAAATATCCATGCCCGAGGAGGGATTCGAACCCCCGACCGTAATGGCCGTGCAGACCGTGACTGGAGCGCCTCAGTCTCCTCGGCCACCGCGGCCGGCCGAGAAGAAATTTTGCAAATTTAACAGCACTAGATAAATCTTTCTAAGTTCGACCGCAGTTTTACACTCTGAAAACTTTGAAATCTCACTCTTCCGAAGGTCGTGGCACAGACCGGAATAGCTTCGCCGTCGCTAACGCTAGCCGAACACGGACTAAACACGTGGGCCCACCGACCGGCGTTTACACCTTCAAATGTTCCAATGTTTGTAAAGTGTATGGGACTTAACTACGGGGTCATTAGTTACTAAACTTACAGACTACTTAAGAACTGCTTACGGATTAAGGCGTCACAAATATCCATGCCCGAGGAGGGATTCGAACCCCCGACCGTAATGGCCGTGCAAACCGTGACTGGAGCGCCTCAGTCTCCTCGGCCACCGCGGCCGGCCGAGAAGAAATTTTGCAAGTTTAACAGCACTAGATAAATCTTTCTAAGTTCGACCGCAGTTTTACACTCTGAAAACTTTGAAATCTCACTCTGCCGAAGGTCGTGGCACAGACCGGCATAGCTTCGCCGTCGCTAACGCTAGCCGAACACGGACTAACCACGTGGGCCCACCGACCGGCGTTTACACCTTCAAATGTTCCAATGTTTGTAAAGCGTATGGGACTTAACTACGGGATCATTAGTTCCTAAACTTACAGACTACTTAAGAACTGCTTACGGATTAGGGCGTCACAAATATCCATGACCGAGGAGGGATTCGAACCCCCGACCGTAATGGCCGTGCAGACCGTGACTGGAGCGCCTCAGTCTCCTCGGCCACCGCGGCCGGCCGAGAAGAAATTTTGCAAGTTTAACAGCACTAGATAAATCTTTCTAAGTTCGACCGCAGTTTTACACTCTGAAAACTTTTAAAGTCTCACTCTTCCGAAGGTCGTGGCACAGACCGGCATAGCTTCGCCGTCGCTAACGCTAGCCGAACACGGACTAACCACGTGGGCCCACCGACCGGCGTTTACACCTTCAAATGTTCCAATGTTTGTAAAGCGTATGGGACTTAACTACGGGGTCATCAGTTCCTAAACTTACAGACTACTTAAGAACTGCTTACGGATTAGGGCGTCACAAATATCCATGCCCAAGGAGGGATTCGAACCCCCGACCGTAATGGCCGTGCAGACCGTGACTGGAGCGCCTCAGTCTCCTCGGCCACCGCGGCCGGCCGAGAAGAAATTTTGCAAGTTTAACAGCACTAGATAAATCTTTCTAAGTTCGACCGCAGTTTTACACTCTGAAAACTTTTAAAGTCTCACTCTTCCGAAGGTCGCGGCACAGACCGGCATAGCTTCGCCGTCGCTAACGCTAGCCGAACACGGACTAACCACGTGGGCCCACCGACCGGCGTTTACACCTTCAAATGTTCCAATGTTTGTAAAGCGTATGGGACTTAACTACGGGGTCATCAGTTCCTAAACTTACAGACTACTTAAGAACTGCTTACGGATTAGGGCGTCACAAATATCCATGCCCAAGGAGGGATTCGAACCCCCGACCGTAATGGCCGTGCAGACCGTGACTGGAGCGCCTCAGTCTCCTCGGCCACCGCGGCCGGCCGAGAAGAAATTTTGCAAGTTTAACAGCACTAGATAAATCTTTCTAAGTTCGACCGCAGTTTTACACTCTGAAAACTTTTAAAGTCTCACTCTTCCGAAGGTCGCGGCACAGACCGGCATAGCTTCGCCGTCGCTAACGCTAGCCGAACACGGACTAACCACGTGGGCCCACCGACCGGCGTTTACACCTTCAAATGTTCCAATGTTTGTAAAGCGTATGGGACTTAACTACGGGGTCATCAGTTCCTAAACTTACAGACTACTTAAGAACTGCTTACGGATTAGGGTGTCACAAGTATCCATGCCCGAGGAGGGATTCGAACCCCCGACCGTAATGGCCGTGCAGACCGTGACTGGAGCGCCTCAGTCTCCTCGGCCACCGCGGCCGGCCGAGAAGAAATTTTGCAAGTTTAACAGCACTAGATAAATCTTTCTAAGTTCGACCGCAGTTTTACACTCTGAAAACTTTGAAATCTCACTCTTCCGAAGGTCGTGGCACAGACCGGCATAGCTTCGCCGTCGCTAACGCTAGCCGAACACGGACTAACCACGTGGGCCCACCGACCGGCGTTTACACCTTCAAATGTTCCAATGTTTGTAAAGCGTATGGGACTTAACTACGGGGTCATCAGTTCCTAAACTTACAGACTACTTAAGAACTGCTTACGGATTAGGGCGTCACAAATATCCATGCCCAAGGAGGGATTCGAACCCCCGACCGTAATGGCCGTGCAGACCGTGACTGGAGCGCCTCAGTCTCCTCGGCCACCGCGGCCGGCCGAGAAGAAATTTTGCAAGTTTAACAGCACTAGATAAATCTTTCTAAGTTCGACCGCAGTTTTACACTCTGAAAGCTTTTAAAGTCTCACTCTTCCGAAGGTCGCGGCACAGACCGGCATAGCTTCGCCGTCGCTAACGCTAGCCGAACACGGACTAACCACGTGGGCCCACCGACCGGCGTTTACACCTTCAAATGTTCCAATGTTTGTAAAGCGTATGGGACTTAACTACGGGGTCATCAGTTCCTAAACTTACAGACTACTTAAGAACTGCTTACGGATTAGGGTGTCACAAGTATCCATGCCCGAGGAGGGATTCGAACCCCCGACCGTAATGGCCGTGCAGACCGTGACTGGAGCGCCTCAGTCTCCTCGGCCACCGCGGCCGGCCGAGAAGAAATTTTGCAAGTTTAACAGCACTAGATAAATCTTTCTAAGTTCGACCGCAGTTTTACACTCTGAAAACTTTGAAATCTCACTCTTCCGAAGGTCGTGGCACAGACCGGCATAGCTTCGCCGTCGCTAACGCTAGCCGAACACGGACTAACCACGTGGGCCCACCGACCGGCGTTTACACCTTCAAATGTTCCAATGTTTGTAAAGCGTATGGGATTTAACTACGGGGTCATCAGTTCCTAAACTTACAGACTACTTAAGAACTGCTTACGGATTAGGGCGTCACAAATATCCATGCCCGAGGAGGGATTCGAACCCCCGACCGTAATGGCCGTGCAGACCGTGACTGGAGCGCCTCAGTCTCCTCGGCCACCGCGGCCGGCCGAGAAGAAATTTTGCAAGTTTAACAGCACTAGATAAATCTTTCTAAGTTCGACCGCAGTTTTACACTCTGAAAACTTTGAAATCTCACTCTTCCGAAGGTCGTGGCACAGACCGGCATAGCTTCGCCGTCGCTAACGCTAGCCGAACACGGACTAGCCACGTGGGCCCACCGACCGGCGTTTACACCTTCAAATGTTCCATTGTTTGTAAAGCGTATGGGACTTAACTACGGGGTCATCAGATCCTACACTTACAGACTACTTAAGAACTGCTTACGGATTAGGGCGTCACAAATATCCATGCCCGAGGAGGGATTCGAACCCCCGACCGTAATGGCCGTGCAGACCGTGACTGGAGCGCCTCAGTCTCCTCGGCCACCGCGGCCGGCCGAGAAGAAATTTTGCAAGTTTAACAGCACTAGATAAATCTTTCTAAGTTCGACCGCAGTTTTACACTCTGAAAACTTTGAAATCTCACTCTTCCGAAGGTCGCGGCACAGACCGGCATAGCTTCGCCGTCGCTAACTCTAGCCGAACACGGACTAACCACGTGGGCCCACCGACCGGCGTTTACGCCTTCAAATCTTCCAATGTTTGTAAAGCGTATGGGACTTAACTACGGGGTCATCAGTTCCTAAACTTACAGACTACTTAAGAACTGCTTACGGATTAGGGCGTCACAAATATCCATGCCCGAGGAGGGATTCGAACCCCCGACCGTAATGGCCGTGCAGACCGTGACTGGAGCGCCTCAGTCTCCTCGGCCACCGCGGCCGGCCGAGAAGAAATTTTGCAAGTTTAACAGCACTAGATAAATCTTTCTAAGTTCGACCGCAGTTTTACACTCTGAAAACTTTTAAAGTCTCACTCTTCCGAAGGTCGCGGCACAGACCGGCATAGCTTCGCCGTCGCTAACGCTAGCCGAACACGGACTAACCACGTGGGCCCACCGACCGGCGTTTACACCTTCAAATGTTCCAATGTTTGTAAAGCGTATGGGACTTAACTACGGGGTCATCAGTTCCTAAACTTACAGACTACTTAAGAACTGCTTACGGATTAGGGTGTCACAAGTATCCATGCCCGAGGAGGGATTCGAACCCCCGACCGTAATGGCCGTGCAGACCGTGACTGGAGCGCCTCAGTCTCCTCGGCCACCGCGGCCGGCCGAGAAGAAATTTTGCAAGTTTAACAGCACTAGATAAATCTTTCTAAGTTCGACCGCAGTTTTACACTCTGAAAACTTTGAAATCTCACTCTTCCGAAGGTCGTGGCACAGACCGGCATAGCTTCGCCGTCGCTAACGCTAGCCGAACACGGACTAACCACGTGGGCCCACCGACCGGCGTTTACACCTTCAAATGTTCCAATGTTTGTAAAGCGTATGGGACTTAACTACGGGGTCATCAGTTCCTAAACTTACAGACTACTTAAGAACTGCTTACGGATTAGGGCGTCACAAATATCCATGCCCAAGGAGGGATTCGAACCCCCGACCGTAATGGCCGTGCAGACCGTGACTGGAGCGCCTCAGTCTCCTCGGCCACCGCGGCCGGCCGAGAAGAAATTTTGCAAGTTTAACAGCACTAGATAAATCTTTCTAAGTTCGACCGCAGTTTTACACTCTGAAAACTTTTAAAGTCTCACTCTTCCGAAGGTCGCGGCACAGACCGGCATAGCTTCGCCGTCGCTAACGCTAGCCGAACACGGACTAACCACGTGGGCCCACCGACCGGCGTTTACACCTTCAAATGTTCCAATGTTTGTAAAGCGTATGGGACTTAACTACGGGGTCATCAGTTCCTAAACTTACAGACTACTTAAGAACTGCTTACGGATTAGGGTGTCACAAGTATCCATGCCCGAGGAGGGATTCGAACCCCCGACCGTAATGGCCGTGCAGACCGTGACTGGAGCGCCTCAGTCTCCTCGGCCACCGCGGCCGGCCGAGAAGAAATTTTGCAAGTTTAACAGCACTAGATAAATCTTTCTAAGTTCGACCGCAGTTTTACACTCTGAAAACTTTGAAATCTCACTCTTCCGAAGGTCGTGGCACAGACCGGCATAGCTTCGCCGTCGCTAACGCTAGCCGAACACGGACTAACCACGTGGGCCCACCGACCGGCGTTTACACCTTCAAATGTTCCAATGTTTGTAAAGCGTATGGGATTTAACTACGGGGTCATCAGTTCCTAAACTTACAGACTACTTAAGAACTGCTTACGGATTAGGGCGTCACAAATATCCATGCCCGAGGAGGGATTCGAACCCCCGACCGTAATGGCCGTGCAGACCGTGACTGGAGCGCCTCAGTCTCCTCGGCCACCGCGGCCGGCCGAGAAGAAATTTTGCAAGTTTAACAGCACTAGATAAATCTTTCTAAGTTCGACCGCAGTTTTACACTCTGAAAACTTTGAAATCTCACTCTTCCGAAGGTCGTGGCACAGACCGGCATAGCTTCGCCGTCGCTAACGCTAGCCGAACACGGACTAGCCACGTGGGCCCACCGACCGGCGTTTACACCTTCAAATGTTCCATTGTTTGTAAAGCGTATGGGACTTAACTACGGGGTCATCAGATCCTACACTTACAGACTACTTAAGAACTGCTTACGGATTAGGGCGTCACAAATATCCATGCCCGAGGAGGGATTCGAACCCCCGACCGTAATGGCCGTGCAGACCGTGACTGGAGCGCCTCAGTCTCCTCGGCCACCGCGGCCGGCCGAGAAGAAATTTTGCAAGTTTAACAGCACTAGATAAATCTTTCTAAGTTCGACCGCAGTTTTACACTCTGAAAACTTTGAAATCTCACTCTTCCGAAGGTCGCGGCACAGACCGGCATAGCTTCGCCGTCGCTAACTCTAGCCGAACACGGACTAACCACGTGGGCCCACCGACCGGCGTTTACGCCTTCAAATCTTCCAATGTTTGTAAAGCGTATGGGACTTAACTACGGGGTCATCAGTTCCTAAACTTACAGACTACTTAAGAACTGCTTACGGATTAGGGCGTCACAAATATCCATGCCCGAGGAGGGATTCGAACCCCCGACCGTAATGGCCGTGCAGACCGTGACTGGAGCGCCTCAGTCTCCTCGGCCACCGCGGCCGGCCGAGAAGAAATTTTGCAAGTTTAACAGCACTAGATAAATCTTTCTAAGTTCGACCGCAGTTTTACACTCTGAAAACTTTGAAATCTCACTCTTCCGAAGGTCGCGGCACAGACCGGCATAGCTTCGCCGTCGCTAACTCTAGCCGAACACGGACTAACCACGTGGGCCCACCGACCGGCGTTTACACCTTCAAATGTTCCAATGTTTGTAAAGCGTATGGGACTTAACTACGGGGTCATCAGTTCCTAAACTTACAGACTACTTAAGAACTGCTTACGGATTAGGGCGTCACAAATATCCATGCCCGAGGAGGGATTCGAACCCCCGACCGTAATGGCCGTGCAGACCGTGACTGGAGCGCCTCAGTCTCCTCGGCCACCGCGGCCGGCCGACAAAAAATTTTGCAAGTTTAACAGCACTAGATAAATCTTTCTAAGTTCGGTCGCAGTTTTACACTCTGAAAACTTTGAAATCTCACTCTTCCGAAGGTCGCGGCACAGACCGGCATAGCTTCGCCGTCGCTAACGCTAGCCGAACACGGACTAACCACGTGGGCCCACCGACCGGCGTTTACACCTTCAAATGTTCCAATGTTTGTAAAGCGTATGGGACTTAACTACGGGGTCATCAGTTCCTAAACTTACAGACTACTTAAGAACTGCTTACAGATTAGGGCGTCACAAATATCCATGCCCGAGGAGGGATTCGAACCCCCGACCGTAATGGCCGTGCAGACCGTGACTGGAGCGCCTCAGTCTCCTCGGCCACCGCGGCCGGCCGAGAAGAAATTTTGCAAGTTTAACAGCACTAGATAAATCTTTCTAAGTTCGACCGCAGTTTTACACTCTGAAAACTTTTAAAGTCTCACTCTTCCGAAGGTCGCGGCACAGACCGTCATAGCTTCGCCGTCGCTAACGCTAGCCGAACACGGACTAACCACGTGGGCCCACCGACCGGCGTTTACACCTTCAAATGTTCCAATGTTTGTAAAGCGTATGGGATTTAACTATGGGGTCATCAGTTCCTAAACTTACAGACTACTTAAGAACTGCTTACGGATTAGGGCGTCACAAATATCCATGCCCGAGGAGGGATTCGAACCCCCGACCGTAATGGCCGTGCAGACCGTGACTGGAGCGCCTCAGTCTCCTCGGCCACCGCGGCCGGCCGAGAAGAAATTTTGCAAGTTTAACAGCACTAGATAAATCTTTCTAAGTTCGACCGCAGTTTTACACTCTGAAAACTTTTAAAGTCTCACTCTTCCGAAGGTCGCGGCACAGACCGTCATAGCTTCGCCGTCGCTAACGCTACCCGAACACGGACTAACCACGTGGGCCCACCGACCGGCGTTTACACCTTCAAATGTTCCAATGTTTGTAAAGCGTATGGGATTTAACTATGGGGTCATCAGTTCCTAAACTTACAGACTACTTAAGAACTGCTTACGGATTAGGGCGTCACAAATATCCATGCCCGAGGAGGGATTCGAACCCCCGACCGTAATGGCCGTGCAGACCGTGACTGGAGCGCCTCAGTCTCCTCGGCCACCGCGGCCGGCCGAGAAGAAATTTTGCAAGTTTAACAGCACTAGATAAATCTTTCTAAGTTCGACCGCAGTTTTACACTCTGAAAACTTTGAAATCTCACTCTGCCGAAGGTCGTGGCACAGACCGGCATAGCTTCGCCGTCGCTAACGCTAGCCGAACACGGACTAACCACGTGGGCCCACCGACCGGCGTTTACACCTTCAAATGTTCCAATGTTTGTAAAGCGTATGGGACTTAACTACGGGATCATTAGTTCCTAAACTTACAGACTACTTAAGAACTGCTTACGGATTAGGGCGTCACAAATATCCATGACCGAGGAGGGATTCGAACCCCCGACCGTAATGGCCGTGCAGACCGTGACTGGAGCGCCTCAGTCTCCTCGGCCACCGCGGCCGGCCGAGAAGAAATTTTGCAAGTTTAACAGCACTAGATAAATCTTTCTAAGTTCGACCGCAGTTTTACACTCTGAAAACTTTTAAAGTCTCACTCTTCCGAAGGTCGTGGCACAGACCGGCATAGCTTCGCCGTCGCTAACGCTAGCCGAACACGGACTAACCACGTGGGCCCACCGACCGGCCTTTACACCTTCAAATGTTCCAATGTTTGTAAAGCGTATGGGACTTAACTACGGGGTCATTAGTTCCTAAACTTACAGACTACTTAAGAACTGCTTACAGATTAGGGCGTCACAAATATCCATGCCCGAGGAGGGATTCGAACCCCCGACCGTAATGGCCGTGCAGACCGTGACTGGAGCGCCTCAGTCTCCTCGGCCACCGCGGCCGGCCGAGAAGAAATTTTGCAAGTTTAACAGCACTAGATAAATCTTTCTAAGTTCGACCGCAGTTTTACACTCTGAAAACTTTGAAATCTCACTCTTCCGAAGGTCGCGGCACAGACCGGCATAGCTTCGCCGTCGCTAACGCTAGCCGAACACGGACTAACCACGTGGGCCCACCGACCGGCGTTTACACCTTCAAATGTTCCAATGTTTGTAAAGCGTATGGGACTTAACTACGGGGTCATTAGTTCCTAAACTTACAGACTACTTAAGAACTGCTTACGGATTAGGGCGTCACAAATATCCATGCCCGAGGAGGGATTCGAACCCACGACCGTAATGGCCGTGCAGACCGTGACTGGAGCGCCTCAGTCTCCTCGGCCACCGCGGCCGGCCGAGAAGAAATTTTGCAAGTTTAACAGCACTAGATAAATCTTTCTAAGTTCGACCGCAGTTTTACACTCTGAAAACTTTGAAATCTCACTCTTCCGAAGGTCGCGGCACAGACCGGCATAGCTTCGCCGTCGCTAACGCTAGCCGAACACGGACTAACCACGTGGGCCCACCGACCGGCGTTTACACCTTCAAATGTTCCAATGTTTGTAAAGCGTATGGGATTTAACTACGGGGTAATCAGTTCCTAAACTTACAGACTACTTAAGAACTGCTTACGGATTAGGGCGTCACAAATATCCATGCCCGAGGAGGGATTCGAACCCCCGACCGTAATGGCCGTGCAGACCGTGACTGGAGCGCCTCAGTCTCCTCGGCCACCGCGGCCGGCTGAGAAGAAATTTTGCAAGTTTAACAGCACTAGATAAATCTTTCTAAGTTCGACCGCAGTTTTACACTCTGAAAACTTTGAAATCTCACTCTTCCGAAGGTCGCGGCACAGACCGGCATAGCTTCGCCGTCGCTAACGCTAGCCGAACACGGACTAACCACGTGGGCCCACCGACCGGCGTTTACACCTTCAAATGTTCCAATGTTTGTAAAGCGTATGGGACTTAACTACGGGGTCATTAGTTCCTAAACTTACAGACTACTTAAGAACTGCTTACGGATTAGGGCGTCACAAATATCCATGCCCGAGGAGGGATTCGAACCCCCGACCGTAATGGCCGTGCAGACCCTGACTGGAGCGCCTCAGTCTCCTCGGCCACCGCGGCCGGCCGAGAAGAAATTTTGCAAGTTTAACAGCACTAGATAAATCTTTCTAAGTTCGACCGCAGTTTTACACTCTGAAAACTTTGAAATCTCACTCTTCCGAAGGTCGTGGCACAGACCGGCATAGCTTCGCCGTCGCTAACGCTAGCCGAACACGGACTAACCACGTGGGCCCACCGACCGGCGTTTACACCTTCAAATGTTCCAATGTTTGTAAAGCGTAAGGGACTTAACTACGGGGTCATTAGTTCCTAATCTTACAGACTACTTAAGAACTGCTTACGGATTAGGGCGTCACAAATATCCATGCCCGAGGAGGGATTCGAACCCCCGACCGTAATGGCCGTGCAGACCGTGACTGGAGCGCCTCAATCTCCTCGGCCACCGCGGCCGGCCGAGAAGAAATTTTGCAAGTTTAACAGCACTAGATAAATCTTTCTAAGTTCGACCGCAGTTTTACACTCTGAAAACTTTGAAATCTCACTCTTCCGAAGGTCGCGGCACAGACCGGCATAGCTTCGCCGTCGCTAACGCTAGCCGAACACGGACTAACCACGTGGGCCCACCGACCGGCGTTTACACCTTCAAATGTTCCAATGTTTGTAAAGCGTATGGGATTTAACTACGGGGTAATCAGTTCCTAAACTTACAGACTACTTAAGAACTGCTTACGGATTAGGGCGTCACAAATATCCATGCCCGAGGAGGGATTCGAACCCCCGAACGTAATGGCCGTGCAGTCCGTGACTGGAGCGCCTCAGTCTCCTCGGCCACCGCGGCCGGCCGAGAAGAAATTTTGCAAGTTTAACAGCACTAGATAAATCTTTCTAAGTTCGACCGCAGTTTTACACTCTGAAAACTTTTAAAGTCTCACTCTTCCGAAGGTCGCGGCACAGACCGTCATAGCTTCGCCGTCGCTAACGCTAGCCGAACACGGACTAACCACGTGGGCCCACCGACCGGCGTTTACACCTTCAAATGTTCCAATGTTTGTAAAGCGTATGGGATTTAACTACGGGGTCATCAGTTCCTAAACTTACAGACTACTTAAGAACTGCTTACGGATTAGGGCGTCACAAATATCCATGCCCGAGGAGGGATTCGAACCCCCGACCGTAATGGCCGTGCAGACCGTGACTGGAGCGCCTCAGTCTCCTCGGCCACCGCGGCCGGCCGAGAAGAAATTTTGCAAGTTTAACAGCACTAGATAAATCTTTCTAAGTTCGACCGCAGTTTTACACTCTGAAAACCTTTAAAGTCTCACTCTTACGAAGGTCGCGGCACAGACCGTCATAGCTTCGCCGTCGCTAACGCTAGCCGAACACGGACTAACCACGTGGGCCCACCGACCGGCGTTTACACCTTCAAATGTTCCAATGTTTGTAAAGCGTATGGGATTTAACTATGGGGTCATCAGTTCCTAAACTTACAGACTACTTAAGAACTGCTTACGGATTAGGGCGTCACAAATATCCATGCCCGAGGAGGGATTCGAACCCCCGACCGTAATGGCCGTGCAGACCGTGACTGGAGCGCCTCAGTCTCCTCGGCCACCGCGGCCGGCCGAGAAGAAATTTTGCAAGTTTAACAGCACTAGATAAATCTTTCTAAGTTCGACCGCAGTTTTACACTCTGAAAACTTTTAAAGTCTCACTCTTCCGAAGGTCGCGGCACAGACCGTCATAGCTTCGCCGTCGCTAACGCTACCCGAACACGGACTAACCACGTGGGCCCACCGACCGGCGTTTACACCTTCAAATGTTCCAATGTTTGTAAAGCGTATGGGATTTAACTACGGGGTCATCAGTTCCTAAACTTACAGACTACTTAAGAACTGCTTACGGATTAGGGCGTCACAAATATCCATGCCCGAGGAGGGATTCGAACCCCCGACCGTAATGGCCGTGCAGACCGTGACTGGAGCGCCTCAGTCTCCTCGGCCACCGCGGCCGGCCGAGAAGAAATTTTGCAAGTTTAACAGCACTAGATAAATCTTTCTAAGTTCGACCGCAGTTTTACACTCTGAAAACTTTGAAATCTCACTCTGCCGAAGGTCGTGGCACAGACCGGCATAGCTTCGCCGTCGCTAACGCTAGCCGAACACGGACTAACCACGTGGGCCCACCGACCGGCGTTTACACCTTCAAATGTTCCAATGTTTGTAAAGCGTATGGGACTTAACTACGGGATCATTAGTTCCTAAACTTACAGACTACTTAAGAACTGCTTACGGATTAGGGCGTCACAAATATCCATGACCGAGGAGGGATTCGAACCCCCGACCGTAATGGCCGTGCAGACCGTGACTGGAGCGCCTCAGTCTCCTCGGCCACCGCGGCCGGCCGAGAAGAAATTTTGCAAGTTTAACAGCACTAGATAAATCTTTCTAAGTTCGACCGCAGTTTTACACTCTGAAAACTTTTAAAGTCTCACTCTTCCGAAGGTCGTGGCACAGACCGGCATAGCTTCGCCGTCGCTAACGCTAGCCGAACACGGATTAACCACGTGGGCCCACCGACCGGCCTTTACACCTTCAAATGTTCCAATGTTTGTAAAGCGTATGGGACTTAACTACGGGGTCATTAGTTCCTAAACTTACAGACTACTTAAGAACTGCTTACGGATTAGGGCGTCACAAATATCCATGCCCGAGGAGGGATTCGAACCCCCGACCGTAATGGCCGTGCAGACCGTGACTGGAGCGCCTCAGTCTCCTCGGCCACCGCGGCCGGCCGAGAAGAAATTTTGCAAGTTTAACAGCACTAGATAAATCTTTCTAAGTTCGACCGCAGTTTTACACTCTGAAAACTTTGAAATCTCACTCTTCCGAAGGTCGCGGCACAGACCGGCATAGCTTCGCCGTCGCTAACGCTAGCCGAACACGGACTAACCACGTGGGCCCACCGACCGGCGTTTACACCTTCAAATGTTCCAATGTTTGTAAAGCGTATGGGACTTAACTACGGGGTCATTAGTTCCTAAACTTACAGACTACTTAAGAACTGCTTACGGATTAGGGCGTCACAAATATCCATGCCCGAGGAGGGATTCGAACCCACGACCGTAATGGCCGTGCAGACCGTGACTGGAGCGCCTCAGTCTCCTCGGCCACCGCGGCCGGCCGAGAAGAAATTTTGCAAGTTTAACAGCACTAGATAAATCTTTCTAAGTTCGACCGCAGTTTTACACTCTGAAAACTTTGAAATCTCACTCTTCCGAAGGTCGCGGCACAGACCGGCATAGCTTCGCCGTCGCTAACGCTAGCCGAACACGGACTAACCACGTGGGCCCACCGACCGGCGTTTACACCTTCAAATGTTCCAATGTTTGTAAAGCGTATGGGATTTAACTACGGGGTAATCAGTTCCTAAACTTACAGACTACTTAAGAACTGCTTACGGATTAGGGCGTCACAAATATCCATGCCCGAGGAGGGATTCGAACCCCCGACCGTAATGGCCGTGCAGACCGTGACTGGAGCGCCTCAGTCTCCTCGGCCACCGCGGCCGGCTGAGAAGAAATTTTGCAAGTTTAACAGCACTAGATAAATCTTTCTAAGTTCGACCGCAGTTTTACACTCTGAAAACTTTGAAATCTCACTCTTCCGAAGGTCGCGGCACAGACCGGCATAGCTTCGCCGTCGCTAACGCTAGCCGAACACGGACTAACCACGTGGGCCCACCGACCGGCGTTTACACCTTCAAATGTTCCAATGTTTGTAAAGCGTATGGGACTTAACTACGGGGTCATTAGTTCCTAAACTTACAGACTACTTAAGAACTGCTTACGGATTAGGGCGTCACAAATATCCATGCCCGAGGAGGGATTCGAACCCCCGACCGTAATGGCCGTGCAGACCCTGACTGGAGCGCCTCAGTCTCCTCGGCCACCGCGGCCGGCCGAGAAGAAATTTTGCAAGTTTAACAGCACTAGATAAATCTTTCTAAGTTCGACCGCAGTTTTACACTCTGAAAACTTTGAAATCTCACTCTTCCGAAGGTCGTGGCACAGACCGGCATAGCTTCGCCGTCGCTAACGCTAGCCGAACACGGACTAACCACGTGGGCCCACCGACCGGCGTTTACACCTTCAAATGTTCCAATGTTTGTAAAGCGTAAGGGACTTAACTACGGGGTCATTAGTTCCTAATCTTACAGACTACTTAAGAACTGCTTACGGATTAGGGCGTCACAAATATCCATGCCCGAGGAGGGATTCGAACCCCCGACCGTAATGGCCGTGCAGACCGTGACTGGAGCGCCTCAATCTCCTCGGCCACCGCGGCCGGCCGAGAAGAAATTTTGCAAGTTTAACAGCACTAGATAAATCTTTCTAAGTTCGACCGCAGTTTTACACTCTGAAAACTTTGAAATCTCACTCTTCCGAAGGTCGCGGCACAGACCGGCATAGCTTCGCCGTCGCTAACGCTAGCCGAACACGGACTAACCACGTGGGCCCACCGACCGGCGTTTACACCTTCAAATGTTCCAATGTTTGTAAAGCGTATGGGATTTAACTACGGGGTAATCAGTTCCTAAACTTACAGACTACTTAAGAACTGCTTACGGATTAGGGCGTCACAAATATCCATGCCCGAGGAGGGATTCGAACCCCCGAACGTAATGGCCGTGCAGTCCGTGACTGGAGCGCCTCAGTCTCCTCGGCCACCGCGGCCGGCCGAGAAGAAATTTTGCAAGTTTAACAGCACTAGATAAATCTTTCTAAGTTCGACCGCAGTTTTACACTCTGAAAACTTTTAAAGTCTCACTCTTCCGAAGGTCGCGGCACAGACCGTCATAGCTTCGCCGTCGCTAACGCTAGCCGAACACGGACTAACCACGTGGGCCCACCGACCGGCGTTTACACCTTCAAATGTTCCAATGTTTGTAAAGCGTATGGGATTTAACTACGGGGTCATCAGTTCCTAAACTTACAGACTACTTAAGAACTGCTTACGGATTAGGGCGTCACAAATATCCATGCCCGAGGAGGGATTCGAACCCCCGACCGTAATGGCCGTGCAGACCGTGACTGGAGCGCCTCAGTCTCCTCGGCCACCGCGGCCGGCCGAGAAGAAATTTTGCAAGTTTAACAGCACTAGATAAATCTTTCTAAGTTCGACCGCAGTTTTACACTCTGAAAACCTTTAAAGTCTCACTCTTACGAAGGTCGCGGCACAGACCGTCATAGCTTCGCCGTCGCTAACGCTAGCCGAACACGGACTAACCACGTGGGCCCACCGACCGGCGTTTACACCTTCAAATGTTCCAATGTTTGTAAAGCGTATGGGATTTAACTATGGGGTCATCAGTTCCTAAACTTACAGACTACTTAAGAACTGCTTACGGATTAGGGCGTCACAAATATCCATGCCCGAGGAGGGATTCGAACCCCCGACCGTAATGGCCGTGCAGACCGTGACTGGAGCGCCTCAGTCTCCTCGGCCACCGCGGCCGGCCGAGAAGAAATTTTGCAAGTTTAACAGCACTAGATAAATCTTTCTAAGTTCGACCGCAGTTTTACACTCTGAAAACTTTTAAAGTCTCACTCTTCCGAAGGTCGCGGCACAGACCGTCATAGCTTCGCCGTCGCTAACGCTACCCGAACACGGACTAACCACGTGGGCCCACCGACCGGCGTTTACACCTTCAAATGTTCCAATGTTTGTAAAGCGTATGGGATTTAACTACGGGGTCATCAGTTCCTAAACTTACAGACTACTTAAGAACTGCTTACGGATTAGGGCGTCACAAATATCCATGCCCGAGGAGGGATTCGAACCCCCGACCGTAATGGCCGTGCAGACCGTGACTGGAGCGCCTCAGTCTCCTCGGCCACCGCGGCCGGCCGAGAAGAAATTTTGCAAGTTTAACAGCACTAGATAAATCTTTCTAAGTTCGACCGCAGTTTTACACTCTGAAAACTTTGAAATCTCACTCTTCCGAAGGTCGTGGCACAGACCGGAATAGCTTCGCCGTCGCTAACGCTAGCCGAACACGGACTAAACACGTGGGCCCACCGACCGGCGTTTACACCTTCAAATGTTCCAATGTTTGTAAAGTGTATGGGACTTAACTACGGGGTCATTAGTTACTAAACTTACAGACTACTTAAGAACTGCTTACGGATTAAGGCGTCACAAATATCCATGCCCGAGGAGGGATTCGAACCCCCGACCGTAATGGCCGTGCAGACCGTCACTGGAGCGCCTCAGTCTCCTCGGCCACCGCGGCCGGCCGAGAAGAAATTTTGCAAGTTTAACAGCACTAGATAAATCTTTCTAAGTTCGACCGCAGTTTTACACTCTGAAAACTTTGAAATCTCACTCTGCCGAAGGTCGTGGCACAGACCGGCATAGCTTCGCCGTCGCTAACGCTAGCCGAACACGGACTAACCACGTGGGCCCACCGACCGGCGTTTACACCTTCAAATGTTCCAATGTTTGTAAAGCGTATGGGATTTAACTACGGGATCATTAGTTCCTAAACTTACAGACTACTTAAGAACTGCTTACGGATTAGGGCGTCACAAATATCCATGCCCGAGGAGGGATTCGAACCCCCGACCGTAATGGCCGTGCAGACCGTGACTGGAGCGCCTCAGTCTCCTCGGCCACCGCGGCCGGCCGAGAAGAAATTTTGCAAGTTTAACAGCACTAGATAAATCTTTCTAAGTTCGACCGCAGTTTTACACTCTGAAAACTTTTAAAGTCTCACTCTTCCGAAGGTCGTGGCACAGACCGGCATAGCTTCGCCGTCGCTAACGCTAGCCCAACACGGACTAACCACGTGGGCCCACCGACCGGCCTTTACACCTTCAAATGTTCCAATGTTTGTAAAGCGTATGGGACTTAACTACGGGGTCATTAGTTCCTAAACTTACAGACTACTTAAGAACTGCTTACGGATTAGGGCGTCACAAATATCCATGCCCGAGGAGGGATTCGAACCCCCGACCGTAATGGCCGTACAGACCGTGACTGGAGCGCCTCAGTCTCCTCGGCCACCGCGGCCGGCCGAGAAGAAATTTTGCAAGTTTAACAGCACTAGATAAATCTTTCTAAGTTCGACCGCAGTTTTACACTCTGAAAACTTTGAAATCTCACTCTTCCGAAGGTCGTGGCACAGACCGGCATAGCTTCGCCGTCGCTAACGCTAGCCGAACACGGACTAACCACGTGGGCCCACCGACCGGCGTTTACACCTTCAAATGTTCCAATGTTTGTAAAGCGTATGGGACTTAACTACGGGGTCATTAGTTCCTAAACTTACAGACTACTTAAGAACTGCTTACGGATTAGGGCGTCACAAATATCCATGCCCGAGGAGGGATTCGAACCCCCGACCGTAATGGCCGTGCAGACCGTGACTGGAGCGCCTCAGTCTCCTCGGCCACCGCGGCCGGCCGAGAAGAAATTTTGCAAGTTTAACAGCACTAGATAAATCTTTCTAAGTTCGACCGCAGTTTTACACTCTGAAAACTTTGAAATCTCACTCTTCCGAAGGTCGCGGCACAGACCGGCATAGCTTCGCCGTCGCTAACGCTAGCCGAACACGGACTAACCACGTGGGCCCACCGACCGGCGTTTACACCTTCAAATGTTCCAATGTTTGTAAAGCGTATGGGATTTAACTACGGGGTAATCAGTTCCTAAACTTACAGACTACTTAAGAACTGCTTACGGATTAGGGCGTCACAAATATCCATGCCCGAGGAGGGATTCGAACCCCCGACCGTAATGGCCGTGCAGACCGTGACTGGAGCGCCTCAGTCTCCTCGGCCACCGCGGCCGGCTGAGAAGAAATTTTGCAAGTTTAACAGCACTAGATAAATCTTTCTAAGTTCGACCGCAGTTTTACACTCTGAAAACTTTGAAATCTCACTCTTCCGAAGGTCGCGGCACAGACCGGCATAGCTTCGCCGTCGCTAATGCTAGCCGAACACGGACTAACCACGTGGGCCCACCGACCGGCGTTTACACCTTCAAATGTTCCAATGTTTGTAAAGCGTATGGGACTTAACTACGGGGTCATTAGTTCCTAAACTTACAGACTACTTAAGAACTGCTTACGGATTAGGGCGTCACAAATATCCATGCCCGAGGAGGGATTCGAACCCCCGACCGTAATGGCCGTGCAGACCCTGACTGGAGCGCCTCAGTCTCCTCGGCCACCGCGGCCGGCCGAGAAGAAATTTTGCAAGTTTAACAGCACTAGATAAATCTTTCTAAGTTCGGCCGCAGTTTTACACTCTGAAAACTTTGAAATCTCACTCTTCCGAAGGTCGCGGCACAGACCGGCATAGCTTCGCCGTCGCTAACGCTAGCCGAACACGGACTAACCACGTGGGCCCACCGACCGGCGTTTACACCTTCAAATGTTCCAATGTTTGTAAAGCGTATGGGATTTAACTACGGGGTAATCAGTTCCTAAACTTACAGACTACTTAAGAACTGCTTACGGATTAGGGCGTCACAAATATCCATGCCCGAGGAGGGATTCGAACCCCCGACCGTAATGGCCGTGCAGTCCGTGACTGGAGCGCCTCAGTCTCCTCGGCCACCGCGGCCGGCCGAGAAGAAATTTTGCAAGTTTAACAGCACTAGATAAATCTTTCTAAGTTCGACCGCAGTTTTACACTCTGAAAACTTTGAAATCTCACTCTTCCGAAGGTCGTGGCACAGACCGGCATAGCTTCGCCGTCGCTAACGCTAGCCGAACACGGACTAACCACGTGGGCCCACCGACCGGCGTTTACACCTTCAAATGTTCCAATGTTTGTAAAGCGTATGGGATTTAACTACGGGGTCATCAGTTCCTAAACTTACAGACTACTTAAGAACTGCTTACGGATTAGGGCGTCACAAATATCCATGCCCGAGGAGGGATTCGAACCCCCGACCGTAATGGCCGTGCAGACCGTGACTGGAGCGCCTCAGTCTCCTCGGCCACCGCGGCCGGCCGAGAAGAAATTTTGCAAGTTTAACAGCACTAGATAAATCTTTCTAAGTTCGACCGCAGTTTTACACTCTGAAAACTTTTAAAGTCTCACTCTTCCGAAGGTCGCGGCACAGACCGGCATAGCTTCGCCGTCGCTAACGCTAGCCGAACACGGACTAACCACGTGGGCCCACCGACCGGCGTTTACACCTTCAAATGTTCCAATGTTTGTAAAGCGTATGGGACTTAACTACGGGGTCATTAGTTCCTAAACTTACAGACTACTTAAGAACTGCTTACGGATTAGGGAGTCACAAATATCCATGCCCGAGGAGGGATTCGAACCCCCGACCGTAATGGCCGTGCAGACCGTGACTGGAGCGCCTCAGTCTCCTCGGCCACCGCGGCCGGCCGAGAAGAAATTTTGCAAGTTTAACAGCACTAGATAAATCTTTCTAAGTTCGACCGCAGTTTTACACTCTGAAAACTTTTAAAGTCTCACTCTTCCGAAGGTCGCGGCACAGACCGGCATAGCTTCGCCGTCGCTAACGCTAGCCGAACACGGACTAACCACGTGGGCCCACCGACCGGCGTTTACACCTTCAAATGTTCCAATGTTTGTAAAGCGTATGGGATTTAACTACGGGGTCATCAGTTCCTAAACTTACAGACTACTTAAGAACTGCTTACGGATTAGGGCGTCACAAATATCCATGCCCGAGGAGGGATTCGAACCCCCGACCGTAATGGCCGTACAGACCGTGACTGGAGCGCCTCAGTCTCCTCGGCCACCGCGGCCGGCCGAGAAGAAATTTTGCAAGTTTAACAGCACTAGATAAATCTTTCTAAGTTCGACCGCAGTTTTACACTCTGAAAACTTTGAAATCTCACTCTTCCGAAGGTCGTGGCACAGACCGGCATAGCTTCGCCGTCGCTAACGCTAGCCGAACACGGACTAACCACGTGGGCCCACCGACCGCCGTTTACACCTTCAAATGTTCCAATGTTTGTAAAGCGTATGGGATTTAACTACGGGGTCATCAGTTCCTAAACTTACAGACTACTTTAGAACTGCTTACGGATTAGGGCGTCTCAAATATCCATGCCCGAGGAGCGATTCGAACCCCCGACCGTAATGGCCGTGCAGACCGTGACTGGAGCGCCTCAGTCTCCTCGGCCACCGCGGCCGGCCGAGAAGAAATTTTGCAAGTTTAACAGCACTAGATAAATCTTTCTAAGTTCGACCGCAGTTTTACACTCTGAAAACTTTTAAAGTCTCACTCTTCCGAAGGTCGCGGCACAGACCGTCATAGCTTCGCCGTCGCTAACGCTAGCCGAACACGGACTAACCACGTGGGCCCACCGACCGGCGTTTACACCTTCAAATGTTCCAATGTTTGTAAAGCGTATGGGATTTAACTACGGGGTCATCAGTTCCTAAACTTACAGACTACTTAAGAACTGCTTACGGATTAGGGCGTCACAAATATCCATGCCCGAGGAGGGATTCGAACCCCCGACCGTAATGGCCGTGCAGACCGTGACTGGAGCGCCTCAGTCTCCTCGGCCACCGCGGCCGGCCGAGAAGAAATTTTGCAAGTTTAACAGCACTAGATAAATCTTTCTAAGTTCGACCGCAGTTTTACACTCTGAAAACTTTTAAAGTCTCACTCTTCCGAAGGTCGCGGCACAGACCGGCATAGCTTCGCCGTCGCTAACGCTAGCCGAACACGGACTAACCACGTGGGCCCACCGACCGGCGTTTACACCTTCAAATGTTCCAATGTTTGTAAAGCGTATGGGATTTAACTAGGGGGTCATCAGTTCCTAAACTTACAGACTACTTAAGAACTGCTTACGGATTAGGGCGTCACAAATATCCATGCCCGAGGAGGGATTCGAACCCCCGACCGTAATGGCCGTGCAGACCGTGACTGGAGCGCCTCAGACTCCTCGGCCACCGCGGCCGGCCGAGAAGAAATTTTGCAAGTTTAACAGCACTAGATAAATCTTTCTAAGTTCGACCGCAGTTTTACACTCTGAAAACTTTTAAAGTCTCACTCTTCCGAAGGTCGCGGCACAGACCGGCATAGCTTCGCCGTCGCTAACGCTAGCCGAACACGGACTAACCACGTGGGCCCACCGACCGGCGTTTACACCTTCAAATGTTCCAATGTTTGCAAAGCGTATGGGATTTAACTACGGGGTCATCACTTCCTAAACTTACAGACTACTTAAGAACTGCTTACGGATTAGGGCGTCACAAATATCCATGCCCGAGGAGGGATTCGAACCCCCGACCGTAATGGCCGTGCAGACCGTGACTGGAGCGCCTCAGTCTCCTCGGCCACCGCGGCCGGCCGAGAAGAAATTTTGCAAGTTTAACAGCACTAGATAAATCTTTCTAAGTTCGACCGCAGTTTTACACTCTGAAAACTTTGAAATCTCACTCTTCCAAAGGTCGTGGCACAGACCGGCATAGCTTCGCCGTCGCTAACGCTAGCCGAACACGGACTAACCACGTGGGCCCACCGACCGGCGTTTACACCTTCAAATGTTCCAATGTTTGTAAAGCGTATGGGATTTAACTACGGGGTCATCAGTTCCTAAACTTACAGACTACTTAAGAACTGCTTACGGATTAGGGCGTCACAAATATCCATGCCCGAGGAGCGATTCGAACCCCCGACCGTAATGGCCGTGCAGACCGTGACTGGAGCGCCTCAGTCTCCTCGGCCACCGCGGCCGGCCGAGAAGAAATTTTGCAAGTTTAACAGCACTAGATAAATCTTTCTAAGTTCGACCGCAGTTTTACACTCTGAAAACATTGAAATCTCACTTTTCCGAAGGTCGTGGCACAGACCAGCATAGCTTCGCCGTCGCTAACGCTAGCCGAACACGGACTAACCACGTGGGCCCACCGACCGGCGTTTACACCTTCAAATGTTCCAATGTTTGCAAAGCGTATGGGATTTAACTACGGGGTCATCAGTTCCTAAACTTACAGACTACTTAAGAACTGCTTACGGATTAGGGCGTCACAAATATCCATGCCCGAGGAGGGATTCGAACCCCCGACCGTAATGGCCGTGCAGACCGTGACTGGAGCGCCTCAGTCTCCTCGGCCACCGCGGCCGGCCGAGAAGAAATTTTGCAAGTTTAACAGCACTAGATAAATCTTTCTAAGTTTGACCGCAGTTTTACACTCTGAAAACTTTGAAATCTCACTCTTCCGAAGGTCGTGGCACAGACCGGCATAGCTTCGCCGTCGCTAACGCTAGCCGAACACGGACTAACCACGTGGGCCCACCGACCGGCGTTTACACCTTCAAATGTTCCAATGTTTGTAAAGCGTATGGGATTTAACTACGGGGTCATCAGTTCCTAAACTTACAGACTACTTAAGAACTGCTTACGGATTAGGGCGTCACAAATATCCATGCCCGAGGAGCGATTCGAACCCCCGACCGTAATGGCCGTGCAGACCGTGACTGGAGCGCCTCAGTCTCCTCGGCCACCGCGGCCGGCCGAGAAGAAATTTTGCAAGTTTAACAGCACTAGATAAATCTTTCTAAGTTCGACCGCAGTTTTACACTCTGAAAACTTTTAAAGTCTCACTCTTCCGAAGGTCGCGGCACAGACCGGCATAGCTTCGCCGTCGCTAACGCTAGCCGAACACGGACTAACCACGTGGGCCCACCGACCGGCGTTTACACCTTCAAATGTTCCAATGTTTGTAAAGCGTATGGGATTTAACTACGGGGTCATCAGTTCGTAAGCTTACAGACTACTTAAGAACTGCTTACGGATTAGGGCGTCACAAATATCCATGCCCGAGGAGCGATTCGAACCCCCGGCCGTAATGGCCGTACAGACCGTGACTGGAGCGCCTCAGTCTCCTCGGCCACCGCGGCCGGCCGAGAAGAAATTTTGCAAGTTTAACAGCACTAGATAAATCTTTCTAAGTTCGACCGCAGTTTTACACTCTGAAAACTTTGAAATCTCACTCTTCCGAAGGTCGTGGCACAGACCAGCATAGCTTCGCCGTCGCTAACGCTAGCCGAACACGGACTAACCACGTGGGCCCACCGACCGGCGTTTACACCTTCAAATGTTCCAATGTTTGCAAAGCGTATGGGATTTAACTACGGGGTCATCACTTCCTAAACTTACAGACTACTTAAGAACTGCTTACGGATTAGGGCGTCACAAATATCCATGCCCGAGGAGGGATTCGAACCCCCGACCGTAATGGCCGTGCAGACCGTGACTGGAGCGCCTCAGTCTCCTCGGCCACCGCGGCCGGCCGAGAAGAAATTTTGCAAGTTTAACAGCACTAGATAAATCTTTCTAAGTTCGACCGCAGTTTTACACTCTGAAAACTTTGAAATCTCACTCTTCCAAAGGTCGTGGCACAGACCGGCATAGCTTCGCCGTCGCTAACGCTAGCCGAACACGGACTAACCACGTGGGCCCACCGACCGGCGTTTACACCTTCAAATGTTCCAATGTTTGTAAAGCGTATGGGATTTAACTACGGGGTCATCAGTTCCTAAACTTACAGACTACTTAAAAACTGCTTACGGATTAGGGCGTCACAAATATCCATGCCCGAGGAGCGATTCGAACCCCCGACCGTAATGGCCGTGCAGACCGTGACTGGAGCGCCTCAGTCTCCTCGGCCACCGCGGCCGGCCGAGAAGAAATTTTGCAAGTTTAACAGCACTAGATAAATCTTTCTAAGTTCGACCGCAGTTTTACACTCTGAAAACTTTTAAAGTCTCACTCTTCCGAAGGTCGCGGCACAGACCGGCATAGCTTCGCCGTCGCTAACGCTAGCCGAACACGGACTAACCACGTGGGCCCACCGACCGGCGTTTACACCTTCAAATGTTCCAATGTTTGTAAAGCGTATGGGATTTAACTACGGGGTCATCAGTTCCTAAACTTACAGACTACTTAAGAACTGCTTACGGATTAGGGCGTCACAAATATCCATGCCCGAGGAGGGATTCGAACCCCCGACCGTAATGGCCGTGCAGACCGTGACTGGAGCGCCTCAGTCTCCTCGGCCACCGCGGCCGGCCGAGAAGAAATTTTGCAAGTTTAACAGCACTAGATAAATCTTTCTAAGTTCGACCGCAGTTTTACACTCTGAAAACATTGAAATCTCACTCTTCCGAAGGTCGTGGCACAGACCAGCATAGCTTCGCCGTCGCTAACGCTAGCCGAACACGGACTAACCACGTGGGCCCACCGACCGGCGTTTACACCTTCAAATGTTCCAATGTTTGCAAAGCGTATGGGATTTAACTACGGGGTCATCAGTTCCTAAACTTACAGACTACTTAAGAACTGCTTACGGATTAGGGCGTCACAAATATCCATGCCCGAGGAGGGATTCGAACCCCCGACCGTAATGGCCGTGCAGACCGTGACTGGAGCGCCTCAGTCTCCTCGGCCACCGCGGCCGGCCGAGAAGAAATTTTGCAAGTTTAACAGCACTAGATAAATCTTTCTAAGTTTGACCGCAGTTTTACACTCTGAAAACTTTGAAATCTCACTCTTCCGAAGGTCGTGGCACAGACCGGCATAGCTTCGCCGTCGCTAACGCTAGCCGAACACGGACTAACCACGTGGGCCCACCGACCGGCGTTTACACCTTCAAATGTTCCAATGTTTGTAAAGCGTATGGGATTTAACTACGGGGTCATCAGTTCCTAAACTTACAGACTACTTAAGAACTGCTTACGGATTAGGGCGTCACAAATATCCATGCCCGAGGAGGGATTCGAACCCCCGACCGTAATGGCCGTGCAGACCGTGACTGGAGCGCCTCAGTCTCCTCGGCCACCGCGGCCGGCCGAGAAGAAATTTTGCAAGTTTAACAGCACTAGATAAATCTTTCTAAGTTCGACCGCAGTTTTACACTCTGAAAACTTTTAAAGTCTCACTCTTCCGAAGGTCGCGGCACAGACCGTCATAGCTTCGCCGTCGCTAACGCTAGCCGAACACGGACTAACCACGTGGGCCCACCGACCGGCGTTTACACCTTCAAATGTTCCAATGTTTGTAAAGCGTATGGGATTTAACTACGGGGTCATCAGTTCCTAAACTTACAGACTACTTAAGAACTGCTTACGGATTAGGGCGTCACAAATATCCATGCCCGAGGAGGGATTCGAACCCCCGACCGTAATGGCCGTGCAGACCGTGACTGGAGCGCCTCAGTCTCCTCGGCCACCGCGGCCGGCCGAGAAGAAATTTTGCAAGTTTAACAGCACTAGATAAATCTTTCTAAGTTCGACCGCAGTTTTACACTCTGAAAACTTTTAAAGTCTCACTCTTCCGAAGGTCGTGGCACAGACCGGCATAGCTTCGCCGTCGCTAACGCTAGCCGAACACGGACTAACCACGTGGGCCCACCGACCGGCGTTTACACCTTCAAATGTTCCAATGTTTGTAAAGCGTATGGGATTTAACTACGGGGTCATCAGTTCCTAAACTTACAGACTACTTAAGAACTGCTTACGGATTAGGGCGTCACAAATATCCATGCCCGAGGAGGGATTCGAACCCCCGACCGTAATGGCCGTGCAGACCGTGACTGGAGCGCCTCAGTCTCCTCGGCCACCGCGGCCGGCCGAGAAGAAATTTTGCAAGTTTAACAGCACTAGATAAATCTTTCTAAGTTCGACCGCAGTTTTACACTCTGAAAACTTTTAAAGTCTCACTCTTCCGAAGGTCGCGGCACAGACCGGCATAGCTTCGCCGTCGCTAACGCTAGCCGAACACGGACTAACCACGTGGGCCCACCGACCGGCGTTTACACCTTCAAATGTTCCAATGTTTGTAAAGCGTATGGGATTTAACTATGGGGTCATCAGTTCGTAAGCTTACAGACTACTTAAGAACTGCTTACGGATTAGGGCGTCACAAATATCCATGCCCGAGGAGCGATTCGAACCCCCGACCGTAATGGCCGTACAGACCGTGACTGGAGCGCCTCAGTCTCCTCGGCCACCGCGGCCGGCCGAGAAGAAATTTTGCAAGTTTAACAGCACTAGATAAATCTTTCTAAGTTCGACCGCAGTTTTACACTCTGAAAACTTTGAAATCTCACTCTTCCGAAGGTCGTGGCACAGACCAGCATAGCTTCGCCGTCGCTAACGCTAGCCGAACACGGACTAACCACGTGGGCCCACCGACCGGCGTTTACACCTTCAAATGTTCCAATGTTTGCAAAGCGTATGGGATTTAACTACGGGGTCATCAGTTCCTAAACTTACAGACTACTTAAGAACTGCTTACGGATTAGGGCGTCACAAATATCCATGCCCGAGGAGGGATTCGAACCCCCGACCGTAATGGCCGTGCAGACCGTGACTGGAGCGCCTCAGTCTCCTCGGCCACCGCGGCCGGCCGAGAAGAAATTTTGCAAGTTTAACAGCACTAGATAAATCTTTCTAAGTTCGACCGCAGTTTTACACTCTGAAAACTTTGAAATCTCACTCTTCCGAAGGTCGTGGCACAGACCGGCATAGCTTCGCCGTCGCTAACGCTAGCCGAACACGGACTAACCACGTGGGCCCACCGACCGGCGTTTACACCTTCAAATGTTCCAATGTTTGTAAAGCGTATGGGATTTAACTACGGGGTCATCAGTTCCTAAACTTACAGACTACTTAAGAACTGCTTACGGATTAGGGCGTCACAAATATCCATGCCCGAGGAGCGATTCGAACCCCCGACCGTAATGGCCGTGCAGACCGTGACTGGAGCGCCTCAGTCTCCTCGGCCACCGCGGCCGGCCAAGAAGAAATTTTGCAAGTTTAACAGCACTAGATAAATCTTTCTAAGTTCGACCGCAGTTTTACACTCTGAAAACTTTTAAAGTCTCACTCTTCCGAAGGTCGCGGCACAGACCGGCATAGCTTCGCCGTCGCTAACGCTAGCCGAACACGGACTACCACGTGGGCCCACCGACCGGCGTTTACACCTTCAAATGTTCCAATGTTTGTAAAGCGTATGGGATTTAACTACGGGGTCATCAGTTCCTAAACTTACAGACTACTTAAGAACTGCTTACGGATTAGGGCGTCACAAATATCCATGCCCGAGGAGGGATTCGAACCCCCGACCGTAATGGCCGTGCAGACCGTGATTGGAGCGCCTCAGTCTCCTCGGCCACCGCGGCCGGCCGAGAAGAAATTTTGCAAGTTTAACAGCACTAGATAAATCTTTCTAAGTTCGACCGCAGTTTTACACTCTGAAAACTTTTAAAGTCTCACTCTTCCGAAGGTCGCGGCACAGACCGTCATAGCTTCGCCGTCGCTAACGCTAGCCGAACACGGACTAACCACGTGGGCCCACCGACCGGCGTTTACACCTTCAAATGTTCCAATGTTTGTAAAGCGTATGGGATTTAACTACGGGGTCATCAGTTCCTAAACTTACAGACTACTTAAGAACTGCTTACGGATTAGGGCGTCACAAATATCCATGCCCGAGGAGGGATTCGAACCCCCGACCGTAATGGCCGTGCAGACCGTGACTGGAGCGCCTCAGTCTCCTCGGCCACCGCGGCCGGCCGAGAAGAAATTTTGCAAGTTTAACAGCACTAGATAAATCTTTCTAAGTTCGACCGCAGTTTTACACTCTGAAAACTTTGAAATCTCACTCTTCCGAAGGTCGTGGCACAGACCGGCATAGCTTCGCCGTCGCTAACGCTAGCCGAACACGGACTAAACACGTGGGCCCACCGACCGGCGTTTACACCTTCAAATGTTCCAATGTTTGTAAAGCGTATGGGACTTAACTACGGGGTCATTAGTTCCTAAACTTACAGACTACTTAAGAACTGCTTACGGATTAGGGCGTCACAAATATCCATGCCCGAGGAGGGATTCGAACCCCCGACCGTAATGGCCGTGCAGACCGTGACTGGAGCGCCTCAGTCTCCTCGGCCACCGCGGTCGGCCGAGAAGAAATTTTGCAAGTTTAACAGCACTAGATAAATCTTTCTAAGTTCGACCGCAGTTTTACACTCTGAAAACTTTGAAATCTCACTCTGCCGAAGGTCGTGGCACAGACCAGCATAGCTTCGCCGTCGCTAACGCTAGCCGAACACGGACTAACCACGTGGGCCCACCGACCGGCGTTTACACCTTCAAATGTTCCAATGTTTGTAAAGCGTATGGGACTTAACTACGGGGTCATTAGTTCCTAAACTTACAGACTACTTAAGAACTGCTTACGGATTAGGGCGTCACAAATATCCATGCCCGAGGAGGGATTCGAACCCCCGACCGTAATGGCCGTGCAGACCGTGACTGGAGCGCCTCAGTCTCCTCGGCCACCGCGGCCGGCCGAGAAGAAATTTTGCAAGTTTAACAGCACTAGATAAATCTTTCTAAGTTCGACCGCAGTTTTACACTCTGAAAACTTTTAAAGTCTCACTCTTCCGAAGGTCGTGGCACAGACCGGCATAGCTTCGCCGTCGCTAACGCTAGCCGAACACGGACTAACCACGTGGGCCCACCGACCGGCCTTTACACCTTCAAATGTTCCAATGTTTGTAAAGCGTATGGGACTTAACTACGGGGTCATTAGTTCCTAAACTTACAGACTACTTAAGAACTGCTTACGGATTAGGGCGTCACAAATATCCATGCCCGAGGAGGGATTCGAACCCCCGACCGTAATGGCCGTGCAGACCGTGACTGGAGCGCCTCAGTCTCCTCGGCCACCGCGGCCGGCCGAGAAGAAATTTTGCAAGTTTAACAGCACTAGATAAATCTTTCTAAGTTCGACCGCAGTTTTACACTCTGAAAACTTTGAAATCTCACTCTTCCGAAGGTCGTGGCACAGACCGGCATAGCTTCGCCGTCGCTAACGCTAGCCGAACACGGACTAACCACGTGGGCCCACCGACCGGCGTTTACACCTTCAAATGTTCCAATGTTTGTAAAGCGTATGGGACTTAACTACGGGGTCATTAGTTCCTAAACTTACAGACTACTTAAGAACTGCTTACGGATTAGGGCGTCACAAATATCCATGCCCGAGGAGGGATTCGAACCCCCGACCGTAATGGCCGTGCAGACCGTGACTGGAGCGCCTCAGTCTCCTCGGCCACCGCGGCCGGCCGAGAAGAAATTTTGCAAGTTTAACAGCACTAGATAAATCTTTCTAAGTTCGACCGCAGTTTTACACTCTGAAAACTTTTAAAGTCTCACTCTTCCGAAGGTCGCGGCACAGACCGGCATAGCTTCGCCGTCGCTAACGCTAGCCGAACACGGACTAACCACGTGGGCCCACCGACCGGCGTTTACACCTTCAAATGTTCCAATGTTTGTAAAGCGTATGGGATTTAACTACGGGGTCATCAGTTCCTAAACTTACAGACTACTTAAGAACTGCTTACGGATTAGGGCGTCACAAATATCCATGCCCGAGGAGGGATTCGAACCCCCGACCGTAATGGCCGTGCAGACCGTGACTGGAGCGCCTCAGTCTCCTCGGCCACCGCGGCCGGCCGAGAAGAAATTTTGCAAGTTTAACAGCACTAGATAAATCTTTCTAAGTTCGACCGCAGTTTTACACTCTGAAAACATTGAAATCTCACTCTTCCGAAGGTCGTGGCACAGACCAGCATAGCTTCGCCGTCGCTAACACTAGCCGAACACGGACTAACCACGTGGGCCCACCGACCGGCGTTTACACCTTCAAATGTTCCAATGTTTGCAAAGCGTATGGGATTTAACTACGGGGTCATCAGTTCCTAAACTTACAGACTACTTAAGAACTGCTTACGGATTAGGGCGTCACAAATATCCATGCCCGAGGAGGGATTCGAACCCCCGACCGTAATGGCCGTGCAGACCGTGACTGGAGCGCCTCAGTCTCCTCGGCCACCGCGGCCGGCCGAGAAGAAATTTTGCAAGTTTAACAGCACTAGATAAATCTTTCTAAGTTCGACCGCAGTTTTACACTCTGAAAACTTTGAAATCTCACTCTTCCGAAGGTCGTGGCACAGACCGGCATAGCTTCGCCGTCGCTAACGCTAGCCGAACACGGACTAACCACGTGGGCCCACCGACCGGCGTTTACACCTTCAAATGTTCCAATGTTTGTAAAGCGTATGGGATTTAACTACGGGGTCATCAGTTCCTAAACTTACAGACTACTTAAGAACTGCTTACGGATTAGGGCGTCACAAATATCCATGCCCGAGGAGCGATTCGAACCCCCGACCGTAATGGCCGTGCAGACCGTGACTGGAGCGCCTCAGTCTCCTCGGCCACCGCGGCCGGCCGAGAAGAAATTTTGCAAGTTTAACAGCACTAGATAAATCTTTCTAAGTTCGACCGCAGTTTTACACTCTGAAAACTTTTAAAGTCTCACTCTTCCGAAGGTCGCGGCACAGACCGTCATAGCTTCGCCGTCGCTAACGCTAGCCGAACACGGACTAACCACGTGGGCCCACCGACCGGCGTTTACACCTTCAAATGTTCCAATGTTTGTAAAGCGTATGGGATTTAACTACGGGGTCATCAGTTCCTAAACTTACAGACTACTTAAGAACTGCTTACGGATTAGGGCGTCACAAATATCCATGCCCGAGGAGGGATTCGAACCCCCGACCGTAATGGCCGTGCAGACCGTGACTGGAGCGCCTCAGTCTCCTCGGCCACCGCGGCCGGCCGAGAAGAAATTTTGCAAGTTTAACAGCACTAGATAAATCTTTCTAAGTTCGACCGCAGTTTTACACTCTGAAAACTTTTAAAGTCTCACTCTTCCGAAGGTCGTGGCACAGACCGGCATAGCTTCGCCGTCGCTAACGCTAGCCGAACACGGACTAACCACGTGGGCCCACCGACCGGCGTTTACACCTTCAAATGTTCCAATGTTTGTAAAGCGTATGGGATTTAACTACGGGGTCATCAGTTCCTAAACTTACAGACTACTTAAGAACTGCTTACGGATTAGGGCGTCACAAATATCCATGCCCGAGGAGGGATTCGAACCCCCGACCGTAATGGCCGTGCAGACCGTGACTGGAGCGCCTCAGTCTCCTCGGCCACCGCGGCCGGCCGAGAAGAAATTTTGCAAGTTTAACAGCACTAGATAAATCTTTCTAAGTTCGACCGCAGTTTTACACTCTGAAAACTTTTAAAGTCTCACTCTTCCGAAGGTCGCGGCACAGACCGGCATAGCTTCGCCGTCGCTAACGCTAGCCGAACACGGACTAACCACGTGGGCCCACCGACCGGCGTTTACACCTTCAAATGTTCCAATGTTTGTAAGCGTATGGGATTTAACTACGGGGTCATCAGTTCGTAAGCTTACAGACTACTTAAGAACTGCTTACGGATTAGGGCGTCACAAATATCCATGCCCGAGGAGCGATTCGAACCCCCGACCGTAATGGCCGTACAGACCGTGACTGGAGCGCCTCAGTCTCCTCGGCCACCGCGGCCGGCCGAGAAGAAATTTTGCAAGTTTAACAGCACTAGATAAATCTTTCTAAGTTCGACCGCAGTTTTACACTCTGAAAACTTTGAAATCTCACTCTTCCGAAGGTCGTGGCACAGACCAGCATAGCTTCGCCGTCGCTAACGCTAGCCGAACACGGACTAACCACGTGGGCCCACCGACCGGCGTTTACACCTTCAAATGTTCCAATGTTTGCAAAGCGTATGGGATTTAACTACGGGGTCATCAGTTCCTAAACTTACAGACTACTTAAGAACTGCTTACGGATTAGGGCGTCACAAATATCCATGCCCGAGGAGGGATTCGAACCCCCGACCGTAATGGCCGTGCAGACCGTGACTGGAGCGCCTCAGTCTCCTCGGCCACCGCGGCCGGCCGAGAAGAAATTTTGCAAGTTTAACAGCACTAGATAAATCTTTCTAAGTTCGACCGCAGTTTTACACTCTGAAAACTTTGAAATCTCACTCTTCCGAAGGTCGTGGCACAGACCGGCATAGCTTCGCCGTCGCTAACGCTAGCCGAACACGGACTAACCACGTGGGCCCACCGACCGGCGTTTACACTTTCAAATGTTCCAATGTTTGTAAAGCGTATGGGATTTAACTACGGGGTCATCAGTTCCTAAACTTACAGACTACTTAAGAACTGCTTACGGATTAGGGCGTCACAAATATCCATGCCCGAGGAGCGATTCGAACCCCCGACCGTAATGGCCGTGCAGACCGTGACTGGAGCGCCTCAGTCTCCTCGGCCACCGCGGCCGGCCAAGAAGAAATTTTGCAAGTTTAACAGCACTAGATAAATCTTTCTAAGTTCGACCGCAGTTTTACACTCTGAAAACTTTTAAAGTCTCACTCTTCCGAAGGTCGCGGCACAGACCGGCATAGCTTCGCCGTCGCTAACGCTAGCCGAACACGGACTACCACGTGGGCCCACCGACCGGCGTTTACACCTTCAAATGTTCCAATGTTTGTAAAGCGTATGGGATTTAACTACGGGGTCATCAGTTCCTAAACTTACAGACTACTTAAGAACTGCTTACGGATTAGGGCGTCACAAATATCCATGCCCGAGGAGGGATTCGAACCCCCGACCGTAATGGCCGTGCAGACCGTGATTGGAGCGCCTCAGTCTCCTCGGCCACCGCGGCCGGCCGAGAAGAAATTTTGCAAGTTTAACAGCACTAGATAAATCTTTCTAAGTTCGACCGCAGTTTTACACTCTGAAAACTTTTAAAGTCTCACTCTTCCGAAGGTCGCGGCACAGACCGTCATAGCTTCGCCGTCGCTAACGCTAGCCGAACACGGACTAACCACGTGGGCCCACCGACCGGCGTTTACACCTTCAAATGTTCCAATGTTTGTAAAGCGTATGGGATTTAACTACGGGGTCATCAGTTCCTAAACTTACAGACTACTTAAGAACTGCTTACGGATTAGGGCGTCACAAATATCCATGCCCGAGGAGGGATTCGAACCCCCGACCGTAATGGCCGTGCAGACCGTGACTGGAGCGCCTCAGTCTCCTCGGCCACCGCGGCCGGCCGAGAAGAAATTTTGCAAGTTTAACAGCACTAGATAAATCTTTCTAAGTTCGACCGCAGTTTTACACTCTGAAAACTTTGAAATCTCACTCTTCCGAAGGTCGTGGCACAGACCGGCATAGCTTCGCCGTCGCTAACGCTAGCCGAACACGGACTAAACACGTGGGCCCACCGACCGGCGTTTACACCTTCAAATGTTCCAATGTTTGTAAAGCGTATGGGACTTAACTACGGGGTCATTAGTTCCTAAACTTACAGACTACTTAAGAACTGCTTACGGATTAGGGCGTCACAAATATCCATGCCCGAGGAGGGATTCGAACCCCCGACCGTAATGGCCGTGCAGACCGTGACTGGAGCGCCTCAGTCTCCTCGGCCACCGCGGTCGGCCGAGAAGAAATTTTGCAAGTTTAACAGCACTAGATAAATCTTTCTAAGTTCGACCGCAGTTTTACACTCTGAAAACTTTGAAATCTCACTCTGCCGAAGGTCGTGGCACAGACCAGCATAGCTTCGCCGTCGCTAACGCTAGCCGAACACGGACTAACCACGTGGGCCCACCGACCGGCGTTTACACCTTCAAATGTTCCAATGTTTGTAAAGCGTATGGGACTTAACTACGGGGTCATTAGTTCCTAAACTTACAGACTACTTAAGAACTGCTTACGGATTAGGGCGTCACAAATATCCATGCCCGAGGAGGGATTCGAACCCCCGACCGTAATGGCCGTGCAGACCGTGACTGGAGCGCCTCAGTCTCCTCGGCCACCGCGGCCGGCCGAGAAGAAATTTTGCAAGTTTAACAGCACTAGATAAATCTTTCTAAGTTCGACCGCAGTTTTACACTCTGAAAACTTTTAAAGTCTCACTCTTCCGAAGGTCGTGGCACAGACCGGCATAGCTTCGCCGTCGCTAACGCTAGCCGAACACGGACTAACCACGTGGGCCCACCGACCGGCCTTTACACCTTCAAATGTTCCAATGTTTGTAAAGCGTATGGGACTTAACTACGGGGTCATTAGTTCCTAAACTTACAGACTACTTAAGAACTGCTTACGGATTAGGGCGTCACAAATATCCATGCCCGAGGAGGGATTCGAACCCCCGACCGTAATGGCCGTGCAGACCGTGACTGGAGCGCCTCAGTCTCCTCGGCCACCGCGGCCGGCCGAGAAGAAATTTTGCAAGTTTAACAGCACTAGATAAATCTTTCTAAGTTCGACCGCAGTTTTACACTCTGAAAACTTTGAAATCTCACTCTTCCGAAGGTCGTGGCACAGACCGGCATAGCTTCGCCGTCGCTAACGCTAGCCGAACACGGACTAACCACGTGGGCCCACCGACCGGCGTTTACACCTTCAAATGTTCCAATGTTTGTAAAGCGTATGGGACTTAACTACGGGGTCATTAGTTCCTAAACTTACAGACTACTTAAGAACTGCTTACGGATTAGGGCGTCACAAATATCCATGCCCGAGGAGGGATTCGAACCCCCGACCGTAATGGCCGTGCAGACCGTGACTGGAGCGCCTCAGTCTCCTCGGCCACCGCGGCCGGCCGAGAAGAAATTTTGCAAGTTTAACAGCACTAGATAAATCTTTCTAAGTTCGACCGCAGTTTTACACTCTGAAAACTTTGAAATCTCACTCTTCCGAAGGTCGCGGCACAGACCGGCATAGCTTCGCCGTCGCTAACGCTAGCCGAACACGGACTAACCACGTGGGCCCACCGACCGGCGTTTACAGCTTCAAATGTTCCAATGTTTGTAAAGCGTATGGGATTTAACTACGGGGTAATCAGTTCCTAAACTTACAGACTACTTAAGAACTGCTTACGGATTAGGGCGTCACAAATATTCATGCCCGAGGAGGGATTCGAACCCCCGACCGTAATGGCCGTGCAGACCGTGACTGGAGCGCCTCAGTCTCCTCGGCCACCGCGGCCGGCCGAGAAGAAATTTTGCAAGTTTAACAGCACTAGATAAATCTTTCTAAGTTCGACCGCAGTTTTACACTCTGAAAACTTTGAAATCTCACTCTTCCGAAGGTCGCGGCACAGACCGGCATAGCTTCGCCGTCGCTAACGCTAGCCGAACACGGACTAACCACGTGGGCCCACCGACCGGCGTTTACACCTTCAAATGTTCCAATGTTTGTAAAGCGTATGGGATTTAACTACGGGGTCATCAGTTCCTAAACTTACAGACTACTTAAGAACTGCTTACGGATTAGGGCGTCACAAATATCCATGCCCGAGGAGGGATTCGAACCCCCGACCGTAATGGCCGTGCAGACCGTGACTGGAGCGCCTCAGTCTCCTCGGCCACCGCGGCCGGCCGAGAAGAAATTTTGCAAGTTTAACAGCACTAGATAAATCTTTCTAAGTTCGACCGCAGTTTTACACTCTGAAAACTTTTAAAGTCTCACTCTTCCGAAGGTCGTGGCACAGACCGGCATAGCTTCGCCGTCGCTAACGCTAGCCGAACACGGACTAACCACGTGGGCCCACCGACCGGCGTTTACACCTTCAAATGTTCCAATGTTTGTAAAGCGTATGGGATTTAACTACGGGGTCATCAGTTCCTAAACTTACAGACTACTTAAGAACTGCTTACGGATTAGGGCGTCACAAATATCCATGCCCGAGGAGGGATTCGAACCCCCGACCGTAATGGCCGTGCAGACCGTGACTGGAGCGCCTCAGTCTCCTCGGCCACCGCGGCCGGCCGAGAAGAAATTTTGCAAGTTTAACAGCACTAGATAAATCTTTCTAAGTTCGACCGCAGTTTTACACTCTGAAAACTTTTAAAGTCTCACTCTTCCGAAGGTCGCGGCACAGACCGGCATAGCTTCGCCGTCGCTAACGCTAGCCGAACACGGACTAACCACGTGGGCCCACCGACCGGCGTTTACACCTTCAAATGTTCCAATGTTTGTAAAGCGTATGGGATTTAACTACGGGGTCATCAGTTCGTAAGCTTACAGACTACTTAAGAACTGCTTACGGATTAGGGCGTCACAAATATCCATGCCCGAGGAGCGATTCGAACCCCCGACCGTAATGGCCGTACAGACCGTGACTGGAGCGCCTCAGTCTCCTCGGCCACCGCGGCCGGCCGAGAAGAAATTTTGCAAGTTTAACAGCACTAGATAAATCTTTCTAAGTTCGACCGCAGTTTTACACTCTGAAAACTTTGAAATCTCACTCTTCCGAAGGTCGTGGCACAGACCAGCATAGCTTCGCCGTCGCTAACGCTAGCCGAACACGGACTAACCACGTGGGCCCACCGACCGGCGTTTACACCTTCAAATGTTCCAATGTTTGCAAAGCGTATGGGATTTAACTACGGGGTCATCAGTTCCTAAACTTACAGACTACTTAAGAACTGCTTACGGATTAGGGCGTCACAAATATCCATGCCCGAGGAGGGATTCGAACCCCCGACCGTAATGGCCGTGCAGACCGTGACTGGAGCGCCTCAGTCTCCTCGGCCACCGCGGCCGGCCGAGAAGAAATTTTGCAAGTTTAACAGCACTAGATAAATCTTTCTAAGTTCGACCGCAGTTTTACACTCTGAAAACTTTGAAATCTCACTCTTCCGAAGGTCGTGGCACAGACCGGCATAGCTTCGCCGTCGCTAACGCTAGCCGAACACGGACTAACCACGTGGGCCCACCGACCGGCGTTTACACCTTCAAATGTTCCAATGTTTGTAAAGCGTATGGGATTTAACTACGGGGTCATCAGTTCCTAAACTTACAGACTACTTAAGAACTGCTTACGGATTAGGGCGTCACAAATATCCATGCCCGAGGAGCGATTCGAACCCCCGACCGTAATGGCCGTGCAGACCGTGACTGGAGCGCCTCAGTCTCCTCGGCCACCGCGGCCGGCCAAGAAGAAATTTTGCAAGTTTAACAGCACTAGATAAATCTTTCTAAGTTCGACCGCAGTTTTACACTCTGAAAACTTTTAAAGTCTCACTCTTCCGAAGGTCGCGGCACAGACCGGCATAGCTTCGCCGTCGCTAACGCTAGCCGAACACGGACTACCACGTGGGCCCACCGACCGGCGTTTACACCTTCAAATGTTCCAATGTTTGTAAAGCGTATGGGATTTAACTACGGGGTCATCAGTTCCTAAACTTACAGACTACTTAAGAACTGCTTACGCATTAGGGCGTCACAAATATCCATGCCCGAGGAGGGATTCGAACCCCCGACCGTAATGGCCGTGCAGACCGTGATTGGAGCGCCTCAGTCTCCTCGGCCACCGCGGCCGGCCGAGAAGAAATTTTGCAAGTTTAACAGCACTAGATAAATCTTTCTAAGTTCGACCGCAGTTTTACACTCTGAAAACTTTTAAAGTCTTACTCTTCCGAAGGTCGTGGCACAGACCGGCATAGCTTCGCCGTCGCTAACGCTAGCCGAACACGGACTAACCACGTGGGCCCACCGACCGGCGTTTACACCTTCAAATGTTCCAATGTTTGTAAAGCGTATGGGATTTAACTACGGGGTCATAAGTTCCTAAACTTACAGACTACTTAAGAACTGCTTACGGATTAGGGCGTCACAAATATCCATGCCCGAGGAGGGATTCGAACCCCCGACCGTAATGGCCGTGCAGACCGTGACTGGAGCGCCTCAGTCTCCTCGGCCACCGCGGCCGGCCGAGAAGAAATTTTGCAAGTTTAACAGCACTAGATAAATCTTTCTAAGTTCGACCGCAGTTTTACACTCTGAAAACTTTTAAAGTCTCACTCTTCCGAAGGTCGCGGCACAGACCGGCATAGCTTCGCCGTCGCTAACGCTAGCCGAACACGGACTAACCACGTGGGCCCACCGACCGGCGTTTACACCTTCAAATGTTCCAATGTTTGTAAAGCGTATGGGATTTAACTACGGGGTCATCAGTTCGTAAGCTTACAGACTACTTAAGAACTGCTTACGGATTAGGGCGTCACAAATATCCATGCCCGAGGAGCGATTCGAACCCCCGACCGTAATGGCCGTACAGACCGTGACTGGAGCGCCTCAGTCTCCTCGGCCACCGCGGCCGGCCGAGAAGAAATTTTGCAAGTTTAACAGCACTAGATAAATCTTTCTAAGTTCGACCGCAGTTTTACACTCTGAAAACTTTGAAATCTCACTCTTCCGAAGGTCGTGGCACAGACCAGCATAGCTTCGCCGTCGCTAACGCTAGCCGAACACGGACTAACCACGTGGGCCCACCGACCGGCGTTTACACCTTCAAATGTTCCAATGTTTGTAAAGCGTATGGGACTTAACTACGGGGTCATTAGTTCCTAAACTTACAGACTACTTAAGAACTGCTTACGGATTAGGGCGTCACAAATATCCATGCCCGAGGAGGGATTCGAACCCCCGACCGTAATGGCCGTGCAGACCGTGACTGGAGCGCCTCAGTCTCCTCGGCCACCGCGGCCGGCCGAGAAGAAATTTTGCAAGTTTAACAGCACTAGATAAATCTTTCTAAGTTCGACCGCAGTTTTACACTCTGAAAACTTTGAAATCTCACTCTTCCGAAGGTCGTGGCACAGACCGTCATAGCTTCGCCGTCGCTAACGCTAGCCGAACACGGACTAACCACGTGGGCCCACCGACCGGCGTTTACACCTTCAAATGTTCCAATGTTTGTAAAGCGTATGGGACTTAACTACGGGGTCATTAGTTCCTAAACTTACAGACTACTTAAGAACTGCTTACGGATTAGGGCGTCACAAATATCCATGCCCGAGGAGGGATTCGAACCCCCGACCGTAATGGCCGTGCAGACCGTGACTGGAGCGCCTCAGTCTCCTCGGCCACCGCGGCCGGCCGAGAAGAAATTTTGCAAGTTTAACAGCACTAGATAAATCTTTCTAAGTTCGACCGCAGTTTTACACTCTGAAAATTTTTAAAGTCTCACTCTTCCGAAGGTCGTGGCACAGACCGGCATAGCTTCGCCGTCGCTAACGCTAGCCGAACACGGACTAACCACGTGGGCCCACCGACCGGCCTTTACACCTTCAAATGTTCCAATGTTTGTAAAGTGTATGGGACTTAACTACGGGGTCATTAGTTCCTAAACTTACAGACTACTTAAGAACTGCTTACGGATTAGGGCGTCACAAATATCCATGCCCGAGGAGGGATTCGAACCCCCGACCGTAATGGCCGTGCAGACCGTGACTGGAGCGCCTCAGTCTCCTCGGCCACCGCGGCCGGCCGAGAAGAAATTTTGCAAGTTTAACAGCACTAGATAAATCTTTCTAAGTTCGACCGCAGTTTTACACTCTGAAAACTTTGAAATCTCACTCTTCCGAAGGTCGTGGCACAGACCGGCATAGCTTCGCCGTCGCTAACGCTAGCCGAACACGGACTAACCACGTGGGCCCACCGACCGGCGTTTACACCTTCAAATGTTCCAATGTTTGTAAAGCGTATGGGACTTAACTACGGGGTCATTAGTTCCTAAACTTACAGACTACTTAAGAACTGCTTACGGATTAGGGCGTCACAAATATCCATGCCCGAGGAGGGATTCGAACCCCCGACCGTAATGGCCGTGCAGACCGTGACTGGAGCGCCTCAGTCTCCTCGGCCACCGCGGCCGGCCGAGAAGAAATTTTGCAAGTTTAACAGCACTAGATAAATCTTTCTAAGTTCGACCGCAGTTTTACACTCTGAAAACTTTGAAATCTCACTCTTCCGAAGGTCGCGGCACAGACCGGCATAGCTTCGCCGTCGCTAACGCTAGCCGAACACGGACTAACCACGTGGGCCAACCGACCGGCGTTTACAGCTTCAAATGTTCCAATGTTTGTAAAGCGTATGGGATTTAACTACGGGGTAATCAGTTCCTAAACTTACAGACTACTTAAGAACTGCTTACGGATTAGGGCGTCACAAATATTCATGCCCGAGGAGGGATTCGAACCCCCGACCGTAATGGCCGTGCAGACCGTGACTGGAGCGCCTCAGTCTCCTCGGCCACCGCGGCCGGCCGAGAAGAAATTTTGCAAGTTTAACAGCACTAGATAAATCTTTCTAAGTTCGACCGCAGTTTTACACTCTGAAAACTTTGAAATCTCACTCTTCCGAAGGTCGCGGCACAGACCGGCATAGCTTCGCCGTCGCTAACGCTAGCCGAACACGGACTAACCACGTGGGCCCACCGACCGGCGTTTACACCTTCAAATGTTCCAATGTTTGTAAAGCGTATGGGATTTAACTACGGGGTCATCAGTTCCTAAACTTACAGACTACTTAAGAACTGCTTACGGATTAGGGCGTCACAAATATCCATGCCCGAGGAGGGATTCGAACCCCCGACCGTAATGGCCGTGCAGACCGTGACTGGAGCGCCTCAGTCTCCTCGGCCACCGCGGCCGGCCGAGAAGAAATTTTGCAAGTTTAACAGCACTAGATAAATCTTTCTAAGTTCGACCGCAGTTTTACACTCTGAAAACTTTTAAAGTCTCACTCTTCCGAAGGTCGCGGCACAGACCGGCATAGCTTCGCCGTCGCTAACGCTAGCCGAACACGGACTAACCACGTGGGCCCACCGACCGGCGTTTACACCTTCAAATGTTCCAATGTTTGTAAAGCGTATGGGATTTAACTACGGGGTCATCAGTTCGTAAGCTTACAGAATACTTAAGAACTGCTTACGGATTAGGGCGTCACAAATATCCATGCCCGAGGAGCGATTCGAACCCCCGACCGTAATGGCCGTACAGACCGTGACTGGAGCGCCTCAGTCTCCTCGGCCACCGCGGCCGGCCGAGAAGAAATTTTGCAAGTTTAACAGCACTAGATAAATCATTCTAAGTTCGACCGCAGTTTTACACTCTGAAAACTTTGAAATCTCACTCTTCCGAAGGTCGCGGCACAGACCGGCATAGCTTCGCCGTCGCTAACGCTAGCCGAACACGGACTAACCACGTGGGCCCACCGACCGGCGTTTACACCTTCAAATGTTCCAATGTTTGTAAAGCATATGGGATTTAACTACGGGGTCATCAGTTCCTAAACTTACAGACTACTTAAGAACTGCTTACGGATTAGGGCGTCACAAATATCCATGCCCGAGGAGCGATTCGAACCCCCGACCGTAATGGCCGTGCAGACCGTGACTGGAGCGCCTCAGTCTCCTCGGCCACCGCGGCCGGCCGAGAAGAAATTTTGCAAGTTTAACAGCACTAGATAAATCTTTCTAAGTTCGACCGCAGTTTTACACTCTGAAAACTTTGAAATCTCACTCTTCCGAAGGTCGTGGCACAGACCGGCATAGCTTCGCCGTCGCTAACGCTAGCCGAACACGGACTAAACACGTGGGCCCACCGACCGGCGTTTACACCTTCAAATGTTCCAATGTTTGTAAAGCGTATGGGACTTAACTACGGGGTCATTAGTTCCTAAACTTACAGACTACTTAAGAACTGCTTACGGATTAGGGCGTCACAAATATCCATGCCCGAGGAGGGATTCGAACCCCCGACCGTAATGGCCGTGCAGACCGTGACTGGAGCGCCTCAGTCTCCTCGGCCACCGCGGCCGGCCGAGAAGAAATTTTGCAAGTTTAACAGCACTAGATAAATCTTTCTAAGTTCGACCGCAGTTTTGCACTCTGAAAACTTTTAAAGTCTCACTCTTCCGAAGGTCGTGGCACAGACCGGCATAGCTTCGCCATCGCTAACGCTAGCCGAACACGGACTAACCACGTGGGCCCACCGACCGGCCTTTACACCTTCAAATGTTCCAATGTTTGTAAAGCGTATGGGACTTAACTACGGGGTCATTAGTTCCTAAACTTACAGACTACTTAAGAACTGCTTACGGATTAGGGCGTCACAAATATCCATGCCCGAGGAGGGATTCGAACCCCCGACCGTAATGGCCGTGCAGACCGTGACTGGAGCGCCTCAGTCTCCTCGGCCACCGCGGCCGGCCGAGAAGAAATTTTGCAAGTTTAACAGCACTAGATAAATCTTTCTAAGTTCGACCGCAGTTTTACACTCTGAAAACTTTGAAATCTCACTCTTCCGAAGGTCGTGGCACAGACCGGCATAGCTTCGCCGTCGCTAACGCTAGCCGAACACGGACTAACCACGTGGGCCCACCGACCGGCGTTTACACCTTCAAATGTTCCAATGTTTGTAAAGCGTATGGGACTTAACTACGGGGTCATTAGTTCCTAAACTTACAGACTACTTAAGAACTGCTTACGGATTAGGGCGTCACAAATATCCATGCCCGAGGAGGGATTCGAACCCCCGACCGTAATGGCCGTGCAGACCGTGACTGGAGCGCCTCAGTCTCCTCGGCCACCGCGGCCGGCCGAGAAGAAATTTTGCAAGTTTAACAGCACTAGATAAATCTTTCTAAGTTCGACCGCAGTTTTACACTCTGAAAACTTTGAAATCTCACTCTTCCGAAGGTCGCGGCACAGACCGGCATAGCTTCGCCGTCGCTAACGCTAGCCGAACACGGACTAACCACGTGGGCCCACCGACCGGCGTTTACACCTTCAAATGTTCCAATGTTTGTAAAGCGTATGGGACTTAACTACGGGGTCATTAGTTCCTAAACTTACAGACTACTTAAGAACTGCTTACGGATTAGGGCGTCACAAATATCCATGCCCGAGGAGGGATTCGAACCCCCGACCGTAATGGCCGTGCAGACCGTGACTGGAGCGCCTCAGTCTCCTCGGCCACCGCGGCCGGCCGAGAAAAAATTTTGCAAGTTTAACAGCACCAGATAAATCTTTCTAAGTTCGACCGCAGTTTTACACTCTGAAAACTTTGAAATCTCACTCTTCCGAAGGTCGTGGCACAGACCGGCATAGCTTCGCCGTCGCTAATGCTAGCCGAACACGGACTAACCACGTGGGCCCACCGACCGGCGTTTACACCTTCAAATGTTCCAATGTTTGTAAACCGTAAGGGACTTAACTACGGGGTCATTAGTTCCTAAACTTACAGACTACTTAAGAACTGCTTACGGATTAGGGCGTCACAAATATCCATGCCCGAGGAGGGATTCGAACCCCCGACCGTAATGGCCGTGCAGACCGTGACTGGAGCGCCTCAGTCTCCTCGGCCACCGCGGCCGGCCGAGAAGAAATTTTGCAAGTTTAACAGCACTAGATAAATCTTTCTAAGTTCGACCGCAGTTTTACACTCTGAAAACTTTGAAATCTCACTCTTCCGAAGGTCGCGGCACAGACCGGCATAGCTTCGCCGTCGCTAACGCTAGCCGAACACGGACTAACCACGTGGGCCCACCGACCGGCGTTTACACCTTCAAATGTTCCAATGTTTGTAAAGCGTATGGGATTTAACTACGGGGTAATCAGTTCCTAAACTTACAGACTACTTAAGAACTGCTTACGGATTAGGGCGTCACAAATATCCATGCCCGAGGAGGGATTCGAACCCCCGACCGTAATGGCCGTGCAGACCGTGACTGGAGCGCCTCAGTCTCCTCGGCCACCGCGGCCGGCCGAGAAGAAATTTTGCAAGTTTAACAGCACTAGATAAATCTTTCTAAGTTCGACCGCAGTTTTACACTCTGAAAACTTTGAAATCTCACTCTTCCGAAGGTCGTGGCACAAACCGGCATAGCTTCGCCGTCGCTAACGCTAGCCGAACACGGACTAACCACGTGGGCCCACCGACCGGCGTTTATACCTTCAAATGTTCCAATGTTTGCAAAGCGTATGGGATTTAACTACGGGGTCATCAGTTCCTAAACTTACAGACTACTTAAGAACTGCTTACGGATTAGGGCGTCACAAATATCCATGCCCGAGGAGGGATTCGAACCCCCGATCGTAATGGCCGTGCAGACCGTGACTGGAGCGCCTCAGTCTCCTCGGCCACCGCGGCCGGCCGAGATGAAATTTTGCAAGTTTAACAGCACTAGATAAATCTTTCTAAGTTCGACCGCAGTTTTACACTCTGAAAACTTTGAAATCTCACTCTTCCGAAGGTCGCGGCACAGACCGGCATAGCTTCGCCGTCGCTAACGCTAGCCGAACACGGACTAACCACGTGGGCCCACCGACCGGCGTTTACACCTTCAAATGTTCCAATGTTTGTAAAGCGTATGGGATTTAACTATGGGGTAATCAGTTCCTAAACTTACAGACTACTTAAGAACTGCTTACGGATTAGGGCGTCACAAATATCCATGCCCGAGGAGGGATTCGAACCCCCGACCGTAATGGCCGTGCCGACCGTGACTGGAGCGCCTCAGTCTCCTTGGCCACCGCGGCCGGCCGAGAAGAAATTTTGCAAGTTTAACAGCACTAGATAAATCTTTCTAAGTTCGACCGCAGTTTTACACTCTGAAAACTTTTAAAGTCTCACTCTTCCGAAGGTCGCGGCACTGACCGGCATAGCTTCGCCGTCGCTAACGCTAGCCGAACACGGACTAACCACGTGGGCCCACCGACCGGCGTTTACACCTTCAAATGTTCCAATGTTTGTAAAGCGTATGGGATTTAACTACGGGGTCATCAGTTCCTAAACTTACAGACTACTTAAGAACTGCTTACGGATTAGGGCGTCACAAATATCCATGCCCGAGGAGCGATTCGAACCCCCGACCGTAATGGCCGTGCAGACCGTGACTGGAGCGCCTCAGTCTCCTCGGCCACCGCGGCCGGCCGAGAAGAAATTTTGCAAGTTTAACAGCACTAGATAAATCTTTCTAAGTTCGACCGCAGTTTTACACTCTGAAAACTTTGAAATCTCACTCTTCCGAAGGTCGTGGCACAGACCGGCATAGCTTCGCCGTCGCTAACGCTAGCCGAACACGGACTAAACACGTGGGCCCACCGACCGGCGTTTACACCTTCAAATGTTCCAATGTTTGTAAAGCGTATGGGACTTAACTACGGGGTCATTAGTTACTAAACTTACAGACTACTTAAGAACTGCTTACGGATTAGGGCGTCACAAATATCCATGCCCGAGGAGGGATTCGAACCCCCGACCGTAATGGCCGTGCAGACCGTGACTGGAGCGCCTCAGTCTCCTCGGCCACCGCGGCCGGCCGAGAAGAAATTTTGCAAGTTTAACAGCACTAGATAAATCTTTCTAAGTTCGACCGCAGTTTTACATTCTGAAAACTTTGAAATCTCACTCTGCCGAAGGTCGTGGCACAGACCGGCATAGCTTCGCCGTCGCTAACGCTAGCCGAACACGGACTAACCACGTGGGCCCACCGACCGGCGTTTACACCTTCAAATGTTCCAATGTTTGTAAAGCGTATGGGACTTAACTACGGGGTCATTAGTTCCTAAACTTACAGACTACTTAAGAACTGCTTACGGATTAGGGCGTCACAAATATCCATGCCCGAGGAGGGATTCGAACCCCCGACCGTAATGGCCGTGCAGACCGTGACTGGAGCGCCTCAGTCTCCTCGGCCACCGCGGCCGGCCGAGAAGAAATTTTGCAAGTTTAACAGCACTAGATAAATCTTTCTAAGTTTGACCGCAGTTTTACACTCTGAAAACTTTTAAAGTCTCACTCTTCCGAAGGTCGTGGCACAGACCGGCATAGCTTCGCCGTCGCTAACGCTAGCCGAACACGGACTAACCACGTGGGCCCACCGACCGGCCTTTACACCTTCAAATGTTCCAATGTTTGTAAAGCGTATGGGACTTAACTACGGGGTCATTAGTTCCTAAACTTACAGACTACTTAAGAACTGCTTACGGATTAGGGCGTCACAAATATCCATGCCCGAGGAGGGATTCGAACCCCCGACCGTAATGGCCGTGCAGACCGTGACTGGAGCGCCTCAGTCTCCTCGGCCACCGCGGCCGGCCGAGAAGAAATTTTGCAAGTTTAACAGCACTAGATAAATCTTTCTAAGTTCGACCGCAGTTTTACACTCTGAAAACTTTGAAATCTCACTCTTCCGAAGGTCGCGGCACAGACCGGCATAGCTTCGCCGTCGCTAACGCTAGCCGAACACGGACTAACCACGTGGGCCCACCGACCGGCGTTTACACCTTCAAATGTTCCAATGTTTGTAAAGCGTATGGGATTTAACTACGGGGTAATCAGTTCCTAAACTTACAGACTACTTAAGAACTGCTTACGGATTAGGGCGTCACAAATATCCATGCCCGAGGAGGGATTCGAACCCCCGACCGTAATGGCCGTGCAGACCGTGACTGGAGCGCCTCAGTCTCCTCGGCCACCGCGGCCGGCCGAGAAGAAATTTTGCAAGTTTAACAGCACTAGATAAATCTTTCTAAGTTCGACCGCAGTTTTACACTCTGAAAACTTTTAAAGTCTCACTCTTCCGAAGGTCGCGGCACAGACCGGCATAGCTTTGCCGTCGCTAACGCTAGCCGAACACGGACTAACCACGTGGGCCCACCGACCGGCGTTTACACCTTCAAATGTTCCAATGTTTGTAAAGCGTATGGGATTTAACTACGGGGTCATCAGTTCCTAAACTTACAGACTACTTAAGAACTGCTTACGGATTAGGGCGTCACAAATATCCATGCCCGAGGAGCGATTCGAACCCCCGACCGTAATGGCCGTGCAGACCGTGACTGGAGCACCTCAGTCTCCTCGGCCACCGCGGCCGGCCGAGAAGAAATTTTGCAAGTTTAACAGCACTAGATAAATCTTTCTAAGTTCGACCGCAGTTTTACACTCTGAAAACTTTGAAATCTCACTCTTCCGAAGGTCGTGGCACAGACCGGCATAGCTTCGCCGTCGCTAACGCTAGCCGAACACGGACTAAACACGTGGGCCCACCGACCGGCGTTTACACCTTCAAATGTTCCAATGTTTGTAAAGCGTATGGGACTTAACTACGGGGTCATTAGTTACTAAACTTACAGACTACTTAAGAACTGCTTACGGATTAGGGCGTCACAAATATCCATGCCCGAGGAGGGATTCGAACCCCCGACCGTAATGGCCGTGCAGACCGTGACTGGAGCGCCTCAGTCTCCTCGGCCACCGCGGCCGGCCGAGAAGAAATTTTGCAAGTTTAACAGCACTAGATAAATCTTTCTAAGTTCGACCGCAGTTTTACATTCTGAAAACTTTGAAATCTCACTCTGCCGAAGGTCGTGGCACAGACCGGCATAGCTTCGCCGTCGCTAACGCTAGCCGAACACGGACTAACCACGTGGGCCCACCGACCGGCGTTTACACCTTCAAATGTTCCAATGTTTGAAAAGCGTATGGGACTTAACTACGGGGTCATTAGTTCCTAAACTTACAGACTACTTAAGAACTGCTTATGGATTAGGGCGTCACAAATATCCATGCCCGAGGAGGGATTCGAACCCCCGACCGTAATGGCCGTGCAGACCGTGACTGGAGCGCCTCAGTCTCCTCGGCCACCGCGGCCGGCCGAGAAGAAATTTTGCAAGTTTAACAGCACTAGATAAATCTTTCTAAGTTCGACCGCAGTTTTACACTCTGAAAACTTCTAAAGTCTCACTCTTCCGAAGGTCGCCGCACAGACCGGCATAGCTTCGCCGTCGCTAACGCTAGCCGAACACGGACTAACCACGTGGGCCCACCGACCGGCCTTTACACCTTCAAATGTTCCAATGTTTGTAAAGCGTATGGGACTTAACTACGGGGTCATTAGTTCCTAAACTTACAGACTACTTAAGAACTGCTTACGGATTAGGGCGTCACAAATATCCATGCCCGAGGAGGGATTCGAACCCCCGACCGTAATGGCCGTGCAGACCGTGACTGGAGCGCCTCAGTCTCCTCGGCCACCGCGGCCGGCCGAGAAGAAATTTTGCAAGTTTAACAGCACTAGATAAATCTTTCTAAGTTCGACCGCAGTTTTACACTCTGAAAACTTTGAAATCTCACTCTTCCGAAGGTCGTGGCACAGACCGGCATAGCTTCGCCGTCGCTAACGCTAGCCGAACACGGACTAACCACGTGGGCCCACCGACCGGCGTTTACACCTTCAAATGTTCCAATGTTTGTAAAGCGTATGGGACTTAACTACGGGGACATTAGTTCCTAAACTTACAGACTACTTAAGAACTGCTTACGGATTAGGGCGTCACAAATATCCATGCCCGAGGAGGGATTCGAACCCCCGACCGTAATGGCCGTGCAGACTGTGACTGGAGCGCCTCAGTCTCCTCGGCCACCGCGGCCGGCCGAGAAGAAATTTTGCAAGTTTAACAGCACTAGATAAATCTTTCTAAGTTCGACCGCAGTTTTACACTCTGAAAACTTTGAAATCTCACTCTTCCGAAGGTCGCGGCACAGACCGGCATAGCTTCGCCGTCGCTAACGCTAGCCGAACACGGACTAACCACGTGGGCCCACCGACCGGCGTTTACACCTTCAAATGTTCCAATGTTTGTAAAGCGTATGGGACTTAACTACGGGGTCATTAGTTCCTAAACTTACAGACTACTTAAGAACTGCTTACGGATTAGGGCGTCACAAATATCCATGCCCGAGGAGGGATTCGAACCCCCGACCGTAATGGCCGTGCAGACCGTGACTGGAGCGCCTCAGTCTCCTCGGCCACCGCGGCCGGCCGAGAAAAAATTTTGCAAGTTTAACAGCACTAGATAAATCTTTCTAAGTTCGACCGCAGTTTTACACTCTGAAAACTTTGAAATCTCACTCTTCCGAAGGTCGTGGCACAGACCGGCATAGCTTCGCCGTCGCTAACGCTAGCCGAACACGGACTAACCACGTGGGCCCACCGACCGGCGTTTACACCTTCAAATGTTCCAATGTTTGTAAAGCGTAAGGGACTTAACTACGGGGTCATTAGTTCCTAAACTTACAGACTACTTAAGAACTGCTTACGGATTAGGGCGTCACAAATATCCATGCCCGAGGAGGGATTCGAACCCCCGACCGTAATGGCCGTGCAGACCGTGACTGGAGCGCCTCAGTCTCCTCGGCCACCGCGGCCGGCCGAGAAGAAATTTTGCAAGTTTAACAGCACTAGATAAATCTTTCTAAGTTCGACCGCAGTTTTACACTCTGAAAACTTTGAAATCTCACACTTCCGAAGGTCGCGGCACAGACCGGCATTGCTTCGCCGTCGCTAACGCTAGCCGAACACGGACTAACCACGTGGGCCCACCGACCGGCGTTTACACCTTCAAATGTTCCAATGTTTGTAAAGCGTATAGGATTTAACTACGGGGTAATCAGTTCCTAAACTTACAGACTACTTAAGAACTGCTTACGGATTAGGGCGTCACAAATATCCATGCCCGAGGAGCGATTCGAACCCCCGACCGTAATGGCCGTGCAGACCGTGACTGGAGCGCCTCAGTCTCCTCGGCCACCGCGGCCGGCCGAGAAGAAATTTTGCAAGTTTAACAGCACTAGATAAATCTTTCTAAGTTCGACCGCAGTTTTACACTCTGAAAACTTTGAAATCTCACTCTTCCGAAGGTCGTGGCACAGACCGGCATAGCTTCGCCGTCGCTAACGCTAGCCGAACACGGACTAACTACGTGGGCCCACCGACCGGCGTTTACACCTTCAAATGTTCCAATGTTTGTAAAGCGTATGGGACTTAACTACGGGGTCATTAGTTCCTAAACTTACAGACTACTTAAGAACTGCTTACGGATTAGGGAGTCACAAATATCCATGCCCGAGGAGGGATTCGAACCCCCGACCGTAATGGCCGTGCAGACCGTGACTGGAGCGCCTCAGTCTCCTCGGCCACCGCGGCCGGCCGAGAAGAAATTTTGCAAGTTTAACAGCACTAGATAAATCTTTCTAAGTTCGACCGCAGTTTTACACTCTGAAAACTTTTAAAGTCTCACTCTTCCGAAGGTCGCGGCACAGACCGGCATAGCTTCGCCGTCGCTAACGCTAGCCGAACACGGACTAACCACGTGGGCCCACCGACCGGCGTTTACACCTTCAAATGTTCCAATGTTTGAAAAGCGTATGGGATTTAACTACGGGGTCATCAGTTCGTAAGCTTACAGACTACTTAAGAACTGCTTACGGATTAGGGCGTCACAAATATCCATGCCCGAGGAGCGATTCGAACCCCCGACCGTAATGGCCGTACAGACCGTGACTGGAGCGCCTCAGTCTCCTCGGCCACCGCGGCCGGCCGAGAAGAAATTTTGCAAGTTTAACAGCACTAGATAAATCTTTCTAAGTTCGACCGCAGTTTTACACTCTGAAAACTTTGAAATCTCACTCTTCCGAAGGTCGTGGCACAGACCAGCATAGCTTCGCCGTCGCTAACGCTAGCCGAACACGGACTAACCACGTGGGCCCACCGACCGGCGTTTACACCTTCAAATGTTCCAATGTTTGCAAAGCGTATGGGATTTAACTACGGGGTCATCAGTTCCTAAACTTACAGACTACTTAAGAACTGCTTACGGATTAGGGCGTCACAAATATCCATGCCCGAGGAGGGATTCGAACCCCCGATCGTAATGGCCGTGCAGACCGTGACTGGAGCGCCTCAGTCTCCTCGGCCACCGCGGCCGGCCGAGAAGAAATTTTGCAAGTTTAACAGCACTAGATAAATCTTTCTAAGTTCGACCGCAGTTTTACACTCTGAAAACTTTGAAATCTCACTCTTCCGAAGGTCGCGGCACAGACCGGCATAGCTTCGCCGTCGCTAACGCTAGCCGAACACGGACTAACCACGTGGGCCCACCGACCGGCGTTTACACCTTCAAATGTTCCAATGTTTGTAAAGCGTATGGGATTTAACTACGGGGTAATCAGTTCCTAAACTTACAGACAACTTAAGAACTGCTTACGGATTAGGGCGTCACAAATATCCATGCCCGAGGAGGGATTCGAACCCCCGACCGTAATGGCCGTGCAGACCGTGACTGGAGCGCCTCAGTCTCCTCGGTCACCGCGGCCGGCCGAGAAGAAATTTTGCAAGTTTAACAGCACTAGATAAATCTTTCTAAGTTCGACCGCAGTTTTACACTCTGAAAACTTTGAAATCTCACTCTTCCGAAGGTCGTGGCACAGACCGGCATAGCTTCGCCGTCGCTAACGCTAGCCGAACACGGACTAACCACGTGGGCCCACAGACCGGCGTTTACACCTTCAAATGTTCCAATGTTTGTAAAGCGTATGGGATTTAACTACGGGGTCATCAGTTCGTAAGCTTACAGACTAATTAAGAACTGCTTACGGATTAGGGCGTCACAAATATCCATGCCCGAGGAGCGATTCGAACCCCCGACCGTAATGGCCGTACAGACCGTGACTGGAGCGCCTCAGTCTCCTCGGCCACCGCGGCCGGCCGAGAAGAAATTTTGCAAGTTTAACAGCACTAGATAAATCTTTCTAAGTTCGACCGCAGTTTTACACTCTGAAAACTTTGAAATCTCACTCTTCCGAAGGTCGTGGCACAGATCAGCATAGCTTCGCCGTCGCTAACGCTAGCCGAACACGGACTAACCACGTGGGCCCACCGACCGGCGTTTACACCTTCAAATGTTCCAATGTTTGTAAAGCGTATGGGATTTAACTACGGGGTAATCAGTTCCTAAACTTACAGACAACTTAAGAACTGCTTACGGATTAGGGCGTCACAAATATCCATGCCCGAGGAGGGATTCGAACCCCCGACCGTAATGGCCGTGCAGACCGTGACTGGAGCGCCTCAGTCTCCTCGGTCACCGCGGCCGGCCGAGAAGAAATTTTGCAAGTTTAACAGCACTAGATAAATCTTTCTAAGTTCGACCGCAGTTTTACACTCTGAAAACTTTGAAATCTCACTCTTCCGAAGGTCGTGGCACAGACCGGCATAGCTTCGCCGTCGCTAACGCTAGCCGAACACGGACTAACCACGTGGGCCCACCGACCGGCGTTTACACCTTCAAATGTTCCAATGTTTGTAAAGCGTATGGGATTTAACTACGGGGTCATCAGTTCGTAAGCTTACAGACTAATTAAGAACTGCTTACGGATTAGGGCGTCACAAATATCCATGCCCGAGGAGCGATTCGAACCCCCGACCGTAATGGCCGTACAGACCGTGACTGGAGCGCCTCAGTCTCCTCGGCCACCGCGGCCGGCCGAGAAGAAATTTTGCAAGTTTAACAGCACTAGATAAATCTTTCTAAGTTCGACCGCAGTTTTACACTCTGAAAACTTTTAAAGTCTCACTCTTCCGAAGGTCGCGGCACAGACCGGCATAGCTTCGCCGTCGCTAACGCTAGCCGAACACGGACTAACCACGTGGGCCCACCGACCGGCGTTTACACCTTCAAATGTTCCAATGTTTGTAAAGCGTATGGGATTTAACTACGGGGTCATCAGTTCCTAAACTTACAGACTACTTAAGAACTGCTTACGGATTAGGGCGTCACAAATATCCATGCCCGAGGAGCGATTCGAACCCCCGACCGTAATGGCCGTGCAGACCGTGACTGGAGCGCCTCAGTCTCCTCGGCCACCGCGGCCGGCCGAGAAGAAATTTTGCAAGTTTAACAGCACTAGATAAATCTTTCTAAGTTCGACCGCAGTTTTACACTCTGAAAACTTTTAAAGTCTCACTCTTCCGAAGGTCGCGGCACAGACCGGCATAGCTTCGCCGTCGCTAACGCTAGCCGAACACGGACTAACCACGTGGGCCCACCGACCGGCGTTTACACCTTCAAATGTTCCAATGTTTGTAAAGCGTATGGGATTTAACTACGGGGTCATCAGTTCCTAAACTTACAGACTACTTAAGAACTGCTTACGGATTAGGGCGTCACAAATATCCATGCCCGAGGAGGGACTCGAACCCCCGACCGTAATGGCCGTGCAGACCGTGACTGGAGCGCCTCAGTCTCCTCGGCCACCGCGGCCGGCCGAGAAGAAATTTTGAAAGTTTAACAGCACTAGATAAATCTTTCTAAGTTCGACCGCAGTTTTACACTCTGAAAACTTTAAAGTCTCACTCTTCCGAAGGTCGCGGCACAGACCGGCATAGCTTCGCCGTCGCTAACGCTAGCCGAACACGGACTAACCACGTGGGCCCACCGACCGGCGTTTACACCTTCAAATGTTCCAATGTTTGTAAAGCGTATGGGATTTAACTACGGGGTCATCAGTTCCTAAACTTACAGACTACTTAAGAACTGCTTACGGATTAGGGCGTCACAAATATCCATGCCCGAGGAGGGATTCGAACCCCCGACCGTAATGACCGTGCAGACCGTGACTGGAGCGCCTCAGTCTCCTCGGCCACCGCGGCCGGCCGAGAAGAAATTTTGCAAGTTTAACAGCACTAGATAAATCTTTCTAAGTTCGACCGCAGTTTTACACTCTGAAAACTTTGAAATCTCACTCTTCCGAAGGTCGTGGCACAGACCGGCATAGCTTCGCCGTCGCTAACGCTAGCCGAACACGGACTAACCACGTTGGCCCACCGACCGGCGTTTACACCTTCAAATGTTCCAATGTTTGTAAAGCGTATGGGACTTAACTACGGGGTCATTAGTTCCTAAACTTACAGACTACTTAAGAACTGCTTACGGATTAGGGCGTCACAAATATCCATGCCCGAGGAGGGATTCGAACCCCCGACCGTAATGGCCGTGCAGACCGTGACTGGAGCGCCTCAGTCTCCTCGGCCACCGCGGCCGGCCAAGAAGAAATTTTGCAAGTTTAACAGCACTAGATAAATCTTTCTAAGTTCGACCGCAGTTTTACACTCTGAAAACTTTGAAATCTCACTCTTCCGAAGGTCGTGGCACAGACCGGCATAGCTTCGCCGTCGCTAACGCTAGCCGAACACGGACTAACCACGTGGGCCCACCGACCGGCGTTTACACCTTCAAATGTTCCAATGTTTGTAAAGCGTATGGGACTTAACTACGGGGTCATTAGTTCCTAAACTTACAGACTACTTAAGAACTGCTTACGGATTAGGGCGTCACAAATATCCATGCCCGAGGAGGGATTCGAACCCCCGACCGTAATGGCCGTGCAGACCGTGACTGGAGCGCCTCAGTCTCCTCGGCCACCGCGGCCGGCCGAGAAGAAATTTTGCAAGTTTAACAGCACTAGATAAATCTTTCTAAGTTCGACCGCAGTTTTACACTCTGAAAACTTTGAAATCTCACTCTTCCGAAGGTCGTGGCACAAACCGGCATAGCTTCGCCGTCGCTAACGCTAGCCGAACACGGACTAACCACGTGGGCCCACCGACCGGCGTTTACACCTTCAAATGTTCCAATGTTTGTAAAGCGTATGGGATTTAACTACGGGGTCATCAGTTCCTAAACTTACAGACTACTGAAGAACTGCTTACGGATTAGGGCGTCACAAATATCCATGCCCGAGGAGCGATTCGAACCCCCGACCGTAATGGCCGTGCACACCGTGACTGGAGCGCCTCAGTCTCCTCGGCCACCGCGGCCGGCCGAGAAGAAATTTTGCAAGTTTAACGGCACTAGATAAATCTTTCTAAGTTCGACCGCAGTTTTACACTCTGAAAACTTTTAAAGTCTCACTCTTCCGAAGGTCGCGGCACAGACCGGCATAGCTTCGCCGTCGCTAACGCTAGCCGAACACGGACTAACCACGTGGGCCCACCGACCGGCATTTACACCTTCAAATGTTCCAATGTTTGTAAAGCGTATGGGATTTAACTACGGGGTCATCAGTTCCTAAACTTACAGACTACTTAAGAACTGCTTACGGATTAGGGCGTCACAAATATCCATGCCCGAGGAGGGATTCGAACCCCCGACCGCAATGGCCGTGCAGACCGTGACTGGAGCGCCTCAGTCTCCTCGGCCACCGCGGCCGGCCGAGAAGAAATTTTGCAAGTTTAACAGCACTAGATAAATCTTTCTAAGTTCGACCGCAGTTTTACACTCTGAAAACTTTGAAATCTCACTCTTCCGAAGGTCGTGGCACAGACCGGCATAGCTTCGCCGTCGCTAACGCTAGCCGAACACGGACTAACCACGTGGGCCCACCGACCGGCGTTTACACCTTCAAATGTTCCAATGTTTGTAAAGCGTATGGGATTTAACTACGGGGTCATCAGTTCCTAAACTTACAGACTACTTAAGAACTGCTTACGGATTAGGGCGTCACAAATATCCATGCCCGAGGAGCGATTCGAACCCCCGACCGTAATGGCCGTGCCGACCGTGACTGGAGCGCCTCAGTCTCCTCGGCCACCGCGGCCGGCCGAGAAGAAATTTTGCAAGTTTAACAGCACTAGATAAATCTTTCTAAGTTCGACCGCAGTTTTACACTCTGAAAACTTTTAAAGTCTCACTCTTCCGAAGGTCGCGGCACAGACCGGCATAGCTTCGCCGTCGCTAACGCTAGCCGAAAACGGACTAACCACGTGGGCCCACCGACCGGCGTTTACACCTTCAAATGTTCCAATGTTTGTAAAGCGTATGGGATTTAACTACGGGGTCATCAGTTCCTAAACTTACAGACTACTTAAGAACTGCTTACGGATTAGGGCGTCACAAATATCCATGCCCGAGGAGGGATTCGAACCCCCGACCGTAATGGCCGTGCAGACCGTGACTGGAGCGCCTCAGTCTCCTCGGCCACCGCGGCTGGCCGAGAAGAAATTTTGCAAGTTTAACAGCACTAGATAAATCTTTCTAAGTTCGACCGCAGTTTTACACTCTGAAAACTTTGAAATCTCACTCTTCCGAAGGTCGTGGCACAGACCGGCATAGCTTCGCCGTCGCTAACGCTAGCCGAACACGGACTAACCACGTGGGCCCACCGACCGGCGTTTACACCTTCAAATGTTCCAATGTTTGTAAAGCGTATGGGACTTAACTACGGGGTCTTTAGTTCCTAAACTTACAGACTACTTAAGAACTGCTTACGGATTAGGGCGTCACAAATATCCATGCCCGAGGAGGGATTCGAACCCCCGACCGTAATGGCCGTGCAGACCGTGACTGGAGCGCCTCAGTCTCCTCGGTCACCGCGGCCGGCCATGAAGAAATTTTGCAAGTTTAACAGCACTAGATAAATCTTTCTAAGTTCGACCGCAGTTTTACACTCTGAAAACTTTGAAATCTCACTCTTCCGAAGGTCGTGGCACAGACCGGCATAGCTTCGCCGTCGCTAACGCTAGCCGAACACGGACTAACCACGTGGGCCCACCGACCGGCGTTTACACCTTCAAATGTTCCAATGTTTGTAAAGCGTATGGGACTTAACTACGGGGTCATTAGTTCCTAAACTTACAGACTACTTAAGAACTGCTTACGGATTAGGGCGTCACAAATATCCATGCCCGAGGAGCGATTCGAACCCCCGACCGTAATGGCCGTGCAGACCGTGACTGGAGCGCCTCAGTCTCCTCGGCCACCGCGGCCGGCCGAGAAGAAATTTTGCAAGTTTAACAGCACTAGATAAATCTTTCTAAGTTCGACCGCAGTTTTACACTCTGAAAACTTTGAAATCTCACTCTTCCGAAGGTCGTGGCACAAACCGGCATAGCTTCGCCGTCGCTAACGCTAGCCGAACACGGACTAACCACGTGGGCCCACCGACCGGCGTTTACACCTTCAAAGGTTCCAATGTTTGTAAAGCGTATGGGATTTAACTACGGGGTCATCAGTTCCTAAACTTACAGACTACTTAAGAACTGCTTACGGATTAGGGCGTCACAAATATCCATGCCCGAGGAGCGATTCGAACCCCCGACCGTAATGGCCGTACAGACCGTGACTGGAGCGCCTCAGTCTCCTCGGCCACCGCGGCCGGCCGAGAAGAAATTTTGCAAGTTTAACAGCACTAGATAAATCTTTCTAAGTTCGACCGCAGTTTTACACTCTGAAAACTTTTAAAGTCTCACTCTTCCGAAGGTCGCGGCACAGACCGGCATAGCTTCGCCGTCGCTAACGCTAGCCGAACACGGACTAACCACGTGGGCCCACCGACCGGCGTTTACACCTTCAAATGTTCCAATGTTTGTAAAGCGTATGGGATTTAACTACGGGGTCATCAGTTCCTAAACTTACAGACTACTTAAGAACTGCTTACGGATTAGGGCGTCACAAATATCCATGCCCGAGGAGGGATTCGAACCCCCGACCGTAATGGCCGTGCAGACCGTGACTGGAGCGCCTCAGTCTCCTCGGCCACCGCGGCCGGCCGAGAAGAAATTTTGCAAGTTTAACAGCACTAGATAAATCTTTCTAAGTTCGACCGCAGTTTTACACTCTGAAAACTTTGAAATCTCACTCTTCCGAAGGTCGTGGCACAGACCGGCATAGCTTCGCCGTCGCTAACGCTAGCCGAACACGGACTAACCACGTGGGCCCACCGACCGGCGTTTACACCTTCAAATGTTCCAATGTTTGTAAAGCGTATGGGACTTAACTACGGGGTCATTAGTTCCTAAACTTACAGACTACTTAAGAACTGCTTACGGATTAGGGCGTCACAAATATCCATGCCCGAGGAGGGATTCGAACCCCCGACCGTAATGGTCGTGCAGACCGTGACTGGAGCGCCTCAGTCTCCTCGGCCACCGCGGCCGGCCGAGAAGAAATTTTGCAAGTTTAACAGCACTAGATAAATCTTTCTAAGTTCGACCGCAGTTTTACACTCTGAAAACTTTGAAATCTCACTCTTCCGAAGGTCGTGGCACAGACCGGCATAGCTTCGCCGTCACTAACGCTAGCCGAACACGGACTAACCACGTGGGCCCACCGACCGGCGTTTACACCTTCAAATGTTCCAATGTTTGTAAAGCGTATGGGATTTAACTACGGGGTCATCAGTTCCTAAACTTACAGACTACTTAAGAACTGCTTACGGATTAGGGCGTCACAAATATCCATGCCCGAGGAGCGATTCGAACCCCCGACCGTAATGGCCGTACAGACCGTGACTGGAGCGCCTCAGTCTCCTCGGCCACCGCGGCCGGCCGAGAAGAAATTTTGCAAGTTTAACAGCACTAGATAAATCTTTCTAAGTTCGACCGCAGTTTTACACTCTGAAAACTTTTAAAGTCTCACTCTTCCGAAGGTCGCGGCACAGACCGGCATAGCTTCGCCGTCGCTAACGCTAGCCGAACACGGACTAACCACGTGGGCCCACCGACCGGCGTTTACACCTTCAAATGTTCCAATGTTTGTAAAGCGTATGGGATTTAACTACGGGGTCATCAGTTCCTAAACTTACAGACTACTTAAGAACTGCTTACGGATTAGGGCGTCACAAATATCCATGCCCGAGGAGGGATTCGAACCCCCGACCGTAATGGCCGTGCAGACCGTGACTGGAGCGCCTCAGTCTCCTCGGCCACCGCGGCCGGCCGAGAAGAAATTTTGCAAGTTTAACAGCACTAGATAAATCTTTCTAAGTTCGACCGCAGTTTTACACTCTGAAAACTTTGAAATCTCACTCTTCCGAAGGTCGTGGCACAGACCGGCATAGCTTCGCCGTCGCTAACGCTAGCCGAACACGGACTAACCACGTGGGCCCACCGACCGGCGTTTACACCTTCAAATGTTCCAATATTTGTAAAGCGTATGGGACTTAACTACGGGGTCATTAGTTCCTAACCTTACAGACTACTTAAGAACTGCTTACGGATTAGGGCGTCACAAATATCCATGCCCGAGGAGGGATTCGAACCCCCGACCGTAATGGCCGTGCAGACCGTGACTGGAGCGCCTCAGTCTCCTCGGCCACCGCGGCCGGCCGAGAAGACATTTTGCAAGTTTAACAGCACTAGATAAATCTTTCTAAGTTCGACCGCAGTTTTACACTCTGAAAAATTTGAAATCTCACTCTTCCGAAGGTCGTGGCACAGACCGGCATAGCTTCGCCGTCACTAACGCTAGCCGAACACGGACTAACCACGTGGGCCCACCGACCGGCGTTTACACCTTCAAATGTTCCAATGTTTGTAAAGCGTATGGGATTTAACTACGGGGTCATCAGTTCCTAAACTTACAGACTACTTAAGAACTGCTTACGGATTAGGGCGTCACAAATATCCATGCCCGAGGAGGGATTCGAACCCCCGACCGTAATGGCCGTGCAGACCGTGACTGGAGCGCCTCAGTCTCCTCGGCCACCGCGGCCGGCCGAGAAGAAATTTTGCAAGTTTAACAGCACTAGATAAATCTTTCTAAGTTCGACCGCAGTTTTACACTCTGAAAACTTTGAAATCTCACTCTTCCGAAGGTCGTGGCACAGACCGGCATAGCTTCGCCGTCGCTAACGCTAGCCGAACACGGACTAACCACGTGGGCCCACCGACCGGCGTTTACACCTTCAAATGTTCCAATGTTTGTAAAGCGTATGGGATTTAACTACGGGGTCATCAGTTCCTAAACTTACAGACTACTTAAGAACTGCTTACGGATTAGGGCGTCACAAATATCCATGCCCGAGGAGCGATTCGAACCCCCGACCGTAATGGCCGTGCAGACCGTGACTGGAGCGCCTCAGTCTCCTCGGCCACCGCGGCCGGCCGAGAAGAAATTTTGCAAGTTTAACAGCACTAGATAAATCTTTCTAAGTTCGACCGCAGTTTTACACTCTGAAAACTTTGAAATCACACTCTTCCGAAGGTCGTGGCACAGACCGGCATAGCTTCGCCGTCGCTAACGCTAGCCGAACACGGACTAACCACGTGGGCCCACCGACCGGCGTTTACACCTTCAAATGTTCCAATGTTTGTAAAGCGTATGGGACTTAACTACGGGGTCATTAGTTCCTAAACTTACAGACTACTTAAGAACTGCTTACGGATTAGGGCGTCACAAATATCCATGCCCGAGGAGGGATTCGAACCCCCGACCGTAATGGCCGTGCAGACCGTGACTGGAGCGCCTCAGTCTCCTCGGCCACCGCGGCCGGCCGAGAAGAAATTTTGGAAGTTTAACAGCACTAGATAAATCTTTCTAAGTTCGACCGCAGTTTTACACTCTGAAAACTTTGAAATCTCACTCTTCCGAAGGTCGTGGCACAGACCGGCATAGCTTCGCCGTCACTAACGCTAGCCGAACACGGACTAACCACGTGGGCCCACCGACCGGCGTTTACACCTTCAAATGTTCCAATGTTTGTAAAGCGTATGGGATTTAACTACGGGGTCATCAGTTCCTAAACTTACAGACTACTTAAGAACTGCTTACGGATTAGGGCGTCACAAATATCCATGCCCGAGGAGGGATTCGAACCCCCGACCGTAATGGCCGTGCAGACCGTGACTGGAGCGCCTCAGTCTCCTCGGCCACCGCGGCCGGCCGAGAAGAAATTTTGCAAGTTTAACAGCACTAGATAAATCTTTCTAAGTTCGACCGCAGTTTTACACTCTGAAAACTTTTAAAGTCTCACTCTTCCGAAGGTCGCGGCACAGACCGGCATAGCTTCGCCGTCGCTAACGCTAGCCGAACACGGACTAACCACGTGGGCCCACCGACCGGCGTTTACACCTTCAAATGTTCCAATGTTTGTAAAGCGTATGGGATTTAACTACGGGGTCATCAGTTCCTAAACTTACAGACTACTTAAGAACTGCTTACGGATTAGGGCGTCACAAATATCCATGCCCGAGGAGGGATTCGAACCCCCGACCGTAATGGCCGTGCAGACCGTGACTGGAGCGCCTCAGTCTCCTCGGCCACCGCGGCCGGCCGAGAAGAAATTTTGCAAGTTTAACAGCACTAGATAAATCTTTCTAAGTTCGACCGCAGTTTTACACTCTGAAAACTTTGAAATCTCACTCTTCCGAAGGTCGTGGCACAGACCGGCATAGCTTCGCCGTCACTAACGCTAGCCGAACACGGACTAACCACGTGGGCCCACCGACCGGCGTTTACACCTTCAAATGTTCCAATGTTTGTAAAGCGTATGGGACTTAACTACGGGGTCATTAGTTCCTAAACTTACAGACTACTTAAGAACTGCTTACGGATTAGGGCGTCACAAATATCCATGCCCGAGGAGGGATTCGAACCCCCGACCGTAATGGCCGTGCAGACCGTGACTGGAGCGCCTCAGTCTCCTCGGCCACCGCGGCCGGCCGAGAAGAAATTTTGCAAGTTTAACAGCACTAGATAAATCTTTCTAAGTTCGACCGCAGTTTTACACTCTGAAAACTTTGAAATCTCACTCTTCCGAAGGTCGTGGCACAGACCGGCATAGCTTCGCCGTCACTAACGCTAGCCGAACACGGACTAACCACGTGGGCCCACCGACCGGCGTTTACACCTTCAAATGTTCCAATGTTTGTAAAGCGTATGGGACTTAACTACGGGGTCATTAGTTCCTAAACTTACAGACTACTTAAGAACTGCTTACGGATTAGGGCGTCACAAATATCCATGCCCGAGGAGGGATTCGAACCCCCGACCGTAATGGCCGTGCAGACCGTGACTGGAGCGCCTCAGTCTCCTCGGCCACCGCGGCCGGCCGAGAAGAAATTTTGCAAGTTTAACAGCACTAGATAAATCTTTCTAAGTTCGACCGCAGTTTTACACTCTGAAAACTTTGAAATCTCACTCTTCCGAAGGTCGTGGCACAGACCGGCATAGCTTCGCCGTCGCTAACGCTAGCCGAACACGGACTAACCACGTGGGCCCACCGACCGGCGTTTACACCTTCAAATGTTCCAATGTTTGTAAAGCGTAAGGGACTTAACTACGGGGTCATTAGTTCCTAAACTTACAGACTACTTAAGAACTGCTTACGGATTAGGGCGTCACAAATATCCATGCCCGAGGAGGGATTCGAACCCCCGACCGTAATGGCCGTGCAGACCGTGACTGGAGCGCCTCAGTCTCCTCGGCCACCGCGGCCGGCCGAGAAGAAATTTTGCAAGTTTAACAGCACTAGATAAATCTTTCTAAGTTCGACCGCAGTTTTACACTCTGAAAACTTTGAAATCTCACTCTTCCGAAGGTCGCGGCACAGACCGGCATTGCTTCGCCGTCGCTAACGCTAGCCGAACACGGACTAACCACGTGGGCCCACCGACCGGCGTTTACACCTTCAAATGTTCCAATGTTTGTAAAGCGTATGGGATTTAACTACGGGGTCATCAGTTCCTAAACTTACAGACTACTTAAGAACTGCTTACGGATTAGGGCGTCACGAATATCCATGCCCGAGGAGGGATTCGAACCCCCGACCGTAATGGCCGTGCAGACCGTGACTGGAGCGCCTCAGTCTCCTCGGCCACCGCGGCCGGCCGAGAAGAAATTTTGCAAGTTTAACAGCACTAGATAAATCTTTCTAAGTTCGACCGCAGTTTTACACTCTGAAAACTTTGAAATCCCACTCTTCCGAAGGTCGTGGCACAGACCGGCATAGCTTCGCCGTCGCTAACGCTAGCCGAACACGGACTAACCACGTGGGCCCACCGACCGGCGTTTACACCTTCAAATGTTCCAAAGTTTGTAAAGCGTATGGGACTTAACTACGGGGTCATTAGTTCCTAAACTTACAGACTACTTAAGAACTGCTTACGGATTAGTGAGTCACAAATATCCATGCCCGAGGAGGGATTCGAACCCCCGACCGTAATGGCCGTGCAGACCGTGACTGGAGCGCCTCAGTCTCCTCGGCCACCGCGGCCGGCCGAAAAGAAATTTTGCAAGTTTAACAGCACTAGATAAATCTTTCTAAGTTCGACCGCAGTTTTACACTCTGAAAACTTTTAAAGTCTCACTCTTCCGAAGGTCGCGGCACAGACCGGCATAGCTTCGCCGTCGCTAACGCTAGCCGAACACGGACTAACCACGTGGGCCCACCGACCGGCGTTTACACCTTCAAATGTTCCAATGTTTGTAAAGCGTATGGGACTTAACTACGGGGTCATTAGTTCCTAAACTTACAGACTACTTAAGAACTGCTTACGGATTAGGGCGTCACAAATATCCATGCCCGAGGAGGGATTCGAACCCCCGACCGTAATGGCCGTGCAGACCGTGACTGGAGCACCTCAGTCTCCTCGGCCACCGCGGCCGGCCGAGAAGAAATTTTGCAAGTTTAACAGCACTAGATAAATCTTTCTAAGTTCGACCGCAGTTTTACACTCTGAAAACTTTGAAATCTCACTCTTCCGAAGGTCGTGGCACAGACCGGCATAGCTTCGCCGTCGCTAACGCTAGCCGAACACGGACTAACCACGTGGGCCCACCGACCGGCGTTTACACCTTCAAATGTTCCAATGTTTGTAAAGCGTATGGGATTTAACTACGGGGTCATCAGTTCCTAAACTTACAGACAACTTAAGAACTGCTTACGGATTAGGGCGTCACAAATATCCATGCCCGAGGAGGGATTCGAACCCCCGACCGTAATGGCCGTGCAGACCGTGACTGGAGCGCCTCAGTCTCCTCGGTCACCGCGGCCGGCCGAGAAGAAATTTTGCAAGTTTAACAGCACTAGATAAATCTTTCTAAGTTCGACCGCAGTTTTACACTCTGAAAACTTTGAAATCTCACTCTTCCGAAGGTCGTGGCACAGACCGGCATAGCTTCGCCGTCACTAACGCTAGCCGAACACGGACTAACCACGTGGGCCCACCGACCGGCGTTTACACCTTCAAATGTTCCAATGTTTGTAAAGCGTATGGGATTTAACTACGGGGTCATCAGTTCCTAAACTTACAGACTACTTAAGAACTGCTTACGGATTAGGGCGTCACAAATATCCATGCCCGAGGAGGGATTCGAACCCCCGACCGTAATGGCCGTGCAGACCGTGACTGGAGCGCCTCAGTCTCCTCGGCCACCGCGGCCGGCCGAGAAGAAATTTTGCAAGTTTAACAGCACTAGATAAATCTTTCTAAGTTCGACCGCAGTTTTACACTCTGGAAACTTTGAAATCTCACTCTTCCGAAGGTCGTGGCACAGACCAGCATAGCTTCGCCGTCGCTAACGCTAGCCGAACACGGACTAACCACGTGGGCCCACCGACCGGCGTTTACACCTTCAAATGTTCCAATGTTTGTAAAGCGTATGGGATTTAACTACGGGGTCATCAGTTCCTAAACTTACAGACTACTTAAGAACAGCTTACGGATTAGGGCGTCACAAATATCCATGCCCGAGGAGGGATTCGAACCCCCGACCGTAATGGCCGTGCAGACCGTGACTGGAGCGCCTCAGTCTCCTCGGCCACCGCGGCCGGCCGAGAAGAAATTTTGCAAGTTTAACAGCACTAGATAAATCTTTCTATGTTCGACCGCAGTTTTACACTCTGAAAACTGTTAAAGTCTCACTCTTCCGAAGGTCGCGGCACAGACCGGCATAGCTTCGCCGTCGCTAACGCTAGCCGAACACGGACTAACCACGTGGGCCCACCGACCGGCGTTTACACCTTCAAATGTTCCAATGTTTGTAAAGCGTATGGGATTTAACTACGGGGTCATCAGTTCCTAAACTTACAGACTACTTAAGAACTGCTTACGGATTAGGGCGTCACAAATATCCATGCCCGAGGAGGGATTCGAACCCCCGACCGTAATGGTCGTGCAGACCGTGACTGGAGCGCCTCAGTCTCCTCGGCCACCGCGGCCGGCCGAGAAGAAATTTTGCAAGTTTAACAGCACTAGATAAATCTTTCTAAGTTCGACCGCAGTTTTACACTCTGAAAACTTTTAAAGTCTCACTCTTCCGAAGGTCGCGGCACAGACCGGCATAGCTTCGCCGTCGCTAACGCTAGCCGAACACGGACTAACCACGTGGGCCCACCGACCGGCGTTTACACCTTCAAATGTTCCAATGTTTGTAAAGCGTATGGGATTTAACTACGGGGTCATCAGTTCCTAAACTTACAGACTACTTAAGAACTGCTTACGGATTAGGGCGTCACAAATATCCATGCCCGAGGAGGGATTCGAACCCCCGACCGTAATGGCCGTGCAGACCGTGACTGGAGCGCCTCAGTCTCCTCGGCCACCGCGGCCGGCCGAGAAGAAATTTTGCAAGTTTAACAGCACTAGATAAATCTTTCTAAGTTCGACCGCAGTTTTACACTCTGAAAACTTTGAAATCTCACTCTTCCGAAGGTCGTGGCACAGACCGGCATAGCTTCGCCGTCGCTAACGCTAGCCGAACACGGACTAACCACGTGGGCCCACCGACCGGCGTTTACACCTTCAAATGTTCCAATGTTTGTAAAGCGTATGGGATTTAACTACGGGGTCATCAGTTCCTAAACTTACAGACTACTTAAGAACTGCTTACGGATTAGGGCGTCACAAATATCCATGCCCGAGGAGGGATTCGAACCCCCGACCGTAATGGCCGTGCAGACCGTGACTGGAGCGCCTCAGTCTCCTCGGCCACCGCGGCCGGCCGAGAAGAAATTTTGCAAGTTTAACAGCACTAGATAAATCTTTCTAAGTTCGACCGCAGTTTTACACTCTGGAAACTTTGAAATCTCACTCTTCCGAAGGTCGTGGCACAGACCAGCATAGCTTCGCCGTCGCTAACGCTAGCCGAACACGGACTAACCACGTGGGCCCACCGACCGGCGTTTACACCTTCAAATGTTCCAATGTTTGTAAAGTGTATGGGATTTAACTACGGGGTCATCAGTTCCTAAACTTACAGACTACTTAAGAACTGCTTACGGATTAGGGCGTCACAAATATCCATGCCCGAGGAGGGATTCGAACCCCCGACCGTAATGGCCGTGCAGACCGTGACTGGAGCGCCTCAGTCTCCTCGGCCACCGCGGCCGGCCGAGAAGAAATTTTGCAAGTTTAACAGCACTAGATAAATCTTTCTAAGTTCGACCGCAGTTTTACACTCTGAAAACTTTTAAAGTCTCACTCTTCCGAAGGTCGCGGCACAGACCGGCATAGCTTCGCCGTCGCTAACGCTAGCCGAACACGGACTAACCACGTGGGCCCACCGACCGGCGTTTACACCTTCAAATGTTCCAATGTTTGTAAAGCGTATGGGATTTAACTACGGGGTCATCAGTTCCTAAACTTACAGACTACTTAAGAACTGCTTACGGATTAGGGCGTCACAAATATCCATGCCCGAGGAGGGATTCGAACCCCCGACCGTAATGGTCGTGCAGACCGTGACTGGAGCGCCTCAGTCTCCTCGGCCACCGCGGCCGGCCGAGAAGAAATTTTGCAAGTTTAACAGCACTAGATAAATCTTTCTAAGTTCGACCGCAGTTTTACACTCTGAAAACTTTTAAAGTCTCACTCTTCCGAAGGTCGCGGCACAGACCGGCATAGCTTCGCCGTCGCTAACGCTAGCCGAACACGGACTAACCACGTGGGCCCACCGACCGGCGTTTACACCTTCAAATGTTCCAATGTTTGTAAAGCGTATGGGATTTAACTACGGGGTCATCAGTTCCTAAACTTACAGACTACTTAAGAACTGCTTACGGATTAGGGCGTCACAAATATCCATGCCCGAGGAGGGATTCGAACCCCCGACCGTAATGGCCGTGCAGACCGTGACTGGAGCGCCTCAGTCTCCTCGGCCACCGCGGCCGGCCGAGAAGAAATTTTGCAAGTTTAACAGCACTAGATAAATCTTTCTAAGTTCGACCGCAGTTTTACACTCTGAAAACTTTGAAATCTCACTCTTCCGAAGGTCGTGGCACAGACCGGCATAGCTTCGCCGTCGCTAACGCTAGCCGAACACGGACTAACCACGTGGGCCCACCGACCGGCGTTTACACCTTCAAATGTTCCAATGTTTGTAAAGCGTATGGGATTTAACTACGGGGTCATCAGTTCCTAAACTTACAGACTACTTAAGAACTGCTTACGGATTAGGGCGTCACAAATATCCATGCCCGAGGAGGGATTCGAACCCCCGACCGTAATGGCCGTGCAGACCGTGACTGGAGCGCCTCAGTCTCCTCGGCCACCGCGGCCGGCCGAGAAGAAATTTTGCAAGTTTAACAGCACTAGATAAATCTTTCTAAGTTCGACCGCAGTTTTACACTCTGGAAACTTTGAAATCTCACTCTTCCGAAGGTCGTGGCACAGACCAGCATAGCTTCGCCGTCGCTAACGCTAGCCGAACACGGACTAACCACGTGGGCCCACCGACCGGCGTTTACACCTTCAAATGTTCCAATGTTTGTAAAGCGTATGGGATTTAACTACGGGGTCATCAGTTCCTAAACTTACAGACTACTTAAGAACTGCTTACGGATTAGGGCGTCACAAATATCCATGCCCGAGGAGGGATTCGAACCCCCGACCGTAATGGCCGTGCAGACCGTGACTGGAGCGCCTCAGTCTCCTCGGCCACCGCGGCCGGCCGAGAAGAAATTTTGCAAGTTTAACAGCACTAGATAAATCTTTCTAAGTTCGACCGCAGTTTTACACTCTGAAAACTTTTAAAGTCTCACTCTTCCGAAGGTCGCGGCACAGACCGGCATAGCTTCGCCGTCGCTAACGCTAGCCGAACACGGACTAACCACGTGGGCCCACCGACCGGCGTTTACACCTTCAAATGTTCCAATGTTTGTAAAGCGTATGGGATTTAACTACGGGGTCATCAGTTCCTAAACTTACAGACTACTTAAGAACTGCTTACGGATTAGGGCGTCACAAATATCCATGCCCGAGGAGGGATTCGAACCCCCGACCGTAATGGCCGTGCAGACCGTGACTGGAGCGCCTCAGTCTCCTCGGCCACCGCGGCCGGCCGAGAAGAAATTTTGCAAGTTTAACAGCACTAGATAAATCTTTCTAAGTTCGACCGCAGTTTTACACTCTGAAAACTTTTAAAGTCTCACTCTTCCGAAGGTCGCGGCACAGACCGGCATAGCTTCGCCGTCGCTAACGCTAGCCGAACACGGACTAACCACGTGGGCCCACCGACCGGCGTTTACACCTTCAAATGTTCCAATGTTTGTAAAGCGTATGGGACTTAACTACGGGGTCATTAGTTCCTAAACTTACAGACTACTTAAGAACTGCTTACGGATTAGGGCGTCACAAATATCCATGCCCGAGGAGGGATTCGAACCCCCGACCGTAATGGCCGTGCCGACCGTGACTGGAGCGCCTCAGTCTCCTCGGCCACCGCGGCCGGCCGAGAAGAAATTTTGCAAGTTTAACAGCACTAGATAAATCTTTCTAAGTTCGACCGCAGTTTTACACTCTGAAAACTTTGAAATCTCACTCTTCCGAAGGTCGTGGCACAGACCGTCATAGCTTCGCCGTCGCTAACGCTAGCCGAACACGGACTAACCACGTGGGCCCACCGACCGGCGTTTACACCTTCAAATGTTCCAATGTTTGTAAAGCGTATGGGATTTAACTACGGGGTCATCAGTTCCTAAACTTACAGACAACTTAAGAACTGCTTACGGATTAGGGCGTCACAAATATCCATGCCCGAGGAGGGATTCGAACCCCCGACCGTAATGGCCGTGCAGACCGTGACTGGAGCGCCTCAGTCTCCTCGGCCACCGCGGCCGGCCGAGAAGAAATTTTGCAAGTTTAACAGCACTAGATAAATCTTTCTAAGTTCGACCGCAGTTTTACACTCTGAAAACTTTTAAAGTCTCACTCTTCCGAAGGTCGCGGCACAGACCGGCATAGCTTCGCCGTCGCTAACGCTAGCCGAACACGGACTAACCACGTGGGCCCACCGACCGGCGTTTACACCTTCAAATGTTCCAATGTTTGTAAAGCGTATGGGACTTAACTACGGGGTCATTAGTTCCTAAACTTACAGACTACTTAAGAACTGCTTACGGATTAGGGCGTCACAAATATCCATGCCCGAGGAGGGATTCGAACCCCCGACCGTAATGGCCGTGCAGACCGTGACTGGAGCGCCTCAGTCTCCTCGGCCACCGCGGCCGGCCGAGAAGAAATTTTGCAAGTTTAACAGCACTAGATAAATCTTTCTAAGTTCGACCGCAGTTTTACACTCTGAAAACTTTGAAATCTCACTCTTCCGAAGGTCGTGGCTCAGACCGGCATAGCTTCGCCGTCACTAACGCTAGCCGAACACGGACTAACCACGTGGGCCCACCGACCGGCGTTTACACCTTCAAATGTTCCAATGTTTGTAAAGCGTATGGGACTTAACTACGGGGTCATTAGTTCCTAAACTTACAGACTACTTAAGAACTGCTTACGGATTATGGCGTCACAAATATCCATGCCCGAGGAGGGATTCGAACCCCCGACCGTAATGGCCGTGCAGACCGTGACTGGAGCGCCTCAGTCTCCTCGGCCACCGCGGCCGGCCGAGAAGAAATTTTGCAAGTTTAACAGCACTAGATAAATCTTTCTAAGTTCGACCGCAGTTTTACACTCTGAAAACTTTGAAATCTCACTCTTCCGAAGGTCGTGGCACAGACCGGCATAGCTTCGCCGTCGCTAACGCTAGCCGAACACGGACTAACCACGTGGGCCCACCGACCGGCGTTTACACCTTCAAATGTTCCAATGTTTGTAAAGCGTAAGGGACTTAACTACGGGGTCATTAGTTCCTAAACTTACAGACTACTTAAGAACTGCTTACGGATTAGGGCGTCACAAATATCCATGCCCGAGGAGGGATTCGAACCCCCGACCGTAATGGCCGTGCAGACCGTGACTGGAGCGCCTCAGTCTCCTCGGCCACCGCGGCCGGCCGAGAAGAAATTTTGCAAGTTTAACAGCACTAGATAAATCCTTCTAAGTTCGACCGCAGTTTTACACTCTGAAAACTTTGAAATCTCACTCTTCCGAAGGTCGCGGCACAGACCGGCATAGCTTCGCCGTCGCTAACGCTAGCCGAACACGGACTAACCACGTGGGCCCACCGACCGGCGTTTACACCTTCAAATGTTCCAATGTTTGTAAAGCGTATGGGATTTAACTACGGGGTAATCAGTTCCTAAACTTACAGACTACTTAAGAACTGCTTACGGATTAGGGCGTCACAAATATCCATGCCCGAGGAGGGATTCGAACCCCCGACCGTAATGGCCGTACAGACCGTGACTGGAGCGCCTCAGTCTCCTCGGCCACCGCGGCCGGCCGAGAAGAAATTTTGCAAGTTTAACAGCACTAGATAAATCTTTCTAAGTTCGACCGCAGTTTTACACTCTGAAAACTTTGAAATCTCACTCTTCCGTAGGTCGTGGCACAGACCGGCATAGCTTCGCCGTCGCTAACGCTAGCCGAACACGGACTAACCACGTGGGCCCACCGACCGGCGTTTACACCTTCAAATGTTCCAATGTTTGTAAAGCGTATGGGATTTAACTACGGGGTCATCAGTTCCTAAACTTACAGACTACTTAAGAACTGCTTACGGATTAGGGCGTCACGAATATCCATGCCCGAGGAGGGATTCGAACCCCCGACCGTAATGGCCGTGCAGACCGTGACTGGAGCGCCTCAGTCTCCTCGGCCACCGCGGCCGGCCGAGAAGAAATTTTGCAAGTTTAACAGCACTAGATAAATCTTTCTAAGTTCGACCGCAGTTTTACACTCTGAAAAATTTGAAATCTCACTCTTCCGAAGGTCGTGGCACAGACCGGCATAGCTTCGCCGTCGCTAACGCTAGCCGAACACGGACTAACCACGTGGGCCCACCGACCGGCGTTTACACCTTCAAATGTTCCAAAGTTTGTAAAGCGTATGGGACTTAACTACGGGGTCATTAGTTCCTAAACTTACAGACTACTTAAGAACTGCTTACGGATTAGGGAGTCACAAATATCCATGCCCGAGGAGGGATTCGAACCCCCGACCGTAATGGCCGTGCAGACCGTGACTGGAGCGCCTCAGTCTCCTCGGCCACCGCGGCCGGCCGAGAAGAAATTTTGCAAGTTTAACAGCACTAGATAAATCTTTCTAAGTTCGACCGCAGTTTTACACTCTGAAAACTTTGAAATCTCACTCTTCCGTAGGTCGTGGCACAGACCGGCATAGCTTCGCCGTCGCTAACGCTAGCCGAACACGGACTAACCACGTGGGCCCACCGACCGGCGTTTACACCTTCAAATGTTCCAATGTTTGTAAAGCGTATGGGATTTAACTACGGGGTCATCAGTTCCTAAACTTACAGACTACTTAAGAACTGCTTACGGATTAGGGCGTCACGAATATCCATGCCCGAGGAGGGATTCGAACCCCCGACCGTAATGGCCGTGCAGACCGTGACTGGAGCGCCTCAGTCTCCTCGGCCACCGCGGCCGGCCGAGAAGAAATTTTGCAAGTTTAACAGCACTAGATAAATCTTTCTAAGTTCGACCGCAGTTTTACACTCTGAAAACTTTTAAAGTCTCACTCTTCCGAAGGTCGCGGCACAGACCGGCATAGCTTCGCCGTCGCTAACGCTAGCCGAACACGGACTAACCACGTGGGCCCACCGACCGGCGTTTACACCTTCAAATGTTCCAATGTTTGTAAAGCGTATGGGACTTAACTACGGGGTCATTAGTTCCTAAACTTACAGACTACTTAAGAACTGCTTACGGATTAGGGCGTCACAAATATCCATGCCCGAGGAGGGATTCGAACCCCCGACCGTAATGGCCGTGCAGACCGTGACTGGAGCGCCTCAGTCTCCTCGGCCACCGCGGCCGGCCGAGAAGAAATTTTGCAAGTTTAACAGCACTAGATAAATCTTTCTAAGTTCGACCGCAGTTTTACACTCTGAAAACTTTGAAATCTCACTCTTCCGAAGGTCGTGGCACAGACCGGCATAGCTTCGCCGTCGCTAACGCTAGCCGAACACGGACTAACCACGTGGGCCCACCGACCGGCGTTTACACCTTCAAATGTTCCAATGTTTGTAAAGCGTATGGGACTTAACTACGGGGTCATTAGTTCCTAAACTTACAGACTACTTAAGAACTGCTTACGGATTAGGGCGTCACAAATATCCATGCCCGAGGAGGGATTCGAACCCCCGACCGTAATGGCCGTGCAGACCGTGACTGGAGCGCCTCAGTCTCCTCGGCCACCGCGGCCGGCCGAGAAGAAATTTTGCAAGTTTAACAGCACTAGATAAATCTTTCTAAGTTCGACCGCAGTTTTACACTCTGAAAACTTTGAAATCTCACTCTTCCGAAGGTCGTGGCACAGACCGGCATAGCTTCGCCGTCGCTAACGCTAGCCGAACACGGACTAACCACGTGGGCCCACCGACCGGCGTTTACACCTTCAAATGTTCCAATGTTTGTAAAGCGTAAGGGACTTAACTACGGGGTCATTAGTTCCTAAACTTACAGACTACTTAAGAACTGCTTACGGATTAGGGCGTCACAAATATCCATGCCCGAGGAGGGATTCGAACCCCCGACCGTAATGGCCGTGCAGACCGTGACTGGAGCGCCTCAGTCTCCTCGGCCACCGCGGCCGGCCGAGAAGAAATTTTGCAAGTTTAACAGCACTAGATAAATCTTTCTAAGTTCGACCGCAGTTTTACACTCTGAAAACTTTGAAATCTCACTCTTCCGAAGGTCGCGGCACAGACCGGCATAGCTTCGCCGTCGCTAACGCTAGCCGAACACGGACTAACCACGTGGGCCCACCGACCGGCGTTTACACCTTCAAATGTTCCAATGTTTGTAAAGCGTATGGGATTTAACTACGGGGTAATCAGTTCCTAAACTTACAGACTACTTAAGAACTGCTTACGGATTAGGGCGTCACAAATATCCATGCCCGAGGAGGGATTCGAACCCCCGACCGTAATGGCCGTACAGACCGTGACTGGAGCGCCTCAGTCTCCTCGGCCACCGCGGCCGGCCGAGAAGAAATTTTGCAAGTTTAACAGCACTAGATAAATCTTTCTAAGTTCGACCGCAGTTTTACACTCTGAAAACTTTGAAATCTCACTCTTCCGTAGGTCGTGGCACAGACCGGCATAGCTTCGCCGTCGCTAACGCTAGCCGAACACGGACTAACCACGTGGGCCCACCGACCGGCGTTTACACCTTCAAATGTTCCAATGTTTGTAAAGCGTATGGGATTTAACTACGGGGTCATCAGTTCCTAAACTTACAGACTACTTAAGAACTGCTTACGGATTAGGGCGTCACGAATATCCATGCCCGAGGAGGGATTCGAACCCCCGACCGTAATGGCCGTGCAGACCGTGACTGGAGCGCCTCAGTCTCCTCGGCCACCGCGGCCGGCCGAGAAGAAATTTTGCAAGTTTAACAGCACTAGATAAATCTTTCTAAGTTCGACCGCAGTTTTACACTCTGAAAAATTTGAAATCTCACTCTTCCGAAGGTCGTGGCACAGACCGGCATAGCTTCGCCGTCGCTAACGCTAGCCGAACACGGACTAACCACGTGGGCCCACCGACCGGCGTTTACACCTTCAAATGTTCCAAAGTTTGTAAAGCGTATGGGACTTAACTACGGGGTCATTAGTTCCTAAACTTACAGACTACTTAAGAACTGCTTACGGATTAGGGAGTCACAAATATCCATGCCCGAGGAGGGATTCGAACCCCCGACCGTAATGGCCGTGCAGACCGTGACTGGAGCGCCTCAGTCTCCTCGGCCACCGCGGCCGGCCGAGAAGAAATTTTGCAAGTTTAACAGCACTAGATAAATCTTTCTAAGTTCGACCGCAGTTTTACACTCTGAAAACTTTGAAATCTCACTCTTCCGTAGGTCGTGGCACAGACCGGCATAGCTTCGCCGTCGCTAACGCTAGCCGAACACGGACTAACCACGTGGGCCCACCGACCGGCGTTTACACCTTCAAATGTTCCAATGTTTGTAAAGCGTATGGGATTTAACTACGGGGTCATCAGTTCCTAAACTTACAGACTACTTAAGAACTGCTTACGGATTAGGGCGTCACGAATATCCATGCCCGAGGAGGGATTCGAACCCCCGACCGTAATGGCCGTGCAGACCGTGACTGGAGCGCCTCAGTCTCCTCGGCCACCGCGGCCGGCCGAGAAGAAATTTTGCAAGTTTAACAGCACTAGATAAATCTTTCTAAGTTCGACCGCAGTTTTACACTCTGAAAACTTTGAAATCTCACTCTTCCGAAGGTCGTGGCACAGACCGGCATAGCTTCGCCGTCGCTAACGCTAGCCGAACACGGACTAACCACGTGGGCCCACCGACCGGCGTTTACACCTTCAAATGTTCCAAAGTTTGTAAAGCGTATGGGACTTAACTACGGGGTCATTAGTTCCTAAACTTACAGACTACTTAAGAACTGCTTACGGATTAGGGAGTCACAAATATCCATGCCCGAGGAGGGATTCGAACCCCCGACCGTAATGGCCGTGCAGACCGTGACTGGAGCGCCTCAGTCTCCTCGGCCACCGCGGCCGGCCGAGAAGAAATTTTGCAAGTTTAACAGCACTAGATAAATCTTTCTAAGTTCGACCGCAGTTTTACACTCTGAAAACTTTTAAAGTCTCACTCTTCCGAAGGTCGCGGCACAGACCGGCATAGCTTCGCCGTCGCTAACGCTAGCCGAACACGGACTAACCACGTGGGCCCACCGACCGGCGTTTACACCTTCAAATGTTCCAATGTTTGTAAAGCGTATGGGATTTAACTACGGGGTCATCAGTTCCTAAACTTACAGACAACTTAAGAACTGCTTATGGATTAGGGCGTCACAAATATCCATGCCCGAGGAGGGATTCGAACCCCCGACCGTAATGGCCGTGCAGACCGTGACTGGAGCGCCTCAGTCTCCTCGGTCACCGCGGCCGGCCGAGAAGAAATTTTGCAAGTTTAACAGCACTAGATAAATCTTTCTAAGTTCGACCGCAGTTTTACACTCTGAAAACTTTGAAATCTCACTCTTCCGAAGGTCGTGGCACAGACCGGCATAGCTTCGCCGTCGCTAACGCTAGCCGAACACGGACTAACCACGTGGGCCCACCGACCGGCGTTTACACCTTCAAATGTTCCAATGTTTGTAAAGCGTATGGGATTTAACTACGGGGTCATCAGTTCCTAAACTTACAGACTACTTAAGAACTGCTTACGGATTAGGGCGTCACAAATATCCATGCCCGAGGAGGGATTCGAACCCCCGACCGTAATGGCCGTGCAGACCGTGACTGGAGCGCCTCAGTCTCCTCGGCCACCGCGGCCGGCCGAGAAGAAATTTTGCAAGTTTAACAGCACTAGATAAATCTTTCTAAGTTCGACCGCAGTTTTACACTCTGAAAACTTTTAAAGTCTCACTCTTCCGAAGGTCGCGGCACAGACCGGCATAGCTTCGCCGTCGCTAACGCTAGCCGAACACGGACTAACCACGTGGGCCCACCGACCGGCGTTTACACCTTCAAATGTTCCAATGTTTGTAAAGCGTATGGGATTTAACTACGGGGTCATCAGTTCCTAAACTTACAGACTACTTAAGAACTGCTTACGGATTAGGGCGTCACGAATATCCATGCCCGAGGAGGGATTCGAACCCCCGACCGTAATGGCCGTGCAGACCGTGACTGGAGCGCCTCAGTCTCCTCGGCCACCGCGGCCGGCCGAGAAGAAATTTTGCAAGTTTAACAGCACTAGATAAATCTTTCTAAGTTCGACCGCAGTTTTACACTCTGAAAACTTTGAAATCTCACTCTTCCGAAGGTCGTGGCACAGACCGGCATAGCTTCGCCGTCGCTAACGCTAGCCGAACACGGACTAACCACGTGGGCCCACCGACCGGCGTTTACACCTTCAAATGTTCCAATGTTTGTAAAGCGTATGGGACTTAACTACGGGGTCATTAGTTCCTAAACTTACAGACTACTTAAGAACTGCTTACGGATTAGGGAGTCACAAATATCCATGCCCGAGGAGGGATTCGAACCCCCGACCGTAATGGCCGTGCAGACCGTGACTGGAGCGCCTCAGTCTCCTCGGCCACCGCGGCCGGCCGAGAAGAAATTTTGCAAGTTTAACAGCACTAGATAAATCTTTCTAAGTTCGACCGCAGTTTTACACTCTGAAAACTTTGAAATCTCACTCTTCCGTAGGTCGTGGCACAGACCGGCATAGCTTCGCCGTCGCTAACGCTAGCCGAACACGGACTAACCACGTGGGCCCACCGACCGGCGTTTACACCTTCAAATGTTCCAATGTTTGTAAAGCGTATGGGATTTAACTACGGGGTCATCAGTTCCTAAACTTACAGACTACTTAAGAACTGCTTACGGATTAGGGCGTCACGAATATCCATGCCCGAGGAGGGATTCGAACCCCCGACCGTAATGGCCGTGCAGACCGTGACTGGAGCGCCTCAGTCTCCTCGGCCACCGCGGCCGGCCGAGAAGAAATTTTGCAAGTTTAACAGCACTAGATAAATCTTTCTAAGTTCGACCGCAGTTTTACACTCTGAAAACTTTGAAATCTCACTCTTCCGAAGGTCGTGGCACAGACCGGCATAGCTTCGCCGTCGCTAACGCTAGCCGAACACGGACTAACCACGTGGGCCCACCGACCGGCGTTTACACCTTCAAATGTTCCAAAGTTTGTAAAGCGTATGGGACTTAACTACGGGGTCATTAGTTCCTAAACTTACAGACTACTTAAGAACTGCTTACGGATTAGGGAGTCACAAATATCCATGCCCGAGGAGGGATTCGAACCCCCGACCGTAATGGCCGTGCAGACCGTGACTGGAGCGCCTCAGTCTCCTCGGCCACCGCGGCCGGCCGAGAAGAAATTTTGCAAGTTTAACAGCACTAGATAAATCTTTCTAAGTTCGACCGCAGTTTTACACTCTGAAAACTTTTAAAGTCTCACTCTTCCGAAGGTCGCGGCACAGACCGGCATAGCTTCGCCGTCGCTAACGCTAGCCGAACACGGACTAACCACGTGGGCCCACCGACCGGCGTTTACACCTTCAAATGTTCCAATGATTGTAAAGCGTATGGGATTTAACTACGGGGTCATCAGTTCCTAAACTTACAGACAACTTAAGAACTGCTTACGGATTAGGGCGTCACAAATATCCATGCCCGAGGAGGGATTCGAACCCCCGACCGTAATGGCCGTGCAGACCGTGACTGGAGCGCCTCAGTCTCCTCGGTCACCGCGGCCGGCCGAGAAGAAATTTTGCAAGTTTAACAGCACTAGATAAATCTTTCTAAGTTCGACCGCAGTTTTACACTCTGAAAACTTTGAAATCTCACTCTTCCGAAGGTCGTGGCACAGACCGGCATAGCTTCGCCGTCGCTAACGCTAGCCGAACACGGACTAACCACGTGGGCCCACCGACCGGCGTTTACACCTTCAAATGTTCCAATGTTTGTAAAGCGTATGGGATTTAACTACGGGGTCATCAGTTCCTAAACTTACAGACTACTTAAGAACTGCTTACGGATTAGGGCGTCACAAATATCCATGCCCGAGGAGGGATTCGAACCCCCGACCGTAATGGCCGTGCAGACCGTGACTGGAGCGCCTCAGTCTCCTCGGCCACCGCGGCCGGCCGAGAAGAAATTTTGCAAGTTTAACAGCACTAGATAAATCTTTCTAAGTTCGACCGCAGTTTTACACTCTGAAAACTTTTAAAGTCTCACTCTTCCGAAGGTCGCGGCACAGACCGGCATAGCTTCGCCGTCGCTAACGCTAGCCGAACACGGACTAACCACGTGGGCCCACCGACCGGCGTTTACACCTTCAAATGTTCCAATGTTTGTAAAGCGTATGGGATTTAACTACGGGGTCATCAGTTCCTAAACTTACAGACTACTTAAGAACTGCTTACGGATTAGGGCGTCACAAATATCCATGCCCGAGGAGGGATTCGAACCCCCGACCGTAATGGCCGTGCAGACCGTGACTGGAGCGCCTCAGTCTCCTCGGCCACCGCGGCCGGCCGAGAAGAAATTTTGCAAGTTTAACAGCACTAGATAAATCTTTCTAAGTTCGACCGCAGTTTTACACTCTGAAAACTTTTAAAGTCTCACTCTTCCGAAGGTCGCGGCACAGACCGGCATAGCTTCGCCGTCGCTAACGCTAGCCGAACACGGACTAACCACGTGGGCCCACCGACCGGCGTTTACACCTTCAAATGTTCCAATGTTTGTAAAGCGTATGGGACTTAACTACGGGGTCATTAGTTCCTAAACTTACAGACTACTTAAGAACTGCTTACGGATTAGGGCGTCACAAATATCCATGCCCGAGGAGGGATTCGAACCCCCGACCGTAATGGCCGTGCAGACCGTGACTGGAGCACCTCAGTCTCCTCGGCCACCGCGGCCGGCCGAGAAGAAATTTTGCAAGTTTAACAGCACTAGATAAATCTTTCTAAGTTCGACCGCAGTTTTACACTCTGAAAACTTTTAAAGTCTCACTCTTCCGAAGGTCGCGGCACAGACCGGCATAGCTTCGCCGTCGCTAACGCTAGCCGAAAACGGACTAACCACGTGGGCCCACCGACCGGCGTTTACACCTTCAAATGTTCCAAAGTTTGTAAAGCGTATGGGACTTAACTACGGGGTCATTAGTTCCTAAACTTACAGACTACTTAAGAACTGCTTACGGATTAGGGAGTCAAAAAATATCCATGCCCGAGGAGGGATTCGAACCCCCGACCGTAATGGCCGTGCAGACCGTGACTGGAGCGCCTCAGTCTCCTCGGCCACCGCGGCCGGCCGAGAAGAAATTTTGCAAGTTTAACAGCACTAGATAAATCTTTCTAAGTTCGACCGCAGTTTTACACTCTGAAAACTTTGAAATCTCACTCTTCCGAAGGTCGTGGCACAGACCGGCATAGCTTCGCCGTCGCTAACGCTAGCCGAACACGGACTAACCACGTGGGCCCACCGACCGGCGTTTACACCTTCAAATGTTCCAAAGTTTGTAAAGCGTATGGGACTTAACTACGGGGTCATTAGTTCCTAAACTTACAGACTACTTAAGAACTGCTTACGGATTAGGGAGTCACAAATATCCATGCCCGAGGAGGGATTCGAACCCCCGACCGTAATGGCCGTGCAGACCGTGACTGGAGCGCCTCAGTCTCCTCGGCCACCGCGGCCGGCCGAGAAGAAATTTTGCAAGTTTAACAGCACTAGATAAATCTTTCTAAGTTCGACCGCAGTTTTACACTCTGAAAACTTTTAAAGTCTCACTCTTCCGAAGGTTGCGGCACAGACCGGCATAGCTTCGCCGTCGCTAACGCTAGCCGAACACGGACTAACCACGTGGGCCCACCGACCGGCGTTTACACCTTCAAATGTTCCAATGTTTGTAAAGCGTATGGGATTTAACTACGGGGTCATCAGTTCCTAAACTTACAGACTACTTAAGAACTGCTTACGGATTAGGGCGTCACAAATATCCATGCCCGAGGAGGGATTCGAACCCCCGACCGTAATGGCCGTGCAGACCGTGACTGGAGCGCCTCAGTCTCCTCGGCCACCGCGGCCGGCCGAGAAGAAATTTTGCAAGTTTAACAGCACTAGATAAATCTTTCTAAGTTCGACCGCAGTTTTACACTCTGAAAACTTTTAAAGTCTCACTCTTCCGAAGGTCGCGGCACAGACCGGCATAGCTTCGCCGTCGCTAACGCTAGCCGAACACGGACTAACCACGTGGGCCCACCGACCGGCGTTTACACCTTCAAATGTTCCAATGTTTGTAAAGCGTATGGGACTTAACTACGGGGTCATTAGTTCCTAAACTTACAGACTACTTAAGAACTGCTTACGGATTAGGGCGTCACAAATATCCATGCCCGAGGAGGGATTCGAACCCCCGACCGTAATGGCCGTGCAGACCGTGACTGGAGCACCTCAGTCTCCTCGGCCACCGCGGCCGGCCGAGAAGAAATTTTGCAAGTTTAACAGCACTAGATAAATCTTTCTAAGTTCGACCGCAGTTTTACACTCTGAAAACTTTGAAATCTCACTCTTCCGAAGGTCGTGGCACAGACCGGCATAGCTTCGCCGTCGCTAACGCTAGCCGAACACGGACTAACCACGTGGGCCCACCGACCGGCGTTTACACCTTCAAATGTTCCAATGTTTGTAAAGCGTATGGGATTTAACTACGGGGTCATCAGTTCCTAAACTTACAGACTACTTAAGAACTGCTTACGGATTAGGGCGTCACAAATATCCATGCCCGAGGAGGGATTCGAACCCCCGACCGTAATGGCCGTGCAGACCGTGACTGGAGCGCCTCAGTCTCCTCGGCCACCGCGGCCGGCCGAGAAGAAATTTTGCAAGTTTAACAGCACTAGATAAATCTTTCTAAGTTCGACCGCAGTTTTACACTCTGAAAACTTTTAAAGTCTCACTCTTCCGAAGGTCGCGGCACAGACCGGCATAGCTTCGCCGTCGCTAACGCTAGCCGAACACGGACTAACCACGTGGGCCCACCGACCGGCGTTTACACCTTCAAATGTTCCAATGTTTGTAAAGCGTATGGGATTTAACTACGGGGTCATCAGTTCCTAAACTTACAGACTACTTAAGAACTGCTTACGGATTAGGGCGTCACAAATATCCATGCCCGAGGAGGGATTCGAACCCCCGACCGTAATGGCCGTGCAGACCGTGACTGGAGCGCCTCAGTCTCCTCGGCCACCGCGGCCGGCCGAGAAGAAATTTTGCAAGTTTAACAGCACTAGATAAATCTTTCTAAGTTCGACCGCAGTTTTACACTCTGAAAACTTTTAAAGTCTCACTCTTCCGAAGGTCGCGGCACAGACCGGCATAGCTTCGCCGTCGCTAACGCTAGCCGAACACGGACTAACCACGTGGGCCCACCGACCGGCGTTTACACCTTCAAATGTTCCAATGTTTGTAAAGCGTATGGGACTTAACTACGGGGTCATTAGTTCCTAAACTTACAGACTACTTAAGAACTGCTTACGGATTAGGGCGTCACAAATATCCATGCCCGAGGAGGGATTCGAACCCCCGACCGTAATGGCCGTGCAGACCGTGACTGGAGCACCTCAGTCTCCTCGGCCACCGCGGCCGGCCGAGAAGAAATTTTGCAAGTTTAACAGCACTAGATAAATCTTTCTAAGTTCGACCGCAGTTTTACACTCTGAAAACTTTTAAAGTCTCACTCTTCCGAAGGTCGCGGCACAGACCGGCATAGCTTCGCCGTCGCTAACGCTAGCCGAAAACGGACTAACCACGTGGGCCCACCGACCGGCGTTTACACCTTCAAATGTTCCAAAGTTTGTAAAGCGTATGGGACTTAACTACGGGGTCATTAGTTCCTAAACTTACAGACTACTTAAGAACTGCTTACGGATTAGGGAGTCAAAAAATATCCATGCCCGAGGAGGGATTCGAACCCCCGACCGTAATGGCCGTGCAGACCGTGACTGGAGCGCCTCAGTCTCCTCGGCCACCGCGGCCGGCCGAGAAGAAATTTTGCAAGTTTAACAGCACTAGATAAATCTTTCTAAGTTCGACCGCAGTTTTACACTCTGAAAACTTTGAAATCTCACTCTTCCGAAGGTCGTGGCACAGACCGGCATAGCTTCGCCGTCGCTAACGCTAGCCGAACACGGACTAACCACGTGGGCCCACCGACCGGCGTTTACACCTTCAAATGTTCCAAAGTTTGTAAAGCGTATGGGACTTAACTACGGGGTCATTAGTTCCTAAACTTACAGACTACTTAAGAACTGCTTACGGATTAGGGAGTCACAAATATCCATGCCCGAGGAGGGATTCGAACCCCCGACCGTAATGGCCGTGCAGACCGTGACTGGAGCGCCTCAGTCTCCTCGGCCACCGCGGCCGGCCGAGAAGAAATTTTGCAAGTTTAACAGCACTAGATAAATCTTTCTAAGTTCGACCGCAGTTTTACACTCTGAAAACTTTTAAAGTCTCACTCTTCCGAAGGTTGCGGCACAGACCGGCATAGCTTCGCCGTCGCTAACGCTAGCCGAACACGGACTAACCACGTGGGCCCACCGACCGGCGTTTACACCTTCAAATGTTCCAATGTTTGTAAAGCGTATGGGATTTAACTACGGGGTCATCAGTTCCTAAACTTACAGACTACTTAAGAACTGCTTACGGATTAGGGCGTCACAAATATCCATGCCCGAGGAGGGATTCGAACCCCCGACCGTAATGGCCGTGCAGACCGTGACTGGAGCGCCTCAGTCTCCTCGGCCACCGCGGCCGGCCGAGAAGAAATTTTGCAAGTTTAACAGCACTAGATAAATCTTTCTAAGTTCGACCGCAGTTTTACACTCTGAAAACTTTTAAAGTCTCACTCTTCCGAAGGTCGCGGCACAGACCGGCATAGCTTCGCCGTCGCTAACGCTAGCCGAACACGGACTAACCACGTGGGCCCACCGACCGGCGTTTACACCTTCAAATGTTCCAATGTTTGTAAAGCGTATGGGACTTAACTACGGGGTCATTAGTTCCTAAACTTACAGACTACTTAAGAACTGCTTACGGATTAGGGCGTCACAAATATCCATGCCCGAGGAGGGATTCGAACCCCCGACCGTAATGGCCGTGCAGACCGTGACTGGAGCACCTCAGTCTCCTCGGCCACCGCGGCCGGCCGAGAAGAAATTTTGCAAGTTTAACAGCACTAGATAAATCTTTCTAAGTTCGACCGCAGTTTTACACTCTGAAAACTTTGAAATCTCACTCTTCCGAAGGTCGTGGCACAGACCGGCATAGCTTCGCCGTCGCTAACGCTAGCCGAACACGGACTAACCACGTGGGCCCACCGACCGGCGTTTACACCTTCAAATGTTCCAATGTTTGTAAAGCGTATGGGATTTAACTACGGGGTCATCAGTTCCTAAACTTACAGACAACTTAAGAACTGCTTACGGATTAGGGCGTCACAAATATCCATGCCCGAGGAGGGATTCGAACCCCCGACCGTAATGGCCGTGCAGACCGTGACTGGAGCGCCTCAGTCTCCTCGGTCACCGCGGCCGGCCGAGAAGAAATTTTGCAAGTTTAACAGCACTAGATAAATCTTTCTAAGTTCGACCGCAGTTTTACACTCTGAAAACTTTGAAATCTCACTCTTCCGAAGGTCGTGGCACAGACCGGCATAGCTTCGCCGTCGCTAACGCTAGCCGAACACGGACTAACCACGTGGGCCCACCGACCGGCGTTTACACCTTCAAATGTTCCAATGTTTGTAAAGCGTATGGGATTTAACTACGGGGTCATCAGTTCCTAAACTTACAGACTACTTCAGAACTGCTTACGGATTAGGGCGTCACAAATATCCATGCCCGAGGAGGGATTCGAACCCCCGACCGTAATGGCCGTACAGACCGTGACTGGAGCGCCTCAGTCTCCTCGGCCACCGCGGCCGGCCGAGAAGAAATTTTGCAAGTTTAACAGCACTAGATAAATCTTTCTAAGTTCGACCGCAGTTTTACACTCTGAAAACTTTGAAATCTCACTCTTCCGTAGGTCGTGGCACAGACCGGCATAGCTTCGCCGTCGCTAACGCTAGCCGAACACGGACTAACCACGTGGGCCCACCGACCGGCGTTTACACCTTCAAATGTTCCAATGTTTGTAAAGCGTATGGGATTTAACTACGGGGTCATCAGTTCCTAAACTTACAGACTACTTAAGAACTGCTTACGGATTAGGGCGTCACGAATATCCATGCCCGAGGAGGGATTCGAACCCCCGACCGTAATGGCCGTGCAGACCGTGACTGGAGCGCCTCAGTCTCCTCGGCCACCGCGGCCGGCCGAGAAGAAATTTTGCAAGTTTAACAGCACTAGATAAATCTTTCTAAGTTCGACCGCAGTTTTACACTCTGAAAACTTTTAAAGTCTCACTCTTCCGAAGGTCGCGGCACAGACCGGCATAGCTTCGCCGTCGCTAACGCTAGCCGAACACGGACTAACCACGTGGGCCCACCGACCGGCGTTTACACCTTCAAATGTTCCAATGTTTGTAAAGCGTATGGGACTTAACTACGGGGTCATTAGTTCCTAAACTTACAGACTACTTAAGAACTGCTTACGGATTAGGGCGTCACAAATATCCATGCCCGAGGAGGGATTCGAACCCCCGACCGTAATGGCCGTGCAGACCGTGACTGGAGCGCCTCAGTCTCCTCGGCCACCGCGGCCGGCCAAGAAGAAATTTTGCAAGTTTAACAGCACTAGATAAATCTTTCTAAGTTCGACCGCAGTTTTACACTCTGAAAACTTTGAAATCTCACTCTTCCGAAGGTCGTGGCACAGACCGGCATAGCTTCGCCGTCGCTAACGCTAGCCGAACACGGACTAACCACGTGGGCCCACCGACCGGCGTTTACACCTTCAAATGTTCCAATGTTTGTAAAGCGTATGGGATTTAACTACGGGGTCATCAGTTCCTAAACTTACAGACTACTTAAGAACTGCTTACGGATTAGGGCGTCACAAATATCCATGCCCGAGGAGGGATTCGAACCCCCGACCGTAATGGCCGTGCAGACCGTGACTGGAGCGCCTCAGTCTCCTCGGCCACCGCGGCCGGCCGAGAAGAAATTTTGCAAGTTTAACAGCACTAGATAAATCTTTCTAAGTTCGACCGCAGTTTTACACTCTGAAAACTTTGAAATCTCACTCTTCCGAAGGTCGTGGCACAGACCGGCATAGCTTCGCCGTCGCTAACGCTAGCCGAACACGGACTAACCACGTGGGCCCACCGACCGGCGTTTACACCTTCAAATGTTCCAATGTTTGTAAAGCGTATGGGACTTAACTACGGGGTCATTAGTTCCTAAACTTACAGACTACTTAAGAACTGCTTACGGATTAGGGCGTCACAAATATCCATGCCCGAGGAGGGATTCGAATCCCCGACCGTAATGGCCGTGCAGACCGTGACTGGAGCGCCTCAGTCTCCTCGGCCACCGCGGCCGGCCGAGAAGAAATTTTGCAAGTTTAACAGCACTAGATAAATCTTTCTAAGTTCGACCGCAGTTTTACACTCTGAAAACTTTGAAATCTCACTCTTCCGAAGGTCGTGGCACAGACCGGCATAGCTTCGCCGTCGCTAACGCTAGCCGAACACGGACTAACCACGTGGGCCCACCGACCGGCGTTTACACCTTCAAATGTTCCAATGTTTGTAAAGCGTATGGGATTTAACTACGGGGTCATCAGTTCCTAAACTTACAGACTACTTAAGAACTGCTTACGGATTAGGGCGTCACAAATATCCATGCCCGAGGAGCGATTCGAACCCCCGACCGTAATGGCCGTACAGACCGTGACTGGAGCGCCTCAGTCTCCTCGGCCACCGCGGCCGGCCGAGAAGAAATTTTGCAAGTTTAACAGCACTAGATAAATCTTTCTAAGTTCGACCGCAGTTTTACACTCTGAAAACTTTTAAAGTCTCACTCTTCCGAAGGTCGCGGCACAGACCGGCATAGCTTCGCCGTCGCTAACGCTAGCCGAACACGGACTAACCACGTGGGCCCACCGACCGGCGTTTACACCTTCAAATGTTCCAATGTTTGTAAAGCGTAAGGGACTTAACTACGGGGTCATTAGTTCCTAAACTTACAGACTACTTAAGAACTGCTTACGGATTAGGGCGTCACAAATATCCATGCCCGAGGAGGGATTCGAACCCCCGACCGTAATGGCCGTGCAGACCGTGACTGGAGCGCCTCAGTCTCCTCGGCCACCGCGGCCGGCCGAGAATAAATTTTGCAAGTTTAACAGCACTAGATAAATCTTTCTAAGTTCGACCGCAGTTTTACACTCTGAAAACTTTTAAAGTCTCACTCTTCCGAAGGTCGCGGCACAGACCGGCATAGCTTCGCCGTCGCTAACGCTAGCCGAACACGGACTAACCACGTGGGCCCACCGACCGGCGTTTACACCTTCAAATGTTCCAATGTTTGTAAAGCGTATGGGATTTAACTACGGGGTCATCAGTTCCTAAACTTACAGACTACTTAAGAACTGCTTACGGATTAGGGCGTCACAAATATCCATGCCCGAGGAGGGATTCGAACCCCCGACCGTAATGGCCGTGCAGACCGTGACTGGAGCGCCTCAGTCTCCTCGGCCACCGCGGCCGGCCGAGAAGAAATTTTGCAAGTTTAACACACTAGATAAATCTTTCTAAGTTCGACCGCAGTTTTACACTCTGAAAACTTTTAAAGTCTCACTCTTCCGAAGGTCGCGGCACAGACCGTCATAGCTTCGCCGTCGCTAACGCTAGCCGAACACGGACTAACCACGTGGGCCCACCGACCGGCGTTTACACCTTCAAATGTTCCAATGTTTGTAAAGCGTATGGGATTTAACTACGGGGTCATCAGTTCCTAAACTTACAGACTACTTAAGAACTGCTTACGGATTAGGGCGTCACAAATATCCATGCCCGAGGAGGGATTCGAACCCCCGACCGTAATGGCCGTACAGACCGTGACTGGAGCGCCTCAGTCTCCTCGGCCACCGCGGCCGGCCGAGAAGAAATTTTGCAAGTTTAACAGCTTTAGATAAATCTTTCTAAGTTCGACCGCAGTTTTACACTCTGAAAACTTTGAAATCTCACTCTTCCGAAGGTCGCGGCACAGACCGGCATAGCTTCGCCGTCGCTAACGCTAGCCGAACACGGACTAACCACGTGGGCCCACCGACCGGCGTTTACACCTTCAAATGTTCCAATGTTTGTAAAGCGTATGGGACTTAACTACGGGGTCATCAGTTCCTAAACTTACAGACTACTTAAGAACTGCTTACGGATTAGGGCGTCACAAATATCCATGCCCGAGGAGGGATTCGAACCCCCGACCGTAATGGCCGTGCAGACCGTGACTGGAGCGCCTCAGTCACCTCGGCCACCGCGGCCGGCGTTTACACCTTCCACCGGAGAAACCCATACGTCACGAACTTCCCCATTTCCACCCCTTGCCAAGTATATCGTACATTTAAAACAAATACCAAATACATCTTTAAACACTTACACTAAACACAAAATAAACATCGAATTGATTATCGTAATTAATATTCATTTCATAACATCTCATTTCTTCCATGGCGTGATTAAATACAAATTAATCATTTAAAGAAATAAAATATCCGTAAGTAGATTTGATCAATGTGATTTTATGGTATAGATATTTAATAATACGGCACCTATGAACAAACACTGCCATGCTGGTCGTGTATCTGTCTCGTACATTAACTTATTAATAAATTTATACAATGGTATTAATAAATTAGGTTTTCTGTTATCAATATTATTTTACGTCGACTGTAAGCATATCAGGTGATGCACCTTTTACGTGAGTCCTTGCTTACCTCTGTAACTTAAATGGTTTTCACATTATGAATTTTGAACTAAACACTAAATTGCCGTATATTTGTTCTATTAAAACTTTTTTATATGTACTTGATAGGAGGAACGTCTGTGCGTTACTAGCCATGGCATATGAAACCCTTTCGGAAACTATGTCGCACTTCTCTGTCTTTTTTTTTTCTCCTTTTTTTTTTCAATTTAACCCTGTGATGCATGAATTATTAACACACGAGGAAAAAGTTCTGAAATGGGTCTTATATAGCAAATAATACTGTATATTTTCATAAATTCCAAAAATTATTTGAAATTTTCTTTTTGGAAAAAAAAAAATAAAATAAAATAAAGAAAAGGAAAGAAAAGAAAATGCCATCTGGTCATTGTACAATTGAGACCTGCCGAGTCCTTTCAGTGAGATTTTGTTTCTTGTTTGGAAACTTTTGGATACAGAGGCTCCTTGCATTCGGTGCATATGCACTTTGCCTCTTTTTTTTTTTTGTGAAATTGGTGGAATGTCGTTTCAGGACGCTTGCCCAGCTTCGCGCTCGCCATCTTGCCTTGCTGCTGCCTTCGGATGAAGAACTGACGCTTTTCAGTTCAGCTGGCGACGTCTACAGTGCAGCATCTGTCGGCAAGGTCCCCTGCGGTGGGCTCCAGGAGCTTACGATTTAGGATGCTCAGAAATGCTTCCAGTAATAGCCGTCCACTAGAGTGGACGCTATGCGCCACAGGGTTAACTTTATCATACATAATACACTGTTGCCTCACTCGCACTGTGGATTTCCTCAGACGTCACGGCCTTTCCAGGCGAACGCTAAGCTCACTCCGTGTCCGGCCGTTTCCGCTCTACACACACAACTGCTCTCCACTGCCCAGTCCACTATGAGCCCGTGCTTCACGGCTGTTTAACCTGAATTTTCCCAATTACAGATTTATACAGATAAGGCATCCCCATCAACATCACCTGTCTACATAGATATAACAATTTTGTGCATTGGCAAGGTCAGTGTTTGCGGTGCGGAGAAGTTTATCAAGACAGATCTCTCCAAACATAATGATTGAGTGCTACTAGTTAGGCTGTACTGTCACAGCTGGCACACGCTTTGCCAATGCGATGTTCGAGATGCAGTCGTTTTCTTATTTTCTAGACAAAAACAATTTGCTTACAATAGCCCCGCAGAAGAACATTAGCACAAATACTCTGCAAATCACATTTAAGTGCGTGGAAGAGGGTTCATCGAAAATGTTCAAATGTTACTAAATCTATGGGACTCAACAGCTTGGTTATTGGTCCCTAGCTTACAAACTACATAAAGTGGGGTAAACTAACGTAAGGACAACACATAGACTCTTGCTCGAGTGAGGACTCGAACTTCCGACGGTGAACGGCCGCGCGCACCTCAGCACGCCGCCTCAGTGCGTACGGCTAATCCACTGCGGCGTGGATTCATCGAACCGCTTTTATGATACTTCCTGGCAGATTAAAATTGTGTGCCGGAACCGGGACTCGAACCTGGGACCCTTGCCTTTCGCGGGCAAGCGCTCTACCGACTGAGATACCCCGACACGACTCACGATGCCGCCTCACAACTTTACTTCCGCCAGTACCTCGCCTGCTACTTTCCAAACTTCACAGAAGCTCTCTTGCAAACACGCAAGACTAGCACTCCTGGAAGAAAGGATATGGTGGAGACATGGCTTAGCCACAGCCTAAGGGATGTTTCCATAATGAAACTTTCACTCTGCAGCGGAGTGTGCGCTGATATGAAACTTCCTGGCAGATTAAAATTGTGTGCCGGAACCGGGACTCGAATCTGGGACCCTTGCCTTTCGCGGGCAAGCGCTCTACCGACTGAGCTATCCCGACACGACTCACGATGCCGCCTCACAACTTTACTTCCGCCAGTACCTCGCCTCCTACTTTCCAAACTTCACAGAAGCTCTCTTGCAAACACACGACACTAGCACTACTGGAAGAAAGGATATGGTGGAGACATGGCTTAGCCACAGCCTAAGGGATGTTTCCAGATTGAAACTTTCACTATGCAGCGGAGTGTGCGCTGATATGAAACTTCCTGGCAGATTAAAATTGTGTGCCGGAACCGGGACTCGAACCTGGGACCTTTGCCTTTCGCGGGCAAGCGCACTACCGACTGAGCTACCCCGACACGACTCACGATGCCGCCTCACAACTTTACTTCCGCCAGTACCTCGCCTCCTACTTTCCAAACTTCACAGAAGCTCTCTTGCAAACACGCAAGACTAGCACTCCTGGAAGAAAGGATATGGTGGAGACATGGCTTAGCCACAGCCTAAGGGATGTTTCCATAATGAAACTTTCACTCTGCAGCGGAGTGTGCGCTGATATGAAACTTCCTGGCAGATTAAAATTGTGTGCCGGAACCGGGACTCGAATCTGGGACCCTTGCCTTTTGCGGGGAAGCGCTCTACCGACTGAGCTACCCCGACACGACTCACGATGCCGCCTCACAACTTTACTTCCGCCAGTACCTCGCCTCCTACTTTCCAAACTTCACAGAAGCTCTCTTGCAAACACACAACACTAGCACTCCTGGAAGAATGGATATGGTGGAGACATGGCTTAGCCACAGCCTAAGGGATGTTTCCAGATTGAAACTTTCACTATGCAGCGGAGTGTGCGCTGATATGAAACTTCCTGGCAGATAAAATTGTGTGCCGGAACCGGGACTCGAACCTGGGACCTTTGCATTTCGCGAGCAAGCGCACTACCGACTTTTTTTTTTTTTTTTTTTTTTTTTTTCGGGTCTCCTTCCTCCTCTTCAACCCGTCCTTCCACTCGCCAATTATTGCCTTCTCGGCCCGGCTTCTGCGCCTTTAAACGAAATAATTCTTGAAAATGAAGTAAAAGTCTTGCTTCTGTATGTTATCCGTTGCCATGTTTGTTGTTGCGGTATTGTATACCGTTCTGTTCTGAACTCCATTAAAATAGTTGTAAAATAAATATAAAATGTTGTAAAATAAATCTCTCTTATTACCTTTCGTGTTTATCGAGAGCAAAAATAAAGATTTCTTCCAGGCACAGAAATTGACTTTAAGTAACTAAATAGGTCTTCTTTGAAAGGGACATAGTACCTGTACATATAAACACATTATGTAAGTATAACATCATAACTGAATGCTGTATTAACATAAATGCCTTCGTCGGCAAACAGTATGCCCCTTAATTTTTTCTATTTTGTTCTTGTTATTGTAAAAAGGCAAAATCAAAACGTTAGCAAAATAAAAGAACATCTTCCATGTATATTCCTTATTGTTTAATCTTTCTCCGATTGAGTGTTCTGTATGTATTACATTATAGTTTTAATCAGGAAGTTGGCATAACGCTCCTTGTATTTCTTCTTTCTTCGTATCTGGTCGTGTTGCATTATCAGGTAGTGTATGAAGTCCTCCTTTCTCTTTGGTTCTGTACTAAAAATATAGTACACGGTATGGCCCATTATCCAATTTACCGCATTTCGTTTTGTCTTTGGATATGGAATTGTGTCGGGGTTGAGGCCATCGGCCGGTGTTATTGTATTTGGCGAAGTTCTTCTGACCTGCGCCAACTTTTGCCTTGTGTACTCCCATATTTCTTTATTGATACTGCAGACAAAACGGTGTTCGTCGCTATCGACTAAATTACATGTGGGGCACATGGAAGAGTCTTTTATGTGAATTTTATGTAGTCTGGACATCGTCGGAGTTTTTCTATTAACCGTCATATACCACGTTGCCTTTACTTGTGAAGGTAAGTCAGAACTGTGGATGTTTTCCCACGTTGCTTTCCAGTCGTTATTCGGGAATTTCCATTCTATCGCATTTCTTTGTTTGTTTAACAATAGTGCCTGGTATATTTCCTTAACTGTTGTCATTTTTCTTTCAGGAATTCTCGTTCGTATGTAACTGTAGTCGATAAGAAAACACCTCAAGTGCTGCAAGGCATGTGATAAATGACTGACATTGATTGGCGGTCGTAGGTCTAGTGGGGCTATTTCTTCCAACAGGTGACTAGTCAAAGTGTTGGTTGACAGCTTCCATTGTTTATACGTTTGGCACACCTAGAGTGCTTGCGCCTTCTTGTGTACATCAATGAGATTCAAGCCACCTAGTAGCAAAGGGAGAGTCAGGGTGTCGTACTTGATTTTAAAAATATGTGCACGACATACGAAGTGTCCAAGAGCTGCCAGCATTCTTTGCGCTATGTCGTGAGGTATCGGCAGGACTTGAGCCACGTAGTTCACCTTGGCCATGATGTAGGTATTCGCCAGCGCCACTTTTTGCAGCTCATCTAATTTCCTGACACTGTGCAGTTGTACACACGCCCGTATCTTAGCTAATAGCTGTTTGTAATTCGCGGCAACGGTTTGTCGAATTGTTTTACGAAAATCGACACCGAGACATTGCAACTTGGACACCTCTGTCAACTTGTGATGATTGGGCTAGCCTATTCCTTTGCCTATGTTCATGATGCCCGATTTTTGCCAATTTAATAGTGCACCGGATGCCTTTTCACATATCCGAGTTATCTGAAGTGCGGTGTCTACCTCATTCGCGTCGTCGGCATAAGCTCGACACGCTAACTTCTGACCGTGTATTTGTATTCCTTTTAAACGCGCCGTCACTGTGGATAGCAGTGGTTCTATAGCGATCGCAAAAAGCGTCGCCGACATGGGGCACCCCTGTCTTACGGAGCTTTTTACCGGGATTATGTCACCTGGTCGTCCATTGACAATCACCCGTGATATGCTATTTTGTAATAGATTCCTTATTACACTGATGAAGTTCAGGGGAAAACCTAGCGACCGCATGACGTTGAACAAATATCGGTGGTTCACTCTATCGAAAGCTTTATTAAAATCCAAGCTTACTATTGCACATTTAATTTTGCATGCGTCTGCCACCGATATTAGATCGCGGTAATCAACTAATGTTTGATAGATGGTTCTATCTCTCCCGACACTGGTTTGATAAGGGCCAGTAATTGTATTCATTACATTTTTCATCCTTTTTGCAAGAATACGTGCAAAAAGTTTATAATCGCTATTCAAAAGAGTAATCGGTCTAAGATTCGAGATAGCATTACTATTTGCGCGCTTTGGGACTAAGACGACAAGTCCTTCACTGAACTCTTGAGGAATCTGTAGATCTGGTTTCATTAATTCTGTACATATCTCTAATAGTTGTGTCTTCATTTGCGACCAAAAGGCTTGATAAAACTCCACTGGGAGTCCGTCACTTCCCGGAGATTTATTCTTGGGACTGTGGAACACCACATCTTCCAACTCGTCTTCTGTTATTTGTGTTATAAGTTCATCATATTCAGAAGGGGTAAGTCTGTTCGTTAAATTGTTAGTCAGTTCTTCAAAGGCGTTGTCATCAATCGTTTTCTCAGACATCAATTCCGTGTAGACAGTCTGAATCTCATTTCTAATATCTTTCTGTTGAGTTAAGATTGCGCCGTCTCTAGTTTTTAGTTCTGTGAGTATCTTCTGTCGTCCTCGTTTACTCTCACGTGCCAGATGGTAGATTGACGTCCCTTCATTGTGTAGCGAGTCCTGGGTTCGAGATCTGACTTTCAAACCTTCTAACTGTTTTCGTTTAAGAAGTAGTAGTTTAGCTTGCACTTTTTTAATTTCGGCGTAGTTCTCGATTACTGTCGCGTCCAGTTTATATAGTTCCCTTAGACTTGAGTAGTGAAATTCCATGGTTCGCTTAAGCCACCAGTTCTTCTCCCTTGAGTAATGTAGCATGGCTTTCCTTAATTTGGGTTTAGCACATTGTAGCCACCATTTGATTGCCGAATTATATGTCCTATACTTGGCGAGACTTTCATTCCACGCATGTGTGAAGGCATCCTTACATCCTTGATCATTTAAATGTGAGATATTAAGTTTCCATGTTCCTTTACTACGGTACGTTCCCTGTTTCTGCAAGTTTAAAGTACAAATATATGCAGCATGGTCCGTGAAAATAGTTGGCCAGACCTCGCAATGTATAATTTGGTGTTTTAAGTTGTGTGATACATATATCCTGTCTAATCTACTTGCCGAATGAGTTGTCACATACGTAAAACCAGGAGTTACTCCATACTTATGCTCCCAACTGTCTGTTAAAAGTAAATCCTTTACTATCCGTTCCAGTTCCACGGATTTGTTAAAATTAGGTGTCTGATCTTTAGGGTGCAGAACACAGTTAAAATCTCCCCCCACGATAAGCTGATCAGACGTTGATGTAAGTAGCGGAAGAATCTCCTCCGTGTAAAACTCCGCTCTGCGTCGCCTGTTATTGGATCCTGAGGGGGCATAGATGTTTAAAATTCTAACGTTATTGATGGTGGCGGCGATCCCTCGATTGTTAACAAGCATTTCTATGTTTTGCGCCACAATTCCCTCTCTTAATAAGATAGCAGTCCCCAAATCTGCACCACGACCTTGGTTTGCTATGACGTTGTATCCGAATAGTTCTTCTAACTTAATGTCTGCAACCTCCTGTAGAAAAAGAATATCAATATCAGCAGAATACAGGAAATCTTGAATATGACGGAGCCTAATGGAGCTGCGACTCTTATTGATGTTTAACGTTGCAATTTTATAGGCTTGACGATCACACATGTGGGTTATGAAATGAAAATTGCCTACAGTTAATAGAAATCCGAATCCTCTTCTTTCTCCGCTTCTGGTATTTCCATTGCTTCCGTACTATTTTTATTCTTCACCGCAGCAGCAGTTGGAAGATCATGTGCTGCGTTTCCAGAATCCCCGGAAGCGTCCTCCATGTCTACCTCCCCTGTCCAGTCGACGCCAGTGATAAATTTGGAAGGCAAAGTATTTTGCTGTTCTTGGTTCTGCTTTGGGTACGCATGTTCCGAAGTAAGTTTGTCGGACGTCATATCTGCGGTTTCCTTACTGGGCTTGTTTGACTGCTTCTGTTTAGCTGAACCATCTGGTGACTTTCCACATATTTTTTCCTTCACTTCTTTTGCCTTTGCTCGTAAAGGAGCAGCCTTCTCCTCTGCCCCCTCGCGGGCCAGTCGTCGTTTCTTGTGAGTTCGTGGTGACTTTGCTGGAGAGCTACTCTGCCCGTCTGCGAAGGTCTCAGGCTGACTTACTGGTGTCTGGTTGTCAGCTGTTTCCTGCTTCCCCGTATCCTCTTTACATACCGGAACATCTACCGCTGATTGTGGAGGAGACTGGTCAATGGCTTCTTTCTGTGGTGCCTGTTCTGGCGTGCTCTCCGGGATGTCCATTTGAGTTACAATGTCTTGCACGACGTCATCAGGTGGGATATTGTCTAAAGGAACCTCACTAATTAATGGCTCTGTCAGCTGACCACGTGCGACAGCTACATACGTAGCTGGCAAGATAGTCATATTCGGGGGCTGAAGTGTTTCACTGGTTGGGAGCTGAGCAATTCGTCGTTTGACACAGTCAGCGCGAACGTGCCCTGGTAAATTACAAATGGCACAGGTTTTCGGTTGACCGTCATACATAACAATACCTCTAAAACCGCAAACATTTATATATGACGGTATATGTCGGCACAGTTCAACCTTCAGTTGCCTAACACCATTCAAAACAGGCAATTTATGTGCGCTGGACCATCTCTCGGCAAAATTGCTGAGTACTCTACCATATGGAGCAATTACCGAGTTTATTGCTTCAGCTGGAACCTCGAATGGCAACTCAAAAATCCGAACAGTTCTAACTCCGAAACCAACAAGATCAACAGTGACATTACCTATATTGCCGTCTCTATGATTAAATTTCAATGAACCACCTGTGTCCTGCACTACTTTTTCACATAATTCGGCAGATGCCAGTTTCACATACATGACACTATTGATAATCGACATATGATATCCAATTATGTCTTCGAGTCGGATCTTAGCAGCTTCTATGAGCCAATCTTCAAATTCAAAGGACGTTGGTCGGGCAAATTTTCGTTCGAATGTAAATTTCAACGTGTCTCGTCTACTAATGTTATCCATTACTGCGTTTTCATTTTCACAATACACACTACAATAAACGCTGGCGTAAGCGAACAGACTTACCCCACGCGGAAGTAAACAAACCACTGCCGCAGCGAGGCACCGCGCGAACTCCTTACACCGCCGCTGCCGCAAGCAGACTGCCGACTGAGCTACCCCGACACGACTCACGTCGCCGCCTCACAACTTTACTTCCGCCAGTACCTCGCCTCCTACTTTCCAAACTTCACAGAAGCTCTCTTGCAAAACACGCAAGACTAGCACTCCTGGAAGAAAGGATGCTGCGGAGTGTGCGCTGATATGCAACTTCCTGGCATATTAAAATTGTGTGCCGGAACCGGGACTCGAACCTGGGACCTTTGCCTTTTGCGGGGAAGCGCTCTACCGACTGAGCTACCCCGACACGACTCACGATGCCGCCTCACAACTTTACTTCCGCCAGTACCTCGCCTCCTACTTTCCAAACTTCACAGAAGCTCTCTTGCAAAACACGCAAGACTAGCACTCCTGGAAGAAAGGATGTAGTGGAGTCATGGCTTAGCCACAGCCTAAGGGATGTTTCCAGAATGAAACTTTCACTCTGCTGCGGAGTGTGCGCTGATATGCAACTTCCTGGCATATTAAAATTGTGTGCCGGAACCGGGACTCGAACCTGGGACCTTTGCCTTTTGCGGGGAAGCGCTCTACCGACTGAGCTACCCCGACACGACTCACGATGCCGCCTCACAACTTTACTTCCGCCAGTACCTCGCCTCCTACTTTCCAAACTTCACAGAAGCTCTCTTGCAAACACGCAAGACTAGCACTCCTGGAAGAAAGGATATGGTGGAGACATGGCTTAGCCACAGCCTAAGGGATGTTTCCAGAATGAAACTTTCACTCTGCACTCTTCACCACATCCTTTCTTCCAGGAGTGTTAGTCTTGCATGGATCGCAGGAGAGCATCTGTGAAGTTTGGAAAGTAGGAGGCGAGGTACTGGCGGAAGTAAAGTTGTGAGGCGGCAACGTGAGTCGTGTCGGGATAGCACAGTCGGTAGTGCGCATGCCCGCGAAAGGCAATGATCCCAGGTTCGAGTCCCGGTTCTGGCACACAATTTTAATCTGCCAGGAAGTTTCATATCAGCGCACACTCTGCTGCCGAGTGGAAAGATTCATTTTGGCGCTTTAATAATATTTCTCTACCGTTCCATTCTCTAACAGCGCATGGAGAAAAAGGAACACTTAAATCTTTCCGTTTTCGATCTGATTGCTCTTATTCTATTACGATAAACATGTCTCCCTATGTAGATGGGTGCTAACAAAAAAATTTCATATTCGGAAGAAAAAATTGGGGAAAGAAATTGCGCAAATGAATTTAGTCGCAACAAATAACGCCTTTCTTTTAATGATTTACACACCAACTCGTGCATAATTTCCATGACACTCTCTCCCCTATATCGTGAAAATACAAAACGAGCTGCCCTTCTTTGAACTTTCTCTAAATCGTCTGTCAGTCCCACTTGGCGTGGATCCCACCATACTCCAAAATAGGACGCACAAGTTTAGTCTAGGCAGTTTCTATAGTAGAACTCCTGCAACCTCTAAGTGTTCTGCTAATGAAGCCTACTCTTTGGTTTGCTTTCCCTACAATATTTTATGTGTGTTCTTTCCACTTTAAGTTGTTCATAATTGTAATTCCTAGGTATTTATTTAAATTTTAAGTTTAACGGATTGCTTTTAGTGGTCATATGGATGACTTCACACTCATCATTATTAGGAGTTAATTGCTAATTTATGTACAATGCAGATATGTTATCTAAATCTTTTAGCAGTAGCTTTCGATTTTCTTGAGACTTTAGTAACCGATAAATGAAAGAATCATCTACGAATAGTCTAAAAGACCTCCTCACATTGGGTCCTATACACACACACACACACACACACACACACACAAAATGAATTGCTGTTCGTTAGTCTCGCTAAAACTCGAGAACGGCTGAACCGATTTGGATAATTTTAGTCTTGAAATATTCATGTCAGTAAAAGAAAGGTTTAAACGGTGAGAAAATACGGAAAAGTTGACCGGAAAAGAGGAAAATCGGGAAAAACCGAAACAGCTTTTTTACTGTGAGGTATCAATACCGTTCGTCCAATTGCGATAAAATTTTGAACATTTGATGTTCAAAGCGAGAGGAAGGTTGAGTGAAGTAAAAGTTTGGAATAGTTGGCCAGAAAATAGGAAAATTTGTGCAGAGACCTCTTTTCTTCGGGATATCGATATTATTACTAGGATAGCGAAAAAGTATTGCACATTTGACGTACAGAGCAAGAGTACATACATATTAGCATTGCCGGGTGGACTCGTTAATTATAAAAATAAGGAATAGTAGGGTCCCTCTAACTTTTCTCAGGAACGACTGATATTACTTCTCTTTTACGTGAAGATTTTATGTCACTTAATACGTACCGAGTTCTTTCTCAAAGGAAATAATGTTTCTAATTGCACAGCTGAGGCGACATTCCATAAGCAAGAAATTTGATTGCGAAAGCTTGTGAGATATAGTGTCAAAAGCCTTTCGGAAATGTAGAAATATGGGATCAATTTGAGATCCCTTATCGATAGAACTCATCACTTCAAGGCAGTAAAAAGCTAGCTGAGTTTCACAAAAACGATACCATACTTACTGAATCCGTTTTGAGTACGCGTCAACTCGTTTTGTATTATAGCGATATAGGGGAGATTATTTGATTATAGCGAAGCGATAGTTTCTTAGTTAACAGCCATATACAACAGCTCGCTCATAGAAGGATCTGTACCAAAAGACTGGGAAGTTGCAAAGGTCACACCTATATTCAAAAATGGCAGTAGGAGTAACCCACTAAACTACAAGTCTATTTCATTGGCGTCAATTTGCAGCAGGGTTTGGGAACATTATGAATTATCTCGAACAGAATGATCTACTGACCGAGGTCAACACGGATTTAGAAAATATCGTTCATGCGAAACACAACTAGCTCTTTACTCTCACGAAGTGATGAGTGCTATCGATAAGGGGTCTCAAATTGATTCCGTATTTCTTGATTTGTAGAAGGCTTTTGATACCGTACCTCACAATCGGCTTTTAATCAAATTGCGTGGTTGTGGAATATCGCCGCTATTTTGCGACTGGTTAGGGGATTTCCTGTCAGAGAGGACACAGTTTGTAGTAATCGATGGTAAGGCATCGACTTAAACAGAGGTGATAATTGGCGATCCACAGGGTAGTGTTATTGGTCCTCTGCTGTTCCTTATTTACATAAACTATTTGGGAGAAAATCTAAGCAGCTCTGTTAGGTTGTTTACAGATGACGCCGTCATTTAGCGTGTAGCAGAATCATGTTCAATGTTCAAATGTTTGTTAAGCTTAAGGGACTTAACTACGGGGTCATCAGTCCCTAAACTTACAAACTACTTATGAACTACCTACAACTAAGGACGGCACAAATATCCATGCCCGAGGGGGGATTCGAACCCCCGACCGTAGTGGCCGTGCAGACCGTGACTGAAGCGCCTCAGTCCCCTCGGCCACCGCGGCCGGCAGCAGAATCATCTGAAGATCAAAACCAACTGCAGAACGATCTGAATAAGATATCACTATGGTGTAAAACTGACAGTTGTCTCTAAATAATGAGAAGTGTGAAGTCGTCCACTTGAGTACGTAAAGAAATCCGTAAAAATCTGTTCACAAGATAAATCAATCAAAAGTGAAGGCCGTAAACTCCACTAAATGTCTATGAATTACTTCAGAGTTAAACTGGAAAGAACACGTAGACAGTGTCGTGGGAAAGGCGAGCCAGAGACTGCGTTTTATCGGCAGAACCCTTAAAAAATGCAACAGAACTACTAAAGAAACTGCATACACTACGCTTGTCCGTCCTTCTTTGGAGTATTGCTGCCCAGTGTGGGATCATTGTTAAGTAGGTTTGATGGAAGACATCGAAACAGTCCACAGAAGGGCAGCTCGTTTTGTATTCTCACGATACAGGAGAGACAGTGTCACGGAAATGATACAGGATCTCGGATGGGATACAACAACGGCGTTTATCGCTGCGGCGTGGGCTACTTACAAAACTACAATCGCCAACATTCTCCTCCGAATGCGAAAACATATTGTTTACTCCCACTTACATAGGAAAGATCATGGAAAAAAAAAAAAACCGAGAAATCAGAGCTCGAACGGAGAGATTCAGGTGTTCTTTCTTCGCTGGCCGTGGTGGCCGAGGAGACTGAGGCGCTTCAGTCACGGTCTGCACGGCCACTACGGTCGGGGGTTCGAATCCCCCCTCGGGCATGGATATTTGTGCCGTTCTTAGTCTTAGCTAGTTCATAAGTAGTTTGTAAGCTTAGGGACTGATGAACCCGTAGTTAAGTCCCATAAGTTCTATAAACATGTAAACATTTTTGTTCTTTCTTCCCCGCGCGCTATTCGCGAGTGGAATGGGAGATAAATAGTATAAAGGTGGTTCGATGAAGCCTCTGCCAGGCACTTAAATGTGATGTGCAGGGTATCCCATGTAGTTGTAGATGGCCGGCCGCGGTGGCCGAGGGGACTGAGGCGCTCCAGTCACGGTCTGCGCGGCCACTACGGTCGGGGGTTCGAATCCCCCCTCGGGGATGGATATTTGTAACGTCCTTAGTATTAAGTAGTTCATAGGTAGTTCGTAAGTTTAGGGACTAATGGCCCCGTAGTCGATTCCCATAAGCTATACAAACATTGGAACATTTTTTGAGTTGTAGATGCAGGGGATAAGTAAAAGGTAACGGCAGAAAAGTGTTGTGGACGGAGTTCCGTAGTTATTATGAAGTGACATCGCGGCAGCAGTATTTTACCTCCCCCCCCCCCCTCCCCGGCGGCGGCCTTGCGGGTCTCGTAACGTGACCCCCATGGCGACTGGTGACGCACGACGCGGCCGACGCCCACGCAACCAGCAGGACAGAACAGACAGCTAGCAGGTAACGGGCCGCGAGCACGTCACCAGCCACCGCCCAGGCCCCATGTCGCGTCGACACCCACTGACGTCACAACGCCTCACTTTGCGTCCACTGACGCCAACTCTACCTGACTCTGCACATTCTTACGTCTCCCTTTCGCTTATCTACCGTTATTTCTCATGTTGTTCACTAACTGGACCATCTAATATATAAAGCAGTGTGTCCGTATAAGTGTACCTGTTGCATACAAATCTACAGTTTTGTTCCAATCTTTATGAAATTTTGTACACGTAAGCTTCAATCCGTGAGGACTGTCGCCGTAAGTGTAAGAATCACATACGATATATAGTTCACGAGATATGACGTCATAAACAATGAGATGCGCGAAAAACTGCTACATTTCTCCTAAACGACTGGACCGATTCCAACCAAATTTGGTACCCACATTCCTTACCGCAAGGCAATAATTGCTGCATGGTTAAGACTCACATGAGGCACATGGTTCAAAAGATATGTCGTCATAAACAATAAGAATCGCAAAATATTGCCACATAATGCGGCGAGACTTTATAAATACACTATATGAGAATGAGAGTACTTAGCGAGTTGCAACAAACTTTAAACATAATTTCAAACCTTTATTAAACTTTTTCTCGCTGACACCCATAGCAAAATGATAAAAGGAAAAAGTTTCTCGCTTACTACTTTTCCGCTGTTTATGGAGTAAACTACGGTATTCGGTATGACGTTACAATTTATAATTTGTACACTACAAATTGTAGCCTCAGGAAATTTTATAGACAGTATACACACATATAGTTGAATGTACGATCTAAATTGCATCACAGTACGACACATAATTCATGAGATATGAGCGCATAAATAGTAACGTTCCGCTGTTCTTTGACTAGAATTACGACTTTAGGTATGACGTTACAATTTATAATTTCTACACCAAAATTACAGCCGTAGGAAATTTTACAGACGGTATACATGCATATAGTGGAGTGTACCTTCTAAACTGTATCACAGTGGGACACGTAGTTCGTGATATATGAGCACATAAACAGTAACGTTCATGGAAAACCTGACCAAGATTTAATATATTACTTCTTAACTGCTAATTGCATTCCCAAGAGGTTTTACAGACACACAGCCCTTATAAAAATGAATATATACCTGAAAAATGGCAAGAATAAATAAATAAATACCCGGGAAACGCCGTGTTTTCAGCTAGTCTAATATATAAAGCAGAGTGTCCGTATGTTCGTACGTGTTGCATACAAATCTACATTTTTGTTCCAATCTTCATGAAATTTTGTACACGTAAGCTTCAATCCATGAGGACGGTCGTCGTAAGTGTAAGAATCACATAGAATTATAGTTCACGAGATATGATGTCATAAACAATGAGATGCGCGAAAAGCTGCTGCATTTTGCCACAATGCTGCTCATTTTCTCCTAAACCATTGGATCGATTTCAAGCAAATTTGGTACACACATTACTTAGCGTGAGATAACAATTGCTGAATGGTTAAGAATCACATACGGACACTGCTTTATATATTAGATGCCCCAATTAGTGAACAACATGAGAAATAGAGGTAGATATGCGTTCTATGGGAGTGAAACGTGGACGATAAGGAGTTTAGATAAAAAGATGATAGAAGCTTTTGAAATGTGGTGCTACAGACGAATGATGAAAATTAGTTGGGTAGACCACGTAACTAATGAGGAGGTGCTTAACCAAATTGGGGAGAAAAGGAGTTTCTGGCATATCCTGACCAAGAGAAGGGATAGATTGGTTGGACACATTCTGAGACATCAAGGAATTGTCAACTTATTTAGAAGGAAGCGTGTGGGGTAAAAATCGTAGAGGGAGACCGAGAGATGAATATAGTAAGCAGATTCAGAAGGATGTAGGTTGCCGAACGTATTCTCAGATGAAGACACTTGCACAGGACAGGGTAGCGTGGAGAGCTAGCTGCATCAAACCAGTCTGCGGACTGAAGACCACAACAAAAACGACAAAAACGGCACATGATTCAAAAGATATTATGTCATAACCAATAGAAATCGCAAAAAATGCCATATAATGCGGCGAAACTTTATAAATACGCTGCATGAGAATGACAGTACTTAGTGACTTGCAACAAACTTTAAACGTAACTTCAAACCTTTATTAAACTTTTTCTCGCTGGCAACCATAGTAAAATAATGAAAGGAAAAAAGTTTCTCGCTCACTACTTTTCCATTGTTTATGGAGTAAAACTACGGCTGTCGGTACGATGTTACAATTCATAATTTGAACGCTACAAGTTGTAGCGCCAGGAAATTTTACAGACAGTATACACATATTTAGTTGAATGTACCTTCTAAATCGTATCACAGTACTAGACGTAGTTCATGAGATATGAGCATATAAACACTAAAGTTCCGCTGTTCATGGGCCAAAATTACAGCATTCAGTATGACATTACAATTTATAATTTCTACACTACAAATTGTAGCCGCAGGAAATTTTACAGACAGTATACACAAATATAGTTGAGTGTACCTAGTAAATTGTATTACAGTATGACACTTAGCTGATGAGCACATAAACAGTAGCGTTCATGGAAAACCGCCCCATCATGCGTTAAGTTTTAATCTATTACTTCTTTACTACTAATTGTATTCCCAAGAGATTTTAGAGACATACAGCTCTTATACAAATGAATAAATACCTGAAAAATCGCAGAAATAAATAAATAAATACCCGGGCAACGCCGGATTTTCAGCTAGTCTAATATATAAAGCAAAATGTCCGAATGTTTGTGTGTAGATGTTGCATACAAATCTCTAGTTTTATTCCAATCTTAATGAAATTTTGTACACGTAAGCTTCAATCAATGAGGACGGTCGCCGTCATGTGTTTGTAGAGCTTATGGGAATTAACTACGGGGTCATCAGTCCCGAAACTTAAAATCTACTTATGAACTAGCTTATACTAAAGAAGGAGCAAACATCCATGCCCGTGGGGGCGGGGGGTATTCGAACCCCGGACGGGGAATGGCCTTGCGCATCGTAGCATAGCGCCTCAATGCTCTCAGCCGCTCCGCCGTGCCTCGCCGTAATTGCAACAATCACTTGCAACACATAGTTCATTAGATATGACCTCATAAACAACGAGATGCGCGAAAAACTGCTGCATTAAGCGGCAATGCTGCTCATTTTCTCCTAAAGCACTGGACCGAATTCAACCAAATTCGGTACACACATTCCTTACCGTGAGGTAATAAAAATAATTAATAATAATTCAGTGGGGCTCATTGGCCTGGTGCAAGTCTATCAATTGGACGCCACTTCGGCTACTTGCGTGTCCCTAGCCTACCCCAGTTATCCAACTGGGGAAAGGGGACCTACAGCTTAACGTGGAATCCGAACCACGTGTTGTTTCTGGCGACTCTTCACATTGTAGAGAGGCGAAGGATGGAATAAAGCGCAGAATGAAAAAAATCCGCGGTCCGATGGGATTTCGAACCCGCGACCATTCGGTTTCCAGTCGAGCGCTTTACCCCAATACCACTTATACCGGCACCGTGAGGTAACAATTGCTGTAGCAGTACGAACCAGCACGACACATGGTTCAGGCGATATAACGCCATAAACGATAGGAGTTGCAAGGAACTGCCACATATTGCGACGAGACTTTATAAACACACTGTATGAGAATGCGAGTACTTAGCGACGTGCACCAAACTTAAGGACAATTTCAAACCTTTATTCAACTTTCTTTCGCTGACAATCACATCAAAATAATGAAAGGAAAAAAGTTTCTTGCTTACTACTTTTCCGCTGTTCATGGACAAACACTGCGGCTTTCGGTATGACGATACAATTTATAAATTTCTACGTTTCAAGTTGTACCCGCAGAAAATTTTACAGACAGTGTACACACATACAGCTGAATGTATCTTCGAAATTGTATCACAGTACGACACATTGTTCATTAGATATGCGCACATAAAAAGTAGCTTTTATGGAAATTCGCCCCATCACGAACGAAGTTTTAATCTATTGCTTCTTTAAAACTAACTGTATTCGCAACAAATTTTACAGACACAGAGCACTTATTCAAATGAATATACATATTCCTGAAAAATTATACAGTTGTACAATATATAACTCAGAAAATACGAGATCGTACGCATTTTATGTCATTTGTATTTTGATTACTATCTTCCTTTGTTTCGGTACAGCACTTATAATTTTGTACATTAGCCTTATTTCTTATTCGTACTCCGATAAATATAGCATGTTTTTCGCAAATAGGAGATGGACAGACAGAGAAGGGATAGGAGAAGTCCTAACTGTAGGCTCGAATAAGTAAATAAATATCCAGGCAACGCCGGGTTTTCAGTTAATTCATTATAATCGCAAACGTTAGTCACAAATACTTACTAACTGCTAGGGCCATCTGAACCGTAACCTGGGTAATTTCCAAGAATGCTTGCAATCGAAGTAGCTCGACCTGAACTGATATATATAGATCGTGCAGCTCTGAATCGATTACGCGGCTTTTCACGTGTGACTTTGTGAAGTTGTGTTTTGTCCGTAATCATGAGAATGCATTTTATTGGTTTCCGTGGTCGTGAGTTACGGTGAATGTTTGATTTCTTACGATTTGAAAGACTTCAGAGGCAAAATTACGCAAAGAAAAGGAGAAGCTGTCATAACTGTGTAATGACTGATTGTAGATGTACTTCTCTAAAACCGATACGAAAGATCTACGGAAAAGGACATCGAGAGCCAGTCACTGTATAGATGTGACACTTTCTCCTTTACGTTGGTTTTACTACAAAGTTTTTTAATTTAAAGAAATCAATGTCTTTGATGAATGAAATGCGTTAAATTTCCATTTAAATCTGTCACACCCTCTTAGTGACTAGTTCTCGATGTACTTTTCTGAAGGTATTCTGCAGCGATTTATTATGCGATGAAAGACGTATCTATAACTTTTATTTTCCATACAAATGATATTGTTGGTATTTTGTCCTATCATCTCAGAAATACATACTGTATTGATAGCTTAACGCTTATTCCAAATTACATTATCATGTATATCATTAGAAACATTCAACAATTTTCAACGAAAAAGTAACGATTCTCGAATATGTTGCTAGATACGTAGTACGACAGCTTCAAATTTCGTCCATGAGAGCTGTAACAGTGACACAATTCGTCAAAAACATTGAGCTATTTCGTATGAATGTGTCACCATTGTGCTGTAAAAATATTCATGTCAATGCAGCTTTACAATACCACTCGTCAAAATTATTTGTATGCAATTGTGCGTTCCTAACATACATATTTTGTCATCTCGTGCGTTAGTGCCCACATAATCGATTTAGAGTTGCGCGTTCGATATATGTAATCGTTTCAGGTCGAGCTATTTCGATTGCAAGGATTCTTGTAAATTACCTTAATCGGTCCTTAGCCTCATGTACAACTGTGCCATTCCTCTCTATCTTCAACTTCTTCTTTATTCCTTCGCATCTTCAGCAGATACTTCATAACCTTATCCATCCTCTTAATTCTTGGCCTTCCCAGAGGTTCTTTCCCTCCGGTTTGTTTACCATCACATCTCGTACAATACTGACATTTCTTCTCACAACATGGGCATTTCATCTCAATCTCTGGCTTTTGATTCTGGCTCTTTGTACACGTCCCGGATCTCCCTGTTTCGTCTTATCCGCCAACCATTATTTTTCGTTACTGGTCTATATGTTTTCCTCAATACTTTTTTCTCAAATGTGCTCAACCTTGTCAGCGTCTTCTGTGCCATTGTCCATGTTTCAGTGGCATAATTCACTATTGGTCTGATGACTTTCTTATATACTCTCAGCTGCGTTCTATATGGGAATAGATTTGACTTAAACACTGAATGTAACGCGTGCATAGCTCTATTTCCTGTTTGTATTCTTGTTAAAATTTCAGTCTGAAGGTTGTGTTGTTACTGTTAACTCCTAAGTATGTAGTTCTGATGCGCATGAGTAGGAAGAACAATCCCATAATGTTTGAATACAGCATCAGCAGTGAGCTTCTTGATGTTGTCGCGTCGTTCAAATATCTAGGCGTAATATTGCAGAGCGATATGAAATGGAACGAACATGTAAGGACAGTTGTGAGTAAGGCGGACAGCCGACTTCAGTTTATTGGGAGAATTTTGGGAAGATGTACTTCATATGTAAAGGAGACCGCGTATAAAACGCTTTTACGACCACGTCTTGAGTATTGCTCAAGTGTTTGGGACCCGCAGCAGATCAGTTTAAAGGAAGACATAGAGGCAGTTCAGAGGCGAGCAGCTAGGTTTGTTACTGGTAGGTTCGACCAATGCGCGAGTGTCACGGAAATGATCCGGCAACTCAATTGGGGATCGCTGGATTAAAGACGACGTTCTTTTCGTGAATTTCTGTTGAGTAAATTTAGAGGGCCGGAATTTGAAGCTGAGTGTAGCACGATCTTGCTGCCGTCTACTTACATTTCGCGTAGTGATCACAAAGACAAGAGAAATTAGGGCTCGGACGGAGGTATACAGGCATTCTTGTTTTCCTCGTTCTATTTGGGAGTGGAATAGGAAAGGAAATGCCTAGTAGTGGTACAGTGTACTCTCTGCCACGCACCTTACGATGGATTGTGGAGTATGTATGTAGATGTGTATTGTTTCAAATTCTAGATTGTTGATATTTATGGTTGGCGGTATGCTCCATCCTCCTCTTGCTACTACTACTACCTTGGTCTTAGCCTCGTTTATCGTTAGTCCTATTCTTCCAGCTTCGTCCATCAGCGTCCTTCCCATTCCTCCAAATCCATCAACTTTTTACCAATCAAAACGATACCATCTGCAAATGTCATTATATTGATCTTCCTACATATGTTTACTATGGTGTTTTTATTTTTAATCAATGTTAGGATTTTGTTTAGTGCTATATTAAACAGTGTTGTCGATATAACGTCTCCTTGCCTTACTCCTAATTCAACCGCAAACTGTTCTGAATGTGTTTCCCTATGCATTTTGAATGCTAACTCACTGCTGGGCCATACTTATCAGTTTTTATCGAATTCCCTACTCTTCCATTATCTTCGACATCTCTCTCTTCTTGCTGCGGTGGAGTAGCTGAGCGGTCTAAGCCACCTCGCTGCGGAGCGCGCGGTTGCTCGCCGTCGGAGGTTCGAGTCCTCCCTGCGGCATGTGTGTGTGTGTGTGTGTGTGTGTGTGTGTGTGTTTGTCCTTAGGTTAGTTTACCTTAGTTTAAGTAGTTTGTAAGCTACGGACTGATGACCACGAAGTTTGGTCCGATAGATTTACAAACATTTGAACATTTCTCTCCTCTTGTGGTAGTGTCGTATGCCATGTTGAAGCCTACAAGCAGGCAGTCTATACTGTTCTTGTATATCCAGTTCTTCTCTTGGATTTATCTCAGCGTGAAAATATGATCGGTAGTAGATTTGCGTGCCCTGAAACCTGCTTGTACATCCTCTACTACTCGTCAACGTAAGGCTTGAATCTGTTTCGTATGATTCTTGATAGAATTTTGTATGCTATAAACAGCAGTGATATACCCCTGCAGTTGTTGGTCATTGTCTTATCGCCTTTTTTCCATATTGCACATATGATGGCCACTGTCCATTCCTCGGGTATCCTTTCCTCATTCCATTTGTTCGTGAATCTGCATTTCCGAAATCTAATGGACTATACATTACGCGGTGAAAAATTGAAAATGCACATCAAGTACCTCTTCGGGGAGGAGACGGTTTCCTGTTTCCATAGTTTGGATAAATTACGACATCAGAGAGCAAGACTATTGAGCTCTTTCAGTTTCTTACTGAAGTGCCGGGACCACGGAATGGTTCCAAGATTTGCAAGGTTGGTACACTTTGTTAAGAATGCTGCAGTTAACAGAATTTTACATAAGGCTGGCTCTGCTATTGTTAAAGGATTCGTTTCACTCGTAGAAAGTTGGACAGTGTATTAGAAGACCTGTATCATGTACATTTAAAGATGACAGCTGTTTTATTTCCTCGTGGAGCTGTGTTGATGGCACGACATGGACCAAATCTGACTGGGTTCGTGATGTGGCTACAACAAGACAGATGACCAAGTACAGCCAATTAGACCAGCCTCCTCAGGTGGATTCTGTTCGACGCCCTGTTATAAATTTGACGGGAAAGAATCTGGACGAAGTCACTGTCTCTGTCTTAAGTAAAGGGCTAAATTTTGCTCCCACTCCAAAGACCTTGCCAATACCATCTTTCATTAATGCTATTGAAGAAGCTGTCCGTCCACTACCAGTAGATTCAGCTGAAGAAATCCGACGTGAAAGCTGTTGAGCAATTATGAAGTATCGCCCACAAAGAAGTAACATATCTAAAGAAGAGAGGTTAGCCATACGAAAACTCCGTGAGGACAGAGACACAGTAGTTTTACGTGCTGACAAAGGCAACGCCACCGTCCTGCTGCCTCAGGAAGACTACAATGAAAAGATCTATGGTTTATTAAATTCTGACGCGTACCGGAAGATCAACAAAGACCCAACTAGCAAGGTGACGATAAGGACTGCTGCCTTACTGAATGCTTCGTCACTAGAACCTGAAGTTATAAGACGCTTAAAAGTGCGAGGTGCTGTACCACCGAGATTTTATGGTGTTCCTAAAGTTCACAAGCTGAATAAGGATGAGCGTCTGGAGGATCTGCCTATGCGGCCAATAACAAGCACAATTGGGTCACCTACCTACCTTTCTGCCCTGTATTTGGCTTCACTATTAAAGCCATTGATAGGAAAATGTAGTCACCATATCCGAAAATCTGTAGATTTTATTCAAAGACTCAGCCACCTCAGGCTTAATAGTACAGATGTACTGGTGAGTTTTGACACAGTATCATTAGATAACAAGGTAGCTGTACAGGATTCTCTTTCTCTAATTGGCCAACATTTTGACAAGGATATCACCGCCTTATTTGAACATGTACTGACGTCATCTTATTTCCAGTTTAATGTTCAAATGTTTGTTAAGCTTATTGGACTTAACTACGGGGTCATCAGTCCCTAAACTTACAAACTACTAATGAACTACTTACGAACTAGGACGGCACAAATATCCATGCCCGAGGGGGGATTCGAACCCCCGACCGTAGTGGCCGTGCTGACCGTGACTGGAGCGCCTCAGCCACCTCGGCCACCGCGGCCGGCCCAGTTTAATGGTGACTTTTATGAGCAGATTGACGGAGTTGCTATGGGAAGCCCCCTATCCCCTCTGGTAGCGATTTTCTTCATGGAAGACTTCGAGGACAAGGCTCTGGACTCGGCAAGTTTTAAACCAATGGTCTTCTGGAGATACGTGGATGACACGTTTGTAGTATGGCCTCACGGTAAGGATGAGTTACATCGATTTCTTGACCATACGAACTCCATCCACGCTAATATCAAATATACTATGGAAATGGAAAAAGATGGCTGCCTCCCTTTTTAGAATGTACTCGTTCGTCGAAAAGCTGATGGTACATTAGGACATGCAGTATACCGAAAAACAACCCATACGAATCTCTATTTACATGCCTGTAGCTGCCATCATTCCTCACAAATCGCAGGGGTCCTTAAGACATTGGTGCACAGAGCACATTCTATATCTAACGATGACAACATGCAGGAAGATCTCACACCCCTGAAGAGCATTTTCAGGGCAAATGCATATTCACAGCAACAGATTCGCTGAGTAATCGATGTGTCCGAGAATGACGTGGAAGAAGAAGAAGACGAAACTAATAGTTACAGATCAAGAGCCTTCTTACTTTACGTGGACGCTCTTTCGTCAAAGATAAACCGCATTCTCCACAGACATCGTGTTAAGGTTATCTTCCGGCCACCTGTGAAAATTGCAGCCTTACTCGGGTCATTAAAGGATGATTTTGTTGATTCGAAAGTCAGGTGTGTTCCAGATCCCATGTGGAAATTGTAATAATTCATATATAGGCCGGACAACACGAACTGTCCACGAGAGATGCGTTGAACACAGTTCTCGCCTATTACAACCAGACAAGTCAGCTGTGACATTGAATAGAAACTTGTCATTCCATGAACTATAGTAATGTGAAGATTTTGGGATGCTATATTTAAGGACGCTGTTGGCCAACAACGTAATAAACAGAGATAAAGGACTTAATTTAGACAAAGCTTGGAGCCCTGCACTTTGAGTACTGAAATTACAGAGAAGACGTGAAGGTGTTGCCGCCGCCGAGCATATTTCGATAAGTGAACACCAGAGCGCCCCCGCCACGGGGGCCGCACGCGTATATTTCGATATGCATTAAACCAACATCTGTGACACGCACGCGCATTGCCATTTTTTTGATGAGCACCGAGGGCAAAGCTAAAACACACACACACACACACACACAAAAAAAAAAAAAAAAAAAAAAAAAAAAAAACTATGTGTGTACGTATCGTACGAAGTGGGAAGCTTTATATTCCTGGATTGGACCAGCACGGTCAAACGCTAGTAAAGCAAAGTGCTCAATTAAATAATGTTAATTTTCAGAATTTTGGTAAACTGGTATCTTACTTTATGGCCGGCCGCGGTGGCCGAGGGGACTGAGGCGCTTCAGTCACGGTCTGCACGGCCACTACGGTCGGGGATTCGAATCCCCCCTCTGGCATGGATATTGGTGCCGTTGATAAGTAGTTTGTAAGTTTAGGGACTGATAACCCCGCAGTTAAGTCCCATAAGCTTAACAAACAACATCTTACTTTATGAGTATACCAGAAAGTCATGCTCACACGGAGAGGGTCTTTTCTTTTATGAATAACTAGCTGAAAACCCAGCGTTGCCCGGGTATTTATTTATTTATTCATTCGAGCCTTGAGTTAGTACTTTTCATAGCCACTCTGTCTGTCAATCTCCTTTATTCTAAAAACATGATACATTTATTAGAGAATATATAAGAAATCGCATGTAAAAATGCACTCGTTACGAAGAATCCAATCATGAAATTGAACAATAATGATTGTAATAATATCACAGATCGATCACTAGATGTAATGCGCGAAACGTCAAACCGATTTTTTTTAAAGAGATGTTTTAAAAGCAATTTCTTTTTTACTGCCTTATTTATTTATTCTTATATTTCCTTATTCGTATGCTTATCATTACAGGGAAAGAAGAGCTGAAGACATTGTAGCACGCATAGACCAAAGATATAGTCTGTGGCATCACGTTTCCCTGTATGTAACCTCATTGCTATAGAGTCGCAAACGTCATCGCTGGCCTTCAGTCCGAATTTTTTTATAATTTGACGACTTTCAACCACCATATCTTCCACCCTCTTATAGCTATCGGCGTGGAACTGCTGTGGTGTACAACAGGAGACTTCGGACAACAATTACACACAGACCAATTTTTGCGTTCTGTAGTTTTCGCTGCACAGCGAAATATTAACACACACACACACACACACGTAGAATTTTATATACACCGGTAACTTTCCATCCCAATATACACCACCCTTTTATCATTATCAACCCTTAAGCAACAATGCAACCAATAAAACCATTTTCAAAGAGTAAATATAATTTTCAAAGAATCACTATTGTTCCGCATGTCGCGTTATATTCTTCAAATTACTAAATATCTATCAAATTGCTATGAAACCGTGCCTAAAACCTTCCTCAGGTATAAATTAGTAACTGTACAAATATTTAAGTCTCTGCGTCTTGTCGTTCGGACGTTATAGGTGTACACCGAACAGACATTCACATTAATATATATATATATATATATATATATATATATATATTTGTGTGTGTGTGTGTGAATGTCTGTTCGGTGTACTTTTATCACATCTGAACCACAAGACATAGAGAGCTAAAAATTTGTACAGTTACTAATGTCTATCCGGCGAAGGCTTTAGGCACGGTTTTATGCCGATCAGATAGCTATTTATCTATCTATCTATCTATCTATATATATATATATATATATATATATATATATATATATATATATATATATATATATTAATGTGAATGTCTGTTCGGTGTACGCTTATCACGTCTGAACGACAAGACGCAGAGACTTAAATATTTGTACAGTTACTAATTTATACCTGAAGAAGGTTTTAGGCTCGGTTTTATAGCGATTTAGTATTAGACATTTAGTAATTTGACATTTAGACATTTAGTAATTTGAAGAATATAACGCGAAATGCGAACAATTACTCTTTGAAAATTATATTTACTCTTTGAAAATGGTTTTATTGGTTGCATTGTTGCTTAAGGGTTGATAATGATAAAAGGGTGGAGTATATTGGGATGGAAAGTTACCGGTGTATATAAAATTCTACGTGTGTGTATGTGTGTGTTAATATTTCGCTCTCCAGCGAAAACTACAGAACGCAAACGAATGGTCTGTGTGTAATTGTTGTCCGAAGTCTCCCGTTGTACACCACAGCAGTTCCACGCCGATAGCTATAAGGGGGTGGAAGATATGGTGGTTGAAAGTCGTCAAATTTTAAAAAAATTCGGACTGAAGGCCAGCGATGACGTTTACGACTCTATAGCAACTAGTTTACATACAGCGAAACGTGATGCCACAGACAATATGTTTGGTCTATGCGTGCTACAATGTCTTCAGCTCTTTCTCTGTAAGGATAAGCATACGAATAAGGAAATATAAGAATAAATAAATAAAGCAGTAAAAAGAAATTTCTTTTAATACATCTCTTTAAAAAAAATTAATTTGACGTTTCGCGCGTTATCATAATCAACCAACACGCGAGCGGAGCTGCGGGTTGAAGCTAGTATATAGATAAATAGCTATCCGATCGCCATAAAACCATGCCTAAAGTCTTCCCGGGGTAGACATTAGTAACTTTACAAATTTTTAGCTCTTTATGCCTTGTGGTTCAGACGTGATAAACGTACACCGAACAGACATTCACATTTATAGATATAGATAAGTGGACAGATGTACGGAATAGAAAAGAAGAAATTGCAAATACGGCTTTGACTTTTTGTGAAATTTTGCCGTGCTCTTAATCGCCCTAATTTTTTTGTCGAGAACGTGTCTCCCTTATTTTCTTTTAGAACAGCCGGTCACCCTACGGTGAGCTGCGTTGGTGGTTGTTCCAGTGCAGCGGCTGGAACGGCTCCAGCCGCGTGGCCGCGCCTCCAGCGAGCCTTCCAGAACAGTCGGCCGGCTGCCTTCCAGCCGCGGCCTTGAGCTTCGCCCACCGCAACGACCGTCCAGTCAGCTGATCTCCAGGCCCGGTGCAGCCACCTGGCTACCGTGTTCCAACAGCATCGGCGCTTACTGAGAGAATGCAGTTGAGCGTGCTTATGGAATACCGTCACAATTGTGCGACTGGATTCCTGTTTTCCTGTCATACTCCAGTCAAATAGTACCTATACCTTGCAAAAGATGGGGTAGAATAATTTAATTTTAACTCGTTAAATCGAGTAAAACGGAAGTGATGTCTTGATTCGTGTTTTCCTGTCATAGTCCAGTCAAATAGTACGTATACCTTGCAAAAGATGGGGTACAATAATTTAATTTTTTTTAACTCGTTAAATCGAGTAAAACAGAAGTGATGTCTGGATTCGTGTTTTCCAGTCATAGTCCAGTCAAATAGTACGTATACCTTGCAAAAGATGGGGTAGAATAATTTAATTTTTTTTAACTCGTTAAATCGAGTAAAACAGAAGTGATGTCTGGATTCGTGTTTTCCTGTCATAGTGCAGTCAAATAGTACGTATACCTTGCAAAAGATGGGGTAGAATAATTTAATTTTTTTAACTCGTGAAATCGAGTAAAACAGAAGTGATGTCTGGATTCGTGTTTTCCAGTCATAGTCCAGTCAAATAGTACGTATACCTTACAAAAGATGAGGTACAATAATTTTTTTTTAACTCGTTAAATCGAGTAAAACAGAAGTGATGTCTGGATTCGTGTTTTCCTGTCATAGTCCAGTCAAATAGTACGTATACCTTGCAAAAGATGGGGTACAATAATTTAATTTTTTTTAACTCGTTAAATCGAGTAAAACAGAAGTGATGTCTGGCGTTCCACAGGGAAGCGTTATAGGTCGCTTACTCTTCCTCGTGTTTATAAACGATTTAGGAGACAATCTGAATAGCTTCCTTAGATTGTTCGCGGAGGTTGCTGTCGTTTATCGGTTAGTGAATCAAAAGCAACTGCAGAGCGATTTAGACAAAATTTCTTAATCGTGCGAAAATTGGCAATTAACACTAAAAAATTCGCACTGACGTGTTTTACGGCCCACTTTAGTTTTTGCAAACATTTTGGACCAAAATAATAATCTAAATAATAAAAAATGAATTAATAAGAATGTCTGAAACCGTTTTAGGAAAAAAAATTCAAGTAGTGGCGGGTTCCGAACCACCGACCTTTAGCATCGTAGTCCAACACCTTGCCCACTACGCTACGGCTATCAAACGACAGGTGAATCAATTAATCTCATACTATTGATGACCGTTGTTAACTGATGCTAATATGGCATTTGTAGACATCAGATTATCATTTATCGTACGAAGAACGCTGTGTTTTTTTGTTAACTCCTCAGTGCGCCATTGCTTTGAAATGACAACGTGTAAGTTACAACAAGAAAATCATCAAATACGCGAGGAATGTCACGTGACATCTCCGAACGGCTCGTTTTCGTTAATTCAATGGAGGGTGTCAAATCTCCGTTATTTTTGCAAATATGCCTGAAAAGATACGAGAAAAAAAAAAAAAAAAAAAAAAAAACACACACATAAAGGAGCTAAGTTATAGACAATTTTCTCCCCTACCGATTAGGTTATTCAATTTTCGTGTCAGATGAACGGTTCGTTTGCAATTACAATTATATTACAAACGGATTTTTTTGGTATTACTACCGTATTTTTTGTCCGAAAAATTTGATCAAAAGAGGTTCTCGTCTCTGGCGGCCTACAATCATGTGTGTAAAATTTGGTGCTGATCGGTTGAACGGTTCGTCTTAAAAACAGGGAACACGTTACGGACAGACAGACGACACACATCCCAAAATCGCCGTTATTTTTGCAAATATCTTTGAAACGCTACGAAATATGATAAAACCTTAAGAGAGCAAAGTTGTAGAGAATTTCTCCTCTACAAATTCGGTTATTCAATTTTCTTGTCAGATGAATAGTTAAGCCGTTATTTTCATTTAAATTTCGAGCTGTCAAAAGATAATCGAAAAGGCCCACTTTTAGTGTTAGTGGGCCAAAAAAGTGTGAAGTAATACACATGACCACTGAAAGAAATCCGCTGAACTTCAATTACGCGATAAATCAGTCAAACCTTAAGGTCGTAAATTCTACCAAATACCTAGGAGTTACAATTACGAACAACTTAGACTGGAGATAACACAGAAAATATTGTGGGGAAGGCGAACCAAAGATAACGTTTCATTGGCAGAACGCTTCGAAGATGCACCAGCTCCACCAAAGAGACTGCCTACATCACACTTGTGCGTCCTCTCCTGGAGTACTGCCCATTGTGGGACCCTCACCAGGTGGGACTGACGGAATATATTGAGAAGGTTCAGAGAAGGGAAGCTCGTTTTGTTTTATCACGTTACGGGGGGGGGGGGGGGGGGTAAAGCGTCAAGGAAATGTTGCACGAATTGGGGTGGAAATCATTAAAAGAAAGACCTTATTCAATGCGGCGTGATCTGTTTGCGGAGTTTCAATCACCGACTTTTACTTCTGAATGTGAAAATATTTTGCTAGCACCCACCTACTTAGGGAGACATGACCATCCCAATAAAATCAGAGAAATCAGATCAAAAACGGAACGATTTAGGTGTTCTTTCTTCCCGCGCGCTATTAGAGAATGGAACGGTAGAGAAAAGTTATGAAAGTGTTTAATGAACCCTCTGCCAGGCACTTACATGTGATTTTCCGAGTATCAATGTAGATGTAGATGTTAATGTGGTTCGAAAAATTATAAAACCATGTTTTGCCAACAGAATTTCTCTTGGGAAAACTTTCTGCGGTCAAAAAACTTCGAAAATTTGGGATTTTTTTCAATTTTTATCAAAATATCTCCCTTATTTCTGCGCTTACCGCTTTTACGTCTGGGTTCTTTTTTAAAGAGCACAAACGTCTCTACAAACTTGATTCTTACAATTTTTTTCTACTCCAGAAATCACCATGTTGCATACAGAAAAATTGAATACCTGAAAATGAGACGGTAACTTCCAACATATAATATATTTATATTACACAAACAGAAACTGGAATAACAGTGTTCAAAATTAGGTAGTTTGCTAAATTGCACTGTAGCGTCTTAGGTATTGGGAGTAGAAAAAATTGGAAGAATCAAATTTGTGGAGAATTTTGTGCTCTTTAAAAAAGAACCGAGACGTAAAAGCGGGAAGAGCAGAAATAAGGAAACTATTTAGAAAAAACTGAAAAAAGTCCAAAATTATCAAAGTTTTTTGACCGCAGAAAGTTTTTCTAAGAGTAATTTTATTGGCAAAACTTGGTTTTATAATCCTTCCAACCATATTAACGAGTTAAGAAAATAATATCTTCTACCCCACCTTTTGAAAGGTATAGGCTTTTTTTTCTGACAGTTTGACTGGACTATCAGACAGGACACAGTACGTTGTAACTGACGGACACTCATCGAGCAGAACTGATGTCTGTCGTTCCCCAGAGAAATGTTATCGGGCACATACTGGTCCTTATTTCTATAAACGACTTGCTGTAAGCCCGGCGTTGCCAGGGTGTTTATTTATTCTTCACTCTCGTAGTCCACATCCCCTTCCCCCCTCTCTCTGTATCCACCTCTTTCTCTCCCATCTCTCTGTTCGTTTCTACCTTTCCTCTCTCGGCAAAGTTTTCTACAAGGTACCCTCTATCCTGTACCCAGTAATATTCCTGTTGCTTTAAACGTCATGTGTGCAAAAATTCATAAAGATTGGAGCAAAACTATGCATTTTGTAAAATTCTGTAAATTAAGTACCCTCCACCATGCACCGAACGAAATTTTATACAGACAGTCACATTCCTCTTGTTTTTAAGGTAGAGTTTACAAAATTTCATCAATATCAAAACAAAAATATAGATTTCTATGCTATAGAAACGCGGGGTCACATTGGAAAACGCACTTTGTTGATCTCAAATATTCCAGTTTTATTTCTTATAACCCTTGTTCTGAGAATTAAAAAAAAAAAAAAAAAAAAAAAAAAAAAAAAAAAAAAAAATCTGTGAAATCTGTGAAGTCGTTCTTAGGTTATGGCGCGACCAAGGTATCTAGATATCCATTCTTATGGTGCAAAGTACCCTACCCCATGCACCGTATGAAACGTAAGGTATACGGTGACCTTCCTCTTGTTTTGAAGATCAAGTGTGCGAAATTCCGTGAAGATCGGAATGAAACTGTAGATTTCGTGAGTCTGTAGGAGAAGTATGCTCCGCCATGGACCTATCAAAAAATACTTTCTTAGTTGACGTTTTCTACCTATAAACTACATTCCAGCCAAATTTCAGCTTCATAGATGAAGTAGTTTTCGAAATTTCGTGTTTAGCCAGTAACTGAATGCGTGTCCTTTCAGTTTTATATAGATAGAGATTAAGAAAACAGATTGCTTAATTTTGGATGCAAAAGAATTAAGGGAGACTTGCAGACAAAAATAAATAGTAACATGCAAATCTGTAATGCTAACTTTGTTTGATACAAGGTCGTACCTGATGTGACAGTTTTGCGGCATCTACAGCGAAACTGTTGTGAGCGGTAGACTTTTTTTCGTTTCATCATTTTGTGTGTCTGTGTGTGTGTGTGTGTGTGTGTGTGTGTGTGTAGGGGGAGGGGTGATGTCAATTACAAAACGCTTCATAAACGTCCGAAATTGCATGCAAACTTTGTTGCAGGTTCCCAAATGGGAGCATTTTCCAATAACTGACGAATAAATCTGGGTATTGTCACGCGTTGGCTTCTCATTATTTATGACGTCATATCTCCTGAGCTATGTGTCGTGCTCTTTTGTTTTTGGGTCAGGAACCTTCGTGGGCGAACGGTGAACAGTTCACCAGAAGTTTCATGGGAATCGAACGAATGGTTTATGAACACATAGAGGACGTACAGACAAACATTCAGGTTGTTCACTTATGCTGTCACTTATCGGTTAATAAAGTCACCAGAAGATCAAAAGCAACTGCAAAATGATTTAGATAAGACATCTACATGGTGCAAAAAATGGCAATTCGCCCTTAATAATGACAAGTGTGAAGGCATCCATATGACGACTAAAAGCAGCCCGTTAAACTTCATTTACGCGATAAATCAGTCGAAACTACAGGCCGTAAATTCAGCTATATACCTATAGGGCCGGCCGCGGTGTCCGAGAGGTCTGCGGCGCGCCAGTCACGTTCTGCACGGCCACTACGGTCGAGGGTTCGAGTTCCCCTTCGGGCATGGATATTTGTGCCGTCCTTAGTATTACCTAGTTCATAAGTAGTTTGTAAGTTTAGGGACTGATGACCTCTTAGTTAAGTCCCATAAGCTTCTCAAACATTTGAACATTTCGATACCTATAGGAGTAATCACAAACAACTTAAATTGCAAAGAACACATAGAAAATATTGCAGGGAAAGCGAACCAAAGACTCGTCCACCACCATAATTTGGTGATGTGTCCTGCACATAAGCAGGACTGTTCTAAGTGACTGATTTATCGTGTAACTGAATTTTAAGGGGTTTCTTTTAGTGGTTATACGGATGACCTCACATTTATCTAGGCTTAATTGCCAATTTTTGCAACAAAAAAAAATGTTCAAATGTTTGTAAAGCTTATGGGACTTAACCATGGGGTCATCAGTCCCTAAACTTACAAACTACTTATGAACTACTTACGAACTAGGACGGCACAAATATCCATGCCCGAGTGGGGATTCGAACCCCCGACCGTAGGGCAATTTTTGCACCATGCAGATATCTTACCTAAAGCAGTTTCCAATTGCTTTTGATCTTCTGGTGACTTTACTAACCGATACATGGCAGTATCATCCGCGAACATTCTAAGACAGCTGCTAACATTGTACTAAATCAAATATATAAAGCAGAGTGTTCGTATGTTTGTACGTGTTGCATACAAACCTACAATTTTGTTCCTATATTTATGGAATTTTGTACACGTAAGCTTCAATCCATGAGGACGGCCGCCGTAAGTGTAAGAATCACATACGATATATAGTTCACGAGATATGACGTCATAACCAATGAGATGCGCGAAAAACTGCTGCATTTTGCGACAATGCTGCTCATTTTCTCCTAAACCATTGGACCGATTTCAACCAAATTTGGTACTCACATTCCTTACCGTGAGGTAACAATTGCTGCATGGTTAATAATTACATACGGCACATGTTTCAAAAGATATAACGTCATAACCAATAGAAATCGCAAAAAATGCCATATAATGAGGCGAGACTTCCGAAATACACTGTATGAGAATGACAGTACTTAGCGACTTGCAACAAACTTTAAACATTATTTCAAAGGTTTATTAAACTTTTTCTCGCTGGCAACCATAGTAAAATGATGAAAGGAAAAAAAAGTTTCTCGCTTACTACTTTTCCGCTGTTTATGGAGTAAAACTGCGGCTCTCGGTATGACGTTACAATTTGTAATTTGAACACTACAAATTGTAGCGACAGGTAATTTTACAGACAGTATACACATATATAGTTGAATGTAGTTTCTAAATTGTATCACATTCCGACACGTAGTTCATGAGATATGAGCACGTAAACAGTAACTTTCCGCTGTTCACGTATTAAAACTACGGCATTCGTATGACGTTACAATTTATAATTTGTACACTACAAATTGTAGCCGCAGGAAATTGTACAGACATTATACACGCATATAGTTCAGTGTTCCTTCTAAATTGTATCACAGTGCAACACGTAGTTCATGAGATACGAGCACATAAACTGTAACGTTCATGGAAAACTTACCCACCACGCACCAAGTTTTAATCTATTACTTCTTCACTACTGATGGTATTCCCAAGAGATTTTACAGTCATTCAGCCCTTATATAAATGAATATATACCCAAAAAATGGCAGGAATAAATAAATAAACATCCTGGCAACGGTTTTCAGCTATTCCTTTATAAAAATAAGGAACGGTAGGGGCCCTATAACTCTTCCTGGGGATTGCCAGATAGCACTTGTTTTACTTGATGACTTTTCTTCAGTTACGACGTTCTATGCACTTTCTGACAGGAAATCAACAATCGAATCTCACGACTATGGCAATATTCCATGTTGTTGTTGTTGTGGTCTTCAGTCCAGAGACTGGTTTGATGCAGGTCTCCACCCTACTCTATCCTGAGCAAGCCTTTTCATCTCCTCATAAGAACGACAACCCACATCCACATGAATCTGCTTACTATACGAGTCTCTTGGTCTCCCTCTGCGATTTTTACCCCATACACTTCCCTCCAACGCTAAATTCACAATTCCTTGACGTCTAAGAATGTGTCCTACCAACCTATCCCTTCTTTTAGTCAAGGTATGCCAGAAATTTCTTTTCTCCCCAATTCGGTTTAGTACCTCCTCATTAGTTACGCGATCCACCCACCTAATCTTCAGCATTCTTCTGTAGCACCACATTTCAAAAGCCTCTATCCTCTTTCTGTCCACACTGCTTATCGTCCATGTTTCACTCCCATACAAGGCAACACTCCATACAAATGCCTTCAGAAAGGACTTCCTTAGGCTTAAATCAATATTCGATGTTAACAAATTTCTCTTTTTCAAAAACGCCTTTCTACCCATTGCCATTCTGCATTTTATATCATCTGTACTGCGACCATCATTTGTTATTTTACTGCCCAAGTAACAAAACTCATCTACCTCCTTTATTGTTTCGTTACCTAATCTAATTCCTTCAGCATCACCTGATTTTCTTACACTGCACTCCATTACCCTAGTTTTACTCTTGTTAATGTTCATCTTATATGCACCTTTCAGCACACTGTCCATTCCGTTCAATTGCTCTTCCAGGTCCTTTGCTGTATCTGACAGAATTACTATGTCGTCGGCAAAACGCAATGTTTTTAACTCTTCCCCCTGAACTTTAATTCCTTCTCCAAATTTCTCCTTGCTTTCCTTTATAGCTTGCTCAATGTACAAATTGAACAACATTGGGGAAAGGCTACAACCCTGTCTTACTCCCTTTCCAACCACTGCATCCCTTTCATGCCCTTCAACTCTGACAACCGCTGTCTGGTTTTTGTACAAATTGTAAATAACCTTACGCTCCCCATATTTTACTCCTGCTTGCTTCAGAACTTGAAAGAGTTTATTCCAATCAACATTGTCAAAAGCCTTCTCCAAATCTACAAAAGCTAGAAATGTTGATTTGTCTTTTCTTAATCTATCTTCTAGGATAAGCCGTAAAGTGAGTATTGCCTCCCGTGTTCCTACATTTCTCCTGAACCCAAACTGATCTTCCCCGAGGTCGGCTTCTACCAGCTTTTCCATCCTTCTGTATATAATTCGTGTTAATATTTTGCAACCATGACTTATTAAACTGATGGTTCTGTAGTTTTCACACCTGTCTGCACCCGCTTTCTTTGGAATGGGGATTATTACATTTTTCTTAAAGTTTGAGGGTATTTCGCCTGTCTCATACATCCTAGACACCAGTTCAAATAGTTTTGTCATGGCTGGCTCTCCCAGAGACTTCAGTAGCTCTGACGGGATATCATCTACTCCAGGGGCCTTGTTTCGACTTAGATCTTTCAGTGCTCTGTCAAATTCATCTCTCAGTATAGTATCTCCTATTTCATCTTCATCTACATCCTCTTCCCTTCCTACAATAGTGTCTCGAAGTTCATTTCCTTTGTAGAGCCCCTCTATATACTCTTTCCACCTTTCAGCTTTCCCTTCTTTGCTGAGAACTGGTTTTCCATCAGTGTCCTTGATATTCATAGAGCTGTTTTTCTTATCGCCAAATGTTTCTTTTATTTTCCGGTAGGCTGTATCTATTTTTCCCCTATTTATACATTCTTCTACATCCTTGCATTTGCCTTCTAGCCATTCCTGCTTAGCCATTTTGCACTTCCTGTCAATCTCATTTCTTAGTCGTCTGTACTCCATTTTGCCTGTTTCATTTACTGCATTTTTATACTTTCTCCTTTCATCGATTAAATTTAGTATGTCCTGTGATATCCAAGGATTCTTTGTAGGTCTTGCCTTCCTACCTATTTTGTCCTCTGCTGCCTTCACTATTTCATCTCTCAATTTTACCCATTCCTCTTCAACTGTTTTATTTTCCCCTGTTTCTGTCAATTGTTGCCTGAAGCTCCCTCTGAAATTCTTAAGAACTTCAGGTTCCTTCAATTTATCTAGGTCCCATCTCCTTATTTTCCTACCTTTCTGTAGTTTCTTCAGTTTCAGCCTACAGTTCATAGCCAACAAGTTATGGTCAGAGTCTATGTCTGCCCCTGGTATGTCCTACACTTCAAAACCTGGTTCCGAAATCTATGTCTTACCATTATAAAATCTATCTGGTATCTCCTGGTGTCTCCTGGTCTCTTCCACGTATACAACCTTCTTTTGTGATTCTTAAACCAGGTGTTTGTTATAACTAAATTATGTTCCGTGCAAAATTCTACCAGGCGGCTTCCTCTTTCATTCCTTTTGCCCAGACCATATTCACCCACTATCTTCCCTTCCCTTCCTTTCCTACTACCGAATTCCAGTCTCCCATAACAATTAAGTTTTCCTCTCCCTTAATTGTCTGAATAATTTCCTTTAGCTCCTCATATATTTCTTCGATCTCCTCATCATCGGCAGAGCTAGTTGGCATATAAACCTGTACTACTGTTGTCGGTGTTGGCTTCGTATCTATCTTGACAATGATAATGCGATCGCTGTGCTGGTCATAGTAGTTTACCCGCATTCCTATTTTCTTATTCATTATAAATCCTACTCCTGTGATACCCCCAACTGATTTTGTATTTATAATCCTGTACTCACCTGACCAGAAATCGTGTTCATCCTGCCACCGAACTTCACTAATCCCCACTATATCTAACTTCAACCTATCCATTTCCCTTTTTAAATTTTTTAATTTTCCTACTCGATTAAGGGATCTAACATTCCACGCTCCGACCCGTAGAATGCCAGTATTGTCTTTCCTGATGATCACATCCTCCTGAGTAGTCCCCGCCCGGAGATCCCAATGAGGGACTATTTTACCTCCGGAATATTTTACCCGAGAGGATGCCATCATCATATGTTCATACAGTGGAGCTGCATGTCCTCGGGAAAAATAACGGCAGTAGTTTCCCCTTGCTTTCAGCCGTTCGCAGTAACTCTGTGGCAAAGCCACATTAGCTGATGTTACAAGGCCAGCTCAGTCAATCATCCAGACTGTTGCCCCTGTAACTACTGAAAAGGCTGCTGCCCCTCTTCAGGAACCACACTTTTGTCTGGCCTCTCCACAGATACCCCTCCGCTGTGGTTGCACCTACGGTACGGCTATCTGTATCGTTGAGGCACGCAAGCCACCCCACCTCGGCAATGTCTGTGGTTCATGGGAGTATTCCATAAACACACAATTTGATTGATTTAGTAACTATTACCTTTCTTGCAACAATTATTTTATCACGTAGTCCTTGCGATTCTGGATAAAATTCTTATCTGTATCATTTGATCGATTGGCTACCGTTTTTGCATTCCTCCAATATCTCGCACTTAATTTATCAAAAGAGTGTAGTTGCTGATGTTAACGTCAAGATCAAACTTTTTTTATCTTTGCCTGCACTTCTACTGCCAGATGTTCCATTAAGCCGACATATGCTACACTAACGTGTCCATCCCTCTGAACAGAACCTAAAGATGTCTTACCTAGCATAATATTTAGAAATAACTGACAGTTTTGTGTTTTAAATGGCTACTTGATTAATAATTTATTTCTGTACAAACTTATCGAGTTTGAGAATTTTCCCCATTTGTAAACTAGTAGTGGTACAGTGTACCCTTCGCCAAGCACCTTACGGTGGATTGCGGAGTATGTATGTAGACGTAGATGTACATATACCGCCTTTGGTTCACTTCTTTCGTTGATTTAAATATTTAGCAGAGTTCCTTTTACGCAAGTCCAGAAGTTGAAGGAGGTACAATGTAGTGTTACATGTGCGACCTGCCGGCCGCGGTGGCCGAGGGGACTAAGGCGCTCCAGTCACGGTCTGCACGGCCACTACGGTCGGGGGTTCGAATCCCCCCTCGGGCATGGATATTTGTGCCGTCCTAGTTCGTAAGTAGTTCATAAGTAGTTTGCAAGTTAAGGGACTGATGACTCCGTAGTTATGTCACATAGACTATACAAACATTTGCAAACATTTTTTTGTGCGACCTCAAAAAGGAAAATGATAAAATGAAGAATTAAAAAAACTGCCATGATTTGCATTTTCTGTATAAAATTATGTAGGACGCTATGAACAATTTTTAAATGTGAATGCAGAACTGTGAATGTTTCGATATAAAAAGATCTCTCTGATAAACAATCTAATGAAGAAATTTTCATATGTTTTTTTACGAAGCGGTTGCTGCTGTAGGAATATCGGCTCTCTCTCTGATATGTAGTTGTAGCGTTCGGATGCGTTGTCCTTTTGCTCTGTTTTTGTATGAGGATTCTAGATGCATCAGATTGTAAAATGTAAGTGTAGATGGTGAAAGATGTTTACTAATAATAAGGATGATTTCATTTTAATTTCTTAATTGGATTTATTGAATCAAAATTCATTTTTCTTTACACGTTATTAAAAGCTTTTATTTTTACAGCAAAAAACGATTATGGTTTCCGCCACCAACTTAGCAAAAAAAAAAAAAAAAAAAAAAAAAGTATTTGTTGGAGATGTGCTGATTAAATAGCTTCCCTTTTGTGGAAATTACTTTCATTCATTTATAGCTCCGCTAAAACGTCCCTGAAGATTTATCTCGACTTATTAAATTCATTTCACGATTTTGTGCTATCCGTGGTCAAATTCGATTAAATCACTGAAACATGTCTCCAACAGTTATGTTCTGTTGCGGATATCAGCAGGATCAGTACAGTCAAAACGTTTTAGGCGATTGATTGAATTATGCGTAGCTTGCGTTGCTTTTGCTGTGCCGATTAAATTTCAATTCACTTATAAATGCAGGCACATAATTATAAATGTAAATGCAACGACACCAATAACTTGGAATATATCTCCCGGTTAGTATTTTGTGCAAATTACAGTTCTTAACTATACGCATATTTTGTGTTAGGATTTAAATTAATTGGCAGAGCAATTTCTTTTTTGCATATTTAAAAGTTGAAGACCGATTACGATATCCTGTAGAAATCAGTTTTTCATTCAGTTACTTTTTTTTTTTTTTAATTAACAAGCATTACTGTTCAAATCGAGCGCACGGCCGTACCACCCTTTTCTCGAAGCAGAAGACGGCACTTTCGACCCCCATGTGTCTAGTTGTGGATAAAGCTAGAAACCTAAATTCTCGATTACCAAGTGTATCTGCCATAACTAGCTATATTTTCAAATTATACTAGTCTACACCTTATAGTTTACGAAATATCAGCAGACGAAAATCACTAATTCTGTCACTTACTTACTCACCGATCATCAAAATTCTAAGGTACTTCTAAGAGACATACAACCGTCTAATTTTGTATTTAGATAGTGTTTAGCCTGGAATGGAAGGAAAAATTCGAACATCTGTAAATATTAATTCCGGTCATGAACACATTATTGCTTGACGGAAAAGTATCTGCGATCTTGGGGTAGTGAGGATTGGATTGATAATGGTTTTGCGGTAAAGCGTTGGGTTCACGTCCGCGAGGTCGCAGGTTCGATTCCCAGTGGCGTATCTTCCTTTTTTTCTCATTTTAACATAACCGTCACATTTGTACTAATTGTAAGTGAAGATTCGTTAGTTATGACTTGTGGCATCTGATTAGAGAATGAAGAATAACTGGCACGATATAGCTTAATTTGCTGCAAATGGAAGTAGTACCAATGACACCTACATTCTAGCTTGATTTCAGCTATGAATGAGAAAACTGTCGCTCGTAATATTGAAAATTCTGTCACATGACGCGGGGCAAAAACGTTAGACCGGAAGCAAAAATGTTATACGCTGGTTACAAACCATAATACGGCAGAGATGTGGGGACGCCATAGTACATGAACTTAGAAACGTCCCGATTTTCTACGATAATTTTATCAGGAGGCCAATGAAACTTACATAATTCGAAAGATGGTTTGCTGTGGATGTGCACAATATAAGAATCATGAATGTACATAGCCAATAAGAGTGGTAAAACGAAATAGATGTTTTGACGATTTAAAGCTCTATCTCTAATAAAGAATGAACGTCAAAAACTGAAGTGCTACCAACTACTGCTCCAGGGACGATCGATATTAGAAAAACATCGATGGTAACATCAATGTTAACATAAATTCAAAGATAACGATGTACGATGAACATCGAAAGGAAAACATCGACGTCCGAGAATATCAATGTTTAGGATGTCAAAACGAACAGTCCTCGGCAGAACCAATGACACCCACTACTAAACTGGCACTACCGAATACAGTATTATTAGGCTCCCTGTCACTTTAAACAACGTATCAAAAATTATTTGTGCACGGATATAACAGTCATAAGAAATAGGGATAAACTGATATAATTACGCCACATTTAGAGTTTTGTCCAAATGTTGGCAACGAAGTGTTCGCTTTATGAGGGGTACATAGAGAACCTGTTAACTGCAGAGCAGGAAGAAAATTAATTATTTACTTCATGGTCAACACGAAAGACTATGCCTCTTATTCTACTTGACTAGTTTTCCAAAGTGCCTCATTCGTCGTCGCTGCCAACTTGAGCACACTACACCACCACTGCCGTAAGTAAAATTCTATCTATAGACAAAGATATAGTATGAAAAACAGAACATACATTTACATTCACCTATCTCGTTTGTAGTTGGTATCTTAGGCTCAGTGTTGCCAGATGGCAGAGAGAGAAAATACCTACAGTCTCACAAAAATGTACCTACGTTTTTCCTACTTTCTCCCTACCACGTCATTAATGCCCCTACATCAGGGTCGTAGCCAGGTTTTTGGATGACCTGAACCCAGGAGTCCGGCAAGCAGACGTTAACCAGTTGATTAATGTGACAAGTTACAATTTTGAAAAACTTTAAAATAAATATTTGGCATCGTGATTCACTTGTTAGATATGTTTTTTCCAGTGACTGATCGTTACTGATTCATGGAATCAAGTCTAGATTATGTTGTGAATTCCAATTGCTCTATTACAAGAGGATTAATAATTTATAGACTGGACAAGGGTACATCAAGAACCTGTTAGAGAGGAACAGCATTAATTACTTTCCCCAAATAGGCCGCTGTTAACACGAGGATAACTGATTTATTGGCCAGAGAAGGATACAGCGAGACACTATCAACCATAGAGTAGGAACAGCAGTAATTATTTAGTTCATGGTCAGCAAAAAAAGAAAGTCCCTCAGTCTGCATGATACGATTTTCAAGGAGTAATGCTATGTAGACAACGAATATCTAGCGCTTTGTTCATTATAACGTTAGCTGCCGCAAATGTTTTAGCGTTTACTTGTCAGCATCTTCTCTTATACAAGTATTAACTAGTATATTGTCCTGACGTAAATAAATAAGTCTAGTCAAGGTAATAAAACGTCTTTCGTTCATTGAAACAATGAACTTTTCTTGTGCTGACATTTTCTAACACCATTTCCAAACCGACTCTTCATTCCACTGATATACATTGAGATCATATTTCGCATCAATTTTAAAGTGTCTGAAACTAAGTTTTCAAATTAATATTGTTTTCCGTCTGACTGGACGAAAGCGGTAATCACGCCAATTTTCAAACATGGAAACAGAAAAGATTGCAACAACTATCGAGGTATCTCTTTAATTAGCGTAGTAGGCAAAATATTCTCAGGTATTGTTGAAAGGAGAGTGCGATTATTAATTGAGGACAAGTTAGATGAAAATCAGTGTGGGTTTAGGCCTCTTAGAGGCTGTCAGGACCAGATATTTAGCCTAAGGCAGGTAATGGAAAATTGCTATGAGTGGAACAGGGAATTGTATCTATGCTTCATAGATCTGGAAAAGGCTTATGACCGTGTTCCTAGGAGGAAGCTACTGTCAGTTCTACAAGATTATGGAACAGGAGGCAAACTTCTGCAGGCATCTAAAGGGCTTTATGTAGAGTGTCAGGCAGCAGTTAGAGTAGATGGTAAATTAAGCTCATGGTTCAGGGTAGTTTCAGGGGTAAGACAAGGCTGTAACCTGTCACCACTGTTGTTCATACTATTCATGGATCATATGTTGAAAACAGTAGACTGGCAGGGCGGGATTAAAGTAGGGTGAAAACAAAATAAGCAGTCCCGCATATGCGGATGACTTAGTTGTAATGGCCGATTCGATTGAAAGGTTGCAACTAATATTTCAGAACTCGATCAGAGGTGAAAGGACTATGATATGAAGATCAGCATCTCCAAAGCGAAAGTAATGTCTGTGGGAAAGAGATTTAAACAGATTGAGTGCCAAATAAGAGGAACAAAGTTAGAACAGGTAGACAGTTTCAAGTACCTGGGATGTATTTTCTCACAGGATGGCAACATAGCGAAAGAACTGGAATCGAGGTGCAGCAAAGCTAATGCAGTGAGTGCTCTACCCTCTTCTGCAAGAAGGAAGTCAGTACCAAGACTAAGTTAGCGGTGCACCGCTCTATCTTTCGACCAACTTTGTTGTATGGGAGTGAAAGTTGGGTGGATTCAGGTTACCTTATTTATAAGATAGAGGTTACAGATATGAAAGTAGCAAGAATAATTGAAGGTACTAATAGATGGGAACAATGGCAGGAAGGTGTCCATAATGAGGAAATCAAGGAAGAAATGGGAATGAACACCACAGATGAAGCAGTTAGAACGAATAGACTGAGACGCATGGGAGAAGCAAGGATACCTAAGAGACTCATGAGCTCGGCAGCGGAGGGTAAGAGGAGTCGAGGTAGGCCAAGAAGAAAGTACTTAGATTCGGTGCAGAATGATTTTGAAGTGAAAGTCATAACATCAGACGAGGCATCAATGTTAGCATTGAATAGGGGATCATGGAGGAATTTTATTACTAGGTACTATGCTCCAGACTGAACGCTGAAAGGCATAATCAGTCTCTACTATGAACAGAAAACAACTATGCCGTCTAAAATATAATGGGCTACTTCAAACTTTGCCACAATTGGTCAGCTTCATACCCGCCTATGTCGGCGATTGTAAAATTTTACGGAAGTACCTACGTGTTGGGGACTTTTGGATGAAAATTCCCTACACGATTTTAATGCTTAAAGGTACCTACGTGCAGGGAAAATTCCCTACGTCTGGCAACACTGCTTAGGCTATACAATTTATTTTAGATCATCGAGTTGAATCTTCTGTAGGGAAATATCGATAGTCCGATGTTTTGATACCATCGATGTGTCACAGACATGTATTAACTATAGGTCTGATGGTTTATGAGTTGTATGTCTGTGGATCGGCCTCGGCGCCACGTTAAAGATTCTTTATAAAAAAAAAAAAATATTGGACGAATGTATGGAGGAGATTAGTGCAATATCGGTGTTAGTGCGAGCGATAACGTGCTGTCAACAGGGTAAGGTGGTACAATTTCGATCATTTCGGAGAAATGTTGTTGTTACTGGGAATTTGTTGTGAAAAGACATAATTTTAACTATGGCACTTGTTCTTGGATGTTTAACGAATATGTGACACAAATATTGGACCATTAGAAAGGTTAGTGTAAACACAAAAAAAGGTTACAGAACTATGAGAAATCGATCGAAAATGTACCACACTAGGTACAATTATGATCACTTCCTCGTAAAATTTTTATCACTGGCTTCTTACACATAAAAAGCACTTGTTCCGTCGTGCACCAACGCATACTTCGTAGTACCAAACATTGCAATAACATAAAATTTGAAAGCGCGTGGAAACTAAAATATTTATAAGAGCGCGTTCGACGAAGTTGCTGCACGTGCCTCTTAACAGGAAAAAAATTTATATCTCCGTAGCGGAAAGTGGAGTATTCTTGGAAAAGACAGGAGGAACTGCAGAAACCTACTACACTACAATGCCACACAAAGGCAAGTGCTACCAACATTACGAGACTGTTAAATTATGTTGATCGGAATTGTATCTATATCGAATTTGTACCACCTTACCCTATGTATGCTGAAAACCGTTGCATCAAAGCCTCTGAGAAAAATTTTAAATAAGGATAGGGTGTGGCCAATGAGAAAATCCGTACAACAAATGATACCAGAGAAGAAAAGGAGGAGGATTATCTCCAAAAATAAATAGATCTTCGTGAAACAAAAGTTGTATGTCAGAAAATGTGGGGAATGAAATACGGAACTAATGTAGCGTGCATTATACTGCAAGTTAACTAAATAATTATGCCAAAACGAGTTTATTTTCCAAAATCGTCCGCCTCCACAGTCCAGCGGACAGCGTAGCAGATTGGCATGTAGGGTGCCCAGGTTCGATTCCCGGTCTGGGAATGGGTTTTGCGTCGTCCTCGTCATCATTTCATCATCATCGACGCGCATGTCGCCCAAGTGGCATCACCAAAGGACTTCCACCACGCAGGCCGAACACAATCCCAGAAGGGGTATAACGTTAAAAAATGTCATACGAAATTATCATCATCATGTCCAAAAGCACTCCCAGCTGGAGCCCACAATGACGAAAATTATAGAAATTCGTCTTTTATATCATAGTTATTATTAACGCTCAAGGCTTGATTTTTTTTCTCAAGAAAGAAATTACTTTCATTCTGTAACTCGCATAAGTTCTAATTGCACTGATTTTAGGAGAAAGATTTATGCAATTTTATGTAATCATTTTCATACCGTACAGTCCTGTGCACTATAATGCTAGGTTTGTTTTTATGCATTAAAATAACTAATTTAGAATTAGTATTGTATGAAATAAACTGATCAGTCAGTAAATAGGAGGCAAAATAATAACTACTACATTCACTTATACTGGAAAATGTACCTTATTGGAAACGTTCGTATTTTACGAAGTTCACAAACTGATACAAAATACAACACTAACTTGTTGATATTTCTATACTTGTCCACCACAGGTTGCAGTAGTGAACATGATGAGCGGATTGAACAGTAACAGTATAATCGACTTCCCAGACTTTCCAAATACTGTTACATCAAACCAAACAAAACCACACCAGACAGGAAATGGGCTTTAAGAAAATCCGTGACTGACGTACAAAACGTTTTACTGGAGAGGACTACCTACAAAAAGAAGTGACATCACATGAAAAACATAAAATGTACAAAAATGCAAGTCTCGCGACGAATTCCTTGCACCATAAGAAATCGTGAGATCACATTGGAAACCAAGTCGGTTATTTTAGTTAGTGTTCATGGAACCAACTATTCGACACCTCGTCATAATTTTTTATCTACTTAGTTATCTCAACATCTGTAGTGACTATATCCAAATTAAAACATCACAGCTTGCAAGATTCATGAGTATCCTGAGTGCCTTCGAAGCTGTGACGTTTTATTTGTAGAATGTCATGTTAACCACAGCTGGTTAAATTTATTAGCCCGAAGCTACCGGTTTCGGTTAATACACCATTATCAAGCGTCAGCAGAAATTAGCCAGTTGTTTAACGTGACATATTACAATATTGGAAGAAAGGAAAATAAATATTTGACATTATACTGCTCTTGCTAGATATGTATATGTTTTCCAGTGACTGCTCACAGGTTCGGATGATCAATGAGTGAAATTCAATCGGCAAGATTATTCAGCATTCTTAAACAACGGTTGAATTATGGTCTACCTGCATAATACCTTATCTGGAGGAACAACTTTCCGAGAAAATTGGTCGACCGTTACAGATACCGGAGGACATGAAAGTCTCTCTTTCCTCATTGCTTGGTAAACTGAGAACAAATTGACAAATGCCTAAAAGGACAAAGGGCATAGTTTTGAAACAAAACAACGGATGGCTTAGTGTACCCATTTCATTTCCGTCACCTACTGTTACTGGTAATTCTAAGACTGAAAAATGTTCAAATGTTTGTAAATCTATTGGACCAAACTGCGTGGTCATCAGTCCGTAGCTTACAAACTACTTAAACTAAGGACAAACACACACACCCATGCCCCAGGGAGGACTCGAACCTCCGACGGCAAGCAACCACGCGCTCCGTAGTGAGGCGCCTTAGACCGCTCGGCTACTCCACCGCGGCAATTCTCAGACTGACTATGATCTGCTATCGAGTAGTAAATGCAGCGGACGCCCTCCTGTGAATTTTGCGTCATTGAGGAAGAGGTGAAAACGAAGAAAACAATCTGTTCGTGAAACTTTGACGCCACAAGAATTAGCTTATGCTACTCAAATGTGTTTACGCTCTGTAAGTCAAATGGATGCTACAAAATATGTTTATAAACTTAAATGTTAGTGAAATAAAAGGTTTCCGCTTGGTAGGCGATGTGAGATGTTTCTTTTATTAAACTTCAAAACATATCGATTTCGTCCCTATGATGGGACATCATCAGTGTAGAATTGCAAGTCATGATGACCTATGTGCTCTGCTTAAAACATTTTTATTTGTCATGTCATAAAAAAACCATTTAAAAGGAATGCCGGTACAAGTCACAAGAATAAAATCAGGTAGCCGCTTTATTCTTGTGACTTGTACCGGCAAGACCTTTTAAATGTTTTTTATGACATGACTGATAAAAATGTTTTAAGCAGAGCACTTAGGTCATCATGACTTGCAATTCTGCACTGATGATGTCCCATCATAGGGACGAAATCGATATGTTTTGAAGTTTAATAAAAGAAACATCTCACATCGCCTACCAAGCGGAAAACTTTTATTTCATTAGAATTCTGTGGTAGGCTGGCACAAAATGGAATCTAGTTACATAAATGTTGGTATCTAAATACTACATATACGCTACAATAAATAAATTATTATGGATTTTTATAGGTCACGTTGCTATATTAGATCCCGCAACTCTTTTTAGACAATTTTTACTATGAAATTCGTAATCAGCGACCTCAAAAACCCCCGTGTGATGAGTTTTGTGAGAATTAAACGTTTCCTTGGGGTGTTGGTCAAGTTTTGAGGATTCCGTCCCACTCTGCACCGCTGGGGATTGGCTGATCGTTCTAAGGCACCTTGCTGCGGAACACGCATTTCCTCGTCGTCGGAGGTTCGAGTCCTCCCTCGGGCATGGGTGTTAGTTTAAGGTGGTGTAAATAGGTTGTAAGCCTAGGGACTGATAACCAGAGAAGTTAAGTCCCATACATTCATAAACATTCGAACATTCGATTTGAACTGGGCGGCCACTGCCTTTCGAGCTTAGAGTTCGTAGCGCAAGTTAGTTTACAAGGGTGGTTTGAAGTCTGGTAAAAATAGAATAAAAATTGTTTTAAAGGCGAGAACTCATCTTCATTTCGCGACATAGTCTCCTTGCTTATCTTGGATGCTTTACAATTCCTGTTTCAAACGATCCAGCAGAGCCTCATTATAGGGTCCAATTATGGATCTGCCTTTTCCAAAATAATCTATCAGGATTTTCCCATGGGAATTCCAAAAGGAAGTTGCCGTCACCTTTCCAGCTGACAAAAACAGTCTTCGCCTACTTTGGTGCACTCTCTCCAATCTTCGTCCATTATTTGGACTGCTGTTTGGTCTCCGGAGTGTAACGGTGGGTCAAAGTTTCATCCACAGTCATGAATCCGCGCAAAAGTCCTGTGTATTGCGCCTAAACAATGTGAGATTCTGAGTAGAAATGTTCTTCCGTTTCCGTTTTTGGTCCAAAATGAGCAGGCGCGGCATCCATCGCGCACACAGCTTCTTCATGGCCAGTTTTTCGTGGAGAATTTTAGTTGAAATGCTTACAGTGTCAGCTATCTCGCGATCTTCGACCTTCCATAACCATATCGTGCACATCGATGGCTTCCTGTGTGGTGACTTCAGCGGGCCGACCGTAGCGTGCTCCATGTTCCGAGCCTCTCCGACCACGTTTAAACTCATTGATCCAAAAGTAAATGGTCACCTACGTTGGTGCAGAACCCACATGGACCTCATCCAATCCGTATTTGATCTGTCGAGACTTATCAAACCACCCTCATAAGTTGTTCCTACGTCTAGGGACCGATGACGACAGTGGTTTGGTCCCGTAGGATTAATAACATTTGAACAGTTTTCGAACGATCCAGAAGAGCTACTCGTGGTATTAACAGCAGAGGTGAAAAGTGCATTGAAGGTACTGGCGGAATTTTAGAAAAATCATCTAGGAACGTTCTCATCTGCCATTCCCTTAAGTTTGTTTGGATTACATACTAATAGCTTCTGTATATCCGTACTGAATCAAAATTGGTCACACCTCATACGGCACCTTTTTTATTGCAATTCGACTATACTACCCCTTCCTACACCAGTATATTTCACAAAAATGTTCAAATGTTTGCAGAGTTTAAGGGACAACTTACAATCTACTTATGAACTGGCTTATACTAAAGACGGTACGAACATCCATGCCCGAGGGGGTATTCGAACCCCCGACGGGGAACTGCCTCGCACTTCCCAGCACATAGCGCCTCAATGCGCTCGGCCGCTCCGCCGCGGCTACATCAGTCTGTTTTTTGCTTACATTTACGTATGTATTGTTTACGCTGCGCGCGTTGTGTGTAATTTGCAGCTGCTTCAAGTTGGAATTGTAAACCTGTCGGACTAAACTGCTATGGTCATCAGTCCCCATGCCCGAGTGAGGAACCTCCGACGGCGAGCAACCGCACGCCCCACAGTAAGAAAAATATTCAAATGTTTGTTAAGCTTATGGGACTTAACTACGGGGTCATCAGTCCCTAAACTTACAAACTACATATGAACTACCTTATACTAACGACGGCACAAATATCCATGCCCGAGGGGGGATTCGAACCCCCGACCGTAGTGGCCGTGCAGACCGTGACTGGAGCGCCTCTCCCTCAGCGCCTCGCCCCACAGTAAGACGCCTTAAAGAGGGAAACCGCATTAGGAGGCTGTTTGTCATTGATTTTGTGTGATTTATTTTGGGTGAGAAGAAGTACTTATAATTTGCTAACATTCTGACATCATTTCATTCATAATTTTAAATGTTTGTGTCAATTTATGTGAATAATTTCAGCCACATATAACAACGTTACACTGTGATGTCTGCCGAAGGTTGTGAGAATAGGTCTCCAACTGCTGCAGAGTAGCCATTCCGGGTTTCTTCTGAAATCAAAAAGGTTTTGGGTTTACATGAATAACGAATTTTGTAAGAATATGAACCTCAGTGCAAGTGTCATTAATGGCATGAACAGATGTTGCAGGCATTGGAACAATTTACTTAGATATTCACGAATGCTTGTCTTTAATTATGCAACGAACAAGACCCTTAAAATCATAATATCATCTCACAAGTTAGTTCATGTAATACGTGCTTGTATAAACAATTATATCTTCATATGAAAAGGTATAAATATATCCTCCACAACCGATAATAAAATTGGACAAATGCTCCCTCATAACAGCAACACAAAAACACATATTACAAAGGCGTATACAAAATTGAATGTTTGGATTGTGACTGTTTCTACATAGGCCAGAAAACTGTACATCCTTGAGACTCTTCAGATCTACAAACACCAAAGCAGACATCCCGAATCCATCTTAAATGACAAAAATGACACAAATAAAAAACACACACAAACAAACAATCAAGCTTTCCCAACCGTTGGCTGCTTCGTCAGGAAAAGAGAAAGGGAGGAGGGGAAAAAAGGGAAGTATGCGGGTTTTAAGGGAGTGGATGAGGGGTCACTCCAATCCCGGAAATGGAAGGACTTACCTTAAGGGGAAAAAAGGAAGGTAAACAAATACACCCACACCCACACATATAAGTGTGGATGGATGTGTATTTGTTTGGCTTCCTTTTGTTACCCTAAGGTAAGTCCCGTGTGGGTGTGGGTGTATTTGGTTACCTTCCTTTTTCTCCCCTAAGGTAAGTCCTTCCACTCCCGGGGTTGGAATGACCCCCTCATCCCCTCCCTTAAAACCCGCATCCTTCCCTTTTTTCCCCTCCTTCCTTCCTCTTTTCGTGACGAAGCAGCCAACAGTTGTGAAAGCTTGATTGTTTGTGTGTGTTCTCATTTATGTTTTTTGTGTCCAATCAGTGAGCCTGTGCTTTGGGTAAGTCAAACGATCTTTATTTTTATACATATTTTTCCCAACAGGAAAGTCTCAGTCTATATATAAACTGAATGCGAGTATACAGTTCACACTATAGATTAATATATGTACATACAAACAATTTGGGGGTTAATACTGAATCCAACATTATATACAGAGATTGTCATTCACTCAGTAAGAGCTTTAAAAATATAATAATGTGTAGACAGATGAATGATTACGCTTTAAATGATTGTGTTCTAATGACAAATATACATATAATGTGCATTGTATATTTGTCATCAGATCACAACCATTTAAAGTATAACCATTCATCTGTGTACACATTATTATATTTTTAAAGCTCTTTCTGAGTGACTGACAATCTCTGTATAAAATGTTGGATTCTATATTAACCCCCAAATTGTGTGTATGTTTATATATTAATTTATAGTGTGCAAAGCTTTGCAGTCAATCTTTGGTGCATTGTGGCTTTAGTGTAAGTTCTTTGCTTCTGTTAGAAGTAAACAAGGATGGTGGCTGTTATTTATTACACATAAGTGAGGTTAAGACAATACAAAGGACCTGTGACGACTGGAGGTCTGATATTTTAATTGTTTACATTTAACTTCATTTGAACAATTGTTACAGTGTGATGTAGTGTTCTGTATTTTCTCTTGTAGACAGTGCAACAGGTCAACCTAACCTATAAGTACACAGCTTAGTGTTATTCCACCTGATGATGGGGGGGGGGGGGGGGTTAAACCCTCGAAACGCGTTGTGGATACAATAAAACAAAATGACTGGTAACAACCTTGTGTTTCGATCAGTTTCATAAGTTACTCTGCCGAAGAATATGCAAGTCCAGTGTGGTTCAAATCCAGTCAACCCAAAATAGTAGATGTTGCTCTTAACGATACTTGTCGCATTACCACTGGATGCCTAAAGCCCACTCCTCTGAATAAACTGTACAGTATTGCAGGGATTGCATCTCCCGACATCCGCCGAGAGCACAATGTAAATTTTTTGCTCAAAACAAGTTGATTTGTATTTCAAATAGAACTTGTTGCAATACACCCATTGTTCAGTCACATGTTAATTATAACTTTTATAGGAATTATGTGGAATTTTTTATTCAAGGGCCCATATGGACCAACGATTCCAGTTATGTTCGTAAAACCAACGATTCCTGTTGAGGGTTAACTCCCGATGTTAGCAGACACCACTGCTGTTACTTGCTTCTGCGCATGCGCATTCTGCAGCACGCTCGAAAATTTAGAACTCCACACTCGGCACAAGCTATAGATCATTGCCGCCATAGACGCACTCACGATGGGGTTGGCTGCTGGTTTACACGTAGGCACGAAAGGCGCACGCATTTCGAGTAGTCGATTTTCACCAAAAAGTCGATCGTGAAAAATCGGCTCAATATCTAAACGGATGCGAATTTCTCTCTGATACTTTGACAGCGAGTTCTTGGATGGTTAAGCTACCGACCTATGCAATTAAAAAGGAGGTTTTTTTAACCTCCTAATGTGTTTTTTCCTCCTAAGAAGGCTCGGCCACTTCACCTCGGCTGCTGCAGTTTACGTGGCCGAGTGTAAGAGGGTCGGCGCAGCCTTATGCAAGCGCTCCTGGCGACACCTCCGGTAATCCAACGCTGCCCCGAGAAACCTGACGCCGCCACGCCCAACTGGCCGAGCTCACACCAGGGTCACTTTCCCACACACCCCGGAATTTTGGCCCACTTTAGGTTACGGTAGTAACACTAAAACTCGGCCTTTAAGATCGTTTTTTGACAGCTCAAAATTTAAATGAAAATAACGGCTTAACTATTCATCTCGCACGAAAGTTGCATAACCTAATTGGTTCAAATGTTCAAATGTTTGTAGAACTTATGGGACTTAACTACGGGATCATCAGTCCCTAAGCTTACAAACTACTTACGAACTAGCTAAGACTAAGGACGGCACAAATATCCATGCCCGAGGGGGGATTGGAACCCCCGACCGTAGTGGCTGTGCAGACCGTGACTGGAGCGCCTCAGTCCCCTCGGCCACCGCGGCCGGCACCTAATTGATAGAGGAGAAAATTCTCTACAACTTTGTTCTGTTATGTTTTTTCCATATCTCGTAGCATTTCAAAGATATTTGCAAAAATAACGGCGATTTTGAGATGTATGTCTGTCTGGCTGTCCGTCTGTCTGTCTGTCTGTAACGTGTTTCCTCTTTTTTAAGACGAACCGTTCAACCGATCAGCACCAAGTTTTACAGACATGATTGTAGGCCGCCAGAGACAAGAAATTCCCTTTTTCAATTTTTTTCGGACAAAAAATATGGTAGTAATACCAAAAAGGCCGTTTTTAATATAGTTGCAATTGCAAACGAACCGTTCATCTGACACGAAAATTGAATAACCTAATTGGCAGAGGAGAAAAATCTCTACAACTTAGCCCCCTTATGGTTTTTTTTTTTTTTTTTTTTTTTTTTTTTTTTTTTTTTTTTTTTTTTTTCATCTCTCGGATCGTGTGAGACATATTTGCAAAAATAACGGAGCTTTGACACCCTCCATTGAATTAACGAAAACCAGCCGTTCAGAGATGTCACGTGACATTCCTCGCCAGAACTCTCTCTGGCATTCGCCATCTTGCGTTGCGTATTTGATGATTTTCTTGTTGTAACTTACACGTTGTCATTTCAAAGCAATGGCGCACTGAAAAATTAACAAGAACACATCGTTCTTCGTACGATAAATGATAATCTAGTGTCTACAAATGCCATATTAGCATCAGTTAACAACGGCCATCAATAGTATGAAATTAAGGGATTCATCTTTCGATTGACAGCCGTAGCGTATTGGGCAAGGCGTTGGCCTATGACGCTAAAGGTCGGTGGTTCGGAACCTGCCACTACCTAATTTCGTTTTCCTAAAAGGGTTTCAGACACTCTTATTAATTAATCTTTTATTATTTAGATTATTATTTTGGTCCAAAGTGTTTGCAAAAACTTATAAAACTACAAATCTAAAGTGAGCCGTAAAATACGTCAGGGAGATTTTTTCTTCAGCCACGTATTTTAGCAGTGATTCAATGAGAACAAATAATTTTTATGCAATCGTTACCTCACTCCAGCACTTCTCCTAACCAGGATTAGGCCACATTTCCCGTTCCGGCCTCCCCACCTCATCATCGGCCTTGGGGCACTCCTCATTGTATTTCACTGGTTGTGGAGCGTTTCCCTCAGGTGTTATACGCACTATCAAGGGATCACAGACTTATACTACTGGAGTAACAATGCCGTATTCAGTATCACTGCTGTCACTGAAGTCTCGTAGCCAAATTTATATACTATAAACGTGTGAGCAGTCGTGAGTGCAATTACAGAGAACAGTCGTAAAAATACAGATAAACTGACGTAACTATGCTGTCTTTACAGTTACGACATGATGGTCAATTCGTGTATTGCAGTAATTTTTCGTACAGAAAGCGGAAGATACATAAAGTAATTAGTAGCATTGGTTCGCTGATTTTACGAGGCACGTCCAGAAAGTAAGTTCCTTTTCCAATTATCTCCGCTGCAGCGCTGCGATTGCAGTTCCACACATGCGCTGTAGACGATGCGTATCAAGGAGAAGAACGTGCGCCATTTGGAGATCGCTGTCAGTTACGTATGCTTTGTTGTGCTTGTTTGAAATGTCGGCGTTGACTGAAAATCCCGCCGCCTGTGAAATCAGGTCGGTGATTCGGTTTCTGAATGCAAGGAAAGTGAAACCAAGTGAAATTTATCGGCAAATTTGTGATGCTTACGGACCAAACGCGATGAGTGATTCGATGGTGAGAAGACGGGTCCGACAGTTCAATGGCGGGCGTAGTGATGTGCACGATGAAAAACGAAGTGGGTGTCCAACTTCGGTTACAGAAGAACTGGTTCACGCGATTGAAGATAAGATCCAGGAAAACCGTACGTTTAGAAATAGTGCTCTCGCTATGGACGACGAACTGAAAGAAACTCTTTCCAGCTGGTTGAAGACACAGGTGGCAGATTTCTATGAAGTAGGTATACAAAACCTGGTGACGCTAGGACAAATGCCTACATAATTTCGGCAGTTACGTGGAAACGTAGTTTAAGAGTTGTGGAATTTTGTGCAATAAAAATTTCTTCTGTAACTGTGTATAATTTCATTTTATTACAAAAGGGAACTTACTTTCTGGACGCGCCTCGTATTAATCTGTTGTCAATTTCTTTAAATTTCGGCATTTTTATCAGTAGTATGGTCATTATAAAAGAGCTATTTGTCGTGGATAACACGTATCTTTATTATTTTGAATTTTTTTTTACGAAATCCACGGTCTCCTTTGAAAAAATATAGCAATGAGTCGCGTTAATTTGCTATTTTTATTTATCTGGTACTAGTTTCAATGATTTTAAAATGTTCAAATGTTTGTAAATCTATCGGACCAAACTGCGTGGTCATCAGTCCGTAGCTTGAAAACTACTTAAATTAAGGTTAAACTAACCTCTGGACAAACACACACCCATGCCCCAATGAGAACTCGAACATCCGACGGCGAGCAACCGCGCGCTCTGCAGCGAGGCGCCTTAGACCGCTCGGCTACTCCACTGCGGCTCTATTCTGATGATAATTTCTACCTATGTAAGTGGGAGTCAACAATATAGTTTCGTATTCGGAGGAGAAAGTGGGCGATTGGATTTTCGTAAGTAGCCCACGCGGCAGCAATAAGCGCCGTTGTTGTAATGATTCCCATTCCAGATCCTGTATCATTTCTGTATTGCTCTCTCCCCGGTATCGTGACAATACGAAACGATCTGCCCTTCTTTGGACTCTTTCGATATCCTCCGTCAAACCCACCTCATAAGGATCCCACACTGGGCAGCAATACTCCAAAAAATGGACGGACAAGCGTAGTGTATGCAGTTTCTTTTGTAGTTCTGTTGCATGTTTTAAGGGTTCTGCCAATAAAACGCAGTCTCTGGTTCGCCTTTCCCACGACATTATCTACGTGTTCTTTCTGGTTTAAGTCTGGAGTATTAGTAAATCCTAGATATTTTGTGGAGATGACGGCCTTCACTTTTGATTGATTTACCTTGTAAGCAAAGTTTAACGGATTTCTTTACGTACTCATGTCGACGATTTCACACTTCTCATTATTTAGAGTCAATCGCCAATTTTTGCACCATATTGATATCTTATTCAGATCGTTCTGCAGTTGGTTCTGATCGTTTTACTAGACGGTAAATTACGGCGTCATCTGCAAACAACATAAGAGTACTTAGATTTTCCCCTAAATCGTTTATGTAAATAAGGAACAGCAGAGGACCAATAACTCTACCCTATGGAACACCCAATATCACCTGTCTTTTAGTCGATGCCTAACATCGATTACAACGTACTGTGTCGTCTCTGACAGGAAATCTATCCAATCGCAAATTTGGGGCGATATACCATAACCTCGCAATTTGATTAAAAGCCGTTTGTGAGGTACGGTGTCAAAAGCCTTTCGGAAATCAAGAAATACGGAATCGATTTGCGAACCCTTGTCGATAACACCCATCACTTCGTGTGAATAAAGAGCTAGTTGTGTTTCGCATGATCGATATTTTCTAAATCCGTGTTGACCTTGAGTCAATAGATCGTTCTGTTCGAGATAATTCATAATATTTGAATACAGGATATGTTCCAAAACCCTGCTGCAAATTGACGTCAATGAAATAGGCCTGTAGTTTAGTGGGTTACTCCTACTGCCTTTCTGGAATATAGGTGTGACCTGTACAACTTTCCAATCTTTTGGTACAGATCCTTCTATGAGAGAGCGGTTGTATATGGCTGTTAAGTAAGGAGCTATCGCTTCAGCATAATCAGATAGAAATCTAATGGGTATATAATCCGGACCAGAAGACTTGTTAAGTGACTTTAGTTGCTGCACTACTCCGATGATATCTACTTCTACGTTATTACGGCCTTTGTTCGTATGATTGTAGGACACATTCTTAAAGGAATCGTGAATTTAGCATTGAAGGGAAGTGTGTGCGGTAAAAATACGGAAAACAGATGGACGTGGGTTGCCATTTTTATGAGGAGATGACTAGTGAACACTAGTGAACACTAGTTTAATTACAAAATTTGGTCGAGGAAGTGAATTTTTTTTTTTTTTTTTTTTTTTTTTTTTTTTTTTTTTTTAGCGCTCTGCGCACTCTCAACCTTAATCTTAACCTTGTGTAGTCGCGTCATCTGCCTTGGGACCCATATTGCGCACGTTTTGCAGTACTTCTGCTTGTTCTAACGCGCGTAACTTTGCTGTGGTGTAATTTTGCACAAACGTCCAACTGATTTTGTTGCGCTAGCTATCTGACAATGTACTCGAGGCTCCTGCGTGGAAGAACCTAACGGCAAGTCTCGTAGAAGTCAGAGAGATGCCCTTCGCCGGATTAAGATAAGTTTCTGCAACATTACGTAACCCAACGCAGATACATCACCTGTAAGAGAAACATATATCTAAATATTGCTAGGAAGGACAAACAGGGTACAAATTTGGCTTCACAACCAACTGAAAGTAAACACGATTTCTGTGTACTTAATTTATTTAACCAAAAAATTGTGTATTAAATTTCAAAAGAATCCAGATTTGTTAGGATAGAAAGCAAGTTGTTAATTGGAAGAATAAAATTTTAAATTGAACTGTAAGATAAAGAAAGCGGCCGTCAACAAAAATGGCTTAAACACCGCGCCTAACTTGACTTTAAATTAACAAACAAAGCTACATATCCGCTCGAGGCTGTTCGCACTAAGTGCTTGATCTAAGCAGAAGCAATGCACACAGTACCTGTGCTGAAATGGCTGCAAGCTGGCTCGCCTTCACTGGAAACAAACCTAACTTGTCTGACTGGATCGACTTCTGTCGATCAAAATATTTCCTACATCTCAATGATGTTGAGAACACCTAACATTTCCTAGTCTCGCTACTGGCGTGGTACGCTGAGTGCATCAATCAACCCACCGCGATGCCACTGCAATTCGCCCACAGGTGTTAACTATATCACTCTGTGTGTATTTGCGTCAGACAAAAAGTGGCTGATCAACACAGCGAATATCGCACAATCAGATTACTCTTAATAAGAGGCAATTTCAGATTTGCTTCCCCACAGAGCTGCTCTTTTCAGTAAAGAACAGAAAAAGAGTCTTCTCTCTCTCTCTCTCTCTCTCTCTCTCTCTCTCTCTATTGTTCCACAGAGTGTTCGCTCGCCTTCACAACCTGTCGCCGGCAGACCAAGGGCTGGAGTGTTTCACTCACTACGTTTACATGTAACACATCTTCCTGAAAACGAAAACCGATTTTCTTAAACCGTTTTTCGCTGTCGAGTTTACATGGCACATCCTGGATCGGATTTCATAATCCACTTAAGATGGCGGCTGGAAAACAGCTGATTCAGTGCCTGATTTAGTCATCATAATCGCTACTTATCTTTACTTATATACACAGATTCACCCTCACTCTAATATTAATACTTTTATTTCACATTAGGAAATATCACTGTCCATATGTGCCGAAAATACTTACAAAAAAAAAAAAAAAAAAAAAAAAAAAAAAAAAAAAAAAAGAAAAAAGAAAACCACACACAATCTGACAAGCCACGAACGCCTCAAGAACGGTTGCGTTTACATGGATACGAAAATCGATTGTGTAACTGGAAAACCGCTATAGTGAACCGGCCAATAATGCACATGCCAACATCGCATTTCGGCTCGCCCACGCTTCGAAGGTCACCTGCCGCTAAAACAGAGACCCACGCTCGCGCATAACGAAGTATTGCACCATAATTTGTAAGCATCTGAAATTGTTGCCAAGTACTGTCTGCAATGGTATTTTAACTCGGCCGCGGTGGCCGAGGGGACTAAGGCGCTTCAGTCACGGTCTGCACGGCCACTACGGTCGGGGGTTCGAATCCCCCCTCGAGCATGAATATTTGTGCCGTCCTTAGTATAAGGTAGTTCGTAAGTAGTTTGTTAGTTAAGGGACTGATGACCCCGTAGTTAAGTCCCATAAGCTATACAAACATTTGAAACATTTTTTTTTATCTGATAAATTGGAACCAAAAATATTCCATCAGTGTTTATGTATGAACTGTTACTTGCTTCAGCCTCGTGTGGTGTCGCACAAGTACAAAGTGCGCGCCACCTGCTTTCGCCGCGCGCCGCCATGCACGCACGGCGCGGCGTTCTTCCGACGAGCCACGAGCGCCCTCTGCGACAACGCCGCTCGTGGCCACCACTGAAGGACATCGGCCACTTCGGACTGAGATAGCAACGAGATAGGACCTTCGTAATCCGATAGGCACGAGTGAAGACTTTGCTATTGTACAGGCACTAGGCAGGCCTCTAACAACTATGTATCAACATTCTGCAGTACTATATAAAAGTTAAGTATTGTTACATTCTGTGCAAAATATATCTCTTTCTAATTTACTCTAGTGTTTGTAGTTTCTGGCTGCTCCCCTCCGTACCTGCACCGGCGTGCTGTCTTGTTACTGTGTCGGTCTCGTTCCACTCGGCCACCGACACCTACGACGAGGCTGGGACACAAAAGCGGCGACGAAGTTGGGACACAAAACCTCGAGAAAAACTAGTTATCGTACTCGCGATTTAATGCCGTACTTCGAATAATAATTTCATTCCAAGCAATAAATAAAGTAATTAACATATCAGACATCACTTGTAAGCAACAAATACTGTGTTAAAAGTCCGAATATGTAGGACAATGCATCTTGACTTGACTCCTTACATTGTTACTGACAAAGTTATGAACTACACCAGTACTAACTTGAGCCTTATTAACATTTCCAGAGCTACACGGCAGTCAGCACGAGTAATGCGATCAGTTAGACTTTCACGTGAGGAAGTTGAAACTGCAACTGGTGGTCCGGAATGGTGTTCATCAGTCAAAATTTCAAAGCATTCGGTCAAGAACTTTCGAAGATTTTGAATATAATACTAAAGAAGGCTCCAGGTTAGACAGTGTTGTAGGAGAGATAGACAAGTGGAACAGAAATGTAGAGAGGGGGGGACTTTAGGATGACGTGGAGAGGGAGGTGAAGATGTACAGAAATAGGGGGAGAAGGAGGGGAGACATGACAAAGAGGAGGAGGCTGGTAGGAGGAGGAGAAGAGACACAGGAGGAGGAGAGGGAGAGAGTGGACAAGGGGCAGGAAGGTGTGGGCAGAGGGGTGGGTGGGTTCAGAGCTAAGGGCAGCAGCAATCATGTATATCGAATCCCCATTCACGAAGCATCCTGAAATTACAAGTTTTACAGATATGTGACTTCTCGTAGAAATCGGGTTTTATGCCGGATATCTACATCTACATACATACTCCGCAATTCACCGTAAGGTGGGTGGCGGAGGGTACACTGTACCACTACTAGGCATTTCCTTTCCTATTCCACTCCCAAATAGAACGAGGAAAAAAAGAATGCCTATATGCCTCCGTACGAGCCCTAATTTCCCTTATCTTGTCTTTGTGATCTTTACGCGAAATGTAAGTAGGCGGCAGCATGATCGTACTACATTCAGCTTCAAATTCCGGCCCTCTAAATTTACTCAACAGAAATTCACGAAAAGAACGTCCTCTATCTTCCAGCGATCCCCAATTGGTCGAACCTACCGGTAACAAATCTAGCTGCTCGCCTCTGAACCGCCTCTATGTCTTCCTTCAAACCGATCTGCTGCGGGTCCCAAACACTTGAGCAATACTCAAGACGTGGTCGTACAAGCGTTTTATACGCGGTCTCCTTTACAGGTGAAGTACATCTTCCCAAAATTCTCCCTATAAACCGAAGTCGGCTCTCCGCCTTACTCACAACTGTCCTTACATGTTCGTTCCATTTCATATCGCTCTGCAATGTTACGCCTAGATATTTGAACGACGCGACAGCATCAAGCAGCTCACTACTCACTGTATTCGAACATTATGGGATTGCTTTTCCTACTCATGCGGATCACCTTACATTTTTCTACATTGAGAGCTAGCTGCCATTCTTCGCACCAACTAGAAATTTTGTCTAAGTCATCCTGTATGCTATTACAGTCAGTTAGAGACGACACCCTCCCATACACCACAGCATCATCAGCAAACAGCCGCAAATTAGAAGTTACTCTGTCCAGTGTCTTCCAAACACGATATTCTGATGACGTTACTCGACGTCTTCTTGAGGCGTTCCCTGAGACAGGTTGCCTGGCCAGTGCCCTGTGTTTCCTACTCGGTCTGCGCCCATGGGTCACGCTTACGGGTGCGGACCGAACAGGGAACTCCCGATCAGGAGCGGACCGACTGCTGCTGGAGGCGACCAGAATGGGCTCGGACGGAATAGGGAACGCCTAGAGCGGCAGCGAAGCGCGACACTCGGGCGCGAACCGAATAGGAAACACCAGGCAGTGGCCAGGCATTTGCGATCCAGTCAAAGAACCACCAGCAGCTCTGGTCCAGGTTTTTGTGGTTTACTAACGGCTGTAAGGTAATTCCTATACGCACGGAATATTCTCAATTCTAACAAACTCCCCGTCCCCCTTGGCATAAAAGCACAAAAAAAAAAAAAAAAAAAAAAAAAAAAAAGAAATTGTTCAGATGTTTGTGAAGCTTCAGGATCTTAACTGTAGGGTCATCAGTCCCTAAACTTAAAAACTACTTATGAACTTTCATTTTCACAGAATATATGACATCATCTGCAAATGGGCGAAGCTGAAAATGTGTACCCAGCCGGGATTCGAACCCGGGTCTCCGGCTTTCTACGCAGTTGCACTGACCACTACACGACTGGGGTCACAGTGATCACCACCTGCAAGGATTACCTAAGCACGCCTCCCATCAGATACAAATTCCCAGTTTCGCCCTGCTCACAGTAGTCACTCGTAGATATGAAACTAATTACCGTAAGAGCAAGGGCCACAAACTTGCCCACCCCTCCCCACTAACGAAATGATCATTGCCCGTCACCAGCACAGGGTGAGTCACCTAACATTACCGCTGGGTATATTTCGTAAACGACCGTGTTTACAAGAGTGGCTGTAGTGCACTGTTGTTTGGTCTAGCTGTCTCAGTGTCCGCATGTTGCGCTTGCTGCTATTCCTATTCTGCATTCGTCTTTGCACCCAGACTAAGTGTAGTACACTGTGTTACCAGACGTCTGTGATAGTGTAGTGTTGTAGGAACTGTGACCATGGTGTATTCGAACTCTGAAAAGGCGGAGATGATACTCATCTATGACGAGTGTCGACAAAGTGCAGCTGAAGCCTGCAGGGTGTATGCAGAACGGTACCCGGACACAGAGCATCCAATGTGCCGCACATTTCGAATCATCTACCGTCAATTGTATGTAGCAGGTATGGTCATAGCATGCAAACTGCTCCGTAACAGGCCCGTCACAGGAGAAGCGGGTGCAGTTGGTGTGTTAGCTGCTGTTGCCGTGAACACACACAGGAGTACACGGGACATTGCGAGAGCCGGTGGACTGAAGCAAATTAGTGTCATGCGCATACTGCATCGTCACCGCTTTCACCCGTTTCATGTGTCGCTACATCATCAATTATATGGTGACGACTTTAATCATCGAGCGCAATTCTGTCAATGGGCATCAAAAGAGAATGCGTTGCAGTTCTACCTGTCTACCGATGAAGCGGGTTTCACAAACCACGGGGCAGTGAATCTACGGAACATGCATTACTGGTCCGTGGACAATCCTCGCTGGCTGCGACAGGTAGAGCGACAGCGACCGTGGACTATAAATGTATGGTGCGGAATCATTTGCGACCACCTCATTGGTCCTCACTTCATTGCAGGGGCCCACACAGGTGCAACATACATCGCGTTTCTACAGAATGATCTGCCAACGTTGCTCGCAAATGTCCCACTGGAAACGCGTCGACGTATGTGGTATCAGCAACATGGGGCACCTGCGCATTCCATAATTAACACTAGGCTGGCCAGCCCGTTCTCCTGATCTTACACCTCTGGACTTCTTTCTGTGGGGTACGTTAAAGGAGAATGTGTACCGTGATGTGCCTACAACCCCAGAGGATATGAAACAACGTATTGTGGCAGCCTGTGGCGACATACACCAGATGTACTGTGGCGTGTACGGAATTCATTACGCCATAGACGGCAGCAAATGATGGCCACCACTTTGAACATCTAATGGCCTGACATGTCGGCACACATTCTATTCCACTCCGTAATTGAAAACCCCTTATGGTAATGTACATGTGCGTCAGTGTAAAACACAAATAAAGGTGTTAGTATGTGGACGTAATGTGCTGTTCTAGTCTCTTCTGTACCTAAGGTATATCACAATTCCCTTTGGATCCCTACTTAATTCGGTGCTCTACGATACACACGATCGAACAGCGGAGGAGTTGTACTCAAGCGTCAACTTTAGGTTACAATATCTCCGGATGTAATTACCATTTTACAATGCAACAAACGGCATACATGTTCAGATGTGCTAACAAAACTAACGGGGTTCCATTTAAAAAATCGTAGGTTTGTGTTAAAAAACACACTTCCGTGCATTTTGTTATGGTTTGTATTAACCAATTACACTAGCCCCTCTCCTCACGTTCGGTCTGTGGAATCGGTTCGTCAGTATTTGAGGTGGTTTACGAAATATATCCAGCGGTAATGTTAAGTGACTCACCATATATATATATATATATATATATATATATATATATATATATATATATATATATGTGTGTGTGTGTGTGTGTGTGTGTGTGTGTGTGTGTGTGTGTGTGTGGCGTCTGTTCCGAAAGAAGAGATGTCACTTCTGATCCTGCAGATGTTATTCTTTCATATTCACAGAATATATAACATCAACTGTGGACAGGGTGAAGTTGGGAATTTGTATCTGACGGGAGGCGTGCTTAGGTAGTCCTTGCAGGTGCGGTGATCACTGTGTCCACAATGGTGTAGGAGTCAGCGCAACTGCCTAGAAAGCAGGAGACCCGGGTTCGAATACCGGCTGGCTACACATTTTCACCTTTGCCCATTCGCAGTTGATGTTATATATTCCGTGAATATGAAAGAATAACAACTGCAGGATCAGAAGTGACGTCTCTTCTTTCGGAAGAGATGTCACATGTATACTTATGAACTACCTTATACTGAAGACATGTCCGAAGGGGAATTCGAAGAGACGTCACATGTATACTTATGAACTACCTTATACTGAAGACATGTCCGAAGGGGAATTCGAATCCCAGACGGGGAAAGGCCTCGCGCATCGGAGGATAGCGCCTCAATGCGCTTGGCCACTCCACCGCAGCATAAAACCAGCCAAAATGACTAAATAAAGTAACAAAAACAAAGTATACACTCAATACTTTGCCTAATAGAGAGCACCAGGCAAGCTCTGAGAAGGGGTCTGTGGTGACTTAAAGGAAATTGGTCTACCCAGTGCCAGGGGCATGCTCACTGGGTTTCGCTCGGTGAGCTGGCCACCAGCTAGTAGGTTTGTCTTGCTGGCACACCTGTAGCTCAATGGCAGCATCGCTGACTCCACGCAGGAGGCCCGGGTTCGATTCCCGGCAGCGGACTGGGTGTTGTGTGTTGTCCTAATCATCATCATCTCATCATCATTGGCACGTAAGTCGCCCACGCGGCGTCAAATAGAAAGACTTACACTCAGGCGGCCGAACAATCCCGTCAGGGATCTTCCGCCCAAGAAAGCCATACGCTCATTTCATTTACCGGTAACAGCACAGCAGTAGCACAGTAGGGAATAAGATAACATAGCAGAGCAACTAACTACGGTGTAGGGATCTCCGGTGGTTTGCTAAAAATAAAATAAAAGTAGTTTTAAGTCACTAGCAATAAACAGACGTTGTATTAATAATTAGACCTATTTTATCATAGGTGATGGGTTGTATTGTATGATATTGTCAATAAAGAAAAAATTTTCGCAATATGATATCTCGTAAGCTCTGAGAAGGCCCACTTTCCCACCTCAGGGGAAACAATGAAATGTGCAATAAATAAATAAAAATAAAAGGGAAATGGCAAGCAGTCAGTCCCAGGAAACACCTGAAGAAGACGTCGAGTAAAGTCGTCGAAATATTGTGTTTGTAAGACGCTAATATCCGACATAATACCCGATTTCAACGACTTGTCAACAAATAGCCGAGAAAGTCTAAGAAATTACAGAACGTAGCTTCTTCGTTCTTCAAATTCCGTAAACACCGGCTGCTGCTTTCTTGCTCGCACGTAGCTTCTCTGAGCTATTAATCCCGTTAAAGGACACCCGCAGCCTCCTGCCCAGAAATAACTGGAATCCCTAATTACATTCCGAACCTGACTGACGGGCTGCATTGGAACTACTAATGGCTCTCGCCCAATTACGCGGAACTCAATTGCTAGTGGCACTCGACTCGCAGTCAGGCACAAACGCTTTTTTCTGTCTACGCAATACCGGGAACTAAAAATAAAAACAGGGTGAAAAAGCGAGTTGATCGACTTTTAACTGATTAACGTGTCGAGTATTTTTATTTCAATGTGACGAGGATATTTCGACGTGATTCTAAATAACTGTTTTTCACAGAACGCCAGCACTGTTGCGCTTTCATTTCGTTCACGGCCGAATTTCACCTCCAGGGCTATTATCATGAGCGGCTCAGTTAGAAAGTCAAATAAACACGGTTCATGTAGTACGAGAGCTGTTCCGATGAAAAGGTACGACAGTATGGGTGTAATAGAAGTCTTTTTTTTTCAAAATTAATGACTAGAGGCCTGAGCATTACAATCCCACTGTTTAATGAGCCGAAGGAATCCCTGTTCCCAGAATTCCTGTGGCTGTGACAAGAGCCAATCCTCTATTGTATCCTTCAGTTCGTCGTCCGATTTGAGTCGCTTCCACCTGAAGTGTTTTTTTAGCGGACAAAAGATACAAGTCACAGAGAGACATGTCCGGACTGTAGGTCGGATGCTCAAGCTGCTGCCACTTGAACTTGTCCAGTACACTGTGTGCGACCCTGGAGACGTGTGGACGCAGTGTTATCATGGATCAGAACCACTCCCTCCGTGAGCAGCCCAGGCCGTTTGCTGTTGATGAACTTGCGTAGGTTACGGAGTGTCTCATAGTACACGTCACCGTTCAAGGTTTCAAAAAATTTTCAAATGTTTGTTAACCTTAAGGGACTTAACTGTGGGGTCATCAGTCCCGAAACTTACAAACTACTTAGGAACTACCTTATACTAAAGACGACACAAACATCCATGCCCGAGGGGGAATTCGAACCCCCGACCGTTGCGGACGTGCGGACTGTGACTGACGCGCCGCAGACCGCTCGGCCGCTGCGGCCGGCTCAAGGTTTCAAAACTGTACAAATGTTTGTAATCCTACTGTAGCAAACTACGTTGGTCATTAGTCCCCGGTCTTACAAACTACTTAAACTAAGTTAAACTATTCTAAGGACAACACACACATCCATGCCCAAGGGAGGATTCGAACCTCCGACGCGGGAGGTCACGCGATCCGTCACGTGGCGCTCCAGACCGCTCGGCTACTCCCGTGCGACTGTTCAAGGTTTTTCGGAGCTCGAGAAATTCTATGAGTATCGGACCTCGGACGTATAGAAAGACGGCGACCATCACTGTGCCTACCGCAGACACAGCATTGAATTTTAGGGAGAGATGACGACACATGCTTCGCATCCGTAGCTGTCGCACTACATTATCAAATTTCAACCAGTTTCGTATCTCTACATTTTCACATTCCTCGTATAGATTGCACAATTGGATCACAAGTATGCAGGTACCAATTATTTGACATAAGTAACTGGTGTTTCTTCCTTGTACCCTCATGAAGGCTTGAACACATTCAATGAGATGCCAGAATGTCTGTCGAGGATCAGCTTCCTAATCTTTAATATCCGAAAGCAGAGAAGATCGTGTGGTTATGATTCAAGTCGACATTTTTTCCCCATTGTATGTATCACGTTGCACACGATCCACTTGAGGATCCGTTATCATCGAAGTGTCTGTAAATCAAACTGTAACAAAAGAGAAATCTAAATGGAAGGGCTTCAAAAATAGGTAGAAGGACTGCGCCCCATTGAACACCTTTGCCAGTAAAACAATTGATTGAATAACAATTTCAATCTTAAAATTTCACAATTAAAAAACTAACACATACTCTCATAATCCTTTCCTTTAAGGAAGGAATACAACATGTAATATATGATTAACAAATAAGCAGGGAATAGCTCAATTTTTACACAATAGCCAGATATCCCTAACCAAGCAACTTTGCTTAACAATGATCAAACACTTGCAGTAAATGAATGGAATAAAATGGGAATAGAAATAAAACTGACCAAAAGCAAAGCCTAACTTTCAGTAGTAGGCCTAGATGGTTACAGCGGATACAATACTCTAACCACGAGGATGCAATAAACGGCTAGCCAATATTAACACAATTTTTAACACATTGAAAGTAAGCGAAACTGCTGACAAGTAAAGGTGACTGCCTCAGAACCACGGTAGACAGAGCCCGGCCAAAACAAAGCAGGTAGATAAAATATACTCAACTTCAGGCAGAAGCCGAAGCAACAAACCACTCAAACCGGCAAACCACAGGCCCTATCAACCGGGCCCAATGCCAGTCAACCTGGTAGAACAAATAAGGCTTTAACAGAACCACATTGAAATTGAGCACCCCAGAAAGCGACATACACAAACTGATCAGTGCTCATATCTAAACAACATATCTGGTTACACTCAAAGGCTTACACGAAACGTCTCAATAATTTAAGAATAAACAACTACCTGCAACAGAAAGTACATTTGGTTACAAAGCACAGTTAAGGTATTCCGTACACAACCCGTATAAATCGCGCTTACGTGAAAAGCACTTCAATGCAGTAAATTACTCACTGCTTGCAACCCAACTAGCACTCGAAACATAATAATAGCAAGTTCCATTACCTCAATTGCCTCAAATTAGAAAATCCAAAAGCAATATATGATAAGTGGCGGAGTGACTTGGCCGATATTATTCAGAACCACAGACATTGCCGAGGTGGGGTGGCTTGCGTGCCTCAACGATACAGATAGCCGTATCGTAGGTGCAACCATAGCGGAGGGGTATCTGTGGAGAGGCCAGACGAACGTGTGGTTCCTGAAGAGGGGCAGTAGCCTTTTCAGTAGTTACAGGGGCAAAGTCTGGATGATTGACTGAGCTGGCCTTGTAACATCAGCTAATGTGGCTTTGCCACACAGTTACTGCGAACGGCTGAAAGCAAGGGGAAACTACAGACGTTACTTTTCCCAAGGACATGCAGCTCTACTGTATGAACCTATGATGATGGCATCCTCTCGGGTAAAATATTCCGGAGGTAAAATAGTCCCCCATTGGGATCTCCGGGCGGGGACTACTCAGGAGGATGTAATCTTCAGGAAAGACAACACTGGCATTCTACGGATCGGAGCGTGGAATATTAGATCCCTTAATCGGGTAGGGAAGCTAGAAAATTTAAAAGCAACACAGTGATCGCATTATTGTAGTCAAGATAGATACGAAGCCAACACCGACCACGTAGTACAGGTTTATATGCCAACTAGCTCTGCCGTTGATGAGGAGATCGAAGAAATATATGAGGAGCTAAAGGAAATTATTCAGACAATTAAGGGAGAGGAAAACGTAATTGTTATGGGAGACTGGAATTCGGTAGTGGGACAAGGAAGGGAAGGGAAGATAGTAGGTGAATATGGTTTGGGCAAAGGGAATGAAAGAGGAAGCCGCCTGGTAGAATTTTGCACCGAACATAGTTTAGTTATAACAAACACCTGGTTTAAGAATCACAAAAGAAGGTTGTATACGTGGAAGAGACCAGGAGACACCGGGAGATACCAGATATATTTTATGATGGTAAGATATAGATTTCGGAACCAGGTCTTAAACTGTAAGACGTACCCAGGGGCAGATATAGACTCTGACCATAACTTGTTTGTCATGAACTGTAGGCTGAAACTGAAAAAACTGCAAAAAGGTAGGAGAATAAGGAGATGGGACCTGGATAAATTGAAGGAACCTGAAATTCTTAAGAATTTCAGAGGAAGCTTTAGGCAACAATTGACAGAAACTGGGGGAAATAAAACAGTAGAGGAGGAATGGGTAGCATTGAGAGATGAAATAGTGAAGACAGCAGAGGACAAAATGGGTAAGAAGACAAGACCAACAAAAATCCTTGGATATCACAGGAGATACTAAATTTAATCGATGAAAGGAGAAAATATAAAAATGCAGTAAATGAAACAGGCAAAATGGGGTACAGACGACTAAGAAATGAGATTGACAAGAAGTGCAAAATGGCTAGGAGGGAGTGGCTACAAGGCAAATGCAAGGATGTAGAAGAATGCATAAATAAGGGAAAAAATAGATACAGCCTACAGGAAAATAAAAGAAACATTTGGAGATAAGAAAAACAGCTTTATGAATATCAAGGACTCTGATGGAAAACCAGTTCTCAGCAAAGAAGGGAAAGCTGAAAGGTGGAAAGAGTATATAGAGAGGTTCTATGAAGGAAATGAACTTGGCGGCAATATAGTAGAAACGTGAGAAGAAGTAGATGAGGATGAAATAGGAGATACTATACTGAGAGATGAATTTGACAGAGCACTGAAAGACTTAAGTCAAAACAAAGCCCCTGGAGTTGATGATATTCCCTCAGAGCTACTGAAGTCTCTGGGAGAACCAGCCATGACAACATTGTTTCACCTGGTTTGTAAGATGTATGAGACAGGTGAAGTACCCTCAGACTTTAAGAAAAATGTTATAATCCCCATTCCAAAGAAAGCAGGTGCAGTCAGGTGTGAAAACTACAGAACCATTAGTCTAATAAGTCATGGTTGCAAATTATTAACGCGAATTAGTTACAGAAGGATGGAAAAGTTGGTAGAAGCCGACCTCGGGGAAGATCAGTTTGGGTTCAGGAGAAATGTAGGAACTCGGGAGGCAATACTCACTTTACGGCTTATCCTAGAAGATAGATTAAGAAAAGGCAAGCCTACATTTCTAGCTTTTGTAGATTTGGAGAAGGCTTTTGACAATGTTGATTGGAATAAACTCTTTCAAGTTCTGAAGCAAGCAGGAGTAAAATATAGGGCGCATAAGGTTATTTACAATTTGTACAAAAACCAGACAGCGGTTGTCAGAGTTGAAGGGCATGAAAGGGATGCAGTGGTTGGAAAGGGAGTAAGACAGGGTTGTAGCCTTTCTCCAATGTTATTCAATCTGTACATTGAGCAAGCTATAAAGGAAAGCCAGGGGAAATTTGGTGAAGGAATTACAGTTCAGGGGGAAGAATTTAAAACATTGCGTTTTGCCGACGACATAGTAATTCTGTCAGATACAGCAAAGGACCTGGAAGAGCAATTGAACGGAATGGACAGTGTGCTGAAAGGTGCATATAAGATGAACATTAACAAGAGCAAAACTAGGGTAATGGAGTGCAGTCTAAGGAAATCAAGTGATTCTGAAGGAATTAGATTAGGTAACGAAGCAATAAAGGAGGTAGGTGAGTTTTGTTACTTGGGCAGTAAAATAACAAATGATGGTCGCAGTACAGAGGATATAAAATGCAGAATGGCAATCGGTAGAAAAGCATTCTTCAAAAAGAGAAATTTGTTATCATCGAATATTGATTTAAGCCTAAGGAAGTCCTTTCTGAAGGCACTTGTGTGGAGTGTTGCCTTGTATGGGAGTGAAACATGGACGATAAACAGAGCGGACAGGAAGAGGATTGAGGCTTTTGAAATGTGGCGCTACATAAGAATGCTGAAGATTAGGTGGGTGGATCGCGTAACTAATGAGGAGGTACTGAACCGAATTGGGGAGAAAAGAAATTTCTGGCATACCTTGACTAAAAGAAGGGATAGATTGGTAGGGCGCATTATTAGACATCAAGGAATTGTGAATTTAGAGTTGGAGGGAAGTGTGTGGGGTAAAAACCGCAGAGGAAGACCAAGAGATGGATACAGTAAGCAGATTCAGACAGATGTAGGTTGCCGTTCTTATGTGGAGATGAAAAGGCTTGCTCAGGATAGGGTATTGTGGAGAGCTGCATCAAACCAGTCTCCGGACTGAAGACCACAACAACAATATATATGAATAATATTGGCCAAGTCACGCCGCCACTTATCATATATTGACGCCAATTCCACATATAAATCTTCACTGCGCTCGAACTCACTTTACCAGAGACCGGTGGAGTAGACACAAGCACTAGTAAGTAATTCACGTAGACTTCATTCCATCACCATGGGTCACCGCCTGGCAGGCAACCAAAACAAGGAAGCCTCCTGCTTCCGTCCACACACACGCCGAGCAGCGCTCGAGGCGCGAGCCGCGACCGATAGTGACCCCTAGTAACCGCCACGGAAACTTCCTAAACAAAACCTAAACGAAAAGGACAAGCGCCAGATTAAATAGGGTAGCCCGAAGATAATAAACGATATGAGACCTAATCGAAAGTCGAAGACAGGCGACGGTTCACTGTACATATTATCAAAATGTTTGTGTGTATCTCTCTCTCTCTGTCTCTCTCTCTCTCTCTCTCTCTCTCTCTCTCTCTCTCTCTCTGTGTGTGTGTGTGTGTGTGTGTGTGTGTGTGTGTGTGCCGCATCTCCTAAACTGTTGGATCAATTTCAACCAAACTTGGTACACATACTCCTTAGTGCAAGGCAGTAATCATTGTAGACGTACAAACCAACGACAACAGATAGTTCCTGAGATATGACGTCATAAACAATGAAATTCGCTAAAACCTGCCAGCCGCGGTGGAGTAGCCGAGCGGTCTAAAGCGTCTCGCTGCGGAGCGCGCGGTTGCTCGCCGTGGAGGTTCGAATCCTCCCTGGGGCATGGGTGTGTGTGTTGTCCGTAGGTTAGTTTACCTTAGTTTAAGTAGTTTGTAAGCTACGGACTGATGAACACGCAGTTTGGTCTGATAGATTTACTAACATTTGAACATTTTTGAAAACCTGCCACATCCTGCTACAGTGTTCTACATCTCTCGCTAAACTAGTGGACCAATTTCGATGAAACTTAGTACTAATACTCTTTCACAGCGGAAAACAATCTCTGTTGGGTTGAAAACCACATACGAGACATTGCGCAGGAGATATGACGTCATAAACAATGAAAACTGCCTCTTCATCCGAAGCACAAATAATGTCGGAGAGCAGTTAAGAGACTTGCAACACGTAATTTCAACCTTTACGAAATCTTTTCTGTTAGACAACCCCAGCAAAATGATAAAAGGATATAAGTTTATATCTTAATACCGGTACTATGCTCATGTGGAGTTCGGCATGACGTTACAATTTATTACATCAACACTACTAACTGTATATGTGGAACACTTTACAAAAGAAAAAAAAATGTTTGCTTATGGGACTTAACTACGGGGCATCAGTCCCTAAACGTACAAACTACTTATCAACTAGCTTTTCCTAAGGACGGCAAAAATATCCATGCACGAGGGGGGATTCGAACCCCCGACCGTAGTGGCCGTGCAGATCGTGACTGGAGCGCCTCAGTCCCCTCGGCCACCGCGGCCGGCGGTAAAATTAAACTACCCGAATCTCGGGAAGTGCAGAACTGGATATTAAGTGGAAATACTGGATGAGAGACAGCGATACATCGAACATTTTACAGATTGTATATACACATAGCACCGATTGTATCTTCGAAATTATATGATAGTACAACACATTTCATGATGTATAAGTTACTATACAATCAGGTTGCTGGAAAACGTTTTCTTCACGCCTTCAGGTTTCTTTTATTACGAAGTTACTGCTAATCTTATTCGCGATATATTTTGTAAACGGTATGCACCTATACCACTGAATGAATCTTCGAAATTATGTCATAGTACTAAACTTAGTTCAGGAGATATGACGTCATAACAGTGAAATTAATGAAAATCAGACCCAACAGAACTAGCAAATTACAACGTCTTTAACTACCAACGCTATTTGCAACACATTTCGCAGATTTCTAATATTCCAGTCGACGTATCTAAAAAAAATCTTGTTATTGCTAGGCACATCAAGAGATATTACGTCAAAAGGATCTAACTCATTGAATCGAAACAGAAATGGATAGAGAGTGTGGTAGAATGCGATGGACAGAGGGAAGAAAGTGTGACTAACACAATAAATTTAATATTGGCATCGCCGGTAACTGACGCAAGTAACAGATTAAATGAAACCTGCATGATTGTTATGTAGACGATATGCTTATGTAAATAGAAACAACAACGTAACACAGGCATTAACTTTTTTCAAATGTTTCAAATGTTTGTAGAGCTTATGGGACTTAAATACGGGGCATCAGTCCCTAAACGTACAAACTACTTATCAACTAGCTTTTCCTAAGGACGGCACAAATATCCATGCCCGTGGGGGGATTCGAATCCCCGACTGTAGTGGCCGTGCAGACCGTGACTGGAGCGCCTGAGTCCCCTCGGCCACCGCGGCCGGCTAACTTTTTTCCCCCGTTTTTCAAGAGATCCTTCTCAGAATAGAAAGAGTGAGTCATTAGGAATCTCTACAGTTTAGAATCAAAGAATGTGGATTACTGCTAAGATTTTTTAAAAAGTATTATGGCAGCTTATTGAAAATGGATGTAGCACAATACGCACGCCATTCTGTACAAGAGTCAAGGTGGTGAGATCAAATTGCAGTATTTTTTGTCTAGTATCAACTGAATGAAAGCTGCTAACTCTTCGGAACAAATGACACTGTTAACAACAAACGACATAGGAGGAAATATATATGGAGTAGCCAATGTCAAAAGTCGCAGACTACTGAACTGAGGTCTACGAGAGGTTCACGAGCTTACACCACGTTTTGCACGAACCGCCCTTTTCTGAGCCAAAAATCACCCTTATTTTAATCAGAAGAGTTAACCCTAAAATAACACCACATGGCATAAGAGACTTGCGTGTTGCACTCTCACGTCTTTCGTATACTGTTCTATGGCTAACAAAGAAGCATGTATTCAACTAGATCCAGAACATAGGCCTCTATCTGAGATACTAGAAATTTGAAGTGTTCATTCTCACTAATCGTATGCCCAGTCGTGCAAACAACAGTTTGAATTGTACGTTACAAATTATATAAACTGACAAGGAAACTACTTGGGCTCGAACAAACATATCTGTATGAACGTTTGGTTACAGTATCTCTACGTACACGTCAATGTGCTGGTGGGTGTCGTTTTTCAAATGTTCAAATGTTTGTAAATCCATCGGACCAAACTGCGTAGTCATCAGTCCGTAGTTTACAAAATACTTAAACTAAAGTAAACTAACCTGAGGACAACACACACACACACACACCCATGCCCTAGGGAGGACTCGAACCTCCGACGGCGAGCAGCCGCGCGCTCCGCAGCGAGGCGACTTAGACCGCTCGGCTACTCCACCGCGGCGGTGTCGTTTTTATGCAAAACTTTGCAATCATGCTCTAGATAGCACTGTAGATGTAATTGTAGACGCCATACGTAACGCAGATATCTGAACTATAACTTATGTAATAATCATCGTACATGTTCTCTAGCGTAGTGTTATCAAAAGCCGTGATGATAGTTGCAACTTTAACCTCCTTCTCGGAAGACTGTTGGTATTCACTGCCACTGCTTCCATCGCCTCTTCCCGGACTTACCGTAGCACTACCGCTAGCAATGAGTTCTTCGTCATTATCATCATTATGTGTTAGTGTTACAACAGTATCTAACTTAAGCTCATATTTATGTACCATAACAGATACGAGAATGCATGCAAATGATTCATCTTCTACACTAATACCATCTTTTCGAAGAAGGGTTCTTCGTATCTTCATCTCAACCAATCGCAATACATTAGCAGGATTGATTACCAATCGCCGCCCCATCTGACGCTTCACCACACAAATAACGTTACAAAACGCAACTTCGGAGGCACACACTGCACCGTCCCTACTGGCGAACCGACAGGTCAAAGTGTAATGTGGCAAGGCATACGCAGAGGCCTCTACCGGACGACTGCAAAGTTTTGCAGATGCGGGAGTGTCACTAGTGCAATAAGGGACCTTTACATTATCTCTCGTACGATTTTGATGTATATGTGTTTGTTCGAGCCCATGTACTTTCCTTGTGAGTCTTACTGTGATTTAAAACTATTTATTTCCTACAAGCCACGAACAAGCGCTGAAGTGCATTATTTGATGTAATTATTGCATAAACACCCCTCACTTTAATATTACGAGGAGTATTCAAATGACAAGGTACGAAACGTCGTAACAGCCAGCACGTTGAAATTCGAATATGCCGCTTTGGGATATCGTAGTGCGACATCTAGGGACGCGAAACATGCGTCCTCAACTCCCCATAAAAAATTGAAGGTTCTGCCAAGAACACACACGGAGATACTCGCCGTCGTTTTCAGCGTCCGAGGTCCGATATTCGTCGAATAGCTCGAGCACGAGACACTCTGCAGCCTACGCAAGTCCATCAACAGCAGACGGCCTGGGCTGCTCACGGAGGGAGTGATTCTACTCGTCCACACGTCCCCAGGGTCACACGAATTGTACTGGACGACTTCAAGTGGGAACAGCTCGAACATCCGCTTGACATGTCGTCCTGTGACTTCCATCTGTTTGGTCCGCTAAAAAAACATCTCAAAGGGAAGCGCTTCAACTCGGACGACGAACTGAAGGATAAGCTTAGGAAGCTTATGATTTAACGTCCCATCGACAGCGAGGTCATTACAGACGGAGCTAAAGGCTAATTTACACGACGACACTACGTTTCATGAAACTGCACTTCTGGCCAGTGCGCATGCGCGGTAAGCGCACGCGCTACTCGTAGGCGAAACTAAAACAGTTTCGGCTCCTCCCAACTTTGGCGAAACTGTTTGCGCGAGTTTTTAGGTTAGATGATAATCAAATCACAAAATGTGTTCAATTCAAAATACCTGTACAAAGGAAGTGTGCAAAATGCAATCTAGTAAAACATCTGGATGTTGATCAGCGCAAGATAACAAAACCAAGATCACGTGGTTTGAACTTACAGACTTCTTTAAGGAAAATTGTACACAGAAGAAAAGGCCACACAAATCTGTTAAGCTGAATTCTTTCATTTAACATTATTTGTTTCAAACGTGACAGCTTTTACATTTACAATTCTTAGTAAATATTTATTTAAAACGTGACAGGGTTTTAAATTCACCTTTTTTATGGTACTTTTAAACATATTGTTCACTTTTTCCTGGTTAAGCAATTGTGGATTTCGGAACACGATGCAGGGTCTGTAGAGACGAATATGAATCCCCACTTGACGAGAGACGTAATTTTTAATTTCAGTTCTGGTGACAATACTATACGCTTAAGAGCATCTTGTTTCCTGAATGAAACTTTGACTCTGCAGCGGAGTGTGCGCTGATATGAAACTTCCTGGCAGATTAAAATTGTGTGCTGGAACCGGGACTCGAACCTGGGACCTTTCCCTTTCGCGGGCAAGCGCTCTACCACTGAGCTACCCCGACACGACTCACGATGCCGCCTCACAACTTTGAAGTTTGGAAAGTAGGAGGCGAGGTACTGGCGGAAGTAAAGTTGTGAGGCGGCATCGTGAGTCGTGTCGGGGTAGCTCAGTGGTAGAGCGCTTGCCCGCGAAAGGCAAAGGTCCCACGTTCAAGTCCCGGTTCCGGCACACAATTTTAATCTGCCAGGAAGTTTCATCTTGTTTCCTTATTGCATTATTATTAAAAAAAAAAAAATAATAATAAAAAAAAAACACGTAAAATGCTCAGGAGACATTTTAAGATAATTAAAATAACTTATAGGGTCTTCAACCACAATCTCTTTCAGCAAGGCCGGACATCAACCGAACTGACGTCTTCCATTTGACAACCGAAATACGTTTCTTAGTCTTTTTATGTTTAGTCTTATGAAAGTGACTTTACACAGAGCAGTAATAGCTCCGCTGCAACCCTTACAGCTGCCAAAACTTTCATTTTACGACGACTGCGGCACTCCAAAACAACGAAACTGAAATGTATAGTTTCGCTGACGTGTCTACAGACATACATGAAACCAGTTGTCTGCAATTCATTTCAAGCAACGAGTGTCGCAACCTGGTGTCGTCGTGTAGACTAGCCTTAACGCTCGGATTTTCGGGAAGGATGTGGGAGAAAATCGGCCGTGCCCTTTGAAAGGAACCATCCCGGCATTTGCCTGGAGTAATTTGGGGAAATCACCGAAAAGCTAAATCTGGTTGGCCGGAGGTGGATTTGAACCACCATCCTACCGAATGCGGGTCCAGTGTCTTATCACTGTGCCACCTCGCTCGGTGAACTGAAGGACGCAGTAGAGGACTGGCTCTTGTCATGGCCGCAGGAATTCTAGAGGCAGGAATCCTTCGGCTCGTTAAACAGTGGGATACTTGTGCCCAGGCCTCTGGTGATTAATTTTGAGTAAAGACATCAATTATACCCACAGTGTCGTTTCGTACTTTTTCATTTGTATATTACGCAAGATCTATTTCTTACATATTCTCTGAAAAATGTAACATGTTATTAGAAAAAAGGATAATATAGGAGAAGTACTAACTCAAGGCTTGAATAAATAAATAAATACCCGGGCAACTCCGCTCTTTCAGCAAGTAGTTTATAAACACAGTGAACAGTGGAGGAACTATAACGCTTCCATGGGGAACGTCAGATGTCGCTTCTGTAAATTACTACGTACTGCATCCTTTCTGAGAGGAAATTACGAATCCTGTCGCACAACTGAGACGATATTTCCTAATCACGGAATTTAATACAAGCTACTTGAGTGATAAAAACTTTCCGAAAATTTAAAAATGCGAAATCGATTTGATATCCATTGTTGATAGCGTTCACCACTTCATTTATGTTTGTAAATTTGAGTTGACCAACATTAATGCTACAGGAAATGAGCAATAATTTGAATGATCATTAAATACATTCAGTACGCGATATTAATATTATAAACTACAGCCAAACACTATAAATAACATTAGTATATAATTAATTTCATGACACCTGTGGCAAAGATTTATTTTAATTAACAAGCAGCTGGAGAGAAAATAAGAACTGTGATAAAAAGTTAATCAGACATAGTCGTCGATTGTCTTAGGTGGCACCTGGAACTCTCGTTTAGGTCTTGATAGGACGTATTTTGGTTTCTTTTCCTATGTTAAATAACTATTTCGTCTCGCGTACGTGATTTATCTAACCTCTTGGTCTTTTCCTCATATTTAAGCATTTTTTAAATGTAATATGGTCCATTTTATTTTTGCTAAACGCCGCCTCCCATCTTGGTGCAAAATGAAATAATTCTTGGAGATGCTATTTGTCGTGACACCGATCCCATATACGAAATATAAAAATTTCTTTTGCTTTCTTTCACGCGTTCTCGAGATATGCCTGTTCATTCAAACTTGTCGGGATTAGTGATTTTGAGCTAGCCGCGGTTCGTGTTCAATATATCAGCAATCTGCTCTCCAACGGTTGATTTCTTCCGCCATCACCAATATATTGGCATATTTTTGTTGTGATGCACAGGATTTTTTTTCTTTTTTAATTTCGCTTCCAGAACTTAAAGGGGAGTCGTACCGCGATATCTCCACAATGTTAAATTAGCTACATAACTGCCCCATTTTCTCAGGAACTGTTGAATATATAAATGTGCCGTTTTTATCACATATTCTCGCATGATAGCTGGAAAAAAGTTATGATTTTTTTCCCTAAACATATAATTTTAGGTGTAAATTTTGACAATTTTAATAAATTAAAATTTAACTATCACAGAAAATACTACTACAGTATCGCTACAACATCATTGTACTATCTATGTCATGTGGTAAATGATTCATTGATGTAGATTCAGAAGATTTTTCTACTGAAAAATGTCATTTTGTGAAAAAAAATTAATATATAGCCAACTGATACTTACAAAAATATGTTAGAATTTTCCTGGATGGTAGTTCTCATCTCATTCTTCATCTTCCTCACCCAGTGCTGCCCTCCTCTTTGATCTGGCTTGTTTTGACATATTGTTTGTTGCAATCTCGCCTTCATGATTCACAGTAGGTCCAAGTCCATCACACTTTTAGTGGTGTTGTAATCTTTTCGAATTCCAAGATATTCCAAAACCTGTAATCTTCCAGAACAGCCATCATTAAAAGTAAGAACAACATCAAAAAACCAAGTCATGATCACCGCCACAGGAAACACAGAAACTAAAACACGGCTAGTGGAAAACTGTTGTTGTCAAACACAAACAAATGTACAGTTCAAAGAGTTTACTGCCAAGACAACAAGGTAGACAACCTACGAAACGGACAGTTCTCTACAGAACAAAAGAAACCAGAGCCTTCCAGAGTAAAAAGTCCCAGAGAAAAATGCCAATAAGCGAAATGATACGAAACAAAATTCTCTTAAATTTCGGTGTATGATTACATTCAAATATTTATTTAAAATAGTAAATAATCGAATATTTTAATAAAACCAACATCAAATTAAGCACAAACATTAGATCGGTTTTCTGGCGGTACCCCGCGTCGTACTTGCACGATATTTCGATCGCGTTACTCGCAATCTTCATCAGGTGCTTCCTGAAGCTGACTCCAGTTTTTTTTTTTTTTTTTTTTTTTTTTTTTTTTTTTTTTTTTTTTGACATGCCGCCACCGGAGGTGGTATGATTTTATTAGTGTCAGAGGTAAGGTAATGTTTGGGGGCACCATTTATTTTCTCTTGAGGGGGATTTATGAGGGCCTGCAGGGGTCCGTAAACCGACCCTTTGTAGGACATTTTTCTTCCATCTCACGTATTACCGCTCTGGGGACGCAAAACCTGTGCCACGGTTGATAGGTCGTGACACCTACGTCACGAAGGTGTGCGTTATCTTCTCTTAGTTGGTCCATTTTACGATGTATTTAAGTGATCTTTCTCGTATGGTTTCTATTAGCGTTGGTATGTTGGCCTGTTCATGAAGTTCTTCGATTCGCGTATATCGGGATGCTCTAAGAATCCATCTTAAGCACCTATTTTGTACTACCTGCAGTCGTTTCATTTGTGATGCACTTGTGATACCCCAAGCACAGCTGCCATATAGTAACTTTGCTTGGACTGTTTGCTTATATAGCCGAATTTTGGCCCTAATTGGCAATGTTGTACTATAAAAGAAGGGGAAGAGTGCCTTAGCCATTCCTATGGTTTTGTTACGCACGTCTTCAACTTGCTTATGGTAGAAGAGCTCTTTGTCCGTTATTATGCCTAGGTATTTTGCTGCCGGACTCCATGGGATGGTTTGGTTATAAATTCGGAGTGTTTCTCGTAAGTAGGGCCTTTTTCCAGAGAAATAAACCGCAACAGTCTTGTCTGGATTGCCACGCACTTTATTTGTTTCACACCATTGGACCAGGTTGTTTAGTTGTCCTTGTAGTCTTCTAATGTTCGTGTCGTGTCTTCGACCTCCGGTGTAGTACGCTGCGTCGTCCGCAAATTGTGCCAGATGGACTGGGTCGTTTCGCGGTATGTCGTTAACGTATATTGCAAAGAGGAGGGGGGACAACACGGACCCTTGCGGCACTCCTGCTTCGATGCGGCGTGTACTCGACCTTTCTCCTTCTATTCTGACTAATATGTTCCTTTCTTGTAGGAAGCTGGGTAATAATTTGACGTAACAATTTGGAATGGGTGTCTGATTTCTTATTTTGCGTATAAGGTTGGCTACCCACACCTTATCGTAGGCCTTATCGATGTCCATAAAAACGGCGGTTGTTGATTTTGTTAGGTTGGAGACTGATGTAATATATTCCGTTAGCCTATGTGCTTCAAGTTCCGCGGATACCTTCCGTTGGAATCCGTATTGTTCAGGTCGTATGACATTATTGCGGATTAGCGGTTCTTCAATTCTTGGTTTAATTACTCGTTCTAGCACTTTGCCTAGTGATCTTGTTAGGGTAATCGGTCTGTAATTTGCTGCAAGTGTAAGGTCCTTATTTGGTTTCGGTATCGGGATAACTTCTGCCGTTTTCCATCGATCTGGGAAATAGTGGTGAAGCAGGCATCCGTTGTAGATTCGTTTTAACAGTGTGGAACGCGTCCAGTATTTATGGCTGTCTTCGGTGGCCAGGCGTTCTGCCATTGGTCGGCGCTGTGGGAGGCGCTCCATCCGACGTCCGCGCCGGCCTCTAGCCGCAATACTAGCATCTACTGTAATAGGTGTGGCTGTTCCGCCTGCTACGTGCGTGCTTTTTGGCTCTTGTCAGTCAATAATTTCCTCACGTTACTTTCTGTTCCACCTCAAAGTTGTACTGGACGTCCAATCTGCTGATTGCCGTCATTTAAGCTTTCTATTGCACTATATTGTTCTGTTACCGTAGCGGGCCGTGTACAGTGCTCGCCGTGAGGTCCGCGCCCGCTAGCAGCGCCTGCCGCATCGCTCTCTGGTTCCTGGTGTTGAAAATGCCGTTCATTCCCTATGTGACCGTCTTCTGGTGCTTGTTTTGTCTGATTATGCACCATTTGTTCAGTCTGTGTTATTTGTCCTGACTTATTCATTCTGTCATATGCAGAATTATTGCTCTCGCAGATGGGCTGTTGCCTCCGTTGCGTCTTTAGGAGATCGACTGCTGGATTCCAGGCGTAAGTAAGCTGATATTCCGTGTCACGGTTGATAAGATTTTGCGTGACCTTTATTTCACTGGATTCTTTGATAACACTATCCCAGTATCTGGGAGTTTGTGCCAGTATCTTGACATCATCGTAATTCATCAAATGATTTGATTCCAAACAGTGCTCCGCTATAGCTGACTTGGAAGCTTGTTTGAGTCAGGTGTGTCGTTGATGCTACTTATACCTGATGTCGACGGTCCTGGTTGAATGGCCAATGTATGACATACCACACTGGCATGGTATGTGGTAGATTCCCGGCTTCTGTAGGCCCAGATCATCCTTTACAGCCTTAATCTTGGGGTGGTTGGCAGAATACGCTTTTAATTATACTTGCGAAGCATTCTGTTAATTGTCGCAGGTATTGGTCCGGTATTTGGCAAAAAGGCAACCATCTTCGTTTCTTCTTGTACTTCTCCTGTCTCCTCTGGTGCAGAAACAGGGCGCAGCGCCTTCTCGATGTCTCTGGATGAATAACCATTCCTGTAGAAGACAGACCGAAGGTTGTTCCAGCTGCTTTGTCAGGTTGTCTGGGTCCGAGAGACTGCGTGCCCGATGAACTAGAGTTTTGAGTACCCCAATCTTTTGCGCTGGGTGGTGGCAGCTACTGGCTTGCGGTACAGATCGGAGTGAGTTGGTTTCCTGTAAATACTATGACCGAAAGTGCCACCTGCCTTCCTCTGGACAAGAACATCTAAGAATGAAAGTTATCCATTCTTTTCCATTTCCATAGTAAATTTCATGTTTGGGTGGCGACAGTTTAGATGGTATAAAAGAGCCCAGGAGCTTCTCCTTACCGTGGGGCCAGATCACAAAGGTATCATCCACATATCTGTAAAAGCTCTTGGGTTGATTTGGGGCTGAAGCCAGCGCATCGTCCTCAAATTTTTTCATGAAGATTCAGCTTCAGAAAGCACCTGATGAAGATCGCGAGTAACGCTATCGAAATATCGTGCAAGCACTATGCGGATTATCGGCAGAAACCCGATTCTACAAGATGACAACACGCCGCGGGGAAAGCCTTAATATGTATAAACATTCATATTTTAATAATTTGCATAAAAGTAAAAATGTAAAATGTTATCATTCTGGGTGGTACGACTCCCCTTAAACTAACGTAAGAACAAAACAACCACACCCGTACCCGAGGGAGGATTCGAACCTCCGACGGCGAGCAACCGCGCGCCAGGCACAAGGCGCCTTAGAGCGCTCGGCCACTTCTCGGCGGCTGCGGATTACACTCACGTGTTCAGAATTTGCTTCTGTTATAACCATACCTTTGCTTTGTGTGCAGTACGTATTGATAACGTTACTTTTTGGTTTCACAGAAAGGAACCTTGGCAACTTAGGCTTTAACGTCCCATCGACAGCTTGGTCATTAGAGACGGAGCTAACGCTCGGAGTTTTTGAGCAAGAATGTGGAAGGAAATCGGCCGTGCCCTTTGAAAGGAACCATCCCGGCATTTGCCTGGAGTGATTTAGGGAAATCACGGAAAACCTAAATCTGGATGGTCAGGGGTGGATTTGAACCACCGTCCTCCCGAATGCGAGTCCAGTGCGTTCACAGAAAGATTCAACTCTCTTTAATTCGGATTACTTTCGTTACTTCATTTTATTTTATTTGTTTCCCTTCCTCTTAAAGTGTTAAATTTCACCATGGATCAACAGATCGTTCTTTTGGAGGTACGGTTACCAGATGTCCGTCTTCAGAAAATAGGACATTTCTAGATTAATATAAGAACCTTCCCTAACTCTCTCTCTCTCGTATTGACAACTCAAGTACTAATGATGTCTCTATCAGCATCTTGTTTGTGATACATCTTACGCAATTTGTTCATCTTCTTACAAATTAAGAAGCATGAAATGTTGAGACCCGTAGAACGAATTACAGGACTACATAGCAGTGAAGCGCTAATATTTCATCACTTCACCGCTTGTAATTATCGTCTTTTCACCTGAAATTTTTTGCGATGCAACTTTTACGGAAAACATAGTGCTGTTAACTGCAAATCGTCACGAATAAAGTAACAGTAAAAATTATCTAAGCGTTCCTTGTTATAGCTATGCTCCCATTTCGGATCAGGTTGACGTGACTATATTCATGTTCAGCATTCAGATTTATTTACCGCAATTAATTATTAAAGCCGGCCGCGGTGGCCGAGGGGACTGAGGCGCTCCAGTCACGGTCTGCACAGCCACTACGGTCGGGGGTTCGAATCCCCCCTCGGGCATGGATATTTGTGCCGTCCTTAGTCTTAGCTAGTTCATAAGTAGTTTGTTAGCTTAGGGACTGATGACCCCGTAGTTAAATCCCATAAGTTCTACAAACATTTGAATATTTGAACATTTTGAATTATTAAAAAAATACTCAGTTATTAGGACAAAAGCTTGAAATTGATTTTTCCAATACACTGTTTAAGTAGTTACGTCGCTTTGGTCCTAAATAGGCGAATGGTGAAATGGCAATGGTTACTGTGGCATGTGACCTTATTTGTATGAAGTTTTGAACAAGGTTTTAACTTATGTATAACGAACACTGCACTAGCTTTTGATCTTAAATTCATAAGTGTGGTTGACAGACAACACACTGAACTGCCGAGTCCCATCACGACAGACTGAACGTCTTATTTTTGGGTCACACAACACTCCGACCAGAGAAAAGGGGGGGGGGGGGGGGGGGAGTTTCATATTATACTCTGTGTATTGCACTATTTTGCATTGTTGCAGACGTATGTTTTTAATTGGACGCCTCAAAACTCGTATTCCGCGATTATTGCCAAGCCATTTATTTCAATTGCTCCGGTACAGCTTGACCTCAGAGCAGCGGCGGCACAGAATAGTAATTTTTTAAAGTCATAAAAGAAAAGTTAAATTCTATAGAGTTTGTCATTGTGACAGTTCAGAGTTGTATTTACGCACTTTCAACTTGAAGCAGTTGCACATCGCAAAAAAGAGGACATTTCCCCATTTTGTTAAAAATCCGGCCGGACCATTTTTAGAGTCCAAAAAAGAGGACATGTCCGGGTAAATTGAAGGCAAAAGAATGGATTTATTCAACAGAATTCACCTGAAACGAAAAGAACCAAATTTGCACAAAGAGTTTTCAAAACCGGTCGAACAGAGACTTCCGTAACGGTAATAAAGTTCTTTTTAAGAGACATTAGGCTGTTTATTCTGACATGGAATCATCTTTTCTCGCCTCCTCATGAGGCTCCCAAATCAAGGCTGAGACACAGGTTTGGCACGAACTTTACATTATTCAAGGAGATCGATTGATGACAAACTCAACATTCATAATTCTTCATCCTCCTAAATTTTGTTTCAGCCGTGCATGGTCGAACTTTCGCCTTTTGGGACGTAATGTGGAGGATTTTTCACGTTCCTGGTAACCCGAGTTGGAGGTAATAATCTCATCTGAATACAGTATATGTTCTAAAACCCTGCTCCAAACGGACTTGAAAAATGACAGGCCTGTAATCCAGTGAATTAAGTAATATAGACGTCGTACAATGAAGTGGCAGAAGCACACAAACAGTTATGATCGTTTTACGGTATCTACAGTGTGGTTGGTAGCTGGCGACCGCGACAGGAAAGAGGATCCAGGCAAGCGGACACTTGCTGTGGTCTGGCCATCCTGTCGGAAGCGCTGCCTCTTGAGTTCTTATAGGAAGCATCAGTGCGAGTCTTCCTTCCACCTCGGCACCTGGTGATGGCTGCAGGAGCGCTGGCGGAGTATCTACTGACTTTTCTGGCGGCCAACGGCTCTCTGAAGCTCGACTGCGTCTGCAACCACGTCACCAAAAACGTCCAACAGTACGGATTCGGGGGACACTGGATATACGAAGCCTACTGTCAGAATTTCGGTGAGTACTCTTCCGTATATTGTGCTTCCACTCTTCGGCGCCCACGTTAACACTGAAATTGGACAATTCCTCTTCTCCAAATATCGACGTCGTCATTACTGAGTTACACTGAAGATACAAAAAAATTGGTACATCTGGTTAATATCGTGTAGGAGCCTCGCGAGCAGGCAGAAGAGGCGCAACACAATGTGGCCTGGACTAGACTAATGTCTGAAGCAGTGCTGCAAGCAGTTGAAACCATGTGTCCTGCTGGGCTGGCCAGAAATCCGTAACAGTACAAGGTGTGAAGGTTTCTTCTGGACAGCACGTTGTAAGGGGTCGCAGGTATCCTCAATGATGCTCATGCCTCAGGAGTGTGGTGGTCAGCGGAGGTGTTTAAACACTAAAGAGTGTGCCTGGAGCCACTCTGTAGCAATTCTGGATATGTGGAAGCAATTGAAGCCATGCATCCAGTTGGGCTGTACAGAAATCCGTAAGAGTATAAGGTGTGGAGATCTCTTCTGAACAGCACGTTGTAAGGGGTCCCAGATATGCCCAATGATGCTCATGTCTCAGGAGTTTGGTGGTCAGCGGAGGTGTTTAAACACTATGAGTGTGCCTGGAGCCACTCTGTAGCAATTCTGGATATGTGGAAGCAATTGAAGCCATGCACCCAGTTGGGCTGTATAGAAATCCGTAAGAGTACAAGGTGTGGAGATATCTTCAGAACAGCACGTTGTAAGGGGTCCCAGATATGCCAAATGATGCTCATGTCTCAGGAGTTTGGTGGACAGCGGAGGTGTTTAAACGCTAAGAGTGTGCCTGGGGCTACTCTGCAGCAATTCTGGATATGTGGAAGCAATTGAAGCCATGCATCCAGTTGGGCTGTACAGAAATCCGTACGAGTACAAGGTGTGGAGATCTCTTCTGAACAGCACGTTGTAAGGGGTCCCAGATATGCCCAATGATGCTCATGTCTCAGGAGTTTGGTGGTCAGTGGAGGTGTTTAAACGCTAAGAGTGTGCCTGGGGCCACTCTGCAGCAATTCTGGATATGTGGAAGCAATTGAAGCCATGCATCCAGTTGGGCTGTACAGAAATCCGTAAGAGTACAAGGTGTGGAGATCTCTTCTGAACAGCACGTTGTAAGGGGTCCCAGATATGCCCAATGATGCTCATGTCTCAGGAGTTTGGTGGTCAGTGGAGGTGTTTAAACGCTAAGAGTGTGCCTGGGGCCACTCTGCAGCAATTCTGGATATGTGGAACCAATTGAAGCCATGCATCCAGTTGGGCTGTACAGAAATCCGTAAGAGTACAAGATGTGGAGATCTCTTCTGAACAGCACGTTGTAAGGGGTCCCAGATATGCCCAATGATGCTCATGTCTCAGGAGTTTGGTGGTCAGCGGAGGTGTTTAAACGCTAAGAGTGTGCCTGGGGCCACTCTGCAGCAATTCTGGATATGTGGAAGCAATTGAAGCCATGCATCCAGTTGGGCTGTACAGAAATCCGTAAGAGTACAAGGTGTGGAGATCTCTTCTGAACAGCACGTTGTAAGGGGTCCCAGATATGCCCAATGATGCTCATGTCTAAGGAGTTTGGTGGTCAGCGGAGGTGTTTAAACGCTAAGAGTGTGCCTGGGGCTACTCTGTAGCAATTCTGGATATGTGGAAGCAATTGAAGCCATGCATCCAGTTGGGCTGTACAGAAATCCGTACGAGTACAAGGTGTGGAGATCTCTTCTGAACAGCACGTTGTAAGGGGTCCCAGATATGCCCAATGATGCTCATGTCTAAGGAGTTTGGTGGTCAGCGGAGGTGTCTAAACGCTAAGAGTGTGTGTGGGGTCACTCTGCAGCAATTCTGGATATGTAGAAGCAATTGAAGCCATGCACCCAGTTGGGCTGTACAGAAATCCGTAAGAGTACAAGGTGTGGAGATCTCTTCTGAACAGCACGTTGTAAGGGGTCCCAGATATGCCAAATGATGCTCATGTCTCAGGAGTTTGGTGGTCAGCGGAGGTGTTTAAACTCTAAGAGTGTGCCTGGGGCCACTCTGTAGCAATTCTGAACGTGTGGACTGTCGCATTGTCCTGCCGAAATTGCCCTAGCCGGTCTGAATGCAAATGGACAGGAATGGATGCAGATTCAAAAAAATGTTCAAATGTTTGTAAAGCTTACGGGACTCCTGATTACGCTTCCACACATTCAAAAAGGCTTAGTACTGGGAGGGGATCTGTAAAAAATGTGATAAAACTAGTGATTTGTGATGTAACGTAAATATACAGAAATTTTAATTACGCGTTACGGTTACAGTTTCGGTTTCGCCTGAAACTTAAAAGACTAACCGAATAGCCGCGAGGGAATAGCCGAGCGCGCTAAGGCGTCTTACTGTGGTGCGGGCGGCCGTTCTCCGTCGGAGGTTTGAGTATTCCCTCGGGCATGGGTGTATTTGTCGTCCTTAGTTTCAAATGGTTGTTAAACTTAAGGGACTTTACTGCGGGGTCATCAGTCTCTAAACTTACAAACTTCTTATGAACTAGCATATACTAAAGGCGGCACAAACATCCATGCCCGAGGGGTATTCGAACCCCGGACGGGGAACGGCCTCGCGCTTCGTCGCATAGCGCCTCAATGCGCTCGGCCGATCTACCGCGGCGGATGGAGATATCAGCCAGGATGCGTACGTACGTGTCAGTCATATCTAGACGTATCAGGGCTCCCACGTCACTCCAACTACACACGCCACACTTAATTACAGAGCCTCGACCAGACTGAACAATCCGTTGCTGACATGCAAGGTCCGTGGATTCATGAGGTTGTCTCCATACCCCTACACGAACTAAGAAAGTGACCTTATGTGTTCAGTTCTTAAACGGAGTAAGAATCCTTATATACTGCTTTACTGATATCAAAATGGCGTTTCATTGCAGTTCTACGTGGATTAACTGTTGCTGCAGATTCAAAGATGTTATTCAATACTGGTCAGATGGATGAAGAAAAATGTAATTGCGAGCAGAATTTATGTGCAGATATTAGTCTGGAATGTCCCCCGCCATAGTCCAGTGGCTTGTCACGCAGGGGACCCGAAATCAATTCCCATCTGGGTCGGAGATTTTCTTCGCTCGGGAGCTGAGTGTTGTGTCTTCCCCATTATCGCGATCATTGACATGCAAGTGGCCGAATAGGCGTCAGATAAAACGACTTGCACCAGGCAGGATGAACACGACCCCATCTGGGGTATAACGGCCATAAATGGCACACAAAATCATTAGTTTGGAATGTTGCCTTGTACAGAAGTAAACCTTGTACACGTGAACGATCAGCGATTAAGAACTTACATACAAGAACCAAAAAAACCGATCTGGCTGATACGTGTAGGAGCCTCGCTTGCAGGCAGAAGTGGTGCAACACGACGTGGCCTGGACTAGACTGATGTCTGAAGCAGTGCTGGAAGCAGTTGACACCATGCGTCCTGCTAGGCTGCCCAGAAATCCGTAACAGTACAAGGAGTGGAGGTCTCTTCTGGACAGCACGTTGTAAGTGGTCGCAGGTATGCTCAATGATGCTCGTGTCTCAGGAGTTTGGTGGCCAGCGGAGGCGTTTAAACTGAGAACAGAGTTTCTGGAACCACACTGCAGCAATTCTGGACGTGTGAGCTGTCGCATTGTCTTGCTGGAATTGTCCAATCCCGTCGGAACGCAAATGGACAGGAATGGATGCAGATTCGAAAAAATGTTCAAATGTTTGTAAAGCTTATGGGACTCCTGATTAGGCTTACACGCACTCAAGAAGGCTTAGAACTGGGAGGGGATCTTTAACCTTTAACTGGAGATGTGAGCATCCATATTTAGGAATGTGGGGTGTTCACAGCACTGTACATAGATATGATACTGAGGTTTCGATTTGTCCTTACAATAAACATTGCATTTAGCGTTTCATTAATTTATTTAAGTACAATTTTAATCACTGAGATCCACGAATAATTATCCGTAAACTGTTAAATCAATAACAAGTGTAGAATGTTTTCATATGTTCGGTCGCAGTACAGAGGATATAAAATGCAGAATGGCAATGGGAAAAAAGCATTTTTGAAAAGGAGGAATTTGTTAATATCGAATATTAATTTAAGTGTAAGGAAGTCTTTTGTGAGGGCTTTGGGTGGAGTGTTGCCTTGTAAGGTAAAGCAGTCAACAATCCGAAGATTGCTGTGAAGAGCATAGTGCTTTCCTAAGCATGGTCCTGTTTGGTGTTTGTATGCCGTTTGCCTTCCTCCGACCTTCCAACTGACTTACTCAGCCAGTTATAGGGGCACCGAACCACGGTGCTACTCGGTATTTTTCACTTCAGCACTACTGCCAGAGGTGAAAGAAGTGGAAAGTGTCAGATAAAAATCCGAGTACCTGGCGGGGATCGAACCCATGACCTTTAGATTTGTAGTCTGTCACTCTAGCACTGTGCAACCGAGGCGTACGTTGCCTCGAATAGGCGAATAGGCGTCAGATAAAAAGACTTGCACCAGGCAGGATGAACACGACCCCATCTGGGGTATAACGGCCATAAATGGAAAACGAAATAATGTCTGTAATGTTGCCTTGTACGCGTGAACGATCAGCGAATAAGAAATTACAGAAAAAAAAGATCTGGTTAATATCGTGTAGGAGCCTCGCGAGCAGGCAGAAGAGGCGCAACACGGCGTGGCCTGGACTAGACTGATGTCTGAAGCAGTGCTGGAAGCAGTTGAAACCATGCGTCCTGCTGGGCTGGCCAGAAATCCGTAACAGTACAACGTGTGGAGGTTTCTTCTGGACAGCACGTTGTAAGGGGTCGCAGGTATGCTCAATGATGCTCATGTCTCAGGAGTTTAGTGGCCAGCGGAGGTGTTTAAACTCCGAAGAGTTTTACTTGAGCAATCCTGAGCATGTGGAGTATCGCATTGTCCTGCTGGAACTACACAAGTCCGTCGGAATGCAAAATGGACACGAATAGATGCAGGTGATCAGGCAGCACGAGTACGTACCAATCAGAGTCGTATCTAGATGTACAAGGGTACCATAGCACTACAACTGCACTCGTCCCACACCACAAAGGCCAATTCACACTGTCCGTCACGTCACGTCACGTCACGTCACGTCACCGTCCGTCGGAACATTCCGCAATGTATTTCTAATGGCGGCATTCACACTGTCCGTTACCGGACCGTCACGTCACGTCAACGTCACGTCAAGCTTTCTCGAGAAGAATGTTTTGACGGAATGGACGTCTGCTAACATTGGAAGTTAACCTAGTTTCGTCACGCGAATTACGAGGTACGTCCAGAAAGGAAGTTCCGTTTGGTTCTATAAAACAAACGTGTACAGATACAGAAAAAATATTTATTGTACAAAAATCTACAACCGTTAAACTACTTTTCTACCTAGCCGCCGAAATTTTGTAGGCATTTGCCATAGCGTGGCACAAGTTTCTGTGTGCTTTCTTCATAGAAGGTTGCCGCCTGTGTATTCAGCCATGTGGTAGCATGTTCTTTCAGCTCGTCGTTGCGTAAACCGTCGCAGGCGCTCCTTTCTGTGATGCAGCGTCAAGGGTAACCGTAGCCATGGTCTCCGAGCTGATAGTCCATGCTGCTGCAAACGTCGTCGAACTGTTCGTGAAGATGGTTGTTGTCTTGCTAACATCACCAACTGTTGACTCAGGGATCGAGACGTGGCTGCACGATCCGTTACAGCCATGCGGATAAGATTCCTGTCATCTCGACTGCTAGTGATACGAGGCCGTTGGGATGCAGCACGGCGTTCCGTATTGCCCTCCTGAATCCACCGATTCCATATTCTGCTAACAGTCATTGGATGGCGACCAACGCGAGCAGCAATGTGGCGATACGATAAACCGCAATCGCGATAGGCTACAATCCGACTTTTATCAAAGTCGGAAACGTGATGGTACGCATTTCTCCTCCTTTCACGAGGCATCACAATAACATTTCACCAGGCCACGCCGGTCAACTGCTGTTTGTGTATGAGAAATTGATTCGAAAGTTTCCTCATGTCTGCATGTTTTAGGTGTCGCCACCGGCGCCAACCTTGTGTGAATGCTCTGAAAAACTAATCATCTGCATATCACAGCATCGTCTTCCTGTCGGTTAAATTTCGCGTTTGAAGCATGTCATCCACGTGGTGTACCAATTTTAATGGCCAGGAGTGTACTACCAAAAACAAACATGCAAACACTATTCGTTTGTGATGTGTAGTTTTGGCTGTAGAATGAAATATAAGCACAAACATCTCAATTTTTATATATATTAAGATAAGATGTTCAAAGTATACATTTTTAATTATCTTTGCATTATTGCCTTTTGTAATTACTCTAAGTCAGGGGTTACCACTTATTTAACTGTCTAGCGTCTCTGTGACCTTTGCATGATGTATTAATTGGAGTCTTAAACCTCCAAACGAATGTTTTTGGGACTGAATATGCGATTTCTGGTTTGTTTGTTCCTTTCGGTTTTTGATTTGCTAAATTTATCTGCACATTCCTTAAACCTTCAATTTCTGTTTAAAAGGAACTGTATCACCGGCGGGTTAATGTAGATCTTGATGGCTTGATGTCCATCTGTGCCAATGATATGGTTAATTGAGGCTCAGCTATTCCTTAGTGATATAATTAAAGTTCTGAGCCCATGAACTCAATAATTTTTTAGATTTTGGTGAATTTTTCTTTGATGTTAATTGCTGTTCTCAGTGAATTTTGAAGGGGTGAGGGATCAAATATATCTAAATTGATTAATGTTTTAAATAAACTGAATGTGCAAAACAAACAATGCTAAATTGAAAGGGAATAGTCCTTTCAAGTCCTTTATATTTCTGTATACCTTGTTTTGCACATTTCAACACTTACTTTGCTTCACAGTAAAACTTGACAAATAGCAATCTTCAGGGGGCCAAGTGACAGTCTCAAAGTACAAGACTGAGAGAAAGTGGGCTCCAGCGAGTCTCCTTATATACAAATCATGACAATTATTTACACTGCTGACATCTCTATATATAAAAGGAAGTGTCGCGAATGACTGACTGACTGACTGACTGATTGACTGACTGACTGACTCATCTTCGGCCAGCCCAAACCACTGAAGATAGAAACTTGAAATTTGTGGAGGGTGTTGATCTTACTCTGTAGGCGGCATTTAAGAAGCTATTTTTCGATATTCCGTCCGTAAGGGGGTGAAATAGGGGATGAAATTTGAAGCTAGAACTACAAAATTTCGGATTTTAATTCAGGGTTCGAATTTAAAAGACACGTGTTTTGGCATTTTTTGAAATTAGACAAATAAGGGGGTAAAATAGGTGACGCAAAAAATTGATTTTCAAAAATATGTTGCTGTTAACTCAAATTTTAAGCTACAACTACGAAACTTCGGATATGGAATCTTGGTCAGAATTAAAAATCCAGGATTTTTAGTATTTTTGGAAATAGAGGATCAAAAATTATTTTTGAAAACACGTTGCTATTGATACAATTTTGAAGCTAGAGCTGCAAAAATTGATATTTGTATAGTTGGTTAGACATTAAAAAATACGTTTCGGTATTTTTGGAAATTCAACCATCAACGGGATTAAATTGGCGAGGGGGTGTTTTTCAAAAATATGTTGCTATTTAGGCAATTTTGAATTTAGAACTACAAATTTTCGGATTTGGATTCGGCATTTTTTGAAATTCAACCAATAAGGGGGTGAAATACGAGATGCAAAAATTTATTTTCAAAATTATGGTGCTGTTAACTCAAATTTCAAGCTATAACTACGAAACCTAAGATATGGATTCTTCATCAGGATTAAAAAGAAACAACTGGTGCAGACCAACCAGCCTACGCATGCGAAGCAGCGGGGGTTCAGCTAGTTATAAAATATTAAATGTACAACCAATAACTAAAATATTATTACAGTTTGGTATGACAAAAGAAGACGGGCATAAATCTGTGTATGTGAAATATTGTGAAATATTAAGAATATTAATGCGTTTCTTAAAAATAAAATTAAGTATGAAATATAACAATGCCTAAAATATTTTGTACTTGAACAAGATAAATACTATAGAAAAAATGACAGTAACATTTGTCTCATCAAAATTAATGATTTCTTTAGTGTTGTAACTATAACAATGTACTATACTAATTCTAAATTATAAAACCTGAATATGGGCATAGTTACTCATTATATATGTTATTTTTGCTTAGTAGTTTAAAACGATTTTATGATTTAATGCTTAATACTCTTTGATATCGATTGTTTTTGTGCTTTTTTAAGGTTTTTTAGTAATGTATTACCTTCCTTGCATGTGCCCTTATATTTCTCTAAATTAGGATTAAACTACTGAAGATTTCATGTTCCTAGCGATGGATAGCCTATTGAACAATGTATAAAAATACTTGACATTATTTAGTGTCTCAACTACGTTGTAATACTTCACATTTGATGCTTTGTTTACAAGCGAAGGTGGCAGCCAGCTCTCAATGTAGAAAAATGTAAGGCGATGCGCATGAGTAGAAAAAACAATCCCATAATGTTCGAATACAGCATTAGTAGTTAGCTTCTTGATGCTGTCGCGTCGTTCAAATACCTAGGCGTAACATTGCAGAGCGATGTGAAATGGAACGAGCATGTAAGGACAGTTGTGAGTAAGGCGGACAGCCGACTTCGGTTTATTGGGAGAATTTTGGGAAGATGTACTTCACCTGTAAAGGAGACCGCGTATAAAACGCTTGTACGACCACGTCTTGAGTATTGCTCAAGTGTTTGGGACCCGCAGCAGATCAGTTTAAAGAAAGACATAGAGGCGGTTCAGAGGCGAGCAGCTAGATTTGTTACCGGTAGGTTCGACCAATGCGCGAGTGTCACGGAAATGCTCCGGTAACTCAACTGGGGATCGCCGGAAGAAGGACTGAATGAAGTTCTTTTCGTGAATTTGTGCTAAGTAAATTTAGAGGGCCGGAATTTGAAGCTGAGTGTAGTACGATCTTGCTGCCGCCTACTTACATTTCGCGTAAAGATCACAAAGACAAGATAAGAGAAATTAGGGCCTGTACGGAGGCAAATAGGCATTCTTTTTTTCCTCGTTCAATTTGGGAGTGGAATAGGAAAGGAAATGCCTCGTAGTGGTACAGTGTACCCTCCGCCACGCACCTTACGGTGAATTGCGGAGTATGTATGTAGATCTGAAGATATCATGTAGCATCAAAAAATGTGTTTAGTGCTAGTATGGAATCAGGAATGTTTCTATTGTACATAGCTATTGTCTGTTACGTATCAGTGGGTGGTATTTGCCGTTATTGGATCAGAAATGACGTCGTTTATGCAGGTGTACTATTTTTTTGTCATTCATTGGCCATTTCCCAGTACTTTCTTGACACAACCGTATGTCTGGTCAAATGATCATCCGGCTCAATTATTTGGCACTGCCACTGCATGCGAATGTAATTTCCATTCTCACATATAACAAATCACCAGAGTTATAAACTCTGAATTGACACTCTACAGACCTCAAATATTGTACTATGAGTGGGAAGGTGCACTAATGATTTAATCCTGACGTAAATGGAAGAGTAAAGAAAGTTGAAATAAGTGATTCACATAATTCACAAATGGCAACTGTGTTATCAAACTGGGAAGCTATAAAGAATGGGGCCCAACAGGACTTGATCGTGGGTCCTGTTCTTAATTCTATTTCCATGAAGATGCAAAGCTAGTGTTTTTTTGTGGACGATATGAGTGTTGAAATCGCTGTGGTGGAGAGGCTGAGCGTTCAATGGTGCCTTGCTGTGGAGCGCGTGGTTGCACACCGTTGGAGGGTCATGTCCTCCTTCGAGCATGTGTGTGTGTTTGTCCTTTGGTTAGTTTAAGTAATTTGTAAGTCTTGGATCTGATAACCAGACCAGTTAAGGCCCACAGATTTACAAACATTTGAATTCGAGTGTTGTAATCCCATCTGATAAGCAAGAATAAATTAATGAAATTGCATGTAACATCTTTCTGAAAATTATGAAGCTATCTCTGCAGATGGACTCTCATTAAATTTTGATAAAACTCAGATATACCGTTCTCTATAGAAAATGCCATGATACTATTAATAACTATAGACTTTCAACAGAAGTCGGTAACTAAGGTAGAATATTCAAACTGTTTAGTTGTTTGCAATGATGAGAGATTGTAGTGGAAGAAACATCTTGATTATACGCTGAAACGTTTTAATTCAGCTACTTCTGCTATTAGCGTTATTTCAAATTTTGGTGATAAACTTCTAAGTAAATGACCTTATTATGCCTATTTTCTTTCACATCCTTCATATGGAATAATATTTTGGGGTAATTCAACACTGATTAGAAAAGTATTCATATTAACTTTGAAAGAAGTGTGCAGTTCTATAAGCAAAATCTGGCTCAGATAGCCAAGTGAAAGAAGCGGGACTTTACTATTTTTCTTAATGGAACTGCACAAAATTAATTAACGACCCCATCTATGGATGTTAAACAACATATTAAATGGTGGCAACGGAAACGCGGGTTAGTTTTCGTTCCTCCAGAAGGGAGCAAGGGACAAAATATTACATCTGACTACACAAAACTTATAAAATATATAGTGTGGGAGAATTTCAGTTAGGACAAAGGGTTCACGTTTAACAAAATGATTTATTGTCCAAGGCATACACAATGAAGGAAGAGAGACCGATTTAAATAAAATAAACGCACACCTTACAAAAGAATTCACATTTACAAAGATTATATGGCCGTAATACTGCCCACCTGCAAAACTAGTACTAGACTAATTAATGATGATTATTTTTCAGAGGGGAGAAGGAAGGTATTGATACACATTCTCACACAGATACAGCCATGCAGGGACTCACCAGCACCGAACACAAAAACACAGCAACGCTAGCACTAGGACGTGGTATGGAACAGCAGGTTCACTCGCGCACCAATAAAAGAAGAACTTTGTTCCGTAGTGTATGGTCTTGTGGCTTAACCTCAGGGTAGCTATCAGCGGGAACAAACGCACGTGATATAAGAGCACGTGGCGTGCAATACAGTCGCTAAGTATAAGTTTCCAGAGAAATTCAAGATAGCGATTAAATAGGAAAATTCGCTAAATAATACTTAGAGACGGGTGTTCTGGTGTTCGTTTTGCACAGGAGGAAGAGAACTATTGAATGGTAAAGGTTTCAGGTCAAAACAACACACAACAGGGTCGGATATTAGGATCCCAAAAATTAAGAATTACTTTCAGCACAAGTAAAACCGCGAGATCGGTCGTGCAACCATTCGTTCTACCCAGGGGAATGATATCTAGCTAATACGCAAGGTTACAGAATCCTACAGTACTTCGCGGGGTTGAATCACAAAAAAGTTGAAAAGGAAAAAAGTTCAATTACATGTTGTTGTTGTTATGGTCTTCAGTCCGGAGACTGGTTTGATGCAGCTCTCCACCCTACTCTATCCTGAGCAAGCCTTTTCATCTCCTCATAAGAACGGCAACCCACATCCACTTGAATCTGCTTACTATACGCGTCTCTTGGTCTCCCTCTGCGATTTTCACCCCACACACTTCCCTCCAATGCTAAATTTACGATTCCTCGATGTCTAAGAATGTGTCCTACCAAGCGATCTCTTCTTTTGGTCAGGGTATGCCAAAAATTCCTTTTCTCACCAATTCTGTTCAGTACCTCTTCATTAGTTATGCGATCTACCCACCTAATCTTCAGCATTCTTCTGTAGCACCACATTTCAAAAGCCTCTATTCTCTTCCTGTCCGCACTGCTTATCGTCCATGTTTCACTCCCGTACAAGGCAACACTCCACAAAAATGCCTTCAGAAAAGACTTCCTTACACTTAAATTAATATTCGATGTTAGCAAATTTCTCTTTTTCAAAAATGCTTTTCTTCCCATTGCCATTCTGCATTTTATATCCTCTGTACTGCGACCATCGCATGTTATTTTACTACCCAAGTAACAAAACTCATCTACCACCTTGATTGTTTCGTTACCTAATCTAATTCCTTCAGCATCGCCTTATTTTCTAAGACCGCATTCCATTATTTTTGTTTTGCTCTTGTTATTGTTCATTTTATACGCTCTCTTCAACACACTGTCCATTCCATTCAACTGCTCTTCCGGGTCCTTTGCTGTCTCTGACAGAATTACAATGTCATCAGCAAAACGCAATGTTTTTATTTCTTCCCCCTGAACATTAATCCCTATTCCAAATTTTTCCTTGCTTTCCTTCACCGCCTGCTCAATGTACAAATTGAATAACATCGGAGAAAGGCTACAACCCTGTCTTACTCCCTTCCCCACTGATGCTTCCCCTCCATGCCCTTCGAGTCTAATAACTGCGGTCTGGCTTTTGTACAAGTTGTAAATAACTCTCCTTTCCCTGTATTTTACACCTGCTGACTTCAGAATTTGAAAGAGTGTATTCCAGTCAGCATTTTCAAACGCTTTCTCCAAATCTACAAAAGCTAAAAATGTAGATTTGCCTTTCCTTAATCTATCTTCTAAGATAAGACGTAAAGTGAGTATTGCCTCCCAGGTTCCTACGTTCCTCCTGAACCCAAACTGATCTTCCCTGAGGTCAGCTTCTACCAGCTTTTCCATTCTCCTGTAGATAATTCGTGTTAAAATTTTGCAACCATGACTTATCAAACTGATGGTTCTGTAATTTTCACACCTGTCTGCACCTGATTTCTTTGGAATGGGGATTACTACATTTTTCTTAAAGTCTGAGGGTATTTCGCCTGTCTCATACATCCTACACACCAGTTCAAATAGTCTTGTCATGGCTGGCTCTCCCAGAGACTTCAGTAGCTCTGAGGGTATGTCATCTACTCCAGGGCCTTGTTCCGACCTAGGTCTTTCAAGGCTCTGTCAAATTCATCTCTCAGTATAGTATCTCCTATTTCATCTTGATCTACTTCCTCTTCCCTTCCTACAACATCGTCTCTAAGTTCGTTTCCTTTGTAGAGCTGCTCTATGTACTCTTTCCACCTTTCAGCTTTCCCTTCTTTGCTGAGAACTGGTTTTCCATCAGTGTCCTTGATATTCATAGAGCTGTTTCTCTTGTCCCCAAATGTCTCTTTTATTTTCCTGTAGGCTGTATCTACTTTTGCCGGCCGCGGTGGCCGAGGAGACTGAGGCGCTTCAGTCACGGTCTGCACGGCCACTACGGTCGGGGGTTCGAATCCCCCCTCGGGCATGGATATTTGTGCCGTCTTTAGTATAAGGTAGTTCATAAGTAGTTTGTAAGTTTCGGCACTGATGACCCCGTAGTTAAGTCCAATAAGCTTAACAAACATTTGAACATTTATGTACTTTTCCCCTTCTTATACATTCTTCTACAGATTTGCATTTGGCGTCTAGCCACTCCTGCTTAGCCATTTTGCACTTCCTGTCATTCTCATTTTTTAGTCGTCTGTACTCCATTTTGCCTGTTTCATTTACTGCATTTTTATATTTTCTCCTTTCATCAATTAAATTTAGTATTTCCTGTGATATCCAAGGATTTTTTGTAGGTCTTGCGTTTCTACCTATTTTGCCATAAAAACAAAAAATAAAATAAAAAGAGAGTTATGTCGTGTAACGATTCATTCTACTCGGGAGAAAAAGAGCTACCTAAAAGGAGTGACTATGGTGTAGAACACGCTATTTTCCATACAAGTGATGCAGCGAGTACGTAAGTTACAATTCGGGGAAAATTACCACGTTACACGTACTAGAAATCACCACACCTAAACAACGTTATAGTTAACAACACGTGCTCGGAGGGTGATGAAGTAAGCTGAGGGCTTTATCGAATACCGTCCACGTTCTACGGACAATGGGCAGACACCGGAAGTATCGAGAAGTTCCCGAGCCGCGGCAGAGTGGCCGAGCGCATTGAGACGCTACGCTGCTCAAGGCCGTTCCCCATCGGAGGTTAGAATCCCAACTCGGGCATGGATGTTTGTGCCGTCTTTAGTATAAGCTAGTTCATAAGTAGTTAGTAAGTTCAGGGACTAATGACCCCACAGTTAAGTCCCTTAAGCTCTACAAACATTTGAACATTTGATATTTGAAGTTCCCGAAAAACATCTAATTCACCGACCGTGAGGCCGCGGTATCAAACTTCGGTAAAAATCATCATGAAATTAGCAATACAGAACAAAATTAAATTAAATATTACTGTTACGCATTGCGGTGATGTAAAAGCGAGAACTATAGCCGCGAATGAGTATTTTCAACATACTATCGAATCCGAACAAAGTTTAGCCACATGCTCAGAACAGAGCAAAAACCAAGAGCATCAGTCCGAAAAGAAATCCGTTAAACTTTGTTTACAAGATAAATCAATCAAAAGTTAAGGCCGTAAACTCCACAAAATGCCTAGGAATTACTATTACTTCAGACTTAAATTGGAAAGAACACGTAGATAATATCCTGGGAAAGGCGTTCCAGAGACTGCGTTTTATTGGCAGAACCCGTACAACATGCAAGAGAACTACAAAAGAAACTGCATACACTAAGCTTCTCCGTCCATTTTTGGAGTATTGCTGCCCAGTGTGGGATCCTTATCAGGTGGGTTTAACGGAGGACATCGAAAGAGTCCAAAGAAGGGCAGCTCGTTTCGTATTGTCACGATACAGGGGAGACAGCGTTACGGAAATGATACAGGATCTGGGATGGGAATCATTACAACAACGACGCTTACCGCTGCGGCGTGGGCTACTTGTAAAACTCCAATCGCCAACATTCTCCTCCGAATTCGAAATTACATTGTTGACTCCCACTTACACAGGTAGAAATGATCATCAGAATAAAATACGAGAAATCAGAGCTCGAACAGAGAGATTCAGGTGTTCTTTCTTCCCGTGCGCTATTCGAGAATGGAATGGGAGATAAATAGTATAATGGTGGTTCGATAAACCCTCTGCCAGGCACTTAAATGTGATTTGCAGAGTATCCCATGTAGATGTAGATGTAGCATCTTACCTCGCCAAGGACCGAACCACGACTCTTGGCTGTGCTCGTGGTTGCTACTCTCTCGCTACCTAAAGTGGAGGGGGAACCCCTCCAGAGGGTTTAGCCGACACTGGTAGGCAAACTGGTGGGCACCGGACGAGGGGAGTGAATGGGAACCTTCGCTTAACATCTTCGCTAAAGATTTGCCTCTGGCCATGAGTTGGCAGACTTGACAAGAGAACCAGAGGCTACTGCAGCCATGCTGTTTCAACCAGCAGACGACAAGAGCTCTAGGCGCGGCTAAGCAAGTTGTAATTTGTGGCTGTTTGCTGATGATGCTGTGGTGTATGAGAGGGTGTCGTCTGTAACTGACTGTAATAGCATACAGGTTGACTTAGACAAAATTTCTAGTTGGTGCGAAGAATGGCAGCTAGCTCTCAATGTAGAAAAATGTAAGGTGATGCGCATGAGAAGGAAAAGCAATCCCATAATGTTCGAATACAGTGAGTAGTGAGCTGCTTGATGCTGTCGCGTCGTTCAAATATCTAGGCGTAACATTGCAGAGCGATATGAAATGGAACGAACATGTAAGGACAGTTGTGAGTAAGGCGGAGAGCCGACTTCGGTTTATTGGGAGAATTTTGCGAAGATGTACTTCACCTGTAAAGGAGACCGCGTATAAAACGCTTGTACGACCACGTCTTGAGTATTGCTCAAGTGTTTGGGACCCGCAGCAGATCGGTTTGAAGGAAGACATAGAGGCGGTTCAGAGGCGAGCAGCTAGATTTGTTACCGGTAGATTCGACCAATTGGGGATCGCTGGAAGATAGACGACGGTCTTTTCGTGAATTTCTGTTGAGTAAATTTAGAGGGCCGGAATTTGAAGCTGAATGTAGTACGATCTTGCTGCCGCCTACTTACATTTCGCGTAAAGATCACAAAGACAAGATAAGGGAAATTAGGGCTCGTACGGAGGCATATAGACATTCTTCTTTTCCTCGTTCAATTTGGGAGTGGAATAGGAAAGGAAATGCCTAGTAGTGGTACAGTGTACCCTCTGCCACGCACCTTACGGTGAATTGCGGAGTATGTATGTAGACGTAGATGTAAACGATTTTGTACACAAGTCCCATTCATTCTTTTGTGTCCCAGCCTCGTCGCCGCTTTTGTGTCTCGTTCCGTTGTAGGTGTCGGTGGCCGAGTGGAATGAGACCGACACAGAAATAAAGATAGCACGCTGGTGCAGGTACGGAGGGGGCAGCCAGAACTAGAAACACTAGAGTAAATTAGAATGAGATATATATTGCACAGAATTTATACAATACTTAACTTTTATACAATTCAGTACTGCAGATACAGAGTTGAGCTAGAGTCCTGCCTAGTGCCTAACTGATAGCCAAGTCTTCACTGGTGCCTATCTGATTACGAAGGTCCTAACTGGTTGCTATCTCAGTCCCAAGTACACGATGTCGTTCAGCGGTGGCCACGAGCGGCGTTGTAGCAGAGGGCGCTCGTGGCTGTCGTCGTACGAACGCCGCGCCGTGCGTGCATGGCGGCGCGCGGCGAAAGTAGGTGGCGCGCACTTTGGACTTGTGAGTCACCACACATTCTGCGCAAGCGGGAGCAGTGAGAACATATCAAAGCATACGTCTGGAGCCTCATACACAAAATAAACAGACATTTATAATTCTGAAACACAGCAAAATTATTCCATATTTTGGACAAAAAGATACCTTGTCCTGTGGTATCTCGCATAGTGCAAATGGAGCATCTCGCTACGCTAAAAAAAAAAAAAAAATGACTGAAGCCCATCAATATTTATTTACTGGGGATGAAATAAATGGAACATGCTATTTGGTCGTGTTTCAACTTGTGAAATTTGTTATTAATGACCCAATGTAATTCAGTAGTAATAGCAGTATGCATAATTACAAATTAGAAGAATGGATGATGTTCACAAATCGAGGTTAAATCTAACATGGGCACACAAAGAGGTGAATTATGCTGCCACTTTGGTCACTTACCAAATAGCATCAGAAATCTGATAGATAGCTAACTACACATCTACAATTTAAAAACAAATTAAAAGAATTTTTAATGACAATTCCTTCTACTTAGCACATGAATTTCTGATAGAAATTAGCAATTCCAGAAATAGATAGATTAATTAATTTAAAAAATTTAATATAGAGTAATCTATATCTATAAATGTTAATGTCTGTTCGATGTACGTTTATCACGTCTGAACTACAAGACATAAAGAGCTAAAAATTTGTACAGTTACTAATGTCTACCCGGGAAAGGCTTTAGGCACGTTTTTATGGCGATCGGATAGCTATTTATATATATGTATAACGGGAATGTCTGTTCGGTGTACGCTTATCACGTCCGAACGACTAGACACAGCGACTTAAATATTTGTACAGTTACTAATTTATACCTGAGGAAGGTTTTAGGCACCGTTTTATAGCGATCTAATAGATATTTAGTAATTTTAAGAATATAACGCGAAATGCGGAACAATAATTACTCTTTGAAAATTATATTTACTCTTTGAAAATGGTTGTATTGGTTGCATTGTTGCTTGAGGGTTGATAATGATAAAAGGGTGGAGTATATTGGGTTGGAAAGTTATCGGTGTATATAAAATTATACGTGTGTGTGTGTCTGTGCGTCTGTGTTAATATTTCGCTCTGCAGCGAATATTACAGAGCGCAATCGAATGGTCTGTGTGTATTTGTTGTCCAAAGTCTCCCGTTGTACACCATAGCAGTTCCATGCCGATAGCTATAAGGGGGTGGAAGATATGGTGGTTGAAAGTCGTCAAATTATTAAACAAATTCGGAATGAAGGCCAGCGATGACGTTTGCGACTCTATAGCAAGGAGGGTACGTACAGCGAAACGTGATGCCACAGACCATATCTTTGGTCTATGCGTGTTTCAATGTCTTCAGTTCTTTCTCTGTAAGGATAAGCATACGAATAAGGAAATATAAGAATAAATAAATAAAGCAGTAAACAAGAAATTTCTTTTAATACATCTATTTAATAAAATCGATTTGACGTTTCGCGCATGACATCAAGTGATTCATCTGTGATATTATTACAATAATTATTGTTGAATTTCGTGATTGGATTCTTCGAAACGAGTGCATTTTATCTGTGATTTGATCTACACTACTTACTTTCCTGATAAACGTCCTGCATAGACGTCTGGAATCTGATATTTTAGTTCCGCTTTATCAGCGACATTTCCTCAAAAATGAGTGTAATTAATTACATTAATTTAATTGTTATATTTCAATAAATATGACATCGTACGAATTTTATAAGTCATATGTATTTTGTTTACTATCTTTCTTTGTTTGGATAATGCACTTATAATTTTGTACATTATTGAAGACAGCGTTATTTCTTATATATTCTCCAAAAAATATCACATCATTTTAGAAACAGAAAAATGGTCAGAGCGAGTAGGGATAAGAGAAGTACTAACTCAAGGCAGGAATAAATAAATAAACAGCCGGGCAACGCCGGGCCTGCAGCTAGTAAAATATAATACTGAACTGAGATGTTCAACTTTATTACGAATTAATGAGCTATGAGGCAGGTATTAATCTAATCTACTGCTAATGCATTTGCAGATGAATTCCGCGTGTTGTTTCTGTGTGAGGACGCCAACTGGCCTCACAGTGTGCCGAGCATTTTCGTGGATCTGTTGCCACGGAACAGGTCCGGGGACTCGCAGTGTCACTTCGCCCTGCAAAATCTGCGCCAGCTCACCAACGACTCGTCTGTGGACCAGCTCACCGGCGACCTCATGTGCAGGATCGCTACCGACTTCATTACGTCCTACTCTAAGCAAGGGTAAGTACCACAGTCAACGCCCCAGCCACTGACACCTCCTACACCCTCTTCCACCTACTCTTACATACTGTGAGCACCTCAGTTTTCTTATAGTCTACTGATAATAAAAACTGTTGATATTTAAAGACAAAGTGCAGTAATCAAAGACAATATGTTTCTTTTTAATGAAAGCCACAGTTAGCATTAGTATATTTTTGTGTTATGTTGGTAGTGTGAGCTATTTGCTGCGGAAGAAAAACAAACAAACAGTCGCTTTTGTCAGAAAGATGTTTGTGTTGTGCTTCGTACTAAAATAAAATACCTCAACTAAGAAATATAAAACCAGATTTTAGCTACTGATCTTGACAGGTTATGGGCCCAGGACGTGCTACAAATCTGGAGAAAAAATACGGTGAAAATTTACGAGTGTTAATAGACTGTGTCTTTCTGTGAAAACGACTTGAGTGTTGTGTTTGAAAAAAAAAAAAAAAAAAAAAAAAATGGCTTCATCAGTAGATGATACAACATTCCAAAATTAAAAGACGCTACAAGTTTTCCGCTATGGGAATTAGAAATAAATGTGATGTTCAATGCAAAAGGCCTCAGTGGTTACGTCAGTGGCGCAATCGTGAAACCGAAACAGAAAAAATATCCGCATGGGAACAAAAAGACGCACTTGCAAAATACTTCATTTTGAGGACTATAGATGTGAACGTAAAAACACATATCCTTACGTGTGAAACGTCTAAACAGATGTATGATACAATTAGTAAGATATATCAGAAAAATACAGGTCAACAGAAGAAGCAATTACTTGGCGAGTTCTACAATTTTGAATATGACAGAAATCAAGATGTAATGTCCAATATTGCTAAAGTGCAAACCCTAGCTTTCAGATTGAACCGCCTAGGGCAAAATGTTGACGAAACAGCGTTGATTACTAGAATAATGACGAAATTGCCGGACGAATATAAACATTTTGGAAGTGCTTGGGACTCTACTTGTAGTTAGGAAAAAACACTCGAAAACCTGAAATAAAGACTTCAATCTGAAGAGGATAAAATAAAGAAAAATGAAGAAATACGTGTTGTTTTTAAGATTGCAGTTTACAAGAAGAAAAACCACAATAAAAAAGGTAAGAAAACGGTGAAATGTTTTGGATGTGGAGGTTCAGGTCATTTTGTAAGTGAATATAAAAAGAAATTTACTGATAACAATAGCAAAATACAGTGTTCTACATGTGGAAAACATCATTTGGGAGAGTGTTGGGCGAAACAGGAACTGCCTCCATGCAAATACTACGAAAAAACAAATCATCCAGCAGAAAAATACTTCTTTAAAGATGACCATGAGAAGATGAAGAAAGCACCAAAGACAGTTTTTCTCACAGAAGCCCTTGTGACAGAAAATCAAGAAAAGGAAATTAATAAAGTAGATACAGAGTTTGTTGTAGACAGTGGGAGTAATGAGCATATGTCACACGAAATGAAAATTATGTCAAATGTGAAGAGCTGTGAAGGTACAAAAATTAAGATTGCAGATGGAAATTTTATATATTCGAATCTTGTTGGCACAGTTGAATCACAGCAGGTGATGTTGACAAATGTAATACATGCTCCGGAACTGTCAAGAAACTTGTTGTCAGTAAATGCCATTACTGAAAAAGGGGGAGTGGCAATATTTGACAAGGAAAAAGTGAAGATTGTGAAAGATGGAAATGTTATTTTAGAAGGCAATAAAACAGAAAATGGACTGTATATCATCAATATCAAAGTGGACTCTATAAAAGAAGTACTGCTGACACAAAAGAAGAAAAACATTCAGTGACACAAAAAACTAGGACACCTGAACTACAATTATCTAAAGAAAATACCAGAACTGTGTGATGGAGTGGACAAGATTGTGTTGGAAGAAGAAATGCCTTTTTGTGAAACTTGTGTCATGGCAAATCAGGTAAGAAAACCATTCAACACAGTGCGGTACAGAGCAACAAGACCTCTTGAAATTATTCACACTGATGTATGTGGTAAGATAAGTCCATCAACTTACCATAATGAAGAATATTTTTTAACATGTCTTGATGATTACACAATTTCTTGAAAGTGTATCTTTTGCATACTAAAGATGAAACAGAAAATTACATCAAGGAATATGTAAGTGAAAGTGAAGCTCATTTCAATCTGAAGACAGAAAAAATAAGATGTGACAGATGAGGAGAGTACAGAAGCGCTAATTTTAAGGAATGGTGAAAAAAGATGGGTATAGTGATAGACTATACTATTAAAGAGTCTCCTCAACTGAATGGCAAAGCAGAGAGAATTAATCTTACTATCATGAACAAAGTAAGAGCCATGTTGTTTGATTCAAGAATTGGAAATAAAATGTGGGGCTATGCAGTTCTGACAGCAGCTTATCTTATGAACAGAAGTCCTACTACTGCTGTTGATGTGACTCCTGCTCAAATGTGGTATGGAAGAAGACCAAATTTGTCTAGACTGGGTATTTTTGGATCTGTGGTGTTCACAAAATGTCTTGGATATTAAAAAAAAAACTTATTGTAAGCGGTGAAAGAGGTGTTCTTGTAGGATATACAGACAATGGCTATGGCATATGGAACCGTAAGACACGAAAATTCACTGAAGCAAGAGATGTTGAATTTACTCATCAGTATGAAGACAGAGAAAAGGAAACAAAGATGAAGGAATAAATCTAACTGAAGAAGAAGAAAGACCAGAAGATTTTGATGATGAAGACAAAGAAAGAAGAGATGACCCAGATGAAGAAACAAGAGGAGATCCAGAAGAAGATACAGAAACATAGCAGAGACCAAGACGTCAGATACATTTGCCAAAGAGATATGATGATTATGTCATGCTCACATACAAGGAGTGCACTGAAAATGAAGACAAAGAAAAGTGGATGAAGGCTATAAATGAAGAGAAAGAATCACTGAAGAAAAATGAAACATGGACTCTGGTGGATAAAGAAATCGCTCATGGAAAAGAAATAGTTACAGGAAAATGGATTTTCAAGAAAAAGGACAATGGAAAGTACAAAGCTAGGCTAGTTGCAAGAGGATGTCAACAGGATCAAGGAAAACTGGATTTTAAAGATATTTTTAGTTCTGTTGTACAAACTAATTTGATGTCAAAACAGCCTTTCTTAATGGTGAACTGAAAGAAGAAATTTTCATGGAAGTTCCAGAAGGATACAACGCACCTGGGAAAATTTGTCTGTTAAAAAAGGCACTGTACGGATTAAAACAAGCTCCTTTGCAGTGGAATAAGAAACTGAATAAATTTCTTAAACATGAAAATCTCATCCAACTGAAATCTGACCAATGTGTGTATAAAGCTAATACTGGGAAAAATTGTATCTAGCTATACATGTTGATGACGGGATTCTATTTGGAGAAGACATCTGCCAAATGAAAAATCTTCTAAAAAAACTGAAGAAAAATTTTGACATTACAGTTGATGAAGATCCAACAGTATATCTTGGAATAGAAATTGAAAGAACAAAAGAAGGTATTTATATCCATCAAGAAAAATATGCTACAGAAGTAGTGAAAAGGTATCAAATGGAAAATTCAAAAAGTGTGACAACTCCAATTTCATCACAAGGAGACATTGAAGAAGCCAATGGTACAAAGTCAGATTTCCCATATCGTGAAGCTATAGGCAGTCTATTGTATTTAGCGTGCAAAACAAGATTGGATTTAGCTTATGCAGTAAATTATGAAAGCAGATAAATGAGTAATCCAAATCATTCCGACATTCAAAATCTGAAGAGAACATTGAGGTACCTGAATTCAACAACAGGGAGTGGAATATTCTATCCACCAAGAAAACAAAATCAAGAAATAGTAGCTTACTGTGATGCAGATTTTGCAGGTGACAGGAAAGACAGAAAAAGCACTACAGGGTATGTATTTATGTACAATAATGCTCCAATCTTGGTGTTGCAAGAAACAGTGTGTGGTTGCATTATCTACAACTGAAGCAGAATACATTTCTGCAGCACAATGTTGTCAAGAAATGAAGGTTTTTAAGACTTTTCTAGAACAGCTGCTGAGTGAAAACATCAAAATGACACTGTGTGTGGATAACCAAAATGCAATAGCAATGATAAAATCAGGTCAAATGTCAAGAAGAAGCAAGCACATTGATGTAAAGTACCATTTCATAAGTGATGAACTGAATCGTGGCTGGTTCAAGATACAGTACTGTGAAACTCAAAAACAACTTGCAGACATACTAACTAAACCTCTACAAAGTATTGCTTTCAAAAGACTAAAGAAAAAGTTGATGTTTGACAGATACATATAAAGAGACAGTGTTTGAATTTTGAATATTTTTTGATTAACATATTGTTTTGTTTAAGGGAGTGTGTTGATATTTAAAGACAAAGTGCAGTAATCAAAGACAATATGTTTCTTTTTAAAGAAAGCCACAGTTGGCATTAGTATATTTTTTGTGTTATGTTGGTAGTGTGAGCTATTTGCTGCGGAAGAAAAACAAACAAACAGTGGTTACAACAAATAAAGTCGCTTTTGTCAGAAAGATGTTTGTGTTGTGCTTCGTACTAAAATAAAATACCTCAACTAAGAGATATAAAACCAGATTTTAGCTACGGCGGCTACGACAGCGTATCTGACTGGCTGGTGGTCACGAGACAGTGGGCCGTGCCCCAGGGGATAGCCACTCGGCCAGTCAGCTACGCTATCGCAGCCTCCGCCTCCGGAACTTTGAAGGGTTGTAGCTCCCAAACTAACGGTGATAGGAATGTAGTTTAAATTGATTTGGATGCAGTTGGTTTAAACGTATCCAATACACGATAGAAAAAACTATTGTTCCATTTAAGAAATTATATCTTTGTGGTGTAACTCTTTGGAAAATGATACAATAAGCTATGTTCATAGCTCCGCAGAAAGTGTAACATTTCTTGTGTTGACCTACCGCATTAAAATTTCCCGTCGCCTATTATTTTATAAGTTACAGAGGCAAACGCACTTAGTGAAACACCAGATATATATATATATATATATATATATATATATATATATATATATATATATATAGGGTGTACATCTCGGGATGTAATTGGAATATTGCGATGCGAAATTGACGCTTAAAATACGCGAAACGCGCGGCTAGCGCACGTCCTGAGCAGCATGGGGTTCTCGCCTGAGCCTCAAGACGTGCGCTAGCCGCGCGTTTCGCGTATTTCAAGCGTCAATTTCGCGTCAAAATATCTCGGGATGTAATTGGAATATTGCGATGCAATCAACGCCATTGTTTATGTGATTTGTCATGCTATGGATTCCTGAAGAAAAAAATATAGGGCGTCCATTTAAAAAAAAAACATAAGTTTGTGTTAAAAACACATTTGTTTTCGTTTTAGAATGTTTCCAAATATGTACATTCATGGGCCCCAGCCGCACATTGATACTGGTGAAAGTCGTTTTCCAATAGCTTTTATTGTTCCAGAGATATTTTCGGTGGACAAGATAGCTGGGACACCCTGTATATATATAAAACAGTTTTTGTCTAAAATATTTGCAAAATTGGCTGAAAAAGAAGACAGGGTGAGCAAGAGGGTCGAAAACGTACATCAGAAGAAGATGAACACTATAATGTACACCATTTGCATAGTATAAATATAAGACTCAACATAATGTAATATTATAACGTATAAACGTCGGTGAAGTATTTGATATATTGACGATGCGGTCCAACACCCAGAAGAGCTTTATAAACGTATAAATTAAATTGCAAGACGAATTTAGCGTTCACTATTCTAGAACATATAATTATATTATAGACTATGATTTGTTCCAAAGTTGACTCTCTTTTTATTTTAAAAGGTTGAACGAAACGGAATGGAATGTTACAAAACTGGAATCAGGCAGTGAGAGGCAACCACGTCTCTTCCAGTTACTGGAATTTATTCGGCGCATCACCAAAGCCATAAAAGCCAGGAGGCTCTGTGCTGAGCACCATGGACGGAAATTTCTTCAGCGTTCCTTGAACAAAACTGGTGAGCATATATTTTGTATTTTGGGTTTTCAGTAAGAAGTGGTGTTGCAATAGTCCAACATATTTCTATCTTCATCAATAACAACACGACAAAACTAACAGACAGATAACCCAAGAAATTATCAACAAATTTCAAGTTCAGTGATGTTATAACAACATGTTCACATACACACGGCTACAGTGCATTAGGACAGTGTCATAGATACTCCTGATGATTCACGACATAATGTTAAAAGTACATTTACTAGTTCTTTTAAGCAGCTTATTTTGTCCTGTGACACTCCATAGTCGTTACTGAACAACGATTTCTCTGGATAATGGTCTTCATTGAGGAAACAATCCTTAAATGGCCTAATAAGATTAAGAAACAAAACGATTAAAATTTCAACTATTGGATAATTAATCAAATTGCAACGAATAACACATAGATAGTAAGCCACTACAGTACCCCCAGTATAATAAACCATTTTGATCCTAAACCTTGATCTATTATTTGAAATTATATGCCAAGTTTGTTTCTTTGTTTCTATATCATTTATGAATATGAAAATCTAATTTTTATTCTATTTCCCACTCCTGTCATACCTTTTTTTAACATGGTGGGACGAAAGTTGTTGACCTCCCCTTCTAAACAGCTAATTAATTAATGTTTGGCTTGTGACTATCTTTTTCCTAATGAAAACAACGAAATACTGAATAAGGCGATAGTTTCTGAAGCTGAAATACAACCAAATTTGATGGGGAGAGATGCTCAATGACTTCTCTCAGGAAACAACTTATTGCACCCACTTTAATTAGTATAAAATCTATTTATTAATAAAATGTGCAGTATGGTACAGAAAGGAACATGATGTGTCTGGAATACTGTACAAAAAATCTGAATTTAATAACAGAAGAATGACGAATATGGTTGCCAGGCCAGAAGGGCACTGTTTCTTCACTGCTTAATTAGAACCACTATTAGCAGTTAGGAAGTGGTTTCTCAGTAGAATGTGTGGAAAGAGTGTGTGGATACAACAACTTCAAATAAACATCAATTTTCCCAAAAATTGTAGCAAACCTCTTAATTTCAATACATATATAGTAGTAGGAAATAAAGAAAATTAATTTAGAAAAGGCAAACGGTTTGTTTATGATAACGATTGATTGTAGGGTATAACTGTAGTTAGAACAATGATTGCTTAGACTCACAGTAACTGTTATTCAATTGGTGTAAGTGTGGGAATTTGGCAGTAAACCTTATGGACTGAAAAATTTCAACTTTCTGTCAATACTGGCTTGAATACCACCTAACAGAACATGGATCAGTAACAAAACAAATGAAGAGTAATACGTACAATATCATTTCATTTGAATACTCTTTTAAGTACCAGAATAAGTGAAACTAAACTTTACTCTATTTACTTTGAAAGACGACCGTCTGTCGTCTTCCATATATTTTTTGTATGTTTCTGTAAAATTATAATTTATTTAATGTCGCCAGATTATCATTTTGTTAAAACTTGAACCTCACTCTTTTCAAGGCTTGAGGAATAGCATTTTTATTTCATGTGCTAAAATATTAGTTAATATTGCTAGGTTTTTCATATTTTTTATGTTAATAATTTACTATTATATTAATTAATGTGGTATAAGCACGGCTTATCCGCTACGCCACTGTCCCTGTGAGAATGTGCAGTTGATTTACTTTTAAGTGGGTGCGAGAATCTATGGCTGTCTGAATGTGAGGAGTGCTTTGTGTTCTTGCGGTGGTGGGGACGGACAGCGAGACTCGCGCTTGAGGATGGGGAAACCTCCTTGGTAGTATCAGCAGCTATTGGTACTGAGCCAGAGAGAACGATGCAAGAACGTGTTCTTTGTGTGTGCGTGTGTGTGTGTGTGTGTGTGAGAGAGAGAGAGAGAGAGAGAGAGAGAGAGTTGTGGGATGGGGGGGACAGTTAAGAAATAACATTGTTTCTATTTTTATTCTCTTTCTATTCGGACTTGAGCTACGTCCTATTCATCAGCACTTCTTATTTCACTTATCCCAGGCATTAACAAATATTTATTAGACATAATAAAAGATTTTAGGTATAATTTCAGTGCCAGAAAAATGGGTTCAAACTTCCAGTGCGCCTCTAGGATTATGCTACTTTTTAGGGCCTTATATGCTTGCATTGCAAAACCAAAACTACTTTTCTAGATAGTTTAGAATATGCTCTTTCTAATGAGCATAGTTTAAAGGAATTTGGAGAAAACACTTTTTTGAAAAATTTGACTGAAAATACCCATTTTTAGCACTTTTTGAAAAATCGTCAACTTTACCCTAGATTTGTGAAATAATGGGAAGCAATAGGAGAATGAAACTTTATATTTTAAGACCTTGTGTTGGTGAGTTATGGTGTGCAAAGTTTCATGTACATCCCACAATTACTTCTGGAGATATAAAAAACTAAAGTTCGCACTTTTTTTAACCAGCAATTTTTTCGCCCAACTTTGCCCCAAATTTTCTATATGAAAATTGTTCAGAAATCCTGTTCTTAATATTTTACTTTAAAGAGCTCTAAAAGTTGTATAAGATGGCCAAGTTTTGTTTCTTTCATGGAAATACTCCCAGAGATATATCATCTCAAAGTTGCTGAAAATTCAAGGACGCACTATTGGAAGCTGTGCTATGGTCTTAAACAAGTGACTGTATCTCCGGAAGTACTGAATTTTTGAAACTGAAATTTTACCAGTGTTCATTGAGAACATGTGTGATTGTTCATACCAAATTTCATCAAAATCCATGAGGGTCATGTGGGAACTTTTCTCGATATTAGACCACTTGGCACAGAATGGCCCTTTTGTGGTTTTTCTGAGACAGTACCTCATCTGTCTCTCTAATCGCCTCATATCGCGTGGAGCTGTATTTCATTCGCTTCCTTATATAATTTTAAGCATTTCTATGCGTTGCATGCTGTAGTTAATTTTCTTAATTTTTCTGAAACTGAATTTATTCAATGCTATCAGTTTGCGGAAACACGTGGGTCCTTGTTCTGACTTAAGGGGTTTGCAGCTAGTCTCCTGAATTCACGCCACGTCTCATATAAAACCAGTACCTAGATCGATTTCTAACAGACTGCAACTTAAGAATCCACCGTGATTTTGTATAATGAATACGATTTTCAACGACTTCGCCTTTAGTGGAGTGCGTTCATGTAACGTAGCAATGTGTCGCCGTTAGCGTGTTTGCTCGCGGTTCAATTCCGATTTAATTTAACTTGGCTATACACACTCACCATCTCAAAACAGGCACGACAGACCAGAGCCAGCTTGAAAGTGTTTTTGTATATTATGTTTTTTGCTACCTCCGACTTGCTGAATTTCGCCTAAGATAGCGGCGCCTGCTTCCGCCTCATCTCAGCACGCTGATTTTGATGAGTTTCGCTGTGGCATTGCGTGTGTGTGGGCGAATGAGTGTTGTTTGTGAATCTTTCCCCCCAGTAACGTTAAATCATGTATAATTTAGGCTGGGCACCGTCCGCATTAATCCATGTAAGAGATGCATTTTTATTGTGTTAACGAAATTGGTTCCCCATTTTGCTTGTTTTCTATTTGAATAAACAAGTTTAAGTTCGGCATAATCCGTAAGTTGCTTATGAATTGTAGTTTTAGAGCGCCTTCCCTCTTTTATTTAATATTATTCTTCACAAGTGCTGAGGATAAGCTCAGATGCAAATTATGTCTTATTTCCGTTGCTCCATAAATGTTTTCTTAGCCACCTTTCTAAGATAATTGTAAGTGTGGTGGCTTGCTTATTAATGTCAGTGTATAATAGCGTGTGAGTTGCTATGTATATTGACCACTGTAGTATTACTTTCCTGTTATTGAAGTAATTTTAAACGAGTCAGTTCTCAGTTTGGACCAGGGAACAAGGCTTTATAGCAGGTAGTAACCGGTAGTTCACATGGACCTTATTTACTAATTTTTAGTGATAAAGCAAGGCTCTTGTTACGTGCAGTGGTCGACTTTTAACTTCTGTACAACTAGCATTTCTAAGATGGCCGTGTCCCATATCACTCAACAGTTACTGAAATAAGGCTCAATGAACATTATCATTTAATTAAGTTCCCAAGCGAAAATTGAATGACAGTTGTTTTTGTAAATGATTTTTCTTTCAGTTAATAAACAACACCCAGTTTCACTTTTACATTAAAGGATGGGACCTTGTCTTGGTAATATCGAATTATATTCGCTACATATAATTGGTAACATATATACAGCCTATGCGGTGTTGTATTTATACTACTCACTTTTCTGGAAGGCATGTTATGTTTTTCTGTTGCGCATTATACACACTTTAACACAGTTCCACATGCTATACAGGAAGCAAACAAATGAAACCTCATCACCAAAGTTGTTGGGCAAAGATTTTGCAATTGGACAGGAATCTTTAGTTGACCTCTCATTATTTTAAAAACTATACATTTGATTGAAAATGTGTCATAAGATTAAGTTTCATTATTTCTGACAAGTTAATGTTAAATCTTAAGGTATAATTCTCCCAAATTACTTCATTTTTTATTTGTTTCTTAAGATACTAAAAAGGAAGATATTTTATCTAAAATTTAGTAGTAATTTTACATTTAAGATGGCATTGAACTTTGGGAAGGGGACAAACAAGGAGTTTGTGTGTGTGTGTAGAAAGAGAGAGAAGAGGGAAGCATCTAAGTATCTTTAGTATTTACTTCTAAGCATGTGTGACCCTCTGTTACTCTCTCTCTCTCTCTCTCTCTCTCTTCAGTTCTCTCTTCTCTCTCTCCCTCCCCCCCCCCTCTCCCTCTCTCTCTATGTGTGTGTGTGTGTGTGTGTGTGTGTGTGTGTGTGTAAAACTCCTGAATCATTGTCGCTGGATAGGTTTTGAGTGTTATAGTTTTAGGAAACATTGAAAAAAATGGGGTGTTAACAAAATCGGTTTATTAATTCATAATGGTGTGGGGTGATCTTTTGCTACGGATTTTTTTTTCCTTATTTCTGTGGTGAACGGCTATTTTTACTAGATGGACTGCAAAACTGGTTTTATTAAATTTATTTTACAGGACTCCATTGGTTCGTCCTATTTGTCATATGTAGCTGCAGCCACAGCTATCACAAGATAATTTATATATCCCTGATTTGTGATACGAGGTACTGGTTGTTTTAGTGTTGGGAACTATTTTATGTTGGCTTTTGGTGTTTGTGTGGAAACTCATTTTTAAGATGTGGGGCTCGAAAAGTTTTGCAAGATGTTATGAAATGTTCCCAACAAAAGGCATACAGACATATTTCATTTGTTGTGTTGATGATAACTGGTCAGTTGATGTTGTTTATGTCATATTCAGTTTTGCACGTAATTTTTCAACTATGGACAGATCACAGGTTTTGTTGTCAGATATTCTTCTTCTTCGAATGTTTTGCTCTTGTTCTTTTACAGCAGGTGAAGTTTGTTAATACATCAAACTGCATTTTTTTTCAAATGGCGGTAATTTGATGATAGTGTAACGACCTGATATCCACACGTTTTTGCCAATTTATAACGTTTAGTTGGAAGAGATTTGATACAAGTAACTCTCCCTTTCATCAGTATTTGCAAATTTGGCCTGTGTCAGATAAACATTGTACAGACTTGAACATTTCGAAAGGGAAAGGTTTGCAGTGTCTAATATTGTAACAGTGCTTGGTCGCTAGAGAAAGAGAGAGTATTAAATTTCAGAACTTCATAATTCTCTTGTAAGAGCATCCACAAAGTGTGAATGACCTGATCTCCAAGAGACAAAGTTGTCATAAACCTGTCTATACAACGGGGCATCTCCGCGAAATGATTACCTGCAGAGGTGTTTTTCACTGTGGAGCACTTCCAGGTATAGTGGGCGCCACAGTAGCAGACGAAGACCTGCAAGAAGTGATAAGACTGAGGTGTTTGTTTTAGCTGCACTACACCACGATCCTCATGTCAGCTTACGAGCCGTTGCTGCAGTCGCTGGTGTCAGTCTCACATCTTTGTGGCGTATAGTACACGGCCACAGGTTTCACCCGTACCGCCTGTCACTGACCCAGGAGCTGCTTGGGAACGATTTCCGTGAAAGAGTGACATTCTGTGAGTGGGACATGCGTAATTTCACGCTGGAGTCTTTACAAAGTGTTATGTTCTCTAATGAGTCCACGTTCACAAATTATGGTGCAGTGAATCGCCATAACATGCACTACTAGGCCGCAGACAATCCTCGGTGGGTACGACCTCTCGACCGTCAACGCAGGTGGTCTATTAACGTGTGGTGTGATATCCTTTGGGATGAAATCATCGGTCCACACTACTTCCCAGGTACACTAACAGGTGAGTTATATCGCGCTTTTATAGCCGACAGTTTGGGTGGTTTCCTTGAACATGTGTGCCTAGACACGAGAATCCATATGTGGATTCAGCACGATGGTCGCCCAGCCCATTCTTCGCGTGCTGTTGTGGAAGAACTAAACAACAGGTTTGCAGGAAGATGGTTGGGGCGCCATGATCCTCATTCATGGCCCGCAAGGTCGCCCGATTTAACACCAGTAGATTTCTTTTTGTGGGGATATCTAAAGGATCGTGTTTATGTCACTGAGTCCACATCCGACATCTAAAACGGCCCGCCTCCGTAGTCCAGTGGACAGCGTGGTTGGTTGCCACGCAGGGGGCCCGGGTTCGATTCCCGGTCGGGTAGGAGACTTTCTCCGCTCAGGGACTGGGTGTTGTGTCGTCCTCATCATCATTCCATCATCATTGACATGCAAGTCGCCGAAGTGGCGTCAGATAAAGAGACTTGCACCAGGCAGGCTGAACACGACCCCAGTTGGGGTCTAACGGTCATAAATGCCACATGATCATGATCATCTAAAACGGCGCATCGAGGACGCATGTCGCTCCGTCACACCGGCGATGTTACATCTCGTCCGCAGATCCTTTCGACGGCGCATTGAATTATAGATTAAGGAACATGGACACACATTTGAACGTCTCATGTAAATCAACTTCCCACCGCCATAACACCCATCACCCACCACACAGCGATGTATTATGTACAGCGTGTGGTATCTGCCCCTGAAACTTTGAAGGGTTGTAGCTCCCAAACTAACTGTAATAGGAATGTAGTTTAAATTGATTTGGACGCAACTGGTTTCAACGATTCCAATGCACGGTAGAAAAAAAACTATTGTTCAATTTAAAAAATTGTATCTTTGTACAGTAACTCTGTGGAAAATGATACAATAAGCTATGTTCATAGCTCCGCAGAAAGTGTAACATTTCTTGTGTTGACCTACCGCATTAAAATTTCCCGTCACCTATTATTTTATAAGTTACAGAGCTCCGCAGAAAGTGTAACATTTCTTGTGTTGACCTACCGCATTAAAATTTCCCGTCACCTATTATTTTATAAGTTACAGAGGCAAACACACTTAGTGAAACACACTGTATGTTCTAATTGACAAATTTATTGTACGCTCAGCTGGCGAGCATTATGTTATACTGCTTCCAGTCTGCCAGCAAGATAATGAAAAAAAATAATAATAAAGAAAAAGAAGAGAAATAAGTGGGCATCCACCAGCCTGGAGTCGAAAATTTATAGGCCAACCAAGAATTGGTTACCTACCAATTTGTGGGTGTTTGATGTGCATCCTTAATGCACCAGTCACATAGACTTGCAAGAGCTGATTTCTTGTAAAAAAAAAAAAATAAATAAAAAAATAAAAAAAAAATAAAAAAAATAAAAAAAATAAAAAAAAATCGCAGAGGGAGACCAAGAGACGCGTATAGTAAGCAGATTCAAGTGGATGTGGGTTGCCGTTTTTATGAGGAGATGAAAAGGCTTGCTCAGGATAGAGTAGGGTGGAGAGCTGCATCAGACCAGTCTCTGGACTGAAGACCATAACAACAACAGTGTCTTGTTGCTCCGTTCCTACTCAACCAGTCAAACACACAGTGACGCTTGGACAATTGTGGTTTTCTCGCCAAAACTTTTTGTTGTTACATAGAATTGTTCCAAAAGTTGATGTTGTTAAACATTACTTATGAACAACATTGCAGCTGCTGCTGGCAGGACGAGAGCCTCACCTGCTGGCTCTTGGAGCAGACCGAGTGAGGCCAATTTAGTAGTGAGACAGTGTTGTGGTTCTGACAACTAGTTGTGGACCGAAAAAAGGTTTCCGCCAAAATTAATTGGGATACTATCAATAGAGTTGGAGGAAAAAATTAAATTTACCGCCAGGTGGCTAGGGCTGGCAACTGGGCATTTGAGCAACTACTGGAGGGAGCTCTGCTGCTCCTCCTGGTGACGAACACCTCCTCACCCTGCAAGTTCTGAGAGCAGACAGACTGAGGTTCCTGCCAATTTCATAGTAGGGGATTGTGGTGCTGACATCTAATGGTGGAAATGTTTGGAAATGGCCAAAAGCAAGAAAGGAAAATTCAAAATTTGAATCTTCCACCAGGTAGCCATCTTAAATTACGACGTACAGAAATGGGAAGGAGGGGGGTGTGGTTCTGGTTTTTCCCTGGTATCCATTTTGTTCCGGAACAGGAAACATCAGAATCTTGTATGACACCATAGGGTTTGGGGAAGCAGGGGGGGTCTTGGGTAGCGAATGTTGTGATAGGAGGGGCGTCCTGTAAGGAAATTGAATAACGAATACTGGGTTCGAGTACCTGGGCCAACCACTGTAGTGGTTATGAATGTATCTGCATTGATGCTCACACGAACAAAGATGGTGGATGACATCTGACAACACCGTACTGCATCCGAACTCTCATATGCTCTCTTGGATCCTCCATCCTGATGCTGTAGTAAAGTTTTTCCCTCCAAAACATTTCCAGTTATTGCCAAATTCATGTAGATCATTTTGATTTTCGTCATATTAGAGTCACACATATGAGAATTGGGTCCTAGTGTCACAACAACGTCTAGTTTTCCACCAAAAGTTATTTGAAAATGACAATAGCAAGCAACGAAAATTCAAATATCCTGGTAGACGCCATCTTGTATTAAGTCATGGGAGTGGGGGACCATGGGGGCGTGTTCCTGGGTTTTCCCTGGTAGCCATTTCATTCCAGAACCGGAAAAGACGCAATTTTGGATGACGTCATAGGGGTCAATGCCCTCTACCCGCCATCTTGGATTACGTCATTGCAGGTTGCTGTTACGCCACCGGGGTCAATGACCAAGTTGCTGCGCTCATACCTCCATTATTCCTTTACTTACTAATTCTTTGGGGAAGATGATCAATCATCAATTTGTCCGTCCAGTAAATTGGTCAACTTACCTGAAATGGCTATTCATAATTTAAACCTGAGGAAAACACTTCATTAAATTCTCTTTATTGTTGAATATATACATCAAAGAAAGATAACTTATTGTTTACGAAAGATCTGAAACCAACGCGGAAAAATTTACTACATGCGTTGCAGATGCTATTTCGGCGCACTGAAATATTACAATCACCATGTGCGTAAACATAAATGGTAGCGTGTCAGTACTAACGATGACGATGCGCTTCAGTACATATTGCAGCACAGTTACTACTTATCACTAGCAAGACACGACTACTAGTCATCTTACCCTTCCTTCCCCTACTTACTCTTACTCTTCTGGGTCCACGGCAGTCGGTTTTCTGCCTCGTTAAGGAGCCTCTTCCACAGTGTTCTATCCGTGGCATCTTCTTCCTATGCTCCCAATACCTGAATATCCTTGGTCACGTGGTATCTCTATCTGTAGTACATTTCCACTGCTAACGACAGTTACAGTGGTCATAAAAATTTTATTTTATTTTATTTGACAATTTTTCATATGACATTCTGTTTGCTTAGAAAATTTTAGCCAATTTTTGTAAAATAATTTAATCAGAATATCTGTGAAATCCTAGAATTGTATTCAAGGAGTAAGCATGTTACGATGCCATTTTTGCTATTAAGTAGTTGGCGATTACAAGTGTTCTCACGTCTGGTGTCTCACTTCTCAGTTTCCAGAATGTATGGAATGTATGCATCAAGTGTTAAAAATGTCTGCCTCCATAGCCTAGTGCGCAGCGTCGTGGGATGCCACGCAGGAGGCCTGGGTTCGATTCTCGGTCCGATCAGAGATGTTCTCCGCTCAGGCATTGGTCGTTGTGTCATCCTTATCATCGTTGACACGCAAGTGACCCATGTGGCGTCAGGTAAAAAGAATTGCGCCATGCAGATCGCACACGACCCCAGTTGGGGTCTGAACGACCCTAAATGCCACACGGAATCACCATCGAGTGTTAAACAAATATCTGAAATAAAGTTTCATTTCAGATACATAAGATACATTTTTGATAGTCTGTGGAAAGTATCCTACATTATGTGTGCTATGCTAATCTTGTAAGAAAGAGCTTAAACATTTAAGGAAAACTTATAAAGTCTCACCTTAAGCGTAAAAGTTTGAAGGTTTTTTCTTAATTCAATGGTAGTGATAAATTACGACTCTGGGTAATATTGCATAAATTTAAATATTCTGAAATAACGAAGGAGATAAAGGCGTTAATTGTTATCCTTACGTTATGTCGAGTTTGAGTGTAGCCTCTCTGGAAAGGAAAACTTACAGCAGTCATTTCATCCAACGTTAATTATCATTAAATCTGTGTGAAAGTATGAATGACGTAAACGACTTAACTCTAAAAAGTGAAATAAGTTTTGAGAATAATTTATCGCCGGATATAGTGTGACACTGAAATTATAATCACATCTAAATCTACATATATGACTCCGCATTCCACCGTAAGGTGTGTGGCGGAGGATGCACTATACCACTACAAGGCATTTCTTTTCCTATCCCCTCTTTACGAGCCCTAATTTCTCTTATCTTGTCTCTGTGATTTTTACGCGAAATGTAAGTAGACGGCAGCAAGATCATATTACACTCAGCTTCAAATTCCGGCCATCTAAATTTCCTCAACATAATTTCAGGAAAAGGACGTCGTCTTTCCTCCAGCGATTGACATTTGAGTTCCCGGAGCATTTCTGTAATACTCGCGCATTGCTCGAACCTATCAGTAACGAACCCAGCTGCTCGCCTCTGAACTGCCTCCATGTCTTCATTTAAACTGATCTGCTGCGGGTCCCAAACACTTGAGCAATACTAAAGCGTTTTATACGCGGTTTCCTTTACGGATGAAGTACATGTTACCAAAATTCTCCCAACAAACCGAAGTCGGCTGTCCGCCTTACTCAAAACCGTCCTTACAAATTCGTTCTATTTCATATCGCTCTGAAATGTTACGCCTAGATATTTAAACGGCCCGACTGCATCAAGAAGCTCACTACTAATGCTGTATTTGAACATTATGGGATTGTTTTTCCTACTCATGTGCATCACTTTACATTTTTCTACGTTTAGAGGAGGGGCGGCTCCTGTATAGGTTTGCAGGTTTGTGCTACCCCCAGGAATAATAATATTGTTAAACGCTGTTTGCTGTTACAGATTGTATGCAAGGGGAGAAGTAGCGCTCCATTTATCTTTTTCGAAACGCCCGGGCTGTTACGCACCGACCGCTCCCCAGTGGACCGAACTTTGCCGACAGCGGCTGGGTTTGCAGCCGGCCTGCAAACGCCGACTAGGGTGTCTCAGGGGGGGGGGGGGGTGCGGGGTGCGGGGGCAACGCTTGGCAGTGTTCCCCTATAGGCGCCTTGAGTGTATAAACACCCCGCCTGAGCCACCCTGTCAGCCGCAGAAACAGAGTCCCAACTCTCCCGAAGACAACCGGAGTCGTCGGCCCTTAAAACAAGCGGGCTTTTCGCACCTTCTTAACCAGTTCACGTGTAGCTGCGAGAGAAGTAACTGAGTGTTGTGTCCGTTGTTTAGCGGGTGGTATAGTGAATTTTGAAGCTCAAGTGAAAAGGTGAAATAATGAATCAGGTAATTTCCTTGCTTTTTGAACCCTTTAATTTACGCAGGTTTGAAGAGAAATTGGAAATCAAGAGACTAGTTACACCGATTCCCAGTTTGACTATTTCCCTGACAGTTAAAACGGAAAGTAGTCAATTCAACAGAAAATTTAACGCCGAACTGTACATGAAGTATGAATGGCTGTTTTGCTACGATGTGAAAAACGCCTTATTTTGTTTCCTTGTTTATTATTTAGATGAGAATTTCTCGGACTAAACAAGGAGTCAGTGACATTCAACACCTTCACGATAAAATTAGGAAACACGAACTTTCTTCGTTCCATGTTAATAATGTTTTGAATCTGGCAAGTCTAGGCATTGTAAATGTAGCCACTTAATTAGACAGTGGATACAGAAGGTCCATGGCATTACACAATCAAAAGGTTACAGATAATAAGTACACACTAAACCTAATAATTAATTGCATTCGTTTCTGTGGTTCTTTGGAATTTACCACCATAGGACACAAGGAGACTCAATCATCTTCCAGTCCTGGCGTTTTTCGTGCCTCGATTAATTTTAGTGCAGAATTAGATTCAGTATTAAATCGCATTTGGAAAACGGAAGTTTTTAAAGGCACCTCAAAAACGATCCAGACTAAATTCCTCCAATGCATGCTTCAAGTCTGCGAAAAGGAAATTAGGAACGAAATTGAGGGTGCCAAGTTTCTGGCTGTAATAGCTGACGACACCAGGGATGTAGCCTGTGTTTTCTAGGTGGTTATAATATATAGACGCATCATTAATGGAAGACTAGTTGAAAGATTTTGGGATTTTATAGGACCAGAAAAGAATGATGCGAAGGCTTTGGCAACGCACGTCATAGAACAGTTAAGTGAGATTTTGGACAATTGTCCACACAAACTAAGAGCGAAAACATATGATGGTGCATCAGTCATAAGTAGTTCGTCATGTGGAGTGCAGGCTCTTTTTTCCAATGCTTCATTCATTCATTGCTATTCCCACCAGTTAAAACTCATTATGCTTAAAGCCGCTTCTATTAATAAAGATGTGTGATTATTTTTCGCCTAAATTCAGGGACTTTGAAGTTTTTGATTCATGTACATCCATGATATCTTGGCTCAATATAATTTTTTTTTTTTTTTTTTTTTTTTTTTTTTTTTTTTTTTTTTTTTTTTTTTTTTTTGAATGCGTTGAGCTGCCACACTGGAGAGGCCGAATTTTTTATTGGTGAAAAAAGTGCACTACCATCATTTCTGGTCACCAGCCGCCACTGGTTTAGAGCTAGCTGCCATTCTTCACAGCATCTACAACATTTTGTCTAAGTCATCCTGTATGCTATTACAGTCACTTAATGACGACACTCTCCCATACACCACGGAATCATAAGCAAACAGCCGCAAATTACAAGTTACTATGTCCATCAGATATTTATAAAGATAGAAAACAATATAGGTCCTGTCACATATCGGACTAGTGTCTACAAATCAAACTGGCGTAAGGACACGCGTAAGGACAAGCCGCTACCGTTCCACAATCATAAATTTACTAAAGAATTAGTTTGATAACGCTCTACCAAGGTGTCAATTAGTACTACTTCAGTAGGTGTCAAATAATTTAGCCTCAAAAAGTAGCTTCTGTACATTCTATAAGCAGGTGAAGGAGAAAACAAAGGATGTGCTTCTACAGGTATCTGCTTCCTTGTTAGTCAGTAACATGTCGACTGTCTTTTTATCTTCAGAATTCCAGACCGAGGTCGCGGCCTACCTGAAACACCTGTCCAGCTACATGCGAGACGCGAAGCAGTTCCTCCGCCTCGGAGTGAAACATCTCTTACAACTGCTTCTCCCTCTCGCATTCGAACACAGGGTAAGTGATGTTTCTATCCTCTTCACGAGGTGCATTCAAGTTGTTTATCCTCACAAACTAATCACACGCCAACTGTGACGGCTGCATGACTGCATGCTCACTGGAAACGCTTGTTAAGGTGTCTGCCATGAGGACCGGAAAATCGCTGTTTTGGGCTGAAAATGGTGTGTGTTTCATACCACATCTTTAAACATTTAAATTGCATGAACATCGCAATAGCTAAAGACAACTGAATGTGGAATCATGTGTTGTTGTGGTCTTCATTTCGGAGACTGATTTGATGCAGTTCTCCAGCTTACTCTATCCTGAGCAAGTCTCTTCATCTCTTCATAAGAACGGCAACCCACATCTATTTGAATCTGCTTACTGTATTCATCGCTTGGTCTCCCACGGCCGCTAGGTCAGGGGTTCGAATCCCCCTCGGGTATGGATGTCTGTGTCGTCTTTAATATAAGGTAGTTCATAACTAGTTTGTAAGTTTAGGGACTGATGACCCCGCATTTAACTCCCTTAAGCTTGACAAACATTTGAACATCAATTTTGCTCAGGCTCACTCTGAAATTCTCAATGACTTGAGGTTCATTCAATTTATCGAGGTCCCACATCCTCATTTTCCTACCTTTCTGCAATTTTTTTCAGTTTCAGCCTACAGTTCATGGCCAATAATACATGGTCAGAATATATATATGCCCCTGGATATACCTTACAGTTAAAAACCTAGTTCCGAAATCTATGTCTTTACTATTATAAAATATATCTGGTAACTCCCGGTGTCTCCTGGCCTCTTCCACGTATACAACCTTCTTTCATTATTCTTAAACCAGGCGTTTGTTATGATTAAATTATGTTCCGTGTTGAATCCTACCAGGCGGCTTCCCCTTTAATTTCTTTTTCCAAGCCCATATTCACCTACTATTTTTCCTTCCCTTCCTTTTCCTATTACCGAATTCCAGCATCCCATCTCAATTAAGTTTTCTTCCCCCTTAATTGTCTGAATAATTTCCTTTACCTCCTCATACATTTCTTCGATCTTCTCATCATCAGCAGACCTAGTTGACATATAAACCTGTACTATCGTGGTCGGTATGGCTTCGTCTATATCTTGACTACGATAATTCGATCACTGCGCTGCTCATAGTAGTTAAGCCATGTTCCTGTTTTCTTTTTCATTATCAGACCTACTCCCGTAATATCCCCAACATATTTTGTATTTATAATTCTGTTCTCACCTGACTAGAAATCCTGTTCCTCTTTATACCGAACTTCACTAATCCACTCAACATCTAATTTCAACCTATCCATTTGTCTTTTTAAATTTTCTAACCTCCCAACCCGACTAAGTCACCTAATATTCCACGCTCCGATCCATAGATTGCCAGTATTGTCTTTCCTGATGATCACATCCTCATGAGTAGTCCCCGCCCGGAGATCCGAATGAGGGACTATTTTACCTCCGGAATATTCTACCCGAGAGGACGCCATCATCATATATTCATACAGTGGAGCTGCATGTCCTCGAGAAAAGTAAAGGCTGTAGTTTCACCTTGCATTCAGCTGTTCGCAGTAGCTGTGTGGCAAAGCCACATTAGCTGATGTTACAAGGCCATTTCAGTCAATCATCCAGACTGTTGCCCCTGCAACTACTGAAAAGGCTGCTGCCTCTCTTCAGGAACCAGACGTTTGTCTGGCCTCTCCACAGATACCCCTCCGCTGTTGTTGCACCTACAGTACGGCTATCGGTATCGTTGAGGCACGCAAGTCACCCCACCTCGGCAATGTCTGTGGTTCATAGAATCATGTGCGGAGGAATAATTTAGATATTTTGAAGTATCGGTACTGAAGTTGACTGCGACTGTTTAATATTATGTTAATTATTTTAATCACTCTCTCTGTGTTTCAGATGTTTTATTTGGAAGGAGATAACATCACTACATGGATTGCTGGCATGCAACATATGAAAGAAATGCTGCAAACGCATTTCTTGGGTTGGATACTGGATATTGAATCTGTGGTTAATCAAATAGCGAACTACAAGGTGGAAGAAGACAAGAAAATACCTGGAAAGTATATAGTAAGGTATGAATAAGTATACATTATAACCTTCGTCCAAATCATTTTGTTTCGCCAATCTTTAATTCAGTTACTCGCCAGAACGTGTTATTTTTTGTTGTAAACTATAGAAGCAAATCAGTGTTACTGAAGACATTACTGAACTCATCTTTAGATTCAATTTCTGGTTTTTGATTCGTATTGAAATGGGACAAATGTTACACAGCACAAAATACCGTTAGTGCATTTAAGTTACATAATTGTGGAAACTGTGATATCTAACACGAAATTTGAGTATGTATTCACCTTGGGAGTATTGTATGAATCTGAGCAAACGGGAAGAAAAATAGCTTTCACCTCCCTGACAACATAAGAGGTCTTGTTACATAGGTGGTTCATGCCTCCTAGCTATAAATGATCCTGAGCTAATAAAGAGTATCAAAATCGAACTAGGATTTAGTAAACACAGAGTTTTCTTAGCGAAACTGATATTCAAAATTCCCAAATCAACCAAAATGAAAAGAAAAAAAGATCGTTCAAAGCTTTCTTAAGTGAGTTTCCATTCTTTTGAAACTAGCAACATGAATGAAGAACAGATGTGGCCTACATACAAAGAAATAATATAGAAAGTAAAAGAGAGATTTTTACCAAAATAGTAGATCACTATTGCAAAAGCAACGAAAAAAGCATACCAAATTTAAACTGCACAAAATTCCCAATACTGGCCAAACGCTGTCCCGTAAATTTCTAGAAAATCCAAAGCAATTCTAGTCATATCTCAAGTTTACTAGCGCTAATGACAATCAATACCTTCTCTACGCGACAGATATGGTGATGCTACTGATGAAAGAGCTGCTTAAGCAGAACTGATAAACACAGATTTTAGAAATTCCTTCACTAAAGAAGATAAAGCAAATACTCTAAAATTGGAAAAGCTTCCAGCATGCTTAATTTAGAAATAGATATCCTCGGAGTAGTAAAACAACTTAAATCACGTAAAAAAAAAAAAAAAAAAAAAAAAAAAATCTTCCCGCCCAGATTGTATAACAATTAGGTTCCTTTCAGAATATTCTGATTCAATAGCTCCATAGCTAACTATTATATACAGCCGCTCACTCAACAATCACTCACAAACGACCTTCTGCAACACTGCAATTCTTGAAATGAATGTATAGCGACTGTCAAGTTCACTTGAAGTGACTGCCCTAGTTTTCATAGTAAAATCTCGATTGAATTTGCACTTTCTGACTCACAAATTAACACGCAAAAGTTGATACATACTTGCAACACTTTATTCAACAACATTAGAACAAGTATTGAAACAAACGAACTCCAAAAAAGGCGAAGAGTGTTACTGATAAACACTGTCACAGATAATATCTTGAAACTGCACTCTCAACACACCTCCCCAATTTAAGTATTTGACATTTAACACAAAAGAAGCAAGTGAAACAAATATTTTACATAAGTCAAGTTAAGCCCAATAAGCTTCTTAAGCTGATGAATCTAGAAGCTGGTAATCCTTTGGTAAAGATTTCTGCAATTGGTCCTCGCAATAAACTTGCTTGATGGTGATGACTTTGCGGTTGTGAAGTTGACGCACCATGTTATATTTAACGTGGTAATCCTTTGGTAAAGATTTCTGCAATTGGTCCTCTCAATAAACTTGCTTGATGGTGATGACTTTGCGGTTGTGAAGTTGACGCACAATGTTATATTTAACGTTTATGTGCCTCAACCGTGGTGTTCTCATTTTTCCAATACCTGTATGCAAGACTGATTGTCATCGAATATAGGATTTGGTACCTGCAGTGGAACTCAAATATTTTATCCACAGCAGCTCTGCAACAGCTTTTGCCAAAGCTACATGCTCTGCCTCTGTGGAGGATAAAGCAACATTTGTCTGTTTCTTTGTTGCCCAACTCACAGATTTCGAAAAAGTTGAAGAAAATAGCCTGAGGTAGATCTTACATCTTCTTTTTATTCCAGTTTGCATCAGCATAGGCTATTACAATATCTTGTTTTCGTTTATGATATCATACTTTTATATCGATGGTTCCTTTGATGTATCTCAAAACTATTTTCAAGCATTTCCAGAGTTTTTCCGATCGATTATTTTGATATCTGCTCAAGTAATTAGCTACAGCACACAAATCAGGTCTTGTTGCTGTTGCTGCATACATAAAACTTTCAATTAACTCTATGCATGGTTTATCAATTCTTTTCCCATCCTTGATTTCCAGATACGTGTCTTGACTTGTTTACAATCTTGCATGTTGAATCGTTATAGCAAACTCTTCAACTAAGATGTTTGAATCCATTTTCCGAATTGCCGCCATCTTTGCCTGAGACACATTTCTCTTTCATTCCTTTAAATCTCAATTCCCAAGAATGATTGTGGTTCTCCCTTACTTTAAACTTCTGTTTAAACTTAAATTTCACTTTTTTCATTTCCCCTATATTATTTCCTACTATCAAAATATCATCAATATAGAGCACTAAGTAAATAACAAATTCCTATGAAGTCATATAGTAAAGGCATTTATCTGCTTCTGACAGTAAAACTTATAGACATACGAAATGTGTGAATAGAAAACAACATTCCTTCTTGTGACTATTTTTCCTTCCTGCAGACACCAGAGTCTGTAGCCATTTGGACAGTAGCCTGTGAATTAGCACTTCACGGACGTGCAGTCAAACTTCCCTGTTCTAAATTCCTTTTGTACCAGCAGGTAAGCAATGTTTGCTCAAATTAGGTTTCTCACTGTACCAAAAAGAGGCAGGGACCTTTCCTATCAATGCCGGCGTAGGGCTTCTGTTTAATTGATATACAGCAGTATGAACAGCTTCTGACCTGAATGTCTTATTTAATTTACATTGAAGATTTAAACACCGAGCTTTCTCTATAAGAGTTCTGTTCATTAACCACTTTGCTGACTAGTAGTACACCTGATTGTAAACTCAGTATGTGTTCCTTACTCTTAAAATAATTGTTTCAACTCCTTTGATAAGTATTCTCGTCCATTGTCGCAGCGAAACCTGCTGATCTTCAAATTGAAATGAGTTGTAGCCATGGCAGAAACATCTTCATATAGCAAGTTATCTCTAACTTTGATTCCAGTGCATAGGCCACTGTGAAATGTGGAAAGCCATCTTTCTGTCAAATGATTCCGGTAAGACTGGCCCACACAGGTCACTTTGGATCAAATCGAAAGGTCTGGTGGCACTTATCCTAGTGTGAATGTATGGCAGCTGTGATTGTTTTCCTGTTAATCAAGTATCTGTTGTTCCCGAGTCCAAGAACCACTTTATGTTGTTTGCTGATTGATTTTCACTTGATGCTGCAAAACAAAACCCATCTTCCTCTTTAATGTTAGTCACATTCACTGAGTTGCTGTCTCATAATGTTTCTTAAGCTTATGGGACTTAACTACGGGGTCATCAGTCCCTAAACTTACAAAATACTTATCAACTACATTATACTAAGGACGGCACAAATATCCATGCCCGAGGGGGGATTTGAGCCCCCGACCGTAGTGGCCGTGCAGACCGTGACTGGAGCGCCTCAGTCCCCTCGGCCACCGCGGCCGGCTTGCTGTCTCCTAAATTCTTGTTTCGTTATTTAACTCTGCAGTTAGCCGTTTTATGACCAGGCTTTCCACAACGATGACATGTAACGTAGAACGAGTTCCCTGAAGTCCCTGCGGATATCTTGTTTTATTGGCCTCTGACAAACCTTTTTTGTGATACCGCTGAGTCTGAAAAGCTGTGGGAGGCGGAGTGTCACCACTTTTATTTTTCCCGAATACTCCTTTCCGCTTCGACTCTTTATCCAGGCGCCTATTTCTCACGAAACTCAGTGTCAAATCTTTGATTTTGTTTCCATAGTAGTTACAACTACGTTGTATTCCACAGGAATCGTTAACAGTAAATGGCAAGCAATGTCAATTTCTTCGACAGTCGGTCCAGTCGAACGTGAATCTAGTAATTTATGAAACTTAAGAAAGTTTTAACTAGCATATAATTTGTCGCATCAAATTTCATAGTCAATAGTTGTTTTCCCAGCAAAAGATGACAAGCAATTCCTTTTCCCTCAAACGGATTGCACAGAGATGTCCATAAATGAAATGAGGTTACGTTATGTTTTGCGTATTCCAGGTGACAGACGGAAATTCTGTGTATAAGCTGGGACTCATATTTCCGATCTTGCTTCGCCTATTCAGCCAGTCAGTGTTTCCTTTGCAGTACACTGAGCGTTCGTCTCTTCGTCGACAATTACCACCTTTGTGAGAAAGGTTTCCTACACAAACGGTAAAGTTCCAGTTCCTCGAGAAGAATTACCATTCTGAATTTCCAATTGATGAAATTGGTTTCGTCGAACAGATGAATACGATACTTTTCCCTTCAGTTGCCATCTATAAAATAACATTCATGGCCTATTTAACAGTTAACTCGTGGTCGCGTATTTTATCTCAGATTCCGTTTTAAAACATTCCTACGTTCATAACCTGTTTATTTTGCACTTTCTCACTCACAAAATAACACGCAAAAGTTTAGGCTTGATTGAAACATTTTATTTAACATCATTAGAACGAGTATTGAAACAAACGAACTCCGAAAAAGGCAATAGCCTTCTTTAAAAACACTGCCGCACATAAAATCTTTAAACTGCACTCTCAACATAAAAAATCTCGTAGCATGCATGTATTTTAAGAGTAAACTCAAAAGTTAACATTTAGTTCAAGACTCCTTCACAATCACTAATACATTTGAAATCATCATTTTTATTTCTCAGGTCACTGACGTTCTCGATAACATCATCAAACACGAACAATGTGGCTTTCACTGTTCGGATTTTGCTTTGCCATCGTATTTCAGACAGATATTCAATGTCAATTTCCATTTAGGTTTCTACGTGTTTCTACGTGTGTCTGTGTGTGTCAATATTTCGCTCTGCAGCAAAAACTACACAATGCAGACAAATGATATCCCTGTGTATTTGTACACCATAACAGTTCTTTGTTGATAGCTTTAGAGGGTGGAAGATATGGTAGTTGAAAGTCATCACCTCATATAAAATTCGGACTTTGGAGGCTATATAGCAAGGAGAATATATACAACGAATGTGATGCACATTCTTCATTGTTTTTCTAAAGGGAGAAGCGTACGAACACGGAAAAATAAGATGAAGTGCATAGTGAAAATACTGTTAATAAATGTCTTTTATACAAAAAACTGTAACAATTATAGAGAAATATACTATAAAATAAAAACCCAGCGTGTCAACAGTATCTCATCCCTGTTGAAAACTAATAGCAGTGTACATGACAACACAAGAAGGAAACATGATTTTCACTATAATATAACTTTAGCTCAGAGACGGGTGAATTACGCTGCCTCCAAAGTTTTTGGTTTCTTGTCAAATTGCATCAAAGGTCCGACAGATGACCACCTACATTTCGAAACGAATTTAAAAAAGGATATGGAATAAAAATAGTGCCTTCTACTCAGAAGATGATTTTTTATTAGCAATTAGTAATTTTCAAAAATTAAAAATAAATAGAAACAGAAAAAGTAAATAATTAAAAATACAAAAAGACAAAAAATAAAATAAAATAAATAAATCTATAGTCTTGCAATATCACGTAAATGTATCTTTTATTAAACTGACGCATTCCACAGCAATACGAAACGTCATATTTGTTTTCTATAGGACAAGTATTGATCGTATCGAATCACTAATACGAATATCTACCCCAGTGGCGTATACCTTTCGATGTAAAATGTAACTGGTATTTCCTGTTGTGATTTGTACAAATAATTTTTTAGATTAGTTGCCAACGACCAATACACACAGTGCTCCTGATTGCAGCTGAAGTTCACCCTGGATTTTTTTGGGTGATGTTGCAGACTGCCGCTGTTGAATCACCGCCTGCTATCGTTTCACGAGCAGTACAAGTTCTTCCGTGAAGATTTCTCTGCATGCTGTGAAGAGAAACACCCGAACGCGGCATCGATGTTCACTGTCGCCGACGCCCTGTACACTTTTTCTCACAATGTCTGGTTCGAGGAAATACTGAAAGTCCTCCCGTATTACAACAACGGGGACAGTAGTGGGTTAAAGCCACTGTCTCGTCATATCGAGATTGTAGGTAAGTTTGATGGTGGTGTTTTTCCGTAAAGCATTCAGTGGCGGCGCTAGGCGTCGGCGACCGCCGACGGCCTCGCGATTGTAGGGGCCTCGCAAAACATTGTTAATTTTTATTTTCTTTTTTAAATTTGATGTTTTACGGCGCTTTTCAACTGCTGGTTTATGTAGCGACGACCTGACCTAACTTACACTAGCTTAACGACAGTACGAACACAACATCCGTAAAAAGGGTGGGATTCGACCCCCGAAGAGAGCGATCTCGCTCACCGTGGTATGACACCTTAGTGCGTTCGGCCATTCCCGGCTGGCATCTATTTAGTTGTCCGTATTTATTTCCGTATGAGTGGAGCAATGAAGTAATTTTTAGTTAAATACTTGCAAAACAACTTCTTCAGTACATTTTAGAAAACAATTTGAGAAAAGTATATTTATATACCAATCAGAATCATGTAGACAGTTCCAGTCAGTACAGGTTCGGCCGAAAGGAGCTTCTCAAAGTTAAAATTGATTAAGACATACTTGAGAAGCACATTGAGCCAAGAAACACAATCTACGTTGTCAGTAGTGTCAACTGAAGCCGAAATAGCGGCTAGTATTAGTTAAGATGCGATCTTAAAAAATTTAGTGAAACGAAAAGCCGAAAAGTTTCTCTATTTTTAATTTGTGTATGTCTATAGTAATTTTTGTCATTGCAATAATACTAACAAAAACTAATAAAGTTTAACTATAATGATTATTGATGTATAATTCAGATCATTTTATTTAACATTTTCTTTCTTACTGGAAAAATGAAAGGGGCCTCGCAAAGACGAATTCGCCGACGCCAAGTTTTCGTCTAGCGCCGCCACTGAATGCATTGATGATCATAGTATGTGTTTTAATTCTAGGTATGACGCTATTTTTTGTCATGAAAGATAACTGTTGTTTTTGCCTTCCTCAGTTTGTCATAATGTTGGCATCGCTCTATTCATTACAAAATGTCAACTTCATATCGTCGGATTGTTGACTCAGTTTAGGACCACAACTTGAAAACCATAACAAGAAAGAAACACGAGTTCCAGAAAACAAAAAGAAAAAAGAAACACCTGTTGTTGTTCTTGTTGTTGTTGCTGCTGCTGCTGTTGCGGTCTTCAGTCCGCAGACTGGTTTAAGGCAGCTCTCTGCGGTCCCTGTCCTGTGTAAGCCTCTTAATCTGAGAATAAGAAAGGCAACCTACAATTGTTTTGTTCTGCTTACTGTGTTCGTCCCTCGGTCTCCCTCTACGATTTTACCCCACAAACTACCTTCTGATGCAAAGTTGACGATTCCTTGATACATCGGAATGTATCACACTAACCTAAGCCTTCTCTTAGTCAGGATATTCCAGAAACTCCTTTTATCCACAAGTCTATTGAGCAACTCCTCGTTAGTTACATGATCTACTCATCTAATGTTCATCATTCATCTGTAGGACCACAATTTCAAAGCTTCTAACATATTTTTGTCTGAACTCATTATCATCCATGTTTCACTCCGATACAATGGTACAATCCACACAAATGCCTTCTGAAAAGACTTGCTAACATTTAATTCAATATTGGATGTCAACAAATTTCGCTTTTTCAGAAACGTTTTTCTTCCCATAGCCATTCCGAATTTTATATATTACTTACCTCCTCCATCAGAAGTTATTTTGCTACCCAAATAACAAAACTGATCTACTACTTTTATTGTCTCATTACCTAATCTAATTCCTTCAGAATCGCCTGATTTTCTGACACTACATTACATTACACTTCTTTAAGTCTTGTTACTGTTCATCTTATAGTCTCCTTCCAAAACACTCTCTTTCCGTTCAAGAGCTCTTCCAGGTCCTTTGCTGTCTCTGAAGAACTACTAAATCTTCAGCAAAACGCAATGTTTTTATTTCTTCACTCTGAACTCTAATTCCTTCTCCAAATTTCTCTTTCCTTTCCTTCACAGCTTGATCACTGGGCAAATTGAATAACATTCGACAAACTCTAATAACAGGTGTTTGGTTAATGTACAACTTGTAAATAACCTTCCGTTCCCTATATTTTACCCTTGCTGACTTCAGAATTTGAAAAATTGTATTCCAATCAACATCATCGAAAATTTTCTCCAAATCTACAAAAGCTAGAAATGTTGGATTGTCTTTACTTAATATATCTTCTAAGATAAATCGTAAGGTGAGTATTGCCTACCGTGTTCCTACATTTTTCCTGACTCCGAAATGATCTTCCCCGAGGTCAGCATCTATCAGGCTTTCCATCCTTCTGCAAATAATTCGTGTTAAAATCTTGCAACCATTACTTATTAAACCGGTGGTTCTGTAATTTTCAAACCTGTCTGCACCTGCTTTCTTTATAATGATGGCTGTTACATTTTTCTTAAAGTGTGAGTGTATTTCGCCTGTCTCATTCATCGTACGCACCAGGTGTAATAGTTTTGCCATGGCAGGTTCTCCCAGAGACTTCAGCAGCTCTGAGAGAATATCATCTACTCCAGGAGCCTTGTTTCGACTTAGGTCTTTCAGTGCTCTGTCACAATTCATCTCTCAGTATTGTATCTCCTATTTCATCTTTATCTGCTTCCTCTTCCCTTACTACAGTATTGTCTCTAAGTTCATTTCCTTTGTAGAGCCCCTTCATATACACTTTCCACCGTTCCTCTTACTCTTCTTTACTCAGAACTGGTTTTCTATCTGAGTTCTTGATATTCATACAGCTATTTTTCTTGTCTCCAAATGTCTATTTCTTTTTTCTGTAGACGGTATATATTTTTCTCCTACTTATACATTCTTCTACAGATTTGCATTTGGCTTCTTGCCACTCCTACTAAGCCCTTTGGCACTTCCTGTCAATCTCATTTCTTAGTCGTCTGTACTCCATTTTACTTGCGTCATTAACTGTATTTTTACATTTTCTCCTTTCGTCAAGTCTTTCCTCTGATATCCAAGAAATTTTAGTAGGTCTTGCCTTTCTACCTACTTGATACTCTGCTGCCTTCACTATTTTATCTCTCAATGCTACCCACACCTCTTCTACTGTTTTAATTTTACCCATTTCTGCAACTGTTGCCTAAATCTCCCCCTTAGATCTCATGAACTTCAGGTTCCTTCAATTTATCCAGGTCTCATCTCCTTAAATTCTTACATTTATGCAGTTTCTTCAGTTTCAGTCCACAGTTCATAACCAATAAAATATGGCCAGAGTCTCTATCTGCCACTGGATGTCTTACAGTTTAAGACCTGGTTCTGAAATCTATGCCTTAGCAGTATAAAATCTATTTGGCACTTTGCAGTGTCTCTTGGTCTGTGCCATGTATACAACCTTCTTTTATGATTTCTTCCATGTATACAACCTTCTTTCATGATTTTTTTAAACCAAGGGTTTGTTGGGATTAAATTATCTTCTACCAGGCGGCGTCCTCTTTCATTCCTCACTCATTCATGATATGCATTTTTATATCAGTTGACCGTTGCATTGGCCGGCCGCGGTGGCCGAGGAGGCTGAGGCGCTCCAGTCACGGTCTGCACGGCCACAACGGTCGGCGGTTCGAATCCCCCCTCGGGCATGGATATTTGTGCCGTCCTAGTTCGTAAGTAGTTCATAAGTAGTTTGTAAGTTTAGGGACTGATGACCCCGTAGTTAAAGTCCCATAGACTATACAAACATTTGAACATTTCCGACTGTTGCATTTCTCCTGGAGAAAATGTGGGTGATGCAGCATCATCAGCATACTGGATCTCCGCAAAGCTAGTAGCATAAATACGTTGAAACAAACCCAATGTTGTTGTCCTGAGGAGACCATAGGTTCGTTCCAGCAGCTGCCAGACTGCTTGACGCGCATGCGCATCGCTGAAATTGTGTTCCAGCAGCGCCTTCTCCCGCTTCTGGCTACTTGGAGTGCGGCGGTTTGGTGTTCCAGCAGTTGCCGCAAGCAGCCAGACGCTACCCGGAAAAATATTTCTGGCGCGGTCAAGCTGCCAATTTACGCATGCGCAGAAAGGGCTGAGTTAAGGGTGGGGGTAGCCATCACGTGATTCGTGTATGTTTGTGGAGTGTTTTTCGATTATTTCTAAGTCACTGCAATCCCACTTGAGATCAGATATTTCTCGTTTACACTTATTCGTTATTAGGAAGGAAAGTATTTTAATTATTCCTTGAAACTCACATTCGCCTGCAGCCAGAAACAGTGCAGAAAGCGTTCCAGCAGTGCAAGTATCAAACAAGGATTTTTACGTCATAGTAGCTGCGCATGCGCAGTAACACCTGTTTCTTAGTACTTGAAAGTAGCCGTCTGGCAGCTGCTGGAACTAACCTCATGACTTCATCTGACATTAGTACATGGCAACCGCCACTGGTCGTGCTCGTGTTGCAGTTGAGGAGTGGCAGCTGGAGGACAGGAGCCACGCGATGCTCTCGGTGGACACGGGCTGCCTTCAGCTTCTAGCTAACCAGCTGGACCACCCAAACTGCCCTCTGGAGGGGATGCCTGCAGACACCAGCCAGCTCGACTGCCGCAAGCTTCTGTGGCGTGACCTGGTGCTTCAGACGCCCTCGGTGCCCATCAACAGCTACCTTTCTTACATCAACCGTGCCAATGTAAACCTCTGTCTCCTGGCCTGGATGGCTGTCAACTCTAACGGGATCTGCCAGAACGTCCCGTTCAGCATGTCTCGGTCCGTGCAGGACGCTCGCTGCATTTTCGATTATGCCGACGAGCGGTCGTGTGTGAAATGTAGCGAAGCAGACGCCTTCTGTTCAGTTTCCAGGGCTATTCTGTTGCTGAAGTGTCGCGACTTTCCACCCGTCGCCTCCGGTGAAAAGTTCTGTGACGCAGTTACTTCGCGGTCCCCGTTCCTGCAGACTCTCAGCAGGCAAACGATAAGAGAGCGAAACAACCTCATACAGAACTACAATTTCAGTCTGTCCCCAGCCACCCTTCCCTACAGGAAAATCAAAATCGTCAGATTAAAAAATTTAGAAATCGCTTTTATAGTGGTGAATATTTTTTTCCATATTTTAACCGCTGGCGTGTACATGACAGTTCCCCATTTACGTAATTTACCAGGGAAGATATTCTTGTCGTACCAGCTAACGGGCATCGTCCAGATCTTGTTTTCCGAAGTCTCGTATCGTATGAAGGGTGTCCCCGACTTATCGATGGCAGCGCAGATCGATAATGCCCTCACCCTCCTCGGCTGCATGTGGCTGAACTCCTTCTGCTACCAGATGTACTCGTGCGTGCGTCACTTCTGGCTTCCGAGTGATCTAGAACCTGCCGAAGCCAGCAAGAGATTTTCTCGTCACGTAATGTTTGCACTAATACCCACGAGTATTCAATGCGCTACAAGCGTAGGTTTGGAAAGTGTGAGTAAATATTACCTCCCCCATAGCAGGATAATATGCATAACGGCAATTTCGCTCTCAGTGGCATTCAATTTGATTTGCCTTGGTATGATTGCGTACACGTACTTTTATAATCTGATACGCATGCGACGACTCAATATTTCTAGGGATCATAAACTCGGAACAAAGAGACAACTTATTTACCTACCATTTACAATTGTCTTCGTAAGTGGTATAGCTACGATTGTTAAAATAGGTTTCCTCCAGGCCCAACAACACACAGCTCAGTATATGTATTATGTCGACATTGCTACAATGGTCCAGGGACCACTTCTATTTGTTTTTTTCATTTGTAACGAAAAAACGATATGTGCCCTAAAGAGCAGAGCAATATCCTACTGGACCCCAAATGTCATCAGTCCCTGGCACGAACTGTGTTCGTCTGCTGAGAGAAATCTAGCTAGAAGAAACAATTTACAAACACCATATGAAATACTGTGATCAGTTTTGAAATCTACTGGATGTTACAAAATGAACTGCGGCCGTTAGTAGAATATCGTTTATAATTCGACCTTCAAGGAAAATATCATCAAGTCTGATCAGTACAGCTCAACTGTGTCGGGGTCACCAGGTAACTGCCAGCTCACGTAAACAGTTCAAGCAGAAGGTTTCTTGTTATTCCCTGTGAATGTTCAGGGACGTTTACATTCTCTAGCAGAATTTAAATTGACAGAGTGTCTTGGATTTCATCTGCTGAAGACTGCCAGAATATTAGAATTATATGACAAGGCGATATCGACAGTATACACCTTACTCCACACAGGTTATAGAGAATTGTAACAATCAATGATCCACTTCTGTGAGTAAAAAGGACTTGTGACATTCATCATGCACTCTACAGTGTAGTGTGTGTTCAAATGAAACTTCATGGGAGATTAAAATAGCGTTTTCGATATTAGCACACTCTCCACTACAGAGTGAAAATATCATTTTGGGTACATCCCCTAGGCTGTGGCAAAGCCATGTCTCCATCATATCTTTTCTTCCCATAAATGCTATCCCTCCAAGGGTCGCAGGAAGCGAAGGTGTGAAGGTTGGAAAGCAGGGGAGGGATGTGGGCGAGGTACTGCGGACTTAAAGCTGGGAGGACAGGCCATGTAGCAAGCCAGCATAACTCAGTTAGTAGAGCACTTCCCCACAAAATGTAGTGATCCCGGGTAAGAATCCTGATTCTGGCACACAGTTTTGATCTGACAGGAAGTTTCGTTGATCATGTAACTTGAATTGAAGGATCCTCAAACCCTAAAATTGAACAATTTAGGTATTCTACTATTGAATATTAGTACATTTTCAGTCAACGTCTAATGATACCACAAATCCAACCTTCTGATATTAGCAATGTCATGTAATGAATTAAACTGGCAGCATTTTCGATTTCTAGTACTAGAACTGATTTGTATTATGAGGAGTGTGCCATCAAACGCTCATATGATGAAAAAGTTTCTTCATACATGAAGTTTATTATACAAATATGTCACTATGCAAATTCCCTGCAAAAACTGACATATTCACTGTGAACTGCCTTTTGATATCTCACTAAAATACCTATCCCAACTACTGGTATATCAACGATTATGACGCCACAATATCGTGTAAAGACATAATGAAAATACTGATTCAGAAATCTGAAAATTAGTAGTATTTTAATTTTTATAAAATTAAAAGAGATGTCCCTTCCATATTCAATTAGTTCAATGTATACGAATATTGCAACAACCATACTTGAGTTCATTGCTATTACCACAACACTATCTGCTGGCTTACATAACACAATGTATAAAAACATAGAGTTGAAATGTTAGGTGTGAATCCTCAACAGAACTTTAGTGCTGAATCCAAAACAGATACTATTAGTCTGTAATGTTTCTAAACTTAGAATAATAGTAATATTAATGATGCTGTTGCAATTTATTGAAATTTATGTGTGCAATGCGATTTTTATTTTCCATCTCTTTTGTAAATACATGAAATAATGTTGGCATGAGCCACAGCGTATATCCCACACTCAAATTATTATCCTATTGTTGTCTTTAGTTATAATAAAGTGTAAACCTATGTTTGTATAATATGGTGTAAAGAATTAAACAGGTTTAAAAATTTGAAACATGTTTACTATGTGACTCTTAAAATATAATTTTGAGAAAGACTGTTTAATATCTATAGTTTCAGCCATGTTGTGTTGTAGATATAAATGTACCATCTGTATAACAAAACATTGAATTATTCATTATTGGTCAAGTTCAAAGCATTTGTTGCTATAAATTGTGATTGAGTTTTCATCGAAAAATTAAATTATATCGAAATACCCAAAGAAGCATTTACATGATGCTGAAACGGGTGTTAATTTCTATTACCACGAAATCGTAACTTACTTTAAACCGTTATGTATTCATTTATTCAAATTGCTTTAAACTCCCTTGTGGGAAAAGTAGAAATTTAATTTTTATCGATCTGTAAGAACAAATAATTTTAGTTAAATAATAAAAATGTGATATAATGTAAAAGATTTTTACAATTAACATAGATATGTTCAGGTAGTATTTTTTGCTGTTAATAAACTTGTTGATTATGTATCAATTATTTTCTTGCTTAATGGAAGTAAATTGGACATATTTCAAATTGTTGACATGAAAACCATGGTTAAGATCCAAACAAGTAATGTATAATAAAATCTTAAGAATCAATATATTCACTTTTGTAATTGTTTTTAATCAGGCAGTACACAGCTCAACAACTTACACCTCGTTGCCTATAACAGTATTTCATGTAACTCCTGCTGTGTATTAGTAGTCCCATCTTGTCCTATAAGCTTGTTATGTACAATATGCAGTCGTTAGAAAATTTTCAAGTCTGGGTGTCTACAAAACAAAATCTAGTATCACAACCAAGTCAAGGTGCTACCACAGAGGCGTCAATAAATTATGCGACTTGATTTTGGTGTTTTTTAACTCATCTTCCCCCCCCCCCCCCCCCCCGGTAAGAAGTCGTGAGATTTTTTTCGAAAGCCTCCCACCTAAACTCACATGAGATTTTTCAAAATGCATACTTTAGTGGAAATCCGTTAGTGCTTGAATACGTTGGATTAGAAAAGAAGAATTTGCTTATCCATTTTTTACATTAGTTAAGCCTTGTATTTAACACGGAATGAATGGATTTATGGGAAAAATGGAACAAGGAAATACCAATATGTTCATTGTAATTCATTCTATGCATGGCATACACCTCAACAGGAAAGAGAAGAATAAACTGGCCGGGTTAATAGCTGGATACGTAAGGCGGGAGGCACTCACATGAGTGGTGAAATACCAATGGCTACAGGTGTTAAGGCAGGATAGGCAGGATAGAAAGAAGTCAAGTTCTAAGAGAGATCAGTATTGAAACAAACCTTCAGTTTAATGAAGCCACTAAGCAGTATAATTCTGACACATTAGATTAGTAAACACAGTTGTTGGTTGAAAATTCTTATTTCCAGCCAGTTCTATAATGGTCAACATAAAATGCCAACTACCTTTCGTGCATCAGATTAGATATCTAAAAAGTAAAATTAATGAACTACTTATCTGCTTTGTAAGTTGGAGTCATCCATCCCAGTTGACATAATCAGCCATCTGAACATCAGGTGATCACTGGAATACATTTGGTAAGTGTTGCAGGATTTTGGTTAGTTTCCTACAGTTGTAGAGTGGAAATGTAGGTCGGAGGAGTCGTCACATACATTAGAAATTTTTTTACATAGACATTCATAAATTTGGTCTAAAGCTGCATATAGAAGCATTTTCAACAGAAGTATAATTTCATAATAAATCATTTACAATAATAAGTGTGTACAGAGAACCAAATGATAACTTTCATTTGTTTATAAATCACTTTGAAGCCATATTGGCATATTGGATATTATATTAGATATACTGGTTATTAGTCCCTAGCTTACAAACTGCTCAAACTAAGGTAAACTAACCTAAGAGCAACACATACACCCATGCCTGGGGGAGGACTCGAATCCCCGACGGCGAACGGTTGCGCGCACCGCTGCACGGCGCCTCAGTGTGCACGGCTAATCCACTGCGTCACCGAGGATTGGATAGAGGGAGGATGGACAGGTAGTGGGGAAGCAGGAGATAGACATATTGGGTGATAAATAGATGGAAATAATGTAGGAAATAAAAGCTTTTTACTAAGGTGAATTATACGTTACATGGTTCAGAGTCAGCAAACTGATCAGTATGTTTATGGAAAAAACGAGTGACAAATAATGTAATCTATCTTATGGGTTTAAAATTATGAGCATCTGCGAAGCTGTAATTTTTACAAATTTCGTTTCACATAGCCACAGTAGCCCAACGAACGATATTGATTTGATTGAAGCATTCTCTCGGTGATTATATATGAATTATACCATTTCCTTTTCCATTTATTTCATATGAGATTAAGCCACAGTGAAGTGTAGCCGGGCTTAGCTAGTTAAATATATTTATTTCTCTCTTAAACGGTTTCAATGATCTATCTCAGCATTTTCAAAAGGCTATAAACATCTTAAAACACGAGAAAAGTGAACTAAACATGTTTACACACTTCTGAAGATGATACAAATCATTGAAACCGGTTAAAAGAAATAAATATATTTTATTGGCGATCCTGAAGAATGTGTATTTTTATTAATATTATAAACAGATTGCTCTCCATATGCATGAAATTCCAGGTAATTATTAAATTTTGTCAAGATTTGTGATGTTGAGCTAGCCACGGCCAGTGTTCAGTACATCGGCAATCTGCTCTCCAATGGTTGGTTTCGTCCAACATCGCCAATAAATTGCTATCTTTTTAGCTGTGAAGCACTGCTTGCTCTTTTAATTATTTTTTAGTATCATCATTAAATTATGCTTCCAGAACTTTAATGCTTTTGCACTGATGCTTACTTTTAAGTACTCTAAATGCAACTACACCACATACAAAATGTAATGATTTAAGAATGAGTTTATATTTCTACAGCTACTCTTAAGCTTTGTTTCAATTTCAGTATTTCAAAATTTCAATTAAATATTTCGTGTGTGCAGTTTGCAAAATGGTCAAAAGTTTGCAAACATATTGGACCAAACTGTTAGGGTCATGAATCCGTAGACTTACAAACTACTTAAACTAACTTACACTGACCTAAGGACAAAACACACACACACACACACACCCATGCCGAAGGGAGGACTCGAATCTCCGTCAGAGAGCAACTGCGTGTTCCCCACAAGGTGGCTTAGAGGGCTTAGCCACTCCATGGCAGTTACAGTCTGAATTCACGTATTCAGAATTTTGTTTTCCGTTCAGTACTTACAGTTAACGTTTGCCGGCCGCGGTGACCGAGGGCACTGAGGCGCTTCAGTCACGGTCTGCACGGCCACTACGGTCGGGGGTTCGAACCCCCCACGGGCATGGATATTTGTGCCGTCCTAGTTCGCAAGTAGTTCATAAGTTGTTTGTAAGTTTAGGGATTGATGACCCCGTAGTTAAGTCCCATAAGCTGTACAAACATTTGAACATTTGTTGAGTTAACGTTTGATTATGGTTTCACAGAAAGTTTCAACTCTCTTTATTCCGGATTACTTTTGTCATTTCCTTTTATTTGTCTCCCTCTCTCTTAAAGTGTTAAATTGTCCGATAGATCATCCCATTGAAGGTATATCTTCCAAAATCCTGCTACAACTGGACTTGAATGAAACAGGTCTGTAAATCAGTAGATTAACTAATAGTACGGTGCAATTAGATCTAAACCCAGACATCCAAAGTAGAAGTTTCCCTCCAGCACCAAACTGTTCTATAGAGCCCACATATTGTTTGGTAAAAAGTTACACCATTTTGAGCGTCGGTTTTTTTTTCAGTTTTTCTTAAATAAACTATGCGGTTTAGCGCGATAAGTGCCAAATACAAAAATAATCTACATTAAATTTCGACCAAAAATGGTCTAGTATATAATCTTTCTAAAGTGAACGGTTTCAGAGTTACGAAGGTAGTAAAAGCAGCAATTTTCCGCATTTTTCTAGATTTTTTTTTTTTTTTTTTTTTTTTTTTTTTTTTTTTTTTTTTTTTTTTTTTTGGAAAGTCACTAAGGAACCTTTTTTTTTTTTTTTTTTTTTTTTTTACAGGATTTCGTTTTGTAAAAGAAGATTGCGATTTCAGTTAGTGGCCGGTGGTTTGTTAGTGATAAGCCCTCGAAGGGACGACAACCTCACCACCTTCTCAAGGGGCGCTAGTTTTTAAGGGAAAAGAGGCTGCCCACAGGCCTAGGCCATATAAACCCGTGGTATGGAGAAACCCACTCTGAATTTTCTCTGGACAATTCCGCACTAGGAATGAATATCTTTCCAACATAAATAATCTCTATTATAATTACGATATATAATTATATCATTTGTAACATAATGTTTTTAAAACTACAGCTTTTGGAGGTTTTCCTTTAGAAAATAGGTATAACTGAATATATATTGCAACCATGTTTTATCAAAAGATTTGAAGTTAACTGAGTTCAACTGTACTATTGAATAAAAAGGTAGAATGTTAAATGCGACCTTAAATTAATATAAACGATTTAAGAGTATTCAGTCGTCTTCAAACATAGCACCCTCCTCTTCTGAATCTTCGTCTGTGATATTCGTGTCCCTGTTATCACATCCTAGGCCTGAGCAATTACCGCACATGGTTGAGCAGTTTAGACCACTCTTTCTGCACTCGCAGTTACGGACACATTCATCTTTACAAGCGCACGCTATAAGGGAAAGTAACTCCTGGGGAGCTGCAGGACGTACTGTTGTAATTGGTCTCAGGTGTTCGCCAATCTTCTTCCACCCCCACTCAAGCCGATTCATCTCCTCATTCAACCACTGTTGCACTTGGTGGTAGGTTCTAAGTGAATGTTGCCTGGAAGCTGCTGAAGTGGGGGGAAGTGCAGCCAACTTGAAAAGTGAATGTATAGGCTGTTTTGCAATAGCCTGCAAGTATCACTGGTAGCGGAAACAATCTAGATCTTCAGTGTTCTTGGCTCCAAACATGGCAAGAAGAAATGCTCTCCAGCGTCAGCCACTGCATTGGGAGTGGTTTCCTTCCACTTTCCTGTAAGGTGTAATTTTCCCCTTCTTGTAGACAGCTGATACAGTGTCACATCCTGTGAAGGCGTATAATGCTAATAGTACGCCTTTCATGTCCCCAATGACTCGCTGAATGTCAGAAATAGTGTACAATTTGTCCTGCTGATTGCCTTTCTTTGGTACGACCATTTTTAATTTATATTCATAGAATATATGACTTCAACTGCGATTGGGCAAAGCTGAAAATGTGTACCCAGCAGGGATTCGAACCCGGGTCTCCTGCTTTCTAGGCAGTTGCGCTGACCCCTACACCACTGGGGACACAGTGATCACCGCACCTGCAAGGACTACCCATGCTCGCCTCCCGTCAGATACAAATTCCCAGCTTCGCCCTGCCCTATCGTTAGTGGGGAGGGGTGGGTAAGTTTGAAGCCCTCACTCTTACGGGAATTAGTTAAACTACGAGTTTGAGTACTATGGGCAGGGCGAAGCTGGGAATTTGTATCTGACGGGAGGCGAGCATGGGTAGTCCTTGCAGGTGCGGTGATCACTGTGTCCCCAGTGGTGTAGGGGTCAGCGCAACTGCCTAGAAAGCAGGAGACCCGGGTTCGAATCCCTGCTGGGTACACATTTTCAGCTTTGCCCAATCGCAGTTGAAGTCATATATTCTATGAATATTAATAATAACAGCTGCAGGATCACAAGTGACGTCTGTCCTTTCGAACAGACGCCACATGTATATATATAATATGCCGGTGACGGGCAATGATCCTATCGTTAGTGGGGAGGGGTGGGTAAGTTTGAAGCCCTCACTCTTACGGGAATTAGTTAAACTACGAGTTTGAGTACTATGGGCAGGGCGAAGCTGGGAATTTGTATCTGACGGGAGGCGAGCATGGGTAGTCCTTGCAGGTGCGGTGATCACTGTGTCCCCAGTGGTGTAGGGGTCAGCGCAACTGCCTAGAAAGCAGGAGACCCGGGTTCGAATCCCTGCTGGGTACACATTTTCAGCTTTGCCCAATCGCAGTTGAAGTCATATATTCTATGAATATTAATAATAACAGCTGCAGGATCACAAGTGACGTCTGTCCTTTCGAACAGACGCCACATGTATATATACATTTTTAATTTGTTCTCTGGTGGAGCGTGCACCGTCAGCAATACTAATATGTCCGTCTCATCGGCAATTACGCAAACTTCATCTCCTTTCTTAGCTTAATCAATCGCTGTTAAAACTATAAAATTTTAGTAAATTCTCCAGAAAAACAAATCACATTTCTTTTCCCTGATAATTCTGTAAAATTCAAGTTATTACCGTTGCGCTGGATAAGTTTTCTTTTCAAATGTTTGTCAGTATATGGCTCAACTTCGGGACAAAGTTGAAGGACCTTAATTTCTAATTTTTCAAATGCGTACTGACATTCATCATTTTCTTCCAAATAATCACACAGCTTTTCAAAAGCATCTTCCCTTTTGGCGTCACAGCTTGGCCCACCTTTGGTTGTTGCCGCTCCTGTTTTGGGCTGTGATGAACCTGGCTTTCGAAATGTCTGGTAACGGTGCCAGTGGTATCTCCCATCAGAACTGACGAGGTCTGTGACCTGAGAAAACCTCACAGGTACCTCAACTCCCCATTTGTCATGACTGTTATTTGCTTCCGTTCGGATGCTTTCAATCATTTCAAGTTTCTGTACTAAGCTCCACTTTTCTTGAGCTGGGTTTCTGCATTTAGATACATCTACAAACTTGCGACCACTAAGAAAACGTAAGGTTTTAAAATCAAATGTTTCACGGGGACTCTTTGCTGGAGATTCTTTTTCATGTTGAGGTGGCTTTGGGCGTAATATATAACTTTGTTGACACTTACTATGTACTTGGAGCGCGTCATTCTCCAGGAACTTGTCTTTAACACCATCTTCACGAATTTCGCTGCACTGTATTATTTTGTCCACCGCCTTCCTAGTCAGAGTAATTAGTTCACAACCCTTGTCCTTACAAGGCTCCAACACACACTCCGCCATAATTCACACACTTTTAAGTGATTATCACATAGTTCGTACAGTATTCTAAAGACGAAAGATTTAAAAAAAATGACAGCGGAACTTCACTAGAAATAAAACAAACGCACTCAACTGGTTTCCCACTACGACTGAAAGGAAGACAGTGGATGACAGGCAGGTCCCGGCTGCAGGTAGTCGGCCGGTCCCTTACCTGTACCGCTTCTACATCTACAGCTACATACATACTCCGCAATTCACCGTAAGGTGCGTGGCGGAGGGTACACTGTACCACTACTAGGCATTTCTTTTCCTATTCCACTCCCAAATTGAACGAGGAAAAAAAGAATGCCTATATGCCTCCGTACGAGCCCCAATTTCTCTTATCTTGTCTTTGTGATCTTTACGCGAAATGTAAGTAGGCGGCAGCAAGATCGTACGACACTCATCTTCAAATTCCGGCCCTCTAAATTTACTTAACAGAAATTCACGAAAAGAACGTCGTCTTTCTTACAGCGATCCCCAATTGAGTTGCCGGAGCATTTCCGTGACACTCGCGCATTGGTCGAACCTACCGGTAACAAATCTAGCTACTCGTCTCTGAACCGCCTCTATGTCTTCCTTCAAACCGATCTGCTGCGGGTCCCAAATACTTGAGCAATACTCAAGACGTGGTCGTACGAGCGTTTTATACGCGGTCTCCTTTACAGGTGAAGTACATCTTCCCACAATACTCCCAATAAACCGAAGTCGGCTGTCCGCCTTACTCACAACTGTCCTTAAATGCTCGTTCCATTTCATATCGCTCTGCAATGTTACGCCTAGATATTTGAACGACGCGACAGCATCAAGAAGCTCACTACTAATGCTGTATTCGAACATTATAGGATTGTTTTTTCTACTCATGCGCATCACCTTACATTTTTCTACATTGAGAGCTAGCTGCCATTCTTCGCTTCTGCTAAGCCGGCTCTCGTTCTCTATATTTATACGCTTATGGCCCTGTGTGGTGCCTCTTAAACTCTATCGGACTACAGTTCACTTGAAGAATATTACTTTTTAATAAAACTGTTTAGTTATTTCTGTATAATTTCAATTTTCCAAAAAAATCGAAAAAAAATCCAAAAATTTATACTCTTTCACCCTCCGTAACTCTGTAACCGTTCACTTTAGCAAGATTATGTACTGAACAATTTTTGTTCGAAATTTAATGTAGATTATTTTTGTATCTGGCACATTTCGCGCTAAACCGCATAGTTTTCTAAATATTTAAGAAAAACTTAAAAAAACTGCTAATTTTCTAACTTCTCCCTCCCCTCCCGACCAAACCCGACGCTCAAAATGGTGTAACTTTGAACCGAATCTGCGCTGTCGGAGCTGGGAAATAGTTTAATTTCGGATGACTGTGTGCAAATTACGTCCCAACTCCTACGTCTATCGATTCTGTCTGAGCATTTATTGTATCAAATAGAATAAAAGAGACTAGCCTGAATAGATCAGGCACCTTATCTTGTGTAGCTGCTCCTTGCAGCACTGCAAATTACCAAATTAATGTAAGCTTTGGCCCTGTATCATGACATACTGGATGATTTTAAGTGAGGATAACATAGATATGAAAGGAGCAGCCACAAAATAAGGAGCAGGTATCGGATGATCCGATAGACAACAGCAAAATTAGAGCTAAATGTATTTCCAGGGAACAACTGGTCGATTAAAATTTTTCATAATTTTGAATGGGGTAGAGCAGGTGTGGATTTAAATAGAAGGCTTCCTTTTGACATTGTTTATTGTTAACTAAAAGACGAAGCAGAAGAACAACATATTAAACATACATAGATTTAACAGAAAATTTAACATTTGGCTCCAAAAGTAAGAATTACTGACCGAAACAGTATCAAATCGTAACTCTATCTGATCTCTTACATGTGAAAGACTTGCAACCATACTAAGAGGACAGAAAGGACGCTTAAATGGTTTACCACCTTGAAGCTACTGGCATGCACAACCTACCATCGTTGTTACTTCAAAATAGGAGCAGAGGCAAGTTGTCTGAGGTACAGGTTCGTATCCAATAGCTTCAACACCATAATCAAACTATATTTTGCGCCGAGGACACCATAACTAAACTGCTTATTGAGTGACTGGCGTGGTTGTTTGTGTCAAATTCTCGTTCTTTAGGAACGTACTTTAGTTATTAGAAAAAGATTGTTATTTGTTACGAAATAAATAAGCAAGGTGCTGCACTGCTTAAAACTTGGATGAAAGTTAAATCAATTAATATTAATATTGCCCCCAAAACATGTGAACATAATGGCCAAATAACAGTACGTCATCTACGCTGCTCAACACGTGGATGAAATTTTCAAAGTACAAAACCACTTACAGAAATAATAATAAAATCGCCGGTCTTTTCGGTCACACTCAAGTTAAATGAATTAATATTAATATTGCCCCCAAAACATGTCAACAAAATGCCAAATAACAGGACTTCATCTACACTGCTCAACACGTGGATGAAATTTTCAAAGTACAAAACCACTTACAGAAATAATAATAAAATCGCCGGTCTTTTCGGTCACACTCAAGTTAAATGAATTAATATTAATATTGCCCCCAAAACATGTCAACAAAATGCCAAATAACAGTACATCATCTACGCTGCTCAACACGTGGATGAGATTGCATGACACAAAGAGGCACAGTTAAATCACAGATAAATAAATTCCGACCGAAGGTCCATTGCATTACTCCACAGATATAAAATAAATAATTTGAGCACTATTTGACTGAAAAGCATACACTAGAGAAGACAAGAAGAAGTTTGTAAGGGCCTTGTCTAGAGGCAAACATAGTCAGCTAAGTAAGTACCTCAAGGAAATTACAGTTGATGTTGAGGCACCGAGAAGTGCGCGGGCAGCAACAAATGAAACTAGACCGTCGAGGTTAATAATTCGTAAAATTCCATACTTTACCAACTAAGACTCCTACATGTAACTCGACTGCCTTTCCACTGCTCCCACGCTCTCATGGCGACCGCCTTACACGTTCCCTTCTACTGACTTCCTGCAACTCAACTTCCCTTTTTCTCATCTCCCTTGTCCTCACGCGAAACGGAACCAGATTTCGCGCCAAGCGACGCCATTGGCTGAGGGCCTCCCTGCCAAAGTCGGCGCCCAAGATGCACCTGACGAACCAGCTATAGTCGGTCACCGACGTTAGCTGCCTGTATCCTCAGACAACCTATCTCTACAAGCTCCACTCCAGTTCTTTGCAACTTACCACCACCTCAGTATACAGCATGCTCTCCGCTGGTCCTAAGTAAGGATGGAAAGGGAAAGGAAAGGAAATATGGTGCAAGTAAAAATAAAATTAAAAAAAATTAGGAGAAATAAACAAACAAAACCCATTTCTGTATCCTAGGATGATTGATCAACAGATTGATCACCTGAATAGTCGCCATTTGAACGGCAAGTGCTCTGCTTTTAATTTTAGACTCCTTTTAAAACTAATAAAAGTCGTGAAGCGGAACGACGGTTCCGTTTCAACTTTTTACCAAACAATATGTGGGCTGTATAGAACAGTTTGGTGCTGGAGGGAAACTTTTACTTTGGATGTCCGGGTTAGGCCGTTTTTTGAGCTAATTGCACCGTACTATAATGTCAGCGTTGTAAAATGAAGTGGCAGAAGCACTTGCGTTAGCTACAGTGTGTTGGTAGCTGGCGACCGCGACAGGAAAAAGGATCGAGACAAGCGGTGTGCTTCCTGTGGTCAGGCCATCCTGTTGGAAACGCCTGCTTGTTGAGGTCTTACAGGTAGCCTCAAAGCCTCAGTACGAGCCTTCCCTCCGCCTCGGCAGCTGGTGATGGCTGCAGCAGCTGTGGCGGCGTCGCTGGTGGCTCTTCTTGCGGCCAATGGCTCTGTGGTGCTCGACTGCGTCTGCAACCACGTCTCCCAAGACTTCCACCAGTACGGATACGGGGGAAACTGGATATACCACGCCTACTGTAAGATGTTCGGTGAGTACTTTCCCGTATTGTAAAAAGATATAAAATAGCCATGATCGCTTATCATCAATTTTTATTAACGACGACCGGTTTCACTGAACTATGTCAGCATCATCAGGCCAAATAAAATATTTTACAAGGCCATACTTATCATCAATTTTTATTAACGACGACCGATTTCATTGAACTATGTCAGCATAATCGGGTCAAATAATTTGTAATTTGACAATTCCTCTTCTCCAACTGCCGCATCACCACATTGACGACGTAATACGAGGTATGTTCACGAAGTAAGTTCCGTTTGGTTATAGGAAGGAAGGAAGCTTAGGGTTTAATGTCCCGTCGACAGCTTAGTCATTAATACAGGGACCTAACGCTCGGAGTTTTGGGTAAGGATGGGGAATGAATTCGGCCCATGCCCTTTGAAAGGAACCGTCTCGGCATTTGCCTGGAGTGATTTAGGGAAATCATGGAAAACCTAAATCAGGATGGGCGGAGGTGGATTTGAACACCTTCCTTCCGAATGCGAATGCAGTGCATTACCACTGCGGCACCTAGCTCGGTGTTTCGTTATATAAAATAAACGTGTACAGATACAGAAAAATATTTATTGTACAAAAATCTACAATTGGAAAACTACTTTTCTATATAACTTCCGAAAGTTTGTAGGCCCTTACCATACCATGGTACAACTTTTTGTATGAGTTCTCCATAGAATATTGCCGCCTCTGTATTGAACTATGTTGTAACATATTCTTTCAGCTCGTCATCTTCGTTGATGTGTTGACCACCAAGGACAGATTTTAGGTGTAAGAAGAGATGACACTCACTAAGAGCGATGTCTGGGCTGAACGGAGGATGACTAAACATGTCCCAGTAAAATTCCTGTAAGATTTGTATTCTCACAATCGCCGTATGATGTCGGGCAATATCGTGAAAAAAAAAAAAAAAAAAAAAAAAAAAAAAAAAAAAAAAAAAAAAAAAACACTTTTGACAGTAATCCTCGGAGCTTGTTCTGTATTGCTCGCCGCAATTTCTTAAAGGTCTCACAGTAACCAGATGCATTGATTGTTTGGCCTCGTGATGAGAAATCAATCAGCAAAATGCCTTTTGTGTCCCATGACTTTTTGAGGTATGAAGATTTGCTTATGTTTAACTTTCGTTGGGGATGAAGTGTGCCTCCATTCCAGTGATTGCCGTTTTGATTCAGGGGTGTCGTACGATACCCAAATTTCATCCCCTGTGACTATACGAGAAAAAAAACATCGAATTCTTCATTGGAGTTTGTGAAACTGTCCATCGGTTGTTTGTTGTGTTGTTCAGTAAGAATTATGGACATCAAACGTGAACAATTTTTCGAAATTTCAATTTTTCAGTAACATTATCATGAATTAATGATCGTGAGATTTGGGGAACTTCCATAGCAAGGGCACTAAGTGTAAACCTACGGTTCTGCTTAATCTTCTTTTCAGTTGTGTGAAAGAGTTCATCAGTAACGGGCGTCCACATCGTTCTTCATCATGTACTTAATCACGTCATTCATTGAACAATCTGACTCATCTTCTAACCATTGAATCATTCATAGCATTTTGTCTGTAATCCGTGCAGATTTGCAGATAAATTTCCTTTGGTCTAACTTTATTTGCATTTACAAAACGAATCACAGACGTGATTACACGCGGCAGAATTTTCAGTCATGACTGACACTATAAATGAAACACTATAGAAGCACACATCGACAGGAGCGATCTCAAAATGGCATACATGCATTCTCATTGCGTCAGAGTAAGGGCCGTGCAACCTCAGAACTGTGAACGTAGCGCTGCCGCGGATAGATCTCATTTTGTGGACGACCCTCGTATACTGAGTTACATTCAAGAGCCAGAGAACTGGTACACCTGCCTAATATGTTGCAGAAGTGCCGAAACAACAAGTGGCGTGGACGAGACTGATGTCTAAAGCAGTTCTGGAAGCAATTGAAGCAATGCACCCTGTTGGGTTGTCCAGAAATCCGTAAGTGTACAAGGTGTGAAGATCTCTTCTGAACAGGACGTTGAAAGGGGTTCCCGATATGCTCAATGATGCTCATGTTTCAAGTCTTTGGTGGTCAGTGGAAGTGTTTAAACACTAAAGAGTGTGCCTGGAGCCACTCAGTAGCAATTCTGGATATGTGGAAGCAATTGAAGCCATTCACTCAGTTGGGCTGTGCAGAAATCCGTAAGAGATCCGTGGAGATCTCTTCTGAACAGCACGTTGTAAGGGGTCCCAGACATGCTCAATGATGCTCATGTCTCACGGTTTGGTGGTCACTGGAGATGTTTAAAACTCAACAGTGTGCCTGGAGCCACTCTGTAGCAATTCTGAATCTGTGGAAGCAATTGAAGCCATGCACCCAGTTGGGCAGTACAGAAAACCATAGGAGTACAAGGTGTGGAGATCTCTTCTCAACAGCACGTTGCAAGGGGTTCCAGATATCCTGAATTATGCTCATGTATCAGGAGTTTGGTGGTGAGCAGAGGTGTTTAAACACCAAAGTGTATGCCTGGAGTCACTCGGTAGCAATTCTGGATATGTGGATGCAATTGAAGCTAAGCACTCAATTGGGTTGGATAGAAATCCGTAAGAGTACAAGGTGTGGAGACCTCTTTTGAACAGCATGTTGTAAGGGGTCCCAGGTATGCTCAATGATGTTCATGTGTCAAGGGTGTGATGGTCAGCGGAAGTGTTAAACCACTAAAGAGAGTGCCTGGAGCCACTCTGAAGCATTTCTGGATATGTGGAAACAATTGAAACCATGCAGCCAGTTGGGCTGTACAGAAATCCGTAAGAGCACAAGGTGTGGAGATTTCTTCTCAACAGCACGTTGTAAGGGGTCCCAGATATGCCCAATGATGATCATGTCTCAGGAGTTTTGTGGTCACTGGAGATGTTTAAACACTTAATAGTATGCCTGGAGCCACTCTGTAGCAATTCTAGATATTTGGAAAGAAATGAAACCAGCAACCGAGTTGGGCTGTACAGAAAACTGTACGAATACAAGGCGTGGAGATCTCTTCTGAACACCACGTCATGAGAGGTCACAGGTATGCTAAATGATGTTCATGTCTCAGGCGTTTGGTGGTCAGTGGAGGTGTTTAAAATGTAAACAGTGCGCCTGATGCAACTCTCTACCAATTCTGGATATGTGAAACCAATTGAAGCCATGCATCCTGTTACGCTGTCCAGAAATCCGTAAGAGTTCAAGGTTTGGAGATCTCTTCTGAACACCACATTGAGAGGGGTCAGAGGTATGTTTTAGTGTTTAAACACTAAAGAGTGTGCCTGGAGCCACTCCGTAGCAATTCTGGAAATGTGGAAGCACTTGAAACAATGCACCCTGTTGGGCTGTACAGAAATTCCGTATGAATACAAGGTGTGCATATCTTTTCTGAACAGAACATTGTAAGGAGACACAAATATGCTGAATCATGCTCATGTCTCAGGCGTTTGGTGGTCACCGGAGGTGTTTAAACACTAAACAGTGTGCCTGGAGCCACTCTGTAGCAATTCTTGATATGTGGAAGCAATTGAAGCCAAGCACTCAATTGGGCTGTCTAGAAATCCATAAGTGTACAAGGTGTGGAGACCTCTTTTAAACAGCACGTTGTTAGGGGACCCAGGTATGCTCAATGATGCTCATGTCTCAGGAGTTTGGTGATCACTGGAGATGTTTAAACACTAAATAGTGTGCCTGGAGCCACTCTGTAGCAATTCCAGATATTTGGAAAGAAATGAAACCAGGCACCGAGTTGGGCTGTACAGAAAACCGTACGACTACAGGGTGTGGAGATATCTTCTGAACACAACGTCATGAGAGGTTACAGGTATGCTAAATGATGCTCACGTCTCAGGCGTTTGGTGGTCAGCGGAGGTGTTTAAATACTAAACAGTGTTCCTGGAGCCACTCTGTAGCAATTCTTGATATGTGGAAACAATTGAAGCCATGCATCCTGTTGAGCTGTCCAGAAATCCGTAAGAGTGCAAGGTGTGGAGATCTCTTCTCAACAGCACGTTGCAAGGTGTTCCAGATACCGTCAATTATGCTCAGTATCAGGAGTTTGGTTGTCAGCAGACGTGTTTAAACACCAAAGCATATGCCTTGAGTCACTCGGTAGCAATTCTGGATATGTGGAAGCAATTGAAGCCAAGCACTCAATTGGGCTGTCTAGAAATCCGTAAGAGTACAAGGCGTGGAGACCTCTTTTGAACAGCACGTTGTAAGGGGTACCAGGTATGTTCAATGATGCTCATGTCTCAGGTGTTTGGTGGTCAGTGGAGGTGTTTAAACACTAAACAGTGTGGCTGGAGCCACTCTGTAGCAATTCTGGATATGTGGAAGCTATTGAAGCCAAGCACTCAGTTGGGCTGTACAGAAATCCGTAGGAGTACAAGGTGTGGAGACGTCTTTTGAACTGCACGTTGTAAGGGGTCACAAATAAGCTCTATAATGCTCATGTCTCAGGAGTGTGGTTGTCATCGGAGGTGTTTAAACACTAAAGAGTGTGCCTAGAGTCACTATGAAGCAACTCCGGATATGTGGAAGCAATTGAAGCCAGGCACCGAGTTGGGCAGTACAGAAATCCGCAGGAGTACAAGGTGTAGAGATCTCTTCTGAACAGCACATTGTAAGGGGTCACAGATATGCTCAATGATCATCATGTCTCAGGTGTTTGGTGGTCAGCGGAGGTGTTTAAAAACACTAAACAGTGTTTCTGGATCCAGTCTGTAGCAATTCTGAATATGTGGAAGCTATTGAAGCCATGCACTCAGTTGGGCTGTGCAGAAATCCGTAAGAGTACAAGGTGTGGAGACCTCTTTTGAACAGCACGTACAGAACAGCGGTACAGAAATCCTTAGGAGTACAAGGTGTGGAGATTTCTTCTGAAGACCACGTTGTGAGGGGTCACATGTATGCTCAACGATGGTCATGTCTCAGAAGGTTTTTCGTCAGCTGGTGTGTTTAAACACTAAACAGTGTATCTGGAGCCATTCTGTTGCAATTCTGGATATGTACAACAATTGAAACCATGCACCCTGTTAGGCTTTCCAGAAACACGTAAGAGTAAAAGGTGCGGAGATCTCTTCTGAACAGCACGTTATAAGGGGTCCCAGATATGCTCAATGATGCTCATGTCTCAGGAGTGTAGTGGTCAGAGGAAGTGTTTAAACAGTGGGCTTGGAGCCACTCTGTAGCAATTCGCGATATGTGGGGTGTTGCAGTGTCATGCAGATGTTGTAACTCGACTTCTTTATATTGATTTTGGTTTGATTTAATTGATCGCAAATAAAAATTTTACTTGGCTTGCTATTATGAATAGTAGGTTTGTATGCATGATAATCTTTCGTAATAAAATGCTGTCTCTTATTTAACTTCCTGCATTGCGTCTTTTTTCTGAGCGTATTTGATAATTTAAGACTTTTTTATTGATTTAACATGAAGAGAGAGTTGAACTTAAAGAGAGCTAAACTTACAGAGATTCTTGCAGGGTCCAAGTAGTGCGGCAGTCTGTTGTCCTCATCCACTGGCCACAGAGGACGTACTTTATATTTACCTGAGGGACCTGCACCTAAACCGTTCACGTGACCATGTCTTATCTGCGGTCTGTCAAGTGCTTTCTGGATTGTAAGCCGACCCACTGCCCACCAGAGGTGCCATGCCCAAATATCCGCTACCTTTGGTTAGCGCTTTGAAGTGACCGAGTTACAATGTATACTGTATTGAATACAGTGACGGTTCTTTCTTAAAATGAACACATCAGTTGGTTAAGACGTCATATCTCATGAGATACGTGTCGCGGGTTTTACCCTTACATCGACTGCTACCTCAAGGAAGGAATATGTGCACCACATTTGGTTAAAATCGGTCTATTGGTTTAGCAATAGATGTGCAACATTGTCGCGTTAGGCAGCAATTTACCGCGCATTTCGTTGTTTATTATGTCATGTCTCCTGAACTATGTGCCTTACAGTCATTTAATTATGTTAATATCTGTTGCAGAAGTGCAATAAATATGTTGGCAAAGTTTCATCGCAACCCAATGAACGGGTTAGCTGGACATAAAAAACGAACAAACAAACAAACATTCATGTTTATGTATTAGATAAATAGTGACGGAAGTAAGAAACACTGATAATAGCATTTTATGGCAACTTTCATAATCAGATACGATGTGCAGTGAGAGTAACGTATTTAACATAGCTACAGCCGACATTGTCTCTTTTTACTGACAGTCACCAATTAGAAGTAGACGGCAGTTTTAAAACCTGAAATGACAGGCTTTGCTTTGTGTCACATTACCTCTTGTGCATTAATATGGAGAAAGAAAAGTATCCCTCTTGTAAGACCCCGAAAGAAGCAATTTTATTTATTTATTAATTTCATAATTTGATGAAATCACGGTGAAATCTTCTCTATGCCGATTAGTTTTAAACACTGAAATTTAAGAAGATGCCTGTATTAAACAGCTGACGTAGTGCTCCGACCGCACAGCCTCTGGCGCACTACTGTGTGTGTCCAGAGCGCCAATGTTTTCCTGTTTGGGATAGCCTGTTTTCGAGTAGGTATAGAAAAGTTACCGTAATTCGAAAAGTCAAAGGTAGCTGCCACAGAAATGACACTCTAACAACAATTATATCATTACATACCATGGTTTTAAATACTGATATCTATTACTATTACCCATTCAAAACTTAAAATATCTGCAGATGCAGATAACGAACTTGCGGATGAGGATAAAGTGCTACGGATGCAGTTGCGGATATGGGCCTTGCGGATGTGGTGCAGGTGCGGATAACTCTTCTCTTATTCGTGCAGACCTCTAGCCATCGAACATCATCATCATCATCATCATCATCATCATTAGAGACTGATTATGCCTTTCAGTGTTCAGTCTGGAGCAAAGTACCTTTAATAAAATTCCTCCATGATCCCCTATTCAACGCTAACGTTGATGCCTCGTCTGATGTTACGCCTTTTACTTCAAAATCATTCTGCACCGAATCTAAGTACTTTCTTCTTGGTCTACCTCGACTCATCTTACCCTCCGCTGCCGAGCTCATGAGTCTCTTAGGTAACCTTGCTCCTCCCATGCGTGTAACATGACCCCACCATCTCAGTCTGTTCGCTCTAACTGCTTCATCTATGGCGTTCATTCCTAGTATTTCTTTGATTTCCTCATTATGGACACCCTCCTGCCATTGTTCCCATCTATTAGTACCTGCAATCATTCTTGCTACTTTCATATTTGTAACCTCTACTTTATGAATAAGGTAACCTGTATCTACCCAACTTTCACTCCCATACAACAAAGTTGGTCGAAAGATAGAGCGGTGCACCACTAACTTAGTCTCGGTACTGACTTCCTTCTTGCAGAAGAGAGTAGATCTTAGCTGAGCACTCACGTCATTAGCTTTGCTGCACCTCAATTCCAGTTCTTTCACTATGTTGCCATCCTGTGAGAAAATACATCCCAGGTACTTAAAACTGTCTACCTGTTATAACTTTGTTCCTCCTATTTGGCACTCAATCTGTTTAAATCTCTTTCCCACAGACATTACTTTCGTTTTGGAGATGCTGATCTTCATATCATAATCCTTGCACCCCTGTCGAGCTCTGAAATATTACTTTGCAACCTTTCAATCGAATCGGCCATTACAACTAAGTCATCCACAAATGCGAGACTGCTTATTTTGTTTTGACCTATTTTAATCCCGCCCTGCCAGTCTACTGTTTTCAACATATGATCCATGAATAGTATGAACAACAGTGGTGACACGTTACAGCCTTGTCTTACCCCTGAAACTACCCTGAACCATGAGCTTAATTTGCCATCTACTCTAACTGGTGCCTGAAAGTCTACGTAAAGCCCTTTAATTGCCTGCAAAAGTTTGCAGGCACACCAAAATCTTGAAGAACTGACAGTAGCTTCATCATAGGAACATGGTCATAAGCCTTTTCCAGATCTATGAAACATAGATACAATTCCCTGTTACACTCATATCACTTTTCCATTACCTGCCGTAGGCTATAGATCTGGTCCTGACAGCCTCTAAGAGACCTAAACCCACACTGATTTTCATCTAACTAGTCCTCAATTAATACTCGCACTCTCGTCTCAACAATACCTGCGAATATTTTGCCTACAATGCTAATTAAGGAGATACCTCGATAGTTGTTGCAATCTTTTCTGTTTACATATTTGAAAATTGGCGTGATTACCGCTATCGTTCAGTCAGACGGAACCTGTCCCGATTCCCACGCCTTTTCAATTATCCTGTGTAACCATTTGAGACCTGATATTCCACTGTATTTGACGAGTTCAGGCTTAATTTCATCCACCCCAGCCGCTTTATTGCACTGTAATCTACTGACCATTTTCTCCACTTCCTCAAATGAGATCCTGTTTCCATCGTCGTTCCTATCCCATTCTACCTGAAAATCTGACACATCATTGAACGTTTCACCTACATTGAGCAATTCTTCAAAATATTGCCTCCATCTGCTCAAGGCATCCACAGGAATGACTAGCAGCTTTCCTGACCTGTCCAAAACACTTGTTAATTCCTAATTCCCTCCCTTTCGAAGATTGCTAATTACGCTCCGGAATGGGTTTCCGGTGGCTTGACCCAGAGTTTCCAGCTTGTTTCCAAAGTCTTCCCATGATTTCTGCTTGGAGTCTCCAATTATCCGTTTGGCTTTTTTTCTTTCTTCAACATAACTTTCTCTGTCTGCCTGATTTCTAGTATGGAGCCATTTTTGAAATGCCTTCGTTTTCTTTTCACAGGCTGCCTTGACTGTGTCATTCTACCAAGCTGTCTGCTTCTTCGTGCCTTTACACACTACTGTTCCAAGACATTCTCTAGCTGCTTCCAGTAGTGTGTCCCTGTACCTTGACCATTCCTCTTCCAGTGACTTTAAATCATTACATTCAACTAACTGGTACATTTTAGAGATCATTGTAATGTATTTGTGCCTAATTTTCTTGTCTTGAAGCTTCTCCACTCTTATCCTTCTATACATGGACCTAACTTTCTGTTTTTTGGCCTTACAAAACCAATTTCACTGCAGATTAAATAATGATCAGTATCATCAAAGAATCCCCTGAAAACGCGAGTGTCCTTGACTGTCTTCCTGAATTCCTGGTCTGTTGTTATATAGTCAATGATAGATCTGGTTCCCCTTACTTCCCAAGTATAGCGGTGAATGTCCTTATGCTTAAAGAAGGAGTTTATGATAACTAAGCCCATACTGGAACAGAAATCCAAGAACTGTTCTCCGTTCCTGTTGGCTTCCATATCCTCTCCAAACTTACCCATAACCTTTTCATAACCTTCTGTTCGATTTCCTATCCTGGCGTTGAAATCACCCATGAGTAAAACACTATCCCTATCCTTCACTCTAACAACTATACCACTAAATCTGTAAAATCTGTCCATCTCATTTTGATCTGTCCCTTTACATGGTGAATACACTGCCACAATCCTAATTTTCTTGCTGGTGATGGCCAAATCTATCCACATCAGTCTTTCATTTGTGTACCTTATTGCAATTATGCTGGGTTCGATTGCTTTCCTGATGTAAAATCCTACACCCCACTGTGCTCTTCCTACTTTGACTCCTGACAGGTTGACCTTGTATTCTCCTACTTCGTCCTCTTTCTCTCCCCTTACTCTAACGTTACTAACAGCTAAAACATCTAACCCCATCTTACTTGAAGCCTCCGTCAGCTCTACCTTCTTCCGATTGTAATCCCCATTGATATTAATAGCTCCCCATCTCATTCCAGATCGTTTGCCAAGTCGTATCTGAGGAGACCGTGGTCTATCAATTAGAGGTGGGACTCCATCACCTCCAAAGGTCCGAGGCATTTTGCTCTTATTGTTGCCAGCATGATATTGCAGTACCTGGGAAGCAGGTTGATAGCCTTACTTGCCCAGGGCCCCACTGGCTTTTACCTCTAACGGTTGAGGGACTAACTGGTGAATTAGGTAGTCTTTGCCGTCTGAGCACAAAGGTGACCACGACTCAGAATATGTCCAAGATGCCCAACCTTATTCCAAAGTAACTGGTATCCCAACTGTTAGGACCACTTACTTGGCCACTCATACGTTGCCCATGGTTCATGAACTAGGACATGACTACAGGAACCCACACCGTGAACCACAGCCATCGAGCCACAGCCATCAAACAACGTATAAAAAATAATTGACATTATTTAGTGTCTCAAATTCGTTGTAATACTTCACATTTGATGCTTTGTTCACATCTGAGGATATCATGTAGCATAAAAAATGTGTTTAGTGCTAGTATGGAATCAGGAATGTTTCTAGTTACATATCTATTGTCTGTTACATATCAGTGGGTGGTATTTGCCGTCATTGACCAGAAACGACGTCGTTTATGCAGGTGTACTATTTTTTGTCGTTCATTGACCATTTCCCAGTACTTTCTTGACACAACCGTATGTCTGGTCAAATGATCATCCGGCTCTATTATTTGGCACTGCCACTGCATGCGAATGTAATTTCCATTCTCACATATATCAAATCACCAAATTTAAAAACTTTGTATTGACACTCTGCAAACCTCAGATATTGTACTAAGTGTGGGATGATGCACTAATGGTTTAACCCTTATGTAAATAGAAAAGTTATGTAATAGAAAGTTGAAATAAGTGCTTCACACAATACACAAATAACAACTGTGTCATCAAACCAGAAAGCTATCAAGAATGGGGCCCCAGAGGGCTTGATTGTGGGTCCTGTTATTAATTATTTCTTCATAAATATGCAAAACTATTGGTTTGAGTTTTAACCGCTGTGGTGGAGTGGCCACGTGTTCAAAGGTGTCTTGCTTTCTCCCTCAGACCAGTGTGTGTGTGTGTGTGTGTATGTGTGTGTGTGTGTGTGTGTGTGTGTTTGTCCTTTGGTTAGTTTTAGCCTTGGGACTGTTAAGAAGAGTAGTTAAATCCCATAGATTTCCAAACATTTGAATCTGAGTGTTGTAATCGCACCCGACAAACAAGAATAATTAGATGAAATTATACATAATGTCTTTCTGAAAATTATGAAGATTTCTCTACTGGTGGACTCTCATTAAATTTTGATGAAACCCAGATATACCCTTCTCTACAGCAAATGTCATGACACTATTAATAACTATAGACTTTTAACAGTAGTCAGTAACTAAGGTAGAATATTGAAAATGTTTGGTTGTTTGCAATGATGAGAGATTGTATTGGAAGAAATATTTTGATTATATGCTGAAATCTTTCAATTCAGCTACTTATGCTATTAGGGTTTTTTCAAATTTTGGTGATAAAAATCTCAGTAAATTCGCTTATTATGCCTATTTTTATTCACTTCCTTCAGATGGAATAATATTCTGGGGTAATTCGTCACTGAGTATCAAAGTATTCATATTAACTTGTGAAATTTGTTATTAATGACCCAATCTAATTCAATTGTAAATTAGGAGACAGTATGATGTTCACAATTCGAGATTAAATCAAACTTGGGCACACTTTAGTCACTTATCAAACAGCTCTTTTGCCGTCGCTATTTGACACAACACGGGCAGTCTACACTTACCGCTGCGTCAAGAAGAGGCAATAAGTTGCTCCACGGTACTTCGTCAGCTGGGTGGGCCCCCATAGTCACCTGCTCCACACGCCAGCCAATAGAATGAAGGGGGCTCGTCTAGATATGCCAACACTCCACAGCAACGATAGACAGTACGGAAGTTCCAGTCAGTACGAGGCAGTCAACGATTAAGAAGTTTAACAGAGGAGAGCCAGCTGTCTACATAGCACGAGCCGCAACTGTACTGCCTAGAATTGTAATGAAGCCTTGTAGAACAGTTTAATAGGAAGAATTGTGCGAACACAAGCACATCAATGTTAAGTCTTCTATTCATCTGTAATAGAAGTATGTGAGGACTAATTAGTGTTTTTAGTTGCAGACCTATGTCCATATCCTTGCTCATCAGATCTACCTCTTGAACCCACTAGAAAGCAGAAACTGAACAATAGCATCAGACGTCTGACAGATAGCCAACTACCATTTAAAAACAAATGAAAAGAATTTTCGAATGACAATTCCTGGTACTCAGTACATTAATTTTTGATAGAAATTAGGAATTCTAGAAATAGATAAATTAATCAATTAAAAATTGAATATAGAGTAATATAATATTAAGATATCTTCCATTGAACTGACATGTTCCACTTCATTAGAGAATTGTCTCATTCATGAGCTATAGGGCAGTTATTAATCTAATCTACTGCTAATGCATTTGCAGATGAATTCCGGATGTTGTTTCTGTGTGAGGACGCTCTCCTGATGGATAGAGTGCCGAGCATTTTCGTGGATCTGTTGCCACGGAGCAGGCCCTTGGACTCGCAGTGTGACTACGCCCTGGAGTCTCTGCGCCAGCTCACCGACGCCTCGCCTGTGGACCAGCTCACCGGCGACCTCATGTGCTCCATCGCTGCCGACTGCATCCAGTCCTATTCTCTGCAAGGGTAAGTACCACACTCAAGGCTCCAGCCACTGACACCACCTGCAGTCTTTTCCACCTACTCTTACATACTGTGAGCACCTCAGTTTTTTAATTCTCTTTAGCCATGTCCCTGCACATGCAGAGTTGGCTGTGTTAATTGTTATTTGGAGTTTTCATATTTACAAGGTGTCCAAATGGCCCTCCTGTTGCCACCCCATGCCCCCCCCCCCCAGGAGGAAATGTGTATCCTCAAATGTCTGTGTATAGTGTTATATGTGTGAAAGTATAAAGTATTATGAAATATTTGTGAATCATGTAAACGAGGCGGTTCTTGGGGATCAACCCGGTATTCAACTAGGAGGATATGGAAAACCTAAAGACCACATCCAGGCTGGCCGGAACTCTGACCACTTTTGTTAATCCCCCAGGTGGATTCGGACCACAGCAAGTACACCTCCCCGGCTCCGAAAGCAGTGCATTAGACCACATGGCTAACCAAGCTGGTACCTCAGTTTTCCTTTACTGATGGTAAAAGAATACATGGGATTTAAGCAGCCATACTAAATATTTTAGGATATGGTAGTATAGACGAATGACAAAAAAGTCTCACTTGCAAGTTTTAATAGCCAAATTTATGTTTTGCTATAGTTTCATGATGTTTGCAATACTTCAAACAATATTAAAGATAAAGCAGTCAACAATCCGAAGATTGGTTTGAATACCATAGTGCTTTACTAGACATGGTCCTGATTGAAGGTGGACCTTTAGGAGGACCTAAATTTTAATGTGGTTTCCGAACCATGATGCTACTCGATATTTTTCACATCGGAAATATTGCCAAAGGTGAAAGAAGTGGAAAGTGACAGATAAAAATCCCAGGATCTGGCGAGGATCGAACCCACAACATTCGGATTCATAGTCTGGCACACTACCACTGTGCTACTGAGTCGCACATTACAAATCACATGCAATTAAACATATAAAATAATATAATATATACAGTTTAATAAAATAATAGGACATTAAATTTATAAAAAAGATTATAACAAAAATATATTTCATTTCATATTATTTATTACTAGCTGGTAAATCTGGCATTGCCCAGATATATATGCATTTTTCCAGTCTTTTATTAGAAACGAAAATAAAAATGGAAAAAGATTTCATCTTCATGTATCCATGACAACAGCATCGAAATTATAAAGAAAACAGTAAAACAAAGAAATATGTATAATGTACAAAATTTTAATTGCAAAGAAAGAAAAATAGTAATAAAATACAAATGTTGTATAACATTAATTTAATTGAAAACTTCATTATAAACAATGAATATTGATACTTGTGTTTGGAAAGTTTTGGGACTCATTATGATGTCATATCTCTTGAAGTATGTGTCGTAGGTAGTTTTGACCCCACAGCGATTGTTGTCTGATAGTAAGCAATATGTGCACCAAGTGTAGTTGAAATTGGTACTTTATTTTAGGAGGAGATGTGGAAGAAAATCGCATTATATGGCAGTTATTCGGAAATATCATTGTTTATGACATCATATCTCGTTAAATATGTGTCGTACTATGAGTTAAATTCGAAGATACATACAATGGTATATGTGCCTAATGTCTGCAGTATATGATGTGAATGGAGTTAGCAGTAAGGACTAATAAGTCAAAACCTCATGCGTCATGATGCGGTTTTCCATTAAACAAGTTATGACTTCATATCTTTAGAATTATATGTCCAGCTGTGGTCTAGTATCGAAGGAACATTCAGTGGTATGTATGTGTACTGTCTGTGAATTGTTTTACAAGTACAATACTTATAATACTTATAACAGTACTTATAACATCATGCCAAAAGCCGCAGATAGGCATCATGAACATTGGAAAAATAATAAGCAATAAACTTTTTTCCTTTCGTCATTTCTTTAGAGTTGACAGCGAAAAAAAGTTTTGTAAAGATTTGAAATTATGTTCAAAGTTTATTTCAATTAAGGCGCTAAGTGCTCTCATTGTCAAATAGCTGACGAATAAATGACACTACCATGTGGGGCAAGACGGGGCGGTTTTCATTTTTTATGACATGATACCGTATAAACTATGTACCGTCCGTGGATTTTGCAGGTATATCAAATGATTCCTGACCCTGAAGAATATTAGTACCAATTTGGTTGAAATTTGACCATTAGTTTAGAACCAGATGTAGTGTACAGAAAGGTCAAGCTAGGATTGTGGGCTAAAGGATAAGCGTTGAATGTCAGGATGATAGAGTCATGATTGACACTGAAATGATTTATTGAGGAAAAGGAATACAGAGGCCTACACAGGGGAAGGAAATGCTGTAATCTCGCGTCTCTTCAAGTCCGATCCAATACGTGCTAGTAACGTAGAGAGCGGCTCGTTGGTCCACTGGCAGTATAAAAGATCCGAAAACAACTTATTGTTCGTCTGGGCCTCGCCGCAGTATCAGCGCTTACTTCGCAGTATCAGCACCGGCTACAGCATGTGGGCCCTCTCCTCACGGCTCTGCACGTGAAAAACTGCTCGAAATTATCCTTCCCGTTACGGAATTATATCATTAAGAACGCTGTACCATCCTCCGCATTTACAAAGATCCATGTGACGTAATAATTTTGGCCAGATAAGGGCTTATAACTAAAGTGGGATTTATAAATTTATCCATGTTATTTGGATTGTTCTGAGGTCTGTGACAGTATTATAAACCTTTTTGGAATAATTAATGCTGCAGCAGTAAACTTTTTACTAATACTTTTAATTGGCACAATGCATTTCAGCAGCACGCTGCCATCATCGGTTGCATTTTTACAGTTACTGGTTCATTATTGACTTATTATGTTTTGTGTTGTGGATGCCAGTGAGGTTATGGGAATCCACAACACAAAGTCAATAAGTGTAAAAATGCACACGAAGGGGAATTATTAAGTATAATGCAATCACTACAATTACAATCATATTATACAATTTTCGAAAGTCACAAAACAACATTAACATTTAAGTGACTGGTCTTCTGATGAAGAGCAGCTGAGCTTTTGCAGCATGATGGAGGTAGCACACAGGACAGAGCAGCCTCCAGACTGACACTGGTAGGTAGTGGGGGTGAGGTGAAACTTGTACAACTTATATGAGAGTAGCGGTTGGGGAATATCATCATCATTTTACAGGGGGTTTGTGCTGATGATACTTTGACACTCAGTTTAATACAGAGAATCTACCAGTTAACAATAGTTAATTTCTCTCTCTCTCTGTTATCTTCTTTTTTTCTTTTTTTTTTCTGAAGACATTGAATGGCTACACATTCCAAGTGCTTTAGGAGGTTATAAGGTAGCCTAGCAAACTAGGCTGATTTTGTTTGAATATCTAGCAGTACATTAAATATAGTTTATGAAAATTTCTTACATCCAGAACTTGACTGATAAAAAGAGTGTGGATTCTTTATTATAGGTATTATAATAATAAGATACATTAATGAAACCATAAAAGCCTTTAATGAGACTATGTGAATAAGATAGTAATAAAGCATTTCTAAGTGCTTGCATGTTGACATTGATACATTGAACATATCAATCGCTGAAAATAATATGTTGTTCTTGTTGCTGTATACTTCAGTCTGGAGATTGGTTTGATGCAGCTCTCCACCCTCCTCAATCCCAAGGAAGCTGCTTCATCTCCTCATAAGAAAGACCCACAACATCTAATTGAATCTGTTTACTTTATTCATTTCATGGTCGCCCTCTGCGATTTTTACCACACACACTTCCCTCCAGTGCTAAAATCACGATTCCCTGATGTCTAAGAATGTGTCCTACTAATCGATCCCATCTTTTAGTCAAGGTATGAAAGAAATTCCTTTTCTCCCCAATTCTGCAATATTTTTAATGCTTCACACAGAACTTTAATTCGTTCTCGACATTTCTCCTTGTTTTCCATTATAGGTTGCTCAATGTCCAAAATGAATGACATTGGAGAAAGTCTACAACCCTTTTGTACTCCTTTTTCAACCTCTGCAACCCTTCGTGTCCAACTCTGATATCTACAGTCTGCTTTTTGTACAAGTTGTAAATAACCCTCCGTTATCTATATTTTATTCCTGTCAATTTCAGAATTTGAAATAGTCTCTTCCGATCAGCTATGTCAAAAGCTTTCTGCAAATCTACAAAAAGTAGAACTGTAGGTTTACCTTTCCTTAATTTATCTTCTAAGATAAGCCGTGCTTCCTGTGTTCCTCCTGAATCCAATCAGGTCTTCCCCAAGGTTGGCATCTACCAAATTTTCCATCCTTCGGTAAATAATTCGTGTAAAAATTTCCATCCATAACGTATTAAACTGATGGTTCTGTAATTTTCACACCTGTCTGCGCCTGCTTACTTTGGAATGTGCATTACAACATATTTCGTAAATTCTGGGGGTATTTCCTCTGTGACATACATCTTATTCATCGGCTGAAATAGTTTTGTCATGGTTGCCTCTCCCAGAGACTTCAATAGTTCTGAGGGAATGTCATCTACTATAGGAGGCCTTAAGTGTTTAAGAGGACCGTCAAATTCTTCTCTCAGTATAGTATCTCCTTTTCCATGATCATCTATTTCCTCTTCCCAGCTGATAATATTGTCGCATTGAAAGAGAAGCAGGCTTGACTTCGAAGGCAGGGTTGTCAACTGAACACAGCACTTATATTGAAAGCTGGTTTATTTCGAACTTAACATACACGCATCACTAACTGCTTCTCGGGCATAGTGCTCTGCTATTTATACACAGACAGATTGTACCAGAAATTAGAAGAATAGTTAACATAAGAAACATGTAGAAAATAAAAGTGAACATAAGAAATATATAGAATATTCTGGAAATGATAATTACAAAGAAATAAATTTTTGCCGGTGGACGGGATTGAACCAACCTTCAGCACTGCAATCGGTGGTGTTAGCCATTGTGCCATGCCACCAGTTGGTTACATTCAAGTGACGTGGCAATATTGTCTCCAAGTTCATTTCCTTTGAGGAGCCACTCTATATGATCTTTCCACTTTTTCAACTTTCCCTTCTTTGCTGAAAACTGGTTCTCCATCTGAGTTCTTTATATTCATTCATCTGCTTTTCTTGTCTCCAAACGTCTTCTTTATTTTCCTGTAGGCGTTATCTATTTTTCCCTTATTTACACATTTTTCTACTAATTTGAATTTGCGTTCTTCCCACTTCTGATTATCTATTTTGCGTTTCCTGTCAATATCATTTCTTAGTCGTCTGTACTGCATTTTGTCTGTTTCATTTACTGCATTTTTTATAATTTCTACTTTGATCAATTAAATTTATTATTTCCTATGATACCCAAGGATTTTTTGTAGGTCTTGCCTTTCTACCTATTTTGTCCTCTGCTGCCTTCAATGTTTCTGAAATTTTCAAGAACTTGAGGGTCCTTCAAGTTATCGAGGTCCCACCTCCTCATTTTTCTACCTTTCTGCAGTTTTTTTTTTTTCAGTTTCAGCCTGCAGTTCATGGCCAATAATAAATGGTCAGAGTCTATATTTGGCCCTGGGTATGTCTTACAGTTTAAAACCTGATTCCGAAATCTATGTCTTACCATTATAAAATCTATCTGATACCTCCCGACTTCTCCTGGACTTTTCCACGTCTACAACCTTCTTTCATGATTCTTAAATCAGGTGTTTGTTATGATTCAATTATGTTCTGTGCAATATTCTACCAGGCGGTTTCCTCTTTCATTCCTTTTGCCCAGTCCATATTCACATACTATTTTACCTCCCCTTCCTTTCCTTACTACTTACTTCCAGTCTCCCATCACAGTTAACTTTTCCTCTCATGTAAATATCTGAATAATTTCCTTTACCTGCTCATACATTTCTTCGATCTCCTCATCATTGGCAGAGCTAGTTGACATAAACCTGTACTTGTGTGGTTGATGTTGGCTTCGTGTCTGTCTTGACTAAGATAATTCGATCACTGCACTGCTCATATTAGTTTACCAATGTTCCTGTTTTCGTTTTCCTTATCAGACCTATTCCTGTACTCACCTGACCAGAAATCCTGTTCCTCTTTCCACCGAACTGCACTAAACCCCACTAATCTAACTTCAACCAATCCATTTCTCTTTTTAAATTTTCTAACCTCCCAACCTAACATTCCACAGATTGCCAGTGTTGTCTTTCCTGCTGATCATATCCTCCTGAGTATTCGCCACCCGGAGATCCAAATGGGGAACTATTTTACCTCTGGAATATTTTACCTGAGAGGATGCCATCATCATATATTCATACATTGGAGCTGCATGTCCTTGGGGAAAAGTAATGGGTGTAGTTTCCCCTTGCTTTCAGCCATTCGCAGTAGCTGTGTGGCAAAGCCAAATTAGCTAATATTACAAGGCCATCTCAGTCAAGCATCCAGACTGTTGACCCTGCAACTACTGAAAAGGCTGCTGCCCTCTTCAGGAACCACACGTTTGTCTCCACATATACCCCTCCACTGTGGTTGCACCTACGGTATGACTATCTGTATCATTGAGACACACAAGACACCCCACCTCGGCAATGTCTGTGGTTCATGGGGGTAGGAAAATATACCAAATTCAGAACATAGCTAGTATTGTCACCGACTGTTACACTTCATCTGTAAAGATTACATCACAAAAATTAAAAAAAAAAACATAATAAGTTTTTTAGAAAGTGCTAGCAACTATGGGCTCCATGCCTGCATGGATTCATCAGTGCAGGCATGAAAGCCGTAGTACCTAGCTCTTTCTAAAAGACTTTTTTTAAAGTATTGTGATGTAAGCTTTACAGGTGAGTTGTAACTCTTATTATGTGTGTCATTTCAATTTATAATTTCTGATTAAGGCAATCGTAGTTATTGCCGAAACCAGGTTAAATAATTTTATTTTTGTGACTGAAGGCTGCATTTTTATCCTTGAGAAAATATACAGATAATATAATAATTCTCATTAATTAGTGAAGTTGGTAGAAGTATCTAATTTAATGCTAGCTAGTCTTATTCCATACCATGTGTGTTGTCTAAAATTTACAAATCAAAGAATTTGATAAAATAAATATTTCCAAACAACTACTTATGCCCATGGATGAGATTGAAATCTGGCGCCACATTTTACAACTATTAACTATTCTATAATATCATATATAACACATAACGCTACTGTGTAAGTAATTTACACATATGTAAGCACAACAATATTGAGTTACAAACCAATATCTGCTGAGGCTCGGGCGCTCTCTTAAATATGGATTACTCACTACAGAAACCAAATAAGGGCATCCTTCATTCTATAAATATTCATTTCATTAATAGGCTTGCAATTGTAAATGAGGTAAATTAGAGTAATTTTCACAGTGAAACTCCACAGTATAGAAAATTGTTCAAGGCTGCAACTGGAGTAGCCAAGAGGTCTGGAGAGCCAGTTGAGTCCAATAGATTTACAAACATACGAACATTTGAAGTTGTTAATGAGAGTGGCTCTCACTTGTGCAGTTATTGTTAAAAAGTACACTTTTTAACTGTAAGTCGTATCCAGCGGTAGGTATAGACCATATGTTACTGGTTATGAACCGTAGACTGAAACTGAAGAAACTGCATTAAGGATATGGCATCTTGATACATTGAAGGAACCTGAAGTTCTTGAGAATCGCAGAGGGAGCTTTAGGCAACAGTTGCCAGATACAGGAGGGGGAGGGAATAAAACGTTTGAAGAAGAATGGGTAGCACTGAAAGATAAAATAGTGAAGGCAGCAGAAAACAAAATATCACACGATATACTAAATTTAATTACTGAAAGGGGAAAATTTATAAATGTAGTAAATGAAACAGGCATAATGGAGTACAAACGACTAAGACACGAGATTGACAGGAAGTGCAAAATAGCTAATCAGGTGTGGATAGAAGGCAAATGCAAGTCGTAGAAGAATGAATGGAAGAGGAACTAGATATATATGAAATAATAGATACTATAGTAAGAGAAAAATTTTACATAGCACTAAGAGACCTATGTTGTTACAAGGCTCTTGGAGGGGATGACATTCCTTCAGAAGCAGTGAAGTCTCTGAGACAACCAGCCATAACAAAACTCTTTCATCTGGTGTGTAAGATATACCGTTTCTAATGACCAAGCTGTCGATGGGACGTTAAACCCTAAACTTCCTTCCTTTTGTAAGATATATGAGACAGTGCATGTGTAATAATCCCCATTACGAAGTGAGCAGGCTCAGAAAGGTGTGAAAATTACAGAACCATTAGTTTATAAGTTATGGATGGAAAATTTTAACACGAATTATTTACAGAAGGGTGGTAAATCTGGTAAAAGCAGACCTTTGGGAAGACCTGCTTGGATTCAGGAGAAATGTAGGATCACAGGAGGCACCACTCACCTTACGGCTTATCTTAGAAGGTAGATTAAGGAAAGGCAAACCTACATTTCTAGCTTTTGTAGACTTGGATAAAGCTTTTCAGAATGTTGATTGGAATACACTTTTTCAAATTCTGAAATCAGCAGGATTAAAATATAGGGAACATAACGTTATTAGAACTTGTAAAAAAAATCAGAGTTGAAGAACATGGAAAGGATGCATTGGCTGGGAAGGGAGTAAGACAGGGTTGTAACCTTTCTCCAATGTTATTCAATTTGTACCTCGAGCAGGCTATAAAGAAAAGCAAACAGAAATTTGGAGAAGGAATTAAAGTTCAGTGCGAAGAAATAAAAACAATGTGTTTTGCCGATGACATTGTGATTCTGTCAGAGATAGCAAAGGACCTGGAAGAGTAATTGTATGGAATGGACAGTGTGTTCAAAGTAGCATATAAGATGAACATTAACAAGAGCAAAACGAGGGTAATGGAGTGCAGACTAAGAAATCAAGCGATGCTGAAGGAATTAGGTACCGAAACAATAAATGTGTTAGATGAGTTTGCATCCTTGAGCAGTAAAATAAAATATGATGACCTAGTACAGAGGATATAAAATACAGAATTTCAATGCGAAGAAAAACGTTTCTGAAAAAGAGCAGTTTGTTAACATTGCATATTAATTTAAACGTAAGGAATCCTCTCTGAAGACATTTGTGTGGAGTGTTGCCCTGTACGAGAGCGAAACATGGGTGATAAACAGTGCGGACAGGAAGAGGATAGAGGCTTTTGAAATGTGGTGCTACAGGAGAATTGTGAATGTTAGGTGGGTGGATAATGTAACTAATGAGGTATTGAACACTAATGGGGAGAAAGGGGATTTGTGGCATATCTTGACTAAAAGAAGGGATCGATTGGATGAACACAATCTTAGACATCAAGGATTCGTCAATTTAGCATTGGAGGGACTTGTGTGGGGTAAAAAATACAAATGCATGTAAGTTGCCATTCTTATTAGGAGATGAAGAGGCTTGCTCAGGACAGAGGGCTGCATCAAACCAGTCTCTGGACTGAAGACCACATGAAAAACAACGACATAAATGCTCAAAACGTTATTTGATGTCAAATGCCCACAACTGCCCACTTTTAGTGTTACTAATCTAATGAGGTTCACATTTGCTGAGACACAGCTGAGTTCAGTGCATTTTTGTTTCGTGTGTTTGTACACTAGTTGCTAAGTCAGAAGTAGAGTGTTATTCAAATTGTGAAATCGTGCATCAATTTAGGTAGGACTTTTTACTGTGATTTGTCGGTCAAAACTGCTGTAATGCAGCTTGTAAATATGTCACATGTATTAACACATGCTGAGTGTGCTGATATGGTATTTGTGCATTAATTTTGTAATGAAAATGCCGCTGCTTCTTGTAGAGAATATGGCATAAAATTTCCTAGCCTCAGACTTCCAGATTCAAGAGTGTTTACACCCATGTTCAATACAATGTGTGACACTTGTACAATGCCCAACAGTCATATCGCACCTGAATGTGTAAATGAACAGAATGAGGATGAAGTAGAAGGCATGATTCAGCCAGTAGTACATAGTTCTTTGAGAAGTGCGCCTAGGAATTTTGAACATTATGGTGTTCCTCATACAAGAGTATGGAGGATATTGGGTATGTACAGGTTCCATCCATATTATTTTCAAATGTGTATTTTGTCACTGCCTACTTCAAAAACGCCAAGTATTCCCATTTACTGATGAAGACTTTTGTGTGAAGGCATCAACAGCATCTGTAATTCACATCAGTAGTCAGATGGAAGCCATAAGCACTTGAGGACACACATTTTCAAGAACGCTTTTCGGTATATGCCAACGGCTGTGCCGCAGTGGATACACCGGTTCCCATTAGATCACTGAAGTTACGCACTGTCGGGCTTGGATAGCACTTGGATGGGTAACTGTCAGGGTCCGCCAAGCGCTGTTGGCAAGTAGGGTGCACTCACCCTATGTGGGCCAATTGAGGAGATACTTGATTGAGCAGTACCGGCTCCTATCTGGAAAACTGTCACAACAGTTGGAAGTGTGGAGTGCTGACCAGGCTCCCTCCATACCACATCTGGTCACGCCTTTGGGCGGACGATGCACGGCGGCAGGTCGTTACTCAGTGGTCCCTCGGGGCCTGTGTGGGACAGAGTTTGTTTTAGTTTATTAGTTTATTTTTTCTCTGTAAATGTGGCGTGGAGTGATAGATAGTTGCCACATAGGAGTAGTCGAGCGGCCTCCCGCGTCGGAGGTTCGAATCCTCCCTCGGGCATGGATGTTTGTGTTGTCTTTGGTGTAATGTTGTTCATAGGTAGTTTGTAAGTTTACAGACTGATGACCCTGTAGTTAAGTCCCATAAGCTTTACAAACATTTGAACATTTTTGTAATACATAGTTGACTGCACCTCTTATGTTACAGCATAGTCATACATGAATCTGTTATCAACTCTTTTTTGAAAATGATCTTTCAGCATTATTGGAAGAGATTCCTTGGTTACAAGAATGCTTATTCCATGTTCTTCCAACATAGACTCCTGTACATTCTAGACATTTTGTGACATAACATCTATACCTAACATTCCCCTGGATAATGGGTCGGTAGATATGGGTACGTTTCTTGACCACTGAGGTCCCAGGACTTAACCCCTTCTAATTTTTGCCGGTGGGAATTGTTGAAAGCAGGAGTCTATAACAAAAAGGAAACACAAGGGCCTATTTGATCGCCCGGATTATGAGTGGTGGAGCCACTATAAAAGAAAGCAAAGACGACATCAGAAGCGCTGCATGTGATGTAAGCAAGAGAAATACAAACTGCATAGCAACCGGTGATGGAATGTTTGAAAATCAGCTTTGAACGTCCCCACTTGTGTTTGCTTTAAGTTTGTTTGGGTTGTATGCAAAAAGTTGTATCTCTCTACTCAATAAGAGTTAGACCTAAGTTATACAGCTTCTTTCATTGCAATTTGTCTATATTCCCACTGCCTTAATATATTTACTATATTTCCTGCCTGCCGCGGTGGCCAGGGCAACTGAGGCGCTCCAGTCACGGTCTGCACGGCCACTATGGTCGGGGGTCCAAATCCCTCCTCGGGATCCTGATGGTGTAGGCTGTGATGAAGTGGTGGCAACAACTGGTGGTACTTGGTGGGGAGAGGTTTTAATTTGGAAAATGATGGGACCTCAATGGTGGATCCTCTTGCCTTTGGGGAGGGGGACGGGGGGGGGGAGTGTTGGCAGCCATACAGTCGACCCACTCTTCAGCTAACAGACAACCATGTTTATAGCGTGCGGCACATAAAGCTCTTTTTCAGACTATCTGGAAAGATAAAAATCAGATTGATATAATAAATCAAGGTTCACAGACATATTTAGTCTCTCTCTATATACAAAGGATATTAATGTGAAGGAGAGGTATTGAATTAAAATTTGTGCCACATCCAGGATTCGAAGCCAGCACTGGCTGCTGACTAGACAAGCACTATAACCAATAAGCCATCGTGAGCTAATGGCTCTGGAAAATGATAAGACATCAGTGGTAACTACTCTTCCCTCTGGTATTTTTTCTGCCCCTCTAGCCTCATGTGAGACGTAGTGGTAGGGAGAGGGTAGAAGAGCTGGCGGCACTATAGGCAACCTGCATACTTTAAGACAATTTATGCGCTAACCCTATTCATTAGGACACAGTGGTTTAGTGGTTATAGTACTTGCCTAGTTAGGAAGAGGTCCTGGGTTCCAATCACCATTGTGACACAAATTTTAATTGAATGCCTCTCCTTCGGTTACACATTTTTTATACATACTGAGACAAAATATTTTTCTGGGCCTTGATTTATTATTTGATATTTATATCACCTAAGCCTCAGGTACAAGGCATGATCGTTCCCATTAACGTTCATTGATGGAGTGCTTTTCCCCTACTGGCAACATTGATACGCATTACATAGGGTAACATGAAGCAGACTTGAAGAATGTGTTGAGGAGGGAGATGTGCTTTAAGACCGTCCATGCAATTCCCATATCCCTTACATCAAAGTGGCTTAGTAGTTATAGCACTTGATTAGTATGCAGGAAGACCTAGTTTCACATCACGACCATGTCAAATTTTTTAATATATTGCACAAAAAAGTTGCAATAAAAGTTGTCCACCTACAAGGGGTCATCCATTAACCTAAAGCTTGATCCACCTGCACCGTCCCTGGGGGCAGGTGGGTGACTTTGTAATCTTAAACACAAACCCCTATTTTTTAATTGCAGATTAGGATTAAAAAATATTCAATTGTTTGTTGAGCTTTTTGGACTTAACCATGGGGTCTTCAGTCCCTAAACCTACGAACAACTTATTAACTAACTGATACTAAAGACAACAAAAACGTCCATGCCCAAGAGAGGATCAAACCTCTGATGCATCGGAGCACAGTGCCTCAATGCGCTCTGTCACTCAACTGTGACAATTAGGATTTTCCCCAAAAAAATGTAACTTTTGTACAAAACACTTTTTTCGTTTCATCATACATGACTTTGAAAACAGTAAAAATGAAAATCGGTTGAAAGATGTTGCAAAACAGTAATATCTCAAACAAATACCCATCATATTAGGAAAACCAAAGTACAGTTCTCGATATTTCTAATAATTCTATCATGTGACACTTCTCATAATCGAATGAGGCATGGATTGTGATCATGTCCTCAGTCTGTTGTCAGACTATTCATTGTACTTCAATTATTCTAAATGTACACCTCTAAGCAATTGTTCCACAGTCTTAACGATTGTAGAAAGAATAAATATAATTTTTTCGTAGTTAAGGTACATAGAAAAGTTGAAGAAGATCGTGAGGTACACTAATCTGTTCTCTGACAGGAATGTTCCTTCTCCAACGCCTTTTCGCAGTATTGACCATCTTTTTAGTGAAACTGTAGGTGATAAACCTAGAGAAAGTCTGGTTTTCCCCCGGGGGTAGTCCTGGGGTTCGAGCTTTATGTTTATGGATGGCCCTCTTGGAGGTGACAAATTTTATTGCAACTTCTGTAATCTGATATGTATCTTACCAAATATTCTGAAACCCCACCCCCCAGGGGGCTAATGGTTCTTTCATGAGTCAGCTTGGCCAGCACGGTTCCCCAATATAATGCAGTCTATCTCCTTTCCTCCCTGGAATGTATTTCCTTTCCTATCCTCACTGCTTCCCCTCCCCACCAGAGGACTGATGACCTTAGTAGTGTGGTCCCCATGACCCAACCAAACAAACAACCAAAGTATTCCTAAAAACAAATTCTAGTGTGTCACCCTGTATGTAAATCAACTGCTTAAGTCTTGCTAAAACTCGGGAATGAGTTAACCCAATAACTTTAACTTTGTTTTGTTCGCTCTGCTAGAAGAATGGTTTAGAGACAAAAAGGTAGGGGAAACCAAAAGGAAGTGATGAGAAATAATAATTCATATGGCATACTGCGGAGGATACATCAGAAAAGAATACAACAAAATTTATACTTTTATTCTGAACTTGACGAAATTTTCCTCACCTGACCTTCCAAACAAGAAGAGTTAACTGTGTAAATATGATTTCGTATGATGCCTGGTAGACAGTACCGCAGTCCAGACTTCCCCACCGTTTTATCAATCGCCTTTAAATTTGGAATAAATTTGCAATTTTTCAGCTGAACAAAGAAAGGGGCAGTGAGGAGAAGGTGGCGGTGGGGTTAAGAAGGAAGAAGAGGAGGAGAAGGCAGGTAGTACAAGCAAATGCGATGGTCTAATGTGAAATTTGCATAACTTATTACCAAATATATTAGTTTATAGGAATTCAATTTCAAATAGAGTTTCAATTTGATGAAACTATTCCAGAGATGGTGCAACTTGCTAAAAATCGCTGATTTTCAAAGAAACGTATTTCTTGACTAAATAAAAAACAGTAACTTCAATGGGAAAATGTCAAAGTAGAAAATTGTAGACCTTATCATTATCAGTCGATTGCTTGTTTGTACATAGCGATTGCTTTGTTACGTTTCGAGATATTTCGAAAAAAACTCTTAAAAACCTGTAAAAACTAGATTCCTTATAAATTGTCCACATTTACGTTTTCAAACATATTATTTGCCGAAAGTATGGCACGAATTAAGTAAAAAAAGTACTTGTTCGTAAAAATTAAAAATATTCAGTATTTTTCGAGACATAATGATTTTTTTTAAAAAAAGGGCGCCTTTGAAATTGACTAGTGTTGCTCAGGGGATCGACCTAAAGCAGGGGTCTCCAATTTACTAGGCCACCAGGGCCACTTTTCAATTTCCAAATAGCAGTGCGGGCCAGATAGCATATATGGAGATTACTGCAGTATGCGATATTAACACTTACTTTGACCTGTGTTGTCACTGGTAAGGCGAAAACCGCAATTTAACCTGTATTCAGTTTTATCACGAGCATATCACTCTGTACAACCACAAACAATAACATATGAACTAGATGAAAATGTAGTTTGGGTGACAGTTGCTTCTGCTTAACAGGTATTTATTGTTCATGATTATTGCTAGTCCAGATCACCGACAGTAGCACTCTGCACCTACGTGAAAATGTGCGCACATGGGCCAGTTTTGTTGGTCAGCTGTTTGTTTACACACGTCAAGTGAAACAGTCGTGTTCCGACGAAATTTATGACGGCATATTAAATTTTCCCTTCACTGTAATGTTCACTGCTAACGATCAATATTTCAAACTCTAAGTATTTTGTAATTAAAACATGGGTGCTTGGTGCTCGGTATGTGTGAACGTATATGGATCAGTTTGTACTGTAAAATGTGATGCTACATTTGTAAAATGAAAAAAAAAAAAAAATCCCGACTTCACTCACTTCCGTGTATTTAATCGAACGGTATGTCATAACGCCACCAGAGTATAATAGACGCAAAAATAAAACAGAGAGTTGTTTCAACTCCTGCACTATAAACACATCCAATCGTTCATGCCAGTGGTTACCCACGTTGGCATTGGCCCAATGAATTATGGGAAGTGAAGGTAGCCAATCAGGAGTCGCATTCAGACAGACAACAAGAATGTCTTTTTTTCACTCCCATGCCATGAATTAATCACGAAATTATCTGTTGCAATGTATGTATAACTCTGTTGGGAATGTAGATCATAATGGAAATATTACAGAAAAAAACTAGTCATTACATGTATGTAACAGATTGCCTAATTAATCGGAATTGAGCACATTTACCTTTAATGGTAATTTAAAAGATTTGTTCCATTCCAAAGGTGCAAAATTAAAGTCACCTCATGTAATGACTGTTTCTCTGTGTTTTTTGTTAAGTTTTTCAACAAACATAAAGACTTTTGGGTATATTGTTAAGGAGGTACCTAACAAGACTTAATTTCTACCTGCGAAAAGAGCACCAATACCATTTACAAGTAAACCTTAGAAAACAATGTATTTTCAACGTGTAAGTCACAAGTTTGCTGTGTTACCTGTGAAAAATATATCTGTCTACAACTACAAATGGTTTTCAAAGCATAAGGGCATTCTTAACAGGAAGAACGCCACACCAGATTAGCTGCCTTCCCATCATTCATCAAGTCTCTACCGTCATTACATCAACTAGAACCAGCTTTCACCAAAACTGTCATTTAAACCCTGTATTTTATGTTATATATAATCGAAATTTGGTTTATGTCCACATTTTTACCATGATACAACCACAGAAACAGGAAAATGCATAAATGAGACACTTTAATGCTATATACACAATTAGTAATGATGAAATAATTATATACAATATCTATAATACAAAAACACAACATTTATAATAAACCATAATGTCAAGGTGAAAGTGTATTTATTCCATCATTCACAATGTGTCTTTTATCATCATTTGCACTTAATGCTATTTTTGGTTAATTTCACTGAATACATTTCATGTTTATAAGTTATAGTTAAATTCATTGATCTATATAATTCACTATTGTTGACTAAGCATTCTTTATTGTCATCAAGTGATATTTTATTCTTTATTACTGATTTGTAACAACCTTCGATTTGTCTTTCTTCCATCAGCTACTTTATAAGCATTCATTCTAGCTATCAATCCTACAAATTCAGATATTATTTCACCATTACATTTATCTTTCCCAATACCTTTTCATCATTTTGGTAAATTATAAACATTTCATGTGGATAATCACTTATATCAAAGTGTTCAATCATATCTTTAAAAAAGTAATCTATTTTATATTGTATGTGTAACTATAAGTATCTTGAAAGCACAACTCAATATTTTTTCAGATTTTGGTTTCATTATTCTATAGTGAAAATCATACATAAGTTCTTTAGATAAATCTAATACCCACATACCAACATAAATTGGTTTATTAAATTTAATTTCAGTTTTCTTCATATGAATTGCAACCAAATTTTCATTAAATATCGTTCAATGATTAAAATTTGATTTATTTATTAATTTATCTCATTTTTTAACATCTGATACTAATTTTATATTAACTCTATTATTTATATTTTTCATTGTCTTACCAAAGACTGAATTATTCAGTTTAAAGAAATCCAGTTCAGAATCATTCCTTCCTTTCATCCTCATTTTACTATTCAAATATATATGTTTTCGCAACCAATCAAACTGTATAATTATAAAACAGTGTGTATTTTTGTTATTTTCATTCCTAAAGATAAATACTGTTTCGGGATTCTGTAGTGAAATACATAATTATACTTGTCATTTAGAGTAGTCAACAACTTACATTCTTTAGTTTTTGGTAAAATTTTATTTTATGGTGCTAATGCTCTTTATGTTTGTCATGTAATTCAATTGGGTACTCTAAATCAACTTCAAATATACTGTCAAAGAGGGTGATTACGGACAATGGGCTGATTTTGGACGCTATGCTTTATCTTCTGTTATCACTAATTTCTACCTTCACATGCTACTTATTTTATGTACAAGACTCAGTCAGAAAGACTCATTGTCGAAAGTTCTCATTGTATTATGGAGTGGAAACTTTCTGTTGTTGTGACAGGTGGAAAAATATTGTACTGTCAGTTGCCTACAGGATCAGTAGGCTTGCGGCACTGTCAGAAGTCTTGTGTAAGTTTGTTACGAATGTTGTGTAAAGTTTCAAAGAATCAGAGGTCTTTTCGAAATTGTGTACTTTGTGGGGTGATTTTGGACAATGCCAAGAACATATTTTGTAAGAAAGGTGTTCAAGATTGGTGTAATTATGACCCAGAAATTTTAAAGAAAGCAGTTCGCGATATTAATGTATAGAAAATCATTTAGTAAACAACTTTCCTTAACTGAGCACTTATCCCTTATTTTAATGATGAACGTCATTAAAATATGTTAAAAGTCACTACAACCAAACAGAAAGAAAGTAGAATAAAAAATAGTCAATTTGTGTCCAGAATCACCCCCATACACGTCGAAACACTGTACAGAGATTGAAAATACACGTGTCCGAAATCACCACAGTCCACTTTATTTGTCTATCTCAGATGCACATAGACGTCCTTTTTGTAGGATATTGTACTAGTTACACAGAAACCCCACCACTTCCATAAAGAACAATGAAAGTTGAGAAAACCTACGAAAGTTATAGTGAAAATAATCTCCAAACTGTCCGAAATCACCCTGTCTGATATATCCATATTCAGAATTAACCGATATTTCCATCACATCAATGTCTAAATTATTTTCACATTCAAATCCGATATATTATGGTCAATATTGTGATACTGCATAGGTACATATATTATATGCATCTACATACATTAAATAATTCCATCCTTTATTTGAACCATAATGTTTCATGCATTTATCATTTGCTTTGACATATCTTTTAGAACATTTACATATATTTTACAACATTGCTATCATTAATATAACTTCATAATCACGTAATCATTCAAGAGGTTGTTTTGTCATTTTTAACATAATCCCATCATAAACCAGATGATGTATAATGCCAAGCAGGATCCAATTCATATGCTTTCATGCATGAAGCTGTACAATTGAGAAGCTGAATAAATACATTTTAATACAGTAGTGTTTCTGAAAGTGACCTGACACACGAAGAACAAGAAAACAACAATGCACAAGTGAATTTGGAAGGTAATTAAAAAAAGAAAGCTTCTAGATGCAAAGACAATGCAAATTCACCCTCCACTGAAAAAAAAAGAAATTCTAAAATTGTGAATTGAAGTCTAAAATTCTCTCGCAAATTTAGGAGACAGAGCTATGTAATCGATTTTCCTACATTCATGATCCAAACGGGAGTGATTGAGCAATACTTTTCCCAAAATGATTCTGCAAAATATATCTTTTTGACTGTTTTGTCAAGCAAAGTGATTTAAATTAATATTTTCCAAAATAAGTTAATATATTGTGCAAATGGGGAAACGAATGAAACCTATAACTGAAGAGAAGCTTTACGGATTTCTTAGACTTGCGTTCTTTTGCAGTTATCATTTTTTGTCACAAAAACGTCATTATTGGTGTTGTTATAGTGATCTGAATGTTCCACTTCTTTTATCTAACAACAATACAGATAAACTGTATGAAATATGTCTGCTAATTACTATTTTGAACAAAAACTTCCAGAAATAACGGCTTCCAGATCAGATTCAGTGTATTGAGAGCATTGTTCAATTCAAAGGATGATCTTCCCTAAAACAATAAAATCTGACGAAACGAGTGAAACCTGGGTACAAGCTCTGCTGTAGTGCAGATATGTCAGGTTACATCTACGAATTTGATGTCGACCAGGGTAAAGCATTTGATAAAAATAAAGAGAAGTTCGGTCTTGGTGGGAGTGTACTGCAGAAACTGACAGTTCACAATCAATACAATAATTACGTAGTCTTGGTGGACAATTACGTCTCTTCTGTTGATCTTTTTGGATATCTAAAAGCCAAGGTGTATACACATGTGGAACTGTGGATCCCAATAAAAATGACTTACCAAACAAAAGAGTGGTCAGGGCTAGTACAAATACGCTACCTCATGTATTTAAATGCTCACTGTTGTCACAATACTGGAGATGCCGTATTTACACTTTAGCTATTCCTCAATTAAACCTTAACAATGATGTCAGTCAAGGTTCTGAGTTTCTAGTGTATGGCTGTGTCCACCCAAAGAAAGTTTTGTTAGGGAGTTCATCACTGGTAGTAGATTTGCACTGCACTGCCTGTCATGTTAGTAGATTTGAAATGTTTTGTTTTACGTCTAGTTTTCCTTGCCAATGGATTTGTGGCAGTTTCTAGTAAATATTTATTCTATAAATATTACCCTCCAAATTATAATGCTCACAATTTAAATTTATTTCGTAAATAGAAGTTTAACTCTCGATACACTGTCCTCTAGTTTCTTCTGATTAGCAATGCTGCAGTTTCCGTGAACTTCATTTCATCCACTTTTTAAGCCTTACACAATGCGATAATGAGGCTTATTCTACTATGTAATTTAATCTTCAGATCTGGTAGACGTGGTATGGGTCTAACAAATGAGGAAATAGATACTTTCGAAAAGCAATGAAAATCTTAATGATTTTTGTCTAGATTCCTCATAATATCATGAACAGGATACTATTATTCAAACGTGTATCCTAGTTCCGATCCCAAAAACAATTCAGACGCAATGAATATGATATTGAAGACGGTACCACTCTGTGGAGTAAATACCATACAAGCAGAACTCCAAAACAATGAAAAGAATATCATAAAAATCATCCCTGGTTCAAAACGGAACGCAAGGAGCATCAGGTCAGTGAAGTAAGCTCTTTCATTCATTATAGATGGTAATATAATTGATGAGGTAATTACGTGTACTAAGTTCCACAAAACACAGAAAAATCTAACAGTCATTACTCAAGAGACAGGAAGTACAGCGAAGTAACGAAAGAGGAAATGATAGTACTGATGGGTGTATTATACATGACTTCTCCACTTTCGGAATAACGTTATATTTCTTATACTTATACGCAAAGGTAATCTATGTACTAATTCAGATATTAACGAATCTAATATTTCTAACTGTACATTAAACTATTTTTGCCATTAGGATCACTTAGTAGCTATATACTGGCTTTGTAACTCGGAATACACAGCTGCTGCTGAAGTTATGATAATTGGCACTGCCGCCCAAGGGTTGAAAGCTGAATTTGACTGTCAAACTTTGGAAGATAGAATTACATTTTACAAATGGAAAGGCAATAGGAGTGTATATTTTTATCTAATTTTTGCAGAACTGAAACAGTTAACATAAAATTGAAACAAAATTGGTGATGGCCCCAGTAGTGGTCAGAGATTATAACTCGCATGTGGATGTAGTTTATAAAGCAGATATGCACCAGTCCATTTATGACAGAGACTGTAAAACAAAACGATAGTGGCACCGCCTAAGTTTTGTTGCCATCGATATAACATATGTGAATTCATACATTATATGTTCAGATTTCAATGGATGAATATCTTTCTTTCAGTTCAAGGATATGGTAATTCAGAAACGTCTGAAGGTAAAACAGTTTTGAAGAAAATATGAAGACCAAAGCAAGAAACGTTTCCTAGCTCTTTACTAAAGGACGAAAGACTTTTTCAACTTCTAATGAAATTTGAACCCAAAATCTTGTAGCTCATTGCTCAAATTTTGTTGCAAATCATGGTAGTTGTGGAAACTGTGCTATTGATAGTATAGATTCAAGGCCTAATTTAAAATGTTCTCATTGTAAAGTATTCTTTTGTGTCAATAAAAAACGGTTTTTATTAGTGCCATTTTTCATCAAGTGTGTTAGTGTCTTTACCCTCGTGACTAGATAGGACTTTCATGACCCTTTTTGAAATGAATTAATAACATCCAAATATTATCATTTGTTTCGGTTTTTCTTTATACTAAAAAACCTTATTGCCAACAACTAATACATCACAGAAAAATCAGAGTGAAAAGTTAAAAATTCAGGCCATAAAGTGTTAATATTAGGCATTTTATCTTATGATAAATTAGGTGATAACTTATCTAAGGGTGATGCCATAAATCTAAATGTATCAATAAAATTCATTTTTAAGTTACAGTTTGTTTACCACGGCCAATACATTTTTCTTCATTTCTGGTATCAACTCTATTTCTCTTTCATCATATCCAAGTTCTTTCATAAGTAAATATGACTCATAACCATTTAGATTGTGCAAGAATATAGGTGTAAATGTTGGTCATTGAAGTTTAAGATTACATGCATTACATAGTGCTGCATTATAAAATCCAATTAAATGTTCATGATGATATACTTTTTGTTTTTTGGTGAATAAGCTTCTTCCCATAATGAATACTTTGTTGATTTAGAATGGTTTTACTGTTGTTGTGCTGTTAACTGTTTCATTAGTTCTATTTGTGAATATTTTCACCAATTTCTTCTACTTCACCTTAATAAATTTCTTAAGTGCATCTTGTCCTGTATATATAACAGGATCTTTATATTTCTCATTAATATATTTCACATAGTAACAAAATGCAGATGGTTCATGTTTTTGATATTATATTGTATATGATTCGTCTGGATTTCGGTCACATGTATCCATCTTCGATAATAACAAAATCAGCATATATAACAAATTTAACACGCATTGTATGGTTATAATTTTATGCATTCACCTTTATTAGGTACTCTAATTATGACATATTTTTCTTTAGAACAATTGCGTATATGTGAATTAAGTTTACTTTCTGAATTAAAGTGTTGTAGACACATTTTAGATAAATGAATTTATGATGTGATGTTTCCTGATTTCTAACTAAACGTGATAAATCTTTACTCCAGCAATGGTGTGAATTATTAACATTTTTCATCTATAATAAATCTATGTGCACTTTATTTTCCCATTTTGTAAACTTTAATGGATAAATGTGATTCATGATTCGAATGAACATCAATATATATATTAAGTTTACATTTATGTTTAGGTATATTGTCCATTTTACCTGGATATTATGTATCAACAATATTAGTTTCTAATTGTTTCATACATTGTATATAGTTACTAGATGTTTCTGGGTTTTTACCAACTGCATTTAATGCTGATGTTATAGACAAGAAGCATTTTTCATCATTCCCATTTATACATGATTTCTTAGCTTTTGGTATTTTAGTTAGCTCAATATATGAAAAACTATTAATTTGTTAACTCCTAATTGAAAACCAGTTATTCTATTTATCGTACATCCTGATCCTCTATCATGAAAATCATGCATACATGTTAGGATATGACATTTAACTTTTACATAAAATTTATTTAGCTCTTTATAATTTGTAATGTTATACTTGAATGTTGAGAATATAAAATTTTCATTTCATTAGCAGCATTAAATTTAAATTCACAATACAATATTAAATTCCCTTTTAATAGAGTGTTTATTTTACGATTATCTTATATTAGCTGAAGCATAATAGGTTTAATTGATCTTTAATTTTAAAGTTGTTGGCAATATTACACGTTTGTAATTCATTTTGAAATACATTCTGAACTGAATGATAGTAATGAAGTTTTCTTTTATTTGCTTCTTCAAATATGTCTGAAGAAAATGAAAATAGTTTTTTACTATATGCAATAACTGCATAAAATTTGTTTTGTGTAACTTAGAAGATCGATTTAGATTTAAATGTTAAGCAACTGTTGTCAGTTCATTAATATTCATTTATACTGAATCTTTATTTTCAATATTAACCTAAGATATATTGTTAAATCAATATAGGCTTTACATAGTTTAGGATAACATTTCAGATTTATACTCTTAGCTATAGCTTTGAGTTCTCTGATGTTATCTCTATTTCTTAAGGATAGTTTTGTTGTCTATGTATATAGACAATATTTCCTGATAGATATTAGATAGTTAGATGTATCTATTTATGTGTATAGTTATCATGAAGAATATTTAGTAGAAATGTTCAAATGCTTATTAATCTTAAGGGACTTAACTGCATGGTCATCAGGCACTAAACTTCCAGCAACTTATGATGGCATAAACATCCATGCCCACGGGGAATTCAAACCCTCAATGGGGATTGGCCTTGCTCAACTTAGCATAACACCTCAATGCGCTTGACCGTTCCAACATGGAATATTTAGTAGTTGTACATACAAAGTTTTATCTACTTATTAAGATTAAAACTATCAGTTTTGTTGTCTATATATATATAATCTATTGATATTGGCAATATTTACAGTTCAATGTGTTTATTTATGTATATAATTATTATTAAGAATATTTAGTAGCCAAAATTGTCTATATAACTCAGATATTTACAGTCTGCTATGCTGCGACTTGGAAATAGAATCATTACATAATTATAATGTTTAATACCAAATAATTCATTATAATTTATACTAATCAAAGAAAATAAGTTATTTAAATCATAAAATAAGAATAAGATCGTAAAGTACAATTTATTTATAACATATCATAATTAGCTTTGTTTGCTGTTATTAGTGATTTTTCATGTCATTTAAGTTTACACCTAGCTACACATATACCACATCATATGTAACTTTTATAAACATTTTATCTTCGTTTGTTTCATAATATTTCTTAGTAAAATAACATGCGCATTGATTACATACTTTGCAATGTCCATCTTTTACAAATTTGTTAATATGAATTCACAATATTTTTATTGTCTTTACATCAACATTTCTTAGTTTTTCCATATAGTACATCAAAATTTAACTATTTATTTTCTAGTGTGGTATAAATTATAAAAAATTTAATTTATCTATTAATCCTTAATATACAACATTCCCTCCAATCATAGTTGTGGAAACATGCCACCCTATCATTTTCCATATCTATATGGTAATTTAACTTTGAACTCATGATTGAATTTCAAAAATGTTTTGCAACCAGAGTTGGTATTTTTGACATCAAAATTTGTAATTTGATACTTTTTATTGACTTCAACATCATACAGTATCATCAATGGTATAATTTTATTGATGCTATTAAGCTTTGTAGCTAGATCCATTTATATAGTAGAAAAATATTCAATCTATTGTATTGTATTTTTAGTACACCTATTACATCTGGAATTAATGCAGAATTTATAGGAAATACTGACAAATCAGTTGCACTACCTTTTCCTACCTTCTTTGTGAGTTCATTATAATCATAAATAGTATCATTTTTGAAAAAAAAAAGACATGCCATTAGTATATCTAAGTACTGAAGGTATTCCAGGTAGTAATCCTGATAAATCGCTGGTTATAACAGCACATCTGTTATATTTAAAATTACATTCACCTATTACAACATACAACAAGTCATTATGGAACACAAATGTTCTACAACATTAATTTAATAATTACTATCCATTCCTTTACTAGATATTGGTTTTGGATATCATGGTATCAGTTGTATGGTATTTAAATACAACATATGTATTAATTATTATCACACTGATCCCATATTACAACTTCACCAGTTTGAATTGGATATATTTCGTTTATTATTAGTATGTTTTTGGGTAAAAATGTTAACCAATCTGTAATTAACTGTGATTTCGTATCATTACGTATTCACACCCATTTTTTATAAATAAACATATAAATTTTCATTTGCAAACAGTAAGTGATCAAAATGTTTATTTTCACAAAATGATGCAACTGGTTCAATTGGTGTAGATGATGTAGGTAAATTTACAATTATTTTTGGTGTTGAAGGTTGTGGTGATACTTTACTATATAAACTTTGAATAGATTTAACATCATCTTGCGATATCTCTAAATGTGATTCATTATAGTATGCATACTCAGTTGATCCATACACATCTCAGTGCCATAAACCATATGTGTGACGAATTTCATGCACTCACACTTCAAATAGTTTTTTTTGGTTCTGTGGTGTATTATAATCAATTTCCAAATACCACAATTCGTCGTTAACCATATGTATTTCTACTGGATCATTGTTCAAAGTTGGGAAAAATGCATGTCATAACACATTACCTTTTCTGTCTATATCTTTCGAACAATGCCTCCTATTATAAATTTCTTATCCAAGTTTTTGTCTTTTATTTGTAATTTAGATATCTGGATTCTTGCTGTAATGGTGATACTGTGTAACAACATATTTTTGTCACAAATTATATGCTGCTTCTGCTACACATAATACTTTTTAGTAGCAGCTTTATAAAACTATTTTATATTTTTCTTTTCCTTTTATTCATGGTAGTTCTATAGCAACCAAATTAATATTTCACACCACAACTAAGAATTTTCTTAAAATTTAAAGAATCATTACTTAACTCACAATTTATTTCAAAATTCAATGTTATCTGAAATAGCTTTAATGCTTCTCTAAATCAGTAATCACTCGCTTGAGTATTTTAATTATCTGGAATAACCAAATTCCATGTAATGCTTTGCTCTTATCATTTGCAATTACTATTTTCACCAATAGTAGCAATAGAAGTAGCTTCATTTACATACATTTAAAATGATGATGACCCTCATCTTCTGCATCTGAAATAACAGTAACAGTCATTTTGTTGCCGGTTAACCAATTGAAAAGATCCTTGTAGAAGAACTCACAGCCATGAGTATACACTTCTAATTTTTGTAAGACATCTATATTCTTCTTGTCAGTGGGGTATCTGCCTTTTGGATAACGTTTGTTGTGAGGAAGAGAAGGGGCCTTGGAAGATTTCGCAAAACTGAAGGTATTCGTACCTATACCCTTGATAATTCAGCTGGTGACTAGTAGCCCGTTTATCTTACTGTTTTAACGAACTCTGTGTATGTGGAGACCTTGCAAGTTTCTACATTTTTCTTAGGGATTGATGTAGAAAGGTTGCCACGAATCTCTGAATGAAAGAATATGACTAATGACTATCTCCTGAATAGTTAATTTACATTGAAAACTGGCACATACGTTTCACATCTGTTCCTTCTGCAATACACAGAAAATTCTTAGCTCTTTTTGACAGGTTTAGATCTGACATAATAAATGAGTTCTGTGCTACACAGTTGGTCTTAAGGTGATCTCTATGAATCCGCATGTAATCCAGAACTGCTAAAAAGTCACATGTGGTTTCTCAAATAACCGATTCAATTCTATATAGTGATCTTCTATGTTATATACAAAATGTTTTCACATTCTATATAACCCATTCTAAGATTACTGTGTGAATAGAAATGTATGGTATACTCTTCAAGTTTAGATATGACATCTGTGAACGTCATTTATTAAATTCAAAATAAATTCAGTGGTGGTTGGCCATACGCCACTAGATTATCATGATTTAAAAAATGATATTCTGTGTTTATTCATTATGTAATTTCAGAGTCTGTGAATGTAGACTCTGTCTATATTAATGAATTCAATTTTAATTTTATTATTCAGATAATTATATTAACCTTTATATCACCACTTCTGTGAATTATCAAATCCTAACCCTTGTACATATACTTATACACCTATTTTTCTTAACGTGTTTCAACAAGTTTTAATTTGGATATTTTGTTTCCTGTAGTTGTTCAAGAAATATTCTTTGATGTCTTTCAGTTTATATGAGATAGGATTTGAAAATAAAACATCTTCAATTTCAAACAATTCTGTAAACCAATTAGCAGTATCTGCTTTCTCAAATATTCGTTTCAATTTTCTTATTCAAATTTTATCGCAAATACAGTACTTTGCTTTAATTGCATACATATCATTTGCAATAGGTTAATAATTTTTATTATTAACATCAATAAGTTTCATTTTTATAGTTCAATATTTTGTGTTATTATATTCACCTACTAAGTTTGATACATCTAGCCACTTGTAATTTCCTTGACTAGAAAATTATTTCCACAATTTTTTTCTTCTAATGTTCTATTCAATCTTGTAACAATAGATGCTATTAATTCTGTAAAAAAAGAATGATTAATGATGTATTTTTCATCAGTTCATTAAATTCTTTGTTAAGGAATTCTTTTGAATTATCAGGTTGAAAATTTCGTGGTGTTCTGTGTCTAAATATTTTTTTCAAAAGCATCAGTTACATGTTTTATCTTTAACTGAAATAGCCCAAGTAAATTTTGAAAAAACATCAATAACAATAATTAAAAATTTATATCCTTTGTTCATATTCGAGATTTCTTTCAGCATTCCTGAATCCATATCAACTGAATCAGCTTGCCATAAATCATCTCTTCCAAACGGTGCTACTTTTCTTCGAGTGCAATTTTTTCTCATTGGTTTATGTAATTCATATATATATTTCTTCACTGGGCAGCAATTTGCTACCCGTTCACCTACAATATTTTTAATAAATTTTTATTTTCCAATCTGGACATATGCCTTCATGCCTCCCAATTTTTTGTTTACTCTGTGAGGATTGTGCATTTCTGTAAATTTTTTAGACCTCCAACCATAAATGTGATCAAACTATATAGCACAAAATCTTAAATTATCTCACCATAGGTAATTAACTTCACATCAACAGAAACAATTTTAACTGTATCTTCCAATCTCACAGTTAGAAAGTCTGGTTTGTGTACCATTAATAATTGAGTGACGTTATTTAATTCATATTGATTATCAGATATATTTATTGTAATCTTTAAATGATTTATCTATGTTTATATTCGTAACCAGAATAGTAATTATTTTAAGTCTAAGATCATATTCAAAATTTTACTTCTTTTCCTGTCATGAAAGTAAATTCAATGGTTTGTCTAACATGTATTAAATATTCTAGTCTATTACACCTTTCTAAAGCAAATGTAAGGTCTGTGTGCATGCTTTTTAAATTGTGATCAAGACTTGCTACAGTGTTAAAAATATCTTCATGAATCTCCATTATTTCTTTTATTAAAATCTGTTTTATTGATATAAATAATGAACTGTGTAGAATACTCGTATGTTCCACTTTTGTAACATGTTCATGTTTTACGTATTGTTTCGTGAGTACATCATAACCACCTATTGGATCTTTTACATCAACTTATATTCTTCCTTGAAAATCTATATAACTTCTTGTTACTTTGAAAATGTTACGATTTTTTTTGTTTTTGGAACTAATGATTCGAATTTATTTCCAAAATTGTTTATTTATTACATTCAGAACATCACTGAATTTATAACCATCTGATAGTAGCTTTTACATAAATATATACAAATTACCACATTCTAGTTCACTAAAATTTTGGATTGTTTGGTTGTTGTAGTATAATTCATTTTGGCCGAAATATTTGACTAGTTGTTTAGGTATATTAGCAACAAACGAATGGAACACAAATTTATTATCTTTAGTCTTACAGTAACATATCCAGTGTTTACCAACATGATCACAAATAACAAAATTAACTGTTCTATATTCAGAAATTTCTGATTTATTTCAAAATTCATCACAAAAGTGTATAAATTTTAATTTCTGAGAAAGTTGTTCTACATCAAAATTACTTAGTGTATGAGGATATTGGTCAATTACTTTTTGCAACGATTTTTAACCATGTACCTTTCTTTCACATTATCGAAAAGTGTTTTTTTCCGATTCTGCATCAGATTTTTCCTTATTTATGACTGCATTTGCAATTGCTACAGATCTACCAGCACATGAACCAATAGTTGCTGCATATGGTGATGCAGCAAAAAGTTATGGTAAAAATCCAACTTCATGAGATGTTTCTTTCTTTTGTGTTAGATATTCATTTATCTTTTTCACAACTGGAAGACATGATGTAATAAGTAAATTTCCACCACTTCCAGAATCACTTTTTCTGTTTTTAACATCAGTTAAAAATTAATCTATGCTATGTAATAGTTCATTACTATTTTTAACTTATAAGTGCTTTAGATTCAATTTTTCCACTAGGTAGCATAGGATAGTCAATATTGAATGTACTCAATTATATAGATGAAAAAAATATAATTCCCATCCATTATCAACATCTAAGCCCATACCTAATTTTCGTTTTCCGCACATTATTCCTTGTACAGCTGTTGCTCCACCGTTTTCACATAATGAAGCATAAAAAGCTTACATTCATTCTTTTGTGGGTAATTGAAGTTGTTTATATGATTCGTGTCCTTTTTCTACATCTCTGTGATCACAATACATAATGTCATATTGTTTTCAATTTATTTATTCCAAAAAATCTGTATACTCAAAGAACCATTTCAAATGTGCAATTTATTAATTACTATATTTACTAATTCTTTTCCATATTTTTTACTCTGCCAGAATTTGTATGGTAAATTTAAAAGCTGTATGTGTGTTGTGGATGTTGAACCTATCGTTAGATCAGACAACAAATTGTTCCTTGACACAGCAATTTGGTTTAATTATGGCCCTGATACTGATGTATATGCTATTAAGTGAGAAACAGTGCATGAAACTGATTATGTGCGTAACGGATATTTTTAACAAAACAACTGTGACATGTAGCCTTTTGAAACAGACACTGACTATACTCAAAAATTTTGACTGCGAGAAAGATATTAAAAAAAACACAAATCACTTTCTTAATGCTTGACTGTGAGAATTTTATGCAGATCAGTTTCTAATTATTGAAATTTAGTATCAATTTAGTATCATAGTCAATTAACTATCATTTACTATGGCACCAATAATGAAATCCGTTCAACAATATTATTCACATCAATACTGCACTTTAAATCCACTAATAATTAATTATCAAATGAAGGAAGTAGGTTAATTTTCTAACTACATAAATGAAACACGAGAGAAAGTTTAAGCTACTTATTATTAATAATCAGCATTACATTACCTACATAATACAACTTCTGACTTGCTGGCAAAGCAGCCTCTGCTCTACATCGGAGCCATACACACAACCCAACCGCTCTCTAAGCGAGCTGAACCACTAGTACTACTCTCTCTCAGTGCGAGCTACAATGCTATGCAATACATGATCTTTGCCAAAGATGAAACTTCATAAAGGACACATATCGATACATACAGTAGAAGCGATATTATACATTTTCTTGCAAGCAAGTTACTCGATACAAAACAGGAGGCACAATGTTGGACATTTTCTTACAAAATAATTTTTTTATGGACACGTTTCAAATTATTAAAAAAATCAAATATGGAATTTCTTTAGGATTGTTCATAATAAAATAATTAAATTTATTTGTTAACATTGGAGTTCTGCCAACATTTTCGTTATGATAATTTTTTACCACGAATTTCTTCTCCATGAGTAACTGCTAATCTATTGATTAATTCATCTACACCATGGTGGAGTAGCCAAGTAGTCTAAAGCACCTCGCTGTGGAGTGCGCGGTTGCTCGCTGTGGAGGTGTGAGTCCTCCCTGTGGCATGGATGTGTGTGTTTGTCTGTAGGTTCGTTTATCTAGGTTTACGTAGTTTGTAAGCTATGGACTGATGACCACGCAGTTTGGTCCGATAGGTTTATAAATATTTGAACATTTTAATTAATGTACGTCATTCATCCAAACATATTCATGTGGTTTTTCAGTATATTTTTAATGAATCCCTCGCCTTTATTTTCAGGTGAACTATTTATAGTTAGTGTTTTTAAATTTATTAAATGAAGATTAACATTTTCTTTTATATAATTATTGTATTTAACACCTTCAGTTGTTTCATATTATTAGGATTTTTTCAGAAAATAGTGCACATGATTCATATAGTATATCTGCATAATTTGATAAATCAATAGAATCAAATTTATCCATAATATTGTGGTTTCTAGATAACAGATTTATTAGTCCATCTATTCGTTCATATTTCTTTCAACCAACAATTTATTTATTTCCATATAATTTTTAGTAGGTGTTGTTGCTGTGGTCTTCAGTCCGCAGACTGGTTTGATTCAGGTCTCCACGCTATCCTGCCTAGTCGTACAAGTCTCTTCATCTTAGAGTACGTTCGGCAACCTACATCCTTTTGAATCTGCCTACTGTATTCATCCCTTGGTCTCCCTCTACGATTTTTACCACACACACTTTCTTCTAATGCTAAGTTGACAATTCCTTGATGTCTCAGAATGTGTCCTACCACTCAATCCGTTCTCTTAATCACGATATGCCAGAAACTCCTTTCCTCCCCAATTCGGGTATGCACCACCTCATTAGTCATGTGATCTATCCATCTAATCCTAATCATTCGTCTGTAGCACCACATTTAAATATCTTCCATAATATTTTTGTCTGATGTCCTTATCATCCACATTTCACTGCCATACAATGCTACACTTTAGACAAATGCTTTCAGAAAGGACTTCCTAATATTTAAATTACCATTGGATGTTAACAAGTTTCGATTCTTTAGAAACGCTTTTCTTCCCATAGCCATTCTGTATTTTATATCTTCTTTACTTCGGTCTTCAGGAGTTAGCTAGCTGCCCAAATAACAAAAGTCATCTACTAATTTTATTGTCTCATTACCTAATCTAATTGCTTCAGCATCACCAGATTTTCTGACATTACATTCCATTACCTTCAATTTCATCTCGTTAATGTTCATCTTATATCTTCCTTTCAAGACACTGTCCATTACATTCAATTGCTCTTCCAGATCCTTTGCAGTCTCTGACAAAATTACTATGTCATCAGCAAACTGCAAACTTTTTATTACTTCTCCCTGAACTTTAAGTCCTTCTCCAAATTTCTCCTTGCTTTCCTTAACTGCTTGCTCATTGTACACATTGAACAAAATTAGGGAAAGGCTATAACCCTGTCTTACTCCCTTCCCAACCTCTGCCCTTCGACTCTAATAACCGCTGTCTGGATTTTGTATAGGTTGAATATAACTCTTCGCTCCCTATATTTTACCCCTGCTATCTTCAGAGTTTGGAAGAGTGTATTTCACTCGACTGGTAGTATACTGGTAAAAAATACCAACAGGCTTTAAGCCAAAAACTATCTTACTATGATTAATATATTCTGATTCTTTCACTTATATTTATTTTCCTAGCTGTGGCCATTTTTCTACATTTAACTTTCTCTTCACAATTATTGAATACATAATTAATTACTGAATAATTTAAATCTCTACTATCACTCTAGCTATCATGATGTGTGATTTCTGGTATACTATAAGGAATCATTGTTTCTTAGATTCTCTATTTTCTTCAATAACTTTCAAGGCCTTGTTCTATAGCATCAACAACAGATTTATCTTCTTCTTTTTATTTTCATAATCAGTAATTTTTTTTCATTTTTCAAATTCTTCCTTTAAATCTTCCTGTTTCTTTCTATTTTGTTTAGCTTAACAACTTCTGAATCGTATTTTGCAAAGATCTATAGGACATAAAACCATATATGTTTACATTTACAATCAAGGTGAACGTATCTTTCGCCTTATTTTTATCATATATGTTAAAGTTTCATGGTTATGTTGAGGTTTGACATTTACATTGATGATTGATGCTTTTGTTTATATTTGACTTTTATGTTTATTTTGTTAGAAAATATTTTATTCAAGATCTATATTTACCATCATTTCAGTTGTGTGTCATGTCTATAGTTGTAATACCAAAACAATCATCACTCCAACAATTATTTCACATATTTGTACATTCAACATATCGCAAGTCACTACCAATAAATTCACATTAAATGTGATGTAGATTATGTCATCCTCTCTCAAAATATTTTAATAACTGAGATTAGCTCTAATGTTTTGGTATTTTGGAGTACATATAGGTTTCCATAAAAACAACGTATTACTTTCAGCCTGCCTCTAGTAAAATATTCTCTTACAACATTTTGACTTTTATGAATGAAATAATGAAATACTACAAGTGAACTGTCTTGACATTCATCTAATGGTATATCATCGTCTTTGCTACTAATAAATGATGCTACAGAGTCACCTGTCGATACTTAAATTTTTAAATAAATTCCTAATACTTTTATTGTTATAGACTTTTAAATAAATATACAAATCATTAATTGTATTGCAGTTTAATCATCTTGGAACTAGAATATAATTGTCAATCATTAATGTTCTTTTATCACATCCACCAGCTCCAATAATAGCACATCTAATGGAATTATGTAAAATATTTTACTGTGTTTATTTTTTTGGTTTCATTTCTGGAATTTGTATTTTAGGTTCCCAGTCGGTTAATTACCAATAAATGAGTAGAATAAGTCTACTACGTGGTAATTCATCAGTATTCTAAAAATGAAGTGTTCCTATTCTGTAGCATTGGTTGGATTTTATACTTCATTTTTAACTGCAAATATAAAAATAATAAATTATAACGTGATTGTGAAGCAATAATAATTTGAACTGGTCAATATATTTTGGAAAGTTTGGAAAAATAAATTCATACAAAGAAATCTGATGCAAATATTAAAGCAGATGAAATTTTAAATAGAGTTACTACTGAGAGTTACATTAATCTGTTCATGGACAGTAAAGAAGATGTAAATATATCACATTTCCTAGGATTTAGTCATTAGACAATTAATGCGAACGAAAAGACTGCTCTTAACGATGTTACTAAGATTATTCCATTTGAATCAATAAATGTAAATTTTAATGTAGCTGATGGAATATATGTAAAGTATACTGATAATTTTCATCATGAAAAAATACTATAGCTTCATTTAAGCCATTTGGTTTACCAATAATTTATTAACATTTTCATGCTTTATTTCTTCCAATTCATGGTAAAATTCAGGATTTAGTAGTAACTATAACTAATTACATGATAATCTAATCGATTTCTATGGTACTACTTAATTGTAATTTCATTCTTAATAAATGAACAAGATCAAAAGATATGAGTTTCAATCGTTCCCAGTTAATGAACAGATTAAAATAATCTGAATGTTCCTAAGAAGAACATAGAAAATAATATAGATGTTGATGATGGATTGTAGCATCCTAGTAATGCTGATCATACAGTATATCCAACATATGATTGAAAAATTAATTCCTAAGTTCCTAATTGCTAACTACATAACAAACTATTTGATTTTATAATAATAAAAAGGGCAATAATGTTTCATCTGCAATTGAACATCCATTTATTTTATCAATATTATTTTGCAATAGTGAATTTCTCTTAGCAGCACTGTATAAGGTATGGATGTTCTACCAAATGGTGACATAAGAAATTTTGTGTTGATCCAGGACTTGAACCATAATTTTCATATGTCACCATTTGGTAGAACATCCATACCTTATACAGTGACCCTAAGAGAAATTTGCTATTGCGAAAAAGTATTGATAAAATTAGCTACACTGTAATTCGTCACCATACAGAAATCCATTTATTTCTTCATACGTTTTATTTCATTTAACACCATTTGTTATTGATAAAATAAGTATGGAAGGACATATAGATAGTAATAGAAAATTAAGTAAGAAGAAAAATGAACTCTTATATCCATTGGAAATGTTAGGTGCATTTTTCAAAGATTATAAAGAAACTAGCTTATATGCCCGTGCTTCGCAACGGTTGTTAAAGAAGGGCCTGTGTAGATCCTGGTTTTTAGGGTTTCGGACCTAGGTCAGCAAAAACAGAATCCTTGTTGGATCGTTCTGTCAATAAACTCAGTTCTCCTAGCTAAGATGTCAAATTTAAGTAGAAGTCATTGTCGAAAACGTTGAATGTTCATAACGTTTTTCATACAAAACGTGAAATTAAGTCCGTACTCCAGAACGATATAAATTCAATGTTATGTTGTGTTCATAAAGTTAACATTGCAGTGTGTAATTCTCTGTTTGAAGTAAACTTCTGAAAATACTTACATCGTTGAGACGAGAAATAGTAATAATTAAATCACCCACACCAACTAATTGAAGTATGACTGTGACTGTAGTGCAGCGCTCTATTATTCATTTGTTAGCCTATCAGCATTTTAGACTTTGTCGAACGTCGGTAAAGTATTGAGGAAAACGTGCCAAGAAGTTAAAAACTTACATTTCTGCAAACGATATTGGATAAGTGTGACTATTGATTTGTAACAGTTTTCACAAATATCTTCTTGAATAGGAATTTGGAATGAATTGTAAGACTGTGTGAATCATGAGACTCTATACAAAAGAGTTTCGCGTGAAAATGCTGGTCATAATGAGATGTGACAACAACGGATGTATCTGATTCGGTAAAATTTTACTTTCTATCCTGGCAGCCTCATGTTTTTATCTTGGCAACATCAATAGCACGATATAAAATTGTTGAAAAGCTGACCGAAACACATAGAGTGTAGATAAATACTGCTGTTCTTACTGTATGCTTGATTTCACGACAAAATATTTGCGTGTCACGCGATTGGCTTATGACGATGTCACATGATTCTCGTTATTCAACATCTGTTGCCAACATTATCACAGGAGGCCGCCGGGATATGAGTAGGACTACGTCGCATAGTTTTTCTTGACCCAGCTGTCAAACGATAACACCTTTCACATCAGATAGTGTCACGGCATTGATCTCTGTACTCTCTGGATGTTTAACTTCAGTTTTCTTAGCATGCCAGCCATAGATATTCATATTTAGTTTCTTGCCAAATTCAAACATGGCTGCTAAGAAGCATTTAAAGAAAAATAGAAGAAAATATGTTTCGATTCCGTTCCCATATCAGCCTACAACATCGAATATGGAATTAAATTCCAAATCAAGAGGTAAGCAAGCAGTTCTTTGTCAGGTAATGATCGATGGTAACTCGTTTGCCAAATTTAAACATGACGGACAATGCGAAATCGTTTTATTGCATTTTTTGCGAATTTTTGCTCGTCACACTCACCCTCTGCCACGCACCGTGACCAAACTTCCTTACTAACATCATTAGACCAAGGGCTATCTACCACCACAACCACGAGTGGGTGGCAGTATGTGGTCATGGAGAAAAGTCTGTCAGCACGTACAGACACAAGCCTTTTATATATAGATATAGATTATGGTTGAAAGTGAGATTACAGTAATTTTTAATGCAGTTCATGTGCAAGTGATTGTATTCTTAGATGGAGTTACAACAATAATGATGATGTTGATATAAAGGATACATTACCAAAAGAAGATAAAACTGTAGTAGAATGTATGGAATTTTGTGTACCTATGGTTAAATATGAACTTAATTATGAACTAGAGCAATGAGAAAATATACTAAAAAATCCTAAAACACCGATATCTTTTTTATGAATTACAAACCAAAAGGTAGTTGGATTAAGTGGTAAGAAAAATTTTGAATTAGACATCACAGATTACAATAACTCAATGGAATTTGATATGCCTTACTTTTAAGCCCACTTTAGGTTACAGTAGTAACACTAAAAGTGGGCTTTTGCGATCGCCTTTTGACAGCTCGAATTTAACCGTTCATCTGACACGGGAATTCAATACATGAATTTGTAGAAGACACATTTTTCTACAAAGTTGCTCTGTTATGTTTTTTTCCATATCTCGCATCGTTTAAGAGATATTTGCAAAAATAATGGCGATTTTTGGACGTGCGTCTGTCTGTCCTTAACATGATCACACTTTTAAAGTCGCACCATTCAACCGATCAGCACCAAATTTTACAGACATAATTGTAAGCAGTCAGAGACCAGAACCACCCCTTTTCAAATTAGTAGGAGAAAAATACTTTAGTAACACTAACAAAAGCAGTTTGGAAAGTAATTTTAATTGCAAGTTAACTGTTCATTTAACACGAAAATTGAGTAACCAAATTTGTAGAAGAGAAAATTTTCTACCACTTTGCTCTCTTATGTTTTTTTTTCATATTTCGTATCGTTTGAGTGATATTTGCCAAAAAGGCGAATTGACACCGCCGAATGAAGTTACGAAACCCAGCCGTTCCGAGATGTTATGTGACATTCTTCACCCAGAACTCTTTCTGGCATATGCCATGTTGCGTTTCATATTTGATGATTTTCTTATTATAACTTTCACGTTGTCATTTCAAAACAATTACGCACTGCCAAATTAACAATAACACGTTGTTCTTCATATGATAAATGATAATCTAGTGTCTAAAAATGCCATATTAGAATTAGTTAATAACTGTAATCAGTAGTACTAGAAAAAAGGACGAATTACTAATTGTTCATCGTAGTGTAGTTGGCAGGGCGTTGGATTGTAATGTACCTTCATGAGACAGAAGGGAAGGGTATGTACATTGCAACAAATTAATTTGATATTTATGGAAAATATTGTAAGTTATTAATTAGAATCAATGCATCTACTAAAATGTTTGTCTTTGGAATGGTTGCTATGGATGCCTTTAATGTAGTTGGTATTACCTTTCCTGTAGTTCAGATATGACTTTGTTCATGTTACTTTCTTCTGCGCTAAAACAAAGAGCAAATATTCTATTTCAAACTGTGATTACGTTTTCTTTTACATCTAAAATCACAAACAGAATAAGTGTGGTAATACTGAACTCCATATAACTCTAATATGTAATATATATACAAAGTTAGTACTATCATAACATCATTTACAGCAGTCATTGTAATACTATATTCACAGTTTCTGTACATGTGATAACGAAGACTATGTTTACAATTCGTTGGTAGGTATTTCATGGCTTGTTCTGGAAACAGAGCAAATGCCCTTTCCAGAGAAAGAGCTGTTACCTTTGAACACTTGGAATCTTGCAGAATGTAGTTGTGTTCTATTAAGAAGAGTATATGAAAACTTTTTAGGAAGCTAGGAAGCAAGAGGGAAAAAATTTGGAGGTGTTTGTTTATGTTCGTTCTGCATTGTTTGTTGAGAATTTTCATTAGAGATGGCATTGAACCAACACCGTCCGAAGAGAAGGCCTGTGCACTACATGTTATGTCATATCAAGCAGAGCCACCTTGAGACAAGGCCTCACAACAGCGGCCGCCAGCTTACTGGTTAGCTGCTACAAGGTTCTGGGCGTGCACCAGCAGCCACCCATTCGGCTAGCGGCTGCGGCGTGGCCAGTATGACGTAGCACAGGCACACACCACTGCTCACATCAGCCAGCCTGTGAGTTATGCAAACGAGCCCCACTCTGCTTGACATGACATGGCATGGCAGCGCACAGGCCTTCTCTTAAGATAGTGTTAGGTGAATTGTCTTTCTTTATCTCTCTTTTCATTGGTGCTTCGGTTTGATCAGTACTTTGTGGACGCTGGTTTGTTTTGTTCAATTTTGATCGTTTTGGATAACTCAATCTTCTAATTACAGAGGGCGTCAAGCTACCATGCCAGCAACCCTCTAACCAAGTGCACTGACCCACCACGCCCTAGCAAGTTTCGAACCACCGTCTAACATATTTGTACATCACAGACTAATTCCTCACCTATTATACTATAAGCGAACAGCTGCAAGAGTAAACCATAATTCTCGTACCAACATTAGATTGTAATTCATTGTCCAAAGAAATAAGTGTTTTTGATAATTTTCACTGCGCCATTGCTTTCATATGACAACGCTTGAAGTATAATAAGAAAATCGTCAAGAACAGAAAGCAACATGGCGTACACAAAAGAGATTTTTGGGTGCGGGATGTCACGTGAGTGATTCACGATCGCCAAATGTATGACGTGTGTTTAATCCAGGCTATAGTCACTCGTCCAAACGCCAAATGTATGGTATGTTCCTTCCAGGCTATAGTCATTCGTAACTAGTAAAGGCAAAGAAAATAAACTTTGAAGTACGAAGGCCAGAAAGGTAAAAATATTTTAATGTAAAAATATAATGAAAATGTGGGAGAGATACTAAAATGATAATTAAAATAGGTAAAAGGTCATAAGACTATGTTTCTCAAAGCTAAAGTTGAATATCATATAATACGTTCAAATACGCCGAGAAAAAATATTACGAGTTGGGAGCATAGATATTATTACAATAGAAGAATCGTAATCATATCATATAATTTTTCTTATTTATGTCAGTGCGATTATTTTTCATTGTATTTCAAACTAATCTTAAAAACAGTCAATTGCGTGATTCATCTTCATATGGTCATGTTATGTACTCTATATTTGAAAAATGGAAGAAATGAAGTATTTCCTCAAGAACAATGGCAGTTAGATTCGCCATATAATTAATTGAAATCTTATGAAGCATTTCGTGATTTCAAACATGTTACACATATGAAAGCACTAGTCAATATAAATCTGTACAACTTATTACCAATTATCATATCACTGTGATGTGATCAATAGTTCACATACAAAAAAAAGGTTATTATAATACAAAAAGCAACAATGAAGTTATGTGTTACATTTAACGATAACATACCAGCTCATAAACTAGCATACATAGTAATGGATGGAAAGAAAAATCTGCCTTATGATGCTGAACATAGAATACTAACAGAAAATTTTTGATTCTTTGACATTTTCAGCAATCCATCAAATTTACTTTAATTGCTCTAATTTGAACTTCTATACATTCATCAAATTCATTTTGTTCTTTCATTTCTAAAATCTGTTACCATTTTTCTTTGTTACGTTTTGTATCATTTACTTTTATTTCACATTTATTATTTAACATATCAGCTGGTTTTGCTGGTTTTTTACCTTTATATGGTTTATTAAACATATCAAATAGTTATATCGTATGTATCATATCAGATACTAAACACAGATAAAAATGTGCCATTGGAATCAGTTATTAATTTATTTATTCATTAAACATTTTTATCGATATTTACGATTGTTGTATGGTTTCATTATATCAGGATAACAATTATAGCATCTTGTACCATCACTACACCATTGTGAACAATTTTGAAAATATTCAGGTTTATTATGTTCAGATAAATTAGGTACATCAGTCACAATGCTTTTTCGAATAGTTGAAATACTTTATATACATCGTTTTGTTTTCCATTATTAACATTCGTTTTGAATATTACTGGTTTCCTTCGAATGATATCTGTTCTTTTGATCATAATTTAAGCATTCCTTACGAACTGATGTTGGTTTACCTAATTTCATTCCATAATCTGTTATATCTTTCACCGTATCACATTTATCACACTTCTTCACTACGATGTCAATTTATTATACACAAAAAATTAACTGCTTGTTCTCCATTGTTTGTTGTCTATATCGTAGTTATATTAAAGTTGTATATATGCTACTTCTTCTATATTTTATACATATTGTAGTTTTTTATTATTCAGGTAAAATTTAAAAGTGTCCCATTCATGAATTTCCCTATTTTTGTGATTTGTATCATTGTGAAAATTTGGACAAAAGCTGATTTTATGATAAATGACGCAAAAGTAGTGATAACGACTGATTTTGGACTTTGTGTTAGAATGCCTATTCCTTATGTACCAAATAACTTTTTGTTGACCCCACATTTCTCAAAAGAAGAAAATAATGATTTTTTTGTTTGTTTTACAAACACACAAAGGCTACAATTTTAAATCTGATGGCAGTGGTGAAGTATGTTATTGTTGGCAACGACAACTGATTGAGCATTGAAAACTCAATCACACAGAATGAGGAAAATGATCTTTGTGTTGAAATAAACAATTAACGTTCATTTTGTTTTACAGTTAACAGGTTCATTTATGTACCCTGTTCAGGTACAGTAAATTATTTATCATTGCAAATAGAACATTTTGTTGCCATCATTAACATATCAGCTACTGCTACTATAACTAAAATTTAACCAACAGGAAATTCAGTGAATAAATCAGGTACACTTATTTCTTTTCAGTACACAAATTAGTTTTTTCAATCAACAATCTTTTCAAACTGTGGCTCCAACTTTATGGTTCTAATGTTTGTAAAGCTTATGGGATGTAACTGTGGGGTCATCACTCCCTAAACTTTGTAGTATCAACAAAATGTCTCTTTAAATTTTCGGCACTGAGGTTACTCTTCTATTTCAGTTTGGCGAAATTGAGCAACGAAAATGTTTGTTTACATCTGTGTGTAGTGCCAAAAACAGATAACCAACTATGTGAAATGTCTTTGATGAGGAGGTAGTTTTCTCTGTGAAGAAACTTGTAAACTGTTCAATACCGCTATTCTTAAATTTTCCCTTTATTGACTCATCTGCTTGTAGATCGATTATTTCAGTTTGCAAAACTGCTGGAACATCTTCCACTTCAGAAGAGGAGGGGTTGTGTGAAATTCGTATTTCCTTAGAGTGTGCATCTAAATTGGAAAACTTCAAGACGACTGTTTCTTCAGATGACTGAGATGATCCCCATGAAAGTGACCATGGAAAATTTGATCCATGTTCAGCGATTGGCAATTGGCGAAATTCAAAACAATTTTCTGTGTGACATTCTGCTGGAAAAAATTAATGTGCATGTAAAGATCACAAATAAGTATCCCCAACTTAAAGTTTTTTGTTCAATTCCTTTTAAATGGAGAGCAACATTAGCCAATAAAACTACTTTCTATAGTCTATTGGTCTGATAGAACTTCTAAGATTTTTTTTCGTTTAGAAATATTTCTTTCTCTATTCTCAGGCAAAAACAAGTAGACAAAATTTTACCACACATCAGTCACCTGACAGCTGTGTAGCATGTGCCATGGGAGATCACTGGACAAAGGCTCACCCTTCTCTAGGAAACATTTGAACTGGTGGTGTTTGATTCAATGGCTTCAAATAAAGTTCACAACATAAATTATGGGCCTCATTACACAAGAGATATCCATGGATTTTGTATAACATTCGTACTCATGAATAACAAATGTCAATGATTTGGGAGTGCCTCTGGCTTCATAGTCTGCGTTTAATCTTCCCAACAATACCTGAATATTTGCCACAGATATTTCTCCATTCCTCAGTTCTCCATATTCACCCAAGAAAGAGGGAGGCTGCACTTTGTGGCAGAAGTTAACTGTACCTCTTTAAATATGTAATCATCTGTTTTCTGCTATACAGGGAAATCAGTTCTGCCAGTTTTTCGGTTACCTCAAAGTTTGAGCTAACACCTGAAAAGAACAACAGAACTTGGATATTATTAATGAAGTCAGTAGATTCCTCCAGGGCTATAGAATACCAAGCAAAGGTGAATGCACTTTCGTGCAACTAATTTGTTATATCAGAAGCAATCTCTTTAACTCGAAGCACCACAGTGTTTGCTGACAGAGAAACAACTTTACATTGTTCCATTCTGACATGATACAGTTGTTGAGTTGTAATCAGCATGCAGTTATTTATGTAATCACAATCTTGGAATGGCTTTCCTCATTTAGCGATTTCGTGGGCAATTCTTAAGTATACTTTCATAGCGACTTCAGTTTCATAAACACGTTTCCTAAAAATGTTTTATTCCAAACATAGTCTACGATTAACATTTCGAATTTGTGCTCACATACATTGTCTTTGAACGCATCACATTGAGCACCATGCTTTGTTTCATAATGATGATGGATATTACAGTCTTTGAGCACAGCTATAAGTTCATTGCAGATTAGACAGATGGATTTGTTGCTTTTCTGTATGACGAAGTATGTCACTCCCCAAGTTTTATTGACTAGTCCATACTACGCATCGACTTTTCTCTTTTTCATTTCAACTGACGTACTACACAGTGTATACTTATCTGTCACTAAAATCATATAGATTTTCCAAAGAAAACCTTATGTAACAAGGGACACACTACAATGAAAGAACGAAACAAACACGACGAAATCACAATAGGAAAATATAGGCAGCAACTTACTTGAAACTGGTGCGTGGGCCGGAAGAAACGTCTCCACAGGCCGGATCCGCCCTGTGGGCCATATTTTGGAGACCCCTGACATAGAGTAACAGTTTTCAGTGTGTTTTCTTCGTTAAGAGTTGTGTATCATGCTCTTAAATAATTTTTTTGATTTTGTTAATTATAAGTATGAAAGAATGACTTTGAAACACTTGCACATTTTTGGGTATGTTTCCTTAAACTGACTATTTCAATTTCTAAGTTATGAAAGAAACTGTGAAAGACATATGCTGCTGACATTTCTTCACTGATTTGAAAACTAATATTGTTGCTCTACGACCTTCTGGAGTTGAATTTTTATTTATTTATCTATTTTTTAGAAAAAAATTAAGTGGACAAAATTAACATTACAGACCCTACAGCAGTGTACTTCATGGAGCGTAATATTGAATACTTGTACAAGTAAGAAAAAATATCTGGATTATTTTGATCTGTTGCAATGTTTTCTAAAATAACTAACTGATTGTTAAAGTGCAGATGCAAGTGTTTAGTGCCTTGAGCTAGAGATGATTAGCAGCCGTTGGGATAGGGGAACAGGGGAGAGGACAGGAAAGACTGGTGCGTATTCTCTCAGAGAATACTGTAAATGGCACACATTTGGAAAATCTTTTATATATCTTGGAAATATTTTTGTTTTATTTGGGAAACAGCGCCATACAATTTCTTGTATAGGTAAGTCTAGAGCGGACTGCATTGTCCAATAATGGCATCACAAAAATGGGATTTTGCTTGCAAAAAATGAAGAAGAAGAATTTAATTTTTTAACTTTTGTTTGTGGTTGAGAGTATGCAGAATCCAAGGTTTTGTGCATGAAAACCCATGGAACAAATTTCTTTTGCCAAAAGTATGGAAATTTTGGTACATTCTTTGGTACATGCTTCCTAAAAGGTTTTCATACACTGTTTTTAATGGAACACAACTACATTCTGCAAGATTCTGAGTTGTTCAAAGGTAACAGCACTTTCTCTGAAATGTGCATTTGTTCTGTTTCGAGTACAAGCCATGTAATACATACAAACGAATTGTAAACATAGACTCCTTTATCACATGTACATAAACTGGGAATAGAGTAGTACAATGACTGCTGTAAATGACATAATGATAGTACTAATTTTGTATATATATTAAGTACTAGAGTTATATAGAATTCAGTATTACCACACTTATTCCGTTTGTGATTTTAGCTGTAAAAGAAAACGTAATCACAGTTTGAAATAGAATATTTGCTCTTTGTTTTAGTGCAGAAGAAAGTAACATGAACAGAGACATATGTGAACTAGAGGAAAGGTAATACCATCAACATTAAAGGCGTCCATAGCAATCATGTCAAAGACAAACATTTTAGTAGATGCATTGATGCTACTTAATAACTTATAATATTTTCCATAAATAGTTAATAAACGCTTGGAAAAAATTAACAAGATAATTTGTTGCAATGTACATACACTTCCTTTCCGTTTCATGAAGGAAATACACTTGCCACAGATATCTAGTACATCCTCTACATAAAAAACTATCTGTATCGGCACTTTGTTCAGAATATTCATTATTACAGTATGAGAAAAGCTAACAAACAAACAACCTTTCCCTTTATTTCAAAGAATGTAAGACATTCTTTGTCAAAGCAAGCAACTCGGGCAGAAGAGGTTTTAGCACTTATGAAGTGGTACTTGGATAGTCCTCATTTGTTTACACTTGAGGACCTCTGCCATGTTCTAGTGTCATAGTAATTTTTGTTGTTAACTGTAGTATTACTTTAGGGGGAGATATGAAATATCTACATTTTTATAATACCTATAGATTACAAGAGCATAGCGAAATGGCTTCCAATTCTTGCAGCTGGTCTACCATGATCTCGTAAACAAGCGGCATGCAATATATAGCAAACTTCTCATTACATAGATCTTCATATTCAAACTAAATGTTACGTTGTAATATTTCCATATGTGCACACCTTCACCCCCTCCTTTTAATTCAGTCCCATTTTCTTATGATTCAGACCCAGAAAGCCGTACTAACAGTATAAAATAATATTTCATCCATTACAGCAGACCAAAAGCAGTAGCAACCGTTCTTCTCAGCTGTGTTAGCTGAGATGCCAAAGTAAAACTTTCATATAGACGTTTCATAGCTTCCCTCCAACCAAACAGTCAAACTATAACTTGATGTTTCATGTACATGCTATAGAGAAACAACACATTTCTGTTTGACGGAAATCTCGAACTCACACTTTACAACAGACGATCACATATGACGAAATTACGAAACTCTCATATAAAAATACGTCAGTGAAACCTATACTCCCTTATAACCGTTATGAAGTGCTGATAACGAATCAAATACTTACACACAAATAACACGTAACATGTAATAAAAACAAATAATTAGATATATAACCGCATACCTAAAATCAGCTTAAAAATCCGATCACAAACAAAAAATGTTTGAAGTAGTTACACCCCAATACAACAGCGTAAATAACACACACAAACATTACCTATCACATAAATTTACAGAATTATGTACTTTGCTGAGCAAACAAAGGACGTCATTCACAAAAGTCAAATATCATAACTACCATAACATCACACACGAGCTACAATAAGAAACTGATACATATAGTTTTACTGAAGATATTTGACAGTTTTATTTAATTTTTGACTGCCTGATGAAATTCGAAATAATATTATAGCAACCTGACCTAAGAGGTTATTGTTGATCAGGAAATGGAGAAGCCACTTCACACACTTTTAGCTATACTATATAACAGGGCAATCGACTTTTGACACTGTAGAACTATAGGTGAGAGCTTAGAAACGAAAGGGTGAATTGGTCACATGATTTCTTTATAACATCTTTGAAAAAATGTTGAAATTATATAAATTATAAGTTGAAAAACTTTCTCTTCTTGTAAAAAAATAAAAATAAAAAAAGTAAAAAACGAGAATAAAGACAAGTTGAAGATACAGCATTACAAAAGAATTCATTTTCAATCATAAAATAGAGATATCATCCCTTAAACATTTCTAGCTGAATTGAGCATCATGGCTGCAAAACTCCACAAGACTACACCAGCCAGACGATTCAATGTAATGTTAACATTGCATAATTTTTGTATTTCTTTTTGTTGAGTCGTCTTTACTTCATCAGGATATTTAATGATGTCTCATGATCATAGCAAGGAGCTCGGAACATGACATCTGCAGAAGAGGAGACAACAATGTACACAATTTTCATAATTTAAATCTAAGACAGACAGAAGAAACCAATAAATGTAATGTTATATTACAACATATAAATTAAGTTTGAAGATTAATTTAGTGTTCACTATTCTATTCTAGAACATATAATACAATTTCAGAAAATGATTTGTTACCAAAGTTGACTCTCTTTTTTATTTTAAAAGGTTGAACGAAACAGAATGGAACGTTAAAACACTGGAATCGGAAAATGTGAGGAAACCTCTCCTCTCCCAGTTACTAGAAGTCATTCATCGCATCACCAAAGCCATAAAAGCCAGGCGACTCTGTGCCGAACATCGTCAATGGAAATTTCTTCAGGGTCCCTTGAACGAAACTGGTGAGCAGCTTGTTTTGTAATTTGGGTTTTCAGCAAGAAATGGCGGTGAAATAGCCCACCCTCTTCCTCTATATCTTTACCTGTACAACACTAACTGACTGATGACACAAGAAATTTTCAGGAAATTTTCAAATGCAGTGATGTGAAAGCAACATGTGTATAGACACATGGCTGCAGTATCACAAACACAAGGTATTAAAAGTGCAGTGCATTTGGACAGTTGACCTATGTACTTTGTTGATTCATGACAGAATGTTAAAATTAGATGTAATAGTTCTTTTAAGCAGCTCATTTTTTCCTGTGACACTTCATGGTTGTTACTGAGCCATGCCTTCTCTGGATAATAGTCTCAATTCAGAAAACGATATTCAAATGGCTCGATCAAATTAATAAACGAAACGATTCAAGATAAATTTAAACCACTGGATAATTAATCAAGTCACAATGGGTAACAGATAGATAATAGGCAACAACAGTACCCTCTGTACGATAAACAGATCGGATCTTAGACCTTGATCTATTATTTGAAATTATGTGCCAGATTTGTTTCTTTATCACTATTTCCTATTCCTGCCCTCTTCTTTTATTACCATGAGGGGACGAAAGCTTGGCATCTGACTACATTTTGCCTAATGAAAGCAATGACATATTGCATATTTCTTAAGAGGAAATACAACCAAATTTGATGGTGATAGATGCTCAGTGTGTTGTCTCAGAGAACAACTAATTGCACCGACTTTAATTATGATAAAATCTATTTATTAATGATAAAACAGTGTAATTACAAATGTACAGTACGGCACAGAAAGGGATATGATGTGTCTGGAATACTTTACATCAAATCTGAATGTAATAATATAAGAATGACAAATATGGTCACCAGGCCATTAGGGCATTGTTTGTTTACTGCTTAATTAAAACAACCGTTAGCAATAAAAAGTAATTATTCAGTATAAAGTGCGAAAAGAGAGGGTGAGTACAAACAACTTCAACTAAACATCACGTTTCCAAACAATGATAGTAAACCTCATTAAGTGTTACATTGAACACTAATACCTTCTTTTACGTCGACTTGAGGTATCTACATATTAAGTTGTTATTAGGCTGGACCAGAACAGAAACTGCTGCCAGAATCTATGTTTATTGCAGATTCTGGGGGCAAAGGTCAGCACACAGTAATCACAGATCACATAGGACATAATACGAAGACGTTTCTCTATGATTTAGGAACAACACTGGAAAAAAACAATTGGAGAGTGGTTCTTGTTGATATATATGTATGGTCTTGGCACTATTGTAATATTATTCATTCATGGTTTGACTGATGGCCAATGTATTCGTCCATAAGGCGAATAAAATTATTTAAGAAATTTCTCAATAAAAACGGAGTTCTTCTTTATATTTTTATTTATTGTGGACATCTTAAATTAAACATCGAGTATCAAGAAGAATTTTATTCATTATGGTCACAAGTTCTAGTAATGACAGATGCACAGCTGAGGCTGGATCTCTTAATTCAACTTTTCACAGCTGAGGCTGGATCTCTTAATTCAACTTTTCACAGCAAAGTTAAAGTTACATTCTTAACCTAGTTGAGAGAGACATTTAATATGAAGTGTTTGTTCTTCCGTTTGAAGAAGAGATTTTAAACAACGGCGAGAACATTTCAATTTGTAAATCGTGAAAGAGTACACGACTGCAGATCCATGATAGAAACATTTCACTCTTAATTCCAATATGTAATAATAAGAAATAGAGTAAAAGTAATTAGGAAAGGTAAATGATTTAGTTATGAAAGCAGTCGATTTGAGGGTTCGACTGTAGTTGCAACAATGATTGCTTGGACACGCAGTAACCATTATTTAATGATAAAAGTTTGAGAATTTGGTAGTAAACCTTGTCGAACCAAAAAATTTCAACTTCTGTCAACTCTGGTTTGAATGCCAGCAATCACATGGTTCAGTCACCAAAAAATTAAGAGTAATGTTTACAGTATCATTTCTTTTGAATGCCCTTTTAAGTACCAGAATAATTGAACCTAAACGTTAGTGTACTTTACTCTTCTACAATTGAGAGGTAGCAATGATATCTTATTCATTTTATTCCACTTTTTGTTCATTCTGTTTATTTCCTTGGGTGATAGGTTGTTTATATTCTAATTCTTCCAATTTTTTAATGACAGAGGATAGGAATAGTCGTTGCATGATTTCGGTTCATTGGGAGTAACCCACCTGGGAACTTGCTGCTAGGCACTCACTGCCACCAGCGGAAAAGCGGGACAGAATGACACCCTGTTGTGGGGAATGGGGAGGGCAGAAGCTGCCCTTGTGGTGTCGCACAAGTACAAAGTGCGCGCCACCTACTTTCGCCACACGCCGCCATACACGCACGGCGCGGCGTTCTTACGACGACAGCCACGTGCGCCCTCTGCTGCAACTCCGCTCGTGGCCACCACTGAACGACATCGTTCACTTGGGACTGAGATAGCAACCAGTTAGGACCTTCGTAACAGATAGGCACCAGTGAAGACTTGGATATCGTATAGGCACTAGGAAGCAGTACTAGGCAGGCCTCTAGCTCAACTATGTATCTGCAGTACTGATTTATGTAAAAGTTATGTATTGTATAAATTCTGTGCAATATATATGTCGTTCTAATTTACTCTAGTGTTTCTAGTTTCTGACTGCTCCCCTCCGTACCTGCACCAGCGTGCTATCTTTATTCCTGTGTCGGCCTGTCTGCTCGGCCACCGACACCTACGACGGAAACGAGACACAAAAAATGGCGACGAGGCTGGGACACAAAAGCTCTGGCCTCGCAAGGACGTTCCTGGAAGTCGACATCTAAATCTAAAAGCCGCTGCCACCCCTGGTGGGCAGTGCACGCCTTGATAACCTTTGGAGGGAGAAAGCCAGTCCTCCACCTTTGTAAACTCTGTGCAGACCCTCATGGTCTGCCGGCGTCCCGTAGGAAGACATTCTCCTGGATCGTAAAGCAGGGACCTTTCTGGGGCGTACCTGCAAACTGCAGGCAATTATAACACTGTTCTCGACAGTCTGGAGCCTGACTTTACGATTTTACGATGTCTTCCGGATGTGGATTGCAAAGGGTGTTTTTAGTTGAGATGGGACAGTGCATTTACAACGGGGGTTGGCGCCTATGAGGTGATAAAATAATTTGGCTGTCTGTAGATGCTTATTGAGAGACACAAAAATTCGTGCTGTTTCTTGGAACTGTGGCCTACGTGTGGCTCATGCTGTGGAAAGTTTTGAGTGGGAGTAGCCTAGTAGTTTAAACAATAGCAATTTGATATGACTGGCTAGACCATTAGGTCTTCTCTCCTACTGGCTTGACGTCACATAAGGGAGGAGTCTCTGAGCCGGAAATTTTGGAAGGTTGTTATTTGAACAGATATGTGGGGGTTGCGCAGAGGACTCTGAAGTGTTCGGACCTCTCAATATAGGGATTTGGGTGGTGGACTCTGAAGTATTCGGACCTCTCGATATGGGGATTTGGGTGGAGGACTCCAAAGTCTTCGTACCTCTCGATTTGTGTCCAGTTGGTTCGCCAAGTGGTAATCTTCGGTGGACTTAATATATTTTGTGTGCCCATTGCACAGTGTCAGAAATCATCTGTGTGATTGCTGTTCGCATTCGCAGTAATATACTTAGATACTAGTAAATATTCTGTAGTGGGTGTTATTCTGAACAAGCTCACTCGTATCAGGATAATTTACTGTTTCTCGAAAATCAGCATTCACCACTGGTTTGGTAAATTGCGGTATTTCGAATACTTTTGTAATTGCCGCGCCGATCGTGTCGATGTTTTTCCATCCGTAATCACATACATCAGTCTGCACTACCACCAACGGCCCTTCGACTTCGCCAATGCTGTTCTACTTTATATGGTAAGGTAGCGCCAACGCATCAACTAGACAAGAAGATTATTGAATTGTGGTTGATAGGTGGGACGTAGTGTGAGTTTGCGTGGTCGTCATAGTCAATATTAATCGACCATGTCTGTTTCAGTACTTAACCTTCTACTGACTTTTAAATCCTTTTTTATTTTTAGGTGAACGCACCAAATATATGACTATAGCCAGTGGAGCTTGCACTTTTTCTTTTGGTGTTCAGATTTTGTCCTATATTCTGTAAAAATCATTCCGATTATTAGATAATTTTTGTTTGTGCTATTTCAAGTAATTTTTGTATGATTTTTTAAAAGGAAATGACACTTGGTCCTGCATGTCATTTTTTGTTTGTTTGTTATATACAGTAACTATTTAGGGACACTGTGTACCTGATTTCAACCTCCTTTCACATATTTTGGAGGGGTTATCTCTTGTCTTTGTTAGGTAGGTCAGGAGATTTGTGTTTTTCCAACAACAGTGTATGAAAACGCATTTTCACAAAATAAATAAATACATAAGTGAGATCAGACTGTTGGTCGCCAATACTTTCAGTTAGGCACAGTCAATTCACTGTTTCATATTTTTAATAATTTTTTCTACTTTTTTTAATAATAAAAAAAATTGTAGGTGCGAGCCTTAAAGAAAAAAATAATTATTGCAGTCCAGGTGATGACATATATAAATGTTTGTTTTTAATTCAATTATAATTGTAATCAAGATTCTCTCATTTGCTATTCATTTGCATATTAAAGGGTGGCTTATTTATAAAACGTAAAGTCACAGCAACCTTAAAAGAGAAAAACTACAATGACGTCATTCACAATTAACAGTTCTATAATGGCTGCATCCCATAGTATATCACTCAAAACTTACTGAAATGAGGGTCAATGAAAATTACCGTTTAACTAATTTCCCAAGCTAAAATTAAATAGCAGTTGTTTTTGTAAATGCTTTTCCTTTCGGTTCATAAACAACACCCAGTTTCATTTTCACATTAATGGATGGGACGTTGTCATGGTAATAGGACAATAACTGAATTGGGAAAGTAAACTTTCTCCATTTTCCACAGTATAATCATTTCTTGGGCTTTCATTAGTAAGTCTGTATGTAATAACGTGATCATAATTTGGCACAGTTTGATTTATAGGAAACATTCTCAATCTTCCAGTTTCTACCAGTGCACATTTTTGTTGTTCCACATCACTTACGCTTTTAATTCATCCCAAATGAGTTGAGTGGATTGAAATGGCATTAAATGTTTCTTGAATAAACAGCAACCATTCGTCTTTTATGTAGAATGTTTTTAGTTTTATTTTTGTTTTAACGGTTTCCAAAAGCCTACGAAATCATCATCAGAGAGTAAAAATGTTTTTATACTACTTTTGGTACAGAGTGGGATTTGTGTATCTGTGACAATTAGAGAACACCACAAATATATCTTCCATGTGACGAGAATTGTGTCCCATACATAAAGTAAACAAACAAAAATATCTTCATCAAAGATTTTGCATTATTATAAAATTTATACACTAGATTGAAAATATGTTATAAGATTAAGCAATGTTGTTTTTGACAATTTAATGTTAGATCTCTATTTTTTAATTTGTTTGTTAACATACAAAATCAGGGTGATATTTTATCTTTAATTTGGTAGTGATTTTAAACTTAATATGAATTAACATAGACACTGAACTTTGCGAATATACTATGGCGAAGGGGACAGGAAAAGGAGTTTGTTTGTGTGTGTAGAAACAGAGAGACACAGAGAAAGAAGTGTAAAGTATCTAAGTACCTTTAGTATTTATTTCTAAGCATGTGTGATCTCTCTCTCTCTCTCTCTTCTGATCTCTCTTTCTTTCCCCCCTCCCTCTCTCATTGTTTGTGTGTGTGTGTGTGTGTGTGTGTGTGTGTGTGTGTGTGTGTGTGTGTAAAATCATTGTGGCTATCTAGGTTTTGGGTGTTAGAGTTTTTTTTAATTTTTGAAAATGGGTTGTTAGCTAAATCAGTTTATTCATTCAAGATGGAGTGGGGTAATTTGCAGTGTTAAAAAATAAACTACATTTTCCTTCTGGATCGACATGAGTTTATCAAGGAATTAATCATCATATGAGCAACCTAGCAATACAATAGCTACTGTGAGGATCTGTCTTTGTTGCAGTTATGACAAGCAGTCAGTCACAACGTGGCCTTCGGTACAGACATTGGTTTGATGCAGCTCTCCACGCCACCCTATACCATGCAAGCCGCTTCCTCGCTTAATAAGTATGGCAACCTGCGTCCTTTTGAAATAGCTTACTGTATTTGTCTCTTGGCCTTCCTCTGCTTTTTCTTACCCCACACATTTCCCTTGAATGATAAATTGACTATTCCTTGATGTGTCAAAATGGGTCATACCAATCGATCCCTTTCCTTCAGTGGTGATATACCAGAATTTTTTTTTGTCCTCCATTACTTTTAGTATCTCCTTATTAGTTACACGAACTACCCATTTAATCTTCAGGATTCTCTTGTAGCACCAAATTTCAAACGTTTGTATCAATTTTTAGTCTGAACTCCATATCGTCAATGTTTCATTCCTGTACAAGACTATGCTCCAGACGATTGCCTTGAAAAAACATATACTAACACTTTAATTAATATTTGGTGCAAACAAATTTTTCTCCTTTTGCATTTTATATCTTATCTACTCCGGCCCTCATTTGTTACTTTGCTTAATTAACAGTTGGAATTGGTTTGGTTTTGTATTGAAAATTCTGAAAGTAAGTTTGCATAAACATGAAATTTCGAATTACGTATCACACGCCAGTGGTAGATGCTGCCTAAATTGAATGGAAGTTCATTTTTTTTTCGAGATCTGTCCCATTGATCTTTCCAAATGATTAAATCAATGAGCTCGAGAATCAGTCACCTACGAAATTAACATTCTTGCTCTTGACAACTCTTCTGATAAGGACACACCATTTACGTGGAAAACAAGTCATCGCCTTCGTTGGTTACAGAAAATGATAAGCATGTGAATACTGAAGTTCTTTATGTGGTTTGAAAACATGCCAAATCCTGGAGAAAAGTCTTCCGCCACCTAAAATCGATGAATTCCAGATGGCACTAATTTAACTATTGTTTATCGCATTGTGCTCATAACCTACAGCAGCAGTTAGTTTGTTTGTGCTTTTGTTCCTCACTTCACGAATGTGCAAAGGCTGCTCTCTCCCCCACATCTTCTGATACAGCTAAATATTTCAGGAACGACGGAGATAAATGTTTCATCTTCGAAATCACGACATATTCGGAAGAAAAGGCTAAATATTTACTGCAAATAATAACAAAAAACTCATTGCTGGTTCCAGTGAAGATCCAGAAAAATATAGATTTCAGTTGCATTGGGAACGGAGATCTACAATCAGACGTCCATTCTCACAGTTCGTGACAACTAACAAAATTCTTAATATTGGATTGCATTATTTGGTACCTTGTGCTTGAGTACCACAGAGAGATTTTTGTATCCAGTGAAATGGCAGCATTCACGGTAAAATTTGTTATGAATCAGAAGCAAGATTTACAACCCATTCTGTTACCCATTGCATTGGTTATTTAAACATTAAGAAAAGTGTTATTGACCTGGGGGTCTTCTGAAGGTTTTTAGATTTGACGTGACATTAATTCACATTTAGTTACAACTAATTTTAAAATGAAACTTCTGTAAATCTATGGGTCTTAACTACACTGGTTATCAGTCCCTAGGCTTACAAACTACTTAAACTAACCTACGAACAAATGCACGTGCACACACCCATGCCCAAGGGAGGACTGGAAACCCCAGCGGCGAGCAATAGCGCGCTCCTCAGCGAGGCGCTTTAGCACGCTCGGCCACTCCACCGCAAGAAATTTTAACACATGCTGAAGCACAAGCTATAGTGTCACGAGTTCGTTTCCGAAGCCGTGCTAATGCGTGTCCTGCCAGTGGCGTTTCCCCTTTACTGCCACCTTCCTGCAAATAGACCGCGCACAGGCTTTCTCAGGAAGTCCAGAAGAGAACCTTAACCTGAGCACCTCCAGGGCAATGCTATAAAATATATGCTTGCAGTCTATATGACTCATGCGATAAGAATACTTTGAAAAAGCAGATAAAATTATCTGATAAGAGAATGAAATGAAGAAGAGAGAAACGTTGTTAAGATGACAATAGTAGGTTTCTGATTTTTTTCATCCCCTTACTTTAGAACTGACACGAATTTGAATACTGCGGAGAAACTGTTTGAGTTATGAAACTTCTTGGCAGATTAAAATTGTGTGGCGGAACCGGGACTCAAACCTGGGATCTTTGCCTTTCTCGGGCAAGCGCTCTAACGACTGAGCTAACCCGACACGGCTCACGATTCCGCCTCACAACTTTACTTCCGCCAGAACCTCGCCTCCTACTTTCCAAACTTCACAGAAACTCTCCTGGAAAACATGCAAGACTAGCACTCCAGGAAGAAAGGATTTGGTGGAGACATGGCATAGCCACAGCCTAAGGGATGTTTCCAGAATGAAACTTTCAGTCTGCAGCGGAGTGTACACTTATATGAAACTTCCTGGCAGATTAAAATTGTGTACCGGAACTGGGACTCGAACCTGGGACCTTTGCATTTCATATCACCGCACACTCCTCTGCAGAGTGAAAAGTTTCATTCTGTTAGAGTTATATTTCCAACTATAAATTTGGTAGTTTTTCTAAATGTAACATTTGTGGCTAATACTTTGTCTTCAAATGATCTCAATGACCCCTGGTCACCATCTTGGATGACGTCATTGCGACGTTGCTCTTATGTCACCGGGGTCAATGACCGAGTTACTGCACTCATACCTCGATTGTTCCTTTACTTACGAATTCTTTGGGAAAAGGAGTCGTCATTTTGTCCGCCCAGTAAATTGGTCAACTTAAATGAAATGGCCATTCATAATTTAAACCTGAGGACAACACTTCATTAAATTCTCTTTAGAGTTGAATATATACATCAAAGGAAGATAACTTTTATTGTTTACGAAAGATCTAAAACCAACACGGAAAAATTTACTACATGCGTTGCAGATGCTATTTCGGTGCACTGAAATATTACAACCATCATGTGCGTAAACATAAATGGTAGTGTGTCAGTACTAATGATGTCGGTGGGCTTCAGTACATATTGCAGCACAGTTAGATTGCTAACTACTAGCAAGACATGACTACTAGTCATCTTACATTTCCTTCCCCTACTTACTCTTACTCTCCTGGGTCCAGGGCAGTCGGTTTTCGGCCTCGTTAAGGAGTCTCTTCCACAGTGTTCTATCCTCGCCATCTTCTCTCCATGTTCCCAGTACGAGAAGACTCGTGGCTGCGTGGTCTCTTTATCTGTAATATATTTTCATTGGTAACGTCAGTTACAGATGTCATAAAACTTTTATTTTATTTGAAACTTTTTCAGAGGAAATGCAGTTTGTTTAGAAAATTTTAGCCAATTTTTGTAAAACAGTTTAATCAGAATAATTCAAATCATAGATTTGTCTTCAAGGGCCGCGGTGGAAGGGGCGGACGAACGCATTGAGGCGCTAAGCTATTGAGGGTTCGAATACCTCCTCGGGCATGGATGTTTGTGTCGTCTTTAGTATGAGGTAGTTCATATGTAGCTTGTACGTTTAGTGACTGATGACCCAGCAGTTAAGCTTAACAAACATTTGAATATTTGAATATTTTTTATTCAAGGAGTTAGCATGTTATGTCGACATTTTTCACATTATGTAGTTGGCGCTTAGCAAATGTTCTCACGTCTGGTTTCTAACTTCTCAATTTCCACAATGTATGGAATGTATGTATCAAGTGTTAAAAATGTCTGCCTCCTTAGTCTAGTGGACAGTGTGATGCGATGTCATGCAGGGAGTCTGGGTTCGACTCCAGGTCCGGTCAGAGATTTTCTCTGCTCGGGTACTGGGTGTTGTGTCGTCCTCATCATCATTGACAAACAATTGTCTGATGTGCCGTCAGCTAAAAAGACTCGCACCAGGCAAGCCTAACGAGACCCTTGTTGGGCTCCAACGGTCCTGAATGCCACACGGAATCATCATCAAGTGTTAAAAAAATAACTGAAATAAAGTTTTACTTCAGATACATTTCTGATAGTCTGTGGAAAGTGGCCTATATTATGTATGCCATGCTAATCTCGTAGGAAAGAGCATACACATTTAAGGGAAACTTATAAAGTCTGATCTTACTTTTAAGTGTAAAAAATTAAAGTTGTTTTTTCCTCTTTTGAATCAATGGTGGAGATTATCAAAATTACAACTTTGCTTAATATTGCATAAATTTAAAAATTCTGATATAACGAGGGAGATATAGGTGTTAATAATTACCTATGCATTATGTCGAGTTTGAGTGTAGCTTCTCTGGAAAAGAAATCTTACGGCAGTCATTTCATCCAACATCAATTGTCATTAAATCTGTATGAAAGTATGAATAACGGAATGACGTGAAAGACGTAACTCTGAATAGGGTTATAATTTTGAGAATATTTTATTGACGTATGTAATGTGACATTATCATTAAATCTGTGTGAAAGTATGAATGACGTGAACAACTTGAAGTAGTGTGACATTGAAATTATAATCACATCTACATATATACTCCTCAATCCACCGTAAGGTGCATGTGAACTTGACGCGAAATGTTAAGTAGTCGGCAGCAAGATCGTTCTGCAATCAGCTTCAAATTCCATCCCTCTAAATTTCCTCAACAGAATTTCTCAAAAAGAACGTCGTTTTTCATCCAGCGATTACCATTTGAGTTCCCGGAACATTTCTGTGACGCTCGTGCATTGGTCAAATCTATAAGTAACGAACCTAGCTGCTCGCCTCTGAACTGCTTCCATGTCTGCATTTAAACAGATCTGCTGCCGGTCTCAAACACTTGAGCAATACTCAAGACGTGGTTGCACAAGCGTTTTATACGTGGTTTCCATTACAGTTTAAGTATATCTTCTCAAAATTTTTGCAACAAACCGAAGTCTGGCGTTCGCCTAACTCACAACTGTCCTTACATGTTCGTTTCATTTCATATTACTCAGCATTGTTAGCCTCGATATTTGATCGACACTACTGGATCAAGAAGCTCGCTACTAATGCGGTATTCGAACATTATGGGATTGTTTATCCTACTCATGTGCATCACCTCACATTTTTCTACATTTAGAGCTAGCTGCCATTTTTTACAGCGAGTAGAAATTTTGCTAAGCCATCCTGTATCCTATTGCTGTCAATAAGTAACGTCACCCTCCCATACACCACAGCATCATCAGCAAAGAGCCACAAATTACAAGTTACTCTGTCCATCAGATCATATATATATATATAATAGCAGTTCTAACACATATCATACTAGTGTGTACAAATCAAACTGGCATAAGGACACGCATAAGGACAAGCCGCCACCGTCACACAAGTATAAATTTACTAAAGAGTTAATTTGATAACGCTCTATCAAGGTGTCAATTAGTACTACTTCAGTAGCTTCTGAACATTCTATAAGCAGGTGAAGGAGAAAATGAAGGTTGTGCTTCTACAGGTATATGCTTCCTGGTTAGTCAGTAAAATGTCGAACGTCTTTTTATCTTCAGAATTCCAGGCCGAGGTCTCGCCCTACCTGGAACACCTGTTCAGCTACATGAGAGACGCGAAGCAGTTGCTCCACCTCGGAGTGAAACATCTCTTACAGCTGGTTGTCCCTCTTGCATTCCAACACAAGGTAAGTGATGTTTAGGCCCTCTATATGAGCTGCATTCAAGTTATACAATTCTGTTTCTTTTTTTTTTTCCTCACAAACTAATCACACACAATCAACAAAAATGCCACTTGAAGGACTGTTGCACAAAATACGGCATAAATCAACTTTTAATGCATAGTTGTCCAGGAACAACACAGGAATGTAAGGGTTAAGATGTTGAAACGGTTCTAAACCTATAGGATTAAAGTGCTATGATCGTCAGCCCGTAGACTTACAAACTACTAAAACTAAGGACAAAACACATACACACACACTCACACACACACACACACACACACACATGCCCGAGTACGACTCGAACCTCCCGTGGGAATGGCCTCAAAGTCCATAGCGTGATACTTTGGGTCATGCGGTCATTCAGTGCAGTTGAAGGACAGGTTCTCATGTCGCAATTGATTCCGTATTTCTTGATTTCCAAAAGGCTTTCGACACCGTACCTCAAAAACGGCTGTTAATCAAATTGCATGGTTATGGTAGATCGCCCCAAATTTGCGATTGGATACGGGATTTCCTGTCAGAGAGGACACAGTTCGTAGTAATCGATGGTAAGGCATCGAATAAAACATAGGTGATATCCGGCGTACCACGGGGTAGTGTTATTGGTCCTCTGCTGTTCCTTATTTACATAAACGATTTAGGGGAATATCTAAGTAGCTCTCTTAGGTTGTCTGCAGATGATGCCGTCATTTACCGTCTAGTAAAATCATCTGAAGATCAAAACCAACTGCAGAACGATCTTAATAAGATACCACTATGGTGTAAAAGTTGTCATTTGACTCTAAATAATGAGAAGTGTGAAGTCGTCTACATGAATACGAAAAGAAATCCGTTAAACTTTGTTTACAAGATAAATCAATCAAAAGTGAAAGCCGTAAACTCCACAAAATACCTAGGAATTACTTTTACTTCTGACTTAAATTGGAAAGAACACGTAGATAATGTCGTGGGAAAGGCGAATCAGAGACTGCATTTTATTGGCAAAACCCTTAAAAGATGCAAAAGAACTACGAAAGACACTGCATAAACTACGCTTGTCCGTCTTTTTTTGGACTGTTGCTGCCCAGTGTGGGATCCTTATCAGGTGGGTTTGACAGAGGAAATCGAAAGAGTCCAAAGAAGGGCAGCTCGTTTTGTATTGTCACGATACAGTGGAGACAGCGTTACGGAAGTGATAAACGGTCTAAACTGGTAATCATTACAACAACGGCACTTATCGACGCGGTGTGGGCTACTTACGAAACTCAAATCGCCAAAATTCTCCTCCGAATGCGAAAATATATTGTTGACTCCCACTTACATAGGTAGAAATGATCATCAGAATAAAATACGAGAAATCAGAGCTCAAACGGAGAGATTCAGGTGTTCTTTCTTCCTGCGCACTGTTCGAGAATTGAATGGTATATAGTATAACGGTGGTTCGATGTACCCTCTGCCAGGCAGTTAAATGTGATTTGCAGAGTATCCCATGTAGATGTAGATGAAGCATTGTGGTCACTAACCCCACGAAAATCGTTTGAGGTGATGAGTTCCACAGTCCTTCGGTGATCGTCGAAAACAATTTTGCCCACTAGCTCGATCATGTCGGCAGCCCAGCTACTGTGAAGCTGAAATTTTTTAGGTGTATTGTCACACGACATTCTCCCTTCTCTGAAAAGTGGGTCATATTGCACCACCTAGACAACCCCCTAAGAAGATTGACACCTCATCTGAATGGCAGATTAGATTGGATTAATACTTGTTCCATGTAGCATGAATGCACGATTTTTTAATAATGTGGAAAAAGTCAGTTTAGTAAAAGATAACATTGAAAGATATACAGTTTATTTTATTTGTTGAATAAATACTAAATTGTATGTAAAAGTTCATCTACATAAGGAGTACTCATTTAGAAATTCTTAGAATTATTCAAATAGGTGAACTGCAGCAACTGCGGAGGAGTGGCCGAGGCCATTGAGGTGCTATGCTCCAATGCACGAGGTCGTTCCCCATCAGGGTTTCGAATCCTCCCTTCGGCTGTTTTTGTTGTCTTTAGGATATACTTTATAAGTAGTTTGTAAGTTTTGGAACTGATGACCCTGCAGTTAAGCTTAACAAACATTTTTTTTAATTGCAACAATTTGTTTTTATATGCTGGTTGCCTCTTTGTCTGACATTTGACATTATTTGGTTATTGACCAAAGACTTTTGTATTAGCATAATTCCTCCCCTTCTTTGCCAAATTAGATTGAACGTTGAATAGTGTAGATCATTCTTTCTCCTTGTGTTGTAGCTATGATCACTGCTACTACATTTGAACTGGGTTGGTTTATTAATAACAAATTTCGTAAGTGTGAAGCTACTGTAAAGATCCATAGATTCTTGAATAAGTGTTTGCAATATGATCCTGGAGGGCTCCAAAAATTACTCTAATTACACGCTTTTGTGCAATGATTACTGTTTTACTCAATGATGACTTAGCCCAACACATGAAGTCATTTGAAAGCGGTGGATGAAAATATGCATAGTAAGATCATTTACTGAAAGGTTTGTCACCAAAATTTGAATAGTGCTAACAGCATAAGTTGGTGAACTCAAACGTTTCAGTAGATCAATAATGTGATCCTTCCGATTCAGTTTCTCATCAGTGGACTCACCTAAATATTTTACCTTAGCTACAGAGCTGTTCGAAGACCATATTTATTCATGGTGTCATGTCATTTACCGTATGGAACTGTATATACTGTATTTGATCCAAATTTAGTAAGTGTCAATTGGCTGAGAACTACCTAATAATTTTCTGAAAGACATTATTTACAGTTTCATCAGTTAATTCTTGTTTGTCAGGTCTGATGTCTTGTACCATCAGCAAAAATAAAAAGTAAATAAAAATTTAGCTTCATATCATCATGCATACACAATGACAAATAATTAACATACATATCAAGTACTGAAAAGGACCCAAGACCAAACTTTGTGGATCCCTATTCTTAATAGCTCCCCAATTTGAAGAATAAGCTGATTTTTGCAGTTTACCGGAACTACTTATTTCAACTTTCTGCTCTCCTCCAGTTAATTATGAATTAAACCATTTGTGCACTGCTCTATTAATAGCACTATCTTAAGGAAATTTGGAGAGGGTATTAAAGTTCAGGGAAAAGAAATAAAAAGTTTGCAGTTTGCCAATGGCATAATAATTTTGTCAGAGACTGCAAAGGAACTGGAAGAGCAATTGAATGGAATGGACAAGGTCTTGAAAGGAAGATATAAGACAAACATTAACAAGAGTAAAACGAAGGTAATGGAATGTAATGTCAGAAAATCAGGCGAAGCTGAAGGAATTAGAGTTGGTAATGACACAATAAAAGTAGTAGATGAATTTTGTTTTTTGGGTAGCAAGATAACTTCTGATGGCTGAAGTAAAGAAGATATAAAATGCAGAACGGCTATGGAGAGAAAAGCGTTTCTAAAGATGCGAAAGTTGTTAACATCCCATAGTAATTTAAATGTAAGGAAGTCCTTCCTGAAAGTATTTGTCTGGAGTGTAGCATTGTATGGCATAGAAATGTGGAGGATAAGGAGTTCATACAAAACGATTATAGAAGCTTTTGAAATGTGGTGCTACAGACGAATGATGAAGATTAGATGGGTAGATCACATGACTAATAAGGAGGTGCTTAAGCGAATTGGGGAGAAAAGGAGTTTCTGGCATATCCTGACTAAGAGAAGGGATAGATTGGTAGGACACATTCTGAGACATGAAGAAATTGTCAACTTAGCCTTAGAAGGACGTGTGTGGACTAAAAATCGTAGAGAAAGACCTAGGGACGAATACAGTATGCAGATTCAAAAGGATGTAGGTTGCTGAACCTGTTCTCAGATGAAGAGACTTTCACAGGAGAGGGTAGTATGGAGAGCTGCATCAAACCAGTCTGTGGACCGAAAACCACAATAACAACAAGAAGCTTATCTTGACGAATTCCATGATTTACACAGTGAAAACCTTCGAGAGATATTTTATCGTTGAAAGCATTGCAGGACAGATCTGTGTCTTGCTTTGTCCTGGCACAACAGTGGAACACATCGTACAGTACTCAGTGTGTTAGTGTTTATTATGTGTGTTTAAAAATTATGTTGCAATTTGATTTGCTGCAAAGTCCAGCAGTATAAGACATACAACACCAACCCAAGACCTTATGAGTGCAGTACAATTGGTACAACCACAAATCACAATTGTTGCTAGTCTAGCACACTGCGACCAATCTGACCTATGTAACTGTCATTCTACAAGCAGTAGCCATACCCTTTCGCAGGACTCCCTAGACGCCGTTTTTCAGCATGACTAATGGATACAAATAATTGCGGAGATCAGTGCTTCTCATGATTATGTACCGTGAATTTTCCAATGCTACTCGTTGCTTGAAGTAATTGTGGCTTCAGTCTCTAGGTTTTACTCCATTACTGCATTGCATGCTAAACAGGTGCAGATTTTTTGGTGGCACTACACTAACAAATAACATGTGGTTGCGGGATCTTGATTTATACAGAAATCAGAAACTTTTATTATAACTTCGTCAAATTAATGGCATACACACCGATTTTAAGACCGCATTAGTAAATATTCAAAAAGAAGATCAAAATGCCATATTTTAACTGTGCATTCCTACAAAGCAAGTACCCTGGTCACATGGCTTAAACCCTTAGTGTCGAGACCACCCAGCAAACCAATTACAGTTATAACATCTAAAGAACTCTGAGGTTCATATCGATTAATTCAAGTTATACAAAACATCTTTTATACAGTAATTATATACAATCTGACGATGACACAATGTTTGATAAAGAAAAAAAACAAACAATATAAAAGATCAGGTTCAAGATACATATTTGTGTCACGATCAAAATATAATAATCGAAATGGAAAAGGGATCAGCAGCACATTGCATTACATGTCAATGCCATCAGTTTTTAAAATATACTATTTGTTATTTTGCCATAATTGCACATTTATGTGTCAGCTTTTGGACTCTTATTCAGTTCATTTTTGAACATCTGGCCTGTGATTTAAGCATATATACCAGACCAGTGTTCGAAAATGGACTCATTCAAAGTAAGAAACTAGGCACGCAATCCGACCATTAAATGTGAAGCAGTGACGAAAAAAACAAACAGAATATTTAAAAACATTTCAGTTGTTGATTCCAAGCTTGCATCTTATGAAGGAATTTCACATGAATAAGTCATCAACGCCCATGGTGGAACCATTGCCTAATGGGGAATATAATATAATTATGATAAAATGATGAGTGAAATACTGATCACTTCATCAGAACATACTACTTAATGTGTCCTGTTAATATCAAGGTGCTTAAACGATGGCCCATTTCATAAACAATTTCAATTACTATTATGTCGTCTGTTATTTATGTAAATTGAATTTAGTTAGTGCTTCTGTTGTCAAATTTTCTTGCTCAGCATAGAATGAGCGATAATACCAAAAAATTCCATGAGTAGCAGGGATTGAGGGTTGAGAGAAATGAGAGGTGTGATGTGGGGGGGGGGGGGGATTGGCATTGAGCTTTTCCTCAGAGGTGATCGGTTGAACTTGGGAGTTTTATTGAATAATTTTATGAAATTCTATTTTTAAAATACAGTGTCAACAGCAAGAGACATTTTTTTTATTATTTTTATCTGACAACTGGTTTCAGTCTGCTTATGAGATCATCTTCAGAGCAACTGCAATACAATATCAAAAACTTTAAGAGGGATATACAGAAGATGAAATTATGCTAACAACTCTAATAGTAAAATAATAAGAATGTGAAACGTTCATAGCAGCCGGCTGTGGGCAGGTCACGAACCGTTGGCTGTGGAAATTGACTACTGAATACTGCAAGAGCGCTGTAGCTTATATACGGTAATCTGCGCCCTCTACATGTGGCTTTACATTATCGAGAGCCATTCTAGTATTTGTTAATAAACGTTTGTTACCTTACAGGCTACAGTTATGATATAAAAAGGGATAGATGTACGAGAGCATAGAGAAATTACATTCGCTAATATTAGTAACAATGTAGAGAAAATATGTTTTGAATAATAATAAAAACAATTGGTTTTATCAATTTGGTTAGCTAACTTCCCTCTATGGGGATTTTAAGAAACTCGTTGGACATATTGGTGCTGCTGCAAAGACTTGCGTGTATCGATTGTTACACACTAGCGATGCTTGTTGCAGCAGGTTCGTTCGAAGAGCTGCATGGATGCAGATCCTGCAGCAGCAATGCAGGCACTACTGCGCATGCGCTGCGAAGATGACGTCACGTGCCGTGCATGCTGCCGGAGCTCTTCGAATACTAACCTGCAGCCTGCAGTTTGCATATCACGTGTGTGCTCACTTGTTCTGTGTAGCAAGAGAGCGATTTATTGTGCTAGCGTCTAAAAGTAAATTACCTTCTTACGTTTGAGGAATTGAAGTGTTCGTGTAATAGTTTATTTCTGTGTAATCCAGTTTGAAAATTTCCATATTAAGTCTTCCTTTATTTGCAGGCGCAGAATTTTTAAAGTTCCAAGCTCCCGCATCCGCGCCTACTCTTGTACCTGTACAGCTACCTGCAAAAGAATAGGAACCACCTACACAGGAATCGGTGTGGAGCACGGAAGCCACATTAGCGTTAATAGAGTTTTACGAGAATAATAAAGAAACACATGAAAATGTTCTACAAATTCATCTTCCCAATACTGCAGAACCACATCTTCACTTTTCTGCCTTTTCTTTCGGCGCAAAAATTCATCGAAATCGTCATCACTGGACACAAAATCTGAATCACTCAACATTTGGAACAAACGGAATTGGCAAATGCTCTTGTAACTATATTAGGTTGTGTGGGCATCTTCCGCAGCGGCTATTAAAATCGAGTATATTACGTAAACCAGCTTATGCTGATTGCAATTAAAGACTTTTGTTTTACACTAGACGCGTTTCGATTTTTATTTTAAAAGCGTCTTCTGTGGTCTATAAATGATGTAAAGGTTTGTTTATATTCATAGATTGAAAACAGTTTTTAAAAAAGTTTATGCGCATTAGGCCTATGTGTTTTTAACTTTATATACGGTCTACTCACGGTGTTGTCTCTTCTTTACATCTCACTGCTGTTTTTCCGACTTGTTGGCTGGGTTGGTTGGTTCCTGACGTGTGTTTTTCCGTTTGTACGGCACTTTTCGCCTGTTTTTGTGGCGTTTCTTCCGTTTCATTTATTATTACTTCAGTTAAAACAGGCGAAAAGTTCCGTACACTACAGGAAAATGCATGCCAGGAACGAAACAACATCAGACAACAAGACGGAAAACAGTAGTGAGATGTAAAGAAGAGACAACACCTTGAGTAGATCGAATATCAATTTAAAAACGCATAGGACTAACGTGCACAAAGTTGTTTTTTTAAAACTGTTTTTAATCTATGCATAAAAACAAACCGTACAACCTTCATATCATTTACAGTTCACTGAAGATGCTTTTAAAATAAAAAGCGAAACGCGTCTGGAGTAAAACAAATGTCATTAATTTCAGTCTGCATAAAACGAATTACCTATTATAGACAATTTTGCTCTTCTAATTTTTAGAGGTGATTTCATACAAACAAAAATAATACTTATAAAATAAAATACTAATACACCAATATACACAAACAAATAACGAACTTCCTTTACAAACAGTACATGAAACGCAGAACGACAGAAGTAACATGTAGTACAGTTATATACTACAACGTTGTGGATTTCCGAAAACTTTGAACAAAGGCGCTTCTTATACCCCCACTACACATCTGAGAGTTATGCGCATGCGCGAGTCTGCTGCAAGAGCTGCAGGGAAAATTTCCTCCTGCAGCTCCTGCCTGCATGAGCTGCAAGCCTGCAGCTCTTCGAACAGCCGGCAGACTGCAGGCAGGCTGCAAGAGCGGCGCCTGCAGCTCTTCAAACGCGACTTTTCGTACTGCGCATGCGCTGCAGCATGAATGCAGCTCTTCAAACGAACCTAGCATTTCCAGTAGCAGACGATGCGTTCCTTGATCTGAGAAGAATCGAATATTCCAGCTGTGATTCAAAATGATGTACATTAACTGTCACAATTTTGTTTTCGGATGTCAATCTACTTTATTAAAAACTGTTGAATTTGACAATAACTTGATGTCAGAATTGTGCCAAGAGCTTTCTTCCCCTTCTCCTTCAATAGTTTCCTATTCAATAGTTTCCTGTTCTCCCAGCCACGTGAGGCACTTATAGACATAGGAGACGCAGATGGAGAACGTTCTGTTTACACTTTTTTTTCCGAGAGAGTATGAATTTCTACATAAAAACGTTTGTACCCGGTAATAAATTATCATGGGTTGAAACACTTAATGTTGTATTAACATAGCAATGTGGAATCATGTGGCACGAAACATTCAAACATCTTGATGCAGCTGTACTGAAGTTGCTACGGCTTGATAATATTATGTTGATTATTTAAATTACTTCCTTCGTTTTTCAGGAGTATCATATGGGTAAACAGGAACTTCATGCATGGATTAATGGCATGCAACATATGAGACAAATGCTGGACATCGAGTTCTCAGGATGGGTACAGGATATTCAATCCATCATTAAGGAAATACCGAACTATAAGGTGGAAGAAGACAATACCATACCTGGATTGTATACAATAAGGTATGAATAAGTGTAGATTATAACCATCGTCCAAATCATTTTGTCTCAGCAATGTTTAATCCAGTTTTCCCCCAGAAGGTGTTATTGTTGTAAGCTATAGGGATTATTTCATTAAGAATTAAGAAAATCGTTGTTACTGAAGACAGTATTGCACTCATTTTTAAATTCAATTTATTCATCAATTTCAGGGTTTTGTTTCGTACTGAAGTAGGACAAATGTTACAAAGCAGAAAATACTATTAGTGCACTTAATTTTTCTTAATTGTGGAAACTGTGGTACCTAAAATGAAATCTGAGTATGTAGTCATATTGTGAGTACTGCGAGTATAGGGGAAGAGAAACAACTATCATCTCCCTGACGATGTTAGATCTCTTGTCACATAATTGGCTCATGCCTCCTAGCTAGAAATAATCCTGAGCTAATCAAAATAGAACTAGGATTTAGTGAACACAGAGTTTTCTTAGCGAGAGTGATATTCGAAATTCCCATAACAACCAAAATGACACGAAGAAAAATTCGTTCAACCCTTTCCTAAGTGAGTCTCCAGTCTTCGAAATTAGCAACATGAGTGTAGATCACATGTGGCTTACATTCAAAGAAATAATATAGAAAGTAAAAGGGAGATTTTTACCAAATAAATTAACAGAAAAGGGACTGACCCCATATGGTACATAAAACATTAGATCACTATTTAAAAGCAACTAACAGAAAATCACCAATACTGGCAAAACGCTGTCAGGTAATTTTCTAGAAAATCCAAAGAAATTTTGGTCATGTGTACAATATACTAGCGCAAAGGTCAATCAATACCTTCTCTGTAATGTTTTTAAAGGATCGCCTTTTGCTACTGCGAATCAAATGAAAGGTTTTATTTCTATAAGTCACCCATACGCGTTTCGCCTTTGTCTCAAGGCATCATCAGTGGGTGTCCGAAATATTTATATGTTTCTGTTTACACATAAAGGTTAGGTTTCTTACATATGTACAAAACATTTGATTTCTGATTTAAAGAGTTCGTTGTTTGCTATAAAATGCTGTCTTGCAGCACTTGCTACTCCACGTCAGTCTCTTTCTGTCAACCAGGTCGAAAGGTTACACTGTTTTCTGAAACAAATTGCAGTTTTCTGATTCCACTGTCACCTGGTGCCATACTGTGTCCACTGTTGTATGTTTTGTAGTGTTGCCAACCTTAGCTTATTTGAAATTCAACTGTTTCATTGAATGTGTGTTGAAGGTATCTCTCTCTCTCTCTCTCTCTCTCTCTCTCTCTCTCTCTCTCTCTCTCTCTCTCTCTCTCTCTCTCTCTCTCTGTGTGTGTGTGTGTGTGTGTGTGTGTGTGAGTGTTTGTAATTTATTGTATTTCATTTTTTATTTATTTTTATATCTCTCAAAGTAATGTTAAAAAATTAAAATCAGACCCAACAAACAGATTTCAGATAAAAGTAAAAAACACCTTAAAAGATATAGACTAACACAGGATGACACAGAAAAAAGGAAATTACTGCAGAATAATCCCACAGCACCAAACCTCCGATGCCAACCAAAGGTACATAAACCACATATCCCGTTACGGCCCATTGCGAATTTCAAAAATGCTCCCACTTATAAACTTGCAATACACATGATGAAAGTACTATCAGAAACCTATCAAATGAAAGATGACGGAACCATCAACAACACCTCACACTTAATACAACTCATAAAAGATACATGAATCCCAGACTCAGCTACCCTTCTTTGTTTTGACATAGAAAATATGTACACTAACATACCAGTAGATGAAACAATAACTATCATAGAACAAAATCTAAAAGAAAACAGTCAACTACCAGATGAACACATAAAAGAGATATACTCATTGCTAAAATTGATAACCGAACAAACTATTTTCAATTTAATAATGAATATTACCTGCAAGTAGAAGGGTTACCCATGGGATCACCAGTGTCAGGTACCCTAGCCAATATTTTCAAGAACCATGTAGAAAGCAGGATTTTTTAAAAAGTAACCACAAAACACTATAAAATACTCTGAATGTTTTGGTGAGGCAAGTGTCAACAGCTGTAATATATTTCATAAAATGCATTTTTTAAAAACCATCAGCTGTTTATTAAAAACCTTATTCATAATCTGTTCTCACCTTTTATGTCTTGTTTTATCTACGATGACCACAGTAATTTTTACACTTTTAGTTATACTGACTCCTGTCTATCTCAATTGGATGTATTTCATTTGATGCATTTTACCATTCTGTTTTAACACCTTTTTATCCATGAAGATGGAAGAAACTGGTAGATGTATAAGGTTTTTAATAAACAGCTGATGGTTTAAAAAATGCATTTTATGAAATATAAAATACTCTACTGAATAAAGTACATGGATGACATTCTCTGCCTAATTGATGAACCTCCAGAATGAATAGACCAGCTCCATACAGATTTAAACACTATACACAAAAAATAACATTCACAATAGAAAAAGAACATAACAACCAAATAAACTTCTTGGATATTACCATCAAAAAGGAAAACAACAAGCACACCTTTGACTTTTACCGTAAACCGACAATAACTGATACGATTATACACCAGACCTCCAATCCCCCACATGCACAACAACAATCAGCAATCAGATTCATACTCCACTGACTCAACACAGTACCATTCAACAAAGAAAATTACGAAAAGGAACTAGACACCATCACACAAATAGCAACAAACAATGGATACAATAGTAATATAGTAGAAAAATTAAACAAAAAAATTAAAGAAACAGATACAGGGAAAAAACACCAAACATACAACCCACAGACAACAACACAGCAAAGCAGCACACAAACACACACAACACAAACTGCAATCAAAGAACACATGAAAGCAAAAACGAAAATTCAAGATAGTACACAATGACATACAAATGCAAACTAAGACATAAAATAATAAATATTTTCAAAAGACAAGGTCCAAAAATAGCTCTCAAAACAGATAACCCAATCCAGAAATATATCCCAAAAATCAAAACAGACACAGATATCTACCAAACAGTTGGAATATACCTACTACAATGCAACTCATGTGATGGATGGTATGTAGGACAAACCAGCAGAACATTTGATACCCGATACAAGGAACACATCAGGGCATGGAAATATGGAACAAACCACTTTACTTTTGCAGAACATCTAAAAGAATACAACCACAAACTCACCACAATAGAAAAATACATGAAGGTAATTAGAATAAATAATGAAAAACATCTCCTAACATTACACGAAAATTATCACATATATAAAACAAAAGCTGAGAAAAAGTTGCTACTAAATGACCAAATAAACCTGACCAATCAATCATTGTTCTCACTGATTGACCATATGATAGACACAAATTCCAACACATAATCACAACCCTCCCCCCAACCACATACACACATACACAAACTGAGATAAATAAAAAAATAATAAAAAATAAAATAAAATAAATTACAAACACTCATACACACACACACATACAGAGATACCTTCAACACAATTTCAATAAAACAGTTGAATTTCAAATAAGCTAAGATTGGCAACACTACAAAACAAACAACAGTGGACACAGTATGGCACCAGGAGACAGTGGAACCAGAAAACTGCAGTGTGTTTCAGGAAACAGGGTAACCTTTCGACCTAGTTGCCAGAAAGAGACTGACGTGGAGGAGCAAGTGCTGTAAGTACACCATTTTATAGCAAACAACGAACTGTTTTAAATCATAAATCAAATGTTTTGTACATATATAAGAAACCTAACTTTTATGTGTAAACAGGAACATATAAATATTTCAGGACACTCACTGATGATGACTTGAGACAACGGCGAAACGCGTATGGGTGACTTTAGAAATAAAACCTTTCATTCGCAGTAGCAAAAGACGTTTCCTTTAAAAACATTACATTGAAATACAATTCATCTGCTGCGCAAAATGGCCACTGCAAGCAACGTAATACCTTCTCTTTTTGGTGTGGAAGGTACACTCATGTACCCTTGCTGACTGCACGATACAAAACTTTATGCCTTGCCTGAACCTGTCAACACCGAAATTAGACTGCTGATGACTAGAAACATGTTGTCTGGTCTGACGAGTGTGGCTTCCAATTTTATTGAGTGGGTGGATGTGTGTGGATATGGAGACAATCTCATGAATCTATGGCCCCTGGGACTGTTCAAGGTGGTGAAGGCTCTGTAAAGTTGTAGAGGGTATGCAGTTGGAGTGATATGGCACCCCTGTTATGTCTAGATTCAACTCTAATAGGTTAAATGGAGCACCATGATAGCGGCAACATTTGGCTGGCAGCTGAGCACCAGGAAAGTGTCAACACTTGTCCAACCTCAGCCAAGTGTCACTCTGTGCAAGTGTCACTCTATGCAAGTATCACACTGTGCAAGTGTCATTGAAAGAACGTGTGCTTTTAAAACGTATATAAGTCTGACTGTTATTTGTTTACAGATTAAAATGATATGCAAATAGCCAGTGAGATGAGTGAAAACTCATAATACTACTTAAATGTCATCTGTGAAATTACTTTCGTAAATTGATGCAATCATTTTGCTGATAACCTCCTTCTGAAATCAAATTTAAGGGTCGCCAGTAGCTTTATTTATTTACTATATACAAAAAAAACAGAAAAAACACACACACTCACACACACACACACACACACACACACACACACACACACACACACACACACACACATATATATATATATATATATATATATATATATATATATATATATATACTCGGGCACTCGTGCAGACCAGAACGCCACCAACTTTTACTTCCTCTGCTCATTGTACTCCAGTGCCCTTCCGGTGCGTCATGACTGGAGACCCTCCCTACACAATACAGCACCGTAGCATCAAAACAAACTACCTAGCCTCAGGTCAGCCACAGACATAAACAGCCCAAATATATATGTCCATCTACAGATGGAGTGCTTTCACCACAGGTGGTGGTAGCCAGCGCTCGCCCTCCAGACGGTGTCGGCAGAATGCCTTGGAACTACTTCAGAGAACTTGCCATCAGCAACTCCCGCCCCCTCACGGAAACACAAAAGTGCCGGTCTGCTGGTGTCGCCAGTGCCTTCCGCCTCAGAAGACCACTGTCCCATCGGCAATACTCGCAATTATCAAAAATAGAATAATACTCCCAGTGAACGGAAATGTATCCCCCAAACTCCTAACCTCTGATAATTACAAGACAAATGATAGATATAGAATATGAACAAAATAATACTATTGATATCCTTCCGGAATAAATCCAGACAATAGTGTCCAAATAAAATGGAAAAAATAATTCTAAAATAGGATCACCACCTCCCATCATAAACTCAAGGTAGAGATGACCAAAGAAAGAGGTAGGAGGATATGAAAAGAGAGAGAAGAGCTGAGGTGGACAGAGGGAAAATATGCGGAGATGGACAGAGAGTGAAAGAAATAGAAGGCGGACAGAGCGAGAAAAGGGAAGGAGGAATTGACTAACGTGAGACCAGAATAAGTAAGTATCTAGCCGAACTCGAGATTTTACCTCATAAATATATATGCCTACATTTGACTCTGCAGCCACAACTACACATCTCACATGAATACTGTTTGTATGTGTTAGTAGCTACGATTGATAAGGGGGTGGAAGTTATGGATGTGGAAAGTTATAGACTTACATAAAATTCTGTGTGTGTGTCAATATTGCGCTCTGCAGCAAAAGCTAAACAATACAGTCGAATGATATCCCTGTGTATTTGTACACCATACCAGTTCCATATCGAAAGCTATACGGGGGTGGAAGTTATGGTAGCTGAAAGTCATCACCTTATATAAAATTCGCACTTCTGAGGCAATACAGCAAGGAGAATATAGACAACGAACGTGATTCACATTCTTCATTATTTCCTTGTAGGGAGAAGTGTACAAATAAGGAATAATAAGGTGAAGTGCACAGTGTAGTTGAAAAGTGAAAATACTAGCAGTGTAATTGACATCACTAGGAGAAAACATGATCTTCACCATCCAAGGTTATCTACCTTTAGCATTGGAGAAAGGTGAATTATGCCGCCTCCAAAGTCTTTGGTCTCTTGCCAAATTGCATCAAAAGTCTGACAGATGACCACCTACATTTTGAAACAAAATTTAAAAAAAAATGAATGATAATAATGCATTTTAATCAGAAGATGAATTTTTAGACAGCAGTTAGTAATTTAACAACAACAACAAAAAGAGGAAAAAGGTAAAGTGTGGCTCGGTAGCACAGTGGTAGAGTGCCATAATATGAGACCAAAAGTCGCGGGTTCAATCCTCGCCAGGTCCAGGGATTTTTAACTGACACTTCGTTCACCTCTGGCATTGTTGTTGATGTGAAAAATATCGAGTAGCACCGTGGTTCGGAACCCACGTTAAACTGTAGGGTCCCCCTATAACTCTCTGGTAAGTCAATTCTAAGGTCGGAGGAAGGCAACGGCATACCACCTTCAAACAGGGTCATGCCTAGTAAAGCACTGTGGTGTTCAAACGAATCTACGGATTGTTGATTGCTTTACCTTTAAATAGATAAAAAAAAATGCAAAAAATGAAATAAAAGATCGATAGTCTTGCAATATCATGTAAAGGTATCTTCTATTAAACTGACGCGTTCCACAGCAATACGAAATGTCATACTCCTGATTTATTGTATTGAATCTGTAATATCTATACCAGTGGTGTTTTCTTTTGGATATAAAATATAACTGGTATTTCCCTGTTCTGATTTGGAAAATAATTATTGAGATTTGTAACCGACGATTATGTTTTGAAACAGTATTTGTATAATGTTGTTGTTCCTTGTAACTCATGAAAATTAAAGTTAAAAATTAAAATTGACGCAAGTTTTTAATATGACAGGAAGTTTCAAACCAGTGCACACAGTGCTGATGATTGCAGCTGAAGTTCACCCTGGATTGTTTTGCATGATGTTGCAGACTACCAGTGCTGAATCACCGCCTGCTATCGTTTCACGAGCAGTACAAGTTCTTCCGTGAAGATTTCTCTGCATGCTGTGAAGAGCAACACCCAAACGCGGCATCGATGTTGAGTGTCGCCGACGCCCTGTACACTTTTTCTCACAGTGTCTGGTTCGAGGAAATACTGAAAGTCTTCCCATATTATAACAAAACGGATAGTGGTGGATTATTTCCACTGCTGCCTTCTACCGCGATTGTAGGTACGTTTGATAGTTTTTTTTTCACGTATATGCATTGATGATTATCGTCTATGTTCTAATTCTAGACAAGGTACTTAATTTTTATGTATTTTTATTATATTATTTTTTTTACTTATTTCTTCTTGCAAGATATCTGGTGGTGTAGTTTTCTTCAACAGTTTTTCGTGTTGCTGGAAGCTCTCCATCTAAATTCATTAAAAAAATGTCTACTTCATTTCGACGCATTGTTGACTAATGCACTATGTAAGAATCACATCCAAGAAGACTATAACAACAAAGAAACATAACAAGAACAAAAAGAGACACATCACACTCTCGCAAACCACACAATTTTGAACTTATTTACCACCTGTCTTAGTTTTTGTTGTGGTCTTCAGTGCGGAGATTGGTTTGATGCAGCTCTCCTGGGTACCTTGTCCTGTGCATGTCTCATCTGCGAATAAGAATGGCAACCTACAATCTTCTGAATATGTTTACTGTGTTCGTTCCTCAATATCCCTCTACATTTTTACCCCACAAACTTCCTTCTGATGCTAAGTTGAGTCCTTGATGTATCGGAATGCTTCCCACCAACCTAACTCTTCTCTTAGTCAGGAGATACCAGAAACTCTTTTTTCGCCAATAAGTTACATGATCTACCCATCCAATCTCCATCATTCGTCTGTAGTACCATATTTCAAAAGCTTCCATCATCTTTTTGTTCTGAACTCATTATTGTCCACGTTTCATTCTAATAGAATGTTACACCCCAGACAAATGACTTATGAAAAGTCTTCCTAACATTTAAATTAATATTGGATGTCGATAAATTCCGCTTATTCAGAAACGCTTTTCGTCCCATATACATTATGCATTTTATATCATCTTTACTTCCACCATTAGAAGTTATTTTGCTACCCAAATAACAAAACTCATCGAACACTTTTACTGTCTTATTACCTAATGTAATTCCTTCAGTCGGCCGCAGTGGCCGAGCAGTCTGCGGCGTGCCAGTGACAATCTGCACGGTCGTTAAAGTCGGGGGTCGAATCCCCCCCCCCCTCTGGTATGGATGTTACTGTCGTCTTTTCTTTACAGTAGTTCATAAGTAGTTTTTAAGTTTAGGGATTGATGACCCCGCAGTTAAGTCCCTTTCCTTAGCATTTGAACATAATTCCTTCAGCATCACCTGATTTTTTTACACAACATTCCGTAACAATTGTATTATTTTTGTAGATGTTTATCTTATACCCTGGTTTCAAGACACTGTTCATTCCGTGTAGTTGCTCTTCCAGGTACTTTGCTCTCTCTGACAGAATTACTATGTAATCGGCAAACTGCAAAGTTTTTGTTTCTTGCTCCTGAACTTTAATTCCCTCTACTAATTTCTCCTTGCATTCCATCACAGCTTACTCAATGTACAGATTGAACAACATTTGGGACAGTCTACCACCCTTTATTACTCCCTTCCAACAACAGCGTCCATTTCATGTCGTTTGACTCTACTAATTGCAGTCTGGTTTTTGTACAAGTTGAATATAACTCTTCAAAAGCTTCTACCATCTTTTTATCTGAACTCCTTATCGTCCTAGTTTCACTCACATGTGCGCCTCGGTTGCACAGTGGTAGAGTGCCAGACTACAAATCCAAAGGTCGTGGGTTCGATCCCCGCCAGGTTTTAGGATTTTTATCTGTAACTTTCCACTTCTTTCACCTCTGGCAGTACTGCTCATGTGAAAAATACCGAGTAGCATCGTGGTTCGGAACCAACGTTAAACTGTAGGTCCCCCTATAACTGGCTGGGTAAGTCAGTTCGTAGGTCGGAGGAAGGCAACGGCATACCACCTCAAAACAGGACCATGCCTAGTAAAGCACTGTGGTGTTCAAACCAATCTTCGGATTGTTGACTGCTTTACCTTACAATGCTACATTCCAGACAAATGCTTTCAGAAAGGACTTTCTAACATTTAAATTAATATTGTATGTTAACAAGTTTCGCTTCTTTAGAAACGCTGTTCCTCCCATAGCCATTCTGCATTTTATATCTTCTTTACTTCGGCCATCAGAAGTTATTTTGCTACCCAAATAACAAAATTCATCTACTACTTTTGTTGCCTCATTACGTAATCTAATTCCTTCAGCATCGCCTGATTTTCTGACATTACATTCCATTACCTTCGTTTTACTATTGATAATGTTCATCTTATATCTGTCTTTCAAGATAATGTCCATCCAGATCTTTTGCGGTCTATGACAGAATTACTATGTCATCGGCAAACCGCAGTTTAATGCCCTCTCCAAATTTCTCCTACCATTCTTTCACTGCCTGCTCTATGTACAGATTGAACAACATTGGGGAAAGGCTCCAACCTTGTCTTACTCCCTTCCCAACCTCTGCGTCCCTTTCTTGCCCTTCAACTCTAATAACCGCTGTCTGGTTTTTGTATAGGTTGAATATAACTCTTTGCTCCCTATATTTCACCCCTAATACCTTCAGAATTTGGAAGAGAGTATTCCAGTCGACATTGTCAAAAGCTTTCTCCAAATCGACAAATGCTAAAAACGTAGGTTTCCCTTTCCTTAGCCTATCTTCTAAGACAAGTAGTAATGTGAGTATTGCCTCCTGTGTTCCTACATTTTTCCTAAATCCAAACTGATCTTCCCCGAGGTCAGATTCCACAAGTTTTTCCATTCGTCTGCAAATAATCCGTGTTAGTATTTTGCACCCATAACTTATTAAACTAATAGTTCTGTAATTTTCACACTTGTCTGCACTTGCTTTCTTTGGAATTGGAATTACAATATCCTCCTTGAAGTCGGAGGGTACTTCCTAACGAAATATCATCTACTCCAGGAGCCTTGTTTCTACTGAAGTCCTTCAGCGCTCTTTCAAATTCTTCTCGCAGTATCATATCTCCTATCTCATCTTCCTCCACTTCGGTTTCCATTTCTGGAATACTGCCTTCAAATTTATATCCTTTGTATAGGCCCTCCATATATTCATTGCACAGTTCAGCCTACCCCTCTTTGCTTAGCACTGGTTTTCCGTCTGAGTTCTTGATATTCATACAGCTGCTTTTCTTGTCTCCAAATATCTTTTTTATTTTCCTGTAGGCGGTATCGATCTTTCCCCTGGTTATGCATTCTGCTACGGTTCTGCATTTGTTCTCTAGCCACTCCTGCTTAGCCAGTCTGCACTTCCGGTCAATCTCATTTTTCAGACATTTGTACTCCTTTTTCCTGTTTCACTTGCTGAATTTTTATATTTTCTCCTATCATCAATCAAGTTCAGTGTAGCATATATTATCCAGAGATTTCTATTAGGCAGTGTGCTTCTGCCTATATGGTCCTCTGCAACCTTCACTACCCTATCTCTCAGAGCTACCCATTCTTCTTTTACTGTATTACTTTCCCCAATGTCAGCCAATCCTTGCCTAATGCTCCCTCTGAAACTCTCAACCACCTCTGGTTCCTTCAGTTTGTCCAGTTTCCATCTCCTACCTTTCCTACCTTTCTGCAGTCTCTTAAGTTTTAATCTGCAGTTCATAATCAATAAGTTATCGTCAGAGTCTATATCTGCCCCTGGATATGTCTTACAGGTTGGAACCTGGTTTCTAAATCTATTTCTTACCATTATAAAGTCAATATGGTACCTTCCAGTGTCTCCTGCTCTCTTCCACGTATACAACCTTCTTTCATAATGATTAAACCAAGTGTTGGTGATCATTAAATTGTGCTCTGCGCAAAATTGTACCAAGAGATCTCCTCTTTCATTCCTTTAACCCAGTACATATTCACCTACAACATTTCCTTCTCTTACCTTTCTTCTACTGAGTTCCAGTCCCCCATCACAATCAAGTTTTCGTCTCCCTTAACTTCCTGAATTATTCATTTATCTCTTCATATATTTTTTCGATACTCTCATCATAGGCCGTGCTAGTTGGCATATAAACTTGCACTACTGTGGTCGGTGTTGGCTTCGTGTCTATCTTTACTACAATAATGAGTTCACTATGCTGTTCATAGTAACTTACCCGCATTCCTATTTTCTTATTCATTATCAGACCTACTCCTGCGTTAACACCAACTGATTTTGTATTGATAACCCTGTACTCACCTGACCAGAAATCCTGTTCATCCTGCCACCGGTCTTCACTAATCTCTACCATATCTAACTTTAACCTATCCATTAAAATGTTCAAATGTTTGTTAAGCTTAAGGGACTTAACTACGGGGTCATCAGTCCCTAAACTTACAAACTACTTATGAACTACCTACAACTAAGGACGGCACAAATATCCATGCCCGAGGGGGGATTCGAACCCCCGACCGTAGTGGCCGTGCAGACCGTGACTGAAGCGCCTCAGTCTCCTCGTCCACCGCGGCCGACAACCTATCAATTCCTCTTTTCAAATTTTGTAGCTTACCTACGCGATTAAGTGTTAGAACATTCCACACTCCAACCCGTAGAATGTCTGTGTTGTTTTTCTCGATGACGACATCCTCCTGAGTAGTCCCCGCCCGGAGATCCGAATGGGGGACTATTTTACCTCCGGAATATTTTACCCAAGAAGACGCCATCATCGTATAGTCATACAGTAGAGCTGCATGTCCTCGGGAAAAGTAACGACTGTAGTTTCCCCTTGCTTTCAGCCGTTCGCAGTAACAGCATGGCAAAGCCATGTTAGCTGATGTTACAAGGCCAGCTCAGTCAATCATCCAGACTGCTGCCCCTGTAACTACTGAAAAGGTTGCTGCCCCTCTTCAGGAACCACACGTTTGTCTGGCCTCTCCACATATACCCCTCCACTGTGGTTACACCTACGGTACGGCTATCTGCATCGTTGAGGCACGCAAGCCACCCCACCTCTTGGGGGTGCAGATCTAGAAATGTTAAAAACTTTTCTTCTGACGCGGTGGAGTAGCCGTGCGGTCTACAGAGCCCGCGGTTGCTCGCCGTCGGAGGTTCGAGTTCTCCTTAGGGCATGTCTGTGTGTGTGTGTTTTGTTCTTAGGTTATTTTACCTTAGATTAAGTAGTTTGTAAGCTACGGACTGATGATCACGCAGTTCGGTCCGATAGATTTACGAACATTTGAACATTTGAAACTTTTCCTTTCCTGAATCTAAGATAAGTCGTAATTTCAGTTTTGCCACTCGTGTTCCTACATTTCACCAAAATTCAAATTGATCTTTCCCAAGGTCGGATTCCACCAGTTTTTCCATTCGCCTGTAAAAAATTCGTGTTAGTATTTTGCAATCATGACTTATTAAAGAGATAGTTCAGTAATCTTCACATTTGTCTGCACTAGCTATCTTTGGAATTGGAATTAGTATTCTTCTTAAAGTCTGAGGGTATTTCCTCTGTCACATACATTGTACGTACAAGATGGAACTGTCTCGTAACGGTTATCAGCTGTTCAGACGAAATATCATCTGCTCGATGGGCTTTGTTTCGACTCAGATCTTTCAGTGCTCTGTCAAATTCTCCTTGCAGTCTCATATCTCCTGTCTCATTCCCCTGCACATCTTCCATTTCTAGAATACTGCCTTCAATTTCCTTTCCACCACCTAACAATGAATACACGACGCTTACGAACACTAATTCCATCCACTTTGAAGTGTAGGAATTAAAAGTTGTAACGTCATACCGAATGCCGTAGTTTTAGTCCATGAACAGTGGAAAAGTAGGAAGCGAGATACTTTTTCCCCTTTCATTATTTTGATGTGGTTGTCAGCGAGAAAAAGCTTAATAAAAAGTCGCTAAGTGCTGTCATTCTCATATAGTGTATTTATTAAGTTTCGTCACATTATGTGGCAGTTTCTTGCAACTCTTATTGTTTATGACGTTATATTTCCTTAACCATGTGTCGTATGTGGTTCGTACTTCTACAGCAATTGTTATCTCACGTAAGTAATATGTGTACCAAATTTGTTTGAAATCGGTCCAGTGGTTTAGACGAAACTGAGCAGCATTGTCGCTTAGTGCATCTCATTGTTTATGACGTCATATCTAGTGAACAATGTGTTGTATGTGATCCTTACACGTCGGCGGCCGTCCTCATGGATTGAAGCTTACGTGAGCAAAATTTCATAAACAATGGAAGAAAACTGTAGATTTGTATACAATACGTACACTCAAACACACAAACATACGGACAGTCTGCTTCGGTTTCTACATCCATTCATTAACATGGAAGACCTATGTTCAGGAGCTGGAGGAGGGGGTGGTGTGGTAAATATGAACATTGTGGCTATTCATGTGAATGGGTGGATGGTATTGACATGGCCTGAAAATTATATTTTAATATGGGAGCCGGATGCGTAAATCTTTTCTATAGAAAGCAGAGTGTCCGTGTGCTTGCGTGTATTTATTGCATACAAATGTACAGTTTGGTTCCAATGTTTATGAAATTTTGCACACATAAGCTTAAATCCACGAGGTCGGTCGCCGTAAGTGTAAGGGCCACGTACAACACTTAGTTCACGAGATATGACGTCATAAACTATGAGATGCGCGGGAAACTGCTGCAATTAGCGACAATGCTGCTCATTCCCTCCTAAAGCACTGGACCAACCAATTCCAATCAAATTTGGTACACATATTCCATAGCGTGAAGTACCAAGTCTTTAATAACAACATGCGACACATGATGCAGGAGATATAACGACATAAAAATATAGTACCAAGAAACTACCACATAATGTGACGAGACTTTATGAATACAGTATATGACAACGAGATTACTTAGCGATTTTCAACAAATCTTAAACATGATTTCAAACCTTTATTGAACTATTTCTCGCTGACAACCATAGCAAAATTATGAAAGGAAGAAAGTTTCTCGTTTAATACTTTCACGCTTTTCATGGACTAAAATTACGGCATTCGGTATGATGTTACAATTTATATTTCTACAGTACAAATTGTAACCGCCGGAATTTTACAGGCAGTATACACACATATAGCTGAAGGTACCTCTGAAATTGCATCACAGTACGACACATAGGTCATGAAATATGAGCACATAAACAGTAACGTCCATGGAAAACCGCGCCATCACCCACCAAGTTTTAATCTATTACTTCTTAACTACTAACTCTATTCGCAACAGATTTTTCAAACATACAGCACTTATACAAATGAATACATACCTGAAATATTATACAATTATACAACATATAACTCAATAAATATGAGATATTACGAATTTTATATGTGATTTTGTAGGCTTATTTCAGCCTTATTTCTTATATTTTCTACAATAAATAGATCATGATTTTAGAAAAAAGGAGATTGACAGAGAGAGAAGGGATAGGAGATGTACTAACTCAGGGCAGGAATAAATAAATAAATACCTAGGGAAAGCCGGGTTTTCAGCTAGTAGAATAATACAGATAAACCACAATTTATGGGTATTAGTGGATGTACGTGGTGTGTCTAAAAAGTTCGCTGAATGCTGTGAGTCAACAAACTAAACGAAACATATATGCAAACGTTCCTTATTACCTCGCAAAATAGTCGCCAACCCGAACAACACACTTTTCACAAAGTTCGTACAGCTTTTGGAAACTGTCAGAAAATGCCTCCTTTGTAAGTGATAGAAAACATCCTTCGTACGAACTTTGGTGGCGTTTACGCCCGGAAAACGCTTACCTTTTATCGCCGCCTTCAAGGAGTCATATAAGGGGAGTACGGAGGATGTTCAGGAACAGTTACCATCTTCTGCGCTAGGAAATAGTGCACACGGATCACGGAGAGTGTATGGAGCAGCATCCATTTTCCTGTACCGTGTAACTCTGGCCGAACCCGCCGAATGCACTGTAACAATCCGTTCAAAGCGGATTGGTAAAATGCAGCATTAATGCTTTGACTTGCTTGAACAAATTTCTTGTGGATGACGCCATTGTTTCGGAAGAAGGCGATCAGCAGTGTTTTAATCTCGGATTTTCACGGGTTTTTCATTATTATTACAATTTTTATTTATTTATTTATTTATTTATTTATTTATTTTTTTTTTTTTTTTTTTTTTTTTTTTTTTTTTTTTTTTTTTTTTTTTTTTTTTGCTCGGCGATGATGGTGAACACCATGACATCGCCTGTAGTTTCGATTTGGACCGAAGTGATAGGGCCAGATCTCTTCTCCCGTGACTATCATGTTCGGAAGCTATGAATCCTGGTCACACATGGAAAATAAATCACCAGAAGTTTCTATCCCTTTTCTCTCTGCTCGTCTGTGAACTTGTGCGGCATAAATCTGGAGCAGATCCTCCCCTGACCCAAATCACCACGGAAGGTGGTGTCCACCTTATTCTTGCTAATAAACAGTTCCGCCGCAGTCAATCTGAGAGTCCGTTCCGATCTTGTGCCAGCATTTGCCGCACCTTCTCGGTAATTTATGGGGTTCTGCTCGTCGATGGCCGACCTCAACGTGGCTCATCCTCAGTTGTTCCTTCCTTAAAACCATTCATAAACACATTTTGCGCCTCGGTTGCACAGTGGTAGAGTGCCAGACTACAAATCCAAAGGTCGCGGGTTCGATCCCCGCCATGTCCTAGGATTTTTATCTGTCACTTTCCACTTCTTTCGCCTCTGGCAGTACTGCTCATGTGAAAAATACCGAGTAGCACCGTGGTTCGGAACCCACGTTAAACTGGAGGTCCCCCTATAACTGGCTGGGTAAGTCAGTTCGAAGGTCGGAGGAAGGCAACGGCATACCACCTCCAAACAGGACCATGCCCAGTAAAGCACTGTAGTGTTCAAACCAATCTTCGGACTGTTGACTGCTTTACCTTACCTTAAACACATTTTATGCTCATGGATTCGATTCCATGTACATCTGTGATAACAGTCCATATACCTCCGTTGCAGTCTTCCCCAATTTGTGGCAGACCTTTCCACGTTACTTCATTGCGCCGTGACACTTCCTCTGACACTGACTTCGTTCAGCTGGTCGCATTCTGTTTACATTGCCAGTCAAATGCGGTGCATGCTGCGTGTCGATTCTACTCAAGACCCATGCACATGCACTCACGCATGCCGTTCAGATATGACACCATTCACTGAACTTTTTAACCACACTGTAACTTGACCAAGCATGAAAGACACGTGGCGAGAGAGAAGCATGTCTATACCAGTCCTCAGGCAACGACGAAGACAGCTATGCAAATAATACCTTAGTTATGATCACAGATTCAAATTCCAAATTAAATTCGGAGCAAGCTGATAACAAATACAGGCTGATTAATTAATTAATTAAAAATCCCACTAACTTCTTGCATAATTAACACTCTTGAATTAATTTTCCCAGTTCCACAGGCTCTGCCAATTCATTGCCTACATAGAGGATTATGGGTTGGAAGGGGCAAGAGAATTTTTGCATTCCCCATTTGACAGATATTGTAAACGCCGAATATGGCGGAATCTAGTTCGGTTTCCTTGCCGTTATTTCAAACTGAAGTTGGAAGCACGGAGTGGCGGAGAGAGACGAGTTGCCGAGGTTTGGGAATTCGCGCCTGTCCAGGACAGGCAACCTGAAGGCCGGAAGATAGCTGCTGTCGGCGGCCCGGAACAGCAGTACCAGCTACCCCTTGCCCCCTCTGTCAGGTTGGCTACATGGACCTATTCGCATACCGCGGAAGTGCACACCAGACCATCGGATGTGTCTTCAAATAGATTGGAGATCGTCTCTCCAGCACCATTCCGTTGCAGTTTCTGGAGGTGTCACCATCGCGAGGACGGCGTGCTTCAGTTTTCGCCTTGAGTAGAACGTGCTTCTCAGTACCTCGGCAGCAGACAGTCTTAACCAGCCGCGACAGAGTCGTTGATGTATGGTGCTCCGCTGTATTCTCGTATGGCGACGGGTGTGATCGCGCTATCGCTGCAATCGGGTGCTATAAAACGGTATTTAGCGTGGTAGTTACTTCTACATCTACATCTACATACATACTCCGCAATCCACTGCAAGGTGCGTGGCGGAGGGTACACTGTACCACTACTAGACTTTTCCTTTCCTATTCCAGTCCCAAATAGAACGAGGAAAAAAAGAATGCCTATATGCCTCCGTAGGAGATCTAATTTCTCTTATCTTGTCTTTGCGATCACTACGCGAAATGTAAGTAAGCGGCAGGAAGATCGTACTACACTCAGCTTCAAATTACGGCCCTCTAAATTTACTCAACAGAAATTCACGAAAAGAACGTCGTCTTTCCTCCACCGATATCCAATTGAGATCCCGGAGCATTTCCGAGGCACTCGCACATTGTTAGAACATACCAGTATCAAAACTAGCTGCTCTCCTCTGAACTACTTCTTTGTCTTCCTTAAACTGATCTGCTGCGGGTCCCAAACACTTGAGCAATACTCAAGACCCCTGTTTCCGTGAAAGTTTGTGTAATTCGTGTCTTTCATCCGTGAGCTTTCTCTAAGGACTGATCTTCATTCTCTTAACTTGAACATCAACATATCACTGACTTGTCCTACATCAAGTGTATTTGACATCCAATGGCTGTGTTCAGTGAGCAATTGTTCTGTTTCTGAAAACTCGTAACAGGGCTACCTCTGACATATGTGCCTTGTTCCGAATATATTCTTCAACTGACGCTCGCGACTTCTTGTCTGGAGCTTTACTTAGTGTCCCATTTTTTTTAATTAATCGCCTACTAGGTTACGAAACACCTGCTGAAGAATCGGAGTCCAATCGCCTAGGACAGAAGATTTGCTGGTGAGTGATCTTGTAGAGAACAATGCTGCTCAGAGCTTCTTTGAAAATTAATTCTTCCATCTTTCATTAATTCAATCTCAGGTACAACGAGAGGTTGCAGATACAGCCACTCTCTTCAACATCCCGAGGCTACAACCTCATGTCGTCGTTGCCGTCAGCTGATACTCGATCCCGAGTTTACAAATTCTTTACAATTGGTGCACACTCTCAACTTAGTTTATGTTTTTGTCTTTGGTGACTTGATAAGCAAATTCTTACAAGAAACATCTGTCTACATAACTAGCACATTAATGATGGAGGGGTCACAGTTGACTTTGTCGGAATTTACAAGCTTGTCGCTTGACCTCATCTTGACTGCAGCGGTCTTCTTCGAGATATTTCACACTCCACACCTGCAGAGATGGTAGGGCACCATAGATCCCGATCTTCAGCTGTTGTTGCCCAGGCCTGTCGGTGTATCCTTGTCCTTTTCATGGTTTGATTTAGTTGGTCTTTATAGCGCTTTAAAGGTACTTCCTGTGACCTCGAGCCAGAAAAAGCTCACCATATAGGTTTTGTCGGGGAAATCTGCCATCTGGCAGCTGATGAGCAATGGTAGAAGCCTCTATGCTTTTATCGCCTGCTTTCTCAAGAACTGCATTGTTGGTGATGTGGTCTTCCTATTTTATTTTCAAGACGTACCTCTGCTTCTACTGGTGAAGGGGCTCAATATTTTTTATATCACAGCAATATAGCGTCCATGTCCCACAGCCATAAAGATTTGTTGTTAAGACAACTGCCTTGTACACCATAAGCTTAGTCTTCAACTTTAGGTCTTTGTTAAGTAAGAGTCGCTGAGCTAAACGTCCAAATGCTTGGTGGGCAGCACGAATTCGATTTTCCACATCTTGTGCACAAGACCAACCTTTGGACAAGATAGTTCCAAGATATTGTAACTGAACTACAGGCTCTAAAACAGATATTTTTATGTCTGTATCTGTAGAATCAGCCTCTTGATAACTCTGCGATATATATGTATTTTCACTGATGGTCAAGCCTAAAAGATCATATGTATTTTTAAATAATTAATTATTGACAGACTGTTGCATTTCTCCTACAGAAAATGTGGGCGATGCAACATCATCAGCATACTGCATCTCTGTAATGCTAGTAGCATAAATAATTTGAATCACATCCCAATGATCTCGTTCTGAGAAGACCTATACTTCATTTCAATTTAGTACATGACGACCACCATCAGCACCACTGGCCGTGCTAGTGTTTCAGGTGAAACTTTGTAAACTACTGCTGCTGATATATATGCACTCCTATAAACCACAGACATTGCCGAGGTGGGGTGGCTTGCGTGCCTCAACGATACAGATAGCCGTACCGTAGGTGCAACCACAGCAGAGGGGTATCTGTGGAGAGGCCAGACAAACGTGTGGTTTCTGATGAGGGGCAGCAGCCTTTTCAGTAGTTACAGGGGCAACAGTCTGGATGATTGACTAAGCTGGCCTTGTAACATCAGCTAATGTGGCTTTGCCACACAGTTACTACGAACGGCTGAAAGCAAGGGGAAACTACAGCCGTTATTTCTCCCGAGGACATGCAGCTCTACTGTATGAACATATGATGATGGCATCCTCTCGGGTAAAATATTCCGGAGGTAAAATAGTCCCCCATTCGGATCTCCGGACAGGGACTACTCAGGAGGATGTGATCATCAGGAAAGACAATACTAGCATTCTACGAGTCGGAGCGTGGAATGTTAGATCCCTTAATAGAGTAGGAAAATTAGAAAATTTAAAAAGGGAAATGGATAGGTTGAAGTTAGATATAGTGTGGATTAGTGAAGTTCGGTGGCAGGATGAACAGGATTTCTAGTCAGGTGAGTACAGGATTATAAATACAAAATCAATTGCGGGTATCACAGGAGTAGGATTGATAATGAATAAGAAAATCGGAACGTGGGTGAACTACTATGACCAGCACATCGATCGCATTATCATTGTCAAGATAGAAACAAAGCCAACACCAACAACAGTAGTACAGGTTTATATTGCAACTAGCTCTGCCGATGATGAGGAAATCAAAGAAATATATGAGGAGCAAAAGGAAATTATTCAGACAATTAAGGGAGAGGAAAACTTAATTGTTATTGGAGACTGGAATTCAGTAGTAGGACAAGGAAGGGAAGGGAAGATAGTAGGTGAATATGGTCCGGGCAAAAGGAATGAAAGAGGAAGCCGCCTGGTAGAATTATGCACAGAACATAATTTAGTTCTAACAAACACCTGGTTCAAGAATCACAAAAGAAGGTTGTATACGTGGAAGAGACCAGGAGACACCGGGAGATACCAGATAGATTTTATAATGGTAAGACATAGATTTCGGAACCAAGTATTACAGTGTAAGACATACCCTGGGCAGATATAGACTCTGACCATAACTTGATGGTTATGAACTGTAGGCTGAAAGTGAAGAGAAAACAAAAAGGTAGGAAAATAAGGAGATGGGACCTGGATAAATTGAATGAACCTGTGGTTCTTAAGAATTTCAGAGGGAGCTTTAGGCAACAATTGACAGAAACAGGGGAAAATAAAACAGCAGAGGAGGAATGTGTAAAATTGAGAGATGGAATAGTTAAGGTAGCAGAGAACAAAATAGGTAGGAAGGCAAGACCTACAAAAAATCCTTGGATATCACAGGAGATACTAAATTTAACGATGAAAGGAGAAAATATAAAAATGCAGTAAATGAAACAGGCAAAATGGAGTACAGGCGACTAAGAAATGAGATTGACAGGAAATGCAAAATGGCTAAGCAGGAGTGGCTAGAAGGCAAATGCAAGGATGTAGAAGAATGTATAAATAGGGAAAAAATAGATACAGCCTACAGAAAAATAAAAGAAACATTTGGAGATAAGAAAAACTGCTCTACGAATATCAAGGACACTGATGGAAAACCAGTTCTCAGCAAAGAAGGGAAAGCTGAAAGGTGGAAAGAGTATATACAGAGGCTCTACAAAGGAAATTAACTTCGAGACAATATTGTAGGAAGGGAAGAGGATGTAGATGAAGGTGAAATAGGAGATAGTATACTGAGATTAGAATTTGACAGAGCACTGAAAGACCTAAGTCGAAACAAGGCCCCTGGAGTAGATGATATTCCCTCAGAGCTACTGAAGTCTCTGGGAGAACCAGCCATGACAAACCTGTTTCACCTGGTGTGTAAGATGTATGAGACCGGCGAAGTGCCCTCAGACTTTTAAAAAAATGTAATAATCCCCATTCCAAAGAAATCAGGCGCAGACAGGTGTGAAAATTGCAGAACCATCAGTTTAATAAGTCATAGTTGCAAAATATTAACACGAATTATATATAGAAGGATGGAAAAGCTGGTAGCAGCCTACCTCGGGGAAGATCAGTTTGGGTTCAGAAGAAATGTAGGAACACGGGAGACAATACTCACTTTACGGCTTATCCTAGAAGATAGATTAAGAAAAGGCAAACCTACATTTCTAGCTTTTGTAGATTTGGAGAAGGCTTTTGACAATGTTGATTGGAATAAACTCTTTCAAGTTCTGAAGCAAGCAGGAGTAAAATATAGGGAGTGTAAGGTTTTTTACAACTTGTACAAAAACCAGATAGCGGTTGTCAGAGTTGAAGGGCATGAAAGGAAGGCAGTGGTTGGAAAGGAAGTAAGGCAGGGTTGTAGTCTTTCTTCATTGTTATTCAATTTGTACATTGAGCAAGCTATAAAGGAAAGCAAGGAGAAATTTGGAGTAGGAATTAAAACTCAGGGTGAAGAATTAAAAACATTGCGTTTTGCCGATGACAGATACAGCAAAGGACCTGGAAGAGCAATTTAACGGAATGGACAGTGTGCTGAAAGGTGCATATAAGATGAATATTAACAAGAGCAAAACTAGGGTAATGGAGTGCAGTGTAAGAAAATCAGGCAATGCTGAAGGAATTAGATTGGGAAACGAAGCAATAAAGGAGGTAGATGAGTTTTTTTACTTGGGCAGTAAAATAACAAATGATGGTCGCAGTACACAGGATATAAAATGCAGAATGGCAATGGGTAGAAATTTGTTAACATCGAATATTGATTTAAGCCTAAGGAAGTCTTATCTGAAGGCATTTGTATGGAGTATTGCCTTGTATGGGAGTGAGATATGGACGATAAACAGTACGGACAGGAAGAGGATTGAGGCTTTTGAAATATGGTGCTACAGAAGAATGCTGAAGATTAGTTGGGTGGATCACGTAACTAATGAGGAGGTACTGAACAGAATTGGGGAGAAAAGAAATTTCAGGCATACCTTGACTAAAAGAAGGGATAGATTGGTAGGACACATTCTTAGACATCCAGGAATTGTAAATTTAGCGTTGGAGGGAAGTGTGTGGGGTAAAAATCACAGAGGAAGACCAAGAGATGGATACAGTAAGCAGATTCAGACAGATGTAGGTTGCTGTTCTTATGTGGAGATGAAGAGGCTTGCTCAGGATAGGGTATTGTGGAGAGCTGCATCAAACCAGTCTCCGGACTGAAGACCACAACAACAACAATATATATATATATATATCATGTACATGTATTCAAAGTACTGTATAGATATGTTAAATACACCTCAAATGTTTTATGCACAAATGTACTTTTAAGCTCATTAAATGGCATCATCACAGCTCCTTATTACATAACAAGATCTGACTATATAATGACTCTTTTTATTACCTCTCTGAGTTTGATACTACTGCTTAATCTGAATATCATGAAAATAAGAAAAACAGCAAAGCACTCTGCACCAAAAGAATTACAGTAAGCAAATTTAAACTGTTCTTATATCTTTCAGTACCTTTCTTTCCTATGCAATGGACCGCCATATTTTCTGTCACAAAAGGATACTGCTGTGACGGTTATTTTACTGATACTTTTTCATAAATAACATCACACTTCAAAAACATTACTCCTGTAGCGTAAGTATTCAAATGAACTATGTGGGTGTAGGTATTAACTACTCATAAGAGAACCATAGACTTCTAATAAAAAAAGTCATCATACAACAATGAAACTACAAGTCGTGGTTGTGCAATCAACATTGGAACAAACTACATACCTATAAATACAGTATCAATACCTTATGGTGACTTCTTTTCATAAGGAAATAATTCGAGAGATGCCTGACTAATCACATAATATATCTCTGCATAATCAGTACCTGCTGCCACTGTGAACAAATTCACCAAATGGACCTACGTCCTTACACTCCCACAGACATCTAGGAATCTGACTGCATGAACCATAGATAATATAACAAGGCGTTTATTGCCAACCTAAGAAGGCATACCACCATAACATTCAGCTTGTGGCATCCGGTGCCACACTTTTATAGAACAGGATCTAGTGCCACTTTCTAGGGCCATTCTTATTTCTTGTGTCTCCATACAAACATATTTCACAGTTGAGGAGTGGCAGCTTGAGGGCTGGAGCCGCTACGCGACGCTGTCAGTGGACACGGACTGCCTTCAGCTGCTGGCTGAGCTACTGGACCAACCAAACTGTCCCCTGGAGGGGCTGCCTGCATGCACCAAACAGAAGCTGCTCGACTGCCGCACGCGGCTGTGGCGTGACCTGGTGCTTCAGACGCCCTCGGTGCCCATCGACAGCTACCTCTCTTACATCAGGCAGACCAACGTCGACCTCTGCCTCTTGGCCTCGATGGCTGTCAAGTCTTTCAGCATCTGCCAGGACGTCCCCTTCATTATGTCTCAGTCTGTGCATGATGTGCGCTGCATTTTCGACTATCCCCACGAGCCATCGTGTCTGGTAACTCGCAAAACAAACGCCTCCTTCTGCTCAGTGTCCAGGGCTATTCTGTTACTGATGTGTCGCGACATTTCATCCGTCGCCTCCAGTCATCAGTTTTGTGACGCACTTACTTCGCGGTTCACAATACGGAAGAGTCTCATTAGGGAAAGGATGAGAGAGCGAAACAACTTCAAACAGAGCTACAAGTACAATTTATTCTTCGACGCCATTCGCTACAGGAACATCAAAATCATCAGATTAAAAACTTTTGAAATCGCTTTTATAGGGGTGAATATTTTTTTCCATCTTGTAACCGCCGGCGTGTACATGACTGTTCCCCATTTACGTAATTTGCCTGGGAAACTATTCTTGTCTTTCCTGCTAACATGTATCGTACAGATCTTGTTTTCTGAAGTCTTGTATCGTATGTTAGATGTCCTTGACTTATATGTGGCAATAGTGATTGATAATGCCCTCACCCTCCTCAGCTTTATGTGGCTGAACTTCTTCTGCTACCAGATGTACTCGTGCGTTTGTAACATCCGGCTTCCGAGTGAGCTAGAACCTAGCGAAGCCAGCAAGATATTTCGTCGTTACGTAATATATGCTCTAATACCCGCGAGTATTCAATGTGCTACAAGCTTAGCTTTGGAAAATGCGATGAATTATTACCTGACCCTCAGCAGGCTACTATTCATAAGGGCAATTTTGCTCTCGATAATTTTAAATTTGTTTTATCTTGGAATGACTGCATACCTGTACTTGTATAATCTAATACGCATGCGACGACTCAAAATTTCTAGGGATCATAAATTCATGTCAATGAAACAACTTATTTACCTACCATTTACAATTGTCTTCATAAGTGGAATAGCTACGTATCTTAAAGTAGCTTTCTTCCGTGCCCAACAATACACAGCTCAGTATATTTATTATGTTAACATTGCTACAATGGTCCAGGGACCGCTTCTATTTGTTCTTTTCATTTGTAATGAAAGGACAATCTGTGCCCTGAAGAGCAGAACCATAGCCTACTGGAGACCAAACGTCATCAATCCCTGGCACGAACTGTGCTCCTCTGCAGAGAGAAATCTGGCTAGAAGAAACGAACACCATATTAAATACTGTAATTAGTTTTGAATGCAGAATCTACTGGATGTTACAAAATGAACTGTGGCCGTTAGTAGAATATCATTCTTTATTTCACCTTCAAGGAAATCGTCGTCCAGTCTGTTTAGTACAGCTCGCCAGTATCCTGGGGTCACCAGATTAAGTGCCAGCTCACATAAACAGCTCAACCAGAACGTTCCTTCTTATTCACTGTACAAGTTCAGGGACGTTGAAAAAATTTGTACTTCATAGGTTTCCTTCTTCAACAGAATGAACATTGACAGACTGTCTTGGCTTCAGAAGATATTTCATCTCCTAAAGGCTACCAAATTCTAGAACTATATGAAGAAGCGATATCGACAGTATACATTTTACTCCATTCAGGTCATATATGTATTCCTAGATTCTTCAAGAAAATACTAATTTTTAAACTCTGTAGGCAGATCCTCTCGCGATAATTGGGGCCTATTTCTAGATATGTAACAATCAATAATAAACTTATGTGAGTAAAACGAACCTGTGACATTCATCATGCAATCTGCAGTGGAATGTGAGCTCAAATGAAACTTCATGGTAGACTGAAATAGCGTTCTGATATCAGCACACACTCCACTGCAGAGTGAAAATATCATGTTAGAATACATCCCCTACGCTGTGGCAAAGCCAATTCTCCACCATCTCCTTTCTTCCAGGAGTTGTAAGAGAACTGTGAAGTTTGGAAAGTAGGGGGCCAGCAGTTCTCAGCAAAAGGTATAGGTCCCAGATATGAATCCTGATTCCGGTATACAATTTTAATGTGTCAGGAAGTTTCACTGATCATGTAACTTGGATTGAAGGATCCTCAAACCATAAAACTGAACAAAGTATTCTTCTCTTGAAGACGATCGTAATAAATTTTCAGTCAACATTTAATGATACCAAAAATCCTACCTCCTGATATTAGCACTGTCATGTAATGAACTTAACTGGCAGCAGTTTTGATTTCTAATACTAGAACTGATTTGTATTATCAGGTGTGTGCCATCAAACGCTCAAATGATGAAAAAATTTCTTCATACTATGATGTTTATTATTATAAGTAAGTCACTATACAAATAAGCGGTCAAAACTGAAGTAGCACTTTGAACTGCCTTTTGGTATCGCTCTAAAATGCCTATCCCAGCTAGATCGAGGGTTATGACGCAACAAGATCGATGTAAAGACATGATTTAAACACCGATCCAGAAATCTGAAAATTATAAGTATTTTAATTTTTAATATTATTAAAGGTGATGGTCTTTCCATATTGAATTTATTTATATAAATATTGCAACAACCATAATTGAGTTCATTGGTATTATCACAACTCTTTTTGCAGACTTATGTAACACAATGTATAGAAACAGAGTTGAAATGCAAAGTGTCAACCCTCAACACAACATTAATGCTGACTCCAAAACAGATACTATTAGGCTGTAATGTTTCTAAACTTAGAATTTCATATATTGATTTATGTTTTATTAATGATTATAATACAATAGTAATATTAATGCAGCTGATGCATTTTTATTAAAATTTATAATTTCCAACACTATATTTATTTTCTATCACTTTTGTGAATGAATGAAATAATGCTGGTATGATCCAGAGAGTAGAGCCTACACACATTGATGTCTTTAGTTACAATAAAGTGTAAGTTTATGTTTGTAAAATATGGTGTAAATAATTAAAAAGGTTTAAAAATTTGAAACTGTTTTTTACTATGTGACTCCTAAAACATAATTTTGGAAACGACGGTTTGGTATCTAAAGGACCACCAACGTTATGTTGAAGATATAAATGTACCATCTGTAAAAGAAAAAATTGAATTTCTACGTTACATGTCAAGTTCAAAGCATTTGTTACTATAGGTCGTAAGCTAGTTTTTGTCTAAAATTTAAATTATGTTGATATACTCCCAGAATCATGTACATGATGATTAAATGGGTGTTAATTTATGTTACCAAGAAAATGTAACTTAATTTAACAGTAAAAGTTATGTATTCATTTATTCAAATTGCTTTTAACATCCTTGTTCAAAAAGAAGAAAGTTTTATTGATCTACAAGGACAAATAATTTTGGTTAAATGGTAAGAATGTGATGTAATGTAAAAGATTTTTACAATAACCGTATATATGTTTAGGTAGTATTTTTTGCTATAAATAACCTTGTACGATTATCACAGGCCTGCAAAGAATTATTTTTTACTTGTTTGAAATTTCATAACTGAAAATTTATGTACTTTTCCACACTGATTTCAAAACTGCAATCCATTTTATTTATCACTTCAGGTTTTCTCACAGCAAAGGAAGTATGTTTGGGTATAATAACAAAATGTAAGCAATTTTCAGATTTTTTCCAGCGTTATAAAATTTTATTTTATTTATAAATCATGTTCTAAACTACATTTCCAGTACAAGTACATTTCTCTTTAAGCTCATAAGTCCTTATAATAACGCTTTTACTTTGTGTCAAAGCTTCTTTTATTGCTTTTACAGCTGTACACTCGTTGAGGATCATCTCTTTTTATCATCCAGCAGTAGTCTGCTATCGTGTTGAAATTCCAGCTTACTTGATATCTTCTTTGCATTTCTTTGATGTCTTGGTGGAATCTTTCATCCTGCTCTTCACTTACATTACCAAGGTTTGCAGGGAAGTAGTCAAGATGTGAGTGGAGAAAATGAACTGTAATGCTCATGTTACAGCCCAATTCCTTAAAGTTGTCTTGCATGTCTGCGACGATTGTTTTGTAGTTTGGATCTCTTTTGTTTCCTAGGAAACTGGTAATAACTCATTTAAAAGATGTCCATGCTGCCTTTTCCTTTGTTTCCATTATGTCCACAAATTTGGGATCTGTCATTAGTTTTAGCTAATGTCTGGTCTGACAAAGATTCCTTCCTTTTGCTATGCCTCGGATAAATCAGGAAACAGTCCAAAAAGATATCTGAAACACTCCCGTTCTTTTGGCAATGCCTCAACAAATTGTTTCCTCAGCTCCAATTTAATGTGAAGTGGTGGAAGTAACACGTTTTTGGATCCACAACCCTTTTCTCTCAACAGTTTTAACCCCTACCTGTAAGGTTTCTTCTCAAGGGCCTAGCTTTCTATTATGTACTGTTGCTTTCTGTCTCTACTGTCCCATTCACAGAGAAAGCAAGGGAACTTTGTATAGCCACTTTGTTGATCAAGCAGCATTGAAATCGCTTTTAAATCACCACATGTGTCCATTTGTGGCCTGAATAGAAGAGTTCAAGATTTTTGTAACGTTCTTTTAAGTTGACCGAATGTCCAACTCGTATGGAACGATACATATTGCCATTGTGTAGAAGTACTGATTTAAGGCTTCATTTTGAAGAATCAATAAAAAGTGTCTACTCATTACGAGCATATTCTATTTTGAAATGTGCTGTAAGTCCAGCAATATCACTGCAACACACCAGGTCACATTCTTGAGAGAAGAAAAATACAAGCTCTTTACTTGATGTATATCTAGTATAAAAACGGCTAAATAACAGTTCATGGAGATCCTAAAACCCAAAATTCAAACTCACTAGAGTGCTGAAATATGTATAAAAATATTGAAAAAAGCTAAAACTAGACAAACAATTTGAGAAATACTGTATATGACGGAATTTTTTCACTAATGTTCCCTGAAATCAGCGTTGAAAACACTATAAAAATCACTTATTAAATTTGAAACAATTTTTAAGTCGCAGATTTGTGTTATGTAGTAATTATTTTCTTGCTTAACAGAGTAAATTGGTCCTATTCCACATTGTTACCATGAAAAAAAACGGCTAAGATCCAAACAAGTATTATAATTAGTACGTCCAATAAAATCTTAAGAATCAATATATTTTTATAACAACACTTTTGTTCTTATTGTTTTCATTACTCAGGCAGGACACAGCTCAACAACTTACATCTCATTGTTTATAACAGTATTTCATGTAACTCCTACTTACTATATATCAGAAAGTCCCATGTTGTCTTATGAGCGTGTTATGTAAAACTTGAAGCCCTTGGAAAATTTTCAAGTCTGGATTTCTACAAAACAAAATCTGGTATCACTACCGAGTCAAGCTGCCATCAAGGAGGCATCCATAAATTATGTGAGGTGATTTTGCGGTTTTTAATCTCCCCTTCTTCCTTCGTATGATGATGTGAGATTTTTCTCGACCCCCATCCCTAAATTCACATGACATTTTTCTAAATGCATACTTTAGTGTACATCTGTTAGTGCTTGAATGCGTTGAATTTATCTAGAGAAGAACAATTTCCTTATACATTTTTTGCATTAGTTAAGCCCTCTATTTAGTACATACTTAATAGATTTACAGGAAAAATGGAACAACAAAATACTTAAATATATCGAACTTCTAAAATTCAGTCCACATGGACACATGTGTGGTCTCAAGAGTCACTACTGGAACCAATATGTTTACATCTAACCCAATCCATGCATGACCTACATATCAACAGGAAAGAGAAGAATAAACTGGCTGGGTTCATAGCAGGATACTTAAGGGGAAGAGACACGGACATGAGTGCTAAGATACAAATGGTTAAAAGTGTTAGAGCAGTACCTTTTTTAGGTTAGGCAGGACAGAAAGATGTCAAGTTGTAAGAGAGATGGGTATTGAAACAAACCTTTAGTTTAATAAAGCAACTTTTGTAGAGTGGAAATTTCATTAGAAATTGTTGTAAATTTAATTACATAGACATTCATAAATTCGGTCTAAAGCAGCATATGGAAGCATTTTCAACAGAAGTAGAATTTTATAATAAATCATTTATAATAATAAGTGTGTACAGAGTACCAAATGGTACGTGTAATCTGTTTATAAATCACTTTCAAGCCTTATTGGCCTATTGGTAACAAAAAAGGAAGAATTAGTGTTGGTTGATTGAAATCTAGACTTTCTTGAAAACTCTCCCAGCAAGAAATTATTGCAGTCAGTAGCATTGTCATTCAACTTAATTCATACTGTTCACTTTCTGAGTAGGATAGCTAAGGACTCAAAGACAGCCATTGATAATATCTTTATAGAAATGTCTAAAGTTAAAAATTATAAAACCAATAATAAGTGACCTTTCAGACCACTACATTCATTCTTTTTTGCTAGATGTTAGTACTGGTCGGGATATAAAATCAGTCAAATCTGAGTTTAAGGGTGTAGTGTCTAAGCCGAATACTGATCGTTTCAGAAAGCTCCTAGAAGGCATTAACTGGAGTAATTTTTACAGAGCTCTTAGCATGAATGAGAAATCCAACACTTTCGTAATAATGTCCTTAACTTATATGAGATCTGCTTTCTACCAAAACTAACCCACATTAGACCAAAGTCTCCTGTAAGACATAGACGGTAACCAAATCTGTCAATCAGAAACAGATTAGATTTAAATACTATAGATCACTAAAACATACTAGAAAATATTGAAGATGGTAATAATGACATCGAAGTATTACATTATCTGAGTAGGATAGTCACATCAGATACCAAAATAATGAGAATATCGATTGTAGTGAAGGAGGAGACTGGTAGACCAGAGCTGAAAGCATGCATGTAGAATAAGTGCAGTGTTGGTGAAATTATTAATAACCATTTCATAGTTATTACTGAAAAGATGGAGTTTTGAGGGTCAGTTATTGCTGTAATAGAATATCTCACACCTGTCTCTACAAATGACTGCAGTAATATGAGTATGACAAAACACTACTAGAAGTAATATCCACCATAAAACCCTTACAACAAAAAATAAAAGGAATCCAGAAGCTATGATAATAAATCAACAAATTTCATTAAACAGCATACTTCTGAGTTTACTGAAATTTTAAGTTACTTGTGTAACCATAATTTTATCAGTGGAAGATTGTAGTGTAACAAGGTTCACTATAAGTCTCAAGTTCGAATCAAGGTAATCAAATCATTTATTTGTTGGGTATTAAATTCTTTAACCCTGCAGCAGGCACGCTTAAGATTGTTATGTCAGCAGGCACATGCAGCACTCAGTGCCGCCTACATTTAAATGCATAGAAAAGCTGTTTTTTTTTTAATTTTTGGGTGGAATTAATTATTTATTGTGTATAACATCATTCTTTACAGAAACCTTTAATATGATCTGTTTTCTATATAGAGGGTGCATGGGAAAATTTGTTACAGTATGTCTGACATAATTTTCAAGGATATTTCGTAAGTGATACTTTAATAACAAATTCTTAATAAATTATAACCACAGATATGATTCGATTGTTTACCACTGTTAAAGCAAGTTTTACAAAAAAGTGTAATATGTATAAAATCTTTGTAGTAATAATACAGAATAAAGCAGTCAGTAAATACATATCAAGAAACACACACTTTCTTCCTCCAGAGAAGCTCTGCAATCATTACATGTGACAATGTAGCAATGTTGCTTGCAAACGAATCTTTTGCAGCTATTGCAAGTGACAGTAGTTTTATTATTTTTTACCACCACAAAGATAGCACCTCCCACACCTTCTTACTGTGGTGTCGCACAAGTCTAAAGTGCACGCCACCTACTTTCGCCATGCGCCACCATGCACGCACGGCGTGGCGTTCTTACGAAATCAGCCACGAGCGCCCTCTGCTACAAGTCAGCTCGTGACCACCACTGAACGACATCGTTCACTTGGGACTGAGTTAGGAACCAGTTAACACTTCTGAATCAGATAGATAGGCACCAGTAAATACTTGGCTATCAGATAGGCACTAAGAATCATCGCTAGGCAGGCCTCTATCTAATCTATGTCAAGAACTATGTAAAAGTTAAGTATTACTAAGTCTCTAAGAAATATATATCTCGTTCTAATTTACTCTAGTGTTTCTAGTTTTTGCTGTCCCACTGGCTGGTCACCTCGTACCTGCACAAGCGTGCATCCTTTATTCCTGTGTTGGTCTTTCTACTCGGCCACCAACACCTACGACGGAAATGAGACACATAAAAGTGGCGACGAGGCTGGGACACAAAACTTACAGTCTCATCATGATTGGTGGGAATTGATCGATGAGATGACAGAAATTCTTGAATATCTCTTGGTAGAGTAGAGAGCTGAGCCCTTTCTTTCGAATGGCAGTCCATCAGAGCCAAGGCCAGGATTCATAGATAGGTTCTTCTTCTGAATCTTTTCTCTGGATTGTTTGCAAATAACAAGACCTGAGAATTTATCCCAGCAATATCCAGATAAAGAAAAAACAATACTAAAGGTCATGCGGTAGCGGTGTCTATTTCAGCAGTTTCATGCATTGATGACAGGAAAAGCACAGCCTTGTTCCTTTTTGTTTGGCAAGAAACAAGACAGAAGTCATCTTTAAATGCGAAAAGACAATTTCTAATTTCTCACGATCTGTTCGGCAAAAATTCCGGAGGAATTTCCTTCTTGTTCTTTTTCAATGTTCCAATGAACATTAGACTATTTTATAAAAGATGTTGGGCTACAGGGTAACTACTGTAGTAGTTGTCCATTGTTACATTCCAGTGAGTTCCCTTGATTGGCTCAACCAATCTCTTCACAATATCCATTGGCTGGTTTGGTGCAATGTATGGTTCAGGTTTCTGTCTGCCGCAGTATAATTCAAAATTAAAAGTATAAAATGTCTTGCTATTGCACAATTCATACAACTTCAATCCATACTTAGCGGGCTTATTGGGCATATACTGAACAAAACCACAACGTCCGCGAAATGGGACAAGCATTTCGTCTATGGTTGTGAATTCCCCTGGACTGTAGTTATTTCTGCAGTTGTTCAGAAATGCTGAGTGGAGATTGCGGATGGCAGCAAGTTTATTAGTTGCTAGTCGTTATTTTCTTGTAGAAGTATCATCAAACCTGAGTGACCGGAGCAAGAACAGAAAGCGCTTGTAGCTAAATGCTGCCCTTAGAATAATCATTCCTGTTCCATTTGATGCTGACATTTGTAATACATTTGTGCATCTTCCTTTTTGAACAGCAATGAGAAACAGTGCTCCTAAAAGAGCCGTTATTTCAGAAGCAGAAGTAGTTTTGCAATCTCTAGTCCTTGAGTAATTCACAGATGATCTCTTGTTATTTATGTACTTGTTTGTGTTTTCAACAACATAATCAATTATCTCAGGATCAAAAAATTTGAGAAAACTTTCAGTTTTTGCTTCTATACCGTTCAGTTTCGGGCCAGGTAGGACTTTGATTATATTCTTAAGTTTCGTTTTCCCTGGTAGTGCTAACGGATTATTTATCCACACAGTTTCTTCGTCCTTACCAATATAAAAATGGCAGTCATCATGTGGCATTCCTACCACTTCATTCCCGTCAACGCATGACTGCTCAGATTCGCTAGAATGATCGGCACTTTCCTTTGTGCGGACCTGGGAGACAAAATAACTCTAATACCAAAGCAATGTTAATAACTACATCATCATCAGTTGTAAAACAAAGCTTCTAATAGTCAAAACATCCGACAGTGGTACGGCTACATGTACTTACATTACCGGGCGCGTGCAGTATGCAGTGCCATCTCTGTGCAGTCGTCCACTCCACAGGTCAGTCTCAGCTGTTATTGTGAGCATATTGGTGGTCCAGTAATGTAGTTTGGTGCTTGGCTAAACGATCGAAGCATATCTAGCACCACTGTTGCGTGCTCGGCACGCTGACGTAATTATTGAAAGAAAACCAAATTGGCGGCACTGTCTTTGCAGGTTCTGAGCAAAAACAAAGTGTTTGAGGTACTATATCTAAGAAGCTCTAGGATGCACAGAAGAACATAACCAGAAGCTCCATGGAGGAATAAAAAAAAACAAAGAAATTTATTGTTAAAACTGTGTTCTATAAGAGTATTCTGTATTATTACTTTTCATTGGTCTTCATAAGGTCAAGTCAACTAATATTCTACACTAAGTGATGTAGTTAGATGGAATAAAAAATCTTTGAAATGAATACAATATTTGAGAAGAAATTATTTATATTATAAAATGGAAGTATTAATATAGTATGGTACATTAACTGGATCTTCGGAAGACTGAAGTCTGAAAATATGAGATGCAGAAATATCAGTCTGGAAACAAACTAGCTGGTTCCATCATTAGTAAAATCATTTCAGCTGTCAACTTTAAACAAGTAAGTATCTTCATGATATACATTAATTGTGGTGTCTAAGTAACTTTCACAGTCGAAATATCGGGTAAGTGGCACTCTATATGAAGAAAGGAAGACGAAATTTAAATGAAACATCTATACAACAAAAGATAAGAAGAAAAGAAAATTCACTAAGCAGGAAGAAAATGACCAAGAAATTAAACTGTAACGAAATAAGTGGTACCTATTGCAATGAACATCAACAGTAATAAACTACTGATGATCTGCTGTAAAAATACTCACACATTTATGAAAAAACGCGTCATTTTCAAGAGACACAGATGCTAAAACCTTCAAGTAAACATAGAACTTTACACTGAATCATCCAGGCGCCAGTCTACCAGTCTATGATCTATGCATCCAGGCGACACATTGGTCTACTGTACCACTTCTTTACATCGAGACAATGACCAGCTTCCTGTAGTGGTTTCTCATGAGATGATGTGCTGGCCTTCTGTATCATTCCTCACAACTAGACGACATCACTAGCACTGTGGTGAGTGTATACATTTCGTTCGAAATTAGAATAAGTGTTTATTGTTGTGTAGTGCAAAAACTATGCCTACAACTTATAGTGCTGAAAATATTGAGGCAGAGAATTCTGTACAAAGTATATCGATGTCACAAAGCAGGGACGGAGTTCAACAAGACGCTTCGCCATTGTGGTTTCTTAATTTGCTGAAAAGATAGAGAATAACTATAAAGATCTGAGTAATGTACAAACTAAGAATTTAGATAAACTCAGAAATGAACAAGGTAAAACTTTGATAAATTGAGTAATTAATATGCTAAGAATATAAATAAACTCAGAAATGAATTATTAGACAATATTAAGAACACTAATAACCAATTGTATAACTTACAAGAAAAGCTGCCACAAAAATTGCTGTTTCTCAGGAGAATTACATTAATATTAAAGAAGATTTTAGTAATTTGCAACAGCTAATAGTTTCTGAAGTGGAAATCATTCAAGTATCTACACAAGTAGTGCAAGAGTACTTAGGAAAAGATGGAGATATTGAAAAAAAAGAGATTTTACGATATATCAGTGAAACAGATACTATTGAGAACACAATGAATAATAATATAATAATGTCATATGGTTTTCTGTTCCACTGGATCTGATTGAGAAGTAAGACTCCATGTTCATGGAACAAGTCAATACCCAAAGTTTAACTCGGGAATGGTAATAGAAAAACTTACATAGTTTTATGCACATGACAATCATAAGCCTAAGTGAAAAGAATCAATAAAAAAAAGGAATTAGCTTAACTGTTTAACTCTTCCAGGAGTTCCTCGACAGGATAAAAGGAGTTAGGTAACTTTTCAATTTATATTTGAAAGGGCGTGAGTTAGTACTAACATTCTTGGGTTCTTGTTGCAGCTCACTGAAAATGGATGCTGCAGAATACTGCACACCTTTCTCCACAATTGTCAAGGTGGTGTGATGCAAATGTAGATTCGACTTCTGTCTAGTATTCCCTGAGTGAAAGCTGCTAACTCGTTGGAATAAGCTGATATTATTAACAACAAGCGACATTACAGAAAATATGTATTTTGATGCCAGTGTCAGAATTCTCAGACTACCGTAAAGGGGGTCGACACAATGTTCGGGAACTTGCACCACATATTGCCCAAACTGTCCGTTTCTGAGACAAAAATTATCTTTTTATCAATCGAGTTATCCCAAAAAATAACGCCGCAAGTCATTAAGTGAATAAAAGTAAGTGTACTAGACTAGTTTTCATGTTGAAAAATCAGTTGTTTCAGATATTTTCCTAATGGTAAATAAAGCAGAATATAGTTTTTGAACAAGATCCTGAACATGGACTTTCCATGACAGCTTACTGTGCATCTGAACACCTAGAAATCATAACTCTTCATTTTCACTTATCATATGCCCATTATGTGTAGTCAAAATGTCTGCTTTCGTTAAATTACATATTATTAATTGTAAAAACGGAGTTTTACTGAGGTTTAACAGCAATTTGTGTTCTACCAGCCATGAACTAATCTCTTAAACTGCATTATTTGATACTGTGTCAGTATTACATACAACATCATTCACCAAAAGATGGTATCATCAGCAAACAAAAAATATATGACACTCACCTGTTATACTTGAAGGCATAACATTTATATAAATAACAAACAGCAGTGGTCCCAAAACAGACCCCTGGGGCACCCCACACTTAACTGTACCCCATTGTGATTGTACGTCATAGCCATTTTCAACACTGTGCAGAATTACCTTCTGCTGTCTGTTATTAAAGTAAGAGGTGCACCATTTGTGAGATACTCCTGGTATTCCATAATTTTCCAACTGCTGCAATAATATTTGGTGATCAGTACATTCAAACGCCTTTATTAATTCAAAGAAGACACCTAATGTTCATAGCCTCTTATCAAGTGCCTCACAGAGAAACGAAAATACAGCATTTTTCGTCGTTGAACCACTTCTAAAATAAAACTGTACATTTGACAACAAAGTATGTGAACTGAAATTATGAATTAATCTACAATATACAGCCTGTTCAATGACTTAAATACGTCTATATTTTACCACATTATCCCTTTCTTCTTTCACATTATCCCTTTCTTCTTTTTTATAAAGTGGGTTTACCACTGAGTATTTTAATGTGTCTGAACAATCTGAAAGGAAAAACCACAAATATGGCTTAGTATTGGGATAACGTATGGAGAACAGTACTTTAGAATTCTGCCACATACCCCATCACATCCACAAGAGTCCTTAGTCTTTATTGATTTAATTATCGACTCAGTCTTCCCTTTGGAAGAATCATGGAGAACTATTTCAGGTAACAGCCTTGGAAAGCTATTTTCTAACAATGCTATATGATTAACTGTAGAAACTAGGGCTCCGTTTAGTTCACCAGCTTTATTCAGAACATTATTATTGAATACTGCTCATATATCTAACTTATCAGTGACCGAAAAGTTTCTACTAGTTACTGATGTATATTCTCTACCTGCTGCTACTGACCAAACACTTCCTTCACAACTGACCAGATGGTTTAAATTTTATCCTGAGAAGTAGCTATTCTTTTTGCATACCACATACTTTTTGGCTTCTTAATGACATATTTCAGAACCTTACAGTAGTGTTTGTAATGAGCTACTGCATCTTTATTCTGTCTCCTTTTAACATTTTGATACAATTCCCAATTTGTCCCACATGATACTCTTATTCCCTTTGTCAGCCACCCGGGCTAACTGTTACTGGAAGTACCCTGTTTCGACCATTCTAGTGGAAAGCAACTTTCAAGCAGCATAAGAAATGTGTTCAGGAAAGAATTATATTTATCATCTGTATTATCAGCACTATAAACATCCTACCATTCTTGTTCCTTAATTAGGCTTAAAAAGGTGTCAATTGCAACTGGATTAACTTTTCTAAGTAGTTTATAATCATATTTAACATTTGTTTGAGAACAAATACCTTATAGAATTAAAATTTGTGCATCGTGGCCTGATAGGCCATTTACTATTCTACTAACAGAGTGCCCCTCTAATAATGAAGAATGGACAAAAATATTGTCAATGGTAAAATTGCTACTGCCTTGCACTCTCGTTGGAAAGAATACACTTTGCATCAGATTATAGGAATTAAGTAGATCTAACAGCTAACTTCTACTTGAGCTATTACTTACACAATGAATGTTGAAATCTCAACATACAACTAAATTTTTATACTTCCTTTAAAGTGAACCCAGAACCAGTTACAGCTTGGGCAGAAACATTTTAAAATCTGAGTCAGCGACCTATAAATAACAAGAAATACTAGTTTAGTTCAGTGCAGTATTTAGAAAAATCGATTGACTCCGATGAAGAATCGTTTTTCACATACATGGCCACTCCCCCACACTGCAAGGAACTCCTTGAGAAGCAGGCAGCTAAGCTGTATTCTGATTGTGGGAAAGGAAGACTCTAAATTGTCACATCACTTAAAAAGTACTCTGAAGTACCAATAATGTCAGAGTCAACATCAATAAGCAGTTCAATAACTTTACTTAACTGATACCTCATGTATTTTGATTGAACATAGTAATTCCCTTATTACTTAGATTCTTAAACTTTGTCGAAAGCTGCAGCAGAGTGGTCGAGAGCAATGTGGTGCTATGCTCTGATAGGCCAGGCCCTTTTCCATCGGGATTTCGAATCCTCCCTTGGGCGTTGATGTTTGTGATGTCTTTTATATAAAGTAGTTTGTAAGTTTAGAGACTGATGAACCCGCAGGTAAGTCCCATAAGCTTAACAAGTAACTTTGTTGAAAGTGGTTCCTTTGTTGATGGACTTCCTCTAAGTAGTAATACCTATCAACTGACTTCAGTCTAAAAATGGTGCATCCCTAACACTAACTACTATAGGATTTTTTCCATTAGTGAGAGCCCACCACATACAAGACTGTCACATATGCCCTTTGCCAACCTCCCGTCCCTATCAAGAATATTCTCGGCCCCGTCGACTATCACTACCTGATCCTCTTTTGAGAAATTACGTTTCTATAAACGAACGAGGTTGTACCTTAACTACAGCAATCAATCAATCTCAGTCTCTACAAATCAAGTAACAATTAAACTACTATCAATACAGAGCAAGTGATCTACCAAAGAAACCTTACACTATTGCTTGTATAAAGAAGTACAAATACAAGCATCACTAATAAACTAATTAAACACAGTGAGAGCACAAGAAAAATCAAACACTGTAATGGCAAGTTTTCCTACCGCACTTACGATGAAAACAGCAAAAAGAGATTGGTTGAAAAATACTAAATAAAATAAATAACTCGCATGCTAACAACTCTTGAAATCTACTACCACTAATAATTTAAGTACAATACACAAACACGTATTAGAACTTATCTTTTGGAGACTGCTATGGCCGGAACTACTCGCCACCAGAAGTAAACAAAACACTAAGACATCAATGCCAGCGCACACACGAACACAAACAACAACACTCAAATCATATAAGGCACAACAAACGCTAAAATGAATGATAATCTTCCACTAGAACACCTCTAGATTAAATATTATCTAGAATAACAGTTAAAATAATTATATTAACTCTAAAACTATATAAAAATTCCAGACCAATGTGCACAGGAGTCCAGCACTTGTGATGTCACACCAAAGAAGTTTATCAGAATCAGTGGGATTACAATCATTAGATAATACATTCCATTTCATTCAGACTAGGATCGAAACTTAATAACGGACTTCACTTTCTGAAATCTCACAAACAGCTGAGAACGTAAATCCAGATGAAAACAGGATAAATACTTTAGAGAAATGTAAAGATAATTCAGCAATTAAATTACCTTTAGGAGAAGTAACTGATTAGGAGTAAAAGGTAGAGACTATAAGAAACTTAAGAAACTTAAAGAGCGTAAAGAAATTTCACAAAGTAGTAAAGAAAACTGAAAAGTTATGGCTGAATGACAAAATCCAAAAGCAAAACTAAATTCGAAAATATTTAATAACAAATAACTACACCTTCTAATTCAAACACTGACACGGTGGCCGAGGGGTCTGAGGTGCTCCAGTCGTGGTCTGCATGGCCACTACGGTCAGGGATTCGAATCCCCCCTCGGGCATGGATATTTGTGCCATCCTTAGTATTAGTTAGTTCATAAGTAGTTTGTAAGTTTAGGGACTGATGACCCTGTAGTTAAGTCCCATAAGCTATACAAACATTTGAACATTTTTCTAATTCAAATGGGGAAAGTTTAGCATTTACATCAGGAATAAATTTGTGTAAGCAGTTAACCTAAATTCAAACCGGATGGGGAGGTACAACCAAATCACTTCATAAGAAGTTTTTTCGAGAACATTGCCTACCTATTCGTCTGATTATCAAAATATACATTTTGTATTATATTACTTAGAAGCCAAGGCGGCGGAATTGGTACCTGCTCATGAAGATGAATTTGAGTAGTGGGAGGATTTTAAAAGAAACTTTAAAGAAAGATACTGGTCAGAGAGTACACAGGATAAACTTAAATTCGAATTATTTGATCCAGAACTATATGACAACCACCAGGGTACCATCAAACAATATATACAAGATCACATTTCAAAAGAGAAATTTCTAGATAAATCTATAGACGAACATTATTTATCAGCTGTTCTGGTAAGACGATTACCCTCTAATGCCCAAAGATAAATATGGTGCAAGGGTTGACGTAATGTAAAAGAATTGTTACACACTGCTGAAGGGGTCGATTCTTTAATAATAGGCAGCAGTATAACCATAATCAAGAACAGCAATCTAACATAGGGGTATATCTGTGTCAAATACATCATAAACAAGAATATAACAGAAGTTTGAGGAAACAGTGTAAAAACAGATATTTTCATAATAATAACCGCTATTCTGGAGGTTTGTGTTGTACAAATTATGTGCAAAGTTTTATGCAAAGAGATCAACAAGGAGGATTTACAGACAGTAAATGTAACGAAAACTCAGAACATCTTGGACAGAGGGTGCATGCCCAAGGTGTAGCTCATTAATACAAGTCCCACATGAAGCATTTTAAGTTAACTTCACTGATGAAATTCCGACCAAAGAATGGTTAATTACTGAATTCAGTGAAAAAACTAATAATTAATGATATTATTTTCCACTTACTAATTAGAATATTAATAAATGGTGGGTGTAAAATTTCTATAATCTCTCAAAAAGTGTATGACCTTTTGACAAAGCACCATTCACTTTTAATGCTACATGTATATGGAGTAAATACTACAGGTATTACAGGTGTGAAAAGTCAACCAATACGACTGGAGACAACAATTCCTATAAAATTATCGAATGTCATATGTATACTGACTTTATTGGTTGTTCCGGAAATTAGTACAACTATTTTATTCGGAATTGATTGGTTACATCACCATGAAGTAGTCGTTGATTTTAAGAATCAAACAGTAACTGAAAAATCAAAGATGTTAATTTTTGTTTGCAATTAGATGATAGTAATGGTATTGTATTAAAATCGGTGTGTTCATTGTCGACTTACACATGATACTATTGAATGAAGCTAATAATGAAAATATAGAGGGAATAATTAAGCAAAAATCTTACAAGTCTGATTTATTGTCAGAAGACCAGGAAGGACACTTATATACTAAGTAAATTGAAAGATGTTTTTTCTAACAAACCACCTACTTTGGGACAGTATGTGTGCTCATTAAAAATGAAGTTTGAAACCTGTTTTCTGTAAAACCTACCTACCCTATAGCTATAACCTTAAGAAAAGAGGTACACAATGAGAGATTTAATGTGTTAGGTAACGGGATTATAGAAAGAAGTAATGATGCATTGAACAACGCCTGGGTGGTTGTTAAAAAAGCCTGTGGTGGTGTGCGTACAGTGCTGGATGCTCATGCTCTAAATAAATACATTGCAATAGAAAGAGATAGGCCTGTTAGTACTGATGATATATTGACAAAATTTGAAAAGGCGAAACTTTTCAGTGCAGTACTTTTGGCAGAGTATCACCAGGTAATTACAGATGAAAACACAGCGAAGTTCACAGCATTTGTTTTTGACAGCGAAGTATATCATTACAAAGTATTATCTTTGGGCTTGAATATTTCTGTTTCAGTTTTTATTAGAGCTTTAGGTGCTGCTTTAGGGAGAGTATTGCTACACCAGCTTATAATTTATGTGGCTGATACTTCAATAATATCATAAAAATGGGAAGAACACTGTAATTTACTAGAAAAAACTTTATCAAAATCTATGGTAAAAGCGATAACTTGAAACTAAGCAAATAATTCTTTGGCAGAGAGTAAGTAAAATTTTTAGGACATCTAGTACAGATAAAAGGGCTAAGATCTGACCCTATCAGAATTGAAGATATTCTAAATTGACCTGAACCTTGAACTATAAAACCGCTGAAGGCATTTTATGGTTTAGTTGGGTTCTACAGGCGTTATGTACAAGGTCAGGTGTTGAATGATCCTACATTATTGCAATTTTTGGAAAATAATACACCTAGGAAATGGGACAAAGAAACTTTGAAAGCTTTTTAAAATATCGAACATGCTCTTGCACATTTATTCATTCTTAAACATCCAGTTATGGATTTCTTTCATATTAGCAACTGATGCCTTTTCATATAGGATAGTGGTAGAATTGTTTCAAAGCTCTTGGTATCTGGAAAAGGAAAAGCACTAAAGCTTTTGCAAGTCATTGTCTTACTAGTTGCAAATGTAGTTACACAACCAGAGAAAAATAGTTGATAGCTATCGTTTGGAGTATAGGGAAAATTTAAAATTAAATATGGGGTTCAAGAACAATAACTTATACAGACCATCAAGTTTTATCTTTTCTTTTCGAAAGCAGGTTACTGCACAGCAGACTTATTCGCTTGGTTCTTCTCTTACAGAATTTTGATATCGAAATTGTATGAATAAAAGAGTCATCAAATGTAGTGTCAGATGCACTCTCTTGTCTCTCTGTAAGTATGGAGAAATTCCCAATGAATGATGTAAAATGTATTATATTTTGTATTAATTTGTTAAAATTGAGTTATACAAATGATGTAGTTCATAAATTGGCCAATAAAATTCGAATGCTTGTCAAAGGTGGTGTGTATTTTAACGACAAGTTTTTGATGAGTGTTAAAGGGAAAATTGAACACTTCAAAATTATTGATGGTGCACTCTTTTGGCACAAGGACAATAATTAAAATTAGTATTGTTAATTATACCTGATCAGACGCAAAAGATTTGATTTGGTTTATACATGAAGGTGGCCACTTCCGAATCTGAAAGTGTATTAAGCATATGTTGAAGTTTTATTTTTTCAAGAATTTGAGTAGAAAGTCAATAAAGAATTTTGGAACTTAAACTATATGTCAAAAGGTTAATGACCACAACATTGTCCATTTATGATGTATCCAGCTACACTCGTGTGGCCATAGCCAAGCGGTCGGGGGTTCGAATCCCCCCTCGGGCATGGATATTTGTGCCGTCCTTAGTGTTAGGTAGTTCATAAGTAGTTTGTAAGTTTAGGGACTGATGACCCCGTAGTTAAATCCCATAATCTATACAAACATTTTAACATTATTTGAATATAATATCAACATGTAGAAATCCAAAACACCACCCAAATACCAATAAACGGTACTTCTAGTGTTAAACACTTGTTACAGATCTATAGACTGCAGAATATCGTCATTAGAGAAGAATATAACATTTCTACATATATACTCTACAAATCACATTTAAGTCCTGGCAGAAGCTCTATCAAACCACTTTTACAATATTTCTCTACCGTTCCATTCTCTAATGGCTCTCGGAAAGAAAGGTACACCTAAATCTATCCGTTTTAGATCTGATCTCTCTTATTTAATTGCTATGATGATCGTGTCTTCCTATGTAGGTTGATGCTAAATAATATTTTCGCATTCGAAGGAGAAAGATCATGAGAGAAATTTCGTAAGTAGAGCTAGCACCGACGAAAAACCTCTTTCTTTGATGATTAGCACCCCTACCCGTGAATAATTTTTGCGACACTCCCACCCGCAGCAATACTCCAAAATAGAACGGACGAGTGTAGTTTAGGAATTCCTTTAGTAGAACTATTGCATCTTCTGAGTGTTCTTCCAAGGAAACGTGGCCTTTCGTTCGCCTTCCGCGCGACATATTTCCATGTGTTCTCTCCATTTTAAAAAGTAATTCCTAGGTATTTAGTTGAATCTACGACCTTTGTATCTGACTGATTTATCTTATAAATGCAGTTTGAAACACGACTTTTAAAACTCGTATGGATGAACTAACACTTTTCATTATTTAGGGTCAACTGACACTATTTGCATCAAGCAGATATCTAAGTCGTTTATCAGCACTTTTCAGCTTTTGGGTGATTTTACAAACCGATAAACATCAGCTGTTCAGTTTGTAGCCTAAATCGTTTATAAAGATAAGGAATAGTAGCGGCCCTGTAACACTTCCTTGGGAATTGAATTGAATTAAATTTCATATATGAAATAAGTTATAAACAATGTATTCATACATACAGCTCAACCTTAGAAACAATAATTCATTCAGAACAAGAATTTCTTGAAATTTTAACTGTTTAACTAAAAGCTTTGTTACGTCATCCTTTCATTGCAGAACAACAGACAAGTTTCCAGACAGAACTTAAAACACCACCAAAATGAGTGCATATTCATTTGTTCAGCAAGTTGAAATGCAGTCATACCACTGTAATAATTCAAATGTTCAAATGTTTGTATAGTTTGTGGGACTTAACTACGGGGTCATCAGTCCCTAAACTTACAAACTACTTATGAACTACTTACGAACTAGGACGGCACAAATATCCATGCCCGAGGGGGGATCCGAACCCCCGACCGTAGTGGCCGTGCAGACCGTGACTGGAGCGCTTCAGTCCCCTCGGCCACCGCGGCCGGCCTGTAATAATTCTCAAGCATCAATAAATCCTTTGGTGTTTTATTACAAAGATATGAGTAATACTTTGAACCACATGAGCTATGTAATAATTTCTGAATATTTAATACATGACACCTCTGCTTTACATCTTTTTCAACGACATCTTCTGCTGTTCCTGTTATTTATTACTAGCTGCTCCCCGCGGTGTTACCCGCGGTTCAATAGTCAGACATTAAAGTGGCAAGAAAGGGCATAAATAACTACATGACTGTTTGTGACATTGTTAGCACGGAATATATAATTGTCTTGGAACGGATGGAGAGCCAAAAATCTATTGCAATACGTCCCTGTAAACGACGTTTCGAGACTTCTTGTTCTCCGAGTATACGTAGAGATTTCTAGTTCTCGATACACGGTAGCAGCCTACGTAGAGCTGTCCTTGCGAGAAACATGGGGTGGCCACGTGAATACCTGCCACTTTTAATGTTTGTCCTTGACTCTTGTTTATAGTAATCGAGAAGGCCACTTTCAATGGGAACCGTAACCGGTTAACCTGGAATGGCACGTTTGTTGGGATGATGGGAATTCGTGGTATTAATACAGCTCTCTCTTGGCTCCACCGGTGATGATGGTGGCCTGCACGATATGCCTTCTCAGGTCCGCGATGCGTAACCTGGTGCCATTGCACAATCGCGGTGTATCCAAGTAACACATCAATAAAACAGGCACACCCACCTTCAGCTCCAGCTTGTGGAATGGCACCCCTGACAGTAAGTAACTACAGTAACAACAATACAGTAATCGAAAACAAATTCCAAGTAAAGGAACAATATAAACAGCAAACCTAACGGAGAAATTTAACGAAATAAACAACAAACCTAACGGAGAAAAGTAGAGATAAAAAAAGACATCTAACGGAGAAACGAACTGTTGAGATCCTACAAATGCAAAGCGAACCAACAAAAGAACTAAATGCAAACGTTCGAATGCTATAAATAACGGAAATCACCAAAGAAACTATTATTCACTGAAATCCAAAGAGAATACAATTTTAAAGAATTACGATAACATCACAATGTTCGAACATCTATAACGTTTCATATATTAACTGTAGCGTACCGCCTGCCATCTGTTGAGTGCATTTGCTACTACTTTCATTGCAGTTTACGTACGCTATTTATATGTGGCAGTTCGCGCTTTGTACACAAAATAGGGCTTGGTATCTAGATCCCATTCTACACGAAACGTCAATGTTTTTTCTTGCCATGGTACTTAGAGCATATTTTATTTAAAGTCTTCAATTTATATACATAATTCCTTCATTTGTTACAACAAATGAAAATGAATGCGACATAAACGCCAACATTCAGATTTCTTGTGAATGTAATTATATATCAGTTAAGCCGTTTTGGCAGTATCCAAGAATCTTTTTGTATATTCGAAAGTAAAAAAGATAACAATAACAAAGAAAAAAAATTTCACTATAGCAGGACCCGAACCATTGCCCTAAATAACGGAAATGTATTACATGACGCGTTAACCCCCGCAGCTAAACATGACATACCCTATAACACCCTTCTGCTGTTGTATTAGAAGCTTCTTACAACCGTTACGTATTTCTATGGATATATTTCAAATAAATAACTTGTAATAAACATTTTGAAAAGTAGCCTATGTCCTAATCCAAGACATAAGAAATCTCTATATGAAATTTCATCTAAATCAGTGCTGTAGGTTTAGCGTGATGCGGTAACAAACATACAAACTTTCTCATTTATAATATGTATAGGATTTTTCTGGTGGATGTGCAGCACAATATAAGAATAAATAGAACTTTAAAAGTGGACCAATGTACGAAATAAAAGCTTAATTCTGGTAGGAGGTACCCAGATAAGAGTTTACTGTTATAAAAAAGCTTAATTTTAGCAGTAAAATTAGAAAAAGGTTCGTGTGAACTACCGGCTACTCCCTGTTGCAAAATCTTTTTCCCTTGACTCAAAACTGTGGAAGTTCTTTATAAAACGAAATAACATTATTTCTGAAAATCTACTTTTGATGGCTTGGCATACATTTCAGAGAGATAATCATATTTTTCTTGCACAGTAGAGTCCTCTTGAATGTAATATCATCATGTAGAAATCCAATACACCACCCAAATACCAATAAACGGCAGTTTCCTCAAAAATGACCCACATGATACTTCTGCACTTGTTACAGTTCTATAGACTGCAGAATATCGACATTAGAGAAGAATCTAACATTTCTACATATATACTCTGCAAATCACATTCAAGTCCTGGCAGAAGCGTTATAAAACCACATTTACAATACTTCTCTACCGTTCCACTGTTCCAATGAAACGTAGTCTTTCGTTCGCCTTCCCCGCGACAGTTTCTAAGTGTTTTCTCCAATTTAACTTGTTTGTAAATGTTAATTCCTAGGTATTTAGCTGAATTTACGGCCTTTGTATTTGACTGATTTATCTTATAAATGCAGCTTAACGCACTTCTTTTAAAACTTGAATGGATGAACTAACACTTTTCATTATTTAGGGTCTACTGACAATATTTGCATCAAGCTGATATCTAAGTCGTTTATCAGCTGTTCAGTTTGTGGCCTAAATCGTTTATAAAGATAAGGAATAGTAGCGGCCCTGTAACACTTCCCTGGGAACGCCAGATATTACTTCCGGTTGACTTGATGACTTTCCTTCAGTTACAACGTACTGTGTCCTTTCTGACAGGAATTCGCGAATCCAATCGCACAGCTGACACTATATTCCACATGTTCCCAATTTCATTAGAAAACGCTTGTGAGCTACAGTGTCAAAAGCCTTCTGGAAAACTAGATATATGGAACTGATTTGAAATCCCTTGTCGATAAATTCAACACTTCGTGCAAGAAAAGAGCTAGCTGTGTTTCACAAGAACGATATTTTCTTAGTACATGTCGACTATGTGTCAATAGATCGTTCGCTTCGATGTAGTTCATAATGTTTGAGGAAAGTATATGTTCCAAAACCCTGCTGCAATCAGTAATATGGGCCTGTAATTTTGCGGATCACTCCTAATGCCTTTCTTGAATATTTGAGGGACTTGTGCGACAGTCGAGTCTTTGGGTACTGAACGTTCGCTGAGGGAGCGATTGTATATGATAACTAGGTACGAAGCTATATCTTCAGTGTACTCTGATAAGAACCTAATTGGTATAAAGTCTGATCCGGAATACTTTATTTTGTTACGTGATTTAAGTTGACTCACTACTGACAAAAAAATTACTTCTAAATTATGGATACTGACAGCTGTTTTTGATTCGAATTCTGGGGTACCTTCTTCGTCTTCTTTAGAGAGGATTTGCGGAAAACTCCATTTATCAATTCTGTTTTAGTAGCACTGTCATCAATTGCATCACCAATGCTGTCGCATAGTGAAGGTATAGACTGTGTTTTGCCGCTGCTGTACTTTAGATATGACCAGAATTTCTTGAGGTTTTGAACTAAATTACGAGAGTTTCGTTGTGGTAACTACTGTAAGCATCTCTCATTGAAGTGCGCACTAAATTTAATCAAGCTACAGCTGAATGGCAATTTACAATCCTGTAACTCCAACAAAGACTACAGAAGAAAGGAGTAATTTTTGTGGTACATGTTTAATTTAAGATTGTACAGAGGATAAAAATATTGACATAATAGCCATTAAAGACAATAAAGGTATTTAACAATGTTATTGTCTTTGGCAACTAACAAGTGATAGACGGCACATGCTTCACATTAAAATACATGTTTTCGGGGTCTTTTATATATATATATATATATATATATATATATATATATATACTGATATATATATATATATATATATATAAAACATCACTTGCAACCTCCCTGTCCTATCAGTATATATATATATATATATATATATATATATATATATATATATATATATATATATAAGACCCCGAAAACATGTATTTTAATGTGAAGCATGTGCCGTCTATCACTTGTTAGTTGCCAAAGACAATAACAATATATAAAACATCACTTGCAACCTCCCTGTCCTATCAGTATTTGACACTCGCATTTCAAAAATGTTCAAATGTTTGTAAATCTATGGGTCTTAACCAGTCTGGTCATCAGTCCCAAGGCTTGCGAACTACTTTAACCAACTTATGCTAAGGACAAGAAATACACCCATGCCCGAAGGAGGACTCAAACCTCCGACGGCTAGCAGCAGCGCGCTCCGAAGCTAGGCGCCTTAGAACGCTCGGCCACTCCCCGCGGCTCTACACATTTACAGTTATTTTATAACACGTGAACGCGTCTACTGAGTGATACGTCGTTTTTTCAGGCAGTCCATAGCGCTATCACTAAATCACTGTTGGCGGCTGCCGAGATATATCGTTTGAAAGGGCACAGCTAATTTCCTTTGCATTGTGTTGTTGTTATGGTCTTCAGTCCGGAGACTGGTTTGATGCAGCCCTCCACCCTACTCTATCCTGAGCAAGCCTTTTCGTCTCCTCATAAGAACGGCAACCCACATCCACTTGAATCTGCTTACTATACGCGTCTCTTGGTCTCCCTCTGCGATTTTTACCCCACGAACTTCCCTCCAATGCTAATTTTACGATTCCCCGATGTCTAAGAACGTGTCCTACCAATCGATCCCTTCTTTTAGTCAGGGTGTGCCAAAAATTTTTTTTTTTCCAATTCTGTTCAGTACCTCTTCATTAGTTATGCGATCCACCCACCTAATCTTCAGCATTCTTCTGTAGCACCACATTTCAAAAGCCTCTATTCTCTTCCTGTCCGCACTGCTTATCGTACAAGGCAACACTCCACACAAATGCCTTCAGAAAAGACTTCCTTACACTCAAATTAATATTCGATGTTAGCAAATTTCTCATTTTCAAAAATGCTTTTCTTCCCATTGCCATTCTGCATTTTATATCCTCTGTACTGCGACCATCGCATGTTACTTTACTACCCAAGTAACAAAACTCATCTACCACCTTCATTGTTTCATTATCTAATCTAATTCCTTCAGCATCGCCTGATTTTCTAAGACCGCATTCCATTATTTTTGTTTTGCTCTTGTTAATATTCATTTTATACGCTCTCTTCAACACACTGTCCATTCCATTCAACTGCTCTTCCAGGTCCTTTGCTGTCTCTGACAGAATTACAATGTCATCAGCAAAACGCAATGTTTTTATTTCTTCTCCCTGAACTTTAATCCCTATTCCAAATTTTTCCTTGCTTTCCTTCACCGCCTGCTCGATGTACAAATTGAATAACATCGGAGAAAGGCTACAACCCTGTCTGATGCTTCCCTTTCATGCCCTTCGAGTCTAATAACTGCTGTCTGTCTTTTGTACAAGTTGTAAATAACTCTCCTTTCCCAATATTTTACCCCTGCTGACTTCAGAATTTGAAAGATTGTATTCCAGTCAACATTGTCAAATGCTTTCTCCAAATCTACAAAAGCTAAAAATGTAGGTTTGCCTTTCCTTAATCTATCTTCTAAGATAAGACGTAAAGTGAGTATTGCCTACCGGGTTCCTATGTTCCTCCTGAATCCAAACTGATCTTCCCCGAGGTCAGCATCTATCAGCTTTTCCATTCTCCTGTAGATAATTCGTGTTAAAATTTTGCAACCATGACTTATCAAACTGATGGTTCTGTAATTTTCACTTACCCAAAAATCCGAGCTTGATGTACGCGTCTAATGACAACGATATCGCCGAGATATGAATCCTAACCTTCCTTCTTCCAGACAATGTACATAAATTCACTGATATTTCCTCGTGATATACCACAGTCTAACATATACAGTCGCGACACTGTCTGCTGTGAAAGCTGTTACCAACTGACAGTTACAACGTCACTAGCGCTCCTAGTGGTGGGCAAGCCACCGGAAGAGTGATGTTTGTTTATAATTATATGTGTACGTAATTAACGAAATAGTTAGTATACTTTTTGAGTTAGAAGCATTAGTAAAATATCAAGGGACATACGTAGTACGGAAATTAATGTAAAAACAGCCGAACTTAACTGATTCAGTGGTATAACGAAGAACTTCGTCATGAAGCACTACTTACGAATATGTGTATATTTGCAGCTTATTCCGCTGAAAGTAAGTAAAATATAAACATAAGAGAAACATGAATTTCTATTATGGTCTCTTCTTACTATGACAAAGAGTTTTTGACACGTATCAATTCGGAGTGAAGTCTAATGATTCCCACATTTTTAGGCTTAACTCGTCAGAAATAAGCGCATATTCTATTGAATGTGATTAATTTAGCTTAAGAAGACAATGTCTTCAAGATTCTTGCCGTTTGTGGTGCAACTGTAGCAACAATTGTGTAATTGGGTTCTTGTTTGTTGACAACAGTTTGACTGTATTTTTCCGTTTTCTTGACACGTATGTTACGTTTTTCCTTCAGCTACAGTTGTGGTGGCTGATTCGGTACGTTAAATACTGTATTTATTAACTTCCACATTGGTTTCCTACGTTCCGACCTCGTCGATTTTACTGGAATTGTAGTGAAGAAACATTACGTTCTTGAGTAGAAAAGCGATTTTTTCTGCCAAAGGAGGTGTCTTCTGGTATTTCCTAGCCATTTCCAAATTTTTAATAGTAAATTATATTATTCAGTAAAACCTGTAGGTTACAAGATAATTGTAAATAAACTGTGCTGCAGTGTACCGTATCGTACGTCGACAAGAAGTGTTTTATCCATTTCAGCAACTGTTCAGATTATAAATTAATGGTTCATTCATAAACTCATTCATTCATTCATAAATTAATGATTCATTCCATAATCTTTGCACTTAGCGTTGATTCCACTAGTAGCATGTTTATTTATTAAGCAACAGAACAAAAATAGACCAGAAGAAGGGCACTCAAGCGCCCGAAACCGATCGTTAAAGTTCAAAATAAATAATGACAAGCACTGGTTGCTGCATTTCATTAATTTAAAATCCAAGAAAGACAAAGGTGGAGCTATTTTTTAAGTTATTATCTACTTTATGACACTACATGCGGTTCATAATGTAAAAAGTGTGTTAAAATCAATACAAACGATACTATTCGCACTCATCGAAATATCGTATTCAGAAATGTAGCTTGCCGACGGCTTGGAGCGTTGCTGTCGCAGTGTATAACAAAATTCTGCGGGAGTGTCGTGACTATATATGTTAGACTGTGGCTGTACCTCCAAATTCCTGGATACATCCTGCCGAGAATAGGCACTAATGTGTAAATAGGACAGGCCATTTCTACTGGGACCACTACTGAAGTCGAGTATATCTTCCGAGACGGTCAGCCACTGAGCAATTTGGCTGCTGTTCAAAGAAGGCGAGACAAACATCGTCAGCGGAGTTGTGTAACGGGTTCGGATGTTAAGTTCTTTGACCTCCAAAATACGTGGACCCAGCGGCGGCTCTGGAAATAGACGCAACCCTTTCGGCTACACACCGTCGGTCCTTGAGTGAATGCCTGCGGAACATCAAGCGCCAACTTGTTTGGCCAGCAGTCAGATGGGACGTGGCGATCGTCCTTGGCTGATCTGCGTCGCCACAGTTCTTTGACCCTGTCAGTGAGCCACGGCGATTCTGAGTAACGGGAAACAGCACTCATACTGCCAAACAAAGAGAGCCGCGGTGGAGTAGCCGACCGGTCTAAAGTGTCTCGCTGCGGAGCGCGCGGATGCTCGCCGTGGAGGTTCGAGTCCTCCCTGGGGCATGGGTGTGTGTGTTTGTCCTTAGGTTAGTTTACCTAGGTTTAAGTAGTTTGTAAGCTACGGACTGATGACCACGCAGTTTGGTCCGATAAAATTACAAACATTTGAACATTTGAAACAAAGAGACAGCTTTCTGATTAGTGTTTTCTACTCAGTATTAGTCTTGTGTAGTTCGCGAACGACTAGATCGGAAGAGCGCTCCCACAGGCGAACTACGCGAACTAGTTCGCAGATCCCTCGCCTCTTAGTTCGTCCGCTCCTTTTCCGAAGACTGACGGGTAACAGCGAGAGGACGCGAGAGCGCGCAGATTCGCGTGATTCCCTTCTGCCAGTTGCCGTCATTTCGATCTGAGATGCAGCTCAGCTGTAGTTTTAGTAAGGGTAGCAAAAGCCAAAACGAGCGGACGAACTAAACAGAGCGACCTACTTCGCGACCGACCTGCGAACTAAATATGCCAACTAAAATATGCGCGATAGGCCGCGAAGTGAATTATGCACGATAGGTCGCGAACTAAAATATACGCGATAGGTCGCAAACAGAATTAAAAATCACGTGTTTGCCTTCTGCTGATGAGAGCTATTTCGAGGTTAACGTTGCCTGCTAGATTACATAGTTCAGTGCTACAAAATTTCTGCTTTGAATTATTCTGCACTCTGCATATTTCTAACTAATAAATGCCATAATGTTAAGACACAGAGACAACTCTAAACTTAAACGTGAAAATTATCCACAAACTGTTTCTTTTGGTTTACGTAATATCATTAGCGACTCAAGCTGCAAGCGCATGAAGCAGCTAGGTGGGGGAACTTCTCTCACCACCTGCATGCGCAGACCACGCCGTTCAGCCGTCACTGGGAGCGGACGAACTAAAAGAACGAACTAGTTCGCGGCAGAGCCGCGAACTAAAGTGAGCGCTACCGATCGCGAACTACTGTGCGCAAGTCTACTCAGTATCATTTCGACTTTAAATATTAAGTAAATTATAAATCTCGAAACTTCTAAACATTTTACTCCAAGGAAGTTCAACTTCCTCCGTTTTTGGATATAAAAATTTAATAAACACACGTCCACTTTCCCAAACTTGGTTCGGAATGATCAAACGTAATTCCCATACTCACCAATTCTGACCGCAGAATCTACTCATGACTCCATCTTGACCTTGTAAACTACCCTTTCCTACTTTGCCCGTTCTTTCTATTACTGTTTCACTGCCATATTAAAAAATTCCACTAGAAATTCAAAGCCTAGTTACAAAATTACATTGTATAATTCGGTATCTTTGGCAACCTAAGCAATATCAATTATAATTGCTTATTTTGTTTGCAATACTATTCTTGAAAGCAGTAACTGTAATTTGAGCATTTAAAAAATAATAACTGGTGTTTAATTCTTCTTAACTTCATCCTCACAGTTTTCAGCTACTAAATGTGATATGTACAAGCAATTTTGATGAAAAGTGTCAACAAAGCTTATTACTTCAAGTCATATTTCTTCTTAGGATAAGTGTTGTAATTTGTCATATTTAATGTGTCCTTCTTATATCTCTGTTTAGTTCCAACCTTTAACATTGATCATCTTAAAAAATGAACTGAGGTATGTACTCTGTACATACCAGTTTAAGATCTTTCAACTTCAAAATTCCACAACTATATGCTTATATCTCAATAGATGAGAGCCTAATGAAGGCGTATTCGTCGAAAATCAGTTCACCAGAGTGAGTTGTACCTATGTTTCTGTTTCGGAGTTCTGCGTTTGCCTTTTATAGAAAACTCAGATTAAGTACCCATTGTCGTAATAGGTTTAGCAACAAATTAACAGAATATGTGAACACCTTATTCGAAGAAAAAATTTGGTCGTCAACAGTGTCCTGATGCATCGGATTTAAAATACTTAAAATGCCTGATTAGCTAAACTTCCCACAGTCCAACGTTTCCTAGTGAACCATGTGTTACAAACATAGCTTTCCATTTACATGAGGCGCGTCCAGAAAGTAAGTTCAGTTTCAATTTATCTCCGCTGCAGCGCTACGATTGCAGTTCCACACATGCGCTGTAGACGATGTGTATCAAGGAGAAGAACGTGCGCCATTTGGAGATCGCTGTCAGTTACGTACGCTTTGTTGTGCATGTTTGAAATGTCGGCGTTGATTGAAAATCCCGCCGCCTGAGAAATCAAGTCGGTGATTCGATTTCTGAATGCGAGGAAAATGAAACCAAGTGATATTTATCGGCAAATTTGCGATGTTTACGGACCAAATGCGATGAGTGATTCGATGGTGAGAAGATGGGTTCGACAGTTCAATGGCGGGCGTAGTGATGTGCACGATGAAGAACGAAGTGGGCGTCCACCTTTGATTACAGAAGAACTAGTTGACGCGATTGATGACAAGATCCAGGAAAACCGTAGGTTTACAATTAGTGCTCTCGCTATGGACTTCACCCAAATTTCACTGTTTCCAACTGGTTGAAGACACAGGCAGCAGATTTCTATGAATAAGGTATACAAAACCTGCTGCCACACTATGACAAATGCCTGCAAAATTTCGGCAGTTATGTGGAAAAGTAGTTTAAGAGTTGTAGAATTTTGTACAATAAAAATTTCTTCTGTGTCTGTGTACAATTTCATTTTATTACCAAACGGAACTTACTTTCTAGACGCGCCTCGTATATTCAATGTCCCGATGATTGTATTTCTTCATTTTTAGAAGGTAATTTCTTTCTAGTTGTTGTTGTTGGTTATTGAGGGGACTAAACAGCTAGATCAGTCCCTCTTTCTGGTTCTGTTATATATTTCATGCAACTTTTCTCGGTACCTATTGCCCTTCTACAGTTATTGTGCATCTAATTGATTCGAAAGAAGAGTTGGTGAAGGGCTATAATTGGTAGGTTTGTAGTGACTGATGACGCAGTTAACGCAGGACACCTTTTCTGCTCAGTACGCCGTTTACAACAACTTCTTTACGTTCCTGTGGAACAGAGGCTACTGAAGATGTTAGAGAAATCCATATCAGATGAATATCATTGTAACCACCGTCCTTAATTTAATGACAAATGAGAGGGATGCACTTGCTTTTTTAAACTTTATATTCATCAATCATGGTTCAATCATCAGAGACGAGTGTATCGTCAGGCGTGCCCCAGGGGAGTGTGATAGGACCGCTATTATTTTCTATCTATATAAATGATCTGATGGACAGAGTAACTTGAATTTGGGGCTGTTTGCTGATGATGCTGTGGTGTATGGGAGGGTGTCGTCTTTAATTGACTGTAATAGCATACAGGATGACTTAGAAAAAATTTCTAGTTGGTGCGAAGAATGACAGCTAGCTCTCAATGTAGAAAAATGTAAGGTGATGCGCATGAGTAGGAAAAACAATCCCATAATGTTCGAATACAGCACTAGTAGTGAGTTTCGTGATGCTGTCACGTCGTTCAAATATCTAGGCGTAACATTGTAGAGCGATAAGAAATGGAAGGAACATGTAAGGACATTTGTGAGTAAGGCGGACAGCCGACTTCGGTTTATTGGGAGAATTTTTGGAAGATGTACTTCAGCTGTAAAGGAGAACGCGTATAAAACGCTTGTACGACCACGTCTTGAGTGTTGCTCAATTGTTTGCGACGTGCAACAGATCAGTTTAAAGGAAGACGTAGAAGCAGTTCAGAGGCGTGCAGCTAGGTTTCTTACTGGTAGGTTTGTCCAATGCGCGAGTGTCACGGAAATGCTCCGGCAACTCAATTGGGGATCGCTGGAGGAAAGACGACGTTCTTTTCGTGAATTTATGTTGAGGAAATTTAGAGGGCCGCAATTTGAAGCTGAGTGTAGTACGATCTTGCTGCGACCTATTTACATTTTGCGTAAAGATCACAAAGACAAGATAAGAGAAATTAGGGCTCGTACGGAGGCATATAGGCATTCTTTTTTTCCTCGTTGTATTTGGGAGTGGAATAGGAAAGGAAATGCGTAGTAGTGGTACAGTGTACCATCCGCCACGCACCTCACGGTGAATTGCAGAGTATGTATGTAGATGTAGATGCTGAAATCAGAAATGAAACTGCAAGGAAGATGACAACAAGGAAGGGTAAGAACCGAAAGTCAGTCGAGGTGGTGTCGGGAGCCCTTAGATTTATTGTGAACGAAGGAAAACCGCGAGAGCAGAGCGAGAAGGAGGTAGCAAGGAAAATGAGAGAGGAGGGAGGAGAAGAGCTTTGTGCCCTCTCGGGGGAAAGTAATTCGTAACTTTGATTTACGTGTGAGAGGAAAAGCCAGTAGATGGAGACGAAGCGTAGCACGGAGGACGGGAGAGACGAGAAGAACCACAGAGGAAAATAGCGGGGAGGCGGCAGAACGAACGTGATGCAATTCTGCGGGGGGGGGGGGGCTGTTTACGTCATACGCTCTGGGGAGGCTGGAGGCAAGTGAGTAGACCAGTGCTTTCCAAACTTTCCCTCATGGCGACACCCTTTAGTAACTTACAGTTTTGCGCGCCACTCTTTCACTAATAGAAATACATATGGTATAATTTAGTTAGTTCTAGCGGAGGGGGGGGGGGGGCGGAAAAAAAGTATCGCTTAAATGTAGTTTGTAAACGAAACTGAAATCCTCGTACGCATTGACATGTTTAACCCTTAACCCGAAACATCTCTGAAATGAGCGTAACTAGAAACATGCGGTCTCTCAGACCACCTAATGTTATTATGTCACCGACCTCCTCATTAGTTCACAGAAATTAAGTAAAGAGTCAGTTAATTCATATTCTAAGTAAATTTCATACTTTCTAGTCGATATTAACACTTTGTTGTTTACATTATATAAAATAAACATGAAATATCACAAGTGCGATCTGACTTTTTTCTTTCCTCCCTGGTAGTCACATCGTCAAATCTCAGGATGCTTAGAAGTATTTCAAAGCGCTTTGCCGACATTGTCACCACAAATATAGAACGTCCGGTCAGGTCTTTTTCAAAAAGAGAAAACATGGTACGATTTGAATACTGATGTCATCATTAGAAGACCTATGAAAGCTTTGATCTCAGGGTTGTCAGTATTTCTGTAATTGGATGGATTCTGCAACTTTGCCCTTATAGTATTCAGTTTCACGTTTGTATGTAAAACTATTTCATCTGTCATGTCATCATCAAATAAATTCTTCCATATTTGACATTGAGTAGGACTTAGCCCCAAACTACGACTTTTGGATGTTAGTCCAGGCATTCCTCCTTTCAGAATATTGTGCACGGATGTTCTACTTGTCCTAACAGGCTCAGAACGTTCCCACTTGAAATTATTTTTACCATAACAGAACTGTGTTTCCTGTGACGTATTATCTGTAGTACACACCACTCCAGGTTCTTCTTCCAATAAAACATTTTCTTCGCTAGTATCACTCTCTGTTTCATGGTGGCCATCACCTACCACGAAATCTGGATCATCATCAGAATCATCAAATGTGTCATCATCGTTCACATTTCCCTCTTCATTTAAATACCGTAATTGCGCATGCACCCAAGCTTCCAAATCTGGAGTAGCTGCAGATATGTTCCTCTTCTTAGAAAGTCGATCCATATTATACCTGAAATATAACATATATTCACGCATAGGAAAAAATGCTACACAATAACAACCACTGAAATCAGACTATGTCATAATTAGAAACATGCGGTCTATTGGACCCACCAAATTCTTGTACGTAATACGAAACATGCGGTATCTGAGGCACACAACTTGGCGCACTCCTCTAAACAATACTCTGTATCTATTTAGTGCCGAAGCGAAACATTGTTGCTTTACACGCGGCAAGTATTGTGACGAAGGTACTGGGAAGGGGGAGCCGCAGTTTTTTGCAGTGCTGCCACACTCGACCTTTAAAATAAACGAGGGGTCTGAGAGACCGATGTTTCGGGTTAAGGGTTAATGTTGATCCTGACTGCAGCAATTACGTACACTCATAGCAAGAAAAGGAAACATTAGGAACTACGTTGATGTACAACAGAGTAATACCGCAGACAACAATGCCTAACTCACACAGTATTACTTGGTTCTTCTACATGCGACCCAACTCCCGAAACCGTTTTTCGCTGTCGTGTGTACATGTCAGGGCCAGATACGGTTATGCTGGTTCGATTGAAAACGGCATCTGGAAATTAGCTGCTCGGATTTCTGATTTGGATAGTACAGTGGCTGTTCCCTTTCAGTTCAATATTATCACATAATTTTCAGAAATAACGAGGATGTATTTATGACATGTGATGAATTATTATTTAAGTTGCAGAATCAATCCAATTACAGAAATACTGACAACCCTGAGATCAAAGCTTTCATAGGTCTTCTAATGATGACATCAGTATTCAAATCGTACCATGTTTTCTCTTTTTGAAAAAGACCTGACCGGACGTTCTATATTTGTGGTGACAATGTCGGCAAAGCGCTTTGAAATACTTCTAAGCATCCTGAGATTTGACGATGTGACTACCAGGGAGGAAAGAAAAAAGTCAGATCGCACTTGTGATATTTCATGTTTATTTTATATAATGTAAACAACAAAGTGTTAATATCGACTAGAAAGTATGAAATTTACTTAGAATATGAATTAACTGACTCTTTACTTAATTTCTGTGAACTAATGAGGAGGTCGGTGACATAATAACATTAGGTGGTCTGAGAGACCGCATGTTTCTAGTTACGCTCATTTCAGAGATGTTTCGGGTTAAGGGTTAAACATGTCAATGCGTACGAGGATTTCAGTTTCGTTTACAAACTACATTTAAGCGATACTTTTTTTCCGCACCCCCCCTCCGCTAGAACTAACTAAATTATACCATATGTATTTCTATTAGTGAAAGAGTGGCGCGCAAAACTGTAAGTTACTAAAGGGTGTCGCCATGAGGGAAAGTTTGGAAAGCACTGGTCTACTCACTTGCCTCCAGCCTCCCCAGAGCGTATGACGTAAACAGCCCCCCCCCCCCCCCCGCAGACTTGCATCACGTTCGTTCTGCCGCCTCCCCGCTATTTTCCTCTGTGGTTCTTCTCGTCTCTCCCGTCCTCCGTGCTACGCTTCGTCTCCATCTACTGGCTTTTCCTCTCACACGTAAATCAAAGTTACGAATTACTTTCCCCCGAGAGGGCACAAAGCTCTTCTCCTCCCTCCTCTCTCATTTTCCTTGCTACCTCCTTCTCGCTCTGCTCTCGCGGTTTTCCTTCGTTCACAATAAATCTAAGGGCTCCCGACACCACCTCGACTGACTTTCGGTTCTTACCCTTCCTTGTTGTCATCTTCCTTGCAGTTTCATTTCTGATTTCAGCATCTACATCTACATACATACTCTGCAATTCACCGTGAGGTGCGTGGCGGATGGTACACTGTACCACTACTACGCATTTCCTTTCCTATTCCACTCCCAAATACAACGAGGAAAAAAAGAATGCCTATATGCCTCCGTACGAGCCCTAATTTCTCTTATCTTGTCTTTGTGATCTTTACGCGAAATGTAAATAGGTCGCTGCAAGATCGTACTACACTCAGCTTCAAATTGCGGCCCTCTAAATTTCCTCAACATAAATTCACGAAAAGAACGTCGTCTTTCCTCCAGCGATCCCCAATTGAGTTGCCGGAGCATTTCCGTGACACTCGCGCATTGGACAAACCTACCAGTAAGAAACCTAGCTGCACGCCTCTGAACTGCTTCTACGTCTTCCTTTAAACTGATCTGTTGCACGTCGCAAACAATTGAGCAACACTCAAGACGTGGTCGTACAAGCGTTTTATACGCGTTCTCCTTTACAGCTGAAGTACATCTTCCAAAAATTCTCCCAATAAACCGAAGTCGGCTGTCCGCCTTACTCACAAATGTCCTTACATGTTCCTTCCATTTCTTATCGCTCTACAATGTTACGCCTAGATATTTGAACGACGTGACAGCATCACGAAACTCACTACTAGTGCTGTATTCGAACATTATGGGATTGTTTTTCCTACTCATGCGCATCACCTTACATTTTTCTACATTGAGAGCTAGCTGTCATTCTTCGCACCAACTAGAAATTTTTTCTAAGTCATCCTGTATGCTATTACAGTCAATTAAAGACGACACCCTCCCATACACCACAGCATCATCAGCAAACAGCCCCAAATTACAAGTTACTCTGTCCATCAGATCATTTATATAGATAGAAAATAATAGCGGTCCTATCACACTCCCCTGGGGCACGCCTGACGATACACTCGTCTCTGATGATTGAACCATGATTGATGAATATAAAGTTTAAAAAAGCAAGTGCATCCCTCTCATTTGTCATTAAATTAAGGACGGTGGTTACAATGATATTCATCTGATATGGATTTCTCTAACATCTTCAGTAGCCTCTGTTCCACAGGAACGTAAAGAAGTTGTTGTAAACGGCGTACTGAGCAGAAAAGGTGTCCTGCGTTAACTGCGTCATCAGTCACTACAAACCTACCAATTATAGCTCTGTCACCAACTCTTCTTTCGAATCAATTAGATGCACAATAACTGTAGAAGGGCAATAGGTACCGAGAAAAGTTGCATGAAATATATAACAGAACCAGAAAGAGGGACTGATCTAGCTGTTTAGTCCCCTCAATAACCAACAACAACAACTAGAAAGAAATTACCTTCTAAAAATGAAGAAATACAATCATCGGGACATTGAATATACGAGGCGCGTCTAGAAAGTAAGTTCCATTTGGTAATAAAATGAAATTGTACACAGACACAGAAGAAATTTTTATTGTACAAAATTCTACAACTCTTAAACTACTTTTCCACATAACTGCCGAAATTTTGCAGGCATTTGTCATAGTGTGGCAGCAGGTTTTGTATACCTTATTCATAGAAATCTGCTGCCTGTGTCTTCAACCAGTTGGAAACAGTGAAATTTGGGTGAAGTCCATAGCGAGAGCACTAATTGTAAACCTACGGTTTTCCTGGATCTTGTCATCAATCGCGTCAACTAGTTCTTCTGTAATCAAAGGTGGACGCCCACTTCGTTCTTCATCGTGCACATCACTACGCCCGCCATTGAACTGTCGAACCCATCTTCTCACCATCGAATCACTCATCGCATTTGGTCCGTAAACATCGCAAATTTGCCGATAAATATCACTTGGTTTCATTTTCCTCGCATTCAGAAATCGAATCACCGACTTGATTTCTCAGGCGGCGGGATTTTCAATCAACGCCGACATTTCAAACATGCACAACAAAGCGTACGTAACTGACAGCGATCTCCAAATGGCGCACGTTCTTCTCCTTGATACACATCGTCTACAGCGCATGTGTGGAACTGCAATCGTAGCGCTGCAGCGGAGATAAATTGAAACTGAACTTACTTTCTGGACGCGCCTCGTGTAAATGGAAAGCTATGTTTGTAACACATGGTTCACAAGGAAACGTTGGACTGTGGGAAGTTTAGCTAATCAGGCATTTTAAGTATTTTAAATCCGATGCAACAGGACACTGTTGACGACCAAATTTTTTCTTCGAATAAGGTGTTCACATATTCTGTTAATTTGTTGCTAAACCTATTACGACAATGGGTACTTAATCTGAGTTTTCTATAAAAGGCAAACACAGAACTCCGAAACAGAAACATAGGTACAACTCACTCTGGTGAACTGATTTTCGACGAATACGCCTTCATTAGGCTCTCATCTATTGAGATATAAGCATATAGTTGTGGAACTTTGAAGTTGAAAGATCTTAAACTGGTATGTGCAGAGTACATACCTCAGTTCATTTTTTAAGATGATCAATGTTAAAGGTTGGAACTAAACAGAGATATAAGAAGGACACATTAAATATGACAAATTACAACACTTATCCTAAGAAGAAATATGACTTGAAGTAATAAGCTTTGTTGACACTTTTCATCAAAATTGCTTGTACATATCACATTTAGTAGCTGAAAACTGTGAGGATGAAGTTAAGAAGAATTAAACACCAGTTATTATTTTTTAAATGCTCAAATTACAGTTACTGCTTTCAAGAATAGTATTGCAAACGAAATAAGCAATTATAATTGATATTGCTTAGGTTGCCAAAGATACCGAATTATACAATGTAATTTTGTAACTAGGCTTCGAATTTCTAGTAGAATTTTTTAATATGGCAGTGAAACAGTAATAGAAAGAACGGGCAAAGTAGGAAAGGGTAGTTTACAAGGTCAAGATGGAGTCATGAGTAGATTCTGCGGTCAGAATTGGTGAGTATGGGAATTACGTTTGATCATTCCGAACCACGTTTGGGAAAGTGGACGTGTGTTTATTAAATTTTTATATCCAAAAACGGAGGAAGTTGAACTTCCTTGGAGTAAAATGTTTAGAAGTTTCGAGATTTATAATTTACTTAATATTTAAAGTCGAAATGATACTGAGTAGACTTGCGCACAGTAGTTCGCGATCGGTAGCGCTCACTTTAGTTCGCGGCTCTGCCGCGAACTAGTTCGTTTTTTTAGTTCGTCCGCTCCCAGTGACGGCTGAACGGCGTGGTCTGCGCATGCAGGTGGTGAGAGAAGTTCCCCCACCTAGCTGCTTCATGCGCTTGCTGCTTGAGTCGCTAATGATATTACGCAAACCAAAAGAAACAGTTTGTGGATAATTTTCACGTTGATCAATGTTAAAAGTTTGGAACTAAACAGAGACATTATTCCATTGAAACTGCTGCATAAAACTATGGAATATAAATATAAGACAAATACGGAAAAAATGGGTAAATGTCACTTCTGGTCCCAGAATCTGTTACATAGAGACTCAGAGAGAAATACTGACCAAGAAAGAGAGCATACTACAAGTCGGAGTAGAAACGGCGAAATTAAAGTCGAAAAATAAAATTGAGAATTACAGCATGCAAGCCGTATAATATAAAAACCAGTTACTGCCGGGTTCGAACCACCCCATATATATATATATATATATATATATATATATATATATATATATATATATATATATATATAAGGGTGCGAGAAGCTTCCTCGATGCGCTGTTCGACTGCCGACTGACGCCGCACACGGCCTTATACCCGACAGTTGGAGCCACACAAACAACCGGGGCTCAATATACCACAGTTACTGACATCGGATGACGATGGCATACACAAACAACAGCGCATCGAGGAAGCTTCTCGCTCCGTGACACCGGCGACGTTACAACTCGGCCGCACCACATTTAGAAGGTGCATTGCATTATGCGCAGCGTTTGTGGTATCTGCCCCTGAAACTTTGAAGGGCTGTAGCTCCCAAACTAACAGTGACAGGAATGTAGTTTAAATTGATTTGGACGCAGCTGGTTTCAACGAATCCAATGCACGATAGAAAAAAAAAAACTATTGTTCCATTTAAAAAAATTATATCTTTGTGCTGTAACTCTTTGGAAAATGATGTTAATAAACTATGTTCATAGCTCCGCAGAAAGTGTAACATTTCTTGTGTTGACCTACCGCATTAAAATTTCCCGTCACCTATTATTTTATAAGTTACAGAGGCAAACACACTTATTGAAACACCCCCCTCTCTCTCTCATAAACCGGTTACTGCAGGCCGGCCGCGGTGGCCGAGGGGATTGAGGCGCTCCAGTCACGGTCCGCACGGCCACTACGGTCGGGGGTTCGAATCCCCCCTCAGGCATGGATATTTGTGCCGTCCTTAGTTGTAAGTAGTTCATAAGTAGTTTGTAAGTTTAGGGACTGATAACCCCGTAGTTCAGTCCCATAGACTCTACAAACATTTGAACATTTGGTTACTGCAGGATTCGAACCACCGACCACATGGTTGTGACGGCACAACGCTACCACCTGAGTGCAACTGTTTTATTTACTGGTACTTATGTGTACCTGCAAAACTTCAAAGTTGATTTTCTTGGGAATTTTTGAGAATTGCGTCGCATGCTTTGGCTGAGTGTTATTTAACCTACACTGATAGTGTTGCCGTTTGACATCGCAATTTTTAGTCAATTTTTAGACGTACTTCATATTGACAGATGGCAACACCGTGCAAATCGTATACATTGGAGTCTGTTCTACGCATTTAGTTAATCGTTTCCTCCATAGAAGGCAGGGCAGTCATGGATTGAGGAGAAATGCGACAAAGAGCGCTCCAGCGGATTTTACTCACTGTTGAGCATTAATGTAATTACAAGCTGATACGACTTCTGTCAAGTAAAACAATTATATCATGTTACAGACATCTAACCGGGGTAGAAAACATGTTAGATACCAATATTTTCCTGCAGAGTGACTTAATGTGTATGATGTTGACAATGGCAAAAGGTAAATTGTGACTTTCACATTGTTAAATGAGTTATATGATTTTTTCAATATTTTCCCCTGCATAGGAGAACATTTTCTACCATATATATATAACATTATTCCACACATTAGAGGAATTTCGGATTGACAGAAAAACAAGGTCAGTTACCCAACAAGCATTAACAGGAACAACCTCTAAAGTCAAATTCATGGGAGAAACATCAGAAGCAATTCACATTCTTACTGGTGTCCGCCAAGGAGATGGACTCTCCCCCCTTTTGTTTAACTTGGTACTGGAGAAAATTGTGAGGACATGGAAAAAGAAATTAAGGGAATTCAACTCGGAATTAAAAAGGAGCAGAGAATCAGGGTGAAGTGTCTGGCTTTCGCGGACGATCTTGCTATTCTAACAAACAACAGGGAAGAAGGGAGACTCGCACTGGAGAAGCTTCATGAAATCTCACAGAAAACTGGGCTACAAATCTCTTATGAAAAGACTCAATACATGGAAAACAAGCCTGCAGATAGTCTCCCCATCACAACTCAGTATGGAAAAGTGGCACAAGTTTCTCACTTCAGATATCTAGGAGAGATGATCCAATCATCAGGATTGAACTCAATAGGCAATCAAGAAAGGGTCTCAAGATTACAAAGAGCATATAAGCTAACTTGGAACCATTATAATAAGAAATATATTTCTGTCAATGCAAAACTAAGGCATTGCAACACAGTAGTCCTACCAGAGGCACTCTATGCTGCAGAAACTACAGTGATTCATGGTCATACGAAGATCAGAGAGATTGAAAAACAGGAAAGAAAAATTTTGAGGAAAATATATGGTTCTGTGTTTCGGGAACTAGAGAGATTTACAAAGACATGGAAACAATAACGGACACCATCAGAAAGAGAAGGATGAAATTTTATGGACATATCATCAGGATGAATGAAACCAGGCTCACAAGGCAAATATTTGAGATAGAAAACAAGAGCAAAAACAAGACGAAGTGGATCACTGAAACAGAAGAGGATATTAAAGAACTGGGAATCACACAAGACAACATAAACAATAGAGAACAGTTCAGGAACATTATAAAGAAACATAAACTTAAACAAGAACAGAACAGGAAAAAGGTGGTCAGAAGAACGCAAGAGAGAACACAGTGAACGCATGAAGAGATTTTGGGAAGAACGAAGGAAGAAGTCATAAAACAAGGTCAATCGCTCTCTTTAAAGGGAATAATGGAAAATAATATTTCTACGTCGGTTTGGCAGTGCGCTGTTTCTCATAAGGCAGAGTAGGACCTGTTTATAGGTGCGGCTGCGGTAGTGGCCCCTTCGCACTCCGCTGCAGCGTCAAACTACTAGCGGCTGTACTTACAAGTGACTGAGAGGCAGTTCCTCCGCAAAATTACAGCGGTTTCTCCGCGGCGGAGGAACCGCTGTCTATAAACGCAGCCTACAGACGATTTTCCAAGTCGAATTGTATTCAGGATTTTGCAAAAGTTTGCCATTCAACCGAAATGTATTAACTTTGTAGTTTTTCCGGATAAAGTATCTTTTACATGAGAGGGTACGTTCACAACAGCTACAACCAACACGTATGGGCAAAGGAAAATCCGCAAGCCGCCTCTGTTTGTATTCCCCAAGATCGCTTCGCTGTCAGCATTTGGGCTGGCTTGGTAGGTGATAATCTGGTCGATCCATGTATCTTCCTCCAATGACTGAACGCAAACACCTACCTAACGATTTTACAAGAAACTCTGCCAGAGTTATTGCAACATGTTCCACTCAATTTGCAACAACAACGGTGGCGCCAACACGATAGCGTATCTGCGCATTTTTCACATACAGTGCGAATGCCTTTGGATGAAACCGTTGGTGAGAACTGGATAGGGCTAAGTGGGCTGGTGGTATGGCGTGCATGTTCTCCCGACTTGACGCCCACTGATCTCTTCTTGTGTGGCCACCTGAAATATGTTGTGCCGGCCGCGGTGGCCGAGGTGACTGAGGCGCTCCAGTCACGGTCAGCACGGCCACTACGGTCGGGGGTTCGAATCCCCCCTCGGGCATGGATATTTGTGCCGTCCTAGTTCGTAAGTAGTTCATAAGTAGTTTGTAAGTTTAGGGACTGATGACCCCGTAGTTAAGTCCCATAAGCTTAACAAACATTTGAACATTTTTTTGAAATATGTTGTCTAAGAAACACCGCCGGCCGCAGTGGCCGAGAAGACTGAGGCGCTCCAGTCACGGTCTGCACGGCCACTACGGTCGGGGGTTCGAATCCCCCCTCGGGCATAGATATTTGTGGCCGGCCTTAGTTTTAAGTAGTTTGTAAGTTTAGGGACTGATGACCCCGTAGTTAAGTCCCATAGACTCTACAAACATTTGAACATTTTTTTTTTTTTAAGAAACACCCTTTGAGACTGATGAACAATCGCATTCTACGACGCAATTTCCACTTTGCCAGCGGTGTTAGAAAGAGTGCGGCAATCACTGCAGCGTCGCTGCATGGCGTGCATTCAAACAGGAGGGCTTACTTGCAAGTACTTTTTGTTTGTCAAATAAAGGTCGCACATAACACTCCAATCCAGCTGTTACACATACAATGATGACGTTGCCGTGGCAACCCGCTACTGTGACGAACTCTGATAGTATGTTGTCCTCCTACCCTCTTGGCGGCGGGCGACGCATTTCAAAAGTTCAAATGTTTGTAAAGCTTAAGGGACTTAACTGCGGGGTCATCAGTCCCTAAACTTACAAAGTACATATCAACTACCTTACACTAAAGATGACACAACCATCCATGCCGGAGGAGGGTTTCGAACCCCCGACAGGGGGATGGCCTCGCGCATCGTAGCATAGGCGACCCATTTCAACGACGCTTAGCGCCCTATGTGTTTCTATGTGAAATCCGCTTGTTATATGAGCCACTCTAAGAGCCCTCTCATTTTCTACATTCATTTCAGATACATCCTATCCTGTATATGCTTCCAAAACATTCACACACTTCTGCAAGAGAAGGGCGAAGAAATGTAGTAATAAACCCGGTTATTGCTATTTAGGTTGGAAAATAAACTTTTAACAATACTTGATTCAGATTACCCAGTATGTCATCAGTGAATCAACTTTTGCAAAATTCAATTCTGGTACAATATATCAAACGTAAGCCACACAAAGAACGAGAATCAGAGGAGCTGTGACAGGTCATTGGTGGTCGAACTTGGATCAATATTTGATGACTCGATCTTTTAGAGCCCATTTTAATAGGTTTCTTGAATTAATCGTGGCACTGTTGGTTGTTACGCAGATCGACCTTTTCGGCCGAGATCAAAAAATGTTCAAATGTTTGTAAAGCTTATGGGACTTAACTACGTGGTCATCAGTCCCTAAACTTACAAACTACTTATGAACTACTTACGAACTAGGACGGCACAAATATGCATGCCCGAGGGGGGATTCAATCCCCCGATCGTAGTGGCCGTGCTGACCGTGACTGGAGCGCCTCAGTCACCTCGGCCACCGCGACCGGCGGCCGAGATCGATCCTACTCATCTTCATTGCTTTGTCATAATATTTGACTAAAATCATTATTATACATACCACTATCTGTTGACACATGCGATACTGTCAGTGGCGGCGCGTGCTGTGTGTTCACTGGTTCAGTGAACCCCCAGAAAAGAGTAAATGAAATTAAAAGTGTTTTTGAACTATCATTCTTCATTTCTTTCTTTTATCAAATCATGTTATATCAACATTCAAGGTATTTTTATCACACGAGAAACGTTTTACGTCGTATACTAGACTTGCGCATAATAGTTCGCGATCGGGAGCGCGCACTTTAGTTCGCGGATCTGCCGGGAACTAGTTTCTTCTTTTAGTTCGTCCGCTCCCAGTGACGGCTGAGCATCGTGGTCTGCGCATGCAGGTGGAGGGGGAAGTTCCCCCACCTACCTGCTTCATGCGCTTGCTACTTTAGCCGCTAACGATATCATGCAAACCAGAAGAAACAGTTTGTGGATAATTTCTCGCGTTTAAGTTTAGAGTTATCTCTATATCTTGTCATTTTGGAATTTATTAGTCAGATATTGTAGAGTGCAGATGATTAAAAGCAGAAATTGTGTAGCACTGATGTAATCTAGCAGTCAGACGCTAACCTCGAAATGGCTCTCATCAGCAGAAGGCAAACACGTGATTTTTAATTCTGTTTGCGACCTATCGCTCATCTTTTACTTCGCGACCTATCACGCATATTTTAGCTCGCGACCTATTGCGCTTATTTTAGTTCGCGACCGGTATCTCTCCTTTTAGTTCGTAGCTCGGCCGCGAAGTAGATCGCTCTTTTTAGTTCGTCCGGTCGTTTTGGCTTTTGCTACCGCTACTAAAACTACAGCTGAGCTGCATCTCAGTCGAAATGACGGCAACTGGCAGAAGGGAATCACGCGATTCTGCCCGCTGTCGCGTCCTCTCGCTGTTACCCATCAGTCTTCGGAAAAGGAGCGGACGAACTAAGAGGCGAGGGATTTGCAAACCAGTTCGCGTAGTTTGCCTGTGAGAGCGCTCTTCCGAACTAGTCGTTCGCGAAGTACACAAGACTAGCGAATACGACTCGTAGCGCGGCCGCCCAATGTAGGCGGCAGTGGCAGCAGCATTGCAATGCGCATGCGCGGCTGAGGTTCAAATTCTCTTCTGAACCCCCTGGAGGCAACATATGGGCACTCTCGCACCAAGGAGCGGCCAGGGGAAACACCGCTTTTAACATTGGCATTGGAGCTGGTAGCGAGGCCAGCTCCTGGCTACTCGAGCTCTGGAGATTACGCACGAATGGTCACGAAGTGAGACAATGGAGCTTCTGCGCACCTCGCCTTGCGCATGGAAAATCCTCCTTTGAAGGCAACATCCCTTAATATTTGTTGTTGGCGCGTTGAAGATTCATCAAAGACTCGTCATATTTGATAAAAACATAACCATCAATTGAAGATGTATCAACTGTAAAAGCTTTCAGAAGATCCGATCATGAATAATAATTAACTCACAACCTCGGCAAGAACTAGCGGTTAGCGACATCGCGCTGTAGTGTCGAAATTTTTTTAACCCAATGTTCTTTTTAACAGATACTGTAACAACAATTACTTTTGTAATGTTACATGCCACATATCTTTGGTCGTTTTTGCAAATGTGTTGTCACAGTTGCTGTTGTTGTTTCCCACTAAGAGACAGAAGTCCACGAATCCAGTTTTAGTATCCCTACTTTTGGATATTATGCTCCGATGTAGGGACCTGAAGATGACATAGTGGAATGCCGAAACTGGTTGTGATAGAATAAATATTTTATTATACATACAGCTGTTGGTATCTCAGTTCCTTCAGAAAGATAAGAAATGGTTTACTTCACAGTACACTCTTGTTGAATCTTCCACATAAAATGATATTGAACAATCGACACTATATGCGAAAAATTTGCAGCCTGGCGGTTTGGACAGCAGTGTCACAAATGCAGAGCCCAGTGCGTACAGGTAGGCAATAAAGATTTTGTTAATGTGACAGTAATCTTAACAAAGAAACAGTAATCAATATTTATTGCAATAATTCACGGTGATCACAGTAATATTGCCAACGACAGATTCAGTTTTGTCAGCCCAATGGTACAGGTACATCTGGAGCTCCTAAAAGTACAGACTCATCCGCCATTTTGTATCTCAACAAATGCTAAACACAGCATGTAGCTTATGCGAACTGTGTTGCCTTGTTTACGTTTTATGTAATATTTTGGAAGTGTCCTGCATAGAATCTTAGATCGTGCTATTTTGCGCTTGCATTGGGCTCATTTTTACATCGATACATACATTAGAAAGAAAAATCTCGTGTTTTCTTGCTTATTGCCGCTTTTCTTTACTGTTCGAATAAAGGTGCAAGAAACATACATATATTTATGTCATCAAATAGCGTACTTTTGACGAGACCTAGTCCCCATCAACGCAGGAGCATAATATTTTACAGTATGTGTTCCTATTGCGCAATGCCAATAATGGAACTGGCGAGCTTTCGAAAATGTTCAAATGTTAATTAAGCTTAAGGGACTTGACTGCAGGCTCATCAGTCCCTAAGCTTACAAACTGCTTATGAACTAGCTAATACTACAGACGACACAAACATTATGCCCGAGGGGGGATTTGAAACCCCGACGGGGAGCGGCCTCGCGGATCGTAGCATAGCGCCTCAATGCGGCTGGCGAGCTTTCTCTACTTTAAAAATAGCAAATTACCATTGTGACACAGATACGATTGCGGTAGTTTAATTCTGCTGAAACTGGTCGTCTAAGCAGAAGTTTGAAGCGATCTTGGCTTGTTTTTGAACAATAATGCGAGATCTTTTCACCGTCTTGCAATAATTATTTCTTTTCTGCTGTGACAAATACACCACATCGGATGTTTGTACTCACATTGATGAATATCCTTCTATTACGTAATTGAGAAACTTTCAGAATGGATTAGAAACACTAAAACGAAAAAGAATATTAGTATTCAGGATAAACGTTTATTTTGCGGTTGTGGCGGCGTACAGTGGTGATGTTGGCAACAACAGTTGACTGCCATTCGAAAACCCAATCACATAGAATCAGGGGAAAAATCTCTTTTCTTGACCATGAAACAAATAAGAAATGCTGTTCCTTCCCTAAGGGTGACAGATTTTAGTAGTATCTTGTCTGGTCAGTAAATAAATCATCCTTGTAAAGCAAAGCAGTCTCATATAGATAAGCATCAATATTGACATTTACTAATAAGAAACTGAACGAAGAGTGTACATTGTCATAAAACGTCAGGTACGTTCCTTCAAATTGCATACTGTAAGTTATAACGCAAAAATAGCATTCAACAACTGTTGCTAACACCAAAGTACACTGCCTTCGCCGTAAGTAAAATTTTACCCAGTATACTTACATTTTTTTTTTTTTTTTCCTTTTAGAGTTTGCAATAGTTTCTGGGACTTTCTCAATATATATATATATATATATATATATATATATATATATATATATATATATATATATATATATTCAACTGAATGGATGATTATCAATTTCCACTTCTTTCTAATAGAGGTATGTTCAGTAGTTTGTGAAACGTGAGTATAAAAGTCCTTGATGTGGTGTATTTGTCAATATACTGTGATACACATATTTTACTCTAAATACTGTTATGTTTTGCTGTGTTATCATATTTTGGAATTACTTACTCCATACTGTCTTACTATTAAATATTGCTTCGGGTCATAATTAATATTATTTTCTTACGATATATAACTGTGCCGTTCGTCCAGGTTGCGAGTTTGCGAGACGATAGCTCAAAATTCAAATGTTTGTAAATCTAAGGGACTTAAATACGTTGATCATCAGTCCCGAGGCTTACAAACTGCTAAAACTAACTTAAAGTAACTTATTCTAAGGACAACACCCATGCCCGAGGGAGGACCCGAACCTCCGACAGCGAGCAACAGCGCGCTCCGCAGCAAGACGCGTTAGAACGCTCGGCCACTCCAACGCGGCCGACGACTGTCAACAGCCCATTTTTTTCTTCTCTCCGAATCTTTTGAGAAACGTATCATTCTAGAATGATTAGGACAGTTTAGTGCAGCACAACATAATTACATGATAAAGTGCCGTGACGCAAATCCTATAGCAGCACAGCATATTTACACTAAGATCTATGGGTAACAAAATGGCGGATGAACCAACTCATACTTCTAGGACCCTTAGGAGTTGTTTTACGAAGTAATTTTGCTCTCACAGTGAAGGGAATATCAGATTCTTCTAATTTATTTAATTGTTCGCTACTCAGTATATTGTATTCCATTCCATAATGGCGGGTACAGCAACAATGGGGAAATAATTCAAATAGTCAGCAGTCTCTATTGCCTGCAAATTTTAGTTGCTTATTTCGTCAGTTTCGCGTTTCCCGCAGTCAGACTGTTTACAATAATGAAAATATTACAGCTGAAGTAGCGGGCAACAGATCAGTAACTTAAAGGTTAGTAAACTTGAAATCATTATAACTTTCTTGATTGACTTCTGATGGTATCACAGTGTGAAAAGAAGCTTAATAAAAGTTAAGGTAACCGACACGTAAAAAAGCTTCAAGCTTCAAGTAAAACAACTAACGACCGGTGATAATAAATAACGAAGAAAAACACAAACCGGCTGTTCAAAGGTTTCCTAACATATCAAATACTAGCTTTTACACGCAGCTTCTCTCGTGTTGCTGTCCTTTAATACGAAAGTACAATAATTTAGCAACTTCGTTTTTAAGTTATGACTGAAGAAGCTATACGTTCTGCTACGCGTAAATTATGCAGTATAAAAACGTTGACGACTAGTGTAAGCATTGTATTTATTTTGGTGAATCATATTACGTACAACATATCAAACATTAAAAGAATCATTATATAAATACGCTAACACGAAAATGGTGGTACAGATTACTAATTTATTCGTACAAGAAGGCCAATGAAAGTTACATAATTCGAAATATTGTTTGTCGTAGATTTCACGAATATAATATTACGTGTGCATTTAGCCATTAAAAGTGGTAAAAAGAAGTAGAATTTTTTCTATCTACAGCTTGGATCAAATTCTACATTCTCCAACAATCAGCTCACTGATTGGCTATTCGCCTCGACCAAAGACGCTGTAATGCAGAGCATCTGCAGCATTAAAATAAGTGAATATCGAAACATGAAGTGCTCCCAACTCACTTTTCTGTGCCGTTCGAATGCTTCATTTTCGTAGTGATTAAGAGTGGTTAAAGAAAATGGATGTTTTCATATGAATGCTGATATAAAGGACGATGCGCCGGGAGAGGCATCTAGCGATGCTCGGGTGGAACTACGAAGTCGAGAATGCCGATATAAATGACGATGCGCCGGGAGAGGCATGTAGCGGTGCACGGGTGGAACTACGAAGTCAGCATGTTGTCAACTCTAGAATTCTGAATATAGCTGTATAGAAATAACATTATTTCTTGGCGTTGTATAAATATACGAGCACCGAAATTGTAGTTCCATTTCAAATATTAGGCTAATGAAACTTACATAATTAGAAAATGGCATGAGAAGTATAAACTTCCGTTTTTATTTGTTGTTATTGTGTCAGGCACTTTCCTTAGCACGTACAAGATACCATTTCATACCTCCCAGTGCCGGTTAAATTTTACCAAATATCCCAGCGGCCTCCTGTGATAATGTTGGCAACATATGCTGAATAGTGAGAATCCTGAGTCTTCATTTTAGCCAATCTCTTGACAACGCTGATGTTTTCTCATGGAATCTTCGCTTTACGAGGGCAATTATTTTTGCTGAGCGGACGAGGGTACATACAAGAACCTGTCAACCATACAGCAGGGACAGCATTATTTGTTTACTTCATGGTCTGTACGATACACTAATCGAGTCATTCTATGTGGTTCGAACAAATGGGCAAAGATTTTCTATCGTGTTGTTGATGTTGCCAACATAATCACGCGAGGCCGCCGACATGATACGTAAAATCTTACCCCCAGTGATCATTGTAACACAATTGGTCGATTTTCGACCACAGACAATACTAGTTTTAATAAATGTGACACATTTCAAACGTCAATGAATAAATAGCTTTTCAAAAGATCTTCCAGCGTCTCAGAAGCTATAAGAGAAGGGTTACCACATGTTCATCACCAAAAAAGAGGACAGTTCATATAAAAAAGAGGACACTTTATCTTTAACATAATGTAATTAACAACTTTATTAATGCACCACATAAACTACTACAAACTAAAACAGTAATCCTGTGAGGTTGTTGGGAAACGAAATGTTTCGTGGACGACGAAATCTGTCTCAAGAGCTGTTTTTTTTTTTTTTTTTTTTTTTTTTTTTTTTTTTTTTTTTTTTTTTTTTTTTTTTTTTTAACAAGGCATTTCAAATGTTTGAAATTATACTGTACACATACAGTATAATTATAATATATTTTAAATCTATTCCTATCTTTTGTACACTATATGTTCACAAGATAAAACACAGGTTCTGTGTCGGCATTATGACTAGTTATAGAAAAAAAGAAGTCTGCAAGTTTCAGCAGTTCAGAATAACTAACAATACTATACGACTGATTTAAATATGCACACCACACTTCAGCTGCTGGTATGTTCTGTTTCCTTTGATAATTTAAAAAAAAAAAAAAAAAAAAAAAAAAAAAAAAAAAAAAAAAAAAAAAATTATAAAATTAAAAAGTTGATCGGGGCACAATCATTAATTCTTACATTCGTTTGATCATTATCTTGAATGATTTGTATTTCTCCAGGTGCACATATTTAACACTGACTTTCTCTTCGGTATTATATTTAAGTTCGTAATTTATTTTGAAGCAGAAGACTACCTACGACCTCGAACACACAATACAGCTTTAACCTAAACCACAAAGTATATCAAAAGCAACGCCATAGAGCGTAATGCAGAAGACAGAATGCACTGGTTGAATATATGATAGACAACAGGGTTCCTTCACAGAGAAGATGCGAATCGTTTGCAATTATCAGACCCATGCGGAGTGCGAAATTGTGAACGGCAATTTCACTCTGTGTATGTGCGTAATAGTTGCGAACAGTTTGGAACTGCAGTGCGAATGAACATGTTGTCGCCAATGACACAAAAATAAATTTTCTTTCTCAGAACCCAAAAAAAAAGAGGACATTTTGTAGAATTTTATAAATTCCGGCCGGACACATTTTCTTCCCTCAAAAAAGAGGACATGTCCGGGAAAAAGAGGACGTATGGTAACCCTATATGAGAGAAATGTTTATACTGAGCTGTACCATATTTCGAGTTATGCTGAAAATCAGAGGTGCCCACAGGGGGAGGATCATGACGCAAAATGCGTCATTGAAATTTCTGGGGGCGTGAAAAATTAGTACTTTTGGCCAGCCTAGGAAGGGGGTGGGGCTTTATAAAACAATTTACAAAATGTGAAATAAAAGATATTTAATTTCAATATTAAGTGGCAAAATAGGATCTAATATCTCGAGAGGGTGTGTATGGGTGGGGGAAGGGCGGTTGTTCGCAGTTTTGGGTGGGGGGAGTGACTCATTGGGCATAGGGGAGGCACCTCTGGTGAAAATCAACAAATATATTGAATTACACACATTCTAAAATAGCCTATGTCGTTCTTCAGCGTTCATACTTGCTCTATGCCCAATGTAATAGAACTCAGTTAAGCGGTTTAGTCGTGAAAGCTGTTAAGACAGAGCTTCGTTCGCATTTACAATACTAGTATGGTCTTTCAACAATAACTGACTGCAAATAATAGAAACAAACCATCACTGCTAAGAGTACATTTTTTCATAGGCCTAAAGGTGTCGTTCGAAACCATTACGAAGGACTGGGATGGGTAGGGAAAGAGAGATTGAACGCGAAGAGGATTGAAGTGTTATACCAACCTCCTTGGATAGGACAGAGTTTCTTTCCCATTTATAATAGTAGTACAGATTTTCAACAAAACATTTTGTACACAGTACATAATATACATTATGTATACTGCGAATAAAATGTTGGTCATGATGTTTGATATGTGTGAGATTCTACACACGTGGACCATCAAGGATCTTAAAGACAACAAAATAATGCAGAGCTCACAAATCAGAAACACTGAAACTAAAATGAGATAGTGGAGAAACGCACTTGAAGGTGAGAATTATTCCCGAAACGCGTCGTGCTAAACAAAATAAAAAATCGTGACTGGTAGCAGAAGTGTTATTTATATTTATTGATCCCAGAGTCGTAGGCTTTCTAAACTGATATTTAAATGGATAAAATCAAGTCATCAAAATCTGTTCGTTGGTTTGAAAACGTTGACGTCTTGTGAAAGCATTGCATTCATTTTGATGAATAATATTACGTAGCTACAAAATATCAACCATTAAAATTATTTTAATAAATGTGATAAATTTCAAACTTCAAAGAATAAAAAGCTTTTCCAAGGAGTCTTCAAGCGTCTCAGAAGCTATAGGGGAAACGTTGATAATGAACTGTTCCATATTTCGAGTTATATACTACAAATCAACAAATAGGCCTATATTGAATTACACACTGTCTAAAGTAGCCTATGTTCTTCTTCAGCGTTCACGCTATCTCTGTGCCCAATTTAATTAAACTCGGTTACGCTGTTTAGTCATGAAAGCGATAAACGCTTTAGAATTTATAATACTAGTATGGATTTTCAACAATAACTGACCGCCCAAAATATATACGAGCCGTCACTGCTAAGGGTACATTTTTTCATAATGGTGTCGTTCGAAACATTACGAAGGACTGGGGTGGGTAGGGGAAGAGAGGTCGAACGCGAAGAGGCTAAGTGTCACACTTGACGCTATGCGTATCGCAATCTGGTGAAGTGTGCCATGCGAGAAGTACTTTAATGACGAGGCACGCGAGTGCGCATGCACAAAGAAAAAGTAGTTCTGGAGGGTGGGGTGGCGTGGGTGGGTGGTATCAGTCCTTGTCAAGGCCGTTGAACAGGCTCTGGGGCAGCATTTTCATTAGACCGTGTCACGTGGGTTCCGCCTACACCGCTGCGCCCGCTCCGATGTAAACGAACTGCAGCCGTGGCACGGAGAAGCAGAAGAGGCGACGGAGTACGCGAGAACCGTGCGTGGAAATTTCCAGCGCCAGCCGCGGGCCAATGGGAGTTCGGCGCGCGCGACTGAGCGAGATATCGATTATCGTCCCTCTGCTTCTCCGCCGCTCCGTTCTTCCTGTGTTCTCCTCCTGCTCTGCCAGCGTTTGTGCAAGCCTTCCTTCTCACACACCGTCTCTCTCTTTCTCTCTCTCTGCTTCCCCTCTCCTCCACCCCTCCCCAACCGTCCGCATGTTCTGTCTCTCTCTGCTGCCTTGCACATCGCTTCGCGCGCTCCGTCGACCGCTGCAGACACGCCGCTGTGGGTCGCCGCCGGCAGTACAGCCGCGTCCACAAGCAGCTGAAACATCCCAATGTTTACGTCGGCGAATGCTTTTTCCTCGCGCGCTATTCAGCCGAACACAATTGGCCATTGTATTCCCTTTCACTCCCGCTCTGATAACTTTCTCGAGTCAGTGGAACATCCAAGGCATTCCCGTGCGTTTTTTTAGAAATATATTTACTTCTCTGTTACTCATTAACAATGCAGATAGAAATTAAAAAATATATTGTTGTTGTTGTTTAGAGGGGACTAGACTGCGCGGTCATCAGTCTTAAAAATATATATATTTTAATGAGTGTCCTATTGTGATTCGAATATTAACAACGGATATATTTGACCTCGAACACTCGTACGCAACGATTGTTAGTATTACACTCGATCATAAAATCGGTACTATACCCCATTAGCCTTAAGAATAAAACAGTACACTAAGAGTTCTTCCACGTCTGCTGAAATCTCACTGACTTTCGTTTCACGTAGAACGGAAGTCAAGCTGTATCGAGTAGTCATGAATAATAAGTTACATTATGCGTTACCGGCGCATTTAACTAGGACAGCACTGCAAACGAATGGAAAAAAAAAGTGCAGCAACATGAATTACAGTTAAAATATAGAAAAGGACGAGTACAGGATCAACATTGCAACGAATGACACTTAGTTTTTAAAGTTAAGGAAAACTACAATTCGCTTCTTCAGGGACCAAATAGAAAACGTAAAATGCTCTCGTTCTTAGATAACCTTATTGTAATTATAAACAAAAAGAGTGATGAAAACTTCTAACTAAATAAAGGATCATTTTTCTACAAGAGCTATGACTGACGCAAAAAGCATGCTGTAGGGATTTCATATTATAGATAAATATTGAAGCCACTGCATGTATTCCACACTCTCTAAAAAGTTTACCGTCTTATGCTGACTGCAATTAAGACACTCTTTTAATGTGAGAATCGTTTCGTTTTGCGTAGTTCTGTAAATATGAAGACAGATTTTTTTTTAATTTTTTTTTATTTATTTATTTATTTATTTATTTATTTATTTATTTATTTTTTTTTTTTTTTTTTTTTTTTTTTTTTTTTTTTTTTTTTTTTTTTTTTTTGCTTCTTTACATTAGACACAGTTTTAACTTTTAGTGCACCTTATGTGTTTTAAAGTCGGTGCATAATTCACATAAGGTGTTAATGTCTTCTTTATATCCCACTGCAGTTGTTTACGTCTTAGAGGTTAGTCGATTTGTGATGTACGTTTTTGTTTAAACACGGCAAATTATGCCAGTTTCATTCGTTTCATTTGTTTTCTCTTTTTCTTGCAGCATGAAGTTTGCACATAACCGTAGGTTTTACTAGTAGGTTCAAATTCGATGTGTTTCTCACTTCATCACAGTGGGCATTAACACCGTAATTAAATTAAGCACAAACTTAAAAATACATAACATGCACGAAAAGTTTAAACTGTTTCTAATATATATATGCAGACCAAAATGTATCCACCTTTACCGAACTACGCAAGATCTTTTATAAATAAAAAGCAAGACTCGTCTGATGTGAAAAAATTGTCCTAATTGCACTCAGCATAAGACGGGAAACCTATTATAGGTAATTGTAACAGCTGCTGCGAAAGATGGACACAGATCAAACATAGTATTACTCACTTTAATGCTTCCATATCCGAATCTGTAGAACACAATGCAGTACTGGAACTTTAATCTGCTACGCTGATAACGAGGCGTTCAACGACGTAATCCAAGAAGTCACTTTTTAACGATGTTCCATGTGCATGTTTCACTACGAAACAGGAAGCAGCTTTAGCCATTTGAACAACACGTATTAAAATCGAGACAAGCGCAACGCTACTGTCCTTTGTAAAGAACTCTATTTTTTAAATATAAACTATGTAGCCAAAAACTGATTTAAAATCAACTTTATTGTCTACTAATTCTATAGAATAAATGAAATTTCCATTTGTACTGACGTGGTAATAAGATAGGCAACAAATAAGTGGTTCCTACTTCGAAGAGCGGAAGGACACTATTGTACGCGATCTACGGCTGTTGACCAATCATCGCTTGCGTTTGTCTACATAGAGAAAAATCGGTCACACACGTTAACTGCAAACTTGAAAGCGGTACTTCCACAAGCGTGCTTTTACAATCATACACAAATTAGGGGTGATTCTATTTACACTTCGGTAAAATCAGACGTGACGTCATTATGACGTATCCACACTATCGACGTCCAGAAGAGCGGCGCATCGACTTTTGCGATCGTTCGAGACGCTGGTTTTGGGTGGGACAACATGCTTCTTCTTTCTGAACTGCATACTTTTTTCCTTCGTAGTTTAGTGACAAAACTAGGCCTTACTTAATATTGGTATCATGTTTTGGAAAGCACTGACGGAAATTTCAGTAAATGTAAATTGAAAATTATGTCAGAAATAACGCAGACCGAGCCTTAGACAACGACAACTTCACACATTTTCAAAGAAAAGAACTAGCATGTTGCAGCAACTTGGCCGTAGATGAGTACTCAGTTTTACGAAATGTTTTATCTGATGTTCGTAGAGCCTCTGTAACAAATGACTGTATTAATATCCAGCTCATCTGATTTATAGTTTCGGCGAAAACATACATATACCTACGGCGACTATATGCTGTTTTTGTATATCGCATATTTTGACATGTCCAAGTACACATTGTCGCTTCATAGCCTGGTAACCGTATTTTGTCCTCTTAGTTTAACGTAGACTCCGTACTACTAAGCATTTTTCGCTTAGAGAAAAAGTTTCCATTAGTTTTAAACACAACCTTCACAAATGGGCCACGATGACATCATCAGATTTGGTTGAATAACGTTTCAGAGCTCACAGTGTAGGTCCTTTTTTCGGAAAGTTTATAGCTTCTTAATTTCAAAAAAGAAAGCAAAGTTATAGCTTCCAAAACTATAATGAATTACCAATTACCAACTGAAGATATTATCAGCTACTCCTTTAATTCGTCTGCTACAATTGCCACCGCAGTTTTGCTTCTAGAACGACCACACAAGTCGATCATGGCTCCAGTCGTCTTCGATAGTGAGCATACATCATAATGACGACACGTCTGATTTTACCGAAGTGTAAATAGAATCACCCCACAAATTAGAGGCATCAGTTTGTCAGCGAGCACAGAATAACAGTGCTCACTGTAGTTTATTTACCAGCATATGAGTTCAAATGTGGACAAGTTGGGTTAGCGAGGTTATTGTGTGTGTTACGGAAAAATGAGAAATAAATAAATCAATACAATAAAAGAGGAAACCTCATCATGGTGCACAGAGTATTTGAAGAACCGGAAATAATATTTCCACTCGCTACTGTTTTTCACGATTTAAATTGTGAAACACTGCACCAGTTACCTGTTTCTTCTTGTTTAAACCCTAGCACCACTAAGCTCGGATCTGTCACATGGATGTCTAAGGGGGGCGGGGGGGGGGGGGGCAAAAATTGCCCTCACGCTATTTTCACTTTTTAACAATTTATTTTTGTTTGTTTATTTATTTTTTATTATTCAATGAACTAGGAATTTCTTTATTAGGTTGCAACAGCCTTTCCATAGTTATCAGGAACCTTATAACAGATGTAAACACAACAAATAAAGTAATGAATATGAGAAATGTTGTTATATTTTTATCACGAAACTAACACTTAGATATACATCAGACTAGTATTAAGAAATCATAAAGAACGTACAATACCAAACCACAAATACGAAAACAGAAAATCAAAGTAAAAATTACAATTGAGGTTTTCCTTCCTACTCACTTTCAATTTCACAATTTGTGCATGATTGTTTTTATAGAATGAGTGGAACACACATACTTGGAACACCTGCAACAAACAATAGACACTTTTGTCATCTTGTCCGTTTCCCTTTTAGAGTTTTAAGTCAACAGCTTGAACAGATGCAATAATTCTGATACTGACGAGACATTTTATTAGAATTGCGAGTAATGTAGAACGGCTCTAACAGCAATGAAGATATATTTCAAAACATTGGGAACGTAATACAGCGGTACCAACTGCATTTCTTTCTGTCGTACTGAGAAATATTTTAATGAGAAAAGTTGTCTCACCGATGTCTAGGGGGGGGGGGGGGCGGGAAAAACTGCCCGTACTTAAATTAAATGTAATTGGCAGATTGAAATAATTCATAAAACTTATAAAACCGTGACAGCATATACTCTAGGTATTTTTCTACAACTACTTAAATTCTTGCTTCTTTATTCCAACATCAAGATGTTGTGAGATTACCGCCTAATAGAAATGCCGGTAATCAATAGCATTTGATAATTAAACAGTATGAAGTTCACTGCAAACATTGACCATGCCAATGCACTAAATGTTACACAATTTTAATCTTATTAATTATGGTAGCAATGTATGTACACAGTTGGGTGAGAACATTTATAGTTAGGCCATAGGTAGAAATTCTCCACGTTGAGATTTGCTGTGTGCCTGTAGCTGACGGGAGACCAGCGAGCAGGCCGACGTTGGTGGCTTGTTCCAACTTAGGATTTTCCAGTTCGTTTCCGGTGAGGGGAGAGAGGGACAATGGCGAGTGCCAGGCACAGTGCAATGCACAAATATTGTAATACTACTGGCATTTGAAGTAACATGGTGCAGTTAGGAACCTTTAAGGCCCTCATTACAAAATAAATAAACAATACATTAGCTGATATAGCCACATCTAACGTAATATGTTTAATTGACAATGAAAAGTAATAAATTACCAACGAAGACAAGACAGTTACACAACTAGCATGGCAATGTTTGTTTATAAAAATAATATATTAACTATTTCTCATTTTAGTTTCAATTAATCTTTTGTATTTTATCTTGAAGTATTCAGTTAAATCACTTATCTATGGTATAAGAAATTGCACGATTATGATAAACAGTACAAAGGATGTTTATACTAATACAAAAACGTAAGAAAATATTTGTTTAATGTGTAGTGTAATTATTTTGATTTTAATTAAAGTTTTAGAAATGTATTGGCTGAGCGCTGTACGTTGGCAAATCGGTTACAAAAGCTCACATGGGAAGTTGATGACGTAGGGGAAAAAACCCCGGCAGTTGAGTTTTGGCGCGCGCGCACGCGTGTGAGGGCAGGAAGTGAGCAGACGTGAGCACGTGGTGTAGCTGGCCGGGCGGCGTCGCTCTGCATCAGTCGGCATGTGGATCTCAAGGTGGTGACTTGGATTTTGTCTGTGGCAACCGCCACGTGTGGTTGCTCGTCGTAGACTGTACCAAGTTAAATCGAGTGCTACTGTGTGTTTGTGAATATTTAGCCGGTGGAACAAGGTGTGCATCGCATTGAATTAAAGTGACTGTGATTTGTTAATGTAACACATGTCGTCGCATAGGCATGAACATAAACGGTGTTTGAGACAGCCACGTGGTGTGAAAACAATTCGCAACAAATATTCATTTTTGTCTGGGGGCTCACGAGCTATAACTTTATTTGGTAAATGTGTCGACGTACAGACGTATCAGCCACAGGGTTCAAATATTGTGAAATAAACAACATAAAGTGAACTTTCAAGTGTTTTCAAAAATAGTAGTTAGTACACCCTTTTTCTCTCTCATGAACTTGATTTTATTATGAATTTGTTTTTGTTAATCATATGCAGGGAAGGAAAGCTGCGAACGTGTGATATCATCCCCTAGAAATCGAGTCAAACATTCGCAATCGCAGTTCCAGTGTTTTTGCATGTTTAGGAATTTGGTTTGCAGCTGGTGGTTGTGAGTCTTAAAAATGAATCTTTCCCTATTTTAAACTCTCACCCCGTCCTTCACGCTCGCAATGTATTAAACAAATAAAACAAATACCGCGGGCAATTTTTGCCACCCTCCCCCCACACTCTTAGCGGTGCTAGGGTTAACAAGTCAAGTGCAGATATTTACTTCAGTAGGATGGTAGTGTCTGGTTCCGTCTCACTCACATTGTACTCCTCTTTTAGTGGTTGTAATGAATGCTTTCGAAAATTAGCACACAATAAATCTTGTTGTTCTGTGCAAGGAAGGAGGCACGATGCCGGTGTTTATGTGTGGACTGACGAATATACAATTACTGTTATTACCGTGTAAAAACCGACTGAAGTTTCATTCTGTCCGATTTTCTAATTGTCATTTGTCGTATCACCCAAAAAATACAGTAATGAAAGAGAGGTAGAACCCTTTAACAAGACCTGTAAATAATTGATAGTTGACAATCACAATAAATTATCAGAACGCATTTTATAGAACGTGTCTACGTTGTTGTGGTCTTCAGTCCGCAGACTGGTTTGATGTAGCTCTCCACGCTACCCTGTCCTGTGCAAGTCTCTTCAGTTGAGAATACGTTCGACAACTTACATCCTTTTGAATCTGCTTACTATCGTCCCTCGGTCGCCCTCTATGATTTTTACCCCACACGCTTCCTTCTAATGCTAAGTTGACAATTCCTTGATGTCTCAGATTGTGTCCAACCAATCTATCCCTTCTCTTAGTCAGAATATGCCAGAAACTCCTCCCCGATTCGGTTAAGCACCTCCTCATTAGTTACGTGCTCTACCCATCTAATTTTCACCATTCGTCTGTAGCACCACATTTCGAAAACTTCTATCATCTTTTTATCTGAACTCCTTATCGTCCACGTTTCACTCCCATACAATGCTACACTCCAGACAAATGCTTTCAGAAAGGACTTCCTGACATTTAAATTAATATTGGATGTTAACAAGTTTCGCTTCTTCAGAAACGCTTTTCTTCCCATAGCCATTCTGCCTTTTATATCTTCTTTACTTCAGCCAACAGAAGTTATCTTGCTTCCCAAATAACAAAATCATCTACTACTTTTATTGTCTCATTACCTAATCTAGTTCCTTCAGCATCGCCTGATTTTCTGACATTGCATTCCATTATCTTCGTTTTATTCTTGTTAATGTTCATCTTATATCTTCCTTTCAAGACACTGTCCATCAGTGTCCATCATTCCGAGGCGCCTTAATCGTTAGTGGTGTGGTAGTCTAACGGTTAAGACGTCTGCCTAGTAAGCATGGAGGTCCGGGTTCGATTCCCGGCCGCACCACAAATTTTAATTCAATGCTTCAGCTCTATCAATAATGTCTCTGACATATTTGAGACGAAAATCCGTCTCAGGGATTCTTTCATTGTATTTAACTGTCCATCACATTCAATTGCTCTTCGAGATCTTTTGCGGTCTCTGACAAACACACAATGTTTTTATTTCTTCTCCGTGCGCTCTCCAAAAGTCTCCTTCCATTCCTTCACTGCCTGTTCAATGTACAGATTGAACAGTATTGGGGAAAGGCTACAACCCTATATTACTCCCTTCCCAACCTCTGCGTCCCTTTCTTGCCCTTCGACTCTAATAACCGCTGTCTGGTTTTTGTATAGGTTGAATATAACTCTTAGCTCCCTTTTACCCCTGCTGCCTTTAGAATTTGGAAGAATGTATTCCAATCGACATTCTCAAAAGCTTTTTCCAAATCGACAAACACTAAAAACGTAGGTTTCTCTTTCCTGAGCCTATCTTCTACGATAAGTCGTAATATACATATATTAATTACGAATTACACATTTATTGGCTTTCCAAAACCGTCAATTTTGCTGACTGAAATACGGTTTCTCTCTTTTCTTTTCTCCCCTAGTAATATTATATTATTCGACTTGCAGTACAAGACAGCAGAATATTTATCCAGAATGTAAATTAACAGTACCAGATAAAAACAATAATAATCCATCGTTTAGACGTACTTGTACAAGCCTTCCCGTTCTTGGCATACGTGCTGAAGCATACACATGCTTGAACGCTTGCACAAGCATGCATAAACGAAAAGCATGAAGCTTCTTACACACGCCTGAAGCTTGAATTTGTTTATCATACACATGTTCAACCATTCATGTGCGAAGAACGCTTCCGCAAGCGTACTTGTCAAGCTTGTTGTTGCGGGTGTGGCCGCCTTTTCGGTGAACGAAGTAGATAGTTTGAGTGATTTCCATGCAACCGTTGCATTGTACCACGTTACATTTTAATAGAGAGAAAAAAGTAACAAGATGTCAATAATGAGGGAAATTATAGATAATTCAATGTCGTCTGTATATCATTACGTTTTCAGTCAATGGCATCAAAAACCCTCTGCATAAAGTAATTATAATAGCGCAAATCACACATATGCTACATACCTGGTAGACATTCAGTTAGGTCTCAGTATGTAAATGTGAACTCTCGATATTTAATGTTGTTCATGATTCTACACTGCTCGAATGCGAAAGTGATTTCGGGAAGTGGAAATGTGGCTTTAGTAACGTTGAAAAAGAAGTGTCAAATACTTATCAAGGTAATAAAATGTCCAATAAACATACAGTATGACATAAACACGTGTTTTTGTCGCAAGAGCTGCGGGATGCTTTATTTAGGATATTAGCAAAGAAGTTCCATTGGCTCTCCGTCCATTTATCTCAAGGGGTCGGTCATATGAATAAAATGGAGAATGTACTTTATTCTCGGAATTTCGGAGAACATTCTCTGATTCACATGAAAAAGCGAGTCGGAGAATATATAATTCACCTGAGAAACTACTCAGTTTGAGTAAAAGGGTGGGGGACGTTACTAAACGCAAAGGACATTCTCAGATTTTGTGCGAATAAAACTAGAAAAGTTTCTCACAAGCAGAGAACATTCTGCGTTTTCTGATATCAGTACTCTAGCATACTCCAAGCTGAGTAAACTGTATTAAGGTCACGTTTTATTGTGGTTTGTTATGAAACAAATTTGTGTTGTTCAGAAGGCAAAAAAAGTTCTTTTATACATAGTCTGTAGACCTAACTTTAGTATGACTTAAAAATGTGATCTGTAGCGTAGCCTTAAGAAGGTTAGGTATAGGTTAAACAAGAAGGTTTTTTTAGTACGTGTGGGCGCTGTGCCGGTTCAGACACACTAAATCGATTTACAGTTGCTCGTTGGATATATATCATTCTTAGAAATTACCGGTATTTCTTTCAGTATTTCAGATGGCAACCTCATACTGAGTCGGAAAAATACAAGGAAATATCACGAATTCAACGCAATAAAAAGTAATAATACAATATAAATCAACCGTTTCCCGCTTGTCATATCGAATGTGGAGGAAGAATCCAACGTTCGATATATATTGATCGCAATGTCGTTCCCTTCGATGTACAAGGGACCTAGGAAATTACGAAACATTATTATGCTGACGAGTTGCTTCCTTCACAAAAATCATAAGTGTGACACTTCAAGCATTTTATTTATTGACGAGAGTGATGCAAGAGTAGTGATTTCATTACCGACATAGAAATAAATCACAATTAGAATCAGCTGTGTGTTTTACACGTTTGTTAGCAGTGAATATTTATAGTTGGTCACTTGTAAACAGCTGCATAACAAAATAATATTGTGTTTTGAAATAGGATCTAGTAATAAGGCCTTAATTCCAAACAAAGTGCATCCCAGGACTTCATAGGGTGTTCCACAATATAAATATTGCTGCAATACTGGAGTACTGTTTCTTTCTTTCTTCTTTCATCTTTTTTTTTTTTTTTTTTTTTTTTTTTTTTTTTTTTTTTTTTTTTTTTTTTAGGCCTCTGCTCTTATTCATTCTACTCAAACCGGTTGGTCCATTTAATATACCTGACTTCGTAATGTTAATTTTTATTGTGTTCAGTGGTGTAGTTAATGTCGATGGCACCCGGGACACACTACGGTCGGGGGTTCGAATCCCCCCTCGGGCATGGATATTTGTGCCGTCCTTAGTCTTAGCTAGCTCATAAGTAGTTTGTAACTTTAGGGACTGATGACCCCATAGTTAAGACCCGTAAGTTCTACAAACATTTGAACATTTGCACCCGGGACAGTCTCTGCGGTGTCACCCCACAATAAAAACTTTCAAAATATACACAACTAGATACGATACAAGTATGGTTTTAAATCATAAAGAAAGTAATTAATCATCAAATTGCAATTTATAATACGGTGCATTAACATTCTTGTATTATGTATTATACATTATGAAACAGTATTACTATTACACACAATAGATCAGTATAAATTCTTCAGAATACTAACGACTGAAGGATGAGACACTTAAAATTTCGTTCTAGCTTTAACAGCTGAGAACTCAGAAATCACATCTTCAAAATTAATGTTTTGTGTTGCCTCATGCTCGATAGTTAACACTGCAAGATTATTTAGCCTCGTGTTTGTCATTGTCGATCGCTATTAAGTTTTAATTAATTTCAATTTACTAAAGCTCCTCTCACACGAAATAACTGATACGAAAATCGCCACAAATAACTTTAGACAGAGCGTAAGGTTTGGAAGAGTGTCTGTAAAATTCCATTTCGCAATGAATTTTAAGAAATCTAGATACACCTAACTGGAAACTGTACATCTGCAGCTTTCTAATTTCTTCTTATGCTTGGAATTTCGTACAGGATTTCATCATAGAAACCAGTAAAGTTTTACAAATCTATTTTCAGCTCCTTGTTGTAGTCCAAAAACAAGGTATTTGGCTACACAACCTATAATAATGAGGCTACATATTGAATTCACTATAATCTTGTTCGGAATTCAGTACTTAATAGGTCAAGAGATTCCAATATATCCTTTTGATGATCTGCTCTCAGTGAGAGTTCTGCATCGGTGGTATGTTCACCAGCCATTCGTTTTTTACGACACATTCGTCTTTCTATTGAAATGTCGTAGTCTTCCGATTTTTTCTCAGCAAGACTAATTGCCTCTTCTACAATACGACCTTGATTTTTTTCCATATAAAGACGAAGTGCCCTCTATTTTTATAACTGACTGATCAAGACTCAAAGCCTTTACTTTGCAAAGTAACCTGAGTACAGTTTACTTCCCTTAGAACATCATTCCAAAAGTACATATAGCAATGAAGTCTGAAAGCCTCTTGTGTCTTAATTTTCTTGTTAGTCACATAATTCCTCAACTGCAGCAACAAAGCCATCAAAGTTTTCTGCCAGTATTTTTACTGCAGCATAATGAGCACTCCAACGCGTTTTCGAGAGATACATTGCTGTTTTTAATGAGAACTGCCCTACGGTTTAGTGGAAGCACAGAGAAGAGTATAATGCTCTCTGCTGTTCCGAAAATGTGAACAAGACACGTTTTGTGCAAATGAGTGTCGGCCACATGAATTTACTGAATCCAACAGAAATGGCGTTCTTGTTTTATGCGTTAATAATAGCTTGTACACCTGCAAATATGTCGCTCATAACAGCTGCATTGTCATAACGTTTTGAACGGCACATTATAACATCTAAAACGTCTTTTTCGAGATTGTAAAGAATTTCTTCACTTAGATCAGCGTCTTTTTTACCTCTTAAAGGTAAAATAAACTAGATTCGATTAATACTTGTTCCATAGATCATATATACGACATTTCGTAATGATGTGGAACGTGTCAGTTTAGTAAATGTTGTCTGCACTTGATAATCAACGTTTTAAGGATTTTTGTTGTTGTTTTTTTTTTAATTTTTTTTATTTTATTTATTTTATTTTTTATTTTTTAAGTTTTATCTAAAAATTCATCTACATTGCAGAAGGAGCTGCCATTCAGAAATTCCTTTAATTTCTTTTTAAATACTAGTTGGCTATCTGTCAGACTTTTGATGCTACTTGGTAAGTCACCAAAGACTTTTGTGGCAGCATAATTCACCCCTTTCTGAGCCAAAGTTACATTTAACCTTGAATAGTAATATCATCCTTTCTCCTAGTGTTGTAGCTAGCTATGCACACTGCTGTTACTTTTGAATTGGGTCGGATTGCTAATAACAAATTTCATGAATGAATATATCTATTGTGAAGCTACAGTGAAGATCCCTAGATCCCTAAATAAATGTCTGCAGAATGCTCTTGGGTGGGTTCCAGCAATTATTTTGATTACACGCTTTTGAATGAATACTTTTTTAATCAATGTTGAATTGCCCCAGAATATGAACCCATATAAAAGCAGTGAATGAAAATAGGCGTAATAAGCTAATTTACTGAGATGTATATCACCATATTTTGCAATGACTCTGATAGCATAATAGCTGAACTCAAACGTGTCAGGAGATGTTCAATATGTTTCTTCCAGTTCAGTCCCTCGCCAATGCAAACCCCTAAAAATTTTGAATATTGTACCTTAGCTTCAGATTTTTGTTCAAAGGCTAAATTTATTAATGGTGTCATGCCATTTACTGTATGTAACTGTATACACTGGGTTTTATCGAAGTTTATTGAGAGTTCATTTGTAGAGAACCACTTAATAACTTTCTCAAAGATATCATTTACAATTTCATTATTTAATTCCTGTTTGTCAGGTGTGATAGCTATACTTGTATCATCAGCAAAAAGTACTAGTTTATCATCTTCGTGAATGTAGAATGGCAAGTCATTAATATATATTAAGAACAGCATAGGACCCAAGACCGAACCTTGTGGAACTCCATTTTTTATAACTCCCCAGTTAGAGGAATTAATTGTTTCGTCTATATCATGTAAACTGCTTATTTCAACTTTCTGCACTCTTCCAGTTATGATTTAAATCATTTGTGCACTGTCCCACTCATACCACAATACTTAAGATTATCTAGAAGAATCGCATGATTTACACAATCAAAAGCCTTTGAGAGATCACAAAAATTCCCAACTGGTGATGTCCGGTAATTCAAAGCATTTAATATTTCATCAGTGAAGGTACATATAGCATTTTCAGATGAATAGCTTTTTAGAAAACAAAACTGACATTTTGTTAGAACTTCATTTTTACTAATATGTGAAGCAACTCGAGAATACAGATGTTTTCCAAAAATTTTGGATAAAGCTGTCAGAAGTGAGATGGGACGGTAGTTGTTGACATCGGACGTATCCCCTTTCTCATGCAAAGGTTTAATGATAGCAAGAAATACTTCTTTGATTTCCAATTTCCCCAGCAATTTTCACAAAATAAATCACTTCAGACATTTGGTCAATTTGTGAAATGTTAGCTGTGATATGAAACATTAACATTTTACCAAAATATTTAGCAGATTCAATTTCGTTGACAAGCTTGGATTTTACATGGTCCGCCAAAACATTTATGAATTCATTCTGTATTTCTGACTACAAGTATGATACTTTTTGTAGTTAGCTATGTTCCAAGTTCAAGATGTGTTCTTTCAACAGCTCATCATAATTAAACAGTAGTTTGACTAGTTCCAAGAAATTACCTTTATTGTAGAGTGTTGCCCTTCGTAATGTCCACGAAATGATAGGTTATGTTTAGCCAATAGTTATATCCAATAGTCTAGCAAAGAGATTCTTCCATTTTAGTTTCTCAGTATCCATTAATTGCATCTATTCTTGTGTGTAATTTTTAGGCGCTTTTCCAAAGTTTTCCACATTTCCAGATGTTCATTTGTAGATTCGAGGTGGACAACTTTAGGATTCAGTCTCCACCACTTCTGAAAACCAGTTATAAATGTAGATCTTACACTGGTACAACTGGTGGCAGGAAATAAGCGACAGCAGAAGTAGTAGAGGTTATTCATTATAGGAGAGTAAACCATCCAAGACCGCAGAACTTTTTCACCATTAGGCATCACCTTATACAACCATTCTTTGGTAACATTCCGCACATTACCTTTTGTTTTTGATCCGGGCTTTGTTTCACTTGCAGTCGGGCGTCACCCCCCCCCCCCCCCCCCCTCTTACCCATGCCACTAATTATGTTAGAAGTAAGTAGGACACGACAGTAAAATTAATAACTGATTGATTAAATACCTAACGGTCTGCTTCTCGTAAAAAACCGCACGGCTTATCGCTTATGAGCAGACCATTGGGTGTCATATTTAACCAGAAGTATCTCGTGTTAGACAACTCTGACAGAGTTACATGTTGAAACAAATGAAAATGTGATGCATTCTTAAAATTTCGTTCGTAGATAGCCGGCCGCGGTGGCCGAGCTGTCTGCAGCGCGCCAGTCACGGTTCATAAGTAGTTTGAACTAGCTAGTTCATAAGTAGTTTGTCATTGCGTTTTGCCGACGACTTAGTAATTCTATGAGAGACACCAAAGGACCTGGAAGAGCAGTTGAACGGAATGGACACTGTGCTGAAAGGTATGAACATTAACAAGAGCAAAACTAGGGTAATGGAGTGCAGTCTTAGAAAATCAGGTGATGCTGAAGGAATTAGATTAGGTAACGAAGCAATAAAAGAGGTAGATGAGTTTTGTTACCTGGGCACTAAAATAACAAATTATGGTCGCAGTACAGAGGATATAAAATGCAGAATGACGGTGGGTAGAAGAGCGTTCTTGAAAAAGAGAATTTTGTTAACATCGAATATTGATTTAAGCCTAAGGAAGTCCTTTCTGAAGGCATTTGTGTGGAGTGTTGCCTTGTATGGGAGTGAAACATGGACGATAAACAGTGCGGACAGGAAGAGGTTAGAGGATTTTGAAATATGATGCTACAGAAGAATGCTGAAGATTAGGTGGGTGGATCGTGTAACTAATGAGGAGGTACTGAACAGAATTGGGGAGAAAAGAAATATCTGGCATACCTTGACTAAAATGAGGGATAGATTTGGTAGAACACATTCTTAGACATCAAGGAATTGTGAATTTAGCATTGGAGTGAAGTGTGTGGGGTAAAAACCGCAGAGGAAGACCAAGAGATTACAGTAAGCAGATTCAGACAGATGTAGGTTGCCGTTCTGATATGGAGTTGAAGAGGCTTGCTCAGGATAGGGTATTGTGGAGAGCTGCATCAAACCAGTCTCCGGACTGAAAACCACAACAACACAACAACAACAAGTAGTTTGTAAGTTTAGGGACTGATGACCCCGTAGTTAAGTCCCATAAGCTCTACAAACATTTGAACAATTTCGTTCGCAGATAGTGCTAACCCATCGCCAGTAACGAAATTGTTTCTCGCACGACGAAAATTTTGTAACAGCGTCAGAAAAATAAATTTTCATAAGAAGTCTATATTTAGTCTTAATAATTTGCTGCTAATATCTAAACGTAGTACAGTTCTTGAAAAACACATTAGTGCCTACTTCATATTTGTACACTGAATAATTTGACTGAGCAAGTTGAAAGAACTGCTCTGTGCTCTACATGACACAGAGAACTTGCACAAGAAGGAAGGAAGCTAGCGAGTATGAACTTCCTGCTCAGAGAGTATACTTCGATGTTTTTAGTCATATGAAATTGAGAACGTACTCTGAGCATCTTCTCCAGATCATGTGCTCTTATTCATACGGCCCAAGGTTATTATAGAATCTTACTGACAATACAGTACCTACCATTAGGCGGTATGGGTTCAGTTATGTGATTCAAATCGTTCTGTAGGCTACATTCTCAATTAAGATATAGGCAGACGCCTGATAGGGCCATATGTGCTACCACGAAGGTTAAATGGGGTACCTGATCTGCATTTAACTACCTTGCTGGAGGGTGTGCCTTGTCAACAGCGAATACAAATGTAGTTCGTGCATCACAGCGCACTAGCACACTTTCATGACAATGTTTTGGTTCAAATGTCTGTAAATCTATTGGACCAAACTGCATGGTCATCAGTTCGTAGCTTACAAACTACTTAAACCTAAGTAAACTAACCTAAGGACAAACACACACTCCCATGCCCCAGGGAGGACTCGAACCTCCACGGCGAGCAACTGCGCGCTCCGCAGCGAGACGCTTTAGACCGCTCGGCTACTCCACCGCGGCTCATGACAATGCACAGGAGCATATGACACAGACACCTTTGGCCTGTTCGTTCACGTCCTGAATCCCACGGACTCGACCACTGTACGTAACAAGAGCTTTGATTTATCACTAAAATTAGCAAACGAGGTCCGTGTGAACTACTGCTCACTCCCTGCTACAAAGCCTTGTTCCCTAGCCCAAACTGAGAACTGACTCGTTTCAAATTACTTCAATAACAGGAAGATAATACTACAGTGGTCAATATACATAGCAGCTCACAAGTTATTACACTCACACATTAATAAGCAAGCCACCACAATTAAAGTTATCTTAGAAAGGTGGCTAAGAAAACATTTATGTCGCAACGGAATTTAGACATGAAAATTGCATCTGAAATAGTTCTCAGTACTTGTGAAGAACAATATTAAATAAAAGAAGGAAGGTGCTCTAAAACTACAATTTATAGGGAACTTACGGATTATGCTAACTTAAATTTGTTTATTCAGATAGAAAACAAGCAAAATGGGGAACCAATTTCGTTAACACAAGAAAATGCATGTCTTACATAGATTAATGCGGACGATGCCCAGCCTAAATTATACATGATTCAACGTAACTGGCAGGAAGGATTCACAAACAACACTCATTCCCTCAAACACACGCAATGCCACAGCGAAACTCAGCGTGCTGAGACAAGGCGGAAGCAGGCGCCGCTATCGTGGGCGAAATTCAGCAAGTCGGAGGTACCACAAAACTACTTTGAAGCTGGCTCTGGTCTATCGTGCCTGTTTTGAGATGTTGCCTGTGTATATCCAAGTTAAATTACATTTTAGTTGGACCGCGAGCAAACACGCTAACGGCGACACACGGCTACGTTACATGAACACACTCCACTGAAGGTGAAGTGGTTGAAAATCGGATTCATTATACAAAATCACGGTGGATTCTTAAGTTGCAGTCTGTTGGAAATCGATCTAGGTGCTGGTTTTATATGAGAAGTGGCGTGAATTCAGGCGACTAGCTGCCAACCCCGGAACTCTGACCCACGTGGTTCCGAAAACCGATAAAATTGAATAAATTCAGTTTCCGAAAAATAAAGAAAATTAACTACAGCATGCAACCCATAGGAATGCTTAGAATTATGTAAGGAAGGGAATGAAATACAGCTAAACGCGATAGGGGGCGATTACAGAGACGGATGAAGTCCAATCTCAAAAACTCTTAAAAGCAAAATAATTACAAAGTCGGAAACATAAAATTAAGAATTATAGCATAGAAATGTTTAGAATTACATAAGGAAGCTATTGAAGGAGGTTGTACAAGGCTCAGAGAGAATTACTGACAGACAGAGTTCGTACTACAAGTCGGAGAAGAAACAGCAACATTAAAATAGGGGGGGGGGGAGAGAATATTGCGAAATATTAGTGGAAATCGGAAGGATACCCGCATAGTTACTTGAGCCAGAGAGAACGATACAAAGCGAGCTATCACTCCCCACATTCAAACAGACATAGATTCTTGCACACACTTAAAAGTACAACAACTGCACATTCTCACAGGGACAGTGTCGTAGCGGAAATTCGTACTTATGTCACATTAATTAATATAAAAATAAATTATTAACATAACAAAATTAGAAAAACCTAGCAATATTAACTAATATTTTAACACATGAAATAAAAATGCTATTCCTCAAGCCTTGAAAAGAGTGGGGTTCAAGTTTTAACAAAATGATAATCTAGCGACATTAAATAAATTATAACTTTAGAGAAATATACAAAAAATATATGGAAGACGACAGACGGTCGTCTTTCAACACTTGAAGGAAGCGGTTCACGCAACTCCAGTTAACGATGTGCAGACACTACACGGTCGCGTCTTCAATGCATGCCATCAGTTACTACAAGAACAACAGCTGCGTGTACTTCAAAGGGTCCGTCGTTTCTTACGACGAAGAGCAGAGCGTTGCAAGGGACGCCACGTGGGAGACCTATACACGTGTTTATCTAAAAAGAAAAAAAAAGTGTTCGTTTCCGGAGCTCTCTGTTTATTTTAATTTATTTTTCTTGTTTCGTTGACTACTACCACCTCTAAAAGTATTCAACACTTTTTTTATTTCATTTTATTTATTTATTTAACATTCGTTATAAGCAAGTTCTGAGTGACGAACCAGTGTCCCGGAGGCAAATTCTGCAACTTCATTAATTCACTTTGCAAAAGATGTCAATGGAGCTGAAATTATGGTCAGCTGATGGTACTATTTTTATGTGCACCGTTCGCATTATTTTCGAAGTTTACGTGCAAATGGGAGGGTTTTTATTTTATTTTCAAATGTTGGAATGTGTGTAAATTTAATGCACTTATACCACTTTGGTCATTGGTCTCTAAACTTACAAACTATTTAAACTAACTCACACTAAGGACAACATCCACAACCATGCCCGAGAGAGGACTCGAACGTCCGGCGGGAACGGCTGCCCACTCCTTAACATGACGCATTAGACCACACGGTCATTCCCCACAGCTGGAGGATTTTGAAGCACTTCATTTCTACAGGTAAAATTGTTCGATTAAAAACAAAATTACCTTCCCGAACATGACATTGATACATCTAAAATAGTTGTAATCAAACAAAAATATTAATACCCAAACATTAGCACAAACACAGCAAATACATAATTAATTCTGTCAAGCAGATAGGAAACTTAAGCGAATCAGTCTTAATTGATGCTATGCATACGGCAATTGTACGAGTTTGGTTCTTTATAGGATAGATGTCGCGGTGGCTAGTATGATCACAAGCAAGTTTATTCAATGATCAAACAAGAATACACACACAAGGTAATTTCAAATTAAGGCCAAGTAAACACAAAAATATGAAAAGCAAGTGTATTAAATAATTAAACAGACTATATACACAAATTATACACAAGAACACATGGCACAACGTGTGACATTTTAAACTGAAAAAGCAGCCTCTGTAGCAAGAACTCCTCACTGGTGTGACTTTACGCTGTATCCTATTCACCGCATTTATCACAGCTAAGATTAAAACATGTGTGACTGCACGCTACAAGAACCTGCGTATTGGGCTATGTAAGGTTTTGATTAACAACTTTGGTTCGATGTTATCTTATGGACGAATCGTACAAATCTGCTTTCTTGCCCCACCCATTATCTTCGTTGCAGATATTATCTTTTATATGTGATCCTGTAGTTAAAAACATTCTATGCATAGGCTATAGTTTGCGAAACAAATAAGAAATATTAGGTAAAATAATTTATTCTTTAATAAAACAGTTTTATTCTAACGTTTGCAAATGATGTACGCAAACTCAGAGATTTAGTTGAACAACATTTATTCAGTCAAAATGGTTACTTAATGGAAGTGGTCAGATGAAATATTACTCACAAATAGAGTAAAATGGTAAACAGTTGCCTTGTCTGTGATAAGAAATAGGCAGCACTTCGCCCCAACTAAGTAACCATAATTTTAAGACATAAGTCATAATGATGGAAACCGCTTCAGCTGCATGGTGTTCTTTTATTAACCAACTAGTTTTTTTGGCATTAGAGCCACATCATCAGGGTCATCTGTATACAAAGAAGAGCAAATGTCAGTAACAATCGCGTTATGCTATTTTACATTTGGGCTATGGATAAGAAAACTGTAGGTGAAAGTACTCACAAGTTATTTCATATTTTTCTCTCTCAGTGGACTAGACGACCCAACTTTCTCTGGTCCTATTCCATAAAATGAAAAATAAATAGGATTGCCTGAGTTGAAACAATGCGGAAATGGCGAATAAGAGAAAATTAAGCGTACAAACCGGTGCCATTGCGCTGGGGCCGACCGTCGTCTACTATGTGGTGCTCGTGGCAGAGCTGGTAGGTATGCCACGCCGCAAGTGCGCATGCGCGACAATCAATTTGAGCTTGAGGCGGTTGGCGCTTTGAAACAAGTGTTGTAGCAGAGAAGGTTGTGCTACGTCTTTACAATTACAAAAATTGTTCTTAACGATATAGTACATTTCATCAATATTTTACATCGTTAACAAGAAGCCGCGTTATAAAAACATTTATTGAACACAAGTTTCAGTTTGGTAATAATTTTAAGAAACACAGAAACTCTGTATACTTAATCAAAATTTAAAGAATTCCAGAACCTCTGTATATTTCGCGAGCAATCACCATTAAATTGTTAACAATTCAAAACCATCATTTCTTCATCCGTAATATCTTGCGTAAAAACATAAACACATATCTGCTGCACTGGCGTGCACTCGTTCTCGCAAAATGAGTCCCGAAAAACGACCGATCACTGCGCAAATCTTAATAATCTGTCCGATCGAATAACTCCTGTCACCCAGAACGGTTCTTCCTTCTGCCTAGACTAGACATGGAGTCCCTTTTCCGCACAGACCCTTCGCTCAAATCCCCAATTTCGAGCATACGCTCTCCAACAGTTCTGTCTGTTCACCGCTTCCTCCCTTCCAAAACCGAATACATCTTTACATGAGATATTTCTTTAAGATAAAACTGACTATCTGAAACCACTTCCATATTAATATAACATTATTTAAATACACAAAGTGATTGTTATGTAGCATTAAATAAAATCTAAAATAAATAAATAGACAAACTAATTTTCATGAGCTTGAAAGCTCACACCTCACAATATTTATACAAATTACTGGCAAATTGTACCAAAAGAAAAAAAAAGACACACAAAATAAAATACACTACAGGTAAATCATGCTGCTTACATTTTCAGCGTTACTGTGGAGAGTTGGAGAATACGATGATCTATTTTTTATTTCAATTGTAAGTATATATCATTAAAAATCGTCGTTAAAAATATCTACAAGTGTGACGCTTTCAAGATAGCTGCTAGTCAGTAAGATATCATCTAAAGCAGATTTCTTTGAAATTGCACGACGCATTCAAAAGTTGGTGATTTTAAGATTAGTTTTTCTATGTTTTAATTTAGTGGTCATAAACCTTTGTAATTTTTGAGATACTGAAATTATTTTCAGAATCATGAGATGGTCGTAATTATTCTGACATAGTAGATGTATTAAATGTTGATGGTAAATAAATTTATAGATGACGTTATTTTATTGAGAATCACAGATGTCCTGTAGACAGCGTTACAAGTCACTTGGCTAACAGACCTCATTAGATTTGAGTAAAAAGCTTAGACCTGACCCCGATTTCCACTGATTTGGACAAACCCCTATCGGCTGCTAGGTGTAATCCGATACCTAGCCTGTCTGGTAGCTGGTCCAACCGCTTGAGAACTGACTTGGTTAAAATTACTCTAACAACAGGAAGTTAACGACACAGTGGCCAATATACGTAGCAGCTCACACGAAATAACACAGACATTAATAAACAAACCACCACAATTAAAGTTATTTCATAAAGGTAGCTAAAGAAAAACATTTATGGCGCAACGGAACATAAACATAGAAAATTGCATCTGAGCTTGTTCTCAACACTGGTGGAAAACAATGTTAAATAAAGGGGGAAGGTGCTCGAAAACTACAATTTATAGGCAAGTCAAAAATGATACTGAACTTAACTTGTTTATTAAGGTCGAACACAAGCAAAATGGGGAACCAATTTTGTTAATACAATAAAAAATGCATTCCACTGAAATAATGTACTTAAGTTAACCTATATTACACAGACGATGCCCTGCATTTAATTTAACATATATTACACAGAACTTAACGCTACTGGGGGGAGGATTTACAAACAATACTCACTCGCTCACACACGCGCAATGCAACAGCAAAACTCACCAAAATCAGCGTGCTGAAACGAAGCAGAAGCAGGTGCCGCTATCGTAGGCGAAATTCAGCAAAGCCGGAGGTACCACACAACACAATATAATATGAAACTGAGAAGATGGCTGTGGTCTGTCATGCCTGATTTGAGATGGTGCGTGAGTGTAGCAAAATTAAGTTGCATCTAGATTAGACCGCGAGCAAACACGCTAACGGCGACACACGGCTGCGTTACATGATCGCACTCCACTGAAGGTGAAGTGGTTAAAAATCGGATTCATTAGTCAAAATTACAGTGGATTCTTAAGTTGCAATCTGCGAGTAAACTAGATCGGCACTGGTTTTATGATAAGTGGCGTGAATTCAGTTGACTAGCGGCAAAGTCGGAGTTCGGACCAACGTGCTTTCGAAAACGGATAAAAACGTATAAATTCAATTTCTGTAAAATAAAGAAAATTAACTACTGCATAGAAACCCCTAGAACTGCGTAGAATTTCATAAGGAAGCTACTGAAATGCAGCAACATGCGATTGGGAGCATTCACTGAGACGGAAAAAGTCCAGTCTCAAAACCCGGAAAAGTGAAATAATTACAAAGTCGGAAAAATAAAGATAAAAACTACGACTTGCAACCCATAGAAATGTTTAGAATTTAATAATCAAGCTATTGAACGAGGTTGTACAAGACTCGGAGAGAATTACAGACAAAGACTAGTGCATACTACAAGTTCGGAGAAGAAACAGAAAAATTAAAACAGGCGGGGAGAGAAGATCGCGAAATGTTAGTGGAAATCAGAAGGATACACGCATGTTTACTTGCGTGAGGGGCATGGAACAAACAATAGTGGAAGCTGAAGGCTTTGTTCTAAGAACCAACCATGTGGAACACATATCACTAATGGAAGGAATCGATAAGAAAGTTTTACATGCACTGTACAAAAATGAACATATCGTCTTTTAGAAACTGGGCCCCATGAAGCTAGAAAGAATTTACACAGAGTTCGTACACCACCACATAATCACAAAAGGTTTGACTATACCAGACTGTTATCAAATTGCAACTAGTAACACAAACACCGCATTTATCTGTTGAAAAACACTGGATTGAAAAACTACAACGCATTTCTGTGCGCGATCAAAAATAAATATTCCAAAAAATGAATCTAAGTTCTAGAGTCTAAGTTAAACATGCTAGACAACGAATCACTACCATCTCTGCAGGCACAAGAGCAGAACCAATCTTACCTCACTGCGATCCCAGCACAGAGTGAAGTCCGAGTGGCCACCAGGCACAGAAGCTACCGGAAACCGGGAAAACCGAGGAAAACAGTGGTGGTGGGGAGAGAAGGACACATGATTCGCCCTGGAGAAGGCTCGTCGACTAGCTTGTAACCAGAGGGTGTAGATATCTCTTTGCATCAGCAGCAGGGGTTGGTAATTACTAACTATCGACTCTGTGCCAGAGAGAACCATGCAAAGTGAGCTATTACCACCCACATTCAGACAGCCATTAGATCCTCATACATCCACTTAAAAGTAAAACATTCTCACAGGGACAATAATAAATTATTAAAATAACAAAATCCTAGCAATATTAACTAACATTTCAGAAACAAATATTTTAAAACATGAAATAAAATGCTATCCTCATGCCTTGAAAAGAATGGAGTTCTAGTCTTAACAAAATGCTAATCTAGCGACATCAAATAAATTACAATTTTATATAAATATATGGAAGACGACAGACGGTCATCTTTCAAGGTGTGTGATCGGTAAATGGAGGAGGTTGAGCTGTCAAGAGCTTTCTCCTTTATATATATTTTCTTTAACTTTGTGTACTCCCATATGAAACTAAAGATTTTCTTGTTCATCACATTTTTCCTGATGAGGCTTCAGACTACATAAAAATGACATTTTGCTGACACTTCTTCCAGAGCTCTTAAAATTTTCATTTCGATTTGAAAGTATCTTCTTAAATTATTTAAGCAAGATCACGGGCAGTTGAGATCTGCAAATGCTTGTTACAATGCTCCTTGCTGCTCTAAATTACTTTACGAGTGGCCACTGTACTTGTGCAATGGAAATTCATCTAACTGCTCACTCCTTAAAGGAGAAGCCAATGTTTTAACAAACACAAAATTAATGTTAAAAATAAATGAATAGATAATTAAACATGGGACAGGGAGCAAGAAATTATAAAGCAGGGGTTTTATATTTTAAATCATCATCTCTTCAATAAAATAACAAGCAAATAAATGTGGGAAGACCAAATTAAGAACACACCTTGCACAATAGTGAATTAAATCATAAAGTTAAAGTTGTTTCTGCCATTTATAAATATGGAGGTAACATGGAAAGAAAATTGCAGCCACACAATGGATAGATGAAAACACATTCATTCATTCACGGACAGGCGGTAAATGATGCAACACTTTACTGTGCGGGATCACTTTGCAGCAGCAACAAACCCATGCGGAGGTGGCGTTTTGATGTGATGGCGGGTGTCTTGAAGCACAAATTTAGAATCACTAGGCACTAAACGAACTCATGTTCAGGGAGGCAGCAGCAAACTATTGTTAAATACCATGTGGTGTGCGACTACAAAGAATTACATAGAATTTACATACAGAAATGAAGTTAGGATAAGCAGGTAAAGCACACATCAGAATTTACATAGAAGAAGGCTAGTATGATTAAAAGTATGGCTGAAGGCCAAAGTAATGTCTGTTATGAAAGCACATGGTGCAATCGGTCATACAAGACAGGAAAGACGGAATCAAACTAGAAAAAGTTAAACATACTAATTTTACACAAAGACTGAAGGCCACACACGAGTATTCTAACTTAAGAAAAGCTGGACACAAAATCATCACTGGAATCAAAATGAAAATTTACATCGAATCACTCGACTTCTGTAAATTAAGAAACACTTTGCCTCGCAGAGCGAAATAATTACTCAAGAAAACTAGCCGCGCTATGCTATGAGGCCGTTCCCCGTCGGGGTTTCGTATCATCCCTCGGGCATAGATGTTTGTGCTATCTTTAGTATAAGGTTGATTATAAATAGTTTGTAAGTTTAGGGACTGATGACCCCGCAGTTAACTCCCATAAGCTTAACAAACATTAGAACAAGAAAACTATCACTCATAACCCCAGACTGCCTGATCACAAAGAAAGCGAAGTTCTAACAGCATGATTCGACGAAGTACTTACTTCCACGGTCGCAGCAAGAGTGAAGCTCTAAGGCCACGCCAAAACCTTCCACACCACACATCGGATGTAGAGCGCGCTAAAACCCCATACAGAGCGTGTTCAGGCATAGTGTCTACCAACCCTCTCTACCTGAGGAAGATAATACCCTCTTCAACGGCTCCCAGGTAAGTCTCTTGTCACCTCTTTCGTCCAAGATTAGGTTGGTACCACACCAAGAACACGGCCACCTTGCCATCTTGCCAAGTAAAATTGTCTCTGGCGACCCAGCAGACGCCAGCGCAGACGACAAACGAAGCCATGCGTTCTTAATTAAAGTAAACGAGGCCTAAAGCGCGAGGCAGCGACTGTAAGCCATTGTGGGGCAGTCAGTCAATATTAAAAGCAACCTTACACACTCACATGAACACATAAGTTCGATCAGACGGGTGGAAACATAATTATATAAACATGGGGCAATGATAATTAATAAACAGAAATAAAAATAATTAACAAACTAATAGACAACATTAATGGTGCAGAAGCACTTCAGGTTAATGAATACTCAAAAATGGAACACAACCACACATCCATTGGACGTGTTTCAGATTACATCAGGTTTTCTTAGTTTTCTGTTTGTATGGCGCTCATCTTTGGATGTTTGTTGTGTGGGTGGTGTATCAAATGGCTCAGAAACATTCTCAGTATTTTCGACGGAGCCCTACATTTCTACATCTCCTTACAGTCTGGCAGTGCGTTCCGACTGAAAACTGTCCTCCGTCTCTCGAGCATAATACAGCTTTATTTTTCTTTTTTTCCTTTTTTTTCTTTAAAAAAAAAAAAAAAAAAAAAAAAAAAAAAAACAAAAAAAAAAAAAAAAAAAAAAACAGCAGCTATTCAGAATATACATACTTTTTCACTTTCTTTGATGCTGAGCTCATTTTTTTCGCAGCTTGAATTCTTATGTTTGGCTTCACAAAGGACTCTCGTAGACCTCCATATTACTTCTTCACCTACAGGAAACAAAACAAAACCGTATGAAAACATATTAATTTTGTGTAGAAGAAAGCAAAACTGTAACAAAAAAATGTCCACTGCAGACTAAATGTCACGGTCTTTTTCGTTTTGTTCAGGTATCTGGCAATCGGTTGTTCCTTCACTGACTTACATTTCCAGTACAGAATTGGGATTTCTACAGCAATTAATGATGTATGCACAGCAATTTGGTCATCACCGCGGGAAGAATGTATACAAAGACTGACCAAAGAGGTATGGGAATCAATAGCGGAAGTATTTAGCGCGTTGTGATTGGGTCGTTCCAAGCGACTAGCGCCTCGCGCTTCTTGCTCTTCACTTGTTATTTGTAAACGTCAAGTGCAAAGTTTCATCGGCCCGGGTATAGAGGCGCTTCTAAGGCCTCTTTCACACTATACGGTTTTGACCGTGCAGCAAAAAGCCGTACGGCTGTAGGTGTGAAGAAATGTACAGTACCTTTCACACTATACGGCGTCGGTAAAATGGCGCTGCCGTGCTGTTCTGCAGCCGTGTCTTGCCACTACCACTGACGGTCGCCGTACGGAAAGTTTGACACAGTGGCGCACGTGACTAAGTGCATGCTTTCACACTGGACGGTTTTGAGTCGTACGGCGTCGACTAGTTCGTTGTAGTGTCGTGTTATTAATTTGTGTTTATTCTTGTTCACTGAAAAATGTAGAAGAATAGATGAAATTGATACTGACATTTTGAAAACCTTGGTGGAAGTAAAACCTGATCTGTGGACAAAACTCTAGATGCGTATAAAAATCATATTGCTACGAAGAATGCTTGGCGGGACGTTTGCGTAGCACTGACGCAAGACTTTGATGATATGACAGACAAAAATAAAAATACGTTTGGTAAGTATTTATTTAATATATCAATATTACATTTTATACGTCTTAAACAGTATTTATTTAACGTTACAAATCTTATTCTAAAAGTAGAAGGTTTTTTTATAAATAACTTACTGCTATCAGTCACCTTTTTTTTTTTCACGACGCCTTTCTGGAAATAATTTCCATACTCAAGTGCGTTTTTTCTTTAAGTTGTCATCATGTGTGGTGTCTTTTTGAGTGTCAGGTCTTGCATTCTGTTTTCTTTACTGTAATATGTAAGACAAACACGCGCAAGACCCCACACATAAAAAAACCACCACTGCAGTCGGGTTGGTCACTGTGTCCTCGGTGGCGGAGTGGTCAAAGCGTCTGCCTAGTAAGCAGGAGATCCCGGGTTCGAATCCCGGCCGGGCACAAATTTTCATTCGCCCTACATTGGTATTACATCTAAACGTAGTACAGTGAAGCCTTAAATGATCGCAAATTGCGATTTATTTCATTAAAAATGAACGCTGTAACGTCGTCAAAAATATATAATTGTATACAAGCCGAGTCTGGGCTCCTGGCGACAATTAATTGTCTCGATACGTCATGGTTTGTTCTCCCTGATGCGGGAATACAGTATTGTGGCTGCGAGCATTACAGAACAAATATGCTATGGTAATAGGAAAGAGACAGCGTGGCGAATGGAGATTTGGGTGTGGCGGGAGACGTGCAGAGAAGAGTCCTCTGCAGTCGTGTTGGTCACTGTGTCGTCGGTGGCGGAGTGGTCAACACGTCTGCCTAGAAAGCAGGAGGTCCCGGGTTCGAATCCCGGCCGGGCACAAATCTTCATTCGCCGCACATCTAAACCTAGTACAGTGAAACCATAAGTGATCGCAAATTGCGATTTATTTCATTAAAAATGAACGCTGTAATGTCGTCAAAAATATATAATTACATAATGACAACGTAGAGAAAAAAACGCACTTGAAGATGGGAATTATTTCCCGAAACGCGTCGTGCAAAATATAAACAAAACGAATAAAAACGTGAGTGGTAGCAATAATTTATTTATAAACAAAACTATTGATTACACAGTTGCAGGCTTTCACAAACCACCTACAAAAAGTAAAAGGCTTGTTAATTTATATCTTTGACATCTGCCATGACACGCTTCCAGCATTTGTAACAAAATATTTACAAAGAGTGTTCCTTATAGCGTTGCTGTCAGTACTCCTCTTATGTTAGCATCTTGGGGCAAGTCTTCCAAACCAGTGATGGATGTGGTGTTTTCAATTATAAATCCATCTCTCTGGCGTTCAAATTTGTGTAAAACAATGCAAGCTTTAACCATTTTTACTGCATAATCTGGATGAACATTTAAAGGTCGGTGACACAACCGCCACTTATTGGTGAGCCAAAAGCACATTCCACACACCTCCTTGCTCTGCACAAACGGTAATTAAATACACGTTTCTCATCTGTCCAGTTTGTTTTCCAAAAAGGCCGGAGCAAATGTGTGTGTAGGCCAAATGCTGGGTCTCCCAAGGAAAAATAGGATAATTTTGGACCTTCTGTACCAGGCAGACATTTGACGTCTGGAAATTCCAGGAAATTACTTTCTATTGACTTGGAAATGTAACTCCTATTAGGTTTTGGAAACTGATTAGTAGCTCTGAAACACAATGGACAAGAAGCAAAGAAATAAACATTTGTGACGAAGGAATATCTGCAAATCGAATAATGAATCACTAACTTTACTCTTTTTCATTCTACAACTATGTATTTCCTTGAATAATGCGACAATTAATGAAGTTTTGCGTAGTAACCATGTGGCAAAATCCTCCCCTCTTTGCATGTTATCATTTGTCAAAATATCATTTTGATACCTCTAACCGTGTATGAGAAACGCAATGATTTATTCTGCCCTTATCGCCATCAGAAATGAGTGCGCTAAATAAAATAAAGTTCAGCGGTATGAGTGAAAGGTAAAGATCTCCTCCTAAGTCGAAAATAAACTTCAATCCATTAGCAAAGTTTCAGCTGCAGCAACATATGGTGCAACAAGCACCGAACGGAATATCATAGCAGCCTCTATTTTTTATTGCAGACTTTTCCTACGGTAGCTCAGTCTCTTATTTCGAAGCCAATATCTTATTAACTACGACTATTAACGAAATGACGAGCATTTTGTCACAATGCTGACATATAAAGATTTAACTAGCGGAAAAATTAAATATTTCTACAAATTAGTTTCTGTGAAATCGTTTGTATAAGAAGGTGAGGCATGCGCCTCTGTGCTGTTAGCGCAGAGCGAATCCAACCATGTTGGGGAAAACATGGCGGACGATTCAGCCTGGGTTTTTAGGAGCTCTAACTTCCAGTGGTCACGTGCCGTGACGTGAAAGTCCCCGCGTTGCCGGCTTTGTTCAGTGCTACCGTAAACAAACTTGTGTTTACCGCGTGTTTACGTAAGACGTTTGTCTAGTGAAGATTTCTGAGTAAGTTCTCAATTTCATATGAATAAAAACTTCGAAGCATATGCTCTGAGCAGGAAGTTCATTCTCGCTTCAAACGGTCGGAAAGAAGTTATGGTGCAATGGCTACAAGAAAGAAATATTCCTGCTGATTTGTCAATATCAAAACTTCTGTTGTGAGGTACGTCCACAAAGTAAGTTCCGTTTGGTTATATAAAACAAACGTGTACAGATACAGAAAAAAATATTTATTGTACATAAATATACAACTATTAAACTACTTTTCTACATAGCTTCCGAAATTTTGTAGGCATTTGTCATAGCGTGACAGAAGTCTTTGTATGCCTTCTTCGTAGAAGGTTGCCGCCTGTGTTCAACCATGTGGTAACATGTTCTTTCAGCTCGTCATCATCGATGAAGTGTTGACCACCATGGACAGGTTTTAGGTGTAAGAAGAAAGTCGCTAGGAGCGAGACTGTACGGAGTATGATCAAACACGTCCCAGTGAAATTCGCGTAGAGTTGTTTGGTCACATTCACCTTGTGAGGTTGGGCGGTAACGAGAAGGGAAAAAGAACTTTCATCTCTTCTTACACCTAAAATCTGTCCTTGGTGGTCAACACTTCAACGATGATGAGCTAAAAGAACATGTTTCACACATGTTTGAATACACAGGTGGCAACCTTATATGAATAAGGCACACAAAAACTTGTCCCATGCTATGACAAGCGCCTACAAAATTTCGGAAATTATGTAGAAAAGTAGTTGAACAGTTGCAGATCTTTATACAATAAATATTTTTTCTGTATCTGTTCACGTTTGGCTTATATAACCAAACGGAACTTACTTTGTGGACATACCTCGTGTATACGCTCGTGAAACAAAATAAGCCTATTACGCCCACATATGCAGTAGACGAAATCGCAAAGGAGCACGGTCACAGTGTAATAAAACTAGCTCCAGATCACTGCCATTTTAAACCTACAGTATTAGTATGGAGTGACGTGAAGAATTACATAATGAACAATAATGTCTTTCACAATAACAGGTGTGGAAAGGCTGTTGCGTGAAGCTGTTGCCAATGTGGATGCTGCATCTTGGAAAAATTGGGTCGAGCACGTTGAAAAATGGAAGGGTTCAAAAAATGTTCAAATGTTTGTAAATCTATCGGACCAAACTGCGTGGTCATCAATCCGTAGCTTACAAACTACTTAAACCTAGATAAACTGACCTAAGGACAACACACACACCCATGCCCAAGGGAGGACTCGAACCTCCACGGCGAGCAACCACGCGCTCCGCAGCGAGACGCTTTAGACCGCTTGGCTACTCCACCCCGGCTGGAAGGGTTCATCAGTAATTATGAACAGTTAATGATTTGTCTTGATGATGACGATTTTTGGCAGTGAAATGAATGTAATAGCACCATTGTCGCCGTAAATTCGTGAGTGAAAAGCATTGTGATTATAAAACCCAGAGAAAGAAGTTACTCTCTTTATTGTAGTTTCGTAGGCTTTCCCGGCGTAATAGTTCTTCATAGTTTCTTCGGGTTTGCTGCCAGATTTTGAAGTCAAACTGACCCGTTTGATGCCGGATTTAGAAGTCAAATTGGGTCAGTTTGACTTCAAAATCCGGCAGCAAACCCGAAGAAACTATGAAGTACTCTCTTTATTATTGTTTATTTCGTATCTGTCATGATCCAAGGAGGATGGTGGTTCAAATCCACCTCCGGCCATCCAGATTTAGGTTTTCCGTGATTTCCCTAAATCAATCCAGGCATATGCCGGGACGGTTCCTTTCAAAGGGCACGGCCGATTTCCTTCCTCATCCTAATCCAAAAACTCCGAGCGTTAGCTCCGTCTCTAATGGCCAAGCTGTCGACGGGACGTTAAACCCTAAGCATCCATCCATCCATCATGATCCAATGCTTATTTTCTCTGCTCCGTTATTGAAAGCGTGTGCGTTGTTGTGCTTTTGGGTACATTACTATGCTGTTAATTAATTGCTGTTTTGTGGTAGCAGTTCAAGAACGAATTATTATATGCACTTTTATTACTCAATAGCTTACATGTACGAGATGCAACAGACAACCGTTTCGTCCGCTGTTTGTATAGAGGCTAGTGTTGCAACGTCGCTAAAGCAATATAGCCAACTTAACGTAAAGTGCAATGTTTCAGCGGCCCGGGTATAGTGTGGTCTACCGGTAAGAACCGTCTTACATCTGCTAGCAACCTTAGAAACTACGAGGAGAACGTAGGACAGCAGTTTGGGGGGGGGGGGGGGCTTTCTCTCTGTGTAGACACAGTGATGTTCAAATGTTTGTAGAGCTTATGGGACTTAACTACGGGGTTATCAGTCCCTAATCTTACAAACTACTTATGAACTAGCTTGTACTAAAGACGGCACAAACATCCATGCCCGAGGGGCGATTCGAACCCCCGATCGACATTTTTCAGTGTCGTATCTGCTGTGGTTTCCGTTTTCTTTGATCTTTGAAATCAGAGACGTTTGAATGCGACAACCTGTATTTTTTTTAATTTTTTTTTTTTTTTTATTTCGCTGGCATGGATAATTGTGCCGTCCTTAGCTAGTTCATAAGTAGTATGTAAGCTTAGGGACTGATGACCCCGTAGTTAAGACCCATAAGCTTAACAAACATTTGAACATTTTTTTTTTATTTCATCATACTCGACCAGCGCGCTGATTGTTGAAAAACCTCACGAACCGTCAGCGTCTCGGACAGCAGCATCCGAAACAGTAATCAGTTTAATTGTAAGCACCGTGTATGCAGGGTGCACAAATTTCCACCCGTGGGGTTATGACGCGTCCACGGATCACCCCCTAAAGTTGTTGTTGTTCTGGTCTTCAGTCCGGAGACTCCTTTGATGCAGCTCTCCACAATACCATATCCTGAGCAAGCCTTTTCACCTCCTCATAAGAACGGCAACCCACATCCACTTGAATCTGCTTACTATACGTGTCTCTTGGTCTCCCTCTGCGATTTTTACCCCACACACTTCCCTCCAATGCTAAATTTACGATTCCCCGATGTCTAAGAATGTGTCCTACCAAGCGATCCCTTCTTTTAGTCAGGGTATGCCAAAAATTCCTTTTCTCACCAATTCTGTTCAGTACCTCTTCATTAGTTATGCGATCTACCCACCTAATCTTCAGCATTCATCTGTAGCACCACATTTCAAAAGACTCTATTCTCTTCCTGTCCGCACTGCTTATCGTCCATGTTCCCTCCCGTACAAGGCAACACTCCACACAAATGCCTTCAGAAAAGACTTCTTTACCCTTAAATTAATATTCGAATTAGCAAATTTCTCTTTTTCAAAAATGCTTTTCTTCCCATTGCCATTCTGCATTTTATGTCCTCTGTACTGCGACCATCATTTGTTATTTTACTGCCCAAGTAACAAAACTCATCTACCACCTTCATTGTTTCGTTACCTAATCTAATTCCTTCAGCATCGCCTGATTTCCTAAGACCGCATTCCATTATTTTTGTTTTGCTCTTGTTAATGTTCATTTTATACGCTCTCTTCGACACTCTGTCCATTCCATTCAACTGCTGTTCCAGGTCCTTTGCTGTCTCTGACAGAATTACAATGTCATCAGCAAAACGCAATGTTTTTATTTCTTCTCCTTGAAGTTTAATCCCTATTCCAAATTTTTCCTTGCTTTCCTTCACCGCCTGCTCGATGTACAAATTGAATAACATCGGAGAAATGCTACAACCCTGTCTGATGCTTCCCTTTCATGCCCTTCGAGTCTAATAACTGCGATCTGGCTTTTGTACAAGTTGTAAATAACTCTCCTTTCCCTGTATTTTACCCCTGCCGACTTCAGAATTTGAAATACTGATTCCAGTCAACATTGTCAAACGCTTTCTCCAAATCTACAAAAGCTAAAAATGTAGGTTTGCCTTTCCTTAATCTATCTTCTAAGATAAGACGTAAATTGAGTATTGCCTCCCGGGTTCCTACGTTCCTCCTGAATCCAAACTGATCTTCCCCGAGGTCAGCTTCTACCAGCTTTCCCTAAAGTAACATTCTAAATTCACAACGCCGTTCCCGCGTCAATGCGCCACGAAGGCAAAATAAAAGAAGAGGGACAGCTAGCATTTAATGCTATTGAGAGGTTTCTCACCCTCGCCTATATAATAACATTCATTCCGCCCCACATACAAGTCACCGTTCGCATATATAAATCAAACAAGTACTCCAGCCGGCTCTAGCCGGCCGCGGTGGCCGAGGGGACTGAGGCGCTCCAGTTTTTTTTTTTTTTTTTTTTTTTTTTTTTTTTTTTTTTTTGTTTTTTTCCTATGGGACTTAACTACGGGGTCATCAGTCCCTAAACTTACAAACTACTTATGAACTCCTTACGAACTAGGACGGCACAAATATCCATGCCCGAGGGGGGATTCGAACCCCCGACCGCAATGGCGGTGCTGACCGTGACTGGAGCGCCTCAGTCACCTCGGCCACCGCGGCCGGCGGCGCTCCAGTCAGGGTCTGCACGGCCACTACGGTCGGGGGTTCGACTCCCCCCTCGGGCATGGATATTTGTGCCGTCCTTAGTCTTAGCTAGTTCATAAGTATATGTAAACGAAGGCTTCCGCGGCCATTGTCATTGTATATAAAACTCTTCTGGGTTTTGGACCGCATCGTCAAAATATCAAACACTTCACCGACGTTTCGGCCACTATTGCAAGTGGCCATCTTGCAATAGTGGCCGAAACGTCGGTGAAGTGTTTGATATTTTGACGATGCGGTCCAAAACCCAGAAGAGTTTTATAGTTCATAAGTAGTTTGTAAGCTTAGGGACTGATGACCCCGTAGTTAAGTCCCATAAGTTCTACAAACATTTGAACATTTGAACTCCAGCGTGTGAACTGCCAGGGAGAGGTTTTGTGAGGGGCGGTCTGGCAGTACTCATGAGGAACAACGAGTCCTGGGAACCACAATCGCGATAACAGAATCACCAGGCTGGCCACTCGCTGGATCAGTCGTTGAAGCCACGGGGGTCCTTGCCTTCGCGGAATGCAGCTTCCGAGAACGGTCCAGGAGCAGAAGGGAAACGTGACAATGGCAACTCCCGCCAAAACTTAGGATATAGTTTCATTTTTTGATGCTATGAAATATGTAAATATTGGAGAATACAGCACTAAAGCAAAGACGTACAGTGTTAAACTCTTCTGAAATTAATATTCGTACAAAAAATTATGTATTTTTGGCATCCGCAGCTATAGACTTGAGTCATAATGATGGAAACCGCTTCAGCTGTACGGTATTCTTTTATTAACCAACTAGTTTCGTGGCATTAGAGCCACATCATCAGGGTTGTCTGTATACAAAGAAGAGCAAATGCCACTAACAATCGCGTTATGCTATTTTACATTTGGACAATAGATAAGAAAACTGTAGGTGAAAGTACACAAAAGTTATTTCTAATTTTTCTCTCTTAATGCTCTAGACGACCCAACGATAAATAAATCGGATTACCTGAATTGAAACAATGCGGAAATGGTGAATATGAGAAAATAAGCGTACATACCGGTTCCACAATCATAGAATAAACTGAGAAAGTGCCATAAAATCGTGTCGGACGTTAAATTCCTCCCATATGCTGCACTTAGAACGCTAAAAAACTAAATGTTATACTTAGATTTCGTCAGGAAGAGGAAACGCTGTTGGCCAATTTCTACACCGTATGTGTAACAAATTTACACACAACCGATAGTTGCTATATATTCAAGGAGTCTGAAGCTGTTTTGTAGTTATATATTTCAATTATACATAGTTTTGGCGACTTAACTCGAATGAATAGAGACTCTAATCAAAAGAGTATTACGCACATTTAAAGTTCGCGCGGAAGTTTGCCACCACGATGGCCGCCGAGGCGCTCTTCAATTTGAGCTGTAAGAGTTGTGACGAATCTATTGCTTGTCTGTGTGAAGTCGCTGCATAAGACTAAACATAAAAAGAATAAGAAACGTGTTTGGGTTCGTGAATAGATTAAAAAAAAGGTACGTCTGCTCTGTTGCCCAGCGACCTTGCTGGAAGAAATTGTGATTGGAGACCCTACAAGTTATTTTAATCAACTTAGAATGTCACCAGAGCAGTTCACGTTCCTTTTAGAGTTAGTAATGCAATAAAGAAACAAGATACTGTTATGCGTGAAATATTGTTACCAGAACTGAAATTACAAATTGTACCGTGTTCCGAAATCCACAATTGCCATAAAATGTTCAAATGTTTGTTAAGCTTAAGGGACTTAACTACGGGGTCATCAGTTCCTAAACTTACAAACTACTTATGAACTACTTACAACTAAGGACGGCACAAATATCCATGCCCGAGGGGGGATTCGAACCCCCGACCGTAGTGGCCGTGCAGAGCGTGACTGAAGCGCCTCAGTCCCCTCGGCCAGGCAAAATTGTCATACTTCGTTTGTATAGGTATCTCGAATTGGATGTATGTCTGCAATTCATTATGCGTCAACCCATCAGTATTTAATTACACAAATACTTGCCAGAAGAGCACTAACACGCCGTTAAAATCGCACAGACACCTACGCAACGCATATATGTTCATAAACCGAATTATTTCTTCCGTTCCCCCTTTATGTTGTATTTTGTTCTGTATTGGTCATAACCTAACCTAAAGACACGCGCAATCAGTTTCGCCGAAGTTGGAAGGTGCCGAAACTATTTAGTTTCGTCAACGCCTGCCGCGCATGCGCATTGGCCAGTATCTCAGTTTCATGAAACGTAGTGTCGATATGTAAACTAGCCTTAATGATCACAGCCCGTTTTTCCCGTCAAGTCGTTTAATGACATTTGCTTGTAAGGATATACACAGTCCATGCGTTAGGAATCACTCACCATTCCTAACTTTGCCAAGTGAGGAAATAAGAACCAGTTTTAATTTTTATACCGAGTGATCAAAAAGTCAGTATAAATTTGAAAACTTAATAAATCACGGAATAATGTAGATAGAGATGTAAAAATTGACACACATGCTGGGAATAACATAGGGTTTTATTAGAACCATAAATAAATAAATAAATAAAACAATAAAAAAGTTCAAAAAAATGTCCGATCAGAAAAGCAATAATCATCATAACGAATTAAGACAAAGAAAAGATGATGTTCTTTACAGGAAATGCTCAATATGTTCACCATCATTACTCCACAATAGCTGCAGTCGAGGAATAATGTTGTGAACAGCACTGTAAAGCATGTGCGGAGTTATGGTGAGGCATTGGCGTCGGATGTTGTCTTTCAGCATCCCTAGAGATGTCGGTCGATCACGATACACTTGCGACTTCAGGTAACCCCAAAGCCAATAATCGCGCGGACGAATTTTTCTTTCAAGAGTGGGATGGAAATGGCTCTGTGGATGGCAGACAGTAGAAGAAAATAAAATTTCTTTCAATATCTGCCGAAAAGAAACATACACTGATCAAATTGTACCCGCCTCTTCCATGCACCCTCAATGTCACAAAAATGCTTTCTTTCATTCTGCCATCCACAGAGCCATTTCCATCCCACTTTCGAAAAAAAAACTTCGAGGAGGAAATAAATTTGATAAAAACCATCGCTGTTAATAATGAATACGATCCTGCCATAGTTGACAACATTCTTAAAAAGAAAACTGCTAAAATAGTTGCAACACTTAGCACTCCTATTCAATCCGACCAAAAGAAAAAATATTTCTCCATTCCGTTTGTGGGGCTCATTTCCTATAAGATACAACGTCTTCTTCGTAATAAGTATAACTGCAACGTTGCCTTCTCGACCAACAATAATTTGAAGAAAAATTTCATTCATAATTTAAAATCAACCTGTTCTCCCGTAGATAATTCCGGCGTTCACAAAATTGTTTGTGATACCTGTTCTTCCTACTACATAGGTTAAACGGGACATCCTTTTAAAGTCACGTTTAAAGAACACCTTTTGGGAAAGAATGGCACTAACCCCCAGAATTCGTCTTTCGCTGACCATCTTCTCATTACAGGTCACGAACCTAAAGATATTCATGACCTGAACATTTTGCATACCGAAAAGAAAGGCCACAGATTAGACGTGCTCGACGAATTGCAAATATTTAAACATTTTACTCGTAATGACGGGCTTATTTTAAATGAACAGTTACAACTCCGTAATAGAAACTTTTTAACGGTATTAAGCCATTAGTCGGTCTTTGACGTTGTACTTCGTACAGTGTCCGAAATATTTCTTCCGACTGGATCCAAAGAATTTATATTCCAAAAGCCATTTTTTTTAAACTAATATGCTTGTTAAATATTTGTTACTCGTTTATTTTCTCTACCACCATTGTATTGCCAAAATGAGCCATCTCTCGTGTTAAACAAAGCATTTTGTAGCAATTATTTTTTCAATACTGTTTTTCTCTGTACAGTAGCCTAGTTGTAATTGCGGCTACTAGATGGCACTACTGAGGTGCCGTCTTCGTGTTCACAACTCCAGTTAGCACACGCCAGTCTGATACCTCCGTGCAGGCGTGCAGCCTTTAGTGGCTAGCATTTTCTAATTTTTTTTAAAGCTTTGTGACGTAAGCTATACAGCTGAATAGTATATTTTATTATGTGACTTGTTTTGTTTTATATTTTCTGATGAAGGCAATCTTACTCATTGCCGAAACCTGGTCAAATAATTTTTAATTTACGACCGAGAGCTGCTTGTTTATCCATTGTCCAATTCATTAAATGAATTAATGAAACCAGTAATTACTTAATCATTTTATCATTTCCTTCCACCATTAAGTGTAATATACGTATTTTATCCCACAGAGCGTCAGGTTTGCGCACAGGTGCCATCGTCTTCCTTAAAAAAATAGATGTAAATCATCCCCCTAGTGTAAGCTCTCACTATTAGCGGCTAAGTGAAACTCATTAGATTATGATCCATTTAAAATAATTTAAATTCAGGGCTACGAAATGTGCTTGTTTGTTACCTGTCCAAAAATATGTTCCACTGTTTATAAATCTGTGGGAGCAAACTACTCTGATGATTGGTGATCGATCCCTAGGCTTACAAACTACTTAAACTAACTAAAAATAACATAAGGGCTACACACACGCACGCACACACACACACATAAACACACACACACACACACACACACACACACATGCCCGAGGGAGGAGTCGAACCTCTGTCGGGACCGGCCGCACACTTCCTGACATGGCGCCTAAAATCGTACGGCTATTCCCTGTCGCCTGTTACTGAACAGTAGGTAGCTGCCTATGTCGCTACACTGTTGCGGCAAGTAAGCAATCATGTTTTTGCAATCGCTGTTGCCAAATCTGTCAAATGATATCGGTTAACCAACATTCAAAATATGCTAGAAATTGACCAGAAAAACAAACACACAGGGGGAGATTGGGTAGAGGAAATTATAGCAACATTCAACATCGACACAGTATTCATCAGTAACGATTTTGCCACTATTGACTTTGAGAACATCTGCAAATATTGGAGGAACAGATTCGTAAGCGCGATAACTGTCGGCCATCAGGATGAATTCCTGTCGACATGGTTCCACTACACCGTGTAGCCGTTCAATTGCCTTCTACAACCAGCTATGGCGTGCGGTAGCCCCACATAATGCCACCCCAAAATGTCAGGAAACCAACACCTTGCTGCACTCACTGGACGGTGTGTCGATCTGGCTAACTCCGAAAACGTCACCGACTATTTTCTGGTTGAAGGTAGACGCGAGTCACATCTGTGAATAGCACCTGATGGCAATTCTGACGAGTCCATTCAGCATGTTGTTGGGCCCATTTGTAACAAGCTGCAAAACGTTCAAAAAGTGGAAATTTTTGTAAATCTACGGGACTTAATTACTGAGGTTATCAATCCCTAGCCTTACAAGCTACTTAAAGTAACTTAACTAACCTAAAGGTAACACACACGCCCAGCCCGAGGGAGGAATCGAACCTCTCGCCGTAGGGGGTTCGAGTCCCCCCTCGGGCTGGGCGTGTGTGTTGTCTTTAGGTTAGTTCAAGTTAGTTTAAGTAGCTTGTAAACTGCGGACTGATGACCAAGCAGTTGAGTCCGATAGATTCACAAACATTTGAACATTCTGACTCGAACATCCGACGGGGAGCAGCTGCGCGTTCCGCAGCAAGACGCCTTAAAGCACTTAGCCAATTTTCCGCGGCTCTGCATGGTGTCCAGGTGTCGAACATGGGACTTGCCATGGACGTCGAGAGTGAAGTTGCATGCCATACAACATATTACCACAGTCTAACATAGCAGTCACAACATTGGAGCGAATTTTTGTTACCCGCTGCGATCGTAGTGCGCCAAGCGGCCAGCGGGGACCCTACTGCGTTGGCGGTATCTCGTGAATTGTGTCGTGTTACTTGCAACTAATATTCGTTTTCATGATGGTGTTTGGTTTCGGGAACGCTTGCAGCGCAATTAATTATTTTAGTTTCTATTGGAAAAGCTGCAAAAATATTTGGATTGGCGCGTATTTCTGCGTGAGTGGTTTCAGATTTCGCCATTTCAATCTTTTGTAGCAGACAGGTTTTAATTTTAGCGTAATCCTTTTCGATTGATATTAAACTAACGCCATTGAGTGTAAGTCATCATCATCATCATCATCAGTTTTCAACACCAGTTTCCCGGGTGTGATGTAAAGCGCTCGCCATCTCCTCCTGTCTTCATACATCTTCTGTTCCAGAATGTCTTCCAATTTGCGTCCTTTCTCCTCCACATCTGATCTTACAGTCTCTATCCTGCGTCTCCTTGGTCTTCCCCGTGGTCTTCTTCCTATGAGGCTGAGGTTGAAATACTTTTTAGCGGGTCTTTCACTGTTCATTCTCATTAAATGCCCATACCACTGAAGTCTACGTTTCCTTATGATGCTGGTGAAAGGAACCTCAATACCAGCTACTTTTCTATTCACCTCATTCCTAATTTTATCCTGCCTGGTTGTTTGTTTCATAGTTCTAATGAATCTCATTTCCATTGCCTGAATTCTACTGAGGTCTCTGGTTAGTAGGGTACATGTTTCTAAGCCGTATGTAAGGATTGGAACTAAATAGCTATGGTACAAGATTGCTTTTGCTTTTTGTGGCATTTTATCATCCCAGAGAAGATTTCTTATTTGACTGTAAAAACTGGATGCCTTCTGTGTTCTGCTGAGTATTTCCTGCTTAACTGTGTTGTCTTTAAAGATCATACTTCCTAGGTATTTGAAATGAGAAACAGATTCTACTTTGGCGCCATCTAGAAATATATTTGATGTTGTTCCTTGCCTGTTGATGGTCATTTCTACTGTCTTTGTTTTACTTATCTATAGTCCGAAATTTTTGAATGTGTTGTTCCAACCATTGTTTTCTCTGTGCTTCAGCTTCTGTCTCTTCCCATACCATCAAATCATTGGCGAAAACAAGGGCATAATGTTCGTTGTCTATTTTCTTGATATATTTTATAATTTTGGCCATTACTGTTACAAATAGGAGTGGTGTTAGGGCACTTCCTTGCTGGACACCTCTCTTTGTTTCGGACCATTCTGATCGTCCGTTGCTTATCTGGACACAGGTATAACACTATTGGTATAGCATTTTGACTTTATCAATCAGATACCTTGGCACCTTTAGGTTTTCCAAACATTCCCATATCTTGCTTCGAGGAACACTGCCATATGCTTTTTCGATGTCTACAAATATAATAATAAGATTTCTTCCATATTCCCAGTACTTTTCTGTTAGCATTCTTTTTGCAAAAATAAGATCCATTGTACCTCGGTCTTTCCTGATTCCATGTTGTTCTTCCTCAAGCAAGGGTTCGAGTCTAAATTCAAACAATAATATCGGAAATTACGCAGAAAAGTGTTGAAAATGAAGTGTTATAGGCATGACGTTAAAAGGCAGCTTCCTTGCTCACCGCTTGGAGCGCTAGTGTCGCCCGGCTTTTACACCAGTGAGTGTCGCGACTGCTATGTTAGACTGTGATATTACGTTCAGTTTTTAGTCGAAACACGACGTAAAATCATTATTCAGCACAGTTTGGGTTCCTCTGAGGATTCCTCCGAACAATGAACTCTGAAACTGAACTGAATGATTTGCATAATGTTTGTGATTGGGTCCAACTTAAAAGAGAGGTTAGTTTTTAATCTTGATTAATAGCCGCAATATTATTTTTTATTGCAAATTCAATGTTTTCAACTATGTTCGGCAGGTATCCAATAATTGGAGCTGTTGTTCAACTTGAAGTTCAGGCTGACGCCGAAGTGCTGTGTCAGAGAACGAAAGGTCGTGGGGTTAGAAACACGATGCGATCATGAAAGTTATCACGTTTAACTGTGGGATTCCTAATTCCGGTTGGATAACTAGGTTATGTTAGGACCCGAAGTGGAGTCCAATTTGAAAGACTTGCACCAACTCACTTAGATACACGAAATTATTATCACTGTTATATTTCATTTCCTACTTTACCTTGATTCTAAAATTTATTTCGCATTACATATTTTTACAATTTTACACAAGGCATAAATTTCGTTTTTAAATTTTTCTTGTCTTTCGTTTTTTTCTAATTTTGCTGCATATTATCTATACATACGAATCAGTTGCTGTGCATTAGTCTGATTTAAACTCTGAAATGGATTCACCGATTTGAATAATATTTGTTATTTATTTTGTTGTGTTCGCTTTAATACTGGGGATGAATAGCCTAGTAGTATATTTCCTAAAAATGCGGCAATGAAATTTCACGAACCTATCAGTAATGCAGTTCCAGTTCGAAGTATAACAGCTGAGGTTTGCAATAACAATGAAAGTGCCGCTGTGAAAATATTTGTGTAGGTTATAATGCAAGTACTTGGTCTGAACGAGCTGTGAAACGTACATACACTTATTTTGTGTTTACTAAACGCATTAAGTATACAAACTTGTAAAATTGCTGTCAAAGGGTTTGATTGTGAACTTTGGTGGAAGAAATTGAAGTACAAAGACGAAAGTGACACCAGAATAATGCAATAAAAATGGGCTTGGGTCAGCTGCAACAAAAGCATTCCGCACTGAAATAACGATTCATTAATAACTTTCGTTGTTGCCGCGCTCTAATAAGTATTGCAAATAAGACAGACATATACAGGTGAAAAAAATTCTGGCTGTTACTACTGCTTCCAAACTTCGCACTGGTTACATGTCAACATGCTCTATCAAGTATTGTCAACAACAAATGTAAATATTTTTCAAAATTTTTAGGTTTATGCATTGATGAGGGGTTGAATTGGAAGAAACACATTGAAGATCTGCTGAAACGTTTGAGCTCAGCTACTTATGCTATTAGGGTGATTGCAAACTTTGGTGATGTACAACTCAGTAAACTAGCATACTATGCCTATTATCATTCTCTGCTTTCTTATTGCATCATATTCTGGGGCAATTCATCATTTAGTAAGAAAGTATTCATTGCCCAAAAGCGGGTCATCAGAATAATTGCTGGAGCCCACCCAAGATCATCCTGCAGACATTTGTTTAAGGATCTAGGAATCTTAACAGTAGCTTCACAATATATATATTCACTTATGAAATTTGTTATTATCAATCCAACTGAATTCAAATGTAACAGCAGTGTGCATAGCTACAACTCTAGGAGAAAGGGTGACATACACTATTCAAGGTTAAATTTAGCTCTGTCACAGAAAGGGGTTAATTATTCTGCCACAAAAGTCTTTGGTCACTTACCTAGTAGTATCAAAATTCTGACAGATAGTCAACTAGCATTTAAAAATAAATTAAGAGAATTTCTGAATGGCAATTCCTTCTACACATTAGATGAATTTCTAAATAAAACTTAGTACTTTAGGAAAAACTTAAAAAAAATTAAAAATTAAAAAAAAATTTAAAAAAATATTCAAATATTGAGTGTCATGTAATATTATGTATAGACACACTTCATTTAACTGACACGTTCCACATCATTACGAAGTGTCGTATTCATGATCTATGGAACAAGTATTAATCTAATCTAATCTAATCTAAAGAAGGTTACACCACTCTGGTTTCATCAACCAGAGGAACAACGAAAGAGGAAATATCTCAAAAACACACCAACACTAGGTAGAAAACTGGGCATTTGTTATGGTTTTTACTTCAAGGGAATTGCAGGATTGGTAATCTGAAGCTTCATCTTTGGAGCAGCTAAGACCGTCGGTCAGGTATTTCGTTTGAGTATGGACAGAAATCAAACAATGCAAAACTTTTGGCGTTCTTGCACGAAGTACTTGTCGATTTATCACTTCGATTGGTGCATTTAAATTCTGAAAACACTTTAGGCATATTTCAGCAGCAAAAAATGTACAGACGATGCACACTAAAGACAGAACTTCAAGCTCAACAACATACGATAGACAGCCTCATCTCAAGTGTTTTGGCCACAGTAAATATGGCGGCTGAGTTTACACAGGTTGTCGGAAAGAGTGCCGTAACGCGTGTGTTGGCCACTCTATGAAATTTAAGCTCGTTAGTTACAGGGTATTTTGCACATATTGTTTATGTTTGGTATGAGATTGACGAAACTTGATCGTAAACAGACGGAATACATGAATATACAAATGTTCAAAATATTTCAGATTTACAAATCAAAGATGTTGTACGGTGAAATTAAACATAAGTTAAGTGGTAATAATACAGGATATTAGGACAAAATTACCAATAACCTGCAAATAAAAGGTAAAGTAGTCAACAATCCGAAGATTGGTTTGAACACCACAGTGCTTTACTAGGCATGGTCCTGTTTGGTGGTGGTGTGCCGTTGCCTTCCTCCGACCTTCGAACTGACTTACCCAGCCAGTTATAGGGGGGCCTACAGTTTAACGTGGGTTCCGAACCACGTTGCTACTCGGTATTTTCCACATTAGCAACACTATCACAGGTGAAAGAAGTGGAAAGTGACAGATAAAAATCCTAGCACCTGGTGAGTGTCGAACCCGCGACCATTGGATTTGTAGTTTGGTACTCTACCACTGTTTTTTTTTTTCTTTCTTTCTTTCTTTTTTTTTCTTCTTCTGGTAGATATGTGCTCTGCGATCGTTCGTTTGGTTCGTTCTTCATTGTTCGTTGAATATTTGGCTCAGCTTTTTTTATTACAGAGGGCGTTCAGCCCCCAGACCGGGTGCGCTGAGCCACGGCGCCCGGCTGCTACGGAGCCGCAAGCTGCAAATACGTATGTATAATTACGAAAAGATTCTTTACATCCTGTTACTAATGAAAACAATAATATTATTTACCAAAAGAGTTTTAGATATTCTGTTCATATAATGCAATAATGCAGTATAAGTAAATATTACGGAACAAATAATTGTGTATTACACCATAGTGCATTGCGAAAGACAACTGTTGGAATATATTCCTGCAACGATTGTTATATCCACTTCAGAAAAATGAGAGGAGGGGGAGGGATAACCATGTACAGTAACACAGTCTTGGACAAACCAACAAATTTTAGTGGTCCTGACGTAAAAATGTTAGTTCGTACAAGCGTGGAAACAAAATATTAACACCTAAGGCATATCATTTTCTCTATTAGGTGAAAAAAAAATTATAATGGAAGTAAAACAGTTACAAAATAGGTGCACTTTTTAAAGTCTACTTGTCAGATATTTTAAAAGTCGTCCCGCGACACACCTGGTACGTTGGGACCGACAGATCAATAACCACCGCTCCAGCAAGTTTGCCCTTAACCGGCTGGAATGTAACTACGTAAATGTTCAAATGTTTGTATAGCTTATGGGAATTAACTACGGGGTCATCAGACCCTAAACTTACAAACTACTTATGAACTAGCTAATACTAAGGAAGGCACAAATATCCATGCCCGAGGAGGGATTCGAACCCCCAACCTAGCGGCCGTGCAGACTGTGACTGGAGCGCCTCAGTCCCCTCGGCCACCGCGGCCGGCTGTAACTACGTAAGCACCTGCACCTGGACCTATGAAAGGGGCTGGAAGGTATCCTGTGCTGAATGTTCATTATAATTTCTTGAAATTCCTGACCTCTTAAATTCCTGGCTGTTTTAATCCCCCGCAGATAGCCGTGAAACTTGAAAATTGATATATTTAAGGATCTAAGTGAAACATCAGCTTTTCCCGGCGTGCTGAGTGTTCAGACAACTTTCGGGTATGCTGCCGGATGACATCGTCACCCACCGCCAGTATTTCGACAGGAGGCACAACTGCACTCAAGGATTAATGTGTAAGCGAATTTAATACCTCGGTTTGCAAAGGGTAAACAAGGAAGATAACACAGCACAAGTAACCGCAGAGTCAACACTACCAAATGTTCAAATGTTTGTAAAGCTTATGGGACTTAACTACGGGGTCATCAGTCCCTAAACTTACAAACCACTTATGAACTACTTACGAACTAGGGCGGCACAAATATCCATGCCCGAGGGGGGATTCGAACCCCCGACCGTAGTGGTCGTGCAGACCGTGACTGGAGCGCCTCAGTCTCCTCGGCCACCGCGGCCGGCCAACACTACCAAAGATGATCAAACATCAAAATATCGAGCATTTCCTACAGGATTAGACGGAAAAAAAAGGTAAAGCAGTCAACAATCCGAAGATTGGTTTGAACACCACAGTGCTTTACTAGGCATTGTCCTGTTTGGAGGTGGTCTGCCGTTGCCTTCCTCCGACCTTTGAACTGACTTACCCAGCCAGTTATAGGGGGACCTACAGTTTAACGTGGGTTCCGAACCACGGTGCTACTCGGTATTTTGCACATCAGCAATACTGCCAGGGGTGAAAGAAGTGGAAAGTGACAGATGATAATCCTAGGACCTAACGGGGATCGAACCCGGGACCTTTGGATTTGTAGTCTGGCACTCTACCACTGTGCTACGGAGCCGTATTGGTCGTATTTTCCGGAAATATGATGTGTTTATGGACAAGTACTACGATAAAGGCCCTGTTGGGGTCCGTAGAGGACGATCTTGGTTTGCGTAAGATTGGTGTCTATCGTATTCCTTGCAGTTGTGGCATGCCATATATTGGTCAAACAATTATGACTGTGGAAGAAGACCAGTATATTGAATACAAGCGTCACACACGATTAAAACAGCAAACAAATCCGCTGTTGCAGAACACTGTCTTGGCACCGGTCATCCTATGGAATACAACACATCCATCTATTGAGATAGTGTTATTGAGGAAGATGTTGAAATTAAACTAGCAAACGATCTTTTAAATGGAAATGGTGGTTTTTGTTTAAATTCTGCTTGGAATCCGGTCCTGTCTCTCGTCAAAAAACAGAGGGATAGAAGTAATGCTGCCTTACCTGTTGATTAATAGCCATTATAGATATTTTTGATGTTTGGTCATCTTTGGTTGTTTTAACTCTGTAGTGACTTGTATTGTGTTTGCTATGTTCCTAGCTTACCCTTTGCAAACCGAGGTATTAAATTCGCTTGCACGTTGCTTCCTTGAGTGCAGTTGTGCCTTGAGAATAGTAGGGTGTGCTTCTGTCGAAATATCGGCAGTGGTCAAAGATGTCACCCAGCAGCATACCCGTAAGTTGTTTGAATAATATACTTTCTTATTGTGTTGTATGCGAAAACCCTCTCTTGCGTTACGCCAAGCAAGTCAGTTGCCATGTACTCATCTATTGCTTTCAAAACACAGACGAGCCTCGGAACGAACCACACCGGATTTGACCCCACTTTTTCAATGATGTGAATGATGGGAGACCTGATGATATGTACCAGTACAAGAAGAAAGTAGAACATATTTTGGGACTAGGCGAAAAGAAGTGGAAGGGAAAAGTTGAGAAGAATTTGAGAGGAACAAAAGCTTTGGAAGAAGTGGTGTTGAAAGTTGAGATATATATCAGACAGGATCATAATCTTAAACCTCAGATCTTAAACCACTGAAAGTAATCCAGATTTAAGTACCTTAAGTGGGATGCATCGAACAAGAGAAGATAGACTTTGAAAATGAATTAGAGAATCATATGGGGATTGCTAATATAGTGATGGGAGATTTTAATACACAGGTAGGCAAAGACAGAAAGGGATTTGAATAGGGGCCGGCCGCGGTGGCCGAGGGGACTGAGGCGCTCCAGTCACGGTCTGCACGGCCACTACGGTCGGGGGTTCGAATCCCCCCTCGGGCATGGATATTTGTGACGTCCTTAGTATTCGCTAGTTTGTAAGTTTAGGGACTGATGACCCCGTAGTTAAGTCCCATGGACTTTACAAACATTTGAACATTTTTGGATTTGAATAAGTATTGGGATTTTTTGGATAAGGGGGTAGAAATGAAGAAGGGGAACGACTCTTGGATTTGTGGCAGAGGAATGGAATGAAAATAGTAAACAACTGGCTTATGAGGAGAGAAAGTCATGCTATCACCAGATACAGCTGGGATGGAAGAACCAAGCGTATAATTGATTATATTCTTGTACATAGGGAATTGGGAGAGACACTAAGAAATGTGAAGGTAATTCCAAGTGTGAGTGCAGATGGAGACCATAGATTCCTGGTGGGGCAATGAAAAATGAAATAGTGTTGAAAAATAGGAAACAGAAGAAAGTGATGAGGATACAAGATTGGAAACTGAAGGAGAATGAAATGCTGAGAACTATAGCGAATTAATAATACAAAAATTTCCAAAAGAAGTTGTCTGCGATATAGAAAAAGAATGGAGTTTATTCAAAGACACCTTAGTTGAAGCAGCACAAAAAGTATGTGCCAGAACATCTGGAAGGGAAAATGTAAGGCAGACAAGTTGGTGGGTTGATACCACAATACACTGGGTAACTCTGAATGCTTCGAAATAAGGACTTAAACAAGGAAGTATTTTATCTCCTGCACTTTTTAATGTTGTGATGGAGTGAATCACATCTGCATCTACATGGGATACTCTACAAATCACATTCAAGTGCCTGGCAGAGTGTTAATCGAACTATCTTTATACTATTCATCTCCCATTCCACTCTCGAATATCGCGCGGGAAGAAACAACATCTGAATCTCTCCGTTCGAGCTCTGATTTCCCGTATTTTATTATGATGATCATTTCTACCTATGTAGGTGGGAGTCAACAATATATTTTCACATTGGGAGGAGAATGTTGGAGATTGGAGTTTCATAAGTAGACCACGCCGCAGCAATAACCACCGTTGTTGTAATGATTCCCATCTCAGGTCCTGTATCATTTCCGTGACGCTATCTCCCCTGTATCGTGACAATACAAACCGAGCTGCCTTTCTTTGGACTCTATCGATGTCCTCCGTCAAACCCACCTGATAAGGATCCCACACTGGGCAGCAATACTCCAAATGAGTACGAACAAGCGTAATGTGTGCAGTCTTTTTAGTAGTTCTGTTGAATCTTTTAAGCGTTCTGCCAATAAAACGCTGTCTCTGGTTCGCCTTTCCACTTTAAGTCTGACGTAATAGTAATTCCTAGGCATTTAGTGGAGTTTACGGCCTTCACATTCGATTGATTTATCTTATAAAACAAAGATTAGGATTTGTTTTCGTACTCATGTGGGCCACTTCACACTTCTCATTATTTAGAGTCAATTACCAATTTTTACACCATACTGATATCTTATTTAAATCGTTCTGCAGTTGGTTTTGATTTTCAGATGACTTTACTAGATGGTAAATGACGGCGTCATCTGCAAATATCCTAAGAGAGTTGCTCAGATTTTCTCCTATATCTTTTATGTAGATAAGGAACAGCAGAGGACCAATAACACTATCCTGTGGAACGCTGGATATCACCTCTGTTTCAGTCGATGCCTTATCATCGATCAATGAATCCTCTCTGACAGAAAATCTCCTATCCAGTCACAAAACTGGGGCGATAATCCATAACCACACAATTCGATTAAAAGGCGTTTGTGAGGTACGGTGTCAAAAGCCTTCTGGAAATCTAGAAATACGGAATCAATTTGAGAACCCTTGTCGATAGCACTCATCACTTCATGTGAGTAAAGAGCTAGTTGAATTTCACATGAACGATATTTTCTAAATCCGTGTTGACCTTTAGTCAACAGATCATTCTGTTCGGGCCAATCCATAATATTTGAATACAGGATATGTTCCAAAACCTTACTGCAAATTACCGTTAATGAAATAGGCCTGTAGTTTAGTGGGTTTCTCCTACTGCCTTTCTTGGATATAAGTGTGACTTGTGCAACTTTCTAATCTTTTGGTACAGATACTTCTTTGATCGAGCGGTTGTATAGGGCTATTAAGTAAGGAGCTATCGCATCAGCATAATCACATAGAAATATAGTGGGTATACAGTCCGGACCAGAAGACTTATTCTTGTTAAGTGATTTCAGTTGCTTCACTAATCCGATAATATCTACTTCAACGTTACTCATTCTGGCCTCTGTTCGTAATCAGAAATCTGGAATATTGGTTTCGTCTTCTTTAGTGAATGAATTTCGAAAAGCTGTGTTTAGTAACTCTGCTTTAGTAGCGCTATCATCGGCGGGATCGCCATTTGTATCACGTAATGAGGGTATTGTTTGTGTTTTGCCGCAAGTATAACATATGACCAATATCTCTTTGGGTTCTCAGTCAAATTTCGAGAAAGAGTTTCGTTGTGGAAGTATCGTAAACATCTCGCATTGAAGTCCTCGCTAAATTTTGAGCTTCTTTGTAGGATCGCCAATCCTGGGGATTTTGTGATCGTTTAAATTCTGCATGCCTTTTTCGTTGTCTTTTGTAAAAGTTTCCTGACCTGTTTTGTGTACCAAGGGGGATCGCCTTCTTCTTTTATTAACTTATGTGCTATAAAAATGTCAATTGCTGTAGATACTACTTCTTTGAATTGGAGCCACATCTGGTCTACGCTTACGATTAAGGTTTACGATGAGTCGAAACTATCTTTTAAGAAGCAATTTAGTGTATTTCTATCTGCTTTTCTGAAAAATATACTTTTAGTCTAATTTTGGGAACTTTGGGACTTTTGATATTCAATCTCGCTACGACAGTCCTATGTTCACTAATACCTGTATCCGTTTTGATGCTCGTTATGAGCTCGGGATTATTTGTTGCAAAGAGATCAAGTGTGTTTTGATATCCATTTACACTTCTAGTTGGCTCATGAACTAATTGTTCGAAGTAATTCTGAGACAATGCGTTGAGTAAAATTTCGCACGATATTTTATGCGTACCCCCTGATTTGAACACATAATTTTTCCAACAGATTGTGGGTAAATTGAAATCACCACCTGCTATTATTGTATGAGTCGGGTATGTGCTTACCATTTGACACAACTTTTCTTTGAACCTTTCTGCTATTGTATCGTCAAAGTCGGGAGGCCGGTAAAAGGAACCAATTATTAACTTCTTACGATTTTCAGGTACAACTTCTACCCATAATAGCTCACAGGAACTTTCAACTTCCCTACACGAGAGACTGCTTTTGACAGTGACAAACACGCCTCCACCTATTTTGTTTCTAGCCTTTCTGAACACAGTTAGATCTTTTGCAAAAACTTCGGATGAACTTATTTCCGGCTTGACCCAACTTTCACTGCCTATAATGATATGTGTTTCGGTGCTTTCTATTAACGCTTGGAGCTCTGGTACTTTCCCGACACAGGTACGACAATTTACAACTGTTATACTGATAGTGGTGCGCCTCGGTTGCACGGTGGTAGAGTGCCTTACTACATTCCAAAGGTCGCGGGTTCGATCCCTGCCAGGTTCTAGGATTTTTATCTGTCACTTTCCACTTCTTTCACCTCTGGCAATATTACTCATGTTAAACATACCGAGTAGCACCGTGGTTCGGAACCCACGTTAAACTGTAGGTCCCCCTATAACTGGCTGGGTAATTCAGTTCGAAGGTCGGAGGAAGGCAACGGCATACCACCTCCAAACAGGACCATGCCTAGTAAAGGACTGTGGTGTTCAAACCAATCTTCGGATTGTTGACTGCTTTACCTTCTTTTATACCGATAGTTCCTAGATATACATTTCTCCTGCGATCCCCATGCACTCTTTGGGACAGCCCATTTTGTTTTTCTCCGAAGCCCTCTATCCTAAGAAAACCGCCCAGTCCACGACACACAGCCCTGGCTAACCGTGTAGCCGCTTCCTGCGTATAGTGGGCTCCTGACCTATTCAGTGCCGGCCGCGATGGCCGAGCGGTCTGCGGCGTGCCAGTCACGGTCTGCACGGCCACTACGGTCGGGGGTTCGAATCCCCTCGGGCATCGATATTTGTACCGTCCTTAGTATTAACTAGTTCATAAGTAGTTTGTATGTTTAGGGACTGATGACCCCGTAGTTAAGTCCCATAAGCTCTACAAACATTTGAACCTATTTAGCGGAACCCGATAACCCACCACCCTTTGGCGCAAGTCGAGGAATTTGCAGCTTACACGTTCACAGAACCGCCTGAGCCTGTGATTCAGACCCTTCCACTCGGCTCTTTGCCAGAGGACCGCAGTTGGTCCTGTCGACGACGCTGCAGATGGTCATTTCTGCCTTGATCTCGCAAGCAAGACTGGCAGTCTTTACCACCACAGATAGCCGCTCAAATCTGGAGAGAATCTCTTCTGATTCAAAGCGACACTCATCGTTGGTACTGACGTGAGCAACCACCCGCAGTTGGCTGCAGCCTGTCTCCTTCATGGCATTCGGAAGGACCCTTTCCACATTTGGAATGGCTCCCCCTGGTATGCACACGGAGTGCACATTCTCTTTCGCCGCGGTGGAGTAGCCGAGCGGTCTAAAGCGTCTCGCTGCGGAGCGCGCGGTTGCTCGCCTTGGAGGTTCGAGTCCTCCCTGGGGCATGGGTGTGTATGTCCTTAGGTTAGATTGCCAGGATCTTGCTGACTGAGAGGTGAGCACAGGACTTGTGGCTCAGGAACTCTGTCCACCTCCGACAGTGGCTCAGACCTCATTGTAAGACGAACCGGGAAGGGGTCTCACTATCGGTCTCCTCCACGCGCTGAGAGACCTCCCGATCCAACATGGACAGGGTCGGCGACCTCAACGCGTGTAGTGACCGGACTGGCCAAAGCCGCAGGCCGCTCGGTGGGCGCATCAGACGCACAGGCCGACTGCTGGAGCCCGAGACCGACCGACGGCAGGAGCGCCCATCCACCGCAGCCTCGAGCTTCGCAACCGCAGCCAACGCCGTCTGAAGCTGGGAACCAACAGTCACCAAAAATGTTCAAATGTTTGTAAGTCTTAATGGGACTTAACTACGGGGTCATCAGTCCCTAAACTTACAAACTACTTATCTGCCACTTACGAACTAGGACGGCACAAATATCCATGCCCGGCGGGGGGGGGGGGGGGGGGGGGGGGCATTCGAACCCCCGACCGTAGTGGCCGTGCAGACCGTGACTGAAGTGCCTCAGTCCCCTCGGCCACCGCGGCCAGCCAACAGTCACCATCTCTAGTCATACTAAGCCCAAAGAACACTTGAAGTGTAAGACTAAAAACCCTAAGTACCTTCAAAACAATAATAAACCCCGACGGCAGTGGCCGAGCGGTCTGCGGCGTGCCAGTCACGGTCTGCACGGCCGTTGCAGTCGGCGGTTCGAATCCCCTGTCGGGCATGGATGTTTGTGCCGTCTTTAGTATAAGCTAGTTCATAAGTAGTTTGTAAGTTTAGGGACTGATGACCCTGTAGTTAAGCCCCATAAGCTCTACAAACATTTGAACATATGAATAATAAACGAGGAGGTTCACCAAACTGTTTACACGAATTTGAAACTGAATAAAGACCCGAGCACACAAAAGTTAAAGAAAAGAAAAACGCAGGGAAAAGATCAAAATAAGTCGCTTCTGCTGAGAAGCCGGATTTACTCACAAAAGGAGAAAGCTGAAGGAGCTGCTGTCTGCTGACGTGTGAACTGACGGTAGTAAATAAACAGAGAGGCAGATGACTCATACGGCGGAATAATACACTAAACAGATATTTAACGGGAATATGAATCAGATATAAACGCGAGCACAGCATAAATTTAATGAACTGAAGGGAAAGCACACAGAAAAGTCAAAATATGTAGCTTCTAGAGAGAAGCCGGATACACTTACAATGAATAGGGCAGTAATAGCATAGTAAAAGAAAACGACAAACAGACGATTTTTGCAGATGATATGTTAATATGGGGTGATAAAGAGGTAAATGTACAGTTACAGTTTGATGCGTGGAAGTAAATAATGGAAAGGCGTGGATTAAAAATAAATAAAGATGAGAGTGAAGTAATGGTATGTGGAAGAGACAAAGGGATCAACAGAAATGGAGAACCCGTGAAAGTGGTAGATAGTTTCACTTATTTAGGGAGTGAAATATTTAGCGAAATTAACAGGAGGTTACAAAAGGGAGGCAATTTCTGTCAAATAATAAAACTCTTTATTTGGAAAGTGAAAGGCAAAACTCCTTATGTACAAGAGTTTCTACTTCCATATTCTAAACTATGCAGGAGAAGCATGGACAATGACAGAAAGGGACTGAGCAGACTGCAAGCAGGGGTAATGAAATTTCTCAAAGCAATGAAGGGAAAAACAAGAATGGACAGAGTCAGGAATGTAGATATTAGAAAAGACCTTCATTAACTATGAGAAAATAAATCGAAAAACAAGAGATATGATTGTATGGGCATTGTGATATTATAGATACAGGGGGAAGCTGATTGTTTCCAGGATGTTGGGTTCCGCAGCTGGCCGGCCACCAGTTCGAACCTAGTGAATGGACGGGTAATCAGGGTTTCCCTAATGTATTCGGAAACTTGTAACGCTTGGCTGAGCGAGGGTGACTATTCCAAATTGCAATTGAAATACAATACAGCCAGAAACATTCTAAAAATCCATATAAAACAAGGGAATGATCATACGGCACATATAATTATATGAATAGATTCAGGAGATTTGGTAGAATCAAACGCCGTAGTTACAATTTAAATATCCCTTACAGATAAAAAGCTGATAAATTTCAGAACTATAATAATAGTATTATAAGACTTATATTTACAATTATTGATACATAGTGTTTACCAGTAACAGATTAAGAAGCAAATGGGCAGCATTGCACCATGGTACCTATCTAAAACGACGTACCACGTTATTTCCGTATTCTTTCAATAAACTTTGTTTTACTCTCTTCTTCAAAAATGTTCAAATGTTTGTAAATCTATCGCAACAAACTGCGTGGTCATCAGTCCGTAGCTTACAAACTGCTTAAACTTAGGTAAACTAACCTACGGAGAAACACACACACCCATGCCCTAGGGAGGACTCGAACCTCCACGGCGAGCAACCGCGCACTCCGCAGCGAGACGCTTTAGACCGCTCGGCTACTCCACCGCGGCTCTCTCTTCTTCTGCTTTTCGTTGAGGTAGTAATATTCTTGAGTCAGAACATAGATTGCACCACAGAAACACAAAACATGAACTCAGCAAAGCGCAGTACATTTATATATGTATTTCATTATGTTCAATATTATTCTTAGTAACGTTGTAAACTGCCACTTAAATATTTCATGGCCGACTAAAATAGTAGACATGCAGCAGATAATTTAATATAAACAATTATTAGTATTTGTCGATAATAACTGAATATATTTGTATGAAAAGCCATGATAAATTAAATATTAATTGTGTAACTATATTTCGACGGCGGCAGTATATCTGAACAGTGCGACGCCACGCTTAATGGCTATTTGAGCAAAGAGGTTCAGTCTCAACCTGTTTTTAGTATTGTTAAATACATATTTGCTTGTTAAATATAAACAACATTTGTAGGAAGGTGGTCAAAGCATTTAATTCTGTGATATTCAAATGTATAATATTCTGGAAGGGAAACTGTATTTTAAAAATGAGGCATTAGGATGCGCGGAAGGATACAATTTTTCGAGAATGGAGGAGTACGCTTTTCGAATGCTGGGGAAGGGACTCGTACCTGAAACCGCGTTACGAACTTGTGATTTGAAGAGATAGGTATGTGTGGACTTATTTACGGGACTGTAACTACAGAACTTAGTCTCTGGTGAAAAGTGATAAACTATGCTCGGAAATAGGACTGTGGAAGTGTGATAATTCAAGAATCGTGTACTCGGGTGATGACGAACTGTGTTTTATAACAAATACTTTAATCGCTGATTAATTAGGAACTACATTGTTCAATGGACTACCCTAACTGACGAGTGATAATTTGTAACTTTTACTCTCGCGCGCTTGTGATACTTATTGTGCCTCTCATGAACAATAGTTGGGGAAATATTTAGCTATTTACCGATGTATAAAGTAGGACCACATCCGCGTTTCATGTCTAATAAGAGTAATAAACTCCATTTATAAACAATTACTCCGTGAGTGAATCACTTCTTTATCTTAGAATTCGTTTTGTTGGTCATTCAGAGGTTTAATTTATGTTTGTTAAAAATATTTTCACGTCATCATATGCAGATTGGTAGACTGGCTAAACTACTTGATCTTGTTTAAACAAATTGGGTAGCTGTTTAGGGCATAGAAGCTGACAAACATAACTCACCCCTACGAACAGAGACAAAGAGCCATAAACTTTTACTACCCTGAGATGTATTGCCCAAGTCCTATTGGTGAGAACCGATTGGAAGGTCGCAGCATGTTAAGAGGATGTGTGGGTAGAGACTTCCCAATATAATGGAAGAACTACAGCTGGATGGAATAAGACCTAGAGGCGCCCACGAACACGATGGAAAGTGGGAGTGAGTATATCTGTAGAGAGAAGAGGCGTGACCTGGCAGCAAGTGGAGGAAGAAACGTGGTGGGGGGACCCAGCCAAGTGGAGAGGACTCGTCACCACCCAGACCAGCAGTAGCTGCAGCGGGATCCGGGAACATTATTGTGTTGTATGCCTGACCTGCAGAACGTTTCTGTGTATTTGCACTTACTTCAGGTTCTGTGTGCTGGGGTCTCTATTGGCCGCTCTGTGATTACATGCATTCCTTTAGTGCTGTATGGACGTCTCTTTCGCACCATCCCTCGTCGCCTGGGGTCACTTGTTTGGTTCCGGGCCGGCCGCGGTGGCCGAGCGCTCTGCGGCGCTCCACTCCGCACGGTCACTATGGTCAGGGGTCCGAATCCCCCTTTGGGCATGGTTATTTGTGCCGTCCTTAGTCTTAGCTAGTTGATAAGTAGTTTGTAAGTTTAGGGACTGATGACACCGTAGTGAAGTCCCATAAGCTCTACAAGCATTTGAGCATTTTTGGTTCCGGCACGACTGTGAAGCCGACCAGGAGCGTTGGGAATACTTGGGCTGCAACCACAGGAGACACTGGAGCGCCTCTTGGCCTTATGCCACTATTGCTGATAAGGCGAAAACAAAATTGATTTTATGTTAATTTATTATTGTATTGGTTATTCACCCCGTTTACACGGGCTCCCAAAACCGGTTTTCGCAAACCGATTTCCCAATTCCGCTTTCGGTTGATCATGTAAACACTCCAAAATCGATTCTAAAGCGGTTTTTCAGTTCCACAATCGATTTTCGTGCCCATGTAAACGCAACCGTTTTTGAAGCTTTCTTGGCTTGTCAGATTGTGTTTTCTTGTTAAGCATTTTCTGCACATATGGAAAGAGTGATATAGTCTAATGTGAAATAAAAGTATAAATATTGGAGTTAACACAAATCCGTGTATTTAAATGCCGAAAAAGAGCGATTGTACTGACTAAATCAGGAACCGCCATATTAAGTGGGCTAGGAAATCCGAATCAGGCTATGCCATGTAAAGACGACAGCGAAAAACGGTTTACGAAAATCAGTTTTCGTCTTCCGGAAGATATGTTGCATGTGAACGTAGTGATTATGTCTCAGAATTGTTTTTATTGATCTTATTTGGCGCTTATGTAAGTTTGTAAAACTTGGAAATCTAAAGGGTGGTGTTACTTAATTCAAGCATTCCTTTTAGTCTGGTTCTTAATTTTTCAAATTATCGCTAGTTTCACCTGAGCAGTAGTTCCTTATGGAAGGAATTTCTCTAGTTAAAGTTTTCTATTTTTAATGTTACTTCTGTTATGGTGCTTTAATATTTTATTATAGCTAATGTTTTGCTTAATTTTTTTTTCCTATTTGATTCTATAAAAATAATGTCATGTTGCAATATGAATGGTGTTCGATTTCTTTCATGTGAACACCTTTGTAGATTTGTTTCTCCTTGGTAACCTAAAAGTAATACCACACCACTCAGTACAGCTGTGTCTACTAACGCCATAGTCAAGTGGGAGGCGGGAATGAAGGTATTGAATCTCCCCCCCCCCCCCCAAAAAAAAAAAAAATCTACAATGTTATGAAATTTTACACACTGTAATAGCACCACCCCTTACCCCTTTTCGAAGTGGTTTTAACTGTTAAAACGAAGATTCCTAAAGGTCGGAAACATATTTAATTTAAACAGTCAGATTAAAAAAAAAAAAAAAAAAAAAAAAATAAACACTTCTTTGTAGGCGGGTGACATCAAACAAAAAGAATTTCCTTACCTTGGTTCTTGAAGGCGGACATTTGCGTTATTGATGCTGTCTCCGATTCACCAACAAAATTTAGTGTGTTTCAAGATTTCCTTTAAATAATAATAACTATTCTTGATGACATTTCCATTTATGAAAAATATTTATTTCAATTTCAACGAAGATTAAACCAGACACAGACATATAGTTGCACAATGTCCAAAAATCCAGCAGCAGGTTACAAAGCTGCTTACAGTTTCATATCCATGTACAGAGTGACAAAATATGGCTTCTCCACCACAGTACTGCCAAATAAGATTAATGACAATGTTCTGCAGTTCACAAACAAAACTTTACTACATTAAGTTCGTCAAAATGTTTAAATTAAAATATTACATGTAGATTTTTATTCTTTTATTTAATGGGAGTACGGGTTTAATGAAATTTGTATTTAATGTCATATGCAAACTAGAAGTCGTGTTTTGACTCATGTTAAACTTCCCCAATTTATTTACATTATTTGTGTTTTCGAAGTGCACACATCTGTTTTGACAATATTGTGTAAGTGTACTATCATTTGAGACTCGTAATTTTCGTGTATTAAATGTGTGGTATAATTTTTTTTTTTTAAATAAATACAGATTTGCATAAAGTCGCAGTAGTTTTGTTTATTTTGACGATAGTTTCTTAGTACCAAATGAATTTATAGATCTAGTGTGGGAATCTTGATAAGTATTATTTTAGGATGCAGTGATGTATACAACATGGTCTGCCCAACATTGTGCAGTAGTTATAACATGTAGTAGTGTTGTTTTTATTCAAATGTGTATCTTTATAGGCTCAGTATATTATATATCTATGCGTAATGCATTTTTAGTGTTTGTAGTTATTATTTACGAAAGTATCAAAGTTGAAAGTTACGTAAAAACCAGCCAAAGTTATGATTAAATCAACATGCTATTTCTTAAACGTGTTTTACAAATAGTGTTAATAGTATTTTAAACTGAACGCGAAAATGTGATATTTTACATGTCCTATGGCGAAGTTTTATTTACGGTTTCTCATGTTTCCGTCTGTAATGTTGGCAATGAAATTGTAGGGAGTGCGCAACATAGCAGAAACGTTACAGCACGTAAGCTTCAATCCATGAGAACGGACGCCGTAAGTGTTAGGACCACGTACAACACATTGTTCACGAGGTATGACGTCATAAAAAATGAGATGCACGAAAAACTGCTGCATCGAACGACAGTGGTGTATATTTCCTTCTAAACCACTGGATCGATTACAAGCAAATTTGCCGCACATATTCCTTAGCATGAGGTAACAATGCTATCGGGGTAAGAACCACATACGACACATGGTTCAGAAGATACAACGTCATAAACAATATAGTTGCAAGAAACTGCCACATAATGTGACTGCGACGAGATTTTATTCACAGTACTTAGCGGCTTGCAGCCAACTTTAAACATAATTTCAAACCTTTATTGAAGTTTTTCTCGCTGACAACCACAGAAAAATTATGAAAGGAAAAAAGTTTCTCCCGTCAACTTTTCCGCTGTACATGAACCTAAACTACGGCATTCGGTATGCCGTTACAATTTATAATTTCTACAGTACAAATTGTACCCGCAGGAAATTTTACACACAGTATACACACATATAGCGGAATGTCCCTTCAGTCGCGCAACTACGACACGTAGTTCATGAGATATGAGCACATAAACAGTAACGTTTATAGAAAACTGCCTTATCAAGCACCAGGTTTTAATCTATTACTTCTTTTCTAATAATTGTATTCGTAACATATTTTACATACATACAGCACTTATACAATTGAATATATACCTGAAAAATTATGTAATTGTACTAAAATAAATATAAGCTATTTGTATTTTGATTAATATCTTTCTTTGTTTGGATACTGCACGTATAATTTTGCACACTGTGCAAGACAGCCTTATTTCATACATATTCTCCGATAAATAAGTTTATAGAAAAAAGGAGATGGAGAGAGAGATAAGGGATAGGAGAAGTACTAACTCAAGGTAGGAATAAATAGCAGGGTTTTTAACTAGTAACTCATAATTTGCAGTTGTATTTTATTGTGTGAACACAGCCCCCCCCCCGACCCCCCCCCCCAAAAAAAAATTGACTACAGCCCTGTGTAAATGTAATCATTTCATGTACAGCATTTCAACAACAAGACGTGGGTTATTAGAAAACTCTAAAAGGGTGTACTAATTTTCATTTCTGGCAACGTAAATTACCGTTTCACCACGTTAACAACAACTCCTGATGCAGAGTCAGGATATACCACTGGGAGAAGTGACACATCACATGACTACGAAATATCTCTCTAAGAGTGCGAACGACGACGGTATAGAAATTCAAGTAATGGGGCGAATCCAGGGGATCAATACCACCGTAGAACCGAGGCGGCCAGCTTTTGGCCGAGTGAGGGGAAGAGAAAGAGAGAAAGAGAGAGAGAGAGAGCCACAGTGCTCTCAAGAGAACGAACAGGACGGGAGCCAGAGGGGATAACCAGGACAAACTGCCGCCTGGCTGTTACTCACCCTAACGGCGGAACTTGGTGCAATTCTTCGCTACTGGTGGGGCCCTGGAGTAGCCAGTAAAAACTTGGGCGCGGAACCCAATCTAACAGTGGAGCGTGCATAAATGCCGTTTCTGTATGGCCACCCTTTATAAACACATTGCACGCTGTACTGTTGTCCACTGACAGAAGACATGGGTCATCTCAGGTCCGTGTTTCGCCCTTTGAGGTGGAACAATATGACGTAATCTGCTGGCCGCAGTGGCCGAGCGGTCTGCGGCGCGCTAGTCACAGTCTGCACGGGCGCTACGGTCGGGGGTTAGAATCCCCCCTCGGGCATGGATGTTTGTGTCTACTTTAGTATAAGGTAGTTCATAAGGAGAATGTAAGTTTAGGGACTGATGACCCCGCAGTTAAGTCCCTTAAGCTTAACAAACATTTGAACATTTGAACGTGTTCTGGTAGACTCAAGAAGCCGTTGGAAGTCCCCATCACGAATATTGATCTAAGTTGCCTCTTTAACCGTCCGCCATGTCGAAAGTGTTTCTGGTGGAGAATTTTGTACTGTTCTCTCGAATATGTCACGGAAATCTAATCGAGTCATCTCTTTCGATTTGGGTAGTGAAACAATACATTATTTTCTTCTCCTCTCGGTCACTTCGTTCTGATTCTCCATCAGGAAGAAAAAGTGCCGTTGCAGATTTCTTCAATGTGGATGGCTGTCTTTTTTTAATTAATTAATTATCCTATGACATATTGTAATTTCAAAGCTAATATTTCACAATGCCATTCAGTAGGGGATTGCTGCCATGATGTTTGGTCAGATATACCCTCTACAATATCTAGGAAATTTGGGTATGCAGATAACTGGACTCTTGCCACCAAAGACCAATAATTCGAGAAGACAGAAGAAACGTTGACGGAAGATATCAATGTTTTAGTTTCTTGTTTTCTGGAGAACCGAATGGATTCAATGGACCCCTCCAAACTATACTTCGATAACCCTCTTCTGCGCCATAATACACTCCACACAGTTAGGTGTTACACTCGACAGAACACTGTTATTCCAAGAACATCTGAGAAACAGTGCTGCCAAGATTTAGACACGAAACACCATAATTCGATAACTGCACAACGGCACCCAAGGAAGCAACGTGCAAGCGTATTTATACCTTGGTTTGCAAAGGGTAAACAAGGAAGATAACACATAAAGTCACTGCAGAGTCAACACAACCCAAGATGACCAAACATCAAAAATATCGATAGTGATTGTTAATCAACAGGTGAGGCAGCGTTAATTTTGTCCCTCTGTTTTTTGACGAGAGACAGTGCCAGATTCCAAGCAGGATTTCAACAAAAACCACCATATCTGTTTATAAGGTCGCTTGCTAGTTTAATTTCAACGGCTTCGTTAATAACACTATCCCAATGGATGGAAGTGCATGCCAGATTCTCCATGTTGTATTCCATAGGATGACCAGTGCCATGACAGTATTCTGCAACAGCGGATTTGTTTGGCTGTTGTAAGCGCGTGTAACGTTTATGTTCAATACACCGGTCTTCCACTGTCTTGATTGTGTGACCAATACATGACATGCCACAACTGCAAGGAATACGATATACACCTGCCTTGCGCAAACCAAGATCATCCTTTACGGACTCCAACAGGGCCTTTATCTTAGAAGGTGGTCGAAAAACACATTTCACAACATATTTCCGCAAAATATGACCAATCTTGTTGGAAATGCTTCCTGCGTAATGCAAAATGGCCATAGATTTGGGTGCCAATTCATTACTATCGTCACTCACCCGTAGGCTGATAGCGCAATGCACGTTTTATCTGTCTCTCACTATAACCATTCTGACGAAAGGTCTCCTCGAGATGGGAAAACTCAGGTGACAACTATCAGCTCGCAGATACAAATCAGTGTATCTGCTTGGAATCCGGCACTGTCCTCTCGTCAAAAACAGAGGGACAAAATTAATGCTGCCTCGCCTGTTGATTAACAGTCACTATCGATATTTTTATGTTTGGTCGTCTTTGGTTGTGTTGACTCTGCAGTGACTTGTATTAAAATGTTCAAATGTTTGTATAGTCTAAGGGACTTAACTACGGGGTCATCAGTCCCTAAACTTACAAACTACTTATGAACTACTTACGAAGTAGGACGGCACAATTATCCATGCCCGAGGGGGATTCGAACCCCCGACCGTAGTGGCCGTGCAGACCGTGACTGGAGCGCCTCAGTCTCCTCGGCCACAGCGGCCGGCTGACTCGTACTGTGTATGTTTTCTTCCTTGTTTACCCTTTGCAAACCAAGGTATTAAATGCGCTTGCACATTGCTTTATTGAGTGCAGTTGTGCCTTGAGAATGGCAGGATGTCCTGCCGAAATATCGGTGGGTGACGACTACGTCACCCGGCAGCGTATCCGTAAGTTGTTTGAAACATTCATTACGCTGGGAAAAGTTAAGGTTTCACTTAGTGCACCATGTTTTCCTCCTGTTCCCTTAGAGCGTTCTAGCCCAGCAGCTAGGTTGACGGACGTGTCGTACTTCTTCCGTACTCCCCGCTTCTTTCGCCGGATATATGCGCACTGTGCCGGAATGGAGAGGTTCTCGTGCACGCTTTTAGCGATTCTGAATATTTCAGCTGGCCGGAGAGCACATAAGACAGGCTGGGAACGGAGCAGCCAAGCTAGCAGACCCAGCTGGGGTGGTGCTCTTAAACGCAAGGATAAATCTTCCTCGCGCTCTTAAAGCACCTGAGTAGCAAACGCCTAGCTGCGCGAAACTTGTAAGGGGAAAAGTGTGTTCTAAAAAGGAATCCGCACGCTGATCCGAGGCCTTTACAGTCACTAGCGACCCGCCCGGAATTTATATTCTACTAGCTGCAAGTACCCGGCTTTGCCCGGGTTTAAAGTAAGGTTTTCCAACAAATGTGGCACCGAACGAAATTTTATGTAGACAGTAACCACCATATCCTTTCTTCCAGGAATGCTAGTCTTGCATGATTCGCAGGAGAGCTTCTATGAAGTTTGGAAAGTAGGAGGCGAGGTACTGGTGGAAGTAAAGTTGTGAGGCGGCATCGTGAGTCGTGTCGGGATAGCAAAGTTGGTAGGAAAATGCCCCAGGTTCGAGTCCCGGTTCCGGCACACAATTTTAATCTGTCAGGAAGCTTCAACCTTCATCTTGTTTTCAAGGTCAACTGTACAAATTTTCATCAAGATCGGAGCAAAACTGTGGATTTTGGCGCAATCCATAAGTACCTTCCACCATGCACTGTACGAAATTTTATGTAGAGAGTGCCCTTCGTCTTATTTTGAAGGTCAATTGTGCAAAATTTCATCAAAATCAGTGCGAAGATATTTATTTACACGGACACTTTGAAAACGCACTTTCACTTGTTCTCAAATTTTCCGGTTGGTTTCTCAAAAAATGGAACGAAACCTGTTTAAGAACCTTCCCCATGTAATTTTGTGAGTGTGTACCAAATTTCACGTTATATGGTTGTTTGGATCTTGAGTTATAAGAGAATAGACAGACACACAACAAATGCGTCTTGTAAGTATAGAGATATCTATAAAAACTAATGTGTGCATGTACGAGGGATGTAAGTTAAATATTGGCAACTATTTATTCACAACCGATACGAAAGCGTTAGTGGTTTGCACCTGTTACTGTCCTTCAAAGTAGTCACCAGCGTTGTGCAGAACCCGTTGCCAGGCGTAGTTGACGGTGCGAATGGATCGGTCTACTGCCTGTCGAAACTCTGAAGCGAATGCTTCGAAGGTGCTTTGCTCGAAGGTAAGGTAGGTATGTCAACAACGTGTGCTATCAGCGACAATAGTAGAATCAATTGAAAATTGAAAAAAAAAAAATGAATGAAAGAAAGGGCTTCGAGGATTCGCCACTGCCCCAGGGTATTTAATCCATATGTGCTATCACGCGCAAAAATATCCGAACGACCTGAATTACGTTCCGACTGATGAGCATGCAACCAAAATAATGTACATGTCTTGCGCGTATTCTAATTGTTTCACGGTATAGTCGTTAGACTATTCAAAATGTATCAACTAGAGAAAACTGCTCTGAAACACGATATTAAGTTCTTAAAGTCTGTAAACTTGACGTTATTACAATAACCGGCATATTGGAAGTATTATCAAACTCATTAGAGTTAGGTACAATAATATCCGTGTCAGAAAACATCCAGTAATCAGTAGACAACATTTAATATTATTTATGACAGTATCGGAATTGCTAACGTTCTATAGCAATTCTAACTACTTTTGCTCTCTGAACCGTTTTCTCACAACTGCGACACTTCGTTCCTGTGGCGATAGATTTTGTATTAACGGTTGCAGCGGGAAATTACTGCGAGAAATTACAGATGTGTGTCTAAAATTTGTCTGTCTGAGTTTGCTCATAGAAGTAAGCTTTAATTGCCGTGATCTATGCCAACACAATTTGAGTGCTGCTGGAGATGGTTAACGGCCGTTTTATCGGATTCATAGTGCCTCAAGTGTGGTTAGGTTACAACGTCGGACTAATTTGAGGACTACAAAACGTGTATGCTGCTGCAATTCATTAAAATTAGCTGTCGATAGAAAATTTTGCACTGCCATTATTAACTCTTCGGGCGTCCTCCAATACTGATCCGCTTTATAAATTACTAGCTGAAAACCCGGCGTTGCCCGGGTATTTATTTATTTATTCCTGGCTTAAGTTAGTACTTCTCCTATCCCTTCTCTCTCTCTCTCGCTCTGTCCATATCCTTTTTTCTAAAAACATGTTATATTTATCGGAGAACATATAAGAAATAAGGTTGCTTGCATTATTATGACTATCCAAAGAAAGAAAGATAGTAAATAAAATACAAGTGACATATAAAATTCGTAAGATCTCATATTTATTGAGTTATATGTCATACAATTGTATAATTTTTCAGGTATATATTCATTTGTATAATGCTGTATGTAAGATGTGTTGCGAAGAGAGTAAAGAAGTAATAGATTAAAACTCGGTGCATGATAGGGCTGTTTTCCATCAACGTTACTGTTTATGTGCTCATATCTCATGAACTACATGTCCTACTGTGATAGAATTTTGAAGGTACATGTAGCTGCTATATGTGTATACAGTCTGTAAAATTTCCTGCGGCTACAATTTGCAGTGTAGAAATTATCAACTGCAACGTCATGCCGAATGCCGTAGTTTTACTCTATGAACAGCGGTAAAGTAGTAAGCGAGAAAATGTTTTCCTTTCATTATTTTGATGTGGTTGTCAGCGAGAAAAAGTATATTAAAGGTTTGAAATCGTGTTTAAAGTTTGTTGCAAGTCGCTAAGTAGTCATTATTATATGGTGTATTTATAAATTCTCGTCGCTTTATATGACAGTTTCTACAATCGCTTTGCAGTTGCTTTTGGCCCTCTGTTGACTTCACTATAGTGCGATTAAAACTACTTTGGACTTGACAGCTAGCCGCGCGCGTGACCTTGAGAGGGTGCGGGCCAACCCCACGGCGAGTTCAACACCCCCAACCCTGCATAGTTGCCACTACTTCGTCGTTACCTGTCAGTAGCTGCTAACACGTGGTGTTGTGCGCGTCGTGTCGTGAATTTCGTGTTATATTACCGTCTGCTTTTCGTCCGATTCGACTGTGTGTGTGTGTGTGTCAGATTACTGCAGTGTCCTGTGCGTACGAAATGTCCGAAAAAAATAAGCGGGGTCGTCTTAGAATCCACAGTCCGAAATCATCTTTGAAAAAAGTCGGACAAGGAATACCATTACGAGGACAATCGCGTGAATACGTGTGCAACGTAAGACAATATTTTGAGATGGAAAGGGAGAATGGAGGGCTTCTTATTTCCATTAATAAGGTTGTCGAGAGGACTGCAGCAGCATTAAAAGTAGGCAGAACAACCGTTATTAATATAGGCAAGGAACAAAAGGAAAAAACTGAATGCACATTCCGATCCGTCAAATCTTAATTCGGAACCGCCAAGTCTAGGAAATCCGGGAAAAAAAACGATGTGTCGAGAAACGTGTAACCAATCTTGATTCTTTCGAACAGGATGCGATTCGGAGACATCTGTATGCATATTATCACCGTAGAGAACATCCAACTTTACGAAAACGCTTAGAGAAGCTGGTCTTTTTGTTGGCAGTAAGTCATCTCTTCGATTAGTATTATTGAACCTGGGGTTTAATTACGAAAAAATATCAGATATCTGTCGGAAAGACAAGATATTGCTGCATGGCGATGCCGATTTTTGCGGCAAGTAAAAGACAATGATTTCGATAATTTAGTGTGGCTAGATGAAACGTGGGTGAATGCTGGTCATACGCTAAAGACAGGCTGGTCTGATGGATCACAAGAAGGAATGGCAATACCTGTTGGCAAAGAAAGCAGAATTATTGTTGTCCATGCAGGTACAGCGCGTGAATTTGTTCCTGATTGTTTACACGTATTCAGATCGAAGAAAACCTCGGATTTTCATGAAGAAATGAACCATACCACGTTTTTACGATGGTTTGAAAATTCGCTGATACCAAATTTGAAGAAACCGTCGTACATAATTATTGACAATGCGCCGTACCACACTGTTGTAAAGGACAAAGCCCCAACAACATCTTCTAGAAAATAAGAAATTACACAGTGCTTACTACGAAATAACATAAAATTCGATGAAGGACTGAAGAAAGTGGAACTATTGGAACTTGTGTCATTACATAAGCCACGGCATCCGACATATGTAGTAGACGAAGTCGCCAAGAAACATGGACATTCAGTAATAAGATTACCGCCTTATCATTGTCACTTCAATGCTATAGAACTGATATGGGCACAAATCAAGGGGCACATTGCACGTGAAAACAAGAAATTCACGGTTTCAGAAGTGGAAAGATTGTTATACGAAGCTGTTTCTAAAGTAACTGTGGAAAACTGGTACAGTGTTGTAGCACATACAAAACGTATAATTCAGGAATCATGGAAGAACGAATGCTTATTGGAAGATAGTGTTAATGAAGTAACTATTGCCGTCGGGGAGTCATCTGAAAGTTCCAGCGGCATTGACCAGCTTTCGGACACAGAACACAGCGAGTGATGGTAAGTTGCAACATAATTTGTACATTTTTAGTTGTTTTTTGTCCTGTCTTCCCACAGTTGCTATTTTATACTATAATGCAAATATCTGTTTATGTAGCCGTCTATGCAACTGATTAACACTATTTTTCCATATGCATTTCGCATTTATTGTAAGGCATCTTCAGTGGCCTGTAATATATACATAGTTACGTTTTACAATATTTCGTTTTCTTAGTTTTTGAGGTTATAAACAGTTCTGTTGCGTTATTTAAGTTTGCTAATGATATTTTGATGTGGTAAGTAAGTAATAATATCAAAATATCATTAGCAAACTTAGATAACGCACCAGAACTGTTTATATCCTCAAATAGTAAAAAACGTAAGAAAACGAAATACTGTAAAACGTAATTATGTATATATTACAGGCCACTGAAGATGCCTTACAATAAAGGTGAAATGCATAGGGAAAAATAGTGTTATTAATTAGTTGCATAGATGGCTACGTAAACAAATATTTGCATTATAGTATATAATTTGTATCTTTTGGTGGTGGTGATTTCGTTATCTTGGCATTTCGAGTTTTACTATTCGCTGCGAAATTCACGGGACAAGTGAAAATGTAACAGTAAGTCTCCCTAACCGGCGGTGAATGTGCCGCATTCACCGTCCCCGCCCCTCATTAATTCACAAGCATTTCAAGGATAGCGCGCTAGCAGAAGCCTGCTACCAGCGCAGCTGGCAACATAGGACCCCTGCCCCAGCGAACTCTCAAGTACCAAGTAGTTTTAATCGCACTATAACCGATATACGACAGCATCATCGGCGAACAGTCTAAGGGAGCTATTCCGATTGTCTCCTAAATTGTTTATAAACACAAGGAAGAGTAGGGGGTCTATAACGCTTCCCTGGGGAACGCCAGATATCACTTCTCTTTTACTCCATGACTTATCGTCAATTAATAGAAACTGTGTCACTTCATGTGAATAAAGAGCAAGCTGTGTTTCGAAAGAGCTATACTTTCTGAATCTGTGTTGACTATACTTTCTGAATCCGTGTTGACTCTTGGTTAATAGTTCGTTCTATTCGAGATATTTTCATAATATTCGAAAAAAGTATATGTTCCAAAATCCTATTGCAAGTCGACGTCAATGAGATGGGCCTGTAATTTTGGGGATCACTCCTATTGCCTTTCTTGAATATTGGAGTAACTTGGGCAACTTTCCAGTCTTTGGGTACGGATCTTTCGCTGAGTGATCCGTTGTAAATGATAGCTAAGTACGGAGCTATTGCATCAGCATACTCTGAGAGGAACCTAGTTGGTATACAATCTGGCCCGGAAGATTTGTTTTTGTTTAGTGACTTAAGTTGTTTTACTACTCCAGGAACATCTACTTATAAGTTTCGCATGCTGGCAGCTGTTCTTGGATTGAATACTGGAGTGTTCACTTCGTCTTCTTTGGTGAACGAATTTCGGAAAGCTGTGTTTAGCAATTCTGCCTTAGCAATACTGTCATCGGTAGTATTACCATTGCTATCGCGTAGTTAAGGTATTGTCTGTATTTTGCCGCTAGTGTACTTTACATATGAGCAGAATTTCTTTGGATTTTCTGCAAGATCACGAGACAGGATTTCGTTGTGGAAACTATTATAAGCTTCTCGCATTGAAGTCCGCGAATTTCTGTAAAAAATTGCCAGTCTTGTGGATTCTGTGTCTTTTTTAATTTTGCACGTGATTTTCTTTGCTTCTGTAACAGTGATCTGACCTGTTTTGTATATCACGGGGGGGTCAGCCCCCTCTTTTATTAATTTATTTGGTTTAAATCTCTCGATTGCTACTGATATTATGTATTTGAAAGTAAGCTACTACTGATCTACACTCGCTTTTTTAGTTTTGAAAGAATGGAGACTGTCACTCAGGAAAGCGTGAAGCGAATTTTTATCTGCTCTTTTGAATATATATATAGTTTTCGTTTATTTCTGGTACATTTGGTAATTTCGATATTCAGTCTCGCTAGTACAACTCTATGTTCGCTAATCCCTGATTCCGTTTTGATGCTCTTTACTAACTCAGGATTATTTGTTTCTAGGAGATCAATGGTATTTACACGACCATTTACTATTCTAGTGGGTTCATGAACTAATTGTTCTAAGTAGTTTTCAGAAAAAGCATTCAGAACTAGTTCGGACGATGTTTTATATTTGCCGTCGGTGTAGAATACGTATTTATGCGAACATATCGAGGGTAAATTAAAGTCGCCACCGATTATAACAGTATGCTACGGGTAACTATTTGAAATGTGATTCAAGCTTTCTTTGAACATTTCGGCAACAGCATCGTCTGAGTCAAGGGGCTGATAAAAAGATCCAATTATTAATTTATTCCGGTTGTCAGGTATAACCTTTACCCAGACCAACTCACAGGAAGTATCTGCCTCAATTTCGCTGCAGGATAAACCGTTTGTAACAGCAATAAACACGCCACCCCTTTTTTTAAAAAATTTATTCTATCATTTCTGAAGACCATTTGGCCCTTAGTAAAAATTTCGGCCGTACTTTGGCGTCAGCCACCTTTCAGAAACTATAACGATTTTTGCTTCAGTACTTTCTATTATCAGCGCTTGGAGTTTCCCAACACTGCTACGACAATTTACATCTATTACACCAATGATTCCTAGATCTGCTTTCTTCTTGTGTTCTCCTGCTCCCTTTGAGACCATTTTGTGTGTCCCAGAGGCCCTCTAACCTAAAAAAAAAAAACGCCCAGTCCACGCTACAAAACCCCCGCTACCCGTGTAGCCGCTTCCTGAGTGTAGTGGACTTCTGACCTATTTAACGGAACCCGAAAACGCACCATCCTTTGGCGCAAGTCGAGGAATCTGCAGCCCACCCGGTCGCAGAACCGTCTGAGCCTCTGATTCAGACCCTCCACTCGTCTCTGAACCAGAGGTCCGCAGTCAGTCCTGTCGACGATGCTGCAGATGGTGAGCTCTGCTTTCATCTTGCAAGCAAGTCTGGCAGTCTTCACCACTTGTGATAGCCGCTCGAAACCAGAGAGAATCTCTTCAGATCCGAAGCGACACACATCATTGGTCCTGACATGAGCCACAACATGCAGCTGGATGTACACTGTGCTCTTATGGCATCCGGAAGGACCCGTTCCACATCTGCAATGACTCCCCCCGGTATACACACAGAGTGTACATTGGACTTCTTCCCCTCCCTAGCAGCCATTTTCCTAAGGGCTCCATCACCCGCCTAACGTTGCAGCTCCCAAGGCTAACCGGGGAGGCCTCCACTTCGGTCCCCCGGGAAGTCTTACGCCCCCTGACACGCGCTGAGGGGACCTCCCAATCCACCACGGATTGTGAGGAGACCTCCTCGCGGGCAGTGAGCGGGCTGGCCACAGCCGCAGGCCGATCGGAGGGCACGACAGTCGCACAGGGCGTCTGCTGCACCCCCGCGAGCGGCCCACAACAGCGGCGCCCACCCACCGCAGTCTCAAGCGCTGTCAGCGAAGCCAACGCCGCCTGAAGCTGCGAGCGAAGAGTCACCAACTCGGCCTCCGGCAGCAGTCACAGTTCCTAGCCATTCCAAAAACCTATGTATCTTCCCAATAAGTACGACTGTTGAGATTTAAACTGTGGGAGAATCCACCAAACTGTGACTTTGGCGCGAATCTAAGTATACACACATGGACAGTAAACTGTTCCTTTGATGCGAAGCTGACTAAATGTACGATCGGGGACACAAAAGTTTGATAGTGAGCTTCGAAAAATATATACCAAACACTAAACTGTTTATTAACGGCGAATGTGAAAAATATATACGCGAGCTAATAAATCAAAATATCAACACTGATCTGTCAGCTTAACGCGATTATGAATAAATAAACACGCGAGCACACGAAAGTTTGATGAACTGTAAGAGAAAGCACGCACGAAATGAAAATAAGTCGCTTCAATTAAGAAGCCGGTTAACTTAGTGTAGAGCTGGTGCCGCGCTACGTGTGTACTGGCCGGCGGTCACTGAGCAACTCTGCATATCTGCGTGTTTTAGCCACCGTGGCTACTGTAATTGCCGAATGTGTATTTTAAAATTCTTTGTGTTTTTTGTATGTGTCTCCATTTTTTAATCTCCTGTAAAGTTATTACTGCTGAGATTTTTATCACCGTTCTATGTTTTTGTGCGACTTGACATATTGTAAAGCCGATTGGCTGAAGAGAAGCACTAAAGCTGCTGCCAGCCTGCCACCACAGGTGGCTTTAAAATATCAATAAAGAAAAAAAAAGTCCTTCGCTAAGGGCCTACTCGTAATGTTAGTAAAGCGGCCCAATCCGCCAGTGCAGATTACGTTTCGGGCAGTGGCGCCTGGTACTTCAGATGGCTGGGGGTTCACTTCCTTCAGTGCCGGACCTCGATAGTCGCACCGTCCCCTCTCCTCTCTATCGGCGCCCTACCCCTCCCCTCCGCTCGACGACCAAAGACAGCGCCCCTTCTAATATAAAAGCAGAGTGTCCGTATATTTGTACGTGCTGCATACAAATCTACAGTTTTGTTCCAATCTGTATGAAATTTTGTGCACGTAAGCTTCAATCCATGAGGACGGTCGCCGTAAGTGTAAGAATCACATACGATGTATATAGTTCACGAGATATGACGTCATAAACAATGAGATGCTCGAAAAACTGCTGCGACAATGCTGTTCATTTTCTCCTAAACCACTGGACCGATTTCAACCAAATTTGGTACACACGTTCCTTACCGTGAGGTACAATTGCTGCATGGTTAATCACATACGGCACATGGTTCAAAAGATATGACGTCATAAACAATAGGAATCGCAAAAAAAGTCACATAATGCAGCGAGACTTTATAGGCACATTGTATGAGAATGACAGTACTTAGCGATTGGCAGCAAACTTTAAACATAATTTCAAACCTTTTTTAAACCATTTGTCGCTGACAATCATAGCAAAATGATGAAAGGAAAAAAGTTTCTCGCTTACAACTTTTCCGCTGTTTATGGAGTAAAATTACGGCATTCGGTATGACGTTACAATTTATAATTACTACACTACAAATTGTAGCCGCAGGAAATTTTACAGACAGTATACACGTATATATCTGAGTGTTCCTTCTAATCTGTATCACAGTACGACACGTAGCTCATGAGATACGATCACATAAACAGTAACGTTCATGGAAAACCGCCCCATCACGCACCAAGTTTTAATCCATTACTTCTGTACTATTAATTGTATTCCCAAGAGATTTTACAGACAAACAGCCCTTATATAAATGAATATATACCTCAAACAGCCCTTATAGAAATGTTCAAATGTCTGTAAATCTATCCGACCAAACTGCGTGGTCATCAGTCCGTAGCTTACAAACTACTTAAACCTTGGTAAACTAACCTAAGGACAAACACACACACCCATGCCCCAGGGAGGACTCGAACCTCCACGACGAGCAACCGCGCGCTCCGCAGCGAGACGCTTTAGACCGCTCGGCTACTCCACCGCGACTAATAAAAATGAATATATACCTGAAGAATGGTAGGAACAAACAAATAAATACCCGCGCAACGCAGGGTTTTCAGCTAGTTACTTATATTAACAGATCTGCAGAATGTCTTACCTCGACTTGCTTGCGCTTGCTACAACTCGAGCCGAGGCGTCAGCCTAGGTAAGCTCCTTTATTTCACAGTTTTGTTCCAGGCTTAAAGCTGAGTAATTTGTTTACAAAAGATACTGACGGTTGTTCATTTTTCTTTGACAATAAACACGAAGGACATATGCAAGTGCACCACGAACACTGTAGAGAAGTGTACGGTACAAGGAAAAGTTTAGACATTTAATGTAATGTAATAAATGGAACAAGTGGTGAGTGGACTTCGGCGGTGGAACAGGGAAGTGTTACGATGGCGTAAGCCGGCAGCGTCGCGAAGCAGAGTGGGTCGGGCGCTCAGCAAAATTAAGTAGCTCAAAGCAAACTCCAAGCGTCGTAAGTGTGTCGACAGCCGCGCCTGCTATCCAACGACTCCGAACAGCGGTGTTGCTTAAGGGAAGAAGCAGCCACGGTCTACGTGACCGAAAAATAGGACTCGATCACGTGTAGCAAGTCAGCTAGCCTTCATCGATGAAATGCAAACCAACGGCGTCAACTCCGGCATATAAAGATTGGTGGAAATGGCAGGCTAGTCAGAGTCAGGGAGTCGACCACGGCTAGAGAGAAAGAGTGTCGGCCACGGCTGGGCAGATACCTGCCGCCCGGACTGCGCCACTCGTCGCTGCTAACGTTAATCTTTAGTTGAGTTGGGCGCAGGTTGCGAGTTCTGCAATGCGGCTGCTGCGTCGCTGCGGTCTACACGGGAAGTAGAGTCCGGAGTCATTGAAGACGGTGAGCAGCGAGGGGCAGAGCGGAGTCATCGGCTTCGTCAGCGAGCTACCAGCGCGGCCCGTGGCAATACACGCACACTCTCCACTTCAATACATGTTTTGTCGATTAAACCGTGTTTTACTGTCGTCCTTTTCCCAGGTTGAGTAGAGCTCACAGCCCACAGATGCATCGCTATCCTGACATTTATCGCGAGTCTTTAATTCAGCGCAAAGTTCCTAGTGATTGAAAAAAAGCGCAGGTGACTCCCGTTTATAAGAAAGGAAAGAGAACTGACCCACATAATTACAGGCCAATATCGTTGACATCAGTTTCATGTAGGATTTTTGAGCATATTCTCAGTTCGAATATAGTAAATTTCATTGAAACGGAAAAGTTTATTTCTATGAATCAGCACGGGTTTAGGAAACATCGTTCATGTGAAACTCAGCTTGCCCTTTTCTCACATGACATCTTGGGAGCCATGGATAAAGAGCAACAGGCGGATTGTGTATTTCTCGACTTCAAAAAGGCGTTCGACGCGGTGCCACACTGCAGACTGCTAACGAAGATACGAGCTTGTGGAATAGGTTCACAGATTTGTGACTGGCTGGAAGACTTCCTAGGTAATAGAACGCAGTACGTTGTCTCGACAGCGAGTGTCCATCAGAGACGAGTGTATCGTCAGGCGTGCCCCAGGGGAGTGTGATAGGACCGCTTTATTTTCTATCTATATAAATGAACTGATTGACAGAGTAAGTTGTAATTTGCGGCTGTGGTGTATGGGAGGGTGTCGTCTTTAATTGACTGTAATAGCATACAGGATGACAGACAAAATTTCTAGTTGGTTCGAAGAATGGCAGCTAGCTCTCAATGTAGAAAAATGTAAGGTGATGCGCATGAGTAGGAAAAACAATCCCATAAGGTTCGAATACAGCATTAGTAGTCAGCTTCTTGATGAAGTCGCGTCGTTCAAATATCTAGGCGTAACATTGCAGAGCGATATGATATGGAACGAGCATGTAAGGACAGTCGTGAGTAAGGCGGACAGCCGACTTCGATTTATTGGGAGAATTTTGCGAAGATGTACTTCACCTGTAAAGGAGAACTCGTATAAAACGCTTGTACGATCACGTCTTGACTATTGCTCAAGTATTTGGGATCCGCAGCAGATCAGTTTAAAGAAAGACATAGAGGCAGTTCAGAGGCGAGCAGCTAGGTTTGTTACTGGTAGGTTCGACCAATGCGCGAGTGTCACGCAAATGCTCCGGCAACTCAATTGGGGATCGCTGGAAGAAAGACGACGTTCTTTTCGTGAATTTCTGTTGAGGAAATTTAGAGGGCCGCAATCTGAAGCTGAGTGTAGTACGATCTTGCTGCCGCCTACTTATATTTCGCGTGGTGATCACAAAGACAAGATAAGAGAAATTAGGGCTCGTACGGAGGCATATAAACATTCTTTTTTTCCTCGTTCTATTCGGGAGTGGAATAGGAAAGGAAATGCCTAGTAGTGGTACAGTGTACCCTCCGCCACGCACCTTACGGTGAATGGCGGAGTATGTACGTAGATGTAGATGTAGAACATAACAAATGATAAGAAATAGGTAAAACAGCAGATGTCTCAGGTAAACACCCTGACAATCACCTAAATAACACTGTACAAATGTTTGTTCAAATGTTTGTATAGTCTACGGGACTTAACTACGGGGTCATCAGTCCATAAACTTACAAACTACTTATGAACTACTTACGAACTAGGGCGGCACAAATATCCATGCCCGAGGGGGGATTCGAACCCCCGACCGTAGTGGCCGTGCAGACCGTGACTGGAGGGCCTTAGTCCCCTCGGCCACCGCAGCCGGCTAACACTGTACAACACTAAAACATAGTAAGTAACTGATTAAACTTTTAAGTGACTGTAACAAAATGAATCTGTAAGCAGCACCCTCTCCTAATCTTACACCTGCGGAAAGGCTTCCCTGCCGGCCGCGGTGGCCGCGTGGACTGAGGCGCTTCAGTCACGGTCTGCACGGCCACTACGGTCGGGGGTCGAATCCCCCCTCGGGCATGGGTATTTGTGCCGTTCTTAGTATAAGGTAGTTCGTAAGTAGTTTGTAAGTTTAGGGCCTGATGACCCCGTACTTAAGTCCCATAAGCTTAACAAACATTTGAACATTTGAAAGGCTGCCCTCCCCAACATCTTTTCAAACAGTTGAATTTTTGTTACAGTATAAATGTCATTTACCGTCAAAATCTCGACAGATTTCGAAAAACGTCCAAAGTATATGTTTCAAGTAACAATACAAAACTCATTGTTGCTCCTGTATCTGTTAAAAAGAAGACTGGGTTAAAAAAAATTTCTTGCAGTCGGTGGTCGGTTACCGAACCCAGTACCTTCCACAGCGCAGCGCGATGCCGCTTACCACATGGCTGTTCTTGCTAGGTGAAGAGTAGTGGCTTCATTAATGTTCACGATCGCATCTTCTGAAGTCTTTTACAGTTGCAAAACGTCATATTGATCATAGCTATTTATTTTTTTATATCAATGCTACCGGTTTCGGTTAGTATACCAATATGAAGCGTTTGCAGAGTTTAGCTAAAAATTCAAAATTGTAAAATAAGTATTTGTTGTCATTATTGTAATGGATTACAGTGATGACAACAAATACTTATTTACAATTTTGAATTTTTGTGTTACGACATGTTAAACTTTTAGCTAAACTCTACTAACGCTTAATAACAGTAAACTAACTGAAACCGGTAGCACTGAGATAAAAAATAAATAGCTATGGTCAATATGTCGTTTTGCAATTATGTCAAAGCTGTTAAGCTCCACCTGTTCACCTTTCTGAATCTTTTACAGTTGACACGTCTTTAATTTACAGTTATAACAAATATGACGTGTTTTTGATGATGGACGGATGTTCATGGAGTAGTAGCTCCATTGCCTTTGCTTCAGGACCATTCGTGTGTAACAAAGCTCGAGTATCCAGGAGCTGGCGTCTCGACCAGCTCCAATGCCAATGTTAAAAGCGCCGTTTCCCCTCGCCCCTCCCTGCCGCGGGAGCGACCATATGCTACCTCCAGGGGGTTCAGGAGAGAATTTGAACCTCAGCCGCGCATGCGCGTTGCAACGCTGCGGCCACTGCTGCCCTATATTGGGGTCGAGCTGCGATCGAATACGTGATGTCACCGCGATAAAAATACTTTTAATGTGCATATAAAATGATCTGATAGGAGAACAAAACGAAGAATTTTAAAGATAAATCTGAAGCATTGAATTAAAATTTGTGATGCGACCGGGAATCCAACCCAGACCTCCATGCTTACTAGACAGACGTCTTACCGCTAGATCACAGCAACACTAGCGACCAAGGCGCCGCAAAATAGTCTAAGCACGATTTCCTTTGCATTACAAACTTTAATTCAGCTTCTGTGTTTAATAGAATAGAATAGAATATTCTCGAGGTGCTATTCCACTGCATGGAGAGCCTTGGAGCCTTCTATGGAACACAGACGCTGAATTAAAGTTTGTTATGAGAAGGAAAGCGTGCTTAGACTATTACGAGGCGCCTTAGTAGCTAGTGATGCGGTGATATAGCGGTAAGACGTCTGCGTAGTAATTATGTGAAGGAAATTATGCTTAGACTACTCCGAGGCGCATTAGTAGCTAGTGATGCGGTGGTCCAGCGGTAAGACGTCTGCCTAGTAAGGAAGGAGGTCTGGGTTCGATTCCCGGTGGTATCACAAATTTTAATTCAATGCTTCAGATTTATCTTTAAATGTCTTTGACATATTCGAAACGAAAAACCGTCTCAGTGACTGTATATTTCTATTCAAACGAAGGATGTTTTTTTTTTTTCCCTCCACGGCGAGAATTTTTTCCGAAGGTTCACTTACCACTGAAAACATAGGAGGCAAATGTTCAAATGTTTGTTAAGCTTATGGGGCTTAACTACGGGGTCATCAGTCCCTAAACTTGCAAACTACTTATCTACTTCCTAAGGACGGCACAAATATCCATGCCCGAGGGGGGATTCGGACCCCCGACCGTAGTGGCCGTGCAGGAGCGCCTCAGTCCCCTCGGCCACGCGCCGCCACTGGTTTCGGGTTTTGGCAAGGCTTCCGCGCGCCCGTTCGCGACGCATGACGCGTGACGCGTATGAGTCGTGAGCGGGCTGCCGAGGTGTCCCCGCGGCGGCTGCAGGTGCTCAGCGGTGGACGTGGCCAGCCACACGTAGCCCCAACCAGCCGCCTTGGCCCGCTTCGACACCTGCGCCACAGGCACTGCTGCCGGCGGTCCTCAACGCCACAGACAGGTCTCTCTGCCCCGAGGTCTCTCCGCTGGGACTTGCGACTTTTATTTCATCAGGTACTGTGGGACCGCACTGCGGCAAAGCCAAGTCCACACTGTGCGAATGCCATGTGTGTATCGTGCAGGCTACGTCCCGCTGTTCCAGTTATCAGGGCTTTTTTCCCCTTGTTCCGCTCACATCCGGAGCGCAGGAATACAACGCTCTCTTTGCATTAAAACGTTCTCTCGGTCTCTGGTTGTGACACACCAATTATACATGTCAGGCTGCACTTGGTGACGTGCAAATCCGTTACATCTCGCAGTGGTTTCTGAAATCCACTAACCTCGCGACTCCAAAAGTGTGTGCTAGCAGAATTGGTGGATAAGGCTGCGATAATAATATAGATTTCTGTTCCGCAGGACCTGATTGAGGATTAAGACCCCGTGGCCATGGAACAAATCAATACATGAAGCTTAACACACTCTTAAGCCTAAGTGAAAAGTTCAAAAACGAAAAAAAGAAGAAAAAACAAGGAATTAGCTTAATTGTTTAAGTTTTCCAGGATTCATCTATAGAATAAAAGGAGTGAGCCATAAGATTTGAAATCACGTGTGTACTAAGATTCTTAAGAAACGATGTATAGTAGTCTCACAACTATCTGTAGTTTTTACTGTTAATGTACAAAAGTAACAATCATTCCATTGTTAATTTGACAATAAACATCCCACTGATGATGCTGCAACGCCAGCGAAACATGTATGGGAGAAATGAAAAAATGTGTTTGCTCAAGGCGGACCAAACCTATAAAGCAAATTTATTCTTAAGTTCTTGTTGCAGCTCGCTGAAAATAGGTGCTGTAGAATACTGCACACCTTCCTGCACAAGTGTCAAGGTGGAGTGATCCAAATGTAGGTTCGGCTTCTGGCTAGTATTCACCGAGTGAAACCTGCCAACTCGTGGGAATAAGGTAATATTATTAACAACAAACGACATTAAAGAAAATACGTATTGCGACGCCAGTGTCAGAATTGTTAGACTACTGAAAAGGGGTCTAAATGACGTTCTTGTACCTACACCACATATTGCCCGAACCGCCCGTTTCTGAGCCAAAAATATCCTTTTCGTATCATTCGAGTTACCCAAAAAAAAAAAAAAAAAAAAAACACCGTACATCATAAGTGAATGGAAGTAAGTGTAGTAGACTACGTTTCGTGAAGATAAATCACTTATTGCAGATATTGTTCTAATGGTAAATAAATCAATTTCGTTGTAATTGCAATTATCATCTATTATACTTCGAAATGGAACTGTGATACTGAGAGGTTGGTGATATTTCAGTATCGCATTTTCAGGAAATTTACTACAAGGCTCGTCAATTCGCAACTTCGAAAAAGTCTGACGGAACGTAATGCACATCTGTATTCAATAGTCAATCTTTATTTAAAACATGAAACTGTAAATAGGTAAAAATTCCCGAGAGAGAGTGGTATACCAGCTGCCAGCCAATACCCTAAATAAAATGGTGGACGCCAGTTCAGTTTGCCTCAAACATGGCGGACCTATCTACATCTACATGGGATACTCTGCAAATCACATTTAAGTGCCTGGCAGAGGGTTCATCGAACCACCGTTATACTATTTTATCTCCCATTCGATTCTCCGTTCGAGCTCTGATTTCTCGTATTTTATTCTGATGATCATTTCTACCTATGTAAGTGGGAGTCAACAACATATTTTCGCATTCGGAGGAGAATGTTGGCGATTGGAGTTTCGTAAGTAGCCCACGCCACAGCGATAAGCGCCGTTGTTGTAATGATTCCCATCCCAGATTGTGTATCATTTCCGTAACGCTGTCTCCCCTGTATTGTGGCAATACGAAACGACCTGCCCTTCTTTGGACTCTTTCGATGTCCTCCGTCAAACCCACCTGATAAGGATCCCACACTGTGCAGAAGTACTCCAAAAAAGGACGGACAAGCGTAGTGTATGCAGTTTCTTCAGTAGTTCTATTGCATCTTTCAAGGTTGTTGTTGTAAATGTATCGGACCAAACTGCGTGGTCATCAGTCCGTAGCTTACAAACTACTTAAACTAAGATAAACTAAACTAAGGACAACACACACACCCATGCCCCAGGGAGGACTCGAACCTCTACGGCAAGCAACCGCGCGCTCCGCAGCGAGACGCTTTATACCGCTTGGCTACTCCACCGCGGCCATCTTTCAAGGGTTCTGCCAATAATACGCAGTCATTCCCACGACGTTATCTACGTGTTCTTTCTATTTAAGTCTGAAGTAATAGTAATTCGCAGGTATTTCGTGGAGTTTACGGCCTTCTGTAGGTGAATTCATGGACGACTTCAAACTTCTCATTATTTAGAGTCAATTGGCAATTTTTACACACTTCTCATTATTTAGAGTCAATTGCCTTTTTTTTTCTTTTTTTTTTTTTACCACAGTGATATCTTACTCAGATCTTTCTGCAGTTGGTTTCGATCTTCAGATGTTTTTACTAGACTGTAAATGACGGCGTCATCTGCAAACAACCTAAGAGAGCTACTTGGATTTTCCCCTAATAAGGAACAGCAGAGGACCAATAACACGACCCTGTGGAACGCCCGATATCACCTCTGTTTTAGTCGATGCCTTACCATCGGTTACTACGGTGTCCTCTCTGACAGGTAATCCGTTATCCAGTCGCAAATTTGGGGCGATAATGAAATTCAAGCTCGTTGTAACACACAGTACTAACTCCATATTGAGCTCAGTGGTGCGGCCCCTTACAGTGGCTGCAGCAAGGACGACGTTCCCACAGCAGCGGGCAGGCTAGGCCGGCCGTATACAAGAAGCGGCAGAACGGAAGGCCGGCATTCTGCGCTCGCTGCTAACGGGGTCAGCTTTGTCGTCGCAGGTGCTGTTGTTTTGTCACTCAGTGCGGCAGGCGCCTACTTGCACAGCCTACTGCTATTCGCGTTTGCTTAATCACTACGTTTACGTTCAACACATCTTTCCGAAGACGAAAACCGAATTTCGTATACCGTTTTTCGTTCTCGCGTTTACATGGTATAGCCTGAATCGGATTTCCTAGCCCACTTTAGATGGCGGCTGAATAACAGCTGATTCAATTCCTGATTTAGTCAGGCCCAACTAGCTTAAATTTCATAGAGTGGTCGGTAAAGTCGGCCGCCATATTTTTGGTGGTCAGTACACTTGAGAGGAGTATGTCTACCGTTGTTGTTGAGCTTGAAGTGTTGTATTTAGTTTATATTGTATGTAGTGTGTATTGCCTATACAACTTTTGCTGATGAAATTATGCCTAAAGTGTGTTGAGCATTCAAATGCTCAAATCGAAATGATAAAACGACACTTACTTCGTCCAAGAACATCACACATTTTGCCTTGTTTGATCTCAGTCTGTCTATACTAGGGTTGCCAGATTGAACTCAAGGCAGGCCCGGAGACCAGACGTGCCCCCCTCCCCCTTGGCCAATGACTCACCCCATCCCCCAACAGCAAGTGTCCTCCCTCCCCCACTCCTCACCGGTGGAACATTGCTAGGGGTGGTCTTCACTTCACATGCCGCAGCTGACCGGCCAGGCCGCCAGTTGCTGTGGATCAACAATCGGCACACTTCAGTCGGCGTGGCGGCAGCATCCAAGCTGCTCACATCAACAGCTGCGCCTCCGAAGAGTTGCCGCTTGTGGCTCCGCGCACTGTGAAGGATTGCGCGCCACGAAGAAGAGCTTCTCACTGGCTCCATGTGGAGAGAAGGGGCACACTTACCGTCTGCTCCCTGTTACGACCACTTGCTGCCGCGTAAAGAAGTAAACTTGAGGGCATAAAATGATTAAACGTAATAATACTGTACTTTCTATGAGAGATAAATACGAGCTTATTACTGTACTAAAAGAGATGTCTGTTATAAATACATTTACTGTAAAGTACTTATTGGCAAATGAAACTGCACAGTTCGATTATTCGAATAAACCAGTTTTCCGAACACTCACGTTCCACAATTAGTTCGGATAATCGACGTTCTAATGTAATATCAATTAAGCATTATACACCGAAGTACAGGATATCAACAACGATCGCGAATTGTATAGTGAATTGATCGACAGTGCTATACTGCGTACGGCGCGAGTTGAGCTCTGACAGCTAGCAGCGCAGTTGCCGCGGTGCGCGAGGCTGCTCCCGCCAGACGTTCGAATCCCCCCTAGGGCATGGATGTTGTGTCCTTAGTTTAAGTTACGTTAAGTACGATGTAGATCGTCGATACATGAGCGTAGTACTTAAAAAGCGTCGTAAAAAAAAGAAAAAAAATGGTAAGATGAAGGTTACATTCACGCCCAGAGATGAGAGTCATTCGCCCGTAGACCCGGAGAATTCATTCCAAACCCGGGCACTCCGGGCGGCGCCCGGAGATCTGGCAACCCTAGTCTATACTCAAACAAAGTTCCTGACTATCGCACTTAGCTGCCCCAAGAGTGAAGCTTCAGATGACCATCCTGGAATTCCCTTGAAGTTCACGCCATAAAAAATGCCCGGTTTCCTACCTAGTGTGGTTTGAGATATTTCTTCTGACGCTCCTGTGGTTGACGAAACCACATTTTTGTGTACACATTCTTTAAAAGTATTTTCATTTGCTGTTGACAATAGTTGATCGACCATGGTTGACATTATAAAGTTTTACTATATTTTTGAGTAATTACAGTTTATTCTACCGATACTCAGCTTTTCAACATTACGATGTATGGGGGTTCTGCTCGCTGCAACATTATTCTCCTGGGGCGTCGTGGTAGAAATAAATACTCAATATGTACAATTTTTCACTTCTTCTTTAATTTGAATCAAACGTCTTCTCCACCAAAACATAACAGTTTCAAAACATACACAAATTAGAAAGCATCAGCACGCTAGTACTTCCATTAAAAAACACAGACTGACATAGCTTCCAGTGCACTTGACAAACGACTAAAAATCGAACTCCCCAACGCAAGGCGGTGAGGCAAATATGTAACATCGGCAATAATGACATTGCATTACGCATTGTTCATAACAATTGAATATACTAATTTACAATTAATTTACAATTAACGAACACAACAGTAAAACATTTCATGTACACAAAAATAATCACAATATAAAATGAAAACTATACATACAATAATTTTACATGGTGCATATCTTTTTAAGTCGAAATCTCCAAACTTTCTGTTTGACAACAAAGTGCGATATTAAATGTCAATAAATTTGTTAATGAGTACGTCGTACACGTTCGTAACATATATTGAACTATCAAATATCTTGTCCATTCTCAAAATATACTCCAAATCTTATGTCAGTCAATATATACAACGAATAACAATATTCAAATCTCGACTATTGCATTAATTATTACAATTAGCTGGTCAACACAACTTGTTTATGAGCCTAACATATATACAATGTTATTTATTTTAATGTCTTTATGTAGATACAAAAGTTTTTACCATTCGTCTGTCTATTCATTGAAATAATGTACAATGACAAAACTATTGTTTATAGAACTGGCTGGAAAGCATCAAAACAAATCTCTAAATTAATTAAATCTATCACTTTTTTTAATCACCAAGACACTGTCCTACACCGATTCCTAGGCTGCCTATTTCGTTTTTAACAAACTTCCCACGCAACATGTATCACTATTGAACCACACGGTTCCGGGTCTGACGCAGACGGTATCGTACGATAACATTGAGATGAGAGGGGCAGCAGTATCATCAAAATGGTACAGTCTTAATCGGATTTCCTAGCCCACTTTAGATGGCGGCTGAAAAACAGCTGATTCAGTTCCTGATTTAGTGAAGCCAATCACTATTTTTCTTTACTTATACAAGGTGATACAAAAGGGTACGGCCAAACTTTCAAGAAACATTCCTCACACACAAATAAAATATGTTATGTGGACATCTGTCCGGAAACACTTAATTTCCGTGTTAGAGCTCATTTTGTTACTTCTCTTCAGATTACATTAGTTATGGAATGGAAACACACAGAAACAGAACGTACCAGCGTAACTTCACACACTTTGTTACAGGAAATGTTCAAAATGTCCTCCATTAGCGAGAATACATGCATCCATCCTCCATCGCATGGAATCCCTGATGCGCTGATGCAGCCCTGGAGGATGGCGTATTGTATCACAGCCGTCCACAATACGAGCACGAAGAGTCTGTACATTTGGTACCGGGGTTGCGTAGAAAAGAGCTTCCAGATGCCCCCATAAATGAAAGTCAAAAGGGTTGAGGTCAGGAGAGCGTGGAGGCCATGGAATTGGTCCGCCTCTACCAATCCATTGGTCACCGAATCTGTTGTTGAGAAGCGTACGAACACGTCGACTGAAATGTGCAGAAGCTCCATCGTGCATGAACCACATGTTGTGTCGTACTTGTAACGGCGCATGTTCTAGCAGCACAGGTAGAGTGTCCCATATGAAATCATGATAACGTGCTCCAGTGAGCATTGGTGAAAGAGTATGAGGCCCAATCAAGACATCACCAACAATTCTTTCCTTCAATTGGGCCAACTGGCGGTGAATCGATGAAGTACAGTACATACTAACGAAACAATTGGGTATTTTGACAATTATCTGCACGAATTATTTCAATTTATATTTAAATAGAAATACTAAAATGAGCTCTAACATGGAAATTAAGCGTTTCCGGACACATGTCCACATAACATTTTTTTTTTCTTTGTGTGTGAGGAATGTTTCCTGAAAGTTTGGCCGTACCTTTTTTTAACACCTTGTATACACAGATTCATGTTCACTTTAATATTTATACAGCTATAGCTGCTCCAGGGTCAACGTTCAAGGAACTAGAATCCAAACTAACATCTGCTTTCGAATAACTCGCTTTCTACTACGATGACAACTACCTGAAACCCAATCCTGATAAAACCGTGGTGTGTGCGGTCCATCTGCGCAATAAGGAAGCAAGAAAAATGCTGTTTATCACCTGGAAAGGACGGAATCTAAATCACAGTTACCACCCAAGATTCTTGGGAGTAAAGCTGGATGGCTCTTTAACTTTCAAATAGCACTGCATGCACACTAAACAGAAAATCTGTGCTAGGAACAATCTTATTCGCAAACTAACGAACACCAAGTGGGGAGCACAGCCCAGCGCTTGCTCTCGGCTTGTGTTTCTCTCCTGCTGCTCCAGTATGGCAGAACTCTGCACACGCTAAGCAAGATGAAGTGGCCTTAAATGAGACGGGCCGCATAGGCACAGGATGCTTAAGACCAACTCCTGCCAGCAATATCTTCCCACCAGATGTAAGGAGACAGGTAGCAGCGGAGACTGAAAAGAAGAAACGAGAAGAAGATCCGAGGCACCTAATGTTTGGAATCCAGCCCCTCCATCACGGTTGAAATCGAGGGAAAGCTTCCTTCTCACAACCTCATCAATTCCAACGTCTGCAGAATCTCGTCGAAATGAGCTGTGGAGAGCCAAGGCACCAGGAGGACTGTGGATAGCAATAGAGAAGCTACGAGCAGGACCCAACCTGGAAGACCCTCAACAGGCTGAGAACCGCAGTGGCAAAGTGTAAAGGCAATATGAAGAAGTGGTGTGTCACTGACGATGAACTTTGTGAGTGTGGTGAGAGACAGGACACTGAACACTAGCTTTTATGCAAGAATCTTAGTGTACATTGTAACGTGCAAGACTTGTTCGCTGCCAATGACAATGCTATACTGATAGCAGAGTATTGGAGCAACAAAGTCTGATGTTGTTATTAACTTATTTATACTACATCGTAAGTTAATATTCAAAATTGTATTGTGAAGTAGTGCCTAGTATACTCGGTAAAGAAAAAAAAAAAAATCAGAAAATATTAATCTGTCCATATGTGCCGAAAATTTGTAACAGGAAAACACAACGCTTCAAAAACGGTTGCGTTTACACGAGCACGAAAATCGATTGTGGAACTGGAAAACGGCTTCAGAGAAGCGGATTTACAGAATCGATTTTGAAGTGTTTACATGACTAACCAAAAGCGGAATTGCGAAATCGGTTTACGAAATCAAGTCTTGGGAGTCCATGTAAACTGGATGATTGTTCGGCACAATTCAGTCGAAAGCTTGCATACCCACCAGTATACATTGTAATCCGCCGTAGTTATGGCTGCCCAAAAAATCGAAAAGCTGTCTCTTCTATATTATACACAGATTGGTAAAGGATTCTGGTGAAACTAGCTTATAAAGAGCATCTAAATAGATACAGGTATTAATTTTGACCACATTGTCATAGGAGATAAAAAACAGCGATCTATTTGATATGAATAATATACAGAAAACAGTGACCTACTGGCAGCACAACAGCCCAGGACAACCCAACCCAGCCGAGCACAGCGCTGGCCACATGGACTGTGTATAATTCTGAAGATGACCTACATCAGGTTGAAACTAGTTAATTAAAACTATCAATCTCTGCGATCAAGAATGTTTTCTGTATATTATAGATACAGGTATCACTGAACATTGTGACGCTACAACGACGTACAACACAGCGAAAAGCTTGTTTGACAGCGGAGAGCGCCGAAAGTTGCGAAGACTTAACAGGAAATCAGCCGCTCCGAGGAGGTAAGACGACCAGCTTCGCATCGGCGGGCGGAGAGCACATGGAAAACACGCTGGCGGACGTGACGTCATGTTCAACTGCAAATTTTTTCCGCCGAAAAGCGGCATTGTGTTAATTTTTAAATACTAGGCTGACACCATTACAGTACAGACTAGCACGGGGAAGCAAATGAAAGAGGGGAACAGCGCGATTCAGATTCCGTATTGACATCATTTATATTAATTTTATATCAAATGTTATTCAGAAAACTAATATTTGTTCACTTGGAAAATCCAGAGGCTAAACTAATTGAACTACAGTAACGAGCGAGGGCTCAAATGAAAGGTCTCATCGGGACGCAAAGTTTGGTATAACCATATGATCTGCAACTTTAAACTGAATAATGCTTTTTTCAGGAAGAACAATAACGATTTGTTAATATAAATTAATGCAAGACAGATACATAAACAGTGAGGCAGTGATAAGTTGCAAGTCTCATAAACACACATTATGACCTGTTTAGAATATATTATTTTTGTTTATCTAGTATGTTGTCATTGTGCAAATTATTTTTTTTTTTTTTTTTGTTTATCGACCTATTTTGTTCAAATTTATGAGCACAGTAATTCTGAACAGTGCACTGGAAAGAGGCCTGGAAAATCTACCTGAAAAACTAAGTAAATAATTGCTTAAATATTCATTGTGCGATGGCCGAAAGACTTATTTGTCGGTCATGCTGAAAACATTCATTTGTTTAAACTTAGGATTTTAGTGAAATCCACCACTTTTATGGTTTTATACGCCTTCCGACAATTCCGAGAATTCGGGTTGTTGAATTCTACCTCCTGCGTATACCCATCTAAGAAATCTCTTTGTCCTGTTTCAATGCAAACGATTCTTTACAACGGGTCACGTACCGATAATCGAGCAGCCCAGAAGACGTTTACACCCTATAGTAATAAAAAAAAGGCGTGAAATAATTTTCCGATTTCCGACCGTCTACACTAAAACATTTATTTTTCGAAAGCACTAACCTAACAACACCCTTATTCGAAATGACACTCGCCAATACAGCAACCACTGAACGGAGATAGTACTTTACCTACCCAATAGCTAGGAAGCAACTTACAACAGATTTGCAGTTCTGTAGATCAAGATCGACCAGCCCTTTACACACAAAAATTCTTACTTTATCCTGCTTTTCTGTGATTTCTTTTTGGATTCCACTAAACGGTGATACTTTGTTGCCAATCAGTTGGTGTTTTTGCCTTATCAATGATCTTGTTGACGAGTTCCGTTAACCAATCTGCTGGCTTCTAATAACGGGAACACTACAACTCTGCTGAAGTATAAGATTATACAAACATAATTATATGATACTATTTTAGTGTTGAAACACACACACACACACACACACACACACACACACACACACACACACACACACACACAAACATATATACAGGGTGTTTCACTAAGTGTGTTTGCCTCTGTAACTTATAAAATAATAGGTGACAGGAAATTTTAATGCGGTAGGTCAACACAAGAAATGTTACACTTTCTGCGGAGCTATGAACATAGTTTATTGTATCATTTTCCAAAGAGTTAAAGCACAAAGATATAATTTTTTAAATGGAACAACAGTTTTTTCTATCGTGCATTGGATTCGTTGAAATCAGCTGCGTCCAAATCAATTTAAATTACATTCGTATCACTGTTAGTTTGTGAGCTACAACCCTTCAAAGTTTCAGAAGCAGATACCACACGCTGTACATAATACATGGCTGTGTGGTGGGGTTGGGGCGCCATGGTCCTCATTCATGGCCCGAAAGGTCGCTCGATTTAACGCCAGTAGATTTCTTTTTGTGGGGATATCTAAAGGATCGTGTTTATGTCACTGAACCCACATCCCCAGATGATCTAAAACGGCGCATCGAGGACGCATGTCGCTCCGTTACACCGGCGATGTTACATCTCGTCCGCAGATCCTTTCGACGGCGCATTGCATTATGCATTGATGAACATGGTCACACATTTGAACATCTCATGTAAATCAACTTCCCACCGCCATAACATCCATCACCCACCACACAGCCATGTATTATGTACAGAGTGTGGTATCTGCCCCTGAAACTTTGAAGGGTCGTAGCTCCCAACTAACAGTGATAGCAATCTAGTTTAAATTGATTTGGACGCAGCTGATTTCAACGAATCCAATGCATGATAGAAAAAACTATTGTTCCATTTCTAAAAATTATATCTTTGTGCTGTAATTCTTTGGAAAATGATACAATAAACTATGTTCATAGCTCCGCAGAAAGTGTAACATTTCTTGTGTTCACCTACCGCATTAAAATTTCCCGTCACCTATTATTTTATAAGTTACAGAGGCAAACACCCTATATATATATATATATATATATATATATATATATATATATATATATATATTAACAAGAGCAAAACTAGGGTAATGGAGTGCAGTGTAAGAAAATCAGGTGATGCTGAAGGAATTAGATTGGGAAACGAAGCAATAAAGGAGGTAGATGAGTTTTGTTACTTGGGCAGTAAAATAACAAATGATGGTCGCAGTACAGAGGATATAAAATGCAGAATGGCAATGGGTAGAAAAGCGTTCTTGAAAAAGAGAAATTTGTTAACATCGAACATTGATCTAAGCCTAAGGAAGTCCTTTCTGAAGGCATTTGTATGGAGTGTTGCCTTGTATGGGAGTGAGACATGGACGATAAACAGTGCAGACAGGAAGAGGATTGAGGCTTTTGAAATATGGTGCTACAGAAGAATGCTGAAGATTAGGTGGGTGGATCGCGTAACTAATGAGGAGATACTGAACAGGATTGGCGAGAAATAAATTTCTGGCATACCTTGACTAAAAGAAGGGATAGATTGGTAGGACACATTCTTAGACACCATGGAATTGTGAATTTAGCGTTGGAGGGAAGTGTATGGGGTAAAAATCGCAGAGGAAGACCAAGAGATGGATACAGTAAGCAGATTCAGACAGATGTAGGTTGCCGTTCTTATGTGGAGATGAAGAGGCTTGCTTAGGATAGGGTATTGTGGAGAGCTGCATCAAACCAGTCTCCGGACTGAAGACCACAACAACTATATATATATATATATAATAGCGACTTTTAAATAATTTTCTTGTAACAAAAGCAGCGAACTGCCCGAGAGGTGTGAGGTCCCGGCCGTGCCCTGTGCCCAGTCATGGTCGCCCTTGCGAAGCTGCCTGCCTTGAGCGCCCCATGAGTCGCAACTACTGTGCAGGATTCGTTACCTACGGGTGCATATGCTGTCCCCCATTAGGAGTCACAGACTGGAGAATGGGACGAAACGAGAGGACAGAGCATAGTAAGTGCTACAAGTTGCTTCACACAAAGCAAAAAATGGCTGACAACAAAAATACTGACAACATAATTACTGACGGCAGTATATTCAATGGCTCTGTCTAAAGATCCAATAAAACCAAATGAACATTGGGGGGGGGGGAGGCAGAAGACCGCATCTTGCCCCCCTCCCCGCCCCCCCGTGTTTGTAATTGAGGGGGGGGACGTCTGCCCCTCCTACCCTCCCCTTCCCCCCCCCCCCTCCCCCCACACACACACTCCTTACGTTCTGAGTATACCAGGTGTTTTCTCTTAAGAATAATAAGTGGACAGATGTAAGTTTTGTGTCCCAGCCTCGTCGCCACTTGTGTGTCCCGTTTCCGTCGTAGGTGTCGGTGGCCGAGTGGAATGAGACCGACACAGGAATAAAGATAGCACGTGGGTGCAGGTACGGAGAGAGCAGCCAGAAACTATAAACACTAGGGTAAATTAGAACGAGATATATATTGAACAGAATTTATAAAATACTTAACTTTTACAGAGTACTGCAGATACATAGTTGAGCTAGAGTCCTGCCTAGTGCCTAACTGATAGCCAAGTCTTCACTGGATTCCGAAGTCTTTACTGGTTCCTAACTCAGTCCCAAGTGAACGATGACGTTCAATGCTGGCCACGAGCGGAGTTTTAGCAGAGGGCGCTCGTGGCTGTCGTCGTAAGAACGCCGCGTCGTGCGTGCATGGCGGCGCGCGGCGAAAGCAGGTGGCGCGCACTTTGTACTTGTGCGACACCACACCCCTTCCCCACAAACCGCCGCGCCGTCGTGGCGTAGGGCTGAGGGCCACGGCGACGGCACTGGGAGGAGGGCCTGGGCGGGGGCGTTACTGGTGGGACGGGCGTCGTAGCTGAGGCTGGGATCGAGACGCCGTCCGCGCCCCGGTATACACCTTGCGATCCGCTGGAAAACCCGCGAAAACCAGCGGAAGGGCGCCCGCCCCCGCCCAGAGGGAGCAGGTCATCTTCTTCTGAGGTGCGTGGCCCAAGCTGGGGGCGCCCGCACGGTCCCGGAGTCCCTCTCGGTGACGCTGTCATCTGCGGCGGCGACAGCGGCGGCGACGACGGCGTCGGAGGTACGTCGACGTCCATAGGTATCTCGTAGTGCGGGGACGAACGATGTGGCTGTGCTCCCTGGCGGTGAACTGGGTCTGGAATCAAGAAACCGGAGACAGGATCGCGCGGCCTGTGCAAGCGCAATTGGTTTGCGTGGCGCCGCAGCTCCGACCCTGTGGAAGAACGTACAACATATATATTGCGACCGAGCACGCGCTGAATGGTGCCCGGCAACCATGTCTTCTTGTTGCCAGCAAACACCCTGTACAGCACCGACGTGGAAACCTGAAAACGCGTAGCGCCATACGAACCGACTTAGTGCGTGGGAGACTGCAGCAGGTGAAGGAGAGTGCGGTGACGGCGGCCGTGTAGCAGCTCGGCAGGAGACGGGCCGTCACGTGGCATGCATCGATACGTAGACAGGAAAATTTGAAGAGCTTGCTGCCTGGAGTGCTGACCTTTCATCTTCTCCATGTGAGACTTGAATGTTCGAACGAAACGTTCTGCTTCACCATTGGACTGAGGGTGAAAAGGTGCGGTGGTGATATGCTGAATGCCATTCACACGACAAAACTGTTGAAATTCCGCACTAACAAACTGAGGTCCATTGTCACTGACGATAGTTTCAGGCAAACCTTCGATGCAAAACACTGATGTTAAGGCACTGATCGTACTAGACGCCGTCGTTGAGTTCATGGCAATCACAAAAGGAAACTTGCTGAAAGCGTCTACAACGATTAACCAGCGCGTATTCCAGAAAGGTCCGGCAAAGTCAATATGTAAACGTTGCCATGGTCCCTTGGGGCGTGGCCAGTCTGAGAAACGCTGTGGAGGAGCCGCCTGATGCTCCGCACAAACTGTACACTGTGATGTCATGCTCTCTATCTGAGCGTCCATACCAACACAGGTACAATGACGTCTGGCAGTTGCTTTGTCCTAACAATGCCCCAATGTCCTTGATGCAGGAGGCGTAACACTTCTCGTTGCAGGGAACGAGGAACAATCACTCTTGCTTGGTCGTTGTCGGTATGCAACAACAGTACACCCTGACTTAAAGATAATGCATGACGTTGTGCAAAATAACGTCGAACCAGAGGCCGATCAATGTCTTTGGCTCTGGCAGGCCACCCTGAGCGAACAAAACGTGCTACCACACTTAGGTCTGCATCCGCAGCTGTTTCCTGTGCAACCCGACGAGAGTTCAAAGGAAAGTCTGCGACAGCGGAAGCATCTCTGGAGTCTATCTGACAACATGCCATTTCTGAAGAATCAAACGAAACATCCTGGCCAACCGGAAGTCGGGAAAGTGTGTCCGCGTTGGCGTGTTTAGTGGTAGGTCGGTACAAAATCTCATACTGATAATTAGACAATATCAAGGACCATCTCTGAAGCTTTTGTGCCGTTCTTGGCGGAATTGGCTTTGTGGGTGAGAACAACGACGTGAGAGGCTTGTGGTCTGTCAACAAATAGAATTTTCTGCCATAGAGATAATGATGAAACTTTGTGACGCCGTAATTGATTGCTAAGGCCTCCTTTTCTATCTGACTGTAATTCTGTTGCGTTGGCGTCAGTAGCTTGGATGCAAAGGCAATAGGACGATCGTGAGAACCAATACGATGTGAGATTACTGCGCCCAGACCGTACGACGAGGCATCAACTGCTAGCACTACAGGCTTCTGTGGGTCAAAGGGAATCAAACATGCATCACTGAGTAGTGCAGACTTTAATTGGTCAAAGGCAACCTGGCAATCTTTAGACCATACAAAAGGAACATTCTTCCTACGTAAGTGATGCAGTGGAGCTGCAATCTGAGAGGCATTGGGAATAAATCTGAAATAATAGTTAAGCTTTCCCATTACTGCTTGCAATTCGTGCACATTCTTAGGAGGAGGCAAGTCTTTGATTGCTCGAAGATGTGACAGTAAGGGATGAATTCCTTGGGCATTAATCACATGGCCTAGGTACTCTATTTCAGTTTGAAAAAACGAACACTTTGCTTTATTACAACGTAGACCTGCTGCAGTCAAAACTTTGAAAAGGCACTCCAGGTTTGCTAAATGTTCTGTACGTCCGGATACCACAATATCATCTAAATAGTTCGAACAACACGGTACAGAAACTGTCAGCTGTTCCAAAAAACGCTGAAAAATAGCGGGGCGGAAGAACTGCCAAAGGGTAGGCGTTGAAATTGAAAAAGGCCCATGTGAGTATTAATGACGAAAAACTTTTTTGACTCGTCATCAAGTAGAATCTGTAAGTATGCCTCTGCTAAATCAATCTTAGAAAAGAAACGAGACTGTCCTAATTTGTCCATTAGTTCGTCCGGTCTGGGCAGGGGATAAGTGTCTACAATTGTTTGACTGTTCACTGTTGATTTGAAGTCCGCACAGAGACGAAGTTTTCCTGACGGCTTGGGTATAATTACTATAGGCGAGGCCCACTGACTCGCAGAAACAGGAGAAATCACCCCACTATCTTGCCAACGTTTAAGTTCTTCGGCAACTGTATCACGCAAGGCGATAGGCACTGGTCTAGCTTTACGAAATTTTGGAACTGCAGATTCTTTTAAAGTTACATGTGCCACGAAGTCTTTTGCACAACCTAGTTCCGGCGAAAACAAGTCACCATATTTGTCACACAATGCATTGATTTTATCCTGAGGCACTATTGACGAAATTTGAAGCACATCTCTTTGAATTGATAAACCAAACAAGTCAAAAGCATCTAGTCCAAAAATGTTCTGTGTCGATTTGGCCTGAAGAACTACAAAAGCAACTGTTTTTGTTACACCTTGAAAAGAGGCGGGCAGGCTACACGTTCCTAGCACGGGAATATTTTGACCTGTATAAGCTGTTAACACTTGCTGTGACGGCGACAATTTTGGCGAACCCAGAAGTTCATAAGTATCTTTATTTATTAATGTGACAGCGGAACCAGTATCAAGCTGAAATTGCACCGTCTTATTGTCTATGAAGAGAGTCACAAACAGTTTTTGCTTGCGGCGCTCGACAGGTGCGCGAATGTGGGCAACGTCTGCTACGGTTTGTTTACTGCACTTGCGCGGGCCGCGTAGTGAAGTAAGCGGCGCAGACCCGGCACGCAGCGGATTAACAACACTGTCACTAGATGGCACTACCGCCTGATCGGCGTCCGCGCAAGCATGCGAAGCTACTCCAGATGTACTAACTACTGCACTACACTTTTGAGTAGCTACTTGATGTCTACTGTCACTAGCTACACAGTACTGGGCACTATTACAAGGAGCAGTTGCAGAAGGCACTATTTTCACTACAGGAATACACTGTTCATAGTCATTTTGCTTGTCCCGAACCCTTTTCCGTTGCACTGTTTTACGCGCTCGTCGGCGCTTGCTACGTGGTGCACTATATAGTTTTGCCATAGGCGCAGAACTACTTTCTTGCAATTGAGATCCAAGGAAAGCACTGTTCAATTCCACAGCCCGTATAACATTTACAGAATGTACTGTTCTCGCACTCTGCGAAGCACTGTTTCTAACGGTACCGTTCTTTGAGTTTTTAATTTGCATACACACAGACTGTACATGTCCTGATTTGCCACATTGATAACAGGTTGCGTTGCGACTAGGGCAATGAGCACGCTTGTGGGGAGACACACACTGGGGGCAAGATTTACGTACATTTTTCTGAAATGTGCGTTGGTGCCCGTTATGCAAATTACTGTGTCTAACACTACGGGGCGACCTTTGCGTCGCACTTTTACTCTGGCTACTGTTCACTGTCTGTTCAGCACGGCCGGTAGAAAAATAAGAATCACTAGTGCTATACTGAGAACTACGGCTAGGAAAGCGTCCGTTGCGGCGCACTGAATTTACACTGTGGCTTTGCATTTCTACATCTGCTAAGTCAAAAGTATCATGCGCTTCTATAAGCTGCAGTACACTAATGAAGGGTCAGACTGTTTCAGAATTGCTGCTCTAATTCTGGGGTCCTGAATATTCTGCGTAATTGCATTCCTCAACATCACGTCACAATACGAAAGTCCACAAGAGCAAGTAAATTTACATTTGCGGGTTAAGCCCTTCAATTCCGTAATCCACTCTTGGTGTGACTGCTGCGGCAATTTTTTAAGTCTGAAAAATCGGTACCGTGCAGCGGCTACAAGAACTTTTCTCTCATAATGAGCATTCAGTGCATCTACTATTTGTTCAAAGTCTACATCACGAGGAGATGCGTGGGGGAATAGTTTCTGCAATAATACGAAGGTCTGGGGGCCCACAATCGATAAGAAAAGGTTCTTCACTCTCTGACCTGTAAGTTGATGAGCCGCGACAAGTTCTTGAAACTGTGCGAAGTAGTCGCTCCATTCTTCCTCACGTTCGTTGTACTGGCGAAACGTAGGAAGCGTTGCGGCGGCAGGTGTGGGCTGCTGAAGCGGCGGCTGTTGTTGTTGGTCAGCTGCTTGCGCTGTGAGCTGGGCCACAGCCTGCAGGAGTTGTGTTATTTGCGCCGTCTGTAACTGAATAATTTCCATTAAGTTTGGGTTCGGGGTAGTGGCCATGCTGACCGATTAGGCGCCGCGCATACAAGTAAATTATAACAAAACACAAATGCAATATGAAAGAGGACGCTCTCTGTAACAAAAAAGTCCACAAACACGTAACTGAAAATGTTCCCCCAAAAATCTTATAATAAGGGTGGGTTGGCAGGAGCAATTTTTGCGTGCTCCAACTGCTGCTGTCTGGCTGCTGTAAGCGGGCTGGTCCAAGGTTCTATCACTCCTCGTCGCCACTTTTGTGTCCCAGCCTCGTCGCCGCTTGTGTGTCCCGTTTCCGTCGTAGGTGTCGGTGGCCGAGTGGAATGAGACCGACACAGGAATAAAGATAGCACGTGGGTGCAGGTACGGAGAGGAGCAGCCAGAAACTATAAACACTAGGGTAAATTAGAACGAGATATATATTGAACAGAATTTATACAATACTTAACTTTTACAGAGTACTGCAGATACATAGTTGAGCTAGAGTCCTGCCTAGTGCCTAACTGATAGCCAAGTCTTCTTCACTGGTGCCTATCGGATTCCGAAGTCTTTACTGGTTCCTAACTCAGTCCCAAGTGAACGATGACGTTCAATGCTGGCCACGAGCGGGGTTGCAGCAGAGGGCGCTCGTGGCTGTCGTCGTAAGAACGCCGCGCCGTGCGTGCATGGCGGCGCGCGGCGAAAGCAGGTGGCGCGCACTTTGTACTTGTGCGACACCACAGTAAGGAATGGAAGTAGCAGAAACTTAATCAAATTTGAACTTCAAGTTGCCATGAATTTTCCTTATTCAGTCTGAAAGGAGTACGCAAAATAATTTTCACTTAAATTTTGGCTGTCATACAGCCTTGAGCATGTTTTGTTACAAAAATCTAAGCTATAATTCTGTAGAATACAAATTTATGTAATATTTTGTACCATTTCATTAATCGATATAACATACTTAATTTCATATATTTGCTGTAAACCAAAGACTTTGATTTATCTTTGGAGTGTGTCTTACACTGGCAGTTGTTGCGTTTAAAGAGTCGGTGTGTGATCTTCGTGAAGGCGAGTCGATGTCTGATTATGGTAGAGTTGTAGTCGTGAAACTGTCGGGTTAGTCTGTCTGTGTGTTAGACTCCAAGAGTAAAAAAAAATTCAGAGAGTTTTGAAGAAACGCAGCCACGTCTGCAGATTATAATTTTGTATGGAAATTAATTTGTCTCAAATAAGGTAATGTATACTTTTCTATTGTTATGTCTGCTAGCCTGTATTTGAACTATTGTAGTTGCTGTTTGTCTTTTTGCTAATGAATACTGTTTAATGCAGCTCGCATTTATCATTAATCCCGAGTCATTTTCCATTTCCTAGTTCCTTTCACCAGTTTGAATTGCTGTCCGTTCTGATCATTGTTTTTTATGATAGTGTTGCATAATTATTGTGTTTGTAAAATGTATGTGGTAATTAGAACAGTTCAATGTAGGGATTTTGTCATGATAAATTGGTCTATTAATGAGAGCAGGAAGTAGTTTGTTCATAAATCCAGTAAAGTTCATAGTTAGAGATTTTCTCAGTCTTAATGAAAGTTCAGATTATTAAGTCAGTTAATGTTAGCAACAGTTAAAGTGATTTGTCTGATCAGAAAAGAAGTAGATCACGTAAAGATAAGAGAAATATTTGCAGAGAGTGAGACTTAAAACCATTACCAGATTTCTAGGACATGTTTTATTATGTTGAATCAGCATGGTAATTGTTATTCAGATGGGCACATTATCAAGTGCAGTGATTTTTGGTATCTAATTAATATCAAATATCTTTGTTTGACATCCTGTTTATTCAAGTAACAAAATTATCACTGTAGTTGCACGCTCTTCTTGATGGCTCTCGCAGTCGAATTGTACATGTATAGTCTGGCTACTGGTATATGGTGCACGCTAACAGATCTGAACTTATCATTCGCTCACATTGTCTCTCACACACGAGATTAATGTGTACACCAATTACGAGTTTTAATTACTGTCAACTTATTAACTACTGTACAATTTAAAGTGTTATCTGTTGCGCATCAAACTGAACCACATTTACGTAAGATCATTGCATCCCATGTCAGTTGCAATTTATTATAACATGGCAAAGGAAAGTTTTGTGTCCCAGCCTCGTCGCCACTTTTGTGTCTCGTTGTCGAAGGTGTCGGTGGCCGAGTAAAAAGAGACCGACACAGGAATAAAGAATGCACGCTTGTGCAGGTACGGAGGTGAGCAGCCAGTGGGACAGCAGAAACTGGAAACACTAAATTAGAACGAGATATATATTTCATAGAGACTTAGTAATACTTTTACATAGTTCTTGACTGCAGAATGCTGATACATAGATTAGATAGAGGCCTGCCTACTGACGAGTCCTAGTGCCTGGCCGATAGCCAAGTCTTCACTGGTTCCTATCTGATTCCGAAGTGTTAACTGGTTCCTATCTCAGTCCCAAGTGAACGATGTCGTTCAGTGGTGGCCACGAGCGGAGTTGTAGCAGAGGGCGCTCGTGGCTGACGTCGTAAGAACGCCGCGCCGTGCGTGCATGGCGGCGCGCTGCGAAAGTAGGTCGCGCGCTCTTTATACTTGTGCGACACCACACAAAGTACTAAGTCTCATTGCTTAGTCAAATTATTTTATAACGAAAACCACAACAGAACATTTATTTGTGAATTTTAGCGGGGGACGGTCTCTTAACAAAAACAGTTACACGCTCGCCCCACAAACACATACTACTTTTCATTTCAAACAAACACACACAACTTTTAAGTCATGCATTGCAAAAAAAAAAAAAAAAAAAAAAAAAAAAAAAATGATAATAATAATAATAACATTAATAATAATAAGCCGGCCGCGTTGGCCGAGGGGACTGAGGCGCTCCAGTCACGGTCTGCACGGCCACTACGGTCGGGGGTTTGAATCCCCCCTCGGGCATGGATATTTGTGCCGTCTTTAGTGTTAGCTAGTTCGTAAGTAGTTTGTAAGTTTAGGGACTGATGACCCCGTAGTTAAGTCCCATAAGCTATACAAACATTTGAAACATAATAATAATAATCTGCTGCAAGATGTATACGTATTTGTGATGTGTAATCAAATAGTTATCTTTTACAAATACTGCTCTTAACTTTTGTGAAATTCTTAATCTCCCTTATTTTTTTGTCAAGAACATTCGTATCTCCCTTATTTTCGTTCAGAAAAGTTGGTCACCCTACGTGTGTATGAGTGAGTGCGTGTGGTGTACGTGTGCATATGACAGTGAGAAGAGGTAGTCGGGCTGTGAGCTGAGGCGCCAGAGGTGTGTACAGACAGGCAGCGGCTGCATCGAGCGCAGAGCGTCCACGAGTTGTCTGGCGCTGGCCCAGTGGTGACGTGATGGCGCCGTGGGCGGCCTTCCAGCTCACCGCCCGGGAATGCAGTCTGCCGCTTCAGTCCCCTCTGATGCTGCAGCTGCAGCCACTGACTCACCGGCGTGCTTCCCTGCTCCACACACCTCCTGCACGTGCCGACAGAGAGAGCTGGAGCACCAACCAGCACTCTGCACTCGCATTCGGCTAGGGCAGTCGTTTCCGCCTCTGAGCATCCAGACCTAGGTTTCCAGGGAAGCCACAACAGTCTTGGGCCAACCCACCACTGCCCGCACCGAAACTAAGTTTATATCAATAGAATTTGGTCAGATCTTAAATTAGCATCCTTGCAGCAATTTATATACGATTCGGTTGCTGACATTGTGTTCTTACAAGAGGTCATAACAACGACCCTACATGTACCTGGTTTCCAGACGATCTTAAATGTTGCACGTGAATATAAAATGGGCGTTGCGCTCCTAGTTCGAGATGGCATTCCTATCCACGAAACGGAGCAATTGGAAGCAGGATGAGACATAGGGTGTAAAATTTACGATGTTACTTTTATTAACTTAAATGCCCCCTCTGGAAACAGCAATAAACTCCAAAGAGGAAACTTTTTAAAGGAAGACATTATCTATCTATTACGGAAGAACCCTCAAAATGTTTTTATAGGAGGAGATTTTAATTGTGTACTCCACAGAAAAGACCAGATTCCTAACTTTAATTTTTGTAAGGAACTGTATGATCTCGTCCAAAAAATGCGCTTTAAAGATGCCTGAGAAATTAAATTCCCCACCTCGATTGACTGATTGATTTTTCCAGGGAAGCCAAAACAGTCTTGGGCCAACCCGCCACAGCCCGCACCGAAACTAAGTTTATTGTGCGGTATCGCTCCCTGTATGTCTAGTAAAGCCAACCAATACCCTTGAACAGTGCAAGGAGTCCCTTTACCAGTTCTTTATTAGACACAATTTCTTCGGGTCTGGTTGTCCCAAATGTTCTGTGCCTTTTACTCTCCAATGCAATGCATTGGAAGATTAGATGTGATGCAGTTTCATCACCATCATCACAGATCCTACATTTAGGGTCCTCTTCTGTTATTCCCATTGTACGTAGGCATTTTTTGAAATTCCCATGGCCTGTCTGCAATCCAACCATGAGTCTAATTTCTGTCCTGTTAAGACCCAGGATTGCAGAGCTTCTTTTAAAACATGGCTTTGGCATCATTACCTTGCCATGTTTTTGTTCATGGATTTTGGTCCAATATTCTACGTGCTGTCTTCTAAGCCAGTTACGTAGCTCCAATTTGATCATTGCCTTGGTGATTGTCAGAACAGGTTCCGGTCCAATAAATGGAGTCTCTGCCCCCATCCTGGCTAATCTGTCGGCATGTTCATTGGCACTGCACCGAGTGGCCAGGGACCCACAATAGGTTTACTCTATTGCTTTCCCCTAGCTCCACCAGAACCCTGTGACATTCTGCAACAATTTTAGACCTTGTTGCAGGAGCTGCCAGTGATCTCAGGGCTGCCTGGCTGTCTGAATAGATATAGATGCTACGATCTTTGTAGCACCTAAGCAAATTCTCCTCCACACAGGCCCTGATGCCAGTTATTTCGGCCTGGAATACTGTGGCCAGTTTCCCTAGAGAGATGACGCCCTCCAGTCTTGGCTGCACCCCGTATACCCCGGCCCCAACACCTTGGTCTGATTTTGACCCGCCAGTGAACCAGACAATATCCCCCGTACGGTGTCGAACTATTTTCTCCCACTGCTCCCTACTTCCAATTGTTATATTGAAAGGCTTGTTGAAGAAGTATGGGGTTATAATGTAGTCGGCTGGCATTTCCCCAACCTTTCCTATATTTACCTCACTCACTATTTTAGTGTGTGAAAATGGCGGGATAATTCCGTTCAGACAGGACGGCCAACATCTGCGCTTGTGGTCTGTCGTTGATGGGACGGTAAACCCTAAGGCTACGGCCACACTTGCGTTTTTCGAAGCTGGACGCATCATTTATGAAGCGCCCTTTCTATTCACGGGAAGTGAGAGCTTACGAGATTACCCATGATGCACCGTTCACGCCGTCCGCGTACAGTGTAGACGGAATCCATCTACATAGATACTCTGCAAATCACATTCAAGTGCCTGGCAGAGGGTTCATTAACCACTTTCATAAGTTTTCTCTACCGTTCCATTCTCTAATAGCGCGTGGGAAGAAGGAACACCTAAATCGTTCCGTTTTCGAACTGATTTATATTATTGGGATGGTCGCCCTAAGTAGATGGGTGCTAGCAAAATATTTTCACATTCAGAACTAAAAGTCGGTGATTGAAACTTCGCAAACAGATCACGCCGCAATGAATAACGTCTCTCTTTTAATGACTTCCACCCCAATTCGTGCAACATTTCCGTGACGCTTTCCCCCCCGTAACGTGATAGAACAAAACGAGCTGCCCTTTTCTGAACCTTCTCAATGTCTTCCGTCAGTCCCACCTGGTGAGGATTCCACAAGGGGCAACAGTACTCCAGGAGAGGACGCACAAGTGTGATGTAGCCAGTCTCTTTGGTGGAACTGATGCATCTTTGAAGCGTTCTGCTGATGAAACTTGCACAAGATGCACGCATACGATCGCTAGTAGACGGAATAGGATGGATCCTATTCTCGCGCCTATGGAAGTGCTTCGCGCATGCGCAGACGACCAAATGGGGAACCCAGCTGACAAACGAAGCCAAGTCGCGAATTTGTTTGAGAATGTGTACTTGTCTCCTGCTCAGAGGAACGTAGTGTTTCGACTCAGTCGTAAGTTTTTTGGGAGGTGATACTATAGAGGAATTGCATTAAAAATTTCATATAACATTCGTACAATTTTTATTGAATACAGAGATAAAGCTATTAATATGAAAACAAAACAAACTTAGAGGAAATGTAAATGAAGATATTTTCACTGATTTATCCGTCGGTTCTTGGCAGTACGACATCAAACTGACTTAAAAGTAGAATTTTGTGTATGTTCTACACGTTCATTTCCATTTAGTTACCCGGTTTTCGGCTTACTAGGACATATTCAGACTTTAAACTACGTCGAAAACCGGTTGTTTGTATAAAAATCAATATGGTGATCTACCAAGAACCGACGAAAGAATCAGTCGAAATTTCCAAATTTGCATGTGCTTTAAATTTGTTGTACATACCAAAAGCTGTATCTCTGTACCCAATAAAACGTGGAAACACATTATATGAATTTTAACTGAGATACCGTGATTAAAACAAGTGATAGATTTCATTAATTAAGAGATTCATATATTATCTTTCCAGACAGTTCTATAAACAATAGTTGCGTCATTGTATGTTATTTCAAGACTTAAAGAGACGAATTGTAAAATCTTTTGTAAAAAAGAAATGGATATTAATAGCATTGTATGTATGTTAGCTCATAAACAAGTTGTGCACACCAGCTAATTGTATTAATTAATTTAATACTTGAGATTTAAATATTATAATTCTCTGTATATATTGACTGACGTGAGATTTTGAACTTATTTTGAGAATTGCCAAGATAATTGATAGTTCAATATATGTTAGGAACATGTATGATGTACTCGTTAACTAATTAATTGGCATTTAACATTGTGGTTTGTTGTTAAACAAAAAGTAGCGTGATTAAAACTTAAAAAGATAGGTGCGATCTAAAATTATTGTATGTATAGTTTTCATTTTATATTGCGATTATTTTTGTGTACATGAAATGTTTTATTTGTATGTTCGGTAATTGTAAATCAGTATATTCAATTGTTATGAACAATGGATAATGTAATGCCATTATTGTCGATGTTCTATATTTGCCTCACCGCCTTGCGTGGGGGAGTTCGAGTTTCAGTCGTTTGTCAAGTGCTCTGGAAGCTATCTCGCTCTGTGTTTTAAAATGGAAGTTCTGTCAGCTACGTTCTGTTGTTTGTATATGATTTGAACTTTTAATGTTTTGGTGGAGAGGAAGTTTGATTCAAATTAAAGATTAAGTGAAAAATTGTATCTACGAGTATTTATTTCAACCACGACGCCCCAGGAGAATAATGTTGCAGCGAGCAGAACCCCCATACAACGAAATTTTGAAAAGGTGAGTATTATGTTTGGAAGTGGTAGAAAGGAACTGTAATTACGTAAATAACATTAAAATGTTTTAAGGTATAATATGAATTGTTCCGCGCCAGTGGTGCCAACTGTCGACACTGGCCACGCAGTGCAGTCAGTCCTGGTCTGCGACGTCGCGTGGAATTTGACACGGGGTTGGCTGCAGGACGCCTCTGCTGGTAGGTTTCGAAGCGCTCTGAAAAATTCCCCTGTGCGGCTGGGCCGAGAATCTAATTTCCGCGGGCGGGCGGTGGTCCTGTGTCGGCGCATCGCTCTGATTCAATTACCGGCCCTGGAATTCCACGACCCTATTTCCCGACGCATTAGCATCCCTCTCCTCTTCCCAATTTTTGCTATCTCTCTCTCTCTCTCTCTCTTTGTTCCGTAATTACGCTGCCAAAATCAGGTCGACAATGTAATGTTCCCTGGCATAAAGAAGTTAAATGGTAGTAGCTGCCTTATTAAATCACTGTCAAAACCGGCCAAGGCATGGACTAATCCAAAGATGTAAATACTTTTAATACTAACTTATATAATTCAAGGAAAGTGTTATCGTATTTTCTCACAGACGTACATTACTAGACTGGCAACACAGACCTATATTATTTTAAATGTGTTTATTTCCGTCAACAGTTGCAAAAAAATTGTTTAATTACATGTTTCGATCACTTGGATCATCTTCAGATCTAAAAAACAAAAGTAATATATATATATATATATATATATATATATATATATATATATATATATATTCGTATTTTAACATTTTAATAATATTTTAACAAAGTGACGTTAAAAAAAATTCTGTGTGACATATGTAATTTTACACATCTCTGTTTTACACATTCAATGTTTTAAATATCGTATGCATTTTTTAATTATCGTACCATATTTTTATACTAATATCACATACAGTTTTATAATTTTTATGTCTGAATGTATTCAAGAAGCCCACTTTTAGAAACATTTATATAACAAACAATTGTACGGTATATTAGGGCTCAAGCTATCCATTACAATCCCTCCCCCCCCCCCCCCCCCACCTACTCTTTCCCTCCCCACCACTACCTGCAACCAAATTATAAGTGCCTACATCTAACTGTAAAACTCAGTACCAATTAGTACTCAGCCAGACGAGTTGCGGACGCAACTATAAGGCAAAGAAAATTCTATCCATTTATGTATAAATAAACTATTGTCAATTAACCCTTAGTAAATTTATCAAATTGTACATTGCTATTTTACTTTTGTTTTTTAGATCTGAAGATGATCCAAGTGGTCGAAACATGTTATTAAACAATTTTATTGCAACTGTTGACGGAAATAAACACATTTAAAATAATATAGGTCTGTGTTGCCAGTCTAGTAATGTAAGTCTGTGAGAAAATACGATAACACTTTCCTCGAATTATATAAGTTCGTATTAAAAGTATTTACATCTTTGGATTAGTCCATGCCTTGGCCGGTTTTGACAGTGATTTAATAAGGCAGCTACTACCATTTAACTTCTTTATGCCAGGGAACATTACATTGTCGACCTGATTTTGGCAGCGTAATTACGGAACAATTTTTCACTGTACACTAATCTAACACTTTATGTGCGAAGTTATTCTTTCTGACAAAAGCGTTTGGCAGAACTCCGTCACCAAGGTTTAAGGAAATCTTTGAAATATTTCGAGATTTTTAAGTCCGACATCAGATCTTTTGGCCAGTTCCAGGCAAGAGCTGTTTACTTCATCGAAACTTTCATCACTTCGAGATAATTTCATGACATCTCTGACAGTATTAATATAGTCCAATGTTTTTTAAGGCCGAGAGAAAAACATTACAAACTTCAACTGAATCTATAATTTTAAAAACAAGGGAAGTGTCAAAGATAAATGAAAAACGATTAACTTTAGCATCAACATCAGATTCTTCAAGCTAAATTCCTGAAAGAACACAATTGAATGTTCATAAATACGTGCACCTGAAAGGTCAAAAGGACCGACGTGCTTCAGGATGAATAGAGCTAGCATAGTGGCTAAAACACGAACACTCATTACTGCTCGCTTGGGGAGCAGTGGAGCCGCGTAAAAAAAAAAAAAAAAAAAAAAAAAAAAAAAAAAAAAAAAAAAAAAAAAAAAAAAAAAAAACTGATCATTTCTTTCACGTATGAAATATCGTCTCTCGCTATGGTCACGTTTTGCATTGCCTCTTGAGTCATAAGATAGGTTTCGATTTTTTTCCGATTTTTTTTTTAATTTATGCAAATTTATTTTCCACCTCAATTTGATGTGGGTGCTCAGCACCCCCAAAAAATTCTTGGGGGGTGCACAAGCGCCGGAACACCCTCGGAGTCGGCGCCCCTGAAACGTACCTCTGTAACTGAAGCCTTATACCGCCATCTTGCCTCACCTCACGTCAAAAAGTTTCCACATGGTACTACAATGATCTTCTGGCACGATATGACGTTGTAAGCTTTACTAGTTGGTTTGAACATGACTTGCATTTGTGCTAACACTTCAGCAATAGTTGAATTTAACACATAGGCCTACATTGTATAATCTTGTTATAAAAGTAACGTGTTATGTACGCTTAAATTTTGCTTACTGTCCTGGTGGACTCGCGCGAGTAATAAGTTGTCAGTCGTGTGACGTTGGCGTTAGCCATTCGCTTGACGATGCAAATGTTTTGTCTTGAAATCTTAGTTTTAGGAGGGCAATTACTATTACTGAGTGAACCAGGACACATACAAAAATCTGTCTACCATAGAGCACGAATTGCATTATTTATTTACTTTATCATCTGTACGAAACACTAATCAACTCACACTGTTTGGATTACTAAGAATATCAACATCTTGGTTAGGGCTTTCTACCGTTTGTTGATGTTGCCAACATAATCATACCAGGCCACCGGGATGGTAAATAAAATTTTACCGTTACATTCAGCTAAAGCAGATCGTTATCGGAAAAACATTGACAAGAATAAAGATACCTGATATCCACTACAAATAGCACATTTATAACGGTGATACTATTGGAAGAAAAGCCCGAAGTTGACTGTTAACCGATGAACAAAAACAGAAAATTAACGGGAGTCATTACTGTATATATCCAAGTAGACTGTAGTTTTCGAAAGAACACTCAAAAAGAATGAAAATACGCGTTATCCACGACAAATGGCTCTTTTATAACGACCATACGACTGATAGAAATGCGGTATTAAGTATGTCAGCGGGAAAATCGTAATAATAAACAGAACAGGCTCTATTTATGCTCTGATAAAAATGGTTTGATTTGTTCTATGTTTATATTTTCGCTTGAAAAACAATGTCGAAGTTTTGAAATGTTGTTCCACTTCCCAGCTCTTTACCACACCACGTGCACCATAAATACACGTTCTAAAGTTTTCTTTGGCCGTCAGTAACATTTAACGTAGACGTTTCCGCAGTTCCAGTCTAAACCATGACTCTATACATCGCCAGATCGCCACTCATAACATCACTTTGACTATCGGGCATTACGGTAAACGAATTGACGTGATGGACGGTGTGAATATAACTTCACGTGACGATGCCGTAACATGACGCGACGGACAGTGTGAATTAGCCTCAACTTCCATTTGCTGTACGAAAAATTACAGCTATAGACAAAACATGAATCGACCATTACGTTAAATCTCTAAAGACAGCGTAGTTACGTAGGTTCATCCATATTTTTACGAATGTTGTCTGTAAATATACCTACGACTGCTCTAATGTTTCTAATGTTCATAGTACAGAAATATGGCGGCGAGTCTTCAGTGACACCAATGATACTGTATACGGCATTGCCAGTCTAGTAATATATGCTTGTGACTAGCAAAGCCGTATGCAGTATCATTGTTGTCACTGAAGTCTCGCCGCCATATTTCTATACTACAAACGTGCGTCCAGTCATCTTGCATAATTAATGAAAGCAGTCGTAAAATGCGGATGAACCCACGTAACTACGCTGTCTTCAGAGTTTTGGCAAACTGGTCAATTTGTGTGTTGTATTTGGCTGTAATTTTTTAAGATAAAGTAACCGATACATACAGTAATGAGTTGCATTGTTTCGCTGTTTTTATTAATCTGTTACCTGTTTCATTCAATTTCGGCTTTTTTCAGTAGTATGGTTGTTAGAAAAGTGATATTTCTCGTAGATAAGACGCGTCTTTATTCTTTTGAATGTGCTTACGAAAACTACTGTCTAATTTGACACATGAATAATGAGTTATTTTGCTGTTTTTATTTTGCTGTATTTATTTCCTCATAAATCTAAAGATCTGCTTACATTAGCAATTCTCCATTACAATTGACAACACATTAATTATCCATTTTATCTCATTTTCGTCTCCATACTATAAGCCATGTACTAATTCAGTTTATTTTTGTTCATCTGAGAGGTACTCTCTTATATTATTATTGTTCGTTTAAGCGAAATGTTTCAATGGTATCTGTTAGCATATTTTTAAAATGAACAATGTAATATTTGTTTCCAAAGCTTCCCTCAGCCCTCCAACCCTCTTTCTATCTAAATGTTCCATTTATTTAACATCGTCGTAAATTAAATGTACGTTCTTCCAATGGCTACTTAAGCCACCGATCCTGTTATACACGCTTTCTGCTTCCCGTCAGTAGGTGTGAATGACTCCAGATGCGCTGACGTATCTTTCAATCTTAAATCACGTTCCCTAGAAGATGGATGTTCAATCACTGTGATATGCAACTATAGTAAGTAACAGTTTTATTATAATTCTGTATTTCAAAATGTTTTAGACAATACGCTTAGTATGACGCATATTTCCGACATAATGATTATGAATTTGAAATTTATGATATCACATTGTCTATAGGTATAACATGTACTTCTGAAGAAGACAGGTTTGTATCCGTCGAAACCGTGGTCAAGTTTATTAAACTACTATTATTGCAACTGCTTGGCATGATTATTAATTTGCTATCCTATAACCTAAGTTGAGACGCAGCTATGTTTAAAAGAATTTATTAATCTGTTAACCGTTTCGATCAGCTTTGGATTTTCTTTCAGTAGTATGACCGTTATAAATGTACTATTTGTCAGGTATAACACGTATTTTTTTATTCTTTTGAGTGTTTTTACAATACCCACAGACTACTACCACTGTATGTGAAGTGTTCCTCTCAAAATACGATTCTACAATGTAATCTACAATAAATTTCACAACTACGAAAGTATCAGCTTAAATTCAAGACACGTTTCAACCAACTACTAAGGCTTACAACGTCATTTCGCAGCAGAAGATCTTAGTAGTAAAAGACGGACTATTTTTGGCTTGAGGTAAACTAACATGGCGGCATCATGCTTCAGTCACAGAGGCAAGTTTGCCAGTCTAGTAATGTAAGTCTGTGTATTTACTGTACATGTCTAATGCGTAACAACTATTGTAATACAGTTCTCAAAACGCAATCGTCTGGGACTAAAATAATTTTTCTAATTGAAAAAGTTTTCGGATTACACTTAACTCATTGGTCTAAGTAAAATTTATCAATTATCATGCACAAACATACATTATAAATTTAATTAACCGCGGCGGAGCGGCCGAGCGCATTGAGGCGCTATGCTGCGATGCGCAACCCCCGTCTGGGGTTCGAATCCCTCCTCGGGCATGGATGTTTGTGCTGTCTTTAGTATAAGGTAGTTCATAAGTAGTTTGTAAGTTTAGGGACTGATGACCGCGCAGTTAAGTCCCTTAAGCTTCGCAAACATTTGAACATTTGATTTTAATTATGCACGTATTTACACTGGACTGTTATACTTACGGATAAATAATAGCGTTACTAAATGTTTACTCCAACTTTAAATTTATTTATTTTTATATGTTTATGCATATTACTGTATCATTCCCATGTATATTTGCTTTACTCTTTTCGCCACGTATCAAGGAAGGACACTTATTTTAATTTCCTGATCACAACTATTTTTCCACACATTTTTTTTTGCACTAAGGAATACTTCAAGAGCTTGGGAGAATTTGTGTGTGCTGCAAATTGCATAACATCGTTAATGCATGCAACTGCGTATTAATTTATCTTGAGACATCATTTTGCTCCTCATCTTCTTGCGTTTCTTTCTAATCATCCTCTGTGTTGCGGATTTCTGTTAAATCTGATTCTAAACTGAAAGTCAAGTTTGTTGACTGTAAGACATCAGTTCGAATATAGTCATCTGCGCTACATTAAATCTTTCGCATTTTAATTAATTCAGCAATTGATGCTGCATTTTCTTGAGCCTGAATGCTTACAGTAGAGTATGTTATTGACCACCAAGCCCCGCTTTATTGAATACTTTATTTCCTTCACTGTCAAGCCAACCCAATTTACTGCACCCAGGACAGAGACTGGCCGTGCAAGAGCAAACGCACTTCCGGTTTCTTCAGCTGTAGGAATAAGTGATTGCATCAGTAAGCGCCTATAATGAGACTTGATTCTGAAAATCACTCCTTAATCAATCGACTGTGTGAGCCTGTTGAACCTACCGGGAACCAAGCGAATTTAACATTGACAACTTCACATTCTGGGGACACATTTAATTGTCCAGGAATAGGATAAATTGGCCACTTCCGTTTTCCACGTCTACATTGAAAGAGCCTAGGCATTGTTACATCAGACAACTAACCGTCCACGCCTTCTTATTACTTCGCCATGTGACTGGAAGCTTACTGACATCTATATTTTTGAAAAACGCGGTTTTCCGCCTTTCCAATCACCAGTGGCTTCTCCATTTCATTCAACATGTTTTCACACAGCAGCATGTGAGTCTTTCCTTGGAAATTTTCCCGCTAGTCCAGTTTTCACCTCGAATTGCTAGGAATTTTGAAGACAACGCGCGATAGAACGGTTCCGTTCCATCTGCATTGAACATGTCTTTTGGATGATAATCCGCACTTCATTTCGACAATTTTGTCTTCCATGCCGATACTACTCTTTCCTCCACATCGTTAACTTCCCCACACACTTCATTCCACACGATATTGAGCCTAGTATTGATACTTCGGTTGCCTTTAACCCAGTACTTCCTAGTTCTTTACCGAATTTCAGAACCTTTCTCTACAACATAGGTCCAGATAAAGGCAACGTTGTTGCCCGCACATTGACGAACCATGCCCACAAAATTTCATCAATTTCTTCATTTTCGTGTTTGTAGACATTTTGCCGTCCTGCCTTAGCAGTCCGTTGCACGGGATACACCATCTTGGAGGTTGCCTACACGGCCTTCGTCGATCTGTCAGCAGCATATGATACGGTGTGACTAGATGGATTCCTGCTGAAGCTAAAAAAGCATATCCCAATTAAAAAACTGACGACACTTCAGGAGAACATGTTAATCAACCGTTACTTCAAGGTTAGCGTTGGACAAAAACAAAGCAAGCATTTAAAAAAAAAAAAAAAAGAAAAAAAAGGGGGCTTCCCCAAGGATCAGTCCTAGCACCCTTCCTCTTCAATCTGTACACAAGTGACACGCCAAACACTGCCAGTGAAAAGTTTTGCTATGCCGATGACCTTGCCATAGCCATACAGTCCAGCACGCTTGAGGAAGGAGAAACTATATTACCCAGTGACTTAGAAACTCTGAACAAATATTATGAAGCATGGAGACCCCAGCCAAATGCAGCAAAGACAGAAGTTTGTGCATTCCATCTGAACAACAGAACTGCAAAACAACAACTCAGTGTTAACTTCTGCCTAAATACGCATAACAGGTCTAAAAGAAGTAAAGTTAATAGTTGGTTGTTTTTACCGGCCCCCCAGTGCTGCTGTAGCAGTTTTAGAATCATTCAAGGAAAGTCTACACCAGGTAGTGCATAGGTATCCGGGCCATGCAATATTAGTCGGAGGTGACTTCAACCTAAAGAGTATAGATTGGGACCTCGCTAGTTACATTTCAGGCGGTACAGACAAGCAGTCATGCGAGCTACTTTTGGACACATTCTCCGAAAACTGTCTTGAGCAGTTAAACCGGCAACCCACGCGCAATGGAAATATTCTAGATCTTATAGCCACAAACAGGCCTGACCTTATTAACGATGTCTGTGTAGAGACAGGAATTAGTGATCATGACATCGTCATAGCGTCGATGGTGACCAAAGTTCATAAACCAGTCAAGAAGGCTAGGAGCGTGTTTTTGTTGGGAAAAGCCGACAAGCAAATGTTACGATCGCACTTAGAAAATAAATGGGCATCGTTTAATTCTGGGACTATGGATGTAGAGGAATTGTGGACTAAATTTAAATGCATTGTTAATGAAGGGTTAGAGAAATATGTGCCAGTAAAGACGATTAAGGATGGAAAAGATCCACCGTGGTATAATAATAATGTTAGAAAGCTGCTGAGAAAGCAAAGGCTGTTGCATTCTCGATTCAAAAAAGAACACGCAAATGGTGACAGGCAAAAGTTAGTAGAGATTCGTGCGTCTATAAAAAGATCGATGCGTGAAGCATACAATAATTATCACAGCCATACCTTAGCAAAAGATCTTTCCGAGAACCCGAAAAAATTCTGGTCCTATGTAAAATCGATAAGCGGGTCAAAGCCCACTGTCCAGTCACTAGTTGATCATTCCGGGGCAGTAATAGAAGAAAGCAAACGGAAAGCAGAAGTTCTAAATTTAACCTTTAAGAAATCTTTCACGCAGGAGGACCGCACAAATATACCATCATTTGATCAACGTACTAATTCCGAAATGGGGGACATAGCAATAGGTATTTCCGGTGTAGAGAAGCAGCTGAGAGAGCTAAATACGAAAAAGTCTGCTGGTCCGGATGGAATACCAGTTCGGTTTTACAAAGACTATTCTGCGGCATTGGCCCCCTACTTAGCTTGCATTTACAGCGAATCTTTAACTCAGCGCAAAGTTCCTAGTGATTGGAAAAAAGCGCAGGTGACTCCCGTGTATAAGAAAGGAAAGAGAACTGACCCATACAATTACAGGCCAATATCGTTGACATCGGTTTCATGTAGAATTTTGGAGCATATTCTCAGTTCGAATATAGTAAATTTCCTTGAAACGGAAAAGCTTCTTTCCATGAATCAGCACGGGTTTAGGAAACATCGTTCATGTGAAACTCAGCTTGCCCTTTTCTCACATGACATCTTGCGAGCCATGGACGAAGGACAACAGGCGGATTGTGTTTTTCTCGACTTCAAAAAGGCGTTCGACACGGTGCCACACTGCAGACTCCTAACGAAAATGCGAGCTTATGGAATAGGTTCTCAGATTTGTGACTGGCTGGAAGACTTCCTAAGTAATAGAACGCAGTACGTTGTTCTCGACGGCGAGTGTTCATCAGAGACGAGTGTATCGTCAGGCGTGCCCCAGGGGAGTGTGATAGGACCGCTATTATTTTCTATCTATATAAATGATCTGATGGACAGAGTAAGTTGTAATTTGCGGCTGTTTGCTGATGATGCTGTGGTGTATGGGAGGGTGTCGTCTGTAACTGACTGTAATAGCATACAGGTTGACTTAGACAAAATTTCTAGTTGGTGCGAAGAATGGCAGCTAGCTCTCAATGTAGAAAAATGTAAGGTGATGCGCATGAGTAGAAAAAACAATCCTATAATGTTCGAATACAGCATCAGTAGTGAGCTTCTTGATGCGGTCGCGTCGTTCAAATATCTAGGCGTAACATTGCAGAGCGATATGAAATGGAACGAGCATGTAAGGACAGTTGTGAGTAAGGCAGACAGCCGACTTCGGTTTATTGGGAGAATTTTGGGAAGATGTACTTCACCTGTAAAAGAGACCGCGTATAAAACGCTTGTACGACCACGTCTTGAGTATTGCTCAAGTATTTGGGACCCGCAGCAGATCGGTTTGAAAGAAGACATAGAGGCGGTTCAGAGGCGAGCAGCTAGATTTGTTACCGGTAGGTTCGACCAATGCGCGAGTGTCACGGAAATGCTCCGGCAACTCAATTGGGGATCGCTGGAAGAAAGACGACGCTCTTTTCGTGAATTTCTGTTAAGTAAATTTAGAGGGCCGGAATTTGAAGCTGAGTGTAGTACGATCTTGCTGCCGCCTACTTACATTTCGCGTAAAGATCACAAAGACAAGATAAGAGAAATTAGGGCTCGTACGGAGGCATATAGGCATTCTTTTTTTCCTCGTTCAATTTGGGAATGGAATAGGAAAGGAAATGCCTAGTAGTGGTACAGTGTACCCTCCGCCACGCACCTTACGGTGAATTGCGGAGTATGTATGTAGATGTAGATGTACCTGGGTGTATCACACTGGACCAGTCTTTAACGTATAAACGTCACTTGGAAAACACAAAAGGTAAAGACCCGAAATAACATCATTAGACAACTGGCTGGTAAAATCTGGGGTGCTGATGGATCGACACTATGCACTACAGCATTGACACCAGTGTACCCTGTAGCCGAATACTGTGCTCCAGTGTGGCAACATAGCGCCCATAGGAGGAAGCTGGACGTACAGCTGAACGATTCAATGAGGGTTGTTACAGGTACACTAAAATGCACACCGATCCCCCGGCTGCAAACCATCAACAACATCCCACCACCTCAATTGCGACGCCAGGAAGCGACGAATCGAGAATGGAGGATACTTCACCATCCCAACTGCACACAAGATCTTCCAATTCTCAAGATGTTAAAAGATCCTCCTCCAAATCGGATAAAGTCCCGCACTCCGCTGTGACATAAAGGAAGGAATAACTTCAACATTAAAGAAGAGTGGTGCAAGAGTTGGAACGCGGATGCAACAGCACGTCATGGCGTCGAAGACCCAACTGCCGGCCTACCAGGGTTCCACCTGCAGAGTAGTGTGTGCACAGAATTACATAGAATTAGAACTGGTCACGCCAGGTGCAATGCTATGACGCACAAGTGGGGTCTCCGAGGTTCTCCAGACTGTGATTGTGGTGCCCGAAAACAAACGATCCAAAATATCGTCAGAGACTGTCCTCCGAGGAAATATCCTGGTTCATTCAGTGACTTCATAAATGCTGGATTCTGTCACTTGATATTGATTTATGATCATCTGTATTATATATTTACTTATGTTGTCATCGTATCTCCTAAACTTGCCACTGTGTTAAATTAATAAGACCCAGAATCCCCATATATTAAAGTAGTGTGTGTGTCCTACAAGGTTTTTTTTTTTTTTTTTTTTTTTTTTTTTTTTTTTTTTTTTTTTTTTTTTTTTTTTTACTTAACCGGTTTTCGGCTTATTAGGCCATCATCTAAATCATATCTAAATATTGTAAACTCTTTGACACAGCAGTAAATTGATGATGGCCTAATAAGCCGAAAACAAAAATAAACTTATAGGAACACACAAAATTGTGTTTTTTAATTTATTGGATTATGTCTGCCAGGCACTTAAATGTGATTTGCAGAGTATCGATGTAGATGTAGATGTGGATGTTCTACCAAGAAGTGACGGAAGAATCAGTCAAAATGATAAAGTGGTGTATTTATCACATTAGTAAATTTTAGTATTTGAATATATATATTAAACTTATTTTTAATGTAAAACTAAATAAATATCTCATATGTAATACTGCTGTTGTTGCCATATGACAAATAAATAAAATAAACAGCCAAAATGGCAAAAACACCCTCAAAAATACTACCTGGTCAAAATAGGCCCGCTAAACGTGTTACACAAGAGGTGACAGTATTAAATAGCATTGTTAGAAAAATGAAAGTAAAATATTAAATTTTATATTTTTATTAGTTAAAAAGAAAAAAAAATATTATTTTTAAATACCAAGCATATCAAAGCAGTACTTTTCATATCTCTAAACCGAAAACCTCATGACCTCTGATGTTAGAAAACTTGATGCGACCAACTCGAGGGTTGAAAAACCTCTGTACAACGGAACAATGCCGCCTTCTTTCACTGCGCACATTGCGGCGGATTCTTCGCAGTCAGGAATGTTCCTGTATGAGCCTGCGGACGTGAGTCAATAATCAGTAAAACGCGAAAGGCAACTAACAGCGCTCCGTTTCCTTTGATGTGTTGCGCCGACTCTAAGCGTGACTTATTCTCCGTCGCACTGACCGGTGGCCTTTGACGTCCACACCTGCAGTTCCAAGCTGGACTGAACTTTTTTCTTGGTTTTGCGCCGCTTATTAGCGGTATTAAACGTGACGTCCTTCTAGAGTCGTGAATAAGCAGTGGTTCAGTGAACACCCGGAAATAAGCTCGTCGTGAAAAAAAGTAAATAAACAAATAAAATAAAAAGTCTTTTTACAAATTCATAATAATTGATTTTTTAAAAGTCATTCTTCGTTTTGTTCTTCTATCAGCTCATTTTATATGCATATTCAAAGTATTTTTATCGCATGATCAAATGTTCAAATGTTTGTAGAGCTTATGGGACTTAACTACGGGGTCGTCAGTCCCTAAACTTACAAACTACTTATGAACTAGCTAATACTAAGGACGTCACAAATATCCATACCCGAGGGGGGATTCGAACCCCCAACCGCAGTGGCCGTGCAGACCGTGACTGACGCGCCGCAGAGCGCTCGGCCACCGCGCCGGCTTATCGAAAGAGAAACGTTTTACGTCGCGGAGACAGCACGTATACGGGTCGTAGTGCAGCCCCTAAATGTAGGTGGCAGTGGCCGCAGCGTTGCAACGCGCATGCGCGGCTGAGGTTCACATTCTATTCTGCACCCCCTGGAGGCAGCATATGGGCGCTCCCGCGGCAGGGAGGGGCGAGGGGAAACGCCGCTTTTAACACTGGCGTTGGAACTGGTAGAGACGCCAGCTCCTGGCTACTCGAGCTCCTGGCGGTTATACACGAATGATCCCAAAGCAAGACAATGAAGCTACTGCGCACCTCGCCAAGCGCATGCACAAATCCTCCATGAAGGCAACATCCGCCCTTCATATTTGCTTGTGGCGCATTGAAGATTCATCAAAAGCACGTCATATTTGGTAAAATATCTTATAATAATAGTTTCTTTCCTACTGAGACATTATCGTAATATAGAAATCCAAGTTTGGACGTCAGTCCAACTTAAGTCCAAATGAAACATTTTTAAAAATTTTGTATACAAAACTGTATACTGTAAACGTAGGTAACTATTTTACTGTACATCATCAGGTCGACTTGAAAATGGCATAAGACGAAACAAGCTTGTAGTGGAGTAAATTTTCACAAGCCTAGTAAATATTGTTAGCAGCAAACTTGGATTTCTATATTACGATAATGTCAAATCTTATAACAATGAATTAAAGACGCTTCAAATGTTAAAGCCTTCAGAAGATCAGATCATGAATAATAATGAAGTCGCTACTCTCCACATAGCAAGAAAAGCTGTGTGGTTAGCGCCATCGCGCTGCGCTGTCAAAAGTAGTGGGTTCGAGACCGATTGCAAGCAATTTTTTTCACCCAATCTTCTTTCTAATAGATACGGGAAAAACAGTATTTTTTGTATTGTTACTTGCCACATATATTTGGCCGTTTTAGCAATGTGTCACTACTTTGAGGATAAATGACATTTATATTTATACTCTTCGTTGTAACCTATGTATAAGGTTAAAAAAATTTTAAAAAAAGCAGTCAACAATTCGAAGATTGGTTTTAACACGACAGTGCTTTACTAGGTTTGGTCCTGTTTGGAGGTGGTATGCCGTTGCCTTCCTCCTACCTTGGAACTGACTTACCCAGCCAGTTATAGGGGGACCTACAGTTTAACGTGGGTTCCGAAACACGGTGCTACTCGGTATTTTTCACATCAGCAACGCTGCCAGGGGTAAAAGAAGTGGACAGATAAAAATCCGAGGACCTGGCGGGGATTTATAGTCTGGCACAATATTTAACTGTTTAACAAGATTTGGGGGAGAGCAGCCTTTGCGTATGCGTAAGGTTTGGAGGGGCTGCTGCTTACAGTGTCACGTGACCCGAAACTAGCTTGTCTAAAATGTTCAAATGTTTGTAAATCTATCGGACCAAACTGCGTGGTCACCAGTCCGTAGCTTACAAACTACTTAAACCTAGGTAAACTAACCTAAGGACAACACACACACCCATGCCCCAGGGAGGACTCGAACCTCCACGGCGAGCTACCGCGCGCTCCGCAGCGTGACGCTTTAGACCGCTCGGCTACTCCACCGCAGCCTAGCTTGTCTCTTCATCGTAACAGATTCATTTTGTTACAGTCACTTAATAGTGTAATCAATTACTTACTGGGGTTTAGTGTTCGTGTACCCGCTCGGTTAGCCGTGCGGTCTAACGCACCGCTTTCCTAGACGGGGAGGCGTACCGGCCCTGGTTCGGATCCGCCCGGCGGATTAACGAAGGGGGTCGGAGTGCCGGCCAGCCTGGATGTGGTTTTTAGGCGGTTATCCACAACCTCTAGGTGAATACCGGGCTGGTCCCAGTCCCGCCTCAGTTACACGACTCGCAAACAATTCAGAACACTTTCCACTTTCTCACATGTAACACTCTACGCAGACATTTGGGGTACGCTTCACCTCCCGGGGGCCATGATTTGGCGGCAGGAAGGATATCCGGCCACCTCGAAAATATTACCACGCCAATTCCGAATAACAACCCTGCTTGTGCGGGAGAATGGCGAAAGAGAAAGAAGAAGAAAACGTTTTAGTGTTCATGTGCAATTTCATAAGTTCTTGGTGTTAATTATCAGAGAAAATGTATCTTTTAGAAACAAATTACTTAGCTTTAAGCTTGGAATGAAAGTCTGAAGTACAGAAGCTTGGTAGGCCGACGCCTCATCTTGAAGCAAGCGGAAACAAGCCGAGTAGAGACACTCTGCAGATCTTTTAAGGGAAATATGTCTGAAGGTGCTTTCCACCAGCGCCACTCGCAGAGGTGCTCCAGATTGTCTTGACGCGCCTAGGGGGTGATGGGAGGGGTGGCGCCACTAGGAAGATCCGGCACTGAAAATCCCAGTCATCTTAAGCACCAGCCGTTACTGTCAATAAGTAATGTGGATCGTATCACTGCTGTACTGTTTAAGATCATTTCCGTATTATACAATTAAATATTAAGTAACGTATCTTAAACTTGCTTTCCGTTGCCGCTGAGGCACGTACCGCATTATAGGAAACTCTGCATATAAAAAAAGTATACTTAATGTGTCGGGACTGAAATTCTTTTACGGATTAAGCAAATATTCGAATTATACACGTGCCCCTTGGGGCAAGTCTTACTATCAGAAATTCTGTCTTGTTGGAAGTTGGTATTCGTATGAAGGACTATGGGAGTTATTTTTCATGGTTTGCGCTCCACGACTGTGATATGTTTCCAATACTCTGAGATTTTCCACTACCAGTCGATCGTTTTTTTAAATCTTAATTATCAAATCATGATTTCAGCCAGTAACTGGTCATTATCAATGCTAAAAAGTACAAAAAAACACACTGTTACTACATGAAATTGTTACATAAGTACCACTTATGACATTATAACAGACATAACAATGTTTTATTTAATTATACATACCATGTGTTTAACTGAACTTGTTATTAATATGAATAACTCACACCACGCCAAGTATGACAACTGGACATTTTAACCTTTCAAATCTACAAAAACAATATTTCAAAACAAAAGTGCGTGACGTCATAGAACATAAATTTGGCCATGTGCTGCCCCCTACAGTATAACGAATTTAACAGTTTTTATAAACAGAATAAATTTTCTGGGGTGCCGGCAGGAAGGGCATCCGGCCACCCCGTAATTACCAACATGCCAAATGCACATTAACAAGGCGACCCTGCAATGTGTGGAAATAACGGTACAAGAGAAAGAAGAAGAAGAAGACCCCCTAATTGTTTTGACCAGTGTAGATTTCTATGAGAGAGTTGTGTCTCGTTTCTGCCGGTTGTCCTGGGTGTCGGTGGCCGAGTAGAGAGAGACCGACACAGGGAAATAGGATGCATGTGTGTGCACGTACGGAGGTGACCAACCAGTGGGACAGCAGAAACTAGAAAAAGCTAGATTAGTATAAGAGATATATTTCGTAGAAATAATACATTACTTAACTTGGAGAGTAGCAGACTAGTAGAATGTTGATACAGAGTTTAGATAGAGGCCTGCCTACTGATGATTCCTAGTGCCTATCCGATAGCCAAGTCTTAATTGGTGCCTATCTGATTCCCAAGTGGCCGATCGAGTTCTGTGGTGGCCACGAGCGGAGTTGCAGCAGAGGGCGCTCGTGGCCGACGTCGTAAGAACGCCGCGCCGTGCGTGCCAGGCGGCGCGCGGCGAAAGTAGGTGGCGCGCACTTTGGACTTGTGCGACACCACAGTTGTGATTCGTAAATTTGGTGAAACCGGACAATAATAACCCTTAGAAATTTTCTGGTGGTGAGAAAAGTTTTTTGTGTGCCTTCTTTCGAAAATGAAAGACGTAATTCCTCGCGGGAATTTCACATATAGGCAAAGTTCTAACAGCATGATTCGATGAAGTACTTACTTCCGCGGTCGCAGAAAGAGTGCAGCTCTAAGGCCATGCAAAAACCTTCCTCACCACACACCGCATGTAGAGCTCGCTAAAAACCCATACAGAGCGCGTTCGGATCATAGTGTCTACCAACCCTCCCTACCCGAGGAAGATAATACCCTCTTCAACGGCTCCCAGAGAGGTCTCTTGTCACCTCTTTCGTCCAAGAGTAGGTTGGCACCACACTAAGAACACGACCACCTTCTCCATCTTGCCGCCATCTTGTCTCTGGCCACCCAGCAGACGCCAGCGCAGACGACAAACGAAGGCCGGCCGCTGTGGCCGAGGGGACTGAGACGCTCCAGTCACGGTCTGCACGGCCACTACGGACGAGGGTTCGAATCCCCCCTCGGGTATGGGAATTTGTGCCGTCCTTAGTAGTACCTAGTTCATAATTAGTTTAGGGACTGATGACCCCATCGTTAAGTCCCACAAGCTATAAAAACATTTGAACATTTTTATGCCATTGCGCGGCAGTCAGTCAATATTAAAACATTCACATGAACACAGAAATGGTATCACACGGGTGGAGACATATATAAACATGGGGAATTGATAATTAATAAACAGAATAAAAATAATTAACATACTAATAGACAATATTAATGGTGCATAAATACTTTAGGTTCAAGAATGGAACACGAGCACACATTCAGTGGACGTGGTTCAATCTATTTAGTCAGCCATGTGCTTATTTACATTTGAAGAGTCACATCAAACTATTCCATAATTTATGTTGCTGCCAGTGGAGAGTGTATTTTATATTGGTAATCAACTTTTTATAATACTTATGATGCAGTGTTTACTCTGATATTTTGTGTTTACATTTGTTTACGGTTTCCACTGGTGTGACAAAGCATTATAGTTTTAATTTTGTCTGTTTAACCAAGAAAATGTGATGGTAACCGTATTTAAATATTGTTATAGATCCTGCCTGTTACATATCACTGTCTAATAGAGATCTACACTTGCCTTCTCCAGAGGTATTACCTAATAAAATATACACAAATCATATGAATAATAGTAAAATACAAAAGTGTTTCTAAAATAAGAAATTAAAATTACAGCCTAGGTGAGAATGCAGTCAGTGTGTGGTGTGCACTACCTATGTTGTTCACCAAGGGCCTAGTCAGATGATTTTCCTTGTGGAGCTTAAATTGAATTCTAAGAACAGGAGGCATCGGGTCCTTAAACAAAAATTTAGTATTGGCTAAACAATGCCGAATTTCTTTTTGTAAATCTAAAGTTGGGTCATTGGGGACCTCCACGATGTTGTTGTCCTCAAAAAACTTTACAGTTTTATCAACATATTCTGTCACGTATGCAATGACTATACTATTTCCCTTATCAGCTTTAGTTATGATAGCATCATTTTCTCTTAATTTGCGGTTAATACATTTAATTATCATCTGTTCTGTATTACAAAAATTAGGTAGTGCAAGTTCTTTTTCTATGATATTATTGCTTTCATGTGAAATTTTAACCTGTTTGACTTTGTCGAATTTCACAGACTCTAAAACTACCCTTAAGATCAAGTACCAAATTGCTAATGACAGATGGATTTTGTAGCTTTGAAGCTAAGTTATATTTAAAACCTTTTTCAAAATGACATTCTTATCACGAGTAAAAATTATGTCAGTTTTGTTTACTACTCTGTCGAAAAACTACTATTATTGCTATCTACTGTAAAGGAATTGTCGGCCGCGGTGGGCGAGGGGACAGAGGCGCCTCAGTCACGGTCTACACGGCCACTACGATCGGAGGTTCGAATCCCCCCCTCGGGCATGGATATTTGTGCCGTCCTTAGGATAAGCTAGTTGATAAGTAGTTTGTAAGTTTAGGGACTGATAACCCCGTAGTTAAGTCCCATAAGCTTAACAAACATTTGAACTTTTTTTTTGTATAGCAATTTTTTTTTTACATATAAGTGCCCAACCTAGGCCAATGTTTATGCATGTAAACCATTTTTATGCAACTGGTCGGCTGAAACTGTGTTGACTTTTGAATCGTGTTCCACCGTTGCTGAACTGCAGTCATGTTTAAAATTTTGTCTAACATATTTAGACGAAGTTCGGCGAAACCGGGTCATTGAGGTTTTGAAGTAGTAAAAAAAAAAAGAGGAATCAGACTGTAAAATTTCCGTGGAGGTCCCTCTTTCAAACGCTATGGTAAGCTGCTGAGAGATCCAGAAAAGCAATGGAATTGGTAAACTTATTTTCGTTACCAGTCTCTATGAAAAATGTCAGTGCTGCACCTGGTCAACATTACCGTCGAAAAATGTACTATTACTGCTATTTGCTGTATAGGAATTTGTTTACAGACAAGTACCCAACCTAGGTCAATGTTTATGCATGTAAACCATTTTTATGCAACTGGTCGGCTGAAATTGTGTTGACTTTTGGATCGTGTTCCACCGTTGCTGAACTGCAGCCATGTTTAAAATTTTGTCTAACATATTTAGACGAAGTTTGGTGAAACCGGGTTATTGGGGTTTTGAAGTAGTAAAAAAAGAGGAATCAGATTTTCATTATAGTCGACATGGTCGATTGGAGAGTGACCGCAACTGCACTATGTTATTTTAAAAGTGTTTATTTCCGTCAACAATTGCAATATAATTGTTTAATAACATGTTTCGATCCCTTGGATCATCTTCAGATCTTATAGTTGCGTCCGGAACTCGTTCGGCTGAGTACCAATTACTACTCACATGTTTCGATCCCTTGGATCATCTTCAGATCTTATAGTTGCGTCCGCAACTCGTTTGGCTGAGTACCAATTACTACTCACATGTTTCGATCCCTTGGATCATCTTCAGATCTTATAGTTGCGTCCGCAACTCGTTTGGCTGAGTACCAATTACTACTCACATGTTTCGATCCCTTGGATCATCTTCAGATCTTATAGTTGCGTCCGCAACTCGTTTGGCTGAGTACCAATTACTACTCACATGTTTCGATCCCTTGGATCATCTTCAGATCTTATAGTTGCGTCCGCAACTCGTTTGGCTGAGTACCAATTACTACTCACATGTTTCGATCCCTTGGATCATCTTCAGATCTTATAGTTGTGTCCGCAACTCGTTTGGCTGAGTACCAATTACTACTCACATGTTTCGATCCCTTGGATCATCTTCAGATCTTATAGTTGCGTCCGCAACTCGTTTGGCTGAGTACCAATTACTACTCACATGTTTCGATCCCTTGGATCATCTTCAGATCTTATAGTTGCGTCCGCAACTCGTTTGGCTGAGTACCAATTACTACTCACATGTTTCGATCCCTTGGATCATCTTCAGATCTTATAGTTGCGTCCGCAACTCGTTTGGCTGAGTACCAATTACTACTCACATGTTTCGATCCCTTGGATCATCTTCAGATCTTATAGTTGCGTCCGCAACTCGTTTGGCTGAGTACCAATTACTACTCACATGTTTCGATCCCTTGGATCATCTTCAGATCTTATAGTTGCGTCCGCAACTCGTTTGGTTGAGTACCAATTAGTACTCAGCCAAACGAGTTGCGAACGCAACTATAAGATCTGAAGATGATCCAAGGGATCGAAAAATGTTATTAAACAATTATATTGCAACTGTTGGCGTAAATAAACACATTTAAAATAAGGAATCAGATTGTAAAATTTCCGTGGAGGCCCCTCTTCCAAACGCTATGGTAAGCTGCTGAGAGATCCAGAAAAGCAATGGAAGTGGTAAACTTATTTTCGTAACCAGTCTCTATGAAGAATGTCAGTGCTGCACCTGGTCAACATTAGCGTTTAACTAAGACAACGAATGCGCTGTGAAGCTGAGCAGCGAACTGTAGCAGCGAGTGTCGAGGAGGAGCCGTCAGCTGGGCTCTCTGGTGGAGGAGAGTTCGGCCCCTCCCTGCTCGTGGTGAGAGGCTTAGGAGGCCGTCGGCAGCGCCTAGACTGGCGGAATCGACAGAGCCTTCCGCTAGGCCTGGTCCGCCTTTTCACAGAGTCGCCGGCGCGGAAATTTCCGAGCGAGAGCGCCGGCTCGCTAGATAATCCCACCCCTCCCTCCTTCCATCCCTCTTTCCACCCCCTGCACCCCGCTGCGCTGGTGGGACGATGTAAGCTGGCTGTCCAATAACACAAGCTGCGCCCTATCGACGTCCCACGCTGTGATCTCTGATGTATACTCCAGAAACCGAACTCGCTTCACAGGAAAGAAAGCGGAGGAAAACGTAGGGTAACCCAGGGAGAGTTGGACCAGGGTGAAACTCATCGGCTTTTAATTTTTTTTTAACCTCTGTCAACATTTCCCTATAGATTGTCATTTAAACTTACGTACAGTACATTATTGAGGCCCTTCCACTCAAAGTGCAAGTTTGTTTGTGTGTTTGTATAGCTTATGGGACTTAACTATGGGGTCATCAGTCCCTAAACTTACAAACTACTTATGAACTAACTATAAGGACGGCACAAATATCCATGCCCGAGGGGGGATTCGAACCCCCGACCGTAGTGGCCGTGCAGACCGTGACTAGGGTTGCCAGATTGAACTCGAGGCAGGCCCGGAGACCAGACGTGCCCCCCTCGCCCTTGGACAATGACTCAACCCCCCCCCCCCCCAACTGCGACCAACTCCCCTCCCCAAACCAGGACTACATGTGAATTCTAAAAGAAGAAAAAAAAAAAAAAACAAATCATCTCCTCCCTCCCAGCAAGATCGAACTTAGATATCGTCTCTTCATTTCACTGTTATTACTCACTAATCTGAGTTAATGTAAGCTTGTCTGTTCACAGACGATCCGAGTATTCAAAAATTTGCCGGTAAACTGATAACAAACAATGAACGAACGAACACAAATTAATAGACGTCGCCAGTTGACAAGTTACCGCAACAGCTCAAATGTTCAAATGTTTGTTAACCTTAAGGGACTTAACTACGGGGTCATCAGTCCCTAAATTTACAAACTACTTATGAACTACCTACAAGTAAGGACGGCACAAATATCCATGCCCGAGGGGGGATTCGAACCCCCGACCGTAGGGACCGTGCAGACCGTGACTTAAGCGCCTCAGTCCCCTCGGCCGCCGCAACAGCGTTTGCTTAATAATGCGCTAGCTGATTACTACCGACGCAACAATCAAAAGATTTCAGAGGAAGAATAGAAAAGTAGTGTTTTGTTGCAATAGGAAATTGACATTTATATAAAGTTAGTCATAACTACTACAGAGGAGCTGGCCGGGAATGGCCGAGCGCACTTAGGCGTGGTTTTTTTTTTTTTTTTTTTTTTTTTTTTTTTTTTTTTTTTTTTTCTTTTTTTTTTTTAAGTTAAGATTTAGGTTACATTCAAGCCCGGAGATGAGAGTCATTGGCCCGTAGACCCGGAGAATTCATTCCTAACCCGGGCACTCCGGGCGGCGCCCGGAGATCTGGCAACCCTAACCGTGACTGGCGCGCCTCAGTCTCCTCGGCCACCGCGGCCGGCAAAGTGCAAGTCACACAACGAAATAAAAATATACATCAACGGTCCATCTCACCCGTATGTGTATGGGTTAGACGGACCAGTGTAGTGGGAGAGATGGACCACGTAAATAATTGCTACACATGAAGAAAAGGGTGAATGCAAATCACATATTTTTATTGCAATATGTAGTAACGCATGCAGTAAGACATTTCAGACCGAAACAATGAAGAAAAGAGTGAATGGAAATCACATATTTTTATTGCAATATGTAGTAACGCATGCAGTAAGACATTTCAGACCGAAACAATGAAGAAAAGAGTGAATGGAAATCGCATATTTTTATTGCAATATGTAGTAACGCATGCAGTAAGACATTTCAGACCGAAACAATGAAGAAAAGAGTGAATGGAAATCACATATTTTATTGCAATATGTAGTAACGCATGCAGTAAGACATTTCAGACCGAAACAATGAAGAAAAGAGTGAATGGAAATCACATATTTTTATTGCAATATGTAGTAACGCATGCAGTAAGACATTTCAGACCGAAACAAAGAAGAAAAGAGTGAATGGAAATCACATATTTTTATTGCAATATGTAGTAACGCATGCAGTAAGACATTTCAGACCGAAACAATGAAGAAAAGAGTAAATGTAAATCACATACTTTTATTGCAATATGTAGTAACACAAGCAGTAAGACATTTCAGACCGAAACAATGAAGAAAAGAGTGAATGGAAATCACATTTTATTGCAATATGTAGTAACGCATGCAGTAAGACATTTCAGACCAAAACAATGAAGAAAAGAGTGAATGCAAATCACATATTTTTATTGCAATATGTAGTAACGCATGCAGTAAGACATCTCAGACCGAAACAATGAAGAAAAGAGTGAATGGAAATCACATATTTTTATTGCAATATGTAGTAACGCATGCAGTAAGACATTTCAGACCGAAACAATGAAGAAAAGAGTGAATGGAAATCACATATTTTTATTGCAATATGTAGTAACGCATGCAGTAAGACATTTCAGACCGAAACAATGAAGAAAAGAGTGAATGGAAATCACATATTTTTATTGCAATATGTAGTAACGCATGCAGTAAGACATTTCAGACCGAAACAATGAAGAAAAGTGTGACTGGAAATCACATATTTTTATTGCAATATGTAGTAACGCATGCAGTAAGACATTTCAGACCGAAACAATGAAGAAAAGAGTGAATGGAAATCACATATTTTTATTGCAATATGTAGTAACGCATGCAGTAAGACATTTCAGACCAACACAATGAAGAAAAGAGTGAATGCAAATCACATATTTTTATTGCAATATGTAGTAACGCATGCAGTAAGACATTTCAGACCGAAACAATGAAGAAAAGAGTGAATGGAAATCACATATTTTTATTGCAATATGTAGTAACGCATGCAGTAAGACATTTCAGACTGAAACAATGAAGAAAAGAGTGAATGGAAATCACATATTTTTATTGCAATATGTAGTAACGCATGCAGTAAGACATTTCAGACTGAAACAATGAAGAAAAGAGTGAATGGAAATCACATATTTTTATTGCAATATGTAGTAACGCATGCAGTAAGACATTTCAGACCGAAACAATGAAGAAAAGAGTGAATGCAAATCACATATTTTTATTGCAATATGTAGTAACACATGCAGTAAGACATTTCAGACCGAAACAATGAAGAAAAGAGTGAATGGAAATCACATATTTTTATTGCAATATGTAGTAATGCATGCAGTAAGACATTTCAGACCGAAACAATGAAGAAAAGAGTGAATGGAAATCACATATTTTTATTGCAATATGTAGTAACACAAGCAGTAAGACATTTCAGACCGAAACAATGAAGAAAAGAGTGAATGGAAATCACATATTTTTATTGCAATATGTAGTAACGCATGCAGTAAGACATTTCAGACCGAAACAATGAAGAAAAGAGTGAATGGAAATCACATATTTTTATTGCAATATGTAGTAACGCATGCAGTAAGACATTTCAGACCGAAACAATGAAGAAAAGAGTTAATGGAAATCACATATTTTTATTGCAATATGTAGTAACGCATGCAGTAAGACATTTCAGACCGAAACAATGAAGAAAAGAGTGAATGGAAATCACATATTTTTATTGCAATATGTAGTAACGCATGCAGTAAGACATTTCAGACTGAAACAATGAAGAAAAGAGTGAATGGAAATCACATATTTTTATTGCAATATGTAGTAACACAAGCAGTAAGACATTTCAGACCGAAACAATGAAGAAAAGAGTGAATGGAAATCACATTTTATTGCAATATGTAGTAACGCATGCAGTAAGACATTCCAGACCGAAACAATGTAGAAAAGAGTGAATGGAAATCACATATTTTTATTGCAATATGTAGTAACGCATGCAGTAAGACATTTCAGACTGAAACAATGAAGAAAAGAGTGAATGCAAATCACATATTTTATTGCAATATGTAGTAACGCATGCAGTAAGACATTTCAGACAGAAACAATGAAGAAAAGAGTGAATGGAAATCACATATTTTTATTGCAATATGTAGTAACGCATGCAGTAAGACATTTCAGACCGAAACAATGAAGAAAAGAGTGAATGGAAATCACATATTTTTATTGCAATATGTAGTAACGCATGCAGTAAGACATTTCAGACCGAAACAATGAAGAAAAGAGTGAATGGAAATCACATATTTTTATTGCAATATGTAGTAACGCATGCAGTAAGACATTTCAGACCGAAACAATGAAGAAAAGAGTGAATGGAAATCGCATATTTTTATTGCAATATGTAGTAACGCATGCAGTAAGACATTTCAGACCGAAACAATGAAGAAAAGTGTGACTGGAAATCACATATTTTTATTGCAATATGTAGTAACGCATGCAGTAAGACATTTCAGACCGAAACAATGAAGAAAAGAGTGAATGGAAATCACATATTTTTATTGCAATATGTAGTAACGCATGCAGTAAGACATTTCAGACCAAAACAATGAAGAAAAGAGTGAATGGAAATCACATATTTTTATTGCAATATGTAGTAACGCATGCAGTAAGACATTTCAGACCGAAACAATGAAGAAAAGAGTGAATGGAAATCACATATTTTTATTGCAATATGTAGTAACGCATGCAATAAGACATTTCAGACCGAAACAATGAAGAAAAGAGTGAATGTAAATCACATATTTTTATTGCAATATGTAGTAACGCATGCAGTAAGACATTTCAGACCGAAACAATGAAGAAAAGAGTGAATGGAAATCACATATTTTTATTGCAATAAGTAGTAACGCATGCAGTAAGACATTTCAGACTGAAACAATGAAGAAAAGAGTGAATGCAAATCACATATTTTTATTGCAATATGTAGTAACACAAGCAGTAAGACATTTCAGACCGAAACAATGAAGAAAAGAGTAAATGTAAATCACATACTTTTATTGCAATATGTAGTAACACAAGCAGTAAGACATTTCAGACCGAAACAATGAAGAAAAGAGTGAATGGAAATCACATTTTATTGCAATATGTAGTAACGCATGCAGTAAGACATTTCAGACCAAAACAATGAAGAAAAGAGTGAATGCAAATCACATATTTTTATTGCAATATGTAGTAACGCATGCAGTAAGACATCTCAGACCGAAACAATGAAGAAAAGAGTGAATGGAAATCACATATTTTTATTGCAATATGTAGTAACGCATGCAGTAAGACATTTCAGACCGAAACAATGAAGAAAAGAGTGAATGGAAATCACATATTTTTATTGCAATATGTAGTAACGCATGCAGTAAGACATTTCAGACCGAAACAATGAAGAAAAGAGTGAATGGAAATCACATATTTTTATTGCAATATGTAGTAACGCATGCAGTAAGACATTTCAGACCGAAACAATGAAGAAAAGTGTGACTGGAAATCACATATTTTTATTGCAATATGTAGTAACGCATGCAGTAAGACATTTCAGACCGAAACAATGAAGAAAAGAGTGAATGGAAATCACATATTTTTATTGCAATATGTAGTAACGCATGCAGTAAGACATTTCAGACCAAAACAATGAAGAAAAGAGTGAATGCAAATCACATATTTTTATTGCAATATGTAGTAACGCATGCAGTAAGACATTTCAGACCGAAACAATGAAGAAAAGAGTGAATGGAAATCACATATTTTTATTGCAATATGTAGTAACGCATGCAGTAAGACATTTCAGACTGAAACAATGAAGAAAAGAGTGAATGGAAATCACATATTTTTATTGCAATATGTAGTAACGCATGCAGTAAGACATTTCAGACTGAAACAATGAAGAAAAGAGTGAATGGAAATCACATATTTTTATTGCAATATGTAGTAACGCATGCAGTAAGACATTTCAGACCGAAACAATGAAGAAAAGAGTGAATGCAAATCACATATTTTTATTGCAATATGTAGTAACACATGCAGTAAGACATTTCAGACCGAAACAATGAAGAAAAGAGTGAATGGAAATCACATATTTTTATTGCAATATGTAGTAATGCATGCAGTAAGACATTTCAGACCGAAACAATGAAGAAAAGAGTGAATGGAAATCACATATTTTTATTGCAATATGTAGTAACACAAGCAGTAAGACATTTCAGACCGAAACAATGAAGAAAAGAGTGAATGGAAATCACATATTTTTATTGCAATATGTAGTAACGCATGCAGTAAGACATTTCAGACCGAAACAATGAAGAAAAGAGTGAATGGAAATCACATATTTTTATTGCAATATGTAGTAACGCATGCAGTAAGACATTTCAGACCGAAACAATGAAGAAAAGAGTTAATGGAAATCACATATTTTTATTGCAATATGTAGTAACGCATGCAGTAAGACATTTCAGACCGAAACAATGAAGAAAAGAGTGAATGGAAATCACATATTTTTATTGCAATATGTAGTAACGCATGCAGTAAGACATTTCAGACCGAAACAATGAAGAAAAGAGTGAATGGAAATCACATATTTTTATTGCAATATGTAGTAACGCATGCAGTTAGACATTTCAGACCGAAATAATGAAGAAAAGAGTGAATGGAAATCACATATTTTTATTGCAATATGTAGTAACGCATGCAGTAAGACATTCCAGACCGAAACAATGTAGAAAAGAGTGAATGGAAATCACATATTTTTATTGCAATATGTAGTAACGCATGCAGTAAGACATTTCAGACTGAAACAATGAAGAAAAGAGTGAATGCAAATCACATATTTTATTGCAATATGTAGTAACGCATGCAGTAAGACATTTCAGACAGAAACAATGAAGAAAAGAGTGAATGGAAATCACATATTTTTATTGCAATATGTAGTAACGCATGCAGTAAGACATTTCAGACCGAAACAATGAAGAAAAGAGTGAATGGAAATCACATATTTTTATTGCAATATGTAGTAACGCATGCAGTAAGACATTTCAGACCGAAACAATGAAGAAAAGAGTGAATGGAAATCACATATTTTTATTGCAATATGTAGTAACGCATGCAGTAAGACATTTCAGACCGAAACAATGAAGAAAAGAGTGAATGGAAATCGCATATTTTTATTGCAATATGTAGTAACGCATGCAGTAAGACATTTCAGACCGAAACAATGAAGAAAAGTGTGACTGGAAATCACATATTTTTATTGCAATATGTAGTAACGCATGCAGTAAGACATTTCAGACCGAAACAATGAAGAAAAGAGTGAATGGAAATCACATATTTTTATTGCAATATGTAGTAACGCATGCAGTAAGACATTTCAGACCGAAACAATGAAGAAAAGAGTGAATGGAAATGACATATTTTTATTGCAATATGTAGTAACGCATGCAGTAAGACATTTCAGACCGAAACAATGAAGAAAAGAGTGAATGGAAATCACATATTTTTATTGCAATATGTAGTAACGCATGCAGTAAGGCATTTCAGACCGAAACAATGAAGAAAAGAGTTAATGGAAATCACATATTTTTATTGCAATATGTAGTAACGCATGCAGTAAGACATTTCAGACCGAAACAATGAAGAAAAGAGTGAATGGAAATCACATATTTTTATTGCAATATGTAGTAACGCATGCAGTAAGACATTTCAGACCAAAACAATGAAGAAAAGAGTGAATGCAAATCACATATTTTTATTGCAATATGTAGTAACGCATGCAGTAAGACATTTCAGACCGAAACAATGAAGAAAAGAGTGAATGTAAATCACATATTTTTATTGCAATATGTTGTAACGCATGCAGTAAGACATTTCAGACTGAAACAATGAAGAAAAGAGTGAATGGAAATCACATATTTTTATTGCAATATGTAGTAACGCATGCAGTAAGACATTTCAGACCGAAACAATGAAGAAAAGAGTGAATGGAAATCACATATTTTTATTGCAATATGTAGTAACGCATGCAGTAAGACATTTCAGACCGAAACAATGAAGAAAAGAGTGAATGGAAATCACATATTTTTATTGCAATATGTAGTAACGCATGCAGTAAGACATTTCAGACCGAAACAATGAAGAAAAGAGTGAATGGAAATCACATATTTTTATTGCAATATGTAGTAACGCATGCAGTTAGACATTTCAGACCGAAATAATGAAGAAAAGAGTGAATGGAAATCACATATTTTTATTGCAATATGTAGTAACGCATGCAGTAAGACATTCCAGACCGAAACAATGTAGAAAAGAGTGAATGGAAATCACATATTTTTATTGCAATATGTAGTAACGCATGCAGTAAGACATTTCAGACTGAAACAATGAAGAAAAGAGTGAATGCAAATCACATATTTTATTGCAATATGTAGTAACGCATGCAGTAAGACATTTCAGACAGAAACAATGAAGAAAAGAGTGAATGGAAATCACATATTTTTATTGCAATATGTAGTAACGCATGCAGTAAGACATTTCAGACCGAAACAATGAAGAAAAGAGTGAATGGAAATCACATATTTTTATTGCAATATGTAGTAACGCATGCAGTAAGACATTTCAGACCGAAACAATGAAGAAAAGAGTGAATGGAAATCACATATTTTTATTGCAATATGTAGTAACGCATGCAGTAAGACATTTCAGACCGAAACAATGAAGAAAAGAGTGAATGGAAATCGCATATTTTTATTGCAATATGTAGTAACGCATGCAGTAAGACATTTCAGACCGAAACAATGAAGAAAAGTGTGACTGGAAATCACATATTTTTATTGCAATATGTAGTAACGCATGCAGTAAGACATTTCAGACCGAAACAATGAAGAAAAGAGTGAATGGAAATCACATATTTTTATTGCAATATGTAGTAACGCATGCAGTAAGACATTTCAGACCAAAACAATGAAGAAAAGAGTGAATGCAAATCACATATTTTTATTGCAATATGTAGTAACGCATGCAGTAAGACATTTCAGACCGAAACAATGAAGAAAAGAGTGAATGGAAATCACATATTTTTATTGCAATATGTAGTAACGCATGCAATAAGACATTTCAGACCGAAACAATGAAGAAAAGAGTGAATGTAAATCACATATTTTTATTGCAATATGTAGTAACGCATGCAGTAAGACATTTCAGACCGAAACAATGAAGAAAAGAGTGAATGGAAATCACATATTTTTATTGCAATAAGTAGTAACGCATGCAGTAAGACATTTCAGACTGAAACAATGAAGAAAAGAGTGAATGCAAATCACATATTTTTATTGCAATATGTAGTAACGCATGCAGTAAGACATTTCAGACCGAAACAATGAAGAAAAGAGTGAATGGAAATCACATATTTTTATTGCAATATGTAGTAACGCATGCAGTAAGACATTTCAGACCGAAACAATGAAGAAAAGAGTGAATGGAAATGACATATTTTTATTGCAATATGTAGTAACGCATGCAGTAAGACATTTCAGACCGAAACAATGAAGAAAAGAGTGAATGGAAATCACATATTTTTATTGCAATATGTAGTAACGCATGCAGTAAGGCATTTCAGACCGAAACAATGAAGAAAAGAGTTAATGGAAATCACATATTTTTATTGCAATATGTAGTAACGCATGCAGTAAGACATTTCAGACCGAAACAATGAAGAAAAGAGTGAATGGAAATCACATATTTTTATTGCAATATGTAGTAACGCATGCAGTAAGACATTTCAGACCAAAACAATGAAGAAAAGAGTGAATGCAAATCACATATTTTTATTGCAATATGTAGTAACGCATGCAGTAAGACATTTCAGACCGAAACAATGAAGAAAAGAGTGAATGTAAATCACATATTTTTATTGCAATATGTTGTAACGCATGCAGTAAGACATTTCAGACTGAAACAATGAAGAAAAGAGTGAATGGAAATCACATATTTTTATTGCAATATGTAGTAACGCATGCAGTAAGACATTTCAGACCGAAACAATGAAGAAAAGAGTGAATGGAAATCACATATTTTTATTGCAATATGTAGTAACGCATGCAGTAAGACATTTCAGACCGAAACAATGAAGAAAAGTGTGACTGGAAATCACATATTTTTATTGCAATATGTAGTAACGCATGCAGTAAGACATTTCAGACCGAAACAATGAAGAAAAGAGTGAATGGAAATCACATATTTTTATTGCAATATGTAGTAACGCATGCAGTAAGACATTTCAGACCAAAACAATGAAGAAAAGAGTGAATGCAAATCACATATTTTTATTGCAATATGTAGTAACGCATGCAGTAAGACATTTCAGACCGAAACAATGAAGAAAAGAGTGAATGGAAATCACATATTTTTATTGCAATATGTAGTAACGCATGCAGTAAGACATTTCAGACTGAAACAATGAAGAAAAGAGTGAATGGAAATCACATATTTTTATTGCAATATGTAGTAACGCATGCAGTAAGACATTTCAGACTGAAACAATGAAGAAAAGAGTGAATGCAAATCACATATTTTTATTGCAATATGTAGTAACGCATACAGCAAGACATTTCAGACCAAAACAATTTATCGGTTTATTTTTATTCATTTATTTATTTTTGTAAATAGTAAGCGAACACTGGATTTTCATTGATTTGTAGATTTTGTGCAAACTGTAGTATATTTTTCTCCTACCACAGCTCTCATACTTATTAGCAAATGATGAGAAACATTCATGTAGGGATTCATATTGGGATTACGTCTAAGAAAGGAATGATCCAGTCGTAACCAGCCTTTTCTAATTCTTTATTGAAAGTATGTTGTATATTTAGCGTTTCAGCTAATTCAAATCCCATACTCCTTACCGAATCTCTACATGGTGCAAAACCTCGCTCTTGAAGTTCTTAAGGTGAGCGATGACTTTTCGTTCATTCTCAATACCCAGTAAAGGCTGAGGTCCCATACTACCCTTAGAATAATTTTTTAATTGCTGTCTTCTTTTCAGTGTAGTTTTAGGTATACCACAAGCTTTAGCTGTTGCAGTGACACCTATGATGTTATCCCGCACAGCATGTATAGCCTCCATCAATCCATCTTCTGTCCATTTGCCTCGCTCACAACATCCGGTACTTTTGTAATTAGTTGTCATTTTTCTAAAAGAGAAAAATACCAACGATGCAAAAACATGTTATTCGATAAATTTTTAAAATATTAATGTAATTTCAATGGTCAGTTAAGATATAATTAACTGTGCTCCATCTCTCCCTAATTAAAATGCATGGTCCATCACTCACAAATAGAACTGGTACATCTATCCCGATTGTCTGGGAGAGACGGACCACCCCAATTTCAGTCTGCAGTTTATAGCTCGGTGGCCATTTTAGCTTAGGTACAAGCCAACACATTTGTTAACCTTTTATTAATAAAACTGCAATACTAAAAGAACGTAACTACATGATAAGACTTTTCGACTTACCAAAACAGAAAAAGTGATTTTTCTCCTGAACTAAGACGATAATAACAACACTTTTGCACGACGTTCGTTCAACAAAGAGCTTACAAGTGAACGGTGCTGCTCTCTAGCAGCTCATTCACGAAATGCGTCACTGGTCCGTCTCACCCAGTGGTCCAACTCACCCACTATTTGTGGAAGAAGTGGGAAACTGCGTTTGGCTCGCTGGAAAAGGGAAAAGAGGAGGATGACAAAGTGTGAGGATAGACAACGTGCGAGAGGCATGATTATTTTATTCATTTATTTATTTATTTGTTTTTTTTTTCTTTTTTTTTGGGGGGGGGGGAGGAATTACATTTCCTGATGGCGCGGGATGTCTTCTGATATTGTACTGATTGGGTTTACTTAAAGAGGAATATAGGAGGAGAGACCAAACTCTGGTACAACCGCCCAATATCGTGTACACAGCAGACGTACAGCAACAAGGTGTGGCGGGGACACGAATAACGTTTGACGCAGTGCCGGAGGGAACTTACACTACGCATTCTGCAGAGCTGACCGTAAGACTTCCAGGAGGTAGGGATCTCGTTTGAACAACACGAAGTGCATCCCGTATAGGGTAAGGTGGTACAATTGCGATCATCTCGGACAAATGTTATTGTAACCGGAAATATATTGTGAAAAGCAATAATTTAAACTATGGCACTTTTCTTGGATGTTTAATGAAAATGTAACAAAATATTAGACAATTACAAATGTTGGTATAAACCCCCACCCCAAAAAATTAAAATAAATAACGGCTACGGAATTGAGAAATATTGATCGAAAATGTATCTCACTAAGTACAATTGTGATCACTTTCTGGTACAATTTTGATCACTGGCATCTTCCACATAAAAAGCTCTTTTTTCCTCGGGCACCAGCGCATACTTCGTGGTTCCAAACATTTCTGGCAACGAATCCAGTCACCCTTAGCTACTAATTTTATAACAGTGGGTTAGACTAAGTAGCTTCACTTACCTCTTAACAGGAAAAAATTTATATCTCCGTAACACAAAGTGGTGTAGAGCTGTAGAAACGTCTTCATTACAACGCTACAGAAAGGCAAGTGCTACCAAACACTACTAGACTGACAAATTGTGGCCGTGCAGACCGTGACTGGAGCGCGTCAGTCCCCTCGGCCACCGCGGCCGGGTTATTGTTCAAATGTTCAAATGTTTGTAAATCTATCAGACCAAACTGCATGGTCATCAGTCCGTATCTTACAAACTACTTAAACTAAGGGAAACTAACCTAAAGACAACACACACACCCAGAAAGGACTCGAACCTCCGACGACGAGCAACCGCGCGCTCCGCAGCGAGGCGCCTTAGACCGCTCGGCTACTCCACCGCGGCACGAATATTCCTGGAGCCAACTTGCAGTAATTCTGTTCATGTGCGTTATCCTACTGAGATTGCACAAAAAACTTGAATGGATGTGGGTGATTAGCCAGAATGCCGAGGTACATGTCACCTGTGTGGTTGGTAGTACAGGTAGCTCTGCACAAGGCTAGACATGCTGCCAGTGCGCTAGGAAAAGATAAGTAATTTAAGTAGAAATAAAACGTTGCTCAACCGTGTCAACTAACTAAATACGTTTATCAGTCTGCTCTTCAAGCTCACCATTAAAAGTTTTTCATATTCCCATATTGTTTCAGAAATCTGGAGAAGTTGCTTCTGTACATTCATAGGTGAAATTGCAGAGTTAGCGTTATACCGCAATTTTAAGGGCATGTACCAACAACTTGCGCATATTTTGATGTCCTAAACATATCTAGTAACCAAATTCAAATTCAAATTTTTGTTCAGCTTATGGGACTTAACTACGGGGTTATCAGTCCCTAAACTTACAAACTACTTATCAACTACCTTATACTAAAGACGGCACAAATATCCATGCCCGAGGGGGGATTCGAACCCCCGACCGTAGTGGCCGTGCAGACCGTGACTGGAGCGCTTCAGTCTCCTCGGCCACCGCGGCCGGCCCATCTAGTAACCCAATGTATCTGCAGATAATATATATTGTCGATATAACGTAAGTAAATCTCGTGACAATCATGAATGCGAAGTATTTGAGCTGACATAGGAAAGTTACTGCTGGGGTTCTATGCAGCTTATCTGACAAGTGGTTTGATTAGGGGGGAATGTAGCAGTGTGGGAATGGGGGAAGCAAACCAGTCTCTTAGTTTCTTTTGTAAAATGTGTTCAAGAGACAGAAAAATAGTTGAACAGGAAAGGAAGATTAGAGCCCTTCAGGCTGAAATGGATAGTGTTAGGGAGGAACTTACAAGGTTGAGGGGGAAAAAGAGTGAACAAGGTTGGAAGTGGTAGCAAGGAAAAGTGGCCACAGAGAAAATATCCCTTTGAGACTGAAGGTTGTAGGTGACATGACATTAATATAGTGAGGGACGTTTAAGATACAAAATACATACATTAATTTATTGCAAATAAATTGATTTGCAAAACTTTTGTACCCACACAATTGGCTGTTTTGAGTCTTCACTACAAAGGTTTAGGATCTACACCATCAGTAACATGTCTTTGAAAGAAATAACATAATAATATCACAGAATCATATAAAATCAACTGGATGATAGCTTCACATGTGTTTCTTTCCGCCATTGTAAGTCTACTGGAAGTTTGACGACTGCTGGTATCACAGAGTAGAAACATGGCACTAAAATACAATGTGCACGTTACCAAAGTCCAGCCACTATTGTGTGATGCAGGTACGAACTTCGTAGCATAAATCAGACAGAAATAAAGCGAGCAAAACCAGAAGCGCACACTTTCAGGGCCAGAGAGAGATATAGTATCTGACAGATTCACAGTTGACACAACCAACAGATTAGCGTTGCTACCACAGTTAAGTGAGGAAGAAGCTCCATTAGAAATAGGTATAGTTTAAGGAACAAATAGGTCACCAAATGTTTGGGGGGAAAAGTAGAAAGTTGTTAGGAAGTAGCGACAGGTGTGTGCCAGATTTTGCAGGAAAAATTAGGTGATAGGTACCATGTCACAAACTTCTTCAAGCCCGGTGCATGTCTTAGCCAGATGGTAGAGAATACAGAACCCTTGACCAACGGTTTGAAAATACGGGAACATGTGGTTGTGGGTGGAGCGGAAAACAGCAGTATTGTAATGTGGTTAAAACATATTCTGGAACGACCCATTAAAATGTTGTACCGTTGCCTGCTGTCGTCCAGTATGATCGACCCCAGTTCAACCGGTCTGTCAGGAGGGTCAATATAGAGATTGATCAGCTTATTAGGGCTGCTACTCTGTCAGACATGGCTTTGGTTCCTGTTGATGCTATTGGTAGATAGCATTTTACAAGGCATTGCCTGCATCACAACAGGACATGACAGGGGAAACTGGCTGGGTTAAAGTAAGATCCTTAAGGGGGAGACTACAATTCATGGAAGTCCTCTTCCTTCCGCCCCCATGAACCACAGACATTGCCGAGGTGGGATGGCTTGCGTGCTAAACAATACAGATAGCCGTACCGTAGGCGCAACCACAGCGGAGGGGTATCTGTGGAGAGGTCAGACAAACGTGAGGTTCCTGAAGAGGGGCAGCAGCCTTTTCAGTAGTTACAGGGGCAACATGATTGACTGAGCTGGCCTTGTAACATCAGCTAATGTGGCTTTGCCATGCAGCTACTGCGAACGGCTAAAAGCAAGGGGAAACTACAGACGTTGCTTTTTCCGAGGATATGCAGCTCTACTGTATGAATAAATGACAATGGTTAAAATATTCTGGAGATAAAATAGTTCCCATTTATATCTCCAGGAGGAGACTACTCTGGAGGCTGTCGTCATCAGGAAAGACAACACTGGCATTCTACGGACCCGAGCATGGAATGTTAGATCTGTTAATTGTTTAGGGATGTTAAAAAACTTAAAAAGTGAAATGGATAGGTTAAAGCTTGATATGGTAGGGTTTAGTAAAGTTCGGTGGAAAGAGGAACAGGATTTTTGATCAGTCAAGTACAGGATTATGAATAAAAAATCAGTTGGTATTCTTATAGGAGTAGGTCTAATAATGAATAAGATAATATGAATGCGGGTAAACCACTACGAGCAGCACGGTGATCATATTATCGTAGTCAAAGCCAACACCGACCACAGTAGTACAGGTTCATATGCCCACTAGCTCTGCTGATGGTGAGCAGATTTAAGAAATGTATGAGGAGGTAAAGGAAATTATTCAAATAGTTAAGGGAGAGGAAAACAACTGCGACGGGGGACTGGGATTCGGCAGTAGGAAAAGGAAGGGAAGGAAAAATAGTAGGTGAATATGAACTTGGAAAAAGGAATGAAAGAGAAAGCTGCCTAGTAGAATCTTGTACGGAACATAAATTAATTATAATAAACACTTGGTTCAAGAATCATGAAACAAGGTTGTATACGTGGAAGTGACCGAAAGAAACTGGAAGATGTCAGAAAGATTTTATAATGGTAAGATATATAGTTCGGAACCTGGTTCTAAATTATAAGACGTACCCATGGGCAGTATAGACTCTGAACGTATCTTATTAGTTATGAAATGTAGACTGAAACTGAAGAAACTGCAGAAGAGTAGGAATATAAGGAGATGGGACTTGGTTAAAGTGAAGGTACCAGAAGGACTTCAGAATTTCAGAGGGAAATTTAGGCAACAACAGAAAAGGGGGAAATAAAACAATAGAAGAGGAATGGGTAGCTTTAAGAGATGAAATAGGAACAAATAGGTAGAAAGGCAATACCTACAAAAAATCCTTCGAAATCAGATGATGTACTAAATTTAATTGACGAAAGGAGATGATGTAAAAATGTAACACATCAAAGTTACAGAAGACTAAGAAACGCGATAGAAAGGAAGTGCGAAATGGCTAAGCTAGAATAGCTGGAAGCAAAATCTGTAGAACAAAAATAGATACAGCCTACAGGAAAATAAATGAGTCATTTGATGACAAGAAAAGTAGCTGTATGAAGATCAAGAACTCAGATGGGAAACCAGTTCTGAGTGAAGAAGGGAAAGCTGAAAGGTGGAAAGAGTATATAGAGGGGCTCTACAAAGGAAATGAACTTCGAGTCAATATTATAGGAAGGCAAGTCAATGAAGATGAAATCTCATGAGAGATGAATTTGACAGATCACTGAAAGACCCAAGTCGAAACAAGGCCCCTGGAGTTGATGACATTCACTCAGATCTACTGAAGTCTCCGAGAGAACCAGTCATGACAAACCTATTTCGCCTGGTGAGTAAGATGTATTAGACTTCAAGAAAAATATAATAAGATCCATTCCAAAGAAACAGGTGCAGACTGGTGCGAAAATTATAGAACCATCAGTTTAATAAGTAATGGCTGCAAAATTTTAACACGAATTATTTACAGAACGATCGAAAGGCTGATAGTTGCAGACATCAGTGAAGATCAGTTCGGATTAAGGAAAAATTTAGGAACACGGGAGGCAATACCCACCTTGCGACATACATCAGAAAATCTAGATTTTGTAGATTTGAAGAAAGATTTCGACAATGCTGTTTGGAATATACTTTTCAAATTCCTGAGTCAGCAGGGGTAAAAATAGGGAACGTAGCGTTATTTGCAACTTGTCCCTCTGCCAGGCACTTAAATGTGATTTGCAGAGTATCCCATGTGGATGTACATTAACCAAACAGCTGTTATTACAGTTGAAAGACAGTGTACCCTCCCCAACCGTACAACAGTAGTTGGAAAGTGAAGCAAAGAAAAATTGGGACCAGGATTTAGAGTTCAGGGTGAAGCAATAAAAACGTTTTGTTAATGCCATTGTAATTCTGTCAGAGACAGCTAAGGACCTGGAAGAGCAGTTGAATGGAATGGACAGTGTGTTGAAGAGAGCGTGTAAAATGAACATTAACAAGATTAAAACAATTGGGGATCGCTGGAGGAAAGACGACGTTCTTTTCGTGAATTTCTGTTGAGGAAATTTAGAGGGCCGGACTCTGAAGCTGAGTGTAGTACGATCGTGCTGCCGCCGACTTACAATTCGCGTAAAGATCACAAAGACAAGATAATAGTAACTAGGGCTCGTACGGAGGCATATAGGCATTCTTTTTTTCCTCGTTCTATTTGGGAGTGGAATAGGAAAGGAAATGCCTAGAAGTGGTACAGTGTACTCTCCGCCACACACCTTACGGTGGATTGCGGAGTATGTATGTAGATGTAGATGTATAATCTGCTTACTTTATGCGTCCTTTGGTTTCCCTCTGCGAATTTTCCCCCAGACACTTCCGTCCAACGAAAAATTTACGATTCCTTGATGTCTAAGAATGTGTCTTACCAACCGATCCCTTCTTTTAGTCAAGGTATGCAAAAAATCCCCCCCCCCCCTCAGTTCTGTTCAGTACCTCGTCATTAGTTACGTGATCTACCCACATAATCTTCAGCATTCTCCTGTAGTTCTGTCTAAACTATTTATCGTCCATGTTTAACTCTCGTACAAGACAACACTCCACACAATTGCCTTAAGAAAACACATCCTAACACTTAAATTAATATAATTATAATTAGCAAATTTCTCTTTTCAAAAACGCTTTTCTTTCCATTGTCATTCTGCATTTTATTTCCTCTGTACAGCGATCATCGTGTTATTTTACTCCCGAAGTAACAAAACTCTTCTACCACTAATTTTTCGTTACATTATCTAATTCCTTCAGCATCGCCCGATTTTCTAAGACTGCTTTCTATAGACTAGGGATTATTACATTTTTCTTATAGTCTGAGGATATTTCCCCTTACGAACAAGGTGAAATAGTTTAGTCATGGCTGGCTTTCCCAGAGACTTTAGTAGTTCTGAGGAAATGTCGTCATTTCCAGGGGCCTTGTTTCGACTTACGTCTTTCAGTGCTCTGTCAAATTCTTCTCTCAGTATAGTATCTTCTTTTTCACCTTCATCTACATCCTCTACCATTACAAAAATATTGTCTCATTTGTAGAGAGCCCCTCTATATACTCTTTCTACCTGTCAGCTTTCCCTACTTTGCTGATAACTGGTTTTCCATATGAGTTCTTTATATTCATACAGCTGCTTTTCTCGTCTCCAAATGCTTCTTTTATTTCCCTGTAGGCGGTTTCAGTTTTCCCCTATTTATACATTCTTCTACAGACTTGCATTTGCCTTCTAGCCACTCCTGCTTACATCTCCTGTCAATCTGATTTCTTAGTCGTCTGTGCTCCATTTTGCTTTTTTCATTTACTGAATTTTTATATTTTCTTCTTTCATCAATTAAATTTAGTATTTCCTGTGATATAGGTCTTGCCTTTCTACCTATTTTGTCCTCTGCTGCCTTTACCATTTCGTCTCTCAATGCTACCCATTCTTCTTTTATTGTTTTATGTCCCCCCGTATCCGTCAATAGTTGCCTAAAGCTCCCTCTGAAATTCTCAAGAACTTCAGGTTCCTTCAGTTTATCCAGGTCCCATCTCCTTATTTTCCTACTTTTTTGCAGTTTTTTCAGTTTCAGCCTACAGTTCATGACCAACAAGATATGGTCAGAGTCTATATTTTCCCCTGGGTATGTCTTACAGTTCATAACCTGGTTCCGAAATCTATGTCTTACCATTATAAAATCTGTCTGGTACCTTCCAGTGTCTCCTGGTCTCTTAGTGATATACATCTCAGTAAATTAACTTACTACGCCTTTTTTCATTCACTGCTTTCATATGGAATCATTTTCTAGGGCATTAAACATAAGCAGAGGCATTGAATTGAAATTTATGCTGTGGCCAGGATTCTAACCCAGGACGTCCTACTTGTAAGGTAGGCGCTTTAGACCACGCAGCTAACACTCACTGCGTTGCAACCAAACTGACTAGACGGACTGTCTTAAAGCCCGTCTCCCTCCACACCACATACTTTAATTCTGCCTCATGTTCCTGTGAAATGCGTATCAAATTGGCAAGGTTGTCCTGCATTGGAATAGCACCCCAGCAAAGAACGCGAGTGTTCCTGTGGCCAAGGTGATATAAACATATAAAATAATACAATTCCTTGAGACAACATTGTCTCGTTATACCAGAGGTATTAAACATAAGCATTGGCATTGAATTAAAATTTATGCTGTGGCCGGGATTCGAACCGAAGACCTCCTACTTACTAGGTAGGCGCTTTAGACCACTCAGCTAACACAGCGTTGCATCCAAAGCGACTACACATTTCACAGGGACATGAGGCAGAATTAAAGTATCTTGTGTGGAGGGAGACGGGCTTTAAGACAGTCCTGTAGTGGCTTTGGCTGTAACACTGTGTTAGCTGAGTAGTCTAAAACGCCTACCAAGGAAGTAGGAGGTCCTGGGTTCGAATCCTAGCCACACCGTAAATTGTAATTCAATGCTTCTGCTTATGTTTAACACCGTTGGTACAACGAGATAATGTTCTCTCAAGGAATTGTATTATTTGTTGATACAGTGGAACCTCTCAAACTCGACACAATGTGGACTTTGGTTGTCGAGTTTTGAGGTTGTCAAGTTTTAGGGAACTTAAATATAAATAACTAGGAGTTGACTAAAAAAAGCTTATTTAGAGTATTAAAATTGTGCATTTATTGATTTATTATATACAATTATATATTTATATCAACATTTATAACTTATAATAAAAAAATAAAAAAATCGAGACAAAAGGCCTAGTAGAATCTGAAAATACAGTGTTCATTACAATTATTACTGAAGTTGTTTATGCTGCTTATAAAAAGTCCATCACAGTTATGGGAAGTTTTCTGAACACTAGAAGAAAAGTGTAAAAGAGAACTTACTGAATTCGTTTGAAAAACCCTGTGATTGAAGACTGCTTTTCTGTACCCACACAGCGTCTTGCAGGTTGATCACGGAGTCGCCTGAGAAATAGAATCTCCACTCCAGTCGCATTTTGCTGCTATAAGTACTGCAATGTGCGTTGAACGACCTTGGAAAACCCAGTAACCTAGTCTGAGTCTCTAGCGCACACGGGCGGCCTATGTACTGATGGAAAGCTTTGTTATGGGCGGTGTAAAAAATTATTAATTCACCAGCCCTGTCGAGTTTTACGGAATGTCGAGTTGTCGGGAATAGAGTTTGAGAGGTTCTACTGTATTTTCTGGGGCAATTCAACATTGAGTAAAAAAGTATTCATTGCACAAAAGCCCACACAAGATCATCCTGCCGACGTTTATTGAAGTATGTAGGGTTCTTCACAGTGGCTTCACAATATTTGTTATTAACAATTCTAGCCAATTCAAAAGTAATAGCAGTGTGCACAGCCACAACGCTAGGAGAAAGGGTGAACTTTACTCTCTCTCTCTCTCTCTCTCTCTCTCTCTCTCGCCACGAGCCTGAGAATTAATATACGCGTTGGAGGACGTGGTAGCATACGGCCAGGCAGCGGCATAGTGAAGACAACAGGACAGATGCTGTTTGCAATTTCGCGACACGGCTTGCCACAGCGTCCTCTTTATGAAGTGGGTCGGAGGAAGGGAGAAACTCTACCCCTGATATTAGACCACGCCCGCCTCCCAGATTACGCGGACAATATCGTCCATTTTCTGGGCTTATTGCACGCGACATCCAGCCCCGTACATTTCTTCATTACCCCGACTGAGGTTATTCTGGACTTTTCCTTGTCGCAGAGCAACTGCTTCACCATTCTCTCTCTGGCTGTGACACACTGAAATTAGATTTCGCAGCACCCGAATTTCCAACTGCACAATGAAGGTTCTTCTGTTCAGACTACGCGAGGATAAGGGCATTCTATCGGCGGAAATAAGAGCGGGAGGCTGTCTTTGAATAGGGTTTCAAATGTCTCACTACTTTTGAGACACATCAATTGCCAATACTTTCTGGTAATAAAAATTACTTCGGCCACTACGGTCGGGGGTTCGAATCCCCCCTCGGGCATGGATATTTGTGCCGTCCTTAGTCTTAGCTAGTTCATAAGTAGTTTGTAAGCTTAGGGACTGATAACCCCGTAGTTAAGTCCCATAAGTTCTACAAACATTTGAACATTTTTAAAAAGTACTTCATCGAAAGATCAACGATACTGTGAATAACAAAAGACTAAAAAATAAGCTGTATACAATACCTAACAACACCGTATGCATGTCTAAATTATCTTAACATATTTTTATACTTATATCACGTGCACTTTTATAATTTTTTATGTATGGATGTATTCAAGAACTCCACTTTTAGGAAAATATTGTTCAGTATAAGACCCTAGCTTATTAGGTCTCAAGCCATCCCCTCCGATTCCTCTACCCTCTCCACCTACAACCAAATTATAAGTGCCTACATCAAACTGTAAAACTCAGTATCTATTAGTACTCAGCCAGACGAGTTGCGGACACAACTATAAGATAAACAAAAATCTCTCCATTTATGTATAAATTAACTATTGTTGAATTAACCTTTAGTAAGTTTATCAAATTGTTCATTTTTATTTATTTATTAGATCTGAAGATGATCCAAGTGATCGAAACATGTAATTAAACAAACACATTTAAAATAACACAGTGCAGTTGCGGACACTCTCCAGTCGATCATGTCGACTATAATAAAAACAACTAAGGACTTACGCCGTACACAATTTACTCAGTGCCTGCTGCAGAACAGACGATTTTATGTCACCCTAAATAATAAGAAGAGTCGATGGAGGACTCAGAATAATGGGCTTTCCCGAGGAAGTGTGCTGGCCCCAATGCTACACAATATATATACTAATAACAAATAATTTTCTGAAAAGGGCAACCACAGCTTAAAACATTTTGATAAAACTTCAATACACAAACACCACAAAATCTAAAAATTAAAAGTTAACTTCAATAACATAAAGTCCTGGGTGGAGATGTGTAGAGAAAATCGCAAAGCTGTTAAAACGTGTATATTTCGACAGAAACAATTTCACATCAGTATAGATGCATCTTCAGGTTACATTAGCAACATGATTACATGATATTTAGAAAAAAGCGTCCAGTTTCAGGAGGACTTCCTGAAAGCTGGACGCAGTTTTCTAAATGTCAAGTAATCATTTTGCTAATGTCACCTGAAGATGCATCTATACTGATGTGAAACTGTTTCTGTTTGATTGAAAAGAAGGAACAAGAAGAATATCCGAGGCACCCAATGTTTGGAATGCAGCCTCTCTCATCACGGTTGAAACCGAGGAAAAGCTTCCTTCTCACAACCTCATCAATTCCAACGTCTGCAGAGGCTCGTCGAAATGAGCTGTGGAGAGCCAAGGCACCAGGAGGACTGTGGATAGCAATAGAGAAGCTACGAGCAGGACCCAACCTGGAAGACCCTCAACAGGCTGAGAACCGCAGTGGCAAAGTGTAAAGGCAATATGAAGAAGTGGTGTGTCAGTGACGATGAACTTTGTGAGTGTGGTGAGAGACAGGACACTGAACACTAGCTTTTATGCAAGAATCTTAGTGTACATTGTAACGTGCAAGAGTTAGCAGCGTATTGGAGCAACAAAGTCTGATGTTGTTATTAACTTATTTATACTACATCGTAAGTTAATATTCAGAATTGTATTGTGAAGTAGTGCCTTGTGGACTCGTATAAATAAATAAATAAAAATCAAAAGATCATAATTAATAAAAATATTTACGTAACTTTGCAGATTTTATGTTTCGCGGGTGTAACAAATAACACTCAATGCGTTGATTCTTTTATTTGCTGAAGTGACTGATACACAATTTCACGTGGCAGAGCGACCGAGCGTATTGAGGCGCTATGCTACGATGCGCGAGGCCGTTCCCCGTCGGGGATTCGAATCCCCTCTCGGGCACGGATGTTTTTGCGGTCTTTAGTATTAGCTAGTTCACAAGTAGTTTGTAAGTTTAGGAAATGATGGCCCCGCAGTTACGTCCCATAAGCTTAACAAACATTTGAACAATTGATGCACAGTTTAAGACTAATAACCCGCAAGACTAAGACTGACTAAACAATACTGACTCAATTGGCACGATGCGCCTTCTTCCTTTCTGACAATATTTGTCACTATTGACACACAGTCTGAATTTGATACAATTAGAACTTTATGAACAGTTAGAATGTCTCTCCTACAATATAATTTATTGAACAGTTTTATAAGTTTCGACATTACAGATGTTAATATCTCATTAGACATTTAATCATATATATCGGAAGTCATTCAAATATGGTCTCATAGACTGCTAATGATGAGCTTCGTAATTTATATATTTATTTATTTACACGAATTGGCCAACTAAGGACCGCGTTACAAATTTTATTTCACATTCAGTTTCTTCTTTCTCTTCTCTAGGGCTGCTCTTCTGCCTGACTCCATTTTTGCGAGATGTTCAGCTGTCAGTTTCCTGTTGGTCTTCGTTCTTGTGGCCTCTTGAAAAGCCTCGAATTCAGTTATTGCCTTTCTCTACTTGTCGCTATTCAACGCGTCCATTTCTGTAAGTCCAAGTTCCACGAGGTCCTTCTTTATTCCTTGCAACCAACAGTTGGGTTTTTCCTCTGTTGAATTAAATTGAAGATTTTCTTCGTTAATCTGCTGTCATCCATTCTCACCAGATAATCGAAGAACATAAGCCTCCTCTTTCTCGTTTCCGTTGTAACTGGTTGAATATACTGACATACCTTCTTACTGCTCATCTTCAGTAGTTTGTAAGCTATTAGATTTACAAACATTTCAACATTTGATTTTTTGTTTGCTACGCTTCGCTATATTGTGGACAAAAACGAAACACATATCAAAGTCGCTAATTCTTTCCATCTCACCATGGCGTGTGAAACTCACCCACTCACTCAGGGTAGCTTACCTGCTGTCACTTTAATATGTCTCGTTGGAAACTCTTCCTAACCCTCGAGCTCTAACGATGCACAGCCCTCAGTGCGTATTGCTAGAGTATTGCACAATGACAAAATGTTCCACCTACTCGAAATCAAAACTGTTTACTAACATACTTCATTTAGCGTGGCGGTTGAATATGAAGCACATAGGTTATACGAGGATTGGAACTTAAATAGTAGCAACTATTTATTCACATTATTAATTCAAGTAATAAGGCAGTCTAGACCGCAATGTCTTTTATTTCACTGGTAACCGGTTTCGGTCACTTACATGACCATCATCAGACCACAACTGTAAAACTGTAATCATACATAATATACTATTAGAGGGATACATTAGTTCTAAACTGAGTATTTAAAATAAAAATAAAATAGTGGCTACACTGCTGTGGAGACTCTATGCAATGGAATCTACTACTGTCGCTGATAGTACACATTGTTGACAGACCTAACATGACTCCGACAAAATGGACTCACCCGTCCCACATCAACGTCCTGCGCCCAATCGAGGGAAACAGTCACTTGTGAGCGAGCGGTGTAACAGCTATCACTACACCAGCACGGGTAAGTAAGCCTCTTGAAGAACTTGATGACACTGCCTCTGTATCTGAAGAAGTGTATACTGTCGCACGATAGTCGAAAGTGAGTCAGAACCCCAGTATGGTGAAAGTTATAGTGATTCTCGTGCACGACTGTGATGGTGTTATCCTAACGCATTACGTTCCTCCACGGCAGACCGTCAGGGCACAGTATTACTGTTCGTTTTTGGAGCATCACCTGCGACCAGCTTTGCGAAAGAAGCGGCAACACTTTCTGCGCAACCCAGCCATCAGTTTGCACGACCGAGCGGGGTGGCGCATTGGTAACGCACTGGACTCGCATTCGGGAGGATGGTGGTTCAAATCTACCTCCGGCCATCCAGATTTAGGTTTTCCGTGATTTCTCTAAATCACTCCAGGCAAATGCCGGAATGGTTCCTTTCAAAGGGCACGGCCGATTTCCTTCCTCATCCTTACCCAAAACTCCGAGCGTAAGCTCCGTCTCTAATGACCTAGTTGTCGACGGGACGTTAAACCCTAAGCTTCCTTCCTTCCTTCATTTTGCAGGACAATGCGCGGGCGCATACAGCGCAAGCTGTGGCTGCTCTGTTCGGTCGATGGGACTGCGAAGTAATGTATCATCCACCATATTTCACGGATTTAAGTTCTTGTGACTTTGAATTTATTCTGAAGATGAAGGAATCATTTCATGTCATTCACTTCAGAACTGTTCCAGAGATTCGACAGGCAGTAGACCGCTCCAATCGTACCATCATCAGAACAGAATCTACTAATGGTATACTACGCCTTCCATATCGCTGCCAACGGATTCTACACAACGCCGGTGACTACTTTCAAGGACAGTAGCAGGTGCAAACATGTAACGCTTTTGTATCTGTTGTCAATAATTAGTTCCAACCCTCGTATATAGGCGCAATTTCGTTGAGGGATTCGTCCTACAAGGGAATAGTCAGACCTGTCATGTTGAAACCTGTGTTGCTATTTTTACCACTGTGAGTTAACATTCCAGGAATTCTGTATGCAGAATGTTAGCTGCTGACATGGCCTGGAAGTCTGTAAACACTTTTATGAAGTATGACGTTATTGTCGCATGGTTTCCGCGCTTGTAACTGCCTGTTGTACAACCCTGACCTCTCTCGCTACGTTATATCAGGGCCATCTAGGGACAAGGTGGCGTTAGATACGCACCGCTCTCCTGCCACAGCAGTGAGAGAGCTGATTCGCCCTGTGAAAGCGATCGTAAGATAATAAATACGATAAAAATAAATTCGTTGACAAATGTAGCTGATATGTTATCTACAACATTCTTTCCAAATAGCTATGAAATAGACACAAATACATAAACGGTTTAGAACACTCCAAACTTTTATTTCTTGTACTTACCGCAGGAAAAACAGCCATTTTCGAGATTTTTTTAGGTGACTTTCAGGTCACGTCAGCAGCTAACATTCTGCATACAGACTTCCTTCAATGGTAACTAACAGTGCTAAAAGAATCAATACATGTTTCGGCATGACAAGTCTGTTAGTGTACGACAAATGTCGTGCTCTTCGTGAACATCTTGTGAATTCGTTTCTTCATGATAAGGAGTCGCGAGTTTAAATGGCCAACATATTCTCGAGACATGAACCCTACCGAAGATGCCTAGTATACATTGAATTTGGATGATACAGCCCACAACAAGTCAGACGTCCTTTTCAATTCGGCGTTGAGGAGTGGGGGGATCTGGACCATCAGCCCCTTGCCGATCTTGTGGAAGAGGACGTGTTACCAGGTATTAGGCATTGAATTAAAACTGCTGCTGTGGGCTAGATTCAAACCCGGGACCTCCTGTTTATCATGCCGCCTTTTTTCCATAAGACAATCACTGTCTATTATACCAATTGTATTAAATATAAGGAGAGGCACTGAATTAAATTTTCTGCTGTAGCTGGGATTAATACTTAATACTTTTTGTCTCAAGGAACTGAACCATTATCGATATCTATATTACCATTGCTTGAGGAACAAGGCGAGATTGTCCCCATTCACGTTCTTTGCTGGGGTGCTATTCCAATATTGGAGAGCTTTCGAAATTTTATACGTATTTCACAGGGAGCATTGAGACTAGACTTGCGCATAATAGTTCGTGATCGGGAGCGCAGAGCCACGAACTAGTTCGTTCTTTTAGTTCGTCCGCTCCCAGTTTCGGCTGAGCGACGTGGTCTGCGCATGCAGGTGGAGTGAGAAGTTCCCCCACCTAGCTGCTTGATGCGCTTGCTGCTTGAGCCGCTAACGATATCACGCAAACCAAAAGAAACAGTTTGTGGATAATTTATCGCGTTTAAGTTTAGAGTTATCACTGTGTCTTGGCATTATGGAAATTGTTAGTCAGATATTGCATAATACTTCAAAACAGAAATTTCGTAGCACTGAACTATGTAATCTCGTAGGCAGACGCTCACCTCGAAAAGGCTCTCATCAGCAGAAGGCAAACACGTGATTTTTAATTCTGCTGCGCGCCCTCTCGCTATTGCCCGTCGGTCATCGGAAAAGAATTCAATGAACGAAGAAGCGAGATACGGTTAGCATAATAGTTCGCGATCGGTGTCGCTCTTTTTAGTTCGTCCGCTCTTTTTAATTCGTCCGCTCTTTTAGGCTTTTGCTACCGCTACTAAAGGAGCTCTTTCTTTAGTTATGACAGTTTTTTTATATAATGATCAGTGTTGCCCAAGCGTCTGCTGTTACCCGTATTTTTGGGCAATTATACGTCAAATACTTAAGCCAATAAACCAGTTATTTAAACGAATGGGTGATAAAATGTATTCAACTATTTTGCATACAGAGTACTCGTAGTAAATATTATTTAGACACTGCTGAATACCTTAGAAAAGAAAATTTGTGGCAGTGAACTGTGAAAATACAGCTGACCTGCATCTCCGCTCGAAATGACGGCAACTGGCAGAATGGAATCACGCGATTCTGCGCGCTCTCGCATCCTCTCGCTGTTCCCCGTCAGTCTTCGCAAAAGGAGCGGACGAACTAAGAGGCGAGGGATGTGCGAACTAGTTCGCGTAGTTCACCTGTAGGAGTGCTCTTCCGAACTAGTTCGTTCGCGAACTACACAAGACTAATTGAGACAGAATTAAAGTATATGGTATGGAGGAGAATGCTTGAAGACAGTCCGTGTAGTCGCTTTTTTTCGCAACGCTGTGTCACCTGAGCGATCTGTAGCGCCTGCGTCGTAAGCAGGAGGTCCTGGGTTCGAATCCCAGCCAAAGCAAAAATTTTAATTCAACGCCTCTCCTCATATTTAAAGCCTAGACAATGTTTGTCTCAAGGAACTGAATTATTGTCAAATTTATTGTCGCATAGCTTGTAAAGATCTGTTTCCAACAGCAAGAAAGAAAGGTGTAGCTCCTGTATATTGCGTTTTATGTATAGGGACATGAACCCATAGAAATGTGGTGAAGCAATAGTTTCTTTTACGTTTGTTTAGATATCGTGAGAGGAAACGGGTCAAGATTCGAGTTCCGGAATCGAAGTTTGGCGCCTTTGAAAGATATAGCGCCCCTCCACTGTTGTCCGAAAGGGGGTGTAAAGCAGCAGGCTCGTTGATAGTCCATCGCGCCGTTACGTGGGCGGGTCGGCGACAGAGGCGCATCGATTGGGGAGGCGCTGGCCTTCCTCCCTCTCTCTCCCGCCCCCTTTCTCCCCGTCTATCCCTCCCTCTCCTCCGCGGTCTGTTTACCTCTCCTCTCGGCCTGTTAAATCCGCCCTTCCCAACTGCGCAGCATCCGCCTCGACTCGGCCTCCTTCTCACAGACTTTCCCTCCGCGGGTCGATGGCACAGCAGAAGCCGTCTGTTCTTCCCGAGTGCTCTGTAACCGACACCGCGCCGGAATGGAAACTACTGTTGTCGCATCACGGCGAAAGGACAATACGTCCTGTCCGAATATGTCACTGGAAGTGACACTACATGATCAAATGTATCCCGACACCTGGCTGAAAGTTACTGACAAGTAACATGAACTTAGATTAACTGTGATATTTAGAGTGTATAGGCATTGTTGTTGTTGTGGTCATCATCAGTCAGCAGACTGGTTTGATGCAGCTCTCCACGCTACCCTGTCCTGTGCAAGTCTCTACATCTGAGAATACGTTCGGCAACCTACATCCTTTTGAATCTGCTTACTATATTCACCCCTCGGTCTCCCTCTACGATTTTCACCCCACACGCTTCCTTCTAATGCTAAGTTGACAATTCCTTGATGTCTCAGAATATGTCCAACCAATCTATCTCTTCTCTTAGTCAGGATATGCCAGAAACTCCTTTATCCCCGATTTGGTTAAGCACCTCCTCATTAGTTACGTGATCTACCCATCTAATTTTCATCATGTGTCTGTAGCACCACATTTCAAAAGCTTCTATCATCTTTATATCTGAATTCCTTATCGTCCATGTTTCACTCCCATACAATGCTACACTCCAGACAAATGGTTTCAGAAATGACTTCCTAACATTTAAATTAATATTGGATGTTAACAAGTTTCGCTTCTTTATAAACGCTTTTCTTCCTATAGCCATTCTGCATTTTATATCTTCTTTACTTCGGCCATCAGAAGTTATCTTGCTACCCAAATAACAAAATTCATCTACTACTTTTATTGTCTCATTACCTAATGTAATTCCTTCAGCATCGCCTGATTTGCTGACATTGCATTCCATTACCTTCGTTTTACTCTTGTTAATGTTCATCTTATATCTTCCTTTCAAGACACTGTCCATCCCATTCAATTGCTCTTCCAGACCTTTTGCGGTCTCTGACAGAATTACTATGTCATCGGCAAACCGCAATGTTTTTATTTCTTCTCCCTGAACTTTAATGCCATCTCCAAATTTCTCCTTCCATTCCTTCACTGTCTGCTCAATGTACAGATTGTACAACATTGAGGAAAGTCTACAACATTGTCTTACTCCCTTCCCAACCTCTGCGTCCCTTTCTTGCCCTTTAACTCTAATAACCGCTGTCTGGTTTTTGTATAGGTTGAATATAACTCTTTGCTCCTTATATTTTACCCCTGATTCCATCAGAATTTTGAAGAGTGTATTCCAGTCGACATTGTCAAAAGCTTTCTCCAAATCTACAAATGCTAAAAATGTAGGTTTCCCTTTCCTTAGCCTATCTTCTATGATAAGTCGTAATATGAGTACTGCCTCCCGTGTTCCTACACTTCTCCTAAATCCAAACTGATCTTCCCCGAGATCCGATTCCACAAGTTTTTCTATTCGTCTGTAAATAATTCCTGTTAGTATTTTCCAACCATGACTTATTAAACTGATAGTTCTGTAATTTTCACACTTGTCTGCACTTGCTTTCTTTGGAATTGGAATTACAATATTCTTCTTGAAGTCTGAGGGTATTTCCCCTATCTCATACATCTTGCATACCAGGTGATACAATGTTTTCATGACTGGCTCTCCTATCGACATCAGCAGTTCAGACGGAATATCATCTACACCAGGGGCCTTGTTTCGACTCAAGTCCTTCAGCGCTCTGTCAAATTCTTCTCGCAGTATCATATCACCTATCTCATCTTCCTCCACTTCGTCTTCCATTTCTAGAATACTGCCTTCAACAGTTCAACTTTCCCCTCTTTGCTTAGTACTGGTTTTCCGTCTGAGTTCTTGATATTCACACAGCTGCTTTTCTTGTCTCCAAATATCTCTTTTATTTTCCTGAAGGTGGTATCTATCTTTCCCCTAGTTATGCATTCGTCTACGATTCTGCATTTGTCCTCTAGCCACTCCTGGTTAGCCAGTCTGCACTTCCTGTCAATCTCATTTTTAAGACGTTTGTACGCTCTTTTTGCTGTTTCACTTGCTGAATTTTTATATTTTCTCCTCTCATCAATTAGGTTCAGTATATCCTGTGTCATCCAGGGATTTCTATTAGGCCTTGTTCTTCTGCCTATATGGTCCTCTGCAGCCTTCACTACCCTATCTCTCAGAGCTACCCATTCTTCTTCTACTGTACTTTCCCCCATTTCAGCCAATCCTTGCCTAATGCGCCCTCTGAAACTCTCACCAACCTCTGGCTCCTTCAATTTGTCTAGGTTCCATCTCCTAACCTTTCTTCCTTTCTGCAGTTTCTTAAGTTTTAATCTGCAGTTCGTAACCAATAAGTTATGCTCAGAGTCTATATCTGCCCCTGGATATGTCTCACAGTTTAGAACCTGGTTTCTAAATCTATTCCTTACCATTATAAAGTCAATCTGGCACCTTCCAGTGTCTTCTGATCTCTTCCACGTATACAGCGTTCTTTCATGATGATTAAACCAAGTGTTGGTGATAAGTAAATTGTGCTCCGCGCAAAATTCTACCAAGCGATCTCCTCTTTCATTCCTTTTTCACAGTCCATATTCACCTACTACATTTCCTTCTCTTCCTTTTCCTATCTCCGAGTTCCAGTCCCCCATCACAATCAAGTTTTTGTCTCCTTTAACTATCTGAATGATTTCTTTTATCTCCTCATACATTTTTTCGATATCCTCATCATCGGCCGTGCTAGGTGGCATATTAACTTGCACTATTGTGGTCGGTGTTGGCTTCGTGTCTATCTTTACTACGATGATGCTTTCACTATACTGTTCATAATTACCCACATTCCTATTTTCTTATTCATTATCGGATCTACTCCTGCGTTACCACCAACTGATTTTGTATTAATAACCTTGTACACACCTGACCAGAAATCCTGTTGATCCTGCCACCGAACTTCACTAATGCCTACCATATCTAACCTATCCATTTCTCTTTTCAAATTTTCTATCTTACCTACGCGATTAAGGGTTATAACATTCCACCCTCCCACCCGTAGACTGCCTGTTTTGGTTTTCTTGATGACGGCATCCTCCTGAGTAGTCCCTGCCCGGAGATCAGAATGGGGGACTATTTTACCTCCGGAATATTTTACGTGAGTGGATGCCATCATCATGTTTTCATTCAGTAGAGCTGCATGTCCTCGGGAGAAGTAACGACTGTAGTTTCCCCTTACTTTCAGCCTTTCGCAGTAACTGCATGGCAAAGCCATGTTAGCTGACGTTACATGGCCAGCTCAGTCAATCATCCAGACTGTTGCCCCTGTAACTACTGAAAAGGCTGCTGCCCCTCTTCAGGAACCACACGTTTGTCTGGCCTCTCCACAGATACCCCTCCGCTGTGGTTGCACCTATGGTATTTGTGACGATGCAGTATGCGCATTACACTACTTTGACTCATTGCACTGCCTCTAGAAATGTTACTTGAACTCGTGTGTGGGTTCACGGCAACAGCAGATAACACACCAACTGCACTTGCTTCTTCTGTGATGAGTCTGTTACGCACGCGTTTGCGTGCTCCGACCATACCTGTTGCAATTATTTGTAGATGTTTTCAAATGTGCGGCGCGTCGGGTGGTATCTGTCTGGGTACCGGTCTGCACACAATCTGCAGGCCTCAGCTGAATTTTTTCTACACTCGGCATAGATGAGTATCATGTCTGCCTTTTAAGAGTTACAATAAATGATTTTCATAATTCTTCCAACACTGAACACACTGTTGTACTTCCGACGTGCTTAAAATAATTTAGCTTCCCACTTTGCTACTGTGCGAACTTCTGTTTTTACTTGTACTGTACAGTGCACTATCACAGACGTCTGGTAACACAGCGTATAACACTTATGCTAAGTATAACGACTAATTCATGATAACGGTAACAGAAAGCCCTGCATGCAGACACTGAGGCAACTAGCACAAACCAGAACATTGCATTACAGCCAAACTAGTAAACACTGTAGTCTTCGTAAACACACCCCTACAGATACTGATCGCTGATCATGGATCTTGTTTGTTACACCACACGACGGAACTGCTGAGGAGTTAATCAAGCGGAAACTTTAGGTTACAATAACTCTGGATGTAATTAACATTTCACAATGAAACAAATAGCACTATTTAAGTTTGTTTTCTTATTTTCAGTTGTGCCAAAAATAATAATAGGTTTCCATCTAAAAAAAATATGTTTGTGTTAAAAAGACATACTTTCGTGAATTTTTAATGGTTTGTATTAACCAGTTACACCAGCCCCTGTCCTCTCTTTCGGTCTGCGGAATTAGTTTTTAAATATTTGTTGTGGTTTACGAGATATTCCCAGTGACTCACCCGGAGTATTTGGTATGTGTGTGATCGTGGAACGCCATTTATCGTTGGGATGAATGAGAACAAACTGCGTAATTTCAACGTTAAGTGCAGCATGTTACCACACTCTAACATAGACAGTAGCGACCTTCACTGCTGTGAAACTTGTTACCAGCTGACAGTTGCAACGGCACTAGCCCTCCTAGTGGTGGGCAAGCCGACGCAAGAGTGGTGTTTGTTTATAATTATTTGTGTACCTAATTAACGAAACACTTCGTTAAGTTTTTGTTGCGAGCATTATACAGGTAATATATCAAGAGACATACGTAATGCGGAAATTAATGTAAAAACAGCCGAACTTCACTGATTCATTGGAACTTGGCGATGAACCAACACTTAGTAATATGTGTATATTTGCAGCTTATTCCGCTGAAAGTAAGTAGATTATAAACACAAGAGAAACATAAATTTGTATAATGGTCTGTTCTTCAAAATGTTCAAATGTTTGTAAATCTATCGGACCAAACTGCGTTAAGTACAATACATAACATAACAGTTTATGACAACACAGGCACCCGTAATGTCTTCCTGAAGTGCTGTGACGTAAATCCTGTAGCACCGCATTGTGTTTAACTTAAGAGCCACGAGAATGAAAATGGCGGATGCGTCAGCTCGTACTTACAGGAGCCTTAGGCCACAGCGCTGTCAACTTGACGACTCCAGTCTGTAATATAGGCGGCCGTGACGTCGGCGGTCTCCTACTAATTTGCTCATCTCTGACTATCTTTTCGCCGTTCATTTATTACCCTTGCAATTGGAAGGAGAAGGCTGCACGCCGTTAGTAGTCTTTCTGATTTCAGCTTTCGTGAAAATCAGATGCTCTCCGTGTCTTACAAGTTGTGATATTTCAATTCATATATTTTTATATTTAGACTAAGAGCTATGTTGGACGTATTATTTAATCTCCATTAAAGAAAAAAAAGACCAAATCTGAAATGATGAGATGGTGGCATAGCCCAGTGAAACTGGTCATCATTAAAGAAATAGGTTTTTTGCGATCTTGGCGTTTCACTTTTGAAGATTATAAATGGAAAACGGTTTGTTACACACTTCCAGGCTCTGACGTGTACATCTGATATCAAATGTTCTGTTGTTTGCCCTATGCATCTCCGATACCTTATCCGACTTTTTAAATTTTCTTGTTGCAGCACTTTCCCTCTCATTTTAGGTATAATTTTTTTCAGGTGGGCCCGCATCATACACAAAGACATTATAAACGTTGTTTTTCATTTAAAGCAGCACTGATTTTATTTTTTCTAAAGTTTTAATTAAAGACGACGACCGTTTCGGCTTGCACTGATTCAGCGGCATAAACAACAAAGTCGTCTTCAACCAATACTTTCGAAAATATGTATATTTCAAGCTGAAAGTAAGTACTGTAGAATATAAATAGAAGCGAAAATAAATTTACATTATGGCCTGTTTTTGCTATTACAGGCAGTATTTTATTTGCGTGTCACATCAATATGGATGTATACCAATGTGCTATATTAGAAATTGTTGTTACAGCAATGATGTAAAAAATTACGACAGGTCTGAAGATGGCGTCTATCACACCGAAATATAATTACAAGAAGAAAGATATCTTGTCTGAAAACCTCTTATTAAGATTACCTATTTTTATGGCACTACATACTTTCCCTAATGTAAAAAAGTATGTTTCAAGTCAATATAAACGATACTATTCGCATCCAATACCGTAACCAGAAACGTGGCTTCCCGGCCGCTTGGAGCGCTGCTCTCGTAGTGTGTAACAATACTCTGCGGGAATGTCGTGACTGTATGTTAGAGTGTCTCTCGCAAAGCTCGGAGCGTACTCGTAGCCATTCGCTGGAACTGGTTCACGGCTGCCACCGACCGACCTGGCAATGACTGCCTGCCTGTTGCTCTCGCAACCCTGTCGACATGCCCCAGAGAGCGATAAATCGTGCCATTAGTATCTCTAGAGCAACAGGTAAGAGCCCGTAAAGCAGCCCTGGAAATGGCATCAGTTAGCGGTAGCTGCTCGCACCTAAGGACGGCCGACGCGAAGACTAGCAGATCAACTTATGTGCAGTTTGTGATATTCCTGGCCTATGGCCACTTCATATTTCTGGCCGCTGGCCGTTTCTTTGATAACACTGCACGTGTCTTAAACGCAGAAGTAAGACAGAAGTGCAGCAAATGTTGAAATGTGGGGTAGAGAGCAGTAGCATATGGCACAGTAGGTGCTGGTTCCCCTGGGAAAGCCCGCCTATGTTACTGGTACTCTCCTCGCATTGACTACTGCAATTCATTCACTTGACTTCTTTTGGCGCCTCAGTTGCACAGTGGTAGAGTGCCAGACTACAAATCCAAAGGTCGCGGGTTCGATACCCGCCAGATCCTAGGATTTTTATCTGTCACTTTCCACTTCTTTCAGCTCTGGGAGTATTGCTCATGTGAAAAATACCGAGTAGCACCGTGGTTCGGAACCCACGTTAAACTGTAGGTCCCCCTATAACTGGCTGGGTAAGTCAGTTCGAAGATCGGAGGGAGGCAACGGCATACCACCTCCAAAACAGGACCATGCCTATTAAAGCACTGTGGTGTTCAAACCAATCTTCGGATTGTTGACTGCTTTACCTTTTGATTTCTTTTGATATTAGTTCCATTTATTATTTACTAACTATTAATTATTCAGAGCTGAGAATTTGTTATAAATATCTCTCAAGGACAGGCTAGGTTTTGACAGTTTAAGAAGTTTAAGGTGTCTTCTCTTATTGTAACAAGAGAAGGCGCGCGACGGCCATGTTTTGGCGCTAAATAGAGCGTCAGGTGCCCTCTAGTCTCGCAACGCGCCGCAGTTTCAGTCTCGAGGTCATGAGTAAAGTTTAGCAGTTATGTTAACACTCGAGGTCTCACTATGAACTACGGGCAGCATAGGCCGTGTAGTACTGATAATAGTTGCTTATATAGAAAGTAATCCTCATGTTGCGGAGTTTATTAATTACTATCATTTTGCAACTAGACGAAATAAATGGCATCCCTGACAATTGAATATCTCGCGAGTCGCTTCTAGTACATCCATCTAACCGAACTTATTCTAGCCTCATTCGTATGCTGAAGAAGAACCAACGACCTCTGTGCCGTCTTCTGCGTCGGGGACACAACTATAGAAGACAACAGGTTAGTCAGAACTCTATGCTTTCCGTAAAGTTTTGGACAGCAACTACGGCATCTCGTGCGTACTATAGGGCGGCACAAACGCACATCAACATCCGTAAGGTTGTGGAGGTTTAGGGGATTTGTGGGAAGAAGCAGTGAGGAACTTTGTCTTGCGAAACTAACTTCTCCGTCCGCAAAATAAACCCTAAGACAGCTTGTAAGTTGCCGAGGGCCGCAGTGGCCATTTCACAAGGAAAACCCCCACCGCGTCGCCCTCAGCTTAAGCGGCAAGATGCCCTAACGGATAACCCTCCAAAAATTGAAAACGGAAAGAAGCAACAAACTGCGCTGGGTCCAAGCTACATGTGTGGAACATCAAGCGACTTGGTCTGCGGACGTCCATAATTTACGCGAGGTAATTGGGGGGAGAGGGTGTCGACCCGAATCTCACTAAATTTCACGTGGGGGGGAGGTTCGCCATATCTCTGGTATTTTTTCCGCAAGAAACAGGGTAAAAGTGCGAGATAACTGGGTTAAATTCAGAAAATCAAGTTTTACGTATAAAATACGGCTAGATCCTATACAATAGTAATAAATATGACCGAAATGAGGAGATAGGGCAGTGAAAGCCGGTGAGGATTATATAGGTAGGACAAGGACAAATAGTAATCCATGAATAACACAAGAAATACTAAACTGAAATGAGAAAATATAAAAATGCGGCAAGTGAAGCAGGCAAAGGGGAGTACAGACGACTGTAAAATGAGGTCGACTGGCTAAGCAGGAGTGGCTAGAGAAGACGAGCAAATCCGTAAAGGAATAAATAACTAAGCGGAAAATAGATACCGCCTACAGGAAAATAAGAGACATTTGGAGACACGAAAAACGGCTGCATGAATATCAACAACTCAGATGGGAAAACAGTACTGAGCAAAAGAAGGGCATTCTTAAAGGTGGAAAGATTATATAGAGGGCATATGCAATGAATTAGGAAGCAGTGTTCGGGAAATGAAGGACGAAGTAGGGCAAGATAAGATGGGACACACGATACTGCGAGAAGAACACGACAGAGCACTGGAAGATTTGAGGCGAAATTCCGTTCCACCTGGTATGCAAGATATATGAGACAGGGGAGATATCCTCAGACTCCAAGAAAAATATAATAATTCCAATTCCAAAGAAAGTAACTTTTTATATACTCTGAAATTAAATTTCATTATCAAATGTTAAAAAAATAAAAAGAATTAAAAAAAAATGCGAGCGGCGGTTCGAGTCCCCCCCCCCCCCCTCGGGCATGGGTGTGTGTGTTGTCCTTAGGTTAGTTTACCTTAGTTTAAGTAGTTTGTAAGCTACGGACTAATCACCACGCTGCTGAGTCCGATAGATTTACAGACAAACAAACAAACAAAAAATAAAAATTATTGATACTATGCTTCGAGAGCAATTTTACAGAACTAACTACAGACCTAACTCATAACAAGGCCCCTGAAATAGAGGACATTATTTCACAGCTACTGAAGTCTTTGGGAGCTACAAATGTTCAGATGTTTCTTAAGCTTATGGGACTTAACTTCGGGATCATCAGTCCCTAATCTTACAAACTACTTATAAACTAACTTATACTAAAGAGGGAGGAGGATTCGGACCCCCGACGGGGAACGGGTGGCGCATCGGAGCATAGCGCCTCAATGTGCTCGGCCACTCCGCCGCGGCTGGGAGCTACAGACAGCCACTCTACCTGGAGTGAAAGAGGTATGAGGCTGGCGAAATACAATCAGACCACAAGAGAAGTGTAATAATCCCCATTAAAAGAAAAACGGCTCCGACTGGTGTCGAAATTACAAAACCATCAGTTTAATTATTCATGTTTCCAATATTTTAAAACAAAGCTGACCGCAGGGAAGATCAGTTTGAATTTAGGAGAAATGTAGGAAAACGCGAGAAAATACCACTAATCTTAGACGATACGTTTAGAAAAGGCAAACCTACGTTTTTAGCATCTGTAGATGCTTTCGCCAATGTTGACTGGAAAACACTCATATTCTGGACGTACCAAGGGGGATATATAGGGAGCGAAAAGTTATATTCAACTTGTACAAAAATCAGACAGCAATTATTAGAGTTGAAGAGCATGAAAAGGATACAGTTGCTAAGAAGGGAGAAACACACGGTTGTAGCCTCCCCCAATGTTATTCAATCTGTGTATTGAGCAAGCTATGAAGGAATGCAAGGAGAAATTTGGAGAGTGAATTAAGGTTCAGGGAGAGGAAATAAGACTTGGTGGTTTGCCGATGACATTATAATTCTGTCAGAGACGGAAAATATCATGGAAGAGCAGTTGAACGGAATGGACTGTCTTTAAAGGAGAGTATAAGATGATCATTAACAAAACAAGGGTAATGAAATATAGTGTTAGAAAATCAGGCGATTGTGAAGGAATTAGGTAATGAGACATTAAGAGATGAGTTACGTTATTTGGGTAGTGTAATAACTTATTATAGTCAAAGTAAAGAGAATATAAAATGCAGAATGGCTATGGGAAGAAAAGCGTTTATGAAGAAGCGAAATTTATTGGCATCAATATTAACATAAAAGTTAGGAAATCCTTTCTGAAAGCACTTGTTGTGTGGGGTGTAGCATTGTGTGGGAGTCAATTATGGGTAGTAAGAAGTTCAGACAAACACAAGCTTTCGAAATGTGGTGCTACAGACGAATGATGCAAATTAGATGGGTAATCATGTAACTAATGAGGTGCTCAACAGAATTAGAGAGAAAAGGAGCTTCTGGCATATTCTGATAAAGAGAAGGGAAAGATTGGTGGGACACATTCAAAGAGATCAAGAAATCGTCAACTTAGCATTAGACGGAAGTGTGTGGCTTAAAAATCGTAGAGGGAGTCTGTGGGACGAATACAGTAAGCATATTCAAAAGGAAGTAGGTGGCCATTCCCGTTTTCAGATGAAGAGGCTTGCACAGGACAGGGTAGTGTAGAGAGCTGCATCAAAGCAGTCTGCGGACTGAAGATCACAAGAACAACAAGTCTTTCTTCCCCTCCCTTTCCCCAACACTCCATTCTGAAGCTCCTTTTCTTTCCAAACGACAAAAGATCGCTTTTTCGGTCGTCAGATGTGCTACCAAAATTTTAAATATATAGCACATTATGGTAGTAATTCCCCCCTGCTCATTACTGTGTCCTTCTCTCAGCCTAACTGTACTGCAGCAGGGATGGTGCGTATTGTGCATTTATAAAGATACTGTATATTTCCTGTGAGAGTTGGAGGGGGCGTAGCTACTGATATGGTCTCTGTACTTTCGGTCAAGACCAAAGATTATAGTGGTGTATGTTTACAAGTTTTCAAACGTTTGTAAATCTTTTGGACAAAAATGCTTAGACATACGTACTACTTAAAGGAATTAGGAGACTGTTTGTCACTAATTTTGTGAGATTTATTTTGGTGGGAGGAATTAATGAGAATTCGCTCACATTCTAACATAATTTCATTTATAATTCTAACTGTTTGTACAAATTTATGTGAATAATTTCAGCCACATATAACAACGTTTCGTTGTGATGTCCGCCGAAGGTTGTGAGCATAGGTTTCCAGTTGCGTGCAGTGTAGCTATTTCGAGTTTCATCTGAAATAAAAAGGTTTTGGGCTTACTTGAATAACATACTTTTTAAGAATATGAACCTCAATGCAGGTGACAATAATAACAAGTACAGATGTTAAAGGCGATGGAACAATTTACATCGATATTCACGAATGTTTGTCTCTAATCATGCAACGAACAAGACCCTTAAAGTCGTGATACCATCTCCAAATTGGTTCATATAATACGCACTTGTATAAGTAATCATACTATCAAGTCATTATGATCGGTTGTATACTTTCAGTATTAGAATGCACGCAAATGTGTGAAACGTCATTTCAAGGTAAACGCTTTTGAACATTAAAAATAATGTACCGAGCTTACCGATTAATCCGCGATTTGCAGCACCGTATAGTAGTCAGTCGCCTTCGTTCTAGGCTCCGTTTTGCGCTTGCAGCAGTGCTTTCTGAGCTGGTCGACCTTCCTTCGATGACAATGAACTGCGTCGATTCTGCCGGCTGTCTCGTACATAACATCAAAAGAGATGAACTGCATTCATTGACAACGTACGCTGCCAAATACGATGCCATTTCAAGAACTTCTAGTCCATAGTGCAAGTTTTTATAAGCTATACGCCAAATAGTGGAACTGGAACGTTAATTCACATTTTTTTGTGTGGCCACGTAAACATCTTTCCAGTAAATCATCCCTTGATAAATGTTCGTTGACTGGAAGAATTCCCTTGCGTACGTCGGAGTGTAATGGGGTAGGGTGAGATTCAAGCTTCATTCGAAGGACTATTCGTTTCTGCCACTAGCACCAGCTAGTAATAGGTAAACGGATGCGAATTTCGCTCTGAAGCTTTGACAGCGTATTCTTGGATACTTAAGCTAGCAATGAAAAAAAAAAGGCTTTTTGAACATTCTAATGTGGTTTTCACCCTTAAACCAACTTACAGTAACTAGGAGATCACGTGTGTATCGTATTCTAGAATTTTGTTTTAAATGTTTATTGTACGCGAAGTTCAAAATTCAAATTACAATGAGCCAAAGCCATTCGACGCAATTCTAAAAAATTCTCGATAAAAGTACCTATAATTAAGCTTCTGTCGGTATAGCTCAGGTGGGAACGTTATGGCCTTAGAACCATAGATTAGGTGGTTCGCATCCTGCTGTCACCATTTTCTCCCCATTTTATTCTAAGATGACTTTCTAAAAACAGCGTCGTAGCTCTTCATCTGGAAGCGATAGCTCCTTACTTAATAGCCATATACAACCGCTCTCTCAAAGAAGGATCTGTACCAAAAGATTGGAAAGTTGCACAGGTCATACCTACATTCTACAAAGGCACTAGGAGTAACCCATTAAACTACAGGCCTACTTCATTGATGTCAATTTGCAGCAGGGCTTTGGAACGTATGCTGTATTCAATTATTGTGAATGATCTCGAACAGAATGAACTATTGGCCCTAGGTCGACACGTATTTAGAAAATATCGTTCATGCGAAACACAACTAGCTCTTTACTCACACAAAGTGATAGGTGCTATCGAGAAGAGTTCGCAAATTGATTCCGTATTTCTTGATTTCCAGAAGGCTTTAGACACCGTACCTCATAAACGGCTTTTAATCAAATTGCTTGGTTATGGTATATCGCCCCAAATTTGCGACTGGATAGGGGGTTTCCTGTCAGAGAGGACACAGTTCATAGTAATCGATGGTAAGGCATCGACTAAAATACAGGTGATGTCGGGCGTTCCACAGGGTAGTGTTATTGGTCGTCTGCTGTTCGTTATTTACATAAACGATTTAGGGGAAAATCTAAGTAGCTCTCTTAGGTTGTTTGCAGATGACGCCGTCATTTACCGTCTAGTAAAATCATCTGAAGATCAAAATAAAGTTCAGAACGATCTGAATAAGATATCAGTATGGTGTAAAAATTGACAATTGACTCTAAATAATGACAAGTGTGAAGTTGTCCACATGAGTACGAAAAGAAATCTTTGTTTACAAGATAGATCAATCAAAAGTGGAGGTCGTCAACTCCAGAAAATACCTAGGAATTACTATTAGTTCAGAGTTAAATTTGAAAGAACACGTAGATAATGTCGTGGGAAAGGCGAATCAGAGACAGCGTTTTATTGGCAGAACCCTTAAAAGATTCAACACAAGTACTAAAGAAACTGGATACACTACGCTTGTCCGTCCATTTATGGAGTATTGCTGCCCAGTGTTGGATCCTTATCAGGTGGGTTTGACGGAGGACATCGAAAGAGTCCAAAGAAGATTGTTACGATATAGGGGAGACAGCGTTACGGAAATGATACAGGATCTAAGATAAGAATCATTACAACAACGGCGCTTATCGCTGCGGCGTGGGCTACAAGCGAAACTGCAATCGCCAACATTCTCCTCCGAATGCGAAAATATATTTTTGACTCCCACTTACGTAGGTAGAAATGATAATCAGAATAAAATACGAGAAATCAGAGCTCGAACGGAGAGATTCAGGTGTTCTTTCCTCCCGCGCACTATTCGAGAATGGAGAGAAATAGCATAAAAGTGGTTCGATGAACCCTCTGCCAGGAACTTAAATGTGATTTGCAGAATATCCCACTAGATGTAGAGGTAAAATTACGATTAAGCAAAAATACATGTATTTTTTTTTATAAAAATTTCCATTAGATATTAAAATTGTGTAAGTATTCGAACACAACGAAAAAAAAAAGTCCGTCACGGCGGGATTTGTACTACCGACTCTATGGTTGTAAGGCCTTAACTACACCGAAATATGCTGCACGTGTTTTTATTATAGGTACTTATATGTACCTGCAAAACTTCGATTTTCTCGAGAAATTTTTTAGAGTTGCGTCCAATGGCTTTGGCTGATTGTTATTTGAGTTCTGAACTTAACGTACCTTAAATATCTGAAAATCCTAAAAATGCGATACCCATTCTTGTAAGGAAGACACACACACACACACACACACACACACACACACACACACACATTTCTGAGGGAGGACTCGAACCCCTGGTGGGAACGGCCGCTCAGTGAGTATCGTGCCGCCTCAGCTACGCGGCTGACAAGTTGCTGGATATCATCTAAATTACCGGCAGGAAGTACAGTAAGGCCGGCATTGCGAAAGTTGTTGCTCGTCCACGTTAACGGCTGTTGGAGAGGAACAAGGTCCCGGCTACGGCGGGATGGCGGGGCTTTACTGGAGGGGGCTGGCATGGCGCCTCACGCGACCCACACAGACACACACGTGCAGCTCAGGCCCTGGAGTCCTTGGCCGGCAGCGGCAGCGGCAGCCACAGCGCTATTTTGGCGCGGCCTCTCCACGGTCAAGGACGCCGAGTCCTTCCTGTGAGCTGGCGGTCGGCAGGATCCAGCCGCTGGCCGCCTTCCCACACTGCCGCTGCCGCTGCACTGCACACTAGAGATGGGTAGGTAAGGATGGAAACGGTTCCTTGGACCCGCATCAGCTGCGCTAGTGATGGATGTAAATCCGAGTGCAGGTCGGACACGCATCCTCGGACACGCATCGGTTGTGGGTCCAGGCGCGGCCGGACTTGGAAACGCAGCGACGGAGTGGCAGGGAGACAGTTGTAAAGCCCACGCTGGATGCGGAGCCCGCCATAAACACAGCAGGGTGAGGCGGCTACCTGCTCGCCGAATTCCGTCAGCTGTGTGTGACGCCGGCCTGGTAGTGCTCTACACTACAGGCGAGACTGGCACACAGGCGTAGTTTTTCTGTCAGAGACTGTACTGACCTTGGGCTGCATCCTCTAACAGGTGTCCCATTACTAACAGATGTTTGGCTGAAACAGTTCAACAAAAAATCAAGTGATTTTGTTCGATTTCCTGAATTTGTGTTCCATTCACTGCACAACTGTTCAACGGAAGATTATTATTGTAAGCTTATTTTCAATAACAGTAACTTTTGATTGAGCCCCCAAAAAAGTTGGTAGTAAGATTTGAGTTCACGGTTATTGTGTATTTCATGGTATGGTTTTAAAGCGTGCCAGCAAGGAATGGACAATGCACTCATGTCTGTCGAGCAAAAATTGCAAGTCGATTTTGACCATTGCATACGATGTTATGGACACTAATCTTGGTCCAGTGATTTATTTACCGAACGAATTAAGCTTTTTAGTGATACACACAAGTATGTGTGCCAGTGCTGGCCACTCGTAGATTTCATTATGCCACCACCGAAGAACAGTGAAGTTTGGTATCAATTTACAGTCCAAGATAATAAAGCTAAATGCCGATATTGCTGTCTGGATCTTTCGTAATCCAAGAACTCGGACAGGAAATCTGTCAGACATATGAAGAGGAAAAACACTTGAACATGTGAAACACTTGAAATAAATGTACCTAGCAATGAACAATTTACCAATAGTAGTAGCAATTCTAATAAAATTAATCACAATTCGTTACCTGAATCTGTGTCATCCAGTTCAGAACAAATTTTACTGTCCACTTCAGCATTCAAGCCCTTTATCAGATCAAATTTCATTCCAATTCATCGTTCCAAGCAAATTGATAATAGTGACAAAAATGATTGTAAAAGAATACCATCCATTTAAAATTATAGAAGATCCAGAGTTCCAAAAACTAATAAATTTACTTTCTCCATCATATAAGATACCAACTAGAAAATCAGTATCTTGCAGTTTGTTGCCTGCCATCCACGACGAATTAAAAGAGGAAACTCGAAATTTATTGACGGGAGGAACAGATGTTTCTTTTTACTGCTGATGGATGGGCGTCACAAAATAATCAGAATTTCTATTAAAAGACAGCTCACTTCATTGATGAAAACAGTCTTGCAAAATGTTTTACAGTAAGAGCTTAGTTCACAAATATTTTAGTTTTCTACAAAGAATTAGAGAAATACTAATGTGATCTGGGTGACATGTATAGCAAATGATGACTGATTTTATAATGCGACAGTGTTCGTGATTTTCTGGCAACAAAACATTTTTATCACAGTTAACTTAGTCCATCTTTTACATCATTACTATTAATAAACTTCTACATATTCCTGTGAAACGCAACTGCAATCCTTCTCGGTTAGACAAGATTCGCTCGATAGATACGCTGTGGAGATGTACCAGTGCAGGTCCAGTGGTAGCGGATCCACTTGACAGACACGGTCCGTCCGGCCGGCCGCAGAGCCGGATCCATATGGGTGCAGCGGACACGGAACCTGGATGCAGGTCCGCAGAGCTCGATGCAGATCCGGACCCGACTCCTTTAAAATCTCGGACCTACCCATCTCTACTGCACACGGTTCCTGGCTCCCGTCCACTGGCCTCTAGACGTGCCTCCACACTGACAATAATACATCTCCAACAACTCTAATCTTACTACAATTCATCATTCCTTTAATCCAAATTCCGACGCCTTCTTGTTCGCTAACTCTACGATGAAAATGACCTAAGGACTAAATTAGTCGAGCAAATTTTAATGAGTAATACTAAACTTACCCCAGAGGCTCACGGTTCTTTCGTGAGTACGTGCGTGGCAGGCACGGATTCCCGAGGTAATTCCCCTCTTATCCAAAACATCTACATCGGATCAACGTCTGCGATTCGGCGGCATGTGAGTGTAATCCTGAAACGGAAGCTAATGTCAACCACATCCTGTTCAGGTGCCCCAAATTTGACCGAGAGCGTTTGAACTTCCTGTAGACATTGGTGAAGATGGGATATCCCCTTCCCCAGTCAGCTTCTTCCCTTTTGTTTACAAAAGACATTCGTGTATATAAAATCATAATTAAGTTTATTAAGCCGGCCGCGGTGGCCGAGGGGACTGAGGAGCTCCAGTCACGGTCTGCACGGCCACTACGGTCGGGGGTTCGAATCCCCCCTCGGGCATGAATATTTGTGTCGTCCTTAGTCTTAGCTAGTTCATAAGTAGTTCCTAAGCTTAGGGACTGATGACCCCGTAGTTAAGTCCCATAAGTTCTACAAACATTTGAACATTATTTTTAAGTTTATTAAGATCACTGTACGCAATCTATAAGCATCAAGTGTGTTGGTAATATAAGGTTTTGCTTGTGAATATGTGAAAATGTTCCAACAGTATTTAAATTATAATGTAATGCAGTTTTCGTTTCGTTTCCACTTTCCATTTTGACAAAATGTACTTCTGTTTTGTCTGTTTATTTAAATATATGTACATTTCAACTGTGTGTTGTAGATGGCCCCATTGAGTTAACACTCAGAAGGCCAAATAAATAAATAATAATAAATAATAAATGGCTTGTTACACGAGTAATACGATTTACCAATATTCTTGTGAAACATTTCAGACACTTGAAATGTACGATAAGCAATAACGTCTCTGTTACTAAAACTTTCAAGTCCACCTTGCGCCTTTAAAGTATCACCATTACCAAGAACAATTGAAGACCTAGCATTCTAAATCTGCTAAGTAGCATTTTTTTCAAAATTGGTTTTTTTCACTCTAAAGGTGCTATATAAATGCAAGAATATTATACTAAAAGCGCTTTGTCATAGGACAAATGTAAGAGGTTCTTACAGTAACTGACAGATGGCACTGGTGTTAACTACACAGCCTTCTTCGTTCTAAATGTGTTCGACAATCAACTTCTGTGTCATGCTCATGACATCAGTGAAGCAACAATGTGTTTCTGGCATTAGGATGAAAGGTCTCGAGGAGCTAACAGCATAACAACATGCCTGTTCCATGTCTTGAATTGCACTAAAATTATTATCAGCATAACTGGTAAAAAAAGGAAACTTATGATTTGGAGTGACAACTGCTGTGGACAAAATAAAAACCGTGTCCTTATATACATGTACATGTTTGCAGTGGCTTGTGGTCTATTTGTATAGCGCATAAGTATCTGGTTTCAGGCCACAGTTTCCTATCTTGTGATAGAAATTTTGCCTTAATAGAAATTCGTAAGAATGTGGTTAAATATTACGTAACTAATGATTTACAAGAAGTAATTACTTCAACACGCCCTTCTCTCCCATTCAGAATACTCAGAATGGAAGAAAATGACTTTATTGACTTTGGGCTGCTGCTGATAAAGTGATCAACACAACAAAGCTACACATCAGTTTTGCTGCACAAATTAAAATCACGTCACCTGCAGTAGTTTACATCAAAAGGACATTCAGTGAAATTGAACAGTGGGGAAGTGGAAACATCCCGAAAAAAGGGAAAACTGACGATTTCATTCACACACAACTTTCAGTGTTTCCACGTGTTCCATGATTGTATGCTGAAAAAAAAATAAAAATAAAATAAAAGACTTGCTTGCTAGGGTACCCTTTATACCACATCTTCATACTCAGTTTTTGCTGATTTGTGTAATGATGCTGCAAACTGAAGATATTTATCAGACATTGTTTCATTTCCTATTTATCGTCAAGCACTACAGCTTGATATCTCTGTTGGACGTGGCCCATTTAGTCTGAATAACGCAATGTGTAAGATACCTGCTTTCACGTTTTTAATTTTCTTCTTCTCACCAGTTCTATGCAATTTTCTCTTGACTTGCTCTATAGTTTGTATTAACTGGATGTTAATAAACGGTATAATACTGTAAACTGTGTATATTAATTTTGTATGATAAACAACACAGTTTTTTGCTATATATCAGAAGTTTAATTTTGGTCTTTAACACATTTAGAATGTTAGGTCTTCAATTGCAGCTGTAATCCAACCATTACCATGACTCGGAGTATTATCAGCTCTACGAACAGTAAACTGGAAAACACCACCACAAAACACATTAGGCCCTGGCAGAAACACTTGAGCTCCTATATTATTAGTCGTATTCTTAATATCTATATTATCAATAGCTTTAAACACAGTAAGCCGCGAACGCATCATTTCCTCCTACGAACCAACTGTTTTCCAGTTTACTGTTAGTAGAGCTGATACTACTCCTAGTCTTGGTAATGGTTGGATTACAGCTGCAATTGTTCTTGGTAATGGTGATACTTTAAAGGCGTAAGGTGGACTTCAAAGTTTTAATAACAGAGACGTTATTGCTTATGTTACATTTCAAGTGTTTGAAGTGTTTAACACGGATATTGATAAATCGTATTACTCGTTGTTAGAACTCGTAATCTACATCTACATACATATTCCGCAATTCACCGTAAGGTGCGTGGCGTGGCATTTCCTTTCCTATTCCACTCCCAAATTGAACAAGGAAAAAAAGAATGCCTATATGCCTCCGTACGAGCCCTAATTTCTCTTATCTTGTTTTTGTGATCTTTACGCGAAATGTAAGTAGGCGGCAGTCAGATCGTACTACACTCAGCTTCAAATTCCGGCCCTCTAAATTTACTTAACAGAAATTCACGAAGAGAACGTCGTCTTTATTCCAGCGATCCCCAATTGAGTTGCCGGAGCATTTCCGTGACACTCGCGCATTGGTCGAACCTACCGGTAACAAATCTAGCTGCTCGCCTCTGAACCGCCTCTATGTCTTCCTTTAAAATGATCTGCTGCGGATCCCAAACACTTGAGCAATACTCAAGACGTGGTCGTACAAGCGTTTTACAGGTGAAGTACATCTTCCCAAAATCCTCCCAATAAACCGAAGTCGACTGTCCGCCTTACTCACAACTGTCCTTACATGCTCGTTCCATTTCATATCGCTCTGCAATGTTACGCCTAAATATTTGAACGACGCGACAGCATCAAGAAGCTCACTACTAATGCTGTATTCGAACATTATGGGATTGTTTTTCTACTCATGTGCATCACCTTACATTTTTCTACATTGAGAGCTAGCTGCCAATCTTCGCCCCAAATAGAAATTTTGTATAAGTAATCCTGTATGCTATTACAGTCAGTTACAGACAACACCCTCCCATACACCACAGCATCATCAGCAAACAGCCGCAAATTACAACTTACTCTGTCCATCAGATAATTTATATAGATAGAAAATAATAGCAGTCCTATCACACTCCCCTGGGACACGTCTGACGATACACTCGTCTTTGATGAACACTTGCCGTCGAGAACAACGTACTGTGTTCTATTACTTAGGAAGTCTTCCAGCCAGTCACAAATCTGTGAACCTATTCCATAAGCTCGTATCTTCGTTAGCAGTCTGCAGTGTGGCACCGAGTCAAAGGCCTTTTTGAAATCGAGAAAAACACAATCTTTCAGTTGCCCTTCAATCATGGCTCGCAAGATGTCATGTGAGAAAAGGGCAAGCTGAGTTTCACATGAACCTTGTTTCCTAAACCCGTGCTGATTCATGGAAAGAAGCTTTTCAGTTTCAAGGAAATTTATTATACTCGAACTGAGAATATGCTCTAAAATTCTACATGAAACTGATGTCAACGATATTGGCTTGTAATTGTGTGGGTCAGTTCTCTTTCCTTTCTTATAAACGGAAGTCACCTGCGCTTTTTTCCAATCACTAGGAACTTTGCGCTGAATTAAAGATTCTCATTGTAGAGTTAACGAACAAGAAGATGTCGGAATTTGGATTAAAAGAATGATGAATTGTAGTAAGATTACAGTTGTTGGAGATTATTATCGTCAGCGAAATAAATAAGCATTTTAATTAAAAGAGCTCGTGATGTAAATTTGTATTTTAATAAGGACACACAGCAAAAATAAATCTATTGGGTCACGGGTAGTAGAGTGTTAGTGGAGATGTATCGTAGGAGGATATTTCGTCGTAGGTGTCGTCGTAGAATGCGTATTTTTAAGGCTTATAAGAGTGTGGACTTTACTTCAGGTACTGATTTAGGTACTACTACTCAGACTACTGTACTAGCTGGACCTAATACGTTTATGGGTGGTACTGTTCGTCTTACCTTGGGTGTTGGTGAACAGGGATGGAGTAATGGTTGGATTACTTATGCATTAGTTCGTGCTACTGATGCTGCTAGGACAAGTTTTGATTCTTTTCCAATGCTCGACGTAATAGTATGGAAGACCGCTCAGCTTAGTCAACTCCAACAAACTCAGTTGACAAGTGTTTTCAACTCGGACCTTCTTTCCAACTGTTGTCAATAGTTGTGCGAAATCGCGAGTTTGAAAAACTAGTTGAGGGAAGTTTTGTCTCGAGTTAGTGAGAAAAAACACGACCGCATTACCCTTTCGCCTGCTGTGTCGTTTAGGCTGGTATTTCACTGCAAGTATGAAGAACACGGAATATTTCTTAATACAAAGCACAGCGACCAAAATAAGCTTTTAAGGAAGCATTTAAATGGTCTAAAAGATTTATGGAGCTGTATACGTGAAATAAATTTCCTTATTTGTGCTCTAAACTAACCTACTTATTTCCTGAATTGATGTATATTTCGATTCATTTTTGTCTGGAATAAAACGTTAAATGGTTATGAATAGCAGTGTTTGTCCGTCTTTGCAACTACAATAGAAATGCGATTTTTCTCACCAGACGCGTTTTGTTTTAATTACAGTAAAATATCTTCAGTGGTCTGTAATAGAAATCTACAGTTTGTTTTGTTTTTAGATCGAAAACAGTTCGTTAACGGAACGTGTAAAGTAGGCCTAATGTTTTGTTACTTACGGAAGTTTTGTCTTGTTTTCGCTTGACATCCTGGAATGCCGGTCTGTTTCATGCAGTACCGCCGGTTCTTCATGCTGTGTCGTTTTTTCCGCTACTTCCACTGTCACTTTTGCACTGCCCATAATTGCTTTTCACAGATCAGACGTGTTTTGTTTTGTTTTGACTGAGTCTGCACAGTGTGTTATTGGAGTGTTGCCAACATCACTTGTAGTTCTTTTTCTATGTTTTATAATAAATTATGTTTTTTTTGTGTTCTTAGTTTTGATGTAAGTGGACTGGACTTACTGTCAAAATTATTGCATACATATATTTAATGGAGACGTTTTCATTTATTTATTTAATTTTTTATTATTATTATTGTTATTATTATAGGTGGGTGGGGGATGAGTAATAGGGAAAAGATGACTGAATGGTGGTTGGATGTGGTAAGGTGAGATGTGAAGTGAGATGGAAGACAAAAGTGATGGACAGGAGGTGGGGTGGTAGTTGGTAGAGGGGAGAAACTTGTCAGTTGGCTTTTATTAAGTAATTAAGGTACTGTATATTCATTGTGAAGAAGTAACAGTAATATTGAAACTTCTGGGTGGTTGTAATGCAAGTAATGTGTGTTTGTGTGCGTGTGTGTGTGGTTTGTGGGGGTGGGGGTGGGAAGGATTGGGACTTGTGTTTTTTGTTGAATCTCGTATGTAATGTGGGTAACAGTGAGGGAAACGAAGTTGAGTGGTTGTTAGCAGGGGGCGAGAAAGTTTGGGAGTTTTGTTTCAATATGTTCGGAGAGTTCGGACAGTCTCATGTTTAGTGGAGAGGTGGGTATATGATTTTATTTGACATTAGCTGTTGAGTGTTCATAGTGGTATGTGGAAGTAGACTGAGATAGTTACGGGCATGAAGGGGAATGTTTTATATGATTTTTTTATCTTATTTTATACAATGTTTGGTTTGCAATATGTATTTGGTACTTGTAGGATTCAAGTACTGGTACCTATTTTACTGCGTGCTGGAATAGCTTTTTACGAGCAGAAATGGCATTCATGATTTGCATAATGAAACCTACACCAGTTAGCACGGTACTTTTTCGTGTTTAGCACGATGCATTTGCAGAGTTTACCACAAGAACAGGTAGTTATACAGATATTTAATGAGATGCTTTGGAAAATCAGACAAAATAAGTGTCAGACTGTAGTAAACTATAAAAAGACTTTTGTTGTGGATGGGCAGAACGTAACTTGAAAGAACTACGAAAATATTATATCTTCTCAATTAAAATAAATTCTTTGAAGAGTTTCAGTGTTACATTATTAATACAATGACACAGATATTAGGGCTTCCTGAAACATCCATTATGACGAATTTAAGTATTTGTAAATATGTTGGCGAATTGAAATGTTTGGTCGCCCATTCTCAAACAATTTTCGTGATTATGTTCTCTCAGTGTAGGTCCTATAGTACATTTGTGCGAGAATTTTCTACGTCTTCCTCTCGCTATCCACAGTTCCACCACAATCTAATATAAACACATATTAGACTGTGGTTCCACCTGCAATTGCTTTAATTTTTCCGTCTTTTCAAGGAATGGACTCACCAGTAACATTAATTTCAATGCTGTTGTACAGACGATTATTAAAAGAAAAACGCGGAATGTTTGTTTACTAGAGTTTGAAACTGTTTTCAACACTTTGCAACAGTTATAAGTTTTGATTGATTCTACTGTCGGTTCTTGGTGAAACCTTTCAAATTAAATAACTGAACACTTGTCATTGCCTTGTTTCATATAACCTTATTTTCACGACCTAGGTTTCGGGTTATGAGTTGTGACAACTTTGGAATCGGTAAAGTACTTGAAAATGGGCCCATAACACGAAACCTAGGTCGTAAAAATAAAGTTTTGTTAAACAAGGCAATAACAAGTGTTCAGTTATTTAGTTAAAAGTTTTCCAAACTCACAACTGTTTTAAGTTCTCTAGACTGGCAACTGTAGCAAGTTTTTGTTTGTCGGAGTTGGCTATCAGTGTGAAGGCACCTTAAGAAGCGACGTGACGACGAATGGATTGAGCAACGAGATCAGTTCGAAGCGGGAAAAGTCGCTCGTACGGTCCTCTTTACTGAATTATCAGAAAACCAGCTTGCTCAGAGAATAATCTTCATGTACGTCTACATCCAGAGGCGAATTTACCAGAAGGCTGAATAGGCTCGAGTCTACGGCGGCAGAATTTAGAAAGGTAAATTTGGGGCCAACATTTTTAAACTGTCAGCTGAAATTCCGCCACTGCCTACATTCATAACCCGCAAGCTACTTTCTTACCATGGTCACCTGCTCCTCCTTTTCGAATGGAGTGTGGTTTGCGGGGACTCGTTGCTTCATCTCTCTAATTTTATCCTTGTGTTCCTTTCGGGGAAGGAAATGTTGGTTAACATATACAGATATGCAAGCTCTCCGACCTTTGACAGCAGCCCAAACTGCCGTACAGAACAGACCCTGCCACTGGAGTTTCCTGATCACCTCCGTGACGCGGTCACTCTTTCTGAATGAGCCAGTAACGAAGTGTGCTGGTCTCCGATGCGGGTTCTCTATTGTACTATTAGCCCCACCTGGTACGGATCCCATGCTGATGAGAAATAATCGAACGTCGAATTTTGTAACCGACTTCATTTGTTGATGGACTACACTTCCTAATCATACTTCCACTCATTCTGGCATGTGCCTCAACCATGATTAATTTTGTACTAGAGGACCCGTGCGAATACTTTGCACTGTTACTGGAATGACAAAAAAGTTGGGAATACATGGAAGTAAAGTTGACTGTTCACGCATAGCTTTCGTCAGAATCAATCAATGCAAGTGTTCAAAAGCGCAAAGGAAAGTGCTTGCTCCGCTGAGTGTTGTTAGGTCAAAAATAACTGCGTACCTTAATTAGAACCGAATATATCGTAAAACAAACCGATTAAAATATTCAATGCATGGACATACCGCATCTGAATAAAGGATGGAGACACTTAAACATGACGACAAATCTCCGCATGAATACCTTGCGTTTAAACCAAAAAAAAAAAAAAAAAAGGAAATCGGCCAACTGACTTTAGCTATCGAACATTCTTTTAATATGTAAGACGGTCTTTCCACTTCAAATCGCTCCCTTATATTAATGATGCAGGTGAAATTGAGTACAGACGACTAAGGAAGTGCAAAAGGGCTACGCAGGAGTGGCTAGAAGGCAAATGCAAATGTGTAGAAATTGTGTAACTAGGGAAAAAACAGTGCCGCCTATAGGAAAATAAAATAGACATTTTTGCACAAGAAAAGCAGCTGTATAATATCCAGAACTCAGCTGGAAAACTACTTCTGAGTAAAGAAGGGAAAGCTGAAATGTGGAAAGAGTATGTAGAGGCGCTCTACAAAGGAAATGAACTTACAGACAGTATTGTAGGAAGGAAAGAGGAAGTAGATGCAATAGGAGATACTATACTGAGAGTTGAATTTGATAGAGCAGTGAAAGACCTAAATCGAAACTAGGCCACTGGAGTAGATGACATTCCCTAAGAGCTTCTGAGGTCTCTGGGAGAACCAGCCATGACAAAACTATTCCACCTGGCGAGTTAGATATATGAGACAGGCGAAATACCCGCAGACTTTAGGAAAAATCTAATAATCTCCATTTCGAAGAAAATAGGCGCAGACAGGTGTGAACATTACAGAACCATTAGTTTGATAAGTCATGGTTGCAAAATTATAACAGGAATTACTTACAGAAGGATGGAAATACTGGTAGATGCTGACCTCGGGTAAGATCAGTTTGGGTTCAGGAGCAATGTAGAAACACGGGAGGCAATACTCACTTTACGGCTTATCTTAGTAGACAGATTAAGGAAAGGGAAACCTACATTTATAGCTTTTATAGATTTGGAGAAACCTTTTGACAATGTAGATTGGAATACACTCTTTCAAATTATGAAGTCATCAGGGGTAAAATATAGGGAATTGAAGGCTATTTACAACTTGTACATTAACCAAACAGCTGTTATTAGAATGAAACTTTCACTCTGCAGCGGAGTGTGCGCTGAAATGAAACTTCCTGACAGGTTAAAATTGAGCTACCACTGAGCTACCCCGACACGAATCACGGTACTGACCCACAACTTCAATTCTGCGAGGAGCACTTGCCCGCGAAAGGCAAAGGTCCCAGGTTCGAGTCCCGGTTCCGGCACACAATTTTAATCTGTCAGCACGTTTCAGCTGTTATTAGGATTGAAGGCCATGAAAGGGACGCAGTGGTCGGGAAGGGAGTAAGAAAGGGTTGTAGCCCATCTGCTCAATTTGTGCATTGAGCAAGCTGTGAAGGAAAGCAAGCAGAAAATTTGAGATGGAATTAGAATTCAGTGTGAAGATATAAAGAAATTGCGTTTTGATGATGCCATTGTAATTCTGTCATAGACAGTAAAGGACCTGGAAGAGGAATTGAAAGGAATGTACAGTGTGTTGAAATGAGCATAAAAGAGTAAGACAAGGGTAATGGAATGCAGTGTTAGAAAATCAGGTTGTGCTGAAGGAATTACATAAAAGGTGGTAAATGAGTTTTGTTACTAGGGTAGTAAAAAAACACATGATGGTCGCAGAACAGAGAATATAATATGCAGAATGGGAATGGGCAGAAAAGCTTTTTGAGAAAGAGAAATTTGATAATATCGAATATTAACTTAAGTGTAAGAAAGTCCTTTCTGAAGGCAGTTGTGAAGAGTGTTACTTTGTACAGGAGTGAAACTTGGACAATAATAGTTTGCACAGGAAGAGAAAAGAGGCTTTTGAAAGGTGGTGTTAAAGGAGAATGCTGAAGATTAGGTAGGTGGATCGCGTAACTAATGAAGAGGTACTGAACAGAATTGGAAAGAAAAGGAATTTATGGTATACCTTGACTAAAAGAAGGCACCAAATGATAGGACACATTCTTAGAAATGAAAGAATAATAAATTTAACGTTGGAGAGAAGTGTGTGGGAGAAAAATTGCAGAGGGAGACCCAGAGTCGAATATAGTAAGGAGATTCAGATGGATGTGAGTCGCCGTTCTTATGAGGAAATGAGGAAATGAATGATACAGTAGAGTCGAGAGATGCAGCAAACCAGTTACGGGACTGAAGACCACAACAAGAACAACATCGCCCTCTTATATCTACCCTCAGATATTTCATGGTAGTAACTGCTTCCAGCGTTTGACAAAATGTTGAAATCAAATGTTTGTAAAGCTTATGGGACATAACTGCGGGGTCAGCAGTCCCTAAACTTACCAACTACTTATACTAAAGACGGCATAAACATCCATGCCCGAGGGGGAATTCGAATCCCCGACGGGGAACGGTCTCGCCAGCTTTTGTCCTGCTAATGTGTAGCCACGTAATAAATAATCTTTCTATGTAAACGCAGTTCTTTAAATTTTATATGTTGAGTCACAATTGTTATTCACTGCGCCACGCACCGACAAGCTGCAAACCATTCTGCATTTCGCTATCCATCCGATTAGCGACTTCTCGCTATACTACATCATTCGCAGAAAGCGTCATTAAACTTCCTATGTTATCAAGGAGATCATTTACATACAGTGTGAAAAGCTATGGTCCTGTATCACTTGCCTGAGACATGCGTTCCATAACTTGTCTCTTTCAGAGTCTGCCACTGGTTTCCCAATATCTGTGACGCTTTCTCGCTTACTAAATGAGCCCGTAACGAAGCGTGGTGCGCCGTGTTGGATCTTTCCTATGTCTTCCGATGCCACACATGTGCGAGCCGACCGCGGTGGCCGAGGGGACTGAGGCACTCCAGTCACGGTCTGCACGGCCACTACGGTCGGGGGTTTGAATCCCCTCTCGGGCATGGATATTTGTGCCGTCCTTAGTTGTAAGTAGTTCATAAGTAGTTTGTAAGTTTAGGGATTGATGATCCCGTAGTTAAGTTCCATAGACTCTACAAACATTTGAACTGATGTGCGACATTAAGCATCCTTTGTTGACGGACTGCACTTTCTGAGGATTATTCCAATGAGTCTCAGTCTGGCATCTGGCTGGTTGCATTCCAAATCTACCCTTATGTTCCAGATTATTTATGAAAGTAACAGCTTCCATTTTCACTTAAAATTTCCGAGCTGGTAGGCCGTGGTCGATGGATAAAACTTTCCCCTAACGTTTCGTCTGCAGCTGCGGAAGACATTTTCGGAAGCTAAGTGGCAACTACGATGGGGCTCGAGGGATCGCCGCATATATAGGTAGTGTAGGTGGCTCCACAGTATATCATGTGACGTCGGCTAAGCAACTATCTCGATTGTTAACGTGCTTGTGCAACGTTCAATTCCAAATATTGTCTAATTTAACACCTTCCTCCTTTCTATTGAAATTATTACACTACCTATATATGCGGCGCTCCCTCGAGGCCCCATCGCAGTTGCCCCTTAGCCTCTTCGGCAGCTGAAGACGAAACGTTGGGGGAGAGTTTTATCAATCGACCACGGCCTACCAGCCCGGAAATTTTAAGTGAAATTGACGTCGGCAGTGAAAGCCTACATTGTAAGTACAGCTTCCATTGTTTGTTCTGCTATTACGTAGTTATATAATAAAGGAGCTTTCTTTCTATGTAAACGCAGCACGTTACACTTGTTTATGTTGAGGCTCAATACATTTATACATAATTAAGACACTTTCACACAGTTAAAATTGAAGTTGTCTGACTTAAGTTCTTTTTTTTTTTTTTTTTTTTTTTTTTTTTTTTTTTTTTTTTTTTTTTTTTTTTTGAGACCTGTACAACCGGTTTTACAACTTAAAGTTGCATATTCAGGTAATTTATACTGTACATAGTGACAATTGCTTTAATAAAATGAATATTTAGATTGAAACATTACGTATTAAGAAGCAAAAATATGAGAAAGTTAAATGCAATTTTGTTACAAGTCAGTTGGCTAGTTTTTTTTTTTTTTTTTTTTTTTTCTTTTTGTGGATAACGAGGATTAATGGTGAGGTCCTACCGCAAGCACATTCCCTCTTTTCGTCAAACATAAAATCAGTTGACCGTGCGGTTCATGTCATTTTAAGTAAAAGTATGGAAAAGTCCGCAGACACTTTGGTAAAAAAAATTGTTTGTCCTGTTAGTCATTAGGCGACGTGATGGGTGGCCCCACAGTAAACAACCATTATAATTATTACTGAGAACCATGTATGTTGTTGGTCAATCAGATCTTCACGTAGAATGAGATGACAAACTTACAGATTGTCGTCAGTGTAATGAGGTTCATCAGCTCCGTCAAAGTGGTCAAAAGTTGCATTTCCGTGCTGGGTGTAAGTGTGGAAACAACTGAGCTGACAAATCGCCATGTGTATCGGTCGCCAGACTGAAGCCGACTGGCTGTGGTTCGAGGGGACGCTAGGTGTGATGTCGACGCTAGTTGCGGGGGTAACCGACCAGTGAACCTCGTTAACCATTATACCAAAGAATGTATACTAATTTAGACTACGTGGTTAAGGGCTTGACTCTGAAGTTGTGTAGTGGCATCACAGTTACAAATAAGATAAAAATGAGACCCTGCACCACGCGTCAAACCGCCAATACGCTGCAGATCCTCTTGCAGCTCGATACCCTTCCGCACTGTTGCGACTTCTCGATAGACATCATCCACAAAAACCCTCAATCACTACGTTTACATGCAACACATCTTCCGGAAGACGAAAACTGATTTTCGTAAATCGTTTTTCGCTGTCGTGTTTACACGGCATAGCCTGAATCGGATTTCCTAGCCCACTTAATATGTAGGCTGGAAAACAGCTGATTCAGTTCCTGATTTAGTTAGCACAATCGCTATTTTTCTTATTTAAATACACAGAAATTATGTTCACTCTATTGTTTATACTTTCATTTCACATTAGAAAATATCACTCTTTCCATATGTGCCGAAGATTCTTAACAACAATACACAATCTGACAAGCCAAGAACGCTTCAAAAACGGTTGCGTTTACATGGGCACGAAAATCGATTGTGGAACTGGAAAACCGCTTTAGAGAAGCGGATTTCCAGAATCAATTTTGGAGTGTTTACATTACCAACCAAATGCGGAATTGGGAAATCGGTTTACGAAATACGATTTTGGGAGCCCATGTAAACGGGGTGACTGTACTTCTAATGTTATATAAGAGGTCATGTATACGAGTAACGACAAAAACGTTCCCCAAAGAAATTACTGCTCTCTGTCACACAGTCATTGACATGACACGCTTCACGAGTAACATTGAATTGTACTGAAATTCCTTACACTTATAAATTTCCAAACAACCGTCAACATATGCGGTGGGAAGGGGTAAGGGTGATGGTAAATCCGTAATTCGATTCCATTCTGGAATGGTAAAGTCCGTATATGAATATTATTTCTGAAAAATTATTCACTTTCATTAAGTTTCAGTTAGCTGCTAGGTAGTTGTTGACTTGCAGTTTATTGTTCCTTAGCCGGCCGCGGTGGCCGAGGAGACTGAGGCGCTCCAGTCACGGTCTGCACAGCCACTACGGTCGGGGGTTCGAATCCCCCCTCGGGCATGGATATTTGTGCCGTCTTTAGTATAAGGTAGTTGATAAGTAGTTTGTTAGTTTAGGGACTGATGACCTCGTAGTTAAGTCCCATAAGCTTAACAAACATATGAACATACATATTGTTCCTTACAACACTAACTGTTGAAAGTTAACCGTGAAATTTTTATTGACTTCGTTCCAAAGTTCCCGTACCACAGCAAGAATGAGAAAAAAATAGTTTTTAATAGTTCTTGAATAAAATATCAGATTCTTGTACGACGAGGGGCAGAACTCAAAGTTTAACACAGTTACTACGATTCGCTGTTACTGACTTCAGCTCAAACATTTAATTCACCGCCTACTGATCTCGACGTTCCACATTCACATCCAACATAAGTTATTGTCACAGTCGAGTATAAGTCAATATCAGACTCCACAATTATATTAAATCTTTTCTTAAATAAAGTAAAACTTCTCCATAAATCAGATTAAATTATTTCCAATCTATGGTGTACAGCAGTTAGAATAAATATTCCCAAACCGTCTTGATTGCAAATTATTTTATTAATTAATGACGCGTTTCGCCCTTTAGTAGGGCATCTTCAGATTATCTGCGTGGCAGAAGTTACACAAAATTACAAGGCGGAATTACAAACGGTTATAATGGTACATGGGCTTATTTTGTGTTAAGAAGATAGTATAAATGGTAAACAAAGCTTACCATGCGCTCTCCGTGGTGTGACGCCGTAAGTTGTTATTGCGGTGTTTCTATTTTTCTGGAATTTTTTTGGATTTCCTTGTTGCCGTACAAATGATCGGGTAACAACGAAAATACTCGGTAAAGCTGTGAGAAACATAAAACTGATATTTAAGATTACCTTAATAGAAGCGGTGGTCTCTGGTGATACAAGATAAGCCCATGTTTACAATTGCGCTCACGGACGGTCTTAGCTTAGTCTTGCAAAATATATATCACACATTAAATAAATCTTTGTAACGAAATTATTATCAATGTAATTGACGTTTATTGTCGCCTGAAATAGTACAAGTCCAAATCAGTACTGCTGGTAAGAAACATCTATTCAGTAAGGCAGATCATGAACAACTCAAACAATGTAATCAAGACAATGTTTCTTTGAAAACGATCGATGCGCAGCAATAGAGAAGGCGCAGCCGGATTCGTAGCCCCGTAGCAGTCGGTTAAATTCTGACAGTGGCCGTCTAGCGTCTGCTGTAATGTTGGCTGCGGCGGCGACGACGATGCTGCCCTTGTTCATTGGGGCAACTCGATCGTACATGAAACATACAGAAAACAAACAAAAACATTTTAAGAATCATATTACAATATTTATACACAAAATAAATTTATACAATTTCATAATATTTAAGTGTAAACAAACTTTCCTGATATCGGCCTGATATAAGGAAGTAGAGATCGTCAATATTCGTCCCACTATACATACCGTTTGTTTATAAACAATTTGTCACCCTAATACATCTCAGAATAAGCTTACGCAATACTCTTCGATACTAAAATTCCGAACACACGAAAATCATTAGCTTACTTTAATAAAATAGACATCAGTCCGCCAGTCTGTTTAAACATCCTAACAAAACATCTAAGACAGCGTAGTACAAGAGACTAAAACATGCACACCTAAACAGCCTTACAAGTTGTTGACCAAACCTACAACATTTAGATTTAAGTAACAAACCTTATGCAACAAACAAACCAAAAACTTGAGATCACAATGCAAGAAAACGCATCAAGCCTCTGACAGATACACAGGCATCGATCATCATATTTCTACACGTATTTGTGATAACTGTGCAAATAAATTGTACCAATCGAAAAGCCCTTAAGTACACCGCATAGACCGCAAACATTCTATCCGAATCCTTCGAGAATTATCGAGATAACCAACATTTCCTTTAGACTCCCCTGCTTTTAACAACTACGCAAAACAATAGTAACCGCAACCCCACAACATAGAATAAGCTCTAACTCAAATTAGATCAATTCGTACTCCAACGAGTATCGACACTCGTCAAATCTCTATGTACTTATCGTACGTATCGACCTAATACAACACCCAAAATCTACGGAAATATTTTCATCTTTACCATGAAAACTACGTAACAGTTCTGCAGAAAAAAAAGACAACGAATGATCTGATAACATTCACCATGCATATTTTTACAACATTCTGCCTTTTACATTAAACAGCCACTACGTTAAACACCAACTACAACCCAAACATTACCGAAATGAACCCCTGTGGAAAATGTACAGTTCCACATGGTGGGGAAACACATATCTATACATCAACACCAAGTTCTTTGTTATAAAAGTATTCCTCATTTAATGCAATTGTCTTCACTGTATAATCCAGTTGTCATCACCCAAGTAAAAATTTCTCCTCCAAGAGAAAATTTTACGTTACTTTGACAATCACAATTAGACAACCTCAAGTCAGTTATCCGCAACCAACTGACATTAGTTCTAAACTGTTTTCTTTAGAGTCCCATCGTGAAAGATCAACATCCTCCACAGCAAAGAGGCAATACATCTATTTATTAATATAATTTTTAACTAATTTTACAACTCCATGCACATTACCTGCTTAAAGTCCTATCTAAAATAAAAGTTTCATGTCTTCGATTACCAATGCAATGCATCGAGCTGACGTTGAGAAGAAGAAGAACCATGAACACCTCGCTGCTCCTGCTGTGTTATGCGATCGTGCGAGACAAGGTAAACGGTAGAAGTAGTCGCTTTAAGGCATAGATCAGCATGGCCTTATGCATCTTTTATGCACTGAAAGGGTCACAGACGACTACACTAGGCCCGATGTTTATGATGACTGATAAAACAGATACGAAACGCATCGCCAATATACTATGTCGAATCACTTATCCATCAACATTTGGGCAGAAGAACACTTCCATTTCCATAACAGGAACCAACTTGCACCATTCCCCTACTAACGATAACTGAACAACGATTCATTCAGCAACAAGATGCTTAATGTAGATCACAATTTAGTTCATTGTGCAATGTCGAGCTTACACTCTACAGCAAGACCAAATAAAGTTCTAAACTATGCACCGAAACTTGCATCCTAACTAACTTGCGTAAAGTTCTATCTGAAATACATGTTTACTGAAATCAATAACAACCTAGGACAAAAACTTACAGAGATCAATCAACTTCACACTCCAATGCAAGACAAGTGCTAAACTGTGCAACCAATACATACATCCCAACTAGCATGCTTAATGTCCTGTCCTCGATGACCATGCATCATGCTAACATTGAGAAGAAGAAGAAGAAGAAGAAGAAGAATCATGAACACCTTACTGCTACTGCTGATAAGTGATCACGAAAGACGACATAGATTCCACTCCCACCCAAAAACAGGTTTCGACCACCACCCAAAAAAAGGTTTCAACCACCACCCAAAAAGTTTCGACCACCACCGAAAAAGATTCAACTACTACACAAAATATCAACAAATAATACAATTCATTGAGACAACATTGTCTCGTTACACCAAATGTATTACACATAATGAGAGGCAGTGAATTAAAATTTATGTTGTGGCCGGGATTCGAACCCGAGACCTTCTACTTACAGGAAACATGAGGCAGAATTAAAATATGTGGTATGGAGGGAGGCGTACTTTAAGACAGTCCGTGTAGTTGCTTTGGCTACAACGCTGTGTTAGCTGAGTGGTCTAAAGCATCGGCCACAACATAAATTTTAATCCAATGCCTCTCCTTATGTTTAATGCCTTCACTACACGAAAAGTTGCATCCAGCATGTTTAAAGTTTCAACTACTCAAGCCACAACACATTCACCATATCCTCCCCTAGTAAGGCACTCAAGATGTCTTCAAATTTTGCATACATATGCTCTTTTAAAGTGAAGAACCATTTAACACCTAGTCCATCGCCTAGCTCCACTAATTTTATGACAAATGATATGCCCTCAAGTATTTTCTATTAATCTCATAACCCTGAGAAACCGAAACGTCATACTCAGAAGGTTCCGAGGTTTGGCACAAAGAAGGTCTTAGAATTTTGTTATTTCAGCTACAACCCAACAAAAGTTTAAGTTAGCACACCTATAGTTTAAGGTACCACAAAAAACAAAGAAAGCAACCTATTCCAACGTTCTAAGTCTTTATAGCATTTAAGTGACACACCTCAAACATTGAGACGAAGGTGTTTCTATCGTGCGTCAAGAGTAACCTGGGCACAGAATGATTACCCAGTTACCGTACATGGCATTATGAGCGTGTAAGGCTTTAAAGAAGACCCGCTGGATGTCAGACTTACACTGAAACATAATCGAAGTATATTGGAGACCAGCTCGGTCAGACGTGTGGTCTAACGCACCGCTTTCCGAGACGGGAAGGCGTACCGGCCCCAACATTATACATAGACATTTGCATTTGGAGTACACGTTTCCTCCCGTGGAACATAGGGTGGCGACAGGAAGTGCATCTGGCCACCCCGTAAATATTAACACGCCAAATACGGATTTAACAAAGCCGAACCTGAATGTCTAAAAACATGGCCAAAGAGAAATAAAATTCGAAGTGCATCGGAATCAGTGAGTGGCACTGGGCAGTGTTAGTTACAAGTCAGTGTATTTGGAGGGTCATCAAACACAGAAGGGCTCCTGATTCTTGATGGGTGCGTGAAAAGTATCGAACGTTATCAATATTTTCTCGCAATAGCGAATTTCTTTTAGTATCACTGTATAAGGTATGGGTGTTCTACCAAATGGTGACATGAAAATCTGTGCCAGGCCGGGACTCGAACCCGGGTTTCCCGCTTTTCGCGAGCGTTCTCCTTAACCACTAGGCTACCCGAACACGACTCCAGCACCGACCCAAACTTCCATATGCCACACTGACTGCACATATGAGTCAACTGCATTCATCCCTTAGCTCTCGCAGCGCTAAGGCGATCGCTCGCGAAAAGCGGGAAACCCGGGTTCGAGTCCCGGCCCGGCACTGACTTTCTTATGTCATCATTTGGTAGAACACCCATATCTTACACAGTGACGCTAAAAGAAATTCGCTATTGCGAGAAAATATTGATAATATTATCATCACTGTAATTCGTCACCATACGGTAATTTATCATGGAAAGGGAAGTAGAGTGCGACAACACAAGAGGCAGACTGAGACACACACACAACCAGTATATGGAGCGTACCGGGTGCGTCATTTTCACTTTCTAGAGGAAGGCCAAAGAAAGGAAATAATTCCTATCTGACGGTTGAAGACCTGAGAACGAAAATGACAGCTAAATGACTAACCGCCCCATACTGAATTTCGTAATAAAAGTGGATATCATCTGACGGTTAAGAAACGAACTGTGTTTTGCTCTGCGACAGAAGTCTCAGAGAAGTTACTATATAAGCTTCATTCCCGCAGATGCTTCCTCATCAACACTTCAAGCACGTGTCCAATATCGCAGATTGTCATAAAAAAAGAAAAGAAAGAGATACGAGAATGGGAGTGGAACGGAAGTTTCGTCTTGGTGGGGAAATCTCCAAGGACCGGATGGGATCCGCTATCGACTTGAGGGCAAATAAGAGGAAAACTTCTGCGACGCCATCATACTGGTGAGCTATGAAGGGGAACGACTCTACAGCGGAGGAAAAGTTCTGAAAACTTCGCTCCCGTCTGAGAAGCGCAGAAGAAAGTTTTGTAGTATCCGAGAGAACGCCATTCTACTTCGTATTGTCGGCTACCGTGAGAGCAAACTAATCACAATACTGTCGGACAGCAATATACTGAAAACTGCTGTTTGTAGAGCAATTAAATTAATTGACAACAACGAACAGAGTGCCATTTTTAAATAGCTTCGTAGGACAGATGACGTGAAAAAATGTGCATTTCAGGCAAAGAGAAGCTGACTGAGATTATTCTGTTTAGTGTAAACTATATCTTTTAAAAATTGGCTTTATAGCTGAAGTTTGCAATAAAACCTTTCATTGTGTGTAATTCTCATTCTCATGGGATTGAGAGACTTTAAGTAATATACAGTGCTCTGGACAATTTAAGCATAATTACAAACTGTTAATTTATTTCTCTCCTGCTCTATATTATTCTGTTTACTTTATTTACAAACTCTCGCCACAATTTTCACACCCAGTGTATGGAGCTACAAAGTTTTCAGGTGCGATTTACTTTTCCATAATTATTAACGCGAAAGTTTTGTTCAAATGTTCAAATGTTTGTAGAGTCTATGGGACTTAACTACGGGGTCATCAGTCTCTAAACTTACAAACTACTTACAACTAAGGACGGCACAAATGTCCATGCCCGAGGGGGGATTCGAACCCCCGACCGTAGTGGCCGTGCAGACCGTGACTGGAGCGCCTCAGTCCCTTCGGCCACCGCGGCCGGCGCGGAAGTTTTGTGATAGATGCAGCGAGAAAAACATTTGTGTGGCCACTCTAGTATTTTCTTTGCATGTTCCTTCACTATTTCGGCCTCCTTTAGCTGCTTTTACCACAAACACTTTCCTCAGTTACCTAATTTATTCGTTCGTTTCTCGGGATGTGTCCCACTGTCTAAACCAATTTTTTCGTCAACTTCTGCCACGTATTTAATTTTCCTGAAGCTTCAGGAAGCATCTGATGAAGATCGCGAGTAACGCGATCGAAATATCGTGCTATTACGACGCGGATTCCCGGATGAAACCTGATTCTCCAAGGTGACAACACCCCGCCGTGAAAACCTCAATATGTATATATGCTTCTGGTTTTTTAATAATTTTCCTTAATGTAGCACCGTAGTTATTATAATATTTGATTGTTTATGGGTCATTACTCTTTCTTGCGGACAGATGCAGTTCCCTTTTCCGGTTACAAGATATTTTTACTCATTTAGTAAGCCATGGTTTTTTGCATGGTTTCTTAGAATTACATTTAACTAATTTCTTGGGGAAACAGTTTTCAAATACCCTTAAAAATGTATCAGAAAATATGTTTCATTTTAAATGAGCATCAGGTTCCTTATAAACATCATCTGCTGTAGACTTCCTCTGAAATTTCTAATTGTTAAATCATTAATTGAGCACACAAATATGGAGGATTGTTTCGAATTACTGAACGAAGCTATGTCATATTATGTACCTAACTGCGCACCATGATCAGTAAGTCCATTTGCAGCAGGACAAGCATTTACATTGTTAAACTCATCTTGGTCTATAAAAAAGTTATCTAACAATGTGCTGCTGTCCTTTACTACCTGAGTAGGAAAATCAGTAATGGATGTCAAATTGAAGGAGCCAAGTAAGACTTCCAAGTCATTCTTCCTATTGTACTCTTTCAGTGAATCAACATTGAAATCACCAAAGATAATAATTTGTTTCCCCCCATCAAACAGATAGCACAAGAAAGCATCCAATTATTTTCCAGAGCTCCCCGTCGGGGGTTCGAATCCCGCCTTGGGCATGGATGTTTGTGCTGTCTTTAGTGTAAGGTAGTTCATAAGCAGTTTGTAAGTTTAGGGACTGATGAGCCCACAGTTAAGTCCCTTAAGTTTGACAAACATTTGAACATTTTTATTTTCCAGAAATAACTGAAAGATTTCTGAAGGGGACCTATACACTGTCACAATTATTAGAGAGTCATCATTGAGTTTAATCTGACAGGCACATGTTTCAATATGTTGATATACACAAAACGTTTTTGTTTCTAATTATTTTATTCAATCATAGCTTTCGACATATATGGCAACTACTCCTCTTACATTATTATCTCTAGTTACATGTGCATCTAGTTCATATCTACTGACATTCACATTTTCCATACCAGTCACAATGTGAGGCTCAGACAGGCATAGTATATCTATTACATTATCAGTTTCTATATCATCTAAACAAAACCAAAAGCAACTCTATGTTATTCTTTTATCCTCCAATATTCTGGTGAAAAATGCTAACATTTTTTACTTTACTTTGAGAGAATCTTGTGATTTTTTTGACATCTTTAGCACCTGCCTGACCGAGGTTCTCACTGGACATTGATCAAAGTCAAATCTGTTGGTTGTGCCAATTGTGAAGCTGTCGGACACTAAACTCTCACTGTCTCTGTGACCACTGTCCCAGGCTACCACTTCTCACCTCTGTTCAACCTTTCCCCATTAACCTCATACGTTCCTCCCCGACAGTATCCAGTTCATCCTGAAGGGCTCTAATCTTCTTTCTCTCAATGATTTTTCTGTCTCTTGAACACACCGCTACATTCCCCCCTCCCCCCCCCCCCCCAACCACTTGTCGCAACATCTGCATAGAACCCCAGCACTACTTTCCTACAGCAGTTGAAACACTTTACATTCATGATCGTCACGAGATTTACTTACGTGATATCGACCAATATGTCTATATGTTTAGGACACTATTAGTGATGCAGTGAACTTTAAGATTTTCCCGGCGGATAGAATGTTCATAGAAGCTTCGTGTATGGCGCCGGTCATCGTCTACTACATCACACTCGTTCACAGAGCTGATACAATTTCAGATGCTGATAGTCTGCCACAAGAACTGGCTTCAATTGAAGTCACTGTGTCTAATAATGACGTATGAAAACAAACATGCCGGCCGCGGTGGCCGAGGGGACTGAGGCGCTTCAGTCACGGTCTGCACGGCCACTACGGTCGGGAGTTCGAATCCCCCCTCGGGCATGGATATTTGTGCCGTCCTTGGTTGTAAGTAGTTCATAAGTAGTTTGTAAGTTTAGGGACTCATGACCCCGTAGTTAAGTCCCATAGACTCTACAAACATTTGAAAACACACATCATACCATGAATAATCTAAAAATTACTACTTATGAAAAAGAATGAAACAATTCCTGTTAGATGACAAACATAAGCCTACACCACATGTTTTACAATGCCATCTGGATTATGAGGAGTATTTTTCGTACTACAGTACGCACAACGTTTTCGAGGCCCATGCCGCGGCATGTGTTTTGCTTCAGACCTTCGCTTCGCCATGGACACCTGTGGTTTGAATCTCTTAGAGGGTGGTGTACTACGTGATAGACCTCGTAAACCTGACATATTTCTAGTAACTAGTAAACCAGTTAGTACATTCCTTCTAAATTCTTTAAATCAATGTTCAATGTTTGTAAATCTTATGGGACTTAACTACGGAGTCATCAGTCCCTAAACTTACAAACTACTTATGAACTACTTACGAACTAGCACGGCACAAATATCCATGCCCGAGGGGGGATTCGAACCCCCGACCGTAGTGGCCGTACAGACCGTGACTGAAGCGCCTCAGTCCCCTCGGCCACCGCGGCCGGCTTCTTTAAGTCTTACAATTTTATCGGTGTTGCACTATGTGAACGAAATAACTGAATTTGCAATAGATACATCTAAAAAGTACCAAAACAATCGTTGACAGGACCTTTTAATTTTCCATAAATTGTATAGAAATATCGTAACATGTCAGTTTTGTCAACACATTTTTCGCATGGTATGCCTTAGCTATGGTGGGACAAGCAATTTGCTTTATACTGCCATCAGCCTCCTCTGTGTTTACAACAGACACATCATCTGGAGAATTGATGATTGATAAAAACAGTACAGTGCGTTTGTCATTCCATTTTATAGAGGCTATACTATCATTTCCTGCCGACCAATCAGAAATCCCTCTACAAGTTCTTTATCACGCTTCAGTTGTGGCAAGCGTTTGCGATCACATCTGACAGTAACACAGCTAGGCAGCCCACGTTGTTGTAGCTCTCCTTTTAATGGCAGACAAGCATAATGGGTCCATATGGAGCCACAATGGAATTTTTCTTCTTTATTGTTATTTTGATGCACCAGTTGTAATCTTATGGGACCAAACCACCGGGTGATAAATTTGTAAACTTGTAAACTTAATAAATCACAGAATTATGTAGATAGAGAGGTAGAAATTGACACACATGCTTGGAATGACATGGAGCTTTATTAGAACAAAAAAAAAAAAAAAAAAAAAAAAAAAAAAAAAAAAAAAAAAAAAAAGTTCAAAAAACGTCTGACTCATGGCGCTTCATCTGATCAGAAATGCAATACAAATTAAGACAAAGCAAAGACGATGTTCTTTACAGGAAATGTTCAATATGGTCACCAATCATTCCTCAACAATAGCTGTAGTCGAGGAATAATGTTGTGAACAGCACTGTAAAGCATGTCCGGAGTTATGGTGAGGCATTGGCGTTGGATGTTGTCTTTCAGCATCCCTACAGATGTCGGTCTATCACGATATACTTGCGATTTCAGGTAACCCCAAAGCCAATAATCGCATTGTCTGAGGTCTGGGGACCTGGAAGGCCAAGCATGACGAAAGTGGCGGCTGAGCACACGATCATCACCAAATGACGCGCGCAAGAGATCTTTCACGCGTCTAGCAATATGGGGTGGAGCGCCATCCTGCATAAAAATCGTATGTTCCAGCAGGTGTTTATCAGCCAGTCTGGGGATGATGCGATTCTGTAACATATCGGCGTACCTCTCACCCGTCACGGTAGCTGTTACTGACGTTTTGCTGTCTAGCGCCATGTGTCGGACATTTTTTTAACTTTTTTTCTTCTAATAAAACACCATGTCATTCCAAGCATGTGTGTCAATTTTTACCTCTCTATCTACATTATTCCGTCATTTATTAAGTTTTCAAATTTATACTCACTTTTTGTTCACTCGGTACATTGGTCATCAGTACCTAGTCTTACAATCTACTTAAACTAAGTTAAACTAACCTAAGGACAACACACACATCCATGCCCAAGGGATGATTCGAACCTCCAGACCGCTCGGCTACTCCAGCGCGGCGTCACTCTTCAGCCCAGCGTTCACAAAATTTGGCAAGAGGTATACATACACAATAAAACTGTGAAAAAAGCAGGAGAATGGAAGTTATAAGAAATAAAAATGGAGACGAATGTGAGACGTAATAAAATCACATAGAGTAGCAAGACAGATGATGTTAGTTTTCAAATGGTACCACGGTGTCTAAAATACATAAAAGTTTGAGGGAAAGTTCGAGGTGGTGACACAGACGAAGACACTAATAAAACACCGATATGCAGCACAATGTTTTGCCGTTTTCGGCGGTTGCACTGTTAAAATAACATACACTGACACTGATACCATAGGATGCACAGAAATTAGAGACACTGACGAAGCACCAAGTTAAAACTGGAACACTATGCAGACTCCGCGGAGAAAGAGGGAGGGGGCGGCATAGGAAAGGAAGGCGTAAGAACTCCAAGCGAAGGGAGATCCATGCGGGGGATGAAAAGGAGGGGAGTGGGAGGGGAGAGGGCACATTATATATGGGGAGGAGAGGGATTAGGGCTGATATCTGGACGGAGGGCATCATCCTGGAGAGGGAGGGCGAAAGTTACCCTGGAAGAGGATGTGGAGAGTGTGAAGATGTAGGGAGGGTTGGACATGCTGGTACCAGTGTGGCAGGGACGTAGGGTTCAGCAGGAGAGACCAGAGGAGGATAAGATTCTATTTTGCGGGTGGTGCAGAGGATATGGGTATGTTCAATGAACTTTGGAAGGTGAGGAAAAGGAATGAGATTGTACAGGATCTGTGTGGGGGAAGGGAGGCGGATGTGGTAAGCAAGGCGGAGGGCGTGGCGTTCTATGAAATGGAGAGTCGGAAATCCAAGCTGGATGGAAACTGCAAAGGACGGGACGTATCAAGGAATGGTAGGTGTATTGTGGAAGGGTTAAGTCCCCATGTCTGGCCAGAAAAGAGCTTGAGGAGGTTGAGACGGAAGGGGTCTTTTTTGACCTACTGTCTCAAGGTGAGGGTTCTAGGAAAGGGAGCGATCCAAGGTGAGGCCAAGATATTTGAGGGTTGAGGTGTGTGGAATGGGACAGTCGTTGAGTGTGAGGTACAGGTCGCGGTGACAGAAGGAAGGTGTGGTACGATCTATAATGATCCTGGCATTTGTTGGGGTTGATGGAGAGGAGCCACTGGTTACAGCAAGTGGAGAATTGGGACAGGTGAGAGTGGAGAAGGTGCTGGGAACGAGCAAGGGAGGGGGGCGAGGGCTAGGAAGGCGGTGACGTCAGGTGATGGAGGATGGAGGAAATGCGGATATTGTGCTAGCTGTATATTGTTGAATGTAGTTGTATACTTCAGAGTATATTTACAACATTTTCACCTATAAATACCTAGGAACATACCTCCAGAAATATTTACTGGAGTAAATTGAACAGCAGCCATTATAACTGATGTAAACACAGGTAGTAGCAACTTCCTTATGACAACAAAACAGACTCTGGACGTAGTTACAAAAAATTCTCACAGATAGAAACATTAAGCAGGATGGACAGAAGGTTGCTGCAGTTGAAACCACTGTGTCAATCGACTGGAAAACAGTAAAAGCTAAGGTGGACGCACTGAAGCCACTGTGCCTCGAGGGTTAAAGGAAAAAATTATGGTTGCGTCCATGACTGAAGTACCTCCTTTTTTTTAAAAAAAAAGTAACGCTGTAAACCAAAGGCCCTGTACCGCCTTCACTGTCGCCTGCGGTCGTTTCTGGCGGAAGCCAGAATGGATATCTGCTCGTTATAAGGGCTGCGAGGCACGGAGCATTGTCTGCCAGCTGGCAGGCGGCTAAGTAGGCGAGGCTATTCTGGTGCCGTCTGGGACCGACCGGTTACGTCCCATCCATCCACGCAGGTCTAGCGCGTCCGCGGCTCAACACCGCGACCACTTGTGGCGGTGGAGGCGTCAGTTTCAGCGTCATCAGCGACAGCGACTGTCTGACGTTGAGTCGACTCTCCTGTATCTGCATCTTATGACGATCCCCATTTAATCTGGGCAACCGTCATTTATATGAATTTATAATAATTAATTTGAAAGTTAGACACGATTTCACTTTGAAGAATTTTTATTTCTATCAGAGATTCATAAAGTACAACTTGAGCACAGTAACTCGTCAACAACAACAACTAACTCAAACCTCTGTTCGTCTCACTTTTATAGATTTAATGACAATTAACTTTGTCATAACAATGACTTGTAATTATTGGTATATAATAAAATTTTTCAATAGTTTGATGAAATGTAAACTATAAAATCGATACTAGATCTTTAACTGGAAAGAAACCGCAAGAGAAATAGTTTTATGTTACAAGAGATTGATAAATTACAGCATTATTTAACAATAGGATTGTCTTAAATAATCGAACTTCTAGAACATACTATATTGTTACTTAAAATTTGTAAATAATGCTTGACAATCATTCGTGAGTAATTGTTTAATTTACTAGATGTACTGAAATCTGATCAGGCTATAACTATTACGAATTTTATTGGAATTTAATATAGGGAATAAAAGGAAAGGAATTCTTAGAGGTAGAAACAATGTGGTTGATATAAGGTAGAAAGGAAGAAAACTGGTATACTGAGCTTCACTATAGGAAAAAGGTATCCTGTACTTCAGTACAGCGTGGCTCATGTTGTTACATTACAATCTACACATTTTTACTCTGCAAATCGCGTTTGAAGTGCCTGGCAGAGGGTTCATCGAACTGCTTTAATAAAATTTCTCTACTTTTCCATTCCATAACAGCGCTTGGGAAAAATGAAAACCTAAAATTTTGATTCCGATTTGATTAATTTTATTTTCTTATAATGATTATCAGTAGCGGCTAGTGCTTCAGATACAGATTCACTTCTTTGAATGCCGGATCTTGATAGTGGCGCTTCCACGCTCCCTCCCCATCTCGGCGTCCAAAGAGACAATTTGGCGCACCCCCTACGAGTGGTGCCAGGGGAAAGCGCCCCTCCCCCTCCTCACCTGTGGCTGTAGATATATATTCGTAGAGAGATCTGCAGAATTTCTTTAAAAAAAATATATGTAACGAACTAAATGTTTGTAAAGCTTAAGGAACTTAACTGCAGGGTCATCAGTCCCTAAACTTACAAACTACTTATCTACTACCTTATACTAAAGAGAACACAAACATCCATGCTCGAGGGGTATTCGAACCCCCGACGGCAGACTGTCGCGTGCACCGCAACACGGCGCACCAGTACGCGCAGCTAATTAGCCGCAGCAGAATGTCTTTATTTGGCTTGTCTGCGCTTGCTTCAAATCAAGCTAAGGCGTCGGCCTACCACGCTTTTTTATTTCACACCTTTGTTCCAAGCTTAAAGCTGAGTAATTCATTTCTAAGAGATACTGAAGGTTGTTTACTTTTCTTTGATAATAAATACCAAGAACATATGAATATACGCATGAACACTAAAACACAGTAAGTAACTGATTACACTGTTAGGTGACTGCAAGAAAATGAACAGGTTACCATGAAGAAACAATCTACCTGTGGGTCACGTGACATTGTAAGGCTGCTGTATATACGTACATGTAGGACGAGGAATCTACTATGGATCGTACATATATATAAATACTTGAATAACAGGAACAATTATTATATTTATAGTAATAGCAACAGCATTTATAGGATATGTTCTACCTTGAGGACAAATATCATTTTGAGGAGCAACAGTAATTACAAATTTATTATCAGCAATACCTGGCATTGGAACATATATTGTATAATGATTTTGAGGAGGATTTGCAGTTGATAACGTAACACTAAACCGATTCTTCACACTTCATTTTGTACTACCATTGATTGGTGCAGGTATAGTTATAATACAATTATTCTTTCTTCACTAAACAGGATCAAATAATCCAATTGGATTAAATAGAAATATTGAAAAAATCACTTTTCACCCATATATCTCTTACAAAGACATAATTATATTTATTACACCAATAATAACACTAATAATATTATGTGTAATCAACCCTTATATACTAAGAGATCCAGAGAATTTTGGACCAGCTAACCCATTAGTAATTCCAATTAATATTCAACCTGAATGATACTTTCTATTGGCTTACGCAATCTTACGATCAATACTCCCTCACATCTTTTCAAACAGTTAAATATTTCATATTCACAGAATATATGACATCAACTGTGTATGAGCAAAGCCAAAAATGTGCACCCAGCCGGGATTCGAACTTGGGTCTCCCACTTTCTAAGCAGCTACGTTGACCACTACATCACTGGGGACACAGTGATCACCACACCTGCAAGGACTACGTAAGCACGCCTCCCGTCAGACACAAACTTCCAATTCTAGCCTGCCAACAGTACTCAAATCCGTAGTCCTTTGTACTAATTCCCATAGAGTAAGAGCTCCAAACTTGCCCACCCCTCTCGTTAAAGAAAGGATCATTACCCTTTCTCTTACGGGAATTAGTACATAGTGACTACGAGTTTGAGTACTGTGGACAGGATAAAGCTGAAAGTTTGTGTCTGACGGGAGGCATGCTTAGGTAGACCTTGCAGGTGCGGTGATCACTGTGCCCCCAGTGGTGTAGGGGTCAGCGCAACTGCCTAGAAAGAAGGAGACCCGGGTTCGAATCCCGGGTGGGTACACATTCTCAGCTTTGCCCATGCACAGTTGATGTCACATATTTTGTTAATGTGAAAGAATAACAACTGCAGGATAAGAAGTAACGTCTGTTCTTTCGGAATAGACGCCACATGTATATAGTTCAATATTTGTTACAACTAAGAGTACAAATCTAAATTGCGACACATTTGCTAAAACGACCAAAGATATGTGGCAACTAACAGTACAAAAGTCATTGTTGTTCCCGTATCTGTTAAAAAGAAGATTGGTTTTAAAAAACTACTTGCAGTCGGTCTCGAACCCACTACCTTTGACAGCGCAGCGCGATGCCGCTAACCACACGGCTATTCTTGCTGTGTGGAAAGCAGTGACTTCATTATTATTCATCACTAGATCTTCTGAAGGCTCTTACAGTTGAGGCGTCTTTTTATATAGTTATAAGGTATTTTACCAAATATGATGCGTTTCTGATGAATCTTCAATGCACAAGACAAGGAGCGCAGTAGCTCTCTTGTCTTGCTTTGGGACCATAAATTAAAATTTACATTTAAAAAAATCAGCTAAATAATAAAATTTAATTTAGAAATGTAAAAGATCTATAGGGTCTTCTCGTCCTTAAGAATTATTTAAGCCTTTTATCTTAAAAGTAAAATTGTAAAAATTATTAAGAGATAGTTAATTTCTCGTCAAACCACTAGCAATTACATTTATTTTTATTGCAGTACCATCATTACGATTATTATATCTACTTGATGCGTCATCTGATGCCATGATTACAATTTAAAACAATCGAAAGACAATCATATTGAAGATATGAATAGACAGACTTTGCGTAACCGTCATAGGCCCGAGTAGCCAGGAGCTGGTGCCTCTAAAAGCGGCGTTTCCCCTCGCACCTCCCTGCCGCGAGAGCGCCCATATGCTGCCTCCAGGGGGTTCAGAAAGAGAATTTGAACATCAGCCGCGCATGCGCATTTGCAACGCTGTAGCCACTGCCGTCTATCTTAAGCGGCCGCGCTACGACTCGTATACGTGCTGTCTCCGCGATAAAAAAAATACATTGAATGTGCATATAAAATGATATGGTAGAAGACCGTAACGAAGAATAATAGTTTAAAAACACTCTTTATGTTATTTTTTATTTACATTTTATTCGGGGGTTCACTGAACCAGGACGCCCCGCCACTGACGATTATATCTCCCTATGTGGGTCGTACTGAAAACAAAATGTTCGCATTTGGAAGAGAAAGTTGAAATATCGCAAATATTGTCAAAACAAGCAATGCCATTCTTTGAATGATTTGCACTACTCGTTCATTATTTCCGTGAAACTTTCTACCCTGCATCACGATAATATGAAACAAGGTGCTCTTCTCTAAACATTTTATATGTCCTGCATTGTACAGTTCACGCACTTTTACATGACCCCACTGTAATCGGCGGAAGTCGGCTGAGTTCATCTGTCTACGGAATGTGTATCTACATCTACACCCGTCTCTAATGGCCAAGCTGTCGACGGGACGTTAAACCCTAAGCATCCATCCATCCTACATCTACATGGGATACTCTGCAAATCACATTTAAGTGCCTGGCAGAGGGTTCATCGAGCCACCATTATACTATTTATCTCCCATTCCATTCTCGAATAGCGCGTGAGATGAATGAACACCTGAATCTCTCCGTTCGGACTCTGATTTCTCGTATTTTATTCTGATGATCATTTCTACCTATGTTAGTGGGAGTCAACAATATATTTTCGCATTCGGAGGAGAATGTTGGCGATTGTAGTTTCTTACGTAGCCCACGCCGCAGCGATAAGCGCCGTTGTTGTAATGATTCCCATCCCAGATCCTGTATCATTTCCGTAACGCTGTCTCCCCTGTATCGTGACAATACGAAACGAGCTGCCCTTCTTTGGACTCTTTCGATGTCTTCCGATAAACCCACCTGATAAGGATCCCACACTGGGCAGCAATATTCCATAAAAGGACGGACAAGCGTAGTGTATGCAGTTTCTTTAGTTGTTCTGTTGCATCTTTTAAGGGTTCTGCCAATAAAATGCAGTCTCTGGTTCGCCTTTCCCACGACATTATCTGCGTGTTCTTTCCAATTTAAGTCAGAAGTAATTGCAATTCCTAGGTATTTTGTGGAGTTTACGGCCTTCACATTTGATTGATTTATAATGTAAACAAAGTTTAAAGGATTTCTTTTCGCACTCATGATGACGACTTCACACTTCTCATTATTTACAGTCAACTGCCAATTCTTACACCATATTCAAATCGTTTTGCAGATGGTATTGATTTTCAGATGATTTTACTAGACGGTAAATGACGGCGTCATCTGCAAACAACCTACTTATATTTTCCCCTAAATCGTTTATGTAAATAAGGAACAGTAGAGGACCAATAACACTACCCTGCGGAACGCCCGAAATAAAAAAAAATGTTCAAATGTTTGTTAAGCTTATGGGACATAACTACGGGGTCATCAGTCCCTAAACTTACAAACTACTTATCAACTACCTTACACTAAGGACGGCACAAATATCCATGCCCGAGGGGGGATTCGAACACCCGACCGTAGTGGCCGTGCAGACCATGACTGGAGTGCCTCAGTCCCCACGGCCACTGCGGCCGGCCGCCCGAAATCACCTCTTTTTTAGTCGATGCCTTACGATCGATTACTACGAACTGTGTCCTCTCTGAGAGGAAATCCTCTATCGCGTCGCAAATTTGGGGCGATATACCGTAACCATACAATTTGATTAAAAGCCGTTTGTGAGGTACGGTGTCAAAAGCGTTCTGGAAATCAAGGAATACGAAATCAATTTGCGAATCCTTGTCGATGGCACACATCACGTCGCTTGAGTAAAGAGGTAATTGTGTTTCGCATGTACGATATTTTCTAAATCCATGGGCCAATAGATCATTCTGTTCGAGATAATTCATAATATTTGAATACAGGATTTTATCCCAAAACCCTGCTGCAAATTGAAGTCAATGAAATAGGCCTGTAGTTTAATGGATTACTCCTACTGCTTTTCTTGAATATAGGTGTGACCTGTGCAACTTTCCAATCTTTTGGTACAGATCCTTCTGTGAAAGAGCGGTTGTATATGACTGTTAAGTAAGGAGCTATCACTTCACCATAATCAGATAGAAATCTAATGGGTATACAATCCGGACCAGAAGACTTGTTCTTGTTAAGTGACTTTAGTTGCTTCACTACTCCAGTTGATATCTTCTTCTACGTTACTCATTACGGTCTCTGTTCGTAATTCGAAATCTGGGATATTGATTTCGTCTTCTTTGGTGAATGAGTTTCTAAAAGATATGTTATTAACTCTGTTTTAGTAGCGCTGTCATCGGCAGGACCGCCATTACTATCACGTAGTGAGGGTATTGTTTGTATTTTGCCCCTAGTATATTTATGCTGTTTGCCAGCGTTGTGCACCGTAGCTATCGTCAATGTATTGTTGATTCATGCGTAGTTTTGGTTATTGCCTTCCCCTTTGTTATTTGCAAACATAACTCCACGTATTCCGACGACTTCTTTGAGAAAAAGGGAGGCTGTCATTGAGAGTGTCATTGAGAGTGTGTGCCGGAACCGGAATCGAACCTGTGCCTTACGCGGGCCAGCGCTCTACCGGCTGAGCCATCCCGGCACGGTTCACGATGCCGCCTCACAACTTTACTGCTGCCAGTACCTCGCCTCCTACTTTCCAAACTTCACAGGCGTTTTCTTTGCGAACCTTGCAGAACTGAAAGGCAGAATCTGCCAGGAAGTTTCGTATCAGCGCACACTCCGCTGCAGAGTGATAGTTTCATTCAGGAAATATCCCTTAGGCTGTGGCTAAGCCATGTCTCCTCCATATCCTTTCTTCCAGGAGTGCTAGTCCTGCAAGGTTCGCAGGAGAGCTTCGGTGAAGTTTGGAATGTAGGAGGCGAGGTACTGGCGGAAGTAAAGTTGTGAGGCGGCATCGTGAATCGTGTCGGGATAGCTCAGTCGGTAGAGCGCTTGCCCGCGAAAGGCAAAGGTCCCAGGTTCGTATCCTGGTTCCGGCACACAATTTTATTCTGCCAGGTGGTTTCATATCAGCGCACATTCCGCTGCAGAGATAAAGTTTCATTCTTTTCAGTCTGAGTTTGCTCACAGAGGTAAGTTTTATTCACCGTGAATGAGGAAATAATGATTTCAATTCTTCTGGGGATGGTTACAACATGGGATTAAATTGAGAACTAAGAATTGTGTCTTCATCTACAGTTCAGCCACTGATAACCATACCGCAGGCATCTCAGGCCCAGAAGGTCACTAAGATCTGTCTAATCCTGCTCCAACACACGTGATTCCCATGTACACCTCTCTGAGCTAGTGCACAGTACACTTCTGTCCCTGTCCCTCTGGTGTGGCTTACACGAAAAATTTTCCCTAGCCCTCTGAGGTCTGTGGTGTGGTCCAGACGTAGGAGCCTGGTGGTTTGGTCAGCAGGTTTAAAATTAGCTGTGAACAGAGCTATTCGCATTTCGCATTGCTGTCGTTAACTCTTGGTGGCCTCCTACAACACTTCCCCACATTATAACCCTTTCAGAACCAATGTTGTAGGTGATGTCTACATCTACATCTACATACATACTCCGCAATTCACCGTAAGGTGCGTGGCGGAGGGTACACTGTACCACTACTAGGCATTTCCTTTCCTATTCCACTCCCAAATTGAACGAGGAAAAAAAGAATGCCTATATGCCTCCGTACGAGCCCTAATTTCTCTTATCTTGTCTTTGTGATCTTTACGCGAAATGTAAGTAGGCGGCAGCAAGATCGTACTACACTCAGCTTCAAATTCCGGCCCTCTAAATTTACTTAACAGAAATTCACGAAAAGAACGTCGTCTTTCTTCCAGCGATCCCCAATTGAGTTGCCGGAGCATTTCCGTTACACTCGCGCATTGGTCGAACCTACCGGTAACAAATCTAGCTGCTCGCCTCTGAACCGCCTCTATGTCTTCCTTCAAATCGATCTGCTGCGGGTCCCAAATACTTGAGCAATACTCAAGACGTGGTCGTACAAGCGTTTTATACGCGGTCTCCTTTACAGGTGAAGTACATTTTCCCAAAATTCTCCCAATAAACCGAAGTCGGCTGCCTGCCTTACTCACAACTGTCCTTACATGCTCGTTCCATTTCATATCGCTCTGCAATGTTACGCCTAGATATTTGAACGACGCAACCGCATCAAGAAGCTCACTACTGATGCTGTATTCGAACATTATAGGATTGTTTTTTCTACTCATGCGCATCACCTTACATTTTTCTACATTGAGAGCTAGCTGCCATTCTTCGCACCAACTAGAAATTTTGTCTAAGTCAACCTGTATGCTATTACAGTCAGTTACAGACGACACCCTCCCATACACCACAGCATCATCAGCAAACAGCCGCAAATTACAACTTACTCTGTCCATCAGATCATTTATGTAGATAGAAAATAATAGCGGTCCTATCACACTCCCTTGGGGCACGCCTGACGATACACTCGTCTCTGATGAACACTCGCCGTCGAGAACAACGTACTGCGTTCTATTACTTAGGAAGTCTTCCAGCCAGTCACAAATCTGTGAACCTATTCCATAAGCTCGTATCTTCGTTAGCAGTCTGCAGTTTGTCACCGTGTCGAACGCCTTTTTGAAGTCGAGAAAAACACAATCCGCCTGTTGCCCTTCGTCCATGGCTCGCAAGATCTCATGTGAGAAAAGGGCAAGCTGAGTTTCACATGAACGATGTTTCCTAAACCCGTGCTGATTCATGGAAAGAAGCTTTTCCGTTTCAAGGAAATTTACTATATTCGAACTGAGAATATGCTCCAAAATTCTACATGAAACCGATGTCAACGATATTGGCCTGTAATTGTATGGGTCAGTTCTCTTTCCTTTCTTATACACGGGAGTCACCTGCGCTTTTTTCCAATCACTAGGAACTTTGCGCTGAATTAGAGATTCGCTGTAAATGCAAGCTAAGTAGGGGGCCAATGCCGCAGAATAGTCTTTGTAAAACCGAACTGGTATTCCATCCGGACCAGCAGACTTTTTCGTATTTAGCTCTCTCAGCTGCTTCTCTACACCGGAAATACCTATTGCTATGTCCCCCATTTCGGAATTAGTACGTTGATCAAATGGTGGTATATTTGTGCGGTCCTCCTGCGTGAAAGATTTCTTAAAGGTTAAATTTAGAACTTCAGCTTTCCGTTTGCTTTCTTCTATTACTGCCCCGGAATGATCAACTAGTGACTGGACAGTGGGCTTTGACCCGCTTATCGATTTTACGTAGGACCAGAATTTTTTCGGGACGTTTAAGATACAAGGCCTGAAAGGGCTAAAGTACGCGTCGCGTCCAGAAAGTAGGTTCCGTTTCAATTTATCTCCGCTGCAGCGCTGCGATTGCAGTTCCGCACATGCGCTGTAGACGATGTGTATCAAGGAGAAGAACGTGCGCCATTTGGAGATCGCTGTCAGTTACGTACGCTTTGTTGTGCTTGTTTGAAATGTCGGCGTTGATTGAAAGCCCGCCGCCTGTGAAATCAGGTCGGTGATTCGGTTTCTGAATGTGAGGAAAGTGAAACCAAGTGAAATTTATCGGCAAATTTGCGATGTTTGCGGACTAAATGCGATGAGTGATTCGATGGTGAGAAGATGGGTCCGACAGTTCAATGGCGGGCGTAGTGATGTGCACGATGAAGAACGAAGTGGGCGTCCACCTTTGGTTACAGAAGATTGATGACAAGACCTGTTCTTACATCTCAAGTCTTTCCTTGGCGGTCATCACTTTACCAATGACGACGAGCTGAAAGAAACTGCTTCCAACTGGATGAAGACATAGGCGGCAGATTTCTATGAAGAAGGTATACAAAACCTGGTACCACGCTATGACAAATGCCTTCAAAATTTCGGCAGTTATGCGGAAAAGTAGTTTAAGAGTTGTAGAATTTTGCGCAATACAAATTTCTTCTGTATCTGCGTACAATTTCATTTTATTACCAAACGGAACTTACTTTCTGGACGCGCCTCGTATATCAACAGCGTTTGTGAAGTGACCCAGTGGTTTGTGCGTCGCCAAAGTCTGAGCAGTAGCTGCCTGTTATGTGTCAACACTGTAGTGCCATGTGACAAACATCAGCTGGCAAGTAATTTTAATCAGACTATAGGTACAATTATGCTGTCACAGAAATCACCGATTCCGTCGAAATCTGGGCGTCCGAAAGTTCTGGTCGACAGGGGCGATTAGGGATGTGTGGCAGTGTGAAGTGATTGGTGGGTGGGGCAGAGTGGGGGAGGGTGAGCGTTTATTGGCAGCGGGCCGGGCGACCGATCAGAGGCCCCCGCGATGCCCCATTAACCGCAGCGCGGCTGACGGATGTAATCCCATCTGGTTCCACGACGGCGCGACGTGCAGCGGACTGCGGTAACGCAATTCCGCGCCTCTGCTCCTGTCGTCACCCGAGCCGCCGCCTGTTAAACTGGATCGCTGCGCCATTACACGTCTCTGCGGCCGGAACAGAACGCCGATTGGCGACACAGCTCGACACTGCCATTCAGCCATATTGCATTCTCTCTGCCAAAAAATTAACATAGCTGCTTCTTCTTGGGTTATGTATATTTAATACTCTACATCTACATGGGATACTCTGTAAATCACATTTAACAGCCTGGCAGAGGGTTCATCGAACCACCGTTATACTACGTATTTATCTCCCACTCCATTCTCGAATAGCGCGCGGGAAGAAAGAACACCTGAATCTCTCCGTTCGAGCTCTCATTTGTCTTATTTTATTCTGATGGTCATTTCTACATATGTAAGTGGGAGTCAACAATACATTTTCGCATTCGGAGGAGAATGTTGTCGAATGGAGTTTCGCAAGTAGCCCACGCCGCAGCGATAAACGCCGTTGTTGTAATGATTCCCCTCCCAGATCCTGTATCATTTCCGTAACGCTGTCTTCCTGTATCGTGACAATACAAAACGATCTGCCCTTCTTTGGACTCTTTCGATGTCCTCTGTCAAACTCACCTGATAAGGATCCCGCACTGGACAGCAATACTCGAAAAAGGGACGGACAAGCGTAGTGTATGCAGTCTCTTTAGTAATACTGTTGCATCTTTTAAGACTCTGGTTCGCCTTTCCCACGCCATTATCTTCGTGTTATTTCCAGTTTAAGTCTGAAGTAATAGTAATTCCTAGGTATTTGGTGCAGTTTACAGTCTTCACTTTTGATTGATTTATTTTGTAAACAAAGTATCGGATTTCTTTTCGTACTCATGTGGACAACTTCACACTTCTCATTATTTAGAGTCAATTGCCAATTTTTAAACCACAATTATATCTTATTTATGTCGTTCTGCATTTGACTTTGATCTTCAGATGATTGTACTAGACGGTAAATGACGGCGTCATCTGTGCCATTACACGTCTATGCGGCTGGAAAAGAACGCCGATTGTCGATAGAGCTCGACACTGCCAAAAATGTAACATAGCTGTTTATGTTTCTTTTTGGGTTATGTATATTTAATACTCTACATCTACATGAGATACTCTGAAAATCACATTTAAGTGCCTGTCAGAGGGTTCATCGAATCACCTTAATACTGTTTATCTCCCATTCCATTCTCGAATAGCGCACGAGAAGAAAGAACACCTGAATCTCTCCGTTCGAGCTCTGATTTCTCGTATTTTATTCTGATCATCATTTCTACATATTAAGTGGGAGTGAACAATATATTTTTGCATTCGGATGAGAATGTTGGCGATTGGAGCTTCGCAAGTAGCCAGTGTAATACAAACTGTACGTCGATAAGTAGTATGTTTTGTAAATTTTATTTTTAGGAGCGCAGGTTCGAGTCCTGGACCAGGGCGCGCGAGGTCGGCAATCTGTAGGACTGTCGGTGGGGGCAACGTCCAGGATGGCTGCCCTTAAGTCACTATTAAATTGATATGCAAATTTAATATGTAATGTTCTAATTGTTAATACATAAATTAAATAGATATGCAAAAAATAATAGGGAGCAGTGGTGGATGGTCTGGGGACGGAGGTGGGGGCGGCACTACCACAAGTGACCACTTTTGAAGGTGTACATGTTTTATGTTATTACTCCAGGCAATTGTACTGTCCAAAGTATGCAATAATTGGCTTCTTTTTCCCAATGTTGGTGTCCGCTTATAAGTAATAACTTTTGTAAAAAAAAAATTCTAGGGTCGCGGGTTCGAGTCCCAGACTGGATCTCGTGGGTCCGGCAATCTTTACGGCTGCCGGTGGATTGGAGGTGAGGGCGGTAGCGGTGCGTGGGCGGTGGGTGTGCTCACCCAAGTGCTTACTTATTGGTCCTCTGCTGTTCCGTATTTACATAAACGATTTGGGAGAAAATCTAAGTAGCTCTCTTAGGTTGTTTGCAGATAACGCCGTCATTTACCGTCTAGTAAAATCATCTGAAGATCAAAACAAACTGAAGAACTATCTTAATAAGATATCACTATCGTGCAAAATTGGCAATTGACTCTAATGAGAAGTGTGAAGTCGTCCACATGAGTACGAAAAGAAATCAGTTAAACTTTGTTTACAAGATAAATCAATCATACATGAAGGCCATAAACTCTACAAAATAACCAGGAATTACTATTACTTCAGACTGAAACTGGAAAGAAGACGTAGATAATGTCATGGGAAAGGTCAACCGGATATTGCGTTTCAGTGGTAGAATCCTTAAAAGATGCGACAGAACTCCTGAAGAAACTGCACTACACTTGTCCGTCCTTTTTTGGAGTATTGCTGTCCAGTGAGGGATCCTTATCAGGTGGGTTTGACGGAGGACATCGAAAGAGTCCAAAGAAGGGCAGCTCGTTTCGTATTGTCACGATACAGGGGAGACAGCGTTACGGAAATGATAGAGGATTGGGGAGGGGAATCATTACAACAACGGCGCTTATCGCTGCGGCGTGGGCTACTTGCGAAACTCCAATCGCCATCATTCTCCTCCACATGAGAAAATATATTGTTGACTCCCACTTACATAGCTAGAAATTGTGGTGTCGCACAAGTCCAAAGTGCGCGTCACCTACTTTCGCCGCGCGCCGCCATGCACGCACGGCGCGGCGTTCTTACGACGACAGCCACGAGCGCCCTCTACTACAACGCCGCTCGTGGCCACCGCTGAACGAGATCGTTCACTTGGGACTGAGATAGGAACCAGTTAAGACTTCGGAATCAGATAGGCACCAGTGAAGACTTGGCTATCGTATAGGCACTAGGAAGCAGTACTAGGCAGGCCTCTAGCTCAACTATGTATCTGCAGTACTGAGCAATGTAAAAGTTAAGTATTGTATAAATTCTGTGCAATATATATCTCGTTCTAATTTACTCTAGTGTTTCTAGTTTCTGGCTGCTCCCCTTCGTACCTGCACCAGCGTGCTATCTTTATTCCTGTGTCGGTCTCATTCCACTCGGCCACCGACACCTACGACGGAAACGAGACACAAAAGCGGCGACGAGGCTGGGACACAAAAGAAATGATCATCAGAATAAAATATGAGAAATCAGAGCTAAAACGGAGAGATTAAGGTGTTCTTTCTTCCTGCGCGAGATGGAATAAATAGTATAACGGTAGTTAGATGAACCCTCTGCCAGGCGCTTAAATGTGATTTGTAGAGTATCCCATGTAGATGTGTAGATGTAGATGAGGCAGTTGCCTTGTTACTGATAAAAAAATAGGTTCTTACAATTAAATTGATATGCAAATTTGATTAAATGAATTGGAGGCAGGGGTCGGGCAATTGGGCGTCTGCTGGAGGCGGAGGGGCGGCGGTGGGGGCGAGGGCGTGAGCGGTGGTGGGCGAAAGTAACGGTACTGGGCGGTCGGGCAACTGGCCGAGTGTGCTGGCCTGGGGGTGGGAGTGTTCCCAGGTAGCGTAATGGTACCCTGTGCTGAAAGCGGCGTCATCATACTACTATTCAAGCGTACCTAGGGTCTGTGTTTTAATTTAAAAAAACCTACCTGTTATCGACTGTTCGTCTAACATCTTGAGCAATATGTTTGTGACTATTACAGTGCACTCTATCACAAAGCGAAAAAAGTGTTCCAAATAAAACATTCATCTTTATTTACGTACAAGACGATTATGTAATAAAAATGGGGGTACCTATTTTAAAAAATGCAGTTGATATCCGTTTGAACTATGGCAGAGCCATCTAGCGGGTCAACCATAGCGTCATCTGTTTTCCCCCTTCAAGCTAGAAAAGTTTTGTTCTTTGTGGTTTTACCTTCGCCTCAACAGCCTTGTTTACTTGTTTACGACCGCTGTCAGACACACGTGTCTACACACACATACACACACTAACACACAAACTCACTAGCCGCAGTGCAGAGAGGTTTCTTCAAAGCTGTATTCTGTTGCCAAACGTCACACTTCTGGAATACAGCGGCCGTCACGAAAACAGGGCTTCAGCATTGGCACAGCATTGGCAGTTGGTGATGATCATAAACTATAGGAGCCATGCGAATACTTCGCATCGTTGGTGGAATGACAAAAAGTTGGGAAAAATGGAAATAAAGTTGAATGTTCATGCATAGCTTTCTTCAGAATCAATCAATGCATGTGATCCGCTGTGTTGTTAGGTCAAAGAAAACTCCGTACCTTTACCCTGCGTTACTAACATTTTAATGCTCGCTATTAACACCCGTCTTCCAGGAGTTTTTGAATTTTTCTTAGTAACTAACACCCGTCAATTCGGCGAGTGTGATTCCAAACCAACACTCTACCCGTGTACACTTGTTCATCTAAACGTCACAACTCACTCACAATTTGAACGTAGCGGTTATTTTGACGGATGTTACTAAGCGAGAGTTAATTACAACCGAAGATATCATAAAACAAACCGATTGAAATATTCAAGGATAGAAGGATACCGCGTTTGAGTAAAAGTAAAGGATGGAGAGACTTAAGTTAATTCTGATATTTGATGATAAATCTGCGAATGAATACCTTCCGCTTAAAACAAAAATGAAGGAAATCGGCCGGGTAATTTTGTCTGGCCATCTGAATTAGTTTTCCTAGATTCTTTTAGTATATAAAAGATATCAGTAAAAATTTCGGAAAAATAAAAAAAAATCTCTGATTGTTGTGGAGAATATTTAAGAGTAATTGCAAAAAGGAAACTCTTCCTAGCTGACAACCTAGAACCAATTAGAAAAATCCTTGATTTATTGATACAAAATTTTAAAATTTACTACAGCCCTGGTGAATATGTAACAATTGAGGAAAAGTTGGAACCATTTCGAGGCAGATGCAGTTTCGTGTCTGACATTCCCAATAAACATTTTTCCTATGAAATAAGCTCACTGATTTTGCTAACAGATTCTTCAAAAATGTTCAAATGTTTGTTAAGTTTATGGGACTTAACTACGGGGTCATCAGTCCCTAAACTTACAAACTACTTATGAACTACGTACGAACTAGGACGGCACAAATATCCATGCCCGAGGGGGGATTCGAACCCCCGACCGTAGTGACCGTGCTGACCGTGACTGGAGCGCCTTAGTCACCTCGGCCACCGCGGCCGGCAACAGATTCTTAGAGCTGATTAAAGCGTCATACAGAAATCTGACAACTGATAGTTGGTACACTGATTATTCAGTAGCATTATTTCTCCTACAGAAAGGCATCACTATTATTGGTACAATGTCCAAGAATAAGAGAGAAATGCCTACACAAAGATCGAGAAGTTGGTTCTAATCTTTTTGCTTTCAGAAAACGTTAACACTGGTCTCGCATGTTCCTAAATGAACAAGTGTTCACTTTCAACGATTCAGAATGATGCAGATGTGGATGAAGAGTCAGGGAAGCCTTCGATAATTTTTAGAAGTCCTCCCTGGGGCATGGGCGTGTGTGTTTGTCCGTAGGTTAGTTTACCTAGGTTTAAGTAGTTTGTAAGCTACGGACTGATGGCCACGCAATTTGGTCCGATAGATTTACAGACATTTGAACATTTTTTTAGAAGAAGTTGGTACAGTCGATCAACTATGTGGCACATACAGTGTTTCCCGAGTGACAAGAAGATGGCCATTGGCTTTGTTTTATGCATTACTCAACATAGCAGCAATAAATGCCTTCATAATTTACAAAGCAAATCCTCGGAATGAATCAGCCAGAATAACTTTTTTGAAAAATCTGGCACTTCAGATGATGAAGCCGTACCTAATTATTAGATCCAATATCGTGTCACTACTATTAGATGTGAAGATGTTTTGAGAAGGTACAAGCCAAAAGAGTGTAAGTTAGTTTGCGTACTCCGTAAGTCTAGACACCGATGACTTCAACAGTTTGGTCCTATAGGTTGACAAACGTTTGAAAATCTGATTTGAAAAACGTTTACACAATTTTTGACACAAAAGCTCACAAGCATATGCTTTGTGATCGAAACCGGTAGTTGCGTGCCAAATACAGAACAGCTGTTTTTCAACCACAATGAAATTTCAAGTACCAATTAGTACTCAGCCAGACGAGTTGCGGACGCAACTATAAGATCTATAGATGATCCAAGTGATCGAAACATATAATTAAACAAATATATTGCAACTGTTGACGGAAATAAACACATTTGAAATTTCAAAACTCAAGGAGCACCACAGAAGAAACAAGCTATCAAGTCTTTGTGAAATCGAGCCACCCAAGCAAAGAAAAAAATTAATTAAAGAAAAAATTGGGAACTGGTAAAGCACTCGATTGGTAATCGAAGGGTCACGCGTTCTGAACCCGGTCAGATTACGGATTTTTTCGGTTTCACCCTAAACCTCTTGCGACGTAACTAAGCTGATTAAAAAAAAAAAAAAAAAAAAAAAAAAAAAAAAAAAAAAAAAAAAAAAAAAAAAAAGTTCAAATGTTTGTATAGTCTATGGGACTTAACTACGGGGTCATCAGTCCCTAAACTTACAAACTACTTATGAACTACTTACGAACTAGGACGGCACAAATATCCATGCTCGAGGGGGGATTCGAACCCCCGACCGTAGTGGCCGTGCAGACCGTGAAAGCTGATTCATTTCGCCAACTGCGACGTAACTGTTCGGAGAGGTTTTGGCCACAAAATGTTTAGTCTTCCATAAAGTTCTCCAGGGAGCATTTAAAACGTTACCTGATTAAACCGTGGTGTGGAGTAATTTCTGGTAATTCAACATCTGGAATCGCTATAATGCAGCAACGTCTAGACGACGAGCAGCTGGACCTAAGGTGTGCGCTATTGATTGGAAATTATGTAAAGCAACACCAGGTAAGTTTGAATCAGTAGGTTAAGCCAGCACTTTACATAAACGAGCAAGATAACATCAATAATTACAATCAAGAATTATCTAAACAATGGGTTTTGCATTAATGACTTAATTCGTCATGCTGTCAAAATTTAATATAAAATTATTAGTAAAAGATTACGTGCTCGCATATGATCTTATGTACGTTATATTTGCTATTTCAACTGAAACGCATATTCAACTATTTCATAATTTATGTTCCTACCAATTGATGGCTATTTCATATTGCTCATTTTAGACTGTAAGAGATGGTAGAGGTATGCAACCGTCATGATAACATTTATGTAAATGATTCTAAAATTGCTTAGAGGTTGCTTGAATAATCACTTAGAGTATTTATTGTCAAAACCTAACATGTTTTAGGCTTAGCCCATCAACAGTACGGCGTCTACTGTAACTTTCATATTACTCACATGATAATGTGGCATATAATCTTTATTTTCTAAATTATATATATCTTTATTTTATATAAACATTATCTTAATCAGAATTGATGTTTATTCTTGTTTGGAAATACATAACAACAGTATTTTAAATGAAAAATTTGAACGCATCAAGGCTTAATATATATCAGTATGTAATTCCAAATTATGTAAAATTATTTCCTATTTACAAAAATATTTTATATTTTAATTATAAATTGCAAATAATTTTGTGTATATACTTATTGGCTGTATATGTATCTTACTCACAGGTCACCAGATGATGGGCTAAACACGAAACATGTTATGTTTTGACAATAAATAATTTACTAACAACATCTAAGTGATTATTCAAGCAACTTCTAAGCAATTTTAGAATCATTTAAATAAATAATTCATATTGATTATTTACTTTTGATACTAGTCAGATAATCCACTGTTTACTCAAATATCTCTCATGGAGTATCAGATTCGCTACAGTTACAATTTAGTATATTTAGAAAATGTGTTTAAATATTGCTATAGGTATTTTCTGTTACATGTCATTTTCAATGATGTGAAAAGTCGCGCCGCTGTTGAGTGGCCGAGCGTCCTAAAGCGCTTTGCTGAAGGAGCGATCGGTTGCTCGCCGTCGGAGGTTTGAGTTCACCCTCGAACATGGGTGTTTGTGTTGTCCTTAGCGTAAGTCACTTCAAGTTAAAGTAGGTTGTAATTCTAGTGACTGATGACCAACGTAGTTAACCCTGAAGTGGTCGCGTGGGTTACGTATGTATCCACCTGTGGAAATTCGAATAAATTCTTCGAGCCTCTGTATACTTTAGAAGGATTGCTAGCGGACACACTTTGTTGTGCGAGTGCCGGTCACGCGTGTTTGCCTCACACGACGTCGTCAAAGTCGGCGGTCCATCGCTGTAATCCGCGCGAACCGTTACCTAAGTATTTTCAAAAAACAGATTTTTCTTCTTTGTTTTTCTCACTTGTTTCTGTAATACGTAGCCGGCCGCTGTGGCCGAGGGGACTGAGGCGCTCCAGTCACGGTCTGCATGGCCACTACGGTCGGGGGTTCGAATCCCCCCTCGTGCATGGATATTTGTGCCGTCCTTAGTCTTAGCTAGTTCATAAGTACTTTGTAAATTTAGGGACTGATGGCCCCATAGTCAAGTCCCATAAGCTCTACAAACATTTGAACGTATTCAGTGTTATACTGTAGGGCCCCATTTCGCTGTTGGATAACTGGTTAGGTTGGAGACACGCATGTCGCCGAAGTGGCATCCAATTGAAAGACATGCACCAGGCCAATGAGTCACACGAAATTATTATTATAATTGCTACTCCAGGTCATTTGCTGTCAGAGATACACTACCTTTCATAAGTTTTGGGACGAACGTTGTGCACAGAATGTCTGGGTATGAAAAAATTTATGATTGTTAATACGAAAATAAAGATGTATTTCTGCAAGTTGTACAAGTAATTACGGGCGATGAAATGTGCATTCACCTATGTTTGCTTCTTTCCAACAGAAAAAGACCCATTTCTTCTGCGATATAAGAAAACCTGCACTTCAAAAGTTTTGGCACAAATGTTGGCAACAGTGTCAGTGACCGACACATCTGTGTTATTCGTTACTTCCTGTAATGCTACTCATTACTTGTCGAGAGCTCATATTAAACACAAGTGTATTTTTTATAATTATTTTTTTTTATTTTTTTTTTTTTTATTCTTAAGGGGCTTAACTACGGGGTCATCAGTCCCTAAACTTACAACCTACTTATGAACACCGTGACTGAAGCGCCTCAGTCCCCTCGGCCACCGCGGCCGGCGCAAGTGTGTTTGTATATAATGGTACGTAGAGGTATAAACAGCACTTTTGAACCGAGGCCGTTAGTAATATTCCACCACGAAAAGGGAAGAACATGCCGATAAATATGAGCTTTACTAAATATGAAGAAACGCACTGTAGGAAGCATCGTCCGACAATATAAATATGAAGACGGGATAGAAAATCTGCCACAAGGATATTTGTGAGGAGAAAAGAAGGCAATAGTACGAAGGGTCAAAAAAGATCCACGAATTACAGTTACACGAATTTGCTATTGAGGCTGACGAAGAGTTTAAGAGGCTGCTATAAGAAAGGGAACATGAAGTTGTGGAATTAAATAAGTTTTTCGGATGAATAAAAATTTAACATATCAGGACCTGATGAAAGAATAACGGTATGGCGACAACCCAAAAAGAGCTGGAAGAAAAAAAATATGCAAGCTACAGGGAAGCATGATAAGGGGTCAAGTTACGGTTTTCAGTTGTATGTCGGCCCAACAAGTGGACGAAACAAAGACTAAAAGTGTGTACCTTCAGTTTCTAAGGAACAATTTGAAGAAGAGCACAGAAAATATAGGGATATGAGACGGTTTCAAATTTTATCAGGACAACGACTTCCAACATACCGCCTATACTGTACTGTTGTGGCTCCTGTACAACTGTTCAAAAGATGACAAGCCCCCTTTACAAAGTCCGGACATAAACCCCATAGTGAATTTATAGGGTGCGTTAGAAAAAAATATTCGAAATGTTCCCATACAGTACAAACAAGACGTCAGGAGACGTCTACAACAAGAAAGAGCAAATTTAAGTACATCGTACATATAGAAGCTTGAACACAGTGTGCCAAAACGGTTGACACAAGAGTTACAAAGTCTTTATTTCTGCACAGCATTCTGTCTGTTGCAATAAGAAACGTAATACGTTAAATACGCCGCGGCGGAGCGGCCCAGCGCATTGAGGCGCTATGCTCCGATGCGCGAGGCCGTTTCCCTTCAGGGTTTCGAATACCCCTCGGGCATTGATATTTGTGCCGCCTTTAGTATAAGCTATTTCATAAGTAGTTTGTAAGTTTTGGGACTGATGACCTCGCAGTTAAGTCCCAGAGCCTTTACAATTTTGGTAAATTGTTATTCCTCAGAATAAATTCAAACCTATTTTGTTTGTTTCAGAACTTATGAAAGGCACCGTAGCTCCTCTATAGATGTAGTAAACTTATTTATGTTGGAATACTCTAGTCGTCAACGGTAACTACGCCTCCTTTTCGAAATGAAGCGCAGTAGCGATGACAGCCCACTTGTTGCGTTTGTTTACGTTTTGCTGGGCGGCCTCGGCGCTGCTGTGAGCAGGCTTCAATCAGAAGATCGTCCTCGGCAGGTAGCGAGGGCCTTCCGCCCCCCCCCCCCCCCCCCAGGCCAGCTGTGACCCACTTCCGCAACAGACGCGAGTATTTCTGCTCGGCCCTTACGACACCGCCGACACAGCCAAGGACCGGGCCGCACATCACTGCCGCGTGTTCAGCGTCGCTTCTGGCCTACTGCTGTTTACACGCGGCTTTTGCAACAACATTGTACTCTGCGCTGTTTCTCGAGCCGGGTTCTTCTAGCTGCAGCATATGCTCAAAGACAAAACATTCTGGCTAACGCAGACCACTGTGTGTTTATAAGTTGGAAATACTGCAACGCGAGGAAATTATCCAGAAGCACGTTACTGCATGTTCCAAACGAGTCATTAGCACACAGTAGTTTCACAATTTTAACAGCAGACCGTTATCTACACTGGGATTCGAAAAATCGTTATTGTTCTGGTCTTCAGTTCAAAAGCTGCTCGTTATCTTACATGTGTTTACATTATCACGCAATAAAAGATACCGTAATAATTTTTATTGAGATGAGGTTCAACAGCCGTAAGATATGTGAGGAAATGCACACTATAAACCATCAGCTGTTTATTATTTTTCCAAACTTCTACCGGTTTCGGTTATAAACCATCTTCACGGAAGGGAACTAGACAGACTGATTAAACAGGTGTATTATATGCCTCCTTATGCATACTGGCATGCACGTCACATAATGAAAATAAATAAGACGTCACTAGGCATCAAGTCTTGATTAAAAACATAAAAGCAATGCCAGGCTGTGTGATGGTGAACCAATGTCTATTCAATATATAATAGACCCAGCAGAGCCGCGGCAGGTTGGCCGAGCGCTTTGAGGCGCTATGCTTCGATGTGCGAGGCCGCTCCTCGCCGGGAGTTCGCATACTCCCTCGGGCATGATTGTTTGTGCTGTCTTTAGTATATGTTACTTTATAAATAGTTTTAATTTTAGGGACTGATAACTCCTCAGTTAAGTCCCATAAACTTTACAAACATTTCATCAACACTTTTTGAGACCCAGCAGAGCTATCATTTCCTCTTTCGATACTTCCCTATAGTTGCTGTCTCTTGAGTAATTAGTGCAGCTTTCTTTTGTGTTACGTACTAGTACATCAATCGTATCATCATCAATCATAAATGAGATAGCTTGGGTCTCTGACGTCACGCCCCTTGCGTTCCCTTTTGGACCGGGAAGATTTTTATGATATTCTTTTTTCAGTCATTCGGAATGCTGCTTTTGTGGCGTGTTACTCCACAGAGTGGCACCGTCTGTTCCCACGTAAGTGTTGGCAACGTCTTCGACATCAGATTCATTGCCACTAAAATCTTGTTCGGAATCTGAACCAGGTTTTGCATAATCTTGAATAATAGTTTCTTCTTCATCACATGATAGGAATCCAGACAAAACTCACTAAGATCTTCAGTACTTGTCCAAAAAAGTTTTCGTCTCATTTGTTAGACCCACACCACGTCTACGTGACCCGAAGAATAAATTATGTAGCAGAATAACATCCATTTTCGCCTTGTGTAAGACATTTATCGAGAGTTAAACTCATATTTACGAAATAAATTTAAATTTTTGAGCATTCTAATATGTAGGACAAAAATTATACAATAAAGATTTACTAAAAAGTTGCACAAATCCATCTGCAAAGGTAAATAGTTGCGATACAAAACCATGCAAACCTACTTACAAATGTTCTACCAGTGATGCACTCTCTAACAAAGCTTTGTTTGGGTATACACAGCCTTGCACTAGGAACTCAGAACTTCACTGACGTCATTGTTAAGATTTAATTCAGGAATATCTAAATAGGAAATACGGCATCTCCATTATTCCCACAAAAATGAGTATTTAAAAGAAAGTGGTGGCGTATTTGCACCAGCGCTGCTACTCGAAGATTAAGTAATGAAATAAAATAAAATAACATAAAAAATAAAGTTGTAGAACATACACAAAATTGTGCTTGTAATTCAATAAAATGATGTTCTACGAAGAATCGATGGAAAAATCAATTAAAATGACTTTATCTGCCTTTGGTTTACGCTTCTTTGCATTATACACTCAATAAAAATTGGACATGTTATGCGGTATTTTTATTGCAATTCGTCTGAACAATCGTCTTCTAAAATATTTACTATTCCTACTAACACACCGACCATATGTGTCAAAAATTGTTACATAAAAGTCTCTGGGCACTCCTGTACAAGGCTACACTACAGACAAATACCTTCAGATAAGACTTCAAAGCACTTAAATTAACAATCTATCTTCCCATGGCCATTCTGCAATTTATATCTTCTATATCGCGAAAATCGTAAGTTTTTTATAGCCCATATAACGAAACCTCTGTTGGATAGAAAGAAAGGCATTGAATTAAAATATGTCCCGTGGCAGGGATGCGAACCCAAGACCTACTGTTTACCAGGAAGACATATAACTATTCAGACACAGCGCCCTTAGGGATACCGCGACTGCGAGGATTATCTTAAAGCCTTTCTCCCTCCACAACATACACGTCAGTTCTGCCTCATGTTCCCCTGTGTAATAGATATCAATGTTGCCGAGGCACTCCAACTGCGGAAGAGCACCCCAGCAATGAACGTTAATGGGAACGATGCGGCCTTATACCTCAGGCAGGATGTCTTGGATACGAATCCCGGATGTGGCAAAAATTTTAATTCAATATTTTTGTTGTGTTCAATATCTGTGATATATCGAGACAAAATATAGCTCTGGAAATTGATCTGTGATTTGAAAACTTTATTGTATCGTTTCCTAATGTAATTCCCAGAGCATTGCCTGATTTAATTTTGCTACATTCCATTGTTGTTGTGGTCTTCAGTTTGATGCAGCTCTCCACGCAACCCTGTAAGTGTAAGTCTCTTCATCTGAGAATACGTTCGGCAACCTACATCCTTTTGAATCTGCTTACTGTATTTGCCCCTCGGTCTCCCTCTACGATTTTTACCACACACACTTCCTTCTAATGTTAAGCTGACAATTCCTTGATATCTCAGAATGTGTCCCTCCAATCTATCCCTTCTCTTAATCAGGATATGACAGAAACTCCTTATCTCCCCAATTAGGTTAAGCACCTCCTCATTAGTCACGTGATCTATCCATCTAATCTTCATCATTCGTCTGTAGCACCACATTTCAAAAGCTTCTATAATATTTTTGTCTGAACTCATTATCGTCCATGTTTCACTGCCATACAATGCTACACACCAGACAAATGCTTACAGAAAGGTCTCCCTAACATTTAAATTAATTTTGGATGTTAACAAGTTTCGTTTCTTTAGAAACGCTTTTCTTCCCATAGCCATTCTGCATTTTATATCTTATTTACTTCGGCCATTGGACTTTATCTTGCTACCAAATAACAAAATTCATCTACTACTTTTATTGTCTCATTACTTAATCTAATTCCTTCAGCATCGCCTGATTTTCTGACATTACATTCCATTACCTTCGTTTTACTCTTGTTAATGTTTATCTTATATCTTCCTTTCAAAACACTTTCCATCCCATTCAATTGCTCTTCCAGATCCTTTGCAGTCTCTGACAGAATTACTATGTCATCGGCAAGCCGCAAACTTTTTATTTCTTCTCCCTGAACTTTAATTCCCTCTCCAAATTTCTCCTTCCATTCCTTCACTGCTTGCTCAATGTACAGATTGAACAACATTGGGGAAAGGCTACAACCCTGTCTTACTCCCTTCCCAACCTCTGCATCCCTTTCTTGCCCTTCGACTCTAATAACCGCTGTCTGGTTTTTGTATAGGTTGAATATAATCTTTCGCTCCCTGTATTTTACCCCTGCTACCTTTTGAATTTGAAAGAGTGTATTTCAGTCGACGTTGTCAAAAGTTTTCTCCAAAATCTTCTAAGATAAGTCGTAAAGTTAGTATTGCCTCCCGTGTTCCTACATTTCTCCTAAATCCAAACTGAACTTCCCTGACGTCAGATTCCACAGGTTTTTCCATTCGTCTGTAAATTATTCGTGTTAGTATTTTGCAACCATGACTTATTAAACTGATAGTTCTGTAATTTTGACACTTGTCTGTTCTTGCTTTCTTTGGAATTGGAATTACGATATTCTTCTTGAAGTCGGAGGGTATTTCCCCTGCCTCATACATCTTGCATACCAGGTTGAACAGTTTTTTTCATGACTAGCTCTCCTAACGACATCAGCAGTTCAGTCGGAATATCATCTACTCCAGGGGCCTTGTTTCGACTCGTCCTTCAGCGTTCTGTCAAATTCTTCTCGCAGTATCGTATGTCCTATCTCATCTTCCTCCACTTGGTCTTCCCTTTCTAGAATACTGCCTACCAGTTTATTTCCCTTGTATAGGCGCTCTATATATTCCTTCCACAGTTCAGCTTTCCCCTCTTTACCCAGTACTGATTTTCCGTCTGAGTTCTTGATATTCACAAAGCTGCTTTTCTTGTCTCCAAATATCTCCTTTATCTTTCTGTAGGTTGTATCTATCTCTCCCCTAGTTATGCATTCTTCTACAGTTCTGCATTTGTCCTGTAGCCACTCCTGCTTAGCCAGTCTGCACTTCCTATAATCTCATTTTTCAGAGGTCTGCCGGCCGCGGTGGCCGAGTTGACTGAGGCGCTCCAGTCACGGTCAGCACGGCCACTACGGTCGGGGGTTCGAATCCCCCCTCGGGCATGGATATTTGTGACGTCCTAGTTTGTAAGTAGTTCATAAGTAGTTTGTAAGTTTAGGGACTGATGACCCCGTAGTTAAGTCCCATAAGCTTAACAAACATTTGGACATTTTCAGACCTCTGTACTCCTTTTTTCCTGCTTCACTTGCTGAAATTTTATATTTTCTCCTCTCATCAATTAAGTTCAGTATATCCTGGGTTATACAAGGATTTATATTAGGCTTTGTCCTTCTGCGTATATGATCCTATGCTGCTTTCACTACCCTACATTTCAGAGCTACCCATTCTTCTTCTACAGTATTACTTTCCCCCGCTTCAGCCAATCCTTGCTACATTCCATCACCTTTATTTTATTATTCTATCGTATATCTGATACCCTCCTATCAAGATACTGTCCATTGCATTCAGGTTCTCTTATCTGTCTCTGACAGAATGAAAATTTCATCAGGAAACTGGAGGGTTTTTATTTCTTCTCTCTGAACTTAAATTAACATTCCGAATTTCTTCTTAATTTGCTTCTCTCTGTAAGCTATGTCCGGAGTCTAACAACATGCTATTTTTCAACTACGATTTCTCCTTTCTCGTTTTTTAAAATTTTTGTTTATTTATCAAGTCTGTAATAAGTTAAACGGTATTGAGATATACGAAGGAATTTGTACTTAATGGCGCATTACACTTACAATATTAAAATCACCTATCAGAATATGCTCCGACGACACTTGCTATCTAAAAAGTAGTACAAATCAACCAGAGACTTCATCCCGCCTGATAATCGCAAGTGTGATGAAGTATGCCACCGGTGTCGGCAACATATCAACTTTAAGATCGTTATCACCTATGTCCGTTTACGCAATGCACTTCGCCAGAGAAAAGACGAACACATTTCTCTATTAATTTCTTTTAGCAAATCAGGCTTTCTTTATCGCTATTCAATGTGCATGCAACTAATTGTATAGAAATCTGATGTCCAGTATCAAGCAAGATATGTGTTCGCGGAAAGGTTCATTTCTTGGACTATGAACGGATTATTATTTTGAGAGAAACAGATTAGATAGTTCCTGGCATCGTCTGACCCATCAAAGTGACTCGCTCCTTTTCTTTAGAAGGAGTATGATGTCACTACTATATCCGTTGTTTGATTGTATTACACAAACTTAGGGGTAGTCGAGGCAATATCGTGTAACCACCGATAGTTCCAGGCGTTAGTCAGGTGTTTCCTTCCTTTCTTGGGTTGTTCCATGTCCTTCTTCCCTCTCTGTCCTCGCTTTTTACCCCACATTCTATTCATTCCACTTCCGTCTTCATGCAAGTCAATTCTTATGATGTCATGTCTTCCCAACCGCCGGCCGCGGTGGCCGAGGGGACTGAGGCGCTTCAGTCACGGTCTGCACGGCCACTACGGTCGGGGGTTCGAATCCCCCGTCGGGCATGGATATTTGTGCCGTCCTTAGTTGTAGGTAGTTCATAAGTTTAGGGACTGATGACCCCGTAGTTAAGTCCCTTAAGCTTAACAAACATTTGAACATTTCTTCCCAACTGCGTGTCCGACAATAATATACTTTTCCAGGTTCGTAGAGTGCAATATTAGGAAACTGCCTGCGAAATGTGTTGCGAATGGAGATAGTAGTAAAGACGTAAGAAATCTATGCCACATGCATGATGTTTTTCATGAACCTAATTGTTTAGGACCTAATTCCTCACGAACTTTTTGTCGTACTATAATATACAACCTCTGACAATAAAGTTCAGTTAATAGCTCTGTAACATTAATGTAGATGAACTATGAACTAGAGTTACTGTCCTTCGAAATAGTCATCTCACATAATTATACAATTATATATTTTGACGACGTTACAGCGTTCAATGAATGAAATAAATCGCAATTTGCGATCAGTTACGGAGTTACTGTACGAGGTTTAGATTAAATACCTAATTGCGGCAAATGAAAATTTGTGCCCGGCCGGTATTCGAACCCGGGATCTCTTGCTTCCTTGGCAGACGCGTTGACCACTCCACCACCGAGGGCACAGTGACCAGCCCCACTGCAGAGGACTCTTCCCTGCACGTCTCCCGCCACACCCAAATCTGCATTCGCCACGTTCTTTCCTATTACCACAGCCTATAATCCTCTGCAGTCGGGCTGGTCACTGTGTCCTCGGTGGCGGAGTGTTCAACGCGTCTGACTAGTAAGCAAGAGATCCCGGGTTATAATCCCGGCCGGGCACAAATTTTCATTCGCCGCACTTTGGTATTCCGTCTAAACCTAGTACAGTAAAGCCATAACTGATCGCAAATTGCGATTTATTTCATTCACATAATTATGGACCTCTGAGCTGTACATGTCCTGGAAAGTTTGCACGAAGTCTTCCTTTGGGATGGTGTTCAAAATCCTCGTCACGTTTCGTTGGATGTTAGGATTAATGTCAAATTCCTTTCCTCGAAAGCGTGTTTGAGTCGCGGGAATATGAAGAGGTCTGGAGGATTGAGATCCGACAAGTATAGTGGATATTCAAGTTGCTCCACCACTTTTCTTTGCCAAGAACTGTTGGGAGATATTGGCTGAGTGTGCACGAGCGTTGTCATGCAACGAACGTCCACCATACTCGCCGGATCTCAATCCTCCAGCTTCTTCCTATCCCCTGGACTCAAACTCGCTTTGAAACGAAAGACATTAGACACTATTCTTTAGATCCAACGAAACGCGACAAGGCCTTTGAACACCATCCCAAAGGGAGACTTTGTGCAAAGTTTTCCGGACGTGTATCACACAGTTCAGCGATGCATAGTTATGGTCAAAATAAAATCATGAAATTATATGTTAGTTTGGTGAAAAATCCAAGCCGTGCGCATTGGGTCGCCGTGCTGTGGTGCGCATAGCCGTTCGCCGCCGGGGTTTCGAGTCCCTCCGTGGGCATGGGTGTTTGTGTTGTCCTTAGGTTAGTTTACCTTTGTTTAAGTACAGGGTGTCTCACGAATGACGCCTGCCAGGCGGCTCCCGGCCGCCGCCGCCGCATCCGCCGGCCACGGCAGCGCCCGATTCTCGGACCCTGTTGTGCCGCGGGGGCATACACCGAGTTAAAGTCTAAAAAACATTGCCATCTGAGTAACCTAAGCTTACCTTTATTTACAGTAGGTGTATGGAAAGAGCAGCCTGACATGTCTTGAAGACGTTTGCGAACACTCGACGAAATTCGGCTGCCGAAATGTGGGAAATGACTAGTAGAATCCTGCCTTCTAACTTTTTGAGTGTATGGGGATTGCTTGCATACATCCTGTCTTTTAACATTCCCCAAAGATAAAAGTCGCAGGGATTTAGATCTGGAGAACAAGAAGGCCAGTCAACTATCTTATTATCCAAAACACTTCGTATTGCTGCCATAGAAGCATTGGCAATGTGTGGTCTTGCATTGTCCTGCGTGTAATAACTGTACAGCTTTTCGTCAGGTGAAAGTTCTTTAAAAAATGGATGCAAAATATTGTTCACACAGCTGTCATAATTGATTGTTTCGTGAAAAAAGATTCAACTAGTCATTTCCCAGATTTCGGCAGCCGAAATTCGTCGTGTGTTCGGAAATGTCTTCAACTGATGTCAGGCTGCTCTTTCCATAGAGGGACATCATTTTGAACATCTACTGTGAATAAAGGAGTGAGATTAGGTTACTCAGATGGCAATGTTTTTTTAGACTTTAACTCGGTGTATGCACCCGCGGCACAATAGAGTCCGAGAATCGGGCGCTGCCGTGGCCGGCGGATGCGGTGGCGGCGGCCGGGAGCCGTACCGCGCGATCCGCGGACGCCTCGCAGGCGTCTTTCGTGAGACAAACTGTAGTTTGTAAGCTACGATAGATTTACAAATAATGAACATTTTTGGAAAAATCCATAGATGGTAGACCAGTTTTTGACGATTTTATAAAAGAAATTTATCACTTTGTTCACTCTCAGTTGCAGGTGTGGTTTTGTTTGGTGAGGATGTATTAAGCTGTGTTTAAAAACAATCAAGTATAAGCTAAGAAAGCACTCACAAGACACATATACAGTTTTCTTTTGTTATGGGTTTTGTCAAATATGGCACCTGTTTCAGTGTTGTTATATTTTTGCTATAAGTGAATAAAATTATACATTGAAAATAACTAACTCGTTTGCTGACATTTTCATTACCAGTTGCTACAAAACCTGGAACACCTCATTTCAGCGAGAATCCACATCTAGACATCGAGACCACCAGAACTTCAAACTAATCACAAGGTTTTCAGGTCGATTTTGTAACCTCAGTTTCTTGTGTCATACTCACAGTATTACCGTTGAAACGGGCACAGATGAATATCTGAGGTAACTATTGAAATATCGTAACTGGTAGTGTTACACTTTTCTTACAGCTCTAAAGAAGTTATTGTTTTTGCCTACAGCCGTGTGCACTTCACAGTTCAAAGTTGTCAACAGCACTGTCAGCTTTCAGGAATTTACTTAAGCTGACTGTAATACAGGTGTGTCTTAGCTGTAAAACGTGCTGCATGATGTAACAGGTTTTTACCCGTATCAGAGCATATCTCACACTTATTGTATTATGTGTTGTACAATGGTATAATTTTTCAGGTATATATTCATTTGTTTAAGTCTCTCTAAAATCTGTTGCAAATACTGTTAGTAGTAAAGAAGTAAAACCTGCTGCATGAGGGGACGGATTTCCATTAACTTTACTGTTTATGTGCTCATATCTCATGGACTACATGTCGTGGTATGATGTAATTTCGAAGGAACATTTAACTGTATGTGCGCATACTATCTGTATAATTTCCTGTAAATACAATTTGTAAATTGTAACGCCATACCAAATGCCATTGTTGTACTCCATGAACAGCGTACAAGTAGTAGCGAGAAAAATTATAATAAAGGTTTGAAATTATATTTAAAGTTTGTTTCAAGTCTATACCAGTCTCATTCTCATACAGTGTATGAATAAAGTTTCGTCGGATTGTGTGGCAGGTTGTTACAACTGCTATCGTTTATGACTTTATATCTCGTGAACCATGTGTCGTATGTGTTTTATCCCCCAGGAATATGTATACCAAATTTGGTTGGAACCGGTCGAGTGGTTTAGGAAAATATTCCAATGTTTGTATAGCTTATGGGACTTAACTACGGGGTCATCAGTCCCTAAACTTACAAACTACTTAAGAAGTAGCTAACACTAAGGGCGGCACAAATATCCACGCCCGAGGGGGGATCCGAACCCCCCGACCTTAGTGGCAGTGCAGACCGTGACTGGCGCGCCTCAGTCCCCTCGGACACCGCGGCCGGCAGTGGTTTAGGAGTAAATGTGCAACATTGTCGCGTGATGCAATAGTTTTCCGTGCATCTCACTGTTTATGATATTGTATCTTCCGAACTATGTGTTGTTGCACTGGTCCTTTCACTTGCGGCGACCGTGCTTTTGGTTTGGAGGTCAAGTGTGCACGATTTCATAAAGAATGCAAGAAAAGTGTATATTTGTATGCTATACGTACACACAAAGAGACATGCTGGTTCTTATAGCCTATAAAAGAATAGCTAAAAACCCTGCTTTACCCGGGTAATTACTTATTTATTTATTCCTGCCTTGAGTTAGTACTTCTCCTATTCCTTATCTCTTCTAGTTTCAGTTAACTTCGGCTTTTCTTTTAATGGTATTACCGTTGTGAATGTGCTAATCTTGTGGGTAACACATACCTTTATTCTTCTGAGTGTTTTTCACGTGCTGTTTCTCACTCTACTTTGACTGTACGTAACGGTAAAATTTTACTTACCATCCCGGCGGCAATGCATGATTATGTTGGAAACGGTAGAAAGCCTTCGCCAAGATATTGATAGAATTCCGCAGAGAGTGACTTGATTAGTGTTTCGTACAGACGATGCAGTACATAAATAATGCTGTTCCTGCTCTATGGTTGACAGGTTCTTGTTTTTACCCTCGTTCACTCAATGGAAGTAATTGCTCTAATAAACGAAGACTTCATGAAAAAACTTTCCATCGTCACGCGATTGGCTAAATGCCAACATCACACGAGTGACAACATAAACACGCGAGGCCGCCAGGACGCAAACTAAAATTTAACTGTACTTAACAAGTTCTTCTCATAACACTAATAGAAAATGTAAGTCTTTGGATTAAATTCAACTAGTGCGGATGTTTCTGCTATTGCAAATCATCTTCAAACCCACTAGTAAAGCTTACAACGTCATATCGTGTCAGAAGATCATAGTAGTTCACTACGGAAGCTTTTTGACGAGAGGTGAGGCAAGGTGGCGGCGTCAGGCTTCGGTCTGAGAGAGAAGTATGGCAGTCTAGTAATGTGTGTCTGTGGTGTGGACCCGCCTCTACACCTCTGGATTGTGTGTCGATCAGGCTGCTCCGCGAGCAGGGGCGCACACGAGCGCTCACTGCTCCAGCTCCGAGCTGCGCTGGTGACGTCACGCGCGCCACTCCTCGGCGGGCAGAAGCAAACAAACTCGCTCGTTTAGTTCTCGTCATGTACAGTACTGATATCAACAAAAATGTGTAAAACGATATCCGGTCCTTGTTCGTTGTGTGGGAGAATTTGATGGATGCTCAAAGGACTACTAAATACGATTTGTACATTTGTGCCACGAAAGAGTTTAGCCAGGTCATAAGAAAGAGCACATTGTAAGCTTTGTATACCATTTATAGCGTCTTCTAAACACAAAATAAGTCCATAATTACGCCTTGTAATTTTGTGTAAATTCTGTCACGCAGATAATATGAAGATGCCCTGCTAAAGGGCGGAACGCGTCATTAAATCTATATCTTTAAATGTGAATGTCTGTTCGATGTACGCTTATCACGTCTGAACAACAAGACATAAAGAGCTAAAAATTTGTACATTTACTAATGTATACCCGGGGAAGGCTTTAGGCACGGTTTTATGGCGATCGGGTAGCTGTTTATCTATATATATTAATGTGAATGTCTGTTCGTTGTACGCTTATCACGTCCGAACGACAAGACGCAGAGACTTAAAAATTTGTACAGTTACTAATTTATACCTGAGGAAGGTTTTATAGCGATCTGATAGATATTTAGTAACTTGAAGAATATGACGCAAAATGCGGATCAATAATTCCTCTTCGAAAATTATATTTACTCTTTGAAAATGGTTTTATTGATTGCATTGCTGCTTGAGGGTTGATAATGATAAAAGAGTGGAGTATATTAGGATGGACAGTTATCGGTGTATATAATATTCTGCGTGTTTGTGTATGTGTATGTGTGTGTGTGTGTGTGTGTGTGTGTGTGTTAATATTTCGCTCTGCAGCGAAAATTACAGAACGCAAACGAATGGCCTGTGTGGAATTGTTGTCCGAAGTCTCCCGTTATACACCATAGCAGTTCCATGCCGATAGCTATAAGAGGTGGAAGGAAGTTATGGTGGTTGAAATTCGTCAGATTATAAAAAAATTCGGACTGAAGGCCAGCGATGACGTTTGCGACTCTATAGCAAGGAGGTTACAACGAAACGTGGTGCCACAGACCATATCTTTGGTCTGTGCTACAATGTCTTTAGCTCTTTCTCTGTAAGCATAAGCATATGAGTAAGGAAATATAAGAATAAATAAATAGCACACTACTGAAACATAGCTTATCTATCATAATCAACCAACACGCGAGCGGAGCCGCTGGTTTAAGCTAGTAGTGAGTAAAACAATTTGCAATGAAGACGGTTTTTTACTGAAGGAATACAAAAATGTGCAGTCGCGAAAGCCCAGTGCCTGCTTCTTTAGAGAGGACTGCACCTCTTCACTGACAGGAACCGGCGTCCACAATATCCATTGCCACAAAACTCTTGTTTGGGCAATAAATAAATAATCAATTTTTAGCGTCATTGCAATCATTTCACATCCCTACAATTTTTATGAAGTAGCGAATTGAATTCATATTTTCTTCTACTAATTGAAAACCTTAGTATTTGTGCCACTTCTGGTGATCAATGCTAGCTCGACCGTTGTGGAACAAATTTTCACTGTTTACGGACTTCTGTGAACATTCAAGACAGACGACATTAAGTTAATCCAGTTATTGGCAATCAAGGGGGTGTGTTACTAATTCGCAGAACGTAAGCTACCATATGTAAACGGAAAAGTACTATTTTTGAACTTAAATGAAAAACGTACTTTTCTCGATGACTGAAATCTTAGTTATGTATTAGGCTTTCGCGATCATTATTGTTAACGTTAAAATTCTTCTATTCAAAGTTTCGGATCCCTTGCACGAGCCTTCTTCAGGGAATACTGACTTGTTTCCTCCTTCTGCTGGTCTTATAAAGCATGTACTGTCCTAAAAGTTAAATTTTGATTGGTTTTTGCATTGGTGTTTCTGATAAGTGGAAATAGAAAAGGAAGATGCGCTTTATTGGTGTTTGCATAGGTGATTCCTATTGGTGAGAAACATGAAGTTGTACGCTTGCGCGCTCTTGGCCATCAACGGCAGCAACTGAACGGTCTCCTTAGTTCTCCTGGGTAGTGACGAAGTTGCCACGCTGTCAGGGCCGGCCGCGGTGGCCGAGGAGACTGAGGCGCTTCAGTCACGGTCTCCACGGCCACTACGGTCGGGGGTTCGAATCCCCCCTCGGGCATGGATATTTGTGTCGTCCTAGTTCGTAAGTAGTTCATAAGTAGTTTGTAAGTTTAGGGACTGATGACCCCGTAGATAAGTCCCATAAGCTGTACAAACATTTGAACATTTTTTGAACGCTGTCAGGAACGCCCGTTGTACCGCTCGCCGCGAAGCGTCGCCGTGTTGTCCACACCAGAAGCAAAGACTGTGAAAGTTTGTGCCGGTCTTCTCTGTTCACGTTGTAGGGGTGTTTACTGATCTCGATTGCTTCACGAATTTTTCTCTTGGTTTTAAATGGCTGTTCAGAAAGCACTAAGCCGGCCGTTCGGTTGGCGCCGTTGATGGTCAAGAGCGCGCATGCGTACAACTTCCTGTTTCCCACCAATAGGAATCATCTATGCAAACACCAATAAAGCGCATCTTCCTTTCCTATTTCCACCAATCAGAAATACCAATACAACACCAATCAAAACTAAACTGTTAGGACAGTACACGCTTTATATGACCAGCACAAGGAGGATACAAGTCAGTATTCCCTGAGTAAGGCCCCTGCAACGGATCCGAAATAATTGGAAAGATTTTATTATCATGATGCGGCAAATAGCTCAGAAGAATTTTAACGTTAAGAATTAGTTGCTGGATGATTTTCCTGGTTTTAAGGCGGTGGTGCTGCACAGTGGTAGAGTGCCAGACTACAAATCCAAAGGTCGCGGGTTCGATCCTCGCCAGGTCCTAGGATTTTTATCTGACACTTTCCACTTCTTTCACATCTGGCAGTATTGCTCATGTGAAAAATGCCGAGTAGCACCATGGTTCGGAACCCACGTTAAACTGTAGGTCCCCCCATAACTGGCTGGGTAAGTCAGTTCGAAGGTCGGAGGAAGGCAACGGCATACCACCTCCAAACAGGACCATGCCTAGTAAAGCACTTTGGTGTTCAAACCAATCTTCGGATTGTTGACTGCTTTACCTTTTAAGGCGGTGGTCTATATAACTTCGCAGTTCTCCCTGACGTTTCGTCCAGAGCTGCGCCGGACATCTTCGGAACTCTTCATACTTCTGAACGAAACGACAGGGAAAACTGCAAAGTTATATGGAAGATCTACCAGCAGCTATGACATCCGGTCGTGAAACGCTTCATTTCATGATAATAATTCTTAGTTATGAAGTTCAATGTAAAATATTTATTGCCGTATTTACGATTAACATGTAGAAGCTGTGACGCGGTTCAGTGTAACCGAAAACCCGGCGTTGCTCGGGTATTTATTTATTTATTCCTGCCATTTTTCAGGTATATATACATTTGTATAAGTGCTGTATATCTATAAAATATCTTTGGAATACAATTAGTAGTAAAGAAGTAATAGATTGAAACTTGATGCACGATGGCGCGGTTTTTCATGCACGTTACCGTTTATGTGCTCATATCTCATGAACTACGTGTCGTACTGTGATGAAATTTAGAAGGTAGACACAACTATATGCGTGTATACTGTCTGTAAAATTTCCTGCGCCTACAATTTGTAGTGTACAAATTATAAATTTTAACATCATATCGAAAGCCGTATTTTTAGAACATGAACAGCAGAATGTTACTGTTACATATCTCATGAACTACGTGTCGGAATGTGATACAATTTAGAAGCTACATTCAACTATATATGTGTATACTGTCTGTAAAATTTCCTGTCGCTAAATTTGTAGTGTTCAAATTATAAATTGTAACGTCATACCGAGAGCCGTAGTTTTACTCCATAAACAGCGAAAAAGTAGTAAGCGAGAAACTTTTTTCCTTTCATCATTTTACTATGGTTGAGAGCGAGAAAAAATTTAATAAAGGTTTGACATTATGTTTAAAATTCGTTGCAAGTCGCTAAGTACTGTCATTCTCATACAGTGTATTTCGAAAGTCTCGCCGCATTATATGGCATTTTTTGCGATTTCTATTGGTTAGGACGTAATATCTTTTGAACCATGTGCCCTATGTGATTCTTAACCATGCATCAATTATTACCTCACGGTAAGGAATGTGTGTACCAAATTTGGTTGAAATCGGTTCAATGGTTTAGGAGAAAATGAGCAGAATTGTCGGAAAATGCAGCAGTCTTTCGCTCATCTCATAGTTTATGACGTCGTATCTCGTCCAACTATGTATCGTACGTGATTCTTACACTTACGGCGACCGTTCTCATGGATTGAAGCTTACTTGTATAAAATTTGAGAAAGATTGGATCAAAATTTTAGATTTGTATGCAACACATACGGACACTCCGCTTTATATATTAGATCCCATAATCTGGCTTCGTTTGATACTCTAGTAATAACTTCTAAAATGTCTGGTCCGGTGGTCTTGGGGTAAAGCGCTCGACTGGAAACCGAAGGGTCGCGGGTTCGAAACGCGGTCGGACCTCGGGGTTTGTCTGCGCTTTGACCCTCACCTCTCAACGATGTGAGGAGTCGCCAGAAACGACACGTGGTTCGGATTCCACGTTAAGCTGTAGGTCCCCTTTCCCCCAGTTGGATAACTGGGGTAGGCTAGGGACACGCAAGTCGCCGAAGTGGCGTCCAATTGAAAGACTTGCACCAGGCCAATGAGCCACACGAAATTATTATTTTATACTTCTAAAATCATTACAAATGATGGAAAAATTTGTTATATACTTCGTAAGAAACACTTCTTACACTGTTTCCATGAAACAGGCATTTAAAAGTATAACACAAGGCCACCAGAAACATTCTTTATTTAGTAAATTAGAGTCATGAAATCAAATCGGTGATATTCAGGATCACAGAGCTTTTACACTGATTATAATAATCCACGAGGATTGACCTGGAGTCAAGTGCCGGGAGATAAATGGTCGTCTCCTTTACAGCTGTTTCAGAAGCAGCGCGCGAGCTGGAACGGCCTGGTGCGGATGATGCAGTGCCGCCTGGGCTATCTCCGTCATCTCAGCGCCGCAACCGCTGACCTACATTTGGCTGCCGGCGGTTCTCGCCAAGTAGCTATCTTCTCTCGCTGTTTCTCTCTCTCTCTGGAGTGTCGGCTGTCTTGTGGCGTGTCTTATCTCTGCACAGATAACGGCAGCCCGGTTCGGGGTTCCCGCTCGCCATCCGCAGACGGACCACTCGAATTCTCCGTGGCTTGCATTGTTGTTCGCAGCTCGAAGACTAATATAGACTCTCGCTAATACGGCCATTCTTGGGATTTATGGATGGATTAGCAGAAGTGCCGGATTATTGAGAGCACCGTATTAATACGATTGTACATAAAATATATTTTCAATGAAAATTAATCCTCTTGTAGCAGTGGTGCTCTGCAGTAAAGTGAAGCGTTACTAATGATCGAAAGAAAGCACCGGCCATTCCCGTTTTCAGGGACGATAATCGAACAGACGGGCTGTCCTTTGTTGGGGAGGCCTAATCAGGTTAGTTTGTAAAGTAGTCCTCCGAGTGCCAGAGCTTATCGAAGCCACGTTCGATATCGAGAAATAAACGGCAACTATACAGTGTCCATTGTTAAATCCTTTCGTTATTCCGCCAGTCAGTTTCAGTAATGGGTCATTTGTCGAGTGGTTGTTTCTGAAGCCTGACAGGTTTAGTGGGAGGATTATTTTACATTCTAGTTTCAAAATGAAATGTTTTTATAGTCTATGGGACTTAACTACGGGATCATCAGTCCCTAAACTTACAAACTATTTATGAATTAACTACGACTAAGGACGACACAAATATCCATGCCCGAGGGGGGATTCGAACCCCCGACCGTAGTGGCCGGCCGGCCGCGGTGGCCGAGGAGACTGAGGCGCTCCAGTCACGGTCTGCACGGCCACTACGGTCGGGGGTTCGAATCCCCCCTCGGGCATCGATATTTGTGCCGTCCTAGTTCGTAAGTAGTTTGTAAGTTTAGGGACTGATGACCCCGTAGTTAAGTCCCATAGACTATACAAACATTTGAACATTTTCGTAGTGGCCGTGCAGACCGTGACTGGAGCGCCTCAGTCCCCTCGGCCACCGCGGCCGGCTACATTCTAGTCAGTGTTCCAATGCTTATTTATAAGCATTGTATCCAAAATACCCTCCATTTCAAAAACAGTTCCAGAAACGCTTACATACCATAAAATGATCATAATTACATGAAAAATTAAAAATCAAGCATTAAACGTACCTAACCTGAGTTTCCTGGAGCTGAGAGACGCCATACACTTCCTCTCATCATTTCTATCGTTGGTTCAAAAGAAACGCATTCGCATTCGTCTCCTATCCCCTCTTCTGTCGGAGCTAAAACCGACGAGATTATCGAGACTAATGCTCTTAGATTTTAAGGAATTCATCATTGTATGTGTCAGCAGTATCCGGTGAAACTTCAAACTTGTCAAAGAAACTAGTTTTAAGGTGGCCTGAATTCGGATCAAAATACACGACTGTTATTGCACATTGGCTAGTAACCGTTAGAGCAGTAGTTTCATCCATTACCAGCGAAAAAATTAATTAATTAATTAAAAAAATAAAATAAAAAAATAGAAAAAAACCTACGTGATTTCTCAGTTTATCGTACAAGAACTTGAAGAATTCGTACGCTTTAAAGCAATCCTCTGAGTGATTGATAGAAAATATACTCTTACAAAGAGGAATCAATCTATCCAACGTGCTGAACGGTAAATTATTGGTAGTGACAAGTGCTGTTAATTTAATTTCTGGTCTTTTCACGTCATCGGAATTGCTATTTAGCATTAAGATATACTGGAAGTAGATGAAACAGTTGTCATTCCATTAAAATATTTGCAAGAAATTTCAGATTTATGCGCTGTTAAAACACTACCATATACGTTGCAGTACGCTAAATCATGACACTTCCTCAGTTTGTTGCTCTTCTGCAACCAACCAGTGTACTCAGACAAGCTTAAACAAGAATCGCTAAATGTGTTTATTTGGGATTTCTTTGATTTTCCATTCGAAGAACACGATGTTGAGGTAGAAGTAGCGTTATGGTCCTTTTCAACAAGCTCACTTTGTAAACTAGGAGTTTCAGGTAAATTAGGCGTTTCAGGTAAATTAGGTGAGACAGGGAATTCAAGAGGAGCCTGTAGGTTGTCTACAGATTTCGCACTAGCACTTGCTTTACGAAACCACTTATCCATTTCATTGAAATGAAAGCACTGCAGCTTAATAACTGCACTGTTACTGACCACAAAAGTATAATCCTCACTAGAACATTCAGTGAAGCAAAACTGCGGGGTACTGCTGTCACGAGATCAACAAGGTGACTAGCAGGCTTACGACTTTACTAGTTACGACATACTGGAGTTCAAACAAACTGCGCCGCGGCGAAGCGGCCGAGCGCATTGAAGCGCTATGCTCCGATGCGCGCGGCCGTTCCCCGTCGGAGGTTCGAATCCCCTCTCCGGCATGGATGTTTGTGCCGTCTTTAGTATAAGATAGTTCATAAGTAGTTTGTAAGTTTAGGGACTGATGGCCCCGCATTTAAGTCCCTTAAGCTTTACAAACATTTGATTTGAAACAAACTGCGAAAGCAAGAGCAGAGAATCTGGGGAATTACTAGTCTCATTGCACAATACAGCACGTCAGAATTATGGTATTTACATACCGCGTCTTCAACAACATTAAAAAGGTAAATATAAACAAAAAAGTTTGGTGTCAATATTATTAAATTACCAGCATTACTTTTACCCTCCAAAATACCCACTGACTAAGATTTAACCCGGAAAGCGGGTAATTACCCTCCAATTGACAACACTGGTTCTACATGTTTTCAAACCTCAAGGAAAGATAAACATATTATAAAAACCATATCTACACGGCTCGCTGCGAGAAAAAAATGCTAAGCTGTGCTGTAAAAATGTGCATTATTATTTTCCTTTTCATAGCCATTTTTAACTATAATCACACCTATTCATAAATAAAAACATTAAAAGTACAGCAATTAAAGCTACTAACTTCACAGAGCTGATGGTATGCTCTGTTTAGTAACCCGTTTACTATTGATTTACCGAAATATTTTGACTTCTATTCATAATCAGGGTCCCGGTTCAAATAACAAAGATCAGACGCGGGAGGGGAGAATAAGGGAATGAAATAGATTTAAAAAGGGGGAGGATTACAGGAGGGTGGTGGAAATTGAAATGATGTGGGATAAGAGGCAGTGAAGATGGGGAGGAGGAGATGGACAAAGGAAGTGGGAGAACATAGTGAGAAGAAAAGAAGATATTGTGGTATATGTTCCGTACACATTGGCTACTGTGAAGCTATAAATCACCATTTCGCATGCTAACTTTCCCGCCAAACGCACATCAATAATGCATCGAGACCTATTCTCGCATTTCATCTACATCTGCATACATACTCCGCAGTCCAACCAAAGGTGCGTGGCGAAATCGTTCTGCAGTCAGTTTCAAATTCCAGACTTCTAAATTTCTTCGACAGTGTTTCTCAAAAAGAACGTCGCGTTCCCTCCCAGCGATTCCCATTTCAGTTCCCAAAACATTTTAGTAACACATTTATGGGACCAACCAGTAACAGGCCTATTCGCCGGACATCGAACTGCCTCTGTCTTCCTTTAAACCGATCTGGTGGGGATCCCAAACACTGGAGCAATACTCAAGATGATGTCGCAGAAGAATTTTATATGGTGTCTCCGTCAGAAGCGAATCACATCTTCCCACAATTTCCCAATTAACCGGAGTCGACCATCCGCCTTTCCCACGACTGACCTTATAGGGTCGTTCCATTTCATATCGGTGTGCGGAGTTACGCCTAGATATTTAATTGACGTGACTATGTTAAATCAGCACTCTACTAATGCTGTATTCAGTGGCGTATCCAGGATCGTGGTCTAGGGGGGCTGAGGTCATTCCGAGCTGAGGTGATTTCTAAAAAAGAAGGGAAAAAAAGTAGTCGTACAATATTGCGCCTTTACTCCCTTTGCATTTGCTTCAAGGAGGGTCTGGGGGGAGGGGGGGCTGTAGCCCGACAGCCAGTGGCTGTATTCTAACATTAAGAGATCTGCATTACCTTACATTGATCTACATTTAGAGCTAGCTGCCATACCTCCTCCATCTACAAATTTGATCAAATCATCCTGCATCCTGCTACAGTGAATGAGCTGCATGGTGTAGCCGGCTCAGCGCGCCCGGTCAGGGGGCTAAACGCCCTCTGTAATAAAAAAGCTGAGACAACCGTTCAACGAACGAACTGAACCGACGACCACATAGCATAGATCTACATGAAAAAAGAAAAGAAAAAAAAGCGATCTGTAGCGCCAAGTTGCGGATCGCGCGGCCTTCCGCGTTGGAGGTTCCTATCCCCACTGGGATGGATGTTTTTGTTGTCTTTATTATAAGTTAGTTCATAAGTAGTTCGTAAGTTTACGGACTGATGACCCCGCAGTTAAGTCCCATAAGCTTTACAAACATTTGAACAGTGGATGACGTCACTTTCATGTACACCACATCAATTTTTGTGTATTATTAAAGAAACTGTGTAGATATACCAATGGTGGGATGCGTCCTATTGCTACAAGGAGCTTCATGTGTACATTTTAACATGCTGCAGCAGGCTGCTTTGTCGGCACATGAGTAAACGTCACCAGGCGTGTGTATGTCGGCCCTAAGTTCCTCTTGCTATACTCCAATTATACAAATCTACACCTGGTAACGTATTTCATTTGGAATAAGAAACAACGAAAGATGTGGATGACCGCGATGGACTAACCGAGCGTACCAAGACGCCTACCTGCTCGGATTCGGATGTTCGAGTCCTCCGTCGAACATGGGTGCATTTGTTGCCCATAAAATATATTATTTTGAGTAGTTAGTAAGCCTATGGACTGATGGCCAGAGCAGTTAAGTCCCACACTTTTACAAACGTTTGAATAGCAACCAGTTGCAAAAATAGAAGCTTAATGAACTTGACCACTGTTTCGACGGATATAAACCTGTCTTCTTCAGAAATACATACATACATACTCCGCAATTCACCGAAAGGTGCGTGGCAGAGGGTACACTGTACCACTACTAGGCATTTCCTTTCCTATTCCACTCCCAAATAGAGCGAGGAAAAAAAGAATGCTTATATGCCTCCGTACGAGCCCTAATTTCTCTTATCTTTATGATCACCACACGAAATGTAAGTAGGCGGCGGCAAGATCGTACTACACTCAGCTTCAAATTGCGGCCCTCTAAATTTCCTCAACAGAAATTCACGAAAAGAACGTCGTCTTTTCTCCAGCGATCCCCAATTGAGTTGCCAGAGCATTTCCGTGACACTCGCGCATTGGTCGAACCTACCAGTAACAAACCTAACTGCTCGCGTCTGAACTGCTTCTATGTCTTCCTTTACTTTGATGTGCTGCGGATCCCAAGTACTTGACCAACCCTCAAGACGTGGTCGTACACGCGTTATATACGCGGTCTCCTTTTCAGGTGAAGTACATCTTCCCAAAATTCTCCCAATAAACGGAATTCGGCTGTCTGCCTTACTCACGACTGTCCTTACATGTTCGTTCCATTTCATATGGCTCTGCAATGTTACGCCTAGATATTTGAACGACGCGACAGCATCAAGAAGCTCGCTGCTAATGCTGTATTCGAACACTATGGTATTGTTTTTCCTACTCATGCGCATCACCTTACATTTTTCTACATTGAGAGCTAGCTGCCATTCTTCGCACCAACTAGAAATTTTGTCTAAGTCATCCTGTATGCTATTACAGTCAGTTAAAGACGACACCCTCCCATACACTACAGCATGATCAGCAAACAGCCGCAAATTACAACTTACTCTGTCCATCAGATCATTTATATAGATAAAAAATAATAGCGGACCTATCACACTCCCCTGGGGCACGCCTGACGATACACTCGTCTCTGATGAACACTCGCCGTCGAGAACAACGTACTGCGTTCTATTACTTAGGAAGTCTTCCAGCCAGTAACAAATCTGTGAACCTATTCCATAAATTCGTATCTTCGTTATCAGTCTGCAGTATAGCACGCCTTTTTGAAGTAGAGAAAAACACAATCCGCCTGTTACCCTTCATCAATGGCTCGCAAGATGTCATGTGAGAAAAGTGCAAGCTGAGTTTCACATGAACGATGTTTCCTAAACCCGTGCTGATTCGTTATAGCTATAGACAATATGACATCATAAATTACAAATTCATAATCATTATACCTGAAATATGCGTCATGCCAAGCCGATTGTCTAAAACATTGTGAAATACAGAATCAGGATAAAACTGTTACTATAATTGCATATCACTTTAATTCGACATCACTATGATCTAGGGAATGTGATTTACACTGAAAGATACGTTAGCACTTTTTGAGTTATTCACGCTTACTGATGGGAAGTAGAGAGCGTGCATACCAGGACTGGTGGCGCACGCGCCGTGGAAGATCAACATTCAATCTCTTAAGTAGCCATTGGGAGAACGTACATTGAATTTACAACGATGACAATAAAGCCAATATTTAGATAAAAAGAGGATGAGAGGGTTGAGTGAAGCTATGGAAACAAATGTTACATTGGTCAATTGTAAAAATATACTTTCACATACCGTTGAAATACATTGTAAACGAACAATAATAATAGAAAAGCGTACTTCTCAGATGCAAAGAAATAAACTGATTTAGTACGTGGCGTATAGTATGGTGACGCAAGTGAGATAAAATGGATAATAAATGTCATGTCAATTACAATGGAGAATTACAAATGTAAACAGGTTTTCAGATTTTTGAGGAAATGAACAAATCGCAAAGGCTACCGTTAGCTGTAAGAAGATTTCGTGAGCAATGTGGGTTTGAAGCCTTCAAAATATTGTCTACAGGCGAGATTTAACTGCTCATTTAGTAAATTGCCATCCTTGAGTTCTAGATGTTTAGAGATCTCAAGTTTTTCCCAAAGAAGCTTTCGCCCTTTAACTTCTCTGTGTAAAATAATTGTGTCTTCTAACTTTATCGGAGTGTGGTTGGCAATCAGTACGTGTTCTGCAAACAGATTTTGTATGTTCGCTCCTTTCTTTCCTTATAAGTGCTCTTTGTATCTTTTCTTCACGGCTCTAGCTGTTTGGCCGATGTACTAACACGGTCAATTATCACATACTAATTTATAGACTCATGAATTAGAAACCAATCACCTGTATTTTTCACTGTGTCCGACACTCTTTAAGTGTTGTCTGTAGAAAAATAAATATTACAGTTGAAATTTTTCATTAGAAGACTCTTGATTCTGTAGGAAATATTTTCCAAGAAATGAATGGAAATGAATTTCTTCGAATTTTTGCTGACACTTGAAGAAATGTTGTACGATTTCGAGCATTTTGGAGAGGTTTTCTTCCTCAAGATGTGACCTACCCAACCCTGGTCATACCCATTGTTGACTGCAATGGATTTTATCACACCTTTTTCGTTTTCTTGATTGGCAGGTGACAAAGGGGTCGTTACCATATGGTGTACTGCAGAATGGAGAAAACGATAGTTTTTGGGCTTCTGGATGCGTTGAGTCAGCATGGATTTCTCTGAGCAGGTATCTTTGCAGAACATGTTGAAATTAAATGAATTGTTTAGAAATGGTTAAATAAAGAAAATTCAGCTCCCCTCTCCCTTTTTGAAGTTCTTTCGCAAAAGAAATTTTTTCGAGATAACTACTGAATGCGTTGAAAAGAAGCTCCAACCCGTGATCGTTACCGCCAAAAGCAATGATAATGTCGTCGACATTTCGTGCAGAAAAACGAATTTTTTGACGTAATTCGGAACTGGAATTTTAAAAATTCTATTTCAAGAGCGTTAATGAAAACATCCGCACAAAATAGCAGCGAGTGGAGTACCCATGGGCAAACGATACGGCTGAATGTACATTTTCCCGTTGAACATAAAGTAATAGTATTTGAGAACTACTTTAAGTAAAGCGACGACTTCGGCAGCTAAATAGTACTCATTTTCTATGTAGTAGTAGAACCTTCTTTACAAGAGAAATAGTTGTGTCAACAAAAACACAAAAAAATCATCATCATCATCCTCATCATCATTAGAGACCGATTATTACTTTCAGCAGTCAGCCTGGAGCATAGTACCACCAATAAAATTACTCCATGATTTAATGCTAACATTGATGCCTCGTCTGATGTTATGTCTTTTACTTCAAAATCATTCTTCACCGAATCTAAGTACTTTCTTCTTGGTCTACCTCGACTCCTCTTACCCTCCGCTGCCAAGCTCATGAGTCTCTTAGGTAACCTTGCTTCTCCCCACCATCTCAGTCTGTTCACTCTAACTGCTTCATCTATGGTATTCATTCCTAGTTTTTCTTTGATTTCCTCATTATGGACACCATCCTGCCATTGTTCCCATCTATTAGTACCTGCAATCATTCTAGCTACTGTCATATCTCTAACCTCTACCTTGTGAATAAGGTAACCTGTATCCACCCAATTTTCACTCCCATACAACAAAGTTGGTCGAAAGATAGAGCGGTGCACTGCTAACTTAGTGTTGGTACTTACTTCCTTCTTGCAGAAGAGACTAGATCTTAGCTGAGCACTCACTGTATTAGCTTTGCTGCACCTCGTTTCCAGTTCATTCACTATGTTGCAATCCTGTGAGAAAATACATCGCAGATACTTGAAACTGTCTACCTGTTCTAACTTTGTTCCTCCTATTTGGCACCCCATCTGTTTGAATCTTTCCCACAGACATTACTTTCGTTTTGGAGATGATCTTCATATCATAATCCTTGCACCTCTGATCGAGCTCTGAAATATTAATTTGTAATCTTTCAATCGAATCGGCCATTACAACTAAGTCATCCGCATATGCGAGACTGCTTATTTTGTGTTCACCTATTTTAATCCCGCCCTGCCAGTCTACTGTTTGCAACATATGATCCTTGAATAGTATGAACAATAGTGGTGACAGGTTACAGCCTTGTCTTACCCCTGAACCATGAGCTTAATTTGCCATCTACTCTAACTGCTGCCTGGCAGTCTACGTAAAGCCCTTCTATTGCCTGCAGAAGTTTGCCTCCTATACTATAATCATGTAGAACTGACAGTAGCTTCCTCCTAGGAACACGGTCATAAGCCTTTTCTAAATATATGAAAAAAAAGGAGAAAAAAGTTTGAATATTTGAACCTGCGGTGACTGAACAAGTGCCCCAGCACAAGCGCTGCTAAGCTGGCTTGCCCAGCACGAAAAAATGTTCAAATGTTTGTTAAGCTTATGGGACTTAACTACGGGGTCATCAGTCCCTAAACTTACAAACTACTTATGAACTACTTACGAACTAAGACGACACAAATATCCATGCCCGAGGGGGGATTCGAACCCCCGACCGTAGTGGGCGTGCTGACCGTGACTGGAGCGCCTCAGTCACCTCGGCCACCGCGGCCGGCTGCCCAGCACGGATGTAGGGGAAGGGAGCGAGTCTAGACGGCAGCGAGACTTCCAGAACGACGACGAACACCGCGGCGCGTCATAGGGAGATGGCGGTCTGACAACTTGATAACTCTGAGAATGCCTCTTGCGTAATTCACGCTGGCGCCTCAAGGACGTCTCCACAGACCTGCCTTGAACGTCACGTCCCATTCTTGCGTAACTGTATGTACGTTTCGGAGAATATCGAGAACATGCGGGGCATACTTTCTGTTAATTACCGAACCTACGTAGAACCACATGTGTCGCGAGATTTATAACGTCTTCTCGTATTTCGCAGATAAAATATCTAGAACACACAGTTTCGCAAAAACAGTTACTTGGGTTAGCCCTAACTCCAATAATCTGTAAAATTAAGTTGCTCTACTTACATATGACTGATGAAGTATGAAGTGTTCGAATCATTAGACTTAAAACTGAATTGTTACACGTCAAAGAAAGTGCCTGTCAAGTAAGAATAGACCATAACAAGTTATAGTTTGTTTGATATGCATTTTAAATTATACTGACTGAAAACCCGGCATTGTCCGGGTATTTCCTTATTTATTCATGCTTTGAGTTAGTACTTTTCATATTCCTCTTCTCTCTCCGTCCAATTTTTTTTTAACATGTCGTATTTATGGAAAAGTATCCAAGAAATAAGACTATATGCATAATGTACAAAATAATAACTGCAGTACCAAAACAAAGATAGTCGTAAAATGATATGTAACCTTAATACATTTTTTTTAATTTAAAACTTGATTATAAACAATTATTCTGGTTCTTCTTCTTCTGTCCTAGTATTTTTCCCATTACTTGGGGTCTTCTCTTCTGCTACATCTCCTCCACATAGCTGTGTTGTGAACGTCTTCAGGGCTGAGATCCGCATCGCACATGTCCTCCTTCATGTTGTCCATATTAATAAACTAGCTTAACGCCCGCTGCTTAGCATGCGTATTCTGGTTGGTCTGCACCAGTTGTTTCTCCATCTTAATATAAATTTTCATAGATATAGCGCAAGTACTATCATAATGAAATGTCGTGGTACTACTTGTAGCCTCGGCAGAATGGCCGTTCGTATTGAGGCGCCTTGCTGCGGTGCGCGCTGCTGTTCGTCGTCGGGGGTTCGATTCGCCCCTCGGACATGGGTGTTTGTGTTGTCCTTAGCATAATTTAGTCCAAGTTAGTCTAAGTTAAAGTTAGTTTAATTAGTTTGTAAGCCTTAGGGACTAATGACCACTTTGTTAAGTCTCATAAGATTTACAAACATTCTAATATTAGATTTGACTACTTGTAACCCCCTTTGGCACCCGCTTTAAAGCCGAATTTCTAAAAATACCCTAACATGTGTCTTTTAAATTCCAACCAAGTATGCAAATATCATTTTTTGTAATTCTGGGTTCAAAATTGGCTTAGTAGCAACGTATTTTCGAAAAATGCTTCATCCCCTATTTCACTCCCTAAATGATTAATTTTCTGGAAATAACGAAACACGTATATTGTTAATTCTAACCAAGAAAACATATGCAAATTTATTTGGTTGTAGCTTCAAAATTGCGTTAATAGCAAAAGATTTTCGAAAAACATCCCCTCTCCAATTTAACCTCCTTGTTGTTTGAATTTCCAAAAATAACGAGGCACGTATTTTTTAAATTTTAACCAAAAATACAAACACCAATTTTGGCAGCTCTAGCTCCAAAATTGTCTGAATAGCAATGTGTTTTCGAAAAGAATTTTTGATCCCCTACACCCCCTTAGTTGTTGAATTTCAAAAAATACCGAAACTCGTGTCTTTTTAATCCTGATCAAGAGTCCACATCCTAAGGTTCAGAGTTATTGCTTGAAATTTGAGTTAACAGTAACTTATTTTTGAAAATCAACTTTTGCATCCCGTATTTCTCCTCCTTATTGGCCGAATTTCCAAAACTACCGAAACACGTGTCTTTTAAATTCGAACCCCGAATCCAAATCCGAAAATTTGTAGTTCTAACTTTAAAATTGCCTAAATAGCAACAGATTTTCGAAAAATGTTTCATCCCCTGTTTCACCCTGTTACGGACGCAATATCGAAAAATCGCTTCTTAAATGACGCCTAAGGAGTAAGATCAACACCATCTAAAAATTTAAAATTTATATCTTCAGTGGTTTGGGCTGGGCGATGATGAGTCAGTCAGTCAGTCAATCAATCAGTCAATCGGGATATTGCCTTTTATATATTGAATTAAACAATATTTCTGGTTACTTCTCCAAAATCTAATATGAATAAATTCTTTGGGGAGCCCACGCCTCAGCAAGCGACCTGTAGTGGACCGTGTGAGAAGCATGGAGATGTCAAAACCACTCTGCAGTATTTAATAGGTTGCCCTCTGATTTATTAATCATAATAGAAAGTACAAGTCTCACTGGAAACTACAGTCTCTTTAAGTTAAAAGGAAGATCTGTCGGAAATAACGGGTGTTCGTTAGATGTACACTGTTTCATTCTCTTCCTTTCCCTGTAGCTCTACAGAAGTCTCTTGCTTTCGCTCACAGCCGAGTGAGCTTCACTGTTGTCAACAGCACTATAGTAAATATGTAAATGTATTAAAAAGTGCTACATGGTGAAAAAGGTTTTTACCCATCGCAGTGTATACGAACTCATATTTATTGAATTATATGTTGTAACATTGTATAATTTTGTAGGTATGCGTTCATTTGTATAAGTGCTGTATGTTCGTAAAATCTGTTACGAATATATTTAGTAGCAAAGGAGTAATAGACTAAAACCTGGTGCGTGACGGGGCTGTTTTCCACTAACCTTACTGTTTATGTGCGCATGTCTCATCAACGTGTAGTAGTGTGATACAATTTAGAGGGTACATTCAGCTAAATGTGTGTACACGGTCTGTAAAATTTCCTGCGGCTGTTATTTGTAGTGTAGAAATTATAAATGGAACGTGATACCGAATACCGTAGTTTACTCCATGAACAGCGGAAAAGTAGTAAGCGAGAAACTTTTCTCTCTCATTATTTTGATGTGGTTGTCAGCGGGAAAAAGTTTAATAAAGGTTTGAAATTGTGTTTAAAGTTTGTTACAAGTAGCTAAGTACTGTCATTCTCATATAGTGTATTTATAAAGTTCCGTTGCATTTAGTGACAGTTTCCTACAACTCTTATTCTGAATGACGTTATATCTCCTGAACCATATGTCGTATGTGGTTCGTACTCCTACAGAAATTGTTATCCCACCTAAGGAATATGTGTACCAAATTTGGTTGAAATCGGTCCAGTGGTTCAGAAGGAAATGAGCAGCATTGTCGCTTAATGGAGCAGTTTTACGCAGATCTCATTGTTTACGACGTCATACCTCGTGAACAATGTGTTGTACATGGTCCTTACACTTACGGCGACCGTCCTCATAGATAGAAGCTTACGTGTACAAAATTTGAAAAAGATTGGAACAAAACTGTAGATTTGTATGCAATACGTACGTACAAAGACACACACACACACACACACACACACGGACACTGCTTTATATATAAAGATTACTTGCAGCGGAATAAGCTACAAATACAAACATACTTGTAAACATTTTCTCATGAATAAGTTGTTTGTACCACTGAATCAGGGAAATTCGTCTCATTTATTTCTTTATTATTTATTATAAATATTATTATTATTTATTACAAACAATTATTATAAAGATTACTTTCAGCGGAATAAGCTACAAATACACACATACTCGTAAACATTGTCTCATGAATAAGTTGTTTGTACCAATGAATCAGGGTAATTATCTCACATTTATTTCTTGGTTATTTATTATAAAGATAAATTTCAGCGGAATAAGCTACAAATACACACATACTCATAAACATTGTTTCATGAATAAGTTGTTTGTATCACTGTATCAGGGAAATTCGTCTCACATTTATTTCTCGGTTATTTACGTCTCTCGATATTTTACTATTTCAAAATTACAGAAAGTATTGGGTTAATTGCGAGGAAAAGTTTTTATAAACGAACATCACCCCCACGGCTCCTTGCCCACCACTAAGAGCGCTAGTGTCATTGCAACTGACAGTCGGTAACTACTTTCACAATAACGAGTGTCGCTACTGTGTATATTACACTGTGACCCTACCTTCAGTCAACGGCGGAGCATTTCCGGTCATGTGACCTACTCTTCTAATGTAACTAGTCTTAAGATTTAATTTCTGTAAAAACAATTGTAAAAATTATGACCGAAAATGACATCATAACGTATTAATCATTCGGAATAACCAGAATTTAACATAGGAAAACAACCCACCGCACATACAAACACTAGCTGATCTAAAGCATCTGGACGCAGCCGCCCCCTTCCCCCCCCCCCCCCAAAAAAAAAAAAAAAAGACCGAGCGAGGTGGCGCAGTGGTAACGCTCTGGACTCGTATTCGGGAGGATGATGGTTCAAATCCACCTTCTGCCAGCCAGATTTAGGTTTTCTGTGATTTCCCTAAATCACTCCAGGCAAATGCCGGGATGGTTCCTCTGAAAGGGCACGGCCGATTTCCTTCCCCATCTTCACCCAAGACTTAGAGCGTGAGCTCCGTCTCTAATGACCAAGCTGTCGGCAGGACGTTAATCCCCAAGCTTCCTTCCACCTCCAAAAGATCTACACTACTGCAATCTCTTTGCTTTCCATATTCTGTTAGAACGTAATATGCACCAAAAGAAGAACAAAATGTCTATCAACAATAGTCACTAGTGCTTTGAGCACGTCTTCATATTCGGCTGTCTTCTGTTACACATCGCTTGTACTGGTCTTCATAGCTCTGAAGGTATTCATTGTAGATTCCATGTGTAGTAGATTCTTATGTTCTTGGTTCACGCTACCAACTCCAAAACTATGGAAATGAAAGAGTAGAACGGGTTGGTTTCTCAGAGAAATAAAAATAGATGAGAAGTTATTAGGACCACTGGATGACATTTCCGGAAGAAAACCCTTTATATTTCCGAACGCTCAGAGTGTGGTGTAAAAATTTGTAATAATTGGTCAAGAACATTTGGAGATTTTTGGTAAAAAAATTTACCCTTTATATATTACGCCTACATATATGTGTCGTTTATATAATTGTCAAATGTACTTTTCCCCCCAGGGGGTTCCCTGTTTTTTGTGAGTTCGTGCGTGGCGAGCACGGGGCCCCGAGCTAATGCAGTCTTCCTTCCTTCTTTACTTCCCAGACTGCATTTCCTTTTTCTTCCCCATCTTTCCCATCCTCTCACCTTTCCCTCCCCACTGGGGGACTGATGAACTTAGCTGTTTAGTCCCCCTATCCCAACCAAACAACCCAACCTAACGTACTTTTTTGTGAAAACATGTGACAGCAGATATGTCACACAAAAGACGGACAGATTGTATCGTTACACAAGGATTTTATCTCTTTTTCTTTTTAATGAAGAGGTGGCATTTAGGCTTCCGCCGGCCCTGGTCAGGTGTCTGGATGTCACTTGGGTCACAAGTCGGTACCACACTCCTAAACATCCGTAGTCTACCATTTCTGATGTGACAATGAGGAGGAAACGTGGGACACGTACAGCACGGAAACGTACAGGCCGACCTCATCTGCTGGCTGGCAGAGACCGCCGACAGTTGAAGAGGGTCGTACAGTGTAACAGGCGGGCATCTGTCCAGACCATCACACAGGTATTCCAAACGCCGTCAGGATCCACTCCAAGTACTGTGACAGGTAGGAGGTGAGGAAACTTGGATTTTATGGCCGAGCACCTGCCCATATGCCACACATGACCCAGGTCAATGCCGAACGACGTCTCTCTTGGTGTAAGAAGCGTAACGATCAGTGGAAAAACGTTGTGTGGAGTGAAGAATCACGGTACACAATGTGGCGATCCGATGGCAGGGTGTGAGTATGGCGAATGACCGCTGAACGTCATCTGCCATCGTGTGTAGTGCCAACAGTAAAATTCGGAGGCGGTGGTGTTATGGAGTGGTCGTGTTTTTCATGGAGGTGGCTTGCACCCATTTTGGCCCACTTTAGGTTAAGGTAGTAACACTAAAAGTGGGCCTTTGCGATCGTCCTCTGAAAGCTCGAAATGTAAATGAAAATAACGGCTTAACCATTCATCTGACACGAAAATGGAATAACCGAATTTGTAGAGAACAAAATTCTCTACAACTTTGTTCCCTTATGTTATTTTTTTTTCGTATCTCGAATCGTTTGAGAGATATTTACAAAAATAACGGAGTTTTAACACCCTCCATTGAATTAACGAAAACCAGCCGTTCGCAGATGTCACGTGACATTCCTCGCCCAGAACTCTCTCTGGCATACGCTACCTTGCGTTGCGTATATGATGATTTTCTTATTGTAACTAGTACGTTGTCATTTCTAAAGAAGGGCTCACTGAAGAATTAACAAAAACACGTCGTTCTTCGTACGATAAATGATAATCTAGTGCCTACAAATGCCATATTAGCATCAGTTAACAACAGCCATCAATAGTATGAGATTAAAGAACGTAACTTCTAATTGTTAGCTGTAACGTAGTGGGCAATGCACTGGAATGTGTCGCTGAAGGTCAGTGGTGCAGAACCCGCCACTACATGATTTTTTTTTTCTTGAAAGAGTTTCAGACTCTCTTATTGGTTTTTTATTATTTAGATTATTATTTTGTCCATAATGTTTGAAAAACTTATAAAACTACAAATCTAAAGTGGGCCGTAAAACACGTCAGTGCGATTTTTTTTTACGTGGCACTATCACAGAACAGGCCAACATTGATGTTTTAGGCACGTTGTTGCTTCCCAGTGTCGAAGAATAATTCGGGGTTGGCGTTTGCATCGTTCAACACTATCAAGCACCTGTTCACAATGCACGGCCTGTGGTGGAGTGGTTGCCCGGCAGTAACATCCCTGTAATGTACTGGCCTGCACAGAGTCATGACTTGAATCCTACAGAACACCTTTGGGATATTTCGGAACGCTTCGTGCCATGCCTCATCGACCTACACCGATACCTTTCCTCAGTGTTAAGCCCTTTCTACACGGGAAGTGAGAGCTTACGAGATTACCCATGATACACCGGTCACGTCGTCCGCGTACAGTGTAGACGCGTTCACTTGCACAACATGCACGCATACGATCGCTAGTAGACGGAATAGGGTGGATCCTATTCTCCCGCCGGGAAATCCATGATATGTAACCATAAAGAACTTCATATCTCTTCTGGAGTATCCTTACTGTCCCCTGTTTATGTGCATTTCAGTTTTTGGTAAACACCATAAGAAGATTAGAGGACTATGTGGCATAAGTGCCATGAGATCTTTTAACTGCAAGGCTGACATAGGTCTTCTGTGTAGACAGAGCAGTGGTATTTCTTCAAGAAGTGTAGTCGTATAAGGATGATCAACCACGGGGTCTTTCCTGATTTTGGAGCGACGACTTGGTATCTTCTTGAGGAGGGATGTACAAGCAACAACTACAATTTTGAAAATATGTTCTACGGTTATCACTGATCAACCAATCTGCAATAGTTCTGTGTTGGTACGTCAGCAACTGAAATAGGGGACAACATCGTTAAGTGGCATAGCTCCTGCTCTCACTCAAAATGATCACAGGGGCTTATTAAGAAACTTACAACAACTGCTCCATACAGAGCGGCAGCTATGCCACATGGTCCTAGTTAACAGAGTCGACGCAAGATGGCATGATCATACTAAAAATGGCCAAAGCTCAATTTTTCATGTTATGTGGGATAGCCCCATCTCTCATTAGACCTCTCAATAGTGAAATATTATTGAATATTTTTTCTTATGTTTCGAACAAACATAGATGTGAAAGTTTAATTGTTAAAAACGGTTGTTTTACAATATTCAAAAATTTAAAAACGTAGTAATTAATATATTTTTGAAAATGTTGATGTCTTTGAAACGGTGTTAGGAAATGGTAGATCGCAAGGTGTTTGTGGTTGCCTACCCCTGATGTACGTCCTTGACTGATGTAATTACACTACTGGCCATTAAAATTGCTATACGAAGAAGAAATGCAGATGATAAACGGGTATTCACTGGACAATTATATTATACTAGAACTGACATGTGATTACATTTTCAGGCAATTTGGGTGCATAGATAATGAGAAATAAGTACGCAGAACAACCACCTCTGTCCGTAGTAACGGCCTTGATACACGATACCACAGTTCATCATCCGTATTGTGACGAGCCAGTTGCTCGGTCACCACTGACCAGACGCTTTCAGTTGATGAGAGATCTGGAGAATGTGCTGGCCAGGGCAGCAGTCGAACATTTTCCGTATCCCGAAAGGCCCGTACAGGATCTGCAACATGTGGTCGTGCATTGTCCTACTGAAATGTAGGGTTTCGCAAGGATCGAATGAAGGGTAACACATCTGAACTGTAACGGCCACTGTTCAAAGTGCCGTCAATGCAGACAAAAGGTGACCGAGACGTGTAACCAGTGGCACCCCATACCATCACGCCGGGTGATACGCCAGTATGGCGATGACGAACAGACGCTTCCAATGTGCGTCCACCGCGATGTCGCCAAACACGGATGCGACCATCATGATGCTGTAAACAGAACCTGGATTCATCCGAAAAAAATGACGTTATGCCATTCGTGCGTACACCATCGCAGGCACTCCTATCTGTGATAGAGCGTCAAGGATAATCGCAGCCATGGTCTCCGAGCTGATAATCCATGCTGCTGCAAACGTTGTCGAACTGTTCGTGCAGATGGTAGTTGTCTTGCAAACGTCCCCATCTGTTGACTTAGGGATCGAGACGCAGCTGCACTATCCGTTACAGCCATGCGGATAAGATGCCTGTAATCGTGACTGCTAGTGATAAGAGGCCGTTTGGATCTAGCACGGCGTCCCGTATTGCCCTCCTGAACCCACCGATTCCATATTCTGCTAACAGTGATTGGATCGCGACCAACGCGAGCAACAATGTTACTATACCGTAAACCTCAATCTCGATAGGCTACAAACTGACCTTTATCAAAGTCGTAAACGTGATGGTACGCATTTCTCCTCCTAACACGAAGCATCAGTACAACGTTTCTCCAGGCAACGCCGGCAAGCTGCTGTTTGTGTATGAGAAATCGGTTGGAAACTTTCCTCATGTCAGCACGTTGTAGGTGTCGCCACCGGCGCCAACCTTGTGCGTATGCTCTGAAAAGCTAATCATTTGCTCATCACGGCATCTCCTGTCGGTTAAATTTCTCGGCTGTAGCACGTTATCTTCGTGGTGTAGCAATTTTAATGGGCAGGAGTGTACATTCACAACTGTACTGTTGTTCGTTCTCTTCGCGAATAACTCGTTCGCACTTCCTAGGTCTGAAGGTCCTGGCAGCACGGACTGCGTCGGTAGGAGGCGTGGAGAACGCTGTGCGAGTCGTGAACCGGATTGAGCGACGCAGTCCGTGCCTTATCTCAGACAGGCGACACGCGACGCGGCGTATATCAGGGCTGCAGTCAGCTGCGAGACATGCTGAGCTGAGCCCTGCAGTGCTATCATCGCGAATGCTTCATCTGGCGCCACGGCGAGGTCTCGCTGCAGCGGCGAACAGGCCGTGCCACCGTCTGCTCTACACAATATTTCCAGAAGGCTTTTCACAGTGCCTCACAAACGGCTTTTAATCAAACTGCGTAGTTGTGGTATATCGCCCCAAATTTGCGACTGGATAGGGGATTTCCTGTCAGGGAGGACACAGATTGTAGTAATAGATGGTAAGGCATCGACTAAAACAGAGGTGATATCGGGCATTCCACACGGTAGTTTTATTCGTCGTCGGCTGTTCCTTATTTACAGGAATGAAATCAAATGTTCAAATGGTTGCACAACTTATGGGACTCAACTACGGGGTCATCAGTCCCTAAACTTACAAACTACATATGAACTAGGACGGCACAAATATCCATGCCCGAGGGGGATTCGAACCCCCGACCGTAGTGGCCGTGCAGACCGTGACTGAAGCGCCTCAGTCCCCTCGGCCACCGCGGCCGGCTACAGGAATGATTTGGGAGAAAATGTAAGCAGCTCTATTAGCTTGTTTGCTGATGACGCCGACATTTACCGTCTAGTAATTACCTCACTCACGGCTTTTAATCAAATTGCGTGGTTATGGTATATCGTCCCAAATTTGCGACTGGATAGGGGATTTCCTGTCAGGGAGGACACAGATTGTTGTAATAGATGGTAAGGCATCGACTAAAACAGATGTGATATCGGGCGTACCACACGGTAGTTTTATTCGTCCTCTGCTGTTCCTTATTTACATGAATGATTTAGAGGAAAATGTAAACAGCTCTCGTACTTTGTTTGCAGATGACGCCGTCATTTACCGTCCAGTAAAATCATCTGAACATCAAAACCAACTGCAGAACGATCTAAATAAGATATCACTATGGTATAAAAATTGGCAATTGATTCTAAATATTGAGAAGTATGCTCCACATGAGTACGAAAAGGTATCCTTTAAACTTTTATAATTACATAGGCTTCCGCGGCCAGAGTCAGATGACATAAAAGTTTTCTGTGTTTTGTACCGCGTCATGATGTAAGAAGGCTATTACTTAAATACCCGACGTTTAGGCCAACGTTACAGTGGCCTTCATCTGGTACACTCTGCGTATACCCAGATGAAGGCCACTGTAACGTTGGCCTAAACGTCGGTTCATGACGCGGGAAAACACCCAGAAAACGTTTATGTCACCTTTAAACTATGTTTACCAGATAAATAAATCAAAAGTGATGGCCGTAAAACCCACAAAATTTCTCAGGATTTACTATCACTTTAGACTTAAACTGGAAATAACACGTAGATAATGCCGTGGGAAAGTGAACCAGACACTGCGTTGTATTGGCAGAACCCAAAAAAATGCAACAGAAGTACTAAAGAGACTGCATACTCTACGCTTGTCCATCATTTTTTGGACTATTGCTGCACAGTGTGGGATCCTTATCAGGTGGGCTTGACGCAGGACATCGAAAGTGTCCAAAGAAGGGAAGCTCGTTTTGTATTGTCACGATACAGGGGAGACAGCGTTACGGAAATAATACAGGATCTGGGATGGGAATCATTACAACAACGGCGCTTATCGCTGCGGCGTGGGCTATTATGAAACTCCAATCGCCAACATTCTCCTCCGAATGCGAAAATATATTGTTGACTCCCACTTACATAGGTAGAAAAGATCTTCAGAAAGAAATACGAGAAATAAGAGTTCGAACCGAAAGATTCAGGTATTCTTTCTTCCAGCGCGCTATTCGAGAATGGAATGGAAAATGAATAGTATATAAGGTGTGATTCTTCAGTTTCTCCCGGCGTATTTGATGATCAAAACATCCACGGGTCTATAGTGTCCAACGGGCACAATATTTCGGCGATCATACATGTCGCCATCATCAGGTGAACTGACGGACTGAGCTCCTGGAAACGCGCCGGCACGGAGATCCTCACGCTACGGCTGCTCGAAGGGAACTGGGTTCTAGCCCGGTAGCGGGCCATTTAAATACCCTCGGCCCGCGGAGCGACCCCTCCGCGGTCCGCGCGCCGCGCCGCGGCCGCGCAGTGGAACCGATTGCGCCGGCGTCTGAGAAGACGTCGGTGTGAAGGCTCTGTCCGCCGTGGTCGTCACTTCGTTACGTTTGCTAGATTTACTCTTAATTAACCCAATCGCTGGTTCCCAAGCTTTGCTAAGATTATAGCCACAGTCACGGTTTATGAGGTCGTCACTTGTGCCAATTTCAATGGCCTCTCTAACGACGCAGTCCCAGTATCTCGACGTCTGTACCAAAATCCTAGTGTGTTCATACTCCATGGCGTGATTCTCCGACAAACAATGTTCAGCGACCGCCGACTTGCTCGGATACATCAATCATGTGTGCCTCTGATGTTCAACGCATCGATCCTCGACGGTACGAATCGTCTGTCCAATATATGACTTTCCACACTGACACGGAATCTGGTACACGCCCGCCTTCCTCAAACCGAGATCATCTTTAGCACTCCCCACCAGTGCACGAATTTTATTCGACGGACAAAAAAACAGTTCCAACCTGGTGTTTTTTCAAAATGCGGGCGATCTTCCCTGAGAGTGCGCCGGTATATGGAACGAACGCAGTGCCTACATCCTCCCTTGCGTTTTCATCCGTTTCCACAGGTTGGGTTGTAGTGGTTGGGCGGAGAGCACGCTGAATCTGCCACTCTGAGTACCCATTTTTTCGAAATACAGTTTTCAGGTTTTCCAATTCCTGGGGTAGACTCTCTGCGTCGGAGATAGTGCGCGCCCTATGTACTAGAGTTTTAAGTACCCCATTCCTCTGTGAAGGGTGGTGACAGCTGTCTGCGTGTAAATACAGATCAGTGTGCGTTGTCTTCCGATATACACTATGACCCAGGGTGCCATCAGCTCTTCTCTTGACCAAGACGTCAAGGAACGGCAATTTACCCTCCGTTTCAGTCTCCATAGTGAATTTGATGTTGGGGTGTATGGAGTTCAGATGTGTAAGGAAGTCAAGGAGTTTATCCATACCATGTGGCCAGATGACGAAAGTGTCGTCCACGTAACGGAAAAAGCAAGTAGGTTTCCATTCCGATGATGCCAGGGCTTCCTCCTCGAAATTCTCCATGTACAAATTGGCGACCACAGGGGAGAGTGGGCTACCCATGGCGACTCCCTCCGTTTGTTCGTAGTATTCGCCATTGAAAAGAAAATACGTGGAGGTCAAGACATGCGTAAAAAGTTCGGTGGTATTCTCGTCAAATTTCTGACCAATCAAATCTAGTGACTCTCGAAGGGGCACCCTCGTAAACAAGGAAACGACGTCAAAACTCACCATGATATCTGACTCATACAGCCTGAAGGCAAGGGCTGATAAAGGCAATGCTACGGTTGTTGTCTCCCATAAGGACTACACGGAAAAATTGCAGAGCCTGCTAAATGACGATTCCTACCGGAAGATCAGCGTTGACCCCACAAAGAAGGTGGAAAACAAGACGAGGGCGCTTCTCAAGGATGCGGATTTACCGGAGAGTGTCGCCAAGAAATTGCTACCTCAAGGTCCGGTACCGCCAACACTTTATGGACTCCCTAAGGTTCACAAAGGTGGGGTGCCGTTACGTCCCATTGTCAGTAACATCAGAGCACCTACATATTTGATGGCCAAATACTTGACGGGAATATTAAGTCCTTATGTGTTAAATGCCCTCATCACATCCGTAATTCCGTGAATTTTGTGAAACTCCTTAACAACTTCAGGCTGGATGAGTCAGATATCATGGTGAGTTTTGACGTCGTTTCCTTGTTTACGAGGGTGCCCCTTCGAGAGTCACTAGATTAGATTAGATTAATACTTGTTCCTTAGATCATCTATACGACATTTCGTAATGATGTGGAACGTGTCAGTTTAGTAAATTTTGTCTATACTTGACAATCTATATTTTAAGAATTTTTTTGTAATTTTTTTTATTTTTTTTTATTTTTTATATATATTTTTTTATGTTTTATCTAAAAATTCATCTACATTGTAGAAGGAGTTGCCATTCAGAAATTCCTTTAATTTCTTTTAAGTACTAGTTGGCCATCTGTCAGACTTTTGATGCTACTTGTTAAGTGACCAAAGACTTTTGTGGCAGCATAATTCACCCCTTTTTGAGCTAAAGTTAGATTTAACCTTGAATAGTGAATATCATCCTTTCTCCTAGTGTCGTAGCTATGCACACTGCTATTACTTTTGAATTGACTCGGATTGTTAATAACAAATTTCATGAGTGAATATATATATTGTGAAGCTACAGTGAGTATCCCTAGATCCCTAAATAAATGTCTGCAGGATGCTCTTGGGTGGGCTCCAGCAATTATTCTGATTACACGCTTTTGTGCAATGAATACTTTTTTACTCAATGTTGAATTGCCCCAGAATATGATCCCATATGAAAGCAGTGAATGAAAATAGGCGTAGTAAGCTAATTTACTGAGATTTATATCACCAAATTTTGCAATGACTCTGATAGCATAAGTAGCTGAACTCAGACGTTTCAGGAGATCTTCAATATGTTTCTTCCAATTCAGTCCCTCGTCAATGCAAACACCTAAAAATTTTGAATATTCTATCTTAGCTACAGATTTATGTTCAAAGTCTAAATTTATTAATGGTGTCATGCCATTTACTGTATGAAACTGTATATACTGGGTTTTATCAAAGTTTAATGAGAGTCCATTTGTAGAGAACCACTTAATTACTTTCTGGAAGATATCATTTACAATTTCATCAGTTAATTTGTTTGTCAGGTGTGATAGCTATACTTGTATCATCAGCAAAAAGTACTAGCTTAGCATCTTCATGTATGTAGAATGGCAAGTCATTAATATATATTAAGAACAGCAAAGGACCCAAGACCGAACCTTGTGGGACCCCATTTTTAATAACTCCCCAGTTAAAAGAATTAATTGTCTCATCTACATCATGTGAACTGCTTATTTCAACTTTCTGCACTGTTCCAGTTAAGTATGATTTAAACCATTTGTGCACTGTTCCACTCATACCACAATACTTAAGCTTATCTAGAAGAATCCCATGATTTACACAATCAAAAGCCTTTGAAAGATCACAAAAAATCCCTACTGGTGATGTCCGGTTATTCAAAGCATTTAATATTTCATCAGTGAAGGTGTATATAGCATTTTCAGTTGAAAAGCTTTTTTGAAAACCAAACTGACATTTTGTTAGAACTTTATTTATACTAATATGTGAAGCAACTCGAGAATACATAACTTTTTTCAAAAATCTTTGATAAAGCTGTCAGAAGTGAGATGGGCCGGTAGTTGTTTACATCGTATGTATCCCCTTTTTATGCAAAGGTTTAACGATAGAATATTTCATTCTATCTGGGAAAATACCCTGCTTTAATGAGCTATTACAAATATGACTGAGAATCCTACTTATCTCCTGGGAACAAGTTTTTGATACCCTGCTGGAAATGCCATCAATTCCATATGACCGTTTACTCTTGAGAGAGTTTATTATTTTCCTAATTTCTGAAGGTGAGGTGGGTGGAATTTCAATTGTATCAAATTGTGTGGGTATGGCCTCTTCCATTAATTGCCTTGCTCCTTCTAATGAACATTTAGATCCTATTTTCTCCACAACATTTAAAAAGTAATCATTAAAAATGTTTTCAACTTCTGACTTTTTGTTGATAAAGTTTTCATTTGTTTTGATGGTAATACCCTCTTCCTCTGCTCTTGGTTGCCCTGTCTCCCTTTTAATAATATTCCAAATTGTTTTAATTTTATTATCAGAGGAGCTAATCTCAGACATGATGCACATGCTTCTTGATTTTTTAATAACTTTTCTTAAAGTAGCACAGTAGCTTTTATAATGTTTTATTGTTTCTGGGTTATTACTCTTTCTTGCGGACAGATATAGTTCCCTTTTTCGGTTACACGATATTTTTATACCTTTAGTAAGCCATGGTTTTTTGCATGGTTTCTTAGAATTAAATTTTACTAGTTTCTTGGGGAAACAGTTATCAAATACGCTTACAAATGTATCGTGAAATAAATTATATTTTAAATTAACATCAGGTTCCTTGTAAACTTCATCCCAGTCTAACTGCTGTAGACTTTCTTTGAAATTTTTAGTTGTTAAGTCATTAATCGAGCGCACTATTCTGGTGGACAGTTTCGAATTACTGAACGGAGCTATTTCATATACTGTTACTAGCTGTGCACCATGATCCGAAAGACCATTCTCAATGGGACAAGCATTTATGTTGTTAAACTTATCTTGGTCTATAAAAAAGTTATCTATCAATGTACTGCTGTCCTTTACTACCCGAGTAGGAAAATCAATAACGGATGTCAGATTGAATGAGCCAAGTAAGACTTCCAGGTCTTTCTTCCTATTACACTCTTTCAGTGAATCTACATTGAAATAACCACAAATAATAATTTGCTTCCCTCTATCTGACAGATAGCACAACAAGGCATCCAAGTTTTCCAGAAATAACTGAAAGTTCCCTGAAGGAGACCTATATACTGTTACAATTTTAAGATAATCATCATTAAGTTTAAGCTGGCAGGCACATGCTTCAATATGCTGCTCTACACAAAACTTTTTTGTTTCTAATTTTTTTACACTGTGATAGCTTTTGGCATATATGGCAACTCCTCCTCTTATCTTATTATCTCTACTTACATTTGAGACTAATTTATATCCACTGACATTCACATTTTCCATACCGGTGACAATGTGATGCTCAGACAGGCATAGTATATCTATTACATTATCAGTTTCTATAGCATCTAAACAAACTAAAAGCTCATCTATTTTATTCTTTAGTCCCCCAATATTCTGGTGAAAAATGCTAACATTATTTTTTACTTTACTTCTCTGAGAAATATTTGATTTTTCAACATTTTTAGCACCTGCCTGCCTGAGCTTCTCACTGGACACTGATCTTAGCCTAAAAAAGAAGTACCTTCATGAATTGCAGTGTCCCCCCTTAAGGACTTTTCTATCAACCCAGCTAGTTTCCCCTTCCCTTTCCTATTGAGATGTAGGGCATGTCTAGTGAAATCCCACCTATCAATAGCATCCACAGGAACCAAACCGATGTCCGACAGAGTGTCCGCCCTAAGCAGTTGATCAATCTCCATATTGACTCTCCTGACGGAGCGGTTCAATTCGGGGTTGATCGTACCGCATGAAAGCAGGCAACAGTCCAACATTTGTCTGGGTCGTTGCAGAAGCTATTTTAACCAGGTCACACTCAATATTGTAGCCCTGATCCCTATCATTGCTGTTTCCCACCCCACCCACTATAACAACATGATCCTGTTTCGTGAAACCCTTACACAAGGAACCTATATCCTCTACCATCTGGCTTAGACCTGCACTGGGCTTGAAAATATTTGTGACCTGGTACCTGTCACCTAGTTTTTCCTGTAAAATCTGGCCCACACCTCTTCCATGACTACTTCCTAACAACAGAACTTTCCTCCTACTATCTACTTTTTTTGAAACCGTTGGTTTCCTTGTGAAAGTCTGTTGCTTCCTAACTGCACCTACTTCTAAAGGAGCCTCTTCCTCACTTGACTGTGGTAGCAAGGCAAATCTATTGGTTGTGCCAATTGTGAAGCTGTCAGGAACTATACTCTCTGTTCCCTGCTACCACTTCCCACCCATGCTCACCCTTTTCCCCCCTTAACCTCGTAAGTTCCTCCCTAGCACTATCCAGTTCAGCCTGAAGGGCCCTAATCTTCCCTTCCTGTTCAGCTATTTTTCTGTCCCTTGAACACACTTTGCAAAACAAAGGAAGAGACTCGTTTGCTTCCCTCTTTCCCACACCGCTACATCCCCCCCAATGAAACCACTTGTTACAACAGCTGCATTGAAACCCAAAACGAACAAACCTACTGCAGCTCAAACACATTGCATTCATGATTGTTACTACGTGATATTGACAATATATATTAACTAAAGATACAAGGGTTACTAGATTTGCTTAGGACACTAAAATACGTGTAAGCGGTATAACACTAAATTTTCACACTCGCGAATTTGGCCTATGAATGTACACAAAACAACTTCTCGCGATTAATGAGACAATGCGCGAAAAAAGAAAAGAACCTTTAATGGTGAGCTTGAAGACGACACTGATAAACGTATTTAGTTAGTTAACTGTGTTAAATGCACTTAAAATTACGGAGAAACGCTAAATATGCACACTCGGAATTTAGATTTGATTGGTCAGAAATTTGACGAGAATACCACCGAACTTTTTACGCATGTCTTGACCTCCACGTATTTTCTTTTCAATGGCGAATACTACGAACAAACGGAGGGAGCCGCCATGGGTAGCCCACTCTCCCCTGTGGTCGCCAATTTGTACATGGAGAATTTCGAGGAGGAAGCCCTGGCATCATCGGAATGGAAACCTACTTGCTTTTTCCGTTACGTGGACGACACTTTCGTCATCTGGCCACATGGTATGGATAAACTCCTTGACTTCCTTACACATCTGAACTCCATACACCCCAACATCAAATTCACTATGGAGACTGAAACGGAGGGTAAATTGCCGTTCCTTGACGTCTTGGTCAAGAGAAGAGCTGATGGCACCCTGGGTCATAGTGTATATCGGAAGACAACGCACACTGATCTGTATTTACACGCAGACAGCTGTCACCACCCTTCACAGAGGAATGGGGTACTTGAAACTCTAGTACATAGGGCGCGCACTATCTCCGACGCAGAGAGTCTACCCCAGGAATTGGAACACCTGAAAACTGTATTTCGAAAAAATGGGTACTCAGAGTGGCAGATTCAGCGGGCTCTCCGCCCAACCACTACAACACAACCTGTGGAAACGGATGACAACACAAGGGAGGATGTAGGCACTGCGTTCGTTCCATATACCGGCGCACTCTCAGGGAAGATCGCCCGCATTTTGAAAAAACACCAGGTTGGAACTGTTTTTTTGTCCGTCGAATAAAATCCATGCACTGGTGGGGAGCGCTAAAGATGATCTCGGTTTGAGGAAGGCGGGCGTGTACCAGATTCCGTGTCAGTGTGGAAAGTCATATATTGGACAGACGATTCGTACCGTCGAGGATCGATGCGTTGAACATCAGAGGCACACATGATTGATGTATCCGAGCAAGTCGGCGGTCGCTGAACATTGTTTGTCGGAGAATCACGCCATGGAGTAGGAACATACTAGGATTCTGGTACAGACGTGGAGATACTGGGACTGCGTCGTTAGAGAGGCCATTGAAATTGGCACAAGTGACGACCTCATAAACCGTGACTCTGGCTATAATCTTAGCAAAGCTTGGGAACCAGCGATTGGGTTAATTAAGAGTAAATCTAGCAAACGTAACGAAGTGACGATCTTCTCAAACGCCGGCGCAATCGGTTCCACTGCGCGGCCGCGGCGCGGGGCGCGGACCGCGGAGGGGTCGCTCCGCGGGCCGAGGGTATTTAAATGGCCCGCTACCGGGCTAGAACCCAGTTCCCTTCGAGCAGCCGTAGCGTGAGGATCTCCGTGCCGGCGCGTTTCCAGGAGCTCAGTCCGTCAGTTCACCTGATGATGGCGACATGTATGATCGCCGAAATATTGTGCCCGTTGGACACTATAGACCGGCAGTACACCCGTGGATATTTTGATCAGTATATAAGGTGGTTCGATGAACCCTCTGACAGGCACTGAAATGTGATTTGCAGAGTATCCCATGTAGAAGTAGAAACCTGCCTGCGACTGGCAGACTTTACTACCAATGATTCGAACAAGGAGGAGCGCACAAATTTACAATCATTTGATCTACGCACCAAATCTCAAATGGAGGTCATAGTAATAGGTATTTCCGGTGCAGAGAAGCAGCTGAGAGAGCAGAATACGGAAAAAGTTCCTAGTTTCGGATAGAATACCAGCTCGGTTCTACAAAGAGTATTCTGCGGCATTGTCCCCTTACTTTAATTCAGGGCAAAGTTCCTAGCGATTGAAAAAAGGGCAGGTGTCTCCCGTTTATAAGAAAGTTAAAAGAACTAACGCACGTAATTATAGGCCAATATTGTTGACATTAGTTTCCTGAAAGATTTTTGGAGCATATTCTCAGTTCGAATATAGTAAACTGTTCAAATGTTTGTGCAGCTTATGGGACTTAACTACGGGGCGATCAGTTCTTAAACTTACAAACTACATATAAACAAGCTAATACTAAGGACGGCACAAATATCCATGCCCGAGGGGAGATTCGAATCCCCGACCGTAGTGGCCGTGCAGAACGTGACTGGCGCGCCGCAGACCGTTCGGCCACCGCGGCCGGCTCGAATATAGTAAATTTCCTTGAGACGGAGAAGCTTATTTCTATCATCTCGGGGTTAGGAAATATCGTTCATGTAAACTTAGCTTGCCCTTTTCTCACATGAGATCTTGCGAGCCATAGTTGAAGGGCAACAGTAAGATTGTGTTTTTCTCATTTCAAAAAGGCTTTTGAGTCGGAGTCATACTGCAGACTGATAACGAAGATACGAGCTTATGGAATAGGTTCACAGATTTGTACCTGGCTAGAAGACTTCCTAAGTAATAGAACGCAGTACGTTGTTCTCGACGGCGAGTGTTCATCAGAGACGAGTGTATCGTCAGGCGTGCCCCAGAGGAGTGTGATAGGTCCACTATTATTTTTTATCTATATAAATGATCTGATGGACAGGGTAAGTTGTAATTTGCGGCTGTTTGCTGATGATGCTGTGGTGTATGGGAGGGTGTCGTCTGTAACTGACTATAATAGCATACAGGATGACTTAGACAAAATTTCTATTTGGTGTGAAGGATGGCAGCTGGTTCTAAATGTAGAAAAATGTAAGGTGATGCGCATGAGTAGGAAAAACACTCCCATAATGTTCGAATACCGCATTAGTAGTGAGCTTCTTGATGCAATCGCGTCGTTCAAATATCTAGGCATTACATTGCAGAGCGATATGAAATGGAACGAACATGTAAGGACAGTTGTGAGTAAGGCGGACAGCCGACATCGGTTTATTGCTTGATCTAAAGGAGGCCGCGTATAAAACGATTGTACGACCACGTCTTGAGTATTGGTCAACTGTTTGTGAACCGCAGAAGATCAGTTTTCAATAAGAACATGGTAGCAGTTCAGAGGCGAGCAGCTAGGTTTGTTACTGGTAGGTTCGACCAATGCGCGAGTGTCACGGAAATGCTCCGGCAACTCAATTGGGGATCGCTGGAGGAAAAACGACGTTCTTTTCGAGAATTTCTGTTGAGAAAATTTAGAGGGCCGGAATCTGAATCTGCAGAACGGTCTTCCTGCCTATGGCAGTTGTTTGAAATTTACGTCATTTTTGTTTGTGTCGTAGTTTTGATACTTTGTGTTGTGATCCTGTATGTTTGGTGTATGTGTGTGTGTGTGTGTGTGTGTGTGTGTGTGTGTGTGTGTGTGTGTGTATTATTGACACCTTGTATTCTATGCTAGTTCATCTAAGGCAGTGATGATTGTGTTGTTGCAAACTATTGTGTATTCGTTCACTGTGTTTTTGCCTACCTTTATGGCCATTTCAATGTAATAATTTTCTTCTTTCTTGACGTTACGGTTTTGGCTGTTTCTGTTTTCCATGTTTTCTAGGTCAGTTTCGATTGTTGTGGGATGGTGGTTACCTTTTATCAAATATTCTGCAAAGGTTGAAAGTGTACGTTCGCTCTTCAGAGCTCTATGTGTTCTGTGTAACGTGTTCTAAAATTCCTACCTGTCTGACAGGAGTTACAAGTGATTTGGTATATTACTGCATTACTATATCTGTCTGGAGTTCTTTCTTGTGGTTTGTCTTCGTTGTACTGTCTTGTTTGTTCTGAAAACGATTGGTATCCCTAGCTTCTTTAATATATTTCCAATTTTGTGTACTATTTTATTATTGTATGTTGGTATGTACTATTTGTTTCTTTTTTCTGGTGTAGTGTGGTTTGTTGTGTTGTCTGTATGTTCTGCCCCTGTGTTTTGATGTCCTCCGTTTGTGCATTTAGGTGTAACGCCATTCGTATTGCCTTTCTTTTTTCTCTAGTAGTTCAGCTTGACTGCTGTCAGCTTTTTGTTCATTTTCAGAAGCAATTTGTTTAATTATGTTTTGTTCCTGTGTGTAGTTCTGGGATTCCAGGTGTGTTTTGTTTAACCTGTGGTGCATGTGTGGGAAACTGGCATGTTTATGGTTTACTGGATGATTGGACTGCAACTCCGCAACTGCAGCGTCGCAAAGCGACCGGGTCGTATAAACACACCGCGAAAGATTGTGTGTTCAATTTGTATTTGGAGTGGAGCAGCACATCAAAATTCCACTGTACTTCCGAGATTTTGTGGCGCTATAAATTGTAGCCCTTATCCCCAAATATAATCCGCAAATAGCTCATCTCGATTTGAGAAGTATGAGAATAGTGTTAAGAACAACAGGTGTTCATTTACCTCGATTTGTTAGCTTGTTTGTAAGCATGCTAGAAAATTTTTAAGAATTGATTCACTTCGAAACTTCGTCTCTTAATAAGAATCACACCAATATTATTGCTGTATAATAGTACCGTTCGAACGTTCAGATTGCAGGTAATCAACTATTTCAGTAGAGCCAGCTTAGTTGGTACTTCAGTTTCACAAAAAATATTAGCCTATATACCGATATATTTTGCTGTTTACGTACTAGTTTGAAAATAAATAAATAAATAAATTTAATATATAAAGCAGTGTGTTCGTATGTTTGTGTCTTTGTGTGTTTGTGTTGCATACAATTCTACATTTTGTCCCAATCTTTGTGAAATTTTGTACACGTTAATTTCAATCCATGAGGACGGCCGTCTGAGTGAAGAATCACGTACGATACACAATTTACTAGATGTGACCTCATAAACAATGATATGCGTGAAAAACTGATGCATTTAGCGACAATGCTGCTCATTTTCTCCTGAACCACTGGACCGATTTCTACAAAATTAGGTACACACATTCCTTACCGTGAGGTAACAATTGCTGCAGGGTTAAGAATCACATACGACACATGGTTCAGAAGATATCACGTGATACCAATAGGAATCGCAAAAAACTGCCGCATTATACGGCGAGACTTTATAACGAAAGTACTTAGCGAGTTGCTATCAAACATTTATTACACTTTTACTCTCTGACAACCATAGCAAAATGAAAGGAAAAAAGTTTCTCGCTTACTACTTTTTCGCTGTTTATGGAGTAAAATTACGGCATTCGGTACGACAATTTATAATTTGTACACTACAAATTGTAGCCGCAGGAAATTTTGCCGACAGTATACACGCATATTGTTGAGTGTACCTTCTAAATTGTATCACAGTACGACAAGTATTTTGTGAGGTATGAACACGTAAACAGTAACGTTCATGGGAAACGGCCCCAGCACGCACAAAGTTTTAATCTATTACTTCTTTACTTCTAATTTTATTCCCAAATTTTTACAGATATATAACCCTTATACAAAGAATATACACCTGAAAAATGGCAGGAATAAATAGATAAATACACAGGTAACACCGGGTTTTCAGCTAGTAATTAGTATTATGAACTACCTCGAACAGAACGACCTATCTTTCTTGTGAAACACAGTTAGTTCTTTACTCACGTGATGTGATATATTAAGTGTTTTTAGATTTCCGGAAGGTTTTTGATACTGTACCTCACAAACTCTACTAATCAAATTGCGTGTTTATGGAATATCGCCACAGTTGTGCGATTGGATTCGTGATTTCCTGTCAGTACTTTTTAATTGACGGAAAGTCATCGAGTAGAACAGAAGTGATATCTGGTGTTCCCCAGGAAAGTGTTATAGGGTCCCTACTGTTCGTTATTTTGATAAACGGTTTTTTGAGATAATCTGAGTAGCTCTCTTAGACTGTGCGCGTATGATGCTAACATTTATCAGTTAGTAAAGATCAAAAGAAACTGCAAAATGATTTGAATAAGGTATTGTCTTTCTTTTTCTCTTCGGCCCTTGTCCCGCACATGCAGGGTCGGCTTTGTTATTGCAGATTTGGCGTGTTGAAAATTGATGGGGTGGCCGGATACTCTTCCTGCCGCCACCCCCTGCCCCCCGGGAGGAAATGTGAACCACAAATGTCTGCACATAGTGTTATACGTGTGAAAGTGTAAAATGTTATGAAATGTTTGCGAATCGCGTAACTGAGGCGGGACTTGGGGACCAGCCCGGTATTCACCTAGGAGGATGTGGAAAACCGCCTAAAAACCACATCCAGGCTGGCCGGTACTCCGACCCCCTTCGTTAATCCGCCGGACGTATTCGAACCGGGGACGGTACGCCTCCCCGTCTCGGAAAGTGGTGCATTAGACCACACGGCTAACCGGGCGGGTCTGGTTAAGGCATTTTCATGGTGCAAAAATTGGCAGTGGACCCTTAATAATAAGTGTAAATCACTAAAGGAAAGGTATTATTTGTCGCGACGTGATATATTTGCATAATTTCTTTCACCAACTTGCTCTTCCGAATGTGAACGTATTTTGTTAGCACCCATCTGCGAAGCGCGTTTTTTTTTTTTTTTTTTTTTTTTTTTTTTTAAGAAAGTTCCGTTTTGTTGTAGACACTAGTAGTTCGCTTACATACCGCAACGAGCGCGTGTGTCGTGTACCGGCATGCCTCGGGAACAGCTGTGCTCAGTTTCAGCTCTGTAGCTAACCTGTACGGTTCTGTTCTGTGCTTTCAAAATCTTTAAGACTACCAACTCGCCCGCCGCTTGTGAGGTTCGCTCAGTGATATGATTTTTGTCAGCAAGGAACCTGTCTGCTGCAAAAAGTCATCGACAGATTTACGATGTGTACGGTGATACTGTTATGAGTGAAGGCAAAGCGCATAAGTGGGTACGAGAATTCAAAGATGACTGTGACAACGTCCATGATGAGGACCGCTCCGGTCGCCCATCTTCTATTGTAGACGATTTGGAGGTTTCAGATGAAGCGAGGATTCGTGAGAACAGGAACTTCACAATAACAGGTCTCTCAAACGAATTCCCTGACGTGTCGAGATCAATACATTACAAAACGGCAATGAACTCTTGGGTATCGGAACAGGCGGAAATATTGTATGAAGAGGTATGATAAGTGTTTGAACAAACTTGACAACTATGTCGAAAAATTTTATGAAAATAAATTTACTTTTTTAAAATAACCTTTCGTTGTGTATTTCTGTTCAAACGGAAATTACTTAAAAAACACGCCTCGTACATAGGGAGCCATGATCAGCAGAAGAAAGAAAGAGCAACCAGATCGAATACTGAAAGATTTAATAGTTTCTTTTCCCGTGAGCTATTAGAGCATGGAACTTTAGATTTATTTATTTAGCGTATGGAGGTACACACATGGTTTACACTCGTTACATTATGAAATTATGTGTTAAAATACACTTTAAAATATATAAATGAAGTATACTTTTCAGATAAAATATAATACACAAACACAGTAAAAAGTAACATCACAGCAGATGTATGTGTTACACTAGTCTTCGAATTCTGACGTCCGAATTGGCGATCCATTCGAGGCAAGGCGTTGTGGCGTTGAATAAATCAGCCGGACTACCCTGATAGGCTCTCAATTAATTCACAGTCCTGGGTGATGTGCTGTATTGTTTGATTTGGTGCCCCACAGTCACAGCTAGGGCTGGGAAGCTTTCCCCACTTGTTTAGCTTGTGTGCACATAGCCCATGTCCTGTTCTGATTTTGTTTAGGGTTTTCTATAGCTGTCGCGGAAGTTCAAAGCGTGAGGTTTCCCTGATGGACAGATCAGTTCACGGGTGTCAGGAGAGACACTATCAGTCCCGCTATCGTGCGATTTAATATCCATGCTGAAGTTGGCAGCTGACAATTGCTGGGTTAGTCTTAGACGGAGGGTTTCTAGAGTGGATTCGTGTTCTTTCCAAATTTGGGATGTCTTCCTAGATTGGATGTGGGGGTTATTCTTTATTTTTACATATTTCTTCATCAGAGTTTCCCGTCTTTACAGGGAGGGTGGAGCTATATGAGTAAGTGTTGAAAACCGGTATAGTTTATGCTTCCAGTTATGGTTCTCATAGCAGCGTCGAGCTGGGTGTCCATCTTCCTTACATGCTTGCTGTTTAACCATACTGGTGCACAGTACTCGGCTGCAGAGTACACTAAGGCGAGTGCAGAAGTTCTTAGTGTGTCTGCTGATGCTCCCCAGTTAGTGCTGCAGAGCCTCTGAATGAGGTTGTTCCGTGAGCTTATAGGATACATTTTCCATGTGTCTTTTGAGGGATAAGGTCCTATCTAGAATTACCCCCGGGTACTTTGGATGTGGCTGATAAGGCAGTTGACTGTTTTTCATATGGACCTTCAGCTCATATTCCGCCATTCTGTTGTTCAAATGAAAACAGCTAACCCAAGTCTTGGTAGGATTTGGTGAAATACTCGTGCATTTTGTTTTGGGCAGTTGTAAGGATGTTCTCAGTTTCTTCAAACTGCTTGCATTGGATAGCTAGAGCCATATCTTCTGCATAGCTGAACTTCCTTGAAATGACACAATGTAGGCTTTCACGGCCGGCGTCAATTTCACTTAAAATTTCCATCGACCACAGCCTACCAGCCCGGAAATTTTAAGTGAAATTCCTTGAAATGGTTTTCAGGGAGGTCAGAGATGAAGAGATTAAAGAGCATTGGTGCTACTACTGAGCCTTGAGGCAACTGTAGCGAAATGTCATAAAAACTGTCCGAAGATCCCTCTGCCATGCACTGCAATGTGACTTGCAGAGTATTTATGTAGATGTATAAACTATTGAGGAACTATCAATGGCGACTGATGACCTTGTAGTTTGGTCCAAAAATGTTCAAATGTTTGTATAGTCTACGGGACTTAACTACGGGGTCATCAGTCCCTAAACTTACAAACTACTTATGAACTACTTAAGAACTAGGACGGCACAAATATCCATGCCCGAGGGGGGATTCGAACCCCCGACCGTAGTGGCCGTGCAGACCGTGACTGGAGCGCCTCAGTCCCCTCGGCCACCGCGGCCGGCTAGTTTGGTCCCCTATAAACAACAACAACAACTATCAATAGTAGTAGAAGTTTGTTGCTGTTGTGGGCGATCTGTTCAACTAGTTCATTTATGTAAAAAGTAGCCGACATCGCTTATTATCTTATATTTCGATTACTTTCGGCACACTATACGTCTATCATCTGATCTGTCATCTACAAGCGCCACATCATACAGAAATCCTTTTTAAAACATGCTTGTTGGCGTGTCAAAACACAAATGAGGTTTCCACATTTCAGTGTCAATATTACCATATATCACTCTTAAAGATATACAGTTTGATACCTTAAAAGCACCAAAAAAAAGTCATGATAGGTACGCAAGGCGTAGAAGGAAGGACAAAGCGAAAAGGGCGTCTACAAGATGAAGCACCGTGTCCAGTTTTGAATCTATTCTAACGTCTAAATCCGATACCAAAAATCTACTGCAGCGTGAATATACCCACCGAGCAAGCAAATGTTATCATTATCAGTCTCTTTTGAACTTAAGCACTTTAGGTTGCATTTACTTTCTGCTCTTAAAACGATTTTTATCAATTCTATTTCGACTCTGCTGTTGTGATCTGAGATTTTGATATTGTAGACTCACTAGCTTAAAACCCGGCATTACCCAGGTATTTATTTATTTATTCCTGCCTTGAGTTAGAACTTCTCCTATCGCATTTCTCTGTCCTTCTCCTTCGTTCTAAAAACATGTCATATTTATGGGAGAATATTTAAAAAAATAAGGCTGTCTTGCTTAATGTACAAAATAATAAGTGTAGTATTCAAACAAATAAAGGTAGTCATCAAGATAAAATAACATGTAACATTCATGCATTAAAATTAAACTTGATTATGTTCGTTAGTCTCGCTAAAACTCGAGAACGGCTGAACCGATTTGGCTAATTTTAGTCTTTAAATATTCGTCTAAGTCCAGGGAAGGTTCAAACGGTGATAAAATATGGAAAAGTTGTCCGTAAAAGAGGAAAATCGGGAAAAAGTGAAACAGCTATTTCTAGTGAACTATCAATACCGTTCGTCCAATTGCGATAAAATTTTGTACATATCTTGTTGAAGGAAAGAGTTAGGGTCGCATGAAATAAAAATTCGGAAAAGCCGCCCGGAAAGTAGTAAAATTTAGGATACACCGAAAGAGATTTTTTTTCTGTGAATAAAAATCGATTGCCACATGGTTGTAAGAGCACCACTTGAGTACGGCTTGACAGGACAAGGTTTGTACGGAGAGGGGTAATTCTTTTATTGTTTTGTTCATTATGGTCTTGGAAAAGTTTTCAGCGAAAAAAAAAAAAAGAAAAAGAAAAAGAAATAGGGACAGTTAAAAAGAAAAGTCGCAAAATTCGAACCAAGTTCCTTTTTCAGTGTGTTTCTAAATGTACTCAACACTATAAATTGAGAACCGTTCATTTTGATCATTTGACATTCAGCGAAAGATGAACGTTATTATCAACTAAAAATTTGGGAAAGTTACCCGGAAAATTTGTAAATTCGCCAGAAACTGAAAGAGCTTTTTATAATGTGATAGCAGTATCATACGTCTGATTGCGATAAAATTTTGCATATTTGTCGTTCAACGCAAGAGTAACGTTCTTATGAAATAAAAATTAGGAAACGCTTCCGGGGAAATTCAGAAAGAAATAAAAAGATATTTTTCTATGAAATATCAATTCCATTCGTCTGATTGCGATAAAATTTTGCGAGATGAAGGTTTGAATGAAGTAAAAACTTGGAATAGTTGGCCAGAAAATAGGAAAATTGTGGAAAACTGAAAGAGCTCTTTTCTTTGGGATATCAATATGATTCGTACGATTGCGATAAAATGTTGCACATTTGACTTTCAAAGCAAGAGTATATACATATTCGCAATTGTAAGTGAATCGATTAACCTCGTATCACTTACCTCTGAATATAACCCATATTAATTTAAATCATACATTTTTTTAGACCCAATAGCATTATAAAGGCATCATCAGATAGTCTACGTATCGGCTCGATAGTGGACAAATCACGCACACATGTCCAGGATAATGTCCATGTCACATTCGTGGAAGTTCAGGGTAGGTTTAAACAGTGATAATGAAAAATTGCGAGGAAAGTTTATATTTCAAACGTAATTATAAAATAATGACTTGGTTGTTGTTTTGGGTGCGTTGAGAAATATACTTTGAAAGAGTAAAGTTCGCTTTACTCGATCTGAACCTGTATATGAACTGTCTAAGATAAAATGAATTGCTGTCCGTTTATCACCGCTTAAACCTTCCCCGAACGTCCGCGAATGTGACATGAACATTATCCTGGACATGTGTGCGTGATTTGCCCACTCTTTCCGCCCACTATCGAGCCGATACGTAGACTGTCCGATGATGCATTTATAAAGCTACTGGGTCTAAAATACATATGATTTAAATTAATATGGTTTATATTAAGAGGTAAGTGATACGAAGTTCATACGGTAAACAATACTTCTTGTTACTTGTCCAGGAGCTAGTCTGAATAAATTGTTTGGTGGGCCCACCCTTGAGCAAACGACATAAATTCCTCCATGTGACAAACATGCAGATGTGAAATACACTCCACAGTGTTTAATAGATTGGCCTGTGGTTTCTTAATCGCAATAGAAAATGCAAGTCTCACTAGAAACTGGACTCTCTTGAAGTTAAAGTGTAGATCTGTCGCAAATGACGGGTAGCTCTGTAGCCGTGTGCGCTTTACGGTTCAAACATGATTTTCAGGTTTCAGAAATTTCCTTAAGCTGGCTGGAATAGAGGAGTGTCTTACTAGTAAATAAGAAATGGATTAAAACGTGGTGCACGATACAACAGGTTTTTACCTATCGCAGTATGTATTGTTGTGGGACGAATTATTGTTTCCGCTAATACCTTCAATCAGCTCAGTTTTGCAGCAGACTGTGATTTTTAATGTTTAAATGATTTTTCTATGTAAATGTTTTTGTTACATGATTCTTATAAGAGTTTGTATGTTTTTTATATGTCCATTCCAACCTACGACAGCAACATCTTCGACGCCAACCTCAAGGAATAGAATATCTGGCCACTTCAAGTCGCAGGTCGACGGCCACAAGGCAAGAAGATGATGGTCTCTGCGGTTATCGTCGCCCTTATTTACATTGTCAACGAAATCTTCCTAAAATTTGAGCAAATGCATAATGTCAGTTCATTCTTGACTTCCGACTTGTAAAAGTCAAGTGTAATAAAAGTCGTATTTAAACTTTAACTACGTGTTCGCCAACATCATTTATTTATTTTGAAGAGATCTACCAGAAATATTACATTAACAGGAATTGAGAATTATTTCCTGTTAAACTTTCTACGATTTTTTGAGAAGATATTTTATTTGGATTTAATTGATGTTTGACAGTTAAGTCAAAGGAAGACTTTGATAATTTTTCAGTGCGTTCATAATCGATCGCCTACATAGAATCTCTATGGTCAACGGGGTGTTTACTAGTATAAACTTCAGTTTGACAGTTAAAACTTAATAATTTAAAATGTATATCCCATTAGCAGCGAGAGTCTAAATAAAAGAAATTCTTCTGACTATGCTTCTTTGAATACGCAAGGACCTAATATAGAATATTCAGAACTTGGAAAGATTTTTTTTCAAACTTAATAATTATTATGATGACGAGCGGACGACTCGAGGATTACGGAGTCTGACACGGCCACAATTAAAGCTTCAATACTCAGTTGAAAGCTATACATCAGAGTCGTGCCCCCCTCAGTATGATTTCATATTTATTATGTTACATGTTGTACAATTGTGCAATCATTCAAATATAAATGCATTTGTAGAAGTGCTGTAAGCATAAAAAATGTATTGCGAATGCAGTTAATAACGACGTTATGGTCAGCGCTATGGTTCCACATGAAAGAGCGCTTGTGGCCAATGTAGAGTCAGCTACGCTTGAGAGGGCACGCCCTCGGTTTCGTAGAAGCTGCGGCGAGGGCAATCATTCCTTTCCCGTGGGAAGCAAAATTACTGGCGGTGGACCGTTTTCCCGCGTGAGTGCGGTGACAAGTCGAATGATTCGCCAGATGCATGTATCCATGCACGAGGTTCGCTCACGAAAATATCAATTCATCTTACTGGCTGCCGAAAAAATTTGAGCCGCTGCAATTGGCCAGTGAGAATTTTGAGGAGAGTACATTTCTTCGCGGTGGAAGAGAGATCGTGGTGAGCTATGGTAACGTTCTGTTGTGTCTAGGACGGGTCCTCAGAGTATGGCAGGCTTAGGAAATTCCGTTACTTGTGCAACAGCACCACCAGGAGTCCAGCGTCCTTTCGATGCAGATCCCTTCAATCAAATTTTCCATTGTTACAACCTCTCTATATACTACAGCATCATCCGCAAAAACCATGAGGTGCGGATTTTACGAGTGCATCTTGCATATCGACAATCTGGTAAAACAACAAATCTGCGACATCGCTGTGCCGAGAAAATATCATGCAAAAATGACAACAGAAGAGAATCGTTCAACGAGACAGCGGTGTAGCCCTTCCGCAGATTGCTGCGGATTTCAGTGTTGCGCCTTCAACAAGTGTATGCGAACCATTCAACGAAACCATCGATTTGGGTTTTTGGAGCTGAAGGACCACTCGTACACCCTTGCTGACTGCGTGACACAACACTTTATGCCTCAGTTGAGACAGTCAAAACATTGGACTGTTCATGACTGGAAACATGTTGCCTAGTCTGACAAGTCTCATTTTCAGTTGTATCGACTGGAGGGACATGAACAGGTATGGAGATAATAACAAGAATCCATGGACCCTGCATGTCAGTAGGGGAGCGTTCAAGTTGGTGAGGGGTTTGTAATGGAGTGGAGCATATGCAATTGGAGTGAAACAGGCCCAAAAATGTCCAAATGTTTGTTAAGCTTATGGTACTTAACTGCAGGGTCATCGGACCCTAAACTTACAACCTCCTTATAACCCACCTCATACTAAAGACAATACAAATATCCATGCCCGAGGGAGGATTCGAACCCCCGACGCCGGCCGCGGTGGCCGAGGGGACTGAGGCGCTCCAATCACGGTCTGCACGGCCACTACGGTCGTGGATTCGAAAACCCCCTCTGGCATGGATATTTGTGCCGTCCTTAGTCTTAGCTAGTTCATAAGTAGTTTGTAAGTTTTTGGGACTGATGACCCCGTAGTTAAGTCCCATAAGCTATACAAACATTTGAATTTTGAACCCCCGACGGGGGCATAGCATATCAATGCGCCCGGTCACTCCGCCGCGGCGAAATAGGTCCTCTGATATGACTACATGTGACTCTGACAGGTAACACATAAAATCCTGGTTGATCACCTGCATCTTTTCATGTCTGTTTTGCATTCCTAGTGGCCCGAGGAATACTTCCTAGCTTAAACACCTCCACTGACCACGAAATTTTCCAGACGTGAACGTTATTGAGCATATTTGGAATGCCTTGCAACATACTGTTCAGAGGAGATATTCATATCCTATTACTCTTACGGATTTATGGAGGGCCTTGCAGGTTGCATGGTATCTATTTGCTCAAGCTCGACTTCAGATATTAGTTGAGTCATCCTGAGTGTAGAACGTCGCACTGCCACCTATTGGCTCAGATGATCCCCACTGTCGCACTTAATGAAAGCGTCGGATTAGCACCAGCGTGTTGGCGAACTACAAACAGAGGGGCAATATACCTGCGCCACGGCCTGTGCCGGGATCAGCGGCAGACGGCATTAGGGAGACAGCAGCCAGATAACGCCCCTTATCGCGGGAGTTACGACCCGCTGTAACACCGCGCAGCCTGGGAGGCACCGGCTGGTGCACACACCGCGCTTCTCTTTTGTCTCAGCGTGGCCGGCGTGGGCGGTTTGTTGGCGCTGTCACTCATCCTGAGGAGTGATGCAATCCTCTTGACCAGATGGCGCAAGACTCTGCACTCATCCTGCAGCAGCGTTCTGCAGAAGATTAGGCTTTGGGGCAGCCCTCAGTCGCAAAGTACGAATATAATCGTAACCAGGTTGCTATGGGCAACTTCTTCAGACGAAGATGAATATGTTAAAACTACATATGTAAAGATCTAAAATAATACTAAATATCTGACATAATCAGATGGTCATATCTAAAAAGTAAATAATTGTGGCCAGACGGAGCAGTCACGAGGGGCTGCAATGTCTCCGCTGCTAACGTCGACAGATAACTGACCGCGCATATGTACAAAACGCGTATGTCAGCCTATAGCCATCTAGTGGCCAAGTTGCGATACAATGTGGCAAGTAGCTTGCGTACCAAACCGACAGAGGTCAAACATTCTACACGTTATACATATAGAAGCATAAGTGGTACATCGTGAACAATATTTCAGGAAATGCAATAACCAAACATAAATACCAACACAAATTAACGTGAAAGAAAAGGTATCACGGAACCTGCAAGAGTAGGTCAGTGAAAATTAAATTGACTATCTAAAGTAGTGGCTTGATGCCTTTGAAGAAACCTCTACCATGAAGTTGCGCCTGTTCATTCAATAACAGTCCGTCATGCAAGGACAAGTGTTTAAAAATTTCTAAACCTTCCTGGATGTCAAGTATACGCCCCTTCTTCCCTAGATGCAAAATGTGTACATTTTCAATTTTTTTCGGGGCAGGCAATTTACAAGTGATCTGCAAACGAGGAATTAGGGGGACAAGACCCGTTCTTCCTTAAAAAGTGCTCCTTGCAACGAACCGAAAAGGCTCGTCCCGTTTGTCCGACGTAATATGCAGAACAGGTAGCACATGAGAGCTTATGCTAGGGGTCAGAGATAGATTATGGATGACATTCTTTTTCAAATTGTTAATAGTGGAAAAGGCGATATTACATTTGTATTTTTGTCGAAGCAGTCTATAAACGCGACCGGTCGCGAACTAAAATAAGCGCGATCGGTCTCGAACTAAAACATGTATCACCGGTCATGAACTATTATGCCAAACGTATCTCGCTTCTTAGTTCGTTGGATTCTTTTCCAAAGACCGACGGGCAATAGCGAGAAGGCGCACAACAGAATTAAAAATCACGTGTTTGCCTTCTGCTGATGAGAGCCATTTCCAGGCGAGCGTCTGTCTGCTAGATTACATAGTTCAGTGCTACAAAATTTCTGTTTTGAAGTATTCTGCACTCTGCAATATCTGACTAATAATTTCCATAATGCCAAGACACAGTGACAACTCTAAACTTAAACGCGATAAATTATCCACAAACTGTTTCTTTTGGTTTGCGTGATATCGTTAGCGGCTCAAGCTAGGTGGGGGAACTTCTCCCTCCACCTGCATGCGCAGACCACGCCGCTCAGCCGTTACTGGGAGCGGACGAACTAAAAGAACGAAAGTGAGCGTTCCCTGTCCCGAACTATTATGCGCAAGTCCACTTCCAAACCGTCTGCAGAATGCTCTTCTCTTCCAATCTCTACCTCTGTTCATCTGATTCCTCCCTTGCGTGTGAAAAATTACATACATCTGCCAAATTACATGTAGTGTCGACGCATGGAGAAGGTATCCTCGGTCATGAACTGTAGGAAGTCTTATATAGATAGCTACCTTTCTTTTGTCCTTAAAGGTTACCTGTTCAAAATTACAAGACCGGAGTAAAGCTATAGATTGGTGACGAAAGCTGTTGTAAACTACCCTCCGTCACGCGCCTTACGAATTATTATGCACACAGGCACCTCTTCTTGTTTTGAAGGTCAAGTGCGCAAAATTTTATCGCAATAGGATGAACGATACGAAATCGCATAAAAAAATCTATTCTGAAATGGCTATGTCTACACAAATTAGGAGTTTCCACTTTTTTTCGATTTTCAGCTGTTCCTTTCTGTATAATTTATTTTTCATTTTTATAGCCAACCTGTATTAAAGCGAACAAAACAAGAAAAACAATTATTGAAATCGTTCAAGCAATTTCTGAGGTCTAGGGAGACTAATGCATAGAATTGATTTATATATATATATATATAACGTTTAAATACAACAGGCCGATCATGGAAGGACTTGGCGGTTAGGGAATTGAATATCATTCGTTATCTAAGCTTATTTTAAACAACATTTATTACCAAACCCAAGTAACTGACAACAAAATATTGAGACATGAATCTTTATCAAAATGTTTTTTGAAATAGACTCGATCAACAGCCTCCATAAATTTCAAGTTTCTTTCTTCAGTGGTTTGGGCTGGGCGATGATGAGTCAGTCAGTCAGTCAATCGGGAGCTACATACTGATAACACATCCACAGCTTTCGATCTTACTTCGTATGAACTGATTATTTAAATGACAGAATCATGAGTGTAATTAATCATTTTGATGGAAACAAATTGCTAAATCGCAGTACATATTTTCATTTATATGCCAATATAAATATATTTCGACATATTCAGTTTCATCATGACGCAATGGGATTTTAAGCTAATACTTACTTCCATACTATGTTGCGGATGTGTCGAGGATATTCATGTGGAAGTAGTACTTACAGCGCCAAAGGTATCTTCAGAAAATGCTCCACACAACATTCGATGCATGAAAACTGACGACCTCAAGTCCACACCGAGAAATTCTAATGTTTCGCCGTGAGATTTGTGTACCGTAATGGAAAATGCTGATCTTACTGAAAATTGGTATCGCTGCAAGGTACATCCCAGTTGTCCTTTAGTTGAGTCTCGAGTTATTCTTGGTAGCTGTACCTCTTTGCCAGATTGTTTACCAATCACGATTTTTGCCTTTATCATGTTATTGCACAAATTTGTCACAAGCCTTACACCGTTACATAGACCTTCTGATACATCTAAATTACGCAACAGCATTATTAACTTTTTTTTTTTTTAATTTCAGTTCGTGTGGTGGCAAGTGTGAAATAGTGATAGGTCTAACTAAACTAAAGAACTTCAAACATTCGATTGTCTTATAGTGCCATCATGAACAGAAATATCTCTGGAGTGACAGCTCACGTGTGCAGAACGAAGCAAGGTAGAATAGCGGGAGATGACGTTGGCTATGACTGTTGTAGGCTATTTGAAAACTTTCGTGCTGACTATGAAGTAAATAATTAATGCTATTACTACTCTACAGTAAATTAAAAAGCAATAAATGTGTCGCTCAAGTTTCCAAACCAAATTTCTGGCCCGCTACTGCGGGTTTTCTTTATTTCGTTACCTCCCTCTCACTTGCAGTCACAGTCCGTCATCGTCGCACGCACATTAAATGCGTCATAATGGTGTGAACAGCACTGTAAAACATGTCCGGAGTTAAGGTGAGGCATTGGCGTCGGATGTTGTCTTTCAGCATCCCTAGAGATGTCGGTCGATCACAAGACACTTGCGACTTCAGGTAACGCCAAAGCCAATAATCGCACGGACTGAGGTCTGGGAACCTAGGAGGCCAAGCATGACGAAAATGGCGGCTCAGCACACGATCATCACCAAACGACTCGCGCAAAAAATATGCTTTTTTCGGTTCTAATAAAACCCCATGTCATTCCAAGCATTTGTGTCAATTTTTACCTTTCTATATACGTTATTCCGTGATTTCTTAAGTTTTCAAATAGATGGAAAAGCTGGTAGAAGCCAACCTCGGGGAAGATCAGTTTGGGTTCAGAAGAAATGTAGGAACTCGGGAGGCAATACTCACTTTACGGCTTATCCTAGAAGATAGATTAAGAAAAGGCAAACCTACATTTTTAGCTTTTGTAGATTTGGAGAAGGCTTTTGACAATGTTGATTGGAATAAACTCTTTCAAGTTCTGATGCAAGCAGGAGTAAAATATAGGGAGCGTAAGGTTATTTACAACTTGTACAAAAACCAGACAGCGGTTGTCAGAGCTGAAGGGCAGAAAGGGATGTAGTGGTTGGAAAGGGAGTAAGACAGGGTTGTAGCCTTTCTCCAATGTTATTCAATTTGTACATTAAGCAATGTATTAAAGGAAAGCAAGGAGAAATTTGGAGAAGGAATTAAAGTTCAGGGGGAAGAATTAAAAACATTGCGTTTTGCCGACGACATAGTAATTCGGTCAGATACAGCAAAGGACCTGGAAGAGCAATTGAACGTAATGGACAGTGTGCTGAAAGGTGCAACAAGAGCAAAACTAGGGTAATGGAGTGCAGTCTAAGAAAATCAGGTGATGCTGAAGGAATTAGATTAGGTAACGAAGCAATAAAGGAGGTATATGGGTTTTGTTACTTGGGCAGTAAAATAACAAATGATGGTCGCAGTACAGAGGATATAAAATGCAGAATGGCAATGAGTAGAAAAGCGTTCTTGAAAAAGAGAAATCTGTTAACGTCGAATATTGATTTAAGCCTAAGGAAGTCCTTTCTGAAGGTATATGTATGGAGTGTAGCCTTGTATGGGAGTGAAACATGGACGATAAATAATGCGGACAGGAAGAGGATTGAGGCTTTTGAAATGTGGCGCTACAGAAGAATGCTGAAGATTAGGTGGGTGGATCGCGTAACTAATGAGGAGGTACTGAACAGAATTAGGGAGAAAAGAAATTTCTGGCATACCTTGGCTAAAAGAAGGGATAGATTGGTAGGACACATTCTTAGACATCAAGGAATTGTGAATTTAGTGTTGGAGGGAAGTGTGTGGGGTAAAAACCGCAGAGAAGACCAAGAGATGGATACAGTAAGCAGATTCAGACAGATGTAGGTTGCTGTACTTATGTGGAAATGAAGAGGCTTCCTCAGGATAGGGTATTGTGGAGAGCTGCATCAAACCAGTCTCCGGACTGAAGACCACAACAACAAATGACTTTTTTTCACCCGGTATGTGTATAAACACAATTTGTGTGAGAGTTGTAGTACTTTGCTGTTTCAACTCTTTACTTCAGGTTTACGTGGCGTTCACTTACAACGTGGCTACCATAACAGTCAAAACGTCATTGACGTTTGGTGACAGTAGCAAGGGACTACCTTGAGTGTCTGTAGGCACAAGTTTGTCATGCCAACTGTATGTCTACTGTGTCATCATTCTTTCGCATCGTAAAGGCCATATAGCCCTGTATACTACGGTGATAAATTACTGCGTTACAATATTTCAGTGTTGTTCATTGTCCACACATGTATATAGTAAACACCTTGTCCTTTCGTTTGTATATGTCACATTTTCGAACCAGACTGGTATCTGCAAGAAAAAAATAGTTGCCTTGACTTTTGACCCATTCCTCGTATTTCGTTACACTGTTGCAAATGACACTTCGACTTGTATACATGGTGAATCGCCACAAATATTGCGGAAACAGAGAGTGCGATTGATGTGCGGTTTTCACAGAATGGGTTGGTAGTTAGGGGCTCGTATTTGTAGCCAACAAAAAGATGGTAATATTACATAGAAAGTGTATTTTTATGCAAACACACAGTTTTTTTTAAATGGAACAATGACTGTTTCTATCATGCAATGGAATTTTTGACACTGGCTGTGTACAAAGATTTTTGAATGTCATTTTTATCACGTTTAGTTTAGCAATTACAACCGTTCAAAGTTTCTGGCGTGGAGGCTGCGATAGCGTAGCTGACTGGTCGAGTGGCTATCCCCTGAGGCACGGCCCACTGTCTCACGACCACCAGCCAGTCAGCTACGCTGTCATAGCCTCCGCCCCCAAAACCTTGAACAATTGTAGCTGCCACACTAAACGTGACAAAAATGTCATTCAAAATTCTTTGTATACAGCTGGCGTCAGAAATTCCAGTGCATGATAGGAGCGACCATTGTTGTATTTGAAAAATTGTATGTTTTCTTAAAAATACACTTTCTAGGTATTTTTACAATCTGTTTATTGGCTGATAATACGAGTCCTTGACTACCAATCCATTCTGTGAAAACCTCACATCAATCGCACTTTCCGTTTCCGCAATATCTGCGGTGCAAATGTTAGGTGATTCACACTGTATATGACATATATGAGTTGCGTTTAAATTTTATCGGAATTTTCTGGATAACGCACTTTAAAAATTCCGTGAGTAGAAATCCTTGACGTATACAGCTAACATGCGAAGTCTTATCACATACTGAATTTCTGAGACTGAAAGGTAACCTTCTTAGATTGGCACGCAAGATAGCTAACATGCGAAGTCTTATCACATACTGAATTTCTGAGACTGAAAGGTAACCTTCTTAGATTGGCACGCAAGATATCGTTGAAGCTTTTAGATGAGCATCGTCGGTAGACGTCGAAGGGCGAACTGAAAAACACTATCTTTAATTCCCGTCCGGTCACTTTTAAACCACGTGAACCGTTCGTAAAAGCGAGTAGCTATGTCGTAAGCAGTCATCACCGCAGACTTCCTGAATCATTTCGTGTGCCTCTGTAAAGGATTTCCTTAGTACCATGCAAACTTCATCTACATAAATACTCTGCAAGCCACATTGAAGTGCATGGCAGAGGGTTCATGAACCGCTTTTATGTTATTTCTCTGCATCTACATGGGATACTCTCCGCAAATCACATGTAAGTGCCCGGCAGTTCCATTCTGTGATAGCTCGCCGTAGAAAGGGACACGTAAAATTTTTCGTTTTCGATCTGATTTCTCTTATTTTATTTTGATGATCATGTCTTCCTATATAGGTGGGTGCTAGCAAAATATGTTTGCATTCGGAAAAGAAAATTGGTGAAAAATATTCGCAAATAGATCCCGCCGCAACGGAAACGCCATTTTTTTTACCGATTTCCAACCCAACTCGTGCATGATTTCCGTGACACTCTCCCCTCTATATCGCGGTAATACAAAACGAGCTGCCGTTCTTTGAACTTTCTATAAATCGTCTGTCAGTCCCACTTGGTGTGGATCCCCCAATGCGCAGCAATACTCCGAAATAGGACGCACAAGTGTAGTGTAGGTACGTTTTAGTAGAACTATTGCATATTCTAAGTGTTCTGTGTCTTTGGTTTGCCTTCCCTACTATATTTTCTGTATGTCCTTTCCAATTTAAGTTGTTCGTAATTGTTACTGCTGGGTATTTAGTTGCATTTACGGCCTGTAGATTTGACTGATTTACCCCATAACTGAAGTTTAACGAATTTCTTTTAGTGGTCATCTGGATGACTTCACACTTCTCACTATTAAGGGTCAGTCGCCATTTTTTGCACCTTGCTTATAAACTTTAAAGTACCTCTAATTCTGCCATCAATAAATTCGCAACAGTGCGAGAGAACGTTATATTCAATACAGCACTGAACACTGAACAGACATAAAAAATGTTCAAATGTTTGTAATTCTATGGGACCAAACTACTTTGGTCAGAAGTCCCTAGACTTAAGAACTACTTAAACTAACCTAAGGACAATACACACATCCATGCCCGAGGGAGGATTCAAACTTCCGACGCGGGAGGCCTCGTGATCCGTAACGTGGCGCTCCAGATCGCTCGGCTACATACATACAATGAAAGTTCCAGCAGTTAGACATTCAGCATGGGCGTATACAGAATTGCCAACTGTATTTCGCTCTAACTCTACGTCGTATCATCATCATTATCAGTTTTCTGTTATTTTACGTTCTATTGCTTCCTCCCTTAGTTTTGCTGTAGTTACCGCCATCCATTTCATAATCCAGGATCTGAATCTCTTGCTCCCTCCTCTTTTCTGCCGTTCCACATAGTCGTCTAACTATCTTTTCAGAAGCCCCTTCTTTTTTCTTAATCTTCTATTTCAATAAATGTGAATGTCTGTTCGGTGTACGTTTATAACGTCTGAACCACAAGACATAAAGAGCTAAAACTTTGTGCAGTTACTAATGTTTACCCGGGGAAGGCTTTAGGCACGGTTTTATGGCGATCGGATAGCTATTTATCTGTATATATTAATGAGAATGTCTGTTCGGTGTACGCTTATCACGTCCGAACGACAAGACGCAGAGACTTAATTATTTGTACAGTTGCTAATTTATACCTTAGGAAGGTTTTAGGCACTGTTTTATAGCGATCTGATAGATATTTAGTAATTTGAAGAATATAACGCGAAATGCGGAACAATAATTACTCTTTCAAAATTATATTTACTCTTTGAAAATGGTTTTATTGGTTGCATTGTAGCTTGAGGGTTGATAATGGTGGAGTATATTGGGATGGAAAGTTACCGGTGTATATAAAATTCTACGTGTATGTGTGTTAATATTTCGCTCTGCAGCGAAAACAACAGGACGCAAACGAATGGTCTGTGTGTAATTGTTGTCCGAAGGCTCCCATTGTACACCATAGCAGTTCCATGCCGATAGCTACAAGGGGGTGGAAGAAATGGTGTTGGAAAGTCGTCACATCATTAAAAAAATCGGACTGAAGGCCAGCGATGACGTTTGCGACTCTATAGCAAGGAGGTTACATATAGCGACCATATATTTGGTCTATGTGTGCTACAATGTCTTCGGCTCTTTCTCTGTAAGGATAAGCATACGAATAAGGAAATATAAGAATAAATAAATAAATCAGTAAAAAAGAAATTTCTTTTAATACATCTCTTAAAAAATCGATTTGACGTTTCGCACATTACACCAAGTGATCGATTTGTGGTATTATTACAGTAATTGTTGTTGAATTTCGTGATTGGATTCCTCGAAACGAGTGCATTTTGGCATTTTGACGTGCGATTTGATCTACACTACTTACTTTCCTGATAAACGGTAAGTGCATAGACTTCTGCAATCTGACAGGAATAGTTTTCAGTTTGTTTCTAAAGAAGGTATTGTATTTCACTTTATCCTTCAAAACCATGTTTTGTTGTTTGTTAAGCTTATGGGACTTAACTAGGGGGTCATCAGTTCCTTAACTTACAAACTACTTATGAACTACTTACGAACTAGGACGGCACAAATATCCATGCCCCAGGGGGGATTCGAACCCCCGACCGTAGTGGCCGTGCTGACCGTGACTGGAGCGCCTCAGTCCCCTCGGCCACCGCGGCCGGCCTTCAAAACCAGTCTCATAGCACACTATTGAAAGATACCTTATCTAGCATAATCAACCAACATTCGAGCGGAGCCGCGGGTTTAAACTAGTACACTATATCATCGAAAGTGTCCGGACACCCGGCTGGAAATGACTTACAACTTGGTGGTGCCCTCCATCGGTAATGCTCCCACTCTTGCAGACATACCTGCAAACAGGTGCTGGAAGGTTTCTTGGAGAATGGTAGTCCATTCTTCATGGAGTGCTGCACTGAAGAGAGGCGTTCTAAAACATCACAAAGGTGCTGTATAGCATTCAAGTCACGACTCTCCATTACAGGGATTTTACTGTCGTGTGACCACTCCGCCGCAGGTGGCGGATTATGAAAAGGTGCTCGAACTTGTCGAAAAATGTTTGTAAATCTGTCGGACTCAACTGCTGCGTTATCAGTCCGTAGCTTACAAACTACTTTAAGCTAAACTAACCTAAGGACAACACAAATATCCATGTCCGTGCTAGGGATTGAAAACCACGATGGCGAACGGCCGCGCGCACCGCAACACGGCACTCCAGTACGCACGGCTAATCCCCTGCGGCCGTGTTGAAAGATGCAGTCATCTCCGAATTGCTCTTCAACAGTGGGCAGCAAGAAGGGATTTAAAACATCGATGTAGGCCTGTGCTGCGATAATGTCACGCAAAACAAATAGAGGTGCTAGCCCCCTTCATGAAAAATATGACCACACCATAACACCACCGCCACCGCCACCGCCACGCTGACAGATGACGTGCACCAAGCATTCGCTATTCCCACACCCTGCCTTCGGATCGTTTCATTGTGTACCGCGATTCGTCGCTCCACACAACGTTTATCCACTGTTCAATTGTCCAATATTTATGTTCCTTTTTCCGAGTGAGACATCGTCTAGCATTGACCAGCGTAATGTGTAGCCTATGGGAAGCCGCTCGACCAAATCAACTGTTCAAATGTTAGTCAAGCTTAAGGGACTGAACTGCGGGGTCACCAGTCCCTAAACTTACAAACTACTTATTAACTACGTTATAATAAAGAAGAGGTAAACAGCCATGCCCGAGGGGGATTCGAACTGCCGACAGGGAACGGCCTCGCGCATCGTAGCATAGCGGCCGGCTCGACCACGAAATCCAAGATTTCTCACCTTCCACCTAACTGCCATAGTACTGGGAGTGAATTGTGATGCAGTTTGGAATTCCTGTCTGATGGTCTGGATAGATGCCTGCCTATTACACTGTACGGCCCTCTTCAACTGTCGGCGGTTTGTCAATCAACAGAGGAGGTCGGCCTGTACGCTTTCTTACTTCACTATCACATCAGAAACATTAGACCCAGGGACGCTTAGGGCTATGTAAATCTTGCGTACAGACTTACCTGACCACGTTCTAAGTTGGTGACTTGGCGAAGCGTCCCATCACTCTCTCTCGACTCTCACGTCGCTGGAGTACCTAGCAGTAGGTGGCAGCACAATGCACCTAAATTGAATTACGTATTGTAAGATACCTTTCAGTACTATGCGTCACATAGGTACATTTGTTAAACCTGTAACATGTTTGTCTGTATGTCCTCTATGTGTTCATAAACCATTCATTCGATTGCAATAAAACTTTGGTGAACTGTTCACCGTAAACCCACGAAGGTTCATGACCCAAAAACAAAAGAGCACGACACACACCTCAGGAGATATGACGTCATAAATAATGACAGGCCACCGAGTGGGAATACCCAGATTTATGCGTCAGTTATTGGAAAATTGGAGTAGTTAGGGACCTGCAACAAAGTTTTCATGTAATTTCGGACGTTTATGAAGCGTTTTGTAACTGACTGCCCCCCCCCCCGCCCCTCACATCCACACAAAATGATGAAACGAAGAGAAGTCTACCGCCCACAACAGTTTCGATGTAGATGCGGTGAAACTGTCGCATAATGCACGACCTTCTATCAAATAAAATTAGTATTACAGATTTGCATGTTACTGTTTATTTTTGTCTCCATTAATTCTTCTGCATCCAAAATTAAGCAATCTCTTTTCTTTATCAATATAAAATCGAAAGGACACTTACTCACTCACTGACTAAACACGAAATCTTGAAAACTACTTCACCTATGAAGCTAAAATTTGGCAGGAATGTAGTTTATAGGTAGAAAACGTCAGCTATGAAAGTATTTTGTGGTAGGTGCATGGCGGAGCATACTTGTCTCACAGACTGACGAAATTTACAGTTTCATTCCGATCTTCACGAAATTTTGCGCGCTTGACCTTCAAAACAAGAGGAAGGTAACCGTCTACTTGAAGTTTCGTACGGTGTATGGGGCAGGATACTTTGCATCATAATAATGGATCCCTAAATACCTTGGTTACGCCATAACTTGAGAACGGCTCAACCGATTTCACAGATTCTTTTTTTGTTGTTTTCGTTATTTTCATGACAAGGGTTGTATGAAATAAAACTGGATTATTTGAGAACAACAAAGTGCTTTTTTCAATGTGACCCTGCGTTTCTGTTGTATAGAAATCTATAGTTTTGTTCCGATATTGATGAAATTTTGCACACTCTACTTTAAAAACAAGAGGAATGTCATTGTCTGTATAAAATGTCGTTCGGTGCATGGTGGACGGTACTTAACTTACGGAATTTTACAAAATTCATAGTTTTGCTGTAATCTTCATGAATTTTTGCACACATGACCTTTAAACCAAGACGAAGATCACTGGGTTCATAAATTTTTGTATGCTACGTAGCAAAGGGTATCTTGCAGAACACTTTGCCGAGAGAGGGAGAGGTGGAAACGAACAGAGAGATGGGAGAGAAAGAGGTGGATGCACAGAGAGAGAGAGAGAGAGAGAGAGAGAGAGAGAGAGAGAGAGAGAGAGAGAGAGAGATAGAGAGAGGGAGGGAGGGAGGGAGGGAGAGAGGGAGAGAGGAGGTAAGGGTTCACAGCTAGTTGTCGATAAAAGATTTTATCACGTTGTAAATTAATTTCAAGAATGTTTGCAGTATTCAATACGTATCAAAAGCATGAGCATTAATCAGAAATTTATTCTAAATTATTTTTCGGAACATATAAAACCTCTATGTAATTGATAGGAAGAGATAGTGTTGTTCTTTGCTGGTAGAGGTTAGAATATTCCGAATAAGGGGATTATGATTGGCTTCTATTTGGATTGTTAATGGATGTATCACGAACTGTCAATGTATGTTTCACTCCAAAGTAAGTTATACATTCGTCTACAGTTTTTAATCTCTTGCACATGCAATTTCTGTTGAGTAGGAAGGTGCCCTACTGAAGCTATCTCATCTGGAATTAAAACCCTGCAGATTATACACGATACTTTATCTGAAATTGATCGTAAAATTGACTGTTACACTAGACCAGGAATTGCTGGCAAATTCCAGATTGGGTAGTGGATTATCCGTTGGGTGCAGAGAGACTAATTCCAGAGGCTCTTTCTCTTGAGCAAAAAATGAATTCAAGGTTTACAGGATCACACAATTGCAGACCATGAATCGAGAATCTACGAGCTGCATTGACATCACAACGTCTACCTTTTAGTGGTAAAAAAAATTAAATAAATAAAAAATAAAATAAAATAAAAAATAAAATAAAATAAACCGTTCTCTTTCAGGATTTTCGCAGCATCTTATCAGAACCTGACCAGAGACTTTTAAATTTAATCGTGTGTACAGAAAGAGTTAATCTGAAGAAATTTATTATCTCAGACATATTAAATTTATCTGTTCATTCATTTATTAATTAACACTATGTTTTTGGGGGTGTCTGGATAGCCTTGATCGCACAGTGTATCTGCCCAATCTATTTCCGTTTCCTGCTTTCTGTTACATCAGATAATTGCCTCTGCTCTCCCAAGTCCTCATCTTTCTCCTCGTATACCAACAATAACAAGGGTGGTAGGTTTCATGGGCCACCTGGACTTTACTTTAATATTTATTTATTTCTTCTGTATAATTCATCTCTTGTATGTGTTACGCTTATTCTGTGTTTAATTCATGCAAATTATTATGTATCGATAATAGAGCTATCTTATGCAAAGAAAGTTTAATGTTAATAAGCACATTATTATTACGCTTATCATATGGTTTACTATATAAGAAGGAGCAGCAGTCGCCACTTCTCCCTCTTATTGGTCTAGCATTGGTAGGTTTCGGACGCAATAACGCATTGCTCTTTGTTTAATTTATCAGAATCATAAATTCTTTTCGTGCACAAAATCATGTAAGAAATAATTGAAAGTGTATGTTCAGCATCTTGAAAATATAAACCGCTAATTTCATTTAAAGATAATTTGCATTTCTCAATATTTTTTTTATTCAAAAAGCCACCTCATTATTCCTAATGGTACAATATATTAATAGTGAGTGCAGTTTGTTTACAATTACAATCGGTCGCCATTTTCTTGCAGTGTGCGAAATTAAGTGTTGTGACGATGCACAATACTTCATGATAATCTTAGAATCTTTTGTTCCGCAGCAAACGTCCCTGAGATATATGCCAATTTACCAAAATTTAACTATTTTAATTTTTAGCTAGCCGTGGACATAAGGTAAATTGGTGTTATACGAGTGCGTTCCAACAGTTAGTTTCTGTGCAATGTATACTTGGTGAGCCAGTCTTCTATTTAATCAGTCAGGATTTTAGGCAGGTTGCTAAAATTAAATGTGTCCGTACCATTTAACACATTCATTAAGCTGCAGATTTTTTTTTTTTTTTTTTTTTTTTTTTTTTTCACAGGCACAAATTGAAAATCAGTGTGGGTTTAGGCCTCTTAGAGGCTGTCACGACTAGATCTTTAGTTTACGGCAGGTAATGGAAAAGGGCGTTGTATCTATGTTTCATAGCTCTGGAAAAGGCTTATGACAGTGTTCCTAGGCGCAAGCTACTGTCAGTTCTTCAAGACTATGGTATAGGAGGCAAACTTCTGCAGGCAATTATAGGGCTTTACGTAGACTGACAGGCAGCAGTCAGAGTAGATGGCAAATTAAGCTCATGGTTCAGGGTAGTTTCAGGGGTAAGACAAGGCTATAACGTGTCACCACTGTTGTTCATACTATTCATGGATCATATGTTGAAAACAATAGACTGGCAGGGCGGGATTAAAATAGGTCAAAACAAAATAAGCAGTCTCGCATATGCGGATGACTTAGTTTTAATGGCCAATTCGATTGAAAGGTTGCAAACTAAAATTTCAGAGCTCGAGCAGAGGTGCAAGGATTATGATATGAAGATCAGCATCTCAAAAACGAAAGTAATGTCTGTGGGAAAGAGATTCAAACAGATTGAGTGCCAAATAGGAGGAACAAAGTTAGAAAAGGTAGACAGTTTCAAGTATCTGGGATGTATTTTGTCACAGGATGGCAACATTGCGAAAGAACTGGAATCGACGTGCAGCAAAGCTAATGCAGTGAGTGCTCAGCAAAGATCTACTCTCTTCTGCAAGAAGGAATTAATTACCAAGACTAAGTTAGCAGTGCACCGCTCTATCTTTCGACCAACTTTGTTGTATGGGAGTGAAAGTTGGGTGGATACAGGTTACCTTATTCATAAGGTAGAGGTTACAGATATAAAAGTAGCAAGAATGATTGCAGGTACCAATAGATGGGAACAATGGCAGGAGGGTGTCCATAATGAGGAAATCAAAGAAAAGCTGGGAATGAACACCATAGATGAAGCAGTTAGAGCGAACAGACTGAGATGGTGGGGTCATGTTACACGCATGGGAGAAGCAAGGTTACCTAAGAGACTCATGAGCTTGGCAGACCAAGAAGAAAGTACTTAGATTCGGTGCAGAATGATTTTGAAGTGAAAGGCATAACATCAGACGAGGCATCGATGTTAGCACTGAATAGGGGATCATGGAGGAATTTTATTAGAGGTACTATGCTCCAGACTGAATGCTGAAAGGCATATTCAGTCTCTAATGATGATGATGATGATAAACTTTGTTTTTATAACAGTGATATGCAACCCGGCCACTAACTTGAAATATTTTTCCCGCCGTAATTTTAGCGCCCTAGTTTTGTATCGTGGTAGAGTGGTAGAGTGCCAGACTACAAATCCGAAGGTCGCGGGTTCGATCCCCGCCAGGTCCTAGGATTTTTATCTGTCACTTTCCACTTCTTTAACCTCTGGCAGTATTGCTCATGTGAAAAATACTGCTTTGTTTCTAAACTTCCTTTTCGCGGAATATTATTTTCTCAGGCGCTACCTTTTATTAATTTTAAGTATTATTATTGCAATTATGTACCAAACCCAATTACATTTTAAGGGAGGAATATTTAATAGGCTCGTCCGCTGATTCACACGCTCTTACGATCGTAAACACGCCGTATTTTGGAGCTCGACGTTTCCACCAGTTTTGTCACCACAAACACCCGAGAGCATTAGATAAGGGCCACTCCAGCGCGGAAAGCTCTGCTGCGAGATAACAGGTCAAGCGCGTTTCAGAGTTATTTCCGTCACATTATCTCTGCACCCAGGGGTCCCGACACACACGAGGAGAGATTTTCCACCGGCGCAGGCGGAGCGTGTCTGGAGCCGTCTGGAATGTTCCCCGGCCTATTTCCGTCTCAGAGGCGGCTGTCCGTGCCTCAGCCAGACTACTACTTGTGAAACACTGTTGACAATTATCGCCTTCTCCGAAACAACTCTTCGTCACGACGAACGGCGATTGAGTCAAAGTTTGTCTCTCTTTCCTAATGTATTTATTTGGCCATGAAGCATTTCTCTTAAGGCAGTAAAGGCTAGATTACATGCCCACACTACGTTCCATGAAACTGCGCTACTGGCCAGTGCGCATGCGCGGCATGCGTTATCGCAACTCGTTGGCGAAACTAAACAGTTCCGGCACCTTCCAACTTTGGAGAAACTGATTACACGTGTTTTTAAGTTATGTTATAACCAATACAGAACAAGGGGCCGGGGTATAAGGAGTGCAGCCAAGACTGAAGGGATTCATCTCTCTAGGGAAACTGGCCTCAGTATTCCAGGCCGAAATCACTGCCATCAGGGCGTGTGTGGAGGAGAATTTGCGTAGGTGCTGCAAAGACCGTAGCATCTATATCTATTCAGACAGCCAGGAAGCCCTGAGATCACTGGAAGCTCCTGCAACAAGGTCTAAAATTGTTGCAGAATGTCACAGGGTTCTGGTGGAGCTAGGGGAAAGCAATAGAGTAAACCTATTGTGGGTCCCTGGTCACTCGAGGATCAGTGGCAACGAACATGCCGACAGATTAGCCAGGATGAGGGGAGAGACTCCATTTATTGGACCGGAACCTGTCCTGACAATCACCAAGGCAATGATCAAATTGGAGCTACGTAACTGGGTCAGAAGACAGCACGTAGAATATTGGACCAAACTCAATCAACAAAAACATGGCAAGGTAATAAAAAGCCATGTTTTAAAAGAAGCTCTGGAATCCTGGGCCTGAACAGGAGAGAGATTAGACTCATGGTTGGACTGCTGACAGGCCATGGGAATTTCAAAAAACACCTACTTACAATGGGAAAAACAGAAGAGGACCCTAAATGTGATGACGGTGATGAAATTGCATCACATCTAATCTTCGAATGCATTGCATTGGAGAGTAAAAGACACAGAACATTTGGGACAACCAGACCCGAAGAAATTGTGTCTAATAAGGAACTGGTAAAGGGACTCCTTGCACTGTTGAAGGGCGTTGGTTGGCTTTACTAGATATACAGGGAGTGGTACCGCACAATAAACTTAGTTTCGGTGCGGGCAGTGGCGGGTTGGTCCAAGACTGTTTTGTGAATAGCAGTGATTTTCCGTCTTTGCAACTACAATAAAATGCGATTTTTTCACACCAGACGCGTTTCGTTTTATTGAATGTAAAACATCTTCAGTGGTCTGAAATAATAGAAATCTACAGTTTGTTTTTTGTTTAGATCGAAAACAGTTGTTAAATGGACCCTGAAAAGTAGGCCTAATGTTTGGTACTTACGGAAATTTTGTCTTCTTTTCGCTTCACATCATGGAATGCCGGTTTGTTTAGTGCAATACCGCCGGTTCTTCATGCTGTGTCGTTTTCTCACTACTTTCACTGTCACTGTTTCACTGTTCATAGTTGTTTTCCACAGATCAGAAGTGTTTGTTTTTGTTTTTACTGATTCTGCTCAGTGTGTTATTGGAGTGTTGCCAACCTCACAAATGTAGTTCTCTCTCTATGTTTTATAATAAATTATGTTTCGGTGTATTTATTTTTAATGTAAGCGGATTGGAATAGTGGTAGAATAATACATGTATATCTTTAATGGGAACATTATTATTATTATTTTATTTTATTTTTTATTACTATTATATTATTATAATTGTTGTTATTATTGGTAGGGGGTTTAGTAGTAGGGAAAGATGACTGAATGGTGGTTGGATGTGGTAAGGTGTGATGTGAAGTGAGATGGAAGACAAAAGTGATGGATATGAGGTGTGGTGCAGTAATATTAAACTCCTGGGTGGTGGTAATGCAAGTAGTGTGCATGTGTGTGTGTGTGTGTGTGTGTGTGTGTGTGTGCGTGTGTTTGGCGGGGGGGGGGGTTGTGTTTTTTGTTGAATCTGGTATGTGATGTAGGGTAATCGTGAGGGGAACGAGGTTGAGTGTTTGTTAGCAGGGAGCGAGAAAGTTTGGGAGTTTTATATCAATATGTGTGACACGTTCGGAGAGTCTCGTGCTTAGCGGAGAGGTGGCCATGTGATTTTATTTTACCTTAGCTGTGGAGTGTTGGTAGTGGTATCTGGAATGGGATGTGGAATTAGTCTGAGATAGTTACGGGCATGACGGGGAATGTTTTATGTGATTTTTCAATTATTTTGTACAATGTTTGTTTTCCAATATTTATTTGGTCATTTAGTAATTGTTTGTTGTGTGATAGTGCTTTGTGTATGTGGCAGGAGCATTTTTCAGCTGGTTCCAGACATTTTCCTGTTAGATCAGAGTGTACTGCTTATATAACATGAAATCAATGGTGAGTAAAATTTAGATAGTATTTTATATACCTTGATACATTTGTACAAACGTCAGACGAAATTGACTATGTAGTAATTTACTTTCTAAAAAGAGCTTCTAATTCAGATGATTGCTAAATATGCTTGACTATTTCAAAGAACATTGTTAAACACTATCAATATAGTTCCATAAAAAGCATGTAAATATTTTCGAGTCCAGCTGAGAATTTAGTTTTATATGATGTTGCTATTTCACGATAATTCAAGTCGTTCGCGTTTATCCAACCATTACGATGACGAATTTTCACGCCCAGTGGCCTGAAAGACGTGAATGTTGATGAAATATCAAGGGATTAATAACACTATATATCTGTCATGAATATGTGCGGTAACTTGGAATCTAGAGCTCTCGGTAATGTATAGTATTATCGGGAAAACTTTCAAAGCTTTCCGGAATCATAATGCTAGAACGCATCGTAAAAATTTCGACGATTTGCCATGAATAGAAGTGTAGCTTTGCCAATGCACGCAGTTGGATCTTTTGATACCAAAAATTGTGATTTTTGTAGCGTATCGCGATAACGAATACACATTTCCAAAATCGGGAATCGGATTTTCCACATAAACACCTAAATAACATACACATAACATTTTAGTTATTTCCTATTCCTCAAGATACGTTACCTCACGATCAGAAATAGTGTTTTCGAACCTATTACTGTCGCGTGATATCATTCACGGACCTATATCTCAAGAACCACATAAGATATCATTGTGCTCTAAACTTTAAATAAAATTTCGATATGTTATCTTCATTTCATACGCAGCTATGTGTAACCTACAATCAACCATACAAATGTGTTTTTACCTCTGCAGACTCTTTAAAATATGTTGCAATAGTTCAGTAAATCCTTCCTTCTTTACCTCCCGGACTGCATTTCCTTCCCCCCTCCCCTCCTTTCCCCTCCTCGCCTGGTGACTGATAACCTCAGTAGTTTAGTCCCCCTACCCAACCCAACCCCAGTTCACTAAACCGGACGATGCATGTTAACTGTAAAGTAAAATAAAACAAAAAGCACCCCTCATAGACCGAAGATTTCAATCTTTAAGATGTACAAAATCAAATTTTTTCGCCTACTACCTGTTTTCAAATCGCATGGTAAGTTTCAAAGCTATCCGAACGCCGTCTTTCAGCACAATAAGCCCTTTTTCTAGCAAAATATCGCGGTTTTTCGGCCTTATCTTGCTAACGGACTAAGATTTACCTAAGATGCCGTTTATAGATAAATGTCTGCAGGATGTATTGTAAATGTTTCGACAATTTTCTATGATTAGTTATTTAGATATTTGCGATTCACGGTGCTAAAACGGCTAAAATTCGGGTTTTGTGATTTTGTGCAAAACTATGATAAATTTCAACCTCTGGATCTCGGTAACGGATAACGATATCGAAAGAATTTAAAAACGGCCTCGAGAATATCATCATAAGAACAATTGGTAAAAATTTCGAAGATTTGCAACGAATAGAAAGTATCGATTCGTTTTTTTGGTACCCATAAATCAATTTTTTTTTTTTTTTTTTTTTTTTTTTTTTTTTTTTTTTTTTTTTTTTTTTTTTTTTTTTTTTTTTTAGATTTTCTCAGGAACCGTCCATCAATGAATGGTGCTTCTGTAAGTCGTTTAAAACCCTCCATAGACTACACGTCATATACAAAATCCATCTGATTTGCTCAATTGTACACTCCAGGAAGTGTGTAACTTTGAAAATTTTGACGGTGTACTGTATGATAGCTATAGTATATCCATTCTTCTAATATGTACACTAGGCCAAGATCTATCCAGAACACTTTACCCCTTCACTCTTAGATGAATAGAACCTGAGGTATGGGCCTCTAAAGAATCGCAAATTCGTACGCGCCGTTTACGAACATATTAATGCCGTGCGCGGTATGATAATCTACGAAAACTAAAATCAATCGACCAGACCAAACTACCCAGCCGATTTCCTTTATTTATGTTTTAATCGAAAGGTATTCATTCACAGACTTGTCAACAAGTATCAGAATTTACATAACTCTCGGAAACTTTTTCTATACTCAAAGGCGATTTCATTCTGTATATTTCTCATGGGGATGTCCTTGTTGTAAACTAAAGTCAGTCGGTCAGGCCGTTCTATCCGACCGATTTCCTTCATTTTTGCTTTAAACGAAAGGTATTTACTCGCAAATTCGTCGTCAAGTATCAGAATTAAGTTCTCTCCATCCTTTATTTTTATTCAAACGCGGTAACCTTCTATCCTTGCAGTGAAATTTTTAATCGGTTTGTTTTACGATATCTTCGGTTTTAATTAAGATACGCATTTCTTTTTGACCTCTCTTTCATTTGCGCTTTTAAACACCTGCATTGATTGATTCTGAAGAAACCTATGCGTGAACATTCAACTTTACTTAAATTTTTTCACAACTTTTTTGTCATTCCACTAACAGTGCAAAGTATTCGCAAGGGTCCTCTATTTACTAATTTTATACGGTTTTTTTCCAACAGAGATTGTGTAATTTTTTATTTTCACAGATGCAGATAGAATGGCTCTATATTTTGAAATTACTGACTTCCTTAATTGTTGTTGGCTCATTTTATTGGAAATTTACTTTGATTTCTTTGGCCAAAGGAATGCATGAATACTCCGAATTAAAAGCACAAACTATTTTGCTGTCCTGCTTTATTGTTCACCTGTAATTCCTCCACATTACCTGGTGTTGTTAACATAATACACTTGTTCGTATATTTACTACCCCTAATCTCACTAAGAAAATATTTAGCAGAGTTTTTTGAAGAATGATTCTTATTTGTAGAATTGAATAAGCTTTTCAGTTCATTCCTTCGTGTTAAAGTTTTTACTAAAGCTTTAACAAATTTAACACGAAGGAATGAACTGAAAAGCTTATTCAATTCTACGAATAAGAATCATCATCATTTTTGAAGAATGATTCTTATTTGTAGAATTGAATAAGCTTTTCAGTTCATTCATTCGTGTTAAATTTGTTAAAGTTTTGACTAAAGCTTTAACAAATTTAACACGAAGGAATGAACTGAAAAGCTTATTCAATTCTACGAATAAGAATCATTCTTCAAAAGACTCTGCTACATATTTTTTTCGCCGCCACCTGCCATGTCAACTTATACGGCTAATGCGGTTCGAACAAATGTTCAAATGTTTGTATAGTCTATGGGACTTAACTACGGGGTTATCAGTCCCTAAACTTACAAACTACTTATGAACTAGCTAACACTAAGGACGGCACAAATATCCATGCCCGAGGGGGGATTCGAACCCCCGACCTTAGTGGCCGTGCAGACCGTGACTGGAGCGCCTCAGTCCCCTCGGCCACCGCGGCCGGCGCGGTTCTAACAGTAAGCTGGACAGACACAAGAGAGATTGTCGTCTTGGTATTCAACAACTGCTCTTTATTAGTAAAATTTAAAATATTTTCCTTACTGTACAAGTTGACGTTGCTTTTGGAGTAGACATTCTTTCACGAATGCTATTGATCTAACCTGTGTTGCCTAAACCAAATTCTTCTCTCGGTGGCTAAGTACAGCAGTTCAGAAAAGTCTCAGTTTCTGCAGCAAATAGCCTCGTGATGTCTCGTTCCGTCACTGGAAGCTAATTCAGACAGTCACTGCAACACTAACTCGACGCCGGTGACTGCTTTTCAACGGCAGGCTAAATCGCTCGATAACAGCGCATACCAGAAATGACGCTCACTGTCTGGCTGTACACCCTTTTCTGCCTGTAATAATAATAATAATAATAATAATAATAATACGGTTTTCTGTTCTGCAGGACCTAATTAAGAGTAAGACTCCATGGTCATGGAACAAGTCCATACATGAAGTTTAACACAAGAATGGTAATGGAAACACTGTAAGTGGTCCTATGCACATGACAATCTTAAGCCTAAGTAAAAAGAATCAATAACGAAAGAAAAAGGAATTACACTAGCTTAATCGTTTAACTTTTCCAGGAGTTCCTCGACAGAATAAAAGGAGTAAGCCATGAGGTAACTCTTCAATTTAGATTTGAAAGCACATGGGTTAGTACTAAGATTGAGTTTTTGTGGCAGCTTATTGAAAATGGATGCTGCAAAATACTGCACTCCTTCCTGCACAAGCGTCAAGGTGGTATGATCCAAATGTAGATTCGACTTGCAGAGATAAGACTTTTCACAGACCAGCAAAAAGGTGTCATGAACCACATGACCATCCTTTAGGACAAAGAGAGTGGGCATAAATAAAATAATTCTAAAATTTCTGTCGACGGATTCCAATCTAATGTAAAATGACGATTCGTTTGAAGTATTACGAAGTTAGGTCCGATTAATATTCAAGGGGTCGGTAAAATTAATCGCCAATAAATCATACAAAATTAATTTTCTCCGACAATCTAAAATTATCTTTTGCTTGTCTCACCAGAGGACCATAGTATCGTGGGGGCGAAATAATTTTCCGAGTCCTGTATTAATTAATATATTCAATTGGCAAAATGGCGATCAGCCACAAAGGCTATCGAAGCCGTTAAGATCAAACTCGGAGAGCCAACGTCTTCGCGGCAGGACACTTCTGTTCCCGCCGTCTTTGACGAGCTGCTGCCAAGACAGGCCGCCACCCTAGGAGGCGTGAAACCGGCCTTTGAGGGCCAGAACGAACTCTTAACTGAGCTCTGCTCAGGTTGGTAACACGTCACTAGTTTTGCCGGCGGAAGAATCAGCGGTGCAGAACTGGCGTTAACAAAACGGGCGTGAGCGACGTATTAACGTTTAGGCATCCCCCGCTAGTATACTCCCAGCCTTCCCACTTCGTTTGGCTTGCGTGTTTCGCAGCGTACATGAAGAAGTTACTGCCTTAGCCGCTGCTGCGCTAGTAGCGTGCCCTAAACCCGCGCTGCACGAACATTGTTTGTAGATCTATCGGACCAAACTGCGTGGTCACCAGTCCGTAGCTTACAGACTACTTAAACCTAGGTAAACTAACCTAAGGACAACACACACACCCATGCCCCAGGGAGGACTCGAACCTCCACGGCGAGCAATCGTGCGCTCCGCAACGAGACGCTTTAGACCGCTCGGCTACTCCACCGCGGCACGCACATTGTAATCAACAGTAAAAACTAAGTAAAGAGTGTAATTTCTCAGTACCTGTACAGGATTCTCTTTCTCTAATTGGCCAACATTTTGACAAGGATATCACCGCCTTATTTGAACATGTACTGACGTCATCTTATTTCCAGTTTAATAGTGACTTTTATGAGCAAATTGACGGAGTTGCTATGGGAAGCCCCCTATCCCCTCTGGTAGCGAATTTCTTTATGGAAGACTTCGAGGACAAGGCTCTGGACTCGGCAACTTTTAAACCAACGGTCTTCTGGAGATACGTGGATGAACGTTTATAGTATGGCCTCATGGGAAGGATGAGTTACATCGATTTCTTGACCATCTGAACTCCATCCACGCAAATATCAAATTTACTATGGAAATGGAAAAAGATGGCTGCCTCCCTTTTTTGGATGTACTTGTTCGTCGAAAAGCTGATGGTACATTAGGACATGCAGTATATCGGAAACCAACCCATACGAATCTGTATTTACATGCCAGTAGCTGCCATCATCTCTCACAAACCGCAGGGGTCCTTAAGACATTGGTGCACAGAGCACATTGTATATCGGACGATGACAACTTGCAGGAAGAGCTCACACACCTGAAGAGCATTTTCAAAGCAAATGGATATTCGCAGCAACAGATTTGCAGAGCATTCGATGTGAGTCCAAGAATGAAAGCACGAGACGAGGAAGAAGAAGACGAAAATAATAGTTATAGATCAAGAGCCTTCTTACCTTACGTGGGCGCTCTTTCGTCAAAGATAGGCCGCATTCTCGACAAACATCGTGTTAAGGTTATCTTCCGGCCACCAGTGAAGATTGCAGCCTTACTCGGGTCAGTGAAGGATGATTTGTTGCTTCGCAAGTCAGGTGTGTACCAGATCCCTTGCGGAAATTGTGATAATTCATATATAGGCCAGACAATACGCACTGTCCACGAGACATGCGTTGAACACAGATGATATACCCGCCTATTGCAGCCAGACAAGTCTGCTGTGGCTGAACATTGCATAGAAACTGGTCATTCAATGAACTATAGCGATGTGAAGATTTTGACACCCATATCTTCGTTTTGGGATGCTATATTTAAGGAAGCTGTTGAAATTAGACTGGCCAACAACTTATTAAACAGAGATAAAGGTTTTAATTTAGACAAAGCTTGGAACCCTGCACTTGGAGTATTGAAATCACAGAGAAGACGTGAAGGTGTTGCCGCCGCCGAGCATATATCGATAAGTGAACACCGGAACGCTTCCGCCACGGCGGGCGCACGCGTGTGAGTACTTGGATATGCAGTATACCAGCATCTGTGACGCGCACGCGCATTGCCACCGCGATCAGGCTTATAAGGCCGCGCCCGGCACCTCGTCGACAGTCTTCGACTCACTCTGAAGATGGCCGGAAGGTACGCGGCCGAAATATCAGCAGAAGAAGTGAATTTTACGCGGCTGCATTCCCGAAATCTATTGGACTGTACATTACGCCGTGAAAAGTTGAAAATGCACAGTGTAATTTCTCGTCGTTTGGCTGCCAGACTTGCAAGAGTATCCTGAGGTATGATCAGGGAATTACGATGGATTGATTCCGTAATCAGAAGGTATGTAATCGTAGTAGATTGTTATTAGAAAACCATGACAGGATTTGCAGTAATCCATTTTCATGTTTCTTCATACGCGCTCTCTAATTTTCTACCCCATAGGTGTATCTGGTCCGATCAGTTACTTTTTGTGATATTACCATACGTATATTACTTTAACACAATAACGTCTCATTATAGGTTTTATTTTGTCAATAGCAATGCTGTATTGTGGCACAAACCGAAGTGTAAAGCGAATTTACCAGCCAAAGTGATGTCAGAGAACAGTGGCTGAAAGCAATATCAAGAGTAGATTTTTCGCCCAATTTCAACTTATATCGTGTGTGGTATACAGCCTTCATTTCCGAGAGGCTGATTATCGGTCTGGATTAAAAATTAAGAAAGAAATTGCTGGATGCTGCTGTTCCCTCTGTTTTTCCTTCTTATCCAGCCTTTAAAGTTGTACAAGCAAAAGAAGTAAGTGGAACTATTAAAAAACAATGAACATCACACTCAAAAAACGAAAATATGAAAGCACTGAGGAAACCCATGATGAGAGCATTAATTCCAATGTCAAACTGCTCGAAAATCATGGCAGCAATAGTTGACGTTCTTTTAGTCACATACAGCTGATAAAAATAGAACAAAATAAACTGCGTGTTAAATTGTGGAGGTCTAAGAGTTAAAATTTTACATCTTGAAAAGAAACTTAATGAAATCACTCATGAGCTGCCAAATTTGTCAGCACTCAAGCTTGTACAATAGTAACTTCTTCAGTTGTCACTGTGTTGAACACTGCGAAGATTTTGCAGTGCACAAGTGAAACTTCAGACGGAAAAATTTGGCGACGTTTTATATGAGCAGAAGTGACTGAAAGTTTGGAACGGGCGAAGTATCTAAATAGCAAACCTATAAACGGAAAAATAATCCGAATGTATCAAATGTCGTAAGTGCGTAAGGCGGACGGTCAGACTAGTGCACGCTTGCAGCGCTCCAGTGGTGAATGTGAGTACTTCCTGACTTTCGGTGATTTTCCCGGAATGGGGAGGCTGGCAGTATATCGTATTTCCGCGAATATAGGCCGCGCCTAAACTTTTAACACGAGCTTATAGAAAAAAAAATCTCGAGTATAGGCCGCAGGTGTTTTTTTTTTTTTTTTTTTTTTTTTTTTTTTTTTTTTTTTTTTTTTTTAATTTTAAATTTATTTATTTTTATTTTTTGTATGATCGAACTTTTTTCGTAATCAGAAACACAATCTTTACGAAATAATGTTCTCTTTTCAATAAACTCAAAATAAATATGCAAAATTTTAAATCAACAAATAAGAAAGCGAGACGACAGGCCGATCCGGGCGCCCCAAGTGAGGGGATGCTGAACCAAGGCGTGTTACCGGACGTTTCAAGTGTTGTAAAGCGTAGGTGTGTGTGTGTGTGTGTGTGTGTGTGTACGTTTGTAGCGGGAAACGAACGTACGAGTTACACTGCCGAATGTAAGCTTCAGGTTGCCTAGTCACAGTAACGGACATGGAAAACGGGAAGTTCGACGTAAATTTGACGCTGACGAAAAAAAAGTTCGACGCTGGTGTGTGAGGACAAACTATTAAAATGTTCGAAGAGTCGTCGTGCATTTCAAGGGCTAAAATGCAAATATACCCATGTTTGCTTGACTTCGTAATTCGAAACAGGAACTGTGGTTTTGCTGTTACAACAGAAATGATTCAGTTGCAAGGCTGCAAAATAGCCCCGAGTTCCATCGTTTCATGGAACTAACCCCCAATGAATGTGAAACCACTGAATCTGGTCGTAGTAAGGTATGTTATTATAAAATGTGTCATTGGAACGCAACATCAGCATTAGCTACACAAATCAGTTGTTCCGCTATCTTAACCTCTCATCAACGCTCGCGATAGGTGTTACCGTACTAACGTAAAAGTCACGGTAAAATCTCTCGCGACACACACTAAACTTTTATCGCAAAGACTAGCTTCATTGACTACATCAAATTAAAATCATTTGTGTGCTTAGGAAGTGTGTGCTACATACTATTTTTGTTATAAGGCCGCGCGGACGTGTTAAAAAAAGAAAAAGAAAAAACAGTCGTCAGCTTTTGTTGGCTGCGGTACAGATGAAACCATTCGATTTATATCGAAATATCGACTTCTATGAATTCCCGTGCCGTTTCCGTGAACATGTACAAAAACGTATATGCAGTTCTGCGAAGCTGTTACTGTAGCATTTTTGAAAATTATCCAGTTTATTACGTTTCTCAAACCAAAATAAAAGTGAGCTTGTTATTTTTGAAACTAACGACTTTGGGAAAATGAGCAATTGGGGTGAGGAGGATCGAATCTTATAGGCCGCACCACAATTTTGTACGCCGAAATTTGGGAAAAAAAATGTGCGGCCTAAATTCGAGCAAATACGATACAAGCGGGCGATGGTTTAGGTAACCCCAGGGGAACGCGCATTTATCTTTAACGGAGAGATAACTACGGCTGTAACGGTAACTGCTGTCTCTGAAACTCGTTTTGTACTTAACGTTCAGTTAACAGGGAGATAACTGTGGCGGGTCAGATAACTGTGACTATTTCGGAAACCGGCCACGGGAGTATCGCTGACCTGTGACGACTGCCGCTGTGCTCTGTGGACACATTCCGCAGCCCAAGCCCCGCACTCGGCTCTCGGCTGACAGCGCAGAAGACACTCTACGCGTGGCGCGTGCCGCTATGCGCTGCCGTGCTGATACGTGCCTCACGGCCGCAAACAGCCGCCCACGCGACTCCGTGGGCGCCAGGCCCACCCACCACTGAGGTCCTCTTCCTGTCTGCTCTTACATCCCACCTCTTATCCACTCCTGAGTACGCGCCTTCAATCACCCGCTAACCCTCCAGGCTCACCTTTCGTTTTGCAATTGCACATACCGTGTTTTGATAAGGCTACGGCAGTTATAACTCAAAAATGTTCAAATGTTTGTTAAGCTTATGGGACTAAACTACGGGGTTATCAGTCCCTAAACTTACAAACTACTTATCAACTACCTTATCCTAAGGACGGCACAAATATCAATGCCCGATGGGGGATTCGAACCCCCGACCGTAGTGGCCGTGCAGACCCTGACTGAAGCGCCTCAGTCCCCTCGGCCACCGCGGCCGGCGGTTATAACTGCTCCTCAGATTTTCATATGATATTTAACAGGGAACTAATGGAATAATATTAAGTGTTTACTTTCTTTTGTGTCTCGTTTCCGTCGTAGGTGTCGGTGGCCAAGTAGAAAGAGACCGACACAGGAATAAAGGAAGCACGCTTGTGCAGGTACGGAGGTGACCAGCCAGTGGGACAGAAAAAAACTAGAAACACTAGAGTAAATTAGAACGAGATATATATTTCGTGGAGTCGTGGTAATACTTAACTTTTACATAGCTCTTGACTGCAGAATGCTGATACATAGTTTATATAGAGGCCTGCCTACTGATGATTCCTAGTGCCTATCCGATAGCCAAATCTTTACTGGTGCCTATCTGATTCCCAAGTGTTAACTGGTTCCCAAGTGGCCGATGCAGCAGTCGTGGCCACGAGCGGAGTTGTAGCAGAGGCCGCTCGTGGCTGACGTCGTAAGAACGCCGCGCCGTGAGTGCATGGCAGCGCGCGGCGAAAGTAGGTGGCGCGCACTTTTTTTTTTTTTTTTTTTTTTTTTTTTGGAACTTGCAAAAACAATTTCTCTGTTGTCTTTATAGATGCATTGCTGCAGTACGTATCTGCGACGTGAATGCCCAAACAAATGAACACAATTTGTGTATATTACGAGAACAGCACAACATTGAGGTTTCTGACGTTACAGGCATCACGGACTGTGGCGTTTTAGCGAGCTTTCAAATCATTTCATTTCATTTCGGTTTTTTTCAGTACTGAAATTCACTAGGTAACAAAGCATTTTCTGAGCACAATATGACATAATTAACAATTTAGTCAAATATCCTATTACCGGAAAGTCATCGACTAGTAGAGAAAAGTTGTGCCCGGTGTTCCCCAAGGAAGTGTTATAGGCCGCTACTGTTCCTTTCTAAGCAAATTAGGTGACAACCCAGCAGCTCTTTTGCACTATTCGCATATGGTATAACGTTTATCGGTTACCGTAAAATGGAGTTACTTTGTGACTGTAGCGGTTACTTTCTCACAGACGTTCATTTCCGCTTGTTTCGAACCTCCCGCTGTATCCAGGTTTGTACAGAAACCAAATATTAGCTCCACGGCTTGCCTGTAGTGCTCCATCATCTTGAGGCAGCCGGCTGAATCTCTCGTGCTTGTTTTGTTCGACTTTAGTGCGTTCGTATTATAACCTGCCTTAGAGCCATTGTTTAAATTGTTGTGAAATTTATGTGCTGGAGCCGTTCGTATTACATAACTGCAGAAAAGATGTATGTACGGCTGATTGTTTATATGCTGGCTTCATTGTGGCGTGAATTGACGTTAACTGCAATGTTCATTTAAGCAGTATAATCATATAACCATAAAATCAGCATGTAAAGTGACAGTGTCGGATTGGCCCAGAATACCCCACAGTATTCTAAGTGTAAAATGATAGCGTCGAGTCCTTAGATGAAAGCGAAAGCATCAAGTGGACCGATGACAATCCGAGTGATGCCGAAGCTCTGTATGAAAGTTGATTAGGTGACCTATCAGAAAGAGACACGCCATCGACTAAGATACAAGTCACAAGAAAAGTCCACTTCTTGAAAAGGGCCAATAAGAAGACCCCTGAAAGCACATACAAACTTGATAACTTTGTAGTCGTGATTTTTGAAGGGGAAATGTTCTCCAGAAGAGTGATTGCTATCAAGCCAGGAGGCTACATGGTAAGCGTCATGGTGAAGAGGTGAAAAATATACTGAAAGAGGCCAGAACGTGATGATTCCATTTACTATTCTAAGGACGAAGTTCTTTACAAGATAGCACCACCACCAGGTAGGAAAACGTGGTCTTTTCAAAGTGAAAGATTCAAATTTAGATTAAGTGCTGTTGTGATATTTTTTTATGTAGCGAAACACTAAATAAAAATTTTGTATATTGATTTAATAAACATTTGATGGAGTAACTCCGTACCAATGTTAGATTTTCCATGTATTTCAAAGTGAAAACAAAGCTGTCGCAAAATAGCCCCACTAGGTGGGGTAACTTTGTGACAACTTGTAACAATATACAACGCTTTCTGTTGAACATATTGATTTTTATAAAATATCGATACATAGTGGGAGGTTGTAGCAACTTCTTAGTATTACTTATTTTATTAATCATCTTTTGATGTTGCTTGTTGCTGTTCGTCTTTCTTCCGTGGTTGCTTGGATAAATGGTGAGGATTTTCCGCCATATGCAAAACACCTGATTTTTAATTTTTCCCAAACATGTTTCTGCACATTTTGTGCTATCATCAGTGGGATGGTTTATTTTTGTTCTGGAAAAAACATAGTTACTGTACAATAGTCTTTTCACGTACTTCTAAAATGTTTTTGTAGGTTCATTTGTTTTCAATTTTGCTTAGGTTATCTGACGATATAACTATTTCAGTTTAGTGAAAATTAGGCCTAGATATACGAGTATCACATTTTTTACATACCTTTTGTATTAGATTATAAAAAGATATAAAAAAGCCAAGATCGCTGATAATCAATTTTTATTTACGACGACCGGTTTCTCTGAACTATGTCAGCATCATCTGGTCAAATAAGATATTTTACAAGCCAATAATATAATAATAAAAGCTATATAACATAATTTACAGTGCATAGGTGCACTATGTCATTATAATAAAACATAATTATCACAGTGAGTGACAATAGTGGCCTTGTAAAATATTTTATTTGACTAGATGATGCTGACTTAGTTCAGCGAAACCGATCGTCGTAAATAAAAATTGATTATCAGCGATCTTGGCTTTTTTATATCTTTTTACAATATTATAAGTGGATCGCCTCGTAGAATGTAAACCAACTTTTGTATTAGGCTACATAAAACTCGTTAAGTAACCTATTTACAAAGTTGTCATCTGCAAACATAACAAACTGTTTAAAGTTTCTTACTTTCTAATTTTCGGTTCGAGAAAAACGCGTCATTTCTGTTTAGTACTGACGACTCATTTCTTTCTCTTTAGAATCTAGTTGTTGCTGTCATTACTTATTTTAGTTCATCATTGACACTGTTCCGCCCATCCGAGAAAAACCTTAAAATCTGTCACAATGTAACCCCTTTCTACGGTCACCTGAACGTTTTGTGTGGCACAGTCAACAAGTTCCGAGATTTGCCGCCTGGAGGGTAGGCACCCACACAACTCTGTGTGTTGCACACGCTGCTGCAATCGCAGGCGGCTGATTCACGTTTCTGCTTCTTATCCTAAAGGAAATACCACGTTCCGTCTCCAGTTATTAACCGCTTGACAAACGCCGGATCATCGACCGCACAAATCGTAATGCGATCGTCACGAAGGTCTTGCGACAGGATTCGTTCTGCATAACACAAGACATGTAGAGAGAGGTTGTCAGTCAGAATTTTGTGTTCAGTGCCATGGCTGACCCCCAGTGGGCTGACCAACTTGGCAACTTCCTGGATCTTGCGTTCCGTTCGAACAGTTCGTGACCGACCAGTAGGGACATCATCTCCCAAACTTTCCCGTCCACGCAGAAAACTTGGTTACCACCTAAACACAACACTGTAACTACTCAATGCGTCCTAACTGTACATCAACTCTTTATTCAAACGTTTCAGCAGCGGGAATGCCTAATCTCTGGCAAAACGTGATGATTGCCCGTTGGTTAAACTGTTACATGTAAAGTTTCGACTAATACATTCAGCTCACCGCCAAAACAAGAACCGCGCGATTGCTTCCAGTGCATTCATTCAACTGTGTCTTGCCGGGACGAGAGAACTACTAACATGGTAGCACACCATGGCGTCACGTATAAGCCATAATGCACCACAAAATCGTCATGCAGTCATTCAGATCTTATTGACATTCCCACACAGAAAAGATATCTACATTGTGCAAAAATGGACAGTTGACGCAAAATAATAAATTGAGAACTCATCCACACTAGTGTTAAGAGAAACGCGATAACCTTCATTTATACTATAAATTAGTCAAATCTACAGGCCGTAAATTCAACTAAATTCGTAGGAATTACAATTAAGAACTGTAGAATTAATATATTTTTTGAGTTATAACGGATGCAGTTTTACTGCAGGGACAGCCGATAACTAGTATGCGAAACCATTTTTTTCGTTTAATTAATTCTTTTCTTGTCAGCGAGAAAATAATTCGTAAACGTTTGAAATTATGTATAAAATTTATTGCAACTCGCGAAGAGCTATCATTCTCAAATACTGGATGAATAACGTCGCATTGTGGAGTAAATTCACTTATATTAACGCTCTGATCTTCCCGGAGGTCCGTTTCTATTAGTATTTTCATTGTTTTATAAACATTGTCCTATAAATTATAACCGCGGCGCAGCGGTCGAGCGCATTGAGGCGCTATGCCGCGATGCGCGAGGCCGCTCCCCGTCGGGGGTTCGAATCCCCCCTCGGGCACGAATGTTTGTGCCGTGTTTAGTATGAGGTAGTTCATAAGTAGTTTGTAAGTTTAGGGACTGATGGCCCTGCAGTCAAGTTTTTTTTTTATAAATTACAAACAATTTGTGTTAATAATTTTCAGTCATGACATATTAAACTGACATATTAAACTGACAGTTCAGCCTTTGCCTACATTCTGTGGAACTGGAATTATTATTGCATTCAGTCGCTCGCAGTAGCCATTTAGTTTATCAGGGACAGTAAATGTAAACTGAACACCCACAACAAGGGTTGCATTCAAAAGTAATCACTATACGCAATGAGTCATTTATCTGGCTCGGAGACGAGACGGTCAGGCTCCTCGCTGCGGAGCGTGCGGTTGCTCACCGTCGGAGGTTCGAGTCCTCCCATGGGCATGGATGTATGTGTTGTCCTTAGGTTAGTTTATCTTACTTTAAGTAGTTTGTAAGCTACGGACTGATGACCACGCAGTTTAATCCGATAGATTTACAAACATTTGAACATTTTGATTTTCCTGTTTTGCAGAACGCAGTCGACTGATGAAGCTTTCCACAAACGCACCCGCCGCTTCACTTCCCCGACTGGATGAAAACGACGCTGGACGTCGGTTTCTGTGATCGCCAAAGATGTGAAACTCACGTGGTGGAACTTGGGGCTGTATGTAGGATGTCCAGTGTTGGTCACCCAGATCGCTGATTCGTAGCATGCCCCGCTATGGCAGATGGACGAAGGGTAGGTTTTAGCTATTTTAGCTGAGAAACACTACAACACCCAGAATCTTTCATCGTGTGGTTCTACAACTTCAGCGCCTCGAGAAATGTCATGCGTGGTAATCGGTTTCAGCCGGAAATGTTTATAAATAAAGCAGAATTTCGGTGTGTTTATGTGTACGTATTGCATACTAATCTGCAGTTCTGATCCCATCTTTATGAAATTTTGTACACGTAAGCTTCAGTCCATGAGGACGGTCGCCATAAGGATCACTTACTACACATACTTCACGAGATATGACGTCATAAACAATGAGATGCGAGAAAAACTGCTGCATTACACGAAAATGTAGCACATTTGCTCCTAACCGATTCCAACCAAAATTGGTACACACATTTCTTACCTTGAGGTACCAATTCTGTAATGGTAAGACGTACATACGACACATAGCCCAGGAAATATAACGTCATAAACAATAGGAGTTGCAAAAAACTGACACATAATGCGGCGAGACTTTATAAATGCGCTATATGGGAATGACAGTACTTAGTCTTGCAATAAGCTTTAAACATAATTTCAAACTTTTTAAAAACTCTTTCTCAGTGACAACTTCATCAAAATAATGATAGGAAGTAAGTATCTCGCTCACTACTTTTGCGCTGTTCAAGTAGCAAATCTGAGGCATTCGGTGTGACATTACAGTTTATAATTCATTCACTACAAATTGTAGACGCAGGAAATTTTACAGGTAGTATACACACATACATATGAATGTACTTTAGAAATTGTATCACAGTACGACACGAAGTTAATGAGAATTGAGCACAAAAACAGTAACGGTCATGGAAAGCCTCCCATCATGCATCAGGTTTTAATATCTTACTTCTTTACAACTAATTCTTTTCGCAACGGATTTTACCGACATACAGCACTTATACACTTATAACTACAAAAATATATAATTGTACACATTTTTTTCAATAAATATGAGATCGATTCCAGGCAACTTAAGAAAATTCCTGGAAAGCTGATAGTAGTGTTGACAACTCTGAGCTAAGAGAATGAAAGAGAGTACATGCAACAGTTACTCATTATTTACGATAGATCTGGCTTTTAACTTCAAGAGACTGATTTCCAGTGAGTCTTGCATTTTCTATTACGATAAATCAACCACAGGCCTATCTATTCAATACCGTGGAGTGGATTTGACATCCCCATGTTCCTCACACGGACAACTTTGTCACTTGCTCATGGGTGGCCTCACCAAAGAAATTATTCACATTAGATCATGGACAAGTAACAAGAAATATTGTTTATAGAAAAGTTGTGAATTAAATGAATCTGTGAATGATTCATACCATTTGCATTTAGGATACTATCTTTCTATGTATGGATACTGTACTTAATTTTTTTTTGTATATTATGCAAGACAGGCTTATTTCTTATATATTCTACCATAAATATAACATGATATTAGAAAAAAAATAACGAGATTGACAGAGAGAGAGAGAAGGGATAGGAGAAGCACTAACTTAGGGTTGTTCAAATGTTTGTATAGTCTATGGGACTTAACTACGGGGTCATCAGTCCCTAAACTTACAAACTACTTATGAACTAACTAAGACTAAGGACGGCACAAATATCCATGCCCGAGGGAGGATTCGAACCCCCGACCGTAGTGGCCGTGCAGACCGTGACTGAAGCGCCTCAGTCCCCTCGGCTAACTTAGGATTGAATAATTAAATAAATGCCCGGGCAACGCTACTACAAGTATAAGAGAAGCTGCTGTTACGTCCCGAAATTGATGATCTCGTTTCCCAATGGGCTACACGTCGTAACGAATTCTGCGATTACTTTTGAATCAATCAATCTGAATGCAATTATCGTGCTGTGTTTGATGTTCAGTTCTCATCTGATCGTTGCTCGAGCGTCAAACGCCTGAGATTAGACGACCTGCAAGAGAGGTATGTCATTTGTGTTGCATACGAGTTAGGCGATCGTAATTCACGTCGTTCCGATGCTCAGGGCAGTGTCGTCAAACTCTTTTTTGCTCAAGAGTCATTACTGACAGTGGAAGGATTCCTATTCTGGACAGAAATTAGTAAAAGTGTCCTCCGGAAAGTCCTGTAATATTTATATGTCATTACAGGATAGTAAATGAAAATGACCCAGATTTGTTTTTGACTTCCCTAAAAACAATGTACACAAAATTTTTAGTCAAGACATTTATGTATATTTCAGGCCACTGATGATGCCCTGCATGTAATAAATGCGAAGCGCGTATGGTAAACAAAAATACTGGTTTATTTCAGTAGCAATAGATGAAAAAATACGGTAATTATCACCGAGTGAGGTGACGCAGTGGTAACACACTGGCCACGCATTCGGTAGAACGGTGTTTCAGATACACTTCCGGACATTCACATTTAGATTGTCCGTGATTTCCCTATATCACTCCAGGCAAATGCCGGGGTGGTTTCTTTGATAGGACACTGCTGTATTCCTTCCCCATCCGTACCCAAAAATCCAAGCGTGAGCTCCAATGACCACGCTGTCAACTGTACGTTAAACCCGTTCACATTCCTTTTCGTACTTATCAATATAACACACACTACTCCAAACAGCTAGGGGATCACATGAGATATCATACACAATATACATATGTCAAAATATTTTATTCACATATTGGTTACATTCGTAATTTTTCGGTGATTCGGTGAGATATTTTGCTGTCTCAATTCTGTACATGATGTTTACATGGCGTTTACTAAGAGCCAGGCACCATAGAGTTACCATAACAGTGTGACATGTCAACAGCGGCAGAAGTCGAAAAGAAGAAACAAACAACCGACGCCAGACATCCCTTCTCCCAGGCTTAAATCAAGAAAGAGTTTCCCTAGAACAACAGAAGCGATCACCTCAACACTTTCTATCGCCTAATAGAATTATGGCGAAACACATCTGGAAGACAATTACAACGCCTTAAAGAAGAACCTGCGCCTCATGCCACCTACCATACCAGACATGGAAGACCTTGAACCGGCTACGAACCGGAGTGACACGCAACAAGCAAAACATGCTATGCCGGGGGTACATCACTGGAGATTGAAACTGTGAATGTGGTGAGATACAAGATCCCAATCACCTACTGGATTGCCCAATACTGCCCGAATCCTGTACAATGGAAGACCTGGTTCGTGTAAGAATTCGAGGATCAAGACTGTAGAATACTAGGCTTCGAAGTCGATTTAAAAATGTATAGATTTGTAGTAACTGTGTGTATATTTTATATAACTGTATTTGTCCTGGACACGAAAATACTAATAAAAATCAGCTCTTGAGATTTATTTGGCCATTCTTCCATGAGTGGGAGGTGTTGTGTGGGAGGTGCTGGTCTGGCTGCAATACGTCTGCCAAGTGCGTCCCAGACATGGTCAGTCGGGTTTAAGTCCAGTGAACACGCCGGACACTCCATTCGTTGAATTCCTCAGCTTCAAGCAAGCTGTCCACCAGTGCAGAGTTATCCTCTTGCAGCCGCGATGGAGTAGCCGAGCGGTCTAAAGCGTCTCGCTGCAGAGCGCGCGGTTGCTCGCCGTGGAGGTTCGAGTCCTCCCTGGGGCATGTCCTTAGTTTAGTTTCCCTAGGTTTAAGTAGTTTGTAAGCTACGGACTGATGACCACGCAGTTTGGTCCGATAGAATTACAAAATTTGAACATTTTTAGTTATCCTCCACCAAAAGGCGTCAATTGTCCAAACGTTTGTTAATCTAAGGGACTTAACTGCTGCTGTTATCAGGACCTAGGATTACAAACTACTTAAACCAACACTAATGATGACGCAAACACTCACATGCCCGAGGGAGGACTCCAATGGCGGGGAACCGCACGCTCAGCAGCGATGTGCCTTAGAGCGTTAGGTCACTACCGCGGGGCAACAAGAAGGAACCTATATCCTATGGCACCAGCGTAGATCACAACAAAAGGTCCCAGGATCTTTTCTACCTGTGAGCAGCCAAAGCGCCATTCTGAACGACGTACAAGTCCGCACGTCCGCCAATACTGACTCCTGCCCACAGCTTTCGTCCACCACCGTGATATGGTGGTTTCCTGAACATTAGCAAGATTGTCCTGTCTTGGTGGCTCATTTGTGAACAGAATCCGACACCATTCGTTACGACTCATAATGTTCCTCCGCCACATTCTCTAAGCCGATTTCGGACTGTTTGTGTTGTTATTGCGCGTCCTGTTCCTAACTGGGGGTGAGGGAGGGGGGCGCGTTGCAGCTGAGTTTCATGCAGCGTTTTGTCACGTCGGGCTGTTAACCGGAGATAACGGTCATCTCTTGCCTTCCTTTAATCGTCCCTTTGGTCTGAAATCGCGTCCAGGTCCTGCAAATTACACTTTGGGACGTTACAATAGCAGCAGCCAAAGGCCCCTCTGTCAATGGATAAAAAAAATAAAAATTAAAAAAAGCGTCCCTCGGTCGGAAATTAAAAATATTTGACCTAGGTTTCGGCAGTGACTAAAATTGCATTCATCATAAATTATAAAATAAAACAAGTCACATAATAAAATATACTACTCCGCTGTAAAGCTCACGTCAGTTGCGTCACAATGTTTTAAATTTTTTTAATGCCAAAAAAGAAAAATCTTGTTAAAAAAATTGCCGAAACCTAGGTCAAATATTTTTAATTTGCGATCGAGGGCTGCCTTTGTATCCATTGACGTTGTTAACGGTCGCTAACAATAGCACCTATGTTTAAAATTAAAAAAAAAGGACTCTGTGTCTATCCCGCTTCCAACCGTCCTATGGTTCCCCATGCCATAACTGCGGGTAAGTCACTTAGTAGCGTTGCACTGTACTACGTGCTCACTACAGTACCTGAACCCAAGTGCTTGTGTAATTCGTTTGGTAGGGTAAACACAAAACACCAATTTCCTGTGCAACAACTTTTTCTATTACCACTCGTCGCTGTGGCCGAGGGGACTGTGACGCGCCAGTCTCGTCTTCACGGCCACTACGGTCGGGGGTTCGAATCCCCCTTCGGGCATGGATATTTGTGCCGCCCTTATTCTTAGCTAGTTGATAAGTAGTTTGTAAGTTTAGGGACTGATGACCTCGTAGTTAAGTCCCATGAGCTCTACAAACATTTTAACATTTTTTATTACCACTCGGTTGCCGTAATGTTGTTGACTCCATTCCGTAGAACCGACAGAAAGACGTAGAACTATTTAAGTAGATTCTGCCGACGACAATACTTCAGAACGTATATATCTCATCTCATCCCCTAACTGTTTTTAGCAATGTATCGCGCAACTGAAGAACAGTGGTAATGTGAACTTTTAGACGTGTAGTTTCTGTCAGTCTTCGGCTATAACGGTGAAAATGTCCGCGTGGAGGAAGTGCGCACAGCGCCCTTGGGACTGACCTGCGCAACGTCTGCCTCAGCTGCGGTGCTCGCCTGTTGTGGCAACAAAACGTAAACAGGCGTGGGACAACACCTGCGGCTGTACAGTCACTGGGCATGAATTACTGCTGCCCCCATATCAGCCGCTGAGGCACTCAGGGCCCAGCACACAGCGAGAGGTTACCACGCGCCAAATATGTAACTGCGTAGCACAGTTTGTTTTATCACTTGGTTCATAAAACCTTCCATTCTTGTGGACACGCGACCATACGTTGGCATGTATGAAAAAATTGTTTGAAAAGTCTTGGTCGCAATTAGCTTTATTTCCTTACGCGTTTCGAGAACATCATCATCAGACTGTGGTACAAAAGAAGAAAATTACATTTTAGATGTTTATAGAGCATAATTATGATATCTATAAGGAGTATAAATCATATAAATACATGTATACTTACAAACGATTTTAAAAAAACGATGGGAATTACACCATCTTGGTATAGATTCATGAATACAAATTTAAAATACCATCATGGATGTCTGGTGAAGGTGTTGAACCAGACTTACATGCTCAACTGTGGTGAGAGGGGGGGAAACACCGTAACAGGTAACCTAGGCCCCATTCGCCACCAGATGGCGCAGGGTTGGCATTAATATTTTATGTATCCCTCTTTTTAATACTGTTATGTTTAGTGTCTGACTATGTGTGATCAGATTTGGTTTAGTTACACATATGACAATGTATTTTAAAAGATGACTGTACCATAGGTATAATTTTGTAACCTGAAAATAGTTTTTACATTTTATTATAACCACCCAACTGCTAGTCAATTTCCTTACCCCCATTTTGACTATGTGTGATTAGATAAGGTTAATTTCACATATGACAATAGTTTTTAAAAGATGACTGCCCATAAGTATAATTATGTAACATGAAAATAGTTTGCATTTTATTATAACCACCCAACTGCTAATCAATTTTCCTTACCCCCGTTTTGACTATGTATGATCAGATTTGGTTAGTTCCACATACGACAATATTTAATCTAAAAGATGACTGTACCATAGGTATAATTTTGTAACCTTAAAATATTTTTACATTTTATTATAACCACCCAACTGCTAGTAAATTTTCCTTACCCCCCTTTTTGACACAGGTCCATTTATCTATGACATATGGTTGATCTATTTTAGTCTTTAGAATTGCACCTTATTCAAATGTATGCCTCAACACAGCTGTCCACTGGACATGTCTCATGTGTCCTATTGTTCATTGTATCTTACAACATATATTATGTTTTATGTAACATGTATTATTTTTTGTAAAAACTAACTTAAAAAACAACAACAAAAAAACAAGCAAAAAACACCACACCTCATCCACCTACCACTTATACGAAAATTGTTGTGATTCAATGGCACTTGTATACTGCCTATTTTGTCATTAGTTTCGGTTTTAAACCTTTATTGTACTCATATTGTCGGACTTTGTTAGTTGTCTCGACATCATGGCACATAAATGTTATATGACGTATTGCCCCTTCATATAGTTTTCTACCTGGTACTTGTGAAGGATTATTCTGCAATGTTAGCTTGTAGCCTGTGATGTGCGGCTGTGTCACTGTAACGTCGCAGTGGCCTGGCTGCGTATTTTTTAACATTTGTCATGTGGTTTGTGCTGTATTTAGCAACGCCAAATCATATCCTTTGGCCCTCCCACGCCTCCCTTGTCGTGCGCCCTATCCCGTTAATGGTTTTAATGTACTTGAATTGGTGTTTTATATACTTTTATATGACTTAACACATTTTGTAGAAATGTCTTTCACAGTTATATATATTTTTATATGACTTAACACATTTTTATAGAAATGTCTTTCACAGTTTTTATGACTGCTCACAGTATAGTGTGCCCAAGATGTTTTATGTGCAGTTTTATTCACGCAACTTTCACAGTTTCTATGACTGCACACAGTATAGTGTGCCCAAGATGTTTTATGTATAGTTTTATTCACGTAACTTTCAATGCCAACCCTGCGCCATCTGGTGGCGAATGGGGCCTAGGTTACCTGTTACGGTGTTTCCCCCCCTCTCACCACAGTTGGGCATGTAAGTCTGGTTCAACACCTTCACCAGACATCCATGATTATATTTTAAAGTTGTAATCAGGCATCTATACCAAGATGGTTGTATTTCCCATCGTTTTTTAAAATCTTTTGTAAGTAAATATGTATTAATATGATTTATACTCCTTATAGATATCATAATTATGCTCTATAAACATCTAAAATGTAATTTTCTTCTTTTGTACCACAGTCTGATGATGATGTTCTCGAAACGCGTTAGGAAATAAAGCTAATTGCGACCAAGACTTTTCAAACAATTTTTTCATACATGACAGTTTGTTTTGTTTGCAGATGATACAAGTATTGCAATAAAAAGTACGTCAAGCATAGTTACAGAAAGGTCTGCTACTGATGTTGTCATGAACATTAATAAATGGTTTAAAGCCAACTCATTGTCATTAAACTTTGAAAGACTCACTACATGCAGTTCAGAGCATGTAAGAGATTCCCCGCCAGCATATGCATTAAGTATGAAGAAGAGCAGATAGAAGAGGTTGACAGTATTAAATTCCTGGGATTACAGCTTGATAATAAATTTAGTTGGGAGGAGCATACCACAGAACTGCAGAAACTACTCACTGTATTTTCAATACAAGTGTTATCAGACATAGGAGACATAAAAATAAAAAAAGCTTGCATACTTTGTTTACTTTCATTCCCTAATGTCATGTGGCATAAAATTTTGGGGTAACTCTTCAAGTCAGTCAAAATTCTTCAGAGTCCAAAAACGTTTAATGCGTAGTATTTGTGGAGTAAATTCACGGACGTCCTGTAGAAGCCTTTTCAAAGAACTGTGTATATTAACTACTGCCTCTCAGTATATTTATTCCTTAATGAAATTTGTCATAAATAATGTATTCTTTTTCCCAACAAACAGCTCAGTTCATACATACAATAATAGGAATAAAATGATCTACACAAGGACTTAAAAGCACTTACTTTAATTCAAATAGGGGTCCACTACTTAGGAACACACATTTTCAATAATTCACCTGCAAGTATAAAAAATTTAGCTACAAATAAAGATCAGTTTAAGAGAAACCCTAAAGACTTTCTAGTGGCCACCTCCTACTCCATTAGTGAATTTCTAAATTGTACCAAATGATGCATGTACTCATATTATATTAGTGTTATTATATTATCAGCTAAAAATAAATAAATAAATAAAACCTAAAACTGTATGTATCTGTATTTATATTATTAGTATTATCTATTATTCAACTTGATGTTCCACATCCACGAGGATCTCCTCAACATGGATCTACTGAACGAAAAACTAATCTAATCTAAACCGTTAAGAACTCATTTCCCACAGTCCATAGAGTAGTGCACAAAATGTAATCTCTGATGATGGTTGCGAAATACTGCTCCAGAGACATGAAATATCTCTTGTTCAACTTGCTATAATGCTCTTCAAAATTTCTGAGCTTGTATTCCATACACAATGAATCTTGGGAAAATATAACCTGGGAAACCAAAAATGAAACGGGGTATCGTCAGCTATGTTTACTCCCTTGCCTGAGCATTTCATGTACACTATGTGATCAATAGCATAAAGACACTCCCAAAAACATACGTTTTCATATTAGGTGCATTGTGCTGCCACGTAGCCGGCCGCGGTGGCCGAGGAGACTGAGGCGCTCCAGTCACGGTCTGCAAGGCCACTACTGTCGGGGGTTCGAATCCCCCCTCGGGCATGGATATTTGTGCCGTCCTTAGTTGTAAGTAGTTCATAAGTAGTTTGTAAGTTTAGGGACTGATGACCCCGTAGTTAAGTCCCATAGACTCTACAAACATTTTTTTTTTTGCTGCCACGTAGTGCCAGACACTTACAACAGGAAAATGTCTACCGGCGGATTATGCTAACTAGTTCTACATCATTTCCTTTCCTCCTTCATGTTGCCATGGATGACGCACAACAGTTTGCGTTTATACCGAAAAGACAGTATACGCGAGGGTTGTAGTTACTCCCCACGGCACTGCGTGAAGAGTAGAAACTCTAAAACAAAGTTCACCAACCTGACGTCTTCTATATAAGTCGTCCCCACGCAGATGATAGCACGCAGGTCGGAGTTCCTGATTGATTATTATACTATTGGCAAGAATTGAGTAAAACTGAAGTCCTCGGGAATCGGGATGCCAACGACTTTATTTAAAAAAATAAAATAAATAAACAATGTCTTATGACCGCCGCCTATGTTAGTCCACCGAGGGCGTGTTCTGAACTCACATGTTACTCCTCCGAGTGCCTGTCATGAACTGTAGTGTTCATGCGGCTCGATGCAAGGCTGCCTTCGCTCCACAAGTTGGGGCGTAAACATGGCTGCCTTGCATCGTCCGTCCTATATTGTTTTGTTCATGTTTTAGCGATATTTAATATGTTTTACAGACTCAGGGTATAGTTTAGCTTTGAGTTTGACATTGAATATATTATTGGTTTATTAAAGATTACTAAAAATATGATTCCATTTTGGCGCATGACCGCCATTACTACAGCCAATCGGCGTCCAGTGCCTGCCGCTAGGGGAATTGGGGGAGACTTGCCAGTGCTCTTTCCCATAAGAACCCGACCTATTGTACCACCTGTCGTGGTTCTCACCAGATTTTACCATCTGTCGCCTACTGGTCCTAACCGGCTGCAATGAAGCAATACTCCGATCTTAATGTGCTGGCTTTAAGCCAGAAATATCACTCCATATCAGCGACCTCAGTAGTCGTCAGACATCGTAAGAGAGTTGAATGGGGCGCCCCAAGGAATTCACGGACTTCCAACGAGGTCACGTGATTGGGTGTCTTGTGTCTCAGAAGTCTGTACGCGAGATTTCCATACTCCCTAATATCCCTAGGCTCACTGTTTTTGAAGTGACAGTGATGTGAAAACGTGAAGGGACACGTACAGCAGTGTAATAGGCAGGCATCTATCCAGACCATCATACGGGAATTACAAACTGCACCAGGATCCACTCCAAGTACTATGAAAGGCAGAAAGTGAGAAAACTTTTATTTAACGATCTAGCGGCTGCACATAAACCGCACATCACGCTGGTCAATGTCAAAGGACGCCTCGCTTGTTGTAAGGAGCGTAAACATTGAACGATTGAACAATGGAAAAGGGTGGCGTGGAGTGACGGATCAGGGGACTCAGTGAGGCGATCCGATGGCAGGGTGTGGGAATGGTGAATGACCGGTGAACGTCATCTGCCAGCGTGTGTAATGGAAAGTGAACAATTCGGAGGCGGTGGTGTGGTCATGGTTACATTCAGACTGCTTGCACCCCTTGTTGTTTTGCGTGGCACTATCACAGCAGAGGCCTACGTTGATGTTTTAAGCACCTGTTTCCTTCCCACTGTTGAAGAGCAATTCGGGGATGGCGACTGCATCTTTCAACAAGATAGAGCACCTGTCCGTAATGCATGGCCTGAGGCGACAATAACATCCCTGTAATGGTCTTCCCAGCACAGGGCCTTGACTTGAATGCTGTAGAACATCTTTGGAATGTTTTGGAAACCCGACTTCGTGGCACGCCTTACTGATCAGCATCGATACCTTTCCTCCTGCCGCACTCCGTCAAGAATGGGCTGCCATTCCCCAAGAAACCATTCAGCACCTGGTTAATTGTACGCCTGCGAAAGTGGACAATGGTCAAATGTTTGTATATCTGTCAGGCCAAACTGCGTGGTCATCAGTCCGTAGCTTACAAACTACTTAAACCTAGGTAAACTAACCTAAGGGCAACACACAGACACACACACACACACACACACACACACACACCCATGCCCCAGGGAGGACTCGAACCTCCGGCGTCGAACAACCGCGGGCTTCGCAGCGAGGTGCCTTACACCGCTCGGCTACTCCACCGCGGCACGAGGGTGGGAGTTATCATCAAGGCTAAGGTAATTTGAGGTAGAATGAATGCAACGGATAAAGCCCTGCATAGAGGAAGCAGCACCAACCATCGACGGCCGCCATTGTTGGACCTGTAACGATACATATAGCAGCATAGTACAAAATGAGAAGCAATATATAATGAGCCATTGTTGGATCTGTAACGATACATATAGCATCATAGTACAAAATGAGAAGCAATATATAATGAGCCATTGTTGGATCTGTGACGATACATATAGCAGCATAGTACAAAATGAGAAGCAATATATAATGAGACATTGTTGGACCTGTAACGATACATATAGCAGCATAGTACAAAATGAGAAGCAATATATAATGAGCCATTGTTGGACCTGTAACGATACATATAGCAGCATAGTACAAAATGAGAAGCAATATATAATGAGCCATTGTTGGACCTGTAACGATACATATAGCAGCATAGTACAAAATGAGAAGCAATATATAATGAGACATTGTTGGACCTGTAACGATACATATAGCAGCATAGTACAAAATGAGAAGCAATATATAATGAGCCATTGTTGGACCTGTAACGATAGATATAGCAGCATAGTACAAAATGAGAAGCAATATATAATGAGCCATTGTTGGACCTGTAACGATACATATAGTATAGTACATATCGCATAGTACAAAATGAGAAGCAATATATAATGAGACAAAAATTTTTCGCTATTCTATATTTATATTTTTTATTTATTTTTCTCATGAGGAGATATTTTTCTTATTTTCTATTTCATAAAAATATAACGCAAATAATTTCATTGGCAATACATTTTTAGATTCGTTGCCATAGATTATAGATTTCATTATCATTGAGGAAGACCTCTGATTAAAAAGCAATGTCTGTGGCTGCTATCTTGTCTTTCTTTAAGTCTACATCAACATCTACATAGATACTCTGCAAATCACATTTAAGTGCCTGGCAGAGGGTTCATTAACCACTTTCGTAACTTTTCTCTACCGTTCCATTCTCTAATAGCGCGCAGGAAGAAAGAACACCTAAATCGTTCCGTTTTCGATCTGATTTCTCTTATTTTATTGGGATGGTCATACCGCCCTAAGTAGGTGGGTGCTAGCAAAATACTTTCACATTCAGAACTAAAAGTCGGTGATTGAAACTTCGCAAACAGATCACGCCGCAATGAATAACGTCTTTCTTTTAATGATTTCCACCCCAATTCGTGCAACATTTCCGTGACGCTTTCCCCCCCGTAACGTGATAAAACAAAACGAGCTGCCATTCTCTGAACCTTCTCAATGTCTTCCGTCAGTCCCACCTGGTGTGGGTCCCACAAGGGGTAACAGTACTCCAGGAGAGGACGCACAAATGTGATGTAGGCAGTCTCTTTGGTGGAGCTGGTGCATCTTCGAAGCGTTCTGCCAATGAAACGGAACCTTTGGTTCGCCTTCCCCACAATATTTTCTATGTGATCTCTCCAGTCAAACTTGTTCGTAATTGTAACTCCTAGGTATTTGGTAGAATTTACGACCTTAAGGTTTGACTGATTTATCGCGTAATTGAGGTTCAGCGGATTTCCTTTAGTGGTCATGTGTATTACTTCACACTTTTCTTTATTTAGTGTCAATTGCCAATTTTCGCACCATGTAGAGATTTTAACTAAATCGCTTTGCAGTTGCTTTTGATCCTCTGTTGACTTCACTAACCGATAAACGACAGCATTATCCGCGAACAGTCTAAGGGTGCTATTCAGATTGTCTCCTAAATCGTTTACAAACACGAGGAAGAGTAGGGGACATATAACGCTTCCCTGTGGAACGCCAGATACCACTTCTGTTTTACTGTAGCTGATGATTAATTAAATTTTAAAGTGGGAGTTTCGTCTTTTCATTTGTAAAGTAGTGCGTTTCAGTGTTATTTTTATTTTAACTATATCAAGGCCTTAAAGTAATAAGTGCCCTCGACCTTGAGAAAAGGTACTGGTAATGACAAATCTAGGCGGAGTAATTAACAATATTCTTGCAGAAAACTTTTTGCACATCAAAAAGAAATGTTAACTAAAAAGATCTATGACGAACATCGTCCTTTCTTTGACCGCAAATCAAACTATAATTTTTTCTCTAATTATTAATTTATTTTATTGCTACATTATAGACCATGCGTTTGGCAAGCTGGTCTCATAGTGTAGCACAGGGCCGTTGTATTAAAACCAGTTTATGAGCACTTTACGGTGGAAATTAAAGTGCAGATGACAGCGTAGTGGTTAAAATATATTTTGAAGCATAGTACTGCGTCAATGAATGATAGATATACAAGACACAATCTGTCAACACGACGAAATTTGTAATTCGTCAGCAAGAGCAATTTTGTAGACACTTTCATTTGCTTGCCAGCAGGAATAAAGTCAAAATCAATTTCTGTTCAAATGAATACTCAATAGCTTCCTTAAATATTATCAAAAATTTTTTAACAAACATCTCTTCTTACCTTGACATAACGTGCGTTATGATAACCCTTACTAAACATTATATTTATGACAATACGTCTGTGAAAGACCGGAACAAATTGTGCAGATTACGATTATGTCAAAGTTTTCATTATATATTACTAATGAATTAATAAAAATAATGAACTAAAAATTAAGTAATTATTCTAATGTTATTGCACTTCACATAATGTTTACAATACTTACGTTCCCCTTTTGCATTTCTCATGCTCGTACTCTTGGTCTTGTATTGTAAAGACTTTTTTTGTAGTCCAAGCCGATTATGCTACTTCGAAAGTATGTACTCAGTTGATCTAGAATTGCATGGGTAAGTATCTGTTTGTTATGAACCATTACCTCAATTGCAGCCTTAATCAATCATGCCTTCATGCAATACTGAAAGTTTAACAAAAGTGAGGAGTCTTAGCTCACACAGTTTAGCTGATTCATAAGCAAATGTATGCAAACACATCCTTTGAAATTCCGTATTTGCTTTCTTCTTGCTAGATGTTGAATGCTTTGTATACACAATCTGGAGCTGAGCTACAACTAATAGTAGGACACCGATGCATTCTTCCAGGAGGAGCGTATCGGTTGGTGTAGTAGCTGTCTTTCGTACGTCTTATTTCTAATGTATATTATGAAAAAAACATTAAATGAAAATTCCTGTTGGTCATAATGTTCCATTCGTTTTGGCTGTTATCTGAGACGTAGAAAAAGAATATAATAACGGTCAAATGGTGGGGAGCGAACCAACCCACGACTTTACCTGTGTGAAGCAAGAACGGTACCTATTACGCTATACGAGCCGTAAGACTATGCGACGGATACCCGATACTACATCGTAATGCAACCATGGCTTTGTAAGAGTGTTATTAAATGAAGGTTAGAATTGTACAGATATCTGTTTATTATACAGGAAGACAGCATAGAGATATTGTATTAAACACCACGTAGCCGTGAGTCAACTAGAGTTAGACACAGAAATACCAACGATATCGCTCAAAGTGCCACTGTAATGCCACTGCCGTGTGAAGGCTTGAATTCTATACCATAAGTTATTAAGATCTTTAGTAAATAGAAAAGGAACTTTATGGCGCACAACCTTCGTATGGAGAAATAAACCCTAAATTAGTACATTTTTGCAATATACATGATGGCTAGGTTGGTCCAGTAGCACGTGATATGGAACTGACCAATGGTAAGATACGGTTGTCGACAATCTACATTTAAAAGGTTGTAGCTAATTTCTGTATGCAGGGCTTTACTCACGGAAGGCCAGCGTTACAGGCCAGGGTAGATTGGTGTGCTCGAACAAGTTCTCCTGTGGCCGGTTGAGCCATTCCGTCAGCCGCCTTTAGCTAGGAGGTAACAAGTTCTCAAATTGATTCCGTATTTCTTGATTTCCAGAAGGCTTTTGACACCGCACTTCAGAAACGGGTTTTAATCAAATTGCGTCGTTATGGTATATCGCCCCGAATTAGTGACTGGATAGGGGATTTCCTGTTAGAGACGACACAGTTTGTAGTAATCGATGGTAAAGCATAGACTAAAACAAAGGTGATATCGGGCGTTCCACAGGGTACTGTTATTGCTCCTTTGCTGTTCCTTATATACATGAATCATTTGGGGGAAAATCAAAGCAGCTCTCTTAGGTTCTTATCAGATGACACCGTCATTTGCCGTCTAGTAAAATCATCTGGAGAATCAACTGCAGAACGATCTGAATAAGATATCACTATGGTGTAAAAATTGGCAATTGACTCTAAATAATTAGAAGTCTGAAGTCGTCCAGTGAGTACGAAAAGATATACGTTAAACTTTATTTACAAGATAAATCAATCAAAAGTGAACTGCACGAAATATCTAGGAATTATTATTACTTCAGACTTAAACTGGAAAAAACACGTAGATAATGTCGTGGAAAAGGCGAACCAGAGATCGCGTTTTATTGGCAGAACCCTTAAAAGATGCAACAGAACTATTAAAGAAACTGCATACACAACGCTTGTCCCTACATTTTTGGAGTATTGCTGTCCAATGTGGGATCATTATCAGGTGGGTTTGAGGGAGGACATCGTGTTTCAGTCCATACCTTACCTTTTGGTTATGTTGTGATTGCCGATGTAAGCACTCTAGAATTTGGTAAGAGCATTTGTTTTCCTTTATCTGTTGGAATGCACTGCTCACAGGCAGATGTACATTTACATAGATACTACGCACAACACACTGAATTGCATGGCAGAGGGTTCATCGAACCACTTTTATAATATTTTTCTACACCTTCTATTCTCAAATATCTCGCGGGAAAATGACACACCTAAATATTACTGTTTTCGATCTGAATTCTCTTATTTTGTAAGGTATCCCGAAAAATTTTAAATAAATAAATTAATTTTAATATAAATTTGCAAGGTATCTGGAATAGATTAATGTTTAATGGAAATTGATCAGCACTATATACTATCAAAACTGAACTTTTAAAAACAGAACAATGTGGTGACTACGATCACCGAGTTAAGCCTTGGAAAACATTAATATGCGCAACGGACATTCCCGGGAAATGGGGAAACTCACACTAGACTTTATAGCCCTGTCTAATGTACTTCCAGAGGGTTAACGAAATTGATTAAGTTGAATAATGAAATGGGGGAAACAATCTTGACTGCGACACAGATAAATAAAAAAAAAAAAAAAATAACTTACCTCGTAACTTCGTATAGATAAATAAAGCTCCTACTGTCGTCAACGAAACTAAAGTAAGAAAGAGTCCATAGAGTCTACTTTAGGAATCACAGAGAAATATTTAAAGTTCTTCGAAGGGAATGCAGAAAGAGAATTTCGTAGTAGCGCGAGTCGGAATCCACTAGAAGCCGATCGAAGATGGAGAGTGTAAGTCAAAGAGAGTCCTCAAGCGTAGCCAGTATAGTCTCCCGTCCGGCAGTGCTGCCTTGTTTGCTTCTACCGCCCCTAAAAGTAGCAACGCACGTTAAATATGTTGTTGTCATCATCATTGGCGGAGGCGAACCTGGAAATGGGTCTCATCTGCTGGGCTTCGTAGTTGACTGTATGCAGCTTGAGATACGCCTTCGGCGTAGGCTGTCCGGGAACACTACTCCGTTAAGAGGTTTGCCTTCGCGTAGGGGCTATTCTGGATCCAACATAACAACAGCAAACAAAATTCTTGGTTCACCTAGAAAATCCGTTAGTAAAGTCAGTATGTACGTTTCTTTCCGTTCCTGAGGCTCTGCGAAATGAAAATGAAGTTAGAGAAAAAGTGTTTTATCAGAAAACATTTCAATAGCAACAGACTGACTTTTTTCCATTTTCTGCAGTAACATACAGATCAGATGGTTTACCAACTATGGAGCATGCGATGGTATATTTGCCCTTGATAATGACAATCTTTTCTACGTTCTCTTCATCTACCCCCAGACTCACTCTCTGTCAATCTTCTCGTCCTTCTTTATTTACTTCCTCGCTCTCGCATTCTTCCTTCTCCACCTCCGCCTTCCTCCTTCATCCTCCGCATTTGTTCATCTCCTCATTTCCTTCCTTCTGTTCTACATCTTCACTTTTTTCTTTCTCCATCTCCTCCTCCTGCTTCGCCCATTTCTCTATTCCTCGACCTAGCTATTCAAGAAATTACAAATTAGGGCAGTCAAATTTCATGACAATGGCGGAAAACGATCACGAAGTTTTTCTTTACGTGTATTAAAGATAATAATGACACCTATAAACAACTACTTACATACTATTCATAATTTTCGATTTGCAGCTCTTGTGATTACCGTGTTTGCAGTCATTTCTTCGTACTTTGAATCTCGTAGAAATGTCGAAGAAACTCATCAAAGGCGTGATAATCTGTGCCGTGATAGGAGTGTTCCTTCTGCAACGACTTTTCTCGTTATTGTCAAATTGTTTGCTGAAATTTCAAGTGTAGTAGTGAAAGACTCCGAGGTATGTTTATTCCAGATGTAACTTTGAACAATTTTCAACTCATTTTTATTTTTGCCGATTACAGCGGCAACTATGATAAAACGAAAAAAATGTTTCATACAAAAGTTACTTTTTTTCTTTTTTTTACGAGGAATCCAATCTGAAGTTTATTATTATTATTATTATTATTATTATTATTTTTAAGGGGGGGATTCGTGTTTAAGATTTAAAAGTCTCCTCGCAGCACCAGGGGGTCGAACTTTATTTTGATGGATGAACAACTTTTATTACAATTTTTTTTAATTCGATTAGTATTTTTCCAACTATTATTGTATACTCAGGAACTTGTGCAACATTGTAAGTCAATACATGTACACTATAACACGATTTTCAAGTTAATACTTAGAAACTAGTCACATCGGAGCCAGGATCCTTCGCTTTACAGCGCAACACTTTTCCCCCCTATATTCCTTGAGTACATCTGTTACTTAAGGACTTGGTACAGTGCTTTTTTCCCCTGGTTTTTTTTTGTTAGAGACAACATGCAGAGTGCTTTCTTCCAGGGACGCCGGCCACGGTGGCCGAGGAGACTGAGGCGCTTCAGTCACGGTCTGCACGGCCACTACGGTCGGGGGTTCGATTCCCCACTCGGGCATGGATATTTGTGCCGTCTTTAGTATAAGGTAGTTCATAAGTAGTTTGTAAGTTTAGGGACTAGTGACCCCGTAGTTAAGTCCCATAAGCTTAACAAACATTTGAACTTCCAGGGCCTGTTTTGCGACAATATTCCATTGCAGTAGCACCCACCCAATATTTATTACGCAGGTAGATTTTTCAGGAGGGAAGGGACGTAGGCTGTGTGGACATCTGGACAGTTACCTTTTAAAACTGGTTGTTCTATCGCAATTGATTTCAAATTTTTGCAAAGCTATGGGACCAAACTTCAGTAGTCATCAGTCTGCAGACCTACAAACAACTTCAACGAACTTAAGCTAAGGACAACACACCCACCTATATGAGGGAGGACTCGAACCACAGACGGGGAGCAGCCGTCACTCTGCAGCAAGGCTTCTTAGAACGCACGTCCAAATCCGTACGCCTAGAATTGAGTTCCAAATGGGTTTATTTACCAATTTCTAACGTAGGGTTGCAATAGAGCACCCCCTGCTCGAAGGGGAAGTCATTTTGATGTAGACATAGGAGAGGGAGGAGAAGGAACGTGTAACCCCAGTGAACACTGCCAAGTTTTAAATTTAACATTTAAGAAATCATTCACGCAGGAGGACCATAAACATACCTTCATTTGACGGTTGCAATAACTCCCTAATGGAGGACATGGTATATGAATAGAATGTGTAGAGGAACAGCTGAGAGAGTTGGAAATTGGACGCGATATCAGACAGCAGAAGGCAAGATCGTCCACGGGTACCACCAGCTTAACAGTCCGTTGAGACAGGAGGCTGAATGCAACTCAACTGCAACGCACCCTCCAGGCAGCAACAGGACGCGCAGTATCAACACGAACAGTCCGAAATCGTCTTCGGGAATGTGGCCCCTACGCACGGAGGCTTATGTTGTGTGTCCCATTAATACCACGACACCGTTTAGCCCGCAGAAACTGGGCGGAGGAACATCAGGATTGTTCACAGATGAGTGAAGATTTTGTCATATATTCTTCAAAATGAAATTCCAAGATCGCGAATTAATAAATTATTAAATACGACCGGTTTCGGTGAATTGTGTCACCATCATCAGGTGACACAGTTCACCGAACCGGTTGTCTTTAATAATTTATTAATTCTCAACCGTGGCATTTCATTTTGAAGAAAACTATCAGATCGCCTCCTAAAACGCCAATGTCAGGTAATGTTATCAATATTTTGTGTTCAGCCGGACAATCGTCGTTCCCTCATATGGAGAGAACGTTCAGAGATCATGTTTGTTGCGGTGGTGGACGAGTGGTGTGGGCAGGAGTTAGTATTGGCGAACGTGAGGACCTCTATGTCGTTCAGAATGGCGCTTTGACTGCTCAGGGGTATAGAAAAGAGATCCTTCGACATTGTGTTGTGACCTATCCTGGTTCCATAGGAGATGGGTTCCTTCTGATAGACGGTAAAGCTCGTCCCCACAGAGCTGCACTGGTGGACAACATACTTGACGCAGAGGAAATTGAACGAATGGAGTAGCCGGCTTGTTCACCGGACTTAAACGCTCTTGAGCAGGCAACGATGACTTTATCACTATTATGGTAGCCCCGTCGTGTCTCGCTTTAAGAAAATGCTATATAAACCTGAAGTAAAGAGTTGAGAAGCAAAATATCTCACCGAATCACACACATATTACAATTATCACCAATACCTGCATAAAATACCTTATGTATATTGCGTAAGATGTACGTATATATGCATAATCCAGCTCATTATGTAGGTTCTGCCAAACATCTGTACCAAGCCTCTGTACGTATCTCCGCTTCATATCCAGCTTCACTTGGTGCTCCCACTATGTTCAGTGTGTTCCTCTCATAAAGGAGGCTGCCGACATGGAACTCACTTTGGCCAACGTTCATCTTCTAGCCTCATCACACGCCCATACCACCTTAAACGTCGTTTTTCCACTTCTTCAGTAATACTTTCAGAAACTCTAATTCAGGTACTGATTTCAATGTTTGCAAAACTCCATCTGCATATTTCCAGCCTTTTCCAATCTTTTCTTATCTTTTCCCGTATCCATCTCCTTATATACCGGGTGATCAAAAACTCAGTATAAATGTGAAAACAATAAATCACGGAATAACGCAGATAGAGAGGTAAAAATTGACACACATGCTTGGAATAACTTGGGGTTTTATTAGAACAAATAAATAAATAAATAGAATAAATAAAAAAAGTTCAAAAAATGTCCGACAGATGGCGCTGGACAGCAAAACGTCAGTGACTGCTTTTCTGATAAGATGAATCGCCATCTGTCAGGCATTTTTTGAACTTTTTTTTTTCGTTCTAATAAAACCCCAAGACATTCCAAGCATGTGTGTCAATTTTTACCTCTCTCTCTCTCTCTCTACGTTATTCCGTGGTTTATTAAGTTTTCAAATGTATACTGACTTTTTGATCACCCGGTACCTCAGATCAGAACCCCAGTACTAAAATTCATCCCTGCAAGTGGTGGCGACCAGGTGCTTCAATTTGGGGACAGCTGGCTCGCTGCTCGGCTACGGCGTGGTAGGGGTTTGGTTCCGTGTTAGACCTGTCGGACGAAGTGCTTGTTTAGTGCGTTGATTCTGAAATGACAACAGATCAGTGGACGAGCAAAGGATCAATTTATGGTTGTGTTTCGAGCTTGCCAAGACACTTAAAGATACGATGCGATCAGGTGCGTGTTTATGGAAATCAAGCACTGTCCGTGAATTGTGCGATCGAATGATTCGCCCGTTTTCCAGGAGATCGGAAAGTGTTTCTGATAGTCCCCGTAGCGGACGAGCGGTGACCACTGCCAGAGACGAAAACATTCAGAAAGTGACGACCTTAATCACCAACATTAACTGTGCGCATGGTAGCGGAGGAACTGTAGTTTAACCGTGTGTCCGTGCGATAAATGCTTCCCCATAAAGATAGGGAAAAGGAAAACGTCTTTTGCCGCATGACTTGACTATCAGAAGCAGGCACGTTTAGACGCTTCACAGGATTTTCTCGAAACGGCGGATGTAACACCGCATTTCTTTAGCCATATTACAACTCTGGATGAAGCCTGATGTGTCTAGCACGAACCTGATACAAAAGTGGCAAAGCCTGAAATGGCGTTTTCCGACATCACATCGGAAAAGGCCTGATCCAGAAAATCACGCATCAAAGCGATGCTCGTTACGTTTTTCGATAGTCAAAGCATTATCCACAAGGAATTTCTACCTGAGTGAACGACGTTGAATGCTGCAAGGTGCGTTGAAATTTTGAGCCGTTTCACGCAATGTCAACGTAGGGTACGACCCCAGTACACACAATCAAGTTTCCCGGTTTCTTGTTCACGACAACGCTGGCTCACACCCACCGATAATATCGTCAAACAGTTCGTGGCAAAAAAGGGGGTTTGCAACTTGAACTCTCCACATATATATCCTCCAAAGTTCTTCCTATTCCCTCCAGTCAAACTCGCTTAGAAAAAGAGATTTGACGATATTTGTGACATCCAGTGAAACGTAACGAGGCTTTTACCACCACCAAAAAGGAAGACTTCGTGCAAAGTTTCCAGGACATATATCGCAGAACTCAGCTATGCATTGCCATGGAAGGTGACGATTTTGAAGGACCGTAAAGTAACTGCAGTTCGTAGTTCATCGACGTTAATGTTAGACGACTATTTACAGAAATTTATCGTCAAAGGTAGTAAGACTTTAACGACATTCATAATGCGGGTAGTTTTCCACGCTTCTCAGTGTTCATTACGTCCTATCTCCTGATCTTTGTGCCGTACAGTCATAATTCTGCCTGTACCCTTCGCGAAAATGGGACCAATGTGTAGATAAAGCTTCATCGGAAACGTATGAGCGGTACGGCAGCACATCAGCACATAAAATACGAACAAGCTTTCAAGCAAGCAAACAAACATTCTATTGAAATAAATTACATTTTGCGATCACTTATGGCATCACTGTACAAGGTTTAGATGGAATACCAAACTGCGGCGAATGAATATTTGTGCCCGGCCGGGGTTCGACCCCGGGATCTCCTGCTTACTAGGCAGACGCGTTGACCACTCCGCCACCGAGGACACAGTGACCTGCCTCACTGCAGAGAACTCTTCCCTGCACGTCTCCAGCCACACCCAAAATTCCAAATTGTGATTTATTTCATTAAAATGAACGCTGTAACGTCGTCAAAAACATGTAATTGTATACAAGCCGAGGCTGGGCTCCTGACGACAATTAATTGTGTCTCGAAACCTCATGGTCTATTCTCCCTGATGCGGGAATACAGTATTGTGGCTGCGAGCATTACAGAACAAATAGGCTATGGTAATAGGAAAGAGACAGCCTGGCGAATGGAGATTTGTGTGTGGCGGGAGACGTGCAGGGAAGAGTCCTCTGCAGTCGGGCTGGTCACTGTGTCCTCGGTGGCGGAGTGGTCAACGCGTCTGCAAAGTAAGCAGGAGATCCCGTGTTCGAATCCCGACCGGACAGAAATTTTCATTCGCCGCAGTTTGGTATTCCATACAAACCTTGTACAGTGATGCCATAACGCATAGCAAATTGCGATTTATTTAATTAAAATGAACGCTGTACGTCGTCAAAAACATATAATTGTAAACAAACATTCATTTTTATATATTTAATTAGATGACAGTAACAACCAGTTACATTCCCTAAACGTAGTGCAACATCCTATCTATACTTTTTTAGTAGTGGCACTGAAATATTGACACCCAGAGACGCACGCAAGTTCTTACGCATGGATAATTTATTACTGTTTGCTCGCTATCTATATTACACGAGACGTCAAAAGCGCTCATAGCGGAACTCAGTACCAGCGGCGTCATGACTTTTCATTTCAGTGGGAATCGGGACATACCCGATAAGCTTTTGCCAAACATCCACATATGTGAAACTGAAGCTGTGACATTTTCCTGCTATTTGAGGTCACGTAAGTCGATACGTTGTGATCAGCAGAAACTGTGACGTCATCCCATAATGTTCTTTCACACAAGGGTTTGATATTTTCCTCTACTAGTTTTTGGCTTACAGTGGGTTAAAGATTTCACTCGGCGAATATTGTTACGTAATACATTACGATTACGGGATTATCATACACAAGACATGGCCGGGTTTCGGTACGGAAGTTAAACGACCTTCGCATCCTGTCGATTTTAAGCACTTCAGCTGCTAAAACTGGAACTTTTATACACTTACGTGGAAATAAAAATGAATTCTTGTGTATTAACTTCGCTAAAGATCATAACTGCCTTAACGGAACTTAATTTAGATTTTGTTTCGTTTGTTTTAATTCAGGGGTGGTTTGGAGAGGGAGGGGGAGGCAGAACCTTAAGGAACAACCGAAAAAAAAAATTGCAATTTTGTATTGGCTTCGCAACTTCGGATTAAAATAGTATTTTATGCGACGCTACACTGTTTGCTATTCAATAATTTTCACTTTAAAATCAAGCGTAATGGCTCAACCTACATTAGATTTTCTTCTGTGCGTGGTCGAGGGTACTTCGAAGTCATTTCATCGATGAGCAAATTTTTCATATATAGAGAAGGAACTACTAAAGTATCTGGGAGAGCCAGCCATGACAAAACGATTTCACTGGTGCATGAGATGTATGAGGAAGGCGAAATACCCTCAAACTTTAAGAACAATCTAATAATCCCCTTTCTAAAGAAACCAGGCGCAGACAGATGTGAAAATTACAGAACCACCAGTTTGATAAATCATGGTTGCAAAATTTTCACCCGAATTATTTACGGAAAGATGGAAAAGCTTGTAGAAGCTGACCTCGGGGATAATCTGCTTGTATTCAGGAGAAATGTAGGAACACTGGAGCCAATGCTCAATTTACGACTTATCTTAAAAGATAGATTAAGGAAAGGCAAACCTACATTTCTAGTTTTTGTAGATTTATCAAAACTTTCAACAATGTTGACTGGAATACATTCTTTCATATTATAATGTCAGCAGGGGTCAATATTGGAAACCAAACACCAGTTATAGAGTTAAGAGGATACGAAAGGGAAGCATTGTTTCGGAAGGGAGTAAGACAGGGTTTCAGCCTTTGTCCAATGTTAGGGCAAAGAAATAAAAACATTGTGTTTTGCCGATGACCTTTTAATTCTGTCAGAGGCAGCAAAGGACCTGGAAGAGCAACTGAACGGAATGGAGAGTGTGTTGAAAGGAGCGTATAAGATGGACGTTAATAAGTGCAAAACAAGGGTAATGGAATTCAATCCCAGAAAATCAAGCGATGCTGAAGAAATTACATTAGGTAACGAAGATACGAGGTGATAGATGCGTTTTGTTACTTGGACAGTAAAATAACATATGATGGTCCCAGTACAGAGGATATAAATTGCAGAATGGCAATGGGAAGAAAAGCGATTCTGAAAAAGAGAAATTTTCTAACATCGAATATTAATTTCAGATTCAGAAAGTCTTTTCTGAAGGCATTTGATTGGCGGTTGCTTTGTATGGCAGTAAAACATGGACGATAAGTAGTTCAGGCATTTCAATGTGGTTTCACAGAACAATGCTGAAGATTAGGTGGGTAGATGGCCTAATTAATGAGGCACTCAACGGAATTGGGAAGAAAAGGAATTTTTAGTACCTTGCTAGGACACATTCTTAGACACCAAGAAATAGTGAATTTACCATTGGAGAGAAGCGTGTGTGGTAAAAATCGCAGACGGAGACCAAGATACGAGTAGACTAAGCACAATAAAATGGATGTGGGTTGCCGTTCTTATGAGATGAGGAGGCCTGTGGAGGTAATGACAGAGGAAGAGGGATGGATGGTTGGATAGAAGAGGAGGAGGAGAAGGAGGAGTAAGTAGGCAAGAGAAGAAAACAAGATGATGAGAGAGGAGTAGATAGAGCAGCTGGTTAGTTGTAAGAAGGGGCTCTAACTGTCAACGTGACACACAACGGGCAATGTGTTTTAAATATTTGAACTGTTTTTATGTTTGACGTGCCATTTCCAAAAGTTAAGTTTTTTGATTGACGAACCATTTTAATGTCGTGCGCCTTCACGAAATTGAAAGCATAGGACACAGGTCAACAGATGATGGTACTCTTAAGTGTATCGAAACCGGCCGTCAAAAAGTAAATTAATTAATTCCGATCTTGGCATTTTAATACTTCAGAGGAAAAGTGTTGTCGTCTTGTGTCACATTGTAACATTACTTTTGTGTTGTTGCCTGTACCCATTAATGTTAAACTCCGCAATTAAAAGATGAATGGATTTTTGTTAAAATTTCGATTATAGAAAACTCGGATAAAAATCTGATTAAATACTCTTGACAAGGGTGGATGAAATTAATGCACGAAATGATTGAATACGTGAAATAGCGGAATACAGATTGGAGTTGAGGCAACACACAAAAATAACGTTACAGAGAAAACTTACGGAAAGTATCCGTTGTAGCTTCTTTCTGAAAATGCTGAACACAGCAGCTGAAACTGTTAAGCTGTTGAATGGTTTGGATTAACTTTATTATACTTTCCGCAGTAAAATAATGTTCAGATTGTTCGCCTCGTAAGTCATTGTTGACGTACCGTGTATTAAAGTTTGATAAGGCAAATAACAAACAGAAAAAACATCTTTAGGACTTCGCGAAACTTTATATACGAATGCAGGTTCTAAAAGGGAGAAAGGTAATGATTTAAAGTATCTGATAGGGATTTAATCAAGGCAATACACGAAGCGAAAGTGATGGTATCTGAACATCATGTTACGACGGAATATGGAGGAGCTGAAAATCTCAAAGAAAATTAATAATTAAGAAAGGATGGGACATTATTATATGAAAACTGGGTGGACCCATGGCTCTTAACAAAAGAGGGTAAAAGTAAAATTTAACAGCACTCACACTTACATCACAAAGCATTCTGCGTGCATGTCCACACTTAATAAGCTCAAACAAGAGAGAGAATGATCGCGGTTCCGTCTTCTCGAAGAAACGAAAGACGAGCGAGAAAACCTTCCCACAGATAAAATATTTCGAGATGGAGGGAAACACGGCGACAAGCGTAGCTGATTGATAAAATATATTAATTATGTATCGTTACAACATCACGTCGCTGACGATTGGAAGCAGCCACGTTTAGAGGCTTTACACGATTTTGTCAAAACGGCGAATGCGACACCAACTTCTTTAACCGTATTGTCACTCAGGATGAAACCTGGTGTTTCAGGTACGACCCTGAAACGAAACGGCAAAGCATCGAATGGCGTTCTCCGACATAATCTCGTCGGGAAAAAAAGGTCAGAGGTGAAAAATGACTCATCAAAACGATGCTCATCACGTTTTTCCATAGTCAAGGTACTATTCAGAAGGAATTTCAGCCTGAAAGAACGATGTTGAACGCTAGGAGGTATGTTGCAATTTTGACCCGTTTCATACATCGTCTGCGCAGGATACGACCCCAGTATGCACAACGCGGTTCCTGGTATTCTGTTCACGGTATCCCTGGCCCACACAGAGTCAGTATCGTGAAACAGTTCCTCCGGACGAAGCTGCAGGTGAAGTCTCTGATGAGGACGCTGAACTGTGTGCACAGTTCAGGAGGGACATGACGATATACGATTATATATTATTATGGTATTCAGTCCGGAGACTGGTTTGATGCAGCTCTCCACCCTACTCTGTCCTGAGCAAGCCTTTTCATCTCCTCATAAGAACGGCAACCCACATCCACTTCAATCTGCTTACTATACGCGTCTCTGTAAGTGCACATATGTGCAGCTTGGTTCGTAAACTGTTTTCTCTGTCTGTGGCGTATTTTGTGTGCTCAGGCCGCGAGTGCACAATCGTGTACCTATGTGCTTTCAAATGACGCCACTTGTATAGCCCTTGCAGCAGTACTCCTACAGTACTACACGAATCAGAAGTCCGATGTTAGTGAAGCTGGCATCCCGGCAGCGTCGTTATGACAACAAGTAACAAATAAGTAATACAAAAAGCTTTATGTGTTTACCTTTGTTGTGGTGAGTGAAAAGGGAAGTTTGAAGAATCATCTGAAATACAGCAAATGTGAATTATTCCAATTTTCCTGGGCAATAAATGCCGATGTTTTCATAGTACACATATGTGTACCTTGGTTCTTAGTGTGCACTTTTACAATAGCTCTGTACTTCATAACGTACTATATTTTGGCAGCTCAAGTGCTAAGTGATGAAAAGACATCACGCATACTAAAGGGAAGTGTTGCAGAATATTCAAATTATGTATCTGAGGATGATTTATTTGCTGTTATGAATCGACAGCGTACGAATTCTGACTCCCCACGTGATGCTCATAACGAAATTCAGTCTCAAAACTTTGAAGATTTAATTAATGATGATATTTTAAAAAATCCTATTTGGTTAGTATTGCTATATTTTGAAGAAATGTGTTTTTGTTTCTTTCTTTATTTGTAACAAAAGGTGTAAATTTTCACATCAAATTTTAAGAAAAATGTAGGTTAGGTGCCTATTCATGGTTCGTTCGTTACTTTTTTAGCATGCTTAACATTGGCGCATCTCTGGAGAGGAAAGTGATTCCAGTGGACCCAAAGGAGACTTGGACTCTTTCACTGAATTCTTCCCAGCTGAATTCTGGGAGGTTATGATATTAGACAAACCTCAAATCTGGTCAGACTAGTTCACTTAGTTTCAAACCAACCGCATTAGAAATTTTGCATCATGTTGGGATTAAAGTTGTCGTGGGGACTCATACAAAACTATCTGGCAGTAACAAATACTTGGAAATATGTATTGTAAAATTTTTTATTGTAAATAAAGTACGTAAGTTGTACAACTACAACATACTGTAATTAATTTTACCCTTAAATACATTATGTTCCCTTAAGAAAATTTAAGAAAAATGTTTACGATTGAAACCCGAGGTACAGAACTGTATACCATCAACGTTCAAAAAATGAAAAAATCGAAATTGCAAAAGAGAGAAATATGGAGCCTATGCAACCTAAAAAACAAAAAACAAAAAATATTCACATTTTCAAAAATTTAAATTAATCTTGGCACTGGGACTGAAGAAGATAAACGAACAGCCGCTTTATATACCTACAGCGTCCCTAACAGCACTGTCTATTCCTTCCACTCAAATTCGCTTTGAAAGAGATTTGACGATATTCCTGACATCCAAAGAAAAGTGACGAGGCGTTTGAACACCAAACCAAAGACAAAGCGCATGCAAAGTTTCCAGGGCATGTATCGCAGAGCTCATTGTTTGTTGTGATCTTCAGTCCGCAGACTGGTTTGATGCAGCTCTCCACGATACCCGGTCCTATGCAAGTCTCTTCATCTGAGAATATGTTCGGCACCTACATCCTTTTGAATCTGCTTTCTGTATTCGGCCCTTGGTCTCCCTCTACGATTTTTATCCCACGCACTTCCTTCTAATGCTAAATTTACAATTCCTTGATGTCTCAGAATGTGTCCTACCAATCTATCCCTTCTCTTAGAATATGTCCGAAACTCCTTTTCCCCCAAATCGGTTAAGCACCTAATCATTAGTTACGTGATCTACCCTTCTAATCTTCATCATTCATCTGTAGCACCAAATTTCGAAAGCTTCTATCATCTTTTTGTCTGAACTCCTTATCGTCCACGTTTCACTCCATACAAAGACTTTCAGCGAGGACTTCCTATTATTTAAAATCATATTGGATGGCAACAAATTTCGTTTCTTCAGAAATGCTTTTCTTCCAATAGCCATGTTGCATTTTATATCTTCTTTACTTCAACCATCAGAAGTTATGTTGCTACCCAAATAACAAAACTCATCTACTTTTATTGTCTCGTTACCTAATCTAATTCCTTCAGCATCGCCTGATTTTCTGACACTACATTCCATTGCCCTTGTTTTGCTCTTGTTAATGTTCATCTTATAATCTCCTTTCAACACACTGTGCATTCCATTCAATTGCTCTTCCTGGCGCTTTCCTGTCTTTGACAGAATTACTATGTCGTCATCAAACCGCAAGGTTTTCATTTACTCTCCATGGACTTTAATTCCCTCTCCAAATTCATCCTTGCATTCCATAACAGCTTACTCAATGTACAAACAACATTGGAAAAGGGCTACAACCCTGTCTTACTCCCTTCCCAACCACTGCGACCCTTTCATGCCCTTCGACTGTGTAATTTCTGTCTGGTTTGTATACAGGTTTAACATTATTCTTCGTTCCCTATATTTCACCCCTGTTACCTTCAGAATTTGGAATAGAGTATTCCATCTAACATTGTCAAAAGCTTTCTCCAGATTCACAAATGCTAAAAACCTAGGTTTCCCTTTCTTTCCTTAACCTATCTTCTAAGATAAGACGTATAGTGGGTATTGCAATCCAAACATCTTCCCCAAGGTCGGATTCCACCAATTTTTCCATTCGCCTGTAAACGATTCGTGTTAGTATTTTGCGACTATGAGTTATTAAACTGACAGTTCTGTATTCTTCACACTTGTCTGCACTTGCTTTCTTAAGAATTGGAATCACTATATTCTTCTTGAAGTCTGGGGGTATTTCCACTGTCTCATACATCTTGCATACTAAGTGGAACAATTATTTCTTCATGACTGGCTCTCCTAACGATAATAACAGTTCAGACGACCATCATCTACTCCTGAGGCCTTGTTTCTACTCAGATATTTTAGTACTCTGTTAAATTCTTCTCACAGTATCGTATCTCCTATCTCATTTTCCTCTTTTTCCGCAGAGCTCAGCGATGCATATTTGTGGAAGGCGACTATTTCGAAGGAAAGTAAAATTATCCAAAAGTCAACACAGTTTCAGCCGACCAGGTGCATAAAAATGGTTTACATGCATAGGCCTTGACATAGGTTTCGGCAAAAGTAATTTTGCCTTCTTCAGAAGTATTACATAAAGATCACATTAAAAAAGTTGTTAGAGTGCTCACTCGACCTGTGTGTGGACGTGCTCCACGATTTTGTGATGTGACATTGTTTTAAATTTTACTTTTTATTCTACTGACATGGAGTCAGCCACATTTTATTTAACAACTTTTTTAATGTGAGCTTTATGTAATACTTCTGAAGAAGGCAAAATTACTTTTGCCGAAACTTAGGTCAAGGTTTATGCATGTAAACCATTTTTATTCAACTGGTCGGCTGAAACTGTGTTGACTTTTGGATCGTGTTCTACCGTTGCTGAATTGCAGCCATGTTTATAATTTTAAAGTAAGATTAGTTAATATATGTTAATTTTACGGGACTATTCACCGAACATTATTCTCAAACGTTGTATATTCATACAGCTGCACTATCACATGGGTCTATAGAATTACATTTGCTCTATATTTATTCCTGCTTGTCTACTTTGCACTTCCTGTCTGTAATATAATTTTTCAAACTTCTCCATTTCCTTTTGTTTGCTTCATTTCCTTTCAACTGTGAGGCAAGAAGAAGAAAATATTAAGCACTTACTTACATTGCATTACTTGACTGAAAATCAGAAAAGCGTTTGCTAAAAATAACCAAACATACCTACTCTGTCACACTCATCGACAAGAGCCGTTGTGCATATTAGAACTAGGCAGCACAGTCAGGGCAGGAGCTACGCATTTCCTCCGGTGACCAAATTGCCTTACTAGCTGAATGAAATATCTCCCTTTTGGCTGTGAATAATTCTTATTGTAGAATAATGATTTCAGCCTTTGTGACTATTGTGAAGCGTCCATTCAAGTTTTACAAATATCCGACCTACCTGACAAATGTCAGTGTCTTTATAAAACCAGTGGTCGTGTTTAGGATGTTTCAGAATTTATTTGTTTTAGGCATATCGAACATTTTAAAGAATTTGATTGACCACTTGAGAATAGCTACAAATTCCGAAATCATGACTGCGCATTAAGAGAAAATTATTTTCAGTCAAATGGCTAGAATTTGATTCAAACTGTATTGATTGACTGTCATTAATTTATCCCACCAGCCACTGGGCTTTTTTAAAATTCTCATTTATTTATTTTTACCTAAACAACAAGATCTTGCGAACTTAAGCTGTATATCTCTGAAGGCTACTGAAAGAAGAGATATGGAAGAGGAAATAAATCGCACAGCCAATAGAAAGTTTCGTCGAGGAAGCAATCCTCTCTGCGAGTTTATCACTGGGCAGCGTCAGGGTCGCCCTTAGTGTGTCAGTAGAAAACGTCCCGAGTCAGTTGTTGCATCAGGCTCTTAGTGTTTCTCCAGGAGGACGATGCCAAACACCAGTGGCATTTCCGTAAAACTAAAGGGGCTTCTTTTTGCCCAAGCCGACCTCATGAGTTGTTAAACTCTCCCCCACTCCTGAAATACAACAAGGACCAGAAAAGCTAGTTTAGTGCTAAGAATTATCGGTATCATGCTTCAACAATTTACTGAATGTCTTTTGAGTAAAATCAGTACTTAAAAAAGTAGATAGGTCTACTCGTGCATCATGTTAACTGTATAACCCAAGGAGACAAGTGTGTCAGAATTACAGCTGAGCAAGTAAGCAGGACAGCAAAATAGTTAGTGGCATTTATTCATGTCACAGCAGCCTCTAAACAAGAAGTATTAAAAAATTTCTTCGACCAAAAACATCCAAGTACATTACCGGCCATTAAAATTGCTACACCAAGAAGAAATGCAGATGATAAACGGATATTCATTGGACTAATATACTATACTTGAACAGAAATATTACATTTTAACGCTGTTTGGGTGCATAGATCCTGAGAAATCAGTACCCAGAACAACCACCTGTGGCTGTAATAACAGCCTTGATACGCCTGGGCATTGAGTCAAACAGAGCTTGGATGTCATGTACTGGTACAGCTTAAACACGATACCACAGTTCATCAAGAGTAGTGACTGGCGTATTATGACGAGCCAGTTGCTCGGCCACCATTGGCCAGACATTTTCAATTGGTGAGAGATCTGGAGAATGTACTGGCCAAGGCAGCAGTCGAACATTTTCCGTGTCCAGAAAGGCCCGTACAGGACATACAACATACGGTCTTGCATTATCCTGCTGAAATATAGGGTTTCGCAGGGATCGAATGAAGGGTAGAGCCACGGGTCGTCACTCATCTGAAATGGAACGGCCACTGTTCAAAGTGCCGTCAATGCCGAGACGTATAATCAGTGGCACCCCATACCCTCACGCCGGGTGATACGCTAGTATGGCGATGACGAATACACGCTTCCAATGTGCGTTCACCGCGATGTCGCCAAACACAGATGCCACCATCATGAGGCTGTAAACAGAACCATTCATCCGAAAAAAATGACGTTTTGTCATTCGTGCACTCAGGTTCGTGGTTGCGTATACCATCTTAGGCGCTCCCGTCTGTGATGCAGCGTCAAAGGTAACCGTAGACATGGTCTACGAGCTGATAGTCCATGCTGCTGCAAACGTCGTCGAACAGTTCGTGCAGATGGTTGTTGTCTTTCAAACGTCCCCATCTGTTGACTCAGGAATCTACACGTGGCTGAACGATCCGTTCCAACCATGCGCATAAGATGCCTGGCATGTTGATTGCTAGTGACACGAGGCCGTTGGGATCCAGCACGGCGTTCCGTATTACCCTCCTGAACCCACTGATTCCATATTCTGCTAACAGTCATTGGATCGCGACCAACGCGAGCAGAAATGTACTATACCATCGCGATCGCGATAGGCTACAAGTGCTGTTTGTGTATGAGAAATCGGTTGGAAACTTTCCTCATGTCAGCACGTTGTAGGTGTCGCCACCAGCGCTAACCTAGTGTGAATGCTCTGAAAAGCTAATCATTTGCGTATCACAGTATTTTCTTCCTGTCGCTTAAATTGGCCATCTGAAGTACGTCATCTTCGTGGTGTAGCAACTTTAATGGCCAAGAGTGCAAATATGTCGTAAAAACACGAAGGAAATTGACGGGGTGTAAAATCAGTAAAGGGGTTTATACCAGATGCCAAGAAACTCTATGGCCGTAACAGCATGGAAACAGAGGATGCCGCGATGGAGTAGCCGAGCGGTCTAAAGCGTCTCGCTGCGGAGCGCGCGGTTGTTCGCCGTGGAGGTTCGAGTCCTCCCTGGGGCATGGGTCTGTATGTTGTCCTTAGGTTAGTTTACCTAGGTTTATGTAGTTTGTAAGCTACGGACTGGTGACCACGCAGTTTGGTCTGATAGATTTACAAACAAACAGAGGATGACGCATAAAATAACAAAATACTAAACATTTTTTTATTACTGAGATTGTCCTCATTACAGAGGTTTACCTCCAACATACTAATATGTCCAGAAATGAATACACCTAGTATATAAGGTTTTACACTAACTATTCACTATATTTCTCCACGTGTGTCTGTCTTGTGTGTCTTCTTCTTCTGCGCCCAGTCTATTCATTGTGAGCTGTACATTTTTGACCCAGGTGGTCACAGGTCGTCCTCTTCTTCTTTTCCCCTCAGGTTGCCACTCTAGTGTCCTCCATTCTTCTTACATACCCGTACCACCGTAATTTCTTTCTATCCATCACCTCATCTATTCTTTCTATTATTTCTATCCTCTTTATTACTTCGGTGTTTCTTCTTTTATCTTTCCTGGAAATTCTGGCCGATCTTCTCCAGAAATCCATCTCTAAAGCTTGAAGTTTCTTAGTGTGCTTCTGGTTTATGGTCCAGGTTTCCGCTCCGTACAGAACTGCACTCTCAAATATAGATTTATATATGACTTTTTTTTGTTCTGTTCATTACGTTTCTGCTCCATAGGACTGAGTTGAGCATTCCAATGACCTTTCTTCCGCTGCTAATTCTTTTAATAATCTCTGAGTCGGATTTTCCCTCAGTTTCTAAAATGGACACCAAATTACAGAAAGTGTTAACTTTTTTTTATTTTCTTTCCCTCTGTGCGTAGTTCATGTGGATCATTAGTCAAGTATTCTGTTTTTTGATAATTAATCTTCAGACCCCAATTTTTGTATGCTATTGCTAGTTGATTACACATGTAGTTTGCATCTTCCCCGTCTTGTGCTTTGACAACTTGATCGTCAGCAAATAATAAATGATGTAGATAAACTCCATCTCTTATTTCTAGTCCCATACTATTACATTTCTGTGACCACGAACTCAGACAAAAATCTATATAGATTTTGAATAATGTTGGTGACATGGGACAGCCTTGCAACAGACCTTTACTTGTTTTAAATTTCTGTGAAAGTGTATTACCAATTTTCACTTGGCAAATATTATCTTTATACATCTGTTCTATTATTTTAATTAAAGAAGTATTTATGTTTGCCATATGTAGTGCTCTCCAGAGTAGTTTCCTTGGAACAGTATCATACGCTTTTTCTAGATCTATAAAAATAAGTCCAACATTTTTCGACTTTTCTCTATGTTTCTCCAAAATCTGTCGTAATGTGAAAATATGGTCTACACATGACTACCAGCTGTGAAACCGCATTGTTCTTGTTGGGTTGTAAAATTTTTTTCCGGGTTATTTTTAATTATTTTCCCAAAAATCCTCATTAGTGTGTTTGTAACACAAATTCCTCGATAGTTCGAGCAAATTTTGCGATCCCCTCTCTTAAATATGGTACTAATATAACCCAGTTTCATCTCCTTAGGTACAGAATCTCCATGTAACATTTTATTGAATAACTGCAAAATCAGTTTCACAATTTTGTCACCACCATACTTCAGAAACTCCATATTGATATTCCCTGGTCTAGGTGATTCACCATTCTTCCCTGTCCTTAAGACCTGAAGTACTTCACTTTCTGAAATTTGGATCTCATCATCATGATGTTCATTTTCTTCCACTGTTCCTTCCTCTAGATATTCTTCTCTGTCCTCATTCAATAATTTTTTGAAATATTCTTCCCACTCCTTTTGTGTTACCAGTTGACGATTGGATTTGCCTTTTGTATCTTGTCGAAGCGCTTTTAATACTGACTATGCTTCTTTCGCTCTCCCAAATCCCAGTTTACTATTAACGTTGGCACATGTTCTTTCCCATGCTTCATTCTTTGCTAACCTTATTTTCTTTTCCACTTCATTCTTTTTTTCCTTGTATTTAGATCTTGTTCCTTCAGATTTATCATTCAACCACTGAACGAATGCATTTCGTTTTTCTTTAACTGATGTTTTTATTTCCTCTGACCACCACTCTGCTGCACGTTTGGGGTTGTTTTCTTTTATGCCCAGCACCTCTGATGCTACGTTTTTCACTTTAGTTTTTATGTATTCGTATATTTCTTCTGTGCTTCCTTCAAATGACTCATCCAGTGTCCTTCCCATCATGGCCTTAAAGAATGTTCTTATACTTTCGTCTTGTAGGCTGATAATATTAAAATGTACATTTTGATCTTTCTCACTACAGATTATTTTATTTATGTTACTTGTGTCGTTCGTTGCATTCTTCCATGGCCAGAAAGATTTCATTTTTACTAGTAATGGTCTGATCCACACTGGGCTCCTCTATAAGATCTGACATCTGCTGCCTTGAAACTACTTGTTTGTCTAATGATAATATAATCTATTATAGACCGAAGTTCCTTAGTATTCTGATGCCAAGTATATTTATGAATGTCCTTATGCTTGAAAAATGTGTTGGTAATTTTTAGATCAAATTGTGCACAAATATCAATCAGTCGTTCTCCATTATCATTATATTCTGCCTCCCCATGTTTTCCTACTATTTTACACGATTCTCTAATTCCTACTCTTCCGTTCATGTCTCCCATGATGATCAGTTCTTTTCTCCTTGGGAGTTTTTCAATAGTCTCTCTGAGGGTGTCCTAGAATGCATCTTTCTCCTTATCTTTTGTATCGTTCGTGGGTGCATATACTCCAATAATCACAACTTCCCTGGCAAATAATGTCATTTCAACAGTAATAATACGTTCATTGATAAACATCTTCTTTTTCCAAAACTATCTCATTATGGAAGGTCATACTTCAGTTGCTCCCCTAAATAAAATGATGAATAACACAATGGCGCCGCAACAGAGCGGCCGAACGCATTGAGGTGCTATGCTCTGATATGCGAGGTGGTTCCCCGTCGGGGGTTCGAATCCCTCTCGGGCATGGACGTTTGTGTCGCCTTTAGTATAAGGTGGTTTGTAAGTTTAGGGACTGATGACTCCGAACAGCAGTAGTGGAATTGCGGTACATAAGTTGCACCCAGCTTACATACTTTTCAGGGACGCCATGACGCGGGAGGTCGTGCGATCCATAACATGGCGCTCCAGACCGCTCCAGACCGCTCGGCTACTCCCGTGCGGGGTATATTTTTCTGTCGAAATTAATGTAAATGTAGGATAATGCATTCCTTTCTGGAAATTACCCAAAAATTCACCTCTGATGTTGATAACCCCTCCCCATTTTTTTTTTTTTTAGAAGAATGTCTGAATTCACACGCATAGCTGTATTACAGGAGACGTGAATGAATGTTCAAAAATGTTTAAATGTTTGTAAATCTATTGGACCAAACTGCGTGGTCATCAGTCCGTAGCTTACAAACTACTTAAACCTAGGTAAACTAACCTAAGGACAACACACACCCACGCCCTCCGGATGCACGGCGCCTGCTTGCGATTGGCTCTCGGTCGATCGCTGCCTTCTCCACGATCGTTCTCTTACGTCTGGCGTGTGGCGCTGACTTCACGCCACAACACTGCCAGCGGCTGCCCTGATTGAGTCGTGGCAGAGAGCAAACACACGCAGAGAAGGGCAGGGCCCCACCTGCGGCGCTGCCTTTGTGCCTGACACCCAGTTAGGCTCAGCTGTCCCCTCTGGCGGGGTAAGAGGTGCTTCACCTCTGCCTCCTACCTCAGAGCGGCTCGGCTGCTGCGCTCTAATTTCCGCCTGCGGCAGACATCAAAGGCCGCCCTGAGCACTGGCTGCCGGCTGTCGGCTGTCGGCTGCATCCCATCTCACTCTGGGCGCGCCCGCCCTGCTCCCACACTTGTCTTTCCAGGTAAACACCAGGCGAGCTTTCTCACGGTACTGGCTGTTCAGGAGCAATAGAAGATCCACAAGGTGCGACATGGTCGCGAATAGGAGATAGGCTAAGGAAAGGCAAACCTACGTTTCTAGCGTTGTTAGATTTAGAGAAAGCTTTCCACAGTGTCGACTGGAATACACTGCTTCAAATTCTGAAGGTATCAGGGTAAAATATAGCGAGAGAAGAGTTATATAAAAGCTATACAAAAACCAGAGAGCAGTTTAATAGAGTCGAAGGACAAGAAAGAGCCACTGAGGTTGGGAAGGGAGTAAGACAGGCTTGTAGTCTTTCACCAACGTTGTTCAATCTGTACACTGAACAAGCAGTGAAAGAAGGCCAATAACACTTGGGCAATAGATAACTCGGGTAGTAAACGTTTATGTCACTGTACATAGGAGTGAGTTATGTATGTCAGCTTCTATGCCCTAAACAGCTACCCAATCTGTTTAAACAAGATAAATACTTCATCTGTAGTTTAGCCAGATATGATGACGCGTAAATATATTTAAGCAAACATAAATTAAACTTTTGAATAAAAAAAAAAAAAAAAAAAAAAAAAAAAAAACTGGATTCTAAGCTAAAGAAGTGATCCACTCACGAAGTAATTCATTATAAATGGTGTTTATTACTCTTATTAGACATGAAACGCGTAAGTGGCCCTACTTTATAAATCGGTAAATAACTAAATATTTCCCCAACGCAGTCTCTGGCTCGCCTATCCCACGTCATTATCTACGTGTTCTTTCCAGTTTAAGTCTGAAGCAATAGTAATTCCTAGGTATTTTGTGGAGTTTACGGCCTTCACGTTTGATTGATCTTGTAAACAAAGTTTAAGGATTTCTTTCCGCACTCATGTGGACGATTACAAATTTCTCATTATTTAAAGTCAATTGCGAATTTTTACACCATAGTGGTATCTTATTCAGATCGTTCTGCAGTTGGTTTTGATCTTCAGATGATTTTACTAGACGATAAATGACGGCGTCATCTGCAAAAAATCTAAGAGATCAACTTAGATTTTCCTCTAAATCGTTTATGTAAATAAGGAACAGCAGAGGACCAATAACACTATCCTGATAACGCCCGATATCACCTCTGTCTTAGCCGATGCCTTACCATCGATTACTACGATCTGTGTCCTCTCTGACAGGCAATTCCCTATCCAGTCGCAGATTTGGGGCGCTATACAATAACCATGCAATTTGATTAAAAACCGTTTTTTGAGGTACGGTGTCAAAAGCCTTCTCTAAATCAGGAAATACGGAATCGATTTGCGAACCCTTATCGATATCACCCATCATTTCGAGTGAGTAAAGAACTATATTTTCTAAATCCGTGTTGACCTTGGGTTCGAGATAATTCAGATGGACGAGTGCTTGCGGAGCCGCATGTTTGCACTTCTCCTGGTTCTCGCGGCTCCCCGCGTGTAAGACGAGTTTCCTGGGGAGTAACTTGTGTTTTTCTTGTGCCATTCTGTGTTTTGTGCCGCCGAGGGCACGATCTTATGCATTCGTAGATCCGTATTCCTTCCGTGTCGTCTTTCTTCCACCCCTTCCCCCCACTTCTTTTCAAAGGGTCTCGGCTAGGGCTGAGACTGCATGTTTTATCCCTTTCCTTAATGGCGGTTTGATCGTACCGGCTGTTTAAATGGGGCGCACGCAGTTTCTTGAAAGTCCTAAAAGGTTACGTCCTATGCACGCATGGAGGTGAACTAAGTTTAGTGGTAACTGTTTTCAAGCTTAATGTTTGAAATTGGCAATTCAACTAAACTCGTTCCGGTTTCACGCCCCTTGCAGATATATCGTTTAGCAAACGGAGAGCTGTAGGCTCTGAAATGGTACGTGACCGGCTATTTATCTGTCGGCAAATTTAGCCGCCATGTTGATCTTGGGCTGTGATTTCATGGCCAAGACCAGGCTCTTACTGAATTTTTTTGGTTGTTCCTTCTTTCATAAGTTCGCCCAGTCCGAGAAGTTTGGCTGTTGTGAGTGTTCACGGCCTGCTTCTAGTAGCTTCATTACTTCTAATATGGCTAACTCCGAGGTAGCCCATCTTCAATTATGATTTTTATAAAAACCAAATACTTATTGTACTTGGTAAGAACACTGTTGCATTCCTTCAGTATTCACCAGTCTGCGTGAAAAGTTTGGTGTCCTTTTTTTTTCCTGTCCTAAGGGGTTCAAATGACAATGTAATTGAGGCGAGCGCCACTTGAAGAACTACGCACTTATCGGTCCAATTCCGTTTCTACACCCAACTAAGATGGCTGCCGGGCTTCGCTGCCTGTAGGCCTACGCTGACGCAGGCGGTACAGCCTACCTACTTTATTCTGTGCTCGCTGGGTGGCGTTTCGTAACAATTCAGTCATCGGCGACTGTGAGATCCGAATGGCCCGACAAGCTTGTAAACTGCACGGCGTACCCGCCCCTCTTTATACAGTCTAACTATGTGACCTTACAACGGTCGGACGCCTTCTTGATGTTGGGATGCAACAACTTTAACTAATTACTGTTACACTCCAACATTATTACATGTTAATCATGACGTCAATTTAATAAAGCGATGCCACCTGTATGGGTCATATCTTCCCATGTAACTTACATGTTTGCAACGTTTTACTGTAAGGATCACATAGAACACATAGTTAAGAAAATATGACGTCATAAACAATAGGAGGCGCAAAAACTGCCACATCACGCGACAAGACTTTATTCATAAACTGTATGATAATGAGAGTACTTAACGACTTGCAACAAACTTTAAAGACAATATGATACCTCTATTGTACTATTTCTCGCTGACAAACATATGAAAATGATTAACGGAAAAAGTTTACCGCTTACTACTTTACCATTGTGAACGGAGTAAAACTAAGACATTGTAGACGCAGAAAATTTTACCGACAATATACATACATATATCTGATGTACCTTCGAAATTGTATCACAGTGCGAGTCGAAGTTCATGATGACATAAGCAGTAACGTTCATGGAAAACCGCTCCATCATACGTCAGGTTTTAATCTATTACTTTCTTTACCACTGAACTCGCAAAATGTTTTAGGGATACAGCACTTATACAAATGAATATATACCTGCAAATTTATGCGATTGTACAACATATAATACAATAAATATAAAAATATTATCTAAATTACGGTGGTTAGTGACCTCTCACATTATGCACCTAATTTTAATACTTCAAATGTTCAAATGTTTGTAAATCTATCGGACCAAACTGCGTGGTCATCAGTCCGTAGCTTACAAACTACTTAAACCTAGGTAAACTAACCTAAGGACAAGACACACACCCATGCCTCAGGGAGCACTCGAACCTCCACGGCGAGCAACCGCGCGCTCCCCAGCGAGACGCTTTAGACCGCTCGGCTACTCCACCGCGGCTTTTAATACTTATTTACTACTGAAAGGCTCCTGTATTCCAGCCAGCTTAAGGAAATTCCTAGAAAGCTGAGAAGGTGACAGTACTGATAACAAGTTGTGAAGCGCACGCGGTTCCAGGAGGTGGAAGCAACAGACCTCTCATGAGCTGCAACAAAAGGAAGAGAATGAAACAGTGTTCATCTAGCGAGTACCCATTATTTTCAACACTTCTACCTTTTAACTTCAAGAATCTGCACTTTCAATTAAGATTAATAAATCACAGCGGAATGGATTTGACATCTGTAAGTTTCTCACCACGGACAACTTTGTCACTTGCTGAGGGGTGGACTCACCAAAGAAATTATTAATATTACGTTCCGGACAAGTAACAAGAAATATTATCATAGTCAAGTCTGGAATTAAATGAATTTATGAACGTCACATGTCTTTTGTATTTCGATTACTACCTCTCTTTCTTTGGATACTGCACTTATGATTTTGTACATTATGCACGACACTTATTTCTTATATATTCTCCTATAAATATAACATGTTTATAGAAAAAAAAGAACATGGACAGAGAGAGAGAGAGAGAGAGAGAGAGAGAGAGAGAGAGAGAGAGAGAGAGAGAGAGAGAGAATAAATAAATACCCGTGGAACGCCGGATTATCAGTTAGTTTCTCGTAAGTCACAGATTTTGACAATTTTCGCGTGTTTGACGGCGTTCTCCTTTATCTTCGCCTTTTGTGAGCATTTTAATTTATTTCCTCATAGGGAAAGAGAACAATCGCCTGCTTATTTGTTCTTGTTATTTGTAACATTGACGTGGACAGACGTGCTCGTAGATCTACGCCAATTTTTATCTACATAAGTGTCGGTGAAAAGAAAAGCTTAATAAATTCATTAAAAGTCGAAATGACTTCACTTTCTTTGTTATTTAAAATGATGATTATCAATACTTCTATTTTCAGTGCTGATATCGAAAAAACATGCAGTTAGGGATTTGTACGCCATTACTTATCGTAATGAAAATTAGTAGCAAACTTGATGAAGAATCATTTTTTCCACGTAAATAACTAAATTTAATAACTGTTCAAGTTACAAATAAATATATTACTATCAAAAAATAGCAATAGTTAAGACTTACTCCATGGAAGCAGTTAATGTTGCAAATACCCGTTCTTCTAATATACCACTCGAAGAAGCAGTTCAGAATTTATTTCTGTAGGCGGACATTACCTCTCCTTTATTTTACAGTGTCATTGATGTCAATTATTTGAATAAGTAGGTAAATTTTCGCTAGTTACATTGCTGCTCGCCACATCTTTATTCGAAATTGCCACAGTTTGTTTTGCGATTATTATTCCTATTCTCCTCTCGAAACATTATTAAAAGTAATTTTCAATCAATATCAGCGCTTCAATTTAGATTTAGAAAAAAAAGTTCAAAAAATGTAAAATGTCCGACAGTTGGCGTTGGACAGCGAAACCTCAGTGACTGCTACCTTGACGGGTGAGAGGTATGCCGATATGTTACAGTATCGCATCGTCCCCAGCCTGGCTGATAAACACCTGCTGGAAGTACGATTTTTTTTTTTGCAGGATGGCGCTCCTCCCCATATTGCTAGACGCGTGAAAGATCTCTTGCGCGCGTCGTTTGGTGATGATCGTGAGCTCAGCCGCCACTTTCGTCATGCTTGGCCTCCCAGGTCCCCAGACCTCAGTCCGTGCGATTATTAGCTCTGGGGTTACCTGACGTCGCAAGTGTATCGTGATCGACCGACATCTCTAGGGATGCTGAAACACAACATCCGAAGCCAATGCCTCACCATAACTCTGGACATGCCTTACAGTGCTGTTCAAACATTATTCCTCGACAACAGCTATTGTTGAGGAATGATGGCCAACATATTGAGCATTTCTTGTAAATATCATCGTCTCTGCTTTGTCTTTATTTTGTTATGCTTAATTTGTTATGAACTATTTTAATACTAATAAAACCCCAAGTCATTTCACGCATGTATATCTACATTATTCGGTGATTTATTAAGTTTTCAAATTTATATTGACTTTTTGATCACCCTCTGTAATCACACTTTTATGTTCACGAGACTGATGTGCAGGAAGAGTCGGTAAGCTTTTCATTTCCTCTCTTAAAATTCCAAGAAATATTGACTAGGAAATATGAGAACAACCAATCTTCCCACACGCCATTCGCAGAAGCACCAGGAAAGGCGACATTACAGAATGATAACACTTGAAATCTGCAACACACAGCGTAAGGCAGGTCAAGGTGCGTATACGGGGATCTACAGTAGGCGACGTCACCAAACGGGGAGGAAGAGATGCAGATACCGCAGCTGCATAACGTAAGACGTTTTCAAATCAATTAAAATGGAGATATTGGGTTTAGTTGGAGGGAACAGAGGCTGCCCTGACAGTATCTGAGGTCTCAGACCCCAGATAGCCCCCTGCTACAGGGAACGCTTCCTTGCCGCTGTTGTGCCTCGCATTGGTTGCTCGCCACTTCCCGCTTCGTATCCCACATCGCACGTTGCCAACTGCAACTTCCTGATAGATGGACTTCTTAATCTAGTGGTAGTCTATTCAACATCTGAATTATTCGTTTTTGAAAGTAAAAACAGCGTTTTTTTTTTGGGCTTCAGCCCAAGTATTTCGCCCAGAGGCATGCCTCCTTCTTACATTTCGGGGCAATCAGGGTTTATTTGGAAAAATAATTTTATTTGTACATTGAGCAAGCTATAAAGGAAAGCAAGGAGAAATTTGGAGAAGGAATTAATGTTCAGGGTGAAGAATTAAAACCCTTGCGTTTTGCTGATGACATTGTAATTCTGTCAGAAACAGCAAAGGACTTCGAGAAGCAATTTGACGGAATGGACAATGTGTTGAAAGGAGCATATAAGATGAACATTAACAAGACCAAAACAAGGGTAATGAAATGCATTCTTAGAAAATAAGGCGATGCTGAAGGAATTAAATTAGAAAACGAATCAATAAAGGTGGTAAATGTGTTTTGTTACTTGGGCAGTAAAATAACAAATGATGGTCGCATTACACAGGATATAAAATGTAGAATGTCAATGGGAAGAAAAGCATTTTAAAGAAGAGAAATTTACTAACATCAAATATTAACTGAAGCATAAGGAAGTCCGTTCTGTAGGCATTTGTGTGGAGTGTTGCCTTGTATGGGAGTGAAACATGGACGATAAGCAGTGTGAATAGGGAGAGGATAGCGGCTTTTGAAATGTGGTGCTACAGAAGAATGCTGAAGATTAGATGAGTGGATCGCGTAACTAATGAGGTACTGAACAGAATCGGAGATTCAAATGTTCAAATGTTTGTTAAGCTTATGGGACTTAACTACGGGGTCATCAGTCCCTAAACTTACAAACTACTTATGAACTACCTTATACTAAAGACGGCGCAAATATCCATGCCCGAGGGGGATTAGAACCCCCGACCGTAGTGGCCGTGCAGACCGTGACTGAAGCGCCTCAGTCTCCTCGGCCACTGCGGCCGGCGAATCGGAGATAAAAGGAATTTCTGGCATACCTTGACTAAAAGAAGGGATCGATCGGTAGGACACATTCTTAGACATCAAGGAATTGTGAATTTAGCGTTGGAGGGTTCAAATGTTTGTTATGCTTAAGGGACTTAACTGCGGGGTCATCAGTCCCTAAACTTACAAACTACTTATGAACTATCTTATACTAAGGAGGGCACAAATATCCATGCCGAGGGGGGATTCGAACCCCCGACCTTAGCGGGCGCTGTGAAGATTGTGACTGGAGCACCGCATTCGAGGGAAGTGTGTGGGGTAAAAGTGGCAGAGGAAGACCAAGAGATGGATATAGTAAGCAAACGCAAATGGATGTACGTTATCGTTCTTATAAAGAGATGAAGAGGCTTGCTCGGAGTAGAGTAGGGTGGAGAGCTGCATCAAACCAGTTTTCGGACCACTACATCAAACAACAATTTTATTTTTATTTTGAACTAGCTTATATGCCCGTACTTCGCAACGGTTGTTAAAGAAGTGCCTCTGCGTACATGGTATTTTAGTATTCAGGACCTCAGTCAGTAATAAAGTTCACCAAAATCACAAAACAAACTACATACAATGGTTTGTTCTTCCAAAGGACTCTAATGTAAATGAGTACGATTGAGAGACACAAAGGAATGTCGTTATGTTTTAAACATGAATGAAACGTGCCGAAAGAAGCACACAAATGTCTTTAATTATGTAACACACAAACCGAAACACTATGTTCAATGTTTGCTGGTATTCTTAGAAATAACATTGCGGCGCTTAATTCTGTCACAGACGTATGCATCATTGCAGTACTACGCCATACTTATTACCGCAGCAGCGGCATCTATTAGATATTTGGTGCACTAAAGTGCCTCTCTAGCTAGTAATTTATTTATTTATTTATTTTGTGGTACCTGGGTACTTGCAGTGGTAGTGGTTTAGTATGTTAACTTTGGCAACGAAATATTTGCTTTAACTGGATCATTAATTTACTGATCGCAACAATATTAATTTCATTATTCAAAGCTAGACATAGGAGTCTCGAAGGAGTTTTCGCGATCTGAAGATGGGCAGCTGCCCCGAAACCGATATAATGTTCCCCTTGCTTTCGTATGATGCCATAAGTTATTAAATGGATTCCGCGATTGTAATTTGAACAAAGGATTGGTTGTATCGAAATTTTGAGTTTGGAATAATTTAGTTAAAAGATCGCACAATTTAACATTTGTAAACATTAAGTCAAATACACCGCGGGTTGAGTGTTAAAGTCGGGCACCACACAAAGTAACGGCACGTTATGAGACTTACGGAAAGCATCTAGCTGGATCCTATGTTTCCTACTGCAGAAGCTGAAAATGTGAATCTTTTCATATTTAATATGAGAATGTTCGAGATTCTTTCCGTACTAGACTAATGCTCAGATAGTTCACTTCGCTTTTCATTGTTGTATGACCGTGGATGAAACATGAAGTTAATGGTAAGGATTAAAAAAAATCGGGTTTCGTAAAATTACAAAAGAAATGATTGCAGATTCTCAAATCAAGCAAGATATTATATAAGAATGATTAATACTGATTGAAATTTTGAAGACAGGCGAAGTGATCGTAAGGGCGTCTGAACATTAAACTATTACGGACGTCGAGGAGCTGAAAACATTAGAAAATAAATATTTCACGTGGAGGGATTCATTTAAATAAAAGCCAAAGAGAGGGGATGATTTTAAATTTAAGTAATATATTTTTAGCAACAACTTGCATCACAATTACTTACATTGGATGGATAAATGAATGGAAGACGTCTGAAGACAAGAGAGTGATACAAAACTACGTTGCTGATGAAAAAAAGAGGTAGTGTGAATATTGCTTGTTCCTACATTCCTCCTAAATCGAAACTGATCTTGCCCAAGGTCGGATTCCACCAGTTTTTCCATTCGTCTGTAAATAATTCGCGTTAGTATTTTGCGACCACGATTTACTAAACTGACCTGTATTTTTCACATTTGTCTACACTTGCTCTCTTCGGACCTGGAACCACTGTATTGTTACTGGAAGCTGAGGGTATTTCCCCTGTCATATACATCTTTCTGGAACAATTTCTTCATGACTGTCTCTCGTAACGGTAATAGCATTTCAGGCGGATCACCTACTTCAGGGACCTTGTTTCTACTCTGTCAAACTCTTCTCGCTGTAACGTATCTCCTATATCATATTATTCTATTTCGTCCTCCATTTCTAGAATACTGCCTTCAAGTTTATTTTCTTTGTACTGTCATCGGATCAAAATCGACGTGGTCCTTCCAGTTATTATTTTCATTTTCACGGAATGTACAACGTAAACTGCGTATGGGTAATGTTGATACTGTGTATTCACCCGGGATTCGAAATCGGATCTCCTGGTTTCCAGGCACCAGTAGGGGCACGGTGATCATCACAACTTCACTGACGACTATTTCCCGCATCCAATCAGGTACAAATTCTCAAATTTTCCTTGCTCACTATTATTCAAACTCGCGGATTTTTAAGTTGATTAACGCCTAGAAGTGCATCAGCTCTGAAGAAAGGATCATTACCCGTTATCGGCATATTGTACAAGTTACTAGCTTAATTCCGCTCCTTCGCACGCGTAGTCTGGATGGTCTGCATTGGTTGTTTCTACTTCTAAATATAAATTTCCATAGATTTAAATTTAAAAATGCTTTCCTAGGCAAGTATTTTGTTACAGTTGCCATCGCCCCCTATTGCACCATTGATGGCAGATTTCAAAAACATCCCGAAACATTTATTTTTTTTAAAAATTGTAACCATTGTTCCAATTCAAAATATTCGCATTTCCAGCATCAAAATAGTAGCACCCTTAAAGATTGTTTTACTTATTTCACTTGATTAATAGTTGAATTTCCAAAAGCATCTAAACACGTGTTTTTAAAATTCCAATCAAAAATCTAAAACCGAAGTTTTGTATGTCTTGTTTCGAAATTTGTTTTAATAGCAACGTACTTGCAAAAAATCCGTTCATCCTCTATTTTAATCCCCCCCCCCCTCAGGGATTGAAATAGTGAAAATCGCTGATGCTTACAGTGTAAAATAAACAACATTTACGAGTGTCAAGTTTCTATCGTCTGCAGATTCACTTTTCAGCGCCGTATTCTGTCTTTTAGAAACGGATCGATAACTCTAAATTTCTTTCTTATGTTTTCGCGTATTTCTTGGTCGTTTTACTTTTCAAACTGCAATATACACTTAGTTTACTTTATTTGTACGCTTGTTGCAGAAAAACAACTGAAGAAAGTGCATAACGCTCTTTGCTATTATAGTGTCAAAAGTCATCGCTGGTCTTCAGTCCGAATTTTATATAAGCTTACGACTTTCAGCCAGGATATCTTCCACTCATAGCTATCGACACGGAACTGCTATTGTGTACAATGAGAGTCTCCGTTGTGTAGTTTTTGCAGAAGAGCAATATCTTGACACCAACACGTAGCATTCTATGTAACTCAGTAACTTTCAACTCCCATATCTTCCACCGCCTTATCGTTATCAGCCCTCTATCACCATAGTGCACAATGGGAGACTGATACCTACTAACACATACAAACACTATTCGTTTGCGGTGTGTAGTTTTGGCTGCAGCGGGAAGTTTGTGCAACTCGATTTTTATATATATTGTGTTGTTTGTTGTTTGGGACATATCTGAACTTGTATCTGACGGCAGGCGAGCTGGAGCAGTTCGTGCACTTGTGACGATCGCTGTGTCCCCTGTGGTACAGGGGTCAGCGACGGCCTAGCCACAGGAGACCCGCGTTCGAATCCCGCCTCTAACCATTCGCAGTTAATGTCGTAAATTCCGTGCAATTGATAGTAACTGCAGGATCAAAAGTAGTGTCTCCTTTTACAGACATGTCCGAAAGAACAGGCATCACATATGTGTAACTCGTACCAATTTATTTACTTATTTTTGTTCCAGCAGTGTATGGAGGAGGAAGAGGCTTGGAGTTTAACGTCCCGTCGACAGCGTGGTCATTACATCTACATCCATATTCTGCAAGCCACCCGATGGTGTGTCGCGGAGGGTACCTTGAGTACCACTATCGTTCTACCTTCTACTCTAGTCACGTGTTGTTCGCGGAAAGAAAGGTTGTCGGTATGCCTTTGTGTGGGCTCTAATCTCTCTGATTTATCTACATGATCTCTTCGCGAGATATACGTAGCAGGGAGCAATATACTGCTAGACTCCTCGGTAAAGGTATGTTCTCTAAACTTCGACAAAAGCCCGTACCGAACGACAGAGCGTCTCTCCTGCAGAGTCTTCTACTGTAGTAACACTTTCTCGATTACCAAGCGATCCTGTAACGAAGCGCGCTGCTCTCCGTTGGATCTTCTCTACCTCCTCTATCAACCCCACCTGGTACGGATCCCACACTGGTGAGCAATATTCAAGCTTTGGGCGAACAAGTGTACTGTAATCTACTTTCTTTGTTTTCGGAGTGCACTTCCATAGGATTCTTCCAATGAATCTAAGTCTGGCATCCGCTTTACCGACGATTGATTTTATATGGTCGTTCCATGTTAAATCACTCCTAATGCCTACTCCCAGATAATTTACGGAATTAATTGCTTCTAGTTGCTATGGTGTAGTTAAATGATAAAGTATCTTTCTCTCTATGAATTCGCAGCACATTACACTTGTCTACATTGAGATTCAATTGTCATGCGTCAATTCGATGCAGATCCTCCTGAATTTCAATACAATTTACCATTGTTACAACCTCCCTATATACTACAGCAAAAAAAAAAAAAAAAAAAAAAAAAAAAAAAAAAAAAAAAAAAAAAGTGAACTCCAATGTTATCTGCAAGGTCATTTATATATATCGTGAACAGCAACGGACCCACGACACTCGCCTGTGGCACACCTGACATAACTCCTACTCCGGAATTCTCTCCATTGAGAATGACATGCTGCAGTCTGTTATCTATGAACTCCTCAATTCAATCACACAATTGGTCTGATGGACCATTTTCTCTTACTTTGTTTATTAAACGACTGTAGGGGGGTCTAAAGCGTCTCGTTCCGGAGCGCGCGGTTGCTCGCCGTGTAGGTTCGAGTCCTCCCAGGGGCATGGGTGTGTGTGTGTGTGTGTGTGTGTGTGTGTGTGTGTGTTGTCCTCAGGTTAGTTTACCTTACTTTAAGTGGTTTGTAAGCTACGGACTGATGACCACGCAGTTTGGTCCGATAGATTTACAAACATTTGAACATTTGACTGTGGGGGAACTGTATCATTAGAGACGGAGCTGACGGTCGGAGTGTTCGGGTAAGGATGTGGAAGGAAATCGGCCATGCCGTTTGAAAGGAACCATCCCGGCATTTTCCTGGAGTGATTTAGGGAAATCACGGAAAACAAAAATTTGGATGGCCTGAGGTGGATTTGAACCACATCCTTCCGAATGCGAGTCGAGTGTGTTACCACTGCGCAGTGTATGTGCAAGGACAGCGCGCCGACTGGAGGGCCGGTTCGGCGGTGTGACGTCAGACAGGCAGCCGCACGCGCGAGCAGCCCACGGGGTTATTTCCAGTGGCGGATGTCCCGCGATGCGGCGGTGGGCGTGCCTCGCAGCCCGGAGTGCGCAGTTCGACGCTGGCGCGCGCCCAAACTGCGCCCCATCTGTGACGTCAGCACACTCCCCCGCCTCTCGAACGCTTCCAGACGTCGGCCGGCAAACGGATTCCGGACACCTTGTCATTATTTATCTAGGGTAAATCCGGGAGAGATGGCGCACATTTTCAAAATTATTCATAAAGTCAAAATAATTTATTTTACAAGTAAACAAACAAGTTTTTAAGATTACCTGACATAGTCGGGTCTGGAGGCGATCTAATCGTTTTATAGTTTACAAAATGACAAGCCAAGACCGCGCACTAACGATTTATTAAATGACTACCGGTTTCGGTGCACTGTGTCACCGTCATCTGGTCATATATATAAGCTGGTCATGTTGTTAAGAAATCTGCTATAAAATAACAAGTGCAACATTGCACTTAGTCACTATATAAAAAATACATAAGTTAACAAGATAACAGCTTACAAAAATTATGTAAGCTGTCATGTTTTTAACAAGATGACACGCTTATATATGTGACCAGATGATGGTGACACAGTGCACCGAAACCGGTCGTCATTTAATAAATTGGCTTGTCATTTTGTAAACTATAAAAGAAGTTTTCCTTAAAATATAATTTTTCAAGAATTTTACATCCACTCATTCGTCATGGTATTTGACCATTCAGAAAACCATACAGTGCGGCATCTATCCCTTAGGCTAAGGGTGAGATGCCGCGCCCTTATGGGTGAAAATGTTCAAATGTTTCTAAATCTGTAGGACTCAACTGCGTGGTTATTAGTCCGTAGCTTACAAACTTCTTAAACGAAGTTAAACTAACCTAAGGATAACGTACACATCCATGCCCGAGGGGGGATTCGAACCCACGACGCGGGATGCCGCGCGATCCGCAACGTGGCGCTTCAGACCGCTCGGCTACTCCCGCCCGCCTTATGGGTGGCATGCCCCATGATTATATTTGATGAAATTTATAATTTTTTAAGCAAAATATAAAATTTTAGTTTATGATTGTAACAATTGTGGAATAAAAATAAACACTGAACAACTGGCAAATAAATTCTTTATTTTTGTTACATCAAAACACTGAATTAAACTTTAAATTACTTTTAAAGATTAATCTTAGGCCCAACAGAGTATAAAAAAATATCCTCTACATCATTAGCTTTTATTCCTAATCTCCGTGTCAAAGTCAACACAATAAGTATGATAGATTGCGGCATCAGGGACAGACGCCTCACCCTATGCCACTGCGACCGCAGCAGCCACGTTAGCCGGACTATAATCAAAAGGCACCCGACAGCAGTTACTGTTCGTACAGCAACTCAGATATTTAAAAGTATGTCACCATTTAGCACCATGTAATAAATAACCGCAGCACTAAAAACATTTCCATGGAAGATACAGAGACTTAGCTTGTTTACTAACACAAACTCTGTTAAAACTACCACTATTGAAACAAAATCAGTTGCCTCGCAGCCCAGCGTCTACTGCGCGACTGCAGAGCGCCTTCACACGCACTGTGGCGGCTTTTACCAGAACTACTGGGGGCGGCGCAGTCTGTACTGCATGCGGCAACTCTCCCTGACTTATGATATTCGCTTATTTACGTTGGACACCATTTATTTGGTTGCTTATGCAGCCTGTCCATATTAGGGCCTTAAGGTGCTCTCTTACAACTGACCAGGAACAACACATGCAATAATTATCACAAGAATTCTTAGTAATAAGATTACATTAATACTTCATCCATAGATCACAAAAACGACATTTCGCAACGTGTCACTTTAATACATGGTGTCTATAATGACACTCAATATTTTAAGGAATTTTTTATTTTTTAAACTTTTTGTTTTTAGCTATCTTTTTTAACGACTTATTAATTTTTAACTGATAATTCATCTAATGTGTAGGAGTAACCATTCAGAAATTATAGTAATTTCTTTTTAAATGCCGTTTGGCTATCTGTCAGACATTTGATGCTACTTGGTAAGTGAGCGAATACTTTTGTAAATTATTGTTACCGAAGACACTGCTTTTTATTAAATTATTTAATAAGACAGGCCTGTTTCCGCGTGAATGCCATCGCCAGGTGTACTGTAAAATACAAAGGTTGGTATACTATTTAATTTAAGAAGATAATTGTACTTTATACATACATTGGAAGTTAATCCTAAACAAAATATATAGCCGGCCGCGGTGGCCGAGGTGACTGAGCCGCAGCAGTCACGGTCAGCACGGCCACTACGGTCGGGGGTTCGAATCCCCCCTCGGGCATGGATATTTGTGCCGTCCTAGATCGTAAGTAGTTCATAAGTAGTTTGTAAGTTTAGGGACTGATGACCCCGTAGTTAAGTCCCATAAGCTTAACAAACATTTGAACATTTGAACAAAATATAAATGAACAAATCGAGATGAAGCACAAGCGTTACTTGGAAAATTTCATTAGTGCCATTCTTCCAAAGAGAGAGACGGAATTTACAAATACGTCACAGATTTTACTGTCACGAAATTAAAAGTAATCACTGCAAACCATATAGTTATTATTATTCATAAAAACCCAGAAATTACACCAAAATTAATTCAACAAAATAATATTTGATTTATCATTTACATACTAGTAATGAAACATCCTATTTTCATACCAATAAGTCCAGATATGCTCTATATAATATCAAAGAAATAATTGCATTGTAAACTTGTAATATCGCTGACATATCTGTCAAAATAGCTGTCAAACATCGACAACATAAAAATTGTTTTTAGAAAATTATATATACAGCTTTATAAAAACTATAACAACAACAGTTCTTTTACATATGTAAATAAGAACGTATACATATACAAAAAGCAGCGATCTTACAAGGGTAAGAAGAGCTACCAATGTATGTATAAAGTACAATTATCTTCTTAAATTAAATAGTATATCCACCTTTGTATTTTACAGTACACCTGACGATGGCAGGCCTGTCGAATTAAATAATTTAATGAAAAGCAGCGTATTTTTGTATCAATAATTTACAATGTCTCTAAATGACATATACGACGCAGCGGGCCCAGAACATTATAAATGAAGACCTTTGTGGCAGCATAATTCACCCCTTTCTGTGCCAAACTTAGATTTTACCCTGAATGGTGAGTATCACCCTTTCTCCTAGTGTTGTAGCTATGCACACTGCTATTACTTTTGAATTGGCTCGGATTGTTAATATCAAATTTCATAAGTGAATACATATATTGTGAAGCTACAGTGTTGATCCCTACATCCTTAAATAAATGTCTGCAGGATGATCTTCGACGGGCTTCAGAAATTATTCTGATTACACGCGTTTGTGCATTGAATATTTTTTTACTCAATGTTGAATTAACCCAGAATATGATCCCATATGAAAGGAGTGAATGAAAATAGCCATAGTAAGCTATTTTACCGAGATATATACCATTAAATTTGGCAATGACCTCGATAAGTAGCGGAACTCAATCGTTTCAGCAGATCTCCAATATGTTTCTTACAATTCAATCCCTCATCAATGCAAACACCTAAAAATTTTGAATATTCTACCTTAGCTACAGATTTCTGTCCAAATTCTATGTTTATTGATGGTGTCTGGCCATTTACTGTATAGAACTGTATATACTGGGCTTTATCAAAGTTTAATGAGAGTCTTTTTGTAGAGAACCACTTAATAATTTTCTGAAATAAATAATCATAAATACTAATAATAAAAATGGTATTTGCAAGGAATATGCATACGTTCAGCATTTCTGAAAAACCTGTTTAGTATAATTGTTGCAAAAAGATTAAAGACAGAGGGGAAGATTGAAATGACACTGACAGTGATTGGAAAGCATACTGTAGTGGATTCTATCATTGCAAGGGGACGTGTCATGCGCCACAGACAAAGCAGAATCCAGCTCCAACAGTATGAAAGGACAGTTACAGTCCTGATGACCAGTGGAACAGCCCCTGTCAGCAACAACTCTGTGCTGACTGGCAGTAGCTGTAACAGTGGCAAAATACATAGCCATGGTCTGAGCAATATCTTGCGGGCTGGTGTGGAGAACCCCATTACCCATGATAGCAGTTTCCCAGAAATCCTCCGTATGGTCTCCCATACAGTGGAACGTTTGGTGGAGCGGGTAACGGTACCCAGGAACATTTGCCAAGATCTCTTTCGGCTCTCTCGTATAATTTGGCGACATTTTGCCCTCGCCATCCGAAAGGCCGCGAGGTTGTTTGCAGTTGGCCGACTCTTAAACCTACGCAGAGCTGCACGCCTGGCCCTAATCGCTGAGCGACACTCGGCCGTCCACCAAGAGACAGTCTGCCGCTTTGGTCGTCCTAACGACAGCGGCATAGATGCATCAGCAGCATTGTGTATCGTTTGAGTGATACAATCCATCCATTCCTGGACATTGCCGCGAATTTCCAGCTCAGCGAGTTGGCTGGTCGGCTTTCCTGATCACCCATTGAGGTGGTCTGCATTCGGGCTCTACTCTGTCTGGCAGGTAAAGCCAGATGGGGAAAGGGTCACTACCATGCAGGTCATCGACCACTTCCCAGAGTGTAGAGTGGGCGAGGTCTGGAGAACGAAGCGAGAGATCTATGGCTGAGAACGATCCCGTTGCAGAAAAATGTGTGGGCTGTCCTGTGTTTAATAAATGTGCGCTCGATGACAAGAGAAGCCTTTCGGTTGTGCGATTCCTGGGACAGGTTCCGGCAGAGCCCCAAAGCACAATACGTGCATTAAAATCACCACAGAGGATGAAAGGGCGGGGGAGCTGCGTCAGAAGGTCTTCGAGGGCCGCTACATCACGTGTGTCGTGAGGTGGCAGGTAGAGGGAAAACACTGTCAAACGGTGGCGCACATATACGGATACTGCAACGGCTTGTAACTGTGTAGTGAGAGAGAGGGGCTCAGAGTGATAAGCCGTATTAGTAAAAATTGCCACCCTGCCTCTCGCTCTCTCTCCACTAAGATCGTCCTTCTTGTGGAGTACATAGCCACGGAGCTCAAGATTGTCAGTGGATGTAAGGTTTGTCTCTTGGAGGCATATACAATTCGGTCTACTCTTAGTCAATAAACGGAGTTCTTCAACATGCGTCTTGAAACTCTAAGGTACTTGGAACTTTACCCTCTCTTTCTTCTGAGACGGAGACACTGAACGTGGTGAAGGTCCAGAATTGGGGCGAGAGGGTCGCCCTCGAGGGAGATGCAGCTCCATGAGGTCTGGAGATGGGTCAGACGAAGGCGCAGATGAGATAACTTCAGCGAAGTCTGAAAGGTTCATGACGGTTTTAGCCTGTGACTGTGTTTTGCTGGTAACCTTCTTTAGATTAGGTGGCTTGGTAGGGGTGACAGAAGTCGTGGTTGCAACTGTGGTGGTGGTGTTGGTGGTGGTTGTGGCGGTGATGGGTTTTGCAGGAAGAAGTACCACAGGTTCTCCAAAGGGGCAACGGAAGATGGAGGTTCCGCTGCCTTACAGGTGCACTGGCAAGTGCATGTGTTGGTGCCTACACTGACAACCTCAGTTTGGATGCAGGCATCAGCTCTGGCAACTGGCGTTTGTAGTACTGAGGTGAAGGAGGTCGTAAACGCAGCAGGTTGCATGGCCTTGAAGGTCTTCTTGGCCTCTGCATAGGAGAGACGCTGTTTTGATTTTCTGTTTCGTCTTCTTCTGAAGGCAGACTGCATAATCCCTCTTCCAGACTGGGTGGTCACCTGAACAATTGACACATTCAAACCCATCGTGTGCTGCTTTACCACATTTGCCACAGACCTTGCATCCCAAGGTGGTGTGCCCAAAGTGCTGGCACTTAAAGCAGCGCATGGGGTTAGCGACATAGGGCTGTACAGTTAAACGTAGAAAACCAGCTTTAATAAGCTCAGGAAGTCGAGGGCTATTGAAGGAGAGGATGAAGGACTCAGATGGGACGAGTTCTCCATTCACCCTTTTCTTCATATTCTGCACATCGACTATGCCTTCTGCTGCCAATTCTTCCTTCAGTTCATCCTCCAGAATGTCAATCAGATCTCTACAGCAGACTATCTTCTTGCTATAATTAAGAGTAATCTGTAGCTCTGTTTCGATTGGATATTCCCCAAGACTCTTTGATGTTTGTAGTTTTGACGCCTGTTGGGTAGTCGATGTTTCCACCAATAGGGTGCCACTCCGCAACCGCTTTACTGACTTCAAGGTACCAGCAATTCCTTCGAGACCATTGTTGATATAGAAGGGCGATACCTTCTCAAACAAACCTTCCTTTCTCTTCACGACAAGAAACACATTCTGGTTAACAGCCTGTTTTCTGTCACTCTGAACAAAACATTTTTTGGAAGAACCTAAATCCAGAGGACTGGGTACTAGAGCCCTCTTTTTTGTTGGGTTTTGGTACCCACCCAGTGGTACACCCATCCCACTGGAAGGTTCGAGGGATAAATTAGAGTTTTTCATCTCGTTCCCACGCATAGCTAGGGAAGTACGTGTCCGCCTAGACAGAGCCCTGTGTGCCTAGGTAAGCCTTATACAACTGAGGTGCGGCAGTATCCCCAGAGGTTGCTCGCTAGCGACTGTTCCTCTTTAACAGCCATGCATCCCATCATCACGTAGCACACCTTGGGATTGAAGGTTTTTTATAGAGATTTGTACCATCCTCGCGACCTGGGCGGTCAAGCCCAGATCCCCATTCCCTGCCTATACACACAACGTTCCACCACCGCGCCACACAGTGGTCTCTGAAGCGTGCCCAGAGGTTACGGTGTCTACAGGACTAGTGGCGCTTTCCAGTCCCCAGCTCAGGACCCCGTACCCAGCAAACTAATGCTGAGTTCCTGAGGGGTACCTTAGGTTAACATGGCGTTCAGTTAGTTCATGGCACCATGGGACTACCATCATAAACTCATTCTTGTTGACCTCTAACGAGGTATGGAGAATGTGATTCCTGTTGTCTGAAATGCGTCCAAGTGCAGGAAATTATACTTTGGGACACTCCAATGGCTGCAGCCACCTCCCTTTGTGTCTGTCCCACTCCCAACCTTCCCGTGGCTCTCCATGCCACAGAGGAAACACAAGTCACACCAACCCTCTCTGATGCAATCATCTGTTATTCCCACTTTATCGGTTGCCGTAATGTTGTTGTCTTCTCTCCATAGAATAACGTCGAAGCATTTTAGTTCATTCCGCCGATGGCAATACTTCAGAACCCAGATATCTCAACTGATCCCCTAATTTTTGTGGCCAGTGTATTTTGTTCGGTCGACTTGGGAAGTTCTCCTCTCAAGTCATCATTAGTTTGCGATACCTCGGTAGTGAGTGGCGTCCTCCAACGGTGGCCAGACATAATCAAACTGCCACTACGGCCGCTGACCTGTCCGTGGCGTCTTCTACAAACTGCTGCCTGACTCCACCACATTCTTCTACATCTTCATAGATACTCTGCATTTCACATTCAGAAGTAAAAGGCGGTCATTGAAATTTCGCAAATAGATCTCGCCGCAACTAGTAACGTCGTTCCTTTAATGATTTACTCCTAAAATCGTGCAACATTTTCGTGACGCGTTCCCCCCTGTAACGTGATAAAACAAAACGAGCTGCCCTTCTCTAAACCTTTTCAGTGTCTTCCATCAGACCTATCTGGTCAGGGTACCACACTGGGCAACAGTACTCCAGGAGAGGACGCACAAGTGTGATGTAGGCAGTCTCTTTGGTGGAGCTATAGCATCGTCGAAGCGTTCAGCCCATGAAAGGTAACCTTTGGTTCGCCTTCGCCACAATATTTTCTACGTGTTCTCTGCAGTCTAAGTTGATCGTAATTGTAACTCCTATGTATTTGGTACAATTTACGACCTTAAGGTCTGATTTATCGCGTATTTGAAGTTCAGCGGATGTCTTTTACTGGTCATGTGTATTACTTTACACTTTTCATTATTTAGCGTTAAATGCCAATTTGCCATGTAGAAATTTTGTCTCAATCGGTTTGCAATTGCGTTTGATCCTCTGCTGACTTCAGTAACCGATAAACGACAGCATCATCCGCGAACAGTCTAAGGGGGCTTTTCACATTGTCTCCTAAATTATAAACACGAGGAAGAGTAGGGGGACCTATAACGCTTCCCCGGGGAACGCCAGATATCACTTCTGTTTTACTCGATGACTCACCGTCAATTACTACGAACTGTATCCTCTCTTACAGGAAATAGCGAATCCAATCGTATAATTGGGGCGATATTCCATAAGCAGCAATTTCATTAGGAGCCGCTTGTGGGGTACAGTGTCAAAAGCCTTCCGGAAATCCAGAAATATGGAATCGATTTGAGATCCCTTGTCGATGTGAATAAAGGGCAAGCTGGGTTTTGCAAGAGCGATACTTTATGAATCCATGTTGACTATTGGTTAATAGGTCGTTGTCTTCGAGGTCGTTCATAATGTTCGAACAAAGTATATGTTCCAATATCCTACTGCAAATCGACGTTAATGAGATGGGCCTGTAATTTTGAGATCACCCCTTTGGACCTGGGTAACTTTCCAGTCTTTGGGTACAGATGTTTCGCTGAGTGATCGGTTGTATGTGATAGCTAAGTAGGGAGCAGCATACTCTGAGAGGTATCTCAGGAAAGAATCTTAGGGTTTAATGTCCCATCGACGACGTGGTCATTAGAGACGGAGCTTATGCTCGGATTTTGGGTGAAGATGGAAGGAAATCGGCCTTTGAAAGGAAGCATCCCGGCATTTTCCTGGAGTGATTTAGGGAAATCCCGGAAAACCTAAATGTGCATGGCCGGAGGTAAATTTGAACCACCATCCGTCCGAATACGAGTCCAGTGTGTTACCACTGCGGCACCTCGTCCGGTGGAGGTATATTAACTCCGGTATGCTGTTACGCGTGACGCCTCTCCACACTGCGACTGTCCCGCTATCCTTTTGAGGACTGAGGGGCCAGAGAGTGTGCCATTGTGTGTAGAGCTGGCCGCCGTTTCCGCGAGCCTGCCTCGCTGCCTGGTATTTCCCGGCTGCATTCCTGGCGGCCGGCCAGGCATATCTGGGAGCCATTGGCTGCTCCCGCTCTACACGCATTTAAATACAGCGGACTCACGCAATTAATTATAGCAGCTCTGCCGCGACCTCTCCCGGCAGCGGGCGGTCGCCTCGGCTTCCAAATAGAGCCACTACATCCACTCACCGTTCGCCGGCTTCCAAATAGAGCCCCATGACCCTCCCTCCACTCACCGTTCACCGAGTCAACTATTTCGAACAGAACTACTATTCACCCACTCTCAACATCCATTCAAAAAGACTCCTTCTTGTGAAACACAGCTAGCTACTTAATCACATGATGACAGCTGTATGGAGACAGATGACAATAGCAGAAGACTGGAATAAGGGAATAACTGTTCCAATCTTTAAGAAAGGAATTAGAGAAGATTGCGAGAACTGATGATAGAGTGATGGCTTTCACGGCCGGTTGACATTTGTAGGTATTATATCTTCTGGGTTGTAAGGCCGTGTTCTTGGAATCTTGCTGCTTCCTGACGTTTTGCCCGATGCTGCGTCGGACTTCGTCGGAGGTTGTACGTCTGTTGAGGCTTGCCGACTGACGGGTCGTGGGTCTGAGAGCTTCTTAAAGGGGGCGTGGCTAAGATCCATGTGATAAGCAAAGACGATCCTTCTCAAAGAAAGATAAAGCTATACTATCGAACCATGTCAAAGAGAAAAACAGTCATCGATTCTGCAGAGCCGGTCCATATATCGTTGAGTTTCATAGTCTCTTCTTTTCGATTGAAATTATTATGTTTATATATTTCAATCGCTTCTCTATACATCCTTGGATAAAAATTTGTCATGGAAGATAAAATTTCTGTCTCAGAGAATTTTTCTAAATGATTTTCCGATTGTAAGCAGTTTTCCGCCACAACCGATTTTTCAGTTTTTCCAATTCGGCATAGACTTTTGTGCTCCTTTAGACGTGTGTTTACACTTCTCTTAGTTGTTCCGATATAGACTTTACCACAGGAGCATGGAATTTTGTAAACTCCGTTTGCTGATAAAGGAGAACGTTTATCTTTTAAAGATCTGTGAGCTTGGGATATCTTCTTTGTTCAGATCTATAAAAGATAAACGTTCTCCTTTATCAGCAAGTGGGGTTTATAAAATTCCATGCTTCCGTGGTAAAGTCTATACTGGAACAACTAAGAGAAGTGTAAACACACGTCTAAAAGAGCACAAAAGTCTATGCCGACTTGGAAAAACTGGAAACTCGGGTGTGGCGGAAAAATGCTTACAATCGGGAAATCATTATAGTAAAATTCTCTGAGACAGAAATTTCATGTTTCATGACGAATTACTATCCCAGGTTGTATAGAGAAGCGATTGAAATATATATACACATAATGATAAATTCAATCGAAGAGATTACGAAACTCAACGATATATGAAACTGTGGCTCTGCAGAATTGATGACTGATTCATCTTTGACATAGTTCGATAGTATAGCTTTACCTCTGACAAGGATCATCTGTGCTTATCACGTGGATCTTAGCCACGCCCCCTTTTAAACGGTATTTAAGGAGCTCTCAGACCCCCGACCCGTCAGTCGGCAAGACTCAACAGACGGACTACCTCCGAAGTCCGACGCAGCATCGGATGAAACGTTAGGAAGCAGCAAGATTCCAAGAATACGGCCTTACAATCCAGAAGATACAATACCTACAGTGGAAGAACTGTCGTGAGCTAACACTGATGAGTCCTTGTGCAAACATTTTTCAGAAAATTTTGGAATCACAAATTCGGGCAGCTGCGGCGGATTAGCCGTGCGCACTGGGGCGCCGTGCTGCGGTGCGCGCAGCCGTTCGTCGTCGGAGGTTCGAGTCCCCCCTCGAGCATGGATGTGTGTGTCTTGTTCTTAAGTTAGTTTACCTTACTTTAAGAAGTTTGTAAGCCACGGTCTGATGACCACACAGTCAGATAGATTTACAAACATTTGAACATTTTTGAGATTCGCGGAAACTTAAAAGAAGGGATGAGAGAAGAGCAACAGGCTTCAGTACAGGAAGGTTCACGGTTGGATCTAATTTTTGCTTTAAGACAACTGCTGGAACAACGCTATGAATAGGGAGTAGATTTACTAATGACCTTCCTGGACACTAAAAAATCATACGATAGGGTACGTAGAAGAAAAGTGTGGAAAGTCCTGGAGAATAGAGGGGTAGCAAAACAGACTATTTGGAGGATAAGGAAAACGTACCGTGGATGTGTGAGTTGTGTGAAAGTGGGTGGACAGAGATCAGCTTGGATTGAACAGAAGAATGGCTTGAGGCAGGGAAGTGCACTTTCACCATTACTCTTTATAGTAGCGATGGATGATATAATTAGTGCAGTAGCACAAGTAATTGGTGAAGGAAAGGTGAAAGCTATGGTGTCTGTAGATGATCTGATGATTCAGGGGAATAAGGAGGAGGAAGTACAAGAGCAGTTGGACGTATGGGTACAAACAGTACAAGAATATGGGATGAAATTGAGTATAAGTAAGAGATGATTTTCGCAAAAAGAAAAAAGATGAGAGGAACAATTGGAGTAACAATCGGTGGGGAACGATTGAGGAGAGTGGAGAGGTTTAAGAACTTGAGAAGCCCGATACAAGTGGGAAAAAATGACAGAGAAATAAACGAAGGGGGGGAGAAAAGCAGAAGCATTTCGAAAGAGTGTTAGAAGCCTAATATGAGCAGGGATGTACCCCAAAGCAGTAAAAAAATTTATAAACCGGACATACGCTGTCCCGATTATGACTTGTGCATCCGAAACCTGGGTTATGGAAGGAAGAGAGAAAAGCAAATTACAAGCTAGTGAGATGAAGTTCTTGAGGAACAGTATTCGAGCGACAAACAGATTACGAAATGAGGGGATCAAAGAGTTAATGAAGGTGAAACCATTACAAGAGGAGACAGAGAAATCAGGGCTGAGAAGGCAAGGACACGTTGGAGAAGAGGATACCCAGAAGGATACACGAGATGAAACTGGAGGGAAAGAGACCAATAGAAAGACCGACTGACAGATGGCTGAAGGGAGTGGAGGAATTTGTCAGAAAGAAAGGAAAAAAGACAGAGAGATAGTGGCGAGAAAGGAGGCGATGGAGAAGCTTACGTTCGAAGCTGAGGCTGGAAACTGTCCAAGATGATGATGATGATGATGACGATTGTGTGATGAATGCTATCGACAAGGGATCTCAAATCGATTCCTTATTTCTATATTTCCGGAACGCTTTTGACACAACACCTCACGAGTGGCTTCTAATCAAATTCCGTTCTTTCCACTCGAAAAGGTCTCAATACGTAGTAAGTGACGGAAAATTATCTAGAAAAGAAGTTATATCTGGCTTTCCCGAGGGAAGTGTTATAGTATCCCTACTGTTCCTTGTCTTTATAAACCAACGAGCTTAAATTTCATGAAGAAACAGACGAGTTACAGCGCTCTTTGCGTCAACCAATGTAAACTCGGTCGCCATAATGACGGTAGTCAGTACACTTGAGACGAGTGTATCTATCGTAAGTTGTTTTGAACGTGAAGTGCTATATTTAGTATATATTGTATTTTGTGTAGTACATTTTCTGTATAGTATTTGCTTCTGAAATATGCCTAAAGTGTGTTCAGCATTTAAATGTACAAATCGAAGTGATAAAACGACAAATATTTCGTGCAAGAACACGAAGAGGAGATTGATCTGTCTGTCTATGTGCAAACAAGTTTCCTAATGGCACTTATCTGCCCCAAAAGTGAAGCTTCAGATGATCTCTCTCGCAATTTCCTTTAAGTACACTTTTGTATCCCATCCTCGTCGCCACTTTTGTATCCCATCCTCGTCGCCACTTTTGTGTCTCGTTTCCGCCGGTTGTCCTGGGTGTCGGTGGCCGAGTAGAGAGAGACCGACACAGGAAAATAGGATGCACGCGTGTGCGCGTACAGAGTCTGAGGTGACCAGCCAGTGGGACAGCAGAAACTAGAAACACTAAGCTAGATTAGCATAAGAGATATATTTCAAAAAAATTACATTACTTAACTTGGAGAGCAGCAGACTAGTAGAATGTCGATATATAGTTTAGATAGAGGCCTGCCTACTGATGAATCCTAGTGCCTATCCGATACCCAAGTCTTAACTGGCGCCTATCTCATTCCCAAGTGGCCGATGCAGTTCAGTGGTGGCCACGAGAGGAGTTGCAGCAGAGGGCGCTCGTGGCTGACGTCGTAAGAACGCCGCGCCGTGCGCGCATGGCGGCGCGCGGCGAAAGTACGTGGCACGCACTTTAGACTTGTGGGACACCACATACACACCATAAAAATGCTCAGTTTTGTACCTAGCGTTCTTTTTTTTTCTCTTAAGTTTCTTCTTCTGTTGCTTCTATGGTTGATCAAAGAGTATCACATCAGTTCAATAATAAAGTAAAATAAACACTTTTGCGTATCCATATCTTCTATAATTATTTTTTTTTTACTTTTTAAATTTTCTTTATTTGCAACAAATATTTACTTATATTAGCTTGGCAATAACATAAGTTATTAATGATATGTTATTTCGGTGTGGAGTGCTTTTGTGGCAGCTGATCAAGACGCATTTTTTCTTTGTAGTCAAATTTCGCCTATCAAACGTTACTTGTTTCAGCATGGCAACAACGAAAGTTATTAAGGACACCCTATTTGGGCGTAGAATGTTTTTGTGGCAACTGACATATGCGCATTTTTAACTGCAATATTCTGTTGTCATTCTCGTAGTTGTACACAAATTTCCTCTACCACACTTCGCAAGGAAATCCTTTGATAGCAATTTCACAAGTATGTGGACTTCATACTTTTAATACAGCAGATAAATGTATGTAAGACTTTTATGAAAGGAGTTGGTACGATACATTACCAACAGATCCAAATGCATAATCATGATTGATTGTTATAACAGTTACTGTTCACTGCACAAGTTTCGCAGCACGTTCAGACCATGTACTTCCATTACAGTCGACACAAATATTTTCAAAGCGGCACTTTAGTTGTTGTTGTAAACTTCAACTACCATACTTTGAACTGGAAAAGTGTTACTGACAGGTTCTTGAGATTTCATCACCACACTTTTAGGAAATACCTTGCCAGGCTCGTCAATTCGCATAGGTCTGCGAACACCGATGTATGCACGTGAATATTCAATACTCAATCTTTATTTAAAACGTGGAACTCTAAATAGGTAAAATCTTCTAGTGGGCGTGGCATGCTAACCGTCAGACGCCAGTTCAATTTGCCTCTAACATGACGGACCTGCCGCTACTCTATGAAATTCAAGCTCTTTGTTATAAATGACTATCTTTTACACGCGGATTCGCCCGCGTTGATGTCCTTGCATACGTGTCAAAGACCTCTTAAAGTACAATAATTTCGCCACTTTCTTCTTATATTATGATCAGGAAAATAGAAAGATTTTTCCGCTTTAAATATAAACCGAGTGTAGATTGACGGTAAATAAGGTCCTTCTTTATCTAGACGAAAAAATGTGATATTAAATCCCCACTGTTAAGCGTCACATAATGTAAACCATTTTAATGTCACATGTAGAGTTCCCATTCCTACCATGTTTACTTTTAGACTTAAAGATCAAAACAATATATATAATAAATTGCACAGTAATATGAAATGTAATTTAAATAAGTGAACCTTGCCAGATGCTGTCAAATAAGTAAATTGTAAACTCAGTGTAGAAAACGTATTTAATGTGCACCTCAAGTGACGATCTCAACTTATGCTATAGTGTCAATAATATTAACATAGTTTTTAATTCATTAATATTTGATATGAAATGTGTTTCACTCTGTTCACTCGCAAAATATAATGTAAAAATGTTAAGGAGGCCACTGATTACGTGAACATAATTCTACATGGCAACAGATAATTGTTTGCAATTCCAACAAAAGTCATATTATTCTGTGTGTTGTATCTTTGTTTACCACCTTTGAGAACCTAAGCAATAGCGTCTTTGTCGACGCCTGTCAACAGTTTACCTGATGATGGCCTAATAAACCGAAAACTAGTTAGTAAATAATCAAAAATTAGTATAACAGAAACAGTTTGTTTGTTTTCAACCTTAAATATGGAACCGTTCTACCAAGAAGTAACGGAATAATCCATTTATAAAAAGAAACTCTGTCGTATCGTGCCGAAAGTGCTGACTGAAGAAGTTATACGTTATCACAGGCTACCTCAGTACAAAATTTCACATGCTCCGGGGTTGTAGTCACATCACGGTACACGTTCTCCTTTAGCGTACCCCTCAGAAAGAAATCAGGAGAACGATGTGACCAATTTATTCGTCCGTCACGTCTTATGAAACGCCCGTCTAACAATCTGTCAAGGGTCAGCCTAGTCAGTGGTTTAGTTGGAAATAAAAATTTAGGCGTTACTCTAATCGGCGGAAAAAAATTTAGGGGTACTCTGGTCATTACACATGAAATGAGTCAAATGGACATTTTTATAAAATCAAGAAAGTAAATATTTAGGCATGTTAATACACTAACAAAATATAGCCGTAATTTACATATTTCAAACTCATTTTTATTGTATTCAAGGGTTTAGTGTACCTGAGGATACTACCCATCGGCTTCGGATTACATCTTATCGTTACTGATCAGGATTGGCGTTCCAGAAGACAGTGAGAGTGCGTGTTGCTGTCGGGAAGTAAAGCTAGTTAATTGTTACTGATGGTAAGGTGGTGGTTACCTGATCAATTAATCAAAAGTTAAAAACATTGATTGTGGTGACTGTGTGGCGTCAATTGTTTTGATATTTACGCCTCGTTTTAAGATTTAACAATCACGTGATGTCTTACGATCGCTACCTGAAAGCAAGGTTTCAAAGATGGCTGCCTGAACGTCACTCCTCATTGGCTGCCTTCATGTGGCTGGTCAAAGGCGACAGGTGGTAGTCTCATCTACACTAATCCCGTATTAAAGATGTTTGGTAATGAATTGTCATCCCAAAGATTGTAGTCGAATATACTAGTTTAACACCAAGAAACTTTGTTGTATTGCCCGACTAATTCGAGAATTTGACCGCCAGTCATATTCCATTGGAAATGTGCGAAAGTGCAATATGAACACTTCGACGGTTATGATCGCAGCTCGATGTAATATGCAGCTGTTTGGGTGCCTTCGATGAAGAGAGAACCACTGTGATGGTCTGCAGTTACGACACAGATCAGTATCATCTATGCCTTTTCAGAATTTGAATAAACAGTTTTCACATTTCTTCGTAAACACAACCCTACGGATGCTGGGCACTGATCATTGACGTGACTGAACGTCTGACGTTTCAAGTGTCACCTTTAGGTTACAATAACGCTGAAAGTAATTAGCATTTTAGAAATGCAGTTTTTTCGGTTGTGCTAAAAATAATAACAGATTTCTCTTTAGAAAACATAAGTTTTTGTTAAAATCATACTTCCGTTGATTTTTTAATGATTTGTAGTAACCAACTACACCAGCCCCTCTCCTTACTTTCGGTCTGTGGAATTAGTTATTCGGTATTTGTTGTGGTCTACAAAATATTTCCAGTGGTAGTGTTAGGTGACTCACCCTGTATTCTGAAATGACTTCACGACTTTAAATTTTTTCCCCATTAAGACAGGCGTGGTTTAGAAAAAAATAGGGAAAACCTGCAGGAAGAACCGAAAAATTAAACCTTGTAATTCTGTAAGGGGGGGGGGGAGGCATCGCCACTTCGGATTATATTCGTGTTGTATACATTGTCAACCCGTGCATCCGCGATAACCCACGCTGTGGTGCGCGTGGTTGCTCGCTGTCGGAGGTACGAGTCCTCCCTAGGGCATGGGTGTGTGTGTTTGTCCGTAAGTTAGTTTACCTAGGTTTAAGTAGTTTGTAAGCTACGGACTGATGACCATGCAGTTTGTTCTGATAGATTTACAGACATTTGCCGGCCGCGGTGGCCGAGGGGACTGAGGCGCTCCAGTCATGGTCTGCACGGCCACTAAGGTCGAGGGTTCGAATCCCCCCTCGGGCATGGATATTTGTGCCGTCCTTAGTTCATAAGTAGTTTGTAAGTTTAGGGACTGATAACCCCGCAGTTAAGTCCCATAAGCTTAACAAACATTTGAACATTTTTTACAGACATTTGAATTTGAACTGCGATAGAACTTTGCACACTTGAGGTTCCCAAAAACGTGAAAGTCACTGGTTACATGAATAACTCGTTCCGTGTATGGCGTAGGGCGCCTTACTATAGTTTACGTACCCAAGTGCCAGATAAGTTCGAGAGTGCGTAACCTCGGTGACACTAGGAAACCGTCACAGCTGAACTAATTGCTATACACTTGTTGTATCAGCGCGGCATTCGTTCGAAAGACTGTAACGAAGTTACATTACCAGCAGTGTTCATAAGACATTGTGAGGCTGCTGTGAGTTGCGAAGACACATTATGCAACGTTAAAGGCAGCTTCTGGAACATTACAATTATGTAAACAGCGCTTCGACCTTCTGGGAAAAGCACTGCAGAACGCGGTACAAACACGTTGCATGATGTTGCAACTGGGCGTGCCTTTTCGTGTTGCCCTCACTAAGTTGTATTGGCCAAACATACGCGTATTGGGCTATGCACGACTCAGTAAATTAAATATGGGTCCATGTAGTCTAAGGGCCGAGCCGTACCAGCCTGTTTCCATGCTCAGCAAATGGTACCTTGTACAATTAATTCTGCAGTCAATCATTGAATTACGCGTAAGATTAAACTTGCGAAACAATAATGAAATTTAATATACAACGATTAATTACCAAAAGAGGTTTATTTTAACGTATGCAAACTTAAACTGGACAGAACATGTAGATAGTGTCGTGGGAAAGGCGAACCAGAGACTGCGTTTCATTGGTAGAACCCTTAAAATATGCAACAGAACCACTAAAGAAACTGCATATACTACACTTGTCCGTCCTTTTTTTGGAGTTTTTCTGCCCAGTGTAGAATCCTTATTAGGTGGGTTTGACGCAGGACATCGAAAGAGTCCGAAGAAGGGCAACTCGTTTTGTACTGTCATGATACAAGGGAGACAGCGTTACGGAAATGATACAGGATCTGGGATGGGAATCATTACAACAATGGCGCTTATCGCTTTGGCGTGGGCTACTTACGAAACTACAATCGCCAACATTCTCCTCCGAATGCGAAAATATATTGTTGACTCCCACTTACATAGGTAGAAATGATCATCAGAATAAAATACGAGAAATCAGAGCTCGAACGGAGATTCAGGTGTTCTTTCTTCCCGCGCGCCATTAGAGAATAGAATGGGAGATAAATAGTATAAAGGTGGTTCGATGAACCCTATGCCAGGCATTTAAATGTGATTTTCAGAGTATCCCATGTAGATGTAGATGTATAAATGATGTACACATCGTCAGACAATTCAGCTGAATAAAGTTTACTAGAACTCAAGGTTTCAAATGTTCAAATGTTTGGATAGTTTATGGGACTTAACTACGAGGTCATCAGTCCCTAAACTTACAAACTACTTATGAACTACTTACGAACTAGGACGGCACAAATATCGATGCCCGAGGGGGGATTCGAACCCCCGACCGTAGTGGCCGTGCAGACCGTGACAGGAGCGCCTGAGTTTCCTCGGCCACCGCGGCCGGCAACTCAAGGTTTATCAGCTGGAAGTTGTCCTACACAAATAAAAGTAGGAAATTAAAAACAATCATTATATAATATCAGAACAAATGCTTTAACTGCATTATCAGTATGGTAGCAAAATCCCCAACTAAGTAATCATTGACGATGCTTAGACACGAAGTCCATTTCGTGATCACACATCATGAAATAATCGTCATACTCGTTTTGTATCGCTAGTTTGCTCAAGTAGTCACATTTGTCTCTTGATAATCCTTCTATATTTAGCTTTAAGGCTCGTATAGAGGGTCCTATAGCTTTCGTTGATGGCTCTCAGAAGGGCCGTCGTGGGGTGGTTGAATGTCGTTTTGGTCATGAGAGATACGGGATCTAGTTCGGCCTCCACTTGTGTAGTCTTTTAGCCGTACTGTTCCTACAGTCCGTTGTCCGGGCTGCACCATCTTGGAGGTTGTCTACACGTCAGTAGCTTCGTCCCATCACACTTGAGATGACAAGAAGTGGTGACCCGCGAATGGGAAAAGATTAAAATCGTGAAGCCTTCCCAAAGGCTACCCGCCCAGTACATACTGCTCAATCCGCCCTGCATGCGTCTGAAATCGAAAAACCATTCTGGGCAGCTCGAGAACCCGAAGTATTGAAGATGTGTGGAAGGAGGCATGGAAAAACAACACTACCATACTTCTCCGTCGCCTAGGAGACCCTAGATATATACCAGGCATTCATCTTCCTAGAAGAATCTGGCGTGCACTCAACGCGATCCGATGTGGACATGGAGGAACTAAGTCCTTCCCGTACAAATGAGAGATCTCAGACTCTCCCTTGTGCGACTGTGGATCAGCAGAACAGACTGTTGAACACATTGTTGAGGAATGTACCAATAGAAGTTTTAGTGGAGGCTGAGACGACATAATCAACGCCTCAACTCAGTTTGTGATATTCATAGTTACCAAAACTGTTGTACATTCCATTTGTAATATATAAATATTTATTTTGTATACAAGTAAGTGATCGTGTGATTCACTTGCGTTGACAGTTAGTTCCACACTTACGATTTTCGCGTTCCAAGGTTTCTTCTCCATCTCGGGTGCACTGGTGCAGCATTTTGAATCACTTGTATACTTCTTCTTATACATTAATTGTTTTTATCACATTCACGCACATATAAACTGTTCACAAGCCTGTGAAATACAGTACTCACAAAACAAGATAGCGGATTGTTTCTGTATAAGTATCGATTATCGAATTGAGGCGATATTACAGATGTTGATTGATTGGTGTCTTTTCTTTGGCACTCGAAAATTTTTTAAAACTATTGCTTTGTATTAACATAAAATTACTGAAGATTTTTGAGTCATTACGTATTTGTAGAGATACTTGAATGTTAGCTGTCTGGTAGTTTTTAGTTAGATACTGGTACATCTTAAAACTATTACTTTAGAACTGGCTTAAGACTATTGAAGAATGCTGACTTTTTTAATTCTTTTATTTCATTAAGGATGTTGTCGCCAGATTTTGTTTTATTGATGAAGATTTCCATTTGTTCCAAGATATTCATTCTTTTATTGATTTTGTGTAGACTTTTAAGGTTTTCTACTAATTTTTCAGGATCTCCTTTCTTTTGTGAGTGTTGCAATTGCTGATTTTTTATTGTATAGTTATTTAGTCTGTAGCAGTCCACAATGCTCTTTGAACCCGGTTTTGCAATTTATGTCTTTTCGGGCTATCTAATATTTGTCGTATTGGTTGCAGGTGATTTTGTAAATTGAAGATGCATTCAAATTTATATCAGGGTGTTTTGTTCAGATTACCTGACATTGTCGGTTTTTGGAGGCAAAAATAGAGAAAAAGGGTTCCATAGGCGTATCCAGGATTTCATTTCGGGAGGACTTTTCAACAAATGAATATCGTAAAAAATGACGTGTTTTCTTAATAACGTAATTCAAAACAGACATTCAAGGCTCTCAATATGTTTCGAGCGACGAGGTGCACTGTCGTGCCTCACAGTGCGATAAATCTATTTACAATTATGGCCATTATTTTGGAAATTACGTAAAGTACAAACGTTTTCTCCATCTCTTTGTCATTTTACTGCCCGCTGTGTATCGCCCTGTTCGATCTACAGAACAATATCAGAACTTAATACGAGTTCAGTCATAAAGTCCTACCTGGAACAAAATAATTTTCTCGGTGAAAGCTAACACGATTGCGGTACTAGTGTCGAAATCCATGAGCACAACCTTGGCATAATTCATCTCTTATTGTTGGTTACCACCGAAACACGCTGCTTTAACCTTACGACATCTAATTCTGTTTGCAGCTAGTCAATGGAATTCGGATGGTTTCTGATTCTTGCAGCGCCAACGAACCAGCTTACAAACAAGTGTCTTTCTTATTATTTTTTTAACCTTTTCCCTCAAACGTTGCAAACTGAAACATAAAGAAACAGCTTCGTTTCGTAATGTAATGAACATCATTCCAGAAGATTCATTCATCTTATACTCAGGACATGAGCATTGTAAACTATGAAACTTCCTGGCAGATTAAAATTGAGTGCCAGAACCGGGAATCGAAACTGGGACTTTTGCCTTTCACGGGCAAGCGCTCTACCGACTGAGCTATCCCGACACGACCCACGATACCACCCCACCCCAGTACCTCGCCTCCTACTTTCCAAACTTCACAGAAGCTCTCCTACGAACCTTGCAAGACTAGCACTCCTGGAAGAAAGGATATGGTGGGGACATGACTTAACCACAGCCTAGGGATGTTTCCAGAATGAAACTTTCACTCTGCAGCGGAGTGTGCGCTGATATGAAACTTCCTGACATATTAAAATTGTGTGCCGGAACCGGGACTCGAACCTGGGACCTTTGCCTTTCACGGGCAAGCGCTCTACCGACTGACTGAGCTATCCCGACGGACTCACGATGCCGCCCCACAACTTTACTTCCGCCAGTACCTCGCCTCCTACTTTCCAAACTTCACAGAAGCTCTCCTACGAACCATGCAAGACTAGCAAGACTACCACTCCTGGAAGAAAGGATATAGTGGGGACATGGCTTAGCCACAGCATAGGGATGTTTCCAGTATGAAACTTTCACTCTGCAGCGGAGTGTGCGCTGATATGAAACTTCCTGGCACATTAAAATTGTGTGCCGGAACCGAGACTCGAACCTGGGACCTTTGCCTTTAGCGGGCAAGTGGTAGAGCTCTACCGCTGTTGATTTCAATAATGGAATTTTGAACAAACATGATAAGTAGGAAGAAAGCAGTCACAATTCGAAAAAAATAATGTATGGATATGTAATATCTACCGTGAGGATTATTGAAAGCAGTTGAGGGGGAGAATATCAGATTATCACTTTGCACATATTAGCCGTTCCACGCAGTTTGAAAAGACGGTAATTTGACATAACGATTACATTGCAATCTATTTTAAGATGATTTATGTCCCTAATTAGATTTGCCAAAATTTCGTGAGGGATTTGAACCAGGCCCCTTCCCCTCCTCCCCCCCCCCCCCCCAAAAAAAATCCTTCTCACTACGCTCATGCATTATTCCAAGATATGGCACTTTTACATTTGACTGATGAGGTAGAATGTGTTGTGTTATCTTGTGTTGTTTGTTTAGTTTCTTTTTAATCTGTTGTGACATAGTGCAACTGAACACTGCACACCCATGCTGGACCAGATTTTTTTGGCATCCAAAACCAAATTAAAATGTATTTATATCACAAAAACATATGATTTCCTCGGGCTTGATTCCATGTTGGTGCTCCGCGACTGTATTTGATTTGTGGAAATTCTTTCAGCAATCAGTCATAAAAAATATATTTTCATATTCGATAATCTAGATTTCGACCACTGTGTGGTTATTATCAATGCTTAGAAACAATTAAAATACTTAAAACATCTCGACCTCCAACCTCCAACAACCTCCAACATGGAGGTCAAGATGTTTTAAGTATTTTAATTGTTTTTAAGCATTGATAATGACCACACAGTGGTCGAAATCTAGATTTGCGAATATATAAATATATTTTTATGACTGATTGCTGAAAGAATTTCCACTTATGATTTCCTACTACGTGTCCATCTTAAATGTTGTGTCTGCCTGACGTCACAAGACATGTCGGCTACTGTTGCCTGGTATTGCCACAGAGCAGAGGTAGCCTTTGTCGTTTATATAGAACCCTTTAGGGCACCGCATAGCCGGAGGGGACTTTGGCGACTGGGAAACGCGAGCGCAGACAGGGCCGCGACATTTGCAGAGCGGCCCGGCCCTTCGCTGGCAGCCGGCTGTGTCGTCCCGGGCGACGCGCCAGCGGCCGCCTCTCCTGGCCTGGCGCTGCTAACTGGCGCATCGGCGCCGCGGCCCACTGCTCTGCAGGCGTAACCGCCGCTCTGTTTACACACAGCGCTGACTCACTCTGCCGTGGCTGACACCGCTGCTGGTTTCTAGCTTCAGCATGCGCTGACTGCCTGACTGATTGAGTGAGAGGTTTTATTATACGTCATCATTAGAGACTGCCTACGCCTTTCAGCGTTCAGTCTGGAACATAGTCCCCCTAATGAAATTCCTGCATGATCCTCTACTCAAGGAAAAGCTTTCTGCATGCAACGACGGAGCTCGACAAATCACCACAACTGATCAGGCTGGAGATGTGGAGAGCAAAGATCGGCCGGCCGCGGTGGCCGAGGCGACTGAGGCGCTTCAGTCACGGTCTGCACGGCCACTACGGTCAGGGGTTCGAATCCCCCCTCGGGCATAGATATTTGTGCCGTCCTTAGTCTTAGCTAGTTCGTAAGTAGTTTGTAAGTTTAGGGACTGATGACCCCGTAATTAAGTCCCATAAGCTTTACAAACATTTGAACATTTGTAGCTTCAGCATGCGCTGACTGAGTGAGCGGTTTTATTATACATCATCATCATTAGAGACTGCTTACGCCTTTCAGCGTTTAGTCTGAAATTCCTCCACGATCCCCTACTCAAATCAAGGAAAAGCTCTCTGTATGCAACGATGGAGCTCGACAAATCACCACAACTGACCAGGCTGGAGATGTGGAGAGCAAAGATCGGGGACCTTGGTGTTCAAATGTTTGTACAGCTTATGGGATTTAACTACGGGGTCACCAGTCCCTACAAACTACTTATGAACTAAGACTAAGGACGGCACAAATATCCATGCCCGAGGGGGGATTCGAACCCCCGACCGTAGTGGCCGTGCAGACCGTGACTGGAGCGTCTCAGTCAACTACGGCGGAACTTGGTGCCTGGATGACCTCACAGGAAGCACTCCCACCTGGCTATGAGGAGGACTGGGTGACGTGGAAGTCCCTCAATAGACTACGGACCAACGTAACGAGATCCTAAGTCAACATGAGAAGGTGGGGCCTCTCTGATGCATCTGTCATGTGCGAGTGTGGAAAAGAACAAAGCACCGAGCATCTGCTACAGTGTGAGCTTTGTCCAGCCTGCTGTACCATGCAGGACCTGACTGGTGCTACCCGTGATGCGCGCGATGTAGCTAGATTTTAGGCTAGCATAGTTTAATGTTTAAACCTGGGGAAAAGACTTTTGGACTGTTACCACTATGCTATTGCTATTTTGTAGAGGAAGGAGGAAGGAAGGAAGCTTGAAGTTTAACGTCCCGTCTACTTTGTAGAGCTCATGGGACTTAACTACGTGGTCATCAGTCCCTAAACTTACAAACTACCTATGAACTAGCTAATACTAAGCACGGCACAAATATCCATGCCCGAGGGCGGATTCGAACCCCCGACCGTAGTGGCCGTGCAGACCGTGACTGGCGCGCTGCAGTCCCCTCGGCCACCGCTGCCGGCCTGTTACCACTGTTACTTGTAAATATGTGTAGGGTAAGGTGGTACAAATTCAATATAGGTACAATTCCGATCAACATAAGTTTTCAGTCTCGTAGTGTTGGTAGCACTTGCCTTTGTGTGGCGTTGCAGTGTAGCGGGTTTCTACAGCTCCTCCTGTCTTTTCCAAGAATACAACACTCTGTGCTAAGGAGATATAAATTTTTTCCTGTAAAGATGTACTTTGAGCTACTTCGTCGAACGCGGTCTTATAAATGTTCTAATTTTCACGCGCTTGTAAATTCATTATTGTGCAACGTTTGGCACCGCGAAGTATGCGCTGGTGCCCGAAGGAAAAAGTGCTTTTTATGTGGAAAAAGTCAGTGATCAAAATTGTACGAGGAAGTGATCATAATTGTACCTAGTGTGGTACATTTCCTATCGATTTTTCTCAATACTGTAACCTTTTTTTGTGTTCATACCAACATTTGTAATTTTCTAATATTTGTGTTACACATTCATTAAACATTCAAGAACAAGTGCCATGGTTAAAATTATTTCTTTTCTCAATATATTTGCAGTTATAATTACATTTGTCCGAAATGATCGAAATTGTACGACCTTACCCTACTATTAATGGCTAATTTGTATTACGTTTCATGTTATGTTATGTACAAGATGCTTCTGACACGAGTAAATAAATAAATAAGTGCTAACATTGATGCTTCGTCTAATGTCATGCCTTTTACTTCAAAATCATTCTTCGCTGAATATAACAAGGGGAGCACTAAGTACGGTACAAACGAATTTTGATGGGTCGCAGGTATGTCGTGCGGGAATTCCTCCAGACAACCAAGCTAAAAGGTATTTGTTGCAATGCGCCTCGGTTTCCATGAAAATCGAGGTCAAAGTTCTAACGGTGTTACCAAAAAATGTTCAAATGTTTGTATAGCTTATGGGACTTTACTTCGGGGTCATCAGTCCCTAAACTTATAAACTACTTATGAACTATCTAAGACTAAGGACGGCACAAATATCCATGACCGAGGGGGGATTCAAACCCCCGACCGTAGTGGCCGTGCAGACCGTGACTGGAGCGCCTCAGTCCCCTCGGCCACCGCGGCCGGCACGGTGTTACCGTTTGACACACATTTTAAAGGTGTTTTCATAAATAAAAGGCATACATCACATTTTGTCTCGGTCGTTCAGTGGTGGATCCAGTTGTCTGAATAGCTCGCCTGCCTGTACATTATTATCAAAACAATCAAGACAACGGGTGGTCATTGGTACTTCAAATATGACACGTTTGTTTAATACAGTATATTGATTCATTCACTTTTGTTGAAGATGCACACAAACAAATAGTGACATTTTAACGAAGCAATAAATGACTGTACCATGACATAACATTGTTGACTGTTCTTTACATGTTGTCTACAAAAAATTGACTGACTTAGACTGTACTAACTAAAGACTACAGTAAGATTACCTATAACTAACTATCGACTGACTCTGTTCGCACGAATTCGCGCCTATTAATACAATCTATTGGTTCTAGAACCAGGAAGTGACAACATAACAAAATTAAATAGTCTGTTTGTTGAACATAAATGAATCTTTCATCAGGAAGATAAACACAAAATTATGACAACAATTACGATAGTAATTTTGCCTCAAAACAAAACGGAAATTAAGATCGTTAGTAATTTACAATTAGAGCAGTAGACAGGTTTGTTTATATTTTTATATTATCTAAATTAAAGTAAATGCCTGATTCAAAGACCCTCATTTTTATACTGTTTTTAAGTTATTGATAGCCTCTACCTTTTCGGTTGAGGTCGTTTTTTAGCGCGTACAGCATGGCTCGCTCATCTGTTTTCATCCTAGTGATCAGACAGCCATTGCATTCTGCTGTGAAATTGTACTTTTATCCCTTTTGTGCACTCCTCTGTGTATCAGTGAAGTGTTTCTCTTCGTTCTACACTCATCAAGGAATTCTCTTATCCTTATTCTCTCTGTGTTTTCCTTCCGTCACATGTTACATCACTGCTTGGAACAGGGGACTGATGACATTGTAGTTTAGTCCCCTATAAACAACAACAACAATTATGCAGTTTTGAGGTACGTTAAGTATCGGAAACAAATCAGTACATTGCTAAAGACATCAGATAATGTTAGTTGGATATATAATTATCAAAAACATTATTGCGTAATATTAATGCGATGACTTAACATAAACATAAACAATTTAATGAAATAATATAAATCTAGACGAAGGCCACTGTAACGTTGGCCGAAACGTCGGTTATTTAAGTAATAGCCTTCTTACATCATGACGCGGTACAACACCCAGAAAACTTTTATGTCATGTCACTCTGGCCGTGGAAACCTACGTAATTACAATATAAAATACCTTGCCATTGATGCAATTAAACAGTCTTGCGTCGTATTATAATGTTTTATGATTAAATTCGTGTTTATACATAAAGAACGACACATTTCCGTGTTGTATCGCAATTAGCATATATCCAAACTAGCGGAATTTTACGGGGTATATTCATTATAAAGTCCAGCGCGTAATAACTATCTATACCTGCACTAAGTCACAAGCGGTAGGTGCGTCAGACTGGTGCAATTAGCAAGGCGCTAGACTCCCACTCAGACGACCCGCCTTCAAAACCTGTTTGTAACATAGTTTTACTTTCAACACTTGTCAGACGAATGCAAATAATTAGATGTTTTCATAGTCACTCTTATGTTAATGCTTGAGTAAACTGGTCAAGATAATAACTTACGTTAATTGCTTAATATTTCATGTTTTGCGCGACGATTATTTTATTTAATTCGTTATTTGGAAGCATAATTTTACGGCGACTGAAAGATCAGTAGTTATCACCTATAACATTTGTGCAGCATTTTCTAGCTGCGGCCTCCCGACTCTGACGATACAATAGAAGTAAGGTTCGAAGAAAACCTGAGCCTAATTACAAAAACGTACCCGACTCACACCCTCAATCTGTTGGCAAAATTATATTTTCAAATCATCGTGTGAAATAGTACTCAACGCATTCTCTGAGAAATACTTCGAACAACTGGTTCTTGAGCCAACTAGATTTGTAAATGGATGTCACAACACACTTGATCTCTTATCAACAACAAATAATTCTGAGCTCATAACGAGCGAGATGAATGTCGAAAGTCCCAAAGTTACAAAAAAGAATATTTGTTCAGGAAATCAGATAGAAATAAAATACATTGCTTCTTGAAAGACAGCTTCCACTCGTTTCTAAAACTAAATGTAGGTGTATATCAGATGTGGCTCAAATTCAAAGAAGTGGTATCGACAGCAGTTGACAGTTTTATACCAAATAAATTAATAAGAGAAGGAGGCGATCCCCCTTGGCAAACAAAAACGGGTCAGGACAATGATCCAAAAGCAACGGAAAAGGCATGCTAAATATAAACGAACACATAATCCCCAGGATTGGCGGTCCTACAAAGAAGCTCGAAATTTAGCGAAGACTTCAATGCGACATGCCTACAATACTTATAACAACGAAACTCTTTCTTGAAATTTGACTGAAAACCCAAAGAGATTTTGGTCATATGTTAAATATACTAGGGGCAAAATACAAACAATACCCTCACTACGTGATAGTAATGGCGATCCTGCCGATGATAGCGCTATTAAAGCGTATTAAACACAGCTTTTAGAAACTCATTCACAAAAGAAGATGAAACCAATATTCCAGATTTCGAATTACGAACAGATGCCGTAATGAGTAACATAGAAGTAGATATCATCGGAGTAGTCCAGCAACTAAAATCACTTAACAAGAACAAGTCTTCAGGTCCGGACTGTATACCCATTAGATTTCTATTTAATTATGCTGAAGCGATAGCTCCTTACTTACCAGCCATATACAACCGCCCTCTCAAAGAATGATCCTTACCAAAAGATTGAAAAGTTGCACAGATCACACCATATTCACGAAATGCAGTAAGAGTAACCCACAAAACTACAGGCCTATTTCATTGACGTCATTTGCAGCATTGATTTGGAATATAACCTGTATTCAAATATTATGAATGATCTATTGACCCAAGGTCAACACGGATTTAGAATATATTACTGCAACGGCGCTTATCACTGCGGCGTGAGCTACTTACGAAACTCCAATCGCCAACATTCTCCTCCGAATGTGAAAATATATTGTTGACTCCTACTTACTTATGTAGAAAAGATCATCAGCATAAAATACGACAAATGTGAGCTCGAACGGAGACATTCAGGTGTTCTTTCTTCCCGCGCGCTATTCGAGAATAGAATGGGAGATAAATAGTATAAAGATGGTTCGATGAAGCCTCTGCGAGGCACATACATGTGATTTGCAGAGTATCCCATGTAGATGTAGATGTAGATACTCAATGTCTCAAACCAAAGAACATCAATTTGTGAAGTGTAGCATCTACCACAGCCATTCTCTCTGCACCACATCCAATGTTTATATTTTGCGAATTTGTTACGCTAAGTATAGCAAGAAAGCTGTCGTGTGTGAGAAACGTCAATGTACACTGCACAACATGGTTACGCTTATACCTACAACAAAAACACAGCAAGTACATGAAATATAACAAGCTAAAGTTTAATTCTGTTCTCGATTACCGAAGTTCAGTCATGTTACCAGTACCACCACGACAGCGTAAACCTACACTTAGCGCAAGATAAATGTTTCTGTAAAGTAATTAAAATAAGACAGTCTATATCGCAATTTGTTGCGTTTAATACTGGCTATCGGTTTCGGTTCTGTTGACGCCTGCTCCGGCCACCGCCACCGTCCAACAACAAGGTGGCAAAGGCCTGAAGATGGTTCTATAGAACGGAAATCGGATGCCAGTAATAAACGCAACAAATTGCGATATTGTCTTATTTTTATTATTAAAATTTTTAAGATAGCTGTTCCAAAAAATGCTTTCAAAAATTCCTGTAAAGTATCCACTCATGATGAGCCTGCAGTGGTTTGAAAACTAGTTACGGAATGAAAAAAAAGCATAAAGGCAGCTGGTTACACATTATTTAACGAAAATAAACCGCCAATTATACACAGCGCATGCAGGTGTCACTTGTGGAACCAGTGACGCGCACCTTCGCTGAAAAGACAAACACTGGCTTCTGTCGTCGCCGTAAACACATCCTCAAATCTCACCTGACTTGAATGCCTCTTCGGGGAGTTGCATTCTGAGTGCGTAGTAGCATAGTTGTAAGTCACGCGACGCACCATGAACGATGGAAAAATAAAGTATAAAAGAACATGACCAATTGATAGAGTGAAGGCTTTCACAACCGGTTGACATTGTAGGTATTATATCTTCTGGGTTGTAAGGCCGTGTTCTTGGAGTCTTGCTGATTCCTAATGTTTCGTCCGACGCAGCATCGGACGAAACGTTAGGAAGCAGCAAGATTCCAAGAAAACGGCCTTACAACCCAGAAGATACGAGGTATGTCCACAAAGTAAGTTCCGTTTGGTTATATAAACCAAACGTAAACAGATACAGAAAAATATTTATTGTATAAAAATCTGCAACTGTTCAACTACTTTTCTACATAACTTCCGAAATTTTGTAGGCACTTGGCATAGCGTGGGACAAATTTTTGTGTGCCTTCTTCATAGAAGGTAGCCGCCTGTGTATTCAACCATGTGGTAAAAATGTTCTTTCAGCTCTTCGTCGTTGAAGTGTTGACCACCAAGGACAGATTGTAGGTATAAGAAGAGATGAAAGGAGTCTTCTTCTTCCCTTCACGTTGCCGCCCGACCAAACAACTCTCACGGGAATTTCACTGGGACGTGTTTGATCATTCTCAGTACAGTCTCGCTCCTAGCGACTTTCTTCTTACACCTGAAACCCGTCCATGGTGCTCAACACTTCAGTGATGATGACGAGCTGAAAGAACATGTTACCACATGGTTGAATACACAGGCGCAACCTTCTACGAAGAAGGCATACAAAGACTTCTGCCACGCTATGACAAATGCCTACAAAATTTCGGAAGCTATGTAGATTAGTAGTTTAATAGTTGTACATTTTTACAATAAATATTTTTTTCTGTATCTGTACACGTTTGTTTTATATAACCAAACGGAACTTACTTTGTGGATATACCTCGTATAATACCTACAACATGACCAATTGTGTGATGTGGTGCCTTCAGCAAAACACAAAATAACACTTGTAAAGCGTCGGATGAGTGGTCGAGCGCAATGAGGCGCTATGCTCCGATGGGCGGGGCCGTTTCCCGCCGGAGGTTCGAATCCCCCCTCGGGCTTGGGTGTTTGTGCCGTCTTTAGTATACGCTAGTTCATAAGTAGTTTGTAAGTTTAGGGACTGATGACCCCGCAGTTAAGTCCCATAAGCTTGACAAACGTTTGAACATTTGAACACTTGTAAACCGACAGCGCCTGTTTACACAGTCACTCAGCCCGGTGTTTGCTTTGCTCGCAGTCAGTTTCCTGACCAGCCCAGTGCAACCCGACCGTTCCCAAACTGTTTGCAGTTTGTTTGCGTCTGGCGGCGCGAACGCCGTTCACTGTTTATGCGGTCCCGGCCAAAGAGCTTCCGTCGTTGAGTGATTCACGCGAAGCGTTGCAATTCCGGCGGTGACTTAAGAAGTGAACACATATCTGCCGGCGGTTAAAAGTGGGTACAGCGTCGCAGGAGGTCCAGAATAAGACGCCGACACCAACGAGGAAAACTGGTATCAACGGAGCACTTTGTAGCACCAATTCACAAGGGAATCCAACATAATCTAGACCTGGAACTAGCTGCATATCAGTCGTCACAAACCATATTCCACATACATTCAATATAGGTCATGTAAAATGCGGCATAAGAAGGGTCAGAGACATCATTCGTGCAACATTCAACGATGTGTGTTTTCTAAAGTACGCTACATTACTAAACTAAAAGCTACATTTTTTCACCTGTGAAAACAATGTCATCCCTTACAGATGATGCAGAGCCTATGTCAGTGTCTAATCATATGAAATTTTAATCATAAATATTTGTTTATCAGTATAGCCATTCAGTTCATTATACACAGACGGGGAAAAATACGTACTTGTGGAAAGACGAGTCCAAAATTTCCCGATGACGGATGTTGTTTCTCGTGCATATATTTATCTATGGATTTGTGTAAACGGTGTATCAAAAAGAAGGTGCAAACTTAAAAGGTTGAAGGTAGAAGCAAAAAATATCCCAGTAAACATGGGTCTGAAAACCAGCTGTTTGCGAAATAATTACGAACATATGGTTACAAGCAGTCACTGACGTCATTGTAAACATCGTCCGAGTTAGTACACGTTCATTTGAAATTTATACTTTGCTATTAAGATTTACATCGCGTTTAGATCTAATTTAATTGACTTTATTGTAAGCATCGTTCTAGTTAGGACAAATTAATTTGAAATTTAGACTTAGGTTTTACATCGCATTTAATTCACATTTCACGTATGGGTTACCTGTTAGAGGAGGAGTGTCTTCCTTGCATCTGGATGCAATACTCTGCTCTGTGAATTTCGAATTCTTTCGAAAATCCCCGAATCACTTCGGAATTCTTGACAAGTGTGTGGAACTCTCCGCTCGAGTTCTTCAACCGCGTTAACAGGCGTGCTGTACACTTCGCTTTTGAGACAGAAAAATGGAAACGATTCAGATCAGGTTGAAACGTGCCCATAGAAAATGTATATTGATGAATTTGTCAGAAAATGTCTAATATTGTGCCTCCTGTTTTGTGTCGAGTAACTTGCTTGCAATAAAATGTATGATGTTGCTTCTACTGTGTGTATCGATATGTGTACATAAATCTGTGAAGTTTAATTTTTGGCAAAGATTATGTATCGCATAGCATTGTAGCTCGTGCAGAGAGACAGTCAGACTTGTGGTTCAGCTCGCTTAGAGAGTGGTTGAGTTGTGTATGTGGTTCCGATGTAGACCAGAGGCTGCTGTGCCAGCAAGTTGATTTTATTGGATTTGGAATATATTACATTTCTTATAATTGTGAAAAACGTTGTACCATCCCTGGAATTAAGGTAATAGCATTTCATGTAATTATGTAAAGGTTGAATCATTTAGGCAATGTAATGGTGATTATTAATAATAAGTAACAAAGTTGACCTTTCTTTCCTGTTTCATTTACGTAGTTAGAAGTTTAACCTACTTCCTTTATTTGGTAATTAGTTATTTGTGGATTGAAAGTGCAGTATTGATTGAGCAGATCTTGTTGAACAGATTTCTTTATGGGTATCGCAGTAAATGATTGTTATGCAATACTGCAGTTTATTGAGTATGAGGCTGAGTTTTGATAATCAGGTACAGATCTGCATAAAATTCTCGTAGTCGAACATTAAGAAAGTGGTTTGTGTTTTTAATATCTTTCTCGCAGTCAAATTTTTTGAGTATAGTCTGTGTGTTTCATGCAGGTAACGTGCCACAGTTGTTTCGTTAAAAGATCCGTTGCGCACATAATCAGTGTAATGCACTGTTTCTTATTTATCAGTATATACATCAATATCAGGGCCATAATTAAACCAAATTACTGTGTTAATGAACAATGTACGAGTTCAGTTAAATTTTGATGAAGTTATCTGATGACTTAGTGATCTTGACTGTTAAACGTCAATATATGACAACCATTTGGACTGCAACTAATACCAGATCAGGTTTTGAATGGGTAACTTTAAAGGAAACCACTTTGTTGTCTGATTAAACGATAGATCCAACATTAAACATCACACACACAACTTTTAAGGTGATCTTGGAGGCCAATGTACAGGTCCGTCTCTTGATATCCATCTTTGGCCGTATCTGCGCGTTAGATGCCGAATCACAGCAGCAAAATGTGCCGGAGCTGCGTCTAACTAACTAGGAAGATCTTTACAATAACGCCAGTGAAATATGAACTAATCTCAATAGTAAACTCTAAATTTAAAATTAATGTGTACTAAGTAGGACAATGTTTATAATGACGTCAGTGGAGACTTCGAAACATACATTCATAATTATCTCGCAAACGGCCCGTTTGCCGACCCAAGTTATATATATACTGAGATCACGTGACGTGGACGGATAAAGCACTTCAACTAAACAGTTCAGTATAAAGTACGTAGTCAGGCAACTATTATCGATTGTCGTGTATATTGTACGATACAAGTAGTGCCCCTTTAAAATGAGTGTGATAGTTTGACTATTTCCTGCAATATGTGTCAATCAAGAATGTTCTATTTATAGAGCTTATGGGACTTAACTACGGGGTCATCAGTCCCTAAACTTGCAAACTACTTATGAACTAGCTAATACTAAGGACGACACAAATATCCATGCCCGAGGGGGGATTCGAACCCCCGACCGTAGTCACCGTGCAGACTGTGACTGGCGCGCCGCAGAACGCTAGGCCACCGCGGCCGACGAGTATCCCTTAACTGCACACAATTTGCACATATGGGTTTTTCAGGAACGCGGTGATTTCGCCATTCAGACTATACGACATGTCGACGTTTATCACATGTTACGTGGACAGCGGAAAACGATGTAGAACCGGCTGGTATATTAGTTTTACGGAGACTATATGAGAAAGCCTTAAAAACCTGTTTGATGCAGAAAAATCGCTGACTTAACATCACAGAAAAAGCCGATTGATGAAGTTGAACGTACAAACGGTTACTACATTAAAATTTGTTCTTCATATAATAAGTTTGCTGCTATAAATTTGTACATAAAGTATTGTTTACAATTGATATGTCTTTTACGAAAAAAAAACATTCCAATGTTTGTAAATCTTTTGGACCAAACTGCGTGGTCATCAGTCCGTAGCTTACAAACTACTTAAACTAAGGTAAACTAACCAAAGGACAACACACGCACACCCATGCCCTAGGGAGGAATCGAACCTCCGACGGCGAGCAACCCCGCGCTCCGCAGGGAGGCGCCTTAGACCGCTCGACTACTCCACCGCGTCTGTGTTTTACGTAGTATTTTTGTTGTGTTTAGTCAGGCAAATCTTTTAAAATTAAAATGCAGCATTTTTTATGGAAATTTCAGTAATTCGAAAATTTCTATAATCTGACTTACCCAGGTCCCATATGTGTCGGATTACAGAAACTACTGTATTTACAGGGTGAGTGATCAAACATTACCACTAGAAATATTTCGTAAATCACAACAAATGCTGAATAACACAGACTGAAAGGGAGGATCGGGGCTGGTGTAATTGGCTAATAGGAACCATTAAAAAGTGCACGGAAGTATGATTTTAACACAAACCGATGTTATTAATGTTCGAAGGTGGGAAACATTGCACTAGATCGACAACATGTGTTGTAGCAGTCGGTATGAAGGTAATTTCCTAACTTTGAACATTAATATCTTCTAAACTGTAAAAAAGAGACAAAAACAAATAACGAAACTAAATTTCTGAGCTCAGGCGAGTGTTATTTGATGTGTCATACACCCCTCATCCTATGTAATAAATAAATAAATAAAAAGAAAAAGGAGACTTGAACCCAGGATGGCGAATTTCAAGATGGAGGCCATGAGTGACATTCACATCAAAAGTTGCAGCCCCACAAAACCTCTGTTCCCAACATCACTTTTCAATTTTACCTTTAATCCTTCAACTTATAAAGGTGTCCAAGGACTTTTGAGTCATCGTACATATATACCGGGTGATCAAAAAGTCATTATAAATTTAAAAACTTAATAAACCAGGGAATAATGTAAACAGAGAGGTAAAAATTGACACACATGCATGGAATGACATTGGGTTTAATTAGAACAAAAAATCAAAGTTGATCCACCGTTATCGGGCCTTTTTTCTTATAGGAACTGCGTGATTCTGGTTTTGTAACTGCTACCGTGACGGGTGAGAGGTACGCCGATATGTTACAGAATCTCATCGTCCACAGCCTGGCTGATAAACACCTACAGGAACGTACGATTTTTATACAGGATGGCGCTCCACCCCATATAGCTAGACGCGTGGAAGATCTCTTGGGCGCGTTGTTTCGTGATCGTGTGCTCAGCCGCCACTTTCGTCATGCTTGGTCTCCCAGGTCCCCAGACCTCAGTCCGTGCGATTATTGGCTTTGGGGGTTACCTGAAGTCGCGAGTGTATCGTGATCGACCGACATCTCTAGGGATGCTGAAAGACAACATCCGACGCCAATGCCTCACCATAACTCCGGACATGTTTTACAGTGCTGTTCACAACATTAGTACTGGACTACAGCTATTGTTGAGGAATGATGATGAACATATTTAGCATTTCCTTGCTGTGTCTTAATTTGTTCTGCTAATTATTGCTTTTCTGATCAGATGATGCGCCATCTGTCGGAGATATTTTGAACCTTTTTTTTTTTTTTCTTTTGGTTCTAATAAAACCCCGTGTCATTCCAAGCATGTACCGCGGTGGAGTAGCCGAGCGGTCTAAAGCGTCTCGCTGCGGAGCGCGCGGTTGCTCGCCGTGGAGGTTCGAGTCCTCCCTGGGGCATGGGTGTGTGGGTTTGTCCTTAGTTTAGGTTTAAGTAGTTTGTAAACTACGGTCTGATGACCACGCAGTTTGGTCCAATAGATTTACAAACATTTGAACATTTTTCCAAGCGTGTGTGTTAATTTTTACCTGTCTGTGATTTATTTTCAAACTTATACTGACTTTTTGATTTACGGGGAAGGAAATCAGCAGGGTGCTTTCAAACGAACCATCCCAGCATTTGCGAGGAGTGTGCCGTGATCTGCACATGTCCGAAAATTATCGATACGCTAGCGGTTGGCAGTGCAAATTGTGGACCAGAGGTAACCTCACTGGTGGAGTGGGGAACAAAGTCTTTGGCGAGCGCACGGGGAGAGGATAGGGCACGTGGACAGCGGGGTAGCGGTGGCGTTGGTATCACGTGGCCACGACTAACGTGCGGCCGAGGTTGCGGCAGTTCCAGTGGTGCTGCACCGGGGGAGAGCCGACGAGTTGGGCCAGAGGGATCCTGTGGTGGTGGCCGAGGAAGACTGGAAATACACAAAGGGAAGGAAGGTTCCTAACGTGGTTGCTGCAGTCGAAGGTGTGGCTGTTGGGCTATAATTGATGTTGTCCGACGTACTGTGTCCTTTAAAGCTGTTGGTTAACTGTATGTGAGGAAGGATTGATAGTCTATACCAAGAACCTTGTTGGAGTTGTAATATTTGTTTCATAATTTAAGTTACGACCAGTCGGTAAAAAAATTCAAATGTTTGTAGAACTTATGGGACTTAACTACGGGGTCATCAGTCCCTAAGCTTACAAACTACTTATGAGCTAGCTAAGACTAAAGACGGCACAAATATCCATGCCCGAGGGGGGATTCGAACCCCCGACCGTAGTGGCCGTGCTGACCGTGACTGAAGCGCCTCAGTCACCTCAGCCACCGCGGCCGGCACCAGTCGGTACCTATCGCCTAATTTTTTGTTATATGTATAGAGGAGCCGCTAGATTACCATGGGAATTGTGATATTGATTTAAGTGGGTACAAATTCATGGGTTGCTTGTTATGTTAATTTTGTGCAATATTCTCGTATGGATCTATTTGTATATAATAAATTACACTAAACTGAAGTCAATCAATCGTTACCACCCTTTTTCATTTAAAAGCTCGAAAGCAGAGAACCTAAATCTTGATGGCCGTAGATGGATTTTGAACCACAGTCCTACCTAATGCGAGTCCAGCGTGTTACCATGGCGCCAGTTGTTTCGGCCGTAGTTGGTGGTGAGCGTGTTAATGAGCTGTGCAGAGGCTGTAGCTGACCGCGGCCACCGCCAGTGCCGGCAGCCTTTGAGCAGCAGGCGTGGAGGCCTGGCGCGGCGAACAATGGCTGTGCGGGACGGGAATAGGCGGGGCCGACACGGCTGGGGTAGTGGCCAAGGGTAGCCAGCGACCAGGGACAGCCTACGTCCACACACGTACTCTGCAAGACACCTCGTGGCGCTTTACCATTGCCACTGCAAAGTGTTACTTGTGATTGTAAGGATGCCTATTATCATTTGTCATTTTGTCAGGATAGCGATTCATTTGTGTCCTGTAAGCTCTACTAAACCTAGGAGAAGGGCGACAGTAAAACAGCGGTTTACTCGACAATAACATTTATTCTAATATTGTTACAACCAGAATGCCAGTGGAGAGTGTGCGCGTATTGTCTCGCACCGCTCTGTCGGCTCGCAGACGAAGCCGCTGACTGCGCTCTACCCAGCTGGAGGCGGGAACTGACGCCTCAGTTCGCTGGCCGCAGCTTACCTAAGCCACAGAGTAACATATACAGAAAATCAGCCCCCCCCCCCTAAACCACTTTTGTACCCTCGTAGTTCCGTAAGGTGCTAGAAGTTAGTACTTCTGAGGGTGCCTCTCGCCACAGAGTAGCATATACAGAGAAGCAGCCCACCCTAAACCACTGTCCTATGCTCCCCTCGTAGTTCTGTAAGGTGCTAGAAGTCAGGCTTAGTACTTCTGGGGGTGCCTCTCGCCACAGAGTAACATATACAGAGAAGCAGCCCACCCTAAATTACTGTCCTACGCTCCCTTCGTAGTTCCGTAAGATGCTAGCAGGTGTCAGGCGGTTCGCTGGCTTAAGGTGCCTGTCGCACGTCAGAGGGTAGCGTGGAGGGGAGGCTGAGGGGAGAGCTCGTGCTGCCTGCCACGAGGCCACGGCTGTGTCCGGCGTGCCGGAATTTGAGGGGAGGTGGTGGTGGGGACAGCCGCTACCTGCCGCCTGCATTGGCCAGCTTAAAGAGCTGCTTCTGACCGCAGCGCCATTATCTTACGGAACTGCTGGAAACCCTCCCTCCCCGCATCCAGGAGTGTAGGACCGGGCACTTATGGAGGTTTCCCGTCTGTATATATTTGTCTGTGCTCTCGCACAGTGGTCGCGTGGGGGGAGGCTGAGGGAGAGCTCGTGCCGCCTGCCACGTGGCCAAGGCTGTATCCAGCTTGCTGGCGTTTGAGGGGAGGTGGTGGTGGGGGCAGCCGCTACCTGCCGCCTGCTCTGGCCAGTTTAAAGGGTGTGCCATCATGAGACATCTTACGGAACTGCTTCAGCACCCCCTGCCCCGCACCCCTGAGCGTGGGACCGGGCCCTTACAGAGGTTTCCCGTCTGTATATTTGTCTGTGCCTAAGCCCAGCGGAGTCCACACTAAGTGACGTCGCCTCTACCGTGCCGCGCCTGGCCTCGGCGTCCTCGAAGCCGGTCGACGATCGTATAAGGGGGTTTGGCCCGGGCATTGAACCCCAGTCGCCTTTTGCCTCCAGCTGTTGCTCCGCCCTTGGACAGGTCACGAGAGCGGTCCTAGTACGGCCGCGTCCTTGCGTACGTACTGTGCTCTCGGGTCAATGCTGTGCTGCTTGCTGCCGCCTCACTGCGCCCGCTGCTGGTTCGATGCCCGGCAGCACCCCGTTGAGGGCGAGGTCCCGCTGCTCGCCGTCCTCGTAGACTCTAGGCTCTACTTCCTGGCAGGGAAGCCTTTCAAATGTTTGTATAGCTTATGGGACTTAACTACGGGGTCATCAGTCCCTAAACTTACAAACTACTTATGAACTGCTTAATACTAAGGACTGCACAAATATCCATGGCCGAGGGGGGATTCGAACCCCCGACCGTTGTGGCCGTGCAGATCGTGACTGACGCGCCACAGTCTCCTTGGCCACCGCGGCCGCAGGGAAGCGGTATAGGACGCAGCAACCCAGCAGCCGCTTTGCAGAACTCACAACTTGTGCCCAACTCGACTGAAGATTAACATTAGCAGCGACGAGTGGCGCAGTCCGGGGGCGGCAGGTATCTGCCCAGCCGTGGCTGACAGTCTCTCTCTCTAGTCGTGGCCGACTCCCTGACTCTGACTAGCCTGCCTTTTCCTCCAATATTTATATGCCGGAGTTGACCCCGTTGGTTTGCATTTCATCGATGTAGGCTAGCTGACTTGCTACACGTGATCGAGTCCTATTTTTCGGCGACGTAGACCGTGGCTGCTTCTTCCCTTAAGCAACACCGCTGTTCGGAGTCGTTGCGTAGCACGTGTGGCTGCCGACACACTTACGACGCTTGGAGTTTGCTTTGAGCTACTTAATTTTGCTGAGCGCCCGACCCACTCTGCTTCGCGACGCTGCCGGCTTACGCCATCGTAACACTTCCCTGTTCGACCGCCGAAGTCCACTCACCACTTGTTCCATTTATTACATTACATTAAATGTCTAAACGTTTCCTTGTCCCGTACACTCCTCCACAATAATGAAACATGCACCCTCACAAAAAGGCAAGCATCAAAGCTGCAAGCAGTAAAATGAGTTTTCTAACACGCAAACCTCCAGATTTCTGACACTCAGATGGGTAGAATATCAACAGAAACTTCTACATAATTCATGATACGTGCTGCCTTCCAGGAGAACGTACGAAAACTATAATAATAACACCTAACCTATAGAGTAGAGGGAAAGCTTAACTGTGAGAGCTTAGAACGTTCTGCTACCGTGGGCTACTTGCACCGTGGATGTCAAGGCTTTCCCGCGTCCAAGACCAGAACTCTCATTTGGTTCATATATTCGTTCATCAACTACAACCTTGCGGGAGGTGGATCTATGAATGACTTTCAACAATACAACCTCAGTGCGAGAAGAGAAATCCTCAACGATCGATGGAAAGGAGAAAAATTTTCGCCGTTCATTCACTTTTTATAAGACAACTTGTTTCAAACGTTTGTAATCCTACGGGACCAAACTACGTCAACTTGTTTCACAAAAGTGTAACTATTTGTCAACTCAGTTTTTAAATAAAGTTCTTCTTCTTCCAGAAAAAAATAAAAATTGTAGAGCGTTAGTTCACGGTACAGAGGGTTGTGGATTCAGCCCCTCCTAGAGCCTTGAAAAAAAGAATGACAAAAAAAGGCCTGAAAACTGTTAAAACTGAATGTCTCTAAAATTCAACTGGTTCATTTCGTAAAACACCACTGTCAGCGGCTGCAGTAGCAGTAGTGTTGCCAGCACAGCAACGTCAGCCCCACTTGCCTACTTGCCCACTTGATGGTATGGACAAACACACGGCACTCTGGCCACTACAGCCGTGGCGGAGTGGCCAAGCGCATTGAGGCGCTATGCTCCGATGCGCGAGGCCGTTCCCTGCCGAGGGTTCGAATCCCCCCCCCCCCTTGGCCATGGATGTTTGTGTCGTCTTTAGTATAAGCTAGTTCATTAGTAGTTTGATGACCCCACAGTTCGTTAAGCTTCGGAAACATTTGAACATTTTTCTAGCCACAACGCGCAAATCCACTGAACGGCGGTGCTGCCCACCTAGCAGTCATTTATTGTTATTATCATTATTGCTATTATAATTATTATTATTTTAATGCTCCTGCACTTATGGTGCAACTGTTTCTTTCTTCTACGAATATACTCTACAGGTTTGCTACTTTCAAATAAAACGAAGCAGAAGCAAACTTCCGATAAGACAATGCTATAAAATCCGAACAGCGTTTTACGTTTCAGGAACATGTTGTCCCATGTAACACTCGGTGTACGTTTGTCGACGTGGAACAATTAGCAACATCATACTAAAAAAGAAAATAAATTGCTCCACCTGGATTTGAACTGAGGACCCTCGTAGCGACAAACATTCACTCTATCAACTACCCCACAGGAGTTCAGCTTGGCAGACCCTTACAGAAGCGCTTTCCCTGTCCTCCTTAGGACAGGTGTTACATATTATTTCCCGTTTTCGCAAGTTCGCCTGGACGACAGCACATTGCACGAATTATATAAATGTTTCGGCTGATACTTTATAGCTATACAACGTTTGAAACCGATATAAATGTCTGACATCTAAAGGTTTGGGTGTTAGATACACCATCCAGAAGACCAGGGTGGACAAGTTAAGAAACAAAGAGGTGAAGAAAGAAGCTGGAGTGAATACATCCCTATACAACTGGCGCATCTATACTTCATTGGTAAGGGCTTGTGATGAGAATGGAGTCAACTAGAACATCCAAAATAAATTTGTAGAGACAGGTTGAAAGGTAAAGCCCTCTAGGAAGACCTGGATGGACTTGATTAAGACTGTTCTAGTGTCCAGAGGATGGACTGGACGATGTTCTCTGTGAACAAGTGTATTTGAAAAGGACGGAATGGAGAGGCTCATTAGCAGAACCCGGAGAACTGGATCCGCTAAATAATGATGATCATGATAATGACCATGTGTTTATTGTGTACTAGCTTAAACCCGCGGCTCCGGTCGCGTGTTGGTTGATTACGATAGATAAGCTATCTTTCAGTAGTGTGCTATGAGTCTGGTTTTGAAGGATGAAATGAAATACTTTTTTTTAGAAACAAACATTTTTAATCAACATTCGAATAAAGAAATAAAATTATGGGAAGTGTTTAATGACTTACAATAAATAATACATACATTATTCCTTATAGCCTGCGTTGCAATATCTCAACACGTATGGTGAGAGTAATGTCCAAATTCATTTTAATTTCATTTTAGGTCATTGTAGTAAACTACGTTATTTGTAACACTGTTTGGAGCGTAAATGTAGAGACTTTTTGGGTTGCCCACCCTTGAGCGAGCGACGTATAATTGACCATGCGAAAAACATGAGGGCTGTAAATGGATTCCTGCGACGTTTAATGATTGTCCTCGACCTTTGTTAATTTTCATGGCAAAAGCTAGACGAACTGGAAACTGAAGTCTTTTAAACTGAAATGGCATATCTGAAGGGATAAAAGGAAATTCAACAATAATGATTGTAATAATATCACAGATCGATCACTTGATAAAATGAGCGAAATGTCAAATCGATTTTTTTAAAGAGATGTATTAAAAGAAATTTCTTTTTTTACGGCTTTATTTATTTATTCTTATATTTCTTTACAGAGAAAAAGCTGGAGACATTGTAGCACGCATTGACCAAAGATATGGTCTGTGGCATCACGTTTCGCTGTATGTAACTTCTTTGCTAACGTCATCGCTGGCCTTCAGTCCGAATTTCTTTATAATTTGACGACTTTCAACCACCATATCTTCCACCCCTTTATAGCTATCGCCATGGAACTGCTACGGTGTACAACAGGACACTTCGGACAACAATTACACACAGACCATTCGTTTGCGTTCTGTAGTTTTCGCTACAGAACGAAATATTAACACACACACACGTAGAATTTTATATACATCGATAACTTTGCATTCCAATACACTCCAACCTTTTATCATTATCAATCCTCAAGCAACAATGCAACCAATAAAACCATTTTCAAAGAGTAAATATAATTTTCAAAGAGTAATTATTGTTTCACATTTCGCGTTAAATTTTTCAAATTACTATGTATCAGATCGATATAAAACCATGCCTAAAACCGTCCTCAGGTATAAATTAGTAACTGTACACCGAACAGACATTCATATTAATACATATAGATAAATAGCTTTCCAATAACCATAAAACCGTGCCTAAAGCCTTCCCCGGGCAGACATTAGTAACTGTACAACTTTTTAGCTCTTTATGTCTTGTGATTCAGACGTGATACACGTACACCGAACAGACATTCATATTTACAGATATAGATGATATTACACCTGAGCGCCTATTTTGAGCAGTGAAACGTTTATGGAGAAGTTACTTAAATTTTGAGAAGAGGTAAGTAAGCATCATTGGCCTGCAACCGCATAAAACCGTGCTTAGGAAACAGTCGACCACAAAACAGAGAGTAGATCCAGCAGCACTCCTTTCCCCATTCCCTCATGCCTCCGCGCCAGACGCCTGGGAGCGGCTGATATGTGACCGCTCACTCCACTCTCTCTCTCTCTCTCTCTCTCTCTCTCTCTCTCACACACACACACACGTCCCAGCTAGGCTGGGCCTTCCCACCCACGCAGATTTCGACCCCCCGGAGGCCGCATTGCGAACCTGCCGAAGTCACAAAGGTCAGGGGTGGCGGGTGTCAAGAGCTGGGCTGCGCTCTGAACAGCCTGTGTGGTGGGGGACGGGTTATTAACGTCGGAAGAGCGAACACACGAGGCACAATGAGGTCGATCAAGCGCCAGTAAAAACACACCGTCAGCTCCAGACGTGGCATCGAGTCTCTCGTGAGGCATGCGCCCATTTAAAAGTTTCAGTTATTAAACAGTGCTATTAGGGACGCCGTAGAAATATAAACGCCACAGATGGTGATGCCGCTGTTCTCTTTATTAATGCGTTTCGAAACAATCATCATCAAAATCTGCAAGTTTATAACCATCAGTTAGCACGTGTAGTGGGACGACATATCTCATGTCAGCTCAGTTTGTGCATGATAACTTGCTTATATTTGTGTTCTTAAATGATTTTTATGTAAATGTTTAATGTTATATAATTCTTAAAGAATTTTTTATATGTTTTTTTATGTTTCATGTGCTGTGAGGTGATTCAACCTACGAGGGCAACATCTTCGACGCCGATTTCGGCCACATAAAGTCGCGGGTCGACAGCCATGAGGGAAGAAGATGTTCATCTCTGCGGTTGTCGTCGCAAGAGTTGACATTATTATCGAAGTTTTATGTTAAAACAACAAATTTAAAAAGTTCAGTTCCCTTTTGTCTGTCAATGACTACATATGTAATGTCATAGAAAGCAATAAATGTTATCGTGTTTAAACTTCATTTATGAAGAATTATTTTACGATAAATAATATATTAATCAAACGAGGATAATATTTAATTTAAATATTCTTCAATCCGAAGGAAGATTTTTTATGAATTTTTATTGGTGGAAAAGTTACGTTAAGAAGACTTTGATAAATGTTTCTTTTAGAACTTTCATTAATCGATCATACACATCGATCGATAATCATTGAAGAATTTTTTTTTTATCTGTGGCTATAGCAACGACCACAAACTGAAAAATTTCTTTTGACCGTCATATCTATGAGAGAACTTAGAAATATTGTAACAAGAGTGACTGTTACAGACTTCTTCCCTCGGCGCAAGAATCTGATTTTGAAATATTGCAACGTATAAAGATTTTACATGAACATTTATATTTTTATTTTATGTTATATAAATTTTTATGGGCGAGTGGACACCTCAAGGATTACGAAGTTTTGACACGGCCACATTCAACCCTAATCATACAAGACGAGTGCTTTTGAAGATAAGGTTTTAGCATACGTTCCGCCGTACGAAGAGGTCGTTCCGCCGCACACGGCGTTACAAAAAATGAGAATTATTAAAATAAATAGACACCATACACTGTAAACACAAGGATTCATGTACGTACCTAGTCCTGGGATGAAGTTCAATACTAAACGCATATTGTCATGGCCCTGATGAACCATTTTGAAACAAAAGTAGTACACAGCATCGTTCAGGTAGACGCAATTGCCGACAGGTGGCTCCAGTATACATGATAAAGAATATAAAAGTAGGAATCACAAAAAGCACAATACAAATAATAAAAACTAAAAAAATGGGAAATATTATTGCACACAGCTTCCACTGTTAGAGAAAACATACCTATGGCGGTGATCAATAGCACGACTAGTGGTGGAACATAAGGAAATTAGTCAAATACGTCAGCCATTGTAAAATGCAATGGCCCTAAGGTTGTCATGATGAAAAATTCCTACGCTGGATTGGTAGAGTTACAGAAGAGTACTGTTCTACTGGATACATACTAATATAGAATTACCAAAAGCTAAAAATGAAAATATTTTATTAAAAACCGTGTACAGCTGTTATGAAGTCGGAGACAGAAGTTATATTAAAATAGTCTTATTTTCTAACAACAATCTGTACCTCCTGTTTGATCACCATAAAAGCTAGAGTCATACACCGAGGTATACTAAACAATTTCATTTTCTTCTTCTTTTTTATTAGTATTAAAAATGTTGTCCCCATTTGAATACCGTCCTAATCTCACGCCTTCCCATCTTCGCAGTAACGTCTCGTATGTTGCCTCTAAAAGTCGGAACGGCAGGTATTAATATTTCTCTTTAAAAAAATTTTAAACTGCTTATGGAAACGTTTTTATTTTTATTGCTTTTTATGTGATTCCTTATGTACAACAGACATTGCCGATGTCGAGTGGCTTGCGTGCCTCAACGATAAAGGTAGCCGGCCGCGGTGGCCGCGGGGACTGAGGCGCTTCAGTCACGGTCTGCACGGCCACTACGGTCGGGGGCTCGAATCCCCCCTCGGGCATGGATATTTGTGCCGTCCTTAGTCTTAGTTGATTCATAAGTAGTTTGTAAGTTTAAGGACTGATGACCCAGTAGTTAAGTCCCATAGACTATACAAACATTTGAACATTTTGATATAGGTAGCCGTACCATTAGGTGCAACCACAGCGGAGGGGTCTTTGTGGAGAGGCCAGACTAACGTGTGGTTCCTGAAGAGGGGCAACAGTCTGGATGATTGACTGTGTTGGCCTTGTAACATCAGCTTACATGCCTTTGCTCAAATGTTCAAATGTTTGTAAATCTATCGGACTAAACTGCGTGACCATAAGTAAGTAGCTTACAAACTACTTAAACTAAGGTAAACTAACGTAAGGACAACACACACACACACACACACCACACACCAATGCCCTAGGGACAACTCGAACCTCCGACGGCGGGCAACCGCGCGCTCCGCAGCGGGGCGCCTTAGACCGCTGGGTTACTCCACCGCGGCCATGACTTTGCTATGCAGCTACTGCAAACAGCGGAAATCAAGGGCAAATTGCAGTTGTTAATTTTCCCGAGCTCTACTGCATGAATGTATATATTGGCATCCTCTCGGGTAAAATATTTCTGAGGTAAAATAGCCCCTCATTCGGATCTCTGGCGGGGACTACTCAGGAGGATGTCGTCATCAAGAAAAACAAAACAGGCATTGTACGGATCGGAGCGTGGAATGCTTTTTCCCTTAATCGAGTAGGTAAGTTAGAAAATTTGAAAAGAGAAATGGATAGGTTAAAGTTATATATGGTGGGGATTAGCGAGGTTTGGTGGCAGAATGAACAGGATTTTTGGTCAGGTGAGTAAAGGGTTATAAATACAAAATCAATTGTATGTCTGATAATGAATAAGAAAATAGAAATGTGGGTACGTTTCTATGAACAGCATAGAGAATGCGTTATCGTAGCAAATACAGACACGAACCCACTATCAGCCACAGTAGTACAAGTTTATATGCCAACTAGCTCTTCCGATGAGGATATCGAGAAAATATATGAGGAGATAAAAGAATTTATTCAGACAGTTAATGGAGAGGAAAACTTAATTGTGATGGGGGACTGGAACTCAGTAGTAGGAAAGGGAAGAAAAGGAAATGTAGTATGTGAATATGGACTGGGGAAGAGGAGTGACAGAGGAGGTAGCTTGGTAGAATTTTGTGCAGAGCACAATTTAATGATCACCAACACTTGGTTTAATCATCATGAAAGAAGGCTGTATACATGGAAGAGACAGGAGACACTAGGAGATACCAGATTGAATTTATAATGGTAATGCAAAGGTTTATAAACCAGCTTTTAAACTGTAAGACGTATCCAGGGGCAGATGTAACAAAAATCATCCTCCATATTCATTGTTTCGTTACCTAGTCTAATTTCTTCAGCATCGCCTGATTTTCTAAGACTGCATTCCATTATCTTTGTTTTGGTCTTGTTAATGTTCATTTTATACGCTCTCTTGAACACACTGTATATTCCATTCAACTGCTCTTCCAGGTCCTTTGCTGTCTCTGACAGAATTACAATGTCATCAGCAAAACGCAATATTTTTATTTCTTCACCCTGAACTTTAATCCCTATTCCAGTTTTTTCCTTGCTTTCCTTCACCGCCTGCTAGATGTACAAACTGAATAACATCGGAGAAAGGCTACAACCCTGTCTTACTCCCTTCCCAACTAAAGCTTCCCTTACATGTCCTTCGAGTCTAATAACTGCGTTATGGCTTTTGTACAACTCGTAAATAACTCTCCTTTCCCTGTATTTTATCTCCGCTGTCTTCAGAAATTGAAAGATTGTATTCCAATCAACATTGTAAAAAGCTTTCTCCAAATCTACAAAAGCTAGGGATGTAGGCTTCCCTTTCCTTAATCTATCTTCTAGGATAAGACGTAAAGTGAGTTTTGCCTCCCGTGTTCCTGCATTCCTCCTGAATCCCAACTGATCTTCCCCGAGGTCAGTTTCTACCAGCTTTTCCATTCTCCTGTAGACAATTCGTGTAAAAATTTTGCAACCATGACTTATCAAACTGATGGTTCTGTAATTTTAGCACCTGTCTGCACCTAATTTCCTTGGAATGGGGATTATTACATTTTTCTTAAAGTCTGAGGGTATTTTGTCTTACATCTTACACACCAGGTGAAACAGTTTTGTCATAGCTGACTCTCCCAGAGGCTTTAGTAGCTCTGACGGAATGTCATCTACTCCAGGGGACTTGTTCCGACCTAGGACTTTCAGGGCTCTGTCAGATTCTTCTTTCAGTATAGTATCTGCTATTACATCTTCATCTACTTCCTCTCCTCTCCTACAACATTGTCTCTAAGTTCATTTCCTTTCTAGAGCTGCTCTATGTACTCTCTCCATCTTTCAGCTTTCCCTTCTTTGTTGAGAACTGGTTTTCCATCTGAATTCTTGATATTCGTAGAGCTGTTTTTCTTGTCCCCAAATGTCTCTTTTATTTTCCTGTAAGCAGTATCTTCTTTTCCCCTTGTTATAATTCTTCTACAGATTTGCATTTGGTTTCTAGCCACTCCTGCTTAGCCATTTTGCACTTCCTGTCAATCTCATTTCTTAGTCGTCTGTACTCCATTTTGCCTGTTTCATTTACTGCATTTGTATATTTTCTCCTGTCATCAATTAAATTTAGCATTCCCTGTGATATCCAAGGATTTCTTTACGTCTTGCCTTTCTACCTATTTTGTCCTCTTCTGCCTTCACTATTTCATCTCTCAGTGCTACCCATTCCTCTTCTACTGTTTTATTTCCCCCAGTTTTGGTCAATTGTTGTCTAAAGCTTCCTCTGAGATTCTTAAGAACTTCATGTTCATTCAATTTCTCCAACTCCCATCTCCTTATTTTCCTACCTTTCTACAGTTTTTTTCAGTTTGAGCCTACAGTTCATAACCAACAAGTTATGGTCAGAGTCTATATCTGCCCCTGGGTATGTCTTACAGTTTAAAACCTGGTTCCGGAATCTATGTTTTACCATTTTAAAATATATCTAATACATTCCGGTGTCTCCTGGTCTCTTCCACGTATACAACCTTCTTTCGTGATTCTTAAACCAGGTGTTTGTTATGATGAAATCGTGTTCTGTGCCAAATTCTAACAAGCGACTTCCTCTTTCATTTCTTCTGCTCAGTCCATATTCACCTACTATTTTTCCTTCCCTTCCTTTTCCTACTACCTAATTCCAGTCTCCCATCACAATTAAGTTTTCCTCTCCCTTAATTGTCTGAATAATTTCCTTTAACTCTTCATACACATCTTCAATCTCCTCATCATCGTCAGAACTAGTTGGCATATAAACCTGTACTACTGTTGTCGGTATTGACTTAGAATCTATCTTGACAATGATAATGCGATCACTGTGCTGCTCATAGCAGTTTACCTTCATTCATATTTTCTTATTCATTATCAGTCCTACACCTGTGATACCCCCAACTGATTTTGTATTTATAATCCTGTACTCACCTGACCAGAAATCCTATTCATCCTGCCACCGAACTTCACTAATCCCAACTATATCTAACTTCATCCTATCCATTTCCCTTCTTAAATTTTATAATTTTCCTACCCGATTAAAGGATCTAACATTCCACGCTCCGATCTGTAGAATGCCAGTATCGTCTTTCCTGATGACAACACTCCTCCTGAGTAGTCCACGACCGAAGATCCCAATAGGGGACTATTTTACCTCCGGAATATTTTACCCGAGAGGATGCCATCATCATATTTTCATACAGTAGAGCTGCATGTCCTCGGGAAAAATAACGGCTGTAGTTTCCCCTTGCTTTCAGCCGTTCTCAGTAACTGTGTGGCAAAGCCACATTAGCTGATGTTACAAAGCCAGCTCAGTCAATCATCCAGACTGTTGCCCCTGTAACTACTGAAAATACTGCTGCCCCTCTTCAGAAACCACACGTTTGTCTGGCCTCTCCACAGATACCCCTCCGCTGTGGTTGCACCTACGGTACGGCTATCTGTATCATTGAGGCACGCAAGCCACCCCACCTCGGCAATGTCTGTGGTGCATGAGGGTGGGCGGTATGAATATCAAGAAGCAGGACGACCAAACCGCAGCTGATGCTTCATTCGTAGAGGAAGACACGCTATGCGGTATGAATGTCAAGAAGAAATCAGATGGGAAACCAGTACTAAGTAAAGAAGGGAAAGCTGAAAGGTGGAAGGAATATATAGAAGGCCTGTACGAAGTAAATAAACTTAGTATTATGGAAAAAGAAGAAGTAGAGGAAGATGAGATAGGAGATACGATACTGTGAGAATAATTTGACAGAGCACAAAAAGATTTGAGTAGAAACAACGCCGGTGGAGTAGATGATGATAATTCTGCACTGCTGTTATGGTTATTAGAGCCACTCATGAACAAATTTTTCTACCTCGTATGCAAGCTGCATGAGTCAGGGGAAATACCCTCAGACTTCAAGAAGAATATAGTGACCACAATTGCGAAGAAAGAAAAGTACAGACAAATGTGAAAATTACATATCAATTTAACAAGCCATGGTTGCTAAATACTAACACGAATTATTTACAGACAAATCGAAAAACTGGTGGAATCCAACCTTGGGGAATATCAGTTTGGATTTAGGAGGAATGTAGGAACACGTGAGGCAAACATAACTACTTATCTTAGAAGATGGGTTAAAGAAAGGGAAACCTACGTTTTTAGCATTTGTGGATCTGGAGGAAGCTTTTGTAATGTTAACTGGAATACACTCTCTCAAATTCTGAAGGTAGCAAGGGTAAAATATCGGGAGTGAAGAGCTATATTCAACTTAAGGACATTAAAGGGTCGCAATGGTTGGGAATGGTGTAAGAGGGTTGTAGTCTTTCTTTCATGCTGTTAAATCTGTAAACTGAGCAAGCTGCGAAGGAATGGAAGGAGAAATTTGGAGAGGGAATTAAAGTCTATGCAGAGGGAATTAAAACCTAGCGGTTTGCTGATTAGAAAGTAATTCTGTCAGAGACAGCAAAGAACCTGGAATAACAATTAAATGGAAAGGGCAGAGTCTTAAAAGGAAGATATAAGATGAACATCAACATGAGTAAAACGAGGGTAATGGAATGAAGTGTCAGAAAATCAGGTGATGCTGAAGGAATTAGATTAGGTAATGAGACAATAGAAGTAGTTGATGAGTTTCGTTATTTGGGTAGCAAATTAACTTCTGATGGTCGAAGTAAAAATGATGTAAAATGCGGAACGGCTATGGAAAGTAAAGCATTTATGAAGAAGCGTAATTTGTATGGGAGTGAAACGTGGACAATAAGGAGTTCAGACAAAAAGATGATAGAAGATTTCGAAATGTGGTGCTACAGACGATGAAGATAAGATGGGTAGGTGTTCAACAGTATTGGGGAGAAAAGGATTTTCTGGCATATTCTTACTAAGAGAAAGGATAGGTTGGTGGGACACATTCTGAGACTTCAAGGAATCGTCACTTAGCGTTAGAAGGAAATGTGTGGAATAAAACTCGTAGAGGAAGACCGAGGGACAGATACAGTGAGCAGATTCAAAAGGATGTAGGTTGCCATTCGTATTCTCAGATGAAGAGACTTGCGCAGGACAGGGTAGCGTGGAGAGATGCATCAAACCAGTCTGCGGACTGAAGACCATGTATACTAGAACCACCTGCATTTTTTAATAACTCTTAGTTTTGCAATACCGTGTGACTGATGGTTGTAATCTTACAGATGATGATTGTTCCGATACGCATCAATAAAGAAATAGCCGCATAACCACTCGTACTCTTTATACTTCTACAGCGTCCTTAATAGTACTGTTTAATACTTGAAACACACCATCAAGGCCAGGGTTAATTTGATACGTACTTCATCTCGGTGAAATAAATTCCGAGAAACTGAGCCATATGTTGTAAGTGATCCGTGTGTCGTCTAACTGACGTCTTTCTATCGCTCGCGGTCTTCGACACAACGCGATTGGTTTCTGTGTAGCGCGAACATCACACTGCCGCTGGGGTAATTAGGTGGCGCGAGAACGCTCGTTGTACGAGCAACACGAAAAGACATCGGTGTATATTTCATCGTAAAACGCAACTGCTTCCAAATGTTCAACGCACCGGCTCAGTGGTTGTGGCAGTTACGTCTTAACATATCTCTAGAGCATCAAAGTTCGGAACAGTGTTACCTTCACCCTTTGGTGACCAAATTATTTCCAGAAGTTGTAGACTTTTTATGAATACTTTAGTGGACCAAGTAGCCACACACAAAATCTTCGTTTAAATCTTGAAAGTGAAAATTTATCCTACGGGTATAAAAATTTTAGACTATTGCTCCCACCAAATTTTTGAGTAACTGGACTTGATTGTTAAAAATGTATATCTTTTATTTTTTAGTACAAAAAGCATATTAAACATTTGATTTACTTTTGTATTAGTTCATATTATCCATAGAGTTCACTAAGGATACGTACTACGGAACTTAGAGAAGCATGGCGCTACACACAAAGGTACACGACAGTTGCCACACATTCTTTGCGTCCACTTTTCTTTGTTTTGGTGCTACATTGGCGGCACCTTCTGTTTGCAGTACCTTTTGTTGGCAAATGAGTTCCAACTTCCGCCAGACGAACTTCATCTGGAACTCCAGACACGCCTCTTTTTGGTGTCTGAAAATGAACCGGCCTTCCTCTTCGCTTACGACTTGAGAAGCCGGAGATGAGCTGCCTTGCCAAATGCTACCTAAACGTTAGCTGGTCTGCCTCTGTAACTTCCACATAATGTACACATTGACAACTGCCAGATCTACAAGAAAGAAAAATAGTCTGTGCCACCACTTCCATGAACGACGACCTACAGCATACCGTTCGCGCAGCTGATAGACACGAATACTATCTCCCTCGCCGGCCGCGGTGGCCGAGGTGACTGAGGCGCTCCAGTCACGGTCAGCACGGCCACTACGGTCGGGGGTTCGAATCCCCCCCCTCGGGCATGGATATTTGTGTCGTCCTAGTTCGTAAGTAGTTCATAAGTAGTTTGTAAGTTTAGGGACTGATGACCCCGTAGTTAAGTCCCATAAGCTTTACAAACATTTGAACATTTTTTTTATCTCCCTCGTAAATATAAAAACAGACAAATATAACACAAATCATTTCGCACGCATAAGAAAAGCACGCTGTACAAAAAAACGTTGTTACAGTCTAAACAGTGGCTTCTGCATTGACTGACTAACAATGTAGAAAAACCACTTTCGCGCGCCTGTTGATAATCTATATGTAGTTAGCACACTCTAACAGAGATGGTACAAGTTAGAAGTGGGAACACGAAGTACCACTGAAATTATAGCGAAAACAAATAAGTGGGAACTATAGTTCCCACTGGTCTCTAAAGGGTTAATATCTCGTGTACGTAGAAACTTCTTATAAAACAGCATCTGCAATATCGGCTTACTGGAGTCCCTAGAATTAATTCAGAATACGTGCAGCTGGCGTAATGTTCTCCATTTTATGTGTGCTTCAAAATTAAAGCAAGAACTCAGAGTAAACACCAGGTATGTGAATAAAACTGTTTAATTCAACATTACTTTTATCCTACAATGCATCACAATAATAAATACATTGGTGCCCTAACCGTCATATTGAAGGCTTCGGAAGCTATTACAAGACTGGCGATCTGGAGTTTTGTGAGGCCTCCCTATATACTTTCGTGAACAATGCCTTGCATAGTTACAACTATTAGAGATAGGAAACATGATGAATTTTGCAATATTATGTCAAGATAATAACAGTTCTACATCCCAGAATTAAGGTACTAACTACTTTTCATCAATTTATGATAATACCGATTTCGTAAATATGATTAAAGATCTTAAATATTCTTCACTATAAAATAGAACAATACATTTCTCATTTATATTAATATCTTGAAAATTAGTGAAGAGAAATTAATGTTCTACTATTTGAAGAATGATGAAATTCTTAGTTGTTTTACTGGATACAGGAACTCCTAAATACTTTTATAGGTTTAGTTTATATACAATGGTGCCTATGCTGGCAAGTTTATATTCGCAATATTAATCAGGGTTGTGTCTTCATGGCCAGTTCCTACTGAAACGTACAATATAATATACATCTACACAGAATACTCTTGTTTATTTTTTCATAAAATGCATATTAGCAAAAAAATGTGCAAATGTTTGTTAAGCTTGTGCGACTTAACTGCGAGGTCATCAGTCCCTAAACTTACAAACTACTTATGAACTACCTTACACTAAAGACAGCACAAAAATTTATACCCGAGGGGGGATTCGACCCCCCGACGGGGAGCGAGCTCGCGCATCGGAGCAAAGCGCCTCAATGCGCTCGGCCGCTCCGCCGCGGCGCATATTGGCAGGTTTTAGTTACGTGGTCATGTGCTCTTTCTTATTTTCATATTTCATAATAATGTTTTGTGTTCCTAGACATGTATGGGTCTTCTATCATAACTTACTTTACTTAGAAATCGTGTATGTTATTCTACACCTACTCAGAAGTCTCAAACTGGCATTTAACAGTTGAGGTTCTATCGAAATAGTTTGTTTAACTTTCTGTTTGGATAATAAAATGGTAAACATTTAGTTCTGTAGCTCGCCTGTTACATCTCAATCGTAACTATGGACTGCTTTTTTTTTTTTTTTTTTTTTTTTTTTTTTTTTTTTTTTTTTTTTTTTTTTTTTAATTATGGAAGTTATTTTTTGTGGTGAAGTGAGTGATATATTCATGTACCTCATTTTTTTAATACCCCCTTTCAGATATTGAAGGGCATTATTTACTGACCCTGTCAATCCCACACTATCAGCAACTAAGTATTTGTTAAACAGATTTGCCAAACTGCACCCATCAGTTATTTGTATACCATCTTCTCTTAGTACCATCTGCTCGTGGTCCTTCCTGGTTCTACCAGTCTCATCTTTTACTATATCCCATATTGTTTTTATTTTGTCGTCTGAAATTGCCATCTTCTTCTATCAGCACATTTGTTTGTATGTCTGGTTTATTTTTCTTAATATTTTATAGTATTCCTTCTAATTAGCTGAATCATCTGCATTGGAGGTATACTTGGTAACATACATTTCCTTTTTGTCTTACAGGACATCTTTATACCTTGAGTAGTCTATGCTTTTATTATAAATTTGAGTTACTTTTAGAGGAAAACAAACGTGGTACTAACATTACTAATGACTATATTTTTCATTCATGTCATGAACATTCAAATGTTTGTAAATCTAAGAGACTTAACTATGTTGGTCATCAGTCCCTAGGCTTACAAACTACTTGAACTAACTTATGCTAATGACAACTCAAACACCCATGGCCGAGTGAGGACTCGTACCCCCGACGGCGAAAGGCCATGCGCACTGCAGCCAGGCGCCTTAGTGCGCACAGCTATTCTGCCGCGGTCATAAAGACTGTAAACTTCTTTCTCATTCGTATATTTGGCCAGTTTCCTGAAATACTCAATTTCGGCGGATTGACTATTATCCTGTATTCAGATTTAGTTGTCTTCATAATTTTCTGTTGTTCCTTTCGGTTCTACTTACTTTGATCATAAACCTCTGCTGAGTGAAATTAAACTTGGATGCTTTAACAGTATTTATCACAAAAGCCTGTAAGTAAAGGGGAAATGAACGAAAAATTGTACGGAGAAAAATGTGTATTTTTAATTCGAAATTATTTAGATGGCACCGATATTTTGCATTTTTACTACACTCCTGGCCATTAAAATTGCTGCACCACGAAGATGACGTGCTATAGGAGCGAAATTAAACCGACTGAAAGGAGATGCTGTGATATGCAAATGATTAGCTTTTCAGAGCATGCACACAAGGTTGGAGCCAGTGGCGACACCTATAACGTGCTGACGTGAGGAAAGTTTCCAACCGATTTCTCATTCACAAACAGCAGTTGACCGACGTTGCCTGGTGAAACGTAGGGAGGAGAGATGCGTACCATCACGTTACTGACTTTGATAAAGGTCGGATTGTAGCCTAACTAGATTGCGGTTTATCGTACCGCGACATTGCTGCTCGCGGTGGTCGGGATCCAATGATTGTTAGCGGAATATGGAATCAGTGGGTTCAGGAAGGCAATACAGAACGCCGTGCTGGATCCCAACGGCCTCGTATCACTAGCAGTCGAGATGACTGGCATCTTATCTGCATGGCTGTAACGGATCGTGCAGCCACGTCTCGATCCCTGAGGCAACAGATAGGGACGTTTGCAGGACAACAACCACGTGGTTCCTTCATCTTCGGAATCAAATCAAAGTCACAAGGATTTAAGCTTTACGAAAGAAGCGGCAACAATTTCTGCGCAACCCACCTATCATTTTTCACGACAATGTACGGGTGCATACAGCGCAAGCTGTGGCTTCTCATTTCAATCAATGGGACGGAAGTACTCCCCGAAAGTAAGTTCTTGTGACTTTGATTCCGAAGATAAAGGAACCACTTCGTGGCGTTCGCTTCAGAACTGTTCCAGAGATTCGACAGGCAGAAGATCGTTCCATTTGAGAATAAATAATCTACTAACAACATGTAAGTGATTATTTAAGGAACCTCTAAGCAATTATAGAATAATTTAAAAAATAAGAAATACAAACTTCTGATTTAGATTTTTGGTTGGAATTTTAAAAATACTTCTTTCTATAGTTTTGGAAATTCTATCATTAAGCGGGTGAAATAAGGGAAAATCTTTTAAGGGTGCTAGTAAGCCTATTTTGATGGTAGAAATTCGAACATTTGGATTTGGAAACATTGTTAGAATTTAAAAAAAAAAGGGGGGGGTTTCGGGATGTTTTGAATTCTGCCATCAGTGGTGCAATAGGGGGTGGCAATTTGCATCAAAATACTTAATAAGGAAAGCATTTTTAAGGTAGAACTATGAAAATTTATATTTATAAGTAGAAACAACCAATGCAAACCATCAAATCTATGCGTGCGAAGCAGCGGGAGTTAAGCTAATCTATATGTATAAATGTGAATGTCTGTTCGGTGTACGTTTATCACGTCTGAACGACAGGACGCAGAGACTTAAATATTTGTACAGTTACTAATTTATACCTGAGGGAGGTTTTAGGCACGGTTTTATAGCGATCTGATAAGATATTTAGTAATTTGAAGAATATAACGCGAAATGCGGAACAATAATTACTCTTTGAAAATGGTTTTATTGGGTGCATTGTTGCTTGAGGGTTGATAATGATAAAAGGATGGAGTATGTTAGGATGGAAAGTTATGGGTGTATATAAAATTCTACGTGTGTGTGTGTTAATATTTCGCTCTGCAATGAAAACTACAGAACGCAAACGAACGGTCTGTGTGTAATTGTCGTCTGAAGTCTCCCGTTGTAAACCATAGCAGTTCTATGCCGATAGCTGAAAGGGGGTGGAAGATATGGTGGTTGAAAGTCGTCAAATTATAAAAACTTTCGGACCGAAGGCGAGCGATGACGTTTGCGACTGTATAGCAAGGAGGTTACGTACAGCGATACGTGATGCCACAGACCATATGTTTACGCGTGTTACAATGTCTTCAGCTCTTTCTCTGTAAGGATAAGCATACGAATAAGGAAATATAAGAATAAATAAATAAAGCAGTAACAGAGGAATTTCTTTTAATACATCTCTTTAAAAAAAATCGATTTGACGTTTCGCACATTATCTATCATTATAAACCAAGACGCGAGCGGAGCCGCGGGCTTAAGCTAGTAATTAAATAAAATAAATGCCTCCCGTCTGTGCATATACTGTGTGGTATAAGCAGCAGTGGCCGTTCTCTCTCCCCATAGACAAGCTCCCTAGTGGTCTGCGGTGGTGGGCGTCTCGCTCAGATGGTGTGACGTCACAGCAGTCCACAGAGGCACCGGGGACTCCCAGAGCAATCGCGCCGTCTGCTGCTCTCGCTGTGCTCCGTGATGGACTGGACGTCTGGAAGCAGCTGGACTGCTGTGAATTTGCACGTACACTCCAATCTACATGTGAATTGAGTCGTAATTTAGTTTAGAAAATTAGGTTAGCCATTACTATAAATATCGAGAACTTCAATACTGACCTAAGCGCACTACCAATGTAGGATTAAAGCTCAATCCAAGCAAAACACAAGCGATTATGGTAGGTCATTCTAGACTTATTAGTCAGAAATATCGCGAATCTCTACCATCATTAATATAAAATGGCAGAAATATTTTTCACCCTCGGCCAAACGTTTGGAAGTGATAATATGTGACACACTAAATTGGATTGGGAACACAGCGGCAGTGTGTATGAAAGGCATCAGCATCTCTTCATGCCCTACACAAACATAAGTTCTTTTCTCTCGACCTTAAAAAGAAACTTGCCCAAACACTAGCAATCCCAATTATTGTTTACAGTGATGTTATCTTGCAAGGTTTTTTTTTTTTTGGGGGGGGGAAGCTCACAACCACTGTAATTAGTCATAAACGCCTGCGTAACGTCCATTTCTTTGATCATGTCAAATGTGCAAAATTTTATCGCAACCGTAGGAATGATATTGATATCCCGTGGAAGCTCTCTCAGTTTTTCCCAAATGTTCCTATTTTCTGGCCAACTATTCCAAACTTTTACTTGACTCAAACCTTCCTCTCGTATTGGACGACTGATGTGCAAAAATTTATCGCAATCAGATGAATGACACTGATATTTCATAGAAAAATCTCTATTTTTTTCAGAATTTTCCAATTTTCTGGGAAACGTTTCCCAATTTTTATTTGATAAGAACGTTACTCTTGCTTAGAACGTCAAATATGCAAAATTTTACCGCAATCAGACGAATGATATTGATGTCCCATTGAAAAAAGCTCTTTCAGTTTCTCGCGAATTTTCAAATTTTCCGGGTAACTTTCTCAACTTTTTAGTTCATAATAACGTTCATCTTTCGTTGAACGTCAAATGATCAAAATAGTGTTGTACATTTAGAAACACATCGAAAAAGGAACTTGGTGCGAATTTTGCGACTTTCTTTTTTAACTATCCCTATTTTTTTCTGAAAACCTTTCGAAAACCATAATGAACAAACAAACAAAAATTACCCCTATCCGTCGTGGAAATAGTCAGTTATAGTGCTGAATTAAATCAAAATAACATTAAAAAACGCACCTTCAGTTCTTCTCAAATTTCCCAAAAAATATATTTCATAAAAACCTGGTCTTGTCAATCCGTACTCAAGTGACGCTCTTACAACCAAGTGGCAATTGATTTTTATTGATAGGAAAAAATCGCTTTCGATTTTTCCTAAATTTTCCTACTTTCCGGGAGACTTTTCCAAATATTTATTTGATGCGAACCTTCCTCTTGCTTTCGACATGAAATGTGTAAAATTTTATTGCAATTGGACAAACTGTATCGATAGCTCACCGGAAAAAGCTGTTTCAGTTTTTCCAGATTTTCCTTTTTTCAGGACAACGTTTCCATATTTTATCACCGTTTAAACCTTCCCTGGACTTACACGAATATATCGAGACTAAAATGAGCCAAATCGGTTCAGCTGTTCTCGAGTTTTGGTGAAACTAACGAACAGCATCTCTTTATTTTTTGGAAACCTGAAGAATGAGTTTGGCCTGCTTTGGTGATTATAGTTATCACAGCCGTATATAGCACATATACTCCCTCTTATAACCATTTGCTAGTTGTATCAAATAATATGATGTATCAAGTAAGCGGCTGTTCCTGCACTGTGTTAGTGCATCAGCCGCTAGGAGGTGTTCAGATGCACTGTCGCGAGTTTCAAAGCTGAGTTTTCGTTATTATCATTATAAGCTATTTGGTTCTAGCATAATAGTGGGCTATGTCTGGCGATTCAGAGGGTCCAGCTACCCTGCTATCTGAGAAAAGTTGCCACATTCCAGTGATGCATTAACTGACCCTTCTCAAGTATCCTTCGTGTGCTCGTTAAGAGTTGCCAAGTTAAACAAGGGTTCGCAAATCGATTCCGTATTTCTTGATTTCCAGAAGGCTTTTCGCAGCGTACCTCACAAACGGCTTTTAACACGTTCGCTGCCGTTCACGCTCTGGCGCGTGAAAACGTTACTTGAGTTAGGTGCCGCTCACCATGTGGTACGCGCTGCGACCTAGCATCCTATTATGGGTTGTTGTACACTGGCATCGTCTAATAAAGCTGTATACTCTGGTAGGCACTCAGGGAAGAGTATAAGTGATATGCACACGTACGTGCTTCCAGATTTCCTCTTTTGCATTATCGGCTACGAGCCACACACGCTCCTCATGATGTCATGATGTCATGATAGCTTTATTGGATTCTTATGTAAACAAGCAAGCAAGCTTTTGATTATTTTAATTTTATTTCGATTAGTTACCAGTTTATAAAAAAATACTTCTTAGTTTTGATATTATTCATATTACTGATGATATAGAAATAAACATGTGATTTATGAAATACCTTTTATGTACTGTTTATATTGTTCATTTATTGTTTTCACAAAAATACAAATGCAATAAAAAAACCATATCAAAAAAACTGAAAACTAAAACCAAAACATTCAGTGGCTCAAAACTATGAAAAGATCCTGTCAAAATACGATCACGCGCCAGAGCGTGAAGTGGCACCTAGCATCATCGCGCCAGAGCGTGAACGGCAGCGAACGTGTTAATGAAATTGCTTGGTTATGGTATATCGTCCCAAATTTGCGACTGGACAGGGGATTTCTTGTCAGAGACGACACTGTTCGTAGTAATCGATGGTAAGGCACCGACTAAAATAGAGGTTATATCGGGCGTTTCATAGGGTAGAGTTATTGGTCCTCTGCTGTTCCTTATTTACATGAACGATTGAGGGGAAAATCTAAGTAGCTCTCTTAGGTTGTTTGCAGATGACGCCGTCATTTACCGTCTAGTAAAATCATCTGAAGATCAAAACCAACTGCAGAACGATCTGAATAAGATATTAGTATGGTGTACAAATTGGCGTTTGAGTCTAAATAATGAGAAGTGTGAAGTCGTCCACATGAGAACGAAAAGAAATCCGTTAAACTTTGTTTACAAGATAAATGAATCAAAAGTGAAGGCCGTAAACTCCACAAAATAGCTAGGAATTACTATTACTTCAGACTTAAACTGGAAATACCACGTAGATAATGTCTTGGAAAAGGCGAACCAGAGATTGCGTTTTCTTGGCAGAGCCCTTAAAAGATGCAACAGAACTACAAAAGAAACTGTATACACTACACTTGTCCGTCCTTTTTTGGAGTATTGCTGCCCATTGTGGGATCCTTATCAGGTGGGTTTGACGGAAGACATCGAAAGAGTCCAAAGAAGAGCAGCTCATTTCGTATTGTCACGACACAAGGGAGACAGCTTTACGGAAATGATACAGGATCTGGGATGGTAATCATTACAACATCGGCGCTTATCGCTGCGGCGTGGGCTACTTACGGAACTGCAATCGCCAACATTCTCCTCCGAATTCGAAAATATATTGTTGACTCCCACTTACATAGGTAGAAATGATCATCAGAATAAAACACGAGATATCAGACCTGGAACGGAGAGGTTAAAAAAATGTTCAAATGTTTAATAAGCTTGAGGGACTCAACTGCGGGATCATCAGTCCCAAAACTTACAAATTACTTATGAACTACCTTACACTAAAGACGACACAAATATCCATGCCCGAGGGGGGATTCGAACCGCCGACCGTAGTGACCGTGCAGACTGTGACTGGAGCGCCATAGACCGCTCGGCCACTGCGGCCGGCCACGGAGAGGTTCAGGTGTTCTTTCTTCCCGCGTGCTATCCGAGAATGGAATGGGAGGTAAATAGTATAACGGTGGTTCAATGAACTCTCTACCAGGCAGTTGAATGTGATTTGCAGAGTATCCCGTGTAGATGTAGACGTGCAGATGTAGAGTATGTCCCTTGTTGACTTTTTTCCCGCGTAACCTACCAAAACTGCAACATTCAAAGGAGGAGCAAACAGCGGTTCACAATGCACTGTCCATCACACATCGCAAGGTAGCTGAAGAGTATACAGGGTGTTACAAAAAGGTACGGCGAAATTTTCAGGAAACATTCCTCGCACACAAACAAACAAAATATGTTATGTGGACATGTGTCCGGAAACGCATAATTTCCATGTTAGGGCTCATTTTAGTATTTCTCTTTAAATGTAAATTCCATTCAAAAGTGATCAAATTGTAAATTTTCACAATCAACATGTGTGGGATGACGAGAATCCGCAGGCAATTGTTCAATCACGTCATCAACACAGATTTTCTGTGAACGTTTGGGCAGGAATTGTTGGTCATGTCTACCACCTACACTCACTGGAGCACGTTATCATGATTTTATACGGGATACTCTACCTGTGCTGCTAGAACATGTGGCTTTCCATGTACAACATGTGGTTCATGCACGATGCAGCTTCTGCACATTTCAGTCGACGTGTTCGTGCGCTTCTCAACAACAGAATCGGTGACCGATGGATTGGTAGAGGCGGACCAATTCCATGGCCTCCACGATCTCCTGACCTCAACCCTCTTGACTTTCATTTATGAAAGCTCTTGTCTGCGCAACCCTGGTACCAAATGTAGAGACTCTTCGCGCTGGTATTGTGGACGGCTGTGATACAATACGCCATTCTCCAGGGCTGCATCAGCGCATCGGGGATACCATGCGACGGAGGGTGGATGCCTGTATCCTCGCTAACGGAGGACATTTTGAACATTTCCTGTAACAAAGTGTTTGAAGTCACGCTGGTACGTTCTGTTGTTGTGTGTTTCCATTAGATGATCAATGTGATTGTATGAGAAGCAATAAAATGAGCTCTAACATGGAAATTAAGCGTTTCCAGACACATGTCCACATAGCATATTTTGTTTTTTTGTGGGTAAGGAATGTTTCCTGAAAGTTTGGCCGTACCTTTTTGTAACACCCTGTATATATAAAGGCTGCCTCAATAGCAGCCGTAAATATTTTAGGTAGCAGTATAGACGAATTGCAATAAGAATTCCATATAACGTGTGTTATAGTCCTTCTGGCTCTGCGTTCTCTCTGCCTCTGCCACGCTGCCCGTTTGTTTCCCGGTACTTCCGCAGTCGGCGAGCCTCTGTTCCACCAGTTTCATCCGAAAAGCAACAGCCAGCTAACGGACACCCTGCCAGCCGCGAACGAAAGCAGGTGTTTCAGCTCTGTGTCTCTGAAAAGCTCGAAGCGAATGCGTTTCAGCCGATACCCTTGTGTGTGTGTGTCTGTCTGTGTCAGTTTACTGCGCCAACGTCGCTCGCAGACCGTGTTACACTGGTCGTTACAAAAGAGGTTCGTCCTCTATCACAATGCTGTACGTGGCGAACGCTGTCGCGTTTCTGTTCTAGGGAGTTGGCAGCACTGAGCGTCGCACCATTTTCATTTGTTTTCTTTCTGGTTAGGACGGTATTACACGATCATATTTTTGATCAAATGTTTGACAAAGACATTTTGAACATTTCCTGTAACAAAGTGTTTGACGTCACGCTGGTACGTTCTGTTGCTGTGTTTTTCCATTCCATGATTAATGTGATTTGAAGATAAGTTCAAATGTTCAAATGTTTGTTAAGCTTATGGGACTTAACTACGGGGTCATCAGTCCCTAAACTTACAAAGTACTTATGAACTACTTACGAAATAGGACGACACAAATATCCATGCACGAGGGGGGATTCGAACCCCCGACCGTAGTGGCCGTGCAGACCATGACTGGAGCGCCTTAGTCCCCTCGGCCACCGCGGCCGGCTTGAAGATAAGTAATAAAATGAGCTCTAACACGGAAATTAAGCGTTTCCGGACAGATGTCCACATAACATATTTTCTTTCTCTGTGTGTGAGGAATGTTTCCTGAAAGTTTGGCCGTACCTTTTTGTAACACCTTGTAGATTCAGTGACCCACTGCTGTTTCGGAGCGGCGGACCGTGCATTCTTCAGACGTGTCGGCAGTGTTCCCGACGGCCCGTGTCGACATCGGCCTGTGAGACGGGCGGGACTTAAGGCGGAGTAAATCACAGGAGAGGGCGCCGCGTGGGAAGGGGCGCGGCGGTTTGGCAAGAGGGCTTCCGGCGGCTTCCGCCAGCGCGCATGCTTGGCAGGCTGCGCCGGCCGCCGCTGGGAATAGACGCGCCGGCGAAAGCGGCGGGTGCGGACGTGCCAACAGCGGCTGTGCACGCGCTCGCCGCGTCGTCGCACCGACACAGGCGCAGACGAAGGCGCAGGCGCCGCGCGCGGCCAAGTCCGCTGGCCGCACCGTCTGCTTAAGGCCGTATCACAAGAGACACCTGACGCGTGCGCCTAGGGAGCAGCGTTGTTTGTAAATCTCTCAGGCCAAACTGCGTGGTCATCAGTCCGTAGCTTACAAACTACTTAAACCTAGGTAAACTAACCTAAGGACAACACACACGCCCATGCCCAGGGAGGACTCGAAGCTCCACGGCGATCAACCGCGCTCCGCAGCGAGACGCTTTAGACTGCTCGGCTACTCCTCCGCCAGTCACGGTCTGCAGGGCCACTACGGTCGGGGGTTCGAATTCCCCCTCGGGCATGGATATTTGTGCCGTCCTAGTTCATAAGTAATGAAATAAAAGGTTCCCGCTTGGTAGGCGATGTGAGATGGTTCTTTTATTAAACTTCAAAACATATCGATTTCGTCCCTATGATGCGACATCATCAGTGCAGAACTGAGAATTGCAAGTCATGATGACCTATGTGTTCTGCTTAAAACATTTTTACCAGTCATGTCATAAAAAGAACATTTAAAAGGTTTTGCAGGTAAAATTCACAAGAACAAAATCAGACATAATTTTATTCTTGTGACTTTTACCGGCAAGACCTTCTAGATTTTTTTTTTTTTTTTTTTTTTATGACATGACTGATAAAAATGTTTTAAGCAGAGCACATAGGTCATCATGACTTGCAATTCTCAGTTCTGCACTGATGATGTCGCATCATAGGGACGAAATCGATATGTTTTGAAGTTTAATAAAAAAAAAAAAAAAAAAAAAAAAAAAAAATCTCACATACCTACCAAGCGGAAACCTTTTATTTCATTATAATTCTGTGGTAGGCTGGCACAAACTGGAATCTAGTTAGTTCATAAGTAGTTTGTAAGTTTAGGGACTGATGACTCCGTAGTTAAGTCCCATAGACTATACAAACATTTGAACATTTGAACTACTCCTCCGCGGCTATGGAGCAGCGCCACAAGTGTCATTATCTCCAACAGGGCCGTCGCGAGGCACGTGCGAAACGTGCGGCCGCACAGGGCGGCACTTTCCGAGGGGGAGGGGCGGCAAATCTGCCGGCCACCCTTATTTTTATATTTGTAGGACAAACTCAACATTCATGCCCAAGAGGGGATTCGAAACCACACCTCGGAAGGAGCGGCTTCGGGAACTGTGGCACGGTGCGTCGACTACCTGCCGGCCGCCCCTGTTGAATAAGGGGAGGGAGGAGGACTGATTTCTTGCTCTCCACTGTGGCAGCGCCGTCGTGTTTACGCCGTAGGAAGACAGAGGGGGGAAGCAGTCTGGCGTACACGCCAGTATTCTTAAGCCCTGTTTAAACGATGAATGAAGGTGAACAAGATAGATAATAGACTACTGAAGCGCTCCGAGCGTACTAGCCCGGAACTACAAACTCAAGCAAGATCTTGTGGCAGCGTGTTTAGACGATAAACGTAATCGAACAGTAATACCCGATGTTGAAAGTGAGGTTATAACAGGCGATTTGTTATCTAGGAAGTCATAGTTTAATACTGGAATTGAGGCCAAAGAAAACCTTTCAATCTATGTTTTTGGTCAACTTAGTGTTGTAAAGTTCTGGGAAGTGAAACAACATTTCAAAACATTCACATCTATTTTCAAGCGAAAAAATAAACTTATGAATACATCAAACAATATTTATAAGAGCGTAACTAGACCTTCTTTACTTTCTCTACTACGATTTACCCACTGATATTGTTAATGACGTCATGCACAACTGAATTTTTGTCTTTCATTTGGACTGACTTTTTCCATTTATAATGCTTTTTAATGGAAATTGCATCATCAAATTACAATCTTATTCAAATAAACGATTGGCTTCAGTCTTTTCTGTTACGATGTTGCAAAACATAAACCATTTTTCTGTTTCAGATGAAAAACCTCGCTTTTCGGTGGACAATAATTGTGATAAATATTTTAGTCGTCATGAAACATTTGCAATTCACCGCTAAACCAAAGTATAAAAATAAACTAAAGATTAATAAGACAAATTTGCGTGCAAACCGTGTAATTGTCGACTACAACATGAAAATCGCGTGACGAAAATAGGATAACTTCCGTTGTCAGCAGACGACCGTTCAATCAAAACAATCTTCTCGAGAAATTGTAACGTGACGTTGACGTTAGGTGACGGTCTGGTGACGGACAGTGTGAATGTCGTCATTAGAAATACATTTTGTAATACATTCTGATCATAAACTTCGACATAACGCAAAATATACGTAAATAGGAAGGAAAATGGCGGACTAACTGGAGCTGTGGCTGCAGCCGATAGCTACTAGCTCGCGCATGCACAGTGAACCCACTAGTACCGAATTTAGAACTGGCCCTATTTCTTTATCGCTATAATTATCGCGCTTCGATACTAGCGCGATCATACTAGTGCAGCCGTTCAAACGACAGACGGCCGCCATTAACGCAACTTGTTATCATCTATTACAATTTCGTTGAGCTTTATAGAGCGTTGCCAGTCTGTTACGCGCATTGCGTTTACTCACAACTAATATTGCAGAAGACAAAATCTAATTTGGAAATTCAAATGCAATGTTCAATACTGCGATAATGTGTTAAGCCTCAAGCAATTTTGCTAAGCCCTTCAATGGCAGTTTCCGAGTGTTTTATTCTTCCCGCATTATGGATAAAAATGGTTGAACATTACTAGTGAAACATGTCCAACACCTACAATCAATAGAGGTATTCCGAACGGGTAAATACACAGCGAGTAATTACAAGAGATATAGCCATTGGTAGTAAACCTGGCATAAGTTGGGTTGCGATATATTTTTCAAACTTTTGCTATCCGTTTCTGACTGATAGTCAAACGTTTTGGTTTTTGAGCCCTGAAACACCTGTCTGCGCCTGCAGGTACAAAAATTAAACTCTGACAGGCACTTTTGTTTGACTATACTACTCGCACACTATCACTTTGCCAACATTTATTTACTGTATACGGTTTCCCGTTGAATACATTATATGTTCGCAACAACTGAAAAATGTTTATTTATGATAATTTTGTAAGTTCATGCTGCGCGGGATTAACCGGGCGGTCTAAGGCGCTGCAGTCATGGACTGTGCGGCTGGTCCCGGCGGAGGTTCGTGTCCTCCCTCCGGCATGAGTGTCTGTTTTTGTGCTTAGGATAATTTAGGTTGAGTAGTGGGTGTGTGAGCTTGGACTGATGACCTTAGCACGTAGGTCCCACAAGATTTCACACGCATTTGAACATTTTCGTAAATTCACAAGGCTTGTTAAAATTAGCTACATTTCTTCAATCAGGTTCAACTATTTGTGAGCTGATTCCCAGCGACTATTTTGTACAAATCTGTAGAGAATGTCACCAATCAGTCGCAATTTTTGTTTTTATTTTCCAAATTTACATATTTTTCCGATACAGTGTGGCTATTCTCAGTGCTTTATGTTTACATCTATACCGTCATGCTGAACGTAACTGTCAACCTGGCGGTTTACATGTAAGCACATATTAAAAGCTTTTGAGACTGGCCACTCAGCGGCCGAAACCTAGGTAGATCTGAAAAGTAAAAACAAATATTGCGATTGATTGCTGACATTTCCTATAGATTTGTTTAAATGAAATTCCACAAACGTTTTGAAAAACAAAAAATCGTGGGGTTGGAAGCGGTAGGGGGGGCGGCAATTTGGCTCGCAGGGGGCGGCACTTGGGTTTGTGCCGACCCTGATATCGAACTACGTACTGCTTCGCGTAAACCTATTACACCACGCACGGCGGATATTCCTTCGCACGAATCGGCGCATTAGACAGAATAACGCGCACGAAACTCGAAGGAAACAGAGTTCGTCTAATCGTTCATTCATACCACACAAGAACCCGAGGAAAGCTGTGATTTCCAGGAACGTCATTCATTTAAATTATTTCTGTGAGCTTACGGTTCCTATTTAATGTGAAGATGTTTTTTATTAAGTATTTCTTTTCTCTTGTATAGTTACCACAGAATTGAGTCACTATTCCTTTGAATTAGCGACTCAACACTTTCGTTTTATATTAAAGTTCAAAGTTTGTGTAGCTAAGGGCCAAATTATTTAGGTTATCGGTCCCTAGACTTATACACTACTTAAATTAACTTATGACAATGACAACATGCAAACATATGGCTGAAGGAGGACTCTTAACTTCGGCTGCGCAATTCGTGTCATGGAGCCTCACACCGCGCGACTGCTTTATATTACATCACTAGGTTGCAAATGTATATGTCTATATACAAGATTTCGCACACAGGACAGTAAATCTTCAGATTACGCCACGACAACGACGAAAACCAGACTGTCTCCGAAAAGAAGAAAGGCAAAGGAATATACTCACAGCTAATAAAAGAAGTGAGTCCCGGAAATCAACAACAAATCTGGACCTTCGTGAGGAAGGAGTGACCTGTTTTGAAGAGCTGCATTGAGGAGTAAACGATTGCTAACTTATGATAAAGGGATCGTGTGGGTTATACAACTTTCCTCCCTGTACGCCTGAATAATGACTCAACGGCTCTCTGTTCCATTTCATTTCTATAAGTATGAAGCAACGAATGTAAAAACGCCTTTTCATAAACACCTAGTATAAAGGTCTGCTGAAAAACACATCTTTTTGTTTAATTACTGCGTTTATGAAAATCTACTAACTGAAAAAACGGGCAAAAACCACGAACGTCATACAGAAATAAGAAGCAGAAAGCTTCCTGCAATACCCGCTTCTGCGCATGCGCGCGTTAGCGCTGCCTAGTGCGCATGCGCGGATTCACGAGAGTTTAGAACTGGTCTCTATTCCGGTGCGCAGATAAAGTGCCTGCGGTAGTTGCACGTGTTTCGCCGCTAGATGGCTGTCGCGCTAGACCGATACCTTTAGCGGTGTATCGTCGTGTAATACCACCTTTACTGGTGACGGAGATCTGTCAAAGAGAGCTCCATGTCTCGACTTACAAGGGAATGTCTAGACGTAGCGCAGAACATACGATTAGCCATCTCAACTCGGCGACTGCTCATGTTTGATCGAAGATACTTATGTACTTTCGTTGAACCTGACGTGACATGTGATCTCCCAGCTTTCTCAACTCTGGCAAATTACGCTATCTTGGAAGCTCTAAAGTAGGGGAGAGTAGTGCACAGTGAAACACGGTACACAGTAAAAAATCCCATCTCAATTGTATTTACTATTTTTTTTCTACTGGTTGGTATGATAAACTACATCTTTGACTGTAATGGTGGACAGTGTGGTTGATTATTCTTGTTTCTATACGATAGTATTTGTTTTCAGTGGTCAGAAGTTACAGTTAACGTCTCTTAATAAGTTTCATATTTTCGATATAACATACAGCTAAAAGAACTATGTGATGAGATACTTTTCTTTAGCTATATATTGACCAGTTGTAGATTTGGTAGATATATAGGTTAAGATTTGTGACTAACCTTTTTAGTTTATGGTGACTTTGGTACACAGTGAAACAGGGCCATTGGCTTCAGATGCATGTATGACTCCTCCTAAAACTTTGGAGGGTACTATGGAAGATTTGAGGCAGCCAGTTGCAGTAACAGCAGCAAACCATACATCTCGCCGAAAGAATTTCGGGGTATGCTCAAAGCATTTCACAGAAAAACAAGTGGATGTTCCAATGGTATAAACATAATATTAACATCAACACCAGAGCAAGCAGCTATTGAAGAAAAGACTTTGAGAAAAAGGACAGAGCTGGAAGAAAAGGAGAACAGATGAAGGAAGTCAATAATAAAAAAATGGTCTGTAAGTAAAACAGCTTCAAGTGAGAGTGATAAGAAAGTGACAAAGATGAAGGCCCTCCAGTGAAACAGAGATAAATGTATCATTAGATCTTTTTAACTTGAAGCGGGACGTTGTGATTGGTGACTACATTATGGTGTAATTCCAAAAAATGTATATTTTGTAGCTAAAGTCTTGAAGTCAGTAGTTTGTGGTACTGAGTATGAAGTCTCATACCTTCGGAAATAAAATCGCTGGTTTTGTATTCCCAGTTGCAGAAGACACAGTCTGTGCTTCACATAAGGACACTGCAATAATTTTGCCACCTGTGTTGCCTTTGGCTACTAAGAGACTCTCCAAGCACAGGTATATTCGTTTTCCAATGAATTTTGATGGACTTAATATTCACTGAACATCTACATCTACATAGATACTCTGCAAATCACATTCAAGTGGCTGGCAGAGGGTTTATTGACCACTTTCATAACTTTTCTCTACCGTTCCATTCTCTAATAGCGCGCGGGAAGAAAGAACACCTAAATCGTTCCGTTTTCGATCTGATTTCTCTTATTTTATTGGGATGGTCATGTCTCCCTAAGTAGGTGGGTGCTAGCAAGATATTTTCCCATTGAGAACTAAAAGTCGGTGATTGAAACTTCGCAAACAGATCACGCCGCAATGAATAACGTCTTTCTTTTAATGATTTCCTCCCCAACTCGTGCAACATTTCCGTGACGCTTCCCCCCCCCCCCCCCCCCCGTAACGTGATGGAACAAAACGAGCTGCCCTTCTCTGAACTTTCTCAATGTCTTCCGTCAATCCCACCTGGTGAGGGTCCCACAAGGGGCAACAGTACTCCAGGAGAGGACCCACAAGTATGTGATTTAGCCAGTCTCTTTGGTTGAGCTGGTGCATCTTCGAAGCGTTCTGCTGATGAAACGTAACCTTTGGTTCGTCTTCCCCACAATATTTACTGTGTGTTCTTTCCCGTCAAACTCCTAGGTATTTTGTTGAATCTACGACCTTAAGGTTTGACTGATTTATCGCGTAATTGAAATTCAGCGGATTTCTTTTAGTGGTCATGTGTATTTCTTTACACTTTTCTTTATTTAGTGTTAATTGCCAATTTTCGCACCATGCAGAAATTTTGTCTAAATTTCTTTGCAGTTGCTTTTGATCTTCTGTTGACTTCACTAACCGATAAACGACAGCATCATCCGCGCACAGTCTAAGGGAGCGATTCAGATTGTCTCCTAAATCGTTTATAAACACGAGGAAGAGTAGGGGACCTATAACGCTTCCCTGTGGAACGCCAGATATCACTTCTGTTTTACTCGATGACTTACCGTCAACTACAACGAACTGTGTTCTTTCTGATAGGAAATCGTGAATCCAACCGCACAATTCAGGAGATATACCATAAGCACGCAATTTCATAAGAAGCCGCTTGTGGGGTACAGTGTCAAAAGCCTTCCTGAAATCCAGAAATATGGAATCGATTTGAGATCCCTTGTCGATGGCACTTAACACTTCATGTGAATACAGGGCAAGCTGTGTCTCGCAAGAGTGATACTTTCTGAATCCGTGTTGACTACTGGTTAATAGGTCGTTCTCTTCGAGGTAGTTCATAATATTCGAACAAAGTATATGTTCCAAAATCCTACTGCAAATCGACGTCAATGAGAAAGGCCTGTAATTTTGGGGATCACTCCTATTGCCTTTCTTGAATATTGGAGTAACGTGGGCAACTTTCCAAAATTTAGTGTATGTTAATGTTTGTACTTGTATTTAACAAGGATATTTATGTTTTATAAGTCACTCAGCAAGTAATAAATATAAAAAATGGCTGTTGTTTCACTGTGTACTACACACGGTACACAGCGACACATCTGCGGAAGTTGTTTAAAATTGTTATTTCACTTACTAATTACTAGCAAAATTATTATTTTTTTCCAAAATTATGAAAAAGTATTTTTTTTTCAACTAAACAAAGAAAATTTGATCAAATGTTTTTGATATGTCGCGTTTTGCAGCTCTTAAATATTGAAGAAAAGACATTTTTAAATATGCACCAAAGCTGCTTTTATTTAAATGCTGACGACTAGTTTCGGGCTTTGCCCATTTTCTAAGTCACCTATTACAGAGAACAAAGTGTGTTTTACATGAAAATACATTAATATAGTAATGTTATATTGATTATACAGGTTATAATTACTTACATTCAGATACATTTATATTTGGTTACTGTTTACGTCACGCTGTTTGTCGTAATCACTTTGGTGTAATTTACAGAGCTGTTGATCCAAAAATGTTTTATTAAATATGCTTTGCTTAATTTTGTTTGTATCAATATCGCTGGTTATATGCAGTGTGACATAAACAGTACCATGACAAATATTGTACAATAAATTTTAGATTTCATTCCGAACTATTTTAAGTGTAATAAATTGATTTGTGTCCTATATTGTAATACAGGGATAATATTGCGGTGCTACTATAATTTATCGCGTTTCGTTGCATATTTTGAAGTATATTACGGTAGGATGGACTGTATTTTATATGCTGGCCAAGGTGTTATGGAAATTTTCGATGAATTTTTTATTGCGCATTTCTGTTTCTTCATTTAACATTTGTTCTTAGTCATGTTGTTGTTGTTGTGGTCTTCAGTCCGGAGACTGGTTTGATGCAGCTCTCCACAGTACCCTATCCTGAGCAAGCCTCTTCATCTCCACATAAGAACGGCAACCTACATCCCTACATCTGACTGAATCTGCTTACTATATCCATCTCTTGGTCTTCCTCTGCGATTTTTACCCCACACACTTCCCTCCAACGCAAAATTCACAATTCCTTGATGTCTAAGAATGTGTCCTACCAATCTATTCCTTCTTTTAGTCAAAGTATGCCAGAAATTTCTTTTCTCCCCAATTCTGTTCAGTACCTCCTCATTAGTTACGCGATCCACCCAGCTAATCTTCAGCATTCTTCTGTAGCACCACATTTCAAAAGCCTCAACCCTCTTCCTGTCCGCACTGTCTATCGTCCATGTCTCACTCCCATACAAGGCAACACTCCATACAAATGCCTTCAGAAAGGACTTTCTTAGGCTTAAATCAATATTCGATGTTAACAAATTTCTCTTTTTCAAGAGTGCTTTTCTACCCATCGCCATTTTGCATTTTATATCCTCTGTACTGCGACCATCATTTGTTATTTTACTGCCCAAGTAACAAAACTGATCTATGAAATCACTTTAACAAAAACTGAAACAAGAAAGAAAGACAAATTTGTAATACTGCCATACCGGGGACAAATTTCAGATAGAATAAAATATGCACTGAAGAAAACAAATCTTAAAATTGGCTTCTACACTAACAACACTTTAGGAACCAATATCATACATAAAATAGAAAAAATTTATCGCTATAGTCAATCTGTAGTTTACAAAATCGAATGCAATGAATGTGACAAAGCCTACATTGGACAGACAGGCAAACCTTTCAAAATTAGATTTAGAGAACATATAAATACAAGCGAAAATAATGTTTCAGCATTCGGCACACACCTCAGGGAATGTAAACATTCGACTGAGAGTATAGAAGAAAATCTCAAAATTTTATATATTGTAAGCAAAGGGCAACTAATGGACGTTTTAGAAGAATTACAAATCTATACACATATGACTAAGTACCCAGAACAAATGTTAAATGAACAAACAGAAATGCGCAATAAAAAATTCATCGAAAATTTCCATAACACCTTGGCCAACATATAAAATACAGTCCATCCTACCGTAATATACTTCAAAATATGCAACGAAACGCGATAAATTATAGTAGCACCGCAATATTATCCCTGTATTACAATATAGGACACAAATCAATTTATTACACTTAAAATAGTTCGGAATGAAATCTAAAATTTATTGTACAATATTTGTCATGGAACTGTTTATGTCACACTGCATATAACCAACGATATTGATACAAACAAAATTAAGCAAAGCATATTTAATAAAACATCTTTGGATCAACAGCTCTGTAAATTACACCAAAGTGATTACGACAAACAGCGTGACATAAACAGTAACCAAATATAAATGTATATGAATGTAAGTAATTATAACCTGTATAATCAATATAACATTACTATATTAATGTATTTTCATGTAAAACACACTTTGTTCTCTGTAATAGGTGACTTAGAAAATGGGCAAAGCCCGAAACTAGTCGGCAGCATTTAAATGTTCAAATGTTTGTTAAGCTTATGGGACTTAACTACAGCATTTAAATAAAAGCAGCTTTGGTGCATATTTAAAAATGTCTTTTCTTCAATATTTAAGAGCTGCAAAACACGACATTTCAAAAACATTTCAGCTACCTCCTTTATTGCTTCGTTTCCCAATCTAATTCCTTCAGCATCACCTGATTTTCTTACACTACACTCCATTACCCTAGTTTTGCTCTTGTTAATGTTCATCTTATATGCACCTTTCAGCACACTGTCCATTCCGTTCAATTGCTCTTCCAGGTCCTTTGCTGTATCTGACAGAATTACTATGTCATCGGCAAAACGCAATGTTTTTAATTCTTCACCCTGAACCTTAATTCCTTCTCCAAATTTCTCCTTGCTTTCCTTTACAGCTTGCTCAATGTACAAATTGAACAACAATGGAGAAAGACTACAACCCTGTCTTACTCCCTTTCCAACCACTGCATCCCTTTCATGCCCTTCAACTCCGACAACCGCTGTCTGGTTTTTCTACAAATTGTAAATAACCTTACGCTCCCTATATTTTACTCCTGCTTGCTTCAGAACTTGAAAGAGTTTATTCCAATCAACATTGTCAAAAGCCTTCTCCAAATCTACAAAAGCTAGAAATGTAGGTTTGCCTTTTCTTAATCTATCTTCTAGGATAAGCCGTAAAGTGAGTATTGCCTCCCGTGTTCCTACATTTCTCCTGAACCCAAACTGATCTTCCCCTAGGTCGGCTTCTACCAGCTTTTCCATCCTTCTGTATATAATTCGCGTTAATATTTTGCAGCCATGACTTATTAAACTGATGGTTCTGTAGTTTTCACACCTGTCTGCACCTGCTTTCTTTGGAATGGGGATTATAACATTTGTCTTAAACTCTGAGGGTACTTCACCTGTCTCATACATCTTACACATCAGGTGAAACAGGTTTGTCATGGCTGGTTCTCCCAGAGACTTCAGTAGGTTCGATAAATTAGTGACTTTCTCATAAAATTTAAACTGTGACATGTTATTGGATTCATTACTATTACACACAATTTTAGATAGTAGTGCTTCAAATTTCTTGTTATGCCTGATTCTAACGGTTTTATGTTGTTGTTGTTAGGTTGTTTAAGGGGGACAAAACTACAATGGTCATCAGTCCCCCATTCCACCTCTAGGCGGCAAAAGTGAAACCATACACGTGAGAGATATCACGCACAGAGTTTAAAATTGCGATGTGGGAGAGGAGTCCCACCGAGTCCATAAAACATAATCAAGAACAAGACAAAACGAAGAGATGGTCACACAAACACAATTTACAACAAATAAACCGATGGCCGTGGTTGACCGACCATAAGAATAAAAAAAAGGAAAAGTCAACCACTCGCGAACACACAGAAATCTCCAGTTAAATCGAATGATAAAAACCCCCTGCTCGTATAAAACGTAAAACTGTATCTGCCATTGTGGCATCGTCACCTAAAACTTCCGATAAAACAGCAGGGAGGTTAAAATGTCTCCGCAAGGCGGCTAAAAGGGGGCAGTCCAACAATATGTGGACGACTGTCAAACTGGAGCCACACCGACATTGGGCTGGGTCCTCACCCCGAAGGAGATGTCCATGGGTGAGCCACGTATGCCCAATGCGGAGGCGACATAAAACCACTGAGTCCCGTCGTGAACCGCGCATGGAGGAGCGCCATGCAACCGTCGTTTCCTTGACCACCCGGAGCTTGTTGGGCGTGCGCAGGCTACGCCACTCAGTATCCCAAAGCTGACGTACTTGCTGGCGCAACAATGAACGGAGATCAGAAGCTGGGAGGCCGATCTCTAGACAGGACATACCTACAGCCTGCTTGGCAAGCCTGTCAACACGTTCATTGCCCGGGATACCAACATGACCTGGAGACCAGACAAACACCACCGATCGCCCGGACCGTGTAATGGCATAAAGTGTCTCCTGAACGGCCAACACCAGGGTAGACCGTGGGTAACACTGCTCCAGAGCTCGAAGGCTGCTCAGGGAGTCGCTGCAAACAACAAAAGACTCGCCTGAGCAAGACCGGATATGCACAAGAGCTCTGTGAATGGCCACCAGCTCTGCAGTGTAAACACTGCAGCCATTCGGCAGAGAGTGCTGTTCCACATGGTCACCGTGTGTATAGGCAAATCCAACACGGTCATCCACCATTGAGCCATCGGTGTAGATCAGGTCATAACCACGGAACTCCGCTATGACAGCCGAGAACTGACGGCGGAGCGCCTCCAGTGGTACTGAGTCCTTGGGCCCATGGGCCAAGTCCAGCCGAATAGACGGCCTTGTCAAACACCATGGAGGTGTATGCACCTGGACCCGATATGGACACGGAAGGGGCAAAGACTCAAGTTCCAGGAGGAGGGACCGAACTCTATAGGCTATCGTATGACCTGACCTGGGGCGTCGCTGATGGTGAGGGACGACCACATTAGAAAAAAGAAAACGACGGCTTGGGTGGCCTGGGGAGCAATACACGTTCGCTGCATAAGCTGCGAGCAGGTGTTGGCGGCGGATCCCCAAAGGTGGGATCCCAGCCTCCACTAGTAAACTGTTCACCGGGCTGGTGCGGAAAGCGCCCGTCGCAATGCGGACCCCACAGTTGTGAATCGGGTCCAGGAGATGCAGTGCCGAAGGTGCCGCAGACCCATAGGCAATGCACCCAAAATCGAGACGGGACTGCACCAGCGCCGTGTAAAGCCGCAACAGTGTCGAGCGATCAGCACCCCAGGTCGTATGACCCAGGTGGCGGAGAAGGTTGAGATGGCGCCAGCACTTCCTTTTCAGCTGACGAATGTGGGAGAGCCATGTCAGCCGGGCGTCAAAGACCAGTCCTAAAAAACGGTGGGTTTCCACTACCGTAAGTGGTTCGTCATTCAGATAAAGTTCAGGGTGTGGGTGGACGGTCCGACGCCGACAGAAGTGCATCACTCTGGTCTTGGAGGCAGAAAACTGAAAGCCATGGGTAAGCGCCCAGTTCTGCGCCTTCCGAATAGCACCTTGCAACCTTCGCTCGGCAACTTGGGTGCTGGAGGAACTAAAATAGAGACAAAAGTCGTCAGCATAAAGAGAGGGGGACACCGACGGTCCAACCGCTGCAGCTAAACCGTTGATGGCGATTAAAAATAATGGGACGCTTAAAACGGAACCCTGAGGAACCCCATTTTCCTGGACATGAGAGGAGCTCAGAGAAGCACCAATTTGAACACGAAAGGTACGGACGGCTAAAAAATTCTGAATAAAAATCGGTAGGGAGCCCCGGAGGCCCCAGTCATATAAAGTGTTAAGGATGTGGCGTCGCCAGGTTGTATCATATGCTTTGTGCATATCGAAGAAGACGGGAACGAGGTGTTGGCGCCGGGAAAAGGCTGTGCGGATTGCAGACTCGAGGCACACCAGATTATCGGTGGTAGATCGACCCTGGCGAAAACCACCCTGGCATGGAGCCAATAATCCACGAGTCTCAAGAATCCAACACAACCGCCGACTAACCATCCGCTCCAACAGTTTGCAGGGGACGTTAGTCAGGTTAATGGGCCGATAGCTATCCAAGTTCAGAGGATGTTTGTCGGGTTTAAGTACGGGGATGACGATACTCTCCCGCCACTGTGATGGGAAAACACCATCACACCAAATGCGGTTATAGACCGCAAGTAGGGCCCTCCGACTATCTGCTGAGAGATGTTTCAGCATCTGGCTATGGATGCTATCAGGCCCTGGCGCCGTGTCTGGACATTGTCGAAGAGCACTGAGGAGCTCCCACTCAGTGAAAGGACTGTTGTAGGATTCAGAGCGGCGGGTACGAAAGGAGAGGTGCTGGCGTTCTACCCGCTCCTTCAATGTACGGAAGGCCGGTGGATAGTTTGCAGAGGCAAAGGCGCGAGCATAATGCTCGGCAAACATCTCTGCAAGAGTGGCCGGGTCCGTACATAGGACTCCATTTGTGGAGATCGCAGGGATTCCCGATGTAGTCTGTATTCCCTGTAGCCGCCTGATCTTACTCCAGACCTGCGAGGCTGAGGTGCCTGTCCCAATGGTGGAAACATACCTCTCCCAGCACTCCCGTTTCCGTCTTCTTATAAGCTGGCGAGCACGAGCGCGAAGCCGTTTAAAATTGATTAGGTGCTCCTGAGAGGGGTGCCGTTTGTATCGCTGTAAGGCCCGCCTGCGGTCTTTAATGGCCTCAGCGATCTCCGGCGACCACCACGGCACTGTCTTACGCCGTGGGCACCCTGTGGAGCAGGGAATTGCAGCTTTCGCAGCAGAAACAATGGTTTGAGTGACGCCCTCGACCACCACATCGATGGAATCGAGTGGGGGAGGTTGAACAACAGCAGTGGACGTGTAATCTTCCCAGTTAGCCTTGCCTAAAGCCCACCTAGGGGGGCGTTCGGGGGACTGACGTTGTGGCAGTGACAGAAAAAGCGGAAAATGGTCACTGCCACACAGGTCGTCGTGGGCTCTCCAGTGGACAGATGGTGGAAGGCTGTGGCTGCAGATCGATAAATCAATGGCCGAGAACGTGCCATGTGCCACACTAAAGTGTGTGGGGGCACCAGTATTTAATAGGCAGAGGTCGAGTTGAGAAAGTAAAGACTCGACTACTCTGCCTCGGCCAGAAAGCGAAGTACTACCCCACAATGGGTTATGGGCATTGAAGTCGCCCAATAAGAAGAAAGGCGGGGGTAGTTGCGATATAAGTGCAGCCAAATCATTCAAAGAGAGGTCACCATCTGGAGGGAGATAAAGGCTGCAGACAGTAAATTCCTGTGTTGTCCTTACCCTGACAGCCACTGCTTCGAATGGTGTATGAAGGGGCACGGATTCACTATGAACAGAAGTAAGGACATACACACACACACCACCTGAGACCCTGTTATACGAGCTACGGTTACAGTAATATCCCCTGTAGCCACGAAGGGCTGGGGTCCGCATTGCTGGAAACCAAGTTTCCTGTAAGGCAATGCAGAAAGCAGGTGTTATGCTTAAAAGGTGTCGTAGCTCAGCCAGGTGGGGGAAGAAACCGCCGCAGTTCCACTGGAGGATGAAGCTGTCTGATAACTGAGAAAACGTGAAAGGTAAGAGGGAAGATTACAACTCAGCGTCACTCAAATCTGCTGACTGCTTTCTTTCTGGCTCGTCATCCATTAGTTCTGGGATGTCCCCGACAGCAAGGTCGTCCGGGGACGCCAGAATCTCCACCTCGTCCCCAGAGGTCGAGGTGGAGTGGGATGGTGGCATGGGAGCCACCATGGTACCTTGCAACTCTTCACTTTCCACTTTTTTCCTCCGATCCTTCTTGCCCCTCGGGGGCTTCGCCGGCGGGGCCAGCTTCTCAGACTCAGCCACAGGGACTGAGGAGGAGCATGAGGCCCTGCGTCCAGCAGCCTTCGATGTAGCCTGCTGCTGGCGTGTGTCGGCAACGACACTGGCGGAACCCTCGGAAGGGAGTGTCCCGAGGGACGCCTTCCGAACGGGGGGGGGGGCCGGAGAGGGCTTTTGTTTCTCCGGCAGAAGGGTGGAGGTTGCTCCCGAGGCAATTACCTTGGGAGCAGAAGAAGGAAGGGAGCACCCAACCATCTTGGGGGCAGATGAAGGCTTACGGCCCTGAGGGCCCACAGAGGAGGAAGTACTTGGAAATATCCGGGTCGCCAAAGAAGATGGCGACGACATGACTGTCGCAAAAGAGGTGGTCATGCTAACTGGGTGTAGGCGCTCATACTTCTTTTTTGCCTCTGTATACGTCAACCGGTCCATAGTCTTATATTCGACGATTTTTCGTTCGTTGTGGAGAATAGGGCATTGCGATGAGCAGGGAGGATGCTCCAGGCCACAGTTCACGCAGATGGGCGGCGGAGTACATGGGGCGTCCGGGTGGGCTGGACGTCCACAATCCCGGCAAGTGGCGCTGGAAGGGCAACGGGATGACATATGCCCAAACTTCCAGCACTGGAAGCACCGCATAGGAGGAGGGATATAGGGTTTCACATCACACCGGTAGCACATCACCTTCACCTTTTCAGGCAGTGTATCGCCTTCAAAGGCTACAATGAAGGCACCAGTGGCAACCCTATGTTCTTTCGACCCCCGATGAATGCGCCGGACGAAATGAACACCTCGGCGCTCGAGGTTGGCGCGCAGCTCCTCATCAGACTGTAAGAGCAGATCACGATGAAACACAATGCCCTGGACCAGATTAAGAGACTTATGTGGCGTAATGTTGACCGTGACATCTCCCAGCTTATCGCAAGCAAGCAACGCCCGCGACTGGGCAGAGGATGCGGTGTGAATCAACACAGACCCATTACGCATCTTGGAGAGGGACTCCACGTCTCCAAACTTCTCCTCCAGGTGGTCAACAAAGAACTGAGGCTTCACTGTAGTAAATGTCTCCCCATCAGTCCTTGTGCAAACTAAATATCTTGGTGAATACGGCCCATTTCGATCTTCAGCCCTGCGTTCCTCCCAGGGCGTGGCCAAGGAAGGGAACGACTTGGGGTCATATGATGTAGCATTAAACTTACCACGCTTTGAGACGGTGGTTATACGTCCACCAACGTTATCTTTCGCTCGCTTCATTGTGTTCCCACGAGCAGCTAGGGAAAAGAGGTCCACCCAGGCAGAGCCCCGCTTGCCTGGGTAAGCCTGATACAACTGAGGTGCGGCAGGTTCCCCAGAGGTTGCTCGCTAAGGACTGTTCAACCTCAACAGCCATGCATCTCCTCGGCACGTAGCACACCTTGAGATTGAGGGGTTTTTTATAGAGGTTTGTACCATCCTCGCGACCCGGGCGATTAAGCCAAGATCCCCGGGCTCTGAGACGTACAACGTTCCACCGTCGCGCCGAACGATGGTCGTTGAGGCACGCACAGAGCTTACGGTGTAGCGGACTGTTGGCGCGACACAGCCCACAGCTCAGGACCCCGGGTTCGCCAAGCCCGTACTCAGCAAATGAATGCTGAGCCCCTGAGGGGTAACGGTTTTAATAGCACTTTCTATATACTGATCTATTATACACACCATCATGTTGAAAGTAGGTGAAGATAACATCTTTCCAACCTGTAAATGTGTTAAATATAGTTTGCTAGTCAGTAGATTATTTCGCCTGTATTTGTCTCTAATTTCTTCTTGTACCCATAGTCGTTCACTTTCCTTCTTTACCAATTGTGCTATACGTGTCTTCATTTTGATGTTAACAACTGCATAATTTGGAGTTACCTTGTTTTCTAAACAGCGTTTGTTAAATCGTATGCTCTCGATGTTTTTCTTGATTTTTAGCTTTGTCCTCTGATAATTTAACACGACTTTTTTAGCTTGGTCAGGCAGTAAATCAAATGTTTTTGATATGTCGCGTTTTGCAGCTCTTAAATATTGAAGAAAAGACATTTTTAAATATGCACCAAAGCTGCTTTTATTTAAATGCTGACGACTAGTTTCGGGCTTTGCCCATTTTCTAAGTCACCTATTACAGAGAACAAAGTGTGTTTTACATGAAAATACATTAATATAGTAATGTTATATTGATTATACACGTTATAATTACTTACATTCATATACATTTATATTTGGTTACTGTTTATGTCAAGCTGTTTGTCGTAATCACTTTGGTGTAATTTACAGAGCTGTTGATCCAAAGATGTTTTATTAAATATGCTTTGCTTAATTTTGTTTGTATCAATATCGTTGGTTATATGCAGTGTGACATAAACAGTACCATGACAAATATTGTACAATAAATTTTAGATTTCATTCCGAACTATTTTAAGTGTAATAAATTGATTTGTGTCCTATATTGTAATACAGGGATAATATTGCGGTGCTACTATAATTTATCGCGTTTCGTTGCATATTTTGAAGTATATTACGGTAGGATGGACTGTATTTTATATGTTGGCCAAGGTGTTATGGAAATTTTCGATGAATTTTTTATTGCGCATTTCTGTTTGTTCATTTAACATTTGTTCTGGGTACTTAGTCATATGTGTATAGATTTGTAATTCTTCTAAAACGTCCATTAGTTGCCCTTTGCTTACAATATATAAAATTTTGAGATTTTCTTCTATACTCTCAGTCGAATGTTTACATTCTCTGAGGTGTGTGCCGAATGCTGAAACATTATTTTCGCTTGTATTTATATGTTCTCTAAATCTAATTTTGAAAGGTCTGCCTGTCTGTCCAATGTAGGCTTTGTCACATTCATTGCATTCGATTTTGTAAACTCCAGATTGACTATGGCGATAAATTTTTTCTATTTTATGTATGATATTGGTTCCTAAAGTGTTGTTAGTGTAGAAGCCAATTTTAAGATTTGTTTTCTTCAGTGCATATTTTATTCTATCTGAAATTTGTCCCCGGTATGGCAGTATTACAAATTTGTCTTTCTTTCTTGTTTCAGTTTTTGTCAAAGTGATTTCATCTTTAATACTCTTCTGTTTTGAAGTTAATTTCGATTTATACAGATTATTGACTAGTTCTGGGTTATATCCATTACTGATTGCTATATCTTTGAGTGTATTTAGCTCTGAATTTATATTTTTGTTACAGAGAGGATATTTGGTGATACGATCTATTTCTGATCTAAAATATGCTTCTTTATGGCTTTGTGGGTAACAAGAGCTATTATGAATTATTATGTCTGTAGTTGTGGGTTTTCGGAATATATTGAAAGTATGTACTGAGTTAGTCTTACTTATTGTTAAGTCGAGAAAGTTAATGGTGTTGTTAATTTCATGTTCAATTGTGAAGGTTATCTTGTTGTGCATATTGTTAAACCTTTGAGGGAAGTCTTCAATTTCTTCTATACATCCATTAAATAGAATTATAGTGTCATCTATATATCTGAAATAGTATATAACTTTTGTTTTCAATTGGTTTTGCTCTTCAAAAAATTTGTTTTCTAGGTGGTCTAAAAAAATATTTGCTAGTGTACCAGACAGGCAGCTACCCATTACAAGACCATCATTTTGTGTGTATACATGTCCATTGAAACTAAAATAGTTGTGGGATAATATTATGGTTAGTAGTTCTATTATTTCATAAACTTCTGCTTCAGAGATTTTTCTATATTTTAAGAGGTTTTCTTTTATGATAGCAATAGTTTCATCAATGGGTACATTAGTATATAGATTAGTTACATCTAAAGAAAGGAATCTACTGTTGTCAGGGATTTTTATGTCTTGTATTTTTGCAATTAAGTCTGTCGAGCTTTTGACAGTATATTGTCAGCTGTATGGGTAATTTTCACATATGATTATTACACTTAAAATAGTTCGGAATGAAATCTAAAATTTATTGTACAATATTTGTCATGGTACTGTTTATGTCACACTGCATATAACCAACGATATTGATACAAACAAAATTAAGCAAAGCATATTTAATAAAACATCTTTGGATCAACAGCTCTGTAAATTACACCAAAGTAATTACGACAAACAGCGTGACATAAACAGTAACCAAATATAAATGTATATGAATGTAAGTAATTATAACCTGTATAATCAATATAACATTACTATATTAATGTATTTTCATGTAAATCACACTTTGTTCTCTGTAATAGGTGACTTAGAAAATGGGCAAAGCCCGAAACTAGTCGTCAGCATTTAAATAAAAGCAGCTTTGGTGCATATTTAAAAATGTCTTTTCTTCAAAGAAAATTTGTTTTGTGAATAGAATTTTATACGAAACAATCAGTGTGTACTACTCTCCCCTACTGCCTTACGGTTCCGGAGGAACATACTGTCATCTTCTCGGACTCTAAATCTGCGACCATACTGCTCAAATATTTTCGTCTAGGGCGTAAAAACCAGCCAATAGCCTACGAGGTAATGACACACATAAAGCACCTGGAAAGGAATGGACGCAATGTCTCCATGTGTTGGATTAAAGCACACTACAATGTTCTGGGGAACCAGATCGCTGACACACTTGCCAAGGAAGCGGTTACCACTGGTACGGAAGAATATACTCTGGTTCCAGTGGAAGATCTGTTACCAGTTTAAAGAAGGAAAATTCGGACTAAATAGGACAAAGATGCCAAGCTTCCCGGTCAACTAAAGGAAAATACTATGCACAAATAACACCAGTGCTTACCAACCAGACCTTGGTACAATGGACTGAGGTGTTCTTGGAAGGTTGCAGTCACCATGCCAAGGCTGAAGTTCAACCACTGTCGAACTGCGCAGCACCTACATCGCATTGTCATAGTGACATATCCACTTTGTGACTGCGGCGAAGCAGAAGACATAAATCACTTTTTTTTATGCATGAACAGAACGGAGCTAAGTTATGTTGTGAGCAGGAACTACCGGTTCCCAATATCTGTGTCAACATTATTGGCAACCAAAGACTTTGCAGTGTACAAAGAACTTATCTCCTTTCTAATGGCGGTAAATATATAAATATAAAACCATGTTTAATCACTATAAGCTAATTCATATTGCTCTTCTCTTTGTGTCATATCTTTCATGTTTGTTATGTTACTTCAAATTGATGTTGCTGTTTTTGTTTTGTGTTATATCTTTGATGTTTGGTTGGTTGCTTTTGCCAACTTCGTTACATAACTGTGCCAGAGGATGTACTTATGATTACTTATGTGGATAGCTGTATGGGGACTACTCAGAGGCCAATTAAAAAAAAAAATGTTTCCACAGGGATTAGTACTGGGACCACTTTTATTCCTATCGAATAGGAACTCCCTGTTCGTAAAACGTCTTCTACTCCACCAAGCCGTCTGGTACAGCAACCAATAAAATGTAACTTCCAATAAAACACTTTGTTGCAATGACTTTTATCGCATTTCGCCTTTTTTGGGGGCATCATCAGAAACTGGAAAAATAAGTTAGGAGAAACTTTACAGGCCTATTCTTATCATGAACAGTGATAATAAACAAGTAGATTACTAGTGACCTTATAATAATGATTTACGTCAGTCGGATGTGAAAGGATGTCACACCAAAGCCTAGAAGTGGCAGCTTTTAAAGGGGTAGTTCAAATCAAAAATGTTCAAATGTTTGTTAAGCTTATGGGACTTAATTACGGGGTTATCAGTCCCTAAACTTACAAACTACTTATCAACTACCTTATACTAAGGACGGCACAAATATCCATGCCTGAGCGGGGATTCGAACCCCCGACTGTAGTGGCCGTGCACACCGTGACTGGAGCGCCTCAGTCCCCTCGGCCACCGCGGCCGGCTTAAAGGGGTAGTTCACCCATCAAAAACCTATTTGCTGCTTCAATTGAAAGGACGAAATTCACGGTATAGTGATACGCACGTAGGTAAATATTGCAGTATTGTTGCGAACACTAGTTATAAAAGTGTGGCGTAAGGCATTTGTACCACTTTGCACCACTTCTTTTTCTTAGAACACCCATGGTAATAAATATGCTCAAGAATTCTTGTTAGTTTGCAAGTGAGTTCAAACAATAATTCATTTTTTTAACTTAATTTTGTCCATTTTGGCAGTGATGCTTCCGTAACTGTTGAACTTCAGTAAAATAAACTCGCCTTCAGTCACAAAATAGTATTTATTGTTCACAATGCATTTCGAGCCCTGAGGGGTTATCATCGGGTGCCCCTATGATTTTTATACATGTTTGAGAAGTCTTTGAGTTGTTATTCCACAGTGTTTCTCAAGATCGAAAGTGTTTATGTTGATGATTATTTAAACATACAAACTTACTGCAGGACAGACAATCATCATACTGCACCAGATTTATTTGAACACCATTTTTAATAAGCACAGGACTTTAAACATTATAAAAAAATCATAGAGGCTCCTGATGATGAGCCGCGTGGGATGGAAATGCATTGTGTACAATAAAACACAATTGTTGTGGCCGCAGGCGAGTTCATTTTATTTTACTGAATTCACTTTTCGACTGATCAGATTCCTTCACCGACGGAATGCCCTGTATAAGAGAACAAATGTTCAAATGTTTGTAGAACTTATGGGACTGAACTACGGGGTCATCAGTCCCTAAGCTTACAAATTACTTATGAACTACTTAAGACTAAGGACGGCACAAATATCCATGCCCGAGGGGGGATTCGAACCCCCGACAGTAGTGGCCGAGCAGACCGTGCCTGGAGCGCCTCAGTCCCCTCGGCCACCGCGGCCGGCTATAAGAGAACAAATCTTCTAATTTTTCATATTAAACAAACTTCGCAGGTTTTTCTAAGTCTATAAAAAACAAAAAAAACTTCTTAAAAATAATTCGGCAACAATTAATATTTATAAATTGCTCCAATACTACTCTGTATCGTTTGTCGTACTTTTATTTACACGAAACTGACAACATTTTCTTTAATATTTCAGAGATATATCTTTTTGCATTTTTGTGTAAATTTTTTATTTACACTTTTTTTAAGTTCATCTACATAACTGTATTTTTCGTATATAATTAACTTTGAACAACAAGCCATTGCTGGCGAATGAGGCCATCGCTGCTAACATTGGATGGGCCATGGTATGTGGGAAGGGGAAGACCTATGCGACAAGGGGAACGCGGGATGCGATATTTTGACATATCGAACTCGATAAAGAATATCCGGAGATCGTAGCAGATGATCAATGAGGATATGGTTGACGGATACATTTGTAGGCGACGGTGACATGTGGTCCATGTGTCTTCTATTATTCGGCGACATTCTGGCGAAGCGAGAAGGGCAACGTTCAGTTTCCATAATCCTCGTCCGTGGCACACAGCCTGCCGAGTGAGAACTACATCACAAAAATAAGCCTCATTATCGGAGAAAGCGATAGGCCATATTTCTGCCTGTCGAATGCCCCCCCCCCCCCCCCCGAGATGTAAATGCGATCCAGTCGGCTCGAGGAATGTGCGGTGTAATAGGTAAAACCCAGACGATCACCGTGGACATGGCGCCATCTGTCGATAAGTGATAGGCGATTCAGGATAGGTTCAAGAGCCGCGCACGGTGAGTTCTGTGGTAATTGGTCCTGAGGTCGCTGCGTAGAGTTGAAGTCACCACCTAGTACCATATCATCATGTGGTCCTAAAAAGAGTGGCGTAACCTCTTCTGCGAAGAAAGTATTATGTTTCTGGCGGTGGCTGATGGTGGATATACATTCACGATGCAGACACCAAAGAGCGTGAGGGCCATACCTCTGGTGTAGTTTAGTTTCTGAATAAAAGCATTCCAAAATAAATTTCTTTCCATATTTTGCACGTATTAGTCAACATATGGAAATTAGTGTAATCGCTCCTAAACGTAGCAGTTCATGTCAGAATTTGGTGACACAGAGATGTTCGGAATAATAGTTACGATTGCTTTCTAAATCGCTCATGTGTGATGTGGACAAAGCGTGACCGATTGCAGGCATGAGGCAATACCGCTGACGTGTCTGGGCGGCCATAACAAATACAAATGCATATAAAGCAATTTTATTACATACTTATAGACCAAGTATTCTTTAATTTTATATCAATAGCGCAAGTTAATTTGATTTCTTTGCTTTCTATTTGTCAGATACCTAGGACATTAGGGACGAACGAATCCAGAACGTAGTAACTGTCGTATATACAGTCATTGTGGTACACACATATTTCGATCGGTGAAACGTGCTAGTATAACCGCAAGTTAGAAGGCGACCGATCACGAAAAGCGGATAATACCGGTTCGAGTCGTAGCTCTAATGGGTAGTACATCAATATCTAATTCAGGAGCTGTAAATTCCATGTTGCGAGTAAACTTTCAATTTAAATTATTTTAACCACTGTAATTCTTCAATGTCAAGGATTAGGACGCAGTGAAGTTGTAAAACTCCTTCTCATGTTTTCGCCACATCTGCGAGATCATCCGTTGTCCTCGTCACTGCGCTCGAGATGAAATTAGACGCACTCTATTTCGTTACGTAAGGTAATCTTCGATACATAACTATCGGCAAAGGAACTGTTAATTCAGTTTTATTGGTGGCTCTAAAAATAAAGGTTCTCCCTGATTCTGTAGGGAAGGATATTGGATATTCGTCACAACTAATCGCCTCGTTGCCCTAGCTACAAACAAATCCGTTTCTTTCGATGAAAAGCTAACAAAACCATTGGCTCCACAAAGTAACACTTGGATACCTGAGAAAGATCTACTGTCAACCCAGAAAAATAATGTGGCCAACGGGTGTGTTGTAAAACTTAATTTGATTTGAAAATGGGCTAAAAGATCCGAAGCTGGTAAGCCTACAAAATGGAGTGTGTGTGTGTGTGTGTGTGTCCAGACGCAGACTCGTGTAATGGGCACTGAACTCCTACTGACAAAAAGCTTTTATCCCCCTAATACATGTGAAAGTATTCACCCGACTTTATTCAGAATACTTACCTGTGAAAGCTCTGCAGCTCATTAATTTTACTGAAATCACGCCACTCCATATTCTTGTGGCTCTAGCACAGCTACCGTAATAGATATTTTGATGAAAAACAGTCTTGGTTGCACAAAATTGATGTTTTATTTATTTATACATGCCGTGTTTCGCCTCTTCTGGGCATCATCAGAAGTTGAAAGAGGGAAAAAATTTACAAACTTGTTTAAAAACAGAACTAAAAACATGTAAATATTTCCTAAGTAGATGTAACTGTTGCTCAAGAATTGGGGGGAGGGGCGGGGGGCAACGAAGTCAATGGTAAAACCTAATTTCGCCGCTCGAAGCTTTGGTTTACTCACGTAAGAGCCATTTCCTGCCACAACCGCGGACCAACATCTGTTGTAAAGGTAGTGTTTTATTGAATTTAATAATATGACGCTTTGCAACTTCAGAGATAAGTAATTTTATTTGTTAAACTATGCTCTTAAGTGGTATTTATTATTTCAGTCTATATTCCCCCAACGCCAAAACGTGAATGTGGTCATGTGGCTTGCAGTTTTATCATCTGCATCTTCCCTACTTCTAATGCAGAGTGTCTCACGAAAGACGCCTGCCAGGCGTCCTTGGATCGCTGTGTTCGGTACTGTACGGCTCCCGGCCGCCGCCACCGCATCTGCCGGCCACGGCAGCGCCCGATTGTCGGACTCTGTTGTGCCGCGGGCGCATACACTGAGTTAGTCTAGAAAACATTGCCATCTGAGTGACCTAAGCTCAACTTTATTTACAGTAGATGTTCAAAATTATGACCCTCTATGGAAAGAGCGGCCTGACATCTCTTGAACACATTTGCAAACACTCGACAAATTTCGGTTGCCGAAATCAGGGAAATGACTAGTCGAATCCTGTCTTCTAACTCCTCGAGTGTATGGGGTTTGCTTGCATACACCTTGTCTTTTAACATTCCCCAAAGCATAGAAGCATTGGCATTGGCATTGCATTGTCCTGCATGAAATAACCGTACAGCTTTTCGTTGGGTGAAAGTTCTTGAAAAAATGGATGCAGAATATTGTTCACATACCTGTCAGAATTTATTGTTTCGTGAAAAAAGATTCGTCTAATCATTTTCCAGATTTCGGCAGCCAAAATTCGTCGAGTATTCGCACATGTGCTCAAGAGATGTGAGGCCGCTGTTTCCATAGAGGGACATCATTTTGAACATCTACTGTAAATAAGGGTAAGCTTAGGTTACTCATAGCGCAATGTTTTTCAGACTTTAACTCAGTGTATGCGCCCGCGGCACAACAGAGTTCGAGACTCGGGCTCTGCCGTGGCCGGCGGACGCGGTGGCGGCGGCCGGGAGCCGAACAGTACCGAACACAGCCATCCAAGGACGCCTGGCAGGCGTCTTTCGTGAGACACCCTGTATTTCTTGCTTAGAAAAGATTTAACATATTTTTAGTTCTGTTTTTAAACAAGTTTGTAATTTTTTCCAACTTTTGATGGTGCCCAGAAGCGGCGAAACGCGTCATCTATAAATAAATGATACATCAATTTTGTGTAACCAAGACTGTTTTTATCATCATAAATTTTGTTACAAATTGTTTACTTCTCAGTGCAAGATTTCTTTTTAGTTGAAACTATCTTAAATTTATGAAGGTTTTGTTTGCTGTTACAGACACATCAGACAAATAAGTCTTATAAATAATCTTCAAATAACATTTGTTGAGCGTCACGTAAAAAATAGAAGAAACAAAAATTATTTAGGGAAAATAAATTGCAGCGTCGCTATTTTATTTTGATAAATACTGAAACAATGTTGGCACTTCTGGCCAAAGTCTCAATTTTTGTTGTGGCAGAAATCCACGCTACGCCACTGTATACGCTGTGAGACGCGACCTGTCATTGCTCAGGCCTTCTCATCGGTCGGTGTTGGTGTAGGGTTTGGACAGTCGCCCTCTCCAATGCGAGTCCAGTGTGTCAGCATGGCGACACCTAGGATCAGTTTCTATGCAGGAAACGCGCCGGCTCGTAGCCTGCACAAAATTCGAGCGCAGTGCGTCTCGGCCGCCGCGGATGACTGATATACAGCTAGTGGTGGTGGGGGGGGGGGGGGTCTGGTATTAAAGGCCACGGGAGCGGAGGCTGGCAGGAGTGTTACGAAACGGCGGCAGCGGCGGTCAGGGCTCGGGCGGTGGGGGACTTGGCTCGACTCCCGGCGGGGGCAGCACGAGGCGTCTGGCCGGCGCCGCAGCGCCCACTCGCGGCTATTCCGGGAACTACTGTAGGGGGGGGGGGGGGGTGTACACACGACACACCGTGCTGTCAGCCCAGACTTTGACACCTACCAGAGTTGAGTCACTTGACGGCAGCCGGGGCAACGTACACGTCATGACGACAACAGGTCACAAGGGGAAGGCCTGTGACACGGCCAACTGATTCAGCTCAAATTGGGAGGTCGGTTGTTTACATCCTGAAAAGGACACTAAGATATTTTGGCTGTACACTCCGCCCCCCCCCCCCTCCCAGTTTTTGAGACGATCAACGCTAAACATTAAGACGAGCGATGACTCTGTATGTAATATATTGTTGTGGTCTGGTTTGATGCAGCTCTCCACGCTACCCTGTCCTGTGCAAGCCTCTTCATCTGAGAATACGTACGGTAATCTACGTCCTTTTGAATCTGCTTACTGTATTCGTAGCTCGATCTTCCTCCAAGATTCGCACTTCATTCTAATGCTAACTTGACGATTCCTTGACGTCTCAGAATGTGTCCCACCAACCTATCCCTTCCGTTACAAGGAGACCACATGGGTGTCGGACTTTAGAATGTTTTGATATTTGTGGTACGTGAAGTTCAGAACTCAACTAACAACCAGCCAAAGCCTTTCGACGCAGCTCTAAAAAATTCTAGGGAAAATCAACTTTGATGTTTTGCAGTGTACACGTAAGTACTAATAATTAAGAGAGTTCCAGCATCTGTCGGTATTGCTCAGGTGGTAGCATCCTGGTCTCAAAGCCATCGAGTCGAGGGCTTGAATCCAACTGTGATATATATATATATATATATATATATATATATATATATATATATATATATATATATATAGTTTTCGAATTTAATTATATAAAACATTTTGGGTTCTCTAATTTCACATGTTCTCAGTTTTTTTTCTTTGCGTAGACGAGCTGAACATTTTGTCGTCACGTAAAACGATTGTGAAGTAGGTTAGCTGCTTGGAAAGCCATTACTAGCTATGGAGATGACTTTCCAAAAACAGCGTCATAGCACATGCACAATCAAAGGCTACTGTCGTCAACAAATAGTTAAGCCAATACTTTAAATAGTGTGACATGTTTTTTTATTGAAAGCATCATTATTAACGACTTACTATAAAATATAGATAATTACGAATAAACAATAATACGTGTACTTTTCGTAAAAATTACCATTGGATATTAAAATTATGTAAGTGTTCGAATACAATCAAAAAATAAATCTACTACGGCGGGATTCGAACCAACGACCCTACAGATTAAACGCCATAACGCCAGCAGCTTAGCTACACCGACATATGCTGGAATTGGTTCTTATAGTTACTTGCAAAAATTCAAAGTCGATTATATCGAGAGTTTTTGGGAATTACGTCGAGTAACTTTGGTTGTTTGTTATATGAGTTCTGAACTTCGCATACCATAAATATCGAAAAATGTTGAAATCCGATACCCTTGTTAGTAACGATATACCATAAACTCCATTTTTCCCCAGTTCTGTTTAGCACCCCGTCATTAGTTACGTGATCTACCCATCTAATCTTCATCATTCGTCTGTAGCACCACATTTCAAACGTTTCTATCATCTTTTTATCTGAACTCCTTATTGTTCACGTTTCACTCCCATACTGTGCTACACTCCAGACAAATGCTTTCAGAAAGGCCTTCCTAACATTTAAACTATTGTTGGATGTCAACAAATGTCGGGTCTTCAGAAAAGCTTTTCTTCCCACAGCCATTCAGCATTTTGTATCTTCTTTACTTCGGCCAAAAGAAGTTCTCTTGCTGTCTAAATAACAAATCTGATCTACTACTTTTATTGTCTCATTACCTAATCTTTTTCCTACAATATCACCTTATTTTCTGACGTTACATTCCATTATCTTTGTTTTACTATTGTGAATGTTCATGTTATACATTCCTTTCAAAAGACGGTCCATTCCGTTCAAATGCTCTTCCAGGTACTTTGCTGTCTCAGACAGAATTGCTATGTCATCAACAAACCGTAGGGTTTCTATTCCCTTTACCTGGACTATAGTTCCCGCTCCAAATTTATCTTTGCATTCCTTCACAGCCTGCTCAATGTACACATTGAATAACACTCGGGAAAGGTACAACCCTGTCTCACTTCCCAAACACTACGACCCTTCATGCCCTTCGAGTCTAATAATTGCTGTCTAATTTTGGTAGAAGTTGAATATAACACTTCGCCCCCTATATTTTACTCCTGCCACCTTCACAATCTGAAAAAGTGTATTCCGGTCTAAATTTCAAAAGCTTTCTCCAGATACACAAATGCTAAAAACGGAGGTTTCCCTTTCCTTAATCAATTTTACAAGATAAGTCGTAATGTAAGTATTGCTTCGCGTGTTCTACATTTCTCCTACATCCAAACTGACCTTTCTCGATGTCGTATTCCACAAGTTTTTCCATTCGTCTGTAAATAATTCGTGTTACTATTCTGCAACCATAACTTATTAAACTGATAGATTTTTAAGGGAAGGGAGTAAGACAGGGTTGTAGCCTTTCTTCAGTGTTATTCAATTTATACATTGAACAAGCTATAAAGGAAAGCAAGAAAAATGTGGAGAAAGAATTAAAGTTCAGGGTAAAGAATTAAAAACATTGTGTTTTGTCGATGACATAGTAATTCTGCCAGAGACAGCAAAGGACCTGGAAGAGCAGCTAAACGGAATGGCCATTGTGCTGAAAGGTGCATATAAGATGAACATTAATAAGAGCAAAACTAGGGTAATGGATTGCAGTCTAAGAAAATCAGGTGATGCTGAAGTAATTAGATTAGGTAACGAAACAATAAAGGAGGTAGATGAGTTTTGTTACTTGGGCAGTAAAATAACAAATGATGGTCGCATTACAGAGGATATAAAATGCAGAATGGCAATGGGTAGGAAAGCGTTCTTGAAAAAGAGAAATTTCTTAACATCGAAAATTGATTTACTTTCTGAAGGCATTTGTGTGGAGTGTTGCCTTGTACGGGAGTGAAACATGGACGATAAACAGTGCGGACAGGAAGAGGATAGAGGCTTTTGAAATGAAGAGATACTGAACAGAATTGGGGAGAAAAGTATTTTCTGGCTTACCTTGACTAAAAGAAGGGATCTATTGGTAGGACACATTCTTAGACATCAAGGAATTGCGAATGTAGCATTGGAGGGAAGTGTGTGGCGTAAAACCCGCAGAGGAAGACTAAGAGATGGATACAATAAGCAGATTCAGACAGATGTAGGTTGGTGTTCTTATGTTGAAGAGGCTTGATCAGGATAGGGTATTGTGGAGAGCTGCATCAAACCAGTTTCAGGACTGAAGACCACAACAACAAACAACAGATTCGTAATTATCACATTTGTCTCCGCTTGATGTCTTAGGAAATGGAATCAATACATTCTTCTATCCACTGTCTCACACATCTTGCACACCATCGATAAATAATTGTAAATAGAGCATTTTTCATCTTTATGTATAGTCGTTTAGAAATCGACGAAAGAAATTTTCGCAACTGCCGCCTTGCGTCATACTAATTTTTTGTAGACTGTGACCAACCTCTCACTTTTAAGGTTAAATTTGCAAAATTCGTCAATATCGGATGCAAAACCGTAGATTTTGTCGAAGTACATATGTAAAGCACCCTCCACCATGTACCACAGAGAATATTATATGTATAGTAACCTTAGTTTTGCTCTGAAGGTTGAATCGGCACAAATGCCGAAAGTTAAGTATCCTCCACCACTCGTCATACGAAATTTTACGCAACGGTGGCCTGATGGTTGCGAATATGACACCGGAACTGGTCGCTTAATTAATTAAAAAAACGTAGACACAGGTGCTGGTATTTTCTCTCAGTCTACTCACGCTTCGAGGTTCTCAACTATGATGTGACGAATAAGCTGTCCTTTCTGTCACGAGCGGCGGGTGGTTGGAAAGCTATGGTCCCCCGTAACGAATGCAAATCTTGAGATGTGAGTAAACCTATTGGACCAAACTATTAAGGTCATCTCCAAGACTTACAAACTACCTAAACTCACACTAAGGACCACACACACGCTCACTCACACACACACACACACACAAACAAACACAAACACAGACTCGTGTTCGATGGAGGACTCTACCCTCCGACGTGAACGGCCGCCCAGTTCGTAGCATGACGCATTATACGACGTGGACATTCGGCGCGGCCCGTGAGGAATTTACAACACTCTTACTCGAAATTGTTTTCAAGCGACGAGGCTTACAAGTCTAATTCTTTACTAATTCAAGTCACAGTTTCATTGTGGTTCCAGACCGGGTTCTCCAGTGCCCACGCAGATAGGTTTATTTATTTTCATACTAGCTGAAAACCAGACTTTCCCCGGGTATTTATTTATTTACTCCTGCCTTGAGTTAGTACTTCTCCTACTCCTTCTATCTCTATCCATCTCCTATTTTTCCAAAAACATGCTATATTTATCGGCGAATAAATAAGAAATAAGGCTGTCTCGCGTAATGTACAAAATCTTAAGTGCAGTATCCAAACAAAGGAAGATTGTAGTCAAAACACAAATGACATATAAGATGAGTACGGTCTCAGGTTTATTGAGTTATAGGTTTTACAATAGTATAATTTTGCTGTTATATATTCATTTGTATAAGTTCTGTATGTCGGTAACATCCATTGCGAACACAGTTAGTTGTAAAGAACTAATAGATTAAAACACGGTGCGTGATAGAACGGTTTTTCTTGAACGTTACTGTTTATGTCCTCGTATCTCATGACCTGCGTTTTGTACTGTGATACAATTTAGAAGGTAAATTCAGCTATATTTGTGTGTACCGTCTGTAAGATTTCCTGTGGCTACAATTTGTAGTGTGGAAATTATAAATTGTAACGTCATATCGAATGCCGTAGTTTTAGTCCATGAACTGCGGAAAAGTAGAAAGAGACGAACCTGTTTCTTTTCATAATTTTGCTTTGGTTTTCAACGAGAAAAAGTTCAATAAATATTTGAAATTACGTTTAAAGTTGGTTGCAAGTCACTACGTACTGTCATTCTCGTATAGTGTGTAAATAAAGTCTCGTCGCATTATGCAGCACTTTCTTGCAATTATATTGTTTATGACGTTTATCTTCTGAACCATGTGTCGAATGTGGTTCTTACTCCTACAGAAATTATGTGTACCAAATTTGGTTGAAATCTATCCAATGGTTTAGGAAAAAATGAGCAGCATTGTCGCTAAATGCAGTAGTTTTCCGCGCATGTTATTGTTTATGACGTCATGTCTCGTGAACTATGTGTTGTATGTAATTGTTACACTTACGGCGACCGTCCTCATGTACATGTACAAAATTTCATAACGATTGGAACAAAACTGTAGATTTGTATGCAACACGTACAAACATACGGACACTCTGCTCTATATATTAGACTAGCTGAAAACCCGGCGTTGCCCGGGTATTTATATATTCCTACCATTTTTCAGGTATATATTCATTTCTATAAGGGTTGTATGTCTGTAAAACCTCTTGAGAATACAATTAGTAGTAAAGAAGTAATAGATTAACACTTGGTTCGTGATGGGACGGTTTTCCATGAACGTTACCGTTTGTGTTCATATATCAGGAACTATGTGTCGTATTGTGATACATTCAACTATATGTGTATATACTGTCTGTAAAATTTCCTGCGGTTACAATTTGTGGTGTACAAATTAAAAATTTTAACGTCATACCGGAAGCCGTAGTTTTAGTCCATGAACAGCGAAAAAGTAGAAAGCGAGAAACATTTTTCCTTTCATCATTTTACTACGGTTGTCAGCGGGAAAATGTTTAATAAAGGTTTTAAATTATAATTACGTAGGCTTCCGTGGCCAGAGCTAGACGACATAAAAGTTTTATGGGTGTTGTCCGGACCCAGATGAAAGCCACTGTAACTTTGGCCGAAACGCCGGTTATTAAAGTAATAACCTTCTTACACCATGACGCGGTACAACACCCAGAAAACTTTTATTTCATCGTCTTAAATTATGTTAAAGGATTGTTACAAGTCGCAAAGTACTCTCATTCTCATATAGCGTATTTATAAAGCCTCTCGTCGCGGCGGATTATCCGCGCGTACTGGAGCGCCGTGTTGCGATGCGCGCGGCCGTTCGCCGTTCGGGGTTCGAGTCCCCCCCCCCCCCCCCAGGGCGTGGGAGTTTGTGTTGTCATTAGGTTAGTTTACCTTAGTTTAAGTAGTTTGTAAGCTACGGACTGATAACCAAGCAGTTAGGTCCGATAGATTTTAAAACATTTGAACATTTATAAAGTCTCGCCGCATTATGTGACAGTTATTTTGCGATTCCTATTGTTTATGACGTCATATCTTCTGAACCATGTGTCAAATGTGATTCTTAACCCTGCATAAATTGTTACCTCACGGTAACAAATGTGTGTACCAAATTTCGTTGAAATCGGTCCAGTGGTTTAGGAGAAAATGAGCATCATTGTCGTTAAATGCAGTAGTTTTCCGCGCATCTCATTGTTTATGACGTCATATCTCATGAACTATGTATCGTACGTGATTCTTACACTTACGGTGACCGTCCTCATGGATTGAAGCTTACGTGTAGAAAATTTGAAGAAGATTGGATCAAAATTGTAGATTTATATGCCACATACAAGCATAAGGACACTTTGCTTTATATACAAAGATTTTTATATTTTCTTTTCCTTAGGCTAGTTCTATTCCTTGTGGCCGTGGATCGAGTTTGTTCTAGCTTGTTCGTTCCAAGTTTTCGTCCAGAACGCTCTCAACTAACGGCGCTCTCGCCGAAAAGCGTTTATCATGTGGGTCATAAGCGGCAGCTGTAAAAGTTTCTTTCCTCGATTTCTGGAAAGGTATGCGATTGCGGAGACCATACGTGATGACGAAAAATCCTCTGTATAAAATTATCTGTCGATCACAGTTGAGTTGATTGATCGGTATAATATTTAGGTTACGGGAATTAAGTGTGGGATGAGCCAAATTAAACGGACACAAAATCCTCAAGATTGGCAATCTTTTTACAGAAATTTAGAACGAACTTAATTCTGAAGAGTTTATAATGGTTTCCACAACGAATCCCTGTCATGTAATTTAGTAAAAAATCTTAAGAAATGATGTTCGTAGGCATACTAACGGCAAAACACAATCAATAGCTTCACCATCACAATGGTGATGCCACTCTTGACACTTCTGCTAAAGCAGAATTGCTAAACGCAGCTTTTCGCTAAACGCAACTTTTCGAAATTCATTCACGAAAGAAGACGGAGTAAATACTCGTATCAAGAACAGCTGTCAATATGCTTAGTTTAGACATAGTTACTCCTGGTGTATTAAAGCAAATTAAATTAGTTAACAGAAGTAAGTCTCCTGGTCTCGACTGTATACTAAATAGTTTCCTTTCAGAGTATGCTGATGCAACTTCTCGCTCAGCGAATATTCCGTACTCAAAGACAGGAAAGTTGCACAGATCAGGCCAATATTTAAGAAAGGCAATAGGAGTGATACGCAAAATTATTGGCTTATGTCATTGACGTCGGTTTGTAGCAGGATTTTAGAACATATACATTCCTCAAATATTATGAACTACCTCGAAGGGACGACCGATTCTCCCATAGTTAAAACGCATTTAGAAAGTATCGTTCTTGTGAAACACAGCTAGCTCTTTACTAACATGATGTGACGAGTGCTATCGACAAGGAATGTCAGATACCGTTTTTCGATATTTATCGAAGACTTTCGACAATGTACCTCACAAGCGTCCTCTAATGAAACTGCGTGCTTATGGAATATCGTAGTTGTGCGATTGGATTCGTGATTTCCCGTCAGAATGGACACAGTACGTTGTAACTGAGGGAAAGTAATCGAGTAGAAGTGATATCTGGCGTTCCCCAGAAAATTGTTACAGGGTCCCTACTGTTCCTTATCTTTATAAACGATTTAGGAGGCAATCTGAGTAGCTCTCTTAGATTGTTCACCATGGATGCCGTCATTTATCGGTTACTAAAGTCACCAGAAGATCGAAAGCAATTGCAAAATGACTTAGATATCAGCTTGGTGCAAAAATGGCAATTGTCTTCATTCATATCATAAATCAGTCAAAAGTAGAAAATTCAAATAAATACCTAGGAGTAACAATTACGAACACTTGCACTGGAAAGAATATATAGAACATAACGTAGAGAAAGCCAACCATAGACTACGTTTCACAGCTAGAACACTTAGAAGATGCAACAATTCTACTAAACAAACTGCCTACACTACACCCCTCAAGGTCTCAGCATTACTTTGCTTTGGCGAACCCGGGGTCCTAAGCTGTGGGCTGTGTCGCGCCAGCAGTCCGCTACACCGTAAGCTCCGTGCGTGCTTCAACGACCATCGTTCGGCGCGACGGTGGAACGTTGTACGTCTCAGAGCCCGGGGATCTTGGCTTAATCGCCCGGGTCGCAAGGACGGTACAAACCTCTATAAAAAAAACCTCAATCTCAAGGTGTGCTACTTGCCGAGGAGATGCATGGATGTTGAGGATGAACAGCCGGTGCGAGCAACCTCTGAGGAACCTGCCGCACCTCAGTTGTATAAGGCTTACCCAGGCAAGCGGGGCTCTGCCTGGGTGGACATTTAGTTCCCTAGCTGCTCGTGGGACCAGAATGAGCAAATAAAAGCGTGGCCGGTTGCGAAAACGGCGTCTCATAGCGTGGTTAGGTCGAATTCAATGCTGAGAAATATGACCCTCAGTCGTTCCCTTCCTTGGCAACGACATGGGAGGAACGTAGGGCGAGAAGTCGAGGTGTGGCGTATGCCCCCCGTCACTTAGTATGTTCCAGGACTGACGGTTAAACGTTTACCACCATAAAGCCCCTGTTTTTTGTTGAATACGTTGAGGATAAAGTTGGCGAGGTGGAGGGCATGTCAAAGATGCGATCCGGCTCTGTCCTTATTACGACGTCATCCCCAGCACAGTCACGAGCATTGCTTGTCTATGACAAGCTGGGTGATGTTCGCTAACGATCACTCCTCAACATGGTTCAGGGTATTATATTCCATAAAGATCTTCTGTTGCAGACCGATGACGAGCTACGTAAGAACTTGGAGCGGAGAGTAGTTCACTTTATACGGCGAGTGCATAGGGGTCCGAAGGACAATAGGGTCGCTACCGGTGCATTCATCTTGGCCTTCGAGGGCGATTCCTTGCCTGCGAAGGTCAAGGTGATGATTACCGTTGCGATGTCATGCCCAGCCGCGGTGGAGTAGCCGAGCGGTCTAAAGCGTCTCGCTGCGGAGCGCGCGGTTGCTCGCCGTGGAGGTTCGAGTCCTCCCTGGTGTATGGGTGTGTGTGTTTGTCCTTAGGTTAGTTTACCTAGGTTTAAGTAGTTTGTAAGCTACGGACTGATGACCACGCAGTTTGGTCCGATAGATTTACAAACATTTGATTTGATTTGTTGTCATGCCCTATGTTCCTCCCCCTATGCGCTGTTTTTAGTGCTGGAGGTTTGGGCACATGTCCTCCAGGTGCACTGCCAACTCCACCTGCCGAGAGTGTGGATTAGCGGAACACCCTAACGTCCCTTGTGCACCTCCTCCATTTTGTGTGAACTATGGACAACACCACTCCCCTTGCTCGCCCACCTGCTCTGTTCTGCATTAAGGAAAGAAATATCATGGAATATAAAACCCTGGATAGGCTGTCTTACTCGGAGGCAAGGAGGAAATACGAAAAACTGCATCCCATCAGCTTGAAAACATTCTTCGCTGCAGCCGCATCTTCGTCTAAAGTCTTACCACCCGTGCAGTCTGTCCTAGTGTTCTCCCAGGCCCAAACGTCCTCCTCTGCCCCTTGACCGATGGGGGCACTTCAGCTTCCACCGCCCCCAAAGACCCTGCTTTGGGAGCGGTAACCACCAAACCAAAGGGGACATTGGTCCCCACCCCAGAGCCAGAGTCACAACAGCCTGCTCTGGCTCCTCGCGCTAGGAAGGGGTCGCTTGGATCCCTTCCCTCTAAGGTTTCTCCTGCTGCATCAGCGGATGCCAGTGGATGGCAGAAAGTGCTGCCAGCTGGTCGTAGGGCTGCACGCCGCTCCTCAGTCCTGGGGTCCGAGCTGGCAGGACCCTCCCAGCACGAAAAGCCTAAAAAGAAGCGCGAAACCAAGAAGAAGAAGGACAAGAAACCACCCAAGGAGAAGGACATCCTGGTGGCCACCTTGCCACCACAACACTTCACCTCTTCTTCTGCGGACGAGACAGATATCCTCGCGTCCCCCAAAGACTTGGTAATTGCTGAGTCTTCGGAAGCCTACTGCGCCGTGGAAGTCAGCATGTCCCAGCGACCAGGAGGCTCTCTGATCCTCCAGTGGAACTGTAGCGGCATTTTCCGCCATCTGCCAGAGTTACAGCAATTGTTGTGCCGCTTCCCAGCGTTTTGTGTAGCCCTACAGAAAACCTGGTTTCCTGCTAATAGGACCCCAGCCCTTCGTGGCTATCGGGGCTACTACAAAAATCGTTTCATATATGACAGAGTCTCTGCAGGTGTCTGTATTTATATCCTTGCCACTGTCCCCAGTGCCGCTGCGACTCAGCACACGACTCTTGAGGCGGTGGCTGTTCGAATCCGGGCTATGCGGGCTATGCAGGAACTGGCGATCTGTTCTCTTTACCTTCCTCCAGATGAGATGGTTTCACTTACTGACCTTGATGCCCTGGTGGCACCACTTCCCCCACCATTTCTGCTTCTGGGGGACTTCAATGCCCACCATCCCTTGTGGGGTGGAGCGCAGACAACAGGCCGCGGTAGGCACATAGAGACGCTTTATCGCAGCAAGACGTCTGTCTGTTAAACACTGGTGCACCGACGCATTTTTGCGTGGCGCGAGGCACATAACAAGCGATTGATCTCTCTGGTTATACCCCGAGCCTGCTCCCGCATTTCCAGTGGAGGGTCCATGATGAACTTTGTAACAGCGACCATTTTCCTGTTGTAAAATGTAAATTTTTAGTAATTTTGATGATTTTTCTGTTCTCAGGTTGCTCCTGGATTTTCAACTTGTGGGCTGCCCGTCTCGATGGTCTCTTCGTCGAGCTGATTGGCAACGCTACACCTCAGCTTCTACGGTTCCTTTCCCACTGCCAGCCAACGTGGACATAGCGGTTCACCATGTTACCAGTATGATAGTTTCCGCCGCTGAGGCAACCATTCCCACCACTTCTGGCTGTCCACGGCGTAAGTCCGTGCCCAGGTGGACGCCTGAAATTGCTCAGGCCATCCGGGATCGTCGTCGGGCGCTCCAGCGCCATCGTCGACACGACAAACGGCTCCAGGCCCGAGCTCGATAGCTCATCCAGCAGAGTAAACGGGACTGCTGGGAGACGTATGTCACCAGCATCGGCTGTCGCGCCTCCGGGTCTCAGGTGTGGTCCAAGCTTAGGCGTCCTTTTGGGTACCGTCTACCAACAGCAATACCTAGCCAACACATCTGGGGTAACCTATGCACTGACCCGACTTCCATTGCTGAACACGTGGCAGAGCATTATGACTTCCGTGCGCTGAAAGAGCAGGTTGAACAGCGACGGCAGTCCTTTCACACGTGTCGAACAGAATCATACAACTCCTTTTTCAGTGAATGGGAATTCGAATCTGCCCTTGCTGTATGCCCTGATACCTCCCCGGGACCAGATAGGATTCACAGCTAGTTCATCCGGCACCTTTCCGTGGAGTTTAAACACCAGCTTCTCGCCCTGTTTAACCGTTTACGAGCAGAGGGGGCTTTTCCGTCACAGTGACGAGAAAGCATCATTATTCCAGTGATCAAACCTGGTGATGATCTACAGGTGGCTGATAGTTACCGCCCAATCAGCCTCACAAACGTTCTGTGTAAACTATTCGAACATATGGTGAGCCGGCAGATTATGTGGATACTTGAACATAGAGGTTTGTTGTCCCCACATCAGGGGGGTTTCCGCCAAGGCCGCTCCATTGTTGATAACTTAGTGGCCCTGGATTCTGCCATTCGTACGGCATTTAGCAGGCGTGAGCACCTTGTTGCCGTCTTTTTCGACCTCAGAAAGGCATACGACACCACTTGGCGCCACCATATTCTGGCTAAACTGCACGGTTGGGGCTTGAGGGGTTCGCTCCCACTTTTTATTCACTTTCGATCTTTTCGGGTACGGGTTGGTACTTCCCTCAGCTCCCAACATCTCTAGGAGAACGGTGTCCCGCAGGGCTCCGTCCTTAGTGTCACCCTCGTTTTTAATTGCCATCAATGGACTTGCTGAGGCAGTGGGGTCATCGGTTTCTTCCTCCTTATTCGCTGATGACTTCTGATTATACTTCAGCTCAGGTAGCATTGGGGTCGCTGAAAGGCGTCTACAGGCGTCAGTCGAAAGGCGCAGTCGTGGGCCTCAACCCATGGGTTCCAGTTTTCTCCGCCAAAAAACCCAGGTTATGCACTTCTCCCGCCGTCGAGCTGTCCATTTGGACCCAGAGCTTTATTTATATGGCGAACTTCTTCGTGTCGAAGAGACTCACCGATTTCTTGGCATGCTCTTCGACAGCCGGCTCACTTGGGTGCCCCATCTCCGTCAGCTCAAGCAGAAGTGCGTGCGGTACCTCAATATTCTACGCTGCCTCAGCCACACGGGGAGCCGCCTGTACGAGTCTTTTGCAGCTCTACAGGGCGCTGATTCAATCACGCTTAGACTACGGGAGCTTTGTGTATGGTTCCGGCAGCCGCATCTGCATTGCAGGTCTTTGACCCAGTACTTCACAGTGGAGCCCGTTTAGCGACAGGGGCCTTTCAGACAAGTCCAGTGGCAAGCCTACTTGGTGAAGCTGGAGTCCTTCCCCTGAGTTTTCGCCGGCAGCAGCTATTATCCTCCTATGCTGCCCATGTTCATGCAACACCTCACCACCCATATCGCAGATTTCTTTTACCAGCTGCTGCACTCCCATCTCCACGACGACGACCGAGGTCCGGTCTTCCGATCGTGGTCCGTGTTCGTTCCCTCCTGTCATCCCTTGAGTCCCTTCCCATCCCTTCTACTTTTCACTGCCATTACCGTCCCGCTCCTTGGTCTCTTCCACGTCCACAGCTTCGGCTGGACTTGTCGCATGCCTCGAAAGCCTCTGTAGCGCCCCTGAGTCTCCGTCTCCAGTTTCAGGCGGTTTTAGAGTCGTTCTGTGGCGCGGAAGTCGTGTCGTGGTCGACGGCCGTACTGGTAAGCATATCGAACAGCATTCACTGCCTGCCCTATGGGAGTAGTGTGTACACTGCGGAATTGGTTGCCATCTATCGGGCACTTGAACATCTCAGAGCGTGCCCTGGGGAGTCTCTGGTCATCTGTTCTGACTCCCTGAGTGGCTTGCAAGCCCTCGCCAAATGTTTCCCGAAACACTCTTTGGTGCAATCCATACAGGAGTCTGTTTCCAGGCTTGTTCGGTCTGGTCGCTCTGTGGTCTTTGTTTGCACCCCAGGCCACATCGGCATTCCTGGAAACGAGCGTGTGGATCAGCAGGCTAAGCAGGCTACTACCTCCAGTCTATTGGTGATTGGTCTTCCGGAGAGCGATCTCCGACTAGAGTTCCATGAAATTACGGTTGCAGCTATTAAAATTTTAATTGCAATATAAATTCGAATAATTCCAAAACATTTTACAATCTATGTAGGCAGATGAAAACGTTAAATACTGTAGTCATTAAAATTTTATTACAAAGTCAGGCGATAAGCTTTGGAAAAATTATAAACCTTCATTGTAAAGCCGAGGAATCGGTTTCTTCATGGGGAAGCAGAGCATAGCTGTTGCTTTATTGCTTATCGGCTATACAAACAGGCAGACAGGCAGACTGCATAAAATGTAATCTACATCTACATCGGATACTCTGCAAATCACATTTAAGTGCCTGGCAGAGGGTTCATCGAACCACCGTTATACGATTAATCTCCCATTCCATTCTCGAATAGCGCGCGGGAAGAAAGAACACCTGAATCTCTCCGGTCAAGCTCCGATTTCTCGTATTTTATTCTGATGATCATTTCTACCTATGTATGTGGGAGTCAACAATATATTTTCGAATTCGCAGGAGAATGTTTTAGTTTCTGCTGTCCCACTGGCTGGTCACCTCCGTACCTGCACACGTGTGCATCCTTTATTCCTGTGTCGGTCTACGACAATCGGCGGAAACGAGACACAAAAGTGGCGAAGAGGCTGGGATACAAAAATTTCTACCTATGTAAGTGGGAGTCAACAATATATTTTCGCATTCGGAGGAGAATGTTAGCGATTGGAGTTTCGTGAGTAGCCAACGCCGCAGCGATAATCGCCGTTGTGGTAATGATTCCCACCCAGATCCTGTATCATTTCCGTGACGCTGTCTCCCCTGTATCGTGACAATACGAAACGAGCTGCCCATCTTTGGACTCTTTCGATGTCCTCCGTCAAACCCACCTGATAAGGATCCCACACTGGGCAGCAATACTTCAAAAATAGGATGAACAAGCGTAGTGTATGCAGTTTCTTCAGTAGTTCTGTTGCATCTTTTAAGAATTGTGCCAATAAAACATAGTATCTGGTTCACCTTTCCCACGACATTATCTACGTTTTCTTTCCAATTTAAGTCTGAAGTAATTGTAATTCCTAGGTATTTTGTAGAGTTTACGGCCTTCACTTTCGATTGATTTATCTCGTAAACAAAGTTTAACGGATTTCTTTTCGTACTTATGTGGACGACTTCACACTTCTTATCATTTAGAGTCAATTGCCAATTTTTACTCCATACTGACATCTTATTCAGGTCGTTCTGCAGTTGGTTTTGATCTTCAGATGATTTTACTACGGCGTCATCTGAAAACAACTTAAGAGAGCTACTTAGATTTTCCCTTAAATCGTTTATGTTAATAAGGAACAGCAGAGGACCGATAACACTGCCCTGTGGAACGCCCGATATCACCTCTGTTTAGCATCAATTACTACAAACTGTGTCCTCTCTGACGGGAAATCCCCTATCCAGTCGCGAATTTGGGGCGATATACCATAACCATGCAATTTGATTAAAAGCCTTTTGTGAGGTCCGGTGTCAAAAGCCCTCTGGAAATCAAGAAATACGTAATCAATTTGCAAACCCTTGTCGATAGCACCCAACACTTCATGTGAGTAAGAGCTAGTTGTGTTTTGCATGAACGACAACTTCAGTCCATCATCGGCTATCAATTCTTAAGGAAATGTTCCGATATGCCTGGTTCGCTCCTAGGCTTTCTAACGAAAGTATGTTCATCCCCAGATCTGAAAAAAACTTTGTTCCTATAAACAATCGCCCGTCACTAATTGTGTAAGATGCCTAAATATTTTTAGTTTTAATCTTTTTATGACAATTATAATTGCGGCGCTTGAACTTAAAATACAAAATATACAATTGAACGTGATATTGTGAAAAATAATTTACCTACATTGAAATGCATTTGAAATTATTCGAATTTTTAAAAAGAAAACGTGAGTGTAATTCCCATTTAAGTAGCTGTGACAGGCATTTCAAAATGCATGTTAAATTATTTATGATTTAATCGATGATGCTGTAGGTAATAAAATTTATATAGTTTTTAAAACACATAATAAAAAATACCGCTCTCGTATGTGCTGCGGTTAAAACTTTTGAGTCCTTGTAATTTCTGGGATAGTGCGCTTGAAAGTAAACTGTACATAATTTTGTTTTACACATTTTTCAGCTGCAGCAATTATGTCATGTAATTCTACAGGATTTACTCTAGAGTTATGCAAAACGTCAGTAGGTCAGTAGGTCAGGAAGTATACTTTCTTCAGTATGAATATTGGCAAACAAACTAGTGACATGAAATAGCACTTCTCTGGAGCTTGGCGAATCTTGTATGTCTATATAGATGTATAAACAAGAACCAGTCACTAGTCAGAAATTCACCCCTGTATTTTATAACACAAAAAACGTTTTCTGGACAACCCTCGTATTTATGAGGGAACTTGAGACAGAATTGCAGTTTGGGTAGTGGAGGGACAGTCCCTATAGTCACCATAACCATTAAGTTTAGGTGGCCTAGTGGTAATTTGGGAAAATATTCAGCCGGCCGCGGTGGCCGAGGGGACTGAGGCGTTTCAGTCACGGTCTGCACGGCCACTACGGTCGGGGGTTCGAATCCCCCCTCGGGCATGGATATTTGTGCCGTCCTTAGTATTAGCTAGGTCATAAGTAGTTTGTAAGTTTGGGGACTGATGACCCCGTAGTTAAGTCCCATAAGCTATACAAACATTTGAACATTTTTAAAATATTCAATACCCTAACTTACCGTCAAAAGTGATGTATTGTATATGGCAGTTAACAGGAAAATTCCTACTAATTTAAAGTTGCATGTCATTCAGCGAGCAGAAACTCCAACTGCATTAACTGTGACTCAATAGACACAGAGGAACATCGTTTCACATGAAACGCAGTGAAAGGCATTTGGCTCCTCTGTACAACAAAATTAGCGAGTATACTTAGGACACCTCCGAGAACGATTACACCAGCTCCACTTCTCGCCCCGACGAAGTTCAGTTCTCTACACAATCGGAAAAAGACGAGCAGTCAGTTGGCTTAAAGGACAAACGGTGTGTTGGGAAAAAAAAGTAAAGAAGACTATTGGGTGGATCTTCTGATAAAACATGAAAAATTAATACGAATGAACAAATATAGAGAAAAATACACGAACTTTCTACTCGGAACTTTAATATAGAAATAGAACACGGGTACGATCCATAGAAGTTTTAATTTTTATTTTTACATTCTGGAAACGTGTTAACCTGCTGTAATTTTCTAGGGGTGGTGCAGAGACGCTGCTGGCTGATACTTCAGGGTCCTCGAGAAGTCAAATGAAAGAAAAAATGTATTGGATGATGGAGAGACACGAGACAAGCGGAATCAACTGCACTGGCAGAATACAAGAGAAGACAACCTAGACGTCCTCGGCACGACAAACTAACTCATGTTCATCCACGGAAATACAGGAGAAGCGGTTTCCTTTTTAATAATTTTAGAGGAAGATCTGTTTTCAAAGAAGAGGATTAAACAACTTCGAAGACGAAGTTTTCAATTTGGTTTATCAAGAAAATTTTCCTTTCCTTTGTGGAGACATTAGATGAAGAAATCATTAAGAATAATTTCTTTAAAAGAAGAAGTCCCATCTTGTACATTAAAAGAACCTACAAAAACTAAAGTCAGTCGGCCAAACCAAACTACGCGGCCGATTTCTTTCATTTTTGTTTTGAAAGTAAGGCATTTATCCACAGATTTGTCATCAAGTATCAGAATTTAAATAGCTTTTACTTTTCTTCTTCTATACTCAAACGCGATTTCCTTCTGTATATTTCTTAAGGTGATGTCCTTGCTGTAAAATAAAGTCAGTCGGCCAGGCCGTTCCATCCGAACTATTTCCTTCATTTTTGCTTTAAACGAAAGGTACTCATTCGCACATTTGTCATCAAGTATCAGAATTAAATATCTCCATCCTGTATCCTTCTGCCTTTACATTGAATGTTTTAATCGGTTTGTTTTACGATATGTTAGGGTCTAATTAAGGTCCGCAGTTCTTTTTGACCTAACAACACTCAGCGGATCAAACTCTTTCATTTGAGCTTTTAAACACTTGCATTGATTGATTCTGAAGAAATCTATGCGTGAACATTCAATTTTAATTCCATTTTTCCCAACATTATTGTCACTCCACTAACGGTGCGGAGTATTCGCACGGGTCCTGTAGTTTACTTACGAAGAAGAAGACGTTAATTTCTCCAGTTACGACTCCAAACAGAATGTTTGCTAGCCAAGACATAAATTTTAATTAAATACCTCTCCTTCAGCTTTAGTCGGACTCGTGTTGCTACACGCTAGTATTTAAGAGGATTAAACCCAGTGAACTTCACACAAACAGCCTTATTTTCACACCTTCATCTTACCGTATTAAAAACCGCTTCAAGTAAATTACAACACTCCCTGCCGAGGGCAGAACCGTCAACACAAGTTACAAATCCGTCAGCAGATGGCGTAAACGTCCATTCTCAACCGCGACATCCTCCTCAACCTGATCTATCTCCAGACCGGGCTGCCGGGGAATGAGGCACCTTGTTGAACTGCTCCCAGAATTTGGGACAAGCTGCTATGTTGCCTGAAAATGGATGTAGTTTGATGGATGCCTGCCTTCAGGCAACATATGAGGGTTGTCCGTAAAATAAGGTTGCAATGGCGCTACAGTCTTGAAAAGTGCTGTTTCGGTGGATCCCGCGGTCCTCCCCCCCCCCCCACCACCACCACCCTAATCCCCATCCGAGCGAGCTGCCTGCGGAGCTCAGTCTTGGCTTTAGATTAGATTAGATTAGATTAATACTTGTTCCATAGATCATGAATACGACACTTCGTAATGATGTGGAACGTGTCAGTTAAATGAAGTGTGTCTATACATAATATTACATGACACTCAATATTTGCATATTTTTTTATTTTTTTTTTTATTTTTTTTTTTTAAGTTTTTCCTAAAGTACTAACTTTTATCTAGAAATTCATCTAATGTGTAGAAGGAATTGCCATTCAGAAATTCTCTTAATTCATTTTTAAATGCTAGTTGGCTATCTGTCAGAATTTTGATACTACTAGGTAAGTGACCAAAGACTTTTGTGGCAGAAAATTTAACCCCTTTTTGTGACAGAGCTAAATTTAACCTTGAATAGTGTATGTCACCCTTTCTCCTAGTGTTGTAGCTATGCACACTGCTGTTACATTTGAATTCAGTTGGATTGTTAATAACAAATTTCATAAGTGAATATATATATTGTGAAGCTACTGTGAAGATTCCTAGATCCTTAAACAAATGTCTGCAGGATGATCTTGGGTGGGCTCCAGCAATTATTCTGATGACCCGCTTTTGGGCAATGAATACTTTCTTACTAAATGATGATTTGCCCCAGAATATGATGCCATAAGAAAGCAGAGAATGAAAATAGGCATAGTATGCTAGTTTACTGAGTTGTATATCACCAAAGTTTGCAATCACCCTAATAGCATAAGTAGCTGAGCTCAAACGTTTCAGCAGATCTTCAATGTCGGCTTGTCGGCCGTACGTGACGTTTCTCCCCCTCGCTTCGCCAGCCAGGTGCGAGCTGCGCTCGGGGATCCGTTTCCTGTCTGCAAAAACATTGCACCACCAGAAATCCATTCCCAGCTATGCGAAATCTATGGAGACAAGTGTAGGAGCGTACAACACGTGCGCAAATGGTACAGACAGTCCAAGAACGGGCGTACTGGCGTCCACGATGAGGAGCGTTCTGGACGGCCGTCTTTTTCTGACGAAACAGTAAGAGTTCTTGCCCACCGGTACAACAATTAACGCTGCCAGGTCCTGCGAGACACTGCAAAAATTGCGCCCTGCAATTTAAAACAAGAGGAGCGGTAAGCTGTTCAAGACGATGCGTTTGCATCAGGATAACGCTCAACCGCACACCGCTAAAGCCACCAAGCAGCTCATCCCAAAATTTGAATGGGGTATTGTCAAACACCCGCCCTATAGCCCGGACTTAGCCCCAAGTGACTACCATCTCTTCCCTGATATGAAGAAACATTGGGTGGAACGCAATTCCGCGACAAAGAAGAGCTTCGAAGAAGCGGTTCTCCGGTACCTGCACTGCTTGGCGTCAGATTTTTTGGCTCGGGAATTCAAAAGCTCGTACACTGCATGCAAAAAGGTATTGACGTCAGTGGCAACCATGCAGAAAATACATTTATATATTTTTGACGACGTTACAGCGTTCAGCGAATGAAATAAATCGCAATTTGCGATCAGTTATGGCTTCACTGTACTAGGTATAGATGGAATACCGAAGTGCGGCGAATGAAAAATTTGTGCCCGGCCGGGATTCGAAACCGAACTAGGCAGACGCATTGACCACTCCACTACCGAGGACACAGTGACCAGCCCGATTGCAGAGGACTCTTCCCTGCACGTCTCCCGCCAAAGGCAAATTCAATGGCGAATGGAGATTTGGGTGTGGCGGGAGACGTGCAGGGAAGAGTCCTGCCGGCCGCGGTGGCCGAGGGGACTGAGGCGCTCCAGTCACGGTCTGCACGGCCACTACGGTCGGAGGTTCGAATCCCCCCTCGGGCATGGATATTTGTGCCGTCCGTAGTCTTAGCTAGTTCATAAATAGTTTGTAAGCGTAGGGACTGATGACCCCGTAGTTAAGTCCCATAAGTTCTACAAACATTTCAACATTTTTCAGAAGAGTCCTCTGCAGTCGGGCTGGTCACTTTGTCCTCGGGGGCGGAGTGTTCAACGCCTCTGCCTAGTAAGCAGCAGATCCCGGGTTCGAATCCCGGCCGCACTTTGTTATTCCATCTTAACGTAATACCGTGATGCCATAACTGATCGCAAATTGCGATTTATTTCATCTATAAAAATAGGTTAAAGTCTGATCTTTGCATAAACGTACATATTTATAAAATAAAAATGTTTTACAATGTGAAAAAATATTGGGAACCTTATTTTAAGAACACCTCTCGTAGAAGCTTGGCACACATTGTGGCAGCATTTTACAGCTTCCTTAGACGGAAACCCGGTGGTGTCAACTGTCAACAAAAACATATTCCTCTGAGGGTATCTACATCTATATCTACATCTACATAGATACTCTGCAAATCACATTTAAGTTCCTGGCAGAGGGTTCATTAACCACCTTCATAACTTTTCTCTGCCGTTCCATTCTCTAATAGCGCGCGGGAAGAAAGAACACCTAAATCGTTCCGTTTTCGATCTGATTTCTCTTATTTTATTGGGATGGTCATCTCTCCCTAAGTAGGTAGGTGCTAGCAAAGTATTTTCACATTCAGAACTAAAAGTCGGTGATTGAAACTTCGCAAACAGATCACGCCGCAATGAATAACGTCTTTCTTTTAATGATTTCCACCCCAATTCTTGCAACATTTCCGTGACGCTTCCCCCCCCCCCCCCGTAACGTGATAAAACAAAACGAGCTGCCCTTCTCTGAACCTTCTCAATATCTTCCGTCAGTCCCACCTGGTGAGGGTCCCACAAGGGGCAACAGTACTCCAAGAGAGGACGCACAAGTGTGATGTAGGCAGTCTCTTTGGTGGAGCTGGTGCATCGTCTAAGCGTTCTGCCAATGAAACGTAACCTTTGGTTCGCCTTCCCCACAATATTTTCTATGTGTTCTCTCCAGTCAAAGTTGTTCGTAATTGTAACTCCTAGGTATTTGGTAGAATTTACGACCTTAAGGTTTGACTGATTTATCGCGTAATTGAAGTTCAGCGGATTTCTTTTAGTGGTCATGTGTATTACTTCACACTTTTCTTTATTTAGTGTCAATTGCCAATTTTCGCACCAAGTAGAAATTTTGTCTAAATCGCTTTGCAGTTGCTTTTGATCCTCTGTTGACTTCACTAACCGATAAACGACAGCATCATCCGCGAACAGTCTAAGGGAGCTATTCAGATTATCTCCTAAATCGTTTATAAACACGAGGAAGAGTAGGGGACCAATAACGCTTCCCTGTGGAACGCCAGATATCAATTCTGTTTTACTTGATGACTTACCGTCAATTACAACGAACTGTGTCCTTTCTGATAGGAAATCGTGAATCCAATCGCACAATTGGGGAGATATTCCATAAGCACGCAATTTCATTAGAAGCCGCTTGTGGGGTACAGTATCAAAAGCCTTCCGGAAATCCAGAAATATGGAATCGATTTGAGATCCCTTGTCGATGGCACTTAACACTTCATGTGAATAAAGGGCAAGCTGTGTTTCGGAGGACCGATATTTTCTGAATCCGTGCTGACTATTGGTTAATAGGTCGTTCTCTTCGAGGTAGTACATAATATTCGAACAAAGTATATGTTCCAGAATCCTACTGCAAATCGACGTCAATGAGATAGGCCTGTAATTTTGGGGATCACTACTATTGCCTTTCTTGAATATTGGAGTAATTTGGGCAACTTTCCAGTCTTTGGGTACGGATCTTTCGCTGAGTGATCGGTTGTAAATTATAGCTAAGTACGGAGCTATTGCATCAGCATACTCTGAGAGGAATCTAGTTGGTATACAATCTGGCCCGGAAGATTTATTTTTGTTTAGTGACTTAAGTTGTTTTACTACTCCAGGAACATCTACTTCTAAGTTTCGCATGCTGGCAGCTGTTCTTGGATTGAATACTGGAGTGTTCACTTCGTCTTCTTTGGTGAAAGAATTTCGGAAAGCTGTGTTTAGTAATTCTGTCTTAGCAGTACTGTCGTCGGTAGTATTACCATTGCTATCGCGTAGTGAAGGTATTGTTTGTGTTTTGCCGCTAGTGAACTTCACATATGACCAGAATTTCTTTGGATTTTCTGCAAGATTACGAGACAGGGTTTCGTTGTGGAAACAACTAAAAGATTCTCGCATTGAAGTCCGCGCTAGGTTGCGAGTTTCAGTAAAAGATTGCCAGTCTTGCGGATTCTGTGTCTTTTTTAATTTTTCATGCGTTTTTCTTTGTTTCTGCAACAGTGATCTGACCCGTTTTGTGTACCACGGGGGGTCAGCCCCCTCTTTTATTAATTTATTTGGTATAAATCTCTCGATTGCTACTGATATTATGTCTTTGAAAGTAAGCCACAACTGATCTACACTCGCATTTTTAGTTTTGAAGGATTGGAGACTATCACTCAGGAAAGCGTGAAGTGAATTTTTATCTGCTTTATTGAATAGATATATTTTTCGTTTACTTTTGGTGCATTTGGGAATTTCGATATTCAGTCTCGCTACTACAACTCTGGAGGGAGAACCCAAAGATCGGTTGATGAATTGCAGTGACAGCTGTCATATGTGAACAAACCAAACAGATTTTGAAGGACAAGTATAGGGACCGAAATAGTACAGTGTCTCTGTGTTGACAGCCAGCTGACGTGGAAGCGCAGTAAACAAAATTCCGGTGCGTTAGCTGACCTCCGCGGCTGCCTTTGCAGGATGCGCGCCTCGGCTAGTGGTTGGCGGTGGGGGGAGGTGTTGTCATTTTTAGCCTCGGCGCTGGCGCTTACGCCACGGCCAGAGGCCGCCACGCCCACGGGGCTCCATTCAGCGGGCAGACTGGAGGTCCGGAGGCGGTGAGGGCTTGTTAGGGTCTGCACGGTGGCGGATGACGCACGCGGCGGGCGTGGGCGGCCGCTATATATAGCGACACACCGGCGGCAAATAGGCGCCGAGGCGGCCGCGAGGATCAACGGCAGCGACAGCGACCTGCAGTCGCCGGTAAACACACTGGACGTCCCCACAATTCACCTCTTCCGTAAACAACTGCTCGCACCTCTCAAGGTAGCTTCCCCAAAGGTCCAGCGACACTCCAGATTGTAGTTAAAAATTGCACTAATCTGTCATGTACTACGAGAAGTAAGAACACAAAGCCAAGATCGCATGTATAACTTAGTCATTATTAGTTACTTCCACATCTACATGGGATATTCTGCAAATCACATTTAAGTGACTGGCAGAGGGTTCATCCAACCAACTTTATACTATTTTTCTCCATTCTCGAATAGCTCACGAGAAGAAAAAAACACCTCAATCTCTCCGTTCGAGATCTGATTTCTCGTAATTTTATTCTGATGATAATTTATACCTAAGCGGGAGTGAACATTTTCGCATTTGAGGACAAGTTAGATGAAAATCAGTGTGGGTTTAGGCCTCTTGGAGGCTGTCTGGGCCAGATCTTTAGCTTACGGCAGGTAATGGAAAAGTGCTATGAGTGGAACAGGGAATTGTATCCATGTTTCATAGATCTAGAAAAGGCTTATGACCGTGTTCCTAGGAGGAAGCTACTGTCAGTGCTACAAGATTATGGTATAGGAGGCAAACTTTTGCAGGCAACTAAAGGGCTTTATGTAGACTGTCAGGCAGCAGAGTAGATGGCAAATTAAGCTCATGGTGCAGGGTAGTTTCAGGGGTAAGACTAGGCTGTAGCCGGCCGCGGTGGCCGAGGTGACTGAGGCGCTCCAGTCACGGTCAGCATGGCCACTACGGTCGGGGGTTCGAATCCCCCCTCGGGCATGGATATTTGTGCAGTCCTAGTTCGTAAGTAGTTCATAAGTAGTTTGTAAGTTTAGGGACTGATGACCCCTTAGTTAAGTCCCATAGACTGTACAAACATTTGAACATTTGAACTAGGCTGTGACCTGTCACCACTGTTGTTCATACTATTCATGGATCATATGTTGCAAACAGTAGACTGGCAGGGCGGGATTAAAATAGGTGAAAACAAAATAACCAGTCTCGCATATGCGGACGACTTAGTTGTAATGGCCGATTCAACTGAAAGGTTGCAAACTAATATTTCAGAGCTCAATCGCAGGTGCAAGGATTATGATATGAAGATCAGCACCTCCAAAACGAAAGTAGTGTCTGCGGGAAAGAGATTTAAACAGATTGAGTGCCAAATAGGAGGAACAAAGTTAGAACAGGTAGACAGTTTCAAGGACCTGGGATGTATTTTCTCAAAGGATGACAACGTAGTGAAAGAACTTGAATCGAGGTGCAGCAAAGCTAATGCAGTGAATGCTCAGCTAAGAGCTACTCTCTTCTGCAAGAAGGAAGTCAGTACCGAGACTAAGTTAGCAGTCCACCGTTCTATCTTTCGACCAACTTTGTTGTATGGGAGTGAAAGTTGGGTGGATACAGGTTACCTTATTCACAAGGTAGAGGTTACAGATATGAAAAAAGCAAGAATGATTGCAGGTACTAATAGATGGGAACAATGGCAGGAGGGTGTCCATAATGAGGAAATCAAAGAAAAACTGGGAATGAACACCATAGATGAAGCAGTTACAACGAAGAGACTGAGATGGTGGGGTTATGTTACACGCATTGGAGAAGCTAGGTTACCTAAGAGACTCATGAACTCGGCATCGGAGGGTAAGAGGAGTCGAGGTAAACCAAGAAGAAAGTACTTAGATTCGGTGCAGAAAGATTTTGAAGTAAAAGGCATAACATCAGATGAGGCATCAATGTTAGCACTGAAGAGGGGATCATGGAGGAATTTTATTAGAGGTACTATGCTCCAGACTGAACGCTGAAAAGCATAAACTAATGATGATGATGATGACGATGGGAGGAAAAGGTTGACGATTGGAGTTTCGTAAGTAGCCCAAGCCGAAGCGATAAGCGCCATTGTTGTACTGATTCCCATCCGTGCCACTTTCTCCCCTGTATCGTGAAATACAAAACGAGCTGCCCTTCTTTGGACTCTTGCGATGGCTTCCCTCAAACCCACCTGATAAGGATAAAAAATTGTTCAAATGTTTGTATAGCTTATGGGACTTAACTACGTGGACATCAGTCCCTAATCTTACAAACTACTTATGAACTAGCTAACATTAAGGACGGCACAAATATCCATGCTCGACCGTAGTGGCTGTGCAGACCGTGAATGACGTGCCACCGCCCCCTCGGCCACCGCGGCCGGCAAGTAATAGTAATTGCTAGGTATTTTGTGGAGTTTACGGTCTTCACTTTTGATTGATTTATCTTGTAAACAAAGTTTAACTAATTTCTTTTCGCACTCATGTGGACGACTTCAAACTTCTCATTATTTAGAGTCAATTGCCAATTCTTACACCATACTGATACAGGGTGTCGAGAAAAGGACTCCCTGATTTCAAAATTAAATATCTCGAAAACAAAGATAGATAGAGGAATGCAGAAAACGGTATGTTTATTGTGAACCAGTGAACCAGTGAATTTGGGATATTCCAAAGCAATGAATCGATTCCCGAAGTATTCCTCAAGAAAGCGAAACACTTTTTCGGTCCGATGTGGTCAGGCTCCATCTTGCATAAACCATTCAGTACCTGGTCGATCCTCTAACGCTGGCTGTGTGGCGGCAAATTGTTCCAAAATTGCAACGTGACGTGCACCAGTGACCGTTTCTCGCATGAAAAAAGGGCCAATAATGCCTCTGCTGCATACTGCAGCCCACACAGTAACTTTAGGAGAATACAGGGGTTTCGCTACTCACCAATATGGCTTTTCGGAGCCCCAAAATCGCCAGTTCTGCTTATTCACGTATCCATTCAGGTGGAAGTGTGCTTCATCTGTAAACCAGATGCAGCCAACATAAAATCCTTCACTATTAATCATTGTGAGTATCTGATTAGCAAAGGCAACCCTTTGTTGCACTGCTCGTAAAGATATGGCCTGGTGCGTTTGAATTTTGAATGGAAACGTGTGTAGGCTCTTTCTCAGTATTTTCTGCGTGCTGGAACGCTTCAAACCAGCACAGATGGAATTCTACGGACGGATGACATTGGATTTCACTGAATAATTCCAGAAACTGTGGCGATATTTTCAGGCGTAACTGCGGTTTGCTTGCGGCCAACATGCCCCACTAGATCATCAGTTACGCTGCCTGTTCGTTGAAATTTTGCGAAGAGCGTACGAATGGTTTTCGCATCGGGTCTTTTTGGAACATTAAATCGTGCTTGAAAACTTCGCCTTGTTGCCGTAGGACTGTGGTACTCTAGCACCAGAAAAACGCGTTGTTCAATGGAGTACATGGTTTTAATCTCTTCCTTCGGTACGCTAGTGCAACTGATTGCTCTGGGCTTCGGATCACTATTTATACTAGGCATTACGTATGGAGATTACAGCGACATCTGTTAGTAGCTTTTGTAACTATTATTTCAAACTGCTGTAAAAACTTCTTACAGCTTTCATAATAAACATACCGTTTACTGCATTCCTCTATCGATCTTTGTTTTCGAGATATTTAATTTTGAAATCAGGGAGTCCTTTTCTGGACACCCTGTATTTAGATCGTTCTGCAGTTGGTTTTGACCTTCATATGATTTTACTAGACGGTAAATGATGGCGTTATCTGCAAACAACCTAAGAGAGCTGCTTAGATTTTCTCCCAAATCGTTGATGTAAATAAGGAACAGCAGAGAACCAATAACACTACCCTGTGGAACGTCCGATATCACCTCTGTTTTAGTCGATGCCTTACCATCGATTACTACAAACTGTGTCCTCTCTGACAGAAAATCCCCTATCCACTACATATCACCTCTGTTTTAGTCGATGCCTTACCATCGATTACTACAAACTGTGTCCTCTCTGACAGAAAATCCCCTATCCAGTCGCAAATTTGGGGCGATATACCACAACCACGCAAATTTTATTAAAAGCCATTTGTGAGGTACGGTGTCAAAAGCCTTCCGGAAATCAAGAAATACGGAATCAATTTGAGAACTCTTGTCGATAGTACCCATCACTTCGTCTGAGTAAAGAGCTAGTTGTGTTTCGCATGAACGATACTTTCTAAATCCGTGTTGACCTTGGGTCAACAGATCATTCTATTCGAGATTAAAAAATTTGAGATGTTTGTAATTCTATGGGTCAAATCTATTAGGAGAAATGTAAGAACACATAAGGCAATACTCACATTGCGACTTATCTATTAGTTTAACGAAAGGGAAACTTACGTTTTTTAGCATTTGTGGATCTGGAGTAAGCTTTTGACAATGTTGGTTGGAATACACTCACTTAAATTCTGAAGGTAAGAGGGGTAAAATATAGGGAGCAAAGAGCTATATTCAACTTGTACCAAAAACCAGATAGCAATTATTAGAGTCGAAGGACATGAAAGGTATGCAGTGGTTGGAATGTGAATAATACAGGGTTGTAGCCTTTCCCTAATGCTGTTCAATCTGTACACTGAGCAGGCAGTGAAGGAATGGAAGGTGAAATTTGGATAGGGCATTCAGTGAAAGGGCATAACAACCATGAGTTTGCAGATGACATAATAATTCTGTCAGAAATAGCAGCAATTAAATGGTATGGACAGTGTCTTGAAAGGAAGATATATGATGAACATTCACAAGAGTAAAACGAGGGTAATGGAATGTAGTATCAGAAAATCAGGCGATGCTGAAGGAATTAGATTAGTTAATGAGACAATAAAAGTAGTTGATGAGTTTTGTTACTTGGGTGGCAAGATAACTTATGATGGCCGAAGTAAAGAAGATGTAAAATCCAGAATGGCTAACGGTAGAAAAACGTTTCTGAAGAAGCTAAATTTGTTGCATCCAATAATAGTTTAAATGTTAGGAACTCCTTTCTGAAAGCATTTCCCTGGCATATAGCATTGTCTCTCTTTCTCTTGAGCAAAAAAATGTTTAAATGTTTGTATAGTCTATGGACTTAACTACGGGGTCATCAGTCCCTAAACTTACAAACTACTTATGAACTACTTACGAACTAGGACGGTACAAATATCCATGCCCGAGGGGGGATTCGAACCCCCGACCGTAGTGGCCGTGCAGACCGTGACTGAAGCGCCTCAGTCCCCGCGGCCACCGCGGCCGGCTTTCTCTTGAGCCATTTACATGCAGGGTCATCTTAATGAATCGGATTTGGCGTGTTAATAGTTACGGGGTGGCCAGATGCCCTTCCTGCCGCCACCCCATGCCCCCCAGTAGGAAATGTGTACCCAAAATGTCTGCGTATAGTGTTATAAGTGTGCGAAAGTGTAAAGTGTTACGAAGTGAACGCGAATCGTATAATCGAGGAGGGACTTGGGAACCAGCCCGGTATTCACCTAGGGGGATGTGGAAAACCGCCTAAAACGCACATCCAGGCTGGCCGTCACTCCGACCCCCTTCGTTAATCCGACGGGCTCATTCGAACCGGGGCCGGTACGCCTCCCCGTCTCTGAAAACGGTGCGTTAGACCACACGGCAAACCGAGCGGAGGAATGCAGCATTGTACAGCAGTGAAATGTGAACTACAAGGATTTCAGACGAAAAGATGACAGAAGCTTTCGAAATGTGGTGCTACAGACGAATGATGAAGATTAGATGGGTAGATCATGTAACATGAGGAGGTGCTCAACAGAATTGGAGAGAAAAGGAGTTTCTCGCATATCCTGACTAACAAAAGGGATAGGTTGGTAGGAGACATTCTGACACATCGAGGAATCATCAAGGAAGTTTGCGTAAAATACTCTCGGTGTTCTTGCCGCGTCAAATATGGGTAGGAGCCCAAGCTTTCGACTACATCGTCCATAGTCGTCGTCAGGCGTAAAACTGACTGCCGTGAACTGGAGGCTTCCGCTTATATAACCAGGAGACGGCTTCTCATTGGCTGGCTGACGTCACAGCGGTAATGGCGCGTACTGGGGTGGTGCCGTCTAACCACCTAGAATTTTCTAGCGCACTCTATTCTGCGTTGCTAGCAGCGCCATCTCTCGCAGCAGGCGGTAGTCTGCGGGAAGTACCGAAGGTTCTGGGAGCCAACCTCTGTTCCTTCTCCTTGCATTGCTGAGTGCATATCCGGAGTCTCTATTGATATTATTATCGCATAATCGTATTTCAATCGCCTCCCTGATGACAGAATCCCAGTAGTTGGAAGCGTGAGCTAGTACTTTCGTTTCGTCAAACAAAATCCGTTGTTTATTTAACAGGCTGTGCTCAACAACCGCAAATTTTTTTAAATGCCTGATGTTCAACGCAGCGTTCAGAAACAGTTCTTATTGACTGCCCCACTTAATTTTTACCACACTCGCACGGAATGCTGTATATTCCCGGCACTCTCAGACCGAGGTTGTCTTTGACGGGTGGCATCATTTCTTTCATCCTCTTGGGAGGACGAAAGACAGGTCGGATCCCCTGCCTATTTAGGGCTCTTCCGATTGTACCGCAGAATGGAAGCCGCGCGATGTGTTGGTCGTCTTGATTTGTTGAAATAGCATCCTGTCTAGGTTTTCTCGACAGTGTGGACCTAATATCACGGGAGGAATATCCATTCTTTCTGAAGACCTTCTTCAGGTGGTTGATCTGAGAGTCGAGGTGGTTTTCATCTGAAATAATCCTTGCTCTGTGTACCAAGGTGTTCAGCATAGCTTTCTTCTGAGTAGGATGATGAAAGCTACGGGCATTCAGATACAAGTCTGTATGCGTCGGCTTTCTGTACACAGAGTGTCCAAGTCGTCCATCTGATTTTCGTTCAACCAACACGTCTAAGAAGGGTAGCTCCCCGTCCTTCTCTACCTCCACTATAAATCTTATGTTGGGGTATATTCTATTCAAATGATCCACGAACTACTGCAGTGCCTCATTCCCGTGTGGCCAGATTAAAAATGTTTCATCGACATACCTATAGAAGCAAGATGGACGAAAGGGAGCACTGTTCAACGCTCGTTCTTCAAAATCCTCCATGAAGAAGTTCTCAATGGCTGGTGACAGTGGCGAACCCATGACTACTCCGTCAGTCATTTCATAATAATTTCCACCATACAAAAAATAAGTGGTCGTCAAAGTGTGTCGAAATAACTTCAAAATTTCAGGAGAGAAGTGAGCAGCCAGTAGTTCTAATGTGTCTTCCACTGGTACTTTCGTAAAAAGAGAAACCACGTCGAGGCTGACCATTATGTCATTCTGGCCTATCCTCATCTGCTTTATGATGTCAACAAACATTTTTGAATTGTTAATATGATGAGAGCAGTGGCCGACTTATTTTTTGTATGGTGGAAATTATTATGAAATGACTGACGGAACAGCCATGGGTTCGCCACTGTCACCAGCCATTGCGAAATTCTTCATGGAGGATTTTGAAGAACGAGCGTTGAACAGTGCTCCCTTTCGTCCATCTTGCTTCTATAGGTATGTTGATGAAACATTTTTAATCTGGCCACACGGGAATGAGGCGCTGCAGCAATTCGTGGATCAATTGAATGGAATACACCCCAACATAAGAGCTCTGGAGAAGGAGAAGGAACAGAGGTTGGCTCCCAGAACCTTTAGTACCTCCCGCAGATTACCACCTGCTGCGAGAGATGGCGCTGCTAACAACGCGGAATAGAGTGCGCTAGAAAATTCTAGGTTGTTAGGCGGCACCACCCAAGCACGCGCCATTACCGCTGTGACGTAAGCCAGCCAATGAGAAGTCGTCTCCTGGTTATATTAGCGGAAGAATCCAGTTCACGGCAGTCAAATGTTCAAATGTTTGTAGAGCTTATGGGACTTAACTACGGGGTCATCAGTTCCTAAACTTACAAACTACTTATGAACTACCTACAACTAAGGACGGCACAAATATCCTTGCCCGAGGGAGGATTCGAACCCCCGACCGTAGTGGCCGTGCAGACCGTGACTGAAGCGCCGCAGTCTCCTCGGCCACCGCGGCCGGCCACGGCAGTCAGTTTTACCCCTGACGACGACTGTGGAGGATATAGTCGAAAGCTTGGGCTCCTACCCATATTTGACGCGGCAAGAACAACAAGAGTATTTTACGCAAGAACTACGTCGCGAAAGACTTCGTACACGTCAAGGACGTTTGTTGGGTAAAAATCGTAGAGGGAGACCTAGGGACGAATACAGTGATCAGATAGAAAAGGATGTAGGCTGCCGTTCGTATTCTCATATGAAGAGACTTGCACAGGTGAGGGTAGCGTGAAGAGCTGAACAAACCAGTCTGCGAACTGAAGACCACAACAACAAGAACACGAAAAACGGAAACAAAAAACGAGTATCTGCTGCGACTTAATATTTATGGGAGGGCTGCAGAATTGCTCAAGGCATAATAACGACGGCCAACGAAAGCTGTCATCATAAAACCAGGGCACTTGACGATTGCGGTCCGATGAATGATGTAATCTACATCTACATACACTGTACCACTACTAGGCATTTCCTTTCCTATTCCACTCCCAAATGGAACGAGGAAAAAAAGAATGCCTATATGCCTCCGTACGAGCCCTAATTTCTCTTATCTTGTCTTTCTGATCTTTACGCGAAATGTAAGTAGGCGGCAGCAAGATCGTACTATGCCTATGCCTATGTCTATATGCCTCCGTACGAGCCCTAATTTCTCTTATCTTGTCTTTCTGATCTTTACGCGAAATGTAAGTAGGCGGCAGCAAGATCGTACTACACTCAGCTTCAAATTCCGGCCCTCTAAATTTACTTAACAGAAATTCACGAAAAGAACGTCGTCTTTCTTCCAGCGATCCCCAATCGAGTTGCCGGAGCATTTCCGTTACACTCGCGCATTGGTCGAACAAATCTAGCTGCTCGCCTCTGAACCGCCTCTATGTCTTCCTTCAAACCGATCTGCTGCGGATCCCAAATACTAGAGCAATACTCAAAACGTGGTCGCACAAGCGTTTTATACGCGGTCTCCTTTACAGGTGAAGTACATCTTCCCAAAATTCTCCCAATAAACCGAAGTCGGCTGTCTGCCTTACTCACAACTGTCCTTACATGCTCGTTCCATTTCATATCGCTCTGCAATGTTACGCCTAGATATTTGAACGACGCGACAGCATCAAGAAGCTCACTACTAATGCTGTATTCGAACATTATAGGATTGTTCTTTCTACTCATGCGCATCACCTTACATTTTTCTACATTGAGAGCTAGCTGCCATTCTTCGCACCAACTAGAAATTTTGTCTAAGTCAACCTGTATACTATTACAGTCACTTACAGACGACACCCTCCCATACACCACAGCATCATCAGCAAACAGCCGCAAATTACAACTTACTCTGTCCATCAGATCATTTATATAGATAGAAAATAATAGCGGTCCTATCACACTCCCCTGGGGCACGCCCGACGATACACTCGTCTCTGATGAACACTCGCCGTCGAGGACAACGTACTGCGTTCTATTACTTAGGAAGTCTTCCAGCCAGTCACAAATCTGTGAACCTATTCCATAAGCTCGTATCTTCGTTAGCGGTCTGCAGTGTGGCACCGCGTCGAACGCCTTTTTGAAGTCGAGAAAAACACAATCCGCCTGTTGCCCTCCGTCCATGGCTCGCAAGGTGTCATGTGAGAAAAGGGCAAGCTGAGTTTCACATGAACGATGTTTCCTAAACCCGTGCTGATTCATGGAAAGAAGCTTTTCCGTTTCAAGGAAATTTACTATATTCGAACTGAGAATATGCTCCAAAATTCTACATGAAACTGATGTCAACGATATTGGCCTGTAATTGTATGGGTCAGTTCTCTTTCCTTTCTTATACACGGGAGTCACCTGCGCTTTTTTCCAATCACTAGGAACTTTGCGCTGAATTAAAGATTCGCTATAAATGCAAGCTAAGTAGGGGGCCAACGCCGCAGAATAGTCTTTGTAAAACCGAACTGGTATTCCATCCGGACCAGCAGACTTTTTCGTATTTAGCTCTCTCAGCTGCTTCTCTACACCGGAAATACCTATAGCTATCTACCCCATTTCGGAATTAGTACGTTGATCAAATGATGGTATATTTGTGCGGTCCTCCTGCTTGAAAGATTTCTTAAAGGTTAAATTTAGAACTTCAGCTTTCCGTTTGCTTTCTTCTATTACTGCCCCGGAATGATCAACTAGTGACTGGACAGTGGGCTTTGATCCGCTTATCGATTTTACATAGGACCAGAATATTTTCGGTTTCTCGGAAAAATCTTTTGCTAAGGTATGGCTGTGGTAATTATTGTATGCTTCACGCATCGATCTTTTTATAGACGCACGAATCTCTACTAACTTTTGCCTGTCATCATTTGCGTGTTCTTTTTTGAATCGAGAGTGCAACAGCCTTTGCTTTCTCAGCAGCTTTCTAACATTATTATTATACCACGGTGGATCTTTTCCATCCTTAATCGTCTTTACTGGCACATATTTCTCTAACCCTTTATTAACAATGCACTTAAATTTAGTCCACAATTCCTCTACATCCATAGTCCCGGAATTAAACGATGCCCATTCATTTTCGAAGTGCGATCGTAACATTTGCTTGTCGGCTCTTCCCAACAAAAACACGCTCCTAGCCTTCTTGATTGGTTTATGAATTTTAGTCACCATCGACGCTATGACGATATCATTATCACTAATTCCTGTCTCTACACAGACATCGTTAATAAGGTCAGGCCTGTTTGTGGCTATAAGGTCTAGAATATTTCCATTGCGCGTGGGTTGCCGGTTTAACTGCTCAAGACAATTTTCGGAGAATGTGTCCAAAAGTAGCTCGCAAGACTGCTTGTCTGTACCGCCTGAAATGTAACTAGCGAGGTCCCAATCTATACTCTTGAAGTTGAAGTCACCTCCGACTAATATTACATGGCCCGGATACCTATGCACTACCTGGCGTAGACTTTCCTTGAATGCTTCTAAAACTGCTACAGCAGCACTGGGGGGGGGGGGGGGGCGGTAAAAACACCCAACTATTAACTTCACTTCTTTTAGACCTGTTATACGTGTCCAGATAACTTCACAGTTACTTTCAACCTCGATCTCCGTAGAAACAATATCTTTGTCCACAGCGATGAATACTCCTCCTCCAGTTGTATCAGATCTATCTTTCCGATATACATTCCACGCTTCGCTAAATATTTCTGAACTTGCCACATCATCATTTAGCCAGCTTTCGGTGCCTAAAACTATCTGAGCGCAATAACTTCCATGCAGCGCTGCAAATTCGGGAACTTTGTTTCTAACACTCTGTAAGTTCGCGGCTAATATTTTTATGTTTGAATTTTTGTTCCGAACGTGGCCTGAATTCGCTGTTTGAATGCTGACAGGCGAGTGCTCATCAGAGTTAGCGCCTAGCCTAAAAAAAAAACCATGTGCACTCCACAAGTACTCTGCTACCCGAGTAGCCGCTTCCTTAGTGTAGTGCACCCCTGATCTATCTAGGGGCACCCTACAATTCCCCACCCGATAACGCAGATCCAGAAATCTGCAGCCAAGACTGTCACAGAGTCGGCGAAGCCTCTGGTTCAGTGAACATCTCAATATAAACACCTGGGCAGATTTGTACCTACATTAGTACACGTATTAGTTGGGAGAGACTGTTTGTGGGAGGCAAAATGCAGAGGGAAAGGTGGAGGCAGAGAGGACAGTAGGAAAGTGGGAGAAGGAGATGAAGGGAGTTGACAAATAGATGGAGAGAGGGAGAGAGGACGGTGGAGGGAGTGTATGGCGAAAGGAAGATTCACAGAGACGAGGGATGGTTGGATGAAGTGGAGAAGGATTGCGAAAGAGAATAAGACGGACACAGAAGGGGAGGGGAGAAGATAAAGAAAACGTAGAAACAATAGCTAATCTCATAGAAATTCTGCATAGTGGATAAACCGTTTGATCTGTATGTTTGTACAGAAACGGTCTTAACCCTTTCATTCTCAGCGTTGCTCCTCGACAACAATGTATTAAAAGATGATTTATACCGTATCGTGTATCAGTCCTTAAAGTCGCATTGTTGTTAATGAAAAACATGCTTTTAGTACGACATTTTGCGGCTTGGTACGGCGTGTAGCCACTTCTGAGGCAATACTGTATCCGTCTTGGAGGCTGTGTTGCGTTGCCGTCTGTACGTAGCTGAGAGTGTGAGCGTGAGTTTGGTTCCTCTTATTTTATTCTAGCAGTGAATTGTCTTTGTTTTGTGACGAAGAATATGCTAGCATTATTGATCTGACAGTGTTAACTATAAACAAAATAACGTCCCAAATAATAAAATACCTCGATACAAACGTCTGTGTTTTGCATGAAATATATGACATAAAGAAACAATAGTACCACCAAAAATTTTAAATCATATATTTAGTGCACTGAATTAATACAGAAAAAAACTCGGTCGCGAATATTTTTTTCCAGGTTACGGCACTATCTAAGATTGATTTTAGCAGAAATAATAAAATTAATACAAGTCACATAATAAAAGTTGCAAATCAGCGGTGAAGCTTATGTCACAAAATAAAAAAATATGTGAAGAGCTAGCCGCTAGGGGCTGCATCAGACCCCCGCGCAGGCGTGTAGCCCCTAGTGGCTAGCTCTTCACATATTTTTTTATTTTGTGACATATTCTTCACCGCTGATTTGCAACTTTTATTATGTGACTTGTATTCATTTTATTATTTCTGCTAAAATCAATCTCAGATATTGCCAAAACCTGGTAAAAAAATCTTATCTTCGCGACCGAGGCCTGCACTTTCATCCTTTAACTTTCTAACAGTCGCTGACAATCGCAGCTATGTTTAAAATTTTACTGAATTTTAATTTTTCCAAAGCTGAATTCATAATGTGGGAATGATAGGGTTAAGTAAATGGCGATTTCCTAGGGAAATATCTTTCATTTCCGTTTATTCAACAAAGCCAAATTTATTCTTCTGGAGGGAGGGGGAGAAAGACGGTTTGGGGTTCAATTGTGTTCCGTGGGACGTAGGAGGCGGGCGAGGGTGTCAGTTGTCGGCTTCACTCAGGCACTCAGGTCATTGTCCAGAAAACTGTACCCGCATGTATGCTGTCAAGCCGAGCGTTCCAAGGCGCCTTGTTGCGGAGCGCGCGGATGCTCCCTGTCGGATGTTCGAGTCCTCCCTCGGGCACCTATCTGTGTGTGTGTGTGTGTGTTGTCCTTTGCATAAGTTACTTTTTACATACTTTGTTAGTCTAGGCATCGTGAACTTATTTATAGTATGAAGACGTTTCAATGTTTAAAATTAGTGTTCGCGAGTTTTTTCTTGCTTTCGCATTCGTTTCGTATTACACCATTTTTCTACATGTCCTAGCACGTAATGCTTGCTATATTTACTTATCACATTGCGTGCAGATCTAGAAGGAACCGGCATAAATTAGCCACAAAACAAAAGACAAAAATACAGTGGGGCGCCTTTAGAAATGGGAAGCTTTCCAAGTCTTGAAACAGTTTCAAGAATGCAGAACAGAAAGTGGGCTCCAGAAGGTGCAAGGAAGGAATAGAAAGTTGAAAAGTTGATGCGGTGTCGGAGAAAGCTCGTGGAAGACTAACTGGCTACAGCGTCGCTCTGGCTGGTCCGCAACGGAGAAAAATGACAGAGAGAGAGAGAGAGAGAGCAGCGATCGGGACAGAGGCCGGCAGTCGATTATTTGTGGAGCTGCTCTCGCGACAGAACGGCTGCCAGATATTCAGACAGCACGGCTGCCTGCGGCTTAATTGGCGTTCAGGCGCCGCGCAGGCAAAGGCGGTGACCGAGCGACGGAGCGAAGTTTACTCGGCGCCTCGGCGCACACGTTTGTAAAGGTCACTTCACACCGGCGTAGCGTATCTCGAGCTACGTCCTCGGAGACACGTCGCAGACGTATCTCGTAATGTAATCAAATGGGGCATTTCAGAACGACGTAGATGGCGTCGCTTCCAGTCAGGATACACACAGTACAGCAATACGCGTATCTCCAGCAGTGGCGGCTGGTGCTAATGTGCTGCAGCACTCTGTAAATATATTACTAAAATTGTGCCGTTTCTCTTCGAATGCAAGCGAGAAATCGCTATAAAATTACATCCTTTCTCTTGGAATGCGATCCAGATATCACAATAAAATTATGACAATTCCCTTCCAATACGCATTACAATGCTAGTAATAAGGATGAAAACGCATTGTGGAGCGCTCTCGCCGCGATAGCTGGAAACCAGCTCCGTGTGCTGAAGTGGGATTCAGCCACGCTGGTACGTGCGCAGAGAGGCGGCGCAGTCGTCTGTTCGCTAGTGCGCATGCGCAGACGTGACATCAGGCCTGGCGGCTCATGTGTGCTGAGACCGACTGCAGCTCCAGATCAATATTTCTCTTCGCGCTGCATGTAACGGCTGCGGAAGAATAGTCTATGACGAATGTTGCAGCATATAGAGTCAAATAGCGCGCTGGCTCAGGCGTCTTGCGCGTTGTCTCTCAAACCTACTTGTGTGAGGCTCGTATTCAAATACCTTTGAGTCTAAATTTTTAATTAATATTTTTAAACGTTATATTTACTATTTACAGTGAATTAATGTAGTTGGCAACGCTGTTATAGATTCCCCTGGAGGTCTTACTGTCAATACAGTATTAATTGATATTTAATTAAAGGAAATCATACAAAGGTTGACTTTTTATTTTAGTATATTTTGTTTCCTGTTTATTTTTGTAATATTGTAGCACACTGGTCAAATTTTATACGAGCCGCCACTGATCTCCAGGCCAACGAGCTAGAATTTCATAGAGTGGCGATAGGTCCGCCATGTTTGAAGCAAATTTAACTCGCGTCCGCCATGTTATTTGGGGCATCAGCTAACAGCTGGTATGACACACTCACTTGAGAATTGTACCTATTTACAGTTCCACGTTTGAAATAAAGATTGACTATTGAATACGGATGTGCATCAAGTTCCGTCAGACTTTTTCGAAGCTGCGAATTGACGAATTTGGTAGTATATTTTCTAAAAATACGGTAATGAAATATCACGAACCTGTCAGAATTACTGATCCAGTTCGAAGCATAACAGTTAGATGCGGTTTGCGAAAACCACGGAAGTGTCTCTGTGAAAATATTTTTGTAGATTTTAATGCAAGTAAATGGTCTAAACGAGCTGCGAAACATACAGGGAGTAGTCACGGTCCCCACATGGGTGGGACTGGGTGGACCCATGGGACCAAGGCCTGGTGCTGAAGGGGGCCCCAGCCCAGCCCTAAATTATTCAGTTTTTTGGTTACTGAAATTAAAAACAAACTAGAAAAAAGCATGTTGAATATTTTTCATCTAACGAAATTTTAAATGATTCTACAGGTATTGAAGTAGATATTTTTGATAAACCACTGTGTTAAACGATTACTTCGATTGATGCTCTTAGTTGTTACCATTGGTTGGTATTGTATGTGTGTGCTAAGTGAGGTGACCAATCTATTTTGAACCCTCTTTTAGACTCTTCTACTTCAAATCAATTCCTAACATTAAGATAACTATGTAGAAGGACTGCAGGGCCAATTTGGCCCCTCATAGCTTTTCTCTGCATTTTCGCCATGTTTCCTTCTAATACTGTGTATGAAATAAAACCATTTGTTGTCTCCCTGTTGTTTCAATATTCGTCAACAATGCCATATATTCCACTCATTGCGGTAGGGTAGCTGGGGATGGCGGTCATGTATGGATGAGTCATTGTGCGAGTGTGATCTTTTCTGACGAAGGACATGGCAGAAAAATTACAAATTGTATGAATGTGAACATGAGTTCGTTGGCAGTTCAGTGATCATCTTTATGGTGAGTTACTAGCCATCCTCATTAACATTCCAGTATGGACCTTCCATTGTTAAAAACCAATAAAAGTACATGTGATGGTTACACTGAATTACACAGGTCGACATGGATTCTGGGGCTTGGAAAGTAAATGGTGTTCTTTACTAAATTTGTGCCCCTGAATATGAAAATCATATCAGGAGTAAAATATAGGGAACGTAAGGTTATTTACAACTTGTACAAAAACCAGAAAGCGGTTGTCAGAGTTGAAGGGCATGAAAGGGATGCAGTGGTTGGAAAGGGAGTAAGACAAGGTTGTAGTCTTTCTCCATTGTTGTTCAATTTGTACATTGAGCAAGCTATAAAGGAAAGCAAGGAGAAAATTGGTGAAGGAAATAAAGTTCAGGGTGAATAATTAAAAACATTGCGCTTTGCCGACGACATAGTAATTTTGTCAGATACAGCAAAGGACTTGGAAGAGCAATTGAACGGAATGGACAGTGTGCTGAAAGGAGCATATAAGATGAACATTAACAAGAGTAAAACTAGGGTAATGGAGTGCAGTGTAAGAAAATCAGGTGATGCTGAAGGAATTAGATTGGGAAACGAAGCAATAAAGGAGGTAGATGAGTTCTGTTACTTGGGCAGTAAAATAACAAATGATGGTCGTAGTACAGAGGATATAAAATGCAGAATGGCAATGGGTAGAAAAGCGTTCTTGAAAAAGAGAAATTTGTTAACATCGAATATTGATTTAAACCTAAGGAAGTCCTTTCTGAAGGCATTTGTATGGAGTGTTGCCTTGTATGGGAGTGAGACATGGACGATAAACAGTGCGGACAGGAAGAGGATTGAGGCTTTTGAAATATGGCGCTACAGAAGAATGCTGAAGATTAGGTGGGTGGATCGCGTAACTAATGAGGTACTGAACAGAATTGGGGAGAAAAGGAATTTCTGGCATACCTTGACTAAAAGAAGGGATAGATTGGTAGGACACATTCTTAGACATCAAGGAATTGTGAATTTAGCGTTGGAGGGAAGTGTGTGGGGAAAAAATCGCAGGGGAAGACCAAGAGATGGATACAGTAAGCAGATTCAGACAGATGTAGGTTGTCGTTCTTATGTAGAGATGAAGAGGCTTGCTCAGGATAGGGTATTGTGGAGAGCTGCGTCAAACCAGTCTCCGGACTGAAGACCACAACAACATCAGTTTTTTTCCATCACCCTCAGTTTTTTCTGCACAGCTAACCCCCCCCCCCCGCCCCCTCCAAACCTACCATTGGCTGCGAAATCTATGTTATGCAGTGTCCACAATTACAGAAATCAGAAATGTGGAAACGCTGCATTTTTTGTGTGAAGGTGAGGAAGAGGAGGCTAATGAGCTTGGAGCTGGACCAGCCGCCACCACCACCATCACGGAATGGAATGAAATGTATATCTTACTAGCTTAAACCCGCTAGCGTGTTGGTTGATTATGATAGATAAGCTATCTTTCAGTAGTATGCTATGAGACTGGTTTGGAAGGATGAAATGAAATACAATACCACCGGCCGCGGTGGCCGAGGGGACTGAGGCGCTCCAGTCACGGTCTGCACGGCCACTACGGTCGGGGGTTAGAATCCCCCCTCGGGCATGGATATTTGTGCCGTCCTTAGTATTAGCTAGTCCATAAGTAGTTTGTAAGCTTAGGGACTGATGACCCCGTAGTTAAGTCCCATAAGTTCTACAAACATTTGAACATTTTCTTACATTTCCTTATTCGTATGCTTATCCTTACAGAGAAAGAGCTGAAGACATTGTAGCACGCATAGACCAAAGATATGGTCTGTGGCATCACTTTTCGCTGTATGTAACCTCCTTGCTATAGAGTCGCAAACGTCGTCGCTGGCCTTCAGTCTCAATTTTTTTTATAATTTGACGACTTTCAAACCACCATATCTTCCAACTCCTTATAGCTATCGGCATGGAACTGCTATGGTGTACAACGGGAGACTTCAGACAACAATTACACACAGAACATTCGTTTGCGTTCTGTAGATTTCGCTGCAAAGCGAAATATTTACATACACACACACACACACGCACACGTAGAATTTTATATACACCGATGATTTCCCATCCCTCCACCCTTTTATCATTATCAACCCTCAAGCAACAATGCAACCAGTAAAACCATTTTCAAAGGGTAAATATAATTTTCAAAGAGTAATTATTGTTCAGCATTTTCCGTTATATTCTTCAAATAACTAAATATCTATCAGATCGCTATAAAATCGTGCCTAAAACCTTCCCTAGGTATAAATTAGTAACTGTACAAATACTTGAAGGGCATGAAAGGGATGCAGTGGTTGGAAAGGGAGTAAGACAGGGTTGTAGTCTTTCTCCATTGTTGTTCAATTTGTACATTGAGCATGCTATAAAGGAAAGCAAGGAGAAAATTGGTGAAGGAATTAAAGTTCAGGGTGAAGAATTAAAAACATTGCGTTTTGCCGACGACATAGTAATTCTGTCAAATACAGCAAAGGACCTGGAAGAGCAATTGAACGGAATGGACAGTGTGCTGAAAGGTGCATATAAGATGAACATTAACAAGAGTAAAACTAGGGTAATGGAGTGCAGTGTAAGAAAATCAGGTGATGCTGAAGGAATTAGATTGGGAAACGAAGCAATAAAGGAGGTAGATGAGTTCTGTTACTTGGGCAGTAAAATAACAAATGATGGTCGCAGTACAGAGGATATAAAATGCAGAATGGCAATGGGTAGAAAAGCGTTCTTGAAAAAGAGAAATTTGTTAACATCGAATATTGATTTAAACCTAAGGAAGTCCTTTCTGAAGGCATTTGTATGGAGTGTTGCCTTGTATGGGAGTGAGACATGGACGATAAACAGTGCGGACAGGAAGAAGATTGTGGCTTTTGAAATATGGTGCTACAGAAGAATGCTGAAGATTAGGTGGCTGGATCGCGTAACTAATGAGGAGGTACTGAACAGAATTGGGGAGAAAAGGAATTTCTGGCATACCTTGACTAAAAGAAGGGATAGATTGGTAGGACACATTCTTAGACATCAAGGAATTGTGAATTTAGCGTTGGAGGGAAGTGTGTGGGGAAAAAATCGCAGGGGAAGACCAAGAGATGGATACAGTAAGCAGATTCAGACAGATGTAGGTTGTCGTTCTTATGTAGAGATGAAGAGGCTTGCTCAGGATAGGGTATTGTGGAGAGCTGCGTCAAACCAGTCTCCGGACTGAAGACCACAACAACATCAGTTTTTTTCCATCACCCTCAGTTTTTTCTGCACAGCTAACCCCCCCCCCCCCGCCCCCTCCAAACCTACCATTGGCTGCGAAATCTATGTTATGCAGTGTCCACAATTACAGAAATCAGAAATGTGGAAACGCTGCATTTTTTGTGTGAAGGTGAGGAAGAGGAGGCTAATGAGCTTGGAGCTGACGTTCCATTATCGCCACAGAAATCAGTGAGTGAGTGCTACAGCTGCAAAAGGTGCTTTCGCGCTTTGTTGTGGATGGGGGTATTTCACAGAAGGTGTGTTAAAAATGCCACGAAGGCAGTGTGTGAATAGTCCAGATACATTTTGTTATATCTGTGGAAATTATGTGATACGTGCAAGACGTCGACAAATAACAAAATTTGTGCAGAAGTCATATTGTGCGTATTTCGGCATGAAGCTCGGCGATCAGGTCAAGTCATTTGCTCCACACAGTGTGTGCCACACATATGTGGAGCAGTTAAGGAAATGGAGTGAAGGTAAAATCAAGTGCTTGAACTTCGCAATACCTATGGTATGGCGTGAACAGAAGAACAATGTTGATGACTGTTACTTCTGTATGACGAATGTAACGTGATACAACAGAAGAAACATGAAAAACATATCGTATCCAAACTTAGGATCGGCAATTAGACCTGTTCCTCATGACCCAGGGCTACCAATCCCCTTTCCACCAACATCAGTGGATTCTCATGAATTCTCTGAACCAGATGTAAGTCAATAAAGCATTGAATCCGAGTATTCTGAGTGTGGTACCGATAGTAGCCCAAAACCTCAGCGGGGCACACTAAGATGCCTTGCTATATGTGTGAATGGGACAGTAGAGCTTATCATGAGCATTGGAGTAGGAGAGAGTGGCCTAAGAGGCAATATCTGACAGTGGGATCAAAGAACATAGTGAATGAACATTTGGTTAATCCAGATCATATTTTATTGCCTCCACTGCACATCAAATTAGGACTCATGAAGCAGTATGTTAAAGCACTGGACAATACAGGAAACTATTTCCAATACCTGTGTAGGCAATTCCCAAATCTATCGGCTGCAAAGTTAAAAGAAGGTATATTTGTTGGACCAGATATAAGGTAGTTGATGTCTGCTGAGCACTTTGACAGTTCTATGACGGAAATAGAACTTCAAGCTTGGAGAAGTTTAAAAAAATGTTGTGCATCGTTTCCTTGGCCAGAATAAGCAGCCTGATTACAAGGAAATAGTGGAAGACATGCTACAGTCCTTTAAACAGTTAGAATGCAAGGTCTCTCTAAAACTACATTTTCTATTGTCAAACTTAGAGAGTTTGCAAGAAAATTTGGCTGAAACATCAGAGGAACATGGTGAACGATATCATCAGGAACTTAAAACTATGGAACATCGTTATAAAGGTCGTTGGGGAATAAACATGATGGCTGACTACTGTTGGTGCATCACACGTGAAGGAGAAGTGACACACAAGAGGAAGGATACCAAGCGTTCATTCAGGGGCAAACGAAAACGGAAGTAATACCTCTACCTGGTAAGTGCCCGCCTCAATATTTGCTTCTTATAATTCATATGCCTTTCTTCCAATTATTTTTTAACCACTTTACTGTTCCATTTTGCCGGCCGCTGTGGCCGAGGGGACTGCGGCGCTTTAGTCACGGTCTGCACGGCCACTACGGTCAGGGGTTCGAATGCCCCCTCGGGCATGGATATTTGTGCCGTCCTTAGTCTTAGTTAGTTCATAAGTAGTTTGTAAGTTTAGGGACTGATGACCCCGTAGTTAAGTCCCTTAAGCTTAACAAACATTTGAACATTTTTTGTTCCATTTCGTTTACATTGTCCCATAATTGCTTTCCAATTTCCAATTTCATTGGGCGCAGAGTTAGACAATGGTGAATATGATGATGTAGTGGTGGTGCAAAAACCTGACGTGCTACAGAGAAACCGGCTGCAGATTTGTGATCAGCAGGGTCAGTTTAGTCAGAAATTCATATTTACATGCAAAACCCAGACAAAAAGTCAAAATTTGTCGACCCGTGTTATCTTTCACTATCTGGCCGTACAAGCAATAAAACTGTGCCGGCCGCGGTGGCCGAGGGGACTGAGGCGCTTCAGTCACGGTCTGCACGGCCACTACGGTCGGGGGTTCGAATCCCCCCTCGGGCATGGATATTTGTGCCGTCCTAGTTCGTAAGTAGTTCGTAAGTAGTTCATAAGTAGTTTGTAAATTTAGGGACTGATGACCCCGTAGTTAAGTCCCATAAGATTTACAAACATTTAAATAAAAAAATAAAACTGTTTGGGGCCAATTTGGCCCCAGAGGTTCTTGTACGTAGTAGCTTCCATGCGATCTTTCTAGTATTAAATGCCAAGCTACATAGCAGCTGTAAAAACATGATATTTTTAGTTCCTTTGCCCATTTTACTCTGGTTAAATTCGTTCTCTAGAGATGCCGTTGGCGTAGCAGTTTGACGTTACTTCTGGCAGGGCTTGAAAAGGAATTTATGGATCAGCTTTCGGTGTAATGTGATAGATTTTGTTTCCTTTCGCCGATTTCCTGCGAAGATGAGATTTTCAGGTGTGTGCAGCAATTCCGCCTTACCTGGCGCAGCGTCCGCCAGGGGAAGGGTGATGAAGGGGATCAATTCCACCCCCCCCCTCTCCGAAAAGTCTCACTATTCACCTAATTTCTTTTAAGGTAATTCAAAAGTATGCTGAAGTTGCTTCTTCGAGATTTGTATCCACTGCCCCCGTCCCCGAAACCAAAAACCAAATTCTGATTACGGGCCTGCTGTGGCCATTGCTGTGAAGTCTCAATTTTAAGTAAAATAATTTTATGAATGAAGAACGTTACCGTATCAAATTTATACCTTGTTATACCAAGTAAAAGTAAATTCTAAACTGAGCATGATTTAGATATTACCAACTAATGCACACAGCAGTAAAAAAGATGTAGGGGAGGGCCCGTCAGTCATTCTGGGTCCAGGGCCCGCAATCGAATGTGAGTAGTACTTGTTATGACGAACAATCATTACCATGGATTTGCATCTGTTGCTAATGTGTTGTAACAACTGCTTTCATAAAGTATATAAACATTTATCTTGTGTTTACTAAATCTATTAAGTCTACAAAATTATAAAATTGCTTTTAAAGGGTTTTGTTCTGAACTTTGGTGGACGAAATTGACAACAAAGTACTGCAGTTAAAAATGCACCAAGGTCATCTGGCACAAAAGCATTCCACGTCGAAATAAGATGTCGTTAATAAGTTTCCTTGTTGCTATGCTGAAACAAATAACGTTTGTTACGTGAAATTTGAGTGCGAAGACGAAAGTGGCAAAAGAAAATTGCAATAAAAATGCACCTGGAACAGCTGCCACAAAAGCATTCCACATCGAAATAACGTACCATTAATAACTTTCGTAGTTGCAACGCTGAAATAAGTACATATTTGTTGCAAAGAATACAGACATATACAAGTGAAAAAAATCCGCCTGTCACTTCTGCTTGCACACTTTGCAATGGTTGCATATCAATCATGCTCGATCGAATATTGTCCACAACAAATGAAAATACTTTAAAAGAAGGTGTAGAACACTCAAAAGTGTGGTTTGGTCAACCACGGGAGCGACAGAAGAAGAAATATCTCAAACCACTCTAGGTAGAAAACCGAGGATTTGTTTGTGGCGTGTACTTCAAGGGAACTGCAGGATAGGTCATCTGAAGCTTCACTCTTGTGGCAGCAAAGTGCCATCAGTCAGGAATTTTCTTTGAGTGTAGACAGTCTGAGATCAAACAAGTTAAAACATTTAGATTTTTTGGACGAAGTACTTGTCGTTTTATCACTTTTATTTGTGCATTTAAATGCTGAACACACTTTAGGCATATTAAATATGCAAAAAAATGTATTGGCAATACACATTAAATCTATATCTATAAATGTGAATGTCTGTTCGGTGTACGCTTATCACGTCCGAACGACAAGACGCAGAAACTTAAGTATTTGTACAGTTACTAATTTATACCACAGGAAGGTTTTAGGCACGATTTTATAGCGATCTGATAGATATTTAGTTATTTGAAGACTATAACGGAAAATGCTGAACAATAATTACTCTTTGAAAATTATATTTACCCTTTGAAAATGGTTTTATTGGTTGCATTGTTGCTTGAGGGTTGATAATGATAAAAGGGTGGAGGGATGGGAAATTATCGGTGTATATAAAATTCTACGTGTGTGTGTGTGTGTGTGTGTGTGTGTGTGTGTGTAAATATTTCGCTCTGCAGCGAAAACTACAGAACGCAAACGAATGTTCTGTGTGTAATTGTTGTTTGAAGTCTCCCGTTGTACACCATAGCAGTTCCATGCCGATAGCTATAAGGGGGTGGAAGATATGGTGGTTTGAAAGTCGTCAAATTATAAAAAAAATTGAGACTGAAGGCCAGCGATGACGTTTGCGACTCTATAGCAAGGAGGTTACATACAGCGAAACGTGATGCCACAGACCATATCTTTGGTCTATGCGTGCTACAATGTCTTCAGCTCTTTCTCTGTAAGGATAAGCATACGAATAAGGAAATGTAAGAAAATGTTCAAATGTTTGTAGAACTTATGGGACTTAACTACGGGGTCATCAGTCCCTAAGCTTACAAACTTTTTATAGCGAATCTTTAATTCAGCGCAAAGTTCCTAGTGATTGGAAAAAAGCGCAGGTGACTCCCGTGTATAAGAAAGGAAAGAGAACTGACCCATACAATTACAGGCCAATATCGTTGACATCGGTTTCATGTAGAATTTTGGAGCATATTCTCAGTTCGAATATAGTAAATTTCCTTGAAACGGAAAAGCTTCTTTCCATGAATCAGCACGGGTTTAGGAAACATCGTTCATGTGAAACTCAGCTTGCCCTTTTCTCACATGACATCTTGCGAGCCATGGACGAAGGGCAACAGGCGGATTGTGTTTTTCTCGACTTCAAAAAGGCGTTCGACACGGTACCACACTGCAGACTGCTAACGAAGGTACGAGCTTATGGAATAGGTTCACAGATTTGTGACTGGCTGGAAGACTTCCTAAGTAATAGAACGCAGTACGTTGTTCTCGACGGCGAGTGTTCATCAGAGACGAGTGTATCGTCAGGCGTGCCCCAGGGGAGTGTGATAGGACCGATATTATTCTCTATCTATATAAATGATCTGATGGACAGAGTAAGTTGTAATTTGCGGCTGTTTGCTGATGATGCTGTGGTGTATGGGAGGGTGTCGTCTGTAACTGACTGTAATAGCATACAGGTTGACTTAGACAAAATTTCTAGTTGGTGCGAAGAATGGCAGCTAGCTCTCAATGTAGAAAAATGTAAGGTGATGCGCATGAGTAGGAAAAACAATCCCATAATGTTCGAATACAGCATCAGTAGTGAGCTTCTTGATGCGGTCGCGTCGTTCAAATATCTAGGCGTAACATTGCAGAGCGATATGAAATGGAACGAGCATGTAAGGACAGTTGTGAGTAAGGCAGACAGCCGACTTCGGTTTATTGGGAGAATTTTGGGAAGATGTACTTCAACTGTAAAGGAGACCGCGTATAAAACGCTTGTACGACCACGTCTTGAGTATTGCTCAAGTATTTGGGACCCGCAGCAGATCGGTTTGAAGGAAGACATAGAGGCGGTTCAGAGGCGAGCAGCTAGATTTGTTACCGGTAGGTTCGACCAATGCGCGAGTGTCACGGAAATGCTCCGGCAACTCAATTGGGGATCGCTGGAAGAAAGACGACGTTCTTTTCGTGAATTTCTGTTAAGTAAATTTAGAGGGCCGGAATTTGAAGCTGAGTGTAGTACGATCTTGCTGCCGCCTACTTACATTTCGCGTAAAGATCACAAAGACAAGATAAGAGAAATTAGGGCTCGTACGGAGGCATATAGGCATTCTTTTTTTCCTCGTTCAATTTGGGAGTGGAATAGGAAAGGAAATGCCTAGTAGAGGTACAGTGTACCCTCCGCCACGCACCTTACGGTGAATTGCGGAGTATGTATGTAGATGTAGATGTAGATGAAACTACTTATGAACTAGTTAATACTAAGGACGGCACAAATATCCATGCCCGAGGGGGGATTCTAACCCCCGACCGTAGTGGCCGTGCAGACCGTGACTGGAGCGCCTCAGTCCCCTCGGCCACCGCGGCCGGTGGTATTGTATTTCATTTCATCCTTCCAAACCAGTCTCATAGCATACTACTGAAAGATATCTTATCTATCATAATCAACCAACACGCTAGCGGGTTTAAGCTAGTAAGATATACATTTCATTCCATTCCATGATGGTGGTGGTGGCGGCTGGTGCAGCAACAGTGTTGAATAATTAAAAAATGCTCAGTCTCTATTGCAACAGAGACTGAGCATTTTTTAAATAGTACGATATAAACTAAATACAACACTTCAAGCCGGCCGCGGTGGCCGAGGTGAATGAGGCGCTCCAGTCACGGTCAGCACGGCCACTACGGTCGGGGGTTCGAATCCCCCCTCGGGCATGGATATTTGTGCCGTTCTAGTTCGTAAGTAGTTCATAAGTAGTTTGTAAGCTTAGGGACTGATGACCCCGTAGTTGAGTCCCATAAGTTCTACAAACATTTGAACATTTTGAACAACACTTCAAGCTCAACAACATACGATAGACATACTCCTTTCAAATGTACTGACCACCAAAAATATGGCAGCCGAGTTGACAGAAGTTGCCGCAAAGAGCGTTGTAAATCGTGTGTTAGCCACTCTATGAAATTTAAGCTCGTTGCCCCATCCACGCCTGTTCAGCACACGTAGCGTCGCTCCGTATCTCGGCTAGCGCATGCGCACTGCACTACTCCACAAACCACGTGAGCTGCGTGATCAGCTCTATTACTGCGTGTTTTTGTCTTTATTGTTGACAATGTCTGCATTAACTGGCCAAGTGCGAAACTATCCAGTGCTGTGGGACCAGTCCAAAATGAAATACAGAGATGCTAACTTGCGTGACTTAGCTGGGGAAGAAATTTCGCAAGTTTTAAGGAAGCCAAGTAAGTATGAAAAGCTCTTTTCGTCCAGTATTATAGGTGTAAGACTGCGATATTAAGTCCTTATTACTTATTTAAACTGGCACATTGCTTCGATCATGGAAGAAGACACAGATGCTGATTTCTTACAAGGAAAGTACTTGGGCTCGAACAAACACATGTACATCAAAATCGTACGAGAGATAATGTAAAGATCCCTTATTGCACTAGTGACACTCCCGCATCTGCAAAAACACTGCAGTCGTCCGTTAGAGACCTCTACGTGTGCCTTGCCACATTGCACTTTGACCTGTCGGTTCGCCAGTAGGGACGGTGCAGTGTGCCTACGAAGTTGCGTTTTGTGACATTTGTGTGGTGAAGCGTCAGATGGGGCGGCGATTGATAATGAATCCTGCTAAAGTATTGCGACTGGTTGAGGTGAAGTTACGAAGAACCATTCTTCGTGAAGATGGTATTAGCGTAGAAGATGAATCATCCGCATGCTTTCTCGTATCTGTTATGGTACAGAAATATGGGCATAAGTTAGGTACTGTTGTAACACTAACACATAATGATGATAATAGGGATGATAACGACGAACAATTCATTGCGAGTGGTAGTGCTACGGTAAGTGCTGGAAGAGGCGATGGAAGCAGTGGCAGTGAATATCAACAGTCTTCCGAGAGGAAGGTTAAAGTTGCAACTATCATCACAGCTTTTGATGACAATTCGCTAGAGAACATGTACGACGATTCTTACATGAGTTTTTGTTCAGATATCTGCATTACGTATGGCGTCTACAATTACACCTACAGTGCTGAGCATAATTGCAAAGTTTTGCATAAAAACGACACCCACCAGCACATTGAGGTGTACGTAGAGATACTGTAGCCAAACGTTCATACAGATAGGTTTGTTCGAGCCCAAGTACTTGTTAACGGGAAACTATTGAGGACAAACATCTGAAAGTAATCTTCAAATACTTTTAGCACACACCTCATGAACTTTAAACTCAAACAAAACATATGATGATTTATTTTGTGGTTGTGGCTTGTTAATATATGTCTGTCACCTTTTACATTTTATCTTATAACAGCAACAGATAAATATGTTTCTGTAATGCAACTGTAATTAAGATATATTTTTACTCCATATCCTCCAACCTTAAATTAGTAGGCTACGTTTCTATTTTGAAATTACAGGCAAGGAATTCTTACCTTAGACAAAAAGCTAGCCGTTCTTCTGTAATTTTCTGTAATTTGTATCCTTACAATATAAATCAGTCAGAACTGCAGGTCGTAAATTCAACTAAATACCTAGGAGTAACAGTTACAAACAAACTGGAAAGAACACATAGGAAATGTTGTAGAGAAAGCGAACCAAAGATTACGTTTCATTGGCAGGACGCTTAGAAGATGCAACAGTTCCACTAAAGAAATTGCCTACACTACATTTGTGCGTCCCACTTTGGAGTACTGCTGCGCTTTGTGGGAATCCCACCAAGTGGAACTGAAGGACGATTTAGAGAACACAGAAGGGCAGCTCGTTTTGTACTAGCGCGATATAGGGGAGAGAGTGTCACAGAATGATGCACGAGTTGGGATGGAAATCATTAAAAGAGCCGCGCTGGAGTAGCCGAGCGCTGCCTCCCGCGTCGAAGATTCGAATCCTCCATCGGGAATGGATGTTTGTGTCGTCTTTGGTATAAGTTAGTTCATAAGTAGTTTGTAAGTTTAGGGACTGATGACCCCGCAGTTAAGTCTCATAGGCTTTACGAACTGTTGAACATTCATTAAAAGAAAGGCGTTATTTTGCTATTTGTGAAATTTATTTCAGCAACGTTCTCAACATACGAGAGTAAGTCAATTATTATCCGCAAAGTAGTTACAAAATTTTATTGTAATAAAATACGAAACTTACAAGAACATCATTTTTCGACATAGTCTCCTTGCTTTTCAATGCACTTCGTTTATCTCTCTACAAGCATCCTTATGCCCTCATAAAATCTGCGAGCCAGGAATACACCGCTTCCTTCACTGCTTCGCCCGAGTCAAATCGACGGCCCCTAAATGCCTGTTTGAGTGGACCAAACAAGTGATAGAAGGGAGAACATCTGGACTATATGGAGGATGATCCGAATTTGAGTTTGTGGAGCGTTTCAGCATTATGGACAGCAGTATGCGAACGGGCATTGTCGTGCAACAACACAACACCTTCTGACAGCAATCCTCGACGTTTGCTTCGAATTGCAGGCTTTAGCCTGTCAGTAAGCATCTCACTGTAACGTACACTGTTTATTGTTGTGTCCCTTTCACCATAGTGTTCCAGTACAGGACCTCGTGCATCCCAAAAAACCGTAAGCATCAGTTTTCCTGCGGACGGTTGGTTCTTGAACTTTTTCTTGCACGGCGAATTTGGATGTTTCCATTCCATACTCTGTTGTTTACTCTCCGGCTCGTAATGATGGATCCATGTTCCGTCACCAGTAATGATTCTGTCTACGAAGTTATCCCCTTCATTACCATAGCGATCCAATTTATTTATTTATTTATTTATTTATTTTATTTTTTTTTTTTTTTTTTTTTTTTTGCTGATTCGAGGCCCGTTTGCTTATGCAACTGTGTGAGTTGTTTTGGGACCCATCTTGCACAAACTTTACTAAACCCAAGTCTGTTGTGAATAATTTAGTAGGCATAACCATGACTAATTTGAAGACGATGAGCCACTTCATCAATAGTTAATCGTCTAAGAGAACAATTTCAGGTGATCGCTCAATGGTTTCTTCATTTGTGGCGGTAAACGGTCGTCCGGCTCCTTCATCGTGCTTAACACTCGTGCGACCATTTCGGATTTTTTCAATCCACTAGTATAGCCGGCCGCGGTGGCCGAGGGGACTAAGGCGCTCCAGTCACGGTCCGCACGGCCACTACGGTCGGGGGTTCGAATCCCCCCTCGGGCATGGATATTTGTGCCGTCCTAGTTCGTAAGTAGTTCATAAGTAGTTTGTAAGTTTAGGGACTGATAGCCCCGTAGTTAAGTCCCATAGACTTTACAAACATTTGAACACTAGTATACACTTCGTTGTGGCAAAACACTGCTCCCGTACTGTACTGAAAGTCTTCTATGCATTTCGGGCCCTGATACACCTTCCGCCCACAAAAAACATATCACTGAACGTTGATCTTCTTTGGTGCAAATAGACAGCGGAGCAGCCATGATTAACAGCACGGCAGTGACAACGAAACTAACGTAGCAGCTTGAAAATTGCAAAGATATAACAACAAATAAACAAAACATGCGTCACCAACGTAAAACGACAGTACTACCAACATAAAGAAAAATATAACTAAATTGCGGATAATAACTGACTTACTCTCGTATTTTGTTAGCACTCACCTACATAGGAAGACATGTTCTTGAAAATAAAATAAAGGGATATCATATCGAAAACGGAAAGATTTAGGTATTCCTTTTACCCGCGAGCTAGTAGAGTATGGAACCGTAAAGAAATATCATAAAAGCGGTTCGATGAACCCTCTGCCATCCATTTCAATGTGGCTTGCAGAGTATTTATGTAGATGAAGCGGCCGGTTCCGGTGCGTTACAAGCATGACAGGTATCAGTTGTCCTTAGGTACCTGTCACGCATGGATTAAGAATTTACGGATACCGGAGATAATGGCTACCCCTTTTAAGTGCACTGTCACTTGCGATAGTTACGCAACAGGAGGCCCTGAAGTTGGTGCTTGTAACGCACCGGAACTGGCCCCTTAATTAACTGAAAAATTTAAGCATGGCTGCTAGTACTTTAATAATAACAATAATAATATAGTTGTCTGTTCCACAGGTCCTAATGGAGGAGTAAGACTCCATGGTCATGGAATAAGTCACTACATGAAGTTTAACACAATAATAGTAATCTACAAAAATTAGTAGTCCATGCACATGACAATCTTAAAGCTTAAGTGAAAAGAATCAGTAACGAAAGAAAAGGAATTAGCTTAATTGTTTAACTTTTCCAGGAATTTCTCGACAGAATAAAAGAAGTGAGCCATGAGGTAACTCTACAATTTACATTTGAAAGCACGTGGGTTAGTACTAAGATTCTTGAGTTTTTGTGGCAGCTTATTTAAAATGGGTGCTGCAGAATACTGCATACCTTTCTGCACAAGTGTCAGGGTGGTGTGATGCAAATGTAGATTCGACTTCTGTCTTGTTTTCACCGACTAAAAGCTAGCAACTCGTGTGAATAAGCTGATATTATTAACAACAAACGACATTAAAGGAACTACGTATTGTGACGCCAGTATCAGAATTCCCAGACTACTGAAAAGGGGTCGAATGGCGTTTCTGAGCTAAAAATATCCTTTATTGTATCAGTCGAGTTACCCCAAAAAATAACGTCGTATGTCATAATTGAATAAAAGTAAGCGTAGTAGACTACCTTTCGTGTTGACGTATCACTTATTTCAGATATTGTTCTAATAGTATATAAAGCAGAATTTAGTTTTGGAACAAGATCCTGAACATGGGCTTTGCACGACAACTTACCTTCTATCAGAACACCAAGAGATTTGAACTGTTCAGACTCACTTATCATATGTCCATTATGTGTATTCGAAATGTTAGAAATTGCAAAAACTCAGTTTTGCTGTAATTTAACATCTATTTGTTTCCTACTAGCCATGAAATTATATCTTGCACTGTGTCATTGTTGTAAGCAACGTCCTTCACTACCGAGCTGGTATCAACAGCAAACAAAAGTATTTTACAATCTCCTGTTATACTCGAAGGCATATCATTTATATAAATAAGAAATAACAGTGGTCCCAAAACGAACTCCTGGGGCACCCCACACTTACCTGTACCACATTGTGATTGTACGACATAACCATTTTCAACACTGCGGAGAATTACCTTCTGCTGTCTGTTATTAAAGTAAGAGGATAGCCAATTGTGAGCTACTACTCGTATTGCATAATGTTCCAACTTCTGCAATCTAATATTATTTCAGTTGTAGTCCAAAGCTATCAATTATGGAGAGAGTTAAAAATGTTGGGGAGTTCCGGCCCCCCCTGTATCGGATTGCTAGCCGCTGCTGGCTAGCCAGAGTCGTCTGAAACGCGTCAGTGGGAGTCCGGGGTTCGAGGCCGGCGCGCAGTGCCAGAGGTCTGCCCGTCTATTTGCGCCGCCATGCGACCCTGTGGACGCCCGCCAGCCGCAACCAGCGAGCGTAGCCACACCACACCACAACACTCGAGGCCGGCGGTCACAGCAGACGGCCTTCGCCTGCTCTATTTTGGTCATATGTTTGAGCTGAGCGATATGTTTGAGCTCAGCGAAAACAACTTCCCAGAAGATACTCAGAGTGGTTTATCCGAATTTTCAGAGCAAAACAAATCAGTATTTTTTTTTTTAAGTACGTAAACGTTCAATAAGAATAAAACAGTCTAGATAGCTAAAATAATATTTATTTATTACGTCGTTTCGGCATCCGCCATCATCAGATCTGCAAGAAGAAGGAACAAGTGTTCGTTGTACACAGTACGTTTTAAATTCAAAAATATAAAACGTTTTTACAAGAATACAATTGCACACTCACCTAAAACCCTCTGAACTTGCACAGTAGGAGGCGAGGTACTGGCGGAAGTAAAGTTGTGAGGCGGCATCGTGAGTCGTGTCGGGATAGCACAGTCCGTAGTGCGCTTGCCCGCGAAAGGCAAAGGTCCCAGGTTCGAGTCCCGGTTCCAACACACAATTTTAATCTGTCAGGATGTTTCATTTTGCACAGTAAAGTTCACCATCAATGATAAAATATTTACCTGCATAAAATTTTTTTGAAATATCTAGTCATACTGTTTTTTTATTTTATCATTACGCGTTTCGATACATCATCATCATTATTTGTGCCACAGATCTGATGAACCAAGTGATAAAAATATGTACCTAGTAGGTATGTCAATTACAGTCTTGAATAAAAATCACACATATATAAAAACTTTTTTTAACTGACAGGTGGCGCTAGTATAGAACATTGCTATAAGTTTTTACAAATTACGCACAAATAACGATCAAAACATTGTTGTTGTTGTGGTCTTCAGTCCGCAGACTTGTTTGATGTAGCTCTCCACGCTACCCTGTCCTGTGAAAGTTTCTTCATCTGAGAATACGTTCGGCAACCTACATCCTTTTGAATCTGCTTACTGTATTCGTCCCTCTATCTCCGATTTTTACCTCACACATTTCCCTCTAATGCTGAGTTGACAATTCTTTGATGTCTCAGAATGTGTCCCACCAATCTATCTCTTGTCTTAGTTAGGATATGCCAGAAACTCCTTTTCTCCCCAATTCGGTCTAGCACCTCCTCATTAGTTACGTGATCTGCCCATCTCATCATTCGTCTGTAGCACCACTTTTCGAAAGCTTCTATCATCTTTCCCTGAACTGCATATCGTCCACGTTTCACTCCCATACAATGCTACACTCCAGACAAATGCTTTCAGAAAGGACTTCCTAACATTAGATCAATATTGGATTTTTACAAGTTTCGCTTCTTCAGAAACGCTTTTCTCCCCTTGGGCATTCTGCATTTTATATTTTCTTTGGCCATCAAAAGTTATTTTGCTACACAAATAACAAAACTCATCTACTACTCTTATTGCCTCATTACCTAATCTAATTCCTTCAGCATTGCCTGATTTTCTGACGCTACATTCCATTATCCTCGTTTTACTCTTGTTTATGTTCAACTGATACCCTCCTTTCAAGACACTGTTCATCCCATTCAGTTGCTCTCCCAGATCGTTTCCGGTCTCTTACATAATTACTGTCATTGGCAAACCGTAAAGTTTCTATTTCTTCTCCCTGAACTTTAATCCTTCTCCAGATTTCTCCTTCCTCAAGACTTAGCACATTGTAAATAAAATTCTTAAAAGACTGCAAGAAAATGTGGTGTACTGTATTAAGCAATATATAAGATAAAATCACTCCGTATTTAAATTTGAATTTTGGTAGGCGGCACCATCTTGTAGGATTGTCGACAACTTACTTTCCGAGGCAGTTTGCTTCCATGTAACTATCAGCGAGGCGAGGCGTGGTGTCCGGATGGCCCAGACAAACTCTTGTTCCTTTATCTTGCAAATCTGATGATGGTAGATGCCGAAACGATCTAATAAATAAATAAAATTTTAGCGATCTAGACGGGTTTCTTCTTTTACGTATGAGCCACTATGAACTACGATTATTTCAACTATTTTCTTTTTTTTATGATTGCTTGAATAATCACTAGATGTTATCAGTAGATTATTTATGTCAATTTACAACATGTCTCGGGCTTATCCATTATCTGGTGATCTTTCAATAAGATACATAACAGCCGATAAGTATATAACAAAATTATTTACAGTTTATATGTAGGAATCACACGATGAAACAGGCATCCTTTAATTTCTTTCTGAGTATCTTTCTCAGTATCTTGTTGGCTAATTTGGAGCTCATCCATGTCCCTTTCAACTTCTCTGCACCATGAATCATCTATTTTTAATTTACTGACTTAACAGAACAGTCTTTTTGTCAGTCTGTTGGAATCCGTCCTTTGAATGTGAGCGTACAAAGCTATTCTTCTTTTGCTAATTAAATCAGTGATTTTTTTCAATATTTGTATAGATTTCACTATTATGACGCATTCTGTATTTTGTCCGCTCTTTAACTGGCCCCAAGATTTTCCTTGATATTTTTCTTTCAGTAATTTGCAGTTATTCCATTATTGCCTTTTTGTTCAAACATTCTGCTGCAAAGAGTGCTTCTGGACGAATTACTGTAGAGTAGGGAGCCACTTTAGCATTGATGGATATCGACTTCTTATTATATACGTCCTTAGTGAGGTAGTATGCTGTTTTCATCTTACTATCTCTTGCTTTTATGGGCTCTTTCTCTGAAATATATTGTTCAATTACTTCTCCTAGATACCTGAACTTATTTCTTCTCTCAATTTTTCCATATTTAGTTACCATTATGTTTTGAGCTGTGTTAATGTGGGGATTTGTAAGCCTGCTTTTTCAGCTTGTTCTTTGAGCAATTCAATTTGCCTCATGGCTGTTTCTATTGAATCCGAAAAAATAGCTAAGTCATCTGCAGATGCTAAACAGTCTATTTGTAGGTGGTCCCTTTTGTAACCTAATCTCCCTCACTGTTTTGGCTTTCTCTTACTGACACTCTCCATTCCCTTACCACTAGACGGTTTTATTCTTATTGAAAAACTAGAGATAGCGGACTCGTACAGGAAATTCGTTTCCTTATACGTTGCCAAATGTACTCGCTCGCCAATCGGTTTTCGGTTTCCTAGACCAGTTTAGATTTAGGAGAAATGTAGAAACACGGGAGGCAATACTCGCCTTACTATTTACCTTAGAGGGTAGGTTAACCCTTTCAGCCTATGTGACTTCGTAGCGAAATCACCGTAATATTTTCGCTTTCTGCACACTGGAGGCGTGGTTTCTCGCACACCTTCTAGTTGTTAATCTGTGCAGCCATTCAACGACAAAACAATACTACACGCTCTATGTGGATGCAGTGCTACTTGAAACAAATGCTAGTAAGAAAAGGCGCATGGTATTCCATTACTTTTGGTTTTTGGAATAATCGTGTATATTTGTTCGCAAGAGAAGGTTTTTTCGGCTTTTATCTAATCAGCAATAATGTCAGTTCCCAAATATTAGCTAATATTAAATATATAAAACGTATTAATAATGTATACTGACGTTTATGTCGGTAGTTTCAGTCGAAAGCACCGTGGTACAAAACAATTTCGATTGTTTGATTTTGTTATGTGGTGACTCCTTGACAACAGAACAACATACCGAATAACATTATAAACCGATGATCTTATTTTGAAATACTCTTACATTTAATTATTCTGATGTTTACTCATGGCATTAAAACTAAAAGCGACAATGACTGGTACCAGTATACAGTATTTACTTCTAACAATTATAATTCTTGTTTTGCCTTATATGAAGAGCAGACAGAGATCCTGTTTCTGACCTTGAGGCTATGATAGAAGAGGTACTACGAAGTGTCTGCCAGTTCGAAGATTCAAGATTTCAGTTCTGACTCTCTGGAAGAATTGATGACACCAATGAATGGGTGTACAGGGTCTGTTGATGTGGTATAAGACTGGGACTCTCAAGATGACCATCCACCAACTAGTCTCACTCGTACTCAGCGGCAAACTGACCGAATTTACAGATCTACCAACAATCTCTATTATTTTTATTCTGATGAGTCAGTTTTCTCAAACATCAGACCCAAAAATAGTCCAGATAGTACATACATTCCTGTGCAGTTTCTTCTTCTTCTTCTTTTTATTACTATTATTATTATTATTCAAATGAATTTGATTGCTGAGCTGCTTTTTCCAACCAATATTTATGATACTCCTTTAGCCAGGAATACATGCCCACACAGCAGATGGTATGAAGTTTATTTTTTGTGTTAATATCTCTTTTCAACGTATTACTGATTTAATTAAACTGTTAATTTCTGATAAATAAAAATATGGCAGTTTTCATGTGCAGGTCTGTTCTAGCTGGAATCGCTACAGTGGTTTCACACCGAAATCACCTCTTTGTCATAACGACAAATAATAATTGCCGCGGTGGAGTAGCCGAGCGGGCTAAAGCGTCTCGCTGCGGAGCGCGCGGTTGCTCGCCGTCGGAGGTTCGAATCCTCCCTAGGGCGTGTGTGTGTGTGTGTGTGTGTGTGTGTGTGTGTGTGTGTGTGTGTGTGTGTGTGCTGTTCTTAGGTTAGTTTACCTTAGTTTAAGTAGTTTGTAAGCCTTGGACTGATGACCACGCAGTTTGGTCCGATAGATTTACAAACATTAATCTAATCTAATAATTATTAATAAACGTTATACTCAAGTCTCCCTAGTGTAATTCTATAAGAGAAACATAATTTAAACTCGGTTTTAAACTATAATTAATTCGTGGTACAGAGGGTTAAATAAAGGCAAACCTGTTGATTGGAAATACACTCTTACAAATTCTGAAGTTAGCAAGTATTAATTATTTGCACAGAATATATATCTATGTGTTAATAGATAGATTATATGATTGTTTTGTGAGTGTCGTGTCGATTCTGTGCATTTAAGGGAAAGCTTTTATTTGAAATTAAACGAAATGTGTTGGTTTCTTTCATCATTGATAATTTTGTTGGCATATTTTTATGTCAGATCAACGATGAGATTGTCTCTGTGGATAATCATTAATGGTAATTTTGTTATTACACTATTATCTATGATTGGCAGTGGGATTGTTTATCCGTTGTCATGCACTAGAATATGAATAAAATTATCGAAATAATTTTTGTGCCTGAAATCCGTTTGATCGTTTAGCAAATTAGGTGTGTTCTTAATTGCATGTACGGATACTTTCATTTCTTCCAGAATATTCATTTCGTATCCCTTCTGTACAGTATGCAAAATTTCTAGTGCGTTGTCTATGGAGTCTACTGTGTGATTTTCGGACTGCAAATGTTGATAAAACGTGGAAGGGTTCTTTTCACTTTCTCTGGTGTGTTCTTTGTATCTTATAGTGAAAGTTCGCTCAGTCTGTCCTATATAATACTTATTACATGAATTACAAGATATTTTATAAATTCCAGAGTTAAGATATTTTGAAGGTTTTGTGGTATGTGTGACGAATTTGTATTTAATGGCGTGTCTATTCTGAAACGCAAAAGTGGCGTTAGTCTTCCTAAAAATTTGCTGCACTTTATTGGAATGACGTAAATTTAAAAATAAATTCAATCTAATTTATTTCCTGATGCCAAATTCACATCAGACCCAAGAAAGCAGATCAAAATACAATTATTGAGAGGTCAAATTAATAAACATATAAAAATCACAATAAGTACAAAAACTGCTACCAGTTATCTGCGGCTGTTTGCTGATGATACTGTGGTGTGCAGGAAGGAGTCGTTACTAAATAACTGTAGTAGGATGCACGATGCCTGGCACCAAATTTCTTGGTGGTATGAAGAATGGCCGCTACCTCATGATGGTGAAAAATGTAAGGAGAAACAATTTCGTAACGTTCGAACACGCTATTACTAGTGTGCTGTTCGACAGAGTCGCAGCTATTAAATATCTAGGCGTAACGGTGCACAACGATATTATGTGGTACGAGCATATGAGGCAGTCGTGGAAAAGGCGAATGGTGGACTTGGGTTAACTAGGAGGATTTTGGGAAGATGTGATTCATCTGTAAAGGAGACCGCATATAAAAAGCTTCTTCGACCTCGTCTTGAGTACTGCTCAAGTGTTCGCGATCCCCACCAAATCGGTTTAAAAGAGGACCTAGAGGCAGTTCAGAGGCGGGCAGCTGGGTTTGAACTGGTACACGAGAGTTATCGAGGTGCTTCAGAAACATAATGAGAGTTGTTGCAGGAAAGGCAACGATCTTTCCGAGAAATACTGTGTAAGAAATTTAGAGGGCCGGAATATGAAGCGGACTGCAGAACGATTCTACTGCCTCCAACATACATTCCTCGAAAAGACCACAAAATTAAGGTCCGAGAGATTAGGGCTCATACAGTTACAAACAAGCATTCGTTTCTGCGTGCTTCTATATGGGAGTTGAACAGGAAAGTAATCAGCACGGGTTTAGGAAACATCGTCCATGTGAAACTCAGCTTGCCCTTTTCTCACACGACATTTTGCGAGCCGTGGATGAAGGGCAACAGGCGGATTGTGTTTTTCTCGACTTAAAAAAGGCGTTCGACGCGGTGCCACACTGCAGACTGCTAACGAAGATACGAGCTTATGGAATAGGTTCACAGTTTTGTGAGTGAGACATGGTTGATGTCTTAAGGAAACCCCCGCGCATGGGATGTCTTGAGCATCGCTCAAGTGTTGGGGATCCCCACCATAACGGTTTAAAAGAAGACAGAGAAGCAATTCAGAGGCGGGCGGTTAGGTTTGTCACTGGTAGGTTCGAACAATGCTTGAGTGTTACAAGAGCTGCTTCTGGAACTGAAATGGGAGTCACTGGAGGGAAGGCGTAGATTTTTCGAGAAACGCTATGGGGGACATTTAGTGGAACGGAATTTGGAGGTTTCTGTAGAATTATTCTCCTGCCACAAACTCAAATTTTGTGCCAAAAGTGAAAAGGCGTGTACAGAAATAAACGAAAATTCCTTTCCTCTTGCGCTGTGTGGTAGTGGAATTTAAAAGGAAATGACTGTTGGAGACACGAGGTACCGCCACACACCGTGTGGAACATTTCGGAGTATGTATGTACATGCAGATGTCTGAGGGCATTCAAAGAGTGAAAATCGTCAAATTACCGAAAGAGAAGTTGCTGAGGATGATGGCGTATTGGTCGACTCAAGTCATGCAATTTTATTTTATTTTGTTCTATTTTTTATGTTCTGGGCATGACATGTTTGTAAGCAAAGTTTGTTCCAAAACCTAATTTGGATCAGATGACACGTAACAGGAGTTTTTGAATGAAATCTTCGATTATCGTGATTTGATGTTTACAAAACATGGTTTACGGTTATGACTTCGAAACGAAAGCCCAATCGTCTGAATGGAACCATCCCGGAGAGCCAAGACCGAAAACAGAACCCCTAGTTCCATAAAATGTAACAGTTTTGCTCGCTGTTTGTTTCAACTACAGTGGCGTAGTGCATCATCTTTGCCTCGAAGTCGTATCGTCAGTAAGGAGTATTACCGTCGCGTCCGGAGTTGTGGAGAAACAGTTCACGGCTTTGCATCGCGACAATGCACTTTGTCACTGATCGCTTGTAAGAGGGTTAAGGGCAAAAAAAAAAAAAAAAAAAAAAAAAAAAAAAAAAAAAAAAAAAATTACAATAACGGCTCAACCACCATATTCACCGCATTTCGCCTCCTGCGACTTTTTCTTGTTCCCAAAACTGAAATGACCTATGAGAGGTCTAACATTTGCAACAATTGAGGAAATAAAAACTGCATCGCGGGAAGTGCTCCAAGCTGTACCAAAAAGTGCTTATGAGGAGTGCTCTGAGGTTTGGAAGAAGTGTATTGTATCTGAGGAGGATTACTTTTATCGGAACAACATGAATCTAGATGAATAAATTAATATTTTTTCCTAAAAATATAAAGTCACTTTACTATCACCAATATCAAACAGGCTTCTTCTACAATCCCACTAGTAAACAATAATATTTGTAAAGTTCCTGCAGTCAAGTACTTACGAGAATGGATTTCAGCAAGTGAGAGCGAGCACTTGGTCATAGATGCCAGATGCACCAAGTTAAAGAGGGCCTATCATTCCTGTAAGAATATCTGTACCTCCAAGTACCTATCGAAGAACTAAAAACTGAAGCACTACAACTCAGTAGTAAGACCCTATGTACTCTATGCCTCCGAGTGCCTCTTGATGAATCGAAAGGGCCCACTCAGGAAATTAGAACTTAAAAAGAGGAAGATCCTGAGGAGAATACTAGGACCCATAAGAGAGGAAGACGGTACTACAGAATCAGGCACAATAACGAACTGTATAAACACCAGGAAAAGGCGACTGACCTTCTACGGGCACATGACCCGCCTGAATCACTCCACGCTCACCAAGAGGATCCTCACAGTGACAAGCAGGGGAAAGGCGTCCAAAGCTAAGTAGTTCACCTCTGTTAGATCAGACTTGGAGGCACTGCAGATCCCATTACAGATAATCGAGAACCGAACGCAATACCGTCAGCCCATGGAGTGTTCCCACTGTCTCTCACAAGCAAGAAGTGTACAGGCAGCACCAGATGACCTAAATGGACGGATGAGAGGAAGCAGACTCACAGCCAGAAGATGAAGGCGTACTGGGCCAAGAAAAAGCAGAAGACCCTAGCTGAGAGTTAAGGCGAGTCTCGTGGTCCCCAGTAGGCTGAAACTTTTGTGTCCCAGCCTCGTCGCCGCTTTTGTGTCTCGTTTACGTCGTAGGTGTCGGTGGCCGAGTGGAATGAGACCGACACAGGAATAAAGATAGCACGCTGGTGCAGGTACGGAGGGGAGTAGCCAGAAACTATAAACACTAGAGTAAATTAGAAAGAGATATATATTGCACAGAATGTATACAATACTTAACTTTTACATAGTACTGCAGAATGTTGATACATAGTTGAGCTAGAGTCCTGCCTAGTGCCTAACTGATAGCCAAGTCTTCACTGGTGCCTATCTGATTCCGAAGTGTTAACTGGTTCCTATGTCAGTCCCAAGTGAACGATGTCGTTCAGTGGTGGCCACGAGCGGAGTTGCAGCAGAGGGCGCTCGTGGCTGTCGTCGTAAGAACGCCGCGCCGTGCGTGCATGGCGGCGCGCGGCGAAAGTAGGTGGCGCGCACTTTGGACTTGTGCGACACCACAGAAACGAACTGAAAAAAAAGTCACTTTACTGTTTGAACACACCTCGTACATTCTGGCCATTGTAACAAACTAAACATAATTGCCGTCAGAGGGCAATACATGGTAAAAATAAGCTAGTAAGTAGCTAGCGGGGTGATTGCCCGCGTCTCGTATGCCTACGAGCCATAATTATCCGCGTGATGCGGAAATTGCAGTTTGCACGCACGCGAAGTTATGTGGAGCGCGAAGCAGTTAATTAGGGTCGCTCGGCGTTAATGAAGCCTCCCGTGTAATTTTGTTTAATTAGCTTTGAGGCCCACTCCTAGGCAGAGCGTCTCGCGCGAACTGACGGGCACGCGGGGCAGAGTTAAACTGCATCGTGCACCTCAGGCTGTATTTTATATGCAAGGTGCCCGCAGATTTCCGTTTGATTTATTTCGTTAAAAATATTTATAAACCTGTTGCACCAAACTGCTATGGTCACCAGTCCCTAGACTTAAAACCTACTTAAACCTACTGTAAGGACAACACATATACATACATGCCCGAGGGAGGACTCGACCCCCTGGCAGGAGCGGCCGCCCAATGCGTAGCACGACGCCTTAGACCGTGCGGCCATTCCGTGCGTCTTATTTAGTTAGAACTTGGTATCAACTGTCACTCGTTATCATATCATGATAGACAAGTAATACCTTGTAGACAAGTCGATAAAAACTATAGCTGGCCGCAGTGGCAGAGCGGTCTGCGGCGCGCAAGTCACGGTCTGCACGGCCGCTACGGTCGGGGGTTCGAATCCCCCCCCCCCTTCAGGCATGGATGTTTGTGTCGTCTTCAAAAAATGTTTGTACAGCTTATGGGACTTAACTATGGGGTCATCAGTCCCTAAACTTACAAACTACTTATGAACTACTTACGAACTAGGACGGCACAAATATCCATGCCAGAGGGGGGGGGGGGGGGGATTCAACCCCCGACCGTAGTGGCCGTGCAGACCGTGAATGAAGCGCCTCAGTCTCCTCGGCCACCGCGGCCGGCTGTGTCGTCTTATTTGTAGGGACTGATGACCCCGCAGTTTAGTCACTTAAGCTTAACAAACATTTGAACACATTTTAAAAACGGTAAGATGTTCCGCCGTGAAGCATCCCACAGATAACTTGCCTGTTCAAAACGATTAGAGAATCAGGTGACATTGAAAGTAGGCAGCTACAGGCTGAATATCATTTTTTATATATTTTTCTATGATAATTTTGTGATTCTGGACATGTATTTGCCTTACGGCTTTATTTGTATGTAAAATTCATCTATTATATCTTTTGATTATCTTATTTGACGTTTGTAACCACTGCACGCCATAATATCTTTGTAACTGCGATGTAGCATCTGCGCTACAGCAGCATCTTTGGCCGCTGAGGCGGGCAGTGGAGAGTAGGCTAGTAAAAGGGTCGAGTGGAAGATAGTTCAGTCGGTCGCATGGTAGTCACCGTGTTGTACGGTTCGGTTCATCGGTTATGACTCACGTGCCGAAGTTGTTTTCGCTGACTGGTTTATGTACCTATGAATGTATCCCGTCAGAGGGTGATGAAATTTCATTTGTTTTTGGAAGAGGAATTTTGTATTAAGAGGACGAGAATATTTGTATGGAACGGTATGGTACAAACCCATTGTAATCACCATTATTGACAAGTCAACAACAGAGGTATGTTTCCTTAGCAAAAATAAATAATTTAATGATTACTAATTTTTTTATTTCAGAACCTAGTCTTTCATTTTCCTGATTGTGGCATTTTTCTATTCTTGTTGCATGCTACGTGTCGAGGTTGAGGTTTTCTTTAAATGCAAGTGTTCACGTACCAGTAACCAGTTTTTGCCACTGAAATCTAATTTCCAAATTAGTGCTCGTTCATTTTCAATTTGTCACTATAAATGAGAAGCTTTCAAGATATCGTACATAATATACTCGTACATATGGTATTTTATTCATGTACTAGCTACGGCTCACTCACATATGAAATAAATAGAAAAGGATATAGTGTAATTCATTTGAAAATAGAATCACCAACAGAATGCTTCAATCAAATCAATATCGTTCGTTGGGCTACTGTGGCTATGTGAAACGAAAGTTATAAGAAATATAGTTTCGCAAATACTCATTATTTTAAATCCATAAGATAGATTGCATTTTTGTCGTTCGTTTTCTCCACAAACATACAGATCATTTTACCGACTCTGGACCATAAATTAACCTTAGTAAAGAGCTATTGTTTTCTACATTCTTTGCATCTGTTTCCCATCCGCTATGTCTATCTCCTGCTTCCCCACTATCTACCTCTTCATCCTCCTTCTATCTAATCCCTGGCCTCTGTTCATCACTCCCTTTCTTTCCATCCATCTTCCATCTCCATCTATCTCTACGCCCGTATCGTCTTTCGCTCTCGTACCTATATAAAATGAAGAAATTAAAAATTATGGAATTGCTTCAAATTATTTGTTGTCTGCTGGAAAGTACCACAAAGTTACTGTTACATAAAATTAAATGAAATAACGACGCCCATAAACAACGTTTTGTTCAGAATTCTTTTCTATAGTAGTGTTTTGATTTCCACTGCTAACATCATGATCGATCTTACTGAAAATTAACCATTAAACATGAACGTACCTAAAATGCCCACACCATTCATCTCGCACCATATTATGGCGACGTGTACTGCACATAAGCAGGATTGTTCCGTGTCCCACAATTTGTACACTTTTTAAACATCGACCAAAGTTCTTCTCTCTGTGAAACGCGTGAAATATATTATACCTATCAGTTTTGACTAATATTAAGTTGTATAACAAATATTGTAATTTTTTGTTTATTTTCAGGACGTTAGTTTGCTTGGTATCTGTATGTTTTAATTAACAGATTTTGGTTTCAATTTCGTTTTTTTTTTTTTTTTTTTTTCTAATGTTAAGTTTAGACATTTACATGATATTAATTTGTTTACATTTCCTGTAATGTAGAAATGACCGGTAAAGTCTAGAATAGGTGTTGTAATATTATTCGTGTAATTTGGACACTACCGTTTTCATGTGGAGGTCAGCAACATACATACTTGTTACACGCTCTGTAAATGATCTGATGTAATGGCGGACTAAAGGGGGGGGCGGACTTTTTATTTTTTTTTAGTGCTTTTCGCCTAATATTTTTTTTTTTTTTACTGACCCGTGCCTCTCATCCTGAGGGCCTTCAAATCTTACTTTTTTACAGCAATACATTGATATTCCTTCAAACCGTCTTGATTGCAAATTGTTTATTAGTTAATGACGCGTTTCGCCCTTTAGCAGGGCATCTTCAGATTATCTGCATGACAGAATTTACACAAAATTACAAGGCGGAACTACAAACGGTTATAATGGTATATGGGCTTATTTTGTGTTAAGAAGACAGCATAAATGGTAAACAAAGCTTACAATGCGCTCTCCGTGGTGTGACACCGTAAGCTGTTATTGCGGTGTTTCTATTTTTCTGGAATGTTTTTTGGGTTTCCTTGTCGCCCTACAAATGATCGGGTAACAACGAATTACAGTTGGAACATTCTCGGTAAAGATGTGAGAAACATAAAACCGATTTTTAAGATTACCTTAGTAGAAGCGGTGGTCTCTGCTGATACAAGATAAGCCCATGCTTACAATTGCGCTCACGGGCGGTGGGCGGGCGTGGTGTGCTGCTCCGCCGACTTGTACAGACTAACTAAGGGAATGTGGGTAGGGAGTGATATAGGAAGCCGATGTATAAGACAAATGTTCAAATGGGTAGGGAGTCACATAGGAAGCCGATGTATAAGACGGGACGGGTGAAATCTAGGTATTTGAATACAAATTTAACGTCTTATAGATCGGCTTCCTATGTCACTCCCTACCCACATTCCCTCAGTCAGTCTGTACAAGTCGGCGGAGCAGCACACCACGCCCGTGAGCGCAATTGTAAACATGGGCTTATCTTGTGTCACCAGAGAGCACCGCTTTCTCACATCTTTACCGAGTATGTTCCAACTGTAATTCGTTGTTACCCGATCATTTGTTTGGCGACAAGGAAACCCAAAGAACATTCCAGAAAAATAGAAACACCGCAATAACAGCTTACGGTGTCACACCACGGAGAGCGCATTGTAAGCTTTGTTTACCATTTATCCTGTCTTATTAACACAAAATAAGCCGATGTACCATTATAACCGTTTGTAATTCCGCCTTGTAATTTGTGTAAATGCTGTCACGGAGATAATCTGAGAAGATGCCCTGCTAAAGGGCGAAACGCGTCATTAACTAATGAAAAATTTGCAATCAAGACGGTTTTAAGGAATATTTATTCTAACTGATTGCTGCTGTACACCATGGATTGGAAAGCAATACATTGATTTCCAAGTGGAAGGGGTCGTCATTTTGTTTCGCCTCCGACACCTTCGTCCGCCAGCAGCAGCAGCAGACACTTGCAGGGGCACGCCTCGTCACAGGCGCCAACTCTGTGCACGACGCAGTCCGTCAGCCGCTGCTGCGTCATCGGGTCGCTCGGTCGCGTCGATCAGGACTGCGACGGAGCCAAGGTCTGCATTATTAGAGGCTGTGCTGACGCCACGTCGGGTTGTTAGTAGCGCTATAAGTGGCGCGGATTGCCTCAATGAGGCGACGCGGCGCGCGGTGACGAAGCATCGCGGCGAGGAGAGGGCTTGTCCCAGTCATGCCGACTCGCCGAGCAGCGGTCACCTCACCGCGCACCGGACCGTGACGTACGCTACTGCGTCCCGCCCACAGTACACGAAGCTGTAAGCTAAGGTCCGTGGAACACTGACAGTTGTGACAAGTATCAGTTTTAGTTGCGATCTATCGTACATAACAACTTCTGTATATCATCTACATCTACACTCAGTAACTTTGGAAACACCTAGTAACTACAGACAATGGAAATGACATTGCGAGGGTGAAGGTCAGGGTGAGAGTTTAAAATAGGGAAAGTTTAATTTTTAAAACTCACAACCACCAACTGCGAACCAAACTCCTAAACATGCAAAAACACTGGAATTGTGATTGCTACTGTTTGACTCGTTTTCTAGGGGATTATATCACATGTTCGCAGCTTTCCTTTCTTGCATATGATTAACAAAAAAATTCATAATAAAGTAAGTTCATGTGAGAAAAGGGTGTACTAACTACTATTTTTGAAAACACGTGAAAGTTCAATTTATGTTGTTTATTACACCATATTAAAACCCTGTGGCTGATACGTCTGTACGTCAACACATTTATCAACTAAAGTTATAGCTCGTGAGACCCCAGACAAAATGAATATTTGTCGCAAATTGTTTTCACACCATGTGCCTGTCTCAAACACCGTTTATGTTCATGCCTATGCGACGACACGTGTTACATTAACAAAACACAGTCACTTTAAGTTAGTGCGATGCACACCTTGTTCCACCGCCTAAATACTCATAACACACAGTAGCACTCGATACAACTTGGTCCAGTCTACTACGAGCAACCACACTTGGCAATTGCCACACAAAATCTATAGTCTCCACCTGGAGATCCACATGCCGACTGTCGTAGAGCGACGCCGCTCGGCCAGCTACACCACTCGCTCCCGACTCGTCACTTCCTGCCCGCGCGCGCCAAAAGCCCAACTGCCGGGTTTTTTCCCTACGTCATCAACTTCCCCATGTGAGCTGTTCTAACCGACTTGCCAACGTACAGTGCTCATCCAATACATTTCTAAAACTTTACTTAAAATCAAAATAATTACACTACACATTAAACAAATTTCTTATTATATTTTTATATTGGTATAAACATCCTTTGCACTATTTATTACAATCGTGCAATTTCTTATATCACAGATAAGTGATTTAACTGAATATTTCAAGATAAAATACACAAGATTAATTGAAAATAAAATGAGAAATAGTTAATATATTACTTTTATAAACAAACATTGCCATGCTAGTTGTGTAACTGTCTTGTATTCATTGGTAATTTATTACTTTTCATTGTCAATTAAACATATTACGCCAGATGTGACTATATCAGCTAATGTATTGTTTATTTGTCAACAGGCTATTTTGTAATGAGGGCCTTAAAGGTTCCTGGCTGCATCGTATTACTTCAAATACCAGTAGTATTAGAATATTTTATTTCACGCTGTGCACTGCACTGTGCCTGGCACTCGCCATTGTCCCTCTCTCCCCTCACCGGAAACGAACTGGAAAATCCTAAGTTGGAACAAGCCACCAACATCGGCCTGCTCGCTGGCCTCCCGTCAGCTACAAGCACACAGCAAATCCCAACGTGGAGAATTTCTGCCTATGGCCTAACTATAAATGTTGTCACCCAACTGCGTACATACATTGTTACCATAATTAATAAGATTAAAATTGTGTAACATTTAGTGCATTGGCATGGTCAATGTTTGCAGTGAACTTCATACTGTTTAATTATCAAATGCTATTAATTACCAATATTTCTATTGGGCGGTAATCTCACAACATATAGTATAAAAATGCCTTCTGTTTCGATAAACTTACGAGTACGCTGCCAGGTTCCAAAATCGATGACGGCCGATATTTCGGCAGGAGACCTCCCTGCCATTTTCAAGGCGAAACTGCAGTAAAGAAGCAATGTGCAACGATTTTTAAAACCTCGGTTTTCAATGAGTAAACAGGAAAGACAACACACACCGAGCAAGCAAGCGCACAGCGCCGGCACGACCAAAGATGAAGACGGTCAGAATATCGATAATAAACGTCAGTTCTCGACAGATGAGGTCGGATTAGTTTTGTCCCTCTGTTTTTTGACAAGTGAGAGAGCAGTATCCCAAGCGGAATTTAAGCAGTGCAACGGGCTAGTGATGATAACACAAGTCGGCAGCCATGTCAGTGGCCTTTCTTCCATACTTTGGCAGCACTTCCAATAAGATTGATCGCATATTGCGTAAAAACAATTTAAAATGTGTGTTTCGTCCACCTTCTAAAATTAAGGCATTGTTGGGATCCGTTTAGGATGATCTCGGTTTGCGCAAGGCGGGTGTCTACCGTATCCCATGTAGCTGTGGCATGTCATATGTTGGTCAAACTATTAGGATGTTGAGGACCGTTGTATTGAGCATAAACGTCACACACGTTTACAACAGCCAAACAAATCTGCTGTGGCCGAACACTGTCTTGACACAGGTCACCCTATGGAGTACAACAAAACGGAAATTATGCAACGCACTTCTAACTTCTGGAACTATGTTACCAAGGAAGCTCTCTCACTTGTCAAAAAACAGAGGGACAAATCTAATCCGACCTCATCTGTCGAGAACTAATGTTTATTATCGATATTCTGACTGGTTTCATCTTTGGTCGTGTCGGCTCTGTGTGCTTGCTTGCTCAGTGTGTGTCGTGTTTCCTGTTTTCTCATTGAAAACCAAGGTTTTAAAAATAGTTGCACATTGCTTCCTCGCTGCAGTTTCGCCTTGAAACTGGCAGGGTGGTCTCCTGCCGAAATATCGGCCGTCGTCGATTTTGGTACCTGGCAGCATACCCGTAAGTTTTTCGAAGTTGTTATTCGCCAGGAGAAATTAAGAATTCACATGCCGTCTGTTGTTTTCCAAATGTTTATTAAGTTATACACAGGAAGATACAACAATATTAAATTTTCGAGTCCTCAAAATAGCCACCCTTTGCTTTCGTCACTGCCTTGCACACTCTCGGCATGCGCTGCGTCAGTTTCGCCAAGGTTTCAGTTGGAGTTAATCTCCATTGCCGCTGCAAGACCTCCCAAAATTGTGTCCCACTCATGATTTTCCGTTTTCGGATTCTCCTGTGCAATTCATCCCTTAGCAGCACTATTGGGTTACAATGAGAGAATTGCGGCGCCCTTTTCATGTTTTACAATAATTTTACGAACCTCTAGAGACTTCACATAGTTCTGACACAAGCGCCAGGTATGTTTCGATTCGTTGTCTTGCTTGAAGACAAACCATTTCCAATTGAGACCGCAATGATAATCCTTTTTGTTCATTTTTCCGTGTATTTTCACCAAATCGCCGACTTTATTTTTTCTCCAAAGGATCCCCATGCTGTCACAGAACCCCCTCCATGCTTTACAGTTGGAACTACGAACTGCGGATTCAAGCTTTACAGGTGTAAATGGCTTTCAAATTAGCGGCGTTTACTTCAAAATATTACGTACTTGGATTCATCGGTGAATAAGAATCTTTCCCAATCCCCCGCTGTCCAATGTTGGTGTGTCTTAGCCCACCGAAGCTTCTTCTTCTTCTTAACAGGGCGGAACTGCGGTTTCCTTTCTGCTCCATAACCTCGGAGATCTGCGCCGCGGTGAAGTAGCCGAGCGGTCTAAGGCACCTCGCTCCGGAGCGCTCGGTTGCTCGCCGTCGGAGGTTCGAGTCCTCCCTAGGGCATGGGTGTGTGTGTGTGTGTGTGTGTGTGTGTGTGTGTGTGTATGTATGTGTGTTGTCCTTATGTTTACTTTAGTTTAAGTAAGCTACGGACTGATGACCACGCAGTTTGGTCCGATAGATTTAGAAACATTTGAACATAGCTTTTGTTGTTAAATGCTTGTAAATCTATCGGCCCAAACTGTGTGGTCATCAGTCCGTAGCTTACAAACTACTTATACCTAGGTAAACTAACCTAAGGACAACACACACACACCCATACCCCAGGGAGGACTCGAAGCTCCACGGCGAGCAACCGCGCGCTCCGCAGCGAGACGCTTTATAGCGCTCGGCCTTTTGTTGTTGTCTGCCAGGCGTCGTCTCACTGTTGACTCACTCACCGGTGTACCACTCGTGCGTTTAGTTCAGCAGCGACATGGAACGCCGCCCCACATTCTCCTGCCCCAATCTGAGCGTGCAGTTAAATGGCGACATCGACGCATGGAAGACACACCCATACAACTAAATGGACACAACAGCGCGTGTGCAGACAAAGCCCTTGTCTGCAGATACCAGAGGAGTCGTTACCAAAAAACAGCGATGGCATCGCAGATAAACTATGGACCCCTGCAGAAGGTAAGAAGACAACCAAACCCCTGCGGTGCACACGTGTGTGAGTGTGAGAAAGCAGGGCTTATAGTATAGATAAAGTGGTTTCACCAAATCAATGTTTCTCAAAATGTTCAAATGTTTGTCAAGCTTCAGGAATTTAAAGGCGGGGTCATCAGTCCCTAAACTTACAAACTACTTATGAAGTAGCTTATACCACAGAGTAACATACACAGAGAAGCCCCCTTCTAAACCCCTGTCCTACGCTCTCCTCATAGTTCCATAAGATGCTAGCAGGAGCACAGACAAATATATACAGACGGGAAACCTCCGTAAGGGCCCGGTCCTACGCTCAGGGGTGCGGGGAGGGAGGGTTTCCCGCAGTTCCGTAAGATGTCCCATGATGGCGCTGCGGTCAGTAGCAGCTCTTTAAACTGGCCAGAGCAGGCGGTAGGTAGCGGCTGCCCCCACCACCACCTCCCCTCAAACGCTGGAACGCCGGACACAGCCGTGGCCTCGTGGCAGGCGGCACGAGCTCTCCCCTCAGCCTCCCCTCCACGCTACCCTCTGACGTGCGAGAGGCACCCTAAGCGAGCGATCCGCCTGACATCTGCTAGCATCTTACGGAACTACGAGGGGAGCGTAGGACAGTGGTTTAGCGTGGGCTGCTTCTCTGTATATGTTACTCTGTGGCAGGAGTCAGGCAGTTCCCTGGCTTAGTACCGGTAGACCACAGTAGAGGCGCATCTGAGGGTACTCTCGCACGTCAGAGAGTAGCGTGGATGGGAAACTGATGGGAGAGCTCGTGCTGCTTGCCACGAGGCCACGGCTGCATCCGGCTTGCTGGTGTTTGAGGGGAGGTGGTGGTGGGGACAGCCGCTACCTGTCGCCTGCTCTGGCCAGTTTAAAGGGCTGCTTCTGACCGCAGCGCCACGATCGGACATCTTACAGAACTGCTTCAGCACCCCCGTCCCGCACCCCTGAGTGTGGGACCAGGCCCTTACGAAGGTTTCCCGTCTGTACATATTTGTCTATGCTTTTACTAAAGACGGCACAAACATCCATGCCCGAGTGGGGATTCCAACCCCCAACCGCAGCGGCCGTGCAGACTGTGACTGGCACGCCGCAGACCGCTCAGCCACTGAGGCTGGCAAACAAAGTTTCTGGCCAGGGAGAAACACCCTGATAAATGGCATACGAGGTGGGCCTGACACAGACAGCGGCAACAAAGAACTTTTTTTTTCGAACCAAGAATGCAGAAGATTAAGTCAACACTCTTGAAACGTGGGAAAGACGCCATTTCGCAAGTCTCAGCCCACAGAAAACTTCCACCGGGGAGTGAGGCATGGTAGTAAAAACGGCGATCAGCTATTGGATAACATTGCAAAAGCAACCGGACCAATCAGACAGCCAGAGAGGGGCAAAGTTTGAGGAGAAGCTGTGGCTGGAGAGGGAAGTGGACTTGGTGAGAAACAACCGAAGGGGACACTCGGTCCGTGGCCGGATAAGCGCGAAGACATGCAGGCAGCTGCCGCCTTAGCGGAGAAGGTACTTTAACGCGCTGCGCCACACAGCCGCAGAGCCGGGTTACGGAGAACAGGCGTGAGCTAAGCCGCCACACCGCACCTCGCCGATCCAACGCCTGACGCCCACGCCAAGTTAATGTTGGTGATGTTGGTGAGGCAGGAAATTACTCCCTTCCCCGTTTATATCTGAGTCGTGTCCATGTACAGTCAAATCGGCCCTGAGACATTATTGTTTTTCAAGTTTCTTCACGAATAAAACTAAATTTCATGTGGTAATACTCTGTGCACTCTGGTTAGTTCTCAAATCAGTCTCTTGATAGAATGTCCCAACCAACCTATTTCCATTATTAATCATTATATTTTTACTTAATTTTACTGCAGTGTGGGAGTTATTCAGGGACATGTTTGATGTACGACAAGGGCTACAGGAAATTCATGACTTTATTCACTACTCTGTGTCTAACAAGGAAAGTACTTGGGCTCGAACTAACACATATATACCAAAATCGAATGAACACTAGTGACACTCCCGCACCTGCAAACCTCTGCAGTCGTCCGTTAGAGTACCCTTCGTGTGCCTTGCCACATTGCACTTTGACCTGTCGGTTCGCCAGTAGCGACGGTGCAGTGTGCCTCCGAAGTTGCGTTTTGTGATGTTATTTGTGTGGTGAAGTGTCAGATGGGGCGGAGATTGCTAATCAATCCTGCTAATGTATTGCGATTAGTTGAGATGAAGTTACGAAGAACCCTTCTTGGTGAAGATGGTATTAATGTAGAAGATGAATCATTCGCATGCTTTCTCGTATCTGTTATGGTACAGAAATATGAGCATAAGTTAGATACTGTTGTAACACTAACACATAATGATGATTATAGGGATGATAATGACGAACAACTCATTGAAAGCGGTAGTGCTACGATAAGTGAGGGTAGAGGCAATGGAATCAGTGGCAGTGAATACCAACAGTCTTCCGAGAAGAAGGTTAAAGTTGCAACTATCATCACGGCTTTTGATGGCAATTCGCTAGAGAACATATACGATGATTATTACATAAGTTATATTTGGGATATCTGCATTACGTTTGGCGTCTACGATTACATCTACAGTGCTATCTACAGCATGGTTGCAGAGCTTTGCAGAAAAACGACACGCAGCAATACATTTGAGGTGTTCGTAGAGATCCTATAACCAAATGGCCATACAGATATGTTTGTTCCAACCCATGTACTTTCCTTGTAAGACGTTCACGATCACCAGGCTCCCTCCAAAAACATCTCCAATGATTTTATAATAGTGTAGGTATGTATGTTATCCGTCTATGCAACTGCCTAATAAAAGTTTATATTGCCATATGCATTTCACCTCTATTTGGAAGGCATCAGTAGTGGCAATATTACGTGGATCCTGCGTTACACGTAGTGCTGATTGCTGACTTCCAGTTGTTTTCTTCAATTATGTTCCTTTGGCGTTTTTGTTTTTTCAGCACTTCACATCTAGCACCACTAGGCACATGCCATTTTGTATCGTGCAACCATATCAGCATCATTTCGGTGAGCGATTTAACTTTTCTTTCAAATTATATTCTCTTGGCGTTTTTTGTTTTTACCACAGCACCAAGAGGCACATGCTATTATGTTTCTGCTATTATGTTTCGGCTTGTGCTTAGTGCTGCTAGTGGTGAAATGCTTCGTAAACAATATAATTTGAAAGAAAACAACGTGAAGTCACCCAGCAGCACTAAATGTAAACAACCGTCCACAAAATATTGTAAGTAATAACATCCAAATATCATTAACTAGCTGAACCCCCACTGCGTCGCATGCGTAGACTGGTTGGTCTGCACCAGTTGTTTCTTTTTAATCCTGATGAAGAATCCATATCTTAAGTTTCGTAGTTATAGTTTGAAATTTAACAGCCCAAATTTTTGAAAATCAATTTTTGCATCCCGTATTTCACCCCCTTACTAGTCTAATTTCCAAAAATACCGAAACACGTGTCTTTTAAATTCGAACCCCGAATCCAAATCCGAAAATTTGTAGTTCTAACTTCAAAATTGCCTAAATAGCAATTTTCGAAAAACATCCCCTCTCCAATTTAACCCCCTTGATGACTGAATTACCAAAAATACCGAAACACGTATTTTTTAAATCATAACGAACAATACAAATACCAATTTTTACAAGCTATAGCTTCAAAATTGTTTTGGCAACAAAGTGTTTTGGAAAACAGTTTTTGATCCCCTCTTTTACCCCCTTAGCTTTTGAATTTCCAAAAATACTAAAAATCATGGATTTTTAATCCTGACCAAGGTTCCATATCCAAAGTTTCGTAGTTGTAGCTTATAATTTGAGTTAACAGCAACATATTTTTGAAAATGAATTTCTTGCGTCACCTGTTTTACCCCTTATTTGTCGAATTTCAAAAAATGCCGAAACACGTGTCTTTTAAATTCGAACCCTGAATTGAAATCCGAAATTTTGTAGTTCTAGCTTCAAAATTGCCTAAATAGCTACGTATTTTCAAAAAACCTTTTATCCCCTATTTCACCTCCTTAAGGACGGAATATCGAAAAATCGCTTCTTAAATGACGCCTACAGAGTAAGATCGACACCCTCCACAAATTTCAAGTTTCTATCCTCAGTGGTTTGGGCTGGGCGATGATGAGTCAGTCAGTCAGTCAGTCAGTCAATCGGGACACTTCCTTTTATATATAGAGAAGATTATACTTAGATGACGCACCAGAACTGTTTATATCCTAAAATACTAAAAACTTAAAAAAATATTGTAAAAGATAATCACGTATATATTACAGGTCACTGAAGATGCCTCCCAAATAAATGCGAAATGCATATGGCAATATAACACCTTCATAATTCAGTTCCATAGACGTTCTACGTAAATATCCACTTTACAATTTCAAAAAACTACTGTGGAAAGACAAAAAATGAGAGGAACTGGCAATTCTCATAACGAAATCACAAAATTGTAATAGCCAGCATGTTCTCCGGACATGATCTCTGCCTGCGACGCACTGAAAATTGCTCTTTTTGCACGAGATGTCCCGCCAACCATCCTGAGAGATCTCCGCTCCGTAGCATCAACAGTCCCTTGATGATCTAGTGTGCTGTATGTCACGATGGAGACAGACACGCATCAGCGCAATAGGGCGGGTTACCGGGTCTTAGGCAGCCGCTGTTGTCGAGTTTTGCTGCTCGAGGTCGATGAATGCGACAAACGTTAAATAATATTCGTAAAAATGCGACAACGTTCTGTCACCGAAACGAAGGATTTTTTACCTAAAATTTTATTCTCTCTCCAATAGGATAGACATGAGTACAGTTTTGTTCTTTTAAGCCTCGTGGAAGCTTTCTCTGTGGCAGGCGATACCAGTTCCGCTATGAACACAAACAACGCTTACGATATATCACGAAAACAAACCCCTCTCAAAAAGAAGAAAACTCTGCAACAGAACAAAATAATAGGGACAAAAATCACAATCTCTCAGGATTGAACAGCTCGTAACAATGTGTCACTCAAACAAATAATAAGCCGCTTAGCCTCACAGCTACACTACTGGCCATTAAAATTACTATTCCAAGAATAAATGCAGATGATAAACGGGTATTAAATGGACAAATATATTAAACTAGAACTGACATGTGATTTTCACGCAATTTGGGTGCATAAATCCTGAGAAATCAGTACCCAGAACAACCACCTCTGGCCGTAATAACGGCCTTGATGCGCCTGGGTATTCACTCAAACAGAGCTTGGATGGCGTGTACAGGTACAGATGCCCATGCAGGTTCAACAAGATAGCACAGTTCATCACGAGTAGTGAGTGGCGTATTGTGACGAGCCAGTTGTTCGACCACCATTAACCTGCAGTGTTCAATTCGTGAGATATCTGGTTCAAATGTTCAAATGTTTGTAAAGCTTACGGGACTTAACTACGGGGTCATCAAAAACTTACAAACTACTTATTTTTTTTATTTTTTTTTTTTTTTTTTTTTTCGGGGCTCCCTACTCCCCTACACCCCGTCCTTACGCTCTCCAATTTGCGCCTTCGTCGGCGAGCTTCTCAGCTATCGTCAAAGTGATGCTGTTGACTGATGAACGTAGAACCGTCTTCTCCTGAACAGAACTAAAAGCGAAGTCTTCCACCGCCGCGTGCTTTCCTGGCATCAGTTGTAGACGACGAACACAATAAACGATAAAAGAATAGCATTTCTTGCTGAAGGGTAAGTTTCCTCCAATGCCATCGTGCAAGCTGGCGCAGCAAAGTCAAACAACTAAACCAATCCTACTTCGTAAAGAAAACACAAATACCATCCTTGGCATAAGTAAATTATAAAACGAATAAAAGTAAAGTAACGTACTACTCCTGCGTTGTCAACACCTTCCACACGCGATCTTCAGTTCTTGTTGTGTCTACGTATGTATGTGGGTTTGTGTCCCGCCCACACGTACTTGCACGACATAAAAGTAAATGAAATAAAATCAAATAAAACAACTAGTAGTCCCTTGGATTGTACAGGGAGAACTACTCCACAGCCCTGTACTGAAAGTTAGTAAAATGCAGAATAACAGTTCAAAACACGAGACACACTTGAACACAGATAAAATATCCTGTGATAAAAAAAAAAGTTATATACCGCCCATAGGAAAGCACCATTTTCTCCAAAGGAACGTGAATGGAAATTAATAAAAAGGAAATCATAAAAGTACCTCTCAAAGACGCACACGCACACGTAAAAACGGCACAAACATATACTTGTACGTTCATTTTTTCCAGTCGAGAAGTAGACTCAATGCAAATCGTATCCAAACGCAAGTCCTATTTCATGCCAAGGTCATTTACAAGGAAAAGCAGCAAATTCAAGCTCGAATTCCCCGGTCACAACAAGTGGTTAAATGCAAAGTCCAGTGCCACAATGATGAATCTTGCAAACTGAGTAGAATAGTCGCTTAGCCGCTTCAATTTGTGGTTTTCTTCTTGTAAGTATAGTAAGTAGTGGTAGGCGTTGCGCAGTCGCAAGTGGAGCACGGCGTAGACAGAGTGCGCGACGAGCCACGTGGTGGCGGCGCACTTTGCTGCGGGGTACGGCGCGAAGTCCGGCCGGAGGGCGGTGTCTACGGGGAAGGCGTCCGCGGTGGTCCGATTAATAAACGCCAACATCCTGACGGCCGTGCCCCAGACGTCAGCGCGCGCCGGGCACAGGAAGCGGTGCTCCAGGGTGTCGACGTCGGCGCAGTCGTCGCACTGGCTGGTCGTGCGCAGATTTATCCGGTGCAGCTTCTCGTTGGTTGCCACCACCCCGTTGACGGCCCGGTACCAACAGCCTCTGACGTCCGCCGGCAGGAAGGGGGCGTGGACGCGCGCCCACACCGTCCGCCACCGGCACCCTGGGTGTCGCGCCTCCATCTTGTTGGGGGTCGGCTGTCCGAGGAGTCCGCGGTATAAGACGGACACTGTCCTCCATCGCGGGTCCAGATCGTCGACGTCGATGTAGCTCCGCTGAACGAAGTACTCCCGGACATACCGTAACTTGTACGGTATGGTCCGGGGATCGATGGGGGCTACTTCAGATCCGGGTCGGTGCAAGCTGAATAGTACCGCCGTGGGACTCGACGCATCCTTGTCAATAATGACGCTCGTCCGATGTACTAATAGAGCCGCAGCCTTGACGGCGAAATGCGTAAGTCCTAGGCCGCCTTCCTCGCGCGGCAGAGTACATGTGGCGTGACTAACTTTAAAGATTTCCCCCCGCCACAATAGCCAATACACGGCCTGCGTGATCGCTCTGGCAAGTTCCTTCGGCACCTGCAGAATTTGCGCGAGGAACCACGCCCTCCCCAGCAGGCAGGTGTTTATCAGAGTGACGCGCTCCTGCAGCGCCAAGGCGCGGGTGGCGGTCAGGTGGGCGAGGGCGCGAATCCCGTAAAGGGCGAAGCGCCAGTTCAGGGCTGCCGTCTGCAAGAGGTCCGGCTTAAAGCGCACCCCTAATATCTTATGCTCCGACTTTATCTGAAACCAAGGGCGCGCAAAACCTCTCGCCGCACCGTGTATCGGCAGGAACACCGTTTTCCTGGTATTTATAAGTGCCCCCGATGCTCTTTCGTATAACGTGAGCACCGCACGTATGGCATCTAAGTCGGTGGCCGTTGACACTAGCAGACCAACATCGTCCGCATAAGCGCGGCACACTTGTTTTCTGCCACCAACAACAAGTCCGGCGCACACATTGGTCAGTCTTCGCAACAAAGGATCGAGGGAGATCGCGAATAAGGCCATAGCAAGGGGACAACCCTGCCGTACGGAGCACTTCACATCAACAAAGTCAGATAAAGAGCCATTAACCGAAACCTGCGACGTCGACACAGTTAAAACATTAAAAATCATGGTAATAAACTTTGTGCCAAATCCAAACTTCCTGAGTACCCGCCGAAGATAATGGTGGCTCACCCTATCAAACGCTGTTGCAAAATCCACAGAGAGAATGCCGAAAGACGTATTGTGCGTTGTGGTGTACGCAATCGCATCGCGATACGTACACACTGCGTCATAAATGTTTCTCTGGGGAACAGCGCAAAATTGACTGTCACTGATCACTTTAGGCATTACAATTTTCAGTCGTGAGGCGACACACTTCGTGAAAAGTTTATAGTCACTGTTCAACAACGTGATAGGGCGCAAACCACTCATTTTGTTGTTCGCACGGGTTTTCGGGGCCAGCGTAATTATTCCTTCCGGAAATTGAACAGGGACCGACACACCACGTAATAGTTCGTTAAAAACATCAGTTAAAACAGAACCAAAGATTTCATAAAAATGTAAATAAAATTCTGGCGGGAAGCCGTCAGCACCAGGAGATTTATTTGCGGCGCACATCTTTAAAACATCCTTGACCTCCTGCTCAGTAAAAGGTTCTGTTAAAATTTGACGATCACTAACACTCAACACGTGGGGCACGTCTCGTAAAATATCAACAATCGCCGCGTTGTTCACCCGCTTTTCACCAAAAAGCTCCGCAAAGTGTCGCCTAGCCTCCGCCACAATTTCCTGTTGGCCACGAAGCCGCGCGCCGTCGGCCGTCTGCAGCTCCGTGACGTCACGCCTGGCCGCGCGGCGGCGCTCGCGCAGCTGGTGGAACACGGAGGGCCGTTCGTCTGCCAAGTTTCCGACCGCCTGACTGCGAACTACGGACCCGCGCAAACGTTCCGTCTTCAATTCTAGCAGCCGCGTCTTAATTTGTCGAATGTTCGCCATCCTAAGCGCCGCATCGTCGGTCTGCATATTTATAGCGTCGTTCAAGCAAGTCTCATAGAAGTTTAAAGTGGACTTTTCCCAGACGGAAACAGATTGACTAAATTCAATGATCGATTTGCGGAGCGACGGCTTCACGTACTCCACCCACCAAGCTAGACACGTTGGATAATACGGGCGATATTTTTGACAACGCTGCCACGCCCTGGCGATGATGAAATGAAAGTCGGGGTGCGTGAGGTGGCGCACGTTAAACCTCCACCTGCGGATCGTGCGTGGTGTCGCCGCTACCAACGAGTGAAACCGGCAAACATAGGCGCAGTGGTCAGAGAAAAGCACGGGACGCACCGACGTGTCCACCACACAGTTCTTTTTATCGCGGGTTACGTAGATGCGATCTAACCGACTCCGGCCCGTTGAGTAAAAGTACGTAAAACCCGCGTCGGTGGGATGTAAGAGACGCCACGTGTCGAGTAAAAACATATCAGAAACTAGCGTGGCTAGCTCTAAACACTTGTATGGCTTTGGCTCCTGGTCCCTGTCATCCAGAACACAGTTAAAATCACCCCCTAATACAATAGGGAGGTGCGGCCCGGTAAAAAGATGACAAATTTCAGTGCTATAAAAAACTCGTCGGTGCGGTTTCCCCTCCGCGCCCGACGGCGCATAAACATTTACGTAGCGCACATTTTGGATTGTACATGCAAGACCATGTCCATTTGGAATTTTGGCTACATTTGTATATTCGTAACAGTCGCGGACTAAAATCGCCGTACCACAATTGCTTTCCGGGTCAAAATTTAAAATTACGTGAAACCCGGGTATTGAAAAAATTCGGTCCGTCACCACTTCCTGCAGGAAAACCACATCGGCGTTAAGAGCGGCTAAAAATTGCAACAAACAGGTAAAACGTAGTTGTGACGTGAGTCTATTAATATTTATAGTGGCAACTACAGATGGTGAGTGTGCCACCATAGACTACGGGGAAGTCAAAGATGAAAGTCAATAAATCCCGCCACCGTCGTCGTCCATGTCGTCCGCCCACGCCATGGTCGTCGCGACGCTCGCCTCGGACTCCTGCTGGGGAGCGCGCGCGCGCGGCAGGGGGTCGTCCTCCGCCTTGCGTTTCACCGCGGAGGGCGCGGGGTTTGAGTCCTGCGACGCCTCCACTTCCATGCGCGACGCTGTTCCAGATAAAGTCAACGTTTCCTTGAGCTGGCGAACCACCTCATCGCGTCGACGGTCGTGGTCGCTAGTATCGGGAAGTTGATATCTACGCCCCGCTTGCTCCCCACGCCTAGAATCCACGTCCGGTCGCGGCGCAGTCTTCTGTGCCGGTCTTTGCTTAGATTTCGGTCTGGGGCGGGGATACTGTCGCCACTCGGGGGACTCGCTCCTGTCCTTGCGCTGCTGACGCCGCTGGTCCGGGTTGCGAGAGCGGCTCTTGCTGCGGTTACGGTTCGACTCCTCCCTCTCCCTCTCCGTATCCCGCCGCGCTTGCCGTTGTCGCTGGGGTTCGGTCCTCGCACCAATGCCTGCCGAAGCGGCGGGTGCGGCTACCGCAGGTACGTCAGTGGGGACGGTGTCGTGCGCGGGTTTGAGTCCCGTCGCCGTAAGGTCCTGCCCTGCGACCGCATCCGGTACCGCCATAGCACGTTCCGCGTTCGGTGTGACTTCCCCTTCGGTATTCTTCGAACAGTCGACCGACATGTCCTGCACTGTTTCAGAAACGGGATCTATAGGTGGTAACACCGCAGAAGATTCCGCCTGGCGAGGTTCCTCAACCGAAGAAGACGACATGGTGGTCGAGTCGTCGGCAGTTAAAGTTTCAACCGGCGCGCAGTCCAACGCTGACGCCGAGTGTGGCGGGACTGCAGCGGCAGAGCGCGCGGCGACAGCGACAGAGTCCGCCGCGGCGGCCTGCGCGGTATCCTGATCTTCAGTTACGGGCAACGCGCGCGCGGTATCGGCATCTACAGTAGTCGGTTCCGGCCGCGCGGTATCCTGATCTACAGTTGGGGGCTGGGGGGCGGCTGGCGCGCTGTCTATGTCCATGGCGGCCTGTTCACCAGAAACGCGTCGCGCAGGCAAACCGACGCCTAAAGCTACCGCAGCGTACGTTGTGGCGTCCGTCTGTTCCCCTGCTGGTAGTTGGGGGGGGGGGGGCGGCGGCGCCGGGGACAGTTTTGACGAAAGTGGCCGGGCTCGTTACAATAACTGCATGTTTGCGGCTGGCCGTCATAAGAAATAAATGCACGATGCCCACGAACGACTAAGAATGACGGTACGTGCTTACGGACTATCATTCTCACACTGCGGATACCATTGTCTACCTGATAGATATAGGCGGACGACCATTTTTCCTTAGTGACACTTAAAACAGTTCCATAAGGTTTCAAACACAGTTCAATTGTCTCATTCCGTGTCTCGAAAGGCAGGTTAAATACGCGAACGGTTCTAATTCCGTAACCAGCGTTAGACACATTAACGTTACTAATGGTTCCATTAAAATGTTTGAATTTACGGACACCATTTTCTACGTTTACCAAAGTCTCGCACAGTTCGGGGGTACGAAGTTTCACAAACAGAGAATTCAAAAAAGCGTCTAGTTGCAAGCCTAAGACTTCCGATTCCGGTATTTGCAGATCATTCCGTAACCAACTATGAATTTCAAATCCTGACGGCCTGGGGACGGACTTGTCAAACGCAAACTGCACGTTATTTTCTCGCTCTTCGCTATCCATAGCTTACTTACAGTTCGAAGACAGCAAGCGAAGAAACAGCCGCCGGCCGCAGCGAAGCACTCGACGTAAACACTCCCCGCGCAGCGCAGCGATGTGCACAGGCGGGCTGCCAGCCAAGTACTGACTTTTTTTTTTTTTTTTTTTTTTTTTAAATGTTCAAATGTTTGTAAAGTCTATGGGACTTAACTACAGGGTCATCAGTCACTAAACTTACAAACCACTTATGAACTACTTACGAACTAGGACGGCACAAATATCCATGCCCGAGGGGGGATTCGAACCCCCGACCGTAGTGGCCAAGCAGACCGTGACTGGAGCGCCTTAGCCTCCTCGGCCACCGCGGTCGGCGAGATATCTGGAGAATGTGCTGTCCAGGGCAGCAATCGAAAATTTTCGGTATCCAGAAAGGTCCGTACAGGACCTGCAACATGCGGTCGTGTCTTATCCTGCTGAAATGTAGGGTTTCGCAGGGATCGAATGAAGGATAGAGCCACGGGTCGTAACACATCTGAAATCTAACGGCCACTGTTCAAAGTGCCGTCGATGCGAACAAGAGGTGTAACCAATGGCACCCCATACTATCACGCCGGGTGATACGCCAGTATGGCGATGACGAATGCACGTTTTCAATGTGCATTCACCGCGATGTCGCCAAACACGGATGCGACCATCATGATGCTGTAAACAGAACCTGGATTCATCCAAAAAAAATGACGTTTTCCTATTCGTGCATCCAGGTTCGTCGTTGTGTACACCATCGCAGGCGCTCCTGTCTGTGATGCAGCGTCAAGGGTAACCGCATCCATCGTCTCCGAGTTGATAGTCCATGCTGCTGCAAACGTCGTCGAACTGTTCGTGCAGTTCGTGCGGTTCACTTATTCTTATCAAATAAATACTGTATTACTTTGTGAACTCTAAGAAGCGATGGATCAATTTTTGATTCGAGGAAAAAGTAAGAAAGGGAACGAACTCCTAGTCCCAGTGAAGCAAAAAATGGAAGTATAAAAGAAACGAAACTTAGAAATATATACCATATAAAGATTTAATGTAAAAGTGGAAAACCTAGTATGAGTGGTGCAAAGGGCAGTATTCTGGAGAGATTCCATTATTTTTTTGTGGTTTGTTTATGTTACTTTTAAGATAGATATTTATAAGTTCGCGACCAATAAGGTTGTTCAAGTTTCTTTTACATTTAGAATTGCAAAACCCATACATTAAAAACACACGAATATATATATATAGCGTAATGCAAAATACGTAAGTCAATACTGTAGTGTACATAGAGTGTGGAAGTGTATAGCTGTATGTATAAAATTTATTTTTAAAAATTTGAGTATTTCATTTTGCAAGTTGCAGTTATCTACAATTTAATATACACAAATTTCACTTCTAAAATCCTCATTAATAGCGACACTTTAAATTCTTCTCTTTGCGTAATTTTGCACACATTTATCAAACTGTGTACAAATATAAATTCTGATTTGTGTATTTTTGGACATTAAATCATTTTCTAGCTTAAACACTGGTTTTACGGGTACTGGTGTATCCCTCAATGTAGAACACAAATTCAGGATGGCTAGTTTATTGTCATATAACTTGTCAATTTTCGATTTCATGAGCAATATAGAGAAATGAAATGTTGGTTTTGTGTCGGTACGAAAGACTACACAACTGTCTTCTAGTTGTCCTATACGTTGGTAATCCTTCACCTCTGGCTAACCTTAACCATTAATACGTCGTGGGACTGTGCTAGCCTCTGTGCCTACACTGCTTCACGAAGTCACTGACAACATTCTAGCGTACTTCCACCTTGTGCCACTTGGGATTTGAGCCAAGGACGTTGCTCTATCTTTGTAAACACGACGTTAAGGCGGCTGCATCGCTATATCGTTCAACAGTTTACATAAAGCAGCAGAGAACTGCTCCCACTGGCTGTCCAAACTCGTCTCATACCCCCTTCGCTGGGTCAACACCAATGGCAGCTCGCCGACTAAAAGCTTTGACGTTACAGCTGCATCGAGACTACTTCGTATCCAGCACTTGTGTATTGGTCTAGAAGGTGTTTGATGAATTAATCTAAGGCTCTAAAAGTATTCGATGAGTTTAAATGTCTAAATGTTTGTAATCCTATGGGACCAAACTACGTTGGTCATTAATCCCTTGTCGTACTAACTACTTAAACAAAGTCAAACTAACCTGAGAACAACACACACATCCATGCCCGAGGGAGGATTCGAACCTCCTACGCTGGAGGCTGCGTGATGCGTAACGTGGTGCCCCAGACCGCTCGGAAACTCCCGCGCGGCATGAGATTTGCAATCTGTGTATCAAAATAACAACTAAGTTTTATCTGATCCATGTTGTGGGACAAACATCGACAAGCTCCACTTTCCTACATCAGCTCTGTTTTGCAGGAGACGAATAAAAGTCTAATTGTTGTATGTAAATACTCTGAAATAGTGTACATTTATTTGTGTATAAATGTAGTAAATGCCATGCTGTGATACTTAAAATTTTCTTTTTCTTTCTGTTTCGTGTACGATCGATGTGCCGCAATGAACAAGGGCAGCGTCTTCACCGCCGCAGCCAACATTGCTGTACCTGCCGTCACTACTGTATCGACAAACAACCGACAGCTACGGAGCTACGAATCCGGCTGCGCCTTCTCTATTGCTGCGCGTCGATCGTTTGCAAAGAGAAAATAAAATGTTGTTTCTTCATTATTGTCTGTCGTTCTGAGTAGAAGTTCCTACGAGCATTGCCTTTTGCACGACATGTATCAGATGGCAATAAATATGGATGTGGTATATTGAAAGTAATTTTGAGTTTATTACCAAGTTCTATCTAGTGTGTGTATTATTATTGTTGGAAGATGAAGATGAATCTTATTTATTGAAAATATTTAATTCGGTCATGAAGACAATTCAATGGCTCATTGAATTTTAACATTGACTCATTTTCAGTTGTGGCAAGATAAAGTACGTTAACTATTAATACGAAGCTTCAAGTTTAGCAGGCAGTGAACTTCGATGTGTGAGTTTAAAAAGATCGATAGCAATTTGCGGTGCCTCTGGTTTTGAGAGTGAACTGACAGTAACAGTTGAAAATTAATTCTCCTGCCCGCTCGTGTTGCAAGTACCTCTTATTTTATTTTATATAACCAAAGAGAATACTTAATTTTTTTATCGTGCTGGTGGTACGAGAACTTCGGGTCGAAGTTGATTTTTTTCACGGACAAAATTGACAGTGTTGCTAGGTAATAGAAAACTTCCAGGCAACAGCTACCTATCGACCAAGACTTAGGTTTTTTTTAACAAAACAGTATAGATTTTAATGACAATTTTATCATCGCATGTACCCATCCCACCATTCAATGTATGAAGAACTACCGACATTGGTAAATCCATTGCATGGAGGAAACCAAAACTTGTTTGAAAATGAGTTAGAATTATAAGCGTAAAAATGTTTACATGTTTGTTAAGGTTAAGGGACTTAACAAAGGGGTCATCAGTCCCTAAACTTACAAACTTCTTATGAACTAACTTATAATAAAGACAGCACAAAGATCCATGCTAGAGGGGCACCAACAAGGCAATAGTGTCCGACAAATAGCAAAGAGAACGAAGATTTCGATCAGGGGAATTGTCAAACCCATACACCGGCATCGAGAAACAGACTCCTATAAAGATCGTCATCTTTCAGGAGCACCCAGTAAAATATCAGAATGCCAGGAAAAGTATTTGGTAGTGACCAGTAAACATAACAGATTAAAAACAAGTTAAAAACATAATAGCTTACAAATTTTGTAACCTGTCATGTTTCTAACTTGTGTATTTTTTATATAGTAACTATGTACAATGTTGCACTTGTTCTATACCCAATTTTTTTAGCAAGATGACCAGCTTGTAATATGTATGACACCAGATGATGGTGACACAGTTCACCGAAACCGGTCGTCATTTAATAAATTCTTCAATGTGCGATCATGGCATTTCATTTTGAAAACTATGAAACCATCCGATCGTCTCCAAACCCGACTATGTCAGGTAATTTAAAATTTCTGTGTGATACAGTACGATATTTTGCTGTCTAAACTCTTTACTTGACATAAATATCAGACATTGTCAATCAAGAGTGCGACTGGAAAAGTTCTTTTTTTTTTAATAAAGACATTTAGACAATGTACTTATATGGCACAGTCGCTATATTACTCAAAATATTTTTATTTTTATTTTGTACAAGTAGTTTCAGTGAAACTATGTCACTATGTCACCATTTTCAACTACTTTTGTATCACCAGAGAAATTTTTCAATCGTCTACAAGAAAAAAAAAGAAGTCAATAAATAAAAATAAATAAGAAAACTTTAAAAATTAAAGTATTGACTCTGTACTGTTACAAATTGTTATAAAACAACAATAAAACAATCTCTGAATGACAAATCCTTCCACACGTTGGATGAATAAGAGGTTTACAGCCAAGATCACTTTCTTCTTTTAATTACATGTCCGGTTTCGGCGTGCTAGACGCCATCTTCAGACCTAATACATCAAGTTTTTGTTACAAAATGAGCTGCATTATATATAGCAAAATATCTTATGTATCTACATTTACATAGTTACATACCTGACCCCGAGATGCTAATAGACCATGTCCCCTTTTTTCTTATACACGCGAAATAGAGAACACAAAATATTACGCTTTGTGGGATACTAACCTTATATAGAATCCATCTACGACAATGACCTAAGCTCTTGTCACCATTGTCTACCACACAAAGGGTAGAAAGTTGATTGCACATTCTATGCAATTGCTCCCTTTTCACATGGAAACTATTTTGCAAGCCATATTAACTTATATGTTATCTGGTTTTATTCACATCTTTATAAAATAATAATAATATAACAATTTTAAATTTCCTTCTAGACTAGTTTAACTGACATGGCTCTTACTTCTATATTTGATACTTGACAAAGCACCCCATACTCTGTGCTGCATAGCATTGTAGCCTATACAAATTATATATGTATGCCATGGAATGTATAAGAAATCGTATTTATGTAATTATGTAATTTGTGTATATACAATATTTAATGTAAAAAAAAACAATTGCCTGACAGTCAATGATAATATTTAATATATAATCTATTGTACATGTAACATCTCTGAATATGATTCCCCGCCTAATCCTAAACATATTATAAATGCGAAAGTTTGTATGTTTGTTACCGCATCACGCTAAAACTGCAGCACTGATTTAGATAACATTTCATATAGAGATTTCTTATGTCTTGGATTAGGACATAGGCTACTTTTCAAGATGTTTATTACAAGTTATTTATTTGAAATATATCCATAGAAATACGTAACGGTTGTAAGAAGCTTCTAATATAACAGCAGAGGTACTATGTAGTGTATGTCAGGTTTAGCCGCGAGGGTTAACGCGTCATGACTTAGACTTCCGTTATTTCGGGAAATAGTTCGTGTCCTGCTATGGTGAATTTTTTTTTCTTTGTTATTGTTATCTTTTTTACTTTCAAATGTACAAAAAGATTCTGGGATACTGCCAAAACGGCTTAACTGACATATAATTACATTCACAAGAAATCTGAATGTTGGCGTTTATGCCACATTCATTTTCATTTGTTGTAACAAATGGAGCAAGTATGTATATAATTTGAAGACTTTAAATAAAATATGCTCTAAGTACCATGGCGAGAAAAAACATTGACGTTTCGTGTAGATTGGGATTTAGATACCAAGTCCTATTTTGTGTACACAGCGCGAACTGCCACGTATAAATAGCGTACGTAAACTGCAACGAAAGTAGTAGCAAATGCACTCAACAGATGGCAGGCGGTAGGCTGCAGTTAACATATGAAACGTTGTGTGTTCCGGCCAACTGCAACGAAAGTAGTCGCAAATGCATTCAACAGATGGCAGGCAGTATAACACTCATGAAAATATTTCTCAGGACGTATAATGTGTATTAAATTGTGATATTATCCAGGTTCTTAAATATTGTTTTGTCCTTTGTTTTCGATGACGTGTATTGGACTGTCACCTTCAACTATAGATGTTCGAACATTGTGATGTTATCGTAATTCTTTAAAATTGTATTATCTTTGGATTTCAAAGAATGATAGTTTCTTTGGTGATTTCTATTATTTACAGCATTCGAACGTTTGCTTTTAGTGCTGGTGACTTTACTGGTTATATTTCACTGATTCAATCTTTCTCTGGTGATTTCGTTGGTTTGTAAGACTTCGTTGGTTTGTAAGACTTCGTTGGTTTGTTTCCCTGTTATATTTATTGTCTCTTTCATTCGTTTTAGTTCGTATTTATAAGATCAGGAGAGTTTCTTTATTCGTTGCATTTGTTGTTTCTTTTGTTGGTTCGCTTTACATTTGTAGGATCTCAATAGTTCGTTCCTCCGTTAGAATTCTTTTTTATTTCGTTACTTTTCTCCGTTAGAGCTGTCAGGGGTGCCATCTCACAAGTTGGAGCTGAAGGTGGGTGTGCATGTTTTATTGATGCGTAACTTGGATGCATCACGATTATGCAATGGCACCAGGTTACGCATCACGGACCTGAGAAGGCATATCGTGCAGGCCACCATCATCACCGGTGGAGCCAAGGGAGAGACTGTATTAATATCTCGAATTCCCATCATTCCAACAAACTTGCCATTCCAGTTTAAACGGTTACAGTTCCCATTAAAAGTGGCCTTCTCGATTACTATAAACAAAAGTCAAGGACAAACATTAAAAGTGGCAGGTATTAATTTGGCCACTCCATGTTTCTCGCACGGACAGCTCTACGTAGGCTGCTCCCGTATATCGAGAGCTAGAAATCTCTACGTATACTCGGAGAGCAAGAAGTCTCTAAACGTCGTATTGCAATAGATTTTTGGCTCTCCATCCGTTCCAAGACAATTATATATTCCGTGCTAACAATATCGCAAACAGTCATGTAGTTATTTATGTCCTTTCTTGCCACTTTAATGTCTGACACCGCGGGGAGCAGCTAGTAGTCAATATTATGCTTCACTTCAGTCAGTACTTAGCTTGAGTCTGAAGTGCCTCTGATTTAGACCTTAAGAAAGATGGGTTCAGACGTTTTATTATTGATGTGTAAGTTTTATTTTGATGACACATCAAGGTGGATGTACAACATTTTGCTATGTTGAAAATTGTTGTAATGGCAGTGATGTAAAAAAACTACGACAGGTATGTAACTATGTAATTGTAGATACATAAGATTTTTGCTGTATATAATGCAGCTCATTTTGTAAAAAAAAAACTTGATGTATTACGTCTGAAGATGGCGTCTACGCCGAAACCGGTCATGTAATTAAAAGAAGAAAGCGATCTCGGCTGAAAACCTCTTATTAAACAATTCTAGATCGCCTCAATAATGTGTTCCTTATATAATTTGCATGAATTTTTAGATATAAATTAGTAAATATAAAAACAAAAAACACTAAAAGTTATATTTGTGTCATATAATATTTTGTGTAATGTAACATCTTGTACAGACACCTTTTTATTAACCTGCCACACTCCACATGATTACGAAGTGTCGTATTCATGATCTATGGAACAAGTCTTAATCTAATCTACTAAACGCCGTGGATTGAATGGCCCTGAAGTACTTAACCAACGGAAGCTGTGTCACGTCCCATAAAATGCTGGCCCTTCCTGCAGGCAATAATTTGGTCCGCCGCTGCTCTATTAAGTGCGAAAGCACCTGTCAGCCGAATTAGCGGGGCCTGGCTAACCCGGCGCCGCCATTGGCGGAGCTATTTCAAAATGGCCGGCCTGGTTAGCAGCCCCTAACTGCGTTCTCTTGTCGCCCGCTGGCTAATCGTGCCTGAGTCTGACGCCATATTTGGTCCGCTGACCTTGGCGAGGCTCTGTTGTTGTTTTGGTTTGACGCTTGCAGCCTTCCTTGACACGCCTGTACTGCGCGCTGGTTGGTACAACGGCGTATGTAAGAATCAAAATATGCCCAAATTACGTACTGACAATGCAGTGGCGAATACAGACTTTTTTTCTGGGAGGGGGGGGAGGGGTACAAGGCTAAGGAGAAAGAACATGTCCTTAAGGGCTTTGTGAGACTAATTTTAAAGCATACACACACACACACATATATATATATATATATATATATATATATATATATATATATATATAATTGTCACATTAAACGGTGTAAATTTTCTAAATTTACCACAAAATTAAAAAAAAAGAATAAAATAAAAAACCACACACACAGAGAGAATTTAGAGCCTGAATTCCCCGTATTCAGCTATGGGCACACTTGTTTCACCCTTCATCATCGTAAAGGGTGAAATGTTAGTAATCCGAAGGGACCAAATTGCTAAGGTCTCGGTCCCTAGTCTCAAGAACTATTTAACCTAACTCATTCAAAGGAGGAAGGTCTTGAACCTCTAGTGGGAGTGGTCCCATACTCCACGCGACATTGCGTCCCAAATCTCACGGCCATTCCCGTGCGGCACACATGGTTTGACTGTCTTTTTGGTAAATGTAGTGTTCCAAAGCTCTTTTTTGTGGTAAATTATTAAAATGTTCATTGTTTAATGTGGTGGAATCATTGTAATATTTTTTTGTAATCATAGGAAACTTGATAATGACTCCATATTCCACCGAAACTAGTAGTGCATTGGTAATTAGAAGGAAATATTTAATTTTATAAGTGAAGGCGAATTTACCTGGCGATGCCAGCAGCAGATAACATCTACACTACTTGAACGACATCCGTTTATTTCGGAGAGCTGCCAACGTTACGCTGCCCAAGACGCCCTGCCCTATTACTACACACATTTTTCCGGGTCACGTTTCCAAAACTGCGACGCTGCCTTTCGCTCACAGCTCTTCGCATCCCGGCAGCCATGGTACACATGGTACACGTCTCCTGTCGCTGTCAATAGACAGCGCACGAATCGTCAGTTTACCGTGGATGAACAATACTGTATCCGGCGTAGCTGTCATTGTCAAACGATGCACTTAACAACAATCAAACAACCAGTAAATATGTCGCGCTAAGTTTGATATTCCCTCAGAAAATCAGATTTCCTGTGCACGCGTTGTACTAAATCAATTTATTCTTTATGCTTTGTAAAGTTGCTACGTAAAAGGAGATAAGTTTTACAGGTTGACTTAGACAAAATTTCTAGTTGGTGCGAAGAATGGCAGCTAGCTCTCAATGTAGAAAAATGTAAGGTGATGCGCATGAGTAGAAAAAGCAATCCTATAATGTTCGAATACAGCATCAGTAGTGAGCTTCTTGATGCGGTCGCGTCGTTCAAATATCTAGGCGTAACATTGCAGAGCGATATGAAATGGAACGAGCATGTAAGGACAGTTGTGAGTAAGGCAGACAGCCGACTTCGGTTTATTGGGAGAATTTTGGGAAGATGTACTTCAACTGTAAAGGAGACCGCGTATAAAACGCTTGTACGACCACGTCTTGAGTATTGCTCAAGTATTTGGGACCCGCAGCAGATCGGTTTGAAGGAAGACATAGAGGCGGTTCAGAGGCGAGCAGCTAGATTTGTTACCGGTAGGTTCGACCAATGCGCGAGTGTCACGGAAATGCTCCGGCAACTCAATTGGGGATCGCTGGAAGAAAGACGACGTTCTTTTCGTGAATTTCTGTTAAGTAAATTTAGAGGGCCGGAATTTGAAGCTGAGTGTAGTACGATCTTGCTGCCGCCTACTTACATTTCGCGTAAAGATCACAAAGACAAGATAAGAGAAATTAGGGCTCGTACGGAGGCATATAGGCATTCTTTTTTTCCTCGTTCAATTTGGGAGTGGAATAGGAAAGGAAATGCCTAGTAGTGGTACAGTGTACCCTCCGCCACGCACCTTACGGTGAATTGCGGAGTATGTATGTAGATGTAGATGAAGTTTTGAAGAAAGCTTTCGCGATCAACAAAATTACATTGAAACTTGCTGCCAGATTAAAATTGTGTGCCAGAAACGGGATTCTAACCTGAGACCTTTGCGTTTCGCGGGCACGCGCTCCACCATATGAGCTATCCCGGTACGCTTCACCGTCCGCCCACACAAATTTACTTCTGCCAGTACCTCGCCGCCGGCCGCAGTGGCCGAGTGCTCTGCGGCGTTTCAGTCACAGTCTGCACGGCCGCTACGGTCTGGTGTTCGAATCGCCCCCTCGGGCATGGATGTTTGTAAGTTAAGGGACTGATGGCACTGCAGTAAGTCCCTTAAGCTTAACAAACATTTGAACATTTTAGTACCTCGCCTCCTACTTTCAAAACTTCACAGTTCTCCTATGAACCTTTCAGGACTAGCGCTCCTCATTCTGGAAACATCTCTTAGGCTGTGGCTAAGTCATGTCTCCGCCATATAGTTTCTCCCAGGAGTGCTAGTCCTGAATTCTGCAAGGTTTGCAGACCTTCTGTGAAGCTTGGAAAGTAGGAGGGGAGGACTGGCGGAAATAAAGTTGTGAGGGCGGACTGTGAAGCGGCCCATGATAGCTCAGACGGTTAAAACAGTTTGTAATGTTCAAATGTTTGTTAAGCCTATGGGACTTAACTACGGGGTCATCAGCCCCTAAACTTACAAACTACTTATGAACTACCTTATACTAAAGACGACACAATCATCCATGCCTAAGGGCGGGGGGGGGGGGGAGCGTGCAGACCGTGACTGGCGCGCCGTAGACCGCTCGGCCACTGCGGCCAGCATTTATTAATCCGGGCGCCGTGGCTCAGCGCGCCCGGTCATGGGGCTAAACGCCCTAAGCCAAATATTCAACGAACACTCAAGAACGAACTGGCACAACGACCGCACAAAGCCTAGACTGCGTGACGAGTAAAAAATAAATAAATAAATACATAACATAAAAAAACGGTAGAGCTCTTTCCCGTGAAAGGCAAAGGTCGCAGGTTGAATACCGGATCCAGCACACTATTTTCTATCTGCCTAGAAGTTACACATCAGCGTACACTGCGCTGTAGAGTGAAAATTTCATTCTGAAAATTACACTACACTGTTTTAAGAAGAATTTCTACTACGATTAAAATACGTTGTATCTGATGTTTGGAAAAATGCCGTTGAATTTTTGCACTTTGCTCCAATAAATTTGAAATTCGTAACGTCTAGCTTAAAATAAAACTGTTTATAACGGGTGGCAGTACTCTCTCTTAGTGACAAGGATAATAATCCAGAGAGATGAACCGTTTACCGAAAACACCTGAACGCGCTAGCCTCAACGCAGCCCTTGAAATTCACAGTTTTTTCACGCAGTTAAATTCTTTATTTACGTATGAGTGAAACATAAACAACAGCTCATAAATCTCCCAAGCAATCACGAAACAATAACAACAATAAACAACTTTCATTTATTTTTATCTTAAATTATTGTTGTGACTGAGAAGGCTCGATTCAGAGGTAAAGAGGCAACATATGGAAGTTTGGGACTGGTCGGGGAGCGTGCACGGGTGGCCGAGTGTTTAAGGCGGCCGCTCGCGAAAAGCGGGAGACCCGGGTTCGAGTCCCGGTCCGGCACAAATTTTCATGTGTTGCAGATCGTTTGTCCATCTTACAGGAGCAACAGACGTCGGGAAATTTCGCGATTTGCGAAGCATATATATCAGTTCAGAAACACACGCTTTATTCGATTGCCAGGAGCACTAGCATGAGACACTAAGTCCAAGAGAGTGCAAGTCCTCAGGTAAACGCTCACTCTTAGATCAGATCCCGGCCAGGATCGATATCCGCAGAAGCAGTCCCTTTCCAGGATACGTTCTGCAGTTCGTGACGAGGTCTCCTTGCAACAGTCCACAGAAAGCCTACGAAGAGCACTGGCAGTCGTGGCAGCTGGCACCTGGACGTTGTTGTGATGACAGCTCCACCTGGAAATGTAGTTCCGGTAAGTTTGTTTTTTGTTGTTTACTATGAAGTGTGTTCCCCCTCGGCAGTATTACCTGCAACGCCTTATAGGTAGGCCACCGGCGCATTTAGTGTGTTGGTTGGTCTGCTGACCTCTCAGGGGCGACCAGATGCCGGCAGTTCAGTCACTGAGAAAAAAAGAGCAAGAAGCAATTAAATGGATGCATAACACAAAAAGTCAAATTACGTCACGTTAATTGCAGGCATTTTGCATTTTTAAACTCTCAATTACATGCTGCCCGTAAGTAGAAGTTAATTATTGTAATGATGAGATTATTTCCTTTCCTCCCTTCCTCACTCCTCCCCCCTTTTCTCTCTCTCACTCTCTCTCTCTCTCTCTCTCTCTCCCTCCCTTCTCTCTCTCTCATTTTTCGCCGGCCCTATTTTGGGAGGGCGGGGGGCGGGGCACGTGTCCCTGTTCCCCCCTCCCCTCAATCCACCCTTGTGTCCATGGGTAACAGGGCCGGTGCAAGGCACGCGCGAAACATGCGGCCACACGGGGCGGTACCAGACGCTCTGACAGGTTTGCCGCCCCTGTTGGACAAAGCGAAGTACGGAAGGGGAGGGGAATTTTGTGACAACTCAATTATCTGTTTTGAGAGTACCCATTGTGGTGTTCATGTGGTTGCTGACTACAACTACTTTTTCAAATATTGCCTTTATTTTTATAAGAACCATTCTAGCCAATGCCGCGTTCTTTACTGCCGATAAATACATGTACAACCAATCTGGAATACAGGTTGTTAAAGTGACTAGTTCAAGCGACACCAATTTTTTCATCCACATCTCATTACCGCATAATTCTTTCAGAATTCATACTCTCCTTCCCTCATCTTATTGTGCATAATTTCCTACCCCTTTTTGTTTATTTCTGACTGAATGTTCAGTAAACTATCATGTAAAAATTCGAACTAGATCTATCAAACTCTTTTCCATATTTGTGCTAACTACTCTTTCCTTAGATAGTGGGGTTCAGGAATTTCGGTTACAGGAAAAAAATATCCATGCCTGAGGGGGGATTCGAACCCCAGACCGTAGTTGCCGTGCAGACTGTGACTGGTGCGCCGCAGAACGCTCGGCCACCGCGGCCGGCCCTGTTACAGACTTTAAGCACTTGTACTAGGGATCATCATCATCATTTGGTTGTCTGCCGTACGGCAGGTTTAAACTGTATAGCCCTCCATGCTTCCGTCTTTTGCGACCATCTCCGTTCTTTGGTGCCCTCCTAGTGGCTTGCTGACGTCACCCAGCATCTGGTAACTTCTGCCCCTCCCTCTCTTTCCCGGAATGCAACCCTCAATTGCCTCTACCAGAAGGCAATCTCGTCTTAAACTGTGGCCTATCCAGTTTAGTTTCCTGTTCTTTATCGTCAGCAACATCCTCCGTTCCTCTCCAGCTCTGTTCAGTACTTCTTCATTTCTGACTTTATCGATCCAACTGATCTTCTCCATCCTATGCCATATCCACATTTCACAAGCTTCAATTTTTCTTCTCGTCTTGCTTTCTCAATGTCCACGTTTCTGCTCCATACAAGACCACATTCCATACTAGACACATAACCAGTCTCTTCCTTAATTCTTTGTTTAAACCACTGGTAAGGAGTCTTATTTGCTTCTGGAACGCTTCTTTCGCCAGAGCCATAATAATAATTTAATAGTGAACAGATGTCGGGTAAGTCATCCATTGACACTATGAGCATTTCTTTAATTTTTGACATTGTGAAACAAATCGACACTACTGCAAGCTCTTTGCTTTCCATATTCTAGAATGAAGTAATATGCACCAAAACAAAAACGAAGCATATGGTACCATTGGGCTCTAAAATGCATACCGTAGCTCTTTGAGCCCGTCTTGAAATTCGCTTGTCTTCTGTTTACACGTCACTTTTACTAATCTAATCAAGTATTCATAGCTCTGAAGGTATTCATTGTATAATTCATGTTTATTAGATTATTTTTTCTTCTTCGTTCACACAACCTCCTCCACAACTATGGGAAGCAAAAAATAGCACGGGTTAGTTTCACAGAGGAAAAAATAAAGAGCTCACAGGATCACTGGATGTCATTTCCGGACGTGTGGTCCTTATCAAAATATGTACTCACCCTCCTGTACGACTCATCGAAATTTGTAATAGCAATTTCCGAAAACCTTTTATATTTCAAAAATATACAGCCCATCTCCTTCCGAATTCTCTTCAGACTGTACTGTAAAAATTTATAACAAATAGGTCAAGAACTTTTATATAACTGTCGAACGTACTTTTTTGTGAAAACATGTGGCAGCAGACGTGTAACAAAACAGATTTTAAGGTAATTTTCTTTTTAATGACGGGGCGGCAGTTTTGCAATTCGCATTTTGGCTTGCGCCGGCCCTGATGGGTAAAGCACCAGATATACTGAGCTGAACAATCCGCCATTTTGAATACCAATCCGACGACAGTGTTGTATGCTTTGTGTGGCGAAGCGAAGTGAACCAGCGATTATTTTGCAATTTTATTGTTTCATAGTGTAAAGTAGTTGGTCGTGCAGCTCCGAACTGCTCAAATAATAGCAGATATGGTCGCCATTTAACGTTTCCTTCAAACACAGTTCGGCGTAAAAGGTGGATTTTAAATTCCAGACGCCAAGTATGGATGCCAAAATCGAGCAACTATCTGTATAACGCTAAGAACAAAACATTTTTATTTGTGTTAGAAATAATTATGCTCTCTTCTGAACCCCTTTGAGGCAGCATATGGGCGCTCCGCGGCAGGAAGGGGCGAGGGGAAACGACGCTTTTAACACTGGCGTTGGAGCTGGTAGAGGCGCCAGCTCCTGGCTATTGAGCACTTCGCCTTTCGCTTGGGCAACATGCGGCCTTCATATTTGTTTTCGGCGCATTGAAGATTTGTCAAAAACACATATTTGGTAAAATAACTTGTAACAATCAATTAAAGAAACATCAACTGGTGAAGCCTTCAGAAGATCTGATATGAATAATAATACAGTCACTAATTACCACCCAACAAGTATAGCTGTGTGGTTACCGCCATCACATAGTGGTGGTAAAGAGAGTGAGTTTGACTCTGACAGAAAGCATTTTTTTAAATCCAGTATTCATTTTAACAGATGCTGTCACACATATTTGTACGTTTTTGCGAATGTGTCTCGATTATGAGGGTAATTGACATTTATTCAAATATTTAACTGTTTGAAAAGAGGTTTGTGAGACCAACCTTTGAGAATGCTTAAGGGGTCGAGGCTTTTGAACACCATCCCAGAGGAAGACTTCCTGTAAAGTTTCCAGGACCTATATCTCTCAGAGCTCGGCTGACTATTTCGAAGAAAGGTAACTGCTGTTCATCTATATCACTGTTACGGGACTACTGAGCATACGTTGTTGTCAGAGGTTTTGTATGACGTGCTGACCTGTCCGAAATAACGGACACCGCCCCATTTATATATCAACTCACCCAATGTTAACGCAATGATCGTACAGACAAATGTTATTACAGTGGGCTACAAGATAAAAAAAAATCGTGACACACTGGCTAGGCTACACCATTAAGAAGCTACACTTGATGGACGATAGGATACCTGTTTGTCAAGAAACCTTCACACAAGCCACTTTTTGACGTCTAGATAGCAGTTTGGAAGGAGTATACATATTCTGTCTTGGGCATATTTTTATTAGAATTTTTACTGTTATTCCACCTTGGACACATTTTATTCGTATTTGAGCTGTACGTTCAATGTTCCATTTCTATGTGATAATCTGATATCATTTTGAATGTACTTGTTAATATGGAAAAGTTGGTAATATGTGCCATAAGACAGAGAGTATGCATTATCTCTGACCTGAGTAGTTAGTGAGCAATGTGGTCTGCAAGAGGCGAGCAGTCTATAAGTATACTACTCGGAGAGTGAAGCTTGTGTGAAGCAGACGCAGTCCGCCAGTTACGTTGCTAGCTCAGGCAGCCGCATTGCATTAATTTTTTTGCTCAATTATTTTTGGAAAGACGAAAGTCTGCCCTCGTGTGGAGACCGTTGTATCACTAGCTGAGATCACGCATTTTCTCTTTGGAAGAAAAAGATAAATTTTCTTTATCATTGTAATTGTAGTATTGTATGATTATTGTTGTAGTAGGTGCTTAGTGTTTCTTATTAATGAAGTTAGTTAACAAAATTTGCTAGTTTTGATTTAACCTGAAGTCACCAATTCTCATTACTTTCATCATTCTGAAGATTAATCTTATCTTGTGTTATTGTCCTATGACAATGCAAGTCATTGACTTACAATTTGATAAGAATATTAGTGAAATGACAGTTATTAATGAGAACAATCTGCATAAGTAACACGCAGGTAGCCAAAGTTAAATATAGAGAGTTTTATTGTATTGATGAAAGATCAAATTGTTAGGTTAATTAATTGGTTTAATAGTTACATGAAAACTTAGTTGTCTTGTAAGAATGAAAGTATTTGCATTCAGATGTGTACTTCTAAAGACAATCAAATTTTAAAATTACCTAAATGCAATTGAGACAATGAAGTGATTGTTGTGTAGTGCACATCGCCAGATTGTGTGTCATTGATGACTAATTGATGTTTTTAATTCTCTAATTGAAGAATTACTTCATACAAAGCTGACAAAATATTCCAGTAGTCAGATAGACACTTATTTGTGTTGGCTCTGGCAACTGAATTGTTTGAGTAATAGCCTTGTCACTAGTATACTGTCTACGCTAAAAATGATCTTGAAATAACCTTAGCTGACATTACTTTTAAAATGCACCAGATTGGAATTCAATCAGATTGCATTTTTAATTACAATTGTCTCATTTTATTTGTAATAGCCACACCACAAACGACCAGTGACACATTCTTGTTTGAATGCAGACAAGGTCACACGTTGTAAACAAATTTCACATACACACTCGTTTCAACTTCATGGCATCTTATCCTCGGCAGGTCCAAGATTGTGGTTTATGAGTATGTTAAGTCTTTCCTCTCATCAGCGTATTCATTTTTGTGATGTTCTCAGTGACAAGGTACATATTTTCAGTCTGCATGTATTCACGAAAGATTTTTGCGTCGAAAAATTGATCTGTTATATTTATATAGAATGCTCGCCGTCCACACTGGAGCGCTTCAAGGACCAGGACACTTAGCTCAGGCAGCTGTAATGTTCATTTAACAACAACAAAAAAGGATAAACATGCAGCCCTCGGTCGCAAAAATAAAATTCTTTAACCTGGTTTCGGCAATAACTATGATTGCCTTCATCAGAAATTATAAATTAAAACAAGTCACATAATAAAAGCCGCGGCGTAGTGGCCAAGCGGATTGAGGTGCTATGCTCAGATGCGCGAGGCCATTCCCCGTCGGGGGTTCGAATACCTCCTCGGGCATGGATGTTTGTGATGTCTTTAGTATAAGCTAGTTCATAAGTAGTTTGTATGCTTAGGAACTGATGACCCCGCAGTTAAATCCCATAAGCCTTACAAACATTAGAAGATTCTGAACATAATAAAAGTTACACCTGAGCTGTAACGCTTACGTCTCAAAATTTTCTTTTTATTTATTTATTTATTGGTCGTAAACTTTACAGCTGAGGTGTAACTTTTATTATGTGACTTGTTTTATTTTATATTTTCTGACGAAGTCAATCATAGTTATTGCCGAAACCAGGTTAAAGAATTTTATTTTTGCGACCGAGGGCTGTGTTTTTACCCTTGACGTAGTAACGGTCGCTTAACATGTACCATCTCGTCTCCAGTGGCTTGAAAACTACTTAAGGAATAATAATGAAATAACCATAAAAGCAACTGGCTGAATATTTATACTAAAATAAATGTCCAAAGGATCAGAGATATCGCATGAAAATTTACAATGGTCAATACAATTTGGCGATCAGTTGGGATATCTAGGTTCTGAAGTATTGCTATCGGCAGAACGAACTAAAATGGTTCTACGTCTTTCTCTCGCGTCTGCAGACGGCGTTGGTATTTGTGTTTACTATAACGAAAAAATTAGACATGCATGCAGTTGGTTTTCGATAGCGTAGTGTGCAGTTTGCACAATGCAACAGTAACGTGACTTACCCGAACCCGTGTCAAGGAGAGCCACAGGAAGGTTGGAAGCGGTACAGACACAGAGGGAGGTGGCTGCAGCTACTGGAGTGTCACAAAGTGTAGTTGCCAAGAACTGGAAGAGATTTCTGACAACAGGAACCGTTAAAAGGCCAAGGTCGTCCACTGTTAATACAAGCAAGAGATGACCGTTATCTCCGGTTAACAGCCCGACGAGACAGGAGGCTGAATGCAATGCACTCTCCAGGCTGCAACATGACGTGCAACATCAACACAAACAGTCAGAAATCGCCTTCTGAACTGTGCACTTTACACACGGAGACCTATGGCGTGTGCCCCATTAAACCACGACACCGTGTAGCCTGCAGAAACTGCACGGAGGAGCATCATGATTCGAGTCGCAACGAACACTGCCGGGTTCCGTTCACAGATGAGTCAAGGTTTTGTGCTCAGTCGGACAATCGTCGTTCCCTCATATGGAGAGAACGTACAACAATCCTGCTTATGCCGGCCGCGGAGGCCTAGGGGACTGAGGTGCTCCAGTCACGGTCTGCACGGCCACTACGGTCGGGGCTTAGAATCCCACCTCGGGCATGGATACTTGTGCCGTCCTTAGTATTAGCTAGTTCGTAAGTAGTTTGTAAGTTTAGGGACTGATAACCCCGTAGTTAAGTCCCATAAGCTATACAAGCATTTGATTTTTTTTTAATCCTGCTTATGTATGGAAAACATGACACCCTGGTGAAGGACGAATGGTGTGGGCAGGAGTTAGTACTGGCGGACGTACGGACCTCTATGTCGTTCAAAACGCGCTTTGATTGTTCAGAAGTTCTTCGACCTTGTTGCCTACGCTGGTGCCATAAGAGACGGGTTCCTTCTGGCGAACGATAACGCTCGTCCTCCCAGAGCTACACTGCTGACAACATCCTTGAAACTGAGGGAATCGAACAAATGGAGTGACCATTTTGTCCACCGGATTTGAACTCGATTGTACTTTTCTGGGATGCACTTTCAGACGCATTGCAGCCAGACAAGCAGCTACCACAACGCTTGCAGAGCTGGATATTGGACTCGTGGAAAAATGACCAAATATCCCTCAATAGTTGCTTGATAACCTCATGTAGTCCAGCCACTCAGATCAACGTTGAAGCAGCTTCACCGGATCTAGGTTCTAAATCTACATAGTTCGCGGGAAAAAGGAACACCTAAATCTTTATGTTTTCGATCAAATTTCTCTTATTTTATTATGATGGTCATGTCCCCTTTTGTAGGTTGGTGCGAACAATACATGTCCGCATTCGGAAGAGAAAGTTAGTGAAATTTCGTTATACGTATCGTCGCAGCGAATAACGCCATTCTTTTAATGATTTCCTCCCCAACAATTGCGAATTTTTGCACCATGTCGATATCCAAATCACTTTGCAGTTGCTTTTGATCTTCTGGTGACTTTACTAACCGATAAATGACAGCATCCCATTTAGATATCTATATCAGTTGGCAGTTGCTGTTGATCTTCCGGTGAGTTTACTAACCGATAAATGATATCATCATCTGCGATCATTCTTAGAGAGCTAGTTGAGTGTCTCCTAGATCGTTTACTTCTAAGAGTATGGGACCCCATAATACTTCCCTGGGGAACACTAGAAATCACTTCAACTCGATGACTTACCATCAGTTACAACGTAGTGTGTCCTTTCTGACAGGAAATCACGAATCGAATCGCACAACTGTGGCAATATTCCATAAGAAGCTTGTGAGGAAGTGTCAAAAGCCTTTCAGAAATCTAGAAATACGCAATTATTTGACATCCGTTGTCCATAGCACTAATCACATAATGTGAGTAAAGAGCTAGCTGTGTTTCACAAGAATGATACTTATAAATTTATCCATGTTATTTGGATTGTTTTGAGGTCTGCGACTGTATTATAAATATTTTTGGAATAATTAATGCCGCAGCAGTCACTTTTTACTATTTTTATTGGCACGACGCGTTTCGGCAGCACGCTGCCATCATCGAATGCATTTCTACAGTTACTGGTTCATTATTGTTTTGTTATGTTTTGTGTTATGGATGCCAGTGAGGTTATGGTTGGACATTATAGTTTTTGGACTATGCACCCGATGATGGCAGCGTGCTGCCGAAACGCGTCGTGCTAATAAAAATATTAGTAAAATGTGACTGCTGCAGCATTCATTATTCCAAAAATGAATGATACTTTCTGAATACGTATTGACTATGGGACCTCTTCGAGGTAGTTCATAATATTTGAGGAAAGTATATGTTCTAAAATCCTGCTGCAAACCGACGTCATATAGGCTTGAAATTCTGCGGAACACTCCTATTGCTTTTCTTGAATATTGGAGTGACCAGTGCACAGTTTCAGTCCTTTCACTAAGCGAGCGGTTGTATGTGACAGGTTTAGCGTTATACAATGCAGCCGAACACTAAATAGAGTTTAATTTCTGAACCTACGTCAGATTTGATCTCAGGTCGACGATGTTTATACATTCGACTAGTAAACTTAAAAATTTACTATGACAGAGTATGTAAATATCGATTAAACTAGCTGAAGGTTTTATAAGCTGTGCACACATTGTGTTTAATCATGTTAAATGTTCAAATGTTTGTACAGATTATGGGTCTTAACTGCGGGGTCATCAGTCCCTAAACTTACAAGCTACATATGAACTAGCTTATACCAAAGACGGCACAAAGATCTATGCCCGAGAGGGTGGGGGGATTCGAACCCCAACTGGGACCGGCCTCGCTACGTAGCATAGCGCCTCAATGCGCTCGGCCGTCCACCGCGGGTTAATCATGTTACGTAAAAGATAACTTCTAATATATAAATCAGAGTGCCTGTATGTTTGTTTGTGTGTACGTGTTGAATACAAATCTACAGTTTTGTTGCAATCTTATGAAATTTTGCACACGTAAACTTCAATCCATGAGGACGGTCGCACGATACATAGTTCACGAGATATGACGTCATAAACAATGAGATGCGCGAAAAAACTGCTGCATCTCCGGCGATTATGCTCATTATCTTCTAAACAACAGGAACGATTTCAACCACATTTGGTACACTCATTCTTTACCGCGATATAACAATTGCCGCTGGGTTACGAATCACATACGACACATGGTTCAGAAGATATGACGTCATAAACAATAGGAATCGCAAAAAAACTGCCACATAATGCGACGAGACTTTATAAATACGCTATATGAGAATGAGAGTACTTAGCGACTTGCAACAATCTTTACACATAATTTCAAACCTTTATTAAACTTTTTCTCGCTGACAACAATAGGAAAATGATGAAAGGAAAAATGTTTCTCGCTTACTACTTTTCCGCTGTTTATGGAGTAAGGAAATTTTACAGACAGTATACACAGATATAGTTGAATGTAGCTTCCAAATTGTATCACAGTACGACACGTGCTTCATGAGATATGAGCACATAAACATTAACGATCCGTTGTTCATTAATTAAAACTATGGCATTGAGTATGACGTTGCAATTTTTAATTTCTACACTAAAAATTGTAGGCACAGGAAATTTTACAGACAGTAAACGCACATATAGTTGAATGTACCTTCTAAATTGTATCACAGTACGACACATAGTTCATGAGGTATGAACCCATAAACAGTAACATTCGTGGAAAACCGGCACATCAAGCACCAAGTTTTAATCTATTACTTCTTTACTACCAATTGTATTCCCAAGAGATTTTACAGACATACAGCCCTTATACAAATGAATATACGAGGCGCGTCCAGAAAGTAAGTTCCGTTTCAATTTATCTTCGCTGCAGCGCTGCGATTGCAGTTCCGCAGATGCGCTGTAGACGACGTGTATCAAGGAGAAGAAACGTGCGCCATTTGGAGATCGCTGTCAGTTACGTACGCTTTATTGTGCTTGTTTGAAACGTCGGCGTTGATTGAAAATCCCGCCGCCTGTGAAATCAGGTCGGTGATTCGGTTTCTGAATGCGAGGAAAGTGAAACCAAGTGAAATTTATCGGCAAATTTGCGATGTTTACGGACCATGAGTGATTCGATGATGAGAAGATGGGTCCGACAATTCAATGGCCGACGTAGTGATGTACACGATGAAGAAGGAAATGGGCGTCCACCTTTGGTTACAGAAGAACTGGTTCACGCGATTGATGACAAGATCCAGGAAAACCGTAGGTTTACAATTAGTGCTCTCGCTATGGACGACAAGCTGAAAGAAACTGTTTCCAACTGGTTGAAGACACAGGTGGCATATTTCTACGAAGAAGGTGTACAAAACCTGTTTCCACGCTATGACAAATGCCTGCAAAATTTCGGCAGTTATGTGGAAAAGTAGTTTAAGAGTTGTAGAATTTTGTGCAATAAAAATTTCTTCTGTATCTGTGTACAATTTCATTTTATTACCGAACGGAACTTACTTTTTGGACGCGCCTCGAATACCTGGAAAATGGCAGAAATAAATAAACAAATACCCGGGCAACGCCGGATTTTCACCTAGTAACCAATAAAAAGAGTAGACACATTGATTTGTACGGATAACTTCCACCCCTAGAAGGCCGGGTGGTAGGTACTTTCCGTTTTCTTTAAAAAATATCAACTTTCGGTATAAAATAATGTTTGTTTACGTTTTAGACACTAGATATACGGCGAAGAAGTTAATTGGGATACCCTATATTTAGATAATTTAGAATCGACGACTACGATATGCCGTCAGTGACTAAAGACGACACGTTGTAACCCATACTTCAGTTAACCCGTGCTCCTGGTTGTTCATGGCGACCACACAGAACAGCGGTCCCTGCCACCTGGCTGTAGTATTTTTACAGCTGAACTGATCGCCATTTCTCGTGCTCTTGACCACCTCAAAACGTGCACCCGGAAGTCGTATGTCGTGTGCAGCGACTCCCTTAGTGGCCTGCAAGCCCTTTCCAACTATTTTTCTTCCCATCCGTCGGTGCTATCCATCCAAAACGCCATCGCTTCACTCGGCAAGTCTGGGTGTTCGGTGAACTTTATCTGGACCCCTGGCCACATTGGCATCTCGGGGAATGAGCGTGTCGATCGGCAGGCTAAGCTCGCCACCACCGCTCCTCCCCTGGATATTGGTATCCCAGAACGGGATATCCGAATGGATTTGCGCCACAGGGTTGTTGAGGCTTGGAACGAAATGGGCATCACTGAGCACTGCCAACCAGCTCCGAGCGATCAAGTCCTCTACGGCCGTCTGGAAGTTGTCTTGCCGGCCGCGGTGGCCGAGGGGTTGCCGGGCGCCGTGGCTCAGTGCGCCCGGTCAGAGGACTGAACGCCCTCTGCAATAAAAAAAAAAGCTGAGCCAACAACACACCGAACAAAAACGAACAAATGTGATCAGCGTCCGCAACGAACAGAACTACCCATAGAGAGAGAAAAAAAATAAATAAATAAATAAAAGGGACTGAGGCGCTCCAGTCACGGTTTGCACGGCCACTACGGTCGGGGGTTCGAATCCCCCCTTGAGCATGGATATTTGTGCCCTCCTAGTTCGTAAGTAGTTCATAAGTAGTTTGTATATATATATATATATATATATTTTCTTTTTTTTTTTTTTTTTTTTTTTTTTGAAGTTGTCTTTCAGGCCTTCCCGTAGGGACTCTGTTGTCCTGTGTCGCCTACGTATTGACCATACGTGGTTGACACATGGCTACCTTTTACGTCAAGAGGACCCACCGAATTGCCGATGTGGAAGTTTGTTGACAGTGGTCCACATCCTGTCGGGCTGTCCGTTTTTAGCCGCCTTGCGGCAGTCTTTTAATCTACCTCCTACGCCTGCCTTGATTTTATCTGACAATGCCTCAACGGCTGACAGAGTTTTAGGTTTTATACGCGCAGCTGGATTTTATCATTCTGTTTAGTGGTGGGCTTGTGCCTGGTGTCTCAGGCTCCCACCTCTCATCTTTTAACCTGATGTTTTTCTTACTCCTACCCTGCTTTTTACCTTCAGGTTTTTAGTCTCTGCAGAGTGACTGGCTCATCTTTTATTTGTTTGTGATCAGCCGGCCATTGTCATCCGCTCTATTTTAGCTTAGTTCAACACTTGGTCTCTCTTATTCCCGTCTCCTTCAGTGTTGTTGAGAGTATCAAGTTCATTGTCACTGTTTGCCCTTACGCTTCTCTTCTGTGTATTGAGCTATATTCTACTTTTCCTACTTGGATGTCTTGTCTTCGTAAGGAACAGGAGACTGATAACCATGTAGTTTAGTCCCATCTAAACCCCAAACAACAACAACAACCTGGTTGTTATTTAGAGCCTTTTTTAAGCTCCCTGCACATGGATGCAGATGCCGAGCTGAAGAGAATGCCCCCTCCCATCCCCCCCCCCCCCCTGGAAGCCGTGTTGTTTTGTTGTGCAGAGCAGCGGCGGCGGCGAACGACACGGGGTGGTCGTATCTGCGGCAGCGCGCTTCCTCCCCCGCGTGTTGTGACGGCGCCCCCTCCCCCCTCCCCTCCCGCGACTTCCGACCTCTGACGTCACTGGCGCGTTTCCATGGCAACCACGTCAATGCGTGTGTACTACGGCGGCCGCCTCGTGCTCGCTCCGCCGCCACGGCGGGAGCTGACTAGACGCCAATGCGGCGACTGCTACCGGATGCAGCGGAGCAGATCCCCATGTTTCGCGTCTGGTTTAGCCGTCACGTAATGGCCAAGATTCTAAACGGTCCCTCTGCACCTAGGTAAGCGTATGGACCAGAGCCTTCGATACTCCTGTGCGATAAGATGTATTTAGTTAATCAGCAATATTTAATTAACGTACCACAAGTACAAAGATAAAAGACATACTCGTATAAACAAAAGAGTAATTATTTTAACAGAGTAATTATTTGAACAGAGTTATTATTTGACCAGAGAGAATAAACATGCATCATCACTGACGCTGTGTAGCACAATAACTTTGTACGCGTTGACAAGGCATTTTGCATTAAATTACATGGCACACAATCACTTTATCACTCCCCCCCCCCCCTCCCAGTGTCAACGATATTTTCTGTTGAAGCGCGTCGCGTGACGACAGGTTTAGCTGAAGCTGCTAACTTCTGGTGTCCGGTGAGGCTTCAAGGTAGCAGGTGGTCGATTCTGCTGTGCTCATAGAAGGTGTGACAGGTTCTGGGTGGGTAGTGCAGAAGACAGTTTTAAGGCGGTCAGTGGAGATTGTAGTTGGCGTACCCTTGATATCAATCTTAAACGTCTTTCATCCTTGCTAAGGACAGGATACGGCCCATCATACGGTGACTGGAGAGGTTTGTGCGCAGCATCGTGCCTGACAAAGACACGGTCACACTTCCACAGATCCGAAAAAATGAAAGAGAGGCGGGTCTTTTGCTCTCTTTGCGCGACAGGACGTAGTTCTCGAATCTGCGAACGCAGTTTGCAGACAAAGTCTGAAGCTTCGACCAGATCATCAGGCATGTTGTGTAGGAATTCGCCAGGCAGTCGAATCGGTTGTCCATAGACGAGATCTGCTGCTGTGGCTTTGATATCTTCTTTAATGGAAGCGCGGAGGCCCATGACAACAATTGGTAGGGTTTCTGTCCACCGTTGTGACTCATTACACATGAGAGATGCTTTTAGTTGTCGATGTAGCCCTTCCACTAAACAGTTCGCTGCCGGGTGGTAGGCTGTAGTTCGGATGCGATTTTGCATTTAATTACATGGCACACAATCACTTTACTACCTTTACATTTTCTTTTTATGTATTTACTAGCTCAGAAACCTGGTGTTTCCCGGGTATATGTTTCTGCTGTCTTATTCCGTGTGATCAAAATGTCAGTATAAATTTCAAAACTTAATAAATCACGGAATAATGTAGAGAGAGAGGTAAAAATTGACAAACATGCTTGGAATGACATGCGGTTTTTATCAGAAAAAAATCAAAAAATGTCCGACAGATGGCGCTGGACAGCAATAAGTCAGTGACTGCGCAAGAAAATCGTCCTGTATAAAAGGAGCTGTATTGAGAGAGAGAATCAGATGCACCAGCAGTCGCGGCATGTTGACGTTACCTAAAAAGGCGCTTTTAGTGAAACTGCATTATCAGAATGGGAATGTGCTAGTTCAGCGTTACGATCCTATCGCCATAGGAAGGGGATTCGAACGGGTAAAGGTCCTTTGACAAATGCTGCTGTGGCGAGAATCATTTCGAAGTTCGAAGCCACGGGTTGTTTAGACGATAGACACCATAGTGGCCGATCGAACACAAGGCGTTATGCTGCTGAGGCTGTTCAGGAAGAAATGGAGTCTGTAGCGGGTTATGATCTGTTACCTGGCGATTTAGTGAAGCGGAGGGCATTTGCGGTGTGAGCGTTTCAATAAAAGGCGGGAGATGACGATTGGTTGAGTAACGTGTTGTGGACTGAGGACGCTCATTTCACGCTCCGAGGGTCTGTCAACGCCCACAACTGCAGAATTTGGGCTACCGAAATTCCTGTCGTGGAAACTCCATTGCACGACGATAAAGTCACGGTATGGGTTGGATTTACCACATCTACCGTTATGGGGCCTTTTTTCTTCGAGGAACAGCGTGATTCTCGTTTTGTAACTGCTATCGTGACGGGTGAGAGGTACGCCATTATGTTACAGAATCGCATCATCCCCAAACTTGGTTGATAAACACCTGCTGGATCGTACGATTTTTATGCAGGGTGGCGCTCCACCACATATTGCTAGACGCGTGAAAGATCTCTTGCGTGCGTCGTTTGGTGATGATCGTGTGCTCAGCCGCCACTTTCGTCGTGCTTGGCCTCCCAGGTCCCCAGACCTCAGTCCGTGCGATTATTGGCATTGGGGTTACCTGAAGTCGCAAGTGTAGCGTGATCGACCGACATCTCTAGGGATGCTGAAAGATAACATCCGACGCCAATGCCTCACCATAACTCCGGTCATGCTGTACACAAAATTATTCCTCGACTACAGCTATTGTTGAGGAATGATGGTAAACATATTGGGCATTTCCTGTAAAGAATATCGTCTTTGCTTTCTCTTAATTTGTTATGTTAATTATTGCTTTTCTGATCAGACGATGCGCCATCTGTAGGACATTTTTTGAACTTTTTGTTCTAATAAAACCCCGTGTCATTCCAAGCATGTTTGTCAGTTTTTACCTCTCTATCTACGTTATTCCGTGATTTGTTAAGTTTTCAAATTTATACTGACTTTTTGATCACACGGTATTTGCAGTCTTACATTTCCCCCTGCACAAATCTCAACCTGTCTTTCCGGCCATCTCCTCCTCCCCCTGCTCCAACATCGAAGCATTGAACGTCGTTCCCTTAGGAAGAAATTACTTGTGAATAATGCCTTGACTATCAAAAATGTGATGAGCATTCAACTAATTGCGACATAAAGGACCGTGGGAATAAAAAAAAGAGCACATGCTCCAGAGCAAAAGAACATTCTCTAAAGGCCAATTCACACTGTCCGTCAATTCACGTCACGCCTCCGTCCGTCAGAACATTCCACAATGTATTTCTAATGGCGGTATTCACACTGTCCGTCACGTCACTTCAACGTTACGTCACGCTTTCTCGAGAAGAATGTTTTGACGGAACGGTTGTCTGCTATCATCGGAAGTTAACCTAGTTTCGTCTCGTGATTTTCATATTGAAGCCGACGATTACACGGTTTATACGTAAATATGTCTTAGTAATCATTATTATATTATTATACTTTTTTAGAGGCAAATTCCAGATGTTTCATGACGACTTAAAGATGCTTCTCAATTAAGTGTCCTCCTAAAAGCGAGATTGTATATCGGAAACTGTAAAAATGGTTTACATTTTGTAACATTGTAACAGAAAAGACTGAAGCATATTGTTTATTTGAATAAGATTGTAATTTGATGACTCAGTTTTCATAAATAACATGTTAATGAAAAATTCAGTGCTAATGAAGGGCCGGCCGCGGTGGCCGAGGTGACTGAGGCGCTCCAGTCACGGTCAGCACGGCCGTCCTAGTTCGTAAGTAGTTCATAAGTAGTTTGTAAGTTTAGGGACTGATGACCCCGTAGTTAAGTCCCATAAGCTTAACAAACATTTGAACATTTGCTAATGAAGGACAGTGGTTCAGTTGTGTTCGACGGTTAACAACGTCAGCAGGGAAATCGTAAAGGATAAAGCAAAAAAGCTCTATTTATGCTCTTATAAATATTCTTTGATGTGTTAGTATGTATATTTTTTCGCTTGAAATAGATGTCGATGTTTTGAAATGTTATTGCACTTCCCAGCATTTTACCACACTAAGTTGACGAAAAACATACACTGTAAAGTTTTCTTTGGCCGTCAACAACATTCAGCGTTGTTTCCTCGATTCCAGTTTTAAACTATGAATTTCTACATAACAAATCACCACTCATAACCTGACTTTCAACATCGGGTATTGGTATACGTGAATTGACGTGACTGACAGTGTGAATACAACTTGATGTGGCGGTTCCGTGACGTGACGTTGACGTAACGGGCAGTGTGAATTGGCCTTGAGTAAGTTCTCATTTACGTATGAATAAATACTTCGAAGCATGTTCTCTGAGCAGGCAGTTCATTCTCGCTAGCTCGCCTCCTTCTAGAGTAAGTTGTACGTGTGTCATATCCACCACAGATCTGCTGTTCAATCGTGTATTTCTTTAAACTATCCCAATCAGGCGAATTATTCAGTGTACAAATGTGGAGTAGGCATCTTCGTGTTCAAGAAGAACTGTACTGTGTATACATATTTGTTTGTTGTGCAACAGCATATTATTAAGACTCAATATGGAGTTTTTACGAAAATGTATTCTTCTGGCGATGTTACAAAATTTTCGTCACGCGCAAAACTTTTTTTGTTATCGAAGTTGGCACAATTTGAGAACGAAATTTTAAGTATGCATTACATTTTCATCCGTTTCAACGTGGAATTCCGTCAGAACTTTCTGACTCGAGATACCTGTCGTTAAATAAGACACCCAATGGTTTTTTTTATAAGCGTTAGGCCATGCGACTTTGTTACGAGAAACAGGCTGCTGGATATGTAAATAATCAGTTTTTAACTATCTTGTCAGGTCTACTCACTTCTAACATAACAGACGTTACGATTGCGAAGTCAGAAAACGCATCTTAAATAGGTGAACCGGTTTGGATAGAAACAGTACTTCAGTACCTGGTATTTTACGATATTTATTTTGTGACACAGACTGTGAACTCCTGGAATGCACTTTATTTGGAACTAACGTCATAAGGCCTCATTAACAGGCCCCATTTAAAAACATACAATACTATTTTGGTATGTAGCTGTTAAATCTGTAAATATACTCTCCAAACTGATAAAACACGTAGCTGAATCCACTTGCGTTTCATTACTATGTCGGTAATGAAAATACTGCTTTGACATCACTCTCGTCACTACACAAAATGCTTGAAGTGTCACACTCACAATTTTTCTGGAGGAAGCAACTCGTCAACAAAAAGTTGTCTCAGGTGCTCTGACGTCAGAAAATCTCTCCTAGTGCGCATAATGTAATTTATTGCGTCTTTGCCACCACCTCTATCCGCAACACATTTTGCATGCCGTGTCCTAATATTCCACTGAACGAGGGTGGAAAATTGTGATGTTTTAGGACACATACTTCGTGAGATATAACGTCATACGGACTCAGATGCATGAAAACGGAAATGAAATGGGTAGAGAATAGGGTAGAAAACCACGGACGGAGAAAGGAATGAATACAAAGCCAGACAACGCCTGAACAAACATTAGTCCCCAAACAACATTCAAAATTAGTGTCATCTTCCATGGTTTCAGGACGTATTTAACGTAATTTTCATCATGTTTCCTATTTTCTACTGAAATGCATAGTTTTAAATCGAATAAAAAGTATGCTCTACTATTCATAATTTACTTTAATCCTTCATTTCGCAGTACTGCTCTGGAATAACATCCAAACTGCAACCGATTTAGGTTTCATCCTTCAGCAATGGTACTTTCAAACAACATTAGATTGTCGTAAACAGTGATGTTCCATTGTGTTATGCGAAAAGTTGGAGAATAGTTTGAATCTTGAACAGACACAGCAAGGATACGTTAGCCATGTAGTAGAGTCTGTCGATTTGTGTCGCTATTTTGTTCTGTTAATAAACCGTAAGAGGAAATCTTGAAGGTCAGTTATTGTGCAAAAGTGTCAGCGTATTCTTATCTGCGACATTGCAAACAGATTCATTTTTACTGGGAAGAACAGGTCTGGCTAACTACTATGGAATGTACAACCAGTCCATAAGGAGAAGTAAAAAATGTTCAAATATTTGTAAAGTTATGGGACCTAACTGCTTAAACTAACTTATCCCAAGAACAACACACAAACCCCCATGCTCGAGGGAGGTCTCCAACCTCCTACGCGAAACGGTCGCGCGCACCGTAACTAGGCGCCTTAGTGCGCACGCCTATTCTACCTAGGCGAAGGTGAAGTAAACAGCATCTGAAGTAGCGGTGAGAGGTGTAAGATGTAAGTGATTTTCTCACTTGCCAGATTTACAATGGCAAAAAGAAAAATGTAGGCTTTGTCTTCACGGCTACTAGAACGCAGAACGTGGAAATTATGATTTTTCTGAGCGTTGCACCAAAAATCGGTTTGTTTACAGACATTTATGTGAAATAGTGTAAAATACAATTATTTTATAGCCACAGGGACAACACTGTAGTATTTGTATTATAGCACCCATGCGTCTTTTTCGGAAAACGTTGCAGGCAAGAAATAATATATATGTATTTTTTTAATAACATGGGTAATGGGTAATGACATGGGTAAACCATATACAAAATACTGCTGAAAAGGTCAAGAAAAAATTGGACATCCTTAAGAGATTAGCTGGAAAAAAGCGGGACAAGACTCAACGCAAGTAAGAAGACCTCTGAAGATGTCCTGCGCAGCTCTGGATGAAACGTTAGGTGTAACTTAAAAGTTTTATAGACCACTGCCTTATAACCCGGAAGTTCTACCAGCAACTATGACATCCGGTCGTGAAAGCCCTCATTTCATGAGCTCTCTTGAAGTTCTAAACTCTACCTACAAAATTTATATAAAACCCAGTATTCTGTATGGATGTGAAGTATTACTCCCAGCGAACGTATCTAGATTGGAGGTTCTTCAAAATCAAACTCTACGCCTGATTACAGGAGCAGTAAAGACAACACCAATTTCGGCTCTTCAAGCAGCGACTGTCATTCCACCTCTAAAATCATAAATTGTGAGACTGGCACTACTCCAATATGAAAAACTAAGCAGATTACCCAATGACACATATCGGAACAACTACCAACATCATGCTAACCGGCTGAAAACACAGAAAGGCTATATGCAATGTATTGATGCAGTAAGACAAGACCCCCAGTCAGTCCACATAAACTATGCCGTCATATTCAGACTTCAACTGAATGAAAGGGTTGTTAAGACAGAAACGAATAAAGAACTTCTTAAAAACATGGCTCTAGAAATGATAAATGGTAACTACTCGCAAACAGTGGCTACATATATATACAGATGGATCCTTGACTGAAGCAAATGGTATCGCTGGTGCTGGAGTTTACAGTGACATATTTTGTTTTTACAAAGCTTTAGGGCAATATTACTCCCATTTTGATGAAGAGTTGGAGGCAATAAACCTGGCACTAGAACAATTTTTTTCCGTATCCAAGATCACAAAAAAGTTTTTATGTTTTGTGATTCAGCTTCTGAAATACAGGCAATTGCATCCTTCCAGACACCTCTAAGTGCTTGCATAAATGAAATAAAATCCGCTATTGCCTCAATCACCAAATCTGGAACTGAAATAGTTTTTCAATGGCTACCAGCACATACAGGTATACATGGGGATGAATAGCAGACCTTCTAGCCAAAAAAGGAACCAAGATTTCTTAAACAAATTGCCCAAAATTATCATACAGCTCCATTAAAAGACTCATCAACAACATTTTCAAGAAGAAGTTTTAAGACCACTTGACAACACAAGGGCAAGGAAAAACATGGCTCCTACTGTTAGAAGATAAGAACGCACTTCCCAAACACCCACGAAAGGAAACTGTGGCAGCCTTGCGGAACACATGCACAGGATTGGAATCTTACCCTCACCGAAGTGTGTTATATGTGAAATAGAAGACACCATTATGAATTGGGAGCATCTCAGAAACTGTGAAAGACTACAATATTGTGACGGGGTGTCAGATGGTCAACAGATGGTCAATTGTATTGGGAAGTTAGAAGACTAATGACTATGTATCAAATGCCTGAGCATTAAATAAATAAATAAATAATTTTTTAATAATGTAAAATTGTTTCATGGCCATATGCAATGTTAGAAAACAAGACTATTCTCGCAATTGGGATTACTGACTAGTGTCATTTATTTGTGGACAAATGAAAATATGTGCCGAAACGGGATTCGAACCCGGATTTCCAGATTTTGGCGAGCGTGCGTGGATAGCGAAATGGTTAACGCGACCGCTCTCGAGAACCAGGAACTATGAGATCCCGACCGACGCAAATTTTTATGGCATCAATAACTTTTGCAGCTGATAACTGATTATGGCCGAGCGCTCTAAGACGCCTTGCTGCGGAGCGCGCAGTTGCTCCCTGTCGTATGTTCGAGTCCTCCCCTGGGCATGGATGTCTGTGCTGTCCTTGCGTAAATTAATATAAGTAGTTTTTAAGCCTAGGGACTGTTTTCTTTTTTCTTCGTTTCGGCCATCTAAGGACCACGCACCAGTTTCAATGTTTCCTCCTTTGTTCTTCTTTCTTTTTCCTCCAGTATTCTTTCATCTTTTCATTATGCACCCTTTTTCTCTCCTCAGACCACTTTACTCCTGTCTTCTTCTCCCTCCTTCCTTGGAATCCTTCCATTTTTAACACTTTCGTCTTAAAAGTTTCTCTTTCTGTTGCATCTTTTTCGTTTATATTGTTTCTTTCCAAATCTTTCCTAACTTCTTGAATCCATGCTATTGTTGACTTCTTGTCCCAGAGATATTTAAAAATCTGTTTGGTTAACCTGTTGCTGTTGATTCGGTATAAATGTCCAAAAAATACAGTCGCCTCTTCCGTATTGTTTTCTTTTTATTTATCTATTTTTTATTTTATTTATCTATTTTTTAATTTTTAATTTTATTTATCTATTTTTTTTTAAATTATTTCATTTATTTATTTATTTTTTCTTTTTTTTTTTACTGATTCATATTCGCACCTACAAATCTGTTTCTTGGTTTCTTGTATTTGACAGCTGTTGTGACTGCCGAGTCAGTTCGTTTCTTCGGACACCTTTGGAGACGGACGTTTCTCGTCGACTATTATTAAGCACTCTATGGTCTCCTCAAATGGGAGCTGTAGAAGAATGAAAAGAAACAGCGGCAAATCCCTTTGTCGATCACCTGCTGTTTAGGATATTCAAGAAAGATTATCGGATAATTGGTTGAATTTATCGAGGAATTTGTATAGCAAACTCATTGATAAGAATTTTTGGAAAATAATTTAGAAAAATTATAAGTGAATTTTAGAATACAAGAAGAATAATGTTGTTTCACAGCGCTGGAAGATCATGCGCAAAGCATATTTTCATATAACTGCTGATTTTAGAACGATATATTTAAGATTAAGTTTCTTAGATTTAGAAAGACCCTATGAGACTGTTGCACGAAACCTACTTTGGAAAACATTACATATGGCAAATATAAACGTTTTCTTGGTCAATATACGTATAGAAACAGCATTTACCTATTTAAAAGTGGCAACACTCTTTCACTGATACTGAGAACACGCAAGACTGTTGCAAGTCTGTCACACGTCACGAACACAGTTTAAAATCTGTATACATGGTAGTCCGTGGACATTGTCTCGTAACGTAATAGAACGTGATTAGAAATTACAGATGAAGTTTATGAGCCTCATCTGGTATTAGCCGCGCGTACAGGAGCGCCGTGTTGCGGTGCGCGCGGCCGTCCGCCGTCGGGGGTTCGAATCCCCCCTCGGGCATGGATGTTTGTGTCGTCTTTAGTATAAGGTACTTCATAAGTAGTTTGTAAGTTTAGGGACTGATGACCCCGCAGTTAAGCTTAACAAACATTTGAATCTAGTATTTTCTGACGATCAAGTTATTACAAAAGACGGGCAATATGCAACTTATATGTGCAAGAAGCTAGCAATAGAATACAAGAACTGGGGTTTGAATATTAGCCGCACAAAAAAAAAAAAAAGAACAGAATACCTTGGTAACGAACTGTTTGTATAGCTTATGGGACTTAACTACGGGGTCTTCAGTCCCTAAACTTACAAACTACTTATGAACTAGCTAACACTAAGGACGGCACAAATATTCATGCCCGAGGGGGGATTCGAACCCCCGACCAAAGTGGCCATGTACTTCGTGACTGACGCGCCTCAGTCCCCTCGGCCACCGCGGCCGACCCTTGGTAACGATCCAGATAAACAGCAAACAGAAGGAAACAAAATAAAAAAATCAACGCCTTTTGTTATTCAAGATCCATTTTAGAAATTGAGGGAAAATCAGAGGAAATAATTAATGGGAGGATCTTAGGGTTTAACGTCCCGTTGACAGCGTGGTCATTTGAGACGGAGCTTACAATCGGATATTTGGATGAGGATGAGGGAAGGAGTCGGCCGTGTCTTTTGAAAGGAACCATCCCGTCATTTGCCTAGAGTGATTTAGGGAAATCACGGGAAACCTAAATCAGGATGGCCGAAGGTGGATTTGAACCACTGTTCTTCCGAACACGAGTTCAGTGTGTTACCACCGCGCCACCTCGCGTGGTCGAAATAATAAACAAAAAACGTATTAGTAGTGCAGGGAAGGGCAATGGTATGCTCAATTGCGTTGTGAGGAGCGGAAATGTAATGAACAACACTAAAACAATCTTGCATGTAAATCGGTGTTAATGAGTATATTTCAGTTTGGAGCGGAGGCAGAAATAACTTATCTGAAACAAATAAAAAAAGCTGCAATCTTAGATATGGATTTATGGAGATGTTCAGCATGGATTTCTAGGAAATTAAAAGTAAGGAGGATAATGCAAAGAAAAGATAGAATGTGTGATCTGATATTTCGAAGGAAGTTACAATTATGCGAGCACTGACTCTGACCGTGTAAGAAGAATGGACTGAATAAGAAAAAGTAAGCAAATAAAGAATATGGGAAGTGATGGCTGGAAGGAAGTTACAATGGATACCGGTGTGTAAAAAGAAAGGCGGAAGTCAGAGTACCAAATCCACTACTCGACTGACAGCTGTTTTAAGGCGTCTTGCTGCGGAGAGTGCGGTTACTCGCCGTCGGAGGTTTGAGTCCTCCCTAGGGCATGGGTATTAGTGTTGACCTTAGTGTAAGTTAGTTTAAGTATAATGTAAGTCTGATAACTGTACCAGTTTAGTCCAACAGATTTACAAACGTTTGAACATTTTTTGAAGTAAATAAAAGTAAGTTTTCCGGTCCTGACTGTATACCAATTAGGTTTCTCTCAAAGTATGCTGATGCAATAGCCCCATACCTAGCTATCATGTACAACCGCTAGCATAGCGAACGTTGCGAACATTAAGAGTGGAAAGTTACACAGGTCACTGCACTGTTCAAGAAAGGCAATATGAGTGACCCGCAAAACTACGGGCCTATATCATTGACGTCGGTTTACAGCAGGATGTTAGAACATATACTTCCGTCAAATATTATGAATTACCTCGAAGAGAACGACCTATTGTCCCACAGTCAACACGGATTTAGAAAGTATCGTTCTTGTGAAACACAAATAGCTCTTTACTCACATGATGTGATGAGTGCTATTGACAAGGGATGTAAAATACTGTCCTTATTTCTATATTTCCGAATGGCTTTCGAAACTGTACCTCAACCTTCTGATCAAATTGCGTGCTTGTGGAATATCGCTCAGTTGAGCGATTGGATTCGTCATTTCCTGTCAGAAAGAACACTGTACGATGTAATTGACGGTAAGTCATCGAGTAAAACAGACGGGAAGTGTAATAGGGCCTCTATTGTTCCTTATTTTTATAAACGATTTAGGAGACAACCGAGTAGCTCTCTTAGACTGTTTGCGGATGATGCTGTCACCAGAAGATCAAAAGCAACTGCAAAATTATTTAGATAAGACATCTGCATGTCGCGAAAATTGGCAATTGACCGTTAATAATGATAAGTGTGAGGTCATCCATATGACCACTAAAAGAAATCCATTAAACTTCAGTTACACGATAAATCAGTCGAACCTTGAGGCCGTAAATACAACTAAATACCCAGGAGTAACAATTACGAACAACTTTAATTGCAAAGAACTGTCAGAAAATATTGTAGGGAGAGCGAACCAAAGACTACGTTTCGTTGGCAGGACACTTAGAAGATGCAACAGCTCTACTAAAGAAACTTCCTAAACCCAGAGGTGCGACTTATTTTCGTACTGCTGCGCATTGTGGGATCCACGAAGTGGAACTGACAGATTCAGAGAAAGTTCAGAGAAGGGCAGCTCATTTTGTATTATCGCGATATAGGGGAGAGAGTGTCACGGAAATAATGCACGAGTTGGGGAGGAAATCGTTAAACGAATGGCGGTATTTGTTGCGGCGAGATCTATTTGCAAAATTCCTTTCACCTTATGGTTTTTCTGACTATTTGAGATGAAATAGACCAATATGTGACATTTCAGCGTAGTAGATATCATATTCTGAACTGTAGAATGGTTTTGTTTAAACTATGTGTGACGTCAGAGGTTCTAATCATCCAACGTCACTGGCGATCAACAGTGTCCTGTCCTTTCAACATAATTACTGAGCGAACCTAAACTGAGAGAGAGGCTAGGTTAAATGAATCATAGAAACTCGAGCAATTCTCAGTTAAATTATAGCTGTTCACATGATTAAATCCTGATGTATTTGAAGCTTGTGTGCTCTGTAGTCTTGCTATTGCTTGTTAGAATTATGTAAATAAATACTGTGCGCCATAAATATTCAGTGTGTGGTAGCAAATGAGTTATGCAGTTCGACTTATGTAATTCGTGGTATTTAAATTAGTTACAGTTACTCAGTGCAAACACTACAAGCTTTTCAAATTAACAGGAATCATCAGGACAGCTATTTGCTTAACAAAATGTTACAACAGTCAACATTGGATAACTCGTGGCGTGTCACGCCGTGTGTTACTAGTGAGAGATTATAGAAAACTTTCAGTGCGTTGACAAGCAATTTAAAATCATTTACCGTGCATGATGTTTGATATTCAAGCTCCCACACATGCATTTAGCCCGTGGCTGTTTGTTCATGTAATAACGCTTTCAATTCAGTCTTTATTCATTTGGCTGACGACCGTAAATTAATAATTTGCAATCAAAATCTCAATCGTTCATATTTATTTTTTTAAAAAGGCCCGCTAAACACTCTTAAAATTTTTAATTTCACATAAAATTCACCATCCTTCGGTGTACGTAAAAAGGATAGTAGAGTAAATTCTGCCGGTAGCACGAATCTTCAGACTCACGCCTTTGGGATCAAACCGGAAATAAGAGTCAATACAATGAATTACCACATGCTGCACGTGCGTTACACTTTCACCTTTAGCTTTAAATCCATTCCTGACATTTTATTTCGACATTGCCAATAATTGCAGCGTTACGGGAGAAATACTGCATCTCCTGTCCCACTCTATTTTTAAACCGAGTATCTGCATCCTGTTGTTTCGTTCCTTGTATTTCTTGTATACAGTGAAATTGGTTTTGTGAGGCCAAAATAGCAGAAAGTCAGGTCCATGTGTAGAAGGATAAGAGTGGAGAAGCTTCAAGACAAGGAAATTAGGCACAAATACATTACCATGATCTCGGAAAGGTACCAGTTAGTTGAATCACTGGAAGAAGAATGGTCAAGGTACAGGGACACACTACTGGAAGCAGCTAGAGAATGTCTTGGAACAGTAGTGTGTAAAGGTAGGAAGAAGCAGACAGCTTGGTGGAATGACAGTCAAGGCAGCCTGTAAAGAGAAAAAGAAGAAGGCATATCAAAAATGGCATATCAGGCAGACAGAGAAAATTATGTTGAAGAAAGAAACAAAGCCAAACGGATAATTACAGAATCCAAGCAGAAATCATGGGAAGACTTTAGAAACAAGCTGGAATCTCTGAACCAAGCCATGGGAAAACCATTTTGGAGCATAATTAGCAATCTTCGAAAGGGAGGGAAGAAGGAATTAACAAGTGTTTTGGACAGGTCAGGAAAGCTGCTGGTCAATCCTGTGGATGGAGGGAATATTTTGAAGAATTGCTCAATGTAGGTGAAACGTTCAATGGTGTATCAGATTTTCAGGTAGAATGGGATAGGAACGGCGATGGAAACAGGATCTCATTTGAGGAAGTGGCGAAAATGGTCAGTAGATTACAGTGCAATAAAGCGACTGGGGTGGATGAAATTAAGCCGGAACTCGTCAAATACAGTGGAATATCAGGTCAAAATGGTTACACAGGATAATTGAAAAGGCGTGGGAATCCGGACAGGTGCCGTCTGACTGGACGAAAGCGGTAATCACGCCAATTTTCAAACATGGAAACAGAAAAGATTGCAACAACTATCGAGATATCTCTTTAATTAGCGTTGTAGGCAAAATTTTCTCAGGTATTGTTGAAAGGAGAGTGCGAGTATTAATTGAGGACAAGTTAGTTGAAAATCAGTGTGGGTTTAGGCCTCTTAGAGGTTGTCAGGACCAGATCTTTAGCTTACGGCAGGTAATGGAAAAATGCTATGAGTGGAAAAGGAAATTTTATCTATGTTTCATAGATCTGGAAAAGGCTTATGACCGTGTTCCAAGGAGGAAGCTACTGTCAGTTCTTCAAGATTATGGTATAGGAGGCAAACATCTGCAGGCAATTAAAGGGCTTTACGTAGACTGTCAGGCAGCTGTTAGAGTAGATGGTAAATTAAGCTATTGGTTCAGGGTAGTTTCAGGAGTAATACAAGGCTGTAACCTGTCAACACTGTTGTTCATACTATTCATGGATTATATGTTGAAAACAGTAGACTGGCAGGGCGGGATTAAAGTAGCTGAAAACAAAATAAGCAGTCTCGCATATGCGGATGACTTAATTGTAATGGCCGATTCGATTGAAAGTTTGCAAACTAATATTTCAGAGGTGCAAGGATTATGATATGAAGATCAACATCTCCAAACCGAAAGTAATGTCTGTGGGAAAGAGATTCAAACAGATTGAGTGCCAAATAGGAGGAACAAAGTTAGAACAGGTAGACAGTTTCAAGTACCTGGGATGTATTTTCTCACAGGATGGCAACATAGCGAAAGAGGTGCAGCAAAGCTAATGCAGTGAGTGCTCAGCTAAGATCTACTCTTTTCTGCAAGAAGGAAGTAAGTACCAAGACTAAGTTAGAAGTGCACCGCTCTATCTTTCGACCAACTTTGTTGTATGGGAGTGAAAGTTGGGTGGATACAGGTTACCTTATTCATAAGATAGAGGTTACAGATATGAAAGTAGCAAGAATGATTGTAGCATTGAATAGGGGATCATGGAGGAATTTTATTAGAGGTACTATCCTCCAGACTGAACGCTGAAAAGCATAATCAGTATCTAATGATGATGAGTGTGTTAAAATGTCTAGTAGTTTGAGAGGTGGTAGTAGGCTACTCACTGAAACGAGAAAAATACGTCCAAATAAACATGGGTCCTGATACGCATACTATGTGAGATAAACTCGTGTATAGAGAAAGGTAAACTGACTGGGATGATAGCAAAATCCTAAGGGAGGACACTGTAATTCATGGAAGTACTTCCTTTTGATACTACGATCAATGTCCAGTGAGGAGCTCAGGCAGGCAGCTGCTAAAGATGTTTAAAAAAATCACAAGATTCTCACAAAGTAAAAAATGTTAGCATTTTTCAGCAGAATATTTGGGGATTAAACAATGAAATAGATGATCTTCCGGTTTGTTTAGGTAGTATAGAAACTGATAATGGAATAGATATACTATGCCTGTCTGAGCATCACATTGTCAATGGTATGAAAAAGTTGAATGGCAGTGGATATAAACTAGTAGTACATGTAAGAAGAGGAGAGAAGGTAGGAGGAGGAGTTGCCATTTATGTCAAAAGCTACCACGGTGCAAAAAATTTAAAAACAAAACTTTTGTGTAGTGCAACGTAATGAAGCATATGCCTCAACGATGACTCTCATATAATTGTAACAGTGTATAGGCCTCCTTCAGGAAGCTTCCAATTATATGCGGAAAACTTGGATACCTTGATGTGCTCTCCGATAGGGGGAAGCAAATCATTATTTGTGGTGATTTCAATGTTCATTCACTGAAAGAGTGTAATAGGAAGAAATGACCTGTAAGTCTTGCTTGCCTCCTTCAATCTGGCATCCGTTATTGATTTTCTTACTCCGGTAGTAAAGGACAGCAGCACATTCATAGGTAACTGTTATATATACCAAGATAAACTTAATAATCGTCATCTTCCGCCATCGTTTGAAACGCCCACACCGCAAATGCCCTCCGCTTCACTAAATCGCCAGGTAACAGTTCATGATGCCGATGGATTTTGTAAGGATAGCATCGGAGAGTACGCCTAAGCGCCAACCAAACAGTAGTGTATGGAATGTCGGTACGACGTGCGACTGCACGAGCGCTGACTTCCCCGTGCGTAGACGAACCCGCTACAGTCTCCATTTCTTCCTGATCTGTCTCAGCAGCATTACGCCTTGTGCTCGGTCGGCCACTACGGGGTCAATCGTCTAAACAACCCGTGGCTTCGAACTTAGAAATCATTCTCGCCACAGCTGCAGTTGTCAACGGACCTTTACCCTTCCAAATCCCCTTCCTATGGCGATAGGATCGTGACGCTGAACTAGTACATTCCCCATTTTGATAATACAGCTTAACTATAAGCGTCTTTTCAGGTAACGCTAACATGCTGCGAATGCTGGTGCATATGATTCTCTCTCTCATTACAGATCCTTTTATACACGATTTTCATGCACATTCACTGATCTTTTGCTGTCCAGCGAATCTGCCGCACTTTTTTTCTAGTAAAGCATGTGTGTCAATGTTTACCTCTCTATCTACTACATTATTCCGTTATTTATTAAGTTTTCAAATGTATACTGACTTTTGATCACCCGGTATGATCAGTGTTGTCGCGTACAACAGTGGTGAGCTGCATGAAATGAGAACAAAGCTTAGGATCGCTAAGACTGTGGCTCCTGCAGTCGCCATCGAGTGATGGTGCGCTTTACCCTGGAGCAAGGCCATCTACGCCTTCGATCTGTGTGACCTCTGAACAAGTCTTCATAGAGCACTGAATATTTCACGGAGCAATCGATACCCCGACCCCAAGGAAGGGCACGTCTGCATCCCCTCCCCTACAATCTGTGGGATGTAGGGGACAGTCCGGTAAGACGACATTAAGACATATTAATATTTTTCTGGCCCTTATATTGAATTCAAATTCTTTCTTTACTGTAAAATGATTGCTTCGTGTATCCCCTTTAGATTCAAGCCCTTGGAAGATTTCCTAAAACTGAAGTTTTTTAGGTAGACCTGTTTTTGTTAGTGATAGTGCCATTAGTCAGCTTACCCTACAAGGAGGGTAAGATGACTTTGGGGTATGGGTAAGATGACGAAAAGAACATTTTATTTAGAAAACTATAAAATTTATGTACATTCGTATGTGATATATATTTAAATAACAGGTATGTAAAAACATTCGCGTAATCAAGTAGTACGTTGTATCAATAATTTAAAGCATTCGGTCAAGAACTTTCGGAAATATAACATTTTGAACATAAGACTAAACATCGTTTTAAACTTTGTAAGACGAGATACAGGATGGGTAGGCAATGAGGAAGAAAAGAGGGGAGATATACACGTTCTTTTTTAATTGTAACGAAGACTCCAAATCCCAGTTTTTGTAGTTCATGCTGCTTAGTAGCAGCATTTGTCAAAAATCTTTTCATCTCCTATTTCACCCCCTTAAAGGCTGATTTTCAGAGAAAGCTGAAAGACGCCTCTTTTTGTTTTGTTGTTTTTTAATTATAACCAAAAATCCGTAAACCAATTTATGTACGTCTAGCATCAAAATTGACTGGATAACAGCGTATTTTCATTTTTTTTCTCTCGGTGATTCTCTGTTCACATAAGTTACAGTATTTTCTTCTCTGTTTATTTCATATGAGAGTGAGCCAAAGCGAAGCCTGGCCGGGTTTAGCTAGTTGTGATAATATCTATGCATTCAACACTTAATATTCTCTCTGATCGTATTGAACACTCAGACAAAATTATTTGATATTTCTGAGTATCAATTTGACAAATATACTTTTTTTAAACATTTATCTTTTAAACTATTACTTTAATATCATTTGCATATTTCAATTATCTTTTTCCGTTGAAATATCGTTACCTGTTTTTCCATGGTAGTTTGTCCTCTTTTTCAAATGTATTGTCTTTGTCTGTACTGATTTACGTAAAATCAAGTGACAGTGACAAATCGCTATTATTTATGCAAATATCTCTGTAAAGGTGCGAGATATGGGAAAGCAGGAAAGCAAAGAAAAGATGTTGAGAATTTTCTCCTCTCTAATTCATTTATTCAATTTTCTTCTCAAATGAACGGTTAAGCCGTTATTTTCATTTAAATTTCGAGCTGTCAAAAGGCGATCGCAAAGGCCAACTTTTAGTGTTACTACCGTAACCTAAAGTGAGCAACAAAATTAGATAACCGATTCAATCCAATAACAGCTGCCAGCATGCGAAATTTAGAAGTAGATGTTCCTAGAGTAGTAAAACAACTTAAGTCACTAAGCAAAAACAAATCTTACGGGCCAGATTGTATACCAGCTAGAATCCTCTCAGAATATGCTGATGCAATAGCTCCGTACTTAGCTATAATTTACAACCGATCACTCAGCGAAAGATCCGTACCAAAAGACTGCAAAGTTGTCCAAGTTATTCGAATATTCAAGAAAGGAAATAGGAGTGATCCCCAAAATTACAGGCGAATCTCATTGGCGTCGATTTGCAGTAGGATTTTGGAACATATACTTTGTTCGAACATTATGAACTACCTCGAAGAGAACGACCTATTAACCAGTAGTCAACACGGATTCAGAAAGTACCGCTCTTGCGAAACACAGCTTGTCCTTTATTCACATGAAGTGTTAAGTGCCATCGACAAGGGGTCTCAAATCGATTCCATATTTCTGGATTTCCGGAAGGCTTTTGATACTGTACCCCACAAGCGGCTTCTAATGAAATTGCATGCTTATGGAATATCTCCCCAATTGTGCGATTGGATTCACGATTTGCTATCAGAAAGGACGCAGTTCATAGTATTTGACGGTAAGTCATCGAGTAAAAATGAAGTGATATCTGGAGTTCCACAGGGAAGCGTTGTAGGTCCCCTACTCTTCCTTGTATTTATAAACGGTTTAGGAGACAATCTGAATAGCTCCCTTAGACTGTTCGCGGATGATGCTGTCGTTTATCGGTCAGTGAAGTCAACAGAGGATCAAAAGCAACTGCAAAGCGATTTAGACAAAATTTTAATACACATGACCACTAAAAGAAATCCGCTGAACTTCAATTACGCGATAAATCAGTCAAACCTTAAGGTCGTAAATTCTAGTAAATACCTAGGAGTTACAATTACGAACAACTTTGACTGGAGAGAACACATAGAAAATATTGTGGGGAAGGCGAACCAAAGGTTACGTTTCATTGGCAGAACACTTAGAAGATGCACCAGCTCCACCAAAGAGACTGCCTACATCACTCTTGTGCGTCCTCTCCTGGAGTACTGGAGTACTGTTGGCCCTTGTGGGACCCTCACCAGGTGGGACTGACGGGAGACATTGAGAAGGTTCAGAGAAGGGCAGCTCGTTTTGTTTTATTACGTAATCACCGACGTTTACTTCTGAATGTCAAAATATTTTGCTAGCACCCACCTACTTAGAGAAACATGACCATCCCAATAAAATAAGAGAAATCAGATCGAAATCGGAACTATTTAGGTGTTCTTTCTACCCGCGCGCTCTTAGAGAATGGAACTGTAAAAGATTATGAAGGTGGTTAATGAACCCTGTGCCAGGCACTTAAATGAGATTTGCAGAGTATCTATGTGGATGTAGATTTAGGCTGTTTTTTCGCTAAAATCATCAGTATTATCGCGAACTGAAATAGGGATTTTTTTTTCTCTGCGTTGATAAATTTTAATTGAAGTATATTCAGTCGCCACTTGCATACGACAGTTAACAGTAAACGTGATTGCCCAACTATTATACATTACTACTGTTTGTGCGGCGTGTTACGGGTTTGTCAGTTTATCAGATGATAAAATACCCACTTTATTGCGCCGACAATATCTGTGACTATAGACATGCATCTCTGGTATGTTTTTGCCAGGACTCGTCACATACAATTGCGCGGGCTCGCGAAATGTTCACAAGTAGACAGTGATGTAACTGATCGCTAGGTGGCGCACATGGGTCGTGATATATCTCGTAATTACAAATATATTTCAGCTATAGTACCTATCGGTTGGGCGGGATGGGGGTTTATGCCTTACACAACATCATCAAAAATGCTAAAGAAATTGTTTCCTACTGTCTCCAGTTAATCGTTCAGCACATTTTTCGTTTGGTGTTTTAAATGTTTATATATCTGTATACTTTATAAAATATTTAATCTCTTTCCTTTGGAAGCTTTATGCAAGATCTTCATGCTCTGACGAACGTCTTGTATTTAGAGCTATATCATCCGTCAAGAGATTTGACGATATATTCCTGATAACTAATGAAACTTAACGAGGCTATCCCAAAGGAAGGCTTCGTGCAAATTTAAGGTTGAAAACTAACAAACTGTTTTTGTTCTACTAAATTTTTTTTATTTACTAACTAGTTTTCGGCTTATTAGGCCATCATCAGGTAAACTGTTGACAAAGACGCTATTGTTTCGGTTCTCAAAGATGGTAAAACAAAGTTACAACACACAGATTACTTGGTCTTTGAATATGACATTTGTTGGAATTGCAACAATATCTGTTGTCATGTAGAATTATGTTCACGTAATCAGTGGCTTCCTTAATATTTTTACATTGTAATTTGCCAGTGAACAGGGTGAAACACATTACATATCAAATATTAGCGAATTAAAAACTATGTTAACATTATTGACACTGTAGCATATGTTGAGATCGTCACTTAAGGTGTACATTAAATTCGTTTTCTACACTGATTTTACAATTTGCTTATTTAACAGCATTTGGCAAGATGCACATATTTAAATTACATTACATATTACTGTGCAATTTATTATATATATTGTTTTATCTTAAAGTCTAAAAGTAAACATGGTAGGAATGCGGACTCTACATTTGACATTAAGATGGTCTGTGGTAGGTAGCTGTTTTGTTTACATTATGTGAAGCTTAACAGTGGGGATGTGCTCACCTGTACCTGGTCATTTAGCACTAGCGTGGATTTTTGGCTAAATGTATATTTCCAGTGCTTCTAACAGATTTCGTTTCCTGCCTTTGTTGGCTATGTGAAGCACTTCTGTATGGACCTGGTAGCTGCGTCCTTCTTTCAGAACGTGATCAGATCTGAATCTGCTTACTGTATCCATCTCTTGGTCTTCCTCTGCGGCTTTTACCCCACACACTTCCCTCCAACGCTAAATTCACAATTCCTTGATGTCTAAGAATGTGCCCTACCAATCTATCCCTTCTTTTAGTCAAGGTATGCCAGAAATTTCTTTTCTCCCCAATTCTGTTCAGTACCTCCTCATTAGTTACGTGATCCACCCAGCTAATCTTCAGCATTCTTCTGTAGCACCATATTTCAAAAGCCTCAATCCTCTTACTGTCCGCACTGTTTATCGTCCATGTTTCACTCCCATACAAGGCAACACTCCATACAAATGCCTTCAGAAAGGACTTCCTTAGGTTTAAATCAATATTCGATGTTAACAAATTTCTCGTTTTCAAGAACGTTTTTCTACCCATTGCCATTCTGCATTTTATATTCTCTGTACTGCGACCATCATTTGTTATTTTACCGCCCAAGTAACAAAACTCATCTACCTCCTTTATTGCTTCGTTTCCCAATCTAATTCCTTCAGCATCACCTGATTTTCTTAGACGGCACTCCATTACCCTAGTTTTGCTCTTGTTAATGTTCATCTTATATGCACCTTTCAGCACACTGTCCATTCCGTTCAATTCCTCCTCCAGGTCCTTTGCTGTATCTGACAGAATTACTATATCGTCGGCAAAACGCAATGTTTTTAATTCTTCACCCTGAACTTTAATTCCTTCACCAAATTTCTCCTTGCTTTCCTTTATAGCTTGCTCAATGTACAAATTGAATAACACTGGAGAAAGGCTGCAACCCTGTCTTACTCCCTTTCCAACCACTGCATCCCTTTCATGCCCTTCAACTCTGACAACCGCTGTCTGGTTTTTGTACAAGTTGTAAATAACCTTACGCTCCCTATATTTTACTCCTGATTGCTCCAGAACTTGAAAGAATTTATTCCAATCAACATTGTCAAAAGCCTTCTCCAAATCTACAAAAGCTAGAAATGTAGGTTTGCCTTTTCTTAATCTATCTTCTAGAATAAGCCGTAAAGTGCGTATTGCCTCCCGAGTTCCTACATTTCTCCTGAACCCAAACTGATCTTCCCAGAGGTCGGCTTCTACCAGCTTTTCCATCCTTCTGTAAATAATTCGTGTTAATATTTTGCAACCATGACTTATTAAACTAATGGTTCTGTAGTTTTCACACCTGACTGCACCTGCTTTCTTTGGAATGGGGATTATAACATTTTTCTTAAAGTCTGAGGGTACTTCACCTGTCTCATACATCTTACACACCAGGTGAAACAATTTTGTCATGGCTGGTTCTCCCAGAGACTTCAGTAGCTCTGAGGGAATATCATCTACTCCAGGGGCCTTGTTTCGACTTAGGTCTTTCAGTGCTCTGTCAAATTCATCTCTCAGTATAGTATTTCCTATATCATCCCCATCTGCTTCTTCTCCCCTTTCTACAATATTGCCGCTAAGTTCATTTCCTTCATAGAGCCTCTCTATATACTCTTTCCACCTTTCAGCTTTCCCTTCTTTGCTGAGAACTGGTTTTCCGTCAGAGTTCTTGATATTCATAGAGCTGTTGTTCTTATCTCCAAATATTTCTTTTATTTTCCTGTAGGCTGTATCTATTTTCCCCTATTTATACATTCTTCTGCATTTACCTTCTAGCCACTCCTGCTTAGCCATTTTGCAGTTCCTGTCAGTCTCATTTCTTAGTCGTCTGTACTCTATTTTGCCTGTTTCATTTACTGCATTTTTATATTTTCTCCTTTCATCGATTAAATTTAGTATCTCCTGTGATATCCAAGGATTTTTTGTCCTCTGCTCCTTTGTCCTCTGCTACTTTCACTATTTCATCTCTCAATTTTACCCATTCCTCCTCTACTGTTTTATTTTCCCTTGTTTCTGGCAATTGTTGCCTAAAGCTGCCTCTGAAATTCTTAAGAACTTCAGGTTCCTTCAATTTATCCAGGTCCCATCTCCTTACTTTCCTACCTTTTTGTAGTTTCTTCAGTTTCAGCCTACAGTTCATAACCAACAAGTTATGGTCAGAATCTATATCTGCCCTTGGATATGTCTTACAGTTTAAAACCTGGTTCCAAAATCTATGTCTTACCATTATAAAATCTATCTGGTATCTCCCGGTGTCTTCTGGTCTCTTCCACGAATACAACCTTCTTTTGTGATTCTTAAACCAGGTGTTCGTTATAACTAAATTATGTTCCGTGCAAAATGATACCAGGCGGCTTCCTCTTTCATTCCTTTTGCCCAGACAATATTCACCTAATATCTTCCTTCCCTTCCTTGTCCTACTACCGAATTCCAGTCTCCCATAACAATTAAGTTTTCCTCTCCCTTTATTGTATGAATAATTTCCTTTAGCTCCTCATATATTTCTTCGATCTCCCCGTCATCGACAGAGCTAGTTGGCATATAAACCTGTACTACTGTGGTCGGTGTTGGCTTCGTATCTATCTTGACTACGATAATGCGATCACTGTGTTGCTCATAATAGTTTACCCGCATTCCTATTTTCTTATTCATTATCAGACCTACTCCTGTAATACCCCCAACTGATTTTGTATTTATAATACTGTACTCGCCTGACCAGAAATCCTGTTCCTCTTTCCACCGAACTTCACTAATTCCCACTATATCTAACTTCAATGTATCCATTTCCCTTTTTAAATTTTCTAGCTTCCCTACCAGATTAAGGGATCTAACATTCCACGCTCCGATCAATGCCAATGTTGTCTATCTGATGATGACATCCTCTTGAGTAGTCCCCACCCGGAGATCCGAATGGGGAACTATTTTACCTCCGGAATATTTTACCCGAGAGGATGCCATCATCATATTTTCATACAGTAGAGCTGCATGTCCTCGGGAAAAGTAACGGCTGTAGATTCCCCTTGCTTTCAGCCGTTAGTAGTAACTGTGTGGCAAAGCCACATTAGCTGATGTTACAAGGCCAGCTCAGTCAATCATCCAGACTGTTGCCCCTGTAACTACTGAAAAGGCTGCTGCCCCTCTTCAGGAACCACACGTTTGTCTGGCCTCTCCACAGATACCCCTCCGCTGTGGTTGCACCTACGGTACGGCTATCTGTATCGTTGAGGCACGCAAGCCAACCCACCTCGGCAATGCCTGTGGTTCATGGGAGTGGTATGGTAGATAACTTTCCTAAATATGGTATAGTACACCAGTTTGTCTTAGTGATGACTGTTTCTGATGTGGGGAATAGAGGAGGGGTAGGACTTTCCTTCTTTGTTTTCTTTCTAAAATGTTATCTTTTAGTTGGGGTCTATAGCCATTGTTGCATGTAATATATTTAATGGTATTTAAATCTGTTTGAAAATCTTGTTTTCAGGCGATGTACCAGGAATGGAAGGCAGCATGTTTGTGTGCTATTGGATGTTGTGAACATGATGATATTACAGTGTGAGTTGTTGTGGGTTTTCTGTAAATTTTGAAAATCTGTGTCTTTGTGATAATATCTATGTTTAGGTCCAAGAAATTGATGGATTTTTCACCAAGCTCCATAGTGAAACGTATCTTTTGGTGATTAGAGTTGAGATGTTCAAGGAAGGTGTTGAGTTGTCTATTGGTGCCAGTCCACAAACGCAGTACATCGTCCACATATCTGTACCAATATTTAACTTTATCAGTGAGGGGTTCATTATGTAGAAAATGTTTTTCAATGTGGTCCATAATGATTTCAGCTAATAGGGGGCTGAGGGGGAGATCCCATTGCTAATCCATCATTCTATCTGTATAGTACCTTGAAACTGGAAGTAGTTTTCCTGTAGGCATGTTTGAGTAGCAAGTTTTATGTCATCTGCTTGTACAGGTAAAGTAGGTCTGTCATAACGTCAGGACATTCTTTGATTGGTATGTTTGTGAAAAGGCTGCTAACATCAAAGGATACAAGTATTGCACTGTGTGGGATAGGCATATCTTTAATTTCGTTAACCAGGTCCACTGAATTTATTATTCCAAGCTTAGATTTGAATTTTGTTTTGGTTTTGATGAAGAAGTGTAATTTCTTGGCAATTTTGTAGCTTGGTGCAGTACAAGTTGGTACAAGAGGTTTTAAAGGATGTCCCTCCTTGTGTAATTTAGGGAGTCCACAGAATTTAGGGGCCACTGGGTTCATGTTTACTAAATACTTGGCTGATGGAGCTCAAAACGTATTATCATCATAATCGTGTAATACCCGATGTGTGACGATCAACACCACAAAGTTTAAAAGATGTCGCACTGCTGCGTCAAGACGTTAGTTTGAGGCTTCAGCGAGTAACGCCTTACGTGCAGGCAACCAGACGTTGCCACCTGTCTGGAGGGTTATCGACCTGCTAGGCGCTCTGCCTTCAAATAAGTGTGGCGAGCGCAGGCAACAGCAGAGAACTAGGGCAGACCGCAAGGCTACGGGAAGTCACGGAGCCGCAGACTCGATACAAAAGGAGAGGCGCGTCTTTCTAAAACCGATCAGTCTGACATGAAAGTCGACGCCCCTTTTGCAAACTGCTGACTGGATGGAAAGCCCGTTCTACACGGGAAGTGAGAGCTTACAAGATTACCCATGATGCATCGGTTATGCCCGCCGCGTACCGTGTAGACGCATCCAGTTGAACAAGATGCACGCTTCCAATTGCTAGTAGACGGAATAGGATGGATCCTATTCTCACGCGTATGGAAATGCTTCGCGCATGCGCAGACGACCGAGTGGGGAACCAAGCTGATGAACGGGGCCACGTCGCGAGTTTGGTTGGGAATGTGTGCTTGTCTCCTATTCAGGTACTCAGGAGAACTTCGATGTTCGACTCATATATGCAGGTTGTTACAAAGTGGTACTGCCAAACTTTCAGGAAACATTCCTCACACACAAAGAAAGAAAATATGTTACGTGGGCATATGTCCAGAAACGCTTAATTTCCATGTTAGAACTCATTTCACTATCTTATTTACGGATGAGGCTTCATTCCAACGTGATCTAATTGTCAATTTTCATAATCAACATGTGTGGGCTGACGAGATTCCCCACGCAATTGTGCAATCACGTCATCAACACAGATTTTCTGTGAACGTTTGGGCAGGAATTGTTGGTGATGTGTTGATTGGGCCTCATGTTCTTCCACCTACGCTCACTGGAGCACGTTATCATGATTTCATACGGGATACTCTAACTGTGCTGCTAGAACATGTCTTTACAAGTACGAAACAACATGTGGTTCATGCACGATGGAGCTCCTGCACATTTCAGTCTCAACAACAGATTCGGTGACCGATGGATTGGTAGAGGCTGACCAATTCCATGACCTCCACGCTCTCCTGACCTCAACCCTCTTGACTTTCATTTACGGGGACATTTGAAATCTCTTGCCTACGCAACCCCGGTACCAAATGTAGAAAATATTCGTGCTCGTATTGTGGACGGCTGTGATACAATACGCCATTCTCCAGGGCTGCATCAGCGCATCAGGGATTCCATGCAACGGAGGTTTGATGCATGTATCCTCGCTAACGGAGGACATTTTGAACATTTCCTGTAACAAAGTATTTGAAGTCACACTGGTACGTTTTGTTGCTGTGTGTTTGCATTTCATGATTAATGTGATTTGAAGAGAAGTAATAAAATGAGCTCTAACATACAAATTAAGCTTTCCAGACACATGCCCACGTAACATATTTTCTTTTTTTGTGTGTGAGGAACGTTTCCTGAAAGTTTGGCCGTACCTTTTTGTAACACCCTGTATATATATATACAACGACTTTCACCGGTATCAATGTACGGCTGGGGCCCATGAATGTACATATTTAGAAACATTCTAAAACGAAAGCAAATGTGATTTTAATACAAACTTATGTTCTTTTAAATGGACACCCTATATTTTTTCTTCAGCAATCCATAGCATGACAAATCATATAAACAATGGCGCTGATTGCATCGCAATATTCTAATTACATTCCGAGATATTGCGACGAGAAGTTGACGCTTGAAATACGCGAAACGCGCGGCTAGCGCATGTCCTGAGCAGCATGGGGTTTTCACCTGAGCCTCAGGACGTGCGCTAGCCGCGCGTTTCGCGTATTTCAAGCGTCAACTTCGCGTCGCAATATCTCGGGATGTAATTGGAATATTGCGATGCAATCAACGCCATTTTTATGTCATTTGTCATGCTATGGATTGCTGAAGAAAAAGATATAGGGTGTCCATTTAAAAAAAACTTAAATTTGTGTTAAAACACGTTTGCTTTCGTTTTAGAATGTTTCCAAATATGTACATTCATGGGCCCCAGCCGTACATAAATACCGGTGAAAGTCTTTTTTCCAATAGCTGTTATTGTTGCAGAAATATTTTGGGTGGACAAGATAGCTGGGACACCCTGTATATATACAGGCTGTCTCAATAGCAGCCGTAAATATGTTAGGTAGCAGTATAGACGAATTGCAATAAGAATTCCATATAACGTGTGTTATAGCCCTTCTGGCTCTGCGTTCTCGCTGCCTCTGCCACGCTGCCCGTTTGTTTCCCGGTACTTCCGCAGTCGGCGCTCCTATCGCGAGCCTCTGTTCCACCAGTTTCATGCGAAAAGCAACAGCCAGCTGACGGACACCCGGGCAGCGGCGAACGAAAGCAGGTGTTTCAGCTTCGTGTCTCTGAAAAGCTCGAAGCGAATGCGTTTCAGCCGATACCCTTGTGTGTGTGAGTCTGTCTGTGTCAGTTTACTACGCCAACGTCGCTCACAGACCGTGTTACACTGGTCGTTACAAAAAAGGTTCGTCCTCTTTCACTATGCTGTACGTGCCGAACGCTGTCGCGTTTCTGTTCTGGGAAGTTGGCAGCACTGGGCGTCGCGCCATTTTCATCTGTTTTCTTTGTGGTTAGGGCGGTATTACACGATCATATTTTTGATCAAATGTTTGACAAAGAAATATTAACAATAGTATTGGTGTGGTGTCTGTTCTTTCTGACGTCCGAAAGAACAGACACCACACCAATACAATAAGTATTAAACGCGACGACGGCGTTAGCTTCAGTTATTTCACCGCAGATGCGGTCATACGTCCGACCTCGCAAGTGAATCCGTAATGGCGAGTGTAAGAGGGCATGGACGATAGGGGCGCTACAAACATAGCGTGCCACTTGTGGGAATTTGAGACGGACGGGAGGCGAGCACGGGTGGCCAAGTGGTTAAGGCGACCGCTGGCCCAAAGCGGGAGGCCCGGGTTCGATTCCCGGTCCGGCTCACATTTTCACTTGTCGCCATTGCTTAATATCAATGCCCAATCACCGTCAATCCTTTCTTTCCTATCCTTCTTCCTTCCCTTCCTTTATCATTTGCATTAAAAAAAAAAAAAAAAAAAAAAAAAAATTATCAAATTTTATACTGTATTAAAAGAATCTACAAAAACTGAAGTCAGTCGACCAGGCCAAACTACGCGGCCAATGTCCTTCATTTGTGTTTTAAACGAAAGGCAATCATCTACAGATTTGTCATCAAGAGTATCAGAATTTGCAGAACTCTTCTCTTCCGTTTTCTATACTCATAGACGATTTCCTTCTGTATATTTCTTATAGGGATGCCCTTGCTGTAAATTAATGTCAGTGATTGTGGCCGTTGTATCCGACTGATTTCCTTCATTTTCGCTTTAAACGAAAGGTATGCATTCGCAGCTTTGTCACCAAGTATCAGAATTAACTGAAGTCTCTCCATCCTTTATTTTTATTCAAACGTGGTATCCTTCCGTCCGTACATTGAATATTTTAATCAGTTACTTTCACGATGTCAACGTTCTAATTAAGGTACGCAGTTCTTTTCGATCTAACAACACTCAGCGGATCAAGCTCTTTCATTTGCGCTTTTAAACACCTCCATTGATTGATTCTGAAGAAAGCTATGCGTGAACATTCAGCTTCCATTTTTTCCCAACATTTTTGTCATTCCACTAACGGTGCGAAGTATTTGCACGGGTCCTCTAGTATTCATTAAATTTCTATGACATGAATATTTGATGTGGTGCTAAAAAAGGACATTACACTGTCATCACGTTTTACATCAAATTTCAAGATGGCGGACAATAAAAACTTGTTATGCGCTGCAATTGCTACCGCCACAATTACATTTTGTATGCATTTGGACGAAGACAAGTTGGGGAAAAAGGAAGACGTACTGGGGTGAAGATGTGGGTTACGCGAGGTGACAACAAAAACATTCAGGAAATTTGTATCGAGGCTACAAGTGGAGGAAGTCAAGTCATATAAATGACCTGAGAACGGATGCCACAAAGTGTGAGTATTCACTCAATAAACTGACAAAGCGGAATACGCGCATGAGTAGTACTATACAGGGTGTTTCACTAAGTGTGTTTGCTTCTATAACTTATAAAATAATAGGTGACGAGAAATTATAATGCGGTAGGTGAACACAAGAAATGTTACACTTTCTGCGGAGCTATGAACATAGTTTATTGTATCATTTTCCAAAGAGTTACAGCATAAAGATATAATTTTTTAAATGGAACAATAGTTTTTTCTGTCGTGCATTGGATTCGTTGAAACCAGCTGCGTCTAAATCAATTTAAACTACATTCCTATCACTGTTAGTTTGGGAGCTACAACCCTTCAAAGTTTAGGGGGCGGAGGCTCCAAAAGCGTAGCTGACTGGCTGGTGGTCATGAGAAAGTGGGCCGTGCCCCAGGGGATAGCCACTCGGCCAGTCAGCTACGCTATCGCAGCCTCCGCCCCCGGAACCTTGAAGGGTTGTAGCTCCCAAACTAACAGTGATAGGGATGTACTTTAAATTGATTTGGACCCAGCTAGTTTAAACGAATCCAATACATGATAGAAAAAACTATTGTTCCATTTTTAAAAAAAATATCTTTGTGGTGTAACTCTTTGGAAAATGATGCAATAAACTATGTTCATAGCTCCGCAGAAAGTGTAACATTTCTTGTGTTGACCTACCGCATTAAAATTTCCCGTCACCTCTTATTTTATAAGTTACAGAGGCAAACACACTTAGTGAAACACCCTGTATATCTAGAAGACGGAGTTGCAGCGACACTGTCATTTCTTGCCAGTGAAAACATCTATTCTAGCCTCGAGTATAGCACTCGAATACCAAAATGTGCATTAACCCTCTATTACACAAGAATAAGTACAATAAGAATTTTGCAGTAACAACATTGGCATTATACTTCGTGGTGCCCTTGAATGCAAAATTTTTGATAATAAACTCTCTAGTAGATATATTTTGGAAAATATCACTCCATATATTCAAATATACACTGCGCAAATACGGATGTTATAAGTACTTAAATAGTAGTTAGTTGAAGGTACTAAGTTTTTGGGGTACAGTGTTCAAAATTTATGATACATCAACAAATTAAGACTTTAAAGTAAACTGTATTTTAAAAATGATTAGAAAGGTTGGGTATACATCGGTTGGCAAAATGTTACTGCTTTGCAGTTACATACTTCCCTAACTTACACATTGTGAAAATTGTCTAAACAATTTCTATACGGTACAAAACATAAATAAGAGACACATTTTCTACAGAGTGATTTTGTTATTTTTTTATATTTATTATATTAACAGTTGGCATATTTTACAGTAGTTAGGCCAGTGATCCACTCGGTACTTTCTGATATTTGGCTGCCTTCTCTTTTTGTGTTATTGCCTGGTGAGCTATCCAGCGATTGTGTCTTGGAAGGTTTTCCTGACCAGCATAAGGATTCAGCAATATCAAACTTGAGCTCAAACAAAGCCATCTGGGTTTCCTTTCAATACTACTGGGTGATCAAAAAGTCAGTATAAATTTGAAAACTTAATAAACCACGGAATAATCTAGACAGAGACGTAAAAATTACCACATGCTTGGAATGACATGAGGTTTGATTAAAAAAAAAAAAAAAAAAAAAAAAAAAAAAAAAAAAAAAAAAAAAAAAAAAAAAAAACAGCTTTAATGAGTAATGAGAGAGAGAATCAGATGCACCAGCAGTCGCAGCATGTTGACGTTACCTGAAAAGGCGCTTTTAGTGTAGCTGTATTATCAGAATGGGGTTTGAACTAGTAAAGGTCCTTTGACAAATGCAGCTGTGGCGAGAATGATTTCGAAGTTCGAAGCCACGGGTTGTTTAGACGATAGACCATGTAGTGGTCGACCGAGCACAAGGCGTAATGCTGCTGAGACAGTTCAGGGAGAAATGGAGACTGTAGCGGGTTCGTCTATGCACGGGGCAGTCAGCGCTCGTGCAGTCGCACGTCGCACCGGCATTCCATACATTAATGTTTGGTTGGCACTTAGGCGTACCCTCCGATGCTATCCTTACAAAATTCATCGGCATCATGAACTGTTACCTGGCGATTTAGTGAAGCGGATGGCATTTGCGGTGTGGGCGTTTCAAAAGATGGCGGATTATGACGATTGGTTGAGTAACGTGTTGTGGACTGGTGGAGCTCATTTCACGCTCCGAGGGTCTGTCAACACCCACAACGTGAGAATTTGGACTACCGAAAATCCTAGAACTGTCGTGGAAACTCCATTGCACGACGAGAAAGTCACGGTATATGTTGGATTTTTTCACCGAGGAATTGCATGATTCTGGTTTTGTAACTGCTACCCGTGACGGGTGAGAGGTACGCCGATATGATACATAATCGCATCATCCCCAGCCTGGCAGATAAACACCTGCTGGAACGTACGATTTTTATACAGGATGGCGCTCCACCCCTTATTGCTAGACGCTTGAAAGATCTCTTGCGCGCGTCGTTTGGTGATGATCGTGTGCTCAGCCGCCACTTTCGTCATGCTTGGCCTCGCAGGTCCCCAGACCTCAATCCGTACGATTAATGGCTTTGGGGTTACCTCAAGTCGCAAGTGTATCGTGATCGACCGACATCTCTAGGGATGCTTAAAGACAACATCCGACGCCAATGCCTCACTATAACTCCGGACATGCTTTACAGTGCTGTTCACAACATTATTCCTCGACTACAGCTATTGTTGTGGAATGGTGGTGATCATATTGAGCATTTCCTGTAAAGAACATGCTAATTATTGCTTTTCTGATCAGATGAAGTGCCATCAGTCGAACATTTTTTTCCTAATAAATCCCCATGTCATTTCAAGCAGGTGTGTCAATTTTTACCTCTCTATCTACATTATAACGTGATTTATTAAGTTTTCAAATTTATTTTGACTTTTTGATGACCCGGTATTTTCAGTACAGGCTCTCTTGTAAAGTGGCCAAGCAACAAACAAGTCATGTCAAGTGAGTACTCTTAAGGCGCTCTTTCGGACTTCTACATGTCAGGTCTGTCGTGTAGTAGGACGGAAGAAAACGTTGGCAGTTCCAGACTTATAGGTATGTCGTGAATACCGGATTTACTGAACTGCTTTAAGCAGATGCTGCTATCGGCCGTGATACACGAGAAGCACAGCTGTATGCAGTGTGCTTGAATAGCACAGTTACGTTACGTGAGCAAGTACAGAGTTATTAAAGCAAACTCCTGAAACGTGTGAATCAATATATAACCTAGTTAAGTATGAATATCTCAAACTAAATAAATGTTTAGTGTACTACATGGACATAAAGAAAGATTTTTAATTATGTGATAATTATGCTACAAGGTGAGCATAAATGTTATAAACAAATAAAATACAATTTGTGTACCATAAACAAACTACAACTTTTATTCAAATGCACCGGGTAGATGAAGAGCTGTTTAACGTCAGGCAACATGATTTCAAAAATTAATGTTCTTCTCCAAGTCGTATCCGGTACAAACGGACCTTATTTCAAGTCTAATAATAGCTCTCCAATCTTATAAACCTATTTTTATTGTCGGAATGGCTTATATTATACAACGCCTCGTCTGCTTCATACATTTCTATTAATTTTGTGCTTGACTGAACACTACGACTAAGCTTTGCAGCCGAATTTGCACACATACAGAGCAGTCAAATAACTGCGGCGATGCTAGCGCTCGAAGCGGTCATATTTCTCATTGCAGTGAACAGAAGACAAACGACTTTTATGAACTAATCTACGGCGAGGCTCTGGATTTGATAATATTTCTTTGATGACAGATATGTCACAGATGTGTCTCCATTACACTATCAAATTTTTCTGACTGAGCGGTACCACGTTTTCCTACAATGGTCACAGTGAATGCCAGATTAAAAGAACGTTGGCTATCGACCAAAGGTGTAACAGGCTAGTGACGATAGGTAATGACGATAGCACCCAAGTCAGTGGACTGTTCGTGATACGTTGGCAGCACTTCCAAAGCGATTGGCCATATTTTGTGCAAATACGAGGTGACATTTGTGTTTAGACTACCATCTAAACTTAAGGCGCTGTTAGGGTCCGTTAAGAATGATCTGCGTTTGCGCAAGGCGGGTGTCTACCGTATGCCATGTAGCTGAGGCACGTCATATATTGGTCAGACAATTAGTACTGTCGAGGACCGATGTATTTAGCATAAAACGTCACACACATCTACAACCACCCTGACAAATCAGCTGTTCCCTAATACTGCCTAGACATAGGTACCCTACGAAAATTTTGGCATGCACTTCCAGCTTTTGGATGTGTTATCAAAGAAGCGATTGAAATAAAATTAACGGATGACCAGCTGAATATGGATGGATTTTTTTGTTTGAATTCCGCACAGAATCCTACTCTCACTTGTCCAAAAAACAGGAGGACAAATTTAATGCCACCTGACCCACTGACATCTGAAGTTTATCATCGACATTGGTGTTGGTTTTCATCTTTGGTCATGTGCAGTTGCGACTGATATGTAAGAGCACAATAGCACGTGAACACCCTTATTTTCGACAAGTTAAATGTATTTATTGGTTGTTTTCCTTTGAAGGCAGCTAAATGCAATACAGATACGGTAATATGATTTATACGCCACTTACATCTCCCGCACTATCCTGCATTAATACTCCACCAGTAATGTGAAACTTGGCAACTAAGCCAGGAGCACAACTCCTCTGTGCTTATTTTGAGGAACTTCTGCGCATGCGCGAATGGAATGACGCATATTGCCTTACGGGTGAAATACACAGGGCTTTAATGAACAATGAACACAGATTCCGTGTGCTCAGCTGCCCCGTAACATTTAACCATAAGTCTACCTCATTGCCACTAGACGGCAGAACATTGTGTCAAACGTTATTCGCAGACGCGTAAACTTACGTTTTACCGCAAATAACTGCTAAACAGCACTAAATGCGTTCACATCAGAAATGTAAAGTAATGGCGCTTGGTCTCGTGATGCAGTACACGATCCATTTAACCCTAAAATGTACTTAATCATGTACAAAGCAACAAACTTCCAATAAAACATTTCTGTCGCCAGACAAAGAGTTGTATATTATTATTATTGACAGTATCCGCAACACTTAATAATGAGAACTGTTATATAGCTGACACGGCTTAATTCCAGAATAGCGGACAGATGCGTAGTTCTGGCTCGATCAATGTTGCCATCAGCAGTTTCTTCCCGGAAATGTTAGCCAGTCGGTTGATAGCATGAGTGCTATGTTAAACGAAAATTATTGCTTTATTGACCTGACAATGATACATCGAGAACTTGTCAGCCATAGAGCAGGAACAGCATTAATTAATTACCCAAATAAGCCGCGAATTCCGAATGCTTTGATAAAAGAGAATTAGGCATATTGATTTATTGACCGGACAACTTAGCTACATTGCTTGTTTAATATGATAGAAAACAGCTACCGCTGTCTATAATTCCACTGACTGTTTGAAACTCCCCACGACTGGTCGCCTTCATTCCCGCGAGTTCACGATTGTTGACAATATTCCGCGCAACGCATGTGTCGTCTATTCTGAAATTTTACCGCTGACACTATTTAAGACTTTTCAGTTTGTGAACACCCTAAATTTATATTCGGCGTATGTTTTCTTCTTGCTGTCATTGATAAGCAAGGTCTTGAACGTTGTTGCGCATGCTTCGTCGCTACAGTATTGCCTGGTTGGTCTCATCCTGAAATATCGCCCGAAGTCTCCGTTTCCTAGCGTGGTTACGTGCCCGTAACTTATCTGAACATTCCATATGCCGGAAGAAATTAAAAAATCAAGTTGCTGAGTCCATGTCGGGAGGCTGTACTTTGGTGGGGAAAATGTAGCCAGACACGTATGAGGAGGTATCCCAAAACTTTTCTTACTTCACTCTAAAGTGACAATTGTGGGTATAATAACTTACCGCACTTGGTTTAAGAGTCAATCTTTATTCAGTAAACATAGAATATATGCATCTTACATAAACCTGCCTCTAAAATTTGCCGCAGGCTGCGGTGGCCAAGGGGACTGAGGCGCTCCAGTCACGGTCTGCACGGCCACCACAGTGGGGGTTTCGAATCCCCCCTCGGGCATGGATATTTGTGCCGTCCTTAGTGTTACCTAGTTCATAAGTAGTTTGTAAGTTTAGGGACTGATGACCCCGTAGTTAAGTCCCATAAGTTATACAAACATTTCAACATTTTCTAAAATTTGCCCAGTTTTGACTGCTCAAATGAACATTTATCTTTAGTTCATTTAATTTGCATAACAGGTATTAGCTTGTACCTTACCGGGCCTTAGTTTGTCGTTCCTTGATGTTCTTGTTGATCGTTGTTCTCGGTAGCGGCTGGCGAAATTTCATGGGGCAAAACTAATCTACTACAAATAACGTAGGCAACACGTAGGATTACAGTTCTTTGACACTTTTAATGATTCGTTAGTCCCCAGTTCTCCCCACTTATGGTCAGCTTACAAGTATCATTAATTACAGTCTCTACAAACCGGTGAATATATTCCATACGTCAATAACACAAATTTACACTGTTCATGAGTGGAATACTAAAGTTCGAGGTGTACATTTTAATGTGGCACAAATATTAATAGTCCATTCATGATACCGTTAGAAACACTTTCCACATGATTAACATTGAAGAACTTTCACATTATTCTACAAAATTAGAGTTCCAACTGGCGTGGCGAAAGAAACAATACTCTATTAGTTACCGCGAAAGCATCCTATTTATATCTTTCAAATAATGATACCGGAAATTTCGTATTGTTAATTACTTACATTAAATTCAAAAATGTTCAAATGTTTGTAAATCTTATGGGACTTAACTACGGGGTCATCAGTCCCTAAACTTACAAACTACTTATGAACTACTTACGAACTAGGACGGCACAAATATTCACGCCCGCAGGGGGATTCGAACCCCCGACCGTAGTGGCCGTGCAGACAGTGACTGAAGCGCCTCAGTCCCCTCGGCCACCGCGGCCGGCTACATTAAATTAATTATAATGGAAAAGTAAACAATTACGAACAACTGGCTATAGTAAAAGGTAGCGTAAATGATACGGATTTACTGAAATACGTTCATCAACAATACTTTCGTAATTAATGGTAATTATACAAAAACTAAAGAGGGAAGAACTTTACTAATATTACGTGTGAAACATAGTAATACCTACTTTAATATTATCAGAAAATAATTTACTTAGTTTTATCAGAAAAACTAATTGGCATACTATCTGAACCATAACAGTACACCGCTGGCACGAACTAATTAACATTGAAACTCGCCCGCTGTTCTTTTTTTACTGTTAACTAGCCGTGTTTTGTGAAGTTAACAATTGACTGCTTGCTCACAAAATCTAATTACGGCGATATTCACACAGCGGCGGAAGTATACAGTTCCCTTAAGCGAAACTCTGATTCTATAAGTTAAGCAAACAGTTCTACCCTTACTGTAATCTTTAGAGGACGCTGCACACAATTAAACAATGATCCGCAATTATGGATCTAAATCAGAAATCATAAATGTTGGCAACGGAAACGCAAATATTCTCTGCTCCAGAAGAGAGCAGATACACAAGATACGTGAACAAATTACCCCACATTAATCCAAAATAAATGATGAGGGGAGAATTTAAATTAGCACAAAAGGATTATAGTTCAACAAATTCATTTAATGTTCAAAACAAGAACAACAAGGAGGGAAGACCATTTTTTTTACAATTACAATAACAAACACCCCTTACAAAAATATTTAAAATATCCACAATTACATGGCCCTAAAATTGCCCACCTGCAAAGTTGAGTACAGGTTAATTATGATCACGTTTCACAGGGGGGAACGGAGGAATTGCAGCACATTCACACACAGATTCATACACCAAGCCATGCAGGTACATACCACGCTTCCGACACCAATACACCAAGACGACAGCCAGGCAATGTGAAGAATGCAGGTCGAAGGTTCACTCGCACACAATGAAATAGTACTTCCTTTCCATAACGTGTCAAGCATGATCAACTATCAGAAACAAACGCACGTGATTTAAGACCACAAAGTGCGGTGTACAGATGGAAGTTAAAGTTTCCCTAGAACTTCTAACCATACATTAAATCAAGATTTCATTAAATAATATCTAAAAACGGTCGCTCTGGTGTTCGTTTAGCACAGGGAGAAGATAACTACAGAAGGTTAAAGTATGCAAAAATATGCATAAAGTTAACAAAATCAATTTCGAAGAGAATAAGATCGCGAAATATATCGTGTAACCATTCTTTCTGACCAGAGGAATGATATCTATTAGATAAGCAAGGTTACAGATTGCTGCAGCAAAATACAGAGTTCGGTTACAAAAATTCAGAAAAGTGAAATAATTCTATTTCATGAAAATTAGAAACTCGATAGATGTTGTGCAACGGTTCTTTCTACACAGAGGAAAAAGATCTATTTAATGGTAATAACCACGACAGGGAACACGCTAATCGGCGCACACGTGGGCCGACAAGAACACAGATTACAAGTTAGAATGGACAATTTTCGGGGAAAATTATCACGCTACACTCACTAGGAAACACCTTAGCAAATTAGCTATACAATTATTAACCACTCTTGTTCACTGAATGATGGAAAAGCTGAAGGCTTAGTCTGATATCGTCCATGTGTTCTGTCGACAAAGTACGAACAGTATAGGCACCATGAATCCCCGAAAATATTAGAATTCAACAACGATAAGAATGCGAAAGACATTGAACATATTTAAACAGGCGAAAAAGTGATTTAATAGTTATAAAGTGCAAGAACTATGCTAACGAAACACCATCAGAGCCTCGGAATCAGATTCCAGCAAAAATCGACATAAAATTAGCAATCTTGCAGGAAATTAAGCAAAATCTCACTACTACACATAGTGTAGCTGCTACTCCTGGAATTAAACTCGCGAAAAGGCATAAGTACAACTATGGAGCCTGAACTAAGTCGAGCCATGAGGCCTCAGCAGAACCAACCCCAGAGGTACTTACCCTACCAGGAACCAAGAAGCGAATGAATAGCTCTCTTGACCACTGCCTAGCCTTTACCGAGGAGGGGTAGTGGAGGGGAGCCCAGAGAGCGTCACCGTTCGTCAGGCAGGTAACCTGATCAACCCCCTGCCAATGAGGTTAAGAGCAAGCTGCATTAGGAATCTTTGCTAAGACTGGATTCTGCTCAGCAGTTGGCAAACCTACTTCTCGCCCAAAGACATTCAACACCCAGAGTTTGAAAGAAACGACGACACGAAACAGACGAAGCGCACCTAGCACTTCCTAAACCCTCTTACATACAAAGTTTCATTCATTCTGTTAAACCCAGGGCCAGTGGGAGCACATCACAGTATACACTAATACATATTTGGGGCCTCATGTGCAACATAGACAGAATTTGACATACAGATAAAACTAAATCAATATTTAATGCCTGGTATCTCGCATATTGCGAGTGGAGTGTATTGCTACACTAAAAAAAAAAAAAAAAAAAAAAAAAAAAAAAAAAAAAAAAAAAAAGTCCAAAGTTCGTCAACATTTGTTTATGGTGAGTCAAATGGAACACGTTATATGGACGTGTTTCAATATTTGCTAATTAAACTAACTTATGTGACACCAAATGATAATACACTAATTACATTCATATATATTACTATGCAACAGTGGTATCTGGAGGTTCAGTAATGCAAGCAGAAGGGAATAAATCCCAACATCCTTCGTTACAAGCTGAGGGCTCATAGTGTATTTTATAATGGTAGTAGTAGTACTATAATGACAACGCGAAATAACGAAATCCGTCTGTCTACATACAAATTGTATTGTCAGTGAAATAATTACTTGCTTTCCATCAGACTCATATGCAGTTAATTATCCCGAAGGAAAAAGGCTAATTTTTCCCCACTTGCTCTGAAAACGAACACTGGTAGAGCAGTTGTATGCGGTTAATTAGCTGTGGGACTGTTCGGCGTGGACAATTAGTCAGGCCTGTCGCTCTCCCTGCCCAGGCTGAGTACAGCGCCCCCTGAACAATGAAAACGATTACATACGTTCTACAGAAATCTTCCCTGCGCGGATCACAAGTGTAATTATTCAATTAAGTAGACTAGTGCTGCGATCGGGATAATGCCATTTTCAGTGGGAAAAAATGATGAAAAACTACTGTTGCATCAAACTCGGAGGCTTTCTAAAGCCTGTAATGTTTCATTCGTATCTTAAATAATGAAACACTGCCTCATTAACATACGTTTCCACGTCTAGCAACATGCGTTTCGAGAATTTATTGTAATTGTCAGTTGGAAATATTTACAGAAGTCTTTTCTGTTAGTGTTATTTCACCTCTCTTGCACTGTTGTGTTTTTTAGGTTCTGCAATAATTAGAATATCAGATGTCATAAATTTTCGGCTTTTTTCCATGCTAATGTTAGAAATTGTATTTATCGTCTCTCTATTTACAGCTACCGGTATTGTGCCTCATTCATTACACAAAAACCAAAAAGATATCTTTTGAGCGACTTTACGATTGCATTATAACCTCAAAAAAGACTGAGTACAGTGCAGGAGAGACGTTCTTTCAAACATAGGCAAAATGCTTAAGTAAATATTTTCACTTGCGTGGTAAGGAGGAACGAATAAGTTACTGGTGCAGTGTTTCATCATTTAAATCATGAAAGCAAAAATCACGCATGGTAACAATATTTCCGTTTCTTTAAACACTTTATACAACACAATCACTTTTTTTTTTTTTTTTTTTTTTTTTTTTTTTTTTTTTTTTTTGTATATGTATCTCCCGTATTACTTGTCCAAAAATTATGAGGTATCATTTTGAAGATTTCGTTCTCCGGTAATGGCGAAAAAATACACAGATAGGTTAAAGTTGTTATCAAACAAAAAATTATTTTGAAAAAACCATAGTTGAACGATCACCCTTACGGTCTCACGTTAAAATTCGTAATTTGACTGCGAATACGAGGCCAAATGGTGATCCCGTTTTCACGGAATGGTTACTTAAATTGGGTAACGGTGATTTAGAAGTTCAAACAGATTACTTCAATGAAATGATCGAAAATCCTAAAAAATGTTATCGTAATTACGACAGTTTTATTACCACCGTATTCAATGCCACAAAAATCAATGAACAGAATGTTTCGCAATTCTATTCAACGGCGATTGTGTGTCCAAAAAATGACGATTGTACTGCAATTAATGGATTTGTCGTTTCCAGTTTGTTACCTGGAGAGGCAAAGCCTTTGCCTCAGTTCTGATTCCGTCCAACTCGAAGTAACAAACGACGTTCAGTTTTATCCCATAGAATTCTTTAAATCTTTAAATCCGTCCGGTTTACCACCTCATCAATTGCTTTTATAGAAAAATGGTAAATTAGTTAATTAGAAATCTTAACGCTAATCAAGGATTAACTAAAGGTGCATATTAGTGGTGACTCACTTAGGCGAGTACATCGTCACTGCTAAATTCATTGACTGCAATAAAACTGTGCTAATAACACACACCTTCTGATCTAACCATGCCTTTCCAAATGATAAGAACACAATTCCCGATAAAAATAGCATTCGCTGTGACCATAAATAAAGCACAAGGTCAGATACTTCAGAGGGCTGGATTATATTTACCAGAATCTGTTTTTTCGCATGGATAGTTATTGGTAGATTTTCACGAGTTGACTCATTCAATGATATTTACGTTGGTGCTAAAGACACGTACAGCCAAAAAAGGAAACGATTATCACATTATATCTACTAACATTGTTTTCAAAGTAGTTTTGTAAAATAAACTTCCAAAAAATAACATAAACACGAAAAAATCAATATCTGTTTTTTTTAATTTGCTTCACAATTAATCATACTGTATTTAATTATACAAATTTTCTTGCAATGAGACTAATAGAAAAACGAAAGTAATGGAATGTTATGTCAGAAAATCAGGCGATGTTGAAGGAATTAGATTAGGTAATGAGACCATAAAAGTAGTGGATGAATTTTGTTATTTGGGTAGGAAGATAACTTCTGCTGGCCGTAGTAAAGAAGATATAAAATGCAAAATGGCTATGGGAAGAAAAGCATTTCTAAAGAAGCGAAACTTGTTATCATCCAATATTAATTTAAATGTTAGGAACTCCTTTCTGAAAGAATTTGTCTGGAGTGTGGCATTGTATGGGAGTGAAACATGAACGATAAGGGGTTCAGATAAAAAGATGATAGAAGCTTTTGAAATGTGGTGCTACAGACGAATGATGAAAATTAGATGGGTATACCACGTAACTAATGAGGAGGTGCTTAACCGAATCGGGGAGAAAAGGAGTTTGTTGCATATCCTGACTAAGGGAAAGGATAGATTGGTTGGACACATTCTGAGACATCAAGGAATTGTCAACTTAGCATTAGAAGGAAGCGTGTGGGGTAAAAATCATGGAGAGAGACCGAGGGACGAATATAGTAAACAGATTCAAAAGGACGTAGGTTGCCGAACGTATTCTCAAATAAAGAGACTTGCACAGGACAGGATAGCGTGGAGAGCTGCATCAAACCAGTCTGCGGACTGAAGACCACAACAACAACGAGACTAATAGTTGTTACTACTATTCAAACTTTATTATCTTTTTTTACATTTCTACTTGCATCTGCCTTTTCTCCATTACTATCTCGCCAGTCTGGTACTGATCAGGTTAGAGTGCGAATTATTTGCACGGGTCAACTAGTAATGGCTTATTAAACAAAACACAGTGGACATTGCGAGATTACACATCGCGAATACTTCAATGAGAGTACTGCGGCATGTTTTTAACGATATGACCTGTCCTCTGTAGCCATACATCGCGTTCACGCTATAAATAATGACGATAGTAAAAGGGCGGTTTCGTTAGGGGAATGCTAGAATAATTAAATTGGTCCCAATCCTCCGGTTTTATTGAAATAAGAATATCGGTGAAATCTTTACATAGACTGCTAAATTAATAATTTTAATCAAAAGCACAGAAATTATCTACATACAATGAAAAATTGACAAATATTTCATAATTTTAAAAATTAAATCAATAAATTTGTGGTATTTCCAGACGTTTTGTAAATTTTACCACATAAGTTACGTGAAAGAGGTTTATGTTTAGCTTCTTTTGTAAAGAACTTCCAAACGGCGGACATAGTTGACTTGAGAATAACCTGCTTGAAGTCTAATGACACACCACCAAGATATCGGACACGCCGCCACACAACTGATGAACTGAACTAGACGGTGTCTTAGCAACACTAAGTGAAGTCGCCGATAACTCTCTAACAATAAATAACACGGAAACAAAGGGGAAAGCACAGTGCAGCCACGAAAACTTGGCCTCTGTCTGCGACGTTTCACAACAATTACGCCTAAAGATCGGAATTCGTATTTCTACCAACAAACCCTTTTCCTTCATTGTGTGAGAGTGATACCACTAGTTAGTTTTATTTTACAATGAGATAAGCATTACATTTGCCCATTAATATTTCTGTAGCCCCCTTTCATAAAATCAAAGTGATCAGTACGGTGCAGCGAGCACAGCTCAGGAGTAAAGAGGTTGCCAGCACTGAACCGTCTCCTCTCCACGCATTCTATGCCTCCTTGCCACGCCCACGGGCCATTAAAGATTCTAATCTAATTTTAAAAAAGGGTGGCTTTTAAAAATATCGCTTTCGATATTCAAAATTTAATATCGATAAATCTGAAAATAAAATACCGTCGATAAATATCGATAAATTTCCAAAAGAATATCGTTTGATATATCGACAATTTTTGCCCATCCCTAGCACTCGTGCTTTCCCGATAATCCATTTGTAGTCTGGGTCAACGTCCCAGAGATGAATTGGTCCCAATTCCCCGGTTCCGACCAAGGTTTCCGGGAGGTTTTCCTTGGTTCTGAGGAGTATGCCGGAACTGGTAAGCCCCTCCCACTTATTCCCAATTGGGATCCCCTCTTTGCCCCACTATCAGCTTGTCTGATATAGGCTGAATAGAACCGGGACTCTTTATGGGCCGGATCTCAAACAGCCCGCTGCACTCCTCGGAGTGGAGAATGGAAAGAGTAAGTGTTTGTGTTTTTTGTTTAAAGATTTCGGGTTCGAGTCCCGGTCTGCTCTACGGTTATAAACTCCGCTTCAGAGCGAAAATTGCGTTCTGGATGTTCATGATAATGCAAGCACATGATATTAAAAATAAATAAGTACCATCTTCCCCTTATACTGGCAAGTAAGTGTGCACTCTGTATTTGTTGAATGGATTATGGGACTGTGGTGGACGTTAAGAAAAAGGGCGAGTATTGCCAGTCAGTGCCTCACATGTAGGCTACCCGCACAACGCGCACGCCCGAAGGGATATCGAACCACCAGGCACTCGCCACATCGATATCACAGCCAGCGGTGGAGCAGAGAGAGAAAAAAGGCAGACCTCAGGCACGACTCGCTTCTTATAAAATGGAAGCGGCTGACACGAATCGTGAGGTGGGATCGCGAATACATATTTCTGTTCGTTGTTTTCCCGAGTTAGGACCAGTACCAAACACTATCATATAATATGTTGACCTAGTAAAAAAATTGTGACTACCCTCTATTACACAAGAATAATAAAAGTAAGAATTTTTCAGTAACAACATCGGAATGCCCCTGTATGTAAAATAGATTATCATAAACTTTCTAGTATACATATTTTGGAAAATATCACTCTGTATATTCAAATAATCACTGCACAAATACGGATATTGTGAGTACTTACATATTAATTAGTGGAAACTACTAAATTTTTGGGGAACAGCGTTCAAAATTTATAGTACATCAACAATTTAAGTCTTTAAAGTAAAATGTATTTATTTAAGAAAATGAAAAACATTGAAAGGTTGGGTATTTATTGGAGACAAAGTGTTACTGTTTGCAATTACATAATTCTAGAATTTATACATTGTGAAAATCGTAGAAACGATTTCTATCTGGTACAAAACACAAATATGTGTCGCATTTCGTACACATTGCTTTTGTTATTTTATTATATTAACAGCTGACAGATTTTCCACTGTAGTTAGGCCAGTGATCGACTCGGTCCTTCCTAATATTAACATTCGCTGCATTTGGCTGCCTTCTCTTTTTTGTGCTATTGCCTGGTGAGCTATCCAGCGATTGTCTCTTTGATGGAATTTCTAACCAGCATAAGGATTCAGCAATATCAAACTTGAAATCAAACAAAGCCATCTGGGTTCTCTCTTCAATACTATTTTCAGTGCAGGCTCTCTTGTAGAGTAGCCAAGCAACAACACAACTCATATTCAGTAAATGCAACAACAGTATCATGTAATATTTCTTTGACTTGATTTTCGTTCTGTACAGAGATAATAAGAAGTCAATAGTGTCATTAGTGTCCATAAACTTCTTGTACACCTTCGCAATCTTTGGGTATTGTATTTGGACTTTTTTCTTTTTTTTTTCTTTTTTGTCAAATCTTGCAACCTGGCTTTGTGGGTATGTACCTGAGAAAGTCTGCAGAAGGCAGACACACATGTTGTCTTGCCATTTCACAGGAATCAAGTCATTTTCAGAAGCTGATGCAGTCAATTAATAATAGTTTTCCCCAAACACGTTAGTAGTTTCTATTTTTGCAAGTACTTTTCGAACGCCCCTCGTATGCTTGGGCAGGTTAGTCGGTCTACTGTGGAACGCTGGGGAGGTGGGGGGGGGGGGGTGCCTAGACATGCAAGGTGGCCACATTGAAATGTACTCAAATTATGTCCTATTGTAACATACGTTGCAGTGCCATTACATATTGGTTAATAAAATTTGTTTAAGTACAAAATTTATAGTGACTTTGTTATCACCTTGTATAGTGGTGTAATTGATGGAGAGAGAGTGGAAGGGACAGAATGAAAGTTTTTTTTTCCTTTAAAACAAATAGTTTACAACTAAACAGGATCCAGAGCTGTGCACCACACATGAAATAAAAGGAACCGCTTCGTACGAAAAGAATCGGTTGCAAGGCTTAGCGTACGAGCGCAGTTGTAGCGTGGCACAGAGGCGCGCAAGGGGTAGCGGTTTTCGCTGGAGTGCAGCTGCCCTCGTGCGACGTAGTACGCACGCATTGACGTGGTTGCCATGGCGACCAGACGGTGACGTCAGAGCCGGCGCCCGCGGCCGCCAGGGGCGCTGGTGTGAGGCGCGCTCGTCACAACACGGAGGCGGACCCAACCAGAAGCACTGTGCACTGGTCAGGGGCCATCCACCTGACTCAGCGACAGTCACTACGATCAGTGGCGTAACTATGGGAGGGGGATGAGGGGGATAGAACCCCCCCCCCCAGAACCCGAAAAAAATCGTATAACAGTTAAAGATTGGAAACTTGGAGTGTTTTACCATAAGCTTTCATTGGATGGAAGTGAATTAGTTTCTTCAACGGGAGTGGTAGGTGGTAGTCTGTCTGGAAACTGACTAAAATTTTGCTCGTCAAGCAGATCTATCCGTTTCTAAAAAACAGAAAACGACGCTGAAAAGTGAATCTACAGACGATGGAAACTGGAAAAATATAGACGTTGCTTATCTTACACTGTAGGCATCAGCGATTTTTCGATATTCCCATCCGTAAGGTGGGTGAAAGAGGGGAAGAATGGCTTTTAATATTAAGACAATTTTGAAGCAAGAAATATAAATTTCGGATTTAGATTTTTTATTGGAATTTGATAAACACGTGTTTCGATATTTTTGGAAATTCAACCACTAAGCGGGTGAAATAAGGAAAAATCTTTTAAGTGAAGTGCACAAAGCAAACATCGTGTATATAGATACTAACAAAATGTCAGTTTACTTTCCAGAAAATCTCTTTAACAGAGAATGCTATTTATGCTTTCACCGAACGTCACCCATTGGGATTTTTTTGTGATATCTCAAAGGCTTTTGATTGTGTACATCATGGAATTATTCCACATGAGCTTCAGCACTGTGGTCTTATTGGGGCAGTGCACAAATGGTTTAATTCATACTTAACTGGAACAGCGCAGAAAGTTGAAATAAGTGGTTCAAGGAAAATGCAAAAATCATCTGATTCCTCAAACTGGGGACCTATCAAGAATGGGGTCCCACAGGCTTCGGTCTTGGATCCTTTCCTGTTCTTGATATACATTAATGATTTGCCATTTTATATTCACGGTGATTGAAAGCTAGTACTTTTTGTTGATGATACAAGTGCAGTAACCACACCCGCCAAACGAGAATTAACTGATGGTAAATAATGTCTTTTACAAAATTATTAATGGTTCTCTGCAAATGAACTCTCATTAAATTTTTATAAAACACAGCATATACAGTTGCATACGGAAACACCCTGTAGATACGAAGCCGGCCGCGGTGGCCGAGGAGACTGAGGCGCTCCAGTCACGGTCTGCACGGCCACTACGGTCGGGGGTTCGAATCCCCCCTCGGGCATGGATATTTGTGCCGTCCTTAGTATAAGGTAGTTGATAAGTAGTTTGTAAGTTTAGGGACTGATGACCCCGTAGTTAAGTCCCATAAGCTTAACAAACATTTGAACATTTGTAGATACGAAAACACTGTGAAATGCTACGTAGATTAGACATTACAATGGATTAATCCTTTTTTCATAGATCCTGAATATGAAGTATCGTATCTTGTGGAACGGGTCAGTTTAGTAAAAAAAGGAACATTACATGAAATACATTTTTCTTGTATTACTAATTTCTATGTAATAATTGATCTACTGAGTAGAAGGAATTGTCGTCGAGGAATTCTTTCAGTTTGGTCTAAAATGCTGGTTGGCTATGTGGTGTTGTCTGGTGAGTAACCCAAAACTTTTGTAGCAGCATAATTCACCCCTTCCAGTGCCCAAGTTAGATTTAACCTTGAATAGTGTAGAGCATCCTTTCTCCTAGTTTTGTAGCAATGCACACATTACTTTTGAATTGGGTTTGGTTCTTAATAACAAATATCGTAATTGAATATGGTATTTATATTTTGGGGTAATTCATCATTGAGCAAAAAAGTATTTTTGGCATAAAAGCGTGTAATTACAATAATTTCTGTTCTGCAGACACATATTTAAGGAAAAATATCACAGTTAAGAAAAAACTGAAAGTACGCATCCAGTTCGGATCATGTTCTAGATTCTCCAACAATCAGCTTATTCATTCGCTACTCGCCTTGCAACCAAATTCGCAATAACGGAGCGAACAAAAATGCCAAGTCGGTTAGGATAAAGAGAGATGGCGTTATCTATGTTGAGAACAGGTATTGCTTTAAGCTAGGGAGCAATCTACCGGAAAAAAATCAGAATATGAGAAAAACTGAAAGTACTTTTCCAGACGGGTGGAATCGCGCCGTAAAAACGACCCTTCACCGTTATAGTGCAAAATCCTTCCTAAAACTAGCGACAGTCCTATGCAAACAGCCAGAGAGATTTAGCATGAAACGTTGTTTCTTTAGAAGCTCCTCCATATTATTCTTACCTTCGTGGTGTTATCAGTGGTGATCATGTCTTTGGAGCGTTGCAAAGATAGAATTGATGTCAGTTCGTGGTATTTTTGAGTGTTGCAAACAAATTCAGTGGAGATCGTGTATTTTTTTATTTTTTTATTTTAATTTATTTATTTATTTTATGCCTCCATCGCGTCGTCGTAATATCGGTCGGCGTATGCACAACGCAATCCTACTAAGTGATTGTAGAGTCAATGAGACTGACGAAGAGAGTACACAGCACTTGGATGTAAACCAAGAAAGAAATTCTCAAGCGCGATCCGTTATGACTCTGGAACAACAAGGACAACCGAGTTCGACTCGCTCAGTTGCAGATGACGCACAAAATAATTTGGATCGTCGACAAAACAGACGGCCACGTGTGACTCAATTTTTCGAGTTGAGATACGATCCGGCAGTCGATTACGCAGCGGATACATCAGTTGTCTTCGGAACAATGAACTATGTTTGTCAATATTATAATGCTTCGAGATTTCGGCAAGTACCGTCAGAATTATGTTGTGCAGGCGGAAAGGTCAAATCATCAGAATTGACACCGCCACCAGATCCACTGGAATCATTGGTTTCTGGCCAAGATCCTCGGTCGAAGCATTTCTTAAGACAGTTCCTTCCATATGATATCATTTGGGGCGAATATTAAAGAAGAATGAGGCTTTAACCCAAATTTTAAAGTAAATTCTCTTTCGAAGGCATTTACGGTAAATTATTTTTAAGGCTTTAACCCAACCTTTGTTAAACAGGCTCATTAATGAATAATTTGCCTCCATTTTTATATGTTAAGTACAAAGAAATGGGGGGAGAAGGCTATGGGGTAATAGAGGAGGGAGGAAGGAAGGGATAGACATAGGGAGAAGAAGAGAAGAGATTAGGGTATATACCCTACACACATTAGCTACTGCGAAGCGTTGGCGGGTTTGCTAGTATATACATATACTGAAACAGCTATGAAGTTTCCTAGACCCTTAAATAAGTGTCCTACGATCAGATACACGTGTATCATAAATACCGATGCCTCGCAGAAGCAACACCGACTGTTGGAAACCAGTGGCGTAGCTATGATAGGGCTAGGCGGGGCAGTGCCCCGGGGCCCCCGAGCTCAAGGGGCCCCTCGGCCTTCGTGAGCGACGATCGAAATAAAGTTACCGTAGATCCTTGAACACTTTCATGTCCCCCAATTACTTCGGATAATCGAAATTCTACTGTATATAATAATTTGGCTGAATGAAGGTTTCCCGACTTTGAACTTTTTGAACCCTGACCAACAAACCTCAAACGCACGATGTGAAATCCAAAAATTATTCGCACCCCAGTATATAAACATAACAAGGTCCTTTGCTTGTCCGCTAAGGCGTGGACCCTGCCATCGTCAGCGTGTTGTCGGTTGAAGTCGGAGTTGCCATGCCTGCCAATCTTTGCGAAATAACAGTGAATGGTGCGGAATTACTTGCACAGTGTTTGACAGTAGACAGTGTGACCACATTTGAATATGAAGTCTCTACAATGTATTATTACAGAACGGTATTATTATGGTAACTCTGTGTAGTGAATTCCCCAAGGGAGTGTTTCATAATCATAGATCCCAATGAAGTGCTGTAACCAATTGCACTCTGAAATTCGTGCGAGAAGAAGAGGAATAGTAAATTTTGCATTCAAGACACTACCCTGTACTCCACTGCCACTATAATAAGCGAAGATGTCAACTAAGTTATTTTACTTATTACTTTTTCCTGGCCAGACATTAATATATACTTCATGAAGCCTGGTAGGGGCACGGCTCAAACCAAAGTATTCCATCAATCAAAATCCGGCAATTTCTTTTCTGAAACGATCCTACACGAATATTTCACTTATTTTCCTTCTTTGATTGGGCTATCAACGAAATTAGGCTGATCGGTACGGAGCATAGACATAACAGCGAGGAGTTTAGCGACACTGAGATGTCGACACTGACAACAGTCCCCCTGCTGTCCCGATTTGCTTCGCGACAGGGACCCATGTTTTCATGGTTAATACTTCTTCATTGTTTATTTTTTACTAGCTTATGCCTGCGACTTCATTTACCTAGTATGGAGCAACTTCGTAAACTATCCCAAGAGGTCGTTTATCTTTATGTACTACACAGGTCCGAATCTATCCCTCTGCAAAATTTCATTCAAATCCGCCCAGTAACTTTTGCGTGAAAGCAAAACTATCCTTCACAGTTATAATTATATTTAAGAGTACAAGTAAATATTATCTGCTGCGTGACACAATAATTTACTAAATAGTATTTAGGTTTGCCTTATTATGTCTTCCAGTGGGCGGTAAGGAGTATTAGTATAAACAGGGCCAGAATGTCATTTTTGCCCCGTGGCCCTTGGTGACATAGCTACGCCACTGTTGGAAACAGTCGACTCATCTTGTTGCAACGTTTCGACTAGTTGTCACTTTCAGGCGTACTATTCGACTGAAGCATTGTGATTAGTGGGCAGTGCACAAATGGTTTAATTCATAACTGGAGGAGTGAAGAAATTTGAAACAAGTGAATCAGTTGTTTTGACGCCATCACACAACTGTCTCACAATTATTACTGACAACTTGCTGCCATCTGAGAAACATGTGGTACTGCGCAAAGTTTTATTTTTGACAATGTACACTCTTTGACAAAAAACCTGGCCGTCGGCCGACCGCCGCTGAGCCTAAGTCCGAGCCGATCGCGACATGGGACAATAAAAGTGGCCGCGCTGATTCGCTCTAAGTCCGGCTATCTGCACAATCTGGCAACACTGCAGACTGCGGGAGTTCATACAGTACTTCTTGTGTGCTGTTAGAAGTTGTGTAGGTCAGCTACATCCGTGGTCCCGCGGTAAAGTGCGTGACGTGCATGTGAAAGTATTGGCGTTCGAAACCGACTGTTGACAAAAATTTTAAATTCACGTTCCTCGTGCGTACTGATGCCACATGTGTAAGGGAAGCATATGCGTAACGTATTTCAGTTTTTGATACACTAGTAATAACATTTCGACCCAATACCACTGCTGCCTCTGGCCGCAGCACTTGGCAGAGCTCTCCGCGGCCCACTCGCCGGCAGCAGCGGTGGCGGCGCTACACAGCGCTGCCTCGCCCTCTGCCCACAGCGCCTGCTGCCGCTCATCGCCCTCGATATGTAAAATGCTGCAGTGTTGCTGAGTGGTGATCCAAAAAAAAAAAAAAAAAAAAAAAAAAAAAAAAAAAAAAAAAAGGTTGCGATGTGTATTTCAGACACGATATCAACGGAGCAGACCACCCATTTTGAATGATGACCATACTATTACACTAATACATAATACATTAGAGAGGCAAAACATTTTCATAGGCATTGATCCAATCAAATGGCACTCTACGATGTTTAACACTTATTTCTGGTTTAAATCGCGATCCTTTTCCTTTCAGAAAAGCCTTTCATGTAATTTGTTATTGTCATCACTTCATATGTTTTCATCAAGACACTTTGCGTATCTGCACTACAATGTTTAGTGCCGTTGTTTGATTCCTTATGGTAAATGTATGAGCTAAATTATGTGAATACGTTTCAGTGCACGTTATAAAACAACACAGACACACTGAAAGGTGACTCATTTCTACAGCAGATATTTTGCATGAACGAACTATATTAATCATTATGTACCCTTCCTCTGTAAGCATCCCCTAGCATGTGGGTCCTAAGGAAATAGTAAAAATTCCCATCGAAGGAGGTCAATTCGAATTCCTTCAAAGGCGTTTGTATGGTGAAGCGAAAAAGACATCTAATGCCATTTCCGTAATTTGGAGTCGACCTTTCTGAAAGCCTTATTGTATAAAGCTTTTCTTCTGATTACATTAAAGAGTTTCTTCTTGCAATCTGCAGCGTATAAAGTAAAATAAAACGAAGTAAAACGGAATACCAACGCCTAACGCACTATCTCCAACCAGGATTAGAACTGCTGACCCACAGCTCGGTTGCATGCGAGACACGAGCAGAACCACACTTTTTTTTTTTTTTTTTTTTTATTTATTTAATGCCTCTTCAATGGCTAACGGAACAAAACAAAATTTCTCAACTGTTGATTCATAAAAAAAAAAAAAAAAAAAAAAAAAAAAAAAAAAAAAAGGTTCCTCAAATGTCAATGTAGTAATTTCTACCGATATCTAATTTCCAAATATTTTATCTTTCAATCTTAATGTATTTTCCTGAGCCTGATACTTTATCCGACACTTTGTCGACATATTGAGTTGCTCGTCATGTGTTTATGTCACGATTTTCAGTAGCAGCATTGCCGTTTCAGGGTTCTGCTGAGGCCTTCACGGCTACCGTAGCGGCCGCGGGGCCCATGACGTCCCCACCGTACTTCACCCTCAGCAGCTGTCCCCTACTTTAGCATGCATTCATTATTTTACCTTATCCCACACCCTGTCTCTCAAACAATGCTTTTAATCTATTTCCAAAGCGTTTTTGATGGCTTTTCCTCTTACGTTCTTTGTAATATTCTGTATGTAAATACTGTTCATATTCCAGAATATTAGCGTCGCCTCTGTTGTGAATGACATAATTTATGTAATGGCCAGTCAGCCATACAATAGCATTATTCTTCTGTTCGGGAGAAGAGACATTTTGTGGTATAAGTATATCATTTATTGTGATTTCTCTACCATCGGTGCCTTTTATAAAGGCAATCTGTTTCTTTACATCATCCCAAATATTTTTGTTTCCTCCACAGACAAAACGGTGTTTTATGGTGTCTGCTGCTGGACATTTCTGACAGACGTTGGTATTGGTTTTCCCAATACTACACAGTCTGTCATTTGTACAGATGATATTGTTTACGACCTTATACCATGCTGTCTGCACATCTGAAGGCAATATTTTATTATGAATGTTTTTCCAAATGGACTTCCAATTTTGATTTGGATTCATTTGTTCCATTTTATTTCGTTTTTCTTTCGTTTTAAGATGGTCCATTATGTACTTGCAAGTTCGATTACGTTTATCTTCCATGATACTATACAGGTAACTTGTCTCTTGGTAGAAGCACCGAATGTGCTTCAACTTATAATGTATCCTATTTATATTGACAGGTGGTTGCAAGCTTTCGGGTTTTACGGCATTAAATAGGCCGGATGTGACACTGTTTGGATAAGCTTCTATAATCCGAAGAGTTCGTTTAATGAAAAGTGCTGTAGCCTTACGACGGATGTCAGTGAGTCCTAGGCCTCCATCTTCAGGCTTCAGTGTTATCGTAGTGACGGCCACCCTAAAGATCTCACCTTGCCAAATATATCGGCAAAGTGTAGTCATGATATTTTTCGAAATGTCTATAGTTATGGGGAATATTTGTCCCACGTATATTGCCTTCGAGAGAACAGCACAGTTTATGATTTTAATTTTCTGAATCAGGTTTAAATGTCTAATTCGGTTTAGTATTAGTGCACCTCGAATATTTGCTGATGTCTTCCTCCAATTTATAGTTATGGTCTTTAAAGGATCTCTGTAAAATGTGATACCTAAGGCTGTGTGATGGTCCACTGATGGCGCCCACTCTAGTCTAACATTTGTAAATCCGTTAAGATTTAAGAACGAGCTCTTTGTCTCATTTATTTTGGCTCCTGTAGCACTGCAATAGAGCCGAACGAGTTCCGTCAGTATTTCTACATCCTCTGAACTTCTTACAAGTACGCCAACATCATCAGCGTAGGCATTAGTTGCACGACTTTCGCCTAATATAGTTATACCCTCTAGCTCATTGTTAAGCCGTCGTAATAAGGGTTCCAGGGCAACAATGTATAATAGCATTGACAACGGACTGCCTTGAGGGACGCCATTTTTAATCTCTATTGTTCTGCTATAATGGCCATTAATTAAAATTTTTGTTTTTATTCCTTTCAAAATATTTCGTAAAACAACCAAGTAATTTTCTTGAAAACCCATGTATTTCATTGTTTGGAATAAATATTCGTGGTTCACCCTGTCGAAGGCTTTCGAAAAATCTATAAAAGCTATGCCTGCTCTGGCCAAGGTCGTAGAAAAAATCCCGATGATGTCCCTGTACTCGGACACAGTCTTAAAAATACTCCTACCAGGAAGACATGTTTGATGTTGTCCAATTATTTTATCCAGGACAGGTCGAAGTCTTTCTTTCATTACCCTAGCTATGATTTTGTAATCAGAGTTCATTAAACAAATTGGCCTCATTTGTGTCAGTTCTTTTACTTCTCTGTTCCTTCCTTTAGGCAATAGTACAGTAACGCTCTCTTTCATTTCGTCAGGAACATGCGCTCCATTTAATGCATCATTAATGACATCTGTGAATTTGTTGCCTATGATGTGCCAATAAGTTAGATAAAACTCTAAGGGTAAACCATCTGGGCCTGGCGATTTTTTGACAGGTGCAGTTTTGAGTATGTCTAGAACCTCGTCGCACGTTATTTCACTTTTGAGACATCTATTTTGTTCCTCAGTTACGCTGTTATCGATGCCACTGTCTCTGAATAATTCCGTTGCGTCGGACGGTGTATAGTGGTCTTCACTGTATAACAAGTTGTAAAATCGGTGAGCCTCGTTTAAAATATCTTTTTGTTGCTCTAAAATCGCATGGTCTTCAGTGCGGAGTTTCTCTATAAAAGTTCTCCTTCTATTCTTTTCGTGTTGAATTAGGTGGTAAAGCGATGCAGTTTCTTCTTCCACCGTAGTTCGCACACACGATTTTATTCGAAGTCCTTCCATTTGTTTCCTTTTGAGACTGATCAGGGTAGCCTTTACTTTATTGATGTTGATTCTGACTGCCTCTGACATTGGCATTTCATAGAGATCCCTCAAACAAGAGTAATGAAATTCTACAGTGTCTCTAAACCACCTAGCTCTTTCGCGTCCGAATGACATTAGAGTTGATCTTAGTTTCCGTTTTGCACAAAGCGTCCACCAATCTATAGTGGACCGATATTTGCGAATTTGTCTTAAAGACGTCTGCCAAGCTTCGTCTATTTGCTCAGCTAAAGCAGTTTCGGGAAGCATGTCAATGTTTAGTTTCCATAAAGGCCGGCCCCAGTATGTCTTCTGCTTCGTGAGTCCGATGCTACACCTCACCGCTAGATGATTGGAAAATGTGGTGGGTATTACTTCGACTGCACTGATACTAGTCCCAAAATTTGATGAAACATATATCCGATCAATCCTGCTTTTCGCTTTGTTGCTGAAGTACGTAAATTTGACAGACGTTGGGTGTTTTAATTCCCATACGTCCTTCCACTGCAAATTCTCCACGAGGCTCATTAGTTCTTTGGAGACATTGAAATTCGGTTGTTGATCCTTTCTGTTTATGACACAGTTCCAATCTCCGCCAATGATAACTTCGGCAGGATTGTCTTTCAGTAAAAATACGATATCATTTTTTAAGAAATTGATCCTATCCTGGCGAGCATTGGTTCCGGATGGTAAGTATACATTGATGACAGTAATATTTAAAATCTTGCACCTTATGCCTCTCCCGGAGTCTAAAAAGCAGGTATCGGTGACCTCGATTCCATCCTTGACTAGTACGGCGGTGCCACATGATCTTTCTGGGGCTACATTTAAAATTTCTTTGTATCCCGCGATGTCTAAGCGGGTAAAAAGTACTTCCTGTAATAACGCAACATCTGTATCCGATTGGTAAAGGAAGTCTTTAAGGGCAGCGATTTTGGTATTACTTCGGATCCGGTTCACATTTAAGGTCGTAATGTGATAAGTTTGCTGCATTTTAAGTATCGGTTGTGACAATCTGGCTATATTCTAGGAGTACTGCTATTCCGGTTTCTCTTGTCTCTGAAATTGTCACATTCTTCCATCTTTGTACTATTTTAATTGGTCTTTTCATTTATTGCTTCCGCAAGGAAATCATCTTGTTCCCTGTCGTCTGCCCAAGAGAGACATGCGGGAGAACGAGTATCTATAGTAAAGGATGAATTGTCCGTTCCTGTTGGTCCTTGTCTGGTCGCGTCGGCGTCTTCGAATACTCTGGTATCCACGTTCAGTCTGTCGTCGATTCTCTCCAGTGAATCTCCCTCACCCGCCTTTGCGTTTGCTCTGATGGTACGTAGCCTCTCCCTTAACGGAGGAGCCAAGGTTTCTGCGTTTTGATGAGCCAGTCTCCGCTTTTTGTTGCGTTTCCGAGATTTCCTGGGCGACCTGGACCGCTCTGGAGATGTATCTGGCGACTTTTCGGAAGAATCCGGTGATGAAACCACTGCCAGAGGATTTTCCTTTAATTCGGTATAATCACTGAATTCGGTTGTGGCACACTGTGCCATTTGTGTACTAATCTCTTGAGGACGTGATGGGGTGTCACATCTGTCGTCCGCTATTTGGTTGTCAATGGTGCTGCTGTTAGCGTTACTGTCATCATGTTCTTCGTCATTCAAATGACACTCTGGAACTTCTGAGTGTCCCCCATTTCCTAATCCTTCTTTTTCATGAATGGAAATTACTGTGGACTGAGGGGCAGATGTTCCAAAATTATCGCTTGCAGGTTTCACCTGTGTAGAAGAAACAGGGGAAACATTCGGTTCATTTACCGGGAGTGTGGATAGACCTGCTTCGAAAACAGTTTCGTTTTCGTTATGATGTTCTACAGTTACTTTATTTGCGACCTGTGGGGGAACTGTTTGATTCTGCACAGCATCGCACACATCCATGTTGCTTGAGCTACTGTCCTGGACCACAGATGAGTCTCCCTGTTCTACTAGTTCCTGAGCCATCGGTCTTCTTTGCGAAGCGGCAGCAGCGTATGTTAACTTCATCTGTACTACAGGCCCTGTAGTGGTACCCTCGGCATTTGATAGTTGCGGGACTCTCCGCCTACTGCATTCAGCACGAATGTGCTCAGTGGAGTTACACAGCGCGCATGTCCTCGGCTGACCGTCATAGATAACGAGGGCCCTATACCCACAAATGTTTACGAAAGATGGAATGTGTCTCTGCAGCTCTATTTTAATCTGGCGGACACCATTCAAAACCGGAAACATGTGTGGTTCAGACCACTTTTCCTCAACATTTGATATTATTCTACCATACGCCTGAAGGACTCTGTTTATTTCAGCAGCCGGTATCTCGAAAGGAAGTTCGAATACACGAACGGTCCGTATTCCCATTCCAGCAAATGATACGATAACGTCACTAATTGCGCCGTTAGAATGTTGAAACTTCATTGTTCCTCCACATTTTTCGACAATTGACGCACATAAATCACAGCTCGAGAGCTTTACATAAGCAGCAGGACTCACAATCGACAAATGTACACCTACAATATCATCTGGATTTATCATCACTTTTTCAGAAAGCCACGTTCTAACCTCCATAGCTATAGGACGAATGAAACTTCGGTCAAATATGAATTTCACTGTGTCTTTTCTTTGATAAGTTTGAGTACTCATGTTGTCTTTCAAATCACAAAGCAAATAGTATAGTGTTAGCGCGCTGGCAGCAGCGACTAACCTGGAGCGCACGTAAACAGCCTTGTTGACAGCGAGGCGTTCGTCCGGGGCCGCCTCACGTCCGTCCCGCTAGGCGGAAAACTCACGAACAGCCAACCACACGCTGCTGGCTGGTGCCCTCAGTCTCTCACATATTCAATGCTGAGCCTCTAACGTATCTCGAAAGTTAACCTGAACGTCACCTATGCGAATAAAAAAATTCCTTGAGTGCAAAAGTTAAATTTCTGTCTCTGATATCACATGGGCATTATACAGCAATTGTCATGAAAGTAGAAGAGGAATGTCAAGTGAACTTAGCTAGACAACTCAGTACCACTTGCGGAAGTAATTGCACTGTCACAGTGTTGCCAAATATTAGCAACGATGTTGCCAGTTCTTAGCTGTACTAGAAAGACCTGTGTAGCGATAAGCGACGCGAAATCGCCCTCGTCTCATACGGGCTTCAAGAGGGAAGTCGCGGATTTTGGTTAATACGCGGCGCAATCTCCTGATAGTTTCCATCGTCAAACTTTAGGATGCAGATATTTAATTCGCCCAATGAGGCCGAAAACAGCGTTATAATATCAGCAAATCACTAGAGAAGTTAAACATACTGATATTGTTCTTGAAACATACGGCAGGTCAAAGACTGAGATATGTAAACTTCCATCACGATTTCAGTTTCACCTCCCTCCTCCCCCCAAAAAAATACTAAAACAATTACTTTGTTAGATTTCAGCAAAAGCTACTTTGTTTTTAATTTTTCGTGAAAAGTTACTGTAAATCAACGTTGCCTCATCCGTCACGGAAAACTTCGCATCTTGGAAGTGACTGCGTTTCAAAATGCAGCCTTACGACCGCACAAGTAATATTTCATGTGTTGGTTTGTTTGAAAGCCAGATGAAACATAATCAACTGATTATGTGTGCAACACAGTAATTAGTTCATTTGGGGGTTCAGAAGACAGGATACTTAAAAATACGGCCATGATCACAGAAACTAAACTGTGTATGTGAGAAATGTGCAATTCTGAGGTTTTTCATCTGCAAACATATACATATAATCCATAGACTACTGACCAGCTTATTGATTTCCCAGTGTTACAGCCTTGTTGGCCCAACAAATGATGATGAGAATCCGAATCCATGTGTATGACGGATTCTTCGAATTATGCCACCCACGACTTGCATGTGTTGTTGCTTAGTATCTGTCGTCACGATGATAAATCAACAGAAATTATTACAAATTTTTTGCCTACTTTTTCATATAGTTGTATTTTCCGTAAAACCACACATTCTCTCCGGTCTCTTGCCCACATGGGAAAGAACGCTTTTGCAACTGAATTAATGATAATAATGATAGTAATCAATGGCGTTCACCTCATTACAGCAGAATGATAACGATTACAATAACAATAGAAAATGCCGATCTCTTGGTTGACACACTGAAATGAGTTTTGGTATTTTGTTGCTGAATACCGTTTAGGACATTTTTAAGAGGAGAAAAATAGACCCAAAGCCACACACATCACTAGTACAACGATATCTCACTAATCAACTATGCTTGCTGTAGATCAGGAGACGAGAATAGCGTACCGACCTAAATTGAGAGTACTGGTTCAGTTGTCTGGCATTTGTTGGCAGTTAATACATTCCCGACATAAACCACAAAATTGTTTGCAATTTAAACAGGGGTCGACCTTCCTGCGGTCGAAAATTTAATTCAGGATAACAGAATCATATTGAGTCAATGACCAAACTCATATACTCAAGAATATTGGAAAATACTTCGAATGCTGGAAATGAGGAAACGATCAGAGTAGTCTAGCGTTGTAAGCAATACTGCCAAGCAATAGCAAGAACTTCTTGGGCATCCCACAATATCCTCATTCCTACAAACAGCAGGCTAACTGGCTTTTAGCCATGCTGTGCTACCAAAGGCCATTCTAAGTAAGGCTTCAGTCCGAAAGCAGACAACAGCATTGAAAAATGCTAATGAAAAGATGACTTACATTCATCAACTTCCGGGGAGAGTTTCTTTTAACAAAACGAAGAAAGTGCAAAACGACTACTTTCTCCAAAATTCCTACGGACTGTTGTCCCAAAATGGATGTATATACGTTCAGTCTTGTCATACACGGCTCACATTCCAGGAATATCACAAAAATGAGTATCTGGCGTGTACCGTCTTAGAGCAGCTATTACGGAAGTTTTTACCGATAATCATAAAACTGACCAGACGGGTTTTGGTGCAGAATATAGCGACTTCTATTAGATCCGCGTAACCTTTCCCGACAAGAAACTGTTTTCTTCGTATAATGATGACCCTGTTTAGGTGAATTATAATGTTACTGTTTAATGTTGCTTCAGAAGAACTTTTTGCATTAAATATATTTATCTTTGCACGTGCTTCAAAGTAATTGTAATGATTAGTTTCCCTTCAAATTAATCCATTTATTCGATGTATTATTTGTAAAGTAATTTCAACCGCGAAAAGTGAAATTGTACTATAAACCAAATAGTTTGGTTACTTTAGGTCTATTGTCCATGGGCAGAACGCTTCCATGTGAAATATCTCCACGAAAGGCAGAGAGGCGGACGGTTCTCTTTCTTAGTACAGTTCGGCTCGGATAGCCGGTCCTATGTGGAGAAGAGATGTAATTGTGTGTTGAAGAAAAAAGTCATATCTAAGAAACCTGACTATTCATTTTATTTTTCTCCTGTATTTATATTTTTTCAGGCTTATATTCGCCTTTACTTCCCACAAAATAATGAGATATCTTTTTCTCTGCAAGTAGCATTAAATTTTCCGTTGTCTCTAGATGGATCATACTTTGTCTCTGCCGGTCTCAGATCTCACGTCGAAAGAAAAATGTCCTCCACATCATTCATTTCGCAGGAGGCGGTCGTATATTTACCATTCGTATATTTACTTGTACGAATATTGTTCGCAAGCGTAAATAGTCTGCTCTTGCTGTTCGTCTCCTATTCCCTATAATTCTCCTCGTGAATTGGATGAACTGTGCTTTATTATTGTTAGTGCCATTAGTTTTTATTTCAAGTTGAGCTTTGAATTTGTATTTTTTTATTACCGTTACATTTGTTTGTTGAGTATGTTTGACAGTATTGGTCATCAAGTTCTCATATCCATTAACATAAGCGTGTTAGAGCTAATGTATAACGATCATTTTTGTCTTGTTTCATCTGTACAACTTCCTCTCAAAATGTGGAACACTTATTTTAACACCCTTCATTTGAAACCGATATGTAGGCAGTGGACATTCACGGATTACTCATTTATTAACGTCATTGATAAAGATAATTAGGATCAGATTTATTTACAAATTTTGTACTCAGTCCATTTAATTAAATTACAACCCTCCGCATTCTACGGCATCTGTTCTAAATCAAAAAATAAGAGATGCGTCAATACGTTTATTTACTATCTTTTAACAAGCAACAGTGCAATTGCTTTCCATAATACTGATTTAAACCGTGGCACAATTCATCGATCAATTTTAATTTTAATCGTTGTAACACGTATTTATTAGGTTGCTTTATTGTCTATTGTGTGTTTCTTACAAATTTTACAATTGATTTTATACTAACGATAGGCCAGAAACTTAATTAACGTAACTCAGAACCGTGTGACAATGCAATATCTACTCGCGTTCATTTTTGCTAGTTGGTGCAGTGGTAACACACTGGATTCATATTCGGCCATTTGGATTTGAATTTTCCATGATTTTGCTAAATAAGTCTAGGAAAATGGCGGAATGGTCCCTGCGGCAGTGTGCGGCCGATTTCCTTCCACATCCTTATCACAACGATCCGTAACCTTCCTTCTTTCTTTCGTGTCTAGTGTGCAATATTTTGTTTATGTTTCAGTGTGTTGGTACAAATTTTGCAGTTCATTTCAAACCTAATTCCCACTGAACAAGAGACCTTAAATTTCAACTCAACTTAGAACTGGATGACACTGCTACATTAAAGCCATTTCTTAATTGGTTTGTGGTGGAGGGCACTTTTTATACAACTGTTGTCTCCTCCAATTGCTGGTAAGACTTAACGTGAGTTCATATGGCCCTATCTTTTACCTTCGCGATCTTTCCGTGACTAATACGTACGAGGGGTAAGGTGACTTGGAAATAAAACAGATTTATCGAATGTCTCTGTTGTATTCTCATGCAAACGTTTGAAACTGAATGATAAATTTCACACATACAAAATTTGAAAAGTGTGAAACAATCATTTAAATGAAAAATGCTTGTAAAATGGTTTTAAAATAGACTAAGACGTATAAAGTAACTTTTTCCACTAGAAAATTGCTACCGCCTTAAGATAGTTCCAAAAAAATTTCGAATTTTTAATAGCTATGTCAGTCATCATAGTAACACTGGAACGTAAAGTGTTCTCGCTTCATGAGTAATGCTGGCAGTAGCGTTTAGTCGCCATCGACTTGAAGGGTAATTTATTTCATTAACATTCTGAAGTCAATAAGAGGTATGACGCGATGGCGGCAGCCACGGTCGTTTTGGTAAATGCGGCACAACGAGCGAGCGAAGGCGCGCGCATTTGGAAACGGAGAAGGTGGAGCGCGCCTGCTGGAGGGAAAGGATAGTTGTTCTGAATAGACGAAGCCATCAAACGGAGTCCAACAGATGTTCGGTAGACCTCCCCGAACTTTCGCGGTTTGACTGTAACATAAGAAATAAATTAAATTCACGAATTGCATTGAATGGTTAGTAAATTAATGTCGTCCGCTATCTTCCGACGCTACCGCTCGAATGATAATCTATCGACGTGAGATACATGGAACCTAAAAGTCGCCATAAAGTTTGTACTCTGAAACCTATCACCGCGCTGTAGCGAGCAAATTGCAACTAAAACTATGTCTGCAACGCATTCGACCATCAGACTACGTAACATTTTATGAAATCAACGAGGCAGGCAACAGTAAGACAGATTCGAAATCTATCGAGCATATCAAGGAACGTGCTAAAAATTAGCGTTTGATTCAAATGGAACGCTATTTAACGTTGCAAGATGTTATATCAATAACAAGTCGCTTGTAATTTCCATACTGACCTGCCGACATTTTATTTTATCAGGAAGCAAACTCTAAGGAAACTGGACAGAATTTGAGTATTTACGAAGACTTTTCTGCCACAAATTGTGCGTCTTTTTGTTATTTAATGGAGTAAAGTAAACATAACGATAAGGCCTACTTAGTATACAACCATAAACTGAGAAACCAAACTGGAAAAACTCTCAATGAGGTATTCATTGATATTTTTTCTTTACTCTTTTAAAATAGCTGGCCACATGGCACATATGCAATTTGGAGGGCACAGTGTCTCGAGCATGAGTGGAATTACGGATCCTAACATACAGGACGCCAGCTACAAAAGCTCGTTCATCAGGCCACCAATCAAGATTTTCCAACGTCGTAGCTAGGGTCTATTGTTTCGCAACTTTGGCATCATGTAGATGTGAGTCTGATTTGTAAATCTGCGAACAGTTGACTTTTTCTCCATTAAATATTCTGTAAAATTAATATCAGAATATGCACATTGTAGTAGCTGAATTGTGTTCAAGAAGGTCGTTTCATACATTAACTACTCCTACTTTCTTTCATGTTGCGAGCAATTTGCCTCAGCTGTAACTCAATGAGGTACGGTTTATAGCAGTAATGTCTAGCTGTATAATAGTCACTTTCTAAACACCTAGCTTATTTCGAAATCGGGTCAGATTTGTTGCAAAAGCAGGATCTTATCAATTCATCTCGTTATGTCTTTCAAATGTTCAAATGTGTGTCAGGCTTAAGGGACTTACCTGCAGGGTCATCAGTCCCTAATCATACAAACTATTTGTGAACCACCTTATACTAAAGACGACACAAACAACCATGCCCGAGAGGGGATTCGAACCCCGGATGGGGAACGGCCTCGCGCATCGTAGCATAGCGCCTCGATGCGCTCGGCCACTCCGCCGCGGCGTTACGTCTTTAAATTATCCGCTTACTGTCAAACAAAACCATTCGTGCCAACTGTCTCCTGGCAACCTCATAGTAGATGCCATAGCCACCTACTTCAAGAATATCAAGTGACATCACAAACAAAACGACAGAACATTTTCTTAAATGGATTTATCTGTTGTTCTAAAATGATGGTAAACTTTTAAATATGGATAAAACAGCTTACTTGTAAATTACTTTAAATGATGTCATCACATAAAGTAAATAAATTCTGAAACCGCATCAGCTGTTTTTTTAATTAAGATCCTTGGTTTACAGGTCCACGACCGTTTTCATGTTAAATATTTTTCATATGAAAATTCATTACAGAGACCCAACGTTCAAATCACTTTCATCTGTCATGGAAATAAAATTTCATTAAATAGACCCGGATATATGGAACCAGTCCAACAGAAATTATTACTGTCGTTCGGAATAAAATCCAACGACGTTAAAATATGGACAAATAGTCGCGTAATTTTGATTACATTATTGTCCAAGAAACCAGTAGATTGCCGACGAAGTGAAGGTGTTGAAACTAAAGAAGACTGTCTAAAGAATCGAAAAAAAAAGATGAGGCATTTGTATTTTGTTTCTCTTTGCATCAAGTATTACGGGAACGTAAAAAACTTACTAATATGCACAACTACACACTTTCTCTATTTTGTTTCAGTTTCAAGAGGACTAAATTCAAAACATGCTTATCTAAACATAATTTGTTTATTACACTGCGTCGATGCTTTGGGTACATTTCCATAATAGCTGCTCATTTAGGTAATATACCTTGAATGTGAGACGCGCATGACAAGACACAACGTAGATACAGTTCGTTTTCGAACTACAGTGCCTAGTATCATTGGACAAAATGATCGTTCGCACTACTTTTTCGTTTTGTTACAGAAAGCTCTCACTGAAAGTTGGTGAGGGTAAGTGTTTGATACCTTACTGTTTAGTGACAGATGGGGCAACGTTCATTTCCAGTAACATTTAATGAAATGAAATCTAACAAAGTAATTGCTTTTGTCTGTTTTTAGGGGGGGGGGGGGGGGGGGGGGGACAATATCAGTATGTTTCACTTCACTTCACAACAAGGCTGTAACACTGGGAAATCAATAAGCTGGTTAGTAGTCTATGGATTATATGTATATGTTTGCAAATGAAAAACCTCAGAATTGCACATTTCTCACATACACAGTTTAGTTTCTGTGATAATGGCCGTATTTTTAAGTATCCTGTCTTCTGAATCCCCAAATGAACTAATTACTGTGTTGCACACATAATCAGTTGATTATGTTTCTTCTGGCTTTCAAACAAACCAACACATGAAATATTACTTGTGCGGTCGTAAGGCTGCATTTTGAAACGCAGTCACTTCCAAGATGCGAAGTTTTTCGTGACGGATGAGGCAACGTTGATTTACAGTAACTTTTCGCGAAAAATTAAAAACAAAGTAGCTTTTGCTGAAATCTAACAAAGTAATTGTTTTAGTATTTTTTTGGGGGGGAGGAGGGAGGTGAAACTGAAATCGTGATGGAAGTTTACATATCTCAGTCTTTGACCTGCCGTATGTTTCAAGAACAATATCAGTATGTTTAACTTCTCTAGTAATTTGCTGATATTATAACGCTGTTTTCGGCCTCATTGGGCGAATTAAATATCTGCATCCTAAAGTTTGACGATGGAAACTATCAGGAGATTGCGCCGCGTATTAACCAAAATCCGCGACTTCCCTCTTGAAGCCCGTATGAGACGAGGGCGATTTCGCGTCGCTTATCGCTACACAGGTCTTCCTAGTACAGCTAAGAACTGGCAATATCGTTGCTAATATTTGGCAACACTGTGACAGTGCAATTACTTCCGCAAGTGGTACTGAGATGTCTAGCTAAGTTCACTTGACATTCCTCTTCTACTTTCATGACAATTGCTGTATAATGCCCATATAATATCAGAGACAGAAATTTAACTTTTGCACTCAAGGAATTTTTTTATTCGCATAGGTGACGTTCAGGTTAACTTTCGAGATACGTTAGAGGCTCAGCATTGAATATGTGAGAGACTGAGGGCACCAGCCAGCAGCGTGTGGTTGGCTGTGTGGTTCTGCTCGTGTCTCGCGATGCAACCGAGCTGTGGGTCAGCAGTTCTAATCCTGGTTGGAGACAGTGCGTTAGGCGTTGGTATTCCGTTTTACTTTGTTTTATTTTACTTTATACGCTGCAGATTGCAAGAAGAAACTCTTTAATGTAATCAGAAGAAAAGCTTTATACAATAAGGCTTTCAGAAACGTCGACTCCAAATTACGGAAATGGTATTAGATGTCTTTTTCGCTTCACCATACAAACGCCTTTGAAGGAATTCGAATTGACCTCCTTCGATGGGAATTTTTACTATTTCCTTAGGACCCACATGCTAGGGGATGCTTACAGAGGAAGTGTACATAATGATTAATATAGTTCGTTCATGCAAAATATCTGCTGTAGAAATGAGTCACCTTTCAGTGTGTCTGTGTTGCTTTATAAAGTGCACTGAAACGTATTCACATAATTTAGCTCATATATTTACCATAAGGAATCAAACAACGGCACTAAACATTGTAGTGCAGATACGCAAAGTGTCTTGATGAAAACATATGAAGTGATGACAATAACAAATTACACGAAGGGCTTTTCTGAAAGGAAAAGGATCGCGATTTAAACCAGAAATAAGTGTTAAACATCGTAGAGTGCCATTTGATTGGATCAATGCCTATGAAAATGTTTTGCCTCTCTAATGTATTATGTATTAGTGTAATAGTATGTTCATCATTAAAAATGGGTGGTCTGCTCCGTTGATATCGTGTCTGAAATACACATCGCAACCTTATTTTTTTTTATTATTTTTTTTTTTTTTTTGATCACCACTCAGCAACACTGCAGCATTTTACGTATCCAGGGCGATGAGCGGCAGCAGGCGCTGTGGGCAGAGGGCGAGGCAGCGCTGTGTAGCGCCGCCACCGCTGCTGCCGGCGAGTGGGCCGCGGAGAGCTCTGCCAAGTGCTGCGGCCAGAGGCAACAGTGGTATTGGGTCGAAATGTTATTACTAGTGTATCAAAAACTGAAATACGTTACGCATATGCTTCCCTTACACATGTGGCATCAGTACGCACGAGGAACGTGAATTTAAAATTTTTGTCAACAGTCGGTTTCGATCGCCAATACTTTCACATGCACGTCACGCACTTTACCGCGGGACCACGGATGTAGCTGACCTACACAACTTCTAACAGCACACAAGAAGTACTGTATGAACTCCCGCAGTCTGCAGTGTTGCCAGATTGTGCAGATAGCCGGACTTAGAGCGAATCAGCGCGGCCACTTTTATTGTCCCATGTCGCGATCGGCTCGGACTTAGGCTCAGCGGCGGTCGGCCGACGGCCAGGTTTTTTGTCAAAGAGTGTACATACACAGCTGTTGAGTTTAACGATGCTTCCTAGCAGCAATAAGTTTTATGAACTTGATAATGGGATAATGTCGTCCCAAAACATGTCGTGTTGACATATATATTTTATTATTAACAACTGGTGTGTAAATTACAGTAATAATTGAAACAAGTGGTTCAGGTAAACTGCAGAAATTAACTGGTTCGTCAAACTGGTCCCACAGGTTTCAGTCTTGTATCCTTTGCTGTTCTTGGTATATATTAATGGTTTATTCAAATCCAGAATATTCAAATGTTTGTAAATCTGTCGGACTTCAGTGCTGGATTATTAGTCTTTAGCTGACAAACTACTTAAACGAAGGTAAACCAACCTAAGGACAACACAAACACTCATGCCCGAGGGGGGACTCGAACCCCCGACAGCGAACAGCCGCGCTCACCGCAACACGGAGCTACATGTATTGATGGTGTCGTGACATTAACGTATGGAACTGTATACACTGTGTTTTGTTTAAATATAATAACAGACCATTTGCAGAGAACCAGTAACTAATTTTCTGAAATGTATTATTTACAGTTTAATCAGTTAATATTATTTGTCGGTTGTGATTACTACTCTAGTATCATCAGTGAAAAGAAAGAGCTTTGCAACACCGTAAATACAGCATGGAAAATCATTAATACATACCAAGAACAGCAAAGGACCCAAGACTGAACCCTGTGGGACCGCATTTATGATAGCTTTCCTGTTTGACGGATCAGTTGATTTATGCAGTTTACCTCAACCAAATAATTAACTTTCTTCACTTCTCCATTTAAGTATGAATTAAACCATTTGTACACTGCTCTACTAACCACAATACTTCAATCGGATAGTACGCCTGAAAGTGACAACTAGTCGAAACGTTGCAACAAGATGACTCCATGTATCGACTGTTTCCAACAGTTGGTGTTGCTCCTGCGAGGCACCGATATTTACGACACACCTATACCTAATCGTCACATGTGTAGCAGGCGGCGTCCTTTTCAGAGGCAGCTACGGTGCCCTGGCCTCGCTCTTGGTTATCGCCGGGCTGGTAACTGGACGATTGCTCATCCCTGCTGCCCGTCATGTGATTCTCATTTCGACACTTCGACCCCGCGCCACTTAGCTGCCAGTGACGGCTTCATTAGAGGGGTCCCCCAAGAACAGCTTGTCGCCAGACCTTGAGTGGGAGGCGAGGCTCATCAGCTCCCACCTGGTAGTGTTTGGTTTATGCACAGGTCTGCCGGTGGCACCGCAGCCTCCATATGCACGGTGCTTCAGGAGGAATCTACAACCTCTGACAATAAAGTTTGGTGAATAGTCCAATAACATTAGCATAGATCAATTGTGATATTAAGAGTGTATAAGCATTGTTGTTGTTGTTGTTGTTGTTGTGGTCATCAGTCCGCAGACTGGTTTGATACAGCTCTCCACGCTACCCTGTCCTGTGGGAGCCTCTTCATCTGGGAATACATACGGGAACCTACATGCTTTTCAATCTGCTTACTGTATTAGAACTTCGGTCTTCCTCTACGATTTTTACTCTACGGACTTCCTTCTAAGGCTAAGTTGACGATTCCTTGATGTCTCTGTGTCCCACCAACGTATCCCTTCTCTTCCTCAGGATATGCCAAAACTCCCCAATACTGTTGAGCACCTTCTCATAGTTACGTAATCTACCCATCTAATTTTCATCATTCTTTTGTACATTTCGAAAGCTTCTATCGTCTTTTTGTCTGAACTCCTTATTGTTCGCGTTTCACTCTCATATAACGCTACACTCTCGACAAATGCTTTCAGAAAGGACTCACTGACATTTAAACTAATATTGGATGTCAACAAATTTCGCTGCTTCAGAATGGCTTTTCTTCCCAAAGCCATTATGCATTTTCCATCTTCTTTACTTCGGCCATCAGATGTTATCTTATTACACAAATGACAAAACCAAGCTACTACTTTTATTGTCTCACTAGCTGAATACCCGACGTTGCCCGGGTATTTATTTATTTATTTATTCCTGCCTTGACTTAGTACTTCTCGTATTTCTTCTCTCTCTGTCCATCTATTTTTTTCTTCTAAAATCATGTTATATTTTATCGGAGAATAAATAAGAAATAAAGCTGTCTTGCATGATGTACAAAATTATAAGTGCAGTATCCAGATAAAGCAAGATAGTAGTGAAAATACAAATGACATAAAATTCGTACGATCTCATATTTATTGAATTATATTTTGAACAATTGTATAATTTTTCAGGTATATATTCATTTGTATAAGTGCTTATGCCTGTAAAATCTTTTGGGATTTCAATTAGTAAAAAGAAGTAATAAATTAAAACTTGTTGCGGGATGGGGCTGTTTTCCATGAAAGTTACTGTTTATGTGCTCCTTTCTCAAGGAAAAAATGTTCAAATGTTTGTTAAGCTTATGGGACTTAACTACGGGGTCATCAGTCCCTAAACTTACAAACTACTTATGAACTACTTACGAACTAGGACGGCACAAATATCCATGCCCGAGGGGGGATTCGAACCCCCGACCGTAGTGGCCCTTTCTCAAGAACTAAGTGTCCTACTGTGATACTATTTAGACAGTACACTAAACTATATGCTTGTTTCCTGTCTGTAAAAATTCCTGCGGCTACAATTTGTAGTGTAGAAATTATAAATTGTAACGTCACACCGAATCCCGTAGTGTTAGTGTTAGTTACTGTTTACGTGCTCGTATCTCATGAACTACGTGTCGGAATGTGATACAATTTAGAAGCTACATTCAACTATTATGTGTATACTGTCTGTAAAATTTCCTGTCTCTACAATTTGTACTGTTCAAATTATAAATTGTAACGCCATACCGAGAGCCGTAGTTTTACTCCATAAACAGCGGAAAAGTAGTAAGCGAGAAACTTTTTTCCTTTCATCATTTTACTATGATTGCCAGCGAGAGAAAGTTTAATAAAGGTTTGAAATTCTGTTTAAAGTTTGTTACAAGTCACTAAGTACTGTCATTCTCATACAGTGTATTTCGAAAGTTTCGCAGCATTATATGGCATTTTTTTGCGATTTCTATTGGTTATGGCGTAATATCTTTTTAACCATGTGTCGTATGTCATTCTTAACCATGCAGCAATTGTTACCTCACGGTAAGGAATGTGTGTACCAAATTTGGTTGAAATCGGTCCAATGGTTTAGGAGAAAATGAGCAGCAATTTTTCGGGCATCTCATTGTCTATGACGTCATATCTGGTGAACTATATATCGTATGTGATTCTTACACTTACGGCGACCGTCCACATGGATTGAAGCTTACAAAATTTCATAAAAATAGGAACGAAACTATAGATTTGTATGCAACACGTACAAATATACGGACACTCTGCTTTATATATTGGAAGATTACCTAATCTAATTCCTTCAGTATCGCCTGATTTTCTGACACTACATTCCATTACCTTCGTTTTACTCTTGTTAATGTTCATGTTATACCTTAGTTTCGAGACACTGTACATTCCGTTTATTTGCTATTCCACGTCCTTTACTGTCTCTGACAGAATTACTGTATCATAAGCAAACCGCAAGATTTTTGTCCCCTCTTACTGGACTTTAATTCCGTCTCAAAATTTCTCTATGCATTCCTTCACAGCTACCTCAGTGTACAGATTGAACAACATTGGGGAAAGGCTACAACCGTGTCTTACTCCCTTCCGAACCACAGCTACCCTTTCATGTCCTTAGACTCTTGCTTTTTGTACAAGTTGAATGTAACTTTTCGCTCCCTGTATTTTACCCTTACTACCTTCAGAATGAAAAATGAATCAGAAACTCCAAGTCGCCAAGGCGCAATAGGTGGGAAAATAACCGACGTGTAAAATACACTCAAGAAAGCACCTAAGTCGATCCGATTGTACTCGTCGGCTTCCTTAAACAGAGTCCTTCTAGAGCGCAGCTCCACAGTCTCCTCGCAAAACACGAGGCCAAACCCTCACTATAAAGCAAATGCCAATCTCTATCTAGGCGCCAACTTCCCACCAACACACGGACACTGCACCGAGATAGATGCGAAAACTGTCCACCTGCTCGGCGCACTGCAATGACAACAGTTCCTGCGCCGTTTGCGCTGCAAGTATTCCTCCGCGGGTCGGTCATTGATCCGAGCCTAACTGTACGTCTCTGGCTTGGCTCTGCCATTTGTAATGTCCTTCCAAATTTTACCGAAATCGACGATTGAAAAGTTAAGTGGTACCACCAATATAGACGCATCATGTAACAGAAGGTGTCTGTGTATACACTCGTAATAAATAATAATTATTTTAATGTGTGTTATTATCTTTGTACAATTAAAATACATAAACGTATGTACTGTATCTGGTTGTATCTTGTCTCTTGTCTGCTCTGGTCGATTCATGTATCGTGACGAGATTGTTTCTGATGAAAATGAAGGAAATGTTGTAATGAGGACTGTAAATGTGTTTGAACATTTTTGAAGAGTTAAAACGTATGTATTAAATGAAATAAGTGTAAGAACTTTAATTAGAAGTACCCTGATTATTTATATGAAATGCTAAAGAACGCCATTAGCATTTGTTGCAGCAAGTAGCAAACGACACAGATTGCATCACCCGCCGCCATTACGTGCCAAATATAGAATTCCTAACTGATAAAGCAAGGACAGTTGGAAAAGTAGGCTTAAGAAAGGCATAATAAAAAATAATATTCTATTTGAGCTCTGCAAAACCAAACTGGATTTATATAAAAATTACGCCAACTTCTGTGGTAATGTATGGTGAAATGTGGTATTTTACAAAGATCTATAAATTACGAAGTGCATAATTATTCAAAGTGACTATTATTGTTATTATGAGTGAGAAGTGATTAATATTTCATTAAATAATTTCCTGATAGCAAGATCTTAAAAAGTTGAAAGACAGTTTTCATTTAGCTTCAGTGAATTCAGGCTTTGCGATTTTACTTCAAGTTGAACTTTCAATTAAAGTTTCAATGATATACGTAACAGAGAATAATATTCAGAATTTCAATATAAAGGATAGGTTCCACGTTGACTTCAATAGGAAGTATTAACAAGATTTTCAGTGGAACATTATTTCTATAGCATTTATTGTGGGACTACTTTGTAAGAATACTCGCACCAGTTGAAGACCTTCAACTGAAATTTAACCTGACTAATCACGAGCCTGAGAAGGTTTATGTTTCATACATTTACTGAGCTAGCTGGCAAACTAAATAAATAATATAAAATACAAAGACAATATTTTAGAATATATGCTCACAAACCTAGCGATTTAATTTTTTTTTTTTCTTCTTTGGCCCACTTTAGGTTACGGTAGTAACACAAGAAATGGGCCTTCGCGATCGTCTTTTGACAGCTCGAAATTTAATGAAAATAACGGCTTAACCATTCATCTGACACGAAAATTGAATAACCTAATTAGTAGAGGGGAAAATTCTCTATAACTTCGATCTCTTGTGTTTTTTTCATATCTTGCATCGTTTCAGACATATTTGCAAAAATAACGGCGATTTGACGATGTCTGTCTGTCTGTAACATGTTTCCACTTCTTAGGTCGAACCGTTCAACAGGTCGGCACCAATTTTACAGACATAATTGTTGGCTATCAGAGACCAGAACCTCGCTTTTTCATATATTTCGGAAAATAAATACATTAGTAATGCCAAAAAAAGCTGTTTGTCATATAATTTTAATTGCAAAAAAGAAGTTCATATGACGCGAAAATTGAATAACCGAATTTGTAGAACAGAAAATTCTCTACAAATTGGCTCCCTTATGTTTTTTTCATATCTCGTATCGTTTGATATTTGCAAAAATAGCAGAGATTTGACACCGTCCATTGAATTAACGAAAACCAGCCGTTCGGAGACGTCACGTGACATTCGTCGGCCAGAACTCTCTGTGGCATACGCCATCTTGCGTTGCGTATTTGATGATTTTCTTATTGTAACTTACACATTGTCATTTCAAAGCAATGGCGCACTGAAGAATTAACAAAAACACTTCGTATTTCGTACAATAAATGACAGTCTAGTGCCTAAAAATGGCATATTAGCGTCAGTTAACAACTGCCATCAATAGTATGAGAATAAAGAACGCAATTTTTTTTTTCCTAAAAGGATTTCAGACACTCCTATTAGTTAAATAGAGCTATGTTCTTCAATGTTTAGAATTGTGCATATGTAAGAATGATCCCTCTAAAATGCGTGTTTGTTCTATTTCGTGAACATGGCGTGAAATACGTAACAACAAATTGAACACTGGTCTTCTGAAGCATATGCACGTAAACTGGGAGGATACTGCAATAATGAACATTCTGCAGAGAGTGCTGGTACAGGTAGTTTAGTATATAAAGGAAGTCCCAGATTTCTGTGGAAAACCGGCCGCGGTGGCCGAGGGGACTGAGGCGCTCCAGTCACGGTCTGCACGGCCACTACGGTCGGGGGTTCGAATCCCCCTCGGGCATGGATATTTGTGCCGTCCTTAGGATTACCTACTTCATAAGTAGTTTGTAAGTTTAGGGACTGATGACCCCGTAGTTAAGTCCCATAAGCTATACAAACATTTGAACATTGTGGAAAGTGTTCCTTAATCAAACAGAATGGAAGTGTATACATTGCAACAAATTACCTTGTTTATTATTTTTTCTAAGCGTTTATTCACTATTTTTGGAATATATTGAAAATCATTAATTAGAATCAATGTATCTACGACAAATGTACGCTGTGTTCCATCCAGGCTATAGTCACTCGTCCGAACGCCAAATGTACGCTATGTTCGTTTCAGCCTATAGTCATTCGTAACCAGTGCAGACAAATAAACTTAGAATTACCAAGGCAATACAGGTGATAATATTTTAACGGAAAAATATAATGAAAATGTGGGAGAGATATTAAAATGATAGTTCAAAGAGGTAAAAGTTCAAAAAGGAGTATGTTTGTCAAAGCTAAACTCAAACATCATATAATTTTGGCTGTTTGTTAAAATACGGTCAGAAAGAATATTACGTCTTGGGTGCATAGACATTACCACAATAGTAGAGTCGTAATCTTATCACCATATTTTTTTTATTATTTAGATTATTATTTTGGGCCAAAATGTTTGCAGAAACTTATAAAAAGTGGGCCGTAAAACGCGTCAGTGCGATTTTTTCCTAGGGCGCTAACGACGCAAATTTCGACGCACCCCTGGTGAGGGCCACGCTGGCGCTGACAATTCCAAGCGGGAAACTCCTCTTACAAAATCTTGGGAGGTCCGTCTGATAAATTACGGGCGCTTTCCTGCACTTTGCATGCGTTGCGATGGCTAGCAGCCGGTCCGCCATGGCGGCGCCGCCCCGCTCTCCTCACCCTGGGCACGCGCACTGCTCCTACGCAGGTATCGCGCAACGCACTCGGCGCTAAATACCGACAGTGCCGGAAGTTACCAGAGGGACTGATGATCCCGCAGTTGAGTCCCATACGTTTAACTGAGGTTTGAATATCTTCAAGAATGTGACGTGGTAAAATTAGCAATTTACACAGGGACATTTTATTTATTTGTAGCTACCACGCATTCGCTTTTACAACTATTTATAAGGTGTCTGCTCTTTTCGGACATCCACGCCATATAAAAAATTGTATACCTGCCCCAACACACAACTGACAGTTTCAATGCGGACGCATTAATACGCTCGGTCCCTTGCGGGAATCCAGTATAGACTGCGAGCAAGTGGAATCAAATGGGCAGGGGGCACTACAGTCGTAGTGAGCTACGAGGTGAGAATTTTGGTTGGAAGGGAAGCGTGCCTGGAAAGCTTAACTGGATCGGGCGCCGTGGCTCAGCGCGCCCGGTCAGGGGGCTAAACGCCCTCTGTAATAAAAAAGCTGAGCCAAGAACTCACCGAACAAGAACGAACAAACACGATCAGCGTCCGCAACGAATAGAACTACCGTACAGGAAAAAAAAAAAAAAAAAAAAAAAAAAAAAAAAAAAAAAAAAAAACTGGTTAAGGCGACTGCTGGCGCCAAGCAGGAAATCCGGGTTCGAATCCCAGTCCAGCGCAAACTTTCATCTTTGCCATTGGATTTATTTCAATGCCCTGAAACGGTCGAAATGTTTAAATATTTAGAATCTACTCAAATTGTTGATTAACTGCAGTCGGAAGCACTGAGACATTACCTTTATTCAGCAGTAATATCACAAAGTAGTAGTTTCAAATCTCATTAAGAGCCGAAGTTTGGAAGAAAATGAATTGTTAAAGTTTTTCTTCGATGCCAGAAAGTGTAACTAACCAACGTAAATGAACTTTTTTCATTTGAAACATTATTCTCTTACTTCCCAGCAAATGCGAGATTTCCGGATTACAATTTTTTGATAGCTGCTATAAGGCTGCGTTCATACTGCCGGCCGGACCGAGCCGAACCGAAAAAAGGGAAAAAATACAATATTTCTGAGTTTCATCTTGTAAAACGTTTTGAGGTATATACGAGCACCTCACATCGTTTTATCTACTTATTGTTTCTTAAAAACCTTTCGTTTGTCTGTGAAATAAAAGTGTCTACTTTTCAGTCCGCATGAACTTTTAGTTTCGCAACGCTTCTCACTCTATTCTGATGAAAATATGCGGTTAAAAAATATGATTTTTGGACACGTGGTAGTAAAACATCTCAGATTTCTAATAAATCATATACTTTTTCATAATTCATAATAGTCGTTTTCAAATGACGCTATTTGTGAGGTGCGTGCGCTTGTGTATTGATAAAGTTGGATAGCGGGCAGCTTACTGTTTTGTGCATTTTATACCATACACTACAGCGAGTGGTAAAAGTTCAGAAAAGTTTTTGAAATGGTCGCCGCACTGATATCTACCTCCTTTCACAAGTACTTGCGAGTTATCTGAGCGGCGTCATGCCACTATCGCAAGCCTTCGATCTCGGCGGATGTTGAGAGTAGAGTGAAGCACTGCAGCACTAAAAAAAGAAAAGAAAATGAATTGCTGGCCATGTGTGTCGCTCCCTCGTGATGTGTCAATGACCCATAACCAGAAAACAAGTATAAACTATTTTTTCTTGGTTGGCGACCGATTACAATTGACAATGATCTGCTTTGGTTTTCCATGAAGTCATACTTTATAAGAGGCATACAACTGATTTCTTGTCCACATTACACAATTAATGGAATATATATTTCGTGTTTGGAACTAGAAGAGAAGAATAAATTAATGTTAACTGCAACTTTGGTGTTGATTGCCTGAAATAAAATTTTCTAACATTGTACTTATTGGCTTTCTACTTGGAAGTGATAAAAGGAAGAAGCCCAAAATTATACTGAAATTCCTACGCTTGTCATATAATCTTTTTTCCGATTTTGTAGCTCTCGGAAAATGTTGAACCATAAGATAAAAATATTTGTATACAGCTTGTCCCACATAAAAACAATATCACACACACCCGAGATTAAAGTAAGAACGAACTAAGTAAAAAAAGAACAGATAAAAGTAACATTAAAAAAAATTAGTTACCTCCTTATAAGGGATGTTGCAAATGGTGTCATACGTGAGGTTTAACGCTTTTATGTGGGACACGCTATACTGTATTTTAACCCATCCCCACTTTCAAAGAACTCTACACCGATCTCAATGTTTTATTATTTACCTATTTTGTCAAGAAGCTGTCTGATGGGAAATGAGTTTCTACAAAAATTTTGATGAATCATCTGTTGACAATTTTCCTTGTCTCAATTTAAAAAAAAATCAAACTAAAAAAAAAAAAATCCGCTGATTTACTTTAGACTCCGACACTACCGGTCAAGTCAGTAAAGGGTGAAAAGTGTGTACCACTTCATTTCTTGTTGTCTTTTGTTCCTTGCTTCTTGGTGGGCTTGTCCCCAGCAACAAGGTATCCTCACCCACTGTCAGCTGAAGATCGAAGGAAACACGGTGGTCACCAAAACTTGTTCACTGCATTCTACTTAGAGCCAGCTAACAGGTCAGAGATTTTGTTATCTTATTTCTAATTGTTCTCAAACTATAGTAACTCATCGGATTTTAAGCACATAAGAAATAGGTGGTAATGGACTCATCCCATGTGTTTCGATATTTTGGAGATATTTTACTTATGAGAACAGCTAAAAACATTTCTTAATTTAGTATTCATTTTTCAGAATTAATAGTAATACAAGTGAAAATATGTTCTGTTTATTTTCTCAAGTGTTACTTAAAAAAAACTATCACGTGGAGAGACTTGTATTGAAAACAGGCTGCAGACGTGAGATACTTGTGCTGCAGAAGCAATACCATAGCCTAATCGGCTCACGCCGGAAATATTAAACATTCGGAATGTCGTAATTGCAAACAATGTGTTTAATCAAAATTTTGGTGAGTGCTAACAGTCATGTATTTAATAAAATGCATCTTTAACCATCAGCTGTTTCCAAATCCTTAAAATCGACTAGTTTCGGTCCAGGACCATCATCATACATAAACTACGCAAAAGTACAGAATAAAAGTAATTAATGTACACAATAAAAAATAAAGTAAGAAGCAAAATAGCACACTTAGGATGGAAAAGTGGAAGTACCAGACCTCTTTAATTGTGTTATAAATACTCAACAGGGTATTAAAACAGGTTAGTCAAAAGTATTAAATAAAATCTGGCTGAAAACAGCAGGAGTCGCTTTCATTAAAATTACAAAGGTCGTACTGGATTTTCCATCTATTGACACGATGATCACTCTCGTTTTGTCACTAGGAACACGACATATTTATGTGGATAGCATTTAATGTTGGAAGCTGTGATAATGTGTAATTGTACCACATTTTATTTGTTGGCGTAAACTTTTGATATAAACATTTTTTTTTCGAAACTTGTTGATCATGCACTTTGTAACTTTGTTTACTTAGGCTGTAACCAAAGAAGTTCCTCCAAAGATACTGCACACCCATTAAGAATGACTCCAAAATTGTATAATCAAATTTCTATAGCATAGGTTCTGATGGTCTTTGACTCACGCAGTGCACTCTTTTTATTCACAGTCCATTCTTGTATTTTATGATTGTATGACCTTTGTAATTTTAGTGAAAGTGACTCCTGCTGTTTTCAGCCAGATTTAATTTATTTGATGCTGTTGACTAACCTGTTATAATACATCCTGTTTATAACACAATTAAAGTAGTCTGATACTTCCTCTATTCCATCCTAAGTGTGATAATTATGCTTCTTACTTTCTTTTTTATTGTGTACACTAGTTGCCGGCATCGCCCGGGTACTTATACATTCCTGTCTTAAGTTGGTCAACCTCTCTTTCGCTTTTCTCTGTCCACCTTCTCTTTCCTTTTCTGTCCATCTCCTCTTCTCCCCCCCCCCCCCTCTGCTCTCTCTCTCTCTCTCTCTCTCTCTCTCTCTCTCTCTCTCTCTCTCTCTCTCTCTCTCTCTCTCTCCTCCTCCTCCTCCCTTCACCTACTCCTCTGACTCCTATATATGAAAATATAGGTAAATGCGCTAAGTTTCATGGTGACTGGTCAAACGGTGTCAAAGTCACAACGTACCCTCCACCATATTAAATTCACTGGCATGTACATTATAAAAATCTCCTTCATGAAAACACATATTTATGTGCTGACTTTCATGGTGAACAGTCAAATAATTTGGATGTTTGTTGTAACGTAGCATCCGCCATGTACCTAAGGAGGCTTACGAAAGGTAACCCCTGTATTAATTCGGTGTATAAGCTATCTCCATTCCACATTACATTCAGTTCCATCTAGCCTTTTCAACGTAAAGAGTAACAATGGTGTTAACCCACTGTAAGGTACCCATGAACCGAGTGGTGGCTTCCAAAAGGAAGCTCATCTATTAATAAGGGTATAAGTTATCTACATTCCAAATTTCATTCAAATATGTCGAGCTGTTTCAGCGTGAAAATAACGAATTGTGTTAACTCATTGTAAGGTACCCTCCGCTAAGCACCGTACGGTGGCTTACGTATTAGTCAGGGTATAAGCTACCTCTGTTCCAAAGTTCATTCATACCCGTCCAGCCATTTCAGCGTAAAGGCGTAAGAAACGAATTAACTAATTGCAAAGCACATTCCACCATGCACCATACGAACTCAATTTTAGTATGCCTATAACCTTCGCGCGAATGCAAGCAATGAGTTGACAAAGTTTTATCTCAATGGCATGTACGGTATGGCCGTGCATAAAATACGAACAAAAAGACAAAAAAATTTATTTTGATATATTAGATTTATGTATTTATTTTCAATCTCGCATTAAAACGTTACGTTGGTAACAACAAATTCCTTCTGCTGGTAGTTTTCACCCCAATGTTTCGATTGCCTGGTATGTATCGAAGCTGACCATCGCGAAAGTCCCAGCAATATGTTGACAAAGTTTCATCACAATCGGTTGAACGGTACGGCCGCGCATAAAATACAAACGCAAACAAACATTAATTTTTATATATGAAACTAGCTGTACCCAGAGATCTTCCTCCTGGTTTAAAGGTCATGTGTGCAAAAATTCATAGAGATTGGAGCAAAACTATGCATTTTGTAAAATTCCGTAAGTTAAGTATCCTCCACCATGCAACGACCGAAATTTTATACAGTGACATTTCTCTTATTTTTAAGGTAGAGTGTGCAAAATTTCATAAATATTGGAAAAAACTATAGATTGCTATGCAGTAGAAACGCAGGGTCACATTGAAAAACGCACTTTGTTGATTTCAAATATTCCAGTTTTATTTCATACAATCAACGAAAACAACAAAAAAAGGATCTGTGGAATCGCTCGAGCCGTTCTCAAGTTATGGAGGGGCCAAGGTATTTAGGGATCCATTTTTATATGTTGCAAGTTACCCTCCCTCATGCACCGTATGAAACTTAAGGTAGACGATGACCTTTCTTTTGTTTTGTAGGTGAAGAGTGCAAATCTCGTGACGATCTGAATGAAATTGTAGATTTCGTGAGTCTGTAGAAGTATGCTCTGCCATGCACCTAAAATACTTTCTTAGCTGACGTTTTCTACCTATAAGCCACATTTCTAACAAATTTCACCTTCATAGGTGAAGTAGTTATTCGAGATTTCGTGTTTAGTCAGTGAGTGAGTGAGTGTCCTTTTGTTTTTATATAGACAGAGATTTTAAAAAAAAAAAAAAAAAAAAAAAAAAAAAAAAAAAAAAAAAAAAAAAAGGCGGGAAGGAAAGGAAAGAAAAAAAACATATTGCTTAATTTTGGATGCAAGAGAATTAAGAGAGACTTGCAGACAAAAATAAATAGTAACATGGAAATCTGTAATGCTAAATTTATATGATACAAGGTCATGGCTAATGCGACAGTTTTCGGCATCTACAGCGAAAGTGTTGTGAGCGGTAAATTTCTTTTCGTTTCATTAGTTTGTGGGTGGGGAGGGGGGGGTTCAGTTACAAAACGGTTCATAAACATCCTAAATTACATCCAACCTTTGTAGCTACTCCCATTTTCTAATAATTGACGCATAAATCTGGGTATTCTCACGCGGTGGCCTCTTTATTTATGACGTCATATCTCCTGAGCTATGCCTCATGCTTTTTTGTTTTTGGGTCTGAAACCTTCATGAACAGTTTCATTGCAATCGAATGAATGGTTTATGAACACATATAGGACATAAAACATTCATTTTATATATAAATATTAATTACTTTTATTCTGCACTTTTGTGTACGTTATCTATTATGATGGTCCTGGACCTAAACTAGTCGATTTTAAGGATGTAATAAACAGCTGCTAGTTAAAGATGCATTTTATTAAGTGTTAAATGTCTCGGCTCGGCTCGCCCCGACCGGCAGTGTAAACATGGCCTACTGTTTAGTGCCTCAAATGTCGTATGCTCTCACGACCCAGACTTTTGGCTGCTCTGCAATTGCGAAGTTACAGAAATTCACTGAGAGTATCGTGGCTTGGCTCACCTGTAGACGGGGATACCGACCGTCAGCCTTGACCCGTGACGTCATCGCAGCGCGGTAGTTTTGAGGTGCGTGCGTGTTTGTAGAAGGCGTGAGTGATTATGTGGCGGCCGAGTTAAAGACGATAGTTTGTTTACACACAAAACAGATTAATATTTTGTGTTTAAAAAGTGATCTGTAGTTCTCTCTGATCGTTTCTTTTTTTTTTTTTTTTTTCCGCATGTGAGCGCCGAAGGCGCGTATTTTTGGGCTAAGACCTGTGATCGATGGTACATTCTGTTATCTATAACAACTACAGATTATTTGTATCTACAATACAGAAGTATTAAGATATCCCGTACACTGGTTTTCCGACATTTTGATGACGTCATGGGTCAAAGTAAGGCTCTTGTATTTATGAGCTGACGCATCCGCCATTTTCATTCTCGTGGCTCGTAAGTTAAACACAATGCGGTGCTATGGGATATGCGCCACGGCACTTTATCACGACAATATGGGTGGTTGTGTTGCCATAAACTGCTCAAATCATTCCAGAGGTGGCTACAGAACGTTTAGTTTCCCGAGAGATTCTAAGAGAAAGCAATATTTAAAATTTAAAATCTGTAAAAATTTGTACATACGTTTTTGTTTAGCTCTACTGGAAGTACTACCTCTTAACAGAGAAGTTGCCTGTAGGGAATTAGCAGCCGCAAAATATCATATTACACCAAAGCATCCCAGAACATACAGTTTTAGAGCAGTCTTATATAATATATTGAGAAATACATTTCATCAAATAGTTTTGTAGTGACATTGCACAAATTGTTGAAGATACTCATGTTACGTTATTGCGAGAAACTATTGCAAGCCGGCCGCGGTGGCCGAGGGGACTGAGGCGCTCCAGTCACGGTCTGCACGGCCACTACGTCGGAGGTTCGAATCCCCCTCGGGCTTGGATATTTGTGCCGTCCTTAGTATTAGTTAGTTCATAAGTAGTTTGTAAGTTTAGGGACTGATGACCCCGTAGTTAAGTCCCACACACTCTACAAACATTTGAACGTTTGAAACTATTGCAGACACTAAAATGTACTGGGCAAAAGTTTCGTTACGGCTGTGGCAGCGTACTGTGCTGATATAGGCAACTACCGTTGAATGCTATTTGTGGTATTGCGAAGTTTTAGCGTCATAGTACGGTACCTGATGTTTTACCACAAAATACACCCTCAATTCGATTTCTTATTAGTAAATGCCAATATTGTCAAATGTTCAAATGTTTGTACAGCTTATGGGACTTAACTACGGGGTCATCAGTCCCTAAACTTACAAACTACTTATGAACTGGCTAATGCTAAGAACGACACAAATATCCATGCCCGGGGGGAGGGGGGGTTCGAACCCTCGACCGTAGTGGCCGTGCAGACCGTGACTGGAACGCCTCAGTCCCCTCGGCCACCGCGACCGGCTGGCACTTATCTATAAGAGGCTGTAACATAACTGGCAAAGAATACTGGGTAAATTTTACTTACGATTACAGCGGCGTAGTGTGCTAATGTTGGCAACGAAATATTTGCTTTATAAGAATTATTAAATTACTGACAAGACAAGGGTACTGTTACATACGAAAACCTGTCAACCTTAGAGAAGGAACAGAATTATTTATATCATGCTTGACACATTATATACGATTAGGTTTTCAAATAGCATCCAAAGGTTGTTGCCAACATCGACACCGTGTGCGTCTACGACCGTAAACTTTGATCTTGCATACTAATATTCTTTTTAGTTTTAGTGTTTGTAATACATTCTGATACTCATTCGGTAACAAAATAGAAGTACTTTCAGCAATTTGAGTACAAAAATCCGATGTGGTGAATTTGTCACAGCAGACAACAAAAGTTACTGCAAGACGGCAAACAAACCTCGCATATTGACAGTCATTATTCAAATAGAAGCCAAGATCGCTTAAAATTTTATCTAGAATACCAGTTTCGGCAGCATTAAACGTAGTACGCGATTTTTATTCCAGAAATACATCTTTCTTGTTTGTTTTTTTTCTGTATTTGGACAGAAGCAGCAATAAGTATAGAAAACGCGAGATTTTTGTGTGTAATCCACATATCGATGTAGACAAGAGCGGAATGCAAACTCACAGTAGCACGATCTAAGGCTCTATGCCGGACACTTGTAAAATACTTCACTAAAATGAAACACTGTTCGTATAAGCTGCGTGCTGTGTTTAGCATTCGCAGGAATGAAAATGGCGGATGCGCCAACATTTGCTTTTAGGAGCTCTAGGTCAAAGCAGACGGGTGGTACCCCAGTCTACAGCTATTCCCGCGGCTCTTACAGTTAGACCGTGGTTAAACTACCATTCAACTACCCTGTAAGTACAGTGATTTTGTCGTTGATGGCGTTGCCCTTTCTCCCGGCAGCGCAATTTCAGGTCGGGATTTTTTTTTCCCGTCAGAGCTGTGCGTAACACACGATCACGCTTGCAGCCTGAGGTTACAAGTGACAAAAAGCGGATCGTGCGATGGGTTACGTCCTGTGTGAACATTCCCCGTCAGCACGCGGATGGCAGCCAATTACAGGTTTAATTCCGCATCGGATTGCAGGCCGCGGCAGGTACGCAAACAGACCCGCAGCTAGTGAAACCGCAAACGCATCGCGGGTAAACATTTGCAGAGCCCGAGAACACATGGACGCTCGGCGACCGGAGTTTCAATTCAGCATCCGCTGCGTATTTGCGTCCGTCCTATTTAATAACGAGAAAACTTCGGACGCACATTAGCATTGCTGATTTTAGATCTCGCAGCAAACTATTAACCTACCAAATTTATCTGCGCAAGGGAGCGTTTTATATACGATTTTCCACACTGCCTAAACTAACAAGTCCTGTCGTTTGCGTCCGATACATAAGTGAATATTATGAATGTAATGATGTTTAAAAAGTCTCTTTTTCTTTCCAACAATCAACGATAAAGCCCTCTGCTGTAGCAGAAACGTTGATAAGTCAATGTGTTTTAACAGTCAGCGTTATGTACCATTTAGTTATATCTGTCAAATATGTGCTACACTCGAGAAAACAGAGCGGTTTATAAACTGAAACATCCTGGCAGATTAAAATCGTGAGTCGGAACCATTACTCGAACCTGGGACCTTCCCCTTTCGCGATCAAGCACTATGCCATCTGAGCTATATGGCACACTTCACGGTCTCTCCTCACAACTTCAATTCCGCCAGTACCTCGCCTCTTACTTTCCAAACTTCACAGAAGCCCTCCTGCGAAACATGGAAGACTAGTACTCCTGGAAGAAAGGATATCGTGGCAAAGGTCCGAGGTTCTAATCCCAGTTCCGGCACTTAATTTTAACCTTCCAGGAAGTTTCATATCAGCGCACACTCCGCTGCAGAGTGCAAATTTCAATCTGCAAACATCCCTTAGGCTGTGGCTAAGTCATATTCCCACCATATCCTTTCTTCCATGAGTGCTAGTCTTGCAAGTTTCGTAGGAGAACAGTGAAGTTTGGATAGTAAAAGGCGGAATTGAAGTTGAGGACGGACCGCGTGTCGTGTCGGGATAGCTCAGTGGTAGAGCACTTGCCCGCGAAAGGTAAAGGCACCAGCTTCCATTCCCAGTTCCGACACAATTTTAATCTGCCAGAAAGTTTCATATCAGCGCCCATTCCGCTGCAGACTGAAAATTTCATCCTGGAATTTATAGTTATACACTTCACATAAAACGATGTCATAAGTCACATCACCTTTTATTCAATTACTTAATCTTTATTCATGATAAATTTCAGCGTCCTCTGCCGCCATTTTTCAATGACAATGAAATATATTTTCAAAAATTAACTTACACATGCACAACATTTTCGTTATTAGAGCAAAATTACTATTAGAATTGAAATTCTTCTGATCTACGAGGCGCGTCCAGAAAGTAAGTTTCGTTTCAATTTATGTCCGCTGCAACACTGCAATTGCCGTTCCGCACATGCGCTGTAGACGATGTGTATCAAGGAGAAGAACGTGCGCCATTTGGAGATTGCTGTCAGTTACGTACGCTTTGTTGTGCTTGTTTGAAATGTCGGCGTTCTGGAAAGGCATCCTACTCATTGACTTCTTACCACGTAGTCAAACAATCAAAGCAGATGCTTACTGCGAGACACTTCCGAAATTGCGCCGTGCAATTCAGACTAAGCGCCTGGAACTGCTGTCAAAAGGTGTTTTACTTCACGACAACGCACAACCACACACTGCAAATGTGACGAAAAACCTCCTACAGGGATTTGTCTGGGACGTCTTTGACCATCCTCCGTACAGCCCTGACATCGCTCCTAGCGACTTTCATCTGTTCTTACATCTCAAGTCTTTCCTTGGCGGTCATCACTTCACCAATGACGACGAGCTGAAAGAAACTTTCCAACTGGTTGAAGACACAGGCTGCAGATTTCTATGAAAAAGGTATACAAAACCTGGTGCCACGCTATGACAAATGCCTGAAAAATTTCGGCAGTTATGTAGAAAAGTAGTTTAAGAGTTGTAGAATTTTGTGCAATAAAAATTTCTTCTGTATCTGTGTAAAATTTCATTTTATTACCAAACGGAACTTACTTTCTGAACGCGCCTCGTATTTGCCCCGTCATAATGATATATTTCTCCAACGTTTCGGATCCGTTACAGGAGCCTTCTCAGGGAATACTGACTTCTTTCCTACTGTTTTTGTCTTATACAGCCAGCAGAAAGGGAAGGAAAAACTTTATTGGTGTTTGCAATGGTGTTTCTGATAGGTGGAAATACGGGAGGAAGATGCGCTTATTAGTGTTTGCATCGGTGGTCCTGATTGATGGAAAACTGGAAGGTATATGCTTCTTGGTGTTTGCATGTAATGGCCAGCAACGGCGATCGCCGAAGTTTCCTGTCTGTTTAGAGAGCACTTGTACATCCTCGAAGTTTATATTGTGGTCACACACTTCCTCGTGTTCTGCAACCGCTCATTTGATGTGCTGCTTTAGACGTATGTTCCTTTCCTGTTCGCCATCCGTAGATGAACAGGCCTTCCAGTTTCTCCTATGTATACTGTTCCACATCCGCAGTCTATTTTATACACACCAGCAGTATTCACCTTTCCTACGGGATCCTTAGTTGATCTGAGTATATCTTTAATTCTGTTATTGCTGGAAAAAACAGATTTGATTTCAGTTCGTCGTAAGACTTTCCCAATGCGCTCACTAACCCCCTTAATGTATGGCAAACGTGCCACCGGTAACTCTTCGACTTCCTTGTTTTCCTTAATTCGTCGCGGATTTGTGGCTTTCTTAATGCTTTTGACGCTGTATCCATTGTCACGGAATATCAAACGTAACTTGGGACGTCTTCTTCCAAGTTATTGTCATTACTAACCCGTTGCGCCCTGGTAACTAGTGTGTGTAGAAACGAGTTCTTCTGGCCCGGTTGGTGATGACATCGCGCGTGCAAGTACCGATTAATATGGGTTGGCTTCCTGTGTACTCTACTGTGGCTGTTGCTGTTTTGTACACTAGTACGTCCAGAAAAGGAATAGAACCATTATTTTCTATTACTACAAAAAACATTCAAATGTTTGTAAAGCTTATGGGGCTTAACTGCGGGTTCATCAGTCCCTAAACTTACAAACTGATTAAGAACTAGCTTATACTAAAGACGGCACAAACATCCATGTCAGAGTGGCGATTCGAACCCCCGACAGGGAACGGCCTCGTGCATCGTAGTATAGCGCGTCAATGCGCTCGGCCGTTCCGTCGCGGGCTATTTCTACAGTGAATTTTATTTTCTCATGCTGGCTGGTAAGATGTTCGAAGAATTCAACTAGCTTTTCCTTTCCGTGTGGCCATTTGATGAAGGTGTCGTAAATGTGGTGAGTTCATAGCTGTTTCCTCCAGCGCTTCCATAAAGATGCTTGCTGCTGCCCATAGGTACTCCGTCCGTCTGTTAATAAAATTTACCTTGCCACTTGAAATGGATGGACGGAGGCAATGTTCCACCATTCACATATGTATGGTGGTACGCGGTATTGTAACAGGGCCACAGTATCCGCCACAGGAACGTTTGTGAAGAGTTTTCAGAACCACCGATGCAAATACCAATAAGCGCATCTTCCTCCCGTATTTCCACCTATCAGAAACACCAATTCAAGCACCAATAACGTTATTCCTTCCCTTTCTGTTGGCTGTATAAGACAAACAAAGGAGGAAACAAGTCAGTATCCCTGAAGAAGACTCCTGAAACGAATCCGAAACGTTGGAGAAATATATCATCATGACGCGGCAAATAGCTCAGAAGAATTTCAATTTAAACAATAATGACCGCGAAAGGCTACGTTCTTACAAAATTACTATTGTTCAATTGTTTTTCTATAGGCTTATACATTGCCGGTAAAATAAATTGGTACAGCTGGAAAGACGATTTTGATGTGATAATGGTAGATGCCACCTTGGGGTAGTATATCTATAGCAATGGTTCCAACGTCGTCCGATAACATATAGCGCAGCTTTATAGACGCCACAGCGCCATCTGAGTGTATCTTATAATAGTGAATGTTTCCAGTGTGATATCAACGATTGAAGCAAACACGCACCATGTGAGACGTGCGTCCTACAGCGAATTGAGTGAGTTTGAAAGCTGTCGTATTGTGCCCTTTCTAAGTTGGGGGATGGTCGTTTCAGAGAATTGCCATACAAGTTAGGCGCGCTGTGTCAATTTTGCAACGATGCAGGTTTCTCTGGCCACGTGAACATTTTCACACCTACATGCGTGGTTCTAGACGTCCATACAGCACAGACTTCGGCAGAAATCGTCGCATTGTAAGGGTAGCAGAGGCAGAACGTGCAGCTACCACAGTGCAGATACATTTCTGAAGCAAGAAGAGCCAACACCAACTGTTGTCAACCAGCTAACATATGTGGGACTACACCTTTAGCCGGTCTTCCACTCATCAACACCTACATACTCTGGTCAAGAAAAATCAAGCGGCCACTACGGTCGGGGGTTCGAATCCCCCCTAGGGCATGGATATTTGTGCCGTCCTAGTTCGTAAGTAGTTCATAAGTAGTTTGTAGGTTTAGGGACTGATGACCCCGTAGTTAAGTCCCATAAGCTTTACAAACATTGGAACATTTTGAAAAATCAAGGCACCGGTTGAGTTACGAACTAAAATATAGCTTATAGGGATCATCAATAACAACGTTGTTGGAACCAAGGTGTAATAACCGAATGCTGCTGCAGAGGGGGCCAGTGTTGTGTTTACCAAACGAATTGCACAAGCAGTTAGGTTCAGACAGCGTAGTTTTTTCGTGTCAAAAGCATCAATTACAAGTTAATTTCAAGAAAGTTTACTACCAATAGAATAAATATGTGCCTGGACAATAGCCATTAACATTAAAGATAAATTATTAATTAAAATTGTGGGTAATGTTCAAAGAATTAAGGTTAGCATACAAAACATATATCAACAATTACAAATACATTTATATTTAGACAGATTAAAAGTCTAACTTAAACTGTTTTAGCCCACTTCCAAGGCATTAGGGCCAGCCTTAAATCCTCTTCGGTGCAGGATGACGGGCACAGATGACAATTGCGGTGGTGAGGCATTGTCTGCTCCTCGCTACATTCGCATGTTGAGGCTCCACTAACGCATCCCCATTTTTCGAGGCTTATTTTACACAGGCCAACACCAGTTCGTAACCTACCCTCGTTATGACCGGGAGGTAGCTCTTCTTTGTTTTCTTCAGCCTAGAGGATTAATTTTTGCTCTCTCTTTCTCGACATTATCGCTTCGTTTGTGTCGTTGTCGCTGACATAGACCCTTAAAAAACTTTTTCTAGATTTCAAGCGTGTTGGTGCTGGTGATAGGGCAAACAGTGGGGTGAGTATGAGAGGTCAGGGCTCTACGTCATCTTGCTTAGTCAGCAGCTTCACGCCTGATGTCAGGGTCAGCTATGGCTGCTAGATAGAGCTGCTCCACTTTGGTTGATCTCAGGCAGCCAATAATGATGCGACACCTCTTATTCAAAGCAGTGTCCACTTGCCTGGCGTGGCAGGAGTTATGCCAGAAAGCTGCTGCATATTCGCACAACGCCAAAGCTGAAGTCCGAACAGTGGCTGGCTAAGCTCCCCAGTCAGATCCCCTTAGTTTTCGTATCATATTATTTATGGCAGATACTTTCATCTTGGTGTTATGAAAATGCTTTTTAAAGGTTAACGTCCGGTCTAAGGTCACCACAAGATACTTTGGGGAAAAGGAATGTTTAAGTTGGGAGCCATTACATGAAATATTTAGTGTAATGAGCAGGTAGTGCAATACAACAACAACGTGACATACCCAAAGCAATGGCATGGGGAGCATAGGAAGCTTGGAAGCGGGACAGACACAGAGGGAGGTGGCTGCATCTATTGGAGTGTCAAAAGTGTGATTTACAGCACCTGGACGAGATTTCAAACACTATGAACCGATAAAATAAGACCAGTGTCGTCCACAGGTAGCATCAGCAAGAGGTGACCGTTATTTCCAGTTAACAGCCCGTCGAGACAGGAGGCTGAATGCAACTCAGCTGTTACATACCTTCGAGAATCGAGGGCTATGGTGTGTGTGTGTGTGTGTGTGTGTGTGTGTGTGTGTGTGTGTCATTAAAACCAATACACCGTTTAGTCTGAAAAACTGGGAGGAGGAACATTACGATTGCAGTCGTAACGAATGCCGCAAGGTTGTGCTCACAGGTTAGTCAAGATTTTATGTTCAGCCGGACAATCGTCGTTCCCACATCTGGAGAGAACGTAGAACTAAGAACAATCCTGCTTATGTGCAGGAAACATCATGGTGGTGGACGAATGGTGTGAACAGGAGTTAGTATTGGTGGACGTGCGGAGCTCTGTGTCGTTCAGAATTAAGTTTTGACTGCTCAGAGTTTAGAGACGAGATCATTCGACCTTTTTCTTGTGCTTTACCATGGTGCCATAGAATATGGGTTCCTTTTGGTGGACGATAACGCTCACCATCACAGAGCTGCACTGGAGGACAACATGCTTGACGCTGAAGGAACCGACAGAATGGAGTGGCCAGCTCGTTCACAAGACCTAAACCTGACTGAGCATGTCTGGGACGCACTTGGCAGACGCATTTAAACCAGACCAGCACCTCCAACAACGGTTTCAGAGCTGGATGTTGGGAAAGAATGGCCCAGTATCCCTCAATAGCTGCTTGATAATCTCACACTGTCCAACCCACGCAGGTGTCCGTCCTAGGAGATTACATAGGAGATTACATAGTGGAGGGCAACGAGTATGACGTTGTCACTATTATGGTAGCCTCATGGTGTCTCGCTTTAAGTAAACGGCCTCGCAACCCTAGAGTCAGTGGTTCGAATCGCACTGTTTTCGAATTCAGTTGTATTAAACATTTTGGGATCTCTAATTCCACGTGTTGTCTGTTTTTGTTTACAATAATTGTAGAAACAGCCCAACAAGTTGCACTTTTTAGATACTTGATCTAGATTTCGGCACCAACTAAGGGTGCCTTCATCAGAAGATTAAAATTATTACATGTTTATGTTTATGTAGAAGAGCTGAAAGCCTTGTCACGTAAAACGATGGTTGTGTAGCTTAGCTGCTTGGAAAGACATTAGTAGCTATGGAGATGACTCTCCGAAAACAGTGTCGTAGCTCTTCACAAAATGATCAAAGATTAGCGTCGTCAACTAATTGTGAAGCCAATAGTGTAAAAAATGTAATTTATGTTCTTTACTTTTTTAAATTGAAACCGTCATTATTAACAATCTTCTATTAAATATAGAAAACTAGGAATAAATAAAAATGCGTGTACTTTTCGTAATAATTACCATTCGATATAAAAATTGAGCAAATATTAGAATACATTGAAAAAAAATCTGCCATGGCAGGATTCGAACCACTGACTGCACAGTTGTAAGGCAAGAACGCTGCTACCTGAGCTACACCGACAAAGTACAATTCGTTTAGTTATTGCTACTTACGCTTACTTGCAAAACTTCAAAGTCTATTTCCTCGGGAATTTTTGATAGTTGCGTCTAATGGCTTTGACTGATTGTTAATTGAGTTCTGAACCTCACATACCATAGGTATGAAAAACAATTCTAAAATCCGATGTCCATGTCCTTGTTAGACATCAAGGAATCGTGAATTTAGAGTTGGAGGGGAATGTGTGTATGTGTGTGTAGGGGGGCGGGGGGAGGGGTCAAAATCGCAAAGGGAGACCAAGACAAGAATAATGAATTACAGTGTTAAGTGACTGTACGAAAATGAATCTGTTACGATGAAGAGACAAGCTACCTTCCGGTCATGTAACACGGAAAGGAGCACTCCCTTCTAATCTTATGCATAAGCAAAGGCTGCTCTCCCTCACATCTTTTCAAACAGTTAGATATTTGTTACAACGAAGAGTATAAATGTCATTTACGCCCAAAATCGCGACACATTCGCTAAAACGATCAAAGATATGTGGCAAGTCGTTGTCGGTCTCCAACCCACTAGCTTTGACGGCGCAACGCGATGCTGCTAACCACACGGATATTCTTGCTAGGAGGAGAGTAGTGACTTCATTATTTTTCATGATCGGATCTTTTGAAGGCTTTTACAGATGATGCGTCTTTTAATTTATAGTTGTATTTTACCAAATATTACGTGTTTTTGCTGATTCTTCAATGCGTCAAGAACAAATATGAAGGGCGGATGTTGTCTGAATGGAGGAATTGCCGATGCGCAAGGCGAGGAGCGCAGTAGCCCCATTGCCTTTGCTTCAGGACAATTCGTGCGTAACCGCCAGAGCTCGAGTAGCCAGGAGCTGGCGTCTCTACCAGCTCCAAGGCTAATGTTAAAAGCGGTGTTCCCCCTCGCCTCTCCCAGCCGCGGGAGCGCCCATATGCTGCCTCCAGGGGTTTCAGGAGAGAATTTGAACTTCAGCCGTGCATGAGCATTGCAACGCTGCAGCCACTGCCGCCTATATTAAGCGGATGCGCTACGACTCGTGCTGTCTGCACGACGTAAAACGTTTCTCATGCAGTAAAAATATTTTGAATGTGCATATACAGATATCTGATAGTAGAAAGAAACGAAGAATGATTTTAATAATACATTTATTTATTTATTTATTTACTTTTTATCACTACGACCTTTTTTTCCGGGGGTTAACTGAACCAGTGAACTCTCAGGATGCGCAGCCACTGGTTGTACTGCTGTGATTTATGCGTCTCCTGCAGGTGTATGAATATAAGGAGGCATAACTGTGGGAACGGCCCTGGCAGTTTGTCTGGAAGCAGTGAAGGGAGAGTTGTGGCCGCGAGCTGCCACGCCATTGATGAGAAGCGTCGCATTCGCGCCGCTGCGCTAACTGACGAACGCAGGAGGCGCGCCATGTTAATTGCCACCGGCTAGCGGCGAAGGCACGGCCAGCGGAAACCTACAGGGCCGACCGAGGAAGCAACGGAGCAGAGTAACACAGGACCAAGATGGAGAAACTTTTTTGCTCAAAATGTCGAGAAATATGAAGCAATGAATTAAAATTTGTGGTGCGGCCGGGAATCGAACACGGACCGCCATGCTTACTAGGCAGACGTCTTAACCGTTAGACTACCACACCACTAACGATTAAGGCGCCTTGGAATAGTCTAAGTACGATTTCCCTCCACATCACAAACTTTAATTTAGCTTCTGTGTTCCGAAGATAATTGTTACTACTACCAAGGCTCTCCATGCAGCGGAATAGCACCTCGGCAATGGACATGGTGGAACAATCCTGTTAAGGCGATATAAATATTAATTAATACAAATAAACAATCCCAGAGACGGATTTACGTCTCAAATATGTCAAAGACATTATTGATAAGCATGAAGCAATGGATTAAAATTAAAATTCCCGGCCGCACAACAAATTTTAATTCATTGCTTCATATTTATCAATAATGTCTTTGAGATATTTGAGAGGAGATATGTTAGTTTCCTTCAAATTTTACAGTTAAATTTATTAAAGTAAGTCATTTTTTTTAAAAAGAATTTAACAGCTCTTATATACCGGGAGTAAAATAACATGCGAGGTTCGCAGTACAGAGGATATAAAATGCAGAATGGCAATGGGAAGAAAAGCATTTTTGAAAAAGAGAAATTTGCTAACATCGAATATTAATTTCAGTGTAAGGAAGTCTTTTCTGAAGGCATTTGTGTGGAGTGTTGCCTTGTACGGGAGTGAAACATGGACGATAAGCAGTGTGGACAGGAAGAGAATAGACGCTTTTGAAATGTGGTGCTACAGAAGAATGCTGAAGATTAGGTGGGTAGATCGCATAACTAATGAAGAGGTACTGAACAGAATTGGTGAGAAAAGGAATTTTTGGCATACCCTGACTAAAAGAAGGGATCGCTTGGTAGGACATATTCTTAGACATCAGGGAATCGTAAATTTAGCATTGGAGGGAATGTGTGGGGTAAAAATCGCAGAAGGAGACCAAGAGACGCGTATAGTAAGCAGATTCAAGTGGATGTGAGTTGCCGTTCTTTTGAGGAGATGAAAAGGCTTGCTCAGGATAGAGTAGGGTGGAGAGCTGCATCAAACCAGTCTCTGGACTGAAGACCATAACAACAATATAGCGGGTGATCAAAAAGTCAGTACAAATTTTAAAAGATGACCTTTTCGGACCCACTGGTTACAAATGTGTATTAACTTCTATTGTGTCTAAAATGGTTCAGAAGCAATTTTTCTCAATAGAAAAAACATGTATACAACACCTGATTGTTCAATCATTTCATCATGTACAATTACTGCCACCTGCGGAAGATCGTTATAAAAATATTAAGAAGCGAGTGTTGTACTGCGCAGCAGTTTGCGAACTTCAAAGAACACGGAAATTGTGGGTTACTTGTATGCCACTGTATAATTGTGTTATTTAACGATGTAGTTATTGAACGATCAGTTTATTTAGTACAACAGTTGGCACTACAAAATTAATTAATTCAGTCGGCAAAAAAAGACTTGTTTTTCAGTATACGCAGTGTTGTAGTATGAAAATGCATAAATCTTGCTTCTAAAATCATTGAAAATTTAACTTAAGAGTATTACAGCGTTAAAAATAATTTCCTCGATAGAGGAAACAATCACGTCTGAAAGGGTTAATAAATCACGGAATAGATAGAGAGGTAAAAGTTGACACACGTGCTTGGAATGACATGGAGTTTTATTAGAGCAAAAAACAAAAGAACAAAAAAATGTTCAAAAATGTCCGATAGATGGCGCTTCATCTGACCAGAAAAGCAATAATTAGCATAACAAATTAAGACAAAGCAAAGATGATATTCTTTACAGGAAATGCTCAAATGTTCACCATCATTCCTCAACAATAGCTGTAGCCGAGGAATAATCTTGTGAACAGCAATGTAAAGCATGTCCGGAGTTATGGTGAGGCATTGGCGTCGGTCGATCACGATACACTTGCGACTTCAGGTAACCCCAAAGCCAATAATCGCACGGACTGAGGTCTGGGGACCTGGGAGGCCAGCGGACGTCGTCCAGAGCACACCTCTCCAGTGGTGTAGCAGTAAATTATCAGTTGTAAGTGTAACCGGCTTCTCTCTAGAAGCTACATATTTTTACATTTCAGTGCGTTTTCCCTTCAGTTCATTAAATTTATTGTGTGCTCGCGTTTTTATTTGATTCATATTCGCGTTAAATATCTGGTTAGTGTATTATTCCGCCGTGTGAATCGCGTCGCGACAGTCGTCTGTCTTTATTTCCTGATTAGAAGCGAAATATAGTATTTTGATTTTCGTGTACACTTTCTCGTCTCAATCTGTAAAGTTATACTGAGCTGTCGTGCGTATTGGATTCACATCCGCGTTCTAAGGAACAGTGTAGTTTTCCTTTGAACGCATCGCGACTGTAGTTTTTGTTTTTGTTGGCACTGTAATCATGAATAGGGACTGTGACTGCTGTGTGCGGATGCAGTCTGAGCTGGTGACACTTCGCTCCCAGCTTCAAGCTGTGTTAACCTCGGTTGCACAGTTGGAAGCTGCGATCGATGGGCATCGTTGTTGTTGGCCGGCGGTGGGGACCGAACGGACTCCCGTCGTCTCCACTGATCGGCCTGCGGCAGCGACATACCCTGAAACTGCTAGCAGTGAGGCAGACATCCCACCCGTGGTTGCGTGGGAGGTTGCTCCAGTGCGTGGCAGGAGGCGCAAGACATTCCGGGGGACCGATCGTGAGGCCTCCCCGGTTCGTCTTGCGAACAGGTTTGAGGCGCTGTCTGCTCAGGACGACGTTCCTGAGTCGGATGGTGTCTCTCACCCTGTCACCACCCAGCCTGCAAGATCCGGGCTTTCACAGAGGGTGGGTTTACTTGTAGTTATGAGCTCCAACTTTAGGCGGGTGATGGAGCCCCTTAGAAAGATGGCTGCCAAGGAGGGGAAGAAGGCCAACGTGCACTCCGTGTGCATACCGGGTAGAGTCATTCCAGATGTGGAACGGGTCCTCCCGGATGCCATGAAGGGTATGGGGTGCAGCCAACTGCAGGTGGTGGCTCACGTCGGTACCAATGATGTGTGTCGTTTCGGATCTGAAGAGATCCTCTCAGGTTTCGAGCGGCTAACTGAAGTGGTAAAGACTTACAAGATGAAAGCAGAGCTCACCATCTGCAGCATAGTTGACAGGACCGACTGTGGACCTCTGATACAGAGCCGAGTGGAGGGTCTGAATCAGAGGCTCAGACGGTTCTGCGACCGTGTAGGCTGCAGATTCCTTGACTTGCGCCATCGGGTGGTGGGTTTCCGGGTTCCGCTGAATAGGTCAGGAGTCCACTACACGCAGGAAGCGGCTACAGGGGTAGCGGGGGCTGTGTGGCGTGTACTGGGCGGTTTTTTAGGATAAAGGGCTTTGGGGAAATAGAAAATGGGCAATCTCAAAGGGTTCAGGTGGATCACAGGAGAAATGTAGATCCGGAAACTATCGGTATAACAGTTGTAAATTGTCGTAGCTGTGTCGGGAAAGTTCCAGAACTGCAAGCGTTAATAGAAAGCACCGAAACACACATCATTATAGGCAGCGAAAGTTGGCTCAAGCCGGAAATAAGTTCAGAAGAAGTATTTTCAAAAGATCTATCGGTGTTCAGAAAGGATAGATTAAACAAAATAGGTGGGGGCGTGTTTGTCGCTGTCAAAAGTAGTATTTCATGTAGCGAAGTTGAAGTTGATAGTTCGTGCGAGCTATTATGGGCAGAGGTTGTACCCGAAAATCGTAAGAAGTTAATAATCGGTTCCTTTTACCGGCCTCCCGACTCTGACGATACAATAGCAGAAAGGTTCAAAGAAAACCTGAGTCTAATTACAAAATCGTATCCGACTCACACGATAATAGTAGGTGGTGATTTTAATTTACCCTCGATCTGTTGGCGAAATTATATTTTCAAATCATCAGGTAGGCATAAAACATCGTCCGAAATTGTACTCAACGCATTCTCTGAGAATTACTTCGAACAATTAGTTCATGAGCCAACTAGAATTGTAAATGGATGTGAAAACACACTTGATCTCTTAGCAACAAATAATCCTGAGCTCATAACGAGCATCAAAACGGATACTGGTATTAGTGAACACAGAGCTGTCGTAGCGAAATTGAATATCGAAAGTCCCAAAGTTACCAAAAATAAACGCAAAGTATATTTATTCAGGAAAGCAGATAGAAACAAAATACATTGCTTCTTGAATGACAGCTTCCACTCGTTTCTAACACTAAACATAGGTGTAGACCAGATGTGGCTCAAATTCAAAGATGTGGTATCGACAGCAATTGAAAGTTTTATACCTAATAAATTAATAAACGGAGGCGATCCCCCTTGGTACACAAAACAGGTCAGGACACTGTTGCAAAAGCAAAGGAAAAGGCATACTAAATTTAAACGAACAGGAAATCCCCAGGATTTGCGATCGTACTCAGAAGCTCGAAATTTAGCGACGATTTCAATGCGAGATGCCTACAATATTTATCACAACGAAACTCTTTCTCGTAATTTGACTGAAAACCCAAAGAGATTTTGGTCATATGTTAAATATACTCGGGGCAAGTCACAAACAATACCTTCACTACGTGATAGTAATGGCGATCCTGCCGATGACAGCGCTACTAAAGCAGAGTTACTAAACTTAGCTTTTAGAAACTCATTCACCAAAGAAGACGAAACCAATATTCCAGATTTCTAATCACGAACAGATGCCGTAATGAGTAACATAGAAGTAGATATCATCGGAGTAGTGCAGCAACTAAAATCACTTAACAAGAACAAGTCTTCTGGTCCGGATTGTATACCCATTAGATTTCTATCTGATTATGCTGAAGCGATAGCTCCTTACTTAACAGTCATATACAACCGCTCTCTCATAGAAGGATCTGTACCAAAAGATTGGAAAGTTGCACAGGTCACACCTATATTCAAGAAAAGCAGTAGGAGTAACCCACTAAACTAAAGGCCTATTTCATTGACGTCAATTTGCAGCAGGGTTTTGGAACATATCCTGTATTCAAATATTATGAATTATCTCGAACAGAACGATCTATTGACCCAAGGTCAACACGGATTTAGAAAATATCGTTCATGCGAAACACAACTAGCTCTATATTCACACGAAGTGGTGGGTGCTATCGACAAAGGTGCGCAAATCGGTTCCGTATTTCTTGATTTCCAGAAAGCTTTTGACACCGTACCTCACAAACGGCTTTTAATCAAATTGCGTGGTTATGGTATATCGCCCCAAATTTGCAATTGGATAGGGGATTTCTTGTCAGAGAGGACACAGTTCGTAGTAATCGATGGTAAGGCATCGACTAAAACAGAAGTGATATCGGGCGTTCCACAGGGTAGTGTTATTGGTCCTCTGCTATTCTTTATTTACATAAACGATTTAGGGGAAAATCTAAATAGCTCTCTTAGGTTATTTGCAGAGGACGCCGTCATTTACCGTCTAGTAAAATCATCTGAAGATCAAAACCAACTGCAGAACGATCCGAATAAGATATCAGTATGGTGTAAAAATTGGCAATTGACTCTAAATAATGAGAAGTGTGAAGTCGTCCACATGAGTACGAAAAGAAATCCGTTAAACTTTGTTTACAACATAAATCAATCAAATGTGAAGGCCGTAAACTCCACAAAATACCTAGGAATTACTATTACTTCAGACTTAAACTGGAAAGAACACGTAGATAATATCGTGGGAAAGGCGAACCAGAGACTGCGTTTTATTGGCAGAACCCTTAAAAGATGCAACAGAACTACTAAAGAAACTGCATACACTGCGCTTGTCCGTCCATTTTTGGAGTATTGCAGCCCAGTGTGGGATCCTTATCACGTGGGTTTGATGGAGGACATCGAAAGAGTCCAAAGAAGGGCAGCTCGTTTCGTATTGTCACGATACAGGGGAGACAGCGTTACGGAAATGATCCAGGATCTGGGATGGGAATCATTACAACAACGGCGCTTATCGCTGCGGCGTGGGCTACTTGCGAAACTCCAATCGCCAACATTCTCCTCCGAATGCGAAAATATATTGTTGCCTCCAACTTACATAGGTAGAAATGATCATCAGAATAAAATAAGAGAAATCAGAGCTCGAACAGAGAGATTCAGGTGTTCTTTCTTCCCGCGCGCTATTCGAGAATGGAATGGGAGATAAATAGTATAATTGTGGTTCGATGAACCCTCTGCCAGGCACTTAAATGTGATTTGCAGAGTATCCCATGTAGATGTAGAGGCCAAAGTGACGAAAGTGGCGGCTGAGCACACGATCATCACCAAACGACGCGCGCAAGAGATCTTTCACGCGTCTAGCAATACTTTTTTTATGTTCTAAAAAACTCCATGTCATTACAAGCATGTGCCTCAATTTTTACCTCTCTATCTACATTATTCCGTGATTTCCTAAGTTTTCAAATTTATACTGACTTTTTCATCACCCGGTAGTTAAAATAATTTAAAAAGGAGTTATAATGAATGTAGATGACGCTGGTAGCAGTGCTGAAAAACATTTGCAAGGATCAACAGTGGTGCAGAAAGAACTGGCCAGTGAAGGATACCTTAAAACCTGTCGAGAAGAACATTCTACGCAAAAGCCTTGTATATACAAAAGACGTACTGCTACCACCTCTACATATAAAGATAGGCCTAATGAAACAGCTTGCAAAGGCCTTAGCTAAGGATGGACCACGTTCAATGTATCTCTGCCAAAAGTTTCCACACCTTTCAGAAGCTAAACTAAAATATGGCGTCTTTGTCGGACCTAGTATTACAAAACTGGTGTTTATTTTGAATCCACGATGACCTTAAATGAGACTGAAGCATAGGTATCATTCAAGCAAGTCGTCACTAACTTCTTAAGACATGAAAACGACCCACAACATGTTTCTATTGTAGCTACAATGTTAAAGAAGTTTAAAAGTTTAGGATGGTTAATGTCCCTAGAAGTTCACTTTTTGAACAGTCACCTTGATTACTTCCCGGACAATTTGGGAGATGTTAGTGAGGAGCAAGGAGAGCGTTTTCACCAGGATATTGTGACGGAAAAGCTACCAAGGTCGCTGGAACGCCAATATGATGGGGGGGACTACTGTTGGTATTTTACCGAGAAATTCAGCAAGCGACACATCGTAGAAAAAACTACACAAGAAGCTTCAAGGAAAAAAGAGAAAGAAAATACAAACCAATTCCAGATGACAAGTGAAACTTATATTAAGGCATATCATTTCTTTAAGTACCTCATTGTAAATACAAACCAGGCTTATGTTGTAACAAACGTTTCATTAATTTCCCCGTTTACTGGGGCAAACTCGGCTAATTTCCCAGTACGGCTAATTTCGCAGAACTATACAAATCCTTTCACTGCGAAATTGTACGAGCTGACGTGAAGTACAAACACTGCGCCACATATGGCAGCACCTATCAGCTGTGTGTGGTCGACAAAACAGCTACCGGAGCCCATTCTTGTGGCTGTGGTGGAACTTTTCCCAGTGTGGTTGAAAATATTTTCAGTGTAGCACGTGTTCGATGACACCTGCCTGGTTTTCTGTCGATACTGCCAATATAACCTGAAGTGCAGGTATAAGACTTTTATTGATGGATTCTTTACAGGTCTCTGTTTAATTCAAGTCTTGTTCACCATTTTTACACTAATAGTTTGCTCATAATTCACTTTTGCCGGTAGTGAACTTCTTAATGATTTGGTTAGTTGCAATAGGCATGAAGACCTCTGAAGAAAGGAAAGCAGACAGAAAAATTCCGAAGTCAAAGGGGTATGTTCCAGCAAAGAGGCAGCAAGGAAAAGTGAGCACCTCAAAAGCTAGAATGGGGAAACAGCACTCGTGCGAAAACGTAGCTCCTTCAACAATACGATGTATGCCTGTAGGGGGAAGATTAATAAGAAAGGTAGCAAAGGATGATAACATTTATTCCTCATGTGGTGGAAATTACGAATATGATAATGATGGCCAAGGGTGGATATGTTGTTTGAGTGCTGATTTTATCTATCTTGTGAAAGATTGAAGGCGTACAGTGCTCAGTTGACATGCCGCTTATGCACTGAGGCTGATTCTCATTAACTAGAATCAGATTTCCGATTTTAAGAACTACCTTCAATTACATTTTCGAATTTAAGATTCTCTATGACTGCAGTAATTAATTTTGTTTGTTTTGTTATTCATTTTTATGATAAAAGTATGTAATTAATTAATCATATTACCTTTGATTACATTACTCATAATAATAATAATTTAGTAATAGTAAATACAATAAATGTTAAGTGTATGATGTGTTTGGTTACATTAAATTATGTTCTAATGACACAAGACTATTTTTTTAGAATTCCAGCTGCTACTCCGAAATTACCCGATTAGTGGCGCGAGATTGCCCGAGTTTTTATCATTCCAGGTAAATTAGCACGATTTTAAGACAGCTTTTTTATATCTGAAATTTAACTTTTAATATTTAAACATTTCATTCCATTCCATGATGGTGGTGGTGGCGGCTGGTGCAGCAACAGTGTTGAATAATTAAAAAATGCTCAGTCTCTGTTGCAGTATTTTATTCTCCAATAACGCGTTTCGCGCTGTTAGCGCATCGTCAGATTGGGCGAAGATGGAGCCACAGAACTATCTATTGCTGTGTAGGAGGTATCTTAACAATTTGTGTTATTGGGCGTCATAGCAGCAGAGGAGTCGCTGTCGCGGCAGGTCCACGTTTACAACTGTAAACCATTGATTTCACTTACCTTTGTTTTTATCACTGCTTGAGTAAAATTTCTGTTTCCCTATCATATAGACGTTTTTCTTCGGACTTTGTTGTAAACGTGGACCTGCCGCGACAGCGACTCCTCTGCTGCTATGGCGCCCACTGACAACACAAATTGTTAAGATACTTCCTACACAGCTATAGGTAGTTCTGTAGCTCCATCTCCGCCCAATCTGACGATGCGCTAACAGCGCGAAACGCGTTATTGGAGAATAAAATACTGCAACACAGACTGAGCATTTTTAATTAGTCAATATTTAACATTTATACCAACGAATTATACTACTTTTACTTACCATTTGATACAAAAATTCCATTTGTAACATATTTGTTTCAAATACTAGAGGGAAAAAACCTTAATACTGCGAAATTAGCCGAGTTTGCCCTGTATCACAGGATTTTTATACTCATCATCATCAAGAGACTGATTATGCCTTTTAGCGTTCAGTTCCTCCATGATCCCCTATTCCATGCTAAAATTGATGCCTCGTCTGATGTTATGCCTTTTACTTCAAAATCATTCTGCACCGAATGTAAGTACTTTCTCCTTGGTCTACCTCGACTCCTCTTACCCTCCGCAGCAGAGCTCATGAGTCTCTTAGGTAACGTTGCTTCTCCCATGCGTGTAACATGACCCCACCATCTCAGTCTGTTCGCTCTAACTGCTTCATCTATGGTGTTCATTCCTAGTTTTTCTTCGATTTCCTCATTATGGACACCCTCCTGCCATTGTTCCCATCTGTTAGTCCCTGCAATCATTTATGCTACTTTCATATCTGTAACCTCTAGCTTGTGAATAAGGTAACCTGTATCCACCCAACTTTCACCCCCATACAACAAAGTTGGTCGAAAGATAGAGCGGTGCACCGCTAGCTTAGTATTGGTACTTACTTCCTTCTTGCAGAAGAGAGTAGATCTTAGCTGAGCACTCACGTCATTAGCTTTGCTGCACCTCGATTCCAATTATTTCACTATGTTGCCATCCTGTAAGAAAATACATACCAGGTACTTGAAACTGTCTACCTGTTCTAACTTCGTTCCTTCTATTTGGCCCTGAATCTATTTATATCTCTTTCCTACAGACATTACTTTTGTTTTGGAGATACTGATCTTCATATCATAATCCTTGCACCTTTGATCAAGCTCTGCAATATTAGTTTGCAACCCTTCTATTGAATCGGCCATTACGACTAAGTCATCAGCATATGCGAGACTGCTTATTTTGTGTTCACCTATTTTAATCCCGCCCTGCCAGTCTACTGTTTTCAACATATGATCCATGAATAGTATGAACAACAGTGGTGACACGTTACAGCCTTGTCTTACCCCTGAAACTACCCTGAACCATGAGCTTAATTTGCCATCTACTCTAACTGCTGCCTGACAGTCTACGTAAAGCCCTTTAATTGCATGCAGAAGTTTGCCTCCTATACCATAATCTTGTAGAACTGACAGTAGCTTCCTCCTAGTAACACGGTTATAAGCCTTTCCTAGATCTATGAAGCATAGATACAACTCCCAGTTCCACTCATAGCACTTTTCCATTACCTGCCGTAAGCTAAAGATCTGGTCCTGACAGCCTCTAAGAGGCCTAAACCCACACTGATTTTCATCTAACTTGTCCTCAATTAATACTCGCACTTTCCTTTCAACAATACCTGAGAATATTTTGCCTAAAACGCTAATTAAAGAGATACATCGATAGTTGTTACAATCTTCTCTGTTTCCATGTTTGAAAATTGGCATGATTACCGCTTTCGTCCAGTCAGATGGAACCTGTCCCGATTCCCATGCCTTCTCAATTATCCTGTGTAACAATTTGAGACCTGATATTCCACTGTATTTGACGAGTTCTGGCTTAATTTCATCCACCCCGAACGCTTTATTGCACTGCAATCTACTGACCATTTTATCCACTTCCTCAAATGAGATCCTGTTTCCATCGTCGTTCCTATCCCATTCTACCTGAAAATCTGACACATCATTGAGCGTTTCACCTACAATGAGCAATTCTTCAAAATATTCCCACCATCTGCTCAAGGCATCCACAGGATTGACTAGCAGTTTTCCTGAACTGTCCAACACATTTGTTAATTCCTTCTTCCCTCCCTTTCGAAGATCGCTAATTACGCTCCAAAATGATTTTCCAGCGGCTTTACCCAGAATTTCTAGCTTATCTCCAAAGTCTTCCCATGATTTCTGCTATGAGTCTGCAATTATCCGTTTGGCTTTGTTTCTTTCTTCAACATAACTTTCTCTGTCTGTCTGATTTCTAGTATGGAGCCATTTTTATATGCCTTCTTTTTCTTTTTACAGGCTGCCTTGACTGTGTCATTCCACCAGGCTGTCTGCTTCTTCCTACCTTTACACACTACAGTTACAAGACATTCTCTAGCTGCTTCCAGTAGTGTGTCCCTGTACCTTGACCATTCTTCTTCCAGTGATTCAACTAACTGGTACCTTTCCGAGATCATTGCTATGTATTTCTGCCTAATTTCCTTGTCTTGAAGCTTCTCCACTCTTATCCTTCTGCCCTTTTGGTCTCAGAAAACCAATTTCACTGTAGATTAAATAATGATCAGTATCATCAAAGAGCCCCCTGAAAACACGTGTGTCCTTGACAGTCTTCCTGAATTTCTGGTCAGTTATTATATAGTCAATGACAGATCTCGTTCCCCTTCATTCCCAAGTATAGCGGTGAACGTCCTTATGTTTAAAGAAGGAGTTTGTGATAACTAAGCCGATACTGGAACAGAAATCCAAGAGCTGTTTTCCGTTCTTGTTGGCCTCCATATCCTCTCCAAACTTACCCATAACCTTCTGTTCGATTTCCTATCCTGGCGTTGAAATCACCCATGAGTAAAACACTATCCTTATCCTTCACTATAACAACTACATCACTAAGTGTGGTGTCGCACAAGTCCAAAGTGCGCGCCACCTACTTTCGCCGCGCGCCGCCATGCACGCACGGCGCGGCGTTCTTACGACGACAGCCACGAGCGCCCTCTGCTACAACTTCGCTCGTGGCCACCACGGAACAACATCGTTCACTTGGGACTGAGATAGGAACCAGCGAACACATCGGAATCAGATAGGCACCAGTGAAGACTTGGCTATCGTACAGGCACTAGGCAGACCTCTAGCTCAACTATGTATCAGCACTCTCCTGTACTGATCTATGTAAAAGTTAAGTATTGTATAACTTCTGTGCAAAATATACCTCGTTTTAATTTACTCTAGTGTTTCTAGTTTCTGGCTGCTCCCCTCCGTACCTGCACAAGCGTGCTACCTCTATTCCTGTGTCGGTACTTTTCTACTCGGCCACCGACACCTACGACGGAACGAGACACAAAAGCGGTGACGAGGCTGGGAGACAAAAGTGGCGACGAGGAGTGATAGACGAACCTTGGACCAGCAGCCAGACAGCAGCAGTCGGAGCACGCAGAAATTTGGGGGAACATGTTTGATTACGTGTTTTGTGGACTTTTTTGTTGCAGATAGAGCGTCCTCTTTCCTATTGCATTTGTGTTTTGTTATAATTTACTTGTATGCGTGGCGCCTAATCGGTCAGCATGGCCACTACCCCGAACCCAAACTTAATGGAAATTATTCAGTTACAGACGGCGCAAATCACACAACTCCTGCAAGCAGTGGCCCAGCTCACAGCACAAGCAGCTAACCAACAACAACAGCCGCCGCTTCGGCAGCCCACACCTGCCGCCGCAACGCTTCCTACGTTTCGCCAGTACAACGAACGTGAGGAAGAGTGGAGCGACTATTTCGCACAGTTTCAAGAACTCGTCGCGGCTCATCAAATAACAGGTCAGACAGTTAAACATTTCTTTCTCGCCGTAGTTGGCACCAAGACTTTCGTGTTACTGCAAAAACTGTTTCCCCACGCATCGCCTCGTGATGTGGACTTTGAACAAATAGTAGATGCATTGAATGCTCATTATGAGAGAAAAGTTCTCGTAGCTGCGGCACGGTACCGATTTTTCAGACTTAAAAAAATTACCTGAGCAGTCACACCAAGAGTGGATCACTGAGTTGAAGGGCTTAACCCGCAAATGTAAATTTACTTGCTCTTGTGGACTTTCTTATAGTGATGTGATATTAAGAGATGCAATTACGCAATACATTCAGGACCCCAGAATTAGGGCAGCAATTCTAAAACAGTCAGACCCTTCATTAGACAGTGTACTGCAGCTTATAGAAGCGCATGATACTTTTGACTTAGCAGATGTAGAAATGCAAAGCCACAGTGTAAATTCAGTGTGCCGTAACGGACGCTTTCCTAGCCGTAGTTCTCAGTGTAGCACTAGTGATTCTTACAATAGTACAGGCCGTGCTGAACAGACATTGAACAGTAGCCATTGTAAAAGTGCGACATAAAGGTCGCCCCGTCGTGTTAGAAACAGTAATTTGAATAACAGGCGCCAACGCTCATTTCAGAAAAATGTACGTAAATCTTGCCCCCAGTGTGTGTCTCGCCACAAGCGTGCTCACTGCCCTAGTCGCAACGCAACCTGTTATCAATGTGGTAAATCGGGACATGTGCAGTCTGTGTGTATGCAAATTAAAAACTCAAAGAACTGTAACGTTAGAAACAGTGCTTCGCAGAGTGCGAGAACAGTTCATTCAGTAAATGTCATACAAGCTGTGGACTTGAACAGTGCTTTGCTAGATTCTAAAATGCTAGACAATTCTTCTGCACCTATTGCAAAACTATATAGTGAGCCACGTAGCAAGCGCCGACGAGCGCGTAAAACGGTGCAACGGAAAAGGGTTCGGGACAAGCAAAATTACTATGTGCAGTGCAATCCTGCAGTGAACCTAGTGCCTTCTGCAACTTCTTATTGTAAAAGTGCCCACTACTGTGTAGCTAGTGAGAGTAGACATCAAGTAGCTACTCAAAAGTGTAGTGTTAGTAAATCTGTAGTAGCTTCGTATGCTTGCGCGAACGCCGATCCGGCGGTAGTGCCATCTAGTGACAGTGATATTAATCTATGTGCCGAGTCTGCGCCGCTTCCTTCACTACGCAGCACGCGCATGCGCAAACACTGCAAACAAACCGTAGCAGACGTTGCCCACATTCGCGCACCTGTCGTGCGCCAGAGGAACAAACTTTTTGTAAATCTCTCCATAGAAAATAAGACTGTGCAATTTCAGCTTGATACTGGTTCCGCTGTTACTTTAATTAATAAAGACACTTATGAACTGCTGGGTTCGCCAAAATTGTCGCCGTCACAGCAAGTGTTAACAGCATATACAGGACAAACTATTCCCGTGCTAGGAACGTGTAGCCTGCCTGCCTCTTTTCAAGGTGTAACAAAAACAGTTGCTTTTGTAGTTCTTCAGGCCAAATCTACACAGAACATTTTTGGACTAGATGCATTTGACTTGTTTGGATTATCAATTCAAAGAGATGTGCTTCAAATTTCGTAAAGCTAGACCAGTGCCTATCGCAATGCGTGATACAGTTGCCGAAGAACTTAAACGTTGGCAAGATAGTGGGGTGATTTCTCCTGTTTCTGCGAGTCAGTGGGCCTCGCCTTTAGTAATTATACTCAAGCGTCGGGAAAACTTCGTCTCTGTGCGGACTCCAAATCAACAGTGAACAGTCAAACAATTGTAGACACTTATCCCCTGCCCAGACCTGAGGAACAGATGGACAGATTAGGACAGTCTCGCTTCTTTTCCAAGATTGATTTAGCAGAGGCATACTTACAAATTCCGCTTGATGAAGAGTCAAAAAAGTTTTTCATCATTAATAGTCACATGGGCCTTTTTTAATTTCAACGCCTACCCTTTGGCAGTTCTTCCGCCCCCGCTATTTTTCAGCGCTTTTTGGAACAGCTGACAGTTTCTGTACCGTGTTGCTCGAACTATTTAGATGATATTGTGGTATCCGGATGTACAGTTGAAGAACATTTATCAAACCTGGAGTGCCTTTTCAAAGTGTTGACTGCAGCAGGTCTACGTTGTAATAAAGCAAAGTGTTCGTTTTTTCAAATTGAACTAGAGTACCTAGGCCATGTGATTAATGCCCAAGGAATTCATCCCTTACAGTCACATCTTAGAGCAATTAAAGATTTGCCTCCTCCTAAGAATGTGCAGGAATTGCAAGCAGTAATGGGAAAGCTTAATTATTATTTCAGATTTATTCCCAATGCCTCTCAGATTGCAGCTCCACTGCATCACTTACGTAGGAAGGATGTTCCTTTTGTATGGTCTAAAGATTGCCAGGTTGCCTTTGACAAATTAAAGTCTGCACTACTCAGTGATGCCTGTTTGATTCCCTTTGATCCACATAAGCCTGTAGTGTTAGCAGTTGATGCCTCGTCGTACGGTCTGGGCGCAGTAATCTCACATCGTATTGGTTCTCACGATCGTCCTATTGCCTTTGTATCCAAGCTACTGACGCCAACGCAACAGAATTACAGTCTGATAGAAAAGGAGGCCTTAGCAATAATTTACGGCGTCACAAAGTTTCGTCATTATCTCTATGGCAGAAAATTCTATTTGTTGACAGACCACAAGCCTCTCACGTCGTTGTTCTCACCCACAAAGCCAATTCCGCCACGAACGGCACAAAAGCTTCAGAGATGGTCGTTCATATTGTCAAATTATCAGTATGAGATTTTGTACCACCCTACCACTAAACATGCCAACGCGGATACACTTTCCCGACTTCCAGTTGGCTAGGATGTATCATTTGATTCTTCGGAAATGGCATGTTGTCAGATAGACTCCAGAGATGCTTCTGCTGTCGCAGATTTCCCTTTGAACTCTCGTCGGGTTGCACAGGAAACAGCTGCGGATGCAGACCTAAGTGTGGTAGCACGTTTTGTTCGCTTTGGTTGGCCTGCCAGAGCCAAAAACATTGATCGGCCTCTGGTTCGACGTTATTTTGCACAACGTCATGCATTGTCTTTAAGTCAGGATGTTCTGTTGTTACATACGGACAACGACCAGACAAGAGTGATTGTTCCTCGTTCCCTGCAACGAGATGTGTTACGCCTCCTGCATCAAGGACATTGGGGTATCGTTAGGACAAAGCAATTGGCCAGACTTCATTGTACCTGGGTTGGTATGGACGCTCAGATAGAGAGCATCACGTCACAGTGTACTGTTTGTGCGGAGCATCAGGCGGCTCCTCCGCAACGTTTCTCAGACTGGCCACGCCCCAAGGGACCATGGCAACGTTTACACATTGACTTTGCCGGACCTTTCTGGAATACGCGCTGGTTAATTGTTGTACACGCTTTCAGCAAGTTTCCTTTCGTGATTGCCATGAACTCAACGACAGCGTCTAGTACAATTAGTGCCTTAACATCAGTGTTTTGCATCGAAGGTTTGCCTGAAACTATCGTCAGTGACAATGGACCTCAGTTTGTTAGTGCGGAATTTCAACAGTTTTGTCGTGTGAATGGCATTCAGCATATTACCACAGCACCTTTTCACCCTCAGTCCAATGGTGAAGCAGAACGTTTCGTTCGAACATTCAAGTCTCACATGGAGAAGATGAAAGGTCAGCACTCCAGGCAGCAAGCTCTTCAAATTTTCCTGTCTACGTATCGGTGCATGCCACGTGACGGCCCGTCTCCTGCCGAGCTGCTACACGGCCGCCGTCACCGCACTCTCCTTCACCTGCTGCAGCCTCCCACGCACCGAGCCGGTTCGTATGGCGCTACGCGTTTTCAGGTTTCTACGCCGGTGCTGTACAGGGTGTTTGCTAGCAACAAGAAGACATGGTTGCCACGTATCATTCAGCGCGTGCTCGGTCGCAATATGTATGTTGTACGTTCTTCCACAGGGTCGGAGCTGCGGCGCCACGCTAACCAATTGCGCCTGCACAGGCCGCGCGATCCTGTCTCGGGTTTCTTGATTCCAGACCCAGTTCACCGCCAGGGAGCAAAACCACATAGTTCGTCCCCGGACTACGAGATCCCTATGGACGTCGACGCACCTCCGACGCAGTCGTCGCCGCCGCAGCTGACAGTGTCACCGAGAGGGACTCCGGGACCGTGCGACCCTCCCCCCCCCCCCCTCCCACAGCTTGGGCCACGCACCTCAGAAGAAGTTGACCTGCTCCCTTTGGGCGGGGGTGTGCGCCCTTCCCCAGGTTTCGGCGGGTTTCCTGGAGGATCGCAAGGCGGATGCCGGGGCGCGGACGGCGTCTCGATCCCAGCCTCAGCTACGACGCCCGTCCCACCAGTAACGCCCCCGCCCAGGCCCTCCTCCCAGTGCCGTCGCCGTGGCCCTCAGCCCTACGCCACGACGGCGCGGCGGTTTGGGAGGGGGGGAGGGGTGTGGTGTCGCACAAGTACAAAGTGCGCGCCACCTACTTTCGCCGCGCGCCGCCATGCACGCACGGCGCGGCGTTCTTACGACGACAGCCACGAGCGCCCTCTGCTGGAACGCCGCTCGTGGCCACCACGGAACAACATCGTTCACTTGGGACTGAGATAGGAACCAGCGAACACATCGGAATCAGATAGGCACCAGTGAAGACTTGGCTATCGTACAGGCACTAGGCAGACCTCTAGCTCAACTATGTATCAGCACTCTCCTGTACTGAGCTATGTAAAAGTTAAGTATTGTATAACTTCTGTGCAATATATATCTCGTTTTAATTTACTCTAGTGTTTCTAGTTTTTGGCTGCTCCCCTCCGTACCTGCACAAACGTGCTACCTCTGTTCCTGTGTCGGTACTTTTCTACTCGGCTATCGACACCTACGACGGAACGAGACACAAAAGCGGCGACGAGGCTGGGACACAAAACTAAGTGCGTTGTAAAATCTGTCCACCTCATCTTGATCTGTCCCTTCACAGGGTGAATACACTGCCACAATCCTAATTTTCTTACTGGAGATGGCCACAGCTATCCACATCAGTCGTTCATTTACATACCTTATTGCAATTATGCTGGATTCGATTGCTTTCCTGATGTAAAATCCTACACCCACTGTACTCTTCCTACTTTGACTCCTGACAGGTAGACCTTGTATTCTCCGACTTCGTCCTCTTTCTCTCCCCTTACTCTAACGCCACTAACATCTAAAACATCTAACCCCATCTTACTTGAAGCCTCCGCCAGCTCTACCTTCTTCCCATTGTAATCCCCATTGATATTAATAGTTCCCCATCTCATTCCAGATCGTTTGCCAAGTCGTATCTGAGGAGACCGTGGTCTGTCAATTAGAGGTGGGACTCCATCACCTCCAAAGGTCCGAGGCATTTTGCTCTGATTGTTGCCAGCATGATATTGAAGTACCTGGGAAGCAGTTTGCTAGCCTTACTTGCCCAGGGCCCCACTGGGTTTTACCCCTAACGGTTGAGGGACTAACCGGTGGATTTGGTAGTCTTTGCCGTCTGAGCACAAATGTGGCCACGACCCAGAATATGTTCGAGATGCCCAACCTTATTCCAAAGTAACTGGTATCCCAACTGTCAGGACCACTTACTTGGCCACTCATACATTGCCCGTGGTTCATAAACTAGAACATGACTACAGGAACCCAGACCATGAACCACGATTTTCATACTATATAATAAAAAGCATATTGCTCGAAACTATGGGTGATAAAAAACTAATGCTATATTTTGATTCAGCTCATAAAAATCTATAAAGATCAGTTATCAAAGTAAAAAAAAGTTTTCCAAAAAAAGTTTTTCATTGGCCTGTGTAATTATTCAAGATTGAACTACAAGAGCAACAGGTAGCGAAGCTAACAATAGCATATGGGATATCTACATAAATACTCTGCAAGCACCATTGAAGTGCATGGCAGAGAGTTCATCGAACCGCATTTACGGTGTTTCTCTACGGTGCCATCGTATAATAGCTCCCGGGAAAAAAAGGCACACCTAACTCTTTCCGTTTTGGATCTGATTTCTCTTATTTTCATGATCATGTCTTCCTATGTAGGCGATGGCTAACAATATATGTTCGCATTCGGAAGTGGAAGTTGGTGAAATAAAATTTCGCATAAAGATCTCGTCGCAACAAATAACGCCTTTTGTTTTAATAATTTCGATCCCATCTCGTGCATCATTTTCGTCACACTCTCTCCCCTACATCTTTATAGTACAAAACGAGCTGCCCTACTCTGAATTTTCACAAAATCATCTGTCGTCCCACTTCCACAATGCGCAGCAGTTCTCAAAAATAGGAAGTACAAATGTATTGTAGGCAGTATCTTTAGTAGAGCTGTTGCATCTTCTAAGTGTTCTGCCAACGAAACTTAGTCTTCGGTTCGCTTTCCCTGCAATATCTTTTGTGTGTTATTACCAATTTAAGTAGTTTGTAATTGTTACTCCTAGGTATTTAGTTGAATTTAGGGCCTGTAGTTTTGACAGATTTATCGTGTAAATGATGACTTCATACTTACCATTATTAAGTGTCAATTGGCATTTTTTGCACCACGTAGATATCTCATCTAAATCATTTTGCAGTTGCTTTTGATCTTCTGGTGCCTTTACTAACCGATAAATGACAGCATCATCCGCGGACAACCTAAGAAAGCTACTCAGCTTGTCTCCTAAATAGTTTATAAAAATTAGGAACATTAGGGGCCCTGTAACACTTCCCTGGGGAACGCCAAATATCACGTTAGTTCTACTAGATGACTTTCCATCAATTACAATGTACTGTGTCCTGTCTGACAGGAAATCACGAATCCAATCGTACAACTGTGGCGATATTCAATAAGCACGCAAATTGATTAGAAGACGCTTGTGTGGTACTCTACAGTGTTGAAAGCCTTCCGGAAGTCTATAAATACGGAATCTATTTGAGATACCTTGTCTATAGCACTCATCACATCATGTGAGTAAAGAGCTAGCTATGTTTCTCATGAATGATTCTGAATCCATGTTGACTATGGGTCAGTAGGTCGTTCTCTTCGAGGTAGAACGAGGAAAGTATATGTTCTAAAATCCTACTGCAAACCGATGCCAACGATATAGGTCTGTAATTTTGCGGATAACTCTTATTTTTTGAACATTGGGGTGATATATGCAAGTTTCCAGTCTTTTGGTACGGACCGTTCGCTGAGCGAGCGATTGTATATTACTATGTATGGGGCTATTCAGCACATGAGAGCGAATGCTCAATCTATAAATTTATCTGATGTTTCAGCCACTGTTGAAAGTGGTCTTCCTTTGGGAATAATTAAACTTTACTGGCTATCTTCAGAACCGCCAAACTTCAAAACCGTAATTCTTATTTATTTATATATTTATTTCTCAGACATTTGATACATAGTCTTCTAACTTCCCAGTACGATTGACCATCTGACATCCCGTCACAATATTGCAGTCTTTCACAGTTTCTGAGATGCTCCCAACACATAATGGTGTCTTCTCTTTCACATACAACACACTTCCGTGAGGGTAAGATTCCAATCCTATGCAGGTGTTCCGCAAGGCAGTCGTGGCCAGTAATTCTTCGAAACGCTGCCACAGTTTCCCTTCGTGGGTGTTTGGGAAGTGCGTTCTTCTCTTCTAACAGTAGAAGCCATGTTTTTCCTTGCCCTTGTGTTGTCAAGTGGTTATACAACTTCTTCTTGAAACTGTTGTTAAATCTTTTAATTGAGATGTATGATAATTTGGGGCAATTTGTTTGAGAAATATTGGTTCATTTTTTGGCTAGAAGGTCTGCCATTCATCCGCATGTATATCTGTATGTGCTGGTATCCATTGAAAATCTATTTCAGTTCCAGTTTTGGTGATTGAGGCAATAGAGGATTTTATTTCATTTATTCAAGCACTTAGAGGTGTTTGGAAGGATGCAATTCCCTGTATTGCAGAAGTTGAATCGCAAAATATAACAACCTTTTTGTGACCTCTGGATACGGACAAAAATTGTTTTAGTGCCAGGTTTATTGACTCCAACTCTCCATCAAAATGGGAGTAATACTGTCATAAAGCTTTGTAAAAACAAAGTATTTGCCTGCAAACTCCAGTACGGGCGATGCCATTTGCTTCAGTCAAGGATCCATCTGTATATATATGCAGCCATTCTGTTTGCGTGTAGTTACCATTTATCGTTTCTAGAGCCATATTTTTAAGAAGTTCTTTATTCGCTTCTGTCTTAACAACCTTTTCATTCAGTTGAAGTCTGAATATGACTGGGCATAGTTCAAGTGAACTGACTGGGGGAGCGAAGTCTTCTTTGCTGATTGATGGACAGTGGTCTTGTCTTACTGCATCAATACATTGCATAAAGCCTTTCTGTGTTTTCAGCCGGTTACCATGATGTTGGTAGTTGTTCCAGTAAGTGTCATCGGGTAATCTGGTTAATTTTTCATATTGGAGTAGTGCCAGTCTCATAATTTCTGATTTTAGAGGTGGAATGACAGTCGCTGCTTGAAGAGCCGAAATTGGTGTTGTTTTTACTGCTCCTGTAATCAGGCGTAGAGCTTGATTTTGAAGAACCTCCAATTTAGATACGTTCGCTGGGAGTTATACTTCACATCCATATAGAATACCGGGTTAAAAAAAATGTTTGTAGCACTTATGGGACTTGACTATGGGGTCATCAGTCCCTAAGCTTACAAACTACTTATGAACTAGCTAAGACTAAGGACGGCACAAATATCCATGGCCGAGGGGGGATTCGAACCCCCGACCGTAGTGGCCGTGCAGACCGTGCCTGGAGTGCCTCAGTCTCCTCGGCCACCGCAGCCGGCACCGGGTTTTATATAAGTTTTATAGGTAGAGTTTAGAACTTCAAGAGAGCTGCCCCACTTTTTTCCAGCTAATCTCTTAAAGATGTCCAATTTTTTCTTGAATAATTAGTAAATTTGAATCGATACAATCAGAAACAACTCATATCCAGTCAATGGCGCAGGCACGGGGGGAGGGGTTGGACATAAGGGGCTGAAGCCCCCCCCCCCCAGCCCATGGATTTTTTAATTTTATTAATTTTTTTTTAATGTGTCGTTAGCGCGATGCCGCCACTGAGAACGTGTGCTGCTTTTACTGTGAGAGGTTTTGATGCTGCCGTTATTGTTGCTGTTATGCTGAAGTTAGGAGCCGATTGTTCATATGCGGCGATCCGCTGCTTAAGCCGTCGGTACACGGAGCGCGTGTCTGAACGTGTGCGGTCAACGTGCGAAGTCCACCGGGAGGCTGAACGCTCGGAGACGGCGAGACTTCTGCACACGAGGCGTGGGCGCGCTCCAGCGACAGTTGTCGGTGGTATCAGATACTGGAATCACACTGTTTACCAAGTCAATTGAGTGGAGTTCCTGCTTTACCTCTATTGAACAGCTTATTTCCGCGCTTGTGCTTATGTTCGTTATGTTCTGTGATAGTCCTAAATAAGTAAGAACAGAATACCTATGAACCTGAGACTCTTATAAAAGTTGCAATTTATGGCAACAAGTGCAGCGAATAATAAAAGTTTCATGACAAACTGTGAGATATAAAATTAGAATAGGCCTTCACAACACAAAGATTATTGAAAGAGTCTCGCTTTTTAGTAAATCTTAAAAGATCATGCTTCTTCGGTTAATGTTACTATTCAATAAAAGAATACTAAGAACGTGTAAAATTCAATACGTGAAACAATAAGTGCGTATTTTACTCTAGGTGAGGTGCAAACTGTCTTGTTCATAAAACGAATCCAACAAACTCACTCCTCAGAGGGTGCGCACTTATTTTACATAGCATCGAATATTATGCAGTATACTTCTAAGAAAACTATCAGAAAACCGAATAAAAGAAGAAAAAAAATTGTTTGTGTAGCCTTAAACCAACTCCGCAACCTCTTCTAACTTCGCAGTTCTCGACGTACCACCTACGCTACTAATGTATACTCACCTACGGTATTAGACGTGTCGTATATGCTACTGGACAATATGTCGGTTGTTGATATGTAATTACAAAAATTATACAAAGAATTATTAGTGTTGATAGATCTACAGTACGCCTTGCCTTGAAACGGCAGATTACTGTAATACGGAAATGTTTTAACCACGGATAAAACGTTTCCAGTCATTTATTCCAACAAATAGTACCTTATAATCATCTTTTTGTTGCTGCTGTTCTTCTATCTTCCGTGCTTGCTTGGATAAATTGGTTTGGATTTTCCGCCGTATGCAAGACACCTGATTTTTTAATTGTTCCCAAACATGTTTCAGCACATTTTGTGCTATCATCAGTGGGATGATTTATTTTGCCTTTTTTTACATTAGGCTACATGAAACTCCTTAAAGAAGCCTACTTATTCGTTGTTTTTTTGGTACAAACTTGTCATGATTCTTTTCCTTTTCTGTTGTAATTTGCTTGTTGCTGTTGGTTTGAATGTGTATGTCACTCGTTTTCCACGTTTTTCGTGCTATGCATTACGCCAGTGGCAATATTTGGCGTATTCATACGCACGAAAAACGTGGAAAACGAGTGACATACACATTCAAACCAACAGCAACAAGCAAATTACAACAGAAAAGGAAAAGAATCATGACAAGTTTGTACCAAAAAAACAACGAATAAGTAGGCTTCTTTAAGGAGTTTCATGTAGCCTAATGTAAAAAAAGGCAAAATAAATCATCCCACTGATGATAGCACAAAATGTGCTGAAACATGTTTGGGAACAATTAAAAAATCAGGTGTCTTGCATACGGCGAAAAATCCAAACCAAAATAGTACCTTAATGGCCGGTTTCCGAGAGATTCTCAATTTACTCACTTTGAAATGTCATATATTCATAAGACCTAATAATATATATATATATAAACCTCGAAATTCGACGGCCAACATACCGTCTTCGTCTCTACCGAAAAGAGCTGCCCCCTCCCCCCTTCCCGGATAGCCACGTGGTGTGACGTCGGTGGCGTTCTCCCACCTTATTGGTGATCGTTCAGACGCTCGTTGAGAATATCTGGCATGCTTGATACTGCCTGACACGTTGGGAAAGCCTCGCCAACGTGCAGTTCGCTCGTTGTGACGTCAGAAACTCGCCACGTTGGCCACACTCGTTCAGATACACGCTCCGTGTGCCGACGGCTTTAGCAGGTCAGCGCATGGCGGAGTAATGCTGTCGGAGGCCTCGGACGGCGGCAAAACAAAATGAGGCCTCCCGTCCACTTTTGAGACATGGAGGTCCCCCAGGACGAAAGGCACGGGATAGTAAAAAGAGGGGAAAAAATAAAAATAAAAAAGCAAGCTTTCGAGATTTGGAGGCCCCAGCCCCAGAAAGAGATGCAAAGGGCGCTCAAAAATAAAATAAAATTAAATAAAAATTAAAAAATGTGATTTCGAGGTATTTTTTAGGCTCCCCAAGACGAGAGCCCCCCCCCCCCCCTTAGTCCGCCACTGGGTCAGCGGCACCACCGAATCTTATGAACAACAGAGCTCGCTCCTGAGCGTCGTTTTATTTGCAGTGGCAATCATTTCTATAGCTGATCATCTACCACAGGGAGTGTCGGCGTCCCTCTTTGTCGACGACTTCGCGATCTAAAGCAGCTCTGAGCTAACGGGTCTCCTGGAGCGGCGTCTAGACACTCTCCATACGTGGAGTATGGACACTGGCTTTCGATTCTCGGCTGACAAGACAGTCTGCATGAACTTCTGGCAGCGGAAGGAGATCCTTCCCCCGTCCCTTCGTCTGGGCCCCATTTGTGGAGATCATGACGTTCTTGGGGCTTGTTTTCGACAGGAAGCTATGTTGGTCTCCCCACATATTCCGTTTGGCAGCTCGCTGTACCCGCTCTCTCAATGTGCTGCGGGTGTTAAGTGGCACCTCGTGGGGAGCTGATCGGTCTACTCTCCTCCATCTGTATCGCACCATAGTTCGGTCCAAACTGGACTATGGAAGCATCGTCTATTCTTCGGCTTGACCGTCCATACTGCGCCGCCTCAACACAATCCACCACCAAGGGATCTGTCTGGTGACGGGAGCGTTTTACACTAGCCCCGTTGAGAGCCTCTATCCCGAGGCCGCCGAACTACCCCTTTCTTACCGTCGGGAACTCCTGCTTAGCCTTTACGCTAGCCGTTTGTCATCCATGCAAGGACACCCAACATACGCAGTTTTATTTAATGCTTCACTTGACGGTCTCTTTGCCGTGCGCCCATCTCCTCTGCTACCACCGGGAGTTCTCTTGCGTTCGTTACGTGGCCAGCTCGGCGTTACAGTGCCTGCTACTTTCTAGACTGGAGAGGGCACCTCTCCACCGAGGCTAAGCCCCGAAGTCCGTGTTAACTTGGACTTTCATTCTCTTCCAAAGAACTCCACACCTAGTTTCGTTTACCGGAGAGAATTTCTCACACTCCGGTTCAAATGTGATGACAATTTCTTCATCTATACTGATGGCTCAAAGATAGACCAGGGTGTCAGGTGTGCCTTTGTGCTTGGCAACGCCTCGTTTAAATATCGTCTCCCTCAGTGGATTTCCATTTTTACAGCTGAGCTGTATGCATTATATATCAAGCCACCCAATACATCCGGCGAAACTCGCTCAATAAGAGTGTCATTTGCTCGGACTCTGTGAGTGCTCTTTCGAGCCTTCGCACGCTATATCCTGTCCATCCCCTGGTACAAAGCATCCGCAATTGCCTCACCTCTCTTTCAGCGAGAGGAACTACTGTGACGTTTCTGTGAGTCCCTGGACACGCGGGAGTGTTGGGGAATGAGTCTGCGGATGCGGCTGCCAAGGAGGCAGTTCTCCTTCCTTGGCTGTCTACCTTTTCTACTACCTCTAATGACCTTCGTGCTGGCGTCTCCCGGCGTATCATCTCCCGTTGGTTTTTACATTGATCATCCCTGTCAGGGAACAAATTGCGAGCCATTAAACCGGTGCCCAATCTGTGGTCAACGTCATCTCGACCATCTCGTCGAGAGGATATTGTCCTGGTCCGGCTTCGTATTGGGTATTTGCCACTGCCGTTATAGCCACCAGTATTTACTTCGTGGTGATCCTGCTCCCTTATGTGAGTACTGTGATGAACCTTTTACTGTATACCACCTTTTAGTGAAATGTCCGTTTTTAATCGTCTCCGTCATGATCTATGTTTACCATTTGAAATGTCTGATATTTTAGCTGATGATCCGCGTTTTGCTAACAGAGTTTTACTTTTTATACATCGTGCAAATATGGCGAGAGCCATTTAAGTTCTAACCCCGGTTCGATTTTACTATGGGCAGTGTTGGGCACTAATGACCTCAGTAGTTGTGCCCCATAAAACCACAATAAATTAATTAATTAACCCTGTCTTACTCCCTTCCCAACCTCTGCGTCCCTTTCTTGCCCTTCGACTCTAATAACCGCTGTCTGGTTTTTATATAGGTTGAATATAACTCTTCGCTCCCTATACTTTACCCCTGCTACTTTCAGAATTTGGAAGTGTGTATTCCAGTCGGCATTGTCAAAAACCTTCTCCAAATCTACAAACGCCAAAAACGTAGGTTTGTCCTTCCTTAGTCGTAATGTGAGTATTGCTCTCCGTGTTAATATTTTTCAATTATGACTTATTAAACTGATAATTCTGTAATTTTCACAATTGTCTGCATTTGCTTTCTTTGGAATTGGAATTACAACATTCTTCTTGAAGTCGGAGGGTATTTCCCCTGTCTCATACATCTTTAATACCAGGTGATACAATTTTTTCACGACTGGTTCACGTAACGAAATCAGCAGTTCAGACGGAATATCATCTACTCCAGGCACCTTGTTTCGACTTACGTCCTTCAGCGCTTTGTCAAATTCTTCTCCCAGTATCACGTCTCCTATGTCATCTTCCTCCACTTCGTCTTCCATTTCTAGAATTCTGCCTTCAAGTTTATTTCCTTTGTATAGGCCCTCTATATATTCCTTCTATTGTTCAGCTTTCCCCTCTTTGCTTAATACTGGTTTTCCGTCTGAGTTCTTGATATTCATACAGCTGCTTTTCTTGTGTCCAAATATCTATTTTATTTTCCTGTATGCGGTATCTCTTTCCCCTAGTTATGCATTCTTATACGGTTCTGCATTTATCCTGTAGCCACTCCTGCTTAGCCAGTCTGCGTCAATCTCATTTTTCAGACGTTTGTACTCCCTTTTTCCTGTTTCACTTGCTGAATTTTTATATTTTCTCCTCTCATCAATTAAGTTCATTATATCCTATGTTATCCAGGGATTTCTATTAGGCCTTGTAGGCGAGTAGCTATTCTCCTCAAAATAAAGTCCTGGATCCCAATTAGGTTACATTTATTGCTAAAGACGCTATACTACAGAAATAGCATTTACACTTTGCACTAACTCTGATATGAAAGCACGGTCACTGGATTACAGACTCAGATTATGTCCTGTCGCCTAAAGGCTTGAATAGCGCGCAGCCAAGATCTATATAAGTTGCAAAATTTCGTTGGGTGTTCGTATCTCTTCGATAACATTAATTTTTATATTTGTTTAATACAGTAATTAGTTTTAAGCGAAGTAAAGATGTTTTTACATAATGTTGCTGACCAATAGGCTACGTTCCTGTCAGCAAATGAACTTCAGTCAGTGCTGCATAAAGTATTTCGAAAAATAACGTCACAGTTACGACTAACAGTGTGATTGTTGTCATTGCAAATTTACGCAAATCAACAGGAAAATCTGTGTAGTAGATGATAAATGTTTCCTAAACCCATATTGGTTATTAAAATAGTCCCTCGCTTTCAATGAAATTAAAAGTTTCAGCATAATAATATGATAACCCGTCCCATTAAGCACAATACGTTAAATTGTTACAAACACAATGTAAGAACAAATAATTTTCAGAGAAGGACAACCACAGCTTAAATACATTTTGATAAAATTCAATACACAAACACCACAAAAACTTAACTTCAATAGTATAAAGTCCTGGGTACATATGTGTTGAGATAAAATCGTGTTTATTTAGACACAAGCAGTTTCAAATCGAAATAGATGCATCTTCAAGTAACATCTGTGAATAGGAAATACGTCTGAACTGATGATTCGAGTATCTAAAAGGACCAATAACTCTAAGAATTTTTAAAATATTTCAATTTTTTTAAATCGAAGGGAGTGCCGAAAGTACTTACTAGAAAAATGATTACATGATATTTGAAAAACATTTGATAAATAACATCCCCGATTTATCCATGCCGAAAAAACCAGCAAAGTGCTTCTCAATCAAGAACAAATTACTGAAAGTTAGTAAACTTAGTAAAGAAAGGCATCAGACCAGCGTTCTTTATTCTTAAGAATGTAGGTGACTGATACAGACATAAAGACTGAAAACAATAACTATAGGGGCTCGGGTATTTGCGAGATTTTTTTAATGATTGCTCACTTAAATATATCGGCCAGACTGGGCATAGCTTTGCCGTTCGTTTTAAGGCACATGTAAACTTGAAGGGCTCCAAATCGGCTCTTTCAGTGCATTTAAAAGACACTGGCCATTCAGTTTACAATATAGTGAGTAACATCAAGATTTTATTTAGCGGTGAAAAGGGTAATGTTTTCAATATCATGAAAGATATGCAAATTAAGAAAGCCCTTAAGCAGGCTCCGGGTTCATCCCTTAACAACCAAGTAGAACTGAGACATTATAATACCTTAGCAAATTTTGATTATTTGTATTCACTATAGCGTTGGTCAAGTGACTGACAAGTTATCATCTATCGTTCATCTGTTCTACATCTTGAGAGTAGAGTATATAATTTAGTGGACCATTTGTATATTTCATTTGAATTTTTCATTTTATTAAAACAGCAGCGTAAATTCTGCACGCGGTGCCCAGCCTTCATTTGTCCTTGTTAAGAGAGCCCTCTAGCGGGCCACGGCGTGTTATGTCTGTTTTCCTTGTTCGTATCACACATTTAGTACACTTAGCAGTCTGATTGAGTATGCACTTGCTGTTACGTACCGCGGCTGCAGCGCTTCCTGGTTTTGTAGAGGCCGTCTGTTCGTAGTAAGCGGTTCATTGTATGATTCCTATCACACACTTTCCTAATAGTTAATTTTTACGCAGTTTATACTGATCACTTACAGTGAGATTGTAGACCGTGGATAGCATTTATGACCGCAATTTGTTCTCGTTTTTGACGTGTAATGATACTTTCTCTATTTTTATGGCTGGTGTTGTCATAAGGAACAAAGTTAAATGCTGTATTGAAATTTAGCCAACCTTGAAATAAGGCAATTAATATTAATTTTGAAAAGATAATAACACTGTGAAAATCACGAAAGATTCCACCATCAGTATTTAGTAGCAATGGTAGTTCGAAGAAAGACAACACCAGAAAGCATCATTACAAATTCTTTATTGTAAATTGATGCTTGTTTGCATGATCTTTGAATACTAAAGTTTCAGAACCGTATTTAATTTCAATTACTATTGATGTTGAAAGTTACTAAATTATAGGACTTCGTTTTAAAAGGGAGAAGAATTACTGCAGGCATTGAAATAATTTTTAACATAAAATGGCCGTAAGTGAAATTAGCGTTTGGAAAGTTCTTTCGAAATCATGAGGCAATGTACAACAATGGCCAAGCATTTTTTATAAATTATGCTGGAAACAAAGATTTTTTGATAAAGGTGAAAAATGGGGAAAATTTTCATTTTAAATAAATTGGAGATTTCAAATGAAATTGTTGAATTTATTACAATTAGAAGATCCTAACAGCTCACACATTTCAATGTGTAGAGGTCAAGAGAGACGTCCGCTCGATACAGCACCAGAATAACGAAAGACGAAAAGCGAATACGTTTTCTCCACAGCTCATTCAAAAAAATTGAAAGTATCTTGTGAAACAAAATAGTCAAAGATTTATTGGCAGAGAGAACGGATGGTAGCGACAAGCGTCGCAGATATAATTTTAATAAAAAATATTCAGTGTAACGCTACAGACGCACTTAGCTGGTTTCTTCGTAATAGATAAATCGGGGATGTTATTCATCAAATGACGACCACACCTTATTGTGAGAGTATTTTTGCAAGGCCTCCTGAAAGCTGGTCGCTGTTTTCTAAATAACAAGTAATTATTTTTCTATTAAATACTTGCGGCACTCCCTCTGATAAAAAAATAGAAATATTTAAAAAATTTATTGGTCCTTTTTCTAGTAAACACTTTCGGCACTCCCTTTGATAAAAAAAATTATAAATATTTTAAAAATTTATTGGTCCTTTTAGATACTCGAGTCATCAGTTCAGATATTACCTGAAGATGCATCTGTATCGATGTGAATCTAGTTGTGTCTAGGTAAACACGTCTTAACAGCTATGCGATTTTCAAATGTTCAAATGTTTGTATAGCTTATAGGACTTAACTACGGGGCCATCAGTCCCTAAACTTACAAACTACTTATGAACTAGCTAATACTAAGGATGCCACAAATACCCATGCCCGAGGGGTGATTCGAATCCCCGACCGTAGTGGCCGTGCAGACCGTGACTGGCGCGCCGCAGACAGCTCGGCCACCGCGGCCGACTATGCGATTTTATCTCAGCACATCTGCACCCAGGAATTTATCTTACTGAAGTTAATTTTTAGTTTTTGTGTATTGAATTTTATCACAATGTAAGAATATCACTATAAGATACGACTGCGTTATATTGTGACAAACAACGAAATACAAAAGAAATTTCCTGGCAGATTAAAATTGTGTGCCGGAACCGGGACTCGAACCTGGGACCTTTGCCTTTCGCAGGCAAGCGCTCTACCGACTGAGCTATCCCAACACGACTCACGATGCCGCCTCACATTCTGGAAACATCCCTTAGGCTGTGGCTAAGCCATGTCTCCACCATATCCTTTCTTCCAGCAGTGCTAGTCTTGCAAGGTTCGCAGGAGAGATTCTGTGAAGTTTGGAAAGTAGGAGGCGAGGTACTGGCGGAAGTAAGTTTGTGAGGCGGCATCGTGAGTCGTGTCGGGATAGCTTAGTCGCTAGAGCGCTTGCCCGCGAAAGGCAAATGTCCCAGGTTCGAGTTCCGGTTCCGGCACACAATTTTAATCTCCCAGGAAGTTTCATATCAGCGCACACTCCGCTGCAGAGTGAAAGATTCATTCTGTTAACGAAATACAATAACTACGAGCACTAAATCAGTCCAAAATGCCACCCGACTTCATCTATAAGTTCATTTCTGCCGAAACCGAAACTATGGGCGAAACCAAAATTTTAGCCGAAAGTGGCCGCAACCGAAACCAAAAGCGAATATTCAGTCCGGTATGTAGACGCTGGATTTGCCCATCTGCCGACGTCAGACGCGGTGTTCGTGAAGCAGAGTGTTACGTTCCGCGACCGGCTCAAAGTCCCTGGGGAGATGAGGCGAGAGTCCACACAGGCAGAGCAGTGGCGGAGTAGCAGCTCTGCTGACGTCATCACACTTGCCAAGTGCCTCAATGAGGTGGCCACGCCCCGTGGTGACTTCAGCGGCTCCGTAAAGCGTCGCTCAAATCTCACAACACACACACACACACACACACACACACATGCAGAAGACACACTCCCAACTCTCATACCAGATGGTTCTACATTATTATATAAATACGCTTACACGAAAATTGTGGTACATATTACTATTTTATTCGTACAAGAAGGCCAATGAAAGTTACATAGTCGAATGATTGTTTGTCGTAGATTTCACTAATATAAATATTATGTGTGCATTTAGCCATTAAAAGTGGTAAAAGGAAGTAGAAATTTTCCTATCTACAGCTTGGATCAAGTTCTACATTCTCCAACAATCAGCTCACTGATTGGCTATTTGCCTCGACCAAAGACGCTGTAATGCAGCGCATCTGCAGTATTAAAATAACGTTGTAAAATAAGTGAATATCGAAACATGGAGTGCTCCCAACTCACTTTCTTGTGCCGTTCAAATGCTTCATTTTCGCAGTGATTAAGAGTGGTTAAAGGAAATGGATGTTTTCATATGAAAGTCGATATAAAGGATTATGCGCATGGAGAGGCATCTAGCGGTGCTCGGGTGGAACTACGAAGTCGAGAATGCCGATATAAATGATACGCCGGGAGAGGCATGTAGCGGTGGACGGATGGAATTACAAAGTCGACATGTTGTCAGCTCTGGAATTCTGAATATCGCAGTATCGAAACAACGTTATTTCTTATTACGAACACCGAAATTGTAGTTCCACTTCAAATATTAGACTAATGAAAGTTATATAATTCGAAAATGGCATGAGAAGTATATACTTCAGTTTTTATTTGTTGTTATTGTCAGGCATTTTCCTTAACACATAAAAGATACCGTTTCATACCTTCCCAATGCCGGTTAAATTTTATCAAATATCCCAGCGGCCTCCTATAATAATGTTGGCAACAGATGCTGAATAGTGAGAATCATGTGAGTCTTCATTTTAGTGACAACGCTGACGTTTTCTCATGGAATCTTCGCTTTACGAGGGCAATTATTTTTACTGAGAGGACGAGGGTACATACAAGAACCAGTCAACCATAAAGCATTATTTGTTTACTTCATGGTCTGTACGATACACTAATCGAGTCATTCTATGTGGTTCGAACAAATGGGCAAAGATTTTCTATCGTGTTGTTGATGTTGCCAACATCATCACGCGAGGCCGCCGACATGATAGGTAAATTTTTACCCCCCGTGACCGTTGTAAACACAATTGGTCGATTTTCGTCCACAGGCAATACTAGTCTACATAAATACGAGGAGTGTTTAAAAAGTCAGTGCAAAAATAAAAACTACCAACGTGTTTGGGGGAAAAACCATTATTATTTTTCGATATAGTCTCCTTTTAGACTTACATACTTAGTCAGATGCTGTTCTAATTTGTTGATCCCTCGGGAATGTTAGGAATTGTCCAAGCCTGCAAATAGCTATTAATTTATGCAATCACCTCCTCGTTTTGAATGGAATGAAATCTTCGTCGTACAGCATTTCTTCAAATTGGGGAACAAATAGTAGTTCGAGGGAGTCAAGTGTGAAGAATAGGGGGCATGTGAAACAAGTTGGAATCCTACTTCCAGTAATTTTGCGGCCACAACTGCTGAGGGGTCTACTGGTGCATTGCCATGTTGGAAAATGATTTTTTTGTGGGCCAATCGCCGGCGTTTTTATTGCAGCTCGATTTTCAAACTTGGTCAACTATGGACCGCAAGAAACTTGACTTTTTGGTTTCTTTTTTCGTTCCAGAACCCCTTCATTCGTTCGCTTGTAATTTTTCTCTCCTCCTCAGAAATGACCCGTTTGGGTCTTGTGCTTGGTGGTTTCTCTCGAAATGGTTTGATGCTGTCAACTCTGCTTCTGGGCTCTCCTTTTTTGTGAACCATCTGTGGTATAATTACAGCTTCTGCTGCATCCTTCTTCACTTCAACTACCCATTTAGATGTAGCCTTTAACGCCGTGATGTAATTGAAGATCCTTTTGGACAGTCTGCATTCATTCATCATTAATAGATGTCCATAGAACTTTAAGATCCGCTTCCTCATTGTGTCCGTAATCTTTACAGTGAGCTTGTAGAGTTCTTCATTTTTCCTCTTCTTCCATGTCCCATCGGTAGTCTTTTGTGGTCCGAGTATTTTCCTCAGAATCTTCCTTTCCTTCTTTTCGAGTTCTTCAAGCTCCCCTTTCTTATTTGGAACTAGCTGAAAACCCGGCGTTGCCCGGGTATTTATTTATTTATTTATTCGAGCCTTGAGTTAGTACTTTCCCCATCCACTCTGTCCATCTCCTTTTTTCTAAAAATATGTTACATTTATCAGAGAATATATAAGAAATCACACGTAAAAATGCACTCGTTTCGAAGAATCCAATCACGAAATTCAACAATAATGATTGTAATAATATCACAGATCGATCACTTGCTGTAATGCGCGAACCGTCAAATCGATTTTTTTAAAGAGATGTATTAAAAGAAATTTCTTATTTTCTGCTTTATTTATTTATAGTTATATTTCCTTATTCCTATTCTTATCCTTACAGAGCTGAAGACATTGCAGCACGCATAGACCGAAGATATGGTCTGTAACCTCGTTGCTATAGAGTCGCAAACGTCATCGCTGGTCTTCAGTCCGAATTTTTTTATAATTTGACGACTTTCAACCACCATATCCTCCACCCCCTTTTAGCTATCGGCATGGAACTGTTATGGTGTACAACGGGAGACTTCAAACAACAATTACACACAGACCATTCGTTTGCGTTCTGCAGTTTTCGCTGCAGAACGAAATATTAACACTCACATACACACGTAGAATTTTATATACACCGATAACTTTCCATCCCAATATACTCCACCCTTTTATCATTATCAACCCTCAAGCAACAATGCAACCAATAAAACCATTTTCAAAGAGTCATTATTGTTCCGCATTTAGCGTTATATTCTTCAAATTACAAAATATCTATCAGATCGCTATAAAACCGTGCCTAAAACCTTCCCCGGGTACACATTAGTAACTGTACAAATTTTTAGCTCTTTATGTCTTGTGGTTCAGACGTGATAAACGTACACCGAACAGACATTCACATTTATAAATATAGATAAGACACTGAGGCATACAACGCTTCAGGTTTGACGACCGAGTTATAATGTCTGATTTTGGCCTTGTATGATAATGTACGTTTATTATATTTGTTCTTGTTTAGCTCGTAGGCGAGGTCTAGTTTTCTGGTTCTTCCTGTATTGGCCTCTTTATCCAGTCCGTTGGGTTGGATCCATTCTCCCAGGTATTTAAACTTATCTGTCCACTTAATCTTCCCATGATCTACATCCATAGATCTCTCACTTCCATGTGTGTACTCCATATATTCCGTCTTTTCGTAGGAGACCTGAAGACCCGTTTTTCAGAGATTTCATGAAGACTGTCAAGCATCTTTCGGGCATCTTCTCTGTTATTGGCTAATAGAACAACATCGTCGGTAAAAGCTAAACACTTGATTTCCAGGCTCTGTCTTTCCATCCCAAAGCGTATCCTCTTATTCCTTCCGAATTCAGAGCCTTTTCCAGGGTTTTACATTATCTTCTTCAGAACGATGTTGAAGAGGAGTGGAGATAATCCATCTCCTTGTCTAACCCTGTGTTAATTTCAATCGGGACAGAAATTTCTCCAAAAAACTTAACTTTCGAGATGGTACCTGTGAGTGTTTATTTAATGATTTCTTTTCTTTTTTGTCAATTCCAAAATCTTCCAAATTAGTAAATAGTGTTTGTCTGTCTATAGAGACATATGCCTTTCTACTATGTTCTGACTCCTTAGAGCTCTTATTCGGAGAATGCTTTTCACATTGAATATCTGCTCGGCACATGATCCTCCTTTCCGGAAACCAACTTGATATTCCCTAATTAAGTGATCAGCCTGTTTTTCCACTCTGCTCAACAGAGCTTTAGAGAGTACCAAACATAATATTCGCCTTTGCTTTTTCAGTAGGACCCCTTCTTTTTCTTGTTGCAGCAGGGTATGCTTCTTACCTAAGATAATTTCTGTAGATCTGTAAACATTGGACACTTTCTTTATACGCTTCCAAACATTTGTATACAGTGTATAGCGCACAACAAAAAGAAAGAAGACATCAGACTGTAGGACATTTAAAATGAGATTTTTCACAGAACGCTTTTTTAAAAGTTGAATGATGAGACTTTGCTAACGGTTGCCAAGTCGGCTTGAAGAGAAGTGGGCAAATGGTACGAATTCAGCCGCCGGATTTGTAATCAATAACTCGAGAACGTAATTACATTTTGTTGTGTAGTCATTTGTTCAAATGTTCAAATGTTTGTTAAGCTTATGGGACTTAACTATGGGGTCATCAGTCCCTAAACTCACAAACTACTTAGCAACTACCTTATTCTAAGGACGACACAAATATCCATGCCCGAGGGGGGACTCGAACCCCCGACCGTAGTGGCCGTGCAGACCGTGACTGAAGCGCCTCAGTCCCCTCGGCCACCGCGGCCGGCTAGTCATTTGTAAATCAGAATTCGGTACCTTATTATTTTCATATGCTACTATGTGGCAGCTAAAGTCAACCGTACGCAGTGTGTTCTTATCTTTGCAACTTCTTTAAAATATATTGCAATAAATTATTCAATTTGATGCTGCATAGTACATGTGTTGAATAATGGTTGCCGTAACGTTGTTCTCGTCTCCATTCCGTAGAAGCATTTCAGTTCATTCTGCCAATGACAATACTTCAGAACCTAGATATTTCCATTGGTCCCTACCTGTTTTAACCAGGGTATTTTCACAGTAAATACGACTCTAAGTACACTGTACTACGACAGAGTTCAGGTTCGTTTATCATCACAACAAGACTGAATATCAAGTCCGGGTCTAGCCGCACAGAAACAAAGTCCCCACCGGTGTGGTCTCCTCTTCTGCTGGTCGTCGTCGAGAAGGCTGTAATCATGGGGTAGGTACGGCGTCCACGATGAGATGATTGCTGTCTGGAGTCTGCCGGCGTGGCACACTGGGGTATCAATACACCGGTGTTAGCGCGCTGGGGACATCTGCAAGAAGTGTTCCGCGTATTACTGGGCAAAACCAAGTGGTAATCTCGCAACAGAGGCAGCACCCTCGTGTTTACGCCAGAGAAACAGAGAGGGGGGAGCAGTCTGTTATACATGTACGCTCCAGTGTTCTTGTCAGTGGGCCGCTGCTAGTCTGTTACAAGCAGCGCGTTTGCTCAAGATCAGTTTTGCGGAAGACTATATCTAATTTGGAAATTCGAATGCAATGTTCGATGCTGTGGTTAGATGTTAAGCCTGCATCGACTTTACTAAAACCTTTAATTCGCGCTTTCCGAGTATTTTATTCTTCTCAGATTCATATATTTTTGACGACTTTACAGCGTTCAATGAATGAAATAAAACGCAATTTGCGATCCGTTATGGCTTCACTGTACTAGGTTTAGATGGAATACCAAAGTGTGGGGAATGAAAATTTGTGCCCGGCCGGGATTCGAACCCGGGAATCCTGCTTACTAGGTAGACGCGTTGACTATTACGCCACCGAGGACACAGTAACTAGCCCAACTGCATAGGACTCTTCCCTGCACATCTCCCGCCACACCCAAATCTCAATTCATCGCGCTGTCTCTTTCCTATTACCACAGCCTATTTTTTTCTGCCTTGCTCGCAGCGGGAGACGTGCAGGGAAGAGTCCTCTGCAGTCGAGCTGTTCACTGTGTCCTCGGTGGCGGAGTGGTCAACGTGTCTGACTAGTAAGCAGGAGATGTGGGTTCCAATCCCGACCGGGCACAAATTTTCATTGGCCGCACTTTGGTATTCCATCTAAACCTAGTACAGTGAAGCCATAACTGATCGCAAATTGCGATTTGTTTCTTCTCAGATTATGAAAAAAAAATTGCGAAGCAATCATTGGTTGAAAGTCACTGTAGTGAAGCATGTCCAACACCTACGATAGCTAGAAGTATTCCGACTGGATAAAGACGTTGCGAGCACTCAGAAGGGGTAAAGACAAAGTTAGTAATCAAAACAAAGTATTTCTTCCAATGAACAACATTGAAAATAAATTTCAGTTAAAAACAATAGCTAGAATAATGATTCTACGATATATTCCTGACAGCAGTATCTTACCTCAGCTGTTCACGGAGTTTCACTGGTAGTATCTGTAGAACTACCTCCCATGCTGATCTCATGTTCCTCAGCTTTCTCTGTCGATTCAACGTCTGCCGATTCGGTCGCTGACGATAATGATTCGTCACTTGAATCGAGCCCGACTTGAGATTTTTTCTATTTCTTCATCCATCAGAGCACCTCTTCTACAATAGTCCTCGCACACTTTTGCTACATGACATACAGCCTTTCTCCAGTCTTCTAATGTCACAGGAGCAAAAGCATCAGCTGTAATTTTTTCAGCTCCATGATCGAAACGCTTGAGATATTCAGAGTACGGATGTCATTTTTTACAATATTCCAGATTAATTCGATGGGATTCACGTCTGAATGGAACGGAGGCAGTCGGAGGAGTACAAATCCAATTTCTTACAAACTTTTGTCAATACAATAAACAGGAGACGTCTGCTACCCCTTAACTAGTGCCAGAAGTTCGGGTTTCCGTACGTTGGAGTCATATAGTATGTTGTTGTTGGTCACCCAGGATTGTATTTCACTAGAAGAAGGGAGTATATTCTCTTGTTTATTGTGATATGGAACATTATCAAAAACAACGATACTTCTTGGAGGAAAGCCTCGAATAAGTTGGGTTTCAACGTATTTTTGAAGTTTTTGCAATCAATTTCTGAATGATAGTCGGACGTTTTGGTTTTTGAATCATATATGAGAAGTGCATCCGGAATGAAACCCATGTCTTCGCCTGCTTGAGCAACAATTACCCGGTGACCGGCACTTTTGTTTGACAACACTCCTCGAACACTATCACTTGGCCAACATTTATTTACTGTATAATGCGTGTGAATCCTACACGTAAGTGATAAAACGAAGAAGGAAACAGATTGTGGTGAATTGTGCGAAATCAGCCAGTGACCAGGTGGCATGGACAACATGAAAATCACGACTCTATAAAGCGTGTAGAATCCACTCTTCACGCCCTAAAATAAAGTGTGAAACGTGTATGGAGAAAATAAAATAACTGCGACAAGGAAACGGCTGTTTCACAAGTGTGACTTAGAGAATGTGTATCATCGAAGAAAAATAAAACGAAGGAAACTAAAAATGTTCAAATGTTTGTAAAGTCTATGGGACTTAACTACAGGGTTATCAGTCCCTAAACTTACAAACTACTTATGAACTAACTAAGACTAAGGACTGCACAAATATCCATGCCCGAGGGGGGATTCGAACCCCCGACCGCAGTGGTCGTGCAGACCGTGACTGAAGCGCCTCAGTCTCCTCGGCCACCGCGGCCGGCAAAGGGAAACTTCATGGTAGCCGTGAGTCATATCGGAAACATAAAAGTTGCAAATACGAGGGTTGGAACTTGAGAAGTGGCATCTATTTATTCACAACCGATACAAAAGCCTTACATGTTTGCACCTGTTACTGTCCTTCAACCAGCGTTGTGTAGAACCCGTTACCAGCGATGTGGAAGGCGTAGTATACCGTTAGCAGAGCCTTTTCTGTTGATGGTGTGAATTGAGCGGACTACTGCCTGTCGAATCTCTGGAACAGTTCTGAAGCGAATGCTACGAAGTGGTTCCTTCATCTTCGGAATCAAATCAAAGTCACAAGGACTTAAGTCCGTGGAGTATGGTGGATGGTGCAGTACTTCCCAGTCCCATCGATGGAACAGAGCAGCCACAGCTTGCGCTGTATGCGCCTGCGCATTGTCTGCAAAATGATGGCTGTGTTGCGCAGAAAGTGTTGCCGCTTCTTTCGCAAAACTGGTCGCAGGTGATGCTCCGAAATCGATCAGTAATACTGTGCATTGGTGGTCTGTCGTGGAGGAACGTAATGTGTTAGGATAACACCATCACAGTCATACACGAAATCACCATAATTTTCACTGGGACTCTGACGCACTTTACACCTTCGCGGCGACCCATCATGACGCCATTCGTTGGCTCGACATTTCAGTTTTGGCTCATACGATATGGTCCATGTCTCATCCAGTGTTACAACGCTCAGAATACCGTAAGTAAGAAAGTCTCTTCTTCGCATTCACAGAACTCAAAGAGCGTCTGAGCATTGAATTTCGGTTAATTCATGCTGAATCTGCCGTGATGCAATTTTTTACATGCTCACTCATTCCTTCCGGATGCGAAGCACAGTGGTATGCGCTAATCCGGTTTCGTGGGCGAGCTCACGAATCGTCTGGCGTCGATCTCTGTCCAGTATCGCGGCAACATACGCACTTCTTCTCCAGAGACGCAAGGACGATCTATGCGATGCATGTCTGCCACAGTTTGCCGACCTTCACTGAAGGCGTTTACCCAACGTGCCACTGCTCTGTACGGCAATGCGGATGCCCTGCACGAATCGTGACGACCTTGATGATGACACTGTGGTGCTGTACAACCTCTGTCACATTCAGTCTTGATCCAACTCCGTTGTTCCTGTTTCGAAAACATAGTGCCACCATTACATTAGAACGCTCACTTGCAAGTGATCGTATTTCCCTCGATTTTGCGCACGCCAGTGACTTGGGACGTGCGAGTCCATTAGCTCCGAGGTAAGGTAACACAGCAGTGTTCCATTATTTAATTTCCAATCCTCGTATTTTTCTCTAAGGTCTTTTTTCCACTTGGTGCGCCTGTCGAGTAGAGTTTAGGCATCCTGGTGCACACGGCTGTTTGCTAGGTTGCCAGCTTGCAAGGATTTCCCTTATGGCCGGCAATACAACATGGTTTACTGCATTTATCGGAATTGAAGATTATCGTCCAGTTGCAGTCTTCTTTTGAAGACGGTAAGGGATACTGGAAGCCAGTAATAGTGAAAATGTTCTAGTACTCGCATTCGTACTGCAGTACCACGCAATGCTGACAGGTTTGAATGGTTGTAAAAAAAGTACGTTGATAGAATGCTTCTTCGACTATATAAGCCAATAAACTCAAATACTGTCCTTATTCCTAACTCATCCCTTACTGCTGTGCCCTTATTTAAGAACCAAAAATGAAAAATTATCGGCATTAATTGCCAAGAATTTACAGATGATAATAACCTAAGAAATTGTAGATTACCTGCGAGTTCTAGAGAAATCCTCGTGCCAAATACACTGTGAAATTCGTCACTGGTTTGCAGTGAACATTTTACCGATGCAGATTATAAATCCGTTTTCAAGAGAAAGATTTTCACAATATGTAGCAGTATAGTTGCAAGTTATTCTATCCATAAAATAGCAATACCAGCAGTATGTTCGTGACAAATTGAAAAGTCGACTCCAGATAATCAAATACATTGTAAACGTTACAAAAGTGCAAACTCTAACGAAGAAACTTACACAATTGTGCATTTAATGCAGCTATGGAAGCTGGAGCTCAAATCGAAAACGAGATGCTTTCCAAACTAAAATCGTTGGAAAAAGAACATGGAGATTAAACAACAAATTAAAAACCTGATGACGTAAAATTCAAAAAATGTTCAAATGTTTGTAAAGCTTACGGGACTTAACTACGGGGTCATCAGTCCCTAAACTTACAAACTACTTATGAACTACTTACGAACTAGGACGGCACAAATATCCATGCCCGAGGGGGGATTCGAACCCACGACCGTAGTGGCCCTGCAGACCGTGACTGAAGCGCCTCAGTCCCCACGGCCACCATGGCCGGCACGTAATATTCGCGTTGTGTCAGAGTGACATGAGAATCTGCAATCTTTAATATAGGAAGAAAGTAAGGCGCCTAAAATGGAATTGTTACTGGAGAAAACAACTAGCTTGAATTTCATAGAGTGGCTGACACACGAATTACAGCGCTCTTTGCGGCAACCTGTGTTAACTCGGCCGCCATATTGGCAGTGGTCAGTACACTTGAGAGGCGTCTTTCCATCGTATGTTGTTGTTGAATATGAAGTGCTGTATATAGTGTATATTGTATTTAGTGTATATTTTCTGTAAAGTTTTGCTTCTGCAATATGCCTAAAGTGTGTTCAGCATTTAAACACGCAAATCGAAGTGTTAAAACGCCAAATATTTTGAGCAAGAGCATCAGTTGTTTAGCCTTGTTTGATCTCCATCTTCCTATAGACAAACAAAATTCCTGTCTATTGGCACACAGCTTCCCCAAGAGTGAAGCTTCAGATGACCCATCTTGCATTTCCGTTGAAGTACACTCCCTAAAAAAAGGCTCAGTTTTCTGCCTAGCGTCTGTGTGTTCTTCAGGTGCAGCTATAGTTGATGAAAGAGTATCTCATATGTTTAATAATGTAATAAAATACACTTGTTTGTGTGTACACCTATTTAAAAATTATTTACATTTGTGGTTGACAATACTTCATCAAGCATGGTTAACATATAATGTGGTGTCGCACAAGTCTAAAGTGCGCGCCACGTAATTTCGCCGCGTGCCGCCATGCACGCACGGCGCGGCGTTCTTACGACGTCAGCCACGAGCGCCTCTGCTACAACTCCGGTCGTGGCCACCACTGAACGACATCGTTCACTTGCAACTGAGATAGGAACCAGTTAACACTTCGGATTCAGATAGGCACCAGAGAAGACTTGGCTATCGGTTAGGCACTAGGACTCATCACTAGGCAGGCCTCTAGCTCAACTATGTATCAGCATTCTGCAGTACTGAGCTATGAAAAAGTTAAGTATTACTAAGTCTCTAAGAAATATATATCTCGTTTTAATTTACTCTAGTGTTTCTACTTTCTGCTGTCCCACTGGCTGGTCACCTCCTACCTGCACAAGCGTGCATCCTTTATTCCTGTGTCGGTCTTTCTACTCGGCCACCGGCACCTACGACGGAAACGAGACACAAAAGCGGCGACGAGGCTGGGACACAAAATATAATCATTGCAAAGCGTAAAAGCAATAGTAACATCCGTAATTGTTTCACTTGTTATATGTCTGTATCCTGTGTAACAAATATTTACGCGTATCAGCGTGGCAACAACGTAAGTTATTAACAATACGTTATTTCGGTGTACAATGCTGTTGTAGCAGCTAACCCATGCGCATTTTTGATTGCAGTATTCTATTGTTACTTTCGTCTTTGTATTCAAATTTGTCCCACCAAAGTTTACTTGTTACAGAAAGACAACGACGAAAGTTATTAATGACACCATATTTCGACGGGGAGTGCTTTTTTTGGCTGCTGACGAACACGCATTTTTAACTGCAATATTTTGTTGTCGCTTTAGTCTTTGTACTCAAATTTCGTCAACCAGACTTCACAACCATACCCTTTAACAGCAATTTAACAAGTGTTTAATAAGCACCAGATAGTTTTTGGCAGCAGTCGTTGCGACACATTAACAACAGATGCAAATCCATGATCGTGATTGCTCATGATAACAATTACTGTTCACTTGCAGCACTTTTAGACTATGAACTTACATTATAATTGACACATATATTTTCAAAGCGGCACTTTCGATGTTGGTTCAAACCTCAGCAAACTGTTGCACTTTGAACTGGAAGTGAATTACTGACAGGTTCGTGAGATTTCATTACCGCATTTTGAGGAAATGCACTATCTGGCTCATCAATTCGCAGCTTTGATAAAGTCTGGAGACACCGATGTAACCTCATGCACATCCGTATTCAACAGTCAATCTTTATTTAAAACGTGGAACCGCGTAAATAGGTAAAATTCTCTAGTGGGTGTGACATACCAGCTGTCAGCCGATACCGCAAATAACATGGCGGACGGCAGTTCAATTTGCCTCAAACATGGCGGACCTATCCCCACTCTATGAAATTCAAGCTCGTTGGGAGCAAATAACAAATTCACCTCAGTTGTCGATTTGACTGGGCAAGGACACGACTCAGATATGAATAGGAAAGGGGGAGGTAATTTCTTGTCTCGCCAACACTGACTTGACGTGGGCGTCAGGCGCTGGATCGGCGGGGTGCTGTGTGGCGGCGCGTCGGAGCTGGCGCCTGTGACGGCATAGCTCGCGCTAGGGCACCTGGATACAGACGGGCATGCGCATCAATTTCGCTGTAACGGTAGCTCCCGCCGCCATTTTGGTTCCAAGCGGTGATAGCGTGAGCTTGTGAAAGGCGGAGGTTTCCTACAGTTATTGCTTTCAAACGTCGCTTGTTTCATTTCTAATACACATACCAAAAAGAATATATATATATATATATATATATATATATATATATATATATATATATATATATATATATAACAAAAATTAAAGTCGTCGTAATAAGTTACTGTAATATGGTTTGAAAAATCTTTAAATATGTTTTCTGGTATTTGTCCACCTGGGTGAGTATTGTGAGGAACTCTTTCGCATTCGACAGCTCACTTTTATGGGATACCACATGCACTACCAAAGCTGCGTTAACATGCAAGAAATCTTCGTTTTCGAATGCCATAAAGTTGCTACTTTTATACGACGTATTTTTCAGAATTCATATAAAATTCTTTAGCTGGCCACAGTGGCCGAGGGGACTGAGGCGCTCCAGTCACTGTCTACACGGCCACTACGGCCGGGGGTTCGAATCCCCCCCTCAGGCATGGATATTTGTGCCGTCCTTAGTCTTAGCTAGTTCATAAGTAGTTTGTAAGTTTAGGGACTGATGACCCCGTAATTAAGTCCCATAAGCTATACAAACATTTGAACATTTAGAATACCTTTTCAATGCACAAAATATGTCACCATGATAAACTAGGATGCAGACTTATATATACGAGATATTTTAATTTCTCATTCAACAATTTACTTTCTCATTGGTCAATTTTACTTGCGGCCTCGGCGGCGTAGTGTACTGATGTTCGCAAAGACTTTTGAATGCACTTTGAAAACTCGAACAGGTAGAATGAGAGAAAATAATTTTTCATCTTTACTGTCTTCTTGTATGTACACTCGTCCGGTCAGTAAATTAATTATCCTCCTAAAGCGAACATTCTCTTGCCAACATTAGCAAATTACGCCGCCGATGCTTCAACTAAAATTACCATCGCAGTAGCTGTAACTAAAATTAGCATCGCAGTAGCTTCAAACATCGTTACGAGGCTTATGAGGCATTATAACTAGTAAAAAGCAGTGTGCATCATTTAAAAGTAATTAGCATTGTTATTGTCTAAATGTTGCTACTGTGTTAGTGCGTAGCGTGGAATCCTTCGCTGGAAAAAAATAAAAATGAAATAAATAAAAAAGTGTCGAAACCTGTCATTTACAACGTGTAGAAATTGTGCATAACTACAAATGAGTCAACCCACCTCGCATAGTATTGAACACCTTGTTGGTATCCATTTGTCACGACGACAATTTATTAACCATATTTTACGCCCTTCAGGAGTCACTGGAAACGAACAAGAAAACGAAAAGCATTTTCTGAACGATTAGAACAATTCGAAGCTGCACAGCCCACCGTGCTGAAAGCGTATTGACTGTCCTATTTCACAATCGCGCGTCGAAGCGAAGGAACAAAAATGGCGGATGCGCATGCCCGTCTATAACCAGGTGCCCTAGCTCGCGCCTGCCTTGCCCTGGTCTGCGCTATGCGGCTGTGTAGTGCCGCGCGACCCCCGAGCGGAGGCGTCAAAGTCCCTTGTCTGCCCAGGCAGTAGCTGCCTACATGTCCTTTCACTTCTGCGGCATCGGACCAAGAGTCTTCTTCAGTGGTTTCTCACCGAGTTCCATTCCCTCTCCAGATACAGCTTCTCCTCCAATTTTGCGTCTCTTTGGCTCTGTGACTCGTGGGTTGGTTTTGCGTTGTCATCCTATATACCCTAGCCGCTGAAACATTGCACTTGACGTTTCGCGTTACGACGCGTTAAGTTGGCTACACTGCTTTAGCGACTTTGCAACACTAGCCTCTATACACACAGCAGACAAAACGGTTTTCAAATGCATCTCGTAAATGTAAGCTATTGAGTAATAAAAGTGGATATAATAATTCGTTCTTGAGCAGGAATTAACGGCATATTAATGGAGACCAGAGAACAATAACGCGCACGCTTTCAATAACGGAGCAAAGCAATATAGAAAATAAACATTGGATCACGACAGATACGAAATAAACAATAATCAAGATAGTAACTTCTCTCTCTACGTTTTATAATCAATAATTTTCACTCACCAATTTACGGCGACAATGGTACAATTACATCCAGCTCCCCATCTTGACTGTTGTCATCGCTGCCAAAATCGTTTGCGCTGCCACAGTGCCAACAGCTTCATGCAATAGCTTTTCGACCCCTGTTATTGTGAAAGACTTATTGTTCCTTAAGTAATTCTTCACGTCACTCTACACCAATTTTATAGTGTTAAAACAGCAGTGAAATGGGGACAGATTTATTTCATTGTGACGCTGCTCTTTTGCGATTTCGTCTACTGCATATATTGGTGTAATAGGCTTATTTTGTTTCACGAGCGAATATAAAAGAAGTTTTGACATTGACATATCTGCAGCAATATTTATTTCTTGTAACCGCTGCACCATAACTTCTTTCCGATCGTTTGAATCGAGAATGAACTTCCTGCTCAGAGCATAAGCTTCCAAGTTTTTATTCAAACGAAACTGAGAACTTACTCAGGAAACGTCACTCTAGAAACGTCTTTTCTGTGACATTATCCAATTACTTGAACTCGGAAAGTCAATTTAAACCACTCGCAGTAAAACACGTCGCAGCGAAAAAAGCAAACACAACATAAACACGCGATAAACACGATACACAACTTTGTTTACGGTAGAACTGAACAAAGCCGGCAACGCGGGAACGTTGACGTCACGGCACGTGATCACTGGAAGTGTTTATCGCGCTGTGATTGGATCGTTTCTAGCGACTAGCGCCTCGCGCTTCTTGCTCTACACTTGTTATTTGTAAACGTCAAGTTTCAGAGGCCTGTGTATAGCTGGTAGCCGTTTTCATGACCACGCCTCTCAGTCCCCAGGGAAATTTTCTGCGGGCTCATGCGAAACTTGCGAACTAACGTCTTTCCTACGTTTCAAGCGTGTTGCCTTTATCTTCTGCCTTCCTTCTTGGCTCGAAAAAACTTGCAGCTGTCTGTGTGTTAGGCCTCTCTGGTATGCCATTTATCAGGGTCTTTCTCCGTGGCCAGATAAATTAGTTTGGTGGAACCACTTTATCTATAATGTAAACCAGTCTCTCTCCCAGTCACGCACGTTGTGCACTGCAGGGGTTTGCTTGTCTTCTTCCTGCAACCTTCATTAAAAACCGCTGGTATCTGCAAACAAGGGCTTTCTTTGCACACACGCTATTCATTCCGTTGTAAGGGCCCCTGTCAATCTTGTGTCCGATGTCTCCATTTATCTGCACGCTCCTAAAGTCAGGCTGGTTAGGGTATTTTCCTGCGTTAAAAATATGGTTCCACTTGTTGTTATTCAGAATTATTATAACATTTAGACAGCATTTCCGCTCATAATTCTTACAAAACATCTGTTATTTTTACGTAATTAAAGCTTAAAAATCATCAAATTTCACGATTAGGTTATTGGCTGAAGTACTGGTGACGTCATAGAACACCTACAGCGCTGCAACTAGAAGTCGGAGCTGTATTATTGTACGCGTTTCCTCCAATTCGCAGGTTTAAGTTCAGTTTTTTCGTGATCTAAACGCGTTTACAGTTATTATGCCACAATGGAAGATGGTTATGTGAAGGCTGGCAGCGGAAACCTCTCTAAAGTTGATGCAATTATGGTGTCTTCATTCTTTAAAAAACAATCCAAATTTTTACGTCCCAGAAATAAGAAACGTGAAAACTGCATTGTAAGTAACGCATACCTACATTTTAAAGCTAATTATTTCGAGAGGTATTTTATGCCATTGGAAAAAAGTACCCTATTTGTTGATGTCACCAGACTTAATCTGAAGTCACCATATTATGCAATAAAGGGTGAAATTTTATGTTCTATCCAAGCGGCCTTGAGTGATTATGTTGGCAACATCAACAACAAGATAGAAAATATTTGCCCAGATGTTCAGACCACATCGTACAGACCATGAAGTAAATAAATAATGCTGTTCCTGCTCTATGATTCTTTTATGTACCCTTGTCCTGTCAGTAAAAGTAACTGCCCTCGTAAATCAAAGGTTTCACGACAAAATATTTGCGCTGTCACGCGATTGGCTAATGGCGACATCTCATGATTCTCGCTATTCAGCATCTGTTGCCAATATAGTCACAGGAAGCCGCCGGGATAGTTAGTAAAATTTAACCCAGTAAAGCACGCAGTTAAGGGAGTAATTTTATTTATCTACCTCAATACTGGTGCAAAGTGAAACATCAAAACCTGTAAAATACAGCAAAAATGCCTTGTGTGTAGTTATACAATATATCTATATTCTAGTACAGGGACAGCGGGTTGCGTCGGCTGTGTTTTCATATCGCTCGTAGGTTGGCAACGCACATTGCGCGTAGCCAAAGGCACGTCACTTTCACGTAAACATTGCGAGCGAGGCACGATGGAATAAATTTATAGCGCCGAAATTACAGCACTTTTCTGGTTTGTTGTTTTTGTGAGTGAATGTTTGCGATTGTGTGTAAACTTTCTGTCATGCAAATCAGTATTTTTCTTACATATTCAAGTGTCACTACTTTTGACACAACAAACTACAAACTAATACATTTACGTTTACTCGACCACATACGAAGCCCCATGCTTTAATTAAAAAAAAAAAAAAAAAAAAAAAAAAAAAAAAAAAAAAAAAAAAAAAAAAAAAACGCTAATCACTTGAAACGTTATTTACTTGCAATGAAAATTGTTTGGTGGAGCACTGTGCAGAAGAAAAGGCTTATGTTATTTTATCTAAGATCTATTGGTGATAAAATTGCACTTACTGGAGATAATCAGTTCTATACTTTTATAGTGGGCTGCAACAATATTCATGTTGTTCTTTCACCAAATATATTAGGAAACGGCTTTAAATCCACATAAATCGTAGGCGTGTAACATTATGAAGTTTTACTTCGGAAATGTAAACATCAGGTCATTAACCTACACATAATACTATTTTACACCTTTGCAGAAAAAGAGAATGATACTAAACAGTTTAGTTTACCAATAGAATAATATTGTTTACTTAGATCAAAATGATCCTCACAGAAATACACACATAAAGTAGCCGCTATTTCATTTGGATCTCTTCGCGCCATTGTCAACCACTTTTTGCGTATCTTCTCATTTTTGGGATTTTCAAGAACAATTTTTCCGGAGTCTTGACAGATGTATTGGAACAGTGCGGAACTAAGCAATATTTGTAGGTCATTATGCAAACGTTAACGCCGCAAACACGAGGCCTCGGCCCAAACAATATACTGGTATTTGTTTATCTTACGAAAGCAGCAGCAGCAGCAGCGTGTTGTAGGACGTCACAGGAATCACGTGACTCAAATGTAGCGTTTTAGCGGGCTTTCAAATTATTTGAATTTCTTTTTTTTTTTTTTTTTTTTTTTTTTTTTTTTTTTTTTTTTTTTTTAAGTACTGAAATCCACGAGGTAAAAAAGTATGTTCGGACTATAATATGACATAATTAACAATGTAAAACGATTTCCAGAAAACAGTAAAATACCCTAAAGAGCGCCTCGGCGACCATTGTAGTGGCAAACTTACACGCGAACTTTAAATGTGCGTAAGATTCTTTTGATTACAGAGAGTATTCGAGTTAACTCGAGAAAACTATACCTAATTGAAATATATAACTACAAAACAGCTTCAGACTCCTTCAGTATACAGCATCTATCGGTTGTGTGTAAATTTATTACACATACGGTATAGAAATTGGCCAAGAGCATTTCCTCTTCCTAACGACCCGAACTATAACATTTAGCTTTTTAGGGTCCTAAGTGCAGCATATGGATCTAACTCATCGTCAGACATGGGTTTTTGGCACTTTCTCAGTATATTCTATGATAGTGAAACTTTGGACATACATTAATTTCGGATGGGTTTCACAACAATTTACGTCTTTCTTTGAGTGCCTGCGTATTATCCAATATTTATATATTTTATACCATAAAAAACTGAAACAGACCTGCCTGAAACAGTTAATGTTAAAAGTCGACCTTTAAAATGAAATATCCCATCAAATACATAACTGTAAAATAGCTTCTTACCTTGTGAATACTGCAACCAACCACTACCAAATTCTTTTAAGAACACGAAGCATGCCATAACATTTTCTTAACTAAGTGCACATAACGTTAGCATTAGAGTATTTAACACGAATATTAGCATCTTTAATTCTGTAAGCCAAATACCTTACAGTAGTGTGAACTGCTGAAAAGTCAGCAACTGTCATCATAGGGTCCATCTTCACAGTTTGCATCCAGTGTGGCTATGTGTCATTCATATATGGAACTACAGACAGTTCCGCAAACCCCTTTCAGTTGTTATACCTATATGTAAAGCAGATGACCTTTAAATTTTATAAAATTAATTTCATAAAAAAAACTGCATTGAGGTAATTGATCTCATGCCCCCAATAGTCATTTTACACATCATAAAATGAAACTTTTTGAACTTCCTGTCCACCAGTTGAGCTAAAGTAGCTCGTTTTTAAGAGCTACAAGTATTGTAAAAACCTGTTATTTATTTCATTGAATCCTATATTGTCTTGACTAAGAGCTTATTAAGCAAGAGTAACTGTCTGTTCCTTTCTTAAAACTGTTTGTGCAGTTAAACGCTGAGCAGCTCTTCACCAACGTGCTTCATGTGCACTGAAATAGTCAAAGAGTACAGACGTGACTATGAATTGGGTATATATACTGAAGTAGCCATATAATTCACGGTTTATCTCCCAACAACACTCGTATTTATCTGACGCTTATCACTATCATGGCGACCGGCCCACGGTTCAAATTATCCCGCGATAACTGCGCCTTTAGTGAGTCTAGTTATTTTTTACAAGGTCTTTGATCCTTACAGAAAGCCACGGTAATTCGCTAGACTGCCCCCTTGGAGCGAGAGAATGCAGCGCGGCGGCCGGTGACGAAGGTGAAAGTTGGGGTACTTCCTGCTGGCTGCCTCTCAACCTCCCCCTCCCCCCTCGGGCGTGCGCGGATGCTTCCACCGGCAAAGTCACTGAAAAACAAAGCATTCCTGGCCGAAATATTACAAAATATTAAAAAGGATGGCAAGAAGATAATATTAGGGCAATATACAGTAAAATAACAATGTAAAATGTTACACTAATGGCAGCTTATTGCGGGCGGGTCACGAACCGCTAGCCGTGGAAATTCGAGCTTATATATGGCCAGCTCCACCCCTCTCCCCCCACATGCGGCATTACCTTATTTAGAGTCAATCGAGTACTTATTAATAATTTTTGCTGTTGTTGATGCCTTTCAGGCTACGGTAATAATTTAGAGACAATCGCTAAAAAAAGGGGGGGAAGAAAAATAAAGAAAAAACACTTGGTTTTGTCAATTTTGTTAGCTAGCTGCCCTCTGTGGGTATTTGTAGAAGCTCGCTGGGCATATTTGTGCCAGAGACAGTAATACTTTATTGCTACTGCAATGTTCAGGGAGGCTATAGAAATTGTATAACACCCCGATAATTTCAATAGGATGGAGGAGGGCGTGAAACTAAATGAAATCTGGATTCCGTTTTTGAAAAAGAAATGTAACAGTCTTCCACCATGGGACGATATTAACGGACGGCGGCAATCGGAAACGACGAATTGCGCGCGCAGGTCAAAAACATCCGACGTCACACCTCTGCGCGCCAGCTCTCGTAAACGGAGTTTGGCTTCAGTCAGTAGCGAGCCAGGGTGTGCATCGGACATTCAAAAGTGCCACGATTCCCCTTGAAAATGTCCTCCGAAGCCGGGGACGAAACGTTGGGTTTCCATAATAAATCCACTACACCACGGCATAATAGCCCGGAAATTTTTAGTAATTTTGATTATAGACTTCATTACCGACAGTAAATGGAGTGGTCTTTCTATGCTACGAAGCATTCGTCATTGTGTGCAGTACAGTCAAACACGAGAGCCAAGGCCTTCGGCGACTGTTTATAGACGGATAGCGGCTGTGCGTCATTACGCGTGCAGGCAGATGGGGCTGTGATTGGCGCAATCTTCTCCGGGGCACGCCCCCTCCTCAGTGCGGTGACAAGCGCCAACCGTCGACGTAGGCTGCACGATCCACGAACAGCTTGACGTAGCCTCTGGATGCGGAACGCTCTCCACATTCTTTCGGCAAACTGGTCTGTATGCGAGAAGCGTGCGGGAGCTGGAATGGAATTCCAGAATCACTGCTTTAAGTGCGCTCGATCCTTCCTCGGCGAACATTATCTGTCGGCGCACAGCGGGTTAGAATCCGAAAAAGCTGGTCAAAATATAAAGAGTTAAATTTTTACCAAAAAGTATGCAAGGGTTAACAAAGTTTCTGATTAACAATATGATATCAAAAAGTGAAAAATATGACGGATCCAAGAGGGCAGGCTCATGGACACTACAGTCATTTTATTCATATAAAATTAATTTTTAGGGAATTATCGTGGTTGCTGTTGAAGACTTGACATCAAAAATTAAAAGAAAAAAAGTTCATCCAAGATGGCGGTCAAGAATTGCTAAGTCTTTTCATTTATTTATATTATTATTTATTTATTTATACCGTATTTCTATAAAAGTCGGTATATAGAAGTTATTTTAGTTAATGGTTAAAATATATATACCAAAAAAGTGGAAAGTACGAAAGTAAGATCCAAACAGAGGTTAGAAGATGGTGTAAAATATTACAAACTTGTTGGTACCCAGCACGTTGATGCCACAGAACAAATATGAATGATGTTTCCAATCATCCATTAGTGCATCTCCTCCTTTTTCTTCTCTCTGTTCACCTGCCCCTCCCCCCGTCCCCTCCTTTCCCTTTGTCAGTTTCCCCCTCCTCCTTCTCCCACTGCTCATCTCCATTCACCATCTCCCATTCTCCTCCTCTCTCCTCTCTCTTCCTCTCCCCTCTCTCTTCCTCTCCCCTCTCTCTTCCTCTCCCCTCTCTCTTCCTCTCCCCTCTCTTTCTCTTCCCTCTCTTTCTCTTCCTCTCCCCTCTCTTTCTCTTCCTCTCCCCTCTCTTTCTCTTCCTCTCCCCTCTCTTTCTCTTTTTCTCCCCTCTCTTTCTCTTCCTCTCCTCTCTCTTTCTCATTCTCCTCCTCTTCCCTCTCTCATTCTCTGCCTCTCTCTCATTCGTGCCTCTCCCCTCTCTCATTCTCTGCCTCTCCCCTCTCTCATTCTCCTCCTCTCCCCTCTCTCTCATTCTCCTCCTCTCCCCTCTCTCTCATTCTCCTCCTCTCCCCTCTCTCTCTCCTCCTCTCCCTCTCTCTCATTCTCCTCCTCTCCCCTCTCTCTTCCTCTCCCCTCTCTTTCTCATCCTCTCCCCTCTCTTTCTCTTCCTCTCCCCTCTCTTTCTCTTCCTCTCCCCTCTCTTTCTCTTTTTCTCCCCTCTCTTTCTCTTCCTCTCCTCTGTCTTTCTCATTCTCCTCCTCTCCCCTCTCTCATTCTCTGCCTCTCTCATTCTCTGCCTCTCCCCTCTCTCATTCTCTGCCTCTCCCCTCTCTCATTCTCTGCCTCTCCCCTTTCTCATTCTCTGCCTCTCCCCTCTCTCATTCTCTGCCTCTCCCCTCTCTCTCATTCTCCTCCTCTCCCCTCTCTCTCATTCTCCTCCTCTCCCCTCTCTCTCATTCTCCTCCTCTCCCCTCTCTCTCATTCTCCTCCTCTCCCCTCTCTCTCATTCTCCTCCTCTCCTCTCTCTCTCATTCTCTGCCTCTCCCCTCTCTCATTCTCCTCCTCTCCCCTCTCTCTCATTCTCCTCCTCTCCCCTCTCTCGTTCTTCTCATCTCCCCTCTCTCGTTCTCCTCATCTCCCCTGTCTCATTCTCCTCCTCTCCCCTCTCTCTCTCATTCTCCTCCTCTCCCCTCTCTCTCTCATTCTCCTCCTCTCCCCTCCCTCATTCTCCTCCTCTCCCATCTCTCTCATTCTCCTCCTCTCTCTCATTGTCCTCCTCTCCCCTCTCTTTCATTCTCCTCCTCTCCCCTCTCTCTCATTCTCCTCCTCTCCCCTCTCTCTTCCTCTCCCCTCTCTCTTCCTCTCCCCTCTCTTTCTCTTCCTCTCCCCTCTCTCTTCCTCTCCCCTCTCTCTTCCTCTCCCCTCTCTTTCTCTTCCTCTCCTCTCTCTTTCTCTTCCTCTCCCCTCTCTTTCTCTTCCTCTCCCCCCTCTTTCTCTTCCTCTCCCCCCTCTTTCTCTTTCTGTCCCCTCTCTTTCTCTTTTTCTCCCCTCTCTTTCTCTTCCTCTCCTCTCTCGTACTCATTCCCCTCTCCCCCTCTCATTCTCTGCCTCTCTCTCATTCTCTGCCTCTCCCCTCTCTCATTCTCAGCCTCTCCCCTCTCTCATTCTCTGCCTCTCCCCTCTCTCTCATTCTCCTCCTCTCCTCTCTCTCTCATTCTCCTCCTCTCCCCTCTCTCTCATTCTCCTCCTCTCCCCTCTCTCTCATTCTCCTCCTATCGCCTCTCTCTCATTCTCTGCCTCTCCCCTCTCTCATTCTCCTCCTCTCCCCTCTCTCTCATTCTCCTCCTCTCCCCTCTCTCTCATTCTCCTCCTCTCCCCTCTCTCTCATTCTGCTCCTCTCCCCTCTCTCTCATTCTCTTCCTCTCCTCTCTCTCTCTCATTCTCTGCCTCTCCCCTCTCTCATTCTCCTCCTCTCCCCACTCTCTCATTCTCCTTCTCTCCCCTCTCTCGTTCTTCTCATCTCCCCTTTCTCGTTCTCCTCATCTCCCCTGTCTCGTTCTCCTCCTCTCCCCTCTCTCTGTCCATCTCCTCCTCCACCTTCTCCTCTCCCTCGTATATATGAAAACATATATGCACCAATTTTCACGGTGACTGAACAAACGGTGTCAAAGTTACAAGGTACCCTCCGTAATCTTAAATTCACTGGCTTACAGATTACAAAAATCTCCTTTATTAAAACATACATTTATGTGCCGACTTTCATGGTGTTCAGTCAAACAAATTAGATGTTTGCAGTAACGTACCATCCGCCATGCACTTACCTAGGCTTACGAAACTCAAACTGGTGGCACGAATTTCCCTTTCGTGCAGCAGTTTCAGCGCCATGATAGGCCTCATCATATTACAGCTGTCAGGTGTATTAACATGAGGCTTGAGGGGGGCGCTGATGACGGAGGGCATGGATCACATTGCAGTGGTACCAGTTGAGACTATCCAAAGGTTGGATTTCACTAGGCACGGTTTGCACCTCAATAGGTATTGGAAGGGGTGATTGGCAGAGCTCATAGGTGACAGTGTAGTAGGGCGCGAGGGTGGCACTCATGGAAAAATTTCTGTAGTAGTTGGTGTTAGGGCTGCACCTTTTTTAGACTGAGGACAGCTGATAGGTATTCCTGCGTAAACGAAGTCTCTCTAAAAAAGGAACCACTTTTGACAAAGTTTAAGAATCTAAGTAATAAGGGAATTAATATTTTTCATCAAAATATACAGTGTATCAGATAAAGGTAATGAACTGCTTATTGATGTTGACTCTGACAGTATTGGTATTTCAGAGTACTTTTTAAGTGACGTGACTGTTCAGAGACTTCCTTTGCCAGGATACAGGTCAGCTGCGTTCTACTCTAGGATTTCCTTGTTGTGTAGGAGGGTGGCCATGTAGGTTAAATACGATTTTTCATCGGAGTCAATCAATTTATCTAAACATTGCACAGAAAAGATATTTGAATGTTGTGCAGGAGTTGTTAATGTTAATGAAACTAAACTAGTAATTGTTGTTATTTATAGGTCCCCTGACTCAGATTTTAAAATGTCTCTGCCGAAGCTGGAATTGGTTCTCGGTTCACTTTATAGGAACACAAAAATTTAGTTGTGTGTGGAAATTTCAACGTTAATTATTGTGTGATAACTCAAGAAAAAGTCAACTGTTAGATCTATTTAATTCCTATAACCTGATGCAAACAGTATTTTTTCCAACGAGAGTGCAAGGCAGTAGCAGTCTACCATTAACAATACTTTTGTTCATTCTTCATTATTAGAAGGGCATTTTGTCAGCAGAATAGTATATGGCCTATCAGACCACGATGCCCAAATTTTAATTCTAAAAAGTTTTTGTTCTCAAACAAATGTTAAACATTATCAACTACTTAGAAAATTTAATTAAGTTGCAATTGAGACCTTTTAAAGCCTAATTAAGGAGGAAGAATGGCTGGCTGTTTATAGTGCTGATAATGCAGATGATAAATGTAATACTTTCCTGAACACATTTCTTACGCTGTTTGAAAGTTGCTCTCCGCTAGAACGCTCAAAACAGGGTACTTCCAGTAACAGGCAGCCCGGTTGGCTGACAAAGGGGATAAGAGTATCATGTACAAGAAAGCGGAAATTGTATCAAAATGTTAGAAGAAGTCAGAATGAAGATGCAGTAGCTCATTACAAACAGTACTGTAAGGTTCTGAAAAATGTCATTAAGAAGGCAAAAAGTATGTGGTATGCAAAAAGAATAGCAAACTCTCGGGATAAAATTAAAAGCATCTGGTCAGTCGTGAAGGAAGTGCCTGATCGGCAGCAGCAGATAGAAGATATACCTGTACGGTAACGTCAGTGTGTAGTAAAATGTTTCTGTTACTGACAAGTTAGTTATATGTGCTGTATTCAATAATCACTTTCTGAATATAGTAGGTGAACTAAACAGAACCCTAGTTTCTACAGGTAATCATATAACATTTTTAGAAAATGCCTTTCTGAGGCTTTTACCTGAAATGGTCCTCCATGATACTTCCATAGGGGAGATAGAGACAATAATTAAATCACTAAAGACTAAGGACTCTTGTGGATAAGATGGGTACTGTTCTCCATATGTTAGCTCAGTACTAAGCCATATTTGCAATTTTTCCTTTCGGAATGGTCAGTTTCCTGACAGATTAAAGTACTCAGTAGTGAAACCACTTCATAAAAAAGGAGAAAGGGATAATGTAAACAACTATAGACCTATTTCTATGCCATCGGTTTTTTCTAAAGTTATTGAAAAGGCTGTATATTCAATATTAATTGATCATTTCAGTTTACATAATTTGTTGTCAAACGTACAGTTTGGTTTTATAAGTGGTTTAGCGACTGAAAATGCTATATTTTCGTTCCTCTGTGAGGCACTTGACGGATTAAATAATAGGTTATGGACATTAAGCGTCTTCTTTGATTTAACAAAGGCGTTTGAGTTGATCACAAAATATAGGTGCAGAAGTTGGAACATTGTGGAATACGAGGAGTAGTTCACAACTGGTTCACCTATTACTTTAATAATAGACAACAAAAGATAATTCTCCGCAGAATTGGAAATGGTTGACGAATAATCACAATGCGGCACAGTTCCTTATTTATATAAATGATATGCCTTCGAGTATAACAGGTGATTGTAAAATATTTTTGTTTGCTGATGATACCAGCTTGGTAGTGAAGGATGTTGTTCGTACTATTGACACAGTATCAAATAATGCAGTTCAAAAGATAAGTTCATGGCTTGTAGATAACAAGTTGATGTTAAATCACAGTAAAACTCAGTTTTTACAATTTCTAACACATGATTTGACGATAGCAGACATTTTGATTACACATAATGGGCATATGATGAGACTGAACAGTTCAAATTCCTAGGTGTTCAGCTAGACAGTAAGCTGTCGTGGAAAGCCCATTTCAGGAGCTTGTTCCAAAACTAAATTCTGCTTTATTTACCATTAGAACAATATCTGAAGTAAGTGATCTGTCAACACGAAAAGTAGTCTATTACGCTTACTTTCACTGACTCATAACGTACGGCGTTATTTTTTGGGGTAACTCGACTGAAACAAAAAGGATATTTTTGACTCAGAAACGGGCGGTTCGAGCAATATGTGGTGTAAGTTCACGAACTTCATGTCGACCCCTTTTCAGTAGTCTGAGAATTTTGACACTGGCGTCACAATACTTTTTTTTTTCTTTAATGTCGTTTGTTGTTAATAACATCAGCTTATTCCCATGAGTTAGTAGCTTTCACTCGGTGAATACTAGACAGAGTGCGAGTTTACATTTGCATCACACCACCTTGGCACTTGCACAGAAAGGTGTCCAGTATTCTGCAGCATCCATTTTCAATAAGCTGCCACAAGAACTACAGAATCTTAGCACTAACCCACACACTTTCAAATCTAAATAGAAGAGTTACCTCATGGCTCACTCCTTTTATTCTGTCGAGGAACTCCTAGAAAAATTAAGCAATTAAGCTAATTCATCTTTTCTTTATTGATTCTTTTCATTTAGTCTTAAGAGTGTCGTATGCATAGGACTACTTAAAAATTTTCTATTACCATTCTTGTGTTAAACTTTACGCATTGACTTGTTCCATGACCATGGAGTCTTACTCCTCAATTAGGTCCTGCGCAACAGAAAACCATGTCATTATTATTATTATTATAAAGGTATCCCATATATAAATTACAAATACAAACCATCTCCATTCTACATTTCAATCAATTCCGTCCACACAGGGCCGGCGCAAGGCCAAGTGCCGCCCGGTGCGAACTGCTAAATTGCCGCCCCCAACCCCCCCCCTTTTTTTATTTATTTTTACAAAACGGTTGTGGAATTTCATGTAAACAAATCTGTAGTAAATGTCAGCAATCAATCGCAATTTTTGTTTTTATTTTTCATATCTACCTAGGTTTTGGCCACTGAGTGGCCAGTCTCAAAGCTTTTAATATGTGCTTACATCTAACCCACCATGTTGACAGTTACGTTCAGCTTGACGGTATAGATGTAAACGTAACTCAAATCATTGAGAATAGCCACGCTGTGTCCGAAATCTATGTCGATCTGGAAAATAAAAACAAAAATTGCGACTGATTGGTGACTTTCTCTACAGGTTTGTACAAAACAGTCGCTGGGCACCAGCTCAAAAATGGAGTCAAACCTGATTGAAAAAATCTAGCTAATTTTAATAAGTCTTGTGAATTTACAAAAATGTCCAAATGTGTATGAAATCTTATGGGACTCAACTGCTAAGGACATCAGTCCCTAAGCTTACACACAACTCAATCTAAATTATCCTAGGGACAAAGACAAACACACACACACATACATACATACACATGTCCGAGGGAAGACTCGAACCTCCGCCGGGACCAGCCGCACAGTCCTTGACTGCAGCGCCTTAGACCGTTCGGATAATCCCGTGCGGCATGAACTTACAGTTAACGTAAATAAATATTTTTCAATTGTTGTGAACAGATAATGTATTAAACAGAAAAACGGAAAACAGAATGCAGTAAATAAATGTTGGCAAAGTGATAGTGTGCGAGTAGTATTGTCAAACAAAAATGCCGGTCAGAGTTTAATTGTTGTTTCATGGCTCAAAATCTAAACGTCCGACGTCCGATCATTCAGAAACGGATAGCAAAAATTTTGAAAATTACGTCGAAACCCAACTTATGCCAGGCTTACTACCAATGTCTTTATCCCTTGTAATTACGCGCAGCGTATTTACCCATTCGGAATACTTCTAGCCGTTGTAGGTGTTGCACATGTTTGACTGTAGAAATGTTGCATTCGAAATTCCAAATTAGATTTCGTCTTCTGCAAAACTAGTTGTGAGTAAACGCACTGCGTGTAACAGGCTGGCAGCGCTCCACTCATAAGAATACTGGCGTGTACGCCAGACTACTTTCCCTTTCTGTTCCTCCGGCGTAAACACGACGGTGCTGCCACAGTGGCGAGGGAGTAATTAGTCCTCCTCACTCCCCTTGCGGCCGGCAGGTAGTCGAGGCACCATGCCTAGGGTTGCCAGATCTCCGGGCGCCGTCCGGAATGCCCGGGTTTGGAATGAATTCTCCGGGTCTACGGGCCAACGACTCTCATCTCCGGGCTTGAATGTAACCTTCATCTTAACTTTTTTTTCTTTCTTTCTTTTTTTCTTTTCTATATTTTTTTTATTTTTTTACGACGCTTTTTAAGTACTATGCTCATGTAGCGACGATCTACATCGAACTTAACGTAATTTAAATTAAGGACGAACACAACATCCTTGCTGTACGGAGGGATACGAACCTTTGGCGGGAGCAGCCTCGCGCACCGTGGCAAGACGCCTCAGTGCGCTAGGCCATTCCCGGCCGGCTCCTCTCTAGTAATTTAATTATGAATAACTTTATATAAATGTCAATTTCTTACTGCAACAAAAAGCTACTTTTCTTTTCTTCCTCTGAAAACTTTTCATTGTTGAGTCGGTTGTAATCGGCTAGCGCATTATTAAAGCAAACACGTGGCAACTGGCGACGTCTATTATTCGTGTTCGTTCGTTCATTGTTTACCAGTTTACTGGCAATTTTTGGAATACTCGGATCGTGTGTGATCAGACAAGCTTACATTAACTCAGATTAGTGAGTAATAACAGTGAAATGAAGAGACGATATCTAAGTTCGTTACGTCAAGAATGGTTGCAGGAAGAAAATCATAAAGAGTGGCCACAAAAAGTCGATACTGATGACTGTATGTGTAAGTGCAGAATATGCAATATCTCATTTACTGTTAAGTAGGACGGAGTGAAAGCTGTGAATAAACATTTACAATCAGAAAAAAATGTTCAAATGTTTGTTAAGCTTATGGGACTTAACTACGGGGTTATCAGTCCCTAAACTTACAAACTACTTTTCAGCTACCTTATACTAAGGACGGCACAAATATCCATGCCGGAGAGGGTATTCGAACCATCGACCGTAGTGGCCGTGCAGACCGTGACTGGAGCGCCTCAGTCCCCTCGGCCACCGCGGCCGGCTGCAATCAGAAACACACAAAGCGAATATTACCACACAAAAGAAGAATCAGTCGCTTCTTAATTTCTTGTCGAAACAATTTTCTGCAGAAGACGACAAACACACAAAGCGAATATTACCACACAAAAGAAGAATCAGTCGCTTCTTAATTTCTTGTCGAAACAATTTTCTGCAGAAGACGACAATCCTGGGGGGGGGGGGGGGGGGGGGGAGTTGGTCGCAGTTGGAGGGGGGAGGGCGCGGGGTGAGTTATTGGCGTAGGGGGAGGGGGCACGTCTGGTCTCCGGGCCTGCCTCGAGTTCAATCTGGCAACCCTAACCATGCCACAGTTCCCGAAGCCGCTCCCTCCAAGGTTTGGTTTCGAATTCCCTCTTGGGCTTGAATGCTGACTTTGTCCTAAAAAAGAAACAGAAAAAAAGGCCGCGGCAGATTTGCCGCCCCTGGGAAAGTGCCCTTGCGCCGGCCCTGCGTCCAGCCCTCTCAGGGTGAAGAGTAACCCACTGTAAGGTACCCTCCACGGTGCAAGACCAACTACAATATCTCAGACCTGAAGGCAGGTATCGATAGTCGACAATATGGCCGCAATCGTGGGGGAAACAAACCAGCCTGCTTCTGTTTACGTTAGGCCTACACGTGTGTAACATTCTATATAGGAAGGTGCTGCGAGTATTAACTGAAGTATAGTGCGTAGTATTTATGTGATGTGATGCGAATTTCATCTCAAGTGCTACGCTAGGATTTGTTTCTTAGAATCTACAGTAAGATTTTTATAATATAAAGTGTGATGGGTCGTAGTTGTTGTGTGCCAGGCTGTATGTTCAACTACGGTAAAACATACGATACCTCAACATTCTTGTTTCCCAAGGAAACAACCTTAAGGAACAAGTGGATTAAGTTAATTCACAGGGACAATTTCGAAGTGAACGATAATACTGTGCTATGCATTAAGCATTTCGAACACAAGTTTGTGGTTAGGGAAGACAATTTTCCTGTGGAAAACGGCGAACCTATACGTGTGCAACGAAAAATTCCAAAACTAACAAATGATGCATATCCTACCATATTTCCCAATCAACCATCTAATCACTCAATACCAGTTCCTAAGGAGAGGAAGAAACCTGAAGAACGTTTTCAGCAAGTCTTACAACGAGATGAATGTAGTTTCAGTAAGTGGTGTGAAATATACCCGACTTCGACTGTTTCCAAGGAAATTGCTAGAATACTAGTAAAACAAAAAAGGAAACCTCATGAAGACATTGCAGCAAAAATAACAAAAAGGAAAGAGGCCAAGCTGAGCAGATAACAATAAATTCAGCAGTCACTCAGATTACTACTAGCTTGTTACAAAAACATTACTATGATCTGCCAATAATTTGTATGTAACATGGTTTAGGCCTACAGGGGAAACTCGCCATGTAAAATAATGAGTAATGCGTCAGGTTTGGTACCTCAGTGGTGATGTGGAAATCCGAGCATTGTTGATAAATAAAATAATTCAGTGTGCACCTGTTCCTGTTTCTTTCTTTTCCCTGTTGCATACAGTTGACACCATATAAGTGAAATATCTACTTGATGAATTGGACTAAGTGCAGTGTCACTTCACAGGACATTTTTCACACAAATTTTAATATAAATAAAATATACAGTTATGGGAAAGATGTGTTGCATGGGTGTAAGCAACTTCTAAATACAAAAAACTGATTCATTCATTCTGGAATGGAAATAAATTTTTCCCATAGAATTATTTTTCACCTAGGTAAGTGTGATTGTCATGGAGTTAAGACATGATAATGTTGCTGTTAAAGTTTGATATTCTTAATGAGGGAGGGAGAAAAATGGGAGATTATTCCTGTTGTTAGTGGAGACTGAATTTTCTGAAAGAGTAATCACTGCTTTTACATATTTTTTCATTGAGTAGATTTTATTTTGACAGTATTGGTGGACGTGCCTTTATAGTTCAACATGTTTCGGTACTGTTATGTAACAAGATGTGAATTTGTGTTTATGGTTTAACTCAAAGGAAGGTTGTATAACCGAATGGATGAAAATACATTCAAAATTCCCACAGCAGTTTACACCATAAAGGGGGACAAGTCGCTATTCAATTTTCCTGCTGTTCACAGACGGTCACTGACGCGAAATGTGAGGCCTTGGCTTGGCCTAAGATTGCCGCCATCTTGGATTCTGCCTTCAGGTCTGATGTATTGTAGTTGGTCTTGCACGGTGGCTTCCTAAAGGTAGCTCATGCATTAATTCAGTGTATTACTATCTACATTCCAAATTGCATTCAAATCCGTCCAGCTGTTTCAACGTGAAGATAAACAAAGCTGTTAACCCATTGTAAGGTACCCTCCGCCATGCACCATATGAAATTGTTAGTAGCCTATGATCTTCACGCGAGTGCAAGCAATGAGTTGACAAAATTTTATCGTAGTCGGATGTATGGTATGGCCGTGCATAAAATACTAACAAAAAGACAGACATTAATTTTTGTATATTAGATTTATGTATTTATTTTCAATTTCGCATTAAAACCATACGTTGGTAACAACAAATTCCTTTGGATGGTGGTTTTCACCCTAATGATTCGGTACGCTTGGTATGCATCAAAGCTGACAGTAAAAAAACCATCATTTAAAAGTCTGAATGAAGTATGCTTTCCACTGAAGCATATTTTTAAAAATATTTGATACTTTAAATTGCTCACATAAAATTCACATGGTGTGAACAATATTTATGTTTCTTTGATGATTATCATCTTGAAAAATTTAACGTAACTTCCAGAGAGAGAGAGAGCTGCTAGAATTTTCAGAAATTTTATTTCATTCGTAACTTCACCGAAATCTGAAAATTAACTGTTTAGTCACGTTAATTAACTGAAATGATTGCATTTAGTCTGAATATATTAACACTGCACTGATAAACTGAATTGTTCAATCACATTTAAAAATTTCATCAGGATCGGAATACAACTGTAGGATCTGACGTAGTCCATATGTAAAGTATCCTCCGTCATGCACCATCCAAAAGTTCCGTGAGGTCATTTTGGGTTTGTGTTAGCCAGTTGTCCTGGTTTAGCAGGTTCCTTTGATGATAAGGAAGATTTTCTTGGTCATTCTAGAGGCGTCCATCTCATCCACATACAATCTTGAATTGAAGCTTTGGTCCAAATATTTTCCTGAGTATCTGCCTTTCCATTTTCTCGATGTCCTTGATGTTGATGGTTTAATGATTATGATTCAGTTGCATTGAGAGCTTCTGGAGGAAAGACTGTGTGACAGTTGTGAGTTTTGGCTTGGGTGGATAGCGATTTCCTATTGTACGTGTTCCAGGTCATTATATAAGCTTTACGTAATTTTTCATCTCGTATTTCATGTACAGCGAACTTTACTCTTTCAAAGAATATTTCTGAACGCACCCAACACAATAACCAAGTCATTATTTTACAAGTTTTAAATCTACATTTTCCTCGCAATTTTTCCATGTTTTATCACCGTTTAAACCTTTCCTGAACTTCCACGAAAGTGACATAGACATTATCCTGGCCATGTGTGCGTGATTTGCCCACTCTTTCCGCCCACTATTGAGCCAATACTTAGACTATCTGATGATGACTTTATAAAGCTGCTGGGTCTATAATACATATGATTTAAATTAATATGGTTTATATTAAGAGATAAGTGATACGAAGTTCGCCGGGTAATCAAGTCATTCAGTCGACCCGGCAATGCTGCGCAATTCGTAATATGTATGTACTCTTGCTTTGAACATAAAATGTGCAAAATTTTATCGCTATCAGATGAACGGTCATCAACTTATAGTGTTGAGTACATTTAGAAACCCATTGAAAAAGGAACTTTGTTGGAATTTTGCGACTTTCCTTTTTAACTGTCCCTGTTTTTATTACTTAAAGCTTTTCCAAGACCATAATGAATAAAATAAACAAAAAAAAAATACCACTCTCAGTCGTGCGAATAGTCAGTTATAGAGCTGAATTCAATAAAAAACATATTGAAAAACGCACTTTCAGTTTTTTCTCAAATTTTCCAATTTTCCGGTAGATTTTCCAAAAAAATTATTTAATACAAACCTTGTCCTGTCAAGCCGTACTCAAGTGATATTCTTACAACCATGTGGCAATTGATTTTTGTTCCGGACGACGTTTCCAAATTTTTATATGATGCGCACTTTCCTCTTGCTTTCAACATGAAATGTAGAAAGTTTTATCACAATTGGATGAATTGTATTGATAGCTCACTGGAAAAGACTATTTCAGTTTTTCCTGATTTTCCTCTTTTCCGGAGAACTTTTCCATATTTTATCATCTTTTAAACCTTCCCTGGACTTACACGAAAATCTGTTCAGTCGTTCTCGAATTTTAGCGAGACTAACTAACAGCAATTCTTATATATATAATTATTTCATTCCAAATAGCATTATTAATTTTTTAAATTTTAGAAATATATCTTTCCTCGAAACTCTGATTCTGAAATAAGATGGATCAGATGAAACTGAAAAAAAAAGAAAGTGTTACACTTTCAGTCATTTTTCTAATTATTTTATTCTATACAAAACGGAACTTATAATTAATTAATTCTATTGTCAATTTTGAAGGTGTTACAATAATGACATTTTGATTTTTAAACGTGGCTCAAATCAGATAGCAACTAGCAGCAGGATTTGAAGCTTAATTTACAAAGGTAATAAATACATACTTGAGTACACAGTGCAAAAGAAAGCGGAATGTCGTGGAATTCGTAACTTACCTCTATATTTAATCGCATTTTACAATTTTTTCGTCCATTTTCCTGTAGTAAGTTAATTGAAAAATTAATATGCATAATTGATTATTGGTTTTGGCAAAGCCAACGAATGTGACAAGCGGAAAACTGCTTGTGCTGACTGACTGATCTTTAGCGGAACCCGGGGTCTAGCTTAGGATGGGAAGCAACAGTTATGTGAGTTGGCGAAGCCAACGAATCTTTAAATACAAAAGTGGTTGTGTTGAAGACGTTTGTTAGAATAGAATATTTGAAATGAGTGAAGTGTTTGAGGGGGAAGAATGTTGAATCAGTATCGCTGTCTTCATTTGAGGTAAATTTAAGTATTCGATGCCATTTTAATGTTGATAGGATTTGGACGAGGCTCCATTGGTCACTGAAATTGTCTGATTCTTGAGTAATCCGTGATTTCAGATATTCATCTTAATGCATCTGCCACATGAAGGTGCATGTGTCACGAATGATACCAGCAAATATTGGGACGGCGAAACAAAATGAGACCCCTGTCCATTTGTAAAAATACATTCCGTTTTAGATGCCCTCCCAGGACGAGAGGTATGGGCCAGTCTACGAAAAATAGCTTTCGAGATTCGGGAGGCCTCAGACCAAGAAGCAAAGGTAGCTCCAATATAAAAAATTCATTCGGGTTATTTGGACCCCCCCCCCCTTTTAGTCCACCACTGGATCGACCAGCTAGAAACAGAAAATATGGAGAACACATCGATTTACCAGTACCAAAATACATCTAAAATTCTATTCGAACCCTTAGAAACAATTAGTGAAAAGCCTGCAATTTTCTTTTTATTATATTTTGACTGTCGTTATTCAAGAAATGGTTCTCACCTTTAAGTGCATTTCTTCTGCGCTATGCCATTTTATTCGTGTTTACGAAGTGTCATGATGCTGCGCTGTTCTGTTGCTCTCACTGTATTGCCTATAACCGTGCGCAATTTTGAAAATAACGCTCTTGAAATGTTTGGTGTAAAATATGTCACACAGAATCTTGACTGGTCATAGAAAAATGATTTCTTTATAAAACTGGCAAAATTATATCATAATAAGCAGCAGGTTTGTAATACCTTTATAACTTACGTGATGTTTTACGAATAAAAGTACAGAAGATGTGGAAGAGTATGAAAGATTCGTTTCAAATATGTCATAAACTAAGAAGACCATATGTGTTTCATAAGTAGTGTTTTTTCTTGAAGTTCTACAATAAACGACGACCCTTATATATGCGACTGAAGGGGATTAACACACACACACACACACACACACACACAATTCATATGTCCGTAGCTAACTAGCCTGGGCTTCACGCAAGGTGAGGTGCACTATTGCATTCGAATTCCAATAAAAACAGTGTAAAAAGAGGTCCTGTATGGGATGACACAGCGATTCTGTCAGACAGGAAAGGACCTGGAAGAATAATTAAACGGAATGGACAGTGTCTTCAAAGGAGGGTATAAGATGACCATTAACAATAGCAAAAAAAGAGTAATGAAATGTAATAACAGAAAATCAGCCGATACTGAAGGAATTAGATTAGGTAATGATGCAATAAAAGTAATAGATAAGTTTTGTTATTTGGGAAACAACTTCTTATGACTGAAGAAGATATAAAATGCAGAATGGCTATGGGAAGAAAAGTTTCTGAAGAAACGAAATTTGTAGACATCCAATATTAACGACGACAGTTTTCTGCCGACCGCCTACGAGAACTAGATTGCGACTGATGCCTCCGGGGAAGAGTCTCCTAATTGGTAAAGAAGAAAACTTTTAGTTGATGTTTGTTGTTTTTGCCTTAGTTTCAGAAGTTTGTTAGTTTGTTTTGTTTCCAGAAGACGATTAGTTTGTCTTGTCAATAAACACAACTTCTGTATCAGACAGTGTCTTTCAGTTATTATCTCTGAGGTGAGATATAGCAGAGAGAAAAGGATTTTCTAGCATATTCTAATTAAAGGAAGGGATGGGATGGTGGGACACATGCTGAGACATCAAGATCAACAACATAGCATTAGAAGGAAGTGTGTGGGATAAAAATCGTAGAGGGAGACAGAGGGATGAGTACAGTAAGCAGCTTCAAAAGGATTGAAGGTTGCCATTCTTATTCTCTGATGAAGAGGCTATCACAGGACAGGGTAGCGTGGAGACCTACATCAAACCAGTCTGGATGGAAGACCACAACAACAATTGAGGGGCTACTGTGTGTTTTCAATACTGTGATAAATATGAAGCCTACTGTGTACGATTTAAAGATATTTTAAGAGTTGAAATGTTTTAGATAATTATCCCAGCCTCCTTGCTGTCTTACACTGTTTCTAGTGGCAAAAAAATTACATGAGATTTGGTGATACCCCCTCTCCCCAAGTGGGGTTTGGTGAAATTCGGGTCTGGAACCCTCCCCTCCTTAGTGATCATGCCAATATAAAAAGCTGTGCAGTGATTGAAACACAGTTGATAAATTACATGGCTTCTTTCACTGGTGGGCTGGCTTCTAATTGAATAGACTGGAGTAGGATAAGCCTGGAAAAAGAAGTGTTGGGTGGATTGATTGGACAGCTCTTACAGAGGGTCTTCCACAGAGATGTGATCCCTATGCCAGGGGGATGGGGTTCACGGTGGCATAGGGATGAACTATGGAGGTTGGGAGAGCACTGGAACACTGCTTTAGGAGGGGTGAGAGTATTTTGTGCAGGATGTCTCCCAATTCTGGGCATGGACACAACAAATTAAAAAAAAAATGGCAAAGGATTAGTTTTTCCATTTCAGGGTAGTAGTGTCACAAGGGGAGGGCTCAACAGTGGCTGGTTACTGGTGGTGGAGGGAGAATTTGGGGTGTCTGGGACAGTGGTGTAAATAAGGGAAGCCCAGGGGGCATGCTGAACCCCCAAAATAATTAACATTGGGAAAATATAAGTACTGTATCTGAATTATTTTAATGAATGATTGCATTGCCATGTCTTTTCCCTGTTTTGGTGATGGGAATGGGATGTTAATGGTGTGAATACCGTGCCATATATTTATGATTTAATGTCAACAATAAAAAGCTTTATCTCTGTAAAGTAAAATGGGCTTCAGCACAAATTATCCTCTGAATATAAGCAGCAAAACTGATACAAAATATATGGGGTGTCTACTTAAAATTACTTATCTTTATATTAATCTTGCCCCCGCCTCCCCCCGAAATATGTTATATTCACTACTGGTCTGGAGATATGACATGGGATCAGTGTGGGGATTAGGTCTGTAGGGTAATTTCAATCTGTGAAAGCTTTTGTAAGATCTTTAGCAAACTGAGAAAAGGAGTTCTTGTCACTGCAGATATGACATCCATGGATGACTAATCAGTAAGGGAGATATTTATTTATTATGTGAAAGGAATGGCAACTGTCAAAATGTAGGTACTGTTAGTGGTTGGTAATTTTAATGTGGACAGAAGTGTGGGTGGAGCCATCATAGAGGTGGAATTTAACACCCAGGAATGTGGCACGGTGGATTGATCAAGACCAGGTGAAGTAGATGGGGGAGAAAAAGTTAAGATTTTGAAGGAAGGAGGATAAGGTGTTTCGACCCTGAGCCAGAATCATCAATAAACCTGAACCAGAGCCAGAGGTTTGGGGTTTTGATGCACTCTTACGGCTTCTTCCAGAAGGCTTCAAACAGGTTGGCATAGTGTGGTAACGCACGGCACGTGTGTTTGACAGCGCGCCCCCATTACCAGGACCGGCCGCTCTGCAGCACTGGCTGAACTACCGCGCTGCACCCTGCCGGCCACGCAGCATTTTGAGACAATGGGCCAGCTGTGAACTTCGCCTCAGTCTTATGCTTATGTGCTCACAATGTTTGTGTCTCTGGACGATACCAATAGCTAGGATGAGAGTGGGTGTGTATAGATGTGGATTGCGTTGGACTCCAATGGGACGGTTCAGGATCCTGGCGATACTTGTAGCTGGCGTAATGTGCATAGGTGTGTTATTAGTCATAACACATATGATGGTGCCATGTGGGTGCCCATGCCTGTGTCATATATTTGATTGCAAACTTCCTCTTAAAGGAAAAGTAGTTGTTTTTAGGATAAAGTTGGTGAGGATTATGAGGAATGACGTACCAGGTTTCAATTCAGAGGGACATGCGAGAGATAGTATTAGTGAGCAGCAAGACCATGGTGTATAGAAAGGTGGCATCAACTGCGACAAGTAAGTAACCAAGAAGTAAAGGGGTGGGGATGGTAGAGAGTTAGTGAAGGAAGTGGTTGATATCCTTGATATACGAGGTTAGATTTTGGGTAATTGGTTGAAGGCATTGGTCAATGAGGAACACAGTAACCAGCCACAGTTGGGCATCCAAGATTATTTAGTTTGTGTATTTTGGGTGTGTAGGGTGCTGTAGGGGTGAGGAGGGAGATAAATTCAGGAGAGAGCTTTGGATGGCCTGTAAGATTTCAAGGATTGGATATCCTGTTGAACTTTTGGGATGTGGTCATTCTGGCACAATTTGTAAGTGAAAGCATCAGAGAGTTTGCGGAGTCCTCCTGCCAGGTAGTCACTCCAATTCAAAACTACAATTGTGTAACTTTTGTCTACATGATGGATCATTATGTCAAGATTTGTTTTGAGATTTTTGGATGGCTCTCCTTTCCTCTGCTGTAAGGTTTGAATTTTTAAAAAGGGAATTGGGCAATGATGGTGAGGCCAAGTTGGAGGTGAGAGATTCCTCGAGTGTAGCCAGGCGTTGTTTAGGTGGGATTGCTGTGGGATCTCATTTGGATGGTGGTACGAACTGGCAAAGACAGGATTCAGTGTTGGGATCAAATCGACTTTGGTCAGAGTTATCAGTGGCAATGTAGTGTTTCCCTTGTAGGAATCAGGAAAAGATTATTAGGTCTTTTGCAAGTCCAACATGATTAAATTGGGTTGTAGGGCTGAAGGTAAGACCATTGGATAGAATGAAAACCTAGCTGTCATCTTGAAATTAAAACATCCATCCAAAGTGCCTACCAACTCTCAACAACATCCAGAGCCAAAACAACCACGGGACACTGGTTAATCTCAACCCACAGAGCTAGAAGGATTTAGAATGAAATTCAATAGCTTATTGTGAGGAGTTATCAGGGTGTACAATATCTAAATAAAATTTCTCATGGAATAGGGTTCTTGAAATGGAATTATTTTTAAGTATTGGGCACTAGACAGAGGTGGCCATGCCACAAGGGTTTGTCCATCAAAACCAGTATCTAGATAGATGTGTGTTTCTTCTAATGAAATACTGAGGCTAAAATGATTTTGAGAACCTAGTTGTTCACCATTGTGCAAATGGCTCAGGAGTTCCTGATGATGCACTTTATTCCATTAAGGTAAAAAAAAAAAAAATAAATAAATAAATAAATAAAAATAAAAATAAAAAAATAAAAATACTGTATGAAAAAAATAATAATAAAGAGAATGCATCAGAAACTTGAATTTGAAAATGGTAAGGATTTCCTTATAAGTGGACTATTATATCTGTTTTAGACAACATTCAGAGCTGTTACAATGCCTTCCTTTCTGCAATGAGTATTGTACTTTTCAGTCATTTCTTGAACCATAAGTTAATAAGAATATATTTGCTTAAGGGAAAAGGGGGTGAAATAGCAATGTTCAGCTGTTTTAATGGAGACATTACAAATTATCTGTGAGTGGCAGAGATGTTATTGAGCATTTTTTTCAGTCTTGGTCAGATTATTCAAATAATCATGGAATGTATGGGATGTAACAACATTCACCAAATCCCACATGACGTCCGCAGTTCTTGGAGAAGGGTCTGGCCAATTATGCTGCACTGTCTTCTTGAGTTTAGCCCAAACATTCTCTATGGGACTGAGATCAGGTGACATTGGAGGCCATGGAAGGCATTGAATAACATTCACTCTCCTTTTGAACCAGCTCTGAATCCTAATGCTGGTGTGTGATGGGTGATTATCATGTTGGCAACTGAGACGTGCTTTTGGGTACCAAAGTCAAGCTCCACGAATGATTGTCTTTTCAAGGAAATGTTCATAACATGCTGAATTGAGGTTGTACTGGATTCATTTTATGGTTCTTACACCCATATAAGACATCCAGCCCCAAGCCATGAAGTGGATGTCATATTGTTGCCTATCTGTGCAGTAAACAAGAACAGGTCCTCTGCTTGTGCACTCATTGATGAAAATAACTTTCCTCCAATCAACATTTTCCCAGGAACTCACAATTGTGTCTGTCCATGGCTTCATTGTCAGATAATGGTTCTTTAATGAGAGCAAGACAGGACCTGATTCCGTGGTCATTTAATCATCTGCGAGCAGTTTTTGACAAGCCCGGGAAATGTGAAGCTCTGCCTAGTTCCCATTTGTTTGGGAAAGGGGCAATCTGGGCTGCTCCGACCAATTCATCATCTTCTCTTAGAGACTTGCAATCTTCCCGGTATTGGATGTCTGCTTACCTCACCATTATCTCTGAATTGTTTGATACATCTTCTTGTTCTGGAAGCATCAATACCACAATGACGTCCTGCCTCAAATGCACTAACACTGCTTTCAAAGAGAGCAATTATGCACTCTGAAAGGTCACATAAGCCATTTTGAAGTTGACCCATGACGTATGCTAATCAGCTGATACATTTCTGTTAGTTGAAAACGACAGAGACACCACATGACAGTTGAAGCAATTACAAACAAAATACATCCATTTTCAATATTATTACTATGAACTCATGTCTGTCTGATTAAAGATTAGATTATTATAAAATAGGATCTTCTAAAAGTCCATAAAAGCCTACAACTGCATAATTTTTAGTGAATTAATATTTAAAATATTACTTACAAGAGGTCTAAAAGATAAAAAATAAATTGACTCAAGAGGGATTTGAATGCACACCCATTGCATTCATAAACCATCAACCTATCCACTTGTCCAATGAAAGATATTTGAGAAGCAATTTGTTTTAGTAAATATACCCACATGGAATGCTTATACCTCAAGTGCTTCTAATTGCTCAAATAATGTTTTCCAAAATAAATTATACATGAGTTAAAGTATAATGAATCTCAAAATATACTGTATCTTAACTATTGCATTGCTTCTATTTGATGATGTAAACTGCAAGCTGAAGCTGCACAGACCGCTGAAGTTGGCAACATTCACGCTTATTAGCTTGGGCATGCATAATGCTCTGTTCTTGGACTTTAAAAAGTATAAGATCCGGGTAATTATTTGTTCACCATTGTACATAAATGTAGTAATTTCCAGTCAAATCTGGAGAAAATAGGGAAATTTTATATTGTGTACATCATTTAAGATAAATGTAGTATTCTTTTAACTACAGGGCTGAGGAACTAGTGGAATCACACATGTCATTCAAATATTAGTACGTAACAATATATGGAGACAGGAAATGGAACAATCAAGTTTAGGCGAAGTAAACTGTGCAGTTCACTCTATCACTTTAGGAAATAAAAATCTTATAAATAATTCCTCATTACTAACCTACAACATTTATTTCAAGAAATAAATCAGCAACAATACAATGCTAACATAACACAACAAGAAAACTAATACATACAATATTTTAGAAGGATTTAAAATTGCATGAGCGGCTGTTTTATACCTATATAACACAATACAATAAATAACACATTTCAAAAGAAATACAACATTAACTGTAATTACAAAGTTATTAATTGTTACAAACATTTATTTCTCATCTTATCATAATAAACAGAATTATTTTGTTGCTACAAATAAATAAAAGAGAAGTTATTTAACACCAAATTACAGTAAAATTAAAGAGTGAACAGATGGCATGAGATAATTTCAGCAGCTCTTGGAACTATTTTAAGGAAAAATTACAATACTATTGCAAAAGTGCATCACTATTTTAAAAGCTGTTTTTACAACTACCACAAATACTAGACCAATTATATCAAAAGAGAGCGAAATATTTTCTTCTGTAATGTAAACTGGAAATAGTGTTGCACATCATCTTACTCACAACATTTAAAAACTGTGTACAATAAACTACATTTTAAATAAATGCAAGTGAGAAATCCAGTTAACACAAGAATACAACATTAACAAGACCATCAAATTTACATTAATGTATGACACAATGAAATTTCACATGAAAGTGGAGGAAAAAAGTCTTGCACCATTCCCCAAAATCTTATCTTCAATGTTGTAAAACCAGATAAATGTAGTAAAATCAATGGACCAATAAAACTGATTGAGGCATTATAATACTGTGTATCACTTAGTCACAAAACTGTTATTTCTTTTCATTTTGGAAATTAAACTCAATGCACACTTTCTAAGCAACTAAAAGACTAATGCATCTGTAAACAACAAAATTTAACAATGACATCAGCAGATTGTTTTCTCAAATAGCCTGTCAAGTAAAAATGATAACATGCAAAGCAAAACCTAATTTCTGCAGCATGTCATTTCAATCAAACATTTAAATGCAAAAGTGATTAGGTACATTGGTGCTCCTGTGAATTATATATCCCATGTCTGTTCTGAATCTAACATGTAAGCAATTTTTTCCTTGTGTATAATCAGCTTCATTTTTGAAAGTCATGCTACATGTTAATATAGAGCTTCAATGACTGGCAAGACAACATTCACCAAATCCCACAAGACGTCCGCAGGGTTTTCTAATCTTGTTCCTCTCTTTTAAAACCTATATTTCAGGTGCTTACAAACAGATGACACTCAACCATTTCCTGTTAATACATTTGAAATACTAATGAATGGAGAACATGATAGTACAATATTTCAGAGAGCAACTTTTTCTGATGTTTTTTGTTAAAGCTTCATATCCCCTATTGAAATGTACACGGGTTCCAGAAGTGATTTTATGGACCTTTGCAAAGGACACATGCCTAATTAACCTTCAGTTTTTTTCATTCCTTTACCTCAGATTTATTTGTTTAATATATTCTTAATTCTGTTATTATTAAGTTCCAATCAGTAAGGCTCCTAAGATATGACAGAATGACTGACATGATCTGCATAAAATCTTCAGACTGCATGTTGTGCTATTCAAAATAAGAAAACTTTTTGAAAACGGATTATCAAGGCCATAAAGCAAATAGCATATAAGACAAGAAAAGACTGGAAAACTGAGGTCAGAAAAACTGTTACTGACAACTGATTTAGAAACAATTACTGAATCCACAATGAAAGGAATTTTTCTATAGCTACTCTGAAGGCCAAGAAAGTAAATGGTCTTTTAATTAGAGGTAGAGTTCTCAATGAAGAATAAAATGGTAATTTTTCAGATTTCACTTCAAGGCAAGTCTGTGATTAAAACAGTTTCATCAGAAAATTACAGAAAAAAATGTAACAATCATTGTTGTGTCAGTTGCTGGTCAATGTATCCCACTCCTAAGAAACAGATACAAACCAAATCCACCTGAAGCCATTGCAGGCCTTAACCAATCAGGCTGGAATCACTGCATGCTATTGTCACTCTTCCCAAACGTGTCCGTGTGTGTGTTTGTTTGTGTGTGTGTGTGTGTTTTGGCTGACCACTTATTACCTACATATTTTTTCACCATGCAATGGCTGCTCAGTACGCTTAGTGTGTCTCTTCACTCACCCTACTATTTTTCTCCTAGTAATTTATGTTTGCAAAATCTGAAACTCATATGAACAAAAGAAAGAAAAAAAGTGAAGTGCATAATAATTAGTCTTCAAGTTGAGAGACTACCTCGACAATCGAATATACTTTCTTGATGATAATAAATTCATTTAACACTTCAATAATTAAGAGATTTTTTAGTGTATTTATTGTGCATTCTAACTCTCAGCATGTTGTAATGTCTTTGTGAGTGCAAATTGAGGAAATACACTTATAGAATAACATGTGTTCATCACTGTCCCATTTACAAGGTGTACCTTCTCTTACTGTTTAATAATGGAATTAAAAACTGAATTTGCAATAGCTAAAAATGTTCTTTTTTTGTACTGCATTGTATGCCTATCATACACAGTATTCAGTAACAGTGCAAAAAGCAAGAGCAACACTTATTTTCTACGTAATATTCTTTCATAGTCCATGATATACCATTCACAAAAGTATTTTGTGTGTTCCAGCCTTTAAGCTTAATTAATCATACTTAGCTAACATGTAAGAAATTTTTAGACGATTCTGCCTATTTCTTATTCTGTTGTCGACAAATGGAAGAAAAGCCATAAAATTTGCTGGTGAGCTTTCCCGATTGCTGCTGCCCCCCCTTCCCCATTTAACTGATACTGATAGTGTAGTGTTGAGCTGTTGGATGGGATACTCATTCTACATTAAGACTGGTCTTGGTGACATCTTTGGGCAAATGCTGTATGTACCTATTTTTGTGTTAAGCAGACTCATAGTTTGTGAGTGTTGTTGGAAAATTGGAGACTGTCAACATAAATCTGTGTAAGTAGGCTTAGGGTAAACAGAATGACCCAGAGAGTCATCCATCATTCTTTCTTCTAACAAGAATATGCAGGTATTGCAGACGATCATCTCCTATGTTTTGAAAGTAAAATAGATATCATTATGAATATAATTGAGAAGGTGAAGGAACTCCATTAATTTGTCCTACGTATGGGTAATACTAGCAATTTATCATCAATGTTCCTCCAAAAAGAAGGTCATTTAAAGTCTGCTGATATTAGGGCTCATTCTTCGAAATGTTCCATTAACAAAATTTCCTAACAGACAAGGATCCATAGGGACCTCAGCAGTATGTCAAAAAAATTGTTTCTTGATGAAAGTTGTATTACTTACAAGGATCACACTACATGCACTCAGAAAAAGTTGAGTAGAAAATAAGTGCAGCACTTGCCTTTTGCACCATTACTGAATATAGTTTGTTGGTGAAGCATTATATGCTATCCATAAAAGAACACTCTTGAACACTGCTAATTCATTTTGTATACCATTATTAAAATGCATGTGAAGATACATATGGTGGAAGACCTCATAACTGGGTTGATGGCTAACAAATGTAATTCTATTATGTCCTCAATTTGTTTGCGGTGAAGATAACAGAACTGGACATGGGCTACAGTGAGCAGTAAACTACCAGGTGTCTAAGTCAGAGCTGAGGCTTGTAGGCAGCACAGTCACTCTCAGTTCTGATCCTTACACATCTAAAACACATATAGTGTAGTAAACTACCAGGTATCTTAAGTTAAGAGCTGAGGCTTGTAGGCAGTGCAGTCACTCTCAATTCTGATCCTTACACATCTAAAACACATATAGTGCTGTTACATGTTGGGTGTCATGGGTAGCTGATATCATCAATTATTGAGAGTTCACCTTTTGATGGGTGGTAAGTGCCCTGATGGTAGAAGTATTGTGTGTGGTTGTAAAACATACTCAAATACCCTATAGAAGTTTCAAGATTTTCAGTTACTGTCACGTAATATTTGAGGAACACTTTTATCTGACAGTAGCGAGGTTGACAGAGAGGTTTTTCTTGTCATAGTGCCGCCTTCATGTTAGCACGGGCACACCCCACATGTTGACTGTAGCAGCAGCAGCTGGCTCCTCCTCGGTACCCGGGGTGGCAGTCTCTGGTCCGCCGTCGTCCTCAGGTGCTGGCGTGCCCTCATGGTGATTCTCGTGCTGTGGCATTATGGCTCGCAACTGTGCAATGCAGTGCTTGATGACACGCTGTGACAGCTCTGGGTCCTTTTTCAACTGCTCCGAGACATTGTCCTCCACCCATGTGGACATGTACCGTAAGAGTAAGTTAGTACGTGCACGCGAAACTGCCACCATGTAGTTAAGTCGGCGGACCACCTGGCACAAATATAGTATTTACTACTGCTTGTAATCTTCTGGATCTACAAATATTGTTAACATATTTCATATGAATGTGACCTTAACCACAAGGTCTTATATTTTTAGTAATACAAAAAGTATGAAAATTAAGATAAACAATTTTGTGTTTGTTTTACGTGTATTTTAATTTTGATAATGAATTTATTCTACCAAGAATCAATGGAAGAATCAGTTAGCATGACAGAAAAAGTAATTTATTCCCGACAATACACACAAACATATAGTCTTTGAAACTGAATCACACTTTAATTAACCCTTAACTACTATGGACATTGACAGGAACACAATTACTATGGAGGGGTCTCTCAGACCTCATTTTTATTACTTATATATCAAACCAGTGTTTTGTGGAATGTATATTTCCATGACTTCCTGTTGTTCATTTCTTTTCTTGAAAATAGACTATATTGAAACTTAACTTTTTTTAACAACACAGTCTTTATGAAATGCCAACAAATAGAACACTGTGCAACATGTTGTATATTTTTATTTTATGTGTTACAAAAATAACATCAACTAGTTTGCTCTCGACTCACCCTCAGATTATCATCAGAGAGATTATATTATGGAGTCAAAACATAATTAGATGGATAAATTTCATTTTACTTCTTATAAATTGTACGCAAAGTCTGCTTTCAGTTTACAATTTTTTTTTTTTTTTTTTTTTTCCAATGTAGAGGAGCTATTACATTCTGTAAGTCAGTGAAGGGATAATCCTTGTCAAATTTTACTTCTGCAATATCAAGTAAAAAGTAATTCTGTCATCTATGACTGCAGAATCATATTTTAGTCTCCTTAAATCTGCATACACTTCACGCTCTGAATTAGTATCAAGATCACCAAATATCTTAGAATCAGGGCCATTATCGCTGTCATCGAAGTCTTTATCTGAGGATTCACCAAAGTGTTCTTGGATATCCCATCTGTCTCACATAAAACACATTGCCTAGAAGGTTCAGATTTTGTTGCCATAAAGAATCATTAACATTTAGTAAAAGTATGAGACACTAACACTATGGTAGGTCTGTGAGACCTCTCAGGTCAAATAAATACGAAACAAAGGACAGCACCAATGTAAGACTGCTGGCACGTGTAGCTTGTCAGACAGTAGGAAGGTACAGAGAAGACTCAATTTCTCTTTGCAGTGGCATCTGAAATAGTTCAACACAAAAATTCGTAGCGGTCTGAGAGAGGGTCGATAGCAGTTAAGGGTTAAAGCAGGCAGAAATAATTTTTGAGGTTAATACTTTAGATGGCAGTGAAACACTTAGCAAGGCTTCAGTTTGTCACAGAAGCTAAACATATTGTAAAACAAAGTTCTCTTCCCACATCTGTCTGCCTCTGAATAACTCTAAAACTACTGCATGGAATTTCATATGTTTTTCACTAATGGATGGTGTAATTCATTACAAAGGTTTAAGTTCATAACTTATTAAGGTGTGTGATAGTAGGTGAGTGAGGCAAGAAAAAATCTTTTAAAGAGAGCAATGAATACTCGTAGGAAAAACTATATATTCTGTTACTTACAATCTTTACCATAGATGTGAAAATTTATTTATTTTTTCGTAACGTGTAGCCTTTCCCCAATCTTATTTAATCTGTAAGTTGATCAAGCTGTGAAAGAAAGCAAGGAGAGATTTGGAGATGTGATTAAAGTTTAGGGTGAAAAAATAAAATCATTGCCAGAGACAGCAAAGGATCTGGAAGAGCAACTTAACAGAATGGGCAGTGTCCTTGAAAGGATAGTATAAGGTGAACATTAACAAGAGCAAAACAAGAATACTGGAATGTGATCTTAGAAAAATCAGGCAATGTTGAGGGAATTGAATTGGTTAACAAATCAATAAAGGTAGTAGATGAGTTTTGTTACCAGGGCAGTAAAATAGCACGATTGTCGCAGTACAAGCAATATACAGTGCATAATGTCAATGGGAAAAAGATAAATTTGTTAACATCAAATATTAATTTAAATGTTGGGAAGTCTTTTATGAAGACATTTGTGTGGAGTGTTGCCTTGTTTGGGAGTCAAGCATAGACAATAAACAGTTCAGATAGTAAGAGGATAGTAGCTTCTGAAATGTGGTGCTAAAAATGAACACTGAAAATGAAGTAACTTCTCAGTAGTGATAAAATTAGCACTCTTAGAGCAGCATATACACAATTGGAGCACACATCACTGAGCTGCATTGTAGTTCAGTCGGCTTTCTGGTGCCAGCAGCCGCTATCTGACGGGCTGGCCAACACAAGTGCAAGGCGGCGAAGTTTGGCTTGCCGTATGCCGCAATATATAACGCTCCTCTCCACTCAGGGAGAAATGTTGATGCTGAGTGGACCCAGGTGACGTCCATTAGTGTGGCCTCATCAACAGAACGTGTGCACTCAATGATGAGACTGTGAGCTTGTCTCCTGCCATAGGTGTGATACTGGTGTGGGTGTGGCTGTTGATGGTGGCTCGTCTGTCATTGGATGCTGCCCAATATGATAGGAGAGCCCAGTATTTTTTTTTTTTTAATTATTTATTGGTTTTTCTGTTCCATAGGACCCAATTGAGGAGTGAGACTCCATGGTCATGGAACAAGTCAATACATTAATTGTTACACAAGAATGGTAATAGAAAATTTTTAAGTAGTCCTTTGCACACAACAATCTTAAGACAAAGTGAAAAGAATCAATAAAGAAAAAAATTAATTAGCTTAATTGTTTAACTTTTCTAGGAGTTCCTCGACAGAATAAAAGGAGTGAACCATGAGGTAACTCTTCAATTTAGATTTGAAAGCGTGTGGATTAGTGCTAAGATTCTTTAGTTCTTGTGGCAGCTTATTGAAAATGGATGCCACAGAATATTGTACCCCATTCTGCACAAGTGTTAAGGTGGTGTGATGCAAATGCAGATTCGACTTCTGTCTAGTATTCACCGAGTGAAAGCCACTAACTCGTGGGAATAGCTGATATTATTAACAACAAACGACATTAAAGAAAAAACGTATTGTGACGCCAGAGTCAAAATTCCCAGACTACTGAAAAGGGGTCGACATGACGTTCGCGAACTTACACCACATATTGCTCGAACCGCCCGTTTTTGAGCCAGAAATATCCTTTTTGCATCAGGCGAGTTACCCCCAAAAAACAATTCCGTACATCATAAGTGAGTGAAAGTGAGCGTAATAGACTACTTTTCGTGTTGAAAAATCACTTATCTCAGATATTGTTCTAATGGTAAATATAGCATAATTTAGTTTTGGAACAAGATTCTGAACATGGGCTTTCCACGACAGCTTACTGTCTATATGAAAACCTAGAAATTTGAACTGTTCAGTCTCACTTATCACATGCGCATTATGTGTAATCAGAATGTCAGCTTTCGTCAAATTATGTGTTAGAAATTGTAAAAACTGAGTTTTACTGTGATTTAACATCAACTTGTTTTCTACAAGCCATGAACTTATCTCTTGAACTGCATTATTTGTTATTGTGTCAATATTACGAGCAACATCCTTCACTACCAAGCTGGTATCATCAGCAAACAAAAATATTTTACAGTCACCTGTTATACTCGAAGGCATATCATTTATATAAATAAGAAACAGCAATGGTCCCAAAACAGACCCCTGGGGCACCCCATACTTAATTGTGCCCCATAGGGATTGCACGTCATAGCTATTTTCTTCACTGCGGAGAATTACTTTCTGTTGTCTGTTATTAAAGTAAGAGGTGAACCAGTTGTGGGCTACTCCCCGTATTCCATAATGTTCCAACTTCTACAACAATATTTTGTGATCAACACAATCAAACGCTTTTGTTAAATCAAAGAAGACGCCTAATGTCAGTAGCCTCTTATTTAACCCATCAAGTGCCTCACAGATAAACGAAAATATAGCATTTTCAGTCGTTAAACCACTTTTAAAACCAAACTGCACGTTTGACAATAAATTATGTGAACTAAAATGATCAATTAATCTTGAAAATACAGCCTTTTCAATAACTTTAGAAAAAACCGATGGCATAGAAATAGGTCTATAGTTGTCTACATTATCCCTTTCTCCTTTTTTATTCACTACTGAGTGGTTTCACTACTGAGTACTTTAATCTGTTAGGAAACTGACCATTCTGAAAGGAAAAATTACAAATACGGCTTAGTACTGGGCTAATATATGGAGAACAGTACTTTATAATTCTGCTAGATACCCCATCATATCCACAAGAGTCCTTAGTCTTTAGTGATTTAATTATTGACTCAATCTCACCTATGGAAGTATCATGAAGGACCATTTCAGGTAACAGCCTCGGAAAGGCATTTTCTAAAAACGTTATATGATTACCTGTAGAAACTAGAGTTTTGTTTAGTTCCCCTACTATATTCAGAAAGTAATTATTGAATATTCCACATATATCTAACTTGTCAGTAACAGAAACATTCCTACTACGCACTGACGTTATATCTTCTACCTGCTGCTGCTGACCTGACACTTCCTTCACGATTGACCAGATAGTTTTCATCTTATCCCAAGAGTTTGCTATTCTTCTTGCATACCACATACTTTTTGCATTCTTAATGACATTTTTCAGAACCTTACAGTACTGTTTGTAATGAGCTACTGCATCTTCATTCTGACTGCTTCTAACATTTTGATACAACTCCCGCTTAGTTCTACATGATACTCTTATCCCCTTTGTCAGCCACCCTGGCTGTCTGTTATTGGAAGTACTCTGTTTTGATTGTTCCAGTGGAAAGCAACTTTCAAACAGCATAAGAAATGTGTTCAGAAAAGCATTATATTTATCATCTGCATTATCGGCACTATAAACATCCTGCCTTTCTTGTTCCTTAATTAAGCTCAAAAAGGTCTCAACTGCAACTGGATTAACTTTTCTGAGTAGTTGATATTTATGTTTAACGTTTGTTTGAGAACAAATACTTTTTAGAATTAAAAGTTGGGCATCATGGTCTGATAGGCTATTTACTATTCTGCTGACAGAGTGCCCCTCTAATAATGAAGAATGAACAAAAATATTGTCAATGGTAGAACTGCTATTTCCTTGCACTATCGTTGGAAAAAATACTGTTTGCATCATGTTATAGGAATTAAATAGATCTAACAGCTGACTTTTCCTTGAGCTATCACCTACACAATTAATGTTGAAATCTCCACATACAATTAAATTTTTATACTTCCTATACAGTGAACCAAGAACCAATTCCACCTTGGGCAGAAACATTTTAAAATCTGAGTCAGGGGATCTATATATAACAACTATTACTAGTTTAGTTCCATGAACATTAACAACTCCTGCGCAACATTCAAATATCTGTTCTGTGCAGTGTTTAGAAAAATCAATTGACTCCGATGAAAAATTGTTTTTTACATACATAGCCACTCCCTCACACTGCAAGGAACTCCTAGAGTAGAAGGCAGCTAACCTGTATCCTGGCAAAGGAAGTCTCTGAATTGTCACACCACTTAAAAAGTGCTCTGAAATACCAATAATGTCAGAATCAGTATCAATAAACAGTTCATTATCTTTATCTCTGATACCCTGTATATTTTGATGAAAAACAGTAATTCCCTTATTAATTATATTCTTAGACTTTGTCAAAGGTGGTTCCTTTCTTAGAGGGACTTCCTTTAAGCAGGAATACCTATCAGCTGTCTTCAGTCTAAAAAAGGTGCAGCCCTAACACCAACTACTACAGGAATTTTTCCATGAGTGACACCCCCACCCCCTACTACACTGTCACTTATGAGCTTTGCCAACCTCCCCTTCCCATGCCTACTGAGGTGCAGGCCGTGCCTAGTAAAATCCGACCTTTGGATAGTCTCAACTGGCACCACTGCAATGTGATCCATGCCCTTCACCATCAGCGCCTTCTCAAGCCCCATGTTAACACGGCTGACAGCCGTATTAAGACAAGGCCTATCATGACGCTGAAACAGCTGCACGAAATGCACATTCGTGCCACCAGTTTGAGTTGCTATCCTTTCCAGATCACCACCTATATCATATTCCCCGTCCCTATCAAGACTATTCCCGGCCCCACCCACTATAACTACCTGATTCTCTTTTGAAAAATTCCTACATAAGTCCCCTAAGTTGCAAGTGACCTGAGCTAACCCTGCACTCGGCTTCACTATGCTGGTGACCTGGTACTCACTCCCAAGTATTTCTTGCAACTGTTGGCCAACACCTCTGCCATGAGAACTGCCTAGCAGCAGAACCTTCTTCTTCCTAAGAGACCTCTCTACAAATTTTGGCTTCCTAACAGCTGAGGTCTGCTGCGTACTTCCTACACCTACAGCTACAGGAGGTTCATCTCCACTCAACTCTGACAGTTGGTCAAACCTATTTGCAACTTGCAATGTAAAGCTATATGAATACCTTCTCCTAGCTACCTTCTTGCCAACTGCCAGTTCCCATTCCCCAGCCCCCCTTCCCCTCCTCAGCCTACCTAGTTCCTCTTCAGCGTTTTTCAGCTGCACCTGAAGGGCGCAGATCAAACGCTCCTGCTCCTCTATCAACTTATTCCTGCTGCAAATCCTACAGTTCCAGGAGAGAACCTCACCACAATGCCCACTGGCTTCCCCACTGCACTCCCCCCCCCCCCCCCCCCATGAAAATACTGCAAATCCCACACTTCAGCCCACTATGCACGACCCTACGACAGAGCCCACATTTTTCACTCATGGTAAAATTTCACAATTAAGTTATTAAGTTACGTTTCTACAAAAGAACTAGGAAATACCTCTTAACTACAGCAATCAACAAACCTCAGTCTCTACAAAATCAAGTAACAACAACTAATAGTATCAGAAAAGAACAAATAACACTACCACTGAAACTTTACACTATTGCTTGTATAAACAAGTTCAAATTCAAGCGTCACTAATAAACTAACTAAACACAGTGACAGTACAAGAGTTATCAAATACCGTAACTTAAAGTTTCCCAACCTCAACTATGTTAAAAACAGCAAGTCACCTGTTGAAAAGTACTAAATTTAATAAATAACTAGCATGATAACACCTTCTGAATCTACTCACTTTAATAATTTAACTACAATAACACAAACACTTATTGGAACTAAGCTTTCGGAGACCGCTATGGCTGGAACCACGCCACCAGATGTAAACAAAGCAGTAAGACGTGGATGCCGGCGCACACGCGAACACAAATAACACCACTTAAAAGCAAATACGGCACTACAAACGCTAAAATAGCTGACGATCTTTTTCTAGAACACCTTTGTATTGAATATTATCACTAAATAACAATTAAAATAATTATATTAATCCTAAAATTATATAAAAAATCGAGAGCGATGTGCACAGCAGTCCAGCACTCGTGACGTCACGCCAAACCGATAACGAATCCAGTACTGGAGTCAACGGAGGCAACTACTCAGATGAGATGGCTGGCACTGGTCCAGCAGGGCCAGACTGCAGAGCATATGGTTGTGCAGTGGTGGCCCTTCCCACAGCAGGGACGACAGCCGCCAAGGTGGAGCTGCCATCAGCATCACCAGGCACCACCACGGTCAGGAAAGCAACACCCGGGAGCAGCTTTGGTGTCAATGAAGGTGTGACGAGTGCTGGGAGCATCGGGTACTGAAATACAGGCACTGGTGGAGGCTTTGGATGTGGTGCTTGCAAGGGAGGTGTAGAGACCGGCAGTGGCGGACGCGGTGACATTGCCTATGGTGTGGGCCCCACAGGTGCCCAGGGGAGTACCTGGTCCCAGTGGTGGTGCACCACACCTCCTGGTGTGTGCACTGAGCATCTGTGCTGGCCCTGGCAGTCCGTGACAATGTCCAGCAGCCAGTAGTGGTTGTGCCCAAAACCCTGAGCCCAGACAGTGGAGCCAAGAGAGTAGCAGCACGGGGATAGCGCAGCGGTAGGCCGCGACTGTGGCACAAGCAGCTGGAGCAGTTTGTGAGGAAGGCCTTCAATGGCAAAAACCTTAGAAAGAGATTGAATAGTCTTGGATGTAGACATAGTAGGAAGCACATGACATAAGGGAAGTTATAGTAGGGATCCACAACAAAAAATAAATAGGAATTAAGAAAGGGGCCAGAATAGTGCATATGTATGCGCTCGTGAGCAGGAGGCCACCAGGTGCACAATATCACTGTCCATACCGGGCCAAAGCACATCCTGCAGGGCTAGGGTTTTAGTGCAGAAGGCACCCCAATGTCCCTCATGCGAATGTAAGGTTTTCGACTCAACCACTACAGTTCATCAGTAGCCACTAGGATGACCCTGTCACATTCAGATACTGACAGAAGGTGAAATAATTCCGCAAGGGGGCGTAGGCTTGACACAGGAGGGTGTCCAGCCAACCAGTACAAATATAATGAGAGAATTGGTGTAACACCAGGTCAGAAACCATGGTAGCAGACAGTACCGAGGACATAATAGGAGAGCTATCCACAGTAGCCTTTGCTTCCTCGTTCAGATAAAAGTACAGATGTTGTTCACAATTAAATTCAGAATCAGGTCCAATAGAGACAAGACAGAGTGGCAGCATTAGCATATTGCACTGTAGGCCAGAAATGAATTTCATAATTGTATTGGCTTGGCACTGTTGCTGGTGTGCAGCCTTATCCAGTATGGAGGTGGTAGAATGCAAAAGAGAAACCAACGGTTTTTGTGGTCCATAAGAACAAATGATATTTTTAAGGCATAAACAATAGCCAATGCTTCCCTTGCAATCTGAGAATATAATTGCTGGACTGGGATTAAAATTTTAGAGCCATAAGCAATAGGACACTCAGACCCGTCAGGAAATTTATGGGCCAGCACTGCCTCAACCCAGTACTGAAAGGCATCTGTAGCTAGGACCAGGTGCTGACCTGGAGCGAATGCCGCCAGGAAAGGGGCCAACACTAGAAGATTCTTGAGAATGCAGAAGGCACGCTCACAGTCTGCCAACCAGACAAAGGGCACATCTTTGTGGATGAGAAGGAGGTGGTGGAGAGGTAGCAACACAGGGCAGAAAACGGTGGTAGTATGCAACTTTGCCCTGAAAAACCTGCAAGTCCTTGATGGACACTGGTCACGGAAGAGAGGCAACTGCAGCTACACAGTCCAGCAGAGGGTATATTCCTTCCAATGAAATTTCTAACCCAAGATAGGGAATTGACAGTTGAACAAACCGAGACTTGGAGAGACTGCAATGGATCCTGGCAGACTGGATAATTTGAAACAGCACCTGCAAGTTATAAAGGTGCTCCATGAGGGATGAACCCATAACCCCAATGTCGTCAAGGCAGTTAACGCAACCCGGTACAGGGCACAACAGTTGTTCCAAGAAGCGCTGAAAAATAGCTGGTCATGACAAACGGCAAATTTTGTACTGATAGAGATCAAAAGGTGTGTAAATCACCAGCAGATACCTGGATTCCTCATTGAGTGGAAGCTGGAGACAAGCCTCCAATAAATCTACTTGAGAAAAAAAATTTACCCTGAAAATAAAGCCAGCAGTTCATCAGTGCACAGCAGCAGGTAAGAGTCTATGACCAACTGCACATTAATTGTGACATTGAAGTCTATATAATGACAAGTGGGGTGACCCATTCAATGGAAGGAACTGGGCAAAGAACCTGCAAGGCTTGGAGACAATCAAGTTCGGCTTTCAGTTCATCACACGAGGTGACTGTTACCTGACGGGTGTGAAACATTTAGGGCCACACTGTCACCTTCATAGTAATGTTCACTGTAAAGTCAGAAGCAAACCCAAATCGCCAGAAAATGAAGAAGAAAATTCTTGACAGAGTGACTCGAGATCACGGAAAGGCACAGAGTCTGAAACTAAGTTAACCGAATCGGAGATTGAAAATCCGAAGGCTGTGAAGGAGTCAAGCCAAATATGTTCACTGCAGCTGAATAGTCAACCACAAGGAAAGTGGTCAAATGCGCCACAGATTTGTAAGCAGTTGAAGCTGTAAATGGTCCCAACACTGGAATGGATTGATGACTATAGTTGCACAAGGAGTGCTCCAATGGAAATAACTAGGGAGAGCCTAGCCGTGCATAGGCGTGATAATTAGCAGGGAGACCGATGCGCCCATATATACTTTGTAATGGAATGGCATGACCAGTCCTATTAGTGTAGATTCTGATACCATATTCCTACAACACAACCCAATTCCAGTCCCAACCTTTTGTTCCATTTCTGTGATTACATGGTATTTAAGGCATGGTTTGACTTTATGTATGTATTTAATTATGTAAATATCATAATCAATGTAATTTAAATCATTCTGATCGATAGGGTCACTTAGTAGCAAATAAACGTGGCATTATTGTGAGACCTACAATTGTGTGATATGTAAGATAATTCACTCATGGCTGTTACGACTCCTTAGGAGCATGGCTAAATGTGCATTGCTAGTTAATTAGCTATGCGGTTTCTTATCATTCTGTGGCACAGCAGCCTGAGTGAGCCAACACTAATGTACTATTGATTCTGATCAGGCAGAAGACGTCATTAATAACATATAGTCCAGGGAAAAAGATACTTTTTCTGGCTAAATAATAAACATGAGTTTACAATGGTTTCTGGCTTGTGCATCAGTTTTGAGGCCGAAAACAACAAAAATGTTTTGACTTTTTTTCAGTTTTTCACATATACCTTGAAAACTATGTATCCTATAGAAATTTTTGACATTACCAAAATGAAAGAGCATAAAATTTCACATAGAATGACCTGTTTACAAGTTAAAATCAGTCGAGCCATTTACCCACAATCGATTGTCAAAATGGGCATTTTTACTAATTTCATGGAAAAGTGAATATGCCATGTTCCAATGTTTGAAATTCAAAAATGTATACTCCAAGTCTAAAATGTCATGTAACAAAGTTGTAGGCCAATAAAGTCTGCATAAAGAGGGCTGCAAAAATTTAAATTTACTCCTATGCATGAATACATAGAAACCAATAAATCTGTCAAAGTAATCATATTTTTGTGTGAAGCCAAACTACTTGTGAACCCCAAATTAAAATTATATCTAGCTTGTGCTTACTTTTTAGCCATCATGACCACATTTTGAGCTAATTTTCCTTGAATACTAAGTAGTCAGACATTTCACTATTCATGCTTTTATTCATCATAAATCCACAACATGAATAAGAAATATTTAAAACAAAGCATGTATATTAAATCAACTCACTGTCCAAATCAAAGTATTAGCAATAGTTTATATGAAAATGGACAGCTAGCACAATCATGCCAATTTCTATCTTCAGTCTGCTCCAAAGTTACATAATAGTGTACAGTGATTACAAGGCATTAATTTCCCACCAGAATGAAGTCTATCATTCTGTTGGGCAAAACAACTACGCAGAAGATCAATGTTTGTCCTTATTCAAAATGTGTGTTTCAGAAGCCCTATTTTGTCAAAGCAGCAATTCGCTTTTCATATCATTTTCTAGTCTGTGTGACTCCAGAAGTACCATGAAGCTGCCTCACAGGTATGTTCTTTGTGGTGTCTGTGCCTGTTTTGGCATATAATTTCAGTGTCTACTTTCACTGTGTATACAAGAGGACACATCCCAATTGTCCTCTCTCTTGCCAGCAATTCCTGTATCCCCTGTTTTTCATTCACTCACCAGATGTCATTCGGTAAAACATCTCTTCCAGTAACAGTTTTTACTGCCCCTCTCAGACTAAAATCTGCCATGCTTGCCTACATCACAAATATTCCCCCATCTCGTAGTTTCTTTACCCTGCGGCACGAAAGCCATCTTCATATGAAAGCAATGCTGCTAGTGAACACCTACTGTAATGAAGCATGACTGGATTTATCCCCATCTGCTTGCATTACTGAACCTCCCGAACCCACTGTCGCATAATAATAGGTATGAATGTAATTAATCTATTATCATTTTGTTTTCCAAAACATTTGTTATTATCTGTTGTAATGTAACTAGCTGAATTCATTTTCTATTATTAGACACCAGAGACTTTGTTTAAATATTAATTAATTTGTGCTAGAAGCATATTATTAAAATTCAGATAGTATGCTAATTAGTACAGTATTTCTGTTAAAAACAAGTAAATTCTTTTCTCATAATATTAAAGTAGGTATTACTGTGTTTCACAAGTAATGTTAGGAAAATTTTGTCCTCAATATTTTCTGTGTAATTATAGTTTATTACGAAGTAACTGTTTGAAAACCTATTTAAATATATTTGCAAGTGAAATACAATTAATTTAATTGAAATTTGTATATTAATTTACTCAGTATTATCCATGGTATCTTTTACTACAGCCAGTCATATGTAACTGTTTACTTTTCCATTATAATTATTAATTTACACCTACTCTGCATCTACATCCAGACTCCGCAAGCCACCCGACGGTGTGTGGCGGAGGGTACCTTGAGTATCACTACTGGTTCTCTCTCCAATTCCAGTCATGTATTGTTAGCGGAAAGAAAGATTGTCAATATGCCTCAGTGTGGACTCTAATCTCTCTGATTTTATCTTCATGATCTCTTCGTGAGATATACATAGGACGGAGCAATATACTGCTAGACTCCTCGGTAAAGGTATGTTCTTGAAACTTTGACAAAAGCCTGTACTGAGCGATAGAGCATCTCTCCTGCAGTCTTCCAATGGAGTTCATCGATCATCTCCATAAAACTTTCACAATTACCAAATGATCCTGTAACGAAGTATGCTGCTTTCTGTTGAATCTTTTCTACTTCCTCTATCAACCCCACCTGGTACGGATCCCACACCGGTAGGTGAACAAGTGTACTGTAACCTACTTCCTTTGTTTTCAGACTGCATTTCCTTAGGATTCTTCCAATGAATCTAAGTCTGGCATCTGCTTTACCGACAATTGATTTAATATGTTTGTTCCATTTTAAATCACTCCTAATGCCTACTCCCAGTTGCTGACCTGCTACAGTGTAGCTAAATCATACAGGATCTTTCTTTCTATGTATTCACAGAAAATTACGCTTGTCTACATTGATATTAAATTGCCATTCCCTGCACCATGCGTCAATTTGATGCAAATTCTCCTGCATTTCAATACAATTTTCCATTGTTACAACCTCCCTATATACTACAGCATCATCCGCAAAAAGCCTCAGTGAACTTCCGATGTTATCCGCAAGGTCATTTATACATATCGTGAACAGCAACGGATCCACGACACTCCCCTGTGGCACACCTGACATCACTCTTACTTTGAAAGACTTCTTTCCATTGAGAATGACACGCTGAATTCTGTTATCTAGGAACTCCTCAATCCAATCACACAATCTGATAAACCATATGCTCTTACTTTGGGGAACCATATGCTCTTACTTTGGGGAACCATATCAAACGCCTTGCGGAAGTCAAGAAACACAGCATCTACGCGAGAACCCGTGTCTATGGCCCTCTGAGTCTCATGGACAAATAGCGCAAGCTGGGTTTCACACAATTGCCTTTCTTGAAACCCATGCTGACTCCTACAGAACAGATTTCTAGTCTCCAGAAATGTCATTATACTCGAACATAATACATGTTCCAAAATTCTACAACTGACTGATGTTAGAGATATAGGCCTTTAGTTCTGCACATCTGTTCGACGTCCCTTCGTAAAAATGGGGATGACCTGCACCATTTTCCAATCTTTCAGAATGCTACGCTCTTCTAAAGACCTACAGTACACCACTGCAAGAAGGGGGGCAAGTTCTTCACTTACTCTGTGAAAAAACAAACTGGTATCCCATCTAGTCGTGCAGCCTTTCCTCTTTTGAGCGATTTTGATTTTCTATCCCTCTATCAATTATTTCAATATCTGCCATTTTGCAATTTGTGTGGCAATCTAGAAAAGGAACTACAGTGCCATCTTCCTCTGTGAACCAGCTTTGGAAAAAGTCATTTAGTAATTCAGGCTTTAGAGTGTCATCCTATGTTTCAACGCCATTTTTGTCACAAAGTGTCTGGAGATTTTGTTTTGATCCACTCACCGCTTTGACATAAGACCAAAATTTCTTATGATTTTCAGCCAAGTCAGTACATAGAACTTTACTTTCAAACTCGTTGAATGCCTCTCACATAGCTGTCCTAAAGCTACATTTCGCTTCATTTACTTTTTCTTTGTCTACAAGGCTTCGGCTATGTTTATGTTTGCAGTGAAGTTCCCTTTGCTTCCATAACAGTTTTCTAATTCGGTTGTTGTACCACTCTTACGATCTTGCTTGGCACATACTCATCTAATGCATATTGTATGATGGCTTTGAACTTTCACCACTGTTCCTCAACACTATCTGTACTTGCGATAAAACTTCTGTATTGATCCGTCTCTGAAATCCAATTTTTGTCACTTTTTCCGAACAGAAAAATCTTCCTACATTTTTTAATATTTCTATTTATGGCTGAAATTATCGATGCTGTAGCCACTTTATGATAGCTGGATTCTTTGTCCCTGCCACCCGTCATAAACATTTGGGTCTCCCAGTCTATATCTGGTAAATTAAAATCTCCTCTCAAAACTATAACTTGATCAGGAAATCTACTCGAAATATTTTCCAAATTTTCCTTCAGGCATTCTGCCACAACAGCTACTGTGCCAGGAGACCTATAGAAACATCCAATTACCACGTCCGAACCTGCTTTAACCATGACCTTCACACAAATTATTTCACACTTTGGATCTCCGTCTATTTCCTTCGATATTAGTGCACTTTTTATCGCTATAAACATGCCTCGACCTTCACTGTGCAGCCTATCTCTGTGGTACACATTCCAGTCTGAGTTTAGAATCTTATTACTGTTTACACCTGGTTTCAACCAACTTTCCATCCCTAGTACTATGTTGGCATTGTGGCCATTTATTAATGAGAGCAGTTCTGGGACCTTTCTATAGACGCTCCTGTAGTTAACTACTACTACATTGATCTTTTCATTCCCTGTTGTGTTCTGCCTACTACTACCTTGTTGCGACTCAGAAGGCGTCTTTTCAGGCCTAGGGAGGGAATTCTCTAACCTAAAAAACCTCATGTGCCCTCCACACGTACTCTGCTACCCTTGTAGCCACTTCCTGTGTGTAGTGCACACCAGACCTATTTAGGGGAACCCCACATTTCTCCACCCAATAGCGGAGGTCAAGAAATTTGCACTCTAGATCTCTGCAGAATCGTCTGAGCCTCTAGTTTAAGCCTTCCACTCGGCCCCAAACCAGAGGACCGATATCGGTTCTGGGAATGACACTACAAATAGTTAGCTCAGATTCCACACCACGAACAAGGCTTTCAGCCTTCACCAACTCCACCAGGGTATACAGGGTGATCTTGGAGGGGGTATACACTTATTCAAAGAGCTATGGATCTTCACAGTATACATATTCACTTATGAAATTTGTTGTTACCAATCCCACCAAATTCAAAAGCAATAGCAGTGTACAGAACTAAAATGCCAGGAGAAAGAATGATCTTCACTATTAAAGGTTAAATCTAGCTTTTGCACAGAAAGGGGTGAATTATGCTGGTCACCTACCAAACAGCATCATAAGCCTGACAGATAGCCAACTAGCATTTAAAAATTTCTGAATGGCAACTCCCTCTACACTATAGATGAATTTTTAGTTATAAATTAGTAAATCGGAAGAAAGAAAAATAATAATTTTAAAAAATTAATATATATTATAGAGGAAAAATTCCTAAGAGGAAAAATATATATATACAAAATATGTTTACTTACCAGGCAAAGGAGCACAGGTAGTGATAGTAACAAATAAAACACACACACACCCACACACACAAATGCGAGCTTTCGCAACCCAGTTGCTTCTTCACGCAGATGGGAAGGAGTGGGAAAATTCAATCCAATTCATTTATTTATCTGTAGACAACAGTCAGTTGCATAAGACATCGTCATGCATTATATACATATGTTTGATTTTAACAGTAGAACAATTTACAAATTATGTAATTTACAAAAATAAACAATATATTTTATACAAATCTATATGAATTTTTTTTCTTTTTTAAATGCAAAGAATCAGATTTTAACAGAAGTACAATTTACAAATTATATAAGGAAATGATGAGGGTTTTAAGGGAGTGGGTAAGGAGCCATTCCAATCCCGGGAGAAGAAAGACTTACCTTGGGAAAAAAAAGGAAGGTAAACAAATACACAACCACACCCACATATATACACAGATGCAAACACAGCAGGTGTGCTTGCGTCTGTATATATGTGTGGGTGTGTGTGTATTTATTTACCTTCCTGTTTGTCCCCTAAGGTAAGTCCTTCCACTCCTGGGATTGGAATGACTCCTTTTCCACTTCCTTAAAACCCGTATCCTTACCTTTCTCCCCTCCTTCCTTCCTCTTTTCCTGAAGAAGCTACCAGCGGTGGCGAAAGCTTGTAAGTGTGTTTGTGTGTGATTTTATTTGTGTCTGTCGACAGGCCTGTGCTTTATGTAAGTCATCTGTTTTCTATTTTTAATATAAATTTATCCCACCTGGAAAGTTTCCTTCTATATACATTATAGATCACCAGGCAAAGGGGCGCAGGTACATGGCAGTAACATATACATAAATAGAATAATTTACCCAAAGCACTGGCTCGTAGATAGACACAAAAGCACAAATAAAAACACACACAAGTAAGATACAAGCTTTCGCAACTGATGGCTGCTTCTTCAGGTAAAGAGGAAGGTAGGAGGGGAAAAAAAAGAGAAGGATGTGGGTTTTAAGGGAGTGGAAGAGGAGTAATTCCAATCCCGGGAGTGGAAGGACTTACCTTAGGGGGGGGGGGGGGGGGAGAGGGGGAGGGAAGGAAAGGTAAACAAGCCCACACACACCCACACACATACACAAACACACCAAGGTAGATGTTTGACAAATGTCTACCTTGGTGTGTTTGCAGTGAGTAGTAAACTGTCACATGTCTTTGCGGTGAGTTGTAAACTGACCTTATTACTATATTATAAAAAGAATACATAAAATTGGAAAACCTTTAAAAATCAGGATGTAGAAAAACAGTGAGGAATGAGTAAATTTAACCCCCTCAGCTGCATTATTATTAACCAATTTGGAGTTACAACATTTTTCTTGTAGCACAATTCGCCAATTACAGCTCCCTCTCAAGATAGTAGGTACAATAATGTGAATGAAGCTCATTCACAATATTTTAAACTCTATGATAACTTGCACTAAGGCAGGTTCAGATTCAAAGCAGGTTTATAGGAATTTAAATGCAATAATTTGTAGTAAAACAAGCGGGTTCCATCTGTATAATTTGGCACAATGGTCGAAAGATCAAATGTAAACATGATTAAATTCTTATTAATTTGACATTTATCACGATATTTAGCCTGGTGACTTAAAACCTTCCCTCTGCATAGTTAGGTGCATTTTTGTATCCTTCTCACAAATTACACAAGTTTTTTGTTGCTAAGAATAAATATACATTATTAAAAATTGTGGAATATACCATTAAAATTGTGGCTGGTTGGCTCTTATCATCTTGCAGTTCTATGTAGCCTCAATGTAGAGCTGCCAAACTTTAAATCCCTTGGAATAAAGTCAAATTTTGTCTTAGCTCATGTATAATGGTTCTCCACCCTTGGTATTGAATCTGTGTGTTGACATAGTCTGTAACTAATACATCAACTTGTCTGTGATGCCCATATTTTTTCCTCCTTTCACTGCCTATGGAACTGTTGAGACCTTTGCTAATAATGTGTTGAACAGGTCTGTCATTAATATACTACACGATTTGGAAAAACTCTAGTAATTCCGTGTGTAAATATAAATCACACACAACACAAAATGAGATTCGGGATGTATGTATCAAGTTTACATCAAAGAACTGATTAAAGAGATTAACACTGACACTTTCATTTTTGTGCAGGCTGATGAAACAACAGATATTGCATGCAGAAGTCAATTTGTCATTATACTGCGGTATATTAAGGGAAAGAAACCTGTTGAAAGACGGTAATGATGGGACAGCATATGGACTTGGTGAGGTTTCAAAAAGAAGCTTGGAACCTTTCAACGTTCAAGAAAAACTCATTGCTCAGGCATAAGATGATGCCCCAGTAATGTGTGGCAGTCACAGTGGTGTGCAGACACTGATGCAGAAAACTTTCCCACGTGCCAAGTACGTTCACTGCTATGCACACCAAATGAATTTGGTTCTTCAGAATGCTTGCAGTAAAAGCATAAAGTCAACATGATTGTTCTTCACAAATATTGCTAGTTTTACGATTTTTTTTTCTTCATATAACAAATTAAGTGATTTATTACTGACAGTCTGCAACAATAGAATTCCTTCTGTCTCTTCAACTAGATGGAACTTCCAGTGCCACATTGTAAATACTGTTAAAGAAAACAAATTACACTTATTAGAATGTTTCGAAAAGATAGAGGAAGAGGATTCCTGGGTTGATGTTACAATAAGAGAAGCATTTGCCTTAAGAAATTTACTTCACAATCCACACTTTTTGTTCCTGCTAAATTTTTTATATCATTAAATATGTTGATATTTTCTATAACACAGTTGAGATGGAGAGTGCAAATGCTGTTACCATATCCAATGCATTAAATCATTTTGAGTCTGCTGTATCTGAAATACGAGAGAACATACAATGGTTTAGAGTTTCTGATGTGTGTATTGCTGCTCCAAGAAAACGTTCCAAATGTACCAGTGAACTTTATCTGACAGTAGATGCCAAAGAATTGTGTGACATTATGATCAACAAACTGAAGGAAGATTTCAAAACTCTCCTGTATTTGACAGCTTCAAAATCATTGAGCCAAAAAAGTTTACTTCTTTTAGAGAACATTTCCCAGCCACTTTTCATTAAACTACAGTCCATTTATTTGCCACAATAAACTGAAAAATAAACTGTCAGTGATTTATCACAATGATACATTTAGACGCATTACATCAGTTTGTGAGCTGTTTACTTTCTTTGTGGAACATTCCTTTGAAGAATCTTTCACTGAAGTGCGCAAAACATTGCAAATTACTCCAACTACACCAATTTAAACATCAGTGGTAGAGTGCAATTTTAGCACCTTAAAAAGAATCAAAACCTTCCTCAGGAACAGTATGAGTCAGAAAAGACTGAACTCAATGGCTGTTTGTTCCATTTACAAGGAGGAAATTAGTGATAGCCCTAACTTCAACAACAGAGTAATTGACAAGTTTGCCAGTCAGAAGAACATTTACTATATAAATAATCTGTCAGAACACAGACCTTATTAGTTAACATGCTAGCTAGGTAAAATACATGTGAAACTGCTCCTAGCCAAAGTTTTTCCCATAGTTTTTACCTAGGCTGTAAGGCAAAAGCCAGGAGGGTCCCTCTTGTCTCTCTGATGCAGTCCAAATGGGGAAGAAATCGCATATGTCCTCCCACAGTTCATTTTGATTTTCACATCACAATCGTACAGAGAGGTACAACTACAACAAGTACAAACTTCAGCATGCGAAGAGCAGTTGAACTTCAGTTTGAATCCAAACACCTCCAAGTTCTTCAATAAATTTTGTCACCACAACATTAACTAAGACAATCACAAAAGTACACGGAAAACTAGTGGAGCTGGTGGACCAGACCACACATACCACCCCCTCCACAAATAAATAAATAAAAGAACACTCATCCGCACAATCACTCAGCCACACTCATCAGCCATCTCTGGCCAGAGATGGCTGACGTGTGTGGATGAGTGTGCCTCAGCGATTGTGTGGATGAGTGTTCTCTTTCTGAGGAAGGCCACAGCCAAAAATTTAGAATTGTATGTGTGTTTTTGTGTCTATTATCTGTGTCTGACAACGGCTCAACATTCATCTTTACAGTGAGTTGTTCCCTACGTAGATATTATTATTAACATTTCTTACTGGACCTTCCATTGTTGTTAAAATAAAAGTAATAGTAATAAAATAAAAATGTTTATTGCACATTTGTATAAATTTTTATTAGCTACAATGTTTCATGGATTATATTAACTACTGCATAATTAGCATATTTAATATCTTTCAAATGTGTTTAAATGATGTTATATAAATGGAGGTTATATAATGAACACTTCAGATTGATACCATTATACTGGGTACTAACTTTTTGTCTAGACCCCACCAATGAAACTGAGCATGAGCCGCCACTGTCCCCTGGTAATGATGGAATGTACTTTTCTATGTTGTGGCATCACACAAAGAGAAACATGGAAATGTGGGCTTTAGGTCACTTTCCCGACATGGTGAGTGACAATTTGAATTCCACCTTTAAAACTGAAATAACTATATGCCTTAGTAATTATCATAGTGTTACCCTCACTAGTTTCATTGAAAAGATATGGAGTGGATGGTTAACCACTTCCTTGTCTGAAACTTGTAATCCAGCTCCTTAGTCCCTCTCAGTGTGAGTTCAGGAATATCATTATTCCATCTCTGTTAACCTGGCCATCCCAGATGCAGCTGCACGAGAGGATTTCCTGTACTAAAATCACCTACTGTGTATGTTTTTTGACATTGATAATACCAACAATGCTACTTGATAGCATCTTATCCTCAGACAGCTTCCTATTTTTATTCAGTTCTTCATCTCACTACACTCTTTTCAATATTGAGTTGGTGATGTCATCTCTGACCACTTTGAGCAGTAAAATGGTGTCCCTCAAGGTAGTATTTTATGTGCAATTGTCTTTGCCATAGCAAATATGATCAAGTCAGCTATCCAGGAAGCAGCAGTCTCTTTCTTGTCTCATTATGGACATAACAGAGACAGGCTTTCAGTAAGTAATCTACATGTAGATCTATACTCCACAAGCCACTTCACTTCATTCACAAACAACTGAAGGTGGAAACAATAGTAGTAGGAAATAGGTTGTAACGAAGCACGTTGGGATTTATTCACACCTGTTTACATTACTGAACCTCCCGATAGCACTGTTGCATAATTATCATTTTCTTTTCCAATCCAGTTGTTTCAAATATTAATTAGTTAATGCCAGAGATGTATTGTTAAATTTCAGATGGTGTTCTAATTATATTTCTGTTACAACTAAGTAAATTCTTTTCTCATAATATAATTGTAGGTATTACTATGTTTCACAAGTAATGTTAGAAAAGTTTTGCCCTCATTAGTTTCTGTCTAATTACCATTAATTATGAAATTATTATTGATAAACCTATTTTGTAAAATACGTAAAGGATATATGAGGTGCGTCCAGAAAGTAAGTTCCATTTCAATTTATCTCCGCTGCAGTGCTGCAATTTCAGTTCCGCACATGCGTTGTAGACGATGTGTATCAAGAAGAAGAATGTGCACCATTTGGAGATCGCTGTCAGTTACCTACACTTTGTTGTGCTTGTTTGAAACGTCGGCATTGATTGAAAATCCTGCCGCCTGTGAAATCATGATTCGGTTTCTGAATGCGAGGAAAGTGAAAGCAAGTGAAATTTATTGGCAAATTTGCAATGTTTACGGACCAAATGCGATGAGTGATTCGATGGTGAGACGATGGGTCTGACAGTTCAATGGAGAGCGTAGTGATGTGCATGATGAAGAACGAAGTGGGCGTCCACCTTTGGTTACAGAAGAACTGGTTCACGTGATTGATGACAAGATCCAGGAAAACCGTAGGTTTACAATTAGTGATCTCACTATGGACTTCCCCCAAATTTCATGATCACTGATGTTAAAACTGGTTGAAGACACAAGCGGCAGATTTCTAAGAAGAAGGTATACACAACCTGGTGCCACACTATGACAAATGCCTGCAAAATTTCGGCAGTTACGTGGAAAAGTAGTTTAAGAGTTGTATAATTTGGGCAATAAAAATTTCTTCTGTATCTGTGTACAATTTCATTTTATTACCAAACAGAACTTACTTTCTGGACGCGCCTCGTACTATTATTTGAACCATCTTTTACTACTGCCAGTTGCATGTAATGGTTTACTTTTCTATTACAATTAATGTAATGAACTCAATTAACAATATGTAACTTCCAGTATCATTATTGGAAAGGTATAAATAGGATTCATTCGCACCATGTATTAGAATATTCTTTCATCAGATGTCTGATGCACAATCTATGCAAGTTCAGAGTACTGTTTTGGCTGCGATCTGAGGCACAAGCCATGCCATTTGGAACTTTAATTTTGAACAGTTATATAGAAGTTTGTCAATGTTATTCGAGTGGAAAGGGTTTATACAGGTATTCTGAATTAATGATTAATACTTGTGCCACATTAAGAAGTACACCTCGAACTTGTGTATTCCACGCACAAACTGTAGGCCTATAAAGTCGTATTACTAATCGAATTTGCATATCTAGTCGTAATGGTTGTAATTAATGAGACTTGTAAGCGGACCATAAGTGGGGAATACAGGGCATTTATAAATCATTAAAAGTGCAAAAGAACTGAAATTCTTTGTGTTGCCTTTGTCATTTCTAGGAAATTAGTTCTTGCCTCATGAGATTTCAGCCAGCTGTTACCGAGGACAACGATCGTCAACAACATCAAGAACATCGATCTACAACCAAGTAACGACACAAGATGAATATTATATTCATACTAGAATATGAATATTAAAATAAATTTTAGTGCTATGAAATACCCAAAACTTTAATGAAAGAAATTATCATGCTTCAGACTAGAGAAAAGAAAAGAATTTAATACTGCACCTTTCTTTTTTTCCCAAATAAAGGTAAATAAAAATGAGGGATACAAAAGTAGGTAAAATGACAGACAATACGTTCACAAATATATGTAATACATTAGAATAAAAGACCAAGTTGCAGTTGCTTCATTAACATTGCAGTTCCTGAAATATTTTATGCACAATCTTCTAAAATTCTTGAAAGTTTTGACAAAGCAAAATTTAATATCAAAAACTTTCCAGAGAGGAAATCGAAAAGGGCATGGCTGCAGATGTGCAAGAAGAACTGGGTGTTACAGCATGTAAGTTTATACATTATTCTTTGGCTGTTGATGTGAGTACTAACATATTGGATACTGCACAATTAGCTATTTTTATTCAAGGCGTCGATGATAAGCTGAATATAACAGAAGAATTTTTAAACTTCATCCCCCATCAAGGACACCACCACTGAGCTGGACATTTTCAGAGGCATTGAAAAACCTGTTGAAAACATTGGCCTGAGTTGGAATAAGCTTGTTTCTGTAGCAACAGATAGGGCTCCGTCTATGGTAGGAGTTAATGTGGGATTAATAGCACTGGTGAAAGAACGTATGAAACATGTTTCTGGTGCAACACAACAACTCACTACCATCCACAGCATACTTCAAAAGAATCTATACGCAAAATATCTGAAAATTAGAAATGTTATCGATACGGTGGTTCAAGTTACAAATTTCATCCGATCACGAGGCCTGAGACAAAGACAATTTAAAAGTTTTCTTGAAGAATGTATTAGTATAGTGATCTTCCTTATTTTTGTAATGTGTGGTGGTTGATCAGGGGTAAGGTGCCAGATTGATTCTTTGAGTTATGAAATGAACCACAACTATTCACAACTAGTTAGAATCAGCCTGTTCCTTAGTTGCAAGAAGAAACCTGGATTTGTATCTTACCATTCCTCACTGATTAAACAGACCACTTAAACAGTTTGGGGACTGATGAACCAGCTACCCTCAATACTAACAACAACAACTTAAACAGTTTAAATGCCTCACTCCAAGGAAAAGACCTCCTCATAACAGATATGTACTACAGAACTTCATAATGCACTGAATCTGTGGACGAATCAACTGCAGGCTGCAAACACTACCATTTCCTGAAGCTATTGCAGGTGCGTGCTCCTGATCATACATACTCTCTCTGAAGAATATGTGGAAATTTTTGAAGCTCTTCGTAACCAGTTTGAGACCAGGTTTGAAAATGTGAAAATATTGTCACTATGTTTCAGCTCTTTGCAGCAACGTTTCCAGTGGATGTTAACAATGTTCCTATCAGGTTTCAAATGAAACTGTTAAATTTACAGTGTGACAACTTATAGAAGGACAAATATAAATACAATGAAGGCTTTTCAGATTATTATAAGAATGTTCCTCAAAACAGATTTTTGACGTTTTATGCCTTTGCTTCACAGATATTGTGTATGTTTGGTTCCATGTATGTGTGTGAACAATTCTTTTCTATTATGTAATTAGCAAAGTCCCAATACTGAAACACCTTGTCAGGTCACAACCTAAAATGTAGTCTTCAATTAAAAATATCTCAAACATAGCATTGTAACACCAAAAAACTAACAAAAGAAAAACGAAATGGAAAATGTCTACTTAATTTGCTCTAAATTGTTGAGAAAATTGTATTATGTTCCACTCGCATTACTTTATAACAGCACCTTCATTACATTACACCTACAATATAATGTTTTCATGGAACAGAGAGAATATACAATTGTCTGTAATCTGTGTGTATTATTTAATTAAAACAGTATATCTTGAAATCAGGATATCATACTATTTGGCCACGATAACTTGACGTTTCGCGCGGTGGCTGCTGGAGCTTGTCTTGCACAAAAGGAAGGCAGCATTGGCTGCTTGCTGCAGTGCTGGAACCATTATCCTAACAATGTGTACATTAATTCTTTGTGTCAAGGACCATTATAAGGTTGGCAGCGCATGTAAATAAAAGAATAACTTTCAATTGGTGTTAATTTTCTCCACTTGTGGCAGCACCAACAAAATCATCAAGTTTTCGTGGGCAAATGGTAGACCTCACTGTATGCTTCACACCAGATCTGTCCCCTAACTTTCCTAAACTGCTGCACTCCACAGTTTGTATTCTATTACTCCATACAGTAAATGGAATGACACCATTAATAAATATAGGCAAAGGTAGAATATTCAAAAATTTTAGGTGTGTGCAATGATGAGGGGTTGAACTGGAAAAACACATTAAAGATCTGCTGAAACATTTGAGTTCAGCTACTTAGACTATTAAGGTAATTATGATAGGCTTTCTATGCCTATTTTCATTCTCTGTTTTTGTATGGCATTATTTTCAATGGTAATTCATCATTGAGTAAAAAATTATTCAAAGCAAAAAGAGGGGTAATCAGAATAATTGCTGGAACCACTCCAAGATCACCCTGCAGACACTTATTCAAAGAGCTATGGATCTTCACAGTAGCTTCACAGTATATGTATTCACTTATGAAATTTGTTGTTACCAATCCCACCAAATTCAAAAGCAATAGCAGTGTACATGACTACATCACCAAGAGAAAGAATGATCTTCACTATTCAAGGTTAAATATAGCTTTTGCACAGACAGGGGTGAATTATGGTGCCTCAAAAGTCTTTGGTCACCTACCAAACAGCATCAAAAGCCTGACAGATAGCCAACTAGCATTTAAAAATAAATTAAAAGAATTTCTGAATGGTAACTCTCTCTACACTATAGATGAATTATTATAGAGGAAAAATCCCTAACAGGAAAAATATATATAAAAAATAGATGAAGTTTACTTACCAGGCGAAGGAGCACAGGTAGTGATAGTAACAAATAAAACACACATACACATACATAAACGCAAGCTTTCGCAACCCAGTTGCTTCTTCAGGCAGAAGGAAAGGAGAGGGAAAAGGAAATGATGAGGGTTTTAAGGGAGTGGGTAAGGAGCCATTCCAATCCCAGGAGAGGAAAGAACAAAAAAGGAACATAAACAAATACACACATACACATGTGTGTGGGTGAGTGTCTATTTGTTTACCTCCCGTTTCCCCCCCCCCCAAGGTAAGTCTTTCCTCTCCCGGGATTGGAATGGCTCCTTACCCACTCCCTTAAAACCCTCATCATTTCCTTTTCCCTCTCCTTCCCTTCTGCCTGAAGAAGCAACTGGGTTGCGAAAGCTTGCGTTTATGTGTGTGTGTGTGTGTGTGTGTGTGTGTGTGTGTGTGTGTGTGTGTGTGTGTGTGTGTGTTTATTTGTTACTATCACTACCTGTGGTCCTTCGCCTGGTAAGTAAACTTCATCTGTTTGACTTACCCGAAGCACAGAAGCACAGGCTCGCCAATAGACACTAAAAACACAAATAAAAACACACACAAACATTCAAGCTTTCGCAACAGTTGGTCACTTCTTCAGGAAAAGAGGAAGGAATGAGGGTAGAAAGGGAATGATACGGGCTTTAAGGGAGTGGAAAAGGAGTCATTCCAATCCCAGGAGTGGAAGGACTTACCTTAAGGGGAAAAAAGGAAAGGTAAACAAACGCGCACACACACCCACAAACATGTACATGCAAACACAACAAGGTAGACATTTGTAGACAGCGAAGAGGTTGGACAGAGATAACAGTTGAGACAGAGGCTCTGTTCCGAGATCCGAGGCAAAGATGTTTAAGATTTTTGGCGGGAATTTCAATTTATCGGAGCTTGAGACCAGGTGGGCAATGGGAAGAGAGAATATGCTGAAGGGTAAGTTCCCATCTCCAGAGTTCTGAAAGACTGATGTCAGTGGGAAGTAACCAGATAACCCAGATGGTGTAAAACTGTGCCAAGATGTTCTGGCTGTGAACCAAGGCATGTTTAGCCACAGGGTGATCCTCGTGTGAATGGACTGTTTATTGCTGGGCATTCCCACATAGAACACTTCACAGTGCAGGCATGTCAATTGGTAAAACACGTGGGTGCTATCGCACCTTCCGGGTTATGGGACTGGAGTAAATCATGGTGGAAGAGTGCATAGGGCAGGTTTTACAAAGGGGCAGTTACATGGGTAGGAGCCAGAGGATAGGGAAGGTTGTTTGGGGATTTCATAGGGATGGACTAGGAGTTTACAGAGGTTAGGTGGGTGGCAGAAAGACATTCTCAGTGGATATTAATAAAGAAAGTCGTGTTAGTTACACTATTTATAACTAAAGAACGTCTGAAGCGATTTGGCTTAAAATTGGTGGGGAGGTAGCTTAGAAACAGGAGACGGACATATGAAGGTTTATAGATACCTATTTATTTAATATTTTATGTATGACACATCTATCTATATTAATAAAAATGAATTGCCGCGTGTATAAAAGCGTATCACTTGAGAATGGCTTCACCAATTTGGCTGATGTTTTCTTAGTTCTGTTCGTAAATCTACCGGATAACATTAGAATTTGAGAATAACTCAATGTATGCTTCCAGCTTGGATCGTTTTCTAGATTCTCCAACAATCAGCTTACTTATTTGCTACTTGTGTAGTGACCAAATACACTGTAACAGAGCAAAAAAATACTCCAAGGTGGTTATAAGAAAGGGAGGGGATTGCTTGAAGGCAGGGATTAACTGGTATGTAGGGTTTAATTTTAAATCTGCTACATAGACCTTGTGGGCAATGTTGGCAACAGCCATTGATTCCGGAAAATTGCGTTACATCGTTGTTAGCTAATTGGGTGATAGTGTACAATATCCAATGATATTTGCCGATTTCTTACCAGTACTATGTTTTTCGTTCATGGAAACACTATTGATTGTTCTCGTGGTTATAAGTGATTAGCATTTGTAATACTGGTTCCATAAGGGAATTCCATTTCACTCTTATACATGAAAAACATCATCTTCCTCAGTAAGTTTAACGTGTATGAAACTAAAGTATTATGTGGATTCTCAAAATAATATTGTTTATTATGAAGAGAAAACAACTGTTGCCAACTAAAATTTCATTGGCTGTCTTAAGCTTTGCCATGATTGATCGGCTTCATTCCCACGATCCAACAGCTGTTGCCTGTGTTGTAGAATGTAAAATTTTACTGGTATGTAACAAGGTTGTTAATTGTGTTTCAATTAGATTCCTAATAAGAGTTTATTCTTCACTTACAGGTAAAGTAACTAATAAGAAGGTCAACTGTATGAATTTTTATGCCTAAGATTTCAGGATTCACCGAAATGAGGACAATCACATACTGAAATGCCGCAGATTGTTTCATCAGTTCGCCGTTGATATATATGTTCGTACAATAAAACCATTAACAGTATGGGCATTAAAGGTACTAACCTCACAGACAGAGCAGCTCGGAAGTTCTCTCTAATAACCCAGCCCAATTGTTTTACCCATCCTTTTTCACTTCTATTCCCAATCCGGGTCCCAATTGCAATAATAATAAATAAGATCAGAGAGAGGGAGAGAAGGAGATAGAGAATGGGGGAATGAAATGGATCTAAAAAGGGGGGATGATAGGAGGAGTGAGGAGATAGATATGGTGTGGGGTAAGAGGGAGTGGTGTGAAGATACGGGAAGGAGGAGATGGACAAAGGAAGGTGGGAGGAGGCGATGGAGAAGTAGAGGAGGAGGAAGGGATAGATATCGGGAGAAGAACAGAAGAGATTAGGGTATATATCCCATACACATTAGTGACTGCAAAGCATTGCTGGGTTTGCTAGTAAAAAATAAATAAATAAATAAAAAATTGTGTTGTGTAATATTTAGTACAAAGTTCTTTCTTTCTTTCTCTTCAGCCCTTTTCCCACACATGCAAGGTCAGCTTTTGTTATTGTATATTTGGCCTTTTAGTATTGACAGGGTGGCCGGATGCCCTTCCTGCCGCCGTCCCCTGCCTGCCGGGAGGAAGTGTGTACCCCAAATGTCTTTCTATAGTGTTATATGTATGAAAGTGTAAAGTGTTATGAAATATTTGCAAATCGTGTAACTGAGGTGGAACTTGGGGACCAGCCCAGTATTCACCTAGGGAGATGTGGAAAACTGCCTGAAAACCACATCTAGGCTGGCCGGCACACCGATCCCTTCGTTAATCTGCCAGGAAGATTCGAATCGGGGCCTGTACACCTCCCCATCTCGGAAAGCGGTGCGTTAGACCACACAGCTAACCAAGTGGGTAATATTTAGTATGGAGCAATAATTTGTAAAGACACCTTTCATTAACCTGACACGGCTGGCCGCGGTGGCCGAGGGGACTGAGGCGCTCCAGTCACGGTCTGCACGGCCACTACGGTCGGGGATTCGAATCCCCCCTCGGGCATGGATATTTGTGCCGTCCTTAGGATTAGCTAGTTCATAAGTAGTTTGTAAGTTTAGGGACTGATGACCCCGTAGTTAAGTCCCATAAGCTTAACAAACATTTGAACATTAACCTGACACGTTCCACATCATTACGAAGTGTCATATTCATGATCTATGGAACAAGTACTAATCTAATCTAATTTAGCAGTACAGAGCACATGATGTCAAGCGGTCAACTCTCCTTCCTTGTGAGTAGGCAGGGCAGCCTACACTGACATCACACCATCACTGCCTGTCCTCCCCTGGATTACGCTGTAGGCTGTGGTATGGCATTTAGTACACTTCAGAGAAAAAATTTTCTCTCCTTGAGCTGTTTCCTTTCTTTCCTTCTTTTTCACCAAAGTGGAAATGCCATTCCCACCTATCAGAGCCTTTACGCTTTGAATCTTCTATTTCCAATCTTGTCCTGTGTCCTACCCCGACGGCCACGGTGGCCAAGGGGACTGAGGCGCTCCAGTCACGGTCTGCACGGCCACTACGGTCGGGGGTTCGAATCCCCCCTCGGGCATGGATATTTGTGCCGTCCTTAGTATAAGGTAGTTGATAAGTAGTTTGTAAGTTTAGGGACTGATGACCCCGTAGTTAAGTCCCATAAGCTTAACAAACATTTGAACATTTATCCTACCCCTCCACTTCCCTCATCATTCACTGTTAAGAGTTGTGCCATAGCAACAAGAGATGGCGGTTGTGTGGAAGAGTAATACCTAAGTGAATGTTGAATTTATGTCTGTTCTTATCAACAATGGAGGATAGGTAACAACTCTCCATAAACGGGCTTGCAGAGTTGCCGACAGACACAAAAATAGATAATCACATTCACACAACTTAAAATTTTCAACCATGACCTTCATCAGAAAAAGAAACACATACATTCATGCAATCCTATTTTCCCAACTTTTTTTTTATTTATTTTTTAATTTTATTATTTTTTTAATCATTTTTTTCTAACTTTATTTTTCTTTTTCTTCCTATTTTTCTTTTTCCTTATTATTCTTATCATTTCAAATCTCCCCACTCCATCCCCACACTCCTCTACACCTTCCTTTTGCCCTTTCCCGCCCCTTCCCTTCACTGTATTCATTGCCACAATTAAAATACCCACCAATCACAGCCTTTAAATTCCATCATGCAATGCGAAACTTTCCATTCCCACCTGTACCCAGTATTCTTCCCCCCTCCACTCCCCACCTCCCTCACAGTCTAGCTTGTGTTGGTGGAGTGGCCAGACATGATAGTTGTGTGTGTGTGTGTGTGTGTGTGTGTGTGTGTGTGTGTAGTTGTCTAAGTGATTGCATGAATGAATGTGTTTCTTTTTCCTGACGAAGGACATGGCCAAAAATTTAAGTTCTGTGAATGTGATTACCTACTTTCGTGTCTGTTGGCAGCTCAGTGAGGCCTTACCACAGTCTGTCAAAATCAATAAATAGCTACGAGGTCGTAGTGCACAAACTATTTAATAAGCTGCCACATGCTATACAGGATCTTCCTGAACTAACATTCAAAGAAAGACTGCATGAATGGTTATCTGCCCACCCATTCTATGATATTAATGAATTCTTCAACTGTAAAAAATTAGTAATTCAATAGCTGACCTACTGTGTATTGTTGTAATAAACTAAAATATGCCAATTAGTCAATACTTTATCATATTGTATAATAAAAAGTATTTTCATTTGACGTTGTCTATTGCTATCATGGCCTAACGATAATAAAATATTTATTTATTATTTATCTTTACGGTGAGTTGTTACCTATCCTTCATTTTTTATATTCTTATCACATTTTCCATTGTTAAAATAATGTCTGTTCTTATTCTGATGAAGTCTACTTTCCAACCTGTACTTACCACTGTTAATAATAACAATTGGTACTTCAATTATCATATTCACATATTAATATTATTTTAAAACAACTGTCAAAACATTTGGGGATGGTATAAGATTTAATGTTTTGAGTCACACACCTCTGTGTAAACTTCCATCTGGCGCTCCCTAAAGGCAGCCTCCAACTGTGCGGCGACCATTTGGTGCTTTGCATCAATCAGCATGGTCTGTGCTTTAACAGACTCTTGTGCCTTCTTTTCCCATTCTATAGCTTCCTTATAGACATTCAACTGATCATCTTTGTTTTTGTTCCACTCATGAATTTCTTCCTAGTAAGATAAAAAAATTAATTAATTAAAAAAATGTGCTAACAAAATTGATACCATCATATGATAAAATATAAAGAAATTCACACGTTATGAAGATCAGTTTCAGCTGACTTAAAAAAACATCACAAAATGCAGCATGCATTTAAGCAATTGCTCTAAATTGTCTTCATAGACTGACCAGCTAGAACATTATAACCACATACCTATTATCAGTATAGGCCCGCCCAGGTGATAGCAGCGTCACCTGACAAGATATGATTACTAGTGAAATATACACACAGTGCATGTAGTATCATGCTTTCCATGTGTAGAATGGAGAAGGTGTGCGAACTATTTTGCCAAAGGCAGATTCTGATGGCCTGGAGACTTTACATGATCATTTCACATACTACACAACTTGGGTGTTTGATGACTGCTATGGCGAGTGTCTTCAACAAGAGCCAAAACCAAGGTAGGCTGTACAGACTGGTAAAACAGGACAGGCAGCAAACTGTGGCAGAGCTAACATCAGATTTTAGTGCTGGGGAAAGTATGATGGTCACTCTAAAAGAAATGCACACAACTTTTTTTTTTAAATACAGTTTTCATTCTGCATGTTTGAAAGTTGTACAGTGTGTAGATACATCCTTCCCGCTTGTTTTCATACTTAGTTCAAGCTGTTACCATGAGTTGCGCTATCACAGCATGTCTTCAAGATCACTGCTACACTTGACATTTGTCAGAAGCAACATGCGGTTATTGAGTTCCTGTACTGTGAAAACGAGACAGTGGGAAACATCCACAAGAGGTTGAAAAAGGTGTAGGGAGATGTTGCTGTCAATCGCAGTACAGTTAGTTGGTGGGCAAGCAGGTTATGTGATTAAAGGAGGCACAGCAATATTAAGGATTGTCCTAGCAGGGGCAGGCCTTGTATTGCACACACTACAGACAACATGCAGAGAGTTAAATGTTTGTAGAGCTTATGGGACTTAACTACGGGTTCATCAGTCCCTAAACTTACAAACTACTTATGAACTAGCTAATACTAAGGACGGCACAAATATCCGTGCCTGAGGGAGGAGGGGGGGGATTCGAACCCCCGACCGTAATGGTCATGCAGAATGTGACTGGAGTGCTGCAGACCGTTCGGCCACCGCAGCCGGCTGCAGAGAGTTGACGAATTGGGGACTGCAGACAGACGCATCACACTGAACGAATTGTCATGCTTTGTTGGGCTAGAGGGAGGACCTGTTTGCAGTATACTGAAAGTGTTGTTAAAAAATGTTTCTGCCAGGTGGCTTCCTAGGATGCTGATAGTGGCTCACAAAGAAAACATGAAAAATGGTATGCAGCGAACTTATGGAACAGTACAAGAATGGTGGAGATGAATTTCTTGGAAGAAATGTGACAGGTGATGAAACATGGCTCCATCATTTTTCACCAGAGACGAAGAGGCAATCGATGGAGTTGCATTATGCAAATTCATCAAAGAAAAAAAATTCAAAACCACATCTTCTGCTGGAAAATTTATGGCTACGGTGTTTTTCAATTATGAAGGACTCTTGCTTGTGGACATCATGCCATGTGGAACCACCACAAATTCTGATGCATATGTGACAACACTGAAGAAACTTCAAGCTCAACTGGGTCGTGTTCGAACACATCGGCAAAAGCAGGATGTTTTGCTGTTGCAGAACAATGCATGAGTACATGACAGTCAAAATACCATGGAAGAAATCACAAAACTCAGATGGACAACACTGAAACACCCACCTTACAGTCCTGACCAGGCTCCATGTGACTATCATCTCTTTGGGAAACTGAAAGACTCTCTTCATGGTACAAGGTTTGAAGATGATGACTCCCTTGTGCACTCTGCCACACAGAGGCTCCAACGTGTTGGTCCAGAATTTACCATGAGGGTAAACAGATGGTGTAAGGCTGTTGAGAGGGCTACACAATGTAAAACTTTCACACATGTAGAATAAAAACTGTATTTAAAAAAATAGTGTGCATTTCTTTTGGTGTGACCCTCACACAAGTGTGCACGAGTAAGCAGTGCACTGAACACTCCTTATGATGTGTCTCAACAGCCAATTACTTGTGTATGTGCCAGTGTTAACACCATGACCTTGGCATCTCTAACTGAAATGGACACATGATCATGACGCTGGCCATTGGCACAGTTGCAATCTGTTGCATGGTCTGATGAATCCTGGTACGTTTTTTCTCATGCTAATTAGAAAGTGCGAATGTGTCATCATAGGAGGAACCGCTCCATGACACCTCTCCTGTGAATACACCTGCTCAATTATGCTCTGGTAACACTCACATGGACAACCCCACAGAACTTGAGGAGCTTGTGCAAAGGCACAATGATTATCAAGAAGTATCGTACACTGATTACAGACTATGTATGCCCCTTTATGACAATCACGTTGTAGTGTTACATTGAACACTACTGCCTTCTTTTACGTCGACTTGGGTTATCTACATATTAATTAAGTTGTTATTAGGCTGGACCAGAACAGAAACTGCTGCCAGAATCTTTGTTGCAGATTCTGGGGGCGAAGGCCAGCGCACAGTAATCACAGATGACATAGGACATAATATGAGGAAGTTTCTCCATGATTTAGGAATAACACTGGAAAAAACAGTTGAAGAATTAATTGATTTTTCCGTCGGTACTTGACAGAACATGATAATAATATCAAAAAGGAACAACTTCCTGATGTTCTGCAAAACTTATTTATTGGTTGAAGAATTGTTCTTGTTGATTTATATGTATGTTCTTGGCACTATTGTATTATTATTCATTCATGGTTTGACTGATGTCCAATGTATTCGTCCATAAGGCAAATAAATTGATTTAAGAAGTTTCTCAAGAAAAACTGAGTTCTTCTTTATATTTTTATTTATTGTGGACATCTTAAATTAAACATCGAGTATCAAGAAGTAGTTTACTCATTATGGTTACACGTTCTAGTAATGACAGAGGCACAGCCGAGGTTGGATCTCTTAACAAAACTTTTCACAGTTACATTCAAGTTACATGCTTAACCCAGCTGAGAGGGACTTTTAATGTGAAATGTTTGTTCTTGCCATTTGAAGAAGAGTTTTTAAACAGCAGCGAGAACATTTCAAACTGTAAATCGTGAAATAGTACATAACTGCAGATCCACGACGACAAGAAACATTTCAACGTTTTCCAACAGCAGGGGTACTTTCCAGCTAGATAATATGCCATGTCACAAAGTCAGGAGAGAGTTGGAATGGTTCAAGGAACACAGTGGTGAGTTTCAATTAACACATTCGCTGAAGTCACTAGTGCGGGTCACTAACGCTCTAGGTGCTCGCCTGTAAGCGCACTTGCACTGAGAGCTGAAATCATACCCCTGTGTAACCTATAATCTTGAAAGCGAATGTAATGTCTGCACAAGAGGTGGTGCTAGATATAGAAATACAAGTATGCTTTAGCTGCATGCTAATTATGTGATAAATGCTGCAAGATGTCTGATGCTTATAAGCATCATATGCATTTATTGCAAACAATTCTAACAATGCCTCCGATTTATTGATTTTATTGCAAACTGGAAAGAAAATGAAATTCAAACAAACAATAAATCCACTTCATTGAGAAAGAATTAGTCTGAAAACACCAAAAGGTTTATCAAATGAAGAAAATGAAATAGGTCTCATCTGCAATGTGGTGCTATAGAAACCCAATCCCATATAACAAATAAGTTTGCAAGGTGTACAGATGATGTTTTTATAGCAAACCAATAAAGACAAAAACACACAACTGCAGACAGTAAGACGTTACATGATGTTTTTTGGTGGCTTGTACTAACACAAGTGCACAGCCAAACAAACTAAACTGAACTCAGTTAGCAAACGTGCCGCTTATAAGCATTACCCGCACTGGCATGTTGATTGCGGAAATGCTTATAAGCGTCAGTCGCAGCGAACATGTTAATGTTATGGCTGCCCACCCTGGCAAATCTGAATCCTCTACAACACATAACACATCTGGGATGAGATTGAAAGAAGTGTTAAGGTTCATGGTCCCTCTCCCTGTAATTTATGGGAATTATTATTGCAGATGTGGGGCCAACTCCCTCCAATGACCTTCCAAGGTATCACTGTTGCATTGCCAAAATACATCTATACTGTTATCCCTGCCAAATGTGGGCATACTGGCTATGAGGTAAGTGGTCATAATGTTTTGGCTAGTCAGTGTACATTACAAGAAATATAAGAAAAAAATAATTGCTCTTTTAATTGATGAAACGAAAATTATAGAGGGAAACTTTCGTGGTGGGATAAACAAAAATAAAAATAGAAAAGAGATGACTTACCAAAAGAACCGGCTCGTCGATAGATGCGAATAAAATCACACACAAACACACCTACAGGCTTTCGCCACCACTGGCAGCTTCTTCAGGAAAAAGAGGAAAAAAGGGGAGGAGAAAGGGAAGAATATTGGTTTTAAGGAAGTGGAAAAGGAGTCATTCCAATCCAAGGAGTGGAAGGACTTACCTTAGGGGACAAAAAGGAAGGTAAACAAATACACACACACTCACACATATCCAAACGCAAACACACCTAGACGGACATTTGTAAAAAGCAAAGAAGTTGGACAGATACCACTTGAGGCAGAGGCTCTGTCCGCAGAACCGAGGCAAAGATGCTAAATATGGTGGGTGGAAATATTAATTTAGCGGAGGTTGAGACCAGGTGGGCAACGGGAAGAGAGAATAAGCTGAAAGGCAAGTTCCCATCTCCGGAGTTCTGAAAGGTTGGTGTCAGTGGGAAGTATCCAGATAACCTGGACAGTATAACACTGTGCCAAGATTTGCTGGCCGTGCACCAAGGCATGTTTAGCCACAGGGTGATCCTCATTACAACAAACACTGTCTGCCTGTGACCATTCATGCGAATGGACAGTTTGTTGCTGGTCATTCCCACATAGAGTGCTTCACAGTGCAGGCATGTCAGTTGGTAAATCACGTGGGTGCTATCGTAAGTGGCTCTGCCTTTGATCGTGTACACCTTCCGGGTTACTGGACTGGAGTAAGTGTTGGTGGAATGGTGCATAAGGCAGGTTTTACAACGGGGGCGGTTACATGGGTAGGAACCAGAGGGTAGGGAAGGTGTTTTGGGGAGCCACATTCAGAGTCCGCTCCAGTCCCGGAAAGTATCCGGTGACAAGAGGGGCACTTCTGGGATTCTTTTGTTGAAGGTTCTAAATTTAGGGGGATGAGGAAGTGGCTCTTGCAATTTGCTTCTCAACCAGATTAGGAGGATAGCTGCGGGATGTTAAAGCTGTTAGTAGGTTATTGGTGTACTGGTTCAGAGCTTTGGGACTGGAGCAGACTCATTTGCCACGAAGACCTAAGCTGTAAGGAAGGGAACATTTGATGTGGATGTCCTTGTAACTGCCCCCGTTGTAAAACCTGCCCTATGCACCCTTCCACCACCACTTACTCCAGTCCCGTAACCCGGAAGGTGTACACGATCAAAGGCAGAGCCACTTGCGATAGTACCCACGTGATCTACCAACTGACATGCCTGCACTGTGAAGCGTTCTATGTGGGAATGACCAGCAAGAAACTGTTCATTCACATGAATGGACACAGACAGACAGTGTTTGTTGGTAATGAGGATCACCCTGTGGCTAAACACACCTTGGTGCACGGCCAGCACATCTTGGCACAGTGCTACACAGTCCGGGTTATCTGGATACTTCCCACCAACACCAATCCTTCGGAACTCCAGAGATGGGAACTAGCCCTTCAACATATTCTCTCTTCCCGTTGCCCACCTGGTCTTAACCTCTGCTATATTTGAATTCCTGCCCGCCATCTTTAACATCTTAACATCTTTGCCTTGGTTCTCTAGACAGAGCCTCTGCCTCTAGTGGCATCTCTGTACCTTAGGGAACAAAAAGGAAGGTAAACAAATACATACACACACACACATATCCACACGCAAACACACATAGGCAGACATTTCTTTGGTTTCTACAAATGTCTGCCTAGGTGTGTTTGCGTGTGGATATGTGTGAGTGTGTGTGTATTTGTTTACCTTCCTTTTTGTCCCCTGAGGTAAGTCCTTCCACTCCTGGGACTGTAATGACTCCTTTTTTCATTTCCTTAAAACCCGTATCCTTTCCTTTCTCCTCTCCTTCCTTCCTTCCTCTTTTTCCTAAAGAAGCTGCCAGTGGTGGCAAAAGCTTGAATGTTTGTGTGTTTTTATTTGTGTTTTATGTTTCTATCGGCGAGCCTGTACTTTGGGTAAGTCAAACATACATTTTGTACATATTTTTCCCACCAGAAAATATTTGAATCATTATTTAAATACTACTGTATCTGAATATGGTTGCTGCAATATGACAATTGGTATTTTTCATATGCACTTGTAGTACGCACATGTAGTACTTACATCTTCTGAACACCCAAAGTTGATATAATAGAAACATGAATCTATTCTTACATATTCTGTTCTCATTTTAGCTTTAATTAATTTAAAATTTCACCATGTGTATAGATATTTGCATGTGAAAGATGAGGAAACTGAACATTCTTCAGACACTTAGATCAGTTTATGGAGAAAATTCTGTGAGTGAGAAAACAGTTGCAAGCATTTAAATACGACTTTACTAATGTTTATCTAGTTATAGAGGAAATAAATAAAAGCATCCCTAGAGATGAGAAGTGAAGTTAATGAATGAGTGGAAAACAAATGAGTCTTCAGGTCCAGATGTAATCCCAATACAATTTTACAAAGAATACCCTTAACATCGGTTCCTTTCTCAGCTTTCATTGAACGCACACAAAACACTAAGACTAAAATAACTGGAAAAGTGCATGTTCTGTTTTAAGAGGGTAAAAGAATGGACCCATAAAATTCAAATCAATGTCCTTTATGTTAATTTGTAGCTGTACTGTTGATCATATTCTAAGTACTAATACAAAAAATTTTCATGACAATAAGCAAAGATTTGGGAAGTATTGCACAGTATACTGGAAACTATGGATGAGGGCAAGTGTTACATATTTATTTTAAAATTAGAAAACAGAGTTGGACTTCAAGAACACAAACACTTTACTTTCACTAAAAGACACAGTAACCACAATGACAATAAATAAATAAATAAATAAAATAAAATAAATACAAAGATATATATCTCATAATGTCACAGAAGGAAACACAAATAATTTGCTTGGTCACATGTGAAAACATGAATAAACATCTCTGGTGAACTCACAATAAGAACACTAAATCACAAAAAAAAAAAAAAAAAAAAAAAAAAAAAAAAAAAAAAAAAAAAAAAAAAAAAAAAACACTCAATATAACGAGCTCCTTCTTGTCAACACTCCCAACCTTGTTTTATTGAGTTTGCTTTCAAGATCATTTGCAGAGCTTTTCTGTTTGATATGAATTTGTCTCTGGTCAAGGGTTTAGTAAACGAATCTGCCAATTGTTTTTCAGAACAAACATAACAAATTTTGATCTTACTGTTTTCCACATGTTCACATATGAAATGATATTTAAAGTCAATGTGCTTGGTACGTTTGTGTTGTTCTGTATTTTTAATCAAACAAATAGCACTTTGATTATCAATACACAGAGTAGTTGGTTGTTGCAACTGGAAACCAAGTTCAATGAGAAAACCACACAACCAAACATATTCAGTAGCATCATCAGACACTGCTATGTATTCCACCTACGTAGTTGGTCTAGTAAAACATTTCTGACAATTTGAACACCCTGACACAGGTCCACTTGCTCACATACCCTGTTGTAAAATTATGAGTGTCATAGTCACCAGTTAAATCTGCATCAGAGTAAGCCACAGTCAGCTTTATACCTTATGATCAGGACTTTAGTTCCTTCATCGTCCTTTTCGCGGTATATCAATGATCAACTCCTGGATTATTTAGAAGCCTACTGCACCGCACTTAATCTTTATCCTACGGATGATACTAAAATTGTACAACCCATCCCGCTGCTGTACAAATAAGATGGATTGGAGGCATTGTCAGGATGGAAGGTGAAGCAGTGAAGACTTGTGGGTGCCGTAGGAAAGGGTGGCTAATTGGCAAATAAAAAATAGGCTTCCAGTTAACATTGGCTATATTCTCAAATACGGGTTACATATCGGGACTCGCCCTGGGATTGAATGCAATGAATAAGTGCCACTCTAAGTTAGTGGATTAGTATATGGCAAAGGTAAAGGTTACGGTTCACATTGTTGGTGGCTGATACCAAACAGCCGCTAGGTGGGAGCGGACGGCATGTGGCCGTTTGCCCCGCACAGACGCTGAGCCTCTCGAGTGCGTCTGTTCTTTACGAGAACTAGAACTGAAGAGAGTGGAGGAACTGATTCTCACACCTCTGAGGCCTCCAGCAGTAGCACACATGATCAAACGTGGGTGTCTGCTAGGTGCTCCCCGGTAGCAAGGAAACCTCAAGTAGTTTCAGCACGGGCGCCAGAAGGGTGGCGTGATTTTAGAATCAGCAGTCTATTCTGGTACTGGCCGGCTCTGTCCGGCAAGGTGGACAGCGTTGGTCACATTGTCAAGCGTATGTAGCATTGGAAGAACACTTGTAAAACTTAGGCAAACTTTTGAAGTAAAATTTTTGAGTTATTTTCTAAACTATTTTAGACTGGCTGATCATCCTGTACACTACTCACCATGCTCACAGCGGACATACGCTACTGACCATTAAAATGGCTACACCAAGAAGTGACTGGCATATTGTGATGATCCAGTTGCTCTGCCACCATTGACCAGACATTTTCAATTGGTGAGAGATCTGGAGAATGTGCTGGCCAGGGCAGCAGTCTAAGATTTTCCATATCCAGAAAGACCCTTACAGGAACGGTAGAGCCTCGGGTCATAACACATCTGAAATGTAACAGCCACTGTTCAAAGTGCCATTGATGCCAACAAGAGGTGACCGAGTCATGTAAGCAATAGCACCCCATACCATCACACCGGGTGGTATTCCAGTACTGCAATGATGAATACACGCTTCCAATGTATGTTCACCGAGATGACACCAAACATGGATGCAACCATCACGATGATGTAAACAGAACCTGGATTCATCCGAAAAAATGTCATTTTGCCATTCGTGCACCCAGTTCGTCATTGCATACACCATCGCAGGCACTCCTGTCTGTAATACAGCATCAAGGGTAACCGCAGCCATGGTTTCCGAGCTGATAGTCCATACTGCTGCAAATGTCATCAAACTGTTTGTGCAGATGGTTGTTGTCTTGCAAATGTCACCATCTGTTCCTCAGGGATCAAGACGTGGCTGTACAATCAGTTACAGCCATGCGGATAAGATGCCTGTCATCTAGACTACTAATGAAACAAGGCCGTTGGGATCCAGCACGGCATTCCGTATTGTGCTCCTGAACCCACCGATTCAATGTTCTACAAACAATCATTGGACCACAACCAACACGAGCAACAATGTCACGATGCAATAAACCACAATCACGATAGGCTACAATCTGACCTTTATCAAAGTCAGAAATGTGATGTACGCATTTCTCCTCCTTACATGAGGCATCGCAACAATGTTTCACCAGGCAATGTTGGTCAACTGTTTTTTGTGTATGAGAAATCGGTTGGAAGCTTTCTTCATGTCAACATGTTGTGGGTGTCGCCATCGGCACCAATCTTGTGTGAATGCTCTGAAAAGCTAATCATTTACATATCACAGCATCTTTTCCTGTCGATTAAATTTCATGTCTGTAGCAATTCATCTTCAAGGTGTAGCAATTTTGATGGCCAGGAGTGTAATATCTGGCCTTGAAACAGTAACTGCAAACATTAAGATAGCAAGTACTTGTCTATATGGCTCATTTTTCTCTCTTTTACTTCATGCTCATTTGCAGGAGATTGTCCACTGTGCAACATGATTCCAGGAACAAAAGGAGTAGAGTTCAGTTTAGAATCATCCATGATCAACTTTTGAAGCAGGCAACTGATATATCCTTGCTGACCTATGTAGATTTCTTTTGCAGAACGGCTCTGTTCAATTTACAATCCACAAAAGAATCTTCCATCAAACATTGTGAATAGGCCTTTGCACATAACCTGTCTTCAAAATGAGCAAATTTTCCTTCAGCATTCTGCTACATGCAATAGACCTATTTACATCCAATTGCCTTGTGATTATGTGGTAGTGGTACTAGATCCCAAGTTTGATTCTTCTTCAAGGATGCCATTTCTTCTTCAATTGCTTGCTTTCACATTGATGATTCACAGGATGCCATTGCTTCTTCAAAAGTTTGAGGTTCAAATATAATGGCAGAACATGCTACATCTTGGTCCCAAAAGCTAGCAAGCACTTGCATATTAGATCTATCTCTCAGTTTCATCCTTTCACTCTGATTTCCATATGTACTTGTACCATCTCCCACAGATTCTTCTTGAAAATCTTTTGAAGACGGATCTTCCTAAGATTCATATTGAGCACCTTTAGTAGCATGGTCCCCCAAGTAAAAATAAGTCATTCCCAGCGTCTTGACTCTCACCAGCTTCATTTGGCCTCCATGATATCAAGAACTTTCTCAGCACAAATAAAATAATTTGTAAATGGATTTTCCACAGCTGGAAATTACTACCATCTAATTTCTGGACACTGTATAACTCTTTAGTTTATCCATATTCCCTATATAAAGTTTATAGGACTCAGTTCTAAATGAAAACAAAGGTATTTTTCACATAAGACCAACAAACTATGGCAGGTTCAAAAGTTGAGTGTTACTTTCACACAGACAAAACACCAATCATCACAGTGTTCATGTTTGTCTGGTTCCATAACCTGTTATTTATTTATTTATTTTAAAATTAGAAAGCAGAGTTTGAATTAAATAACACACACACTCTTTACTTTTACTAAAGGACACAGTAACCACAATGACAAGAGAACAAAAACAGAGATATACATTTCATAATGTCACAGAAAGAAACACAAATAATCCCCTTGATCACAGGTGAACACATGAATAAATATCTCTGGTGAAATCACACTAAGAACACTAAAAGCACACAAAAATAATAATTAAAATACAAACTAAATATAACAAGCTCCTTCTTGTCAACAGCAACATGTAGACAGCACAATCCTAGACTTTCAGGAAGAGTTTCAAATAGTGCCACAATGCAACTGTTACTGAAGGGCTGAGCATACAGAATAGGATTTGCTTGAAACTCTTTGAAGTAGTACAACCCAGTACATTGTCCTGGACAGTGGGTGTTCACCAGAGGAAAGGGTACTGTCAGGAGTGCCCTGTGGAAGTGTGATAGGATTGGTCCTGTTTTTTATATAAATAAACAAGAGTGAGCAGTAATCTGCTACAGTTTGCTGATAACTAGTTAATAGGAAGGTGTCACTGTTGAATGTCTGTAGCACAATACAAAATGACTTGGACAGAATTTTTACTTGGTGTGATGCAAAAAGTGTAAGTTATGCAGATGAGTAAGAATAATAACCTGCAATGTTTGGATTCACTGTTTGTGGTATACTGCTTGACACAGTGAGGCCAATAAAACATCTAGGCTTAGTGTTTACAAGTGACATGAAATAGAAAAAAATCACATAAAGGTAAGGTCAGCTGTAAGGAAAGTGAATGGTTAATTTTTGTTTGTTTGGGCAACTCTAGTAGACATGATTTATGTACAAAAGACAATGTGTACAGAACATTTATGTGATCCATTCATGAGTACAGCTCTAGTGTTTGGTGTACACATCAGGCAGGATCAAAGGAAGACATCAAATTCAAATGGATTCGACTACATTTATGAATTAAACATACAAAATAACTGTGAGATATTCTGCAAATTTATTGGTTTACAAAACAGTTTTTGGCTGTTACGCCATCATCAGGTACAAAATCTTGGACAGGCCCAATGTCTGCAACATGGAAGTGTGTGACAAAGTTGAATGAAACATCTGTGAATAATATTAAAATTTTAACTTGTTAAATTAAACTATGGTTAGTAGTAAAATAAGTCATTATATCAGGTAACCAACCAAACAGTTGTGATTACACAAGGCTTTTACAACATGGCTATGAAACAGTAGTAGAGGTATGTGACAAATGAGTAGGAGAGGGTAGTCCACATTGTCTGCCCAGGGTTATGATTAGGTTCTGCAGACAGAAGTGGTGAGTATGGAAATTGTGTCTCATCATTCAGTACCAAATTTGGGGAAGAGTACAGTTTCTTTCCTTTTTGTACATGATGTAGGACTTCAAGAGTTACATTATAACTTTGTCCTTCTTTTAGCAGGTGGTTTGCAGCTGTAGAAATTTCCTTGTCTAAGTTTCCAACTTCTATGGTGTTCCTTTAGTCTAGTACTAATAGCTCTGCCTGACTGTCCAATGTAGAATTTGCCACAGTTGCAAGTAATCTTGTATATTCCACTCTTTTCCAAGGCTGGAGGGTTATCTTTACCATTGGGTAGAAAGTGACCAATGGTAGTGTGAGTATGAAATGATGTTTTGAAATTTCTGGATTTGAGTTTCTTGGCCACGTTCACATACACCTTTCATAAACATGGGATTGTGCACCATTTATTATGTTCTTGAAATGTTGAGGTGTTGATAACAAGGTAGAGAAGGGAAGAGACATGTTGTTTCTGTTTTTGGTGCATTATAGAATTTACCAAGGAAGGGAGTAGCCATTATTTGATGCTATTTGTCTAATGGTATTTAACTCAATTTGGAAGCTTTCTTTACTCATGGGGATAGATAATAAGTGATGGATCATGGAATGAAATGCTGCATGTTTGTGATTAACTAGATGATGTGACTGGGCGGGTATTACAGTGTCTGCGGTGGAAGGTTTCCCATAAATCTTGAAGGTGTGGCCCAGCACTTCCTATTCCAGTCCCATCATAGGTTTATCACACACAATAATTGGTGGGGCAAGATATAAGAGCAGCCATGTAATTTACCAACTGTGGTACAACCGCCACACAGCTTTTTATATTGCCATGACTTTCAATCAGCTGTCCATTAAGATAAATGGTCACCACCAAACTGTGGTGAATTACAGCTGATCAAATGCTTGATTTCAACAGATGTTTCACAAGCCTTGCCATCTGGATCTCTCCTCACTACCTTTCTGAACTACACAGGTAGGAGCTATCCTTACAGTACATTCTACAATTCCAAAATTACCCCGTCATCAACATACAATAACCCACTTTTCCTCCACTACCAACAGTTCCTTGTCCTACTCCAACACCCCTTCCATTCTGCATGTGCATGTGTGTGTGTGTGTGTGTTTGTGTGTGTGTGTGTGTATGTGCGTGTGTGTATGTATTACTTCCCTCCCTCACCCTACTCCACACTCTATACTAAGCTGCATCTATTTCCACCCATTTAGTACCTAGATGCTCCATAAGGCCCTGCTGCATCCATCCGCACCACTGCCTTGCAGCATTATTTCCCCACTCCCCTCACCTCTTATCACCTCACCACAGTATAGTGGCCAGAGGAGATGGATGTGTGGTTGTAATGTGTGCTTGTGTGAGTTACATATTTTCTGATCAAGGCAAATGGCCACAAGCTTAGGGTCTATAAGCATGAGGGACTTTTTATGTGCCTGTTGCAGTCTTTGCAGTGACTAGTAAATTATCCCCATTACATTCTTGAAAGTTACTGTATGATGAAGCCAGTGTACATGTGGAATGTGGGTGTAGCTTGTTTCACACTAACATATATATGTGTACACAGTCATTACTTTAATACATTTAGTTTGTCAACAACTGTGACTTTCATCTCTATCTGTTATGACTGTCACATTTATTATCATGGCATATAATGCAAAGCTTTTGTAATTATTACTCACTATCAACAATATTGGGAGGATAGGTTGCTATTTATCATAGAGACATCGGATGAGTTGTGGAAAGGCACAAATAGAATACAGCTTAAAAGCTTTCAGCCGTTATTGCCTTCGTCAGTTAGAGAAAACACACACATGTGTAAGTGTTTCTTACTGACAAAGACTGTAATGGGTGAAAGCTTTTAAGTTGTATTCTTGTATTTGTGCCTTTCCATAGCTCTTTGGATGTCTGTATAGTGAGCAGCAACCTATCATTCTCAAAAATATTGTAGAATCCTTCCTGGAATTTCCATTATTTGTGGCTATCGATTTATAAAGACCTGTATGATCATTCTGTGCAGTGCGCACTAAGTGGTATGCATTTGTATGTGGCATTAACCACAATTGAACTAGGTAACACAAAAAGATTACACTGCCAAGCACTTATTATACTGACAATCCAACTTCTAGTACAATGTGATAACAGGTAAATTTGTATAAATTCAAAGCATGTATGAGTTTATAATATTATTTGTTCTTAATTGGTTGCATCACTCTCTGTACCATACTTCAACTTCAGAGAAAAATCCAGGATGGAAATGAACAATATACTGAGGATTGTTTGCAGCTCATTGCAAAGACATGAGCCATAGGAAAGTTGGAAATGGGACAGGCAGAGAGAGAGAGAGAGAGAGAGAGAGAGAGAGAGAGAGAGAGGTGGCTGCAGCTATTGGAGTGTCTGAAGTATCATTTCCAGGACCTGGATGCAATTTCAAATAACAGGTACCATAAAAAAAGGCAAGACCAAATTCATCCATGGATAACATCAGCAAGACTGGTTAACAGTCTGTCAAGACAGGAGACTGAATGCAACTCAGCTGCAACATGCCCTTCAGGCAGCAACAACGGGCTATATAAATAAAAACAGTTTGAAATCACCTTTAGAAACATGGCCTCAATGCACAGAGGGCTATGGTGTGTGTCCCATGAAAACCATGACACCGGTCAGTCCACAGAAACCCGGGTAGAGGAACATCGCGACTGGAGTTGTACAGGTTCTGTTCACAGATTAGTCATGATTTTGTTTTCAGCCAGACAATCACTGTTCCCTCATATGGAGAGAACATGGAACTCAGCACAATCCTGCTTGTGTGCAGGAAACATCACCATGTCATGGTAGTGGATGATTGGTGTGGGCAGGAGTCAGTATATTCAGACATATGGACCTCTTGTTAAGAATGGGCTTTGACTGCTCGGAGGTATAGGGAAGAGAATTTTTTACCTTTTGTTATGCCCTACAGTGCTGTCATAGAAGATGGGTTTCTTCTCAGGGGAAATAACATTCGTTCCCACAGAGCTGCACAGGTGGACAACATACTTGATTCTGAGAGAACTGAATAAATGTAATGACCAGTTCGTTCACTAGACTTAAACCCAATTCAGCATGTTTGGGATGCACTTGGCAGACACCAACGCAGCCAGACCAACATCTCCCACAGTAGTTGCAGAGCTGGATATTGCACTCATGGAAGAATGGTCCAATATCCCTCAAGAGTTCATTGATAAATTCATACTGTCCATACCATACAGGTGTGCAACTGTACTGACCATCTGAGGTAATCACACACCATGTTAGAGAGAGCAATGAGAATTACTTTTTCACTATTATGGAGCCCCATGGTGCCTCACTCTAAGTAAATGCCATGTAAACTTTAAGTAAAGAGTTGAAACAGCAAAATATCATACTGTATCACATACAAATTACAATTGTAACCAATATCTGAATGTATACTGTGTAGGTTATTTCACTAATGACCTAATTCTTTTGAGCAGTGTAGATTAGGAAACGAATCACTAGAAGTAGTTTTGCCATTTGAGCAGGCAAATAATTGATGAAGTCAGAGGATGTAAATGTAGACTGCCTGCAGCAAGGAAAGAATTTTTGGAAAAGAGAAGTATTTTAACTTATAATATAAATTTAATAGTAATGAAGCTATTATAGAAATTATTTTTATGGAGTGCTAGCTAGTTTTGAAGTGAAACTTCGACAAATAAACAATTAATACCAGAAGAAATTAACACTTTTAAAATCTTGTGAAACAAAACAATGTTTTAGATAACATAGCCAGCTTGAATAACTGATGAGGAGGTACTGAATAGAATTAGGGTAAAAATATGGGTATGGCACAAATGAGCAGAACAAGGAATGAGATAGTGCAACATGGCCACAGTCATGAATTAACAGTTAAACTGGAAACAGGAGGAAGTATGTGTAGTGCAAGGGGGAGGGGAGTAATAATTATAGAGGAAGATGAAATAGGAAGGCTGAAATTGATGTAGGTTTGCAATGATGATATTGCAATGAGGAGGCATGCTTTGGATAGCACAGAGTGGAGAGCTGCATAATCCAGTTCCAAACACTCAATAAATATAGGATAATTTGCATCCCATTATAAGCAAAATCTAGTGTGCATATCTTTTCTTGTGAACTCTGTGTCATACTGTGAAATAATTTTGCAGGGGAATTCAATGATATAAACAGATGTCTGCAAAATATAAAAAAGTAATAAATGAAAATTAAACCTGCACTTTCCATTGTTAATAAATTAAAATGTCATGCCAAGTGCTGAAGTTTTACTGTGCACCCATGTAAGCAGAATGTAGTTTGTAAGGTGTCTATCATGTCATCTTTCCTTAACTATCTACTGCACAGTGATATATATCCTACAAATGTCTGCCTTGGTGTTTCTGTGTGTGTTTATGTGTGGGTGCGTGTGTGCTTTTTTACTTTTCCTTTTCTCCCATAAGGTAAGTCGTTTCACTCCCAGGGATTGGAATGACTCCTCATTCACTCCCTTAAAACCAGCATCCTTCCCTTTTTCCTCTCTTTCCTTCCTCTTTTTCTGATGAAGCAGCCAACAGTGGCGAAAGCTTGAATCTGTGTTTGTGTTTGGTTTTATTTGTGTTTTTATGTCTTTCAACGAGCCTGTGCTTCGGGTAAGTTAAACGATCTCTATTTTTTGTACATACTTTTCCCACCAGGAAAGTTTCCTTATATATATATATATATATATATATATATATATATATATATATATATAATATTATAGAAGGAGACCTTCCAGGTACGAAAATGGTATAAAATAAGGATTTTTGACTTACCTAAAGTACAGGCTGGTCGATAGGAACACTAAACACACACAAAAACACACAACCATTCGAGCTTTCGCCACCAGTGGTGGCTTCTTCGGGAAAAAGAGGGAGGAAGGAGAGGAGAAAGGGAAGGATACGGGTTTTAAGGAAGTGGAAAAGGAGCCATTCCAATCCCAGGAGTGGAAGGACTTACCTTAGGGGACAAAAAGGAAGGTAAACAAATACACACACACTCACACATATCCACATCCAAACACACTTAGGCAGACATTTGGGTTTCTACAAATGTCTGCCTAAGTGTGTTTGGATGTGGATATGTGTGAGTGTGTGTGTATTTGTTTACCTTCCTTTTTGTCCCCTAAGGTAAGTCCTTCCACTCCTGGAATTGGAATGGCTCCTTTTCCACTTCCTTAAAACCCGTATCCTTCCCTTTCTCCTCTCCTTCCTCCCTCTTTTTCCCGAAGAAGCCACCACTGGTGGCGAAAGCTCGAATGGTTGTGTGTTTTTGTGTGTGTTTAGTGTTCCTATCGACCAGCCTGTACTTTAGGTAAGTCAAAAATCTTTATTTTATACCATTTTCGTACCTGGAAGGTCTCCTTATATATATATATATATATATATATATATATATATATATATATATATATATATATATATTCAAATTGATGAAACGAAAATTATAGAGGGAAACTTTCCCAGTGGGATAAACAAAAATAAAAATAGAAAAGAGATGACTTACCAAAAGGACGGCTCGTCGAGAGAAACAAATAAAATCACACACAAACACACATACAAGCTTTCGCCACCACTGGCAGCTTCTTCAGGAAAAAGAGGGAAAAAGGGGAGGAAAAGGGAAGGATATGGGTTTTAAGGAAGTGGAAAAGGAGTCATTCCAATCCCAGGAGTGGAAGGACTTACCTTAGGGGACAAAGAGGAAGGTAAACAAATACACACACACTCAGACATATCGAAACGCAAACACACCTAGACAGACATTTGTGAAAAGCAAAGAAGTTGGACAGAGATACCAATTGAGGCAGAGGCTCTGTCCACAGAACCAAGGCAAAGATGCTAAAGATAGTGGGCGGGAATTTGAGTTAGCGGAGATTGAGACCAGGTGGGCAACGGGAGGAGAGAATAAGCTGAAGGGCAAGTTCCCATCTCCGGAGTTCTGAAAGGTTGGTGTCGGTGGGAAGTATCCAGATAACCCGGACGGTGTAACACTGCGCCAAGATGTGCTGGCCGTGCACCAAGGCATGTTTAGCCACAGGGTGATCTTCATTACCAACATCACTGTCTGCCTGTGACCGTTCATGCGAATGGACAGTTTGTTGCTGGTCATTCCCACATAGAACGCTTCACAGTGCAGGCATGTCAGTTGGTAAATCACGTGGGTGCTGTCGCAAGTGGCTCTGCCCTTGATCGTGTACACCTTCCGGGTTACTGGACTGGAGTAAGTGGTGGTGGAAGGGTGCATAGGGCAGGTTTTACAACGGGGGCAGTTGCATGGGTAGGAGCCAGAGGGTAGGGAAGGTGGTTTGGGGGTTTCATAGGGTTGGACTAGGAGGTTACGAAGGTTAGGTGGGCGGCGGAAAGACACTCTCGGAGGAGTGGGGAGGATGTCATTAAGGATGGATCTCATTTCGGGGCAGGATTTAAGGAAGTCGTATCCCTGCTGGAGAGCCACATTCAGAGTCCGCTCCAGTCCCGGAAAGTATCCGGTGACAAAAGGGGCGCTTCTGGGATTCTTCGCTGGAAGGTTCTGGATTTGGAGGAATGAGGAGGTGGCTCTGGTAATTTGCTTCTGAACCAGATCAGGAGGATAGCTGCGGGATGTGAAAGCTGTTATTAGGTTATTGGTGTACTGGTTCAGGGATTCGGGACAGGAGCAGACTCTTTTGCCACGAAGACCTAAGCTGTAGGGAAGGGAACGTTTGATATGGAATGGATGGCAGCTGTCATAATGGAGGTACTGTTGTTAGTTGGTAGGTTTGATGTGGACGGATGTGTGTTGTGGGCCGTTGGACAGATGGAGGTCGACATCAAGGAAAGTGGCATGGGATTTGGAGTAGGACCAGGTGAATTTGATGGGACCAAAGGCGTTGAGGTTGGAGAGGAAATTCTGGAGTTCTTCTTCACTGTTGGTCCAGATCATGAAGATGTCGTCAATGAATCTGTACCAAACTTTGGGTTGACAGGCTTGGGTTTCCAGGAAGGCTTCCTCTAAGCGTCCCATAAATAAGTTTGCATACTAGGGGGCCATCCTGGTTCCCATGGCTGTTCCCTTTAGTTGTTGGTATGTCCGGCCCTCAAAGGTGAAGAAGTTGTGGGTTAGGATGAAGCTGGCTAGGGTATTAAGGAAAGAGGTTTTAGGTAGGGAAGTGGGTGGTCGGCGTGAAAGGAAATACTCCATCGCAGCGAGGCCCTGGGCATGTGGGATATTTGTGTATAAGGAGGTGGCATCAATGGTTACAAGGATGGTTTCAGGAGGTAACAGGCTGGGTAAGGATTTCAGGCGATCAAGGAAGTGGTTGGTGTCTTTGATGAAGGATGGGAGACTGCACATGTGTATATATATATATATATATATATATATATATATATATATATTCAAATTGATGAAACGAAAATTATAGAGGGAAACTTTCCTGGTGGGATAAACAAAAATAAAAATAGAAAAGAGATGACTTACCAAAAGGACGGCTCGTCGAGAGAAACAAATAAAATCACACACAAACACACATACAAGCTTTCGCCACCACTGGCAGCTTCTTCAGGAAAAAGAGGAAAAAAGGGGAGGAAAAGGGAAGGATATGGGTTTTAAGGAAGTGGAAAAGGAGTCATTCCAATCCCAGGAGTGGAAGGACTTACCTTAGGGGAAAAAAAGGAAGTTAAACAAATACACACACACTCAGACATATCGAAACGCAAACACACCTAGACAGACATTTGTGAAAAGCAAAGAAGTTGGACAGAGATACCAATTGAGGCAGAGGCTCTGTCCACAGAACCAAGGCAAAGATGCTAAAGATAGTGGGCGGGAATTTGAGTTAGCGGAGATTGAGACCAGGTGGGCAACGGGAGGAGAGAATAAGCTGAAGGGCAAGTTCCCATCTCCGGAGTTCTGAAAGGTTGGTGTCGGTGGGAAGTATCCAGATAACACAGATGGTGTAACACTGTGGCAAGATGTACTGGCCATGCAACAAGGCATGCTTAGCCAAAGGGTGATCCTCATTACCAACAAACACTGTCTGTCTGTGTCCGTTCATGTGAATGGACAGTTTGTTGATAGTCATTCCCACATAGACCGCTTCACAGTGCAGGCATGTTAGTTGGTAAATTTTCATATATATATATATATATAAAAATAAAAATAGAAAACAGATGACTTACCAAAAGGACCGGCTCGTCGATAGAAACAAATAAAATCACACACAAACACACATACAAGCTTTCGCCACCACTGGCAGCTTCTTCAGGAAAAAGAGGAAAAAAGGGGAGGAAAAGGGAAGGATATGGGTTTTAAGGAAGTGGAAAAGGAGTCATTCCAATCCCAGGAGTGGAAGGACTTACCTTAGGGGAAAAAAAGGAAGGTGAACAAAAACACACACACCCACACATTTACACAGACGCAAGTACACTTAGGCAGACACACTGTAGAACTGTAGAAAGCAAAGAAGTTAGAAGTTAGACAGAGATGCCACTTGAGGCAGAGGCTCTGTCCAGAGAACCAAGGCAAAGATGTTAAGATGGTGGGTGGGAATTCAAATTTAGCGGAGGTTGAGACCAGGTGGGTAACGGGAAGAGAGAATATGTTGAAGGGCTAGTTCCCATCTCCGGAGTTCTGAAGGATTGGTGTCGGTGGGAAGTATCCAGATAACCCGGACGGTGTAACACTGTGCCAAGATGTGCTGGCCGTGCACCAAGGCGTGTTTAGCCACAGGGTGATCCTCATTACCAACAAACACTGTCTGCCTGTGACCATTCATGCGAATGGACAGTTTGTTGCTGGTCATTCCCACATAGAACGCTTCACAGTGCAGGCATGTCAGTTGGTAAATCACGTGGGTGCTGTCACAAGTGGCTCTGCCCTTGATTGTGTACACCCTCCGGGTTACGGGACTGGAGTATGTGGTGGTGGAAGGGTGCATAGGGCAGGTTTTACAACGGGGGCGGTTACAAGGGTAGGAGCCAGAAGGTAGGGAAGGTGGTTTGGGGATTTCATAGGGATGGACTAGGAGGTTACGGAGATTAGGTGGGCAGCGGAAAGACACTCTCGGAGGAGTGGGGAGGATGTCGTGAAGGATGGATCTCATTTCGGGGCAGGATTTTAGGAAGTCGTATCCTTGCTGGAGAGCCACATTCAGAGTCCGCTCCAGTCCCGGAAAGTATCCGGTGACAAGAGGGGCACTTCTGGGGTTCCGTTGAAGGTTCTGAATTTGGGGGGATGAGGAAGTGGCTCTGGCAATTTGCTTCTGTACCAGATCAGGAGGATAGCTGCGGGATGTGAAGGCTGTTATCAGGTTATTGGTGTATTGGTTCAGGGATTCAGGACTGGAGCAGACTCGTTAGCCACGAAGACCTAAGCTGTAGGGAAGGGAACGTTTGATGTGGAAAGGATGGCAGCTGTCATAATGCAGGTACTGTTGTTTATTGGTAGGTTTGATGTGGACGGATGTTTGTAGTTGGCCGTTGGATAGATGGAGGTCGACATCGAGGAAAGTGGCATGGGATTTGGAATAGGACCAGGTGAATTTGATGGGACCAAAGGAGTTGAGGTTGGAGAGGAAATTCTGGAGTTCTTCTTCACTGTGAGTCCAGATCATGAAGATGTCGTCAATGAATCTATACCAAACTTTGGGTTGACAGGCCTGGGTGTCCAGGAAGGCTTCCTCTAAGCGCCCCATAAATAAGTTCGCGTATGAGGGGGCCATCCTGGTCCCCATGGCTGTTCCCTTTAGTTGTTGGTATGTCTGGCCCTCAAAAGTGAAGAAGTTGTGGGTTAGGATGAAGCTGGCTAGGGTATTAAGGAAAGAGGTTTTAGGTAAGGAAGTGGGTGGTTGGCGTGAAAGGAAATATTCCATCGCAGCGAGGCCCTGGGCATGTGGGATATTAGTGTATAAGGAAGTGGCATCGATGGTTACAAGGATGGTTTCAGGAGGTAACAGGCTGGGTAAGGATTTCAGGCGGTCGAGGAAGTGGTTGGTGTCTTTGATGAAGGATGGGAGACTGCACATGATGGGTTGAAGGTGTTGGTCTATGTAGGCAGAGATTCGTTCTGTTGGGGCTTGGTAACCGGCCACAATGGGGCGGCCGGGATGATTGGGTTTGTGAATCTTCGGAAGTAGGTAGAAGGTGGGGGTGCGGGGTGTCGGTGGAGTCATGAGGAGTCAGGTGAAAGGTTTTGTAGGGGGCCTAAGGTTTTAAGGATTCCTTGAAGCTCTGCCTGGACATCAGGAATGGGATTGCCTTGAAAAACTTTATATGTGGTATTATCTGAAAGCTGACGCACTCCCTCTGCCACATACTCCCGCCGATCAAGTACCACTGTCGTGGAGCCCTTGTCGGCAGGGAGAATGACGATGGAATGGTCAGCCTTCAGATCATGGATGGCTCGGGATTCAGCTGCGGTAATGTTGGGAGTAGGATTAAGGTTTCTCAGGAAGGAATGGGAGGCAAGGTTGGAAGTAAGGAATTCCTGGAAGGTTTGAAGAGGGTGATTTTGAGGAAGAGCAGGTGGGTCTCGCTGTGACGGAGGACGGAACTGTTCTAGGCAGGGTTCGATTTGAATGATGTCTTGGGGAGCTGGATCATTAGGAAGAGGATTATTTTTCCTCGTGGCAAAGTGATATCTCCACCAAAGACTGCGAGTATAGGATAGTAAATCTTTCACAAGGGTTGTTTGGTTGAATTTGGGAGTGGGGCTAAAGGTCAGCCCTTTGGATAGGACAGAGGTTTCAGATTGGGAGAGAGGTTTGGAGGAGAGGTTGACCACTGAATTGGGATGTTGTGGTTCCGGATTGTGTGGATTGGAATTTTGAGGTTTGGGAGGGAGAGGAGATGGGAGTGGGAGATTGAGTAGATGGGAGAGACTGGGTTTGTGTGCAATCAGAGGAGGTTGAGGTTTACAGGAGAGGTTATTGAGGGAGAGAGTGTTGCCTTTCCGGAGGTGGGTGACCAGGAGATTGGATAGTTTTTTGAGGTGCTGGGTGGCATGCTGTTCTAATTTGTGGTTGGCCTGAAGGAGGATATTCTGAACTGCAGGTGTAGATGTAGGAGAGGAAAGGTTGAGGATTTTGATTAGGGATAGGAGTTGACAGGTGTGCTCATTGGCGGAGTTGATGTATAGGTTAAGGATTAGGCGGGTGAGGGATACGGATTGTTCAGTTTGGAATTGGTATAGGGCGGGTTACAGCCAGAGATGGGAACTTTCAGTGTGAGGCCCTTGGGGGTGATGCCAAATGTTAAACAAGCCTGAATGAATAAAATATGTGACCTTAGTCTGGCTAGGGCAAAGCCATGATGGCGGAGGGAATGTAGATAAAATTTGATGGGGTCAATGTAGGGTGACATGAATAGTATGGGGGAAAAACTGTTGGTAGAATAAGGTTGAAGGGTAAAAATAATCTATCGAATGAATAGAAGTGAAAACGCGTAGAAAAAAGATCGGAAATGTCGGAAAAACAGACGGAAATATCGAAAAACGGGAATTGAAATAATCGCAAAGTTGCTATGAAATGCCGAAAATAGTTATGAAATGAATACGTGTAGAAAAAAAGAACGGAAATGTCGGAAGAACAGACGGAAATATCGAAAAACGGGAATGGAAATAATCGCGAAGTTGCTACGAAATGCCGAAAATTGTTAAGAAATGTAAACGCGTAGAAAAAAGATCGGAAAGGTCGGGAGAACAGACGGAAATATCGAAAAACGGAATGGAAATAATCGCGAAGTTGCTGGAAATGCCGAAAATTGTTATGAAAAGCCGAAAATTGTTATGAAGTGCCAATTAACAGGTTATAGTAAATGAAGTTGTGAGATGATGTTAATGCAGTAAAATGAGAAATGTAGATGAAAGGGGGATATTATCGAGATACAGTTTTGAAGGCGGTATCTGCGAGAATATTAAAAAAATAATAATAATGACGTAGGTCGTTTTGTTTGGATAGGCTCGCAAGTCAAATATTACTGATTGTTGTACAGATTGTTGTATGTAGTCTAATTCCCTGGAGAAAATTGAATTATAAACTAAGAAGGGAGGTAAAAATAGAGTGAGAGTACTATGTAGAACATAAACAGAAGGAGAAAGTAAGAGGACAGAAAAGATTTCGAAAGGTAACAGAGCAATAACAAACGATCGTGATTGTTAGATTCAAATTGATGAAACGAAAATTATAGAGGGAAACTTTCCCGGTGGGATAAACAAAAATAAAAATAGAAAACAGATGACTTACCAAAAGGACCGGCTCGTCGATAGAAACAAATAAAATCACACACAAACACACATACAAGCTTTCGCCACCACTGGCAGCTTCTTCAGGAAAAAGAGGAAAAAAGGGGAGGAAAAGGGAAGGATATGGGTTTTAAGGAAGTGGAAAAGGAGTCATTCCAATCCCAGGAGTGGAAGGACTTACCTTAGGGGAAAAAAAGGAAGGTGAACAAAAACACACACACCCACACATTTACACAGACGCAAGTACACTTAGGCAGACACACTGTAGAACTGTAGAAAGCAAAGAAGTTAGAAGTTAGACAGAGATGCCACTTGAGGCAGAGGCTCTGTCCAGAGAACCAAGGCAAAGATGTTAAGATGGTGGGTGGGAATTCAAATTTAGCGGAGGTTGAGACCAGGTGGGTAACGGGAAGAGAGAATATGTTGAAGGGCTAGTTCCCATCTCCGGAGTTCTGAATGGACAGTTTGTTGATAGTCATTCCCACATATAACACTTCACAGTGCAGACATGTTAGTTGGTAAATCACGTGGGTGCTATCACAGATGGATCTACCCTTAATCGTGTACAACTTCCAGGTTACAGGACTGAATTAAGTGGTGGTGGGAGGGTAAATAGGACAGGTTTTACACTGGGGGTGGTTACATGGGTAGGAGCTGGAGGGTAGGGAAGGTGGTTTGGGGATTTCATAGGGATGAACTAGTAGGTAATGAAGGTTAGGTGGGCAGCAGAAATACAATATAGGTGGAGTGGGAAGGACAACATGAAGGATGGATCTCATTTTGGGCCAGGATTTATGGAAGTCGTATTCCTGCTGAGAGCCACATTAAGAGTCTAATCCAGTCCCAGAAAGTATTTGGTGACAAGAGGGGCACTTTTGGGGTTTTTCTGTGGGAGGTTCTGGGTTTGGGAGGTGTCTATCATGCCATATACTGTGAACTATCTACTGCATAGTGATATATTTCTGTGGGTGTGTTTTACTCATCCTCCAAACCCAGAACCTTCCCCACTCATTATTCTGTATCGTATCTTATGTCTTCCTTGCAACTGTGTGTCACCACTTACAATATCCCCTTAATAATTACATTTTATTTGTACTTATTTTTTATTTTTTCCTATTTTTCCTAACTTTATTTTTCCTTTTTTTCTAACTTTATTGTTTCCTTTTTTCCTATTTTTATTTTTCCTTATTATTATCATTTCAAATATCCACACTTCTCTACACTTCCCTTTTATCCTTTCCCGCCCCTCCCCTTCACTGCATTCATTGCTGCAATTCCAATTCCATCATGCAATGCGAAACTTTCCATCACCACCTTTACGCGGCATCCTTCCCTCTCCTCTCCCCACCTCACTCACAGTCTAGATGCTTGTGTCACTGGAGTGGTTGGACATGATGGTTGGGTATGTATAGTTGTCTGAATGATTGCATGAATGTATGTGTTTCTTTTTCTGACGAAGGCCATGGCCAAAAATTTAAGTTTTGTGAATGTGATTATCTATTTTTGTGTCTGTTAGCAGCTCAGCAAGCCTCTTTATGGTGAGTTGTTAACTGTCCACCATTATTGATATTCAAACTCATTTCACACTCTCTGTAACATCTCAGTTGTACCAGTTTGGATAGGTGCAGTTATTCCTTCTTTTAGTTCCTCAATGCCAGCTGGCAGAGGTGGTTGAAACACAATATCTTTAATATATCCCCATAAAAAATAAATAAAAATTTTAAAAACTAAAAAAATAAATAAAATCACAGGAGATGAGGATAAGTCTTCTTGGAGGTTAATGATAAAGTGCTCTATCATGAGCAGCCTCATGGCTGATCCATTGTTTTGGGTACCTTTCACTGAAATATGCTTTGGGTGCCTTTCATTGAAATAGGCATAGCCAGGGTGTCCCATCCTGTTTCAGAATGAGTTGATGCAATTCTCCTTCATGTTGAAAAAACAGCCAATTCTATAACATTTTCAGATAGGTCCAGCCACATTTGAACCTTTGAATAAAAATTAATTAGAAACTTTATTGGCTGAAATGGAACAGAAAAAGTTCACCTTAGGTAACTCACATTCCTGCTGAATAGTTTCCTGCAATTCTCAGTGCCACATATATATCCATTGTGCTAACTGACATTTCTGATTGTTTGAAGTGTTACCTCATCACTCAATGCAAGCTTCAAACTCATCTATTTCCATTTGCTGAAGGACAAAATTGCAAGACTCGAGTCTTTTCACCTTATTAGCTTCGGAAAGGGCTTGAAAAAATTTCAGACAATAAGGTCTCATCACTTACATTTTCCTTACAGATCACCAAATGAAAGGTTGTGGAATTTGCAGCTCTCTACTAGCTCCGCGGGTCGAAAATACGATCTAGATGTTCATTAGAAGAGGTAAGACTACTAATGGAAGAAGTCATACCAATGAAATTACTATTGAAATTCCACTCAGCCCTTCCATTGAAATTAAGAAAATAATAAACTCACTAAACAGTAAAAGCTCACATCAGAGTAAAACTTTTCTTTAAATAAATCATTTTAATTCTTAAGCTGTATTTATTATTCAACTGGTTTTGCTTGTTACAAGCCTCATAAGGAGATAAAAGCTTTAATCAAAAAGACTCAAAATAATGCAACAGTAAATGAAGTGAAGTACATGACAATCCTCTATATAATTTTCTATTTTTATATTTGTGACAAGCCGTAATGTGTCATTTAGTATTATTTTAAGTTTTTTGGTTTATGCCTTTATCTTCTGATGATGCTCGAAACAAGCAGAGCTGATTGAATAATAAAGTGGCATAACATACACCTTAAGGCTTAAAATGATTTATTCAAAATACCAGTCACCAGCATAAAGTATTACTAAAGGCTTGTTCCTAACTGATAAGTAGGATCCTCAGCACCATATATAATAGCTATCAAAAGCAAGGTATTTGCCCTGACAGACTGAAATATACTATCATAAAACCATCGCCTAAAAGGGGATATGTCCGATGTCAACAAGTACTGCCCTATATCACTTCTGACAGTATTATCCAAAAATTCTTGCAGAAGTAATAACTGCAAGAGTAACTTCACACATTTTTAATAATAACGAGCTAACAAAATAGCATTTAGGTTTCCAGAAGGAATTTTCAGTAGAAAATTTTTATATGCTTTTACTAGTCCAATATTAAATGCTATACATCATCTGCTGAGATTTTTTTGTGATTCTCAAAGGCTTTTGATTTTATTAATCATGGTATTCTTCTAGACAACTCAAGTACTGTGGTATGAATGGGACAGTCTACAAATGGTTTAATTCTTACTTTGATGGAAGACTGCAGAAAGTTGAAATAAAAGGTTCACATAACGTGCAAAAACAGGCTGTTTCCTCAAACTGGGAAGCTACCAAGAACTGGATCTCCTAGGGCACTGTCTTGGGTCTTCAGCTGCTTTTAAAATATATCAATGACTTGCCATTTTATATTAATGAAGATGCAAAGATAATACATGTTGCCAATAATACACATATTGTAATCACACCTGACAAATTTTGATACAGATCTGTCACCATTTGCAATTTTCCAACTGCCCCTGAAAGTCTATTTACAAAGCGGTGCTTGGCTCAGTGGTAAGAGATTGGATTTTTATTGAAAGGTTCAGAAGTTTGTTCTGCCTGGCAACATATATTTTTTTCATATTCATGGAATATATGACATCAACTGCGAATGGGCAAAGCTGAAAATGTGTACCCAGCTAGGATTCAAACCCAGGTCTCTCGCTTTCTAGGCAGTTGCGCTGAACACTACACCACTGGAGACACACTGATCACTGCACTTTCAAAGACTACCAAAGCATGCCTCCTGTCAGACACAAATTCCCAGCAGTAAGGGCCCCAAACTTCCCCACCCCTCCCCTAAGTAAAGGATCATTGCCTGTCATCGGAACAGACACCACACATATATAAATATTTATTTGCTCCTTGGCAATGCACTACTTAATTCACAATTAACTGCAGAATCACATATGTTACTTTGTATTTATATGTGCACAAAATCAGCATGAGACGTCATTATTTAAAACAAGCATATTATCTTGCAAACTTGGGACTGTGAATGGTTTATAAGGCAAAAAAGGAGAAGAAATTGCTTCCCGAAAAGCTTGCATCAAACTACATTCCATTATACATCACCAGCTGTCACTGCAAATATTCAGCAAAATGCTGTGTTACGCTAGTTTTGCTGTTAGCTGCGTGACTGTGCGATGAAAGAATCTGTTTTCAGAATGTCAATCAAGTTTATTTTTCTATGGAGACATTAAAAAAAAAACACTTAACTGCAAATGGGCAGTGTTCATAACGTGCGCAAGATGAAGTCAAAATTATTGCTTCCCCTGTTTCTTCAATGAAAATCACCCTGGTACATGTAATTGATCAATTGCAAAAGAATGGAAGTATTGATTTACATACACTATGTCCCCAAGTACGCATTAATTACAGTTCCTTTTTAAATGTTTGTAGTCCCAAATTTCATCCAATGCCCTTTCTTTTTTTGCTTATATAAATTAATAAAATAACCTGTATGACGTTGCGGTTAACTGTGATGTCAGTCTACATCTTCACTAATACTCTGCAAACCACTGTGACGTGTATGGTAGAGGGTACGTCCCACTGTACCAGTTATTAGGGTTTTTCCCATTCTATTCACATATGGAGTGTGGGAAGAATGACTGTTTAAATGCCTCTTTGTGTACTGTAATTAATCTAATCTTGTCCTCAAGAGCCCTACAGGAACAATATGTAGGTGTAAGCAGAGCCAAGGAAAAAAAAAAAAAAAAAAAAAAAAAAAAAAAAAAAAAAATTGCTGTTGGGTGGAGTTGAACTTGCGACCTTCTCAATATGAATCCGATCTTTTACTACCGCTTCTTAAACTCACTTGGCCATCTGGAGTTCCCACTTGAGGCACTCTCGTGTCTCACCACACCCTAAATGTACCATAAAGTTGGACGAATTCGGCAATGACGAGTAGGTGTCCATTCCTTGTAAGTTCATTATGGCACTATGAGTACAACTCATAAGTATTCCACTGATGTATCTATAAAAACAGATGATTTCATAATGTATAATTTTCTTTTGTTTGAAAGTTGTAGTTTGCTGCCCTTACTTACGTCTAATTCACCATCCAAATAAAGAGCCAAAGTGGGCCCCAACTGCTTCACTACCAATACACAAAGAATTGCCATTGAAATCCCATTGTAATAGTTGTGCTCAAGAACATATATTTCCTTGGAAAGAAGATATGATGACACGCCTGTTGCAAGTGCATATGGTCCTGCAACAGAAATATCTTCATTATGAACAAAGTCAGTATCAATAATATAGTAATAAGGACAGTTTACAACTTACCGCAAAGACATAACGATGAGCCACAACAGGAACATACAAAAAGACACACATACATAACACTTCAGTTATCAGCCATGGCCTTCTTCAAAAAATAGAACATTCATGCAATCACACAGTCACACAACCTTCGGATTTGAAGTGCGACAGCTGGAGCTGACAGTTATGTGACTGTGTGATTGCGTGAATATTCTATTTTCTGAAGAAGGCCATGGCCGATAGCTGAAGTGTTTTGTGTGTGTGTGTGTGTGTGTGTGTGTGTGTGTGTGTGTGTCCATTTTTTTTTATGTGCCTGTCGCAGCTTGTTATCATGTCTTTTCAGTGAGTTGTAAACTGTTCTTATTACTATATTGTTAATTCCAACCTGGAATTTCCATTATTAGTTTCAAAATCAGTATTAAACATACATCAGATATTTTGTAACTCTGAAACATGAATTTTATTACATACAAGACATTGAGCCATTTCATCTTTTTCTAGAAACTAAAACTGTCTGCCCAACTTTGCACTAATGCAACATGCTGCTTATAGGCCTAAGCACAGGCAAATGTGCTGTCAGGAGAGAAGATGCAGATAGCATCAGACATAATGTTATTATGACTTATGCAAACTTTATAGAAGAACATAACTCAGTCAGTTAAAAGTTGTTCGGCTGTTTTTTTGTATTTGTTGCAGCATGCATAATTCATAATGACATCATGTCTGACATCAGGATCTACTCTACTGACGGCACACTTGCCTGCGCTCGGGCATCAATGAAGAAAAAAAAAAAAAAAAACTTACCAGAACTATAAAGAATCAATCATAATTTTAAACAATGTACCACAGACATTTCATTATGTTGTGAGGAGAAGAATATCAGATTCTCCTGTAGATCAATAACTCACATGTGCACCATACAGAATATGGAAATACAGTATCCTATAGCTTTTGTTATTGTCTTCAGTCTGAAACTGGTTTGATGCACCTCTACACACTACTCTATTACCTGCAAGCCTCTTCACCTCCAAATGACTGCAAACCTACACCCACCTGGACATGTTCGCTGTATTCATATTTTGATCTGTCTACATTTTTTAACCCCCCTCCCCCCATAATGCCCTCGAATACTAAACAGGTGACCCCTTGATGTCACATAATGTATCCAATCGATCACTTTATTTAGTCAAGTAACGACATAAATATTATTTATACCCAATAATGTTCAATAGATTGCATAACTAATGAGGAGGTACTGAACAGAAGTGGGAAGAAAAGGAATTTCTGGCCTGCCTCAACTAAAAGAAGGGATCAATTGGTAGGACACATTCTTAGCCATCAAGGAATTGTGAGTTTGCATTGGAGGGAATAGTGTGGGGTAAAAATTGCAGAGGGAGACCAATAGATGAACACAGCAAGCAGATTCGAATGGATGTGAGTTCTACATCTACATATTGCCACAAGACCCACAAGTTATCTGACTGCCGGCGTGGTGCCATGGATAGCGTCAATGCGGTGCTGAGGCTCAATCCCATCCACCGCCAAAAATTTACTTCTTTATAATTATCATTTCCAGGATGTTCTATATGTTTCTTATTTTCACCTGTAATTTCTACATGTTTATTATGTTAACTATTCTTATAATTTCTGGTACAATCTGTCTGTGTATAAATAGCACAGCACACTGCCCAAGAGGAAGTCAGTGCTGTGTGTATGTTTCAGTTTGCAATAAACTTACTTTCAGTATAAGTGCTGTGTTCAGATGACAACCCTCCCTTTGTAATCAAGCCTGCTTCCATTTCAACATGACATTGTTCGGTGGAAGTGCCGGGTATCATGTGCAACAGCTGCATCACCCTGGCTCCGATTAGGCAATGTAAAATCCATCACTTACACAGACTAGAACCAGAATACAAGGGATATATCGAGTATATCCTTCTGAAAACAACGAAGAGAAGCTGAATGACTGGGAAACGTTTCCAGACGGAACTCAAGAAGATGTTTGGTGACCGCCAGCGACAAATCCGCTCGGCGGAAGAACAACTGAAGAACCGGGCCCAACGGCATGGTGAGATGACACAGTCACACATACAGAATGTTTTGGCCCTGTGTAACATAGTCAATCTGAATATGACTGAGGCCGACAAAATCACGCACCTGATGAAGGGTATTACAGAAGACATGTACCTAGCTCTTCTGATAACAAATGGTACCAGCGGAATGAAGAGTTGCAACAAAGAAGGGTTGGATGAAAGAAGTATGGCAGACTCCCCAATGTAGTCCCAGCATAACTTTGCTTCTCTCATATGACAAATTGTGAGAGAAGAATTACAACAGTTTATGGCAGCTGGGACTATTAGACTGAGCGAGCATCAGATTATGGCCATGGATGTAAGCCCTGTAAGTCAGCAGGGAGCCGACGCCACTGAGGAAGAGGTATTTCAGACATTAGCCCCTGTCTGCCCCACCAATCGCTTCCAACGTGAAGAATGGCATCACCCTGCTATGACTTACACTGCAGCCACCAAATGACATCCTATGAAACAGCCGACACTGCCACAACCAACTCCCACAGCAACTATGACACCCCTGCTGAAGAACAAACATCTGGAGGACAGAAGACAACACACATCGTTTCCACAGTGGGCGCCTTGGACATGTTGTACGCTACTGCAGAGAGAGAGAAAGCGAGTATTCAACGATTATTTTGTCAAAAGATGTCAGCGATCAGAGTAGTTCTATCCCAGGCAGTCACCTGCTGATGAATTCAGTCAACCTACGGGAAGAAGCCCATCGCCGTACCCTGGACGAGTTCGCTCCCCAATGCAAAACTGCCATTCACCATCGCCATACAGAGGTACCAGCCGCTCTCCTAGCCACTGCACCCACGAAAACTAATCAAGGCGACCATCTATGGAGGTGAGGCCGCCGCAGATGAAAATCCTCCAGGAATGACAGTCGCTAAGATTTCGGGAAATTTCATCGACACCATAATCGATGGCCAACCTGTTCATACACTGGTTGATTCAGCAGCTTCTTTGTCTGTATTGTTGGATAATTACTGCTGTACACTAAAGAAGACAAGGTTCTGTGATATGGGAGCAACTGTGCTGAATGTCGCAAATGGGAATACATCCAGCCAGCAAACTCTTGTGTTGCAAGAATAACCATCAACAACAGGACCCAGTTATTTGAATTTGTCGTTTTAAAAGAATGTAGTCATCCTTGGATGGGACTTCCTTCAGACATCCCAAGCTATCATTGACTGTAGAAGATCCAAGCTGTAAATTGAGGAAGTCATTCTGATGGATACACGTAATACAGAATTTTCTGGGAAGTTATTTGCCATTGACAATGTGACCATACCGCCATTGACAATGAGAAGAGTTCCAGTCACAAACACAGATGACCGGTTAAACTGTGAAATGCTTGTTGATAGTAAAAAGTTTATTAGGCCCACAAAAGAAATTTACACACCAGCAGCTATCATAAGCAATACTGGTGGTCAAGGAGAGATTTGGATCACCAATTGTCAAGAACAGTCAAAAACTTATCCCCAAAGGTATGTGTATCGGGACAGCTGAACCAATCCAGGATGGTGAGCTCAATGTCATCAACAAAGATCCATACTCTGCTGTTAGTACAGACAACATGCTGGAGGAAACAACAATGGAACTGCCAATAGTTAGAAATTAAGCATGACAACTGAATTCTAGTACTGATTTTTAAATCTTCTATGAATATAAATTCAGTGCAAACAAGTTTCGTGATCTTAAAAGTTTGAAAGAATAAATAAATCTACAAAATACCTTTGCAATCTGCACACTAAGTACTTTTCACAGTTCTGAAATGGCTTCATGGCAATAACAAGTACACACACGTCGAATTAACGTGGATTTCTTGGTGTCTGAATGTCCTGTGTATCACTCATGGAATGCCTACGATATCTCACTATAAAATTATTTAACATTTACATCCTATTCATTAAGAATCAATTTTTCCAATTTCCAAAGTATCTACTCCTCTTTTTGACTCTTCTTCTTTGAAAAAAAAAAAAAAAAAAAAAAAAAAAAAAAAAAAAAAAAAAAAAAAAAAAAATGTAATCTTCTCCTTTCTAGGACTTCATTATGTAATTACTTTTTATTTCATCAAAATGAAACCGTTTGTAATAGAGTGAAAAAAATTGTTGTTATGTTTTAGAGCATCTTAACAACATCTATCTCAAAATTTTTCATACAAATTTGTTTTAAGGGGAAGGGGAGTATTAAAAATCCTCAAGATTTAAAATAAAAATCTAAATGAAAGTTTAATTAATTAAATTTTACTGTAATATTGTCATGTGGGATCCATCCCAAAAGGCTTTATCTTAAACACTGGCTGTGATAGAGTAGTAATTCTTTTTAAAAACATGTACTTGAGTTGACAGATTATTTGGGTTGGAGATTCGGAAGATTCGATTCAGGTTTGGATTTCGGCACTTGTTTTATTTAAGATTTGGTATTTGGCTTTGATTTGCTACAATTTACCTAATTTTAATGTAAAAACATTTACATCCACCACATCGACTTGTTTACAAACCATAAGGACCAAACCTATTTCATATTGGCCACCCAAATGCGACTCCTGTTCGCCTTCATCTCCCATGACTCATGCCACACGACAACTGTGGCCAGAGACGGCCCCGGCATAGGCAAGAGAATATTGTGTGGTTAAGTCAGGTTTGATTTTAGCTTTGCTTCACTGCCCTTTTCCATTAACGCAATAGCTGGCACATTTAAAGACATAGGATTTTATTTGCATTTTTAGGTAAGTCTGACACCTTGCTTCCCGAGTAACAGGTATTTTATTCATTAAGCTGCAGTTTTTAATGGTACCTTATAAGTTCAATTTTATACCCCACACCTATCCCTCAAACATGAAGGTGGTATATGAGCTGTAGTTTAACTCTCTACAGGTCTGGTCATCATTTGTAACTTAAAAGGCCATGTGCGGTCATGGTGACTGCGCTAATTTTTGCTACTTTAAACATTATTTCTATATGTACAAATGTTTCAACACTTCATGAAAGTGTTGTGGGTAAAAAACGAAAACAAAAGACAACTTGAGAATACTCTTTTATTTTATAAACGAAAAAGAAAATGAAGGAATTATTCACAAATCGGTTACAGTATACATCTTAATAAACAAGTTTTTGAATAAAGCAACAAACTTGTTTTGAACATTTTTTAACAATTTCATAATTGAGGTGCCTTTTATACATAAGAAATTTATGAAATTAATTTGACAATGTTTAGACATTGTTTGGCTACAGTCTACACATATAGGTTTTAGACACATAAAACAAGCATGAAAGTTTTTCTCTTTTTTTATGGTCACAAGTATAACATGTTTCCCTTTTTTCCCATTTTTTTCACCTTTGGGTTTCTATTCTGGAACAATGAGGATTTTGTGAATGACTTCACGTAGTTCTCGCAGTATGTGCTGATTCTATGCACAACAAATCATATTTACTCGTGCAAGCAGTTCAGCAAGTTGTTTTAGGAAATCAAACCTTCGCATTTTTTGCTCGCAAACTGTATTGTAAATCACGAAGGTGTTTGAGCCACCAATGTCAAGCAGTAGGTAGAAAATCACCAGTGGCCATCATCGAGTTCTTCCTGCCATGTTATAATTGGCACAACACTGATCCAGTAAGTCCACACCAACTTGTTGGCATTATAGTACATAATTATTTCTGGTTTCTTTGGTGTACTATCTACAGTAAAAACTGGTTTTTCTTTATTGTTCACACATAAGTTAGACATTTTCTTTGAAGTTCCTGTATTAATTCTATTGACGTCAACCAATTGTCAGCTGTTACGTTTCTGTTACTTCCAATGATATGTTCAGCAAGTTTCGAAACAGTCTGACTTGGTTTGTGGAATATTTTCTTCTGGCAAATAGTTTCCAACTGAGTCTTTTCCAGCATATATATAGGAAGTATGTAAGTATCCTGTTTCAGCATCTGTGAGGCATAAAATTTTTACACCATACTTGGCTGGTTTCTTCGGCATAAACATTTTGAATCTGTAATGGCCATGAAATGCTACTAACATTTCGTCAATGCAAGTTGATGTGCCGATACAGAAAATACTCTTTTGAATTAGAAATAAAAGCATCTAAAACCTCTGTTATGGGAGCTGAAGGGTCTGTTTTGCACCTTTTTTCCTTTTTTGTTTGTGGTCATCAAAGCATTAGGCCAGTAGCAAAGTTTTCAATCTATTTTTAGAAATCATTGACCTGTAAATGTCTCTACCAGTCCCATTGGAGCTGTACCAGTTCGTGAAGTCTTCATGATTTTCTTTGAAAATTGCAAATTAATATAGCATACCAAACAATTCTCTCACTCTACAACATCTACATTGAACAATTACTTTTGTTTTCATACTTGCATGTATATTTATTTAAATACTACAATAAGTTTTATCACTTCAACTGATTTCATCTGTCCTCCCCTGGGATTTTCTTTTAGGCTCTTCCTCATCTGAAGTTGAATCTGAACCTGCCTGCCTGTTCAGATTATGAATCATGAGATTCTTGAAGTATGTAATTCTATGGAATATCAGCCACTTCTGTATCACTCCAGTCATCATCTGTAGAAATCAAGTCTTCTTCAAGCCACTTTCTGATCTGTTCACAATTATTCATATCCATTCCTGTTTGCATACAATGAAAACAAGTACACAACGGGCCAGTTGCAGTCACACTGACTGAAAACCGAGTGACACAACAGATCAGGTGTGGTCACGGTGACCGAAAACTGGGCAGAAACAAAATAACAGAACAACGAGTATGTGCACAATTGCAACAATTGGACAGGCAACAATAACAAACAGAATGAGGAAGCTAGGGGGAGGCTCGAAGCCATCAAGCTACAGTGTGAACTGGAATGGACCAAAAGAAACCTGCATCAGTCACAGTGACCGCTCATGGCCTGTAAAGGGCTAACCAGCTTAAATCTTCCCCATAACAAGTATGTCCTACATAAGGACATTCTTATGTACTTTTATGTCTATTGCTGTGTTTAAAACAAGTTTTTATTTCCCAAAATGTCTGATGATGTCTAAAACAGGCAAAACACATCATATGCAAAGAAGAAAAATATTGTATTTGTGCAACCAAGACTGTTTTTTTGCCAAAAGCCTATGTATGGACTCCATTCACCTCCCTTTTTTCATTTCCTCCATTCACCTCCCTTTTTTTATTTCCCCTGTCCCCTCTCTCTTTGCCCTCCCTCCCTCATCCCTACTATTGTCATCCATTCATCTTTTTTACAGCCACTGTCTCTCTGCTAGCTCCACAACAGTGACTCTGCTCTCACTCTTTCTCTATCATTGGCACTCTTTTCTTTCAGGGCACGAACTTGGATAATGTTTGCATGCCAAAACTTTGGTGAGGGAGCCTGAATGAGGAATGAGGAAGCTTTTCCCCATATTTCCGTTTGAGACTTTAAACAGGAATGTTTGCATTTTTGTGATGGAACAGTATGTTTCAGCTGGATCCTTTCTTTTCCTTGCTTGCTTCTTTTCCTTCCTTCCTGCTTGTGTGACACAAATTTCCAAGATTAGTAAAGATTTGACAATTGTTTTATATACTTCAATACATTTATATACAGGTGATGATGAATAACAAAAAGAAATTTATTCATTTATGTAGATGAAGATTTATCAAGAGAGTATGTCAGGCTATACAATGTCTAAATTCAAATTTTACACCATTTTTCTTAAAATGGATTGATGTTTAACTATGGATGTCAATACCAATTTAACAGAGGTGGGCACATTACACACATACATCTACCAGATTTGAAATAAAAAATCTAGGTGAACAGATTGTGAGATACTTGTGCTTTCAATCTATATTAATACAAATCTAAATGTTCAGTTCTGCAAAACTTTTAATCGTTGAAAGATTTTTTCCAATTGTTTTGAATTTTTGATATGGTGCATTCTAATATAGTGTGCCAATATGATGGGTGGAGGGGTTATAAAGTGGGTAGACAAAGTGGTGAAGGCTTGTGGGCACCCTAGCAAGGGGCAATAGATCAGTAAATAAAAGACAGCATTGTAATAAAAATTTGCTATATTCTGAAAATAGGGCATACATAGGAATTCACCCTGGGGTAAGATGCCAATCTACTGTTTAGTGGATTAGTTGTGCTAGGTCGGCCAGAGATGTGTCCGTGTGTGCATGAGATGCCTCTGAGTGACTGCATGAATGAATATGAATCTTTCCCTGACAAACGTTATGGCCAAATACCAAATATTATGTGCCGAGATTCCTTATTTTACATGCATGTCTCCAGCTCAGCAATCATCTTTACAGTGGGTTGCTAGCTATCCTCTGTTATATACATATTTAAAAAAAAAAATGGGTATTTAAAAATATGAAGATATTCCAGTGCAATGTTGTGGCAAATTCCAAAGCATTTGACCAGTAAATTTCATAGATATAGGATTTTGAACAAACATTAAATACTTCTCAAGGTTTAAGGTTAAGCAGAAGTTAAAGAGGAGATTGATACAGGAGGAGGAAACTGACATAGAGAAGGAGGAGGGAGGAGATGGACAGGGCAGTGAAAGTGTGGCAAAGAGGACTGAAAGAGAAAGGAGCTGGCTGGACATGCTCAGAAAGAGGAGGAGGAAGGACTGAGAGGGGCAGGAGGAGATAGACAAAAAGAACAGAAGAGATGGGGAGGGGGAAGAAGAAGGAAATAATCAAACAGGGGAGAGGGGAGAAGGAGATGGGCAGAGAGAGGAGGTCAGTCATCAGGGAATGTGGAATTATATCAATTCCCACCCGTGATGTACGGCATTGTGAAATTACACAAATTACAGTTTTGTGCTATCTTTTGTCTTTCTTTCCATTTAATCTGAAACAAGTCAGAGAAACATGAGGCCGTGGAAAGATGTTTTAAAAAAATCTCAATATCGCCACTGAATTTAATTGCTGTTATGTATGAGCTAAAATCAACAATTTGCAAAGTCTAACCAAAGTGTTTTTGCCACTGCAAACTTTTAAAAATATGATGCAATACTTTACTTAATATGATAACACAAAATAACTCTAACAAATAATGAATATAAAATCAGTTTTTCATCAATCGAAGATACCAAACTGTATACTGTGCAAAAATCTAATTTTTTCATAGAGTATATTTCCTAAAATTGGGTGGTAAGTATCATAGCAACTAGGCTATCATCTCTCAGCGCAAGTGGCACTTGTCGTACCTGAACATCATGTTTTTTAGGTATATCTTGATAATGGACGAACATTTTCAAAAATGGAAATTGCATTATTAGATAAATGTATATAGAACATATTGCAAAAATTTGAGCCATTTATTATTTTTAGTTATTTAGATATTGCAGGACACAGTAAGAATATGGCTAAAAACTGGATTTTGTAACTTTCTGCATAAACTTTGCACGATTCTCTGGATCTTGGTAACGGATAGAGATATTGAAAAAAATTTAATAAGTAGGGCAAAAAGCATCTTAAGAATATGTGGTAATATTTTGATGATTTTCAATGAATGGGAAGTATACGAGTGGCTATCCCCATAGTTCGTAGTTTTGGAATCCAAAAATCATGCTAAATGTAGTTTCCTGTTATGAGGTCAGTGTTTCATACATCAGTCCACTTTAAATTTCATTTAACAACATTATAGAACTTTAAAATTTTTCAAGATTTCCTTGTTCTGAAAAAGAAGATTTTTTTCTATCTATAAAAACTATTTTATTTTACAGTTGGCTTTCTACAGTATGTCTGCCTAGGTGTGTTTGCGCCTGTGTAAATGTTTGTGTATTTGTTTATTTTATGAACACGTAGAAAACGCTTAAAGAATCTTGTATTTCATAATTGAACAATTACATGGTAAGGTACACACACGTTACATGAGTCACCGATAACAAAAGATACTGTTTGTATATTGCATTTGAAGCGCCGAGGCGCACCTTACGAAAAGCAAACAAACTCTGACAAGCCGGCTTGCTGCCGCACACTGCCGCAGCATCACAGCAGGTGGCGCTGGCGAAAATCACCCAATCTCCGACAGCGCCGACTGTCATAGCGAACAATACAAATTTATTATTTACTACATACATCCCCTTTTTTGGTAATCATTTCCACATGCCCAATGTCCATCATGTTGTCTTCGCATTGAAATGTTCGGGTAGGTGCATGTCCAAAAGGTTTGTAATGTCCAGGTTTGTACTTTCTTGTCATTATGGGCGAGTGTTAATACCTATACCGATGCATTCGACTTGTTTGGCTTATCAATTCAAAGAGATGTGCTTCAAATTTCGTCAGTAGTGCCTCAGGACAAAATCAAAATACAGTCACTTGTTTTCGCCAGAACTAGGTTGCGCAAAAGACTTCGTGGCACATGTATCTTTAAAAGAATCTGCTGTACCAAAATTTCGTAAAGCTAGACCAGTGCCTATTGCAATTCGTGATAAAGTTGCTGCAGAACTTAAACAATGGCAGGATAGTGGTGTGATTTCTCCTGTTTCTGCGAGTAAGTGGGCCTTGCCTTTAGTAATTATTACCAAGCCATCAGGAAAACTTCGTCTCTGTGCGGACTTCAAATCAACAGTGAACAGTCAAACAATTGTAGACACTTACCCCCTGCCCTGAGCTGAGGAACTAATGGACAAATTAGGACAGTCTCGCTTCTTTTCTAAGATTGATTTAGCAGAGGCATACTTACAGATTCCGCTCAGTGACGAATCAAAAACGTTTTTCGTCATTAATACTCGGATGAGCCTTTTTCAATTTCAACACCTATCCCCGCTATTTTTCAGCCCTTTTTGGAACAGCTGACAGTGTCTGTACCTTGCTGCTCGAATTATTTAGATGATATTGTGGTCTCAGGATGCACAGTTGAAGAACATTTATCAAACCTGGAGTGCCTGTTCAAAGTGTTGACTGCAGCAGGTCTACGTTGCAATAAAGCAAAGTGTTCGTTTTTTCAAACTGAAATAGAGTACCTAGGCCATGTGATTAATGCCCAAGGAATCCATCCCTTACAGTCACATCTTCAGGAAATCAAAGACATGCCTCCTCCTAAGAATGTGTACGAATGTGCAAGCTTAACTATTATTTCAAGTTTACTCCCAATGCCTCTCAGGTTGCAGCTCCACTGCATCGCTTACGTAGGAAGAATGTTCCTTTTGTAAGGTCTAAAGATTGTCAGGTTGCCTTTGAAAAATTAAAGTCTGCACTACTCAGTGAAGCATGTTTGATTCCCTTTGACCCACATAAGCCTGTAATGCTAGCAGTGGATGCCTCGTCGTACGGTCTGGGTGTAGTAATGTCACATCATATTGGATCTCACGATCGACCTATTGCCTTTGCATCCAAACTACTGACGCCAACGCAACAGAATTACAATCAGATAGAAAAGGAGGCCTTAGAAATCATTTACGGCATCACAAAGTTTCATCATTATCTCTATGGCAGAAAATTCTATTTGTTGACAGACCACAAGCCTCTCATGTCGTTGTTCTCACCCACAAAGCCAAATCTGCCACGAACGGCACAAAATCTCCAGAGATGGTCCTTGATATTGTCTAATTATCAGTATGAGATTTTGTACCGACCTACCAATAAACATGCCAATGCGGACACACTTCCCCGACGTCCGGTTGGCCAGGATGCATCGTTTGATTCTTCAGAAATGGCATGTTGCCAGATAGACTCCAGAGATGCTTCCGCAGTCGCAGACTTCCCTTTGAACTCTCGTCGAGTTGCACAGGAAACAGCTGCGGATGTGGACCTAAGTGTGGTAGCACGTTTTGTTCGCTCAGGGTGGCCTGCCAGAGCCAAAGACATTGATCGGCCTCTTGTTCGACATTATTTTGCACAACGTCATGCATTGTCTTTAAGTCAGTGTGTTCTTTTGTTACATACCAACAACAACCAAACAAGAGTGATTGTTCCTCGTTCCCTGCAATGAGAAGTCTTACGCCTCCTACATCAAGGACATTGGGGTATTGTTCGGACAAAGCAATTGGCCAGACATCATTGTACCTGGGTTGGTATGGACGCCCAGATAGAGAGAATGACGTCACAGTGTACAGTTTGTGAGGAGCATCAAGCGGCTCCTCCAAAACGTTTTCTCAGACTGGCCATGCCCCAAGGGACCATGGCAACGTTTACACATTGACTTTGCCGGACCTTTCTGGAATACGTGCTGGTTAATTGTTGTAGACGCTTTCAGCAAGTTTCCTTTCGTTATAGCCATGAACTCAACGACAGCGTCTAGTACAATCAGTGCCTTAACATCAGTGTTTTGCATCGAAGGTTTGCCTGAAACTATCGTCAGTGACAATGGACCTCAGTTTGATAGTGCAGAATTTCAACAATTTTGTCGTGTGAATGGCATTCAGCATATCACCACCACACCTTTTCACCCTCAGTCCAATATGAAGCAGAACGTTTCATTCGAACATTCAAGTCTCACATGGAAAAGATGAAAGGTCAGCACTCCAGGCAGCAAGCTCTTCAAATTTTCCTGTCTACGTATTGGTGCATGCCACGTGACGGCCCATCTCCTGCCGAGCTGCTACACGGCTGCCGTCACCTTACTCTCCTTCACCTGCTGCAGCCTTCCACGCACTAAGTCGGTTCGTTTGGTGCTTCATGTTTTCAGGTTGCTATGCCGGTGCTGTACAAGGTGTTTGCTGGACACAAAAGATGGATACCGGGCACCATTCAGCATGTGCTCGGTCGCAATATGTTTGTTGTACGTTCTTCCACAGGGTCAGAGCTGCGGCGCCACGCAAACCAATTGCGCCTGCACCAGGCCTTGCGATCCTGTCTTGGGTTTCTTCATTCCAGATCCAGTTCATTGCCAGGGAGCACAGCCACATCATTCGCCAATAGGGCCAGCGTCCCCGGACTACAAGATTGTCCCGATGGAGATCGACGCACCTCCGACGCCACCGTGGCTGACAGCGTCACCGAGAGGGACTCCGGGACCGTGCGTGCCCCGCCGCTTGGGCCACACACCTGAGAAGAAGATGACCTGCTCCCTCTGGGCGAAGGCATGCGCCCTTCCCCTCGTTTTGGTGGGTTTTCTGGGGGATCGCAAGGTGGATACCAGGACACGGATGGCGTCTCGATCCCAGCCTCAGCTATGACGCCCGTCCCACCAATAACGCCCCTGCCCAGGCCCTCCTCCCAGAGCCGCCGCCGTGGCCCTCAGCCCTACGCCAAGACGGCGCGGTGCTTTGGGCGGGGGGGGGGGGGGGTGATGTCGCACAAGTATGAAGTGCGCACCACGTACTTGCGCCGCCATGCACGCACGGCGAGGCGTTCTTACGACGTCAGCCACAAGTGCCCTCTGCTGCAACTCCGCTCGTGGCCACGACTGCTGCATCGGCCACTTGGGAATCAGATAGGCACCAGTTAAGACTTGGCTATCAGATAGGCACTCTATCTAATCTATGTATCAGCATTCTGCAGTCAAGAACTATGTAAAAGTTAAGTATTACTAAGTCTCTATGAAATATATATCTCGTTCTAATTTAGTCTGGTGTTTCTAGTTTCTGCTGTCCCACTGGCTGGTCAACTCCATACCGCACAAGCGTGCATCCTTTATTCCTGTGTCGGTCTCTTTCTACTCAGCCACCGACACCTATGACAACCAGCGGAAACGAGACACAAAAGTGGCGACGAGGCTGGGACAAAAAAGGAACACATTCTTTTTTGTTATTATAGGAGACATAGGTCCACTGTGACTGTTTTTATTGCACACTTCACTCAAGAACGGTAAAGTGAACTTACCTGAAAGTGTCAATAAAGATGTATCACACTGTGTATCATCTTTATTGACACTTTCGGGTAAGTTCACTTCATAGTCAATCTCCATTTTTTCGTCGTCGTTATCCGAGGGTATCGTAGTCATCCTAGGATGGAGCTGGTCCACATGTCTTGCTACGTCACCTTCGGCTGTGCTAACCTCGTACATATGGTTCCCTCTTTGAGCAGTGATATGTCGTTTTATCCACTTTGGATGATGTCCATAGCCTCATGCCCAAACAGAGGCGCCCTTACTATATCGTCCCTGATTTGTGTTGGTGGACTGTTCCTTTGAGGGTAATAGGAGGTGCAGTAATATCCAAGGTTATCTACCATGCAGCATTTCCTCGGGGCTCTGTTTACCAGTTGGTGTGAATCTGTATGATGCTAAAAAGCTGAGGAGTGATTCCTCCATGGAGGATGATGCTAGATGTTTTTTCATTTGCATTTTAAATGTTCGCACCAGCCTTTCCCCTCCCCATTTGATTGGAGGTGAAAAGGCGGTGCAGTGACACGGGAGATGCCTCTGCGTCTGCAGAATTGTGCAAAATCAGAAGAGGTGAACTGTGTACCATCATCGGACACGATGGTTTTAGGGAGGCCTTCAAGCACAAAGATCTTGTCGAGGGCCAAAAGGGTGGAGGCCATAGTAGTCGCCGAACATTTAAAGACAAATGGAAAATTTGAGTACACGTCTATGACCAGGAGCCAATAGGAATGAAGGAAAGGGCCAGCAAAATCTATATGAATTCGTTCCCATGGTTGTTCAGGTGTGGGCCACGGGGAGAGTGAAGATTTGGGTGCCGGAGCATTTGTGGTGCACGGGCTGCAGGCAGCTACCATGTGCGCAATGTCAGCATCTATTCCCGGCCAGTACACATGACGACGGGCTAGATTTTTTGTTCTGGAAGTACCCCAGTGTCCTTGATGTAGCAGATTCAGGACATCAGTGCAAAGAGCCAAAGGAACAACCACACTGGGTGTGACGTCATCGGTGGTCAGCAGGACCACCCCACGAAGTGTGGACAGACGCAGACGAAGATGATACTAGTTTCGGAGCGGATCCGATGCTTTTCCTGATGGTCTTTCTGGCCATCCGTGCTCGATGTGGTGGACAACCTGGTGGAGGACGGGATCAGCAGCTGTGGCTTCCGCGATGCGATGTCCGTCGATTGGAAATCCGTCCACCGCCACCTGAGCATCTTCATCCACGTGGAAACAGAGCAATTCATCAGCATCAAAAACGGGCTCAGGAGCCATAGGAAGATGGGAGAGAGCATTCGCATTCACATGCTGTGTTGTAGGCCGAAAATGAATCTCGTAATTGAATCTAGACAGGAATAAAGCCCAACGTTGCAATCTGTGTGCTGCTTTTTCAGGAAGAGATACCAACAGATGAAAAAGTGAGACCAATGGCTTGTGGTCTGGGATAAGGTGGAACCTAGTACCATATAGAAAGACGCTAAACTTTTTTAAAGCATAAATGATGGATAAAGCTTCATTTTCAATCTGGAAGTACCTTGCTTTTAAAGCATTGAGAGTCTTGGATACATAAGCAATTGGTCCCTCTGTGCTGTCCGGAAATTTATGAGAGATTACAGCCCCAATGCCATGTTGTGACGCATCAGCTGCAAGTATTAAAGCCAGCCCTGGACTGAACGTTGCTAAGCAAGGTGATTTTTGCAAATGAGATTTGAGTGTTTGAAAAGTCTTTTTGCATGCGTCAGACCAAACAAAAGGCACATTCTTCTTCAAAAGAAGGATGTGATATTTCCGCTACAGACGGTATGAATTTGTGATAATAGGCTATTTTACCTAGGAAGGCTTGTAAGTCCTTCGCGGCTATAGGTCGAGAAAGAGACTCTATTGCAGCAATGTGATCCTTTAAAGGACTGATACCCTCATGTGAGAGACGAAAGCCCAAGTATGCAATGGAGGGTTGAAAAAATTTGGACTTGTGAAAGTTACATTTAACCCCGCTTGTTGCAAAACAGTAAACACTTATTGAAGGTTCCTGAGTGTTCATCTGTGGATTCCCCTGTGACCACAATATCATCCAGATAGTTAATGCATCCCGGTACCGGCGCAAGAAGTTGTTCCAAAAATCTTTGAAAAATAGCTGGCGTGCTGGAAATGCCAAACGGCAACCTTTGGTATTGATAAAGACCAAAGGGCGTGTTGAGTACAAGAAATTGACGAGATCGCTCATCAAGAGGCAATTAATGGTATGCTTTAGACAAATCAATTTTTGAAAAATATTGTCTGCCCACTAATTTGGCAAAGAGTTCCTCTGGCTGCGGCATGGGATACGTGTCAATGATACTTTGTGAATTTACGGCATTTTTAAAGTCGCCGCAAATGCGAAGGGATCCATTTGGCTCGAGAACCACTACCAAAGGAGAAGCCCATTCACTCAAAGTTATAGGAAGAAGAACATCCGCAGTTGTAAGGCAATCGAGTTCTTGTTTAACAGAATCTGGAAGAGGGTACGCGTGAAAAAGTCGCGGGCGAGAACCATCTTTAAGCGATATGCGGGCTGAGAAAGCAACAGCATGACCTAAGCCTGTGGAGAATAGATCAGAGAATTCGGCAGATAAAGCCCCTATTCTGTCAAACGGAACAATGTCCGAAACCATATTTATAATGTCATCTACATAAAATCCAAAAGCGCAAAATGCACGAGGGCAGAGCATTTGGTGACGGCTTTCTCTGAAAAACCACCTTGCTTTTGTTTTGTTTCTGCTGAGAGGGGCAGCAACATCGTCACTTGCTCTGCTGTGAGTGGCGGCAGCAACGGCCCTATCTAACGCAACCTCTCCTACGTCACCCCATGAATCCAGCTGAGCGCCCACGGCGCGAGTAATTTCAAATGATTCTGCGATTGACAACACCTCTGCCATGGTAGGGTCATTTAATTGAAGTGCTTTTTGTCAAACCTCTTTGTCAGGGGCCGAGTGGAGAATAGCGTCACGTACCATTTGATCAGCGTACGATTCCTGATGGATTTTCGTCACAAAATTACACTTTCTGTTGAGCCCTTGCAGCTGTGTGGCCCAAGCTCGGTATGACTGATTTGAAAGTTTTTTGCACTGGTAGAAAGCTACCCTAGAGGCAACGACATGCATTTGTTTCTAATAAAAAGAATTTAGAAGTGCACACATTTTGTCGAATGACACGATGCCTGTTCCTGAAGTGGGGCCAATTGTGAAAGCAACTGATAAAGACGGGGCGAAAGCCAAGAGAGAAAAAGAGACTTACATAGGTTGGTGTCAACAACGCCGAATGCTGCCAAGTGTTGACATAGTCGTTTCTCGTAGTCAGCCCAGTCTTCTGCGGCATCGTCATTAGGCTGGAAACTCGGAATTGAAAGCTGTTGCCTCCTATCAAACTGTGGTGCATCGAGGATCGCCTTGACGGTGTTTGTAGGGAGCTCTGGAAGTTGCAGGACATGATCAGTGAGTACTTTTTGCTGTTGCAGAAATGCTTGCAGAAGTTCTTCGACGGTGGCAGGCATGATTGAACACGTTGTTTTGATATATCCCCTTCTCGTCGCCAATTTTATGAACACTCATAGAAAATGCTTAAAGAATCTTGTATTTCATAATTAAACAATTACACGGTAAGGTACACACACGTGACATGAGTCACCAATAACAAAAGATACTGTTCGTATATTGCATTTGAAGCACTGAGGTGCACCTTACGAAAAGCAAACAAACTCTGATGAGCCGGCGTGCTGCCGCGCACTGCCGCAGCACCACGGCAAGTGGTGCTGGCGAGATCACCAGATCTCCGACAGCGCTGACTGTCGTAGCAGACAATGTGAATTTATTATTTACTACAGTTTACCTTCCTTTTCTTCCTCCAGGTAAGTCTTTCCTCTCCTGGGATTGGAATGGCTCCTTACCCCCTACCTTGGAACCCTCATCATTTCCTTTCCCTCTCCTTCCCTTCTGCCTGAAGAAGCAACTGGGTTGCGAAAACTTGTGTTTGTGTGTGCGTGTGTGTGTGTGTGTGTTTTATTTGTGCTACTATCACCACCTGTGCTCCTTCGCCTGGTGAGTAATCTTCATCTATTTTTTATTTATATATTTTATTTTATTATTATTATTTCCTACCATTTTTATTTTTACCTGTGACTCCAGTCTTATTGTAGAATCGTGTAAACCAATCCTCTGGAATGAAACCATATTTGACTTTCACTGGATACTCTCTTCTTGTAGGATGAGGAAAGTTCACCAGATCTCTCTCTAGAGTGTTATCTACTTCAACTCCATATCCACTCACAAACCATTTCTTATATAGTGGAATTCGTTCAAGCCTTTCCATTATTGCTGCAGAAGTCTCTTCTGCAGTTTTCTTAAGCAGATTTGCTGTAAAAAGAGAAAAACTTATTACAACATTATACTAACCATTATGACGTTGCATTTTACATTACATATTATAGTAGTTTCTGTTCCCTTAGAGTGAATGTCCTAAATTGTAAAACATTATTATGTTCAAAATATCCACGGATGTACTGCTGGTCTATAGTGTCCAATGGGCACAATATTTCGGCGATCATACATGTCGCCATCATCAGGTGAACTTATGGACTGAGCTCCTGGAAACCCGTCAGCACGGAGATCCGCACGCTACGACGCCTTGAAGGGAACTGGGTTCTAGCCCGGTGACAGGCGATTTAAATACCCTCCGCCCGCAGAGTGCCCCCTCCATGGTTGCGAAGTGAAACCGACTGCAATGACGTCTGACATGACATTGATGTGTGAGGGCTCTGTCTGCCATGGGCATCACTATGTTATGTTTGCTAGATTTACTCTTAATTAACCCAATCGATGGATCCCAAGCTTTGCTAAGATTACAGCCATAGTCATGGTTTATGTGGTCATCATTAGTACGAATTTCAATGGCCTCTCTAATGATGCAGTCTCAGTATCTCAATGTCTGTACCAGAATCCTAGTGCATTCATACTCCATCGCGTGATTCTCCAACAAACAATGTTCAGTGACGGCCGACTTGCTCAGATACATCAAATGTGTGTGCATCTGGTGTTCAAGGCATTGATCCTCGACGGTACACGTCTGTCCAATATATGACTTGCCACACTGACACGGAATCTGGTACATGCCAGCCTTCGTCAAACTAAGATCATCTTTGGCGCTCCCCACCAGTGCACGAATTTTATTCGGTGGACAAAAGACAGTTCCAACCTGGTGTTTCTTCAAAATGTGGGCGACCTTCCCCGAGAGTGGGTCGGTATATGGAATAAACTCAGTACCTACCTCCTCCCTTGTTTTTTTATCCATTTACATAGGTTGTGCTGTATTGGTTGGACGGAGAGCCCACTGAATCTGTCATTATGAGTACCAATTTTTTCAGAATACAAATCTCAGGTGTTCCAATTCCTGGGGTAGACTCTCTGCGACGGAGATAGTGCACGCCCTATGTATTAGAGTTTTAAGTGTGTGTTGTCTTCCAATTCACACCGTGACCCAGGGTGCCATCAGCTCTTCTCTTGAGCAAGACGTCAAGGAACGGCAATTTACCCTCTGTTTCAGTCTCCATAGTGAATTTGATGTTGGGGTGTATGGAGTTCAGATGTGTAAGAAAGTCAAAGAGTTTATCCATACCATGTGGTCATATGACGAAAGTGTCGTCCACGTAACGGAAAAAGCAAGGAGGTTCCATTCAGATGACGCCAGGGTTCCTCCGCGAAATTCGCCATGTACAAATTAGCGACTACAGGGGAGAGTGGGCTACCCATGGCGACTCTCTCCGTTTGTTCATAGTATTTGCCATTGAAAAGAAAATATGTGGAGTCAAGACATGTCTAAAAAGTTTGGTGGTCTTCTCTTCAAACTTCTGAACAATCAAATCTAGTGACTCTTGAATGGGTACCCTTACGAGGGTAAGTGACCCTTACGAGGAAAATGAAAGGTTCACTGGAAACTACAGTCTCTTGAAGTTAAAACGTACATCTGCCAGAAATAATGGGTATTCGGTGGATGTACACTGTTTCATTCTCTTCCTTTCCCTATAGCTTTACCATAGGCTGATCCAAGGGGGGGGGGGGGCAAAGGGTCGTTTGCCAATCCCCGTCCAGCAGTTCTTTTTCTTTCTTATTTTCTTTTCTAATATGAAGCTAGAGCATTATCACTGCACTGAGACTTCAAAACTGTGAGACTTTTGCTTGATTGGGCGTGGGGTGACAAGAGATAGCTGGTACTAGAGGCTTTCTACAGAGGCAAGAGTTTAGCTGATGATGAGAGTTCTTTCACTGCCACCCCCTCCCCCCAGTAGGCCATCCTGGATCTGCCCCTGAGCTCTATAAATGTGAAAGGTTTTTACACATCACAGTATACATGATGTCATATTTATTGAAACATATGTCATAAAGTTGTATAATTTTGTAGATATATATTCATTTGTATAAGTGCTGCATGTTGGTAACATCTGTTATGAATACAGTTAGTAGTAAAGAAGTAATAGATTAAAACCTGATGCGTGAAGGGGATGGTTTTCCATGAAAGTTACTGTTTATGTTCTCATATCTCATGAACAATATATCGTAATGTGATTCAATTTCAAAGGCACATTCAGCTATATGTGTGTATACTGTCTGTAAAATTTCCTGTGGCTACAAATTGTAGTGTAGAAATTATAAATTGTAATGTCATACTAAATGCTATAGTTTTACTGTACTTCATGAACAGCTTTCTTCTTTCATCTTTCTGCTATGGTTGTCAGCAAGAAAAAGTTTAATGAATTTTTTAAATTATTTTTAAAGTTTTTTGAAAGGTGCTAAGTACTATCATTCTCATATAGTGTAATTATAAGGTCTTGCCACATTATGTGGCAGTTTCTTGCAACTCCTATTGTTTATGATGTAATATCTCCTGTTGACCAAGTGTGTGTGTGGTTCTCACCCCTCCAGCAATTGTTACCTAATGGTAAGGAATGTGTATACCAAATTTAGTTGAAATCGGTCCATTGGTATAGGTGAAAATGAGTAACATTGTCACTTAATGCAGCAGTTTTAGGCGCATCTAATTGTTTATGATGTCATATCTCATGAACTTTGTGTTCTATGTGATTCTTACACTTGTGATGACTGTCCTCATGGATTGAAGCTTATGTGTACTGAATTTCATAAAGATTGCAACAAAACTGTAGACAAACACACAAACATATGGACACTCTACTTTATATGCTGATAAAATAGAACAACATGTGTCAACAATGCAGAGCATGGATGGAGATGTGCGAACAAGAAAGACAATGAAATGTTCAAAATATGATTAATTGGATACTGCAATGTACCGATGGTTTATACAAGCATGAATTCAGGGGATTCCACTTTCAGGGCCTATAATAATGGCCAAGGCTGTTGAAATGAACAACAAACTTGATGGTGACTCATCTTTTAAAGCAAGTATCGGATGCCTCAACAAGTTTAAATTTCGTCATGGCATTCACCAACTTGATATCAGTGGAGAAAAACTCAGAGAGGATAGCTCTGTAATTGCTGAGTTCCGGGAACAATTTAAAGAAAAAATGGCTGAATTGAATCCATTAGGGAGCAAGTTTACAATTGTGATGAAACTGGGCTTCATTGGAAGGCTTTACCATGAAAGTCATTTCCATCACTCTCTGAAAAAGCTGCTCCAGGTTTCAAAGTACAAAAAGATTGAATCACTGCTATGTTTTGCATAAATGCGACCAGCAATCATAGACTATCCCTACTTGTGACTGGGAAATCAAGAAAACCTCGCGCATTCAAGAATCTGAATCTGACAATACTACACTCAGAAGAATGCTTGGATGGATCAATCAATTTTTTCTGACTGGTTTCAAAAACAATTTGTACCTCAAGTTAGAGCACATTTGGCTGGAAAAAAAAAAGTTGTCACAGAAAGTGCTATTGCTATCAGACAATGCCCCAACGCACCCTACTTGTGAAATGAAAAGTGATGATGGCAAAATAACATGTCTCTTCCTTCCAGCAAACACAACTTCACTTATACTGCCCATGGATCAGGGAATCATTGAAAACATGAAACGTCGTTATAGAGAAATGTTTATCAAAAGTTTGCTCTCATCTGATGAATCAACATCTGTAAAACAGTTTTGGAGGTCTTACAGTATTAAAGATGCCATTTTCAATGTTACCAGTGCCTGCAGTGATTTGTCAGTGTCAAATCTCAGGAACGGCTGGAATAAACTTTGGCCTCAACGTAGAGGTGAAAAATCGGAGGAACCTGAGTGTGTGACAGTTGACAAGATTGTCAATTTGTGCAATAATTTACACTTCATCAGAAATTTTACGTCAAAAGAAGATCAGAGTGGTTAGAGTGTGACAAAGTGGACAGGGATTTTCAAATTTTGAATGATGGCGAAATTGTTGCCAGCGTAAGTGCCACCAAAGAAGAAGAAGAAAGGGCTGATGAAGACAAGTGTTCAAACCATGAAGAAAAACAAACCTATTAGCCATTCAGAGGCCGAAAAAATGCTGTCCAAGTGTATTGAATGGTTTGAAAGTCAAGAAGAGACTAATGCCATGCAGGCACTACTGCTCCGAAAAATATGAAATATCAAAATGGCAGAAGAAATTGAATGACTATTTCCAAGCTAGATAAACTATTTCACCTGTAAGTTTATAGTACAGTACTGTACATTATTTTGCAACTTTTGTAGCTACTGTACGGATGTTTTTATCATGTAATAAATGTTTACAGTGCTCATAGCATGAATGAGAAATACAGCACTTTCATAAATAATGTCCTCAACTTATCTGAAAACTTGTTTCCCCCAAAAAATATCCCAGATTAGACCAAAGTCTATACAAAAACCATTAATTACTCAAGGAATATAGGTCTCCTGTAATACAAAAAGAAAACTATACCTATCAATCAGAAACAGTTCAGATGTAAATGCTTTAGATAATTACAAAACATACTGCAAAATTTTAAACATGGGCATATTGACATCAAAGCAAATGCATTATCAGAATAAGGTGGTCACATCAGACAACAAAGTAAAGACAATCTTTATATATAAAGTAGAGTGTCCATATATTTGTGTGTTTGTCTACAGTTTTGTTGCAATCTTTATGAAATTCAGTACACTTAAGCTTCAATCCATGAGGACAGTCATCACAAGTGTAAGAATCACATAGAACACAAAGTTCATGAGATATAACATCATAAACAATTAGATGCGCATAAAACTGCTGCATTAAGTGACAATCTTACTCATTTTCATCTATACCAATGGACCGATTTCAACTAAATTTGGTAAACACATTCCTTACCATTAGGTAACAATTGCTGGAGGGGTGAGAACCACACACACTTGGTCAACAGGAGATATGACATCATAAACAATAGTAGTTGCAAGATCTGACACATAATGTGGCAAGAACTTATAATTACACTGTATGAGAATGATAGTACTTAGCACCTTACAAAAAACTTTAAACATAATTTAAAATCTTTATTAAACTTTTTCTTGCTGATAACCATAGCAGAAAGATGAAAGAAGAAAGCTGTTCATAAAGTACAGTAAAACTATAGCATTCAGTATGACATTACATTTTATAATTTCTACACTACAATTTGTAGCCGCACTAAATTTTACAGACAGTATACTCACATATAGCTGAATGTGCCTTTGAAATTGAATTACATTACAATATATTGTTCATGAGATATGAGGACATAAACAGTAACTTTCATGGAAAACCATCCCCTTCACGCACCACGTTTTAATCTATTACTTCTTTACTACTAACTGTATTCATAACAGATGTTACTGACATGGAGCACTTATACAAATGGATATATATCTACAAAATTATACAATTTTACGACATATGATTCAATAAATATGACATCGTATATACTGTGATGGTTAAAAACCTTTCACATTTATAGAGCTCAGGGGCAGATCCAGGACGGCCTACTGGGGGGAGGGGGGGGGGGCGGTGAAAGAACTCTCATCATCAGCTAAACTCTTGTCTCTGTAGAAAGCCTCTAGTACCAGCCATTTCTTGTCACCCCATGCCCAATCAAGCAAAAGTCTCACAGTTCTGATGTCTCAGTGCAGTGATAACGCTCTAGCTTCACATTAGAAAATAAAATAAAAAAGAAAAAGAACTGCTGGACATGGGATGGCAAACAATGATGTGTTAAATTATGCAACTGATATAGTTATTTGATTAGCTTAGCAGATATCACAGATGTTAAAAATGTGGATTTGACTAATCCTTCATTTCATTTTTCTATCAGGTCATTTTAGATGCGCATTCAAAGTATTTTTATTGCATGAGAAACGTTTTACATCGCAGAGACACCACATATAAGAGTTGTAGCATGGCCAGTTAATATAGATGGCAGCATTGTAATGTGCATGTGCGGATGAGGTTCAAATTCTCTTGTGAACCCCAAGAAGGCAGCACATGGGTGCTCCCACAGCAGGCAGAGGAGAGGGGAAACACCGCTTTTAGCATTGATGTTGGAGCTGGTAGAGAAACCAGCTCCTGCTACTCAAGCTGTGGTGGTTATGCACAAATGGTCCTGAAGTGAAGACTATGGAGCTGCTATGCACCTTGCATTGTGCATCAGCAAATCTTCCATTAAGACACCATCCGCTCTTCATATTTGTTTTTGGCACATTGAAGATTCATCAATAACATGTTGTATTTGGTAAAATATCTTATAACTATAAATTAAAGATGCATTACCTGTAAATGTCTACAGTAGATTGGTCATGAATAATAATGAAGTCACTATTCTCAACCTGGTAAGAAACTGTAGCCGCTTGGTTAGCAGTATCACATTCCACTGTCAAAGGTACTGGGTTTGAGACCGACTGTTAGCAATTTGTTTAAAATGCGATATTCTTCTTAACAGATACGGAAACAACCATGACTTTTGTATTGTTATTTGTCACATATCTTTTGGACGTTTTAGCAAATGTGCCGTGATTTTGACTGACATTTATAATCTTCATTGTAACAAATATTTAACTGTTTAAAAAGATGTGGGGGAGAGCAGGCTTTGCATATGCATAACATTATGAAGGGGTGCTGCTTAGTGTCACGTGACCTGAAAGAAGCTTGTCTTTTCAACCTAGCAGATTCATTTTGTTACAGTCACTTAACAGTGCAGTCGGTTAATTGCTGTGTTTTAGTGTTTATCTGTTTATTCATATGTTCTCGGTGTTTACTATCAAAGAAAAATGGAGAACGTGCAGTATCTCCTAGAAACAAATTACTCAGCTTTAAGCTAGGAACAGAAGTGTGAAATAAAGAAGCCAGTGGCGTAACTAGGACTTGGCTTTGGGGGAGGGGGGGATAGATCTGCTTGACGAGCAAAATTTTAGTCAGTTTCCAGAGAGACTACAATCTACCACTCCTGTTGAAAGCTTGTGGTAAAACACCCCAAGTTTCCAATCTTTATCTTTACCAGATTGCTGTTATAAGATTTCTTTCTTCTTCTTTTTTTTATTTTCTTTTTCCTTTTTTTTTTTTTTTTTTTTTTTTTTTTTTTTTTTTTTTTTTTTTTTGGTTCGGGGGGGGGGTTCTATCCCCCTCAACCCCCCCCCCTTAGTTACGCCACTGAAAGAAGCTATATAGGCTGACGCCTCAACATGAGTTGAATCAAGCACAAAAAAGCTGAGGTAAGACATTCAGCAGATCTTTTAACGAAAATATACATAAAAGGGGGGCGGCAAACCGGGTCGCCAAATTGTCTCTTCGGACACCGAGCGGGGGGGGGGGGGGGGGGAGCGAGAGGCAGCGCAACTATCATGCACCATCCGCCACTGGTAATATCACAAAGATGTTATTTTAGAAATTGCTTTTTCTTTGGAAAACTACTATTCCGGAATTGATGTTTTTTAATCTGTGGATGATTTATTTATGTGTCCATTGATCCCCTACATGGGTGGAACAGTTTGTTTTACATATTGTAAATTGACCGCATGTATTCACTAATAATTTTTATTCCTTGTCAGTCCAAAAAAAACTGCAATATTTTTATCTAAACATTTAAGCAGCGCACTATCGTCATGACAAATTATAAAACTAATGCCAAAATTTACTACACATCCAACACGCAATCGTATTGGCCGCTCGAACGCGATTCCTCATTGGCTGCCTTCACCTCCCGCTATTCATCGCACCGTTGCCAACACCTACACGTCAAGCACCAGTGGCGTACGCCTACGCACAAAGTGCAAACAGTTTTTTAGTTCACTGACATTTTCTGCATATATTTCTTACTTTGTGTATGTTTTTCTACCATGTAAAGTTTGTACCACCACGACCATTCCCTATTTCACCGTATTCTTAACTTTATTCTTATTGACTCGTCTAAACAAAGTGTAAATTAATTCTTATTGACTTGACCCGTATAATTAAGTGCTTTACTGTACAACTGTATGATATAAAGGACGAATAAAGTTGAAAATGATTGAACTCACAATGTCAAAGAAGTAGCCTTCATTCAAAAGTGACTAGTGATTCAATCACGCAACTTACGGAGCTGTAATTCGGTAAAGTTTTATGTAAGTGCTATATGTACAACCTGTAAAAAGTTCATGAAAACTGTAGGTCGAGTGAGGAGTGAAATAACCCAGCATTGTTCGCAATATAACTTACGGTACATACTTTTCAGGGCGATCTGGTACGTTTTTAATGGCAAATTGTCAAGATCGCTTTGTTAAAAAGATTTATTTATTTATTCTTTTATAAACAGTTTCGTTAGACCTTGCTGCCATTGCACATGAGTTGGTGACAGCTGATACTTGTTATGAATAAAAATAAAATCGTTTCAACAAAGCGATCTGAACAACCCACGTATCCAATTATTCAAGATAGTCCATAACAGGAGGAAAAAACGGCTGATGATATCTGTTTACATATTGAAACTGGAAAAGGTTTCATATACGTAGGCATAATTTCTCAGTACTTAATTACGACATACCTTACCTTATAATACGCGTTTTGCAAATGTCTTTCAAGCGCCGTTACATTTGGGCGATCGGAAGCAAATGTGCCGTACTTGGTGGATTTTTTATTCATATTTCAATATTACAAAAGCTGGCAGCCTAAACGTAACGGCTCTTGAAAGACATTTGCAAAACGCGTAGTTTAAGGTAAGGTATGTCGTAATTAACTACTGAGAAATTATGCCTACGTATATGAAACCTTTACCTTGAAACTGTCCACTGTTCAAACTGTTTTAATATCAGTTGCAGACACACGTACTTCGTTCTGATTCCACAAAGTGGCACTTCTTTCAAAAATCTAACAATGAAATATTTCTGGATAAAAGTTACGTCCGACGATCACCAGTTGTGACGACCGAAGTTTAACGTCCGTCTGTATATGTTACACACGGTAAAGAGGAAAAACCGTGCCATATGCCATACATCAATTAAACAAAATAAGATGAATAAAAAATACATTTTCTACTAATCACCTGCTTCCATCTGAATACTTCGCAGCATCTCGAAAATCTACCTGTAATGAAATATAAACAAAATCCACTCTAGATCTACAATCACTTATAGCAAATTTGATGACGCAACAATGAACGTATGTTCACTACCCACATCGCATTCGTTAACAAAAGGTAAATTACACCACGGCTTTAAAAAATATATACATTTATTTTAAATTTGCATTATATTCCTCAAATTAAAAACATGAATATATATATTGCTTCCTATGTAAAAGCTGACAAAGACCGCGACATTTGCAAAATTTATGAAAAATAAAACGCAAAGAGTAGTTCTGTACTATATATTACAAAATGATAATAAATATCGTAATCCAGTTTTTCTAAATGTCAAAACAAGATTTTTTTTATTAAAGCTTTTCAAAAACAGTTTGTGGTGATTCTCTGCTATGGAGACCAGTAATATCTTTGACATGTGTCATCTTTGACAGGGGGAGAGCTTATGTTCACGACCATGGAAACCCACGTGACGTCATTATGACGTAGTCATGCTGTATCGAAGAAGACAGAAGCCATATATCGACCTTTCGACTTCGGTTAACATTCGAGGTGCTGAACTAATTGACAGTTTTGGTTTGGCGCCTCCAACTTCAGAAAGATATACAGTACCGCGGCATATAGTTACGTATTTCGTCAAAGCAGGATTAAAAGGAGCTAGATTTTAATACAAATATTCCCGACATACCACTGAAAAAACTCAGGAAGTAATTGTTTCTTAGAAAACCTACCTATTTGCTGACTGGGTTGTTGCCGTACTATAAACGTCATGTGGAACAGTTTAGCCATGTAATACTACGAAATTGGTAGCAAATCGATACACAATTTATGTTCTGCTGGGTACGACTGTGAATGAATGAATAAACATTACATGTGTTTATGCGTTAGCTAATAAAGAACGTATTTCAAAGCTAGTTTACAAAGATTAATTTAAACGTATAAATATGACCGTTGCTGTTATACAAGTCCATATAAGTGTGATAACCGAAAGCAAATGACTTGGATGTATATAATAATAACAAGAGTTCTAAAATGGAAGAGTGTAACAGATAATGTCATTGTATTACTTAGTTTATGTCAACAGTTACTTCCAAAAGCAAGATAACGTGAAATATGTGTTGCTTCCAATTACGATGGGAAAGTTTAAACTATGCCGAAATCTTGTTGCATGAAGAAAATGGTACCAATAGGCTATAGCTTGTTTATTCTTGTGGAAGCAAATTTTGGTTATCATATGCTCAATTCAACTTTGGAACCTAGCGTTAAGAGCATATAGAAAAGTGAAAATGTTGTAGAATGCTTTTCTTATCAAAGAAATCTGAAGGGTTACAACTCGTAAGAAGAAAGTCACTGAGCTGCCAACAGACAAACATTCAAACCAGATATTTAAAATTTTAGCTGCAGTCTTCATCAGAAAACAGTACATTCACACAATCACTTATCCGCTACCTGTGTCATAGCAGCCATGGCTGTCATGTGTGAATGAGTTAACTCTTTTTCTGATGAAGGCTGCAGTCGAAATTTAAGTAGTGTGAATGTGAGTGTCTTTTATGTGTTTGTGTCGACAGTTCAGTGATCAATTTTACAACAAGTTATTATCTATCCCCATATCACTGGCATTTCAATCTGGACCTTCCATTGTCAATAGTTTTCATTTGAAAATGTAGAACACGTCTCACAAGCTTTATGATGATACCTCTATTGTAAGGAGAGAGGTCTTAAAAAAGCAGTCAGTCTGTATGGTCTACATTTGCAAAAAGATGGTTACACATATTCCTCAATTAGAGGCGAAAAAATGTGCAAGAAGAAATGGAACTAAAATAATGGTAGATGAGCAACAGAAAGGAGCAACAATTATGGGTAAAAACATGAAAAGCACATCACCCCTGCATGTATCAAACAGGAAGTTAGCAGCACATGCATTCTTACTGTATGATGTCTCCTGCAACTCAAGAAAAGAGCACAATAGAGAAATAACCACCCAGTGGTGTAACAAGCTTAAGAGTTGTGTGCAAATATCCAAGTGCTTCAACAAAATGTGTTAAGAGACTTAACTGCAATTTATTTCTGTGCTGAACTTAACAGAACATTGGCTCGAAGAGATGATGTTGAAGATCATAAGTATCCATTTTTTGTTAGATATCTATTTCTGTATAACTATACAAACTGATGACCAGGAAAATCTAAACTATTTATGAAAACAGGTAAAGAGTTGGATAGAATTTTCACCTATTCACAGCACAGGGGTGAAAACAAAGATTCCTCCATTGTTTCTCAACTGTAGGTCCAGAGAAACTGCATTCTTTCATTTTGTAAAAGAAGCTACTACCTTATAGATTCAAACCACACAACTGAACTGGCAACTACACCAACACAGACTATATTATACTGTCACAGGTTCAATCCCCAGTCAAACCAAAGAGTTTTATCTGTCACTTTTAACTTTTCACACAGTTATTGGTGTGAAAAATGCAGAGTTCCACCATGGTTCAATATTCATTTTAAACTGAATGGTATACTGCCTGCAAAAGAAGGACTGTATCTACTAAAGCATTATAGTCTTCAGCCTAATCTTTAAAGTGTTGACTGATTTATTCTACCTTACAATAGAATTGGAAAAAGTATGCAATTAACACTTTCGCTGCAGCTGACGCTATCCTACAGTGAACGCAGACGCTTATAAGCATCAGCTGCAGCAAAAGTGTTAACCTACCTGGAAGGTAAAATTGTACTTACCACATCTGCAGTGTACTGTGCTGACGTTGGCAATGACCATTGAATGCTCCTTGAAAACCCCATCAGAAAGAATGAGTGGAATAACCTTTCATATTGACTATGAAATATGTAATTATCCAGCCAGTATATTAATTACCATTGCAAAGCAAACATTTCATTGCCAATATTTGTACACTCCTGTTGCGTACGTGGTTAGAAAAATTTAACTGTGCAGAAATGTGTGTAAGTAAATATACGCTGTAGTGTAAGCACTTTCTTCTGTGTTGCCCTTTTTTTTTTTTTTTTTTTTTTTTTTTTTTTTTTTAATGATATGTGAATCTGCTATTTAAAATCATATCATAAATGACATAGATTTAGATCTTGTAAAGACTGCTTCTGTAATTGGACCAGCAGCATATCCAGAGGGGATTTTCTCTTTATAAAGGCCATTTTCAACTTGGTTTAGCCCTCTCTAAAAGTACTTGGTTTTAGCTCAACTGGGTCAAGCCCCTCCCAAGCCAAAATCCTGGATCTACCACTGTGTTTAAGACTGTTGAGTCTCTAAATTTTCAAACACAAAATAGAGAAACATGGCCATTATTACGAAACCTGATTGGAAACAAAAGTTTGGGACAACATATCAGCTAACAAGATTTACATTTACTGTCCATATCCAGGAACCAAGGGATAAAATACACGACATCATGTGCAAACTTATATTGTTCAAAAATAACACTAAAGAAAATGTTCTCTGTATTTAAATTGTCTGCTGTTCTTAAAACTTTAAAACCAGGAAAGGCATCCTGGAAGTAATGAAATCCATTCTGAATTTCTTCCACATAATAGCAACTAGATAAAAAGATGATTGGTATATTTCTTGTCTGCATCTCATAATCTCAGTTCAATCTCACAGGTGGTTCTCGGTAACATAGTCGAGTGCTAGACTATGAAACCAAAGGTTGCAGGTTTGATCCCTGCTCAATTCTAGGATTTTTATGTCGCTTCACTTCTTTCACCTCCGGCAAAAATGCTGAGTAGCATCATGATTTGGAGCTCAGGTAAACTGTAAGTTTCCCTTTAACTGACTGGGTAAGTCAATTTTTCAAAGATCGGAGGAATGCAATGGCACACCAAGTGCCAAGTGCCTACCATGCCTAGTAAACCACTGTGGTATTCATACCAGTCTTCAGAGTATTGACTTCTTTACCTTTTACCAGTCTCTCAGCAAATAAATCCTAGCAGTACACAAACCCAACATGGCATCATGTCAGCCAAAGAGCTAGGACGTTCTGAAGAGTGCCCATATGATAATTTCTAAGGAAAGCCAAATCAGGGAGAAAAGTATTTGTAACAGTTTGCAAGGCAAGCAATTACTTTTAAGTAGTCATAATGAAGTTCAAGTACCAACCTGTTAAAAAACTTAGTTCTGTTATTACAATGCATACTTTAAAATAAGTTTATGGGAAGAAAAACTGCTGACTGCACTAATTTTTTTCCTTTTCCTGAGAGATAAGGAGACAGGGTCCCCTTGGTAGTTTTCAGTCCTTTTATTGAAATTACATTCAAAACCAAGATATAAATATTGTAATTTAAAACAGTGCAATGCATTAATCACTGTGGGTATTGTTTCTTATATGGCATTACTGATGGGTGACAGTTACACCGTAACTAATGAGAATGTACTTAAGAAAAGTAGTCTTCCTTGCACACAAAACATGCGACACTGTTCATAGAAGTTGAAGGGCTAGTATGCTGTTTGTAATTTTTCCAACTACTGTACTTTAATATTTCATCTCATTTTAATTTACTCAACATGTATAGAACATTGTCTAATACTATGAAATTCTGTTCAAATTTTAAAATGTTTGGAAATTATATATCAGTTTAGATGTAGCAAAACTGTTTATTTGAATGATTTTCAGATATTGTTGGCTTAGCGTAGTTACCAGTATCTTTGAAATAATAGTTGTTTGGTCACTTGTGAGAGCAGCAAAATTGGTTGTAGTAAAGCACGATTTTCAAAGTACAATATTTGAAAGTAAAACAGTGTTATTAGCTAATAAACAAGCTGTTCTGCCATTTTAGTTTCCCATCATTGCATGCTGGCATTATCAACATATACAGTCCTCTCTAGAACTTCGGAAAAATTTCAGTGTCTAATTGTGACAAGGATAACATTTTGGAAGAAATCAAAGACCTAAAATAGATTGTAGGAATTTGTAGGGCACAAAAATTTAAAATGCTGCAGAAATGTAGACAGAAGTATTGCATGGCATGAAGACAAAAAATGCACATCCCTGTTTACACAATTTCTGATCTTATTGTTTTAAAAATGTATTGCAAATGCTGTCAATTTTTGTTGAAATCTTGCACACAGACAAAAATACAGTAAATGGTAATTAATTGCATTTTATTCAGTATAATTTATGACTACATGTTAATATTCCAGATGATTTACAACTTATGTCCAGTTTACATTCAAAACATACATACAAGAGACACTATTAAATCCTAAGTATGAAAATTTTTATTCATTTTAAGCTCTGTTTGAAATACACATGAGAATACAAGGCCAAACTCTGCTAGAACACATCACCCTTCAAAGGAGAAACAAATTGTTACTTCTGTTCAATACATAACAATGTACAAAAATAATAAGATTCTTCACGTGCATTTCTTGGAAAGTAATTGGAACAGAAAAAAAGCTTACATGAAAAATCAGATGGCTGAAAGGAATAATACACAATACATTCTGTCATACTAGAAGACAAATCACAGGCTACATCAATTATAACAGTAATCAACAAATTCTCAAGTTCTATAAATCATTTAGAATAACATTTGGAGAAGCCCTACATGTTTAATAATTCTGTTAGATCCTTCAGTAACATGATTAGTCAACAGATTTGGCTGTAGTAACTTGATGTTCAGTTTTGCCCTTGGAAGCAGGCCTCAGGATCCAACAAGCCAGATGGATTTTTTGGACACTTGTCTGTCCTATAATAATACTAATGTGGGGATCGATACCTAACAACTTTGGACAAGTTTAGTATCTTTCTGTGTTACGAAAGGTCTTTGCTGTAAGGAAGCGGAAACACCAGTTCCCGCCTGACATTTGTCTAGTGTAAACGTGTTATAATAAAGTCAGTGTATGAAAGTTGGAGTGTCTCGTGTCTTATCCGACCCGATCCTATAAACCTCCACACTAACTTAGTAACAATTTTATTTTACTAGTATCTTAATGCTGGTAAGATTTCCTCTTTTTTCCCCCCTGCAAAGCAAATCCCTAACAGCCATGACTAAATACACTGATTTTGTAGAAAACAGCAATTGATCAGGATATGCTGCAAGTGAAGGTAAATTAATGAAGGAAAAAAAATTGGTGGCAGTGCCTGTTTTCAGACCTTGATGGAGAAGTACATCCACTCTTCTTTTGCTATCAGACTGCATGACAAAGGGAACTACTGAGAAAGTATGGGACAGTATGTTTGCTTGATACAACGTAAAAGACCATCAAGTGTGATAACCCACTACTCTTTGTAACAGTAAAGAAAAATGTGTGCTATTTAGTGGTAGATTCTTTTTACATTCAAATAGAAGACACATGGTCAATTCCAGAAGCATTAAATATTTTCAAGGAGTGGAACACAAACATGAATCCTGTATACTGGGTTACTGATTTCTCCGAGTCCAAAATAAATGCAATTTACTCCTTGTTTCCCTGTTTCAAAGTGTATCTGTGTTCATTTAACAGAAATGATTTGAGAAAGTTGGTTATGGTTACACACAAAAGAACAAAAAATGCGAGCTAGAATTTTTAATCTGTGGAACGGTATTGCAGAGTCTTCTTTCATGCAAGAGTATATTGATAATTTACTAAAGTTGAGAATCAATGTTTTCGATAAACCAAATGATTCTGCTTTGCAGTACTTTGATAAACAATGGGTTCCAGTGCATCAAAGGTGGGTGAAGGCTTTCAAGTACAAAAGTATGTTTGCTGTTTAAGTAATGAACAAATTGGTGAAACATTCATACCTAGAGCATAATACCAACACAGAATTAACAGGCCTCATTGCAGTTTTAGTTAACAGTTACCTTCCTAGCCTCATTGAAAAGTATTGCAAGTTAAATTGTACAGCAAAGACATTCCTTTATTCCTGTATAGGAAGACACCAAAGTTTGTTAAGCAGGTGATGATGTGATAGGAAAAAATTGACTTAAGTGCAGAATCAGTAACTATGGTGGCTACAGGACTGTTTCATGTAACCAGTGCAGAAATTGAAGAATGTTTTTACAAAGTAGATTTTGCAAAACCTGATTGTCCATGTCCACATTTCCTAAAGTTTAAGTTTCTGTGCAAATACTTTTGTGCCATCTTTTGTTTCTTCTCTGAATGGGGATTTGACAAATTAAATTTCACTTATAGGATTAATCCTCAATTTGTTTAGATGAAACATATGGGTTTGGTTCAAGAAGCAGTTATAGTACACAAACACTGCAGCACAGGGGTTACAGAATACTAGCAGAAATCTATAGCAAATGCATGGCTCAACATTTCTGAAACATTGAGCACTAATTTTGTAGCATGTAACAGGCAAGAGAGATCTGTAAGAACTTAATAAATCTGACTTATAATTGCAGTACTGAAACAGTTGCAAAAATGACTGAACGCCTAGAAATCTCACAACATGATGTGAAGGTATCAAACCCTACAGGCAATGGACCTCCATTAGCAGTGGCGTCAACTTTTAAAAAGATAGAAACACACATTTCAGCAGTGATACCACACCTCCATTGGGTATATGTAATTCTGCAAGAGCAATTAGTAGGTGCTAGGGGCAGAGGTGGGGGAGAGATTTGATCTGACCTGCTTCTCAAGAAGTTATGAAAGGTTGATTGTTGTTGATAATTAATACAATATTTTAAGTTATTCAGTTACTTTATCAGTTTATCTAGTGATTCTTCATTGACTCAATCACAAGTTGCCCCAGTGGTGTCACGTAAAAAATTTGCACCAGACAGGCCGAACAGGATCCCAGCTAGGATCTTATGGCCAGAAATGCCACCAATAAAAATCAGCATCGAGTCAATGTTTTGCTTCATGTTAAAATTATCTGCAACAGAATACAAAAGTTTCAATTATGCTAGTACAAATAGTTGCTCATGCAATATGCAAACAATTCAGGTAAATTGATGCTCACTATGTTTAATTTTTGTAACCGGCACTTTAAAAATTTGCAAGGGAATAGATTGTTGGTAAATAAATAGATCTTAAATTTTCATGCTACACAGATTATGAGCAACAACAATTTCTTTCTTATGATTTGATTTCATCATTAAAGTCAAAACCACCAACAATAAGAGAAATAATACAATTACTCAAAAACAATAACTCATCTGGAGAAGTGCATATATTTACTGCACCTGACACCTGATACTATATCAGAAATATTCAATCAAATTTGGAAAACACAGTTCACCATTAGTATGGACATCTGCACTAATACATCCACTATATATAAAAGAAGCAAACAGATGCTAACAATTATAGGAGACTCTCCCTCCTACCAGTGACCTACAGGCTCTTATCCAAGGCGTTTTTAAAAAGGGGCAGAAGACATACTCGACACAGACAATGAGGAGAGCATCAGGCACAATTTAGAAAGGGAAATTAATTTACAGAGGAATAAAAGTAGCAACTTAATATAGACCTATATTTACTTTTATGGACTTCAAAATAACATAAGAGTCAATTAACAGAAATGCACTGATTTATGTCAAACAAATTATAATTTGATAGTAAAACAACTAAAATAATTAAAGGAACTTTATGAAACAACTTCAAAAGAACACTGTGGGGGAGGGGGGAGAGATTGCAAAAACGTTTGAATTGAAGAAGTCACTTGTTGAGGGAGATGGTTTGTTACCTCCCTTTTCCCCCCGGTTTTTATAATACCAAATTAATAGTGAATTGCAGGACAGCATATACCCCGTCTTCAATTACGCTGTCAATGAACACTTATTATTTACAGATAGATAAGAAAGGAAGTAATGAGATACCAACCAGGTGATCTGGAACTGCCGCCTCCTTGTCTTTATAATACTTAGGTCCAAGAATACATTTACGGTGACTTGTGCTTACTATAGAAGATGGAAATCCGTAAAATCGGATCTCAACGTTCCCTTTACTTTGGGTGAAGAAGAATTTTGGACAACCTGCAAATGTACAAACAAAATGGTTATAATGAGACGGCCAAAGAATCTGACATGACACTGTGAAAAATTATTTTCTTACAGACAACGAAGCAGAGGAACTTATTAAACAACTGAACACATTTTATCGGCTACATATGTTACAATTACTTTTGCTTAGCTATGTACAACTGGTATACCTTCCAAAATGCGTTTTCGTGATCACACGGAAAGATTACAATAAAATTTAGCGATATACGGGCTACAGTAACGAAAACGAAAAGAAAGACATTACCTTACTTCTGGCTTCACCGCTTATTCTAGATGCTGTGTGCTATCTCTCACGGAGTAAGAGTAGCCGATGCACTTCAACTGAGTAAGAAACATATCAACTTATTCTTGTATTTCGCAGTAGCCACACAATTTTCCGTCTTCATTAACGCTGAAATCTTTCAGCTTTTTTCTCATTGTGCTCTCATAGTAACTCGACATACTAAGAAAAGCGATTTAAAACAAGATAACTGTAACAACGTCTGAAGGAAACGCAAAATGCTAGAACAACGAATTGAAGGAGGCGCTACGCAGTACACAGTATCTCGAAATTCACAAAAGTCGATACGTGTCTACGTGGCCTCTTCGATACAGCATGTACACGTCATAATGACGTCACTCTGGCTCCCATAGTCGTGAACTTAAGCTCTCCCCTTTGACAGGTAAGTCAGTAAACTCTGATGATACTGTTTTTATTTAGTGGTTGTGTAACTCGATTCTAAAACTCGAAATTTAGGGCAGTGTTGGTAGAAGATGGCAGGCTGCTTTGAAAATGTGCAACTTCCTCCTTGCGTGTGGTTTGAAGGAGATGATAAACGGAATGCTGTGGCATCAATAATAGCAGGTTTGCTGGTGAGTACTTGTGGTTGATCGAAGATCGCAATGGAAAAACTACATTTCCTCTTTAAGTGTGGTGGTGTTAGTGTCATGTAATATAGTTTCCCTTGTATATCACATTTTGAAGATCTACATAATATGTCATAGGTAATTTATCGTGTGTAGTTGGTAAAATGATTATTATATTGGTGGGGAATAATGCAGCTGTCAGTTTTTGACGTTTTTAGATCACGTGAGAATTAGTCATCGTTACTCAGAAATATGTTTTGAACAGTCTGAGTACTTAGACATTGTGCATTATACTTTCAATAATTGTATTTTTAATTAGATTCACCAATCTAATAGGCTTCACTATCATTTCGTGATATATGCTTCATTGTTATTTATACTGTTTTACCTGTCACTCTTAAATAAACAACAGTTGTTCAATGCCAATTAGAAAGAGGGGCCTATACCAGTTTAAACATGATATAGTCTAATTTGTAAGACTCCATACTAATGGGTCCTCTTCAAAAAAAAATTAGGTATTTTGATAACCACCTCACAATAGAGCCTACATGGAGTTCATAAATGGTGTGTGTGTGTGTGTGTGTGTGTGTGTGTGTGTGTTTATATAGGCTTATATTACTAATTTTTCATTTCATAAAAGTGACACATTAAAAAGGATGACTATAACATACTGACAAGAAATACCCTCTGCAGAGATACTGAGACTGTCAGTAGACTGTAGGGTCAGATGCATGGGCACAGTCGCATTTGGCCGCAGTGGAGTGGCCGAGCACCTTGCTGTGGAGCGTGGCATGGGTGTATGTGTTGTCCTTAGCATATGTAAAAGGGTCATTCCATGCCAAGTGGTCTAGAGGCTCCCACATGACCCTCATGGATTTTGATGAAATTTTGTATGAACATTCACACATGTTCTCAATGAACACTGGTAAAGTTTCAGTTCAAAAAAATCAATACTTCCGGAGATACAGTCACTTGTTTAAGACCATAGCACAGCTTCCAATAGTGCATCCGTGAATTTTCAGTAACTTTGAGATGATATATCTCTGGGAGTATTTGCATGAAAGAAACAAAACTTGGCCATCTTGTACAACTTTTAGAGCTCTTTAAAGTAAAATATCAAGAACAGGATTTCTGAGCAATTTTCATATAGAAAATTTGGGGCAAAGTTGGGCGAAAAAATTGCTGGTTAAAAAAAGTGCGAACTTTAGTTTTTTATATCTCCAGAAGTAATTGTGGGATGTACATGAAACTTTGCACACCATAACTCACCAACACAAGGTCTTAGAATATAAAGTTTCATTCTCATATTGCTTCCCATTATTTCACAAATCTAGGGTAAAGTTGACGATTTTTCAAAAAGTGCTAAAAATGGGTATTTTCAGTCAAATTTTTCAAAAAAGTGTTTTCTCCAAATTACTTTAAACTATGCTCATTAGAAAGAGCATATTCTAAACTATCTAGAAAAGTGGATTTGGTTTTGCAATGCAAGCATATAAGGCCCTAAAAAGTAGCATAATCCTAGAGGCGCACTGGAAGTTTGAACCCATTTTTCTGGCACTTAAATTATACCTAAAATCTTTTATTATGTCTAATAAATATTTGTTAATGCCTGGGATAAGTTAAATAATAAGTCTGATGAATAGGACGTAGCTCAAGTCCAAATAGAAAAAGAATAAAAATAGAAACAATGTTATTTCTTAACTGTCCCCCCCCCCCCCCATCTCTCTCTCTCTCTCTCTCTCTCTCTCTCTCTCTCTCTCTCTCTCACACACACACACACAAAATGATAATTTAGAATGAATGTAAATTGTAAAATTTATTTGCACAATCATTATCTAATTATTAATAGCATTTTTAATTAACACCGCCAGCTTACTGAAGGAAAATAAGTATATAAGTGATTAATGATGAAAATTCTCCTCAGAGATAATAAATATTGTTGAAATGAGATAGAAGTACTGGTCAGCCCTTCTATCTCATTTCAACAATATTTAAGTATATAAGTGAGTTGTTGTGGTTTAACCACTGCTAGATTCATTTCACCTGAGAAAACCAGTATCTCCATCACTGTAGGGGCTACGCTCGAGCATCAACAGCTATGGGTGAGTTTCTTTACACAGGTTTCCAAGCCTGATGAATGTAAACAGGAATGGTGTATTACCGGCCAGACGAATTTACTGATGGAGCTGGAATACGTGCAATAATGTGGTGTGATGGAACCCAGTACTTGTCACTTATTGGTGGTCAATAAAATGAATCTGCTGGACCATGAGGGTGCATAAAGTTTATTAATGCACCCCTTTGCTCAGTAGAAGTCTCACAGATATTCCCAATCCACCAAAAATTTTCTTAGATGCATGCAACATATTGTCCAGCTTGGAGAGCAGACATTAATGTGCCTTCTTTAATTCTCTGACCCATTGTAGCTAAAAAAAAGATCAATCATTTGAAACTCTGCTGACCTGAATTATTGTTTCATCAATAGGTAAAAAGTGACAATTTTCTCTAGTGCCTGCTACAGTTTGTCCATGTTTAAACCTCACTTCTTGTGACTATTTTTATTTCTTTTTTCCCCCAATTTCATCTTTACTGACGAAAAGAAATTTGATTCCATTAATGTTTTCAGAGAAGAAGTGAAACAGGTCTAGGTAAGTAAGATTGAGCACTGGAGCCATCACTGAAATTATGAATGTGAGATATCTGTTCAAACTGTGCCTTTATGTATTTGATGAGCTCCTTGATAAAAACGTTAACTGTACCAGTGCCATGCCACAAACAAGAACTGATAATGCAGAAACTTAAAGATTCCACTTTCTCATTTTGATAAAAGTAGATAACAAATGGACGAATTGTTGCTAAAGTGGAAGCCTTGCACAGCATCCTGAATAATAAAAGAATAATTTTCCAAAAAATCCATTAGGACAACAAGCTCTTTGTTTTTCAGATAACATTTAAGGCCTTTAAGGTGCAGTTATTCCAGCTCCATCAGTAAATTTGACTGTCTGACAATACACCATTCCTCTTGATATTCATCAGACAATTAATGTAGCATAGGTAAGGTGGTACAAATTCGATATAGGTACAATTCCGATCAACATAAGTTTTCAGTCTCGTATTGTTGCTAGCACTTGCCTTTGTGTGGCATTGCAGTGTAGCAAGTTTCTACAGCTCCTCCTGTCTTTTTCCAAAAAATACAACACTCTGTGTTAAGGAGAGACAAATTTTTTTCCTGTAAAGATGTACTTGGAGCTACTTCATCGAACGTGCTCTTATAAATGTTCTAGTTTCCACGTGCTTGTAAACTCGTTATTGTGCAACATTTGGTACAGCGAAGTATGCACTGGTGCCCGAAGGAAAAAGTGCTTTTTATGTGGGAAATTGTACGAGGAAGTGATCATAATTGTACCTAGTGTGGTACATTTTATATCGATTTTTCTCAATTCTGTAACCAAAAAAGGTTACAGAATTGAGAAAAATATGTAATTGTCTAATATTTGTGATACATATTCATTAAACATTCAAGAACAAGTGCCATAGTTAAAATTATTTCTTTTTCTCAATATGTTTGCAGTTACAATTACATTTGTCAGAATTGATTGAAATTATACCACCATACCCTATAAAAAATTGAAATAGGTTAGAGGAAACTAAGCAACCTATGAGTGGCTTCTAATTTTACCCAGGACACTTCAATAATTTTATTATCAGGCTTGGGAACCTGTGTAAAGAAATGCTTATCACGCTTGGGATATCCTGTGGTAAAGGAACCCACCCGTGGCTGTTGTTGCCCCTGTGGCGATGGGGATGTTGGTTTTCTCAGGTGAAATGAAACTAGCAGTGGTTAAACCATAGCAACTCATTTATACACTTCGTTTCCATCAGTAAGCGAGTGTTTGTTCATTAAACAGGCTACTAATAATTAGATAATGATTATGGAAATAAATTTTATGAATTAAATTCAGTTTGTTTGTGTGTGTGTGTGTGTGTGTGTGTGTGTGGTGTGTGTGTGTGAGAGAGAGAGAGAGAGAGAGAGAGAGAGAGAGTGGGATGGGGGGGGGGGGGGACAGTTAAGAAATAACATTGTTTCTATTTTTATTCTTTTTCTATTTGGACTTGAGCTACGTCCTATTCATCAGACTTCTTATTTCACTTATCCCAGGCATTAACAAATATTTATTAGACATAATAAAAGATTTTAGGTATAATTTAAGTGCCAGAAAAATGGGTTCAAACTTCCAGTGCGCCTCTAGGATTATGCTACTTTTTAGGGCCTTATATGCTTGCATTGCAAAACCAAATCCACTTTTCTAGATAGTTTAGAATATGCTCTTTCTAATGAGCATAGTTTAAAGTAATTTGGAGAAAACACTTTTTTGAAAAATTTGACTGAAAATACCCATTTTTAGCACTTTTTGAAAAATCGTCAACTTTACCCTAGATTTGTGAAATAATGGGAAGCAATATGAGAATGAAACTTTATATTCTAAGACCTTGTGTTGGTGAGTTATGGTGTGCAAAGTTTCATGTACATCCCACAATTACTTCTGGAGATATAAAAAACTAAAGTTCGCACTTTTTTTAACCAGCAATTTTTTCGCCCAACTTTGCCCCAAATTTTCTGTATGAAAATTGCTCAGAAATCCTGTTCTTGATATTTTACTTTAAAGAGCTCTAAAAGTTGTATAAGATGGCCAAGTTTTGTTTCTTTCATACAAATACTCCCAAAGATATATCATCTCAAAGTTACTGAAAATTCAAGGATGCACTATTGGAAGCTGTGCTATGGTCTTAAACAAGTGACTGTATCTCCGGAAGTATTGAATTTCTGAAACTGAAACTTTACCAGTGTTCATTGAGAACATGTGTGAATGTTCATACAAAATTTCATCAAAATCCATGAGGGTCATGTGGGAACTTTTCTCGATATTAGACCACTTGGCACGGAATGGCCCAAAAGTACACTCCTGGCCATTAAAACTGCTACACCACAAAGTAAACATGCTACAGACAGGAAATTTAACCGACTGGAAGAAAATGCTGTGAGATGCAAATGATTACCTTTTCCCAAAAGGTTGGTGCCAGTGGCGACACCTAAAACGTGCTGACATGAGGAAAGTTTCCTACCGATTTCTCATATACAAACAGCATTTGACCGGTGTTGCCTGATGAAACGTTGTTGTGATGATTCGCGTAAGAAGGGGAAATGCATACCATCACGTTTCTGGCTTTGATAAAGGTCAGATTGTAGTCTATCGCAATTATGGTTTATTGCATCGCGACATTGTTACTTGCGTTGGTAACGATTTAAAGACTGTTAGCAAAATATGGAATAGGTGGATTTAAGAGGGCAATATTGGAACGCTGTCCTGGATCCCAATGGCCTCATATCATTAGCAGTCGAGATGACAGGCATCTTATCCACATGGCTGCATCGGATCGTGCAGCTACGTCTCGATCCCTGAGTCAACAGATGGGGAAGTTTGCAAGACAACCATCTGCACGAACAGTTTGCAGCAGCATGCACTATCAGCTCGGAGACCATGGCTGCGGTTACCCTTTATGTTGCATCACAGATGGGAGTGCCTGCGTTGGTGCACAAATGGCAAAAGACTTGTTTTGCATGAATCCAGCTTCTGTTTACAGCACCATGATGGGTGCATCCATGTTTGGTGGCCTCGCGGTGAACACACATTGGAAGTGTGTATTCGTCATCACCATACTGCTGTATCGCCCAATGTGTTGGTATGGGGTGCCATTGGTTACACATCTCAGTCACTGCTTGTTCGCATTGACGGTACTTTGAACAGTGGCCGTTACATTTCAGGTGTGTTAAGACTCATGGCTGTACTCTTCATTCGATCCCTGCGAAATCCTACATTTCAGCAGGATAAATACCCCACCGCATGTTGCAAGTCCTGTACAGACCTTTCTGGATATGGAAATTGTTAGACTTCTGCCCTGGCCAGCACATACTCTAGATCTGTCACCAATTAAAATGTCTGGTCAATGGTGGCCAAGCAACTGGCTCGTCAAAATATGCCAGTCACTACTCTTGATGAACTGTGGTATTGCGTTGAGGCTGCATGGGCATATGTACCTGTACATGCCATCCAAGCTCTGTGTGACTCAATGCCCAGGCATATCAAGGCCGTTATTACAGCCAGAGGTGGCTGTTCTGGGTACTGATTTCTCAGGATCTATGCACCCAAATTGTGTGAAAATGTAATCACATATCAGTTCTAGTATAATATATTTTGTCCAATGAATACCTGTTTATCATCTGCATTTCTTGTTGGTGTAGCAATTTTAATGGCCAGTAGTGTAGTTGTATGCCTGGGGACTAATAACTGCTGCAGTAAGTCCCTTAGATATACAAACATTTGAACACTTGCTTACTGTAATCTACCAGGCCACAATTAATACCATTTATAAAAATGTTGTAGTTTATAACTGCCCTTCCGAATTTTAAGATTCTACTCTGCTGAGTATCTTCACAGAAACTTATAATGTTTAGGTTGATTCATGATTTGTTACTTCATTACAATAGTAATTAATCAATTGCACTTAAATGTCAGTACATCTTTCCATAGGTGTAGAACAGACCATTCCTGTGTTACTTATGAAATAGGACTTCAGGTTGTTTCTTCACTACATTCTATATGGAATTATGGTTAAATCTATGTGGTAGGCTACAGTTCAACTTCCATCATATTTAGATAGGCAAGCTTCAGGCCATTAGGATGTGATTCTGTGTCACCTGTAGACAGGGATACTGCCAGTCAGCTTTGACCTGTGACATCGCAGCGCGGTAGTTTTGAGATGCGTGCGTGTTTGTAGCAGGTGTGAGTGATTATGTGGTGGTTGAGTTTAAGATGATAGTTTGTTTACAAACAAAAGATTCATATTTTGTGTTTAAAAAGTGATCTGTAGCTTCTCTGATGGTTAGGTGTAGGTTAACCAAGAGATTTCTTTTGTCATATGTGAGCACCGAAGGCTCGAATTTTTGGGCTAAGACCTGTGATCAGTGGTACATTCTGTTATTGATAATAACTACAAATTATTTGTATCTACAATACAGAAGTATTAAGATATCTCGTATACTGGTTTTCCGACGTCTTGATGTCATGGTTCAAAGCAGGCAAATGGTATCCCAGTCTAGTTATACTGGACAGTGAAGGGGAGGCGTGTTTATAGTGATAAAAAGTGAACTAGTATCGAAGGAAATAGACGGAGATCCGGAGTGTGAAATAATTTGGGTGAAGGTCACGGTTAAAGCAGGATCGAACATGGTAATTGGGTGCTTCTATAAGCCTCCTGGCTCAGCAGCTGTTGTGGCAGAACACCTGAAGGATAATTTGGAAAATATTTCAAGTAGATTTCCTGGTCATGTTATAGTTTTGGGAGGAGATTTTAATTTACCCGATATAGATTGGGAGACGCAAACGTTTATTACAGGTGGCAGGGACAAAGAATCCAGTGAAATTGTTTTGAGTGCATTATCTGAAAACTACTTTGAGCAGTTAAACAAAGAACCAATTCGTGGTGACAACATATTAGACCTTCTGGTGACACACAAACCCGAACTATTCGGAACAGTTAATGCAGAACAGGGTATCAGCAATCATAAAGCAGTTACAGCATCGGTAATTTCAGCCATAAATAGAAATATTAAAAAATGTAGGAAGAGTTTTCTGTTCGGAAAAAGTGACAAAAAGGGGATTTCAGAGTACTTGATGGCTCAGCACAGAAGTACAGCTGGTGTTGAGGAACGAACAGTGGTCTAAGTTCAAAGCCAACGTACAATATGCATTAGATGAGTAGGCTATGTACCTAACAAGGTCGTAAGAGATGGAAAGGAGCCACCGTGGTACAACACAGAATTAGAAAGCTGCTACAGAAGCAAAGAGAACTTCACTGCAAACATAAACGTAGCCAAAGCCTTGTAGACAAACAAAAATTACACAAAGTGAAATGTAGTGTGAGGAGGGCTATGCGAGAGGCATTCAACGAGTTCAAAAGTAAAGTGGTATGTACTCACTTGGCTGAGAATCCTAAGAAATTTTGGTCTTATGTCAAAGCGGTAGGTGGATCAAAACGAAGTGTCTAGACACTCTGTGACGTAAATGGCATTGAAACAGAGGATGACACTCTAAAGGCGGAATTACTAAATGTCTTTTTCCAAAGCTGTTTCACAGAGGAAGATTGCACTGTAGTTCCTTCCCCAGATTGCCGCACAGATTACAAAATGGCAGATATTGAAATAATTGACAGGGGGATAGAAAAACAATTAAAATCGCTCATAAGAGGAAAGGCCGCAGGACCTGGTGGGATACCAGTTCATTTTTGCACAGAGTAGGCGAAGAAACTGCCCCCCCCCCCCCCCCTTCTCGCAGTGGTGTATCGTAGGTCTCTAGAAGGGCATAGCGTTCTGAAAGATTGGAAAATGGCGCAGGTCATCCCAGTTTTCAAGAAGGGTCCTCGAACAGATGTGCAGAACTATAGGCCTATATCTCTAACGTCGGTCAGTTGTAGAATTTTGAAACATGTATGATGTTTGAATATAATGACATTTCCCAAGACTAGGAATCTGCTCTGTGGGAATCAGCATGGGTTTCGTAAAAGGCATTCGTGTGAAACCCAGCTCGCGCTATTCGTCCACGAAACTCAGAGGGCCATAGACACAGGTTCTCAGGTAGATGCTGTGTTTCTCAGACTTCCACAAGGCATTTGAAACAGTTCCCCACAAACGTTTAATGAACAAAGTAAGAGCATATGGTCTATCAGACCAGTTGTGTGATTGGATTGGGGAATTCTTAGATAACAGAAAGCAGCAGGTCATTCTCAATGGAGAGAAGTCTTCAGAAGTAGGAGTTATGTCAGGTGTGCCACAGGGAAGTGTCATGGGTTCATTGCTGTCCACGATATGTATAAATGACCTTGCAGATAACATCTGAAATTCACTGAGGCTTTTTGCGGATGATGCTGTAGTATATAGAGGGGTTGTAACAATGGAAAATTGTATTGAAATGCAGGATGATGTGCATCGAATTGACGCATGGTGCAGGGAATGACAATTAAAGCTCAATGTAGACAAGTGTAATGTGCTGCGAATACACAGAAATAATGATCCTTTACCATTCAGCTACATTATAGCAAATCAGCAACTGGAAGCAGTTAATTCCATAAATTATCTGGGAGTAGTCATTAGGAGAGATTTAAAATGGAACGACCATATAAAATCAATTGTCGGTAAAGCAGATGCAAGACTTAGATTCATTGGGGGAATTCTAAGGAAATGCAGTCCGAAAACAAAGGAAGTAGGTTACATTTGTTCGCCCACAGCTCGAATACTACTCACAGGTGTGGGATCCGTACCAGGTGGAATTGATAGAGGAAGTGGAGAAGATCAAATGGAGAGCAGCGCGCTTTGTTACAGAATCATTTGGTAATTGTGAAAGCGTTACGGAGATGATTGCTAAACTCCAGTGGAAGGCTCTGCAGGAGAGACGCTCTGTCACTTGGTACGGGCTTTTGGCGAAGTTTCAAGAACTTACCTTTACTGAGGAGTCTTGCAGTATATTGCTCTCTCCTACTTATATCTCGCGAAGAGGTCGTGAGGATAAAATCAGAGAGATAAGAGCCCGCACAGAGGCATACCGACAATCCTTCTTTCCCCGAACAATATGTGATTGGAATAGAAGGGAAAATCGATAGTGGTACTCAAGGTACCCTCCGCCATACACCGTTGGGTGGCTTGCGGAGTATGGTTGTAGATGTATGCCGAGATTCCATCCGTGACTTTGCTGTTTTGTGTAGTAGGCTACTTTTGACAAGCTAGACTGTAGATGTTTGTACTGGTAGCGCAGTCAAAAACATCATATTGTTTCATAATATAATCACTTTTGTCCCATTTGAAAAGAAAATCAAGCTCTTTGCACAGAAGAATGCTTCGGGAGACATATCAATGTAAAAATAAGAGACAAATATAATAAGTAGAATATAATAAAGGAAAGTCCAGGTTGGAATTAATAATATAGTGAGGACAATTTACAACTCACCGCAAAGATGTGGTGACGAGCTGCGACAGGCACATACAAAAGACACACACATACAACACATTCAGCTATCGGCCATGGCCTTCTTCAGAAAATAGAACACTCACGCAATCACACAGGCACACAACACAGTCATACAACCATCACCTCCAACTGCCGCACTTCAAATAGATTCGAAGTGCGGCAGTTGGAGGTGATGGTTGTATGACTGTGTTGTGTGATTGCGTGAGTGTTCTATGATTCGAAGTGTGGCAGTCGGAGGTGATGGTTGTATGACTGTTATGTGCCTGTGTGATTGCGTGAGTGTTCTATTTTCTGAAGAAGGCCATGGCCGATAGGTGAATGTGTTTGTCTTTTGTATGTGCCTGTCGCAGCTTGTCGCCACGTCTTTGCGGTGAGTTGTTAACTGTCCTCACTATATTATTAAATATAATAAGCAGATTCAGATGAATGTGGGTTGCCATTCTTATGAGATGAAGGGGCTTGTTCAGGAGTGAGTAGGTTGGATAGCTGCATCAAACCAGTCTCTGGAGTGAAAACTACTACTACATCACTTATAAGCTCACATGGAATGTATCTGATTTTTTAAAATATAATCTGCACCAGTTGAAAATGTTAAAATTTTCTAGTGCGTTACTTAAAATCTAATGAAATCTGTACATTTTTATACAGAAGGCTGTGGATTGCTGTGTTATAATATTAAATTACTTGCTCTGCACATGGCCAGATCGAAGTCAAACGACTATTCCCATTGACTTCCTGTGCATACCTAGCCAACAACCATCTGAATTTGCCTGGGTTCAGAAAAGTTGAAGGGGAAAAGATCCCCCTCCCCCCCATTGTCCTCTTTGTTACTCTTCAACTGGGTCATCTAACGATCCCTGCCCTCACACAATTCCTTGTGGCACCGGAGTGCCCCACCAACCAATGAAAGGCAGATACTGATGTCAGTAATGGTCAAAGAGGTTGAGACCAAGTGGGCAATGGGAAGAGAGAATATACTGAAGGGCAAGTTCCCATCTCCAGATTTCTGAAAGATTGGTGTCAGTGGGAAGTATCCAGATAACCTGGACGGTGTAACACTGTGCCAAGATGTGCTGGTCGTGCACCAAGGCATGTTTAGCTACAGGGTGATTGTCATTATCAACAAACACTGTCTGCCTGTGACCATTCATGCTAATGGACAGCTTGTTGCTGGTCATTCCCACATAGAATGCTTCACAGTGCAGGCATGTCAGTTGGTAAATCACGTGGCAAGTGGCTCTGCCCTTGATCGTGTACACTTTCCAGATTACGGGACTGGAGTAAGTGGTGGTGGAAGGGTGCATAGGGCAGATTTTACAACGGGGGCCGTTACATGGGTAGGGGCCAGAGGGTAGGGAAGGTGGTTTGGGGATTTCACAGGGATGGACTAAGAGGTTATGGAGGTTAGGTGGGTGGTGGAAAGACACTCTCGCTGGTGTGGGAAGGATGTCATGAAGGATGGATTGAGCACATTTGATTGAATTGTCTTTCAGAAAATGGCAGTGAGAGGAAAACATTAAAAGTTTCTCTTTTACACATTCTATCCAAACTTTTTGTTTGGCTTTCAGTGATGTTTGGTTTCTCACTGTGAATATCGTTGCTTCTTACCACTGCAAAGATGTAGCAACTTCATTAAGTTTACAGAATATTTTGGCTAGGTAAACACACATAATGATTCCTAAGTGTGGAATGGTTCTCACCTATGAAAAACCAGAAGCATGTTACACTGCTCCAAAAGCCTGGTCAAGACTTTGCCTCTTCAAAGCCATCTTACTTCTGTGAGTATTGGAAGCAGTTGATGTTGGCTTCACATTTCATCAGAAGTCTGTGAAAAAGTCTTGATTGGAGAGTATGAGACTTGACAAAATTGATGATTTTTACAGCATCATTAAGAATGTGCTTAAAGTCAGATGGAGAGTTTTTACCACAAGTGCCTGCTGATGTTAGATGCAGTGAATATTAGTACAATTTAGTGCATCTCTGCATATGGCAACACAATTGGCCCACTCAGTACCATATTTATGCATCTAATAATTGATGATAAAAATTTCTTCCCCAGTTGCATTGGCCTCCAAAGGTATGCAGAAAGCAATCATTTTTGACAAAGAACCTTCTCAATGTTGGTGGACAAACCAAGAATGCTTTAGCATGTGCACAAGGAAGTTCATCTTAACTTCCATGTGCTTCCTATCGTGAGCAGAGACTGGGCTGTGATGATTCATGTTGGTGAAGGTGTTTGCATGAACAACTGCCCTCCACCCTCCCTGCTTCAGACCTAGGAAACATGACATTCATTTCCTTGTTTGTTGCTTGGATGCCAACTATGGCAACTGACAGTCGAATAGTTCACCGTATTTGGTTTTACTATACAGTAAATGCAGAATGGCAATGGGTAGAAAAGCATTTTTGAAAAAGATAACACAAATGTCTTAAGTACACAAAAAAGAAACACTAACACTCAACCTTTTTTCTTTTCTCCTTGAGTCGGTAAGATATTTTACTTGATATTTCCTAAGTGAACTGGTGACCCCCACAAATATACTGAAACCAACTGGTTGCTCGCAATGCGTACTTGGAGACTATTGGCCTAACTGTTGACAAAACATATAGGCATAATTTTATCAAAATCAGATCACAGAAGAGAAAAAAAAATGCTAGCTAGCTGTATCCCGCATGCCTTGCAATGTGACAGAAAGGAAAAAAAAAGTGCTTCTTCCTGCAAGTATCATTTAACTATAAAACATAATGACATTCCTTCGCGTCTGTCAATGTTTTTATTTACTAAGAATTCTTTGCAAGGAAACGCAAATTTATGTAGTTCCCTTTCTGATATCAGAGTATCCTCATTCCATTTTGAGTGTGTTCTGTTTAGGAATGCCATAGTACAGGAAAGGACAAAGCGAGGCGACGTTAGGTACATAGTACACCAAATAACTAATTAGGGCGTTGCTGTGTTTTTTCTATTCTCGTAACTATGATGTAATACACTACAAGAAGGGGTAAAATTTTACTTACTGTGGCGGCGTTGGGTGCTAATGTTGGCAACGGCCATTGAATGCTTTCTCAAAAATCAGTCACGTAGAATGAGGGGAGTAATTCTTTATGTTCATGATGAAATAAATCATCCTCCTAAACCGAATAGTTCGTTGCCAATCGTAGAAAACTAACCCGCTGCCACTGCAAGTAAAATTTAACCCAGGTAGGACACAATTTTTTTCCTAGCTGTATCCTATATGCTTGTCAATGTCATGGAAAGAAAGGAAGTGCATCCTTCAGCTGGTATAACCACTAAACTGTAAAAAGAGTTGAAATGTTAGGCTGTGTTCATAAATTTAAAACTGCTGTGATTAAAACACCAATCAGCAATGCCCCTTTCCACCAATGGCGTGCAATAATATAACCACCAATAAAGGATAACCTACGCCCCCTTCCTCTCCTTCATCCGCTGGTATATAAACACCAAGCGATCGTACAGTCAGCAGTCAGACAAAGACCCTGAAGGCCGCCTGCAATAGTGGCCGAAACGTCGGCAAAGTTTACAAAATGACGACACAGTATCATACCCAGAAGAATTTTATTGATAGTGAGAACTGCCGCGGAAGCCTACGTTTGCATATAGTGTGTGTGTGTTTAATATGTATAAAAAATATAGTTTCACTTACCAAAAGCACAGGCTTGTTGACAGACCCACAAACACAAAAATTGAAACTTTCGCAACCGTTAGTTGATTTCTCTCTTCCTGATGAAGCAACTAACAGTTACAAAACCTTGAATTTTTGTGTTTGTGTGTGTTTTTGTGTGTCTGTCAATGAGCCTTTTCCTTTAGTAAGTTAAACCATCTCTACTTTTTATACATATTTTCCTACCAGGAATGTTTCCCTCTGTAATATTCAAATGTTTTTTAAATGAACCGAATCCATTTGTTTTCGGAAACATATGTTGAAATTTCTACCAGTTTGGCCAATGTATATTTTTGAACAAGAGTTGCAGTTTAATTTGTAACTTCCTGATTTATTGTATGGTTTGCTGTTATTTTTAATGTTATGGATGGCTTTGTCCTTCATTTTATTTGTGTAATAGCTGATTTGGATATCTGTGCCTTGGAAAAGGTTTGCTATTTTGTATGACAGCTTTCCTACAAATGGTAAGCTCACATATTTTTCTGTCTGTTGTGTTGTGGTATCCTTCAGTGTTGTTATGCTACTGTGGTTGTTTATGTGTAGATTTATCTTCATGTTGAGCTCATCTATTACTTTTAAATTGTAGCTGTTATTATGAGCAATTGTTTTTATGGTTCTTCACTCTGATCTGTTTTATGTCAAGTGTTCATCTCTATTATTAAGATTTTTTTTTAAACAAATATAGTGTATTTGTTTGATGTTCTAATAAAAAGTGACCTGCCAAATATTTTTAGTTTATAAATGAGTTATTTCCAAAAATATATACTAATTATACATAACTTGTTTTGCTTTCTTCCCAGTTCTTCGCTGGTTGGTGGTTCATAATCGATGTGGCAGCTGCATATCCTGACAATGCTCAGTTCAACAAAGCATACCATGTCTGTGGTGTATTTGGAACTATTTCTTTATTCATGTAAGTTGTTTATATGTTCACCAGATCATGAACGTGTAGTTGATTACCCACTATAAAAATATTTCATTCTTAGTTTCCGATGGGGAACACCTGATTACCTCTCTTACATGCATTCCATAATACGGTAATTGATTGATGGAAATTCTCCACAAAGATGATAAATTATTTTTCAAAAGAGAGAGATTGGCTGGCCAGTACTTACCTTTGTGCTGTACCCCAAATAGTCACACAAATAAAGAAAAAGGACGAAGAAGAACAATGGCCAGCCAATGTATCTCTTTTTGAAAAATAAATTTGCATTTCATAATAAGGTTGTATAAGCACAGGCTCGTCGACAGATACAAATAAAAATACAACACACACACACACACACACACACACACACACACAAGCTTTCGCCACCGCTGGTAGCTTCTTCAGGAAAAGAGGAAGGAAGGAGGGGATAAAGGGAAGGATACAGATTTTAAGGAAGTGGAAAAAGTCATTCCAACCCCAGGAGAGGAAGGACTTAGCTTAAAGGGATAAAAGGAAAGGCAAACAAGTGCGCACACCCACACGCAAACACAACAAGGTAGACATTTGTAGAAAGCAAAGAGGTTGGGCAGAGATAACAGTTGAGTCAAAGGCTCTGTTCCGAGAACTGAGGCAAAGATGTTAAAGATGGTGGGTGGGAATTTGAATTTCGCAGAAGTTGAGACCAGGTGGGCAACAGGAAGAGAGAATGTGTTGAAGGGCAAGTTCCCATCTCCGGAGTTCTGAAAGATTGGTGTTGGTGGGAAGTATCCAGATAACCGGGAGGGTATAACACTGTGCCAAGATGTGCTGGCCATGCACCAAGGCATGTTTAGCCACAGAGTGATCCTCATTACCAACAAACACTGTCTGCCTGTGACCGTTCATGCGAATGGACAGTTTGTTGCTGGTCATTCCCATATAGAATGCTTCACAGTGCAGTGAGGTAAATCACGTGGGTGCTTTCGCAAGTGGCTTTGCCCTTGACTGTGTTCACCTTTCGGGTTACAGGACTGGAGTAAGTGGTGGTGGAAGGGTGCATAGGGCAGGTTTTACAATGGGGACGGTTACATGGGTAGGAGCCAGAATATATGTTTATTTGACATGGCTTATTCAATGAAAATTAAGCCTCATCCACTATAAATTTTACAGAAACAGCACATGTTACATATCAAATTAAAGCTAAAGCATGTAATTATTTTTGCCTGTAATATTTTTTTATTTAAGTTTACGAAATTGGAAAAGCATAGTTTGTAACTAGGAGTGTTTTTAATGCACGTAAAATTGCAAAAATTACACAGTTGGTATCTTGAGTATCAGTTATTTAGAAATCAGATTTTCCTTCCATTTTATTGCTGGCATTTTTAGAAAGGAAATAGTGTTTGGATATTGAGGGGTAAGACTTATTTCTTATTAAATTTTTCTGCTGCATGATTTGGTTTTCAAAGTCTAAATTTTCTTAAGTTAATGCCTAGTCAAACTGTCTTATAGGAAGAACATTTTTAAGGTTTCTGTTATTTATAAATAAAGTTCATGAAAATTTTGCCCCAATCATAACACTAATACTATACCATCGTATACTATACTATATCATCGTTTGGTTTCTTCTTTGCTAAAATCAAATGTTTAACAAAACAATAATCTTTTCCAATTTGATGATGAATTCATCATATTGTATGGCCACATACTTACTGCATCTAAAACAAGATCCTGTAGCTGGCGTCATATAAGAAGGTGCCCTCACACATAGAGGCAGAGCGGTAGGGGAAGTTTGGGGGGAGGAGCTACAGCCAAGTGCTAACAGTTGCATCTGTGGGAGAAATATTGCTTAATTCGCGGCCAGCCATGTACCTGCAGAATCAACAATATTGGCTGTCATTGCGGTAATGAATGGGAATATGCGACACGGCGGAAAACTGGGCCGCCTTCGTAGGTGACACTGACTATAGTAGGTATCAAGAATGCTAAAGAATAAAAAAGAATGCCAAAAGAAGAGAACAGCAGAAAATAAACCTAGGAAAGAAAACCCCATAAAGCAAAAACTAGGAGGCAAAATTAAGATCATATGAAATCTCTGATTAAAATCAATGATAATGAATCTCCTACAAATGCTTACTCATGTCTAGAATCATCAGGCAAAGCAGCAAATAGTCAAGAGAGCTTTACCTAAGAGCTCTAGTAAAAGGAAGCTGTGTCCAGACAGTTAATTTTAGTAATGTTGCCAGATACATAGAAACATTTCAAGAAAAAATAAACGTGACGCCAGTTTGCTTAAGAAGTAAATGAAAAAGTGAGAGATTTCTTTTAGAGATATGACATTAGTCATCATGAACCAGGTAAACATATGTTCACATCAACAAACACACACACACACACACACACACACACACACACACACACACACACGACCTCCCATCCACTGACAACCTGAATAAACTCCTACACAAGAGGGAAGAGAAGGGAATTTTATCTGCACTTTTTATACAACAGAGGCCATGATTAACAGATCCTGGACCAACACAAATCGAGAACTCTGTCATGGAAGCCACCACAAAATATGCTAGAACAAGAGTTCCTACATCCCAGGCAACAACTGTGTGTGAGAATTGAGTGAACAATCCTGTGACTGTTACCATGAGACTAGCTGTAAAAAAAAAAAAAAAACCAAGTAAAATCACTGGTAGAAAACTGTAAATAATAAGCAATGTGAACACTGAAATTTGACAAACAAGGTGTTTTTACAAAGCTGTGTTATCGTGTAACTTTTGCACATCTTGTGCACATTCATATTAATAATAGAAAAGCTTTTTTTGGGGTGGGGGGGGGGGGTGGAGGCACATGGTCCCATTGGTCAAATTGTAAATTAGCAATTGAAATAAAGTATGTTAAGCTGAGCTACATGTTGTGCCACATGGTGGTGTACCTTGCTTTTGGCCACAATTTGGTGGTGATCATTCATTAATATATTAAGAAAGAAAAGAAATGTGCAGTGATTGCAGCACACATGGTAAATGCAGGCTTTCTTTCACAGGGAACCACACCAGGTGGGACTGACAGACGATTTAGAGAAAATTCAGAGAAAAGCAGCTCGTTTTGTATTATTGTGATATAGGGGAGAGTGTGTCACAGAAATGATACATGAATTGAGGTGGAAATCATTTTAAAAAAGGTGTTTTTTGTGGCAAGATCTATTTGAGAAATTTCTTTCACCAACTTTCTCTTCAGAATGTGAACATATTGTTAGCGCACACGTACATAGGGAGACATGGCCATCATAATTAAATAAGATAAATCAGATCAAAAACAAAATTTCAGGTAGTCCCTTTCCCATAAGCTATTAAAGTGTGGAGCTATAGAGAAATATAAAAGTGGTTTGATGAACTCTCTGCCATGCACATCATTGTGATCTGCAGGGTATCCATGTAGATGGTCCAGCCTCTGAGTGTTGAGGAAAAGTCTGTGCTGGGACTGGAACAGTAAGTGCTAGATGAATGGATTGGGCAGATGTTGCAGTGGGGTCTGGATGGTCTAAGATGATTGGAGGTTTGGATCTCTCATTTCAGGACATGAAGAAAATCGAAGCTTTAATGGAGGATGTAGTCCAGGGTAGTACTGGGCAATAAGGGATAATCTTTTGTAGCTGGTTACGGGGCATAGGGAGTATGCCATGTAAAGTCTTGTTTGTGGGTTAGATCATGGTATAGAGCCTGTTTGTGAAGGTCTTTGTGATACTTTCAGTGTATTGAACAAGAGAAGTCTCATCATCGTGAATACACCATCCACAGATGGTCATGCTGCAGGGGAATGCTTTCTTGGTATTGAAGTAATGGTGACTGTCAAAATGTAGTTACTGTTGATAATTTCTCTGTTCAGAGGTGGTGATAGACGCGTCAGTGAGGTGGAAGTTAATGTCTAGGAAGACGGGGCACTGGGTTGAGGACGACCATTTGAAGCAGATGGGAGAGTAGTAGTTACAATGTGAAGAAAGGTGTCATGCCCTGAATTGAAATTATTAGTGAAGCTAAACGAGACCAGAGGTGTGTGGTAATGGGAGGGTAGAGAGGTTTCCTCCATGTAGCACATGAACATGTGTGTGCCAAAGGCTCCACCACAGGTTTGATTGTGTACCTTTTCTTTAGAGAAAAAGTAGTTGTTTATTTGGATAAAGTTAGTAAAGTTTATGAAGAACTAGGTATCGGAGTCAGACTTTAAAATACACTAGGAGTGATTGTGTTTTTGACACAATACCTTGGGCGTGAGGGATGTTGGTGCAAGTGCAGGGGTGTCAGCGGTGATGAATAAGGATCACAGAAATAAAGGGATGATTGACAGGCGGTGGAGTGATTAAGTGGTATCTTTGATGGGGGAGGGCTTTGGCAGTTACAGGTGTTGGTCAGCGAGGGCTTTTATTTCATTGGGGGCACAACAACCAGTGACAAATCAACATCTAGGATTATTTGCTTGTGGATTTTGGAGAGCATGTAGTAGGTTGGTGTGTGGGATGTTGTTGGGGTGAGGTGGGAAGGAAGGTTGTAGGTTCTTGGAAGGTCTGTAGCATTTCAGCAAGGATTGGAGGGCTTATTAGATGAAGGGATGAAGTCATTCTAGTACAAGTTGTAAGTGGAAGAGTCAGATGTAGTGGAGCCTTTTGCAAGGTAGTCAGTGAGATTTGTCACAACAGTGGTGGAACCTTTTTCTAGTCTAGGTCAAGATCTGTTTTGAGGTCATGTATGGTTCCCATTTCTCCTTCTGCAAAGATGTTCTCAGGACAGGATTTAGGGAAGGGTGGTGAGGCCGAGTTGGTAAGGAATTCATGGAGGGTGACTGAGGGTGGTTAGCTGGGAGTGCTGGGGACCTATTTGACTGTGTATGAACTTTGGGGCAGGGATCAGTGATGGATTAGTTTGGCTTTGGACGGATTGGTGGCAAGGTAGTGTTTGCATTGTAGAGATTGTGAGGAGGAGAGTTAGTTTTTGATAAGGCCAACATGATGACATGGGGTTGTAGGGCTGAACAAGAGACCTTTGGATAGGACTGATAATTCTGTGGGATTGTTTTTGATGGCTATTCTCCACTGTTCTGAGAGTTATTTTAAATAGACCTCACACAGCTCTTAAGGTATATTTTATAAAGCAACCAGTGTCAGTTGAAATATTTTTGTTTGCATTAATAAACGGTCACAATGTCGATATAGTAGTACGGACAGAAAGTTGACTGAAACCAGATGTAAATAGTAATGAGATTCTAAACTCAGGTTGGAATGTATACCACAGAGACAAGCTGTAGTGTGAAGGGAGAGGTGTGCACTAGTATCGAAGGAAATAGATGGAGATCCGAAGTGTGAAATAATTTGGGTGAAAGTCACGGTTAAAGCAGGCTTGAACATGGCAATTGGCTGTTTCTATAGGCCTCATGGCTCAGCGGCTGTTGTGGCAGAACACCTGAAGGAAAGTTTGGGAAATATTTAGAGTAGATTTCCCGATCATGTTATAGTTTTGGGAGGTGATTTTAATTTACCAGATATAGACTGGGAGACCCAAACATTTATGACGGGTGGCAGGGACAATGAGTCCAGTGAAATTGTTTTGAGTGGATTATCTGAGAATTGTCTTGAGCAGTTAAACACAAAACCGACTCGTGGCGGAAATGTATTAGACCTTCTGGTGACACAGACCCGAACTATCCAAAACAGTTAACGCAGAACAGGAAATCAGCGATCATTAAGCAGTTACAGCATCGATAATTTTACCCATAAATAGAAATATTAAAAAATGTAGTAAGATATTTCTTTTCGGAAAAGTGACAAAAAGCGGATTTCAGAGTACTTGACGGGTCAACACAGAAGTTTTATCACAAGTACAGATAGTGTTTAGGAACAGTGGTGAAAGTTCAAAGCTATCATACGATATGTATTGGATGAGTATGTACCAAGCAAGATCGTAAGAGATGGAAAGGAGCCACCATGGTACAACAACCAAATCGGAAAACTGCTATGGAAGCAAAGGAAACTTCGCTGCAAACATAAACGTAGCCAAAGCCTTGTAGACAAACAAAAATTAAATGAAGCAAAATGTAGTGTGAGGAGGGCTATGCGAGAGGCATTCAACGAGTTCAAAAGTAAAGTGGTATGTACTCACTTGGCTGAAAATCCTAAGGAATTTTGGTCTTAAGTCAAAGCGGTAGGTGGATCAACACAAAATCACCAGACATTGTGACGATAATGGCATTGAAACAGAGGATGATACTCTAAAGGCTGAATTACTAAATGACTTTTTCCATAGCTGTTTCACAGAGGAAGATTGCACTGTTGTTCCTTCTCTAGATTGCCGCATAGATAACAAAATGGAAGATATCAAAATAATTGACAGAGGGATAGAAAAACAATTAAAATCGCGCAAAAGAGGAAAGACCACAGGACCAGATGGGATACCAGTTCGTTTTTACACAGAGTATAAAAGTATTGAGGCTTTCGAAATATGGTGCTACAGAAGAATGCTGAAGATTAGGTGGGTGGATTGCGTAACCAATGAGGAGGTACTGAACAGAATTGGGGAGAAAAGAAATTTCTGGCATACCTTGACTAAAAGAAGAGATAGATTGGTAGGACACCTTCTTAGACATGAAGGAATTGTGAATTTAGCATTGGAGGGAAGTGTGTGGGGTAAAAATCGCAGAGGAAGACCAAGAGATGGGTACAGTAAGCAGATTCAGACAGATGTAGGTTGCTGTTCTTATGTGGAGATGAAGAGGCTTGCTCAGGATAGGGTATTGTGGAGAGCTGCATCAAACCAGACTCCGAACTGAAGACCACAACAAAAACAACAACAACAATGCAAAGTAACTTGCCCCCCCCCCCCCTTTCTTGCAGTGGTGTACCGTAGGTGTCTAGAAGAGTGTAGCGTTCCGAAAGATTGGAAAATGCCACAGGTCATCCCCGTTTTTAAGAAGGGACGTCGAACAGATGTGCAGAACTATAGGCCTATATCTCTAAAGTCGGTCAGTTATAGAATTTTCGAACATCTATTATATTAGAGTATAATGACATTTCGTAAGACTAGAAATCTGCTCTGTAGGAATCAGCATGGGTTTCTAAAAAGGTGATTTTGTGAAACCGAGCTCTCACTATTCTTCCATGAGACTCAGAGGGCCGTAGACACGGGTTCTCAGGTAGATGTTGTGTTTCTTTACTTCCACAAGGTGTTTGATACAGTACCCCACAGACGTTTACGTTTAATGAACAAAGTAAAAGAATATGGTCTATCAGACCAATTGCGTGCGTCGCGCTTCGTTACAGGATCATTTGGAAATCGTGAAAGTGTTACAAAGATGATCGATAGACTCCAGTGGAGGACTCTGCAGGAGAGACGCTCTGTCACTTGGTATGGGTTTTTGTCGAAGTTTCAAGAACATACCTTTACCGAGGAGTGTAGCAGTATATTGCTCCCTGCTACATGTATCTTGCGAAGAGATAATGAGGATAAAATCGGAGAGATTTGAATCCACACAGAGGCATACCAACAATCTTTCTTTCCGCGAACAATACTTGACTGGAATAGAAGGGAGAAGTGATAGTGGTACTCAAGGTACCCTCCGCCACACACCTATCGGGTGGCTTGCAGAGTAAGCATGTAGATATAGATGATGAACAAGATCTTTTTGTGTGTCCAGCTGATGGAGATGCCTCAGAATTTATAGATGAGGTTTTCTACTTCATCAGTACTCTGCAACTCATATTGAAGTGCTTGGCAGATAGTTCCCCGAACAGTTTTTTATATTTCTCTATAGTTCCATTCTCTAATAGCTTGTGGGGAAAAGGTACCTCTAAATCTTTGTTTTTGCTCTGATTTCTGTTATTATGATGGTCATGTCTCCCTATGAAGGTGGGTGCTAATGATATATGTTCACACACAGAAGAGAAAGTTTGTGAAAGAAATTTTACAAATAAATCTCACCACAACGCCTTTCTTCTAATTATTTCCACCCCAATGCATGCCTCATTTTCCGTGACTCTCCTCTGTATCGTGATAACACAAAATGAGCTGCCCTTCTTTGAACTTTCTCTAAATCATCAGTCAGTCGCACCTGGTATGGATCCCACAGTACACTGCAGTACTCCAAAATAGGATGAAAAAGTGTATTGGGTATAGTGTAGGCAGTTTCTTTAGTAGAACTGTTGCATCTTCTAGGAGTTCTGCCAATGAAACATTGTCTTTGGCTCGCCATCCCTAAAATATTGCCGCGAGAGACCACGAACACCAACTGCCGGCGTGGCGCAGGGGATAGCGTCACGGACTGCGGAGCAGAAGGTCGCCGGTTCAATCCTGCCCACTGGCAAAAATTTATTTCTTTGTAATTGACAATTCCAGAAGGTTCTACATCTTTCTTATGTTCACTTGTAAATTCTACTTGTTTCTTATGTTAACTGTTCTTCTAATTTCTGGTAAATTCTGTCTGTGTATAAATAGCAGAGCACTCTGCCTGAGAGGCAGTCAGTGCTGTGTGTATGTTGAGTTCGTAATAAACGTGCTTTCAGTATTAGTGCTGTGTTTAGTTGCCTCCGAAGTCAAGCCTGCTTCCATTGCAACGCAACAATATTTTCTGTGTGTTCTTATAATTTGTTCATAATTGTTATTCCTAGGTATTTAGTTGAATTGACGGCCTGTAGATTTGACTGGTGTATCATTTAACTGAAGTTTAATGGATTTCTTTTAGTGGTCATTTGGATGACCACACACTTATTATTAAGGGTCAATTGCCAATTTTTGTGCTGTGCCGAAATCTTATGTAAATAATTTTGTAGTTGCTTTTGATCTCCTGGTGACTTTACAAACTAATCAATGACAGCATTATCCGTGAAGAGTCTGAGAGCTACTCATATTGCCTCCTAAATCATTAAAAAAGAAGAAAAAAAGAAACCACAGGAGCTCTATAACACTTCCCTGGGGAATGCCACATATCACTTCTGTTCTACTTAATGACTTTCCATCAGTTAAAACGTACTGTGACCTTTGACAGAAAATCACGAATCCACTCACACAACTGTGGCGATATTGCATAAGCATGCAATTTGATTACAAGATGCTTGTGAGGTAAAGGGTCAAAAACCCTTCTGGAAATCTAGAAAAAAAATGGAATCTATTTGGTGTCCCTTGTCGGTAGACTCGCACATCATGTGCTTCACAAGAACAATACTTTCTGAATCCATGTTGACTGTAGGTTAATTCTGTAGATCGTTCTCTTAGAGGTAGTTCATAATATTTGAGGAAAGTATATGTTCTACAATCCTACTGCAGACAGACATCAATGATATAGGCCTGTAATTCTGTGGATCACTCATATTGCCTTTCTTGAATATTCGAGTGACTTGTGCAACTGTCCAGTCTTTGGGTACAGAACGTTTGCTGAGTGAATGGTTTTATATGATAGCTATTTCATCATAATACTTTGAAAGGAACCTGATTGGAATAAATTTGGGACCGGAAGACTCAATTTGTTAAGTGATTTAAGTTGTTTTAATACTCCAGGGGTATCTACTTCTAAATTACACATTCTGGCAGCTGTTCTTGATAAGAATTCTGCAGTATTTGCTTCGTCTTCTGTAGTGAATGGATTTCAGAAAGCTGTATTAAGCAAGTCTGCATTAGCAGAACTGTCATGAGTAGCATCACCAATTCTATCACATAATGAAAGTATTGATTGTGTTTCACTACTAGTATACATACAACCCGAATTTCTTAGGTATCTCTACCAATTTACAGGACAGGTTTTCATTGTAGTAACTATTGTATGCTTCTCGCATTGAAGTTAGAGATAACTTTCAAGTTTCTGTAAAAGATTGCCAGTCTTGGGGATTTTGTGTGTGTTTAAATTCGGCATAGTTTTTCTTCAAGAGTGATCTAACCCGTTTTTTGTATCACAGCGGGTTAGCCCCCTCTATTATTAATTTGTTTGGTATAAATCTGTCAATGGTTGTCAATATTATTTCTTTGAATGTAAGCCACATCTGATCTAAACTCCCATTGTTAGTTTTGAAAGACTGGAAATGCTCACTCAGGAATGCATTACTCAAATTTTTATCTGCCCTTTTGAATAAATGTATGTTTCTTTTAATTTTGGTAGATTTAGTCTTGCTACAACTACTGTGTTCACTAATCCTTTTGTCTGTTTTGATGCTATTTATTAGCTCCGGATTATTTGTTGCTAGATGGTAAAGTATGTTCTCTCATCCATTTATTATTCTAATGGGTTCATGAACTAATTGCTTAAGATAATTTTCAGAGAATGTGTTCAGTTTTCTGTTCAAAAATACTCATCAATAGCAACAGCTTAATATGAATAACACTGTTTCCAGCAGAGAAAGACTAACTTTGTCTGTTTTGTGAATACGGTAGGGCACCATTTTCTAATGGTATACTGTGGACACAGTGAAAAGCTTCTCAATGTGTAAGCTTTGACAAGTGCTTCATCCAGAATCGAAAACACATTTACACAAGCACAACCCACAAATGACCACTAGCCACTTATGGACATTCCTTATCTTGTTTCTTTCATATTCGCAGTTTCACTTATCAGCGTAGTAAAGTTCCCCTTTAATTGGAATTAATTATTTTCTGTCATTATTTGCTTCAAATAACCTCTACCATTTTCAGACAACAATGGCATAAGTGAGCGCAGGTATCTGTTTTTAGTTAAAAGCTTTATATATTCATATATTATTTTTATTACTGTTTTATTTTTCAAATTTGCGGAATGTATTCTATTCAGGGCTGTATATGTTGGTCACTCCGTGCAGCTCCTACGTTGACATAAAGATGTCTTCCGACAAATGCTATACCAAACAAATAATTTGAATACATATGTATATAATAATGGAAAGTCCAGGTTGGAATAAATAATATAGTGAGGACAGTTTACAACTCACCGCAAAGACGTGGCGACGAGCTGCGACAGGCACATACAAAAGACACACACATACAACACATTCAGCTATCGGCCATGGCCTTCTTCAGAAAATAGAGCACTCACGCAATCACACAGGCACACAACACAGTCATACAACCATCAACTCCGACTGCCACACTTCGAATCACGCTCTGCAGCGAATCGGGGACGGGAGGGGAGGGGAGAGGGAGGGGATAGAAAGGTTACGTCACGGTGGTGGGGATTGGGTTAGATGGGAATAATGAGATGCAGCTTAGGAATGGAGTGGGGAGGCGGGTGAGCGGAGAAAATAAAATAAAATAAAATAAAGTAAAATAAAGTAAAATAACATATATATAAAATGCATGCACACTGCAAGTACACAAGACCATATACATACATACACATACACACACCGAAGATTACTCACCAGGCGAAGGAGCACAGGTGTGACAGCATCACAAATAAATAAATGAATACACACACACACACACACACACACACACACACACACACACACACACAATCGCAAGCTTTCGCAACCCAGTTGCGTCTACAGGCAGTAGGGAAGGAGAGGGAAAAGGAAATGATGAGGGTTTTAAGGAAGGGGGTAAGGAGCCATTCCAATCCCGGGAGAGGAAAGACTTACCTTGGGGGAAAAAATGGAGGGTAAACAAATGCACACATGCCCACACATTCACACAGACACAAGTACACCTAGGCAGACATACTGTAGAAAGCAAAGAAGTTAAGTTATAGAAGTTAAGAAGTTAGACAGAGATACCACTTGAGGCAGAGTAAATGCCTCAAGTGGTATCTCTGTCTAACTTCTTAACTTCTATAACTTCTATAACTTAACTTCTTTGCTTTCTACAGTATGTCTGCCTAGGTGTACTTGTGTCTGTGTGAATGTGTGGGCATGTGTGCATTTGTTTACCCTCCATTTTTTCCCCCAAGGTAAGTCTTTCCTCTCCCGGGATTGGAATGGCTCCTTACCCCCTTCCTTAAAACCCTCATCATTTCCTTTTCCCTCTCCTTCCCTACTGCCTGAAGACGCAACTGGGTTGCGAAAGCTTGCGATTGTGTGTGTGTGTGTGTGTGTGTGTGTGTGTGTGTGTGTGTGTGTGTGTGTGTGTGTGTGTATTCATTTATTTATTTGTGATGCTGTCACACCTGTGCTCCTTCGCCTGGGGAGTAATCTTCGTCTATTTTTTATATTTTATTTTTCCTGCTAGGAATTTTTCGTCTTAATAAAAATTATATATATATATATATATATATATATATATTATAGAGGAAAAATTCCTAACAGGAAAAAAATATACGTAAAAAATAGATGAACACTTACCAGGCGAAGGGGCACAGGCAGTAATAGCAACAAATAAACACACAGACACACACACACACACTCAAAAATGCTAGCTTTCGCAGCCTAGCTGCTTCATCAGGCAGAAGGGAAGGAGAGGGAAAAGGAAATGATGAGGGATTTAAGGAAGGGGGTAAGGAGCCATTCCAATCCCGGGACAGGAAAGACTTACCTTGGGGGAAAAAATGGAAGGTAAATAAATGCACATACACCCACACATTTACACAGACACAAGTACACTTAGGCAGACATACTGTAGAACTGTCAACAGTTCTACAGTATGTCTGCCTAAGTGTACTTGTGTCTGTGTAAATGTGTGGGTGTATGTGCATTTATTTACCTTCCATTTTTTCCCCCAAGGTAAGTCTTTCCTGTCCCGGGATTGGAATGGCTCCTTACCCCCTTCCTTAAATCCCTCATCATTTCCTTTTCCCTCTCCTTCCCTTCTGCCTGATGAAGCAGCTAGGCTGCGAAAGCTAGCATTTTTGAGTGTGTGTGTGTGTGTCTGTGTGTTTATTTGTTGCTATTACTGCCTGTGCCCCTTCGCCTGGTAAGTGTTCATCTATTTTATATATATATATACGATCACACATTCACACACCACTCAAAATAGGTGAGGTTTGGGATAGAGAGGTAGGAACTGTAAGGTATGGGAAAAAAATATATATATATATATATAGGGAAGTTATCGTAGGTTGAGGCATGGTTGATTTCGGGATCGGAGAATGTATTGTAGGGATAACTCTCATCTGTGCAGTTCAGAAAAGCTGGTGGTGGATGGGAGGATCCAGATGGCCCGGGTTGTGAAGCAGCCATTGAAATCAAGCATGTGCTCCGCTGCATGCTGTGCCACAGGGTGGTCCACCTTGTTTTTGGCCACAGTTTGGCAGTGGCCATTCATCCTAAGGGACAGCTGGTTGGTGGTCATGCCAATATAGAAAGCTGTACAGTGCTTGCAGCACAGTTGGTAAATTACGTGGCTGCTTTCACAAGTGGCCCGGCCTCTGATAGGGTAGGATAAGCCTGTGACAGGACTGGAATAGGAAGTGCTGGGTGGGTGTGACAGCATTTTAGGAATAGGATGTGGGATTGGGTTTTGGCCAGGGAAAGGGATACTTTCCTGAACTGGTACAGATAGAAGGAGCAGGGGTCCATTGGGACAGGGATGGTGCCGGGAAAGTGGAAAGTGAGGAATGATGGGAGAGACAGTGGATTATGATGTACCTGTGAAGAGGTTCCTCAATACGCACCAGGCACGCAAAAGTTCGTAAATCCGCGCACACAACTACACAGATACACACCCAAGCACGCAGATTCATGCCCAAGCGCACTAAATGACGGAAAAAACTGCAAAATCACAAATAAAATCATGCACCAGAATGCAATATCACGCACTAAAACGGTAGATCTCACACAGGAGCAAGCAGCCCACCGCAAAAATGTGTACAAAAACCCAAACAACGCATAAGTACAGAAATTCGTGGAAGAAAGGCTATAATGGAGCTTCTAGAGCAGAAAACTCAAGACACAGTAACGTAAATTTACGTAATTCTAATATATAGTGCCAGAGGAGAAGAATATACGGGGCTGGGGATAAATGATTACATGTACATATCTGTGGACGGGTCCATTAGTTCAAACGAAAGTGGTTCTGGCATAGTTGGGTCGTAATAAATAACTAAGGTGATGAAAAAAATATATAAAATAAATGTATATACAGTTGACCAAAACTACGAGAAAATACAAAAGGGAAAGTAAGGAAAGGTGTATTAGAATAACTGGAAGGGGGAAGAATAAGCTGCATCAACAATCGGCGTGGTTATAAAGTTCTCTGTTGAAAGCTGGCAGGATTGTTGGCTCGGAAGTCAGAATGTGACAGTTACAAAGGATTGAGAAGAAGAAAAATAGGAAAATACAAGAGAGAAGCAAATATTGATATTCCAGTCCTGTCACAGGCTTATCCTACCCTATCAGAGGCCGGGCCACTTGTGAAAGCAGCCATGTAATTCACCAATTGTGCTGCAAGCACTGTACAGCTTTCTATATTGGCATGACCACCAACCAGCTGTCCATTAGGATGAATGGCCACCGCCAAACTGTGGCCAAAAACAAGGTGGACCACCCTGTGGCACAGCATGCAGCGGAGCACATGCTTGATTTCAATGGCTGCTTCACAACCCGGGCCATCCCCTCAGGGGACTCACCGCTCTGTGGTGAGTACGTGCGTGGCGAGCACGGGGCCCCAGCCTTTGTAGCACTCTTTCCTTTCCGTGCTACATGACGCTTCTTCTACTGTCCTTTTCCCCTCTCTTGGGGACCGAGTCTGTGCATCCTTCGGGGAACCGAAGTTCTGACCCTTTTGGCTTTACAGTCTTCTTTCACCTCTTTCTTTGCCTCCGCGTCTGCGTTTGAGGCTTCTCCTCCTACTATTTCTCTCTTCCTCCTCCCTGTACGCACTTGAAGGCCACCCATATGGGTGACTGGGTAATGCGTAAGTCCCAGCCCCGGGCTGGCATGTAGGGTGCGTGCGTACCCCCTGGTTAAGGCCAGGCCAGGGGAGGGGCGATTGCCTGCGCTGATACCTTCCCGATTCGCCGATTGGTCCCTCCGTCTGTAGATCGGGAGGTGTGACCTGGGGTGTGAACAATCACCCAAGGCGGGTGTGCTTCCATTGGGGGCCCCCAGCAGGAAGGAGCGTGCCATCGGAGACACTGGCAATCGTGGGGGATACAACCGCGATGGTTCTAAAAAAAAGAAAATGTAAAGAGTCTTTAGAAATTGATGTACTAGACAATAGTGTGTCTGAACAGAAAAATTTACAGACATCGAAGTTCCTTGTGGTGACCCGTACCGAGGAAGGACAATCCTTTTCGTCGGTGAACCCATTTATTATTCAAAAAGGGGTTGATGCCATTGCCGGCCCAGTTAAGACCTGCAACCGCCTACGTAATGGAACACTACTGTTAGAAACAGAAAGTGGCTCCCAGGCACAGCGGCTGCTTAAGGCTACTCTGCTCCACAGCTACCCGGTTCGTGTTGAGCTCCATCCGACCCTCAATTATTCCCGAGGGGTAGTCTTCTCGGCCAGTTTGGACGGTCTGACTGAGGATGAACTGAAAGAATATCTGGCAGCTCAAGGCGTCGTCGCAGTACACAGGGTGACAAAAAAAGAGAACAATGTTGTAGTGCCCACTCGCACAGTGTTTCTGACCTTCGACCGAGTGGCTCTGCCGCCGAAGATCAAGGCAGGGTATGAGGTCATCACAGTACGACCTTATATCCCTAACCCTACTCGGTGTTATCAGTGCCATCGATTTAACCACACAAGCCAGTCTTGCAAGAACCCAGTCATATGTGTCACCTGTGGTAAAGAGGCCCATGAGGGGATTTGTCCACCACCGTCCCCTCATTGCATCAATTGTAACGGGAATCATGCTGCTTCCTCCCGGGAATGTCCCGTGTTTGCCGATGAACGAGCCATCCAGGAAATCCGTGTAAAGGAAAAGGTTCCCATACCAGTTGCACGTAAGATGTACGCCAGTCGTAAGCCTAAGACCCCGCCGCGTGGTAACTACAGTACTGTAGTTGCAACGCCTCCAACAACACGGGATATGGCCACACAGACTTGTGACCTACAGTTTACGACAGTAGTTGTCAAACAGTCTACATCGACAACGGCGTCACGTTCAACGAAAAGTGTGAGTACCTCTTCCAAGTCTTCATCTTCATCTTCAGCTGTGAAACCACAGATAGAGACGCGAAAGTCTAAGAAAGAGCATTCGCGCGAGGATTTCCTCCGCACCCCTACCAAAACGTCTGAGCCAACCAAGGAGCTTCACCAGGGCTCCAAGAAATCAAATAGGGGGAAAACTCTCCCCCCTCCTACCTCACAATGTGACGATGGCATCCCCTGGAAGCCTATAGTCTCTCCAGGTGCATCAGCCAAAGACGGAGCTGCCGACCACACTCACGCAGCTGCTGTGGTAACCTCTGAGAATATGGAGCAAGACCCTCCTGTCTCAGACACCACCAGTTGCGAACATTCGCACTGTGGCCCGCCGCCTTCGTCGGGCTGATGTCCACCTTCATCTCATTTTATCCCATTATGGATATTCTTCAATGGAACATTCGTGGTATCCGGTCGAATTGGACAGAACTGCAGCTTTTAACGCGAACATATCATCCAATCATCTTCTCTCTACAGGAGACAAAATTGCTCCCTGGTACTCGAATTACTTTCCCACGCTACACTACCGTTCGCTTTGACCTTCCTCCAGTGGCAGGAATTCCAGCCCACGGGGGCGTAATGTTGCTTATTCGGGATGACGTACACAGTACACCGGTCCCTTTGTGTACTCCAATACAAGCTGTTGCTGTCCGGATATACCTTCCTGGATTTGTCTTCACACTGTGCAATATTTACGCTCCTTCCTCTTTTCCCGTCACTAGATCAGATCTCCTAGATCTTATTGACCAGCTTCCGCGTCCGTTTTTGTTGGTGGGAGATTTCAATGCCCACCACCCCCTTTGGGGCTCCCCACGACCATGTCCACGGGGCTCCCTCCTGGCAGATATACTGAACCACCTTCAGCTCATCTGCCTTAACACTGGTGAACCAACTTATCTTTCAGACACCACAAATACTTTCAGCCATATAGATCTAGCTATCTGCACTGCTCAGCTGGCACGGCGTCTTGAATGGTCTGCTCTCTCAGACACACATTCGAGCGATCATTTTCCGTGTGTAATTCACCTAATGATGCCTGACACCCTTGAGCATCCACGCCGCTGGCAGTTAACGAAAGCGGACTGGGAGCTCTACACGTCACTGGCGGATTTTGGTACTTACCATTATCCTAGTATAGACGACCAAGTGGAACACATTACCACAGTAATTCTGACAGCCGCAGAATGTTCCATCCCCTGCAAGACTTCCCACGCACGTCGTCCCCTTGTCCCGTGGTGGACCGCGGAATGCCGTGACGCTCTGCGAGCACGGCGACGTGCCCTTAGAATCTTCAAACAACGGCCCACGCTCGACAACTGCATCCGATACAAACGGCTGCGGGCCTATTGTCGTCGCCTCTTTCGCGACTGTAAACGCGCCAGTTGGCGCTCATTCACGAGCTCTTTTAATAGGTCTACCCCTTCCTCCATCATTTGGGGTAACCTTCGAAAAATTTCGGGCACTATGGCTCATTCCCCAATTCCCGGTCTGTGTGTCGCAACTGACACCGTCGTCGATCTTCCACAAATAGCCAACGCACTGGGTCGACATTTTGCAGAGGTCTCTAGCTCTTCACATTACACTGACGCTTTCCTAGCTAGGAAACGGACGGTGGAGGCGACTCCATTGCCCTTTACCTCTCAGAACCGTGAATGCTACAATACCGAGTTTACTGTACGAGAGCTTCACCACGCACTCTCGTCTTCGCGGTCCTCCGCTCCAGGACCAGATGGCATTCACGTGGCGATGCTGCAACACCTTTCACCAACGAGCTTGCACTTCCTACTGGCCACCTACAATCGCATATGGATAGAAGGCACCTTTCCGCGACGCTGGCGTGAAGCCATAGTCATTCCCATACCAAAGCCTGGGAAGGACAAATGTCTTCCTTCCAGCTACCGCCCCATTTCCCTCACCAGTAGCATATGCAAGGTGATGGAACGCATGATTCACGGGCGCCTGGTATGGTGGCTTGAAACGCGACATCTCCTGTCTAATGTCCAATGTGGGTTTCGCAAGCACCGTTCTGCGGTGGATCATCTTGTTGCCCTATCTACCTCAGTAATGAATAACTTTTTACGGAAGCGCCAGACAGTAGCGGTGTTCTTTGATCTGGAAAAGGCATACGACACCTGCTGGAGGATGGGCATCCTCCGCACTCTGCATACATGGGGTTTTCGGGGTCGCCTGCCAATTTTTATCCGCGAATTTTTAACAGACCGTGTCTTTAAAGTGCGTGTTGGTTCGGTTTTATCGAGCACTTTTAATCAGGAGAACGGAGTCCCCCAGGGCTCGGTCCTGAGCGTTGTTTTATTTGCAGTGGCAATCAATTCTATAGCCGATCACCTTCCACTGGGAGTGTCGGCGTCCCTATTTGTTGACGACTTCGCGATCTACAGCAGCTCTGAGCAAACGGGTCTCCTGGAGCGGCGCCTCCAGCGGTGCCTAGACAATCTCCACGCGTGGAGTATGGACACTGGCTTTCGATTCTCAGCCGACAAGACAGTCTGCATGAACTTCTGGCGGCGGAAGGAGTTCCTTCCCCCATCCCTTCGACTGGGCCCCATAGTACTTCCATTTGTGGATACCACGACGTTCTTGGGACTTGTTCTCGACAGGAAGTTAAGTTGGTCTCCCCACATATCCCGTTTGGCAGCTCGCTGTACCCGCTCTCTCAATGTGCTGCGGGTGTTAAGTGGCACATCGTGGGGAGCTGACAGGTCTACTCTCCTCCATCTGTATCGCACCATAGTTCGGTCCAAACTGGACTATGGTAGCATCGTTTATTCTTCGGCTCGACCGTCCATACTGCGCCGCCTTAATACAATCCACCACCACGGTCTCCGTCTGGCGACAGGAGCGTTTTATACTAGCCCCGTTGAGAGCCTCTATGCCGAGGCCGCCGAACTACCCCTTTCTTACCGTCGGGAACTCCTGCTTAGCCGTTACGCTAGTCGTTTGTCGTCCATGCGAGGACACCCGACGTACGCAGTTTTTTTTAACGACTCACTTGACAGTCTCTTCACTCTGCGCCCGTCTGCTCTGCTACCACCGGGAGTACGCTTGCGTTCGCTACTCGGCCAGTTTGGCGTTACAATGCCTGCTATCTTCTCGACTGGAGAGAGCACCTCTCCACCGTGGCGAAGCCCCGAAGTCCGTGTTAACTTTGATTTTCATTCTCTTCCAAAGGACTCCACACCTCGTTTCGTCTACCAGAGAGAATTTCACGCACTCCGGTTTAAATTTGATGACAATTTGTTCATTTACACTGATGGCTCAAAGACAGACCAGGGTGTTGGGTGTGCTTTTGTACTTGGCAACGTCTCTTTTAAATATCGTCTTCCTGAGTGGAGTTCCATTTTTACAGCTGAGCTGTATGCATTATACCAAGCCACACAATACGTCCGGCGCCACTCGCTCAGTAAGACTGTCATTTGCTCGGACTCAATGAGTGCTTTGTTGAGCCTTCGCATCCTATATCCGGCCCATCCCCTGGTACAAAGCATCCGCAATTGCCTTACTTCTCTTTCAACGAGCGGAACTACGGTGACGTTTCTGTGGGTCCCTGGCCATGTGGGAGTGTTGGGGAATGAGGCTGCGGATATGGCTGCCAAGGAAGCAGTTCTCCTTCCTCGGCTATCTACCTTTTCCACCAGCTCTGATGACCTTCGCGCTGGTATCTCCCAGCGTATTATCTCGCGTTGGTATCTACATTGGTCATCCCTGTCAGGGAACAAATTGCGAGCCATTAAACCTGTGCCTGATATCTGGTCAACGTCATCTCGACCCTCCCGCCGAGAGGAGATTGTTCTAGCCCGGCTTCGTATTGGCCACTGCCGTTTTAGCCACCAGCATTTATTACGTGGTGGTCCTGCTCCCTTATGTGAGCACTGTGATGCACCTTTTACTGTGAACCATCTTTTAGTGCAATGTCCATTTTTTAACCGTCTCCGTCATGATCTGTGTTTCCCATTTGAATTGTCTGCCATTTTAGCTGATGACCCGCAATCGGTTAACAGAGTTTTACTTTTTATACATCGTGCAAATATGGCGAAAGCCATTTAATTTCTAACCCCGGTTCTTTTTTACTTTGGGCAGTGTTGGGCGCTAATGACCACAGCAGTTGTGCGCCCTAAAACCACAAAAAAAAAAAAAAAAAAAAACCCGGGCCATCTGGATCCTCCCATCCACCACCAGCTTTTCTGAACTGCACAGATGGGAGTTATCCCTACAATACATTCTCTGATCCCGAAATCAACCAGGCCTCAACCTACGATAACTTCCTATATATATTTCCATACCTTACAGTTCCTACCTCTCTATCCCAAACCTCACCTATTTTGAGTGGTGTGTGAATGTGTGATCGTGTGTTTGTGTATATATGTGTGTGTGTGTGTGTGTGTGTGTGTGTGTGTGTGTGTGTGTGTGTGTGTGTGCGTGTGCGTGTGCGTGTGGTCTTGTGTACTTGCAGTGTGCATGCATTTTATATATATGTTATTTTACTTTATTTTATTTTATTTTCTCCGCTCACCCGCCTCCCCACTCCATTCCTAAGCTGCATCTCGTTATTCCCATCTAACCCATCCCCACCACCGTGACGTAACCTTTCTATCCCCTCCCTCTCCCCTCCCCTCCCGTCCCCGATTCGCTGCAGAGCGTGATTCGAAGTGTGGCAGTTGGAGGTGATGGTTGTATGACTGTGTTGTGTGCCTGTGTGATTGCGTGAGTGCTCTATTTTCTGAAGAAGGCCATGGCCGATAGCTGAATGTGTTGTATGTGTGTGTCTTTTTTATGTGCCTGTCGCAGCTCGTCGCCACGTCTTTGCGGTGAGTTGTAAACTGTCCTCACTATATTATTTATTGAATACATATGTGCATCACCTACTTATAAATAATATCTTTCTGGCGTATTTTGGTCACCTTTAATAATTGAGATTTCTATGAAAATAAATGGCTCTTACTCATTCAATTATTGTTGAGGTAAGGTCTAATTTTTATGGAAAAGTTTCCAATTGGTCACCTAAATAGCATACTCACACAAGTGACAGTTTAGATTAATATTATGATGCACAGCATAGCAATCCATAGCACCAAATGAATGCCTTTGACGTAGAATGTTTTCTGTGAAACCACATAATAAAAATACCATAAAATATTCTTCTGAAAATTCTTTCATTAATTTTTCGTAGCTAAATTACGAAAATGTTCCAAAAGTTTTTTGTACTTATTAATAAGGATTGAGGTGTACAATTTGTATTACAGGATAAATTCTGTATCGAATGCTCTTGTACGCGGAGACGGCTACTCAGGTGGTTGCTTTGGTCCGAGAGGAGCTCGTGCCTGGCTCTTCCTTGGCTTTGTTATGGGATTTGGTGCTGTCATTGCCTCTTGCTGGATCCTGTTTGCAGAATACGTCACCAATAAAAGTAAGTTAGCCAAACTTCTGTAAAATGAAGTAATTTTAATAGTGTTGACGAAAATATTTTAACAAGAGCTTTACAATCTGCCTTGTACTTGGCCACTTTCTTAAATTAATCCAGTATAATTAAATTGTAATTATAGAAAAGCCCTGCATGTATAGAAGCAATGGAATTAGCAGAACTGACACCCCCCCCCCCCCCCACACACACACACACAAAGATTTTAGAAGGGATATATTGAGTCATAACCAGCACATAAAAACTAGGACTGTAATAGTAAAGATTTGCATTCTTTTTCAGAGGACATAGGTAGTGTACTGGCATTGCTTGATGACTCGAACAGTATAATCTTGAATATTATTCATGAATAAACATCGGCCGCGGTGGCTGAGGGGACTGAGGCACTCCAGTCACGGTCTGCACTGCCACTACAGTCAGGGATTTGAATCCCCCCTCGGGCATGAATATTTGTGCCATCCTTAGTATTAGCTAGTTCATAAATAGTTTGTAAGTTTAGGGACTGATGACCCCGTAGTTAAGTCCCATAAGCTATACAAACATTTGAATGAATAAACATGGTTTGCTGACCTCAGATGAGCCTCACATCTCAGAGTTTTCATTTATGATTATTTTTCACTCCTGAATGCCCTGGTGTTAATCTAATCCAGAAATAACAGGATATCATGAATGTGTACATACAGGGTAGCATGGAAGGAAACAGGATTGTTTGACACTAGGGTAGCATCATGGAGGTAGTGGAAAATGTAAATGGTATATTCCATAAAGATAGATGCCAACTATTTTGCCAAAGACCAGTTAACATTGAGAAGTCTGAGAATGTATTGTTGTTATAGTCTTCAGTCTGCAGACTATTTTGCTGAAGCTTTCCCCCTTACTGTCCTGAGCAAGCCTCATCACCTCATAAGAATATGAAACCACATCTATTTGAGCCTGCTTATTGTATTCTTCCCTTACAATTTTTACCCCACACACTTCCCTCCAGTGTTAAATTCATGATTCCTTTATGTCTAGAATGTGTACTACCAATCGATCACTTCTTTTAGTCAAGGTACACGAAAATTTCAGATTCTCCCCAATTCTATTCAGTACCTTCTCATTAGTTATCTACTCACCTAATCTTCAGCATTTTCCTGTAGCGCTACATTTCAAAAAGCCCCTATCCTTTTCCCGTATGAACCATTTATCGTCCATGTTTCGCTCTTGTCCAAGGCAACATTCAAGTCAAAAGCCTTTGAAGAAAAGAAAAAGAAAAAAAAAAAAAAAGAAAAATCCTTACACGTAAAGTTAGATGTTAAGAAATTCTCCATTTTCAAAAATGTTTCTTTTTTGCCATTCTGCATTTTATATCCTCTGTACTGCAACCATCATATTTTGTTTCACTGCCAAGTAACAAAACTAACCTAATTCCTTCAGCATTACTTGATTTTTTTAGAATATATTCTATTACCCTTGTTTTGATCTTGTTAATGTTCATCGTATGCACTCTGCATCTACATTCGTACTCCACAATCCACCCAAATTGTGTTGTGGAGGGTACTGAGTACCACTACTAATTACTTGTTTTCATGTTCCACTCCTATATAGAATGAAGGAAAAACGAATGCTTGTATGCATCCATACAAGCCCTAAGTTACCTGATCTTATCTTTGTGGCCTTTATGTGAATTGTATGTTAGCGACAGTAGAATCATTCCACCATCAGCCTCAAATTCCAGCCCTCTTAATTTCTTCAACAGTATTTCTCAAAAAGAACGTCCCCGTACCGCCTGTGTGAATTTCTTAAATTTAAAACTGCAGCCTTCAGTTTGCTGTCTCCTATCACCACCCCAGAATGATAGTGACGGCCCTGAAATTTTTGCATCAATTTTTTGTAAAAGTCACTTATATTTTCAGCAAAAATTTGTATCTATTTTTGGAAAAATTTGCATCTATTTATTTAATGATTAGATCCATAAATTTGAGGTTGATACACTATTTGTATGATAAGTCTTAATGCTTTGAAATTGTCCATTTCTTTTGCCTCTTATTAGTGATTGTGGAATTTTTTTATTTTTTGCTATTGCAAAAATGTCAATTGCTTTTTCTGTGATTGCTTTGGTATTCCTCAACAAATGATTTCCGTTGAGAAGTGTTTCCCTGCAGGAGTTAGCTGCAATGCCTCGTGGTGGACCGACATTTTAATTTTAAAGTGATGTTAAAGACTCCTGCTTTCACTGGCCCCATCACTGCAGCGAGCAGACAAAGCTTGTCTTCTCCACTTGCCTCTCTCCATGCGGCAGCCATAGTTTGTCGTATGGGTGCAAAGTTTGCTTCCCCCCACCCACCCACCCCTTAAAAAAACACGTGTTGTAGGTGCTAAACATTTTAGCAGATATCGATGTACCTATTTTAATCAAAATTGACACTCCGTTTACAGTATAAATGCACTTTCATACTGTGACAAGATGAAATAAAGATAAGTTTTGCCAGTGGCCGCTAACATAAAGTTACCCATTAAATTTAAGAGATTACAGAAAACACAGGTGAATTTAAAAGAACACAGAGTGCATTTATATTTACAATGCATTTAAATGAAGCAATTCATACCTGGATTAGTAGTCAATAGCAAATGTCCACAGAACACTATGCTATGAAAATGCATTGATTTATATTAAACAAATACGGTATCCTTTACTTCACCCAGTATCAACAATGGAAGCCCAAGTGAAGCAGAGGGAGTAAAACATCAAAATGCATTTCATAGAGTGCAGAACAGAGATAGTCATAATCAAAAACTTGGTGTTATAAATATATCTTTTGTTTTGAATGAAATGAAAGCAAACATGGAAGACTGGTAATCAACCAATAACAAAATGATATTACAGGCTGATAAACTTGCAGTGCTCCAAGTGGTGGGGAGGTGAACGTAGGTCGTGGTGCCTGATATCCATATAAAAGTTTCATCACTATGATCCTACACCTCAGTAGGTCAGTGATACAATGGCAAAGTTTTGTTAAAAATGGGATGGTTGTAATTTAACCTGTTCCAAAAACACTAAAAGTTGTTTTTGTAGTGAGGATGTTGTTCCCGTATCTTAAGAAAATTCCAAATATGAGAGGTTATGAACATATTTTACAGCAGAGACACAGTTCAGGGAAAATAGTTAGACCTATCAGTGTGAGAATATGTCATGTCATAACATTGGTGAGGCAATGGTTTCTGGGAATAACGTTCGTGAAATGGGATTTAGAATTTGTTTTGCTCCAGCATCCAACACCACTACCTTACCTACTTTTGACTTCAGAGGAATATTGTACTGCCGTGATACACCTCATTGAAAGTATACCCAGCAGACTTAACCTGTCACCAAGTTGAATGGTGGACACACGCCAGGTTAATGTCCACTAATAGGTGCCCCTGTACTTTTTACCGTGTGTGTGTGTGTGTGTGTGTGTGTGTGTGTGTGTGTGTGTGGTGTCTGTTTCAAGGATTTGGAAGCTTTGACTCTAGAGGGGAAAAAAATTGCTTCAATATTTACGATTCTCTGTTTGTTGGTTATATCGTAACTAGCTTATATGCATGAGCTTTGCAACGGTTGTTATACAAGAACCTGTGAATATCATGTTTTTTTGGGGTTCTGGACATAGGTCAGCAAAAAGAAAATCCTTGTTCTTCTAGCCAAGATGTCAAATTTAAGTAGAAGTCATTGTCAAAAACAGTGAATGTTCATAACAATTTTCATACAAAAAGTGAAATTGAAGTCCATATTCCGGAACGATGTAAATCCGTTAGGTTGTGTTCATAAAGTTAAGACTGTGGTGTGTAATTGTCTGTTTTGCATTAACTTCTAAAAACGCTTCTTTTGTTGAGATGAGATATAGTAATACTAATAACAGTGCCATATATTGGTTCTATGGTGTAGCACTAAACTGTTTCTCTCACAGTAAATGTATGCTGAAGTATTAGAATGTTGCAGTGTTGCATTGGGGACAATGTAGTTATTCTGTATGCAGTGCTCATATTATCAAAAAGTCTATGAATACTGAAAGAGTTCACGTCTGTTTAAATAAGACGTCATGATGGTGTCAATGTGCGACGTCTAGGTAATCGTTGAAGAAATGAAGTCACCATTAAATATGGTATTTCCAGTGAATTTTCTTGACTGTGTTAGCAGAATCAACCACTCTTTCAGCTAATACATGTCTCCATGTCCTACAGTGATTATTTCGTAAAGCGCGAAGTTGAAATCGATCTTATGTAATAAAACTATATATTCAGAAGTCGGATTATAACTCTAAGTACAATTGTCTCTGCAAAAGAAGACTACTTTCTCTATCTTAATGTACTCCGCACCAAAAGTAATTAATTACAAAATTAATCACAATATTGTACTGAACAATTATGAAAACAGGGAGGTTTCTGATGAGTTTGTTGCTTCCTTATGTGTATTATCTCTAGTGGCAGGCACAGAGCAGAAATATCTCTGGAGTGAGCATTCAGATGCACAGAACAGATTTTCTGTCCTCAACATTAAGGTGGAAATATCACCTAATATTGGGAAAAATCTACTAATCGATGACTTTATCTTGGTCCTTTTTTGTTCGGTTAAGACGGATGACTGACAAATGGCCCTTTTTAGCGATGCTTACTCAACTTTCTTGTTGCTTCTGTGACACATTTATTTAGATATTATTTCATGTTACATGGTTGCTCTGCGAAAAGGTGGGGCTTCTTTGCAGCCAATGTGGTACCTGTACAAACAGTGATCTCTATACAAACTGGATGTATATCTCTGGTTCTGAGCATGCCTGCACATTTAGATGATTTCCACACGTTTTCGCATTCTCTGCCGTGTTCTAATTTGGCATGCAAATTTTCAACAGTTATTACATGATAAAACATTGTTGCTTACCCTGTTGATTTGAAATTTGCATCAATATATGATATAATATGGGAGCATAATCAAAACGTATTTTCTTCTCGTTTTCTTGTAATACTACTTAGCATCCAAATTTGAATTTGGCAAGAAACGGAATAGTATCTATGGCTGGCACGCTTCAACATCCAGGTAATATAGAGATCATTGGGTACGAACCAATCGTAAGAGAAAATAAATGTGTGGAAAGAGTGGATTTGTTTCAATATCACTTGGTAATTCCAGCTTAATGTTGAGAAGGTGCACAGAATCCAACGCTCACTCCATAGGTATTTCTACTCTGTGTATAATTTAGTGGCTGTACCCATCGAAAGATGCACTCCTTTTCTTTCTACGACATTGCAAAGCGTATGGGATGCAGCTAGGAAGGGAAAAAAAAAATTGTTGGCTACTTGGGCTTGCAGTGGCAGCGGTTTAGTTGGATGATTAATTTACTAATCAGAACAGTATAAATTATTTATTTCATCTTGAACATAAATAATTATTCCCCTTATCTATGTGACTGATTTTTAAAAAAGCATTTAACGGCCATTGCAAACATCAGCGCACAATGCCGCCGCCGTAAGTAAAATTGTATCCCTTCTTGTAGTCTATTATGCCATAGCAATGAGGATGAAAACAAAAGTGCAGCAACACCATAATTAGTTATTTGGTGTACTATGTAACTAACATCGCTCCACTTTGTTCCTGTACTATGGCGTTTTCAAGGCACTTCTAAACAGAACATACCTAAAGGGAACTACATAAATTCAATTTTCCTTGCAAAGAATTCTTATGTAAATTAGAGCATCCATAGATGCGAAGAATGTCGTTATGTTTTAAATTCAAATGTCTCCTGTCAAAAGAATCAAAGATGTCATTAAGCTGTGAATATACAAAGTGTAATCAGCAACTCGCTGTTCAATGTTTCTTTATATTTGCAGAGATAAGATTGCGTCTCTTAATTCAAAATACTTCTGTTACAGAGGGAATAAGTAAAACCTGGTCATGTATTGTTTCTTTGCAGCACTACAAAACCAATAGCACCTTTAGTGGTTCATTGCTGTTCTATGGTATTACCATCGAAAATAAATAAAAAATTAAAAAAATGAAGCACCGCCAACCAATAGTTCTTTGTTGCACTATGTAACTAACAGGGTCTCTATTTGTTCAGTACTGTACTACACAGTTTTCTAGGCATTCCTAAACGGGCTCAAGATGTAATAAGTACACACCAAAATCAGCAAGGAAACTACATAAATTTCTGTTTTCTTGCGAAGAATTCTTAGTAAATGAAAACATTGATAGACACAAAGGAAAGTCATTATGTTTTTAATTCAAATTATACCCACGGAAAGAAGCACTATTTTCTTTACATTGCATTGCAAGGCATGTGGGATATAGCTAGGAAAGAAAAAGAATAATAATAATATTTTTGTGTGTCTTACCTAGGTTAAATTTTACTTGCAGTGGCTTCGGTTTACTATGTTAATGTTGGCAACAAAATATTCGCTTTAGGGGGATCATTAATTTACTGATCGGCTGGCTTCACTTTTTCAGCGTGAGGGCGTATCCCTGTATTCTAACCTCCTTGGTAGCACCCATAGACCAAAGATATGGTCTGTGGCATCGCGTTTCGCTGTATGTAACCTCCTTGCTATAGAGTCGACAAACGTCATCGCTGGCCTTCAGTCCGAATTTTTTATAATTTGACAACTTTCAACCCCCTTATAGCTATCGGCATGGAACTGGTGTACAACGAGAAACTTCGGACAACAATTACACACATACCATTATTTTGCATTATGTTGCTTTCACTGCAGAGGGAAATACGCGTGCGCACACACACACATTTACTGCATTTTTATAGTTTCTTCTTTTATCGATTAAATTTAGTATGTCCTGTGATATGCAAGTTTTTTTTGTTGGTCTTGCCTTCCTACTTATTTGGTCCTCTGCTGCCTTCACTATTTCATCTCTCAATGCTACCCATTCCGCCTCTACTGTTTTATTTTCCCCAGTTTCTGTCAATTGTTGCCTAAAGCTCTGTCGGAAATTCTCAAGAATTTCATGTTCCTTCAGTTTATCAGTTCCCATAATTTCCTTATTTTCCTACCTTTCTGCATTTTTTTTTTTTTTTTTTTTTTTTTTTTTTTTTCCATTTCAGTCTACAATTCATGACCAATAAGTTATGGTAAGAATTTATATCTGCCCCTGGGTATGTCTTACAGTTTAAAACCTGGTTCCGAAATTTCTTACCATTATAAAATCTATCTGGTATCTCCCGGTGTCTCCTGGTCTCTTTCATGTATACAACCTTCTTTCGTGATTCTTAAACCAGGTGTTCGTTATAACTAAATTATGTTCCGTGCAAAATTCTACCAGGTGGCTTCCTCTTTCATTCCCAGACCATATTCACCTACTACATTTCCTTCTCTTCCCTTTCCTACTACAGAGTTCCAGTCCCCCATCACAATCAAGTTTTCGTCTCCCTTAACTTTCTGAATGATTTCTTTTATCTCCTCATACTTTTTTCGATATCCTCATCGGCTGTGCTAGTTGGCATATAAACCTGTACTACTGTGGTCGGTGTTGGCTTCGTATCAACCTTGACTATGATAATGTGATCACTGTGTTGCTCATAGTAGTTTACCCGCATTCCTATTTTCTTGGTCATTATCAGACCTACTCCTGTAATACCCCCAACTGATTTTGTATTTATAATCCTGTACTCGCCTGACCAGAAATCCTGTTCCTCTTTCCACCGAACTTCACTAATCCCCACTATATCTAACTTCAACCTATCCATTTCCCTTTTTAAATTTTCTAATTTTCCTACCCGATTAAGGGATCTAGCATTCCACGCTCAGATCCGTAGAATGCCAGTGCTGTCTTTCCTGATGATCACATCCTCCTGAGTAGTCCCTGCCCGGAGATCCGAATGGGGGACTATTTTACCTCCGGCATATTTTACCCAAGAGAATGCCATCATCATATGTTCATACAGTAGAGCTGCATGTCCTCGGGAAAGGTAATGGCTGTAGTTTCCCCTTGCTTTCAGCCGTTAGCAGTAGCTGTGTGCCAAAGCCACATTGGCTGATGTTAAAAGGCCAGCTCAGCCAATCATCCAGACTGTTGCCCCTGTAACTACTGAAAAGGCTGCTGCCCCTCTTCAGGAACCACACATTTGTCTGGCCTCTCCACAGATACCCCTCCGCTGTGGTTGGACCTACAGTACAGCTATCTGTATCTTTGAGGCACGCAAGTCACCCCACCTCGGCAATGTCTGTGGTTCATGAGAGTGGATTTTGCATTACATTCTTAAAATTACTAAATATCTATCAGATCGCTGTAAAACCGTGCCTAAAACCTGCCTCATGTATAAATTAGTAACTGTACAAATATTTAAGTGTCAGTGTCTTGTCATTCGGACGTAATAAGTGTACACCGAACAGACATTCACATTAATATATATAGATAAATAGCTATCCAATTGCCATTAAACCGTGCCTAAAGCCTTCCCCGGGTAGACATTAGTAACTGTACAAATTTTTAGCTCTTTTTTGTCCTGTGGTTCAGGCGTGGTAAACATACACCAAGCAGACATTCTCTCTCTCTCTCTCTCTCTCTCTCTCTCTCTCTCTCTCTCTCTCTCTCTCTCTCTCTCACACACACACTAATATATATTATTTGACTTACCTAAAGTACAGGCTTGTCGACAGAAACATAAAACACACACAAAAACACACAAACATTCGAGCTTTCGCCACCACTGTTGGCTTCTTCGGGGAAAAAGAGGAAGGAAGGAGAGGAGAAAGGGAAGGATACGGGTTTTAAGGAAGTGGAAAAGGAGCCATTCCAATCCCAGGAGTGGAAGGACTTACCTTAGGGTGGCTCCTTTGCCACTTTCTTAAAACCCATAACCTTCCCTTTCTCCTCTCCTTCCTTCCTCTTTTTCCCAAAGAAGCCACCAGTGGTGGCGAAAGCTCGAATGTTTGTGTGTTTTTGTGTGTGTTTTATGTTTCTGTCGACGAGCCTGTACTTTAGGTAAGTCAAATACCTTTATTTTATACCTATTTTTCCCACCTGGAAAGTCTCCTTCTATAATATTAGTTTCATTCTTTTGAACCTAACAATTACTTACGTTCATTATTGCTCTGTTGCCTTTCGAAATCTTTTCTGTCCTCTTACTTTCTCCTTCTGTTTTTGTTTTACATTATATTTTCACCCTATATTCGCTCTCATTTAAGTTCATTTTTCTCCTGGCCAAATTAGCCACATACAACAATCAGTATTGACTTCTGAACCTTAACTTAATAATACAATTAATGACTTTTCGTTTACGCTTTTCATTATTATTTTATTTTTTGTTATTTACCGCTTTCATCACTGCATCTCCTGTATAATATCTACCCTTTATCCACATTTACTGTGGTAATGCTATTTCACAACTTCATTTTACAATAACCTATAATAACCATTTTCGGCTTTTCCTAGAAACTTCGCGATTATTTCCGATTCTCGTTTTTCCACATTTCCCTTCATTCTTCCGACATTCCCGTTCATTTTTCGATAACTTCCTATACGTTTTAACCGTATTATTCCTTTGCCAGCTTATTATTATTATTATTATTATTATTATTATTATTATTATTATTATTATTATTACTATTATTATTATTTCCGATTCCCGTTTTTCCACATTTCCTTTCATTCTTCCGACATCGCCGTTCATTTTTCAGTAACTTTCATACATTTTTAACCCTATTATTCCTTCCTCTGATTGTCTACCTCATAGTCGTAATCTGCCACTACTAATCAGTCATTATAATACGCTTTCCTTTCATTTTCTCCTCCTGTAACTTGTTTTGGACACCAATACAACCACCAAACCATTGTGCATTACATTGTAAACCAACTGTAGTTGACCTCAGTTTCCACCAGGTTCAACTTCAACAACTCTCTTGAACAACTTTATAGATTTCTATTTTCTTTGCTGAATTCCTTTCGATATCTATCCACCTTCTTATTTTATAAATTATTTATTATAATTATAATTTTTTTTTCTTTCCTTTCTAATCACTCTGTAGTCATTTATTCAACGCATAGTTCTCACTTTTCCATTCCATACATTGTTACCCTACCTTGACCCCATCAAGTTTTACCTACATTCCCTTCGCAAGCATGCTTTCACCCTAGCCAGATTACGGTCCCACATTTAGTTTATTCAGGCATGTCTAACATTTGGAATTACCCGCAAGGGCCTCAAACTAAAAGTTCCCATCTCCGGCTGTAACCCAGCCTTTCATCAAGCCACACACCAATTCCAAACAGAACAATCCACAGCCCTCACCCACCTAATCCTTAACCTATACATCAACTCCGCCAATGAACACACCTGTCAACTCCTATCCCTGATCAAAATCCTCAACCTTTCCACTCCCACATCCACACCTAGAGTTCAGAACATCCTTTTACAGGCCAACCGCAAATCGGAACAGCATGCCACCCTCCACCTCAAAAAACTATCCAAACTCCTGGTCACCCACCTCCAGAAAGGCAGTACACTCTCCCTCAACAACCTCTCCAATAAACCACAAGCTCCTCTTATTGCACAGAAACCCAGTCTCTCCCATCTACTCAATCTCCCACTTCCAGCTCCACTCCCGCCCAAACCTTTAAATCCTACTGCACACAATCCGGAACCACGACATGCCAATTCAGTAGTCAACCTCTCCTCTAAACCTCTCTCGCAAACTGAAACCTCTGTCCTATCCAAAGGCCTCACCTTTAGCCCTACTCCCAAATTCAACCAAACAGCACTTGTCAAAGATTTATTATCCTACACTCGTAGCCTTTGCTAGAGGTATCACTTTGCCACGAAGAAAAATAACCCTACTCCTAATGATCCAACTCCACAAGACATGACTCCAATAGAACCTTGCCTGGAACAGTTCCGTCCTCCATCACAGCTAGACCCACCCACTCTTCTTCAAAATCACCCTCTTCAAACCTTCCAGGAATTCCTTACTTCCAACCTTGCCTCTGTCTTTCCTAAAAAACCTTAATCCTACTCCCAACATTACTACAGCTGAATCCCGAGCCATCCGTGATCTGAAAGCTGACCGTTCCATCATCATTCTCCCAGTCGACAAGGGATCCACAACCGTGGTACTTGATCGGCGGGAGTATGTGGCTGAGGGAATGTCAGCTTTCAGACAATACCACCTACAAAGTTTGTCAACAAAATCCTATCCCTGATGTCCAGGCAGAGCTTCAAGGAATCCTCAAAACCTTAGGCCCCGTACAAAACCTTTCACCTGACTCCATTAACCTCATGACCCCACCGACACCCCACCCTACGCCCCAAGGTCCACAAACCCAATCATCCCGCCCGCCCCATTGTGGCCGGTTACCAAGCCCCTACAGAACGAATCTTTGCCTACATAGACCAACACCTTCAACCCATCATGTACAGTCATGTACCTTCATGTACAGTCTCCCATCCTTCATCAAAGACACCAACCACTTCCTCGATCGCCTGAAATCCTTGCCTAGCCAGTTACCTCCAGAAACCATCCTTGTAACCATTGATGCCACTTCCTGGTACACAAACATCCCACATGCCCAGGGCCTCGCTGCGATGGAGTATTTCCAACCACCCAATTCCCTACCTAAAAACTTCTTTCCTTAATACCCTAGCCAGCTTCATCCTAACCCACAACTTCTTCACTTTTGAGGGCCAAACATACCAACAACTAAAGGGAACAGCCATGGGAACCAGGATGGCCCCCTCGTACGCAAACTTATTTATGGGACGCTTAGAGGAAGCCTTCCTGGATACCCAAGCCTTACAACCCAAAGTTTGTCACCTGGTCCTATTCCAAATCCCATGCCACTTTCCTTGATGTCGACCTCCATCTGTCCAACTGCCAACTTCACACATCCGTCCTCATCAAACCAACCAACAAACAACAGTACCTCCACTATGACAGCTGCCATCCATTCCACATCAAACGTTCCCTTCCCTACAGCTTAGGTCTTCGTGGCAAACGAGTCTGCTCCGGTCTTGAATCCCTGAACTAGTACACCAATAACCTAATAACAGCTTTCACATCCCATGGCTATCCTCCTGAACTGGTACAGAAGCAAATTTCCAGAGCCACTTCCTCATCCCCCCAAATTCAGAACCTTCCACAGAAGAACCCCAGAAGTGCCCCTCTTGTCACCGGATACTTTCCGGGACTGGAGCGGACTCTGAATGTGGCTCTCCAGCAAGGATACGACTTCCTTAAATCCTGCCCCGAAATGTGATCCATCCTTCATGACCAAGAGTGTCTTTCCGCCGCCCACCTAACCTCCGTAACCTCCTTGTCCATCCCTATGAAATCCCCAAACCACCTCCGCTACCCTGTGGCTCCTACCCTTGTAACCGCCCCTGTTGTAAAACCTGCCCTATGCACCCTTCCACCACCACTTAATCCAGTCCCGTAACCCGGAGCGTGTACACGATCAAGGGCAGAGCCACTTGCGATAGCAAGACACTCTCGGTGGAGTAGGAAGGATGTCATTAAGGATGGATCTCATTTCGGGGCAGGATTTAAGGAAGTCGTATCCCTGCTGGAGAACCACATTCAGAGTCCGCTCCAGTCCCGGAAAGTATCCGGTGACAAAAGGGGCGCTTCTGGGGTTCTTCTGTGGAAGGTTCTGAATTTGGGGGGATGAGGAAGTGGCTCTGGAAATTTGCTTCTGCACCAGTTCAGGAGGATAGCCGCGGGATGTGAAAGCTGTTATTAGGTTATTGGTGTACTGGTTCAGGGATTCGGGACTGGAGCAGACTCTTTCCACGAAGACCTAAGCTGTAGGGAAGGGAACGTTTGATATGGAATGGATGGCAGCTGTCATAATGGAGGTACTGTTGCTTGTTGGTAGGTTTGATGTGGACGGATGTGTGAAGTTGGCCATTGGACAGGTGGAGGTCAACATCGAGGAACGTGGCATGGGATTTGGAATAGGACCAGGTGAATTTGATGGGACCGAAGGAGTTGAGGTTGGAGAGGAAATTCTGGAGTTCTACTATCCTATACTCGTAGCCTTGGCTGGAGATATGACTTTGCCACAAAGAAAAACAATCCTACTCCTGATGATCCAGTTCCCCAAGACATCATTCAAATTGAACCCTGCCTGGAACAGTTCCGTCCTCCATGACAGCGAGACCCACCCGCTCTCCCTCAAAATCACCCCCTTCAAACATTCCAGGAATTCCTTACTTCCAACCTTGCCTCTCAGTCCTTCCTGAAAAACCTTAATCCTACTCCCAACATTACAGCAGCTGAATCCCGAGCTATCCGTGATCTGAGGGCTGACCATTCCATCATTCTCCCTGCCGACAAGGGATCCACGACCGTGGTACTTGATCGGCGGGAGTATGTGGCTGAGGGACTGCGCTAGCTTTCAGACAACACTAACCTACAAAGTCTGTCAAGACGACCCCATTCCTGATGTCCAGGCAGAGATTCAGGGAATTCTCAGATCCTTAGGCCCCCTACAAAACCTTTCACCCGAGTCCATCAAACTCATGACCCCACCGACACCCCGCATCCCTACCTTCTACCTACTTTCTAAGATTCACAAACCTAATCATCCAGGCCGGCCAATTGTGGCCGGTTACCAAGCCCCCACAGAACAAATCTCTGCCTACATAGACCAACACCTTCAACCCATCATGTGCAGTCTCCCATCCTTCATCAAAGACACCAACCATTTCCTCGATCGCCTGAAATCCTTACCCAGCCTGTTACCTCCTGAAACCATCCTTGTAACCATTGATGCCACTTCCTTATACACAAATATCCCACATGCCCAGGGCCTCGCTGCAATGGCGTATTTCCTTTCACGCCGACCACCCACTTCCCTACCTAAAACCTCTTTCCTTAATACCCTAGCCAGCTTCATCCTAACCCACAACTTCTTCACCTTTGAGGGCCAGACATACCAACAACTACAGGGAACAGCCATGGGAACCAGGGTGGCTCCTTCGTATGCAAACTTATTTATGGGAGGCTTAGAGGAAGCCTTCCTGGATACCCAAGCCTGTCAACCCAAAGTTTGGTACAGATTCATTGATGACATCTTCATGATCTGGACCAACAGTGAAGAACTCCAGAATTTCCTCTCCAACCTCAACTCCTTTGGTCCCATCAAATTCACCTGGTCCTATTCCAAATCCCATGCCACATTCCTCGATGTTGACCTCCACCTGTCCAGTGGCCAACTTCACACATCCGTCCACATCAAACCTACCAACAAACAACAGTACCTCCATTATGACAGCTGCCATCCATTCCAAATCAAACGTTCCCTTCCCTACAGCTTAGGTCTTCATGGCAAAAGAGTCTGCTCCAGTCCCGAATCCCTGAACCAGTACACCAATAACCTAATAACAGCTTTCACATCCCGCAGCTATCCTCCTGGTACAGAAGCAAATTACTAGAGCCACCTCCTCATCCCCCCAAATCCAGAACATTCTATCGAAGAACCCCAGAAGTGCCCCTTTTGTCACCGGATACTTTCCGGGACTGGAGCGGACTCTGAATGTGGATCTCCAGCAGGGATACGACTTCCTTAAATCCTGCCCCGAAATGAGATCCATCCATAATGACATCCTTCCCACTCCACCAAGAGTGTCTTTCCGCTACCCACCTAACCTTTGTAACCTCCTAGTCCATCCCTATCAAATCCCCAAACCACCTTCCCTACCCTCTGGCTCCTACCCATGCAAGCGCCCCCGTTGTAAAACCTGCCCTATGCACCCTTCCACCACCACTTACTCCAGTCCAGTAACCCGGAAGGTGTACACGATCAAGGCAGAGCCACTTGCGATAGCACCCATGTGATTTACCAACTGACATGCCTGCAATGTGAAGCGTTCTATGTGGGAATGACCAGCAACAAACTGTCCATTCGCATGAACGGTCACAGGCAGACAGTGTTTGTTGGTAATGAGGATCACCCTTGGCTAAACATGCCTTTGTGCACAGCCAGCACATTTTGGCGCAGTGTTACACCGTCCGAATTATCTGGATACTTTCCACCGACACCAACCTTTCAGAACTCCGGAGATGGGAACTTTACCTTCAGCTTATTCTCTCCTCCCGTTGCCCACCTGGTCTCAATCTCCGCTAATTCAAATTCCCGCCCACCATCTTAACATCTCTGCCTTTGTTCTCTGGACAGAGCCTCTGCCTCAAGTGGCATCTCTAACTTCTTTGCTTTCTACAGTTGTACAGTATGTCTGCCTAAGTGTACTTGCATCTGTGTAAATGTGTGTGTGTGTGTGTGTGTGTGTGTGTGTGTGTGTGTGTGTGTGTGTTTGTTTACCCTCCTTTTCTCCCCCCAAGGTAAGTCTTTCCTGTCCCGGGATTGGAATGACTCCTTATCCACTCCCTTAAAACCCTCATCATTTCCTTTTCCCCCTCCTTCCCTTCTGCCTGACGAAGCAGCTAGGCTGCGAAAGCTTGTATGTGTGTTTGTGTGTGATTTTATTCGTTTCTATCGACGAGCCGGTCCTTTTGGTAAGTCATCTCTTTTCTATTTTTATTTTTGTTTATCCCACCGGGAAAGTTTCGCTCTCTCTCTCTCTCTCTCTCTCTCTCTCTCTCTCTCTCTCTATATATATATATATATATATATATATATATACGTAAAAAATAGATGAAGAACACTTACCAGGCGAAGGGGCACAGGCAGTAATAGTAACAAATAAACACACAGACACACACACACACTCAAAAATGCTAGCTTTCGCAGCCTAGCTGCTTCATCAGGCAGAAGGGAAGGAGAGGGAAAAGGAAATGATGAGGATTTAAGGAAGGGGGTAAGGAGCCATTCCAATCCCGGGACAGGAAAGACTTACCTTGGGGGAAAAAATGGAAGGTAAATAAATGCACATACACCCACACATTTACACAGACACAAGTACACTTAGGCAGACATACTGTAGCTACAGTATGTAGCTCCTTTTCCACTTCCTTAAACCCCGTATCCTTCCCTTTCTCCTCTCCCTCCTCCCTCTTTTTCCCGAAGAAGCCACCACTGGTGGCGAAAGCTCGAATGGTTGTGTGTTTTTGTGTGTTTCGTGTTTCTATCGACAAGCCTGTACTTTAGGTAAGTCAAATCTTTAAAATATATATATATATATATATATATATATATATATATATATATATATATATATATATATAAATTTTTTTTGCGATTTGATTCTGATATAATTATGCCTATATGTTAACCCAAACTTTTCTCATGTTTCCTGTGAAAACCACATGAAGATTCGTCCAGTAGTTTTGAAGATGGAAACAGCCTACATTTACAGATTTATTATTAGTATAGGTGTTACTGACATTAGTGCAGTATAAAATACAGTTCTCCTGTAATGGAACAAACTGGTAATTCAAAAAAATTTAAATAACAAAGATGCCACTTTCAATTTTAGATTTTTTCAATGAACAATGGGCTTTCTGATACCAAGATCCATCTGCTGTACAAAACAAGGCAGTGTGTTTATAGATTTCACAGACTGTAACCTACTTCTGTGAATTGCAGTAGTTTAAACTGGTCTGAGCACAACATTAACACTAGAAATCATACTGACTGTGCGTTCAGTAAGTGCTGACTAAAGTATTTCCACTGTGCCTATCTAAACACCAATGAAGCAAGGTTTTTACCTAACGTGAAGAAGAAAATAGAGCATGTATGTATTGAGTGTCAACATATGATATGAAGTCATCAATAATCTTAATCCTCAGTTAGTGGTAAAGTTACTTTGAATAATTTTGTAAAATGGAATTATAATTAGGTAGTATTTTCAGAAGAATATTTTTTTCACTTTTTAGAAAACAAATTTATATTACAGCATTTTACTAACAATTTTTCCTAATTAAAGCAAACCTTCTTCGTTAGAGCATAATTAGGTCTGTAAGACATGAACATAGAATTTTTGAAAAATTGAATAACAGAATTTTAATAGTGTGTTCTTTTTTCTTAATTTTAAAGTTTGACAGGAAGCAAATATGTAATGTACAGGAGATGAATTGTCAACGCCAGCAATGCCTGGCACAACAAATGACTGACAGCTGGAGTTTTATTGCTCTGTATTGGCCTTCTGGCCCTCTTCCCAGTGAAGACTTTGTGTGTAGAGACGTTTAGAACAGGTAGCACCAGCTTGTCAGGACACAGTTCATTGTATTCATTGAAGAGTGAAGTGTTTCAGATGAAATGGTGAAAGCCAATAATTCATGTTGCCAAAGTGTGTTAATTTATAATTCATATGTGCATACAGAATCAGTTGTAAACAGTCAGGGGACTATTTCAAGAAGAGTTTCCTGATATTCTGGTTCCTAATCGGAGTAAATAATTTTCTGAAAGTGGAACTGTCCTTGAGATGAAACATAAACAACCGCGTACAGTGCTCACAGTGGAAAATTTTGATAATGTTGGTTGTACTCTTGAAAGGTCTTCCAGAAAATCAGTTAGAAATCTTACCCAGCAAATGTGAATTTCATGTGGTTTTGTCCAAATGGCTACAAAGTTGCTTAAGTTACAGCCATATAAAATAACTGTTGTGCAAGAACTAAAAGTAGGTGAGCCACCAAAAGGTTGCAGTTTTGTAAATGGATTTTGAAATGTGTGTATGGCATAGAAACTGATTAGTTTCTGATTTTCAAAATAACCATTACTGGAATTCTCAAAAGCCTAACCTAATCAGACTACTTCTCCACTACCAAAAATAGTGTGGTGTGCTGTTAGTGATAATATAGAATAATAGGCTCTTTTTTCCCCAAGGAAAACATTGAGAGGTATATGGATAACATTTTGGTGGCCTCTTTTGTCTGAGAGGAGGACTTTCTTGACTTTTCAGTAGGTCTCTGACAGCACATACAGCCAGGTTGTCATTACAGAAAATTCAAGACTTCTTCAAACTCAGTCTACTCTTGCATATCATAAATAAGAGTAACTGTTATTGTTCATATTGAAATCTAATAGTAATAATTGTATTAAGAGTTGGGTAAGAATAGTGAAGTCGGTTTTGGTAAAAATAAAGGTAACTTAATTCTAATGGGCAAAGGATTTGCCGTGGCGGAATAGCCGTGCGTGCTGAGGCGCCTTGCTGCAGTGCGAGCAGCTGTTCACCATTGGGAATTCGATTCCTCCTTTGGGCATGGATGTATGTTTTGTCCTTAGGTTAGTTTACCTTAGTTTAAGTAGTTAGTAAGCTATGGACTAATAACCAAGCAGTTGAGTCCCATAGATTTACGAACATTTGAATATTTGGCAAAGGGTTTGCTTCTGGCCTGAAACTTAACATGACATGCTAAATGTTCACAAAAGAAATAAAACTTAATGGCCTGGAAGCATTGTATTTTACCATTCACTGGACAAATCGAACTTAAGACGTGAAATATTACAATAGTTAACATCATCCATTCAGTCCAGCTAACATAGAACAACTGCAATCTCTTCTAATGTTTAGACAGACGAACATACCTTATCCCTCATTTGTTCTACAAAGAAATATTTTATACAAACATAACTCTGCAAGTACTTAGACTGCTGTTTCTGTTGTAAAGTACAAACATGGAATGCGGGAAAAAAGGTAATTCAAGAAATGAAAGAAATTGAAAAAAAAAAAATTATCTTTATGCCATCCCAATTTCGCCATCCCACCACATGTATCATCATAATAGGGTTATCAATAACTGCATATGCCCCCCCCCCCCCCACACACACACACAAAATTAACCGCCCTGTGACTTTTCTTATCTCTGGGGAGGATTAAGAGGAAGTATGCAGATAAAATCCAGTCACTTTAGATGAACTTAAAACTAAGATTTTTGAAGAAATTGCTGTCAGGGGGAACTTCAGGCGGTATGCAGAAACTTCCTGAGAATGCCATAAATGTATGAACAATGAAGGGAGACAATTGTGGCATCTTCTTGCTTAATACACGTAACTCACTTTCCCAAGTGTTTTTTATGTACACTAGAAATAGCTATGTCAAAGCGGTTTACATTTACTGCAGATATCCAGCAATCCCCTTACTGTTTGGCACAGCAGGTGTAACTGTGCAGCCGTGCACAGGAAAGGCTGTTGCACAAACAATTGATCACCATGTATTACAGAAATAGGGTTTTCAGATTAGTATGCCAATACTAAAATACTTTCGTCATTGTATTTATTTAAAATTTTGAGTATTACTCTGCTCCATTGTGATTGAAATTAGCTTATAATTTATGTAACATCAGTTACTTTTCTTTGAAAATGATTTTTTTTTTCTTTTTAATAAATGCCAGTGGTTGCCATATTTTTACTTGTGTAAAAACTTTTTCCCCTAAATGCCCTGCTTATTTTCTAAGACTTCAAGAATAATTATCTGTGGAGAAGGATCAGCATTTCCTTCATGGTGAACAGTGTCCTTCTCTGATTCAGGTAGTTTCTTGACATGTACCAAGACATTCGTTTACTCAAGAAATAGTAGTACCTGTAATTTGGCTACATTTTTGATAGAAAAAAAAAACTATTTCAAACTCTACCTGATAAAATAGTTCAGCTAAATAAATTAACTATAAAAACTTGTATTACTTTATTAAGTCAATTTGTATTTTTGCATTTTGTTACATATTTCAAATTGTATTTATTACATATATGCACTTTTCAGGTCCCTAACATTAAAGATGTGAAAGTATAGTTTGTAAAATAATTTTGCCATTTCACTTACATATAGTAAATGAATTACAAATGAACAAAAATATTTTTCAGAGAGTAGTATCAACAAGTAGTTGTTCCACTTTTCTGTGGTACAACAAAACTTGAGGATCCTAGGGTGCTTGTCTCTGTATGTCAGGTACTCAACTTAAATGTTCACCAAAACTATCTTTAGAACAATAACAAATATTCGAAAAAGATTTTCTTGCACAAGAGCATACAGCAGAGGCTTATTTCAAACATCAGATTTGCTTCACTATTTTGCGTGGAAGTGATTTGACATATTCTTATGCTACCAACCCCATTATTTTTGTTGTTATTCATACTATTGTTGTATAAAATATATAAGGGGTGTCCGTTTAAAAAAGCTTGTGTTGAAAATATTTGTTTGTTTTTAGATATCTTGCAGTACTTACTTACATAAGCCTCTGCCGTAAGTTAATGCCTATGAAAATCTTTTATTGATATATATTGTAATTTTTTCTTGCTATAATAATGGTTTTTTGCTTTTTCATTTTCAGGCCAAGAAAGGTCATATCCAGGTGTTGGACTTTTTCTTCAGAATGCATTTATCTTCATTGGTTCTCTTGTATTTAAGTTTGGTAGAGTTGAAGACCAATGGAACTGAACAGCATACTGTGATATATAAAACTAGAAGTTTACTAGACTGTTTAAAAATTGTCGCTTGTAAATGGCGTTAGATCTGAGATTTAAAGAAATCTTCACAGACTGGAGCTTTTATCTCCTTGAAGCACAGAACTGGAAATTGGCAACATCACTAAATCATTTTGGTTGTGTGTATTGTCTGTGTCAAGTAACAGAAGCACCATGGAAGCAGACCCTGTTTCCTGAGCTCTGGAGTTTTTGTTAAAACTAAAGCACCAGTTCATCTAGTTTTTCATCTGTTAGAAGAGAAATGAAAAATTTAATATTTTACACTAGGAATAGAAACTCTTACAGCTATGGGTAGCTGCCATTAATGTTTAAGCAGCCATGTCAGTGTTAAAAATGTTTCACAACAACTAAACACATTTTTGAATACTTTTCATAATAGATGCTGTAACACTCGTGATAAAAGCTTTTTATAATAAAAATGAAATATGTTGTTTGATTTTGTATGGTTCAAATTTAAATTTTAATGTACTCTATTAAAGTTATTATACATGTAAACTGCCATAAAATATCTATTTCTGCACCACCAGTGTGTGTGTTTCTATGAAAATTTCAACTATAGGCTGCTATTGCATCATAATCATAAACAAAACCTAAAACACCTTAACTACTGGCTGAAATTTAGGTCTGTTGTGTGATTTCAGTTTATTTTGAAAATATGAGTAGGAGTAGTTTTATGATTTTTTCAACAAATTTGCGTAAGTCAAGGACTGTGCTTTGCTTGGCTTTGTGTTCTTACGTACTACAGTAGGTTCAAAAACAGATGCTTAGTGTTACACCTGTATTCAGAGGCAGGGCTTGTTTTCTTTTTTGTTTTAGTGGGAATTGAAGTCCTCTTCAGTATGTCATAAGCCAATCCCCTCCCCACCCCTGTCTGTAACTATGTTTGAAACTTGTAATATCCAATGTTGTTTGTTGTTCTTTGAGACAGAGAGTGAGTGTGTGTGTGGAACTTTGAAAAATTAGATTATAGAAAATAAATTATGTATGTTGTTTGCAGCAAGTTAGTGGAAGTTGGTCATGTTTCTATCCACGTCAAGTTTTCAACCAACTGCTCCTATGTTATTGTTGGATGGTAACTGGCTACTATTTCTTGCTTGCCTTGTCGCTACATAGCTGTGGTACTGACTGCAACATAACGAAACAGGGCAACCCCCCTTTTATTCTGTGCCCACTTCAACCTCAAAACAGCCTTGTTTTGCTTGGCTACACCTAATTTGTCTGGATACTGTAGTCACAACCTCATGTTCAAACAGGTGTTGCTCTATTGTTCACATGGCCAGTCTAACATACTGTCTGAACTCACAAGGTGTTTTGTAAATGCTTATAGTTATGAAGCCTAGATAATCTTCTAATAACCATTTGACTTTGTTGAAAACCCAGGATTTCTATTTGGGAGTGTCTTGGAGTCTTGGATTAGAAATCAAACAATTTAGAAAGTAGAAGAAACGCTACACGTTTTGTTGACATCATGTACATATTATATGTAAAAGTCTATTTCACATTCACCATGGAAGAGGGGCCATAAAGTACTGGCATCATTTGCATTTATTGGCATCTGCAATGGCCATTCTTAAATCAGATGTAATAACTGTTTGAATTTTCTCAATGAAAACATTACCTCAATGATGAATGGGATGAAAATAACTTTATGTAGGAATTGCAATTTTTAATGTTGTCATTCACGTATTTAACAAGTTACATATGCTTGCCGTCTTGCAGTTTTTGCCCAGATATGTGTATAAATTTAACAAATATTTGTAATAAACCTCATTTTTATTTTGTTTCAAATCTTGGTGAAATATACAGAGATTATAATAAGAATTTATACTGACTTAAGTTCAAAAAGTTGCTTCAGCTAACTGCCCACTTAACAAGTAAACAAGAAGTTACCATGTTGTCAGTGGTATCACAGCCAAACATCCTAACTCTTATTTATTTTTATATAACTTTGTTACAGAACTTGACTGTTTAACATTTGTTGACCAAAAGGTATTTCATTACTCATTAGTAGATAATAATTAGATGTTCTCTTAAAATTATTTGTGCTGTAGCTTTTTGGTTCAATGTTGGCAATAACTCATCAGATCATAGTCACCCAGTTGTGCCTTTATTAATGTAAATTGTTTTTTCTTTGCTGTAAACATTGAAATAAAATAGTGGTCTCCTTGTATCATATAGTCTGATGCTTGTTCACATGCCCATAAGTTGGCTATTTGTCAAGTATAAGTGCTTGCAAAATATCTTGCTTATGGCACCAGATTCTCTCTTTTTTTCTGAATTTCTATATGGAGTAGCAGAAGGGGTTATGTGTGTATATATTGCATTTACGGGTTTTGATATGGAAATTAACATCGCAGACGGGTAAGACTGTCACAAATAAATTTATAGTGATTAGTTTGTGATAAGGCCAAAATGTATTCACTAGTTTTAAGAGAAGATAGCTTTGTTATAAATTTATCATAATGCTTGAAGTATTGTTTCCAGAAGTATTTACATTCTCAAATATCATGAAAATACCTTTTATTATATTATGATAACTTTACAATATATTTACAAATAAAACTGCCAGTTTTATTAATTCCTTCTTTTTGCTAGCACTTTCACTGTATCTCCTCACTTCTCCATTTAAAAACTACACTATTGTTAATATTACAGTAAAACCCCGTTTTAACGAACTCTCATTTCAGGAATTCCCACTTTTAAGGAATATTTTTTGTTGGTCCCGGCCATAACCCCGTTATAAACAATGTTACTGAATTTCGCTTTTAACAAATCACCCTTTCTTTCAAAGCCCATTTTTAAGGAATAATTGTGTAACAATTCGCAAAGAAAAAAATTCGGTCTGCAGTGACACTTTCCATTTTCAGACATTACATAGTATCGTTAGGCTTTAATCATTTGTAATCAGATAGTTGGCGGTCCATTAAATTGGACATGTGGACGTGCTTCCCGACCAACTTTGTGTGTCGGGTGGTTGGTCGAACCTGCCCGTTAGACATCCACCCCCCCCCCCTTCCCCACCAGTCCATTCAACGAATTGTGCATGTGTAGGGCTACCCAACCAACTTCCTGCCTGTGATCGTCTACTATCTCACAGCCAACGCGCGAAAAACAAAAATAGTTTGGCAAGCATACACCAGAAAATAGAGGCGCTGCATGCAGTTGGTCGGAACGTGTAGGCTGCTACGCATTTGGTTGGTCAGTTGGTGGGTCGGACAATAAATCAAAGTGTGGATAGTGGTGTCAATCTGTGCAGCAGTGTTGTTAGTGTTTCTTGTTGTTCTGTAGTTCCTGTGATATGGCTAGCAAATGTAGAAAGTTGACAATTCAGTAGAAGTTAACCATCATCCGTGATTAAGAAAATTGCGGCATCAAAATATGTGACTTGACCAAGTCTTTGTGTGGTATTTTGAAAAGTAAGGAAACATTATTAAATCTAGAGGCTCATGGTTCGTGTTCATCCAAACGGGAAAAATATTTGTGATTCATCGTTCAGAGACTTAGAATCTTGTTTGTTAGAATGGTTTCATACAATGAGCTGCAAATATTCCCATAGGTGGCAATGTGCTGCGTGAAAAGGCTCGAGAAATTGCAACGAAGATGGGAGGGGTTAACTTCACTGCATCAAACGGGTGGCTGGATCGTTTCAAGAAACAACATAATCTCTCTACACAAAATTTGTGGTGAAAGTGCTACTGTGGACAGTGAAAGTGCAGAATATTGGAAGAGTAACACTTTGCCACAACTGCTTCAAGGTTATGAACGAAAAATATTTTTAATGCTAATGTGAGAGGTGTTTCTTTATAACCTAATGCCGTTAAAAACACTTGCAATTAGGGGCAAAAAATGTCATGGGGGGCCAAAAGAGCAAGGATAGGATGACGGCATTATTGTGTTTAAACAGTAATCGTAGTAAAAAGTTGCCGCCCCTGATTATTGGAAAGTATCAGTCTCCAAAGTGTTTTGAGAACATACACTTCCAAGCAAGTACAAAGATAACAAAACTGCATGGATGATGACACAGAATTTTTTTTATATATAATTCGTTTCCTGAGAGGCTTGAACTCTAAAATGGACAGAGCAGGTAGAAAGATTGCACTGATACTTGTTAGGCGCTCTGCTCATCTGAAAGATACATCCTTCTCAAGGAATATCAGTGTTTTATGTCTTCCAGCGAATTGCACCAGTCATTTACAGCTACTGGACTTGGGAATAATTCATTCAGTGAAAGCCAAATACAGAATGGTTTTAGTCCAGAAGTAAATTTCGTATTTGCAAAGAAAGCAAACTATGAAACTGAATGTTCTGCAGGCAATGCACATGTTTGTGGCTGCCTGGAATGCAGTTGGACAGCAAACAATCATAAACTGCTCTGTAAATGCTTGTTGTGGAGCAGCATGTTCTGTGGAGGACATGGAAGATGATATCCCAGAAGAAGACTGGAATGTTTTGGAAATGCCAGACAGTATAACATTAAGTGCGATGATGAGGTATCTACATCTAAACCAGTTGTGGATGTGAGTGAACTGTGGAAATCAGTCAAAAAACTGTTAACAGTGATGACAGTGAGGATGACAATGATAATGAAGAGGACCCACCTGTACCAAGTTTCTCCAAAGCAGTGGGAGGGCTTGAGACTGTAAGAAGTTATTTATCATCCTATGTTGTGGATGAGGCAGTCATCAACAAGATTAATCAGCTGGAAAGACAACTCTTAGGAATGCGCATTGTGGAAGGAAGAAGCAAACTACTCTTCTAGATTTTTTTAGGAAATGACACTTAACCAGAGTCATTATATTGGTGTATTAATTCCTTCAGTGTTAGTGAAATAAAATTTTCTTATAAAACAATCTTCTCTTATGAATGTTCCTTTTAATTCAAGATACCAATTGATAATTTTTAATGTGACCTAACAGTAAAAAGATGTTTGTCATGGTACACTGTATTTTTGTATGCAGCTCAAGTTGAGTGTGAGATTGATGAGTATTTATATGGCCTAAGTAGTCTTATGTTCCAAATTTTATCCTGAAACTTCTTTAGTACATTTTGACCTAAAAACTGATTTAAGGAAAACCCTCTTTCAAGGAAGAAATTTGTTGGTCCCTTCAGATGCGTTAAAAAGGGGTTTTACTGTACTTCCAAAGTTTACAAGAAAAAAAGGTAAAAGCGAGACAGGTGCCGCACGGGTCAGACGCCGCACTTCCAAGAAATTCGTCAGCAAACGTTGTTGTGCGCACTACGCTCATTATTGTTGTAATGGCTGGTGAGATCAGTTTACTCCCAAGTTTTTGTAGTTCAGGAGCGGAAAATAGAAGAGAAATTTAAGAAAATCGAATTTAGAGATTAAGGTAAGTCGAGGAAATTTTTTACGATTACTTTTTAATAGTATGTACTAGTAGATACGCACCTAGTAGCTTATAAATTGTATTTAGATTGTGCAGTAGAAACATTGTAGGTTATGTCGGTCGAATAATGGCTTCTTCACATAACATCTTTGCTGAAAATGGGGGTGCGGCATCTGTCCTCACGGAAACGGTGAGACAACGCACCATTACTGTGGGACAGATGCTGCAGTGCTTGCAATGCTAACAGGAGTCCATACATTTTTGTTTTACAGAAAAATGACGAGAAAACACATCAGGACAACAGACAGAGGAAAATGGACTGCAGAAGATCTATTAGAGGCGGTGAGACTAGTCAAAGGGTAAGGTTATGCTAAAATGAAAGCAGCTTGAATGAAAAATATACCTGAACATTAAGGAGAAGACTTGCTATGCACAATTTAAAGAAAGCAGGGTGTGGACCATCATCATACTTGGGTGAAGATGCAGAAAGGAAAGTAGTTGCCCATGTAAAGAAATTGCAACCATGTGGCTTTGCTCCCAAGCCGTCAGACGTCAGGCAAATAGCTTTAAATTTAGCTGATCAGTTGGGACTGAAAAACAAATTCAACAAGGAAAAGAAACTTGAAGGGAGAGATTGGTTTCTCTCATTTTTAGAATGCAATGCAGACTTAAGCATCGGAAAAGTGCAAGGGCTTTCTGTAGCCAGAGTGATTGGAATGAACAAAGACGAAGTAAATTCTTACTTTGATTTGTCAACACAAACTGACTGAAAATGGGCTTTTGGATAAACCACATAGTATCTACAACATAATCGAAACTGGTCTACAGTTAAACAATGAGCATGGGAAGGTTGTTGCAGCAAAAGGAAGCAGAGATGTCCATGTCATTACTTCTGTTGAAAGAGGAGAGACAGTAACAGTTATTGCATGTTGTAATGAGGGAAATTTCATACCATCTTACTGCAGGAGTGAATAAAAAACAAGACTCTGAAGACAACATGCCTCCAGGATCCATTGTTGTTATGAGGAGAGAATCCGCTTATGTCAACAGTGATCTATTCTTGGATTGGTTAAAAAGAAATCCTTCCTAGAAAGGCCCCTGGCCTTGCTCTGCTTCTGTTAGATGGTGATGCCTCTCATATGACTTGACACCCTTTTGGATATAGCTGCTGAAAATGAAGTGTCGATAATTTGCTTGCCTAGCCACATGAGACACTTTTTACAGCGCCACTAGACTGATCATTTTTCAAGCTGCTGAAATCCTACTTTGAGGGTTGTCATTCATAGATTGTAGGTAATGCAAGCAAAAACAGAAGAATTACAAGGCAGCAATTCGGAGAGTTGCTCTTCAAAGTATGGACTTGTGCTGCCACTGTCCAGATTGGTGTATCCGGATTTAGAGCTACTGGAATTATCCAACTTGACAGAGCAGTAATTCCAAACTGTACCTTTGTTTCAGACAATAATAATACTGAACTCCAAACTACTGCAGATGTCTCTAATGATCTGACTCCAGATGAGCCATCAACATCAAACTCTAAAACAAATGTGTAAAGAGAACACCCTTCTGTACCATGTGTCGACTGTCAGGAGTGGCTCAGCGGATGTTGTGGGCTAGGTAGAGTGGCTAAATGAGAAATGCCGGGTTTATTGGCACACTTGAAGGTTCATTACGGAAATCGGGCTTACGTAGGATCGACACCCGTCATGGAGCAACATTGTGATGTAGAAGAAGAGGGGGGGGGGGGGGGGGGGAAGCTGAGAAGGCAGGAAAAGACATCTAAACATGGTGGCAGCTTGCTTGGAAGAGAGTGTTGGCCCGGATCGCCAGCACCGCGAGGCCTGATGTCCGGCCCACGGGGCAGAACTTGGTCGCCCCTGATTGGCCACGATGCACGGCTGATTGGCAGGAGTCGGCCTCCCCAGGACAGTCGTGCATTGTGGCGACCAGGGGACTGAATGTCAAGTCAGCAGTTTGCAACTTAGTCAGGCAATGGTTAAAGTCGGAGGGAAAAAGCTCAAGATTTGGCAAATTTTTTTTAAAATAAGTTCCGTACTGTGTTGCTAGAGGAAGAGCACCGATCCACACACTTCTACCTTCACATCTTGCACAAATTTGGCTACTCATCTACAACTGATCAAGGTAGCTGCTGTGTAAATGACAACTCAGTGACATCTCATGGATAGACTCCATCAAAATTGCTGGAACAGATATCACCTGTTCCTACACTGCCTTAGAGAAATCAATGTAAAAGAAAGCAATCAGCAACAAATATAACACTGACAACTTTATAGCAACGAAAAGAAAGACAATCACCGAAAGAAACAAGAAAGGAAAAAGTTCTTGCTCACAAAAATGTAGCAGCTGAAGGAAATCAGATTCCCAAAACCAAAGGGAGAAAACCTCCAGAGAAGCGTCTGTTTGAAGACTGTTTCAGAAAAGATGATGATGATGATGATGATGATGATGATGATGATATTTCCTTATACGATAGTTCCTCCAATAAATTAAATTTAAAAACTTATATATATATATAATGCCTTGAACTTTATCAAGAAGCATTGTCTACCTCTGATTGGATTCAATGTGTAGGATGTTCTAGGTGGCTTCATGAATCATGCACTCTATGAGAACATGTGTTGTTTGTGTGAACGACTTAACTTGAAAAACAAAAATTAAAATGAATGTCATTTTCAATGTAGTTTGTCATTGACCATCTGTCCCACCCTTCTGCGGCATCTTGCCCGCCACTTGGTAATTAACTGAAATTTGCAGGCCATTGTACATCATACGAATGTTGCTTTGTTATACAGTTTGTTGTAACGAGATGGTATCTATAATAAAATACAATGTTCAAACCATCAATCTTGCCTAGTTGTATTGTGATTTAAATGTTTATATATTTATAAAAATTAATTTGAAGAAATGTGTGGGGTCTGTCCCACCTTTACCTTACATGTAAATTCCCACACTGCAGATAACCTCTCTGTGTGTGTGTGTGTGTGTGTGTGTGTGTGTGTGTGTGTGTGTGTGTGTTACTCTTGTGTACTTTTTACTGTTGAGATCATACTCTCCAGTATGTCACTAATTGCATGACCACATAGTGTTTGCTTCTCCTCTCTGAAATTTAATTCATTTGATCTCAGCCCTATTTGTGAACTTTTATGCTCCATTTATCTTTGTCTTCTGTATTTTTGATTGCTGGTGAATGTAACATGATGATTATGTGGCATTTATGGCTGTTAGCCCCCAACTGATGTTGTGTGCAGCCTGCCTGGTGCAAGTCTTTATCTGGCTTCACTTCGGAGACTTGCATGTCAATGATGAGCTGCTTATATTGTTATAAAAAGTGGACTGCAGGATTGTGATTTCGTATTCTATTCCAATTTGAGTTATAACTATAGGACAGAAAGCTTTTGGTTTAGCCCTGACCAGCATCCATATGTATGGTCATTAAATCATCTATTCTTGCTGATATTAGATTCTTGAGAACAAATTCATGGCGCAGGGAATAATCCCCTACCTGGTGTTTCATCTTCCACTGCTGAAGATTCAATCAGAAGCTTTGCAGACACAAAATGCTGATCCACACGTAAGTCTTCTCACCAAGCCATACTTTTCTTGCATATCCTCATAATGGTCAGTTCGTGATGTCATGAGACTGCTGCCTATGATCAAGGAATTGCACCGACATATGCTGTGTAGCTTACAGTGAAGATTTGGTACCATTTATTTTATCTCTAAGGCCCACAATTTGTCTAAATTAAGTCCTCCATCTTTTCTGTTGAAATTGTTGTAGTGCTTCTGAATTTCAGTGGCATCTCAATACTTCTGTTGATAGTAACGATTTGGTCTTGGTAAACTACAGTGTCTGAGAATTGAATTTTGTGGTTTCTGGATCCTAATGCATGTTCTGCTTCTGCTGATTTATGTCTTGCCTAAGCAACAATTACTTGTGTGTTCCTCTAGGCAGGTGTAAAATTTTCATTGTGCTAGTTCCTCCACAACTGCAAGGGATTTGATACACCCTTGTGGTAAGTAGTGGGTGTAGATATTTGGCAGTGTTTAAATATCTGTGAATATTTCTTGTTGCTTTGAATTTAGACATCAATCCATGTTTTGTAAGTATTATTGTGACACATGGAATGCAGACATTTCCTTTATTAGGTCATTTTTCATTGGAAGATTTAGACCTTATAGAATGTAACACTCTATTTGTTTTGTTTTAAGAGTTGCTACTTCTACTGAAGTTCCTCAGTGTACTGTGTTTTACAGATTTTCTGGATCGATCGACAATGATTTGGAGGATGGACTGTATCATTTGACAACCTTCAGAAGAAACAGCTACTCTCAAAATCTAGACCACTACAGTAGAGTTCTAAACCTTCTAATGAAAAAGATCCAACTAAAGGGTGTCTTCCTTCCATATGTAAAAACAGTACTTACTTTCCCTTGCTTTACTTCATTCACTTTCCATGTCTAAAGGAGAACATCTGAACTCTCTTCTTTCAAAACTCGCCAGTTTTAATGGCCTTATCATTACATATAAATACATCTTTCACAGTGCAAACAACTTCTATTTTGGCCACAAGAGTAATCGTTCGTTCTTCTGTTTTCCCACATTAACAGTGGTCATCTCAAGAATAGCTTATCTTAACCATGTTTGCTGTGCATTTTGTGACTCCTATTCTTAGTGTAATAAATGTACTATGCATTATTTGATATTCTCTATGGATTATGGATTTGTATTTTGCAGTTTGTCCATCTGTAAAGATACACAACAGGTCTTGGGTTGGCTTCCAGATGATCAGGAACTATTTGATAGTTATACATTAGGTGCTGTGGGCGCTGTTTTCTCCTCTCTACCTCCCTGGCTACTCAGTCTGATACTGGTAGTGTTATGGCTGCAAGTGACTAAATTTAGTGGGTAGGTTGTCGTGTGACTGTGTAGCTGGATTATACCACCACACGAAAGTATTCAGTGTAAAAGATTCAGTGTAAGAGCTTTTGGTATAGATTATGGTCCCTCAGAAGTATATACCCCCACTAGTTGGTTCCCAGAAACCAGCAAATACCTTTAAAATACAGCACACACACACAATGACATACTCAAAAGACAGGTTTGAAGTAGTAAGACAGGGTTGGCTTTATTTGCCCCCCCCCCCCTTCTGAGTATATTTCTGCTTTACAGCTAAGTCAATTTTTTTAACACGACAACACTGCTAGTGTTATGATGTATTGATCGATTATACACTTTGCATTTCTTCGTCTGGGATGAAGTCGGTCTCTTCCTCCATGCTGCACTTGTATGCAAAGTGTCTGCATGTGGATTTCATGCAGGATTTTGCACAGAGTACCTGACCTCATCACATTAAATTCCTAAAATTTAGACTATTTGATTATCTTGTGATATCAGGGCATCTGGTGTAAAAAGTTGCACTACATATCCTTCTCAGATAAGACCCTGTCCTGTGCAAGTCTTCATCTAATACATTTGGCAACCTACATCCTTTTGAATCTGCTTACTGTAGTCGTCCCTCAGTCTCCCCTCTGCGATTTCTACCCCAGACACTTCCTTCTAATGACAAGTTGACAGTTCCTTTATGTCTCAAAATGGGTGCCACCAATCTGATCCTTCTCGTAGACAGGATATGCCAGAAACTTCTTTTCTCCCCAATTAAGTTAAACACTTCCTCATTAGTTAAGCGATCTACCCATTTAATTTTCATCATTTGTCTGTAATGCCACATTTCCAAACCTTCTATCATCTTTTTGTCTGAACTCTTGTCATCCACGTTTCATTCCCATACAATGCTACATTCCATATAAATGCTTTCAGAAAGGACTTCCTAACAGTTAAATTAGTATTGGATTTAACTAGTTAAGCTTCTTTAGAAATGCTTTTCTTCCCATAGCCATTCTGCATTTTATATCTTCTCTACTTCGGCTGTCAGAAGTTATTTTGCTACTCAAATAACAAAACTCATCTACTAATTTTATTGTCTCATTACCTAATACAATTCCTTCAGCATCGCCTGATTTTCTGACATTGCATTCCATTACCCTTGTTTTACTCTTGTTAATGTTCATCTTTTATATTCCTTTCAAGACACTGTCCATTCCATTCAATTGCTCTTCCAGATCCTTTGCAGTCTCTGACAAAATTACTATGTCATTGGCAAACTGCAAGGTTTTTATTTCTTCTCCCTGTACTTTAATTCCCTCTCCATATTTCTCCTTGCATTCCTTCACTGCTGCTCAATGTACAGATTGAACAACATTGGGGAAAGGCTGTAGCCCAACCTCTGCATCCCTTTCTTGCCCTTCGGCTCTAATAACTGCTGTCTAAATAAAACTCTTCACTTCCTGTATTTTACCCCTGCTAGCTACAGAATTTTGAAGAGTATATTCCAGTTGACATTGTCAAATTTCTCCAAATTTACAAATGCCAAAAATGTAGGTTTTCCTTTCCTTAGCCTGTCCTCTAAGGTAAGTCGTAATGTATTGCCTCCTGTGTTCCTACACTTCTCCTAAATTCAAACTGATCTTCCCTGAGGTCATATTCCACCTGTTTTTCCATTCACTTGTAAATATTTTTTTTTTTTTTTTTTTTTTTTTTTTTTTTATATATATATATAAAATATCTGCTGGAGATATCACTTTGCCACGAGGAAAAATAATCCTCTTCCTAATGATCCAGCTCCCCAAGACATCATTCAAATCGAACCCTGCCTAGAACAGTTCCGTCCCCCGTCACAGCGAGACCCACCTGCTCTTCCTCAAAATCACCCTCTTCAAACCTTCCAGGAATTCCTTACTTCCAACCTTGCCTCCCAGTCCTTCCTGAGAAACCTTAATCCTACTCCCAACATTACCGCAGCTGAATCCCGAGCTATCCGTGATCTGAAGGCTGACCATTCCATCGTCATTCTCCCTGCCGACAAGGGATCCACGACCGTGGTACTTGATCGGCGGGAGTATGTGGCAGAGGGAGTGCGTCAGCTTTCAGATAATACCACATATAAAGTTTTTCAAGGCGATCCCATTCCTGATGTCCAGGCAGAGCTTCAAGGAATCCTCAAAACCTTAGGCCCCCTACAAAACCTTTCACCTGACTCCATTAACCTCATGACTCCACCGAAACCCCGCACCCCCACCTTCTACCTACTTCCCAAGATTCACAAACCCAATCATCCCGGCCGCCCCATTGTGGCCGGTTACCAAGCCCCAACAGAACGAATCTCTGCCTACATAGACCAACACCTTCAACCCATCATGTGCAGTCTCCCATCCTTCATCAAAGACACCAACCACTTCCTTGATCGCCTGAAATCCTTACCCAGCCTGTTACCTCCTGAAACCTTCCTTGTAACCATCGATGCCACTTCCTTATACACTAATATCCCACATGCCCAGGGCCTCGCTGCGATGGAATATTTCCTTTCACGCCGACCACCCACTTCCTTACCTAAAACCTCTTTCCTTAATACCCTAGCCAGCTTCATCCTAACCCACAACTTCTTCACTTTTGAGGGCCGGACATACCAACAACTAAAGGGAACAGCCATGGGGACCAGGATGGCCCCCTCGTACGCGAACTTATTTATGGGACGCTTAGAGGAAGCCTTCCTGGACACCCAAGCCTGTCAACCCAAAGTTTGGTATAGATTCATTGACGACATCTTCATGATCTGGACTCACAGTGAAGAAGAACTCCAGAATTTCCTCTCCAACCTCAACTCCTTTGGTCCCATCAAATTCACCTGGTCCTATTCCAAATCCCATGCCACTTTCCTCGATGTCGACCTCCATCTATCCAACGGCCAACTACACACATCTGTCCACATCAAACCTACCAATAAACAACAGTACCTGCATTATGACAGCTGCCATCCTTTCCACATCAAACGTTCCCTTCCCTACAGCTTAGGTCTTCGTGGCAAACGAGTCTGCTCCAGTCCTGAATCCCTGAACCAATACACCAATAACCTGATAACAGCCTTCACATCCCGCAGCTATCCTCCTGGTCTGGTACAGAAGCAAATTGCCAGAGCCACTTCCTCATCTCCCCAATTTAAGAATTTTCCACAAAACCCCAGAAGTGCCCCTCTTGTCACCGGATACTTTCCGGGACTGGAGCGGACTCTGAATGTGGCTCTCCAGCAAGGATACGACTTCCTAAAATCCTGCCCCGAAATGAGATCCATCCTTCATGAAATCCTTCCTACTCCACCGAGAGTGTCTTTCCGCCGCCCACCTAACCTCCGTAACCTCCTAGTCCACCCCTATGAAATCCCCAAACCACCTTCCCTACCTTCTGGCTCCTACCCTTGTAACCGCCCCCGTTGTAAAACCTGCCCTATGCACCCTTCCACCACCACTTACTCCAGTCCCGTAACCCGGAAGGTGTACACGATCAAAGGCAGAGCCACTTGCGATAGTACCCACGTGATCTACCAACTGACATGCCTGCACTGTGAAGCGTTCTATGTGGGAATGACCAGCAACAAACTGTCCATTCGCATGAATGGACACAGGCAGACAGTGTTTGTTGGTAACGAGGATCACCCTGTGGCTAAACATGCCTTGGTGCATGGCCAGCACATCTTGGCACAGTGCTACACCGTCCGGGTTATCTGGATACTTCCCACTGACACCAATCCTTCAGAACTCCGGAGATGGGAACTAGCCCTTCAGCATATTCTCTCTTCCCGTTGCCCACCTGGTCTCAACCTCCGCTAAATTCGAATTCCCACCCACCATCTTAACATCTTGCCTTGGTTCTCTGGACAGAGCCTCTGCCTCAAGTGGCATCTCTGTCTAACTTCTAACTTCTTTGCTTTCTACAGTTCTACAGTATGTCTGCCTAAGTGTACTTGTGTCTGTGTAAATGTGTGGGTGTATGTGCATTTATTTACCTTCCATTTTTTCCCCCAAGGTAAGTCTTTCCTGTCCCGGGATTGGAATGGCTCCTTACCCCCTTCCTTAAATCCCTCATCATTTCCTTTTCCCTCTCCTTCCCTTCTGCCTGATGAAGCAGCTAGGCTGCGAAAGCTAGCATTTTTGAGTGTGTGTGTGTCTGTGTGTTTATTTGTTGCTATTACTGCCTGTGCCCCTTCGCCTGGTAAGTGTTCTTCATCTATTTTTTACGTATATTTTTTGCCTGTTAGGAATTTTTCCTCTATAATATATATATATATATATATATATATATATATATATATATATATATATATATATATATATATATATATATATTTTGCAACCATGACTTGTTAAACTGATAGTGCTGTAATTTTCACATTTGTCTGCACTTGCTTTCTTTGGAATTGGAATTACGATATTATTCTTGAAGTCAGAGGGTATTTCCACTGTCTCGTATGCCTTGCATACCAGTTGGAACAATTTTTTCATGACTGGCTCCTAACAATATCATCTACTCCAGGCACCTTGTTTCGACTCAAATCCTTCAGCGCTCTGTCAAATTCTTCTCGCAGTATCGTATCTGCCATCTCATCTTCCTCCACTTTGTCTTCCATTTCTAGAATACTGCCTTCAAGTTTATTTCCTTTGTATAGGCCCTTTATATATTCCTTCCATAGTTCAGTTTTCCCCTCTTTGCTCAGTACTGGTTTTCCATCTGAGTTCTTGATATTCATACAACTGCTTTTCTTGTCTCCAAATATTTCTCTTATTTTCATATAGGCAGTATCTGTCTTTCAGCTAGTTACACAGCCTTCTACAGTTCCGCATTTGTCGTCTAGCACTCCTGCTTAGCCAGTCTGCACTTCCTGTCATTCTTATTTTTTTAGATGTTTTTACTCCCTTTTGCCTGCTTCACTTGCTTATTTTTTTTTTTTTTTTTTTTATATTTTCTCCGCTGATCAATTAAGTTCAGTATATCCTGTGTTATCCAAGGATTTCTATTAGGCCTTGTCCTTCTGCCTATATGATCATCTGTGGCCTTCACTAGTCTCTCACAGCTACCCATTCTTCTTCTACTGTATTACTTTCCTCCATTTCAGCTAATCCTTGCCTAATGCACCCTCTGAAACTCTCAACCACCTCTGTTTCCTTAAATTTATCCAGGTTCATCTCCTAACTTTTCTACCTTTTATGCAGCCTCTTAAGTTTTAATCTGCAGTTCATAACCAATTAGTATGGTCAAAGTCTATATTTGCCACTGGATGGGTCTTACAGTTTAAAACCTGGTTTCTAATCTATTCCTTACCATTATAAAGTCAATCTGGTACCTTCCAGTGTCTCCTGGTCTCTTCCATGTAGAAAGCCTTCTTTCATGATGATTGAACCAAGTGTTGGTGATCATTAAATTGTGCTCTGCACAAAATTCTACCAAGCAATCTCCTCTTTCATTCCTTTTTACCAGTCCATATTCACCTAATGTATTTCCTTCTCTTCCCTTTCCTACTACTGACTTCCAAGTCTCCCATTGCAAACTAGTTTTTGTCTCCCTTAACTCTCTGAATGATTTCTTTTTGGGAATTACATATTCCCCCTCCACCTCTTCACTTTGGTTGATGTCAGGAGAAAACTTTATAAGGTTGTGGTAACATTTACTCCACAGTTAAATTTCTATGCATTGAAAATTCACATTCCCACATTACATCAAAGAGGATTGGAGGTGTGCATTATTTTATTTCTTCAAGATGAGTACTCTAATTAACTATTCAATTGGGAACTCGAACGACTTGATATCTGAGCAAAGGACAGGTACTTATTCATTAAATCCACTAGTGAACCTTTTTTCTTTTTTTCTTTATATAGTAGCAAGCTCCATCACAACTAACCACCATGGTTGATCAAGTCATCTTTATGGGCCCTTGATATTGAATAGACCAGCCTCCTCATTGGGTTTATTTATCCCAACACAAGAAGTCCTATCCTCCATACCCACTAACAATAACTTTGTCACCACCCTTTCCACCCTCTTCCCCTACAGCTTTTTTTCTTTCAACATAGGCATAGGCCTATATCTCATATCTCCTCACTTGAAAATAATACATTATCTTTGCCAACCAATTCTCAAGTTAGTAACGTTTCCTTATTATCTCACAACTACTACTTAGGGGAAAGTGTCATCACCTGTTTGTCTTCATTTATCCCAATTAAAGTTATTCACTTTGTGATACCATATCAGCTCACCAGGCAAGTTCTGTACCTTGAGCTTATTGATAAACTATTATTGTGTGTGTGTGTGTGTGTGTGTGTGTGTGTGTGTGTGTGTGTGTGTGAAAAGGGGGCGGGGGGAATCATTGGTTTGGAGTCAAGCCCACTAAGTAAATAGTGTGTGACAAGGAAATAGGAAAATTCATAGTAATAATAACACATAAATGTGGAGAAGGGAAAATAGACAGGTTCTCATTAAGAGAAGTAACAAATGAAATAAAATAATGCTGGTGGTATGTGCTGAATAAGGAAAGAAGCTGGACTCCAAAACTAAAAAATATCTGTATAAGATGTTAACAGAACCCTACAAAACTTCAGTCCATAGATCCTTCAAAAGCAGCTTTAGCCACCACTATTGCAAACCAGGGGTGCGTGAATGATGACACAAAAAAAAAAAAAAACTTCCATCATAATTGGGATTTGTGAATTGGAAAACTGTTTCTCCGGTTCACTTACAAAAATTATCAGTTCTACATCATTTGGGTATAAATTATCTGAGAGAATAGTAGATTGTGTTTTGTTTAAAGCTTAAAGGATAGGAAAAGACTGAAGAAACAGTTCTGAGGGAAACGAAAGTGAAAGGACAGAACAGCTAACTCGGAGCTCTATGGACTTCACCCTGTGTAATCCACAAATGTTGATTGCATTGAGATGGCAACGTGAGGTTTAAAGAGAAATAAATATATATTTTTTTTTTTTCTTTTTTCCCCTTCAGCTTAGGGTAAAGTTTGCAAAAGAAAGATTTTGTATCTTTCATTTTGAAAGAACAACCATATCCTCCCAGTGTTCTGGGTTTATCAGAGGAAGCATCACTAAACTTACTTAAATTCTCATAGTTCTCACTTCTGATTGTTGGTTAATAAAGTTGACTCATAAGCTTGGGATTCTATTTTGTCTTCTGAATTACAGGAGGTTTATTTACCTACAATCAGTGTAAGTGCAGTAATTTAAAGTCACATCAATTTTGTTATAACTTTCACAGCGTCTGTTTCAAAAGGTAAACAAAAAAATGTTATCTTCGACACTGCCCATAATTAGCTGTTTCTCACACTAAATAATTAATGGCAAAATTGATTTTTTGGGTATCTTCCTAAGTACTATGTAAAGATGTTGAAAAACCTAAGAAAATGATTAGGAAGAACCTCTCCATGAGGTTTAAACTTGGGAAGTGCTTAGAAATATTAAGCCAGAGTTAAAATGCTAAGTTATCCAAGTTGGAACTTGATGGTTAGTTTATACTATTGTTTGCTGGAAGCTAATTCTAATTTGGTTTTTTCCCTAACTCAATCCGTAGTTTTTTCTAATTTTAAGTTTGTTATTTCTGAATCTACCCTTTCAGTCCTCCCCATTTTGACCCATGCATAGCAGGTGACGAGGTAATGCATAATTCCCCACCCCAGGTAGACAAGTGGGGCATGTACGTACCCCCTGGTAAAGGCCAGGCCCAGGGAGGGGTGATTACCCTGAACTGGTAGCTTCCGACTATGCCAATTGGTCCCTCCGTCTGTTTCACGGGAGGTGTGAACAATCACCTAAGGTGGGGTAGCCCCCTCAGTGAGGGTCCCCATTAGGAAGGAGCGCGCCATCGGAGACGCCGGTAATCATGGGGGACATTTCCGCAATGACCTCTCTCTCTCTTCTCTTTTGACTTCATCCGAGAAACAAAAGTTGGATACCCCTTGAACAAAGAAAACATTACCAAACGTTCTTAAGTTTTTTATTGTTACTTGTACTGATGGTCATGATTTCTCTAAGGTATTCGTTATTCAGAAGGGTGTCGATGCTATTGCAGACCTGTTGAAGTGTTCTTGACAACATAATGGGAATTCGTTGTTAGAAACAGATAATGGCTTCCAGGCTCAAAAACTGATCCGAACCACGCTCTTGCACACCTTCCCGGTCAAAGTGGAAGCCCGTCGTACTCTTAAATTGTCCCGTGGGGTGGTTTACACTCGATCCCTCGACGGGTTGTCGGACAAAGAAATAAAGAACTACTTGACTAATCAGGGCTCAACAGCTGTCCATAGGGTTATGAAAAAGGCTGATACAGGTTTGATACCAACCCAAACCGTATTTTTTGACATTTGAAAGGGTGGATCTCCCTTCATAGACTAAAGCAGGATATGAAATAATATCAGTTCACCCCTATATTCCAAAACCCACATGTTGTTACCAATGCCACAGGTATAGTCATACCTGTCAGTCATGAGGATGACTGTCCACCTCCATCCCCTCACTGCATCAATTGCATGGGCAACCAAGCTGCTTCTTCCAGGGACTGCCTTGTTTACAAGGAGGAGTGGGTAATCCAAGAAATCGGAGTACGTGTAAAAGTGTCAAACTCTGCTGGTGGAAGATACTAGCCGGTTGAAAGCCCGCTGAGCTCCCAGCGGGTAAATACATTGCTGTCCTTTTAGTGACACAGTTGTCAGATCGGCCAGTCCAAAGATTGCCTGTTCAACCTCTCCACACTCGTCCTCTCACCAAATAACACAGTCATCAGCAGTTCCTCCCAAATCACGGGCATCGAATTTGGATGCCCGTAATTCCAAGAAAGAGCCTGTCCACGAAGATTTCTTAAGATCTGAACCTGTACAACCAACGCTCGCACACACATCTCATGATCATTCCTCTAAGAAGGCACACAGAAAAGAGTTCCTCTCCTTCCCCACCACGGCACGACTCGCCTGACACGCTACCTACCAGTAGCGCCACCCACTCTTCCTCTGTCTCGGTTGCTGCTAGCCGATCATCCAGTCCTTTACTGACGGAGGAAGCTGCCCCTGCCGATAAACCCAGGCAGGTGGCAGAAACTCCAGACGAAGCAATGAAACACGACCCTTTACCTGTCGATTCCAATAGCAGTGCTCCCTCGAAGTCAGGCCCTCAGCAGTCATGGAGGTGATCTTCTCTAGCTTTTTCCTTCTCTTTCTATTTTCACTCACTGTATAGATCTCCTTCAATGGAATATTCGTGGCATTCGTTTCAACAGAGAAGAATTGAAACTACTCTTTAGATTGCATCGTCCATTTGTGGTCGGACTTCAAGAAACGAAGTTACGCCCACGCGACGACATAGTTTTTTCAAAATATACCTCTGTGCGCTTTGACCTACCCCCTATGGAAGGTTTTGCAGCTCATGGAGGTGTTATGTTGCTTATTAGAGAAGACATCTACCATCCTATTTCACTGCACACTCAACTACAGGCAGTTGCCATCCGCATCACTCTCTCTGCCTTTTTCTTTTCACTTTGCCCCTCAGGGGCTCAGCAATAATTTGCTTAGTACGGGCTGTGGGCTGTGTCGCGCCAACAGTCCGCTACACCGTAAGCTCTGTGCGTGCTTAAATGACCATCGTTCAGCGCTACGGTGGAATGTTGTACATTTCAGAGCCTGGGGATCTTGGCTTAATCACCCGGGTTGCGAGGAAGGTACAAACCTCAAAAAAAAAAAAAAAAAAAAAAAAAAAAAAAAAAAAAAAAAAAAAAACCCTCAATCTCAAGGTGTGCTATGTGCCGAGGAGATGCATGGGTGTTGAGGTTGAACAGCCGCTAGTGAGCAATCTCTGAGGAACCGGCTGCACCTCAGTTGTATAAGACTTACCCAGGCAAGCGGGGCTCTGCCTGGGTGGACCTTTAGTTCCCTAGCTGCTCGTGGGACCAAGATGAAGCGAGCAATAAATTATTCCAATGGCATCTGTAAGCGAGGAAGATCAAATTTCAATGCCACGAAATATGACCCTCGATCGTTTCCTTCCCTTGGTACAACACGGGAAGAACATCGGGCTAAAGATAGGGATGAGTTATACTCTCCAAAGTATCTAGTATGTAGCAGAACAGACGGGGAAAGCTTCATGACGACAAAACCTCTTTTCTTTGTCGAAAATTTAGAGGATAAGTATGGTGAAGTCACAGGAATATCGAAGATGAGGAGTGGTTCAGTGCTGATAGAAGCTGCATCATCTGCTCAGTCGAAAGAATTGCTTGCTTGTGACAAACTGGGTAATGTCCCTGTAAGCATAACACCCCACAAATCACTGAACATGGCCCAGGGTCTGATTTACCACAGAGACCTCCTTCTACAGTCTGATGACAAGTTACGCGCCTACTTAGAATGACAGGGCGTCCACTTCGTCCGGCGTGTGTATAGGGGTCCGGAGGATTGTAAGGTTGCCACCGGTGATTTCATATAGCCCTTTGAGGGCGATACATTGCCCGAAAAGGTCAAGGTCATGATTTATCAGTGTGACATAAAGCCTTACATTCCTCCCCCAATTTGATGCTTTAAATGTTGGAAATTTGGGCATGTCATCCCGCTGCACCTCTAGCCCCACATGTAGGGAATGTGGGCGTCCATCCCATCCAGACGCTCCATGTACTCCCCCGCCAATATGTGTCAACTGCAGGCAGCATCATCCCCCCTGTTCATCAGACTGTACCATTCTCCGGAAATAATGGAAATTAAGACCCTGGACAGACTGACATACACTGAGGCGAGGAAAAAAATATGAAGGACTCCATCCCGTACCACAGACTACTTCATATGCGACAGTTACGTCGTCACCAGCTACCCTGGCGACGATGGCACCAACAGTGCAACCATTTTCTGTGGGCCCTAAGGGCCATCAAACTCAGTCTGCCTCCTTGAAAGTTGGGGAGCATTCATCCATTGCCCCACCTTTGGTGGGGGCAACCTCACCCCCACCATCAGGGACACAAGTCCCCATTCCCCTGCCAGAGAAGCAGCAACCTTCCCCGGCCCCTCTTGCTAGGGAGAAGTCCATTGGGACGCTCCCTGCTTCGGTTTCGGAAAGTAGACCAGAGCCAAGCCGTTTATTGGGAGATGTAAACACCACTGGTCGAAGGACTTCCCAATCCTCATTGGCTCCTGAAACTTCAGAGAAGCGCTCCCAGCGGTCTAAACCGAAAGAACAGCAGGAGGAGAAACAAAAGAAAACGAGATCTAAGAAAAAACCTCTTCCGACAGCACTCCTGCCGTCAGTTTCTCAAACTTCCGATTCTGAGGATGGGTTGGAGATGCTAGCATCTGCTGAGGACCTAGCACTCACCGACCTCCCAGAATCGATGGATATAGATACCACAAGTAATAAGGTGTCGGCAACAGGTGATACTGAGGCGTAAACGCAATGTCCGCGACTTTCATGGCATCCCAGTACACCAACAGCAATATCCTCCAGTGGAATTGTGCTGGTTATTTCCACCGTCTCGCTGAATTGCACCATTTATTGAGCCAATTCCCTGTGTTGTTTGTAGCCCTCCAGGAAACTTGGTTCCCTGTTCAGTGGACCCCCGCCCTACGTGGTTACCGGGGCTATTATAAAAATCGTGCAGCCTATGACAGAGTTTCCGGAGGTGTTTGCATCTTAGTTCTTGCCAATGTTCCCAGTGCTCCGGTGCCACTGCACACTGCACTCGAGGCAGTGGCTGTGAGGATTCGGGCAGGACAGGAGATTACTATCTGCTCTCTGTATCTTCCTCCAGACAAGGCAGTGTCTTATGTGGAACTCGCTGCCTTGGTTGCTCAACTTCCCTCGCCTTACCTTCTGCTGGGGGACTTAAATGCCCACAACCCCTTGTGGGGTGGAACTGATATTACGGCCCGTGGTAGAGACGTGGAGTACCTCCTGGTGCAGCTAAATATTGGCCTGCTTAACAACGGAGCTACCACCCACTTCAGTTTGGCCCATGGCACCTACTTAGCAATAGATCTGTCGCTTTGCAGTCCCAGCCTACTTCCACATTTAACTTCGAGGGTCCATGATGACCTTTGTGGAAGCGAGCACTTCCCTATCATCCTGCCACTGCCTGCCCCGATGGTTACTCCGTCGGGCAAACTGGCCGGCTTACACCTCGGCTGTTACAGCAACATCTCCAATCCCAGATGACATTGATTTGGCTGTCGATGATGTTACTAGGGCCATTGTTTTCGCTGCTGAAGCCTCAGTCCCGAAATCCTCTGGTTTGCTCCGTCGTAAATCGGTGCCCTGGTGGACACCAGAAATTGCTGGGGCCATCAGGGAGCATCATCAAGCCCTCCAGCGCCGGAGCCGCCATCCTTCATTGGAGCACTTGATTGCTTTCAAACGGCTCAGTGCCCAAGCTCGTCGACTTATAAATAAATCCCAACTGTGTAGTTCAGAAAAGCTGATGGTGGAGGATCCAGATGGCCCTGGTTGTAAAGCAGCCATTGAGCTCAAGAATATGCAAAACCTGCCTAATCCACCCAAGCAGAACTTCCTATTCCAGTCCTATCTCACCCTTATAAACCCCATCAGAGGTTATGCCACCTGTGAAAGCAGACATGTGATGTACCAACTCTGTTGCAATCCTTGCAGTGTTTTATATTGGTATGACGATGAACCAGCTGTCCTTTAGGATGAATGGCTTCTGCTATACTGTGGCAAAAAGCAAGATGGACCATCCTGTGCCACAGCATACAGCTGAATATAACACTCTGGAATTCAATGGCCACCCGAGCCATCTAGTTCCTCCCCTCCACCACTAGCTCTTCTGAACTGCACAGATGGGAGTTGTCCCGCAACCATCCTGGCCTCAACCTAAGATAAACTTCCCATCCCTGCTCCCTATGCCTAACATCTACCTTCCCCTCTTCCTTCCCCACTCATTATTTTGCATCTCTCCAATTAACATCTTTCTAGCAACTACGTGAGGTCCCTTACAATATCCCATTAATTACTTTTTATTTTTTTCCTGATTCTTTCTTTCTTATCATTCAAAATCTCCACACTCCTCTACACCTCCCTTTTATCCTTTGCTGCCCTTTCCCTTCACTGTATTCATTGCTACAATTCAAATTCCCCCCACCTATCAGAGCCTTTACCATCATGCAAGCGCGCGCACGCTGCAGTTGGACTAGGATGTTGTGGAGATTGGATGGGCGATGGAACACCACTTTAGAAGGGATCGGAAGGATCTTGGGTGGACTGTGTCGCATTTGAGGGCATAATGACAGATAATCAAAGCCCTGATGAGGGATGTGATTTAGTTTTTCCAGATCTGGGTGGTATTTGGTGACAAGAACACTCCTTTGTGTCTGATTACTGGGGTTGGATGGAGGATTGCTGGTGTGTGGGGACATGGCATGGAAAATCTGTTTGCAGACTAGGTAAGGAGGGTAATGTCTGTCTGTGAAGGCCTTCATGAGGCCTTTTTCTTAATGGCTAAGGAATTTCTCATCACTGCAAATTCGCCATCCGCGGGAGGCAAGGCTGCATGGGAGGAACTTTTTATGTGAAATGGATGGCAGCTGTCAAAGTGCAGGTATTGTTGTTAATCAGTACGTTTAATGTGGACAGAGGTGTGGATGGATCTGTCAGTGAGGTGGAGGTTAACATCCAGGAAGATGACTTGACAGGTAGATAAGGACCAAGTGAAACTGATTGGGGAGAAGGAGTAGAAGTTGTGAAGGAATAAATTATCCCTGTGGCAGGGGTTTGGGTGGCATTAGGATGTTATTGAGGCTGGGAAACAGATGGAACACCACATTAGGAGGGGTGGGAAGGATCTCGAGCAAGATGTGTCTCATTTCTGAGCAAGAGGACAGAAAATCAAAATTGGCGAATTATAGTTTCTAGCCCACAGTAGGAATGGGTAACAATGTGAATGCTCTTTTGTGGCGGATTACTGGTAGTAGAGAGAGGATTTGGGGTGTGCAGAGATAAGGCACAGGACATCTGTTTCCCGATTAGGTCTGTGGGGTAGTTTGTGTGTGAATGCCTTTCTGAGACCTTCAAGATATTGAGAGAGGGAGTTTTTGTCACTGCATTCACAAAAGTTCAGGAAAGCTGGCAGTGGATGTTGGGATAGTGTGTTCGAGAGTGGCAAGGCCATGGCCGTGTGCAATGACAAGCACTTCCATGCTTGTTTGCTTTGCTTTGTCCCCCTTCCCTGCCACCCCACTACATTCCTAAGCTCCATAAGGCCGTGCCATTTCCATACCCACCATTATGACACATCTTCCTTTCCATCCCTCCCCATCCCATCCCATCCCATCCCATCCCCACCCTACCCTACCCTACCCTACCCTCCCATCCCCCCTACCCTACCCTCCCATCCCCCCTACCCTACCCTCCCATCCCCCCTACCCTACCCTCCCATCCCCCCTACCCTACCCTCCCATCCCCCCTACCCTACCCTCCCATCCCCCCTACCCTACCCTCCCATCCCCCCTACCCTACCCTCCCATCCCCCCTACCCTACCCTCCCATCCCCCCTACCCTACCCTCCCATCCCCCCTACCCTACCCTACACTACCCTCCCATCCCCCTACCCTACCCTACCCTACCCTCCCATCCCCCCTACCCTACCCTACACTACCCTCCCATCCCCCTACCCTACCCTACCCTACCCTCCCCCCCTCCTTTCTATTCGCTCACCACAGAGCGTCAGAGATGACGATTGTGTGACTGTGAAGTATGTGAATACTTTCTAATCTGACAAAGGCCAATGACTGATAGTGTAAGTGCTATATGCATGTGTCTTTTTATGTCTCTCACAGCTCATCAGACGCCTTTGATGTGAGTTGTAAACTGTCCTTATTATAATGGAAAAACTTATAAATGTGACACTGGTGTGCAGTTTTCTGCTGTTAATTGTAAATGTTATTGCTGTAGAGAAATTTGTTAATTTTAATGTAGACATGAGCAAAAATTACATACTAGATTTATGCCAAAAAGTTTATTAATTGCAGGTAGGAGTGGTTACAGAAAATTTAATGAGTAGCTTTGATGAAATGTTGGGTAATATAACATGATGGCAAATTACATCCAGTACATTTTTTTACATTGTTACAATTACTCATTTGAGATGACTGACATTTTTAAAATAGAAATTTGTAAAAAAAGTCTGGTTAGGAAGGCTCTCTCATGGGAAAACCAAAATAGTAGTTATTATATGTCATAAAGTGTTTATAATTTTTTTTAAATAAGTTTTGGTCCATGTCTGAATACACAAGAATTAAGAGTTCTTGAATAGACAAATAATGTGGCAATGCAAACATTTTTTCAGAGACAATTATGAAAATTAATATGTTTGGAGAAATCTCTTCACGTTTTGACCCAGACAGAGCCATTAAAGCATGGGCTACCTAATCAAAACTACAGTGGGGCTAATATGTGGTCCTGATAAGTCACTTGATCAATATTTTAAGTATATAGATGAATTACATGCCACATAATTTGCAAGAGGACAAATTTTGTGGTCTTTATTATGGTGATTGGAATCAGAATAACAGTGGTGGAAATTATGGGAAAAGGGATAGCTGAAATTAAAAGAAATAATATTAAGCAGGTGAAAACAGAAGAGATTAAAATAATTGGAATGATAGCAATAGAAATGGAAATACAGAATTTGAGGAAAGAGGAAGGTCCTGGGATGGAAATGGTTACATGATAATCAAAAGTAGATGGGAGGAAAGTAAGGGACATGTCACAAAAGTCTGTCAGCTGTCAGTGAGAGGAATGAATCATAATCGGGCTGACCATTAAAGGAACAAGAATAAAGATAATAGAATTGTAGATTTGATCAGCAGTACAATTGAACATGCGAGGTAAACAAGAGTCCATTTTCACTGAAATTTTTGGGAAACTATGAAATGTAGTACTAAGGTAAGAGTTACAAAGAAGCCTCCCCAAAGTTCATCACAGCAAGGCACAACAGAGAATCGCAATCAGGCACATCCTAGACTACATTGATTTTAGGTTGGAAAAGTGGCTAATATGTTAACAATTGGAACAGACTTCTGAGAAATGAAGACCAATAAGATTGCACCCAAATGGTCTTCCCCCAGACCACTTGTGATGATATAAAAGGAATTTTGAGAGACAAAGAAATTTTATTGACTTATGTAAAGAATATCAAAATGACTTCCTCCTGATTGAAGAAACTTCCCACGGCAGTTCAAGACTTACACCCAAAACAGATGGAATGATAATGATCTTGGAGAGACCACATTAACAGTATGGTAGTGGCATCTTCACTTCTGCAGCACTGACAGGGAAGACATTGATATATTACCTTGTGTTACCTCTGTGTATAAAGCTCCAGAATCTGATGTCCTCACTGAGCCTGGTAATTTCAGTTACAAACAGTAACTTTATACTGAGTGATTTCAACTGTCAGAGCACTACATGGGGCTATAAAGAAACTTAACAGCAGTGGAGTCGAACTAGACCTGGGCCATGGTACATGACCTACTGCTCACACATGATCCATAACTTCCAAGCTCCTTTAATAGTGTCTTCTGGAAGAAATGATACAATTATGAGAAATTTAATAACGTTACTGCAGGCCCAGTCACCACTAAATTCCTTCTGAATGGCAAAAACCACCACAGAAATAACCAGGAACCTTTAGCATGTGATTTGGCAGAGGAAAATCGCCTTAAGGCACCATTTACAATGTCAGACTTACAGCAGCTATTACGTAATACGTCACAGTGGCTATTAGATGTGATGAATGCATGTATATTAAGGCACCACATTCCAAAGATGTGGAGGACTCGGGTGACCCACAAACTTTCGACCTGTCTCTTGTGTGTCACTGTTTTAAGATCTTGGAATGCCTGACACTAAGTTGCATAGAAAATGTCTTTGATCAACATATCCCACAGCAGGCAGGTTTCCAACCAGGCAAACTGTGCTGTGGTCAAGTCCTGAACCAGAACCAATTTATTGAAACTGTGTTTGGAGAGGAAAGAAACCACAGGACTGGTATTCATGGACCTTACAGCTGTAAATGATACTGTAAATCATCGGAGTCTCCTTAGGGAAGTAGATAATGTAACAAGAGATATCATTTAACATTGCTGACCGGTATTTTATTGCACAATAGGAAATTACTTGTCTGTCTTCAGGGCAAGAAAGCAGGTGAAGAAATCGAAGGAATAGCCCACCTCAGGGAAGCATCCTGGCCCCAGCTCTGTATAATATGTATACAAATGACCAACCAATGCCAAACACCACATGCCAATTTATATTGTCACATTGAAATGGAAGCAGGCTTGACTTTGAAGGCAAGGTTGTCAACTGAATACAGCACTTATACTGAAAGCTGGTTTATTGCGAACTTAACATACACACAGCACTAACTGCCTCTCTGGCAGAGTACTCTGCTATTTATACACATACAGAAGGTACTAGAAATTAGAAGAATAGTTAACATAAGGAACATGTAGAAATTACAAGTGAACATAAGAAACTCGTAGAATATTCTGGAAATGATATTACAAAGAAATAGTTTTGCTGGTGGATGGGATTGAACCGACAACCTTCAGCGCCACAATCGGTGATGCTATCCATTGCACCACGCCGGCAGTAGGTTGGCTTAGTCTTGCAGAATTGCTCTCTCTCTCTCTCTCTCTCTCTCTCTCTCTCTCTCTCTCTCTCTCTCTCTCTCTCTCTCTCTCTCTCTCCTGAAAGAACAGCTGGTCGCTGTTAGGTTCCCTTTGTAGTCTGCTGCAATGTCCTGGCTCTTGATCTTGTCATGGATCCTCTGTATGGCAGTTCTGGAGAATCCTTCCCTTCCGCACAATTATTGACGACAGACGTTCTTGTACTGGCTTCATCAGTATCATTACCGTCCTTAGATACCTTGAACAGGAAACCATTTTCACCTATCTGCTTTCAGGATCGTAGTAAGGCTTCGTGAGGTGGTCATGAACAATGTTTCTTTGTTTTTGTCGTTTTGACGATGGCTCATAATCCTCAACTTCGTATGTGACGTCTGACAGGTGGCGTATGACACGATACGGACCAAAGTATTGCGTCAATACCTTTTCTGATAGTTTGACTTTCCATACAGGGGTAAAAGTCCATACGAGATCTCATGGGCTGTACACAACAGGTCGGTGCTTGTCATTATACCGCTGACGGTCCTTCTCCTGGGCATCCAGTGTCTGTATGCAAGCCAGCTGTCTTGCTCATTCGACCCTGGTGATGAGCTGTTTCACATAGTCATCCTGAGTGCCATCTGACTGGAATGGGAACAGCATATCCATTGTCGTCTCAGCTTCATGGCTATGGATCAGGAAAAATAGCGTGAAGCCTGTGGTGTCTTGTCTTGCAGTATTATAAGCAAATGTCACGACTGGCAGTATTGTATCCCAATCCTTCTGCTCAACATTGACAGCATATCTGCTAACGTCTTGTTAAAATGTTCTGTAAGACCATTTGTTTGAGAATGGTATGCAGTTGTCATTCTGTGGACAATGTCACAACGTGACATTACCTCTGATACTAGTTTTGACTTGAATACTTTTACACGGTCAGATATAATCACTCGAGGTGCTCCATGCTTCAAAATAATGTCTTCTACAAGGAATTTTTCGATCACTGGAGCTTCTGCATTCGGTATCCTTGTGTTTGTGTCCATTCTTGAATACCACTGTAACGTCGTACTTTTGGAGTCTTAGTGCCCATCTTGGTAGTTGACCTGATGGATCCTTCAAGCTAGTCGGCCAACACAAAGAATGGTGGCCTGTCACGAAGTGAATGGTTTGCCAAATAAATACGGCCGGAACTTGTTGATAGCCCAGATAACTGCAAGACATTCTTTCTCAGTTGTAGAGTAGTTTATCTCTGACTTTGAGAGTACTCTTTATGCGTAGGCTGTCACCTTTTCAGCACCTTCCTGAACTTGTAGGAGGACTGCACCAATCCCATAACCACTGGCCTCTGTGTGAAGTTCAGTTTCCGCATTCTCGTTGTACAAAGCTAGAACTGGTGTGGAAGTTAGATCCTCCTAAAGTGCCCGGAAAGCTCTTTCTTTTGTCTCATCCCAGTAAAACTTGGTGTCTCCCGGCAGTTCTTGCAATGGACATGCCTTGTTAGAAAATCCTTTCATGTAACGTCAGTAGTATGACAGCCCAAGAAAACTTCTCACATCGCGAATGTACTGATGAGTTGGAAATTCTGTGACTGCCCTTACTTTATCTGGATCAAGATGGACACCATCTCCATTGACTAGGTGCCCCAGGATTTGTATCTCTTTGGCGACGAAGGGGCACTTCTTTGGATTGAGGCAGAGTCCTGCAGTCTGAACATACTTCAACACAGTTGACAGGTGACTCAGGTGTTCTTCAATTGTCTTCGAGAAAGTGACAATGACATCTAAATAGCAAAGACACGTTGTCCACTTAAGGTGTTGAAGCAAGTTGTCCGTCATGCATTCGAATGTGGCCGGAGCATTACATAATCCAAATGGCGTTACTTTGAATTCATAGAGGCCATCAGGTGTAATAAAAGCTGTCTTTTTTCCCTGTCAGCTTCGTCAACCTCAATTTGCCAGTAACCTGTCTGCATGTCCATAGTTCAGAAGTATGTAGCTCCTTTCAAACAGTTTAAGGTGTCGTCAATGTGCGGCAATAGGTGGACATCTTTCTTTGTGATTTTGTTCAGCAACCGATAGTCGACACAGAATCACCACGTGCCATCCTTTTTGTTTAAGAGGACCACCGAAGACGACCAACAACTCTCTGAAGGTTGAATAATGTCATTGTGAAACATCTTTTCCAGTTCCTCCTGATTATCATCTGACTTTTCTCCTGCTGGGGTGTGAATGCACCCAAAATTTGGCACAGTATAGTTAACACCTGCTCGCATTGTTCCTTGGTCAGTCCGGGCCCTATTGTCAGTTCCACGGTTGTTTCCTCAATCGTGTTATCTGTACTAACAGCAGAGCAGGGGTCTTCCTTGATGATGTTGAGCTCACCATCCTGGATTGGTTCAGCTGTCCTGATGCACATTCCCTTGGGGATAAGTTGTGATTGCTTGTGACAATTAGTGATCCAAATCTCTCCTCAACCACCGGTAATGCTAATGATAGCCACTGGTATGTAAATTTCTTTGGTAAGCCTAATAAACTTTTTGCTATTGACAAATACTTCACAGTTTAACTGGTCATTTGTGTTTCTGACTGCAACTCTTCTCCTTGTCAACGGCGGTATCGTCACATTGTCAATGGCAAATAACTTCCCAGAAAATTGTGTATTATGTGGACCCATTGCGACAGCTTCCTCAATTTGCAGCTCGGATCTTCCACAGTCAATGATAGCTTGGGATGCCTGAAGGAATTCCCATCCGAGGATGGCATTATGACTACATTCTGTTAAAATGACAAATTCAAATGGCTGGGTCCTGTTGTAGACGGTTATTCTTGTGAAGAAAGAAGCTCCTGAATGAACCAGTGCTCGGACAAGTTGGCTGTCGATTATGACGTCAATAAGATTTCCTGACATCTTAGCAAACGTTGCCCATGGAGGATTTTCATTTGCAGCGGCCTCACCTCCGTAGATGGTCACCTTGCTTAGTTTCCTTGGCATGGCGGCTAGGGGAGCAGCTGGTACCTCTTTACGGCGATGGTGAACGGTAGCAGCGCGTCGGGGAGCAACCTCGTCCAGGGTACGGCGATGGGCTTCTTCCCATAGGTCAACTGAACTCATCAGCAGGTGACTGCCTGGGATAGACATGCTCGGATGGCTGACATCTTGTGGCAAAATAATCATCGAATACTTGCTTTCTCTCTGCAGTAGTGTACAATATAATATTTTAATATATTTTAAGTAATTACAGTTTCATTCTACCACTTTCAAACAGAATACTCAGCTTTTCATAATTGAGATGTATGGGGGTTCTGTTCACTGCAACATTATTCTCCTGGAGCGTCGTGGTAGAAATAAACACTCAATATATACAATTTTTCACTTCTTCCTTAATTTGGAACAAACTTCTCCCCCACCAAAACATTACAATTTAATAACATGAACAAAGCATCTGAATGGTAGTACTTCCATTTCAAAACACAGACTGACACAGCTTCCAGAGCAGTTGACAAACGACTGAAACTCGAACTCCCCCGCGCAAGGCGGTGAGGCAAATATATAACATCGGCAATAATGACATTACATTATCCATTGTTCATAACAATTGAATATAGTAATTTACAATTAATGAACACAACAGTAAAACATTTCATGTATACAAAAATAATCACATTAAAAATGAAAACTATGCATATAATTTTAGATGGCACATGTATTTTTAAGACGAAATTTCCGATCTTTCTGTTAACAACAAAGTGCGATGTTAAATATCAATTAATTGGTTAATGAGTCCGTCATACATGTTCCTAACATATACTGAACTATCAAATATTCTGGCCATTCACAAAATATACTCAAAATCTCTTTTCAGTCAATATATACAAAGAATAACAACATTGATAATTAATCTAATAGTAGAAATAACATAATTAGCTGGTCAACACAACTTGTTTATGAGCCTAACATATATACAATGCTATTTATTTTCATTTCTTTATGTAGATACAAAAGATTTTACAATTCGTCTGTTTAAGTCTTGAAATAACATACAATGACAATAGTATTGTTTATAGAACTGTCTGGAAAGAAACTATATGAATCTCTTAATTAATCAACTCTATCACTTGTTTTAATCACAGTATCACCGAGACACTGTCCTAAAATGATTCCTAGACTGGCTACATCATTTATAACTAACTTCACACGCAACTTTTATTACTATTGAACCACACGATTCCGGATTTGAAGCAGACGGTATCATAGGATGACATTGAGATGAGAGGACCAGGCAAACGCTATCGTACGATAACATTGAGATGAGCAGTCAGTTGAGAGTGAGGGTCAGCAGTATCATTACGACGACAGTGGAAACACAGTGGTGTGGTGTCTTCTGTCCTCCAGACATCTGTTCTTCTGTAGAGCGTCATTGTTGTTGGGGGGGGGGGGGGGGGGTTGTGGTTCATGGTCTGTCGTTTGGCGGCTGCAGCGAAGTCATAGCAGGGTGACGTCATTCTTCACGTTGGGTGCAACTGCTGGGGCAGACAGGAGCTAATGTCTGTAATACCTCTTCCTCAACGGTGTCGGCTCCCTCATAACTTACAGGGCTGACATCCATGGCCATAATCTGATGCTCGCTCGGTCTAAAAACCTCGGCTGCCATAAACTGTTGTAATTCAACTCTCACAATTTGTCGTATGAGAGAAGCAAAGTCATGCTGGTCTTCCAACATGGCCATAAGACTACATTGGGGAGTCTGTCATACTTCTTTCGTCCAACCCTCCTTTGTTACATCTCTTCAATACGCTGACAGCACTTGATGAACTCTTCCGTCGTAGCGACATCTTTGGTATATGTATTCTGTAATACCCTTCATCAGGTGCGTGATTTTGTCGGCCTCAATCATATCTGGGTTAACTATGTTACATAGGGCCAAAAATTGTGTATGTATGATTGTGTCGGGTCACCATTTCATTGGGCCCTGTTCTTCTGCCAAACGGATTTCTCGCTGGAAGTCTTCAGATGCCTTCTTAAGTTCCATCGGAAACGTTTCCCAGGCATTCATCTTCTCTTCATTGTTTTCAAGCCATTGCTGGGCTGTTCTGTCCAGGTAGAAATAAATATTGGCCAAGCATATTGTATGATCCCTCCTGTTGTACTTGGTGAGTCGGTCAAATTTAGCCATTTGTTGGGGTCCTGTCCTGCATCTCCAGAGAACACCGACGGGTGTCTGATGTGAAGCTGGCTTACCGCTGGTTTAGTGTCCATCATTTTTCTGTTAATACAGACTTTCAGAAGGATGTACTCTGTATATCACTTGTATCCCGGCTGTAGTCTGTGTAAGCGACGGCTTTTACGTTGCCTAATCGGAGCCATAGTGATGCAGCTGTTCCACAGGATACCTGGTGCCTCCACCACACAATGTCACGTTGAAATGGAAGCAGGCTTGACTTTGAAGGCAGGGTTTTCAACTGAACACAGCACTTATACTGAAAGCAGGTTAATTGCAAACTTAACATACATGCAGCACCAACTGCCTCTCGGGCAGAGTGCTCTGCTATTTATAGACAGACAGAATGTACCAGAAATTAGAAGAATAGTTAACATAAGAAACATGTAGAAATTACAAGTGAACATAAGAAACACGTAGAATATTCTGGAAATGATAATTACAAAGAAATAAATTTTTGGCGGTGGGCGGGATTGAACCGACGACTTTCAGCACCGCAACCGGTGATGCTATCCATTCAGCCATGCCGGCAGTTTGTCGGCTTGGAGTCTCATGGCAATATATACTATATATATATAAGGTAGCCAAAGGTAAGAATTTTATGGATGTAGAAGAGAAACTATCCAGAACCCTTGAAAGCACTCTCCCAGTATTATGAGGAAAGCCAACTAAGGCTGAACCCTTCCAATATGCAAGTTTATACATTTCATTTAAGGAACAGGTAGGCAAACTGGGAATTGGATGTAATATGAAGAAGCGAACATCTCGAGCATTTTCCGACGCTCATCTTGGTGTTGTCAGTGCCAATTTGAGGCACAAGTGAGAAAAGTGGTCGCTTGTGGCATCAGAGGTGAGAGAAAGAGGGGGAGAGATAGATATTAAGTAATAACTTTGTAAATAGTACAACAAATTCTATGTTTTGTGACATTTATTTGTTACCTTACGACAAACTAAGAAGTCAACAGCCAGTTCGTAACCAGTTAAATTCTGAAACTTCCTGGCAGATTAAAATTGTGTGCCGGAACCGGGACTCGAACCTGGGACCTTTGCCTTTCGCGGGCAAGCGCTCTACCGACTGAGCTACCCCGACACGACTCACGATGCCGCCTCACAACTTTACTTCCGCCAGTACCTCGCCTCCTACTTTCCAAACTTCACAGAAGCTCTCTTGCAAACACACAAGACTAGCACTCCTGGAAGAAAGGATATGGTGGAGACATGGCTTAGCCACAGCCTAAGGGATGTTTCCAGAATGAATCTTTCACTCTGCAGCGGAGTGTGCGCTGATATGAAACTTCCTGGCAGATTAAAATTGTGTGCCGGAACCGGGACTCGAACCTGGGACCTTTGCCTTTCGCGGGCAAGCGCTCTACCGACTGAGCTACCCTGACATGACTCACGATGCCGAAGTTTCATATCAGCGCACACTCCGCTGCAGAGTGAAAGATTCATTCTGGAAACATCCCTTAGGATGTGGCTAAGCCATGTCTCCACCATATCCTTTCTTCCAGAGTGCTAGTCTTGCGTGTTTGCAAGAGAGCTTCTGTGAAGTTTGGAAAGTAGGATGCGAGGTACTGGCGGAAGTAAAGTTGTGAGGCGGCATCGTGAGTCGTGTCGGGGTAGCTCAGTTGGTAGAGCGCTTGCCCGCGAAAGGCAAAGGTCCCAGGTTCGAGTCCCGGTTCCGGCACACAATTTTAATCTGCCAGGAAGTTTCATATCAGCACACACTCCGCTGCAGAGTGAAAGATTCATTCTGGAAACATCCCTTAGGCTGTGGCTAAGCCATGTCTCCACCATATCCTTTCTTCCAGGAGTGCTAGTCTTGCGTGTTTGCAAGAGAGCTTCTGTGAAGTTTGGAAAGTAGGACGCGAGGTACTGGCGGAAGTAAAGTTGTGAGGCGGCATCGTGAGTCGTGTCGGGGTAGCTCAGTTGGTAGAGCGCTTGCCCGCGAAAGGCAAAGGTCCCAGGTTCGAGTCCCGGTTCCGGCACACAATTTTAATCTGCCAGGAAGTTTCATATCAGCACACACTCCGCTGCAGAGTGAAAGATTCATTCTGGAAACATCCCTTAGGCTGTGGCTAAGCCATGTCTCCACCATATCCTTTCTTCCAGGAGTGCTAGTCTTGCGTGTTTGCAAGAGAGCTTCTGTGAAGTTTGGAAAGTAGGAGGCGAGGTACTGGCGGAAGTAAAGTTGTGAGGCGGCATCGTGAGTCGTGTCGGGGTAGCTCAGTCGGTAGAGCGCTTGCCCGCGAAAGGCAAAGGTCCCAGGTTCGAGTCCCGGTTCCGGCACACAATTTTAATCTGCCAGGAAGTTTCATATCAGCGCACACTCCGCTGCAGAGTGAAAGATTCATTCCAGTTAAATTCTGTTTTACATCACTTTTATGGTGATTCATAATTCATATTTACTATAAAAATAGTGTTGATATGTTCAGCCAACCATCAACGGAAAATCAGTGGCAGCTCATTAGCAAAGATATGCAATTATCTCGCTAGCAGTACTTGTTTGGAGTGACCCACGTCTACTGTAAAGTGTTTGTTTTCGCTATAGTGTATTTCTACCCATATGTGCTTTGGCTATTAATTGTGATTAACCCTTTGTTTATGAGTAAATAATTAATAAATGTTGTGTGGATCACAGATTGGTGTAAATTTCATGTGACACTATTTCAGTGACAGGTGTAGGTTTAAATTGGTGTACTGTCACCAGTTATTGAACCCAGTGTAAAAGCTACCATTCAGCTTCAAAGGTAAATACTGAACTTTTTGCCAGTGCTCAGTAATAAGAAATTGATTCTTTATGGACACATAATGATGCACCCAGCCAGCTGAGGTACCCCCTTCTCTCCTTCCCACAAGGTGTAGGCGACAACAGTGACCTCAAAACAATGTAATAGCAACACTCGATTTCAGACCGCAGTGTTATGTTGGTCTCCTAGAGAGCTATCGTTCCGAGCCAGTATATTGTTCTGTGTGTATGACTGTGTTTGTGACAACGAAACAGCCAATGAAAATATTTCGCCGCGGTGGAGTAGCTGAGCGGTCTAAAGCGTCCCGCTGCAGAGCGCGCGGTTCTTCGTCGTGGAGGTTCGAGTCCTCCCTGGGGCATGGGAGTGTGTGTTTGTCCTTGGTTAGTTTACCTAGGTTTAAGTAGTTTGTAAGCTATGGACTGATGACCACGCAGTTTGGTCCAATAGATTTACAAACATTTGGACATTTGAAAATATTTCTGAAAAAAAGAAACCATCTACTGCATTTTACCGAAAAAGGAAAGCACAAGAAAGGGCCGAAAATGAAAAACAAGATAAGGCTCCAACAAAAAATATTACGTCGACCACTAAATCACTAACAAGTCTCGGAATTGCGATATTTCTCCAAACAGAAATAATGTGACCTCTGGTGATGACCTCAAAGGAGCTGCAGTGGTCTCTTCAAGAGCAGAACCATTAATGGTGCAGGTAAGAATTTACTCAAGCTATTTTACTTGTTGCCAAACCCAGTTTCTTGATTCTAAAATAGTGCCTGAATTTTATATGAAAGTAATTTCATCAGTGTGTCTCTTTATTATTACAGTCGGCAGATATTTTGTAATAAAGTAAGTAAATATTGTATGATCTTTAAAAATGGAAATTTACTGTCACTGTTTTTTTCAGAATTTATTGTAAGCTTGTATGTTCTGAACAACTGTTCTAAAGTGTTTAAGTATCTAGCTGTTTCTTGTAGGCTATCTTCATCATATGATCTAATTAGTATGTTTGTTTCATCTGCGAAAAGTACTGTGGTCCCATTGGTTATTCATTCTACTAGATCATTAACATAAAGAATGGGGCCAAGGACTGATCCCTGATGGACTCCATAACTTATTTTTTGTGTGCATTACTATAAAAATTAGAAACTTCATGAGTGTTTGCATCTTTGTATTTTATTAGGGTGAGATGTTGACGATTGTGGATGTACATACGGATACATGTTTGGTATGCCTCGAATTCCACAATTATTTAGTTTACGAAATAAAATATCATGATCAATGACATCAATAGCTTTACTAAGATCAAGGAATATGCTGAAACATGTTGCTTATCATCAACTGCAGCTAGCATTTCATTTAAGAAAGCAAAAGTGGCTGATTTGGTTGACCTGCCAGTTCTGAAACCATGTTGATAGTCACAACCTTTTCACTTTGGAGAAAAGCTATCAATATTTTGAGAAATAGTTTCTCAAGTATTCTTCCAAAGCCTGACAAAAATGATAGTGGTCTATAGTTTGTAGCATCACGTTTGTCTCCTTTTTGTACTGTGGTGTTACTTTTGCAATTTTTTTGCGGGGGGGGGGGGGGGGGGGGGGATATGCCACTTGTGAATGATGAATTGTACATATCTGTTAATGGTCCTACAATGAACTCTACACTTGCCTATATTATTATAACCTAATGATTTTCCACCTGTTTCTTTTTTGACAATTTTCCAAGTTGCCTTGGTCTTGTTGCTGGAATTTTTAATTTGTTTGTCATTTTCTAACTTCTTTGCTTTTGATATTACTTGTCTAAGTATCCTTTTATATTGTTTAAAATAGTTGATAAAATTAGGATTTGTGGTTTGCTTTGAGTATTCATATAATATCCGTTCTCTCTGGCATGAAATTGTTATTCCTGCTGTGATCCAATTGTTGATTTGGATGTAGATTTATTACTGTTGTTTTTTCGGGAAAGCTATTTATGTGGGCATAAATTTATCAAACTTGTCATCTGTATTGTCTGCAGTGTGAACATCAGACCAGTTTGCTCTTTTTAAAAGACAACAAAAATAATCTATATTTTCATTACTATATTTCCTGACCTGCGCTATAGTTTTTTGGGGTTCTATAGTTCCTGGAATAGCAAATGTTAAAAGCTGAGCCTAGTGATCACTGTAACCAGTATTTACAACTTGTGTGTTGTAGACGTATTTATTTGTATTTACAAATACTTGATCGATTGTTGTTGCAGAAGTATTAGTTATGTGAGTTGGCTTTGTTATTGTTGGTTTTAAGTTAAAGGAGTTCAGTAAGTCTTCAACTTCATCTTTGAATTTATTGGGTTTGGATAAGTCCATATAGAAATCTCCACATATATCACCAGGCGAAGGAGCACAGATGTGACAGCAGCACAAATAAATAGAACACACACACACACACACACACACACACACACACACACACACACAAACGCAAGCTTTCGCAACCCAGTTGCTTCTTCAGGCATAAGGGAAGGAGAGGGAAAAAGAAATGATGAGGGTTTTAAGGAAGGGGGTAAGGAGCCATTCCAGTACCAGGAGAGGGAAGTGTTATGGCCTAGTGGGTCATTCAGATCGCACGCGCCTGTATTGTGTTCCGCAGCTGGCGCGGGCCCGGACGACATAGTTCCCGACTTAGCCACAGGAGGGCATGGTCGTCAAAAAGCTGACGTGAGCTGCGCGCCATCTGCTGGCGGCGCGCTGTCAAACGGCCGGGAGTGACTGCCGGGCCCTTGGATGAGGGAATGCGGAACGAGCAATATTGTGTTTACGACAAACAGTGTTTTCTTCAGTTGCGACGAGGTTTATGGGAGCGTGGTCTTCCTGTTGCAGTCATGGCAGAACACCTTAGCGTGTTGCTGACGAATCTTCAGTCGTTACCAGAAGTTTTGGCTCAACAGAATGCTTCCCTCACAGCGTCTATTGACACCTAGACGGGCTGTGACACAACAGGTCGGGTTGCGGTCTTGTGTGCCCGTTCCTCCCTTTGACGACAATGCCGAGGATTGGTCCGACTATGAACAGCGTTTACGCAAACACTTCGTAGCCTTCCAGGTGTGTGATGCAGGAAAGCAAAAAGCTTATTTCCTTCCGTGGCTCTCGCCTCGTCTTTTTCGTTTGATAGGCGACTTCGCACTGCTTGACGCAGGCATCCCTGTCCTTTTGGGATATCTGTTCTCTCTTTGCGGCATATTTTTGCCGCCACTCTCACGTGGTGTCGGCCCACATATCTTTCTATCGTTCGTGGAAACAGCTGGGTCAGTCATACCGTGCATGGACCACGGAACTGCAGGGGTTGGCCAGTCGTCTGTTTCGGTCCGAGCCGCACAGTGATTTGTATGCGGACTTCTATGGTCTGTGATGTTTTGATTTGTTTTGCTCCCGACCTGGACGTTCGCAAGCAGGCTCTTAAATCAGACGATCCCTCATTAGCGGAGGTTTTGCTTATTGCGTGCGCATTTGAAGTTACTGAGGCTGTGGGGAGTCAACTTTCCACATGGGGGAAGGTATCCTCAGTTACCAATTCGGCCCAGTTACCCGCGGCACCGGTTTCTTCAGTGGCTGTTGTTGTGATCCCCTCACTCCCTTCTGACGCTGTGGCGCTTGCCTGTGTCGTATAGGTTGGGGGGGAAGGCAGCGTGTGTCACCCGCTTCAGAGAGCGAGCCGATTTCATGTGTTTTGTGCGGGGCGTCCCATTCTCGGGAATCATGCCCGCACAGACGGGCCATGTGCAATGGTTGTGGAAAATTTGGACACATTGCCCGGGTGTGCCGCTCCTGTGCTTGAGGCAGCAAAAGGACATCTCACCCTGGCAATTTCGGCGCGTCACCCATGGATATTAATAAGGTTGTTGCCGTCGGTATATAGCTGCCAAAATTGTTTACAGACCTCAGCATTCTGCGGAAAACTGTCACACTTCAAGTGGACACTGGCGCGACAACATTACTCGTAAGTTCGGCTACTCATCAAGCCTTAGGCTCCCCCACTTTAAGTCCGGCACCTCGCGCGTAGGTTAGCTACAGCGGCCACCCTATTCTACTATTGGGATCGTTTGTTGCCGAAGCTACATATCAGAACATTAGCCGCGCGATTCCGTTTGTGGTAGTGAACAGTGTGATGACTACGAATATCTTCGGCCTTGACGCTTTCCATGCTTTTGGCTTTACTATTACCGATTCTGTCTGCTTGGTTTCTGACCAAATTCCGTATGAGAGTCTATCGCAGCTCTGCGCGGAGTTCTCAACCTTGTTTGTGCCGGGTCTTGGGTGTGCTAAGAATTTTTGGGACACCAACACCCTTAAAAATACAGCACGCCCCGTCTTCTGGTGGGCTCAGCCCCTTCAGGTCACCCTCAGTGGCGCTGTTAAATCTGAATTAGATCGCTTGACGGCGGAGGGTATTTTGCATCCTGTCACAGTGGGCCTCCCCTCTAGTTGTCATACGCAAGCCCTCTGGACCCCTGCGTTTATATGGCGACTTTAAGAAAACTGTAAATTCTCACTCCATCATTGATTCTTTTCCCATGCCTCGCCCAGCAGAATTGATAGATCAGTTGTCAGGGGGCCAGTATTTTTCGAAGATCAATCTGGCAGAGGCTTATCTCCAGTTGCCTTTAGATGATGCCTCCAAGCAGGCGCTGGTGATTTCTATGCCTTTTGGCCTATATCAATATCAGAGATTGCCATTCAGGGTGGCCAGTGCACCCGCAATCTTTCAGCGTTTTTTGAGGCTCCATGCCTCACTGCGTACACCCCAGGGGTCCCGCTTGTGGTGGCTGCAGATGCCTGCACGGTGTGGGGGCGGTGCTAGCACATCAGTTCCCCGAAGGGTCGGAGCGCCCATTGATGTTTGCATCGAAAACTCTTATGGAGGCGCAACACGGGTATTCCCAGGTGGACAAGGAGACTCTAAAAAAATTTTACGTTTATCTCTATGGGTCAAATTTCACCCTATAGTGGACCACCACCCATTAGTGTCTTTGTTCCACCCGTCGGCGGCTCCTCTGGACAAGGCAGCACATTGTCTTCAACGCTGGGCCTTGTACCTCTCTCGTTTCCATTACGAGATACAGTACAGCTCGACGGCTCAAAATGCCAATGCCGATGCCCTATCGCGCCTCCCAGTAAGCCCCATACCGGCCTTTGATGCCGAGGAGCTTTTGTGTTTTGCAGTTGACGAGTCGGCAGTAGATGTAGTCTCTCGTTTCCCTATCAATAGCTCACGGATCGTGGAGGCTACCACAACTGACCCTGTCCTCCAGGTCGTCCTTAAACGGGTGAAGCAAGGGTGGTCGGAGCGTCCTCCAGGTTGGGCATGCGACCCTCTCTGCAATTATTATTCCATTTGTCACCGCCTTAGCACCTACGAGGGAATTGTACTTCTGTTCACGGAAGACGGCTCCCATCGAGTGGTGGTTCTAGCCGCCAGATTCTCGATCTTCTACATCGGGACCACTGGGACATCTCTCGCACAAAGATGCTTGCCCGCCGTCATGTATACTGGCCAGGCATAGATGGGGACGTAACTCGCCTCATTGCAGGATGCTCATCTTGTGCATCCCAACAAGCGGCTCCTCGGTCATCTCACTCTCCATGGCCCACTCAGTCTGCACCTTGGGAACGATTCCATGTCGATTTTGTGGGGCCCTTCTTAGATAGCTACTGACTTTGCATCATTGATGCATACTCCAACTTCTCGTTTGTTGTTCGCCTGTCCTCCATACTTTCAAGACGCAAATGCGCAAGTATGAGGTGCATCTTCCAGTGGAGGAAGGCCTCCTCTGATTCCTGTCATCCTATCGGTCCACCCCGGCAGGTCAGCAGAGCCTATCTGAGCTCCTTCATGGCCGCCCTCATAGGACGCTGTTGTTCCTCTTGCATCTGGGCCCTTCCACACCCCGTCCTCGGGCTTTGTCACGTTTTGCCCCTGGCTCGGCTATTTGGGCTCAAGGCTACGGCCTCCATCCTCGTTGAGTCCCGGCCGTGGCCGTTGTCTCTGTGCGGTCCATTCTCCTACTGGGACCCTCACCCGTCACCACGATCAGCTCCGGGTCTGCCATCCTCCTCCCACACGTACGGTCCCTTCCTCCTCTTCTGGGTCTGGCCTCCCTCTGTCGAGAGCCCCATCAGGGGTCAATTCTCTACCAACTTCATATTCGCAGACAGTGGCTGGGGGGCGAGGGAATTTCTCATCGCCGTCGGGGTCCGGGGCCCCCTTCCCCACCGCAGCCCCAGCGGCCAGCTCCAAGGAGTGGACAACTCCGGTCACCAGCAGTGGGGACACCTTGACGTCAGCCAACGGAGGCCCGGAGTTGCCAATGGAAGTGCCACAGGAGGGGGGAATGGAGGACCCACTGCCATCGCCAGTGCTGGGAGTAGCGAGACATTGTTCATGAGGGCGAACCCCTCGTTGCTCAAAAGAGTTCTGTCCGTACGAGGTGGTTCCGGCGGGGGAGTGGATGGAGCCACCAGACAATCGGTTGGAGGTGGAAGAGTCCCAGCAGCCAGACTTCAGCACCGCCATTCCAGAGTCCGGTTCCTCTCCCCAAGGTGGGAGGCATGTTATGGCCTAGCGGGCCATTCAAATAGCGCGCACCTGTATTGTGTTCCGCGGCTGGCGCGGGCTTGGCCGAGATAGTTCCCGGCCTAGCCACAGGAGGGTTCAGTTGTCGAAACAGCTGATGTGAGCTGTGCGCCATCTGCTGGCGGCGCGCTGTCAAACGGCTGGGAGTGACTGCCGGGCCCTTCGACGAGTGAACGCAGAATGAGCAATATTGTGTGTTACGACAAACAGTGTTTTCTTCAGAAAGACTTACCTTGGGGGAGGAAAAGGAAGGTGAACAAACACACACACACACACACACACACACACACACACACACACACACACACACACACGTTTACACAGATATATATTCAGCATGTGACTTTTAAATGTTAATTTTGTCATTTCTACTTTATTGTAATTGTTGACATGTATCTTCCAATTTACAAATCATTGGAACAACTAATATAGTTAGGATAGCTAGTAAATGGAAGTTAGAATTTTATTTTAGTTCACAAAATAAATTTATATCTGTTAGGCATATGACACAGAAAAGACATGGATAAAAAGTCATTCTGGTAATTTGAGTGAATCTTCTGAAGATTTGTTGCAAACTTGGTGAATAATATTTAGTGTAACTTTGACCCTTTCATTGTCATTGCATACCAATGAGAAGTCAATTTTATATGTCTTGAAGTCATTATTTATTATTATGTACACTAGTCCATGTTAGGTGTGTGACTGTTAGGCATGTGACATTTTGTCCATAATACAGATAACTGTCATAAAGCATAAAAATGATTGAAAAATACCACAAGAACACTATAAAAGCAAGAGAAAACACTGCTTTATTATGACTATACTTCACAAAAAGGTGTCTGAATGATCTTTACTTTGTACAATTACTTCCAGAAACAGACATTAAGCATGAAACAAGTCAATATTATACTCATACAAACTACTTAACATGTTGTACCCAGAAAATCCAACAGAAAAAATCAGTTCACCCCTCCTGCCAGGTGTTGGTTCAGGTAAAACAGACATGATCTCATTATCATTTGCTAGAACACATTCATCTGGGCACACAAAGATGGCTTTATCTATCTCAATTTTATGTTTTCTTGTAAAATTCACATACGTTTCTAAAGCAGTGATATTGGTGATTTGGCCAACATAATGTCTCACAGTTTTTTTTAATTGTCTCCTCAGTCTCATCATCTACATTTGACGTAACTGAGATATTAGGTACTGGCACATCCTTAATAGACTCAGAACTGAGATTTTCATGCATACAGTGATACACACATCTGGTGACATCTCCTGAAAATGGTGAATTTGAACTAACACAGATGTAGTGTGGTGTTTCGCCACACTTTACATAGTGCAAGGATAAAGTTCCTGGCACTTTCTGCACGTTTTTCCATTGTTCCTCAAGACCGGCAATAAAGTGAACGATTTTTTCTGTACGAACATACAAAATACTCGGTTTTCTCCCAACTCTTGATGTAACCTCTGCAAATGTTGCTGCACTAGTAAAATGTTCCTTCCCATGCAATACACTCAGCCATACCATCCTCTTGATATCACCTCCAGTTCCGTCAACAGCATCCTTTCCGTGAGCTGTTGCAAAGAACCTCCAGTCAGTAGGAAATCCAAAATCTTCTTCCTGGTGCAGAAGACTCTCAAAAATAAATCTATTTTTGAACTGAGATGCTGCGCCTTCAGTCCAATAATGACAGTATGTGACTTTGTGGCCCTGCTGTTGAAAGTCAGTTAAAATAGCCTTATGAAAGGCAACAAGAGCACACTTGTCATGATTTGTAGAATCAGATACAGCACCATATGAAAAGGCCTTTTGATCATCACTATCAGGATCACAATAGTATACCACAGCTGTGAATAATGTGACTCTGTCAGAACCCCAGTGAGCTTGCATTATTTCCTTTTGAAACTTGTTGTAATCCTCTGAGAAATCAGAGTGCAGAATTATTTCAATATCTTTCAAATTTGCCTTCAGTACACGAAGTTCTCTATGTTGTCTAATGCTGTTGTCGATGTAGAGAGAGAAATCTTTTAGTAACTTTTTTAAAATGCAAAACGCTTCTGCAACAGTCACGAATTGAGTCATCTTCATTGTAGCTGGTTTTCCACAGATCCATTGGAAGAGAGTAATGTCTTCAGTAACGTCAACTTCAGAAAGAAATTTGTCTACAGCATTTACTCCACAGTTTTGGCATTCTCACTTTGCACAGCTGATATTATATGGAGTAAAAACAGTTTGGGCAACCAGTGCATTTGCACAACATGGAAAGGATGGTATATAGTGAGGAAGTTTATTCACAAGTAACTCCACATTCTCATGATATATACACATGCACACTTCTTGATCTTTCTCTGTTGTGGGAAGTACACAAAGTGGTTGATAATAAAACTTCGTAAGGCCTATATTTATATATGGATATTCCTGTTTAAATAATTTGTAAGCTTCTTTTACGTGCATGTTCAGGTACTTTTTTGCATTAGGACTCTTTTTACAAACCTTTATGGATTTGACATCCTTCCTGCCTGGAGACATTCTGCTGATATCATCATGGACATAGAAAGCCTTTATCATATCATCAATATTGTGTGCCATCTTGTCAGACCTCTCTTTGCATTTTGTTTCACCGACAACTATGTCTTTTCTTGTTGATGACAATTTGGAGTAAATTTGCTGTAACACCACTGCCTGTTTGTTGGGTGACTTTGGCAGTGCTTTCTTAGCTCTACAAACAGCTTTTCCTAACGCTTGAGGAGAAATTTGATGCTCATTTGCATTTTGCTGTCTCTCTGTCTCTGGTAGCATTTCCTTTCTGCAGCCCTTTTGCGTTGGTCTTCCTTTTCAGCCAGTGTAGCTCTACTTTTCTTCTTTTGGCGATACTCTCTGCCTCTCTCTTGCTGTTTGACTTTATAATGTGTTTCTTCTTCACCTGATAGCTTCTTTCTCCACTTCTGCCATCTTATTTTCCCATGTGTAGGAGACCTGACCACTAGATTTCTTAGATACTGGAACAAGACCATATGTTGAAGTAAGAACAGACTGCCACATGCCTAACAAAGTGAAACTTACAGAATGCTACAACTCATATTTGATAAACAGGACTTATTAAATTAGAATTGAGTATTCAGTTTGGCTTACTTGATGATGAAGTCAGAGAATACAAGTTTTGATTCCAGACAGCATTGTTCCACAGCTTCAGCACAGAAAAAATACTTAGCTCTTATTGTTAGGCATGTGTCAACAGTCACATATTCAGATAGATTGTTGGCAGCCAGTTTGAATAATTTGAGCATTGTTGCTACATATGATTCACAGATGCCAGATACAATAATCAATGGTACAAACTTGGTAAATTATTTTCCACAAGGTCTGAACAGGAACAAAAACTGTCACATGCCTAACAGTAACTTTACAGTTTTCATCTTTTCCGTTGCACTGGTCTTAGTACATACATTTCTGGTGGTTAATATTGTTATATCCTGAAAATACATATATTTATCTCTTTTTATGTGTCTCACACTCGACTCTCTTTAAATTTGAAATAAGCACTTTATGTCCAAAATACTGTGATATGCCCCATACACAAATAATTACAGTATAACAGTTCAATTATTGTGTGTATGTATCCTTTTCTCAGGATATGCTGTCTAATTTGGTTATAATTATACACTATACTTTCTCGAACATAAATGCAGCTACCACCACGCTCGATTTCTCTACAAAATAAGCTAGGCCCTACCTAATTTGAGCTGGGGTAAGTGCACCATTTGTAACATGCTTTTGTTTAACCAGTGTTCAGTAAAACATATGACAGAAATATCACCCAAATAATGTAGTAGAATTTCAATTTCATTCCGTTTGCTGGTCAGTGACTGCAAATTCTGGTGGACCAATTTAAAGTTTGGGGTATTGCATATGTTGTTACTTGCTTGACCACTTACCTCTCTCTCTCTCTCTTTAGATCCGGCCTTTGTAGTTCTAAAAAAATCCTGTGTTTCCAAAGGAATGTGATTTTTTTTTTTTTTTTTTTTTTTCCTTCGCTGGCTGGTATGTTTTGAGTACCATCGTTAAATACACTTGCGTGCTCCACTGCCGTTTTACTAACAGGCGCAGGAACAGTTTCTGTAAGTTTTGTAACACTTTTTATGAGATCCATTGGCACTGCACACGTATTGTAACTTGATCTTACCTCTAATGACGAAGAAAATTTGTGTGTGTTCGATTCATTTCTTATTGTCCATCACTTTTCACTCGTATATTTACTTAGTATTTGCTCTAGTTCGCTGATTCTAGCTAGTAGAGCATCACGATCTTGAAGCAACACATCGATAATTTCATCTTTCGTCGCTGACACGGAGTTTCTTAGGAGATTTTGACTGCCATGTGGCACTAGAACACTATTTTCCGTTCTCGATCGCGTAGACATACCTTTGCAGTTATTTACGTTAATAACACACGAGTAACACAGTTTGTCTTTCTCGCCGCCACTTTTTTGACACTTGGCCCATAATAAAATAGAATTTATACCAATTTGCGTGAGGCCTGAATATACTAAGAGTTTTTTTATTTTGTCAACCAGTACAGAACAGCTTACGACATTCAACAACTGACTATGCCTACTAAAGACAGGTAACGTATTGAAATGAAGTTACTACTTCAGCAAGGGATGGCAAAACTATATATACCTAGCTCGTTCCGCTTTCACTCAAATCATTATAAAAGTGCATATAAAGACATTCATGTGTTTCAGCGCCCATGCCTCGACTTTACAATGATCTCCTTTTCTACTCGGCTAATAACTGCGCCTTTATAATTGTTTTAAGAAATTGAAAACATTACAACAGCAAATAGTATTTTGCATAATTCACTACCGGTAAAAGAGAATGAAATATCAATGCAATATTTCTTTTTTATTGGTAGATTTTAGATCGGAATGCACATCAAAGCAACAGAGAAGACAAAAATAGTGAATTTACCAGAATAATTAGTAAGAAACAATGTAACCACGCAAAAAAGACTACCATATTGTTAAATAAAGACATAGCCACAATATTTATTTCGTGTCGACCTTTGTTATATCTTTTGTCATTAATCAGAAATGTTTAGGCCGTAGTAGACATTAATTTTCAGAAGTCGTTTATCATCGCTTTGGCAGCCTCTAGTAATTCCAAAACAAACACGAAACATTGTGGAGAATCATAGCTTTGTCGTTATAAATGAAGCAAACACGCGAAGTTTCACGATGCTGAACTGCTATGAATTGCGGCTTATTCAACTTGCAACCCTTTCGTGACAAATATTTGGCTCCTTTCTTCAGTCATATCTTTATACAAAAATGTTCTGTAAACATCATAAGTTAATTCCAAGTCGATTCGCGCCGAACGTTCTCATTGGTTGAAAGGAACTCCATTCTCATTGATAGCCTCATGGAGCCTACACATTGATCTCTATACTCTCTGGATGTTGAACTTCAGTTTTCTTAGGGGAGAGCTTATGTTCACGACTATGGAAACCCACGTGACATCATAATGACGTAGCCATGCTGTATCGAAGAAGACAGAAGCCATATATCGACCTTTCGACTTCGGTTAACATTCGAGATGGTGAACTACATGACAGTTTTGTTTTGACTTTTGACGTCTCCAGCTGAAGAAAGACAGTACCGTGGCATATAGTTACGTATTTCGTCAAAGCAGGATTAAAAGGAGCTAGATTTTAATACAAATATTCCCGACAAACCACTGAAAAAACTCAGGAAGTAATCGTTTCGTATAAATCCTACCTATTTGCTGACTGGGTTGTTGCCGTACTGTAAACGTCTTGTGGTATATTTTAGCCATGGAATACTACGAAATTGGTAGCAAATAGATACACAATTTATGTACTGCTCGGTACAACTGGGAATGAATGAATAATCATTACATGTGTTTATGTGCTTAGCTAATAAAGAACGTATTTCAAAGGTAGTTTACAAAGATTAATTTAAACGTAAAAATATCCGTTGTTGTTATACAAGTCCATATACGTGTAATAACCGAAAGCAAATGACTTGATGTACATAATAATAAGAGTTTTAAAATGGAAGAGAGTAACAGATGTCACTGTATTACTTAGTTTATGACAACAGTTACTTGCAAAAGCAAGATTACGTGAAATATGTAATGCTTCTCATTACGACGGGAAAGTTTAAACTATGCCGAAATCTTGTTGCATGAAGAAAATGGCACCAATAGGCTAAAGCTTGTTTATTCTTGTGGAAACCATATTTTGGTTATCATATGCTCAATTCAACTTTGGACCCTAGCATTAAGAGCATATAGAAAAGTGAAAATATTGTAGAATGCTTTTCTTATCAAAGAAATCTGTACGTTACAACTCGTAAGAAGAAACTCACTGAGCTACCAACAGACAAACATTCAAACCAGATATTTAAAATTTTAGCTGCAGTCTTCATCAGAAAACAGTACATTCACACAATCACTTATCCACACATGAAAGCTACCTGTGCCGTAGCAGCCAGTGTTGGCTGTCATGTGTGAATGAGTTAACTCTCTTCTGATGAAGGCTGCAGTCGAAATTTAAGTAGTGTGAATGTGTGTGTCTTTTATTTGTGTGTGTCGACAGTTCAGTGATCGATTTTACAGCAAGTTATTATCTATCCCCATATTATTGACATTTCAATCTGGACCTTCCATTGTCGAAATTTGTTATTTGAAAATGTGGAATACGTCTCACGAGCTTTATGGTGACACCTTTATTGTAAGGAGAGAGGTGTTAAAAAAAGCAATCAGTCTGTATGGTCTACATTTGCAAAAAGATGGTTACACATATTCCTCAATTAGAGGCGAAAAAATGTGCAAGAAGAAATGAAACTAAAATGATGGAAGATGAGCAACAGAAAGGAGCAACAATTATTGATGGGTAAAAACATGAAAAGCACATCACTGCTGTGTGTATCAAACAGGAAGTTAGCAGCACATGCATCCTTTCTTTATGATGTCTCCTGCAACTCAAAAAGCACAATAGAGAAATAACCACCCAGTGGTGTAACAAGCTTAAGAGTTGTGTGCAAATATTCAAGTGATTCAATAAAATGTGTTAAGAGACTTAACTGCAATTTATTTCTGTGCCGAACTTAACAGAACATTGGCTCGAAGAGAAGATGTCGAAGGTCATAAATGTCCATTTTTTGTTAGATATCTATTTCTGTATAACTATACCAACTGATGGTCAGGAAAATCTAAACTATTTATGAAAACAGGAAAAGAAAAGAGTTGGTTAGAATTTTCACCTATTCACAGCACAGGGTCGAAATCAAAGATTCCTCCATCGTTCCTCAACTGTAGGTCTAGAGAAACTGCTCTTTCATTTTGTAAAAGAAGTTACTACTTTATAGATTCAAAGCACACAACTGAGCTGGCAGCTAACCAACACAGACTATATTATACTGTCACAGGTTCAATCCTCAGTCAAACCAAAGAGTTTTATCTGTCACTTTTAACTTTTCACACAGTTATTGGTGTGAAAAATGCAGAGTTCCACCATAGTTCAATATTCATTTTAAACTGAATGGTATACTGCCTGCAAAAAGGACCATATCTACTAAAGCGTTATAGTATTGAACCTAATCTTCAGAGTGTTGACTGATTTATTTTACCTTACGATAGAATTGAAAAAGTATGCAATTAACACTTTCGCTGCAGCTGATGCTATTCTACAGTGAGCGCGTACACTTATAAGCATCAGCTGCAATGAAAGTGTTTAACTACCTGGAAGGTAAAATTGTAGTTACCACATCTGCAGTGTACTGGTCTGACATGGCAACGACCATTGAATGCTCCTTGAAAACCCCATCAGAAAGAATGAGTGGAATAACCTTTCATATTGACCATGAAATATGTAATTATCCAGCCAGTATATTAATTACCATTGCAAAGCAAACATTTCATTGCCAATATTTGTACACTCCTGTTGCCAATGTGGTTAGTAAAATTTAACTGTGCAGAAGTGTTGTAAGTAAATATAGGCTGTAATGTAAGCACTTTCTTCTGTGTTGCCCTTTTTTAATGATATGTGAATCTGCCATTTAAAATCATATCATAAATGACGTCTGACATAGATTTAGATCTTGTAAAGACTGCTTCTGTAATTGGACCAGCAGCATATCCAGAGGGGGTTTTCTCTTTATAAAGACCATTTTCAACTTGGTTTAGACCTCTCTAAAAGTACTTGGTTTTAGCTCAACTGGGTCAAGCCCCTCCCAAGCCAACTGTGTTTAAGACTGTTGAATCTCTAAATTTTCAAATACGAAGTAGAGAAACATGGCCATTATTACGAAACCTGATTGGAAACAAAACTTTGGGACAACATATCAGCTAATATGATTACATTTACTGTCCATATCCAGGAATCAAGGGATAAAATACACGACATCATGTGCAAACTTATATTGTTCAAAAATAACACTAAAGAAAATGTTCTCTGTATTTAAATTTTCTACTGTTCTTAAAACTTTAAAACCAGGAAAGGCATCCTGGAAGTAATGAAATCCATTCTGAATTTCTTCCACATAGTAACAACTAGACAAAAAGATGATTGGTAGATTTCTTGTCTGCATCTCATAATCTCAGTTCAATCTCACATCTGGTTCTTGGTAACATAGTTGAGTGCTAGACTATGAATCCAAAGGCTGCAGGTTTGATCCCTGCTCAGTTCTAAGATTTTTATATGTTACTTCACTTATTTCACCTCCAGCAAAAATGCTGAGTAGCATCATGATTTGGAGCTCAGGTTAACTATAAGTTCCCCTTTAACTGACTGGGTAACAATTCAAAGATTGGAGGAATGCAGTGGCACACCAAGCCCAACAGGACCATGCCTAGTAAACCACTGTGGTACTCATACCAGTCTTCAGAGTATTGACTTCTTTACCTTTTACCAGTCCCTCAGCAAATAAATCAATAAGAAATCCTAGCAGTACACAAACCCAACATGGCATCATGTCAGCCAAAGAGCTATGATGTTCTGAAGAGTGCCCATATGATAATTTCTAAGGAAAGCCAAACCAGGGAGAAAAGTATTTGTAACAGTTTGCAAGGCAAGCAATTACTTTTAAGTAGACATAATGAATTTCAAGTACCAACCTGTCAAAAACTTAGTTCTGTTATTACAATGCATACTTTAAAATAAGTTTATGGGAAGAAAAACTGCTGACTGCACTAAATTTTGTCCTTTTCCTGAGAGATAAGGAGACAGTGTCCCCTTGTCCTTGGGAATGGGTGCCCTTGGTAGTTTTCAATCCTTTTATTGAAATTACATTCAAAACCAAGATATAAATATTGTAATTTAAAACAGTGCAATGCATTAATCACTGTGGGTATTGTTTCTTATATGGCATTACTGATGGGTGACAGTTACAATACTTATCACAAACTTACACCATAACTAATGAGAATGTATTTAAGAAAAGTAGTCTTCCTTGCACACAAAACATGCGACACTGCTCATATAAGTTGGAAGCTAGTATGCTGTTTGTAATTTTTCCAACTACTGTACTTTAATATTTCATCTCATTTTAATTGATACTCAACATGTATAGAACATTGTCTAATACTATGAAATTCTGTTCAAATTTTAAAATGTTTGGAAATTATATATCAGATTAGATATGGTAGCAAAACTGTTTATTTTAGTGATTTTCAGATATTGTTGGATTAGCACAGTTACCAGTATCTTTGAAATAATAGTTGTTTGGTCACTTGTGAGAGCAGCAAAATTGGTTGTAGTAAAGCATGATTTTTAAAGTACAATATTTGAAAGTAAAACAGTGTTATTAGCTAATAAACAAACAAGCTGTTCTGCCATTTTAGTTTCCCATCATTGCATGCTGGCATTAGCAACATAGACAGTCCTCTCTAGAACTCTGGAAAAAATTTTTTGTGACAAGGATAACATTTTGGAAGAAATCAAAGACCCAAAATAGATTATAGGAATTTGTAGAGCACAAAAATTTAAAATGCTGCAGAAATGTAGACAGAAGTAATGCATGGCATGAAGACATAAAAAAAAATGCACATCCCTGTTTACACAATTTCTGATCCTAATTTGTTATTGTTTTAAGAATGTATTGCAAATGCTGTCAATTTTATTGAAATCTTGCACAAAGACAAAAATACATAAATGGTAATTAATTGCATTTTATTCAGTATAATTTATGACTACATGTTAATATTCCAGTTTACATTCAAAACATACATACCCTAAGTATTATACCATAATTAGTGAAAATTTTTATTCATTTTCATCTCTGTTTGAAATACACATGAGAATACAATGCAAAACTCTGCTAGAACACATCACCCTTCAAAGGTGAAACAAATTGTTACTTCTGTTCAATACATAACAATGATGTGCAAAAATAATCTGATTCTTCATGTGCATTCCTTGGAAAGTAATCAGAACAGAAAAAAAGCTTACATGAAAAATCAGATGGCTGAAAGGAATAATACATAATACATTCTGTCATACTAGAAAAGAAACTAGAAGACAAATCTTCACAGGCTACATCAATTATAACAGTAATCAACAAATTCTCAAGTTCCACAATTCATTTAGAATAACATTTGGAGAAGCCCTACATGTTTAATAATTCTGTTACTATCTGTTAGATCCTTCAGTAACATGATAAGTCAACAGATTTGGCTGTAGTTACTTTATTTTTGCCCTTGGAAGCTGGCCTCAGGGTCCAACAAGCCAGATGGATTTTTTTGGACACTTGTCTGTCCTACAATAATACTAACTTAGTAACAATTTTATTTTACTGGTATCTTAATGCTAGTAAGATTTCCTCTTTTTTTCCCCCCTGCAAAGCAAATGCCTAACAACCATGACTAAATACACTGATTTTGTAGGAAACAGCAATTGATCAGGATATGCTGCAAGTGAAAGGAGGGGGGGGGGGGGGGGCAAAATTGATGATGACTGGTGGAAGTGCCTGTTTTCAGACCTTGTACAGAGGTTGATGGAGAAGTACATCCACTCTTCTTTTGCTACCAGACTGCATGACAAAGGGAATTATTGAGAAAGTATGGGACAGTGTGCTTGCTTGATACAACGTAAAAGACCATCAAGTGTGATAATCCACTACTCTTTGTAACAGTAAAGACAAATGTGTGCTATTTAGTGGTAGGTTCTTTTTACATTCAAATAGAAGACACATGGTCAATTTCAGAAGCATTAAATATTTTCAAGGAGTGGAACACAAACATGAATCCTGTATATTGGGTTACTGATTTCTCTGTGTCCAAAATAAATGCAATTCAGTCCTTGTTTCCCTGTTTCAAAGTGTGTATGTGTTCATTTAACAGAGAAATGATTTGAGAAAGGTGGTTATGGTCACACACAAAAGAACAAAAAATGTGAGCTAGAATTTTTAATCTGTGGAACGGTATTGCAGAGTCGTCTTTCATGCAAGAGTATATTGATAATTTACTGAAGTTGAGAATCCATGTTTTTGATAAACCAAATGATTCTGCTTTGCAGTACTTTGATAAACAATGGGTTCCAGTGCATCAAAGGTGGGTGAAGGCTTTCAAGTACAAAAGTATGTTTGCTGTTTAAGTAATGAACAAATTGGTGAAACATTCACACCTAGAGCATAATACAAACACAGAATTAACAAACCTCATTGCAGTTTTAGTGAACAGTTACCTTCCTAGCCTCATTGAAAAGTATTGCAAGTTAAATTCTGCAGTTAAATTGTACAGCAAAGACATCTCTCTATTCCTGTATAGGAAGACACCAAAGTTTGTTAAGCATGCGATGATGTGATATGAAAAAATTGACTTAAGTGCGGAATCAGTAACTATGGTGGCTACAGGACTGTTTCATGTAACCAGTGCAGAAATTGAAGAATGTTTTTACAAAGTAGATTTTGCAAAACCTGATTGTCCATGTCCAGATTTCCTAAAGTTTAAGTTTCTGTGCAAATACTTTTGTGCCATCTTCTGTTTCTTCTCTGAATGGGGATTTGACAAATTAAATTTCACTTATAGGATTAATCCTCAATTTGTTTAGATGAAACATATGGGTTTGGTTCAAGAAGCAGTTATAGTACACAAACATTGCAGCACAGGGATTACAGAGTACTAGCAGCAATCTAGAGCAAATGCATGGCTCAACATTTCTGAAACATTAAGCACTAATTTTGCAGCACGTAACGGGCAAGAGAGATCTGTTAGAACTTAATAAATCTGACTTATAATTTCAGTACTGAAACAGTTGCAAAAATGACTGAACACCTTGAAATCTCGCAACATGATGAGAAGGTATACTCTACAGGCAATGTACCTCCGTTAGCAGTGGTGTCAACTTTTAAAAAGATAGAAACATATATTTCAGCAGTGATCTCACACCTCCATTGGGTATATGTAATTCTGCAATAGCAATTAGTAGGTGCTAGGGGCAGAGGTGGGGGGAGAGATTTGATCTGGTCTGCTTCTCAAGAAGTTATGAAAGGTTGATTGTTGTTGATAATTAATACAATATTTTAAGTTATTCAGTTACTTTATCACTTTATCTAGTGATTCTTCATTGACTCAATCACAAGTCGCCCCAGTGGCGTCACATAAAAAACTTGCACCAGATAGGCCGAACACGATCCCAGCTGGGATCTTATGGCCAGAAATGCCACAAAAAATCAGCATTGAGTCAATGTTTTGCTTTATGTTAAAATTATCTGCAACAGAATACAAAAGTTTCAATTATGCTAGTACAAATAGTTGCTCATGCAATATGCAAATAACTCTGGTAAATTTATGCTCACTATGTTTAATTTTTGTAACTAACACTTTAAAAATTTGTTGGTAAATAAATAGACCTTAATACAAATTTTCATGCTACACAGATTATGAGCAACAACAATTTCTTACCACCACCAACAATAAGAGAAATAATACAATTACTCAAAAACAATAACTCATCTGGAGAAGTTCATATATTTACTGAACTATGGAAGTACTCTGGTGACACCTGATACTATAGCAGAAATATTCAATCAAATTTGGAAAATACAGTTCACCATTAGTATGGACATCTGCACTAATACATCCACTATATAAAAAAGAAGCAAACAGATGCTAACAACTATAGGAGACTCTCCCTCCTACCAGTGACCTACAAGCTTTTATCCAAGGTGTTTTGAAAAAGGTGCAGAAGAAATACTTGACACGGATAATGAGGAGAGTATCTGGCACAATTTAGAAAGGGAAATTAATCTACAGAGGAATAAAAGTAGCAACTTAATATAGACCTATATTTACTTTTATGGACTTCAAAATAGGGTAAGAGTCGATTAACAGAAATGCACTGATTTATGTCAAAATTTTAATTTGATAGTAAAACAACTAAAATAATTAAAGCAATTTTAAGAAACAACTTCCAAAGAACAGTGTGGGGGAGGGGGGGGGGGAGAGATTGCAAAAACGTTTGAATTGAAGAAGTCACTTGTTGAAGGAGATGGTTTGTCACCTCCCTTTTTCCCCGGTTTTTATAATACCAAATTAATAGTGAATTACAGGACAGCATATACCCTGTCTTCAAATACGCCTTACTTTTCTTAGTTTACGCTGTAAACGAACACTTATTATTATTTACAGATGGATAAGAAATGAAGTAATGAGATTACCAACCAGGTGATCTGGAACTGCCGCCTCCTTGTCTTTATAATACTTAGGTCCAAGAATACATTTACGGTGACTTGTGCTTACTATAGAAGATGTAAATCCGTAAAATCGGATCTCAACGTTCCCTTTACTTTGGGTGAAGAAGAATTTTGGACAACCTGCAGGTGTACAAATAAAATGGTTATAACGAAACGGCCAAAGAATCGGACATGACACTGTGAAAAATTATTTTCTCACAGACAACGAAGCAGAGGAACTTATTAAACAACTGAATACACATTATTTTATCGGCTACATATGTTACAATTACTTTTGCTTAGCTATGTAAAACTGGTAGACCCTCCAAAATGCGTTCTCGTGATCACACAGAAAGATTAAAATAAAATTACCGACATACGGGCTACAGTAACGAAAACGAAAAAAAGACATTACCTTACTTCTGACTTCACCTGCTTATTTTAGATGCTGTGTGCTGTCTCTCACGGAGTAAGAGTAGCCGATGCACTTCAACTGCGTAAGAAGCATATCAACTTATTCTTGTATTTCGCAGTAGCCATACAATTTTCCGTCATTATTAACGCTGAAATGTTTCAGCTTTTCTCTCATTGTGCTTTCATAGTAAGTGGACATACTAAGAAAAACGACTGAAAACAAGATAACTAAAAACGTCTGAAGGAAACGCAAAACGCTAGAACAACGAATTGAAGGAGGCGCTACGCAGTACGCAGTATCTCGAAATTCACAAAAGTCGATACGTGGCCTCTTCGATACAGCATGTACACGTCATAATGACGTCACGCTGGCTCCCAAAGTCGTGAACTTAAGCTCTCCCTTTTCTTAGCGTGCCAGCCATAGATATTCATATTTAGTTTCTTGCCAAATTCAAACGTGGCTGCTAAGAAGCATTTAAAGAAAAAGAGAAGAAAATATGTTTCGATTCCGTTCCCATATCAGCCTACAACATCGAATATTGAATTAAATTCCAAGTCAAGAGGTAAGCAAGGAATTCTTTGTCACGTAATAACTGATGGAAACTCGTTTGCCAAATTTAAACATGGCGGACAATGCGAAATCGTGTGCAAAACATATGAATGTGCAGACACGCTGCAGTTCAATGCTCAGACACCAGAGTTATACATCCAGTTTGTATAGAGATCACTGAGCATAGACCATAAATAAACACTATCTATGGTCTATGTCACTGAGCCTACACTGTAGCTATACATCTTTGGAAAGGAATGTATTTATTAATTTTTGTAGTAGCATTTTCATTTCCGCCGTAGTCATTTTAATTGCATAACAATTGTAACGCCCGTAATATCTAATTTATTTGTGACGATCTGAAAATCTTTACCAGTATTTTTTCAGAAAATTAAAATATGTAGCACTAGCGGCGCCACGCACGTTACAGAGGGTTGGTGACACTGAAGCAAAGATGAGTCACATACGTCAAAGTGCGCAGGCTGCCGTTTTCCTCATTCTTGTTCTTCTTGCTCGAGCGTGCCGAGTTGTCTGTTTCGAAGTGCCATATTCTAACATAATGGGTGAGTTGATTAACTTTTTTCAGACTTCGAGAAGGAAATGCTAGCATATTAAATTAGTATACACAGTAATGTTTATTTCAAATTATCTGGTGACGTATTTTTTGGAACTGCGTGTTTTTCTCTGAAGGAGATTCACAGTAATTCTGCCTGGCGTCCTTGCAATCGTGCTGTGTTTTTGTCAGAATTCTGTTATCGGAAGCGATCTAATATTTTCTATACTTTCGACGTGCTTCAGAGAAAAGATGCACTGCCGTTTTTATCCCGTGGCTTATTTTAATACTCTGTATGGTATATCAAACTCACGAAGTTGACATACATATCTTATTGTGTACCTGATTGCCTAACTCGTTAGTGTTATCTACATAATTTTACATGAGCTTCAGTGTGTGTGTGTGTGTCGTCAGTTATAAAACTTAGTATTAATTCTCCATTACCTATTTATTTAAAATAGCTACAGTTATGAATATTTTGAAGAATGGTTTAATAAGTCAGGTACCAGTGTCTAACGTCGTCCCTCTGTATTGCAAGATTGTAATTGATGATTGGCATTCTAACGTATTATAGTTTTAATCGTGAATTGTTTAGAAGACTGATGCACGCAGTGCATTACATTTTAAGAAAGCTGCAAGCGACTGCTAAATTGATGCTACCAATATTTCATATACGTTGTCGTGTTTTTCTAATGTAATATTTTTTCTTTTTCTTTCAGAAGACCACATGAATTGCCCGTGTTGCCAGTTATTCCCAGCAAACGTGGAGTTCTTGTTTCGGTACAGTATACAGATTTTGATGAGCATATTTTGGGTTTAAAATCGATACTCATTAATGAATGTAATTTTACTATGTATGTAGGCCTAGGCTTTGTTTTGTCATTAAATACAATAGCAACAAACAGTTATCCGCCCTGTCAGTATTTAAATGTTGATCAAGGTGGTTCTGCTTATTGTTCCACAGTAATTGTTTGAATTATGTCTAATTGTTTCAAAATTGCCAAGCAGTTTATCAACCTTATAGTTCTATTTTTTCCTACAATTGTTGTTGTTAGACATGATGAACTGGTTAAAACACCAATTAATTTGGTAGGACTTTAAGATGGGACCCCATTTCTCAATTGAAATGTCATTGTGCCAGTGACAAAAGTTGTTATATGATAAGTTTACATATGTAGAGTAAGTTACCCATTTGAAATTTACTTTTAAATCTAAGTATACAATCCCAGTGAGTAGCACATGCAAATAGAAGTGACAGGAGTTTCATGCATTTTTGAGCTAAACATGCTATTTTATGATTCCGTAGTGATGACTTGGCGAAAATACTGGTTTTGTTCAGCTTAGCAGATGATTCATATTTCTGGCACTGCAGCATTTTGGGGTCATATAGTTTATTTTAAAAATTGCAAAAAAGAACAGGTTGCCTAACATTGCTTCAAATGAATCAGTGCCGGTTTACACATCTTGGCTCCTATTGTCATATATTGATTTTATTAACATGTCGTGACACAATACCAATCGTGACATGACTTAAAATATGATGTAACAGACCTGATAGCTATCAGTACCTAGTGTAGCTGGTAATGGATTTTTTTTTTAAATGATTGTGGGCAACCTCTGCTTTTTTTACAGATGATTAAATATGTATCCAGTGGTAACACACTATGTAATTGTATCTGATGCTTCATTAGCATATGGTGTTTTGCATTGTAATTCGATTTTACCATCTGTTGTGGAATAGTGACGCCAATGTGAGTAATAATGAAAACTTCATTGTGGGTATTTGCTGTTTCCTGAGCCTTAGGTTAGGTCGAAGAGACAGCTTGGTTATGGTTTGAATGTTGTCTAAATTGTTAATATGAAATCAGGAATTAACCAATGTTGTGAAAATTTTAGTATGCTATGCATCCTGAAGATGCTTCCCACTGCCATTGTGGTGAAAAGTTGCATTTAAAATTTAAATTTGTAATCCTATTTGGTGTGAAACATAAAATTATACGTTGACAAAGAATGCCTTTGCCACATGTGTGGCTCTTTGTCAGACAATGGTTATCACTGGCTTAGTACTGAAATTTATTTTCTCACTGTGCCAGATTAGAGTGCTCATTCCAGCCGTTGTTCACAACCATAGAATTTGCAGTGGCACTCAAATGTAACCATTCTTTCCTACAATATACTGTAGGTAGCTGTAACTGGGTCTAGTATTATTACTTTTAGCCATAAGTAATGGTATATTAGCTTAGAAATCACTAAGCCTACTATTAGAGTGTTACCTCTTAAGTTAGCTTGTATCACTTGGGAGGTAATAAATTTTTATTTTTAGGTTTGTATGCCTCCTGTGCAATACAACCAAACTCCACTGCCTCCACTGTCTGCCTCTCAACACAGGACTTGCCACTTGTGGTTTGTATGGATAATAAAGGTACAGTGTTGTTTCATGTTGAGGGAATGTGTGGTGTGCTGTGAAATAGGTTCACTGTCTTCTTTCCTTTTCTTGGTCATCAGCAGTCCAACATCTGCTCTTTCCATGGCCGTGCCCAGCATTTTATGGCTGATAACTTTCAGTAACTTGCTGAAGGGGCATTGTGTTAAGCTTGAATAATGTCCTCCAACTTCACTGTGTGTGAATGAAATGCTATTTTAGACAATTTGTGTAAATCGTTATTTAAAAATATTATTTTCTGTAAAATTTGTAGTAATGTTCATAGTTACTTTCAGTTTCTGCTAATGTAGGCGACTGTTTCCCCCCCTCAAGCCATTGTTGGACTTTTCCTCACACTGTAGACCTGTATTTTTCCTTTAATTTGTTTTTCTAAACTTTTTTCATACCTTCTTCTTCCATTTTCTTCAAATTTCTTCTCTTATGCACTTGGATTAAAAATCCATTTGTTATTTGCTGCTGTTTATTATACTTAGTGAAGTGGTTATCTCTTTCTAATGTGTTGCAATTTTAATTTTCAGCTTATGGACATCAGTCCTGAATCCCTGGGCGCCGGAATTTATTAGGTATGGTACTCTCGTGTTTATAATGTATGAAAGAATTTTTTAATTTTGGTTTGTTATTAATGTGGTAGTCTCAGTATTTATATTTGTATATGTCAGTTGCTAATAGCTACAATACTTTAAAAAACTGAGAATGTCTAGTGACCCTTATAAGTGATGTGATTGCAATATCTATTTCTAATGTATTGCAATTTTAATTTTCAGTGTGTGGTCTTCAAAGCTTGACCCAGATGCGCCAGAGTTCTTCAGGTATGATATTGTCATGGGTAAAATATATTAAAATATTTATTCGTTTTGTATTGGTCTTAATATGTTAGTCTTAGTATTTATAGCTGTGTATGTCAAGCACTAATAATTACGAGGGGGGGGGGGGGGGGTAAACTTTGAGAATATGTATGGGACATCCAGTTGAGTAGTTGTATAAAAAAATGCCAGATGCTGTTTATTGTACTGTTTCTTTCTGTCTTAGTCGTAATTTCGCTTTTTAATGTATTGCAATTTCAATTTTCAGTATGACGACCTCGTCGTTAAATCCTTGGGCGCCCAAGTTCATTAGGTATGGTATTTTCGTGTTTATAATGTATGAAAATATTCACTAATTTTAAATTGGTATTAATGTTCTAGTTTCCATATTAATAGCTGTGTAAGTCAATGGCTGTTAACTACAATGATTAACATTCAGTAGTAGGGCGCAAGATGTGCCAGAGATTGCATGTTGTGTATTGTTGTACCCCATTCTTAACTGCCTTGAATTTAATCTCTCCTCTAATACTGCAATTCGAATTTTCAGCATTCTGGGTGTCTCGGAGCTAAATCCCTTGGCTCCAGAGTTTATTAGGTATGGTATACTCGTATTTAAGACTTTAGATATACTGGTATGTCCTAAATAAATAAACATTTAATTATGTGCTAATCGCAGTGTTTCATGTTCTGTAATTCAATTGGTGGTTCCTATGATTTATTCCTCTCGCAGAGGAACAGTTGTTTGAATGCACGCCATCACTTTCCCCTTTGTCACTGCTGTGGTATGAGTAATGAAATTACTTTGTAAACTGGGAGTAGCATCTTGTTTTTTATAAAATGCATTGTGTATCAGATTGGATGCAATTTCTTTCTTATCATTTCTTTCTGTACAAAGCCTGCTGATAATGCTGTTCCCTTTGGTCTGTGTGTTCAGTATGTTGGAGAGGTGATTGTGGTGTGCTTGCAGCTAATCAGCAGTAAATTCATTTCCACTTATCAAATGTAATATTCAAATAACTGAACTAGGGAAATTCTTAGTAACACTTTAATTTGTCTAGGGGATTGAGTGACAGACCTGTGCCTTATTCTTGCAGAGTATCAGTTGAGACTGGTGTTTTTTTGTTTCGAATTTCATGGGAAATATTAGTAGCAGTAATAAGGTTCCTGTAGTTAGTCTCAAGGATAGGCTGCAATCACAAACTGAGGCTAATGAGGTAGTCTACATTGTCATGAAACACTAATTCCATACAATCAAATGATTAGTTTTTGGAATGAGATTTTTTCCTACATTGTCAGATTTGTGTGCGATAACTTACACAGACAAAATATTTAAATGCTGTTTGACATGTCTGTAGAGCACAGCTATAAGCAAGGATCAGGGTAAAGTGCCTAAAAGTGACAAGTTTGTCGTAAAACTTGATTGCAGCAAAAGACACAAATGTATTCCAGCTACTATGTGGTAAAAAATTTGGATCATTAGTTGCAGGCATTTCTAAGGGAGTTTATTTTTCCATCTACTGGCTATGAACAATACCGAGTTTCATTAAATATTTGTAGAGTTTCTAACACTGTCTGAAGCAGTATTAAACTGCAATTTTATATCAAGGTATGTATAGGAATTGTAGGTCTGTCTTACTTGCCTAGTATTTCAGAGAAATACACACAAATATCAAACATCCTAATTTGCCACAAATTACTCACTGTAGCTTTGTATTGTTAAAAATTGCAACAATAGGTGTAATAAGTATTTTTTTTGTTCTATAGTGTAATACCTATATCATATCAATTACAGAAATTTTACAATTTTCTGATCTTTCACTTATCTTTTTCAGGTGCAGTATGTAAATATAAGTGGCATTCAAAGCCAAAAGTTTGTTTGTCCAGGCCTGTATGGGCATCATGGTTTATAGGCCTACTGGGGATACTCGCCATGTAAAATAAAGAGTAACGCATCAGTCTCGGTACCTCATGGGTGATGTGGAAAACTGAGTGGTGGTGGTGAAAACAAATAATGACTTGGTGGCAATCAGGATGCAGCAATGTGAGGAAGGTACCATGAGAGAGTTTGTTTTCACCTCGGCTTACCTTACTTAGATGTGCACACATTCCTCCTCTTCAGGAAGTGAGGAGGCTGACGGAAACCTGTGTTTGGTGGGGCAAACAGCTGCTTGTTAGGTGTGATGCCAATGTTCACAATTTACTGTGGGGTAGCAACGACACTGCCAGTTCAGGTGAGCACCTTCATTTTATTTTATCTAACAACTTGCCAATCATGGATGGGGAAAGCGAACCTACATTCAGGAAAAGAAGGGACAAAGTAATTGACATAACTCACTTACATTTTGATGGTAGCTGTGTCAAACAATGGTATGTGGTATTAGCGACAACCTCATTGGAGCACCTGTATATTAAATTAAATGTAGAAATGAGAATCAGACCGTGGCATATAGGAATCTCAGGAAAATGTTGGGAGCCAATCAGAAATGAGAACTTCAATAGGAAACCCAGATGAGTTTCAGGGAGTAGCAGAGGGTGTCACCTTCATCTAAATAAACTCATATTACAACTGTTCAGTCACCAAGAAGTGCACAAATAGGAGTGTACTGTGGTGAAATAATGATTAGGAATTCCAAAGCAACAGGTATGAAGACAGTTCAAGCTTGAGAGACAGAAAGGACAATTGGCAAAATACAGTGAGGCCCTTGTCAATTAATACTTTTTAATTAGAGAAGCATGAATTCTGTGAGGAAGTAAATGCTATGACTGCTCAAACAAGACTTCACAAAATCCTCACTAGAATGAAATGCTGGCATTTCTCCTCAACTCGCTTGCCTCAATACATTCTGGCAGACAACATGACCTGAATTCAATCACTGAGACATTTGTTCTCAGGCATTCTAAGGGAGAACTTGGCAGAGCTCTCCGCGGCCCACTCGGCAGCAGCAGCGGTGGCAGCACTGCGCTGCCTTGTACTCTGCCCACAGCGCCTGATGCTGCTCATTTTGCATGAAGGAATTGCTTTAATCACTTCCTCCATAAGCATCCGCTAGCATTTGGGTCCTAAGGAAATAGTAAAAATTCATATCTATATAGGTCAATTCAAATTCCTTCAAATGCGTTTGATGGTGAAGCAAAGAAGACATCTAATACCATTTCCATAATTTGTAGTTGACCTTTCTGAAAGACTTATTGTATAAAACTTTTCTTCTGATTCCATTAAAGAGTTTTTTTTCCTTGCTATCTGCAACGTATAAAGTAAAATAAAACAAAGTAAATTGAAATACCACCCCCAAATGCACTGTCTCCAACCAGTATTAGAACTGCCGACTCACACCACACTTGCATCACAAGGCACAAGCAGAAATACAATGCCAACCACACGCTAGTACCTGATGCCCTCAATCTCTCACACATTCAATACCAAGCCTCAAATGCATCATGAAAGATAACCTGAAAGTCACCTATATGAATAACAGCATTCCTTGTGTGCAAAAGTTAAATTTCTGTCTTTCATATCACATGGGCATTATACAGCACGAGTCATGAAAGTAGAAGAGGAATTGTGAAGGAAGTGAACTTAGCGAGGCAATTAAGTACCACTTGCGGAACTAACTGCACAGTCACAGTGTTGCCAAATACTAGCAACAATGTTGCCAGTTCTTAGCTGTACTAAGAGGGCCTGTGTAGCGATAAGCAACGCGAAATCACGCTCGTCTCATAGGGGCTGCTAGAGGGAAGTCGCGGATTTTTGATTAAAACATCGTGCTATCTCCTGATAGTTTCCATTGTCACCTTAGGATGCAGATATTTAATTCATCCAATGATGCCGAAACCAGCGTTCATATTTTTGGAAGCTTAACAGCATTATGATATAATTTCAGCAAATGCCTACAGAATTTATAAATACTGATATTGTGCTTGCAACATACAGCAGGTCAATGACTGGGATATGGAAACTTGCATTACGATTTCAGTTTCATTCCTCCCCCCCCCCCCCCCCAAAAAAAAAAAAAATAAATAAATAGAGGACTAAAACAATTATTCTGTCAGATTTTGTCAAAAGCTACTTACTTTTATTTATTTATTTATTTATTTTTTTTTTTTCATGAAAAGTTACTGTAAATCATCGATGTCACATCCGTCAAGAAAAACTTTGCACCTTGAAAGTGGCTGCATTTCAAAATCCAGCCTTAAGACTACAAGTAATATTTCACATGTTGGTTTGTTTGATAGCCAGAAGAAACATAGTTAAGATTATTTGTGCAACACAAGAATTAGTTCATTTAAGGATTCAGAAGACAAGATACTTAAAATTACGCCCATGATTACAGGAACTGTATTGTATTGTATTGTATTGTGTCTTTATTGTTCCTGTAAAATCATACATTGTACAGCAGTACATAGAGATATAGGACAAGTCATATAATGTATATAGTATATTCTAAAATACAATAAAATTATTTAAGCCATACATAAAAAGCACATAACTGACTCTTTCTAGAATACACATACATTTCTAAGTTTAAAGACTCACATTTTTTTAATCTTAAATACATATTTACACTTTTTCATTTCCCAAATTATTTTTCAGAAAAAAATTCATCCACACTATAATAGCACTTTTCAGACAGAAAGTTACTTAAAGCAGTTTTAAATTTATGCAAGCATGTTATTGCTTTAATGTTCTTAGGTAATTTATTATAAAGTTTTGTCCCTGCCTGCAGGGGGCCTTTTTGCTTTAGTGTCGTACGAGCAAACTGTACATGTATATCACGATGCTTCCTTGTGTTGTATGTGTGAATACTGTGATTTGTTGGTACGAGCTTTTTTGGAATCTAAAATTTTTCGTATGAACACTACTACTTCAAGTATGTAGAGGCTCGGTAGTGGAAGAATACACAGTTTTTTAAATAAAGGTTTGCATGAGAAACGTGGTGCTACACCTACCATGGCTCTTATTATTCTTTTCTGGGCAATGAAACAACTTGTGCTGTTTATGTGGGAAATGTGCAATTCTGAAGCTTTCCATCTGCAAACACATACATATAATCTATAGCCTACTAACCTGCCTTGTGTTACAGCCTTGTTGGGCCAAAAATGATGAGAATCCGAATCCATGTGTCTGATGGATTCTTCGAATGTTGCCACCCACGACTTGCACATGTTGTTGCATTGGTATCTGTAGTCATGAAGATAAATCAACAGGGCCACGGTGGAGTAGCCAAGCGGTCTAAAGCGTCTCTCTCTGCTGAGCGCGCAGTTGCTCGCTGTGGAGGTTAGAGTCCTCCCTGGTGTGTGTGTGTGTGTGTGTGTGTGTGTGTGTGTGTGTGTGTGTGTGTTAGTGTTAGGTTTAAGTAGTTTGTAAGCTACAGACTGATGATGACACAGTTTGGTCCGATAGATTTACAAACATTTGAATAAATCAACAGGCATTATTAAAAACTTCTTTGCTACTTTCTAATATTGTCATAGTTTCCATCAAATCATACATTTTCTGGTTTCTTGGCCACATGGGAAAGAACACTTTTGCAACTTGTGCTGATACTGCTTGCCCTCTCATCTCAGTTTCATCGTCTGTCGTACCCCGAATCTTGTGGTCTAATAGTGATATATGTTGCGTGTGAAGTTAGTTACAAACGAAATAGCCAGCCTAGGAATCAGTAGAACAGTGTCTCGGTGATACTGTGATAGATTTCATTACTTAAGAGGTTTGTTTAGGTGCTTTCCAGACAGTTCTAGAAACAATAGTTTCGCCATTGTACGTAATTTCAAGAACTAGACAGACGAATTGTAGAAACTTTATGTAAATACAAAATAAATAGCATTGTATATATATAAACCTCATAAGCAAGTTTTGACCAGCTAATTGTGTTAATTAATGTAATAGTCAACATTTTAATATTGTGATTCTTTGTATATATTGACTGTGCTGAGATTTTGAGAATTTCCAAGACATTTGATAGTTCAATATATGTTAGGAACATGTATGATGTACTAATTAACTGACATTTAACATTGCACTGTGTTGTCAAACAAAAAGGACCGAGATTAATACTTAAAAAGATATTTGCCATCTAAAATTATTGAATGTATAGTTTTCATTTTATATTGTGATGATTTTTGTGTACATGAATTGTTTTACTTGTGTGTTCATTAATTGTAAATTAGTATATTCAGTTGTTATGAACAATACATAATGTAATCTCATTATTGTCAATGTTATATATTTGCGTCACCGCCTTGCATGGGGGAGTTCGAGTTTTGGCATTTGTGAAGTGCTCTGGAATCTGTTTGTCTGTGGAAGTACCATCAGTTAAGTTCTGGTGAATTGGGTACGCAAGTTATGAAATTGTAATGTTTTGCTGGAATAAGAAGCAGTTTGATTGGAAACTAAATAATAAGTGAAAAATTGTATCTACGAGTATTTATTTCTACCTCAATGCCCCAGGCGAATAATTTTGCATGAGCAGAACCCCCATACATCATAATGTTGAAACAATGAGTATCGAATTTGATATGTTTGAAATTGGTAGAATGACTGAACTGTAATTACTCAATAACCTAGTAATGTTTTAATTGGTGTAGCATAGTTGGGAGTGCGTCGTATACAGTGTCTACAGAGTGTTTGTGTTGCATGAGAAGTATGTTTCGATGTATATAATTGATGTTTGAAAAACCAAGGAATTAATACGGCAAAGAAGAGTGGAGCACTTAGCCTGGAAGTTGGATGCTTGGGGCCTGGATCGTTGTAGTGCTGGACACTGAATAACAAGATAAGTACAGCAGCACTTATTCTTTTGTGTTTGTAGTCTGGGTTGTCATGTACTAAAAAACGATGTCAACTGAGAATAGGAAAAGTAGTGACCAAATGGATGGCAGTAATGAGGTATCTTTTAATGTTGCTGAAAACGGTGCTAATAGGAAATATAGTGTAGACATGTCAGATCAGAATGTGATGGCCAGTACACCTCGTAATAATATATCAAATAGTGAAGAAATAATTCTTGCATCACCAGGTCTTACAGAGTTGTTAAATCGATAACAGAACAATTAACTGAACATATTGACAAGGGAAATCGTGAAGTTAAAAACGAAGAGACGTCAGTTAAGGGCGATCTGAGCAAAAAGTTAGATGACGGTTTAGCAGATTTAAAGTCTCAGTTGAACAAAACAAACAGGGCAGTTGACGAAGTCAGGAAAGAAACATGTGATCTTGAAAGAGCAATGAAGTTAGGACATGAACAGCTGCACACTCGTGTGACTGTAGTAGAGAGTAAAATCAGTAATGTTGAGTCTGACCTTGAAAACAAAGTTAGTAGTGTAGAAAAGTATTTTGACCAAGAAAATAAAATTACAAAAACTGAAATTCAGGAAATTAAAGTGTCATTAGAAAATAAAATTAGTGAAAGTGTGACAAATTATGAATGTATTATTAACCCTAGAGCAGACGCGCATTTTCATGGTGCAGGAGCAGTTGACTCTGTAACGTTTCTGCTATGTTGCAGACTCCTAAAAATCAGTTGCCAACATAGAAACACGAAAGATCTGACACCTTAAGTAAAACTTCATTACCGGACATGTGATATTTCACATTTTCGCCTTATGTTTGAAATTCTATTGACACTATTAGTAAAACACTTTTAAGAAATAGTACATTGATTTAACTATAACTTTGGCTATCCTTTTACGTAATTTTCAGTTTTTAATACTTTAAGTTAGGTTAAGAATTGTCAGTGAAAGTGCTGAACAAATAGTTATTAAGTTACTGAAATGGAAGTGAAAAATGCTTCATATATTGAAAAGAAAGAAATAATATGGAATAAAGGAAATGAATATGAAAATAATGAATATTTAAATGAAAAATGTTGATGTAGTATTAAGATTAGTGTAGTCTCTGAACAGATGCTTTACTTGAAATCTAAGATGTTAAAATTGCTTGATACTGCTGAGGAATCTCAAAATGATAGTGTTAAGTGTACTGAGAAATGTTAGCCCCAAACCCTGATATAAATGTTAAGTCATCTACTGAATTGTTAGTTAAAGAATTAATTGAAAGCAAATATGAAAATATACCTTCTGTTTTTCAACTTAAGTTGTGATTCAGTAACATGAACATGAATTTTGAGGAAGTTTAAAGAATCTATTAACTAAACCTGAAAATAAAGTACTATTTCACTATGTGTGTAGTCCATTTGTTAAGATCAGAGTAGAAGTTATTCTACATGTATACATTGAGCCACATGAAGTTAATTGAAACCCTTAGCTGTATGCTTATAGTTTTGTTTATCTACGATCCATAAAGTTGATCGGTCTCAGATAGATTAATGCGTTTAAATCCTACCTACAGAAAAGTTAATTGTCTTGTGAATAGTTTACCTTGCTCTTACTCTGAAACCTATAGAAAGGTATTTGTTGATAGTATTGATAACATTTATGAATATGGCACACAATAATTAATTTCTTAACCTCATATCCATAGACAAAGGTATGTTGAAGTGTTTATTATTTGTTTATGGCTTGAAATGTCATTGTATATATGAAAATTCTTACCTCAGTTATGTACTGTGATCTTTCTATTAATCACGTCCACAGTGCATTACAATTCAAAGTCATTAATTCTTTTCACTCTTGTTAATCATTCATTAGTATTTTTGTGTTGTTGGTTGAATTTTGTGTTGTACGTTGATGTGTCAAGAGGGACTTGCTAACAATTAGTACAAAAGTGACTATAAGCATGGGAGGACACACAGACCACACAAGTGTTGACCAATGTAAAATTCAATTTCTATCCTTGAGCTTACAGCTTAATAGGAAAATATTTAATACTGGTTTAAGGTGACCATATTATTGTATATTGTACATATGACACAGTTTTGGCTGATGCAAGGTTTAATTTTCATTTTTATTCTTAAAGTTTACAATGAAACTATTGATGCTTTACAAGTTACGTACTTGGAGTGTTTATCATGTGTACTTGCACATACTCATGATGTAAAGGTTAATGAACCATTACAGACTACCTATTACTCATTACTATTATTATTATTATTATTATTATTATTATTATTATTATTAACATTAAACTTGTATAATTTTGCGTTTTTTTTATGTGGAACACCTATGTTTAGTTCATGACACACGTGTTGACTTGCTCATGCATGCAAGCTGTAGCTTTGTGTATCAATTTGTAGTTGATTACAGGGTGTTTAGTTTTGATATGGTACTGTATCTGGAAAATGATCAGGCAGCCCATATGTAAATTTTAGTATATAATTATGAGTATATAATTATGAGATTTTACACTGTTAACGTATACATGTACAGACTTTCAGAACACTTAAGATAATTACTCATGTACATTCACTTCTACTGTATGATTGTCACTCATTTTCAAACACTACTGGACAACATTGAATGTTGATTTTGAGTTATTGGGGGTAGTAACTGTTCACCATTCAACAAACATAGGGTACTCTGGACTGTGTTGTGTTTGATTGGGGCAGTTTGTTCAAAGAACAACAAAAACTATGTACTGTTTTTACTTCTGCGGAAATAGTCAAGTTGCCAGTTGCATCTTGCTACTCTTGGTAAGGTAGTTACCATTAATACAAACATTCCATTTAGAAGATAATCTATGAAAACTAAATGGTGTATCGTAATATCTTACGAACACTAAATTGTTAAACAAAATATAGGTAAATGCAACCAGAGTCTTTTTCTGCTTTTGTAGCCGTTTGCGAGTCAGTTACCTGTCCTGGCCGTGGACGTAATTTAATGGCAGCGTATTTTTCTGCCCTCTCTTGATTACTGCCTTGAGAGTGGGTGTAGTTTGGCAGTTTAAAAAACTTTTTCATTTTTCTTTAAATTCTTCCCCGATTTGGGAAAAATTTGACACTTTGGTGGATCAGTTGATAACTGACACTTGAAAAATTTCCATGCTTGATTTGAGCTATGAGATTAACCATTGCCACTGCTAACTACTCGCAGGGGGGTTAGTTTTTGAATCTTTATTAATGCATATGGTTTTTTTAATAAGTAAAATATTATGTAATTCTATGATCTAATTTGTTTATACTCTTTACTACTACTCATTCTAATCTCTAACTGTATGAGAAATATTCAATACCAACAGTACTTAAAAAAGTTTCAAAACCACGATTACATTTTCTGTCTATATAACCATTTGAACTATACCATAATTTTGAATGATAATTGTTTGTTGTGCTCACTGAGAGCTTGTTTCTATCCATTGTTTTACTATTTAATTATGTCATTCATTCCACTTAGTAAATTGACTATAAGTTTTGAAGTTATTACAATGTACAACAACACCCTTTCTAGAGGAATTAGGAGCTTAGTTCTCACATAATGGCATTTACATACATGAACACATAGAAGAAAATTGAGAACAAATATTTTTTTATATGAATTAATACCAAACATAACTGTTAACAATATAAATATCAATGCTCTTTGAAAAAAAAAAGTTGTAAAAGCTTGCTATTTCATTATTCAAACTAAAGTAAATTAGAGAGATTTCTCGTTAATTTTCAGTAACATTTAAGGGTTAATTTGAACCCATAATTTGATTTTGTTTTAAATACCGTATAGAGAAAATTGATTGCTCTTTCCAATAGCCTGATAACAGTATGCTTACTTATGTATGTAGTTAGGGAAAAATAGTATGTGGTTCTGAGAAAGATACAACCATGTTGTAGGAACCGTCTTGAATGCCTATAACTACAGTCAGCTGAAGCTGTGAGCCACTACATCACCAACAACAGTTTGCAGATACACCAATGTCGGCGCATCATGCAACATCAACAACCACCAGCATTCGCAAAACTACAATCAACATAAATTTTTTTATTTTAGCCTAAACTAATACAGACTCACTATGAACACTTAAATCACAACATATTGAAATGATAGTACACAGTGAACCTTACATTATATTTCAGGTACACTATGTAGGGGGGTGTGTAACGTTTCTGCTATGTTGCGAACTCCTAAAAATCAGTTGCCAACATAAAAACACAAAATATCTGATACCTAAAGTAAAACTTCATTACCGGACATGTGATATTTACATTTTTGCCTTCTGTTTGAAATTCTATTAACACTATTAGTAAAACGCTTTTATGAAATAGTACATTGATTTAAATATAACTTTGGCTGACCTTTTATGTAATTTTCAGTTTTTAATACTTTCGTAAATAATAGCTGCAAACACTAAAAATGCATTACACTTAGTTTCGGAAATTGCTGAACCTATAAGATACTAATTTGTATAAAAACAATAATGCTACATGTTATAAACTATTGCACAACATGATTTCATATATACCTATTGTTGAAATAAATTAGGGCAAACCATATTTTATATATCACTAGATCCTAAATTAAATACTGATAATTTTTCATGCACTAAAATTAATAATCCGTTTGGTACTAAGAAACTATCTTCGAAATTAACAAAACTACGACAACCATATACAAATCCGTATTAATAAATAATTTGACCGCAAACTGAAACACATTAAAATACCATGTAACAATAATAATACGCCTACACACTATTGGCAAAACAAATATGTGTGCATTTCAAAAACACACATAATGTAAATAATTTGAGCACAATAAACACTAGTCAAAAGGATGACGTTAAATTTGTGTATTACATTTAAATACAAATGTCATGAAACAAGTACATACATTGACATAAATAGTCAAAGCTTAAATGTAATGTTTTAATTTCTGTATTTTGTCATATTTAATGGAAAAGAATATTGTTTAATTGTGAATTACAAAACTTTGTCATCAATATTATTACGTAGTTACGTAGAAAGATGTTTGAGAGAAACCATTGTTTGTTAGTCGGTTATAGAGTGGTTGAGTGGGCAGAAACCTGTAAGCAGCTGTGTTGGCTTGCTGCTGCCTTTTTGTTTTATTGTGCAATGTTTAAGTGGAAATAAAATCGTTTCCATATCAACAGAGATGGTTTTACTTTACGAATAGATCCTGTAAAATCAAATTCGTTAGTGAATGCCGAAGACAACTCACAACGCAATGGACTTCAGCCAGCATATAAGATAAGTTCAACTTCACCTACACTATAGACTGTGAACTAATAAACATTTCCGTGATTCAGGAATATATTAGAGCTCAGTTTGAGTCATTCCGAAAAGAGGTGATGGACGTTAGACACTCCTCAGCTTGCCGGTCGGTTTGAGTGGTATGCACTTTCTGACACGTACTCGAGTGACCATTTCCCCTGTATCATCCACTTTCTGCATCTTTCCCCATCTCCTCGTCCCACCAGTTGGAACATTTCTAAAGCCGACTGGGGGCTTTATTCTTCCATGGCTGTTTTTCACGATCGGAATTTTCCCACCTGTGACAGTCAGGTCGACAACCTCACAGAGGTTATTCTCACAGCTGCCGAACGTTCGATACCTCATACTTCCTCTTCTTCACGTCGTGTTCAGGTCCCTTGGTGGACTGCAGCCTGCCGCGACTCGCTTAGAGCCTGGCGCCGTGCTTTACGCACCTTCCGCCGCCACCAAACTTTGGAGAATTGCATAAATTATAAACGTATGAGAGCACAATGTCGTCGTATCATAAACGACAGCAAGAAAGCTTGCTGGACTGCTTTCACTAGTTCTTTTAACCGCTTTACTCCCTCCACGTTTGTTTGGCGTGGCCTACGCCGTTTATCCGGCATCAAGGTCCACTCCTCGATTCCTGGCCTGACCGTGGAGAATGCAGTCCTCGTGGACCCCGCTGCTGTTTCCAACGCATTGGACCGTTTCTTTGCGGAGGTTTCGAGCTCTGCCAATTACCACCCTGCCTTTCTCCCTCGCAAACAGGTAGAGGAGGCACGGCTGCCTTCTTTCCACTCTTTTAATCGTGAAAATTATAATGTCGCCTTCACCATGCAGGAGCTAGATCGTGCTCTCGCCCTGTCACGATAATCTGCTCCCGGGCCCGATTCCATTCATATTGAAATGCTGAAGAACCTCTCTCCTGCGGGCAAGTGTTTTCTTCTTAGTACCTACAATCGCATATGGACTGAAGGTCATGTCCCACAAGTTGCCGTGAAGCCATTGTTGTCCCCATCCCCAAACCAGGGAAGGACAAACATCTTCCTTCCAGCTATCATCCTATTTCCCTGACGAGCTGTGTCTGTAAGGTGATGGAGCGCATGGTTAATGCTCGGTTGGTCTGGCTCCTCGAATCTCGCCGCCTTGTGACTAATATCAATGCGGTTTTCGTCGACACCGCTCTGCTGCTGATCACCTCGTTACGTTGTCGACGTTCATTATGAACAACTTTCTAAAGAAGCGCCAAACAGTAGCAGTGTTCTTCGACTTGGAGAAGGCATACGATACCTGTTGGAGAGCGGGAATTCTCCACACATTGCACACATGTGGCCTTCGTGGCCACCTCCCTCATTTTATTCAAGCGTTTTTGGCGGATTGCAAGTTCCGGGTACGGGTGGGCTCTGTTTTGTCAGACACCTTTCACCAGGAGAATGGGGTGCCACAGGGCTCTGTCTTGAGTGTGGCTCTCTTTGCCATCGCAATCAATCCGAACGTAGATTGTCTTTCAGCCGACGTTTCCGGATCCCTTTCTGTAGACGATTTTGCAATTTATTGCAGCGCCCAGTGGACATGTCTCCTGGAGCGTTGTCTTCAACGCTGTCTATATTCCTGGAGCATTGCAAACGGCTTCTGATTCTCCACTGAGAAAACTGTGTGTATAAACTTCTGGAGATACAAGGAATTTCTTCCACCATCTCTCTGTCTCGGCCCCAGTGCTCTCCCATTTGTGGAGACAACAAAATTCTTGGGGCAAATGTTGGATCGTAAACCTTGCTGGTCCACACACATGTCCTATCTGGCTGCCCGTTGTGCCCGATCCCTTAATGTTCTTCGTGTCCTCAGTGGCACATCGTGGGGAGTGGATCATACCGTCCTGCTCCACCTTTATCAGGCCATTGTTCAGTCGAAGCTAGACTACGGAAGCCTTGTATACTCTTCTGCACGGCCATCGATTCTCCGCCGTCTCAACTCTATTCACCATCGGGGATTAAGTCTGGCGACCGGTGCATTTTATACCAGTCCTGTTGAAAGTCTGTATGCCGAGGCTGCTGTATTACCCCTGACCACTCGATGTGACATACTCTTGTGTCGGTACGCATGCCGCTTCCGGTCGATGCCCAACCATCCATCTTACCGATTATTTTTTGACGACTTACTCGATTGCCAATATCAGTTGTCTGCGATTGCCTTACTTCCACCTGGAGTTCGGTTTCGCCACCTACTACAGCGGCTCGATTTTACCCTTCCTTCCACCTTCCGGTTGAGCGAAAGCCCATTGCCATTGTGGCATCAGGCCCAGGTTCACACTTACCTTGAACTTAGAGCACTCAGGATTTGGTATACTGCTCGAGGCTCGTCGAACTCCGTTCGCGGTTTGATAACGCCATATTTATTTACACTGATGGTTCCAAGAGCACTGCCGGTGTCGGATCTGCCTTCGTTGTCGAGGACAACCGTTTCCAATACAAGCTCCCTGACCAGTGCTCGAACTTCACGGCTGAGCTTTTTGCCCTCCACCAGGCCGTTTTGTACTCCTTCCACCACCGCCAACCTTTCTATGCCATATGTTCGGACTCCCTTAGTGCCCTGCAGAGTCTTAAGGACCCTTTCTCGAAACATCCTCTCCTGTATCAGATCCAACGCTCCCTCCAGTTGCTAGCAGATTACAGCTGTCACGTTTCTTTCCTGTTAGTCCCAGGCCACATAGGTGTGCCCGGGAATGAGATCGCCGACATAGCATTCAAGGCCGCAGCTCTTTTGCCTCGCGTGGCTACCTTTTGTGTCCCATCGGACGATGTTCAACGGGCTCTCCGCCGGAGTATCATGTCGCAATGGCACAGTGCGTGGTTTTCAATGTCCAACAATAAATTGTGAACTGTAAAACCAATCCCGACCGCTTGGAGGACCTCCTCACTCCCCTCTCGGCGGGAGGAGGTCATCCTGGCCCGGTTGCGGATCGGTCACTGCCGTTTCAGCCACCGTCATTTGCTGTCCGCCGACCCTGCACCGCTGAGCTCCTGCGGTGAACTGCTGACTGTGCGACATGTTTTACTGTCTTGCATAATTTTTAATCATCTCCGTGTAGCCCTTCACTTTCCGTCTACTCTGGAGGAAATTTTAGCTGACGACACACGAGCAGCTGCTCGAGTTTTGCGTTTTATCAACTTGGCCAACATATCAAAGGATATTTAACCCTTTTAATTGTCTTTTATCTTTCGTTTTTAGCCTTATCTTGATGTTCTAACTGGCAGTTACCGAATTTTTTTTTACTAGATCTAGCGAATCTGTTCTTTTCTGACTGGTACTCCGCCAGACAGACAATCTTTGAGGGGGTCACTCGCACGCCAGAAGATATTATCCGACATATCACCCATGAGGAACACCAGGTGGACAAGAGGCCATCACACTTCAGGCACCATCTTTGTCTTCTTGTCAACAAGCATGACATGCCAGATTCCACCCCCATGGCTGTGTGGTGGAGCAAACTCCTGCTTGCAGTCAAGAGTGCCCTTATAACATTCAGCAGACTCTGAGCGAGTGTATACATATTGCCGACACCTACCTATGGGGAAACACGTGAGTGGCAATCTTTAACCAAGATGCAATCTTCTCAGAACACACTGCTGGCAGGGCCACTCATGCATCAAACACTCTGCTGGGAAGCAACGGGGCATCTACATCTGTTTACCAAGTGTTAGCTTCACCATCTTCGCCATGCCCTCCTGCAAGCAGGTCCTCCGACATTGAGGATGGCCCATCACTGCTCATTGCGCCCATTCACTTTCAGCAAGAACAAGCTGCATATTATCCCTATTGCCTTTTCCATAGCTGGTTTGGTCACACAGCAAGGAAGAGCCATTTGAAGTGTTACCACCCAAACGCTGAGCACAGGATGGTTTAGGCGCCACATCCAGCTTGGACACTCAGAAGCCTAGATGTATTTCATTCCGTTAGTGACCTTTCTGTCATGTGGTCATGTGTACTTATCTCTGTGCTTCAAATGTGTGCTTAATTGACACTGGTGCTGATGTATCTCTACTGCCACCTTTGATGGCTACCAGTTCTCTCCACTCTCACAGTGCTATACTCCATGCTGTCATTGCCACTCAGCTGCCATGTACAAGTTCATTGACTTTCACCGTTTGCGTGTCACTGAAGTGTATACTCTAGTGGAATGTTTTAGTAGCGGATGTGCCGGAACCCATATTGGGCATGAACCTCTTAACACATCATAAACTTTGCCTAGATGTTAGGTGACGTTCAGTGTTTCACCACCCAACAAACACTTACTTTTCTTGAGCTGTGTCAAGCTCTGACTTTAGTCCTGCTAACACACAGACAGTTCACAAGTGTTTTCAAACTATTGAAAAGTCCGATGGTCTGTTTTCAAAGTTGTCACAAACATGAACAAGTGATCAAACTGTGCCACAAAAAAGATTCTGTTCGCTAGTGCTTTGATACTATCAAACAATCTGAATCGCTCTTGTCGAAGTGGTCGAGCGAACATGAATGTGCTGCCTCAGTAATTGAATCACAACTGGTGTGCACTCTGCATTAACTTTCATCTCTGCAATCAATTCAAAAGAACATTCACTCGAAAGTTAGCACAAGTGTTGCTTCAAAAAGTGTTTCTAGTACCGTCATGCCCATGTGCAATGTAAATGGTGTTTGTGTTTGTGATAGTGCTTTTCCTCGCCGCTTGTTCATGGATGTTTGTAAACGGACCTTTCGGGGGTTCAAAACCCCCATCGGGTGTGGATGTTTGCGCAATCTTTAATATAAGCTAGTTCATAAGTCGTTCACATTGAACTCTGCTTTCTCATTGTGCGTGCCCCAAATTCGTAACTTGGTTCTGCTCCATCAGTCAAGAAGTCAGCTATGACGCGTGCATGTCCACCAGCCAGTGGCCACCTTAGAAACTCTCATGTGATGCCATCTGCTGATGGCATGCTCAAGTAAACATGCCTGGAACTGTAACTTCCCCAGTGCCTCGGCTTTCTCTGTCGACCACAAGCATGGCCGAGCCGCCCCTCCTCCTTGCGGACTCCACATGACGCACACTGGGCTGTGCCCCCTTTCTTGGCTCCTGCCCAGCATGTCACAACAAATATCAAACGTGAGTGTAAACATAGCTTTCCTGCCATTTCTTCTGGTGTCTCGGTGGTTATGAATGGCATGGTACAACGTCTTGTTGATGGTCCTCCTATCACTATCAAGTTGTGCCATCTTAGCCTGGAGAAATTGGCATCCATCAAAGAACAGATTTCTGAATTTTTAAAGGCAGGCATCATTGAACCCTCATCTAGCAACTGGTTCTCCCCCATCCATTTAGTGCCCAAGCAGGATAGTTCTTGGTGTATGTGCAGAGATCACTGCCAGCTTGATGCTCACACCATAAAGGACAATTTTCAGATTCCGAACTTTTTCTGACTTTACATAGACCCTGTCAGGTGTGAAAGAGTTCTCGGTTGTGGACTGCAAACTTGCTTACCACCAAATCCCTATGGTGCCTGAAGACATTGAAAAGACTGCCATCACTACTCCCATAGGTTTATTTTACTACAGATGGACACCACTCATACTTGGCAGAGATTTATCAATGAGTTTTTGTTTCCCTTGAAGTTCTGTTTTGCATACCTTGATCACATTTTCATATTTAGTAACTCAGTTGAGGAGAATAAAAAACATTTACAAATCCGTGTTGAAACCCTGGCTGCAGCTGGCATCTAACTGAATAACAAACTCCAGCTGCATCGGAGTTCAGTGCTTTTCCTCAGATTCAGTGTTTTGGCCAATGGTATCCCTCCCCCTCCCCCCCCCCCCCCTCTTGATAGGATCTGATCACGTCAGGAACTTGCCACTCCCCATAACTTTGAAAGAATTGTTATTTCATTGGTACCATTACTATCAACCAAGCTTGCCAGGTGCCACCAAGCTGCGGGCCCCACTCACAGACACTGTAGCTGGCAAACACAACTCAGGTGATCGGTCTGTTACCTGGACAGATGCTATGTCTTCGGCATTCTTGGCTCTCAAAGATCTGCACCTTCGATCTTTCGCCATTGCTCACCCGCAGTCAGATGCTGAACTATTCATAACTACTGATGCGAGTGACACTGCTATCAGCGCAGTCCTCAGCCAATCCCGCGACGGCATCATTTCTCCTTTAAGAAAAATTGCAAAGATAACTCAATGATGCCTGGAAAAAGTACTAAGCGTTTGATCAAGAACTCCTAGCCATCTGAGGCCATCAAACACTTCTGCTCTGCCATAGACAGCTGTTCTTTCTACGTTCTCACAGACCATAAACCTCTTGCGGCTGCTATCTCTAACTCTCCAGCAGACTCTCTCATGCCTCGGTTTCTCTATTTTGATTACATTTCTCAATTTGCCACTGATGTCCACTAAGTCAAGAGCACAGAAATGTCTTGGCCGATTTCCTTTTGCACATTTGTGCAATTTCTTCTCTCTTGAACATCTCTCAGCTCACCACTCTGCAAGCAGCTGAGTATACCATGCAACTGATTAGAGATTCTTCCTCTACTTTGCAACATATCTGCACCACCTCCCCTGGCATATTAGGTGAGTTTGGTGCACTGATTACACAGGCACTCTGCCCCTTCATCCTCTCTGCCTACGATGCAAAATCTCCAGCAAACTACACAACCTTGCTCAACCAGGAGTAAAAGCCTCACTAAGTTGGTTACAAACAGATTCATCTGGTGAGACATAAAGCATGATTGCCAGGCATCGGCTCATGCCTGTGTTCCTCGCCAAAAAGCTGAAGTTCATACTCGCACATCCTCTCCCCTTGGCTCTTTTCCCATCCCACCCCGTCGTTTCCAACTTGTTCACAGTGAAACTTCTTGGCAGATTAAAAGTGTGTGCCAGAATCGAGACTCGAACCTGGGACCTTTGCCTTTCGTGGGCAAGCGCTCTACTGACTGAGGTATCCCGACACAACTCAAGATGCTGCCTCACAACTTTACTTCTACCAGTACCTCACCTCCTACTTTCCAAACTTCACAGAAGCTCCCCTGTGAAACATGCAAGACTAGCACTCATGGAAGAAAGGATATGGTGGAGACATGGCATAGCCACAGCCTAAGGTATGTTTGCAGAATGAAACTTTCACTCTGCAGTGGAGTGTGTGCTGATATGAAACGTCCCAGGTTCGAGTCAGGATAAGTTGTGACTGCTCGTGATAATTAGTGATCCAAATCTCTCCTCGACCACTGGTAATGCTAATGATACCGCTGGTATGTAAATTTCTTTGGTAAGGCCAGTAAACGTTTTAGTATCGACAAATACTTCACAGTTTAACCAGTCATTTGTGTTTCTGACTGCAACTCTTCTCATTGTCTACGGCAGTATCGTCACATTGTCAGTGGCAAACTACTTCCCAGAAAATTGTGTATTATGTGTACCCATTGGAACAGCTACCTCAATTTGCAGCTCAGATCTCCCAGTCAATGATAGCTTGGGATGCCTGAAGGAATTCCCATCCGAGGATGACATTATGACTGCATTCTGTTATACTGACAAATTCAAACGGCTGGGTCCTGTTGTAGATGGTTATTCTTGTGATACAAGTTCCTGCTGGCTGGCTAGATGTGCCTTCCATTCGCAATTTTCAGCACAGTTGGCCCTGTATCACAGAACATTGTCTTTTTCAGTGTGAGGCACTAATTTTCCAACAATACAGAGAAAAATATCCTGAATCAACCAGTGCTCGGACAGGATGGCTGTCGATTATGACGTCAATGAGATTTCCCAACATCTTAGCGAATGTCGCCCATGGAGGATTTTTATTTGCAGCAGCGTCACCTCCGTAGATGGTCACCTCACTTAGTTTTCCTGGGCATGGCGGCTAGGGGGGCGCCTGGCACCTCTGTACGGCGATGGTGAATGGCAGTGGCGCGTTGGGGAGCAACCTTGTCTGGGGTACGGCGATGGCCTTTTTTTCCATAGGTCAACTGAACTTATCAACAGGTGACTGCCTGGGATAGACCTGCTCTGATGGCTGACATCTTGTGGCAAAATAATCATTGAATACTCGCTTTCTCTCTCTGCAGTAGTGTATGACATGGTTCATGGTCTGTAGGTTGGTGGCTGCAGCGTAAGTCATAGCAGGCTGATGCCATTCTTCACGTCGGGTGCAATTAGCGGGGCAGTCAGGAGCTAATGTCTGGATACCTGTTCCACAGCGGTGTCGGCTCCCTCGTAACTTACAGGGCTGACATCCATGGCCATAATCTGATGCTCGCTTGGTCTAATAACCTCGGCTGCCATAAACTGTTGTAATTCGACTCTCACAATTTGTCGTATGAGAGAATTGAAGTCATGTTGGTCTTCCACCACGGCCATAGGTACTACATTGGGGAGTCTGTCATACTTCTTTCGTCCTACCCTCCTTTGTTGCATCTCTTCAATACGCTGGCACCACTTGATGAATTCTTCCGTCGTAGTGACATCTTTTATCGGAAGAGTTTGGTATATGTCTTCTGCAATACACTTCATCAGGTGTGTGATTTTGTCGGCCTCAATCATATCTGGGTTAACTATGTTAGATAAAGCCAAAAATTGTGTATGTACAACTGTGTTGGGTCACCATGTCATTGGGCCCAGTTCTTCAGTTGTTCTTCTGCCAAGCGGCTTTCTCGCTGGCAGTCTCAAGATGCCTTCTTAAGTTCCATCTGGAACGTTTCCCAGTCATTCAGCTTCTCTTCATTGTTTTCAAACCATTGCTGGGCTGTTCTGTCCAGGTAGAAATAAACATTGGCAAAGCATATTGTATGATCCCACCTGTTGTACTTCGCAACTCGGTCGAACTCTTTTAGCCATTTGTTGGGGTCCTGTCCAGCATCTCCAGAGAACACCGACAGGTGTCTGATGTGCAGCTCGCTTACCGCTGGTTTAGTGTCCATCGTTTTTCTGATAATACGGACTTTCAGAAGGATGTACTCCGTATATCCCTTGTATTCCGGCTCTAGTCCATGTAAGCGAAGGCTTTTACGATGCCTTATCAGAGCCATGGTGAACAGCTGTTGCACAGGATACCCGGTGCCTCCACCAAACAATGTCGCGTTGAAATGGAAGCAGGCTTGTCTTCGAAGGCAGGGTTTTCAACTGAACACAGCACTTACACTGAAAGCAGGTTAATATCGAACTTAATACGTGCAGCACCAACTGCCTCTCGGGCAGAGTGCAGAGAAATAAATTTTTGGTGATGGACGGCATTGAACCGATGACCTTCAGCACCGCAACTGGTGATGCTATGCATTCAGCCATGCCGGCAGTTTGTCGGCTTGGAGTCTCACGGCAATATATACTGTTGACACCGTAATTGTAGCCTAAGGTAAGAATTTTATGGATGTAGAAGAGAAACTATCCAGAACCCTTGAAAGCACTCTCCCAGTATTATGAGGAAAGCCAACTAAGGCTGAACCCTTCCAATATGCAAGTTTATACATTTCATTTAAGGAACAGGTAGGCAAACTGTGATTTGGATGTAATATGAAGAGGCGAACATCTCGAGCATTTTCCGACGCTCATCTTGGTGTTGTCAGTGCCAATTTGAGGCACAAGTGAGAAAAGTGGTCGCTTGTGGCATCAGAGGTGAGAGAAAGAGGGGGAGAGATAGATATTAAGTAATAACTTTGTAAATAGTACAACAAATTCTATGTTTTGTGACATTTATTTGTTACCTTACGACAAATTAAGAAGTCGACAGCCAGTTCGTAACCAGTTAAATTCTGTTTTACATCACTTTTATGGTGGTTCATAATTCATATTTACTATAAAAATAGTGTTGATATGTTCAGCCAACCATCAACGGAAAATCAGTGGCAGTTCATTAGCAAAGATTTGCAATTATCTCACTAGCAGTACTTGTTTGGAGTGACCCATGTCTACTGTAAAGTGTTTGTTTTTGCTGTAGTGTATTTCTATCCATATATGCTTTTCTTATTAATTGTGATTAACCCTTTATTTATGAGTAAATAATTAATAAATGTGTGAATCACAGATTGGTGTAAATTTCATGTGACCCTATTCAGTGACTGTTGTAGGTTTAAATTGGTGTACTGTCACCAGTTATTGAACCCAGTGTAAAAGCTACCATTCAGCGTCAAAGGTAAATACGGACCTTTTGCCAGTGCTCAGTAATAAGGAATTGATTCTTTACACACACATAACGATGCACCCAGCCAGCTGAGGTAGCCCCTCCTCTCCTTCCCACAATGTGTAGGCAACAACAGTGACAACCAAACAATGTGATAGCAACACTCGATTTCAGACCACAGTGTTATGTTGGTCTCCTAGAGAGCTATCGTTCCGAGCCAGTATATTGTTCTGTGTCTGACTGTTTTTTTACTGTGTTTGTGACAACAAAACAGCCAATGAAAATATTTCTGAAAAAAAAAAAAAGAAACCATCTACTGCATTTTACCAAAAAAGGAAAGCACAAGAAAGGGCAGAAAATGGGGAAAAAAAAAAAACAAAAAAACAAAAAAGATAAGGCTCTAACAAAAAATTTTACGTCGACCACTACATCAGTGACAAGTCTCGCAATCACAATATTTCTCCAAATGGAAATACTGTGACCTCTGGTGATAACCTCAAGGTAGCTGCAGTGGTCTCTTCAAGAGCAGAACCATTGATGGTGAAGGTACGAACTTACTGAAGCTAATTTACTTGTTGCCAAACCCAGTTTCTTGATTCTAAAATAGTGCCTAAATTTTATATGGAAGTAATGTCATCAGTCAGCAGATATTTTGTAATAAAGCAAGTAAATATTGTATGATCTTTAAAAATAATGAATTCAATACAGCCTCAACTACCCAGATTGTGACTATCTTGCCCTCCACACCTTACAACCTTTACAAAAATGCAGCTTCAAATTTTTAAATGCACTACAAGCAAGCGTCTGCATTGATTCCACAAGTACTGCATGCAAATGTGTTGCATAATAGAGTAAATTTTCTTGTGTACCACATTCATCATTTCCCATTTCTGCTAATAAGTTAAACCTTATAATATGTACTATTATACTTGCATTTGTGTTACTGTAAATAGTTTTCAAAATGTGCACAGCAGTTTGATAAAGTACTGGCCTGTGTTAGAAAATATGAATTTGAGAGTGTTTCTTGGATAAAACATGTAGAATTTTACGTAAGCTCATTTTATGGGCATATTGGTTGTCATCAATAGTAGCTACTGTTTCTTTCTGCCTGTGTATGCCGCCATATGTATTTGGTTTTCATTGTCTGAAGTACTACGCATCTTTGGTACTGTCAATGATTTCTGCACAGGGTGAATCACTAAAAACTGCCATCGCAGATATTGTGGAAATGAAAAGTGTGATTTATATGCAGTTTTCACAGAATCGATTGGTAGTCAGGGGCTCGTATTGTTAGCTAATAAACAGATTATAAAAATACCTAGAAAGTGTAATTTTATGCAATATATATACATGTGGCATCTGTTCCGAAAGAAACAGACATCCCTTCTGATCCTGCAGTTATTATTTAATATTCACAGAACATATGACGTCAACTGTGATTGGGTAAAGCTGAAAATGTGTACCCAGCAGGTGCGGTGATCACTGTATCCCCAGTGGTGTAGGGGTCAGCGCAACTGCCTAGAAAGCAGGAGACCCGGGTTGGAATCCCGTCTGGGTACACATTTTCAGCTTTACCCAATCGCAGTTGATGTCATATGCGAAATTAGTGTTGGTTTCTCTAAATATTTGACTATAAGACTGACCACTTAAAAATTCAAACAATTGTACAATATGGTCAAAAAATTTGTGTGCATATTAAATGAGCCATGACTTAATGAAGACTGTACAAAAATATAGGACATATTGTTAAAAAAGAAGTTCAACTGTTCGTAATCCAAAGGGACCAAACTGCTAAGGTCATTGATTTGTAGTCTTACAATCTACTTTAACTTATTCTAAGGATCACACACACACACACACACACACACACACACACACACACACATGCCCAAGTGAGAAGTCTGACCTCTGGTGGGAGTGGTGGCGTACTCCGTGATGTTGCGCCCCAGACCTAATGGCCATTTCCATGCGGCACACATGGTTTGATAAATTATTAAACTTTTCACTGTTTAATGTGGTTGAATCATTGTAATTTTTTTAATCATAAGAACTTGAGAATTACGCCGGCAAGTGAAGACGATTTTACCTGGTGATGCCAGCAGCAGAAAACATCTGAACTACTTGAAGGTGATCCATTTATTTCAGATTGCTGTTACACAACTCCTAGACACGAAATATTACTGCACACATTGTTATAGGTAACGTTTCCAACACTGCGATGCTGCCTTCTGCTTGCTGATACTTGCACCCCACCCCTTCCCGGAAGCCATGGTACATGCCTCCTGCTGCTTCTAACAGCCAGCGCACAAATTTTCAACGTCTCATGGACAAACAGTACAGTAACCAGAGTAGCTGTGTCATTACCAAACAATGCAGAAATTGGAAAAGCAGTGTTCTCTCTCTCTCTCTCTCTCTCTCTCTCTCTCTCTCTCTCTCTCTCTCTCTCTCTCTCTCTCTCTCTCTCATTTTTCATCAGACTGCTGGGGGGGGGGGGGGGGGGGGGGGCGGCGGCACACGTGCCACTGTGCCTCCGTCCTTGAGTGCAACAATGAACCTATTGAAGGTGAAGCAGAACCCTCATTTAAGGTAATTTTTTTTACCTTATACTCAATATAGCTATCTCCTCACTAAATGATAGATTTGAGCTTATGAACAGCCATAGCTTTTCTATACAATATTCATGATCTGTAGATGTGGGATAGTGGAAAACTCAAAACTTCATACATGACTTTTGAGACTGTTAAGTGATTGTGATGAATGTGATATCTGTGGGATGGAACTGAACGGTGGAGTTTGGATCTTTGCATCCATGCTTTCTGCTGATTGTTCTACACAATGTGCACTATCCTATATTACAAAAAGCAATTTCACTGACATTTTCACCAACACTTTTGTAAGCTTGTGAATCCTTCCGACCTTACCAGTATCTGTAGCTAGCAGTGAAAGCAGTTTTTCAAAACTAAAACATAGAGACTTACCTTAGGTCAACACTTTCTCAGGAGGAGATTATGTGGACTGTCAACTTTAGCCATCGAAAGTGATACTTTGAAGTCAGTAGACTCAGACACTATTTGGAAAGATTTTTCCAAGCTGAAGGCTAGAAAAATTTTACTGTAATGTTTTTGTGCAAGCAAGAAATGTTACGCTATATATACTGCAACAGTAGAGCATATACGTGACCTTAATAATAGAATATTTCTTTGTCATATCCCACAAATTTGTCTTCCTTTACAATTGTGTACATATAAAGTTTGGCAATTTTTATAAAAGTATCTATTGGTTTCTATTCATTGAAAAATAACTATAGAACCCCATTCAAATTGAAAATTTGTGTTATTTCAACATTTTTAATTTTTCCACCAAATTATTTACTTCAAATATTAGTTCATTTTGTATACAGAATATTGTGTCCTTGGGGGAGGAGGGGGGGGGGGGGAGAATTATGAAGACGATGAATAACGATATACTTATTTACACCACTGGAAAGCAATCAACTGTTTATATAAACACTTCATTCAGCCAAGATTGCTAAAAATTTTTGTCCCTTAACCATTTTCAGTGAGCTCAGTCACTGTCTTCAGAAGTGATTGTACTGGACATTCTGAAGATGGTGACTGAGCTCTCCAAAACCGTTAAGGAACAAAAATAAATTTTTAGCGATCTTGGCTGAATGAAGTGTTTGATATGTTTATTCATTAGGTTCTGATAATTCATAAGAGCCATAATCATATTTGTTATAAAAACATTTGTAACAAAAAATGTTTGAACAATTTGCACATGGAGTAAGTGAGGATTTTTTTTACACAGGCAGGGAGTTCTGAAGACACCTATCGGAAAGCAGACTTTGTAAGCATTTCTAAAGATGTGTCTTTGTGCAGTTAGTTTTGATGTGTTCCCTGCGTATTGGATCATATTGTGAAAACCAGGAGATGATATTTGATGGTGAACATTAGTGTAAATTTTAATATGAACTTCTCATGAATTAATCTCTTCTGTGTTCAATTAATGTACTCTTCACAATCACAATTCTCCCATACACACAATATTCACTATACAATACTAATGAATAGTTGAAGTGAATAATTTGGACAGCAAACTAAAGGTTATGTTTCATTGGCAGATCATTTAGAAGATGCAACAGTTCTACTACAGAAACTGGCTACTCTACACTAGTTCTTTCTATTTTAGAGTATTATTGTGCTTGGATGGATCCCCACCAAGTGAGACTGAAAGTTCAGAGAAGGGCAACTTGTTGTGTGTTATCACAATACATGGTAAGAGAGGTATGGAAATGATGTAAAAGTTGGGTTGAAAATCATTAAAAGAAAGGCATTATTTGTCAAAGTGAGACATTTTGTGAACCTATTTGTTCACATATGAGTCAAGATTTTCAATTCAGCCAGACATTTGTCATCCCCTCATCTGGAGAGAATGTGGAACTATGAACACTTCTTCTTATGTGCAGGAAACATTACCATGTCATGGTGTCAGTGGTCAGAAGTCATTATTGGCAGACATAAAGACCTTGGTCTTTCAGAATGGCACTTTCACTGCTCGGAGGTACAGATACGAGATCCTTTGATCCTTGTGATACCCTATGCTGGTCCATATGAGATGGGTTCCTTCTGGTAGACAATAAAGTTAATCCCCATAGATCTGCACTGTTGGACAACATGCTTGAAGCCGAGGGAATTGAATGAATGCATTTGACAGCTTGTTCATCAGACTTAAACTGATTGAGCATAACTGGGATGCATTTGGCAACAGTTGCAAAAGTGGATATTGCACTCGTAGGAGAATAGCCAAATAACCCTCAAGAGCTGATTGATAACCTCATACTGTACATGCTACACAAATATCCCACATGCCCAGGGCCTCGCTGCGATGGAGTATTTCCTTTGAGGCTGACCACCCACTTGCCTACCTAAAACCTCTTTCCTTAATACCCTAGCCAGCTTCATCCTGAACCAGTACACCAATAACCTAATAACAGCTTTCACATCCCGCAGCTATCCTCCTGATCTGGTTCAGAAGCACAGTACCAGAGCCACCTCCTCATCCCCCCAAATCCAGAACCTTCCACCGGAGAACCCCAGAAGTGCCCCTCTCATCACCTGGTACTTTCTGGGACTGGAGCGGACTCTGAAAGTGGCTCTCCAGCAAGGATACGACTTCCTTAAATCCTGCCCCGAAATGAGATCCATCCTTAATGACATCCTTCCCACTCCACCAAGAGTGTCTTTCCACCGTCCACCTAACCTTCATAACCTCCTAGTCCATCCCTATGAAATCCCCAAATCGCCTTCCCTACCCTCTGGCTCCTATCCATGCAACCACCCCTGTTGTAAAACCTGCCCTATGCACACTTCCACCACCACTTACTCCAGTCGTGTAACCCGGAAGGTGTACACGATCAAGGGCAGAGTCACTTGCGAACGCACCCACGTGATTTACAAACTGACATGCCTGCACTGTGAAGCGTTCTATGTGGGAATGACCAGCAACAAACTGTCCATTCGCATGAATGGTCACAGGCAGACAGTGTTTGTTGGTAAAACATGCATTGGTGCACGGCCAGCACATCTTGGCGCACTGTTACACCGTCCGGGTTATCTGGGTACTTCCCACCAACACCAGCCTTTCAGAACTCCAGAGATGGGAACTTGCCCTTCAGCTTATTCTCTCCTCCCGTTGCCCACCTGGTCTCAACCTCTGCTAAATTTGAATTCCCACCCACCATCTTTAGCATCTTTGCCTCGGTCCTGTGGACAGAGCCTCTGCCTCAAGTGGTATCTCTGTCTAGGTGTGTTTGCATTTGGATATGTGTGAGTGTGTGTGTGTGTATTTGTTTACCTTCCTTTTTTTTCCCCTAAGGTAAGTCTTTCCACTCCTGGGATTGGAATGACTCCTTTTCCACTTCCTTAAAACCCATATCCTTCCCTTTTTCGTCCCCTTTTTTCCTCTTTTTCCTGAAGAAGCTGCCAGTGGTGGCGAAAGCTTGTGTGTGTGTGTTTGTGTGTGATTTTATTTGTTTCTATCGACGAGCCGGTCCTTTTGGTAAGTCATCTCTTTTCCATTATATATATATATATATATATATATATATATATATATATATATATATATATATATATATATAGATGATTACTCACCAGGCGAAGGAGCACAGGTGTGACAGCATCACAAATAAATAAATGAATACACACACACACACACACACACACACACACACACACACACACACACACAATCACAAGCTTTCGCAACCCAGTTGCGTCTTCAGGCAGTAGGGAAGGAGAGGGAAAAGGAAATGATGAGGGTTTTAAGGAAGGGGGTAAGGAGCCATTCCAATCCCGGGAGAGGAAAGACTTACCTTGGGGAAAAATGGAGGGTAAACAAATGCACACATGCCTACACATTCACACAGACACAAGTACATTTATGCAGACATATATATAAGAAGGTAGGGGAAGTATCTTCAGATTTTTCAATATTAGTCTCTGTATTTTGCATGACTTCTGATTCTACTTATTCTTTTCTGTAGCCAAATGTTTTGTTGCTATTTCCCCTAAAGATACTTCTGTACGTCTGTAGTGACTGTATACTACTGTGGTACATTGTGATCACTGTAAGGCGGCTTGTATTTTGTGACCATATTCTTACAGCATATGGTTTTTTCATTAATGTCAAAAGACAGTGTTGCAGGGTGAAGTTTCTGTGTTGCATGGAAATTTACTGTCACTGTTTTTTCAGAATTTATTGTAAGCTTGTTTGTTCTGAACCACTGTTCTAAAGTGTTTCTTAAGTCTCTAGCTGTTTCTTGTAGGCTATCTTCATCATATGATCTAATTAGTACGTTTGTTTCATCTGCAAAAAGTACTGTGGTCCCATTGGTTATTCATTCTACTAGATTATTAACATAAAGAATGGGGCCAAGGACTGATCCCTGATGGACTCCATAACTTATTTTTTGTGTGCATTACTATAAAAATTAGAAACTTCATGAGTGTTTGCATCTTTGTATTTTATTAGGGTGAGATGTTGACGATTGTGGATGTACATACGGATACATGTTTGGTATGCCTCGAATTCCACAATTATTTAGTTTACGAAATAAAATATCATGATCAATGACATCAATAGCTTTACTAAGATCAAGGAATATGCTGAAACATGTTGCTTATCATCAACTGCAGCTAGCATTTCATTTAAGAAAGCAAAAGTGGCTGATTTGGTTGACCTGCCAGTTCTGAAACCATGTTGATAGTCACAACCTTTTCACTTTGGAGAAAAGCTATCAATATTTTGAGAAATAGTTTCTCAAGTATTCTTCCAAAGCCTGACAAAAATGATAGTGGTCTATAGTTTGTAGCATCACGTTTGTCTCCTTTTTGTACTGTGGTGTTACTTTTGCAATTTTTTTGCGGGGGGGGGGGGGGGGCGATATGCCACTTGTGAATGATGAATTGTACATATCTGTTAATGGTCCTACAATGAACTCTACACTTGCCTATATTATTATAACCTAATGATTTTCCACCTGTTTCTTTTTTGACAATTTTCCAAGTTGCCTTGGTCTTGTTGCTGGAATTTTTAATTTGTTTGTCATTTTCTAACTTCTTTGCTTTTGATATTACTTGTCTAAGTATCCTTTTATATTGTTTAAAATAGTTGATAAAATTAGGATTTGTGGTTTGCTTTGAGTATTCACATAATATCCGTTCTCTCTGGCATGAAATTGTTATTCCTGCTGTGATCCAATTGTTGATTTGGATGTAGATTTATTACTGTTGTTTTTTTCGGGAAAGCTATTTATGTGGGCATAAATTTATCAAACTTGTCATCTGTATTGTCTGCAGTGTGAACATCAGACCAGTTTGCTCTTTTTAAAAGACAACAAAAATAATCTATATTTTCATTACTATATTTCCTGACCTGCGCTATAGTTTTTTGGGGTTCTATAGTTCCTGGAATAGCAAATGTTAAAAGCTGAGCCTAGTGATCACTGTAACCAGTATTTACAACTTGTGTGTTGTAGACGTATTTATTTGTATTTACAAATACTTGATCGATTGTTGTTGCAGAAGTATTAGTTATGTGAGTTGGCTTTGTTATTGTTGGTTTTAAGTTAAAGGAGTTCAGTAAGTCTTCAACTTCATCTTTGAATTTATTGGGTTTGGATAAGTCCATATTGAAATCTCCACATATATCACCAGGCGAAGGAGCACAGATGTGACAGCAGCACAAATAAATAGCGCACACACACACACACACACACACACACACACACACACACACACACACACACACACACAAACGCAAACTTTCGCAACCCAGTTGTTTCTTCAGGCAGAAGGGAAGGAGAGGGAAAAAGAAATGATGAGGGTTTTAAGGAAGGGGGTAAGGAGCCATTCCAGTCCCAGGAGAGGAAAGTGTTATGGCCTAGCGGGTCATTCAGATCGCACGCTCCTGTATTGTGTTCCGCAGCTGGCGCGGGCCCGGCCGAGATAGTTCCCGACCTAGACACAGGGCGGCATGGTTGTCAAAAGAGCTGACGTGAGCTGCGCGCCATCTGCTGGCGGCGCGCTGTCAAACGGCCGGGAGTGACTGCCGGGCCCTTCGATGAGGGAATGCGGAATGAGCAATATTGTGTCTACGACAGTGTTTTCTTCAGTTGCAACGAGGTTTATGGGAGCGTTGTCTTCTTGCCGCAGTCATGGCAGAACACCTTAGCATGTTGCTGACGAATCTTCAGTCGTTACCAGAAGTTTTGGCTCAACAGATTGCTTCCCTCACAGCGTCTATTGACACCTTGACGGGCTGTGACACAACAGGTCGGGTTGCGGTCTTGTGTGCCCGTTCCTCCCTTGGACGACAGTGCCGAGGATTGGTCCGACTATGAACAGTGTTTACGCAAACACTTCGTAGCCTTCCAGGTGTGTGATGCAGGAAAGCAGAAAGCTTATTTCCTTCCGTGGCTCTCGCCTCGTCTTTTTTGTTTGATAGGCGACTTCGCACTGCTTCAGACGTAGGCATCCCTGTCCTTTTGGGATATCTGTTCTCTCTTTGCGGCATATTTTTGCCGCCACTCTCACGTGGTGTCGGCCCACATATCTTTCTATCGTTCGTGGAAACAGCTGGGTCAGTCATACCGTGCATGGACCACGGAACTGCAGGGGTTGGCCAGTCGTCTGTTTCGGTCCGAGCCGCACAGTGATTTGTATGCGGACTTCTATGGTCCGTGATGTTTTGATTTGTTTTGCTCCCAACCTGGACATTCGCAAGCAGGCTCTTAAAGCGGACGATCCCTCATTAGCGAAGGTTTTGCGTATTGCGTGCGCATTTGAAGTTTCTGAGGCTGTGGAGAGTCAACTTTCCACGTGGGGGAAGGTATCCTCAGTTGCCGATTCGGCCCAGTTATTCGCGACACCGGTTTCTTCAGTGGCTGTTGTTGTGATGCCCTCCCCTCACTCCCTTCTGACGCTGTGGCGCTCGCCTGTGTCGTATAGTTTGGGGGGGAAGGCGGCGCACGTCACCCGCTTCAGAGAGCGAGCCGATTTCATGTGTTTTGTGTGGGGTGTCCCATTCTCGGGAACCATGCCCGCAAAGATGGGCCACGTGCAATCGTTGTGGAAAATTTGGACACATCACCCGGGTGTGCCGCTCCTGTGTTTGGGGCAGCAAAAGGACATCTCACCCTGGCGATTTCGGCGCGTCACCCATGGATATTAATAAGGTTGTTGCCGTCGGTATATAGCTGCCAAAATTGTTTACAGACCTCAGCATTCTGCGGAAAACTGTCACACTTCAAGTGGACACAGGCGCGACGACATCGCTTCTAAGTTCGGCTACTCATCAAGCCTTAGGCTCCCCCACATTAAGTCCAGCACCTCGCGTGTTGGTTAGCTACAGTGGCCACACTATTCTACTACTGGGGTCATTTGTTGCCGAAGCTACATATCAGAACATTAGCCGCGCGATACCGTTTGTGGTAGTAAACAGTGTGACGACTACGAATATCTTCGGCCTTGATGCTTTCCATGCTTTTGGCTTTACTATTACCGATTCTGTCTGCTTGGTTTCTGATCAAATTCCGTACGAGAGTCTCTCGCAGCTCTGCGCGGAGTTCTCGACCTTGTTTGCGTTGGGTCTTGGGTGTGCTAAGATTTTTTGGGACACCAACACCCTTAAAAATACAGCACGCCCCGTCTTCTGTCGGGCTCAGCCCCTTCCGATCGCCCTCAGTGGCGCTGTTAAATCTGAATTAGATTGCCTGACGGCGGAGGGTATTTTGCATCCTGTCACAGTGGGCCTCCCCTCTAGTTGTCATATGCAAGCCCTCTGCGGCCCTGCGTTTATATGGCGACTTTAAGAAAACTGTAAATTCTCACTCCATCAGTGATTCTTTTCCCATGCCTCGCCCAGCAGAATTGATAGATCGGTTGTCAGGGGGCCAGTATTTTTCGAAGATCAATCTGGCAGAGGCTTATCTCCAGTTGCCTTTAGATGATGCCTCCAAGCAGGCGCTGGTGATTTCTATGCCTTTTGGCCTATATCAATATCAGAGATTGCCATTCAGGGTGGCCAGTGCACCCGCAATCTTGCAGCGTTTTTTGAGGCTCCATGCCTCACTGTGTACACCCCAGGGGTCCCGCTTGAGGTGGCTGCAGATGCCTCCCAGCACAGTGTGGGGGCGGTGCTAGCACATCAGTTCCCCGAAGGGTCGAAGCGCCCGTTAATGTTTGCATCGAAAACTCTTATGGAGGCGCAACACCGGTATTCCCAGGTGGACAAGAAGGCCGTAACCATCGTTTTTGCTCTAAAAAAAAATTTTACATTTATCTCTATGGGTCAAATTTCACCCTATACACGGACCACCACCCATTAGTGTCTTTGTTCCACCCGTCGGCGGCTCCTCTGGACAAGGCAGCACATTGTATTCAATGCTGGGCCTTGTACCTCTCTCGTTTCCATTACGAGATACAGTACAGCTCGACGCCTCAAAATGCCAATGCCGATGCCCTATCGCGCCTCCCAGTAAGCCCCAAACCGGCCTTTGATGCCGAAGAGCTTTTGTGTTTTGCAGTTGACGAGTCGGCAGTAGATGTAGTCTCCGGTTTCCCTATCAATAGCTCACGGATTGTGGAGGCTACCACGACTGACCCTGTCCTCCAGGTCGTCCTTAAACGGGTGAAGCAAGGGTGGTCGGAGCGTCCTCCAGGTTGGGCATGCGACCCTCTCTGCAATTATTATTCCATTTGTCACCGCCTTAGCACCTACGAGGGAATTGTACTTCTGTTCACGGAAGACGGCTCCCATCGAGTGGTGGTTCTAGCCGCCAGATTCTCGATCTTCTACATCGGGACCACTGGGACATCTCTCGCACAAAGATGCTTGCCCGCCGTCATGTATACCTGCCAGGCATAGATGGGGACATAACTCGCCTCATTGCAGGATGCTCATCTTGTGCATCCCAACAAGCGGCTCCTCGCTCATCTCTCTCTCCATGGCCCACTCCGTCTGCACCTTGGGAACGATTCCATGTCGATTTTGTGAGGCCCTTCTTAGATAGCTACTGACTTTGCATCATTGATGCATACTTCAACTTTTTGTTTGTTGTTCGCCTGTCCTCCACGTCTGCGGAAGTTACCACTCGTTCCCTGTTAAAGATATTTTCTATTGAGGGTCTCCCGGCTTCATTGGTGACAGATATTGGGCCACGTTTACTTCACAACACTTTCACGATTTTTGTTCTGCCCATGGGATCCACCATGTCCTGGCCCCATCTTTCCACCCAAAATCAAATGGGGAAGCGGAGAGATTTGTCTGTACTTTCAAGACTCAAATGCGCAAGTATTTGGCGCATCTTTCAGTGGAGGAAGGCCTCCTCTGATTCCTGTCATCCTATCGGTCCACCCCGGCAGGTCAGCAGAGCCTATCTGAGCTCCTTCATGGCCGCCCTCATAGGACGCTGTTGTCCCTCTTGCATCTGGGCCCTTCCGCACCCCGTCCTCGGGCTTTGTCACGTTTTGCCCCTGGCTCGGCTATTTGGGCTCAAGGCTACGGCCGCCATCCTCGTTGGGTCCCGGCCGTGGCCGTCGTCTCTGTGCGGTCCATTCTCCTACTGGGACCCTCACCCGTCACCACGATCAGCTCCGGGTCCGCCATCCTCCTCCCACGCCTATGGTCCCTTCCTCCTCTTCTGGGTCCGGCCGCCCTCTATCGAGAGCCCCATCAGGGGTCAGTTCTCTACCAACTTCATATTCGCAGACAGTGGCTGGGGGGCGAGGGAATTTCTCATCGCCGTCAGGGTCCGGGGCCCCCTTCCCCACCACAGCCCCAGTGGCCAGCTCCAAGGAGTGGACAACTCCAGTCACCACCAGTGGGGACACCTTGACGTCAGCCAACGGAGGCCTGGAGTTGCCAATGGAAGTGCCACAGGAGGGGGGAATGGAGGACCCACTGCCATCGCCAGTGCTGGGAGTAGCGAGACATTGTTCATGAGGGCGAACCCCTCGTTGCTCAAAAGAGTTCTGTCCGTACGAGGTGGTTCCGGCGGGGGAGTGGATGGAGCCACCAGACAATCGGATGGAGGTGGAAGAGTCCCAGCAGCCAGACTTCAGCACCGCCATTCCAGAGTCCGGTTCCTCTCCCCAAGGTGGGAGGCATGTTATGGCCTAGCGGGCCATTCAAATAGCGCGCACCTGTATTGTGTTCCGCGGCTGGCACGGGCCTGGCCGAGATAGTTCCCGGCCTAGCCACAGGAGGGTTCAGTTTTCGAAACAGCTGATGTGAGCTGTGCGCCATCTGCTGGCGGCGCGCTGTCAAACGGCTGGGAGTGACTGCCGGGCCCTTCGACGAGTGAACGCAGAATGAGCAATATTGTGTGTTACGACAAACAGTGTTTTCTTCAGAAAGACTTACCTTGGGGGAGGAAAAGGAAGGTGAACAAACACACACACACACACACACACACACACACACACACACACACACACACACACACGTTTACACAGATATATATTCAGCATGTGACTTTTAAATGTTAATTTTGTCATTTCTACTTTATTGTAATTGTTGACATGTATCTTCCAATTTACAAATCATTGGAACAACTAATATAGTTAGGATAGCTAGTAAATGGAAGTTAGAATTTTATTTTAGTTCACAAAATAAATTTATATCTGTTAGGCATATGACACAGAAAAGACATGGATAAAAAGTCATTCTGGTAATTTGAGTGAATCTTCTGAAGATTTGTTGCAAACTTGGTGAATAATATTTAGTGTAACTTTGACCCTTTCATTGTCATTGCATACCAATGAGAAGTCAATTTTATATGTCTTGAAGTCATTATTTATTATTATGTACACTAGTCCATGTTAGGTGTGTGACTGTTAGGCATGTGACATTTTGTCCATAATACAGATAACTGTCATAAAGCATAAAAATGATTGAAAAATACCACAAGAACACTATAAAAGCAAGAGAAAACACTGCTTTATTATGACTATACTTCACAAAAAGGTGTCTGAATGATCTTTACTTTGTACAATTACTTCCAGAAACAGACATTAAGCATGAAACAAGTCAATATTATACTCATACAAACTACTTAACATGTTGTACCCAGAAAATCCAACAGAAAAAATCAGTTCACCCCTCCTGCCAGGTGTTGGTTCAGGTAAAACAGACATGATCTCATTATCATTTGCTAGAACACATTCATCTGGGCACACAAAGATGGCTTTATCTATCTCAATTTTATGTTTTCTTGTAAAATTCACATACGTTTCTAAAGCAGTGATATTGGTGATTTGGCCAACATAATGTCTCACAGTTTTTTTTAATTGTCTCCTCAGTCTCATCATCTACATTTGACGTAACTGAGATATTAGGTACTGGCACATCCTTAATAGACTCAGAACTGAGATTTTCATGCATACAGTGATACACACATCTGGTGACATCTCCTGAAAATGGTGAATTTGAACTAACACAGATGTAGTGTGGTGTTTCGCCACACTTTACATAGTGCAAGGATAAAGTTCCTGGCACTTTCTGCACGTTTTTCCATTGTTCCTCAAGACCGGCAATAAAGTGAACGATTTTTTCTGTACGAACATACAAAATACTCGGTTTTCTCCCAACTCTTGATGTAACCTCTGCAAATGTTTCTGCACTAGTAAAATGTTCCTTCCCATGCAATACACTCAGCCATACCATCCTCTTGATATCACCTCCAGTTCCGTCAACAGCATCCTTTCCGTGAGCTGTTGCAAAGAACCTCCAGTCAGTAGGAAATCCAAAATCTTCTTCATGGTGCAGAAGACTCTCAAAAATAAATTTATTTTTGAACTGAGATGCTGCACCATCAGTCCAATAATGACAGAATGTGACTTTTTGGCCCTGCTGTTGAAAATCAGTTAAAATAGCCTTATGAAAGGCAACAAGAGCACACTTGTCATGATTTGTAGAATCAGATACAACACCATATGAAAGGGCCTTTTGATCATCGCTATCAGGATCACAATAGTATACCACAGCTGTGAATAATGTGACTCTGTCAGAACCCCAGTGAGCTTGCATTATTTCCTTTTGAAACTTGTTGTAATCCTCTGAGAAATCAGAGTGCAGAATTATTTCAATATCTTTCAAATTTGCCTTCAGTACACGAAGTTCTCTATGTTGTCTAATGCTGTTGTCGATGTAGAGAGAGAAATCTTTTAGTAACTTTTTAAAAATGCAAAACGCTTCTGCAACAGTCACGAATTGAGTCATCTTCATTGTAGCTGGTTTTCCACAGATCCATTGGAAGAGAGTAATGTCTTCAGTAACGTCAACTTCAGAAAGAAATTTGTCTACAGCATTTACTCCACAGTTTTGGCATTCTCACTTTGCACAGCTGATATTATATGGAGTAAAAACAGTTTAGGCAACCAGTGCATTTGCACAACATGGAAAGGATGGTATATAGTGAGGAAGTTTATTCACAAGTAACTCCACATTCTCATGATATATACACATGCACACTTCTTGATCTTTCTCTGTTGTGGGAAGTACACAAAGTGGTTGATAATAAAACTTCGTAAGGCCTATATTTATATATGGATATTCCTGTTTAAATAATTTGTAAGCTTCTTTTACGTGCATGTTCAGGTACTTTTTTGCATTAGGACTCTTTTTACAAACCTTTATGGATTTGACATCCTTCCTGCCTGGAGACATTCTGCTGATATCATCATGGACATAGAAAGCCTTTATCATATCATCAATATTGTGTGCCATCTTGTCAGACCTCTCTTTGCATTTTGTTTCACCGACAACTATGTCTTTTCTTGTTGATGACAATTTGGAGTAAATTTGCTGTAACACCACTGCCTGTTTGTTGGGTGACTTTGGCAGTGCTTTCTTAGCTCTACAAACAGCTTTTCCTAACGCTTGAGGAGAAATTTGATGCTCATTTGCATTTTGCTGTCTCTCTGTCTCTGGTAGCATTTCCTTTCTGCAGCCCTTTTGCGTTGGTCTTCCTTTTCAGCCAGTGTAGCTCTACTTTTCTTCTTTTGGCGATACTCTCTGCCTCTCTCTTGCTGTTTGACTTTATAATGTGTTTCTTCTTCACCTGATAGCTTCTTTCTCCACTTCTGCCATCTTATTTTCCCATGTGTAGGAGACCTGACCACTAGGTTTCTTAGATACTGGAACAAGACCATATGTTGAAGTAAGAACAGACTGCCACATGCCTAACAAAGTGAAACTTACAGAATGCTACAACTCATATTTGATAAACAGGACTTATTAAATTAGAATTGAGTATTCAGTTTGGCTTACTTGATGATGAAGTCAGAGCATACAAGTTTTGATTCCAGACAGCATTGTTCCACAGCTTCAGCACAGAAAAAATACTTAGCTCTTATTGTTAGGCATGTGTCAACAGTCACATATTCAGATAGATTGTTGGCAGCCAGTTTGAATAATTTGAGCATTGTTGCTACATATGATTCACAGATGCCAGATACAATAATCAATGGTACAAACTTGGTAAATTATTTTCCACAAGGTCTGAACAGGAACGAAAACTGTCACATGCCTAACAGTAACTTTACAGTTTTCATCTTTTCCGTTGCACTGGTCTTAGTACATACATTTCTGGTGGTTAATATTGTTATATCCTGAAAATACATATATTTATCTCTTTTTATGTGTCTCACACTTGACTCTATTTAAATTTGAAATAAGCACTTTATGTCCAAAATACTGTGATATGCCCCATACACAAATAATTACAGTATAACAGTTCAATTATTGTGTGTATGTATCCTTTTCTCAGGATATGCTGTCTAATTTGGTTATAATTATACACTATACTTTCTCGAACATAAATGCAGCTACCACCACGCTCGATTTCTCTACAAAATAAGCTAGGCCCTACCTAATTTGAGCTGGGGTAAGTGCACCATTTGTAACATGCTTTTGTTTAACCAGTGTTCAGTAAAACATATGACAGAAATATCACCCAAATAATGTAGTAGAATTTCAATTTCATTCCGTTTGCTGGTCAGTGACTGCAAATTCTGGTGGACCAATTTAAAGTTTGGGGTATTGCATATGTTGTTACTTGCTTGACCACTTACCTCTCTCTCTCTTTAGATCCGGCCTTTGTAGTTCTAAAAAAAAAACCTGTGTTTCCAAAGGAATGTGATTTTTTTTTTTTTTTTTTCCTTCGCTGGCTGGTATGTTTTGAGTACCATCGTTAAATACACTTGCGTGCTCCACTGCCGTTTTACTAACAGGCGCAGGAACAGTTTCTGTAAGTTTTGTAACACTTTTTATGAGATCCATTGGCACTGCACACGTATTGTAACTTGATCTTACCTCTAATGACGAAGAAAATTTGTGTGTTCGATTCATTTCTTATTGTTCATCACTTTTCACTCGTATATTTACTTAGTATTTGCTCTAGTTCGCTGATTCTAGCTAGTAGAGCATCACGATCTTGATGCAACACATCGATAATTTCATCTTTCGTTGCTGAGACGGAGTTTCTTAGGAGATTTTGACTGCCATGTGGCACTAGAACACTATTTTCCGTTCTCGATCGCGTAGACATACCTTTGCAGTTATTTACTTTAATAACACACGAGTAACACAGTTTGTCTTTCTTGCCGCCACTTTTTTGACACTTGGCCCATAATAAACTAGAATTTATACCAATTTGCGTGAGGCATGGAATGCACATCAAAGCAACAGAGAAGACAAAAATAGGAATTTACCAGAAGAATTAGTAAGAAACCACGCAAAAAGACTACCATATTGTTAAATAAAGACATAGCCACAATATTTATTTCGTGTCGACCTTGGTTATATCTTTTGTCATTAATCAGAAATGTTTAGGCCGTAGTAGACAATTTTCAGAAGTCGTTTATCATCGCTTTGGCAGACTCGAGTAATTCCAAAACAAACACGAAACATTGTGGAGAATCCTAGCTTTGTCGTTATAAATGAAGCAAACACGCGACGTTTCACGATGCTGAACTGCTATGAATTGCGGCTTATTCGACTTTCAGCCCTTTCGTGACAAATATTTGGCTCCTTTCTTCAGTCATATCTTTACACAAAAATGTTCTGTAAACATCATAAGTTAATTCCAAGTCGATTCGCGCCGAACGTTCTCATTGGTTGAAAGGAACTCCATTCTCATTGATAGCCTACACTGTGGCTATACATCTTTGGAAAGGAATGTATTTATTAATTTTTGTAGTAGCATTTTCATTTCCGCCGTAGTCATTTTAATTGCATAAAAATAGTAACGCCCGTAATATCTAATTTATTTGTGACGATCTGAAAATCTTTACCAGTATTTTTTCAGAAAATTAAAATATGTAGCACTAGCGGCGCCACGCACGTTACAGAGGGTTGGTGACTCTGAAGCAAAGATGAGTCACATACGTCAAAGTGCGCAGGCTGCCGTTTTCCTCATTCTTGTTCTTGTTGCTCGAGCGTGCGGAGTTGTCTGTTTCGAAGTGCCATATACTAACATAATGGGTGAGTTGATTAACTTTTTTCAGACTTCGAGAAGGAAATGCTAGCATATTAAATTAGTATACACAGTAATGTTTATTTCAAATTATCTGGTGACGTATTTTTTTTTTTGAAACTGCGTGTTTTTCTCTGAAGGAGATTCACAGTAATTCTGCCTGGCGTCCTTGCAATCGTGCTGTGTTTTTGTCAGAATTCTGTTATCGGAAGCGATCTAATATTTTCTATACTTTCGACGTGCTTCAGAGAAAAGGTGCACTGCCGTTTTTATCCCGTGGCTTATTTTAATACTCTGTACGGTATATCAAACTCACGAAGTTGACATACATATCTTATTGTGTACCTGATTGCCTAACTCGTTAGTGTTATCTACATAATTTTACATGAGCTTCAGTGTGCGTGAGCCGTCAGTTATAAAACTTAGTATTAATTCTCCATTACCTATTTATTTAAAATAGCTACAGTTATGAATATTTTGAAGAATGGTTTAATAAGTCAGGTACCAGTGTCTAACGTCGTCCCTCTGTATTGCAAGATTGTAATTGATGATTGGCATTCTAACGTATTATAGTTTTAATCGTGAATTGTTTAGAAGACTGATGCACGCAGTGCATTACATTTTAAGAAAGCTGCAAGCGACTGCTAAATTGATGCTACCGATATTTCATATACGTTGTTGTTTTTCTAATGTAATATTTTTTTTCTTTTTCTTTCAGAAGACCACATGAATTGCCCGTGTTGCCAGTTATTCCCAGCAAACGTGGAGTTCTTGTTTCGGTACAGTATACAGATTTTGATGAGCATATTTTGGGTTTAAAATCGATACTCATTAATGAATGTAATTTTACTATGTATGTAGGCCTAGGCTTTGTTTTGTCATTAAATACAATAGCAACAAACAGTTATCCGCCCTGTCAGTATTTAAATGTTGATCAAGGTGGTTCTGCTTATTGTTCCACAGTAATTGTTTGAATCATGTCTAATTGTTTCAAAATTGCCAAGCAGTTTATCAACCTTATAGTTCTATTTTTTCCTACAATTGTTGTTGTTAGACATGATGAACTGGTTAAAACACCAATTAATTTGGTAGGACTTTAACATGGGACCCCATTTCTCAATTGAAATGTCATTGTGCCAGTGACAAAAGTTGTTATATGATAAGTTTACATATGTAGAGTAAGTTACCTATTTGAAATTTACTTTTAAATCTAAGTATACAATCCCAGTGAGTAGCACATGCAAATAGAAGTGACAGGAGTTTCATGCATTTTTGAGCTAAACATGCTATTTTATGATTCCGTAGTGATGACTTGGAGAAAATACTGGTTTTGTTCAGCTTAGCAGATGATTCATATTTCTGGCACTGCAGCATTTTGGGGTCATATAGTTTATTTTAAAAATTGCAAAAAAGAACAGGTTGCCTAACATTGCTTCAAATGAATCAGTGCCGGTTTACACATCTTGGCTCCTATTGTCATATATTGATTTTATTAACATGTCGTGACACAATACCAATCGTGACATGACTTAAAATATGATGTAACAGACCTGATAGCAATCAGTACCTAGTGTAGCTGGTAATGGAATTTTTTTTTTTTTTTTTTTTTTTTTTTTTTTTTTTTTTTTTTTTTTTTTTTTTTTTTTTTTTTTTTTGAAATGATTGTGGGCAACCTCTGCTTTTTTTACAGATGATTAAATATGTATCCAGTGGTAACACACTATGTAATTGTATCTGATGCTTCATTAGCATATGGTGTTTTGCATTGTAATTCGATTTTACCATCTGTTGTGGAATAGTGACGCCAATGTGAGTAATAATGAAAACTTCATTGTGGGTATTTGCTGTTTCCTGAGCCTTAGGTTAGGTCGAAGAGACAGCTTGGTTATGGTTTGAATGTTGTCTAAATTGTTAATATGAAATCAGGAATTAACCAATGTTGTGAAAATTTTAGTATGCTATGCATCCTGAAGATGCTTCCCACTGCCATTGTGGTGAAAAGTTGCATTTAAAATTTAAATTTGTAATCCTATTTGGTGTGAAACATAAAATTATACGTTGACAAAGAATGCCTTTGCCACATGTGTGGCTCTTTGTCAGACAATGGTTATCACTGGCTTAGTACTGAAATTTATTTTCTCACTGTGCCAGATTAGAGTGCTCATTCCAGCCGTTGTTCACAACCATAGAATTTGCAGTGGCACTCAAATGTAACCATTCTTTCCTACAATATACTGTAGGTAGCTGTAACTGGGTCTAGTATTATTACTTTTAGCCATAAGTAATGGTATATTAGCTTAGAAATCACTAAGCCTACTATTAGAGTGTTACCTCTTAAGTTAGCTTGTATCACTTGGGAGGTAATAAATTTTTATTTTTAGGTTTGTATGCCTCCTGTGCAATACAACCAAACTCCACTGCCTCCACTGTCTGCCTCTCAACACAGGACTTGCCACTTGTGGTTTGTATGGATAATAAAGGTACAGTGTTGTTTCATGTTGAGGGAATGTGTGGTGTGCTGTGAAATAGGTTCACTGTCTTCTTTCCTTTTCTTGGTCATCAGCAGTCCAACATCTGCTCTTTCCATGGCCGTGCCCAGCATTTTATGGCTGATAACTTTCAGTAACTTGCTGAAGGGGCATTGTGTTAAGCTTGAATAATGTCCTCCAACTTCACTGTGTGTGAATGAAATGCTATTTTAGACAATTTGTGTAAATCGTTATTTAAAAATATTATTTTCTGTAAAATTTGTAGTAATGTTCATAGTTACTTTCAGTTTCTGCTAATGTAGGCGACTGTTTCCCCCCCTCAAGCCATTGTTGGACTTTTCCTCACACTGTAGACCTGTATTTTTCCTTTAATTTGTTTTTCTAAACTTTTTTCATACCTTCTTCTTCCATTTTCTTCAAATTTCTTCTCTTATGCACTTGGATTAAAAATCCATTTGTTATTTGCTGCTGTTTATTATACTTAGTGAAGTGGTTATCTCTTTCTAATGTGTTGCAATTTTAATTTTCAGCTTATGGACATCAGTCCTGAATCCCTGGGCGCCGGAATTTATTAGGTATGGTACTCTCGTGTTTATAATGTATGAAAGAATTTTTTAATTTTGGTTTGTTATTAATGTGGTAGTCTCAGTATTTATATTTGTATATGTCAGTTGCTAATAGCTACAATACTTTAAAAAACTGAGAATGTCTAGTGACCCTTATAAGTGATGTGATTGCAATATCTATTTCTAATGTATTGCAATTTTAATTTTCAGTGTGTGGTCTTCAAAGCTTGACCCAGATGCGCCAGAGTTCTTCAGGTATGATATTGTCATGGGTAAAATATATTAAAATATTTATTCGTTTTGTATTGGTCTTAATATGTTAGTCTTAGTATTTATAGCTGTGTATGTCAAGCACTAATAATTACGAGGGGGGGGGGGGTAAACTTTGAGAATATGTATGGGACATCCAGTTGAGTAGTTGTATAAAAAAATGCCAGATGCTGTTTATTGTACTGTTTCTTTCTGTCTTAGTCGTAATTTCGCTTTTTAATGTATTGCAATTTCAATTTTCAGTATGACGACCTCGTCGTTAAATCCTTGGGCGCCCAAGTTCATTAGGTATGGTATTTTCGTGTTTATAATGTATGAAAATATTCACTAATTTTAAATTGGTATTAATGTTCTAGTTTCCATATTAATAGCTGTGTAAGTCAATGGCTGTTAACTACAATGATTAACATTCAGTAGTAGGGCGCAAGATGTGCCAGAGATTGCATGTTGTGTATTGTTGTACCCCATTCTTAACTGCCTTGAATTTAATCTCTCCTCTAATACTGCAATTCGAATTTTCAGCATTCTGGGTGTCTCGGAGCTAAATCCCTTGGCTCCAGAGTTTATTAGGTATGGTATACTCGTATTTAAGACTTTAGATATACTGGTATGTCCTAAATAAATAAACATTTAATTATGTGCTAATCGCAGTGTTTCATGTTCTGTAATTCAATTGGTGGTTCCTATGATTTATTCCTCTCGCAGAGGAACAGTTGTTTGAATGCACGCCATCACTTTCCCCTTTGTCACTGCTGTGGTATGAGTAATGAAATTACTTTGTAAACTGGGAGTAGCATCTTGTTTTTTATAAAATGCATTGTGTATCAGATTGGATGCAATTTCTTTCTTATCATTTCTTTCTGTACAAAGCCTGCTGATAATGCTGTTCCCTTTGGTCTGTGTGTTCAGTATGTTGGAGAGGTGATTGTGGTGTGCTTGCAGCTAATCAGCAGTAAATTCATTTCCACTTATCAAATGTAATATTCAAATAACTGAACTAGGGAAATTCTTAGTAACACTTTAATTTGTCTAGGGGATTGAGTGACAGACCTGTGCCTTATTCTTGCAGAGTATCAGTTGAGACTGGTGTTTTTTTGTTTCGAATTTCATGGGAAATATTAGTAGCAGTAATAAGGTTCCTGTAGTTAGTCTCAAGGATAGGCTGCAATCACAAACTGAGGCTAATGAGGTAGTCTACATTGTCATGAAACACTAATTCCATACAATCAAATGATTAGTTTTTGGAATGAGATTTTTTCCTACATTGTCAGATTTGTGTGCGATAACTTACACAGACAAAATATTTAAATGCTGTTTGACATGTCTGTAGAGCACAGCTATAAGCAAGGATCAGGGTAAAGTGCCTAAAAGTGACAAGTTTGTCGTAAAACTTGATTGCAGCAAAAGACACAAATGTATTCCAGCTACTATGTGGTAAAAAATTTGGATCATTAGTTGCAGGCATTTCTAAGGGAGTTTATTTTTCCATCTACTGGCTATGAACAATACCGAGTTTCATTAAATATTTGTAGAGTTTCTAACACTGTCTGAAGCAGTATTAAACTGCAATTTTATATCAAGGTATGTATAGGAATTGTAGGTCTGTCTTACTTGCCTAGTATTTCAGAGAAATACACACAAATATCAAACATCCTAATTTGCCACAAATTACTCACTGTAGCTTTGTATTGTTAAAAATTGCAACAATAGGTGTAATAAGTATTTTTTTTGTTCTATAGTGTAATACCTATATCATATCAATTACAGAAATTTTACAATTTTCTGATCTTTCACTTATCTTTTTCAGGTGCAGTATGTAAATATAAGTGGCATTCAAAGCCAAAAGTTTGTTTGTCCAGGCCTGTATGGGCATCATGGTTTATAGGCCTACTGGGGATACTCGCCATGTAAAATAAAGAGTAACGCATCAGTCTCGGTACCTCATGGGTGATGTGGAAAACTGAGTGGTGGTGGTGAAAACAAATAATGACTTGGTGGCAATCAGGATGCAGCAATGTGAGGAAGGTACCATGAGAGAGTTTGTTTTCACCTCGGCTTACCTTACTTAGATGTGCACACATTCCTCCTCTTCGGGAAGTGAGGAGGCTGACGGAAACCTGTGTTTGGTGGGGCAAACAGCTGCTTGTTAGGTGTGATGCCAATGTTCACAATTTACTGTGGGGTAGCAACGACACTGCCAGTTCAGGTGAGCACCTTCATTTTATTTTATCTAACAACTTGCCAATCATGGATGGGGAAAGCGAACCTACATTCAGGAAAAGAAGGGACAAAGTAATTGACATAACTCACTTACATTTTGATGGTAGCTGTGTCAAACAATGGTATGTGGTATTAGCGACAACCTCATTGGAGCACCTGTATATTAAATTAAATGTAGAAATGAGAATCAGACCGTGGCATATAGGAATCTCAGGAAAATGTTGGGAGCCAATCAGAAATGAGAACTTCAATAGGAAACCCAGATGAGTTTCAGGGAGTAGCAGAGGGTGTCACCTTCATCTAAATAAACTCATATTACAACTGTTCAGTCACCAAGAAGTGCACAAATAGGAGTGTACTGTGGTGAAATAATGATTAGGAATTCCAAAGCAACAGGTATGAAGACAGTTCAAGCTTGAGAGACAGAAAGGACAATTGGCAAAATACAGTGAGGCCCTTGTCAATTAATACTTTTTAATTAGAGAAGCATGAATTCTGTGAGGAAGTAAATGCTATGACTGCTCAAACAAGACTTCACAAAATCCTCACTAGAATGAAATGCTGGCATTTCTCCTCAACTCGCTTGCCTCAATACATTCTGGCAGACAACATGACCTGAATTCAATCACTGAGACATTTGTTCTCAGGCATTCTAAGGGAGAACTTGGCAGAGCTCTCCGCGGCCCACTCGGCAGCAGCAGCGGTGGCAGCACTGCGCTGCCTTGTACTCTGCCCACAGCGCCTGATGCTGCTCATTTTGCATGAAGGAATTGCTTTAATCACTTCCTCCATAAGCATCCGCTAGCATTTGGGTCCTAAGGAAATAGTAAAAATTCATATCTATATAGGTCAATTCAAATTCCTTCAAATGCGTTTGATGGTGAAGCAAAGAAGACATCTAATACCATTTCCATAATTTGTAGTTGACCTTTCTGAAAGACTTATTGTATAAAACTTTTCTTCTGATTCCATTAAAGAGTTTTTTTTCCTTGCTATCTGCAACGTATAAAGTAAAATAAAACAAAGTAAATTGAAATACCACCCCCAAATGCACTGTCTCCAACCAGTATTAGAACTGCCGACTCACACCACACTTGCATCACAAGGCACAAGCAGAAATACAATGCCAACCACACGCTAGTACCTGATGCCCTCAATCTCTCACACATTCAATACCAAGCCTCAAATGCATCATGAAAGATAACCTGAAAGTCACCTATATGAATAACAGCATTCCTTGTGTGCAAAAGTTAAATTTCTGTCTTTCATATCACATGGGCATTATACAGCACGAGTCATGAAAGTAGAAGAGGAATTGTGAAGGAAGTGAACTTAGCGAGGCAATTAAGTACCACTTGCGGAACTAACTGCACAGTCACAGTGTTGCCAAATACTAGCAACAATGTTGCCAGTTCTTAGCTGTACTAAGAGGGCCTGTGTAGCGATAAGCAACGCGAAATCACGCTCGTCTCATAGGGGCTGCTAGAGGGAAGTCGCGGATTTTTGATTAAAACATCGTGCTATCTCCTGATAGTTTCCATTGTCACCTTAGGATGCAGATATTTAATTCATCCAATGATGCCGAAACCAGCGTTCATATTTTTGGAAGCTTAACAGCATTATGATATAATTTCAGCAAATGCCTACAGAATTTATAAATACTGATATTGTGCTTGCAACATACAGCAGGTCAATGACTGGGATATGGAAACTTGCATTACGATTTCAGTTTCATTCCTCCCCCCCCCCCCCCCCCCCCAAAAAAAAAAAATAAATAAATAGAGGACTAAAACAATTATTCTGTCAGATTTTGTCAAAAGCTACTTACTTTTATTTATTTATTTATTTATTTTTTTTTTTTTCATGAAAAGTTACTGTAAATCATCGATGTCACATCCGTCAAGAAAAACTTTGCACCTTGAAAGTGGCTGCATTTCAAAATCCAGCCTTAAGACTACAAGTAATATTTCACATGTTGGTTTGTTTGATAGCCAGAAGAAACATAGTTAAGATTATTTGTGCAACACAAGAATTAGTTCATTTAAGGATTCAGAAGACAAGATACTTAAAATTACGCCCATGATTACAGGAACTGTATTGTATTGTATTGTATTGTGTCTTTATTGTTCCTGTAAAATCATACATTGTACAGCAGTACATAGAGATATAGGACAAGTCATATAATGTATATAGTATATTCTAAAATACAATAAAATTATTTAAGCCATACATAAAAAGCACATAACTGACTCTTTCTAGAATACACATACATTTCTAAGTTTAAAGACTCACATTTTTTTAATCTTAAATACATATTTACACTTTTTCATTTCCCAAATTATTTTTCAGAAAAAAATTCATCCACACTATAATAGCACTTTTCAGACAGAAAGTTACTTAAAGCAGTTTTAAATTTATGCAAGCATGTTATTGCTTTAATGTTCTTAGGTAATTTATTATAAAGTTTTGTCCCTGCCTGCAGGGGGCCTTTTTGCTTTAGTGTCGTACGAGCAAACTGTACATGTATATCACGATGCTTCCTTGTGTTGTATGTGTGAATACTGTGATTTGTTGGTACGAGCTTTTTTGGAATCTAAAATTTTTCGTATGAACACTACTACTTCAAGTATGTAGAGGCTCGGTAGTGGAAGAATACACAGTTTTTTAAATAAAGGTTTGCATGAGAAACGTGGTGCTACACCTACCATGGCTCTTATTATTCTTTTCTGGGCAATGAAACAACTTGTGCTGTTTATGTGGGAAATGTGCAATTCTGAAGCTTTCCATCTGCAAACACATACATATAATCTATAGCCTACTAACCTGCCTTGTGTTACAGCCTTGTTGGGCCAAAAATGATGAGAATCCGAATCCATGTGTCTGATGGATTCTTCGAATGTTGCCACCCACGACTTGCACATGTTGTTGCATTGGTATCTGTAGTCATGAAGATAAATCAACAGGGCCACGGTGGAGTAGCCAAGCGGTCTAAAGCGTCTCTCTCTGCTGAGCGCGCAGTTGCTCGCTGTGGAGGTTAGAGTCCTCCCTGGTGTGTGTGTGTGTGTGTGTGTGTGTGTGTGTGTGTGTGTGTGTGTGTTAGTGTTAGGTTTAAGTAGTTTGTAAGCTACAGACTGATGATGACACAGTTTGGTCCGATAGATTTACAAACATTTGAATAAATCAACAGGCATTATTAAAAACTTCTTTGCTACTTTCTAATATTGTCATAGTTTCCATCAAATCATACATTTTCTGGTTTCTTGGCCACATGGGAAAGAACACTTTTGCAACTTGTGCTGATACTGCTTGCCCTCTCATCTCAGTTTCATCGTCTGTCGTACCCCGAATCTTGTGGTCTAATAGTGATATATGTTGCGTGTGAAGTTAGTTACAAACGAAATAGCCAGCCTAGGAATCAGTAGAACAGTGTCTCGGTGATACTGTGATAGATTTCATTACTTAAGAGGTTTGTTTAGGTGCTTTCCAGACAGTTCTAGAAACAATAGTTTCGCCATTGTACGTAATTTCAAGAACTAGACAGACGAATTGTAGAAACTTTATGTAAATACAAAATAAATAGCATTGTATATATATAAACCTCATAAGCAAGTTTTGACCAGCTAATTGTGTTAATTAATGTAATAGTCAACATTTTAATATTGTGATTCTTTGTATATATTGACTGTGCTGAGATTTTGAGAATTTCCAAGACATTTGATAGTTCAATATATGTTAGGAACATGTATGATGTACTAATTAACTGACATTTAACATTGCACTGTGTTGTCAAACAAAAAGGACCGAGATTAATACTTAAAAAGATATTTGCCATCTAAAATTATTGAATGTATAGTTTTCATTTTATATTGTGATGATTTTTGTGTACATGAATTGTTTTACTTGTGTGTTCATTAATTGTAAATTAGTATATTCAGTTGTTATGAACAATACATAATGTAATCTCATTATTGTCAATGTTATATATTTGCGTCACCGCCTTGCGTGGGGGAGTTCGAGTTTTGGCATTTGTGAAGTGCTCTGGAATCTGTTTGTCTGTGGAAGTACCATCAGTTAAGTTCTGGTGAATTGGGTACGCAAGTTATGAAATTGTAATGTTTTGCTGGAATAAGAAGCAGTTTGATTGGAAACTAAATAATAAGTGAAAAATTGTATCTACGAGTATTTATTTCTACCTCAATGCCCCAGGCGAATAATTTTGCATGAGCAGAACCCCCATACATCATAATGTTGAAACAATGAGTATCGAATTTGATATGTTTGAAATTGGTAGAATGACTGAACTGTAATTACTCAATAACCTAGTAATGTTTTAATTGGTGTAGCATAGTTGGGAGTGCGTCGTATACAGTGTCTACAGAGTGTTTGTGTTGCATGAGAAGTATGTTTCGATGTATATAATTGATGTTTGAAAAACCAAGGAATTAATACGGCAAAGAAGAGTGGAGCACTTAGCCTGGAAGTTGGATGCTTGGGGCCTGGATCGTTGTAGTGCTGGACACTGAATAACAAGATAAGTACAGCAGCACTTATTCTTTTGTGTTTGTAGTCTGGGTTGTCATGTACTAAAAAACGATGTCAACTGAGAATAGGAAAAGTAGTGACCAAATGGATGGCAGTAATGAGGTATCTTTTAATGTTGCTGAAAACGGTGCTAATAGGAAATATAGTGTAGACATGTCAGATCAGAATGTGATGGCCAGTACACCTCGTAATAATATATCAAATAGTGAAGAAATAATTCTTGCATCACCAGGTCTTACAGAGTTGTTAAATCGATAACAGAACAATTAACTGAACATATTGACAAGGGAAATCGTGAAGTTAAAAACGAAGAGACGTCAGTTAAGGGCGATCTGAGCAAAAAGTTAGATGACGGTTTAGCAGATTTAAAGTCTCAGTTGAACAAAACAAACAGGGCAGTTGACGAAGTCAGGAAAGAAACATGTGATCTTGAAAGAGCAATGAAGTTAGGACATGAACAGCTGCACACTCGTGTGACTGTAGTAGAGAGTAAAATCAGTAATGTTGACTCTGACCTTGAAAACAAAGTTAGTAGTGTAGAAAAGTATTTTGACCAAGAAAATAAAATTAGTGAAAGTGTGACAAATTCTGAATGTATTATTAACCCTAGAGCAGACGCGCATTTTCATGGTGCAGGAGCAGTTGACTCAGTTCTATTATACCTTTCACATGAACTCATGACAGTACTAAAGTTTATAGTTAATTTTCTAAAAGGTAGATGTACTATCACTCACTCAGGTATTAATTGTATCAAAATATCACACATTTTTGGCTAATTAATTGGAATTTAATTCGACACCACAATTTCAAATACTACTTGTTTAATCAAGAAATATGTATTTTTAATATTCATCACTTTCATGCAAAAAAAATTCATTATTTAATGTGACAGTTAACGGCACTTCTTATTATAAACGTACATGAAAATCCAAGAATTTAAATCATAGAATTTAACTGGCATTATGTTTTACTATCAGCTTTGAAAACAAATATGTTCGTACTGAAAGTATACTGAAATGTTGTTGTAACAGCTTGCAGACAGCCCAACTCAGTAATTTCAGAGAAGTCAAAGGTCATATCTCTAGTCTTCAGAGTCTTTAGTTGCAACATGACACCTTTCACATGAGTAACTAATAATCACATGCTTCCTGCATAGTTGACAGAAACAGAACCGCCTTGTTCTTCTTTGGCATATCTTTATTATACCAAAAAGGGACGAATCTGGTGCTCAATCTTTCCTTGGCCAAAATTCCAAGGGAATTTCTCGTTTATTTTTTCTCAGTTTCCCAATACATGTAAGCTTTTTCTGTAATAGTGATATGGCCAAGGTACAACTTGTGTACCAATTATCCATTGTTCTATTTCTGTTGGAAACCTGGCTGACAGTTACTGTCTTCATTTTCATCAAACTCGTACTCTTGTACACTTTCAGCGTCATGGTCACTTTAAGTAATTACCTCTTCTTCAACATCAGTGTCATCAACCAATATACTGCCTACATCTTTCAAAAAATCTGGATCTCCATTCAAGAACCACTAGTGGTCCTCGCTGGTTAAACACTTCCTTGCCCTAAAATAAAGTATTCTCATGAACACGAATCATAGGAATAACGTAAGTGAAATATAACACTACGTCTGAGAAAGTAAAAAATATTTACGCGACCAGTCAAACGGCGCACTGAGTGCGCCAGTTACGCTAACGCTTCACAAATTCTCCTGTTAATAATTTTCTTGAGCACCGAGCGATCAGTTGTCCAGCGTCGTAAGCAATAGGAAGAACTTCTTGGGCACCTCACAATATCCTCATTCCTACAAACAGCATGCTAACTGGCTTTTAGCCATGCTGCGCTACCAAAGCCCATTCTCAGTAATGCTTCAGTCTGAAAGCAGACAAAAACATTGAAAAATGCTGATGAATAGATGACTTACCCTCATGTACTCCTGTGGAGAGTTTCTTTTAACAAAACAAAGTGCAAAACGACTACTTTCTTCAAAGTTCATACAGACTGTTGTCCCAAAATGGATGCATATACGTTCATTCTTGTCATAGCGGCTCACATTCCAGGTATATACCCCCAGGGGGCTTACTGCTCTGTGGTGCGTATGTGCGTGGTGAGCACGGGGCCCCAGCCTTTGTGGCACTCTTTTCTGTGCTATCCACCAGGGGACCCACAGCTCTTTTGTGGGTACATGTGTGGTGCGCACGGGGTCCCAAGCCGAAGCAGCCTTTCTTCTGCACCTGGCTGCTTCACTTTCCCTCCCGGTTTATGCCTTCGCCCGGAGACGGGCGCCTTTCGCGAGTTAAGGTGGTTTCTTGTTGTCGTTTCTCTTATTCCTTGGTTCCTTCCTTTCCTAACCTTTGTTTCTGTCTTCCCCTCCTTGCTGTACTCTCCTAGCCTTCTTCTCCTAGCTTTCTTCTCCTCCTCATTAGTATCCGCTTCAACGTTTGAGACACTTCTTTCTCTTCACTTCCTCTATTCTTCTTGTTTCCTCCCTGTGCGTGTCTGAAGGCCGACCCACGCATTATTCGTAGCAGGTGACGGGGTAACACGTAATTCCCCGCCCCAGGTACACAAGTAGGGCAGGTACGTACCCCCTGGTAATGGCCAGGCCCAGGGAGGGGTGATTACCCGAGCTGGTACCTTCTGAACGTGCCGATTGGTCCCTCCGTCAGTTTTTGGGACGTGTGACCTGAGGTGTGAACAATCACCTAAGGTGGGTAAGCCCTCAGAGCGGGCCCCCACTAGGAAGGAGCGCGCCATCGGAGACGCCGGTAATCATGGGGGAGACTTCCGCAATGACTTCCTTCTCTTCTTCAGTGACGTTGACCCACAAACAAAAGATAGATTCACCTCAGCAAAAGGCGACTCTGCCTAATCTACAGAAATTTCTTGTCGTCTCTCGCACGGACGGTAAAGATTTCAATTGCGTAAATCCTTTCGTCATTCAGAAATGTGTTGATGCAATTGCTGGCCCTGTTAAAACCTGTTTGCGTTAGCGCAATGGCACATTGTTGCTGGAAGCGGACAGTGCCTTCCAGGCCTAAAAACTGATTCGGACTACATTGTTACACATGCTTCCAGTCAAGGTAGAAGCGCACCGCACACTCAACTCGTCATGGGGGGTAGTTTTTATGAGATCCCTTGAAGGGTTGTCTGACGAAGACATTCAAACCTAAATGTCCGATCAGGGTGTAACAGCCATCCATAGGGTGTTGAAAAATGTAGATAACCAGCTGACGCCGACTCGTACTGTGTTTTTGACGTTCAACAGAGTTGACCTCCCGTCGAAGATCAAAGCAGGGTATGAAGTCGTCTCTGTCTGCCCTTATGTACCTAACCCAACGCGCTGTTTTCAATGCCAGAGATACAACCACACCCGTCAATCTTGCCCTAATGCAGCAAAATGTGTCACTTGTGGTAGGGACGCCCATTAGGGGGATTGCGCACCTCTGTCCCCTCACTGCCTCAACTGCAACGGTGAGCCTGTGGCTTCCTCTCGAGACTGCCCTGTATATAAGGATGAAAAGGTCATCCAGCAAATTCGGGTTACGGAAAAGGTATCAACATCTGCCGTTCGAAAGTTGTTGGCGAGTCGAAAGCCCACTGTCCTCCCAGCGGGCACATACAGTAAGGTCCTCACCTCCACTCGACCTACTAAGGATTCAAGTACCCAGACTTGTGATTTCACTTTTGCTGACAGTTGTGCGATCCGCCAGCCCAAAGATTGACCGTTCCACGTCCCCGCTTCCTCCTGCTGCTTTTAAAGTTCAGTCTTCATCAACCTCTAGTAAACCGCGGGCACCTAAACAAGATGCCCGAACTTTGAAAAAGGAACCGGTCCATGAGGATTTTCTGCGTTCTCAGGCTTCCCAACCGTCAACTGCCTCTTCTCACCGTCACTCTTCCAGAAGAGCCAACAAGAAAGAGTTCCTCTCCTTCCCCGCTGAGGCGTGAGCCATCCGCCACGCTGTCCAACAGTTGCCGGCCTCGGCCGTCTTCTGTTTCACCGGGATGCTCCGTCTGCCGGGCACCTGGACCTTTACCGGCGGTGGAAACGCCCCTCCTGATCAACTCAAGGAGGTGGCAGGCGCTTGCTTGTTTGTTTTTATCCTCATTTCTTATCTCATTTTTTATCATGTCGCTCCTTCAATGGAATATTTGCGGCATTCGTTCCAATTGGGAGGAGTTAAAACTACTCCTACGATTGCACTGCCCGCTTCCAGTCTGTCTCCAAGAAACTAACTTGCGTCCAAGTGGTCGTGCAGACTTTCCCCACTACACCTGTGTGTTTTGACCTGCCACCTGTTGAAGGTACCGCAGCCCATGGAGGGGTTCTGATGTTCATTTGAGACAATGTCTATTACCATTCCATTACATTGCATACTCACCTACAGGCAGTTGCTGTCCGCATCACTCTATCCACATTTACCTTTTCCCTCTGTAAAATCTATTCGCCATCATCATCTGCCCTTACTAGGGCAGATGTGCTACACCTCGTTGAGCAGCTCCCTCCACCTTTCGTGTTGGTAGGAGACTTTAATGCCCACCACCCCCTAAGGGACTTTCCGGCACCTTGTCCGAGAGGCTCCCTTTTGGTGGTCCTTCTCCAAAACATCAATCTTGTCTGCCTCAACACTGGTGCACCGACCTTCCTTTCAGACACAACCCATACTTACTCCCACATAGACCTTGCGATATGCACTCCACAGCTTGCCCGTCGGTTGGTATGAGTGGTATGCACTTTCTGACACATACTCGAGTGACCATTTCCCTTGTATCATCCGCTTCCTGCATCATTCCCTATCTCCTCGTCCCACCAGTTGGAACATTTCTAAAGCTGACTGGGGACTTTATTCATCCATGGCTGTTTGTCACGATCAGAATTTTCCCAGCTGTGGCAGTCAGGTCGACTACATCACAGAGGTTATTCTCACCGCTGCCGAACATTCCATACATCGTACATCCTCTTCTCCACGTCACGCACCTTCCACCGCCACCAAACTTTGGAGAATTGCATAAATTATAAACGTATGAGAGCACAATGTCGTCGTATCATAAACGATAGCAAAAAAGCTTGATGGACTGCTTTTACTAGTCCTTTTAACCGTTTTACTCCCTCCACGGTTGTTTGGGGTGGCCTGCGCCGTTTATCCGGCATCAAGGTCTATTCCCCGATTCCTGACCTGACCATGGAGAACGCAATCCTCGTGGCCCCCGCTGTTGTTTCCAATGCATTAGGCAGTGTCTTTGCGGAGGTTTTGAGCTCTGCCCGTTACCACCCTGCCTTTCTCCCTCGCAAAGAGGCAAAGGAGGCACGGCTGCCTTCTTTCCACTCTTTTAATCGTGAAAATTATAATGTGCCTTCACCATGCAGGAGCTAGACCGTGCTCTCGCCCTGTCCCAATCTTTTGCTCCCGGGCCTGATTCCATTCATATTGAGATGCTGAAGAACCTCTCTCCTGCGGGCAAGTGTTTTCTTCTTAGTACCTACAATCGCATGTGGACAGAAGGTCATGTTCCACAAGTTGGCGTGAAGCCATTGTTGTCCCCATCCCCAAACCAGGGAATCACAAAAATCTTCCTTCCAGTTATCGCCCCATTTCTCTGACGAGCTGCGTCTGTAATGTGATGGAACGCATGTTTACCGCTCGATTGGTCTGGCTCCTCGAATCTCGCCGTATCCTAACAAATGTCCAATGCGGTTTTCGTCGACACTGCTCTGCTGCTGATCACCTCGTTACCTTGTCGACCTTCATTATGAATAAATTTCTAAGGAAGCTTCAAACAGTAGCAGTGTTCTTCGACTTGGAGAAGGCATACGATACCTGTTGGATAGCGGGCATTCTCCGCACATTGCACACATGGGGCCTTCGTGGCCGCCTCCCTCATTTTATTCAAGCATTTTTGGCGGATCGCAAGTTCCGGGTACGGGTGGGCTCTGTTTTGTCAGATGCCTTTCGCCAGGGGAATGGGGTACCGCAGGGCTCCGTCTTGAGTGTGGTTCTCTTTGCCTTCACAATCAACACGATCGTAGATTTTCTTTCAGCCGACGTTTCTGGATCCTTGCCCAAGGAGAGCACCCCAGATTTGATATACCGCTCGAGGCTTGTCGAACTCCGTTCGCTGTTCGATGATGCCATCTTTTTTTTTTATTCTGATGGTTCCAAGAGCACTGACGGTGTCGGAGCTGCCTTCGTTGTCGGGGACCAACGTTCCCGTACAAGCTCCCTGACCGGTGCTCGAATTTCACGGCTGAGCTTTTTGCCCTCCACCAGGCTGTTTTGTATACCTGCCGCCACCGCCAACCTTTCTGTGCCATCTGTTCGGACTCCCTTATTGCCCTGAAGAGTCTAAAGGACCCTTTCTCGACCCATCCTCTTGTGTATCGGATCCAACGCTACCTCCAGTTGCTAGCAGATGACAGCTGTCTCGTTTCTTTTCTGTGGGTCCCTGGCCACGTGGGTGTGCCTTGGAATGAGACCGTCGACATAGCAGCCAAGGCCGCAGCTCTTTTGCCTCACATGGCTACTTTTGCGTCCCATCGGACGATGTTCAAAGGGCTCTTCGCCTGAGTATCTTGTCGTCATGGCACAGTGCGTGGTTTTCCCTGTACAACAATAAATTGAGAACTGTAAAACCGATCCCGACCGCTTAGAGGACCTCCTCACGCCACTCTCGGTGAGAGGTGGTCATCCTGGCACGGTTGCGGATCGGTCACTGCCGTTTCAGCCACCGCCACTTGCTATCCGCCAACCCTGCACTGCTGTGCTCCTGCGGTGAAGTGCTGACAGTGCGACATGTTTTACTGTCTTGTGTTAATTTTCATCATCGCTGTGTAGCCCTTCACTTTGTCTACTCTGGAGGTGGACCTGAGGTGTGGGCAATCACCTCAGTGAGGGTTCCCCATTAGAAAGGAGCGCGCTGTCGGAGAAGCCGGTAATCATGGGGAACAACTTCGCAATGACTTCTTCTTCAACTTTGGCATTTACCCAGAAAAGAAGACACGATGTATCCAAGTCAAAGAAAATTTTGCCTAACTTGCCAATGTTTGTCGTTTCACGATGGCCAAGATCTCAAGTCAGTGAATCCCTTTGTCATACAACGGGGTGTCGACGCAATTGCAGTTTTCTTGACCTTCGACAACGTTGACCTCCCTTTGAAGATAAAAGCAGGCTATGAAATCATCTCCATTCAGCCATATGTCTCTAATCCAACCAGATGTTACCAGTGTCACCGATTCAGTCATGCATGTCAGTCGTGCCCCAATGCAGCGAAATGTCATCTGTGGTAGGGACGCCCATAAGGTGACTGCCCGCCTCTGTCCCCTCGCTGCATCAACTGCTTCTGTGACCATGTTGCTAATTCTCATGAATTCCCTGTATATAAATATGAACAAGCAATCCAGGAAAAAGTTTCCACATCTGCTGCCCAGAAATGATTGGCAAGTAGAAAGCCTGTTGTGCTCCCAGCGGGTACCTACTGCAATGTCCTTTCCACTCCTCGTCCAACAAATGAGTTGGGTACGCAGATGTGTGACTTTACCTTCAGCGACTTAGTTATTAGATCAGCCAGCTCAAATATTGCCTGTTTGACATCCCCAATGCCTTCTGCTCAATCGAAATCCCATTCCAGTTTAGTCTCACAGATACCATGGGCCACTAATTTGGAAGCACAGATTTTGAAAAAAGCTCCTGTTCACGGAGATTTTCTGAAAGCTTCATCTTCTCAACCATCAGCTGCTCATTCTTCAAACAGAACTGTCCCCAAAAAGACACACAAAAAGAGAAGTTCCCATCCTTCCCCACCATGGCGTGACTATTCGATCACACCATCCAGCAGTAGATGGCCGCAGGACAGTCTACTGCTTGCCGATCTGCTGGCATTTCACCGGCAGAGGAAGCTGCCCCTTCCGATCCATCCAGGAAGGAGGCAGAACTAGATATCTGAACCCATGGAACACGATTGTCCATCTGTTGATGGCAGTAGCAGTGCCCCCCCCCCCCCCTCGCAGTAAACCCCTCAGTGGCTGTTGAGGTGATCCACTCTTGCTTTCTCCCTTTTTCATTTTCCTTTGCTTTTTTATGGCACTCCTTCAGTGGAACATTAGAGGCATTCATTTCAACCGCGATGAATTAAGACTACTCCTTAGATTGCACTGCCCGCTTATAGTCGCTCTACAAGAAACGAAGCTTCATCCAACCGATTATATCGATTTCCCACACTATACTGCAGTGCGTTTAGATTTACCTCCTGTGGAAGGTATTCCTGCCCATGGAGGTGCTATGCTGCTCATTCGGGGAGACATCTGTCATCATCCCATCCCCCTGCAAACTTCCGTACAGGCGGTTGCCATCCATGTCACCATCCTTGCATTCACCTTCTCTGTTAGTAATATCTTTACCCTGTTGTTGTTGTCTGCCGTTCTTAGGGCAGACTTACTGCACATTGTTGCTCAGCTTCCTATGCTGTTTTTGTTGATCGGCGACTTCAATGCCCACCACCCTCTATGGGGCCCTCCAGCTCCTTGCCAGAGTGGCTCTCTTTTGGCTGACATCTTCAACCACCTTAACCCTGTCTGCCTAAATACCGGTGAACAGACTTTCCTATCCGACATGACACATACCTACTCCCATCTGGACCTCACAATTTGCAGTAATCATTTCAAATGGTATGTTCTGTCTGATAGGTACTCAAGCGACCATTTCCCCTGCATAATTTCTTCATTACATCATACTTCTTCTCCATGTTCCACCAGCTGGAACATCTCCAAAGGCAATTGGGGGCTCTATTCTTTCATAGCGGTTATCCATGATCAGAACTTCCCTAGCTGTGACAGTCAGGTCAGCAGGCTGCACTGCCCAAGGGGACTGCGGTGTACCAGTCACGCTCTGCATGGCCATTACGGTCGGGGTTAGAATCCCCCCGTGGCCATGGATATTTGTGCCATCCTTAGTATTAGTTGGTAAGTTTAGGGCCTGATGACCCCATAGTTAAATCCCATAAGCTCTACAAACATTTGAACAGTCAGGTCAACTACCTGCCGGATGTCATCCTCACTGCTGCCGAACATTCCATAACCCGAACATCATCATCTCCATGTAGGGTCTCAATTCTCTGGTGGAACGCAGCATGGAGCGACGCTATTCAAGCCTGGGGACATGCTCTACGTCTGTTTCAACGCTGGCCTAGTTTGGAAAATTCTATTAATTACAAAAGACTATGATCAAAATGTCGTCGTGTCATTAAAGAAAGCAAAAAAGCTTGCTGTACTGCTTTCATGAGTTCTTTCAACAGATCTACTCCTTTGTCAGTTGTCTGGGGGTAACCTATGCTGGTTATCTGGCACTAAGGTACATTCCCCAATCCCTGGCCTGATCATAGCAAACCACATTCTTGTGGAACCTGTTGATCTCTGCAATGCTTTGGGTCGTTATTCTGCTAGGTCTCAAGCTCAGCTAATTATGACCCTGCCTCCTCCACCGAAAGCAGGCTGAGGAGGCAAGAATTCCTTCTTTTACATCTCACAATCGTGAAAATTAAAATGCCACCTTCACCATGCAGGAGCTAGAACGTGCCGTTGCTGTCTCCCGATCCTCTGCTAAGGGGCTCGATCCCATTCATATTCAACTGCTGAAGAACCTTTCCCCTGCAGGTATATGCTTTCTTCTTCGCACTTATAATTGCGTCTGGACGGAAGGTGTGGTTCCCACTTGTTAGCGTGAAGCAATTGTTGTCCCCATACCCAAACCAGGAAAGGACAAACATCTTCCTTACAGTTATCGCCCCATTTTCCTGACCAGCTGTGTCTGTAAGATAAGGGAACCCAAGGTCAATGCTCGGCTGGTTTGGATATTCGAATCTCGACATCTCACAAATGTCCAATGTGGGTTTCGAAGGTATCGCTCTTCTATTGATCACCTCAGTTCCTTGTCGACCTTAGTTATCCATAACTTTTTGTGGAAGCGTCAGGCAGTGGCTGTTTTCTTCAATTTGGAGAAGGCGGGCGGGCATTCCCCACACCATGCATACATGGGGCTTTCACGGCTGTTTCGCCCTCTTTATTCGTGCCTTTTTGAAAGATCGAATGCTCAGGGAACGGGTGGGCTCTGTTTTATCAAACACCTTTCGCCAGGAAAATGGGGTGCCACAGGGCTCCGTTTTGAGCATGGCACTTTTTGCCATGTGATCAACCCAATTATGGATTGCCTTAAAGTTGTTTCAGGCTCCCTGTTTGTGGATGACGTAAGATCTATTGCAGCGCCCAGAGAATGTGTTTCCTCGAGCATCGTCTTCAGCATTGCCTTGACAGACTCTATTTCTGGAGTGTCGCAAATGGCTTCCGTTTCTCTCATGAAAAAACGTTCTAAATCAACTTCTGGAGCTACAGAGTTTTCTTCCATCATCTCTCCATCTCGGCCCTGTCGCTCTCCCCTTCGTGGAGACCACATGTTTAATGCTAACGTTGGGTAGGAAACTCAGCTGTGTCTTCTTTGGCTGCCCACTGCACTCATTCCCTCAATGTTCTCAGTGGTACATCATGGGGAGTGGATCATATCGTCCTGCTTCACCTCTATCGGTCTACTGTCAGATCCAAACTGCATTATGGGAGTTTCATGTACTCTTCTGCACAGCCATCCATTTTACGCCACCTGAACTTGATTCACCGTCAGGGGTTACGCCTGGCGATAGGAGCTTTTTATACTAGTCCTGTTGACAGTCTCTATGCCAAAGCTGCTGAATTACCCTTACCCTATCGACGCGACATACTGCTGTGTCGGTGTGCATGCTGTGTGCGTTCGATGCCCCACTTCCCGTCCTATCCATCATTCTTTAATGACTCCCTTGACAGCCATTACAGGCTGTCCGTGATTGCCCTGCTCCCTCCTGGAGTAAGATTTCGTTGCCTGCTTTGGCAGCTCGATTGTACCCTCCGTTCCACATTTCAAATAGGTGAGAGCCCAGTGCCATCTTGGCTTCAGGGTCAAGTTCGCGTTCACCTCGAACTGGCCTCAATCCCAAAGGAGAGTACTTTGGATGCTGTTTACTGCTAAAGTTTTCTTGAACTTTGTGCATGGCTCGAAAATTCCATCTTTATATATACGGATGGCTCTAAGACCATTGAAGGTGTCGGACGTGCGTTCGCCATCGAGAATGACGGTTTAGAGTGCAGACTTAATGACCACTGCTCAAATTTCACAGCTGAGCTTTTTGCCCTGTACTATACATCCGTTCTCCTTCCTATGTCATCTGCTCTGACTCCCTGAGTGCCATCCAGTCAGAGACCCCCTTTTGGCCCATCCTGTTGTGCACCGAATCAGCTGCTCCCTTCAATTATTAGCTGCCGATGGCCCTCGCATTCACCTCACCACCTCACACCTCTCGCGACAAGAAGAGGTCATCTTGGCCCAGTTGCGTATCGGACATTGCCGGTTCAGCCACCACCACTAGCTAACTGGTGACCCCGCACCTTTGTTTCTGTGGTCACCCGCTGATGGTGCGCTATGTTTTATTGTCTTGTTCGGATTGCATTGGATTTACCTGATACACTGGAAGAAATTTTAGCTGATGACGCATGAGCTGTTGCTAGAGTATTGAATTTTATCAACTTCAGCAATTTGTCAAAGAACGTGTAGCTCTTTCCTTTGATTTTGTTCCTATGTTTTTAGTTGTTTTTATATGGGCTTATTATCCTTGCGTATATCTCAGTTTTGATTCAGGCACTAATGTCCTCAGCAGTTGTGTGTCCGAAAACCACAAAATAAATAAATAAATGAAATAAATTAAAAATTCCTAAGTTCCTTGTGGTTTAACGTACTGAGGAAGGAAAATCCTTCTTGTCCATAAACCCATTTATAATTCAGAAAGGGGTTCACACCATTGCTGGCCCAGTTAAATCCTGCACCTGTTTGCGTAATGAGACACTACTATTGGAAACAGAAAGTGGCTCCCAGGCGCCTGTGGTAAAGATGCACATGAGGGAAATTGTCCACCACCGTCACCTCATTGCATAAATTGTAATGGGAATCATGCTGCCTCCTCCCAGGAATATCCCATATTTGCTGATGAATGCACCATACAGGAAATAAGAGTCAAGGAAAACGTTCCTATAAAAGTTGCATTTAAGATGTACGCTAGTCGTAAGCCTAATACCTCAATGCGTGATAACTACAGTATTGTAGTTACATGGCCTCCACCAACGCGGGACATGACCACACAGACGTATGACCTACAGTTTACTACTGTAGTCATCAGTCTACATCGACAACGGCGTCAAGTTTGTCAAGTGTGAATACCTCTTCCAAATATTCATCTTCAGCTGTGAAACCACAGATCGAGACACGTAAGTCTAAGAAAGAGTATTCACACAAGGATTTCCTTTGCACCCCTTTCAAAACATCTGAGTCTACAAAGGAACTTCACCAGGGCTCCAAGAAATCAAGTAAGGAGAAAACTTCCCCCCATCTACCTCACAATGTGACAATGGCATCCCCTGGAAGCCTATAGTCTCTCCAGGTACATCAGCCAAAGATGGGACTGCCGACCACCCTCAAGGGGCTGCCGTGGTCACCTCTGAGAACATGGAGCATGACCCTCCCATCTCAGACACCACCAGTTGCGAACATTTGCATTGTGGCCTGCCACCTTTGTTGGGCTGACGTCCATCTCTATATTGTTTGATCCTACTATGGATATTCTTCAATGGAACATTCGTGGTATCTGGTCAAATTGGGCAGAACTGCAACTTCTTACACGAACATATCACACAATTATCTTCTCTCTACAGGACACCAAATTGCTCCCAGTTACTCTAATTACTTTCCCACAATACACTGCCATTCCCATTGACCTTCGTCCTGTGGCAGGAATTCCAGCCCACGGAGGCGTAATGTTGCTCATTTGGGAGGATGCACACAGTACACCTGTCCCTTTGTCTACTCCACTACAAACTGTCACTGTCCAGAAAAACCTTCCTGGATTTGTCTTCACACTATGCAATATTTACGCTCCTTCCTCCTTTCCAGTCACTAGATCTGATCTTGACCAGCTTCCGCATCTGTTTTTGTTGGTGGGCGATTTCAACGCCCACCGCCCTCTTTGGGGCTCCCTCCTGGCAGATATATGAACCACCTTCAGCTCATCTGCCTTAACACTGGTGAACCAACTTATCTTTCAGACTCCACAAACTCTTTCAGCCACATAGATCTATCTATCTGCACTGCTCAGCTAGCATGGTGTCTTGAATGGTCTGTTCTCTGGCACATATTCGAGTGATCATTTTCCATGAGTAATTCACCTAATGATGCCTGGCACCCTTGAGCATCCACACCGCTGGTAGATAACCAAAGTAGATTGGGAGCTCTATTCATCACTGGCAGATTTTGGTACTCACCAATTTTCCAGTATAGATGACCAAGTGGAACACCTTTCCACAGTTATTCTCACAGCCGCGGAATGTTCCATCCCCTGTAAGATAACCCGAGCACGTCGTCCCCTTGTCCCGTGGTGGACTGCGGAATGCCTTGATGCTCTGCGAGCACGGCGACATGCCCTCAGAACCTTTAAATGACCCACACTTTACTAGCTCTTTTAATAGGTCTACCCCTTCCTTATCGTTCTGGGTAACCTCAGAAAAATTTCAGGAACTATGGCTCATTACCTGATTCCCGGTATCTGTGTCGCAACTGATATCATTACCTACCCTCCACAGATAGCAAATGCACTTGGTCAACATTTTGCAGAGGCCTCTAGTTCTTCTCACTACAATGACGCTTTCCTCACTAGGAAACGGACAGTGGAGGCGACTCCATTGCCCTTTACCTCTCAGAACCATGAACGCTACAATGCCTAGTTTATTGTGCAAGAGCTCCACCATGTAGGCATAGGACATTCATGGCTTACTCATTTATTAACTTCATTCATAATGATAATTTGAATCAGATTTATTTACAAATTTAGTATTCGGTCCCTTTAATTTTTCTAACAGTGGTAAAATTACAACACTGCCCAATCTATGGCATCTGTTCTAAAATGAATAAGATATTCGTCAACATGTTTTATTTACTGTCTTTTAATAAGCAACAGTGCAATTGCTTTCAATGATACTGATTTAAACCATGGCACAATTCATCAATCAATTTTAATTTTAATTGTTGTAGCACGTATTTATTAGGTTGCTTTGTCTATTGTATGTTTCTTACAAATTTTACAATTGATTTTATACTAATGATAAGCCATAAACTTAATTAACATAACTCAGAACCACATGTAATGCAATATTTACTCGCATTCGTTTCTGCTACGGAGCGAGTTCGTGCATTGTAACACACTGGACTCATATTCGGCTGCATGGCGCTTCGAACTGGCCTCCAGCCATTTGGATTTGAGTTTTCCATGATTTTCCAAATAAGTCAAGGCAAATGCCAGAATGGTCCCTGCAGTAGGGCACGGCCGATTTTCTTCCACCTCCGTATCATAACAATCCAAGCTTCTGCTTTGCTCTAATGACCCCCTTGTCGAGGGGACGTTAAATCATAACCTACCTTCTTTCTTTCGTGTCTCGTGTGCAATAAAGCTTACTTTGTGTTTCCGTGTGTTGGTACAAATTTTGCAGTTCATTTCAAACCAACTTCCCACTGAACAAGAGACCTTAAACTTTCAACTTAACTTAGAACTGGATGACACTGGTACATTAACGCCATTTTTTAGTTAGTGTGGTGGAGGGCACTTTGTATGCAATTGCTTTTTCCTCCTTTTTCTCTTCCAGTCATGAGTTGTTCACCATTAACACTACATCTGGTAAGACTGAGTTCATATCACCTTAACCTTTTACCTTCACAATCTTTCCTTGACTAATACATAAGAGAGATCAGGTAAAATAGAAATAAAACAAATATATTGAAGGTCTCTGTTGTATTCTCATGAAAACGTTTAAAACTGAATGACAAATTTCACACATAGAAATTCTGAAAAGTGTAAAATAATCATTTAAATGAAAAATGCATATAAACGTGGTTTTAAGATGTATAATGTAACTTTTGTCCACTTGAAAATTGCTACCGCGTTAAAAAAAATTGATTTCTTTATAGCTATGTCAGTAATCATAGTAACATTGGAACATAGTGTTCTTGCTTAATAAGTAATGCTTCCAGTAACATTTAGTTGCCACCGACTTGAAGGGTAATTTATTTCATTAACTTTCTGAAGTTAATAAGAAGTATGACGTGGTGGCGGCAGCCACGGTCGCTTTGGTAAATGCAGCACAACAAGCGAGTGATTGTGTGTGCATTTGGAAACGGAGACGGCAGAGTGCGCCTACTGGGGAAAGGATAGTTGTTGTTCTGAATAGACGAAAACATCCAACAGAGTCTAACAGATGTACGGTAGACCTCCCCGAACTTTTCTGTTTCGAGTTTAGTATAAAAATAAATGAAATTCACGAATTGTATTGAACATTGCATTGGTTAATAAATTAATGTTGTTTGCTATCTGCTGATGATACCGATCGAATGATAATCTATCAGCATGAGATACATCGCACCTAAAAGTCGCCATAAAGTTTGTACTCTGAAAACTATCACCGCGCTGTAGTGAGCAAATTGCAACTAAAACTGTGTGCAACGCCTCCAGCCATCAGGCTACGTAACATTTTATGAAATCAGCGAGGCAGGCAACAGTAAGACAGGTTCAGAATCTATTGAGCATGTCGTTAAGGAACGTGCTCAAAATTAGTGTTTCATTCAAATGGAACGCTATTTAACATAGCAAGATGTTCTATCAATAACAGGTCATTTGTAATTTCCATATTGACCTGCAGACATTTTATTTTATCAGGGAGCAAACTGGAAGGAAACTAGACACAATTTGAGTATTTAAGAAGACTTTTGTGCAACAAATTGTCTTTTTGTAATTTAATGGAGTAAAGTAAACATAATCAGGTCTTCCTAGGACACAACCATTAACTGAGAAACAAAACTGGCAATACTCTCAATGAGATAATCATTGATATTTTTTCTTTACTCTTTTAAAATAGCTGGCCACATGTCATACATGCAATTTGGAGAGCACAGTGTCTCGAGCCTTTGTGGAATTATGGATGCTAACATGCAGGACGCCAGCTACAAAATCTCTCCAACCAGGATTAGAATTGCCGACTCACACCACAGTTGCATCACAAGACACAAGCAGAACCACACAGCCAACCACACACTAGTACCTGGTGCTCTGTCTCTCACATATTGAATACCAAGCCTCTAACGCATCATGGAAGATCACCTGAAAGTCAGGTCAAAAAATATAAATTTATTTAATGTTTGAAATACTGTCATAAATGGCACACATTTCTCTTGTACCGGTACTCGATAGACAGACAGGGTCAATTGAAGACCAAGATACCACCCGTCGGCATTGAGTAATGACGTCATATCTGAATCTCACAAGATACTCTATGTAGCTATACCAACCAGCAAAAAAATCACTATCAACGAATATAAACATACGGTATAATATTGTAATACTCGTGTATTGTAGATACTAAATGATATGTGATCATCCTCATAAATTACAGAATACCACAAAAGGATATGCATTCGTTCACAGGTCTCAGTCCAAAAATTTGAGACTTTGGCGCTCACTTGCAAAGAAAAGAATAATCTCTTGGCCTTGATCTATACCTAACCATCAGAAAGAAGCTACATATCACTTTTTAAACGCAAAATAGTAATCTTTAATCTATGTTATGCTTGTAAACAAACCATCATCTTTAACTCAGATATGACGTCATTGGTTAAAGCTGATGGATAGTATTGTGCTCTTCAGTCGACCCAACACCATATTTTAGTCACAGTCAAGTTCATAGAATCTATTTGCAAATACAAATTACTATTAGATTATGATTTGCGCAAGTACATCAAGAACTTGTCACTGCAAGGGTGTAACAGTTTGCTTTAGGTAATGTAAATAGACTGCATTTATTCAGTGATAACTTCCATACCTATGACACCATTGGCCAAAGCTGACAGGTGGTATTCCTGTCTTTAATTATGGTGAAAGAGACAATTTCTACATTCTGTAACAGTCACATTATTTTTGCAATAGAAACTGACCACATCTTTTTGGCTGTGTGTTGTTTATATAAGGCCCAAGATCCATCTATAGCAACAAAGTTCTTAGCTTTGGTTCATAACGTTCTTGTGAATTCTTCACTTTCAAATGTAAAAATGGTATTCTTTAGAATGGAAACTATTCAGAAATGTTTTTAAATTACAAGTTGTAGACCACTGGAACATACATATACAATTCAGTACTACTTTCAATTTGCAAAATGAAGATAAATCTAAGTCATAACTGTGAAAGTTAACACACAACGTTTATGCAGGAGTAAGTGCAGAAGAATTTCTGGAAATAATCTGGCAATTTGCAGATTGTTCTACAAAATTACAAGACATTACAGAGCTGTTGAATTTGCATCAACTGTGTCAGGTACTTCCACAGTAAAAGTTGGTGAGGACAATAGTGAATTCTTGAAATAGTAATATCACACAGCAGCCTTATGTTCGAAAGGAACACAATTTTAGATTGTTCTTCCAAAGACAGGCAAATTACCGTGTCAATGTTAGACATTTCAAACTTATTTTTTATGTTATTTACTGATTTGTTTCGATGAAGGTATAAAAATACCATAGCATAAAGAAAATCCATTACTGATATAATCTGTAACATTTATTACCCGCACTACCAACATTGTCACGGTAAGGAAATACAAATCGTTAGGATGACAGAATATTACTTGTCATACAAAAAACACGACTAAAAGAATAGCCAGAGGTATTTTTCTAGCGAATTTACAACAGGAAACAAGCTACCAACTAACCATACAGCAACTGTTTACACGGTAAAATTAACACGCTGCAAATGATATTCAATTTCGACGAGCTACAATAATAATAATATAGAAATAAATAAAACCATTTTTTACTTGTTTTTGTTTATATGTAAGATCGGATGAGCATTCGAGTAATCGATCCATGCTTGAATCGATCACATCCAAGATAATAGATTTTTATCGTTTATGCACTCAAAGTACTATACATTTTTATTTTTGTTTAGTGATATACACTCCTATTATATTAGTTTCCACAAAATGTAGATTTGTTACTGATTACTGAATATCATCATGGATCAAACATATACTGTAAAACATTTTGTGATTTCACATATTTTTGAGTTTGACTGACTCAGTGATGCTAAGACCTTTGGTGTATTCATGCAGGTAGCGTCCTTAAGCGACAGATCTGTGAGTCTCTCATCTATGATCTTTGATGTAACTTCCAGTGGGCGGGGCTTATACTATGGACAAGCATGGTGGGGGGTGAATGGGCGGGTCAATTGCAGGGTGAATTTCCTCCGGCTAACGGCACGTCACGGATTCTACCAAATTACCGAAACATTTTCTATCAACATATACACAAACACATGGTGACATCCCAAAGTTCATCTCACAATCTTGATTTTGGAAGCATATATATCAGTGGCTCATAACCACTATATCGGAATAAACTTCGAATGATACAAGATGTTTGTTTATAACGTATCGTACGGAGAACGAGGTATTTTCATGCTACCACGAAATATAGCAATACACGAGAATGCTACTTTACACCAGATTGCAGTCGTACCAATAACAACTTGTTTATTATGATGCGACAGCTAACCAAAGTCTCAAAAACTAGCACACAAGGAGGTTTGCTAGCAGACGACATTTGCACACAGCAACAAGTGTGCGATCGCAAGTCGATAGCTGTTTTTAAAAGCGACAGGAATGAACTTTGCAAAGCACAACGATACGAGAAGTCGATAGCAGTTCCTGCGATAATCGATACTACGCATGACGTCAAAATGATTTTACGTCACGTTTGCAGGAAGCCTTGTGAAAAGAGCATTACCCGTTCGTGGCGTGTGTGATCGTGTGAATGTGACTGCTGAGTGTTGACGAAGATGGCAGGAGGTGACAGTGACGATTTCTGTGTGAAGTGCAAAGAAGTAATTAAAACTACGGAAACAGTTTTAGTTTGTAGCTTATGGTGCAAGAAATCGTTCCACTATAAGTGTCTAGGCCTCAGTGACAGTGAAGCTCATGCTGTGGCATGTTCAAAACTGGGCATTAAGTTTCATTGCGAAACTTGTGAAAAGAGGTTAGGTATTGAACTCTTCGGAGAGAAAGAACCACAACAACCTGAAAATGTTGAGAAGTGTATAAACTATTGTGTCAACTTACTGGATATCGTTCAAAAACTTGTCAAGGTAACAACTGAAGTATTAAACCATAGCTCGGCAATAAACTCTAAACTAGATGTTGTTCTCAGATCACATGCAAAATTAGAAGAGTATTTATTACAATCACCGACGGGTTTTGGAAAACGAAGTGAAGAGGCCCGTGACAACAGTGCACATAGTGTGGAAAGTGATTCTCCGGATGGTATAACGGAAATTCCCGAGCAAGACGACGACAAGAACACATCCACTCAAAACATTAACAATGAACAGATGACGTTGTGTGCAGCGGAGATTCAACAAAGTGATAACAGTTTGCTTAGTGTTGTTAGTGATTTCTCTGAGCAGTCAGCTGATAGCCTACATCCTTGTCAACAAGAGAACATCGCTGCAGACTGCAGTCCAAATGTAAGTAGAAAAAATCCAGTTAAATTTAAACTAATTGTGTAGTGACAAAGTGAACGGGTAACTTTCAGATAGAAGCCAATGTAAAGAGAAAATAGTATTGAAATTAAATTTAAATATATGCGTAAAATCATTGGCTTGTTCGATAGCTATCATTTCGATGTGAACTGCTTCGATATATATCGTTTGGTCGCCTCCGCCGTGCTATACCATATCGCGTCGTATGGATAAAAGGGAGCATATGTTTCATAGAAGATTCTCAGAGCAAAAGAATGTTCTCTGAATAAGTTCTCAATTTCGAATGAATAAAAACTTCGAAGTATATGCTCTGAGCAGAAAGTTCCTTCTCGCTAGTTCCGCTACTTCTTGAGTAGGTTTTCAGAGTGTCACGCCCACCACAGATCAGCTGTTCAGTTATCTATTTCTTTAAACTAGCCCAGTCAGTCAAATTATTCAGTGTACAGATATGGAGTAGACATCTACGTGTTCAGGAAGGACTGTACTATGTTTACATACTACTTTTACGAAAATTTATTTGATGATGATACAGCAATTTTCGTTATGTGAGAAACTTTGTTATTGAAGTTGGGTCAGCACAATTTGCGAACAAAATTGTAAGAATGCATTACATTTTCATCCGTTTCAACGTGGAACGCTGTTAGAGCTTTTAACACAAGATACTTTCTGTTAAATATGACACACAATGGCCTGTTCTTTAGCGATAGGCCATACGATTTTGCTACTAGAAACAGTGCTAGGAATGTAGTTCAGAAGTTATTAATTTTACTGTTGTGTATACTTCCACCTAACATAACACAAGTTACGATTACGAAGGCAGAAAATGTGTTTCAAATAAGCCCACCGCTTTGGGTTGAATGAACAAGAGCAGTACAAAAGTAATTCAGTATCTTGTATTGCAGCAATATTTATTTTGTGATACAGTCTGTGAAGTCCTGGTATGAACTTCATTTCGAATTAACTTCATAAGGTCTTATTTATAGACACTGATTAAAAACAGTAGTATTTTGTTATGTAAATATGCTCTCCAAACAAACGGGTAAAACACGTAGCTGAATCCACTTGTTTCATTTCTATGTCAGTAATGAAAAATCTCCTCTGACATCACTTTCGTAACTGTATAAAAATGCTTGAAGTGTCACACTTATGATTGTGAAGGAAGCGACTCATCAGCAAAATGTTTTTATTTGCATATACTTTTTACTTCCTCTCGTATTTATTCACGCTAGCCTCTGTATAAACGAACTCTTTTTCCCTTCTAAGCAACAAAAATTGTCATTTTGTTAATTATAAACCACCATAAAACGTAACTTTAATAGAAGTCACTCAGCATGAAGTATACTAGAGAGGTCACTTTAGAAAACGGAGAATGTTCTCCGGCCCTGAGAAACTTCTCTAGTTTTATTCATATGAAATCGGAGAATATTCTCAGTTGTGAGCAACTTCCCCCACACTTTTATCACGCTGAGAACATACTCGGTTGAAGTATATTCTCCGACTCGCTTTATTCTTTTTTATTGGCTTCTAGCACAGGAAAATACTTTTTAGACATCAAAAATTACAATAATTATAAACATACATTTTACAGCATACATTTGTCTCTATTGACTTATGTACTAGATACTTGTTCATAAATTAAATGTCCGTTTTCTTGATACATTTTGATATCTTCTCGTGAAATAAATCTGGCTATGACATATCATACGCTCTCCTGGTTCGCGGAATCTGATTTCAAGCTTCCTTCCAGTTTGTCCGATGTAGACAGCATCACAGTCAGAACATGATAATCTATAAACCCCCGATTCGTGATGTTGGTTAAATTTTTGAATGTTTTGGATCAAACGGCTGCCAACTTTATTGTCTGCGGAAAACGCGATATTTATGTTCCTTTTCTTAAAAATGCTCGCAATCCTGATACTCATTACACCATAATATGGCAACGTTACATACTGACTTTGCTGTTTTACTGCTAGACTATCTTGATTTTTATTGCATTGATCATGTTTTTTTGCGACACTGTCGTAAATGTTCATCACATATTGCAGAGGGTAGTTGTTCCTTGCTATACTCTGAATAGTCTTCAATTCCTTAAGATTCCACAGACAATAAAGTTGGCAGCCGTTTGATCCAAAACATTCAAAAATTTAACCAACATCACGAATCGGGGGTTTATAGATTATCATGTTCTGACTGTGATGCTGTCTACATCGGACAAACTGGAAGGAAGCTTGAAATCAGATTCCGCGAACATGTGGCGTTAGACAGGCGTGATATTGCTGACAAGTCCAACTTCGCAGCTCACCTTATTAATTCCGGACATACCCCTCCCGACCTGACTTCACAGTTGAAACTTTTGCACAGAGGAAATAAGGGGAGGTATCTCGATCTGCTTGAAGAGATGGAGATTTTCTGTAACGGAAGGACACCAGGATGCACACTGCTCAACGAGCAGATAGCAATGAAAAGCACCCACTTCTGGGAGTTTTTTACATCAACCCTGGTATGAGCTCGTCTACACTGTAGTCGAACGGCTGGGAAGGGCCAAATTTCCCTTTATATCTCCGCAGATGCACATACTACATACGAGAACAATATTTTGTTACAAGCAATAGTCCTATTTAACATGCTTTAGTTCGATGGAGCTCATGTTTGTTTCTAACAACGCCACTCTGTAATGTCCACATGTTGTAATTAGCTTTATTTCAATATATGTTTCTTTAAATAAGTAGCGACGTATGCGCCATGTAGCGCTAATGTGTGTATTCCCCATGTCCTGGATTGCAAGTTCATCCCTTGTGCTCATGCGGTAGTTTGGATACAAAGTCACAGTAGCTGTAGTTATATTGAATGACCTATAAGAACCACATATACCAATGTCACCTGGACAATGTAAACGCAATGGTATTAAAAAAAAAGGCCTATTGTTTCTCTCCTATGTAATCATGTTTGAACTTTCATGTATATTTCTATATTCTATGTTTAGACGCAATGTAATCATATTTGAACCTTCATGTACATTTGTATTTTTGATTTTGACGCACTGTACTAACTAAGCAAAGACGGCCAGCATAGTATCATTCTGAAAAACTAGATGGCGTGAACTGCTGTGTGTATCTCTCTCTCTCTCTCTCTCTCACATGCATTGGTGCTTTGTAACGACTTTACCTTTTATGCTAGTCTCAATTAAAAATGTATATATTTTTTAAACAGATAGTATTTTATACGTGATACAATGTAACTTATTTTAACAATTGATGGTGACAAATTTTAAATTTTTAAAGATATGTTTTAATAGCTACCCGCCTGAGGGCGCTGATAAATGGTTATTTTTATCATATAATGCATAATCTGTGTATGTTAGTTGTTAAACTTTAATTCACCTAGAATCAACATTTTATCTTTTTAAGCTTTTAATATGTTTGAACCCATTTCTTTTTTAAACATGTGACAATGTAACTGATTTAAACAAAGAGGGCGCCAGGCACCATCTATGTACAAGCTAAGCTGCGTAGGTGTACGTAAGCGGCTACCTGATTTTATTGTTGTGACTTGTACCGGCAAGACCTTTAAATGTTTTTAAGCAGAGCACATAGGTCATCATGACTTGCAATTCTGGTATGTAATTCTATTTTATAACATTCTTGGTGTATGTAATCTTATTGTAATTTCAATGTCTGACCAAGGTACCTTGTTTTTAACAGCACTGATGATGTCCCATCATAGGGACGAAATCGATATGTTTTGAAGCTAAATAAAAGAAACATCTCACATCGCCTACCAAGCGAAAACCTGTTATTTCATAAATTTACACACAGCCGATAGTTGCTGTATATTCAAGGAGTGTGAAGCTGTTTTGTAGTTACATATTTCAATTAGACATAGTTTTTGCGACTTAAATCAAATGAATACTCTCCCTAATCAAAATAATCTTACGCACATTTAAAGTTGGCGCGGAAGTTTGCCACTACAATGGCCGCCGAGGCGCTCTTCAATTTGTCCGATGTTCGCAGTCGGCCGCTTACGCGATTGTGAGGGCTTGATCGTACTACAGTTCTGCCATCCCCCTCCAGACGGGTAGAAGGAGGCGGAGTCTCTTGAGCACGTGACTAGTCTGCAGTAGCGCATCCAAGCGGCAGACAGGAAAAGCTTTGGTCACTTTTGTTTACAGTTTACGTGCGTTATTGCGTGATTTTTACGTGTAGGTTAGGTTGTGTGAATTCCATTCCCAGAGCAGACTCGGCAAAGTAACATGAAAATATTGTACAGCAGTCTGAACCCAAGAGTGAATTGCTGCCTTCCTTATGTGATTTTAGTAGCCTCAAACGAAACGGAAAGCTTCAATACTTTATTCTTCTATTCGTGATGTAACTACCCGTGAAAAACTACCTCTCACGTCTTTCCATCGAAGAAAATGTAAAGAATGATGCTGACAACATTCTTATACCGATATCCGAATATTAGAGCCGACGTGTGTAATTTATGCCAAGTTTCTGAAATAAAAAAATATATATTTCTCACCATGTGATATAGAATGTCTCATTTGCTGTAAGTGCGTTTTAAATACATACTTTATGAAACATTTATAATTATACGTATCAAAGACATGTGGGCTACAGTCATCTCCCTATAATAATAATTTCGTGTGGCTCGGTGGCCAGGTGCAAGTCTTGAAATTGGACGGCGCTTCGGCGACTTGCGTAAAAGAATGTGTGCTGTCACATGCCTTTATTCTCTTTAAACTCGTTGCCAGTAGCGTAGGTGTGAATTTAAGTTTACTGTTTATTAGTAAAAACACCAGTGGCAGTCAGTCAGCACAGACAGATAAAGACCATAATTTTTTTATTCCTGTTGTGGAGACTATGCTAATTAGAACATAAATCAAATAATATATGAGATAAAATTTACGGTACCGGCAGGCCTGAGTTAATGTTTACACTTTTCCAATTCTATCATTTTTGTTTGTACCTCAAACTGTCCGACTCCTTCAGGCTTGCAATTTATGTAGCCTATTGTAGGGATAGTAGGGAGAAACGTAACCTTGGTAGTACCTACTATGAAATTTCAATAAAATAGGAACATTCATGAGATACAGACGTCAAAAATATAAAAATTAACTTAGAATATAAGATAGCAACAGCTGACAGCATTAAGCTTTTGCATTCTGCCGCTGGGAAGCGCTACTGCAGACTAGTCACGTGCACAACATGCCCCGCCTCCTTCTGCTCTTGTGGAGGGGATGTGGCAGAACTGTAGTACCATTCAATTTACGCTGCGCATCAATGTCTGCTGTAGCGGCAGCTCCCGCCGCCATTTTTGTTCCAAGCGGTGACAGCGTGAACATATGAAAGGCGGATTTTTCTGCTGTTTTTGCTATAAAATGTCGCTAGCTTCATTTCAAATACACTTACCAAAAAGAGAACATATATTTGTATCAAAAATTAATCTCGTCATAATAAGTTATTGTATTATAGTTTGACAAATCGTTAAAAATGTTTTCTGGTATTTGTCCACCTGGGTGTGTGATATGAGCAACTCTTTCGCATTTGACAGCTCACTTTTATGGGATACCACATGCACTACCAAAGCTGCACTAAGCAAGAAATCTCCGTTTTCGAATGCCATAAATTTGCTCAAGAATATACCCAAAGGTCGCTACTATTTTTTCGCCGTATTTTTCAGAATTCATTTAAAATACTTTTTCAATACACAATATATATCACCGTGATAAACTAGGATGCAGTAAAAGACTTATATATATAAGATATTTTAATTCCTCATTGGTCAATTTTACTTAACGGCCTCGGCAGCATACTGTGCTGATGTTGGCAACAAACTTGAAATGCTCTTTGAAAACTCGAACAGGTAGAATGAGCTAAAATAATTTTTCATGTTTACCATTTTCTTGTACGTACACTTGTCCGGCCAGTAAATTAATTATCCTCCTAAAGCGAACATTTCTCGCCAACATTAACGTCACAGTAGCTGTAACTAAAATTAACATCGCAGTAGCTTCAAACATCGTTACGAACCGTATGAACCATTATAACTAGAAAAATAGTGTGCATCATTTAAAAGTAATTAGTTTACTTATTGTCTACATGTTGCTACTGTATTAGTTCATAGCATCGATCATTTGCAAATAAATAAATAAAATCAACTAATAAAATCAATAAATGAAATAAAATAAAAAGCTGTCGTCGTTTACAGCGTCTAGAAATTGTGCGTACCGCAACTACAAATGAATTAACCCACCTCACATAGTTTTGAAGACCTTCACCCTGTTTACATGGGCTCCCAAAACCGGATTTCGTAATCCGATTTCCCAATTCCGCTTTTGGTTGGTCATGTAAACACTCCAAAATCGATTCTGGAAATCCACTTCTCTAAAGCGGTTTTCCAGTTCCACAATCGATTTTCGTGCCCATGTAAACGCAATCTTTTTTGAAGCGTTCTTGGCTTGTCAGATTGTGTTTTTTTGGTAAGAATTTTCGGCAGATATGGACAGAGTGATATTTTCTAATGTGAAATAAAAGTATTAATATTAAGAGTGAGCATGAATCTGCGTATTTAAGTAAAGAAAAATAGCGATTATGCTGACTAAATCGGGGACTGAATCAGCTGTTTTTCAGCCGCCATCTTAAGTGGATTAGGAAATCCGACTCAGGCTGTGCCATGTAAACACGACAGCGAAAAACTGTTTACGAAAATCGGTTTTCGTCTTTTGGAGGTGTGTTGCATGTAAACGTAGTGCTTGTTGGTGTCTATTTGTCAGAACGATAATTTGTTAACCATATTTTACGCCCTTCTGGATCCATTGGAAAAAAAAAACACGAAAACCGTTTTCTGAACGTTTGGAACAATTCGGAGCTGCACAGCCCACCATGTTGAAAGCGAACTGACTGCCCTGTTTTACAATCGCGCGTCGCAGCGAAGGAACAAATATGGCGGATGCGCATGCCCGTCTACAAGGTTATTTTATAAAAGGTTGGGCCCAAAGCGAAACGAAATGCTATTGGTCGTTGAAATGACGTCAGCGGCGAAGCAGCACTGCCAGCGAGGGGCGCGAAGAGGCGCTGCGCCGTCACGTAGAACAACACTAAACACACAAGAGTTAACTGTTTACGCATTGCTTATTACAGTTACATATCTCGTTAAATCCTTCCGACAGCCGAAGAATGCCACTGGCGTGATTTTTGCCTCTGTGATGCCGCTGATTTCTTTCTCTTCAGCTTCATTTGATGTAGCGCACTCCAATAAAAATTCGTCCGTAAGAATATTTTAATGGCCTCCGGCGCCACATGAAGATATTTCTGCGAAATTACGTCGGCTAATCTCTTAGAAATGGTTTTTTTTTTTTTTTTTTTTTTTTTTTTTTTGTGTCACTTCCGTTAATCTCGTTGAACAGCAGCTCAAACTCTGAGATCTGCCGCATCCACTCGTCATACGGCACTAACAAACCTCCTTGTGATAGAAATTCTACCCGCCCGTATTCTGCGAGGTGTTTTGGAGGAGGACAAAGCAGATCATTAGACGACACCCCCAGTGATATCTCATATTTCTCAGTACGGCGTGCAATGTAGCCTGCCAGAAATTTGAATCCTTCAGTTGGCCATTCAACAAGTGTCACACCAGACGGTGCAGCAGCCTCACAACTAAACCTTATGTCCTGGCTCCCTGCTTCCCCTTGTGAGATGGTCATTGCTTCAGAGATTTCCGTCAAAGCGGACTAGATGACAGAAATTGTTGTGAATCTTCTTCCTGTCTCACAGACGAAGTATTAGACAGTGGAATGACTTGGGCATTATTTCTCAGAAGCAATAAACGCAACCGATGTTTTACTTGTTTTGGATCAGGATGCTGATAGAAATGGCCAATACCTCTAATCTCTGCAAACAAATTTTCAAGAAGTCCTGGTTCAGCCGTGCTGTTAACACGAGAGGACTCGCGTGTGCAGAGGTTCCAACTATTACGATTTAATCGTAATTGTTACGAAAATTGTATAAAATTACGAGTTTACGATTGGAGTGGTTCAAATTACGATTTTCAGGTTTAAATAATAATCGGTGTCATTTGTTTCTTTGTCGGCGAAACTCGGTTCCTTTCGAATTCGTTCGACTGATATGATCGACAGAAATAAAATGGTTATGAACACCACCTTCTAGCATGTCCTTGTGGAAATCACCCGTATTGAGAGTAGCTTCCACAAACTCGAAAATTGCGTAGTACGGCATACGTAATGAATCCACAAAACGACGCCATTGTGGAATCTAGCAGCACACAGATTCTGAGATAGCTGATGTATAAAAATGAAAATGAACTTCGCATCTGTGGAATACTTCTTAAGTTTCCAATCTTCTAGTGAGATTGGAGGACTAAAAGATGATTTCAGTAGCTCTCAGTTTTACCCATTGGAAGGTGTCTTTCATGAAAGAGCAGATATCAGATGGTGTAACATTTTCCAATTTGAGGATTCCTGGGGCAAAAGACATTTTGCGGGATTGTCCAAATTGATGAGAATTCTGTTGCTGTCACAAAATAATTCAGCCACTGAAAGAGTTTTTAGCATTGTGCGTAAAAACCTAATAGAATTACGACAAATTCTTAACACTTCAACATTGAATTCATTACTAGTGGAAAAAAAATTAAAATGATTTCTTCAAAAAAGTATCCCGTCAGTTAAAATTTATCGAAAAGCAGTTGAGCGATGCCAAGAAAGCGACTAGTTTGTACTATTCAAGTTTTAAGAGCTCCACTGTAACTTCAGATTCTCTCTCTCCCAATGCTGAAATTTTCATGAATGCTTAAATGAAAGGGGGTAAAATAGGGAGAATGATTTCATTATGCCCAGTAACGTGCTGGAAGAGGAGGATGTGGATGAAGACACTAACTTATGATTTTACGTTATCTTTTGTTTGAGTGCAATTTTTAGTGACTAGCTGCTTTTATAGATCTATGGCCTATATAAATAAATATTAATCTGGAAATCACAAAGTCTAAAATGCTCAGTTCTAAGGAAGAAAAGATTTATCTGTTAAGGCTTGCTCCACGCACCCACACATATTCCTACTGTACACATCAGAAAGATGTAGTAATATGCTGCCCCTATTTCATTTGCATCGTTACAGAAACTGTCCTCACAATTTTGACTATTCATTTTTCACTTACTCCTCTTGGACCCCTTCTAACCCTCCCTCCCGCCTCCTTACTCATACATCTTAGGTCGCATTACTATTTGTCATACTTCTCTGCGCGTGAGGATTTTGCTCACAGTAATTTTAAAACAATCGGCATTTTACCAATTTTAAACAGTAGAATGTTTGTGTTTTCTTATAAGCGCAACTAGAAACACTTATTTAGACATATTAAGTAGATTACAAACTGTTCTTTGATTGTCAGAAAAATACTATACACGCATTCGATCGCGTAACTTTTAAAGGCGCATGTTCTCGCGGATTAATATACACTTAATGCCTAGTGACAAAAGGTCAGAATGAAGGCCAAATAAAAAATTGACAGTAAGAGTCTTTTCTGAAATGGTAACAGTTCCTTCGGTTTCAAATCTGTATTGTTTCACAGCACAAAAACCTTATGCTGCGAATTGGTTTTTTGAGCTGCTCGTTTGTTCCATAGGCACTTGCTAATGTCTTTTTGTCAACGATTCTGGGAGAATTTAAAATGTCTAACGAATCATTAGCATATTAATAGAATTTTCTGTCGTAAAACACACTAATAAACGAAACAAAACATACTCCGTAAACAACAAGCTACTGCAGGGCTACCGCTACAATTGCCGCCGCATGCTTCGGCGGTGACGTCATGCGCAGTACGACGAATTTCTACCTCTGACTGCGCAGTCCATTCGGACCCCCACTGAGCCCGTCTATATCCAGGTGCCCTAGAGATGGGCAAAACCGAGAACTTTCAGGAATCGAGAACTCTGTCCTCGAGAACCAAAAGGAATCGAATACCAAACAGAACTAAAAATTAGGACATAGGCAAATCTACTAGATGCCAGTATTAACGCTCTGGACGAGTTCTGATGTGAAATAGGCGTTCTCAACATTTACTTGAAAAACATGGTTTGGAAATGAAGTGTGCAAAATTTCATATAGATCGGAAAGAAACTATAGATTTTGTGAAAGTCCGTTGGTAAAGTACACTTCGCCATGCACCATACAAAATTTTACGTAGAAGGGACCTTCCAATTGTTCTGATAGTCAACCATTCAAAATTTTATGAAAATCAAAAAATCTGTAGATTTTGTCGATGTCTGTAGCTAAAGTACCCTCCGCCATGTGCCTTAATTCGACCCTAACGCAAAATCCTTTTTCGGCTGATGTAGTCTACCTATAAACAACATACCCGCCTAATTTCAGTTTCATAGGTGAAGTAGTTTTCGTGATTCCGTGTTCAGTGAGTAAGTGTGTAATCATTCGCTTTTACACATACAGAGATAAGAAACATTTGGATGATTTAATAGATACTCAAACCTTTCCATTTGTTTGAAAAATGAGGGCATTAGTGACAATAAAAGATAGCAGCCGCAAGACAAACACACAAACAAACCCGAAAATTTTCGTTTCACTTTTCTCAAACAGAAACGAATACCATAACCGAGAACCCATAAACGAGAGCCGCGAAGCGAGAACTCAAAAGCGAGACCCGAAATCCGAGGCATTAGAGGCGAGAACTGAGAAGCGAGATCTGAAGCGAGAACTAAGAATCAAGTTCTAAGAAACGAGTACTGAAAAGCGAGTACTCAGAAACGAGAACTAAGAAGCGAGTTCTGAGAAGCGAGAACTGAGAACTTTTGTTTGGTAATCGTCATACAAACTTATTAGACTTTAATTCTTTTTTCATTACGCGTATAATAACGAAGATCGGGTACAGTGTTACAAATATAATTAAAGTGAAATGAGGAATATAAATAATGATTGCAACAAAAACAAATATAAAATGATAAAAAGGCATAAATTATTTTGAAGTTACTGCATAACAATAATTAAAATCTCATAGACGAATATTCCAGATAAATGAAGAACGATAAGAAGCATAAATGAGCGGAAATGAAAAGTTACTATGCTGATTGAAATGATCTAGCGAAGAATTAGAATTAAAAAAGTTACTTTGAACCAATCATTTCAATAAAACTAATGATTGATCATGTTTCAAAAAAGATTTTAAAGTAGTTCTGATAATAATTTAAAAATAAAAATCTTATTTGCACGGTCAGGATTCGAACCCTTACCTTACAGCATAGTATCATAATGATGCTACAAAACATAACAATGTTACATTAGTTCTAAATATGTCAACGGTAGGACAATAAATGTTTGTATCGATAATTTCCTAACACTAAAAAGCGAATACTGAAAACCGAGAACCGAAACAGATTCTCGAGAACAACGAGAACTCTTTGGAATCGAGAACTTCGCATTCTCAGTACTCGGTTTGCCCATCACTAAGGTGCCCTATTTCGTGACCCATTACGTCAGCGTGTTGTGGTGTGTGATGTGATCACGGCGCGGTAGTTTTGCGATGTGTGTTGCCATGTGGCGGCTCGGTGGTTTAGAGGTGTGTGTTGCCAGGTGGCGTGCACAATTGTGCCGTGGCGCTCTCTTGTGGTATGACTCGTCATGTGGACATTAGACAGTCACGATACTCCCACAGATTTTTGTTATACACTGCGACAGCAGCGCTCCAAGCGGCCGGCAAGCTATATTTCTGAATACGATAGTTGATGAGTGCGAATAGTGTCATTTAGATTGACGTCAGCATACGTTTTACATTAGGGAACGTATGTATTGCATTATAAATAGGTAATAATTTAAAAATAGCTCCCCATTTGTCTTTCTTAGGTTTCGTAAGATTCCTGATAAGGTGCGAAACTGTACATTACAGGACAGTTAATTTACAATCACACTGTAACATACAGGCTTTAAATGAGTAATTTCATTTTCTATTAATAATAAAAATGCCTAGGAAACACCAGGAGACATGCCCTTTAGCAGGGAGACTTCAATTTCTACGCTGGAACGTTAAGTATTCTTCATTACAATTCCAGTAAAATCGGTGAGGGTGGAACATAGGAGATGTATATAGAATGCAATAAATATGGTATTTAAAATACCAAATCAACCATTACAGCTGTAGCGGAAGGAAAAACGTCACAGACATGGCAATATAACGATACAAGCAACTTAAGTAGTTTTATATTAATTTCCGTATTATGTTTGTTCAAATGTTCAAATGTTTGTATAGTCTATGGGACTTAACTACGGGGTCATCAGTCCCTAAACTTACAAACTTCTTATGAACTACTTACGAACTAGGACGGCACAAATATCCATGCCCGAGGGGGGATTCGAACCCCCGACCGTAGTGGCCACGCAGACCGTGACTGGAGCGCCTTAGTCCCGTTTTTTTTTTTTTTTTTCCGGGCCTCCTTCCTCCCCTTCAACCCGTCCTTCCGCTCGCCAATTGGTGCCTTCTCGGCCCGGCCTCTATGCCTTTAAACAAATATTTCTTTGAAGATAAAACGCGGTTGTCTTTACTGCGTAGCAATACACTACTCTTAATGTCCATTTCTGCATTATTATCGTTTCTTCGACAGCCAAAGAAAAATCAGTTCGAATTGAACGAATAAGTGAGAAATAAGTGTAACTTCGTCATTTTTTTTTCACTTGCTAGAGATAAAAAATCGTAATAAAATAAAAATTTCCAGGCACAGAAATTAGCTCTAATTAACTGAATATGCGTTCTTAGCTTGTGACGCAAAACAGAGATCTTCAGACACATATACAATCCATACCATTCTGGGATGTATTAGCTACATAAAAAGCCTTCTTCGGCGATCAAATAATTCCGGTAAAATTGCCTCTGAAATTGCAAAAGGCATAATGATAATAACTGAAATTCTTCTGTGTAAATTAAAGTTGATTAAATTTCTCTTTGTTAAAGTTCTGTTTGTAATTACAGTATCGTTTTAATCAAGAAATTAGCGTAACGTTCCTTGTACTTTTTCTTTCTTTGGATCATGTCATGTTGCATTGTCAGGTAATGTATGAAATCTTCCTTTCTCTTTGATTCTGTATTGAAGATAAAGTACACTGTATGTCCCATTACCCAGTTGACCGCGTTCCTCTTTGTCCTTGGGAATGGGATGCTATCGGGATGGAGGGCATCCGCTGGCGATATTGTGTGTGGCGAGGTTCTCGTGATGAGGGCCAGTTTTTGCCTTACATACTCCCATATTCCTGCATTTATACTGCAGACGAATCTGTGTTCATCACTGTCGACTAATTGACATGTCGGGCACAAGGGAGAGTCTTGTAGGTGTATCTTATGGAGGCGGGACATCGTCGGGGTTTTTCTGTTGACCGTCATATACCACGCGGCCCGCACTTGGGAAGGTAAGTCAGGGCTGTGGATGTTTTCCCACGTTGTTTTCCAGTCATGGTTCGGGAGTTTCCTTTCTATCACATTTCGTGGTTTATTTTTCCATCAACGCCTGGTATACTTCCTTCACTTTTGTCATTTTCCGTTCTGGGACTTTTGTTCGTAGGTAACTGTATTCGAGTAGGAAATACTGTAAGTGCTGCAAAGCGCGCGACAGATGACTTACATCGATTGGCGGTCGTAGGTCTGCTGGCACAGTTTCTTCCAAGAGGTGGGAAGTCAGACCGTTGGTGGACAGTTTCCATTGCTTGTATGTTTGGCATACATATAGTGCTTGCGCCTTCTTGTACACATCGACGAGATTCAGGCCACCGAGTAGCGTCGGAAGAGTCAAGGTGTATTTAATTTTGAAAATATGTGCGCGACATACAAAGTGGCCAAGCGCTGCCAACATTCTGTGTGCTATGTTGCGTGGTATTGGCAGGACTTGAGCCGCGTAGTTGACCTTGGCCGTGATATACGTATTCGCCAGTGCAACTTTTTGCAACTCATCCAACTTCCGGACACTGTGTTGTACAGACGCTCGAATTTTAGCCAATAACTGTTTATAATTTGCGGCAACGGTTTCTCGAATTGTCTTTCTAAAATCGACACCGAGACATTGCATCTTGTGCACCTCTTGCAAACGGGGATGATGAGTCAAACCTATGCCTTTGCCTATGTTCATTACACCCGATTTTTGCCAGTTAACTAATGCACCAGATGCCTTTTCATATGTCATGATAATCTGCAGGGCAGTGTGGACGTCATTTGCGTTGGTGATCAGGAAGCCAAGGTCATCAGCATAAGCCCGACACGCTAACTTCTGTCCATGTATCTGTAAGCCGTTTAACTGCGCCGTCAATGTCATTAGTAAAGGTTCTATGGCGATTGCAAAGAGTGATGCTGACATCGGGCAACCTTGTCTTACGGAGCTTCTTACGGGGATCATGCCACTTGGCCGTCCATTGACAATCACTCGTGATGTGCTATTCCGTAACAGGTTTTGTATTACAGCGAGGAAATGCACGGGAAAACCCAGCGACCGCATAACTTTAAACAAATACTGGTGGTTGACTCTGTCGAAGGCTTTATCAAAGTCTAAGCTGACCATTGCACATTCAATCTTGCATGCCTCCGCCACTGATATTAGGTCGCGGTAGTCCACTAGCGTTTGGAAAATGGACCTACCTCTGCCGACGCTGGTTTGATAAGGACCGGTGACTTTATTCATTACGTTCTTCATCCTTTTTGCAAGAATACGTGCAAAAAGTTTGTAATCACTATTTAAAAGAGTAATCGGTCTCAGATTGGCGATAGTTGTACTATTTGCACGTTTTGGAACTAATACCACCAGGCCCTCACTGAACTCTTGCGGGATATTAAGATCAGGTGTCATCAATTCATTGCATATCTGTCAGTTTCGTCTTCATGTGTGTCCAAAAGGTTTGATAAAACTCTACAGGGAGTCCGTCACACCCGGGCGATTTGTTCTTCGGACTGTGAAACAGCGCATCTTCCAGCTCGTCTTCAGTCACTTGTGTTATTAGTTCGTCTGATTCCTGAGGGGTAAGTCTGTTAGTTAAATTATTTGCTAATTCTTGAAATGCGTTGTCATCGATAATTTTCTCAGACAGCAAATCCGTGTAAGCAGTTTGAATCGCATTTCGAATGTCATTTTGGTGAGTTAAACGCGAGCCGTCTCCAGTTTGCAATTCCGTCAGTATCTTGGTTTTACTTCGTTTACTCTCACGTGTCAGGTGATAAATTGACGTCGCTTCAAGTCGTAGTGAGTCCTGGATTCGGGATCTGACTTTTAATCCTTCCAATTGTTTCTTTTTAAGGAGTAATAATTTGGCTTTCACTTTTTTAATTTGGGCGTAGTTTTCAATGACTGTCTCGTCCAGTTTGTACAGTTCTCGTAAACTTGAATAATGGAATTCAATGATTCGTTTAAGCCACCAGTTCTTGTCTCGTGAGTACTGTAACATGGCTTTTCGTAATTTGGGTTTGGCACATTGTAGCCACCATTTTATAACCGAATCATATGACCGAAACTTGGCGAGACTTTCATTCCACGCATGTGTGAAGGCCTCATGACAACCTTGATCGTCTAAGTGTGACACATTAAGTTTCCAGGGTCCCTTACTGCGGTACGTACCCTGTTTCTGCAAGTTTACGGTACAGATATAAGCCGCATGGTCTGTGAAGATAGCTGGCCAGACCTCACATTGCAGAATTCGTTGTTTTAGATTATCTGATACATATATTCTATCTAGCCTACTTGCAGAATGATTTGTTACGTACGTGAATCCAGGCGTTGCTCCATACTTGTGCTCCCAAGTGTCGATTAAAAATAAGTCCTTGACTATCCGTTCTAATTCCACAGATTTGCTAAAATTTGGTGTCTGATCTTTGGGTGCAAAACGCAGTTAAAATCTCCCGCCAAGATAAGCTGGTCATACGTTGTTGTAAATAAAGGAAGAATCTCTTCCGTATAAAATTCCGCTCTGCGACGCCTGTTACTGGATCCGGAGGGAGCATATACATTAATTATTCTAACATTGTTAACTGTTACTGCAATCCCTCTGTGATTGACTAGCATTTCGATGTTATATGCCACAATTCCTTCTCTTAATAGGATGGCGGTACCCAAATCCGCACCAGTACCCGGATTGGCGAAGACATTCTATCCAAATATTTTTTCTAAATTAATGTCTGCAACCTCCTGAAGTTATAGAATATCTATATCTGCGGAATATAAAAAATCTTGAATGTGTTGTAACCGGATGGAGCTACGACACTTAATATTTAATGTGGCAATTTTGTAGGCCTGGCGATCACACATGTATGGATGTGAGATATGAAAGATCTACAGATTAATAGAAATCAGAGTCAGCGTCTTTCTCCGCGTCCGTGGTTTCCATGGCCGAGGTATCTGTAACAGCAGGATCCGTGGTCACTACGTGTCCTACGTTACCAGCATCCCCGGAAGCATCTTCCAGAACGGTGTCCTTGTCTACATTCTCTACCTCGTCTGACCAGTCCACACCGGGGGCAAACTGAGCCGACACTGTCTTGCGTGGATCCTGTTCACGTGACTTCTGCGCCGGTTCATCATTGTGTTTGGGAGACGCCTTGTTAACTATTACCTTGTCAGTGCCTGCTTTTAACGGCACGGCAAGTTCTACCTGTTTATGTGACGGAGGCTGATTCTGTGTAACTGCAACAGTGGGTGGCTTTTCGGTAATTTTATCCTTAACTTGTTTCGCGTTTTCAGGCAGTGGAGCTGACTTCTCCGCAGCTCCTTCTTGCGCCAATCTACGTTTCTTACGTCTGCGAGGTGACTTAGCAGATTCATTGTCCTGCCTAGTCTCCGAAATCGCGGACTGAGTTTCTGGTGTTTGTCAGCTGTTTCCTCCGCCCCCATATTCTCTGTACGTATTGCGGTGTCTTCCGTTGTCTGTGTGGGCGACTGCTGCACTACTTCAGATTCTGGTGCCTGTTCTGTCGTACTTTCCGAAATTTCCATTGGTGTTCCTAAATCGTTCGCGACGACATCGCTGGGCAAGTCATCTAAACAAATGTCACTAACCGGTGGCGCAGTCAGTTGACCACGCGCCACTGCTACATACGTTTTTGGCAAAATCGTCATTTCTGAAGTCTTAACAGTGTCACCGGTTGGTAGCTGTGCAATGCGTCGTTGAATACACTCAGCACGCACGTGACCTGGCTTATTACAAAGTGCACAGGTCTTTGGTTGACCGTCATACATAACGATACCTCGAAAACCGCAGACGTTTATATAAGACGGAATGTGACGACATAGCTCTACTTTTAACTGCCTTACACCATTCAGCACGGGAAGTTTATGTGCGGAAGACCACCTCTCGGCAACATTACTGAGAACTCTGCCATATGGAGCAATGACGGCGTCTATTTCACTTGCAGGTACCTCAAATGGCAACTCAAAAATTCTAATGGTTCTCGCTCCAAAACCGACATGGTCGACAGTGACGTTACCTACATTACCATCTCTGTGGTTAAATTTCAAGGAGCCACCTGTGTCTAGAACGACCTTCTCGCATAGTTCGGAAGATGTCAACTTAACGAAAATCACACTATTTACAATCGACATGTGGTATCCAATAATGTCCTCTAATCGAATCTTTGCAACAGCAATCAACCAATCTTCAAATTCAAAAGAAGTTATTCGGGAAAACTTTCGTTCGAAAGTGAACTTCAGAGTGTCTCTTCTACTAATTTTATCCATTATAACCTTTCCATATCACCGCAAGCGCTGGCGTGAGCGAGCAGACTTACCCCTGCAGGAAGTAAACAAATCGCTGCCGCAGCGAAGCACCGCACGAGCTGCGTACACCGCCGCTGCCGCAAGCAGACTGCCACGCAGACCGTGACTGGAGCGCCTTAGTCCCGTCGGCCACCGCCGCCGGCTATTATGTTTGTCTCTCGATGTTTTAATAATGCTTGTAACGCAGAAATTATAATACCACAATAATTATAAATTATTTTAACGCTCCTTTAAACTTTATTAACTCACTATAAGCTTATTTCGGCCTTAGGCAATCATCAGGTGTTATTACTTATAATATTGTTGTTGTTTATTTGCTGCCCAATTGATTATAGAAGCTGATGGAATGCTTATCTGTATATGTGCAGCAGCACTGGTTATTAAATTACAGTAAGTATTTCGTAAATTAGGTACAAAAATCGATTACAAATAAACATCACTACTTCGGCGGCTTGTTCACCGCTAGGAGCGCTAGTGTCGCAGCAACTGTCAGTTGGTAACAACTTTTACAGCAGTGAGTGTCGCGACTGTATATGTTAGACTGTGCTATTAGTTTAGTTGCAAGGTTTATACTGATTTTTGTGGTCGGTCTCGTGGTCTGTACGAAAACAGTGATCATTTTAAGTGATTTAGGTTAGGTATAGGTTAAATAAGAAGTTTTTGCTAGTATGTGAGGGCGCGTAGCGCCCGAATCTCCGGTTCAGAAATGCACAATGGATTTACAGATTTATTTATTTTATGACCTATACGAAACAGTAATCAAGTGATTTTAAATATTCATTTTATTCCGTTTTGATTTATTTACATAGTAGAACTGTAACGCTCATTCTTCCTGGCTGCTGGTACGCGAGTCCAGATTGGCAATAGGGTTGCCAGATCTCCGGGCGCCGCCCGGAGTGCCCGGGCTTGGAATGAATTCTCCGGGTCTACGGGCCAATCACTCTCATCTCCGGGCTTGAATGTAACCTTCATCTTATTTTTACGACGCTTTTTAAGTACCATGCTCATGTAGCGACGATCTACATCGAACTTAACGTAACTTAAACTAAGGACGAACACCACATCCATGCCCTAAGGAGGGATTCGAACCTCTGGCGGGAGCAGCCTCGCGCACTGTGGCAAGACGCCTCAGTGCTCTCGGCCATTCCCGGCCGGCTCCTCTCTAGTAATTATGAATAACTTTATATAAATGTCAATTTCTTATTGCAACAAACGCTACTTTTCTATTCTTCCTCTGAAAACTTTTCATTGTTGCGTCGGTAGTAATTGGCTAGCGCATTATTAAGCAAACACTGTTGCGGCAACGTGTCAACTGGCGACATCTATTATTTGTGTTCGTTCGTCCAGTGTTTGTTATCCGTTTCCGGGCAATTTTTGGAATACTCGGATCGTGTGTGAACAGACAAGCTTACATTAACTCAGATTAGTGAGTAATAACAGTGAAATGAAGAGACGATATCTAAGTTCGTTCCGTGAAGAATGGTTGCAGGAAGAAAATTATAAAGAGTGGCTACAAAAAGTCGATACTGATGAGTGTATGTGTAAGTGCAGAATATGCAATATCTTATTTACTGTTAAGTACGACGAAGTGAAAGCTGTGAATAAACATTTAAAATCAGAAAGACACAAAGCGAATATTACCACACGAAAGAAGAATCAGTCGCTTCTTAAATTCTTGCCGAAACAATTTTCTGCAGAAGATGACAAAGTCACTGCAACGGAATTAACTTTGACTTACCATGGTGTGAAACACCACCATTCTTACAATTCTCAAGATTGTGGTACTAAGCTAAATCCTTATGTTTTTAGAGATTCCTCGGTGGCAACGAAAGTAAAAGCGAACAAAAAGCGAGGCATTAGTAAAAAATGTGCTTCCGCCTTATGCTAAAGAGAAGCTACTAAGCGAATTAAAGCAAAATGTTCTGTTTTCATTAGGTTCAGACGCTTCAAACAAGGGCAATAAAAACATTATCCGATAGTTGTAACATACTTCTCCAAAGATAAGGGAAAATGTAATGAAGTTCTTGATTTCTACGAAGATGTTAACGGATCTGCAGAAGCCATCTCAAACTAAAATCCATTTTATTGGAAAATGGTTTGACACTAATTAATGTAGTTTCGTATTCAGCTGACAATGCATCAGTTAATTTCGGGAATCACAATTCTGTCTTCAGAAAAAAGAAAATGAAAACTTAATCAAAGCCAATTGTTGTTGTCATATTGTACATAACTGTGCTAAGTTTGGATTCAAGCTTCTAAAATATGATGTAGAAACTCTAGTTCTTAAAATATATTCAGACTTTTGTTCACCATCAAAAAATTCGGAGGAACTAAAAACATTTTGCGAGTTTGCTCAGCGTGATTACAGCGAAATACTGCGACACCCTGTAGTGCGACAGATGTATTATGTAGCACGGGATGAGGAAAAAACACATCCCCTAATTTGGAAGTTTATTAGTTCACAACAAGACGAAATAAGCGAGTATTCGCTAACACTACCAGAGTGCTTTCTGTATTTTTTTAAAAGCAACTTTACCTGTTGTTTTGCAAAGCAATCAGACTTTAAGAAAGAGGACACACTTTCCACAGATGTTCACGAGATTATGTTGGAAGTGAAAAAACAAATAGAAGGTCGTAAGGAGGATAAGTTTTATGGATTTGAAGTTAATATGTCTTTAGAACACCTTACAGAAAAAGAAAAGAATATTGTAGTAAAAGAGCGCACACTTGTTTACGACAGGTTAGATTTGGCCAAAGTGGGAAAGAAATGCCGGACGCGGTGGCCGAGGGGACTAAGGCGCTCCAGTCACGGTCTGCGCGGCCACTACGTTCGGGGGTTCGAATCCCCCCTCGGGCATGGATATTTGTGCCGTCCTAGTTCGTAAGTAGTTCATAAGTAGTTTGTAAGTTTAGGGACTGATGACCCCGTAGTTAAGTCCCATAGACTATACAAACATTTGAACATTTGGGAAAGAAATTGAAAATTAGTTTTGATGGAAACGAACTGTATCAGGAATTTTCTGTTTTGAAGTCTGTAGTATCTAATCTTGATAGGAAGGAAACTAATTGTTTCGGCCGCAGTGGCCGAGGGGACTTAGGCGCGTCAGTCACGGTCTGCACGGCCTCTGCGGTCGGGGGTTCGAATCCCTCCTGAGGCATGGATATTTGTGCCGTCCTTAGTGTAAGCTAGTTTATAAGTAGTTTGTAAGTTTAGGGACTGATGACCCCGTAGTTAAGTCCCATAAGCTATACGAACAGTTGAAACTAATTGTTGTAAAGTGTGGAGCGAGTTTTTTTAACTTGTTCTACATCTACATACATACTCCGCAATTCACCGTAAGATGCGTGGCGGAGAGTACACTGTACCACTACTAGGCATTTCCTTTCCTATTCCACTCCCAAATTGAACGAGGAAAAAAAGAATGCCTATATGCCTCCGTACGAGCCCTAATTTCTCTTATCTTGTCTTTGTGATCTTTACGCGAAACGTAAGTAGGCGGCAACAAGATCGTACTACAATCGGCTTCAAAATTGCGGCCCTCTAAATTTCCTCAACAGAAATTCACGAAAAGAACGTCGTCTTTCCTCCAACGATCCCCAATTGAGTTGCCGGAGCATTTCCGTAACACTCACGCATTGGTCGAACCTACCGGTAACAAATCCAGCTGCTCGCCTCTGAAACCGCCTCTATGTCTTCCTTCAAACCGATCTGCTGCGGGTCCCAAATACTTGAGCAATACTCAAGACGTGGTCGTACAAGAGTTTTATACGCGGTCTCCTTTACAGGTGAAGTACATCTTCCCAAAATTCTCCCAATAAACCGAAGTCGGCTGTCTGCCTTACTCACAACTGTCCTTACATGCTCGTTCCATTTCATATCGCTCTGCAATGTTACGCCTAGATATTTGAACGACGCGGCAGCATCAAGAAGCTCACTACTGATGCTGTATTCGAACATTATAGGATTGTTTTTTCTACTCATGCGCATCACCTTACTTTTTCTACATTGAGAGCTAGCTGCCATCAATATAATCATTGTTCAATATAATGCAGCACGTCCTCGCAATTCCTGTCAGTAACGCGCACGTTGAACGAGTGTTTAGTGTAATGAGTGCATTATGGTGGGATGCTAGGACCAGAATGTCCGTTAAACTTGTGAAAGCCGAGATATGTATTCAGATGAATTTGAAAATGAGATGTGAAGATTTATACAACGTGGCTCTTAAAAACAAGTCTCTTCTGAATGCAGCGAGATCATCAGCAAAATATGAGTAATAAGGTATGTGCCAACTGTAATATTTTACTACTGTTACTTTTATTTGCTTCAGTGTAGGTTCAATTAGTGGTAAACTAGTAATGGAGGCATTAGTAAGTGATTGGTGATCATATATAGTAATAGAAGTTAATTTTGTTGTGTTTGTAAAACTTGTGACCGTAATGATACACAAAGATCTGTTTGACAAAGTCTGCCCCCAATTAGTCAAATGTACAATCAGAAAAAAAAATCTACTGTTTGAGTGTCTTGTGGATGGCTATACTGCCCGCGGTGAACGAAGGCGGCCGAGTTCAGGCACGTCTTTGCTGACCAAATTTGTTCCGCTAACTAGTTTCGGTGATTACACCATTTTCAAAGCATAAAATATGGGGCAAGTTACATTATATACATTTTGGTAACTCAAGCTGTAAAAAAATCTTATTTTATCCAATTGACTCAAATACCTAATAAAAAAATTAAGACACCGTTAAAAAGACACTCAGGGCCGGCGCAAGGCACGTGCCAAACGTGCGGCCGCACGGGGCGGCACTTTCCGAGGGGGAGGGGCGGCTAATCTGCCGTCCGCTTTTCTCCCCTTTAGGACAAACTCAACATTCATCCCCAAGAGGGGTTTCGAAACCAAACCTCAGATGGAGTGGCTACGGGAATTGTGACATGGCGCTTCGACTACCTGTCGGCCGCCCCTGTTGAAGAAGGGGAGGGAGGAGGGCTGATTTCTTCCTCGGCACTGTGGCAGCACCGTCATGTTTACGCCGGAGGGACAGAGAGGAAGGGAGCAGTCTGGCGTGTACGCCAGTATTCTTATGAGTGGACGCTGCCACGCGCCTTGCAGAAGACAAAATCAAATTTGGAAATTCCGCGATTATGTGTTAAGCCTGAAGCAGTTTTGGTAAACCGGTCAATAGCAGTTTGCGAGTGTTTTATTCTTCCCGTATTATGGGAAAAATCGATGGAACATTACTACAGTCAAACTTCTCCAACACCTACTATGGCTACAAGTATTCCGAATGGGTAAATACGCTGCGAGTAATTACGAGGGATAAAGATATTGGTAGTAAGCCTGCCATAAGTTGGGTTTTGACGTATTTTTCAAAATTTTTGCTATCCGTTTCTGAGTGATAGACGGACGTTTGATTTTGAGCCATGAAACACCTCTCTCCACCTCCATGAACAGTTAAACTCTGACCGGCACTTTGTTTGACAATACTACTCGCATACTATTACTTTGCAAACATTTATTTACTGTATACTGTTTTCCGATGAATACATTCTGTTCGCAACCATTGAAAAATGCCGAGCGGGATTAGCAGAGCGATCTAAGGCGCTGCAGTCACGGACTGTGCGGCTGGTTGATTAGTGTGAAAGCTTAGGGACTGATGATCTTAGCAGTAAAGTCCCATAAGATTTCACACACTTTGAACATTTTTGTAAGTTCACAAGGCTTATTAAAATTAGCTAGATTTCTTCAGTTAGGTTTGACTCTATTTTTGAGCTGGTGCCCAGCGACTGTTTTGTGCAAATCTGTAGAGAATGTCACAATCAGTCGCAATTTTTGTTTTTCTTTTCCAGATCTACATAGATTTCGGGCACAGTGTGGCTATTCTCAATGCTCTAAGTTATGTTTACATCTATACCGTCATGCTGAACGTAACTGCCAACATGGCGGTGTAGATGTAAGTACATGTTAATGAACTTATTTTTGACATTTACTACAGATCTGTTTAAATAAAATTCTCCAAACGCTATAAAAAAAACGGGGAGGGGGGGGGGCGGCAATTTAACAGCTCGCACGGGGCGGCACTTGGGCTTGCGCCGGCCCTGAAGACACTGCACTGCACTACGCTAAAAATTAGATGTTTTGTGCAGCTGGAGCTACGAAAATGTATATAATGTAACTTGCCCCATATTTTACGCTTTGAAAATGGTGTAATCACCGAAACTAGTTGGCGGAACAAATTTTGTCAGCAAAGTGTACAAATATGCATTTTTCAAAATTTATTGCTGCCGAGGATCGCCTCACCAAAATGTATGAAGTATTTTTTAATTACACATTGGGCACGGTAGGTGGATGCGTGAACGTAGATGGATCAATTTGTATTGTAAAAAGTAATGACAGGTTCTTAAGATATCATGTCAGTGTCCAAATCTCCCGCAGTGCACTGTTATTTACTTATGTCACGACAGTGAAGTAATTTTCGCGTAAGTACAACATAATGGAGAACGAAGCACCAGTCACTGCACTTCCCTGTCGGACCTGGCCACTGCGCTGCTGGCTGTCAGAGCTCAACTCTCGCCGTACGTAGTATACTGTAGCACTGTCGATCAATTCACTATACAATTCACGATCGTTGTTGATATCCTGTGCTTGGGTGTATAATGTTTAATTGATATTACACTAATTGCGAAACGTGGGTGTTCGGAAAACTGGTTTATTCGAATAATCGAACTGTACAGTTTCATTTGCCAATAAGTAATTTACAGTAAAGTGTCAATCGATATGAAGTGGTACAAGGATGGTTGCTTGACCATTTTTAAAGTTCAAAACAGTTTTTTAAAGTAATTTATCTTGCACCTTTACTGAATGGCGGCCATTTTTATTCGTCTACGTGCGCCGATTTTTCAGTCTGCAGACATTAGCGAAAATTTGAATATCTCGGCACTGGGTTAAGTTAAAACATTGCAATTGACATGATTGTTTTTAGAAAAGTGTCCTCTACAACATTGTCTATTACACAAAATAACCTAAATTCAAAAATAACCAGTCAAAATGACCTCCAAAGTTTGGTATCAAAATTTTTAAAAATCCACTTTTTAGGCCCAATAATAACATACAAGGAGTGACTTATGAGAGTCTATTTTTTCCTGTAGTTAGATATCGTACACTACTAGCCTCATATAGAGCAAGAACACTTACAAATGTTTCCTTAATTTTTTATGAATTTTTGAAATTTGAAAATTTTCATTTTTTGTAAAGTTTGAGGCTAGTTATCTCGGATGGGAATGAATATAAAATTATGATTTTTGCGCAGTTTGTACACCTATATGATAGCAACATGCTGTAAAAAATTTCAACACTGATATGAGTGTGAACAAAGATATGAATTTTTGAAAATGAGGAAATAATTCACATTACTATACAACTGATCTTATGACTTACCTGTTCATGTGTGATATTGGTGGAATATAATAAATTATTATTGAAGCAAGGTACTGAATTATATACAAAAAGTGGAAACATCACTGAAATTAACATTTATGTTATTTCGACATATAGTACTTTAAATAAATTAATTGAGAAATAAACATCCTTCGGGATGCGACTATTCCTGAACCTGGTGCTGAATGTTAAGAACACTTATTTCTTCTGACAGCTTCTGTGATGAAGAATAATACGTCCCAGTTGCTGTGGTAAGTTCAAGCACTGAAAGTTTCCTTAAAACATTTTTCATTGGTATCCAAACTTTGCCACTATTAGATTTCTTGAATGATGTTCTTGGGCCAGCAGGGTGGTAAAAATGCACAAAAACGTCATTGTTTTCCAAACTTGTTGTTTAAACCTCGGCAAGCCACCACTGTCCATCATACACACATGCTACTATGTCATTCAACATTAAAGAGAGAGATGTAATTTTACTGACACAATGATCCTCACAAATTTCCGTTTGTGATGTTACATGGCATTTTTTCAAGTTTTTTGTAACTGAACCATAAACTGTTTTGTAACACACTTCACTTGTTATCTTTCCAACAGAGTTATTGTATTCCAGTTAATCTCTCAAAATTAATTACAAATTACACACAAAACAAAGCACATAACACATTCTACACTCTCGAAGTATGTACATCCACTATAACAGAGGTTTCAGAACAGAATGACTACAACAATTCCACACCCAGCAGTAATGTACTTCTACAATGCCACACCCATCAATAATTTAAATCTTTATTGTCAATAAACCTAAACGTAAATGGGCATTTTTATTACAATAGAACAAAACCGAAAGCTCCTGTTGTTTAATATTGTATTATTAAAAATAAACTAAATGAATATTGTGTGATATATTTAGTTAACCCTGTCACAATTAAAGTTTATTACACTGAAACAATAAACCATTAAATAGGCATCAGTCATAATAACTGTTGTAGTGTCATATGAATTATTTCCTCATTTTCAAAAATTCATATCTTTGTTCACACTCAGATATCAATGTTGAAATTTTTACAGTACATTCCTATCATATAGGTGTACAAACTGTGAAAAAATCATATTTTTATATTCAGTCCCATCCGAGATAACTAGCCTCAAACTTTACAAAAAATGAAAATTTTCAAATTTCAAAAATTCATAAAAAATTAAGGAGACATTTGTAAGTGTTCTTGCTCTATATGAGGCTAGTAGTGTATGATATCTAACTACAGGAAAAAATAGACTCTCATAAGTCACTCCTTGTATGTTATTATTGCGCCTAAAAAGTGGATTTTTAAAAATTTTGATACCAAACTTTGGAGGTCATTTTGACTGGTTATTTTTGAATTTAGGTTATTTTGTGTAATAGACAATGTTGTAGAGGACACTTTTCGAAAAACAATCATGTCAATTGCAATGTTTTAACTTAACCCAGTGCCGAGATATTAAAAATTTCGCTAATGTCTGCAGACTGAAAAATCGGCGCACGCAGACGAATAAAAATGGCCGCCATTCAGTAAAGGTGCAAGATAAATTACTTTGAAAAACTGTTTTGAACATCTCAAATATAGGGCAATCACATATAAAAAAATTAAAATATTTTTAAAATGGTCAAGCAACCATCCCTGTACCACTTCATATGGATTGACCCTAAATGTATTTATAACAACAGGCATCTCTTTTAGTACAGTAATAGTCTCGTATTTATCTCTCATAGAAAGGACAGAACTATTACGTTTAATCATTTTATGCCCTCAAGTTTGCTTCTTTACGCGACAGCAAGTGGTCGTAACAGGGAGCACATGGAGCCAGTGAGAAGCTCTTGGCGGTGGCGCGGTGGCGCGCTATCCTTTACAGTGCGCGGAGCCGCAATCGGCAAGTCTTGGAAGGCGCAGCTGTTGATGTGAGCAGCTTTGATGCTGCCGCCACTTCTGCTGCCACGCCGACTGAAGTGTGCCGATTGTTGACCCACAGCTACTGGCGGCCTGACCGGTCAGCTGCGGCATGTCAAGTGAAGGCCACCCCTAGCAACGTTCCACCAGGAGAGGGGGGGATACTTGCTGGGAGGGAGGAAATGATTAGTTTTTCCTTTTAGAATTCACGTGTAATCCTGGTTGGGGGGGGGGGTTAGTCATTGTCCAAGGGGGAGGGGGGCACGTCTGGTCTCCGGGCCTGCCTCGAGTTCAATCTGGCAACCCTAAACTGAAGAAGTGTTCATATCTAATAGTTCAGTGCAAATGTAGACTTCAAAGAAAAAACAAACTTCTGTTGAAAGAACGCTATCGAAATCAGAAGAAATAGATTCACAGTCAGCAAATACATCAGTAATTGCAATAGGAAAGTTTGTGACCATGTGCACCATCCATAAATCAAGAGAAATTGCAAAGGAATATAAGGCAGTAGCAAACCAGACACAAAGAAGACCACTAAGGAGAAACATACTCAGGGAGCTGCAACAGAAAGAAAAGAACCCTAGCAACAAAGAAGAATAGCAGCCACACCTCACATACCTGCACCCAGCAATAGCTGACCGACTAGAAGAGCAACCACCTATGAGAAATCACAATTCTGGTGTGTGAAAAACGGAAGCAGCACAACCTAACAGCCGTGCAGGGAATGTAAACATTGTTCCAAAACTAAATGACTTCCACAAAAACAGGAAGAAAGGCAAGGTCCTCACAACATTACTAACTAATATGTGTTGTATTAGAGGTAAGGTACTCAGACACTTCTGTGGCGACGTGAATGTTGATGTTGTGCAAAGGTTAATTCAAAATCAGATAGATGTGTCTGTTTCTAATAGATTTGTTTTGTACACATAACATCTGCTGCAACAGACATGAAATGGTATACTGGTATCTTTATTAGAGATATCGAATAGCCAAAAACTGATTTAACTACATACTATAAAGAGTTAGATGCAGAATTAAGTTACATAAAAATCATCACTGAAAACATAATAGTTTGAAGCTTATATTGGTGTCCTGATGGTGACTGCTACATTTTGAAAAATCTGACTTAGTGTTTAGAAAAATATGAAATATAAAACAATTTCCATACCTGAGAATTTTAACATAGAAATGTTCAAAACCGTGGATGAACTTTCAATAATCTAAGATCACTTAATGTATACTGTTCTGAACTTTATCCAACATGCAGAGCTACACAGGAGATGCATTTAACGGTTGCAAGGCAGTAGAGCAAATTATAGCTCAAGAGTCTGCACAAACAATACATGGCTTTGTCCCAGTGAATTGAATAACTTCTATATTAGTTAAGGAAACTGAAACTAAAATAGAAGCAACTGACACATTTGCTATGGAATTGCTTAATGCCTTTGTTAATTGGTATATCATACACACTGAAATTAAAAGAACACTCCCAAAATGATAAAACTTGAGTATGGACTGCTACTGACTCTCCAATTACAATGTATAAAACCACAAGATTTTACCTACAAACTACTGACATTCATACTTAACAAAAATTTTTACTGTCTGTAGGACAAACAGCTATCACACAATTTCAGTTGTACATTCTGACAGTTGTCAAATGTGGATTCTGTCAGGGTAAAAATACCACTATAGATGTTTAGAAATTATTGATCAGACATTAACCATCTTTAAAAAGCGGAATGTGGTACCACTTGCCTTACATGATTTAAGTAAGGCATTTAATTTCATTCTCTATGATGTCCTGTTAGCAAAACTAGAATGTAATGGTGTATGTAATCTAAGATTATCAGCAAAAGTTTCATATCTTCACAACAGAAGGCAGTTTGTCACAGTTAAAAATACTCTCCCCAGTAACAATAATTAATACTGGGGTACTAGAATGTTAGATTCTTGAGACCTCCTCCATCATCACAGTAATTGATGTGCCTTGTTACATAAACAGTACGGTACAGTTATATGCTACGCTGAAGACACGACTCCTCTCCACTCACACAAGAATGTCGGAGCCTTAAGTAATTGCATACCGTAATCATTCAATTTCATCCTCCACTGGTTATCACGAAGTAAGTTACTGTATAACCCAAATAAAAAAAAAAAAAAAAATTAAAATAAAACAGCTTCTCTTAGGGTTGCCCAGTGCCATAAAAAATACACATTGAAACTTTTAGGACTCTATATTAATTCACAACTCAACTAGGAACAACATATAGACTAGGTGTGTGAAAAGATGTTGAGTCACCTTTGGAAACTTTTTAGACTAAGGACTTTTCAGACACATGTAACTTTTGGCCTTCCTCTTTGTAGACATACTCCTTACATTTTGAGAATTCTGAAAATTCAGAATATTACACACAAGGTGTAAAGGACGCTCCAAGCAGAACTGCTGTCCACTGTTTTCCAGGTACAGGCTGTTGACTGCTGTGATCCTATATATTTGTGTAATATATGGGAAAAACCAGTGGCATGAAAGGTCTTGTCAGGGTACTTTTTAATGCTTAAATCACCAGAAAGAGGGTATATTTTCACATAGCAAAACAGAGAAGCAAAAACTGGTAATTCACACAAAGTAAATGCTCCAAAGATTTCAACAAACTGTCACTAACAGTTCAGGCCATACCAATTTAAATTCTTAAGGAAAGACAGCACAGCTGCCTATCTGACAACCAGTTCTACTGTTAAGACTTATATTGCCTCAGTAATGTTGAAACCAGAGGTGCCTCCTCCTCTCCTGCCCCCCCTCCCCCCACCTGAGATATTAGGTTTTGAATTCCTAGTTTATTATGTAATAGATATGGTTTTGCCATTTAATATTGAAATTATATTTCACATTTTGTAAATTCTTGTATGAAGAGCCCCCCCCCCCCCCCCCCAACCACGCAAGGCTGGCCAAAAGAACTCATTTTTCACCCACCCTCCAGAAATTTCAATGACGCAGTTGGCATTATGACACTCCCCCCCCCCCTCCCCTTGGGCACCTCTGGTTGAAATTTTTCAGCAACTGTACTAGCTGTGCCTTTTTTTGCACTTACATGGATCTACCATTTAACAAATGTATAATTTTGTAAGTATAAGGAACAGCAGCTGAATCCACTAATGGCTCAAGTTTCCTTCTTGTGTTTGGCACAGTGTCGTGATTTAGGGAATGGCTGCTGCATGTGACACTAGCCAGTCAGGTGATAGTACATGACATGGTTACGATTACAGGTCAGTAATTGAGTGGACGAAGGAACACACAAGAACCTGTCAACCTAGAGCAGGAAGAGCATGACCAGTGAAAAAAGTTAAACCCTCTTTCACATGCATCTTCGTGGTAACGAAGTAAGATTTTAGACATGTATGTACCTCAGGAGACTGTTTTTAGCTGTATGAAAATAATAATGGTTATTGTGAAGACAAAACATCTGTTATCAGCTAATATTTGATTGGTTGCCCCATCTGCACTACAATTGGTGAGCTCTGGGCATTGCTACTTTACACGGCAAGTAAGCTTTTACCCCTCTAACTAATGAATGTTGGTATGCATAATTCATATAAATTTATAAATTCTATTTATTAGTTGTACTTGCTTTTTCAGTATACTTTGTACATACATAATAGTATTAAAATTAACTATCTTTTAGACAATGTGGCTTCTTCTTATAACAGCAACAACAGAGATCATTTGGCTGAGAAATCTTCTTGAAGAATTTAACATATTTATGTAAGCACCAATAGTTTATGAAGATAATCAGTCATCTATTAGAGAAGTGTGAACACAGATGACTTAAGCATGTAGACATTAAATACAATTTTTCTATGTCAGCTTTATAATGGTCTTTTGAATGTGCAATACATCAGCTCTGAGGAACAAGTAGCAGATATTTTAACAAAGGCAACTCCAAGTGTACAGTTACATAGACTAAGTATAAAGATGGGGCTAATGAAATTATTAAATTGAGACAGGTGTTGAAGTATTGACAATTTAATAATTATATTTTGTCTTATTTTCTCCTTGTTTTTGTATGTATGCTTTTCCTCTGTGTTCTTTCGGTTTTGTGCTGTATCTTGTATTATTGCCAGTACTGTGGTAAGAATTGTGTTAAATTATCTGCTTTAATACTTGTCTTTTCTAGAAATAATAACAGAACCTAATAACACACAGAGACTCCAGACCAGTGATCTGTATAAAAACTGGATGTATAACTCTGGTATCTGAGCATTGAATTGCAGCATGCCTGCACATTCATATGTTTTGCACATGATTTCGCATTGTCCGCCATGTTTAAATTTGGCAAACGAGTTTCCATCAATTATTATGTGAAACTGAAACTAAAATAGAAGCTAGTGACACATTTGCTATGGAATTGCTTAATGCCTTTCTTAATTGGTATATCATACACACTGAAATTAAAAGAACACTCCCAGTATGGACTGTACTGACTCTCCAATTAAAATGTATAAAACCACAAGATTTTACCTACAAACTACTGACATTCATACTTAACAAATGTTTACTGTCTGGAGGACAAACAGCTATCACCTAATTTCAATTGTACATTCTGGCAGTTGTCAAATGTGGATTCTGTCAGGGTAAAAATACCACTATAGATGTTTAGATATTATTGACCAAACATTAACCATCTTTAAAAAGTGGAATGTGGTACCACTTGTCTTACATGATTTAAGTAAGGCATTAAATTTCATTCTCTATGATGTCCTGTTACCAAACTAGAATGTAATGGTGTATGTAATCTAAGATTATCAGTAGAAGTTTCATATCTTCACAACAGAAGGCAGTTTGTCACAATTAAAAATAAACACTCCCCAGTAACAGTAATTAATATCGTGGTACTAAAATGCTAGATTCTTGAGACCTCCTCCATCATCACAGTAATTGATGTGCCTTGTTACATAAATAGTACAGTTATATGTTATGCTGAAGACACAACTCTTCTCCCCTCACACAAGAATTTCATCCTCCACTGGTTATGAAGTAAGTTACTGTATAATCGCAAAAAAAAAAAAAAAAAAAAAAAACCAGCTTATCTTAGTGTTGCCCAGTGCCATAAAAAATACACATTGAAATTTTTAGAACTCTATATTAATTCACAACTCAACTAGGTAGAACATATAGACCAGGTGTGTGAAAAGATGTTGAATCTCCTTTGGAAACTTTTTTAGACTAACGTACTTTGGACTTTTCTGACACATGTAACTTTTGGCCTTCATCTCTGTATAAAAACTGAATGTATAACTCTGGTATCTGAGCATTGAATTGCAGCGTGCCTGCACATTCATATGTTTTGCACATGATTTTGCTTTGTCCGCCATGTTTAAATTATCAATTTGCTTGCTTACCTATTGACTTGGAATTTATTTAAATATTCGATTTTGTAGGCTGATATGGGAACGGAATCGAAACATTTTCTTCTCTTTTTCTTTAAATGCTTCTTAGCAGCCATGTTTGAATTTGGCAAGAAACTAAATATGAACATCTATGGCTGGCACGCTAAGACAACTGAAGTTCGTCATCCAGATAGTAGAGAGATCAATGCTTCAGACACTAGCATTTTTGTAAAAGCAATTGAAACACAACGCTGCATATGACATTAAGGTTACATATGACATATTATTTTGGAGGTTAGGTGATACCAAACAGTTCTGCTTACCACTAAACAAAATATAAAGTGGAATCGTAATCAAATTTCAAAATTTCTGGAAATTTATCAAACTTTTCCAGTATTACAGGACATTAAAAATCAGGATTATTAAAATACTATAGACACTCAATTTAACCAACTGTTTGATGAATTGAAGACGGGAGGTCTCTTGGGAGATGTGGATACCAAACAGCTGAATAAATTTGGAGACAGAAGATTGGGGTACTCGAAACAGGTATTAAAGTGTTTTGAAGCTATCACCTGTTGCCAAATAACACACTGTAACTTTCAATTTTGTTCTTGTCAAGATCACCATCTTCATGACAGTATTCTGTTTCCTTATTTTATCCTCTACCATGTGCAGTAAGGTATCAAAATTTTTTTATGTCCTTTGTATTATATTTCTATACACAGAAGGATCTTCACAGGACAATTCTCTCAAAATATTTGCAGGAGCACCATATTTATCCATCCTCACAATCCACCTTCTTATCCATTGTCTTTTATATTTTCCTACATTTCCATTTAGCTTTTGGTAGATTAATTGTTCTTTTAAAACTGTTGCTAGGAACACAACGCCAGCATTTATTACTTCCTGGGACAATTTGACTCGACTGGTGGCTACTTTATACGCTGTATATGACACGGGCTGCACTTGAAAGCGACAAAAACACCAGTCTACCGTTCAACTTGAGGCGCTCCAGTTTCGGAGCAGCGACTTTGTTCACTGTCCTTGTTTACACAGAGTGAATTTTGCAGCAATGTCCAAATACAGCAGTGACTAGCGACCAAATACACTCCCTGTAATATACCCTTTATACACCACAACTTTGAGATGCACGGATTCTTTTAAATGAACTTCTTATATAGTGTGAGTTTGTGCGTATGTTGTGTGTTGTTAATTTTTTGTTTTAATGTGTGTGTGTGTGTGTGTGTGTGTGTGTGTGTGTGTGTGTGTTGGGGGGGGGGGGCAGACTTGTAGTGAGCTGATTTTTAAATTTGTTAGTAATTTTATGTTTAGTGTTGCAGTTGTTAGTGTGGAGCTATTTCATTTTATTTTTAAGTTATTTTTTTGGAGGCTGGTTAGTATCCCGAGTTTCATTTGATGTTAATATAGGTCAAATAAAGTGTCAGATGCCATTTTTGTCAATATTTTAGTGGTGGTTTATTTGCGGAATGTATGTTTTTCCCGACTGTTTTTTGTTTTTCCAATAGGTTTGTCGTTTTTTTTCTACTTAGAATGCTCCGTCCAAAAAAATAAAAAAAAATTCTGGTTAGTGGATTTCATTGGTTTTATGGTAACTTTTGCTTGTTTGTATGAGCATGTTAACGAAGGTTTTTGTGATTCTGTTGCTCACCATATTGATTATGAGTATTAAGTCATTGCCAGCATGTTGACAATGTCATGGGTCAAACCTGATGGTTGGAATCCTGGTCTTCAATTATGCTGAACAGTTGATTTTGAATAACATGCTGACTGATAACAGCATCTTTGTCTGATAGTTCTTTATTACTTGACAATGGCTGTTCATCCCTAATATCTTGTATGTTATGCAGTCTGTCTGTCTATCATGTACTTATGTTTATCACGCACACTTAGAACAACAGATTACTTTACTCTTTATGCAAATGTGAATAGTTATAGCTTTCCCTACGTTCAGAAAGCAGATAATAATATTTATTAATAATAGTCTCTTGTGATGATGCTGCTGCTGTTGTTTCTTCTGTCCTTGCTATATTAGACTGGCAAAGAAATTCGCCTTGTGCAAGACACCTTGTTTTATTTTTATTATGCAGACATTCTTTGGCACTTACTGTGCTATCTTATGTGAGTTTTTGCCTTTTATGTTTGAAATAACATGTTACATCTTTTTATGGTGTAGTGATTAGGATAAGTTGTTTAATTTGAGTAATATGTTGTATATATTAAGCCTACATTTGTTTACAATACCTGCATAATGTTACTGTGAGGATTTGCATGCTGCCCTTATTCCGCAATGAAGAGTTTTTACAACTTGTTACCTGCAACAAAAATGTTTTTATTTCCAAAACTAACTGATTTATTGTACTTTTGCCTGGATTTTATTATGTAATGTAATCCTTTGCAGTTGTTTAGTAATTTACTTTCACCATAGCTTGATAGTAAGCCTCTAAACAGCCACATAGGACTGTATTTCATCAATTAGTTTTGGAAATAAAAAATGTTTTGTTGTTGAAGATGACAAGCTGTTAAAAAAAAGGCCCCTCGTCATTGCAGAATAAGTGCAACATGCAAATCCTGACAGAGACATTATGCATGTATTGTAAACAAATGTAGGTTTTTCAAACAACTTACGGCCATGCTGCCAGGTGACATCCACCACCGCCAATATTTCAACAGGAGCACACCCTGTCATTCTCAAGGCACAAGGAAGTAATGTGCAAGTGAATTTAATACCTTAGTTTGCAATGGGTAAACAAGGAAGATAACACACGTGGTGCAAATAAATAATCAACACAACCAAAGATGACAAACATCAGAAATATTGATAATGACTATTAATCAACAGGTGAGGGCCAGATCCCAAGCAAAATTTAATTTCAACAGCTTCCTTAATAACTCTATCCCAATAGGTGGAAGTGGCTGCCAGAAAGTCTATGTTGTATTCCATAGGATGACCAGTGACAAGACAGTGTTTTGTGACAGCACAGTTGCTCAACTGTTGTAAGCATGTGTGACAGTTGTATTCAGTACACCGGTCCAGATTGTCTGACCAATAAATATGTCACAACTATGAGGAATACGATAGACACCAGCCTTACACAAACCAAGATCATCCTTTACAGATCCCAACAGAGCCTTTATCTTAGAAGGTGGCCGAAAAACACATTTCACATTGTATTTTTGCAAAAGAGAACCAATCTTGTTAGAAATGCTTCCTGCTTAAGGCAAAAAGGCCATACATTTAAGTGCCACTTCATTACTATTGCCACTCACCCACTGCACAGTAGGCAGATAGCACAACACACATTTTATCTGCCTCACTATAACTACACATATGAAAGGTGACCTTGTGATGGGAGACGTCAGGTGACAAACTTTCAGAGTCTGAAATGGCATTGGTCCTTTGAACCAAGGTATGAAGTACTCCTTCACACTGAGCTTAATGGTGACAACTATCAGCTTGCAGATAGAAATCAGTGTGAGTAGGCTTCCTATAAACAGCATGGCCCCAACATACCATAAACCTTCCTTAAATTCGCTTGCACATTGCATCCTTGAGTGCAGTTCCGCCTTAAGATTGGCAGGGTGTGCTCCTGCCGAAATATTGGCAGTGGTCAACGACGTCACCTGGCAGCATACCCATAAGTTGTTTGAAAATTCGTAATGCTGAAAAAGGTTATGGTTCACAAATGTAAGCCTAATATAAGTTATACAACATATTCCTCAAATTAAACAACTTAACTGAATGAGTATGCAATTAAAAAATCTGTAACATATTATTTCAGAAAATGAAAGGCAAAAACCCACAGATGATGGTACAATAAGTGTCAAAATGTGTCTGAATGACAGAAATAAAATGAAGTGTCTTGTGAAGGGCACAAAATTATATAGAGCAGGCTGTGTATACATCATGAGCTGTAATTGAAGAAGGAAAGTATGTATATGGGCTTTGTAACTAACCTAAGAGTAACTCAGTGTACTTCTTTTCAGTGTGAGCAGGAGTGGGAAGAGCCCAGTCGCCATGATGTATCAGTAAGCATCATTAAAGTGGTGAGTGCTGTACTCCTTTATTCCTTTTTACATTTGTGTTCTACTTATGCTGCCATGTACATAATAGAGTAGTAATTATTCATTTGTGTAGAAAAAAAATAAGAGTTCATTTTTTGATTTTGAATGGAAATCACGTTTTGTTCTGATAAGAAACACCTAGCAATTGACGTTTCAATGAGTCGAGTAGAGAAGTCCAGCTTCCATGCAATTGTAGTACTGTCGAGTGTGGCACTTTTGCTACGTTGAGTTTTGTAGGTGCATGCAGCACCCAGTGAAGTGTGGCTGGCTGCACAGGCTCAGCATTTAACCGTGATGCTGCAGTTAACCACAATATAATTTTAACGGAAGTATACAAATCATTTGATATATTGCTGGTGACAATTACAAAAAACATAACCTTTCCCAATTACCTATGGATGGTATGGTACAAAGCAAGATAGTCTGCTCTTATAGAAGGCTTTATTTGATATTTTAAAAACGCTCATTAGTAAGACACCCCTACTTCTTCTTAAGTACTTTGGAACTATGTGAAAGTTAATCTGGACCATATGGTATCGGATTCTGTGGATTCTGAGCAGGTGGTATCAGACATTGTGATGGAATAATCTGCTTCTTTTATTTATAATGGTGATACAGTGTGGAGAAAATGTAATTTTCCAGTGGATTTGTGGCGGTTTTTTCTCCCACCTGGCTGAACTACTACAACTTTTAACTGTAATATCTACTCTCTTTATTGTCCTCAGGAAACCAGGTTTCCAGCAATGCAGACCCCTGCCCTTCATGGCTACAGGGGATATTATTGTAATCACAGCGTGTATGACAGTCTCAGGTGGAGTGTGTGTGTATGTCCTCACTTTGGTTCATAGTGAACCTGTGCCCCTTCAAACACCATTAGAAGCAGTGGCTGTGGAAATCACTATATGTAATCTCTACCTCCCCATAGATGGTGCTGTATCTCTAAATGTTCTGACTGCACTTAAACTCAACATCCCCCACCTTTTTTACTATTGGGAAACTTTAATGCCCATAGTCCTTTGTGGGGTAGTTCCACGATTTCTGGCCGTAGTAGAGTTGTCGAGAACTTAACATTTCGACTCGACATCTGACTCTTAAATACAGGTGCCCCCACACATTTTAGTGTGGTGTGGCATGTTCTCAGCTATTGATTTATGGATCTGCAGCCACAGCCTTCCACCATCTGTCTACTGGAGAGCTCACAATGACCTGCGTGGCAGTGATCATTTTCCTATCACTCCCACAGCGTCAGTTCCCAGGTCTTCTGCCCAGGTGGGCTCTAAACAGGGTTAACTTGGAAGATTACACACCTGCTGCCATCTTTGGACCTCATCCCACTCTACAACATTGATGTGATGGTCCAGTGTGCCTCACAAACCATTTTTCTGCTGCAAAGCTATAATTCCTCACTCCTCAAGGCACTCGTGGTGGAAGACAGTGCTTTGGTGGTCACTTGAAGTCGCTGAGGCCATTAAAGATCACTGGTGGGCTTTACAGTGATAAAAGTGCCACCTGTCTCTGGAGCAACTCATCAGTTTTAAATGGGTCTGTGCCTATGCTCACTAATTAATTAAACAATGTAAGCAAGAGTGTTGGGAGGTGTCCATATTCACTATTGGGTCAGGTACTTCCACCCAACAAGACCAGGCATTTAAAGGGGTGCCAGACATCAGTAATAATCCCTGGGATCTCCACAAATGGGGCTATAATTATGTACACATCCAGCCAATCTTGCAGAGATGTTTGCTGAGCATTACACTCACGCATCTGCCTCTCAGAATTACCCCCTGGCCTTCCGTATATTAAAGAAGTGGGGAGAATGCAAGCACGCCTCTTTCACCACTGGGAACCTTTTTCATTTTCGTTCATTTATTTTCCAAGATTGGGTACTGTGATTTTAATGGACCTCCCATTTCGAAAACATAAGCAAAATCCACCATGTGTGAGGTACAGTCCACCAACTTCACTGGCCAGCACAATCTCCAAACTTGTCTCAAATCGAGCACATGTGGGATATGATGGGGTCAACCCATTTATGTGAACAGATTTAGAATAATGGGCCCCAAGACAATATTTGCCATCTGTATCAGGGGTGAACACAACACAGCTTATGAGCTGCATATGGGTTTCACTTCAGTGGAGTGAGGCTGTTGTTATAAAGAGTAAAAAGTGACTCCCACTTTTGTAATACCAATGAAACTTCCTTGCTCAGACCTAGAACTGTGGAATTTCATTATCGATTTGGCAGTACAGCACTGTATCACTGTACCAGTCTTGAAACAGCACTGAGCGAGATGTGGCACTAGTTTGATAACTGTTAAACTGGTTGGTTTCTGGACGTTGTAGTAGGAAGTGGAGGAAGCCAGCCCTGCCGGCCGGGATCTGTTTGACTGAACAGCTGCCAGAATCAGTGGCAGCATTGCCATCCATAAAGGTTACACCATGCACATCAGTTCCCCATGGGCTATTGATGTATAAATCTAATCATTTCATGTACTCCGTATGCACTGTTTCAACAGTAAATATTGTGTGAATAGGAAAACCCCAAGGGGAAGTTTTGCTTCTGGCATTGTATTGACTATTAAGTAGGCTCATAATCTGTGTTTTTTTTGTTGGCTGTTTCTCTATGGTCAGTTGTTATTAAAATGTGGTGAGTGGTTTAAACATGTGAGTAGGACTCATAAAGCAAGAGTGATCATGCATAAGAGATTTAACCCTCCATTACAAATACAAAATCACTGTAGAATTATATTAGAAATTAACTACTGTAGGTGTTCCAGCAACATGAAATGTAAAATTCAGTATGTTGTCATGTGTTTTGTCCAGTATTGTACACTGTGCCAAAAGTTGTAATAGTTGACTTGTAGCAATTTATCTGTTGCTACTGTAAAAAAGTTGAATTTACCAACCTCTTCTTAATCACATCTGCAGAGAGAACAGACTGCTACAATGTGGATGCTTCTAATGACAGCTGTGATTGGATATGAGGTGTTTTATAGTGTTTGTGAGTCTTCTGTGCCATTGACTTTTCCTGTACAAAACATTTGGAATCAATTCTGGCTTGATTGTGGTATAATCATTGCCTTTGTATTTGGAAATTTTTTGCCATCCTGTGTTATATTTCTCTGTCAATTTTGTTTGATAATGGTACTTCCACATGTCTCCTCACTCAGTCATTGGTATGCCACAGTTGTTTTTACCCAGTACAGTATGTGGTAACTTCACAATTCATGTTAGTTATTTGTCACCATTAGCATAGCAAAGATATATACAAATGCAGCACTGACCACAGTAGTGCAAGTTTATATGCCAACTAGCATGGCCGATGATGAGGGTATCGAAGAAGTGTATGAGGAGATAAAAATCATTCAGAAAGTTAAGGGAGACGAAAACTTGATTGAGATGGGGGACTGGAACTCGGTAGTAGGAAAGGGAAGAGCAGGAAATGTAGTTGGTGAATATGGACTGGGAAAAAAGAATGAAAGAGGAGATTACCTGGTTGAATTTTGCACAGAGTACAATTTAATGATCGCCAACACTTGGTTTCATCAACATGAAAGAAGGCTGTATGAATGGAAGAGACCAGGAGACACTGGAAGGTACCAGATTGACTTTATAATGGTAAGGAATAGGTTTAGAAACCAGGTTTTACACTGTAAGACATATCCAGGGGCAGATATAGACTCTGACCGTAACTTATTGGTTATGAACTGCAAATTAAAACTTAATATCCTGGAGAAAGGTAGAAAAGTCAGGAGATGGAACCTGGACAAATTGAAGGAACAATAGGAGGTTGAGAGTTCGAGGGAGCATTAGGCAAGGATTGGCTTAAATGGGGGAAAGTAATACCATAGAAGAAGATTGGGTAGCTCTGAGAAATACGGTTTTGAAGGCCGCAGAGGATCATATAGGCAGAAGAAAAGGCCTAATAGAAATTCCTGGATAACACAGGACATATTGAACTTAATTGATGACAGGAGAAAATATAAAAATGCATCAAATAAAGCAGACAAAAGGGGGTACAAATGTGTGAAAAATGATTCACAGGATGTGCAGACTGGCTAAGCAGGAGTGAGTAGAGGACAAATGCAGAATCATAGAAGAATGTTTAAACTAGGGGAAAGATAGATACCATCTACAGAAAAATAAGAGAGACATGTATGAATATAAAGAACTCAGATGGAAAACCAGTACTAAGCAAAGAGAGGAAAGCTGAATGTGGAAGGAGGGCCTATACAAAAGAAATAAACTTGAAGGCAGTATTCTAGGAATGTGAGACTAAGTGGATGAAGATGAGATAGGAGATATGATACTGCAAGAGGAATTTGACAGAGCGCTGAAGGATTTGAGTCAGAACAAGGCCCCTGGAGTAGTTGATATTCTGTCTGAACTGCTGATACTGTTAGGAGAGCCACTCATGCGAAACTTGTTCCACCTGGAATGCAAGATGTATGAGACAGGGGAAATACCCTCCGACTTAAAGAAGAATATTGTAATTTCAATTCAAAAGAAAGCAAGTGCAGACAAATGTGAAAATTACATAACTATCAGTTTAATAAGTCATCTTTGCAAAATACTCACACGAATTATTTACAGACAAATGGAAAAACTTGTGGAATCCTACATCAGGGAAGATTTAGTAGTAATGTGGGGACACAGGAGGCAATACTCACATTACAACTTGTGTTAGAAGATAGGCTAAGGAAAGGGAAACCTACATTTTTAGCATTTGTAGATTTGGAGAAAGCTTTTGACTATGTCAACAGGAATAAACCCTTTCAAATTCTGAAGGTAGTGGGGGTAAAATATAGTGAGCGGAGAGTTATATTCAACCTATACATAAACCAGGCAGCAGTTATTAGAGTCAAAGGGCATGAAAGGGACACAGAGGTGGGCTGGGAGTAAGACTGGGTTGTAGCCCTTCCTCAATGTTGTTCAGTCTGTATAATGAGCAAGCGGTGAAGGAATGCAAGGAGGAATTTGGGGAGGGCATTAAAGTTCGGGGAGAAGAAATAAAAACTTGTCAGTTTGCCAATGACAAAGTAATTCTGACAGAGACAGCATAGTACCTTGAAGAGTAATTGAATGGAATGAGCAGTCACTTGAAAGGAGGGTATAAGATGAACATTAACATGGGTAATGGAATGTAGTGATCAAAAATTGGGCGAGGCTGAAGGAATTTGATTAGGTAATGAGACAATAAAAGTAGTAGATGAATTTTGTTATTTGGGTAGCAAGATTATTTATGATGGTCGAAGTAAAGAAGATATAAAATGCAGAGTGGCTATGGGGAGAAAAGTGTTTCTGAAGAAACAAAATTTGTTGACGTACAACATTAATTGAAATGTTAGGAAGTCCTTTCTAAAACCATTTGTCTGGAGTGTAGCACTGTATGGGAGTGAAACGTGGATGATAAAGACTGATGTGTCCATGGAGTGCAGAACGAAAGAAGAAAAAAAGAAGGGGGAAAAAACCTGTAACAATTTATATGGACTTTGAGTTAATCCACAATGCTAGTCCAGTGTCTTAAGTAACCAAAATTAAATCCTGGGTTTGTACAAATGTCTGCCTAGGTGTGTTTGCGTGTGGATATGTGTGAGTGTGTTTGTATTTGTTTACCTTCCTTTTTGTCCCATAAGGTAAGTCCTTCCACTCCTGGGGTTGGAATGACTCCTTTTCCACTTCCTTAAAACCCGTATCCTTCCCTTTCTCCAATCCTTCCTTCCTCTTTTTCCTGAAGAAGCTGCCAGTGGTGGTGAAAGCTTGAATGTTTGTGTTTTTATGTGTGTTTTATGTTTCTATCGACGAGCCTGTACTTTGGGTAAGTCAAACAATCTTTATTTTATACATATTTTTCCCACCAGGAAAGTCTCCTATAATATTAGTATAAATCTTTATAGATAAGGGATTGTGTCCGTGTGTTTGTTTGTGTGTACATATTGCATATAGATGTAGAGTTTTGTTCCAATCTTTATGAAATTTTGCACACGTATGCTTCAATCCATGAGAATAGTCAACGTAAGAGTAAGGATCATGTACAGCATTTTGTTCACGAGATATGACGTATTAATGATGAGATGCATGAAAAACTGCTGCAACAAACAATAATGTTGCATGTTTCCTCCTAAACCACTTGACTGATTTCAACCAAATTTGGTACACATTCCCTACCATGAGGTAACAATGCTGTCAGAATAACAACAACATACAACACTTGATTCAGGAGATATAATGTCGTCAACAATAGGAGTTGCAAGAAACTGCAACATAATACAAGACTTTATTTACACACTGTATGAGAATGAAAGTACTTATCAACTTACTTAAACATAATTTTGAACCTTTATTAGACTTTTACTGCAGACAAGCACATCAAAATAATAAAAGGAAAAAATGTTTCCCGCTTATTACTTTTTCACTGTTCATGTATGAACACTATGGCATTCGGTATGACGTTACAGTTTATAATTTCTACGCTACAAATTGTAGTTGCAGGAAATTTTACAGATAGTATACACACATACAGCTGAATGTAATTTCGAAATTGTATCACCCCATCACACATCAGGTTTTAATCTATTACTTCTTTATAACTAAATGGGTTCGCAACAGATTTTACCAATGTACAGCACTTACACAAATGAATATATAACTGCAAAATTATAGAATTGTAGAACATATAATTCAATAAATATGAGATCATATATACTGCGATGGGTAAAAACCTGCCACATCATGCACCTCGTATGTATACATTTATGTATTTACCACTAAAACATTCTTACTTCTGTACAAGGAAAGGAAGAGAATGAAATAGTGTACATCCAATGTATACCTATTACTTCCAACAGATCTAGCTTTGAACTTCCAGAGACTGTACTCACCAGTGAGAATTGGGTTTTCTATTAAAATTAATAAACCAAACGACAATGTATTCGATACTGTGGAGTAACTTTGTCACTTTCTCAGGGGTATGCTTTCCAAAGAAATTAGACTATTCATATTAGATTCTGGGAAAGTCACAAGAAATACTGTTTATATTAAAGTAGTGAATTAAATGAATGTAGAGTCTTACTTATCATTTGTATTTTGATTACTATCTTTCTTTGTTTGGGTACTGCACTTATAATTTTGTACATTATGCAAGACAACCTTATTTCTTATATATTCTCTGATACATAGAACATGTTAGAAAAAAGGAGAGAATGGATAGGAGAAGTAAGTACTCAAGAGTTGAATAAATAAATAAATACCCAGGTAATGCCGGGTTTTCACCTAGTATGCTATATGATGCTTGTACCGTTCCACATTCATAGCTGTTGCCACGGCCTTGAAAGGCATTTGTCAGAAAGATTGTAGGCAGAGATAGTGGACTCTCTGTTTCTCTGTGATTGTGCTTGGCAATACTTGTCATACTCCTTCTGTCATCTTATGTTGCAGGAATGTTCACCTTCAGAAGTTTTGAAAGCGATTGCCGAGGAAGGAGATAATGAGGAAGATGAAGGGAGGGCAGTGATTGAGGCTGGCAGGAAGGTGAGTTACATTTTCCTGCAGCGTGGTGACTCCAGGCACACCACCTACTTTTGCACAAGGACTGTAAGGAAGAAACACAAAATAACTAACATTCCATGCCTGTGCTTGCAATTTCAGGGCTAATTTTAAATGACTTGCCATTGTGATTCTTATTGTTTTGCCTGAACTTTAAATGCAGATTAACCTCTTACAAAAATTTAGAGATGAGAATCCATATACAGATCACTGACATATTGAGAGAAATTATACTGGAATCTGATGCCAGATGAAAGCATTGCATCAAGATGGTGGCAAGCTTTGAATTCAGATAAAAATGCAAACAAATCCTTTCTTCTTCTTGAAATCTCTATGGACAGAAAACATTGTATGACCTCCAAGCTGGAGCTACTAATTCTTGACCACTGGCTTCCATCCCCTCCCCTCCCAAGGGGGGATGGAATTTCAGAATGCAGATGCCCCAGTCTCACATTTTGCTGACATCTCTTCCGTCCAACTGTTGCAGGCAGTACCGTTCCTTGCAACTGTCACCTCATTCAGGCTACAGGTTTACAGGTTCAAGTTGATTCCCTTGGGTGGAGTGCAGTGTAACATACCTTGTGCAAAGGCATCACCATTTGTTCTCACCCTGCCTGTGCACAGTTGCCAGGAGATGACATCTGCAGGAGTATGGTAAGATGTCATTGCAGTCATCCACCTTTGTCTGTGTAATTATTAACTTGTGGGCACTTCCTTCTCTTTGCCTTCTCAATATTTCTACACATTCAACTCTTTTCATCATATTAGTAGTAGTAGTAGTGGTGGTGGCGGCATTTAAAGTAAATTATAATTTCAGGTATTGATTCCTGTATTCATTGGATGATCTCTTTCAGTGTCTCCCTCATGTGTAAGTAGTATTTGAGCATCATTGGTGGCTATTCACAGCTCTGTATTTGTGATTTCTCATAGCATACATTTAATTAGTAATTGAGATTTTAACTGTGGTTTCTGAGTCTCAGCTGGTTATGGGTGCCGGTATGACACAACACGAACATATGAGAATTTGTACCGGGGGCTCGTGCTTACTAAGCAGGTGCCCTAAACCTCTGCGGCACTCGTAGGCTTAACACACCTGCGAGGTCTACCTAAACACGAACCCCGTCTGACCCAAAGATTTATATGTCATTCTACTTTGACTATTAAACTCCACTACTCACATTTGGGCCTGCATTTCTGCCAGATGCCTTGTCCTCGTGTGCGTCCACACTGAAATAAGCATCAAAATATCAGACCCGTCTGAAAGAACAGCTGCTGCAGTTCTTAATTTCTACACACCTTGTTGAGATTTGATGCACTAACAGTGCTAACAGGATAGCGTATACCTATACTGCTATCGCTGGACCTCCCCACTCGGCAACATCGAGACGGTGGTAGAGTGTGTCATACAATCCACTGTTTTGGCTGCAGCCCACAGTGGAAGGCAGTGCCGTGGCAGTCACCGGAAGTCGCTGAGGCCATTAAAGACTGCAGGCGGGCCTTATAGTGATGCAAGCAGCACCCCTCTTTGAAGCACCTCGTAGCCTTTAACGGGCTCCGCACCTGTGTCCTCCGACTTATCGAAAGACAGAAACGGAAGTGTAGGGAGAGGTATGTCACCACTATTGGGAAAGGTACTTCCACCTCACAGGCGTGGAGCAAAGTAAGGCTTCTAAAGGGTACCAGGCGCCAGCAGGTATCCCTGGAATCTCCGTGAATGGAGTTATATGTATGAACCCAGCCACACTTGCAGAGATGTTTGCCGAGCATTAGGCTCGCGCCTCTGCCTGGGAACTACCCACCACCCTTCCGTACATTAAAGGAGCATGTAGAACACCAGCCCATCTCCTTTACTGCCCACCGCACTGACACTTATAATGCTCCATTCAGTGAGTGGGAGCTACTCAGTGCTCTTGCCAATGTTCTGACACAGCCCCTGGGCCTGATAGCATCCGTGCCCAAATGCTGACACATCTCTCAGCAGAAAGCCAGAGTAATCTCCTCAATCTCTTCAACCACATCTGATGCGACACGGTTTTCCCGTCACAATGGTGAGAGAGTACAATCGTCCCCATGATCGAACCTGCAAAAACCCTGTTCGTGTCGATAGCTGTTGACCCATCAACCCTACCAGTGTCCTGTGTAAACGTTTGGAGCATATAGTCAGTTGGTGGTTGTGTTCGATTCTTGAGACTTGCGGCTTACTTCCACCATGCCGGGATGGTTTCCACCAGGGTCTGGTGTACTCGGAGTCCGCAATCCGCACAGTTTTTCCCAGGCGCCAACATCTTGCAGCCATCTTTCTTGATATTCATGAGGCATACGATACAATCTGGCATACTCGATACCTTACGTGAGTGAGGTCTCTGGGGATTGCTCCCAATTTTTATAAAGAACTTTTTAGCCATCTATACATTTTGAATTCAAGTTGGTGCCTCCCATAGCATTTCTCATGTGCAGGAAAATGGGTTTCCTGGGGGCTCTGTTTTTAGTGTTCCATTATTTTTAGTGGCCATTGATGGCTTATCGACAGCAGTTGGGTCATCAGTATCCCCTTCTCTTCATGCTGACGACTTTTGTGTCTCTTTTAGTTCCTCCAGCACCCTAGTTGCCGAATGCAGATTGTAGGGAGCCGCTCAGAAGGTGCAGTTCTGGGCTCTTGCCTATGGCTTTCAGTTTTCTGCCACCGAGACAAGTGTTATGCACTTCTGTCGGTGTTGGACTGTTCAGACCCAACCTGAACTTTACCTTGACGACCACTTACTACAGGTAGTGGAAACCCATAGGTTTTTAGGGCTGGTGTTTGACTCCTTGCTTACTTGGCTTCTCCACATTCTTCCACTGAAATACAAGTGCTGGCACTATCTCAGTGTTCTTCACCACCTGGGGTGCTGATGGCTCCACACTGTTATGGCTACACATAGCGCTGGTACAGACATGTGTTGACTTCGGGCACCTGCCTATGGTTCTCCATCACTCGGCATCGGGCTAGCTGGACCCCATTGACCAATGTGGAGTTCTCATCATGACAGGTACATTCTGTACCAGTCCAGTGAACACCTTACTTGTGGAGGCCAGGGTCCCAGCTTTGCGGCTCTGCCCCCAACAACTGATTGCGTCCTATGCAGCTCGTGTGCTCAGCTCACCAGAAGCATCGTCTGCTTTTATCCAACATGGTTGTCTGACCCCAATGATGACGACAGAGATCAGGTCATAAAATTGTCTTTCACATCCGGTCCCTTCTGTTGGAAAATGAGTCTTGATGGCTGCAAAGCCACAGCCACCCACATCCTTTGCTTCAGAGGGTGAGGTTGAGATCCACGCATCTCCTGAGGATCTCGCATTAACTGAACCACTAGACCATATGGTATCTGATTCTGTGGATACTGAGCAGGTGGTAGCAGATGTTCTGATGGAACAATCTGCAGCTTTTATTTATCATGGTGATACAGCATGGAGAAAATGTAATTCTCCAGTGGATTTGTGGCGGCTTCCCTCCCCCTCCCCCTCCCCCCTCCGGCTGAGCTACGACAACTTTTAACTGTAATACCAGTTCTGCATTGCCCTCCAGGAAACCAGGTTTTAATGGCTATAAGGGATATTATTGTAATCACAGCATGTATGTGTGTATGTGTCTGTCTTCACTTTGGTTCATAGTGACCCTGTGCCCCTTCAAACACCATTAGAAGCAGTGGCTGTGGAAACCACTATATGTAGTCTCTACCTCCCCACAGATGGTGATGTATCTCTAAATGTTATGGCTGCTCTTATTACTCTACTCTCCCCCCCCCCCCCCAGAGGGCCCGCAGGTCTTTTGTGGGTGTGTGTGTGTGCATGGAGCCCCGAGACGAAGAAGTCTTCCTTCCCGCCCCAGGCTGTTCAGTTCTCCCCCCCCCCCCCCGGTTCACGCAGAATGGGTGTCCCATATGAGTTTGAGGTGATCTCTTGTAGCATATTTCTTCTTTTCTAGGTTTCTCTTCTCCTAAACATTGCTCCTGTCTTCCCTTCTTACTGTATTCTTCTAGCCTTCCTCTCCTCCTCTAGTCTCTGCCTTGGGCTTTGAAACTCAATATTTTCCACTTCCTTCTTCTTTCCTCTTTCCTTTCTTCCTCTCTGTGCGTTCCTGCAGGTCGCCCACGCACTGGGTAATGCGTAAGTCCCAGCCCCAGGTTGGCATGTAGGGCCCGCACGTACCTCCTGGTAAAGGCCAGGCCCAGGGAGGGGTGATTACCCGAGCTGTAACCTTCCGACCGTGCCGATTGCTCCCTCCATCCGTTTCTCAGGAGGTGTGACCTGAGGTGTGGACAATCACCTAAGGCAGGTCAGCCCTCAGTGAGGGTTCACCATTAGGAAGGAGCGCGCTGTAGGAGACGCGGTAATCATAGGGGACAACTTTGCAATGACTTCTTCTTCTTCTCTTCAATTTCGGCATTTACCCAGAAAAGGACACATGATGAATCCAAGTCAAAGAAAATTTTGCCTAACTTGCCAAAATTCCTTGTCGTTTCACGAACTGATGGCCATGATTTCACATCAGTGAATCCCTTTGTCATACAATGGGATGTCAACGCGATTGCAGGTCCTGTTAAAACTTTTTCCTGCCAATGAAATGGGACACTGTTGCTGGAAACAGAAGGTGCCTTTCAAGTACAGAAGCTGCTTCGCACTACACTGTTACACACCTTTCCTGTTAAGGTCAAACCTCAACCCATGAGTCAAGGCAAAAGTTTCTACATTTGCTGCCCAGAAATTATTGGCAAGTAGGAAGCCTGCTGTGCTTCCAGCGTGTACCTACAGCAATGTTATTTCCTCTCCTCAACCAACAAAGGAGATGGGTATGCAGACATGTGACTTTACCTTCAGCAACTCAGTTGTGCTCATTTGGGAAGACGTCCATTATCATCCTGTCCTCCCCTGCAAACTCCCCTACAGGCAGTTGCCATCCATGTCACCATCCCCGTATTCACTTTCTCTATTTGTAATGTCTACACCCTGTTGGCGTCTGCCTTTCTTAGGGCAGATATACTGCACCTTGCTGCTCAGCTTCCTACGCCATTTTTGTTGATCGGCGACTTCAATGCCCACCACCCTCTATGGGGCTCTCCAGCTCCTTGCCAGAGGGGCTCTCTTTTGGCTGACATCTTCAACCACCCTAACCTTGTCTGCCTAAGTACCGGCGAACCAACTTTCCAATCCGACACGATGCATACCTATTCCCATCTTGACCTCGCAATTTGCACTACTCCACTTGCACAACGTTTCGAATGGTATGTTCCGTCTGATAGGTACTTGAGCGACCATATTCCCTGCATAATTTCTTTACTACATCATACTACTTCTCCATGTTCCACCAGCTGGAACATCTCCAAAGGCGACTGGGGCTCTATTCTTCCAAGGCAGTTTTAGGTCAACTATCTCATGGACGTCATCCACACTGCTGCCGAACATTCCATACCCCGAACCTCAACATCTCCACATAGGGTCCCAGTTCCCTGGTGGAATGCAGCATGTAGCGGTGCTATTCCAGCCCGGCGATGTGCTCTATGAATGTTTCAATGCTGGCCTACTTTTGAAAATTGTATTAATTACAAAAGGCTACAAGCGAAATACCGTCTTGTCATTAAAGAAAGCAAAAAAGCTTGCTGGATTTCTTTCACGAGTTCTTTCAACAGATATACTCCTTCATTGGTCATCTGGGGTAACCTACGCCGGTTATCTGGCACTAAGGTCCATTCCCCAATCCCTGGCCTGAACATAGCAAACCAAGTTCTTGTGGAACCTGTTGATATCTGCACTGCTTTGGGCCGCTCTTTCGCTGAGGTCTCAAGCTCAGCTAATTATGACCCTGCCTTCCTCCGCAGAAAGCAGGCCAAGGAGCCACGAACAACTTCTTTTATATCTCAAAATCGTGAAAATTACAATGGCACCTTCACCATGCAGGAGCTAGAATGTGCCCTTGCCGTCTCCCGATCCTCTGCTCCGGGGCCCGATGCCATTCATATTCTTCTTCGCACTTATAATCGTATCTGGACTGAAGGTGAAGTTCCCACTCATTGGCGTGAAGCAATTATTGTCCCCATTCCCAAACCAGCCCCCCAGGTGGCCCACAGCTCTTTTGTGGGTACGTGTGTGGTGCGCACGGGGCCCCGAGCCGAAGTGACCTTTCTTCCGTCCCAGGCCACTTCCCTCTTTCCCCCCGGTTTGTGCCTTCGGCCGGAGACGGGCGTTTTTCATCAGTGAGGGCCCCCACAAGGAAGGAGCGCGCCATCGGAGATGCGGGTAATCATGGGGACACCTCCGCTATGAAACCTTCCACATCATCTATACATCTATAACCATGACCCATAAGTGGAAACATGATTCTCAGCCACAGAAAGCATTGCCTAACATTCCTAAGTTCCTGGTGGTATCACGTACCGACGATAAAGATTTTTCTGCAGTAAATCCGTTTATTATTCAGAAGGGTGTCGATGCGATCGCAGGTCCCTTGAAGACCTGCTCCAGGCAGCGCAACGGGACCTTGTTACTCGAAATAGAGAATGCATTCCAGGCACAGAAGTTACTTCGAGCTACTCTTGTATATACTTTCCCTGTGAAAGTGGAGGCTCACCGCACCCTCAACTCTTCGCGGGGGGTAGTGTTCTCTAGATCACTGGATGGGTTATCGGACGAGGAGATATTGAACTATATGTCCGATCAAGGAGTCACGGCTGTTCATCGCGTGATGAAAAAGATTAACAATGACCTTGTGCCAACCCGTACTGTCTTCTTAACTTTTGACAGGGTTGACCTAGCATCTAAAGTGAAAGCGGGCTACGAAGTCATTTCTGTTCGCCTGTACATACCAAACCCTACACGCTGCTTCCATTGCCAAAAGTACAATCATACCAGTAAATCTTGTCCAAATGCAGCCAAGTGCGCCACCTGTGGCAGAGACGCTCATGAGGGTGAATGTCTACCTCCATCCCCTCGCTGCATTAATTGCATGGGTGACCATGCTGCTTCCTCACGGGACTGCCCCGTTTATAAAGAAGAGCAGGTCATCCAAGAGATTCGCGTGAAGGAAAAGGTCTCAACCTATGCTGCTCGGAAGTTATTAGCGAGTAGGAAGCCAGCTGTACTCCCATCAGGTACTTTGTCAGGTCCTCGCCTCCCCTCGACCAACTAAGGAGGTAGGCATTCAGACCTGCGACTTAACATTCTGTGACACTGTTGTCAGCTCGGCTAGCCCGAAAATTGCTCGTTCCACCTCTCCAATCCCTTCTGCCCGTTCTACAGTGAATTCGTCGACCAGTTCACACACATCCCGGGCACCCAAATCTGCTGCCCGGAGTTCGAATAAAGAACCCATCCGTGAAGATTTTCTCAAGACTCCGACTTCTCAATCGTCAACCACTTCTTCAACCCATCATGCTTCTATAAAGGCTTCCAAAAAAGAACAGCCCCCCTTCCCCGCCGCGACGTGACTCTTCGGTCACGCCATCCAACAGTTGCCGGCCTCGACCGTCTTCTGTTTCACCGGGACGCTCCATCTGCCGGGCACCCGGCCCCTTATCGGCAGTGGAAGCTGCCCCTCCTGATCAACTCCAGGAGCTGGCAGACGCGTCGATCAAACCAATGGAACATGACCCTTTGCCACTAGATGGCAATAGCAGTGCTCTCTCGAAGTCCGGTCCTCAGCGTCCGTCCAGGTGATGCCACCTGCTTGTTCCTTTTTATCTTCTTTTCTTCTCTCATTTTTTATCATGGCGCTTCTTCAATGGAATATTCACGGCATTCGTTACAATCGGGAGGAATTAAAACTACTCCTTCGATTGCACTGCCCACTTCTAGTCTGCCTCCAAGAAACTAAGATACGTCCAAGTGATCGTGCAGACTTTCCACACTACACCTCTGTGCGGTTCGACCTGCCACCCATGGAAGGTATCCCAGCCCATGGAGGGGTTCTGATGCTCCTTCGAGACGACATCTATTACCATCCCATTTCATTGCATACTCACCTACAGGCAGTTGCCGTCCGCATCACTTTATCCACATTTACCTTTTCCCTCTGTAATATCTATTCGCCATTGTCATCTGCCCTTACTAGGGCAGATGTGCTACACCTTGTTGACCAGCTCCCTTCACCTTTCGTGTTGGTAGGCGACTTTAATGCCCACCACCCCCTATGGGGCTCTTCGGCACCTTGTCCGAGAGGCTCCCTTTTGGTGGACATTCTCCAACACCTCAATCTTGTTTGCCTCAACACCGGTGCACCGACCTTCCTTTCAGACACAACACACACTTATTCCCATATAGACCTCGCAATATGCACTCCTCAGCTTGCCGGTCGGTTTGAGTGGTATGCACTTCCTGACACGTACTCGAGTGACCATTTCCCTTGTATCAGCCACTTCCTGCATCATTCCCCATCTCCTCGTCCCACCAGTTGGAACATCTCTAAAGCCGACTGGGGGCTTTATTCTCCCATGGCTGTTTTTCACGATCAGTATTTTCCCAACTGTGACAGTCTGGTTGACTACCTCACAGAGGTTATTCTCACCGCTGCCGAACATTCCATACCGCGTACATCCTCTTCTCCACGTCGTGTGCCGGTTCCTTGGTGGACTGCAGCCTGCCGCGATGCACTTAGAGCCCGGCGACGTGCTTTACGCACCTTCTGCCGCCACCCAACTTGGAAGAATTGCATAACTTATAAATGTACGAGAGCGCAATGTCGTCGTATCATAAACGACAGCAAAAAAGCTTGCTGGACTGCTTTTACTAGTTCTTTTAACCGTTTTACTCCCTCCACGGTTGTTTGGAGTGGCCTACGTCGTTTATCCGGCATCAAGGTACACTCCCCGATTCCTGGCCTGACCGTGGAGAACGCAGTCCTCGTGGACCCCGCTGATGTTTCCAACGCACTGGGCCGTTTCTTTGCGGAGGTTTTGAGCTCTGCCAATTACCACCCTGCCTTTCTCCCTCGCAAACAGGTAGAGGAGGCACGGCCGCCTTCTTTCCAATCTTTTAATTGTGAAAATTATAATGTCGCCTTCACCATGCAGGAGCTAGACCATGCTCTCACCCTGTCATGATCTTCTGCTCCCGGGCCCGATTCAATCCATATTGAGATGCTGAAGAACCTCTCTTCTGCGGGCAAGTGTTTTCTTCTTAGTACCTACAATCGCATATGGACTGAAGGTCATGTTCCCACAAGTTGGCATGAAGCCATTGTTGTCCCCATCCCCAAACCAGGGAAGGACAAACATCTTCCTTCCAGCTATCGCCCCATTTCTCTGACGAGCTGTGTCTGTAATGTGATGGAACGCATGGTTAACGCTCGGTTGGTCTGGCTCCTCGAATCTCGCTGCCTCCTAACAAATGTCCAATGCGGTTTTCATCGACACTGCTCTGCTGCTGATCAACTCGTTACGTTGTCGACCTTCACTATGGACAACTTTCTAAAGAAGCGTCAAACAGTAGCAGTGTTCTTCGACTTGGAGAAGGCATACAATACCTGTTGGCGAGCGGGCATTCTCTGCACATTGCACACATGGGGCCTTCGGAGCCGCCTCCCTCTTTTCATTCAAGCGTTTTTGGCGGATCGTAAGTTCCGGGTACGGGTGGGCTCTGTTTTGTCAGATACCTTTTGCCAGGAGAATGGGGTACCGCAGGACTCCGTCTTGAGTATGGCTCTCTTTGCCATTGCAATCAATCCGATCGTAGATTGCCTTTCACCCGACGTTTCCGGATCCCTTTTTGTAGACGATTTCGCAATTTATTGCAGCGCCCAGCGACGTGTCTCTTGGAGCATTGTCTTCAACGCTGTCTTGACCGTCTATATTCCTGGAGCATCGCAAATGGCTTTAGATTCTCCACTGAGAAAACGGTGTGTACAAACTTCTGCAGATACAAGGAATTTCTTCCACCTTCTCTACATCTTGGCCCTGTTGCTCTCCCTTTCGTGGAGACTACGAAATTCTTGGGGCTAATGTTGGATCGGAAACTTTGCTGGTCCACACATGTGTCCTACCTGGCTGCCCGTTGTGCCCGATCCCTTAATGTTCTTTGTGTCCGCAGTGGCACGTCATGGGGAGCGGATCGTACCGTCCTGCTTCACCATTACCGGGCCATTGTTCAGTCAAAGCTCGACTACGGAAGCCTTGTATACTCTTCTGCACGGCCGTCGATTCTCCGCCGTCTCAACTCTATTCACCATCGGGGATTAAGTCTGGCGACCAGTGCATTTTATACCAGCCTTGTTGAAAGTCTGTATGCCGAGGCTGCTGTATTACCCTTGACCACTCGGCATGACATACTCTTGTGTCGGTACGCATGCCGCCTGCGGTCGATGCCCAACCATCCATCTTACCGATTATTTTTTGACAACTTATCGATCGCCAATATCAGTTGTCTGCAATTGCCTTACTTCCACCTGGAGTTCGGTTTCGCCACCTGCTACAGCGGCTCAATTTTACCCTTCCTTCCACCTTTCGGTTGAGCGACAGCCCATTGCCACCGTGGCATCAGGCCCAGGTTCACACTCACCTTGAACTTAGTTCACTCCCCAAGGAGAGCACTCCAGATTTGATATACCACTCGAGGCTTGTCGAACTCTGTTCGCGGTTCGATAATGCCATATTTATTTACACTGATGGTTCCAAGAGCACTGCCGGTGTCGGATCTGCCTTCGTCGTTGGGGACAACCGTTTCCAATACAAGCTCCCAGACCGGTGCTCGAACTTCACGGCTGAGCTTTTTGCCCTCAACCAGGCCGTCTTGTATACCTGCCGCCACCGCCAACCTTTCTATGCCATATGTTCGGACTGCCTTAGTGCCCTGCAGAGTCTTAAGGACCCTTTCTCGAACCATCCTCTCGTGTATCGGATCCAACGCTCCCTCCAGTCGCTAGCAGATGACAGCTGTCACGTTTCTTACCTGTGGGTCCCTGGCCACGTGGGTGTGCCCAGGAATAAGACCGCCGACATAGCAGCCAAGGCCGCAGCTCTTTTGCCTCGCATGGCTACCTTTTGCGTCCCACCGAACGATGTTCAACAGGCTCTTCGCCTGAGTATCATGTCGTCATGGCACAGTGCGTGGCTTTCACTGTACAACAATAAATTGCAAACTGTAAAACCGATCCCGACGGCTTGGAGGACCTCCTCACGCCCCTCTCGGCGAGAGGTGGTCATCCTGGCCCGGTTGCGGATCGGTCACTGCCGTTTCAGCCACCGTCACTTGCTATCCGCCGACCCTGCACCACTGTGCTCCTGCGGTGAACTGCTGACAGTGTGACATGTTTTACTGTCTTGTGTTAATTTTAATCATCTCCGTGTAGCCCTTCACTTTCCATCTACTCTGGAGGAAATTTTAGCTGATGACACACGAGCAGCTGCTCGAGTTTTGTGTTTTATCAACTTGGCCAACTTATCAAAGGATATTTAACCCTTTCAATTGTCTTTTATCTTTCGTTTTTAGCCTCTTCTTGATGTTCTAACTGACAGTCACCAATTTTTTTTTTTGAGATCTAGCGAATCTATGTTCTTGTCTGGGCGCTAATGACCGTAGAAGTTGTGCGCCCTAAAACCACCAAAAAAAAAAAAAAAAACCCATACCCAAACCAGGAAAGGACAAATACCTTCCTTCCAGTTATTGCCCCATTTCCCTGACCAGCTGTGTCTGTAAAGTAATGGAGCGCATAATCAATGCTCGGCTGGTTTGGATACTCGAATCTCGACATCACCTCACTAATGTCCAATGCGGGTTTCGAAGGCATCACTCTTCTATTGATCACCTCGTTACCTTGTCGACCTTCATTATGGATAACTTTTTGCGGAAGCGTCAGACTGTGGCTGATTTCTTCAATTTGGAGAAGGCTTACGGCACTTGTTGGCGGGCGGGCATTCTCCGCACCATGCATATGTGGGGTATTTGTGGCTATCTCCCCCTCTTTATTTGTGCTTTTTTGAAAGATCACATGTTCAGGATACGAGTGGGCTCTGTTTTGTCAGACACCTTTCGCCTGGAGAATGGGGTGCTACAGGGCTCTGTTTTCAGCATGGCACTTTTTTCCATTGCTATCAACACAATTATGGATTGCCTCCCAGTTGATGTTTCAGGCTTCCTGTTTCTGGATGACTTCATGATCTATTGCAGCGCTCGGAGAATGTGTCTCCTGGAGTGTTGTCTTCAGCATTGTCTTGACAGTCTCTATTCCTGGGGTGCCGCAAACGGCTTCCATTTCTCCCATGAGAAAACGGTCTGTATTAGCTTCTGAAGGTACAGTGAGTTTCTTCCACCATCTCTCCATCTCGGCCCTGTCACTCTCCCCTTCATGGAGACGACATTTTTAGGGTTAATGTTGGATAGGAAACTCAGCTGATCTCCACATGTGTCTTCTCTGGCTGCCTGCTGCCTCATTCCCTCAATGTTCTCCGTGTTCTTAGTGGTACATCATGAGGATCGGATCGTACCGTCCTGCTTCACCTCTATCGGTCTACTGTCAGATCCAAGCTGGATTACGGGAGTTTCATATACTCTTCTGCACGGTTGTCGATTTTACGCCACCTGAACTCAATTCACCATCGGGGGTTACGCCTTGCGATAGGAGCCTTTTACACTAGCCCTGTTGACAGCCTCAATGCCGATGCTGCTGAATTACCTTTACCCTATCGACGCGACATATTGCTGTGTTGGTATGCGTGCTGTCTGCTTTCGATGCCTCACCACCCTTCCTATCCATCTTTCTTTAATGACTCCCTCAATAGCCATTACAGGCTGTCCGTGATTGCCCTGCTCCCTTCTGGAGTCCGCTTTCGTTGCTTGCTTCGCCAGCTCGATTTTACCCTCCCTTCCACATTTCAAATAGGTGAGAGCCCAGTGCCACCTTGGATTCAGGCTCAAGTTCGTGTTCACCTCGAGCTCACCTCACTCCCGAAAGAGAGTACTTCAGATGCTGTTTACCACTTGAGATTTTTTGAACTTCGTGCACAGCTCGAAGATTTTGTCTTCGTATATACGGGTGGCTCAAAGACCAATGAAGGTGTCAGATGTGTGTTTGTTGTTGGGGATGACGGTTTTCAGTACAGGCTTAATGACCAGTGCTCGAATTTCACTGCTGAGCTTTTTGCCCTCTATCAGTCTATACTATATGTCTGCCAACACCGTTCTCCTTCCTATGTCATCTGCTCTGACTCCCTGAGGAGTGCCATCCAGAGTCTGAGAGATCCCCTTTCGGCCCATCCTGTTGTGCACCAAATCAACTGCCAACGACCCTCGCGTTCACCTCCTGTGGGTACCTGGCCATGCAGGCATTGTCTGGTAACGAGGCTGCTGGTGCCGCGGCCAAGGCTACAACTCTCTTACCTCGGACAGTTACATACTGTGTCCCATCGAATGATATTCGAAGGGCTCTATCCCGTCGCCTTACATCGTCGTGGCATAATGCATGGTCCTCGCCTACAACTAATAAGCTTCGAACCATTAAACCGCTCCCAGTGGCTTTCAGAGGTTCCAACCATTATGATTTAATCGTAATTGTTACGAAAATTTGTTTAAAATTATGAGTTTACAATTGTAGTGGTTAGAATTCCGATTTTCAGGTTTAAATAACAAATTGGTGTCATTTGTTTTCTGTCGGCAAAAACTCGGTTCATTTTGAGATCGTTTGTGTGATGTGATCGACAAAAACAAACTGCCTATGATCAACGCCTTCCAGCATGTTCTTGTGAAAATCGCTAGCATTGACAGTAACATCTAGGAACTCAATAACTGTGTAATGCTGCATACGAGATGAAACCATAAAGGCGTGCCAATGTGGAGGCTAGCAACAGCCAATGAAACTGCAGCATGTCACTTGACTCATAGTTGCGCCACTACAGGAAAAATCGCGAAGTGTTGCACAATAATAAACAGCGTTCATTACATGTCCTAGCTCATTAATCTGAGTTCCGGAGTTGACGTTGTGTTGGTTTTGTTTTTTATTGAACTGTATCTACAAACATAGCAAATTTGTGTGAGTGATGACCTGTACCGAATTGTGTGATGAACATTTCTTATTTGTAAAATCACCAATAAATGTTGTCTCGTTTCATCGTTCTTTCCCAAAGTGAAGAAGTTTTTGTTGCAAGAAAAACTAATCCTCTTGAAAGTGATAATTATGTATCATTGTGAAAAAACATTACAAGGTGTGTAATGAAGCATATCCTCAGTTTAAGGCTTTGACGAAATCTCAAAATCATGTTTTCTGTGTAGTGTGTAGCTAGAGATATTTCGGTATCACATGGTGACCAGAAACACACAAATGCAATAGTTCATATGGAAAATGTTAAGGCTAGAGCCTGAAATGAAACCCAAACGAACTTGATCAAGAACTCTACTACCTCTCTCCTTTACCCGCTCATACATATTAAGTCACATTACTATTTGCGATATTAAAAATTGGAACCTCTGGGCTTGCATGACCTCCTCACGCCGCTCGCGACAAGAAGAGGTCATCTTGGCCTGGTTGCAGATCGGACATTGCCGGTTCAGCCACCACCACTTGCTAACTGGTGACCCTGCACCGTTATGTTCCTGTGGTCACCGTCTGATGGTGCACCATGTTTTATTGTCTTGTTCAAATTTTACTTCTGTTCGGATTGCACTGAATTTACTGGATACACTGGAAGAAATTTTAGATGATGATGCGTGAGCTTTTGCTCGAGTATTGAATTTTATCAACTTGACCAATTTGTCAAAGGACATTTAGCCTCTCCCTTTGTTGTCTTATATCCTATGTTTTTAGCTGTTTTTATATAGTCTTATTATCCTTGGGTATATCCCAGTGTTGATTCAGGCACTAATGACCTCAGTAGTTGTTGTGCAGCCTATAACCACAAAAAAATCACTCCTCCCATTTTTTTTACTATTCAGAAAATTTAATGCCCATAGTTCCTTGTGGGGCAGTTCCACAATTTCTGGCCATAGTAAAGTTGTCGAGAACTTAACACCTCAATTCTTTATCTGCCTCATAAATACAGGTGCCCCCACACATTTTAGTGTGGCGCATGGCATGTTCTCGGACATTGATTTATCGATCTGCAGCCACAGCCTTCCACCATCTATCTACTGGAGAGCTCATGAGGAACTGTGTGGCACTGACCATTTTCGTATTTTCCTATCACTCCCAAAGCATCAGTTCCAAGGTCACCTGCCCAGGTGGGCTTTAAACAGGGTTAACTTGGAAGATTACACCTCTGCTGCTATCGTTGTACCTCCCCCAACTCGACAACATTGGTGTGTCGTACAAACTACAGAGTACTGGGCCGTAGTAATAGGAGGCAACATGTAGCATCACTCTTTACTACCTTTTCCACTGACTTGTACATGTGTTTATGCCTTGTCCATTCGTACAGTGTTGCCGTAGTCGTGGCACAATGTCTTCAAACTGGCAGTTTTGTAGTGAATTCTCAATGTCCACCACATCAATCACATTCACAGTATGCACTTTCCATGTTCCTTGTGAAGCACTTTCTTTCTGTTGCATGTTCTGCAAACAGACTGCCTGTAGGTGTCCAGCTTTCCCACAATTATAAAAAATAGCATTGCGACTAGGACACTGCGGACACTTGTAATGAACTGTGCACTGGGGCAAGACTTCCATTCATTCTTTTGTGAGGGGCAGTGACACCCGGATTGCGCATTACAGCTACCAATGGTACGGCACGAATATTGCGTCATTTGACAACACTGTCTATTCCTCACTGACTGTTCGGCATGGCCGGCAGAATCTGACAGACCACTACTGCTAATACGAAAACTATGACTAAAAAATTGTCCACTGTTGTGCACTGAAATTTCTAATGTGGTTTCACCTGGAAATTTGAAGTAACATCAATTTTGCTATATTTCCACATTTCTACAATGCTACACTTCATATGTAGCCATAGGAAGATGTAGATGTGTGTTGTGGTGGTCTTCATTCTGTAGACACAGCTGTCCCTAATACTCTGTCCTTTGCCAGCATCTTCATCCCAATTAGACTCCTGCTATCTGCATCGATTCGAACCCTTCTCACTCTGTCCCTTCCTAGGCCTCTGAAGTGTCTTGCACAAATGTAGGGGTTTCACACTCCGAGAATACATAGTAAGTAATAGCAGAAATTGACAAGATAGTACCGAGGCAGAGCCTGGCTTCTTTTGACACTAGATGCACTTCACGTAGAGCGCACTCTTGTTGGCACTTGTGGCATTCCTCATAGTGGCCGGTTGACTCACGGGCAGCATAGCATTCAAAGGTGTGGTCTACAGACACAGCGGCCTCCGTGAGCAGTTTTTACCCCCAGCACTTCCCTCCAGTAACAAACTGATTGTATCTTGAAATGTTTTCTATCAATCGATACATTCTCTTATACCACAAGTATCTTTCTTCCCATTTCCATCCAGTGGTTCATCTTATTCATTAGATCAACCCAGCCAGAACATAAGTCCCAAAACTCTGAGGTAATTTCTGCAATTTAACAAAGCAACTGGGTCATATAAACACACTGAAACAATCCTGTATTGAACGTATTTTTTAGTGAATCAGCACATTCAGGGTATCATCTTATTTAGAAGCTTTTGTGGCACTATAAATTGTAGCAGCCATAAAAAAATATAAGCTGGAAAGCTCTCATTTTGATTTGCAAAGAATGTTGAGAAGTAAGAGAATAATGTTATGAATAAAAAGTGTTCATTTATGGTGGTTGGTTATACTTTTAGACACGGAAGAAAATTTTCAGCAATTCATTCTCTCTAAAACTTCTGCTCTTAATGAAAATTGCTAAATTTCAACCTCTACTTCATAATGGAACTGCTGTATAAAAGTAATGTCTGATTGTTGAGATTTCAGTTAATCAACTGTTTTAGTAGAGTCTGCTTTATTTCATACTTCAGTTTCACAGAAATTATTGACCTATACACCGACATATTTTGGCAGTTATCTACCAGTTTCAAAAAGGGAACATCCAATTACAAGTAGATAATATGCCCATTTATAAACTGTCGTTAATATTAGCACACCACATTCTTTAAGATACAGTTTGATACCTGCCATTTAGCTAAAAGAATCATGATACGTACGTGTAAGGCATAGCAGCAAGGACAAGGTGGAAAGGGCATGTAAAAGATGTAACACCTAGTTTCCAAGAATGGAAAAAGTGTCTAGTTTGGAATTTATTAAAATATTCAAAATATGCTAAAAAACTTGTGCAAAGTGGAAGTACACACAGAACATGCAAATATAATCATAATCAGTTCCTTTTGAACTAGAGCACATCACGTTGCAATTCATTTATACTCTTAAAATGTTTTTGAACACCACAATTATGATTCTGCTATTGCAAGTTGTATGATAACACAGCACTGACATTTTGTAGTTATAGAATATAATTAAACAAAGTTCTGATATTACTTTAACAATCTTTTCACATTTGTATTAGAAAATTTACCACCATGTTTGGTGACTACGAAATACTAAAGTAACAGCTTTAAAAATAGCAGCTTCTCAGTTTGTTTCATGCCATTTTCTGTTACTGTCTTCTGGCTGCTTCGAGCCCTAGCATCGGTTCAGCTGCTCTTTTCTCTCTGCAGAGTTTCATGACTGTCTGTGTTGGACTGACTCATCCAATCTTTAGGGTTGTTCTGTACCACATTTCTAAAGTTTCTCTTCTATTCTTCTTATAGGCCATGTTTCACTTCTATACAAAGCTGCACTCTATACAAATGCCCACAATAAACAGTTCCTTTGTGTTCATTTGGTTCATTGAAGCCGTGGAAATGAATCTGATCGTGCATTATAAATGTTGGTATATGATGTAACACCCAGAAATGGACCAACAAGTACAAGTTTATTAGCAGGACACATTTACATGAAGAGAAACAGGTAACTAATAGCAGACTAGTACAATTGTGAGCATGCACAATTGACAGAGTGCATACAGTACTCTGTGCTTATAAAAGGTGTCTCATTCGTTAGTTTTGTGTCCCAACATCGTCGCCGCTTTTGTGTCTCAGCCTCGTCGTAGGTGTCGGTAGCCGAGTGGAATGAGACCGATACAGGAACAAAAATAGCACACTGGTGCAGGTACGGAGGGGAGCAGCCAGAAACTATAAACACTAGAGTAAATTAGAAAGAGATATATATTGCACAGAATGTAACAATACTTAACTTTTACATAGTACTGCAGAATGTTGATACATAGTTGTTAGAGGCCTGCCTAGTGCCTGTACGATAGCAAAGTCTTCACTGGTGCCTATCTGATTACGAAGGTCCTAACTGGTTGCTATCTCAGTCCCAAGTGAATGAAGTTCAGTGGTGGCCACGAGCGGAGTTGTAGCAGAGGGCGCTTGTGGCTGTCGTCGTAAGAACGCCGCACCGTGCGTGAATGACGGCGCGCGGCGAAAATAGGTGGCGCGCATTTTGGACTTGTGCGACACTACACCCCTCCCCCACAAACCGCCGCGCCGTCGTGGCGTAGGGCTGAGGGCCACGGCGACGGCACTGGGAGGAGGGCCTGGGCGGTGAACTGGTCTGGAATCAAGAAACCGGAGACAGAATCGCGCGGCCTATGCAGACGCAATTGGTTTGCGCGGCGCCGCAGCTCCGACCCTGTGGAAGAACGTACTACATACATATTGCGACCGAGCACCCGCTGAATGATGCCCGGAATCCATAGTTTCTTCTTGTTTCCAGCAAACACCCTGTAAAGCACCGGCGTGAAAACCTGAAAACGCGTAGCGCCATACGAACCGACTCGGTGCGTGGGAGGCTGCAGCAGGTGAAGGAGAGTGTGGTGACGCGCGGCCGTGTAGCAGCTCGGCAGGAGACGGGCCGTCACGTGGCATGCACCGATACGTAGACAGGAAAATTTGAAGAGCTTGCTGCCTGGAGTGCTGACCTTTCATCTTCTCCATGTGAGACTTGAATGTTCGAACGAAACGTTCTGCTTCACCATTGGACTGAGGGTGAAAAGGTGCGGTGGTGATATGCTGAATACCATTCACACGACAAAACTGTTGAAATTCCGCACTAACAAACTGAGGTCCATTGTCACTGACGATAGTTTCAGGCAGCCTTCGATGCAAAACACTGATGTTAAGGCACTGATTGTACTAGACGCTGTCGTTGAGTTCATGGCAATCACAAAAGGAAACTTGCTGAAAGCGTCTACAACAATTAACCAGCGCGTATTCCAGAAAGGTCCGGCAAAGTCAATATGTAAACGTTGCCATTGTCCCTTGGGGCGTGGCCAGTCTGAGAAACGCTGTGGAGGAGCCGCCTGATGCTCCGCACAAACTGTACACTGTGACGTCATGCTCTCTGAGTGTCCATACCAACCCGGGTACAATGACGTCTGGCCAATTGCTTTCTCCTAACAATACCCCGATGTCCTTGATGCAGGAGGCGTAATACTTCTCGTTGCAGGGAATGAGGAACAATCCCTCTTGCTTGGTCGTTGTCGGTATGCAACAACAGTACACCCTGACTTAAAGATAATGCATGACGTTGTGCAAAATAACGTCGAACCAGAGGCCGATCAATGTCTTTGGCTCTGGCAGGCCACCTTGAGCGAACAAAACGTGCTACCACACTTAGATCCGCATCCGCAGCTGTTTCCTGTGCAACCTGACGAGAGTTCAAAGAGAATCAAACATGCATCACTGAGTAGTGCACACTTTAAGTTGGTAGAGGCAACTTAGCAATCTTTAGACCACACAAAAGGAACATTCTTCCTACGTAAGTGATGCAGTGGAGCTGCAATCTGAGAGGCATTGGGAATAAATCTGAAATAATAGTTAAGCTTTCCCATCATTGCTTGCAATTCATGCACATTCTTAGGAGGAGGCAAGTCTTTGATTGCTCTAAGATGTGACTGTAAGGGATGAATTCCTTGGGCATTAATCACATGGCCTAGGTACTCTATTTCAGTTTGAAAAAACGAACACTTTGCTTTATTGCAACGTAGACCTGCTGCAGTCAAAACTTTGAAAAGGCACTCCAGGTTTGCTAAATGTTCAACTGTACGTCCGGATACCACAATATCATCTAAATAGTTCGAACAACACGGTACATAAACTGTCAGCTGTTCCAAAAAACGCTGAAAAATAGCGGGGGCGGAAGAACTGCCAAATGGTAGGCGTTGAAATTGAAAAAGGCCCATGTGAGTATTAATGACGAAAAACTTTTTCGACTCGTCATCAAGTGGAATCTGTAAATATGCCTCTGCTAAATCAATCTTGGAAAAGAAGCGAGACTGTCCTAATTTGTCAATCAGTTCCTCAGGTCTGGGCAGGGGATAAGTGTCTACAATTGTTTGACTGTTTACTGTTGATTTGAAGTCCGCACAGAGACGAAGTTTTCCTGACGGCTTGGGTATAATTACTATAGGCAAGGCCCACTGACTCGCAGAAACAGGAGAAATCACCCCACTATCTTGCCAATGTTTAAGTTCTTCGGCAACTGTATCATGCAAGGCGATAGGCACTGGTCTAGCTTTATGAAATTTTGGAACTGCAGATTCTTTTAAAGTTACATGTGCCACGAAGTCTTTTGCACAACCTAGTTCCGGCGAAAACAAGTCACTATATTTGTCGCACAATGCATTGATTTTATCCTGAGGCACTATTGACGAAATTTGAAGCACATCTCTTTGAATTGATAAACCAAACAAGTCAAAAGCATCTAGTCCAAAAATGTTCTGTGTCGATTTGGCCTGAAGAACTACAAAAGCAACTGTTTTTGTTACACCTTGAAAAGAGGCGGGCAGGCTACATGTTCCTAGCACGGGAATAGTTTCACCTGTATAAGCTGTTAACACTTGCTGTGACGGCGACAATTTTGGCGAACCCAGAAGTTCATAAGTATCTTTATTTATTAATGTGACAGCGAAACCAGTATCAAGCTGAAATTGCACAGTGTTATCTTCTATGGAGAGATTTACAAAAAGTTTGTGCTTCTGGCGCTCAACAGGCGCGCGAATGTGGGCAACGTCTGCTACGGTTCGTTTACTGCGCTTGCGCGGGCCGCGTAGTGAAGTAAGCGGCGCAGACTCGGAACACAGGGGATTAACAACACTGTCATTAGATGGCACTACCGCCGGATCGGCGTCCGTGCAATGCGAGGCTACTGCAGATTCACTAACTACTGCACTAAACTTTTGAGTAGCTACACCAAGTCTACTGTCACTATCTACACAGTACTGGGCACTTTTACAATGAGCAGTTGCAGAAGGCACTATTTTCACTACAGGAATGCACTGTTCATAGTCATTTTGCTTGTCCCGAACCCTATTCCGTTGCACTGTTTTACGCGCTCGTCGGCGCTTGCTACGTGGTGCACTATATAGTTTTTCCATAGGCGCAGAACTACTTTCTTGCAATTGAGATCCAAGGAAAGCACTGTTCAATTCCACAGCCCGTATAACATTTACAGAATGAACTGTTCTCGCACTCTGCGAAGCAATGTTTCTAACGGTACCGTTCTTTGAGTTTTTAATTTGCATACACACAGCCTGTACATGTCCTGATTTGCCACATTGATAACAGGTTGCGTTGCAACTAGGGCAATGAGCACGCTTGTGGCGATACACACACTGGGGGCAAGATATACATACATTTTTCTGAAATGAGCGTTGGCGCCCGTTATTCAAATCACTGTTTCTAACATGACGGGGCGATCTTTGTGTCACACTTTTACACCGGCTACTGTTCACTGTCTATTCAGCACGACCGGTAGAAAAATAAGAATCACTAGGGCTAGAATGCGAACTACGGCTAGGAAAGCGTCCGTTATGGCGTACTGAATTTACACTGTGGCTTTGCATTTCTACATCTGCTAAGTGAAAAGTATCATGCGCTTCAATAAGCTGCAGTACACTGTCTAATGAAGGGTCAGACTGTTTCAGAATTGCTGCTCTAATTCTGGGGTCCTGAATATTCTGCGTAATCGCATCCCTCAACATCACGTCACTATACGAAAGTCCACAAGAGCAAGTAAATTTACATTGGCGGGTTAAGCCCTTCAATTCCGTAATCCACTCTTGGTGTGACTGCTGCGGTAATTTTTTAAGTCTGAAAAATCGGTATCGTGCAGCGGCTACAAGAACGTTTCTCTCATAATGAGCATTCAGTGCATCTACAATTTGTTCAAAGTCTACATCACGAGGAGATGCGAGAGGGAAAAGTTTTTGCAATAGTATGAAGGTCTGGGGGCCCACAATCGATAAGAAAAGGTTCTTCACTCTCTGACCTGTAATTTGATGAGCCGCGACGAGTTCTTGAAACTGTGCGAAATAGTCGCTCCATTCTTCCTCACGTTCGTTGTACTGGCGAAATGTAGGAAGCGGTGCAGCGGCAGGTGTGGGCTGCTGATGTGACGACTGTTGTTGTTGGTGAGCAGCCTGTGTCGTCAACTGCAACACGGCCTGCAGTAGTTGAGTGATTTGTGCCGTCTGCAACTGAATAATTTCCATTAAGTTTGGGTTCGGGGTAGTGGCCATGCTGACCGATTAGGCGCCGCACATACAAGTAAATTATAACAAAACACAAATGCAAGATAAATGAGGACGCTCGATCTGCAACAAAAATGTCCACAAACACGTAACTGAAAATGTTCCCCCCAAAATTGTTATTATAAGGGTGGGTGGGCGGGAGCAATTTTTGCGTGCTCAGACTGCTGCTGTCTGGCTGCTGCAAGTGGGCTGGTCCAAGGTTCGTCTATCACTCCTCGTCGCCACTTTTGTATCCCATCCTCGTCGCCACTTTTGCATCCCAACTTCGTCGCCGCTTTTGAGTCCCAGCCTCGTCGTAGGTGTCGGTAGCCGAGTGGAATGAGACCGACACAGGAACAAAAATAGCACGCTGGTGCAGGTACGGAGGGGAGCAGCCAGAAACTATAAACACTAGAGTAAATTAGAAAGAGATATATATTGCACAGAATGTAACAATACTTAACTTTTACATAGTACTGCAGAATGTTGATACATAGTTGTTAGAGGCCTGCCTAGTGCCTGTTCGATAGCAAAGTCTTCACTGGTGCCTATCTGATTACGAAGGTGAAGGTCTTAACTGGTTGCTATCTCAGTCCCAAGTGAACGAAGTTCAGTGGTGGCCACGAGCGGAGTTGTAACAGAGGGCGCTCGTGGCTGTCGTCGTAAGAACGCCGCGCCGTGCGTGCATGGCGGCGCGCGGCGAACGTAGGTGGCGCGCACTTTGGACTTGTGCGACACCACTGTTAGGCGGCATGGCGAAGGAATTCAGTGTGCAATGTTATAAGACGGGGACAGGTTTCCCTCCCCTGCTGAACAAGACAAGGGAGGGGAGTTTTGTGTCAACTCATTTCTTCACCTCCTATTCAGGAGGAAGGTGGTTCAAATCCACCTCCAGCCATCCAGATTTAGGTTTCTCATCATTTCTCTAAATAACTCCAGGCAAATGCTGGGATGGTTACTTTCAAAGGGCATGGCCGTTTTCCTTCCCTATCCTTAACCAAACAATGAGTGTAAGCTCTGCCTCTAATGACCACACTATTGACTGAATGTTAAACACTAATCTTCCTTCCTTCCTTCTTCCTCTCCTTCCCCATTTTTTCCTTTATAGAAAGAGAGAGGGAGAGACAATCACCATTGTTGTCTTTATTTGGTCACTGAGTATGAAAGCTATTTTTGTAAATTTTGTTATCTTCATTTTAAGAACTATTGTAGCTATTGTTGCATTTTGGCAGTTGGCTGAGGGAGTCAAGACTGATCAGAAGCACTTTTATTCCTTTCCTTAACCATGGAAAAGAGCTATGTCTAAATTTGTTGTAAACTCAAGATGCAATAGGTAATTGTTTTTCATCTACAGTACAGTTAATATTGTGCATGCATGTTGCTCATAAGTTAGGAGTTTTCTCCTTCAAGATTGCAGCTGGGAAGATTGATTTTCTTATTATCACCTACTCATTGGAAGGCATGTGTCGTCTCAATAGCTAAAATGAAAATAAAGTGAATAAAGGTAAAGATATAAGGCAAAGAAGGCTACATTGTTGCTCTTTATTGAACAATCAAACATGAGAGCTAATACATGATAAGGATGACATATTTCCAACTGAGGAACCCAGGTGCAGCACATAATTATTTTTCTACTAGCCTTAATACCCTGCATTCCTGAGGTATATTTATTCGATTGTTATGTTAGGCCATGTCTGCCTCCATAGCCCAGTGGACAGCATGTAGGTTTGCCACTCTTGGCCCATGCTCAATTCCTGGAAGGTCCAAGATTTTCTCCTCTCGGGGCGTGGATGTCGTCATCTTTTCACTTCTCATAATCAACATGCAAGTCCATGTAGTGATGTCACCTGAGATGTAATGGCCGAAACTGCCACACGATAATGATGATGTTATTCCGCCTCATCATTCATTTGCCCATTGGCTACTTTCCATCCTCTTGACCATTTCACCTGTATTGTTACTGAATAAAGTCAACTTTCCACACACACAAAAAAATTGATAGATTTTAACATCACAAATATTTTTTTTTTAATTGGGCAGGGGAGGCAGAGGGTGGCAATTTTGTAGCTTGCATGGAGCGGCAGTTAGGCTTGCACCGGCCCACGTGGTGGCTGACCACAGAGAATCCCTGGCTAATCTTGGATATATGTGTGGTAATGGCTTTGAATACTGCATAGTGTGTTGGCCCATTGCTATGACGTGCAACTTTCAAATTTTAAGTGGTTTCAGCAGCATATATTCAAACAATTAATCTTAGGTTTCTTTTGTGTGTGTGTGTGTGTGTGTGTGTGTGTGTGTGTGTGTGTGTAAAAGATCATTTTTAGCTACATTTTAAAAATACTGTTGTAGGTGAACAGTTTTAAGCTGCTCAGATAGAACCCGTACAGACTAATGTTCTGCCTGTGTGCTGCTGAACTTAAGTTTCTCTTCTTAAACACCTAAGCTTTGGGCCTCTCTCTTTTGGAAGGAAGGGGCAATGGGAAATATTGCAAGCTGTACATTCATTTGTGCTGATGAAAGAAAGAGGTTCATTTCCAGCCGACTCTGATGGAAACACATGAATTGATATGAACTGCAAAGCTGTAGCCTGCAACAAAAGTAATGGATTTAGTAAAATTGTTTATAGAGTGTGTGGTATCAGTATAAGAATGTTTTGAAGCATAAGGAAATTGAGGTTCTCTTGAAATGTGTCATAAAATAACAGCAAAGGCATCTTGTACTTAAAAACAATCCTTATAACACTGAAGTCAATAGTGTTGTGCTGCACGTAAGCCAGATTTGGGATCCAATGCTATTTAATCATTCAGACCAGGGCTGAGTATTGGAATGCAAACAATCTCACAGTGCACTACAAGGGAACTTGCATTGGAGACAATGCTGATTAAAGGGCCGGGTCGACTGTGTGGAAGGTCTGAGCTGAGGAAACAAAGTTATTTCTGTATCGCTAGTTGGGCCGACTAGGGGAAATGTGGTAGCGTTACAGGAGAACTTCCATGTGAAAATGGATAAGTGTGGTTCAGTATAGTCCTTGCAAACATATCACAACTGTGATCTCAAACAACTCTGTGCCATATTTCAATTTGAAGCCCTGACTTAACATGTGAATATCTACACAATGTTATTGCCAGGGAACGAAACATTTTAGGTCACTGAAATAACACTTCAAAGCAACTTTGATATCTTGCAAGGCACGCATTGATCAATTTAACATTATTAAATTACTAGCTCTGAAAATTATATAAACAGTCGACCAGTTGCAGTTGCACTTTAATAAAGTTGAACAGGGTTTTGACAGATATAAACCAGTCTTCTTCAGAAATACAGATGACATTCAAAGACAATGTGATACCATAAATTAAAAATTCATAATGATTATGTCTGATTTATGCATCATACCAAGTCTATTGTCTAAAACAGAATCAGAATTAAAAAAATGGATTACCAGAGATATAGTTTTCCTGATTCTTTTCTTTGAAAGCCATCTACGATGCTCATTTTCATGAATTTTCTTCTTGGTATATGTTGCATTTGACAAATTTATCAGGTGTTTCAGCAGTGGTTTCTATGGCTTTGGTCAATATTTGCCATTTACCAATAATGCTTAATACAGATTCTACGGTCTTCCTTTTCTTGAAACATGATATCTGCATATTTTCCACTCATCTGAAAGCTGTTGTTTGAAACATTGTTTCATAAAACACCATTTCAGAGGATATGTGTAATAATCAGGTAAAACAACAGGAAAGGCATGTCAGCTGTACTCTCTAGAAAGCTAGCATATACAGCCAATGTATTTTCATAGTTTTCAAGACACTCGTACTGAGTGAAAGTAGAAAAAGTGCGTCCATTGATTTCTTTCCCGTATTTGCCAGCGTGAACAAAAGTGAATAACATCTTGTGACTTATGACAAGACCAGACCAAACAACTATTAAAGAGGCAATAAATTGTATTGTAGAGAAAAGAAATTTATGGTACAACTTGACTAGCAAGGGTGTAAGTAAATGGCTCACCTCCTGAGAAATGAATAAATAAATAAAGTAACTGAGGAAAGTGTAGCTAGTAAAAACTGTAGATTGAAAAAATTGCAAGCAGAAAGTTCATGTGGGTGTGGCATGCGGAGGTGAAGAATCTTGCAAAGGATTGACTAGTGTTCTCACACAAATGTTTCTATTGCTGGATCTATTACAGTTGCATACTTGGTGTTAATAATGTTGTAAACAATATCATAAGGACAATTAGGCGAGGTTGAGTCGGATCAGGGCAGTTCCTGTATCCAGTGTAAGTGTAGCCTTATATATTGTGTGCTCTGAAAGTATGCCATATCAATGCTACTGCACAATGGTCATAAGTGAAAAGTGCCTCATTTTATTACTAATGGTTGTAATTAATAAAATGACATATTTAATAATTGGAACTGCTACAGTTGTTAGTTGTAATTTTTTTATTTCTATGCACTACCAGAGTTTTGAGACTTAGGTCTGATCATCAGGTGCTTTTAATGAGATTGTAAAACTGTTACCTGCAACAACAAATTAAAATTGTGAGTCATGCAACAAACCAGAAGGCATTATTGGCAACTTGTATGCGATGCAGACACTCACGAGGCAGGGTCGAACCTCCTGAGCACCACATCAGCCCTCAAACGGCCACCGTAGCAGTTGATTATGAGATATAGGTCTTGAAACTCGGGTAGAGCATAGAAATAAAAAAAGTTAAAATGAACAACTATTATTAAAGATGAAGCTGGATGGTTGTGGATGTTCCGAAGGAAGGAAACTGTGCAAAATGACATTTGTAGGTATAGCCTTCAGACAGTATGTTAGTTAAATGGAGACAGTGGTACTACATTTATGTAGTAGTGCAGGTGATATTGTTATGCATTGTGAAGGCAAAGGTAGAAAGGTTGCAGCTTCATGTCCACCTGCTTCCAAACTTTGTGTGTGTGTGTGTGTGTGTGAGAGAGAGAGAGAGAGAGAGAGAGAGAGAGAGAGAGAGAGAGAGAGAGAGAGAGAGAGAGAGAGAATCATAAAAAGGAACCAGTCTCTTTTTAAGGTAATTTTGGAGTTACATAAGTAATGTCAGAAATAGAATTATTTGGAAAGATAAATTATGAGATGCAGTAACAGCTGTGAACCCATAGCTATTTTAGACAGCAGCCACTACTGCCTCTACATAAATTCATTAAAGATCAATAAATGATCCTCTTTATCAGAAATTCTTTTCTTGCCATAGGCAACATAAAATTTATATCTGCTCTACATCAGCTGTCCCAAAGGCAAAACTCCACTAAAATTTGTTATTTCTTGTTTCTTGATCTATTTCCCTTAGCACCACCTTGTTTAATTCCATTAAATTTCATTACCTTTGTGTTACTTCTCCTACCTTTATAAGACACATTTTGAAACTGTTCCAGAGACGTTCATCTTCAGAAGATTTTCTTGGGCCTGGCTCATTCAGTACTCATAACGCTGAGGATGATGAAGCCAAGGAGGCAGTGAAGGATGTCAACTTTGAGGTAAATCCTGTTCTCTGTAACATTGGTATGTTGACAGAAATGTAAAACAGAGGAACCTCAAGGTTTATATTAAGTAGTTGCCTGTAGAACATGGCCATGGCTACCTCTTGGTTCATGGGGAGCATGGCACTGTCCACTGATTACTACAGTAACATACACAAAGAAAGAGACCCCCCCAAGGGGTTCACTGCTTTTTTGTGTGTGCGTGTGTGGTGCACACAGGTCCCTGAGCCTTTCTCAAACCTTCCCAGCCTGCATTACCTTTCCATCGTAACTCCTCCCTGCTCCCCTCGTGCCCCCCTCTCTAGGTGGTACCCTTTAAGATGGCCCAGTTCTCCTTTCTGTTTCCCCATTTTTTGGTCCAGTTTGGTCCCCCTCAATATTTGACCTCCAGTACTAAATTTCCATTATAGTGTGAGCCATTTGTGGAACAATTCCTTACTTAGCCCCTACGATGCATATCCCGTGCCTTGCTTTCCTCGATCCCTCCCTTGTCATAGCTCTCTATCCCTGCTAGCAACCCAGCACCTGAGGCCAATGTGTGTGTGTAGGGGGGGGGGGGGACTGTTATGTACCCTTCAGCTGAGGCCTCACCCAAGGCAAGGATCACACTACTGGAACTTGAGCTGTTACCACCTCATGCAGGCCAATGAGTAAATGCCCATCCCCTGGGCAATCAGGACTCCTCATAACGGGCATCGTTTCAGATGACCTTTGCTGTGGCTGGATGATGCCCATGGGGAGAGCCCCGATTAGAGTGGGTGGTATCAGGGTGGTCGTTTTGCACATGAAGCATGTGGAACTACATAATGGCCGTACTAAGGCCATCTGTGGAGACAGGAATAGCTCTTTTAATGTAGCTGCCTCTGACAAGGGGACCTTCCTCTCCTAAACTACCTCTTGGGAGGAAGCCAGGCTCATCAGGTTGGTGTGAAAAACTTTCTGTGCTACCTGGTCTGCACCTGGACATAGAGAAATACATTCACAGCCACCATGCAATTGTTTTTGTGGAAGAGGTGAAGGACAAGTTAGGCAGTGTCGACTTGATAAGTAAGGTGCACTCTGGTTCCCCGCTCGTCAAAACTATCCAATCTGCAGCTCTGTGCACTTACAACCATCTTGGTGACATTTTGGTGTCCATCAACCCCTTACCAGCCATTAAAATGATTCAGGGAGTAATTTTTTCATCACGACCTCCTCCTTCAAATTGATGATGAAATCCAGGTCAATCGGAAATAAGAAAGACTCAATTTTGTTTGCAACATTCAGAGATGCCCTAAGGATAAGGTAATGATTTACTGATGTGATGTGAAGCTGTATATCTCAACTCTTAAGAAATTTTTTTGATGTATGTGGTTTGGGCACTTATCTTCTCACTGTACAGCAGTCCCTCCATGTGGTGAATGTGGACGCTCACTCCGTCAGGGGAGCACCTGTATTTCACCCCCTGTGTGCACCAGTTGTGATCAACACCATTATCCACACTCACCAGATTCTCTAGTGTACAAGAAAGAGAAGAAAATACAAGAGTATAAGTTCTTTGATCATCTAACCCACCCTAAGACCTGCCAAAAACCTTGAGCATCTGCACCCTGTGCATATGGTACCCGCCTTTGCCTCTTACGTCCTGTACCCTTCACCTCTTCCTCATCCCACTCACACCCCCTCTTCTCTCTCTCTCTCTCTCTCTCTCTCTCTCTCTCTCTCTCTCTCTCTCTCTCTCTCTCTCTCTCTCTCTCTCCTGCAATACCCTTGTCCCTCCTGTTGCATCCCTCTCCTTTTTCCCAACCTGAGTAGTGCTTCCCTCCAGTACCACCTGAGGTGCTGACTGCTTACTCATAACCAACTCATCCCATTGAGTTCGTGTCTGATCTGCCGTTTATGGACGTCATCCCTTCCTTGTCAGTGACGGACGCTGACCCAGTGGCGTGACGGGCTTCGACTCGTTCGCCTCGTATCTCGGATCCTTGTGCTGTACTCATTCGATGGAACTGTAATGGCTGTTACTGTCACCTCCTGGAGTTAAAACAGCTTATTTTCCTTTTCTTTACTGCTTGTGTCGAGCTGCACGAATCACATTTTATTTGTGCACATTCAATGACTCTCTGTGGACTCTGTGCTTTCTCTCAGAACCCTGTTGGCTCCATACAGGCTCCTCATTAATCTATATGGTATTGGTAGTATATGGATTCCTCTTCCTACTAAAATGAAGAGGTTGTTGTCTGGGTTCACTTGGACACCCCATTATCAATTTGTAATCTATACCTCCCCCTCTGACAGGCCACCTACATCTGTTACCCTAACTGCCCTCCTTCAACAAATCCCTCCTCCCTTCCTCATTCTTGTGGAAGGGGGGCAGTGCTCATACATCTAACCAGGGCCACCTCATAGACAAATTCCTCACAGACCTGTGCTTTTTCACAGTACCATCCATGGCACTTTCTTCACTGTAGCTCTTTCACTCACTTCTCCTCCTCCTCTGTTGCCTTCATCTTACTGGTCATCACATGATTAGCTCTGTGATACTGATCACTTCTCATAGATTTCTCACTCCCTTCCCACCTGATGAGGGACAGGCTATGCTGTTGGTTTTTTTGTTGTGGTAATTGGCTTCTGTATACATTTCAGGTTGTTTTCACACCCTCCCTGACAGGCGGTACTGATTATATCATCTGTGATATGTCTGCCATGCTTACACGAACTTCTAGCATTCCAGCTCGACAAGTCCTTCTGGGCACTGGCCAGTTCACTCTTGGAACACAACTATTGCCACAGCCAACTAACGGTTGCGAAAGCTTGAATTTGTGTGTGTGTGTGTGTGTGTGTGTGTGTGTGTGTGTGTGTGTGTGTGTGTCAACACGCCTGTGCTTTTGATATATATGTATAAAATTGAGATGGTTTAACACAAATTGAGATGGTTTTACACAAATAAAAACACACACAAACACAAAAATTCAAGCTCTTGCAAGGAAGGAAGGAGGGGAAAATGGAAGGATGTGGGTTTTAAGGGAGTGGATGAGGAGTCATTCCGATCCCGCAAGTGGAAGCACTTACCTTAGGGGGAAAAGGGAAAGGTAAAGAAACACACACACACACACACACACACACACACACACACACACACACACACACACACACACACACACACACACACCAAGGCAGATATTTGTAAAAAGTCACCATGCAGTGAAGCAACCATGCATTTCATAAGGAACCATTTTGACACTCATCATATAAAGTAATCTGATTGAAGGAGACCGATATCAGGATGGTGTCCTGAGAACTAAAACCAATACATCTACATCTACACCTACATACATACTCCGCAATTCATTGTAAGGTGTGTGGCGGAGTGTACACTGTACCACTACTAGGCATTTCCTTTCCTATTCCACTCCCAAATTGAACGAGGAAAAAAAGAATGCCTATATGCCTCCGTACGAGCCCTAATTTCTCTTATCTTGTCTTTGTGATCTTTACGCGAAACGTAAGTAGGCGGCAGCAAGATCGTACTACAATCGGCTTCAAATTCACGAAAAGAACGTCGTCTTTCTTCCAGCGATCCCCAATTGAGTTGCCGGAGCATTTCCGTGACACTCGTGCATTGGTCGAACCTACCGGTAACAAATCTAGCTGCTCTCCTCTGAACCGCCTCTATGTCTTCCTTCAAACCAATCTGCTGCGGGTCCCAAATACTTGAGCAATACTCAAGACGTGGTCGTACAAGCGTTTTATACGCGGTCTCCTTTACAGGTGAAGTACATCTTCCCAAAATTCTCCCAATAAACCGAAGTCGGCTGTCTGCCTTACTCACAACTGTCCTTACATGCTCGTTCCATTTCGTATCGCTCTGCAATGTTACGCCTAGATATTTGAACGACGCGACCGCATCAAGAAGCTCACTACTGATGCTGTATTCAAACATTATAGGATTGTTTTTTCTACTCATGTGCATCACCTTACATTTTTCTACATTGAGAACTAGCTGCCATTCTTCACACCAACTAGAAAGTCAACCTGTATGCTATTACAGTCAGTTACAGTCGACACCCTCCCATACACCACAGCATCATCAGCAAACAGCCGCAAATTACAACTTACTCTGTCCATCAGATCATTTATATAGATAGAAAATAATAGCGGTCCTATCACACTCCCCTGGGGCACGCCTGACGATACACTCGTCTCTGATGAACACTCACCGTGGAGATCAACGTACTGCGTTCTATTACTTAGGAAGTCTTCCAGCCAGTCACAAATCTGTGAACCTATTCCATAAGCTCGTATCTTCGTTAGCAGTCTGCAGTGTGGCACCGTGTCGAATGCCTTTTTGAAGTCGAGATTAACACAATCCGCCTGTTGCCCTTCGTCCATGGCTCGCAAGATGTCATGTGAGAAAAGGGCAAGCTGAGTTTCGCATGAACGATGTTTCCTAAACCCGTGCTGATTCATGGAAAGAAGCTTTTCCGTTTCAAGGAAATTTACTATATTCGAACTGAGAATATGCTCCAAAATTCTACATGAAACCGATGTCAATGATATTGGCCTGTAATTGTATGGGTCAGTTCTCTTTCCTTTCTTATACCCGGGAGTCACCTGCGCTTTTTTCCAATCACTAGGAACTTTGCGCTGAATTAAAGATTCGCTATAAATGCAAGTAAGTAGGGGGCCAATGCCGCAGAATAGTCTTTGTAAAACCGAACTGGTATTCCATCCGGACCAGCAGACTTTTTCGTATTTAGCTCTCTCAGCTGCTTCTCTACACCGGAAATACCTATTGCTATGTCCCCCATTTCGGAATTAGTATGTTGATCAAATGATGATATATTTGTGCGGTCCTCCTGCGTGAAAGATTTCTTAAAGGTTAAATTTAGAACTTCAGCTTTCCGTTTGCTTTCTTCTATTACTGCCCCGGAATGATCAACTAGTGACTGGACAGTGGGCTTTGACCCGCTTAACGATTTTACATAGGACCAGAATTTTTTCGGGTTCTCGGAAAGATCTTTTGCTAAGGTATGGCTGTGATAATTATTGTATGCTTCACGCATCGATCTTTTTATAGACGCACAAATCTCTACTAACTTTTGCCTGTCATTATTTGCGTGTTCTTTTTTGAATCGAGAGTGCAACAGCCTTTGCTTTCTCAGCAGCTTTCTAACATTATTATTATACCACGGTGGATCTTTTCCATCCTTAATCGTCTTTCCTGGCACATATTTCTCTAACCCTTCATTAACAATGCATTTAAATTTAGTCCACAATTCCTCAACATCCATAGTCCCAGAATTAAACGATGCCCATTCATTTTCTAAGTGCGATCGTAACATTTGCTTGTCGGTTTTTCCCAACAAAAACATGCTCCTAGCCTTCTTGACTGGTTTATGAACTTTGGTCACCATCGATGCTATGACGATATCATGATCACTAATTCCTGTCTCTACACAGACATCGTTAATAAGGTCAGGCCTGTTTGTGGCTATAAGGTCTAGAATATTTCCATTGCGCGTGGGTTGCCGGTTTAACTGCTCAATACAGTTTTCGGAGAATGTGTCCAAAAGTAGCTCGCAAGACTGCTTGTCTGTACCGCCTGAAATGTAACTAGGGAGGTCCTAATCTATACTCTTAAGGTTGAAGTCACCTCTGACTAATATTGCATGGCCTGGATACCTATGCACTACCTGGTGTAGACTTTCCTTGAATGATACTCCCTTGATATATGTATTTCTGGTGTGGTCTTGGTCTTTTCCCCATGATGTAATCCTCTATTACTGTTTTCAGGAGTTATTCATGTCTCATTAGATGGCTTGTAACTGAACTCTTCTTTTAACAATCAGGATCTTCAAGATTCTCTTTCACCCATTCTTTACAAGACCACTTCATTTCTAACTTTGTCAATTCTTTTAATTTGAGCATGTGTCGAAAATGCCACATTTCAAAAGAATTTAGCTTTCTTTTTGCTAACTTCAATCCTGATGGTCTTAGACATTAAGATCTATTTTTAAAGTAGGTTTTGCTTGCGCAATTCTTACTTCTTTCATGCTTTTTCCATACCTTGTGTTCCTACTGCCTAGATAAGTAAATGTATCAACTTCTTTAAGTAGTACATTGCCTACACGAACTTGGACAATATCTTTTCCTTCTTTGTCACATGTCATAACTTTTGTTTTTGCATCATTATTTTTAAGTTGTGTTCTTCTCTCATAACTTTATCCATTCTGTTTAAGAGGTTTACAACTTCTTCTAGGACAGCAATGTGATAAGAATATCATGACATATATTTTTTGGCCTAGAATTAGAATATCTATCTGTGAATTTCCCCTGACTTTTTAAGTGCCTCTTCTCTCTATAAACTGAAAGTAATTGGGAATAATGTACGTTCTTGTCTGACATCTTTGGGTGTTTCACTTCTTCATGGTTTGTCCATCCATAGATAACTGCTGTCCATATTTTTCTGTCTTTATAGTCTATTCCAAATTTTTTGATTAGATGAAACATTTTGTCCCATTTAACATTTTCAAAGGCTTTCTTGACATCTAAGGAAACTACGTATGTTGTCAGGGTCTTTTGTAGTCATTTCTCAAGTACTAGTTTCAGGGGAAATATTGCCCTTCCTGGTTCCTCTGCCTTTCCAGAAACCAAACTAATCTGAGAATGTGGCTTCAAATGTTTGTGCTAGGCACTTTAGGATAATTGAGATTAATATCTTAGAAGCATGGACCACTAGGTAAAGAGTCCTATAATTTTCACATTTGCCCTCTTGGGGATGAGGGTTATAATGTTTTTCCTCAAAGTCTGTAGGTAGTTATTCCTGCTTGTACACATTGTGCACAAGATTATATAACTCTTGATTAATTTTTGCTCCTCCAGATTTCAAAAGTTCAGCTAGAATGTTGTCTATAGCAGTAAATTTATTTTTCAATTTTTTTAGGGGTTGATGTAACTCATCCTTTAATATAGGTTCACTCATTTTGTGTGTATCGAGTTCTGTTTCTTCTTCCATGGTGTTTTCTGAAAAGTGTGGTCCACTTTACATTTTTACTGTGTATTATTTCTATATTCTTGCAACTTCATCACCATCCAAGATATTGCCATTTTCATCCATTGTGAGGCTACATTTGTTTCTTTTGTGTCCAAAGTAATGTTTCACACATTTAGCCTATAAGCATTGTCCATGTTTCCCTTTATCATGTTTATCCTTAAATGTAGTGCAGATATTCTCAAGGTATTTTTCCCTTTCTTACTTTGCCCCTTTATTGTTTCTGTTTTCAGACTCTTATATTTCTCTCAGTCTTCCCCCTTCACTGAATTTTTAAATTTTTTTTCTTCCTTTCTTCCTTCATATTTAGTAACTCTGTTGTAATCTACTCCTTCCTTTCGTCTTGCCTTTCTTTTCATCTTACTTTTCCTGCTAGTTCTAAAAATACAGCGTTTATTTTTTTTCCAGCTTTCTTTAATGCTATTGTAGCCCTCTGTATTTATTTTCTTGTCTGTTGCTTGCTGATGGAGCTTGAGTGTACTCTCATTTTGAATCTTTGTTAAATCCCATTTACATTTGCTTGTCTTTCTAACGCTCTTGAATTTTTGTTCAACTTTCACATCACAGCCTGTGTATTATCTGCTGTTGTTAACTGGTTCTTAAATCTTTGGTACACTTATATCAAATAGATTTGGAATCTGTTGATATCACCAGGCATTTTTCCATAATGTGTATCTTCTCCTTGGATGATGATTGTAGAAAGCGTTAGTGATGCAAAGTTTATTTCTTTGGCAGAATTTTACTTGTTTATCTCCTCTTTAATTTCTTAATCCTAATCAACATTCCCACAACAGCAGCATTCATATCTTCCATTATGACCAGATTTGCATGTCCATTGATTCTGCCAATGACCTCTTAAAGATAATCGTAAGAGGTGGAATCCAACATTTTCAGGACTGGTGCTGCCATACGAAAAGTAGTAGTAGTAGTAGTAGTAGTAGTAGAAGATCTTTGCACTGCTAGATGTTGAGAGCTGCATATATGATGAGTCATTGTGCAGGTTGGCATCCTGCTGGGTACATGTTGCATGTCCACAGTGATTTCCGTAGTACTCTTTGTTTGGTGTGTGGTGATTTTACGATGGATCCACAAACAGAACATCACATGTGTATCGAATTCTGTGCGAATCTTGGGAAAAATGCTGCGGAAAGCCTTGCAATAATTCAATAAGTGGTTGGGCAACAGAGCATGAGCCATACGTGTGTGTTTGAGGGGGATGCTCCGTTCAGAGCTGGCTGTACAGGTGTCGAGGATGGTGCTCACACTGGAAGGCCCGCTAGCCACACAATGCCAGACATTGTTGCCAAACTTTGATTGGTTCATGTCGATCAACGTCAAACAATTCAAGACCCGAGTGTTGGTTATGGGATGTGTCAATGGATGTTGACTGATGAACTGGGCATGCATCGTGTTGCCACAACATTTGTGCCAAAGATCTCGACTGCCGATCAAAAGCCACAGCATGTTGAAATGTGCACGGACCTTCATCAGACCATGTGAAAACGTGCGGCAATGACTGCCCGAACTTTGGTGTCGAGGGAACTGGTTGCTGCATCACAACAATGCACTCTGTCACTCGTGCTTGCTAACTAGGACCTTTAGTAAAAAAAACAACAGATTTGGCACCTCACAACTTCGCGCTATTCCCAAAATGGAAACCTGAGTTGAACAGCAGTCAGTTCGACACTATAGAGAGGATTCAAGAAACATCGCTGGTGGTGTTAAACACCCTCAGAGGACAGGACCTCCGGAAAATGTTTGACCAGTGGCAGAAGTGCTGGGACCGATATGTACGTGCAGATGGTAACTACTTCGAGGGTGATGGTAACCATTACAGTCAATCAGAGTAACTTTTTACCAGTCAGGGTATCATTGTACCACTTAATATTTAGCTTTCATATGGCTGGGAAATTATTTATAACAGAGATATTATAAATTACCTTTAGAAAAAAAAAAAATATTGCCAATAGGTGGAACATGAGCCATTTGAAACCCAAATAATAAGTGGTACAAAGATACCCTGACTGGTACAAAATTACCCTGATTGACTGTAGTCCGAAGTTAAGGTTTTCAACAGATGGCAACACCAGTCCCGAAAATTGTGGATAGGACCTCGTCCCCATGACTTGTAGTTGGCATGTAGACTTGGCTTATATTTTTGTCTCTTAGTTTAGTTTCTAATGTGACAGTAATTATCCTTACTATGTCAAATGTAACCTTCTTCTCTGAATCCCATACATTTTATTCAGGATAATTGTAATTCCTGCAATCCCAGGAGTGTCTTGCGCTGTTCTGCAGTGTATGACTCGGTAATCATCTGACCAAAAGTCACCAGGATTTGCCTATCTGACTCCCAGTACACCGGTATCAAATTGTTTCATTTCCCTTTTCACATTTTCCAGTTTACTTCATGCAAAAAGAGAGCTAGTGTTCCATGTTGGTATTTTTCTTTCATGAATACTTTTGAGTTTAGATATCCCTTTAGTCTTCCTCACCCAGAGATTCAAATAGAAGGACAGTGTTTTTTACCTCCAGAGAATTTAACCAAAGAATTTTCCATTATGAGCTGTTGATACTTGAGATACCCATTAGTCTTTAATGGGCTGGTTTCCCATAACCTTCTCCATCGTGTACTATTGGCCGTATTGTGGCTCTTCCGCCTTTAGGAGCAGTTTCCCATCCCCAGGGCAACAGAGTGCCCTTCCTTCTAGCCACTCATCTGGCTTTGTTGAAGGCCATTGGCACTTGATAGAAGGAGATCTCCATGTCCCGTTAGATATTCATGAAATGAAAGTACTCTCGGCCTCGAAACCTCATACTCTTGAGGTTAAAAATTCATGAGTTGACTAAGGGAGGCTGATAGGAAAGAAAACAGAAGCAGCCCGACACAGGTAAGTAGAAGAAATGCCAGACTCAGCTAGGGTCCATGTGGTTGTGACCCACATACTTCGAAGTAGGGAGACCTCTGGGGGAACTACTCTTTGCCTGGTTCCTCACCAACTGCCCAGTCTGGTATGGGTGCCCTACCAGCAGCATTGCACCTGTCAACATAGCTCAATGGATCACTGACACACACAAACCTTCCCACCAGTGTTAAGATGGTAGTCCATGGAGAGGGTGGAGATAATTATGTTTAATATTCACAGAGTTTCCTTCATATCAGACTGCTGCTGGAATTTGTGGAGGTTTGCAGACCTGATATTCAGATACAGGTATCTTGTCATGTACAGAAATTTTTTATAGCTAACCTGTGTTAAAAGGTAGCAAGAAGGAGAGAAAAGAAAGATTTTACTGAATATTGCCTATAATTTTCACAGATAAAATTTGAGGATACACAAAAGTTAGTGTGTATATTACTTATAGCCTGTTACAGCTGAAATGTGCCACTTCTGTGTATATTTCTCTGCTTTCGACAGGGTTGAGCAAAACCTGCAACAGGAGAAGTATTAAAGTTGATTTAATGATATTTGGAAACTACTGAGAAATAAAATACATGTAAAGTTCTGCATTTATGGGTCTCTCTTTGTTCATGTTTTTTTTTTTATGTGCATATTGAATTACTAGGGCTGTAGGGTTTTTCGAAAATAGTTGGTCTAGACAGCTAAAACGACTTGGGACCACTGCTGTAATGTGTTAGACTTGATTGTGAACCTAAGGCTAATTTAGTCAATTGGATAAGGACATTCAGTAAAAAGAGGCTGCACTATCTGGTGCAGTGTGTTACTTAAATGGAAGTATACAGAGTGCTTTGTTACAATAATAGTACTGGTCAAACCAGCAGAAAAATCCTATATATGTGTGTTTGGAAACAAATTCATGTCAATGTTTATACTATTTTTTTCCCTTTAGAGTGATATGCTGGTTTTGGCTGTTGTCCTGTTAATGTTGGTTGGTCATTTCTTACTAGCTGTGTCTGTTTCTGTGCTTATGAGTACACCTTAGATTTCTTGCTTACTTGAATGATTTGTAGATCATTTTACAATCATAAATTCCTTACATTAGTGTGATGCAATACTCAGGTAAATCAATAAATTTGTCTTTAAAGATTAGACAATTCCCAAGTGTTGTTAAATACAATATATATACAATGAATTAATTGGTGGATGGGGTGACTTTCTTAATGTCATCTGTCTGTCAGGTCACTTTCCTGACTCATGGTGAGAGGCAATTTTAACTTCTCTTTTACAACTTGGTGAGGTCTGCACAAGTCTTCCTACCTTCATGAGAAAGACCTTTCAGCTGATGGTCAAGTGCTGTCTTATGTGCATCTTAGAATGTAGGTAGCTAGTTAATCACTTTCAGTGTGGGTTCTTAAGATATTGCTCCACCTTTGATAATATGGCCTTCCTGGAGGTGACTAAAGAACAGCTGTTCTGCATCAGCATCACTTACTGAGTACATTTTTTTGTATCGGAAAATCTTACTATACAATTTGGAATTATCTCTACCCATTTCTATTCAGTCCTTCGTCTTGCAATGCTGGTTTTGGTATGGACTTGGTAACAGTCTTTTAAATGTGACTGTTTTTGCCATAGAATTAACAGTATTATGTCAGTGGTTAAATGTCCTGTGCAGGGTTTTGACGATTTACCTGTATTTTGCTCGTATTCAAACCTCGCAATGACAACACGTTAGTTGAATTTAACTCTTTGATGGTTGGATGCAGGAACTTCAGAGCTGCAACATAACAGCCAAATATGATGGTTGTGTGTGTGAAGTGTGCCTGTGTGGTTCTGAGTGTAGGCCTCTGTCTGAAGAAGGCTGTGGCCAAAAGCTTTTAAGTTACATGCTCATGAGCATTTTGTTTTTTATGTGCCTGTTGCAGTTCAGCAAACATCTTTGCACTCATTTACGAACTATCTGTTATATTGGCAAAGTTGTAAAATTTTGTAATGTGTCTGAATTCTGGCCTAAGCTTCTATGCTGAAGGTTTTGGTTTGTACCAGAGTGGCTGGCTCCCCCTTCTTTATTTATGTGATCAACCAGCCACACCCATTTTGTAAGATGTTTAATCTCTTTCTACCACATTCTCACATTTAAGAAAACTTGACATAAGACAGCCATTTGTGATTTGGTGTAGTTTTACATACATTTGCCTCATTTGGTTATATTTTATTTCCATTGCCCACTTCTGCATGTTTTTTCATGTAAATTATGGACACTCTCATCTTACTGTTCATGCTAAAGATATAGTTGTTTTGCGCTCAATTTATCGTATTTGGGTCAATCTATATGAAGTGGTCCAATGAGGATTGGTTGACCGTTTTTAAATAATTTAATTTTTTACATTTGATTAACCTATAATTAAGAAGTTCAAAACAATTTTAAAACACATTTTCATTGCACCATTACCAAATGGTGGCCATTTTTATTTGTAAACGCTTGGCCATTTTGCAGTTTGTAGACAGTAATAAATTGAATATCTCTGCACTGGGTTAAGTTACAGCACTGCAATTGGCATGATTGTTCTTAGAAAAGTCTCCACTACAAAATTATTTATTACACAAAATATCCTAAATTAAAAAATAACTACTCAAAATTACCTCTGAAGTTTGGTATAAAAATTTTGAAAATCCACTTTTTAGGCCCAAAAATAACAACCAAGGAGTGGTTTAACAGACTCCATTCTTTCTCTCTAATTAGATATTATAAACTACTAGTCTTATCTAAAACAAGAACACCTTCAAATGTTTCCTTAATTCTTTTTATGAATTATTGAAGTTGTAAATTTTCATTTTTTGTAAAGTTGGGGGGTTAGTTATCTCTAGTGGGACTGCACAATTTGGACAGCTATGTAGTAGCAAAGTACTTTAAAAATTTCAACATTGATATTTGACTGAACAAAGATATGAATTTTTGAAAATTAGGAAATAACTCACATTACACTAAAGCTGATCTTATGGTTGTTTCCTACTTAATGTGTGATATTGGCTGGATGTAATCAATTATTATTGTAAAAACACTGGATTATAAAAAAACTGGAAACATTAGTGAAATAAACATTTTTTGACAGATTTATAATATAATATTTTCAATTAATATGATTATGAGATACAATGTGAGTAGTTATCAAATGAGTTGTAATAAATTGAATTAAAGAAGCAAAACAGAAATTACTAGTAATATCTAAATGAATTTTATTTAGCTTTCAAAATCACTAATCCTGAGTGCAAAATTGAAATGTCAAAATTTTGTGATATTCGTCCCAAGTGACATATTTTGGCTGGCTTCTCAGTAACAAACTGAATATGTGTTTCTATCATAAAATTTTCAAACTGATGATTACAGTTGCAAAATTCAATGATCTTAACTAGAATGAGTTAATGAATTCAATGGTCTGTGACACTAACAGTAATGACTGCATGCTGGGTTTCTGTAATGAATGTCCAGGTAAGGGTACTGTTCTTTAATAGTTCAACAAATATGAGGAAATGCCTGACAGTGTTACCATCGAACAGTGGGCACAACTGACAGGTTAGAAATTATAACAGTGGTTATATCTCAAAAAGAGTACTTTGAATATTTAAGTGATAAAGTATAAAATCTCAAAAGTCACCACTATCTTTCTAAAATACACTCCTCGCTATTAAAATTGCTAGACCACGATTACGTGCTACAGACGTGAAATTTAACTGACAAAAAGAAGATGCCGTGATATGCAAATGATTAGCTTTTCAGAGCACTCACACAAGGTTGGCGCTGGTGGCGACACCTACAACGTGCTGACACGAGGAAAGTTTCCAACTGATCTCTCATACACAAACAGCAGTTGACAGGTGTTTCCTGGTGAAACATTAAGATGCCTCATGTAAGGAGGAGAAATGCATACCATCCCGTTCCCGATTTTGTTAAAGGTCGGATTCTAGCCTACTGTGTTTGCGATTAATGTATTGCGACATTGCTGCTTGCATTGGTCGCGATCCAATGACTGTTAGCATAATATGGAGTCGGTGGGTTCAGGAGGGCAATATGGAACGCCGTGCTGGATCCCAATGGCCTCGTATCACTAGCAGTCGAAATGACAGGCATCTTATCCGCATGGCTGTAACGGATCGTGTAGCCACGTCTGGATCCCTGAGTCAACAGAAGGGGACGTCTGCAAGACAACAACCATCGGCATGAACAGTTTTATGACATTTGCAGCAACATGGACTATCAGCTTGGAGACCAAGGCTATGGTTACTTTGACACTGCATCAGAGACAGGAGTGCCTGCGATGGTGTGTGCAATGGCGAGCCAGGGTGCATGAATGGCAAAACGTCATTTCTTCAGGTGAATCCAGGTTCTGTTTACAGCATAATGATGGTTGCATTGCAGTGAAAACACATTGGAAGTGTGTATTCATCATCACTTTTGTGTCCCAACTTCGTCGCCACTTTTGTGTCCCTGCCTCGTCGTAGGTGTCGGTGGCAGAGTGGAACGAGACCGACACGCTGGTGCAGGTACGGAGGGGAGCAGCCAGAAACTATAAACACTCGAGTAAATTAGAAAGAGATATATATTGCACAGAATGAAACAATACTTAACTTTTACATAGTACTGCAGAATGTTGATACATAGTTGTTAGAGGCCTGCCTAGTGCCTGTACGATAGCAAAATCTTCACTGGTGCCTATCTGATAACGAAGGTCCTAACTCGTTGCTATCTCAGTCCGAAGTGACTGATGTCTTTCCATGGTGGCCATGAGCGGGTTGCAGCAGAGGGCGCTCGTGGCTGTCGTCGGAAGAACGCCGCGCCGTGCATGCATGGCGGCGCGCGGCGAAAGTAGGTGGCGCGCACTTTGTACTTGTGCGACACCACACCCGTCCCCCCCAAAACGCCGCGCCGTCGTGGCGTAGGGCTGAGGGCCACGGCGACGGCACTGGGAGGAGGGCCTGGGCGGGGGCGTTACTGGTGGGACGGGCGTCGTAGCTGAGGCCGGGATCGAGACGCCATCCGCGCCCCGGCATCTGCATTGAGATTCTCCAGGGAACCCGCCGAAACCTGGGGAAGGGCACCCGCCCCCGCCCAGAGGGAGCAGGTCATCTTCTTCTGAGGTGCGTGGCCCAAGCTGGGGCGGCACGCACGGTCCCGGAGTCCCTCTCGGTGACGCTGGCATCTGCGGCGGCGACAGCGGCGGCGGCGCGTCGATCTCCATCGGGACGATCTCGTAGTCCGGGGACGAACGATGTGGTTGTGCTCCCTGGCGGTGAACTGGGTCTGGAATCAAGAAACTGGAGACAGGATCGCGCGGCCTGTGCAAGCGCAATTGGTTTGCGTGGCGCCGCAACTCCGACCCTGTGGAAGAACGTACAACATACATATTGCGCCCGAGCACGCGCTGAATGGTGCCCGGCATCCATAGTTTCTTCTTGTTTCCAGCAAACACCCTGTATAGCACCGACGTAGAAACCTGAAAACGCGAAGCGCCATACGAACCGACTCGGTGCGTGGGAGGCTGCAGCAGGTGAAGGAGAGTGCGGTGACGGCGGCCGTGTAGCAGCTCGGCAGGAGACGGGCCGTCACGTGGCATGCATCGATACGTAGACAGGAAAATTTGAAGAGCTTGCTGCCTGGAGTGCTGACCTTTCATCTTTTCCATGTGTGACTTGAATGTTCGAACGAAACGTTCTGCTTCACCATTGGACTGAGGGTGAAAAGGTGCGGTGGTGATATGCTGAATGCCATTCACACGACAAAACTGTTGAAATTCCGCACTAACAAACTGATGTCCATTGTCACTGATGATAGTTTCAGGCAAACCTTCGATGCAAAACACTGATGTTAAGGCACTGATTGTACTAGCCGCTGTCGTTGAGTTCATGGCAATCACAAAAGGAAACTTGCTGAAAGCGTCTACAACGATTAACCAGCGCGTATTCCAGAAAGGTCCAGCAAAGTCAATATGTAAACGTTGCCATTGTCCCTTGGGGCGTGGCCTGTCTGAGAAACGCTGTGGAGGAGCCGCCTGATGCTCCGCACAAACTGTAACTGTGATGTCTTTCTCTCTATCTGAGCGTCCATACCAACCCAGGTACAATGACGTCTGGCCAGTTGCTTTGTCCTAACAATGCCCCAATGTCCTTGATGCAGGAGGCGTAACACTTCTTGTTGCAGGGAACGAGGAACAATCACTCTTGCTTGGTCGTTGTCGGTATGCAACAACAGTACACCCTGACTTAAAGACAATGCATGACGTTGTGCAAAATAACGTCGAACCAGAGGCCGATCAATGTCTTTGGCTCTGGCAGGCCAACCAAAGCGAACAAAACGTGCTACCACACTTAAGTCTGCATCCGCAGCTGTTTCCTGTGCAACCCGACGAGAGTTCAAAGGGAATCAAACATGCATCACTGAGTAGTGCAGACTTTAATTTGTCAAAGGCAACCTGACAATCTTTAGACCATACAAAAGGAACATTCTTCCTACGTAAGTGATGCAGTGGAGCTGCAATCTGAGAGGCATTGGGAATAAATCTGAAATAATAGTTAAGCTTTCCCATCATTGCTTGCAATTCATGCACATTCTTAGGAGGAGGCAAGTCTTTGATTGCTCGAAGATGTGACTGTAAGGGATGAATTCCTTGGGCATTAATCACATGGCCTAGGTACTCTATTTCAGTTTGAAAAAACGAACACTTTGCTTTATTGCAACGTAGACCTGCTGCAGTCAAAACTTTGAAAAGGCACTCCAGGTTTGCTAAATGTTCTTCAACTGTACGTCCGGATACCACAATATCATCTAAATAGTTCGAGCAACACGGTACAGAAACTGTCAGCTGTTCCAAAAAGCGCTGAAAAATAGCGGGAGCGGAAGAACTGCCAAAGGGTAGGTGTTGAAATTGAAAAAGGCCCATGTGAGTATTAATGACGAAAAACTTTTTTGACTCGTCATCAAGTGGAATCTGTAAGTATGCCTCTTCTAAAACAATCTTAGAAAAGAAGCGAGACTGTCCTAATTTGTCCATTAGTTCCTCAGGTCTGGGTAGGGGATAAGTGTCTACAATTGTTTGACTGTTTACTGTAGATTTGAAGTCCGCACAGAGACGAAGTTTTCCTGACGGCTTGGGTATAATTACTAAAGGCGAGGCCCACTGACTTGCAGAAACAGGAGAAATCACCCCACTATCTTGCCAACATTTAAGTTCTTCCGCAACTGTATCACACATTGCGATAGGCACTGGTCTAGCTTTACGAAATTTTGGAACTGCAGATTCTTTTAAAGTTACATGTGCCACGAAGTCTTTTGCACAACCTAGTTCCGGCGAAAACAAGTCACTATATTTGTCACACAATGCATTGATTTTATCCTGAGGCACTATTGACGAAATTTGAAGCACATCTCTTTGAATTGATAAACCAAACAAGTCAAAAGCATCTAGTCCAAAAATGTTCTGTGTCGATTTGGCCTGAAGAACTACAAAAGCAACTGTTTTCGTAACACCTTGAAAAGAGGCAGGCAAGCAGGCTACACGTTCCTAGCACGGGAATATTTTGACCTGTGTACGCTGTTAGCACTTGCTGTGACGGCGACAATTTTGGCGAACCCAGAAGTTCATAAGTGTCTTTATTAATTAATGTAACAGCGGAACCAGTGTCGAGCTGAAATTGCACAGTCTTATTGTCAATGGAAAGATTTACAAAATGTTTTTGCTTGCGGCGCTCGACAGGCGCGCGAATGTGGGTTACGTCTGCTACGGTTTGTTTACTGCGCTTGCGCGGGCCGCGTAGTGAAGGAAGCGGCGCAGACTCGGCACGCAGCGGATTAACAACACTGTCACTAGATGACACTACCGCCGGATCAGCGTCCGCGCAAGCCTGCGAAGCTACTCCAGATTTATTAACTACTGCACTACACTTTTGAGTAGCTACTTGGTGTCTACTGTCACTAGCTACGCAGTACTGGGCACTATTACAAGGAGCAGTTACAGAAGGCACTATTTTCACTACAGGAATGCACTGTTCATAGTCATTTTGCTTGTCCCGAACCCTTGTTCGTTGCACTGTTTTACGCGCTCGTCGGCGCTTGCTACGTGGTGCACTATATAGTTTTGCCATAGGCGCAGAACTACTTTCTTGCAATGGAGATCCAAGGAAAGCACTGTTCAAGTTTACAGCGTGTATGACATTTACAGAATTAACTGTTCTCGCACTCTGCGAAGCACTGATTCTAACGTTACTGTTCTTTGAGTTTTTAATTTGCATACACACAGACTGCACATGTCCCGATTTGCCACATTGATAACAGGTTGCGTTGCGACTAGGGCAATGAGCACGCTTGTGGCGAGACACACACTGGGGGCAAGATTTACGTACATTTTTCTGAAATGAGCGTTGGCGCCCGTTATTCAAATTACTGTGTCTAACACTACGGGGCAACCTTTGCGTCGCACTTTTACACTGGCTACTGTTCACTGTCTGTTCAGCACAGCCTGTAGAATTTAAAGAATCACAAGTGCCATACTGAGAACTACGGCTAGGAAAGCGTCCGTTGCGGCGCACTGAATTAACACTGTGGCTTTGCATTTCTACATCTGCTAAGTCAAAAGTATCATGCGCATCTATAAGCTGCAGTACACGGTCTAATGAGGGGTCAGACTGTTTCAGAATTGCTGCTCTAATTCTGGGGTCCTGAATATTCTGCGTAATCGCATCCCTCAACATCACGTCACTATACGAAAGTCCACAAGAGCAAGTAAATTTACATTGGCAGGTTAAGCCCTTCAATTCCGTGATCCATTCTTGGTGTGACTGCTGCGGTAATTTTTTAAGTCTGAAAAATCGGTATCGTGCAGCGGCTACAAGAACTTTTCTCTCATAATGAGCATTCAGTGCATCTACAATTTGTTCAAAGTCTACATAACTAGGAGATGCGTGAGGGAATAGTTTCTGCAATAGTACGAAGGTCTGGGGGCCCACAATCGATAAGAAAAGGTTCTTCACTCTCTGACCTGTAATTTGATGAGCCGCGACGAGTTCTTGAAACTGTGCGAAGTAGTCGCTCCATTCTTCCTCACGTTCGTTGTACTGGCGGAACGTAGGGAGCGGTACGGCGGCTGGAGTGGGCTGCTGAAGCGGCGGCTGTTGTTGTTGGTTAGCTGCTTGCGCTGTGAGCTGGGCCACAGCGTGGAGAAGTTGTGTTATTTGCGCCGTCTGTAACTGAATAATTTCCATTAAGTTTGGGTTCGGGGTAGTGGCCATGCTGACCGATTAGGCGCCGCGCATACAAGTAACTTATAACAAAACACAAATGCAATATGAAAGAGGACGCTCTGCAACAAAAAAGTCCACAAAATACGTAACAAAATATCTTCCCCCAAAATTCTTATTATAAGGGTGGGTGGGCGGGAGCAATTTTTTGCGTGCTCCGACTGCTGCTGTCTGGCTGCTGTAAGCGGGCTGGTCCAAGGTTCTATCACTCCTCGTCGCCACTTTTGTGTCCCAACTTCGTCGCCACTTTTGTGTCCCAGCCTCGTCGTAGGTGTCGGTGGCTGAGTGGAACGAGACCGACACGCTGGTGCAGGTATGGAGGGGAGCAGCCAGAAACTATAAACACTCGAGTAAATTAGAAAGAGATATATAATGTACAGAATGAAACAATACTTAACTTTTACATAGTACTGCAGAATGTTGATACATAGTTGTTAGAGGCCTGCCTAGTGCCTGTACGATAGCAAAATCTTCACTGGTGCCTATCTGATTACGAAGGTCCTAACTCGTTGCTATCTCAGTCCGAAGTGACCGATGTCTTTCCGTGGTGGCCACGAGCGGGGTTGCAGCAGAGGGCGCTCGTGGCTGTCGTCGGAAGAACGCCGCGCCGTGCATGCATGGCGGCGCGCGGCGAAAGTAGGTGGCGCGCACTTTGTACTTGTGCGACACCAAATCACCATACTGGCATATCTCCTAGTGTGATTGTATGGGCTGCCATTGGTTACACGTCTCGATCACCACTTGTTCGCATCAATGACACTTTGAACAGTAGCCATTACATTTCAGATGTGTTACGACCCATGGCTCTACCCTTCATTCGATCCCTGCGAAACCCTAGATTTCAGCAGCATAATGCACGACTGCATGTTGCAGGTCCTGTACAGGCCTGTCTGGATATGGAAAATGTTCATCTGCTGACCTGGCCAGCAAATTCTCATCTCTCACCAATTGAAAACGACTGGTCCATGGTGGCCAAGCAGCTGGCTCGTCACAATACTCCAGTCACTACTCTTGATGAATTGCGGTATTGTGTTGTAGCTGCATGGGCATCTGTACCTGTACATGCTATCCAAACTATGTTTGCCTCAATGCCCAGGTGTATCAAGGCCATTATTGTAGCCTGAGGTGGTTGTTCTGGATACTGATTTCTCAGGATCTATGCACCCAAATTGAGTGAAAATGTAATCACATGTCAGTTCCAGTATAATATATTTGTCCAATACCCATTTATCATCTGCATTTCTTCTTGGTGTGGCAATTTTAATGGCCAGTAATGTACAAAGTAAGTGGTATGAAAGGCAAAAAAGTCAACTTCATGAACCTGAATGTATAATCCTAGCTGATTTTGCAGAAGACTTAACATTTTCAGTTCCGGATGAAATAAAAGGGTGCCACTGGATCGATGACCAGTCAACAGTGCACATGTTTGTTTTGTACTTAGAGCATGAGAATGTTGAAGTTTTCAGTTTGCATTCTAGGTGACTACTTGGACCACAACTACTTTGGCTGTCCATATATTTCAGAAAGTTAAATTACATAAAAGAAAATTTTCCTAAGGTTGAGACACTCATATACTCTTTAGATGGAAGTGAAGTCAATACAAGAACAAAAAGAATTTTTCAAATCTTTAACACCACAAAGTAGATGTGGAGTTACATCAAAACATGAAGTGAATAACACCAGCCTTCAAGATCAACCACAGACCAAATTCTTACAAAACAGGACATGTATATCTTTTGCAGGGATATTATTAAAGGCATCACCCATTTCCTCTTCATATCAAAACAATACTGCAAGCCAGATTTGTAAACTGTGTATCAATAAAATGACATAGCAATTCCACAAATTCCTCTCATTGCAGAAAACTGGTTTGATGTTATGAAACATGAGAAATGTGTCAGTAAAAATACTCCTGTCTTAACACTGAATGTCATAGTGGCATGTATGTATAATGGACAATGTTGAAAGAATAAGTTCAGAAAATAATGATGTCCTTGCACATTTTTACCACCTTACTGAACCAAGAACACCATTCAAGAAATGTACTAGTGGAAAAGTTTGGATACCAATGAAAAATGTATTAAGGAAACTTTCAGTGCTTGAACGTACCACAGTAACTGGGAGGTAGTAATATATGTTACAAAAGCTTTCTGCAGGAATAAGTGTTCTCAACATTTACGACCAGGATTAGGAAGCATCACATCTTGAAAGTATGTTCATTGAAATTATTTGAAATCTGTCAAAATAATATGAATGTTTATTTAACTAATGTTTCCAGTTTTTGTTTATAATCCAGTAGCTTAACTTCAATAATAATTGTGTACATCAAGCCAATATCAAACATTAATTACGGAGCCATAAGATCAGCTATAGTGTACCGAGTTCTTTCCCCATTTTCAAACGTTCATGTCACCATCAAATATCAGTGTTAAAATTTTTACAGTACTTTGCTATTACATAGGTGCACAAACTGTGCTAAATCATATTTTTGTATTCAGTTCCACCAGAGGTAACTTACTGCAAACTTTACAAAAACTGAAAATTTCCAAATTAAAAAAAGGAAACATTTGAAAGTGTTCAGGATAAGACTAGTAATTTAGAGTATTTGGTGTAATAAACAATTTTGGAGTAGAGACTTTACTAGAAACAATAATGTCAATTGCATTGTTGTATCGTAATCCTGTGCAGAGATATTCAAATTATTGTTAATGTCTCAAGACTGAAAGATGGTCATATGCTTACAAATAAAAATGGCTGCCATTCAGTAATGGTGCAAGATAAAAAATATTTAAAAGCTCTTTTGAACTTCCCAATTATAGAATAATCACTTTTTTTTAAATAAAATTATTTAAAAATGGTCAAATTGGTTAACTTTTATTAGACAACTTCATTTGGATTAAGTCATTCATTATCATCTTCCAACTATCTAAACCTTGAAAGTGTACCCTCACTCCTCTTCCATTTTGCAATTATTCTGCCAAAAGGAAGAGCCACTGTCTCAAAAAGATTTAACAAATCCATAACTTTTATATTTTCTTTCTCCTGCTGCTTAGTAGATCTTTTCATCTACTCAGTCATCTACTACAGTCAGACTGAGGCGCGCCAGTCACGGTCTGCACGGCCACTACGGTTGGGGGTTCAAATCACCCCTCAGGCATGGATATTTGTGCCGTCCTAGTTTGTAAGTAGTTCATAAGTAGTTTGTAAGTTTAGGGACTGATGCCCCCGTAGTTAAGTGCCATAAGCTATACAAACATTTGAACATTTTGAACGGTCAGAGATGGTGATTTCACCCCAAATGCCAGAAAATATGAAACAAAAGTATTTTCTCATGTATGACTATGATGATTTACTAATGCATTGTGGATGAATATTTTAGTCTCTGTTTACAGAATGACACATTAGACTGGTGCGTGTGTGTGTGTGTGGGGGGGGGGGGGGGGAGGGGGAGTATTACCTGAGTTTAGTCAGTTTGAAAAACACTTCCTGCTGCTCTACTTCTATATAAGGCAAGAAAAGGTATTACAAATATGACAATATTTTCAAATACATAAAAAGCTGAACAAAAAAAAATTGCCATGACGGAGGTTGGAATTTCGGTCCAAAGTTTGGCAGTCTAAGCCTTGGTCCGCTCGACCACTGACGGTGCTCAGAAAGTTGCTCGTGTTTACGAGTACCCAAGCTACATCATGAAAACACAAAAACATTGACTACTCAAATGTCATTAACTTTTGACTTCATACATACTAATAAAAAATGCTAAATTTCAGACAATCTTTCGAAGTATAGCATTGAAAACCCGATTTTCCATCATCAACATTGACCTTGATTTTTTCAAAACTACTGGTGTCTAGCAAAACGCCAAAACAAGTATCTCTTTACATTCAATATAGAAAATCCAAGCAAAATTCTACTGAAATCAATGACCCACATGTCTCCTTGTAAGTTCAGTAAAATCTATTTGAAAATCTGTTAAATGGTACAAGAAGTTTTTTCATATTTTGGACATGTCTGTCATAAATGCATACGTAATATACAAACTTCAAATTGCAACAAATTGTTCTATTTCGTATTTGCCTCACAAGAAATTTTGGAAGTTTTTTGCAAAGAAAAGATAAGGCCTGTGCCATGCAGGAGTGACCATGTTGTATAAGGCGTCATTCTGTGGGCTGGGCAGTCACTCCTTGTTTGAGTCCCCTCTTGGGTGTGTGTGTGTGTGTGTGTGTGTGTGTGTGTGTGTGTGTGTGTGTGTGTGTGTGTGTGTGTTGTCCTTAGTATAAATCAGTTTAAGTAGTTTGTAAGTCTAGGGCCTGATGACCATAGCTTTTGGTCCTATAGGTTTACAAACCTACCCCCATGAACCACAGACATTGACGAGGTGGGGTGGCTTGTGTGTCTCAACGATGCAGATAGCCGTACCATAGGTGCAACCACAGCGGAAGGGTATCTATGGAGAGGCCAGACAAACGTGTGCTCCTGAAGAGGGGCAGCAGCCTTTTCAGTAGTTACACAAGCAACAGTCTGGATGATTGACTGAGCCGGCCTTGTAACATCAGCTAACATGGCTTTGCCATGCAGTTACTGTGGACGGCTGAAAGCAAGGGGAAACTACAGTCGTTACTTCTCCCGCGGACATGCAGCTCTACTGCATGACTATATGATGATGGGTCTTCTTGGGTAAAATATTCTGGAGGTAAAATAGTCCCCCCATTTGGATATCCAGGTGGGGACTACTCAGGACGATGTCGTCATCAAGAGAAACAAAACAGGCAATGTATGGGTCGGAGCGTGGAATGTTCTAACCCTTAATCGCGTAGGTAAGCTAGAAAATTTGAAAAGAGAAATGGATAGGTTAAAGTTAGATATGGTAGGGATTAGTGAAATTTGGTGGCAGGATGAACTGGATTTCTGGTCAGGTGAGTACAGGGTTATCAATACAGAATCAGTTGGTGATAACGCAGGAGTAGATATAATAATGAATAAGAAAATAGGAATGTGGGTAAGTTACGATGAACAGTAAATTGAACGTGTCATCGTAGTAAAGATAAACATGAAGCCAACACCGACCACAGTAGTGCAAGTTTATGTGCCAACTAGCACAGCCAATGATGAGGATATCAAAAAAATGTATGAGGAGATAAATGAAATATTCAGAAAGTTAAGAGAGATGAAAACTTGATTGTGATGGGGGACTGGAACTCAGTAGTAGGAAAGGGAAGAGAAGGAACTGTATTAGGTGAATATGGACTGGGAAAAAGGAATGAAAGATGAGATCACTGGGTAGAATTTTGTGCAGGGCACAATTTAATGGTCACCAACACTTGGTTTAATCATCATAAAAGAAGGCTGTATACGTGGAAGAGACCAGGAGACACTGGAAGGTACCAGATTGACTTTATAATGGTAAGGAGTAGATTTAGAAACCAGGTTCTAAACTGTATGACATATCCAGGGGCAGATATAGACTCTGACCATAACTTATTGGTTATGAACTACAGATTAAAACTCAAGAGACTGCAGAAAGGTAGAAAGTTTAGGAGATGGAACCTGGACAAATTGAAAAAAAAAAACCAGAGGTGGTTGAGAGTTTCAAAGGGAGCATTAGGCAAGGATTGGCTTAAATGGGGGAAAGTAATACAGTAGAAGAAGAATAATGGGTAGCTCTGAGAGACAGGGTAGTGAAGGCAGCAGAGGATCATATAGGTAGAAGGACAAGGCCTAATAGAAATCCCTGGTTAACATAGGATATACTGAACTTAATTGATGAGAGGAGAAAATATAAAAATTCAGCAAGTGAAACAGGAAAAAGGGAGTACATACGTCAGAAAAATGAGATTGACAGGAAGTGCAGACTGGCTAAGCATGAGTGGCTAGAGGACAAATGCAGAACCGTAGAAGAATGCATAACTAGGGGAAAGATAGATACCGCCTACAGGAAAATAAAAGAGATATTTGGAGACAAGAAAAGCAGCTTGTATGAATATCAAGAACTCAGACGGAAAACCATTACTAAGCAAAGAGGGGAAGGCTGAACTGTGGAAGGAATATTTTATAGAGGGCCTATATAAAGGAAATAAACTTGTAAGCATATTCGAGAAATGGAAGATGAAGTGGAGGAAGATGAGATTGGAGATATGATACTGCGAGAAGAATTTGACAGAGCACTGATGGACTTGAGTCGAAACATGGCCTCTGGTGTAGATGATATCCCATCTGAACTGCTGATGTCATTAGGAGAGCCAGTCATAAAAAAAATTGTATCACCTGCTATGCAAGATGTGTGAGACAGGGGAAGTACCCTCTGACTTCAAGAAGAATATTGTAATTCCAATTCCAAAGAAAGCAAGTGCAGCCAAGTGTGAAAATTACAGAACTATCAGTTTAATAAGTCATGGGTGCAAAATACTAACACAAATTATTTACCGACAAATGGAAAAACTTGTGGAATCCAACCTTGGGGAAGATCAGTTGGGATTTAGGAAAAATGTAGGAACACGGGAGGCAATACTAACAGTACGACTTATCTTAGAAGATAGGCTAAGGAAAGGGAAGCCTACGTTTTTAGCGTTTGTCGATTTGGAGAAAGCTTTTGACAATATTGACTGGAATACACTCTTCGAAACTCTGAAGGTAGCAGGGGTAAAATAAAGAGAGCGAAGAGTTATATTCAACCTATACGAAAACCAGAAAGTGGTTATTAGAGTCGAAGGGCAAGAAAGGGACGCAGAGGTTGGGAAGGGAGTAAGACAGGGTTGTAGCCTTTCCCCAGTGTTGTTCAATCTGTACATTGAGCAAGCAGTGAAGAAATGGAAGGAGAAATTTGAAGAGGGCATTAAAGTGCAGGGACTGCAAGAGATCTGGAAGAGCAATTGAATGGAATGGATAGTGTCTTGAAAGGAAGATATAAGATGAACATTAACAAGAGTAAAACGAAGGTAATGGAATGTAATGTCATAAAATCAGGTGATGCTGAAGAAATTATTTTAGGTAAGTAGATGAATTTTGTTATTTGGGTAGCAAGATAACTTCTGATGGTTGAAGTAAAGAAGATATAAAATGCAGAATGGCCATGGGAAGAAAAGTGTTTCTGAAGAAGCAAAACTTGTTAACATCCAATATTAATTAATATGTTAGGAAGTCCTTTCTGAAAGTATTTGTCTGGAGTGTAGCATTGTACGGAAGTGAAGCGTGGATGATAAGGAGTTCAGATAAAAAGATGATAGAAGCTTTTGAAATGTGGTGCTACGGATGAATGATGAAAATTAGATGGGTAGGTCATGTAACTAATGAGGAGGTGCTTAACCGAATCTGGGAGAAAACGAGTTTCTGCATATACTTACTAAGAGAAGGGATAGATTGATTGGACACATTCTGAGACATCAAGGAATTGTCAACATAGCATTAGAAGGAAGCGTGTGGGGTAAAAATCACTGAGGGAGACAGAGGGACGAATATAGTAAGCAGATTCAAAAGGATGTAGGTTGCCGAACATATTCTCAGATGAAGAGACTTGCACAGGACAGGGTAACGTGGAAAGCTGCATCAAGCCAGTCTGCGGACTGTAGACCACAACAACAGGTTTACAAACATTTGAACAAGACCTGTCATCAGAAAAGCATCATCATTTTCCAAGTTCAAACTTTAATTCTAAAATAAAGTGAAAACAACCAAATAGATGTGTTGTATACATAAGGATAAAGATTATTAAGAAATATACCAGTTTTATGTGCAAAAAGTGTGATGTGTGTTTTGTATTGAGCCCTACTTTGAAATATACAACATGAAACAAAATTTTTATGCATTAAAATCAACCTGCCAATCCACCTCATTTTTTTAATTCTTTCATTTCATCATATAGTGATATGTTTTGAGTGAAGTAATACATCAACACACATTTATTGAAATTGACAGCTTAGCTCATCTTCCATTAACTTTCTCTTCTGCTACTACATGATTGATTGATGAGGAAACCATATCTGGTTTAGATTGACCAATAGGGTAATCCCAGATAGACAAAAATATGCAATAACCACCTGGAAAAGAAATAGTATCTGAACTACCCATCACATACTATGGATACAGTGATTAGTGAAATCAAAAGTATTTTTACTATGAGCATAGGTGGATGTTTGTTTTCAGAAATTATAAATTCTATAATTAACCTTAACCATGTTATGTAACAACTTAAAAGTCAGCAATGGATTAGCATATGAACTATGCGTATTTCTAACTTTTCCAGTGTCAGTCCAAAGCTTGGGCCCAAAGGTGGGTGGGAAACGCATTATTGGTTTCTTCCTGCTTACTATCATTTTACTCATCCATTAATTTACTTTCTATGTACAGTGCAGCCCAGCAACGTAGTAAACTTCATACCATGTGAGGCTATGCCATATGGCTTTCTTCTGCGTTAAAGGGTTAAATGGCTTCTTAGCATAACAAATGGAATTAAAGTTAACCAGAGATCAAATAAGCAAGGAATTATAAAAAAGCTGGCAGCACAGAAAAAGAAATGAATTAGTGTCAAAACCCCTGCTATAATTAGTGAAGAAATTTCTTACCAGTGTCTGCAACACCATATTGTATTAAAGTACATCTACATCTACATACATACTCCGCAATTCACCGTAAGGTGCGTGGCGGAGGGTACACCGTACCACTACTAGGCATTTCCTTTCCTATTCCACTCCCAAATTGAACGAGGAAAAAAAGAATGCCTTTATGCCTCTGTACGAGCCCTAATTTCTCTTATCTTGTCTTTGTGATCTTTACGCGAAATGTAAGTAGGCGGCAGCAAGATCGTACTACACTCAGCTTCAAATTCCGGCCCTCTAAATTTACTTAAAAGAAATTCACGAAAAGAACGTCGTCTTTCTTCCAGTGATCCCCAATTGAGTTGCCGGAGCATTTACGAGACACTCGCGCATTGGTCGAACCTACCGGTAACAAATCTAGCTGCTCGCCTCTGAACCGCCTCTATGTCTTCCTTTAAACCGATCTGCTGCGGGTCCCAAATACTTGAGCAATACTCAAGACGTCGTCGTACAAGCGTTTTATACGCGGTCTCCTTTACAGGTGAAGTACATCTTCCCAAAATTCTCCCAATAAACCGAAGTCGGCTGTCTGCCTTACTCACAACTGTCCTTACATGCTCGTTCCATTTCATATCGCTCTGCAATGTTACGCCTAGATATTTGAACGACGTGACCGCATCAAGAAGCTCACTACTGATGCTGTATTCGAACATTATAGGATTGTTTTTTCTACTCATGTGCATCACCTTACATTTTTCTACATTGAGAGCTAGCTGCCATTCTTCGTACCAGCTAGAAATTTTGTCTAAGTCAACCTGTATGCTATTACAGTCAGTTACAGACGACACCCTCCCATACACCACAGCATCATCAGCAAACAGCCGCAAATTACAACTTACTCTGTCCATCAGATCATTTATATAGATAGAAAATAATAGCGGTCCTATCACACTCCCCTGGGGCACGCCTGACGATACACTCGTCTCTGATGAGCACTCGCCATCGAGAACAACGTACTTCGTTCTATTACTTAGGAAGTCTTCCAGCCAGTCACAAATCTGTGAACCTATTCCATAAGCTCGTATCTTCGTTAGCAGTCTGCAGTGTGGCACCGTGTCGAACGCCTTTTTGAAGTCGAGAAAAACACAATCCGCCTGTTGCCCTTCGTCCATGGCTTGCAAGATGTCATGTGAGAAAAGGGCAAGCTGAGTTTCGCATGAACGATGTTTCCTAAACCCGTGCTGATTCATGGAAAGAAGCTTTTCCGTTTCAAGGAAATTTACTATATTCGAACTGAGAATATGCTCCAAAATTCTACATGAAACCGATGTCAACGATATTGGCCTGTAATTGTATGGGTCAGTTCTCTTTCCTTTCTTATACACTGGAGTCACCTGCGTTTTTTTCAATCACTAGGAACTTTGCGCTGAATTAAAGATTCGCTATAAATGCAAGCTAAGTAGGACGCCAATGCTGCAGAATAGTCTTTGTAAAACCGAACTGGTATTCCATCCGGACCAGCAGACTTTTTCGTATTTAGCGCTCTCAGCTGCTTCTCTACACCGGAAATACTTATTGCTATGTCCCCCATTTCGGAATTAGTACGTTGATCAAATGATGGTATATTTGTGCGGTCCTCCTGCGTGAAAGATTTCTTAAAGGTTAAATTTAGAACTTCAGCTTTCCGTTTGCTTTCTTCTATTACTGCCCCGGAATGATCAACTAGTGACTGGACAGTGGGCTTTGACCCGCTTATTGATTTTACATAGGACCAGAATTTTTTCGGGTTCTTGGAAAGATCTTTTGCTAAGGTATCGCCGTGATAATTATTGTATGCTTCATGCATCGACCTTTATATAGACGCACGAATCTCTACTAACTTTTGCCTGTCATCATTTGCGTGTTCTTTTTTGAATCGAGACTGCAACAGCCTTTGCTTTCTCAGCAGCTTTCTAACATTATTATAATACCACGGTGGATCTATTCCATTCTTAATTGTAAAGCATAGCCTGTGCAATGTGAAAAAAGAAGAGATTGTATCACAGTTGACCAAGGCCAAAAATAGTTTAATTGGGGGGGGGGGGGGACATAAGGTAGTTGAAAATCTGTATGCACTCTCAGGAGAAAGTGTCACAAACGACAGACTTCCACTCAATACTGCCACTCTACAAGTGCCAGCAGTTCCTGAATGGAGTCTTCCAGTATTCTGGTTAATGGTGAAAGAACTTCAGTATCTTAATCTACCACCAATGTCTACAACAGTTTTTGATTTTATATTACTCTGTCAATGATAGACAGCAGCTAGGTACTGCATTTACCAATCCTGTCACTGATAACAGAAATTATACACTTCTCAAACACAGCTAGTAAGAATATATTTGAAGTAAAAGCTCACTTGACAAATACAAATAAAACTCATTTAATTAACTAAAAACTCCATTATTTACAAACAAGCTAAACAATACATTTCATTCCATTCCATGATGATGGTGGTGGCGGCTGGTGCAGCAACAGTGTTGAATAATTAAAAAATGCTCAGTCTCTGTTGCAGAGACTGAGCATTTTTTAATTAACAAGCTAACAAAGTTATTTTGTCTGCTTGTGTAAGAGAACTAGACAGGAAATCCATCTGTAAACTGAAAAGCAAGCAGCGCACATGTTGAGGTGATTTTCTTTCTGTTAAATACAAAAAAGCAAATTACAAGTTGACTAAGAATCAATTTCTCCTCTACCAGTCTAGAATACTTTGCAGAGATTTATTTAGGTTCTGTCCATATGTTTCTAGTGTCAATATTATAAGCAGCTTATATCTGTACTCCATTTATTATTAATATAATTACAGTATATGGTCATAAAATAAGATGTCATATCATCTATTGTGGATTTGGTTGGAAGCATGTTCCAGTTTTATGGGTGACTCCATCACTTAAAACACTTTGCCTGCACAGCTTTTCCCACAGGGATTGTATATTTTCACAAAGGGCGATCTTCCTTACACCACCATTATACATTTGGAAGTCAGCTTAAGTAATCAGGTGATACGCCTTGTGTCACTGGATTCACATTTAGCTTTTCCACATATTTAGTACTAATTTAAGAGTTGTTATACTTTGACATTCATGAAAAACAAAGTTCAGCTGTCAGAACATTATTTTCTTTAGATTTGTAGGTAGATTTGTATAAGTATTGCTGGATCAGTTAGTATTATTGTTATTATTATTAAAAATAAAAATAGAAAAGAGATGACGTACCAAAAGGACCGGCTCGTCGAGAGAAACAAATAAAATCACACACAAACACACATACAAGCTTTCACCACCACTGGCAGCTTCTTCAGGAAAAAGAGGAAAAAAGGGGAGGAAAAGAGAAGGATATGGGTTTTAAGGAAGTGGAAAAGGAGTCATTCCAATCCCAGGAGTGGAAGGACTTACCTTAGGGGGGAAAAAAGGAAGGTAAACAAATACACGCACACCTAGACAGAAATTTGTGAAAAGCAAAGAAGTTGGACAGAGATACCAATTGAGGCTCTGTCCACAGAACCAAGGCAAAGATGCTAAAGATAGTGGGCAGGAATTTGAGTTAGCGGAGATTGAGACCAGGTGGGCAACGGGAGGAGAGAATAAGCTGAAGGGCAAGTTCCCATCTCCGGAGTTCTGAAAGGTTGGTGTCGGTGGGAAGTATCCAGATAACCCGGACGGTGTAACACTGTGCCAAGATGTGCTGGCAGTGCACCAAGGCATGTTTAGTCACAGGGTGATCCTCATTACCAACAAACACTGTCTGCCTGTGACTGTTCATGCGAATGTGTGGTGTCGCACAAGTACAAAGTGCGCGCCACCTACTTTCGCCGCGCGCCGCCATGCACGCACGGCGCGCCGTTCTCACGACGACAGCCACGAGCGCCCTCTGCAGCAACTCCGCTCGTGGCCACCACTGAACGATCGTGCGCTTGGGACTGAGTTAGCAACCAGTTAGGACCTTCGTAATCAGATAGGCACCAGTGAAGACTTTGCTATCGTACGGGCACTAGGCAGGCCTCTAACAACTATGTATCAACATTCTGCAGTACTATGTAAAAGTTAAGTATTGTTACATTCTGTGCAATATATATCTCTTTCTAATTTACTCTAGTGTTTATAGTTTCTGGCTGCTCCCCTCCGTACCTGCACCAACGTGCTATTTTTGTTCCTGTGTCGGGCTCATTCCACTCGGCCGCCGACACCTACGACGAGGCTGGGACACAAAAGCGGCGACGAAGTTGGGACACAAGAGTGGCGACGAGGAGTGATAGAACCGTGGACCAGCCCGCTTGCAGCAGCCAGACAGTAGCAGTCGGAGCACGCAGAAATTGCTCCCGCCCACCCCTCCTTATAAGATTTTTGGGGGAACATTTTCAGTTACGTGTTTGTGGACTTTTTTGTTGCAGAGCGTCCTCTTTCATATTGCATTTGTGTTTTGTTATAATTTACTTGTATGCGCGGCGCCTAATCGGTCAGCATGGCCACTACCCCGAACCCAAACTTAATGGAAATTATTCAGTTACAGACGGCGCAAATCACTCAACTACTGCAGGCCGTGTCGCAGTTGACGGCACAGGCTGCTCACCAACAACAACAGCTGTCACATCAGCAGCCCACACCTGCCGCTGCACCGCTTCCTACATTTCACCAGTACAATGAACGTGAGGAAGAATGGAGCGACTATTTCGCACAGTTTCAAGAACTCGTCGCGGCTCATCAAATTACAGGTCAGAGAGTGAAGAACCTTTTCTTATCGATTGTGGGCCCCCAGACCTTCGTACTATTGCAAAAACTTTTCCCTCTCGCATTTCCTCGTGATGTAGACTTTGAACAAATTGTAGATGCACTGAATGCTCATTATGAGAGAAAAGTTCTTGTAGCCGTTGCACGATACCGATTTTTCAGACTTAAAAAATTACCGCAGCAGTCACACCAAGAGTGGATTACGGAATTGAAGGGCTTAACCCGCCAATGTAAATTTACTTGCTCTTGTGGACTTTCTTATAGTGACGTTATGTTGCGAGATGCGATTACGCAGAATATTCAGGACCCCAGAATTAGAGCAGCAATTCTAAAACAATCTGACCCTTCATTAGACAGTGTACTGCAGCTTATAGAAGCACATGATACTTTTGACTTAGCAGATGTAGAAATGCAAAGCCACAGTGTAAATTCAGTGCGCCGTAACGGACGCTTTCCTAGCCGTAGTTCGCATTCTAGCCCTAGTGATTCTTATTTTTCTACCGGTCGTGCTGACAGACAGTGAACAGTAGCCGGTGTAAAAGTGTGACACAAAGATCGCCCCGTCGGGTTAGAAACAGTAATGTGAATAACGGGCGCCAACACTCATTTCAGAAAAATGTACGTAAATCTTGCCCCCAGTGTGTGTCTCGCCACAGGCGTGCTCATTGCCCTAGTCGCAACGCAACCTGTTATCAATGTGGCAAATCAGGACATGTACAGTCTGTGTGTGTGCAAATTAAAAACTCAAAGAACGGTACCGTTAGAAACAGTGCTTCGCAGAGTGCGAGAACAGTTAATTCTGTAAATGTTATACGGGCTGTGGAATTGAACAGTGCTTTCCTTGGATCTCAATTGCAAGAAAGTAGTTCTGCGCCTATGGCAAAACTATATAGTGCACCACGTAGCAAGCCCCGACGAGCGCGTAAAAAAAAACAGTGCAACGGAAAAGGGTTTGGGACAAGCAAAGTGACAATATACAGTGCAATCCTGTAGTGAACCTAGTGCCTTCTGCAACTTCTTATTGTAAAAGTGCCCAGTACTATGTAGATAGTGCCAGTAGACTTGTTGTAGATACTGAAAGTAATTTTAGTGCAGTAGCCTCGCATTGCGCGGACGCCGTTCCGGCGGTAGTGCCATCTCGTGACAGTGTTGTTAATCCCCTGCGTGCCGAGTCTGCGCCGCTTCCTTCACTAAGCGGCCCGCGCATACGCAGCACACAAACCGTAGCAGACGTTGCCCACATTCGCGCACCTGTCGTGCGCCAGAAGCACAAACCTTTTTTGTAAATCTCTGCATAGAAAATAAGACTGTGCAATTTCAGCTTGATACTGGTTCCGCTGTTACATTAATTAATAAAGACACTTATGAACTTCTGGGTTCGCCAAAATTGTCGCCGTCACAGCAAGTGCTAACAGCGTACACAGGTCAAAATATTCCCGTGCTAGGAACGTGTAGCCTGCTTGCCTGCCTCTTTTCAAGGTGTTACAAAAACAGTTGCTTTTGTAGTTCTTCAGGCCAAATCGACACAGAACATTTTTGGACTAGATGCTTTTGACTTGTTTGGTTTATCAATTCAAAGAGATGTGCTTCAAATTTCGTCAATAGTGCCTCAGGATAAAATCAATGCATTGTGTGACAAATATAGTGACTTGTTTTCGCCGGAACTAGGTTGTGCAAAAGACTTCGTGGCACATGTAACTTTAAAAGAATCTGCAGTTCCAAAATTTCGTAAAGCTAGACCAGTGCCTATCGCAATGCGTGATACAGTTGCGGAAGAACTTAAATGTTGGCAAGATAGTGGGGTGATTTCTCCTGTTTCTGCAAGTCAGTGGGCCTCGCCTTTAGTAATTATACCCAAGCCGTCAGGAAAACTTCGTCTCTGTGCGGACTTCAAATCTACAGTAAACAGTCAAACAATTGTAGACACTTATCCCCTACCCAGACCTGAGGAACTAATGGACAAATTAGGACAGTCTCGCTTCTTTTCTAAGATTGTTTTAGCTGAGGCATACTTACAGATTCCACTTGATGACGAGTCAAAAAAGTTTTTCGTCATTAATACTCACATGGGCCTTTTTCAATTTCAACACCTACCCTTTGGCAGTTCTTCCGCTCCCGCTATTTTTCAGCGCTTTTTGGAACAGCTGACAGTTTCTGTACCGTGTTGCTCGAACTATTTAGATGATATTGTGGTATCCGGACGTACAGTTGAAGATCATTTAGCAAACCTGGAGTGCCTTTTCAAAGTTTTGACTGCAGCAGGTCTACGTTGCAATAAAGCAAAGTGTTCGTTTTTTCAAACTGAAATAGAGTACCTAGGCCATGTGATTAATGCCTATGGAATTCATCCCTTACACTCACATCTTCGAGCAAAGACTTGCCTCCTCCTAAGAATGTGCATGAATTAGCAGTAATGGGAAAGCTTAACTATTATTTCAGATTTATTCCCAATGCCTCTCAGATTGCAGCTCCACTGCATCACTTACGTAGGAAGAATGTTCCTTTTGTATGGTCTAAAGATTGCCAATTTGCGTTTGAAAAATTAAAGTCTGCACTACTCAGTGATGCATGTTTGATTTCCTTTGACCCACAGAAGCCTGTAGTGTTAGCAGTTGACGCCTCGTCGTACGGTCTGGGCGCAGTAATCTCACATCGCATTGGATCTCACGATCGTCCTATTGCCTTTGCATCCAAGCTACTGACGCCGATGCAACAGAATTACAGTCAGATAGAAAAGGAGGCCTTAGCAGTAATTTACGGCGTCACAAAGTTTCATCATTATCTCTATGGCAGAAAATTCTATTTGTTGACAGACCACAAGCCTCTCACGTCGTTGTTCTCACCCACAAAGCCAATTCCGCCAAGAACGGCACAAAAGCTTCAGAGATGGTCCTTGATATTGTCTAATTATCAGTATGAGATTTTGTACCGACCTACCACTAAACATACTAACGCGGACACACTTTCCCGACTTCCGGTTGGCCAGGATGTGTCGTTTGATTCTTCGGAAATGGCATGTTGTCAGATAGACTCCAGAGATGCTACCGCTGTCGCAGATTTCCCTTTGAACTCTCGTCGGGTTGCACAGGAAACAGCTGCGGATGCAGACTTAAGTGTGGTAGCACGTTTTGTTCGCTTTGGTTGGCCTGCCAGAGCCAAAGACATTGATCGGCCTCTGGTTCGACGTTATTTTGCACAACGTCATGCATTGTCTTTAAGTCAGGGTGTACTGTTGTTGCATACCGACAACGACCAAGCAAGAGTGATTGTTCCTCGTTCCCTGCAACAAGAAGTGTTACGCCTCCTGCATCAAGGACATTGGGGCATTGTTAGGACAAAGCAACTGGCCAGACGTCATTGTACCTGGGTTGGTATGGACGCTCAGATAGAGAGAAAGACATCACAGTTACAGTTTGTGCGGAGCATCAGGCGGCTCCTCCACAGCGTTCAGACAGGCCACGCCCCAAGGGACAATGGCAACGTTTACATATTGACTTTGCTGGACCTTTCTGGAATACGCGCTGGTTAATCGTTGTAGACGCTTTCAGCAAGTTTCCTTTTGTGATTGCCATGAACTCAACGACAGCGGCTAGTACAATCAGTGCCTTAACATCAGTGTTTTGCATCGAAGGTTTGCCTGAAACTATCATCAGTGACAATGGACATCAGTTTGTTAGTGCGGAATTTCAACAGTTTTGTCGTGTGAATGGCATTCAGCATATCACCACCGCACCTTTTCACCCTCAGTCCAATGGTGAAGCAGAACATTTCATTCGAACATTCAAGTGTCACATGGAGAAGATGAAAGGTCAGCACTCCAGGCAGCAAGCTCTTCAAATTTTCCTGTCTACGTATTGGTGCATGCCACGTGACGGCCCGTCTCCTGCCGAGCTGCTACACGGCCGCCGTCACCGCACTCTCCTTCACCTGCTGCAGCCTCCCACGCACCGAGTCGGTTCGTATGACGCTACGCGTTTTCAGGTTTTCACGCCGGTGCTTTACAGGGTGTTTGCTGGAAACAAGAAGAAACTATGGATGCCGGGCATCATTCAGCGCGTGCTCGGTCGCAATATGTATGTTGTACGTTCTTCCACAGGGTCGGAGCTGCGGCGCCATGCAAACCAATTGTGCCTGCACAGGCCACGCGATCCCGTCTCGGTTCGTATGGCGCTACGCGTTTTCAGGTTTTCACGCCGGTGCTTTACAGGGTGTTTGTGGGAACAAGAAGAAACTATGGATGCCGGGCATCATTCAGCAGGTGCTCGGTCGCAATATGTATGTTGTACGTTCTTCCACAGGGTCGGAGCTGCGGCGCCATGCAAACCAATTGCGCCTGCACAGGCCACGCGTTCCCGTCTCGGGTTTCTTGATTCCAGACCCAGTTCACCGCCAGGGAGCCCAGCCACATCGTTCGTCCCCGGACTAAGAGATCCCTATGGACGTCGACGTACCGCCGACGCAGTCGTCGCCGCTGCTGTCGCCGCCGCAGATGACAGCGTCACCGAGAGGGACTCCGCGACCGTGCGGGCCCTCCCCCGCTTGGGCCACGCACCTCAGAAGAAGATGACCTGCTCCCTCTGGGCGGGGGCGGGCACCCTTCCCCAGGTTTCACCGGGTTCCCCGGAGGATCGCAAGGCGGATGCCGGGGCGCGGACGGCGTCTCGATCCCAGCCTCAGCTACGACGCCCGTCCTACCAGTAACGCCCCCGCCCTGGCCCTCCTCCCAGTGCCGTTGCCGTGGCCCTCAGCCCTACGCCACTACGGCGCGGCGGTTTGGTTGGGAGGGGTGTGGTGTCGCACAAGTACAAAGTGCGCGCCACCTACTTTCGCTGCGCGCCGCCATGCACGCACGGCGCGGCATTCTCACGACGAAAGCCACGAGCGCCCTATGCGGCAACTCCGCTCGTGGCCACCACTGAACGATCGTGCACTTGGGACTGAGTTAGCAACCAGTTAGGACCTTCGTAATCAGATAGGCACCAGTGAAGACTTTGCTATCGTACAGGCACTAGGCAGGCCTCTAACAACTATGTATCAACATTCTGCAGTACTATGTAAAAGTTAAGTATTGTTACATTCTGTGCAATATATATCTCTTTCTAATTTACTCTAGTGTTTATAGTTTCTGGCTGCTCCCCTCCATACCTGCACCAGCGTGCTATTTTTGTTCCTGTGTCAGGCTCATTCCACTCGGTCACCGACACCTACGACGAGGCTGGGACACAAAAGCGGCGACGAAGTTGGGACACAAAAGAATGGACAGTTTGTTGCTGGTCATTCCCACATAGAACGCTTCACAGTGCAGGCATGTTAGTTGGTAAATCACGTGGGTGCTATCGCAAGTGGCTCTGCCCTTGATCGTGTACACCTTCCGGGTTACTGGACTGGAGTCGACCTCCATCTGTCCAACGGCCAACTTCACACATCCGTCCACATCAAACCTACCAACAAAAACAGTACCTCCATTATGACATCTGCCATCCATTCCATATCAAACGTTCCCTTCCCTACAGCTTAGGTCTTCGTGGCAAAAGAGTCTGCTCCAGTCCCAAATCCCTGAACCAGTACACCAATAACCTAATAACAGCTTTCACATCCCGCAGCTATCCTCCTGATCTGGTTCAGAAGCAAATTACCAGAACCACCTTCTCATTCCTCCAAGTCCAGAACCTTCCACCGAAGAATCGCAGAAGTGCCCCTTTTGTCACCGGATACTTTCCGGGACTGGAGCGGACTCTGAATGAGGCTCTCCAGCAGGGATACGACTTCCTTAAATCCTGCCCCGAAATGAGATCCATCCTTAATGACATCCTCCCCACTCCTCCGAGAGTGTCTTTCCGCCACCCACCTAACCTTCGTAACCTCCTAGTCCATCCCTATGAAACCCCCAAACCACCTTCCCTACCCTCTGGCTCCTACCCGTGCAACCGCCCCTGTTGTAAAACCTGCCCTATGCACCCTTCCACCACCACTTACTCCAGTCCCGTAACCCGGAAGGTGTACACGATCAAGGGCAGAGCCACTTGCGATAGCACCCACGTGATTTACCAACTAACATGTCTGCACTGTGAAGCGTTCTATGTGGGAATGACCAGCAACAAACTGTCCATTCGCATGAACGGTCGCAGGCAGACAGTGTTTGTTGGTAATGAGGAGCACCCTGTGGCTAAACATGCCTTGGTGCACAACCAGCACATCTTGGCACAGTGTTACACCGTCTGGGTTATCTGGATACTTCCCACCGACACCAATCTTTCAGAATTCCGGAGATGGGAACTTGCCCTTCAACAAATTCTCTCTTCTCGTTGCCCACCTGGTCTCAAGCTCCGCTAAATTCAAATTCCTGTCCACCATCTTTAACATCTTTGCCTCGGTTCTGTGGACAGATCCTCTGCCTGAAGTGGTATCTCTGTCCAACTTCTTTGGTTTCTACAAATGTCTGCCTAGGTGTGTTTGCATGTGGATATGTGTGAGTGTGTGTGTATTTGTTTACCTTCCTTTTTGTCCCCTAAGGTAAGTCCTTCCACTCCTGGGATTGGAATGACTCCTTTTCCACTTCCTTAAAACCCGTATCCTTCCCTTTCTCCTCTCCTTCCTTCCTCTTTTTCCTGAAGAAGCTGCCAGTGGTGGCGAAAGCTTGTATGTGTGTTTGTGAGTGATTTTATTTGTTTCTCTCGACGAGCCGGTCCTTTTGGTAAGTCATCTCTTTTCTATTTTTATTTTTGTTTATCCCACCGGGAAAGTTTCCCTCTATCATTTTTGTTATTATTATTATTATTAGTAGTAGTAGTATTAGTAGTACTACATGAACTTTTAATCTTAGTTCCAGGAGGTTAAACAAGAAGTGGACTCTGGCAGTGAAACAGAAAGGTAATGTACAAATTTTCTCTCTCTCTCTCTCTCTCTCTCTCTCTCTCTCTCTCTCTCTCTCTCTCTCTCTCTCTTCATTTTGTGCATCAGTTGCTTTGCAGTATTGTATTGTAAATGCTGCATCAGAAAATAAAGCTATTCAATTGTAGAACTGGAATTATATGAGCTGGTAAATGGTGACTGTAATCCCTTTCACCGGATTCTACACAAACATGTGAGTTCTGATTTTCTCTACACAAACATGTGAGTTTTGATTTTCTCTTTTCCTCTGACCTCAGTCTTCTGATATGATTCCAACAGACATGCAATGATCATGTAGGCGAAGAGCAGAATCTGAACAATCACTGCATGATGGTTGGAAGCATACCAGAAGATTAACATCGGGGTAAGAAAGTAAAATCCCATCCTGCATGATTGTGAGGTTCGGGTGGAAAGGGCTACGATTAACACATTCGACCTGCTACCGCACACTCAGCCACATAAACTTGTTCCACCAACACCATGTGTTCCTGCAATTAATAATCATCTGTAGGGATGGAGAATTTGCAATTTGAGCTCATGCAAGAAGTCGTGTCCTGTACTCAGAAACAAATTCTTGTCCTGTGTGCTGGGCGAGTCCATTCCTTTGTTTTGGAGGGGCAGCTATCTCGGTTACATGTTGCCTATTAAGTCATATGCTTTGTCTGTCTTTCAGTTGTCAACTGCACCTCACCTGCTGATTCGCGACCAGTAAATGGCATGCAACCAAAGTGGCTGCCCCTCCAAAACAAAGGAATTGATTCATCCAGCACACAAGACAAGAATGCATTTCTTTGCAAGGGCCATGAATTCTTGCACAAGCTCTACTCAGACAAGCCTCGGTTGGAACTTTGAAGCTCCATGAGTATTTTGAGAAGAAGATAAGGTTCTAGCCCCCTTTTTTAATTTTTGTAGTGTCATTCTATGGTGACAAGTAACTTCAGAACACCTGGGCCACATGAATTCAATTCAGGGTTGTATCAATCGTACCATAGGTTTGAATTGATGAAACAAATATTATAGAAGGAAACTTTCCTGGTGGGATAAATATGTGTAAAAAATAGAGATTGCATGAATTGCCCAAAGCACAGGCTCATTGATAGACAAAACACAAATAAAAACTCACACAGACAAACAATCAAGCTTTCGCAACCTTTGGCCACTTCATCAAGAAAAGAGGAAGGAAGGAAAACCCGCATCCTTCCCTTTTCCCCTCCTTCCTTCATCTTTTCCTGATGAAGTGGCCAACAGTTGTGAAAGCTTGATTGTTTGTTTGTGTGTGTTATTATTTGTGTTTTTGTGTCTATCAACCAGCCTGTGCTTTGGGTAAGTTATGTGATCACTATTGTTTATACATATTTACCATATGTTTCTAATGAATCAAAGAATATAGGCAGAGCTGATGTAGATTGCATAGTTTGACATTTTCCATTAACTTATTACATGCATACATCTCTAACGGTTCAGTATTTATCACACAGGTGAAAGCAAATTAATTATGGAAATAGAAGGTTGTCTTCAAAATGTCAAGTACTGCTTAGCTAAATGCTCTCAGGGGGCTCAGCATTAATTTGTTGAGTATGGGCTTGGCGAACCCAGAGCCTCCGCACTGTAAGCTCTGTGCATGCCTCAGCAATCACTGTATGGCGCAACGGTGGAACGCCATACATTACAGAGCCTAGGGCTCTAGGCTTAATTGCACAGGTCACAAGGACAGTAGAAACCTCTATTACAAAAATAAATTAAAAAAAAATCTCAATCTCAAGGTGTGCTACATGCTGAAGAGATGCGCGGCTGTTGTGGCTGAACAGTCACCAGTGGGTAACCTCTGGGGAACCTGCCACACATAGCTTACCCAGGCATATAGGGCTCTGCCCGGATGGATGTCTATTTCCCTAGCTGCTCATGGGGATAGGATGAAACAAGCATGTAATAGTGTTGGCAGACACAAAACTGCCGTGTCTAAGTGTGGGAAGACTGGCTTTAATGCAGAAAGATATGACCCCAGATTGTTCCCTTTCCTGGCCAGGTCAAGGGAGTAATGTAGGGCACATAAACGTTCTAAGCTGTATTCGCCGTAGCTTAGTATGTACACAATCTGATGGTGAATCTATCTTGATTTTTTGGTCTACTAAAAATGTGCCTGGAGAGGTGTTCACTTCTTCAGGCGCATTTTTAGTAGACCGAAAAATCGCAGGGTTGCCACCGGTGCTTTCATCCTGGCCTTTGAGGGTAGTGCACTGCCCGAGAAGGTCAAGGTTATGAAATACCGGTGTGACATCAAACTGCACATCCCTTTCCCTATGAGGTGCTTCAGGTGCTGGAAGTATGGGCATATGTCCTCCCGATTACTTCCAGCCCCTTATGCAGGGAATGCGGGCGTCTATCACATCCGGACGCTCCGTGCACCCCACCTCCTGTCAATGTGAACTGTAAGCATTGTCATCCACCTTGCTCTCCGGACTGTGCTATTTTGCACAGACAAAGAAAAAAATGGATTTCAAGGCCTCGGATGGTTAACATATACTGAAGTGAGAAAGACGTAGGAGCAGTTTCACCCTGTACTTTCGACCATAAGTTATGCTGCTGTTGCATCATCCCTCCTCACTGTGTGTACGACACTGTCAAAGGTATCACCTCCTCCTGTGGGCCATAGTGGCCATCAATCTTCCGCTGCCCCCACTGCTCCAACATCTGTTATGGGGGCAACTCCTTCCCACCTGTCAGGGACACCAGTTCCTGTTTCCCCAGCCGGTGAAGGAACAGACACCTCCGGATCCTCCCACTCGGAATGGGTCTCTTGGGACACTCCCTTCTAAGGATTCTCAGAGTGCTCCAGATGATCCTGGCTGACGGCTGAAGGATACACAAACTGTGTTGAAGGGCTTCCCATAGAAGGCCCTTGAAGCCACTTCTGAGAAGCTCTTGCAGTCCTTCAAACCAAAGGGCCAGCGAGTGGGAAGGAAAAAGTAACTAAAGAAATAAAGAATATTTGGTGGCTCCATAGTGACAGACACCTCCATCTTATGCTTCAGATGATGAGATAGAGACTCCGTGCATCACCTGATGATCTCTCTCTAACTGGTTCATCGGAACCAATGATTCCAGAGTAATCAGATACCGAACAGTCAGCAGCAGGTTTCCCCATGGAATAACCTATTCCTTATTTTATAAACATGGCCTTCCAACTTGGAGAAAATGTGATTCTCCAATGGAATTGCTTCTTGGTATAATGCAAAGCACATCCTTACAGTAATGAAGATGGAAATAAGTCTCCAGTCCAGTTTTCAAGAAAACTCAGGGGATCTTTTAGTTCTGGAAAACTCATAGAAAAATTCAGGTAATTTTAAAAATTATTAAAAGAAGAAGAAGAAGAAAGCATCCACTAATTACCACCTTGTTCTCCCCCCCCCCCCCCCCAAAAAAAAAAAAAAAGAGAGAGAGACCTCTCCCTCTGCCTGCCTGTCTGTCTCTTGTTCAGTGCAATGCAACAGACAAATCGGCCTTGCCAGACATTGCTGGAGCTGAACTGAAACATGCCAAGCCCTGCTCTGCCAAGTCAATCTTGTTTAAGTTTGTCTAGACTTCCTTTGTCTTAATGCCGCAGCAAATGTTTTTGGTGGAAGTTGAGTAGCAAAGAACTGTAAAAAAAATATTGTTGTTGTTTATAGTTTCAGATGTTTCATTGTAAATATTGTGCTGTTTACTTAGGTGTCATGTTTTCTTTGGAGATCATAGACTATTGGAATCTATTTATTTCAATTTGTTAATACTAATGTGAGACAGGTTTTCATAAGGGTTATCAGACACAATATGTGCACAGGCTGGCCATCATGGATTAGGATGAAATTTTGTTTAAGCATAGATGCATGTTTGTAGTAAACACAGGTAAACCTTCATGATTACCAATTCAGTACTTTTGGAGATCACATTGTGCAGCTATATTTTTTTCAAGAGAAATAACACACATTTTTGTGCTGTTATTCAATGTAATTTTATAAAATTTTCATTCCTGTTCATTGAGTTCTCAAATGTTTTACAACTTGTATACCTTAATCTATGCTTTTTGGAGAGATCTTTAATGTGGCATTTCATTTATTTTGCATGGTTTAGTAATACACAAGTGTAAATATTATATTCATTGAATATGGTGCACTACTTTTGGAAAGTGTGAAATGTAGCTTCCAGTGTACTTCAGTTAGCAGGTCAGAGCATGAGGCACATGAATTAGTCTGCCAATTTCAATTAACTTTTTTATTGTGTGCACATGACTTAATATCCAAAAAATATATTAATAAAGTAGCTTATATGCCCATGCTTCGCAACGGTTGTTAAAGAGGGACCTGTGTATATCATTGTCTTTTAGGGTTCTGGACCTAGGTCAGCAAACACAGATTCCTTATTGGAATGCTCTGTCATGTTAAATCAATGTTAGGTTTTGTTCATAAAGTTAAGGCTGCGTTGTGTAATTGTTTTGCGTAAACTTTTGAAAACACTTCTATAGTTGAGATGAAAAATAGTAATAATAATAACAGCGCCATGTATTGGTTGTACGGCATAGTAATAAACTGTTTATCTCTCACAGTAAGTGCATGCTTAAGTATTAGTACGCTGCAGCGTTGTACTGGTGACAATGTAGTTATTCTGTATGCAGTGCTCCGTATTATCGTAAACTCGACGAATGTTGAAAGTCTGGTAATTAAATCAATAGAACAGTTCATGTCTGTTTAAATAAGACGTTGTGGTGTCAATGTGTGATAAAGTAAGTCTGTGTAATCATTGCCGGAATGGCATCAGCTGATCGCCTGTCTAGAACATTCCATTAGATGTAGTATCTCCAGGGAATTGTCTTGACTGTGTTAGCAGCATCGGCCATACTTTCAGCTAATACATGTCCCCATGTATTAAAGGACGAAGTTGAAATCGACCTTGTGTAAGAGAACTATATATTCAGAAGCCGGATTATAACTCTAAGTAGTACAGTTGTCTCTGCAAATGAAGACGTATTTCTCTATCTTAATGTAGTCCATACCAAAGTAAGTAATTATAAATTTTAATCAGAATATTGTACCGTACTGTTATGAAAGCAGAGAGGATTCTGATGAGTTGTCGGATCGTGTGTGTATATTATCTCTAGTGGCAGGTACGGAGCAGAAATATCTCTGGATTGAGCATTCAGATCTTGTCTCCTCAACAATAATATGGAATGTCTTGTGATATTGGGAAAAATCTTCTAATGGCTGACTTTATCTTGGTCCTTTTTGTGTTCGGTTAAGACGGATAATTATGTGTAAATGACCCTTTTAGCGACGCTTCCTCAACTTTCTTGTTGCTTTACATGTTATTTCATGTTATGTGGTTGCTCTGCGAAAAGGAGATGGGTCTTGTTTGTAGCCAATGCGGTACAAACCAATCGCAAAAGCAAATAAATACGTGGGAAGAGTGGATTCGTCTCAATATCACGAGGTAATTCCATCTTAATGTTGAGAAGTTGCACAGAATGCAATGCTCACTCCGTAGGTATTTCTACTCTATGTACCATTTAGTGGTTATACCCGTCGAAAGATGCACTTCTTTTCTTTCCATGACATTTCGAAGCATGTGGGATACTGCTTGGAAGAAAAGAAATTGTGTCCTACTGGGTTAAATTTTACTTGCAGTGGCAACGAACTATTCGCTTTAGGAAGATGATTAATTTACTGACCAGCACAGCATAAATTATTTATTTCATCGTGAACATAAATTATTATTCACCTCATTCTACGTGACTGGTTTCTAAAAAGCATTCAACGGCCGTTGCCAACATCAGCACACAAGGCCGCCGCCGTAAGTAAAATTGTACTCCTACTTGTAGTTAGTGCACCATGGTAATGAGAATGAAAAAAACATAGGAAAACTATAATTATTTGGTGTACTATTTAACTAACGTTGCCTCACTTTGTCCTTTCCTGTACTATGGCATTTTCGAGTATTCTTTTGTGTCGTACCTGGGTTAAACTTTACTTGCAGTGGCAGCGGTTTAATATGTTTACGTTGACAACGAAATATTCGCTATAGGGGGATTATTAATTTACTGATCGGAACAACATTAATTATTTATTTCATTATGAACACTAAGAATTATTCCCCTCATTGTACGTGACTGATTTTTCCAAAAGGGATTCACTTTAGTTATGAGAATAAACAATGCAGCATCGCCATCTATTAGTTATTATGTCAGTAACAGTGCCTCTATCAGGTATTTGCTATACTACGCTGCATTTCATGCATAGCATACACCAGAAACTACAAATTACGATATCTTTTCTTCCCCTGATCCGATTTTGATGCAATGAAGCTTATATGTTGCCCCAAGGTACTCTCATTTGGCGTATTAAACCCCATGAAAGTTCGTGTAGTACTCGGTGAGATTTGCTGATTCACGTCAGACTTATAAGCATAGCGTATACTAAAATTTCAAATTACGATATCTTTCCTCCCTTTGAGCCGATTTTGATGAAACTAAGCCTATGTTACTCTCCAAACTATTCACAATTTACCTGTGGAAACCCATAAAAGTTCATGTAGTACTTTTGGAGATTACCTTAAACACATAGACATACACGATGGCTTTTAAGCAAATGATTAAAGTATGATATCTTTATTTTTTCTGATCCGATTTTAATTATTGAAGCCTTTATGTACCCGCACGATATGCTCAAGTTATGTGTGAAAACCGCACGAAAATTCGTCAAGTAGTTTAGGAGATAGACGTGTTCACAGAGACAGACAGACAGACAGACAGACATGGCAGTAGTTGATAAAAATTTCAAATTACGATATTCTTTTTTCCCGTGATCCGATTTTTAAAAAAACAAAGTCTATATGTTGTCCGAGTTACGCTCAAGTTAATTGTGAAAACCCCATACAAATTCGTGAAGTAGTTTTGGAGATAAGAGGTTTTTAATAGTCGAAAAAACAGACACGCCGGTTACTGAAAACACTTAAAATTAAGATATCGTTTTTTTCCGAGATCCGATTTTGATAAAATTATGCCTATATGTTGACCAAAACTTTTCTCATGTTTCCTTTGAACACCGAATGAAGATTCGTCCAGTAGTTTTGAAGATTGAAGGGAACAGCGACAGGGCAACATTTACAGATTTATTATTAGTATAGATATGCAGCCCACACTCATCCACTTACATTCACCTATCTGCCTACTCTCTTTCCAAAATGTGGCATTTTTCATCGTGACAGGAAAGCTCTATCCACCTGACAGTAATATGATGCAATAATTCTTTGCAAGAATATTGCAAACAAGACAAGTGACTTTTGCTCCTTACAATTAAGTGAAAATGGTGCATTTCTCTGGCCTTAGCATTAGGTGTACATAATAGAATTGCTTCGTTTGTTATTGTACATTGTGTTTTACTTCAGGACACTTCTGTTTCATGTTAAGTTGTTTTCATCATTCATGTTCACACATCGAAAATGTGATGAAGCAATTGGCTGATTATTTCACGAGTCCTGTACAATACTTGGATTGGCAAGTAAAAGCATATTACATGGTGTAACTTGTATTTCACCCTTTTGAAGTTGACTGCCGTAGTTTGTGGATTTTACATTTATACTTGTGCATTACTAAATTGTGCAGTTTAAATGTAACATGACATTAAACATCTGTCCTAAATGCATAGGTTACACTATGTTATGTTGTGGAAGATATGAGGAAGGCCACCAGCAGTGTGTTGGCATATTACTATTATTAATTTGAGTACCAAGACTGAGCACACGTCATGTGAGATGCACACTGAGTACCCCACACCTTAGGTCTGCTCATCTTCCTCCATTTTCTAAGTTTAAGTTGCCCTCATGGCTAATAATTGGCTTCGCGTGTTGTGATCTGGTCTCTGCATGGTGCTGCCATCATGAGGACATTCCTGAAACTATTTCAGCATTCTTCAGTTTCTTAAAACCAGAGTACTGCAGTGGCACACTAGGGGGTGGGGGATCCGCCCTGGGCCTCTTTTCTTGGGGGCCTCTTTTTTTTTTTTTTTTTACTCAGAGCTAACTTCGTCTCTTGTTCTGGGGCTTCTGAATCTCAAAAGCTATTTTTTGTTTTATAGTAATGCATGTGTTTACAAGTGGACAGAGGGCCTCATTTTGTTTTGTCGCCACCCTGAGCCTCCAACAGCCTTAGTCCGCCACTGCGCTACTACCTTGTGGCGCTGTAGTTTCTTGTTATGTTTGCAGTGCATTTGTCATTAAATATGTCTTAAGTTCATGCAAATACTGAGATTGAGCAGCTTTTGAATGAAAAGTTTGAACATTCTGGTTGTCAAGGGGACATTTTTGAAAGTAAATACAGTGATTTTGCTTCTGAATCTGAATCAGGTACAAATGCAATACCATTTTACCATTCCATTGTACATTTTCTTTTTTGTAAGTAACCTGCTATTTAGGTTACATTAGCATTACATTTTCAGACGAAAATTTAACCTCTGGCAGTGCATAATATACAACCTAGTACTTGAGGTAGTACTGCAAATGTAGTGCCACCTACAGGGTCACCATGCAAGACAATTTGTTCTAGTGTTCCAAAATCTAATGTGGAATAGGATGGACTACATCGGATGAGCAACCCACATTGCCTGAATTCAAAGAGGGAAGTGGTTGTATGGCAGAACTGGATTCCAGCAATTTGTCATGAAATCTAAGCAGAGTTTTATTTTGTTAATAATTGGAGGATACAACTTGCTGTAAAGAGGCTTGCTGAGGTACTGACAGGCCCAAAAGTAAATAATCACACACACACACACACACACACACACACACACACACACACACACACACACACACACACACACACACAACTTAAATTTTGGGCCATGGCCTTCATCAGAAAAAGAAACGCATACATTCACGTAATCACGCAGACAGCTATACACACACAACCACCATGTCCGGCCACTCCAATGCAACAAGCACCTAGACTGTGAGTTAGGTGGGGAGTGGAGGGGGTAGGATGCTGGGTACATCTTCATTTACACACATACTCCGCTATCCACCAGAAGGTGTTTGGCAGAGGGTACACTGTACCACTACTATGCATATCCTTTCCTATTCCACTCCCAAATAGAATGAGGAAACAAAGAATGCCTATATGCCTCTGTACAAGTCCTAATATCTCTTATCTTATTTTTGTGATCATTACACAAAATGTAAGTAGGTGGCAGGAAGATCATTCTTCATTCAGCTTCAAATTCTGGTCCTCTAAATTTCCTCAAAAGAATTTCATGACACTCGTGCATTGGTCGAACCTACCAATAATGAACCTAGCTGCTCACCTCTGAACTGCTTCTTTGTCTTCCTTTAAACTGATCTGCTGCGGGTCTGAAACACTGAAGCAATATTCAAGACGTGGTCGTACAAGTGTTTTATATGTAGTCTCCTTTACAGATGAAGTACACCTTCCCAAAATTCTCCCAATAAACCAATGTTGGCTGTCCACCTTACAACTGTGCTTATATGTTCATTCCATGTCGTACCACTCTCCAATGTTACGCTCAGATATTTGAATGATGTGACTGCATAAAGAAGCTCACTACCAATGATGAATTCAAAAATTATGGGATAGTTTTTCCTACACATGGGCATCACCTTGAATTTTTCTACATTTAGAGCTAGCTGCCATTCTTTGCACAAACTAGAAATTTTGTTTATGTCATCCTGTATGTTATTACAGTCAATTAAAAATGGCACCATCCCATACACCACAGCATCATCAGCAAACAGCTACAAATTACAAGTTACTGTGTCCATCAGATCATTTATAGAGATAGAAAATAATAGCGATCCCATCACACTCCCCTTTGGCACTCCTGACGATACACTCGTCTCCGATGAACACTCGCTGTCGAGAACAACGTACTGCTTTCTATTACTTACGAAGTCTTCCGGCCAGTCACAAATCTGTGAACCTATTCCATATGCTATAACAGATTACCAGTCATAACTTCAATTTGAACATCGGGTATTGGAATAAACAAATTGATATGACGGACAGTGTGAATACAACTAAATGTGACGGTGCTGTGACGTTGACAGACAGACATTGTGAATTGGCTTTTCGTATCCAGAAGATGTACCACTGACTTACAGCCCCAAAAAACAACAACAAACTAGACTCGCAAAACATTTGATATTAGTGTTTACTGCATAGTTTACTTTCTGATTACGTTTATCATCTAAACACACTGCAACAAGATCTTGCACGAATTTATAGTTCAGGGCTAGTACACAAGGAGTGCTTCTCTAGACTATTATCTATCTTGTTTACTTTCGTTCATAATTTAAAAATAGCTTAAGTAAGAGGCTAATGCCGCATTATACTCTTTGTAAAACCGAACTGGTATTCCATTCATAGGAGGAGACTTTTTTTGTATTTAGCTATCTCAGTTGCTTCTCTACACTGGAAATACCTATTATTATGACCTCCATTTCGGAATTAACACATTGATCAAATGATGGTATATTTGTGCAGTCCTCCTGCATGAAAGATTTCTTAAAGGTTAAATTTAGAACTACAGCTTTTTGTTTGCTTTCTTCTGTTACTGTTCCAGAATTATCAATGAGTGACTGGATAGTGCGTTTTGACCCGCTTATCGATTTTACATGGGACAAAATATTTTGGGTTCTTGGAAAGATCTTTTGCTAAAATATGGCTGTGAAAATTATTGTACACTTTGTGCACTGATCTTTTTATAGGCGCATAGATCGCTCCTGACCTTTGTCCGTCATCATTTACGTGTCCTTTTTTAAACTGAGAGTGCGATGCCGGGAAGCGATACAAAGCCTATTATTGTGAAGTGCTCTATCCCTGCACTACGCTATGCAGCGACCAGTGGCTCCATGCGTGGACCCCTCTGAAGTCGGATGTCATACTGGTTCCCGACTCAGGACACCGGCTGGCCGGATTAGCACCAGTGCGCTAACTCAACGACTGGAACATTGGCCTTTAGTGACCAACCACTGAAGACTGCGCTGGCCTCAGGCAGTCACCATAGAGGTGTGAAGTCATCAGCACAGCGGATCACCATCTTCCCAGATGATGTTTAGTGTGAAGTATGGCCTCGACCAGACTCCATCTCTTAGCTGCCTCTAGCAGCTACCCATATGTACTGCTATCTGTGACAATGACTGAGCACAACGATTAGGCCAGTGAATTGACGACTACCTCCTGGGCATCGTCGATTCAGAAGACCAAGTGACTGTTACTTCTAAATGTTTCATACATCATAGCTTCAGTCAATTTTATGTATAAATACATAAAATTGGCTGAATCTATGACGTATGAAACATTTTGAATGTGTTCCCTTTGAAAATGCAGTGTTCACCCGATGTGTCTTTACCGCTGACGCATCCGTGGCCTTATTCACTCTTGTGACAGAGTTACGTGTAGTTATGAAATGATTACTAGCTGCGTCTCTGTCTGGCAGCCATTTCACTTACACACAGTTCACTGACGGTAGGCTCTCCAACTTGCTGACGCAGCGGCTGCCGTCATCACGCAAGGCGGGTGAGCATTTTCTGCTACCAGCTGCTGACTTTATTCCGTCTTGCTAAAGTGAGCAAACCAAGATCTTAACACATATTCCTGTCACAATGTTTGCGGTGTAAAAATCTGTATACGATAATTACCAGATCGGACGTCCAAACTGTCAAACTGAATCAAAACATTGTTTTCTTTTGGTATAAGATTGCTTGAGTATTTTATTGAACAAATTCCTTTTCTTCATACCAGGGTATGCTTCTTTAAACCTATTTCAAACTAATACAATACAATTCATCGCAAAAAGAGAAAATCTTTATTACTTTTATATAGGTCAGAGGGATCAACCACGTCTTACCATAGTGACCCCAACCTTAATGACCTAGTCTGTATGTGTAATTGATCACGCGCCAGAACCATATGCACTAGTGAAGATTTCTTCATCCACGTATTAATGTAAATAAATTATTCAACTGATAACTCTTCACAAAGTTACCCGCTGGGGACTGATAACCCAGCAGTTTAGTCCCCTTTAAACACTCAAAAACAACAACAAAGTTACCTACTAACACGCTCGGTCCAAAATATTCGTTTTATTTTAATCATCATATCACAATGTGCGGCTGCATACCACAATGATAGAGTGCCAGACTACAAATCTAAAGGTCCCAGATTCGATCCTCGCAAGGTCCTAGGATTTTTATCTGTCACTTTTCACTTCTTTCACCTCTGGCAGTGTTGGTGATGTGAAAAATACTGAGTAGCGCCATGGTTCGGAATCCACGTTAAACTGTAGGTCCCCCTATAACTGTTTGGGTAAGTCAGTTCAAAGGTCGGAGGAAGGCAACGGCATACCACCTCCAAACAGGACCATGCCTAGTAAAGCACTTTGGTGCTCAAACCAATCTTCAGATTGTTGACTGCTTTCCTTTTTTTTTTTTTTTTTTTTTTCCAATCATATTGTACCCTCTCTTTTCTTTCCTTGGTTGGATACTATAATGTTAAAAGTCCATCATCCTTTATTACTGTTGTTGACCGTTATTCATAAAATAGCCTATGAATATATATAGTTTCATGCATTACTTAATCTATGTATAAGAACTGTAGCTTATCATTCTCATCACAGATGTTGCAAAGGTAATGCAATCAGTTGTATAAATGTAACTTCTCTGATGCATTGCCAACTGCTCAAAACTATTTGCACTTCTATTATTTTGTTAACTTACACTTACAATTATCTCAATTACTCATTGATAAGACATAATATATTTAAGTAGCCTTCTATTTTCTTCATTATATATTACGTAGTAACATGTACAAAGTTGGTATACCAGTTTTAACACGGCATCACCTGAAGTAAAATTTCACCATCACCCATTGAGATGTATTATACAGTTGTGATGTTAGAACATTCTTTTACACTATTAGTACCTACATTGTAACACGTATATGAAGATTACTCACCAGGTGAAGGAGCACAGGTGGTGATAGTAGCACAAATAAATCACACACACACACACACACACACACACACACACACACACACACAAACACACAAACTTTCGCAACCCAGTTGCTTCTTCAGGCAGAAGGGAAGGAGAGGGAAAGGAAAGGCTGGGGGTTTTAAGGGAGGGGTAAAGAGCCATTCCAATCCCGGGAGAGGAAAGACTTACCTTGGGCGAAGAAAAACAAATACACACCCACCCACACATTTAACCAGACGCACACACACACCTAGGCAGACATACTGTAGAAAGAAAAGAAGTGAAGGAGTTAGACAGAGATGCCACTTGAGGGAGAGGCTCTGTCCAGAGAACCAAGGCAAAGATGTTAAAGATGGTGGGAGGGAATTTAAATTTAGCGGACGTTGAGACCAGGTGGGCAATGGGAAGAGAGAATATGTTGAAGGGCAAGTTCCCATCTCCGGAGTTCTGAAAGACTGGTGTCAGTGGGAAGTATCCATATAACACGAACGGTGTAACACTGTGCCAAGATGTGCTGGCCGTGCACCAAGGCATGTTTAGCCACAGGGTGATCCTCATTACCAACAAACACTGCCTGCCTGTGACCGTTCATGCGATTGGACAGTTTGTTGCTGGTCATTCCCACATAGAACGCTTCACAGTGCAGGCATGTCAGTTGGTAAATCACGTGGCTACTGTCGCAAGTGACTGCCCTTGATCGTGTACACCTTCCGGGTTATGGCACTGGAGTAAGTGGTGGTGGAAGGATACATAGGGCAGGTTTTACAATGGGGGCGGTTACAAGGGTAGGAGCCAGAAGGTAGGGAAGGTGGTTTGGGGATTTCATAGAGATGGACTAGGAGATTACGGAGGTTAGGTGGGCGGCGGAAAGACACTCTCGGTGGAGTGGGAAGGATGTCATTAAGGACAGATCTCATTTCGGGGCAGGATTTAAGGAAGTTGTATCCTTGCCGGAGAGCCACATTCAGAGTCAGCTCCAGTCCCGGAAAGTAACCGGTGGCAAGAGGGGCACTTCTGGGATTCTTCTGTTGATGGTTCTGAGTTTGGGGATATGAGGAAGTGGCTCTGGCAATTTGCTTCTGTACCAGATTAGGAGGATAGCTGCGGGATGTGAAAGCTGTTATTAGGTTATCGGTGTACTGATTCAGAGATTCGGGACTGGAGCAGACTCGTTTGCCATGAATACCTAAGCTGTAGGAAAGGGAACGTTTGATGTGGAATGGATGGCAGCCATCATAATGCAGGTACTGTTGTTTATTGGTAGGTTTGATGTGGACAGATGTGTGAAGTTGGCCATTGGACAGATGGAGGTCGACATCGAGGAAAGTGGCATGGGATTTGGAATAGGACCAGGTGAATTTGATGGGACCAAAGGAGTTGAGGTTGAAGAGGAAATGCTGAAGTTCTTCTTCACTGTGAGTTCAGATCATGAAGATGTCATCAATGAATCTGTACCAAACTTTTGATTGACAGGCTTGGGTATCCAGGAAGGGTTCCTCTAAGCGTCCCATGAATAAGTTTGTGTACGAGGGGGCCATCCTGGTTCCCATGGCTGTTCCCTTTAGTTGTTGGAATGTCTGGCCCACAAAAGGGAAGAAGTTGTGGGTTAGGATGAAGCTGGCTAGGGTATTAAGGAAAGAGGTTTTAGGTAGGGAAGTGGGTGGTTGGCGTGAAAGGAAATACTCCATCGCAGCGAGGCCCTGGGCATGTGGGATATTTGTGTATAAGGTAGTGGCATCAATGGTTACAACGATGGTTTCTGGAGGTAACAGGCTGGGTAAGGATTTCAGGCGATCGAGGAAGTGGTTGGTGTCTTTGATGAAGGATAGGAGACTGCACATGATGGGTTGAAGGTGTTGGTCTATGTAGGCAGAGATTCCTTCTGTAGGGGCTTGGTAACCGGCCACAATGGGGTGGCCGGGATAATTGGGGTTGTGAATCTTGTGAAGAAGGTGGGGGTGTGGGGTGTCGGTGGGGTCATGAGGTTAATGGAGTTAGGTGAAAGGTTTTGTAGGGGGCCTAAGGTTTTGAGGATTCGTTGAAGCTCTGCCTGGACATCAGGGTTGTGATTGCCATGAAAGACTTTATATGTGGTACTATCTGAAAGCTAACGCAGTCCCTCAGCCACATACTCCCACCGATCAAGTACCACGGTCGTGGATCCCTTGTCGGCTGGGAGAATGACAATGGAATGGTCAGCCTTCAGATCACGGATAGCTCGGGATTCAGCTGGGGTAATGTTGGGAGTAGGATTAATGTTTCTCAGGAAAGACTGAGAGGCAAGACTGGAAGTAAGGAATTCCTGGAAGGTTTGAAGAGGGTGATTTTGAGGAAGAGCAGGTGGGTCTCGCTGTGACGGAGGAAGGAAATGTTCCAAGCAGGGTTCAATTTGAATTTTTCTTCGTGGCAAAGTGGTATCTCCAGCAAAGACTATGAGTATTTGTTTTTCTTCGCCCAAGGTAAGTCTTTCCTCTCCCGGGATTGGAATGGCTCCTTACCCCCTCCCTTAAAACCCTCATCCTTTCCTTTCCCTCTCCTCCCCTTCTGCCTGAAGAAGCAACTGGGTTGCGAAAGCTTGCACGTGTGTGTGTGTGTGTGTGTGTGTGTGTGTGTGTGTGTGTGTGTGTGTGTGTGTGTGTGTTTTATTTGTGCTACTATCACCACCTGAGCTCCTTCGTCTTAACTTACCCAAAGTACACGCTCGTTGACAGATACAAATAAAAACACACACATACAAGCTTTCGCAATCGCTGGTACCGTCTTCAGGAAAAGAGGAAGGAGGGGAGAAAGGGAAGGATACAGGTTTTAAGGAAGTGGAAAAAAGGAGTTATTCCAATCCCAGGAGTGGAAGGACTTACATTAAGAGGAAAAAGGAAAGGTAAACAAGTGCGTGCGCGCGCGCGCGCACACACACACACACACACACACACACACACACACACACACACACACACACACACACACACAACAATGTCTACACTGATGCACTGGCTGCACTGATATCCCACCTTCCTCCACCACTTCTACTACTGGGTTATTTTAACGCCCATAACCCCATGTGGGGTGGTGCAAGAGCCATTGGCCGTGGCAGAGATGTCGAGAACTTAATATCCCAGCTCGACATCTGCCGTTTAAACACTGGTGCCCCCACACACTTCAGTGTGGTGCATAGCACTTTCTCGGCTATTGACTTCTCGGTTTGAAGCTCTGGCCTCTTGCAATCTGTCAACTGGAGAAAACATGACGATTTGTGTGGTAGTGACCACTTTCCTATCTTTTTGTCACTACCCCATCGACAGTGCCTTGGACACCCTCCTAGATGGGCTTTAAATAAGGAAAACTGTATCCCAAAATTATCAACCTACCTTCAGCATGTTGAAACAGTGGATTGAACGCAAACACCTTTCATTTACCACACGCCACCCTGAAGTATATAACGCTCTGTTTAGTGAGTGGAAGTTTCTCAGTGGTCTTGCCCACTGCCCTGACACTGTCCCAGGGCCCGACAGAATCCACAATCAGATGTTAAGCATCTCTCTGACGCTTCTAAGAGACATGTTCTACCCTTGTTTAATCTCATCTGGAGCGGAGGTGTCTTCCCGTCACAGTGGCGAGAAAGTACTATTGTTCTGGTGCTTAAGCTGGGTAAAGACCTGCTATATGTGGACAGTTAACAGCCCATCAGCCTTAAAAATGGCGTCTGTAAACTACTAGAACACATGGTAAGCTGGCGGTTGTGTTTGAGTGCTTGAAACCCAGGGCCTGCTGGCTCCATGACAAGGTGTTTTCCGTCAGGGGTGCTCAGTCATGGATAACCTGGTCCATCTTGAGTCCGCCATCCGTACAGCCTTTTCTCAACGACAGCACCTGTTTGCCTTCTTTTTTGATTTGTCAAAGGCATATGACACGACCTGGCGACTCCACATTCTTACCACCTTTCATGGATGGTGACTTTCGGGCTCACTAGCGCTTTTTATCCAAAACTTCTGTGTACAGGTCTGGGAATTCCATAGCTCCTTATATACCCAGAATTGGGTCCCCCAGGGCTCGGTATTGAGCGGCCCCCTATTTTTAGTTGCCATTAATGGCCTAGCAACAGCAGTCAGGTTGGCCGCCAAGACGTGCGTTATGCACTTCTGTTGGCGTCAGACAGACCACCCACATCCCGAGCTTTATATCAATATCAATGACCATCTACTCACTGTAGTGGAAACTCACCATTTCGTAGGGCAGGAAACTGACTGACTTGGATACCACATATTCACCAGCTTAAACAGAAGTGCTAGTGGCACCTCAATGCCCTCCAGTGCCTTAGCAGTACCATTTGGGGCACAGATTACTGTACCCTGCTGCGCTGTTACAAAGCCCTTGTTCTGTCACGTCTGGACTACGGGAGTGTAGTATATGGTTCCGCATTGTCCTCGGTGCTGCAGATTCTGGATCCTATCCACCACCGTGGAGTTAGACTCGCGACAGGAGCTTTCAGAACAAGTCCCGTGGACAGTCTCCTTGTGGAGGCTGCGGTGTCTCCTCTGTGAATCAGATGGCAACAACTGCTGGCGAATTACGCAGCTCACATCTAAGGTATGCCTACTCATCCAAACCACCATCTCCAATTTTCCGAACAGAGTACTCCATATTCCAGAACAATGGCAGAGATCGGGTGTGACAGTTCGTGTCCAGTTTTTCTGTGTGAACTGTAGTGTTTTTCCCTGCCATCTCTGTTCAAATTCCAGTCGTGTACGCCACCAGAGTTATACCTCGACCTCTACTTTGGGTGGACATGACGCACAACTCCAAATGCTCCGTTCACACAGAGGCACTTCACCGGCAATTCCTGTCAGTACTGGATGGGTTCCAGGGATCCACAGTAATCTTCACAGATGACTCTAGGGCAGACAGATGTGTCGGCTTTGCGTATACACATGCAGAACATAAGGAACTGCATTCCATTCCGATGGATGCAGAGTAGTCACTGCTGAGGTGGTAGCCATCCTTCTTGCAGTCGATCACATTCATTCCTACTGTCGGGAGTCTTTCTTCATCTGAACTAACTCTCTAAGCAGTCTACAGGCCCTTAATCAGTGCTTCCCTCCCCATCACTTGATTAAGGCCGTCCAAGAATCCTTAGGCAACATCCACCTTTGTAGGCAGTCGGTAGTATTTCTCTGGACACCAGGGCACATTGGGATAGATGGAATCGAGATGGCTGACAAGTTAGCGAAAGAGACTACCCATAAACCAACCCTGGAAATGGGCGTCCCAGCACCCGACATCCGTTCGATGTTCCACAGTCGCGTTCTTAGCCTGTGGAGTACAGAATGGCATACCCTACAGATGCCCAACCAATTGCGACTAATAAAGGAGACAATGACATGTGGCCTCCCAGGGGACCCACAGCTCTTTTGTGGGTATGTGTGTGGCGCGCACGGGTCTCTGAGCCATTGCAGTCTTTTTTCCTGCTTTCCCCAGGCTGCATTACCCCTCCTAGTTCCCCCTCCTTCCCATCCCAATTCCTCCTTCCCACCCTCTCCAACCCCGTCTCTCGGTGTTACTCTAGATGACGGCTTGGCTATCCCCTGGTACCGATTGTCCTACAATTTTGATTTTGTCTGCTGTGTACTCCGGTTTTCGGCCCAGTTTGGTCCACTCTAGGGGTTTGACCTTCCATAACAAAATTATCCGATAACGTGTGAGCCAATTGGGGAAGAACTGACCTAGCCCCTATGGCGCAGGTCCTATCCTTTCCTTTCCACTTCCTTTCCTCGCTGTAACCCCCATCCCCCACTAGGTCCCCAGCACGTGTAGCCAGTCGATGTGGGGATGTTATGTACCCTTTGGCTGAGCCCCCTGACACCACAGGGATCACACTACTGGTGCTGGGTGGCGCCCATGGAGAGAGCCCCCGTTTCAGAGTGGGTGACACCAGGGCGGACGTCTAGCACTATGAAAAGAGTTAGACTCCAAAATGGTCGTGCATCGGCCATCTCTCAAGACAGGAAGAGGTCTTTTAATGCTGCTACTGTGGATACGAGGATGTTTCCCTCCCTCGCTACCCCTTGGGAGGAAGGCCAGGCTCAACGGTAAGGAGCAAAACCCTTTCCTCGCTACCTGGTGTGCACAAGGACTGATGGAGGAACTTTTACTACCACTAAACCGCTGTTCTTTTTTGAGACCATAGAGGACAAATTTGGTGAAGTGGAATCTATGAGTAAACTTAGATCTGGCTCATTAAAACAGTCTCTGCAGCCCAGTCTGAAGCTTTGCTCACCTGCACCACCCTTGGCGACATTTCAGTAACAGTACTCCCGCACAAATCCTTGAATATGGTACAGGGTGTGATATTCCACCGGGACCTCCTCCTTCAAACTTATGAGGAGCTTAGGGCCTATCTCGAGCGGCGTGGTGTACATTTTGTTCGCCACGTTCAGAGGGGACCTAAAGACAACCGTGTCGATACTGGGGCCTTTATTTTGGCCTTCGAGGGGGAGACACTTCCAGAGAAGGTCAAGATAATGATATACCAGTATGTAGTGAAGCCCTACATTCCACCTCCCATGCGATGTTTTCGATGTATGAGGTTTGGTCATATATCCTCTTGCTGTACAGCACTCCCAGTATGCGGTGATTGTGGATGCCCACTACATGAGGGGAGCCCCTGTGTTCCTCTGCTGGTGTGCATCAACTGTCAACACCACTCTTCGCGGTCGCCATGTTGCCCTATGTTCCAGAAAGAAAAGAAAATACAAGAGTACAAATTCCTGGAGCGTTTGATGTACCCTGAGGCCCGCAGTAAATATGAACGTATGCATCCCGTGCAAATGGCGACGACCTTCGCTATGACGTTATCTTCTAAACTTTCACCCTCCCCTTCCCACTCCCATCTCCCCCCTACACCCTGTTCCCACCCCTCACTCACATCTTCCTCTCCTGTAGCCCTCCCTTTGTGTCCCAGCCGGAGAAGTGCACCCCTTTGCCATCGCCTGCCGGTGACAGTGCCCCATCTCAGGGCCTTCCGTCCCAGCGTTCCCCAGATCGGACATCTTCGACCTCCAGTCGGCCATTGGACTCCCAGTCAGTGAGTTCAAAGGTCGCCCGATCTTCATCAGTACCAGACCTAACTGACAAAAGTCCTCTCTCTGGGACGGGTCCTCGTCCCACAAGAGAGAAAGAGGAGGAGAAGGAGAAGAAGAAGAAACCAAAGTTACAAGATAAAGCCCCTCCGGTACCACAGGAGGTGCCGACTGTGCTTTCGCAACTCGCTCATCCCATTGAGCCTGAGGCTGATCAGCTATTTATGGATGTTGTCCCTTCTTCTTTGGTGACGGACGCTGACAAAGTGGCGTGACAGACGTTACGCCATTCGCTTCTCGCCTAGATCCTCATGATGTGATCATCCAATGGAACTGTAATGGCTACTACTGTCACCTCTTGGAGATTAAACAGCTAATCTCTCTTTCTTCTACGGCCTGTGTCGTCCTGCAGGAATCGAGGTTTATGAATGCACATTCACCGACCCTCCGTGGGTTCTGTGCTTTTTGTCGGAACCAGGTTGGTCCCCTCCAGGCGTCTGATGGGGTTTGTACTTTGGTCCGGACAGATATTGTCAATACCTGGATTCCTCTCCAAACTCCATTGGAAGCGATTGCTGTCCGGGTTCACGTGGACACTCCGTTAACCATTTGCAACCTCTACCTTCCCCCTGACAGGCCACCTACACTCGCGTCCCTAGTGGCCCTCCTTCAGCAACTCCCCCCTCCTTTCCTCATCCTTGGGGACTTCAATGCCCACCATCCTTTGTGGGGCAGTGCTTATACGTCTAGCCGGGGCCGCCTCATAGACCAGTTTCTTGCTGACCACAACCTAAGCGTTCTCAACAATGGTTCCCCAACCCATTTTAATGCCGCTCACGGCACCTTTTCTGCTATAGACCTCTCTCTCACTTCTCGTTCTCTTTTTCCTGTATTTCACTGGTCGGCATATGACGACCTGTGCAATAGCGACCACTTTCCATTGATCCTTTCACTTCCCTCACACCTACCACGAGCCAGGGTACCCCGCTGGGTTTTCCGTCGTGCTAATTGGCCGCTATATACATCCCAGGTTGTTTTTCCATCTTCCCCCTCAGGCTGTATAGATGATATTATAAGCCAAATGACCAACATGATTATCCAAGCTGCCAACGCCGCTGTTCTCCGGTCGACGGGCCCTCCTACTCGCCGGCCGGTCCCTTGGTGGAATGGAACTGTTGCCGCAGCCATTCGTGAGCGCCGTAGGGCCTTGCAACATCTTAAGCGCCACCCATCCCTTGCTGGTCTCATAAATATCAAACGTCTGCGTGCCAGAGCTCGTTACTTAATCAAACAAAGTAAGCGGACATGCTGGGAGCATTTTGTCTCCTCATTGGGCTCTTCTGTCCCTCTGACAAGAGTGTGGGCTATGCTCCGATTTATCCAAGGTAGCTGGCGGCCGTCTTCCATCCCTCGTCTTGCCCTGCCTGATGGGGTCTGTACAGAGCCATCTGTCGTTGCAGAACATCTTGCAACTCACTTCGCCAATGTATCAGCGACAACTTCATATCTTTCTCCTTAAGAAACACCAGGCCGAAACCTTCAAATTAGGCTTTACTTCTCACCAGGTGGAACCATATAACGAACCTTTTACTAACTGGGAATTATCGCTGGCCCTCTCCTCTTCTCGTGATTCAGCACCTGGCCCTGACGATATCCATAATCAATTGCTGAAACACCTCAACCCCTCACAATGACAATTTCTCCGAAAAGTTTTTAACTGTATTTGGCTCCAAGGGGTCTTCCCCTCCCAGTGGAGGGAGAGTATTTTGGTCCCTGCCCTCAAGCCTGGCAAGGACCCGTCGGCGCTGGACAGTTATCGACCAATAAGCCTGACAAGTGTCCCCTGTAAATTACTTGAAAGGATGGTAGTCCGCAGATAATTCTGGGTTCTTGAATCCCGGGGACTTCTCTCACCTTACCAGTGTGGGTTCCGGGAGGGACGATCCCCTATTGACCATTCTCTTCGACAAGAGACAGCGATCAGACAGGCCTTCTCTAAACGACATCATCTTGTAGCAGTCTTCTTCGATCTTCATAAGGCGTATGACACTGCTTGGCGTCATCATATTTTACGTTCTCTTCATGACTGGGGCCTCAGAGGCTTCTTACCAATTTTTATCCGTCAGTTTTTATCCCACCGCCTCTTACTTGTCAGAGTTGGCTCTTCCTTTAGCTCCCCTTGAATACAGGAGAACGGCGCCCCCCAGGGCTCAGTGTTGAGTGTTACACTTTTTCTAATCGCCATCAATAGGTTGGTGAGCTCCGTTGGGTCGCTGGTAACTCCGGCATTGTATGTCGACGACTTTTGCATATGGTACAGCTCCTACTCAGTAGCCTCTACTGAACATCAGCTTCAGAGCACCATTCGGCGGGCTTCAATATGGGCTACGTCCCATGGTGTCCAGTTTTCCTCGTCAAAAACGAGGGTGATGCATTTTTGTCGTCGTACTACAGTTCACCCCGATCCAGAACTGTTCTTGGGTAATCAGCACCTGGAAGTTGTAGCACAGCATCGTTTTCTGGGTCTTCTCTTTGACAAAAACTTGACTTGGATGCCCCATATTCGCCACCTAAAGATTAGCTGTATGAGGAAACTTAATGCCCTACGTTTCCTTGCTCATTCATCTTGGTGTGCAGACCAAACAACTATCCTTCATATCTATCAGGCTCTAATCTTGTCCCGATTGGACTATGGGTGTCAAGTTTATGGCTCAGCAGCTCCTTCTGCCCTGAAATTATTAGACCCGGTTCACCATTATTGTGTACGCTTGGCTACAGGTGTGTTCCTGACTAGCCCGGTCGACAGTCTCCTTGTTGAGGTGGGAATCTACCCTCTTCAGGTCAGGCGGCATCAGCTTCTGGCGTCTTATGCCATCGCCATCCGGCAATATCCTGCTCATCCCGCTTACCAGGTTCTTTTTGCATATGACGGGCTTCGACCCCCTGATGTCCGGCCGCGGGCGGGATTTCCTGTCGGACTGCGGTTTGCCTCTCTTTGCCGAGATTTCCATTTCCCTTCCCTAGATTGCGACCCCATTTCACTGCATGCAAACCCCCGTGGATGGTGCAGCAACCACTAATTCGGACGCATCTCTTCCAGGGCCCAAAAGCTTTAATTTCCCCCATGGTCTTTCGGCGTTTGGTGCGCCCAGTACTAGAAGAGTTTCAGGGAGCCTCTATTTTTTACACTGATAGCTCGAAAACTGCGGGCCACTCCGGATATGCTTTTACATCTCCTGTTGGGGCGGAATGCCATTCTCTGCCAGAGCCATGCAGTGTGTTCACGGCAGAGCTGATGGCGATTTATAGAGCCCTCTGTTTTATTAAACAGACTGCCATGGAACGTGGTTTAATCTGTGCTGACTCCATGAGCAGTCTGCAGGCCATTGATCGATGTTTCCCCTCCCATCCTTTAGTTATTTCCATCCATGTTCTCCTTGCTGACCTTCATCGTGCTGCCTGCTCCGTTACCTTTCTCTGGGTGCCAAGCCATGTTGGTATTACAGGGAATGAAGAGACTGACCGGTTGGCTAGATCGGCAATTACTCGCTGCCCACCTCCCTTTCTAATTCCTGGTGCGGATCTGCGGGTGCAGATCAGATCTTTGCTTCACTCCTCATGGGATAGCAGTTGGAAAGCTACTGCCCCTTCCAATAAACTCCGCACCATGCGAGGGTGAAGGTTGGGGTGAGAGTTTAAAATAGGGAAAGATTAATTTTTAAAACTCACAACCACCAACTGCGAACCAAATTCCTAAACATGCAAAAACACTGGAACTGTGATTGCGACTGTTTGACTCGTTTTCTAGGGGATGATATCACACGTTCGCAGCTTTCCTTCCCTGCATATGATTAACAAAACAAATTCATAATAAAATCAAGTTCATGAGAGAAAAGGGTGTACTAACTACTATTTTTGAAAACACGTGAAAGTTCACTTTATGTTGTTTATTTCACAATATTTGAACCCTGTGGCTGATACGTCTGTACGTCGACACATTTACCAAATAAAGTTATAGCTCGTGAGCCCCCAGACAAAATGAATATTTGTCGCGAATTGTTTTCACACCACGTGGCTGTCTCAAACACCGTTTATGTTCATGCCTATGCGACGACACGTGTTACATTAATAAATCACAGTCACTTTAATTCAATGCGATGCACACCTTGTTTCACCGGCTAAATATTCACAAACACACAGTAGCACTCGATTTAACTTGGTACAGTCTACGACGAGCAACCACACGTGGCGATTGCCACAGACAAATCTAAAGTCGCCACCTCGAGATCCACATGCCGACTGCTGCAGAGCGACGCCGCCCGGCCAGTTCTCCACGTGCTCCCGACCTCGTCACTTCCTGCCCACGCGCGCGCGCCAAAATCTCAACTGCCGGGGTTTTTTCCCCTACGTCATCAACTTCCCCATGTGAGCTGTTCTAACCGATTTGCCAACGTACAGCACTCAGCCAATACATTTCTAAAACTTTACTTAAAATCAAAATAATTACACTACACATTAAACAAATATTTTCTTACGTTTTTATATTAGTATAAACATTCTTTGTACTGTTTATCATAATCGTGCAATTTCTTATACCACAGATAAGTGATTTAACTGAATACTTCAAGATAAAATACAATAGATTAATTGAAAATAAAATGAGAAATAGTTAATATATTATTTTTATAAACAAACATTGCCATGCTAGTTGTGTAACTGTCTTGTCTTCGTTGGTAATTTATTACTTTTCATTGTCAATTAAACATATTACGTTAGATGTGACTATATCAGGTAATGTATTGTTTATTTATCAACAGGCTATTTTGTAATGAGGGCCTTAAAGGTTCTTAACTGCATCGTATTACTTCAAATGCCAGTAGTATTACAATATTTGTGCATTGCACTCGCCATTGTCCCTCTCTCCCCTCACCGGAAACGAACTGGAAAATCCTAAATTGGAACAAGCCACCAACGTCGGCCTGCTCGCTGGCCTCCCGTCAGCTACAAGCACACAGCAAATCTCAACGTGGAGAATTTCTACCTTTGGCCTAACTATAAATGTTGTCACCCAACTGCGTACATACATTGCTACCATAATTAATAAGATTAAAATTGTGTAACATTTAGTGCATTGGCATGGTCAATGTTTGCAGTGAACTTCATACTGTTTAATTATCAAATGCTACTGGTTACCGGTATTTCTATTAGGCGGTAATCTCACAACCATCAAAGATACGACTGCAGCTTGGAGTTCATCTTTACGCCCTTCCCCGAAAGAATCAATTGTTCTCTGTTGCCTCCGCATTGGACACTACAGGCTGACCCATGGATTTCTTTTACGAAATGACAATCCACCACATTGTGATTGTGGAGCCGTACAATCCCTGTCTCATATTCTGGTTGACTGTCCTCTCCATTTGACACTTCGTGGCGACTATGGCCTACCGCCTTCGTTGCCTCTAGTTTTGGCAGATGACCCACGGATTGTTGATCGTGTCCTTGCCTTCCTCCGTGAAAGTAGATTTTATTGTCAGCTCTAGGACTCGCTTGGTTGGGGTGAGTGGGTTTGTGATTCTTGGCTGTTTGTGGGGTTTAGAGCCTTCTCCCCCACTCTTTTACATTTTAACGTCGTTTTATTTCTCCCTGCTCTAGAGTTGTGATATGTTGACCACTGTGCCATTAGTAACTTGTGGTTTAGGGTAGTGGTCGCTTCTGGCGCTGTGGGAGCAGACACTGTAGCTTTCGCTGCCCTGGGTTGGTCTTAGTCTTGTTGGTGAGATGATTTTAATTCCTAGTGTAATGGTCTTTTGGCTTTCCCCTATTTTTCGTTGGGTGGCGTGTACAATTTGGGGTTGAAGGGACTGATGACCTCGTTGTTTGGTCCCTCATGTCCACCACCACCACCACCACCACAATGACGTGTGGAGGTCCTCTATGTGAAATCCTGGCAGGGATTCTGACATCCTCTGCTGACTCCGCATCGGCCATACTTGGTTTATATGCGGTCACCTTCCCCATTGCAAGGATCCTCCTCACTGTCGATGTGATGCACCTTTGACAGTCGCCCATATTTTACTGGAATGCCCCAATTTCGCCACTCACAGGCAAACATTTAATCTCCCTGATTCCTTAAACCTTGTTTTATGTGACAATGCCTCTGCAGCTGACTGTATTTTAAATTTTATTCGTAATAGCGGATTATATACTTCCATCTGACGTTTCTTGCGTATGCTTTATCTATTTGCTCTGCACCTGCTTAATATTTTTAGGTTGGTGGTTTAAATGGTTTACAGAGTGGCTGGACGTTCTAATTATATTTCTGTGAAGACCCAGCCTAGACTCTCTAGTATTCTCTTTTAAATCTCTTGTTTCTCCCCTTGCTTTTTTTTATTTCTGACATCTTCCATCTACTGTTTGATGTAGTTTAGCACGTTCTGTCCCGTCTTAGCGATATTTTATGTCATCTCTGTGACTGGAAAAAGGGACTGATTACCATAGTAGTTTGGTTCTTGTAAAACCCCAACCAACCAATAAACCAATTTCTTCATGACTGGCTCTCCCAATGATATAAGCAGTTCATATGGAATATCATCTATTCCAGGGGCCTTGTTAGGACTCGAATTCTTCAGCGCCCTGTTAAATTCTTCTCACAGTATCGTATCTCTTATCTTGTCTTCCTCCACTTCGAGTTCCATTTCTAGAATACTGCCTTCAAGTCTATTTCCTCTGTATAGGCCCTCTTGATATTCCTTCCACATTTCAACTTTCTCCTCTGGTTTTCCATCTGAGTTCTTGATATTCATACAGCTGCTTTTCTTATCTCCAAAAATATATTTTATTTTCCTGTAGGCGCTATCCGTCTTTCCCCTGGTTACACATTCTTGTATGGTTCTGCATTTGTCCCCTAGACACTCCTGCTTAGCCAGTCTGCACTTCCTGTCACTCTTTTTTCAGACGTTTGTAGTCGCTTTTGTAGTCCTCTTATCATCAATCAAGTTCAGTATATCCTGTGTTATCCAGAGATTTCTGTTAGGGCTAGTCCTTCTGCATATATGATCCTCTGCGGCCTTCACTACTCTATTTGTCAGAGCCATTCTTATTCTACTGTATTACTTTCCCCTGTTTCACCCAATCCTAGCTCAATACTCCCTTTGAAACTCTCAACCACCTCTGGGTCCTTCAAATTGTCATAGTTCCATCTCCTAACTTTCTGCAGTCTCTTAAGTTTTAGTCTACGGCTCATAACCAATAAGTTATGGTCAGAGTCTATATCTGCCCCTAGACATGTCTTACAGTTTAAAACCTGGCTTTTAAATCTGTTCCTTACCATTATAAAGTCAATCTGATACCCTCCAGTGACTCCTGGTCTCTTCTACGTATATAGCCTTCTTTTGTGATGATTAAACCAAATGTGAGTCATTAAATTCACAAAATTCTACCAATCGATCTCCTCTTTCATTCCTTTTTCCTAGTCCATATTGATTTACTACATTCCTTTACCTACTATCGAGTTCCAGTCCCCCATCACATTCAATTTTTCATCTCCCTTAATTTTCTGAATAATTGCTTCTATCTCTTCATACATTTCTATGATCTCCTCATTGTCCGCAGAGCTAGTTGGCATATAAACTTGTACTACTGTGGTTTGGTGTTGGCCTCGTGTCTATGTTTGCTACCATAATGCGATTACTATACTATTCATAGTAACTTACCTGCATTCCTATTTTCTTATTCATTATCAGACGTATTCCTGCATTACCACCAACTGATTTTGTATTTATAACCCTGTTCTCACCCGACCAGAAATCCTGTTCATCCTGCCACCGAATTTCAATAATCCCTACCATATCTAACGTTAATCTATCTGTTTCTCTTTTCAAATTTTCTCAAAAATGTTCAAATGTTTGTTAAGCTTATGGACTTAACTACGGGGTCATCAGTCCCTAAACTTACAAACTGTGCAGACCGTGACTGGAGCGCCTCAGTCTCCGCGGCCACCGCGGCCGGCACAAATTATCTGACTTACCTATGCAATTAAGAGTTAGAACATTCCACACTGTGATCTGTAGAATTCCTGTTTTGTTTTTCTTGATGATGATATCCTCCTGAGTAGTCCCCACCTGGAGATCCGAATGGTGGACTATTGCCGGCCACAGTGGCTGAGGGGACTGAGGCGCTCCAGTCACGGTCTGCACGGCCACTACGGTCGGGGGTTCGAATCCTCCCTCGGGCATGGATATTTGTGCCATCCTAGTTCGTAAGTAGTTCAGAAGTAGTTTGTAAGTTTAGGGACTGATGACCCCATTGTTACGTCCCATAAGCTTAACAAACATTTGAACTTTTTGGGGGACTATTTTACGACCGGAATATTTTACCCAAGATTACATCATCATTATATATTCATACAATAGAGCTTCATGTCCTCAGAAAGAGTGAAGACTGTAGTTTCCCATTGCTTTCAGATGTTCGCAGTAACTGCATAGCAAAGCCACATTAGCTGATGTTACAAGGCCAGCTCAGCCAATCATCCAGACTGTTGCCCTGTAACTATTGAAAAGGCCGCTGCCCCTCTTCAGGAACCACACGTTTGTCTGGCCTCTCCACAGATACCCCTCCACTGTGGTTGCACCTATGGCACAGCATCGTGGCGGCACGCATCTGGAAAAATTAGAAATGTACTCGGAAGCATTCCCTAACAAAATTCTTAATGATTGCAAAGATTTTAGATGATTTTTGTTGATGTAATAAAATTACACAAAGGATGGAGCCAAATAAACACATTCTCATATACAAAGACTAGCTGAACCCCCGCTGCTTCACATGCAGTAGGCTGGTTGGTCTGCACCAGATGTTTCTTTTCAATCCTGATGAAGAATGCATATCTTAAGTTTCGTAGTTATAGCTTAAAATTTGAGTTAACAGACCCATATTTTTGAAAATCAACTTTTGCATCCCGTATTTCACCCCCTTATTGGTCGAATTTCCAAAAATACCGAAACATGTGTCTTTTAAATTCGAACCACGAATCCAAATACGAAAATTTGTAGTTCTAACTTCAAAATTGCCTAAATAGCAACATATTTTAGAAAAACACCCCTTCTCAAATTTAACCCCGTTGATGGTTGAATTTCCAAAAATATCGAAACACGTATTTTTTAACATCTAACCAAGTATACAAATACCAATTTTTGCAGCTCTAGCTTCAAAGTTGTATCAATAGCAACGTGTTTTCAAAAAGAATTTTTGATCCTCTATTTAATCCTCTCACTCGTTGAATTTCAAAAAATACTAAAAATCATTCATTTTAATCCTGACCAAGATTCCATATCCGAAGTTTCGTAGTTGTAGCTTAAAATTGGAATTAACAGCAACATATTTTTGAAAATCAATTTTTTGCATCACCTATTTTACCCCCTTATTTGTCGAATTTCAAAAAAATGCCGAAACACGTGTCATTTAAATTCGAACCATGAATTAAAATCCGAAATTTTGTTGTTCTAGCTTCAAAATTTCCTAAATAGCTACGTATTTTAAATAAAATTTCAGCCCCTTATGGACGTAATATCGAAAAATCGCTTCTTAAATGACGCCTACAGCGTCACAAATTTCAAGTTTCTATCTTCAGTGGTTTGGACTGGGCGATGATGAGTCAGTCAGTCAGTCAATCGGGACACTTCCTTTTATATATATAGGTAACGTGAAATTCTGACAAAGTTGAACCATAGATTGAGCAACTTTGGAAAACTGTATTTCAGAGAAACAGAGGCATACTATTACAGGATGAAAGATAAAAAAAGACGTCTTTCTGAAAATGTACAATTTATGAATACTGCATCTTGGAGCAAAATATTAATGTATCAATGAAATGTAAGTTGCATTTGTCTATAGACATTTTATCATAAAATGTAACACCCCAAATTTATGCTATATATTTTTCTCGGATTGCTTGAGAATGGCTTTGGGCAGAAACAGCGGTAGCAATAAAAATAAAAATATTTAGTAGCATCTCCTCCCCACACAGGCTTCAGAACACCCATTGGGTACCGATGGACTGTCGACAATGGACACTGGGCGCAGTATGGAGGGGGCGTGGTCACTGAGTGCTCTGCACTCCTGGCTGTTGTCAGGAGTAGCAACCAAGTAGCTCTTCAGTCTGGCGTCACAAGGGCTGAGTGCACCTCACTCTCCAACAGCACTTGTCAGATCCGGACGGTTACCCATCAAGTGCTAGCCAAGCCTGAAAGTGCTTAACTTAAGTGACCTAACCGGAACCGGTGTAGTCACTGCGACTCGACTGTTGACTACTTAGTAGCATCAGGAGGACAGATATTTATTTCTAATGTTGTATTATTCTATGTAGTTTGCTGGTAGATTTTTGTTTTTATTACTTTATTGAATACTAATGACAGATCCTGGTATGTTTATTCTGAATCAAAATAAGCCATGCTCATTATAATTAATTTTTCTTTTAGAACTGGGGTCTCCAAATTTTTTAGTCCGCGGGCCACTTTGAGTCCTCCACGAAGTTATAAGGGTCAAGATATACCTAGTAAGATTAAAGCACCCTAGCAGTCTATGATCACCGTAATGTAAGGCTAAAGGAAAGATGAAATCGCAAAAATCTAAGATTGTGGGAATATTTGAAACGAACTAAGATTTTTATTTAATTACATAATTTTTATTGGTGGAAATACCTCATCAAAATTCTGGCGTATTTTATTCTGGTGAATTTTACTGACAAAAAAAGTCACTGAAAGCATCCTGCAAAGTTAACGAAATCTCATAATCATTGTTAGCAACACTATTACTGCAAGTCGTAACAGAGGTAGAGTATGTCAACACATCGTTATTTCAAGTGGCCCAAAAATAACTTTAGTTATGTAGTCTTGTAGTGAGTAACAGAGCCAGAGCATATATTTGATAATTCTGTTGCGTGAATGTGTCTATGTCGCGAATGTCTCATGAATTTTTTGGTGTTTTCTGCCCTGTACTAGTAGGTGAGACGATGAAATGTGCGACAATTAAAAGTTTGAATTCGAAGAGACAAGGAAAATCGAAATACTTTGTGCTGTCACTGTGTATTTTTCTTTCAGTATTTCCACAGCACAAATAATACCTTGGCTTGTTCATTTCAGGATATAATATATAATTCAAGCTGTTCTTCCCACAAGGTCCGGCTAGTCCTTCTATTGAAAGAAAATAGTCGTTATAATCAGACTAGTATCCAAAGTTGCTTGATATGGTTATTAGGACACCTGGAAATTTTGTCCATATCTACATTTGAAAGATATAACTATTCTTTCCAACAACATTAAACTTTGTTCTTTCTTCGTTAAGAAATACATCAGTTTTACATTTCTGATTCTGATATGGACTGAACGAAATCCTAATTAAGAATAACAATTTCTTTAAATCATAAAACAACAGTCATCTTTAAATAACCTTAATCTTCTCTCTTCCTTTCACCTGCCAAAACCCTGCGGAAATAAATTCTGTCTGGCAGTATTTTCTCACCCAGTTACAAACCCCTTATAACATAAACTATTTGAATATCTAGGGTCGAGCTAGAAACCAGTAGTGTACAATGTTACACTACATATCCCCCCCACTCAGACACAAGATATCAAATTGTTTACTTCAACCTCCCAATACACATTTACGTACAAAGTATAATCTTTTATCCATAACAAATAAGGTAAGTAGTTGCATTATGTATTTGTGGTGGCAACTTATTTTTTGTTTAATTTTAACATTCAAAGCCATCAGGAAATCTATACTTCCATAGATAAGTACCTTCATTACAAAATTAAGCTCAAACATAAATTAATTTCTTTAAAGTTTCTCCTCTCTGAAATCTCACTGATATGTCTTTCGAAATAAGGAATATGCACTGTAAATTCTTTTTCTATAGATATTCAACTTATTCCTGTGTAACCTTTTTAATTGGGAACTTGAGGTTTTAATTCAACATAAAGATAGGTAATCCATTGCTGCCTCAAGCAAAACAAAGCAAAAAACATTAAAACATCAACATTTGGAATAGCCATCCTATCTTGTCTATTCCTTAGATAACATCAAGCCCTTCCTTGACTGTACAACCCTCTGGTAATTGTCAGATCCCCTCTTTTAGGCCCCTGACCTAGGATAGCAAGCTCTTTCTTTGGTCTGCTTACCCTACTAATAACCCACAACAACCACTCTCTTCACCTCTTAGTTCACTGGAGACAGCTCCTTTCCACCTACTTCACATCTTATTTATGCCTCAAATGTCTCTTCCCCAGCTTATTTCCTATCTTACCTTTTCACTTTACTAATGTGCACTCATAATTCTCCTTGTCACTTCTTCCCCACACCCGAAACTAGTGTACAGTGAGTAAAGAAACAAATTTATCACTTTGTTTCCTGATGTTGAATGTTTCATATACAATACATTCTATGACTAATGTCTAAACCATTACTTTAGATCTATATTGTGATTCAGATGCACAACTTTGTTGCTTCGAAATGATTTGTTGATATGGACAGTCAAATATCCACGCCGCTGTATCTAAACAAGCTTCTGCTGGCAAGGAATATTAGTTGTCGTTAGTCAGCGAATAGTCGTCAATTGTTTACTCACATGTAGCAATGTTTGTCAACAAGACCGATAACTAAAATTTAACATTGCAGTATGACTCAGACGATACCAACATTGTTGGTCATATACCGTTTTGACACAGACATGCAACATGTTTTCATCTAATCTAGTGAATATGTTGACCACATACATTCTATACATTTTCCATACTATTTAAACATACCTTTCCGTCATTATTAAAACCTAAGTGTCATGTATGTGTGTGTACTGTTGTATCGTAAGTGTAATAATGTAGGCTTTGTGTATAAATGTTTATGTGAATGGATGTTTGTGCATGTGTATAATTTTGTAAAAAGTGCAGCCTGTTATTCCTCAGGCATACCCTCAGGGTAAACACAGGGGTTGTAGTCAGACGACCCCAAAAAAAAAAAAAAAGAGAGAGAGAGAGAGAGAGAGAGAGAGAGAGAGAGAGAGAGAGAAGCGTCTTAACAATAAAGACTTTGCTTGGTGGATAGGGGACTATAGGCAAAGACACTTCTCATATTTCTAAGTTTTTTTTCTTTTTTTTATAAGGCTTTATAGCGGTTACATTGTATAATCCTTTGTCACTACCTGAGTCAGGGTCTTTCAAATGTACAGCTTTCACATAGGGAATAAGTGAAACAATAGAAGGGCCACACCATTTGTGGAAGAATTTGTTAGTTTGTGACTTTCTAGAAACTTAGCTTTCATAGGATAGTCCTGAATATATTGATTAATACTACCTAAACTCTTATTATATGGTTTAGGGTCAGATAGTTCAAACTTGAGATTTTCTTGAGTAGTATCTGACCAACACTATTCCTTGAATTTTTTCTTAAAATCTTCCCAGGATGTAAAATTATCTGCGTTTGCATTACCCCAGTCTGAAGCAGTCCCCACTAAATAACACAACACAAAATCTATTTTTTTGCGAATCTGGCCATGTATTAGGTAACATCCTAGAGAAAACTCTCAGGAAATGGTTAGGATGAACATCACCATAAGTGATGCTGCTTCCTTTATATAGATTAAGAGCTATCTCAGAATATTTTAATTTTCTAATTGATATTTCTTCAAAGAGGTGGTTGAATATGGGGGAAAAGAAAGGAGGTTGAAGTCCATTAATTCAGTTTTGACTCTTCAAATACTTAGAAAAGCAGCATTAAATATTGGTCACCGAGTCAACCTGGGCTAAACAAAAGCCTCCAGACCACTGTATTTTGAATGACTTTCAGAGGAATTAGCCACTCTCAAACAAAGGTAAAACAAGGCACCACAGTCTGAAAGATATTGAGTTCCAAGCGAAAAAGAATGAACTACAGTGACAGCTTTCCACCCATTCATAAAAAGACCCACATCTCACATTAGCAGAGTAGAAAGAAGAAGACAGTATTAACACAATGTTTTAAGCCAACTGAAAGATACGTGAATATGTAAATATCATCAAACGGGGTGATTGAGTATATTTTGAGATTATTTGAACTGGAATTTACATAGGTTTTGTCAGGTTGCACTGTTTGTTACAGAAGTGTTGAGGTATGTGTATAACCGATAAAAATAGCCTAAAAATGGAAACTCTGAATACCTATGTTAGCATGGTATAGTTGAAGTAGAATTCATTAGCCTCATAATATCGTACTTTTGCTGGAGTAGTGTTTGTCACCTCAAGTTATCTATCTTAAACTTGTAATAATGCGCTATGAACGAGTTGGTTTACTGTTATCATCTCCCACACGCGGGGTACACTGTAGTTGAGCAGCCCGGCCACGACCATGTGTCGCTATTGCCCCACATGCCACTAGGGACGGGTGCGGCAAAGGCCAACTGCGGGTGTGCTCATAATTTATGGTCTTGTTCAGAGAAGTTTTTCAGACATATGACCCACTTGCATTTATCAATACAGTCTTTATTTATGTTGTTGCACAGGTAATGCAACACTTACTGACACTGTTTTCTCCTCTTTTCTACAGCTCCATCCCTGTTGTCGTGGAGGGAAGTAAGGGTGATGATGACGGTGGTGTGGTTACCAATTTCCTGGCTGCAAGAAAGAAGAGGATACGACACAGTAGCGAGCTGGACGCAGAAGCGAATGAGAATAAAACTGGTAAAATGTACCTGGGGCACAGATCTGAAGAAGAGTTGGAGGAACTGCAGGAGTTCACGGACTTGCACAGGGGGCATAATGGTGAATTTTCCTGCAGTGTGTGTCACAAAACATTCAAAAAACGTAGCAATTTGAAACAACATTTTGTGTGTCACACTGGAGAACGTCCTTACAGATGTAGTGTTTGCAGCAAGACATTCAGTTATAGTAGTAACCTGAAGCAACATTTACTGGTGCACACTGGTGAAGGTCCTTTCAAATGTAGCGTTTGTAACAAGGAATTTAGACTAAGTTTATCACTGAAGCAACATATGTTGCTGCATACAGGGGAAAGCCCATATAAATGTAGCTTTTGCAGCAAGGCATTTAGTCGTAAAGGTAACCTGAAGGAACATTTAAGGGTGCACACTGGTGAACGTCCGTACAGGTGTAGTATTTGTCACAAGGCATTCAAACTCTTATCCTCAATACATCGACATTCTCGGTTGCACACAGGCGATTACGCAGACGAATGTAAATTTTGGCAAGACATTCACAAAGGAAAGTCATCTGAAGTGGAAGTGACATTTACTCCCATACAGCTATAGTGCTTGCAGATACACTTTCAGTGAAGATGGTGAACTGTGGCAACATTTACAGAGGCAAACTAACAAATCCCCGTACAATTGTAAAATGTGTGATAAAAGAATAAAGATTATCAGCTACCAGAACTTGAAGAAAAATTTGCAACTCAATATTGGGATAACTATACAGCTGCAAAAACTGGAGAAAAAAATCGTACAATGAAGTAACTTCAGCAAACACCAACTTTTTGACAAGAAAAATTTGCAATACACTTTTGATAGAATTCTAAATTCGATTGGTAATGAATAATAGACTGGAGAAGATTTAAGTTTTACACACAACTTATAAATATACCATACCCTCACAGACACAATTGCCAATGGTGTGTTTAATGTAAAGATTAAGGACCGAGACAGTTGAAAATTATGAACTGAGGCAGTTAAAAAGCCAAGTGAAGTTTTCCTTTTGGAACTATTTTTGTATTTTTCATATAGTATAGTTATATATGTTTATGTATCCCATCTACAAATAAAATGTATATTATGTGTTGTTTGAATTCATGTATGTCCAGTCATTGTAAAGATTTGTATCCTTGTGTTCCAATATAGTGCCTTCTGCTAGAGCAGCCAAAACAAAATGGAGCACACATTCAGCACTTAATCAAAAGGTAGTGCCATTTATCTCACTTGTGTGTTTCTTCACCCCTCTCTCTCTCTCTCTCACACACACACACACACACACACACACACACACACACACACACACACACACCACCACCAACTGCATTTGTCTGAAGTGTTAATTTAAATTGTATCATTGTTGTTTGTAAAGTATGCAGGGATTGTAGCTGATGTTGAAACACAATTTGTGACACGCATAGATACAATTGAAGATGGCATGGGGGGTGGTACTCTACCTTGATATGATTGATATGATTTCTTATTCCATGTTTAATGGATAGTCTTCACTATCTCTATGCCACAGGTGTTTGTTGAAATAAAAAATAAAGATTCAACCTGTGGGATCCTTAAGATTTCAAAAATGACATGTTCTTCAATATAATAATGATAGTTCACACTGCAAAATTGTGATAAAGAGCCGTGACCAGTGGGTGCACATGCGCATGCGCGCGAACACACACACACACACACACACACACACACACACACACACACACACACACACACACTCTTCCAGCTATCGGAAATGGCCTTCAGAAAATAGAACATTTACGCAATCACACAGTCATACAACACATCATACAACCATCAGCAGCTCAGGTTCCTAGGAACTAATATTATGTTGAAATAAAATGTATAGGGAAAATCTGGTCATTTTTTATTTAAGCCCTTAACCATGCTGTACCAACTGGGCTGAGTATCTGTTGTGGCACTGCTGGCCACAAAATAATCGTGGTCAGGCCCACTGCCAACCACACATGCGCAATGCAACGCGATCCCCACGCCCCTTCCAACCGCCGAAGTGCAATATGCTGCCTCCTGGGGCTTCAGAAGTATATTTGAACCTCAGCGACGCAAGCACATTGCAAGACGTATTCCATTGTCCCTCCCTCAAACGAAAGCACCAATATGCCTCCAGGGGCTTTAGGATGGAATTTGAACAACATGCGCATTGCAACACGATTCCACTTGTCCCTATCTCCCATGGAAGTGAAACTATGCAGCCACCAGGGGGTTCATTATAGAATTTGAACCTCAACCACACATGTGCAATGCAATGCGTTTCCCCATGCCCCTCCCAACCTCCGAATTGCAATATGCTGCCTCCTGGGGGTTCAGAAGTATATTTGAACCTCAGCGATGCATGCGCATTGCAAGACATATTCCTTTGTCCCTCCCTCAAACGGAAGCACCAATATGCATCAAGGGGCTTTAGGATGTAATTTGAACATCAGACACATATGCGCATTGCAACAAGATTCCGCTCGTCCCAATCTCCCATGGGAGTGCCATTATGAAGCCTCCAGGGGGTTCATTATAGAATTTGAACCTCAACCACACGTGCGCAATGCAACGTGTTTCCCCACGCCCCTCTGCAAACGCCGAAATGCAATGTGCTGCCTCCTAGAGGTTCAGAAGTATTTTTGAACCTCAGCGATGCATGCGCATTGCAAGACATATTCCTTTGTCCCTCCCTCAAACGGAAGCACCAATATGCATCAAGGGGCTTTAGGATGGAATTTGAACATCAGCCACACATGCACATTGCAACACGATTCCACTCGTCCCTATCTCCCATTGGAGTGCCAATATGCAACCTCCAGGGTGTTCATTATAGAGTTTGAACCTCAACCACACATTCGCAATGCAACGCGTATCCTCACGCCCCTTCCAACCGCCGAATAGCAATAAGCTGCCTCCTGAGGGTTCAGAAGTATATTTGAACCTCAGCGACGCAAGCGCATTGCAAGATGTATTCCTTTGTCCCTCCGTCAAGCGGAAGCACCGATATGCCTCCAGGGGCTTTAGGATGGAATTTTAACAACAGCTGCATATGCGCATTGCAACAGGATTCCACTCGTCCCTATCTCCCATGGGAGTGCCAATATGCAGCCTCAAGGGGGTTCATTATAGAATTTGAACATCAACCACACATGCGCAATGCAACGCGTTTCCTCACGCCCCTCCTAACCGCCTCCTGGGGGTTCAGAAGTATATTTGAACGTCAGCGATGCATGCGCGTTGCATGAGGTATTGCTTTGTCCCTCCCTCAAATGGAAGCACCAAAATGCCTCCAGGGGCTCAGGGATGGAATTTGAACATCAGCCACACATGCACATTGCAACACGGTTCCACTCGTCCTTATCTCCCATGGGGGCACCAATATGCAGCCTCCAGGGTGTTCATTATAGAATTTGAACTTCAACCACACATGCGCAATGCAACGCGGTTCCCTACGCCCCTCGCAACTGCCGAATTGCAATATGCTGCCTCCTAAGGGTTCAGAAGTATAACTGAACTACAGCGACGCATGCACATTGCAAGACGTATTCCTTTGTCCCTCCATTAAACGGGAGCACCGATATGCCTCCAGGGGCTTTAGGATGGAATTTGAACAACAGCCACACATACGCATTGCAACATGATTCCACTCGTCCCTATCTCCCACGGGAGTGCCAATATGCAGCCTCCAAGGGGTTCATTACAGAATTTGATCCTCAACCACACATGCAATGCAATGCATTGCTCCACGCCCCTCGCAACCGCCGAATTGCAATATGCTGCCTCCTGGGGGTTCAGAAGAATATTTGAACCTCATGCGGCGCAAGCACATTGCAAGACGAACTCCTTAGTTCCCCTCTCAAACGGAAGCACTAATATGCCTCCAGGGGCTTTAGGATGGAATTTGAACATCAACCACACATGCGCATTGCAACAAGATTCTACTCGTCCCTATCTCCCATGGGAGTGCCAATATACAGTCTCAGGGGGTTCACTATAGAATTCGAACCTCATCCTCACATGTGCAATGCAACGCGTTTCCCTACGCCCCTCCCAACCGCCGAATAGCAATATGCTGCCTCCTGGGGATTCAGAAGTATAATTGAACCTCAGCGACGCAAGCTCATTGCAAGACGTACTCCTTTGTCCCTCCCTCAAACGAAAGCACCAATATGCCTCCAGGGGCTTTAAAATGGAATTTGAACAACAGCCACACATGCGCATAGCAACACGATTCCACTCGTCCCTATCTCCCATGGGAGTGAAAATATGCAGCCTCCAAGGAGTTCATTATAGAATTTGAACCTCAACCACATATGCGCAATGCAACTCAGTTCCCCGCGCCCCTCCCAACCACCGAATTGCTATATGCTGCCTCCTGGTGGTCCAGAAGTATATTTGAACGTCTGTGACGCATTCGCATTGCAAAACGTATTCATTTGTCCCTCCCTCAAACGGAAGCACAAATATACCTCCAGGGTCTTTAGGATGGAATTTGAACATCAACAACACATGCGCATTGCAACACGATGCCACTTGTCGCTATCTGCCACGGGAGTGCCAATATGCAGCATCAAGGGGGTTCATTATAGCATTTGATCCTCAACCACACGTGCAATGCAACGCATTTCCCCACGCCCTTCGCAACCACCGAATTGCAATATGCTGCCTCCTGCGGTCCATAAGTATATTTGGACCTCAGTGACGCATGCGCATTGCAAGACGTATTTCTTTGTCCGTACCTCAAGTGGGAGCACCAATATGCCTCCAGGAACATTAGAATAGAATTTGAACATCAATCACACATGCACATTCCAACACCAATCCACTCGTCCCTATCTCCCATCTCCTCATTATAGAATTTGAACCTCAACCACATATGCGCAATGCAACGCGTTTCCTCACGCCCCTCCTAACCGCCGAATTACAATATGCTTCCTCCTGGGGGTTCAGAACTATATTTGAACGTCAGTGACGCATGCGCATTGCATGACGTATTCCTTTGTTCCTCCCTCACAAGGAAGCACCAAAATGTCTCCAGGGCTTTAGGATCGAATTTGAACATCAGCCACACATGCAAAACGCAACACGATTCCACTCGTCCCTATCTCCCATGGGGGTACCCCTATGCAGCCTCCTGAGGGTTCATTATAGAATTTCAACCTCAACCACACATACGCAATGCAACACGGTTCACCATGCCCCTCCCAAGCGCCTAATAGCAATATGCTGCCTCCCGGGGGTTCAGAAGTAAATTTGAACCTCAGCAATGCATGCGCATTGGAAGACGTATTCCTTTGTCCCTCCATACAAACGAAAGCACCAATATGCCTCCAGGGGCTTTATGATTCAATTTGAACATCAGCCATACATGCGCATTGCAACACGATTCCAGTCGTCCCTATCTCCCATGGGAGTGCCAATATGCAGCCTCCAGGGGGTTCATTATAGAATTTGAACCTCAACCACATATGAACAATGCAACCTGTTTCCCGACGCCCCTTGCAACCGCCGAATTGCAATATGCTGCCTCCTGGGGGTTCAGAACTATATTTGAACGTCAGCGACGCATGCGGATTGCTAGATGTTTTCCTTTGTCTCTCCCTCAAACAGAAGCACCAATATGCCTAAAGGAGGTTTAGGATGGAATTTGAACATAAGCCACACATGCGCATTGCAACAAGATTCTGCTCGTCCCTATCTCCCATGGGATGGCCAATATGCAGCCTCCAAGGGGTTAATTATAGCATTTGAACCTCAACCACACATGCGCAATGTGACGCACTTCCCCTCGCCCCTCCCAACCGCCGAAATGCAATATGCTGCCGCCTGGGAGTTAAGAAGTATATTTGAACCTCAGCGACGCATGCGCATTGCAAGACAATTTCTTTTGTCCCTCCCTCAAACGGAAGCACTAATATGCCTCCAAGAGCTTTAGGTTGGAATTTGAACATGAGCCATACATGCACATTGCAACATGATTCCGCTCGGCACTATCTCCCATGGGAGTGCCAATATGTAGCCTCAAGGGGGTTCATTATAGAATTTGATCCTCAACCACAAATACACAATGCAACGCATTTCCTCATGCCCTCCCAAACGCCGAATTGCAATATGCTGCCTCCTGGGGGATCAGAAGTATTTTTGAACCTCAGTGAAGCATGCACATTGCAAGACGTAATCCATTGTCCCTCCCTCAACTGGAAGCACCAATATGCCTCTAGGGGCTTTAGGATGGAATTTGAACATCAGCCACACATACACATTTCAACACGATTCCACTCGTCCCTATCTCCCATGGGAGTGCCAATATTCAGCCTCTAGGGGGTTCATTACAGAATTCGAACCTAATCCTCACATACGCAATGCAACGCGTTTCCCCACGCCCCTCCCAAGGGCCGAATAGCAATATGCAGCCTCCTGGGGGTTCAGAAGTGTATTTCAACCTCAGCAGCGCATGCGCATTGAAGTCGTATTCCTTTGTCCCTCCCGCAAACGGAAGCACCAATATGCCTCCAGGGGCTTTAGGATGGAATTTGAACAACAACCGCACATGCGCATTGCAACATGATTCCACTCGTCCCTATCTCCCATGGAAGTGAAACTATGCAGCCACCAGGGGGTTCATTATAGAATTTGAACCTCAACCACACATGTGCAATGCAACGCGTTTCCCCATGCCCCTCCCAACCGCCGAATTGCAATATGCTGCCTCCTGGGGGTTCAGAAGTATATTTGAACCTCAGCGACACATGTGCATTGCAAGATGTATTCCTTTGTCCCTCCCTGAAACGGAAGAACCAATATGCCTCCAGGGGCTTTAGGATGGAATTTGAACATCAGACACATATGCGCATTGCAACAAGATTTCGCTCGTCCCAATCTCCCATGGGAGTGCCATTATGAAGCCTCCAGGGGGTTCATTATAGAATTTGAACCTCAACCACACGTGTGCAATGCAACGCGTTTCCCTACGCCCCTCCGCAACCGCCGAAATGCAATGTGCTGCCTCCTGGGGGTTCAGAAGTATTTTTGAACCTCAGCGATGTATGCGCATTGCAAGACATATTCCTTTGTCCCTTCCTAAAACGGAAGCACCAATATGCATCAAGGGGCTTAAGGATGGAATTTGAACATCAGCCACACATGCACATTGCAACATGATTCCACTCGTACCTATCTCCCATTGGAGTGCCAATATGCAACCTCCAGGGGTTTCATTATAGAGTTTGAACCTCAACCACACATTCGCAATGCAACGCGTATCCTCACGCCCCTCCTAACCGCCGAATTGCAATATGCTGCCTCCTCGAGGTTCAGAAGTATATTTGAACCTCAGCGACGCATGCGCATTGCAAGACATATTCCTTTGTCCCTCCCTCAAACGGAAGCACCAATATGCATCAAGGGGCTTTAGGATGTAATTTGAACATCAGCCACACATGCACATTGCAACACGATTCCACTCGTCCCTATCTCCCATGGGAGTGCCATTATGAAGCCTCCAGGGGGTTCATTATAGAATTTGAACCTCAACCACACGTGCGCAATGCAACGCGTTTCCCCACGCCCCTCTGCAACCGCCGAAATGCAATGTGCTGCCTCCTGGGGGTTCAGAAGTATTTTTGAACCTCAGCGATGCATGAGCATTGCAAGACATATTCCTTTGTCCCTCCCTCAAACGGAAGCACCAATATGCATCAAGCGGCTTTAGGATGGAATTTGAACATCAGCCACACATGCACATTGCAACACGACTCCACACGTCCCTATCTCCCAAGGGGGTGCCAATATGCAGCCTCCAGGGGGTTCATTATAGAATTTTATCCTCAACCAGACATGTGCAATGCAACGCGTTACACCATGCCCCTCCCAAACGCCGAATAGCAATATGCTGCCTCCTGGGGGTTCAGAAGTAAATTTGAACCTCAGCAATGCATGCGCATTGAAAGATGTATTCCTTTGTCCCTCCGTACAAACGAAAGCACCAATATGCCTCCAGGGGCTTTAGGATGGAATTAGTACATCAGTCACACATGCGCATTGCAACACGATTCCGCTCGTCCCTTTCTCCTATGGGAGTGCAAATATGATGCCTCCAAGGGATTCATTATAGAATTTGAAGCTCAACCATACATGCGCAATGCAACGCGTTTCCTCAATCCCCTCCTACCTGCTGAATTGCAATATGCTGCTTCCTGGGGGTTCAGAAGTGTTTTTGAACGTCAGCGACGCATGTGCATTGCAAGACGTATTCCTTTGTCCCTCCCTCAACCGGAAGCACCAATATGCCTCCAGGGGCTTTATGATTCAATTAGAACATCAGCCATACATGCGCATTGCAACACGATTCCAGTCGTCCCTATCTCCCATGGGAGTGCCAATATGCAGCCTCCAGGGAGTTCATTACAGAATTCTTACCTCATCCTCACATGTGCAATGCAACGCATTTCCCCACGCCCCCCCCAAACGGCGAATAGCAATATGCTGCCTCCTGGGGGGTCAGAAGTATATTTGAACGTCAGCGACGCATGCGCATTGCAAGACGTATTCCTTTGTCCCTCCCTCAAACAGAAGCACCAATATGCCTCCAGGAGGTTTAGGATGGAATTTGAACATAAGCCACACATGCGCATTGCAACAAGATTCTGCTCGTCCCTATCTCCCATGGGATGGCCAATACGCAGCCTCCAAGGGGTTAATTATAGCATTTGAACCTCAACCACACATGCGCAATGCGACGCACTTCCCCTCGCCCCTCCCAAACGCCGAAATGCAATATGCTGCCGCCTGGGAGTTAAGAAGTATATTTGAACCTCAGCGACACATGCGCATTGCAACACAATTTCTTTAGTCCCTCCCTCAAACGGAAGCACTAATATGCCTCCAAGAGCTTTAGGTTGGAATTTGAACATGAGCCACACATACACATTGCAACACGAATCCACTCGTCCCTATCTCCCATGGGAGTGCCAATATTCAGCCTCTAGGGGGTTCATTACAGAATTCGAACCTAATCCTCACATACGCAATGCAACGCGTTTACCCACGCCCCTCCAAAGCGCCGAATAGCAATATGCAGCCTCCTGGGGGTTCAGAAGTGTATTTCAACCTCAGCAGTGCATGCGCATTGCATGACGTATTCCTTTGTCCCTCCCGAAAATGGAAGCACCAATATGCCTCCAGGGGCTTTAGGATGGAATTTGAACTTCAGCCACACATGCGCAATGCAACACGATTCCGCTCGTCCCTATCTCTAATGGGAGAGGAATTATGCAGCCTCCAGAGGGTGCATTATAGAATTTGAACCTCAACCACACGTGCGCAATGCAACGCGTTTCCACACGCCCCTCCCAACCGCCGAATTGCAATATGCTGCCTCCTGGGGGTTCAGAAGCATATTTGAACCCTTAGTGACGCATGCTCATTGCAAGACGAAATCCTTCATCATCCTCAAACAGAAGCACCAATATGCCTCCAGGAGCTTTAGGATTTAATTTGAACATCAACAAGACATGCGCATTGCAACATGATTCCACTAATCCCTATCTCATATGAGAGTGCCAATATGCAGCCCCAAGGGGGTTAAGCATAGAATTAGATCCTCAATCACACATGTGCAATGCAACGCGATTCCCCACGCCCCTTGCAACCACCGAATTGCAATATGCTTCCTCCTGGGGTTTCAGAATTATATTTGAACCTCAGCGACAGATGCGCATTGCAAGACGTATTCCTTTGTCCCTCCCTCAAACGGAAGTGCCGATATGCCTCCAGGGGCTTTAGGACGGAATTTGAGCATTAGCCACACATGCGCATTGCTACACGATTCCGCTCGACCCTATCTCCCATGGGAGTGCCAATATGCAGCCTCCAGGGGGTTCATTATAGAATTTGATCCTCAACCACACGTGCAATGCAAAGCCTTACCCCACGCCCCTCCCAACAGCAAAATTGCAATATGCTGCCACCTGGGTGTTCAGAAATATGTTTGTACCTCAGCGACACATGCGCATTGCAAGACGTATTCCTTTGTCCCCCCCTCAAACGGAAGTGCCAATATGCCTCCAGGGGCTTTAGGATGGAATTTGAACATCAGCCACACATGCGCATTGCTACACGATTCCGCTCGACCCTATCTCCCATGGGAGTGCCAATATGCAGCCTCCAGGTTTTCATTATAAAATTTGAACCTCAACCAAACATGCGCAATGCAACGCATTTCCCCATGCCCCTCCCAACCGCCGAATTGCAATATGCTTCCTCCTGGGGTTTCAGAATTATATTTGAACCTCAGAGATGCATGCGCATTGCAAGACGTATTCCTTTGTCCCTCCCTCAAACGGAAGCCCCAATATGCCTCCAGGGGCCTTAGGACGGAATTTGAACGTCAACCACACATGCACATTGCAACATGGTTCCACTCATCCCTATCTCCCATGGGAGTGCCAATATGCAGCCTCCAGGGGGTTCATTATAGAAATTAATCCTCAACCACACGTGCAGTGCAAGGCATTACCCCACGATCCTCCCAACCACCGAATTGCAATATGCTGCCTCCTGAGGGTTCGGAAGTATATTTGCACCTCAGCGACGAATGCAGCTTTGCAAGACGTATTCCTTTGTCCCTCCCTCAAACTGAAGCACCAATATGCCTCCAGGGGTCTTAGGACGGAATTTGAACATCAACCACACATGCGCATTGCAACACGATTCCGCTCGTCCCTATCTCCCATGGGAGTGCCAATATACAGCCCGCAGGGGGTTCATTATAAGATTTGAACCTTAACCACACATGCATAATGCAACGCATTTCCTCACGCCCCTCCCAAACGCCGAAATGCAATATGCTGCCTCCTGGGAGTTCAGAAGTATATTTGAACCTCAGCAACGCATGTGCATTGCATGACGTATTCCTTTGTCCCTCCCACAAATGGAAGCACCAATATGCCTCCAGGGGCTTTAGGAAGGAATTTGAACATCAGACACACATGCACATTGCAACCCGATTCCACTCGTCCCTATCTCCCATGGGAGTGCCACTATTGAGCCTCCAGGGGGTTCTTTATGGAATTTGATCCTCAAACACACATGTGGAATGCAACGCATTTCCCCATGCCCCTCCCAACCGCTGAATAGCAATATGCTGCCTCCTGGGGGTTCAGAAGTATATTTGCACCTCAGCAATGAATGCAGCATTGCAAGACGTATTCCTTTGTCCCTCCCTAAACGGAAGCACCAATATGCCCTCCAGGAACTTTAGGATGGAATTTGAACATCAACGATAGACGCTCATTGCAATACGATTGCACTCGTCCCTATCTCCCATGGGAAAGCCAATATAGAGGCTCCAGGAAGCTCATTATGAATTTGATCCTCAACCACACATGTGCAATGCAACGCGTTTCCCCATGCCCCTCCCAACCACCGAATTGCAATATGTTGCCTCCTGGGGGTTCAGAAGTATATTTGAACCCTTAGTGACGCATGCTCATTGCAAGACGAAATCCTTTGTGCCTCCGTCAAAGGTTAGCACTAATATGCCTCCAGGAGCTTTAGTATGGAATTTGAACATCAGCCACACATGCCCATTGAACACGATTCCGCTCTTCCCTATCTCACATGGGAGTGAAAATATGCAGCGTCCAGAGGGTTCACTATAGAATTTGAACCTCAATCACACCTGCGCAATGCAACGCGTTTCCCCACGCCCCTCCCAACCGACGAAATTAAATATGCTGACTGCTCAGAGTTCAGAAGTATATTTGAATCACAGCAATGCATGAGCATTGCAAGACGTATTCCCTTGTCCCTCCTTCAAACGGAAGCACTAATATGCCTCCAGGGGCTTTAGGATGGAATTTGAACATCAGCCACACATGCACATTTCAACACGATTTCACTCGTCCTATCTCCCATGGGGGTGCCAATATGTATCCTCCAGGGGGTTCATTATAGACTTTGATCCTCAACCACACATGTGCAATGCAACGCGTTACCCATGCCCCTCCCATCAGCCGAATTGCAATATGCAGCCTCCTAGGGGTCCAGAAGTAAATTTGAAAATCAGCAACGCATGCGCATTGTAAGACGTATTCTTTTGTCCCTCCCTCAAACGGAAGCTACAATATGCCTCCAGAATTTTAGGATGGAATTTGAACAACATTGCAACACGATTCCACTCATCCCTATCTCCCATGGGAGTGTCAATATGCAGCCGTAGGGGGTTAATCGTAGAATTAGATCCTCAAGCACACATGAGCAATGCAACGCATTTCCGCACGCACCTCCCAACCACCGAATTGCAACATGCTGCCTCCTGGGGGTTCAGACGTATATTTGAACCTCAGCGACGCACGCATTGCAAGACGTATTCCTTTGTCCCTCCCTCAAACGAAAGCACCAATATGCCTCCAGGGGCTTTAGTATGTAATTTGAACATCAGCCACACATGCGCATTGAACACGATTCCGCTCTTCCCTATCTCCCATGGGAGTGCCAATACTCAGCTTCCAGGGGGTTCACTATAGAATTTGAAACTCAACCACACACGCGCAATGCAACGCATATTTTCATGCCCCTCCCAACCGCCGAAATGCAATATGCTGCCACCTGGGAGTTCAGAAGTATATTTGTACCTCAGCGGCGCATGCGCATTGGAAAACGTATTCCTTTTTCCCTCCCTCAAACGGAAGCACCAATATGCCTCCAGGGGCTTTAGGATAAAATTTGATCAACAGCCACACTTGTTCATTGCAACATGATTCCACCCATCCCTATCTCTCATGGGAGAGAAAATATGCAGCCTCCAGGGGGTTAATTATAGAATTTGAACCTCAACAACATATGCGCAGTGTAACGCGTATTACCACGCCCCTCACAACCGCCAAATTGCTATATGGTGCCTAATGGGGGTTCAGAAGTATATTCGAACCTCAGCAACGCATGCGCATTGCAAGATGTATTCCTTTGTCCCTCCGTCAAACGGAAGCATCAATATGCCTCCAGGGGTCTTAGTACGGAATTTGAACATGAAGCACACATGCACATTGCAACACGATTCCACTCATCCCTATCTCCCATGGGAGTGCCAAAATGCACCCTCCAGGGGGTTCATTACAGAATTCGAACCTCAACCACACATGCGCATTGCAACTTAATTGCACTCACTCCTATCTCCCATGGGAGTGCCAATATGCAGCATTAGGGGGTTAATCGTAGAATTAGATCCTCAACCACACATGTGCAATGCAACGCGTTTCCCCACGCCCCTCGCAACAGCCGAATTTCAATATGCTTTGTCCTTGGGTTTCAGAAGTGTATTTGAACGTCAGCGACACATGCGCATTGCAAGACTTATTCCTTGTTCCCTCCCTCAAACGGAAGCACCAATATGTCTCCAGGGGCTTTAGGAGCGAATTTGATCATCAACCACAAATGCGCATTGCAACACGATTCCACTCGTCCCTATCTCCCATGGGAGTGCCAATATGCAGCCTCCAGTGGGTTCATTAAACACTTTGAACCTCAACCACACATGCGCAATGCATGCTTTTCCTCACGTGCATCCCAACTGACAAATTGCAATATGCTTCCCCCTGGGGGTTCACAAGTGTATTTGAACCTCAGAGACGCATGCACATTTTAAGATGTATTCCTTTGTCCCTCCATCAAACAGAAGCACCAATATGCCTCCAGGGGCTTTAGGATGGAATTTGGACATCAGCCAGACATGTGCATTGCAACGCGATTCCACTCGCCTCTATATCCCATGGTGTGCCAATATGCAGCATCCATGGGGTTCATTATAGAATTTGAACCTCAACCACACATGCACAATGCAACGCGTTTCCCCAAGCGCCTCCCAACCGCCAAATTGCAATATGCTGCCTCCGGGGGGTTCAGATGTATATTTGAACCTCAGCGACGCATGCGCATTGCAAAACGTATACCTCTGTCCCTCCCTCAAACGGAAGCACCAACATCCCACCAGCGTCTTTAGGGTGGAATTTGAACATCAACCACACATGCGCATTGCAACACAATACCACTCGTCCCTATCTCCCATGGGAGTGCCAATATGCAATCTCCAGGGGGTACATTAAAGAATTTGAACCTCAACCACACATGCACAATGCCACACGTTTTCCCATGCCCCTCCCAATAGCCGAATTGCAATATGCTGCCTCCTGGGGGTTCAGAACTATATTTGAACCTCAGCAAAGCATGCTCATTGCAAGACGTATTCCTTTGTCCCTTCCTAAAACGGAAGCACCAATATGCCTCCGGGGGCTTTAGGATGGAATTTGACATCAGTCACATATGCGCATTGCAACACAATACCACTCGTCCCTATCTCCCATCGGAGTGCCAATATGCAGCCTCCAGGGGGTTCATTACAGAATTTGAACCTCAAACACACATGCCCAATGGAACACATTTCCCCCACGCTCCTCCCAACCGACGAATTGCAATATGCTGCCTTCTAGGGGTTCAGAAGTGTACTTGAACCTCAGCGACGCATGCACATTGCAAGACGGATTCCTTTGTCCCTCCCACAAACGGAAGCACCAATATACCTCCAGAGGCGTTGGGATGGATTTGAACATCAGTCACACATGCACATTGCAACACGATTCCACTCGTCCCTATCTACAATTGTGTGCAAGTATGCAGCATCCATGGGGTTCATTATAGTATTTGCTCCTCAACCACACATGCGCAATGGAACACATTTCCCCCACACTCCTCCCAACCGATGAATTGCATATACTGCCTTCTAGGGGTTCAGAAGTGTATTTGAACCTCAGCGATGCATGCCCATTGCAAGACGTATTCCTTTTTTCCCTCCCTCAATTCTATGCTGCCTCCTGGGGGTTCAGATGTGTATTAGAACCTCAGCAACGTATGCGCATTGCAAGATGTATTCCTTTATCCCTGCATCAAATAGAAGCACCAATAAGCCTCCAGGGGCTTTACAATGGAATTTGAACATCAGCCACACGTGCGCATTGGAACACGATTCCACTCGTCCCTATCTAACATGGGAGTTCCAATATGCAGCCTCCAGTGGGTTCATTATAGGATTTGGACCTCAACCGCACATACGCAATGCAACACGTTTCCAAAAGCACCTCCCAACCGCCAAATTGCAATATGCTGCTTCCTCGGGATTCTGAAATATATTTGAAACTCTGCGACACATGCCCATTGCAAGATGTATTCCTTTGTCGCTCCCTCAAACGGAGGCACCAATATGCTTAGGGGCTTTATGATGGAGTTTGAATATCAGCCACACATGCGCATGGCAACAGGATTCCACTCCTCCCTATCTCCCATTGGAGTGCCAATATGCAGGCTCCAGGGGGTTCGTTATAGAATTTAAACCTCAACCACAAATGCGCAATGCACCACGTTTCCGCACGCCCCTCATAACCGCCGAATTGCAATATGCTGCTTCCTGGGGGTTCAGAAGTATATTTGAACCTCTGCAACGCATGCGCATTGCAAGACGTATTCCTTTGTCCCTCCCTCAAACGAAAGCACGAATATGCCTCCAGGGGCTTTAGGATGGAATTTGAATATCAGCTACACATGTGCATTGCAACACGATTCCACTCGTCCCTATCTAACATGGGAGTGCCAATATGCAGCCTCCAGTGGGTTCATTATAGAATTTGAACATCAACCACACATGCGCAATGCAACGTGTTTCCCCAAGCGCCTACCAACCGCCAAATTGCAATATGCTGCCTCCTGGACGTTCAGAAGTATATTTGAACCTGAGCGACGCATGCGCATTGCAAGATGTATTCCTTTGTCCCTCCCTCATACGGAAGCACCAATATGCCTCCAGGGGCTTTAGGATGGAATTTGAACATCAGGCACACATGCGCATTGCAACACTATTCCACTCGTCCCTATCGCCCATAGTGTGCCAGTATGAAGCATCCATAGGGTTCATTATGGAATTTGAACCTCAACCCCACGTGCGCGATGCAACGCGGTTCCCCACACCCCTCCCAATCGTCGTATTGCAGTATGCTGCCTCCTATGTGTTCAGAAGTATATTTGAACCTCAGCGACGCATGCACATTGCAAGACGTATTCCTTTGTCCCTCCCTCAATCGGAAGTAACAATATGCTTTCCAGGGTCTTTAGGTTGGCATTAGAACATCAGCCAAACCTGCACATTTCAACACTAATCCCACTCGTCCCTAATTCTCATGGGAGTTTCAATATGCAGCCTCCAGGAGGGTTCATTACAGAATTTGAGCCTCAACCACACATGCGCAATGCAAAGCGTTTTCCCACGCCCCTTCCAACTGCTGAATTGCAATTTGCTGCCTCCTGGGGGCTCAGACGAATATTTGCACCTCAGTGACACATGCGCATGGCAAGACGTATTCCTTTGTCCCCCCTCAAACGGAAGCACCAATATGCCTCCCGGGACTTTAGGATGGAATTTGAACATCAGCTTCACATGCACATTGCAACACGATTCCACTCGAAACTATCTCATATTTGAGTGCCAATATGCTGCCTCCAGGGGGTTCATTATATTATTTGAACGTCAACCAAACAAGCGAATTATAACGCGTTTCCCCACGCGCCTCCCAACCGCCGAATTGCAATCTGCTGCCTCCTGGGGATACAGAAGTATATTAGCACCTCAGCGACACATGTGCATTGCAAAACGTACTCTTTTGTCCCTCCCTCAAACGGAAGTACCAATATGCCTCCAGGGGCTTTAGGATGGAATATGCACATCAGCCACACATTCGCATTGCAACACGATTCCACTTGTCCCTGTCTCGCATGGGAAAAAAATATGAAGCCTCCAGGGGGTTCTTTATAGATTGTGAACTTCAACCACACATGCGCAATGCAATGCGTCTCCCCACGCCCCTCCCAACCCCTGAATTGCAATATACTGACACCTGGGGGGTCAGAAGTACGTTTGAACGTCAGCAATCCATGCGCATTTCAAGACTATTGCTTTGTCCCTCCCTCAAACGGACGCACCAATATGCCTCCAGGGGCTTCAGGATGGAATTTGTACATCAGCCACACATGAGCATTACAACACTATTCCACTCGCCCCTATCTACCATGAGCTGGCCAATATGCAACCTCCAGGGGGTTCGTTATAGAATTTGAAGCTTAACCACAAATGCGCAATGCACCACGTTTCCCCACGGCCCTCATAATCGCCGAATTGCAATATGCTGCTTCCTGGGGGTTTAGAAGTATATTTGATCCTCAGAAACGCATACGGATTGCAACACGTATTCCTTTGTCCCTTCCTCAAACGGAAGCAGCTACATGCCGCAAGAAGCAAAATATGAAGCATCCATGGGGTTCATTATAGAATTTGAACCTGAACCACACATGCGCAATGCAACACATTTCCCCAAGCGCCTCCCAACCGCCGAATTGCAATATGATGCCTCCTGGTGTTCTTAAGTATAATTGAACTTCAGCGACATATGCGCATTGCAAAACATATTCCTTTGTCCCTCCCTCCAACGGAAGCACCGATATGCCTCTAGGGGCTTTAGGGAGAATTTGAACATCAACCACACATGCACATTGCAACACGATTCCACTCGTCCCTATCACCCATGGGAGTGCCAATATGCTGTTTCCAGTGGGTTCATTATATAATTTGAACCTCAGCCACACATACGAATTACAACGCGTTTCCCCACGTGCATCCCAACTGCCAAATTGCAGTATGCTGCCACCTGGGGGTTCAGAAGTATATTTGCACCTCAGCGACGCATGCACATTGCAAGACGTATTCCTTTGTCCCTCCCTCAAACGGAAGCACCAATATGCCTCCAGGGGTTTTAGGATGGAATACGAACATCAGCCACACATGCGCATTGCAACACGATTCCACTTGTCCCTATCTCCCATGGAAGTGCAAATATGTAGCCTCCACATTGTTCATTATAGAATTTGAACCTCAACCACACATGCGCAACGAAACTAATTTCCCCACGCCCCTCCTAACCGCCGAATTGCATTATGCCGCCACTTGGGGGTTGAGGTGTATATTTGAACCTCAGCTACGCATACGCATTGCAAGATGTATTCCTTTCTCCCTTCCTTTTTCCCTTCCTCAAACGGAACATCAGCCACACATGCACATTGCAACACGATTCCACTCGTCCCTATCTCCCATCGGAATGCCAATATGCAGCCTCCAGGGTGTTTGTTATAGAATTTGAACCACAACCACAGCTGCGCAATGCACCGCGTTTCCCCACGCCCCCCATAACCGCCGAATTGCCATTCAAATTCTATAATGAACCCCCTAGTAGCTGCATATTGGCACTCCCATGGGAGATAGGGACGAGTGGAATTGTGTTGCAATGTGCATGTATGGCTGATGCTGATGCTGATGCTGATGCAAAACTGTTCCAACCGCAGAATTGCAATATGCTGCCTCTTGGGGGTTCAGAAGTATATTTGAACCTCAGCAACGCATGCACATTGCAAGACGTAATCCATTGTCTCTCCCTCAAACGGAAGCACCTATATTCCTCCAGGGGCATTGGGATGGTATTTGAACATCAGCCACACATGTGCATTGGAACACGATACCACTCGTCCCTATCTCACATGGGAGTGAAAATATTCAGCCTCGAGGTGGTTCATTACAGAATTTGAACTTCAACCACAATGCACAATGCAACGTGTTTCCCCATGCCCCTCCGCACCCCCAAATTGCAATATGCTGCCTCCTGGGTGTTCAGAATTATATTTGAACCTCAGTGAAGCATGCACATTGGAAGACATATTCCTTTGTCCCTCTCTCAAACGGAAGCACCAATATGCCTCCAGGGGCCTTAGGATGGAATTTGAACATCAGCCACACATGCGCATTGGAACACGATACCACTCGTCCCTATCTCTCATGGGAGTGAAAATATTCAGCCTCCAGGTGGTTCATTACAGATTTTGAACCTCAACCACACATTCGGAATGCAATGCGTTTCCCCATTACCATCCCAACCGCCGAATTGCAATATGCTGCCTCCTGGGTGTTCAGAAGTATATTTGAACCTCAGCGATGTATGCACATTGCAAGACGTATTCCATTGTCCCTCCGTCAAACGGAAGCACCAATATGCCTCCAGGGGCTTTAGGATAGGATTTGAACATCAGCCACACATGCACATTGCAATACGATGCCACACGTCCCTATCTCCCATGGGAGTGAAAATATGCAGCCTCCAGGGGGTTCATTACAGAATGTGCACCTCAACCCCACATGCGCAATGCAACGAATTTACCCGCGCCCCTCCCAACCGCCGAATTGCTAAATGCTTCCTCCTGGGGGTTCAGATGTATATTTGAACCTCAGCGACGCATGCGCGTTGCAAGATGTATTTCCTTGTCCCTCCCTCAAACGGAAGCACCAATATTCCTCCAAGGGCTTTAGGAAGGAATTTGAATATCAGCCACACATGCGCATTGCAACACAATTCCACTCGTCCCTATCTCCCATGGGAGAGCCAATATCCAGCCTCCAGGGGGGTTCATTATAGAATTTGAACCTCAACCACACATGCGCAATGCAACGAATTTACCCGCACCCCTCCCAACCGCCGAATTGCAATATGCTGCCTCCTAGGGGTTCAGAATTATATTTGAACCTCAGTGACGCTTCGCATTGCAAGACGTGTTCCTTTTTCCCTTCCTCAAATGGAAGCACTAATATCCCTTCAGGGGCTTAGGATGGAATTTGAACATTAGCCACACTTGTGCATTGCAACACGATTCCAATCGTCCCTATCTGCCTAGGGAGAGAAAATATGCAGCCTCCAGGGTGTTCATTATAGAATTTGAAACCCAGCCACACATGCGCAATGCAGAGCGTTTCCTCACGCCCCTCCAATCCGCAGAAATGCAATATGCTGCCTTCTGGGGGTTCAGATGTATATTTGAACCTCAGCGACGCATGCGCATTGCAAGAATTATTCCTTTGTCCCTCCCTTGAACAGAAGCACAACTATGCCTCCAGGGGCTATAGGATGGAATTTGAAGATCAGACACAAATGCACATTGCAACATGATTCCACTCGTTCATATCTCCCATGGTGTGTCAATATGCAGCATCCATGTGTTTCATTATAGAATTTGAACCTCAACCACACATGCGCAATGCAACGCATTTCCCCACACCCCTCCCAACCGCCAAATTGCAATATGCTGCCTCCTGGGGGTTCAAAAGTATGTTTGAACGTCAGCGACGCATGCGCATTGCAAGAAGTATTCCTTTGTCCCTCCCTCAAATGGAAGCACCAATTTGCCTCCAGGGGCTTTAGGGTGGATTTAAACATCAGCCACACATGCACATTGCAACACGATTCCAGTCGTCCTATCTCCCATGGGAGTACCAATATGCAGCATTGCGGGGGTTCATTATATAATTTGAACCTCAACCACACATGTGCAATGCAACGCGTTTCCGCACACCCTCCCAACCGCCGATTTGCAAATATGCAGCCTCCAGAGGGTTCATTACTCAACCACATTTGTGCAAAGCAATGCATTTCCCTACGCGCTCCCAACCGCCGACTTGCAATATGCTGCCTCCTGGGGATTCAGAAGAATATTTGAACTTCAACAACATGTGCGTATTGCAAGACGTATTCCTTTCTACCTTCCTCAATGGGAAGTAACAATATTCCTTCCAGGGGCTTTAGGATGGCATTAGAACATCAGCCACACATGCGCATTGCAACACGATTCCACTCGTCCCTCACTCCCATGGGGGTGCCAATATGAAGCCTCCAGGGGGTTCATTATATAATTTGAAACTCAAGCATACTGGCGCAATGCAACGCAGTTCCACACACCCCTCCCAAACGCCGAATTGCAATATGCTGCCTCCTAGGGGATCAGAAGTATATTTGAACCTCAGCGACGCATGTGCATTGCAAGACGTATTTCTTTGTCCCTTCCTCAATCAGAAGTAACAATATGCCTTCCACGGGCTTTAGGATGGAATTTGAACATCAGCCACACATGCGCATTGCAACACGATTCCACTCGTCCCTGTCTCCCATGGGAGTGCCAATATGCAGCTTCCAGGGGTTTCATTATTGAATTTTAACCTCAACCACACATGCGCAATGCAACACGTTTCCTCACGCTCCTCCAAACCTCCGAATTGCAGTATGATGCTTCCTGGGGTTTCAGAAGTATATTTGAACCTCAGCGCCATATGCGCATTGCAAGTCGTATTCCTTTGTCCCTCCCTCAAAACGAAAGCACCAAAATGCCTCCAGGGGCTTTAGGATGCAATTTGAACATCAGCCACACATGTGCATTGCAACACGATTCGACTCGTCCATATCTCCCATGGGAGTGCCAAATGCAGACTCCAAGAGGTTCATTATAGAATTTGAACCTCAACCACATAGACACAAACCAACGAATCTCCCCAAGCCCTTCCCAACCGCCGAATTGCAAAATGCTGCCTCCTGCTGGTTCACATGTATATTTGAACCTCAGTGTTGCATGTGCATTGCCAGACGTATTCCTTTGTCCCTCCATCAAACGGAAGCACCAATATGCCCCCAGGGGCTTTAGGATGGAATTTGAACATCAGCCACGCATGCGCATTGCAACATGATTTCACTCGTCCCTATCTTCCATGGTGTGACAATATGCAGCATACAAGGGTTCATTATAGAATTTGAACCTCAACCACACATGCGCATTGTAACGCGATTCCACTCGTCCCTATGTCCCATGGGAGTGCCAATATGCAGCCTCCAGGGGTTCATTATAGTATTTGAAACTCAAATGCACATGCGCAAAGAACGAATTTCCCCACGCCTCTCCCAATCGCAGAATTGCAATACGCTGCCTCCTGGGGGCTCAGAAGTTTATATGAACCTCAGCAACGCATGCGCATTGCAAGACGTATTTCTTTGTCCCTCCCACAAACGGAAGCACCAATTCGACTCCAGGGGCTTTAGGGTGGAATTGGAACATCAGCTACACTCGCGCATTGCAACACGATTCCACTCGTCCCTATCTCCCATGGCAGTGCCAATATGCAGCCTCTAGGTGGTTCATTATAGAATTTGAACGTCAACCACAAATGCGCAATGCAACGCTTTCCCCACGCCCCTCGCAACCACCGAAGTGCAATATGCTGCCACCTGGAGGCTCAGAAGATTATTTGAACTTAAACGATGCATGCGCATTGCAACACATATTCCTTTGTCCCTCCCACAAACGTAAGCACCAATATGCCTCCAGGGGCTTTAGGGTGGAATTGGAACATCCGTCTACACACGCGCATTGCAACACGATTCCACCCGTCCCTATCTCCCATGGCAGTGACAATATGCAGCCTCCAGAAGGTTCATTATAGAATTTGAACCTCAACCACACATGCGCAAGGCAACGCGGTTCCACACGTGCCACCCAACTGCCACATTGCTATATCCTGCCTCCTGGGAGTTCACGAGTATATTTGAACCTCAGCGACGCATGCGAATTGCAAGACGTATTCCTTTGTTTCTCCCTCAAACGGAAGCACCAATATGCCTCCAGGGGCTTTAGGATGGAATTTGAACATCAGCCACACATTCACATTGCAACACGATTCCACTCGTTCCTATCTCATATTTGAGTGCCAATATGCAGCCTCCAGAGGGTTCGTAATAGAATTTGAACCTCAACCACACATGGGCTATGCAACGCTTTTCCCTACACCTCTCCCAACCGCAGAAATGCAATATGCTGTCTCCTAGGGGTTCAGAAATATATTTGAACTTCAGGGACGCATGCGCATTGCAAGACGTATTCCTTTGTCCCTCCCTCAAACGGAAGCATCAATATGCCTCCAGGGGCTTTAAGAAGGAATTCTAACATCAGCCACACATGCACATTGCAAAACTTATCCTCGCGCCCCTATCAACAATGGGAGTGCCGATATGCCTCCAGGGGTTTCATTATAGATTGTGAACCTTAACCACATATGCGCAATGCAACGCAATTCCCAACCGCCAAATTGCTATATGCTGCTTCCTGGGGGTTCAGAAACATATTTGAGCCTCAGCGACGAATGCGCATTGCATGACGTATTCCTTTGTCCCTCCCTCAAACGTCAGCACCAATATGACTCAAGGAGCTGTGGATGGAATTTGAACATCAGCCACAGATGTGCATTGCAACACGATTCCAATTGTTCCTATGTCCCATGGGAGTGCAAATATGCGGCCTCCAGGGGGATCATTATAGTATATGAACCTCAACTACATATGCACAATGCAACGTGTGTCCCCACGCGCCTCCCAACCGCCAAATTGCAATATGCTGCCTCCTGGGGTTTCAGAAATATATTTGAACCTCAGCGACGCATGCGCATTGCAAGACATATTCCTTCCTCCCTCCCTCAAGCGGAAACACCACTATGCCTCCAGGGGCTTTAGGATGGAATTTGAACATCAGCCACACATTCGCATTGGAACACGATTCCAATCGTCCCTATCTCCCATGGGAGTGCCAATATGCAACCACCACGGGCTTCATTATAGAATTTGAACCTCAACCACACATGCGCAAAGCAACGAATTTACCCGCGCCCGTCCCAACCGCCGAATTGCTATATGCTGCCTCCTGGTGATTCAGATGTATATTTGAACCTCAGCGACGCATGCCCATTGCAAGACGTATTCCCTTGTCCCTCCCTCAAACGTAAGCACCAATAAGCCTCCAGGGGTTTTAGGTTGGAATATGAATATCAACCACACATGCGCATTGCAACACGATTCCGCTAAGTCCGTATCTCCCATGGGAGTGCCATTAAGCAGCCTCCAGAGCGTTCATTATAGAATTAGAACCTCAACCACACATGTGCAATGTAAAGCGTTTCCCCACGCCCCTTCCATCAGCCGAATTGCAAAATGCTGCCTCCTGGGGATTCAGAATTATATTTGAACCTCGGCAACGCATGCACATTGCAAGAAATATTCCTTTTTCCCTCCCTCAAATGGAAGCACCAATATGGTTCCATGGGCTTTAGAATGGAATTTGAACACCAGCCACACAAGCGCATTGCAAACCGATTCCACTCGTCCCTATCTCCCATGGGAGTGCCAATATGCAGCCACCAGAGGGTTCATTATAGAATTTGAACCTCAACCACATATGCACAATACAACGCGTTTCCCAACGCCCCTCGCAACCACCGAATTGCAATATGCTGCCACCTGGGGGTTCAGAAGTATATTTGAACATCAGCGACGCATGCGCTTTGCAAGACATATTCCTTTGTCCCTCCCTCAAACGGAAGCACCAATATGACTCAAGGGGCTGTGGATGGAATTTGAACATCAGCCACACATGTGCATTGTAACACGATTCCACTCGTCCCTATCTCCCATGGGAGTGAAAATATGCAGTCTCCAGGGGGTTCTTTATAGAATTTGAATCTCAATCACATATGCACATTGCAACGTGGGTCCCCACGAGCCTCCCAACCACCAAATAGCAATATGGTTCCTCCTGGGGTTTCAAAAATATTTTTGAACCTCAGCAACGCATGCGCATTGGAAGACGTATTCCTTTGTCCCTCCCTCAAACGGAAGCACTGATAAGCCTACAGTGGCTTTAGGATGGAATTTGAACATCAGCCACAGATGCGCATTGCAACACGATTCCACTCGTCCCTATCTCCCATGGGAGTGCCAATATGCAGGCTCCATGGGGTTCATTATTAAATTTGAATATCAAACACACAGGCACAAAGGAATACGTTTTGCAATGCGCATGTGTCGCTGAGGTTCAAAGATACATCTGAACCCCCAGGAGGCAGCATATAGCAATTCGGCGGCTGGGAGAGGCACGGGGAAATTCGTGGCTTTGTGCAAGTGTGTTTGATGTTCAAATTTAATAATGAACCCCATGGATCCTGCATATTGGCACTCCCATAGGAGATAGGGACGAGTGGAATCGTGTTGCAATGCGCATGTGTGGCTTATGTTCAAATTCCATCCTAAAGCTCCTGCAGGCATATTGGTGCTTCCGTTTGAGGGAGGGACAAAGGAATACGTCTTGCAATGCGCTTGCGTCCCTGAGGTTCAAATACATTTCTGAACCCCTGGGACGCAGCATATTGCAACTCGGCGGTTGTGAGGCGCGTGGGGACATAGGTTGCATTGCGCATGTGTGGTTGAGGTTCAAATTCTATAATGAACCCTCAGGAGGCTGCTTATTGGCAATTCTTGCAATGGGATGTGTCGCTGAGGTTCAAATATACATACGAAACACCAGGAGGCAGCGTATAGCAATTCGGCGATTGGGACGGGCGCGGGTAAATTCGTTGCTTTGCGCATGTGTGGTTGAGGTTCAAATTCTATTACGAACCCCCTGGAGGCTGCATATTGGCACTCCCATGGGAGATAGGGACGAGTGAAATCGTGTTGCAATGCGTATGTGTGGCTGATGTTCAAATTCCATCCTAAAGCCCCTGGAGGCATATCAGTGCTTCCGTTTGAGGGAGGGACAAAGGAGTACGTCTTGCAATGCAAATGCGTCGCTGAGGTTCAATTATACTTCTGAGCCCCCAGGAGGCAGCATATTGCAATTCTGCGATTGGTAGGGGTGTGGGGAAATTCATTGCTTTGCGCATGTGTTGTTGAGGTTCAAATTCTATAATGAACCCCCTGGAGGCTGCATATTGGCACTCCCATGGGAGATAGGGACGAGTGGAATCGTGTTGCAATGCGCATCTGCATTGTGCATGTGTGGGTGATGTTCAAATTCCATCCTCAAGCCCTGGAAGCATATTGGTGCTTCCATTTGAGGGAGGGAAGTGTATTTGAACCTCAGCAATGCATGCGCATTGCGTGACCAATACCTTTGTCCCTCCCTCGAGCAGAAGCACTAATATGCCTCCAGGGGCTTTAGGATGGAATTTGAACATCAGTCAAAGATGCGCATTGGAACACGAATCCACTCGTACCTATCTCCATTGGGAGTGAAAATATGCAGCCTCCAAGGGGTTCTTAATAAATTTGAATCTCACCACACATGCACAATGCAACGCGTGTCCCCACGTGCCTCCCAACCGCCAAATTGCAAAATGCTTCCTCAGGGGGTTTCAGAAATATATTTGAACCTCAGCAACGCATGCGCATTGCAAGACGTATTCTTTTGTCCCTCCCTCAAGCGGAAGCACCAATATGCCTCCAGGGGCTTTAGGATGGAATTTGAACATCAGCCACACATGCGCATTGCAACACGATTCCACTCATCCCTATTTCCCATGTGTGTACCAATATGCAGCCTCCAGGGGGTTCATTATAGAATTTGAACCTCAACCACACAAGCGTAATGCAACGCGTTTCCCCACAGCCCTCCCAACCGCCGAATTGCAATATGCTGCCTCCTGGGGGTTCAGAAGTATATTTGAACCTTAGCGACGCATGCGCATTGCATGACGTATTCCTTTGTCCCTCCCTCAAACGGAAACACGTTGCATAGCACATTTGTGGTTGTGGTTCTAATTCTATAATGAACCCCATGGAGACTGCATATTGGCACTCCCATTGGAGAAAGGGGCAAGTGGAATCGGGATGCAATGCGCATGTGTGGCTGATGTTCTTATTCCGTCCTAAAGCCCCTGGAGGCATATTGGTGCTTCCGTTTCAGGGAGAGAGAAAGGAATATGACTTGCAATTTGCATTGTCGCTGAGGTTCAAATATACTTCTGAACCTCTTGGAGGCCGCATATTGTGTTTCGGCGGTTGGGAGGGGCGTGGGGAAAAGTGTTGCATTGCGTATGTGCGATTGAGGTTCAAATCCTATAATGAACCCACTGGAGGCTGCATTTAGGCACTCCTATGGGCGATAGGGACGAGTGGAGTCGTGTTGCAATGCGCATGTGGGGCTCATGTTCAAATTCCATCCTAAAGCCCCTGGAGGCATATTGGTGCTTTTGATTAGGGAAGTACAAACGAATACGTCTTGCAATACGCATGCGTCGGTGAGTTTCAAATAGACTTCTGAACCCCCAGGAGGCAGCATATTGCAATTCGGGGGTTGGGAGGGGTGTGGTGAAATGCGTTGCATTGCGCATGTGTGATTGAGGTTGAAATTCTATAATGAAATCCCTGGAGGCTGCATATTGGCACTCCCACAGGAGATAGGGACGAGTGGAATCGTGTTGCAGTGCGCATGTGTGGCTGATGTTCAGATTCCGTCCTAAAGCCCCTGGAGGCATATTGGTGCTTCTGTTTGTTGGAGGGACAGAGGAAAAGGTATTCCAACCCGCATGTGTCGCTGAGGTTCAAATATACTTCTGAACCCCCAGGAAGCAGCATATTGATATTCGGCGGTTGGGATGGGCGAGGGAAATGCGTTGCATTGCGCATGTATCGTTTAAATTCTTTAATGAGGTTTAAATTCTATAATGAACCCACTGGATGCCAGCATATTGGCACTCCCATGGGATATAGAGACGAGTGGAATCGTTTTGCAATGCACATGTGTGGCTGATATTCAAATTTCATCCTAAAGGACCTGGAAGCTTATTGGTGGTTCCGTTTGAGGGAGGGACAAAGGAATTCGTCTTGCAATGTGCATACTTTGCTGAGGTTCAAATATACTTCTGAACCCCCAGGAGGCAGCATTTTTCAATTCCTTGGTTGTGAGGGCCGTGGGGAATTGCGTTGCATTGCGCATGTGTGGCTGAGGTTAAAAGTCTATAATGAACCCCCTGGAGCTGCATATTGTTACTCCCATTGGAGATAGGGATGAGAAGAATTGTGTTGCAATGCACATATGTGGCAGATGTTCAAATTTCATCGTAAAGCCCCTGGAGGCATATTGGTGCTTCCGTTTGAGGGAGGGACAAAGGAATACGTCTTGCAATGTGCCTGCTTCGCTAAGGTTCAAATATACTTCTGATCCCCAAGGAGGCAGCATATTACAATTCGGCGGTTGGAAGGTGTGTGGGGAAACGCATTGCATTGTGCATGTGTGGTTGAGGTTCAAATTTTATATTGAACTCCCTGGAGGCTGCATATTGGCACTCCAATGGGAGATAGGGACGAGTGGAATTGTATTGCAATGTGCATGTGTGGCTGATGTTCAAATTCCTTCCTAAAGCCACTGGACGCTTATTGGTGCTTCCGTTTGAGGGAGGGACAAAGGAATAAGTCTTGGAATGCGCATGCGTCGCTGAGGTTCAAATATACTTCTAATCCCCCAGGAAGCAGCATAATGCTATTTGGCGTTTGCGAGTAGCTTGGGGAATCGCGTTGCATTGCGCATGTGTGGTTGAGATTCAAATTCTATAATGGACCCCATGGAGGCTGCATATTGGCACTCCCATAGGAGATAGAGAAGAGTGGAATCGTGTTGCAATGCGCATGTGTGTCTGATGTTCAAATTCCACCCTACAGCCCTGGAGGAATATTGGTGCTTCCGTTTGAGGGAGGGACAGAGGAATATGTGTTGCAATGCGCATGTGTTGCTCAGGTTCAAATATACTTCTGAACCCCCAAGAGGCAGCATATTGCCATTCGGCAGTTGGGAGGGGCGTGGGAATCGCATTGCATTGTGCATGTGTGGTTGATGTTCAAATTCTATAATGAAATCCCTGGAGGCTACATATTGGCACCCTCATGGGAGATAGGGACGTTTGGAATCGTGTTGCAGTGCGCATGTGTGGCTGATGTTCAAATTCCATCCTAAAACTCCTGGATGCATATTGGTGCTTCCGTTTGAGGGAGGGACAAAGGAATATGTCGTGCAATGCGCATGCATCGCTGAGGTTCAAATTAACTTCTGAACTCACAGGAGGCAGCATACTGCAATTCGGCGGTAGGGAGAGGCTTGCGGAAACGCGTTGCATTGCGCATTTGGTGTTGAGGTTCAAATTCCATAATCAACCCCCTGGAGGCTGCATATTGCCACTCCCATTGGAGATAGGGACGAGTGGAATCGTGATACAATGCGCATGTGTTGCTGATGATCAAATTCCATCGTAAAGCCCTTCGAGGCATATTGGTGCTTCCGTTTGAGGGAGGGACAAAGGAATAGGTCTTGCAATGCGCATGCGTCGCTGAGGTTCAAATATACTTCTGAACCCCCAGGAGGCAGCATATTGGAATTCGGCGGCAGGGAGGGGCGTGCGGAAACCCGTTGCATTGCGCATGTGTTGTTTGAAGTCAAAATTCTATAATTTACCCCCTGGAGCTGCATATAGTTACTCCCATGGGAGATAGGGATGAGTGGAATCGTGTTGCAAAGCGCATATGTGGCAGATGTTCAAATTCCATCCTAAAGTCCCTGGAGGCATATAGGTGCCTCTGTTTAGGTAGGGAGAAAGGAATACGACTTGCAATGTCCATGCGTCGCTGAAGTTCAAATATACTTCTGAACCTCTAGGAGGCAGTATATTGCAATTCGGCTGTTGGGAGGGGCGAGGGGAAACGCGTTGCATTGCGCATGTGTGGTTGAGGTTCAAATTCCATAATCAACCCCCTGTAGGCTGCATATTGGCAGTCCCATGGGAGATAGGGACGAGTGGAATCGTGATGCAATGCGCATGTGTGGTTGATGTTCAAATTCCATCCTAACGCCCCTAGACGCATATTGGTGTTCCGCTTGAAGAGGGACAAAGGAATACGTCATGCAATGCGCATGCATCGCTGAGGTTCAAATATACTCCTGAACCCCCAGGAGGCGGCATATTGTAATTCGGCGTTTAGGAGGGGCGTGGGGAAACACGTTGCATTGCGCATGTGTGGTTGAGGTTCATATTCTATAATGAACCCCCTGGAGGCTGCATATTGGCGCTCATATGTGACATAGGGACGAGTGGAATCGTGTTGCAGTGCGCATGTGTGGCTGATGTTCAGATTCAATCCTAAAGCTCCTGGAGGCATATTGGTGATTCCGTTTGAGGGAGGGACAGAGGAATACGTCTTGGAATACGCATGTGTTGCTGAGGTTCAAGTATACTTCTAAACCCCAAGGAGGCAGCAAATTGCAATTTAGCGGTTGGGAGGGCCGGGGAGAAATGTGTTGCATTGTGCATGTGTGGTTGAGGTTCAAATTCAATAATCTACTCCCTGGAGGCTGCATATTGGCACTCCCATGGGTGATAAGGGCAAGTGGAATCGTGTTGCAATTCGCATGTGTGGCTGATGTTTAAATTCCATCCTAAAGCCCCTAGACGCATATTGGTGCTTCCGCTTGAAGAGGGACAAAGGAATCCGTCATGCTATGCGCATGCATCGCTGAGGTTCAAATATACTCCTGAACTCCCAGGAGGCAGCATACCGCAATTCGGCAGTAGGGAGGGGCTTGCAGAAACGCGTTTCATTGCGCGTGGGTGGTTGAGGTTCTAATTCCACAATGAACCCCTGGAGGCTGCATAATATCACTCCATCCCAAAAGCCCCTTGAGTCATATAGGTGCTTCCGTTTGAGGGAGGGACGGAGGAATACGTATTCCAATGCGCATGTGTCTCTGAGGTTCAAATATACTTCTGAAACTCTAGGAGGCAGCATATTGCAATTAGGCGGTTGGGAGGGGCGTGGGGAAACGCGTTGCATTGCGCATGTGTGGTTGAGGTCCAAATTCTATAATTAACCCCCTAAAGGTTGCACATTGGCACTCCCATGGGAGATAGGGAGGAGTGGAATAATGATACAATGCGGATATGTGGCTGATATTCAAATTACATCCAAAACTCCCTGTGGCCTATTGGTCCTTCCGTTTGATGGAGGGCAAAGGAATACATTTTGAAATGCACATGCGTCGCTGAGGTTCAAATATATTTCTGAACCCCCAGGAAGCAGCATATTGATATTCGGCGGTTGGGAGGGGAGTGGGGAAACGCATTGCATTGCGTATTTGTGGCTGAAGTTCAAATTCCGTAATGAACCCCCTGGAGGCTGCATATTGGCAGTCCCATGGGAGATGGGGTTGAGTGGAATCGTAATGCAATGCGCATGTGTGGCTGATGTTCAAATTCCATCCTAAAGTTCCTGGAGGCATATTGGTGCTTCCGTTTGAGGGAGGGACAAAGGAATACGTCTTGCAATGTGCATGTGTAGGTGAGGTTCAAATATAGTTCTGAACCCCCAGGAGACAGCATATTGCAATTCGGCGGCAGGGAGGGGTGTGTGGAAAAGCGTTGCATTGCGCATGTGAGGTTGAGGTTCAAATTCTATAATGAAACCCCTGGACGCTGCATAGTGGCACTCCCATGGGAGATAGGGACAAGTATAATCGAGATGCAATGCGCATGTGTGGCTGATGTTCGAAATCCATATTGCAATTCGGCGTTTAGGAGTGGCGTGGGGAAACGCAATGCATTGCGCATCTGTGGTTGTGGTTCAAATTCTATAATAAACCCCCTGGCGGCTGCACATTGTCACTCCCATGGGAGATAGGGAGGAGTGGAATCATGATACAATGTGAAAGTGTGGCTCATGTTCAAATTCCATCCTAAAGTCCCTGGAGGCATATTGGTACTTCCGTTGGAGGGGTGGACAAAGGAATACGTCTTGGACTGCGCATATTTCGCTGAGGTTCAAATATACTTCTGAACCCCCAGAAAGCAGCATATTGGTTTTGGCGGTTGGGAGGGCCGTGGGGATATGCGTTGCATTGCGCATGTGTGGTTGAAGTCCAAATTCCATAATGAACACCCTGGAGGCTGCATATTGGCAGTCCCATGGGAGATAGGGACGAGTGGAATCGTGTTGCAATGCGCATGTGTTGCTAATGTTGAAATTTCATCCTAAAGCACCTAGAGGCAAATGGGTGCTTCCGTTTGACGGAAGGACAGAGGAACATGTTTTGCAATGCGCATGTGTCGCTGAGGTTCAAATATACTTCTGAACCCCCAGGTGGCAGCATATTGCAATTCGGCGGATGAGAGGGCTGTGGGGAAACACCTTGCATTCCGCATGTGTTGTTGAGGTTCAAATTTTGTAATGAACCTCCTGGAGGATGCATACGTTCACTCCCATGGGAAATAGGGACGAGTGGAATCGTGTTGCAATGCACATATGTGGCTGATGTTCAAATTCCATCCTAAAGCCCCTGGAGGGATATGGGTCCTTCCGTTTGAGGGAGGGACAAAGGAATACGTCTTCCAATGTGCATGCGTCGCTGAGATTCAAATATACTTCTAAACCCCCAGGAGGCAGTATATTACTATTTGGCGGTTGGGACGGGCGTGGGGAATCGCGTTGCATTGCGCATGTAAGGTTGAGGTTCAAATTCAGTAATGAACACCCTGGAGGCTGCATATTGGCAGTCCCATGGTAGATAGGGACGAGTGGAATCGTGTTGTAATGCACATGTGTGGCTGATGTTCAAATTCCATCCTAAAGCCCCAGGAGGCATATTGGTTTTTCCGTTTGAGGGAGGGACACAGGAATACCTCTTGCAATGTGCATGCGTCACTGAGGTTCGAATATACTTCTGAACCCCCAGGAGGCAGCATACTTGAATTCGGCAGTTGGGGGGGTGGCGTGGGGAAACGCTTTGCATTGCGCATGTTTGGTGGAGGTTCAAATACTATAATGATCCCCTGGAGGCTACATATTGGCACTCACATGAGAGATAGGGACGATTGGAATCGTGTTCCAATGCGCGTGTGTGGCTGATGTTCAAATTCCATCCTAAAGCCTCTCGAGGCTTATTGGTGCTAGCGTTTGAGGGAGGGACAAAGGAAATTGTCTTGCAATGTGCATGCGCCGCTAAGGTTTAAATATACTTCTGAACCCCCAGGAGGCAGCATATTGCAATTCGGCTTTTGGGAAGGGGGTGGGGAAAGGCGTTGCATTGCGCATTTGTGGTTAAGGCTCAAATTCGATAATGAACCCCCTGGAGGCGGCATATTGGCACTCCAATGGGAGATAGGGACGAGTGGAATCGTGTTGCAATGTGCATATGTTGCTAATGTTGAAATTTCATCCTTAAGCCCCCTGATGCATATGGCTGCTTCCGTTTGATGGAGGGACAGAGGAATATGTCTTGCAATGCGCATGTGTCGCTGAGGTTCAAATATACTTCTGAACCCCCAGGAGGCAGCATATTGCAATTCGGCGGTTGAGAGGGCGGTGGGGAAACACGTTGCATTCCGCATGAGTGGTTAAAGTTCAAATTCTTAAATTAACCCTCTGGATGCTGCATAATATCACTCCAATGGAGGTAGGGACGAGTGGAATCGTGTTGTAATGTGCAAGTGTGGCTGATGTTCAAACTCCATCCTAAAGCCACTCGGGGCTTATTGGTCCTTCTGGTTGAGGGAGGGCCAAAGGTATAAGACTTGCAATGCGCATGCGTCGTTGAGGGTCAAATATACTTCTGAACCCCCAGGAGGCAGCATATTGTAATTCGACTTTTGGGAGGGCAACGGAGAAAGGCGTTGCATTGAGCTTGTATGGTTGAGGTACAGATTCTATGATGAACCCCCTGGAGGCTGCATATTAGCAATCCCATGGGAGATTGGGACGAGTGGAATTGTGTTGCAATGCGCATTGGTGGCTGATGTTCAAATTCCATCCTAAACCACCTGAAGGCATATTGGTGCTTCCGTTTGTGGGAGGTACAGAGGAATACGTCTTTCAATGCGCATGCGTCGTTGAGGTTCAAACATACTTCTCAACCCCCAGGAGGCAGCATATTGCAATTCGGCGGTTGGAGGGCCGTGGGGAGACGCGTTGCATTGTCCATGTGTGGTTGAGGTTCAAATTCGGTTACGAACTCCCTGGAGGCTGCATATTTTCATTCCCATGGGAGATAGGGACGATTGGAATCGTGTTGCAATGCGCATATGTTGCTAATGTTGAAATTTCATCCTAAAGCCCCTAGAGGCAAATGGGTGCTTCCGTTTGACAGAAGGACAGAGGAACATGTCTTGCAATGCGCGTGTGTCACTGAGGTTCAAATGTACTTCTGAACCCACAGGAGGCAGCATATTGCAATTCGGCGGTTGAGAGGGCTGTGGGGAAGCACGTTGCATTCCGCATGTGTTGTTGAGGTTCAAATTCTGTAATGAACCCCCTGGAAGCTGCAAATTTTCACTCCCGTGGGAAACAGGGACGACTGGAATCGTGTTGCAATGCACATGTGGCTGATGTTCAAATCCCATCCTAAAGTCCCTGGAGGGATATGGGTGCTTCCGTTTGAGGGAGGGACAAAGGAATAAGACTTGCAATGCGCATGCATCGCTGAGGTTCAAATATACTTCTGAACATCTAGGAAGTTGCATATTGCAATTCGGCGATGGGGAGGGGCCTGGGAAACGCATTGCATTGCGCATGTGTTTTTGAGGTTCAAATTCTATGATGAACCCCCTGGAGGCTGCATAGTGGCACTCCCATGGGAGATAGGGAAGAGTGTAATCGTGTTGCAATGCGCATGTGTGGCTGATGTTCCAATTACATCCTAAAGCCCCTTGAGGCATATTGGTGCTTGCGTTTGAGGGAGGGACAAAGGAATACGTCTTGCAATGCGCATGAGTCGCTGAGGTTCAAATATACATCTGAACCCTCAGGAGGCAGAATATTGCAATTCGTCGGTTTTGATGGCCGTGAGGAAACGCGTTGCATTGCCCATGTGTGGTTGAGTTTAAAATCCTATAATAAACCCCCTGGAGCTGCATGTTTTTACTCCCATTGAAGATAGGGATGAGTGGAATCGTGTTGCAATGCGCATTTGTGGCAGATGTTCAAACTTCATCCTAAAGCCCCGGGATGCATATAGATGCTTCCGTTTGAGGGAGGAATAAATTAATCCGACTTGCAATGCGCATGTGTCTCTCAGGTTCAAATATACTTCTGAACCTTAGGAAGCAGCATATTGCCATTCGGCAGTTGGGAGGGCCGTGGGGAAACGCGTTGCTTTGCGCATGTGTGGTTGAGGTTCAAATTCTGTAATGAGCCCCCTGGAGGCTGCATATTTTCCCTCCCATGGGAGATAGGAACGAGTGGAATCGTGTTGCAAAGTGCATATGTAGCTGATGTTCAAATTCCATCCTAAAGCCCCTGGAGGCATATGGGTGCTTTTGTTTGAGGGAGGGACAAAGGAATACGTCTTGCATTGCGCATGCTTCGCTGAGGTTCAATTATACTACTCAACGCACAGGAGGCAGCATATTGCAATTCGGCGGTTGGGAGGGGCGTGGGGAAACGTGTTGCATTTCAAATCTCTGGTTGAGGTTCAAATTCTATAATGACCCCCTGGGGGCTGCATCGTGGCACTCCCATGGGAGATAGGGACCAATGGAATCGTGATGCAATGCACATGTGTGGCTGACGTTCAAATTCCATCCAAAAGTCCCTGGGGGCATATTAGTGCTTCCGTTTGAGGGATTGACAAAGCAATACGTCTTGCAATGTGCATGCGTCGCTAAGGTTCAAATATCCTTCTGAACCCCCAGGAGGCAGCATATTGCAGTTCGGCGGTTGGGAGGGGCGTGAGGAATCGTCTGGCATTGTGCATCTGTGATTAAGGTTCAAATACTATATTGAACCCCCTGGAGGCTGCATATTGGCACTCCCATGGGAGATAGGAATGAGTGGAACCGAGATGCATTGCGCATGTGTGGCTGATGTCGAAGTTCCATTCTAAAGCACTGGAGGCTTATTGGTGGTTCCGTTTGAGGGAGGGACAAAGGAATACATGGTGCAATGCGCTTGCGTCGTTGAGGTTCAAATATACTTCTGGACCACCAGGAAGCAGCATATTACAATTCGGCGGTTGGGAGTGGCTTGGGGAAACGTATTGCATTGTGCATGTGTGGTTGAGGTACAAATTCTATAATGAACACCCTGGAGGCTGCATATTTTCACTTCCATGGAAGATAGGGAAGAGTGGAATCGTGTTGCAATACGCATATGTAGCTGATGTTCAAATTCCATCCTAGAGCCCCTGGAGGCATATGGGTGCTTCCATTTGAAGAGGGATAAAGGAATACGACTTGCAATGCACCTGCATCGCTGAGGTTCAAATATACTTCCGAACCTCCAGGAGACACCATATTGCAATTCGGTATTTGGGAGGGGCGTGCGGAAACGCGTTGCATTGCACATGAGTGGTTGCGATTCAAATTCTATAATGAACACCCTGGAGGCTGCATAATGGCACTCCCGTGGGAGATAGGGAAGAGTGGAATCGTGATGCAATGCGCATGTGTGGCAGATGTTCAAATTCTATCCAAAAGCCCTTGGAGGCATGTTGGTGCTTCCGTTTGAGGGAGAGGCACAGGAATACGTCTTGCAATGTGCATGCGTCGCTGAAGTTCAAATATACTTCTGAACCATCAGAAGGCAGCATATTGCAATTCAGCAGTTGGGAGGGGCGTGACTAAACGCGTTGCATTGCGCACGTGTGGTTGAGTTTCAAATTCTATAATGAACACCTTAGAGGCTGCATATTGGCACTCCCATGGGAGATAGGGACGAGTGGAATCGTGTTGCAATGCACATGTGTGGCTGATGTTCGAATTCCATCCTACAACCCCTGGAGGGATATTGTTTCTTCCGTTTGAGGAAGGGACAAACGAATACCTATTGCAATGCGCATGTGTCGCTGAGGTGCAAATATACTTCTGAACCCCCAGGATGCAGCACATTACAATTTGGCGTTTTTGGAGGGGTGTGGGGAAACGCGTAGTATTGTGCATGTTTGGTTGAGGTTCAAAATTTATAATGAACACCCTGGAGGCTGCATATTTGCACTCCCATGTTAGAAAGGGACGAGTGGAATAGTGTTGCAAAGCGCATGTGTGGCTGATGTTCAAATTCCATCCTAAAGCCCTGAAGATATATTGGTGCTTCCGTTTGAGAGAGGGACAAACGAATACGTCTTGCAATGTGCATGCATGTCCTTCGGTTCAAATGTACTTCTGATCCCCCAGGAGGCAGCATATTACAATTCGGCGGTTGGGAGAGCCGTGGGGAAACGCGTTGCAATGCGCATGTGTGGTTGAGGTTCAAATTCTATAATGAACCCCATGGAGGCTTCATATTGGGACTCCCATGGGATATAGTAACGAGTGGAAACGTGTTGCAATGCGCATATGTGGCTGATGATCAAATTCCATCCTAAAGCCTCTGGAGGCATATGGGTGCTTCCGTTTGAGGGAGGGACAAAGGAATACGTCTTGCTACGCACATGCGTCGCTGAGGTTCAAATATACTACTGAACCTCCAGGAGGCAGCGTAATACAATTCTGCGGTTGGGAGGGGCGTGTGGAAACGCGTTGCATTGCGCTTGTGAGGTAGAGGTTCAAATTCTGTAATGAACACCCTGGAGGCTGCATATTGGCACTCCCATGGGGATAGCGACGAGTGGAATTTTGTCGCAATGCGCATTCGTGGCTGATGTTCAAATTCCATCCTAAAGTCACTGGAGGCATATTGGTGCTTCCATTTGAGGGATGGACAAAGGAATACGTCTTGCTATGCACATGCGTCGCTGAGGTTCAAATATACTTCTGAACCCCCAGGAGGCAGCATATTGCAATTCGGCGGTTGGGAGGGCCGTGGGGAAACGTGTTGCAATGCGCATGTGTGGTTGAGGTTCAAATTCTATAATGAACCCAATGGAGGCTTCATATTGGGGCTCACATGGGAGATAGGGACGAGTGGATTCGTGTTGTGATTCGCGTGTGTGGCTGATGTTCAAATTCCATCCTAAAGTCCCTGGAGAAATATTGGTGTTTCTGTTTGAGGGAGGGACAAAGGAATACGTCTTGCAACGTGCATGCGTCGCTGGGGTTCAAATATACTTCAGAAATCCCAAGAGGCAGCATATTGCAATTCGGCAGTTCTAAGTGGCGTGGGGAAATGCGTTGCATTGCGCATGTGTGGTTGAGGTTCAAGTTCTATAATGAACCCCATGGAGGCCTCATATTGGGACTCCAATGGGAGATAGGGACGAGTGGATTCGTTTTGTGATTCGTGTGTATGGCTGATGTTCAAACTCCATCCTAAAGTCCCTGGAGGCATATGGGTGCCTCCGTTTGACGGAGGGAGAAAGGAAAACATCTTGCAATGCCCATGCGTCGCTTAGGTTCAAATTAAACTTCTGAACCCCCAGGAAGCAGCATATTTCAATTCGGCGGTTGGGAGGGCCGTGGGGCAACACGTTGCTTTGCGCATGTGTGGTTGAGGTTCAAATCCTGTAATGAACCCCCTGAAGGCTGCATATTTTCGCTCCCATGGGAGATAGGGACGAGTGGAAACGTGTTGCAATGCGCATATGTGGCTGATGATCAAATTCCATCCTAAAGCCCCTAGAGTCATATGGGTGCTTTCGTTTGAGGGAGGGACAAAGGAAAACGACTTGCAATGCGCATGTGTCGCTGAGGTGCAAATATACTTCCGAAACTCCAGGAGGCAGCATATTGCAATTCGGTTGTTGTGAGGGGCGTGCGGAAACGCGTTGCATTGCACATGTGTGATTGAGATTCAAATTCAATAATGAACACCCTGGATGCTGCATAATGTCACTCCCATCGGAGATAGGGACGAGTAAAATCGTGTTGCAATGCGCACGTGTTGCTGATGATCAAATTCCATACTTAAGTCCCTGGAGGCATATTGGTGTTTCCGTTTGCGGGAGGGACAAAGGAATACGTCTTTCATTGCGCATGCTTCACTCAGTTTCAAATATATTTCTGAATCCCCAGGTGGCAGCATATTGCAATTCGCCAGTTGGGATGGGCGGGGGAGACACGATGCGTTGTGCATGTGTGCTTGAGGTTTAAATTCTATAATGACCACCTGGAGGCTGCATGTTGGCACTCCCATGGGAGATAGGGAAGAGTGGAATCGTGATGCAATGCGCATGTGTGGCAGATGTTCAAATTCTATCCAAAAGCCCTTGGAGGCATGTTGGTGCTTCCGTTTGAGGGAGAGGCACAGGAATACGTCTTGCAATGTGCATGTGTCGCTGAAGTTCAAATATACTTCTGAACCATCAGAAGGCAGAATATTGCAATTCAGCAGTTGGGAGGGGCGTGAGTAAACGCGTTGCATTGCGCACGTGTGGTTGAGTTTCAAATTCTATAATGAACACCTTAGAGGCTGCATATTGGCACTCCCATGGGAGATAGGGACGAGTGGAATCGTGTTGCAATGCACATGTGTGGCTGATGTTCGAATTCCATCCTACAACCCCTGGAGGGATATTGTTTCTTCCGTTTGAGGAAGGGACAAACGAATACCTATTGCAATGCGCATGTGTCGCTGAGGTGCAAATATTCTTCTGAACCCCCAGGATGCAGCATATTACAATTCGGCGTTTTTGGAGGGGTGTGGGGAAACGCCTAGTATTGTGCATGTTTGGTTGAGGTTCAAAATTTATAATGAACACCCTGGAGGCTGCATATTTGCACTCCCATGTTAGAAAGGGACGAGTGGAATAGTGTTGCAAAGCGCATGTGTGGCTGATGTTCAAATTCCATCCTAAAGCCCTGAAGATATATTGGTGCTTCCGTTTGAGAGAGGGACAAACGAATACGTCTTGCAATGTGCATGCATGTCCTTAGGTTCAAATGTACTTCTGATCCCCCAGGAGGCAGCATATTACAATTCGGCGGTTGGGAGAGCCGTGAGGAAACGCGTTGCAATGCGCATGTGTGGTTGAGGTTCAAATTCTATAATGAACCCCAGGGAGGCTTCATATTGGGACTCCCATGGGATATAGTAACGAGTGGAAACGTGTTGCAATGCGCATATGTGGCTGATGATCAAATTCCATCCTAAAGCCTCTGGAGGCATATGGGTGCTTCCGTTTGAGGGAGGGACAAAGGAATACGTCTTGCTACGCACATGCGTCGCTGAGGTTCAAATATACTACTGAACCTCCAGGAGGCAGCGTAATACAATTCTGCGGTTGGGAGGGGCGTGTGGAAACGCGTTGCATTGCGCTTGTGAGGTAGAGGTTCAAATTCTGTAATGAACACCCTGGAGGCTGCATATTGGCACTCCCATGGGGATAGCGACGAGTGGAATTTTGTCGCAATGCGCATTCGTGGCTGATGTTCAAATTCCATCCTAAAGTCACTGGAGGCATATTGGTGCTTCCATTTGAGGGATGGACAAAGGAATACGTCTTGCTATGCACATGCGTCGCTGAGGTTCAAATATACTTCTGAACCCCCAGGAGGCAGCATATTGCAATTCGGCGGTTGGGAGGGCCGTGGGGAAACGTGTTGCAATGCGCATGTGTGGTTGAGGTTCAAATTCTATAATGAACCCAATGGAGGCTTCATATTGGGGCTCACATGGGAGATAGGGACGAGTGGATTCGTGTTGTGATTCGCGTGTGTGGCTGATGTTCAAATTCCATCCTAAAGTCCCTGGAGAAATATTGGTGTTTCTGTTTGAGGGAGGGACAAAGGAATACGTCTTGCAACGTGCATGCGTCGCTGGGGTTCAAATATACTTCAGAAATCCCAAGAGGCAGCATATTGCAATTCGGCAGTTCTAAGTGGCGTGGGGAAATGCGTTGCATTGCGCATGTGTGGTTGAGGTTCAAGTTCTATAATGAACCCCATGGAGGCCTCATATTGGGACTCCAATGGGAGATAGGGACGAGTGGATTCGTTTTGTGATTCGTGTGTATGGCTGATGTTCAAACTCCATCCTAAAGTCCCTGGAGGCATATGGGTGCTTCCGTTTGACGGAGGGAGAAAGGAAAACATCTTGCAATGCCCATGCGTCGCTTAGGTTCAAATTAAACTTCTGAACCCCCAGGAAGCAGCATATTTCAATTCGGCGGTTGGGAGGGCCGTGGGGCAACACGTTGCTTTGCGCATGTGTGGTTGAGGTTCAAATCCTGTAATGAACCCCCTGAAGGCTGCATATTTTCGCTCCCATGGGAGATAGGGACGAGTGGAAACGTGTTGCAATGCGCATATGTGGCTGATGATCAAATTCCATCCTAAAGCCCCTAGAGTCATATGGGTGCTTTCGTTTGAGGGAGGGACAAAGGAAAACGACTTGCAATGCGCATGTGTCGCTGAGGTGCAAATATACTTCCGAAACTCCAGGAGGCAGCATATTGCAATTCGGTTGTTGTGAGGGGCGTGCGGAAACGCGTTGCATTGCACATGTGTGATTGAGATTCAAATTCAATAATGAACACCCTGGATGCTGCATAATGTCACTCCCATCGGAGATAGGGACGAGTAAAATCGTGTTGCAATGCGCACGTGTTGCTGATGATCAAATTCCATACTTAAGTCCCTGGAGGCATATTGGTGTTTCCGTTTGCGGGAGGGACAAAGGAATACGTCTTTCATTGCGCATGCTTCACTCAGTTTCAAATATATTTCTGAATCCCCAGGTGGCAGCATATTGCAATTCGCCAGTTGGGATGGGCGGGGGAGACACGATGCGTTGTGCATGTGTGCTTGAGGTTTAAATTCTATAATGACCACCTGGAGGCTGCATGTTGGCACTCCCATGGGAGATAGGGAAGAGTGGAATCGTGATGCAATGCGCATGTGTGGCAGATGTTCAAATTCTATCCAAAAGCCCTTGGAGGCATGTTGGTGCTTCCGTTTGAGGGAGAGGCACAGGAATACGTCTTGCAATGTGCATGTGTCGCTGAAGTTCAAATATACTTCTGAACCATCAGAAGGCAGAATATTGCAATTCAGCAGTTGGGAGGGGCGTGAGTAAACGCGTTGCATTGCGCACGTGTGGTTGAGTTTCAAATTCTATAATGAACACCTTAGAGGCTGCATATTGGCACTCCCATGGGAGATAGGGACGAGTGGAATCGTGTTGCAATGCACATGTGTGGCTGATGTTCGAATTCCATCCTACAACCCCTGGAGGGATATTGTTTCTTCCGTTTGAGGAAGGGACAAACGAATACCTATTGCAATGCGCATGTGTCGCTGAGGTGCAAATATTCTTCTGAACCCCCAGGATGCAGCATATTACAATTCGGCGTTTTTGGAGGGGTGTGGGGAAACGCCTAGTATTGTGCATGTTTGGTTGAGGTTCAAAATTTATAATGAACACCCTGGAGGCTGCATATTTGCACTCCCATGTTAGAAAGGGACGAGTGGAATAGTGTTGCAAAGCGCATGTGTGGCTGATGTTCAAATTCCATCCTAAAGCCCTGAAGATATATTGGTGCTTCCGTTTGAGAGAGGGACAAACGAATACGTCTTGCAATGTGCATGCATGTCCTTAGGTTCAAATGTACTTCTGATCCCCCAGGAGGCAGCATATTACAATTCGGCGGTTGGGAGAGCCGTGAGGAAACGCGTTGCAATGCGCATGTGTGGTTGAGGTTCAAATTCTATAATGAACCCCATGGAGGCTTCATATTGGGACTCCCATGGGATATAGTAACGAGTGGAAACGTGTTGCAATGCGCATATGTGGCTGATGATCAAATTCCATCCTAAAGCCTCTGGAGGCATATGGGTGCTTCCGTTTGAGGGAGGGACAAAGGAATACGTCTTGCTACGCACATGCGTCGCTGAGGTTCAAATATACTACTGAACCTCCAGGAGGCAGCGTAATACAATTCTGCGGTTGGGAGGGGCGTGTGGAAACGCGTTGCATTGCGCTTGTGAGGTAGAGGTTCAAATTCTGTAATGAACACCCTGGAGGCTGCATATTGGCACTCCCATGGGGATAGCGACGAGTGGAATTTTGTCGCAATGCGCATTCGTGGCTGATGTTCAAATTCCATCCTAAAGTCACTGGAGGCATATTGGTGCTTCCATTTGAGGGATGTACAAAGGAGTACGACTTGCAATGCGCATGCGTCGCTGAGGTGAAAATATACTTCCGAACCTCCAGGAGGCAGCATATTGCAATTCGGTTGTTGTGAGGGGCGTGCGGAAACGCGTTGCATTGCACATGTGTGGTTGAGTTTCAAATTCTATAATGAACCCCTTGGAGGCCGCATGTTGGCACTCCCATGGGAGATAGGGACAAGTGGAATCATGTTGCAATGCGCATGTGTAGCTGATGTTCAAATTCCATCTTAAAATCCCTGGAGGCATAATGATGCTTCCGTTTGAGGGAGGGGCACATGAGTACGTCTTGCAAAGTGCATGCGTCGCTGAAGTTCATATATACTTCTGAACCCACAGGAGGCAGCATATTGCAATTCGGCAGTTGGGATGTGCGTGGGGAAACGCGTTGCATTTCAAATGTGTGGTTGAGGTTCAATTTCTATAATGAACCCCCCTGGAGGCTGCATATTTTCACTCCCATGGGAGATAGGGACGAGTGGATTCGTGTTGCAATGCGCATGTGTGGCTGATGTTCAAATTCCATCCTAAAGCCCCTGGAGGCATATTGGTGCTTCTGTTTCAGTGAGTGACAAAGGAATGCGTCTTGCAATGTGCTAGCGTCGCTGAGGTTCAAATATACTTCTGAACCCCCAGGAGGCAGCATATTGCAATATGGCAGTTGGGATGTGCGTGGAGAAATGTGTTGCATTGCACATGTGTGGTTGAGGTTCAATTTCTATATTGAACCCCCTGGAGGCTGCATAATTTCACTCCCATGGGAGATAGGGATGAGTAGAATCGTGTTGCAATGCGCATGTGCGTCTGATGTTCAAATTCCATCCAAAAACCCTTGGAGGCATATTGGAGTTCCGTTTGAGGGCGGGACAAAGTGATACATCTTGCAATGCGTATGCGTCACTGAGGTTAAAATATACTTCTGAACCCCCAGGAGGCAGCATATTGCAATTCGGCGGTTGGGAGGGGCGTGAGGAATCGTCTGGCATCGTGCATCTGTGATTAAGGTTCAAATACTATATTGAACAACCTGGAGGCTGCATATTGGCACTCCCATGGGAGATAGGGACGATTGGAATTGTGTTGCAATACGCATTTGTGGCTGATGTTCAAATTCCATACTAAAGCCCAGGGGGCATATTGGAGCTTCCATTTGAGGGATGGACAAAGGAATACATCTTGCTACGCACATGCGTCGCTGAGGTTCAAATATACTTCTGAACCTCCAGGAGGCAGCGTAATACAATTCTGCGGTTGGGAGGAGCGTGTGGAAACGCGTTGCATTGCGCTTGTGAGGTAGAGGTTCAAATTCTGTAATGAACACCCTGGAGGCTGCATATTGGCACTCCCATGGGGATAGCGACGAGTGGAATTGTGTCGCAATACGCATTTGTGGCTGATGTTCAAATTCCATCCTAAAGTCACTGGAGGCATATTGGTGCTTCCATTTGAGGGATGGACAAAGGAATACGTCTTGCTATGCACATGCGTCGCTGGGGTTCAAATATACTTCAGAAATCGCAAGAGGCAGCATATTGCAATTCGGCAGTTCTAAGTGGCGTGGGGAAATGCGTTGCATTGCGCATGTGTGGTTGAGGTTCAAGTTCTATAATGAACCCCATGGAGGCCTCATATTGGGACTCCAATGGGAGATAGGGACGAGTGGATTCGTTTTGTGATTCGTGTGTATGGCTGATGTTCAAACTCCATCCTAAAGTCCCTGGAGGCATATGGGTGCTTCCGTTTGACGGAGGGAGAAAGGAAAACATCTTGCAATGCCCATGCGTCGCTTAGGTTCAAATTAAACTTCTGAACCCCCAGGAAGCAGCATATTTCAATTCGGCGGTTGGGAGGGCCGTGGGGCAACACGTTGCTTTGCGCATGTGTGGTTGAGGTTCAAATCCTGTAATGAACCCCATGAAGGCTGCATATTTTCACTCCCATGGGAGATAGGGACGAGTGGAAACGTGTTGCATTGCGCATATGTGGCTGATGATCAAATTCCATCCTAAAGCCCCTAGAGTCATATGGGTGCTTTCGTTTGAGGGAGGGACAAAGGAAAACGACTTGCAATGCGCATGTGTCGCTGAGGTGCAAATATACTTCCGAAACTCCAGGAGGCAGCATATTGCAATTCGGTTGTTGTGAGGGGCGTGCGGAAACGCGTTGCATTGCACATGTGTGGTTGAGATTCAAATTCAATAATGAACACCCTGGATGCTGCATAATGTCACTCCCATCGGAGATAGGGACGAGTAAAATCGTGTTGCAATGTGCACGTGTTGCTGATGATCAAATTCCATACTTAAGTCCCTGGAGGCATATTGGTGTTTCCGTTTGCGGGAGGGACAAAGGAATACGTCTTTCATTGCGCATGCTTCACTCAGTTTCAAATATATTTCTGAATCCCCAGGTGGCAGCATATTGCAATTCGCCAGTTGGGATGGGCGGGGGAGACGCGATGCATTGTGCATGTGTGGTTGAGGTTTAAATTCTATAATGACCACCTGGAGGCTGCATGTTGGCACTCCCATGGGAGATAGGGACAAGTGGCATCATGTTGCAATGCACATGTGTGACTGTCCTAATTCCATCCTACAGTGCCTAGAGGCTTATTAACGCTTCCGTTTGAGGGAGGGACAAAGGAATACGTCTTAAAATGCGCATGCGTCGCTTAGGTTCAAATATCTTTCTGAATCCCCAGGAGGCAGCGTAATACATTTCGACGGTTGGGAGGGGCGTGTGGAAACGCGTTGCATTGCGCATGTCTGATTGAGGTCCAAATTCTATAATGAACACCCTGGAGGCTGCATATTGGTACTCCATGGGAGATACGGACGAGTGGAATAGAGTTGCAATGCGCATGTGTAGCTGATGTTCAAATTCCATCTTAAAATCCCTGGAGGCATAATGATGCTTCCGTTTGAGGGAGGGGCACATGAGTACGTCTTGCAATGTGCATGCGTCGCTGAAGTTCATATATACTTCTGAACCCACAGGAGGCAGCATATTGCAATTCGGCAGTTGGGAGGTGCGTGGGGAAACGCGTTGCATTTCACATGTGTGGTTGAGGTTCAATTTCTATAATGAAACCCCCTGGAGGCTGCATATTTTCACTCCCATGGGAGATAAGGACGAGTGGATTCGTGTTGCAATGCGCATGTGTGGCTGATGTTCAAATTCCATCCTAAAGCCCCTGGAGGCATATTGGTGCTTCTGTTTCAGTGAGTGACAAAGGAATGCGTCTTGCAATGTGCTAGCGTCGCTGAGGTTCAAATATACTTCTGAACCCCCAGGAGGCAGCATATTGCAACTCGGCGGTTGCGAGGGGTTTGAGCAAACGTTTTGATTTGCGTATGTGTGGTTGAGGTTCAAATTTTGTAATGAAGCTCCTGGAGGCACTCAAATATGAGATAGGGCGAATGGAATCGTGTGGCAATGCGGATGTGTGGCTGTTGTTCAAACTCCTTCCTAAAGCCCCTGGAGGCATATAGGTTTTTCCATTAGACGGAGGGCCATAGGTATACCTCCTGCAATGCACATGTGTCACTGATGTTCAAATATACTTCTGAACCCGCAGGAGGAAGCATACTGCAATTCGGCGGTTGGGGGGGGGGCGTGAGGAAACGGGTTGCATTGCGCCTGTGTGGTTGAAGTTCAAATTCTATAATGAACAACCTGGAGGCTGCATATTGGCACTCCCATGGGAGATAGGGACGTGTTGAATCGTGTTGCAATGCGCATGTGTGGCTGATGTTCAAATTCCATCCTAAAGCCCTGGAGGCATATTGGTGTTTCCATTTGAGGGAGGGACAAAGGAACTCGTCTTGTATTGCGCATGCTATGCTGAAGCTGAATCATACTTCTGAACCCCCAGAAGGCAGCATATTGCAAAACGGAGGTTGCGAGGGGCATGGGGAAATGCCTTGCATTGCGCAGGTGTGGTTGAGGTTCAAATTCTATAATAAACCCACTTGAGGCTGCATATTGGCATTCCCATGGGAGATAGGGCGAGTGGAATAGTGTTGCAATGGGCATGTGTGCCCCTGGTAGGATATTGGTGCTTCCGTTTGAGAGAGGGACAAAGGAATACGTCTTGCAATGCGCATGTGTCGCTGAGTTTCAAATATAATTCTGAACCCCCAGGAGGCAGCATATTGCAATTCGTCAGTTGGGAGGTGCGTGGGGAAACGCGTCGCATTGCACATGTGTGGATGAGGTTCAATTTTTATAATGAACCCCCTTGAGGCTGCGTATTTTCATTCCCATGGGAGATAGGGACGAGTGGAATCGTGTTGCAATGCGCATGAGTGGCTGATGTTCAAATTCCATCTAAAAGCCCCTGGAGGCATATTGCTGCTTCTGTTTCTGGGAGTGACAAAGGAATGCGTCTATCAATGTGCTAGCGTCGCTGAGGTTCAGATATACATCTGAAACCCCAGGAGGCAGCATATTGCGTTTCGGCGGTTGAAAGGAGCGTGAGGAAACGCTTTGCATTGTGCGTGTGTGGTTCAGGTTCACATTCAATAATGAACCCCCTGGCGGATGCATATTGGCACTCCCATTGGAGAAGAGGACCACAGGAGTCGTGTTGCAATCCGCATGTGTGGTTGATGTTCTAATTGTATCCTAAAGCCTCTGGAGGCATAGTGGTGCTTACATTTGAAGGAGGGACAAAGGAATATGTCTTGCAATGGGCATGCGTCGCTGAGGATCAAATATACTACTGAACCACCAGAAGAAAGCATTTTGCAGTTCAGCGGTTAGGAGGAGCGTGGGGAAACGCGTTGCATTGCACATGTGTGGTTGAGGTTCAATTTCTATAATGAACCCCCTGGAGGCTGCGTATTTTCACTCCCATGGGAGATAGGGACGAGTGGAATCGTGTCGCAATGCGCATGTGTGGCTGATGTTCAAATTCCATCCAAAAGCCCCTGGAGGCATATTGGTGCTTCTGTTTCTGGGAGTGACAAAGGAATGCGTCTATCAATGTGCTAGCTTCGCTGAGGATCAAATATACATCTGAAACCCCAGGAGGCAGCATATTGCGTTTCGGCGGTTGGAAGGAGCGTGGGGAAACGCTTTGCATTGTGCATGTGTGGTTGAGGTTCACATTCTATAATGAACCCCCTGGCGGCCGCATATTGGCACTGCCATGGGAGAAGCGGACTTGGAGAATTGTGTTGCAAAGCGCATGTGTGGCTGATGTTCAAATTCCATCCAAAGCCCCTGGAGGCAAACTGGTTCTTCCGTTTGAGTGTGGGCCAAAGGAATACATCTTGCAATGCTCATGCGTCGCTGAGGTTCAAATATACTTCTGAACCCTCGAGAGGCAGCATATTGCAATTCGGCGATTGGGGGGGGGGCGTGGGGAAAGGGGGGTGGCATTGCGCAAGTGTGGTTGAGGTTCACATTCTATATTGAACCCCCTGGAGGCTGCATATTGGCACTCCCATGGGGGATAGGGATGAGTGGAATCATGTTGCACTGCGCATGTGTAGTTGATGTTCAAATTCCATCCTATAGCCCCTGGAGGCATAGTGGTGCCTCCATTTGAGGAAGGGACAAAGGAATACGTCTTGCAATGCGCGTGCGTCGCTGATGTTCAAATATACTTCTGAACCCCAAGGAAGCAGCATATTGCATTTTGGCGGTTGGGAAGCGCGTGGGGAAACACGTTGCATTGCGTATGTGTGGTTGAGGTTCAAATTCACTAATGAACCCCCTGGATGCTGCATATTGGCACACAATGGGAATTGGGGACGACTGGAAACGTGTTGCAATGCGCATGTGTGGCTGATGTTAAAATTCTATCCTAAAGCTTCCGGAGTCATATTGGTGCTTCCGTTTTTGGGAGGGATAAAGAAATACGTGCATGTGTTGCTGAGGTTCCCATATACTTCTGAACCCCCAGGAGGCAGCATATTGCAATTCGGCGATTGGGAGGGGCATGAGGATTCGCAATGCATTGTGCATGTGTGGTTGAGGTTCAAATTCTACAATGAACCCCCTCTTGAGGCTGCATATTGGCACTCCCATGGGAGATAGGAACGAGTGGAATCGTGTTGCAATGCGCGTATGTGGCTGATGTTCAAATTCAATCCTAAAGCCCCTGGAGGCATATTGGTGCTTCTGTTTGAGTAAGGGACAAAGGAATACGTCTTGCAATGCGCATGTGTCGCTGAGGTTCAAATATACTTCTGAACCCCCAGGAGGCAGCATATTGGCACTCCCATGGGATATAGGGACGAGTGAATTCGTGGTGCAATGTGCATGTGTGGTTGATGTTCACATTCCATCCTAAAGTCCCTGGAGGCATATTGGTTGTTCCGTTTGAGGGAGTGCCAATGGAATACGTCTTGCAATGCGCATGCGTCGCTGAGGTTCAAATATACTTCTGAAACCCCAGGAGGCAGCATATTGCAATTCGGCGGTTGGGAGGGGTGTGGGGAAACGTGTTTCATTGCGCATGTGTGGTTGAGGGTCAAATTCTATAAGGCTGGATATTGGCACTCCCATGGGAGATAGGGACGAGTGGAATCATATTGCAATGCTCATGTGTGGCAGATGTTCAAATTCCATCGTACAGCCCCTGGAGGTATATTAGTGCTTCCGTTTGTGGGAGGGACAAAGGAACACTTTTTGCAATGGGCATGGGTCGCTGAAGTTCCAATATATACTTCTGAACCCCCAGATGGCAGCATATTACAATTCGGCGGTTCGGAGGGGCATGCGGAAACGCATTGCATTGCGCATATGTGGTTGAAGTTCACATTCTATAATGAACCCCTGGAGGCTGCAAATTGGCACTCACCTGGAAGATAGGGACGAGTGGAATCGTGTTGCTATGTGCATGTGTAGCTAATGTTCAAATTCCACCCTAAAATCCCTGGAGGTAAATTAGTGATTAGTGCTCCCGTTTGAGGGAGGGAGAAAGGAATACGTCTTGCAATGGGCATGGGTCGCTGAGGTTCCAATATACTTCTGAACCCCCAGGATACAGCATGTTGCAATTCTTCGGTTGGGAGGGGCGTGGGGAAACGCGTTGCATAATGCATGTGTGGTTGAGGTTCAAATTCTATAATGAACAAACTGGAGGCTGCATAATGGGACTCCCATGGGAGATAGGGACAGTGAATTCGGGTTGCAATGTGCATGTGTGTCTGATATTCAAATTCCACCCTAAGTCCTTGGATGTATATTAGTTTTCCGTTAGAGGGACGGACAAAGGATTACCTCTTGCAATGTGAATGCGTCGCTGAGGTTCTAATACACTTCTGAACCCCCAGGAGACAGCATATTGCAATTCGGTGGTTGGGAGGGGCATGGGGATACGCGTAGCATTGTGCATGTGTGGTTCAGGTTAAAATTCTATAAAGAAGCCCCTGGAGGCTTCATATTGCCACTCCCATGGGAGATAGGGACAAGTGGAATCGTGTTGCAATGCGCATGAGTGGCTCATGTACAAATTCCATCCTAAATATACTTCTGAAACCCAGGATGCAGCAGATTGCAATTCGGCGGTTGGAAGGGAAGTGGGGTAACGCTTTGCATTGCGCATGTGTGGTACAGGTTCAAATTCTGTAATGAACCATCTGGAGGCTGCATATTGGGATTCCCATGGGAGATAGGGATGGGTGGAATCGAGTTGCAATGTGCATGTGTGGCTGATGTTCAAATTCCATCCTAAAGCCCCTGTAGGCATATTGGTGCTTCCATTTGAGGGAGGGACAAAGGAATACGTCTTGCAATGCGCATGCGTCGCTGATGTTCAGATATACTTCTGAACCCTCAGTAGGAAGCACATTGGAATGTGGTGGATGGGAAGGGCATGGGGTAATGCGTTGCATTGTGAATGTGTGGTTGAGGTTCAGATTCGATAATGATTACCCTGAAGGCTGCATATTGGCACTCCCATGGAAGATAGGGACGAGTGGAATCGTCTTGCAATGCGCATGTGTCGCTGAGGTTCAAATATACTTCTGAACCACCAGGAGGCAGCATATTGGGATTCGGCGTTTGGGAGGGGCATGGGGAAATGCCTTGCATTGTGCATGTGTGGTTGAGGTTCTAATTCTATAATGAACCCCAATGAGGCTGCATATTGGCACTCCCATGGGAGATAGGGACGAGTGGAATCGTGTTGCAATGCGCATGTGTGGTTGATATTTAAATTCCGTCCTATAGACCCTGGAGGCATAGTGGTGCTTCCGTTTGAGGGAGGGACAAAGGAATACGTCTTGCAATGCACATGCGTCGATGAGGTTCACATATACTTCTTAAACCCCTGAAGGCAGCATACTGCAATTCGGCAGTAGGGAGGGTGTGGGGAAGTGTGTTGCATTGCGCATGTATGATTGAGGTTCAAATTCCATAATGAACCCCCTGGAGGCTGCAAATCAGCACTCCAATGGGAGATAGGGACGAGTAATATCGTGTTCCTATGTGCATGTGTGGCTGATGTTCAAATTCCATCCTAAACACCCTGGAGTTATATTGGTGCTTCCATTTGAGGGAGGGACAAAGGAATACGTCTTGCAATGCACATGCATCGCTGAGGTTGAAATATACCTCTGAACCCTCAGTAGGCAGCATATTGGAATGCGGCGGTTGGGAGGAGCATGCGAAAACGCGTTGCATTGTGCATGTGTGGTTGAGGTTCAAATTCTATAATGAACCCCCTCGAGGCTGCATATTTGGACTCCCATGGGAGATATGGACGGTGGAATTGTCTTGCAATGCGCATATGTGGCTGATGTTCAAATTCCATCATAAATACCCTGGAGGCATATTGGTGCTTCTGTTTGAGGGAGGATCAAAGGAATACGTCTTGCAATGCGCATGCGTCGCTGAGGTTCAAATATACAACTGAACCCCCAGGAGGAAGCATTTTGCAAGTCGGCGGTTAGGAGGAGTGTGGGGAAACGCATTGCATTGCGCATGTGTGGTTGAGGTTTGAATGCTATAATGAACCCCTGGAGGCTGCACATTGGCACACCATGAGAGATAGGGACGAATGGAATCGAGTTGCAATGCGCATGTGTGGCTGATGTTCAAATTCCATCCTAAAGACCCTGGAGGCATATTGGTGATTCTGTTTGAGGGATGGACAAACGAATATGTCTTGCAATGTGCATGCGTCGCTGAGGTTCAAATATACATCTGAAACACCAGGAGGCAGCATATTACTGATTGGCGGCTGGGAGGCACGTGGGGAAAAGCGTTGCATTGCGCATGTATGATTGAGGTTCATATTCCATAATGAACCACCTGGAGGCTGCATATTGGCACTCCCATGGGAGTTAGGGACGAGTGGAATCGTGTTGCAATGTACATGTGTGGCTGATGTTCAAATTCCATCCTGAAGCCCCTAAAGCCATATTGGTGCTTCCGTTTGAGGGAGGGACAAAGGAATACGTCTAGCAATGCGAATGCATTGCTGAGGTTCAAATATACTTCTGAACCCCAGGATGCAGCATATTACAATTCGGCGGTTGGGAGCGGCATGGGGAAACGATTAGCATAGTGCATGTGTCGTTGGGGTTCAAATTCTATAATGAACCCCTGGGGGCTGCATATTAGCACTCCCATGGGACATAGGGGCGAGTGGAATCGTGTTGCAATGCATACGTGTGGCTGATGTTCAAATTCCATCATAAAGCTTTTGGAGTCATATTGACGCTTCCGTTTGAGGGAGGGTCAAAGGAATACGTCATACAATGCGCATCCGTCACTGAGTTTCAAATATACTTCTGAAACTCCAGGAGGCAGCATATTGAAATTCGGCGGTTGGGATGGGAATGTGGAAACGGGTTGCATTGCGCATGTGTGGTTGAGGTTCACATTACATAATGAACCCGCTGGAGGTTTCATATTGGCACTCCCATGGGAGATAGGGACAAGTGGAATCCTGTTGCAATGCGCATGTGAAGTTGATGTTCAAATTGCATCCTAAAGCTCCTGGAGGCATAGTGGTGCTTCTGATTGAGGGAGGGACAAAGGAATACGTCCTGCAATTCGAATGCGTTGCTGAGGTTCAAATATACTTCTGAACCCCCAGTAGGCAGCATATTGCAATTCGGCGGTTGTGAGGGGCGTGGGGTAGCACGTTGCATTGCGCATTCGTGGTTGAGGTTCAAATTCTATAATTAACGTCCTGGAGAGTGCATATTGGCACTCCCACGGGAGTTAGGGATGAGTGGAATCGTGTTGCAATGCGCATGTGTGGCTGATGTTCCTAAAGCCTTTGGAGACATATTGACGCTTCCGTTTGAGGGAGGGACAAAGGAATACGTCTTGCAATGCGCATGCGTCGCTTAGGTTAAAATATACTTCTGAATCCCCAGGAGGCAGCATATTGCTATTCGGCAGTTGGGAGGGTCAACAGGAAACCCATTGCTTTGTGCATGTGTTGTTGAGGTTCAAATTTTATAATGTACCCCCTGGAGGCTGCATATTGGCACTCCCATGGGAGATAGGGATGAGTGGAATCGTGGTGCAATGCGCATGTGTTGCTGATGTTCAAATTCCATCCTAAACCCTTGGAGGCATATTGGTTCTTCCGTTTGAGGGAATGACAAAAGACTACACCTCCAATGCGCATGCGTCGCTGAGGTTCAAATACACTTCTGAATCCCCAGTAGGCTGTATATTGCAATTCGGCGGTTGGAAATGGCGTGGGGAAACGCTAAGCATTGCGCATGTGTGGTTGAAGTTCAAATTCTATAATGAACCCCCTGGAGGCTGCATATTTGCACTCCCATGGGAGATAGGGACGAATGGAATCGTGTTGCAATGCGCATGTGTGGCTGATGTTCAAATTCCATCTTAAACCCCTAGAGGCATATTGGTGCTTCCATTTGAGGGAGGGACAAAGGAATACGTCTCGCAATGCGCATGCGTCACTGAGGTTCAAATATACTACTGAACCCCCAGGAGGCAGCATATTGCAATTCGGCGGTTGGGAGGGGCATGGGGAAACAAGTTGCATTGTGCATGTGTGGTTGAAGTTCAAATTCTGTGATGAAGTTCCTGGAGGCTGCATGTTAGCACTCTTATGGGACATAGGGACGAGTGGAATCGTGTTGCAGTGCTCATGTCTGGCTGATGTTCAAATTCCATCCTAAAGCGTTTGGAGACATATTGACGCTTCCGTTTGAGGGAGGGACAAAGAAATACTTCTTGCAATGCGCATGCGTCGCTTAGGTTCAAATATACTTCTGAACTCCCAGGAGGCAGCATATTGCAATTCGGCGGTTGGAAGGGGCAACGGGAAACCCGTTGCTTTGTGCATATGTGGTTGAGGTTCAAATTCTGTAATGAACCCCCTTGACGCTGCATATTGGTACTCCCAAGGGAGATGGGGACGAGTTGAGTCGTGTTGCAATGCACATGTGTGGCTGATGTTCAAATTCCATCGTAAAGCCCCTGGAGGCATATTGGTGCTTCCCTTTGATGGAGGCATAAAGGAATACGTCTCTGCACTGAGGATAAAATAAACCTCTGAACCCCCAGGAAGCAGCATATTGCAATTCGGCGCTTGGAAGAGTTTTGGGGAAACGCTTTGAATTGTGCATGTGTGTTGAGGTTGAAATTCTATATCGATTCCCCTGGAGGCTGCATATTGGCACTCCCATGAGAGACAGGGACGAGTGGAATCGTGTTGCAAGGCGCCTGTGTGGCTGATCTTCAAATTCCATCCAAAAGCCCCTGGAGGCATATTGGTAATTCCGTTTGAGGGAGGGACAAAGGAATACGTCCTTCAATGCACATGCGTCGCTAAGGTTCAAATATACTTCTGAAGCCCCAGGATGATGCATATTGCAATTCGGCGGTTGGGAGGATTTAGGAAAGCGTTGCCATGGGTATGAGTTGTTGAGGTTCAATTACTATAATCAAACCCCTGGAGGCTGCATATTGGCGCACCATGGGAGTTTCGGACGAGTGGAATCGCGTTGCAATGCTCATGTGTGGGTGATGTTCAAATTCCATCCTAAAGCCCCTGGAGGCATATTTTTGCTTCCGTTTGAGGGAGAGACAAATTGATACGTCTCGCAATGCGCATGCGTCACTGAGGTTCAAATATACTTCTGAACCCTCAGGAGGCTGCATATTGGAATTCGGCGGATGGGTGTAGCATCGAAAAACGCGTTGCATTGTGCATGTGTGGTTGAGAATCAAATTCTATAATGAACCCCCTAGAGTTTGCATAGTGGCTCTCCCATGGGAGATAGGGACGAGTGGATTCGTGTTGTAATGCGCATGTGTGGCTGATGTTAATATTCCATCCTAAACCCATGGAGGCATAATGGTACTTCCATTTGAGGGAGGAACAAAGGAATACGTCTAGCAATACGCATGCGTCGCTGAGTTTCAAATAAACTTCTGAACCCCCAGAAGGCAGCTTATTGCAATTCGGCGAGTGTGAGGCGCATGGGGAAACGCGTTGCATTGTGCATGTGTGGTTGAGGTACGAATTCTATAATGAACCCCCTGGAGGCTGCATATTGGCACTCCCATGGCACATAGGGACGAGAGAAATCGTGTTGCAATGCGCATGCGCATGCGCATGGCATGTTCAAATTCCATCCTAAATCCTTTGGAGACGTATTGCTGCTCCCGTTTGAGGGAGGGACAAAGGAATACGTGTAGCAATGCGCTTGCATTGCAGAGGTTCAAATATACTTCTGAACATCCAGGAGGGAGCATATTGCAATTCGGCGGTTGGGAAGGGCGTTGGGAAACGTGTTGCTTTGTGCATGTGTGTTTGAGATTCAAATTCTGAAATGAACCCCCTGGAGGCTGCATATTGGCACTCCCATGGGACATAGGGACGAGTGGAATCGTGGTGCAATGCACATGTGTGGCTGATGTTCAAATTCCATCGTAAATCCTTTGGAGACATATTAACGCTTCCGATTGAGGGAGGGACAGAGGAATCAGTATTGCAATGCGCATGTGTCGCTTAGATTCCAATATACTTCTGAGCCCACAGGAGGCAGCATATTGGATTTTGGCGGTTGGGAGGGGCATCGGGAAACCCGTTGCATTGTGCATGTGTGGTTGAAGTTCAGATTCTATAATGTACCCCCTGGAGGCTGCATATTGGCACTCCCATGGGAGATAGGGACGAGTGTAATCGTGTTGCAATGAGCATGTGTAGCTGAGGTTCATATATACTTCTGAACCCCCAGAAGGCAGCATATTGCAATTCGGCGGTTAAGAGGGGCATGGGGAAACGAGTTGCATTGTGCATGTGTGGTTGAGCTTCAAAATCTATAACGAACCCCCTGGAGGCTGCATATTGGTACTCCCTTGGGAGATAGGGAAGAGTGCAATCGTGTTGCAGTGCTCATGTGTGGTTGATGTTCAAATTCCATCTTAAAGCCCATGGAAGCATATTGGTGCTTCCGTTTGAGGGAGGGACAAAGGAATACGTCTTGCAATGCGCATGCGTTGCTGAGGTTCAAATATACATCTGAACCACCAGGAGGCAGCACAATGCAATTCGGCGGTTGGGAGGGGCGTGGGGAAACGCGTTGCATTGTGCATGCGTGGTTGAGGTTCAAATTTTTATAATGAACCCCCTGGAGGCTGCATATTGGCACACCATGGGTGATAAGGACAAGTGGAATCGTGTTGCAATGCAGTTTTGTGGCTGATGGTTTAAATCCATCCTAAAGCCCCTGGAGGCATATTAGTGCTTCCATTTGAGGGAGGGATAAAGAAATACGTCTTACAATGCACATGTGTCACTGAGGTTCAAATATACTTCTGAACCCCGGGATAAGCATATTGCAATTCGGGGGTTCAGAGGGGCGTGAGGAAACGCGTTGCACTGTGCATATGTGGTTCAGGTTCAACTTCTGTAATGAACCCACTGGAGGCTGCATATTGGCTCTCCCATGGGATAGGGAAGTGTGGAATCGTGTTGCAATACGCATGTGTGGCGGATGTTCAAATTCCATCTTAAAGCCCATTGAGGCATATTGGTGCGTCCGTTTGAGGCATGGACAAAGGAATACATCTTGCAATGCGCATGTGTCGCTGAGGTTCAAAAATACCTCTGAACCCCCAGGAGGCAGCATATTGCAATTCGGCGGTTGGGAGGGGCGTGGGGAAACGCGTTGCATTGCGCATGTGTGGTTGAGGTTCAAATTCTATAATGAATCCCCTGGAGGCTACATATTGGCACTACCATGTGAGATAGGGACGAGTGGAATCGTGTTGGAATGCGCATGTGTGGCTGAGGTTCAAATATACTTCTGAAACCCCAGGAGACAGCATTTTGCAATTCGGTGGTTGGGAGGGGCGTGGGGAAACGCGTTGCATTGTGCATGTGTGGTTGAGGTTCAAATTCTATAATGAACCCCATGGAGGCTGCATAGAGGCACTCCCATGGGAGATAAGGACGAGTGGAATCATGTTGCAATGCGCATGTGTGGCTGTAGTTCAAATTCCAGCCTAATGCCTCCAGGGGCATACTAAAGCTTCCCTTTGAGGGAGGGACGAAGAAATACGTCTAGCAATGCGCATGGATCGCTGAGGCTCTAATATACTTCTGAAACCCCAGGAGGCAGCATATTGCACTTCGGTGGTTGGGAGGGGCGTAGGGAAACGCGTTGCATTGCGCATGTGTGGTTGAGGTTCAAATTCTATAATGAACCCCCTAGAGGCGGCATATTGGCACTCCCATGTGAGATAGGGACGAGTGGAACCGTGTTGCAATGCACATGTGTGGCTGATGTTCAAATTCCATCTTAAAGCCCATGGAGGCATACTGGTGCTTCCCTTTGAGGGAGGGATGAAGAACTACGTCTTGCAATGTGCATGGATCGCTGAGGTACAAATATACTTCTGAAACCCCAGGAGGCAGCATATTGCAATTCGGCTGTTGGGAGGGGCGTGGGAAAACGATTTTTTCATTGTGCATGTGTGGTTGAGGTTCAAATTCTATAATGAACCCCCTGGAGGCGGCATATTGGCACTCCCATGGGAGATAGGGACGAGTGGAATCGTGTTGCAATGCGCATGTGTCTGAAGTTCAAATTCCATTATAAAGCCCCTGGAGGCAAATTGGTGCTTCCGTTTGAGGGAGGGACAATGGAATACGTCTTCCAATGCGCATGCGTCGCTGAGGTTCGAATATACTTCTGAACCCCCAGAAGAAAGCATATTGCAATTCGGCGGTTGGGTGGGGCGTTGGGAATCGCGTTGCATTGCACATGTGTGGTTGAGGTTCAAATTCTATAATGAACACCATGGAGGCAGCATATTGGCACTCCCATGTGAGATAGGGACGAGTGGAATCGTGTTGCAATGTGCATTAGTGGATGAAGTTCATACTCCATTGTAAAGCCCCTGGAGGCATATTCTTGCTTCCGTTTGAGGGAGGGACAAAGGAATATGTATGGCAATGCGCATGCGTCGCTGTGGTTCGTATATACTTCTGAACCCGCAGGAGGCAGCATATTGCAATTCGGCGGTTGGAGGGGTGTGGGGAAACGCTTTGCATTGCGCATGTGTGGTTATCGTTCGAATTCTATAATGAACCCCCTGGAAGCTGCATATTGGCACTCCCATAGGAGATAGGGACGAGTGGAATTGTGTTGCAATACGCATGTGTGGCTGATGTTCAAATTCCATCCTAAAGCCCCTGGAGGCACATTGGTGCATCCGTTTGAGGGGGGGGACAACGGAATACGTCTTGCAATGCGCATGCGTCGCTGATGTTCAAATATACATCAGAAACCCCAGGAGGCAGCATTTTGCAATTCGGCGGTTCGGAGGGGCATGGGGAAACGCGTTCCATTGTGCATGTGTGGGTGAGGTTCCAATTCTCTAATGTACCCCCTGGAGGCTGCATATTGGCACTCCCGAGGGAGAGAGGGACGAGTGGAATCGTGTTGCAATGTGCATGTGTGGTTGAGATTCGAATTCTATAATGAACCCCCTGAAGGCTGCATATTGGCACTCCCATGTGAGATAGGGACGAGTGGAATCGTGTTGCAATGCGCATGTGTGTCTGATGTTCAATTATACTTCTGAAGCCCCTGGAGGCACCATATTGCAATTCGGTGGTTGGGAGGGCCATGGGGAAACGCTTTTTTCATTGCGCATGTGTGGTTGAGGTTCATATTTTATAATGAATCCCCTGTTGGCTGCATATTGGAACTCCCATGTGAGATAGGGACAAGTGGAATCGTGTTGCAATGCGCATGTGTGGCTGATGTTCAAATTCCATCCTAAAGCCCACGGAGGCATAATGCAGCTTACGTTTGAGGGAGGTACAAAGGAATACGTCTTGCAATGCGCATGCGTCGCTGACGTTCAAATATACTTCTAAAAACCCCAGGAGGCAGCATATTGCAGTTCGGCGATTGGGAGGGGCATGGGGAAACGCGTTGCATTGTGCATGTGTGGTTGAGGTTCATATTCCATGATGCCCCTCTCGAGGCTGCATATTGGCGCACCATGAGAGATAGGGGCGAGTGGAATCATGTTGCAATGCGCATGTGTGGCTGAAGTACAAGTTCCATCCTAAAGCCCCTGGAGGCATATTGGTTCTTCCGTTTGAGGGAGGGACAAAGGAATACGTCTTGCAATGCGCATGCGTCGGTGACGTTCAAATATACTTCTGAACCCGCAGGAGACAGCATATTGCAATTCGGCGGTTTGAAGGGGTGTGGGGAAACGCTTTGCTTTGCACATGTGTGGTTGAGGTTCGAATACTATAATGAACCCCCCGGAAGCTGCATATTGGCACTCCTATGGGAGATAGGGACAAGTGGAATCTTGTTGCAATGCGCATGTCTGGCAAATGTTCAAATTCCGTCCTAAAGCCCCTGGAGGCATATCGGTGGTTCCAATTGAGGGAGGGACAAGGAATACGTCTTGCAATGCGCATGCGTCGCTGAGGTTCAAATATACTTCTGAAACCCCAGGAGGCAGCATATTGCAATGCAGCAGTTGGGAGCGGCTTGGGGGAAACACATTGCATTGTGCATGTGTGGTTGAGGTTCAAATTCTATAATGAACCCCCTGGAGGCTGCATATTGGAACTCCCTTGGGAGATAGGGACGAGTGGAATCGTGTTGCAGTGCGCATGTGTGGTTGATGTTCAATTTCCATCCTATTGCCCCTGGAGGCTTAGTGGTGCTTCCGTTTGAGTGAGGGACAAAGGAATACGTCTTGCAATGCACATGCATCGATGAGATTCAAATTTACTTCTGAAACCCCAGGAGGCTGCATATTGCAATTCGGTTGTTGGGAGGGGCATGGGAAAACGCTTTTTTCATTGTGCATGTGGAGTTGAGGTTCAAATTCTATAATGAACAATCTTGAGGCTGCATATTGGCACTCCCATGGGAGATAGGTACAAGGTGAATCGTGTGCAATGCGCATGTGGGCAGATGTTCAAATTCCGTCCTAAAGCCCCTGGAGGCATATTGGTGCTTCCGTTTGAGGGAGGGACAAAGGAATACGTCTCGCAATGCGCATGCGTCGCTGAGGTTCAAATATACATGTGAACCCCCAGGAGGCAAAATATTGCAATTCGGCGGTTGGGAGGAATGTGGGGAAATGCGCTGCATTGTGCATGTGTGGTTGAGGTTCATATTCTATGATGACCCCCTCGAGGCTGCACATTGGCGCACCATGAGAGATAGGGACAAGTGGAATCGTGTTGAAAATTGCATGTGTGGTTGAACTTCAAATACCATGATAAAGCCCCTGGAGGCATATTGGTGCTTCCGTTTGAGGGAGGGACAATGGAATACGTCTTGCAATGCGCATGGATCGCTGAGGTTCAAATATACTTCTGAAACCCCAGGAGGCAGCATATTCCAATTCGGCATTGGAAGGGACGTGGGGCAACGTGTTGCATTTAGCATGTGTGGTTGAGGTTCAAGCCTATAATGATCCCCATGGAGGCTGCATATTGGCACATCAACGGAGATATGGACCAGTGGAATCGTGTAGCAATGCTCATGACTGGCAGATGTTCGTATTCTATCCTAAAGCTCCTGGAGGCATATTGGTGCTTCCGTTTGAGGGAGGAACAAAGGAATACGTATTGCAATGTGCATGGATCGCTGAGGTTCAAATATACTTCTGAAACCCCAGGAGGCAGCATATTGAAATTCGACTGTTGGGAGGGGCAGGGGAGAACGCTTTTTTCATTGCGCATGTGTGGTAGAGATTCAAATTCTATAATGAAACCCCTGCAGGCTGCATATTGGCACTCCCATGGGAGATAGGGGCGAGTGGAATCATGTTGCAATGCGCATGTGTGGCTGAAGTACAAGTTCCATCCTAAAGCCCCTGGAGGCATATTGGTTCTTCCGTTTGAGGGAGGGACAAAGGAATACGTCTTGCAATGCGCATGCATCGCTGAGGTTCAAATATACTTCTGAACCCCTAGGAGGCAGCATAATGCAATTCGGCAGTTGGGAGGGGCATGGTGAAACGCGTTGCATTTTCGATGTATGCTTGAGTTTCGAATTCCATAATGAACCCCCTGAAGGAGGCTAATTGGCACTCCCATGGAAGATAGGGACGTGTGGAATTGTGTTGCAACGCGCATGTGAGGCTGATGTTCAAATTCCATTTTAAGCCCTTGGAGGCATATTGGTTCTTCCGTTTGTGGGAGGGACAAAGTAATATGTCTTGCAATGCGCATGCGTCGCTGAGGTTAAATATACTTCTGAACAACCAGGAGGCAGCGTATTGCAATTCGGCGGTTGGGAGGGGCGTGGGGAAACGCGTTGTATTGCGCATGGGTGATTGAGGTTCATGTTCTATAATGAACCTCCTGGAGGCAGCATATAAGCACTCCCTAGGGAGATATGGACTAGTGGAATTGTGTTGCAATGCACATGTGTAACTGTTGTTGAAATTCCATCCTAAAGCCCATGGAGGCCTATTGGTGCTTCCGTTTGAGGGAGGGACAAAGGAATTCGTCTTGCAAAGCGCATGCGTCGCTGAGTTTCAAATATACGTCTGAAACCCCCATTGGGCAGCATATTCCAATTCGGCGGTTTAAAGGGGCAGGAAGAAATGCGTTGCATTGTGCATGTGTGGTTGAGGTTCAAATTCTATAATGAACCCCCTGGAGGCTGCATATTTGTACTGCCATGAGAGATAGGGTCGAGTGGAATAGTGTTGCAATGCGCATGTGTGGCTGAAGTTCATATTTCATCTAAATGACCCTGGAGGCATACTGGTGCTTCCGTTTGAGGGAGGGACAAAAGAATATATCTTGCAATGCACATGGATCGCTGAGGTTCATATATACTTCCGAAAACCCAGAAGGCAGCATATTGCGAGTCGGCGGTTGGGAGGGGCGTGGGAAAAATTTTTTTTCATTGCGCATGTGTGGTTGAGGTTCAAATTCTATAATGAACACCCTGGAGGCTGCATATTGGCACTCCCATGGGTGACACGGACGAGTGGAATCGTGTTGCAATGTGCATGTGTGGCTGATCCATCCTTATGCCCCTGGAGGCATACTGGTGATTCCGTTAGAGGGAGGGACAAAGAAATACGTCTTGCAATGCGCATGGATCGCTGAGGTTCAAATATACTTCTGAAACCCCAGGATGCAGCATATTGCAATTCGGTGGTTGGGAGGGGCATGGGGAAACGCGTTGCATTGCTCATGTGTGGTTGAGGTTCAAATTCTAGAATGAACCCCCTGGTGGCTGCATATTGGTGCTTCCGTTTGAGGGAGGGACAAAGGAATACGTTTTGCAATGCTCATGCGTCCCTGAGGTTCAAATATACATCTGAACCCGCAGAAGGCAGCATATTGCAATTCGGCAGTTAGATGGGGCGTTGGGAAACGCGTTGCATTACACATGTGTGGTTGAGGTTCAAATTGTATAATCAACCCCTTGGAGGCTGCACATTGGCACTCCCATGTGAGATAGGGACGAGTGGAATCGTGTTGCAATGCGCATGTCTGGCTGAAGTTCAAATTCCATCCTAAAGCCCCTGGAGGCATAATGGTGCTTCCGTTTGAGGGAGGGACAAAGGAAGGCATCTTGCAATGCGCATGCATCACTGAGGTTCAAATACTATTCTCAAACCCCAGAAGGGAGCATATTTCAATTAGGGGGTTGGGAGGGGCTTGGGGATACGCTTTGCATTGCGCATGTGTGGTTGAGGTTCGAATTCTATAATGAACCCTTTGGAAGCTGCATATTGGCGCTCCCATGGGAGATAGGGACGAGTGGAATCGTGTTGCAATGCGCATGTGTGGCTGATGTTCAAATTCCATCCTTAAGCCCATGGAGGCATATTGGAGCTTCCGTTTGAGGGAGGGGCAAAGGAATACGTCTTGCAATGCGCATAGATCGCTGAGGTTCAAATATGCATCTGAACCCCCAGGAGGCAGCATATTGCAATTACTGATTTGGGAGGGGCTTCGGGAAACGCGTTGCATTGCGCATGTGTGGTTGAAGTTCAAATTCTATAATGATCCCCTCGAGGCTGCATATTGGAACTCCCATGTGAGATAAGGACGAGTTCAATCGTGTTGCAATTCTCATGTGTGGCTGATGTTCAAATTACATCCTAAAGCCCATTAGGCATATTGGTGCTTCCGTTTGAGGGAGGGACAAAGGAATACCGCGTGCAATGCGCATGCGTCACTGAGGTTCAAATATACTTCTGAACCACAGGGGCAGCATATTGCAATTCGGCGGTTGGTTGGGGCATGGGGAAAGGCTTTGCATTGTGCATGTGTTCTTGAGTTTCAAATTCTATAATGAACCCCATGGAGGCTGCATATTGGCACTCCCATGAGAGATAGGGACGAGTGGAAACATGTTGCAATGAGCATGTGTGGCTGAAGTTCAAATACTATCCTAAAGCCCCTGGAGGTGTAATGGTGTTTCCGTTTGAGGGAGGGACAAAGGAATACTTCTTGCAATGCGCATGCATCGCTGATGTTCAAATATACTTCTGAACCCGCAGGTGGCAGCATACTGCAATTCGACGTTTGGAAGGGATGTGAGGAAACGCTTTGCATTGTGCATGTGTGGTTGAGGTTCGAATTCTATAATGAACCCACTGGAAGCTGCATATTGGCGCTCCCATGGGAGATAGGGACGAGTGGAATCGTATTGCATTGTGCATGTGTGGCTGATGTTCAAATTCGATCCTAAAGCCCCTGGAGGCATATTGTTGCTTTGGATTGAGGGAGGGACAAGGAATACGTCCTGGAATGCGCATGCGTCATTGAGGTTCAAGTACACTTCTGAACCCCCAGAAGGCAGCATATTGCAATTAGGAGGTTGGAAGGGGTGTAAGGAAACGCACTGCATTGCGCATGTGTGGTTGAGGTTCAAAGTCTATGATGACCCCCTTGAGGCTGCATATTGGTGCACCATGAGAGATGGGGACGAGTGGAATCGTTTTGCAATGCGCGTGTGTGGTTGATGTTCAAATTCCATCCTAATGCCCCTGGAGGCATACCGGTGCTTCCGTTTCATGGAGGGACAAAGAAATACGTCTTGCAATGTGCATGGATCGCTGCGAATCAAATATACTTCTGCACCCCCTGGAGGCAGCAAATCGCAATTCGGCGGTTGGGAGGAGCATGAGGAAACGCAGTGCATTGTGCATGTGTGGTTGATGTTCATATTCTATGATGACCCCCTCGAGGCTGCATATTGGCGCACCATGAGAGATAGGGACGAGTGGAATCGGTTTGCAATGCGCATGTGTGGCAGAAGTTCAAATTCCATCCTAAAGCCCCTGGAGGCATATTGGTTCTTTCGTTTGAGGGAGGGACAAAGGAATGCGTCTTGCAATGCGCATGTGTCACTGAGGTTCAAATACACTTCTGAACCCCCAGAAGGCAGCATATTGCTATTAGGAGGCTGGGAGGGGCTTGGGGAAACGTGTTGCATTGCGCTTGTGTGGTTGAGGTTCAAATTCTATAATGAACCCCTGGAGGCTGTATATTGGAACTCCCATGTGAGATAGGGACGAGTGGAATCGTGTTGCAATTCGCATGTGTGGCTGATGTTCAAATTCCATCCTAAAGCCACTGGAGGCATATTGGTGCTTCCGTTTGAGGGAGGGACAAAGGAATGCGTCTTGCAATGCGCATGTGTCACTGAGGTTCAAATATACTGCTGAACCCTAGGAGGCAGTATATTGCAATTCGGCGGTTGGGAGGGGCATGGGGAAATACGCTGCATTGTGCGTGTGTGCTTGAGGTTTAGATTCTATAATGAACCCCCTGGAGGCTGCATATTGGCACTCCCATGGGAAATAGGGACGAGTGGAATCATGTTGCAATGAGCATGTGTGGCTAAAGTTCAAATACTATCCTAAAGCCCCTGGAGGTATAATGGTGCTTCCGTTTGATGGAGGGATAAAGGAATACGTCTTGCAATGCGCATGCATCGCTGAGGTTCAAATATACGTCTGAACCCCCAGGAGGCAGCATATTGCAATTCGGCGGTTAGGAGGAGCGTGAGGAAAAGCACTGCATTGTGCATGTGCTGTTGAGGTTCATATTCTAAGATGTCCCCCTCGAGGCTGCATATTGGCGCACCATGAGAGATAGGGACGAGGGGAATCGTGTTGCAATTCGCATGTGTGGCTGATGTTCAAATTCGATCCTAAAGCCCATGGAGGCATATTGGTGCTTCTGTTTGAGGGAGGGACAAAGGAATACGTCATGCAATGCGCATGCGTTGGAGATTCAAAAATACTTCTGAAACCCCAGGAGGCAGCATATTGCAATTCGGCGGTTGGGAGCGGCATGAGGAAACCCGTTGCATTGTACATGTGTGGTTGAGGTTCAAATTTTATAATGAACCCCCTGGAGGCTGCATATTGGCACTCCCATGGGAGATAGGGACCAGTGGAATCATGTTGCAATGCGCAAGTGTGGCTGAAGTTCAAATTCCATCCCAATGCCCCTGGAGGCATACTGATGATTCCATTTGAGGGAGGGACAAAGAAATAAGTCTTGCAATGCACATGCGTTGCTAAAGTTGAGATATACTTCTTAAACCCCAGGAGGCAGCATATTGCAATTCGGTGGTTGGGAGGGGCGTGGGGAAACGCTTTTTTCATTGCACATGTGTGGTTGAGGTTCAAATTCAATAATGAACACCTTGAAGGCTGCATATTGGCACTCCCATGGGAGATTGGGACGAGTGGATTCATGTTGCAATGCGCATGTGTGGCTGATGTTCAAATTCCATCCTAATGCCCCTGGAGGCATACCAGTGCTTCCGTTTCATGTAGGGACAAAGAAATACGTATTGCAATGTGCATGGATCGCTGAGGTTCAAATATACTTCTGAACCCCCTGGAGGCAGCATATTGCAATTCGGCGATTGGGAGGAGCATGAGGAAACGCACTGCATTGTGCATGTGTGCTTGATCTTCATATTCTATGATGACCCCCTCGAGGCTGCATATTGGCACTCCCATGCAAGATAGGGACGAGTGCAATCGTGTTGCAATGCGCATGTGTGGCTGATGTTCAAATTCCATCCTAAAGCCCATGGAGGCATATAGGTGCTTCCGTTTGAGGGAGGGGCAAAGGAATGCGTCTTGCAATGCGCATGCGTCACTGAGGTTCAAATATACTTCTGAACCCGCAGGAGACAGCATATTGCAATTCGGCGGTTGGGAGGGGCTTACGGAAAACCGTTGCATTGCGCATGTGTGGTTGAGGTTCAAATTCTATAATGAACCCCTGGAGGCTGCATATTGGAACTCCCATGTGAGATAGGGACGAGTGGAATCGTGTTGCAATTCGCATGTGTGGCTGATGTTCAAATTCCATCCTAAAGCCCATGGAGGCATATAGGTGCTTCCGTTTGAGGGAGGGGCAAAGGAATGCGTCTTGCAATGCGCATGCGTCACTGAGGTTCAAATACTCTTCTGAAACCCCAGAAGGCAGCATATTGCAATTCGGCGGTTAGGAGGAGCGTGAGGAAACACACTGCATTGTGCATGTGTGGTTGAGGTTCATATTCTATGACGCCCCTCTCGAGGCTGCATATTGGCGCACCATGAGTGATAGGGACGAGTGGGATCGTGTTGCATTGCGCACGTGTGGGTGAAGTTCAAATTTGATCCTAAAGCCACTGGAGGAATATGGGTGCTTCCGTTTGAGGGAGGGACAAAGGAATACGTCTTGCAATTCGCATGTGTCGCTGTGGTTCAAGTATACTTCTGAATCCGCAGGAGGCAGCATACTACAATTCGGCGATTGGAAGGGTTGTAAGAAAACGCTTTGCATTGCGCATGTGTGGTGGAGGTTCGAATTCTATAATGAAACTTCTCGAAGCTGCATATTGGCACTCCCATGGGAGATAGGGACGAGTGGAACCATGTTGCAATGTGCATGTGTGGCTGATGTTCATATTCCATCCTAAAGCCCATGGAGGCATATTGGTGCTTCCGTTTGGGGGAGGGATAAAGGAATACATCTTGCAATGCGCTTTCGTCATTGAGGTTCAAATATACGTCTGATACCTAGGAGGCTGTATATTGCAATTCGGCGGTTGGGAGGGGCATGGGGAAACGCCCTGCATTGTGCGTGTGTGCTTGAGGTTCAGATTCTATAATGAACCCCCTGGAGGCTGCATATTGGCACTCCCATGGGAGATAGGGACGAGTGGAATCATGTTGCAATGAGCATGTGTGGCTAAAGTTCAAATACTATCCTAAAGCCCCTGGAGGTGTAATGGTGCTTCCGTTTGAGGGAGGGATAAAGGAATACATCTTGCAATGCGCATGCGTCAATTACGTTTAAATATACTTCTGAACCCCCAGGAGGCAGCATCTTGCAATTCGGCGGTTAGAAGGAGCGTGAAGAAAAGCACTGCATTGTGCATGTGTTGTTGAGGTTCATATTCTATGATGTCCCCCTCGAGGCTGCATATTGGCACACCATGAGAGATAGGGACGAGGGGAATCGTCTTGCAATGCGCATGTGTGGCTGAAGTTCAAATTCCATCCTAAAGCCCCTGGAGGCATATTGGAGCTTCCGTTTGAGGGAGGGACAAAGGAATGCATCTTGCAATGCGCATGCGTCACTGAGGTTGAAATACTCTTCTGAAACCCCAGAAGGCAGCATATTTCAATTAGGAGGTTGGGAGGGGCTTAGGGAAAACCGTTGCATTGCGCATGTGTGGTTGAGGTTCAAATTCTATAATGAACCCCTGGAGGCTGCATATTGGAACTCCTATGTGAGATAGGGACGAGTGGAATCGTGTTGCAATTCGCATGTGTTGCTGATGTTCAAATTCGATCCTAAAGCCCATGGAGGCATATTGGTGCTTCCGTTTGAGGGAGGCACAAAGGAATACGTCTTGCAATGCGCATGTGTTGCTGAGTTTCAAGTATACTTCTGAATCCGCAGGAGGCAGCATGTTACAATTCGGCGATTGGATGGGGTGTAAGGTAACGCTTTGCATGGCGCATGTGTGGTTGAGGTTCGAATTCTATAATGAAACCCCTGGAAGCTGCATATTGGCACTCTCATGGGAGATAGGGACGAGTGGAATCGTGTTGCAATGCGCATGTGTGGCTGATGTTCAAATTCCATCCTAAAGCCCCTGGAGGCATATTGATGCTTCTGTTTGAGGGAGGGACAAAGGAATACGTCGTGCAATGCACATGCTTTGGAGATTCAAAAATACTTCTGAAACCCCAGAAGACAGCATACTGCAATTCGGCGGTTGGGAGCGGCATGAAGAAACGCGTTGCATTGTGCATGTGTGCTTAAGGCTCAAATTCAATAATGAAACCTCTGGAGGCTGCATATTGGCACTCCCATGGGAGATAGGGTCGAGTGGAATCATATTGCCATGAGCATGTGTGGCTGAAGCTCAAAAACTATCCTCAAGCCCCTGGAGGTGTAATTTTTGCTTCCGTTTGAGGGAGGGACAAAGAAATACGTCTTGCAATGCGCATGTGTCACTGAGGTTCGAATACACTTCTGAACCCCCAGAAGGAAGCATATTGCTATTAGGAGGTTGGGAGGGGCTTGGGGAAACGTGTTGCATTGCGCTTGTGTGGTTGAGGTTCAAATTCTATGATGACCCCTTGATGCTGCATATTGGCACACCATGAGAGATGGGGACGGGTGGGATCGTCTTGCAATGCGCATGTGTGGCTGAAGTACAAGTTCCATCCTAAAGCCCCTGGAGGCATATTGGTGCTTCCGATTGAGGGAGGGACAAAGGAATACGTCTTGCAATGCGCATGCGTCGCTGAGGTTCAAATATACTTCTGAACCCGCAGGAGGCAGCATACTGCAATTCGGCGTTTGGAAGGGGTGCGGGGAAACGCTTTGCATTGCGCATGTGTGGTTGAGGTTCGAATTTTATAATGAACCCACTGGAAGGTGCATATTGGCACTCCCATGGGAGATAGGGACGAGTGGATTCATGTTGCAATGCGCATGTGTGGCTGATGTTCAAATTCCATCCTAATGCCCCTGGAGGCATACCGGTGCTTCCGTTTCATGGAGGGACAAAGAAATACGTCTTTCAATGTGCATGGATCGCTGAGGTTCAAATATACTTCTGAACCCCCTGGAGGCAGCATATTGCAATTCGGCGGTTGGGAGGAGTATGAGTAAACGCACTGCATTGTGCATGTGTGGTTGATGTTCATATTCTATGATGACCCCCTCGAGGCTGCATATTGGCGCACCATGAGAGATAGGGACTAGTCTAATCGTTTTCCAATGCGCATGTGTGGCTGAAGTTCTAAATCCATCCTAAAGCCCCTGGAGGCATATTGGTGCTTCCGATTGAGGGAGGGACAAAGGAATACGTCTTGCAATGCGCATGCGTCGCTGAGGTTCAAATATATTTCTGAACCCGCAGGAGACAGCATACTGCAATTCGGCGTTTGGAAGGGGTGTGGGGAAACGCGTTGCATTGCGCTTGTGTGGTTGAGGTTCGCTTTCTGTAATGAACCCATTGGAAGCTGCATATTGGCACTCCCATGCGAGATAGGGACGATTGGAATCGTGTTGCAATGCGCATGTGTGGCTGATGTTCAAATTCCATCCTAATGCCCCTGGAGGCATACCGGTGCTTCCGTTTCATGGAGGGACAAAGAAATACGTCTTTCAATGTGCATGGATTGCTGAGGTTCAAATATACTTCTGAACCCCCTGGAGGCAGCATATTGCAATTCGGCGGTTGGGAGGAGTATGAGTAAACGCACTGCATTGTGCATTTGTGGTTGATGTTCATATTCTATGATGACCCCCTCGAGGCTGCATATTGGTGCACCATGAGAGATAGGGACTAGTGTAATCGTTTTGCAATGCGCATGTGTGGCTGAAGTTCAAAATCCATCCTAAAGCCCCTGGAGGCATATTGGTGCTTCCGATTGAGGGAGGGACAAAGGAATACGTCTTGCAATGCGCATGCGTCGCTGAGGTTCAAATATACTTCTGACCCCCAGGAGGCAGCATATTGCAATTCGTCGGTTAGAAGGGGCGTGGGGAAACGCTTTGCATAGGGTCCTGTAATGCGCATGCGTCGCTGACGTTCAAGTATACTTCTGAACCCCCTGGAGGCAGCATATTGCAATTCGGCGGTTGGGAGGAGTATGAGTAAACGCACTGCATTGTGCATTTGTGGTTGATGTTCATATTCTATGATGACCCACTCGAGGCTGCATATTGGTGCACCATGAGAGATAGGGACTAGTGTAATCGTTTTGCAATGCGCATGTGTGGCTGAAGTTCAAATTCCATCCTAAAGCCCCTGGATGCATATGGGTGCTTCCGTTTGAGGGAGGGACAAAGGAAGACGTCTTGAAATGCACAAGCGTCGCTAAGGTTCAAATATACTTCTGAAACCCCAGAAGGCAGCATATTGCAATTCGGCGGTTGGGAGGGGCGTGGGGAAACGCGTTGCATTACGCATGTATGGTTGAGGTCCAAATTCTATAATGAACCTCCTGGTGGCTGCATAATGGCTCTCCCATGGGAGATAGGGACAAATGGAGTCGTGTTGGAATGGGCATGTGTGGCTGATGTTCAAATTCCATCCTAAAGCCCCTGGAGGCATATTGGTGCTTCCGTTTATGGGAGGGACAAAGGAATACGTCTTGCTAAGCGCATGCGTCGCTGTGGTGCAAATTTACTTCTGAACCCCCAGTAGGCAGCATACTGCAATTCGGCGGATGGGAGGGGCGTGGGGAAACGTGTTGCATTGCGCATGAGTGGTTGAGTTTCAAAATCTATAATCAATCACCTGGAGGCTGCATATTGGCACATCAACGGAGATAGGGACGAGTGGAATCGTGGTGCAATGAGCATATGTGGCTGATGTTCAAATTCCATCCTAAAGCCCCAGGGTGCATATTGGTGCTTCCGTTTGGAAAAGGGACAAGGGAATACGTCTCGCAATGCGCATGCGTCACTGAGGTTCAAATATACTTCTGAACCCCAGGAGGCAGCATATTGCAACGAGCTGCAACGCGCTGCATTGTGCAGGTGTGGTTGAGGTTCATATACTATGATGAACACCCTAGGGGCTGCATAATGGTGTAACATGAAAGATAGGGACGTGTGGAATCGTGTTGCAATGCGCATGTGTGGCTGATGTCCAAACTTCATCCTAAAGCCCCAGGAGGCATATTGGTGCTTCCGTTTGAGGGAGGTCCAAAGGAATACGTCATGCAATGCGCATGCGTCGCTGAGGTTCAAACATACTTCTGAAATCCCAGGAGGCACCATATTGCAGTTCGGTTGTTGGGAGGGGCGTGAGGAAACGGGATGGAATGCGCATGTGTGGTTGAGTTTCACATTCTATAATTAACCCCCTGGAGGAAGAATATTGGCACACCATGGGAGATACGGACAAGTGGAATCGTGTTGCAATGCGCATTTGTGGCTGATGTTTTAATTCCATCCTAAAGCCCCTGGAGGCATATTGGTGCTTCCAATTGAGGGAGGGACAGAGGAATCCAACTTGCAATGCACATGCGTCGGTGAGGATCAAATATACTTCTGAACACCCAGGAGGCAGCATATTGCAATTCGGCGGTTGGGAGATGGATCGGGAAACGCGTTGCATTGCGCATGTGTGGTTGAAGTTCAAATACTATAATGAACTCCCTGGAGGCTGCATTTTGGCACACCATGGGAGATAGGGATGAGTGGAAACCTGTTCCATTGCGCATGTCTGGCAGATGTTCATATTCCATCCGAAAGCTCCTTGAGGCATATTGGTGCTTCCGTTTGAGGGAGGGACAAATGCATACGTCTTGCAATGCGCATGGGTCACTGCGGACCCAATATACTTCAGAACCTCAGGAGGCAGCATATTGCATTTAGGCGGTTGGGAGGGGCATGGGGAAAAGCGTTGAATTGCGCATGTGTGGCTGTGGGTCAAATTCTATAATGTAGACCCTGGAGGCTATATATCGGCACTCCCATGGCAGATAAGGACTACTGAAATCATGTTCCAATGCACATGTGTGGCTGATATTAAAATTCCATCCTAAAGCTCCTGGAGGCATATTGGTGCTTCCGTTTGAGGGAGGTAAAAGGGGAATACGTCTGGCAATGCGCATGCGTCGCTGAGGTTCAAATATACTTCTGATCCCACAGGAGGCAGCATATTGCAATTCGACGGTTGGGAGGGGCGTGGGGAAACGCGTTGCATTGCGACTGTGTGGTTGAGATTCAAATTCTATAATGAACCTCCTGGAGAATGCATATTGGCACACCATGGGGAATAGGGACGAGTGGAATCATGTTGCAATGCGCATGTGTGACTGATGTTCAAATTCCATCCTAAAGCCCCTGCAGGCATATTGGTGCTTCCGTTTGATGGAGGGACTAAGGAATACATCTTTCAATGCGCATGCGTCGCTGAGGTTCAAATATACTTCTGAACCCCCAGGAGGCAGTATATTGTATCTCGGCGTGAGAAACGCCTTTAATTGCGCATGAGTGTTTGAGATTATAATACTACAATGAACCCCCTGTAGGCTGCATACTAGCACACCATGGGAGATAGGCACGAGTGGAATCATGTGTTGCTTAATTTCAAACTCCATCCTAAAGGCCCTGGAGGCATACTGGTGCTTACAGTTGAGGGAGGGACAAAGGAATATGTCTTGCAATGCGCATGCTTTTATGAGGTTGAAATATACTTCTGAACCTCAGGAGGCAGCATATTGCAATTAGGCGGTTGGGAGGCATGTAGAAATGCAATGCATGAGCATGTGTGGATGAGATTCAAATTTTGTAATCAAACTCCTGGAGGCTTCATATTGGCACACCATGGGATATAGGGACGAGTGGAATCGCGTTGCAATGCGCATTTGTGGCTGATGTTCAAGTTCCATCCTAAAGCCCCTGGAGGCATATTGGTGCTTCTGTTTGAGGGAGGGACAGAGGAATACGTCTTCAATGCGCATGTGTCGCTGAGGTTCAAATATACTTCTGAACCCGCAGGAGACAGCTTATTGCAATTCAGCGGTTGGGAGGTGCGTGGGGAAATGCGTTGCTTTGCGCATGTGTGGTTGTGGTTCAAATTCTATAATGAACCCCTGTAGGCACCATATTGACAGACCATGGCAGATAGGGACGAGTGGAATAGTGTTACAATGCACATGTGTGGCTGATGTTCAAATTCTATCCTAAAGCACCTGGAGGCATATTGGTGGTTCCATTTGTGGGAGGGACAAAGGAATACGTCTTGCAATGCGCATGCGTCGCTGAGGTTCCAATATACTTGCAGCATATTGCAATTCGGAGTTTGGAAGGGGCGTGGGGAAATTCATTGCTTTGTGCATGTGTGGTTGAGATTCAAATTCTATAATGAACCCCCTTGAGGCTGCATATCGGCACACCATGGGAGATAGAGACGAGTGGAATCGTGTTGCAGTGCGCATGTGTGGCTGATGTTCAAATTCTATCCTAAAGCACCTGGAGGCATATTGGTAGTTGCATTTGAGGGAGGGACAAAGGAATACGTCTTGCAATGCGCATGCGTCGCTGAGGTTCCAATATACTTGTGAACCTCCAGGAGGCAGCATATTGCAATTAGGCGGATGGGAGGGGCATGGGGAAACGTGTTTTATTGCGCATGTGTGGTTGAGGTTCAAATTCTATAATCAAACCCCGGAGGCTTCATATTGGCACACCATTGGAGATAGGGACGAGTAAAAACGTCCTGCAATTGGCATGCGTCGCTGAGGTTCAAATATACTTCTGAACCTCAGGAGGCAGCATATTGCAATTCGGAGTTTGGAAGGGGCGTGGGGAAATTCATTGCTTTGTGCATGTGTGGTTGAGATTCAAATTCTATAATGAACCCCCTTGAGGCTGCATCTCGGCACACCATGGGAGATAGAGACGAGTGGAATCGTGTTGCAGTGCGCATGTGTGGCTGATGTTCAAATTCCATCCTAAAGCCCCTCGAGGCATATTGGTGCTTTCATTTGAGGGAGGGACAAAGGAATACGTCTTGCAATGCGCGTCCGTCGCCGAGGTTCAAAAATACTTCTGAACCACCAGGAGGCAGCATATTGCAATTCGGCGGTTGGGAGGCGTGGGGAAACGGGTTGCATTGCGCATGTGTGGTTGGGATTCAGTTTTAATAATGAACCCCCAGGTGGCTGCATATTGGCACACCATGGGGGATAGGGACGAGTGGAATCGTGCTGCAATGCGCATGTGTGGCTGATGTTCAAATTCCATCCTAAAGCCCCTGGAGGCATATCGGTGCTTTCATTTGAGGGAGGGACAAAGGAATACGCCTTGCAATGCGCATGCGTTAATGAGGTTCAAATATACTTCTGAACCCAGGAGGCTGCGAATTGGTTTTAGGCGGTTGTGAGGGGCGTGGGGAAACGTGTTGCATTGCGCATGTGTGGTTGAGGTTCAAATTCTATAATCAAACCCCTGGAGGCTTCATATTGGCACACCATTGGAGATAGGAACGAGTAATGCGTGTTGCAATGCGCATGTGTGGCTGATGTGCAAATTCCATTCTAAAGCCTCTGGAGGCATATTGGTGCTTCCGTTTGAGGGAGGAACAAAGGAATACGACTTGCAATGTGCATGTGTCGCTGAGGATCAAATATACTTCGGAACCCCCAGGAGGCAGCATATTGTTATTCCGCGGTTGGAAGAGGCGTGGGGAAAAGCATTGCATTGCGCATGTGAGGTTCAGGTTCAAATTCTATAATGAACTCCCTGGAGGCAGCATATTGGCACTGCCATGGGAGATAGGGACGAGTGGAATCGTGTTGCAATGGGCATGTGTCGCTGATGTTCAAAATCCTTCCTAAAGCCCCTGGAGGCATATTGGTGCTTCCGTTTGATGGAGGGACAAAGGAATACGTCTCTGCAATGTGCATGCGTCGCTGAGGTTCAAATACACTTATGACCTCCAGGAGGCAGCATATTGCAATTTGGCGGTTGGAAGAGGCGTGGGAAAACGCTTTCCAATGCGCATGTGTGGTTGAGGTTCAAATTCTATAATGAACCCCCTGGAGGCTTCATATTGGCACTCCCATGGGAGATAGGGACGAGTGGAATCGTGTTGCAATGCGAATGTGTGGCTGATTTTCAAATTCCATCCTAAAGCCGCTGAAGGAATATTGGTGCTTACGTTTTAGGGTGGGGCAAAGGAATATGTCTTGCAATTGCGCATGTGTCGCTGAGGTTCAAATACACTTCCGAACCCCCAGAAGCAGCATATTGCAATTCGCCGGTTGGGAGGGGCGTGGGTAAACACGTTGCATTGCGCATGTATTGTTGAGGTTCAAATACTATAATGAACCGCCGGGATGCAAAATATTAGCACTCCAAATGGAGATAGGGACGAGTGGAGACATGTTCCAATGCGAATGTGTGGCTGATGTTCAAATTCCATCCTAAAGCCCCTGGAGGCATCTTGGTGCTTCCGTTTGAGGGAGGGAAAAAGGAATACGTCTTGCAATGCACATGCATCGCTGAGGTTCAAATATACTGCTCAACCCCCCAGGAGGCAGCATATTGTAATTCGACGGTTGGGAGGGGCGTGGGGAAAATCGTTGCATTGCGCATGTGTGGTTGAGATTCAAATTCTATAATGAACCCCCTGGAGGCTGCATATTGGCATTGCCATGGGAGATAGGGACGAGAGGAATCGTGTTGCAATGTGCATGTGTGGCTGATCTTCAAATTCCATCCCAAAGCCCGTGGAGGCATATTGGTGATTCCGTTTGATGGAGGGACAAGGGAATACGTCTCTGCAATGTGCATGCGTCGCTGAGGTTCAAATATATTTGTGAACCTCCAGGAGGCTGCATATTGTCAATTCGGCAGTTGGAAGAGGCATGGGGAAACGCTTTCCAATGCGCATGTGTGGTTGAGGTTCAAATTCTATAATGAACCCCCTGGAGGCTTCATATTGGCACTCCCATGGGAGATAGGGACGAGTGGAATCGTGTTGCAATGCGAATGTGTGGCTGACTTTCAAATTCCATCCTAAAGCCCCTGGAGGAATATTGGTGCTTCCGTCTGAGGGTGGGACAAAGGAATATGTCTTACAATGCGCATGTGATGCTGAGGTTCAAGTATACTACCGAACCCCCAGAAGACAGCATATTGCAATTCGGCAGTTGGGAGGGGCGTGGGGAAACGCGTTGCATGGTGCTTGTCTTGTTGAGTTTCAAATTCTATAATGAACCCCCCGGATGCTGCATATTGGCAATCCCATGGGAGATAGGGATGAGTGGGATCATGTTGCAATGCGCATGTGTGGCTGAATTTCAAATTCCTTCCTAAATCCCTGGAGGCATATTGGTGCTTCCGTTTGATGGAGAGACAAAGGAATACGTCTTGCAATGTGCATGTGTCGCTGAGGTTCCAATATACTTCTGAACCTCAGGAGGCAGCATATTGCAATTTGGTGTTTGTGAGGGGCGTGGGGAAATTCATTGCTTTGTGCATGTGTGGTTGAGGTTCAAATTCTATAATGAACCCCCTGGAGGCTTCATTTTGGCACACCATGGAGGATATGGACGAGTGGAATCGTGTTGCAGTGCACATGTGTGGCTGATGTTCAAATTCCATCCTAAAGCCCCTGGAGGGATATTGGTGCTTCCGTTTGTTGGAGGGACAAAGGAATACGTCTCTGCGATGTGCATGTATCACTGAGGTTCAAATATTCTTGTGAACATCCAGGAGGCAGCACACTGCAATCCGGCTGTTGGAAGAGGCGGGGGGAAACGCTTTCCAATGCGCATGTGTGGTTGAGGTTCAAATTCTACAATGAACTTCCTATGGCTTCATATTGGCACTCCTATGGGAGAGAGAGATGAGTGGAATAGTGTTGCAATGCACATGTGTGGCTAATGTTCAAACTCCATCCTAAAGCCCCTGGAGGCATATTGGTGCTTCCGTTTGAGGGAGGGAAAAGAAATACGTATTGCAATGCGCATGCGTCGCTGAGGTTCAAATACACTTCTGAACCCCCAGAAAGCAGTGTATTGCAATTCGGCGGTTGGGAGGGGCGTAGGGAAACGCGTTGCATTGCACATGTGTGGTTGTGGTTCAAATTCTATAATGAACCCCCTGAAGGCTGCATATTGGCATTCCCATTTGAGATAGGGACGAGTGGAATCGTGTTGCAATGTGCATGTGTGGCTGATGTTCAAATTCAATCCTAAAGCCCCTGGAGCCATATTGGTGCTTTAATTTGAGGGAGGGACAAGGGAATACGTCTTGCAATGTGCATGCGTTGCGGAGGTTGAAATATACTTCTGAACCTCAGGAGGCAGCATATTGCAATTAGACTGTTGGGAGGGGCGTGTAGAATAGCGTTGCATTGCGCATGTGTGGTTCAGGTTCAAATTCTATAATGTATCCCCTGGAGACTGCATATCGGCAATCCCATGGGAGATGGGGATGAGTGGAATCATGTTGAAATGGCTTATGTTCAAAGTCCATCCTACATCCCCTGAAGGCATATTTGTGCTTCTGTTTGAGGGAGGGACAAAGGAATATGTCTTGCAATGCGCATGTGTCGCTGAGGTTCAAATATACTTCTGAATCCCCAATAGGCAGCATATTGCAATTCGGCGGTTGGGAGGCGTGGGGAATCGCAATGCCGTGGGCATCGGTGGTTGAGGTTCAAATTCTATAATCAAACCCCTGGAGATTGCATATTGGCACACCATGCGAGATAGGGACGAGTGGAATCATGTTCCAATGCGCATGTGTGGCTGATGTTGCATCCTAAAGCCCCTGAAGGCATATTGGTGTTTCCGTCTTAGGGAGGGAAAAAGGAATGTGCCTTGCAATGCGCATGCATCGCTGAGGTTCAAATATACTTCTGAACCCCAGGAATCAGCATATTGCAATTCGACGGTTGGGAGGGGCGTGGGGAAACGCGTTTCATGCCGCATGTGTGGTTGCGGTTCAAATTCTTTATAAAAAAAAACCTGGTGACAGCATATCGGCACTCCAATGGGAGATAGGGACGAGAGGAAACATGTTCCAATGCACAATTGAGGGTAATGATCAAATTCCATCCTAAAGACCCTGGTGGCATATTGGTGCTTCTGTTTGAGGGAGGGACAAAGAAATACATCTTGCAATGTGAATGCATCGCTGAGGTCCAAATACACTTCTGAACCTGCAGAAGGCAATATAATGCAATTCGGCCGTTGGGAGTGGCATGGGGAAACGCGTTACATTGCGCATGTGTGGTTGTGGTTCAAATTCTATAATGAACCCCCTGGAGGCTGCATATTGGCACACCATGACACCATGGGGAATAGGGTTGAGTGGAATCGTGATGAAATGCGCATGTGTGGCTGAAGTTCAAATTACATCCTAAAGCCCCTGGAGGGATATTGGTGCTTCCATTTGAGGAAGGGACAGAGCAATACGTCTTGCAATGCGCTTGCATCGCTGAGGTTCAAATATACTTCTGAACCCCCATGCAGCACAGTATTGCAATTCGGCGTTTAAGAGGTTCGTGGGGAAACGCGATGCATTGCGCATGTGTGGTTGAGATTCAAATTATTTAATGATCCCCCTGGAGGCTGCATATTGGCACTCCCATGTGAGATAGGCACGAGTAAAATCGTGTTGCAATGTGCATGTGTGGCTGATGTTCAAATTCCATCCTAAATCCCCTGGAGGCATATTGGTGCTTCTGTTTGATGGAGGGACAAAGGAATACGTCTCTGCAATGTGTATGCGTCACTGAGGTTCAAATATACTTGTGAACCTCCAAGAGGCAGCACATGGCAATTGGGCGGTTGGAAGAGGCGGGGGGAAACGCGCATGTGTGGTTGAGGTTCAAATTGTATAATGAACATCTGGAGGCTTCATATTGGCAATCCATTGGGAGATAGGGATGAGTGGAATCGTGTTGCAATTCGTATGTGTGGCTGATTTTCAAATTCCATACTAAAGCCCCAGGAGGAATATTGGTGCTTCCGTTTGAAGGAGGGACAAAGGAATATGTCTTGCAATGCGCATGTGTCGCTGAGGTTCAAATATACATCCGAACCCCCAGAAGGCAGCATATTGCAATTCGGCGGTTGGGAGGGGCGTGGGGGGAACGCGTTGCATTGCGCATGTGTGGTTGAAGTTCAAATTCTATAATTAACCCCTGGAATGCTGTATATTGGCACTCCCATGGGAGATAGGGACGAGTGGGATCATGTTGCAATGCGCATGTGTTGCTGAAGGTACCGCCTGGAGGCTGCATATCGGCACTCCAATGAGAGATAGGGACGAGTGGAAACATGTTCCAATGCGCAATTGTGGCTAATGTTCAACTTCCATCCTAAAGCCCTTGGAGGCATATTGGTGCTTCCATGTGAAGGAGAAAAAAAGGAATACGTCTTGCAATGAGCTTGCGTCGCTGAGGTACAAATATACTTCTGAACCCGCAGGAGGCAGCAAATTGCAATTCGGCAGTTAGGTGGCATGGGGAAACACGTTGTCATGGGAGTGTGTGGTTGAGGATCAAATTCAATAATGAACCCCCAGGAGGCTGCATATCGGCACTGCCATGTGAGATAATTACGAGTGGAATCATGTTCCAATGCGCACGTGTGGCTGATGTTCAAATTCCATCCTAAAGCCCCTGGAGGCATATTGGTGCTTCCGTTTGAGGGAGGGACAAAGGAATACGTCTTGCAATGCACATGCGTCGCTGTGGTTCAAATATACTACTGAACCCCTAGAAGGCAGCATATTGATACTCGTGAGGGAAACGCGTTGCATTGTGCATGTGTGGTTGAGGTTCAAATTCTATAATTAACCCCTGGAATGCTGCATATTGGCACTCCCATGGGAGATAGGGACGAGTGGGATCATGTTGCAATGCGCATGTGTTGCTGAAGTTCAAACTCCATCCTAAATATTGGAATAGTGTTGCAATGCGCATATGTGGCTGCTGATCAAATTCCATCCGAAAGCCTTTGGAGGCATATTGGTGCTCCTATTTGAGGGACAGACAAAGGAATACATCTAGCAATGTGCATGCGTCGCTGATGTTCAAATATACTTCTGAACCTCAGGAGGCAGCATATTGCAATTAGGCAGTTGGGAGGGGCGTGGCGAAAGGCGTTGCATTGCGCATGTGTGGTTGAGGTTCAAATTCTATAATCAAACCCCAGGAGGCTGCATATTGGCACACCATGGGAGATAGGGACGAGTGGAATCATGTGCAAATGGCTGATGTTCAAATTCCATCCTACAGCCCCTGGAGGCATATTGGTACTTCTATTTGAGGGAGGGACAAAGGAATATGTCTTGAAATGCGCATGCGTCGCTGAGATTCAAATATACATCTGAACCTCCAATAGTCGGCATATTGCAATTCGGCGGTTGGGAGGCGTGGGGAAACGCAATGCCGTGGGCATCGGTGGTTGAGGTTCAAATTCTATAATCAAATGCCTGGAGATTGCATATTGGCACACCATGGGAGATAGGGACGAGTATAATCATGTTCCAATACGCATTTGTGGCCTATGTTCGAATTCCATCCTAAAGCCCCTGAAGGCATATTGGTGTTTCCGTTTCAGGGAGGGAAAAAGGAATATGTCTTGCAATGCGCATGCGTCGCTGAGGTTCAAATATATTTCTGAACCCCCAGGAAGCAGAATATTGCAATTCGATGGTTGGGAGAAGCGTGGGGAAACGCGTTGCATACCGCATGTGTGGTTGAGGTTCAAATTCTGTAAAAAAAAGACCTGGAGACTGCATATCGGCACTCCAATGGGAGATAGGGACGAGTGGAAACATGTTCCATTGCACAATTGTGGGTAATGATCAATTTCCATCCTAAAGCCTCTGGTGGCATATTGGTGCTTCCGTTTGAGGGAGAGACAAAGAAATATGTCTTGCAATGCGCATGCATCGCTGAGGTTCAAATATACTTCTGAACCTCAGGAGGCAGCGTATTGCAATTAAGCAGTTGGGAGAGGCGTGGGGAAACGCTTTGCATTGCGCATGTGTGGTTGAGGTTCATATTCTATAATGTACCCTCTGGAGGCTTCATATCGGCACTCCTATGGGAGATAGGGACAAGTGGAAACATGTTCCAATGCGCAATTGTGGCTAATGTTCAACTTCCATCCTAAAGCCCCTGGAGGCATATTGGTGCTTCCATGTGACGGAGAAAAAAAGGAATACGTCTTGCAATGAGCTTGCGTCGCTGAGGTACAAATATACTTTAAACCCGCAGGAGACAGCAAATTGCAATTCGGCAGTTAGGAGGCATGGGGAAACACGTTGCCATGGGAGTGTATGGTTAAGGTTCAAATTCTATAATGATCCTCCTGGAGGTTGCATATTGGCACTGCCATGGGAGATAAGTACGAGTGGAATCATGTTCCAATGCGCATGTGTTTCAGATGGAGGCATACTGGTGTTTCCATTTGAGGGAGGGACAAAGGAATACGTCCTGCAATGCACATGCATTGATGAGGTTCAAATATACTTCTGAACCTCAGGAGGCTGCATATTGCAATTACGCGGTTGGGAGGGGCGTGAGGGAAACGCGTTGCATTGCGCATGTGTGGTTGTGGTTCAAATTCTACAACGAACCCCCTGAAGGCAGCATATTGGCAACCGCATGGGAGATAGGGACGAGTGGAATCGTGTTGCAATGCGCATGTGTGGCTGATGTTCAAATTCCATCCTAAAGCCCCTGGGGGCATATTGGTGTTTCAGTTTGAGGGATGGACAAAGAAATAAGTCTTGCAATGGCCATGCGCCGCTAAGGTTCAAATATACTTCTGAACCCCCAGGAGGCAGCATATTGCAATTCGAGGGTGGGATGGGCGTGGGGAAATGCGTTGCAATGCGCATGTGTGGTTGTGGTTCAAATTCTATAATAAACCCACCGGAGGCTCCATATTGGCACACCTTGGGAGAAAGGGACGAGTGGAATAGTGTTGCAATGCGCATATGTGGCTGATGATCAAATTCCATCCTAAAGCCCCTGGAGGCATATTGGTTCTGCTATTTGAGGGACGGACAAAGGAATATGTCTTGCAATGCGCATCCGTCGCTGAGGTTCAAATATACTTCTGAACCCCTAGGAAGCAGCATATTGCAATTCGACGGTTAGGAGAGCGTGGGGAAACGCGTTGCACACCCCATGTGTGGTTGAGGTTCAAACTCTGTAAAAAAAAAACCTCGAGACTGCATATCGGCAATCCAATGGGAGATAGGGACGAGTGGAAACATAATCCAATGCACAATTGTGGCTAATGTTCAAATTCCATCCTAAAGCCCCTGGAGGCATATTGGTGTTTCCGTTTGAGGGACGGACAAAGAAATACGATTTGCAATGCGCATGCGTCGCTGAGGTTCAAATATACTTCTGAACCCCCAGAAGGCAGTATATTGCATTTCGACGGTTGGGAGGGTCGTGGGGAAACGCGTTACATTGTGCATGTGTGGTTGAGATTCAAATTCTATAATGAACCCCCTGGAGGCTGCACTTTGGCACTCCCATAGGAGATAGGGATGATTGGAATCGTGTTGCAATGTGCATGTGTGGCTGATGTTCAAATTCCATCCTAATGCCGCTGGGGACATATTGGTGCTTCTGTTTGAGGGAGGGACAAAGGAATACATCTTGCAGTGCACATGCGTCACTGAGGTTCAAATATGCTTCTGAACCACCAGGAGGCAGCATATTGCAATTTAGCGGTTGGAAGAGGCGTGGGAAAACGCTTGGCATTGCGCATTTGTGGTTGAGGTTCAAATTCTATAATGAACCCCCTGGAGGCTGCATATTGACAGACCCATGGGAGATAGGGATGAGTGGAATCGTGTTGCAATGCGCATGTGTGGCTGATGTTCAAATTCCATCCTAAAGCCCCTGGAAGCATATTGGTGCTTCCGTTTGAAGGAGGCACAAAGAAATATGTCTTGCAACGCGCATGTGTCGCTGAGGTTCAGATATACTTCTGAACCCCCCAGGAGGCAGCATGTTGCTATTCGGCGGGTGGGATGGGCGTGGGGAAACGCGTTGCATTGCGCATGTGTGGTTGTGGTTCAAATTATATAATGAACCCCTGGAGGCTCCATATTGGCACACGATGGGAGATAGGGACGAGTGGAATAGTGTTGCAATGCGCATATGTGGCTGATGATCAAATTCCATCCTAAAGCCCCTGGAGGCATATTGGTGGTTCTATTTGAGCGAGGGACAATGGAATACGTCTTACAATGCACATGCGTTGCTGTGGATCAAATGTACTTCTGAATCTCAGGAGGCAGCATATTGCAATTAGGCGGTTGGGAGGGGCGTGACGAAAGGCGTTGCATTGCGCATGTGTGGTTGAGGTTCAAATTCTATAACGTACACCCTGGAGGCTGCATATCGGCACTCCCATGGGAGATAAGTATGAGTGGAATCATGTTCTAATGGTCATGTGTGGATGATGTTCAAATTCCATCCTAAAGCCCCTGGAGGCATATTGGTGCTTCCGTTTGAGGGAGGGACAAAGGAATACGTCTAGCAATGCGCATGCGTCCCTGAGGTTCAAATGTACTTTTGACCCCCAGGAGGCAGCATATTGCAATTCGGCGGTTGGAAGGAGCATGGGTAAACGCTTTGCATTGCACATGTGTGGTTGAGGTTCAAATTCTATAATGAACCGCCTGGAGGCTGCATGTTGGCACTCCCATGGGAGATAGGGACGAGTGGAATCCCGTTGCATTGCGCATGTGTGGCTGATGTTCAAATTACATCCTAAAGCCCCTGGATGTATATTGGTGCTTCCCTTTGAGGGAGGGACAAAGGAATACGTCTTGCAATGTGCATGCGTCGCTGAGGTTCAAATATACTTCTGAATCAGGAGGTAGCATATTCAATTCGGCGTTTAGGAAGGGCGTGGGGAATCGCGATGCATTGCGCATGTGTAGTTGAGGTTCAAATTCTATAATGAACTTTCTGGAGGCTGCATATCGGCACTCCCATGGGAGATAGGGACGAGTGGAATCGTGTTGCAATGCGCATGTGTGGCTGAAGTTCAAATTCCATCCTGAAGCCCCTGGAGGCTGTAATGTTACTTTTTTCTTTTTTATTATCACTGGTGCTGTCAAAAGATCAAGGTTGAAAACCGGAATTGAAATTTAAATAACCGTAAGATCAGCAATGAATATTAATTTTTGAAATGGTTATCAGTTCTCAGTAGCAATGTATGTTAAAAATTACGACAACACCAGAAAGCACCATTACATAAGAAAATAGTGGAATAAGTTACCTGGTATGCATTCATTGGTGGAAGCTGTGACACTGCAGTTGAACCTCTGTGAATTGATTAATATCTTCGTTCTCGTAAACTGATGCTTGGTTTCATGACTATTAATTATTAAAGTTTTAAGACCGTGTGTAATTTTGATCACTATTGTTATCGAAAGTTAAAGAAATTATCGGACTTCGCTTTTAACAGAATGAAGATTTCCTGCAGGCATTGAATTCACTGTTTAACACAAAATGAGAGTAAATAAATTTTGCATTCTTTTGTCATCATGAGGTAATAGGCAACAATAACTAAGCATCAATTTACTAATATTGCTGAAAATAGGAATTAGTTTAATAAAAGATGGGAAGAAATGGTAATTATTTAAATGAAATAGGAATTCCAAATGAAAGTTAAAGTTTATTAAGTAAAAGGGTGCTAATCAGAGCTCACACTTACAGGATTATGGAGGTCGAGTAAAATACGTCCGCTCAGTACAAAGGTAGAAGAACGAAAGACGAAAAGCGATTCCGTTTTCTCTCCAGATCGTTTAAAATAGTTGAAGGTATAACTTGAAACAGTGATAATCAGAGATTTATTGGCAGAGAGAACGGATGCTAGCGACAAGCGTCGCAGACATAATTTTCAATTAAAAAAAATATTAATGTATCGCTACATTTGCCCCCTCTGGCTTTGAGTTGGCAAATGCGCATTTCCTACTCAAAGACATCATAAATTTCTTGTTATACAATTTTTTAACAGATTATTTAAGACTGTGTGAGCCCACTAGATATGAAATTAGAAGTTACAGTTGTGTCTTTTTTCTTTGTATATATATATATATATATATATATATATATATATATATATATATATATTTTACAATTTTCATTAATTTTTTTTAATATTCAAATTATACAATGCAAAGCGTCGATGGTCGGACCAACGGTGCAGCGAGCGGTCCCCAGCGCGCCCGGATTGTTGACCCGTGGGCGTGGCGGTGCGGCGGCGACACGGTGCAAGGCGGCAGCGGCAGGCCGATTGATGACGGTGGAATGCGCTGCAGACTCGGCCCCAGCGTTGTGGTGGGGTGAGATGCCAGATTAGGTGCCCTTTGATAGAGCACGGACTGCTTTTCCCGCATCGCCTCGGTGTGGTTTTACATGAAATGAAAGTTGTACATATGCCATTAAAATTTATCCCTTAACTAAAAATTAAAGGTTTGATTACTGAATGAGTTTATTTCTGTTTTATTCAGTTGAGTGTTTCAGTACTATTATAGTTTTTTAGCGAACGGATGTAAGTGTGAGCTTTGATTTTAATAGCAAATATCGCAACCAACTGACATGAACATATGCCCATTCTTGACATAAATTCATTAATGGAAACTAAATTATATACAAGGCTTATGTTCAGTTTATGACTTTACCTAGACTTATAACTAACATATTACGTAAATAAAAATTTTTCTTTGGCTCACTGTGGGAGCTTTAATCGTTCATGAAATTATTTAGTAAGACTTACGTACTAATTCACATATATACATATAGACATTAAAAAAAATATGTACAGGCATTGGTAACTGGAGTTTACATTTTAGCGAATTTAAGTTGTTTATTTTTCTGACATAGGGTATTCTTTGTACGTATCATAGCACAGTTCTTTGATTCGGAAATCCCGTAGAGGCGGTTTTCGTCGTGTTCATTATACAAATGTTAGATACATTTTGTTTATTTTGAAACCATTCACAGTGCTAGTTTGAATTTTCACACGGCGGGATCGCCATTGGGTGCGTGACGTAACAGTCAAGCGTCAACAATGAATAAACTTCTACCGCTGGCCAGCGTCAGCAGTGTTCGTTTAAACGTGGCAGCGGCAGCCTCGCGAGCATTGCGTACAGCACATTACTCGCCGACATTGTGTTTTCGCGTGTGTTTTTCATCTTTCTTCCAGAGTAGAAGATTCATCCATAACAGTTCATACTGAAGATCGTCGCAGCGCGGTGAGTACCTAATTATTTATATTAAGGTGGTTAGGTCCGCTTACTTGCTGTGCTTTCTTCATTTATTTTTAGGCTGTCATCTCAGCTGCCTTAAAGTCCATTAGCTGAGACAAGACCTACGACTTAGTATGCAAATATATACGAATAGCCATCACTTCGTATATGCACATCGAAAGTCACTTCACTGCACGATTTTTTTATCATGACTGTTTATGTCGGTATGCCGCACGTAAAAAGTTTTTGCTGTTTATTTTAGATCACACTATTTAAGTGTCCATCACCGTAAAGCTGATATACATAAAGTAATTGTCAGTCTATACGTTCACTTATCACTTGAATTTATTATACGAGTGCTACCTTTTGTAGTCCGAGCTCACTATTGTCAATGACAAAATCACTTCACTAATTAATTAATATGTTCATGAAGGCATAGACTTCTGTCGCGCACTTTGACTATAAATGCGTCCTAGTTTTGTGAATACAAACACTGTTTGTGTGGATAGTTTTATCACTTAAAGTTTTCTGTCACTAATAACTCACAGTAGTATCACTGTCCTTTCAGTTCGTTTTATCACGTTCAAAACATATCTTCTGGATTTTATACAGTTCATATTAACCTATCGTTACTTTACTATTTACAAAGGTTATATACAGTGACAAATTATTCTGAAATACTAGTGATTAACAGAGTTCATAAATTTTCCAATGACATACAAGCCACATTTTATCATGTTTTGGTTATTATTTAGTCATCATTATAGTTTATTTTAGACAATATAGTGCATTGTACAATAAGTCGCAGCCTATGTTCATGTCAGAGGTCGGTAGTGGGGGTCCTTGTTTTCAGCAATATTATTCCTCATAATCCTTTTATTTTTTAGCTTAAAGGTTCATCATTAAGCATTCATATCACCACATCGAATATGTCAGATTTTTTTTTAAAGAATGAGAAATGGATCTTTGGAATTTTGTATATCGGATTTTGTCAGTATTAAAATGGGAGGTGAAGTTTGTCATACAACATCAGCAGTTAGCGTATAAATTGGGATGATTCTTTTCTTTTAAACAGGTAATGCAAATAAATTTTGCTGACACAGGCAAGGTCAGACTCATCAGCTAATTTGGTGCATAGATTCGGGCTAAATAGCATTCAGAATAAAGATCGAGTGAGAGAGAGAGAAAAACAGCATTATAGTTAGAGTAGTCTCTCTAAAATAGTACACAACATAAATTCAGCACATCAATCCATCATTTGCAAAAATTACCATTTATATTATTATTATAAATATTATGTCAAACTAAAATATTCTAACGTCTCTCATAGCAAAGTACTCCATGCTTCTCTCTCGCATTGCTTTAAGTTTTGCATGCGTTCTGACCTGCTATTGCCTGTTCTTTCCTTTTCAGAAATGAAATGTGTAGTTTAGATTTTCTGTTTTAAATACAACGTGTCTGTAGTCTAGAAACATCATGCTACGTGTCTAATATTTTCAATCGTCGTGTTGTACGTGTGTGTTTAAAGTGTCTGAAAACAAAATAATAGTCATATAATATATATATGTGCGTGTCTCCCCCGTCATTTTGATGTTGAGTTGTCGATCTTCTTACCGTTGGCAGGAACACAATTCTCGTGCACGTCGTCAGCTGAAAAAGAAGTCTTAAACTACTGCTTATACTAAAGGTTGTTTAGTCTAAAGATTGATTTTTCAATCAGTGAACGCTTCTGACACATCAGCTTGTAATGTTGTTCAAAATATTTCATATCTGTTGCAAATGTTTTGATACGTACCGTAAATAGTAGTATTGACGCAACATTGTAATGACACTGTCATCTTAATTACTGCCAAGCTCATAAGCATCAGCATAAAGTCGTGTGAAATTTTTAAGAAAGTTTTGTCCCACAATACGCGATTAGAATTGTTCAATAAACTTAGATGTCTTTAAAGGTCATATGTTCCCTCTTAAATAAATTGCACAGTTGTTGACATGTGTGTTACCTGTCAGCTGATCATCATTAATCTACAGGTTCCTAGTGGCTTATAAAACTTCATATCATTTGTACTGACTTTGAAAATATAGCTGACTGCAAATACGTTACGTTATCATGTCTCGTTTAGCAACATTGTTTGGATTTGAGTGTGTGTGTGTGTGTGTGTGTGTGGCTCGTATTAGGAGCCGTTGGGCAAACTAAACATTAATATATCCTTATCACTATATTTCTTTCACAAAAAAAGTCTCCTACTTCAGATCCATCGTACTAAAATAAATCATTTGCTCCATATATTCATTTTCATCATCATAGATGTTCTGTTATACTTATAGTAATAATTATAATAATTAATGCCCATAGTAAGTGTTTTATGTTGTATTAAACATAATTAATCTGTGTTATTTGCTAAGTGTTTGACATGAGAACAGTTACACCGTCAGTTAATATTTGTTGTCCATTACGCAACATTGTAAGAGAAAAAATATTTTGTTCAGCTTATTCTCCTTGGATCTGTGAATGTTTTACTTATTCACTAGGAACTAGGTGTCATATTTATCATTTTTGTGATCAGCTTAAAAACTAAGCATAGAACTTTTTCAAATGTTGTGTGGATATAAACCTCTCACTCTTCCTGATTGTACTGTAGATAATAAATAACTTCCCTCGTGCGGAATTTGAACAATTCTAAAGGGTCCAGAAAATAGATGTTGCCACTTTTTATTACGTTTTAAGATAGTTGATGGTTTAGGATGATTTCGCAGAAGTACTAGGTCTCCGATATTAAATGTTTGTGTTCTTTTCAGCTGCTTATCATAGTAGGGTTTTCTTTTTATAGCTGCATCAGTTACGGCTACTAATATTTGTCTTACTTTTTCGTCCAGTGTTACGTCACCTCGGGGAAATTTTGGTATCGGTTTTACCCATTCGTTTGTCTCTTTGGTTTGTAAAACTAAATCGGTGGGTGTATAAGGTGTAGCGTACAAAGGTAGGTTGTTAACCACTTGCTCAAATAGTCCAATATATTCAACCCAGGATGTTTGTTTGTTGGAAGCATATGTTCTGATGAAGCGATTTAATTCACGGAACATGCGTTCCATTGGATTGGCAGAAGGATTGTAACGTGAAATGAGAATGTGATTCAGGTAATTTTTATGAATGAAATCTTTCCACGCTTGACATGTGAAAGTTTTTGCATTGTCGGACAGAATTGTCGTCGGCTTCCCGACAAAAGGGAAATAGTCGCGCTCCAGGCGCCGAATCACTGCTTTTGCGGTAGTAGTTTTTAATGCGTATAGTTTCACAAATTTTGAAAACACATCATAGATCCCAAGAATGTGTTTGACGCCTCCGCGTCCAATCGGAAGAGGTCCTGCAGTATCAATTGAAACTAATTGAACAGGTTTATATGGCAAGATAGAATGAAGCGGCATCTTGTTTAACTGATTGTTAGGCTTGCATTTCTGACAGATTAAACAGGATTTCAATGTGTAATGGATTTTTCGTGACATATTCGGAAAATAACAGTATTGTTTAAGCTTACGGAGACACTTTAGTGCGCCAAAGTGTCCCCAAACTCTATGAGTGTGCCAAATTAGAGATTTTTCGTATGTAGCAGGTATGCAAACACACCAGAGTTGCGATCGTACATGTCTACGAAAGAAAAGTACTCCTTTGTAGACTTTGTAGTGTTGATTTAGATGTGCATCTGACTTGTCTGTAATTTGTGTAATAATTTTCCTCCGCCTGTCATCTGCTTGCTGTAATACCTGCATGTTTTTGCACATATCTAAATAATATGTTCTAAATTCCTTGTCCTTCATGAGCATTATCTTAAACTCTGTGTTTGACTCAAGGTAGTCTTCAAATTCTGGTAAACCCTGGGGAAGTCTGGAAAGTGCATCAGCTATGACATTATCTGATCCTTTAATGTGTTCAATTTCAAAATCGTATTCTTGTAGTATCATGGCCCATCTGGCTAATCTATTGTGTAATAGTCTGCATGACATCAAAAAGCTAAGTGCCTGATGATCACAGAAGACTCTTGTATGTTTGCCAAAGATATAATGATGAAACTTTTTGAATGCCCAAACAATTGCAAGAAGTTCTAACTCTGTGGTTGAATATCGACGTTCGCACTCAGTGAGCGTGCGACTAGCAAAACTGATGACTTTTAGGGACTGTGGATCCAGATTATTTGAAATTTGGAACAAACACGCCCCAACCCCAAAATTTGACGAGTCCGTAACAATACAGAAATCCTGTGACATGTCAGGGTGGTTTAATATGTCTGAGTTAACAAGGGCTTGTTTAATTTTGTCAAAGTCTTGCTGACACTGTTCTGTCCAATTCCAAGGGTTGTTTTTTCGAAGAAGTGAAAGAAGAGCAGTACTATTGAGTAGTTGTTGTGGCACAAAGCGCCGAAAAAATGAACATAAACCGTAGAAGGCTTTTAATAGCTTCCTATTGTGAGGTGCAGGAAAATTTTGAATTGCTTTAATTTTTTCAGGGTCAGGAACAATGCCCGTGGGTGAGATAATGTGCCCAAGAAATTTGATTTCAGTTTTAACAAACTTAGATTTTTTCAAGTTGACAGTTACTCCAGATGACAGAAATTTATCTAACACTCTTTCAAGTAGGATGACATGTTCTTCCCATGTAGAAGTAGCAACAAGTATGTCATCAACGTAAACTGTAATATTATCTAGTAATTACGGACCAAGTACTGTATCAATTGCTGTGATAAAGACACCAGAACTCACATTTAGACCAAAAGGCAGTACCTTAAATTGGTACGATCGTCCTGAGAAAATGAAGGCAGTATATTTACGAGACTCTTCTGTTATAGGAACCTGCCAATATGATGCTCTAAGATCAAAACTGGATAGATATTTGACTCCATAGAACTTCTGAAGCTGTTCTTCTAGGTTTTCTGGCCTAGTTCTAACTGGAATGATAATCTTATTGATTTGACGTGCATCAAGCACAAGACGAACAGACCCATCTGATTTAAAAATTGCAAGAAGAGGACTGGAATACTGTGACATTGAAGGTTCTATTATGTTCCATCTAAGCATACGGTTAATTTCTGCTTTGACAGCTGGTTGTTTTGCCCAAGGTATAGAATATGTTTGCCTACAGAATGCTTCATGAGGCTTAACTTGCATGTTATACTGATATGTCCTAATTATACCTGGCCTTTTGTCAAATACTCGTATGTACTTGTGTAGCAAGTGGAGAAGTTGTTGTCTCTGACTATCTGTGGCGTTAGTGGATTCGTTAACTTTTTGAACTATAGATTCAAGAGATTCATTTTCAGATTCCTGAATACCAGTATAATTTTCAAATTGCATTTGATTAACAGTGACTTGCTTCAACCTAACAGAGTTACAAGATTTTTTTGGTGTCACTTCCTTCTTAGTCAGATTCAAAATGCAGACACAGTGGTTTACTGTCAAATAACATTTACCTTCCTTAAAATCTAATTTTGCTTCTCGACTTTGAAGATATTCTAAACCAAGTGTACAGTCTTCTATGACAGCATCTACTACAAGGAATGAGCAAGTATCAATTTCATCACAGATTTGTAGTTGAACGAGTGTTTGTAACTTAACTGGCTTAAATTTTCACCTACTGCACCGATGATTTTGCAGTTCTGTACAGGAAAGGTAGGTAACCTCTGAATGTTGTTTATGCGTTTAAATAGACTGTAAGACAATACATTAACAGTTGCGCCAGTGTCAACTAAAATCGATGTAGGTATGTCTCCTACTGTTATTAAGATGTGTGCTTGACAGGCAACTATAGGTACTTTGTTTTGTTGTGTTTGTTCCTGGAGTAGCTCTTCCCTGATATCGATTCCTTTATTGTAACGCAGCATATTTACTGTGAGAATTGTGCCCTCACTGCCTCTGTCGCTCAATGTCGGAGGGCAAGACACGAGCCGATTTAGTTTGACGTCTGCGTCCCGTTGGAATGTCTTTGAGGTCGATTTAAGGTTTCTGTCACGTCAGTTATAGTCACGGTCGATTCATTTTGTGTCCAGTTTGTTTGATCTGTACTGTCAGTCGTCATCGTTGCTACTGGTATTTGATTGACTTTTGGTTGTTGTGCAGGAGTAGTAGAAAAGTTCGGAATTTGTTGATTACCGTTATTGTTTGGAAAAAAATTTCTGTTTCTGTTATTATTATTGTAGTAGTTTCCATTACGCCAGAGCGGTTGTGTGTTACCATTATATTGGTTAGGGAAAGTAGCTGCATTGTTATTGAAATTATTATTATTGTGATTGAAGTAGCCCGGATTAAATCTGTTGTCACGACGGCGTCGGTAATACTGACCGCCGTTAGGTACGTTTCGTACTGCGTTTCCACTGTTTACTCCACTAGTCACTTGTTGCATTTGCGGCTGTCCGGTATTGCTAATAAATGACTGTTGCGGTAACATCTGTGGAGGGCGTGACATGTTTTGATTATTAGGCTGCGGCTGGCTGACATGAATCAGCTGATTACTAGGATAGTTGAAGTAATTATTTGCGTTACCGTACCTGTAACTATTATTTCTTGCTCGGTCATCTTCAAAGATTGAATCTAGTGTGTCCACCTCAGTGAGAAAAGTTTCTAAGTTTTGTGTTGAAACGTGTGCTAGTTGCAACCGCAACCGTGTAGGCAATTTGTTTATTAATACGCGTAGTACTTCCCTGTGCGGGAGGGGGTCATCAAAGAATTTAGCTTTGTTTACGTACTTCTCGAAATATCTCCGCAGACTCCCGTTTCGTTCATTGAAAGGTTGCGGATTATAAACTTCATTTCGAAACCTTTCTTGCACAGCAGGCGACCAAAAGGTGGCTAAAAATGCCCGTTCGAACTCACCATAAGTTTCACAACTCTGTAGGGCTTCTGCAGCCCAGATTCCCGCTTCACCTTGAATGTATCCGACAACAAATCTTATCTTTCTTTTTTCGGACTACGATTCAGGTAATAAACCTCTAAATGATTGCAGGAAAATGACTGGGTGCACAGTACGGTTCTCATTAATAAAGATTTGAAATTGGTGGTGCTTTATCATACTTTCGTCAAGTTCTTCGGCAGTAGCATGATTTCGTGGTGAATAAGAGGGGGGTATGTTTGATTTCATTTCCCTACCTAGTCGATCAAGGTCATTAGAGGTCGTCAAGCAAAAGTCAGTCTGCGTCCTGTCTGACGTCAAATTGTTAGATGTACCCGGATTATATGGAGAGCGTGGAATATTTGTTGCAATTCTGGGAGATTTCCAATCATGGAGCACATTTGTCACGGGTTCATTTGGCCTAGATTGTGTCATCTGCGTATTTAAAATTGATTTCACGTCTGTAAGATCTTTTTGTAAAGCTTTAACAGTATTTCCATGTTTTTCATACACTTGAGTAGCAACTTCTTGAATTACAGTGGTTAATTCTGCGTCTATCTTTTCATTCAACTTCGCTTCTGTATTAGATAAGAATTGTTGTACCCTATCATGATTTTCTTTGACTATGTTTTCTGCTTGACTCGTAATTCTCGTAACAGTTGTTTCCAAGTTTTCTGGTTGAATTTTAAGCTGTGTAAGATTCTGTGTGAGACTGTCTATAGCTGTTGGTAATGTTTTAACGGTTTCTTTACAATTAGTTACATCATCGACTACAGAAGAGATTTTTGCATCTACTGTGTCCATGATTTGATCCACTACTTTGTTTTGTACTTCAGAAAACTTACCATTGATAACCTGTTCGACTTTGAGTATCTGTGCGTCTATCTGTTTGTTTACTTCCTCAAAAATAATTGAGGGTAAATTTTGTTGTACTGATTCTAGATTTTTAAATCTCGACTCAAATTCATCCCGAGTTATCATTTGAGCTGCGATTTGATTTTGCTGTTCCTCTAGTCTGTCTAATTGCTGCTTCGTGGAATTTTGCAACAGTTCCAAATCATGTTTCGTGTTGGCCTGCAAATGATTAATTTGATCGGTCAAGCCTGAAATCTGATTGTTTGTAGCATGTGGATGTTTGTAAATTGTTAATTTGTTGCGACATGTTCGCATGTATAGCATTCGTAGATGCTTGCAATTTGTTTAGTTCGTCTTTAGTAGATGTTTGTAAATTGTTAATTTGTTGCGACATGTTAGCAAATAATATCTCAAATCGTTTTAACCAATCTTCTTGCGGATTTTCAGATTGGTGTACTGTCTGTGTGGGAAAATCTGTTACGTATGATGTGGTTGCAAGATTTTCCTCCACTATGTGTGGAATCATTTCAATTGATCTCGCAGCCACATTATTTTCAACATTTTGCGCGGGCTGTGAAACATTAGTGTTTTGTTCTGACTCCATTGTAGTAATTTGTCTACGGGTTTTAACCATACTAATAAATTATCAAAAATTTGGAATAGTGTGGGGAACCTACACACTTCACACGCAAAAAAATTTCTTTTATCAGCACTGTTGAGAAACAATTAAATCACTATTAATATTCGTCAGACGCATGCAAGACGCTTCGAGTGAGAGACAAGCGAGGATCGCTTTGTTATATCGATTTAGCAGCCATGTTGGCCATTTTTCTAACTTGTGATTTAAAATAAATATCTGACTACAAAAGAAATTTTGAAAATAGATTTTTGCTAATAGAATGAGGTACTGGATCGGAGATTGCGTACTTGCGAAAGTAGAAAGCACCAAATAAGCGAAATAATCAGTCTGTCCTTACCTGTGTTGCAATTTTCATTGTTGGCTGCAGTTGAATTTCTCGTGATCGGGTGTGGCTCCAAATTTATATTTTATTATTCTCCGGGGTAGTAATTATGGTTTTCACATCACAATCGGTCAGCAGTTGTTCATGAAAAATAAACACATTATACAGATTAGATATCATACATTGGTGAATGATTACAAATATAAAAAAAAATTCAAACAATGGTATAATTAATTCACATAAAATTACATTTTTTTTTACAACGAATCGAAGTCCTGTCACGGTCGCCAATTCTTATGTAATGTTACTTTTTTCTTTTTTATTATCACTGGTGTTGTCAAAAGATCAAGGTTGAAAACCGGAATTGAAATTTAAATAACCGTAAGATCAGCAATGAATATTAATTTTTGAAATGGTTATCAGTTCTCAGTAGCAATGTAAGTTAAAAATTACGACAACACCAGAAAGCACCATTACATAAGAAAATAGTGGAATAAGTTACCTGGTATGCATTCATTGGTGGAAGCTGTGACACTGCAGTTGAACCTGTGTGAATTGATTAATATCTTCGTTCTCGTAAACTGATGCTTGGTTTCATGACTATTAATTATTAAAGTTTTAAGACCGTGTGTAATTTTGATCACTATTGTTATCGAAAGTTAAAGAAATTATCAGACTTCGCTTTTAACAGAATGAAGAATTCCTGCAGGCATTGGTGGTGGTTGAGAGGCATGGGGAAATGCGTTTAATGGGAGTGTGTGTTTGAGGTTCAAATTCTATAATCAAACCCCTGGAGGCTGCATATTGGCACAACATGGGAGATAGGGACGATTGGAATCATTTTCCAATGCACATGTGTGGCTGATGTTCAAAATCCTTCCTAAAGCCCCAGGAGACATATTGGTGCTTCAGTTTGTGGGAGGGACAAGGAATACATCATGCAATGCTCATGCATCACTGAGGTTCAAATATACCTCTCAGCCCCCAGGAGGCAGCATTTTGCAATTCGGCGGTTGGGAGGGGCGACGCGAAACACGTTGCATTGCGCATGTGTGGTTGAGGTTCAAATTCTATAATGAACGCACTGGAGGCTGCATATCGGCACTCCCATGGGAGATAGGGACGAGTGGAATCGTGTTGCAATGCGAATGTCTGGTTGATGTTCAGATTCCATCCTGAAGCCTCTGGAGGCACATTGGTGCTTCCATTTGAGGGAAGGACAAAGGTATATGTCTTGCAATGCGCATGCATCGCTGAGGTTCAAATATACGTCTGAAACCCCAGGAGGCAGCATATTGCAATTCGGCGGTTGGGAGGGGTGTGGGGTAACGCATTGCATTGCGCATGTGTGGTCAAGGTTCATTTTCTATAATCAACCCCCTGGAGTCTGCATATTGGCACTGCCATGGGAGATAGAGAATTGTGGAATCATGTTGCAATGCGCATGTATGGCTGATGTTCAAATTCCATCCTAAAGCCCCTGGAGGCATATTGGTGCGTCCGTTTGATGGAGGGACAAAGGGATACGTTTTGCAATGTGCATGCGTCTCTGAGATTCAAATATACTTCTGAACCCCCAGGATGCAGCATATTGCAAATCGGCGGTTGGGAGAGGCGTGGGAAAACACTTTGCATTGCGTGTGAGTGTTTGAGGCTAAAATTCAATAATGAAGCCACTGGATGCTGCATATCGGCCCTCCCATGGGAGATACGGACGAGTGGAATCGTGTTGCAATGCGCATGTCTGGTTGATGTTCAAATTCCATCCTGAGCCTCTGGGGGCACATTGGTGCTTCCATTTGAGGGAGGGACAAAGGAAAACGTCTTGCAATGAGCATGCGTCGCTGAGGTTCAAATATACTTCTCAACCCTGAAGAGGCAGCATTTTGCAATTCGGATGTTGGGAGGGGCGTGGGGAAACGCAATGCGTTGCACATGTGTGGTTGAGGTTCAAATTCTCTAATGAACCCCCTGGAGGTTGCATATTGGCACTCCCATGGGAGATAGGGACGAATGGAATCGTGTTGCAATGCGCATGTGTGGCTGATGTTCAAATTCCATCCTGAAGCCCCTGGAGATATATTGGTGCTTCCGTTTGAGGGAGGGACAAAGGAATACGTCTTGCAATGCGCTTGCGATGCTGAGGTTCAAAAATACATCTGAACCCCCAGGAGGCAGCTAATTGCAATTCGGAGGTTTGGGAGGGGCATGGGGAAACGTGATGCATTGCACATGTGTGGATCACGTTCAAATTCTATAATGAACCCCCTGGAGCTTGCATATTGACACAACATGGGAGATAGGGACGATTGGAATCAATTTCCAATGCGCATGTGTGGCTGATGTTCAAAATCCTTCCTAAAGCCCCTGGAGACATATTGGTGCTTCTGTTTGAGGGAGGGACAAAGGAATACGTCATGCAATGCTCATGCGTCGCTGAGGTTCAAATATACCTCTCAGCCCCCAGGAAGCAGCATTTTGCAATTCGGCGGTTGGGAGGGGCGACGCAAAATGCGTTGCATTGCGCATGTGTGGTTCAGGTTGAAATTCTATAATGAACGCACTGGAGGCTGCACATCGGCACTCCCATGGGAGATAGGGACGAGTGGAATCGTGTGCAATGCGCATGGCTGGTTGATGTTCAGATTCCATCCTGAAGCCTCTGGAGGCACATTGGTGTTTGCACTTGAGGGAGGGACAAAGGAAAACGTCTTGCAATGCGCATGCGTCGCTGAGGTTCAAATATACTCTGGAACCCCCAGGAGGCAGCATATTGCTATTTGGCGTTTGGAAGGAACGGGGAAAACGCATTGCATTGCACATGTGTGGTTGAGATTCAAATTCTATTATGAACACCCTGGAGGCTGCATGTTGGTACTCCCATGGGAGATACGGACGAGTGGAATCGTGTTGCAATGTGCATGTGTGGCTGATGTTAAAATTCCATCCTAAAGCCCCTGGAGGCATATTAGTGCTTCCATTTGAGGGAGGGACAAAGGAATACGTCTTGCAATGCGCATGTGTTGCTGATGTTCAAATATACTTCTGAACCCCCAGGAGGCAGCATATTGCAATTCGGCGGGTGGGAGGGGCATGGGAAAATTCGTTTCTTCGCGCATGTGTGGTTGAGGTTCAAATTCTATAATCAACTGCCTGGCTGCTGCCTATTGGCACTCATATGTGAGACAGCGACAAGTGGAAACATGACCCAATGCGAATGTGTGGCTGATGTTCAACTACCATCCTAAAGCCCCTGGAGGCATATCGGTGCTTCCGTTTGAGTGAGGCACAAAGGAATATGTCTTGCAATGCGCATGCGTCGCTGAGGTTCAAATATATTTCTGAACCACCAGGAGGCAGCATATTGCAATTCGGCGGTTGGTTGGGCGTGGGGTAACGCGTTGCATTGTGCATGTGTGGTTGAGGTTCAAATATATATTAAACCACTGGAGGCTGCATATTGGCAATGCCATGGGAGATAGGGACTTGTGGAATCTTGTTGCAATGCGCATGTGTGGCTGATGTTCAAATTCCATCCTTAAGCCCCTGCAGGCATAATGGTGCTTCTGTTTGAGGGGGGGACAAAGGAATATGTCTTGCAATGCGCATGCGTCGCTGAGGTTCAAATATACTTCTGGACCCCCAGGAGGCAGCATATTGCAATTCGGCAGTTGGGAGGGGCATTGGGAAATTCGTTGCTTCGCGCATGTGTGCTTGAGGTTCCTATTCTATAATCAACTGCCTGGAGGCTGCCTATTGGAACTCATATTTGAGACAGGGACGAGTGGAAACATGATCCAATGCGCATGTGTGGCTGATGTTCATCTTCCATCCTAAAGCCACTGGAGGTATATTGGTGCTTCCATTTGAGGGAGTGACAAAGGAATACGTCTTGCAATGCTCATGTGTTGCTGAGGTTCAAATATACTCCTGAACCGCCCAGGAGGCAGCATATTGCAAGTCGGAAGTTGGGATGGGCGTGGGAAATTTCGTTGCTTCACGCATTAGTGGTGGGGGTTCAAATACTATAATGAACCCCCTGAAGCCTGCATATTTGCACTCCCATGGGAGATAAGGACGAGTAGAATCGTGTTGCAATGCAGATGTGTGGCTTATGTTCAAATTCCATCCTGAAGCCCCTGTAGGCATATTGGTGCTTCTGTTTGAGGGCGGGACAAAGGAATATGTCTTGCAATGCGCATGCATCGCTCAGGTTCAAATATACTTCTGGACCCCCACGAAAAAGCATATTGGAATTCGGCGGTTGGTAGGAGCGTAGGGAAACGCTTTGCGTTGCACATGTGTGGATGAGGTTCAAATACTATAATGAACCCCCTGGAGGCTGCATATTGGATTTCCCGTGGGAGATAGGGACGAGTGGAATCGTGTTGCAATGCGAATGTCTGGTTGATGTTCAAATTCCATCCTGAAGCCTCTGGAGGCACATTGGTGCTTCTATGTGAGGGAGGGACAAAGGAAAACGTCTTGCAATGCCCGTGCGTCGCTGAGGTTCAAATATATTTCTGAACCCCCAGGAGACAGCATCTTGCAATTCGGTGGTTTGGAAGGAGCGTGGGGAATCGCTTTGCATTGCACATTTGTGGTTGAGGTTCAAATTCTATAGTGAACCCCCTGGAGGCTGCATGTTGGCACTCCCATGGGAGATAGGGACGAGTGGAATCATGTTGCAATGCCCATGTGTGGCTGATGTTCAAATTCCATCCTAAAGCCCCTGGAGGCATATTGGTGCATCCGTTTGAGGGAGGGACAAAGGAATACGTCTTGCAATGCGCATGCGTCGTTGAGGTTCAAATATACTTCTGAACCCCCCAGGAGGCAGCATATTGCATATCGGAAGTTGGGAGGGGCGTGGGGAAATTCGTTGCTTGGCACATGTGTGGTTGAGGTTTACATTCTGTAATGAATCCCCTGAAGGCTGCATATTTGCTCTGCCATGGGAGATAAGGACGAGTGGAATCGTGTTGCAATGCGCATGTGTGGCTGATGTTCAAATTGCAATCTAAAGCCCCTGGAGGCATATTGGTGCTTCCGTTTGAGGGGGGCACAAAGAATACGTCTTGCAATGCGCATGCGTCACTGAGGTTCAAATATACTTCTGAACCCGCAGGAGGCAGCATATTGCAATTCAGCGGTTGGGATGGGCGTGGGGAAATACGTTAAATTGTGCAGGTGTGATTGTGGTTCGAATTCTTTAGTGAAAACCCTGGAGGCTGCATTTTGGCACTCCCATTTGAGATAGGGAAGAGTGGAATCATGTTGCAATGCGCATGTGTGTCTGATATTCAAATTCCATCCTAAAACCCCTGGAGGCATATTGGTGCATCCATTTGAGTGAGGGACAAACAATACGTCTTGCAATGCGCATGTGTCGCTGTGGTTTAAATATACTTCTGAACCCTCAGGAGGCAGCATATTGCAATTCGGCGGTTGGGAGGGACATGGGAAAATTCATTGCTTCGCGCATGTGTGGTTGAGGTTCTCCCATGGGTGTGCCGATATACAGGCCCCAGAAGGTTCATTATGGAATTTGAATCTCAACCACACATGCGCAATGCAATGCGCTTCCCCACGCCCCTCCCAAACGCCGAATTGCAATATGCTGTTTCCAGGGCCTGGGGGTTGAGAGGTATATTTGGACGAATGGAATCGTGTTGCAATGCGTATGTGTGGCTGATGTTGAAATTCCATCCTAAAGCTCATGGAGGCATATTGATGCTTCCACTTGAGGGAGTGACAAAGGAATTCGTCTTGCAATGTGCATGTGTCACTGAGGTTCAAATATACTTCTGAATCCCTAGGAGGCAGCATATTGCTATTTGGCGGTTGGGAGGGGCGTGGGGTAATGCGTTGCATTGCGCAGGTGTGGTTGACGTTCAAATTCTATAATGAACACCCTGGAGGCTGCCTATTGGCACTACAATTGGAGATAGGGATGAGTAGATTCGTGTTGCAATGTGCATGTCTGGTTGATGTTCAAATTCCGTCCTGAAGCCTCTTCAGGCACATTGGTACTTCAACTTGAGGGAGGAACAAAGGAAAACGTCTTGCAATGCGCATGTGTCGCTGAGGTTCAAATATACTTCTGAACCCCCAGGAGGCAGCATATTGCGATTCGGCGGTTGGAAGGAGCGTGGGGAAACGCTTTGCATTGCACATGTGTGGTTGAGGTTCAACTTCTATAGAGAACCCCCTGGAGGCTGCATATTGGCACACCATGCGAGAGATGGATGAGTGGAATCGTGTTGCAATGCACATGTGTGGCTGATGAACAAATTCCATCCTAAAACCCCTGGACGCATATTGGTGCTTTCATTTGAGGGAGTGACAAAGGAATACGTCTTGCAATGTGCATGTGTTGCTGAGGTTCAAATATATTCCTGAACCCACAGGAGTGAGCATATTGCAAGTCGGAAGTTGGGAGGGGCGTGGGGAAATTCCTTGCTTCGCGCATGTGTGGTTGAGGTTCAAATTCTATAATGAACCCCCTGGAGGCTGCATTTTGGCACTGCCTTGGGCGATAGGGACTTGTGGAATCATGTTGAAATGCGCTTGTGTCGCTGAGGTTCAAATATACTTCTGAACCCCAGGAGGCAGCATATTGCAATTCGGCGGTTAAAAGGAGCGTGGAGAAATGCTTTGCATTGCACATGTTTGGTTGATGTTCAAATTCTATAATGATCCCCCTGGAGGCTGCATATCGGCACTCCCATGGGAGAAGGGGTCGAGTGGAATCGTGTTGCAATGCGCATGTCTTGTTGATGTTCAACTTCCATCCTGAAGCCCCTGGAGGCATACTGGTGCTTCCGTTTGAAGGAGGGACAAAGGAATACGTCTTGCAATGTGCATGTGTTGCTGAGGTTCAAATATATTCCTGAACCCACAGGAGTGAGCATATTGCAAGTCGGAAGTTGGGAGGGGCATGGGGAAATTCCTTGCTTCGCGCATGTGTGGTTGAGGTTCAAATTCTATAATGAACCCCCTGGAGGCTGCATTTTGGCACTGCCTTGGGCGATAGGGACTTGTGGAATCATGTTGAAATGCGCTTGTGTCGCTGAGGTTCAAATATACTTCTGAACCCCAGGATTCAGCATATTGCAATTCGGCGGTTAAAAGGAGCGTGGAGAAATGCTTTGCATTGCACATGTTTGGTTGATGTTCAAATTCTATAATGATCCCCCTGGAGGCTGCATATCGGCACTCCCATGGGAGAAAGGGGCGAGTGGAATCGTGTTGCAATGCGCATGTCTTGTTAATGTTCAACTTCCATCCTGAAGCCCCTGGAGGCATACTGGTGCTTCCGTTTGAAGGAGGGACAAAGGAATACGTCTTGCAATGTGCATGTGTTGCTGAGGTTCAAATATATTCCTGAACCCCACAGGAGGCAGCATATTGCAAGTCGGAAGTTGGGAGGGGCGTGGGGAAATTCCTTGCTTCGCGCATGTGTGCTTGAGATTCAAATTCTATAATGAACTTTGTGGAGGCTAAATATCGGCACTCCGATGGGAGATAGGGACGAATGGAATCGTGTTGCAATTCGCATATGTGGCTTATGTTCAAATTCCGTCCTTAAGCCTCTGCAGGCATATTGGTGCTTCTGTTTGCGGGAGGGACAAAAGAATGTGTCTTGCAATGCGCATGCGTCGCTGAGGTTCAAATATACTTCCGGACCCCCAGGAAAAAGCATATTGGAATTCGGCTGTTGGAAGGAGCATGGGGAAACGCTTTCCATTGAACATGTGTGGATGACGTTCAAATTCTATAATGAACCCCCTGGACGCTGCATATTGGCACTGCCATGGGATTTAGGGACGAGTGGATTCGTGTTGCAATGCGCATGTATGGTTGATGTTCAAATTCCATCCTGAAGCCCCTGGAGGCACAATGGTTCTTCCATTTGAGAGAGGGACAAAGGAAAACATCTTGCAATGGCCGTGCGTCGCTGAGGTTCAAATATACTTCTGAACCCCCAGGAGGAACCATATTGCATTTCGGCGGTTGGAAGGAGCGTGGGGAAACGGCTTGCATTGCACATGTGTGGTTGAGGTTTAAATTCTATAATGAACAACCCTGGAGAATGCATGTTGGCACTCCCATGCGAGATAGGGACGAGTCGAATCGTGTTGGAATGCGCGTGTGTGGCTGATGTTCAAATTCCATCCTAAAGCCCCAGGAGGCATATTAGTGCTTGCATTTGAGGGAGGGAAAAAGGAATACGTCTTGCAATGCGCATGCGTCGCTGAGGTTCAATTATACTTCTGGACCCCCCGGAGGCAGCATATTGGAATTCGGCGTTTGGAAGGAGTGTGGGGAAACGCTTTGCATTGCACATGTGTGGAAGATGTTCAAATTCTATAATGAACACCCTAGAGGCTGCATATTGGCACTTCCATGGGATTTAGGGACGAGTGGATTCGTGTTGCAATGCGCATGTATGGTTGATGTTCAAATTCCATCCTGAAGCCCCTGGAGGCACAATGGTTCTTCCATTTGAGAGAGGGACAAAGGAAAACATCTTGCAATGGCCGTGCGTCGCTGAGGTTCAAATATACTTCTGAACCCCCAGGAGGAACCATATTGCATTTCGGCGGTTGGAAGGAGCGTGGGGAAACGGCTTGCATTGCACATGTGTGGTTGAGGTTTAAATTCTATAATGAACAACCCTGGAGAATGCATGTTGGCACTCCCATGCGAGATAGGGACGAGTCGAATCGTGTTGGAATGCGCGTGTGTGGCTGATGTTCAAATTCCATCCTAAAGCCCCAGGAGGCATATTAGTGCTTGCATTTGAGGGAGGGAAAAAGGAATACGTCTTGCAATGCGCATGCGTCGCTGAGGTTCAATTATACTTCTGGACCCCCCGGAGGCAGCATATTGGAATTCGGCGTTTGGAAGGAGTGTGGGGAAACGCTTTGCATTGCACATGTGTGGAAGATGTTCAAATTCTATAATGAACCGCCTGGAGGCTGCATATTGGCATTCCCATGGAAGATAGGGACGAGTGGAATCGGGTTGCAATGCGCATGTGTGGCTGATGTTCAAATTCCATCCTAAAGCCCCTGGAGGCATATTGATGCGTCCATTTCAGTGAGGGACAAAGGAATACGTCTTGGAACGTGCATGTGTCGCTGAGGTTCAAATACACTTCTGAATCCCCAGGAGGCAGCATATTGCAATTCGGCTGTTGGGAGGGGTATGGGGAAATTCGTTGCTTCGCGCATGTGTGCTTGAGGTTCAAATTCTATAATACACCGCCTGGAGGCTGCCTATTGGCACACATATGGGAGACAGGGACGAATGGATACATGATCCAATGTGCATGTGTGGCTGATGTTCAAGTTCCATTCTAAAGCCCCTGGAGGCGTATTAGTGCTTCCGTTTGAGGGATGGACAAAGGAATTTGTCTTGCAATGCGCATGCGTCGGTGGGGTTCACATATACTTCTGAACCCACAGGAGGCAGCATATTGCAATTTTGCGGTTGGGGGGCGTGGGGAAACGCGTTGCATTGCGCATGTGTGTTTCAGGTTCAAATTCTGTAGAGAAGCCCCTGGAGGCTGCATATTGGCACACCATGGGAGATACGGATGAGTGGAATCGTGTTGCAATGCACATGTGTCCCTGATGTTCAAATTCCATCCTAAAGCCCATGGAGGCATATTGGTGCTTCAATTTGAGGGAGTGACAAAGGAATACGTCTTACAATGAGCATGCGTCGCTGAGGTTCAAATATACTCCTGAAACCCCAGGAGGCAGAAAATTGCAAGTCGGCAGTTGGGAGGGGCGTGGGGAAATTCGTTGCTTCGCGCATGTGTGGTTGAGGTTCAAATTCTATAATGAACCCCCAGGAGGCAGCATATTGGAATTCGGCGGTTGGAAGGAGCGTGGGGAAACGCTTTAGACTGCACATGTGTGGAAGATGTTCAAATTCTATAATGAACACCCTAGAGGCTGCATATTGGCATTCCCATGGGAGATAGGGACGAGTGGAATAGTGTTGCAATGCGCATGTGTGGCTGATGTTCAAATTGCATCCTATAGCCCCTGGAGGCATATTGGAGCTTCCGTTTGAGGGAGTGACAAAGGAATAAGTCTTGCAATGCGCATGCGTCGCTGAGGTTCAAATATACATCTTAACCCCCAGGAGGCAGCATTTTCCAATACGGCGGTTGGGAGGGGCAACGCGAAACGTGTTGCATTGCGCATGTGTGGTTGAGGTTCAATTTCTATAATGAACCCCCTGGAGTCTGCATATCGGCACTCCCATGGGAGATTGGGACGAGTGGAATTGTGTTGCAATGCGCATGTCTGGTTGATGTTCAAATTCCATCCTGAAGCCTCTGGAGGCACATTGGTGCTTCCGTTTGAGGGAGGCACAAAGGAATACGTCTTGCAATGCGCATGTGTCACTGAGGTTCAAATATACTTCTGAACCCCAAAGAGGCGGAGGTTAAAATTCTATAATGAACCCCCTGGAGGCTGCATATTGGCACTCCCATGGAAGATAGGGACAAGTGGAATCATGTTGCAATGTGCATGTGTGGCTGATGTGTAAATTCCATCCTAAAGCCCCTCGAGGCATATTGGTGCTTCCGTTTGAGGGAGTGACTAAGGAATACGTCTTCCACTGCGCATGCGTCGCTGAGGTTCAAATATACCTCTTAACCCCCAGGTGGCAGGATTTTGCAATTCGGGAGGGGCGATGCGAAACGCTTTGCATTGAACGTGTATTTGAGGTTCAAATTCTATAATGAACCCTCTGGAGGCTGCATATTGGCACTCCCATGGGAGATAGAGACGAGTGGAAATGTGTTGCAATGTGCATTTGTGGCTGATGTTCAAATTGCATCCTATAGCCCCTGGAGGCATATTGGTGCTTCCGTTTGAGGGGGCACAAAGGAATACGTCTTGCAATGTGCATGCGTCTCTGCGGTTCAAATGTACTTCTGAACCCGCAGGAGGCAGCATATTGTAATTCGGCGGGTGAGATGGGCGTGGGGAAACGCGTTAAATTGAGCAGGTGTGGTTGTGGTTCAAATTCAATAATGAACCCTCTGGAGGCTGCATATTGGCACTGCCTTGGGAGATAGGGACTTGTGGAATCGTGTTGCAATGCGCATGTGTGGCTGATATTCCAATTCCATCCTAAACCCCCTGGAGGCATATTGGTGCTTCGTTCGAGGGATGTACAAAGGAATACGTTCATTAGATGGAAGTTGGGAAGTGCGTGGGGAAATTCGTTGCTTCGCGCATGTGTGGTTGAGGATCAAATTCTATAATGAATCTTCAGGAGTCTGCATATCGGCACTCCCATGGGAGATACGGACGAGTTGAATCGTGTTGCAGTTCGCAAGTGTGGCACATGTTCAAAATCCATCCTGAAGCCCCAGCAGGCATATTGGTGCTTTTGTTTGAGGGAGGCACAAAGGAATACGTCTTGCAATGCGCATGTGTCGCTGAGGGTCAAATATACTCCTGAATCCCCAGGAGGCAGCATATTGCATTTCGGCGGTTGGGAGGGACGTGGGGTAACATTTTGCATTGCGCATGTGTGGTTGAGGTTCAAATTCTATAATGAACACCCTGGTGGCTGCATATTGGCACTCCCATGGAAGATAGGAACGAGTGGAATCGTGTTGCAATGCGCATGTGTGGGTGATATGTAAATTCCATCCTAAAGCCCCTGGAGGCATATTGGTGCTTCCGATTGAGGGAGTGACAAAGGAATAAGTCTTGCAATGCGCATGCGTCGCTGAGGTTCAAATATACATCTTAACCCCCAGGAGGCAGCATTTTGCAATACGGCGGTTCGGAGGGGCGACGCGAAACGCGTTGCATTGCACATGTGTGGTTGAGGTTCAAATTCTATAATGAACCCCCTGGAGGCTGCATATTGGCACTCCCATGGAAGATAGGGACAACTGGAATCATGTTGCAATGTGCATGTGTGGCTGATGTGTAAATTCCATCCTAAAGCCCCTGGAGGCATATTGGTGCTTCCGTTTGAGGGAGTGACTAAGGAATAAGTCTTGCACTGCGCATGCGTCGCTGAGGTTCAAATATACCTCTTAACCCCCACGAGGCAGGATTTTGCAATTCGGCGGTTGGGAGGACGATGCGAATCGCGTTGCATTGCGCATGAGTGGTTGAGGATTAAATTTTATAATGAACCTTCTGGAGGCTGCATATCGGAACTCCCATGGGAGATAGGGACGAGTGGAATCATGTTGCAATTCGCATATGTGGCTGATGTTCAGATTCCATCCTGAAGCCCCTGCAGGCATATTGGTGCTTCTGTTTGAGAGAGGGACAAAGGAATATGACTTGCAATGCGCATGCGTCGCTGAGGTTCAAATATACTTCTGGACGCCCAGGAGGCAGCATATTGGAATTCGGCGGTTGGAAGGAGCGTGGGGAAACGCTTTGGACTGCACATGTGTGGAAGATGTTCAAATTCTATAATGAACCCCCTGGAGGCTGCATATTGGCATTCCCATGGGAGATAGGGACGGGTGGAATCGTTCTGCAATGCGCATGTGTGGCTGATGTTCAAATTCCATCCTAAAGCCCCTGGAGGCATATTGATGCGTCCATTTCAGTGAGGGACAAAGGAATACGTCTTGCAATGTGCATGTGTCGCTGAGGTTCAAATATACTCCTGAAACCCCAGGAGGTAGCATATTGCAATTCGGCGGTTGGGAGGGGCATGGGGAAATTCGTTGCTTCGCGCATGTGTGGTTGAGGTGCAAATTCTATAATCAACCGCCTGGAGGCAGCCTATTGGTCCTCATATTGGAGACAGGGACGAGTGGAAACATGATCCAATGCGCATGTGTCGCTGATGTTCAAGTTCCATCCTAAAGCCTCTGGAGGCATATTATTGCTTCCATTTGAGGGATGGACAAAGAAATATATCTTGCAATGCGCATGTGTCACTGAGATTAAAATATACCTCTTAACCCCCACGAGGCAGCATTTTGCAATACGGCGGTTGGGAGGGGCGATGCGAAACACGTTGCATTGCGCATGTGTGGTTAAGGTTCAAATTCTATAATGAACCCCCAGGAGGCAGCATATTGGAATTCGGCGGTTGGAAGGAGCGTGGGGAAACGCGTTGCATTGTGCATGTGAGGTTGAGGTTCATATTCTATAATGAATCTTCTGGAGCCTGCATATCGGCACTCCCATGGGAGATAGGGACGAGTGGAATCGTGTTGCAATTCGCAAGTGTGGCTCATGTTCAAAATCCATCCTGAAGCCCCAGCAGGCATATTGGTTCTTCTGTTTGAGGGAGGGACAAAGGATTACGTCTTGCAATGCGCATGTGTCGCTAAGGTTTAAATATACTCCTGAACACCCAGGATTCTGCATATTGCATTTCGGTGGTTGGGAGGGACGTGGGGTAACATGTTGCATTGCGCATGTGTGGTTTAGGTTCAAATTCTATAATGAACCCCTTGGGGGCTGCATATTGGCACTCCCATGGATGATAGGGACGAGTGGAACCGTGTTGCAATGCGCATGTGTGGCTGATGTGTAAATTCCATCCTAAAGCCCCTGGAGGCATATTGGAGCTTCCGTTTGAGGGAGTGACAAAGGAATAAGTCTTGCAATGCGCATGCGTCGCTGAGGTTCAAATATACCTCTTAACCCCCAGGACGGATATTTTGCAATACGGCGGTTGGGAGGGGCAACGCAAAACGCGTTGCATTGCGCATGTGTGGTTGAGGTTCAATTTCTATAATGAACCCCCTGGAGTCTGCATATCGGCACTCCCATGGGAGATTGGGACGAGTGGAATTGTGTTGCAATGTGCATGTGTGGCTGATGTTCAAATTGCATCCTATAGCCCCTGGAGGCATATCGGTGCTTCCGCTTGAGGGAGGCACAAAGGAATACGTCTTGCAATGCGCATGCGTCGCTGAGGTTCAATTATATTTTTGAACGCCCAGGAGGAAGCATATTGCAATTCGGCGGTTGGGATGGGCAAGGGGCCGCGGTGGCCGAGGTGACTGAGGCGCTCCAGTCACGGTCAGCACGGCCACTACGGTCGGGGGTTCGAATCCCCCCTCGGGCATGGATATTTGTGCCGTCCTAGTTCGTAAGTAGTTCATAAGTAGTTTGTAAGTTTAGGGACTGATGACCCCGTAGTTAAGTCCCATAAGCTTAACAAACATTTGAACATTTTTTTTTTGATGGGCAAGGGGAAACGCGTTAAATTGCGCAGGTGTGGTTGTGGTTCAAATTCTATAATGAACCCCCTGGAGGCTGCATGTTGGCACTCCCATGGGAGATAGGGACGAGTGGAATCATGGTGCAATGCACATGTGTGGCTGATGTTCAAATTCCATCCTAAAGCCCCTGGAGGCATATTAGTGTTTCCATTTGAGTGAGGGACTAAGGAATACGTCTTGCGCATGCGTCGCTGTGGTTCTAATATACTTGGGAACCTCAGGAAGCAGCATATTGCAATTCGGCGTTTGGGAGGGGAGTGGGGAAGCGCGTTGCATTGCACATGTGTGGTTGAGGTGCAAATTGCATCCTAAACCCCCTGGAGGCATATTGGTGCTTCCGTTCGAGGGATGTACAAAGGAATACGTTCATAAGTCGGAAGTTGGGAGGTGCGTGGGGAAATTCGTTGCTTCGCGCATGTGTGGTTGAGGTTCAAATTCTATAATGAATCTTCAGGAGTCTGCATATCGGCACTCCCATGGGAGATACGGACGAGTGGAATCGTGTTGCAATTCGCAAGTGTGCCACATGTTCAAAATCCATCTTGAAGCCCCAGCAGGCATATTGGTGCTTTTGTTTGAGGGAGGGACTAAGGAATACCTCTTGCAATGCGCATGTGTCGCTGAGGTTCAAATATACTCCTGAACCCCCAGGAGGCAGCATATTGCATTTCGGCGGTTGGGAGGGACGTGGGGTAACATTTTGCATTGCGCATGTGTGGTTGAGGTTCAAATTCTATAATGAACCCCCTGGAGGCTGCATATTGGCACTCCCATGGAAGATAGGGACGAGTGGAATCGTGTTGCAATGCGCATGTCTGGCAGCTGTTCATATTCCATCCTAAAGCCCCTGGAGGCATATTGGTGCTTCCATTTGAGGGAGTCAAAAAGGAATACGTGTTGCAATTTGCATGCATCACTGATTTTCAATATATTCCTGAACCCCCAGGAGGAAGCATATCGCATTTCGGCGTTTGGAGGGACGTGGGGAAGCGCGTTGCATTGCGCATGTGTTGTTGAGGTTCAAATTACATAATGAATCTCTTGGGAGCTGCATATCGGCACTGCCATGGGAGATAGGGACTTGTGGAATCGTGTTGTAATGCGCATATGTGGTTGATGTTCAAATTCCATCCTAAAACCCCTGGAGGCATATTGTTGCTTCCGTTTGAGGGGGGCACAAAGGATTACGTCTTGCAATGCGCATGCGTCGCTGAGGTTCAAATGTACTTCTGAACCCGCAGGAGGCAGCATATTGTAATTCGCCGGTTGGGATGGGCGTGGGGAAACGCGTTAAATTGCTCAGGTGTGGTTGTGGTCTAAATTCTATAATGAACCCCCTGGAGGCTGCATGTTGGCACTCCCATGGGAGATAGGGACGATTGGAATCATGTTGCAATGCGCATGTGTGGCTGATGTTCAAATTCCATCCTAAAGCCCCTGGAGGCATATTAGTGTTTCCATTTGAGTGAGGGACTAAGGAATACGTCTTGCGCATGCGTCGCTGTGGTTCTAATATACTTGGGAACCTCAGGAGGCAGCATATTGCAATTCGGCGTTTGGGAGGGGAGTGGGGAAGCGCATTGCATTGCACATGTGTGGTTGTGGTTCAAATTCAATAATGAACCCTCTGGAGGCTGCATATTGGCACTGCCTTGGGAGATAGGGACTTGTGGAATCGTGTTGCAATGCGCATGTGTGGCTGATATTCCAATTCCATCCTAAACCCCCTGGAGGCATATTGGTGCTTCGTTCGAGGGATGTACAAAGGAATACGTTCATTAGATGGAAGTTGGGAAGTGCGTGGGGAAATTCGTTGCTTCGCGCATGTGTGGTTGAGAATCAAATTCTATAATGAATCTTCAGGAGTCTGCATATCGGCACTCCCATGGGAGATACGGACGAGTTGAATCGTGTTGCAGTTCGCAAGTGTGGCACATGTTCAAAATCCATCCTGAAGCCCCAGCAGGCATATTGGTGCTTTTGTTTGAGGGAGGCACAAAGGAATACGTCTTGCAATGCGCATGTGTCGCTGAGGGTCAAATATACTCCTGAACCCCCAGGAGGCAGCATATTGCATTTCGGCGGTTGGGAGGGACGTGGGGTAACATTTTGCATTGCGCATGTGTGGTTGAGGTTCAAATTCTATAATGAACACCCTGGTGGCTGCATATTGGCACTCCCATGGAAGATAGGAACGAGTGGAATCGTGTTGCAATGCACATGTGTGGGTGATATGTAAATTCCATCCTAAAGCCCCTGGAGGCATATTGGTGCTTCCGATTGAGGGAGTGACAAAGGAATAAGTCTTGCAATGCGCATGCGTCGCTGAGGTTCAAATATACATCTTAACCCCCAGGAGGCAGCATTTTGCAATACGGCGGTTCGGAGGGGCGACGCGAAACGCGTTGCATTGCACATGTGTGGTTGAGGTTCAAATTCTATAATGAACCCCCTGGAGGCTGCATATTGGCACTCCCATGGAAGATAGGGACAACTGGAATCATGTTGCAATGTGCATGTGTGGCTGATGTGTAAATTCCATCCTAAAGCCCCTGGAGGCATATTGGTGCTTCCGTTTGAGGGAGTGACTAAGGAATAAGTCTTGCACTGCGCATGCGTCGCTGAGGTTCAAATATACCTCTTAACCCCCACGAGGCAGGATTTTGCAATTCGGCGGTTGGGAGGACGATGCGAATCGCGTTGCATTGCGCATGAGTGGTTGAGGATTAAATTTTATAATGAACCTTCTGGAGGCTGCATATCGGAACTCCCATGGGAGATAGGGACGAGTGGAATCATGTTGCAATTCGCATATGTGGCTGATGTTCAGATTCCATCCTGAAGCCCCTGCAGGCATATTGGTGCTTCTGTTTGAGAGAGGGACAAAGGAATATGACTTGCAATGCGCATGCGTCGCTGAGGTTCAAATATACTTCTGGACGCCCAGGAGGCAGCATATTGGAATTCGGCGGTTGGAAGGAGCGTGGGGAAACGCTTTGGACTGCACATGTGTGGAAGATGTTCAAATTCTATAATGAACCCCCTGGAGGCTGCATATTGGCATTCCCATGGGAGATAGGGACGGGTGGAATCGGTCTGCAATGCGCATGTGTGGCTGATGTTCAAATTCCATCCTAAAGCCCCTGGAGGCATATTGATGCGTCCATTTCAGTGAGGGACAAAGACATACGTCTTGCAATTTGCATGTGTCGCTGAGGTTCAAATATACTCCTGAAACCCCAGGAGGTAGCATATTGCAATTCGGCGGTTGGGAGGGGCATGGGGAAATTCGTTGCTTCGCGCATGTGTGGTTGAGGTGCAAATTCTATAATCAACCGCCTGGAGGCTGCCTATTGGTCCTCATATTGGAGACATGGACGAGTGGAAACATGATCCAATGCGCATGTGTCGCTGATGTTCAAGTTCCATCCTAAAGCCTCTGGAGGCATATTATTGCTTCCATTTGAGGGATGGACAAAGAAATATATCTTGCAATGCGCATGTGTCACTGAGATTAAAATATACCTCTTAACCCCCACGAGGCAGCATTTTGCAATACGGCGGTTGGGAGGGGCGATGCGAAACACGTTGCATTGCGCATGTGTGGTTAAGGTTCAAATTCTATAATGAACCCCCAGGAGGCAGCATATTGGAATTCGGCGGTTGGAAGGAGCGTGGGGAAACGCGTTGCATTGTGCATGTGAGGTTGAGGTTCATATTCTATAATGAATCTTCTGGAGCCTGCATATCGGCACTCCCATGGGAGATAGGGACGAGTGGAATCGTGTTGCAATTCGCAAGTGTGGCTCATGTTCAAAATCCATCCTGAAGCCCCAGCAGGCATATTGGTTCTTCTGTTTGAGGGAGGGACAAAGGATTACGTCTTGCAATGCGCATGTGTCGCTAAGGTTTAAATATACTCCTGAACACCCAGGATTCTGCATATTGCATTTCGGTGGTTGGGAGGGACGTGGGGTAACATGTTGCATTGCGCATGTGTGGTTTAGGTTCAAATTCTATAATGAACCCCTTGGGGGCTGCATATTGGCACTCCCATGGATGATAGGGACGAGTGGAACCGTGTTGCAATGCGCATGTGTGGCTGATGTGTAAATTCCATCCTAAAGCCCCTGGAGGCATATTGGAGCTTCCGTTTGAGGGAGTGACAAAGGAATAAGTCTTGCAATGCGCATGCGTCGCTGAGGTTCAAATATACCTCTTAACCCCCAGGACGGACATTTTGCAATACGGCGGTTGGGAGGCGCAACGCAAAACGCGTTGCATTGCGCATGTGTGGTTGAGGTTCAATTTCTATAATGAACCCCCTGGAGTCTGCATATCGGCACTCCCATGGGAGATTGGGCCGAGTGGAATTGTGTTGCAATGTGCATGTGTGGCTGATGTTCAAATTGCATCCTATAGCCCCTGGAGGCATATCGGTGCTTCCGCTTGAGGGAGGCACAAAGGAATACGTCTTGCAATGCGCATGCGTCGCTGAGGTTCAATTATATTTTTGAACGCCCAGGAGGAAGCATATTGCAATTCGGCGGTTGGGATGGGCAAGGGGCCGCGGTGGCCGAGGTGACTGAGGCGCTCCAGTCACGGTCAGCACGGCCACTACGGTCGGGGGTTCGAATCCCCCCTCGGGCATGGATATATGTGCCGTCCTAGTTCGTAAGTAGTTCATAAGTAGTTTGTAAGTTTAGGGACTGATGACCCCGTAGTTAAGTCCCATAAGCTTAACAAACATTTGAACATTTTTTTTTGATGGGCAAGGGGAAACGCGTTAAATTGCGCAGGTGTGGTTGTGGTTCAAATTCTATAATGAACCCCCTGGAGGCTGCATGTTGGCACTCCCATGGGAGATAGGGACGAGTGGAATCATGTTGCAATGCACATGTGTGGCTGATGTTCAAATTCCATCCTAAAGCCCCTGGAGGCATATTAGTGTTTCCATTTGAGTGAGGGACTAAGGAATACGTCTTGCGCATGCGTCGCTGTGGTTCTAATATACTTGGGAACCTCAGGAAGCAGCATATTGCAATTCGGCGTTTGGGAGGGGAGTGGGGAAGCGCGTTGCATTGCACATGTGTGGTTGAGGTGCAAATTGCATCCTAAACCCCCTGGAGGCATATTGGTGCTTCCGTTCGAGGGATGTACAAAGGAATACGTTCATAAGTCGGAAGTTGGGAGGTGCGTGGGGAAATTCGTTGCTTCGCGCATGTGTGGTTGAGGTTCAAATTCTATAATGAATCTTCAGGAGTCTGCATATCGGCACTCCCATGGGAGATACGGACGAGTGGAATCGTGTTGCAATTCGCAAGTGTGCCACATGTTCAAAATCCATCTTGAAGCCCCAGCAGGCATATTGGTGCTTTTGTTTGAGGGAGGGACTAAGGAATACCTCTTGCAATGCGCATGTGTCGCTGAGGTTCAAATATACTCCTGTACCCCCAGGAGGCAGCATATTGCATTTCGGCGGTTGGGAGGGACGTGGGGTAACATTTTGCATTGCGCATGTGTGGTTGAGGTTCAAATTCTATAATGAACCCCCTGGAGGCTGCATATTGGCACTCCCATGGAAGATAGGGACGAGTGGAATCGTGTTGCAATGCGCATGTCTGGCAGCTGTTCATATTCCATCCTAAAGCCCCTGGAGGCATATTGGTGCTTCCATTTGAGGGAGTCAAAAAGGAATACGTGTTGCAATTTGCATGCATCACTGATTTTCAATATATTCCTGAACCCCCAGGAGGAAGCATATCGCATTTCGGCGTTTGGAGGGGCGTGGGGAAGCGCGTTGCATTGCGCATGTGTTGTTGAGGTTCAAATTACATAATGAATCTCTTGGGAGCTGCATATCGGCACTGCCATGGGAGATAGGGACTTGTGGAATCGTGTTGTAATGCGCATATGTGGTTGATGTTCAAATTCCATCCTAAAACCCCTGGAGGCATATTGTTGCTTCCGTTTGAGGGGGGCACAAAGGATTACGTCTTGCAATGCGCATGCGTCGCTGAGGTTCAAATGTACTTCTGAACCCGCAGGAGGCAGCATATTGTAATTCGCCGGTTGGGATGGGCGTGGGGAAACGCGTTAAATTGCTCAGGTGTGGTTGTGGTCTAAATTCTATAATGAACCCCCTGGAGGCTGCATGTTGGCACTCCCATGGGAGATAGGGACGATTGGAATCATGTTGCAATGCGCATGTGTGGCTGATGTTCAAATTCCATCCTAAAGCCCCTGGAGGCATATTAGTGTTTCCATTTGAGTGAGGGACTAAGGAATACGTCTTGCGCATGCGTCGCTGTGGTTCTAATATACTTGGGAACCTCAGGAGGCAGCATATTGCAATTCGGCGTTTGGGAGGGGAGTGGGGAAGCGCATTGCATTGCACATGTGTGGTTGAGGTTCAAATTCTATAATGAACCTTCTGGAGTCTGCATATCGGCACTTCCATGGGAGATAGGGATGAGTGGAATCGTGTTGCAATTCGCAAGTGTGGCTCATGTTCAAAATCCATCCTGAAGCCCCAGCAGGCATATTGGGGCTTCTGTTTGAGGGAGGGACAAAGGAATATGTCTTTCAATGCACATGGATCTCTGAGGTTCAAATATACTTATGGACCCCCACGAAAAAGCATATTGGAATCCGGCGGTTGGAAGGAGCGTGGGGAAACGCTTTGTGTTGCACACGTGTGGATGAGGTTCAATTTCTATAATCAATCCCCTAGAGGATGCATATTGGCATTCCCATGGGAGATAGGGACGAGGGGAATCGTGTTGCAATGCGTATGTGTGGCTGATGTTCAAATTCCATCCTAAAGCCCCTGGAGGCATAGTGGTGCTTCCATTTGAGGGAGTCACAAAGGAATACGTCTTGCAATTTGCATGCAACGCTGATTTTCAAATATATTCCTGAACCCCAGGAGGAAGCATATTGCATTTTGGGGGTTGGGAGGGGCGTGGGGTAACTGGTTGCATTGAGCATGTGTGGTTGAGGTTCTAATTCTATAATGAATGCCCTGGAGGCTGCAATTTGGCACTCCCATGGGAGATAGGGACGAGTGGAATCGTGTTGCAATGCGCATGTGTGGCTGATTTTCAAATTCCATCCTAAAGCCCCTGGAGGTATATTGGTGCTTCCGGAGGAGGGATTGACAAACGAATAAGTCTTGCACTGGGCATGTGTCGCTGAGGTTCAAATATACCTCTTAACCTCCACGAGGCAGCATTTAGAAGTACGGCGGTTGAGAGGGGCTAAGCGAAACGCGTTGCATTGCGCATGTGTGGTTGAGGTTCAAACTCTATAATGAACCTTCTGGAGTCTGCATATCGGCACTCCCATGGGAGATAAGGACGAGTGGAATTGTTTTGCAATTCGCAAGTGTGGCTCATGTTCAGAATCCATCCTGAAGCCCCAGCAGGCATATTGGTGCTTCTGTTTGAGGGAGGGACAGAGGAATATGTCTTGCAATTCACATGGATCGCTGAGGTTCAAATATACTTCTGGACCCCCACGAAAAAGCATATTGGAATCCGGCGTGGAGCGTGGGGAATCACTTTGCGTTGCACATGTGTGTATGAAGTTTAAATTCTATAATCAACCCCCTGGAGGATGCATATTGGCATTCCCATGGAAGAAAGGGACGAGTGGAATCGTGTTGCAATGCGTATGGGTGGCTGATGTTCAAATTCCATCCTAAAACCCCTTGAGGCATATTGGTGCCTCCATTTGCGGGAGCGACAAAGGATACGTCTTGCAACGCGCATGCGTCGCTGAGGTTCAAATATACTTATGAACCCCCAGGAGGCAGCATATTGCAATTCGGAGGTTGGAAGGAGCATTGGGAAACGCTTTGCATTGCACGTGTGTTTGAGGTTCAAATTCTATAATGAACCCCCTGGAGGCTGTATATTGGCACTCCCATGGGAGATAGGGACGAGTGGAATCGTGTTACAATGCGCATGTGTGGCTGATGTTCAAAATGCATCCTATAGCCCCTGGAGGCATATCGGTGCTTCCGTTTTAGGGAGGCACAAAGGAATACGTCTTGCAATGCGCATGTGTCGCTGAGGGTCAAATATACTCCTGAACCCCGAGGATTCAGTATATTGTATTTCGGCGGTTGGGATGGACGTGGGTTAACATGTTGCATTGCGCATGTGTGGTTTAGGTTCTAATTCTATAATGAACCCTCCGGAGGCTGCATATCAGCACTCCCATGGGAGATAGGGACTTGCGGCATCCCTGGGGTTCAAATATACTCTCAACCCCCAGCCCCAGGAGACAGTATATTGCAATTTTGGCGTTTGGGAGGGGCGTGGGGAAGCGCGTTGCATTGCGCATGTGTGGTTGAGGTTCAAATTCTACAATAAACCTCTTGGGGGCTGCATATCGGCACTGCCATGGGAGATAGGGACTTGGGGAATCGTGTTGCAATGCGCATGTGTGGCTGATGTTGAAATTCCATCCTAAAACCCCTGGAGGCATATTGGTGCTTCCGTTTGAGTGAGGGACCAAGTAATACGTCTTGCAATGCGCATGTGTCGCTGAGGTTCAAATATACTTCTGAACCCCCCAGGAGACAGCATATTGCAAGTCGGAAGTTAGGAGGGGCGTGCGGAAATTCGGTTCTTCGTGCATGAGTGGTTGAGGTTCAAATTCTGTAATGAATCCCCTGAATGATGCATATTTGCTCTGCCATGGGAGATAAGGACGGGTGGAATCGTGTTGCAATGCGCATGTTTGGCTGATGTTCAAATTGCATCCTAAAGCCCCTGGAGGCATATTGGTGCTTCCGTTTGAGGGGGGCACAAAGGAATACGTCTTGCAATGCGCATGCGTCGCTGAGGTTCAAATGTACTTCTGAACCCGCAGGAGGCAGCATATTGTAATTCGCCGGTTGGGATGGGCGTGGGGAAACGCGTTAAATTGCTCAGGTGTGGTTGTGGTTCAAATTTTATAATGAACCCCCTGGAGGCTGCATGTTGGCACTCCCATGGGAGATAGGGTCGACTGGAATCATGTTGCAATGCGCATCTGTGGCTGATGTTCAAATTCCATCCTACAATCCCTGGAGGCATATTAGTGCTTCCATTTGAGGGAGGGACAAAGGAATACGTCTTGCAATGCGCATGCGTCGCGGTGGTTCTAATATACTTGGGAACCTCAGGAGGCAGCATATTGCAATTCGGCGTTTGGGAGGGGCATGGGGAAGCGCGTTGCATTGCGCATGTGTGGTTGAGGTTCAAATTCTATAATGAACCTTCTGGAGTCTGCATATCGGCACTTCCATGGGAGATACGGATGAGTGGAATCGTGTTGCAATTCGCAAGTGTTTCTCATGTTCAAAATCCATCCTGAAGCCCCAGCAGGCATATTGGGGCTTCTGTTTGAGGGAGGGACAAAGGAATATGTCTTTCAATGCACATGGATCGCTGAGGTTCAAATATACTTCTGGACCCCCACGAAAAAGCATATTGGAATCCGGCGGTTGGAAGGAGCGTGGGGAAACGCTTTGCGTTGCACATGTGTGGATGAGGTTCAATTTCTATAATCAACCCCCTAGAGGCTGCATATTGGCATTCCCATGGGAGATAGGGACGAGTGGAATCGTGTTGCAATGCACATGTGTGGCTGATGTTTAAATTGCATCCTAAAGCCCCTGGAGGCATATTGGTGCTTCCATTTGAGGGAGTCACAGAGGAATACGTCTTGCAAGTTGCATGCATCGCTGATTTTCAAATATATTCCTGAACACCCAGGAGGAAGCATATCGCATTTCGGGGGTTGGGGGGGGCGTGGGGTAAAGTGTTGCATTGCGCATGTGTGGTTGAGGTTCAAATTCAATAATGAACGCCCTGGAGGCTGCAATTTGGCACTCCCATGTGAGATAGGAACGAGTGGAATCGTGTTGCAATGAGCATGTGTGGCTGATGTTCAAATTCCATCCTAAAGGCCAGGAGGCATATTGGTGATTACGTTTGAGGGAGGGACAAAGAAATAAGTCTTGCATTGCGCATGCGTCACTGGGGTTCAAATATACCTCTCAACCCCCAGCCCCAGGAGACCGTATATTGCAATTCGGCGATTGGGAGGGGCGTGGGGAAGCGCATTGCATTGCACAAGTGTGGCTGAGGTTCAAATTCTATAATGAATCCCCTGAATGCTGCATATTTGTTCTGCCATGGGAGATAAGGACGAGTGGAATCGTGTTGCAATGCACATGTGTGGCTGATGTTCAAATTGCATCCTAAAGCCCCTGGAGGCATATTGGTGCTTCCATTTGAGGGAGTCACAGAGGAATACGTCTTGCAAGTTGCATGCATCGCTGATTTTCAAATATATTCCTGAACACCCAGGAGGAAGCATATCGCTTTTCGGGGGTCGGGGGGGGCGTGGGGTAAAGTGTTGCATTGCGCATGTGTGGTTGAGGTACAAATTCAATAATGAACGCCCTGGAGGCTGCAATTTGGCACTCCCATGTGAGATAGGAACGAGTGGATTCGTGTTGCAATGAGCATGTGTGGCTGATGTTCAAATTCCATCCTAAAGGCCAGGAGGCATATTGGTGATTACGTTTGAGGGAGGGACAAAGAAATAAGTCTTGCATTGCGCATGCGTCACTGGGGTTCAAATATACCTCTCAACCCCCAGCCCCAGGAGACCGTATATTGCAATTCGGCGATTGGGAAGGGCGTGGGGAAGCGCATTGCATTGCGCATGTGTGCCTGAGGTTCAAATTCTATAATGAACCTTCTGGAGGCTGCATATCGGCACTGCCATGGGAGATAGGGACTAATTGAATCGTGTTGCAATGCGCATGTGTGGCTGATGTTCAAATTCCATCCTAAAACCCCTGGAGGCATATTAGTGCTTCCATTTGAGGGAGGGTAAAAGGAATACGTCTTGCAATGCGCATGCGTCGCTGAGGTTCTAATATACTTGGGAACCTCAGGAAGCAGCATATTGCAATTCGGCGATTGGGAGGGGCGTGGGGAAGCGCGTTGCATTGTGCATGTGTGGTTGAGGTTCAAATTCTATAATGAACCTTCTGGAGTCTGCATATCTGCACTCCCATGGGAGATAGGGACGAGTGGAATCGTGTTGCAATTCGCAAGTGTGGCTCATGTTCAAAATCCATCCTAAAGCCCATGGAGGCATATTGCTACTTCAATTTGAGGGAGTGACAAAGGAATACGTCTTGCAATGCGCATTCGTCGCCAAGGTTCAAATATACTTCTGATCCCCCCAGGAGGCAGCATATTGCAAGTCGGAAGTTGGGAGTTGCGTGGGGAAATTCGTTCTTTTACGCATGTGTGGTTGAGGTTCAAATTCTATAATGAACCTTCTGGAGTCTGCATATCGGCACTCCCATTGGAGATAGGGATGAGTGGAATCTTGTTGCAATTCGCAAGTGTGGCACATGTTCAAAATCCATCCTGAAGCACCAGCAGGCATATTGGTGCTTCTGTTTGAGGGAGGGACAAAGGAATACGTCTTGCAATGCACATGCATCGCTGAGGTTCAAATATACTTCTGGACCCCCACGAAAAAGCATATTGGAATCCGGCGGTTGGAAGGAGAGTGGGGAAACGCTTTGCGTTGCACATGTGTGGGACGAGTGGAATCGTGTTGCAATGCGCATGTCTGGTTGATGTTCAAATTCCATCCTGAAGCCTCTGGAGGCAAATTGGTGCTTCCATTTGAGGGAGTGACAAAGGATACGTCTTGCAATGCGCATGCGTTTCTGAGGTTCAAATATACTTCTGAACCCCCTGGAGGCTGCATATTGGCACTCCCATGGGAGATAGGGACGAGTGGAATAGTGTTGCAATGCGCATGTCGGCTGCTGTTCATATTCCATCCTAAAGCCCCTGGCGGCATATTGGTGATTTCGTTTGAGGGAGGGACAAAGAAATAAGTCTTGCAATGCGCATGCGTCCCTGGGGTTCAAATATACATCTAAACCCCCAGCCCCAGGAGACAGTATATTGCAATTCGGCGTTTGGGATGGGCGTGGGGAAGCGCGTAAAATTGCGCAGGTGTGGTTGTAGTTCAAGTTCTATAATGAACCTTCTGGGGGCTGCATATCGGCACTGCCATAGGAGATAGGGACTTGTGGAATCGTGTTGCAATGCGCATGTGTGGCTGATGTTAAAATTCAATCCTAAAGCCCCTGGAGGCATATTAGAGCTTCCGTTTGAGGGAGTGACAAAGGAATACGTCATGCAATGCGCATGGGTCGCTGAGGTTCAAATATACTCCTGAACCCCCAGGAGGCAGCATATTGCATTTCGGCGGTTGGGAGTGACGTGGGGTAATGTGTTGCATTGCGCATGTGTGGTTGAGGTTCAAATTCTATAATGAACCCCCTGGAGGCTGCATATTGGCACTCCCATGGAAGATAGGGACGAGTGGAATCGTGTTGCAATGCGCATGTGTGGCTGATGTGTAAATTCCATCCTAAGGCCCCTGGAGGCATATTGGTGCTTCCGTTTGAGGGAGTGACAAAGGAATAAGTCTTGCACTGCGCATGCGTCGCTGAGGTTCAAATATACCTCTTAAACCCCACGAGGCAGCATATTGCAATACGGCGGTTGGGTGGGGCGTTGGGAAGCGCAATGCATTGCACATGTTTGGTTGAGGTTCAAATTCTATAATGAACCCACTGGAGTCTGCATTTCGGCACTCCCATGGGAGATAGGGACGAGTGGAATCGTGTTGCGATGCGCATGTCTGGTTGATCTTCAAATTCCATCCTGTAGCCTCTGGAGGCACATAGGTGCTTCCATTTGAGGGAGCGACAAAGGATACGTCTTGCAATGCGCATGTGTCGCTGAGGTTCAAATATACTTCTGAACCCCAAAGAGGCGGAAGTTAAAATTCTATAATGAACCCCCTGGAGGCTGCATATTGGCACTCCCATGGAAGATAGGGACAAGTGGAATCATGTTGCAATGTGCATGTGTGGCTGATGTGTAAATTCCATCCTAAAGCCCCTGGAGGCATTTTGGTGTTTCCGTTTGATGGACAGACAAAGGAATACGTCTTGCAAAGTGCATGCGTCACAGAGGTTCAAATATACTTCTGAACCCCCAGGAGGCACCATATTGCAATTCGGCGGTTTGGTGGTGTGGGGAAACGCGTTGCCTTGCGCATGTGTGGTTGAGGTTCAGATTCTATAATCAAACCCCTGGAGATGCATATTGGCACTCCTATGGGAGATAAGGACGAGTGGAACCGTGTTGCAATGGACATGTGTGGTTGAGTTTCAAATTCTATAATGAACATCCTGAAGGCTGCATATTGGCACTCAAATATGAGATACGGACAAGTGGAGTCGTGTTGCAATGTGCATGTGTATCTGACGTTCAAACTCCATCCCAATGCCACCGGAGGCATATTGGTGATTCCGTTTGAGGGAGGGACAAAGGAATACGTCTTGCAATGTGCATGCGTGGCTGAGGTTTAAACATACTTCTGTACCCCCAGGAGGCAGTATATTGCAATTCGGCGGTTGGGATGGTTGTGGGGTAACGCGTTGCATTGTGCATGTGTGGTTCAGGTTTAAATTCTGTAATGATCCCTCTGGAGGCTGCATATTGGCACACCATGGGAGAGAGATACGAGTGGAATCGTGTTGCAATGCACATGTGTGGCTGATGTTCCATCCTAAAGCCCCTGGAGGCATATTGGTGCTTCCATTTAAGGGAGGGACAAACGAATACATCTTGCAATGCGCATGCATCGCTGAGGTTCAAATTTATTTCTGAATCGTCAGGAGGCAGCATATTGCAATTCGGCGGTAGGGAGTGGCGTGGAGAAATGCGTTGCATTGCGCATGTGTGGTTGAGGTTCACATTCTATAATGAACCCCCTGGAGGCGGCATATTGGCACTCCCATGGGTGATAGGGACTTGTGGAATAATGTTGCAATGCGCATGTATGGCTGACGTTCAAATTCCATCCTAAAGCCCCTGGAGGCATGTTGCTGCTTCTGTTTGAGATAGTAACAAAGGAATACGTTTTGCAATGCGCATGTGTTGCTGAGGTTCAAATACACTTCTGAACCCCCAGGAGGCAGCATATTGCAATTTGGCAGTTGGGAGGCGCGTGGGGAAATGTATTGCTTCGCGCATCCGTGGTTGAGGTTCACATTCTATAATGAACCCCCTGAATGCTGCATATTGGCACACCATGTTAGATAGTGAGGAGTGGAATCGTGTTGCAATGCACATGTGTGGCTAACGTTCAAATTCCATCCTAAAGCCCAAGAAGGCATATTGGTGCTTCTGTTTGAAGGAGGGACAAAGAAATACGTCTTGCAATGCACATGCGTCGATGAGGTTCAAATAAATATCTGAACACCCAAAAGGCAGCATATTGCAATTTGGCGGTTCTAAGAAGCGTGTGGAATCGCATTGCATTGCAAATGTGTGGTTGAGGTTCACATTCTATAACGAACCCCCTGGAGGCTGCATCTTGGCACTCAAATATGAGATAAAGACAAGTGGAATCGTTTTGCAATGTGCATGTGTATCTGACATTCAAACTACATCCTAATGCCCCCGGAGGCATATAGTGATACCTTTAGAGGTAGGGACAAAGGAAGACATCTTGCAATGCGCATGCATCGCTAAGGTTCAAATATACTTCTGTACCCCCAGGAGGCAGCGTATTGCAATTCGGTGGTTGGGAGGGGCGTGGGTAAACGTGTTGCATTGCGAATGTGTGGTTGAGGTTCACATTCTATAACGAACCCCTTGGAGGCTGCATATTCGCACTCCCATGGGAGATAGGGACGAGTGGAATCGTGTTGCAATGCGCATGAGTGGCTGATGTTCAAATTCCATCCTACAGCCCTTGAAGGCATATTGGTGCTTACGTTTGAGGGGGAACAAAGGAATACGTCTTGCAATGCGCATGCGTCGCTGAGTTTCAAATATACTTCTGAAACCCCAGGAAGCAGCATATTCCAATTTGGCGATTAGGAGGTGCGTGGGAAAACGCATTGCATTGCACATGTGTGGTTGAGGTTCAAATTCTATAATGAACCCCCTGGAGGCTGCATATTGGCACTCCCATGGAAGATAGGGACAACTGGAATCATGTTGCAATGTGCATGTGTGGCTGATGTGTAAATTCCATCCTAAAGCCCCTGGAGGCATATTGGTGCTTCCGTTTGAGGGAGTGACTAAGGAATAAGTCTTGCACTGCGCATGCGTCGCTGAGGTTCAAATATACCTCTTAACCCCCACGAGGCAGGATTTTGCAATTCGGCGGTTGGGAGGACGATGCGAATCGCGTTGCATTGCGCATGAGTGGTTGAGGATTAAATTTTATAATGAACCTTCTGGAGGCTGCATATCGGAACTCCCATGGGAGATAGGGACGAGTGGAATCATGTTGCAATTCGCATATGTGGCTGATGTTCAGATTCCATCCTGAAGCCCCTGCAGGCATATTGGTGCTTCTGTTTGAGAGAGGGACAAAGGAATATGACTTGCAATGCGCATGCGTCGCTGAGGTTCAAATATACTTCTGGACGCCCAGGAGGCAGCATATTGGAATTCGGCGGTTGGAAGGAGCGTGGGGAAACGCTTTGGACTGCACATGTGTGGAAGATGTTCAAATTCTATAATGAACCCCCTGGAGGCTGCATATTGGCATTCCCATGGGAGATAGGGACGGGTGGAATCGGTCTGCAATGCGCATGTGTGGCTGATGTTCAAATTCCATCCTAAAGCCCCTGGAGGCATATTGATGCGTCCATTTCAGTGAGGGACAAAGACATACGTCTTGCAATTTGCATGTGTCGCTGAGGTTCAAATATACTCCTGAAACCCCAGGAGGTAGCATATTGCAATTCGGCGGTTGGGAGGGGCATGGGGAAATTCGTTGCTTCGCGCATGTGTGGTTGAGGTGCAAATTCTATAATCAACCGCCTGGAGGCTGCCTATTGGTCCTCATATTGGAGACAGGGACGAGTGGAAACATGATCCAATGCGCATGTGTCGCTGATGTTCAAGTTCCATCCTAAAGCCTCTGGAGGCATATTATTGCTTCCATTTGAGGGATGGACAAAGAAATATATCTTGCAATGCGCATGTGTCACTGAGATTAAAATATACCTCTTAACCCCCACGAGGCAGCATTTTGCAATACGGCGGTTGGGAGGGGCGATGCGAAACACGTTGCATTGCGCATGTGTGGTTAAGGTTCAAATTCTATAATGAACCCCCAGGAGGCAGCATATTGGAATTCGGCGGTTGGAAGGAGCGTGGGGAAACGCGTTGCATTGTGCATGTGAGGTTGAGGTTCATATTCTATAATGAATCTTCTGGAGCCTGCATATCGGCACTCCCATGGGAGATAGGGACGAGTGGAATCGTGTTGCAATTCGCAAGTGTGGCTCATGTTCAAAATCCATCCTGAAGCCCCAGCAGGCATATTGGTTCTTCTGTTTGAGGGAGGGACAAAGGATTACGTCTTGCAATGCGCATGTGTCGCTAAGGTTTAAATATACTCCTGAACACCCAGGATTCTGCATATTGCATTTCGGTGGTTGGGAGGGACGTGGGGTAACATGTTGCATTGCGCATGTGTGGTTTAGGTTCAAATTCTATAATGAACCCCTTGGGGGCTGCATATTGGCACTCCCATGGATGATAGGGACGAGTGGAACCGTGTTGCAATGCGCATGTGTGGCTGATGTGTAAATTCCATCCTAAAGCCCCTGGAGGCATATTGGAGCTTCCGTTTGAGGGAGTGACAAAGGAATAAGTCTTGCAATGCGCATGCGTCGCTGAGGTTCAAATATACCTCTTAACCCCCAGGACGGACATTTTGCAATACGGCGGTTGGGAGGGGCAACGCAAAACGCGTTGCATTGCGCATGTGTGGTTGAGGTTCAATTTCTATAATGAACCCCCTGGAGTCTGCATATCGGCACTCCCATGGGAGATTGGGACGAGTGGAATTGTGTTGCAATGTGCATGTGTGGCTGATGTTCAAATTGCATCCTATAGCCCCTGGAGGCATATCGGTGCTTCCGCTTGAGGGAGGCACAAAGGAATACGTCTTGCAATGCGCATGCGTCGCTGAGGTTCAATTATATTTTTGAACGCCCAGGAGGAAGCATATTGCAATTCGGCGGTTGGGATGGGCAAGGGGCCGCGGTGGCCGAGGTGACTGAGGCGCTCCAGTCACGGTCAGCACGGCCACTACGGTCGGGGGTTCGAATCCCCCCTCGGGCATGGATATATGTGCCGTCCTAGTTCGTAAGTAGTTCATAAGTAGTTTGTAAGTTTAGGGACTGATGACCCTGTAGTTAAGTCCCATAAGCTTAACAAACATTTGAACATTTTTTTTTTGATGGGCAAGGGGAAACGCGTTAAATTGCGCAGGTGTGGTTGTGGTTCAAATTCTATAATGAACCCCCTGGAGGCTGCATGTTGGCACTCCCATGGGAGATAGGGACGAGTGGAATCATGTTGCAATGCACATGTGTGGCTGATGTTCAAATTCCATCCTAAAGCCCCTGGAGGCATATTAGTGTTTCCATTTGAGTGAGGGACTAAGGAATACGTCTTGCGCATGCGTCGCTGTGGTTCTAATATACTTGGGAACCTCAGGAAGCAGCATATTGCAATTCGGCGTTTGGGAGGGGAGTGGGGAAGCGCGTTGCATTGCACATGTGTGGTTGAGGTGCAAATTGCATCCTAAACCCCCTGGAGGCATATTGGTGCTTCCGTTCGAGGGATGTACAAAGGAATACGTTCATAAGTCGGAAGTTGGGAGGTGCGTGGGGAAATTCGTTGCTTCGCGCATGTGTGGTTGAGGTTCAAATTCTATAATGAATCTTCAGGAGTCTGCATATCGGCACTCCCATGGGAGATACGGACGAGTGGAATCGTGTTGCAATTCGCAAGTGTGCCACATGTTCAAAATCCATCTTGAAGCCCCAGCAGGCATATTGGTGCTTTTGTTTGAGGGAGGGACTAAGGAATACCTCTTCCAATGCGCATGTGTCGCTGAGGTTCAAATATACTCCTGTACCCCCAGGAGGCAGCATATTGCATTTCGGCGGTTGGGAGGGACGTGGGGTAACATTTTGCATTGCGCATGTGTGGTTGAGGTTCAAATTCTATAATGAACCCCCTGGAGGCTGCATATTGGCACTCCCATGGAAGATAGGGACGAGTGGAATCGTGTTGCAATGCGCATGTCTGGCAGCTGTTCATATTCCATCCTAAAGCCCCTGGAGGCATATTGGTGCTTCCATTTGAGGGAGTCAAAAAGGAATACGTGTTGCAATTTGCATGCATCACTGATTTTCAATATATTCCTGAACCCCCAGGAGGAAGCATATCGCATTTCGGCGTTTGGAGGGGCGTGGGGAAGCGCGTTGCATTGCGCATGTGTTGTTGAGGTTCAAATTACATAATGAATCTCTTGGGAGCTGCATATCGGCACTGCCATGGGAGATAGGGACTTGTGGAATCGTGTTGTAATGCGCATATGTGGTTGATGTTCAAATTCCATCCTAAAACCCCTGGAGGCATATTGTTGCTTCCGTTTGAGGGGGGCACAAAGGATTACGTCTTGCAATGCGCATGCGTCGCTGAGGTTCAAATGTACTTCTGAACCCGCAGGAGGCAGCATATTGTAATTCGCCGGTTGGGATGGGCGTGGGGAAACGCGTTAAATTGCTCAGGTGTGGTTGTGGTCTAAATTCTATAATGAACCCCCTGGAGGCTGCATGTTGGCACTCCCATGGGAGATAGGGACGATTGGAATCATGTTGCAATGCGCATGTGTGGCTGATGTTCAAATTCCATCCTAAAGCCCCTGGAGGCATATTAGTGTTTCCATTTGAGTGAGGGACTAAGGAATACGTCTTGCGCATGCGTCGCTGTGGTTCTAATATACTTGGGAACCTCAGGAGGCAGCATATTGCAATTCGGCGTTTGGGAGGGGAGTGGGGAAGCGCATTGCATTGCACATGTGTGGTTGAGGTTCAAATTCTATAATGAACCTTCTGGAGTCTGCATATCGGCACTTCCATGGGAGATAGGGATGAGTGGAATCGTGTTGCAATTCGCAAGTGTGGCTCATGTTCAAAATCCATCCTGAAGCCCCAGCAGGCATATTGGGGCTTCTGTTTGAGGGAGGGACAAAGGAATATGTCTTTCAATGCACATGGATCTCTGAGGTTCAAATATACTTATGGACCCCCACGAAAAAGCATATTGGAATCCGGCGGTTGGAAGGAGCGTGGGGAAACGCTTTGTGTTGCACACGTGTGGATGAGGTTCAATTTCTATAATCAATCCCCTAGAGGATGCATATTGGCATTCCCATGGGAGATAGGGACGAGGGGAATCGTGTTGCAATGCGTATGTGTGGCTGATGTTCAAATTCCATCCTAAAGCCCCTGGAGGCATAGTGGTGCTTCCATTTGAGGGAGTCACAAAGGAATACGTCTTGCAATTTGCATGCAACGCTGATTTTCAAATATATTCCTGAACCCCAGGAGGAAGCATATCGCATTTCGGGGGTTGGGAGGGGCGTGGGGTAACTGGTTGCATTGAGCATGTGTGGTTGAGGTTCTAATTCTATAATGAATGCCCTGGAGGCTGCAATTTGGCACTCCCATGGGAGATAGGGACGAGTGGAATCGTGTTGCAATGCGCATGTGTGGCTGATTTTCAAATTCCATCCTAAAGCCCCTGGAGGTATATTGGTGCTTCCGGAGGAGGGATTGACAAACGAATAAGTCTTGCACTGGGCATGTGTCGCTGAGGTTCAAATATACCTCTTAACCTCCACGAGGCAGCATTTAGAAGTACGGCGGTTGAGAGGGGCTAAGCGAAACGCGTTGCATTGCGCATGTGTGGTTGAGGTTCAAACTCTATAATGAACCTTCTGGAGTCTGCATATCGGCACTCCCATGGGAGATAAGGACGAGTGGAATTGTGTTGCAATTCGCAAGTGTGGCTCATGTTCAGAATCCATCCTGAAGCCCCAGCAGGCATATTGGTGCTTCTGTTTGAGGGAGGGACAGAGGAATATGTCTTGCAATTCACATGGATCGCTGAGGTTCAAATATACTTCTGGACCCCCACGAAAAAGCATATTGGAATCCGGCGTGGAGCGTGGGGAATCACTTTGCGTTGCACATGTGTGTATGAAGTTTAAATTCTATAATCAACCCCCTGGAGGATGCATATTGGCATTCCCATGGAAGAAAGGGACGAGTGGAATCGTGTTGCAATGCGTATGGGTGGCTGATGTTCAAATTCCATCCTAAAACCCCTTGAGGCATATTGGTGCTTCCATTTGAGTGAAGGACAAAGGAATACGTCTTGTAATGCGCATGTGTTGCTGAGGTTCAAATATACTCCTGAACCCCCAGGATTCAGCATATTGCATTTCAGCGGTTGGGAATGACGTGGGGTAACATCTTGCATTGCGCATGTGTGGTTGAGCTTCAAATTGTTTAATGAACCCCCTGGAGGCTACATATCAGCACTCCCATGGGAGATAGGGACGAGTGGAATCGTGTTGCAATGCGCATGTCTGGTTGATGTTCAAATTCCATCCTGAAGCCTCTGGAGGCACATTGGTGCCTCCATTTGCGGGAGCGACAAAGGATACGTCTTGCAACGCGCATGCGTCGCTGAGGTTCAAATATACTTATGAACCCCCAGGAGGCAGCATATTGCAATTCGGAGGTTGGAAGGAGCATTGGGAAACGCTTTGCATTGCACGTGTGTTTGAGGTTCAAATTCTATAATGAACCCCCTGGAGGCTGTATATTGGCACTCCCATGGGAGATAGGGACGAGTGGAATCGTGTTACAATGCGCATGTGTGGCTGATGTTCAAAATGCATCCTATAGCCCCTGGAGGCATATCGGTGCTTCCGTTTTAGGGAGGCACAAAGGAATACGTCTTGCAATGCGCATGTGTCGCTGAGGGTCAAATATACTCCTGAACCCCGAGGATTCAGTATATTGTATTTCGGCGGTTGGGATGGACGTGGGTTAACATGTTGCATTGCGCATGTGTGGTTTAGGTTCTAATTCTATAATGAACCCTCCGGAGGCTGCATATCAGCACTCCCATGGGAGATAGGGACTTGCGGCATCCCTGGGGTTCAAATATACTCTCAACCCCCAGCCCCAGGAGACAGTATATTGCAATTTTGGCGTTTGGGAGGGGCGTGGGGAAGCGCGTTGCATTGCGCATGTGTGGTTGAGGTTCAAATTCTACAATAAACCTCTTGGGGGCTGCATATCGGCACTGCCATGGGAGATAGGGACTTGGGGAATCGTGTTGCAATGCGCATGTGTGGCTGATGTTGAAATTCCATCCTAAAACCCCTGGAGGCATATTGGTGCTTCCGTTTGAGTGAGGGACCAAGTAATACGTCTTGCAATGCGCATGTGTCGCTGAGGTTCAAATATACTTCTGAACCCCCCAGGAGACAGCATATTGCAAGTCGGAAGTTAGGAGGGGCGTGCGGAAATTCGGTTCTTCGTGCATGAGTGGTTGAGGTTCAAATTCTGTAATGAATCCCCTGAATGATGCATATTTGCTCTGCCATGGGAGATAAGGACGGGTGGAATCGTGTTGCAATGCGCATGTTTGGCTGATGTTCAAATTGCATCCTAAAGCCCCTGGAGGCATATTGGTGCTTCCGTTTGAGGGGGGCACAAAGGAATACGTCTTGCAATGCGCATGCGTCGCTGAGGTTCAAATGTACTTCTGAACCCGCAGGAGGCAGCATATTGTAATTCGCCGGTTGGGATGGGCGTGGGGAAACGCGTTAAATTGCTCAGGTGTGGTTGTGGTTCAAATTTTATAATGAACCCCCTGGAGGCTGCATGTTGGCACTCCCATGGGAGATAGGGTCGACTGGAATCATGTTGCAATGCGCATCTGTGGCTGATGTTCAAATTCCATCCTACAATCCCTGGAGGCATATTAGTGCTTCCATTTGAGGGAGGGACAAAGGAATACGTCTTGCAATGCGCATGCGTCGCGGTGGTTCTAATATACTTGGGAACCTCAGGAGGCAGCATATTGCAATTCGGCGTTTGGGAGGGGCATGGGGAAGCGCGTTGCATTGCGCATGTGTGGTTGAGGTTCAAATTCTATAATGAACCTTCTGGAGTCTGCATATCGGCACTTCCATGGGAGATACGGATGAGTGGAATCGTGTTGCAATTCGCAAGTGTTTCTCATGTTCAAAATCCATCCTGAAGCCCCAGCAGGCATATTGGGGCTTCTGTTTGAGGGAGGGACAAAGGAATATGTCTTTCAATGCACATGGATCGCTGAGGTTCAAATATACTTCTGGACCCCCACGAAAAAGCATATTGGAATCCGGCGGTTGGAAGGAGCGTGGGGAAACGCTTTGCGTTGCACATGTGTGGATGAGGTTCAATTTCTATAATCAACCCCCTAGAGGCTGCATATTGGCATTCCCATGGGAGATAGGGACGAGTGGAATCGTGTTGCAATGCACATGTGTGGCTGATGTTTAAATTGCATCCTAAAGCCCCTGGAGGCATATTGGTGCTTCCATTTGAGGGAGTCACAGAGGAATACGTCTTGCAAGTTGCATGCATCGCTGATTTTCAAATATATTCCTGAACACCCAGGAGGAAGCATATCGCATTTCGGGGGTTGGGGGGGGCGTGGGGTAAAGTGTTGCATTGCGCATGTGTGGTTGAGGTTCAAATTCAATAATGAACGCCCTGGAGGCTGCAATTTGGCACTCCCATGTGAGATAGGAACGAGTGGAATCGTGTTGCAATGAGCATGTGTGGCTGATGTTCAAATTCCATCCTAAAGGCCAGGAGGCATATTGGTGATTACGTTTGAGGGAGGGACAAAGAAATAAGTCTTGCATTGCGCATGCGTCACTGGGGTTCAAATATACCTCTCAACCCCCAGCCCCAGGAGACCGTATATTGCAATTCGGCGATTGGGAGGGGCGTGGGGAAGCGCATTGCATTGCACAAGTGTGGCTGAGGTTCAAATTCTATAATGAATCCCCTGAATGCTGCATATTTGTTCTGCCATGGGAGATAAGGACGAGTGGAATCGTGTTGCAATGCACATGTGTGGCTGATGTTCAAATTGCATCCTAAAGCCCCTGGAGGCATATTGGTGCTTCCATTTGAGGGAGTCACAGAGGAATACGTCTTGCAAGTTGCATGCATCGCTGATTTTCAAATATATTCCTGAACACCCAGGAGGAAGCATATCGCTTTTCGGGGGTCGGGGGGGGGGGGCGTGGGGTAAAGTGTTGCATTGCGCATGTGTGGTTGAGGTACAAATTCAATAATGAACGCCCTGGAGGCTGCAATTTGGCACTCCCATGTGAGATAGGAACGAGTGGATTCGTGTTGCAATGAGCATGTGTGGCTGATGTTCAAATTCCATCCTAAAGGCCAGGAGGCATATTGGTGATTACGTTTGAGGGAGGGACAAAGAAATAAGTCTTGCATTGCGCATGCGTCACTGGGGTTCAAATATACCTCTCAACCCCCAGCCCCAGGAGACCGTATATTGCAATTCGGCGATTGGGAAGGGCGTGGGGAAGCGCATTGCATTGCGCATGTGTGCCTGAGGTTCAAATTCTATAATGAACCTTCTGGAGGCTGCATATCGGCACTGCCATGGGAGATAGGGACTAATTGAATCGTGTTGCAATGCGCATGTGTGGCTGATGTTCAAATTCCATCCTAAAACCCCTGGAGGCATATTAGTGCTTCCATTTGAGGGAGGGTAAAAGGAATACGTCTTGCAATGCGCATGCGTCGCTGAGGTTCTAATATACTTGGGAACCTCAGGAAGCAGCATATTGCAATTCGGCGATTGGGAGGGGCGTGGGGAAGCGCGTTGCATTGTGCATGTGTGGTTGAGGTTCAAATTCTATAATGAACCTTCTGGAGTCTGCATATCTGCACTCCCATGGGAGATAGGGACGAGTGGAATCGTGTTGCAATTCGCAAGTGTGGCTCATGTTCAAAATCCATCCTAAAGCCCATGGAGGCATATTGCTACTTCAATTTGAGGGAGTGACAAAGGAATACGTCTTGCAATGCGCATTCGTCGCCAAGGTTCAAATATACTTCTGATCCCCCCAGGAGGCAGCATATTGCAAGTCGGAAGTTGGGAGTTGCGTGGGGAAATTCGTTCTTTTACGCATGTGTGGTTGAGGTTCAAATTCTATAATGAACCTTCTGGAGTCTGCATATCGGCACTCCCATTGGAGATAGGGACGAGTGGAATCTTGTTGCAATTCGCAAGTGTGGCACATGTTCAAAATCCATCCTGAAGCACCAGCAGGCATATTGGTGCTTCTGTTTGAGGGAGGGACAAAGGAATACGTCTTGCAATGCACATGCATCGCTGAGGTTCAAATATACTTCTGGACCCCCACGAAAAAGCATATTGGAATCCGGCGGTTGGAAGGAGAGTGGGGAAACGCTTTGCGTTGCACATGTGTGGGACGAGTGGAATCGTGTTGCAATGCGCATGTCTGGTTGATGTTCAAATTCCATCCTGAAGCCTCTGGAGGCAAATTGGTGCTTCCATTTGAGGGAGTGACAAAGGATACGTCTTGCAATGCGCATGCGTTTCTGAGGTTCAAATATACTTCTGAACCCCCTGGAGGCTGCATATTGGCACTCCCATGGGAGATAGGGACGAGTGGAATAGTGTTGCAATGCGCATGTCGGCTGCTGTTCATATTCCATCCTAAAGCCCCTGGCGGCATATTGGTGATTTCGTTTGAGGGAGGGACAAAGAAATAAGTCTTGCAATGCGCATGCGTCCCTGGGGTTCAAATATACATCTAAACCCCCAGCCCCAGGAGACAGTATATTGCAATTCGGCGTTTGGGATGGGCGTGGGGAAGCGCGTAAAATTGCGCAGGTGTGGTTGTAGTTCAAGTTCTATAATGAACCTTCTGGGGGCTGCATATCGGCACTGCCATAGGAGATAGGGACTTGTGGAATCGTGTTGCAATGCGCATGTGTGGCTGATGTTAAAATTCAATCCTAAAGCCCCTGGAGGCATATTAGAGCTTCCGTTTGAGGGAGTGACAAAGGAATACGTCATGCAATGCGCATGGGTCGCTGAGGTTCAAATATACTCCTGAACCCCCAGGAGGCAGCATATTGCATTTCGGCGGTTGGGAGTGACGTGGGGTAACGTGTTGCATTGCGCATGTGTGGTTGAGGTTCAAATTCTATAATGAACCCCCTGGAGGCTGCATATTGGCACTCCCATGGAAGATAGGGACGAGTGGAATCGTGTTGCAATGCGCATGTGTGGCTGATGTGTAAATTCCATCCTAAGGCCCCTGGAGGCATATTGGTGCTTCCGTTTGAGGGAGTGACAAAGGAATAAGTCTTGCACTGCGCATGCGTCGCTGAGGTTCAAATATACCTCTTAAACCCCACGAGGCAGCATATTGCAATACGGCGGTTGGGTGGGGCGTTGGGAAGCGCAATGCATTGCACATGTTTGGTTGAGGTTCAAATTCTATAATGAACCCACTGGAGTCTGCATTTCGGCACTCCCATGGGAGATAGGGACGAGTGGAATCGTGTTGCGATGCGCATGTCTGGTTGATCTTCAAATTCCATCCTGTAGCCTCTGGAGGCACATAGGTGCTTCCATTTGAGGGAGCGACAAAGGATACGTCTTGCAATGCGCATGTGTCGCTGAGGTTCAAATATACTTCTGAACCCCAAAGAGGCGGAAGTTAAAATTCTATAATGAACCCCCTGGAGGCTGCATATTGGCACTCCCATGGAAGATAGGGACAAGTGGAATCATGTTGCAATGTGCATGTGTGGCTGATGTGTAAATTCCATCCTAAAGCCCCTGGAGGCATTTTGGTGTTTCCGTTTGATGGACAGACAAAGGAATACGTCTTGCAAAGTGCATGCGTCACAGAGGTTCAAATATACTTCTGAACCCCCAGGAGGCACCATATTGCAATTCGGCGGTTTGGTGGTGTGGGGAAACGCGTTGCCTTGCGCATGTGTGGTTGAGGTTCAGATTCTATAATCAAACCCCTGGAGATGCATATTGGCACTCCTATGGGAGATAAGGACGAGTGGAACCGTGTTGCAATGGACATGTGTGGTTGAGTTTCAAATTCTATAATGAACATCCTGAAGGCTGCATATTGGCACTCAAATATGAGATACGGACAAGTGGAGTCGTGTTGCAATGTGCATGTGTATCTGACGTTCAAACTCCATCCCAATGCCACCGGAGGCATATTGGTGATTCCGTTTGAGGGAGGGACAAAGGAATACGTCTTGCAATGTGCATGCGTGGCTGAGGTTTAAACATACTTCTGTACCCCCAGGAGGCAGTATATTGCAATTCGGCGGTTGGGATGGTTGTGGGGTAACGCGTTGCATTGTGCATGTGTGGTTCAGGTTTAAATTCTGTAATGATCCCTCTGGAGGCTGCATATTGGCACACCATGGGAGAGAGATACGAGTGGAATCGTGTTGCAATGCACATGTGTGGCTGATGTTCCATCCTAAAGCCCCTGGAGGCATATTGGTGCTTCCATTTAAGGGAGGGACAAACGAATACATCTTGCAATGCGCATGCATCGCTGAGGTTCAAATTTATTTCTGAATCGTCAGGAGGCAGCATATTGCAATTCGGCGGTAGGGAGTGGCGTGGAGAAATGCGTTGCATTGCGCATGTGTGGTTGAGGTTCACATTCTATAATGAACCCCCTGGAGGCGGCATATTGGCACTCCCATGGGTGATAGGGACTTGTGGAATAATGTTGCAATGCGCATGTATGGCTGACGTTCAAATTCCATCCTAAAGCCCCTGGAGGCATGTTGCTGCTTCTGTTTGAGATAGTAACAAAGGAATACGTTTTGCAATGCGCATGTGTTGCTGAGGTTCAAATACACTTCTGAACCCCCAGGAGGCAGCATATTGCAATTTGGCAGTTGGGAGGCGCGTGGGGAAATGTATTGCTTCGCGCATCCGTGGTTGAGGTTCACATTCTATAATGAACCCCCTGAATGCTGCATATTGGCACACCATGTTAGATAGTGAGGAGTGGAATCGTGTTGCAATGCACATGTGTGGCTAACGTTCAAATTCCATCCTAAAGCCCAAGAAGGCATATTGGTGCTTCTGTTTGAAGGAGGGACAAAGAAATACGTCTTGCAATGCACATGCGTCGATGAGGTTCAAATAAATATCTGAACACCCAAAAGGCAGCATATTGCAATTTGGCGGTTCTAAGAAGCGTGTGGAATCGCATTGCATTGCAAATGTGTGGTTGAGGTTCACATTCTATAACGAACCCCCTGGAGGCTGCATCTTGGCACTCAAATATGAGATAAAGACAAGTGGAATCGTTTTGCAATGTGCATGTGTATCTGACATTCAAACTACATCCTAATGCCCCCGGAGGCATATAGTGATACCTTTAGAGGTAGGGACAAAGGAAGACATCTTGCAATGCGCATGCATCGCTAAGGTTCAAATATACTTCTGTACCCCCAGGAGGCAGCGTATTGCAATTCGGTGGTTGGGAGGGGCGTGGGTAAACGTGTTGCATTGCGAATGTGTGGTTGAGGTTCACATTCTATAACGAACCCCTTGGAGGCTGCATATTCGCACTCCCATGGGAGATAGGGACGAGTGGAATCGTGTTGCAATGCGCATGAGTGGCTGATGTTCAAATTCCATCCTACAGCCCTTGAAGGCATATTGGTGCTTACGTTTGAGGGGGAACAAAGGAATACGTCTTGCAATGCGCATGCGTCGCTGAGTTTCAAATATACTTCTGAAACCCCAGGAAGCAGCATATTCCAATTTGGCGATTAGGAGGTGCGTGGGAAAACGCATTGCATTGCACATGTGTGGTTGAGGTTCAAATTCTATAATGAACCCCCTGGAGGCTGCATATTGGCACTCCCATGGCAGATAGGGTAGAGTGGAATCGTGTTGCAAAGAGCATGTGCGGCTGATGTTCAAATTCCATCCTATAGCCCAAGGACGCATATTGGTGCTTCTGTTTGATGGAGGGACAAAGGAATACGTCTTGCAATGCTCAGTCGAAACTGAGGCTCAAATATACTCCTGAACCCAAAGGATGGAGCATATTGTAAATGGGCGGTTGGGAGGTGTACGGGGAAATTCGTTGCTTTGCGCATGTGTGGTTGAGGTTCCAATTCAATAATGAACCCCCTGGATGCTGCATATTGGCACACCATGGAGATAGTGACGAGTGGAATCGTGTTGCAATGCGCATGTGTGGCTAATGTTCAAATTCCATTCTAAAGCCCCTGGTGGAATATTGGTGCTTCCGTTTGAGGGAGGGACAATGTTATAAGTCTTGCAATGTGCATGCATCGCTGAGGTTCAGATATAGTTCTGAAACCCAGGAGGCAGCATATTGCAATTTCGCGGTTGGGATGCCCATGGGGAAATACGTTGCATTGCGCATGTGTGGTTGAGGTTCAAATTCTATAATGAACGCCCAGGAGGCTGCATATCGGCACTCCCATGGGAGATAGGGACGAGTGGAATCGTGTTGTAATGGACATGTGTGGCTGATGTTCAGATTCCATTCTAAAGCCCCTGGAGGTATATTGGTGCTTCCGTTTGAGGGAGGGACAATGGAATACGTCTTGCAATGCGCATGCGTCTCTGAGGTTCAAATATACTTCTGAACCATCAGAAGGCAGCATATTGCAAATTGGCGGTTGGAAGAAGCGTGTGGAAACGCATTGCATTGCAAATGTGTGGTTGATGTTCAAATTCTGTAATGAACTACTGGAAGCTGCATGTTGGCACACCATGGGAGATAGTGACGAGTGGAATCGTGTTGTAATGGACATGTGTGGCTGATGTTCAAATTCCATTCTAAAGCCCCTGGTGGCATATTGGTTCTTCCGTTTCAGGGAGCGAAAAAGGAATACGATTTGCAATGTGCATGTGTCGCTGAGGTTCAAATACACTTCTCAACACCCAGGAGGAGGCATATTGCAATTCGCCTTGCATTGGGCATGTGTGGGAAAGGTTCAAATTTTAGAATGAACCCCCTGGAGGCTGCATATTTGCACTCAAATATGAGATAGAGACAAGAGGAATCGTGTTGCAATGTGCATGTGTATCTGACGTTCAAACTCCATCCTAATGCTCCCGGAGACGTATTGGTGCTTGCGTTTGAGGGGGGAACAAAAGAATACGTCTTGTAATGGGCATGTGTCAGTGAAGTTCAAATATACTTCTGAACCCCCAGGAAGCAGCTTATTCAAATTTGGTGGTTTGGAGGCGCGTCGGAAAACGCATTGCATTGCACATGTGTGGTTGAGGTTCAAATTCTATAATGAACCCCCTGGAGGCTGCATATTGGCACTCCCATGGGAGATAGCGACTTGTGGGATCGTGTTGCAATGCGAATCTATGGCTGATATTCAAATACCATCCTAAAGCCCCTGGAGGCATTTTGGTGCTTCCGTTTGAGGGAGGGACAAAGGAATACGTCCTGCAATGTGCATGTATCACTGAGGTTCAAATACACTTCTGAACCCCCAGGAGGCAGCATATAGCTATTCGGCGGTTGGGAGGGCAGTGGCGAAACGCGTTGCTTTGCGCATCTGTGGTTGAGGTTCAAATTCTATCATGAACGCCCAGGAGTCTGCATATCGGCACTCCCATGGCAAATAGGGACGAGTGGAATCGTGTTGCAATGGACATGTGTGGCTGATGTTCAGATTCCATTCTAAAGCCCCTGGAGGCATATTGGTGCTTCCATTTGAGGGAGGGACAAATAAATACGTCTTGCAATGCTGAAGCGAAACTGAGCTTCAACTATACTTCTGAACCCCCAGGAGACAGCATATTGCAATTCAGTCGTTGGGAGGGGCGTGGGAAAATTCGGTGCTTTTCGCATGTGTGGTTGAGGTACAAATTCAGTAATGAACCCCCTGGATGCTGCATATTGGCACACAATGAGAGATAGTGACGAGTGGAATCGTGTTGCAATGCATATGTGTGGCTGATGTTCAAATTCCATTCTAAAGCCTCTGGAGGCTTATTGGTGCTTCCATTTGAGGGAGGGACAAAGGAATAGGTCATGCAATGTGCATGCGTTGCTGAGGTTGAAACATACATATGAACCCCCAGGAGGCAGCATATTGCAATTCGGCGGTTGGATGGTGCGTGTGGAAACGCATTGCATTGCAAATGTGTGGTTGAGGTTCAAATTCTATAATGAACCCCCTGGAGGCTGCATTACGGCACTCCCATGGGAGATAGGGAGGAGTGGAAACCGTGTTGCAATGCGCATGTTTGGCTGATGATCAAATTCCATCCTAAAGTTCCTGGAGGCAAATTGGTGCTTCCGTTTGAGGAAGGGACAAAGGAATTCGTCTTGAAATGCGCATGCGTCGCTGAGGATCAAATATACTTCTGAACTCCCAGGAGGCAGATAATGCAATTCGGCGCTTGGGAGGGGTGTGAGGAAATTCGTTGCTTTGCGCATGTATGGTTGAGGTTTAAATTCGGTAAAGAACTCCCTGGAGGCAGCATATTGGCACTCCCATGGGAGATAGGGACGAGTGGAATCATGTTGCAATGCGCATTTGTTGCTGATGTTCAAATTCCATCCTAAAGTTCCTGGAGGCATATTGGTGTTTTCGTTTGATGGACGGACAAAGGAATACGTCTTGCAATGTGCATGCATCGCTGAGGTTCAAATATACTTCTGAACCCCCAGGAGGCACGATATTGCAATTCGGCGGTTGGGAGGCGTGGGTAAACGCGTTGCCTTGCGCATGTGTGGTTGAGGTTTAAATTCTATAATCAAACCCCTGGAGGCTGCATATTGGCACTCCTATGGGAGATAGGGACGAGTGGAATCGTGTTGCAATGCACATGTGTGGATGAGTGTCAAATTCTATAATGAACCCCCTGAAGGCTGAATATTGGCACTCCCATGGGAGATAGGGAAGAGTGGAATCGTGTTGCAATGCACATGTGTAACTGATGTTCAAATTCCACCCTAAAGCCCCTGGAGGCATATTGGTGCTTCCGTTTCACGGAGTGACAGAGGAATACGATTTGCAATGCGCATGTGTCACTGAAGTTCAAATACACTTCTGAAACCCCAGGAGGCAGCATATTGCAATTCGGCGGTTGGGAGGGGCGTGAGGAAACGCGTTGGATTGGGCATGTGTGGTTGAGGTTCTTATTTTGTAATTAACCCCCTGGAGGCTGGCACTCAAATATGAGATACGGACAAGTGGACTCGTGTTGCAATGTGCATGTGTATCTGACATTCAAACTGCATCCTAATGCCCCCAGAGGCATATTGGTGATTCCATTTGAGGGAGGGACAAAGGAATACGTCTTGCAATGTGCATGCATCGCTGAGGTTCAAATACACTTTTGAACCCCCATGTGGCAGCATTTTCCAATTCGGCATTTGGAGGAGCGTGGGGAGACGCGTTGCATTGCGTATGTGTGGTTGAGGTTCAAATTCTATAATGAACCCCCTGAAGGCTGCATATTGGCACTCCCATGGGAGATAGGGACGAGTGGATTCGTGTTGCAATGCTCATGTGTGGCTGATGTTCAGTTTCTATCCTAAAGCCCCTAGAGGCATATTGGTGCTTCCGTTTGAGGGAGGGACAAAGGAATACATCCTGCAATGTGCATGTATCACTGAGGTTCAAATGCACATCTGAACCCCCAGGATGCAGCATATAGCTATTCGGCGGTTAGGAGGGGCGTGGCGAAACGCGTTGCATTGCGCATGTGTGGTTGAGGTTCAAATTCTATAATGAACGCCCAGGAGGCTGCATATCGGCACTCGCATGGGAGATAGGGACGAGTGGAATCGTGTTGCAATGGACATATGTGGCTGATGTTCAGATTCCATTCTAAAGCCCCTTGAGGCGTATTGGTGCTTCCGTTTGAGGGAGAGACAAAGAATACGTTTTACAATGCGCATGTGTCGCTGAGGTTCAAATACACTTCTGAACCCCCAGGAGGAAGCATATTGCAATTCGGCCGTTGGGAGTGGCTAGAGGAAACGCCTTGCATTAAGCATGTGTTTAAGGTTCAAAATTTAGAATGAACCCCCTGGAGGCTGCATATTAGCACTCAAATATGAGATAGGGACAAGTGGAAGCGTGTTGCAATGTGCATGTGTATCTGACGTTCAAACACCGTCCTCATGCCCCCGGAGACATATTGGTGCATGCGTTTGAAGGGGGAACAAAAGAATACATCTTGCAATGTGCATGCCTTGCTGAGGTTGAAATATACTTCTAAACCCTCAGGATGCAGCATATTGCAATTGGGCGCTTGGGAGTGGCGTGAGGAAATGCATTGCATTGCGCATGTGTGGTTGAGGTTAAATTCTATAATGAACCCTTTGGAGGCTACATATTGGCACTCCAATGGGAGATACGGACGAGTGGAATCGTGTTGCAATGCGCATGTTCAGATGTTCAGATGTTTGTAGAGCTTATGGGACTTAACTACGGAGTCATCAGTCCCTAAACTTACAAACTACTTATGAACTAGTTAATCCTAAGGACGGCACAAATATCCATGCCCGAAGGGGGATTCGAACCCCCGACCGTAGTGGCCGTGCAGACCGTGACTGGAGCGCCTCAGTCCCCTCGGCCACCGTGGCCGGCAATGCGCATGTGTGGTTGAGGATCAAATTCTATAATGAACCCCCTGAAGGCTGCATATTGGCACTCCCATGGGAGATAGGGACGAGTGGAATTGTGTTGCAAATGCGCATGTGTGGCTGATGTTCAAATTCCACACGAAAGCCCCTGGAGGCGTATTGGTGCTTCCGTTTGAGGGAGAGAAAATGAATACGTTTTTTAATGCGCATGTGTCGCTGAGGATCAAATACACTTCTGAACCCCCAGGAGGAAGCATATTGCAATTCGGCCATTGGGAGTGGCTTGAGGAAACGCCTTGCATTGGACATGTGTGGTTAAGGTTCAAATTTTAGAATGAACCCCCTGGAGGCTGCATATTGGCACTCAAATATGAGATAGGGACAAGTGGAATTGTGTTGGAATGTGCATGTGTATCTGATGTTGAAACACCATCCTAATGCCCCCGGAGGCATATTGGTGCTTGCGTTTGAGGGGGGAACAAAAGAATACATCTTGCAATGGGCATGCGTTGCTGAGGTTCAAATATACTTCTGAACCCCCAGGAGGGAGCATATTGTAATTCGGCGGTTGGGAGGTGTACGAGGAAATTCGTTGCATTGCGCATGTGTGGTTGAGGTTCAAATTCAATAATGAACCCCCTGGATGCTGCATATTGGCACACCATGAGAGATAGTGACGAGTGGAATCGTGTCGCAATGTGCATGTGTGGCTAATGTTCAAATTCCATTCTGGAGACCCTGGAGGTATATTGGTGCTTCCATTCGAGGGAGGGGCAAAGAAATACGTCTTGCAATACGCATGTGTCACTGAGGTTCAACTATACTTCTGAACCCCCGAGGAGACAGCATATTGCAATTCAGCCGTTGGGAGGGGCGTGGGAAAATTCGTTGCTTTTCGCATGTGTGGTTGAATTTCAAATTCTATAATGAACCCCCAGAAGGCTGCATATTGGCCGTCCCATGGGATATAGGGACGAGTGGAATCGTGTTCCAATGCACATGTGTGGCTGATGTTCAAATTCCATTCTAAAGCATCTGGAGGCTTATTGGTGCTTACGTTTGAGGGAGGGACAAAGGAATAGGTCTTGCAATGCGCATACGTTGCTGAGGTTCAAATATACATCTGAACCCCCAGGAGGCAGCTTATTGCAATTCGGCGGTTGGATGGAGCGTTTGGAAATGCATTGCATTGCAAATGTGTGGTTGAGGTTCAAATTCTATAATGAACCCCCTAAACGCTGCATATTGCCACTCTCGTGGGAGATAGGGGCGAGTGGAATCATGTTGCAATGCGCATGTGTGGCTGATGTTCAAATTCCATCCTAAAGCACCTGGAGTCATATTGGTGTTTCCATTTGATGGACGGACAAAGGAACACGTCTTGCAATGTGCATTCGTCGCAGACGTTCAAATATACTTCTGAACCCTCAGGAGGCACGATATTGCAATTCGGCGGTTCGGAGGCGTGGGGAAAAACGTTGCCTTGCGCATGTGTTTTGAGGTTAAAATTCAATAATTAAACCCCTGGAGGCAGCATATTGGCTCTCCTATGGGAGATAGGGACGACTGGAATCGTGTTGCAATGCACATGTGTGGTTGAGTTTCAAATTCTATAATGTACCCCCTGAATTCTGCATATTGGCACTCCAATGGGAAATAGGGATTAGTGGAATCGTGATGCAATGCACATGTGTAACTGATGTTCAAATTCCACCCTAAAGCCAATGGAGGCATATTGGTGCTTCCGTTTCAGGGGCGACAAAGGAATACGATTTGCAATGCGCATGTGTCGCTGAGGGACAAATACACTTCTGAACCCCCAGGAGGGGCGTAGCGAAACGCGTTGCATTGCGCATGTGTGGTTGAGGTTCACAATCTATAATGAACCCCCTGGAGGCGGCATATTGGTACTCCCATGGGAGATAGGGACTTGTGGAATCATGTTGCAATGCGCACGTATAGCTGATGTTCAACTTCCATCCTAAAGCCGCTGGAGGCAATTTGTTGCTTCGGTTTGAGGGAGGTAAAAAGGAATACGTTTTGCAATGCGCATGTGTCGCTGAGTTTCAAATACACTTCTGAAACCCCAGGAGGCAGCATATTGCAATTCGGCAATTGAGAGGGGTGAGAGGAAACGCCTTGCATTGGACATGTATGGTTGAGGTTCAAATTTTAGAATGTACACTCTGGAGGCTGCATATTGGCACTCAAATACGAGATAGGGCCAAGTGGAATCGTGTTGCAATGTGCATGACTATCTGACGTTCAAACTTCATCCTAATGCCCCCGGAGGCATATTTCTGCTTCCGTTTGAGGGAGGGACAAAAGAATACGTCTTGCAATGCGCATGCATTGCTAAGGTTCAAATATACTTCTGAACCCCCAGGATGCAGCATATTGGAATTCGGCGCTTTGGAGTGCCGTGAGGAAACGCATTGCAATCCACATGTGTCGCTGAGGTACAAATACACTTCTGAACCCCCAGGAGGCAGCATATTGGAATTCGGCAATTGGGAAGGGTGTGAGGAAACGCCTTGCATTGGACATGTATGGTTGAGGTTCAAATTTTAGAGTGAACCCCCTGGAGGCTGCATATTGGCACTCAAATATGAGATAGGGCCAAGTGGAATCGTGTTGCAATGTGCATGTGTATCTGACGTTCAAACTCCATCCTAATGCCCCCAGAGGCATATTGGTGATTCCGTTTGAGGGAGGGACAAAGGAATACGTCTTGCAATGTGCATGCGTCGCTGAGGTTCAATTATATTTCTGTACCCCCAGGAGGAAGTATATTGCAATTCGGCGGTTGGCAATGGCGTGATGAAACGCATTGCATTGTGCATGTGTGGTTCAGGTTTAAATTCTATAATGAACCCTCCGGAGGCTGCGTATTGGCACACCATGGGAGAAAGATACGAGTGGAATCGTGTTGCAATGCGCATGTGTGGCTGATGTTCAAATTCCATCCTAAAGCCCATGGAGGCATATTGGTGTTTCCATTTGAGGGAGGGACAAAGGAATACGTCTTGCAATGTGCATGCGTCGCTGAGGTTCAAATATACTTCTGAAACCCCAGGAGGCAGCATATTGCAATTCGGCGGTTGGGAGGTGCGTGGGGAAATGCGTTGCATTGCGCATGTGTGGTTGAGGTTCAAATTCTATAATGAACCCCCTGGAGGCTGCATATTGGCACTCCCATGGGAGAAAGTGACTTGTGGAATCGTGTTGAAATGCTCATGTATGGTTGATATTCAAATACCATCCTAAAGCCCATGGAGGCATATTGGTGCTTCCGTTTGAGAGAGGGACAAAGGAATACGTCATGCAATGTGCATGTATCACTGAGGTTCAAATGAACATCTTTACCCCCAGGAGGCAGCAAATAGCTATTCGGCGGTTAGGAGGGGTGTGGCGAAACGCGTTGCATTGCGCATGTGTCGTTGAGGTTCAAATTCTATAATGAACCATCTGGAGGCTGCATATTGGCACTCCCATGGGAGATACAGACGAGTGGAATCGTGTTGCAATGCTCTTGTGTGGTTGAGGATCAAATTCTATAATGAACCCCCTGAAGGCTGCATATTGGCACTCCCATGGGAGATAGGGACGAGTGGAATCATGTTGCAAATGCGCATGTGTGGCTGACGTTCAAATTCTAACCAAAAGCCCCTGGAGGCGTATTGGTGCTTCCGTTTGAGGGAGAGACAAAGAATACGTTTTACAATGCGCATGTGTCGCTGAGGTTCAAATACACTTCTGAACCCCCAGGAGGAAGCATAGTGCAATTCGGCCGTTGGGAGTGGCTTGAGGAAACGCCTTGCATTGGGCATGTATGGTTAAGGTTCAAATTTTATAATGAACCCCCTGGAGGCTGCATATTGGCACTCAAATATGAGATAGGGACAAGTGGAATCGTGTTGCAATGTGCATGTGTATCTGACGTTCAAACCCCATCCTAATGCCCCTGGAGGCGAATTGGTGCTTACGTTTGAGGGGGGAACAAAAGGATACGTCTTGCAATGGGCATGCGTCGCTGAGGTTCAAATATACTTCTGAACCCCCAGGAAGCAGCATATTCGAATTTGGCGGTTGGGAGGCGCGTGGGAAAACGCATTGCATTGCACATGTGTGGTTGAGGTTCAAATTCTATAATGAACCCCCTGGATGCTGCATATTGGCACACCATGGGAGATAGTGACAAGTGGAATCGTGTTGCAATGCGCATGTGTGGCTAATGTTCAAATTCCATTCTAAAGCCCCTGGAGGCATATTGTTGCTTCCATTTGAGGGAGGGGCAAAGAAATACATCTTGCAATGCGCATGTGTCACTGAGGTTCAACTATACTTCTGAACCCTTAGGAGACAGCATATTGCAATTCAGCCATTGGGAGGAGCATGGGAAAATTCGTTTCTTTTCGCATGTGTGGTTGAGTTTCAAATTCTATAATGAACCCCCAGAAGGCTGCATATTGGCCCTCCCATGGGAGATAGGGACGAGTGGAACCGTGTTGCAATGCGCATGTGTGGCTGATGTTCAAATTCCATCCTAAAGCCCCTGGAGGCATGTTGGTGATTCCGTTTGAGGAAGGGACAAAGGAATTCGTCTTGAAATGCGCATGCGTAGCTGAGGTTCAAATATACTTCTGAACTCACAGGAGGCAGCATATTCGAATTTGGCGGTTGGGAGGTGCGTTGGAAAACGCATTGCATTGCACATGTGTGGTTGAGGTTCAAATTCTATAATGAACCCCTTGGATGCTGCATATTGGCACACCATGGGAGATAGTGACAAGTGGAAACGCATTGCATTGCAAATGTGTGGTTGAGGTTCAAATTCTATAATGAACCCCCTGGAGGCTGCATATTGGCACTCCCATGGGAGATAGGGACGAGTGGAACCATGTTGCAATGCGCATGTGTGGCTGATGTTCAAATTCCATCCTAAAGCCCCTGGAGGCATGTTGGTGCTTCCGTTTGAGGAAGGGACAAAGGAATTCGTCTTGAAATGCACATGCGTCGCTGAGGTTCAAATATACTTCTGAACTTACAGGAGGCAGCATATTGCAATTTGGCGCTTGGGAGGGGCGTGAGGAATTCCGTTGCTTTGTGCCTGTGTGGTTGAGGTTCAAATTCTATAATGAACCCTCTAAACACTGCATATTGGCACTCTCATGGGAGATAGGGACGAGTGGAATCATGTTGCAATGCGCATGTGTGGCTGATGTTCAAATTCCATCCTAAAGCCCCTGGAGGCATATTGGTGTTTCCATTCGATGGACGGACAAAGGAATACGTCTTGCAATGTGCATGCGTCTCAGAGGTTCAAATATACTTTCGAACCCCCAGGAGGCATAATATTGCAATTCGGCGGTTGGGAGGCGTGGGGAAAATCGTTGCATTGCGCATGTGTGGTTGAGGTTCAAATTCTATAATGAACCCCCTAAACGCTGCATATTGGCACTCTCATGGGAGATAGGGACAAGTGGAATCGTGTTGCAATGCACATGTGTGGTTGAGTTTCAAATTCTATAATGTACCCCTTGAAGGCTGCATATTGGCACTCCCATGGGAGATAGGGATTAGTGGAATCGTGTTGCAATGCACATGTTTAACTGATGTTCAAATTCCACCCTAAAGCCCCTGGAGGCATATTGGTGCTTCCGTTTCAGGGAGCGACAAAGGAATACGATTTGCAATGCGCATGTGTCGCTGAGGTTCAAATACACTTCTGAACCCGAAGGAGGCTTCATATTGCAATTCGGCGGTTGGGAGGGGCGTGAGGAAATGCGTTGCATTGTGCATGTGTGGTTGAGGTTCACATTCTATAATGAACCACCTGGAGGCGGCATATTGGCACTCCCATGGGAGATAGGGACTTGTGGTATCATGTTGCAATGTGCATGTGTATCTGATGTTCAACTTCCATCCTAAAGCCCCTGGAGGCAATTTGCTGCTTCGCTTTGAGGGAGGTAAAAACGAATACGTTTTGCAATGCGCATATGTCGCTGAGTTTCAAAAACACTTCTGAAACCCCAGGAGGCAGCATATTGCAATTCGGCAAATGGGAGGGGTGTGAGGAAACGCCCTGAATTGGGCATGTCTGGTTGAGTTTCAAATTTTAGAATGTACGCCCTGGAGGCTGCATATTGGCACTCAAATATGAGATACGGACAAGTGGAATCGTGTTGCAATGCGCATGTGTATCTGACGTTCAAACTTCATCCTAATGCCCCCGGAGGCGTATTGGTGATTCCATTTGAGGGAGGGACAAAGGAATACGTCTTGCAATGCGCATGCGTCGCTGAGGTTCAAATATACTTCTGTACCCCCAAGAGGCAGTATATTGCAATTCGGCGGTTGAGAAGGGCGTGGGGAAACGCGTTGCATTATGCCTGTGTGGTTCAGGTTTAAATTCTATAATGAACCCTCTGAAGGCTGTATATTGGAACACCATGGGAGATAGATACGAGTGGAATCGTGTAGCAATGTGCATGTGTGGCTGATGTTCAAATTCCATCCTAAAGCCCCTGGAGGCATATTTCTGCTTCCGTTTGAGGGAGGGACAATGGAATACGTCTTGCAATGTGCATGCGTTGCTAAGGTTCAATTATACTTCTGAACCCCCAGGAAGCAGCATATTGCAATTAGACGCTTTGGAGTGCCGTGAGGAAACGCGTTGCATTGCGCATGTGTGGTTGAGGTTGAAATTCTATAATGGACACCCTGGAGGCTGCATATTGGCACTCCCATGGGAGATAGGGTAGAGTGGAATCGTGTTCCAATGAGCATGTGTGGCTGATGTTCAAATTCCATCCTAAAGCCCAAGGAGGCATATTGGAGCTTCTGTTTGAGGGAAGGACAAAGGAATACGTCTTGCAACGTGCATGCGTCACTGAGGTTCAAATTTACTTCTGAACCCGCAGGAGGCACCATATTGCAATTCGGCGGTTGGGAGGCGTGGGGAAACGCGTTGCGTTGCGTATGTGTGGTTGAGGTTCAAATTCTATAATCAAACCCCTGGAGGCTGCATATTGGCACTACTATGGGAGATAGGGACGAGTGGAATCGTGTTGCAATGCACATGTGTTTGAGTTTCAGATTCTATACTGAAACCCCTGAAGGCTGCATATTGGCACTCCCATGGGAGATGGGGACGAGTGGAATCGTGTTGCAGTGCACATGTGTAACTGATGTTCAAATTCCACCCTAAAGCCCCTGGAGGCATATTGGTGCTTCCGTTCAGGGAGCGACAAATTAATACGATTTTCAATGCGCATGTGTCACTGAGGTTCAAATACACTTCTGAACCCCCAGGAGGCAGTCTATTGCAATTCGGTGGTTGGGATGGTTGAGGGGAAAGGCGTTGCACTGTGCACGTGTGGTTCAGTTGTAAATTCTATAATGAACCCACTGGAGGCTGCATATTGGCACTCCCATGGGAGATATGGATGAGTGGAATCGTGTTGCAATGCACATCTGTGGCTGATGTTCAAATTTCACCCTAAAGCCCCTGGAGGCATATTGGTGCTTCCATTTGAGGGAGGGACAAAGGAATACATCTTGCAATGAGCATGCCTCGCTGAGGTTCAAATATACTTCTGGACCCCCAGGCGCTGCATATTGCAATTCGGCGGTTGGGAGGGGCGTGGGGAAACACGTTGGATTGTGCAGGTGTGGTTGAGGTTCAAGTTCCATAATGAACCCCCTGGAGGCTACATATTGGCCCTCGCATTGGAGATAGGGACGATTGGAATAATGTTTCAATGCGCATGTGTGGCTGATGTTCAAATTCCAACCTGAAGCCCCTGGAGGCATATTGGTGGTTCCTTTTGAGGGAGGGAAAAAGGTATACGTCTTGCAATGCGCATGAGTCGCTGAGGTTCAACTATACCTCTGAACACTCAAGAGGCAGTGTATTGCAATACGGCGGTTGGGAGTGGTGTGGGGAAATTCGTTGCTTTGCGCATGTGTGGTTGAGGTTCAAATTCTATAATGAACCCCCTGGAAGCTGCATATCGGCACTCCCATGGGAGATAGTGACTTGTGGAATCGTGTTGCAATGCTCATGTATGGTTGATATTCAAATACCATCCTAAAGCCCCTGGAGGCATATTGGTGCTTCCGTTTGAGGGACGGACAAAGGAATACGTCATGCAATGTGCATGTATCACTCAGGTTCAAATGCACATCTTTACCCCCAGGAGGCAGCAAATAGCTATTCGGCGGTTAGGTGGGGCGTGGCGAAACGCGTTGCATTGCGCATGTGTCGTTGAGGTTCAAATTCTATAATGAACCATCTGGATGCTGCATATTGGCACTCCCATGGGAGATACAGACGAGTGGAATCGTGTTGCAATGCTCATGTGTGGTTGAGGATCAAATTCTATAATGAACCCCCTGAAGGCTGCATATTGGCACTCCCATGGGAGATAGGGACGAGTGGAATCATGTTGCAAATGCGCATGTGTGGCTGATGTTCAAATTCTAACCAAAAGCCCCTGGAGGCGTATTGGTGCTTCCGTTTGAGGGAGAGACAAAGAATACGTTTTACAATGCGCATGTGTCGCTGAGGTTCAAATACACTTCTGAACCCCCAGGAGGAAGCATATTGCAATTCGGCCGTTGGGAGTGGCTTGAGGAAACGCCTTGCATTGGGCATGTATGGTTAAGGTTCAAATTTTATAATGAACCCCCTGGAGGCTGCATATTGGCACTCAAATATGAGATAGGGACAAGTGGAATCGTGTTGCAATGTGCATGTGTATCTGACGTTCAAACACCATCCTAATGCCCCTGGAGGCGAATTGGTGCTTACGTTTGAGGGGGGGAACAAAAGGATACGTCTTGCAATGGGCATGCGTCGCTGAGGTTCAAATATACTTCTGAACCCCCAGGAAGCAGCATATTCGAATTTGGCGGTTGGGAGGCGCGTGGGAAAACGCATTGCATTGCACATGTGTGGTTGAGGTTCAAATTCTATAATGAACCCCCTGGATGCTGCATATTGGCACACCATGGGAGATAGTGACAAGTGGAATCGTGTTGCAATGCGCATGTGTGGCTGATGTTCAAATTCCATCCTAAAGCCCCTGGAGGCATGTTGGTGATTCCGTTTGAGGAAGGGACAAAGGAATTCGTCTTGAAATGCGCGTGCGTCGCTGAGGTTCAAATATACTTCTGAACTCACAGGAGGCAGCATATTCGAATTTGGCGGTTGGGAGGTGCGTTGGAAAACGCATTGCATTGCACATGTGTGGTTGAGGTTCAAATTCTATAATGAACCCCCTGGATGCTGCATATTGGCACACCATGGGAGATAGTGACAAGTGGAAACGCATTGCATTGCAAATGTGTGGTTGAGGTTCAAATTCTATAATGAACCCCCTGGAGGCTGCATATTGGCACTCCCATGGGAGATAGGGACGAGTGGAACCATGTTGCAATGCGCATGTGTGGCTGATGTTCAAATTCCATCCTAAAGCCCCTGGAGGCATATTGGTGTTTCCATTCGATGGACGGACAAAGGAATACGTCTTGCAATGTGCATGCGTCTCAGAGGTTCAAATATACTTTCGAACCCCCAGGAGGCATAATATTGCAATTCGGCGGTTGGGAGGCGTGGGGAAAATCGTTGCATTGCGCATGTGTGGTTGAGGTTCAAATTCTATAATGAACCCCCTAAACGCTGCATATTGGCACTCTCATGGGAGATAGGGACAAGTGGAATCGTGTTGCAATGCACATGTGTGGTTGAGTTTCAAATTCTATAATGTACCCCTTGAAGGCTGCATATTGGCACTCCCATGGGAGATAGGGATTAGTGGAATTGTGTTGCAATGCACATGTTTAACTGATGTTCAAATTCCACCCTAAAGCCCCTGGAGGCATATTGGTGCTTCCGTTTCAGGGAGCGACAAAGGAATACGATTTGCAATGCGCATGTGTCGCTGAGGTTCAAATACACTTCTGAACCCGAAGGAGGCTTCATATTGCAATTCGGCGGTTGGGAGGGGCGTGAGGAAATGCGTTGCATTGTGCATTTGTGGTTGAGGTTCACATTCTATAATGAACCACCTGGAGGCGGCATATTGGCACTCCCATGGGAGATAGGGACTTGTGGAATCATGTTGCAATGTGTATCTGATGTTCAACTTCCATCCTAAAGCCCCTGGAGGCAATTTGCTGCTTCGCTTTGAGGGAGGTAAAAACGAATACGTTTTGCAATGCGCATATGTCGCTGAGTTTCAAAAACACTTCTGAAACCCCAGGAGGCAGCATATTGCAATTCGGCAAATGGGAGGGGTGTGAGGAAACGCCCTGAATTGGGCATGTCTGGTTGAGTTTCAAATTTTAGAATGTACGCCCTGGAGGCTGCATATTGGCACTCAAATATGAGATACGGACAAGTGGAATCGTGTTGCAATGCGCATGTGTATCTGACGTTCAAACTTCATCCTAATGCCCCCGGAGGCGTATTGGTGATTCCATTTGAGGGAGGGACAAAGGAATACGTCTTGCAATGCGCATGCGTCGCTGAGGTTCAAATATACTTCTGTACCCCCAAGAGGCAGTATATTGCAATTCGGCGGTTGAGAAGGGCGTGGGGAAACGCGTTGCATTATGCCTGTGTGGTTCAGGTTTAAATTCTATAATGAACCCTCTGAAGGCTGTATATTGGAACACCATGGGAGATAGATACGAGTGGAATCGTGTAGCAATGTGCATGTGTGGCTGATGTTCAAATTCCATCCTAAAGCCCCTGGAGGCATATTTCTGCTTCCGTTTGAGGGAGGGACAATGGAATACGTCTTGCAATGTGCATGCGTTGCTAAGGTTCAATTATACTTCTGAACCCCCAGGAAGCAGCATATTGCAATTAGACGCTTTGGAGTGCCGTGAGGAAACGCGTTGCATTGCGCATGTGTGGTTGAGGTTGAAATTCTATAATGGACACCCTGGAGGCTGCATATTGGCACTCCCATGGGAGATAGGGTAGAGTGGAATCGTGTTCCAATGAGCATGTGTGGCTGATGTTCAAATTCCATCCTAAAGCCCAAGGAGGCATATTGGAGCTTCTGTTTGAGGGAAGGACAAAGGAATACGTCTTGCAACGTGCATGCGTCACTAAGGTTCAAATTTACTTCTGAACCCGCAGGAGGCACCATATTGCAATTCGGCGGTTGGGAGGCGTGGGGAAACGCGTTGCGTTGCGTATGTGTGGTTGAGGTTCAAATTCTATAATCAAACCCCTGGAGGCTGCATATTGGCACTACTATGGGAGATAGGGACGAGTGGAATCGTGTTGCAATGCACATGTGTTTGAGTTTCAGATTCTATACTGAAACCCCTGAAGGCTGCATATTGGCACTCCCATGGGAGATGGGGACGAGTGGAATCGTGTTGCAGTGCACATGTGTAACTGATGTTCAAATTCCACCCTAAAGCCCCTGGAGGCATATTGGTGCTTCCGTTCAGGGAGCGACAAATTAATACGATTTTCAATGCGCATGTGTCACTGAGGTTCAAATACACTTCTGAACCCCCAGGAGGCAGTCTATTGCAATTCGGTGGTTGGGATGGTTGAGGGGAAAGGCGTTGCACTGTGCACGTGTGGTTCAGTTGTAAATTCTATAATGAACCCACTGGAGGCTGCATATTGGCACTCCCATGGGAGATATGGATGAGTGGAATCGTGTTGCAATGCACATCTGTGGCTGATGTTCAAATTTCACCCTAAAGCCCCTGGAGGCATATTGGTGCTTCCATTTGAGGGAGGGACAAAGGAATACATCTTGCAATGAGCATGCCTCGCTGAGGTTCAAATATACTTCTGGACCCCCAGGAGGCTGCATATTGCAATTCGGCGGTTGGGAGGGGCGTGGGGAAACACGTTGGATTGTGCAGGTGTGGTTGAGGTTCAAGTTCCATAATGAACCCCCTGGAGGCTACATATTGGCCCTCCCATTGGAGATAGGGACGATTGGAATAATGTTCCAATGCGCATGTGTGGCTGATGTTCAAATTCCAACCTGAAGCCCCTGGAGGCATATTGGTGGTTCCTTTTGAGGGAGGGAAAAAGGTATACGCCTTGCAATGCGCATGTGTCGCTGAGGTTCAACTATACTTCTGAACACTCAAGAGGCAGTGTATTGCAATACGGCGGTTGGGAGTGGTGTGGGGAAATTCGTTGCTTTGCGCATGTGTGGTTGAGGTTCAAATTCTATAATGAACCCCCTGGAAGCTGCATATCGGCACTCCCATTGGAGATAGGGACGAGTGGAATCGTGTTGCAATGCGCTTGTGTGGCTGATGTTCAAATTCCATCCTAAAGCCCCTGGAGGCTTATTGGTGCATCCACTTGAGGGACGGACAAAGGAATACGTCTTGCAATGCCCATGCGTCGCTGAGGTTCAAATATACTGCTGAACCCCCAGGAGTCAGCATATTGCAATTCGGCGGTTGGGAGGGGCGTGGGGATACACGTTGGATTGTGCATGTGTGGTTGAGGTTCAAGTTCTATAATGAACCCCCTGGAGGCTTCATATTGGCACTCCCATGGGAGATAGGGACGAGTGGAATCATGTTCCAATGCACATGTGTGGCTGATGTTCAAACTCCATCCTAAAGCCCCTGGAGGCTTATTGGTGGTTCCTTTTGAGGGAGGGAAAAAGGTATACGTCTTGCAATGCGCATGTGTCGCTGAGGTTCAGGTATACTTCTGAACCCCCAAGAGGCAGCATATTGCAATTCGGCGGTTGGGAGGGGCGTAGGAAAACGCGTTGTATTGCGCATGTTTGGTTGAGGTTCAAATTCTTTAATGAACCTCCTGGAGGCTGCATATTGGCACTCCCATGGGAGATAGGGACGAGTGGCACTGATGGCTGATCTACAAACTAAACTTGGTCAGGCCCACTGCCAACCACTCATGCTGTCTGAACTAAGTTAAGCCTGCCAGACAGCAATGTGCAGCTGTGCTGGGAGTTGCAGCTGGCAACAACATTTGCTGGGTAGTAGACACATCATTCAAGCAGGAGTAAATGTGGTGAAGTGTGCATCAACCTCACTTCAGCATGATGAAGACATTGAAAGGTTGTTAAATGAAAGTGGTTATGTGTAGTCTAGTGATATTTCTGCAAGCAGTGGGAAAGTCAGGGACGATGTCAACTTTAATGGTAGTGAAACATAAATGTAAGTGGTTTTCTAAGAATGTGTAGTGAAAATAAGAGTGTAGGTACATTTAGAGGTACACCAATTGTAATAATTCCTTTTGTAAAGCCTCCAAATCCACCTAATATTTTCACATTCATTTTGATGATAGGCTGTTAAGAAAGATGACAAATGAAATAAACAAATATGCTGAACAGTTTATAAGTTAACATATGGAGCAATTGGACAATGATTGTGTTTGCAAAAATGGGTACTGTACTGTTTGTTGGGGATGATGTTCCTTCAAGGCATTGTTCAAGAACCCGATTTTGGAATGTAATACTCATGGAAAGAAGTACTTGAAACCCGGTTTTTCGCAAAGTAATGTCAGAAAGTAGATTTGGTCTGTTGAAGTTTCTTAATTTTAATGACGATACTTTGTATTTTAATAACAATGATATTCCTTCTAAATTATACAAATTGAAACCTGCGTTTGACCATCTACAGGAAAACTATAAAACAGTACATATTAATGAAACATGCTCGTTTTAGTATCAAATTTTCTGCTAGTGTGAAGCAGTAGTGGCTACTTATTTTGCTTTATAATATACATGGGAAAGACATTGCTTTTGAGGGACAATATAGTCAACACCCACTTGCAACTAAAGTTTGTTTGCCTTTGCGTGAAGGATATTTTGGCAGATGATACACCAGTTTTCTCCGGCAGATTTTATAAAAGTTCCCAATTGTTTTATTTTCTGGTTGTTAAGCACACTGACTGTTGGCACAGTTATGAATAGCAGGAGGGAAATATCAGCTGTTTTGAGAAAGGCAAAATGGGGAAAGGGTGAGCTTATGACTTTTTACACTGGGAAATTCTTGGCTATGTGATTGCATCACAAGAGAGACATTTATGTGATTCTAGTATTTACAGCGATGACTTACAACAAACTGACTGGGAAGTGATCGGTGAAATGGAAACCTGAAGTTATCCTCAAATTCAATGACAGAATGTGTGGTATTGACTTAGCTTACCAGTATATGTCAATTTATACAGCAAAAAGAAAACCTCTGAAATTATTGCATGAAGCAGTTTTGCCATGTGATGATTGTTGCAGCTCTAAGCTTGTACTTAGTTTATTGAAAGCCTACTTGAAAAATATGGCGCATTTCATTTGCAAATTCTTCCTCTCAGCAAAGTAAAGTTAGTCACCGTTGTGAGGTTTCAGCTTAAACACGATTAGTGGAACAACTCTTATAAAAACATATTTTTCCTACTGAGAAGAAACAGGTACCAACGAGAAACTGCCGAGTGTGCTGCAGCAAAGACGATGTCAATGGAAAGAAAATACGATGAGAACACATGCTTATTTTGAAGAGTGTGATTTGAACTTTGTGAAACATCTTGTTCATAATTGTAGACTGACTATAAAATCCGTACTAAGTACCAAAATGAATGTTTTGCGTAAAACACAAAAGAACTCCTAAAATTAACAGTTTGTCTTTATTTGCAATTTTTTTCGCCATAATTTGTGTCTACCATTAATTTTTAAAGATTTATTGCAGTTGAATTGACTATTCAATTTCTACCATTATTAAAAAAATATTTTCCTGATAAAAAATAAGAATAGGGCTATGTGCCATACCCTCTACTGTAAAATCCGGGATATGTGCCATACTCTCTACGGTAAAAACCAAGCTATGTCTAAAATTTGAGTAAATGGAATGCTAAGTGCATTTATTTTCATATAATAATCAGCAACACATTTTGGTATGTTGTTCATTTAAAGTGCAGTCAGCAAAATATACCGGGTGATCAAAAAGTCAGTATAAATTTGAAAACTTAATGAATCACGGAATAATGTAGATAGAGAGGTAAAAATTGACACACATGCTTGGAATGACATGGGGTTTTATTAGAACAAAAAACAAAAAAGGGCATTGCTAGACGCATGAAAGATCTCTTGCGCGCGTCGTTTGGTGATTATCGTGTGCTCAACCGCCACTTTCGTCATGCTTGGCCTCCCAGGTCCCCAGACCTCAGTCCGTGCGATTATTGGTTTTGGGGTTACCAGAAGTCGCAAGTGTATCGTGATCGACCGACATCTCTAGGGATACTGAAAGACAACATCCGACGCTAATGCCTCACCATAACTCCGGACATGCTTTACAGTGCTGTTCACAACATTATTCCTCGACTACAGCTACCATTGAGGAATGATGGTGAACAGATTATTTCCTGTAAGGAACATCATCTTTGCTTTGTCTTAATTTGTTATGCTAATTATTGCTTTTCTGATCAGGTGAAGCGCCATCTGTTGGAAATTTTTGTTCTAATAAAACCCCATGTCATTCCAAGCATTTGTGTAAATTTTTAACTTTCTATCTACATTATTCCATGATTTATTAAGTTATCAAAGTAATACTGACTTTTTGATCACCCAGTAGGTTGAGGTTTTGTTTGAAAGAAAAAATGCTACAAATATGTTTACTTAAGTTTATAACAAATAAAAACTCAAAATGATTATCTTTGAGATGGTACAATGTTAAGTAACAGGAAAAAATTAAACATTTCTTTTTAAAAACCACTGTTACTGACTGGTAAGGAATAAACTTTTTCAAATCTTCCTTTTTCTTATTCTTCAATCTTCCTTCCAGTTCCAAGAGCGGTAGTTCCAATTCTTCTATTTTTTCCCTTTTAACTCCTTTCTTCAAAACATTTATATGCCTCCATGCCTCTAGTTCATTAAAACTTTTGTTTAGAGAAAGACTGTTCCAGGGTTCTTCTTTGAGATCTTCACCCAGACATCCATGAAGATTCTGATTTTCAGGTTTAAATAACAAATCTGTGTTATTTGTTCTTCGTCGGCAAAAACTAGGTTCCTTTTGAGGTCGTTTGTGAGATGTCATCGACAAAAATAAACTGGTTATGAGCAATATCTTGTAGCATGCTCTTGTGGAAATCCCCAGTATTGACAGTAACATCTATGAACTTGAAAGCTACGTAATACACCATAAGGATATGGATCCAAAAAGGTGCACAATCGTGGAATCTGGCAGCAGCGAATTAAACTGCGGCATGTCACTACAGGAAAAATCGTGAAGTGTTGGGCAATAATAAACAACGTTCATAATATATCCCACTTTGTTAATCAGACTTCAGAAAATGAAGATGTGTTGATTTTGTTTTTATTGCATCATATCTGCTAATACAGTGATTTTGTTTTTTCCTGTGCCGAAGTGTGTAATGAACATTTCTTATTTGTACAATAGAATTCTACGAGAAAATCACCAATAAATTTTGTCTCGATTTATTGTTCTTTTGCAAAATGAAGTTTTTGTTGTAAGAAAACACTAATCCTCTTGAAACGGATGATTATGTATCATTGAGAAGAAAACTCGTATCGAGCAAAAATATCACAAGGAATGTAATGAAGCATATCCTCGTTTGAAGGCTTCGGCAAAATCTCAGTCATCTTTTTTTGTGTTGTGTGTTCTAGAGATATTTTGGTATCACATGGCGGCCTAGTTGGCTACCAGAAACACCTTAATAGAATTGTTCATTTGGAAAATGTTAAAGCTGGATCCTCAAATAAACCCCGAACGAATTTGATAAATAACTCTGACCCCTTCCTACCACACTCTTTTATCTGCTCATACATTTTAAGTTGCATTACTATTTGCATTATTCAAAAGTTGGAACCTCTGCTTTTGCTGTCTTGGCGATGTCAAAGAAATATCCCTTGTCCATAAATGACAGTTTATGACAAGCATTACCAAAACTCTGACAAGACCTAAGGGGACTTTACACTTCTCAACTCTTTTTCGTTTTTCAATAATAGCAAAGTCGCGGTCACAGCTTAGGTATGATTGGCCAGAGACAACATACTTGTGATGAATTTCGTCAAAATAATCATTACAGATCAGGTAGATCCATAAGAACAGTATCATTTTTTTTACCGCAGCAGTTGTCAGTCCATACAATTACTTTCTTTTCATTTCTTCCCCTGCCACCCAAGCCTTCGTGCCAAACGAACATGCATGCTTGATTATTGTCAGCCATGTGAAACAAGACAATTGGCGTCGATAGTAGGCCTGACAGTGTGCTAAAGTACGCAATGACAAAATTGTTGTTGTAAGTCTACGGGCATCGTACAAGTATCACATGCAGGGGTCATTGACTCTTCCATATCACATTTTCTCTCTTCCCTGGCCTTCTCTGATTTCCTGTGATGAAGCTCTAGCAACTTACGATGTTCTCCTTTAGTTTGCGAGTCATTTACTGTTCTACTCTTCAGCAAATCACATGTGTTGGATATGTTTTTCCAAGGGAGGTGTAATCTTAGCTTAGGAAATTTTTCTTTCAGTACTTTTTATGTAGAAATTTTATTGGACTTTGTGGTCTGGATGAAGGTCAACAAAGGCACCATACATTCTCTGATAATTCAAATCTTGGCTTAAGGACATAAGTGAACTCTTGGCCCTTGTGTAATGACTTTCCTCTTGGGGGAAACTTGCTATGTGTTCAACTATATGCTGTACATTATCATCTGTGTACTTCCTTTTTAATTCCCCTACGTTCAGTTATGTAAAGTTACCACGCTTTATCGATTTAATCAATGTTTCAACCCTACGCTTTGTGATGCCATGGATTTCCATAAATGTTTGCTTGCACACTCGGCCGCAGTGGCTGAGCAGTCTGCGGCGTTCCAGTTATGGTCTCCATGGCCGCTGCTGTCAGAGGTTCGAATCCCTCCTCGGGCCTGGATGTTTTGTGCCATCTTTACTATAAGCTAGTTCATAAGTAGTTTGTAGGTTTAGGGACTGACGACCTCGTAGTTAAGTCCCATAAGCTCTACAAACATTTGAACATTTTTTTTAGCTTGCACACTCGTTTATTATCACCTTTGCCATAAGAAATCGTATAAAATACACTGACTTCTACTTTCTGTCAAATCTATGTAGGACCCATGTCCCCTACGTTTAACTTCACAAATACTTATGTTTCCCATTAGATACGAATTTTGCTTGATGTTATCTCCTAGTTCATAAAACTGATTGAAGATGTTTAGTTCCTGTTTGAAGGCAATGCTTCCTGCATAGATACCGGCATTGGCATGGAACCTAGGGGGGAAAAACGGTAAACACTGCGTCTAATAACCTGTTTTTCACTACTTTCCACTCAGAACAAAAACGCATATACAAACAACTGTGACATTAAAAGCCGAAGCAATACAACTGTGAGCTATTAATAAATGACAACTTAGGTCTATGATGTTATAGAGGTATTTATACCTACCGCAACAGGTGGAGGTTGTTTCTCAGGCACTGTCATGTTCCGGCTGTTCTTGTAGTACTTCCCTTCTGCTCTAAGATTTTGTTTTTCTTTACATTGAGAAACACTCCCTTCCCCACTTTTTACTGAGTAGTGTTAGGCACATTTTCCAAATAAAACAAAATTTTTCATTTTTGGTATTTACCACGGGTTTTATTTTCACTCTACAATTATATTACATGAAAACAACTTTATAAGTAAATATTATACATGAATGTTTATTCACTAGCGCCTCCAATAACATCCTTCCTGAGACTATCAAAATGAACTGAAATTTATAACTTTCTAGTAGATTTAAACCATGTAGTGGAATGGGATTCTAACCTGGGACTTCATCAGTCGTGGCCCAGCACACAGTTTTAATCTGTTCGGAAGTCTAACACCAGTACACACTCCACTGTAGAGTGAAATTGCATTCTGGAAAGCTAAAGCAATAAATTGATTTTCATAGTACACATTGCTGCTACCAAAACCTGCAAATTGCTGGCAAATTGAAATCACAATCACTTGATTTGAGGAAAGTGTGCCGAAACATGTCAGACTACGGCACATTACACACAAGCTCTGCAAGGCACGGGACACAGGAATAATGACACAGCAGTACGTGTAACACCTGCCGGGAGTGCCACAGAGACAGCTAATGCCACACCAAGAAACAGCCTAGTCAAAGGGTTAACTAAGCATCTGTTAATGTTGTGGAATTTGCCACACGTGTATTGAGGACACTAGTTGAGTAAATTACCCAGAAAAAACACATAGACCATTGCAGGGCATAAATTCATGTTGACATATGTCTACAATTAGACAGGTAATAAATCTTTGATAGATAGAGCTTGTTATATAGTGAGGTTGAACATGCATATTGTTTGATATTTTGTTGTTATGGTCTTCAGTCCGGAGACTGGTTTGATGCAGCTCTCCACCCTACTCTATCCTGAGCAAGCCTTTTCATCTCCTCATAAGAACGGCAACCCACATCCACTTGAATCTGCTTACTATACGCGTCTCTTGGTCTCCCTCTGCGATTTTTCCCCCACATACTTCCCTCCAATGCTAAATTTACGATTCCCCTATGTCTAAGAATGTGTCCTACCAAGCGATCCCTTCTTTTAGCCAGGGTATGCCAAATATTCCTTTTCTCACCAATTCTGTTCAGTACTTCTTCATTGGTTATGCGATCTACCCACCTAATCTTCAGCATTCTTCTGTAACACCACATTTCAAAAGCCTCTATTCTCTTCCTGTCCGCACTGCTTATCGTCCATGTTTCACTCCCGTACAAGGCAACACTCCACACAAATGCCTTCAGAAAAGACTTCCTTACACTTAAATTAATATTCGATGTTATCAAATTTCTCTTTTTCAAAAATGCTTTTCTTCTCATCGCCATTCTGCATTTTATATCCTCTGTACTGCGACCATCACATGTTATTTTACTACCCAAGTAACAAAACTCATCTACCACCTTCATTGTTTCGTTACCTAATCTAATTCCTTCAGCATCGCCTGATTTTCTAAGACCGCATTCCATTATTTTTGTTTTGCTCTTGTTAATGTTCATTTTATATGCTCTCTTCAACACACTGTCCATTCCATTCAACTGCTCTTCCAGGTCCTTTGCTGTCTCTGACAAAATTACAAAACGCAATGTTTTTATTTCTTCCCCATGTACTTTAATTCCTATTCCAAATTTTTCCTTGCTTTCCTTCACCGCCTGCTCGATGTAAAAATTGAATAACATCGGAGAAAGGCTACAACCCTGTCTTACTCCCTTCCCAACTGATGCTTCCCTTTCATGCCCTTCGAGTCTAATAACTGCGGTCTGGCTTTTTTACAAGTTATAAATAACTCTCCTTTCCCAGTATTTTACCCCTGCTGACTTCAGAATTTGAAATAGTGTATTCCAGTCAACATTGTCAAATGCTTTCTCCAAATCTACAAAAGCTAAAACTGTAGGTTTGTCTTTCCTTAATCTATCTTCTACGATAAGACGTAAAGTGAGTATTGCCTCCCGGGTTCCTATGTTCCTCCTGAATCCAAACTGATCTTCCCCAAGGTCAGCTTCTACCAGCTTTCCCATTCTCCTGTAGATAATTCGTGTTAAAATTTTGCAACCATGACTTATGAAACTGATGGTTCTGTAATTTTCACACCTATCTGCGCCTGATTTCTTTGGAATGGGGATTATTACATTTTTCTTAACGTCTGAGGGTATTTCGCCTGTCTCATAAATCCTACACACCAGTTCAAATAGTCTTGTCATGGCTGGCTCTCCCAGAGACTTTAGTAGCTCTGACGGTATGTCATCTACTACTGGGGCCTTGTTCCGACCTAGGTCTTTCAAGGTGCTGTCAAATTCATCTCTCAGTATAGCATCTCCTATTTCATCTTGATCTACGGCCTCTTCCCTTCCTACAAATTTTATGCACCCTGCTTATCATTACATAAAATTAATACTCTTTGTACAGCTAATTTTGTTAACTTGTGAAGTGTGTTAAATAAATGTATATTTTATATGCTCCATAAAGAGCCAGATCAGTAGTACCCTGGCTTCTGCTACTCCAATTTCATGTAGATGTTATGCAAACTAATCCTTCTTTTCGAGTGCCACCTACTTTTCCCACACTCCGCCCACACAATATTCTGCTTCAATCTGATTGGTATGTGTCTGGGGCACAATTGTTTTATCTGTGATGCTGATTGGATAGATATATTTTAACTACGGCATCGGAATGAAGCAGAACTGGTTCTTTTGCCAGAAATGGGAAATGAAAATCATTGTCCTTCAGAGTGTACGAGTATGTGACCTGGGAGATATGGAAAAAATCTGGAAACTTTTTCATGTGTGGGATATCTGGGAATTGAATTACGGGGGATCTTTCATTGTTATAAGTATCAGCTAATTTGTTTGTAATTTTTATTCATAAGACTTCATTTCAGCCCTGCGCTGCAGTGCAATACTGCATAAATAAAATAATATCGCAATAAAACTGAAGTCAGAACATAAATGTGCTGTCTACGGTAGAAAAACACTGCACATGCATGTGTCTGCTGATAGCAGAACATGTTAAAGACTTTAGGATGATTACTGTGCATAGCAACAAACTGCTTTCAATGAGCATGTTATCTTCTTTTTTTCACATTTCTAACATCGAGCAAAAAATTGCAAATAATGTTTTGAGAAGTGTTTCTTTTGCTGTTTTTAAAAAAAGGAAAGAAAATGCACCTTCTCAAGATAAATTGTGTTAACAATAAGAACGTGCTAGGAATTTCTTAAATTAGGAAGCATTTGACTCCCATTCAAAAATTAAAATTTTGCAGTCTAATGACAGAAAAACTTCTAGCTCTGAAAACCGGCCATTTATACCTTTATTATATCTTAAAGGGCAGCACACACTGGAATTGATCAAGCTTCAAGGTTGATTTATTATATTCATTTTACTTAATTTAAAAATGGATTGCAATTTATGCAATAACAATGGAAAAAGTGTATTTATCTTTAGAAGAATAACAGAAAGTGAAGAGAGCCAATCAGAAGTTTGTAAACAATTGTGCACTTTAACTCATTTGTGACGGTGCCCTGAGTGTGACTCGGGCTGCATGGTACTGCCGAGTGGCCCAAGCTTGAGTTCCTTCTTTCTCCTGCCACAGCCTATTTATTCAAAACGAGGATACACAAGCTGAAAAAACATAAAAATTTCTTAGCTGTAGCATTACAGCTTAAACAATTAATTAAAAAAATCATTTGAAATGCTCAGTTCATTGGACACTTAGGGCAGTATTGGGCTCCAGGTGCAAAAGTTACCTGGGTTTTTAGGTTCATGTGTAACAACACTCTAAAATTGTGGCACATTCTGAGAAAATGCCGAAATATTTTTGAAAATTAATAGTGTAAATGTGACAGTGCAATTAAATCAGTTCTATTGTGTTCCAGCTTAACAGCCACCTTGAAAATCTTAACATATTTTAGAAAAACAACAAGGTACTATACAAAACGAAATAAATGATAAAATACTGTCTCATAAATTACAACGTTTGTGAAGGGAAAAAAATTGAAACATACGTGAGATGCATTTACGATACAGAGGAAGTGAGAAACATTCTCACTGGCTGTTTGCACCTGATTTTTCATTGTCTGCCATGGTGGAGTAGACAAGCACTCTAAGGCATTTTTGAGGAGCATTAGGTTGCTCATTCTTGGAGGTTCAAGTCCTCCCTCAGATGTGTGAGTGTGTGTGTGTGTGTGTGTGTGTGTGTGTGTGTGTTTTATTCTTAGCATAAGTTAGTTTAAGTAGATTGTAAACCTAGGGACTGATGACCGCAGCAGTTGGGTCCCTTACATTTACAAACATTTGAACACTGAATATCTTCACTGGCCATTCTTACTTCATATCAATAGTTATGGCATTACAAACATTGACACATCACAACAATAACAAAATAAAGAAATAAAAAAATTGCCAACACAGCAAGTGCATTTTAACTATGGGACGTTCTATTCTGGTGTGTAAAACATTTACCTTTCAAAGGATTGATAAGTTTTGCTGGTAGAAGGAAAGCATATTGTGACTTATAATGAAAAAGTGCATTTTACCCAGGAAAACTGTGTTTCTCCTGGAAAAAGTGATTTTTTTAGATTAGAAAAATTTTCTCTGCTGTTGACATTTTTCTCACAGTCTACTCAATCTCTATTGCCTCCCTGTGGGTAGTTAAAATGTGGGTATAGGGGATTAGGAAATTTTTTGTTAATGTTCACTGGTCTTGGGGACCCAGACTGCAATTGCTACTCTTTGGTCTCCAGTCATCTACCTTCTTGATTTCCATTCAGTCCTCTATGTTTTGCTTCTACTGCTACTGCTACTGTCTCAATCCAACTCTCTTTCTCTTTTACTGGCAGTTTCTCTATCACTCAAAAATGTTCAAATGTTTGTAAATGTATCGGACCAAACTGCGTGGTCATCAGTCCGTAGCTTACAAACTACTTAAACCTAGGTAAACTAACCTAAGGACAAACAAACACACACACACACACACCCATGCCCCAGGCAGGACTCGAACCTCGCGCTCCGCAGCGAGGCGTCTTACACCGCTCGGCTACTCCACCGCGGCTCTATATCACTGTCTGCCCTTTGTCTCCTATGGGAACAGCCTCCTCTCTTCTTCCACCATCAATATGTGTCTGCTATTCTCTTTCAGCACAGATGAGTGCAAAGAGGTTTGCATGCCAAAATGTGTGGACAGGCAGGCGGAATGATGACTGAGGCATTTTTCAGCTGGTTCCCTTCTTTTCCCTGCTATTGGATGATGTGCTGCTTGTACAGGGTGAATGACCTAAAACTTGCACCACAAATATAGCGAAAAGGGAAACTGTTGTTGATGTGTGGTTTTCATAGGATGGATTGATAGTCAGGGGCTCATACTATTAGCCAGTAAACATATTTAAATAATACAAAGAAAACATATTTTTGTGCAGACATACACCTTTTTAAATACAACAATTATTGGTGTCAACGTAACAAAAGTAGGATAAATTAGTATGACGGTGGTGTTTGTTGCATGACTGTAGTGGAAACTGTTCGTGAGATATCATATTGTTAAAATTTTCCATACTAACACTTGAACAATTCCTGTTGCAGCACATACAAAAGAGCAACACAAAGTGCATACACAAGTGATATGGATTCTGCCCAATAAGTAGACAATTGAGCATCCCATTATGTGCTAAAAATGTTCACTTGGATTGGCAATACAGTCTGGTATTGAAAGACTGCTGTACAATATTTACCATTTCAGTTGAGATGTCTGAACCACCTGCAGTAATATGTCATAGGATATTGAACGAAGTCTTTCAGATTTCCCCACAGTAAAACTCTACAGGGCTCAATTCCAGGGAGTGGGAGGGCAAGGGTACAGGTTCTCTGTGTCCATTTCAAAGATTTGATGAAGACATGCTGTAGTAACCGTGCACTGTGGGTTGGACAGCTACCATGTTGGTACCACAGGTTCTTCCTGGTCAGCAGGGGAATTTCTTCTAACAGCCATTGCAGATGGTCTGTTAGAAGGCTGCGACACTTAGGTGAGCTCAGTGTACCATCTATAAAAATGGGTATATGAACCAATGGTTAACTATCTCGCACCACACATTAACACTCCACTGATGCTGACATCCCACCTGAAGACACCAATACGGATTGTCGACAGACCAACGATGTATGTTTTGGCAGTTTACTTGGTCATCCTGGAATATCCTGCTGTAATGCTCATTTTCAGAAGGTAACACGATTCTCGTAATCGATTCCGTGCAGCTCTTGAGGGAGGAGATGTGGTACAGATAGAACCGATCTCGATAGAGAATGCATAGAATACTTGCCTCGTTCACAACCCCTTCCTTTTAAAGACCTGATAGTGGGAACTAACATGTGGATTACCTGCTAAAATTTTAAAAAAATCTGAGGGAATACAGTATTCATCATTTTCTGGTATGCTACTACAAACATGTAAAAGTGTTGCATCAGCATGAATTTAGGCGCTCACGACCCTTCACATAAAAATGGAGTAAAGATATTAAAAAAATGTCTTCTCTTTATTACTCAAAAGAATGGAAATAGCCAAGGTGTACAAAAATAACCCAAACATTCTGACTTTTTATTCTGGAACATTCTGACTTTGTATTCCAGAGTGCAGCAAACACCAGTAGCACTAATACTAGATGAAACGCCCTCTTGCACTGACGCATGCCAATGTTAGTCATGGCGTACTGTTCACTAGATCATCATGCTACTTTGCTTACTTTGATTACACAATGTCATGTGGTATAATATTTTTTATTAACTCTTCTAGTCAAGCAAATGTTTCAGAGTCCAAATGTGTGTAATACATATTATTTTTGGAGTAAATTCACGGAGATCCTGCAGAAGCCTCTTCAAAGAACTGAGTTTACCAAATACTGCCTCTAAGTATATTTATTCCTTAATGAAATTTGTCATAAATAATATACTGGTATCCCTTTTCCAACAAACAGTCAAGTTCATACATACAATTCTAGGAACAAAATGATCTACACAAGGACTTAAAAGCACTTTAGTTTAAAAAGGGGCCCACTACTTGGGAACATAAATTTTTCAATAATTTACTAGCAGCCATAAAACATTTAACTGCAAATAAAAATCGGTTTAAGTGGAGCCTGAAAGAGTTACAAGTGGCCAACTTGACAAATTTTTGAACAGAGCCAAATTATGTACATAATTCATACGATTAGTGTTATATATATATATATATATATATATATATATATATATATATATATATATATATATATATATGTTCCACATCCATGAGGATCTCTCAACATGGATCTATGGACTGAAGAACTAATCTAATCTGTGTCAATACTCAATGGTGATTCTACAAAAATCTCTCAGATTCATTGCGGGGGTTGCCATTTTTAAATGTATCCAAGGCATGTTTGATAGGGTTAATGTCTGGAGAACATGGTCATTGTAATGTTGTTATCAAGAAGGAAAATGTTCACAAACTGTGCATGATCAATGTGAGAATTGTCGTCTGGTATGACGAATTCCTCATGAAATATTTCCAATAAACTTACTCTATATGTTGGAGAATATTATCCCTGCACGTTATAGCCATTTGACTACCTATTACAACCGGCAGCGGCATAGTGTGGCTCTTTACGCTGGATACATTTTAGGCCATGTATCACAGCCCACTGATTGCATTAATTAAACAACAATAATTACAATGGTTCCGATACCTTCTAAGTATCTCTTCATCAAAATAAACATACAATTACAGATACAGTGTGAGTTACCTGATATTACCATTGGAGATATTTCATAAACCACAAAAATATGAAATAACTAATTCCACAGACCGAAAGTGAGGAGAAGGGGCTGCTGGAATTGGCTAATACAAACCATTAAAAATGCACAACATAATGATTTTTTAAACACAAACCTATGGTTTTTTAATAGAAATGTGTTATTATTTTTAGTACAACTGAAAATTAAAAAAAAATGTTTCACCAATTCCATTTGTTACACTGTAAAATGTTAATTACATGCAGACTTACTGTAAAATAAAATTGAAGCTCGAGTCACTCCTCAGCAGTACTATTGCGTGTAGCAGAAAGAATTGGTATACAAGATGAACAGTCATGTGATGTAGGTACAGAAGAGACTTGAACATTAATATTGAGAATTTAGTTAAACTTATAAATTTTTCTTTTGTTTTCAATTACAGAATGTACAAGAGTGTGTCCTGACATTTCAGGACAATAAATATTCAAAGCAGTGGCCATTCCTTGCTTCACACATTTGCAATCTACTGCGTAATGATTGTCTTCCACAACATCTGGAGTGTTGTTGTTGCAGACTGTCTTAGTATGATGTTTCACATCCTCTGGGGTTGTAGGAACATCAGGCACAGTTCTTCTTTAATGTACCCCACAGGAAAAATTGCAGGATGTGCAGGAGCACCATCACACTGATACAACATACATCTATGCATTTCCAGTGAGGCATTCTCTGTCAAAGTTGTCAGATGACTTTGTAGAAACTAGATGTATTTGGTAGCTGTTTTAATCCCTTTGATGAAGTGAGGATCAATGAGATGGTCGCCAATTATTCCGCGCCATACATTTACATTCCACAGACTCTGTCGCTCTACCTATGGAAGGCACAGATTATTGTCCACGGATCAGCAATGCATCTTTATGAAACCTGCTTCATCAGTAAAAAAAGGTAGAAATGTAACTTATTCTCTGTTATGCCCATTGACAGTGATGGGTGAAATTTGTGGCAATGAAGTATGTACATTACACTACTTTGACTCACTGCATTGCCTTTAGCAATGTGATATGAACTCGTGTGTGTTCATGGCAACAACAACTAACACGTCAACTGCATATGCTTCTTCTGTGATTGGTTTGTTATGTATCCGTTTGCATGCCATGATCATGCCTGTTGCATATAATTGTTTATAGATGTTTTCAAATATGTGGCACATTGGATGATCTCCATCTGGGTACCTTCCTGCATACAGGATATGGCTGGCGGACAAAGTTGAGGCAGTTATGACAACGCCATGCCCTGAAACACGCAAGAGCCTGTGGCGTTACCTCGGCACGATTAATTTCTATTGGCGCCATTTGCGTAACGCTGCTGCAATGCTTGAGCCCCTGACTGCTGCCCAACAAGGTCCCAAGACAAAAGGGAAGACTCCTGTCACGTCGACGGATGACATGGAATGCAGTTCCATCTAATTGAAATGGTGTCTCACCGACACGGTGCTGCTCGTCCACCCTGCACACAACGCAGAGATCTGCATTGTGGTGGACACCAGCCAGGCTGCTATAGGCGCTGCCCTGCAACAACATGTTGATGCTAGCTGGCAACTGCTCGGTATCTTTTGCAATAAGCTCTCGGCATCGCAGCAGTCCTGCTTACGACCGCGAGCTGCTCACCCTATACTGGGCAGTCAAACACTTCGAGTCATTGGTAGAAGGCCGTTCCTTTATGATCTTCACGGACCACAAGCAGATAACATTTGCCTTCCGGTCGAACAACAGCAACTGTTCACCACGCCAGCTCCAGCAGTTGGAGTATGTCTCAGTTCACAACCGACATCCGTCACATTTCTGGGATGGAGAACATCGTTACGGACTGCTCGTCTCATGACTGTGCCGCCGTCTGCGTGATGTTGGATTTTGATAGTGTCGCACAAGTCCGAGGGAATGACGAAGAACTGGGAAAATTCCGTGATGACAACACCAGTGGTCTGCGTGTAGAACTCGTGCCGCTCCCTGGCTCACCCCAAAAAACTTGGTGAGATGTTATGACGGCTGTTTCTTTCAGAGAAGTTCAGATGCGTCGTATTCGACTGCATGCACGGGTTATCACACCCTGTCACTTGTGGCCAAACGTTTCGTCTGGTCAGACCTCTGCAAGGACTGCTGGCAGAAGGCATGCACCTGCACAGCCTGTCAGTATGCCAAACTCGGCAGGCACGTGCGTGCAACCGTTGGTACCTTCCCTAAGATGACAGTGTGTTTCGCCCATATCCAGATGGACATTGTCGTGCCACTGCCTCTGTCTCAAGGGAAGTGCTACCTCCTCACAATGGTGGACCGCTTCACCTGCTGGCCAGAGGCTCCAACAATCACCGACATCACCGCCAAGACGGTTGCCACCGCTTCACTACGGACTGCAGCCATCAGTACGACTGCGTGCTGTTTGCATGACCAGGCTGTGTGGCACCAGCTACCACCCGGCGTCCAACAGTATGGTGGAACGACTACATAGGACCCTGAAGCCGTTTCTGAAGTGCCACAAAGCCGCCTGGATGGAGGCACTATCACTCATCCTCCTCGACCTGTGAGTGACACCAAAGGATGAAATCGGCGCGTCGCCAGCAGACCTCACCTACGGCCAACCCCTTGCCATGCCTAGCGAATTCGTTGAATACACACTGCCGTCTCAGGACACCACGGCCCCACCACTCGCAGAATGTTTGCGCCGGCCTCCGACTGCACCCAGCAACACGACACGGCATCACCGAGACATTCGTGCACGCCGATCTGCAGTGGTGCACACATGTCATGCTGCACAACGACGCACTTGCCCCCCTCCCTCCAGGCGCTGTACTCTGGGTCACACCACGTGATCACCGACGGCGACCAGACGTTCGCGATCAAGTACAACAGCAAGTCGTCAACCATTACTGTCGACCGTCTGAAGCCGGACTATATCTTGTCTGCTCCAGACGCCGTTCACTACTATGACCCAGGAGAGACGACGCTCAAAACTCAGTTGGGCAGGTCGAGGCAAGTGTGGATGACGTGCACACACTCCCAGCTGTCATTCGGCTGCCAAGCGCGTCACATTCTGACCGCACGCCGCAGTCGCCGTCACAGCCTCCCCCGTCTCCACCGCAGCTGACTGCGCCCCGGCCAGCTGTCAGTGGCTGCCACATGCGCCGCAGCCTGCCACCATCAGGTGCGAGATTTTGTCGGCCTCAGTCATATTCGGGTTGACTATGTTACACAGGGCTAAAACATTCTGTACGTCTGACTGTCAGCTCACCATGTCGTTGGGCCCAGTTCTTCAGTTGTTCTCCCGCTGAGCGGATTTGTTGCTGGCGGTCACCAAACGTTCCGCCTGGAACGTTTCCCAGTCATTCAGCTTCTCTTCGTTGTTTTCGAACCATTGCTGGGCTGTTCCGTCCAGATAGAAGTAAACGTTGTCCAAGCTCATCGTATGATCCCACCTGTTGTACTTGGTGACTCGGTCGAACCCTTTTAGCCATTTGTTGGGGTCCTGTCCAGCGTCTCCAGAGAACACCGACGGGTGTCTGATGTGCAACTGGCTTACCGCTGGTTCCGTGTCCATTGTTCATCTAATAATACGGACTTTTGGAAGGATGTACTCAGTACATCCCTTGTATTCGTGTAAGCGACGGCTTTTACGTTGCCTAATCGGAGTCACGGTGATGCAACTGTTGCACAGGATACCCGGCGCCTCCACCAAAGAATGTTGCGTTGAAATGTAAGCAGGCTTGACTTCGAAGGCAACTAAACACAGCACTTATACTGAAAGCACGTTTATTACGAACTCAACATACACGCAGCACTGACTGCCTCTCAGGCAGAGTGCTCTGCTATTTATACACAGACAGAATTTACCAGAAATTAGAAGAACAGTTAACATAAGAAACAAGTAGAAATTACAAATGGAGATAAGGAAGATGTAGAACATTATGTAACTTTTAATTACAAAGAAATAAATATTTGCCAGTGGAGGGGATTGAACTGGCGACCTTCAGCACCACAGTCCGCCACGCCGGTAGTCGGTTTCCTCGCTGTCTCGCGGCAATATTATTGAAAGGTGCGCATCACTCTCCCCCTTTAGATGCCTCAGTGTCAATTAGTTCGAATTAAAACGACAAAATGTTACCCTATGGCTAGTGACTCGACGCTTTTTCGCAGAAATGATTTTTCTCAAGTTTGAATGTTTTTCATTGTCACCACAAATAATCTCTAATATATATACAATGTTTGCCTGTCCATCCTTATGTACTCTTAGAAATTGTCGGGTTTTTGTAGAAATTAACGAAACAGCCTATGTACTCGCCAAGCTCTTCCCGAGACGGATGTAGTTCATTAACATGCATTCTGAGTCGATTTATCATCAGCAGAAGGCGCAATGCAGCACTTGTTTAAAGCGTCGAGGGATCCAGCGCGCCGAAAAACGAGACAGGAGGTCTGCCGCGAGTATACGTTAGCGGCGGAAAAGTACCACTGCCGTTGTGGACCAGAGACTATACACAGCAAGGATAGAGTCTTTGGCACAATGTGACAGGCGCCATTTTAAATTAAGCTTATTCAGAAATTGTGAACTTTAAACATTAAGAATGCAATTATGATGCCTTTAAGAGAAATCACGAAAACACACACCTTATAAATAAATAGTATTTTGTAGCAAATTAATAACGTAACTTTTCATGTGTAGGTATAAGTAATTCAAAGCATAATTTAGCTCATGTCACTGTAGCGTAATGGATAGCGACGTAGATTCGTAATTTGTATTATGGATAGGTGTATGTTCGAATCGTATCCTCTCCCAATATCTTTCTTTCGTCTTTACGTTTTTAAATGAACTTCTCTGATTCTATTAAAAGTTAGTTCTACGTTTCTGTCTTTTATTTACATTTAAAACTGATTAGAAAACAAAGGACGAAACAGTTATTTGGATAGTAATTTCCGAATATGTGACGATTTCCGAGTGTGTGTTTAGGGGAATACTGTCCTAATAACAAATTACTGTAAATGTACCGTAATATTATTTTCGGATGGGTAATATCACTTAACAGAGTACACTGAGAAGGATAAATATTTCTGTATTTGAGACTTGGCAGTAGACATTATTCATTGGTGGGGTCATTAATAAAGAAAACGTTGATACCCTAACACAGGTTTGTCTGAGTAATGTGATAATACAAATATTAAATAAGCAGCTTCTTATTCATCTGCAGAACATGGGCTAATGGCACAGTGTGCATTAAAATGTTTTATTGTGGGTACAAGGTAGGTACATTTCAAACAATCTATTGGTATCGTCAACAAGATAAATAACGGTCGCAGCTACTGGAGCTTCAAGATACTGAGAAACACAGAGGTTTAAAGGCGTTTCCCAAGTTCTTATCTATTGTAAATTTTAAGCTTTTATGGCAGTTTATTGACATGTTGTCCGTTGGCATGTGCCTCGAGATTTTCTGTCGAAGTTTGAGGTTAGTCAGACGTTTCGCCTCATTATGAGCTGCTGACATTGCCCAAGTTTTACCCTCCAAGCAGTGGCGTAGCTATCATAGGGCTAGGCGGGGCAGTGCCCCGGGGCCCCCGAGCTCCAGGGGCCCCTCGGCCTTCGCGAGCGACGAAAATTTTTTTTCTTTTACTCTCCCACCCTATCGGCCATCATACCCCCTTCCCCTCAAACCATTTTCCCCACAGTAGCCGCACTGGGCCACCGGCTGGCGGAACAATGCTTCTAATTGGGCCTTGACAAGACGGCACTATGTGGCGCTGCTGACAGGCGAAGCTGCCAGCCAATGCGTCCAACAATCGGCACACTTCAGTCGGCAGACATACAGTAGCGGCAGCGTCAAAGCTGCTCACAGCAACAGCGGCGTCTTCCAGGTGTTGCGGCGTGAGGGCTCGGCGCAATGTGAAGGATCGCGCTCCTCCAAATACAGTATAAATACTTTATTGTACAGTACGTCTTATTGGCAAATAAAAGTGTACAGTTCGAATATCCGAATAAACCGGTTTTATGAATATCCATGTCCCCCAAATTACTTCGGATATTAGACGTTATACTGTATATAATATTTTAGTTGAATGAAGGAATTTCGACTTTTAATTTCTCCTGCCGAAATTGACCCCAACATGGAAAGTTCGCCAATTATGTAAGGAAATTATAACAAAATATGCATTATTAGAATGTAAGGTTACGGAACTATTTACCGCAGTTTTATTCTTCTGCAGCAGCCGAAAGGTCGTCAGCAAATTAAGTTATCAAAAAGCATCTGAGGTACAGTATGGTTCAAGTTTGACTCGGACATTTGGCACTCATACCAATCGAAAAAAAGGCTGTATCAAGTCTAGATTTAACAGACCTTACTGATGATTTTTGCAAAACCCAAAGCCAGGAAAAGATTGTAAAATAAGTGTTAAAATAAAACTGACTACTTTTTAATTGTGTACCCATATTATTACTATAATGTACTGCAGTCACGAAAACGCTTACCGATAATTACCGATCATAAATCATATCTTTGCCAACATCTGCAATCTAACAGTTTGAGGCATTGTATTACTCCAGTAGGTATTCTTTCATTCTAACTTTGGTGTGTGAAGAATCACGAACGAAATCCTCACGACTTGAAAAACGCCACTCATTAAGTTCGTGATACACAGTGAGGCGCGAAAATTAATTATGAATTTATTTCAAGGACTAATCGTACTCGTGTTACAAGAAATAGAAAAATTCCCAACTTTTAGAAAACAATGTTTTAACACATTGACTGCCACATGAGTTAAATATAACTCACAGGAAGTCTTCTCTTCGGTCCACGTGAAGTAGATACAAGTCACGGACATTTTTCCATTTAAAGCTCCGTGGTGCAGTTGTAACTCACAGTAGCGTGCTGTGACTTGGTGTTACGGTACATTTGGCCCCAGTAACAAATCATGTTCGTTGCCTCCAGTTTTCAAGAGCTCAAGAGCAGTTATTGACACTTGATATCGTGAATTATGTATAGTTCACATGGCCCTGTCATACTCGTATTGGAGTTTCCTTGCTTTTATAATTTATTATTTGGTGTAACATATTATTATATACAGTAGGTTGTATATCACATACAGTTTTAATTACATTCTCCAACTCTAATTGCAACAACAATGAAACAGGCTGAAAAAATTGAGTAATTCCACTTCGTATCTCTAACACCTGTATTCACTGTGCTTCATGAAGAAACATTCTTCGCAAAAATATGAGTCACAATTTCTTACATTTCCATGTAGTTTGTTTACATTTGAGAGCTTGCTCTCGTCCAAATTCATTCTTCATTTTTACGTAGCATCCGTAGACCTATGACTTGCTGCCCCCATGTTCACAAGAGCACAATCTGCAGGCTGCTCGGTGGCTACGGTGAGAGATTTCTCTGGGGCATCGGCATCTTCTGTATGGAGTAATCTCAAAGTCACTTCCTATTTGAATTCTGTAATTGAGCTGATCTTATTGTTGATGTATCGGTAAATCACAAGAGCATTTACCAGTGCTGACCCTGTCAACAGTTCAATTGCAAGCTTCCTGTACCATTCCACACCCATCTTCGACAATATAGGACTTAATTTGGTGAGAGAGATGTATAAATGACTGATTGTAGTGAGTTATCATTGCTGGTTTTTTCTTTGTTCCCCTTTTGCTTGCTGCTTATCGCAACGAATTTCGAGGATTTACTCGCATCTTCTACTGTTTACATAAGAACGGTACTTTTTCGACGTTTCGGTGTGTGATTTCTTGACACACTTGCACTGCAGTTGTCTCTCTAAAGTTAGTTACCAAAGTTCGAAAAATCGGATAGAATAAATATTGAGGTGTGTGTTTTATCCTAAATGTTAGAAATCAAAACTTTTTCTGTCTGGTTAAAGGTATTGTGCCTCTTGCACTACTCAGAATATCAACATAATAATAGTGACTTAGGCCTACCTGTGTGCAAAAACCAGTGTAAGTGACGATTTTTGTGTTGTGATATCCAGTTTAATGGAACAGACACAATACCTGCAAGTATAGACAGACGTACTATTGAGTATGTAAAAAAGTTGCCAAGATTTTATTATGTATGCTACGATTTCCCTCATTACAATAATCTCAAAAAGACTAGACCTGTGCAAGAGCTGCATAAAATCACACATGGAAACGTCACGATGTATTTATGTAAACAAATGCACTAACAGCGAGAAAAAATCTCGAAATGCGTTATGCTAAGCATAAAAATACTTAATGGATGCAGTTTCTCAGTATTTAAAGCCACGAAGAACACAGTTATAGGCCACCCAGAAACATCCAATTATGATGAAAGAAATGAAGTTACGGTACATCGAACTTCAATGACTGTCATTCAATATATTTGTGAAAGACAAGTGAGAAATTAAGAATAATTTTGAAAACAGAAACCACTGAAAAGCGGAAGCACACGTAGGCCTGCACCAAATTTGCAGGCAATTTTTTTTACAGAACGCCAGAACCAGGAAGAATAATTTGTGGACAGCCAATACCCGATTATCACAGTGCAAAACAACGTAAGAGAGCCACTACAATAACGTTAAGATAAGGCACAATTTCGGATTGAACACATTTTGAGGTTATAATTTACGCCTCTATATCCCGATTGTGATATTTCTAGCCTTCTGGGTGCTACAAACTCTCTCTCTTCCACTAAGCATATGTTTCTCACCGTCCATATCTAGCATGTGAGAACGTCGGACGATTTGACCGAAGAAAGCAAACTGACTTGAATTTCACCGACTGTCGTCCGAAGTCTGTACGCTCGGGCGATGAGATCGGCTACACTGTGACCGTGCCCATAGTGGAGCACTGGTCTGAAAGGATCGGCCGTTTTCCGCCGACGTCTGTCGTCGGTACAACCCACAGATATCGGAGCCACTGTGACCACAGCCTTAGCGTGATCTGATTGTTAAATGTTGCAGGGCTTCGAATGCCAAGTCAAGCAGCGGTGGAAGCAGTTTTAGCAATTTTATAAAGGTTATCGTCAAGGTTCCCATATCTGATAGAAAAGATGGTGTCACAGTAGGTCCAGTGTGAAGTTTGTAATGACTTCACTGAACATTCGTGACTGATGTAGGCCCTAAGTCGCGAACAAGTGTTCTTTTTAAGTTACATTTACGACGAAAATCAACAAAACGGAGAAGTAGTTTGCCTCTACCTTTATGAGAAACGGATTTTTGCAATATGTTTTAATGGTAATATATTCCAAATAGTAAGTACAACTGCTGCATTTCAGATATATTTGTGAAAATTGTGATCACATCACGACTATAAAAAAACATGTGGAATTGAAGCAACATGATTCTGGCTTAACTAAAAATTATATACCTAATAGCTCACTTTTCACATTTCCTCCCAACCAAGTTGACATTAACGAAGAAGATTTCTGAGCTTCCCCTTCCTTTTCTCGGGCTTTCCTCCTGAATGCTGCTCAATATGGTTTTTACTTTTTTATTTTTTTGCATCTTCCCACACTTCACACCTAAGTAATAAGCTAATACTTGATACTTCAGAGTTACATCAGTCAGAACTCTCTCGGTTTAAAAACTCAAATGCGTCCATCAAAAGTAGAACATAGAAGGGGCAACAAAGAGAACATTGACACGATTACAACAAAGAAAGTCGCAGTTCGTCTTTCTGCCACTGCGGCGCGGGTGACGGAATACTACTGAATAAGCGTACTGAATGGTCCGTGGTCAGCACATTCGGGATAACTTGGGTAATACTTCTGCAATCGAAATAGCACGGGTACAGGCGCAGTCGAGACATTACGTGTTTATTGGTTGCAAACGGCCAAAAATGCAAATAAAAGTACTTATAATTACTTATTGCTAATGTAAGGAAATTCATACTATAGCTTACAGTAAAATTGAATTAATTCACGTAGTTATAGTAAAGCTTTTGCCCATTTTGGCGCCCCCTGAACTCTGCGCCCGGGCAACTTGCCCCCTTTGCCCCCTTTCCCCCCCCCCCCCCCCCCCCCTTAGCTCCGTCACTGCTCCTAGCCATTAAAATTGCTAGACAACGAAGACGACGTGCTACAGACGCGAAATTTAACCGACACAAAGAAGATGCTCTGATATATAACTGATTCGGTTTTCAGAGCATTCACACAAGTTTAGAGCCGGTGGCGACACGTACAACGTGCTGACATGAGAAAAGTTTCCAAGCGATTTCTCATAGACAAACAGCAGTTGCATGGAGAAACGTCGTTGTTATGCATCGTGTATGGAGGAGAAATTCGTACCATCACGTTTCCGACATTGATAAAGGTCGGATTGTAGCCTGTCGCGATTGCGGTTTATCGTATCGCGACATTGCTGCTCCCGATCCAATGACTGTTAGCAGAATATGGAATCGGTGGGTTCATAAAGGCAGTACGGAACGCCGTGCTGAATCCCAACGGCCTCGTATCACTAGCAGTCGATATGACAGGCTTCTTATCCACATGGCTGTAACGGATCGTGCAGCCACGTCTCGATCCCTGAGTCAACAGAGGGGGACGTTTGCAAGACAACAACCATCTGCACGAACAGTTCTGCAACGTTTGCAGCAGCATGGACTATCAGCTCTGAGACCATGGCTGCGGTTACCCTTGACGCTGCATCAGAGACAGGAGCGCCTGCGATGGTGTACACGACGACGAACCTGGGTGCACGAATAGCAAAACGTCATTTTTTCGGGTGAACCCAGGTTCTGTTTACAGCATCATGATGTTTGCATCCGTGTTTGGCGACGTCGCGGTGAACGCACATTGGAAGCGTGTATTCGTCATCGCCACATTGGCTATTATCCGGTGTGATGGTATGGGGTGCCATTGGTTAAACGTCTCTGTCACCTCTTGTTCGCATCGACGGCACTTTGAACAGCGGCAGTTACATTTCGGACGTGTTACGACCTGTGGCTCTACCCCTCATTCAGTTCCTGTGAAACTCCACATTTCAGCAGGATAATGCACGAACACACACACACACACACACACACACACACACACACACACACACATATATATATATATATATATATATATATATATATATATATATATATATATATATATATATATATATATATATTCGTTAGTCTCGCTAAAACCCGAGAGCGGCTGGACCGATTTTGATAATTTTAGTCTTAAAATTTTCGTCTAAGTCCAGGGAAATTGTAAACAGTGATAAAATATGGAAAAGTTGTCAAGAAAACAGGAAAATCGGGAGAAACTGAAACACCTTTTTCCAGTGAGCTATGAATACCGTTCGTCCAATTGCGATAAAATTTGCAGATCCTGTACGGGCCTTTCTGGATATGGGAAATGTTCGACTGCTGCCCTGGACAGCACATTCTCCAGATCTGTCACCAATTGAAACGTCTGGTCAATGGTGGCCGAGCAACTGGCTCGTCACAATACGCCAGTCACTACTCTTGATGAACTGTGGTATCGTGTTGAAGCTGCATGGGCATCTGTACCTGTACTCGCCATCCATGTTGTTTTTTACTCAATGCCCAGGCGTATCAAAGACATTATTACTGTCAGAGATGGTTATTCTTGTTACTGATTTCTCAGGAACTATGCACCTAAATTGCGTAAAAATATAATCACATGTCAGTTCTAGTATATTTGTCCAACGAATACCCCTTTATCATCTGCATTTCTTCTTGGTGTAGCAATTTTTATAGCCAGTAGTGTACGTGATACAAATTTAGGAGGGCACAGGCAGCTCATAGCCCCAAGGCATTCACACACAAGCGTCGTGTCCCTGAACCAATTGTGTATGAAATCAAAACAATCTACAGAGACCTTGGATATCCTGATCTAATGAGGAAGTGCTTGCATGTAAAAACTCCAAACGTAAATGAGGCCTTCAACAATATTGTTGGACTCGCATCCCTAAAAACGTGTTTGTTAGTTACAGAACTTTACAAGTAGGAGTGTCAGAAGCTGTGATAACGAGAAACAATGGAAACATTGCCAGACCAAAAATTATGAACAGTTATGCATATCACCCGGACAGATTAGTGGAACTATTCTAAGAGAACGTGAAAGGTTGCGTATTGCCAAGTTAGATTTTGCTGCTTCTCTAATGTCTAAAGAGTGAAGAAGCAGGAAAAGGAAACAGGCAAATGAGCCCAAAGATAATAAGGACCGTGATTATGGTGCAGGCTGCTTCTAACACTTCTTGGGGACAGATTAATGTTTTTTCATTAGAATAAACATGTTGTACAACTTTGTGTCTCAAACTTCTTGTCTCAAAAATATAAATTCTGAAACTGCTCCATTTTCTCCGAAACTGAGAAACTTTAATGAAAATTTCACAGATTGTAAACAACAATGCATTAAATACCACAAAGATTTTGGTTCAGTGAGTTGCACAAAGATCATTTAATTTTCAGTGAAAATTTCAGACAAATTTATTAAGTAGTTTCTGAGAAAATGTGGCATGGATTTCCTTAATTTAACATTGTGGGTGTAGGGCCTATCGTCTCACCTTAAGTAAATAATTGTTAAATGATTCAGAGACTCGTATTGAAACGAAAGAGGACTTTTAAAAATTATTTTTCAGATTTGACGACGATCCTGGACGGTGGTGGAATAAATTGTAAGGATTCAAATCTTAACTGAATTTACGTAAGTAGGTCTGCAGAGCAAACAGAAGGGATCCATAGCAGAGTTATTGTGGCGTAGAACAGAGGTTGAGTTAACAACAATTCTATAACTGATAGACAGCGCTAATGCTTAAAATAATTTACAGATTGAATTTAGCCAGTGATCAGTGAAACCTTTTATTTTTTCAATATGCTCCCATCAACATTTTACGTAATTACAAAAAAGCGCAGCCTTAAATATTTTCATTAAAATCAATTCTTTGACTAACGCACTCTATTTGCAATAAAAATAATGTCATAACTTTAAACAGTATACAATAGTTCAGCAAATTTTAGTTCAAGAAATAGTACAGCATAGTACGGATGTTTTCTTTCCTCTCATTCTTTTGCTAGGACACGACACGATCTACTATATTGAAGAAACAAGATGTAACTTTCAAAGATTGAACACACTGCAGGTGTTGCTAGAAGAAAGTGAAGTTTTGAACAACATTTAATAGAATAGAAACACTGTTATACTACAATTAAAAATAACTTAATAGTTTTCCACACAGCCCCAAAATGAATACGCCTTGATTTACTTTAAGGAATAGAGACATTTGCAACACCATATGTACACTGCTCAGCTCTTGAATGCTGATGTGGGACTCGTCAGAGGCCTGATAAAAGGTTTGGCATCAGACACTGTGAGGGACCTTCACCTGCTGGATGGAGCTGAACACCTTGATATCAGCTGCCCTCATAAGCGTGAGGCCATAGTCCTGAGTATCCTCAGAGTTTTGCCACTGTACACTAACCTTCCAGATGGGACTGTGCAGTTTCAGGTGGTGTGGAAGGCGTGGAACTACTGGATGGCACTGAGCACACGGACAGTCTGCTAAGAGTTTTGGCATCAGGCAGTGTGAGGTACCTTCACCTAATGGATGGCGGTGTCCTGAGAGTTTTGCCACTGGACACTGACCACCTAGACTGGACAGTGTGGGGTCAGGTGGTGTGGAAGGCGTGGAACTCCTGGATTGTACTGAGCACGCGCGTGGCGGCGGCGCGCAGCGGCCTGGCCTGCCGGTCCTCGGCCGCCTGCTGCTCGAGCGCGTGCTGCGCGATCTCGGGCGCGCTGATGGCCATCACCAGGCCGCCCTGCAGCACCTCGTTCAGGATGTGGTGCACGCGGTCCGCGTGGTACACGAAGTCCAGCTCGCACACCAGTCCAAAGCAGCGGTCGACGGCGTCCACGAACTCCTGTATGAGGTCGACGGTGGCGAGCGGAGACTCGGCGCCGTCGGCGACGAAGACGACGAATAGGTCGGCGTAGCGGCGGTAGACGGCCAGCGAGTCCGGCCCCAGCAGGTCGCCGACGTCAAAGAAGCTGCAGTGGTGGCTGTGGCGCGCGGACAGGCGCCGGTGCAGGCCGCGGGCCAGCGCCAGCTGCGACGGCGGGTCGGGTGGCCGGGGGTCGAAGAAGCGGCTGAGGCGCACCTGGCCGGCCGCGTTCACCACCAGCACCAGTTTGATCATGGCGAGCCTGCGGACCAGAACACGGGCTCCTCTGGGTCGAGTGCTGCTGCTGCGTTTGTCGCAAAAGATTTGGGAAAATGGAAAATACAGGAGGCACATAGGTAGTTACTGTTTATTGTAAACTGTAAACTTTCAAGGAATGGTCATAATTACTAAAAATTTCCGGGATATTATGCCGTGGTCTAGTGGATTTATTGTCAGAACCAAACGTTTTGACCCCGACTGTGGAGGACATTCTCCAGGTTAAAAATTTCAGGGCTATTATGCCGTGGTCTAGTGGATTTATTGTCGAAACCCAACGTATCGTCTCGGACTGCAGAGGACATTCTCAAGGTTAAAAATTTCAGGGCTCTTATGCCGTTGTCTAGTGGATTTATTGTCGAAACCCAACGTTTCATCCCTGACTGCGTGGGACATTGTCAAGGACTAAAAATTTCCAGGCTATTACGCCATGGTCTAGTGGGTTTAGTTTCGAAACCCAACGTTTTGTTCCCGACTGTGTAGGGCAATGTCAAGGTTAAAAATTTCTGGGCTCTTATGCCGTGGTCTAGTGGATTTATTGTCGAAACCAAACGTTTCGTCCCCGACTGCGTAGGGCATTCTCAAGGTAAAAAATTTCCAGGCTATTATGCCGTGGTCTAGTGGATTTATTGTCGAAACCCAACGTTTTCTCCCTGACTGGTGAGGGCATTCTCAAGGTCAGTAGTGAGCCAGGGTGTGTATCTGACATTCAAAGTGACATGATCCCCCTTGACAATGTCCTCCACATTCAGGGACGAAACGTTGGGTTTCGACAATAAATCCACTAGACCACGGCATAATAGCCTGGAAATTTTTAGTAATTTTGAATTTAGTTACTGTTTAGCAGTCCGACCACAAAATTCTAGATGGTGGTTGGAGAGAATCGACCCTCTCCCCCCCCATAGTGTCCTACCGCAAAGATCAAGATATCAGCGATTTGGTGACCACTTGCCTGGCTTCAATCAAAACTGTCTGAAGAGAAGGCCTGCACACCACCGTGCCATGTCACACAGAAGAGGTCGCAATCGCGTAGCTCACTGGCTGGCCGATGCGAGGTGGTGGGCTGTGCCCCATTGGGCAGCCAGTGAGCTACACACCTAGTCTGCGTGACGTGGCACAGAAGCACGCCCTCCTTCTCTTCAGACTGTTGTTTCAACCCCTCCACCCGCGAATAATGGTGCACTTAAAGATGATTGATGTAGAAAATGATATTATTCTTAAAACCGAGCATAGTGGCGCAGTGGTAACACACTGGACTCGCATCTGGGAGGTTGGTGGTTCAAATCCACCTCCAGCCATCTAGGTTTCCAAGATTTCCCTAAATCACTCTAGGCAAATGTCAGGTCGGTTGGGTTGGTTGATGGAACCAAACAGCTAGGTCATGTCCCATTAACTCAGTATGAAATGCAAACAAGGGTATGGTCGGCTAAGACCATACCGATAGTAAAATATACTAAAAGGCAGCGGAGGCTAAAATCAAGTAGAACAGGACTAAAACCAATACAAAAAGCGAGATTCTGCAAGGAACGTCGAGCCAGATCTAAAATCCCCCTTTATTGACAAGCAGATACAGGAGAACAGTGTATGTTTCTAGATCAGAAGCTTAATAATGTAAAAAGGTAAACAATGTGAATTAAAGTCAAGTTAAAAGGAGAAATGTAAGTGGTCAGGTGGAGGGGAGGTGAGAGCTCCGAATCCTGGTGCTCGCATGAAGGGCCATCCTGTCCAAGCGTCAGATGCAAAAGCATAAAAGCTATCTGTGATTCATTCTATAAAAGCGAGGGCAATGAGTGCGGCATTCCATATTAGGCATGGAGCGCCAAAAGGAGCGGACATCCACTAAGATATGAGCCACAGATTGTAGGGCGCCACAACCACAATGTGGGGAAGGTTCATTATGCAAAACAATACCGTGGGTCAGCCTGGAGTGATCGATGCTGAGACGGGTGTAAGGAAGAACTCCAAGCTGCAGTGGTCGACTTTATGGATCGTAGTTTATTAGACAGACCAGTAGCCTGCCAGTTGGTGTTCCAATTCTGTATGAGTAGTGGTCTCATCTGCACCCGCAAATCTGCGCCCGGGATAACTCAGGGGAAGGGGCAGGGAGTTACGGCTACTCTAGCCAACTGGTTAGCCTGTTCATTTCCTAGGAGACCCACACGACTGGCAACCCAGAAAAAGGCAACGGAGCAAGAGGTGTGACGAAGATCAGCGAGGAGATCGTGAATATCAATGACCAAAGGATGTGAGGAGTAGCATCGGTCTATGGCCTGCAGGCTGCTCATTGAGTCAGAACGGATTAAAACACGGTCCAGGGCTACCTGTTTGATAAAATGAAGTGTCTACTAATAGCCGTTAGTTCTGCTGTAAACACACTGCACAATTTTGGCAGAGAATGGCATTCCACACCAATGGGTGACGTAAATGCATATCCTATATGACCAGGAAATTTAGATCCATCAGTGTAGAAAATCGTGGCACCCTGAAATTCTTCAAGTACTGCTAGAAGATTATAGGGGAGACTTAAGCTTTCTGGGCTTGGTAGAGATCCAATCGGATTTGCAGCCGAGGCACCAACCAAGGGGAGGTGGATGGTATAGCACGACAGTCAAGGGAAGGGAGGTTCAAGTCCCTACAAATGGAAGCGAGCCGTAATCCAACAAGTAAACCAACCTGAAGGAGACTATCAGGAGTTCTAAAACCGTCGCCCTCAAGGAGAACGTGATACGTGGGATGACCAGGCAATCTGCGAATGGCAATGGCGTAGGACACCTAGTCTGAAGAGAAGAGGGGATTCCCGCTTCAGCAAGGAGTCTGGGTACAGGGCTGGTCTGGAAGGCACCCGTAGGCAAGTGGATGCCATAATGGTGAACGGGCAACAATTTCAGGGCAGAAGGGGCTGCCGACTCATAAACCTGGCACCCGTAATCTAACTGGGACTGAATCAGAGCTCAGTAGTTATGAAGTAGTGTTGTACGATCTGCACCCCAGGATGAGTGAGCTAGGAAACAGAGGGCATTAAGTTTCCACATACAACTTATCTTCAGCTCCCGAATATTGGGCAGCTAGTCATTTTTTTTATCAATAACGAGGTCCAAAAAACGGTGCTGTGACACAACTTCTTGGCGAAATGCATTACTCGCGTTTTCGAAGGGGAAAACTGAAAACCATGCGAGAGCGCCCTTTTGGAAGCCCGCCGAATGGCACCTTTGAGCTGGCGTTCATCTGACGGTACCTAGTGGGAGCTGTACCATATGCAAAAGTCGTTTACGTACAACGCAGGGGTGACAAGTGACCCAAGAGAGATAATCAATCCATTAATGGCGATTAAGAAGAGTGAACACTTAACACAGAACCCTGTGGAACACCGTTCTCCTGATCTGTGGGGAGCTGAAGGAATTGCCGACCCTCACATGGAGCATGCAGCGAGATAAAAACGGACTGATAAAAATTGGTAGGGAGCATCGTAGGCCCCAGTCATGGAGGGTATATAAAATATGACGACGCCAAGTGGTGTCGTATGCCTTTCGTAACTCAAAGAAAACAGCAACAAGATGTTGACTTTTTAGGAGGCCTTCCTGATTTCTGATTCCAGTCGAAGTAGATGGTCGATAGTAGACCTGCCCTCCCAGAACCCACACTGATAAGGTGACAGAAGTCCATGTGACTCGAGTACCCAGCATAGTCTGATGGCGACCATCCGTTTGAGCAGTTTACGTGGCACATTTGTCAGGCTAATCGGCCGGTAACTGTCCAGGGATGACTGATGCTTGCCAGGCTCAATAACAGGAACCACTATACTGTCCCTCTGCTGCGAGGAGAAAGCCCCTTTGAGCCAAATGCGGTTAAATACTTTGAGAATATATTGCTGTTGTGGGGGACTGAGATGTTTCAGAAGTTTATTATGGATGGAATCAGGTCCAGGTGCAGAATCATGAGAAGAGGAAAGTGCCAGATGTAATTCCCATTCTGTGATGGGTTTGTTATAAAGTTCCTTTTAGTGAGTGGTGAAGCATACATTTGAGGCTTCAGCCTGTTATTTCTCGTGAAGAAAAGCCACTGGGCTGTCGCCGATGCCTTCGCAAAGTGAGCGACAAGGTGCTTTGCGAGAACCGATGGATCAGTACCGACCCCATCTGGTAAGGCAAGCCCAGGGATTGAAGACGGACGCTGGCAACCTTGGATGGAGCGAAGCATGGCCCACATCCAGGACAAGGAGGAGAGAAAACGCTCCCAGCATATCCGCTTGCTCTGTTTGATTATATAACGAGCCTTGGCACGAAGGCGTTCAAAGTTGGCAAGGGCAGCAGGTGACGGGTGGCGCTTAAGCTGTTGCAAGGCGCGACAGAGCTCACGAATCGTGAAAGCAATGGTTGTGTTCCACCACGGAACTCGGCGGCGTTGAGGAGGACCTGTCGACCGGGGGACAGCAGTGCTAGCAGCTCGAGTAATCGCATTAGACATATCAACCGACATCATACAGTCAGACGGGGATGGTGTGAAAACCACCTGTGATGTATACAAAGGCCAATCAGCATGGCGGAAAATCCAACGAGGTATCCTGTCCCTCGTTCAGTGTGAGGGGAGTGAAAGAATCAACGGAAAGTGGTCACTGTTGCAAATGTCGTCATGTGGTGACCAACGAAATAAAAAGTTCTATGAAGGAAAAGTTGCTGTGAGCGACACTAAAAGGGCTTGGAGAGCCATCGTTGAGGAGGCACAGGTCGTGATAAGCAATAAAGTACTCGACGAGGCGGCCCGGACTAGTTGTATAAGCACTGCCTCATCAAAGATGACGGGTATTGAAGTCCCGAAGAATGAGAAAAGGAGGAGGGAGCTGCTGAAGGAGTGCTGTGAGGGCAACAGATGTAGGTGGTCTGTCAGGAGGGAGATACAGATTACAAATCGTTAATGGAGTGTGTAAGTTGACCCTAACAGTAACCACTTCCCGTGTGGTACAGAGAGGGATCCGTGCACTAACACCATCTGTATGAACTGGGGTGCAGACTCCACCAGATACTTGTAGGGTTCAAACATGGTTCCGACAGAAAGCACGGAACCCACGGAGGGTTTCAACTCCAGGAGGCGACGGTAGTAGCCGTTACAGTTCCACTGGAAGAGAACAGATCGAGGATCCATATGGAAGGCGAACGGACTGATGCATTTCACAAAGCTGGGTCAACGTCCGTCACTGACGAGGAAGGAACGACATCCATGAACAGCGGATCAGTGTGGGTTATTTGGCTGTGAGGACAAAAGGTGGTGCCTCCAGGACTACTGAAGGGTCCTTTCTCTGTGACTTTTGCTTCTTTTTCTTCTTCTCCTTCTGTTTCTCTTGCAGGACGGAGGGCACAGGTCGAGAGAGAACTGATGTCAGAAAGGTCTGGCACCAACGAGGATTGGACGACCTCGGCATTATCAGACCGGATGTTCGGCTGCTGGCTTGAGGCAGAGGACCTTCTATCTGGTGGACGCTGGGAAGAGGAATCCTGGGAGGGGGCACCTTCACTGGCAAGTGCCAGACAATGGGAGCACTTCTCCGGTTGGGAGGAGGAAGAGGGACGCTGAGAGGGGGACGAGTGAGGTGCAGGGAGTAGGGGGGAAGAATAGGGTGGGAATGGGATGAGGAAGGGGGATGTGTAAAGGATGTAACCGAAGCGTAACTAGTAGATGATTGCACAGGGTGCAGACGCTCTAATTTTCGGTGGGTCTCCTGGTACGTAAGACGGTCAAGGGACTTATACTCTTGAATCTTCTCCTTTTTATATACAGGGCACTCTGGAGAGTGAGAAGAGTGGTGTTCGCGACAATTATTGCATACAGCAGGTGGAACACAGGGGTTCCCCTCATGGAGTGGACGTCCACATTCCTGCATACTAGAACTCTGTGCAGCGAGAGGACATATACCTGAAATGCATAGATCGGCAGCATCGCATTGGAGGCGGAATGTACGGCTTTACATCACAGCGATAGATCATTCCCTTCACCTACTCTTGGAGAGTATCCCGTCGAAGGCCAAGATAAATGCGCTGGTATCCACACGATGATCCTTAGGGCCTCGCTGCACATGCCGAACAAAATGAACACCTCGACGTTCGAGGTTAGCCCAGAACTCCTTATCTGTTTGGAGAAGGAGGTCGCGGTGGAAGATAACTCCCTGCACCATGTTAAACGACTGATAGTGGGTTACCGACATTGGAATGTCGCAAAGATGGTCGCCGGCACATAGAGCTACAGATTGGGCATCAGAGACTGTTTTAATGTGCTGTGATCCAGAAAGCATCTTGCTCATTGTTTCAACTTCCCCAAACTTATCCTCTATATGATCGACAAAGAACAATGGTTTGATGGCGCTGAACGTCCCTCCATCCGTCCTGGTGCAGACCAGGTAACGTGGAGAGGGTTTCACCCCAAGCCGAAGCACCTGGCTCTCCTCCCAGGGGTAGGCAGAGAGGGGGAGGTCCTGTTATCATAGTTACCAGCATTATATCTGTCCTTCCTGCCTTCTGAGAAGGTCGTATCACTAGAGGCTTACAGGTTAAACTTAGATCTGATATTAGTATACTCAGTGTAGATAAGCATTTTGAAATCTCTGGAATAGATTTAATGGTACATAAAGAGAAATTAACAATACTGTGTGTATACAGAGCACCAAGTGGTAGTGTGGATGTCTTTATGAGTAAATTAAACCAAATGCTGGATATGACATGCAAATTTAAGGGAAGTGTAATATTGTGTGGGAATATTAATATAAACTTAAGCGTAAACAATGAAGTTAGTAACACCAGAATATTCTGTATAGCTTTGGGGTCACACAGGTAGTAAATAGGGCAACGAGGATCGCCAAAATATCAGCTTCATTAATAGATCACATAATATTGATATTGATAAAACAAATGTGACAAATGTACAACAGCTGGGATTTTCTGACCATTCTTGTCAAGTTGTTAATATCAATTTAAGTGTACAGAAATCACATGGGAGACAAGGTTACAAAAGGGATTTTTCCAAATAAAAAATGTGTGATTTTTCAAAGCAACTACAGCACCAGACCTGGGTGGAAATGTATGCTGAGGAAAATGTTGAGGCTAAGTAATGCAAATTTGCATCAATATTTAAACTAAAATTTGAGGAATCATTCCCAAAAGTATAACGTCCAGGTGGAGGTACAGATTCTAAGAAGTGGGTGACCAAGGGAATTATTAAATCCTCCCAAACTTTCAAATTCCTTAGCTCACAAAAAAGTCAGAGATGTGACCCAGGATTTCTTGTTTACTATCATAAATGGAAAAGGATATACAGGAAGGTGTTGCTGGCAGCAAAGAGCTATGAATGATAGCATCATATACAATTCAAAGAATAAAAGTTAGGCAATTTGGACAGTGGTAAGAAAGGAAACAGGGAAGGAGAAATCAGAGGCAAATCTCCAAATAAGACATGGAGGAGTATTAATTAGTAATCCTAATGATCTAGCCAATTTCATAAGCAGTTATTTCATTAGTATTGCAACAGAATTACAGAAAAACTTTCCAAGTTCATATGCATTGTATGCCAGAAGGTATTCAACAAATTCAATGGTCGTGTTACCGACTACTGAGCAGGAAGTCAAAAACGTAGTCCATAGGTTAAAAAATAAAAAAATCCTCAGGCCTTGATGAAGTCCCAACGTGTGTGCTAAAGGAATGTATAGATAGCATAAAGGAACCTCTAACAGATATTACAAATGAATCCTTTAGCTCAGGTATCTTTCCTGAGTACTTGAAGCAAGTGAGAGTCTTGCCAATACACAAAAAGGGAGAGACGGAAACCATAGAAAACTGTAGACCAGTATCACTATTGTCTTCATTTTCAAAGATAATTGAAACAATAATGAAAGATAGGCTTATGGATTACCTCAATAAATATAATTTGCTAAGAAAATCTCAGTTTGGATTCAGGGAAGGCAGCAGTACAGAGGCAGCAATAGCAGAATTTACACCCGAGTCGTTATGGAAGCCATGGATAGAGGTGATTGTCTAACGATCATCTTTTTAGATTTATCCAAGGCATTGAACACAGTTGATCATAAAATACTTCTCCACAAACTAGGAGCACTAGGCATACGAGGAGTAGTAAACAAATGGTTCCAATCATATCTCACGAATAGGGTACATAGAGTAGACATTTCACAGCCTAATAAAAATCCCGAGTATGAAGAGAAACATCTGTTAGATGCTAAACTAAATATAGGAGTCCCACAGGGGAGTATATTGGGCCCAATCTTATTTTTAATATCGTGGTGACAAAATTCTGTTTGCTGACGATAGCAACATAATAATTCCGGGAATACACAGGAAAAGCTGCTGAGTAAAGCCGATAACATGTTGAAAGATTCATGCAAATTGTCAGAGGTAAATAAAGTAACCATTAATAGCAGTAAGACACACGTTATGAATTTTGCTATAAATAAAACACATAATATTAAATTAAATCTAAATGGTGACTCCATGAACTGTGTAATGTACACAAATTTTTAGGGATGGATATAGATAATGGAATGAAATGGAGGGAACACACTGCAAGGATAGCTAAAAAAATCTCATCTGCAAACTATGCTTTGAGGGTACTAGCAGCTGTATGTAATAATAACTGCCTCAAAGCAACATATCATGCATACATTCATTCACTCCTTAGATACGAGTTGTTCTGGGGCTCAGACAGGCAGAATATTGAAAAAAATTTCATATTGCAAAAGAGAGCTCTTCGGATAATAACAAAACAGAAGAAAAGGGGTTACTGCCGAGAATTGTTTAAAGAACTGTGTATACTGACTGTTCCTTGTGAATACATTTACCAAACAGTAGTGTATGTAAGAAAAAATGTACATTGCTATGCCACAAACAGTGCTACACGTTATCATAATACGAGCATTAGGAAACACCTGCACCTTCCCAGAAAAAAACAAATATAGGACTAGAAACAGCAGTGAATACCAAGGACTACAGCTGTACAATAAGTTGCTTCATGAAATTAAACTACTAGATAAAATGTTCAGATTTTAAAAAGCTGTCAAACTGTTTCTAATTTCAAAATACTGTTATACAATAGAAGACTATTTCAATGCAAAATAATCAAAATAATGTAAAAAAATCATCATTTAACGAAATAAGAAAGTTTTTCTGTACAGTATAGTTTGTTATATTGTACCTACATGTGAAATATATGTATTATATGTATTTTCTTTATCTATGCACATTGACATATATGTATTTTCTTTATGTACATACACATTGACGAAACCCATATCATGTAAATGATAAATGGTGAATAAATAAATAAAAATAAATAGATACTACAGCGAGGATGGCATTCCGGACCAGCGAGCACAGAGTAACAGAGAGGCCGTACAGTGGCAGAGAGCGCGACACCCAACCAATATGGCGGCCGCAGAGCACGAATCGAACTATTGCCGAGCACGGGCTGGTCTGCTGAGTGTTTGAAGAGGTGCCTGTAAAGGCCCGTATCAGACTTATTTGTCAAAGTAATTTGTCTCTACTTGGCCTGTAGTGTAGTTTATTAAAGGTATTTAATTCCGATTTTGTATTAATTTATCAATTAATTTTTCTTGATTTTGTTTCCTTTTATTGTACAGTATTATTAGTATGAGCAGTATTGTGTTATTCATGAAATTCGTTACGTCATTTTTCAATAACATTATTACTACTACACTTCATTGCATAATCGATTTGTTGTCCATTGCAAAATAAAAAATAATAATAAAAAATAAATAAAAAGGACATCTACCGTAGAAAAGAAGAAAAAATGGTGTGTGCCGTTGGAAGAAATAAGTATCTTCCCAAATGTTAATTCCCTTTTCATATATTTTAAGGCATTCCTTTTTTTTACAATTTTTGCGATGAGTAATTACAAATTTCAGCTAGGGATAGCAATTCATACTATTGTACAAAATAGAAACAAATTTTCCCCCTGTCTGTGCCTTTAATCTTTTATAACTCGATGTGTACCGAACGTAACGTCATGCGATTTTTTTAAATTTCTTCTTTAGAATCCTGAGGTAAACTCAGCGTATACGTCATGGCAATTGAAACTTGGAACGTAGAATCGTTTACCGCTTCTGCACTTTAGTCAGTTCTGGAGCCTAAACTATGAGACTTAGACCATTGTACATAGTATACAATTGAGGAACTCACAAATATGTAAATAAATAAGTAAAATACGCGAGAGCAAGAGGTCTAACTTTCACGAGAGAACCACATTTATCATGTTTCTCTTCTAAATCGCTGGCGGCAGAAGGCTACATACTAAGGACGGAGTGATTGTGGGAGATCCGTAAAACTTAGACATATCATCTCGTAGCCTTTTTTTAAAGGTTGTCACGAGTTATATTATTCTATACTATGTACGTTGGTCTCAATTTACGCTACAGAGGTCACACAATTGTGAAACTGGTGAACCATTCTACGTTATTTTTATTTCAATTATTTCACATTTTCGTATTGACATTTAATATAGGGTACGTTTATCCGAGAATAATGACGAAGAAATTGAAACAAACCGCATCACGATACGTTCTGCAGTTCTCGAGTTAAAGAAGTTTAAAGATTACCCGTACAAAGCCGGTGCAACTTAGTAATAAAATAGAGTATAAAGTCATAAGTACTTAACACATGAAACATCCGAAATTGAAAAATATTTATCCAAATTGGTCACAAAGTACAATGTGAGCGGGCAACGGAATCTGTGCTCGCTGGTGGGCGAGCTCGCTGAAGGTACCGGGTAGAATTTAAAAAGTTCCACCGTTCTATTCTAACCAAATTTGTGAGAAAACTAGAGGAGCTATAAAAAAGTGTTAAAATAGAAAAGTTCATTTCATTATCTACAACTTTGTCGCTTGTAAGCGCACTGTAGTCAGCGCTTGCATTACCGAACGCTAGCATCGATAGTAGCGCGGTCCGCCAGTCACTTGTTTTTGGAATGTTCCAGCGTTGGTGTGATTACAAGCCATGCTCTCAGTTGGAGTTGGGTTTAGGACCCAGGGGCAGATGTAGACTCTGACCATAACTTGTTAGTCATGAACTGTAGGCTGAAACTGAAACAAACTGCAGAAAGGTAAGAAAATAAGGAGATGGGACCTAGATAAATTGAAGGAACGTGAAGTTCTGGAGAATTTCAGAGGGAGCTTTAGGCAACAATTGACAGAAACGGGAGAAAATAAAACAGTAGAAGAGGAATGGGTAGCACTGAGAGATGAAATAGTGAAGGCAGCAGAGGACAAAAGAGGTAGAAAGGCAAGACCTACAAAAAATCCTTAGCTATCACAGGAGATACTAAATTTAATTGATGAAAGGAGAAAATATAAAAATGTAGTAAATGAAACAGGCTATATGGAGTTCAGACGACTAAGAAATTAGATTGACAGGAAGTGCAAAATGGCTAAGCAAGAGTGGCTAGAAGCCAAATGCAAATCTGTAGAAGAATGTATAACAAGGGGAAAAGTAAATACTGCCTACAGGAAAATAAAAGAGACATTTGAGAACAAGAAAGAAACACTACGAATATTAAGAACTCAGATGGGAAACCAGTTCTCAGCAAAGAAAGAAATGCTGAAAGGTGGAAAGAGTACATAGAGCAGCTCTACAAAGGAAATGAACTTAGAGACGATGTTGTAGGAAGGGAAGAGGAAGTAGATCAAGATGAAATAGGAGATACTACACTGAGAGATGAATTTGACAGATACCCGAAAGACCTAGGTCGGAACAAGGCCCCAGGAGTAGATGACATACCCTCAGAGCTACTAAAGTCTCTGGGAGAACTAGCCATGACAAGACTATTTGAACTGGTGTGTAGGATGTATGAGACAGGCGAAATACCATCAGACTTTAAGAAAAATGTAATAATCCCCATTCCAAAGAAATCAGGCGCAGACAGGTGTGAAAATTACAGAACCATCAGTTTGATAAGTCATGGTTGCAAAATTTTAACACGAATTATTTGCAGGAGAATGGAAAAACTGGTAGAAGCTGACCTCGGGGAAGATCAGTTTGGGTTCAGGAGGAACGTAGGAACCCGGGAGGCAATACTCACTTTACGTCTTATCTTGGAAGATAGATTAAGGAAAGGAAAACCTACATTTTTAGCTTTTGTAGATTTGGAGAAAGCTTTTGACAATGTTGACTGGAATACACTCTTTCAAATTCTGAAGTCAGCAGGGGTAAAATACTGGGAAAGGAGAGTTATTTACAACTTGTACAAAAGCCAGACCGTAGTTATTAGACTCGAAGAGCATGAAAGGGAAGCATCAGTTTGGAAGGGAGTAAGATAGGGTTGTAGCCTTTCTCCGACGTTATTCAATTTGTACATCGAGCAGGCGGTGAAGGAAAGCAAGGAAAAATTTGGAATAGGGATTACAGTTCAGGGGGAAGAAATAAAAACGTTGTGTTTTGCTGATGACATTGTAATTCTGTCAGAGACAACAAAGGATCTGGAAGAACAGTTGAATGGAATGGACAGTGTGTTGAAGAGAGCGTATAAAATGAACATTAACAAGAGCAAAACAAAAATAATGGAATGCGGTCTTAGAAAATCAGGCAATGATGAAGGAATTAGATTAGGTAATGAAACAATGAGGTGGTAGATGAGTTTTGTTACTTGGGTAGTAAAATAACATGCGATGGTCGTAGTATAGAGGATACAAAATGCAGAATGGCAATGGGAAGAAAAGCATTTTTGAAAAAGAGAAATTTGCTAACATCGAATATTAATTTAAGTGTAAGGAAGTCTTTTCTGAAGGCATTTGTGTGGAGTGTTGCCTTGTACGGGAGTGAAACATGGACGATAAGCAGTGCGGACAGGAAGAGAATAGAGGCTTTTGAAATGTGGTGTTACAGAAGAATGCTGAAGATTAGGTGGGTAGATCGCATAACTAATGAAGAGGTACTGAACGGAATTGGTGAGAAAAGCAATTTTTGGCATACGCTGACTAAAAGAAGGGATCGCTTGGTAGGACACATTCTTAGACATCGAGGGATCGTAAATTTATCATTGGAAGGAAGTGTGTGGGGTAAAAAATCGCAGAGGGAGACCAAGAGACGCGTATAGTAAGCAGATTCAAGTGGATGTGGGTTGCCGTTCTTATGAGGAGATGAAAAGGCTTGCTGAGGATAGAGCAGGGTGGAGAGCTGCATCAAACCAGTCTCCGGACTGAAGACCATAACGAATACGATACATGTCCGAGGAAAAGAGCAAAGTCGCCGTGAAAGAATGTTATCAAGCGTGCTATGAAGTAAAGTGGATCATTTCAGTACCCAATCGTGTGGAAGTACAAGGGAAACATTGTTTCGTTACGTGTGTCGTTCCAGTATTGTTGGTGTGATGTCTCAACCGCGCCACGACGGTAACGGTCGTTGTCAGATTATGTGAAGTTGAGCTTAAAATAGTGCCACGGTTTGAACCTTCGTATCGCCGACCGCACATCTAGATTTTCGGACAGCCGCGCCGCGAAATATTAGTCAAGTATGGAATCGCATTATCGCTGTGAGAAGTGTTGATTGGCTGAACTCGATTATTAACAAACCGTGATTTTAATAATGGTGACGAGTACAGACTATCGTAGCGCCATCAGCACATCAAGAGTGATCGGGCAACCGCGCCGAGAAATAATGAAGTGCCAATCTGTGTGGAAGTGCAAACTGGAACACATGAGACTATTGTCATCGTTACGCATTCATGGATGTGTCTGTTTAATTTGAGGTGCATCATCTTTCTTTATACAAAGTGATTTATTGCTGTCTACTGATTAAACATTTCAGTGTAGCCGTTATTAAATCGTTGAGCGGTGTAAGCACGTGTTTGTGTGTATTATCTAATACTAGCTTAAACCCGCGTCTCCACTCGCGTGTTGGTAGATTTTGACAGATAAGCTATCTTTCAGTAGTGTGCTATGAAGGATGAAATGAAATACAATAACTTCTTTAGAAGCAAACATTTTAAATCAACGTTATTAGGAAAGTAAGTACTGTAGATCAAATCACACGTAAAAATGCACTCGTTTCGAAGAATCCAATCACGAAATTCAACAATAATGATTGTAATAATATCACAGATCGATCACTTGATGTAATTCGCAAAACGTCAAATTTTTTAAAGAGATGCATTATAAGAAATTTCTTTTTTTTTACTGCTTTATTTATTTATTCATTCTTATATTTCCTTATTCGTATGCTTATCCTTACAGAGAAAGAGCTGAAGACATTGTAGCACGCATAGACCAAAGATATGGTCAGTGGCATCACGTTTCTCTGTATGTAGCATCCTTGCTATAGAGTCGCAAACGTCATCGCTGGCCTTCAGTCCGAATTTTTTAAATAATTTGACGACTTTCAACCTAATTTGACGACTTTCAACCACCATATCTTCCACCCCCTTATAGCTATCGGCATGGAACCGCTATGGTGTACAGCGGGAGACTTCGGACAACAACTACACACAGACCATTCGTTTGCGATACGTTGTTTTCGCTGCAGAGCGAAATATTAACACAAACACACATGTAGAATTTTATATACACCGATAACTTTCCATCCCAACATACTCGACCCTTTTATCATTATTAACCATCAAGCAAAAATGCAACCAATAAAACCAATTTCAAAGAGTAAATATAATTTTCAAAGAGTAATTATTGTTCCGCATTTCGCCTTATATCCTTCAAATTACTAAATATCTATCAGATCGCTGAAAAACCGTGCCTAAAACCTTCATCAGGTATAAATTTGTAACTGTACAAATATTTAAGTCTCTGCGTCTTGTCGTTCGGACGTGATAAGCGTACACCGAACAGACATTCACATTTATAGATATAGATATGCTGTGACTTTAATCGTGATTAGTGTTATATGAGAGGAGGTATTAATCGTCTCACGGTAAAGTTCTGCCAGCGGAATTAGGTGCACGGTCATTATAACAAACATTTACGCCTTATCGACTCCACCGGTAGTGTAGTCAGCATTAACAAATACATTCAGCACAATAAATTATTATAAGTTTATTTTATCGGGGCAGCTACACGCTGACGAAAATTTCCTGTTCACAAAACAAAAAAAATCGGACTGACGTGTTCTACGGCCCACTTTAGATTTGTAGTTTTGTAAGTTTTATAATAACTGTGTCTGAAGCCCTTGTAGGAAAAAAAAATTACGTACTGTCGGGTACCGACCCACTGGCCTTCAGCATCACAATTCAACACATTGCCCACTACGCTACAGCTGTTAGGAATTGCGTTCTTTAATTTCCAACTATTCATGTCCGTTGTTAACTGATGCTAAAATGGCATTTGTAGACACTAGATTATCATTTACCGTACGAAGAACGACGTCCTTTTGTTAATTCTTCAGTTGGCCATTGCTTTGAAATGAGAACGTGTAAGTTACAATAAAAAAATGAAACACGCAACGCAAGATGGCGTATGCCAGAAAGTTCTGGACGAGGAATGTCACATGACATCTGCGAACGGCTGGTTTTCGTTAATTTAATGGAGGGTGTCACAACTCCGATACGAGATATGAAAAAACATAAGGGAACAAAGTTGTAGAGAATTTTCTCCTTTAAAAATTCGTTTATTCAATTTTTGCGTCAGATGAACGGTTCGTTTGCAATTACAATTATATTACACACGGCTTTTTTTTTTTTTTTTTTTCTTCTTTTTTTTTTTTTATCTGGTCTCTGGCGGCCTACAATTATGTATGCAAAATTTGGTGCTGATCGGTTGAACGGTTCGTCTTAAAAACAGAACACGCTACGGACAGACATCCCAAAGTCGCCGTTGCTGTTGTGGTCTTCAGTCCGGAGACTGTTTTGATGCAGCTCTCCACAATACCCTATCCTGAGCAAGCCTCTTCATCTCCACATAAGAACGGCAACCTACATCTGTCTGAATCTGCTTACTGTATCCATCTCTTGGTCTTCCTCTGCGGTTTTTACCCCACACACTTCCCTCCAACGCTAAATTCACAATCCCTTGATGTCTAAGAATGTGTCCTACCAATCTATCACTTCTTTTAGTCAAGGTATGCCAGAAATTTCTTTTCTCCCCAATTCTGTTCAGTACCTCCTCATTAGTTACGCGATCCACCCACCTAATCTTCAGCATTCTTCTGTAGCACCATATCTCAAAAGCCTCAATCCTCTTCCTGTCCGCACTGTTTATCGTCCATGTTCCACTCCCATACAAGGCAAAACTCCATACAAAGGACTTCCTTACGCTTAAATCAATATTCGATGTTAACAAATTTCTCTTTTTCAAGAACGCTTTTCTACCCATTGCCATTCTGCATTTTATATCCTCTGTACTGCCACCATCATTTGTTATTTTACTGCCCAAGTAACAAAACTCATCTACCTCCTTTATTGCTTCGTTACCTAATCTAATTCCTTCAGCATCACCTGATTTTCTTACACTGCACTCCATTACCCTAGTTTTGTTAATGTTCATCTTTTATGCACCTTTCAGCACTCCGTCCATTCCGTTCAATTGCTCTTCCACGTCCTTTGCTATCTACTTGCTTTCCTTTATAGCTTGCTCAATGTGCAAATTGAGTAACATTGGAGAAAGGCTACAACGCTGTCTCACTCCCTTCCCAACCACTGCACCCCTTTCATGCCCTTCAACTCTGACGACTGCTGTCTGTTTTTTTTTTTTTTTTTTTTTTTTTTTTTTTTCAAATAACCTTACGCTCCCTATATTTTACTCCCGCTTGCCTCAGAACTTGAAAGAGCTTATTCCAATCAACAAATCTCCAAAAGCTAGAAATGTAGGTTTGCCTTTCCTTAATCTATCTTCTAAGATAAGCCGTAAAGTGAGTATTGCCTCCCTCCCGTGTTCCTATATTTCTCCTGAACCCAAACTGATCTTCCCCGAGGTCAGCTTCTACCAGCTTTTCCATCCTTCTGTAAATAATTCGTGTTAATATTTTGCAACCATGACTTATTAAACTGATGGTTCTGTAGGTTTCACACCTGTCTGCACTTGCTTTCTTTGGAATGGGGATTATAACATTTTTCTTAAAGTCTGAGGGTACTTCACGTCTCTCATACATCTTACACCCCAGGTGAAACAATTTTGTCATTGCTGTTTCTCCCAGAGACTTCAGTAGCTCTGAGGGAATATCATCTACTCCAGGGGCCTTGTTTCGATTTAGGTCTTTGAGTGCTCTGTCAAATTCATCTCTCAGTATAGTATCTCTTATTTCATCCACATCTACTTCTTCTCTCCTTTCTACAATATTGCCGCTAAGTTCATTTCCTTCATATAGCCTCTCTATATACACTTTCCACCTTTCAGCATTCCCTTCTTTGCTGAGAACTGGTTTTCCACCAGTGTCCTTGATATTCATAGAGCTGTTTTTCTTATCTCCAAATGTTTCTTTTATTTTCCTGTAGGCTGTATCTATTTTTCCCCTATTCATACATTCTTCTACATCCTTGCATTTGCCTTCTAGCCACTCCTGCTTAGCCATTTTGCACTTCCTGTCAATCTCATTTCTTAGTCGTCTGTACTCCATTTTGCCTGTTTCATTTACTGCATTTTTATATTTTCTGCTTTCATCGATTAAATTTAGTATCTCCAGTGATATCCAAGGATTTTTTGTAGGTCTTGCCTTCCTACCTTTTTGCCCTCTGCTGCCTTCACTATTTCATTTCTCAATGCTACCCATTCCTCCTCTACTGTTTTATTTTCTCCCGTTTCTGTCAATTGTTGCCTAAAGCTACCTCTGAATTTCTTAAGAACTTCAGCTTCCATCAATTTATCCAGGTCCCATCTCCTTATTTTCCTACCTTTTTGTAGTTTCTTTAGTGTCAGCCTACAGTTCATAACCAACAAGTTATGGTCAGAGTCTATATCTGCTTCTGGGTATGCCTTACACTGTAATACCTGGTTCCGAAATCTGTCTTACCATTATAAAATCTATCTGGTGTCTCCCGGTGTCTCCTGGTCTCTTCCACGTATACAACCTTCTTTTGTGATTCTTAAACCAGGTGTTTGTTATAACTAAATTATGTTCTGTGCAAATTTCTACTAGGCGGCTTCCTCTTTCAGACCATATTCACGTACTATCTTCCCTTTCCTTCCTTGTCCTACTACCGAATTCCTATCTCCCATAACAATTAAGTTTTCCTATCCCTTAATTGTATGAATAATTTCCTTTAGCTCCTCATATATTTCTTCGATTTCCTCATCGGCAGAGCTTGTTGGCATATAAACCTGTGTTACTGTTGCCGGTGTTGGCTTCGTATCTATTTTGTATTTTGACTATGATAATGCTGCTCATAGTAGTTTACCCACATTCCTATTTACTTATTCATTATCAGTCCTACTCGTGTGATACCCCCAACTGATTTTGTTTCTTTGTTTGTATAGTCTATGGGACTTAACTATGGGGTCATCAGTCCCTAAACTTACGAACTACTTATGAACTACTTACGAACTAAGACGGCACAAATATCCATGGTCAAGGGGGGATTCGAACCCCCGACCGTAGTGGTCGTGCAGACCGTAACTGGAGCGCCTTAGTCCCCTCGGCCACCGCAGCCGGCAACTGATTTTGTATTTATAATCCTGTACTCACCTGACCAGAAATCCTGTTCATCCCTTCACGAATTCCCACTATATCTAACTCTAACCTATCCATTTCCCTTTTTAAATTTTCTAATATTCCTACTCTATTAAGGGATCTAACATTCCACGCTCCGACCCGTAGAATGCCAGTGTTGTCTTTCCTTATGATCACATGCTCCTGAGTAGTCCCCGCCCGGAGATCCGAATGGGGGACTATTTTACCTCCGGAATATTTTACCCGAGAGGATGCCATCATCATATGTTCATACAGTAGAGCTGCATGTCCTCGGGAAAAATAACGGCTGTAGTTTGCCCTTGCTTTCAGCCGTTCGCAGTAACTGCATGGCAAAGCCACATTAGCTGATGTTACAAGGCCAGCTCAGCCAATCATCCAGACTGTTGCCCCTGTAACTACTGAAAAGGCTGCTGCCCCTCTTCAGGAACCACACGTTTGTCTGGCCTCTCCACAGATACCCCTCCGATGTGGTTGCACCTACGGTACGGCTATCTACATCGTTGAGGCACGCAAGCCATCCCACCTCGGTATGTCTGTGGTTCATGGCCGTTATTTTTGCGAATATCTCTGAAACGCTACAAGATATGAAAAAAACATAAGAGAGCAGAGTTGTAGAGAATTTTCCCCTCTACAAATTTGGTTATGTAATTTTCGTGTCAGATGCATGGTTAAGCCGTTATTTTCATTTAAATTTCGAGCTGTCAAAAGACGATCGCAAAGGCCCACTTCTAGTGTTACTACCGTAACCTAAAGTGGGTCAATAGTGGCAGGCGATTAACTTTTTCATGTCGCAATTTTAACTTCATAGAAAAGTAATAGTTTCAATTATTTTTACACAAACAATATGTATTGTACTTGCTAAGGACACTGTTGCATTTCTTCAGTATTCACCTGTGTGTGAAAAACTTGGTAATTTTTTGTTGTTGCTATCTTTAGGGGTTCAAATAACGATGCAATTTAGGTGAGCGCCACTTTAAGAACTATGCGTTTATCGGCCCAAGATGGCTGCGGTGACTACACCAAGCCCCCAGCACGCCGTAGCGGACAAGGGACGCAATTGTCCCCGAATTGAAGCAGCTGATGGCCGCCATTTCCAGGGAACAATCCTAGCACTGCTGCTGTTAGTTGAAGTGTGTGAGACGTAACAAGAGAAAAATAGAGCACAAAATAAACGCATCTTTGTTTAAAAAAGTTACTGATTACTGCTGTCTGTTTAAAAAGTATACATAAATGAATGAAGTTTCGTAATTTTCGAAATGACGTCTGCATAGAGATGCGAAATTTAAGAATAAAAGGCTCTTTCTGATAAGGTGGAGCGACTTTTCATCGACATATTTGCATAAGATGATTCCATGAAAATTGTAAAGTAGCAGAGAGTGCGACTATTATTTAACTCACGTAATTTTCTGTCAGGAGCTTTTTACGTTTCGCCGACTACTCTATAAGTTTTGCACGCATATTTTTGTACATCATATTTTTGTCTACATTTCTTTCTATATTACATTGAATTTTTCTTTCAACTTGCTCGAATTTGGGTATTCACAATTGTAATAACTCATAAAATTTTAAATACACATTTCATTCGCACATTACTTTTTAACAGAGATATTACTTCTCAGAGTGGTTGAGTATGTAACATTCGATCAAGTAATGAATATTTACGAAGTACAATTACCACCTGTTGAGTGCCTAAAAACAATTATTCGACCTACTTCTCCATCATACTTATATATTGTGATAAATACCTCTTATACGCCTAGTTATTCATCCAGCTCAAATCAGTATTTTTAGTAATTTATATGCAAATAAAATATAAATACTTGACATGTATAAAGTACGTTTCTCAGTTTTGGAGAATCATTTGTAAGAGGAAACCTAAACAAAAAGAAACGCTCATGATTTATTATTTCTGCATGAAAATACGGTACACAAGTAATAATTGATCTGTGAAATGTACCTTTCAGTGGCTTAAATAGGACTTGGATTGAGGGAGGGGGATAGTTCAGCTTGACGAGCAAAATTTTAGTCAGTTTCCAGACAGACTACCATCTACCACTTCCCGTTGAAGAATCTAATTCACTCCCATCCAATGAAAGCTTATGGTAAAACACCCCAAGTTTCCAATCTTTACCTTTACCAAATTGCTGTTATACGATTTTTTTTTTCTTTCTTTCTCTCTCTCTTTTTTTCTTTTCGGGTTCTGGGGGGGGGGTTCTATCCCCCTCATCCCTCTCCCATAGTTACGCCACTGGTACCATTGTTTCCGTCTTCGTCTTCGCTTCCGTTCTGACTGTTACAATTAAAAGCAGCACACGAACGGGCCATGTTTCCGCGCTGTTTCCCTGCAAATGGCGGCTTCTGCCACGTTCAGTGTGGGGACGCGACACTAGCGCCAGCGAGCGGCCTAGTTTTTATTTAGTACTAGCTGAAAACCCGGCGTTGCCCAGGTATTTATTTATTTCTTCCTGCCGTTTTTCACTTATATATTCATTTGTATTAGGGCTGTATGTCTCTAAAATCTCTTGGGAACCCAGTTAGTAGCAAAGAAATAATAAATTACAACTTTGTGGGTGATGGGAGCGGTTTTTCATGAACGTTACTCTTTATGTGCTCATATCTTATGAACTACGTGTCGTACTGTAATACAATTTAGAAAGTACATTCAATTATATGTGTCTATACTGTCTGTAAAATTTACTGCGGCTACAATTTCTTGCATAGAAATTATAAATTGTGACGTCATACCGAATGCCGTAGTTTTAATCAATAAACAGCGGAAAAGTAGTAAGCGGGAAATTTTTTCCTTTGATCGTTTTGCTATGGTTGTCAGCGAGTGAATGTGTAATAAGGGTTTGAAATTATATTTAATGTTTGTTGCAAGTCGCTAAGTACTCTCATTCTCATATAGCATATTTGTAAAGTCTCGCTGCATTATAAGGAAGTTTTTTGCGATTCCTATTGGTTACGATGTAATATTTTCTGAACCATGTGTCGTATGTGACTCTTAACCCTTCAGCAATTGTTACCTCATGGTAAGGAATATGTGTACCAAATTTGGTTGAAAGTTCCAGTGGTTTAGGAGAAAATGAGCAGCATTGTCGCAAAATGCAGCAGTTTTCCGCGCATCCGATTGTTTATGACGTCATATCTCGTGAACCAGTGGCGTAACTATGGGGGGGGGATGAGGGGGATAGAACCCCCCCTCCCCAGAACCAGAAAAGAAAAGAGAAAAAGAGAGAGAGGGGGGAAAAAAGAAAAGAAATCGTATAACAACAATCTGGTAAAGGTAAAGATTTGGAACTTGGAGTGTTTTACCATAAGCTTTCATTGGAGTGAATTACATTCTTCAACGGGAGTGGTAGATGGTAGTCTGTCTGGAAACTGACTAAAATTTTGCTCGTCAAGCAGATCTATCCCCCCCCCCCCCAAAGCCAATTCCTAGTTACGCCACTGTCGTGAACTATATATCGTACGTGATTCTTACACTTACGGGGACCGTCCTCATGGACTGAAGCATACATGTACAAAATTTGAAAAAGATTGGAACAAAACTGTAGATTTCGATGCAACATGTACATACATACATACGGACACTCTGTTATATATATTAGAAGTCTACAGGCCATTCCACACTGCACGTGGCTGCACGCCATGCCAGCCACGCTACCCACGTACCTACCATTCCACACAGCGGCCACAGTTGCGATGTTATACCGGCCACGTTTCATGCCAGTATGGACAGAGATGTCAACTCCGACGGTTCCGTGGTGTCAGTCTGGATTACCTCGGTTTGATGACACCAGAAGCAGCGGCAGTAGTGACCATGAGCTGCTTTTATATTGTATTCTTTGGCTTCAATGATTGACATTATTCTTCTGTACTGCCTACTTGATGTTAATATGCGAAATGCAAGATTTTGCGGGCCCACAGGGCTTGGATTCTAGCACTCAGGATGGTCAGACACTGACCGAAATCGATCTCTCTCTCTCTCTCTCTCTCTCTCTCTCTCTCTCTCTCTCTCTCTCTCTCTCTCTCTGTGTGTGTGTGTGTGTGTGTATGCGCCTCGGTTGCACAGTGATAGAGTGCCAGACTACAAATCCAAGGGTCGCGAATTCGATCCCCGCCACGTCCTGGGATTTTTATGTCACTTTCCACTTCTTTCACCTCTGGCAGTATTGCTCTTGTGAAAAATACCGAGTAGCACCGTGGTTCGGAACCCACGTTAAACTGTAGGTCCCCCTACAACTGGCTGGGTAAGTCAGTTCCAAGGTCGGAGGAAGGCAACGGCATACCACCTCCAAACAGGACCATGCCTAGTAAAGCACTGTGGTGTTCAACCAATCTTCGGATTGTTGACTGCTTTACCTTTACCATATATATATATATATATATATATATATATATATATATATATATATATAAAGATTTCAATGCGGCCAAATCTGTTCTTTTTTTTTCAATTTTAATAATTTTAATGTGATCGCTCTGCACCAGACTCTGGATGGAGTCGCCTACATACAAATATCATTAATAAGTACAGTGAACAATTATGGTGACTGGATACTTACTACAAAAGGAAAAAAAATGTTCAAATGTCTGTAAATCTATCGGACCAAACTGCATGGTCATCAGTCCGTAGCTTACAAACTACTTCAACCTAGGTAAACTAACCTAAGGACAACACACACACCCATGCCCCAGGGAGGACTCGAGCCTCCACGGCGAGCAACCGCGCGCTCCGCAGCGAGACGCTTCAGACCGCTCGGCTACTCCACCGCGGCTTACTTACTACAGTTATCAATATTGCCGGTTTAATAAAAGATTGTGAAATTTTTTTCTAAGATATTTAATAGTATTACCGAAGGACACGTATGTACTTACTGTCATTTGATAACGCTTCGGCAATTTCATCCCATGCTTTGAAAGAGAAAGTTATATCTCTGTAGATTTCCAATGTTGAGTCCCAGATGTCAGGATGAGAGCTCCATTTTGAGCCTAAAACGTTACTGGAACACACAGTGGCCCACCAACTACTTGTAACAATAATCGCAACAGCTCAGACAATAAAGATGGCGCGCTGTGCAGTGCTAGAGGGTCGGCTTGCACGAGGTCTGACCTTCGCTCTGCGCATGCGCGGACTGAAAACGTGGCCGGCCACGTCTAGAAAGTAGGGCTGCAACATCGGTGATAAAAACATCGATGTTCCTGCGGAAAAATATCGATGTTTAAAAACACATTGCTCCTGAAAAACGATACATCGATGTTTTCCAATGTTTCCATACGTTTAAGAAATATTAGGAAAACACACTGAAATGAAGCTGTGTTGCCAGAAAATATCTGCCTTATTTATGTTCTTTTACTAGGCTACGAATACACAGCGAAATGGCAGATTAGAATGAAAAAGAAGTTAGGAATAAGGTTTCGCTACCTATTGCGCTGATTTTGCTTGGGATTTACATCGATTTGTTCATTACGTGCGAAATAACTTGTGTTTTGTTGACGTATTGCATTTTTCTTAGCTTTCGACGTGGAGAAAAGTAAACATTAGGCATCTTTCAGTTATTACTTAATAATGTATTTTTAAAATTAATATTAATCAATGACGTTTATCGAATCATGTATGTACCTTGCTGAAATCAAAATCTATATCATACTTGGCTTGTTGGCTTTTGTCTCGGATTTTTCGTCGACTTTTGTTTGATGTTTTAACTGACGTTTTGACAGTTCGATATCAGTCTGACTGGGTAACACTGTCAAAGATTCGATTCCACTGATGCTGGAGGGTGTAATTTCAGCAATGCCAGCAGCTCGTGTTGGACAAACATCAGATTAATCATCAGATTGTTTCATATTTCACTTGGGGAGACCGGGGCACATTTTCCATACGGCCAAGTTTTCCAAATCCGTTTATTTTCGAAACATACTGCTAGATGTTAGCACCGGCGATACTGTAGGAAGTAGCAACAAAACACGCTTCATTTACGAAAGTTTCAGTGTTGCACCAGCAGTCACAACGTCGGCAGGGCTGTTTTCGTCATTTTTGCAAATGTGAGTAAACTTTACTCTTTTTTTTTTTTTTTTTTTTTTTTTTTGAAACTTAAAATAAACATTCTAGCGTTAACCCTATTATTTTGACACTGCACACACTACAAGTGGGTTTCTTTCTTCACGTAATTGTGCATTTGTTTTGTAAATAGCTTACACTGTTACTCATGGACGTAGTGTTATAGTTCCGAATATGGCGACGGGACATGTTTTCCGAGTGCATATGGGGCACATATTCCTTATTGCTTTGACTCTTATGTCAAGTCTAAAGCAAACGAAAAGTGTGTACAGTGCACGAAATGGGCGCATGGAGACTGTACGAAAGGGAGTGTTCCATTTTTTGTTTGCTTACATTGTGATTCAGACAATCAGTATAAGTATTGTTAAAATGTCTGTCTTTGTAAAATATTTAAGTCATTTTGTAACACCATTAAATAGCATTTGTTTTTATTTAATGTGGCTATTTTTACTATCCTCTTTTGTAATGTATTGTAAATTCATGATAAAAATACGTATTCAGCGAAATCAAGTTAATTATCTCTGTTTTAACATTGAAAGTATAATTGGAATATTTGCCCCTGTACATTATAAGTAAGCTGGAAAACTTGCCCCGCATGCGGGGCAATTTTCCAACGCAACATGGTCAGGCAAAACCATTTGCTACCAAGAATGATATTTTTTTTTTTTTTTTTTTTTTTTAAATATCTGTACAAGACTGTAAATAAAAGTGTAGGAAATATAATGATCCGCTGTTTACCGAAAAATCGATAAAAATAAGAAGTACAAAAATGAAAATGTAAAAAGGTGGAAAACATGCCCCGGTCTCCCCTACCTACTATTTCAAAAGCATGAAAACAGCGACGAGCGACGACAGCAGGAGCACCGCACTTGCTGACGCTGACTGAGCAACTGATAAAGTAATAATAATGGAGTTGCAAATCAATTGTTGAACGATGTCGATAGTTTTGGGCTTGTGTCGTCGATGCATCGGCGATACATCGCTGTTCAAAACATCGACGTTTATGGGCGAAACGTCGATGTTTTGAAATCATCGAGGTATCGTATGCATCCCTACTAGAAAGATCGGGAGCCACGCGTGTCCGTGGCCTGCAGTGTGAACAGCCCCGTCTGATTACACGGGGAGCCGCATTTCTGAACGCAGCCGGCGGACGTGCAGTGTGGAGTGGCCTTGTGGACTACACCGCTGCTGTAGGCGGTATATATATATATATAGGTCCCACGTTGCTGTGTGCTCGCTGCTGTGAGCGGCTGCCCGCTACTCGGCCCTGCCTGCCGTTGCTGTCTCCGCGTTGTGTTGTGTTATGTGACGTCAGCAAAGACCTTGTAAAAATAACTAGACTCCCTGACGGCGCTGCTGTCGCGGCATAATTTAAACCTTCGCCTGGCCGCCATGGTAGTGGCAAACGTCACATAAATACGAGTATTATTAGCAAGTAAATGGTGTATTAAATAGCTACTGTGGGATATTTACACAACTGATGATCATGTCTGTATTGTTTGACTATCGCAATGTACATGAAGTACGATAGTGAAGACCTGCTCAGCGTTTAAATACAAAAATCAATTGAAAGGAATAAAAAATCGAATTCTGTATTCCCATTTATATTTCTCAGGAATACAAGTAGCCCTGCTACTTGTTTTCGTCTAGTTAATCTTGCTTAACAGACTGTTAGTCAACATAATATAGGACTGAATGAAATAAATAACAGGCTTTTATAATACTGGTAGCTCTTAAAAAGGAGCTACTTCAGGCAGTACTGGTGGACAGGAAGTTCAAAAAGTTTCATTTTATGATTGTTTAAAATAACTATTGGGGTCACGAAATTAGTTGCCTCACTGCAGTTCGAATTTTTGTTTATGAAATTAATATTAGCAACTTGTAATGCAGAATTGAAAAGTTATCTGCTTTACATATAGGTATAACAACTGAAAGGGGTTTGCAGACCTGTGTATAGTTCCACATATGAATGATTAATAGCCACAGTGGATGCACATTGTAAAGTTCAACCCTGTGACGCTAGTTGCTGACTGTTGAGCAGTTCACTCTGCTATAGGGTATTTGGCTTACAGCATTAAAATGGCTAATTTTCTTGCTAGATACCCTATGTTAGATGCCTTAGTTAAGAAGAAGTTATGGCATGCTTCGTGTTCTTAAAAGAATTTGGTAGTAGCTCATTGCTGTATTGACAATGTAAGAAGCTATTTTTCAGTTATGTATCTTATAGCATATTTCACTTTCACAATCGATTTTTAACATTAGCTGTTTCAGTCAGCCCTGTTTGATTTTTTGATGCTATGAAAAATCTAAATATTGGAGAATACAGCATTAAAGTAGAGACGTAAAGAGTGAATCTCTTCCGAAATTAATGTTTGTACAATAGTTTCACAATTGTAGAGTGTGTAGTGAGAAATTGTCAAAAACTCGTGTCTGACGATAAATTCCGTTCATATGCTGCACTTAGAACGCAAGAAAACTACATGTTATAGTTCGGTTTCGTTAGGAAGACGAAACGCTGTTGGCCAATTTCTACACCTTATGTATTATAAATTTACACACAACCGATAGTTGCTGTGTATTCAAGGAGTCCGAAGCTGTTTTGTAGTTATATATTTCATAGTTTTTGCGACTTAAATGAATACTCTCTGTAATCAAAGGAATCTTACGCACGTTTAAAGTTCGCGCGGAAGTTTGCCACTACGATGGCCGCCGAAGCGCTCTTCAATTTGTCTGCTGTTCGCAGTCGGCCGGTTACGTCATTGTGCGGGCTTGGAGGTGAGCGAGCGTCTGAGTCCAGGCACACAACTGGTGCCGTGTAGCAGGAGTCAGAGGCTGCCAGACAGCACCCTGCTGTTGTTGTTGGTTGTTGTTGTTGTGGTGGTGGTGGTGGTGGTGGCCTTCAATCCGCAGACTGGTTTGATGCAGCTCTCCACGCTACCCTGTCCTGTGCAAGTCTCTTCATCTGAGAACACGTTCGGCAACCCACATCTTTTTGAATCTGCATACTGTATTCGTCCCTCGGTCTCCCCCTACGATTTTTACCCCACACGCTTCCTTCTAATGCCAAGTTGACAATTCCTTGATGTCTCAGAATGGGTCCAACCAATCTATCCCTTCTCTTAGTCAGAATATACCAGAAACCCCTTTTCTCCCCAATTCGGTCAAGCACCTCATTAGTTACGTGATCTACCCATCTAATTTTCATCATTATTCGGTAGCACCACATTTCAAAAGCTTCTATCATCTTTTTTTCTAAACTCATCGTCCACTACCATACAATGCTACACATGCTTTCAAAGAGGACTTCCAAACATTTAAACTAATATTGGATGTCAACAAATTTCACTTCATTAGAAACGTTTTTCTTCCCATAGCCATTCTGCATTTTATATCTTCTTTACTTCGGCCATCAGAAGTTATAAGTTATCTTGCTGCCCAAATAACAAAACTCACCTACTACTTTCATTGTCTTATTACGTAATCTAATTCCTTGACTATCGTCTGACGCTACATTCCATTATCGTTGTTTTGCTGACTCATCTTATACCCTCTTTTCTCAAGACACTGTCCATTCCATTTAATTGCTCTTCCAGATCCTTTGCAGTCTCTGACAAAATTGCTATGTCCTTAGTTTTTATTTCTTCTCCCTGGACTTTAATTCTCTCTCCACATTTCTGCTTGCACTCCTCCAGTGCTCGCTGACTGTACAGATTGAACAACATTGTGCCACTCTTTCAGCTAACACACGTCTCCACGTCCTGCAGTGATTACGTCGCAAATCGCGAAATTGAAATCTCTGCAAAAGAAGGCGTCCTTCTGTATCTTAATGCAGTCCGCACCAGAAGTAAGTAATTATAAGTTTTAATCACAATAGTGTACCGTACAATTATGAAAGCAGAGACGTTTCTGATGAGTTTGTAGCTCGCGTGTGTATTTATCTGTAGTGGCAGGCACAGAGCGGAAATATCTCTAGAGTGAGCATTCAGACACATTGAACATATTTTGTGTCCTCAACATTAAGGTGAAAATGACATGTGACATTGGAAAATTTTTTAAAAAATGTTCAAATGTTTGTAGCGTCTATGGGACTTAACTGCGGGGTCATCAGTAACTAAACTTACAAACTACTTATGAACAAGCTAGTACTAAGGACGGCACAAATATCCATGCCCGAGGAGGGATTCGAACCCCCGACCGTAGTGGCCGTGCAGACCGTGACTGGAGCGCCTCAGCTCCCTCGGCCACCGCGGCCGGCGAAAAAATTTACTTGGTCCTTTTTTTCGGTCAAGATGGATGACTATGTGTGGATGGCCCTTTTAGCGACGCTTCCTCAACTTTCTTGTAGCTTCTGTGTCACATTTATTTAGATTATATTTCATGGTATGTGGTTGCTATGCGAAAAGGACGTGTGGAACCTTTGCAGCCAATGAAGTACAAACCAATCGTAAGAGGAAATAAATGTGAGGAAAGAGTGGATTGGTCTCAATATCACGTGGTAATTCCGGCTTAATATTGAGAAGATGCGCAGAACGCAATGCTAACTCCATAGATATTTCTACTCTATGTACAATTTAGTGGCTACACTCGTCGAAAAATGCGCATCTTTTCTTTCCATGACATTGCGAAGCATATGGGATACAGCTAGGAAGAAAAAAATTTTGTTGTGTCCTACCTGGGTTAAATTTTACTTGCAGTGGCAGCGGTTTAGTTTAGTATCGTTGGCAACTATGTATTCGCTTTAGGAGGATGATTAATTTACTGACTAGACCAGCATACATTATTTATAAGTGAACATAATTATTCACCTCATTCTACCTGACTGATTTTTGATAGAGCATTTAACGGCCGTTCCCAACATCAGGACACTTGGAGGATGCCGTAAGTAAACTGGTACCCATTGTGATTTACACCATAGTTATGAGAATGAAAAACGAAGCATCAACATCTATTAGATATTTGGTGTGCTCTGTAACTAATATCTCCTCAGTTTGTCCTTTCTTGTACTTTGGCGACAAACACAGATGTTAATTACTCACCTTACTGAATAGTATTTATCTGTTAGTAACGTGATGCTGTCCTCTAAACCAAAGTAACCTATGACTTACGAACTTTCCGTCACAGACATACATTAACGAATGACTATAGTCTGTATTGCAGTGAGCTCAAAGATAATATGGAGGTGGTACTATGTATTATGAAACCGCGACGCTCGACGTATATTTGTCTCTCTAATCCAGTTGTCAGTATTTTGATCCTAAGCACTACAGCTGTCTTTCCAGTGCTTATATTGAGATCATTAATGTATTGCCTCTGTTTAGATTAGATTAATACTTGTTCCATAGATCATATATACGACATTTCGTAATGACGTGGAACGTGTCAGTCTAGTAAATGTTGTCTACACTTGACAATATTTTAAGGATTTTTTATTTCATTTTTTGTTGTTTTTTATTATTTTTTTTACTTTATTTATTTTTATTTTTTTTTTATTTTTTTTAAAGTTTTATCTATAAGTCATCTACATTGTAGAAGGAGTTGCCATTCAGAAATTCCTTTAATTTCTTTTTAAATACTAGTTGACTATCTGTCAGACTTTTGATGCTACTTGGTAAGTGACCATAGACTTTTGTGGCAGCATAATTCGCCCGTTTCTGAGCCAAAGTTAGATTTAACCTTGAATCGTGAATATCATCCTTTCTCCTAGTGTTGTAGCTACGCACACTGCTATTACTTTTGAATTGGTTCGGACTGTTAATAACAAATTTCATGAGTGAATGTAGTTAATGCTAAGTTAATGTATGTCTCTTTCCCTGTGTTTTATCTTTGAGTCTTTTTACCTTTGGGCATCTTATGATTGTCGTATTGCTCCACATTTTACGGATTTTTGTTCGCCACACTCACCCACCGCCACACACCGCGACCAAAACACCATAGTGCACACAGCCAACCTAAAGGCTACTCTCATGCATAACCGCCGTTGGTCAGCAGTGAATAATTTTGGCTACCAAGTGAAATATACGGACACACGAACCACGGTCCATTTTTATATGTGTACTAGCTGGAAACCCGGCGTTGCCCGGGTATTTATTTATTTATTCCTGTCAATTTTCAGGTGTGTATTCATTTGTATAAGGACTTTATGTCTGTAAAACCTCTTGGAAGTACAATTAGTAGTAAAGAAATAACAGATTAAAACTTGGTGTGTGATGGGGCGGTTTACCAAGAACGTTACTGTTTACGTCCTCGTGTCTCAATGAACTACGTGTCGTACAGTGATACAATTTAGAAGCTACATTGAACTATATGTGTATACTGTCTGTAAAATTTCCTGTCGCTACAATTTGTGTTGTACAAATTATAAATTGTAACGTCATACCGAATGCCGTAGTTTTACTCCGTAAACAGCGGAAAAGTAGTAAGCGAGAAACTTTTCTCCTTTCATCATTTTACTATGGTTGCCAGCGAGAAAAAGTTTAATAAAGGTTTGAAATTATGTTTAAAGTTTGTTGCAAGTCGCTAAGTACTGTCATTCTCATACAGTGTATTTCGAAAGTCTCGCCGTATTATATGGCATTTCTTGCGATTTTTATTGGTTATGACGTAATATCTTTTGAACAATGTGCCGTATGTGATTCTTAACCATGCAGCAATTGTTACCTCACGGTAAGAAATGAGTGTACCAAATTTGGTTGTAATCGGTCCAATGGTTTAGGAGAATATGAGCAGCATTGTCGCAAAATTCAGCAGTTTTTCGCACATATCATTGTTTATGACGTCATATCTCGCGAAGTACACACATCGTATGTGATTATTACACTTACGGCGACCGTCCTCATGGATTGAAGCTTACGTGTACAAAATTTCATACAGATAGGAACAAAACTGTCGATTTGTAACTAACACGTACAAACATACGGACACTCTGCTTTATATATTAGATATTGATTAGAGTATTTTTGTTTTAATAAAATTTACATTGTTCTTTCTTAAATTTGTCCGTCTTTTTCACTGTAAAAAAATGGTCGCCTTGCTATTACGAAAATCAGCGAACATGTTTTACAGCTTTCACGAACGGAGACACAGACCACGGCGTCCGAGGCACTACGAGTAGCAACAGACATCCGGCCACGCGTGGCTGCTAGACCACATGTGTGTGTGTGTGTGTGTGTGTGTGTGTGTCACGCAGAAGCAGGCTCTATTGCTGTGTGTTTCCTAAGGTCAGTGTGCACGCTGTAAACCTTTCAAATGTTTCACAGCTTCCATTTCACAGCACACTTCCTGGCATTGCTTTACTTACACTCCTGGCCATTAAAATTGCTACCCCACGAAGATGACGTGCTACAGGCGCGAAGTTTAACGACAGGAAGAAGATGCTGTGATATGCAAATGATTAGCTTTTCAGAGCATTCACACAAGGTTGACGCACATACAACATGCTGACACGAGGAAAGTTTCCAACCGATTTCTCATACACAAACAGCAGTTGACCGGCGTTGTCTGGTGAAACGTTGTTGTGATTCCTCGTGTAAGGAGGAGAAATGCGTACCATCACGTTTGAGACTTTGATAAAGGTCGGATTGTAGCCTATCGCGACTGCGGTTTATCGTATCGCGACATTGCTGCTCGCGTTGGTCGCGATCCAATGATTGTTAGCAGATTATGGAATCGGTGGGTTCAGGAGGGCAATACGGAACGCCGTGCTGGATCCCAATGGCCTCGTATCACTAGCAGTCGAGATGACAGGCATCTCATCCGAATGGCTGTAACGGATCGTGCAGTCACGTCTCGATCCCTGAGTCAACAGGGCAAGACAACAACCATCTGCATCAACAGTTCGGCGACGTTTGCAGCAGCATGGACTATCAGCTCTGAGACCATGGCTGCGGTTACCCTTGACGCTGCATCAGAGACAGGAGCGCCTGCAATGGTGTACGCAACGACGAGGCACGAATGGCAAAACGTCCTTTTTTCGGATGAATCCAGGTTCTGTTTACAGCATCATGATGGTCGCATCCGTGTTTGGCGACCTCGCGGTGAACGCACATTGGAAGCATGTATTCGTCATCGCCATACCGGCGTATCACCCGGTGTTATTGTATGGGGGTGCCATTAGTTTCACGTCTCAGTCACCTCTTGTTCGCATCGACGACACTTCGTAAAGTGGCCGTTTCATTTAAGATGTATTATGACGCATGGCTTTACCCTTCATTCGATCCCTGCGAAACCCTAAATTTCAGAAGGGTAATTAAGGACCGCATGTTGCAGGTCCTGTACAGGCCTTTCTGGATACGGAAAATGTTCGACTGCTGCCCTGGCCAGCAAATTCTCCAGATCTGTCACCAAATGAAAAAGTCTGGTCAATGTTGGCCGAGCAACTGGCTCGTCACAATACGCCAGTCACTACTCTTGATGAACTGTGGTATCGTGTTGAAGCTGCATGGGCATCTGTACCTGTACACGCCATCCAAGCTCTGTTTGACTCAATACCCAGGCGTATCAAGGTCGTTATTACGGCCAGAGGTGGTTCTCCTGGGTACTGATTTCTCAGGATCTATGCACCCTAATTGCGTGACAAATGCCATGTCAGTTCTACTATAATACAGGGTGTTACAAAAAGGTACGGCCAAACTTTCAGGAAACATTCATCACACACAAAGAAAGAAAATATGTTATGTGGACATGTGCGCAGAAACGCTTAATTTCCATGTTAGAGCTCATTTTTTTACTTCTCGTCAAAGCACATTAATCATGGAATGGAAACACACAGCAACAGAACGTACCAGCGTGACTTCAAGCACTCTGTTACAGGAAATGTTCAAAATGACCTCCGTTAGCGAGGATACATGCATCCACCCTCCGTCGAATGGAATCCCTGATGCGCTGATGCAGCCCTGGAGAATGGCGTATTGTATCACAGCCGTCCACAATACGAGCACGAAGAGTCTCTACATTTGGTACCGGGGTTGCATAGACAAGAGCTTTCAAATGGCCCCATAAATGAAAGTCAAGAGGGTTGAGGTCAGGAGAGCGTGGAGGCCATGGAATTGGTCCGCCTCTACCAATCCATCGGTCACCGAATCTGTTGTTGAGAAGCGTACGAACACGTCGACTGAAATGTGCAGGAGCTCCATCGTGCATGAACCACATACTGTGTCGTACTTGTAAAGGCACATGTTCTAGCAGCACAGGTAGAGTATCCCGTATGAAATCATGATAACGTGCTCCAGTGAGCGTAGGTAGAACAACATGAGGCCCAATCAAGATATCAACAATTCCTGCCCAAATGTTCACAGATAACATATGTTGTTAACGTGTTTGCACAATTGCGTGCACACATATTGATAGTGAAAATTTACAATTTGATCACGTTGGAATGAAGCCTCATCCGTATATCGAACATTTAAAGAGAAATACTAAAATGAGCTCTAACATGGAAATTAAGCGTTTCCGGACACCTGTTCATATAACACATTTTCTTTCTTTGTGTGTGAGGAATGTTTCCTGAAAGTTTGGCCGCACCTTTTTGTAACACCCGGTATATTTGTCCAATGAAAACCCGTTTATCATTTGCATTTCTGGCCAGTAGTGTAACAGTGTAACATCGCGGCACCTTGCCTAATGTACCGTCTAGAGGTGGCCACTGTTTCGCTTTTTTTGGAAACCATGTACTTATACGCGTAACATGTTTCACTGTTACATAACCGATTTTGCTCTATTTCGAATCACATTGGCGGCCGATACTGAAACTGTATCTTCCTGTCCGTTTCACTGTTCCACAACATGTGTTTCAGACCACTAGCGTAGGAAGGCTAAACAGCCGAATCTCAGCACAGGCACGCATTTAGTTAGCTTCAAGTATGAGAAGTTTATAGTGTCGCCGCGGCGGACTGGCCGAGCGCATTGAGGCGCTATGCTCCGATACTCGAGGTTGTTTTCCGTCGGGGGTTCGAATGCCCCCTCGGTCATGGATGTTTGATTTGTCTTTTGTATAAGTTAGTTCATAGATAGCTTTTATGTTTAAGGACTGATGACCCCGCAGTTAAGTTCCATAAGCGTAACTAACATTTGAACATTTTGTATAGAAACTGCGGAGAAAGGCCAAAAACACAAAGAAGATTTAGTTAAGAATGTCAAAACCTAATAGGCGTGAGTGTGCAGCTTACGATTAGTCAAATCAGATTCGTTTCTAACGTGAATACTGTATTTCGAAATGACAATGTCTGCTTTATAAACGTAAAAGAACATTAAAACATTGCTCAATATTTGCATTGAAATAGCCAGTAAAATTCTAGGATTATCTGTCCATGAACGGGATCCATATTGAAAAAATATGACTAAATCTATAACTTACTTTCCTTAAAATAAGAAACAACATAGTGTAAAATGACAGGCTTATTAACAAGGGAGACCATAAATTTAATCTCGTTTTAAAGAGTAAAATTTTTGTCCCATACTCGCTGCGAAGCGCGCGGTTGCTCGCCGTCGGAGGTTCGAGTGCTCCCTGGGGCACGTGTGTGTGTGTGTGTGTGTGTGTGTGTGTGTGTGTGTGTTTGTGTGTGTGTGTTGTCCTTAGGTTAGTTTACCTAGGTTTAAGTAGTTTGTAAGCTACGGACTGATGACCACGCAGTTTGGACCGATAGATTTACAAACATTTGATTTTTAATCATGTTAAAGATGTTTTTAAGAGATATAAATATTTGAAAACTTAACTGCGTCGAATTTGACGAATTTCGTATTTATACTTTGATACTCAAACTGGGGGGCTGTCAAGGATGGGGTGCCACAGGCTTCGGTCTTAGGTCTTTTACTGTTTTTGATATACATAAATGACTTGCCATTCTACATTGATGAAGAAGCAAATGTTCAAATGTTTGTGAAGCTTAAGGGACTTAAGTGCGGGGTCATCAGTCCCTAAACTTACAAACTACTTATGAACTACCTTATACTAAAGACAGCATCGGGGGTTCGAACACCCGACGGGGAACGGCCTCGCACATCGGAACATAGTGCCTCAATGCGCTCGGCCACTCCGCCACGACGAAGATGCAAAGTTAGTTGTTTTTGCTGATGATAGAAATACAGTAATCACATCCAAAAACGAGAACTAAGAGATGTAATCTTAAATAACGTATTTCACAAAATTATTAAGATGTTCTCTGCAAAAGGACTCAAATTTTGCTAAAACACAGTATATACAGTTCTGCACAGTAAATGTCAACTCCAATAATTAATATGGACTTAACAGAAGGCTATAACTCTGGTAGAATTTTCAATGTAACTGTCAAGGCATGTGAATAAAAGTTTAATTTCTTCTCCTACAGTTGCTGGCCTCGAATTATATGGTTCTATATCAGTACAGTACATATTGACGATGTTACGATAAACGGGCCCATACTATTACAAAATACACACTGTTCCATGGTTTCGAAACTATTTCGAAACCTCACAATGTAGGTTTTCATTTGTTCGGAAACCGTCAGATGCTTCAGTGTTTCCATCTCTGGCAGCGGTGTGTAATATCTGTGGCGGTCGCTGCCTTAAGCCCTTTCTACACGGGTGATTCTATTTGCACTTCGGTAAAATCAGACGTGACGTCATTATGACGTATCCACACTATCGAAGACGACTGAAGCCATGATCGACTTATGTGGTCGTTCTAGACGCAAAACTGCGGTTGCAATTGTAGCAGACGAATTAAAGGAGTAGCTGACAATATCTTCAATTGGTATATTCATTACAGTTTCGGAAACCATTACTTTGCTTTTATTATTATTATTTTTTTATTTATTTATTTTTTTTTTTAATTTTTTTTTTTAATTTTTTTTATTTTTTATTTTTTATTTTTTTTTTTTTTTTTTTGAAAGTTGGAAGCTATAAACTTTCCGAAAAAAGACCTACACTGCGAGCTCTGAAACGTTATTCAGCCACATCTGATGTTGTCATCGTGGCCCATTTGTGAAGGTTGTGTTTAAAACCAATGGAAACTTTCCTCTAAGTGAAAAATGCTACCGAGTTGCGTTGTAGTACGGAGTAAGAGAACAAAATAAGGTTACCAGGCCATGGAGCGAAAATGTGTACTTGGACATGTCAAAATATGCGACATACAAAAACAACATACTGTCGCCGTAGGTATATGCATGTTTTCGCCGAAACTAAAAATCAAATGAGCTGGATATTAATACAGTCATTTGTTACAGAGGCTCTGCGAACATCAGGTAACATATTTCGTAAAACTGGGTACTCATCTACCGCCAAGTTGCTGCAACATGCTAGTTCAGACAATCAACGACTGTTTGTACTGTTCGCGCCCGAAACCAGCGTCTCGAACGATCGCAGAAGTCGATGTGTCGCTCTTCTGAACGTCGATAGTGTGGATACGTCATAATGACGTCACGTCTGATTTTACCGAAGTGTAAATAGACTCACCCTTTCTACACGGGAAGTGAGAGCTTACGAGATTACCCATGATGCACCGGTCACGCCGTCCGCGTACAGTGTAGACGCGTCCACTTGCACAAGATGCACGCATACGGTCGCTAGCAGACGGAATAGCATGGATCCTATTCTCACGCGTATGCAAGTGCTTCGCGCATGTACAGACGACCAAATGGGGAACCCAGCTGACAAACGAAGCCAAGTCGCGAATTTGTTTGAGAATGTGTACTTGTCTCCTGCTCAGAGCAACGTAGTTTTTTCGACTATGTCGCAAGTATTTTAGGAGGTGATACTATAGAGGAACTGCATTTAAAATTTAATATAAACTGTGTACAATTGTTATTGAATACAGAGATAAAGCTTTTAATATGAAATCCAAACAAATGTAGAGTAAATGTAAAATAAGAAATTTTCACTGGTTTATCCGTCGGTTCTTGTTAGCACAACATCACACTTACTTAAAAGTAGAATTTTGTGTATCTTCTACACGTTCATTTCCGCTTAGTTACCCGGTTTTCGGCTTACTAGGACATATTCAGAATTTAATCTACGTCGAAAACCGGTTATTTAAATAAAAGTCAATATGGTAATCTACCAAGAACCGACGAAAGAGTCAGTAAAAACATCCAAATCAGTTTGTTGTACATACCAAGAGCTGTATCTCTGTACCCTATAAAAACTGGACACACGCTATATGAAATTCTAACTACGGATCGTCTTTATTGCCATCTTCTACAATATTGGCTATTTTTTCTGAAACCTGCTGTAGTTAACAGATGGGATTTTGTTTTTGGTGAACATTATTTGAAATTTAAGCAAAGTGAAAGGTCTAAGTTAGACACCTGAGCTTGTTCATCCTAAACATAGGCGCCTCAAACCGCAGGAGCTGGAAGTATGTAATCGCATTTTATAATGAGGGCGTAAACACATGTGAGCGACGTAGTTACGCATGAATTGCACGAAAACAAATACAGTTTCACAGTGGCAGTCTAAAACACAAATGTTTTAGTCGTCACAACATATCATACAGTTTCGAAAAGTGATGTTAACGCGGCGATTCATTTGCTGTAAGTTGACAACAGACGAAGTAGACGCGTGAAGCAGACTATTCGACAAATGCGTACCGTTTGAACGCTTCTTTGTAGTTGGACGGTCTATCGCAAGTGGCGCTGCAGCTGACAACGACTTCCTTGTGCGTGTTGCAGGCATAGATCATAGATAATATAGACTGCGCGCGACGTCATTACATCTAAGTCACGTGACTCCGGGCAGGGTACCGGTTTCATCATTACGAGTAATGGGAAATACAGCTGAGAGTTGCAGTTCTTATTTTTTGTAGCGAAAATTAAGCGTATATTTGAACAATGAAACGTAGTAGCGTATTCTTATTCTATCTTTAGATGTAAAATTGGTGTTAGTTCTCCGCAATTGCAAGAGTTAATGCCATAGCTACAGTTTTTACATGCGCCTATATGAAACGTATCGGCAGCCTTTTTACAAGCAACAGAACTACATTGTTGTCTTTGTGAGTCTTTTAGGCTGCATTTTACACAGGAGTAGAAGATCAAACATTAATTTGAAGGGAGCATCAGCTTCCTTAGGATTCCTCAGTAATACATGTAAAATATTTCGTTGTGATTTTATAAAAAATGAAATCAGTCTGCATCCATATTTTAATAAAATACAACCGTTTATATTTTAAGGCTTTTGGCACATACCATGATTCCAAAACGCAAAACAACCAAAGTATTGGCTGTTTACATTAAATAATAGAGTAGTGAGGAAACATCATTGACGCACTAACCAACAAGTGACTTCAGGTGGAAAATAGTCTGTATGAATGTATAGTTTTGTGTAACGTTATTGTAAGAAGATTTTCAGCAGAAATGACTTGCTTGCTGACATATAAACTTGCTGAAGAGCAGCTTAAAATATTTTCCCGTCGCTAATCACATTCGTAAGTTAGAAAAAGTAAATGATTCATAGCGTAACAAAAACACCGAGGATATGTAAGTCTGTTGCTTCTAAAAATAACTGACAATACACGTAAACACGACAATCAATGCATTAATATTAACAACATGATGAAATTACGTTACCATTACTACTAGATGTGTAGTAGGAATACGAGAAGTCGTGTTGTTATTAAAATCAACGCTCGATATCACCTGTAAGTGAGGAAAACTGTTGCTCATAATGAGGAAAACTCGGTCACGTGACTAGGGGCAATTTTAGATGTTGGTTTCAAACCACAGCACGACAGAGATAGGGACATGCGCAGTCTACGTTATCTTTGGTCTACGTGTTCGACGTCTCGGGTAGAAAGGGCTTTACACAAGTGAGTGAGCGACGTAGTTACGCATGAACTGCACGAAAAGAAATACAGTTTCACGGTGGCAGAAATAAACGTTTTAATCGTAATATATCATACAGTTTATCGCAGCGATTCATTTGCTGTAAGTTGACAAAAACGAAGTAGACGCTTGAAGCAAACGACTCAACAAATGCGTACCGTTTGAACGCTTCTTTGTAGTTCGACCACAGTCTAACATATACAGTCGCGACACTGACTGCTGTAAAAGTTGTTACCAACTGACAGATGCTGCGACACTAGCGCTCCTAGCGGTGGGCAAGCGGCCGAAATTGGGATATTTGTTTGTAATTATTTTTGTATGTAATTAACGAAATACTTACTATAATGTTAGAGTTACAAGCATTATTAAAATATCGAGAGACAAACATAATACGGACATTAATATAAAAACAGCATAATTTAAATGATTCAGTGGCATAAAGAACAACTCCGTCTTGAACGAATACTAACGAATATGTATATATTTGCAGCTTATTCCGCTGAAAGTAAGTTGCATATAAACATAATAGTACAATAAATTTATAATATGGTCTGTTCCTACTATGACAGCAAGTTTTTAACGTGTATCAGTTCGGTATGGAGTCTAATGATACTCACATTTTTACACTTCACTCGGCTTTCTTATACGTGCATATTGTTTTAAGTGTAATTACTTTAGCTTTAAAAATCAAATGTTTTGATAATTTTTGCAGTTTGTGGTTCAGATGTAGCAACAATTGTGGAATTGGGTGGTTCTTTGTTGGAAAACATTTAAGTGGTTTTATCATTATATTGCCATGTTCGTGACGTTTTTCCATCAGCTACAGCTGTGATGGTTGATTTGGTACGTTAAATGCCGTATTTATTGCATTCTGTATACGTTTCCTATGTTCCACCGTCATCGATTTTACTGGAATTGTACTGAAGTATACTTAACGATCCTGCGTAGAAATTGAAGTCTCTCTGCTAAAGGGCATGTCTCCTGGTGTTTCCTAGGCATTCTTATTTTTAAAAGAAAATGAGATTATTCATTTAAAGTCTGTATGTTGCAGGATAATTGTGAATTAACTGTCCTGTAATGTACCATTTCGTACCTTGTCAGGGATCTTACGAAACCTAAGAAAGACAAATGGGGAGCTATTTTTAAAAGATTACCTATCGCAGCGTATAACAAAAGTCTGTGGGTGTGTCGTGACTATATATGCTAGACTGTGGTTCGACGGTCGGAGGGGCGCCGCAGCTGACGACGACTTCCTTGAGCGTGCTGCGCGTATCGTGTACAAAGGGCTTTACGTCACTTGCCACTAGGCGGCGCAGCCGGTGGGACTGCAGACACGAACGTAACACCTGCAGAACGCCGAGAACTGGCGCCAGTAAAGCAAGCAAGCGGTAGCACTCGAGCGACTAAAGACACTGGCACTTACCTGAAGTGAACAAGTGGCCTGCAAGATGGAGCCGACTGTCGAACTGTGAAACCACCGTGGCACAGGACGCAAACAGCGAGCTCTGCTGAACCCAACACTGACACACTGGCGAACGATCCAGCTGCTGCCATGTGTGATCTGACGTAGTTACGTTGGCAGCGGAGTCACGTTTCCGAGCAGTTGCATAAGGCAAAAGTAATGTGTAGCGGGTCTCCCTCAAGGTAACGCGTATTTTTAACAGACACCGCCTCGCCAGGGTCAGTATGCCGTGCATGCGACGTTCCGCAGACGACACTAAAGCACACTGTACAGTGTGTCTCTCACGGTCCCATCCGTAACTTCCGTTCCTTCGACTCAAACTGCGTCTTTTAGCATCTGAATATCTTGTATGTTTCATTTCAGTATTACACGACGTCGTATCTGAACCGTTATTACGCCTGGCTATGAAGCATCGTCACAATGGAGCACACTGAAGAACGGGATGCCCCAGGGCTCTGTTTTGGGACCGCTGCTGTGTAGTGTTACATGCGCCTCCACACACAAAACAATATTTATTTGCCCATATTTAAATTAATTATGCTGACATTTGTATTTTTTTCTTGTAATTTCTTATCATTTTCAATGTGTCACTAAATTCTTTTAAGACGCAATATTCTTCAAAAAAAAAAAAAAAAAAAAAAAAAAAAAAAAAGACTCAAGTCAAAGACTAACTCTGAACAAAGAGCAATTAGAATAATACATAGATTTAACTATCGTTTCTTTTAAAAGAAACGAGTAGTGACGCCATTTTCTTCTTCTGTATTATGCTCTCGTCTAGTAAACTTCTCTTCCATATTACCCTTGTATATGACCTGATGAATTGTGAAAATGTCTCTACGATATATCTCGATGACAAAGTTGTAATTGATATGATGTACTGAATTTATGACATGATCTCGACTCTATGAATTTAATGAGATTTCACAAAGGTAACTAAACTTTGAATGTGACGTATATGTAGACTTGCTTCATTTATTTGAATAATAATTATTTCGTGAATTTACCGAAATTTGTCCGAGTACTTATTTGTAGTGAGATTGGAACCTTATTTTTTTTCCTTTCACATTTTTCATTTAACTGTTATGCAATTTATTTTTCAGGACAAAAGAATAATGAATTACACTGATTTACGAATCTAATTGTTGGAGATGTGTACAATAGGACCCATTTTTATCACGTTCTTTTATTAAATAATTATTCTAACTGCGACCCTGAGATTACGAGCGACTTGCCATTTTCGATTAGTAACAGATCAACTAGCCGCAAACTTAGTTACAAAATCAGCAATAGTGATAATGTCTCCAACACTTAGGTTCACGTTGCTTATCAGTATCAACCAGGCTAGAAAAGGATTTTAACTACTTTTTTGGTGCGTAGCTCATTAATTTCTCTAGAAGTACAGCATAGTAGATTCATTTCAATAGATAAATGGTTTTGCTACGTAACCAGTATTAAAATATTTCTCCCAACCATTCTTTACAGTTATTCTATTTCGTGCTCACATTTACTTGAAAAAATTTATATTGACTTAAAAATTTAAATTAAGGGAGGAATGTTTCAGCTGTTTCTTGTTTATATAACCGATATGCTTTCCAGTATAACACGTGATTGTAAAATACCAGCTTGGTAGTGAATGATGTTTCAGTATTCACACAGTATCAAATAATGCAGTTCAAGAGAAGTTCATGGCCTGTAGGAAATAAATGCTTGTTAAATCACATTAAAACTCAATTTTTAACACAATTTAACGAAATCCGATATTTTGATTACACATAATGGGCATATGATAAGTGAGACTGAACAGTTCATATTTTTAGGTGTTCAGATAGTAATCTGCGGTGCGAAGTCCATGTTCAGGATCTTGTTCAAAAACTAAATTATTTAGCATTAGAACAATATTTGTCAACACGAAAAGTAGTCTACTATGCTTACTTTCATTCACTTATGACGTAGGCGTTATTTTTGGGGTACATCAACTGAGACAAAAGGACGTTTTTTGGTCAGAAACGGGCGGTTCGAGCGATATGTGGCGTAAGTTCGCGAACATCGTGCCGACCTCTCTTTTCAAATTCAAAAATGTTCAAATGTTTGTTAAGCTTATGGGACTTAACTAGGGGTCATCAGTCCCTAAACTTACAAACTATTTATGAACTAGGACGGCACAAATATCCATGCCCGAGGGGGGATTCGAACCCCCGACCGTAGTGGCCGTGCTGACCGTGACTGGAGCGCCTCAGTCACCTCGGCCACCGCGGCCGGCTTTTCAAATTAACCTGGGAGTTCTGAGACTGGCGTCACAATACGTTTTTTCTTTAATGTCGTTTGTTAATAATATCAGCTTATTCCCACGAGTTAGTAGCTTTTACTGGGTGAATACTACACAGACGTTAATCTACGTTTAGCACACACCACCTTGACACTTGTGCAGCAACGTGTGCAGTATTCTGCAGCATCTATTGTCAATAAGCTGACATTTTCAATAAGCTGCCACAAGAATTCAAGAATCTTAGTACTAACCCAACGCGCTTTCAAATCTAAATTGGAGAGCTACGTCATATCTTGTATTCAGATATCATGAATTATCTCTAACAGAATCATCTATTGACCCAAGGTCAACACGAATTTAGAAAATATCGTTCATGCGAAACACAACTAGCTCTTTATCCACACGAAGTGATGGGCGCTGTCGACAAAGGTTCGGAAATCGATTCCGTATTTCTTGATTTCCAGCAGGCTTTTGACACCGTACTTCACAAACAGATTTTAATCACATTGCGTGGTTATGGTATATATCGCCCCAAATTTGCGATTGAATAGTGGATTTATTGTCAGAGAGGATACAGTTCGTAGTAATCGATGGTAAGTGTAGTGGGACGATTATTGTATCCGCTACATATCTCTTGTCAGCTCAGTTTATGAAAGATAACTTGCTTATATTTGTGTTCTTAAGTAATTTTATGTAAATATTTTACAGTCACCTGTTATACTCGAAGGCATATCATTTATATAAATAAGAAACAGCAACGGTCCCAAAGCAGACCCCTGGGACACCCCACACTTAACTGTGCCCCACTGCGATTGTACGTCATAGCCATTTTCTACACTGCGGATAATTACCTTCTGTGGTCTATTATTAAAGTAATAGGTGATCCAGTTGTGAGCTACTCCCCGTATTCCATAATGTTACAACTTCTGCAACAAAATTTTCTGATCAACACAATCGAACGCGTTTGTTAAATCAAAGAAGACGCATAATGTCCGTAGCCTCTTATTTAACCCATCAAGTGCCTCAGAGAGAAACGGAAATATAGTCGTTAAACCACTTCTAAAACCAAACTGTACGTTTGACAACAAATTATGTGAACTGAAATGATCAATTAATCTTGAATATACAGCCTTTTCAATAACTTTAGAAAAAACCGATGGCATAGAGATCTACTCTCTTCTCCAAGAAAAAAGTCAGTACCAAGATTAATTTAGCTATACACCGCTCTTTCGAGCAACTTTGTAGCATGTAAGTTATCTTACTCATTAGAAAGTAGCAAGAATGACTGCAGGTACTAATAGATAGCAACAATGGCAGGAGGGTGTCCATAATGAGGACACGATGAAGAACGGGGAGTGAACACCGTGAGGTCCCCAATCCACTTTGAAAATGATGCATTATTAACGAAAAAAATTGGTAGTTTTCGAGATTTGTAAGCCCCCCAGGACGAGGGGACGCCAAAAAAAAAAAAAAAAAAAAAAAAAAAATAAAATAAAATAAAAATAAAAAATAAAGTGTGTGAGAGAGAGAAATACAGTGTGCCTACGAGGTGCTTGGAGGCCCCCTTGCATTCCCCACTGACAAGGAAAGTACATGGGCTCGAACAGACATATCTGTATGAACGTTTGGTTACAGGATCTCTACGTACATCTCAATGTGCTGGTGGGTGTCGTTTTTCTGCAAAGCTCTGCAATCATGCTTTAGATAGCACTGTAGATGTAATTGTAGACGCCATACGTAATGCAGATATCTTATCTATAACTTAGGTAATAATCATCGTACATGTTCTCTAGCGAATTGTCATCAAAAGCCTTGATGATAGTTGCAACTTTAATCTTCTTCTCGGAAGACTGTTGGTATTCACTGCCACTGCTTCCATCGCCTCTTCCAGCACTTACCGTAGCACTACCGCTTGCAATGAGTTGTTCGTCATGATCATCCCTATTATCATTATTATGAGTTTGTAACAACAGTATCTAACTTATGCTCATATTTCTGTACCATAACAGATACGAGAAAGCATGCAAATGATTCATCTTCTACACTAATACCACCTTCACGAAGAAGGGTTCTTCGTAACTTCATCTCAACTAAACGCAATACATTGGCAGAATTGATTAGCAATCGCCGCCCCATCTGACGCTTCACCACACAAATGACGTCACAAAACGCAACTTGGGAGGCACACTGCACCGTCCCTACTGGCGAACCGACAGGTCAAAGTGCAATGCGGCATGGCACACGCAGAGGCCTCTAACGGACGCCTGTAGAGTTTTGCAGATGCGGGAGTATCACTAGTGCAATAAGGGACCTTCACATTATCTTATCTCCCACACGATTTTGGTGTATATGTGATTGTTCGAGCCCAAGTACTTTCCTTGTCAGTCCGCCACTGAATAGAGGAAGCAGTTAGAACGAACAGGCTGAGATGCTGGGGAGAAGCAAGGTTGCCTAAGAGACTCGTGGGTTCGGTAGTAGAGGGAGAGAGGAGACGAGGTAGACCGACGAGAAAATAATATAGACATCTTGATCATACTTGCACTTTGTTTATGCCTTACGCGTTTCGACTTTCCGTAATTTTTGAAGGCAAACCTTTGTTAAGAAAATTAGCCCCTAAAATAAATTGTGTCACATTTATAATTCATTATATATAAAACAAGGACAAAGGCATCGATGTAACAAAGAAATGGTATAGAGGTATATATTTTGAACACCTGTTTTATTTATATCTGCATCTACTCCTAATCCGCACTGTACCACTACTAGGCAATTCCTTTCCTATTCCACTCCCAAATAGAACGAGGGAAAAAAGAATGTCTATATGCCTTCGTACGATCCGTAATTTTTCTTATCTTTGTGATCTTTACGCTAAATGTAAGTAAGCGGGAGCAAGATTGTTCTGTAATCAAATGTTTGTTTAGCTTATAGGACTTAACTGCGGGGTCATCAGTCCCTAAACTTAAAAACTTGTTATAAACTAACTTATACTAAAGACAACATAAACATCCATGCCCGAGGGAGGATTCGAACCTCAGACGTATAATGATCTCGCGCACCGGAACATAGCGGCTCAAAGCGCTCGGCCATTCCGCCGCGGAGTGCCGTTGTGCACTCGGCTTCGAATTCCGGCCTCTAAATTCACGAAATGGACGTCGTCTTTCCTCCAGCGATCCCCAATTGAGTTGCCGGAGTATTTCTGTGTCACTCGCGCAATGGTCGAACCTACCGGTAACAAAACTAGCTGCTCGCCTCTGAACTGCATCCATGTCTTCCTTTAAACTGATCTGCTGCGGGTCCCAAACACTTGAACAATACTCAAGACGTGGTCGTACAAGCGTTTTATACGCGGTCTCCTTTACAGATGAAGTACATCTTCCCAAAATTCTCCCAATAAACCGAAGTCGGCTGTCCGCCTTACTCACAACTGTCCTTACATGTTCGTTCCATTTCATATCGCTCTGAAATGTTACACCTAGATATTTGAACGACGCGACAACATCAAAAAGCTGACTACAAATACTGTATTCGAACATTATGGAATTGTTTTTCCTACTCAGGCGCATCACCTTACATTTTTCTACATTTAGAGCTAGCTGCCATTCTTTGCACCAACTAGAAATTTTGTCTCTCATACATTACGACACCGTCAACACACTGCCGCAAATTACAACTTACTCTGTCCATCAGATCATTTATATAGATAAGAAATAATAGCGGTCCTGTCACACTCCGCTGGGGCACGCCTGACGATACACTCGTCTCTGATGAACACTCGTCGTCGAGAACAACGTACTGCGTTCTATTACTTTGCAAGTCTTCCAGCCAGTCACAAATCTGTGAACCTGTTCCATACGCTCGTATCTCCGTTATAAAATGACGTGTCTCTATGACAGAAGTTACTTTCTGGGGGGATCTGTGTGTGTGTCTTTATTTTTATTTTTATTATTATTATTTTTTTTTTAATTTTATATATAAAGCTTTGCCTTTGAAACGACGAAAAGTCGAGACGCGAAAGGCGTAACGACAGTGCACTAATGCAGACAGCGAGGACCAAGCAGAAAGTGCTTGGATTTCGTCGAGAATGGTTTTGAAGTAACAGGCTTAATGTCAGACGAGGCATCGATGCTAGCGCTGAATAGGAGTTTTATAGGCGGTACTCTAAACTGAATACTAAGCTGCTTTATAAATCCTAAATGATGATGTCAAGATGATGACGAAGGGAATGACGAGGAAACTCGTGTGGACAGGTCAAAGTTCAAATGTTTGTACAGCTTATGGGAGTTAACTGCGGGGTCAAAAGTCCATAAACTTACAAAATACTTACGAACTAGGTTTATTAAAGACGACACAAACATCCTTGCCCGAGGGGGGTTCGAACTCCCGACGGGGGTTGTCTTGTGTAGTCTTGTGTTGTAAGCGAACTAGTTCGGAAGAGCGTCCCACAGGCGAACTACGCGAACTAGTTCGCAGATGCCTCGCCTCTTAGTTCGTCCGTTCCTTTTCCGAAGACTGACGGGGAACAGCGAGAGGACGCGAGAGCGCGCAGAATCGCGTGATTCCCTTCTGCCAGATGCCGTAATTTCGAGCTGAGATGCAGCTCAGCTTTGGTTTCATAGTTCACTGCCACAAATTCTCTTTTCTAAGGTACTCAGCAGTGTCTAAACGTAACCCTCATTCCATTGTGTAAAGAAGTAAAGAGAACTCGAAACTTAACATTGTTTACTTTTATATGCGAGAGCTCTTTTAGTAGCGGTAGCAAAAGCCAAAAAGAGCTGTCGAACTAAAATGGGCGACCTATTTCGCGGCCGAGCTGCGAACTAAAAGAGATACCGGCCGCGAACTAAAATATGCGCGACCGGTCGCGAACTAAAATATGCGCGACCGGTCGCGAACTGAAATATGTGCGATAGGTCGCAAATGTTCAAATGTTTGTAAAGCTTATGGGACTTAACTACGGGGTCATCAGTCCCTAAACTTACAATCTACTTATGAACTACTTACGAACTAGGACGGCACAAATATCCATGCCCGAGGGGGGATTCGAACCGCCGACCGTAGTGGCCGTGCTGACCGTGACTGGAGCGCCTCAGTCACGATAGGTCGCGAACTAAAACATGTGTTACCGGCCGCGAACTATTACGCCAAACGTATCTCGCTTCATAGTTCGTTGGATTCTTTTCCGAAGACCGACAGGCAATAGCGAGAGGGCGCGTAAAAAAAATGTTCAAATGTTTGTAAATCTATCGGACCAAACTGCGTGGACATCAGTCCGTAGCTTACAAACTACTTAAAGCTAGGTAAACTAACCTAAGGATAACACACACACACACACACACCCATGCCCCAGGGAGGACTCGAACCCCCGACGGCGAGCAACCGCGCAAGCGCTTAATTGACCGCTCGGCTACTCCACCGCGTCAGAGGGTGCGCAGCAGAATTAAAAATCGCGTGTTTGCTTTCTGCTGATCTTTTCGAGGTGAGCGTCTGCTTGCTAGATTACGTAGTTCAGTGCTACAAAATTTTTGTTTTGATATGCTCTACACTCAGTAATAACTGACTAATAAATTGCATAATGCCAAGATATAGAGATAACTCTAAACTTAAACGCGAGAAATTATCCACTTACTGTTTCTTTCGGTTTGCGTGATATCGTTAGCGGCTCAAGCAGGAAGCACAGGAAGCAGCTAGGTGGGGGAACTTCTCCCTCCACCTGCACGCGCAGACCACGCCGTTCAGCTGTCACTGGGAGCGGACGAACTAAAGTGAGCCCCCCCCCCCCCCCCCCCCGGTCGCGATCTAGTATGCGCAAGTGTACTTGGTAGCATAGCGCCTGAATGCGCTCGGCCGTTCCGCCGCGGCGCGGACAGGTCAGAAACAACACATGTGACGCTGCACACACACACACACACACAGTTACCTGTCGGCTGCTGGAGAGACTGCCGCGCTCTGGAAGTCCCCGCTACCTCCTGTCCTCTCCTCTGCTCTCCGCTCCTGCTCTGCTCCGCTGTGCCCTCGGCCACCGCAGACCTTCGCCCTGGAGATACTGGGCAGCGCTTATCGCAGCAGCGGCCAAACATTCCCGGGGCGCAACACCGACAACAACAACGACAACAACAACGGCAATCACACCTCACACTGCGGACACACTGGTTCCGACATCGGTGGGTTCCACCGACGACACACATCGGCGGGAAACGGCCGATCGTTTCACTATGGCACGGCCTCAGTGTCGCTCACAGTCCAGCATGTACAGTCGCGACACTCACTGCTGTCAAAGTTGTTACCAACTTAAAAAATGTTCAAATGTTTGTAAAGCTTATGGGACTTAACTACGGGGCCATCAGTCCTTAAGCTTACAAACAACTTATGAACTAGCTAAGACTAAGGACGGCACAAATATCCATGCCCGAGGGGGGATTCGAACCCCCGACCGTAGTGGCCGTGCTGTCCGTGACTGGAGCGCCTCAGTCACCTCGGCGTTACCAGCTGACAGCTGCTGCGACACTAGCGCTCCTAGCGGTGGGCAAGCCGCCCAAGTAGCGATGTTTGTTTACAATCGCTTTTGTACGTAAATAACGAAATACTTACTGTAATTTTTGCGCTACAAGCATTATTCAAATTCCGAAAGAAAAAAACATAATATAGAAATTAATATAAAAACAGCCTCATTTAAATTATTTAACGGTATAAAGAACAACTCTGTTATGAACAAATACTTACGAATATATGTATATTTGCAGCTTATTCCGCTGAAAGTAAGTTGCATATAAACATAATGGTATAATACATTTCTATTATGGTCTGTTCTTACTATGACAGCCAGTTTTTGACGTGTATCAATTCGGTACGGAGTCTAATGATTCTCACATTTTTACACGTCACTCGTCTTTCTTATACGTGCATATTCTTTTAAGTGTAATTACTCTAGCTTTAAAAAACCAATGTTTTTAAGATTCTTGCCGTTTGTGCTTCAGATGTAGCAACAATTGTGAAATTGGGTTCTTCTTTCTTGGAAAACGGTTTGGTTGCTTTTATCGTTATATTGCCATGTTCGTGACATTTTTCCTTCAGCTACAGCTGTGATGGTTGATTTGGTATGTTAAATACCGTATTTAATACATTCTAAATACGTTTCCTATGTTCCACCGTCATCGATTTTACTGGAATTGTAATGAACAATACTTAATGTTCCTGCGTAGAAATTGACGTCTCTGTTAAAGGCCTTGTCTCCTGGTGTTTCCTAGGCATTTTTATTTTTAATAGAAAATGAAGTTACTCATTTAAAGCCTGTATGTTACAGGATGAGTGTAAATTAACTGTCCTGTAATGTACCGTTTCAGGGATCTTATGAAACCTAAGAAAGACAAATGGGGATCTATTTTTAAATTACTTCCGATTTGTAAGGCACTACATACGTTCCCTAATGTAAAAAGTATGCTGAAGTCAATTGATTCGCACTCATCAACTATCGTCTTCAGAAACGTAGCTTGCCGGCCGCTTGGAGCGCTGCTATCGCAGCGTATAACGAAAATCTGTGAGAGTGTCGTGACTGTATATGTTAGACTGTGGTGCAGCCTGTAATGTTACGTGGACCGCCCAGGAAATATTTATAATCTGATGTACTCTGTTTCATAATTTAACACTTGTCTTTCAATGAACATTCCTGTGTTTAGATTAATTTATGAGAAGTTTCTTCAAAGAAACATTTTAAGAATGCACAGATGTGCAAAAACGAACTTTATGCAATCTACATATATATATATATATATATATATATATATATATATATATATATATAAATCAATAACTAAGCAAGAACGATCACCAAGTTTCGATTTGATCTTCTACTGTCAGCTCTTGACCTGAACGGTCGTAATGAAGTGTCGTTCTGTAAATTGTACGATTTTAATTGATCATTTGATTTCACTTGGATCTTTGTTAAGTCAGTGTAAGTGAATACTCCACCATTTCAGAATATAAATAATTATCTCGTAATCATGCATTTAATGATTAATAGCCAGCTCATTCCTACCTTATAATATAAAAATATTTTATATGTGCAAATCTCTTTTTCAGACATCAACAGCCGCCATTACACGGCCTACGTAAAACTAATTGTTGAACAACACACGATTCTACGATATTTCAACTAATACATTTCAGAATTGTATGTTCCGCAAAAGCGTCCCTGAGATTTCTGCCGGTTTATTGATTTTCACTTTCTTTCATTTGGCTAGCCGTGGTGATACGATAAATCGGCATTGTCAATGTGCAGTCCAACAGTTAATTTTTGTGTAGAGGTTCGTGGCGCGCTGAATACCAACCTGAAACAGTATAGGGTGCGCCGCCATAAATTAATATTCTCTGACGAGGTTTTTTAAACAAGGAAATTCATTTTCAGATTATTCAATTCTTTAGGCACTACTTTCATGTTGCAAATGTTATATTTCATTTGCATTTATTACTTATTTTCATTATTTCGCGGAACATAATTTTCAGACGCTAAACATTTTCTTATTTATATTTCTCCACCATCTGTGTGTGTGACAAAAATTCAAATCTGGCAGGAAGGAGTATTTCAAGCCGATTTCATTGCCCGAACGTAGGAATTTCGGACGACAGTCGGTGAAATTCAGACCAGTGTTTTTTTCCGGTCAAATCTACCGACGTTCTCACATGCTAGATATGGACAGTGAGAAACTGATATGCTTAGTGAAAGAAAGAAAGAGATTGTGGCACCCAGAAGACGATAAATATCACAATCGGGATACAATTCTGAGTCTATGGTCTGATATTACAGTTTATTGTATACTCCAAGTTAGTTAAATCCTTTATCACAAATTTTACGCGTAAATTATAACCTCAAAAAATGTCTTCAATCCGGGATTGTGGCTTATCTTAATGTCATTGTAGTGGCTCTCTTACGTTGTTTTGCACTGTGATAATCGGGTATTAGTTGTCCACAAATTATTCTTACTGGTTCTGGCGTTCTTTAACAAGGTGATGAGTGTTCTATGAAGTCATCTACACATGTGGTGCAGACCTACGTGTGCTTGCCCTTTTCAGTGGTTTCAGTGTAGCACGGGTATTTATTCATTTATTCCTGCCATTTTTCACGAGTATATTCATTTGTATAAGGGCTGTATATCTGTAAAATCTCGTGGGAATACAATTAGTAGTAAAGAAGTAACAGATTAAAATTTGGTGCGTGATGTGGCGGTTTTCCATGAACGTTACTGTTTACGTGCTTATATCGCATGAATTACGTGTGGGAATGTGATACAATTTACATGGTACATTCAACTATATATGTGTATACTGTCTGTAAGATTTCCTGTCGCTACAATTTGTAGTGTTCAAATTGTAAATTGTAACGTCATACCGAGAGCCGTAGTTTTACTCCATAAACAGTGGAAAAGTAATAAGCGAGAAACTTTTTCCCTTTCATCATTTTACTATGGTTGCCAGCGAGAAAAAGTTTAATATAGGTTTGGAATTATGTTTAAAGTTTGTTGTAAGTCGCTAAGTACCGTCATTCTCATACAGTGTATTTCGAAATTCTCGCCGCATTATATGGCATTTTTTGCAATAGCTATTGGTTATGACGCAATATCTTTTGAACCATGTGCCGTATGTGATTCTTAACCATGCAGCAATTGTTACCTCACGGTAAGGAATGTGTGTACCAAATTTAGTTTAAATCGGCCCAATGATTTAGGAGGAAATGAGCAGCATTGTCGCAAAATGCAGCAGTTTTTCGCGCAACTCATTGTTTATGACGTCATATCTCGTGAACTATATATCGTATGTGATTCTTACACCTACGGCTATCGTCCTCATAAATTGAAGCTTGCGTGTACAAAATTTTTTAAAGATTGGAACAAAACTGTAGATTTGTATGCAACACGTACCAACATACCGACACTCAGCTTTATATATTAAATTTCACACTAGTCTTTCACAGATATATTAAATGACAGTAATTGAAGTTAAATGTACCGTAACTTCATTTCGTTCATCATAATCGGATGTTTCTTGGTGGCCTTATACCGTGTTCTTCATGGATTTAAATACTGAAAAACTGCATCCATTATGTATTTTTATGCTTGGCACAACGTATTTCGAGAATTTTTCTTGCCTTTAGTGCATTTGTTTACATAAATACATCGTGACGTTTTCATGTGTGATTTTATGCTGCTCTTGCACAGATGTAGTCTTTTTGAGGTTATTGTAATGAGGGAAATCGTAGCATACATAATAATATCTTGGAAGCTTTTTTACATACTAAATAGTACGTCTGTCTATACTTGCAGGTATTGTGTCTGTTCCATTAAACTGGATATCACAACACAAAAATCGTCACTTACACTGGTTTTTGGACACATGTAGGTCTAAGTCACGATTATTATATCGTATATTCTGAGTAATGGAAGAGGCACAATACCTTTAAGCAGACAGAAAAATTTATGGTTTCTAACATTAGGATAAAACACACACCTCAATATTTATTCTGTCCGATTTTCCGAAGTTATGCAGCTAACCTAAAACAGATAACTGCAGTGCAAGTGTGTCAGGGAATACACACTGAAACGTCGGAAAAGTAGCGTACTTATATAAACAAATTCACTAGAAGATCCGATTAAATCCTCGAAATTCGTTGTAGTGAGCAATTAACTTCCCTAACTGGTGTAGTTTTTCACTATTTACAGCATGGAGGTTAACTGCTGTATGTCTGCACAACTTCAAATGAATTCAGCAAAACTGTAATATTGCTTGTCAGTGACACCACGAAATATCAAGTATGTAACAGACATTTCTCCTTTTACCGGTACCTCACATATTCGTAAAGACTGTCTGGAAGTAGCAGTAAGTGAGGACAGTACACAATCCTCGTCACTTTCTTCGTTGCATATAAGTGTAGCTCATTCGTATGCATTTGAAGTCTTTGTTAATAACAAAATCCGCATTGTAGCACTAATTTCGGAGCATAAAAATGACGGTGGAATCAATTGCACCCCAGGGAATGGAAATCTAATATACTTGAGACACAATACATTCGAACCTAACCTAAGTTTCTCCGCCGGCCGCGGTGGCCGAGGTGACTGAGGCGCTCCAGTCACGGTCAGCACGGTCACTACGGTCGGGGGTTCGAATCCCCCCTCGGGCATGGATATTTGTGCCGTCCTAGTTCGTAAGTAGTTCATAAGTAGTTTGTAAGTTTAGGGACTGATAACCCCGTAGTTAAGTCCCATAAGCTTAACAAACATTTGAACATTTTTTTTTTAAGTTTCTCCTTTAACCAGACCAGGAGACAGACTACATGGGATGCCGTGTGGCTACGCCGTCGGTCGATGTGGTCGGTGGAACTCGGTCTACGGCGTCTGTCGGTGGCACTGGGAACACAGCTAACTGGGCTGTGACCGCGTCTAGTACGGCGTTTTTGTCAAGTGGAGGACTCAGACCGACTAGAGCGCTGATATTGTCTCCGTTTATAACGTCGTTTCGGCACCTGCCATCATCACACCTGTAATCTTTAGAAAGGTGAACAGGTAGGGCTCAACAGCTTTGACATAATTGCAAAACCATAGCTGTTTATTTTTTTTATCTCGATGCTACGGGTTTGCCGGCCGCGGTGGCCGAGGAGACTGAGGCGCTCCAGTCACGGTCTGCACGGCCACTACGGTCGGGGGTTGGAATCCCCCCTCGGGTCGTCTTAGTTCGTAAGTAGTTCATAAGTAGTTTGTAAGTTGAGGGACTGATCACCCCGTAGTTAAGTCCCATAAGCTGTACAAACATTTGAAATTTTTTTTTTTTTTTTTTTTTTTTTTTTTTTTTTTTTTTTTTTTTTTTTTTTTTTTTTTTTTTTTTGCTACGGGTTTCGGTTAGTTTACCATTTTCAAGCATTAGCAGAGTTTAGCTAATAGCTTAACATGTCATAACACAAAAATGCAAAATTGTAAAATAATTCCAGAATTAAACTTCACTCTGCAGCGGAGTGTGCGCTGATATGAAACTTCCTGGCAGCTTAAAATTGTGTGCCGGAACCGGGACTCGAACCTGGGACCTTTGCCTTTCGCGGGTAAGCGCACTACCGACAGTGCTATCCCGACACGACTCACGATGCCGCCTCACAACTTTACTTCCGCCAGTACCTCGCCTCCTACCTTCCAAACTTCACAGAAGCTCTCCTGCAAACACGCAAGACTAGTACTCCTGGAAGAAAGGATATGGTGGAGACATGGCTTAGCCACAGCCTAAGGGATGTTTCCAGAATGAAACTTCACTCTGCAGCGGAGTGTGCGCTGATATGAAACTTCCTGGCAGATTAAAATTGTGTGCCCGCGAAAGGCAAAGGTCCCAGGTTCGAGTCCCGGTTCCGGCACACAATTTTAATCTGTAAAATAATTATTTGTCATCTTTGCTGTACTCCTTGTCGATATTTCCACAGTGGCTGTCTGATACACGCAGCAGGCGGCCACTATGGAAATCACACAGTGCAGACACAGAATTGTCAACACTTCGTGGAGTCCGTTTACAGCATCGTGATGGCCGCATCCGTCTCCGGCGACATCGCGGACGCACAGCAAGGATTCTTAATTCGGAAATCACAAACCTGTACATAAAGTCGCCGTTCACTCACCGCCAACATTTATAAGAGTGATAAATCATCATAAATTTTTGTCTATGATAGAAAAATTTTCAATTTAGTTACATTAGTCACAGATTGCCGTACAATGTTTCTGTGACAAAGATTTCACACTACACGGGAATACCCGCCACATATTGACGTAAATCGTGTCTGTGAAGAAATAATATATATTAACACTTGAAACTGACAAAACACTCTTTGCGATGATTTTCCCCTCTAATTAGCCCTGTTAAATGTACGTATCCGCTGTAATTTGTTTCTTCACAAAAAGGTGAACGTTAATACCTGTCTGAATTCTACGGGCTGTCATAGAGATGATTACTAAGCCTGCTGTCCTATTTTAAAGCGCCATATTAACTATAAGTGACGTTTGTACAAATTCATCATGGTATATACGAGGGCATAGGTGTCCACAAGTCAGTTAATTAACGAAGTTAACTTTTTGAGTAACGGATTGACTTTTAAGTTAGTTTTAAAAAAACGTTAACGGACTCTTTAACTTCCGTTAATTTGCCGTAAGTCCGTTAGTCCGTTACTTTTGAACCCACTTCTTACGACAAAAGTCTTACCGCGCAAATTACGCTCCTTTCAACGCAGATTCTTCTGTGTACAACTATGGCCAAGCTATGGCAACAGCAACAGTGAGGACGAAGAGCAAGATTTTTTTTTATTATTATTTGTATTTCTGTCAATCACTCTAAGCAGAAGCCTGCAGGCCGTAGATGTTTAAGAAGTAAAGCCGAAAGTCTAGGGAAGATGTGGTTGGACGTGATATCCAACGACTCATTTAATGATGCGGCATTTCTTGGGGAAAGTATTCTAGTAAATCTTTTCATTAAATATAATACTGCAATACCATCAACTGCCGCAGTCGAACGTCTTCTTTCCGTGGGAAAAAATATTCTGACACCCAAACTTGCCTCACTGTGAGACGGTAATTTTAATGTGCTTATGTTTATTAAAGGAAATATGCACCTTATGGCAAATGTCATTCAGTGAAATTATATATTTTTAGTCTGCTGTAAACTGTATTTTATTGCTAAATAATTATTACTAAAACTTAAGATTTATATATCACTGGGACACTATCTCGGGCAGCCGGCCGCGAACGTAAACAAGTGACAAGCAAACAAACATTCTTCTCTTTACACAAGAAGACAAAACATTTCGAAGAACAAAAGACTTTCCCCCGAAGTAAATAACTCTTGCGGAGACTGTTTTACACTATTGTTTGTGATTAGACGTCAGTTGTTTACGCTCACGGCCGCGTACCACGATAGAGTGCCCGAGTTTTACTAGTTGCTATTTATACTCCAGGCCCTATGTAAACTTGCGTATCCAAAACATTTCTCTTCAATATCTGGTAGGGTAATACTGTTTTAATTGCTGATTTTGATACTAGAACAACACAAATATATAAATTCGGATACTAAAGGTGATTTTTCGTGACTGCACAATACTGTTACGAGTTAACGATTTCTACATCTACATCTACATAGATACTCTGCAAATCACATTTAAGTGTCTGGCAGAGGGTTCATTAACCACTTTCATAACATTTCTCTACCGTTCCATTCTCTAATAGCGCGCGGGAAGAAAGAACACTTAAATCGCTTCGTTTTCGATCTGATTTCTCTTATTTTTTGGGATGGTCATATCTCCCTAAGTAGGTGGGTGCTAGCAAAATATTTTCACATTCAGAAGTAACAGTCGGTGATTGAAACTTCGCAAACAGATCACGCCGAAATGAATAACGTATTTCTTTTAATGATTTCCATCCCAATTCGTGCAACATTTCCGTGACGCTTTCCCCCCCGTAACGAGATACAACAAAACGAGCTGCCCTTCTCTGAACCTTCTCAATATCTTCCGTCAGTCCCACCTGGTGAGGTCCCACAAGGGGCAACAGTAGTGATGGGACAACCGACTGTTTTTAACAACCGATTGGTCAATCGGTTGTTTTTTCGTTCAGTCGGTTTTTTCAGTCGAATGAAACAACCGAATGAAAATAGTCTCTGTGGCTGTATGAATGTTTTCACTCACTGGTGGGGTTTGAGTGGTTTCAGTCGATGCGAAACAATCGAATGAAACCAGTCTCTGTCGGTTGCAGCCGCTATATGAATGTTTTCACTCATTCAGTTGATTTGAGTGGTTTCAGTCGATGCGGGAGCACCGAATGAAACAAGTCTCTGTCCTTTATATGAATGTTCTCGGCATTGAGTGGTTTCACTTGATGCGATACAACCGACTGGAAAAAGTCTTTGTCGGTTTCTGCAGTTATATGGATGTTTTTATTAATTCATCGACTTTTTGTGACTTTATTTGCATACTCCTTCAGCCTTTTCGGGTATAAATGAACCGTGATTCAGCATGAAACATTCTTAAAGACAAATTTTAAGAATATAGCAGTGTGTCCGTGTGTCTGTTTCTATTGCATGCAAATCTGCAGTTTTGTTCCAATCTTGATGAAATTTTGCACACTTGACCTTCAAAGCAAGAGAAACGTCACTCCCTGCATCAAATTTAATTCGGTGCATGGCGGAGGGTACTTTACATACTAACTTCGACAAAAACCACAATTTGGCTGCGATCTTGATGAAATTTTGCACACTAGACCTTTAAAACAAGGCGAAGGTAACTGTGTACAATAAATTTCGTAGGTGCATGGCGGAGGGTACTTTACCTACTAACTTCAACAAATTCCATTTGTATTCGAATTTTAATCATCTACTTTAGTTCGATGCATGAGAGAAGGTATTCCAGAATTCGACGCCAATATAGAGTTTATTCCGATCCTGATGAAATTTAGCACACTTGAGTTTCAAAACAAGTGGCATCTAAGATTTTGTATGGTACATAGCGAGGGATGAAATAAACCTGCACACCGTTTCACCGATAACCACAGAAATATCTGTGACAAGAGTGAATAATTATGAAACTTGAGATGAATGTTTTCATACACCGTTGACGAATACAGACGCGCTGAAGGAAATTTACAGCACTGATAAATGTTGTATGTCTTCTCATACTCCTTCAAATTAGATGGAATTAACAAAAATATTTTTATAAGAAACATTTTTATACAAAATACTTTAATAAACTTTTTTTTACAATATCTAATGTTTTAGTGATCTTCGAATTTGGATCTAGCAAATATGCTCAAAGTTAAAATACTTAACTCTGTCCTACTAGTACCTTAGATATGTATGAACAATAAGCCGCAAACCGCACGTTTCTACCTGTTCCCACTTCGGAGATACAGTATGCGAGATTAAACTTGTAGCGATCATTTTGGAACACCCTGTAGTTTCGACGCTTCTTTATTGAGACAGTAAGTAACCGACAACAATCGGCGATGGCACGCCCTGCGACGCTGCCAGACACTGTTGTGTGGAGTTTGGCGCGCGCCTGCTGGCGCTGTCAGCAGTGGAAACGCAAGCGAGGCAGCACCCCCTCTCGAGTCCCCGCTCCCCACGAAAAACGTACTGCCTCTTTCCACTTTAAAAAAAAGAATGATAATTTAGTCAATGTACAAAACTGCAAAAGTGTCGCATGTTTTCATTCGGTTGTTCCCACAGACTACTTTCATTCGAAAAAAAAAAAATAAAGTAAAACTACGACCGACTGACTCTTTCATTCGGTTGCTCCCACTGACTGGTTTCACTCAAAAGAAATAATGAAAAGGCCAACGTAATGTGTAAATTTTTTCATTCGGTTGGCCCCATCGACTGATTTAACTCAAAAGAAAAGGAATGAGTGGTCCAACCGACTGCGTCGATTTTTTCATTCGGTTGATACCACCGACTGGTTTAACTCATAAGAACGAATGAAAAGTCCAACCGACTGAATCGGTTGTTTCATTCGGTTGGTCCCACCGACTGGTTTCACTCATAAGAACGAATGAATAGTCCAACCGACTGAATCGGTTGTTTCATTCGGTTGATCCCACCGACTGGTTTCACTCAGAAGAACGAATGAATAATTCAACCGATACGAGAAACTACAACCGAATGATCGATTTTTTTCCAACAACCGAATGAATCGATTGTTTTCATTCGATTGTTCCCATCACTAGGCAACAGTACTCCAGGAGAGGACGCACAAGTGTGATGTAGGCAGTCTCTTTGGTGGAGCTGGCCCATCTTCGAAGCGTTCTGCCAATGAAACGTAATCTTTGGTTCGCCTTCCCCACAATATTTTCTGTGTGTTCTCTCCAGTATAAGTAGTTCGTAATTGTAACTCCTGGGTATTTGGTAAAATTTACGACCTTAAGGTTTGACTGATTTATCGCGTAACTGAAGTTCAGCGGATTTCTTTTAGTGGCCATGTGTATTACTTCACACTTTTCTCTATTTAGTGTCAGTTGCCAATTTTCGCATCATGTAGAAACTTTGTCTAAATCGCTTTGCAGTTGCTTTTGATCCTCTGTCGACTTCACTAACCGATAAACGACAACATCATCCGCGAACAGTGTAAGAGAGCTATTCAGATTGTCTCTTAAATCGTTTATAAAGACGAGGAAGACTAGGGGACCTATAACGCTTCCCTGTGGAACGCCAGATATCACTTCTGTTTTGCTCGATGACTTACCGTCAAACTTCCGTAAAACTGTCCGCAGAGTAACATTTTAACGTTTAACGAAGTAAACTTTTTTAGTAACTTTTTGATTAACTGTGACCAGATCTGCACGAGCGTTGGAATTTAAATAGCAGTAATTCTTTATCCACAACCGATACAAAAGCGTTACAGGTTTGCACCAGTTAGTGTCCTTCAAAGTTGTGACGAGCGTTGCCAGCGATGTGGAAGGCGCAGTATACCGCTAGCAGAGCCTGTTCTGTTGATGGTGCGAATGGAGCGGTCTACTGCCTGTCGAATCTCTGAAACAGTTCTGAAGCTATTGCCACGAAGTGGTTCCTTCATCTTTGGAATCAAATCAAAATTACAAGGACTTAATTGCGGGGAGTATGGTGGATGATACAGCACTTCGCAGTCCCATCTTTTGAACAGAGCAGCCACAGCTTGCGCTGTATGCGCCCGCGCATTGTCGTGCTAAATGGTGGCTGGGTTGTGCAGAAAGTGTTGCCGCTTCTTTCGCAAAGCTGGTCGCAGGTGATGCTCCAGAAACGAACACTAATACTGTGCACTGACGGTCTGCCGTGGAGGAACGCAATGCGTTAGGATGACACCATCAGAGTCGTCCTCGAGAATCACCATAACTTTCACCATAGTGAGGCTCTGACGCGCTTTCGACTTTCGCGGCGACCCATGATGAAGCAATTCGTTGGACTGGCGTTCAGTTCTGGCTCGTACGATGTGGCCCACGTCTCACCCAGTGTCACGATATAGCTTACGAAAGCCGCTGCTTCGCGCTCATAGGGCATCTCACGTAAAAAGAACTGTTACTACTTTTCATCTAGGCACAAGTATAAAACTGTAGCCATCACATTAATAACTGCAACTGCGGAGAACTAACGCTAAATGTATTTCAGAAGTTGTAATAAGAATACGCTAACTCTTTTATTGTTATAAAGTACGCTCTGTTTTCTCTACAAAGGATAAGAACTGCGAATTTCAGCCCCATTTCAAATCAGTCGTAGTGATGAAAACGGTTCCTGCTCTGAGTCACTTGACTTAAAACGTTGGTTTCACGAGCAGTCTATGTTATCTTTGGTCTAGGGTTTCCGCTATTATCTTTATAAGCTACTAGCTTAAACCCGCGGCTCCGCTCGTGTGTTGGTTGATTATGATATATAAGCTAAGAGTAGTGTGCTATGAGACTGGTTTTGAAGGACGAAATGAAATGCAATACCTTCTTTAGAAACAAACTGAAAACTATTCCTATCAGGTTGCAGAAGTCTATGCACTTACCGTTTATCAGGAAAGTAAGTGGTGTAGATCAAATCGCACGTAAAAATGCACTCGTTTCAAAGAATCCAACCACGAAATTCAACAATAATGATTGTAATAATATAAAAAAACCGATCGATCACTTCATGTAATGCGCGAAACGTCAATACGATTTTTTAAAGAGATGTATTAAAAGAAATTTCTTTTTAAGTGCTTTATTTATTTATTCTTATATTTGTTATTCGTATGCTTATCCTTACAGAGAAAGAGCTGAAGGCATTGTAGCACGCATAAACCAAAGATATGGTCTGTGGCATCACGTTTCGGTGTATGTAATCTCCTTGCTATAGAGTCGCAAACGTCCTCGCTGGCCTTCAGTCCGATTTATTTTAAATTTTGACGACTTTCAACCACCATATCTTCCACCCCCTTATAGCTGTCGGCATAGAACTGCTACGGTGTACAACGGGAGACTTCGGACAACAATTACACACACACCATTCGTTTGCGTTCTGTAGTTTTCGCTGCAGAGCGAAATATTAACACACACGCGTAGAATTTTATATACACCTATAACTTTCCATTCCAATATACTCCACCCTTTTATCATTATCAACCCTCAAACAACAATGCAATCTATAAAAACATTTTCAAAGAGTAAATATAATTTTCAAAGAGTAATTATTGTTCCGCGTTGCGCGTTATATTCTTCAAATTGCTAAATATCTATCAGATCGCTATAAAACCGTGCCAAAACCTTCCTCAGGTATAAATTAGTAACTGTACAAATATTTAAGTCTCTGCGTCTTGTCGTTCCGACGTGATAAGCGTACATCGAACAGATATTCACATTAATATATGCAGATAAATAGCTATCCGATCGTCACAAAACCGTACCTAAAGCCTTCCGCCGATAGACATTAGTAACTGTACAAATTTTTAGCTCATCTCTTGTGGTTCTGACGTGATAAACGTACACCGAACAGACATTCACATTTATATACGTATATAGACTAGCTTATATGCCCGTGCTTCGTAACGGTTGTTAAAGAGGAACTTTTGTATATGATTGTTTATTAGGGTTCCGAACCTAGGTCAGCAAAAACAGATTCCTTGTTGGATCGCTCTGTCAATAAACTCAGTTCTCCTACCCAAGACGTCAAATGTAAGTAGAAATCATTGTCGTAAACGATGAATGTTCATAAGGTTTGTCATACCAAAGTGAAATTAATTTAAATACAAACTCCGGAACGATGTTAATTCAATGTTAGGTTGGAAGGAAGGAAGCTTATGGTTTAACATCCCGTCGACAGCTTAGTCATTAGAGACGGAGCTAATGCTCGGAGTTTTGGGTAAGGATGGGGAAGGAAATCGGCCGTGCCCTTTGAAAGGAACCATCCCGGCATTTGCCTGGAGTGATTTAGGGAAATCACGCAAAACCTAAATCTGGATGGCCGGAGGTGGATTTGTACCACCATTCTCTGAATGCGAGTCCAGTGCGTTACCACTGCTGAAGCCACCTCGCTCGGTAATATTAGCTGGTGTTCACAAAGTTAAAACTGCGGTGTTTAATTGTCTGGAGTAAACTTCTGACAACACTTGTACCGTTGAGATGTATAATAACAGCGCCATGTATTGGTTCTATGGTGCAGTACTAAACTGTTTATCCCTCACAGAAGTGCATGGTGAATTATTAGTTTATTGCAGTGTTGCACTGGGGACAATGTAGTTTTTCTGTATGCAGTGCTCCCTATTATCGAAAACTCAAAGAATGCTGAAAGTCTGGTAATTAAATCAACAGAGCAGTTCATGTCTGTTTAAATAAGACGTAATGGTGGTGGCAACGTGCGATAAAGTAAGTCTGGGTGATCGTTGAAGGAATGGCGTCAGCTGATCGTCTGTATAAACCTTCCATTAAATATAGTATTTACAGGGAATTCACTGTGTCACCAGCATCGGTCACTCTTTCAGCTAATAAATGTCCCCACGTATTAAAGCACGGCCGGCCGCGGTGGCCGAGCGGTCTTTGGTGCGCCAGTCACAGTCTGCACGGCCGCTTCGGTCGAGGGTTCGAATTCCCCCCCTCGGCCATGGATGTTTGTGTCGTCTTTAGTATAAGGTCGTTCATTAGTAGTTTGTAAGTTTAGGGACTGATGACCCCGCAGTTCAGTCCCTTAAGCTTAACAAACATTTGAATTAAAGCATGAAGTTGAAATCGACCTTGTGTAAGAGAATTATATATTCAGAAGCCGGATTGTAACTCTAAGTACAGTTGTCTCTGCAAAAGAAGATGTCTTTCTCTATCTTAAAGTAGTCCATACCAAAAGTAAGTAATTACAAAATTTAATCACAATATTGGACCGAACAATTATGAAAGCAGAGATGTTTCTGATGAGATTGTGGCTCATGTGTGTATATTATCTCTGGTGGCAGGCTCAGAGCAGAAATATCTCTGGATTGAGCATTCAGATGAGCAAACAGATTTTATGTAATCAACAATAAGATGGAAATGTCTTGTGATATTCGGAAAAATCTGCTAATCGCTGACTTTATCTTGGCCCTTTTTATGTTCAGTTAAGACGGATGACTATGTGTGGATGGCCCTTTTAGCGACGCTTCCTCAACTTTCTTGTTGCTTCTGTGACACATTTATTTAGATATTATTTCATGTTATGTGGTTGCTCTGCAAAAAGGAGGTGGGGCTTCTTTGCAGCCAATGTGGTACAAACCAATCGCAAGAGAAAATAAATGTGTGGGAAGAGCAGATTTGTCTCAATATCACGAGGTAATTCCATCTTAATGTTGAGGAGATGCACAGAACGCAATGTTCACTCCATAGATATTTCTACTCTATGTACCATTTAGCGGTTATACCCGTTTAAAGATGTACTTCTTTTCTTTCCATAATACTGCAAAGCATATTGGATACAGCTAGGAAGAAAAAAAATTCTTGTCCTACCTGGTTAAATTTTACCTGCAGTGGCAGCGTTTTAGTTTTCTATCGTTGGCAACAAACTATTCGCTATAGTAGGATGATTAATTTACTGACCAAAACAGCAAATATTATTTATTTCATCGTGAACTTAAATAATTATTCACCTCATTCTACGTGACTGATGTTTGAAAAAGCCGTTGCCAACATCAGCACACAAGGCCGCCGCCGTAAGTAAAATTGTACTCCTTCTTGTAGTGTATTACACCATAGTTATGGGAATGAAAAAACGCAGGAACGCCATAATTAGTTATTTGGTGTACCGTGTAACTAACGTTGCCTCACATTGTCCTTTCGTGTACTATGGCGTTTTCGAGTATTCCTCAAGAGAACGCACTCAAAATGTCATGAGGATATACCGAAATCAGAAAGGGAACTACATAAATTCGATTTTCCTTGCAAAGAATTCTTAGTAACTTAAAACATCGATAGACGTGAAGAAACGTCTTATGTTTTAAATTCAAATGATACCCGCGGAAAGAAGCACTATTTTTCTTTCCATGCGATTGCAAGGCATGCGGGATGCAGCTAGTAAACAATTTTTTTCTTGTCGTAGCTGGGTTAAATTTTACTTGCAGTGGCAGCGGTTTAGTATGTTTACGTTGGCAACGAAATTTTAGCTTTAGGGGGATCATTAATGTATTGATCGAAACAACAATTATTTATTTCATTATCAAGATAAAGAATTATGCCTGTCGTACGTGACTAATTTTTCAAGAAGGATTCTAACGCAGCATCGCCATCTATTAATTATTTGGTATGCTAAAGCTCTCCCTATACAGGGCTTTATGGTATGCTATGTAGCAGCGCCTCTATCGGATCTTTGCTATACTACGCTGCAATTCAAGCACAGCATACACCAGAAACTACAAATTACGATATCTCTTCTTTGCCTGATCTGATTTTGATGAAACAAAGCTTATATGTTGTCCCAAGGTATTCTCAGTTGACCTATGAAACCCCACGAAAGTTCGTATAGTATTCTTGGAGATTTGCTGAACTACAACATACTTATAAGCATAGTATACACAAAAAACTTCAAATTACGATATCTTTCCTCTCTCTGATCCGATTTTGATGAAATGTAGCCTATGTTACTCTCCAAACTATTCCCAATTTACCTGTGGAAACCCATGAAAGTTCGCGTAGTACTTTTGGAGATTATCTTAAACAAATAGACATACACGACGGCTTTGCAACAAATGGTTAAATTACGATATCTTCATTTTCTCTGATCCGATTTTAATTATTGAAGCCTTTATGAAACCACACGATATGCTCAAGTTACGTGTGAAAAACCCATGAAAATTCGTTAATTAGTTTTGGAGATAAACGTGTTCAAAGAGACAGACACAACGGTTGTAGATAAAAAAATTCAAATTACGTGATCCGATTTTTATGAAACGAAGTCTATATGTTTCCCCGAGTTACGCTCAAGTTACCGGTGAAACCCCCATGCAAATTGGTAGTAGTTTTCGAGGTAAGAGGTTTTTAATGGTTGAACAAACAGACTTGGCGGTTACAGAAAACATATAAATTTACCATATCTTTTGTTTCCGTGATCTGATTTTGATAAAATTATGCCTATATGTTGACCCAAACTTTTCCCATGTTTCCTGTGAAAACCGCATGAAGATTCGTCCAGTAGTTTTGAAAATTGAACGGAACAGTGACAGGCCTACATTTACAGATTTATTATTAGTATAGATTTGCTGTTAGCGCAGCGCGATCCGAAACCGTGTTGGGGAAAACATGGTGGACGATTCAGCCTGAGTATTTAGGAGCTCTGCGTTGAAAACATTCGTGCAGACACACGCTGCGTGTACGGACGGCTTCAGTTGGCCTGTTAGAGAGAGGGGGGGGGGGGTGTAGTACGACTTTCGATTGACGCTGTACAGCTATAAGCGAGATCAGACGAAAAGAGAAAGACAGCGGTTATGCGACAGTGAAGTAGCGATTTCGGGCTTAAGCCCGGTTTAGACGATCAACGAACTTGTACTAGATTGATAACAAGTTGCGTTAATGGCGGCCGTCTGTCGTTTGAACGGCTCGACTAGTATCATGGCGCTGGTATCGACTCAGGGTAACGAAATTGGACGAGTTCTAAATTCGGTACTAGTGCGTCCACTGCGCATGCGCGAGCTAGTAGCTGTCAGCTGCAGTCACCACTCCAGTTAGTCCGCCATTTTCCTTCGTATTTACGTATATTATGCGAAATGTCGAAGTTTATGATCAGTATGTATTCCACAATTTATTTCTAATGACTGCATTCACAGTGTCCGTCACCAGACCGTCACCTAACGTCAACGTCACGTTAAGCTTTCTCGAGAAGATTGTTTTGATTGAACGGTCGTCTGCTGACATCGGAAGTTAACCTATTTTCGTCAGGCGATTTTCATATTGTAGTCGACAATTACACGGTTTGCTCGCAAATGTGTGTTATTAATCTTTATTTTATCATTATACTTTGGTTTAGCGTTAAATTACAAATGTTTCATGACGACTTCAATATTTACGTCAATTATTGTCCACCGAAAAGAGAGGTCGTACATCTGGAACCGAAAAATGGTTTATGTTTTGCAATATTGTAACAGAAAAGACTGAAGCCAATTGTTTATTTGAATAATATTATAATTTGATGATGCAATTTTCATTAAATAGCATTTTAAATGAAAAAGTCAGTCCAAATGAAGGGCAATAATTCAGTTGTGCATGACGTTATTAACAATGGCAGTGGGCAAATCGTAGTAGTAAAGTAAAGAAGATCTATTTATGCTCTTATAAATATTGTTTGATGTGTTCATAAGTTTACTTTTTTTCGCTTGAAAATAGATGTGAATGTTTTGAAATGCTGTTTCACTTTCCAGAACTTTAGCACACTAACTTGACCAAAAACATAGACTGCAAGGTTTTCTTTGACCGTCAGTAACATTTAGCATTGTTTCCTCAATTCCAGTATTAAACTACGACTTCCTACATAACAGACCGCCTTTCATAACCACACTTTCAACATCGGGTATTACTGTCCGATTAGTTTATCGTAAGACGCAGCCATAATATCTTGCACGAGATTGTAGTTCAGGAGTAGTACGCTAGGAAGGCTTCAGTATCCTATTATCAATCTTGTTCACCTTCGTTCATCGTTTGAAAAGGGCTTTAGCCGTTTGGCTTCGGCTACCGCTATCTGACCTGGAAGTGACCCGCCTGAGTCAGCGCGCTGGTCCTGAGTCGGCTGCTGCTAATCTTATCGGCGCAGTAGGCTGCAGACAGTAGTATATAGCAGCAGGCTGCAGACAGCAGTATATAGGAGCGGGCGTCTGACGGCATGCGGTGGTTGGCGGCCCTGCTGGTCGCCTGCTGCGGCGCAAAGGTGAGTCCCCACCTGCAGCTCCTAAACAGTGTCGCCAACCTATGGCACATGTCCCATATCGTGGCACATTTTGACATTTTTTTTTTTTTTTTTTTTTTTTTTTTTTTTTTAGAAAAGGACAAAGTTGTTTTCTTGCAAAAAGTGAGACGAATATGGGACATTCAGTTGGTGCCTCCACTGGGTAACTACGCGCACTCGCCAAAGTGCTCAGCTGATTTCTGTGGCATTACCTCGGCCAATTCGCACTGTCCGTCACGTCACGGTCTGTCAGAACATACCACAATGTATTTCTAGTGGCAGAATTCACACTGTCCGTCACCGGACTGAACGGTCGTTAGACGTTAATGGAAGTTAACCGATTTTCGCCACGCGGTTTTCACGGTTTAGTCGACGATTACACGGTTTACATGCAAAGTTGCCTCGTTAATCTTTGTCTCATTATTAAACTTTGTTTTAGCGGTAAATTTCAAATGGCGACAAATATTCAGTAGCGTAGCTAGGGGGGTGCGGTCCGCACCGGGTACCAACTCCAAGGGGGTGACAAAACTTGCCAGAGGTTTCATTTTTCTTTTCCTCGCTAATGTACCATTGTTAATGGTCTGAACCGACGGGGCTGTTGCCATTCTTCGTCTATTATCGTGAGTAACCGGACGCAAGAGTATCCTTCCGCAATATTCAGAAGATCGAATGAAATATTTATTCATTTGCACGTAAGTAAATGGAATTATTTATGAATTTTTTAAATACAACTTTTTCTTTCCATAGTTGTAAGAATGATAACAAGGGGTTTCTTTTCTGCTGATGCCAAATGCCTGAATTTTTTTTTCTTTTTTTAATGATTTTTTGAGAATAAGATGTTTCTCCCAGCTTTAAAAGTGATTACGATACTTATTCGAATGTTGCTGCCACTTTTAGAGTATAAACGGTCACTGTGTTCCTTTCTCGTTATTTGAATGTTAAAATCAACGGCTATTTAGCCAAACCAGCCGTATTAATTATATATCACGAATTTACTTTGTGCTAGGGTGTTCAAGTGGTCAAACGTGCATGAACTAGTCTAGCATAAAACCAGTGGCTATCAATGTTGTACGTTATAATGTACAGTGCAAAGCTTTCCTAGCTGGATGTCACGACACCCAGGGGTGTCGTGTAGTGCCACTAAGGGTGTCGCAACACCAGCGAAATTTTAAGATAAAATAAGACAGAACATTGTGGAAAAAAATAGTAAACATCGTTCAGTTCGTTCAGTGTGCACTTTAAATACAAGTTAATCATGAAAATATTTTTTCAAAGTAATATTTATATAGGTAAATCTTTCTAATTAAAATCAGTTGTACAACTTTATATATTCGAAATGGTGTCGCGATAGGAAGAGTTTGGAACGCTCTGGTATAGTGCGTAAGAAAAATCGTAGAAAATTACAAAAAAATACCATATGGGTTTATTATTTGATGCAACTGTGACGTCAAATAGAACAAAATGTTCAAATGTTTGTAGAGCTTATGGGACTTAACTATGGGGTCATCAGCCCCTAAACATTCAAGCTACTTATGAACTAGCTAATACTAAGGACGGCACAAATATCCATGCCCGAGGGGTGATTTCAACCCCCGACCTTAGTGGCCGTGCAGACTGTGACTGCCGCGGCAGATCGATCAGTTATGTATTCTAGATTTGCTTCACATATTAGTAAAAATAGTTCTAACAAAATGTCAGTTTGGTTTTCAAAAAAGCTTTTCAACTGAAAATGCTATATGTACCTTCTCTGATGAAATATTAAATGCTTTGAATAACCGGACATCACCAGTTTGGATTTTTGGTATCAAAGGCTTTTGATTGTGTAAATCATGGGATTGTTCTAGATAAGCTTAAGTATTGTGGTATGAGTGGGACAGTGCACAAATGGTTTAAATCATACTTAACCGGAAGAGTGCAGAAAGTTGAAATAAGCAGTTCACTTGATATAGATGAAACAATTCTTCTAACTGGAGAATACAGACCCAAAGACTGTTTGCATGTTTTCAAGTGCAGCAGAAGGAAAACATGTCTGGTATTCTTCAAATTTTGTGGTATCTGCAAGGCAAACAAACTGAATATTTTCACAGTCGCGAAATCTCTCGTCTGTTTCCATGAAAATGTGATCCAAAACTATCGTAATACAGGGCTCGATACATTTGAACACTTCCATCTAGAGAGACAGAACTGTATTCACTTGAGAGACGCATAACTGTCATTTCGCTGGCCTTTTGGAAGACGAATGAAAAATACTGTTCGTTCCTCTTGTTTCTTGGCATATCACATGTAGTCCTTAGTTTAGATATACAGTAGTTAACGTCTAACGATATTTTCTGCAAGACATCGAACAGTATATCTGTCAGACAAAATATGTCATGAAATACTACTGCCAGAAATACAAATTCAAAATTGTTCATTTAGTTTAGACAACCTCTGGCACGTTGAATGGAATTATAATCAGACTGTTAACAGCAACCTCTTACAGTTTTTCGCAGACATCCACAATCACACGCAATAATTTCGAGTTAGACTTCCAACGAACTGATGTTCCAGTTGGAATTTGTGGTCGCGATGCCGAAGTAATGGCGTATATTCTCTTTGCTGAGTGATGGGAAAAGGTAGGAATTCCAGTAATAGAAGGAAAAAAGATTCGACACTCTCGTATTCTCTTGCAACTCTGTTGCATAGCTAGATTTACTTGATGTCCCAAACAGTGTACAAATACTGCAAAAGGAGCTTTGTCCTTAATTTTTTTGCTGGACCCCATTTAAATGACCAGACATCACGCATGCACCATCATAACACTGCCCTCCTAATTTGTGCTCGTAATCGAATGGTCCCAAAATGCAAACAAAGTTTCTGATGATCTGTCGGCACTTACATCACAGAAACCTAAGAAACGCTGCACTACAAATCCTTTAGCAGTGACGAATATGACTGTTAAAGAACACTGCGACAGCGGTATAATGTCTGTTGTATCGTCAATCTGCCCGGAAAAAATTCAGTTCTTCCAACTCATTCTTTACATAATCACTGACGTTGTTTGATGTGCAGTCGACTAGTTCATTCTGTATACATTTTGATTTTTGATTTTTTTTTTTTTTATTTTTTTTTTTTTTATTTTTTTTTTTGGAATATTGGTTCTCTATTTCTACATGACTCCTCGATACCAGCAACGTCAATAGTTCCTTACAGTTCTTACGATTTATGGAGTCTAGTCATTCATCGTGACTGCGAAATGCCAATTCTTGCTTAGTTAAGTAAAGTACTGCATCTACCACTAATTGTAGGAAAAGTCTGTTGAAACGCACGTTTTCATTGAACTGCCCGGTATACAGTCTATCATTTTCCTTTAGTGCGTCTGCAATTATATTTCGATTTCTTTCTACACTTTTCAGATTAACCTGGCACTTTAAATGCTCTGCCGAATCTGAGTGTGATATTTAACAAAGAACCAAATCCTTCTCTATTCCAAACGTAGCTTTTATTGCTAGAACTCAAGCATGGCCAACAAAATTGTTTTCGCAGAGTTGAAGAAGAGCACAACCACGGGAATTCCATAAACCATGAGCGTTTGAACGTAAGGCTGTAGGCTTTACCAGAATGCATAACTTCTTTTCTGCCACATATTTGTAGTGATTCAGTAGCACGCCCACAGTTTAAAAGTTCCTTCCTGTCTTCGTCTTTCCAACGTGAAAAAGGCGTTTCTAATTAAACACACACTGCATCGTGAACTGGATTCGTATTTAAAACAGTATTGTGTAGTTCGCGAACGAACTAGTTCGGAAGAGCGCTCCCACAGGCGAACTACGCGAAGTAGTTCGCAGATCCCTCACCTCTTAGTTCGTCCGCTCCTTTTCCGAAGACTGACGGGGAATAGCGCAGAATCGCGTGATTCTCTTCTGCCAGTTACCGTCACTTCGGGCTGAGATGCAGCTCAGCTGTAGTTTCATAGACTTGCCCAAAAATACGGGTAACGGCACACGCTTGGGCAACACTGCTCATTATATAAAAAAGCTGTCATAACAAGAGAAAGAGCTCTTTTAGTAGCGGTAGCAAAAACCAAAAAGAGCGGACGAACTAAAAAGGGCGACGCACTTCGCGGCCGAGCTGCGAACTAAAAGGAGAGCTACCGGTCACGAACTAAAATATGCGTGATCTGTCGCGAACTAAAATATACGCGATTGTTCCCGAAATAAAATATGTACCGTAATGAAAGGAGCAGCATTGGCCGTAAAATCTTTTGCTTTATTCAGACAAATCGATTTCGGTTTTCTAAGAAATTATCTTCAGTGCTGTCAGCAAGTTCAAAACAGCATTTTTATGAAATGCTGACAGCACTGAAGATGGTTTCTTGGAAAACCGAAATCGGTTTGTCTGAATAAAGCAAAAGATTTTACGGCTAATGCTGCTCCTTTGATTGTTGAAAAATGTGATTTTGTGGCCGTTGAGCACACCCCTCCAGGTATTGGAGTACATTCCTGGTATGTTTTCAAGGAACCAAATCACGACATACCTAAACCTTTATGTACTAAAATGAACTGCTATTTATATTGGTTACTCCATAACTGGAGAACGGCTCGACCAATTTGCTGATCTCTTTTTGTTGTGTGCATAATTCTGAGGACAAGGTTTATTAATTGAAATTTTTGAAAAATCCATCGCATAAGTCGAAAATTTGAGAAAAACTGAAACTGCCTTTTTAAAGGAGTCCGTATGTATAAACATGTATACTTTTGTTCCAATCGTGATGAACGTTTGCACACTTGACGTTAAAAACATGAGGAATCTCACGATCTACAAAGAATTACGTTCAGACCATGGCGTAGGTTACATTATCGATGGATTTTGACAAAATCCACACTTGACTTCAAAATAAGAGGATGGTCAAAGTGTTCATAAAATTTTGTACGGTGCATGGCAGAGAATACGTTGCCTATGAACCCTGACAAAATTCATACTTTTGCACCAGTCTGGATAAATTTTTTCGTTCTTTATCTTTAAACCTAACAGAAGGTAACCCTTTTTCTTAAATTTTGTATCGTGCATAGCAATAAGGAATAAATCGAGTCTAAAAGTAAATAAATAAAAACTGTACAATCAGAAAGTTGATGTGGAATAAAAGTCTTTAAAAATATGTATTGTGGGAAGTTTCGGACAGAGGCTCTCTTTCCCCTCGGTTGGCAACAACAAGAGTGAGCCCATTGAGAAGCCGGCCCAGTGCTGACGCAGCGCCCCGCTTTTCTTTTTTGCTGACCCTGCACCGCCTGCACTGTGCAGGTGTCGGCACTGGCGGTGGTGAGCGCGGCGGACTGGTGGCGGCCTGCGGCGGTGGCGGCGCCATCGCCGGTGGCGGTGGCGGTGTACTACGAGACGCTGTGCCCCTGCTGCCGGGCATTCGTCACGCAGCAGCTGCTGCCCACCTACGAGCGGGCCCCGGAGCTCGTCGACCTCACGCTGGTGCCGTACGGAAACGCGCAGGTGAGCAAACCGAGGTCACATCTCGCCTGCAGCACACTCTCACGTATCAACTCTGAGGAATGAGCTTTGTATTGAAACAGATCCATGAAACAAAACTGTATCTATAAAACTCTATGAGTGTATGTATGTACACTGGGGGGCGGGGCAAATAAAGTAGTACATCTGCTCCATATCACGTAGGGCTCCCAAGACTACACAGAAGTGCCACAGTGTCACATGGGATGGGTTGGACTAATGTCTGAAGTGGTGCTGGAAGAGACTGAGACCACACATCCCTCAGGGCTGTCCATGAATCCGTAGGAGTATGAGGGGGTGGACATCCCATCTGACAGCACGTTGCAAGGCATTCAACACACACTAAAAAAATATATATACATGTGGTGCCTGTTCCGAAAGAACAGATGTCACTTATGATCCTGCAGTTGTTATTCTTTCATATTCACAGAATATATGACGTCAACTGCGAATGGGCAAAGCCGAAAATGTGTACCCAGCTGGGAGACCCGGGTTCGAATCCAAGCTGCTTACACATTTCCGGCTTTGCCCATTCACCGTTGATGTCATATATTCTATTAATATGCTAAAAATGTCCACATCTGAGGAATGGCGTAGCCAGTGGAAGTGTTAGACATATGTCTCTGGAGCCACTCTGTAACAATTCCAGTCCTGTGGCGTGTCGTATTGTCCTTCTGTAGCTACCCACGTCTGTCAGAATGCAAAATGGACGTGAACGGTTGCAGGTTGGGATGATACTCCTAACAGAACAGGGCCACCACAAGCCGTACACCAGTTCTAATGTTTAATGTTTCATCCCCTGCCTCCCTGATGTAGACAAAACTGCTGCGTTCATCAGCTTCTTCCCAGTTTCCAATGTTATTCTGAAACTATTTGGCAACCTCGGTTTTTTTTTTTTTTTTTTTTTTTTTTTTTTTTTTTTTTTTTTTTTTTTTTTTTTTTTTTTTGTAGTAAATGGAAGTTCACTGCTCCACGTTTGACCTCTTTTTATTACCTTCCAAAACCGTAAATGCATGGGTATTCAAAAAAAATCTGATACTACCTTATGGTGTTACAATCCAAACTGAGACCGAGCCATACTAAAAACTGGCTATGATGCACCACATTCGTATTTATGTGAGGGTTGATGCAAAAGTTAGGGCAAATCTTTTATTTGTTGCAGACACCAGTCCGGTTGGAAAATGCGCTATATACAGACCAAAGGGCAAGGCGTTAACTACATGTGACGACAATACTGAATTATAGTAACACACTGATTCACTGCGGTAGTATACAGAGCAATACGGCCTTCACGGTGCACCAGAATGACAACACAGAGCACACACACACACTTGACATGACAAACCTGGCCTTACAGACCCTCATAGTAGTCCCCTGCTCCTGTCGCGACCTATGTGGTAGGCGGTTTGCAACAGTAGAGGACATTGCGAATGCTGAGCGTGAACACGACACCTGATTCAGACACGGAGCAGCAAATGCTGAGGCAGGTGATATTCAGCGCCTCCCACTTGTAGTGACAGTACCAGGGGACTACTTCGAGGGTCTGTAGGACCATGTTTGTCATTTCAGCTGTATATCTACTATGTTGTCATTCTTTTGCACCATGAAGGCCATATTGCCCTGTATACTGCCATAATAAATTAGTGTGTCACGATATTTCAGTGCTGTTCATTGTCCACACATGGAGTTAACACCTTGTCCTTTTGTCTGTATGTCTCACATTTTCCAACTGGACTGATGTCTACAAGGAAAAAAGTAGTTGCCATGACTTTTGCTCCAACCCTCATGGATAATCGTAGTTCCTAGAGAGTTCCAGATTATAGTTGATACAATAACATTTTTAATTATGTTTCCATAAGCAAATTAGGTACTTTTTGCAAGTACGATATACATGAGATTAATCAACAGAAACAGCAGATGCTTTTACAAATACTTATAGTTCTGATAGAATTATATGCCAGACATATATACTAAATTTCATTAGTACACTGTTGATTTGTCTACATAATTGAAATTGTTAAACATTTAAACAACTGTAAAGTTTCGTTACAAAGTGATTATGTCAAACTGTTTGGGATACATTACATAACTTTAGGAAATGGTAGTAATACGAGTGATTGCATTATGTTGCAAGTAAGAATTGTTATTATTACAAGATTTTTCAAACTGTAATGAAAGGAAAGTAATTTGACAGAGAATGGTCAAGGCAGTAAAATATAAAATGTAACAAAGCATTTTTATAACATTATTTGCATTACAGTATAATTATGCAGTTTCAAAATCCTTTTTGTTCTAAATAATGCAATTCAAACTGCTTGCACCATTAATATTGAGAAAATTAATCTGGTTAATAATTGTGTTATCTTTATTATGTAAAGCAGAGTGTCCGTGTGTTTGTGTGTATTCGTTGCGTTGCATAATATATCGTAGAACAAAGCAACCAATAAAACTATTTTCAGAAATGTGGTGCTGTCGGAAAGTCAAAGAGTAGATATAATTTTCAAAGTGTAATTATTTTTCCCCTGCTTCGCGTTATATTCTTCAGATCACTAAGCAGCTATCCTATCGCTGTTAAAACGTGCCTGAAACCCACCTTGCATGTAAATTAGTCATTGTAAAAATTTTTAAGTCTCTTGTCTTGTGGTTCGGACATAATAGGCGTACAGCGAGCAGACATTTACATATATAGAATATACTTGCTTCACTCTCTCGATTCATGCAAGAATTTTGTCTCATAAACGTACATGAAAGTACTTGCCTGTTAGCGCAATGTCATTTGCCGAAAATCTCGATGTCTGGAACCGTTCACGAAATAAAAGGGGTCCAAATTTTAGGTGAAACAACTTACAAATGCAAGAACACACATTGCTACCTCATGAGTTCTGTTGGAGTGACCGAGCGAGGTGGCTTCAGCAGTGGTAACGCATTGGACTCGCATTGGGGAGGACGTTGGTTCAAATTCACCTCCGGCCATCCAGATTTAGGTTTTCCGTGATTTCCCTAAATCACTTCAGGCAAATGTCGGGATGGTTCCTTTAAGAGGGCACGGCCGATTTCATTCCCCATCCTTACCCAAAATTCCGAGTTAACTCCGTCTCTATTACCACGCTGTCGACGGGACGTTGAACCATAAGATTCCTTCCTTTCTTTGTCTTGCTGTCATTAATTAACAGAATTTTTATATTACAGAAAGTAAACCACCCATAAGCTAATTACTGTTTTCTCTTAATTCCACAGACGATGAATACTTCAAAAGGATACGAATTTGTATGCCAGCACGGACCGGTGGAATGCCAGGGCAATAAAATCCACGCGTGCGCGGTGCAGCACGTGAGGGGCACGCTGCGGCTGCTGCGGCTCGTGGCGTGTATGATCAGCGATGAGGGCGACCCTGAGGCCGCCGTCAGGAGGGTGAGTCGCGTGGCAGAGTCTGCCGCGCCATCTCGACACCGCACCAAGTTGTTGTTGTTGTTGTTGTTGTGACTGTTTAGAGGGGATCAGACTGCACGGTCAGCAGTCCCCTGTTGCAAGCAAAGCCAATGCGGCGTATTGCAAGAGGAAAAAGACGAGCATTGACTCACAGAAAAGAGAAAGCAAAACGGGAACGCAATGACGAGGAGCATTGAGTTCATGACACGCAAAGAAGAAAACTCAAAGAGTAAATAGACATAATTGGACTAAAAAGTTACAGCAGAATATTGTGGCTGACTGATCACGAGGATAATAAAGGATGAGCCAGCCACACTGCACATTCTAAAACATACGAATAAAAGCAGGACAGACAACACAAAATAAGAAGGGTAAAAAGTTGTGAGAGATGGGTGCCTGAGAGATCAGGCTAAGGAACTCACCTTTAGATCAAATGGTAAAACCCAGTTGCACGGATAAAACGTAAAACACCATCAGCTGTAACAGCGTCGTCACCAAGGATAAAAGGAAGCGCAGCTGGCAGGTCAAAGGACCGTCGTAAGGTAGCTAAAAGGGTATAGTCCACCAGGATGTGGACCACTGTCAATAAAGTGCCACAGCGACACTGTGGAGGATCCTCCCATCGAAGTAGATGGCCATGTGTCATCCACGTGTGGCCAATACACAGACGACAAAGAACGACTGACTCCTTCCGAGAGGCCCTCAGGGAGGACTTCCACGGAGCTGTAGAACGCTTCACTGCAAGGAGCTTATTTGGGGCAGGTGAGTCAACCCACTCAGTGTTCTATAGCCCAAGTACCTTCCGGTGGAACTCTAATCGGAGGTCCCTCTCTTGAAGACCAATTTCTAAGAGGCTGGAAGTAATTGCCTGCTTAGCCAGTCGATCTACGCGTTCGTTCCCCGGAATTCCAACGTGTCCAGGGGTCCAAACGAAGGCCACAGTGCGGCCAGACTGGACGAGAAGGTTAATAGAGTCCTGGATGGACCGCACCAGGGTTTTTTTTTGGAAAGCACTGGTCAAGAGTTTGCAAGCCGCTCAGGGAGTCGCTGCAGATAACATACGACTCCCTGGGACAGGCTATAAGGTGCTCAAGTGCTCGACGAATAGCAACCAGCTCCACAGTGAAGATACTGCTCCCACAGGGTAACGAGTATTGTTCAATGTCCTCATCATGGGTGTAGGCATACCCACAACGGCCATCAACGAGACCGGCTGTGTATACGACTTCGGCGCCGTGGAAAGAACTCAGTATCGCCTGAAACTGGTGGCGGAGAGTCAACGGTGCAACAGAGGTTTTACACTCACGGGACAAGTCTAACCAAAGCTGCGGACGTGGTACAGACCAAGGAGGAGCACAGGAAGAGTAGTGAAAAGGGGAGGAATAGGAAGGGACTCAAGTGAAGAGCATAGGAAGCGAGTAAACGCTGCCGGCGGAAACGCAGGGGTAGAACCCCTGCTTCGGCTAGCAGACTTGGGGCAGGACTCGTCAAAAGGCCCATGTCGCCAAACGGACACCACTATGGAGGATCAGGTCCAATACCTGTAGTGCTGATGGGGCTGCAGAATCATAGATGATACTCCCATAGTCCAGGCACGACGGTATGAGGGCCTTGTATAGCTGTAGAAGTGTTGGTCGTGATGCTCCCCAAGCCGTGTGGCCAAGGCAGCGGAGGATATTAAGATGTTTCCAGCATTTCTGCCGCAGCTGACGGAGGTACGGCTGCCAAGTCAGCCGGGTATCAAAAACCATACCGAGGAAGCGATGTGTTTCTTCAACACGAAGGAGTTCATTACCTAGGTACAGCTCTGGATCGAGGTGAAGTGCCCGACGACGAGAGAAGTGCATTACTCGGGTCATAGAGCCCGAGAAGTGGAAACCATGGGCTGAGGCCCATGACTCTGCCTTTCTAATGGCTCCCTGCAGCCGCCGTTCAGCGACACCAATAGTGGCAGAGCTGAAATAGAGGCAAAAATCATCCGCAAACAGAGAGGAGGAAACTGATGACCCAACTGCTGCTGCTAGACCATTGATTGCAATCAGGAAGAGGGGAACACTGAGAACAGAGCCCTGCGGTCGGGGGTTCGAATCCTCCCTCGGGCATGGATATTTGTGCCGTCCTAGTTCGTAAGTTTAGGGACTGATGACCCCGTAGTTAAGTCCCATAGACTATACAAACATTTTTGGAACCCCTCAGGCCCCAACCGTGCAGTGTAGCCAAAATATAGCGGCGCCAGGTTGTATCATACGCCTTTCGCAGATCGAAGAAGACCGCAACGAGGTGTTCGCGCCTGGTGAAGGCAGTACGAATAGCCGATTCCAGCGAGACGAGGTTGTCAATGGCGGAACGGTCTTGACGAAATCCCCCTTGTTGTAGGGCTAGAAGTTCCCTGTTTTCAAGGAACCACATCAGCCGCCGATTCACCATTCGCTCGAGTAGCTTGCAGAGCACATTGGTAAGGCTGATTGGTCGATAACTGTCAGCCACCAATGGATCTGCTCCAGGTTTCAACACCGGGATCACGGTGCTTTCCCGTCACTGTGATGGGAAAACCCCATCTGCCCAGATACGGTTGAACAGGGAGAGAAGGTGGTGGTGAAACTCAGCCGAAAGGTGACGCAGGAACTGACTGTGTATCTGATCTGGTCCCGGAGATGTATCGGGGCACGCAGCCAGAGCGGTTTGAAGCTCCCTCGCTAAATGGGGCGTTGTAAAGTTCCTGGCGGCGTGTGCGGAATGACAACTGCTGCCGCTCGACCCTCTCTTTGAAGGTGCGGAAGTCTGCACCGTATGTTTCAGTTGCTGAGCAACGTGCATAGTAATCTGCCATGTACTCAGCTATGGCTTGTGGGTCAGTGCAGAGAGCACCCTGAATGGTGAGCGATGGGATTCCAGGCGGTGGGCGATATCCGAAGAGGCGCCGTACTTGGGTCCAGACCCGAGAAGGGGAGGCGCGAGAGCCGATAGAGGCTACAAACCTCTCCCAGGAATCCTTCTTACTCTGCCGAATCAATCGCCGAGCTCGTGCACGAAGACGTTTAAAGGCAATGAGGTTCTCTAGAGAAGGGTGTCGCCGGTGTCGCTGGAGCGCGCGCCGATGGTCCCGAATGGCCGCAGCGGTCTCCTGTCTCCACCAAGGGACCGACTTACGTCTAAGTGACGCGGATGCGGTTGGAACAGTTTTCTCGGCGGCGGAAACTATGGCCTTCGTGACTTGCTGGACAGCCACTTCAATGTCAGCCGAAAGTGGAGCCGTAACCGCCGCAGCTGAAGCATATGCCGGCCAGTCAGCCCTACGTAGTGACCAATGAGGCAGCCGGTTTGCGGCTTGAGTCTCTGGGAGCGACAGAAAGATGGGAAAATGGTCGCTGCCACAGAGATCATCATACACAGTCCAATTCAGATGAGGGAGAAGACTCGGGCTACAAATAGACAGGTCGATGGCCGAGTATTTGCCATAAGCTACGCTGAAGTGCGTCGGAGCACCCGTGTTCAGAAGGCAAAGGTTCTGCTGTGTCAGGAGCATCTCCACTTCCCTACCACGCGCCGAAGTCTGCGTCCCACCCCACATCGAGTGGTGGGCATTAAAATCCCCCAAAAGGAGAAACGGTGGGGGAAGTTGAGAGATCAAGGCACCAAGGTCAGCAAGACAAACAATCTCATCTGGCGCGAGGTAGAGGGAACAGATCGTTAGTTCCTGCCTTGCTCTGATCCTAACGGCCACTGCCTCGAGATTCGTGGTGAGGGGCACAGGTGCACTGGGGACAGTGGCAAGGACATAGAGGCACACACTTCCAGAGACCTGTCACAGAAGGGGCGATTGTTGAAACAGCCCCGGTAGCCACGTAGGACAGGGGTCCTCTGGGCAGGAAACCACGTTTCCTGTAACGCTATGCAGAGCAAAGGGAGTTGGCACATTAGCTGTTGCAGCTCAGCCAGGTGGTGGAAAAAACCGCCGCAATTCCACTGGAGAATTTGATGGTGCATGACTTTAAAGGCCATGATGCAAAGTATAAATAATATTATTGCATGGGTTCATCTGCTGCCGCCGATTTGGAGCATTCAGAATCCAGGATCATGCGTTCTGAAGAGTCAGTAAGTGCAAGATCCTCACGTGATGCGAGGATCTGTACCTCATCGTCCGATGCAGAAGATGAGGTGGCGGGTGGCTTTAGAGCCACCGAAGACTCTTTGGTCTTCTTTTTCCGTCCCTCTCGCTGGCCCTTAGGTTTGCAGGGCCAGGAGGGCTTCTCTATAGTGGCGTCAGTGGTAGATGAAGAGCGGGAAGCCCGTCTACCAACAGGTTTGGGATCCTTCAGCCATTGGCTGGGATCCGCTGGATCACTAAGAGAAGCCTCGGAAGGGAGTACCCCAAGGGACCCCTTCCGAGAGAGGGGAGCCAGAGGAGGCTGCTCCTTCTCCGGCTGGGAGGTGGGGACTGGTGTCCCCAATGTTAGTGGTGGAGTGGCCACCTCAGGTGGTAGTGGGGTGGCAGTGGGAGGAGTGCCCCCGACCTTGACGGGGGCAGATGAGCTTTGATGGCCCTTTGGGCCCACAGATGGTTGCTGCAAGGTAGATAACCGAAGAGGTGGTAATGATGCAACAGCAGCAAAAGACGTTGTCAGAGAAACCGGGTGAAGCCGTTCATATTTTTTTCGCGCCTCTGTATGTGTCAGTCGATCCAGGGTCTTTATTTCCATTATCTTCCGCTCTTTGCGCAGCACAGTACAGTCTAGAGAACAGGGTGGATGTTGCTGCCCACAGTATACACAGATAGGTGCCCCTACATGTGGGGCTGGAGTTACATCTGGAGGACATATGTCCGAATTTCCAGCATTTAAAGCAGCGCATAGGGGGAGGAATATAAGGCTTTACATCACACCTGTAGACCATAACCTTGACTTTTTCGGGCAATGTATCGCCGTCAAAGGCCAAGATGAAAGCACCGGTGGCTACCGTATTATCCTTCGAACCCCTATGCACGCGCCGGACGAAGTGGACACCCCGTCGCTCTAGGTTGGCGCGTAGCTCGTCATCCGACTGTAAAAGAAGGTCCCTGTGGTAGATAAGACCCTGGATCATGTTGAGCGATTTGTGGGGTGTTATACTGACCGGAACGTCACCCAGCTTATCACAAGCAAGTAATGCTTTCGATTGGGCGGAAGACGCTGTTTCGATCAGTACCGAACCGCTCCTCATCTTGGACATATCCGAGACTTCACCAAACTTATCTTCAAGGTTTTCAACGAAGAAAAGTGGTTTCGTTGACATGAAGGTTTCCCCATCCGTTCTACTGCAAACGAGATACTTAGGAGAGTAAGACTCATCCCTATCTTTAGCCCGCCGTTCCTCCCAAGGGGTGGTCAGGGAGGGGAACGTTCGGGGATCATACGTCGCTGCATTATAAGCAACTCTTCCTCTCTTAGAGACGGCGTTTTTGCGACCGTCCACGCTATTTATTACTCGTTTCATTTCCGTCCCACGAGCAGCTAGGGAACTAAAGGTCCACCCAGGCAGAGACCCGCTTTCCTGGGTAAGCCTTATACAACTGAGGTGCGGCAGGTTCCTCAGAGGTTGCTCGCTAGTGGCTGTTCAACCTCAACAGCCATGCATCTTCTCAGCACGTAGCACACCTTGAGATTGAGTTTTTTTATAGAGGTTTGTACCGTCAACGCGATCGTCCTCGCGACCCGGGCTCTGAAACGTACAACGTTCCACCGTCGCGCCGAACAATGGTCGTTGAGGCACGCACAGAGCTTACGGTGTAGAGGACTGTTGGCGCGACACAGCCCACAGCTCAGGACCCCAGGTTCGCCAAGCCTGTACCCAGTAAATTAATTCTGAGCCCCGAGGGGTGCACCAAGTCACGCCACGCCTTCAGCAACAGGCGACGAAGTTGACGCACGCTTCCTTTCTCCTCTGTCATCATAAGCATTCCTTGCAAATCAGGAGTAACTTTCCAAAACACTTCAAGTTGAGAAATAAAAATTTTACAGGAAAGACCAAAAACTGATATCAAGCAACGTTTTATAGTAACTGACAATTTGGATCAGAGAACTTATTAATGACCCCACTAAAATTTCGGATAATTAAGAAAAATCAATCTCCTTATTCCGAAGCACAGATGTCACTCGAATGTGAACATTTTACATTTTGCTCCAACCACAGGGACAGTAGAATGGAGTTCCAGCGGAAGATCTTTTGCCTGTTTACAGAAGGAAAATTCGGACTGAATGGGACAAAGAATGGCAAGCTTCCCAGTCAACTAACGGGGAATACTATGCACTAATAACACCAGTGCGACCAACCAGACATTTGTACAAGGGTCTAAGGTGTTCTCGGAAGCTGGCAGTCACCATAGCGAGGCTGAAGCTCAACCACTGTCCAACTGCGCAGCACCTACATCACATCGGCATAGTGTCATCTCCATTTTGTGACTGCGGCGAAGCAGGAGACACAAATCACTTTTTCTTGGATGCATGAACAGGTGGGAGCTCACATCAAAGTTGCTAAGCTATATTGTGAGCAGGGACTACCAGTTACCAATATCTGTAGCAACATTATTGGCAACCAAAGACTTTGGAGTGTACAAAGAACTAATCTCCTATCTAATGGAGGCGAAGAAAGAGTTATAAACTGTTATGTGAAAGATAAAACCATGATTAATCACTATATTGTGTCATATCCTTAATGTTTGTTATATTACTTCAAATTGATCTTTTTGTTTTGTTTTCTGTCACATCTTTGTTGTCTGTATAGTTGCTTTTGCCAACTTGCTTACACAACTGTACTAGAGAATGCACTTATCATTACGTATTTGGATGGCTGTAAGGGGACTATGCAAAGGTCAATAAAAATTAAAAAAAGAAAGTCTGCGCAGGGGTAAGACTGCGCAACGCGTTCATCTCAGTTTTAAAAGTCCAGCAGTTGGCTGCTCTGCAAGGCATGAAACAGCCTCTGAGGAGGACACTTTGTTGCCATATTTTGTTCCACAGACATACATTACTAGACTGGCAATGCTGTATACAGTATCATTGGCATCAGTGAAGTCTCGCCGCCATATTTCTATACTATAACGTGCGAGCAGTCGTGTGAGTTATTACAGAAAACAGTCGTAAAAATACGGATTAACTGACGTATCTATGCTGTCCTTAGAGTTTTGACATGTAGGAAATTCGTGTTTTGTATATGGCTGAATTTTTTAAAGCTTGAGTAAGCTTCATCACATACCGTAATGAGTTGCATTCATTTGCTATTATTACTAATCTGTTACCAATTTCATTCAACTTCGGATTTTCTTTCAGTAGTACGGTCATCATAAAAGTGTTGTTATACTGGATAACACGTACCCTCATTCTTTTGAGAGTTCTTACGAAATCTACAGTCACCTTTAACATGCCGGCCGCGGTGGCCGAGGGGACCAAGGCGCTCCAGTCACGGTCTGCACGGCTACTACGGTCGGGGGTTCGAATCCCCCCTCGGGCATGGATATTTGTGCCGTCCTAGTTCGTAAGTAGTTCATAAGTAGTTTGTAAGTTTAGGGACTGATAACCCCGTAGTTAAGTCCCATAGACTGTACAAACATCACCTTTAACACATAAACTGCTTTAATGAGTCACGTTCCCTGTTCTTATTAATATGATACCAGTTTCGATCAAGTTTGGCTTCTCTTTTAATAGTATGACCGTTATGACCGTTTCGTCTAGACGAAATGGCAGGTGTCTTGATCACAAATTCTTAAATATTCTGTGCACTAAACAAACTCATGTTCAGTGGAGGCAGCAGCTCACTAATCGTAAGTATCACATGTCTCATCTTCCTCCTCTCGTAGTTGTAATTGTAAAGCCTATGAAGAACTGGCCACTGTATGGCCGGCCTGTTCTGCAGTGCGGCCAGCTGCTGGGCGTGCCCTGGCGGCCGGTGCTGCGGTGCGGCAGAGGCCGCGAGGGCAGTCTGCTGCTGGAGGCCGCCGGAGAGCGGACGGCGGCGCTGGGCTCCAAGATGGACGGCGTGCCGGCCATCGCCTTCAACGGGGTGAGCGGCCCACCTGCTGACTGACTGTACTTACTGACTGCTGGTCCATCTGACCAGGAAACGTCACACACAAAAGATATTACAGCACATTATACAGGGTGTTACAAAAAGGTACGGCCAAACTTTCAGGAAACATTCCTCACACACAAAGAAAGAAAATATATGTTATGCGGACATGTGTCCGAAAACGCTTAATTTCCATGTTAGAGCTCACTTTATTACTTCTCTTTAAATGTAAATTGAAATAATTCGTGCAGTCAATTGTCAAAATATCCAATTGTTTCGTTAGTATGTACTGTACTTCCTCGATTCACGTCATCAACACAGATTTTCTGTGATCGTTTGGGCAGGAATTGTTGGTGATGTCTTGATTGGGCCTCATGTTCCTCCACCTACGCTCGCTGGAGCACGTTATCATGATTTCATACGGTATACTCTACCCGTGCTGCTAGAACATGTGCCTTTACAAGTACGACACAACATGTGGTTCATGCACGATGGAGCTCCTGCACATTTCAGTCGACGTTTTCATACGCTCCTCAACAACAGATTCGGTGACCGATGGATTGGTAGAGGCGGACCAATTCCATGGCCTCCACGCTCTCCTGACCTTAACCCTCTTGACTTTCATTTATGGGAGCATTAGAAAGTTCTTGTCTACGCAACCCCGGTACCAAATTTAGAAAATCTTCGTGCTCGTATTGTGGACGGCTGTGATACAATACGCCATTCTCCAGGGCTGCATCAGCGCATCAGGGATTCCATGCGATGGAGGGTGGATGAATGTATCATCGCTAACGGAGGACATTTTGAACATTTCCTGTAACAAAGTGTTTGATGTCACGCTGGTACATCCTGTTGCTGTGTGTTTCCATTCCATGATTAATGTGATTTGAAGAGAAGTAATAATATGAGCTTTAACGTGGAAGTTAAGCGTTTCCACATAACATATTTTCTTTCTTTGTGTGTAAGGAACGTTTCCTGAAAGTTTGGCCGTACCTTCTTGTAACGCCCTGTATAGTAACATGATAATGTTGTTATAAATATAAGGTGTACAACTTTGCTTCCTCTGTTAACCGACAGTTGGCACCAACGGTAAGTAGCGGCAGAAAGAAACAGATTGCAGACGTCAGTCAGTTAGCTCGAACATTGGTCAACATAACCTGATTCAAACATTAGGCGATATGAAATAAATAGCAATTTGCGATCACTTATGGCTTCACTGTACTAGGTTTTCTCTTGGGATGAGAAACTTTATAGTGCATTTAAGGAGATGTGTATTTGAGAGAGGTCTGTCTGGAAGAATAACAGCCTCGTCAAACCTCATTCCTGACGACAATTAATTGTCTCGATACCTCACGGTCTGTTCTCCCTGATGCGGGAATACAGTATTGTGGCTGCGAGCATTACAGAACAAATAGGCTGTGGTAATAGGAAAGAGACAGCGTGGCGAATGGAGATTTGTGTGTGGCGGGAGATGTGCAGGGAAGAGTCCTCTGCAGTCAGGCTGGTCACTGTGTCCTCGGTGGTGGAGTGGTCAACGCGTCTGCCTAGTAAGCGGGAAATCCCGGGTTCGAATCCCGGCCGGGCACAAATTTTTATTCGCGACACACTGTTAGACCACCACGCCACCAGCGATTAACGGGGCTAAATCGTTAGTGGTTTGGTGGTCTAACGGTAAGACGTCTGCCTAGTAAGCATAGAGGTCCGGGTTCGATTCCCGGCTGAATCACAAATTTTAATTCTATGCTTCAGATTTATCATTATTGTCTTTGAGATATTCGAGACGAAAATCCGTCTCAGGAATTGTTTATTTGTATTAAATTGACGTTTACGAATTGGTTATTAATTTTTAGTACGCTTTCTTCAGCTTAGTTTCCGTAGACTAGATGATAATAATAATTTCGTGTGGCTCATTGGCCTGGTGCGAATCTTTGAACTGGATGCCGCTTTGGCGACTTGCGTGACCACAACCTACCCCAGTTATCCAGCCAGGGAAAGGAAACGGGACCCACAGCTTAAAGTCGAATCCGACGCATGTGGCGTATTTTGGCAGCTTCTCACTTCGTTGAGAGTTTAAGTCTGGGTTAAAACGGAGACTGAAGAGATCCATGATCTGACCAGGTTTCGAACGCACGACCCTTCGGTTTCCAGTCGAGCGCTTTACCGTGAGAGCACCAGGTCTGACCTGTAGACCAGCGACCCTGTTTGTAGATGTACTCAGGACCAGTGGGCGTGACGACACACAAATTCAATAAGAGGAGACGGAAACAATTATATGTCTCCAAAATCTGTCTTCTCTTCTTCACTAATTGTGTTATTTCATCTATATTTTTGTACATTCATAATTGCTTTTTACTACTAACAGGATATAAATGTTTTATTATGTTCTGCTCTATAATATATGAGTGTTTTCCACTTTCCTAGTGCTAGTTCGCTACCATTCCAATTTCCATCGTATTTATCATTTCTTTTAGGTCATGCCTACAAATTTGCTGCTTCCTTTCTTGTAATTATATAATCACATTCTCATTACCTCATCACATAACTGGATCATTACACGAATCTTATCAGCAAATATCTCAACTCATTACTACTTCAACAGGAACATCTCTTAACTCGTTTGTCTAGCAACTAGTATCAAAATCACAAGTTTAAATTTTTCTTAATTATTTTGTAAGATTTGGCTTCCATTTACTTTCAGGAACTGGGCGACCAGTTAGCTGCAATAAACCACTTCTGGGACGAACTTTGCAAACGTTTTCCAGTGAGTAAAAAGTTTTCATAATTGAAACGATGTGTCTGTCTATGATGCCTAGCTATTATGCATTTACTCGCATGGCAGGTTACTTTCAACTGTATTTGTTTATCTCTGAGTATCAAGGAACTGTAATTCAGAAGACGGAACTGTGAACGATAGTCTTACTGTGTGCTAACGTACCAATTATCATGAATCAAAATTGTGAAGCAGTCTTACCTCATAAATTTCAGGTGGAACAAAATTGAACCTACAAACCTTCGGATTAATTTTCGTTCCATTTGATCCGAATTGAGGAGATGTAGAACATGTTCAAATGTTTTTTAAGCTTGAGGGACTTAACTGCGGGTCATCAGTCCCTAAACTTACAAACTACTTTTGAACTACCTTAAAGAGGAGATAGATTAAGAAAAGGCAAACCTACATTTCTAGCTTTTGTAGATTTGGAGAAGGCTTTTGACAATGTTGATTGGAATAAACTCTTTCAAGTTCTGAAGCAAGCAGGAATAAAATATAGGGAGCGTAACGTTATTTACAACTTGTACAAAAACCAGACAACGGTTGTCAGAGTTGAAGGGCATGAAACGGATGCAGTGGTTGGAAAGGGAGTAAGACTGGGTTGCAGTCTTTCTCCATTGTTATTCAATTTGTATATTGAGCAAGCTATAAAGGAAAGCAAGGAGAAATTTGGAGAAGGAATTAAAGTTCAGGGTGAAGAATTAAAAACATTGCGTTTTGTCGACGACATAGTAATTCTGTCAGATACAGCAAAGGACCTGGAAGAGCAATTGAACGGAATGGACAGTGTGCTGAAAGGTTCATATAAGAATGTAAGAAAATCAGGTGATGCTGAAGGAATTAGATTGGGTAACGAAGCAATAAAGGAGGTAGATGAGTTTTGTTACTTGGGCAGTAAAATAACAAATGATGGTCGCAGTACAGAGGATATAAAATGCAGAATGGCAATGGGTAGAAAAGCGTTCTTGAAAAAGAGAAATTTGTTAACATCAAACATTGATTTAAGCCTGAGGAAGTCCTTTCTGAAGGCACTTGTTTGGAGTGTTGCCTTGTATGGGAGTGAGACATGGACGATGAACAGTGCGGACGGGAAGAGGATTGAGGCTTTTGAAATATGGTGCTACAGAAGAATGCTGAAGATTAGGTGGGTGGATCGCGTAACTAATGAGGAGGTACTGAACAGAATTGGGGAGGAAAGGAATTTCTGGCATACCTTGACTAAAAGAAGGGATAGATTGGTAGGACACATTCTTAGACATCAAGGAATTGTGAATTTAGCGTTGGAGGGAAGTGTGTGGGGTGAAAACCGCAGAGGAAGACCAAGAGATCTATACAGTAAGCAGATTCAGACAGATGTAGGTTGCTGTTCTTATATGGAGATGAAGAGACTTGCTCAGGCTAGGGTATTGTGGAGAGCTGCATCAAACCAGTCTCCGGACTGAAGACCACAACAACAACAACAACAACAAACAAAAGACGACACAAACATCCATGCCCGAGGGGGGATTCGAACCACCGACGGGGAACGGCCTCGCGCATCGTAGCATAGCGCCTCAGTCAATGCGTTCGGCCGCTCTGACGCGGTTGTACCACGTCATCTTCGTGATGTAACAATTTTATTGTTCTGAAAAGGATTCTGCTGAATTTTTTTCCCCATCATTTAAAGAGCATTTTCCTACCCCGTTGATTACGTCTCACAGTCCACTTTTCTGCTACCCATTTTTCTGCATATATTTTAGATCTTTATATCCCCTACATTCCGCGTTAGGGACTTTTTTTTATTACAGAGTGTGTTGGCTATCTTTGGAAAGCAACGGTCGCTATTCTTTTGTTTCTACTCTTTCCAAACATCACGCTTTCCAACACGCGGTTAGTTTCGTTCGAGTGTGATTGCGAGTAGTTGTTATTCTTACGCTTGCAGTGCTTGTTTACTTGTATACTATGAGCAGGCAATTAGGAGAAATGAAGAAAATCTGGAGTCAATGAAGATAGACGTTGGGTCAAATTCTTCCATAAGTCCTATACTGACGATAAGCCATGTCATGCATTGTGTCCACCAGGAGAAAATTCGTGGTGCAAGTACAATAGGTCTCAGGCACCTGGAGAATCTTATTCTCACCAGCATTCTCTTCCTGCTGCTGTTACAGCAATTAAACCTATGTTCAGAGACTTGGCTCGTCCTGATCTTCTAAGGAAATGTCTGCATGGTCAGACACAAAACCCAAGTGAATGTTTCAACAGCATAATTTGGAACCGCCTTCCTAAAACTGTATTTGTAGGCATGCATACAATGAAAGTATGAGGTCATGATGCTGCTGTTGTTACATTCAATTGTGGTAATATTCGGAAGAGTTGGGAACTGAAAAAGCTGGGAGTTAATCTGGTGAAAATATGATCACTGGGCTGCAACATGACGATGAAATGAGGACAGCCGATGCAGACAGGTCTGCATGTAATATGGCCAAGAAAGTGAGACAAACATCCAGGAAGGTGAAAAAGAAGCTGGAAGACCTGCTACAGGCCAAAGAAGGGCCATCATATGCAGCAGGGCAGTTTTAATTAACTGCAAGAGTAACAAATTACAAATGTTTTTTCTTTAAAGTCAATTTCCCGCAAACTAAAATTTTCAGTACATATGCCCCATTATATCAGAAACTATCGTACATAAATGAATGAAATTTTCAGAGCCTCTGCATAACATAAAAAGCTCCTTCTGGTACTAAATTCATTAATATTCCCCCATTAGTAGTTCAAAAAATATTATCTGCAGAAAAGACAAATTTTTTGTTGATAGATTTGAAAAAGTATTTCTTAAAAACTGTAACATGAATAAAGCAGATTTCAGTACAGTGGACTCTATTATCATCACGTAATACACAGTAAAATTATGAAGGTCCTGTATCAAATAGTTTTTTTTTTTCAGAAATTGGTCAAGTTCTTGCCTAAATTAACATGGGTTAGATAGACATGGTGTGCCCCCCCCCCCCCCCTTAAATATACTGAAATAGAATGGGAAGATAAACTCTTCCATAAAGGGTCGTATTCCTCCACCAATCAAAAAATTCTATCCTTTTCTCTTCAATTAAACACGTGGACACGAGTCTTGTACTGTCCTGCTTCCCTGCTGAGGTCATTCATCCCTAGACACAAAAGCTGCTTACACTAACTTATGCCAAGAGTAACACACATACAGTGGCGGGTGAACATGTGCTTAAGGCTCCGTGAGACTAATTTTAAAACACACAAAATGTTCCAAAGCCACAGTCGCTTCTTACAAAAAAACTTTTTAATTTACTCCCATCTAACTACCAATACACTATTAGTTTCTGCGCACTTTGGCGTCATTTTCAAATGGCTATGATCACAGAAATATTACAATGATTCAATCATTAAACAGTGTAAATTGTCTAAACTTACCACAAAATAATTTAAAAAGCAGAGAATTTAGAGTGTAAACGCCCTATGTTCAGCTGTGGACACACTCGTTTTATCCTTCATAATCATAAAGGATGAAACACGTGCCTGATTCTGAGCTTTGCGAGGAGGGTATATGCGAATCCCTGTGCAGAGGAAGGCATGCCAAATTGGTATAGGTTTCTCTACATATTTACAACTTTGGAATAATTGGACTATAAAAATCACCGCTTGAAAATTCAAACAATTGTATAATATTGTCGGCAAATTTTTTTTACATGTTAAGTGAGCCAAATGACTTAATGGTGACTGTACAAAAACGTAGGACATATTGTTTCAAAAAATGTTGAAGTGTTTGTAATCCGAAGGGACCAAACTGCTAAAGTCATCGTTCCCTAGTCTTACAGTCTAATTTAACTTATGCTAAGGACAACACACATGCACACTCACACACACATGCCCGAGGGAGGACTCGCACCTCTGGTGGCAGTGGCCGTGTACTCCATGACGTTGCGTCCCAGATCACGCGGCCATTCCAGTGCGGCGGACATGGTTTGATTAATTATTGTACTTTTCACTGTTTGATGTGGTTGAATCATTGCAATACTTTTTTTAATTATAGGAACTTGAGAATGATGCCGTAGTACGAAGAAACTAGTAATGCATTGGTAATTAGATGGAAGTATATTAATTTGACAAGTGAAGACGACTCTACCTGGTGAAGCCAGCAGCAGAAAACAGCAGAAAACATCTGCACTACTTGAAGGACATCCATTTATTTCGGACTGCTGCCAACGTTACGCTGCCCCTAGACGCGAAACGTTACTGCACACATTGTCACGGGTAACGTTTGCAACACTGCGACGCTGCCTTCTGCTCGCTGATGTTCGACCGCACAGTAACCGGAGTAGCTGTGTCATTACCAGACATGGCAGAAACTGGAAGAACAGCGTATCCTGAAAGGTCGCCCCATTACGGGTCAGAAACAAACAGCCACTAAATACGAGTATGTCGGGCTAGGTTTCATATTCCCTCAAGACCTAAAATCAGATTTCGTTTGCGTTGTGCTGAATCAATTTCTTCTTCATTCTTTCTAAAGTTGTTATGCAAAACGAGATAGGTGTTCAAGAAAGTTTTCGCGATCACCAAATTACATTTGACACTTCCTGGTAGGTTAAAATAATTGTGTGCGAGAAACGGGATTCGAACCTGGGACCTTTGCCTTTCGCTGGTAAGCGCTCTACCATCCGAGAGCTATCCTGGCATGCTTCACGGGCCGTCCACAAATCTTTACTTCTACCAGTACCTGGCCTCCTACTTTCCAAACTTCACACAAGTTCTCCTCATTCTGGAAACATCCCTTAGGCTGTGGCTAAGTCATGTCTCCACCACATCCTTTCTTCCAGGAGTGCTAGTCCTGCAAGGGTCGCAGGAGAGCTTCTGTGAAGTTTGGAAAGTAGGAGGCGAGGTACTGGCGGAAGTAAAGTTGTGTGGACGGACTGTGAGTCGTGTCGGGATAGTTCAGACGGTAGAGCGCTTGCCCGCGAAAGGCTAAGGTCGCAGGTTCGAGTCCCAGGTACAGCACACAATTTTAATCTGCCAGGAAGTTACATATCAGAGCTCACTCCGCTGCAGTGTGAAAATTTGATTATGAAAATTACACTTGACTTTGCTTCAAGGAGAATTTCTACTACCACAAATATCCTTTGTATCTGACATGTGAAAAATGCCGTTGAAATTTCTAATTTGCTGCAACAACGGGAATATCGAAATAGCTTCAAATAAAACAGTTTACAATGGGTGGGAGTACCATTTCTTAGTGTCTAGGAAAAGAATCGGGTAAACCGTTTGCCGAAAACATCTGAATGCTCTAGCGTGAACGCAGCCTTTGATATTCAGTTTTTTTTACATAGTTTAATCCTCTAACTTTATTTAACTATGACTTAAACACAATCGCTCATTTACCGCCCAAGCAATCGAGAAACAATAAACAACTTTTATTTATTTTTATCGTAAAGTACTGGTAAAAAGAGCAAGAAGCAATTAAATGGGATCATAACACGAAAAGTCAAATTACGTTACGTCAATTACAGGGATTTTGCATTTTAAACTCACAATTACATGTTGCCCGTAAGTAAAAGTTAATTATTCTGATGCTGAGACTTTTTCGCTGCCCCCGTCCTCACCATCTCTCTCTCTCTCTCTCTCTCTCTCTCTCTCTCTCTCTCTCTCTCTCTCTCTCTCTCTCTCTGTCTCTCTCTCTTTTCGTCTGGCCCGTGTGCTCCCCCCCCCCCCCCCCTAAATCCGCCCTAGCACACATAGATGCCAGAATCTCCGACGGGAGTGTTTACAAAACCCATGGCAAGGCAATTTACACCAAAACGCCATTCCGCACTGCCTCTACCAGTAGTTGTTTAGTCCACTTTATAACACTTTTTCACAAACATCTCCCTGGAACTGCAATCTTTTCTTTTCCTGAAGCATTTTGAACTGAAATGACAATGACATTTATGATGAATATTGTTGTTTTTCTCACTTTAGATTAGATTAGTACGTGTTCCATAGATCATGAATACGACACTTCGTAATAATGTGGAACGTGTCACGTTAATGAAAGGTGTCTTTACAAATTACTACATATTACATGACACATTTTTTATTTTTTGTGTGTGTGTGGTTTTTTTCTTTTTTTTTTCAAATTCGCTAATTTATATCTAAAAACTTATCTATATTGTAGAAGGAGTTGCCATGCAGAACTTCTTTTAATTTATTTTTAAATGCATGTTGGCTATCTGTCAGGCTTTTGATGCTGTTTGGTAGGTGACCTAAGACTTTTGTGGCAGCATAATTCAACCCTTTCTGTGCCAAAGCTAGATTTAACTTTGAATAGTAAAGATCATTCTTTCTCCTAGTGTTGTAGTTATGTACACTGCTATTGCTTTTGAATTCGGTGTGAATGGTAATAATAAATTTCATTATATATATATATATATATATATATATATATACTGAGAAGCTACTGTGAAGATCCCTAGCTCTTTAAATAAGTGTCTGCAGGATGATTTTGGATGGGCTCCAGCAATTATTCTGATCACACGCTTTTGTGCAATGAATACTTTTTTACTCAATGATGAATTACTCCAGAAAAGATGTCATATGAAAGCAGAGAATTAAAAATAGGCATAGTAAGCTAATTTACTGAGATGTATATGACCAAAATTTGCAATTACCCTAATAGCATAAGTTGCCGACCTCCAACGTTACAACAGATCTTCAATGTGTTTTTTTTTTTTTCCACTTCAACCCCTCATCAAAGCTTAAACCTAAAAAATTTGAATATTGTACCTTTGTTACAGATTTCTTATCAAAGTCTGTATTTATTGATTTGTCATTTACTGTATGGAACTGTGTGTACTGTGTTTTATCAAAATTTAATGGGAGCCCATTTGCTGAGAACCACTTAATGATTTTCTGCAAGACGTCGTTTACAATTTCTTCAGTTAGGTCTTGTCTGTCAGGTGCGATAACTACACTTGTATCATCAGCAAAAAGAACCAGCTTCACATCTTCATGAATATAGAATGGCAAGTCATTAATATATTTTAAGAACAGCAAAGGGCCCAAGACCGAACCTTGTGGCACCCAATTTTTAATTGTTCCCCAGTTTGAGGAATCAGTAATTTTTTTTGCATATAATGAGAACTTTCTGCACTCTTCCTGTTAGGTATGATTTAAACCATTAACTTTAACTACCTACAACTTCTTTTGCAGGAACCCAAGCCAACAAACTGTCTGAATTCTTCACACACGGCGTCTCAGCTACCTGAAACACATCTAAATGGTGCACAACGAAGAGAAACCTGTTCCTAAGATTCCTGCCGAAACAAATCAATGTATAATGCACAACAATATGTAGACTTACACCTCAGTGAATTGAATAAATTACGCTTTATGTTATCAGAGTGGCCTGAGACGCTTTGGTGAGCGAAGGTAACTTACGTGACTTATTAATTATAAAACAATCAGCATTACTACTGTCTAATTAAGTGACCGATCAGTGTTTATAAAACTGAATGAATTATCTAAAAATAATATCATGTAGCTGGATTCGTAATTTTAGTAACTGGATGTGCTGTATTAACCCTTTCAGTGGTGGCAAAATTTTTATAATGCTATTATATAGGTTATTACCATCATTTATTATGACCATGTACCAAATCCAAACCCATAAATTATCAGGAATTTATGATTAATTTCTCAGAGAGCTCAATAAAACTTAATTAATAGTTTTAAGACAGTAATTATGTAGTGAAATCAAGAACAAAAATGAAATATATATATTAAGAAAAAAAATCTTATTGATTAAATTTATAATTTTAAAAACGAAATCGCTCGATTTAATAGGTTTATATGGATCTGGACTTAACGTCCTTGTTTGAAATAAATGCATTTTTCGGTTTTTAATCAAAGAATTAGCCCTAGAACTACCAAGCATTGAAATTAACGATTCTTAAGTTTCCTAGAACTGCCAGCCTCGAAATAATCAACCTTTAGAAAAACCAAATTTATAATACTGATATGCAATTTAGTGGGTACCTACTAAATACTAAAATACACAGTGAGGTTTGTTTATTCACTTGTCAAGTTTTCTGTTGATGTTACTGATATTTTAGGCTGTAAAGTTTAAAATAAACTGGTGCGAAATTTGTAAACATTAGTCAATGAAATGGCATTTTGGAGAAAAATTATGCAAATAAACCAGCCGAGATTTATGATTTAGTAGAAAAAACAAGTGATTTTATTAACACAGAACATTATAAAACATTAATTAAAGATTATGAAACTGAAATTGAAAGCGTTATTTATGAAAGTAATTATACGTTGCTTGCAGTGGCCATTTTGAGCAGCAGCTGAATTGTATTTCACTGTAAGGTTTTAAAAACTAAGGTTTTAAAACCTTACAGTGAAATATGAAAGTAAATATTTTATAAATCATAATTCATCGTGGAATTTGTGGAGTCTTTGAATTCTGGAAGTGAAACAACTCTAGACATTCACTTGAAAAAATTAAAAAAATACTAGAGATGTCGGGCGGTTGAGAATTACGCCTCCAGATAAATATTTTGTAAGTTTAGGCTTCATTAAGAGAAATGTGGGGTTTCAGTTTGCCGAAAAATTGCAGCCCTAACGATAGTTTTAAATTATTTCTTTTTCCACCAGATTTAAAGTAAATGATGATCGTCATAGAATTAGCAAAGGAAATTATTGCAGAAAATGGTAAATCTTGGATTAAAATGTATGAATTTATTTAGTAACCTAGTTGTAAGGTCCTTTAACTGTTAATAGGTAATGAAACTTTTAAAAATCTAAAAAAATGTTCAAATGTTTGTATAGTCTATAGGACTTAACTACGGGGTCATCAGCCCCTACACTTACAAACTACTTTGTTGTTGTTGTGGTCTTCAGTCCGGAGACTGTTTTGATGCAGCTCTCCACAATACCCTATCCTGAGCAAGCCTCTTCATCTCCACATAAGAACGACAACCTACATCTGTCTGAATCTGCTTACTGTATCCATCTCTTGGTCTTCCCCTGCGATTTTTTCCCCACACACTTGCCTCCAACGCTAAATTCACAATTCCTTGATGTCTAAGAATGTGTCCTACCAATCTATCCCTTCTTTTAGTCAAGGTATGCCAGAAATTCCTTTCCTCCCCAATTCTGTTCAGTACCTCCTCATTAGTTACACGATCCACCCACGTAATCTTCAGCATTCTTCTGTAGCACCAAATTTCAAAAGCCTCAATCCTCTTCCTGTCCGCACTGTTTATCGTCCATGTCTCACTCCCATACAAGGCAACACTCCATACAAATGCCTTCAGAAAGGACTTCCTTAGGTTTAAATTAATATTCGATGTTAACAAGTTTCTCTTTTTCAAGAACGCTTTTCTACCCATTGCCATTCTGCATTTTATATCCTCTGTACTGCGACCATCATTTGTTATGTTACTGCCCAAGTAACAAAACTCATCTACCTCCTTTATTGCTTCGTTTCCCAATCTAATTCCTTCAGCATCACCTGATTTTCTTACACTGCATTCCATTACCCTAGTTTTGCTCTTGTTAATGTATATCCTATATGCACCTTTCAGCACCCTGTCCATTCCGTTCAATTGCTCTTCCAGGTCCTTTGCTGTATCTGACATAATTACTATGTCGTCGGCAAAACGCAATGTTTTTAATTCTTCACCCTGAACTTTAATTCCTTCTCCAAATTTCTCCTTGCTTTCCTTCATAGCTTGCTCAATGTACAAATTGAACAACAATTACTCCCTTTCCAACCACTGCATCCCTTTCATGCCCTTCAACTCTGACAATCGCTGTCTGGTTTTTGTACAAGTTGTAAATAACCTTGCGTTCCCTATATTTTACTCCTGCTTGCTTCAGAACTTGAAAGAGTTTATTCCAATCAACATTGTCAAAAGCCTTCTCCAAATCTACAAAAGCTAGAAATGTAGGTTTGCCTTTTCTTTTACTATCTTCTAGGATAAGCCGTAAAGTGAGTATTGCCTCCCGTGTTCCTACCTTTCTCCTGAACCCAAACTGATCTTCCCCGAGGTTGGCTTCTACCAGCTTTTCCATCCTTCTGTAGATAATTCGTGTTAATATTTTGCAGCCATGACTTATTAAACTGATGGTTCTGTAGTTTTCACACCTGTCTGCACCTGATTTCTTAGGGATGGGGATTATAACATTTTTCTTAAAGTCTGAGGGTACTTCACCTGTCTCATACATCTTACACACCAGGTGAAACAATTTTGTCATGGATGGTTCTCCCAGAGACTTCAGTAGTTCTGAGGGAATATCATCTACTCCAGGGGCCTTGTTTCGACTTAGGTCTTTCAGGGCTCTGTCAAATTCTTCTCTCAGTACAGTATCTCCTATTTCATGTTCATCTACATCCTCTTCCCTTTCTACAATATTGTCTCGAAGTTCATTTCCTTTGTAGAGTCCCTCTATATACTCTTTCCACCTTTCAGCTTTCCCTTCTTTGCTGAGAACTGGTTTTCCATCAGTGTCCTTGATATTCATAGAGCTGTTTTTCTTATCTCCAAATGTTTCTTTTATTTTCCTGTACGCTGTATTTATTTATCCCCTATTTATACATTCTTCTACATCTTTGCATTTGCCTTCTAGCCACTCCTGCTTAGCCATTTTGCACTTCCTGTCAAGTCGTTAGTCGTCTGTACTCTATTTTGCCTGGTTCATTTACTGTATTTTTATATTTTCTCCTTTCATTAAATTTAGTATCTCCTGATATATCCAAGGATTTTTATAGGTCTTTCCTTCCTACCTATTTTGTCCTCTGCTACCTTCACTATTTCATCTCTCAATTTTACCCATTCCTCCTCTACTGTTTAATTTTCCCCTGTTTCTGTCAATTGTTGGCTAAAGCTCCCTCTGAAATTATTAAGAACCTCAGGTTCCTTCAATTTATCCAGGTCCCATCTCCTTATTTTCCTACCTTTTTGTAGTTTCTTTAGTTTCAGCCTACAGTTCAAAACCAACAAGTTATGGTCAGAGTTTATATCTGCCCCTGGGTACGTCTTACACTGTAGAACCTGATTCCGAAATCTATGTCTTACCATTATAAAATCTATCTGGTATCTTCCGGTGTCTCCTGGTCTCTTCCACGTATACAACCTTCTTTTGGGATTCTCGAACCAGGTGTTTGTTATAACTAAATTATGTTCTGTGCAAAATTCTACCAGGCGGCTTCCTCTTTCATTCCTTTTGCCCAGACCATATTCACCTACTGTCTTCTCTTCCCTTCCTTGTCCTACTACCGAATTCCAGTCTCCCATAACAATTAAGTTTTCCTCTCCCTTAATTGTCTGAATAATTTCCTTTAGCTCCTCATATATTTCTTCGATTTCCTCATCATCGGCAGAGCTAGTTGACAAATAAACCTGTACTACTGTTGTCGGTGTTGGCTTTGTATCTATCTTGGCAATGATAATGCGATCACTGTGCTGCTCATAGTAGTTTACCCGCATTCCTATTTTCTTATTCATTATCAATCCTACTCCTGTGATACCCCCAACTGATTTTGTTTTTATAATCCTGTATTCACCTGACCAGAAATCCTGTTCATCCTGCCACCGAACTTCACTAATCCCCACTATATATACCTTCAACCTATCCATTTCCCTTTTTAAATTTTCTAATTTTCCTACTCGATTAAGGGATCTAACATTCCACGCTCCGACCCGTAGAATGCCAGCATTGTCTTTCCTGATGATCACATCCTCCTGAGTAGTCCCCGCCCGGAGATCCGAATGGGGGACTATTTTACCTCCGGAATATTTTACCCGAGAGGATGCCATCATCATATGTTCATACAGTAGAGCTGCATGTCCTCGGGAAAAATAACGGCTGTAGTTTGCCCTTGCTTTCAGCCGTTCGCAGTAACTGTGTGGCAAAGCCACATTAGCTGATGTTACAAGGCCAGCTCAGTCAATCATCCAGACTGTGGCCCCTGTAGCCGGCCGCGGTGGCCGAGGTGACTGAGGCGCTCCAGTCACGGTCAGCACGGCCACTACGGTCGGGGGTTCGAATCCCCCCTCGGGCATGGATATTTGTGCCGTCCTAGTTCGTAAGTAGTTCATAAGTAGTTTGTAAGTTTAGGGGCTGATGACCCCGTAGTTAAGTCCCATAAGCTTAACAAACATTTGAACATTTTTGTGGCCCCTGTAACTACTGAAAAGGAACCACATGTTTGTCTGGCCTCTCCACAAACTACTTATGAACTAGCTAATACTAAGGACGGCACAAATATCCATGCCCGACGGGGGATTCCAACCCCCGACCGTAGTGGCCGTGCAGACCGTGACTGGGGCGCCTCAGTCTTCTCGACCATCGCGTCTGGCCTTTAAAAATCTAAAAATTTCCATAAATTCCCATTTTTTTTTTTCAATCTCCCGGGCCAAAGAGATATTGTGGGCGATATTCCCAACGCATGAGTCCAGTTCCTCCCCAGTGCAGCCCAGGAGGCAGAGGAGATGCAGCGGACGCCAGCCACAGCCACAGCCACAGCCACAGCCAGACTTGTGCAGAGCAGCCGCAGGCGCGCCTAGCGGGCACGGGCGCCAGCGCGGGCAGCGCGTCTTTTGTTCTGATTGCCGCCGAGCAGCCGAGCAGCGCCACCGCCATTTCTGTTCCCTCCCGTCGACGCGAGGCGGCAGCAGAAGGCGATCGGTACGATTCCAGCGCGGTGGCTGTGCAGCGTACAATTCTTCTAACTGTCCAGAAAATTACTTTGTTTCTCCGTGGATCCTGCAAGCCGTAATAAACAGTCTCCGTGAGAAACAGACACCAATTAGGACTAAAAAACTATACGAGATTTTTACATTTTTTTATTATTATTTAACATGCCCCCATTACATGGTAATATTACATGTTTGGTGGTTAGATTCAGGCTATAACATCAGATATTTTTGCAAACACAAGAACAGGACATAAGTTGACAGGGTATACAAAGGAACAAATGATTTTATACATCAGAAAATCTTATTGAATTATTACAAAAATTGTTAAAGTCTATAGTGAATTTATGTATATATTTACTGACGGGCCATCCCCCTCCTCTGTCAGCTTTTTTTTTTTTTTTTTTTTTTTTTTCCTGGGGTGGTTCCTCTCTCTCAGAAGTTGCAGCAGCCGAAAAGAATGTGGTCAATAATTTGGACAGCTCTGCTACATGAGCACGTTCCGTCTTCAATTATTCTCAACGGCTGATAATAGGCTTTCAGTTTCCTATGACCTGTTAACATAGCTGTAAAATTGGGAGTTTAACCATTAAACGTTGTCGGATCGTAGGAAAATACTGTTCAGTACCTCCCCCGTTTTTATGGTTTTTGTCACTCAATGTCCCATTTGTTCCTAAACTCCTCTCGGCACTTGTGGATATTTTGTTGTAACGTATTGATTGTCGTGATCGAGCTGCTCTTATAGCAAGGTTGTCAGCTAGTTCATTTCCCCATATCTCTCGATGTGCCTTAACCCATTAGAAATGCGCTAGCCAGTTGTGTGTCTGCAAACTTCTGATTTTATATCTATTTCTTCAATCAAGAAGTTGTGGTTCTTCGGATTTCGCAAAGAGTCCAAAGTAATCCTGCTGTCGGTGTGAATTACTGCAGTTGTATCAGTAATCGAGAGACTGTTTTTGAACTCAGGACCATTGATGATGGCAAATTGTTCCGCTTGATTGTGGATTAAACCATTTGTAATTACGCACGACTTAACACATTGAAAACGGCAGGGTTCAATACTAATTTTTTACCGAATGATCCGATACAAGAACTATTATTGTAAAAAGATATAAAAAAGCCAAGATCGCTGATCATTAGTTTTTATTTACGACGACCTATTTCGCTGAACTATGTCAGCATCATCTGGTCAAATAAAATATTTTACAAGGCCATAATCTTGTAATGTCAATCAGTTGTTATATAACAATTTACAGTGCATAGGTACACTATGTCATTATAATAAAACATAATTATCACAGTGAGTGACATAAAAATTGATGATAAGTGATCTTGGCTTTTTTATATCTTGTTACAATATTATAAGTGGATCGCCTCCTAGGACGTAAACCAACTCAACAAGAACTATTGTTACTGATTTTTAATTTATACATATAATGGCGATATCAAACAGTATGAAATATAGACTAAAAAGTGCATAATGTTTTTACTAACTACAGTGACTTACACGGCTCGTACTTGTAAACAATGTTCGAAACTACTGCGAAGTTAAAATGTACGAACGTCTGTGAGCCTAAGTCATACCTATGCTGTAGTTTACTGGTAGAGACTCTTTCCTCCAAATTGGACCCTTGTTATTTCCCTATTGGAGGCAATCGGTTTTTAATGACTTAATTAGGCGCATTGTTTTGCCGATTACATTGTAATTCTATCAGAGACAGCAAAGGACCTGGAGGAGTAGTTGAACGGAATTTGTTAACATCGAGTATTGATTTAAGCCTAAGGAAGTCCTTCATGAAGACATTTATATGGAGTGTTGCCTTGTATGGGAGTGAGACATGGACGATAAACAGTGCGGACAGCAAGAGGATTGAGGCTTTTCAAATGTGGTGCTACAGAAGAATGCTGAAGATTAGTTGGGTGGATCGCGTAACTAATGAGGAGATACTGAACAGAATTGGGGAGAAAAGGAATTTCTGGCATACCTTGACTAAAAGAAGGGATAGATTAATAGGACACATTCTTAGACATAAAGGAATTGTGAATTTAGCGTTGGAGGGAAGAGTGTGTGGTAAAAACCGCAGAGAAAGACCAAGAGATGGATACAGTAAGCAGATTCAGACAGATGTAGGTTGCCGTTCTTATGTGGAGATGAAGAGGCTTGCTCAGGATAGGGTATTGTAGAGAGCTGCATCAAACCAGTCTCCGGACTGAAGGCCACAACAACAGCAATATAGAGTCAGGTGGCATACAAATTCGTTCTCCAGTTAGAGGAACACATTTCTTTGAATGAAAAGATATTTTGTCATATGTCGGCAGCTCGTAACGGAATATGTGAAGATAGAGAAACTAAAATGATTCACAGCTAAATAATGTCACAGAACAAAACTGTACTCTCACACTGATAGAAATTTCCCGAGACTAATCTAACAGTGTTACCCTACTTCGTTATTGTCTCATCGAAACGTATATTCCTGAAAGAATGTTAATGTTTGGTTTGAGACGAAATGCTGAGAGTAAAAAGTCTCCCATCCGTTCCACAGAGTTTCCTGTACAACAAACACCATTATTTGTTGCGCAAGAGATGAACAGTGGTAAATGCCGGTTAATCTCTACCCCCTACGAACTTCCATTGTCAACACCGTGAAAACGCCTGTTTTACCTTCTGTTCCCTCAATACAATACGAAAGAGTGTTTCAGGAATCTCGAGCGGAGAGATCACAGTTTGTCATGGCGACGCCGATAAACAGGAGCTTCTCTCGGCTCCTTGTAGCGGCTAACCGTGGTTGACACACACGCTGTAGCCATTATTCACACTTTACATTTTTCTTCTTTCATTGGCCTTCGTGGAATCGCTTTATTGTAGCTGCAGAAACACGGATTTGCGACCTCATGTAAAGCGATCTCGTACTTTATTAAAGTAACAATGAACGTAGGGATGACCTCCGAAGTTACTGGACAAAACAGTGACAGTAAATAGATTTCCGCCATAACTGGCTGCAGTCAGAAAATAACTGTGACAGAATTTTATAAACTGTTGACAGTTGCGAATAAAATCGATCATTAGAGAAACACAGAAATCTGGTAACTCGATAGTACAAAAATACTAGGCTACATTTATCTTTCCGATCGTTAACAAAGAGATAACGTTAACTTATCGACACGAAATCTCGTGGATCGATTTCTCCTTCGGAAGGAACTCTGTGAAGAAATATTCTCTCGTCTGCTTCCACACTGCTTCGAATACTGTGTTTTCCATGTGCAACAGGAAATGGGTAAACTAAACGCAATGCGAGAAATGGTTTTACTTAGTGACAACAGAAGGTTTTGAAATTCCATTCGCAGCTGGCTACAGATTAATGGAAATATATCGATCCCCTCTCTAAATTTGGCTTGAGGGATGGAGAACCAGAGTCAAATATTAAATTAATTAAATGAAAATGCAGTAGGAAAAAACGGAATATTTTACCGTACTTCCGACATGCCCAGTTGAAATTGTAAGAAACAGTTTCAAACTTTGTAGCGAGGATTCCTCCTGCTAACAAACGCAAGAATTGACAATTACTCGATGAAATCCTGTTTTTGTTAGACTGTGACTCATTTACCACTTCCGCTGGATCAGAAGACGAAATATGTTTCGAAGGAAGTTCACTGTTTCCCGGAGATTTACTTCGCAATAAGTCTGATATGGTTAATCAACGTGTACGAAATAACGTCCGTAATATCCCACTTTTACTAAGAATCAGCGTTTATGCTCTGTGACATTTGTTTAATCTAGCAGACTTACCAGTCTAAAAGAGTATACTAACAGCAAAACTTTTGCAGTGACTAGATATTAACATTGTGTCGTCTCTAAACTTCACCATTCGCCCAGTTTTTAGTTTGAGCACCACAAAAAAATCCCGGTTTTCAATACCTGCAGAAAATTTTAAATTTGTCGTTGGTTTTTGCAGTTGTTTGGCTTGAGATCTCTCGTTTCAAAAGTTTGGGCGAGACATCCCTGCTTCATCATTGGACAACATGTAACGTCATTTGAAATAAAACAAGGAAAAATTAGGCCAATTAATGTCGAGGCAGAATTTTGTAAATCGGTTTTTCGTAAAGCATATTTTGCAGCAGTATACTCGATTGATGAATTACGTTATGCCACAGTTAACGTTGAAGTTAACAATACGTTGCTTGTTCGACCCAGAGAGACAATGACAGCGTTATTTTTACATTGAACGTTACTCCTCCATTCTACACCAAGTTATCTGTCTTATTCTTTTTCATTGCGGTTTACTTCTTTAGACAGCAGACGTTAATGTTAAGCAACTGGGAGCGATGGCTGAAGTTTTTTTTTGTTTACTAATTTATTTTATTTTATTTAAATGGCGGAAAGCAACAAGTCCCCAACCATTAGAGGAGAGGCAGACCTCTAAAGCGAAAACGAAAAAAATAAAGTGCTTATCGAAAGAATATTTACATGTCTGAGCAAGTGTTTTATATGCTGGTCAGTCGGTGGTGAGTTTTAGGTACGGTCATGAAGTAATTTATACGGCTGTAAAAATGCTGAGTAACTCACAAATAAATCGAAGGCAATGTTTTAGCGCAATTTTCTACTGAAATTAGATAGTGCAAAACTCGCACAAGAAGATGGAGTCTTTCGTCGTAAACTTGATTCCGTATTCATATTTAAAGCGGCAATAATACAGAAGGCGTCTGACACAAGAATGGCGTCGCGAGGAAGTCGTTTTCACAGTTGCAACGGGCGTCATGAAATAATGAAGTAAAGAGAAATGTGGTTTCCATCATGTTTTCACGGGGAATTTACTTTTCGAGACAGAGCGTAGTAATGAAAAATTTTGTCGTATACGTAAAACTTATTTTCCATAGAAGGAGAGTTGCTAAAAAATTGCAGCCGCACAGTACGACACACAAGCCAGACTTGCTCTGGTAAAATGATGTGGGAGTTTTGTTAATTAATAAATAGGGCTCATCAGTCATATTTCACATTTTCTGCCACGTCAGACACCACAGATACGAGAATACACGGCGACAGTAATAACTTTCCCCCTTGGCACGGTTATTGGCTATTCTTCTACCGTTGGCGGAATGCACAACAAGTTGGCAAATTATTTGCATGTCAGGTTGCGGAAACAGGGTCGCAGACATCGACACCGCGTGTAGCAGCAAGACGGCAATGAGATGGTCCCGAGATAATACGACGTACCGCTTCGTCCATATCTTGAGGAAGTGTCTGCTGCAAGAATGTAGCCGCTAAAAAATTCCTTGGCACTTTATTATTTTCCCTCCATTTTGACTGCTCGTGTAATTCATGCTGTTTTATCACAAAATAATGAAGTGAATTAAGACGTATTAAGATGACCAAATAAGCTTTTGTGATGGCTCGGAAATTTAAGATATGGGTACATACGTTATTTCTTACATTTGACGCATAGTGCAGCGTGTTAGAAGGTATTTCAGTATGGGAAGTCTTTTTTTCTGTAACTGCGTAAAATCAGTCTCGTTGCTTTGTGGTGGCTTGCTTAACAATTAATGCCACTAGGTCGACAGCGCACAGAAATACGGAATCTCCCCCCGTCATTTGTGCTGTCTTATCGTTGATGCCACACAAGAAGAAATAAAAAAATAAAAGTTTGACACAATTCTCACTTCTAATGCCGTCAATGTGAATTAAGTTTCTACTCGATCCTCTACAATATTCCTCCACCACAGGGCTACAATATGTAAAGGACCTTGAGAGATGCGTTGTAAACTATTGCCGGTTACGAACATTATTCATCAGTATAGAATACGAACCTGACAATGTTGTTAAAATTGTCACGGTATTTCTAACACTGCGTTTATCTTTCTGAGCGTTAACTAACAGCCACGGTGGAATGGCCGAGAGCAATAAGGTGCGTTGCTGCGGAGTGCTCGGTTGTTCGCCGTCGGAGGTCCGAGTCCTTCCTCCGACATTTATGTTTGTTTGTGTGTGTGTGTGTGTGTGTGTGTGTGTGTGTGTGTTGCCCTTACCATAGGTTAGTTTCAGTAGTTTGCAAGTCTAGGGACTGAATAACCACAGCAGTTAAGTCCTTTAGATTTGCAAACATTTGAATTTCAACTAACAGACAACACTGACCTATTGTTATGGTGGGTTCTACACGTAATCTAGTGGACCGATTTCTCCTTTTGAAGGAAATGTGTGAATAAATAAACTTTTTTTTTTCCTCCGCACTGCTTCCATTACTGTAAATATTATTCACATCAAACAACAGTTTCAGAGTCAGCCATACTAACTACGAACGTAGTCAACTACGTGAGAATGATGGCTAGCGATGTAGGTAACTGTAATAACACTGAAACTGATTTTAAGTGAGGCCTGTCTCGTTTATAGGCAAGGAACACGATGTTCTGATACTATAGATACGGAATTATGTAGCATGTGCTCTACATATAAAAGTGTAGTAGCATTGACAAAACGATCAACACACGACATGTGGAGAATAAACAACGTTTAGAATACACGGCATGGCCAAGAAGCTCCTACTGAGTCAAATCGCTTTCCTAATCCTGTACGTGCGGTCATGGAAAAAGAAAAATAATATCTATCTTCCGGTATTCTCCTGACGGTACTGGATAATTCATGATCATTATCGTCTCAACATGTTTCTTGTCGATCCGTAAACTAAACACAACGCGATAAATTGTTTTACTTTCTGACAATATTAGGTTCTGAAACTGCACTCGTAGGTACCGTATTGTTGTGTTAGCATTACGCAGGTATTATTCCGTCAAGAGTGTATCAGACACACTCCGGATGTTAAATCAGTGGCTGTCTCTTTGATATATGTTCGAGTGAGATCGTAACAAAGAGTTTCAAGCGCTGTTCAGATGATTCTTTCTCGTAACGAACGATAAAGTTTTCCGGGGATTTCTGTTTTCGTTGGACTGTGACTTATTTAGATTACGCTTTCTCTGGCGAAGAAGTCGAAATATCGGTTTTGGAGGAAGCACTTTGTTTTTCGGAGACTTACTTTGTGTTAGGTGCGATACGATTTATTAAGTTATGCCAAATAACGTCTGTACGGTACTACTTTGGTATAGAATCATTGTTTACGCTCTAGGATTAAACCAGTACAAAGATACGAAAGCATTGTTGAAAGTCTAGGTATGCAAGGAAACATTTGTTTTACAGAAAAACTGGGCAGAGACTTAATCATTAGAATTCTGACGATTAAGAAACCATACCACTCCTACTGTTTTAGATTTGAGCAGTTGAAAGAATCATAGTTTCCAACAAATGCAGTGAACTTAAAATATGTTTGTACTTTGACTGTGAATTAAATATTTTCTCCATTTTCCGCCATAACAGATTGCAGTGTGTAAATGACTGTGACGGAATTTTTTAAACTGTTGGCAGTTGCGAATAAAATCCATCAATACAGAAACACAGTAATCTGGTAACTTAATAGTGCCAAAACTACTACGCTACACTTATCTTTTCGGTCGTTAACTTAAAAAAGAAAACACTAACTTATCGATACGTAATCTCGTGAATCGATTTCTCCTTTGGAAGGAACTCTGTTACTAAGTATTCCGGCATCTGCTTCCACACAGCTTCGAATACTGATTACGTGTTTTCCATGTGTAACAGGAAATGGGAAAACTAAACGCAATGTGAGAAATGCTTTTACTTGGTGACTACAGGAGGTTTCGAAATTCCATTTGTAGCTGGCTACAGATTAATGGAAATCTATCTAACCCCTCTCTAAAGTTTGCTTGAGGGGAGGAGAAACAGAGTCGGATAAAAATTCGATTAATTGAAAATTTAGTAGAAAAAGACCTGAATATATTATCATACTTCCGACATGCCCAGGTGAAATTGAAAGAAACAGTTTCAAATTTTGTATCGTGGATTCCTCCTGCTAACAAACGCAAGAATTAACAATTACTCGATGAAATCCTGTTTTTGTTGGACTTGCGACTCATTTAGATTACCACTTCCGCTGGATCAGAAGACGAAATATGTTTCGAAGGAAGTTCACTGTTTCCCCGAGATTTACTTCGCAATATGTCTGATATGGTTATTTAATGTGTAGGAAATATCTGTTTCGAAAATAGTACATTGTTTCACTGAGAATTACTTCGCAATACGTGTGATATGGTTAATTAAAAAAAGTTCAAATGTGTGTGAGGTCCTATGCGATCAAAATTCGTGGTCATCAGTCGCTAGACTTACACACTAATCACTTGACTAAAACTAACTTACGCTAAGGACAACACAAACATCCACGCCTGAGGGAGGATTCGAACCCCCGACCGCAGCGGCCGTGTAGACTGTGGCTGGCGCGCCGCAGACCGCTCGGCCAAAGTAGCCGGCTGATATGGTTAATTGATGTGTACGAAATAGCGTTTGTAATGTCCGACTTCTACACAGAATTAGCGTTTATATTCTGTGACATCTGTAGCGGAAGCACCAAGGCAGTTTTAAATGTTATACTATGCAATAAACGTTTGTTATTGAGAAAACTTTTGCAGTGACTAAATATTAACATTCTGTCATCTCTGAACTTCATCATTCGCTCTGTTGAGCACTATGAAAAAATCCCAGTTTTCAATAGCTGCAGGAAATTTGAAATATTTCGTTAGTTCGTGAAATATTTTTGCTCGAGATCTCTCGTTTCACATGAATGCTTCATCATTGGGCAACATGTAACGTCATTTGAGATAAAGGAAGGAAAAGTTAGGCCAATTAATGCCGAGGCAGGGCAGAATTTTGTAAATCGGTTTAACGTAAAGCACATGTTGCCGCAGTATGCTCGAATGATGAATTATGTTTGACATAATGTATGCCACAGTCAACGTGAAAGTTAACAATACGTTGCTTCTTCGACCCAGAGAGACAATGAAAGCATAATGTTTTTACATTTTACGTTCCTCCTCCATTCTACACCAAGTTATCTACGAAAACGAATAACAATACTCGGACCTATTATTAAACAAAAATATTACTCTTTTTGATTGCGGTTTACTTCTGTATACAGCAAACGTTAATGTTAAGCAACTGGGAGGGAGGGCGGAAGTATTTTATTTATTTGAGTATTTTATTTATTCATTCATTTATTTTTTTAATGGAACAAAACACATAGTTTCCGTTACTCATATTTAGAGCGGCAATAATACAGAGAGCTTCTGGCGCAAGAATGGCGTCGCAAGGAAGTCGTTTTCACAGTTGCAACGGACGTTATGAAATAATGAAGTAAAGAGAATTGTGGTTTCGATCAAGTTTTCATGGAAAATTTAACTTTCGAGACAGAGCGTAGAAGTTTGTATAAAATCCTACTCTTCGTGTTGGGGCAGTGTTGACAGAATTCGTCGCAACAGCCCGACGTGAAAGGCGCGTTTAAAGGAGAGTGTGAACAGCGAACGTAATTACTGTTGCCGCCTTCGCGCTTTGTTTTTGCCTCATATACACGTAAACTCACGAGACTGTCATGGGAACAAATATTGACAGTAAATAGATCCCGTTTTCTCCACACAGCTTCCGTGAATAACTTTTCCATTATTCAGTTGTGGACACGGAAACATGTACGTAATGGCGACCGTGGGTTCATCCCCTCTAACAGTCAGTGTCAAGTACGCAGAATTGTGCGTTAATTGCATTCCCCTCATAACAAAACTGCTCATTTTAACAGACTGTACGTCTGATGCTGATTAAATCTATTACTGATTAAGGTTCTGGGAAGCAATGTGATTTTTGAAGAATGATCAGCTGTCACGACAGCTCAGTAATGGAAACAACTTGTCGTTAATTTTCCTAAAATGCTGGAATACCGATAATGGCGTCAAAATTGCAGCCACAGAGTACGAAACTCGTTAGATTTGCCTTCGTACTGAATGTGCTCCCAACTTCATGCCTTAAAATATATCTCATTTCTTCTCATTAGATGCCAAACTAAAATTGGCTTAAAAACTGTTCGCCAGTTTTCTGATATTATCGGAAACAGCGCTACGCTGTATTTTCCTCGTTCTGTTTCTTAGACCCTGCCGATATGGCGGTTCATCGTCCTTCTTTAGCTACTTTTTTGTTTGCTATGCAACCATTATTTTTAGACAAAAATAAATAGTTAACTCTGGGGAAGAGACGTTCTTCCGTTGGGAGAAAGCGCATAAAAACGCCGAATTATTTCCATTTAAATTTCTGAAAACAGATGGCAGACATCGATACCTCGTGTAACAGCAAGACGGCAGTGAGATGGTCCCGAGATAATACGATGTACCGCTTCGTCCGAATATCTGATGTAACGCTGCGAGAATACAGGAAGTGTCTGCTGCAAGAATGTAGCCGCTAAAAAATTCCTTCACAGTTGGTCTGGCTGCACCTTACTATTTTCTCTACAGTTTGACTGCTCCTGTAACTCATGCTGTTTAATAACATCATAATGAAGTGAGGAAATGTGTAATTATAACGCATTAAGATGACCAAATTTCGCCGCGGTGGAGTAGCCGAGCGGTCTAAAGCGTCTCACTGCGGAGCGCGCGGTTGCTCGCCGTGGAGGTTCGAGTCCTCCCTGGGGCATGGGTGTGTGTGTTTGTCCGTAGGTTAGTTTACATAGATTTAAGTAGTTTGTAAGCTACGGACTGATGACCACGCAGTTTGGTCCGATAGATTTACAAACATTTGAACATTTTTGACCAAATTTCCAGGCAGAGCGTAGTAATGAAAAATTTTGTCGTATACGTAGTTATTTCTCATAGAAGGAGAGTGGCTAAAAAATTGCAGCCGCACAGTATGACACACAAGCCAGACTTGCCCTCGCACTGAATAAGCTTCGAACCTCATACCGCAAACTGTGTCTCATCAAGTTCTTCTCTTTGAATGACGACCTGAAATTGGCTTACAACTATTCGCCTGTTTCTCTGATTTTTCTGAATATACCGTACACGATATTTTTCCCTTTCTGTTTCTCATAAACTAACGGATAAGGCTGTTTGCTATTGTTCACTTTTTATTTATATTTTTCTGCTGTATGCTAAATAACTACAACGATTATTTTTAGCGTCGCTACTTGCAATACTTAGCACACAGAATATTGAAGCACCAATGGACAAAAATATATAGTTCGCTCTGGTAAAGTGATGTGGGTGTTTTGTTAATTAATAAATAGGGCTCATCAGTCATGTTTCACATTTTCTGCCACGTCAGACACCACAGATACGAGAATACACGGCGACAGTAATAACTTTCCCCAGTAGCACGGTTATTGGCTATTCTTCTACCGTTGGCGGAATGCACAACAAGTTGGCGATTTATTTGCATGTCAGGTTGCGGAAACAGGGTCGCAGACATCGACACCTCGTGTAGCAGCAAGACGGCAATGAGATGGTCCCGAGACAATACGACGTACCGCTTCGTCCATATCTTGCGGAAGTGTCTGCTGCAAGAATGTAGCCGCTAAAAAATTCCTTCACAGTTCGTTTGGCGGCACTTTATTATTTTCCCTCCATTTTGACTGCTCGTGTAACTCATGCTGTTTTATCACAAAATAATTAAGTGAATTAAGACGTATTAAGATGACCAAATAAGCTTTTGTGATGGCTCGGAAATTTAAGATACGTTATTTCTTACATTTGACGCATAGTGCAGCGTATTAAAAGGTATTTCAGTATGGGAAGTCTTTCAATAACCATGCGATTACATGAATTAACACCTTTTTTTCTGTAACTACGTAAAATCAGTCTGTGTCGTTGCTTTGTGGTGGCTTGCTTAACAATTAATGCGACAAGATCGACAGCACACAGAAATGCGGAATTCTCTCCGTCATTTTTGCTGTCTTATCGTTGATGCCACACAGGAAGAAATAAAAAATAAAAGTTGACACAATTCTCACTTCTAATTCCGTGAATTAAGATTCTACTCGATCCTCTATATTATTCCTCCACCACAGGGCTGCAATATGTAAAGGACCTTGAGAGATGCATTGTAAACTATTGCCGGTTACGAACATTATTCATCAGCATAGAATAGGAACCTGATAATGTTAAAAATGGTCACGGTTTTTCTATCACTGCATTTATCTTTCTGAGCGTTAACTAACGGCCACGGTGGAATGGCCGAGCGCGCTAAGGCGCGTTGCTGCGGAGTGCTCGGTTGTTCGCCGTCGGAGGTTCGAGTCCTTCCACCGACATGTATGTTTGTGTGTGTGTGCGTGTGTGTTGCCCTTACCATAAGTTAGTTTCAGTAGTTTGCAAGTCTAGGAACTGAATAACCACAGCAGTTAAGTCCTTTAGATTTGCAAACATTTGAATTTGAACTAACATACAACACTGACCCTTTTGTTATGGTGGCTTCTACACGTAATCTAGTTGACCGATTTCTCCTTTTGAAGGAAATGTGTGAATAAATAAACTTTCCTTTTCTTCCACACACCTTCCATTACTGTAAATATTATTCACGTGAAACAGCAATTTCAGAGTCAGCCATACTGACTACGAATGTAGTCCAAAACGTGCGAATGATGGCTAGCGATGTAGGTAACTTGGATAATACTGAAACTGATTTTAAGTGAGGCCTGTAAGGAGATCATTATGATCTCAACATGTTTCTTGTCGATCCGTAAACTGCACCCAATGCGAGAAATTGTTTTACTTTCTGACAACATGAGGTTTTGAAACTGAACTCGTAGTTTCCGTATTTGTTCTGTTAGCATTACGCAGGTATTATTCCGCCATACATGTATAAGAAACACTTCGGATATAAATCAGTGAATGTCTCTTTAACATTTGTTAAAGAGATTCAAGAGCTGTACAGATGATTCTTTCTCGTAACGAACGACGAATTTTTCGGGAATTTTTTTTTTTTTTCAAATGTTCAAATGTTTGTTAAGCTTATGGGACTTAACTACGGGGTGATCAGTCCCTAAACTTACAAACTACTTAGGAACTACTTACGAATTAGGACGGCCCAAATATTAATGCCCGAGGGGGGATTCGAACCCCCGACCGTATTGGCCGTGCAGATCGTGAATGGAACGCCTCAGTCCCCTCGGCCACCGCGAGGGGGGGGGGCTGTGACTTACTTAGATTATGCTTTCTCTGGCGAAGAGGTCTAAATATCGAATTCGGAGAAAGCATTATGTTTTTACCTTTAAGCTAGGTGCGATTTCATTTATTAAGTTATGCCACTAACGTCTGTAACGTACTACTTTGATATATAATCAGCGTTTACGCACTGAGATAAAACCAGTACAGGGGTACGAAAGCATTGTTGAAAGTCTAAGTATGCAAGGAATCGTTTGTTTTAGAGAAAAATTTAGCAGAGACTTAAACATTAGAATTCTGACGTTTAAAAAACTATACCAATCCTACAGTTTTAAGTTTGAGCAGTTCAAAGAATCATAGTTTTCAACAAATGCGGTAAAGTTAATACATGTTTGTAGTTTTCCTATGAATTAAATTTTTTCTCCATTTCCGCCATAACGGGTTGCAGTGTTTAAATGACTGTGATAGAATTTTTTAGACTGTTGGCAGTTGCGAATAAAATCCATCAATATAGAAACACAGTAATCTGGTAACTTAATAGTGCCAAAGCTACTACGCTACATTTATCTTTTCGATCGTTAACTAAAAGATAACACTAACTTATCGATACGTAATCTCGTGAATCGATTTCTCCTTTGGAAGGAACTCTGTTAATAAATATTTCGGCATCTGCTTCCACACAGCTTCGAATACTGATTATGTATTTTCCATGTGTAACAGGAAATGGATAAACTAAACGCAATGTGATAAATGCTTTTACTTAGTGACAACAGGAGGTTTTGAAATTCCATTCGTAGCTGGCTACAGATGAATGGAAATCTATCGATCCCCTCTCTATATTTTGCTTCAGGGGAGGTGAAAGAGAATCAGATAAAAAATCGATTAACTGAAAATGCAGTAGAAAAATACCTGAATATTATCATACTTCCGACATGCCCAGGTGAAATTGTAAGAAACAGTTTCAAACTTTGTATCGTGAATTCCTCCTGCTAACAAACGCAAGAATTAGCAATTACTCGATGAAATCCCGTTTTTGTTGGACTGTGACTCATTTAGATTACCAGACGAAATTAGATCAGAAGACGAAATAATTAATGTGTACGAAATAACGTCCGTAATGTCCGACTTTTACACAGATTCAGCGTTTACGCTCTTTGACATATGTTTAATCTAGCAGACGTACCAAAGCAGTCTCAAAGAGTATACTATACAGCAAAACTTTTGCAATGACTAAATATTCACATTCTGTCGTCTCTAAACTTCATTATTCGCCCAGTTGAGCACTGTGAAAAATCCCGGTTTTCAATACCTGAAGGAAATTTGGGCTTTGTCGTTAGTTTATGCAGTTGTTTGCCTTGAGTTCTCTCGTTCAACATCATTGGACAGCATGTAACGTCATTTGAAATAAAACAAGGAAAAGTTACGCAAATTAATTTCGAGGCAGAAAAGAATAATTTTGTAAATCGGTTTTTCGTAAAGCACAGTTTGCAGCAGTATACTCGAGTGATGAATTACGTTTGACATAATGTATGCCACATTTAATGTTGCTTCTTCGACCCAGAGAGAGAATGAAAGCATTATCTTTAGATTTAATGTTCGTGCTCCATTCTACACCAAGTTAACTACGGAAACGTATCATAATACTTTGACCTATCATTAAACTGAAGTGTTATACTTTTTGATTGCGGTTTACTTCTTCAGACACCAGACCCGGGAACTCAACACTATGCGAGAAATAGTTTTACTTAGAATTTAAAAGATGTCTGTATTTTGTCTGTCAAGTAAATTTTTACTCCAACACTATCCGCCGTAACGTTTGGCATTTGCGAACGAAATCCATCAACACAGAAACCAGAAATCTGGTAACTTAATACTGCCAAAAATACCACATTTATCTTTCCGATTGTTAAGTGAGAGGTAACCCAGCCTTATTACATCTGCTTGAGGGGAGGAAGGTCAAATAAAAAATTAATTCAATGAAAATGGCGTTAGAAAAAAAGCCGGATATTGCATCGTAATTTCGACATGCCCAGGTGGAATTGTGAGAAACAGTTTGAAACGTTGTATGGATGATTCCTTCCGGTAAGAAAGGAAGAATAAACAATTAGTCGGTGAAGTCCTGTTTTGTTGGGCTGTGATTCATTATCAGAAGACGAAATATTTGTTTCGATTGAAGTACGCTGTTTTCCGGAGATTTACTCTGCAGTACGTGTGGTATGATTAATTAATGCGTACGAAATAACGCCCGTAATGTCCGACAGAATCATCGTTTATACTCTGTGACATTTGTTTCATCTAGCAGAGGTACCGAAGCAGTTTCAAATAGTATACTATACAACAAAACGTTGGTGGGTGAGAAAACTTTTGCAGTGACTAAATATTAACATTCTGTCGAGTCTAAAGTTCATCATTCGCCCAGTTTTCAGTTTGGACACCTACGAAAAGTCTCGGTTTTCAATACCGGCAGGAAATTTGATATTTGTTGTTAGTTTGTGCAGTGATTTGACTTGGGATCTCTCGTTGCACAAGAATGGTCAAGATATTCTTACTTCGTAATGAGCAACATGTAACGTCATTTGACATAAAGCAAGGAAAAGTTAGGCCAATTTTGCCGGGGCAGAACAATTTTGTATATCGATGCTTCGTAAAGCACATTTTGCAGCAGTATGCTCGACTACTGAATTTCGATTGATATAATATATGCCACAGTCAACGTAAAAGTTATAAACACGTTGCTTCTTCAACCCAGAATGGTCAAGATATTCTTACTTCGTAATGAGCAACATGTAATGTCATTTGACAAAAGCAAGGAAAAGTTAGGCCAATTTTGCCGGGGCAGAACAATTTTGTATATCGATGTTTCGTAAAGCACATTTTGTAGTAGTATGCTCGAGTATTGAATTTCGATTTATATAATGTATGCCACAGGCGACGTAAAAGTTAACAACACTTTGCTTCTTCAACCCAGAGAGACAATGAAAGCATTATTTTTACATTTATGGTTCCTCCTCCATTCTACACCAAGTTATCTACGAAAACGTATAACAATAATTAGACGTATTATTAAAGAGTTATGTTACTTTTCAATTGCATTTTACTTATTTAGATAGGAGACGTTAATGTTAAGCAACTGAGAGGGAAGGCGGAATTTTGTTCATTTTTATTTATTTACCTATTTTATTTTATACTTTTAAATGGAGGAGGACACTAAGTTCCCAATCGGTGGCGTCGTTCAGAGGAGAGGCAGACCGTCAAAGCAAAAACCAGAAAAAAAGTGCTTATCTGAAGAATATTTACACGTCTGAGCAAGTTTTTTGTATGCTGGTCAGTCGGTGGAACCGTCATGACGTAATTGATACGGCTGTAGAAATGCTGAACAACAAACAAATAAAGCGAAGGCAATGTTTTAGCGAAATTTTCTACTCAAATCAGATACTGTAAAACACGCTGTTAAGTCCCATAAGCTTTACAAACATTTGAATTTCATTTGTTTTGCAATGATTTAGTGTCATGTTCTACACAACTCAAAGAGTATAAAACTCACAAAACAGAATGGAGTCTTTCGTCGTAAACTTTTTTCCGCATTCATATTTAAAGCGGCAACACTACAGAGAGCGTCTGACACAAGAATGGCGTCGCGAGGAAGTCGTTTTCAGAGTTGCAACGGACGTTATAAAATAATGAAGTAAAGAGAGATGCGGTTCACATCATGTTTTCATGCAGAAATTATCTTTCGAGACAGAGCGTAGAAATAACATATTTAGAGGCATACATAAAACTTCTTTTTTAGCTACTTCTTTGTTGTTTTTCAGTTTATTTGACCTGTCTGCTGTACTCGTCTCTAATGACCATGCTGTCGTCGGGACGTAAAACCCTTCCTTCCTTCTGTTTGCTATGCAACCATTATTTTTAGACAGAAATAAATAGTTAACTCTTGGGAAAAGACGTGGGTGTTCTGGTAATGAAAAAATAGCGTCCATCAGTCTTTTTTTTATTTTTCTGCAATGTGAGACGCCACAGATACAAAAATACACGTCTGCAACAATGACGTTCATCGGAATTACGGCTGTTGTTCCTCCGTTGGTAGAATGCGCGGAAAATCGGCGAATTATTTCCATTTAAATTTCTGAAAACAGAGGGCAGACATCGATACCTCGTGTAGCAGCAAGACGGCAGTGAGATGTTCCCGAGAAAATACCACTTACCCTTCGTCCATATCTTGATTTCTTATTCAAAAGCGATGATGCAAGACTGCAGGGATTCTGTCTTAAGAATACAGTCGCTAGAAAAGTCCCTTCACAGTTGGTTTGGTGGCACTTTATTATTTTCCCTCCATTTTGATTGTTCGTGTATCTCATGCTGTCTGATCACAAAAGAATGAAGTTCGATCTATATACGATGTATTAAGATGACCTAATCAGCTTTCGAGCGGGCTCGAAGATTTAAGATATAGGTACATACGTTATTTATGAAATTTGACGCATAGTGCAGCATGTTAAAAGGTATTTCAGTGTGCGAAGTCTTTGAATAACCATGCGATTCCTGCCGTTACATGAATTAACACCTTTTTTTCTGTAACTACGTAAAATCAGTCAAATATCTTTGCTTTTTGGAGGCTCGCTTAACAATTATTGTCGGCACTGCAAGTGTTTTGTGATGCCTTATCGTTGATGACATAAGCGAAGAAATAGAAAAGTAATTCTTATTTCTACTGTCACCTGATATGTCAATAACTTTCGCCAACCAGGTGATCACACGCCTTGAGGAGAATCTGCAACGTTCAGAATACACGGTATGGCTAGTTAGCTTCTACAGAGTCAATACACTTTCTTACTCCCGTACGTGGGATCAGGGAATATTTCGTCCGTAGCAAACGATTGTGTACGACCGGCTTACGACTGAAATTGAAAGTAGGTGTGACGGCTTACAAATTAACGAACCATCGTATGGTGATCTGCGAGAATTTGGATTCTAGAAATTTAGAATACCAGCGTTTGTGTTCCTGTCTTTATCCTTCGCTTCAGCCACAATAACGTAGTTCAAATCAATCACACATTTTTACCAGGGATGGATGCTGTAAGGAGAAATAGGAATCTTACTTATTTTCCGGTTTTCTCTTGCGGTTCTTGATATTTCTCGAATATTTCTAGTTGAACCTGTTTCGTGTCATTATGGAAACTAAACGCAACGCCAGAAACAGTTTCACTTCCTGAAACGTGACGTTTTGAAGTTGCGTCAGTAGCTATTGTATTAGTTGTGTCGTCACTATGCTTGTTTTAACCGCGTTAGCCCTGCATCACCAACACTCATTAAGTTATACGAAGCAACGTCTGTAACGTTCGACTATGGCAGAGAATCAGCGTCTATGCTCTGATATTAACCCAGGCGAGATACGAAAGCTATGTTGATTAAAAAAAGAAAAAAGTAAATAAATTAATAAATAAATTGGTAGAGAGTTCAACACCAACATTCTGTCGCCTCAAAAATCTTGCCGTTCTTACAGTTTTAGATTTCAGCAGTAAGAAAAAGTCTAGTTTTCAACAAATGCAGGTAATTTGATATATGTTTGTAGTTAGTCTGCGATTGAATTTTTACGCCAACACATTCCGCCAGAAAGGGTCTGCAGTGTGTAAATGACTGTGACAGAACGTTTTAAACTGTTGGCAGTTACGAGTAGAAACCAATACAGAGACACTGCAGTCTGGTAACTTAAGAGTGACACAAACACTGCATTTAGCTGTCCGACTGTTAACTACGAGATAACACCTATTTACTATGTCTACGATATGTAATCTCATGACTCGATTTCTCATTTGGAAGAAAATCTGTGAATAAATAGATTCTCATTTGCTTCCACACTGCTTCCGTTACTGTAAGCAGCTATGTTACTGTTAATAACTATATTGCTGTGTTTTCCATGTGAAACGAGAAATGGGTAAACCAAATGCAATGTGAGGAATGGGTGTACTTAGAGATAACAGGAGGTTTTGAAATTCCGTCCGTAGCAGGCTACAGATTAATAATAATCTATCGAGACAGTTTGCTTGAGAGTAGGAAAAGTATAGCGAAATAATAAATTAATTTAATAAAAATGCGGTTGAAAAAAAAACTGCAATTTTCTATCGACAGTCCGACATGACCAGGTGAAATGGTGAGAAACACTTTCAAACGCTGTACTGACGATTCCGTCTGCTAACAAACGCAAGAATTAAAAGTTACACCATGAATTCCTGTTTTGCTGCACTCTGACTCATTATCAGAAGACGAAATATCTGTTTTAAAGGAAGTACACTGTTTTCTGAAGATTTACTCTGCAATACGTGTGATAAGGTTAACGTCCGTAATGTCCGACTTTTACACAGAATTTGCGTTTATGCTCTGTGACATTTGTTTCTTCCAGCGTAGGTACTAAATCAGTTTCGAAAAGTATACTATACGACAAAACGTTGGTTGTTGGGAAAACTTTGGTAGTGACATAAATATTTTGTCGTCTGTAAATCATAACATTAGCCCAGTTTTATGTTTGAGTACCATTAAAAATTCCTAGTTTTTAACACTAGCAGGAAATGTGAAATTTGTTGTTAGGTTGTGCAGTGATTTGACTTGTGATCTCTCGTTTCACAAGAATGTTCGAGATTTCAAACCTCACCCCAGGGGAACATGTAACGACTCTTGAGATAGCACAAGGAAAAGTTAGGCTAATTAATGAAGAAGAAGAATAGGATTTCAGAAATCTGTTTTTGGTAAAGCATATTTCATAGCAGTATGCTCGAGTCGAGTGATGAATTACGTTTTACATAACCTATGCCATAGTGAACGCGAAAGATAACAATACGTTCCTTCTTCGACCCAGAGAAACACAGTATTACTGTTACATTTAACGTTCCTCCTCCCTTCTACAACAAGTTATCTGCGAAAACATATAACAAATAAATAAATAGAAGAAATTACTCTTTTTGATTGGGTTTCACATCTACCGACAACTGGGAGCGATGGCGGAAGTAAATTTATTAATGGAGCCATTCTGCAGCAGCTTTCAGACCTTCAAAGCGGAAACCAGAAACATCAAGTCGCTGTGTGAAGAATGTTCACACGTCTGATAGTTTTATATGCAGGTTATTCGGTGGTTAGTTTTAGGTTCCGCCTATGACGTAATTGATACTGCTGTAAAAAAATAATGTAGAAATGAAGAGAAGGAATTGATGTAGAGTTATTTTCTACTCGTCTTAAATACTATAAAACTCGCAAAACAGTACGGAGGCATTCGTCCTAAAGTTGTCTGGTTGTTCAGATTTGAGGCGGCAAGAATACAGAGAGCGTGGGACGCTAGAATGGCGTCGCGAGGAAATCGTGTGGCAGTTGCAACGGACGTCTAGGCCGAGAGCAGTTTTCGCTCCGTATTTTGAATTGCTTGTGTGTATCAGGCTGTCGAATTATAAAATAATAAAGTGAAGATTAACGTACTTTCCATCATGTTTCCATGAAAAATTTAGCTTCCGAGACAGAGCGTAGAAATCACAGAGTTAGTGGAATACACAAAATTTATTTTTGCATCAGAGAGTCGAGTTGCTGGCTTTCCGTATCTTTTGTTGCGTATCGTTTCGAGAACTAGCGTCTGTCCTTTCTGTGGTGTCGCACAAGTCCAAAGTGCGCGCCACCTACTTTCGCCGCGCGCCGCCATGCACGCACGGCGCGGCGTTCTGACGACGACAGCCACGAGCGCCCTCTGCTGGAACTCCGCTCGTGGCCACGACTGAACGACATCGTTCACTTGGGACTGAGATAGGAACCAGTTAGGACCTTCGGAATCAGATAGGCACCAGTGAAGACTTGGCTATCGTACAGGCACTAGGCAGGTCTCTAACAACTATGTATCAGCATTCTGCAGTACCATGTAAAAGTTAAGTATTGTATAAATTCTGTGCAATATATATCTCATTCTAATTTACTCTAGTGTTTCTAGTTTCTGGCTGCTCCCCTCCGTACCTGCACCAGAGTGCTATCTTTATTCCTGTGTCGGTCTCAATCCACTCGGCCACCGACACCTACGACGGAAACGAGACACAAAACCGGCGACGAGGCAGGGACACAAAACTTTCCTTTACTAACAGTATTTCCCTTTAAAGACATTTCAGGTGTAAAGTATGTTCTCGTGATAAATGTGCAGTACAGTTTGTACAAAAGCCTACTCTTACGTTTGGGACAGTTTTGGCAGAATTCGTGGCAGCAGTGCAGACGTGAAAGGTACGTTTAAAGGAGAGTGTGAACAGCCTTGTAGTTTATCGTCACACTGGTGGCATAATACACAACTGTTCCCGCCTTTGCACATTTTTTTGCCTCATACACGTAAATTTAAGAGACTCTATTTTTCACGGGAACAAATATTGACAGTAAATAGATTCCGTTTCGTTCCACACAGTTTCCATTACTGCCTTCACCATTTGCCAGTTGTGACGACGGAAACAAACAATGCTAATTGCGGGTCCATCCCCAGTAACAGTCGGTGGCAACACCGCAGAATTGTGCATTATTTTCATCCCCCTCGAAACAAAACTGCAGAGGGTTTCGCCGAATTAAGTTTCTTAACCCTCGATCAGTCGCGCATTTTCATGGTGCAGGAGCAGTCGCGCGGCGCACTAAGTGCGCCACGTATGTTGACTCAGTTCTATTACACTTTTCACATGAACTCATGACAGTACTAATGTTTATAGTTAATTTTCTAAAAGGTAGATGTACTGTCACTCACTCCGGTATTAATAGTATCGAAATATTACACATTTTTAGCTAATTAATACGAATTTACTTCGACACCACAATTCCAAATACTACATGTCTAATCAAGAAATATGTATATAATATTTATCACTTTCATTGCAAAAAAATGGTTAATTATTTAATGTAACAGTTAATGGCACTTATTATTAACGTAGATGAAAATCTAAGAATTTAAATCATACAATTTAACTGACAAAAGATTATGTTTTACTATCAGCTTTGAAAACAAATATGTTCGTACTGAATGTCTACTGAAATGTTGTTGTAACAGCTTACAGACAGCCCAACTCAGTAATTTCATAAAGGTCAAGGATCATATCTCTTGACTTCTGAGTCTGTAGTTGCAACATGACACTTTTCACACGAGTAACTAATAATCACATGCTTCCTGCAAACAAAACTCTTACATGAATCACACTTTATTGTTGTGTTAACATTCTTGGCTCTTCCACAAATAATACACCGTCCTCGTTTGTTACAAGAAGGTTGCACAAGTTGCTCAGATGTTGTCTGGTACCTTTGAAGGAACAGCGAAATATCCTTAGGAAGGCTTGGAATTTTGGCCCTATCTACTAGATGTGCTTTCATGAGATCATAGGCCAAATTCTTTAGAAAAATCCTTCTTGATACCTTATGATTTTGTCCATTCGAATAAAATAGGATCTGGGCGTTGATGCCCGCAATGTCCATTAGGGCGAAAAAGATTACCAAGGGTGATCTTCTCGTAATACGAGCCACAGAATATGTGCCGCACATCTGGTCGACTATATCAATGCCACTCTTCGTGGCATTATAATGTAACACATTATCAGGCTTACATGAATCTTCATCAGTAGTACCTGAATCATGCATAGTTGACAGCAACAGAACCGCCTTATTCTTCTTTGGCACATACGAAACCAATGTCATATCTTTATTATACCCGAAAAGGGACGAACCTGGTACTCGATCTTTCCTAGGCAAAAATTCCAAGGAAATTTCTCGTTTATTTTTTCTCAGTGTCCAAATACATGTAAGCTTCTTCTGTAATAGTGATATGACCAAGGTACAACTTGTGTACCAAATGTCGATTGTTATATTTCTGTTCGATCATTCTATATGACTCACTAGCCTGTGAACTATTACTGAAGCTGAAATGGAGACTGCGTAAGATCCTTCAGATTGCTTTCCACAATATACCTTGAAGTTGCTTGTAAAAAATGTTTTCGCATCACATAGTACGAATATTTTCATGCCATATTTGGCAGGTTTATGGGAATATATTGTACAAATCCACATCGTCCCCGAAAAGCTTGAAGTTTTTCGTCAATGATTACAAACTCACTAAGATTGTACTTACTTTTACAATTGGTGATAAACTCTTCCAAAATGAAGCGTACTGCAGCCAACTTATCAAATTTTCTTCTCTCTGCTGTAGTTGTTTTATCATCAAAACGTATACAATGTAGCAAGAGCAGGAATCGCCTTTAGCTAATCACAGCTCTTGCAATCTAGATTCCTGATCCATCGGTATTCCACATCTCCATTACATTCGAATGATTAGCTTTCTTTATTCCGAAAAGATAAAGTAAACCAACTAGTGCCAGTAATTCAGTTCTCGTCGTTTTTTTTTTTTTTTTTTTATCTCTTTCTCTTTGATAATCAGGTATGAGCTCAATGTATTTGTTTGTGTAATGTACAATTATATCAATCATTTCCATGCTAATTATCTTACTGAATCCAGATATCTCGGTTGTTACATCCCTAGCAATAGCCTTTGGTCCTGGAAATGTTTTTACAATATTTTTACTTCTGGCTTCGCTTTTGGCTGTGCTCACTACTTTCATCCACATAGTGTTTTGTCCTTCCCCGCGGACCAATCACCAGTACAACGTGACTGACAGTTACTGTCTTCATTTCCATCAAACTCGTACTCTTGTTCACTTTCAGTGTTATGGTCACTTTGAGCAATTACCTATTCTTCATCATTTGTGTCATCATCCGACTTACTGTCTACATCTTTCAAAAAATCTGGATCTTCATTCAAGAACCACTCGAGTTCCTCGCTGGCTACACGCTTCCTGGCCCTAAAATAAAGTATTCTCATGAAAACGGACCATAGGAATAACGCAACTGGAATACAACACTAGGTTTGATGAAGTATAAAAATACTTACATGACCAGTCGCGCGGCGCGCTGAGTGCGCCAGTTACGACAACGCTTCACAAATTCTCCTGTTAAGAATTTTCTTGGGCTCCGACAATTATCAGACTGCACACAACAATAGTGAGGATGACAATGGAGGAATAGCTAGAGTTTCAAACGTCTCCATTGTTACCAACATAACGAAAACCATGTTTATTTAACTATGACGCACTCAGTGCGCCAGCGCGACCGCTGGAGGGTTAAAATGCTCGAATAGCGTTGATGTCGCTAAAATTGTAGCCACTTAATACGACACTCAAGTTAGATACGCCTACGTACTGAATGTGCTTCCAACTCCGTGCCTTAAACTATATCGGATCCCTTCTCACTGAATGCCAACCTAAAATTGGCTTACAACTGTTCGCCAGTTGTCTGATACTTTCGGAAACCCGTATTTTCCCCATTTGTTTCTCATAGACCCTACCGTTGTGGCGGTTCACCTCCATGCCGATTTTTTTTTCTTTTGCTACTTTTCAGTTTATTTGACCTGTCTGATGTTCGCTAAATAACTGCAACGCCTATTTATAGAAAGAAATTTTTTTTTTATCCCCCCTCGGGCACGGATATTTGTGCCGTCCTTAGTTGTAGGTAGTTCATGTGTAGTTTGTAAGTTTAGGGACTGATGACCCAGTAGTTAAGTTCCTTAAGCTTATCAAACATTTGAAAGAAATTTTTAACTTGTTGTTAGTTTCTGCAGTGATTTGGCTTGAGATCTCTCATTTCAGAAGAATAGTTGAGACATTCCTACTTCATTTTGGGCAACGTGTAACAACTTTGACGATAATGCAGGGGAAAGGTTAGGCCAATTAATGACAAAACAGAACAGAATTTTGGAAATCGGATGTTCGTAAAGCGCATTATGGAGCAGTGATGCTCGGGTGATGAATTACGTTTGATATAATCTATGACAAGGTCAAGGTGAAACTCAACAACGTGCTCCTTCATCGACCCAGATAGACAGTCAAAGTACTATTATTATTTTTAAGTGTAACGTTCCTCCTCGAATCTACAACAAGTTATCTACGAAAACGTGTAATAAATAAACAACAGAAATTAGTCTCTTTGACTGCGATTTACTGCTTCCGACAACAGACGTTATTGTTAAGAAACAATTCTCATTTCTACTGCCGTCTGAATGAATTACGTTTCTCCTCCAACACAGGTCTGCAGTAATAACAATTCATCAGTAGAGAATAGAAACCTGATAATGTTGTTAAAAATGATCTCAGCACTTGTAACAAGAGTCTATCTTTCCGAGCGTTAAGTAATATATAGCTGCGATGGAGTTGGCCAGCGTTCTAAGGCGCCTTACAATTCAAGAAATCGTACTTTTCAACAAATGCAGCGAATTTTAAATGCGTTTGTAGGTAGTCTGAGAATTAATTTTTTTTTTACAAATTTTCCCCCATAACAGGTTGCAGTGTGTAAATGACTATGACAGAATTTTTTAAACTGTTGGCAGTTGCGAATAAAATCCATCAATACAGAAACACAGAAATCTGGCAAAAATACTAGGTCACATTTACCATTCCGATCGTTAAATAAGAGATATCAGTAACATATCGACACGTAATCTCGTGGCTCGATTTCTCCTTTGGAAGGAACTGTGTGAATAAATGTTCCCTCATCTGCTTCCACACTGCTTCGAATACTGTGTTTTCCATATGCAACAGGATATAGGTAATGTAAACGCAATGTGAGAAATAGTTTTACTTTGTGACAACATGTGGTTTTTAAATTCCATTCGTAGCTGGCTACAGATTAATGGAAATCTATCGATCCCCTCTCTAAAGTTTGCTTGAGGTGAGGAGAACCAGAGTCAGATAAAAATCGATTAAATGACAATGCAGTAGGAATAAAAAACGGTATATTTTATCGTACTTCCGACATGCCCAGGTGAAATTGTAAGAATCAGTTTCAAACGTTGTAGCGAGGATTCCTCCTGCTAACAAACGCAAGAATACACAATTACTCGATGAAATCATGTTTTTGTTGGACTGTGATTCATTTAGATTACCACTTCCGCTGGTTTGCGCTGTTTCCCGGAGATTTACTTCGCAATACGTCTGATATGGTTAATTAATGTGTACGATATAACGTCCGTAATATCCCACTTTTTCTCAGAATCAGCGTTTATGCTCTGTGACATTCGTTTAATCTAGCAGACTTACCAGTCTAAAAGAGTATACTATACAGCAAAACTTTTGCAGTGACTAGATATTAACATTATGTCGTCTCTAATCTTCATTATTAACCCAGTGGAACACTATGAAAAATCCCGGTTTTCAATACCTGAAGGAAATTTGTGATTTGTCGTTAGTTTATGCAGTTGTTTGGCTTGAGTTCTCTCGTTCAACAAAAATGGTCGAGACATTCCTGCTTCATCATTGGACAGCATGAAACGTCATTTGAAATAAAACAAGGAAAAGTTACGCCAATTAATGTCGAGGCAGAAAAGAATAATTTTGTAAATCGGTTTTTCGTTAAGCACATTTTGCAGCAGTATACTCTAATGATGAATTACGTTTGACATAATGTATGCCACAGTTAACGTGAAAGTTAACAATACGTTGCTTCTTCGACCAAGAGAGAGACAATGAAAGCATTATCTTTACATTTAATGTTCGTGCTCCATTCTACACCAAGTTAACTACGGAAACGTATCATAATACTTTGACCTATTATTAAACTGAAGTGTTATACCACATTTATCATTCCGATTGTTAAGTGAGAGGTAACACAGCCTTGTTACATATGTTTAAGGGGAGGAAGGTCAAATAAAAAATTAATTCAATGAACATGGCGTTGGAAGAAAAAAACGAATTTTTGCATCGTCATTTCAACATGCCCAGGTGATATTAGGAGAAACAGTTTCAAACGTTCTATGGATGATTCCTTCCGGCAAGAAAGGAAGAATAAACAATTACTCGATGAAATCATGTTTTTGTTGGACTGTGATTCATTTAGATTGCCAGTTTCGCTGGATCAGAAATATGTTTCGAAGGAAGTGCGCTGTTTCCCGGAGATTTACGTCGCAATACGTCTGATATGGTTATTTAATGTGTACGAAATAACGTCCGTAATATCCCACTTTTACTCAGAATGAGCGTTTATGCTCCGTGACATTTGTTTAATCTAGCAGACGTACCAGTCTAAAAGAGTATACTATACAGCAAAACTTTTGCAGTGACTAGATATTAACATTATGTCGTCTCTAAACTTCACCATTCGCCCAGTTTTTAGTTTGAGCACTACGAAAAATACCGGTTTTCAATACCTGCAGAAAATTTTAAATTTGTGGTTGGTTTTTGCAGTTGTTTGGCTTGAGATCTCTCGTTTCAAAAGTTTGGGCGAGACATCCCTGTTTCATCATTGGACAACATGTACGTCATTTGAAATAAAACAAGGAAAAGTTAGGCCAATTAATGTCGAGGCAGAACAGAATTTTGTAAATCGGTTTTTCGTAAAGCACATTTTGCAGCAGTGTACTCCATTGATGAATTACGTTATGCCACAGTTAACGTCGAAGTTAATAATACATTGCTTGTTCGACCCAGAGAGACAATGAAAGCGTTATTTTTGCATGTAACGTTCCTCCTCCATTCTACACCAAGTTGTCTGTCTTATTCTTTTTGATTGCGGTTTACTTGTTCAGACAGCAGACGTTAATGTTAAGCAACTGGGAGCGAAGGCTGAAGTTTTTTCTACTTATTTATTTTATATTATTTAAATGGCGGAAAGCAATAAGTCCCCAACCGTTAGAGGAGAGGCAGACGTTCAAAGCGAAATCGAGAAAAATGAAGTGCTTATCGAAACAATATTTACATGTCTGAGCAAGTGTTTTATATGCTGGTCAGTCGGTGGTGAGTTGTAGGTACGGTCATGAAGTAATTTACACGGCTGTAAAAATGCTGAGTAACTCACAAATAAAGCGAAGGCAATGTTTTAGCGCAATTTTCTACTGAAATTAGATAGTGCAAAACTCGCACAAGAAGATGGAGTCTTTCGTCGTAAACTTGATTCCGTATTCATATTTAAAGCGGCAATAAAACAGAAGGCTTCTGACGCAAGAATGGCGTCGCGAGGAAGTCGTTTTCACAGTTGCAACGGGCGTCATGAAATAATGAAGTAAAGAGAAATGTGGTTTCCCTCATGTTTTCACGGGGAATTTACTTTTCGAGACAGAGCGTAGTAATGAAAAATTTTGTCGTATACGTAAAACTTATTTTCCATAGAAGGAGAGTTGCTAAAAAATTGCAGCCGCACAGTACGACACACAAGCCAGACTTGCCCTCGCACTGAATAAGCTCCGAACCTCATACCGCAAACTGTGTCTCATCAAGTTCTTCTCTTTGAATGACGACCTGAAATTGGCTTACAGGCTATTCGCCTGTTTCTCTGATTTTTCCGAATATATCGTACACGATATTTTTCCCTTTCTGTTTCTCATAAACTAAGCGGATAAGGCTGTTGACTGTTTGCTATTGTTCACCTTTTTTTATCTTTCTGCTGTATGCTAAATAACTACAACGATTATTTTTAGCGTCGCTTCTTGCAATCCTTAGCACGGAGAATATTAAAGAACAAATGAACACAAATATATAGTTCGTTCTGGTAAAATGATGTGGGTGTTTTGTTAATTAATAAATAGGTCTCATCAGTCATGTTTCACATTTTCTGCCACGTCAGACACCACAGATATGAGAATACACGTCGACAATAATAACTTTCGCCACTGCCACGGTTATTGGCTATTCTATTGTTGGCAGAGTGCACAGCAAGTTGGCGAATTATTTGGATGTCAACTTGCGGAAACAGAGTCGCAAACATCGACACCTCGTGTAGCAGCAAGACGGCAGTGAGATGGTCCCGAGATAATACGACCTACCGCTTCGTCCATATCTTGAGGAAGTGTCTGCTGCAAGAATGTAGCCGCTAAAAAATTCCTTCACAGTTGGTTTGGCGACGATTTATTATTTTCCCTCCATTTTGACTGCTGGTGTAACTCATGCTGTTTAATCACAAAATAATGAACTGAATTATAACGTATTAAGATGACCAAATCAGCTTTTGTGATGGCTCGGAAATTTAAGATATGGGTACATACGTTATTTCTTACATTTGACGCATAGTGCAGCGTGTTAAAAGGTATTTCAGTATGGGAAGTCTTTCAATAACCATGCGATTTCTGTGGTTACATGAATTAACACCTTTTGTTCTGTAACTACGTAAAATCAGTCAGTCTCGTTGCTTTGTGGTGGTTTGCTTAACAATTAATACGACAAGGTCGACAGTACACAGAAAGCGGAATTCTCTCCATCATTTGTGCTGTCTTATCGTTGATGCCACACAAGAAGAAATAAAGAATAAAAGTTTAACACAATTCTCAGTTCTAATGCCATCAAAGTGAATTAAGTTTCTACTCGATCCTGTATAATATTCCTCTACCACAGGGCTGCAATATGTAAAGCACCTTGAGAGAAGCATCGTAAACTATTGCCGGTTACGAACATTATTCATCAGTATAGAATAGGAACCTGACAATGTTGTTAAAAATGGTCACGGTATTTCTAACACTGCGTTTATCTTTCTGAGCGTTAACTAACAGCCACGGTGGAATGGCCGAGCGCGCTAAGGCGCGTTGCTGCGGAGTGCTCGGTTGTTCGCCGTCGGAGGTTCGAGTCCTCCCTCCGACATATATGTTTGTGTGTGTTGCCCTTACCATTAGTTAGTTTCAGTAGTTTGCAAGTCTAGGGACTGACAGCAGTTAAGTCCCTTAGATTTGCAAACATTTAAATTTGAACTAACAGACAACACTGTCCTATTGTTATGGTGGCATCTACACGTAATCTAGTGGACCGATTTCTCCTTTTGAAGGAAATGTGTGAATAAATAAACTTTCCTTTTCTTCAACACTACTTCCATTACTGTAAATATTATTCACGTGAAACAGCAATTTCAGAGTCAGCCATACTGACTACGAATGTAATCAACAACGTGAGAATGATGGCTAGCGATGTAGGTAACTGGAATAACACTGAAACTGATTTTAAGTGAGGCCTATTCTCGTTTACAGGCAAGGAACACGATGTTCTGATACTTTGGATACGGAATTATGTAGCATGTGCTCTACATATAAAAGTGTAGTAGCTTTGACAAAACAGGTCAATACACGACATGTGGAGAATAAACAACGTTTAGAATACACGGTATGGCCAAGAAGCTCCTACTGAGTCAAAACGCTTTCCTAATCCTGTATGTGCGGTCACGGAAAAAGAAAAAAAAAAATATCTATCTTCCGGTATTGTCTTGACGGTACTGGATAATTCATGATCATTATTATCTCAACATGTTTCTTGTCGATCCGTAAACTGAACACTGTTTTACTTTCTGACAACATTAGGTTTTGAAACTGCACTCGTAGAGACCGTATTGTTGTGTTAGCATTACGCAGGTATTATTCCGTCAAGAGTGTATCAGAAACATTCCGGATGTTAAATCAGTGGCTGTCTCTTCAATATATGTTCGAGTGAGATCGTAACAAAGAGTTTCAAGCGCTGTTCAGATGATTCTTTCTCGTAACGAACGACAAAGTTTTCCGGGGATTTCTGTTTTCGTTGGACTGTGACTTATTTAGATTACGCTTTCTCTGGCGAAGAAGTCGAAATATCGGTTTTGGAGGAAGCACTTTGTTTTTCGGAGACTTACTTTGTGTTAGGTGTGATACGATTTATTAAGTTATGCCAAATAACGTCTGTACCGTACTACTTTGGTAAGGAATCATTGTTTACGCTCTAGGATTAAACCAGTACAGATACGAAAGCATTGTTGAAAGTCTAGGTGTGCACGGTAACGTTGGTTTTAGAGAAAAATTTAGCAGAGACTTAATCATTAGAATTCTGACGATTAAGAAACCATACCACTCCTACTGTTTTAGATTTGAGCAGTTGAAAGAATCATAGTTTCCAACAAATGCAGTGAACTTAAAATATGTTTGGACTTTATCAGTGAATTAAATTTTTTCTCAATTTTCCGCCATAACAGATTGCAGTGTGTAAATGACTGTGACACAATTTTTTAAACAGTTGGCAGTTGCGAATAAAATCCATCAATACAGAAACACAGTAATCTGGTAACTTAATAGAACCAAAACTACTACCTACATTTCTCTTTTCGGTCGTTAACTTAAAAAAGATAACTCTAACTTATCGATACGTAATCTCGTGAATCGATTTCTCCTTTGGAAGGAACTCTGTTACTAAGTATTCCGGCATCTGCTTCCATACAGCTTCGAATACTGATTACGTGTTTTCCATGTGTAACAGGAAATGGGTAAACTAAACGCAATGTGAGAAATGCTTTTACTTGGTTAGAACAGGAGGTTTCGAAATGCCATTTGTAGCTGGCCACAGGTTAATGGAAATCTATCTCACCCCTCTCTATAGTTTGCTTGAGGGGAGGAGAAACAGAGTCGGATAAAAAATCGATTAATTGAAAATTCAGTAGAAAAATACCTGAATATTTGATCATACTTCCGACATGCCCAGGTGAAATTGAAAGAAACAGTATCAAACTTTGTATCGTGGATTCCTCCTGCTAACAAACGCAAGAATTAACAATTACTCGATGAAATCCTGTTTTTGTTGGACTGTGACTCATTTAGATTACTTCCGCTGGATCAGAAGACGAAATATGTTTCGAAGCAAGTTCACTGTTTCCCGGAGATATACTTCGCAATATGTCTGATATGGTTATTTAATGTATAGGAAATATCTGTTTCGAAAATCGTACATTGTTTCACGGAGAATTACTTCGCAATACGTGTGATATTGTTAATTAAAAAAATGTTCAAATATGTGTGAGGTCCTATGCGATCAAAATTCGTGGTCATCAGTGACTAAACTTACACACTAAGCACTTGACTAACTTAAACTAACTTACGCTAAGGACAACACAAACATCCATGCCCGAGGGAGGATTCGAACCCCCGACCGCAGCGGCCGTGTAGACTGTGGCTGGAGCGCCGCAGACCGCTCGGCCAAAGCGGCCAGCTGATATGGTTAATTAATGTGTACGAAATAGCGTCCGTAATGTCCGACTTTTACACAGAATTTGCGTTTATGTTGTGTGACATCTGTAGCGGAAGCACCAAGGCAGTTTTAAATATTATACTATGCAACAATCGTTTGTTATTGAGAAAACTTTTGCAGTGACTAAATATTAACATTCTGTCGTCTCTTAACTTCATCATTCGCTCTGTTGAGCACTATGGAAAATCCCGGTTTTCAATACCTGCAGGAAATTTGAGATTTTTCGTTAGGTCGTGCAGTTTTTTAGCTCGAGATCTCTCGTTTCACAAGAATGCTTCATCATTGGGCAACATGTAACGTCATTTGAGATAAAGGAAGGAAAAGTTAGGCCAATTAATACCCATGCAGGGCAGAATTTTGTAAATCGGTTTTTCGTAAAGCACATTTTGCCGCAGTATGCTCGAATGATGAATTATGTTTGACAATGTATGCCACAGTCAACGTGAAAGTAAACAATACGTTGCTTCTTCTACCCAGAGGGACGATGAAATCATAATTTTTTACATTAACGTTCCTCCTCCATTCTACACAGAGTTATCTACTAAAACGAATAACAATACTCGGACCTATTATTAAACAAAAATATTACTCTTTTTGATTGCGGTTTACTTCTTTACACAGCAGACGTTAATGTTAAGCAACTGGAAGGGAGGGCGGAAGTATTTTATTTATTTATTCATTTATTTTTTGAATGGAACAAATCACATAGTTTTCGTTACTCATATTTAGAGCGACTATAATACAGAGAGCTTCTGGCGCAAGAATGACGTCGCAAGGAAGTCGTTTTCACAGTTGCAACGGACGTTATGAAATAATGAAGTAAAGAGAGTTGTGGTTTCGATCATGTTTTCATGGAAAATTTAGCTTTAGAGACAGAGCGTAGAAGTTTGTACAAAATCATATTCTTCGTGTTGGGGCAGTGTTGACAGAATTCGTTGCAACAGCCAGACGTGAAAGGCGCGTTTAAAGGAGAGTGTGAACAGCGAACGTAATTCCTGTTGCCGCCTTTGCGCTTTGTTTTTGCCTCATATACACGTAAACCCCGAGACTGTCATGGGAGCAGATATTTACAGTAAATAGATCCCGTTTTCTCCACACAGCTTTCGTGAATACCTTCGCCATTATTCAGATGTGGACACGGAAACAAGTACGTAATGGCGACCGAGGGTTCATCCCCAGTAACAATCAGTGTCAAGTACGCAGAATTGTGCGTTAATTGCATTCCCATCATAAGAAAACTGCTCATTTTAACAGACTGTACGTCTGATGATGATTAAATCTATTACTGATTAAGGTTCTGGGAGGCAATGTGATTCTCGAAGAATGATCAGCTGTCACGACAGCTCAGTAATGGAAACAACTTGTCGTTAATTTCCCTAAAATGCTGGAATGCCGATAATGGCGACAAAATTGCAGCCACACAGTAGGAAACTCGAGTTAGATTTGTCTTCGTACTGAATGTGCTCCCAACTTCAGGCCTTAAATTATATCTCATTTCTTCTCATTGGATGCCAAACTAAAATTTGCTTAAAAACTGTTAGCCAGTTTTCTGATATTTTCGGGAACAGCGCTACGCTGTATTTTCCTCGTTCTGTTTCTTAGACCCTGCCGATATGGCAGTTCATCGTCCTTCTTTATCTACTTCTTTGTTGGTTTTCAGTTTATTTGACCTTTCTGCAATTCCTGTCTCTAATTACCATGCTGTCGATAGGACGTAATAACCTAAGCTTCTTTCCTTCTGTTTGCTATGCAATCATTATTTTTAGACAAAAATAAATAGTTAACTCTGGGGAAAAGACGTGGGTGTTCTGCTAATGAGAAAACAGTGCGCATCACTTTTTTACTTTTTCTGACACGTCACAGATAGAAGAATACACGTCTACAACAATGACATTCATCTGCAATACGGCTGTTGTTCTTCCCTTGGGAGAATGCGCATAAAAACGGCGAATTATTTCCATTTAAATTTCTGAAAACAGAGGGCAGACATCGATACCTCGTTTAGCAGTAAGACGGCAGTGAGATGGTCCCGAGATAATACGATGTACCGCTTCGTCCGAATATCGATTTGATATTCTGATGTAACGCTGCGAGAATACAGGAAGTGTCTGCTGCAAGAATGTAGCTGCTAAAAAATTCCTTCACAGTTGGTTTGGCTGCACCTTACTATTTCCTCTACAGTTTGACAGCTCCTGTAACTCATGCTGTTTAATAACATCATAATGAAGTTAGGAAATGTGTAATTATAACGCATTAAGATGACCCAATTTCGAGGCAGAGCGTAGTAATGAAAATTTTTGTCGTATACGTAAAACTTATTTTCCATAGAAGGAGAGTTGATAAAAAATTGCAGCCGCACAGTACGACGTACAAGCCAGACTTGTCCTCGCACTGAATAAGCTCCGAACCTCATACCGCAAACTGTGTCTTATCAAGTTCTTCTCTTTGAATGACGACCTGAAATTGGTTTACAACTATTCGCCTGTTTCTCTGATTTTTCTGAATATACCGTACATGATATTTTTCCCTTTCTGTTTTTAATAAACTAAGCGGATAAGGCTGTTGACTGTTTGCCTGTTTGCTATTGTTCACTTTTTTTTATTTTTCTGCTGTATGCTAAATTACTACAACGATTATTTTTAGCGTCGCTACTTGCAATATTTAGCACGCAGAATATTGAAGCACCAATGGACAAAAATATATAGTTCGCTCTGGTAAAGTGATGTGGCTGTTTTGTTAATGAATAAATAGGGCTCATCAGTCATGTTGCACATTTTCTGCCACGTCAGAAGACCACAGATACGAGAATACACGTCGACAGTAATAACTTTCGCCAGTGCCACGGTTATTGGCTATTCTTTTACCGTTGGCAGAATGCACAGCAAGTTGGCGAATTATTTGGATGTCAACTTGCGGAAACAGGGTCGCAGACATCGACACCTCGTGTAGTAGCAAGACGGCAGTGAGATGATCCCGAGATAATACGACCTACCGCTTCGTCCATATCTTGAGGAAGTGTCTGCTGCAAGAATGTAGCCGCTAAAAAATTCCTTCAGAGTTGGTTTGGCGGCACTTTATTATTTTCCATCCATTTTGACTGCTGGTGTAACTCATGCTGTTTAATCACAACATAATGAAGTGAATTATGAAGTATTAAGATGACCAAATCAGCTTTTGTGATGGCTCGGAAATTTAAGATATGGGTACATACGTTATTTCTTACATTTGACGCATAGTGCAGCGTGTTAAAAGGTATTTCAGTATGTGAAGTCTTTCGATAACTATGCGATTCCTTTGGTTACATGAATTAACACCTTTTTTCTGTAACTACGTAAAATCAGTCTGTGTCGTTGCTTTGTTGTGGCTTGCTTAACAATTAATGCGACAAGGTCGACAGCACACAGAAAAGCGGGATTCTCTCCATCATTTGTGCTGTCTTATCGTTGATGCCACACAGGAAGAAATAAGTAATAAAAGTTTGGCACAATTCTCACTCCTAATTCCGTCAAAGTGAATTAAGTTTCTACTCGATCCTCTATAATATTCCTCCACCACAGGGCTGCAATATGTAAAGGACCTTGAGAGAAGCATTGTAAACTATTGCCGGTTACGAACATTATTCATCAGCATAGAATAGGAACCTGATAATGTTGTTAAAAATGGTCACGGTATTTCTAAAACTGCGTTTATCTTTCTGAGCGTTAACTAACAGCCATAGTGGAATGGTCGAGCGCGCTAAGGCGCGTTGCTGCGGAGTGCTCAATTGTTCGCCGTCGGAGGTTCGAGTCCTCCCTACGACATATATGATTGTGTGTGTGTGTGTGTGTGTGTGTGTTGCCCTTACCATAGGTTAGTTTCAGTAGTTTGCAAGTCTAGAGGCTGACTAACCACAGCAGTTAAGTCCCTTAGATTTGCAAACATTTGAATCTGAACTAACAGACAACACTGACTCTTTTGTTATGGTGGCTTCTACACGTAATCTAGTTGACCGATTTCTCCTTTTGAAGGAAATGTGTGAATAAATAAACTTTCCTTTTCTTCCACACAGCTTCCATTACTGTAAATATTATTTATGTCAAACAGCAATTTCAGAGTCAGCCATACTGACTACGAATGCAGCCCAAAACGTGAGAATGATGGCTAGCGATGTAGGTAACTTGGATAATACTGAAACTGATTTTAAGTGAGGCCTGTAAGGAGATCATTATGATCTCAACATGTTTCTTGTCGATCCGTAAACTGCACCCAATGCGAGAAATTGTTTTACTTTCTGACAACATGAGGTTTTGAAACTGAACTCGTAGTTACCGTATTTGTTCTGTTAGCATTACGCAGGTATTATTGCGTCATACATGTATAAGAAACACTCCGGATGTTAAATCAGCGGATGTCTCTTTAACATTTGTTCAAGAGATTCAAGAGCTGTACAGATGATTCTTTCTCGTAACGAACGACGAAGTTTTCGGGAATTTTTTTTTTCAAATGTTCAAATGTTTGTTAAGCTTATGGGACTTAACTACGGGGTGATCAGTACCTAAACTTACAAACTACTTATGAACTACTTACGAATTAGGACGGCCCAAATATTAATGCTCGAGGGGGGATTCGAACCCCCGACCGTAATGGCCGTGCAGACCGTGAATGGAACGCCTCAGTCCCCTCGGCCACCGCGGCTGGGGATTTTGTTTTATTATTATTTTATTTTATTTTATTTTTTTTTTTTTTCGTTGGACTGTGACTTACTTAGATTATGCTTTCTCCTGCGAAGATGTCTAAATATCGAATTCGGAGAAAGCATTTTGTTTTCGGAGACTTACTTTGTGTTAGGTGCGATTTGATTTATTAAGTTATGCCACTAACGTCTGTAACGTACTACTTTGATATAGAATCAGCGTTTACGGACTGAGAAAAAACCAGTGCGTAGGTACGAAAGCATTGTTGAAAGTCTAAGTATGCAAGGAATCGTTTGTTTTAGAGAAAAATTTAGCAGAGACTTAAACATTAGAATTCTGACGTTTAAAAAACCATACCAGTCCTACAGTTTTAAGTTTGAGCAGTTCAAAGAATCATAGTTTTCAACAAATGCGGTAAACTTAAAATATGTTTGTAGTTTGCCTGTGAATTAAATTTTTTCTCCATTTCCGCCATAACGGGATGCAGTGTGTAAATGACTGTGATAGAATTTTTTAAACTGTTGGCAGTTGCGAATAAAATCCATCAATATAGAAACACAGTAATCTGGTAACTAATAGTGCCAAAAGTACTACGCTTCATTTATCGTTTCGATCGTTAACTAAAAGATAACACTATCTTATCGATACGTAATCTCGTGAATCGATTTCTCCTTTGGATGGAACACTGTTAAGTAATATTCCGGCTTCTGCTTCCTCACAGCTTTGAATACTGTTTACGTGTTTTCCATGTGTAACAGGAAATGGATTAACTAAGCGCAATGTGATAAATGCTTTTACAAGCAATTCAAAATACGGTGCGAAAACTGCTCTCGGCCTAGACGTCTGTTGCAACTGCCAAACGACTTCCTCGCGACGCCATTCTTGCGTCCCACGCTCTCTGTATTCTTGCCGCCTCAAATCTGAACAACCAGACAACTTTAGGACGAATGACTCAGTACTGTTTTGCGAGTTTTATAGTGTTTAAGACGAGTAGAAAATAACTCTACATCAATTCCTTCCCTTCATTTCTACATTATTTTTTACAGCAGTATCAATTACGTCATAGGCGGAACCTAAAACTAACCACCGAATAACCTGCATGTAAAACTATCAGATGTGCGAACGTTCTTCACACAGCGACTTGATGTTTCTGGTTTCCGTTTTTAAGTTCTGAAAGATGCTGCAGAATGGCTCCATTGATAAATTTTCTTCCGCCATCGCTCCCAGTTGTCGGAAGATGTGAAACCCAATCGAAAAGAGTAATTTCTTCTATTTATTTATTTGTTATACGTTTTCGCAGATAACTTGTTGTAGAAGGGTGGAGGAACGTTAAATGTAAAAACAATGCTTTCATTGTCTCTCTGGGTCGAAGAAGCAACGTATTGTCAACTTTCATGTTGACTGTGGCATACATTATATCAATCGAAATTCAATACTTGAGCATACTGCTGCAAAATGTGCTTTAGAAAAACCGATATACAAAATTGTGTTATGCTCCGGCAAAATTAGCCTAACTTTTCCTTGCTTTATTTAAAATGACGTTACATGTTGCCAAGATCCCAAGCCAAATCACTGCATAAACTAACAACAAATATCAAATTTCCCGCAGATATTGAAAACCGTGATTTTTCATAGGTGTTCAAACTGAAAACTGGACGAATGATGAAGTTTAGAGATGACGGAATGTTAATATTTAGTCACTGCAAAAGTTTTCTCACCAACCAACGTTTTGTTGAATAGTATACTTTTTGAAATTGCTTCGGTACCTCTGCTAGATGAAACAAAAGTATAAACGATGATTCTGTCGGACATTATTTCGTACGCATTAATTAACCATACCACACGTACTGCAGAGTAAATCTCCGGAAAACAGTGTATTTCAATCGAAACAAATATTACGTTTTCTGATAATGAGTCACAGCCCAACAAAAACAGGACTTCATCGAGTAATTGTTTATTCTTCCTTTCTTGCAGGAAGGAATCATCCATATAACGTTTCAAACTGTTTCTCACAATTTCACCTGGGCATGTCGAAATGACGATGCAATATCCGGTTTTTTTTTTCCAACGCCATTTTCATTGAATTAATTTCTTATTTTACCTTCCTCCCCTCAAGCAGACGTAATGAGTCTGTGTTACCTCTCACTTAACAATCGGAAAGATAAATGTGGTATTTGGCACTATTAAGTTACCAGATTTCTGGTTTCCGTATTGATGGATTTCGTTCGCAAACACCAAACGTTACGGCGGATAGTGTTGGAGTAAAAATTTACTTGATAGACAAAATACAGACATCTTTTAAATTCCAAGTAAAACTATTTCTCGCATAGTGTTTAGTTTCCGGATCGATACGAAACAAAAAACAGTTTCAGCTCCTAATATTCAATGAATATCGAGTACCATCAAGAGAAAACCAGAAAATAAGTGACCCTTATTTTCTCCTTACAGCATCCATCCAAGGTAACAAATGTGTGGTCGATGAGGACGCAGTTATTGTGTCTGAAGTCAGGGATGAAGGGACGAACATGGTATTATCTCAGAATTTCCAGAAAGCCATTTCTCGTCAATAAATCAGTACAATGGCTCGTTACTTGTAAGCCGTTACACCTACTTCCGTTTCCAGTCCTAAACCGTTCGTACAGAATCGTTCGCTACTGACGAAATAATCCCTAATCCTACGTACAGGAGGAAGAAAGCGTTTTGAGCTTCCTAGGCATACCATGTGTTCTGACCATTGCTTACTCTCAACATGTCGTGTGATGCCCAGTTTGGTGAAAGTTACTACAATTTCATGTACAGAAAACGCTACAAAATTATGGATGCATATTATCAAAACAAGCTGTTTCTTGCCTGTAAACGAACCAGGCCTAGCTTAAAACAATTCCAGTTTTATCCCAGTCACCTACATAACAAGACGTCATTTCACGTTGTTGACAATCTTCATAGTCGATATGGAAGACTCTGAAATTATGTTTGACGTGAATAATATTTGCCTTAATGGAAGAAATGTGGAAGAAAAGGAAAGTTTATTTATTCCCAGAGTTCCTACCAAAGGAGAAATCGATCCACGAAATTACGTGTCCGAGACGTGATAAGTCAGTGTTGTCTCTTAGTTAACAATCGGAAAGCTAAATGCAGTATTTTTGCCACTATTGAGATACCAGGTTTCTGTGTCTCTGTATTGATGGACTTTTTCCCAACTGTCGACAGTTTTAAAAATTCTGTCACAGTCATTTACACGCTGCTGACTTGTATGAGGGAATGTGACGGAGTAAAAATTTAATTCACAGACAAACTACAAACATATTTTAAATTCCCTGCAACTGTTTAAAACTAGGATTTTTACTCTCTGCCAATTTTTTCTTTAAAACCTACGTTCCCTTGCACCAAGTCTTTTACTGTAACTTTCGTGTTTCTGCTGCATTCATCTCAGAGCAGCGACGCTGATTCTGGGTCAAAGTTGTGCCTTAAAGACGTCATTTTGTCTAACTTAATAAATCGCATCACACGTAGCGCACAGTCTCCGGAAAATAATGTGCTTTCTCCGAAATCGATATTTCGACCTCTTCCCCGGAGAAAGCGTAATCTAAGTAAGTCACAGTCCAACGAACACAGAAATTCGCCAAAAACTTTCTCGTTCGTTACGAGAAAGAATCAACTGTCTAGCGCTTAAATCTGTTTGTTACGATCTCACCCGAACAAATGTTAAAGAGACAGTCACATTAATACATGCGCAATGCTGACACAACCAATACGGTAGCTACGAATGCAATTTCAAAACCTCAGGTTGTCAGGAAGTAACTTTTTCTCGCATTGGGTTCTGTTTCCGTTTCGACACGAAACAGGTTCAGATCATCATAGTCATGAAATGTCCAGTTCCGCGAAGAGAATTCCAGAAGATAGATATTTTCTCTTTTTCTCCTTACAGCATCCATCCCTGATAACAAATATGCGGTTGATGTGGACCAAGTTATTGTGGCTGAAGGATGAAGTTTTATGTATTCCTCTAAATGTATTACTTCTACGCTCTGTCTCGAAGGGAAATTATGCTTGAAACCATGATCGAAACCACATTTCTCTTTACTTCACTATTTTATAACGTCCGTTGCAACTGTGAGAACGACTTTCTGGCGACGTCATTCTAGTGTCAGACGCTCTCTGTATTGTTGCCGCTTTACATATGAATGCGGAAAAAAGTTTACGACGAAAGACTCAATTCTGTTTTGCGTGTTTTATATTATTTGAGTTGTGTAGAACATGACGCTGATTCGTGGCAAAACAAATCAAATTCAAATGTTCGTAAGCTTATGGGACTTAACTGCGGGGTCATCAGTCCCTAAACTTACAAACTTGTTGCTTTCCAGCATTGAAAAAAAAAAAACAAATAATATAAATAGATAAATTAATAACTTAATAAAATAAACTTCTCCCTTCCCTCCCAGTTACATTAACATATGCTGTCTGAAGAAGTAAACCACAATCAAAAAGTATGACACTTCAGTTTAATAATAGGTCAAAGTATTATGATACGTTTTCGTAGTTGGTTGTAGAATGGAGCAGGAACGTTAAATGTAAGGATAATGCTTTCATTGTCTCTCTCTTGGTCGAAGAAGAAACATATTGTTAACTTTCACGTTAACTGTGGCATACATTATGTCAAATGTATTTCATCACTAGAGTATACTGCTGCAAAAAGTGCTTTACGAAAAACCGATTTACAAAATTATTCTTTTCTGCCTCGACATTAATTGGCGTAACTTTTGCTTGTTTAATTTCAAATGACGTTTCATGCTGTCCAGTGATGAAGCAGGAATGAATCGACCATTTTTGTTGAACGAGAGAACTCAAGCCAAACAACTGCATAAACTAACGACAAATCTCAAATTTCCTTCAGGTATTGAAAACCGAGATTTTTCATAGTGCTCAACTGGGCGAATAATGACGTTTAGAGACGACAGAATGTGAATATTTAGTCATTGCAAAAGTTTTGCTGGATAGTATACTCTTTGAGACTGCTTTGGTACGTCTGCTAGATTAAACAAATGTCAAAGAGCGTAAACGCTGATTCTGTGTAAAAGTCGGACATTACGGACGTTATTTCGTACACATTAATTATTTCGTCTTCTGATCTGATTTCGTCTGGTAATCTAAATGAGTCACAGTCCAACAAAAACGGAATTTCATCGAGTAATTGCTAATTCTTGCGTTTGTTAGCAGGAGGAATCCACCATACAAAGTTTGAAACTGTTTCTTACAATTTCACCTGGGCATGTCGGAAGTATGATAAAATATTCAGGTATTTTTCTACTGCATTTTCAGTTAATCGATTTTTTATCTGATTCTGTTTCATCTCCCCTGAAGCAAAATATAGAGAGGGGATCGATAGATTTCCATTCATCTGTAGCCAGCTACGAATGGAATATCAAAACCTCCTGTTGTCACTAAGTAAAAGCATTTATCACATTGCGCTTAGTTTATCCATTTCCTGTTACACATGGAAAACACGTAAACAGTATTCGAAGCTGTGTGGAAGCAGAAGCCGGAATATTACTTAACAGTGTTCCATCCAAAGGAGAAATCGATTCACGAGATTACGTATCGATAAGATAGTGTTATCTTTTAGTTAACGATCGAAACGATAAATGAAGCGTAGTAGCTTTGGCACTATTTAGTTACCAGATTACTGTGTTTCTGAATTGATGGATTTTATTCGCAACTGCCAACAGTTTAAAAAATTCTGTCACAGTCATTTACACACTGTATCCCGTTATGGCGGAAATGGAGAAAAAATTTAATTCACAGGCAAACTACAAACATATTTTAAGTTTACCGCATTTGTTGAAAACTATGATTCTTTGAACTGCTCAAACTTAAAACTGTAGGATTGGTATGGTTTTTTAAACGTCAGAATTCTAATGTTTAAGTCTCTGCTAGATTTTTCTCTAAAACAAACGATTCCTTGCATACCTAGACTTTCAACAATGTTTTCGTACCTCTGTACTGGTTTTATCTCAGTGCGTAAACGCTGATTCTATATCAAAGTAGTACGTTACAGACGTTAGTGGCATAACTTAATAAATCGAATCGCACCTAGCTCAAAGGTAGTCTCCGAAAAAGTGACAGACCCAGGAACCCAAAAAAAAAAAAAAAAAAAAAAAAAAAAAAAAAAAAAAAAAAAAAAAAAAAAAAAAAAAAAAAAAAACCAGTCGCGGAGCCCGAGGGGACTGAGGCGTTCCATTCACGGTCTGCACGGCCACTTCGGTTGGGGGTTCGAATCCCCCCTCGGGCATTAATATTTGGGTCGTCTTAATTCGTAAGTAGTTCATAAGTAGTTTGTAAGTTTAGGTACTGATCACCCCGTAGTTAAGTCCTATAAGCTTAACAAAAATTTGAACATTTGAACAAAAATTCCCCGAAAACTTTGTCGTTCGTTACGAGAAAGTATCATCTGTACAGCTCTTAAATCTCTTTAACATATGTTTAAAAGACATCCACTGATTTAACATCCGGATTGTTTCTTATACATGTATGACGGAATAATACCTGCGTAATGCTAACAGTACAAATACGGTACCTACGAATAAATAAATTACTCTTTTTGATTGCGTTTTACTTTATCCGACAACAGACGTTTATGTTAAGCTACTGTGAGCGATGGCGGAAGTAAAATTTTTAATGCAGCGAAACACGAAGTTTCCAATCTGTAGCATCTTCCAGACCTTCAAATCGAAAAATAGAAACATCAAGTCGCTATGTGAATATTGTTTATACGCCTGATTGTTTTATATGCTGGTTAGTCGGTGGTTAGTTTTAGGTTCCGCCTATGACGTAATTGATACTGCTGTAATAATAATGTAGAGATGAAACGAAGGGAGTGATATAATGTCATTTCCTATTCGTCTTAAATATTATAAAACTAGCAAAACAGTACGGAGAAATTCGTCCTAAACTTGTCTGGTTATTCAGCTTTGAGGCGGCAAGAATACAGAGAGCGTCTGACGCAAGAATGGTTTCGCGAGGAAGTCATCTGACAGTTGCAACGGACGTCTAGGCCGAGAGCATATTTCGCCCCGTATTTTGAATTGCTGGTGTATGTCAGGCAGACGAATTATAGAATAATAAAGTAAGAAATATAGCTTCCGAGACAGAGCGTAGAATTCACAGCGTTAGCGGAATACATAAAACGTATTTTGCGGCATCAAATAGGCGAGTTGCTGGATTCCCGTATCTTTTGTTGTGTATCATTTCGAGAACTAGCGGCTGCCCTTTCCTTTACTCATAGTATTTCCCTTTAAAGACATTTCAGGTGTAAAGTATGTCCTCGTGATAAAAGTGCGGTTTGGGACAGTGCTGACAGAATTGTTTGCAACAGTGAGACGTGAAAGGCGCGTTTAAAGGAGGGTGTGAACAGCCTTGCAGTTTATCGTCACACTGATGGCGTAAATACACACTTGTTTCCGCGTTTCCACAGTTTCTTGCCTCATACTTAAGAGACGCTGTTTGTCGTGGGAACCAAATATTGACACTAAAAAGATTCCGTTTTGTTCCACATAGCTTCCGTTACTGGTTTCGCCATTATTGAGTTGTAAAGACGGAAACAATAATGCTAACTGCGGGCCCATCCCCAGTAACAGTCGGTGGCAACACCGCAGAATTGTGCATTATATTCTTTCCCCTCGAATTTATACGGCTGTAAAAATGCTGAGTAACTCACAAATAAAGCGAAGGCAATGTTTTATCGCAATTTTCTACTCAAATCAGATAGTGTAAAAAATGCACAGGAAGATGGAGTCTTTCGTCGTAAACTTGATTCCGTATTCATATTTAAAGCGGCAATAATACAGAAGGCGTCTGACGCAAGAATGGCGTCGCGAGGAAGTCGTTTTCACAGTTGCAACGGGCGTCATGAAATAATGAAGTAAAGAGAAATGTGGTTTCCATCATGTTTTCACGGGGAATTTACTTTTCGAGGCAGAGCGTAGTAATGAAAAATTTTGTCGTATACGTAAAACTTATTTTCCATAGAAGGAGAGTTGCTAAAAAATTGCAGCCGCACAGTACGACACACAAGCCAGACTGGCCCTCGCACTGAATAAGCTCCGAACCTCATACCGCAAACTGTGTCTCATCAAGTTCTTCTCTTTGAATGACGACCTGAAATAGGCTTACAACTATTCGCCTGTTTCTCTGATTATTCCGCATATACTGTACACGATATTTTTCCCTTTCTGTTTCTCATAAACTAAGCGGATAAGGCTGTTGACTGTTTGCTATTGTTCACCTTTTTTTTTTATCTTTCTGCTGTATGCTAAATAACTACAACGATTATTTTTAGCGTCGCTACTTGCAATGCTTATCACGGTGAATATTAACGCACAAATGGACACAAATATATAGTTCGCTCTGGTAAAATAATGTGTTTCGTTAATTAATAAATAGGGCTCATCAGTCATGTTTCAAATTTTCTGCCACGTCAGACACCACAGATACGAGAATACACGTCGACAGTAATAACTATCGCCAGTGCCACGGTTATTGGCTATTCTTCTACCGTTGGCAGAATGCACAGCAAGTTGGCGAATTATTTGGATATCAACTTGCGGAAATAGGGTCGCAGACATCGACACCTCGTGTAGCAGCAAGACGGCAGTGAGATGGTCCCGAGATAATACGACGTACCGCTTCATCCATATCTTGAGGAAGTGTCTGCTGCAAGAATGTAGCTGCTAAAAAATTCCTTCACAGTTGGTTTGGCGACAATTTATTATTTTCCCTCCATTTTGACTGCTGGTGTAACTCATGCTGTTTAATCACAAAATAATGAAGTGAATTATGACGTATTAAGATGACCATATCACCTTTTGAAATGCCTCGGAAATTTAAGATATAGGTACATACACGTTATTTCTTACATTTGGCGGATAGTGCAGCATATTAAAAGGTATTTCAGTATGGGAAATCTTTTAATGACCATGCGATTCCCGTGGTTACACTAATTAACACCTTTTTTTCTGTAACTATTAAAATCAGTCAGTCTCGTTACTTTGTGGTTGCTTGCTTAACAATTAATGCGACAAGGTCGACAGCGCACAGAAATGCGGAATTCTCTCCGTCATTTGTGCTGTCTTATCGTTGATGCCACACAAGAAGAAATAAAAAATAAAAGTTTGACACAATTCTCACTTCTAATGCCGTCAAAGAGAATTAAGTTTCTACTCGATCCCCTATAATATTCCTCCACCACAGGGCTGCAATATGTAAAGTACCTTGAAAGATGCGTTGTAAACTATTCATCAGTATAGAATAGGAACCGCTCCCATGAACCACAGACATTGCCGAGGTGGGGTGGCTTGCGTGCCTCAACGATACAGATAGCCGTACCGTAGGTGCAACCACAGCGGAGGGGTATCTGTGGAGAGGCCAGACAAACGTGTGGTTCCTGAAGAGGGGCAGCAGTCTTTTCAGTAGTTACAGGGGCAACAGTCTGGATGATTAACTGAGCTGGCCTTGTAACATCAGCTAATGTGGCTTTGCCACACAGCTACTGCGAACGGCTGAAAGCAAGGGGAAAATACAGCCGTTACCGTTCCCCAGGACATGCAGCTCTACTGTATGAACATATGATGATGGCATCCTCTCGGGTAAAATATTCCGGAGGTAAAATATTCCCCCATTCGGATCTCCGGGCGGGGACTACTCAGGAGGATGTTGTCATCAGGAAAGACAATACTAGCATTCTACGGGTCGGAGCGTAGAATGTTAGATCCCTTAATCGAGTAGGAAAATTAGAAAATTTAAAAAGGGAGATGGATAGGTTGAGGATAGATATAGTGGGGATTAGTGAAGTTCGGTGGCAGGATGAACAGGATTTCTGGTCAGGTGAATACAGGATTATAAATACAAAATCAATTGGGGGTATCACAGGAGTAGGATTGATAATGAATAAGAAAATAGGAATGCGGGTAAACTACTATGACCAACACAGTGATCGCATTATCGTAGTCAAGATAGATACGAAGCCAACACCGACAACAGTAGTACAGGTTTATATGCCAACTAGCTCTGCCGATGATGAGGAGATCGAAGAAATATATGAGGAGCTAAAGGAAATTATTCAGAAAATTAAGGGAGAGGAAAACTTAATTGTTATGGGAGACTGAAATTCGGTAGTAGGACAAGGAAGGGAAGGGAAAATAGTGCGTGAATATGGCCTGGGAAAAAGGAATGAAAGAGGAAGCCTCCTGGTAGAATTTTGCACGGAACATAATTTAGTTATAACAAACACGTGGTTTAAGAATCACAAAAGAAGGTTGTATACGTGGAAGAGACCAGGAGACACCGGGAGATACCAGATAGATTTTATAATGGTAAGACATAGATTTCGGAACCAGGTTTTGAAGTGTAGGACATACCCAGGAGCAGACATAGACTCTGACCACAACTTGTTGGTTATGAACTGTAGGCTGAAACTGAAGAAATTACAGAAAGGTAGGAAAATAAGGAGATGGGACCTAGATAAATTGAAGGAACCTGAAGTTCTTAAGAATTTCAGAGGGAGCTTCAGGCAACAATTGACAGAAACAGGGGAAAATAAAACAGTTGAGGAGGAATGGGTGAAATTGAGAGATGAAATAGTGAAGGCAGCAGAGGACAAAATAGGTAGGAAGGCAAGACCTACAAAGAATCCTTGGATATCACAGGAGATACTAAATTTAATCGATGAAAGGAGAAAATATAAAAATACAGTAAATGAACCAGGCAAAATAGAGTACAGACGACTAACGACTTGACAGGAAGTGCAAAATGGTTAAGCAGGAGTGGCTAGAAGGCAAATGCAAAGATGTAGAAGAATGTATAAATAGGGGATAAATAAATACAGCGTACAGTAAAATAAAAGAAACATTTGGAGATAAGAAAAAAAAACTCTATGAATATCAAGGACACTGATGGAAAACCAGTTCTCAGCAAAGAAGGGAAAGCTGAAAGGTGGAAAGAGTATATAGAGAGGCTCTACAAAGGAAATGAACTTCGAGACAATATTGTAGGAAGGGAAGAGGATGTAGATGATGATGAAATAGGAGATACTATACTGAGAGATGAATTTGACAGAGCACTGAAACATCTAAGTCGAAACAAGGCCCCTGGAGTAGATGATATCCCGTCAGAGCTACTGAAGTCTCTGGGAGAACCAGCCATGACAAAATTGTTTCACATTGTGCGTAAGATGTATGAGACAGGTGAAGTACCCTCAGACTTTAAGAAAAATGTTATAATCCCCATTCCAAAGAAAGCGGGTGCAGACAGGTGTGAAAACTACAGAACCATCAGTTTAATAAGTCATGGTTGCAAAATATTAACACGAATTATATACAGAAGGATGGAAAAGCTGGTAGAAGCCGACCTCGGGGAAGATCAGTTTGGGTTCAGGAGAAATGTAGGAACACGGGAGGCCATACTCACTTTACGGCTTATCCTAGAAGATAGATTAAGGAAAGGCAAACCAACATTTCTAGCTTTTGTAGATTTGGAGAAGGCTTTTGACAATGTGGATTGGAATAAACTCTTTAGAGTTCTGAAGCAGGCAGGAGTAAAATATAGGGAGCGTAAGGTTATTTACAACTTGTTCAAAAACCAGACAGCGGTTGTCAGAGTTGAAGGGCATGAAAGGGATGCAGTGGTTGGAAAGGGAGTAAGACAGGGTTGTAGCCTTTCCCCAATGTTGTTCAATTTGTACATTGAGCAAGCTATAAAGGAAAGCAAGGAGAAATTTGGAGAAGGAATTAAAGTTCAGGGTGAAGAATTAAAAACATTGCGTTTTGCCGACGACATAGTAATTCTGTCAGATACAGCAAAGGACCTGGAAGAGCAATTGAACGGAATGGACAGTGTGCTGAAAGGTGCATATAAGATGAACATTAACAAGAGTAAAACTAGGGTAATGGAGTGCAGTGTAAATAAATCAGGTGATGCTGAAGGAATTAGATTAGGTAACGAAATAATAAAGGAGGTAGATGAGTTTTGTTACTTGGGCAGTAAAATAACAAATGATGGTCGCAGTACAGATGATATAAAATGCAGAATGGCAATGGGTAGAAAGGCGTATTTGAAAAAGAGAAATTTGTTAACATCGAATATTGATGTAAGCCTAAGGAAGTCCTTTCCGGAGGCATCTGTATGGAGTGTTGCCTTATATGGGAGTGAAACATGGACGATAAGCAGTGTGGACAGAAAGAGGATAGAGGCTTTTGAAATGTGGTGCTACAGAAGAATGCTGAAGATTAGGTGGGTGGATCGCGTAACTAATGAAGAGGTACTGAACAGAATTGGGGAGAAAAGAAATTTCTGGCATACCTTGACTAAAAGAAGGGATAGATTGGTAGGACACATTCTTAGACATCAAGGAATTGTGAATTTAGCGTTGGAGGGAAGTGTGTGGGGTAAAAATCGCAGAGGGGGACCAAGAGACGCGTATAGTAAGCAGATTCAGACAGATGTAGGTTGTCGTTCTTATGAGGAGATGAAAAGGCTTGCTCAGGATAGAGTAGGGTGGAGAGCTGCATCAAACCAGTCTCTGGACTGAAGACCACAACAACAACAACAGAATAGGAACCTGATAATGTTGTTAAAAATGGTCACAGTATTTCTAACACTGCGTTTATCTTTCTGAGCGTTAACTAACAGCCACTGTGGAGTGGCCGAGCGCGCTAGAGCGGGTTGCTGCGGAGTGCTCGGTTGTTCGCCGTCGGAGGTTCGATCCTCCCTCGGACGTGTGTGTGTGTGTGTGTTGCCCTTACCATACGTTAGTTTCAGTAGTTTGTAAGCCTAGGGACTGAATAACCACAGCAGTTAAGTCCCTTAGATTTGCAAACATTTGAATTTGAACTACAGACAACAATGACCTATTGTTATGGTGGCTTCTACACGTAATCTAGTGGACAGATTTCTCCTTTTGAAGGAAATGTGTGAATAAATAAACTTTCCTTTTCTTCCATACTGCTTCCCATCTCTGAAGTTTGCTTGAGGGAGGAGAAAAAGAGTCGGATAAAAAATCGATTAATTGAAAATGCAGTAGAAAAATACTGCGACGGAATTTTTTAAACTGTTAGCAGTTGCGAATAAAATCCATCAATTCAGAAACACAGTAATCTGGTAACTAAATAGTGCCAAAACTATTACGCTACATTTATCTTTTCGGTCGTTAACTTAAAAAAGACAACACTAACTTACCGATACGTAATCTCGTGATCGATTTCTCCTTTGGACGGAACTCTGTTAATAAATATACCGGCATCTACTTCCACACAGCTTCGAATACTGACTACGTGTTTTCCACGTGTAACAGGAAATGGGTAAACTAAACGCAATGTGAGAAATGCTTTTACTTGGTGATAACAGGAGGTCGGAGTCGGATAAAAAATCGATTAATTGAAAATGCAGTAGAAAACTACTGTGACAGAATTTTTTAAACTGTTGGCAGTTGCGAATAAAATCCATCAATTCAGAAAGACAGTAATCTGGTAACTAAATAGTGCCAAAACTATTACGCTACATTTATCTTTTCGGTCGTTAACTTAAAAAAGACAACACTAACTTATCGATACGTAATCTCGTGAATCGATTTCTCCTTTGGAAGGAACTCTGTTAATAAATATACCGGCATCTGCTTCCACACAGCTTCGAATACTGTTTACGTGTTTTCCATGTGTAACAGGAAATGAGTAAACTAAACGCAATGTGAGAAATGCTTTTACTTGGTGTCAACAGGAGGTTTCGAAATTCCATTTGTGGCTGGCTACAGATTAATGGAAATGTATATAACCCCTCTCTAAAGTTTGCTTGAGGGGTGGAGAAACAGAGTCGGAGTCGGATAAAGAATCGATTAATCGAAAATGCAGTAGAAAAATACCTGAATGTTTTATCGTACTTCCGACATGAACAGCTGAAATTGTAAAAAACAGTTTCAAACGTTGTATCGTGATTTCCTCCTGCTAACAAACGCAAGAATTAACAATTACTCGATGGAATTCTGTTTTTGTTGGACTGTGACTTATTAAGATTACCACTTCCGCTGGATCAGAAGACGAAATGTGTTTCGAAGGAAGTTCAGTGTTTCCCGGAGATTTACTTCGCAATACGTCTGATATGGTTATTTAATGTGTAGGAAATACCTGTTTCGAAAATAGTACATTGTTTCACGGAGAATTACTTTGCAATACGTGTGATATGGTTAATTAAAAAATGTTCAAATGTGTGTGAGGTATTATGCGACCAAAATTTGTGGTCATCAGTCGCTAGACTTACACACTAATCACTTGACTAACTTACGCTAAGGACAACACAAACATCCACGCCCGAGGGAGGATTCGAACCCCCGACCGCAGCGGCCGTGTAGACTGTGGCTGGCGTGCCGCAGACCGCTCGGCCAAAGCGGCCGGCTGATATGGTTAATTAATGTGTACGAAATAGCGTCCGTAATGTCCGACTCTTACACAGAATTAGCGTTTATGCTATGTGATACCTATAGCGGAAGCACCAAGGCAGTTTCAAATAGAACATTATGCAACAAACGTTGGTTATTGAGAAAACTTTTGCAGTGACTAAATATTAATATTCTGTCGTCTCTGTTGAGCAGTATGAAAAATCCCGATTTTCAATACCTGCAGGAAATTTGAAATTTTTCGTTAGTTCGTGCAGTTATTTAGCTCGAGATCTCTCGTTTCACAATAATGGTCGAGACATACCTGCTTCATCATTGGGCAACATGTAACGTCATTTGAGATAAAGGAAGGAAAAGTTAGGCCAATTAATGCCGAGGCAGGGCAGAATTTTGTAAATCGGTTTTTCGTAAAGCACATTTTGTGGCAGTATACTCGAATGGTGAATTATGTTTGACATAATGTATGCCACAGTCAACGTGAAAGTTAACAATACGTTGCTTCTTCGACCCAGAGAGACAATGAAAGCATTATTTTTTACATTTAACGTTCCTCCTCCATTCTACGAAAACGAATAACAATACTCGGACCTATTATTAAACAAAAATATTAACTCTTTTTGATTGCGGTTTACTTCTTTACACAGGATACGTTAATGTTAAGCAACTGGGAGGGAGGGCGGTAGTATTTTATTTCTTTGTCTATTTTATTTATTTATTTTTTTAATGGAACAAAACACATAGTTTCCGTTACTCATATTTAGAGCGGCAATAATACAGAGAGCTTCTGGCGCAAGAATGGCGTCGCAAGGAAGTCGTTTTCACAATTGCAACGGACGTTATGAAATAATGAAGTAAAGAGAAATGTGCTTTGGATCATCGCCTCAAAAACCTTACCATTCCTACAATTTTAGATTAGAGCAGTCAGAAAAGCCCCAATAATTATTTTTACATTTATCGTTTTTCCTCCATTCTACAACGCGTTATCTGCGAAAACGTATAACAAATAAATACTTTGCTCTTTTTGATTGCGTTTTACTTCATCCGACAACAGACGTTTATGTTAAGCAACTGCGAGCGATGGCGGAAGTAAAATTTTTTAATGCAGCGAAACACGAAGTTTCCAATTTGTAGCATCTTTCAGACCTTCAAATCGAAAACTAGAAACATGAAGTCGCTATGTGAAGAATGTTTATACGCCAGATTGTTTTATATGCTGGTTAGTCGGTGGTTAGTTTCAGGTTCCGCCTATGACGTAATTGATACTGCTGTAAAAATAATGTAGAGAGGAAGCGAAGGGAGTGATATAGCGTCATTTTCTATTCGTCTTAAATATTATAAAACTCGCAAAACAGTACGGAGAAATTCGTCCTAAAGTTGTCTGGTTATTCAGCTTCGAGGCGGCAAGAATACAGAGAGCGTCTGACGCAAGAATGGCGTCGCGAGGAAGTCGTTTGGCAGTTGCAACGGACGTCTAGGCCGAGAGCAAATTTCGCCCCGTATTTTGAATTGCTGGTGTATGTCAGGCAGACGAATTATAGAATAATAAAGTAAAATATTCAGCTTCCGAGACAGAGCGTAGAAGTCACAGCGTTAGCGGAATACGTAAAACGTATTTTGCCGCATCAAATAGGCGAGTTGCTGGATTCTCGTATCTTTTGTTGTGTATCATGTCGAGACTCTGCTTGTCATGGGAACAAATATTGACAGTAAAAAGATTCCGTTTCGTTCCACACAGCTTCCGTTACTGCTTTCGCCATTATTCAGTTGTAAAGACGGAAACAAGCAATGCTAATTGCGTGCCCATCCCCAGTAACAGTCGATGGCAACACCGCAGAATTGTGCATTATTTTCTTCCCCCTCGAAAGAAAACTGCAGAGGGTTTCGCCGAATTAAGTTTCTTAAAATGCTCGGATAGCGTTAATGGCGCCAAAACTACAGTCACACAGCACGACACTCGAGTTAGATTCGCCTTCGTACTGAATGTGCTTCCAACTCCGTGCCTTAAACTATATCTGATCCCTGTATGCTGTTCGCTAAATAGCTGCAACGCCTATTTATAGAAAGAATTAAATAGTTAACTCTGGGAAAAAGTCGCGGGTGTTTTGGTAATCAAAGAATAGCGTCTATCAGTCATGTTTTACATTGTCTGCCATGTGAGACGCCACAGATAGAAGAATGCGCGTCTACAACAATGCCTTTTATCGGTGCAGCGGCTGTTGTTCTTCCGTTGGGACAATGCCCAGGAAATCGCCGAATTATTTCAACCTGAGGAAACAGTGACACAGACGTCGACACCTCGTGTAGCAGCTCGATGGCAGTAAAATGGTCGCGAAAATTACGACGTACCGTTTCGTCCGAATCTCGGTTTGCTATTCGAATGCAGCGCCACAAGAATACAGTCGCTTTGGCGGCACTTTATAATTTTCGCCGCTTTTTGATCGTCGGTGTGCCTCTTGCAGTCTAATCGGAAACAATTGAAGTGAGGACATGTGTAATAACGATGTGTTAAGAGGGTGTCTGGTCAGTTAAAAATAAAATTGACACATACATTGTTCCTGGAATCGGACGCACAAGACAGCGTTCTAACTCGAGTTCAAATTTGGTAAACCTGTCAATATCGATGCGATTGCTAGCGGTACCTGTAGGAATACCTACTTTTGTAACTACTGAGAATCAGACAATGTGATTGCTTACTGGCGACTTACTCAGTGACTGTAAGTGGTCGGCACAACAGTTGATGCGACTAAAAGATCTGTGCAAAGCGAGCATCGCCTTGTTCCCATCTGTCACTCATACACGAAGAAAAAACCAAATTTGATATAATTCTCAAATCATTGCTGCCTGCGTAAATTACGATTTTACTCAAGTGTAAACGTCCATCACGACTCTGGCGTATTCAAAAGTCCTCGACACATATTTTGTAAGCTGTTGCCAGTTACGATCAGTACAGAAAACAGCCTCGCGGAAACTCAATATTGTCAATAATGAGCACGGTATTTTTAACGCTGAAATCAGCTTTCCAAGCGCTAACAGACAACACCTATTGTTATTATTTCTTGGCCAAGTAATGTCGTGAATCGATGTCTTCTATCGAAGGGAATCTGCGAATAAATAAACTGTCGTTTCCTTCCCCCAGGGCTTCGGTAATTGCACACGTTTTCATGTGAAACAGGAAACAGTAATAGCGATTTCATTGTCAGTGGTACACACTACGGACTGTCATTGTCAACAACGTGAAAATTATGTCTTGCGAATTACGTGACTAAAAACTTAGCTTTACTTATTCGTGTACCCTACACTTGAAAAAATTTTTGATTGTTTGCATCCAAAATTTTGTAGTTTGTTCTGTAAGGGAAACCGTTTCCACTTCCACTACCGAGGTTATGAGTACAAAACCGGCGATCACACGACTAAGTAACGTTCTGAATACTCGACATTTCCACGAAAACTCCAACTGCGTCAAAACTACATTCTTAATCCTGTTCGTGAGATTAGCGACTATTGTGTCAATAACAAACGATTCTGTACGACCGCCTTAGGCACAAAAAGCTAGTGTGGCCGTAGCGATTCACAAATCATCCATCCACGCATTGCACGGAATAATTAGCGACTAGTGGGTGCCTGGCATACCAGCGTTTATGTCGACCTATTCTTGCACGTTCAGCAACAATTTCTTCCCAGCGACGCACGATGTGTGGAGAAAAAGAATGCATTTATTTCACGGATTTCTCTTGACGGTATTCCATATTTTTTTAATACAACGAACAGAACAAATGATAACAAAGTTTATAGCATCACCTGTTTCGGGTCCGTCCGGAAACCGAACGCAATGTGCCAAATAGTTTCACTTCCTGACAACACGAAGTTGCCAAATTCCGTTCGTAGACGGCTACAGTTTAATAGAAACCTGTCCAGCACCTCTCTGCACTTGGCTCGAGAGCAGCAGAAGCGCAGCCGAATGGAAAAACAAGTTCAATGGAAATGCGGCAAATATGGATACGCTATAGCCGGCCGCGAAAACGAAGACAACGCGACGTCTGTTTTGGAAAACTCTGGACAGGCGCCACGAATCATACTTCGGGCCACAGAGTAATTCGCTCTCGTCACAACATGGGCCGAAAAATTCCCTCGCACTTCGTGAGTGGGCAAGATGTAACAACTTTTCAGATTAAGGAAGAGAATGGTGGTCAAATGACGAAGCAGAAGCGAAATGTTTAAAAACACAATATACGGCGTCATGCGCGAGAAATAAATTACGTTTACTATTACCTGTGCCACTATCAATGACAACATTAACAGGCCGTTCCTTCTTCCGCCCAGAGAGACAGCGAAATAATTATTTTTACTTTTAACATTCCTCCATTCTACAGCAACACTTATCTTCGGAAAACTATAACAATACCCGGTCCTATTATTAAATAGAAGAGCCGCTGGCTTTTTACGTCGGTCCACAGAGAAATTACTGTTTCGATTGCCACTCATTCAATCGTCGCATCGCTTTCGCGAGTGACGTGCTGCCATCTGTCGGTGAACGGCCGCACTACGTCCTCCGTAGCCTGGATCGTAGTTGGCGGCTTTTCACACCAGAGGCGCCACAGGACTGTAGGTATTGCTTACGTACGCTAAATGAAAGATAATACATAAAAACTTGGAAATCTGGCTTTGTTGGTGGGCACGAAGCATAAAGACCAATGTCTCACGTAATTAAGGGTTAGGATACATCCCAAAGGCAGTATCAAATTTTTTAAACTATATTTTACCTATTTTTAATTTTTTTTATTTATTTTCTCGAAAGTGTTTCAAGACTTTGGATATTGCTAGCGGCCAGCTTATTTCAGAAATTTGCCTATTTAGAAATTATAGGGATCATAGACCCATACAATCACGTCAGTCATGTTTCAATTTTTAAATTTTTTTTCCCTGTATTTTAAGCGACCCTGCACTGCATTGTAGGTATTGGTTGCGTACGCTAAATGAAAGATAATACATAAACACTTCGATATCTGGCTTTGTTGGTGGGCAGGGAGCATAAAGACCAATGTCTCATACTGATAGCATATGTAATTAAAAGATAGGACGGATCCCAAAGGCAGTCCCGTATCTTTTTTTCTCGAAAGTCTTTCAAAACTTTGCATATTGCTAGGGGCCAGTTTATTTCAGAAATTTCTGTATTCAGAAATTCTGGTAACAATAGACACAGACAATCACGTGAGTTATGTTTTAATTTTTCTTTCATACTGGCATATGCCGACGTCGTCCGACTTGTAAAGCGGAAAAAAAAAAAAAAAAAAAAAAAAAAAAAAAAATCAATTTTTTTCGTCTCCTGGAACACACTCTGTCCTGGAACACCGACTTTCCGGAACGCCCTCCCTCTCGTACATACACCCACCAGTCTACCACCCCACCAGTACCTTACCTTTACCAGTCCAGCCCCACCAGTCAACACGCCCACCTGCGATCACCTAAACAAACTACCATCCCTAATAGACTACCACCCCACCACACTACCACCCCCACTAGACAACTACCCACACCAGACTACCACCCCCACCAGACTACCACACTCACTAGTCTACCACGCCCACCAGTCTATCACCCCTACAAGACTACCATCCCCACCAGACTACTACCCCCTCCAGACTACCACCCACACCAGATTACCACCCCCACCAAACTACCACCCCCACCAGTCTACCACCTCCACCAGACTACCAACCTCACTTGCCTACCACCCGCACCAGACTACCACCCCTACCAAACTACCACCCCCACCACACAACTACCCCCACCAGACTATAATGCTCTTCAGACTGCCTTCACACCAGACTACCATCCCCACCAGACTACCACCCCTATCAGAAGACTACCCCCTACCAGACTATAACCCCCACCAGGCTATTACCTCCACCAGACTACCACCTCCACCTGACTACCATCCTCACTACTCTACCACCCCTACCAGACTACCACTCCTACCAAACTACCACCCCCACCAGACTACTATCCCCACTAGACTACCACCCCCACCAGACTATAACCCCCACCAGACAACCATTCCCACCAGACTACCACCCCCACCCAATTACCACCCTCACTAGTCTACCACCCCCACCAGTCTACCACCCTTACCAGACTACTATATTCACCAGTTTACCACCCCCACCAAACTACCATTCCTACCAGACCACCATCCCCACCAGACTTCCACCCCCACCAGACTACCACCCCCACCAAACTACTACCCCCACCAGTCTATAACGCCCTTCAGACTACCTCCCTACCAGACTACCAGCTCCACCAGTCTTCCATCCCTACCAGACCTCCTCCCCCACCAGTCTACCACCCCCATCATCTACACCCCACCACTACTCTTCCACCTCCACCAGTCTACTCCCCCCCTCCAGTCTACTCCACCTTCCAGTCTATCTCCTTTACCACTCCACCCTACCAGCACTACCATTCCACCACCAACACCATTCTACCAGACCCACCATGGGGTAGGGGAATTGAATGGAGATGTTGAGCAAGGGGTGGGGAAGTGCGAAGGAGGGTGTGAGAGGGGCTGTAGGCGAGGAAAGTGGAGAGGATTTGGAAGGGATGGGGAGGGGTAGAGGGAGGTGTATGGAGAGCTCAGAGGATGGCGGAGGGAGAGGAAGGGGGGAACTGTGGGTATGGGACCACCGTACCCGAGTAAACTGTCACGACTCGGTATGTGTAGGCGCTGTGCAGACCGATTCGTCTCACCCGCCTCTGAGACACAGGCATGCTGCCACGGCTGCCTACAGTCCCGCCTTATACACACCAGCGCTGGCACCAGACTTGGAGTCGGCGCGAAAATTATCCGAGTGCAGCGGCGAAGTGTGGTGGCCGACGAGCTGTGTAGTCTGACTAGCACAGCGCGCCTCCGTCGGTTTGTTTATGTAGCGATAAGCTGTGCCACGTGCGTAAACATGATAAGGCAAGGCAGTGATTTTGTGCAGATAGTTGTGTTGTTAATTTGCAGTCAGGCATTGTAGAGTGCAACGTTAATGTATCATGTCATGGCTGCTCATTCATCTCCGATCATCATGCTTCATTATACAGTCCTTGTAACTTTTCGGCTGTTGCAAGTCGTTAAAGACGCAATTAAATGATAGTTACAATAGTGTTCAATCACACACAATTATTCCCCTTGTAGTTAAATATACATCAAAGGTACAGTTGAAGAATAGTAAGAAATACTTGTAAATAAAATTTAATTTAGAGTTTTACGTACTTCGCACATTATATATACAATTGGCAATATGAGTAGGAATGACCTTTACTCCATATCAGTGTATAACTACTTCGGAAGTAAGTGTCACCTGTGTACTTATATTGATAGAATACTTAAGTAACACATAGCGTCCCAAAAGCAGTGTCATATGCTCTATATATATATATATATATAACTTGTTCCATGGGTTTCAATATAAATAAGACCTTGGAAATTGCTGGCACACGTCAAAGTCGTCCGACTTGTTGAGCGATTTATTTTATCCTTAATGAATATTGAAACGATGTAACGAGGTTTAAGCGACAATGCCTTCACACGTGTCTTCTGCCAAATTTTTGGTGCGTACCGGTTGAAGCCAACCCCGCAGTTTATATGCGCCTCCTTAAGACGTAACGCCTGCGAGAGAGCAGGCCAAGGCAGCTGTACCGACAGGTTTCAGTATACGTGGCCAGCAGTTAGCCTTCATACGCGACGCGACAGCCATCTGTCACCGCTACTACCAACTACGCCCGCGCCACTCTTGGCAACGACCAGGAGCTGCTGCCGCCACGCGGCACCTTCGTCAACTACATGGACTTCAGTCTCCACAAATACTGGCGTTCCATTCTCACTTCAGAGTCTTCCTACGAACGAAATATATCACTCACGACGTCATACGCCAAACCTCAGGAATTGTGGGGGAAAAAGCCAAACGTTTTTCGACCCTGTGTGTTTATTCTCTGACACTGTTATTCCTTCTCTGCAGGCTGTCTGTGCGTAAATTTTACGTTAGGGTTTTTACTTTTATTGTACCATTTGTAGGAGATTTGACTTTTCATATACGTTACTTTGAAATCAGAGATACAAACTGCCACACCTGCCCTCTTAAAGTGGAACATGAAACTATTATGTGACTCTCATCGGAAGGGAAAAAAGGAAACGTATCTGAAAAAGACAGACCATGATCGCATTGCAGAAGACTTAGATAGGTGCATACACTAAAGGGGAAGATTGCGCTGTTACATTTTCGCAGCAATGAACATCAATGAACGCAATCTCACGCCTACGCGAAGTAAAATTAAGAGAATATACGATGGCTTCCTCATGTAGCTTCCCCATTCATTCATTCTTCCTTATATTTTCTTTCTAATTTCGTGGCCCTTTCAAGTAGTGAAAGATGTAATTAAATGGAGGTTGTGATTCGGTACACTCACACGTGTTTGCCCCTCTACCAAATATGTTTTATGTTGTATTAATGCTCCTATGGGTTGGCCTCTCATCAGTAATTGCCATCATGGCGTCCTCCTGGTCGTCCGACTTAGAAAGCGACTCCGCTAAAATTAAAAACCCTCACTGGCGTTTTTTTTTTTTTTCATCTTGTTTCCTAAGAGTTTTTCGCACATTCTTGTTAATTCAACACAACTTTATCGTCCAATGTTCAAAGTAACAGCGCTTTCTCTGAAAAGTGAATTTATTTTATTTTGTGAACATATGAGATACATACCAACGAATTGCAAATAGTTCCTTATCATATGTACACAAAATGGGGAGATACTTTTACACTGACTGTTGTCAATTATATAATGATAATAGTAACTTTGTATATACATTATGTACTAGAGCTTTGTGGAATTCGGTATTACCACACTTATTCCGTTTCTGATTTTAGCTGAAAATGAAAACGTAGTTACCGTTTGAAACAGAATATTTGCGCTTTATTTTAGCGCAGCACAAAATAAGATGAAACAAAGTCTTATCTGAACTACAGAAAAGGTAATACAATCTACGTTAAAAGCGTTCATAGCAATCGTGCCAAAGATACACATTTTCGTCGTCTCATTGATTCTAATTAATGACTTCCAACATATTCCATTAACAGTGAATAATTGCTTAGGAAAAAACTCGGGGTAAATTGTTGCAATGTTTACACTACCAGTACCTGCACGCTGTTCAGAATATTCGTTGTCACGGTATCCTCCCCGCTGTTGTGCAAATGGTTCACAAGAGTCGCGTTCCATTCGTTTCTACGTATTTCTCGGCATGTTCACGAAGTAGAGGGGCGCTCTTACATCTGCACCACTAAACATTGCAGAAGATAGCTCTACGGAATTAATAAGAGTGCCAGAACACCGTTTAGCAGTGAAGGCAAATATACAGGGTGAGTCACTTAGCATTACCGCTGGATATATTTCGTAAACCACATCAAATACTGACGAACCGATTCCACACACCGAACGTGAGGAGAGCGGCTAGTGTAATTGGTTAATACAAACCATAAAAAATGTACGGAAGTATGTTTTTTAACACAAACCTACGTGTAGCCCGCTAGTTTTGTTAGCATATTTGAACATATAAACAAATACGTAATCATTGCTGTTTGTTGTCCTGTAAAATGTTAATTACATCCGGAGATATTGTAACCTAAAGTTGACGCTCGAGTACCACTCCTCCGCTGTTCGATTGTGTGTATCGCAGAGTACCGAATTAAGTAGGGATCCAAAGGGAACGGTGATGTACCTTACAATTAAATGTCCCACTGGAAACGCGTCGACGTATGTGGTTTCAGAATGATGGTGCACCTGCACATTCCACAATTAACACTAGGCTGACCCTTGACAGGATGTTCGACGGGCGTTTCGTAGAACGTGGAGGACGCATAAATTGGCCAGCCCGTTCTCCTGATCTTACACCTCTGGACTTCTTTCTGTGGCGTACGTTAAAGGAGAATGTGTACCGTGATGTGCCTACAACCCCAGAGGATATCAAACAACGTATTGTACTGCGGCGTGTACGACATTCATTATGCCATAGATTGCAATTGTGTGCAGCAAATGATCGCGCTGCTCTCCGTTGGATCTTCTCTACCTCCTCTATCAATCCCACCTGGTGCGGGTCCCACACCGGTGAGCAGTATTCAAGCTGTGGGCGAACAAGTGTACGTAACCTACTTCCTTTGTTTTCAGACTGCATTTCCTTAGAATTCTCCCAATGAATCTAAGTCTGGCATCTGCTTTACCGACGATTGATTTTATGTGGTCGTTTCCATTTTAAATCCCTCCTAATGACTACTCCCAGATACTTTATGGAATTAACTGCTTCCAGTTGCTGCCCTGCTATAGTGTATCTAAATGATAAAGGATCTTTCTTTCTGTGTATTCGCAGCACATTACACTTGTCTACATTGAGCTTTAATTGCCATTCCCTGCACCATGCGCCAGTTTGATGCAGATCCTCCTGCATCTCAATACAATTTTCCATTTTTACAACCTCTCTATATACTACAGCATCATCCGCAAAAAGCCTCAGTGAACTTCCGATGTTATCCGCAAGGTCATTTATATATATCGTGAACAGCAACGGACCCACGACACTCCCCTTTGGCACACCTGACATAACTCCTACTTCGGAAGACTTCTCTCCATTGAGAATGACCTGCTGCTTTCTGTTATCTAGGAATTCCTCAATCCAATAACACAATTGGTCTAATAGACCATATGCTCTTACTTTGTTCATTAAACGTTTGTGGGGAGCTGTGTCAAACACCTTGCGGAAGTCGAGAAACACAGCATCTACCTGATAACCCGTGTCTATGGCCCTCTGAGTCTCGTGGACGAATAGCGCGAGCTGGGTTTCATACCAACGCCTTTTTCGAACCCATGCTGATTCCTACAGAGCAGATTCCTAGTCTCGAGAAATGTCATTATATTCGAACATAATACATGTTCCAAAATTCTACAACTGACCGACGTTAGAGATATAGGCCTATTGATTGATTGATTTTTCCAGGGAAGCCAAAACAGTCTTGGTCCAACCCGCCACTGCCCGCACCGAAACTAAGTTTATTGTGCGGTATCGCTCCCTGTACATCTAGTAAAGACAAACACTGCCCTTGAACAGTGCAAGGAGTCCCTTTACCAGTTCTTTATTAGACACAATTTCTTCGGGTCTGGTTGTCCCAAATATTCTGTGCCTTTTATTCTCCAATGCAATGCATTCGAAGATAAGATGTGATGCAGTTTCATCACCGTCATCACAGATCCTACATTTAGGGTCCTCTTCTGTTATTCCCATTGTAGGCCTACAGTTCTGCACATCTGTTCGAGGACCCTTCTTGAAAACGGGGACGACCTGCGCGATTTTCCAATCTTTCGGAACGCTACGCTCTCCTATAGACCTACGGTACACCACTGCGAGAAGGGGGGCCAGTTCCTTCGCGTACTTGTCTACATTGAGCTTTAATTGCCATGCCCCGCACCGTGCGCCAACTCGATGCAGATCCTCCTGCGTCGAGGGAGACGCAGAAGCAAGAGAAGGAGGAGACGACGGTCGAGCGGCGCAGCGGGCGTGGAACGCGACCCGCAGTCCTGGAGAGGGAAGCACGCAGCCGCGGCCGCGGAAGCCGCACCCGTCTTCCGCCGACGCCTGGGAGCGGACGAGCGCCTCAGTCCGGGAAGGCCACTGCGGCAGCGTGTCAGCCGTCAACCGGCAACCGTCAACGTCGCACCAGGAGGCGCGGTCTCGCCAAACGTAAGTGCCGAGCACGCTTGCCACTTCTCAAACGTTACAGGCCAATCTCATAGACGTCGGTTGGCAGTAGGATTTTGGAACATGTACTTTATTCGAACGGTAGCTTATATGCCCGTGCTTCGCAACGGTTTTTTAGGTGTTCGGACCTAGGTCAGCAAAAACATAATCCTTATTGGATCGCTCTGTTAATAAACTCAGTTCTCTTGGCCAAAATGTCGAAAACCATGAATATTCATAAAGTTTTTCAAACAAAAAGTGAAATTAAAGAAAGACGTAAAATCAATGTTAGGTTGTGTTCATCAAGTTAAGACTGCAGTGTGTAATTATATGTTTGGCGTGAACTTCTGTGAACACTGCTATCGATGAGATGAAAACTAGTAATAATGCGTCGTTATTCTCAATTTTGTTACACATTGCAACACAGCGCCGAAAGCGGCTGGCAAATTACATTTCTCAAAACGATATTGCATAAGTGCAAATATTGATTTATAACAGTTTTCACAAATATCTTCTTGAATAGAAATTTAGAATGAATTGTAAGACTGTGTGAACCATGAGACTCTATACAAAAGAGCTTCGCGTGAAAGTGTTGGTCATAATGAGATGTGACAACAACGGATGTATCTGATTCGGTAAAATTTTACTTTCTATCCTGGCGGCCTCTTGTTTTTATGTTGGCAACATCAATAACACGATATAAAATCGTTGCAAAGATGACCGAACCACATAGTGTGTAGATAAATACTGCTGTTCCTACTGTATGCTTGATTTCACGACAAAATATTTGCGTGTCACGCGATTGGCTTATGACGATGTCACATGATTCTCGTTATTCGACATCTGTTGCCAACATTATCACAGGAGGCCGCCGGGATATGAGTAGGACTACGTCGCATAGTTTTTCTTGACCCAGCTGTCAAACGATAACACCTTTCACAGCAGAGAGTGTCGCGGCTATATGTATCAGAGATCACTGATTAGCACAGAACAGTGAGCTTTTACTGGCACAGGCATATCAATATCTATGGCCTAAGAGACATTCATTAATGTATGTCTGTGTTTCCACCACGCTTCCACGACAGTGATCAATCTTCCACGAGTATTTTTATCTTTGAGACTATCTGGATTTTTATCTTTGTTTTGCGTGTCTGTTCATAGTCGATAATGTGTGCTTGACGGAAACATGTGATCTATTTTTTAAAAATTGCGTATGTGATATTCCCTGTTGTTATTAAAGTCTGAAAGGACCGCATTGTCTGACGATTGAAAGAATAAACAGATTTTGGCTCGCACCGTAAAGTTCGTAAGTCACAGAGTATATAGCTTTTCCTAAGAGTATTTATTGCATATTTTGCGAATTTTTGCTCGTCACACTCACCCACTGCCACGCACCGCGACCAAGCTCCCTTACTAACATCATTAGACCAAGAGCTATCTACCACCACAACCACGAGTGGGTGGCAGTATGTGGTCATGGAGAAAAGTCTGTCAGCACGTACACACACAAGCCTTTTATATATAGATATAGATTATGAACTACCTCGAAGAGAACGACCTATTAACCAGTAGACACCACGGATTCAGAAAGTATCGTTCCTGCGAAACACACAGCTTGCCCTTTATTCACATATTGTTAACCTGGTTATATTTTATCCTTAACTATTTGTCAGCAGTTTCGCTTACTTTGAATGTGTTACAAATTGTTAATATTGGCTAGCTGTTTATTGCGTCCTTGTGGTTAGAGTATTGTATCCGCTGCAACCATCTAGGCCCACTACTGAGAGTTAGGCTTTGCTTTTGCTCAGTTTTATTTCTATTCTCATTTTGTTGTTGTTATGGTCTTCAGTCCGGAGACTGGTTTGATGCAGCTCTCCACAATACCCTATCCTGAGCAAGCCTTTTCATCTCCTCATAAGAACGACAACCCACATACACTTCAATCTGTTTACTATACGCGTCTCTTGGTCTCCCTCTGCGATTTTTACCCCACACACTTCCCTCCAATGCTAAATTTACGATTCCTCGATGTCTAAAAATGTGTCCTACCAAGCGATCCCTTCTTTTAGTCAGGGTATTCCAAAAATTCCTTTTCTCACCAATTCTGTTCAGTACCTCTTCATTAGTTATGCGATCTACCCACCTAATCTTCAGCATTCTTCTGTAGCACCACATTTCAAAAGCCTCTATCCTCTTCCTGTCCGCACTGTTTATCGTCCATGTTTCACTCCCGTACAAGGCAACACTCCACACAAATGCCTTCAGAAAAGACTTCCTTACACTTAAATTAATATTCGATGTTATCAAATTTCTCTTTTTCAAAACTGCTTTTCTTCTCATTGCCATTCTGCATTTTATATCCTCTGCACTGCGACCATCGCATGTTATTTTACAACCCAAGTAACAAAACTCATCTACCTCCATTATTGCTTCGTTGCCTAATCTAATTCCTTCAGCATCACCCGATTCATTCATTTACTGCAAGTTCAAAAATTTTCAAATGTTTGTATAATTTATGGGACTTAACTACGGGGTCATCAGTCCCTGAACTTGCAAACTACTTATGAACTACTTACGAACTAGGACGGCACAAATATCCATGCCCGAGGGGGTATTCGAACCCCCGACCGTAGTGGCCGTGCAGACCGTGACTGGAGCGCCTTAGTCCCCTCGGCCACCGCGGCCGGCTTACTGCAAGTGTTTGATCATTGTTAAGCAAAGTTCCTTGTTTAGAGATATCTGGCTATTGTGTAAAAAATGAGCTATTCCCTGCTTATTTGTTAATCATATATTCAATCCAAGAATAGCTGCCAGCATGCGAAACTTAGAAGTAGATGTTCCTGGAGTAGTAAAACAACTTAAGTCACTAAACAAAAATAAATGTTCCAGGCCAGATTGTATACCAACTAGATGCCTCTCAGAGTATGCTGATGCAATAGCTCCGTACTTAGCTATAATTTACAACCGATCACTCAGCGAAAGATCCGTACCCAAAGACTGGAAAGTTGCCCAAGTTACTTCAATATTCAAGAAAGGCAATAGCAGTGATCCCCAAAATTACAGGCCAATCTCATCGACGTCCATTTGCAGTAGGATTTTGGAACATGTACTTTGTTCGAACATTATGAACTACCTCGAAGAGAACGACCTATTAACCAATAGTCAATAGGGATTCAGAAAGCATCGCTCTTGCGAAACACAGCTTGCCCTTTATTGTCATGAAGTGTTAAGTGCCATCGACAAGGGATCTGAAATCGATTCCACATTTCTGGATTTCCGGAAGGCTTTTGACATTGTACCCCACAAGAGGCTTCTTATGAAATTGCGTGCTTATGGAATATCTCCCCAATTGTGCGGTTGGATTCACGATTTCCTATCAGAAACAACACAGTTCGTTGTAATTGACGGTAAGTCATCGAGTAAAACAGAAGTGATATTTCGCGTTATAGGTCCCCTACTCTTCCTCGTGTTTATAACGATTTAGGAGATAATCTGAATAGCTCCCTTACACTGTTTGCGGATGATGCTGTCGTTTATCGGTTAGTGAAGTCAACAGAGGATCAAAAGCAACTTCAAAGCGACTTAGACAAAATTTCTACTTGATGCGAAAATTGGCAATTGACACTAAAAAAAGAAAAGTGTGAAGTAATACACATGACCACTAAAAGAAATCCGCTGAACTTCAGTTACGCGATAAATCAGTCAAACCTTAGAGTAGTAAATTCTACTAAATACCTAGGAGTTACAATTACGAACAACTTTGACTGGAGAGAACACAGACGCCCGCGGTGGCCGCGGGGACTGAGGCGCCCCAGTCACGGTCTACACGGCCACTACGGTCGGGGGTTCAAATCCCCCCTCGGGAATGGATATTGGCCGTCCTTAGTATAAGGTAGTTCGTAAGTAGTTTGTAAGTTTAGGGACTGATGACCCCTTAGTTAAGTCCTATAAGCTTAACAAGAACGCTTCGAATATGCACCAGCTCCACCAAACAGATTGGCTACATCACACTTGTGCGTCCTCTCCTGGAGTACTGTTGCCCCTTGTGGGGCCCTCAGCAGGTGGGACTGACGGAAGACATTGAGAAGGTTCAGAGAAGGGCAGCTCGTTTGGTTTTATCACGTTACGGGGGGGGGGGGGGGGACCGTCACGGAAATGTTGCAAGAATTGGGGATTGCGAAGTTTCAATCACAGACTTTTACTTCTGAATGTGAAAATATTTTGCTAGCACCCACCTACTTAGGGAGACATGACCATCCCAATAAAATAAGAGAAATCAGATCGAAAAGGGAACGATTTAGGTGTTCTTTCTTCCCGCGCGCTATTAGAGAATGGAACGGTAGAGAAAAGTTATGAAAGTGGTTAATGAACCCTCTGCCAGGCACTTGAATGTGCAGAGTATCTATGTAGATGTAGATACATCGCTATGCGTCGTTGTGGTTCTGCATATCCACTAGTGGACATATTTCTGGGCACCTGTTGTTATAGGTTCGTTTCACCCATATATCTCAGGGTAAACACTTGCTGTGGCTTCCAGTGGGACCTGCCTCCGGCGACCTAAGAGGCGGATGCAGTGAGCTGCCCCTTCAACGAACTACTGGACGAGCGCCCTCGTCTCGGAGACCCGAGAGGCAGAATCACACGAGGAGCAGCGCTGTCGACAACCCGAAGTTATCACTAGTCATACGGCATTTAGCTTGCGTCTGCAAACACACCCATATATATATATATATATATATATATATATATATATATATATATATATATATAGGGTGTTTCACTAAGTGTGTTTGCCTCTGTAACTTACAAAATAATATGTGACTGGAAATTTTAGTGCGGTAGGTCAACACAAGAAATGTTACACTTTCTGCGGAGCTATGGACATAGTTTATTGTATCATTTTCCAAAGAGTTACACCACAAAGATATAATTTTTAAATGGAACAATAGTTTTTTTCTGTCGTGCATTGGATTCGTTGAAACCAGTTGCGTCCAAATCAATTTAAATTACATTCCTATCACTGTTAGTTTGGGAGCTACAACCCTTCAAAGTTTAGGGGGCGGAGGCTACGACAGCGTAGCTGACTGGCTGTTGGTCATGAGACAGTGGGCCGTGCCCCAGGGGATAGCCACTCGGCCAGTCAGCTACGCTATCGCAGCCTCCGCCCCCGGAACTTTGAAGGGTTGTAGCTCCCAAACTAACAGTGATAGGAATGTAGTTTAAATTGATTTGGAGGCAGCTGGTTTAAACGAATGCAATACACGATAAAAAAAAACTATTGTTCCATTTAAAAATTATATCTTTGTGGTGTATCTTTTTGGCCGGTTTTTATTTATTTATTGCTGCTATTTCTCAGGTATATATTCACTTGTATAAGGGCTGTATGTCTGTAAAATCTCTTGGGAATACAATTAGTAATAAAGAAGTAATAGATTATAACTTGGTGCGGGAAGGGGCGCTTTTCCATGAACGTTACTGTTTGTGTGCTCGTATCTCATGAACTACGTGTCGTGCTGTGATACAATTAGACCGTACACTCAACTATATCCGTGTGTACTGTCTGTAAAATTTACTGTGGCTACCATTTGTAGTGTAGAAATTATAAATTGTAACATCATACCGAATACCGCAGTTTTATTCCGTGAACGACAGAACGTTACTGTTTACATGATCGTATCTCATAAACTACGTGTCGGAATATGATACAATTTAGAAGCTACATTCAGCTAAATCTTTAATAAAGATTTGAAATTATGTTTAAAGTTTGTTGCAAGTCGCTAAGTACTGTCATTGTCATACAGTGTATTTCGAAATTCTCGCCGCATTATATGGCATTTTTTGCGATTTCTATTGGTTATGAGGTAATATCTTTTGAACCATGTGCCGTATGTGATTCTTAACCATGCAGCAAATGTTACCTCACGGTAAGGAATGTGTGTACCAAATTTGGTTGAAATCGGTCCTATGGTTAGGAGAAAATGAACAGCATTATCGCAAAATGCAGCAGTTTTTCGCGCATCTCATTATTTATGACGTCATATCTTTTGAACTATATCGTATGTGATTCTTACACTTACGGCGACCGTCCTCATGGATTGAAGCTTACGTGGATTGAAGCTGAAAACTCGGCGTTGCCCGAGTATTTATTTATTCATTCCTGCCATTTTTCAGGTATATATGCGTTTAAAATCGCTTGGGAATACAATTAGTAGTAAATAAGTAATAGATTAAAAATTGGAGTATGATGGGACGGTTTTCCATGAACGTTACTGTTTGTGTTCATATCCCATGAACTACGTGTCGTACTGTGATACAATTTAGAAGTTACATTCAACTATATGTGTGTACACTGTCTCTAAAATTTCCTGTGGCTGCAATTTGTAGTGTTCAAAGTATAAATTGTAATGTCATACCGAGAGCCGTATTTTTACTCCATAAACAGCGGAAAAGTAGTAAGCGGGAAACTTTTTTCCTTTCATCATTTTACTGTGGTTGCCAGCAAGAAAAAGTTTAATAAAGGTTTGAAATTATGTTTAAAGTTTGTTGCAAGTCGTTAAGTACTATCATTCTCATACAGTGTATTTATAAAGTCTCACCGCATTTTGTTACTTTTTTTGCGACTCCTATTGTTTATGACGTCAGATCGGAACTTTGTGCCGTATGTGATTCTTAACCCTGCAGCAATCGGTACCTCACAGTAAGGAATGTGTGTACCAAATTTGGTTGAAATCGGTCTTATGGTTTAGGAGAAAATGAGCACAATTGACGCAAAATGCAGCAGTTTTTGGCACATCTCATTGTTTATGACGTCATATCTCGTGAACTATTTATCGTACGTGATTTCTTACACTTACGTCGACCGTCCTCATGGATTGAAGCTTACGTGTACAAAATTTCATAAAGATAGGAACAAAACTGTAGATTTGTATGCAACACGTACAAATATACGGACACTCTGCTTTATATACAGGGTGTTTCACTAAGTGTGTTTTCCTCTGTAAATTATAAAATAATAGGTGACAAGAAATTTTAATGCGATAGGTCAAAACAAGAAATGTTACACTTTCTACGGAGCTATGAACATAGTTTATTGTATCATTTTCCGAAGAGTTACACCACAAAGATATGATTTTTTAAATGGAACAATAGTTTTTTCTATCGTGTATTGGATTCGTTTAAACCAGCTGCGTCCAAATCAATTTAAACTACATTCCTATCACTGTTAGTTTGGGAGCTACAACCCTTCAAAGTTCCGGGGGCGGAGGCTGCGATAGCGTAGCTGACTGGCCGAGTGGCTATCCCCTGGGGCACGGCCCACTGTCTCATGACCACCAGCCAGTCAGCTACGCTGTTGTAGCCTCCGCCCCCTAAACTTTGAAGGGTTGTAGCTCTCAAACTAATAATGATAGAAATGTAGTTTAAATTGATTTGGACGCAGCTGGTTTCAAATATTCCAATTCACGATACAAAAACTTTTGTTCCATGTAAAAAATTACATCTCTGTGTTGTATCTCTTTAGAAAATGATAGAATAAACTATGTTCATAGCTCCGCAGAAAGTGTAACATTTCTTGTGCTGACCTACGGCATTAAAATTTCCCGTCCCCTATTTTTTATAAGTTACAGAGGCAAACACACTTAGTGAAACACCCTGTATTAGATATAGTATGTCTCACCTAACAGTCGTCAGACGCATTTTCTCTGGTGTTTGAGCAGATATTTGCATTTTCTTCTTTGCAATGTGTAGCGCGACTCAGGCCAAACAAATTCTGCTCCTCATGCCATTCCTGCGACGTCCGGTTTAGATGTAAAGCGTCGGTTTGTTTCCAATCACGAAAAAAACGATTTTTATAATGAAATTTTTTCTGCTCAATCGATAGAGCAGGCCCAAATTAGTCTAGCGTGATATTCGGTTTTTCGAAATGTGTTAACAGAAAGAGTGAAAAAAAAAGCAGTCCAACCCCTTATCGTTATCAACCCTCTACCACCATAGTTCACAATGGCAGACTGATATCTACTACCACATACAAACCCTGTTCTGTTTGAGTTGTGTGTTCTTGGCTGCAGAGTGAAATATAGCCACTACCAACTCAATTTCTAAATACATTAAGATGAGATTACCTAATCTGATTCCTTCAACATCGCCTGTGTTTGTGACACTACATTCCATTACCCTAGTTTTACTCCTGTTGATGTTCATCTTATACCTTCCTTTCGAGACACTGTCCATTGTGATTACTTGCTCTTCCAGCTCCTTTGCTGTCTCGGACAGAATTACTGTGTCGTCAGCAAACCGGAAGTTTTTTATTTCCTCGGCCAGAACTTTATTCCCTCTCCAAATTTCTCCTCACATTACTTCACGACTTGGTCGATGTAGAGATTGAACAACATTGGGGAAAGGCTACAACCCCTCCTTACTCCCTTCCCAACCACTGCGACCCTTTTGTGGCCCTCAACACTAATAATTGCTGTCTCGATTTTGTACAAGTTGGATATAGCTCTTTACTCCCTATATTTTACCCCTGCTACTTTTAGAATCTGAAAAACTGTAGGGGAAGGTTGTGTACCTTTGACCACTTTTGATATTTTTAGTTGTAAATGACCCATTATTATTTTAAACATTATTTTTATTGTGTTACTTGACAGTAAAAAACTTAACTCATATTATAATACTATTTAATTTTATTTGTCGTAAACAATTGCATAGAAATATTATTTTTAGTAGAATTCTGCAATTGGTCAAAGGTACAATGCAGTGGTTGTACCTTTGACCATCTGAAAAAAATAGAACATTAGTATGACAAGGGACCTTTCATTATAATTTGTTTTAACAAGACAGAAATATTACAAAAATGTAACTTGTTGATAATGTTGTGTTATCATTTTAATTAAAAATTATAAAAATTTTATATGACCACGACGTTGTGGTTCCACTCGAGTGATGTCATCCACAAGTGTCATTGTGAAAATGTTGATACGTTTTCTTCACTGTCTCATGAATTTCACTTCAAAATTATTTTTCGCAATTGCTTTTAACACTTGAGCTGCAAAATGTTTAACACCTTTGCTGCATCAAGCTTAACATGTTGAATAAAGTGCTTCAAAAACTCCAAAAAAAGTTCGTCATTGGACCATCCTGAACAAGATGCTCCTCCAATGGACCCGGGTGGTGCACCATGCAACAAATTCCTTGAAGAGGACTCTTGGAAAAAATAGCATCGGTGTTATTGAGTTTCTTGCAGCAGTCATAGTCACATTTGCACTTCTTTCCCCTGATGTGACAGCTACAGTTTGTTTAAACCCCTTTGGGGGTCGGGTTATATGGGGTGCAGCCAAGACTGGAGGGCGTCATCTCTCTAGGAAAACTGGCCTCAGTATTCCAGGCCGAAATCACTGCCATCGGGGCGTGTGCGGAGGAGAATTTGCGTAGGTGCTACAAAGATCGTAGCATCTATATCTATTCAGACAGCCAGGCAGCCCTGAGATCACTGGCAGCTCCTGCACAAGGTCTAAAATTGTTGCAGAATGTCACAAGGTTCTGGTGGAGGTAGGGGAAAGCAATAGGGTAAACCTATTGTGGGTCCCTGGCCACTTGGGGATCAGTGGCAACGAACATGCCGACAGATTAGCCAGGATGGGGGCAGAGACTCCATTTATTGAACCGGAACCTGTCCTGTCAATCACCGAGGCAATGATCATATTGGAGCAACGTAACTGGCTCAGAAGACAGCACGTAGAATATTGCACCAAGGTCTATAAAGAAAAACATGGCAAGGTAATGATGCCAAAGCCATGTTTTAAAAGAAGCTCTGCAATCCTGGATCTGAACAGGAGAGAGATTAGACTCAGGGTTGGGTTGCTGACAGGCCATGGGAATTTCAAAAAATACCTACATACAATGGGAATAACAGAAGAGGACCGTAAATGAAAGATCTTTGATGACGGTGATGAAACTGCATCACATCTATCACATCTAATCTTCGAATGCATTGCATTGGAGAGTAAAAGGCACAGAACATTTGGGACAACCAGACCCGAAGAAATCAATCAATCAACCCCTTTGGGGCTAGGATTTTGTTGGTAACATGGACTTTTGACATTCCAGTCTCGTCCAGGTTCCAAATGTCAGATGGCTGGAAAGGATATTGTGATAATATTTCCTTATAGTTCTGGAAAACAAGGTTCACAGTCTCACGACTGAAGGCGGTGGCTCGAGCAAGGCTAATTCCTTCTGGTTTTATTACCGACAGTTCACCTGAGTACGTCTTACGAAAATCCTTTAACCACTGAGCCCAGCTTTCTCTTCAGTTTTCCAGGATAGAAGAATTTTTTTTAAATTTTTGGCCATAGCGTATTGGTATGCCAGTTGCCTTACAATCATCAGGTTCAAACCATGGTGCATCTTTGCAGCGTCTTTTATATGTTTAACCAGCAACAATTCATTCTCCTTATTGACAACTTTCTTCACAGCCAAGTTTGGTGAATATACAAACTTCTCTTTTCCAGAACTGTTTTAAATGAAAAATCAGTGTAGGTATATTTTATTTTTTATTTTATTTTTATTTTTTTTATGCTGAAAAGTTTTGCTGCTTTGCCTATGGTCATATCTCCTGACTGTACAGCACTCATTGCTTGTTCCATATCTTCTTTAACAATTTTCTTCCTGGTTACTCCTGGCTCACTTCTTGGCATTCTGTTGTTGAAAAGAAAGTATTGTTATTGATTGAATATAAATTGATATTCTACCTTTGACCAGTCAAAGGTACATCGACGTGAGTGGTCAAAGGTACAACATACAGCAAGGTTTTCACTTTGGACGTCATGTCCATGTTAGGTTATGTTTCAACTTTAAACTTTTTTACAAATATCGCTCATAATAGACGGTATTATGTATCAATAATGATTTATTTAAGATTGAAAATAGTTTACGTGACAAAATTACTTCGTAAAGTAAGTGCATAATACGAGGTACGTCCTGAAAGTAAGTTCCGTTTGGTAATAAAATGAAATTGTTCACAGATACAGAACAAATTTTTATTGCACAAAATTCTACAACTCTTAAACTACTTTTCCACATGTTGTTGTTGTTGTGGTCTTCAGTCCGGAGACTGGTTTGATGCAGCTCTCCACAATACCCTATCCTGAGCAAGCCTCGCCGCGGTGGAGTAGCCGAGCGGTCTAAAGCGTCTCGCTGCGGAGTACGCGGTTGCTCGCCGTGGAGGTTCGAGTCCTCCCTCGGGCATGGGTGTGTGTGTTTGTCCGTAGGTTAGTTTACCTAGGTTTAAGTAGTTAGTAAGCTACGGACTGATGACCACGCAGTTTGGTCCGATAGATTTACAAACATTTGAACATTTTTTTTTTGAGCAAGCCTCTTAATCTCCACATAAGAGCGACAACCTACATCTGCCTGAATCTGCTTACTGTATCCATCTCTTGGTCTTCCCCTGCGATTTTTTCCCCATACACTTCCCTCCAACGCTAAATTCACAATTCCTTGATGTCTAAGAATGTGTCCTACCAATCTATCCCTTCTTTTAGTCAAGGTATGCCAGAAATTCCTTTTCTCCCCAATTCTGTTCAGTACCTCTTCATTAGTTACGCGATCCACCCACCTAATCTTCAGCATTCTTCTGTAGCACCATATTTCAAAAGCCTCAATCCTCTTCCTGTCCGCACTGTTTATCGTCCATGTTTCACTCCCATACAAAGCAACACTCCATACAAATGCCTTCAGAAAGGACTTCCTTAGGCTTAAATCAATATTCTATGTTAACAAATTTCTCTTTTTCAAGAACGCTTTTCTACCCATTGCCATTCTGCATTTTATATCCTCTGTACTGCGACCATCATTTGTTAGTTTACTGCCCAAGTAACAAAACTCATCTACCTCCTTTATTGTTTCGTTACCTAATCTAATTCCTTCAGCATCACCTAATTTTCTTACACTGCACTCCATTACCCTAGTTTTACTCTTGTTAATGTTCATCTTATATGCACTTTTCAGCACACAGTCCATTCCGTTCAATTGCTCTTCCAGGTCCTTTGCTGTATCTGACAGAATTACTATGTCGTCGGCAAAACGCAATGTTTTTAATTCTTCACCCTGAACTTTAATTCCTTCTCCAAATTTCTCCTTGCTTTCCTTTATAGCTTGCTCAATGTACAAATTGAACATCATTGGGGAAAGGCTACAACCCTGTCTTACTCCCTTTCCAACCACTGCCTCCCTTTCATGCCCTTCAACTCTGACAACCGCTGTCTGGTTTTTGTACAAGTTGTAAATAACCTTACGCTCCCTATATTTTACTCCTGCTTGCTTCAGAACTTGAAAGAGTTTATTCCAATCAACATTGTCAAAAGCCTTCTCCAAACCTACAAAAGCTAGAAATGTTGGTTTGCCTTTTCTTAATCTATTTTCTAGGATAAGCCGTAAAGTGAGTATTGCCTCCCGTGTTCCTACATTTCTCCTGAACCCAAACTGATCTTCCCCGAGGTCGGCTTCTACCACATTTCCATCCTTCTGTATATAATTCGCGTTAATATTTTGCAACCATGACTTATTAAACTGATGGTTCTGCATTTTTTACACCTGTCTGCATCTGATTTCTTAGGGATGGGGATTATAACATTTTTCTTAAAGTCTGAGGGTATTTCACCTGTCTCATACATCTTACACACCAGGTGAAACAGTTTTGTCATGGCTGGTTCTCCCAGAGACTTCAGTAGCTCTGAGGGAATATCATCTACTCCAGGGGCCTTATTTCGACTTAGGTCTTTCAGGGCTCTGTCAAATTCTTCTCTCAGTACAGTATCTCCTATTTCATCTTCATCTACATCCTCTTCCCTTCCTACAATATTGTCTCGAAGTTCATTTCCTTTGTAGAGCCCCTCTACATACTCTTTCCACCTTTCAGCTTTCCCTTCGTTGCTGAGAACTGGTTTTCCATCAGTGTCCTTGATATTCATAGAGCTGTTTTTCTTATCTCCAAATGTTTCTTTTATTTTCCTGTAGGCTGTATCTATTTTTCCCCTATTTATACATTCTTCTACATCCTTACATTTTCCTTCTAGCCACTCCTGCTTAGCCATTTTGCACTTCCTATCAATCTCATTTCTTAGTCATCTGTACTCCATTTTGCCTGTTTCATTTACTGCATTTTTATATTTTCTCCTTTCGTCGATTAAATTTAGTATCTCCTGCGATATCCAAGGATTTTTTGTAGGTCTTTCCTTCCTACCTATTTTGTCCTCTGCTACCTTCACTATTTCATCTCTCAATTTTACCCATTCCTCCTCTACTGTTTTATTTTCCCCTGTTTCTGTCAATTGTTGCCTAAAGCTCCCTCTGAAATTCTTAAGAACCTCAGGTTCCTTCAATTTATCCAGGTCCCATCTCCTTATTTTCCTGCCTTTTTGTAGTTTCTTTAGTTTCAGCCTACAGTTCATAACCAACAAGTTATGGTCAGAGTCTATATCTGCCCCTGGGTATGTCTTACATTGTAGAACCTGGTTCCGAAATCTATGTCTTACCATTATAAAATCTATCTGGTATCTTCCGGGGTCTCCTGGTCTCTTCCACGTATACAACCTTCTTTTGTGATTCTTGAACCAGGTGTTTGTTATAACTAAATTATGTTCTGTGCAAAATTCTACCAGGCGGCTTCCTCGATCATTCCTTTTGCCCAGACCATATTCACCTACTGTCTTCCCTTCCCTTCCTTGTCCTACTACCGAATTCCAGTCTCCCATAACAATTAAGTTTTCCTCTCCCTTAATTGTCTGAATAATTTCCTTTAGCTCCTCATATATTTCTTCGATCTCCTCATCATCGGCAGAGCTAGTTGGCATATAAACCTGTACTACTGTGGTCGTTGTTGGCTTCGTATCTATCTTGGCAATGATAATGCGATCACTGTGCTGGTCATAGTAGTTTACCCGCATTCCTATTTTCTTATTCATTATCAATCCTACTCCTGTGATACCTCGAATTGATTTTGTATTTATAATCCTGTACTCACCTGACCAGAAATCCTGTTCATCCTGCCACCGAACTTCACTAATCCGCACTATATCTAACTTCAACCTATCCATTTCCCTTTTTAAATTTTCTAATTTTCCTACTCGATTAAGGGATCTAACATTGCACGCTCCGACCCGTAGAATGCCCGTATTGTCTTTCCTGATGATCACATCCTCCTGAGTAGTCCCCGCCCGGAGATCCGAATGGCGGACTATTTTACCTCCGGAATATTTTACCCGAGAGGATGCCATCATCATATGTTCATACAGTAGAGCAGCATGTCCTCGGGAAAGGTAACGGCTGTAGTTTCCCCTTGCTTACAGCCGTTCGCAGTAGCTGTGTGGCAAAGCCACATTAGCTGATGTTACAAGGCCAGCTCAGTCAATCATCCAGACTGTTGCCCCTGTAACTACTGAAAAGGCTGCTGCCCCTCTTCAGGAACCACACGTTTGTCTGGCCTCTCCACAGATACCCCTCCGCTGTGGTTGCACCTACGGTACGGCTATCTGTATCGTTGAGGCACGCAAGCCACCCCACCTCGGCAATGTCTGTGGTTCATGGGAGTGGCCAATGTATCATATCCAATGTTATTATTTTGCGAATTTACAAGCTGATTACCCTGATCATTATTCCCTTCATCTGCATGATCTCTCCCTCTACTTCTAAGATGATACCTATTCTCATCGCTACTATCCATTTTACAGTTTAATAATTTTACAAGTTTCAGCCAAAATTTTCTCCAAAAACCTATGATAATCTGTCTACACTGCTGTTACGCACAATCCTTTCATACAGAAAATGCGTTACTTAAGCTTTGCTATTGCGACACTCACTCTTTGGAGTCCACTGCGTGCTGCCGACGAGATGAACAGCTACCGGCTGCTGAGGTAGGTGTGTCGGCCTGCTGGCGCGCCCTGCTTGGCTGCTGTGTGGCGATGGCTCGCTGCTCCGTCTGCACCTGGCGTCGTATGCTGCCGCTCGTCACTTTCTGCTACCGGCCGCACGGCGTCCTCCCGTGATGCGGTAAAATCTTCTCGCCGATGAAATAACTTAATCCAGTGACCGTGCACACGAGATTGCCACCAGCATTCAATGACGATATTATTGCAGCCTAGCCACACTTGCCACTATTCACAACACCATTAAATGTACTACCTCACAGTACATCCCCATCAAAAATGCAACACACTTGATACAGCCTATAATTCACTGTTCATCATTCAGTCACACTGTTTGTAAATTGCATACCACACTTCGAGCACCGTTCTAGGCCATTTTATGTATACAAACTTCGTAACCACGGTTCACAAAAATTTTATCAACAAATTTAAACATCACTTTTCTCCTTGTAACTTTCTGCAAAGAACTTCTTAGTCTTCAAAGAAATCCCCGCAAGGGATGCCATGTACGGCGGGGCTTCTTTTTTTAAAAGACAGGGAGGGAAGGACAGTGCCTAGTTGACAAAGTTCCTAAACACCTCGCCTCTTTCATGCCTTTCCTCGGCGATGTTACCAACGCACTTCGTGCCAGTGCCCTGGTTTGTAAACGGGGCAGCACTGCACGCGAGGTGCCGTGTCGATATGCAACTTCAGTGCATATCTAAAATCACTCCTTTACTAACCTTGTGTCTTCTGTCATAGTTGATGTCCCATTGCGCAGGTGAAGCACACAGGTTGCAACTGTACCTTTTCCACATAACTGCCGAAATTTTGCAGGCATTTGTCATAGCGTGGCACCAGGTTTTGTACATCTTCTTCATAGGAATCTGCCGCCTGTGTCTTTAACCAGTTGGAAACAGTTTCTTTCAGCTCGTCGTCATTGGTAAAGTGATGACCGCCAAGGAAAGACTTGAGATGTTTTCCTGGATCTCGTCATCAATCGCGTGAACCAGTTCTTCTGTAACCGAAGGTGGACGCCCACTTCGTTCTTCATCGTGCACATCACTACAGCCGCCATTGAACTGTTGGACCCATCTTCTCACCATCGAATCACTCATCGCATTTGGTCCGTAAATATCGTAAATTTGCAGATAAATTTCACTCGGTTTAATTTTTCTCGCATTCAGAAACCGAATCACCGACCTGATTTCACAGGCGGCGGGATTTTCAATCAACGCCGACATTTCAAACAAGCACAACAAAGCGTACGTAACTGACAGCGATCTCCAAATGGCGCACGTTCTTCTCCTTGATACACATCGTCTACAGCGCATATGCGGAACTGCAATCGAAGCGCTGCAGTGGAGATAAATTGAAACGGAACTTACTTTCTGGACGCGATTCGTATTTACTTTGCTGGATGTAAATGGATAACTTTGTATTTTAGAAATATGCTTCCAACCAACACCACAGAAACAACTGAATATGCTGCCTCTGTGGGAAAATTGTGAACTAGAGTATATAGTTCCCCTATTCAAACACACATGACCCCAGAACTCACAGTGGTCAAAGGTACAGTGTGGTCAAAGGTAGGGGACACCGTGGCACTTTTTGCATAGGGCAAGTTTTCCAACTCGCTTTAGTTTCGAAACATAGCATTTGACGGTACCACCGGCTACACTGTAGGAAGCAGGAAGAAAGCACGCTTCATTTACCAACGTTTCAGTGTTGTACCAGCAGTCAAATTGTCGGCAGGACTGTTTTTGTCATTTTTTGCAAAGGTGAGTAAACTTTTACGTTTTATTGAAACTTAAAATAAACACACTAGCGTTAAACTTATTATTTTGACATTGCACGCACTTCACGTAACTCTGCATTTGCTTTGTAAATAGCTTACACAGTTACTCGTGGACGTAGTGCTATAGTTCCGAATATGGCGACGGGGCAAGTTTTCTCAGAGCATACGGGGCACATATTCCTGCACGTATCTCGTTATGAAACGTGTCCCGGCATGCAGCATCTATTTTTTTCCCTTTAAGTACGTGTTTATTGTCTGATAAATTCTGCGAACTAGCCCTCGTTCAAATGGTTAATTGCTTCTTACAGACTTAAAATGGTCCGAAATTATACATAGAAGACAGATAGGGGCTCGTACACTCTTGAAGTAATAAATGCTGCTCTATTAGCAACTAGGCGCTGGTGCAGTATCAGAGAAGCATCCATGGACTTCAATTTTCCACGTGGGAGTAAAAATGTCTGTATTGGTAAAATATTTAAGTGAGATATTTTGTAAAACCTTTAAATAAGATTTGTTTTTATTAATACGGTTGCTTTTGCTATCCTTCTTTTGTGATATGTAGTACATTCATAATGAAAATACACATTCAGTAAAATCAAGAGAATTATCTGTTTTACCATTTAAAGTATAGTTGTAAAATTTACCCCTGTACATTTTACGTAAGCTGGTAAACTTGCCCCACGTAAGGGGCAAATTTTCCAACGCAACATGGAAAAAAAAAAAAAAGAAAAAAAAAGTTTTCTGCCAAGAAGGCTATTTACTATTTTCAAAAATATTGCTATAAGACTGTAGAGTAAGGTGTAGGAAATACAATTATCTGCAGTTTACCTCAAAACTGATAAAAATAATAAGTACAAAACAAAAATGTAAAGTGGTGGAAAACGTGCCCCGGTCTCCCCTACACAACCTCCCCCTATCCCAGTCAACATTGTCAAAAGGTTTCTACATCTCCACGGCAATATTGCAGTTATTAAGCAATGTGTTAAGTGGTAAACATTTGCATAAGAAACTGCAGCAGGTCCCGCCATGGTGAAACAGCGATGTGCCGCTCTGCGCGTGCTGACCAGCAGCCGACAGCATTTCCGCGGTCGGCCGAGCTATCTGCAGTAACCGATAAGGACGTGCCTTACGAAAGCTGACATGCGCTGATGTGGCTCACCATTTCATAACAGAGAAATATGTGGAGCAACCTCACTCACCCACTTATATATGAAGGCATGATCATAGCAGGACGTAAGAGCATAGGCGTAGCCAGGATATGATTTCGGGAGGAGTTTTCAATCAAAGGACCGTGTAGTAATGTCTACTGTTCATAGAATTGCAAATACCACTTACTGTACGCAGTATATTCCACTCCAAAGTACTATCTATATCTATAATTGTGAATGTCTGTTCGGTGTACGTTTATCACGTCTGAACCACAAGACATAAAGAGCTAAAAAATTTGTACAGTTACTAATGTCTACCCGGGGAAGGGTTTAGGCACGGTTTTATGGCGATCGGATAGCTATCTATCTATCTATCTATATATATATATATATATATATATATATATATATATATATATATATATATATATATATATATATATATATATATATTAATGTGAATGTCTGTTCAGTGTTCAATTATCACGCCCGAACGACAAGACGCAGAGACTTAAATATTTTTATAGTTATTAATTTATTTTAGGCACGGTTTTATAGCAATCTGATCGATATTTAGTAATTTGAAGAATATAACGCGAAATGCGGAACCATAATTACTCTTTGAAAATTATATTTACTCTTTGAAAATGATACTTATTCTTTGAAAATGGTTTTATTGGTGGCATTGTTGCTTGAGGGTTGATAATGATAAAAGTATGGAGTCTATTGGGATGCAAAGATATCGATGTCTATAAAATTCTACGTGTGTGTGTTAATATTTCACTCTGCAGCGAAAACAACAGAACGCAAAAGAATAGTCTGTGTGTAATTGTTGTCCGAAGTCTACCGTTGTACACCATAGCAGTTCCATGCCGATAGCTATAAGGGGGTGGAAGGTATGGTGGGTGAAAGGACTGAAGGCCAGCGATGACGTTTACGACTCTATAGCAAGGAGGTTACATACAGCGAAACGTGATGTCACAGCCCACATCTTTGGTCTATGCGTGCTACAATGTCTTCAGCCCTTTCTCCGTAAGGATAAGCATACGAATAAGGAAACATGAGAATAAATAAATAAAGCAGTAAAAAAGAAATTTCTTCTAATAATCAAAATATCCACGGGTGTTCTGCCGGTCTATAGTGTCCAACGGGCACAATATTTCGGCGATCATACATGTCGCCATCATCAGGTGAACTAACGGACTGAGCTCCTGGAAACGCTCCGGCACGGAGATCCGTAAGAAGGGAGCATAGACATTCGAGCAGCCGTAGCGAAATATTGTGCCCGTTGGACACTATAGACCGTCAGTACGCCCGAGGGTATTTTGATTATCAAATACGCCGGGAGAAACTGAAGAATTTCTTTTAATACATCTTTAAAAGATCGATTTGACGTTTCGGGCATTACATCAAGTAATCGATCTGTGATATTATTGCAATCGTTATTGTTGAATTTCGTGGATTCTTCGAAACGAGTGCATTTTTACGTGTGATTTGATGTACACTACTTACTTTCCCGATAAACGGTAGGTGCATAGACTTCCGCAATCTGATACGAATATTTTTTTCGTTCCGCTTTATCAGAGACATTTCCTCAAAAATGAGTGAAGATAATGACATTAATTTAATTGTTATTTAAATTTCGTTTCTTATATCTTCTCCAATAATGTTTTCAGAAAGAAGGAAATGAAGAATTAGAGAAGGCATACGAGAAGTACTAAATCAAGGCAGGAACAAATAAATAAATACCTGGGCAACGCCGGGTTTTCAGCTAGTATACTATAGAAACAAAATTAGTAAACGTGTTAAGAATCTACGTAATCTCCAAAATAGGAACAAGGGAAATATCAACAAGATAGGCAAGTGCGGATCGAATCGCTGATGGCGATCAGAAAGGCAGTTCGTGAAACTTTCAATAAAAAAAGTCTGATGCATTATCAGAGAAGCTCTCCCTAACTCAAATTTCTGCAGTACTTGAAAGAAGCCAATGTCGAAAATTCGTGCACAGATACTATTTGACTTGAAATGAACCTTAATTCCTTTACATAGGACCATCAAGAAATACTGCTAACTGATAATATTTTAATATATGACTGGCATTGCAATTGCTAATAGTGGTGTTGGAAAACTCCAGCGCACATCAGGGTCATCGACAATTTCTACGCGGAATTTCTGCTTGTTTTATTCCCCCTCTTTATCATAATTTATCTTGCGTACCTCGAGCAAGAAATTATTCCTACTGACAGAAAACTAATAAGTCACTCTCATCTATAAGGAGCAGACGAATTAGAAGATGATACCTTTTCTTCAGTCGTGACAGTATTTCTAAATTTATATCGAGTAGCTTACTGTTCGATGCATTTTAGACCATACATTACAGCGAGTGAAATAGAAGTAAAAGTGCAGAAAAGTTTTTGAAACGGTTGACGCGACGAACCTTTCTCGTTTAACGAGTAATTGCGTGTTGATTTCTATCTGATCGTCACTCTCTACCTGTTCATCCTCATCCCCCATCTCTAGATCAATTTCCTCCGCAAGCTCTGTTTTCTTTTAGTGCTATATCTAGAGCCATGGTTAGTGTTATGTACAAAAACTTAGATCTCCGGAAGTTTTGAAATTTCAACACACCGTTCTGCTTGAGTGTACGAATATTTTATATACAGAATTTTTCAGTATATTTTATACTAGCTTATATGCCCGTGCTTCGCAACGGTTGTTAAAGAAGGTCCTGTGTATATCATGGTTCTTTGGGTTCCGGACGTAGGTCAGCAAAAACACAATCCTTGTTGGATCTCTCTGTCAATAAACTCAGTTCTCCTAGCCAAGATGTCAAATTTAAGTAGAAGTCATTGTCGAAAACGATGAATGTTCATAAAGCTTTTCATACTAAGAGTGAAATTAATTTAACTCCATGCTTCGGAACAATATAAATTCAATGTTAGGTTGTGTTCATAAAGTTACACATTGCAACAGCAGCGCCGAAAGCGGCTGGCAAATTACATTTCTGAAAACGATACTGCATAAGTGCGAATATTGATTTGTAACAGTTTTCACAAACATCTTCTTGAATAGGAATTTGGAATGAATTGTAAGACTGTGTGAATCATGAGACTCTATACAAAAGAGTTTCGCGTGAAATTGCTGGTATGTATCTGATTCGGTAAAATTTTACTTTCTATCCTGGCGGCCTCGTGTTTTTATGTTGGCAACATCAATAACACGATATAAAATGGTTGCAAAGCTGACCGAACCACATAGAGTGGCTTATGACGATGTCACATGATTCTCGTTGTTCAACATCTGTTGCCAACATTATCACGTCGCATAGTTTTTCTTGACTCAGCTGTCAAATGATAACATCTTTCACAGCAGAGAGTGTCGCGGCTATATGTATCAGAGATCACTGATTAGCACAGAACAGTGAGCTTACTGGCACAGGCATATCAATATCTATGGCCTAAGAGACATTCATTAATGTATGTCTGTGTTTCCACCACGCTTCCACGACAGTGATCAATGTTCCACGAGTATTTTTATCTTTGAGTCTATCTGGATTTTTATCTTTGTTTTGTGTCTCTGTTCACAGTCGGTAATGTGTGGTTGACGGAAACATGTTATCTATTTTTTTAAAATTGCGTATTTGATATTCCTCGTTGTTATTAAAGTCTGAAAGGACCGCATTGTCTGACGATTGAAAGAATAAACAGATTTTGACTCGTACCGTAAAGTTCTTAAGTCACAGAGTATATAGCTTTTCCTAAGAGTATTTATTGCATATTTTGCGAATTTTTGCTCGTCACACTCACGCACTGCCACGCACAGCGACCAAACTCCCTTAGTAACATCATTAGACCAAGAGCTATCTACAACCACGAGTGGGTGGCAGTATGTGGTCATGGAGAAAACTCTGTCAGCACGTACACACACAAGCCTTTTATATATAGATATGAATCTATAAAAATTGTATAATTGGCAAACGCTGATACGAAAAATCGCACAGAAGTATACGATAGTAGCAAATCCGGCAACGCTTGGCAGTCGCTAATCTGTATGGGATATATACGCAAATCTCTCGTCTTCTTCTCCCTATGTCTATCCCTTCCTCCCTCCTCTATTTTCACACTGCCTCCTCCTGTATTTTTTCCATCACCTTCACACCACTCCCTCTTATTCCACACCAAATACATATCCTCCACCTCCTCTCTACGTCTATATCATCCCCCTTTTTTAAATCCATTTCATTCCCAATCTCAACCTCCACCTCTCTCTGATCTTATTTATCGTTATTGGGACCCTGATTGGTAATATAAGTCAAAATTGATGGGTAAATCGATTGGAAACTGGTTGTTAGAGAAACCTTTCCAGTTGCTCTATCTTTGAGGTTAGTAGCTTTAATGGCTGTACTTTTATTGATTTTGTTGTAGAACAGGTGTGATTATCTATTTAAGCATAAAAAACTTTCCTGTTTCATGTTAAACATGACTGGAAAAAGGTAAACAAAACCGCACATTTTTACAGCATAGCTTAGCAAGTTTTTCTCGCAGCGACCAGAATAGGCATGCTTTTTATAAATTGTTTATACCTTCTTGAGAGAACATGAGTTGAGAACAAAGTAATTACAGCATGTCCATACTTTAATGATAGAAAGTCCTTATGAAACAAAATAATGGATTAAAATACAAATATGTTTAGGAATTCTTTGCGTTGCGTTCATTGTAACGCTTGTTGATGAACGATATTTTTTATCTTTCCGTCCGGACAGAAAACGAACAGTGCTGATGGTTTACCTACCAACTCTCGAACACGTCACGTAAAATTGTCCATGTGAAAAACACGGCGATTCTAGATTTATTCCACAAACTTCCAGCCGGCCGCGGTGGCCGAGGAGACTGAGGCGCTCCAGTCACGGTCTGCAAGGCAACTACGGTCGGGGGTTCGAATCCCCCCTCGGGCATGGATATTTGTGCCGTCCTTACTCTTCGTTAGTTCATAAGTAGTTTGTAAACTTAGGGACTGATGACCCCGTAGTTAAGTCCCATACGTTCTACTAACATTTGAACATTTTTAACAAACTTCCAACGACTGGTCAAGCGCTATTTTAATCGTCATTACGAATGCAAGGAGAACGGTAAACTGGTCACGCTTAAATTGAAACGGCAAGTCGGTGGGAATCAGTGGTATTCTTGGAATCAGAACAGCCTCTCCTCTGAACTTTCCTGTGATTATCGTTGCTTCAATCACATTGTTCATCAGCTTCTTCACAGAGAGTACTGTTCCATTTCATAGTTTCGGTTACCTTAGATTGGGTAACATGATTATCACAGACCCAACCTTGATTTGCAAATTGTGCGGTGGCATTCCTAGCAAATCCAATTAATTCAGGAATTCTGTTGGATAACTAATGACTTCAACAGGATCGGAAATGGAAACCATCAAAGTCAATGAATGTAAATATCAACAACAATACACTTGCTTGAGACAATATTAATAAATGTATGTTATTGGCCAGCGATGTTCAAATCGTCTACGCCCTTATTATTCGCTGCCAAAATGGCTATTTCGCTCAACCAGATAGTATTGTTATTGTAATTGGCAGCAATATTCGTCTGTTTCCTGACCTGTAAGTGAATAATGAACTCTTATTAGGAATCTAATTGAAACACGATTAACAACATTGCTACATACAGGTAAAATTTTACAATCCGCGACACAGGCGAGATATAGCTATGTTGGCAACAGCTGCTGGATCGTGGGAATGAAGCCAATGAAATTTTAGATGGCAACAGTTGTTTTCTCTTGATAGTAAATAATATTATTTTGATAACCCGCATAGTAATTTAGCTTCAGACACATTAAACTTACTGAGGAAGATGATGTTGCCCATGTATTCTCAGCATTGATAACGCCGTCTCCCTTTAATCTAACCTCCTTGGTGTATTTGTTTGCTCCGATGCAACGAATGAATAAGCTGATTCTTGGAGAAGCTAGAAAATGATTCGATCTGGAAGCGTACTTTCAGTTTTATGTCACACTAGCTGAAAACCCGGCGTTGCCCGGGTATTTATTTATTTATTCCTGCCTGGAGTTAGTTAGTTTCTTTGTTTGTAATTCTATAATTATATCGGACCACACTGCGTGGTCATCAGTCCGTAGCTTACAAACTACTTAAACCTAGGTAAACTAACCTAAGGACAACACACACATCATGCCCCAGGGAGGACTCGAACCTCCACGGCGAGCAACCGCGCGCTCCGCAGCGAGGCGCCTTAGAGCGCTCGGCTACTCCACCGCGGCCTTGGAGTTAGTACTTCTCCTACCCTTCTCTCTGTCCATCTTGTTTTTTCTAAAAATATGTTATCTCTATCGGAGAACATATAAGAAATAACGCTGTCTTGGATAATGTACAAAATTATAAGCGCATTATTCAAACAAAGAAAGATAGAAGTCAAAAAACAAATGAGATATAAAATTCGCATGTTCTCAGATTTATTCAGTTATATGTGGTACAATTGTATAATTTTTCAGGTATGTATTCATTTTTATAAGTGCTGCATGTCTGTAAAATTTCTTGGGAATATAATTGGTGTTAAAGAAGTAATAGATTACTACTTGGTGCGTGATAGGGCGGTTTTCTATGAAGTTACATTTACACCTACAATAAATACGCAGTAAGTACATGAAATTGCAATACGTTTAATTCCGATTTATTCTGTCCTCGATTACTGAAGTTCACTTACGTTTCCAGAACCACCATGACAACGTAAACCTACCCTTAGTGGAAGATAAATGTTCCTGTAAAGGATCCACTGAAAATGAGCTTTAGGTGCCTCGAAAACTAGTTATGGATTAATAAAATACCATCCATAAAGGCAGCTGGTTGAATTTCCTTTAACGAAAATAAACCGTCAGTTTACGCTACAGTTGTAGGTCGTATCCAACATAGATATTTTGAAAACAATCAAAATCAAAATGATATAAACAATTAATGTAAGGACAGAGTACAGACTAATTTGGAATATTAGTACTAAAAAAGAAAGATACAAAAGAGGTGCGATATATTGGAAAGCTGGACTAGTATTAACACAGTGGCTGTACCAAATTAAAATTAGATTTACAACTTCACATCAGTAAAGTATTGTAAGACAAAATGAAACTTATTACAAACATCGCGCATCGCCTAGTCCCTAGGTATACAGACAAGAATATGTGCATAAATAATTAAGTATAATGAATAAATGTTTTCTTTAGTATGATACTAAACCCTACAAAGATCATACACATGTTGCAATTTTTTTTGTTTCAATTTTCATTTCAGATATTCGTCGTCGAGATGTCTTTCCATTTCCTGTATAAGTCATTGCGGGCGTTTCTAGCTGTACTTGCAAAATGGTTTCACGAAACGGCTGCTGCAATGTGGAGCATTTTGGACCCTGTTCACCCGCCTCTACCTGCTACACGACAGCTGAAAACAGCTCCCCAACACAGGTATGACTACTGCTATCTTGCCTCTTGCGGTATGGTCGGTGACAACTGCCCACTACCGAAATACATAACTACTTTATATATAATATTCATAGAATATATGACTTCAACTGCTATTGGGCAAAGCTGAAAATGTGTACCCAGCCGGGATTCGAACCCGGGTCTCCTGCTTTCTAGGCAGTTGCGCTGACCCCTACACCACTGGGGACACAGTGATCACCGCACCTGCAAGGACTACCCATGCACGCCTCCCGTCAGATACAAATTCCCAGCTTCGCCCTGCCCATAGTACTCAAACTCGTAGTTTAACTAATTCCCGTAAGAGTAAGGGCTTCAAACTTGCCCACCCCTCCCCACTAACGATAGGATCATTGCCCGTCACCGGCATATTATATATATACATGTGGCGTCTGTTCGGAAAGAACAGACGTCACATTCCGATCCTGCAGCTGTTATTATTTAATATTCATAGAATATATGACTTCAACTGCTATTGGGCAAAGCTGAAAATGTGTACCCAGCCGGGATTCGAACCCGGGTCTCCTGCTTTCTAGGCAGTTGCGCTGACCCCTACACCACTGGGGACACAGTGATCACCGCACCTGCAAGGACTACCCATGCACGCCTCCCGTCAGATACAAATTCCCAGCTTCGCCCTGCCCATAGTACTCAAACTCGTAGTTTAACTAATTCCCGTAAGAGTAAGGGCTTCAAACTTGCCCACCCCTCCCCACTAACGATAGGATCATTGCCCGTCACCGGCATATTATATATATACATGTGGCGTCTGTTCGGAAAGAACAGACGTCACATTCCGATCCTGCAGCTGTTATTATTTAATATTCATAGAATATATGACTTCAACTGCTATTGGGCAAAGCTGAAAATGTGTACCCAGCCGGGATTCGAACCCGGGTCTCCTGCTTTCTAGGCAGTTGCGCTGACCCCTACACCACTGGGGACACAGTGATCACCGCACCTGCAAGGACTACCCATGCACGCCTCCCGTCAGATACAAATTCCCAGCTTCGCCCTGCCCATAGTACTCAAACTCGTAGTTTAACTAATTCCCGTAAGAGTAAGGGCTTCAAACTTGCCCACCCCTCCCCACTAACGATAGGATCATTGCCCGTCACCGGCATATTATATATATACATGTGGCGTCTGTTCGGAAAGAACAGACGTCACATTCTGATCCTGCAGCTGTTATTATTTAATATTCATAGAATATATGACTTCAACTGCTATTGGGCAAAGCTGAAAATGTGTACCCAGCCGGGATTCGAACCCGGGTCTCCTGCTTTCTAGGCAGTTGCGCTGACCCCTACACCACTGGGGACACAGTGATCACCGCACCTGCAAGGACTACCCATGCACGCCTCCCGTCAGATACAAATAAAATATTTTACAAGGCCATAATCTTGTAATGTCAAACAGTGGATCGCCTCCTAAAACGTAAACCAACTCAAAATACAAATGACATAAAAAAACCATACGATCTTATATTTATTGAGTTATACAGGGTGTTACAAAAGGTAGGGCCAAACATTCAGGAAACATTCCTCACACACATAGAAAGAAAATATGTTTTGTGGACATGTGTCGGGAAACGCTTAATTTCCATGTTAGAGCTGATTTTAGAATTTCTCTTTAAATTTGAATTGAAATAATTCGTACGGACAATTGTCAAGATACCCAACTGTTTCGTTAGTATGTACTGTACTTCCTCGATTCAGTTGGCCCAATTCAAGGAAGGTAATGTTGACTTCCGTGCTTGTGTTGACATACGACGGATGAGGCTTCATTCCAACGCGATCAAATTGTAAATTTTCACAGTCAACATGTGTGGGCTGACGAGAATCCGCACGCATTTGTGCAATCACGTCAACACAGATTTTGTGTGAACGTTTGGGCAGGAATTGTTGGTGATGTCTTGATTGGGCCTCATGTTCTTCCACCTACGCTCACTGGACCACGTTATGATGATTTCATACGGGATACTCTACCTGTGCTGCTAAAACATGTGCCTTTACAAGTACGACACAACATGTGGTTCATGCACGATGGGGCTCCTGCACATTTCAGTCGACGTGTTCGTACGCTTCTCAACAACAGATTCGGTGACCGATGGATTGGTAGAGGCGGACCAATTGCATGGCCTCCACGCTCTCCTGACTTCGACCTTTTTGACTTTTTCTTTATGGGGGCATTTGAAAGCTCTTTTCTACACTACCGTTTCATTCCAACTCAAGAGAAATCGAATAATATTACGTAGTCGAATAGATACATAATCATTTTCACACATAGACCTCGCCGCAACAAATAACGCCTTTCTTTTAATGATTTCCACCCCAACTCTTGCATCATTGCTGTGACACACTCTCTCTCCGCTGTATCGCGTTAATACAAAACGAGCTGCCCTTCTCTGAATTTTTTCTGAATCGTACGTCAGTTCCATCTGGTGTGGATTCCACAATGGGCAGCAATATTTCAAAATAGGATGCACAACTGCAGTGTAGGCAGTTTTTTTTAATAGAACTGCTGCATCTTCTAAGAGTCCTGTCACTGAAACTTAGTCTTTGGTTCGCCTTCCCTATATATTTTCTATGCGTTCTTTCCAATTTAAGTTTTTCTTAAATGTTACTTTTAGGTATTTAGTAGAATTGACTATTTAGTATAAGTGAACTTTATGTAGCCGGGACATTTGTATGTTCATAACTCGTTTTTATTTTTCAGAATCTCTACACTACGGAATGTACTAACTGCTGTGACGTCTGGTGATGATGGGTGAGTTTTATGTTTATTTGAACAATTACAAACACGTTGCCTACCATCACAGTAGTGGCGAATACAAGGAAAGACAATGGTAGTCTCAATAATCACGTGCCCTCAACGTTAGTGAGGAATTGCTGTAATGTGACACTCGACGTAGAGATCTCCAATTAAAATACTGGAATCGGAAGGAAATTTAACCAAGAGAAGAGGTAGTGACGTTCAGCTTCTAAACTACAGACTATCCTCCACTGCCCAGGGTAGGAGTCCTGCCTCTACAAAGAACCTCAAGGTGAGGGGCTTTGTGACACAGTGGTTATCGGACGAGGTGAACTTCGGAACTCTTTGTACCACTCAACAGGAGTAGGCACTGGTTATTGAATGTTTTGGAGACATTCCACACATGATAAGCTTTGTGTGGAGGTCTTAGAGAAACGGTCGAGCAAGTGTGGCATAGTGGTGGTTCCCTGATGTTTTGGGTGGCATTGTCTGGGGTCCCTGGTAGTCGTAGTAGATAAACCGATATATGGTGCAGAGATGTCATCCTCTGAGGTACCGGTATAGTGCAACCATACCGATAGCACTTCAGTGAGGGGTTCGTCTTAAAGGAAGACCATTACCGCATTCATCGTGGACATCTTGTGAATTCTTTCCTTCATGATAACATGACAAAATCTGCAGAAACGTTTGAGTTCAGCTACTTATGCTATTACGGAATTAGGTGATATACATCTCAGTAAATTAGCATACTATGCCTATTTTCTATCTCTGCTTTCGTGTCGCATCATTTCTGGGGTAATTCATCATTAAAGTAAAATACATATTCATTGCAGAAAAGCTTGTAATCAGAATTATTGCGGAAGCCCGTTCCAGATCATCCTGCAGACACTTATTTGAAGAGCTAGGGATCTTCACAGTAGCTTCTCAGTATATATATTCACTTATGAAATTTGTTATTACCAATCCCACCGAATTCAAAAGAAACAGCAGTGTACATAACTACTACACTAGAAGAAAGAATGATCTTTACTGTTCAAGGTTAAATCTAGCTTTGGCACAGAAAGGGGTGAATTATGCTGCCACAAAAGTCTTTGGTCACTTACCAAACAGCATCAAAAGCCTGACAGATAGCCAACAAGCATTTAAAAATAAATTAAAAGACTTTCTGAATGGCAACTCCTTCTACACTAAAGACGAATTTTCATATATAAATTAGTAGAAAATAAATAAATAAACTGTGTCGTGTAATATTTAGTACAAAGTTATAATTTGTAAAGACACCTTTCATTAACCTGACACGTTCCACATCATTACGAAGTGTCGTATTCATGATCTATCGAACAAGTAGTAATGTCGTTGTTGTTGTTGTGGTCTTCAGTCCAGAGACTGGTTCGATGCAGCTCTCCACCCTACTCTATCCTGAGCAAGCCTTTTCATCTCCTCATAAGAAAGACAACCCACATCCACTTGAATCTGCTTACTATATGCGTCTCTTGGTCTCCCTCTGCGATTTTTACCCCACACACTTCCCTCCAACGCTAAATTCACAATTCCTTGATGTCTAAGAATATGTCCTACCAATCTATCCCTTCTTTTAGTCAAGGTATGCCAGAAATTTCTTTTCTCCCCAATTCGGTTCAGTACCTCCTCATTAGTTACACGATCCACCCACCTAATCTTCAGCATTCTTCTGTAGCACTACATTTCAAAAGCCTCTATCCTCTTTCTGTCCACACTGCTTATCGTCCATGTTTCACTCCCATACAAGGCAACACTCCATACAAATGCCTTCAGAAAGGCCTTCCGTAGGCTTAAATCAATATTCGACGTTAACAAATTTCTCTTTTTCAAAAAAGCCTTTCTACCCATTGCCATTCTGCATTTTATATCCTCTGTACTGCGACCATCATTTGTTATTTTACTGCCCAAGTAACAAAACTCATCTACCTCCTTTATTGTTTCGTTACCTAATCTAATTCCTTCAGCATCACCTAATTTTCTTACACTGCACTCCATTACCCTAGTTTTACTCTTGTTAATGTTCATCTTATATGCACTTTTCAGCACACAGTCCATTCCGTTCAATTGCTCTTCCAGGTCCTTTGCTGTATCTGACAGAATTACTATGTCGTCGGCAAAACGCAATGTTTTTAATTCTTCACCCTGAACTTTAATTCCTTCTCCAAATTTCTCCTTGCTTTCCTTTATAGCTTGCTCAATGTACAAATTGAACATCATTGGGGAAAGGCTACAACCCTGTCTTACTCCCTTTCCAACCACTGCCTCCCTTTCATGCCCTTCAACTCTGACAACCGCTGTCTGGTTTTTGTACAAGTTGTAAATAACCTTACGCTCCCTATATTTTACTCCTGCTTGCTTCAGAACTTTGAAGAGTTTATTCCAATCAACGTTGTCAAAAGCCTTCTCCAAATCTACAAAAGCTAGAAATGTTGGTTTGCCTTTTCTTAATCTATCTTCTAGGATAAGCCGTAAAGTGAGTATTGCCTCTCGTGTTCCTACATTTCTCCTGAACCCAAACTGATCTTCCCCGAGGTCGGCTTCTACCAGCTTTTCCATCCTTCTGTATATAATTCGCGTTAATATTTTGCAACCATGACTTATTAAACTGATGGTTCTGTAGTTTTCACACCTGTCTGCACCCGCTTTCTTTGGAATGGGGATTATAACATTTTTCTTAAAGTCTGAGGGTATTTCACCTGTCTCATACATCTTACACACAATGTGAAACAATTTTGTCATGGCTGGTTCTCCCAGAGACTTCAGTAGCTCTGACGGGATATCATCTACTCCAGGGGCCTTGTTTCGACTTAGATCTTTCAGTGCTCTGTCAAATTCATCTCTCAGTATAGTATCTCCTATTTCATCATCATCTACATCCTCTTCCCTTCCTACAATAGTGTCTCGAAGTTCATTTCCTTTGTAGAGCCCCTCTATATACTCTTTCAACCTTTCAGCTTTCCCTTCTTTGCTGAGAACTGGTTTTCCATCAGTGTCCTTGATATTCATAGAGCTGTTTTTCTTATCGCCAAATGTTTCTTTTATTTTCCGGTAGGCTGTATCTATTTTTCCCCTATTTATACATTCTTCTACATCCTTGCATTTGCCTTCTAGCCATTCCTGCTTAGCCACTTTGCACTTCCTGTCAATCTCATTTCTTAGTCGTCTGTACTCCATTTTGCCTGTTTCATTTACTGCATTTTTATATTTTCTCCTTTCATCGATTAAATTTAGTATCTCCTGTGATATCCAAGGATTTTTTGTAGGTCTTGCCTTCCTACCTATTTTGTCCTCTGCTGCCTTCACTATTTCATCTCTTAATTTTACCCATTCCTCCTCAACTGTTTTATTTTCCCCCGTTTCTGTCAATTGTTGCCTGAAGCTCCCTCTGAAAATCTCAAGAACTTCACGTTCCTTCAATTTATCCAGGTCCCATCTCCTTATTTTCCTTTCTGTAGTTTCTTCAGTTTCAGCCTACAGTTCATAACCAACAAGTTATGGTCAGAGTCTATGTCTGCCCCTGGGTATGTCCTACACTTCAAAACCTGGTTCCGAAATCTATGTCTTACCATTATAAAATCTATCTGGTATCTCCCGGTGTCTCCTGGTCTCTTCCACGTATACAACCTTCTTTTGTGATTCTTAAACCAGGTGTTTGTTATAACTAAATTATGTTCTGTGCAAAATTCTACCAGGCGGCTTCCTCTTTCATTCCTTTTGCCCAGACCATATTCACCCACTATTTTCCCTTCCCTTCCTTGTCCTACTACCGAATTCCAGTCTCCCATAACAATTAAGTTTTCCTCTCCCTTAATTGTCTGAATAATTTCCTTTAGCTCCTCATATATTTCTTCGATTTCCTCATCATCGGCAGAGCTAGTTGGCATATAAACCTGTACTACTGTTGTCGGTGTTGGCTTCGTATCCATCTTGACAACGATAATGCGATCGCTGTGCTGGTCATAGTAGTTTACCCGCATTCCTATTTTCTTATTCATTATCAATCCTACTCCTGTGATACCCCCAACTGATTTTGTATTTATAATCCTGTACTCACCTGACCAGAAATCCTGTTCATCCTGCCACCGAACTTCACTAATCCCCACTATATCTAACTTCAACCTATCCATTTCCCTTTTTAAATTTTCTAATTTTCCTACTCGATTAAGGGATCTAACATTCCACGCTCCGACCCGTAGAATGCCAGTATTGTCTTTCCTGATGATCACATCCTCCTGAGTAGTCCCCGCCCGGAGATCCGAATGGGGGACTATTTTACCTCCGGAATATTTTACCCGAGAGGATGCCATCATCATATGTTCATACAGTAGAGCTGCATGTCCTGGGGAACGGTAACGGCTGTAGTTTCCCCTTGCTTTCAGCCGTTCGCAGTAGCTGTGTGGCAAAGCCACATTAGCTGATGTTACAAGGCCAGCTCAGTCAATCATCCAGACTGTTGCCCCTGTAACTACTGAAAAGGCTGCTGCCCCTCTTCAGGAACCACACGTTTGTCTGGCCTCTCCACAGATACCTCTCCGCTGTGGTTGCACCTACGGTACGGCTATCTGTATCGTTGAGGCACGCAAGCCACCCCACCTCGGCAATGTCTGTGGTTCATGGGAGTGGGTAGTAATGTCATCTAATGAAATGAACAGCATGGTCGTATGTACGGTGTAGTAGCGCTAAAACACAACAGTATCTTTATTACATGATGGAAATAGTGATTCTACTTGAGGTATAAAAAGCTCTTCAATCTCCGTGTTTGCTTTCAAATAAATTTGCTCTATAGGTAAGGTCCGCCTTCAGCAAACACAAATGTTTTTATTTTCTGACGTTGCAGCATCATCAGTGGGGTATTTAATTCATACTGTCTGTCAACTAACAATGAAATGATTGTTACTTTTTGTACATTAAGTGTAAAAACTACAGACAATTGTGAAACTAATGTAAATCATTTCTTATTTTTATAGGTATACCTATAAAAATTATATTAGTTTCACAAACGTATAAAAATAAGAAACGATTTATATTAGTTTCACAATTATCTGTAGTTTTTACTCTTAGTGTACAAAATCGTTTCTTATTTTTATAGGTATACCTATAAAAATAAGAAACAATTTATTTTCGTTTCACAATTATCTGTAGTTTTTACATTTAATGTACAAAAAGTAACAATCATTTCATTGTTAGTTTGACAGACAGTATGAATTAAACATGCCACTGATGATGCTGCAACGCCAGCGAAACACGTATGGGAGAAAATAAAAACATTTGTGTTTGCTCAAGGCGGATCTTACCTATAAAGCAAATTTAGTGATTCTACTCTTGGCAGTGGTGCTAAAGAAGAATTGCTTAACACTGCTTTCCGAAATGCCTTCACTTCATAAGACGAAGGAAATATTCCAGGGTTCGTATCAAGAACAGCTTCAAAAAAAAGTTCAAATGTTTGTATAGCTTATGGGACTTAACTAAGGGGTCATCGGTCCCTAAACTTACAAATTACTTATTAACTAGGTAATACTAAGGACGGCACAAATATCCATGCCCGAGAGGGGATTCGAACCTCCGACCGTGACTGACGCGCCGCAGTCCCCTCGGCCACCGCGGCGGGCAAGAACAGCTTCTAGCATGCGTAATTTAGAAGTAGATACGCCCCGGGTAGTAAAACAATTTAAATCACTTAACAAAAGTAAGTCTCCCGGTCCCGACTATATATAGTACGTTATTTTCAGAGTATGCTGATGCAATAGCTCGAAACCTATCATATACAATCGCTCACTCAGCGAACGTGCCGTACGCAAAGACTGGAAAGTTCCACAAGCCACTCCAGTGTTAGAGAAAGGCAATGTGAGTGATCAGTAGAATTACAGGCCTATATCATTGACGTCGGTTTGCAGCAGGATTTTTTAACATACACATATTGCGAACTTCCTCGAAGAGAACGATCCATTGTCCCATAGTCAACACGGATTCAGAAAGTATAGTTCCTGTGAAACACAGCTTGCTCTTTACTTACATGATATGATGAGTGTTATCGATTTGCGGAAGGCTTTTGTCACTGTAACTCACGGGCGTCTTTCTAATCAAATTTCGTACCTATGGAATATCGCCACGGTTGTGTGATCGGTTTCCTCATTTCCTGTAGAAAACAACACAGTACGTTGTAATTGTACAACAGAAGTGACATCTGGCGTTCCAGAGGAAAGTGTAATAGGGCCCGTAATGTTCCTTATTTTTAAACGATTTAGGAGACAATTTGAGTGCGCCTCTTAGACTGGTCATGGATAATGCTGTCATTTAGCGGTTATTAAAATCGCCAGAAGATCAAAAGCAACTGCAAAATAACTTAGATTAGATATCTGTATGTTGCAAAAATTGGCAGTTGACCCTTAATATTAAAAAATGTGAGTTCATTCATATGGCCACTAACAGAAATCCGTTACACTTCAGTCACACGATAAATCAGTCAAACCTACAGACCGTCAATTCAACTAAATACCTAGAAGTAACAATTACAAGCAACTTATATTGGAAAGAATACACAGAAAAATATTTTAGAGAAAGAGAACTAAAGACAACATTTCGTTGGCAGAAAACTTAGAAGGTTCCACAGTTCTACTAAAGAAACTGCCTACACTACACTTGTGCATCCGATTTTGGAGTATTTCTGCGAATTGTGTGGCCATACCAGGTGGGACTGACGGATGATTTAGAGAAAGTTCAGAGAAGGGTAGCTCGTTTTGTATTTCTACATCTACATCTACATGGGATATTCTGCAAGTCACATTTAAGTGCCTGGCAGAGGGTTCATCGAACCACAATTATACTATTTATCTCCCATTCCATTCTCGAATAGCGCGCGGGAAAAAAGAACACCTGAATCTCTCTGTTCGAGCTCTGATTTCTCGTATTTTATTCTGATGATCATTTTTAACTATGTAAGTGGGAGTCAACAATATATTTTCGCAATCGGAGGAGAATGTTGTCGATTGTAGTTTCGCAAGTAGCCCACGACGCAGCGATAAACGCCGTTGTTGTAATGATTCCCATCCCAGATCCTGTATCATTTCCGTAACGCTGTCTCCCCTGTATCGTGACAATACGAAACGAGATGCCCTTCTCTGGACCCTATCGATGTCCTCCGTCAAAATCACCTAATAAGGATCCCACACTTGGCAGCAATACTCCAAAAATGGACGGACAAGCGTAGTGTATGCAGTTTCTTTTGTAGTTCTGTTGCATCTTTTAAGGGTTCTGCCAATAAAACGCAGTCTCTGGTTCGCCTTTCCCACGATATTATCTACGTGTTCTTTCCAGTTTAGGTCTGAAGTAATAGTAATTCCTAGGTATTTTGTGGAGTTTACGGCCTTCACATTTGATTGATTTATGTTGTAAACATATCGGGGAGAGAGTGTCACGGAAATGATGCACGAGTTATGATGGAAGTCATTAAGAGAAAGGCGTTATTCGTTGCGACGATGTCTATTTGCGAAATTTCTTTCACTAGCTCTCTCTACCGAATGCGAACTTATTTTGTTAGCACCCATCTACATAGGGAGACATAATCGAAAGAATAAAAGAAGAGAAATTAGCTAGAAAATTTAAAGATTTATTTGTTCCTCTTTCCGCGAGCTTTTAGAGAATGCAACTGTAGAGAAATATCGTAAAAGCTGGTCGATGAACCCCCTGCTTCCACTTCTGTGTAATTTTTGGGTGTTTATGTAGATATGGATCATCATCACCTCCGGAGTGCAATAAAATATACATATCTGTTCCATCTGCACCTAATTCGTTATGTTTACGGTGTAACAGGCAGCCAGAAATAAGACTCAGTTTAACTCCAAATACGCTTATTAGTGTGATCTTCAAGTTTACCATTAAACGATTCTTCACGTCACCTTACAGATTTTTTCATAAAACGCGAAAATATCACATAGCAGTGCTACAGTCGTGGTTTGTTTAAGTCTGGGCCCAGTAAATCTAATTAATGTCGGTAATTTGTTCTTTTTTTCCTTTGTAACAATTTAAAGACAGCGAACCCTTCATTGTTTCACTTGCTCCCTCTCTAATGGCCACGTTGTTGATGGAACGTACGTTACAGAATTTGTCTTTGATAAGCAATAATTCTGTTGTAGCAAGGAAAAAAGGAAAACCAGCTTAAAGGTGCCACATCCTGCCTATCTAACCCATGTTAGTTTAGGTAAGTGTTTGACTCATTTCTTAAAAAAACTATTTGATGCAGGACCTTAATATTTTTACTGTGTGTTACATGCTGCTAATAGAGTCAACTGTACTAAAACCTACTTCATACATTTTATAGTTTTTAAGAAATATATTTTAAATTTATTAACAAAAAATATTAAGCTTTTTCGCAGGAAGTATTTTTTGTGAACTTGGTAATGAAGAAATATTAATGAATCTAGTAGCAGACGTGGCTTTTCATGTTATGAATTTCATTCATTTACCTATGATAGTTTCCGACATAATGGGGCATATGTACTGAAAATTTTAATTGGCTGTAAATTGACTTTAAAGAAAAAACGTTTGAGCTTTGTTACTTACAGTTAATTAAAACTGTCCTGTTGCATATGATGACCTTTCTTTGGCCTCTAGCAGGTCTTCCAGACTCTTTTTCACCTTCCTGGATGTTTGTCTCGCTTTCTTGGCCATATATGATGCAGCCCTGTCTGCATCAGCTATCTTCATTTTATCGAAATGTTGATGCCCAGTGATCATATTTTCACCAGGATTAATTCTTATTAATTCTCATCGTGAACTCCTAGTTTCATTGTATGCATGCCTACAAATACAGTTTTAGGAAGATGGTTCCAAATTATACTGTTGAAACTTTTTTTGCGTTTTGTGTCTGCCCATGCAGACATTTCCTTAGGTCAGGATGAGGCAAGTCTCTGAAAATAGGTTTAATTGCTGTAATAACACCAGCAGGAAGAGAATGTTGGTGAAAATAAGATTTCCAGTTGCCTGAGCCCTATTGTATTTGCACCACGAATTTTCTCCTGATGGACACTATGCATGACACGGCTTATCGTCTGTCGAGCACTTATGGAAAAAACGCCATCTTCAATAAACACAACAAAAAACACATAAACAGGCACTGCAAACGTAAGTATAACAAACATTCACAATCACACTTGAACCAAACTAACCGCATGTTTGAAACCGTGTTGTTTACAAACAGCAGAAACAAAGCAATACCGACCGTTGCATTCCAAGGACCGCTAACACACTAGGAACTAAAAAAAACCGTAAAGTGCAATATAAAACCTATAAAGATTAAAAACATATGCAGAAAACTGGGTGACAAAAAGTGAACGTGATACATAAACACACGTGGTAGGAAAATGCTCTTTAAATGCTGAAAAAAAAATTCAGCAAAATCCTTTTGAGAGTACTTAAATAAAACCTTAAACTATCAAAATATGATGAAAACCGAAAATCGATTTTTTCGACCTGAACCACGGTGTGGTCCCCTTAAAACTACTTTTGGAGCATTAAAATTAGGTTATCGTTCAAAAAACTCTAACAAGGAAGTGGGACGTAGCTGCCTCAGTCCTAATTCCACCTCACGCACCAAAACGTTCGGCGGTGGTGTATAAACAGTGGCAGGCAGATAGTGAACATAGGAAAGATGGTAGGTTATTTTCAGAGAAAGGTACGAAGGGCGTGTCAGTGGGAGAAAGCAGAAAGTGTGAATGGGAGAAACTGGAGGCAGAGAGAGAGATATACATGCAGGCAGTGGGGGTGAAACTGAGATGGTGTGCACGAGAATCGTCATTATAGTGAGAGGCCAGACAAATAATCCAACCTGCTTTGCGTAGAAGAGCGCGAATGTGTTTGTAACAAGCCCTTAACACCCTGAGTATAATAGGCAAGACTTGGAATCACTGGTCTGGGAGTGAAAGGACGCATCACTCAAGATACTTCAGAGCTGGACACCAGTTTTACTATCGTTAAACATTGTTGTTAATTATCAATAACTATGTTAACCAGCTGTACCAGACACCTCTCTTGGCAATAATCTTGATCCCTATTTTCTCATCGAAACAGGGACCGTACTGAGCAATAGAAACCAGACTACAGCAAGCCACACAAATCTGCATCTCTCTGAAATATAACACTAATTAGCCAGTCTTAAATTTTATAATACACTTAACAGTGAATAATTGGTAACCGTAAAAGCTCAATAAATTACAACTTAGCACATATAGAGTGGCTACACAAGTCAACCACGTCTTAAAATTAGCAGTTACTTCTTTTGAAATGATTCAGTCCACAGTTTTTCTCACTGTGTTTTTGTTGTTGTTGTGGTCTTCAGTCCGGGGAATGGTTTGATGCAGCTACCCATCCTACTCTATCCTGAGCAAGCCTCTTCACCTCCTCATAAGAACGGCAACCTACTTCTATCTGAATCTGCTTACTGTATTCATCCCTTGGACTCCCTCTGCGATTTTTACCCCACACACTTCCCTCCAACGCTAAATTCACGATTCGTTGATGCCTAAGAATGTGTCCTACCAATCGATCCCATCTTTTAGTTAGGATATGTCAGAAATTCCTTTTCTCTCCAGTTCTGTTCAGTACCTCCTCATTAGTTACGCGATCCACCCACCTAATCTTCAGCATTCTTCTGTAGCACCATCCTGTCCGTACTGCTTATCCATGTTTCACTCCCGTATAAGGCAACACTCCACACAAATGCCTTCGGAAAGGACTTCCTTACACTTAAATTAATATTCAGTATTAGAAAATTTCTCTTTTTCAAAAACGCTTTTCTACCCATTGACATTCTGCATTTCATATCCTCTATACTGCGACTATAGTAAGTTATTTTACTGCTCAAGTACCAAAAGCCATCTACCACCTTTATTGTTTCGTTACCTAATCCAATATTACACAGCATTCCATTACCTTGCTTTGTTCTTGCTAATGTTCATCTATACGCACCTTTCAACACACTGTCCATTCCTTTCAACTGCTCCTCCAGGTTCTTTACTGTCTCTGACAGAAATACAATGTCATCGTCAATACGCAAGGTTTTTATTTCTTCTACTTGAACTACTCCAATTCTCATTTTCTCCTTTATAGGTTGCCCAGTGTACAAATTGCATAACACTGGAGAAAAGCCACAACCCTGTCTTACTCCCTTCCCAACCTCTGCATTCCTTTCATGCCCTTCAACTCCGAAAACTGTTTTCTGTTTTTTGTACAATTTGTAAATAACCTTCCGTTCCCTAAATTGTACTCCTGATGATTTCAAGTTCTGAAAGAGTATTTTCCAATAAACATTGTCAAAAACTTTTTCCAAATATACAAAAGCTAGAAATGTAGGTTTCGCTATCCTTAATCTACCTTCTAAGAGAAGCCGTAAAGTGAGTATTGCCTCCCTCCCGTGTTCCTATATTTCTCCTAAATCCAAACTGATCTTCCGCGAGGTCGGCTTCTACGAGTTTTTCCAACCTTCTGTAAATAATTCACGTTAAACTTTTGCAACTATGACTTTTCAAACTGATCATTTTGTTATTTTTACACCTTTCTGCGCCTGCTTTCTATGGAATGGGTATTATTACGCTTTTCTTGAACGCTAAGGGTATTTCCCCTATCTCGTACATCTTACGCACCAGGTGAAATAGTTTTGTTATGGGTGACTCTACAAGAGACTTCAGTACTTCTGAGGGAATGTCGTCCACTCCAGGAGCCTTGTTTCGACGTAGGTTTTCTTCTCTCAATATAGTATTTCCTATTTCATCTTCATCTACTTATGCTTTCCTTTCTACAATATTTCTTCCAAGTTCATTTCCTTTGTAGAGCCCCTCTATATACTCTTTCCACCTTTCAAGTTTCCCTTCTTTGCTGAGAACTACTTTTCCATCTGAGTTCTTTATATTCATACTGGTGATTTTCTTCTCTCCAAATGTCTCCTATATTTTCCTGTAGGCAGTATCTATCATTCCCCTATTTATACATTCTTCTACTGACTTGGATTTGCCTTCTAGCCACTCCAGCTTAGCTATCTTGCACTTCCTGTCAATCTCATTTCTTAGTCATCTGTACTGTTTCATTTTCTGCATTTTTATATTTTCTCCTTTTATCAATTAAATTTAATATTTCCTGCGATATCCAACGACTTTTGTAGATCTTGCCTTTCTACCTATTTTGTCCTCTTCTGCCTTCACTATTTCATCTCTTATTGCTACCCACTCCTTTTCGACTGTCTTATTTCCCCCAGTGTCTGTCAATTGTTGCCTCAAGCTCTCTCAGAGATTCTGAAGAACTTCGGGTTCCTTCAATTAATCGAGGTCCATCTCCGCATTTTCCTACCTTTCTGCATTTTTCTTTTTTTTTTTCAGTTTACGCCTGCAGTTCATGACCAATAGGGTATGGTCTGAGTCTATATCTGCACCTGGATATGTTTTACAGTTCAAAACCTGGTTCCGAAATCTATGTAATACAATTATAAAATCTATATGGTACCTTCCGGTCTCTTCCACGTGTACAAATTTCATTCATGATTCTTAAAACAGGTGTTTGTTACGATTAAATTATGTTCCGTGCAAAATTCTACCAGGCGACTTCCTCTTTCATTTCTTCTGCCCAGTCCATATTCACCTACTGTTCTTCCTTCCCTTCCGTTTCCAACTACCAAATTCCAGTCTCCCATCACAATTAAGTTTCTCTCTACCTCAATTGTCTCAATAATTTCCTTCACCTCCTCAGAAATTTCTTCGATCTTCTCATCACTGCCAGAGCTAGTTGGCATATAAACCTATACTATTGTGGTCGGCGTTAGCTTTCTCTCTATCTTAACTACGACAATTCCATCACTGCGCTGCTCATAATAGTTACCCGCATTCCTATTTTCTTATTCATTATCAGACTTACTCCTGTAATACCCCCAACTTATCTTGTATTTATAATCCTGTACTCGCCTGACCAGATATCCTGTGCCTTTTTCCACCGAACTTCACGAATCCCCACTATATCTAACTTCAACCCATCCATTTCCGCCGCGGCGGAGCGGCCGAGCGCATTGAGGCGCTATGCTGCGATGCGCGAGGCCGTTCCGCTTTGGGGGTTCGAATATGGAATGGATGTTTATGCTGTCTTTAGTATAAGGTAGTTCATAAGTAGTTTGCAAGTTCAGAGACTGATGACCCCGCAGTTAAGTCCCATAAGCATCACAAAAACACAAACATCCAGTTCCCTTTTTAAATTTTCTAACTTTCCTACCCGATTAAGGGATCCGTAGAATGCCAGTATTGTCTTTCCTGATGACAACATCCTCCTGAGTAGTCCCCGGCAGGAGATCCGAATGTGGGAGTATTTTACCTCCTGAATATTTTACCCAAGAAGACGCCACCATCATATAGTCATACAGTAGAGCTGCATGTCCTCGGGAAAAGTAACGGCTGTAGTTTCCCTTTGCTTTCAGCCGTTCGCAGTAACTGTGTGACAAAGCCACTTTAGATGATGTTACAAGGCCAGCTCAGTCAATCACCCAGACTGTTGCCCCTGTAACTACTGAAAAGGCTGCGTCCCCTCTTCAGGAACCACACGTTTGTCTGGCCTCTCCACAGATACCCCTCCGCTGTGGTTGCACCTACCATATGGCTATCTGTATCGTTGAGGCACGCAAGTCACCCCACCTCGGCAATGTCTGTAGTTCTCACTAATAATAGAATATTGAGAGTAACAGTAACCACACTGAAACAACACGCGCCATTATCAAATGACGTGATGCACAGCACCAATCCGTGTCAGTCACGTCTGAAACTTTGTAAGACACTTAACAGTGAATAGTCTGATAACAGTAAATATCAACTACAACTTCATTTATAACTTATCACATACAGGGCGGCAAACACAAGCCAAACACTTCTTAAATATAGCAGCTACTTCTTTTGAAATGATTCAGTCTACAGTTTTCTCGCTGGTAACATAATAGAGTGACGGTAACCAGACAACAACAGACTACACCAAATTGTTGGTAGATGAAGGTGAAATGAGGACTTAAGCAGCCGATTTCCTACGTTTGTGGCATAGCGTCCTTTAATGATGAATATATTGCCCTTTTATGTGTTATTCTCCTTGAATTATGCCTACAGTTAATACTAATTAAGCGAACTATACATCCATTATAAGTGAATTATCTTAAAAATACTAGTTTCAATACTGAGTGAAACCTACATTTTTAACTGTTGTAGATTTGGAGAAAGCTTTTGACAATTCTGAAGTCAGCAGGGGTAAAATACAAGGAAAGGAGCGTTATTTATAACTTGTACTAAAGCCAGACCGCAGTTATTAGACTCGAAGGGCATGAAAGGGAAGCATTAGTTGGGAAGGGAGTAGCACAGGGCTGTAGCTTTTCTCCGATGTTATTCTACTTGTACATGGAGCAGGCGGTGAAGGAAAACAAGAAATAAATTTGGAATAGGGATTAAAGTTCAGGGTGAAGAAATAAAAACATTGCATTTTGCTGATGACATTGTAATTCTGTTAGAGACAGCAAAGGACCTGGAAGAGCAGTTGAATGGAATGTTCAAATGTTTGTTAAGCTTATGGGACTTAACTACGGGGTCATCAGTCCCTAAACTTACAAACTACTTATCAACTACCTTATAATAAGGACGGCACAAATATCCATGCCCGAGGGGGGATTCGAACCCCCGACCGTAGTGGCCGTGCAGACCGTGACTGAAGCGCCTCAGTCCCCTCGGCCACCGCAGCCGGCTGAATGGCATGGACAGTGTGTTAAAGAGAGCGTATAAAATGAACATTAACAAGAGCAAAACAAATTTAATGAAATGCAGTCTTAGAAAATCAGGCGATGCTGAAGGAATTAGATTAGGTAACGAAACAATTAAAGTGGTAGATGAGTTTTGTTACTTGGGTAGTAAAATAACATGTGATGGTCGCAGTACAGAGGATATAAAATGCAGAATGCCAATGGGAAGAAAAGCATTTTTGAAAAAGAGAAATTTGCTAACATCGAATATTAATTTAGGTGTAAGGAAGTCTTTTCTGAAGGCATTTGTGTGGAGTGTTGCCTTTTACGGGAGTGAAACATGGACGATAAACAGTGCGGACAGGAAGAGAAATGTGGTGGTACAGAAGAATGCTGAAGATTAGGTGGGTAGATCGCATAACTAATGAAGAGGTACTGAACATAATTGGTCAGAAAAGGAATTTTTGGCATACTTTGACTAAAAGAAGGGATCGCTTGGTAGCACACATTCTTATACATCGAGGGATCGTAAATTTAGCATTGGAGGGAAGTGTGTGGGGTTCTTGTCGTTCTTATGAGGAGATGAAAAGGCTTGCTCAGGATAGAGTAGGGTGGAGAGCTGCATCAAACCAGTCTCCGGACTGAAGACCATAACTACGAGACGCAATGAATTATTTTTGTACCCTACCGTGCATAATTAAAGATCCTATTTCGTCGAACAGTTATTAGTATTATTTGTAGACATTAATTGGAAGTTAAAAGTTTTGATAAGTGACTTTAGTTCTTAATAAATATTGTGGAGGATTCTGAGGTGCAAGTTAAGATGCTACTGTAATATGTACTTCACGAGATACTTGCAATTCAAATGGCGTACGAATCTGAATCAAGAGAAATTGTAACTGGAATTAATGAGTATAAAAGTTTTTAATAGTAACTGACTTTCAAATAAAAACAACAGTCGGGACAGGGAGGATATTTCACTCATTTATTAATAAAAATATGGCTCACGCTCATATGATAGTGGAGAATTGTTGATAAGGATTTCTATCACGTCTGGTCCAAGCTAAGACTGACGGGGAGAAAACCACTTACGTCGTTCATTTTATTGTAGAAAGATATAAGAAAGCCAAGATCGCTGATCATCAATTTTTGTTTAAGACGACCGGTTTCGCTTAACTATCTCAGCATCGTCTGGTCCAATAAAATCGTTTTACAAGGCCATAATCTTGTAATGTCAATCAGTTGCTATACAACATTTACAGTGCATAGATGCACTATGTCATTATAATAAAACATAATTATCGCAGTGAGTGACAATAGTTTGCTATTTGTAACTGACCTTCCCCCACAAAATGATGAAACGAAAAGGAGACTACCGCTCACAATAGTTTCGCTCTAGATGCCGTAAAACTGTCGCATCAGGCACGACCTTGTATCAAATAAAGTTAGCATTACACATTTGCGTGTTACTATTTATTTTTGTCTGCAGAGTCTCCCTTAATTCTCTTGCATCCAAAATTAAGCAATCCGTTTTCTTAATCTCTACCTATATAAAAGCGAAAGGACATTCATTCACTCAATCACTGATTAAACTCGAAATCTCGAAAAACTACTTCACCTACGAAGCTGACATTGGGCAGGAATGTAGTTTATAGGTAGAAAACGTCAGCTAAGAAAATATTTTGCGATAGGTGCATGGTGGAGCATGCTTCTACAGATACACGAAATCAACAGTTTCCTTCCGATCTTCACGAAATTTCGCATGCTTGACCTTCAAAACAAGAGGAAGGTCACTGTCTACCTTAAGCTGCATACGACGCATGGGAAGCGTAATTTGCAACATAAAAATGAATCTCTAAATACCTCTCGCGCCATAACTCAAGAACGGCTCGACCAATTTCACAGATCCTTTTTGTTTTTTGTTTTTTTGTTCTCTGAATTATGGTTGTATGAAAAAAAACTGGAATATCTGAGAATAACAAAGTGCGTTTTTCAATATGACTCTGCGTTTCTATTGCATAGAAATCTATAGTTGTGTTCCGATATTGATTGATGTGAAAAACAAAAAGATGTCACTGTCTGTGTAAAATTTCGTTCGGTGCATGGAGGAAGGTAGTAAAGTTACGGAATTTTACAAAATGTATAGTTTTGCTCCAATCTTTATGTATTTTTGCATACAGGACCTTTAATCTTTGCCGAGAGAGGGAAAGTCGGAAACGAACAGACAGATGAGAGAGAAAGAGGTGGATGCAGGGAGAGGGGAGGAGAGGATGTGGACTACGAGAGTGCAGGACAAATAACCACCCGGCAACGCCGGGTTTACAGCTTGTTATTTTATATGCAACTTTTCTTATGCACGAATAACATTTGTATCGGGGTATACAATTGCTCGCAATTATATTTATTGACTGTTTGTACTGTCAGATCAGTAATCTACACCAAAACACCACATTAGCCAGGACGATTCAGTGATGAAATAACACGAGCCAACAAGTGATGTTGTATTCATACCAATAATTATTCTCGAGTTAGAAACATACAAATTTACAGTAGCCAGACATATCATAAATTGATAAATAGGTATAATTGTAATTATATTAAATGTGCCCAATACTTCGCAACGTCCAAGGCGTTTGGAGTGGCTTGCCGGAGATCAGTCGTCGTGCAGGATGTACGGACCAAAGGGCACTGGAGCATATGGCTTGTGGTTTGTTGTTCTCCACAGTCACAGGAAGTGTCTTCTGTCTTGAAACCCCATCTCTTCAAGTTGTCTCGGGATCGTCCAACTCCTGATCGTAATCTTTTCAAACCTTTCCACACGAGACTATTTTCATTGTTGCCAGGTGGTAGTTCTTCGGCTTCAGGCATCCATCCATGAAGGTGAGGCGTCATCTTCTTCCATAACTCCAGCCTCGCCTTCTCTGGTGAAACGGTCAGTTTCTCAGATGTCCTTAAAAAGTTCTTTCGCGAGCTCAGCCGTTGCTGAGGTGGATCATATCCGTGCAGTGGGTGGGCACTGTTCACTCCCACTTTCAGTCTCTCCTTGTTGGCAGCCACTTCTCTGCGTACACTTGTGGTACTATTCCAGCTAGATTGTAAAGCTTCTCGGTTGGAGTAGGTTTTAAACGACCAGTGATCAACCTGCAGGTTTCATTGAGAGCAGTGTCTAATTGTCTAGCATGAGATGACCTATGCCAGACTGGGGAAGCATATTCGGCAGTAGAAAAGCACAGTGCCATTGCAGAAGAGCGGATAGTCTGTCGATGTGAGCCCCGCTTGTTTGCGAATTACGTTATTTCGCGTAGAGATTTTAATTTTGGTATTCTTGCAGTGAGTTTTGAATGTCAGAGACCTATCGAGAGTGACACACAAGTATTTAGGGGTGTGATAATGCTCAAATTGGATACCTGACCATTCTATATATAGCTCACGATTAGCTTCCCTGTTCCTTAAGTGACTGGCACACACTTGTGTCTTCGAAGGGTTTGGTCTGAGTTGGTTCTGACTGCAGTAACTTGACAGTGTTCTAAGTGCACTTGTCTTGATGTCTTTCCACAGTTTCAAAGCAAATATTCTGTGTAGCGAGGGCTAAGTCATCAGGGTATAGAAATTTCCTCATGCCTGGGGTCGATGGCTGGTCGTTGGTATAGATGTTAAAGATATGAGAGAGAGAGAGAGAGAGAGAGAGAGAGATGATCCACATCTAAGAGGATCTTTACAATACATATCTGTGGGACGAAGACCTAATTTAATCTCTAAACACTGACACTTATTAACAGACATACTCACAGCCACATGTAGGCAAGAACGTAACACGACCTCCAATTGAGTGTGGTTAATGACTGAATTTGGCACATGCCCCATCAAATGGTTAAAGTGTCGTTGCAGAACCATGTTCCTCAGCAAGAAACCAACTTTAAGGACTGATACAGATACTAGTGCTTCAAGAAGCTTATGAAGGATGTGTTGTCTAGGAACAACCCTGGAAGCCAATGGGTTAAATGCTTTCATTCAGTCCACCCAAATTCAGCAAGAGATCTGGTACACACGCCACTGGGTACCCTAAATCATGATAAAAATCATCATCATCATGAACTTATTTGTTGCAGGTCTGCTGCCTTAGAATACAACAAGGGAGGCCACGCAACAGGGGAGGGGGACCGGTACGAGGAGCGCGTGCTGGCCCTGGTGTTCCTCCGCTGCGTGAGGCGTGGTCTGTCCTTCAGGCTGTCCGCCAACAACGGCGACGCAGGCAAGTTTGACGACCTGGTGCTGGTGTGGCGCCCAGAAGGACAGTCCGAGGCGCACACCTTGCTCGTCCAGCTCAAACACAAGACTTCTTCCAAGTCCATGACCCTCCACAGTGGCACGTGGCTGTCCGAGGCCACCAACAGCGACTTTGGACTCAGGAAGTACTCCAACTCCTACGACGAAGTTAGCGAGAAGCTGCAGATGGACAGAGTCACATGCGTCTTGGTGACGAACGCCAGTCTCAACAAGAGCAGCCTCACCTTATTTGAGCCCCAGGATCTGAACATCGTCCCGGGTCTGGAGTTGCTACAGGCTGGTGGCGACCTGTTCAGGCTCAACTCAGACAACCGACAAGTGTGGAAGGTAGTGAGTGGCAACACCAGCTTCGTAGAGCATTTCTACCTGCTGTGCCACCAGAGGAATTCTTCGGAGATCTTCGGCGACCTTTATGAGGAGCTCGAATTGTTGCTGGGTGAGACTGAACTATGTGGTTCCACCTGTGAGAGTCTCTGCAAAAGCATCAGGGAGTGGATGAACGAGGAGACAGTGTGGTTAACGAGTGGCTGGAGAAAATGGCTGGTTCTTGTAGACCAATACGTCAAGGAGCACGTGACCGACTACATAGCGGTGACCACCAGACTCGAGTACCGCAGTGTGGCAGATGTTTGGGGCTACATGGAGTCCTGCAACCCGGCGTGGGTGAGGCCTCCAGAGAGGGGAACGGAGGCTCTCTCTGCGACGAAGATCCACCAGGCACTCGCTGACCAAACTCACATTATGGTGGACGTGCGTCGCTTCAGAGAGCTGCGACACCGCATTCTTCGTTGCTGGGGACGTTTCTGCAAATGGCTGGTATGTTTCAGTGTTATGGTAGTAATCATTTGTGTAACATAATCACATTGTTCTATATCATCCCCCAGTACCTTTAAACTGACGTTCCCTACTCCTTCCATCAAATTAATACCAAGAAGTATCGTACAGCAAGTACAACAATAAATCTTAATATATATAAAAACTGAGGTATTTGTATCTATGTTTCACTCTGCAGCCTAAATTACACATCACAAACGAATAGTGTTTGTATGTAGTAGTAGGTATCAGTTACCCATTGTGCACTATGATGGTAGAGGGTTGATAACTTAGTCCACACAAGTGTATAACACACGATTTCTCTGCTTCATATAATTATAAAGATGATTGGTTTGAAAACAAACGAGATATTTTCTGATTTCTATGTTGTAACCAGAAATGTACGTTTGAACATGCTAAAATTATGTTTAGGTGAATTTCATAAGTTGCGAAATAATCTTGATTGCAATGTTACTTTAGAAACTACTTTTGTAATAATTTTAGTGTAACTGATTTACTTTAATATTCCACAGGTCATTCTAGACGATGGACAACGTGGTAACTGCGACGTACTGTCCGAGCTGGTGACCCAGACAGCCAGTGAACGCCGTCTCGTCATTGTGTCGTCGAGGGAAAATAACAGCTTTGTCGACACTTGTCACGCATTGGACATCAGCGATGACAGCTGGGAGAAGCTCCTGGACGTCAGAGTCAGACTAAACGGGGAGCACTATCAGTGCCGGCTGCGAGACTTGGTGGCAGGGGTCGAAGACCTCAAGTCGCTGCTGGACGGACAGCCGGCGCTTCTGTTGGCTGTGGCGCGGCTGTCGCGGCCCCTGAGGATGGGCCAGCAGTTGGAAACGCTGCCTGATTACTATATGCCCAGGAAAATGGTGGACCAATGGCTGCAGACGGACGGGATCTTATTGACAGGAGAATATGGACGAAAGCAGAACAACGAACAGTTTGGAACATTGGGATCAATGAATAAGGTAGTAATTGTGGAGGGGAGACCTGGAATGGGCAAGTCGAAGATGTTGATAAATGTGGCAAAGAAAATAAAAGACAGAGTCCCTAGCTGTTGGGTACTAAGAATTAATCTCCTGCAGTTTTGCGAAGTACTGGATACAAAAAACAGTGGTGCCAGGGCAGTGGAACTCATCTTGAAGGAGACACTCGTCAGCAAGGACCATTTCGGCAGATTGGAGTACATACTGCTTCGGTACAGCCTGATGGAGTCCTCGAAAGTCGTCTGCCTGGTAGACGGTTTCGATGAGGTGTGCCCAGATTACGTGGACAAGTGCCTCGAGGTGTTGCCCCTTCTGGCACCACGCAAGGGCAAGCTCGTGGTGACGACGAGGCCAGCAGTGGTGAACATCTTGGAGACTCAGATGGGTGTGTCGGCACATTCTCTGGAGCCTTTCAGTGATTCAGAGCTGGAAGATTTCCTCGCGTACCACCATTCGAGGGGAAACATTACAAATATCTCTGATCTCAACGAGAGCATAAGGGGTCTTCTAAGAATTCCTCTCTTTGCCATTATGTTTGTAAATCTGTCAGAGAAATTAACTGAGAGTTGTAATATTGTAACTCTATACGAAGCATTCTTTGAAAATAAATACAAGAGATTTTATCAGGAAAAATGGGGTGATAACCTTTACGCACCGGGGAAAAAGAAACAGGTCGAGGAGGCACTGAAGATGCACGAGGAAAAGTTGATGAGCCTCGCAGCATCAGTTCTGATTAGCAGTACGGATGTACCGGCAACATCATTGTTCGATATAGATCACTTCCTAGATGCCGGAATTGTGTATCAGTTCAAAGAAGGGAAACCCATGTTTCTGCACAGAACGTTCGCTGAACACTTCCTCGCCAAGTGGTGCTTCACTTTGGAAGGAGAACCGAAACGCGCTTTGGCGTACCGAACTGCCTGTCATTCCGGGACAATGGAGTTCTTTCTGGAATCGTTCGACCGCAGGGCAGTGAGGGGTCACCCACTACTGGAGCCACTGCTGGACGCAGTAGTGGTCTGCGATGAGGGGAGGGTCGAGGCTCTGCTGTCTGGTGGGGCAGACCTCAGTCAGGTGGACCGGTTCGGGCGCAACGCGCTGCACCTGGCTGCAGCGCACAGTACACGGCGATCTCTGCCTCTGCTGCGGAGGCTGTGCGAACACGCCGAGCGAGGCCTGCTGTCAGCCGAAGACAACCTGCTCGAATGGACAGCCACGGATTACGCCTCGGTTTGTGGGTGCTGGGACGCCGAGCAGGTGCTTCTCGAGTTCCACGGGGAGAGCTCCGACACGGATAAGCCGGACACTAGCAGTGACTTTCTCAACGTAGTCGCAGAGTTCCAAGCAGTGCGTCACAACCTTGACAGGCTGCAGGATGGGGACTACATCATCGGTCTGCTGGAGGACTTCCAGGTGGTATGGAGCGACCATTCCAAGTTGCAGGCCATGTTCTTCTGGAGCGGATACCGAGCCCTGTACCAGTATGTCGTCCAGGTGAACCATCCCTTGTGGCATTACCTGGACCATCCATTGTGGGAATGCAGGGCAGCCACTGTACAACTTGAGGTAAATTAAAATGTAAGTGTATGGCGTGATGGCAGGGGATTTTGAATGGGAATACTATCTCAGTATATTCTGTGTGCCGAAACTCTTGAAACCACCGACTGCCGCAATTATTGTGACTATTCTCCTTCGAGTTTGCTGAGTGATTCCAGAAACCGTGGCGACATCTGCTGGAGTGTGTAAAGCTTACCTAGGACCAATATTGCCTGACCATTTGGTCCTTTGACACGAGAAACAGTGTGCGAATACTGCTTCTTGTCACCATGTGAGAGTGTTGTAAACTGTGGTACTCCAGTGCAAGAAAATCACGTCGTTCATTGGAATACATGACCTTCACCTTCGGCAGCACTGGCTTCAACTCGGAACTGTGGAACACTGTAAGCCATCTATAGGCAGATTTTCCAAGTATTTCGACCCTATTTTAACTTCTGCGGGAAATTCTTACAGATTTCTGGATACAAATCTTTTCTGATGCTTTCGGCTGTTGATCTTTGTTTTCCAGATATTTAAATTTGAAATCGAGGACTACTTCCCAGGACACCCTGTACTTTGAGGAGAAGGAGAATGATCATCAAAATGCATTACCTTGATCTAAACCACGTAATAAAGCACTATAAGTTGATCCCATATTTCTATCCTGCCAATAGGCTGCCTTTATCAGATTGCAATGGACATTGTAGCTAAATAGGTATTTGTCCGTCTTCGGACCAGAATTAAAGGTGAATTTTAGAACGTGGACTTGCCAATAGAACCCGACTCTCTTCATTACAATGTATTAAAATTACACTTCGGTTACACTAAAGACGTTGTAGTGATTCTTCTAATTTGCACTTGATTGAACTTAAGCAATTGAAAGATTTATGTTCAATATTAGCTGTAAGTAATTATTTACCAATTTGTATTACTGAATACAAGAGAATCGCGTAGGTAAATTAGAAAATCTCTTGTTTCTGTCTTCTTCCGTTCCATTGGTTTTTAATTGCAGCACCTCACTACTAGGTACATGCCATTTTGTTTGTGTTGTGTTTTTGTTTTGGTGGTGTTGCCAACTGCTGTATGCGTATTTGTCTTATCTTTGCTTTATGTCAGTGTGCGTGCGTGTGTGCGTGTGTGTTTCCAATGTAATTGTGGAAAACTCTGCACCAGTTATTAATATTTTTTTAATTTTAATAACTCCTGTCCATGTGCATTACATATATACATAGATAGAGGTCGAGAGAGAGAGGTAGAGAGGGAGATACAGATAGAGAGAGAGAGAGACAGAGACAGGAATGGGAGAAAGAGAGAAAGAAGTGGGATTGAGTGTTTATCTCAGATCTTGTTATGTGTAATTTTTATATTTAATTATTTTTCCTCCCCTTTCAAAATGTGTGTGTGTGTGTGTGTGTGTGTGTGTGTGTGTGTGCCAATTTCTATGATTAACGTCTCATTTCTCTGATTATGTTTAGCAGTGAGTTTTCATTAATGTTTGTCTGCTCATTTTTTGTTTTCTTTTCAGCTACAGCTTTCTGAACGGGATAGATTTCTTTTGTCTTTGTGAGATGTTTTTTTGTTGGTCTTGATAATTTTCATGTCTTGATCTATATTGGTTGGGTACTGGTTGTGTTATTTTAAGGGTTCATCAAATCTGCAGTTGTTTGTTTCAGATTTCCGACATTTGCTGTGTTCTTTGTATTGTGTTTTGAAATCTCTGTTTGTCATTGCTATGTACTCTACATCACAACTTTGGCATCCAAGTTTATATATTCCTGATCCTTGGAATCTTTCTTCCTTAATTTTTGGTTGTAGGTTTGTTTGTATAAATTGGGCCGTTTTATACGCTATGTGGACACCCTGTTTCTTTGATACGTTTGTCAATCTGTGAGTTAATTTGTCTGTATGTGATTGTGTGCTATTTTCTTCTTCTTGCATGGTGTTGTTACTGTGTGTGTTTGTTGTTTATATTTGGGTGTTTGGGTGTTGTGTTTGTTGCTATTTCTTGGTTTTGTTCGCAAAGTCGTGTTTGTTTCATAGTTGTCTTTTATATTTTTGATTGAGTACTTGTGTTTTGTTTACATTGTTTCTCGATATTTGTTTAATTGTGCTTATTTCTTTTCTTGTTTAGAGGGATTCTGTTTAGCTTATATTACATGTGTCTAAATTCACCACGTTTCTGGTCTTGGTGATGACTGGATGTAGAATGTATAATCATGTCTGTCATTGTTGGTTTTCGATAAATGTTGAAGGGATATTTTCTTTTTCTTTTATTCTATCAAGAAAATTTATTTTGGTCATGTTGTTTTTCAGTGGTGAACTTTATGTTAATTTCAGAGTGAAGTTTATCCTTTTTTTTCATTTGGCTCATCTATCAAGCATATAATCTCATTGACAAATTTGTGCCATTATATAACTTTGAATATTCTGTCTATTACCTGTTCAAATATCTGGTTTCTAAGTCACTGATGAAAATATTAGTTAAGTTTCCTGATATTGGGTAACCTGTAGGTTGTCCTTCACCTGATATGTAATATTCATTTTTGCACTGGAAATAACTTTGTCAGGTAGTGAGTTTGAGCAAACTTGGTTTTTAATGATTCTTTGTTGGGGGATGGATGTGTGTATGTTTCCTATGTGAAATGAGACCAGTGATGCTGTGTGTGGTATCTTTATGTTCTGTATCTGTTCTATTAGGTACATGTTTTTTAACTGTTTTATGATTTTCTATTTTGTAGTGCTTTGAGATTCTTTTGGAGGTGTTTTGCTATGTGATATGTTGGGGCATTTCTGAGATTTATAACTGGTCTTAGAGGGATCTGCTGTTTATGAATTTTTGGCCAACTGCAGAGCGGCGGTGGTTGTGGGTTCTGTGTAATGTGATATTTCTGTATGTCAGTGAGTATATTTTGGATCTATTATTCTGTTTTCCTTATATTTGACTCAAATCGTGTGGCTGGGTCTGATTTCAGTGTTATTATGTTGTTAGCTATTGTATTTTTTTTAGTTTTTGTGATGTATTGTTCTTTGTCCACCAGTACTTGCACATTTCCTTTGTCTGTCTTGGTGAGTATAATGTTGTTAGATGTTAACTATTGTTTCAGTGATTTGGTTGTTCTTGTTTTGTTTATGTTGTAAGTGAGCCCTATGTTTGCTTCACTGTTATTTTGTTATTCTTCATGTGTGATTATATAATCACTTTTTACAGTGAGATTTTCGATGTGCTTATTGTTTAGACTGCTAATGGCACAGTGTTTCAAACCTTTTTCTAACAGCAGTTTTTCTTTCAGGTGTAATTCTGTATCAGTGGGATTTACTAAACAGTGAGTGCAGTGTGTGTTTCTGTTCTTCTGAAGTCTCATTCGAAACGAAAATTTGTGCATGATGTATGCCTTTTTTACTATAGAAGCCAACATATTTCTGCGTAGAATTTGGATTTTTTGTGCCGCTGATGAACCGTTTTTAACCTTTACTTTAATGTAATTTGGAATTAAGTTGTTAATCTTGTGGGTTTGGTTTAATTTTATGTGCCGTATCGTTTTGTGGAGTCTTAGATATATTTTTTCCACCCCCATGAACCACAGACATTGCCGAGGTAGGGTGGCTTGCGTGCCTCAACGATACAGATAGCCGTACCGTAGGTGCAACCACAGCGGAGGGGTATCTGTGGAGAGGCCAGACAAACGTGTGGTTCCTGAAGAGGGGCAGCAGCCTTTTCAGTAGTTACAGGGGCAACAGTCTAGATGATTCACTGAGCTGGCATTGTAACATCATCTAATGTGGCTTTGCCACACAGTTACTGCGAACAGCTGGAAGCAAGGGAAAACTACAGCCGTTACCTTTCGCGACTACTTGCAGCTATACTGTATGAACATATGATGATGGCATCCTCTCGGGTAAAATATTCCGGAGGTAAAATAGCCCCCCATTCGAATCTCCGGTCGGGGACTACTCAGGAGGATGTGATCATCAGCAGAAAGAGATGAATACAGTAAGCAGATTCAAATCGATGTAGGTTGCCGTTCTTATGAGGCGATGAGAGGCTTGGCCAGGATAGAGTAGGGTGGAGAGCTGCATCAAACCAGTCTCCGGACTGAAGACCACAAAAACAGATGAATTTTCTTGAACCTATTGTAAATTTGGAGAGGGAATGCTTAACATGGCTGCAATAACAATGTTAGCGCTTTCCTGTCCATTCTTCCCACAGCTGCTTTTTACATTATATAATACATTATGTAATAATTTCAATATTGGTAAAAACGGAAACCGTACAAACAAGTATAGACTAAAAGGTAAATGTTACATCAAGGGACACTAAAACTATATACACAGGAATCAATATAATAAACTGAAAGTGTACTGAATAAATCAAATTCGTTAAAAATACATGAATAGTATATGCTGTTTCTTTAGTAGAACAATTGAAGCTTTTGTGAGTTGTTCCAGTGTAACGTAGCCTTTTATTCCCTTTACCCACGATATTTTATAGTTTATATGTGGTTCATAAGTATGATTCCTTGATATTTAGTTGAATTTACGAACTTTGTATTTGATTTATCGTGTAGATGCAGATTAGCGGATTTGGTTTAGAGCTCATTTGGATGACTTCTCACTTTTCATTATTTAGGGTCAAAAGCCAATTTTTGCACCTTAGTGATATTGTATCTAAATCGTTTTACAGCTGTTCACATTGTCTCATAAATCGTTTCCATAGGTAGGGAACAGCAGCGCCCTTTAACACATCCATGATGAGCACCAGATATCACTTCTCTTTTACTTTCTGTCTGATACAAAGTACTGTGTCCTGTCCGATATTAAATCAGGATACCAATCGCACAAGTGTGGCGATATTCCATAAGTAAGAAATTTATTTCAGAACCCATATGAGGTACAGTGACAAAAGCCCAGTAATTCTTTTGGTGTATTGTTAACTTTGTCAGTGACAACATTTCGAATTCTTTTGAACGTGACGAAAGTGAATAAACACTGCCGAAGCTATGAAAAGGGCCCCGTGAAAGCTAAGGCCACCTCTGATCACTCACTTTCATGCATTTCTCCTACAGCAATCGAATACAAGAATTCTATACCGTGCACATATTTTTCATAGTATGGGAACAATACCAATATAAGTTGTAACTTTCGTGTCACAGAGGTCAATAATTTCTTATTCTCTAAACTACTGCCCAAAGTGTGTCAGTAGAAAAATCAAAAAGAAAGAACCTCTGTTCACATCTTTCTATATTTTTCAGTTTGCTGAATCCTTGATCTCTGCAAATATGTCCTCCAAGGCAGTCAATCTTATCGCTGAAAAGGCTCAGGCGGAAGGACATACGATAGTAAGTATAACTGTTGCTTACAGTAATTATAATGATAATTCTTGCACTGTACGTATTATTGTGCTTGTTCATGGACTCATGTCTACTGAATATTTAGATTACATTTTTTTAGTAGAGCTGACAGAGTAATAAAATTGAACACCGGAAAGTATACTGTTATTTAAAAATCACAATGTTTGTAAAGCTAATGTAGCAAATTCCTAAGTCGGTCGCTCCCTAAACTTACAAACAACTGAAACTAATTTATACCAAGGACAACACAATCATGCCCGAGTGGGGAATCGAAATTCCGACTAGAACGGCAGAAAAATTCCCCAAACCGCGAGGAAGGAACAAAATGGCCTGTGCTCAATAACATACCAAAGGGAATTGTTTTGAACCTGCAAACGTGAAAAGATGCGTCGTCAACTCATCACCTAATTGATATCATCTCTGCAGACTTGTGTAGTGTCAAGTAGTATTTAAATCACAGATACCGAAGAGAAAAATATGCCAAATATAAATATTTTGCGATCTCTCTGCAGTAAACGTAATACCGTAAATTAGTATGTAACGGCTATAAATTCGAGTTTGGGGATTTGAAGGAAATGCACGGTAATCTTGAAGACATGCTGTGATGGCGCCACTCACGGGAACAGGTTGAACTAAGTATGAAAACAAACGGGAAGTGCGTATCTGTACACTGTAAAACTTTCAGACATGCAGAATGAAAACTGCATTAAAATAATAGTGTGCATTTCTTTTGGAGTGACCTTGGTATATGTTAAATATACTAGGTGTGTAATTCACCACAACATGTACTTAGAAAGATGTGATCGCACAAGACTGAACACAATGTTCACATTTGTGAATATTAAATGCATGAATCACTTATCACTTCTGCTAAGAAAATCCTTACTTATATTATTATTACATACAATAACATTGCCTGTCAGGTATTATAATGATGTAATAGTAGTAAGGGAGAAAATGAAAAATTTACAACTCTTAAGCTATAAGTACTGTGCTTAGATCATACTCTGGAGATTTATGTTGATTTTCAGGTGTGCAGTTTACTTTTGCATGCAAACCGAGGAAGAGGAGAGGCAGTTATGGAAACTGCAAATGAAACATCGAGATCCAGGGCCCTGTGCAGCAGGGACTGCAGTAATGGTGGCCTTGCAAACAACAGCAGCAGCCTAAGCAGGAGAGGCAGCAGCCACAGCCTAAGCTGTCTCGCAGTTGGGGCCTCAGCTCTCCAAGGTGGTGCTAGAGTGGAGCCTCCAGATGTCAGCAAAGGCGCTGTGGAGGCAGCGCCTCTGCGCCGATGCCCGTTGGTCTTTGTCAAGTTACTACATTACGGTGCTGCACTGAGTGACGACAACATCGTGCGAGCACTAATAAATCTAGAAACGGACGTGCACGCGAGAAGCATTTTCGACTGGACGGCACTACACTCCGCAGCTTTCTTCGGAAGCACAGAGTGCATATCGCTGCTCGGTGATGCAGGTGTGGATCTGGAGGCAAAATGTGAAGACGGCACGACGGCCCTGCATCTGGCAGCAGGGAGGGGTCACGAGGACAGCGTGAGGCGGCTGCTGGAGATCGGATCGGTCGTCGACGCGCGGGACCCGGACGGGGACACGCCGCTGGTCTACGCGGTGAGCGGAGGTCGGGCCGAGTGTGCGAGACTGCTGATAGCTGCCGGAGCAGATGTGCACATACGGGACTGCAACGGGGAGACACTCGTGCACGTCGCAGCCAAATTTGGAAGTGCCGAGTGTATCGAGTTGCTGGCGGGTGCCGGGCTGAGCGTATCGGCACGAGGCGAGGGGGGCTGGACCCCTCTGCACACTGCCGCTTGCCGGGGTGCGGCAGACTGCGTCGGGCTGCTTACGGAGCTGGGTGCCGGTGTGAACGAGCGGGACGGCGACGCGTGGACGCCTCTGCACGTCGCGGCTTACCGGGGCCACGCCGAGTGCGTCAGACTTCTGATAGACGCCGGCTCCGACTTGCGCGCGCAGGACGACGAAGGCTCGACGCCGCTGCACTCGGCAGTCCAGGAGAAGCTCGACGCGGACTGCGTCCGCCTGCTGTTGGACGCCGGGGCCAGCACGACGCTGCGGGACATGCAAGGTGATACGCCGCTGCACAAGGCGGTGGCGGGCGGCGGCGTGGAGTGTGTCGCCCTGCTGGTGGCCGCAGGGTCGGACCTGCGGTCGGTGGGCAGGAAGTGCCGGACGCCGCTGCACCACGCGGCGCGGGACGGCAGGGCGGCGTGCGCGGAATTTCTGCTGAGTCGGGGTGCCGACACGGCAGCGCGCGACAGGCACGGCAACACCGCGCTGCACGTCGCGGCCTACCAGGGCAGCGCCGACGTCCTCCGCGTGCTGCTCAAGGCGGGCGCGGACCGGGGCCAGAGGAACGGGGACGGGGTGACGGCGCTGCAGCTGGCGGTGGAGGGAGGCTACGACGACTGCGTGGCGGCGCTCCTGGAGCAGGGCGGCGGTGAGGGTCGTGCCGGGTGACGGCGGCATTGCGTCTGGAGGGGTGATAGGCTGGACCCGTCAGAGTGCGGCAGTGGTGGAGACCGGTGTCTGCTGCGTGTCTGGTATCCTTCAGATGCGGGCAAAAGATGTGTGCTGTTTGATTCGCTCGCCTCTCGAGCAACATACGTTTGCGCAGCAGATGAACTGCAACTTCACTCGATGCAGGACTCGTCTCCACTGATCGATCTGCACGCGTGACGGGCTAGGTTCGTTGGTTGTTTTGTGTCCCAGCCTCGTCGCCGCTTTTGTGTCTCGTTTCCGTCGTAGGTGTCGGTGGCCAAGTAGAAAAGTACCGACACAGGAATAAAGATAGCACGCTGGTGCAGGTACGGAGGGGAGCAGCCAGAAACTAGAAACACTAGAGTAAATTAGAACGAGATATATATTGCACAGAATTTATACAATACTTAACTTTTACATAGTACTGCAGAAGGCTGATACATAATTGAGCTAGAGGCCTGCCTAGTGCCTGTCCAATAATCAAGTCTTTACTGGTGCCTATCTGATTTCGAAGTGTTAACTCATTCCTATCTCAGTTCCAAGTGAACGATGTCGTTCAGTGGTGGCCACGAGCGGAGTTGCAGCAGAGGGCGCTCAGGGCTGTCGTCGTAAGAACGCCGTGCCGTGCGTGCATGGCGGCGCGTGCCGAAAGTAGGTGGTGCGCACTTTGGACTTGTGCGACACCACAGGTTGGTTGCTTGGTTGGTGGTTTTTGAAAGGGACTAAACATCAAGGGTTATCAGTCCCTTGTTCCAGTCTTAGAGATAAAACATTGTGTCAAGTGTTCCAAAGTATCTGCTTTAACACGTCAAAGTTTAAAAGGAACATGTAAAAACGAACGGTTGACATAAATACGAAGAAGGGATAAAAATACTGGGACAGGAAAAGAGTGTTTTTGCTGGGTGAGTACATAAATATAAGTATCACATCCGGCCACTCAGTACACATTAAAACACCTACCTAACAGACTTAGGCAAGTGGAGAACAGATAAATGACAGACACACAAGAGACTTTAAATGGATTGGTACAGTCCACACTCACGAATAAAGTTTAAAACTCTGTCAACCATGGAGGCATTGTCAGCTAAAACAAGCGTCAAGGCGTCAGGGGTATTAAAATTCCGTCGCCCTGCGGCTAAATTGGGGCATTCCACTAAGATGTGGGCGACCGTCAAAGTCGCACCACAGCGACACTGAGGAGGGTCCTCACGACGCAGAAGGCTAGACCCGTCAGAGTGCGGCAGTGGTGGAGACCGGTGTCTGCTGCATGTCTGGTATTCTTCTGATGTAGGCAAAAGATGTGTGCTGTTTGATTCACTCGCCTCTCGAGCAACATACATTTGCGCAGCATATGAACTGCAACTCACTCAATGCAGGACTCGTCTCCAATGAGACCTGATTTTAAAAATTCTTGTAATTGTCTTCTTGTTCTTTTTCTGTGAAAAAAGCATAAAAATAAGTATAAAAAAATTTCTGAAACTGCGATATCAACTGCAGTACAAAGATTTTTTATGGAGACAGTGCTAAGAGAATTTATCTAGTAAACATATTGATGTTGAAGCCCTTTAGTGATCCTTGTATGCTTTGTAAATATTGAAGTTAGCTGCTTCTGGATAAGGATTATTATGCTTAGGTCTACTACATAATTTTTTTCAACAGTTTTTTATATCAGCCAACCGGTTGTGTAATTTTTAAGTGCTTCTCCTAGGTTTTGTTGCCACTAAGGACAACTTCATCACAAGAATAAAAACAGTTACATGAAACACATGACGTCAAAAATATTACGTCCAGGATTGATCAAGTCGATTACAAAAAAAAAAAAAAAAAAAAAAAAAAAAAAGAAGAAGAAAGAAAAAAAGCATTTTTGCCATACTAGCTTTTACTTGTATGGCAAAATTTAAAGTTTTTATTGTAATCGACTTGAGAAATCCTGCTTGTAATATTTTTGACATCATGTGTTTCATGTAACTGTGTTTATTCTTTTTATGAAGTTGTCCCTAGTGGCAACGAAAGCTAGGTCAAGCACCTAAAGATTACGCAACCCGTTCGCTGATATAAAAACTTGTTAAAAAATTGGATTATGGTTGCTGTTAATCAGCCATGTTCAAAGTTGTACATAATTTTATGTGCATGACATGTCTCTTCCTGTCTTTATTAAAAATATACAGACAAATGCTATTCAAATAAAATTAAGTAGTAGACTTTACAATAAAATAACACAATAAAGCAGATCAAATATTTCAACAGCAGACAGTTTTTTTTATAAGTGACACAGGCTTGCTGATGACAAACCGTAAACAAAGACCCACAGGTATGATGTAGGAAAACCAACCAATCCAACATGTAAAACAAGAAATATATACGTATATGAAATACTTGTACATAATTGTAATTAAAATGATGAATTTTAATAATTAAAAAAACGAGAAATATTTTCTGCTGCTCACTTTTAAAGCAATGAAAAGGACCCACTGAACATGCTACTACTATAGCAAAACAACTATAACAAAAACAAAAGGTAGATTCTTATCCAGAAGGAACTACTTCAAGACGTATTTAGATTGTAGCATGAACTGAAGCCCATAAACTGGACTAAATTGTGTTCTATTTATTTAGTTTCGGAACAAAACAACCACCAATTGCAGGGTTGCACATTCATTAAAAACCGGTTTCGAACAATTATTCCCCTTCTTCAGGTATCTGTACGAAAACAGTTAACAATAATATACAAATACAAATATTAAATAAAACAAGCAGCACGATTACAGAACAAAATTATGTGATCTGTTGCTTCATATGCCAATGGCCTGCACCCTACAAGACGGTACAGTGAGTGAGTGATACACAGTTTCACGACTGTTGATGAACAGTTCCATGATATCTGAAGATGTATGATGCCTTCCCGGTTCCTTAAACTGAATCACACATGCACCATATGGATACCGTGGATGTACCCATTTCATGAAATGACTTGGCTGAGGCAACAGACTGCTTTGGAAACCTGTCCATTGCTTTTCCTGTCTCTGCAAACTTACTTCCTGTGAAAATATGGAGCAGAATTTTGTCGTGCATGCTCTAAAATCCTTATAAACGGCAGGCAACATTTTAAAAAACAAAAGACATTCGATATACAGTTATTTCTCTTAACAATATGTATCGCAGTTTTCACAGGGCTCTCTTCTGAACCATCAATAATCCTGTTATCTATACTACAATATAGAGATACTGTTAAGAAAAATCTTCTCAGTTCTACATTGTAAAGTACTGTGTTGATAATTTGGATGAACATAGACTGCATTTTTAGAATGTATATAATATGTAAATATATGTGTATTATAAGAAGAAGTTTTCTCATTAAAAATATCAAAATATTTAATGACTAACTTATTCCAGATTTTTAGACCATACATCAAAGAAGATTTGGACGGATACAAGCCCAACATAGATTTTAATTCTGTACTCTCTCTCTCTCTCTCTCTCTCTCTCGCTATATATATATATATATATATATATATATATATATGGTGTTTCACTAAGTGTGTTTGCCTCTGTAACTTATAAAATAATAGGTGACGGGAAATTTTAATGCGGTAGGTCAACACAAGAAATGTTACACTTTCTGTGGAGCTATGAACATAGTCTATTGTATCATTTTCCAAAGAGTTACACCACAAAGATATAATATTTTTTAAATGGAACAATAGTTTTTTCTATCGTGCATTGGATTCATTTAAACCAGCTGCCTCCAAATCAATTTAAACTACATTCCTATCACTGTTAGTTTGGGAGCTACAACCCTTCAAAGTTCCGGGGGCGGATGCTGCGATAGCGTAGCTGACTGGCCGAGTGGCTATCCCCTGGGGCAGGGCCGACTGTCTCATGACCACCAGCCAGTCAGCTATGCTGTCGTAGCCTCCGCCCCCTAAACTTTGAAGGGTTGTAGCTCCCAAACTAACAGTGATAGGAATGTAGTTTAAATTGATTTGGACGCAGCTGGTTTCAACGAATCCAATGCACGAAAAAAAACAAAAAAAAAAAACTATTGCTCCATTAAAAAATTATATCTTTGTGCTGTAACTCTTTGGAAAATGACACAGTAAACTATGTTCATAGCTCCACAGAAAGTGTAACATTTCTTGTGTTGACCTACCGCATTAAAATTTCGCGTCACCTATTATTTTATAAGTTACAGAGGCAAACACACTTAGGGAAACACATTGTATACAAGACGAGACTGGGCTCCTGACGACAATTAATTGTGTCTCGATACCTCATGGTCTGTTCTCCCTGATCCGGGAATGCAGTATTGTGGCTGCGAGCATTACAGTATAAATATGCTGTGGTAACAGGAAGGAGACAGCGTGGCGAATGGAGATTTGTGTGTGGCGGGAGACGTGCAGGGAAGAGTACTCTGCAGTCGGGCTGGTCACTGTGTCCTCGGTGGCTGGGTGGTCAACGCGTCTGCCTAGTAAGCAGGAGATCCCGGGTTCGAATCCCGGCCGGGCACAAATTTTCATTCGCCACAGTTTGGTATTCCATCTAAACCTCATACAGTGAAGCCATTACATCGCAAATTGCGATTTATTTCATTCATTGGAACGCTGTAATTCGTGAAAAATATATATGAGTGTGTCTGTTGTCCTTAGGTTAGTTTACCTAGGTTTAAACAATTTGTAATCTACGGACTGATGACCGTGCAGTTTGGTCCGATAGATTTACAAACATTTGAACATTTTTTGAACTTGGTATGCCTTCAAGTATTTACATCAGCATTTCGGTATTCAGTTCTCTTGCTTTGAATCTTCCTCCAGAAGCCATGATCAAACACAATAGTTCTACACCTACAACAAAGAACAACCCTCACTAACCGATGTGTCACAATGGTTTCGTAGTGAAACCATACATATTCTTTTGTGTTTCCATAAAAATTATGCAAGATATGGATCAAACAAATATTAATCTACTCTACAATGAATACCCTTTCGTAACTTTCCAGAACTACGTCAAGTCAGAAGATAATACAACGGAAAACATAATATATGTAACCTCACGATCCTCAGCAACAGCTAACACCGTCACACACTATGCAGCTGAAAGCCTTTGTTGCATTTTCGCACAAACGTAGTGTCCGAGCCGCCAGAAAGTTATTTTTGTTGACGACAGAGGGCAGCACACTCCAGTGGCGTGTTGGTTTAACAGAGTAGCCGCTTCTGAGACATTAAATTAAAGGTTGTCTCACAGCGAAACCAAATGTAGGCAAAGGGATAAGATACCTTGGTGAGCAACTTTGGTAGGAAATGAAGAGGATGTCGGGTTTGAGGTCACATTCTCGCTAGGTATCGAAGTTGGATGGACATAAACTGCGCAAATAAAATTTGTTGTTTTCATTTAATAACATTTTTATTTCCAGTTAAATGTACAACAGTTTTTAAATACTTTTGTTGTTATTTATCTATTTGACATTCTCCATTAAGTATAATATTACATCATTGAAGGTGAAATTTAGGCTGTTACATCAGGTACTTGGGCAAATACCAACACAATACAAGACTGAACAATTTACAAAAGAAGACATTCTGGCTATACAAGGTGTATCACTTTACAGATAGAAACCAAATGAGTCTTACACAATAGGGCATCGTATTGAATTACAAAAGTTGTAAAAATCTTTAGTGACATTGTGAACCAAATCCAATTTACTGAGTGGTCATCCTTCTCCTTCGCCTGCTATTTTTTCACATTTTCTTTCAATAAGTTACAGCAGTTGAAAATCAGCTAGTTAATAGTTTTGTTAGATGTGCACGTTGATTATAGGCTTTCAATTTCATGAGCTGTTATCATTCCTGTAAAATTCACAGATATTGGAATTTTACTCAATAAACGTCGTCGAATGATAGGAAAATACGGTTTAGTGCTTTCCCACCAATCTCCCATTTAATCCTAACTATTCCTGAAGTACTTTTATTATCGCAGGTGTAGCTATTTTGCTGTACCTTATTGATTTGTCAGATAGTTCATTTCTCCATATCCCTATATGTGCTTTAAATGTACTTGGAAATGTACCTGCCAACTGTGTGTCTTTAAGTTTCTGATTTTACATCGAATTTCTTCAATCAAGAAGTCGTGGTTCTTGGATTTCGTAACGCATCCAAAATCATCCTGCTAGGGCGATGTCGATTGTCTGACTGGTTTTGACCTGGTATTTCCTGTATCTTGAGAGTTATGGCCCTGAGATCTGCTAAAATTCAGAGCTCTTCACTGGATGTCATTCTGTAAGCTATCACTATCATTAAATTCATTAACCGATTTTGGTGGGATGGCACTGTCGCTCCATTTCGTCTTTCCACAGCGATGAGCCTTACGATAATATAAGCATTACTCTTCCCTTATAAATAGTTCGAAATGTTCACCCTAGCTGATCTTGAAACATCACTAAGTAATTTATATTTAATGTGTTGAATGTGTTTGTTGACAGTAAACTTACTGTCGATTATATCTCCCAGATACGATGATCTGCTTGTTGAAGCACCTTCTTATTCAGGTAAATTCCCACTGTCGATAAGGCACATTTCCCTTTCATGGTGATAAGCATAGCTTTCCGCTTCTGTTCTTTGAATAATTGGAGTTTGTTATTCGTGGCCCAAGTCACTATTAGCTACCTGTCTGCGTTGTAGATGTTCTCACGAGTAAACCTACGGAAGTGTCACTCTCCAATTATTCTGAAATGTGGATATCAGTGTATTATAATACATGAAAAACTAAGGGACATGTAAATTTTTAGCGGTGGTAAAACATATTTAAGAAGTGAAACGATCCCTCCAAAACAAAATGGAGCTGAAATGGAAAAATTGCGATGGCTTAGAAATTAGTGAAACTATTTTAATGATTTCTGCTATGAAAGTATCTTTCAGTAAAAGACGAAAATCCGCCTAGGTATTTTGGAGGGGGGGGGGGGGTGAAAATTAGGTGGCCAACTACCCTGAAAGAAACCATATCTTTGGTACAAATATTAGTTTTGATTTAATCGAAGTATAATCAAAGCTTCAAAAGAATGCTCAATAATATATAAGCCGCGCCCGTTTGATACGGCTCATGAAACACCTAGTGAACTGTTTCGTCTCTTTAATACATCGATATTTAAAGTCGCTGAATCCGAATTCAAATGGCTGATCCTGAATAGCAACGGAAAAGGGACGTTTGGAAAGTATATGGTGCAACCGCCGCGTAGCGAGATCATGTTTAGTTAGTAGCATCTTTGGAAAGAACGACACCAAGTTTCAGCTATATTGGTCTATTTCTATTTGTTGGCATTCGTGTGAATCAAGGAAGTCGAGTGATTGTCAAAGAATGGGCGCAAATGAATTTCGTGTGGTGATTAAACATCACTTTATGAAAGGCAAAACGCCTCAGGAGACTAAAGAGAAGCTTGATAAACATTACTGTGACTCTGCACCTTCGATTAGAACAGTTTGTAAGTGGTTTCAAAGTTTTCGGAGTGGCCATATGGGCACAAGTGACGCTGAACGTTCTGGACGCTCGAGGCAGCTACGACTCCACAAATCATTGATAAAATGCACGATATGGTGATGGACGACAGAAGAGTGCGTGAGATTGTTAGTGCTGTGGACGTCTCGAATGAACGGGTACATAATAGTTTGCATATACATTTGCACATGAGGAAGCTATCCGCAAGATGTTTGCCACGATTGCTCACGTTTGACCAAAAGTGGAATCGTGTGAAGAATGGCAAGGGAGGTTTGCAGCTATTCAGGAAGAATCCGCAGGACTGTGAGTGTCGTTTCGTCTCTGTGGATGAAATTACTATACTCCTGGGGCCAAAGAACAATCTAAAAAAAAATGGTTACCAACGGAGAATCTGCCTTCGGCCAGAAAGGTTATGGCGACGGTCTTTTGAGACTCGCAAGGGGTAATCCTCATCGACTATCTGAAACAGGGTAAAACTATTAAGGCGCGTTGTATTCCTCGTTATTAGACCGTCTGGAAACCGAGCTGCGAGAGAAACTCCGGTGATGGACCCACAAAAAGGTCCTTTTCCCTCACGACAATGCACCACCACACACCTCAGCAGTTGTGGTCGCAAAATTATTGGAAACAGGATTCCAAGTGGTTTCACATCCCCCCTATTCCCTCGGACTACTGTTTCTTCCTCAATTTGAAGATTTCATTCAAACAAGGAGGTGATTGCAGAAACTAATAGCTATTTGGCAGGTTTGGACAATTCCTATTATTCGGAAGCGATCAACAAATTACAACAGCGTTGCACGAAGTGTAATTAAGTCAGAAAGGAGACTATGTCGAAAAATCAAAACTGATTTCCCCAAACACGTTAGTAGTTTTTTTCAAACGTCCCTCGTGCGTCTTACAAAATAATGTAAAATCTATTTTTGAGATAATAGCAAATGAAAGTGAATAAAAATTTTGAAAATGTTGATTTTAACCTCCGCCGTGGAGGTCGTATGACCGGATTTACATCTCGTCCCGCTGCTTCTGTAACGATACACAATTTTTTATATATTTTTTATTTTTATTTTTTATTTTTTTATTTTATTTTTTGTTTTGTTCGCCTTTGATGAGCGATATCTATCGCCACCGGTTCCCTCTGACTCGCAATGCAACTAATTTAATTTCGTTCGCCATTTTATACTTCCGAACAAGCGAGAAGACCCGTCATAGTAGTTTTATTCTTGTCTGTATCGGATGTGTCAAGACTTTTTTCTTACCTGTATCCACTCATGTAGGTAAGAATAATGCAAGTTGTTGCTGAAAATATATTATTTAAATTTGAAAGCATTCCCTCTCCTTCGTTTTCACTTAAATCAAACTCCTCCACGCCACATATTTAATTTCTTAATGTTTTCAGCTCCTCGACGTCCGTAATAGTTTAATGTTCAGATGCCATTACAATCGCTTCGCATTGTCTGCAAAATTTCAATCACAATCAATCATCCATATACAATACCTTTCTTGATTTTAGAACCTGCAGTCATTTCTTTTGTAATTTCACGAAGTCCGATCATTTTTTTAAATTTAATTTTTATTGTTCTATCATTACCAGTAACTTCATGTTCCACCCACGGTCACACAACAATGAAAAGCGAAGTGAACAGTCTGAACATTGATCTCCTACGGAAAGTATTTCGAACGTTCACGTATTAAATAAGTAAAAGTTATCATTTCCAGCTTCTACAATACGAAGCGCAGGATCCAGCTAGATACTTTCCGTAAGTCTTATGACGTGCTGTTGCTCGTATGGTGCCCGACTTTAATATGCAACCCGCGGTTTATTTGCTTTAATGTTTAGTTTTTGCTGTACTTTAACTGAATTATTTCAAATTAAAAAATTCGGTACGGGCTGATGACCACGCAGTTTGGTCCGATAGATTTACAAACATTTGAATATAAAAAATCGGTACCATCAATTCCTTGTTCAAAATATAATCGCGGAATCTACTTTAACAATTATGGCATCATACGAAGCAAGTGCGACGTTATACTTCATTACAGTGAGTTCCCTTACTCTCAGAATTTTCTTTTCAAGTGTCAGAAACGATTTATTGTTTTACTTAGAGACAATGAACAATTCCTTTGTTGAGCCTATTTGATTATTAATGTATTTGTCGTTCTACTTTTATCAAACGAGCGCAGAAATGTAGGGATTTCTTTACGCCTCAAATATAAATATTTAAGGATGTCCAGATATTTGTAAACCTTATGGGACTTAATGCAGGGTTATCAGTCCCTAAACTTTCAAACTATTTATGAACTAACTTACACTAAAGACAACGCAAACATCCATGCCCGAGGGAGGATTCGAACCTCCGACGCGAGAGGCTGCAGTATCGGCAACGTGGTGCTCCAGACCACTCGGCTACTCCCGCGCGGCAAAAATTAAGGAAACAAAAAAATACATGTTTCGAAATTACCTTTATATTATTATTATTATTTATAATTTTAATAGGTTGTACTTTGATTAAATCACAACTAATTTTTTTGTAGCAAAAATTGCTCACTTTCGCGGTAGTTAGCCCCATATATTCAGTCCCCATCCAATATACCCAGGTCATTTCGTCTTTATTCAGAAGATACATTCATCGCAAAAATCATTACAATAGCTTCACTAACCTCTATTGTTATCGCAGTTTTCCCATGGTGGCCGCGGTGGCCGAGGGGACTGAGGCGCTTCAGTCACGGTCTGCACGGCCACTAAGGTCGGGGGTCGAATCCCCCCTCGGGCATGGATATTTGTGCCGTCCTTAGTTGTAGGTGGTTCATAAGTAGTTTGTAAGTTTAGGAACTGATGACCCCGTAGTTGAGTCCCTTAAGCTTAACAAACATTTGAACATTTGAGTTTTCCCATTTTAGTCCAAATTTTGAAGGGACCGTGTGAACCCTTAAATATGTTTCACCGCAACTGAAGAATGTTCGTGTCCTTTAGTTTCACTTATTATAACGTATATTGATAAAAATCGGAGAGTGACACTTACTTAGGTTTGGTTGTCGCTGGAAAGAGGACGCTTCCCTTTGGTTAATAGATACAGATCAGCCTGAAAATCTATTACCAGGTAGTGTACTGGCTAAGTCAATTATCATATGATATATTACAGAACTGCCAAAAAACTGAGATCCAGGAAATACACCGGAAATATAGTTGCCCACATTTTGTTCAACGGCAATGACAAATGTCCCCCTTTAGAAAACATTGGAGTGTATAAAATAACCTGTAATCTTTGTGGCAAATTATATGTAGGCCAGTCAGGTAGGGCCACTAAACCATCTGAGCACGAGATTGAAAAAGAAAGATTCTGTCTTTGCTGACCATGTTCTGAATGAACGTCATTCTTATGATATTAAATGTGATGTCCTCCTTAAAGGAAAAGGGCAAAAAGTGACATCGTTGGAAATTGTGGCCATTAACAGTCCAAGAATCCTGACCTAGTGCTTCATGACCTTTATTAAAATAATGTCAACTTATTGATTTCACTGTCTGCACAAAATTTTGTCATGTGTGTACCATACCAATACTCCATATTCCTTTTTTCTCTCTTACCATAATTCCTCCTCTCACCATCCAATGTTTCTCTGACATTCACAGTTTCCTTGCACAATCACCGATCACTCACCTGGACCTTTCTAATATTTGAATGCTTAACTGATGTCATATGTACTCATTCGGGCCCCATTTCTATTTTATATTATGCACGTTCTGTGGTATTGATATTCAGACATGATAAATCCACTTTTTTTTTTACCTTCACCTATCTGACAATACTTTCTCGTAAAATATCACAGTTTTAATATTTTAATAAAATTGTAGGTTCTAAGGTGAACATTAACAAGAGCAAAACAAGGGTAATGCAGTGCAGTCTAAGAAAATCAGGTGATGCTGAAGGAATTAGGTTAGGTAACGAAACAATAAAGGAGGTAGATGAGTTTTGCTACTTGGGCAGTAAAATAACAAATGATGGTCGCAGAACAGAGGATATAAACTGCAGAATGGCAATGGGTAGAAAAGCGTTCCCGAAAAAGAGACATTTGTTAACCTCGAATATTTATTTAAGCCTAAGGAAGTCCTTTCTGAAGGCATTTGTGTGGAGTGTTATGGGAGTGAAACATGGACGATAAACAGTGCGGACAGGAAGAGGATAGAGGCTTTTGAAATGTGGTGCTACCGAAGAATGCTGAAGATTAGGTGGGTGGATCGCATAACTAATGAGGAGGTACTGAATAGAATTGGGGAGGAAAAGAATTTCTGGCATATCTTGACTAAAAGAAGGGATAGATTGGTAGGGCACATTCTTAGACATCAAGGAATTGTGAATTTAGCGTAGAAGGGAAGTGTGTGGGGTAAAAACCGCAGAGGAAGACCAATAGGTGGATACAGTAAGCAGATTCAGACAGATGTAGGTTGCCGTTCTTATGTGGAGATGAAGAGGCTTGCTCAGAATAGGGTATTGTGGAGAGCTGCATCTAACCAGTCTCCGGACTGAAGACCATAACACAGGTGCATTCATTTAAAATCCATTTGCTTTATAGTCCACTTGTTCTTGAGTGTCGATTTACAGATCCACATATCTTTGAAAAGCCATATTTGTATATTTAACCTCAATGTGGACTACCTGTTCAGTTCTACGTTATCTGACGATGGCCTAACAAGCTGAAGGCTGCTCTTAACAAACAAATAAAAAATATTGTGGAATAAAAAATAGTTCATATTTAAATCTTTAATGTCAAAGAAAAGTGGACCTGCAACAAGAATCTTGAGGGATTATGAAGCTGCAGATCTATGCAAAGGTCGTAGACATTTAACGTTGCAGTTCTGTGAGCGCAATAGCTACTCGAATAATGGATTTTGTCTGTTCCGTAAGAATCAATACGGTTTCACTCCACAGTAGGGTACGACTGAAACGTTAATGTCTGTCAAAGAATTTGCAGACTTTCCCTTTCGCACAGGAGGAGGGCAGCGACTCATCATGAGGCGCCACCTCCACGTGGTTCTGCGTGGGCATCGAAGCCCGGACCTCATCTGCGAAGCGTGGTGAGGGTCGCTTCCGACTGATCACAGAGGCGCACCGACGAGTAAAGAAATTTTCACCGACGTGTCCCAGCCGCCCAGGTAAGTCACCAGAAGAGATAAGAGCAGGACGCCAAAAATAAAGAAAGGCAATTCCTTTATTCTGGCGTCATATTCACATAAAAGCAGGCGCCGCACCTGAAAAGGAACACCAAGCTTAGAATATTACTGCAACACAGTGGTAGTCTAATAAAGAGTTTTATCTGTGCTACTATCTATATCAATAAATGTGAATGTCTGTTCGTTGTACGTTTATCACGTCTGAAGCATAAGACATAAAGAGCTAAAAATTTGTACAGTTACTAACGTCTACCCGGGGAAGGCTTTAGGCACGGTTTTATCGCGATCGGATAGCTATTTATCTATATATACAGGGTGTTTCACTAAGTGTCTTTACCTCTGTAACTTATAAAATAATAGGTGACGGGAAATTTTAATGCGGTAGGTCAACACAAGAAATGTTACACTTTCTGCGGAGCTATGAACATAGTTTATTGTATCATTTTCCAAAGAGTTACACCACAAAGATATATTTTTTACATGGAACAATAGTTTTTTTCTATCGTGTATTGGATTCGTTTAAACCAGCTGCGTCCAAATCAATTTAAACTACATTCCTATCACTGTTAGTTTGGTAGCTACAACCCTTCAAAGTTTAGGGGGCGGAGGCTACGACAGCGTAGCTGACTGGCTGGTGGTCATGAGACAGTGGGCCGTGCCTCAGGGGATAGCCACTCGGCCAGTCAGCTACGCTGTCGTAGCCTCCTCCCCCACAGATAACTATGACGGGACAGGTAACTACTGTTTCGGAAACCGGCCATTAGAGTGCCAAGCTATGAATCAAAGGCTTGTGGGTTTGATTCCCGCCACGTTCTATGATTTTCGTGTGTCACTTTCCACTTTTTTTCTTTTCAGGCAGATGTGAAAACATACCGTATACCACCCTGGTTCAGAATCCGCGATAAATTGTAGGTCCCCCTATAACTGGCTGGGTAAGTCAGTCCGAAGGTCGGAGGAAGGCAACGGTATACCTCCTCCAAACAGGACCACGCCTAGTATGAAGGCAGTTTGATAAGTCTGGTAAAAATAGAACTAAAAATTGTTTTAAAGGCGAAAAAGCCACTTAATTTCTCGACATAGTCTCCTTTCCAAGGCTACACACTTGATCCAGAGAGTTTCCAATTTTCTCATCCCGTCGGCAAAGTAGGCTTTGTCAAACTCTGCAAAATTGTCTGTCACAGCTGCGGACACTTCCTCATTCGATGAAAATTTCTTCCCGCCGAGTTAAATTTTCAAGTTTGGGAATAATAAGAAGTCACTCGGAGTGGGGTGGGTGAGGAACCAATTCGAATCCCAAGTCGTGCACTTCTGCCATTCTGATAGCCGCTGTGTGGGCTGGAGCATTGTCCTGATGAAACAGCACATTCGTCTGTGTCAATCTTGGACCAATTTTAAATTACAAGTATATATTTTTTGACGACGTTACACGGCGTTCATTTTAATGAAATCAATCGCAATTTGCGATCTGTTATGACTTCACTGTACTAGGTTTAGATGGAATACCAAAATTTGTTCGAATCCCGGCCGGTCACAAATTTTCTTTCGCCGCACTTTGGTATTCCATCTACGCCTAGTACAGTGAAGCCATAACTGATCGCAAATTGCGAATTATTTCATTAATTTTACACATCAGGCATCTATGAACTCACATGCAATACATGTCAGTCAGTATATAATGGACAAACTTGTAGGAACTTCAAAGCCAGATATTCAGAACATCTCAGAGCAGTAAAAAGTCACAGTTTCCACAGCACATTTGCAGACCACCTAATAGCTCACAATCATTGCCCAACCAAAATAGAAACAGACCTAAAGATATTAAAATCAAGCCACAACCTATACCACAAACTCACAATAGAAGAAAATTACCACATACAAAAAGCAATAGCAGATGGAAAATCAGTCATGAACGAATACACCACTCTATGCAAAAATACATTATTTAACCCATTAAATGAACTGTACAGAAAGGATGACACAGGCAGCTAAAACACACACACACACACACACACACACACACACACACACACACACACACACACATAATACACACAAAACTAACATTATTCAAATCTACCGCCATTCCATTGGAGAACAGCTGAAAATCAACTGACTTGTCCAGTTTAACAAAGTAAACACAGACGAATTTTTACAGTGGAAAGTGGTTGTGATAAAAAAGTCCGCAAAAATGTGTATTACATGTGTGCTATGTAAAACAGTGCGGAAGAAAAAATATATGACAAAAGAAACCGTAAGTAATAGTAAACAGACGATAGAAATATCTCCACATGCCAAAATTACTTTTTCGCACCATACGTAGCGGTTTAAAACCTCACAAGATGTTATAAGAGATAATTATGGTTGCAGATGACAACGCTACAACTTCATAATTATGTAAAAAGGGTCCCACATGCCCACAAAATGTAAGGTAAGGTAAAAAACCAAAACAAGACTGACGACTTTTTTAGGCCTAAATTTGCAACTAGCACAATAGTAAAAATAAATGTAATTTGTTTTCACAGCATGAAATAAATTGAAAGCCCACTGATGGTGGCACAGAGGTGCTGAAACTAGTTAGAGTTCTTAATAAAAACAGTGTTTTGCATATCAGGCGGACCTCATACCCATTATTTTTTACTGCAAACACGGAAAAATAAGAGCTGCAAATCAAGAAAATGATGAATTTTGAATTAGTTCATGTTTCAAACGATACAGCAGAGCAGCATAGTACGGCATAGTTTGGATCTGCCTTTTCACAAATAATCAATCCCAAAAGACACTGGCCATCACCTTTTCAGCTTGGCCTTCTTTCGTGCACTATCCTCACCCTCCGTCCATTGTTTGGACTGGTTTTTAGTCTGTGGAGAGAAGTGACATTCACAGTTATGCATCTGAGCGAGAAGTCCTGTGGATTGTGCCTGAACTGTGTGAGATTCTAAGCAGAAATGTTCTTTCTTTTCTGTCTATGGTGCAAAGTGAGTAAACACGGCACCCATCGCATACTGAGCATCTTAGTGGCCCGTTTTCGATAGAGGATGTAATGCACCCGTTCAGTTGACATGCCTACAATGTTAGCTATCTCGCAACGTTTAATCTCCGATCGTCCATTACCATATCATGCACCTTTTTTTTATGGTTTCCTGTGTAGTGACTTCACAGAGCCGACCGGAGCAGGCTCCATCTTCCACGCTTTTCCGACCACGTTTTTGATCCAGATGTAAATGGTCTTCACTGGTGGTGCAGGACCAACATGGACCTCATCCAACTCGGATTTGATTTGTGTAGGCTTATATGCTGCACGAAATTCGGTTTTCTCCATCGTAAGGAACTAACTACGCAGTTACCACTTCAGCTGGTAGCCAAAAATCAACTAATAACAGCTGACGTTCGAAACATATATCCGTGGTACTACCAGGCTTACCAACAACAGTGCAGCTTTCGAAAATTTCCAGCTCTTTCATACATATTTACCTGGGTCATCAAACTACCCTCGCATTGCAAACCCATATAGCAGCTAGAGGCATTCCTTAGCTTTATTCTTCTATATGGAAGATCAAAGTGGCTGCGGAGCCTATGCGGCGTCTGTTGTTTCGGACGGTATCTACGCGTATGGCTGATTACTTTAACGGAGAACTGTTACTGTAGTTGTACCTGTAGCGGGAGGCGCTATGCAGAGCGTAACATGATGTGGGCAGTGGGATTCCTGTTCGCACAGTGACTGACTTGGGGAACTTTGGAGGGTGGAAGGCGTCTGCAAGGAGCCCAGAAGGTTCAGGGGGGACGTACGAGGTGCATTCAAGTTCTAAGACCTCCGATTTTTTTTCTCCGGACTGGAAAGAGATAGAAAGATGCGCATTGTTTCAAAATGAGGCCGCGTTCATTGTCAATACGTCCCAGAGATGGCAGCACCGTACGGCAGATGGAATTTTACCGCAAGCTGCGAGAATGAGAACTGTTTTAGATATTTAAAATGGCGACGTTTTCCTTACTCGAACAGCGTGCAATGATTCGTTTTCTGAATTTGCGTGGCGTGACACCAATTGAAATTCACCGACAGTTGAAGGAGACATGTGGTGATGGAGTTATGGATGTGTTCGTGGGTGCGACAGTTTAATGAAGGCAGAACATCGTGTGACAACAAACCGAAACAACCTAGGGCTCGCACAAGCCGGTCTGACGACGTGATCGAGAAAGTGGAGGGAATTGTTTTGGGAGATCGCCGAATGACAGTTGAACAGAGCGCCTGCAGAGTTGGCACTTCTGTGGGTTCTGTGCACACAATCCTGCATGACGACCTGAAAATGCGAAAAGTGTCATCCAGGTGGGTGCCACGAATGCTGACGGACGACCACAAGGCTGCCCGTGTGGCATGTTGCCGAGCAATGTTGACGCGCAACGACAGCAAGAATGGGACTTGGATGCCATTTTTCAATCCAGAAACAAAGCGCCAGTCAGCTCAATGGAAGCACACAGATTCACCGCCAATGCTGAAAAATGATGGTGTCCATGTTCTGGGACAGCGAGGGCGTAATCCTTAGCATTAGCGTTCCAAAGGGCACTACGGTAACAGGTGCAACCTACGAAAATGTTTTGAAGAACAAATTCCTTCCTGCAGTGCAACAAAAACGTCCGGGAAGGGCTGCGCGTGTGCTGTTTCGCCAAGACAACGCACTCGCACATCGAGCTAACGTTACGCAATAGTTTCTTCGTGATAACAACTTTGAAGTGATTCATCATGCTCCCTACTCGCCTGACCTGGCTCCTAGTGACTTTTGGCTTTTTCCATCAATGAAAGACACTCCCCGTGACCGCATATACACCAGACGTGCTGCTATTGCCTCAGCGATTTTCCAGTGGTCAAAACAGACTCCTAAAGAAGCCTTCGCCGTTACCATGGAATCACGGCATCAGCGTTGTGAAAAATGTGTACGTCTGCAGGGCAATTACGTCGAGAAGTAACGCCAGTTTCATCGATTTCGGGTGACTAGTTAATTAGAAAAAAAAAATCGGAGGCCTTAGAACTTGAATGCACCTCGTACGAGGAGATGGACGTGATTACATAATCCAACACAGTTTTCGGTGTTTGAAATTTTGCACTTTAAGTAATTATGTTACGTGCCACATTCTGGAAATTTTTCAATTTTTCCCAAAACATTCTATGACACAAGGAACATATTCTCGAAAATTACTTAGAAATTTCATATTGTGGTAGGTAATTCTTAGTAATTACATAACTAAACGTGTAGAACAGTTTTATAATATCACTTTTAGAGTTCTTACAATTTATTTTTAAAAATTATGAAACAAAGCAATTTCAATTTTACAAAAAGTGAAAATAATTTTGACATAAGTACACTTAGAATAAATTTGAACCACTGGAAGTTGAGTTATACGATGAACAAAGTCGGCAGAAAATGTCACTTATTTATCTACAGCGGTTCATGAAAAAAAAAAAAAAAATGTTATTTATACACCGAAAAATGAAAGTTACGGGAAATGCACATAAAATATTGTGTAAAGATTTACACCATAAAATAGTACCGTAATGTTGACCATAAACATACATTTGGTCACCTTGCTCTTCTTGAACATGTTACCTTTGCAACTGATGTTTCTGGCGTGCAGTTTTGGCTGTATCCTCCACAATCAGATATTACAACTCGCGCATTATCTGTCTTGTTCAATAGCTTCTCGGTGAAGCAAACAGCTATATATAGCAATTTGATAGATAATTATTAATTTGAAGAATATAACGCGAAATGCGAAACAATAATTACTCATTCAAAATTTTATTTACCCTTTGAAAATGGTTTTATTGGTTGCATTGTTGCTTGAGGGTTGTTAATGATAAAAGGGTGGAGTATCTTGGGATGGAAAGTTATCGGTGTATATAAATTTCTACGTGTGTGTTAATATTTCGCTCTGCAGCGAAAACTGCAGAACACAAACGAATGATGTGTGTGTAATTGTCTTCCGAAGTCTCCCATTCTACACCATAGCAGTTCCATGCCGATAGCTACAAGGGGGGTGGAAGATATGGTGGTTGAAAGTCGTCAAATTATAGAAAAAAAAATCGGACTGAAGGCCAGCGATAACGTTTGCGACTCTATAGCAAGGATCTAATGGAGTTACTACTACTGCAGAAGAAGAAGTGTTACATGGTCCTATTACATTTGTTGGAGCCAGATTTGATTTTAGTATTAGAAGTACTGAAGTTTTTGGTGGTTCTGGATGGCTTACAGTTGCTTTGGTACGAACAAGTGATGCTAAGAAACCTGGATTGGAATCTTTCAACGAGATGGATATTATATGTTTTCGTACATGGAGTATTGGTGAGGTACGTAACAAGTCATTTGGTACTTCATAGTTAATTTCTGATAAGCCATTGTGTTTGAGAACGAGGAATAGAAGACCTGTTTCTGCCGACGAGGGTGTACATATTTGGGTTAAAGTTGTTGGCGGTTACATACAGCGAAACGTGATACCACAGACCATATCTTTGGTCTATGCGTGCTACACTGTCTTCAGCTCTTTCGCTGTAAGGATAAGCATACGAATAAGGAAAAATAAAAGTAAATAAATAAAGCAGAAAAAAATAATTTCTTTTAATACACCTCTTTAAAAAAACGATTTGACGTTTCGCGCATAATATCAAGTGATCGATCTGTGATATTATTACAATCATTATTGCTGAATTTCGTGGTTGGATTCTTCGAAACGAGTGCATTTTTACGTGTCATTTGATCTACACTACTTACTATATTCAGTCTCATGCCATACTACTGAAAGATAAGCTTATCTATTATAATCAACCAACAAGCGAGTGGAGCCGCGGGTTTGAGCTCGTATATAATGAAATTCTTGATTGAAAACTTTTAGATTTCAAGAAAATCTTACATAAACTGTCCTGCAAAGTGCCAATTCATACCTTCCAATGATTCGTAGGAAACCTAACACAGACAAATGTGGAGTTATTTTCTAGGTATTGCGATTTTTATGTCATTACGTACCTTCCCTGTCGTGAAAAGTATGTTAAGATTCACACTCGTCCGATATCGTATTCAGAAATGTACCTCGCCAACCGCATGGAGCGCTGCTATCGTGGAGTATAACAAAATTTTGTTGGAGTATCGAGACTGTATGTTTTAGACGGTGAAAAGTAATGAAGCATTTGCCGCATCACGTAGATGTATATTGATAGATGGTATGGTGTCTGTTGTTTCGGATATGTCTATAATAGGGCCAAATTATATGTAAGGGATTGTAGATGCACGAATAATTTACAGACGAATGGAAAAACTGGTGGAATTCGACCTTGGGAAAGATCAGTTTGGATTTAGGAGAAATATTAAAGCACGGCAGGCGATACTCACATTACGACTTATCTTAGACGATAGGCTAAGGAAAGGCAAACGTACGATTTTAGCGTTTGTAGATTTGGAGAAAGCTTTTGACAATGTCGACTGGAATACACTGCTTCATATTATGAAGGTAGCAGGGGTAAAATAAAGGGAGCGAAGAGTTATACTCAACTTATACAAAAACCAAACAGCGGTTATTAGAGTCGAATGGCATGAAAGGCACGCAGAGGATGGGAAGGGAGTAAGACAGCGTTTTAGCCTTTCCCCAATGTTGTTCAATCTGTACATTGAGCAAGCAGTGAAGGAATGCAAGGACAAATTTGGAGAAGGAATTAAAGTTCAGGGAGAAGAAATAAAAACTTTGTGGTTTGCCGATGACATAGTAATCCTGGAAGAGCAAATGAATGGAATGGACAATTTCTTGAAAAGAGGTTATAAGATGAACAACAACAAGAATAAAACAACGATAATGGGATGTAGCGTCAGAAAATCAGGCGAAGCTGAAGGAATTAGATTAGGTAATGAGACAATAAAAGTAGTAGACGAGTTTTGTTACTTGGGTAGCAAGATACCTTCTGACGGCCGAAGTAAAGGAGATATAAAATGCAGAATGGCTATGGGAAGAAAAGCGTTTCTGAAGAAGCGAAACTTATTGCCATCCGATATTAGTTTAAATGTTAGGAAGTCCTTTCTGAAGGCATTTGTCTGGAGTGTAACATTGTTTGGAAGTGAAGCGTGGACAACAAGGAGTTCAGATAAAAAGATGATAGAAGCTTTTGAAATGTGGTGCTACAGACGAATGATGAAAATTAGATGGGTTGATCATGTAACTAATGAGGAAGTACTCAACAGAATTGGGGAGAAAAGTTCTGGCGTATTCTGACTAAGAGAAGGGGTAGATTGGTGGGACACATCCTGAGACATCACGGAATCGTCAACGTAGCATTAGAAGGAAGTGTGTGAGGAAAATCGTAGAGGAAGACCGAGGGACGAATACAGTAAGCAGATTCAAAGGGATGTAGGTTGCCGAAAGTATTCTCAGATGAAGAGACTTGCACAGGAAGTTAGCGTGGAGAGCTGCATCAAACCAGCCTGCGGACTGAAGACCACAAGAACAACACAGATGCATATTGAAATTACACAGCTGTAACTAAAATTTTTATTATAGACCATCGTTTTCGGGTCAAATATGGTCATCTTCGGATCCCAATATGGTTTTTAGTTGTACATGTGAATAGTGACGAGAAAAAGTTTATTTACAACAGTCATGCTACGGACTGGGTGTCCATTTTCACCGCAGGTTCGAGTCCTTCCTCGGGCATGTGTGTGTGTGTGTGTGTGTGTGTGTGTGTGTGTGTTGTCCTTAATGTAAGTTGTTTTCTGTTAATACGGACTGTTGGCCATATCAGTTTGGTACAACAGATTTAAAAACATTTTAAATTTTAGGTACAACTATGTAATTTGAATACGAAAATGTTATACATCTATAAGTTGGCCAACACCACCTACACTAAATGTCAGTTATATTAACAGATCCTAATGTCCATCATTGTTAAAGCAATTGTCAATAGGCATATTTACCTCCATGTGTCCATTCTCCTCGGCCTTTTCGCCGATGACCTTGAGTAAATGTAGCGGCACACAATTTCCACACACCAAGGATACGGCAAACTGCAAAATTTGAAATTATGAGAATAAAGTTTCCTTTTTTTATAATCTTATTGGGCATGATCAAAAAAACTCAAAACATTAAACAGTAGTTTACAGAATAATGTATCATTTACATTGTTCGCCGTTCCACTTTAGTATTTATTTGGAAGCTGTGATTGTTTTCGGCACATTTCGTCCATCCATTTACGAAAAAAAAAGTGACTAGTGTTAGGTTATGGATTAGATGTTATAGGCTTCAATAATAACACGTTTATAATGTGCGAGCGTTGTAATCTAGATACACTCTGAAACTTCCAGGCAGATTAAAATTGTGTGCCGGAACCGGGACTGGAACCTGGGACCTTTGCCTTTCGCGGGCAAGCGCACTACCGACTGTGCTATCCCGACACGACTCACGATGCCGCCTACAGCTCTACTTCAGCCAGTACCTCCCCTCCTACTTTCCAAACTTCATCGTGGCGGCATCGTGAGTCGTGTCGGGATAGCAGGATAGCACAGTCGGTAGTGCGCTTGTCCGCGAAAGGCAAAGGTCCCAGCTTCGAGTCTCGGTTCTGATACACAATTTTAATCTGCCAGGAAGTTTCATATCAGCGCACACTCCGCTGCAGAGTGAAAGTTTCATTCTAGATACACTCTGTAGGTTACGTGTGCTTCAAGGATAAAAAACCAACTGATGTTAAAATTACAGCTTCGTGAAATGTTTGTTTGCTTTTGACACGTGCTTGTAACCAGCGCAGACTCACTGCTTCACCATAATTTTAGATCATAGGTTAGTATTGCGCGTCTAGTGGGCATTACAAAGGCCCCTACAATATTTCAATTTGTTATCATATTTGCAGCGTCATTTCATAAAATTATAATAGCGGTCTAAAAGTGACAAGTGCGATGAATTAAACCTAAGCGGATTAAAAATAAAAAAAAATTAATAATAGTAAAATGAAATATTGTGAAATTCATAAACAGTGGATCTCTTAACAGCATTTTTAAAAATTTTTAATACACTTCATTTTTGTTCATCACACTTGTCTCTTTTAGATCACCATTATAAAATGACAGTGCAAACATGATAAATTGAAATCTTGTAGGCGCACGCTACACGTGCAGAAAAAAAAAAAAAAAATGTTCAAATGTTTGTAAAGCTTATGGGACTTTACTACGGGGTCATCAGTCCCTGAACTTACAAACTACTTATGAAATACTTACGAACTAGGACGGCACAAATATCCATGCCCGAGGGGGGTTTCGAACCCCCGACCGTAGTGGCCGTGCAGACCGTGACTGGAGCGCCTCAGTCCCCTCGGCCACCGCGGCCGGCCAGAAACAAACCTATGACTGAAAGTATGGTGGAGCAGTAAGTATGCACTGGTAAAAGCATGTAGAGGCGAAGGTGGTATTATGGGCTAGTGGTTGCAATATGGGCTAGCTTCATATCTGACTTTTAAGCCCGCGCATACTAGCGTCAAACCGGTCGCGGTGGCCGAGGGGACTGAGGCGCTCCAGTCACGGTCTGCACGGCCACTACGGTCGGGGATTCGATTCCCCCCTCGGGCATTGATATTTGTGCCGTCCTTAGGATTAGCTAGTTGATAAGTAGTTTGTAAGTTTAGGGACTGATGACCCCGTAGTTAAGTCCCATAAGCTTAACAAACATTTGAACATTTGAACTAGCGTCAACCTCAGTAAATAGTAGTAGCTAGTTCGTACAAACGCCACAGAATGCGCTGCCGCAGTCAGTTACGTGGAATGTTAGTGGTGAGCTGTTTCGTGATTTTTCTAATTTCAGAACTTTGAAATTACAGTTATATTAGGCGCACTGCCAATGAGTAGTTAGATGTTAACTTCTTAACTACATATTATATAAATATTTAACTCTCTAATGCTCTTGAAGTTAGTTTATTAAAGTTTGTTTATAACGGATAGCAACGTCTCACTTTCCAAGAGGGCTAGGGTGGTAATATGGACAATCGCTGTGGTGGTTATATGGGCTACCCACTACAGTAGCCCATATTACAACCCCTGCAAATACTGTGTGGTTTTCTGTTTCAGCCTGATAACACAGAAGGCTTGCGCAAGTCCTCTACTGGTCCACACCATGTGCCAAAGACCTAGCAGATGGCCCAAGCAGTGCGTCCCACGTTCCAATAGGAAACATTAAGACTTCACCAAAGGACATTTTGCCTGTGCCAAAAAATAAGAAAAAGACAACAAACAAAGGACCTAAGCCAGGAAAGGCAGCTGTAATTACAGCATCACCCTACAAAATATATTGGGAAAAAGCTCAAAAAAGCACGAAGAAAAGGAAGCTGATAAAAAAAGGAAAATAAAAAGAAAGAGGGAAAAAGAAGTGGACAAAATAAGGAAGATCGAAAGTGACGATGTAACAGGGAATACAAAGAATGTGAGATGTAAGCAAGGTGTTGACAAAAGAAAGAAACCAGGAATAAAAAGCAAAACTCCATCAGTGAAGCGAAAATTGGCCATCGACCTACAATCATGATCCCAGAGTTCAGAGGAGGGATCGATAGATTCTGGGGAGTCGGTTCTAGAGCCCAGTGTTGGTGGAGATGACGATGCTACCTGCCTTTTTAGTGAGGAGTTATATTCCTAAGGCACTAAAGGAGAGCTGTGGATCCAGTGGCTAATGTGCGAGAAGGGGGCGCACAACGAGTGTGCTGGCCGTGAAACGGACCATTACATTTGTGATTTCTGCCAACCCTAAATGAACAACTTACGATAAACATGTCCCAGTATAAAGGGTTAGGCATTTTCCAATTACTCTAAAAATCTACAGAAAATAATATTGACTTTTTTTTGTGTATTTATAAAGTAGTCCATATTACCACCACATTTACATTTTTTCACAATATGTCAATTTTTAAACATGTTTCCATATTAAATTTGCATAATGATTTAAACTAAAACATATGTGTTTGCCTTTTTTATAACATCATAAAGATTATTTTTTGAGGTTTTCAGCAAATTTCACTGGCAATTTTGGAATTTGTGGTTCAAAAATAAAGTGGTAGCCCATGATACCACCTTTTCCTCTACAGAAACAAAGTAAAATCAGTGCAGTTCTTATGATTGAAACACAGGTAATGTACAGATACGCTTAAATATTATAACCCTGTTATGACTGAAGCCTGTAACACATACACTGTAACATATTTAACTTTCCCTTGTAGATATAATGTTTGAAAGTAGACAAAATGTAACGAAACTAGAAATAACATATAACAAATATGCACCTGGGAAGATGAAGAATATAAACATAAATATTATTTAATAGCACTTTTGGGGCTGGGAGAGGGGGTGTACCGCCCTTGGCCTCTCGTCTTTGGAGACCTATAAATACCTCGAAAGCGTTTATTTATTTATTTGAGCGCCCTTGGATTTCTACACTCCTTGACAAAATCGCTACACTACGAAGATGAAGTCCTACAGACGCGAAATTTAACTGACAGGAAGAAGATGCTGTGATATGCAGAGAATAAGCTTTACAGAGCATTCACACAAGGTTGGCGCCGGTGGCGACGCCTACAACGTGCTGACATGAGGAAAGTAGCCAACCGATTTCTCATACAGAAACAGCAGTTGACCGGCGTTGCCTGGTGAAACGTTGTTGTGATGCCTCGTGTAAGGAGGAGAAGTGCGTACCACCACGTTGCCGACTTAGATAAAGGTCGGATTCTAGCCTATCGCGATTGCGGTTTATCGTATCGCGACATTGCTGCTCGCGTTGGTCGTGATACAATGACAGCAGAATATGGAATCGGTGGGTTCAGGAGGGCAATACGGAACGCCGTGCTGGATCCCAACGGCCTCGTATCACTAGCAGTCGATATGACAGGCGTATTATCAGTATCGTTGTAAAAGATCGTGCAGCCACGTCTCGATCCCTGAGGCAACAGTTGGGGACGTTTGCAAGACAACAACCATCTGCACGAACAGTTCGACGACGTTTGCAGCAGCATGGACTATCAGCTCGGAGACCGTGGCTGCGGTTACTCTTGACGCTGCATCACAGACAGGAGCGCCTGCGATGGTGTACGCAACGACGAACCTGAGTGCACGAATGGCAAAACGTATGTTTTCGGATGAATCCATGTTTTGTTTTCAGCCTCGTGATGGTCGCATCCGTGTTTGGTGACATCGCGGTGAACGCACATTGGAAGCGTGTATTCGTCATCGCCATACTGGCCTATCACCCGGCATGACTATGGGCTGCCATTAGTTACACGTCTCGGACACCTCTTGTTCGCATCGACGGCACTTTGAACAGTGGCCGTTGTACTTCAGATGTGTTACGACCCGTGGCTCTACCCTTCATTTGATCCCTGCGAAATCCTACATTTCAGCAGGATAAAGCACGACCACCTTTCTGGATACGGAAAATGTTCGACTGCTGCCCTGACCAGCACATTCTCCAGATCTCTCACCAACTGAAAACGTCTGGTCAATGGTGGCCTAGCAACTGGCTCGTCACAATACGCCAGTCACTACTCTTGATGAACTGTGGTATCGTGTTGAAGCTGCGTGAGTATCTGTACCTGTACACACCATCCAAGCTCTTTGTATTATGGCCAGAGGTGGTTTTTCTGGGTATTGATTTCTCAGGACATATGCAGCAAAATTGCGTGAGAATGTAATCACAAGTCAGTTCTAGTATATTTGTCCAAAGAATACCCGTTTATGATCTGCACTTCCTCTTGGTGTAGCAATTTTAATGGACAGTACTGTATTTTTTTTAGATCTTCCATTGCCTCTCGTCCTTTTTTTTGGGGGGGGGGGGGCGTCAGAAGCTCAAAACTTACATTTTTATGGTAATACATGTATTTCCAATTGGACAGGTGGGCCTTACTTTAATTTGCCCCCACCCTGTGCCTCCAAGATAGATAGAGGAATGCAGTAAATGGTATGTTTATCGTGAAAGCTGTAAGAAGTTTATACAGCAGTTTGAAATAATAGTTACAAAAGCTGCTAACAGATGGCACAGTACGCTGTACAGCTCATATCATCATACGTAAGAGAAATAATGCTGTGAAAACACTCTTTGCAAACAATCACATCACAATGTTTTCAAAATGTTTATCAGTGGCACTACAGCGGTGGCACAAACGAAGAATGAAATTCGCCATCACATTTTGTAGTATCTCGACCGAAGTGGATTCACATGCCCCTGAGATGGCCGATTCAAGCTCGTCCAGCGTGGCGGGATGCTTCGGGTAGAACATGTCTTTCACTGTACCCCACAAAAAAACGTCACAGGGAGTTAAATCCGGCGAAAATGGAGGCCAATCCATGCCTGCACCAGTAAATTTGGGATATTCCAAAGCAATGACTCGATTCCCGAAGTATTCCTCAAGAAAGTGAAACACTTGTTCGGTCCAATGTGGTCGGGCTCCATCTTGCATAAACCATTCAGTACCTCGTCGATCCTCTAACGCTTGCTGAGTGGCGACAAATTGTTCCAAAATTGGAACATAACGTGCACCAGTGACCGTTTCTCGAACAAAGGGCCAATAATGCTTCTTCTGCATACTGCAGCCCACACAGTAACTTTAGGAGAATACAGCGGTTTCGCTTCACACCAGTACGGCTTTTCGGAACCCCAAAATCGCCAGTTTTGCTTATTCACGTATCCATTCAGGTGGAAGTGTGCTTCATCTGTAAACCAGATGCAGCCAACATCAAATCCTTCACTATCAATCGAATGGAAACATGTGTAGGCTCTTTCTCAGTATTTTCTGCGTGCTGGAACGCTTCAAACCAGTCACAGATGCAATTCTACGGACGGATATTGGATCTCGCTGAATAATTCCAGAAACTGTGGCGATATTTTCAGGCGTAACCGCTGTTTGCTTGCGGCCAACATGCCCCACTAGATCATCAGTTACGCTGCCTGTTTGTTGAAATTTTGCTAAGAGCGTACGAATGGTTTTCGCATAGGATCCTTTTGGGACATTAAATCGTGCTTGAAAACTTGGCCTTGTTGCCGTAGGACTCTCTTCTATCCTCTGGTACTCTATCACCAGAAAAACGCGTTGTTCAATGGAGTATATGGTTTTAATCTCTTCCTTCGGTACGCTAACCACCTTTCACGTTTCAATAGTGCAACTGATCGCTTTGGCCTTCGGATCACTATTTATACTAGGCATTACGTGTGGCGATTACAGCACCATCAGTTAGCAGCTTTTGTAACTATTATTTCAAACTGCTGTATAAACTTCTTACAGCTTTCACAATTAACATACCGTTTACTGCATTCCTCTATCGATCTTTGTTTTCGAGATATTTAATTTTGAAATCAGGGAGTCCTTTTGTGGACGGTTTAAAATACTGTGACAGAGCGGCAGGCACTGTACCGACTCAGCTACCGTGGCACGTCTCCCAGACCGTCCTCACACACCGAGCGAGGTGGCGCAGTGGTAACGCACTGGACTCGCATTCGGAAGGACACTGGTTCAAATCCACCTCCGGCCATCCAAAATTAGGTTTTCTGTGATTTCCCTAAATCACTCCAGGCAAATGCCGGGATGGTTCCTTTCAAAGGGCACGACCGATTTCCTTCCCCCTATCCTTACCCAAAAATACGAGCGTTAGCTCCGTCTCTAAAGACCAAGCTGTCGATGGGACGTTTAACTCTAAGCTTACTTCCTTCCTTCCTCCACATATTTCCTTTCATATTCGGATCTTTGGAACAGTATTTATTGCTTGCCACTAATCTCTTGACAGCATAGTTACTTGTCTTTCTTTTATTTCAGAGTAATTCTTAGATAGAGTATAGCATTCTATCACAAGTGCGATAATTTTCTCGAGGCTGGAGTAATTAACAGTTCCGACAAAAAGATAGAGGGAATATTTTAGGTCACAATTTGTCATTTAGGAGAAAACTGCAGATAGTGCTTGGCAACTGTATTTCATCCGGTTGCAAACTGTGGTGCAACATGATGCTGTCTGCCTCTCCAAGAGCGAAAGAACTGCACATCGCAAGACAACCCTGTACGCTTGGGCGAACCTAAACACTGTAGTAACCGGTAGATAGTGCTTGGCTACTGTATTTCATCCAGTTGCAAACTATGGTGCAACATGATGCTGTCCACCTGTCCGCAAGCCAAAGACCTGCACATCGCAAGACAACCCTGTAAGCGTGGGCGAACCTAGACGCTGTAGTAGCCGGTAGATAGTGCCTGGCAACTGTTTTTCTTCCAGTTGCAAACAATGGTGCAACATGATGCTGTCCGACTGTCCGTGAGTGAAAGACCTGCACATCGCAAGACAACCCTGTAAGCGTGGGCAAACCTAAACGCTGTAGTAGCCAGTAGATAGTGCTTGGCAACTGTATTTCATCCGGTTCCAAAGTATGGTGCAACATGATGCTGTCCGACTGTCCGCGTGCGAAAAACTGCGCATCGCAAGACAACCCTGTAAGTGTGGGCGAACCTAAACGCAGTAGTAACCGGTAGATAGTGCTTGGCAACTGTATTTCATCCGGTTGCAAAGTGTGGTGCAACATGATGCTGTCCGACTGTCCGCGTGCGAAAACCTACGCATCACAAGACAACCCTGTAAGCATGGGCGAACCTAAACGCTGTAGTAGCCGGTACATGATCCGCCAGTTCATGGGCGAGCCTATCGTCATAAGAAAGCTCATCTAGCGGAGACTACCCTGACATGGTGCAAGCCAGGGCGATAAGTGGAGGAAAAAGACAGGCAAGGATATATTCGGTAGCAGGGAGATCGATTGTCTCTCCAACACTTCGTATGGTGAGCGACTAGCTGTTAGCGTAGAGCCCTGTATTGGGAGAGTAGCGCCAACGCCGGCCGCGGTGGCCGTGGGGGTTGAGGCGCTCCAGTCACGGTCTGCACGGCCACTACGGTCGGGGGTTCGAATACCCCCTCGGGCATGGATATTTGTGGCGTCCTTAGTTGTAGGTAGTTCATAAGTTTAGGGACTGATGACCCCGTAGTTAAGTCCCCTAAGCTCTACAAACATTTGAACATTTGAGAAGCGCCAATCTTTTGTGTGTGGCTTGCTGACAACCGCCGTCTGCTATTGGTCAGCTGAGCGTGGGTAGTACACGTTCGCCATTTTGGGCCTACGGAATCCATCAGCGTAAATGGCATATTTCACTTAACTAGCTGTTATTTTAGGATTTAGAGGTGTTGGTAATCTCTAGACTCATTGTGTATTAAATTTGGAGTTGAACATAGCATATTCCACGTTTATATGGTGAAGAATGTCGCTGCGTTGTGCAGTGAATTTTTATACTAAGTCAGTCAGTCCGAGGTAGCAAGTTAGCCGCATGTGAAAGGTATGTGAAAAGACGCGAATTGTGAGTACATCTTATTGGAGGAAAAGATGCATTTCCATACAAGAAAAATTGTGGGAAAGAAGTAAATTTCAATTGAAATATCGAGTAAACTTCTAGGTTTATCTGTTCATTTACAGTAATCGTATTACGAAAGTTTGGACGGTAAATGAAACCGCCTAATAGAAATATCTCAAAAAGTTGAATTTTAAGATAAAGTTTATTTTACGAAAGTACTCAGCAGTGCGATTAAAATGTATAAAAACTTAACCCTTCCCAAAATGTTCCTCAACTAATGTTATGTGAATAATGTCACATGTAGGTCAGCACCCAGCTATCAACATTAGGCACTAAAATAATGGAAAGCAAAATGTATTAATTACATCTACTTTGATAAAAAACCAATTTATCTTTTGTTTATGCGTTCTATAATGTCTTCATCTCTTTCTCTGTAAGGATAAGCATACGAATAAGGAAATATAAGAATAAATAAAGCAGTAAAAAAGGAATTACTTTTAGTACATCTCTTTAAAAAATCGATTTGACGTTTCGCGCATTATCTTTCATAAGCAACCAACACGCGAGCAGAGCCGTGGGTTAAGCTAGTATCATATAAAAGTAGTTTCTGTGCCGTGCGTGGCACAGGGGATCAGTTTCGATTTTCAGAGATTGCGTTTGTACCGCTGGGGAAATCGAGATACTATCGCCGGGTCGGCCCCGACCTCTTGCGTCCGAGCGGGACGTCACGTGAGAGACGAGGGAGGAAGGTTGGTGGTGGTCGGCGGAAGATGGCGGACGTGAACCTGGTCCGCGCAGGAGCGGGGGTCTTCTGGGAGTCGCGACAGTTTTACGCACCGTGTCGTGGGTGTCGTGTTGACCTTCCGCAAAACATGAGGAGCTGCGCGCACATGACTCCGAATTTTGACCTCAAGTGCGTGAGTTACATCCTAGATTGTGGACTGCACCTCCTTGACGATATGTTTATGTCGACCGTTCCCATCGACTCGGGATGTGGCGCTTCCTTCCAGCTTGGTCGTGGTCAGTTGTTGTGTGAAGTTCTGTACATCAGACCGTATGGATACATCACGCTTGCTTGTTGAAGTATGAAAAAATATTTATTGTGTTATACTGTCTGGTGCTAATCACAGTGTGTTTCAGGTTCTGTATATAGTCCTTAAAATTGCGAAGTGTGTGTGAAACGTGCTGATGTACGAATTGTTTGTATTACCCGGACGAGCGTTGCAGAGTTCATGAGTTGTTACTAAGAAGTTGTGGCCTATGTTGTGTTGCTCACAAGCCCGTCCGACGAAATTAAAAGATACTAAACCTCGCATAAATTGTAAGAAGTGTGCAGAGTCTGAAGTTGTGGGCTTACCAGTTGCACTGAGGCCCGTTCGTGCAACGTGTTTTAAGTTAAGGAAATTTTCCATTTCTTGTCTAACCTGGCTGTGGCCCTTACAATGAACTTGGACCAAATTTTTCAGTGTAATATCTGATTGTTTTATCATCGCCATTCTGTTGAGTAGCGTATGTTCTTCACAGGTGTTCTGCTTATATTGCAGCTTTAAGGACATTAACTTTCTCTGTATTGTTTAGCGGCCACATTTAATCTGTTTGCCTGCTGTGTTTAAAAAATGTTTTTACTATGGTGTGTATTGTAGTTGATGTAAGGCAATTATTCCTTGGGTAAAAATTAATTGTCTTCAGGATTTGTATTTACTGTATTTCCTGTCTATGTTCAAGTGTTCATTCTTAGATTTTGAGTACCTGGAATCATTTTTTATTACTTTCTTTGGCAACTGATGTGTTTTCATAAGTTGAAATAAATTTTGATTTAACAATGTACCTTGGGCTTAGCACCTTACTATTTCCTGCCACCATATCAGTTTAATTTCTTAAGATGTCAACTACTGGTGACTTTTCCTTAGATATATGAAATCGAAACTATCAGGTCACCCTGAAATATGCGCCGTGTGTGGAATCGGCCTTATAGTTACATTTAATTAGTTTCTAAGTCTATGGACTGATGACCATAGTAATTTGGTCCAACAGATTTACAAATATGAAACTTCCTGGCAGATTAAAATTGTGTGCCGGAACCGGGATTCGAACCTGGGACCTTTGCCTTTCGCCGGCAAGCACTCTACCACTGAGCTACCCCGACACGACTCACGGTGCCGTCCCACAACTTCATTCTGCCAGTACCTCGCCTCCTATTTGGCAAATTTCACACAACTTCTCGTGTGAAACTTGCTAGACTAGCACTCCTGGAAGAAAGGATATAGCGGAGACATGGCTTAGCCACAGCCTAAGGGATGTTTGCAGAATGAAACTTTCACTCTGCAGCGGAGAGTGCGCTGATATAAAACTTCCTGGCAGACTAAAATTGTGTGCCGGAATCGGGACTCGATCCTGGGACCTTTTCCTTTTGCGGGCAAGCGCTCTACCACTGAACTACCCGGACACGGCTCACGGTGCTGCCCCCACAACTTTACTTCCGCCACTACCTCGCCTCCTACTTTCCAAACTTCACAGAAGCTCTCCTGAGAAACTTGCAAGACTAGCACTCCTGGAAGAAAGGATATGGCGGAGACATGGCTATGCCACAGCCTAAGTGTTGTTTCCAGAATGTTAAAATGTTCAAATATTTGTAGAGCTTATGAGACTTAACTACGGGGTCATCACTCCCTAAACTTACAAACTACTTATGATCTAGCTAATACTAAGGACGGCACAAATATCCATGCTCGAGGGGGGATTCGAACCCCCGACCGTAGTGGCCGTGCAGACCGTGACTGAGTGCCTCAGTCCCCTCGGCCACCGTGGCCGGCAGTTTCCAGAATGAAACGCTCACTCTGCAGTGGAGTGTGCACTGATATGAAACTTCCTGGCAGATTAAAATTGTGTGCTGGAACTGGGAGTCGAACCTGGGTCCTTTGCCTTTTGCGGGCAAGCGCTCTACCACTGAGCTACCCCGTACGGCTCACGGCGCTGCCACACGACTTTGTGCAATTGTGCCGGTACCTCGCCTCCTACTTTCCAAACTCCACAGAAGCTCTCCTGAGAAACTTGCAAGACTAGCACTCCTGGAAGAAAGTTCTGTGAAGTTTGGAAAGTAGCAGGCGTGGTACTGGCAGAATTGAAGTTGTGGTGTGGCACCGTGATTCCTGTCGGGCTAGATCAGAGGTAGAGCGCTTGCCTGCGAAAGTCGAAGGTGCCAGGTTCCATTCCCGGTTCCGGCACACAATTTTATTCTACCCTGAAGTTACCTATCAGCGGACACACATCTGTAGAGTGGCAGTTTCATTCTAGCGTTACAAATAATTGAATATTTTGTAAATATCATTCCGACTTACCTCCACTTGATCGTCCAGGTTGTCGCCCGAGGGACGCCGCACGACATGATCAAACAGTGCCCGGTACCCGTGCTCCTCGAACACGGTAGTCAGCTCCCCGGGTGGGTGAGTCCCCACCGGGAAGTTGCCCAGCTGGTGGCTGATGGATCCGCCGTCGAGCAGCAGCGCGCCCACGACAGCCCAGCGTCCCTGCTGCGCCGCGTACCTCGCGGGCGTCCACCACACCAGGTCGTCGTGCCGGTAGAGTGCCTCCCTAGTCGCGTGCAGTCTCAGCAGGTGGACCAGCGAGACGGCCTGCGGCGAGTCGTGCGCCGCCGCCAGGTGGAGTGCACTGCGCCCGAAGGGGTCCACCTGCGCCGGGTCCTCGCCGCCCTCCAGAAGCCGCCTCACTGTGCCGAGGGTGGCGCCACCCACCAACACCTGCATCGCCGCCTCGAGCAGCGGCCGGCCCTGCGCCGCCATGCAGTCGAACGACTCCTGGAAGAACTCGAGCCTCCGCTTTCCATAGGCCTCGCGGAACACCCTCCAGACCCTGCGGAACACCGCCCAGCGCACCGCGCGCCCGGCCCGGCGGCAGCACCACCTCGCGAAGAAGTGCTCGGCGAACGTCCTGTGCTGGAACACGGGTATCCCGTCGACGAAGTTGTACACGATTCCGACTTTCACGAAGAGCGAAGGGTCGGCCGGCTCGTACTCGTACCCTCTTCCCAGCAGGCAGTACGCTGCGAGGAGCATCAATTCTTCCTCGTGCCTCCGCTGTGCCTCCTCCGCCTCTGCTGCCAACTCGTCTATGGACAGGTTCTGCCCGTATTTCGTCTCGCGAAGCCGCTTGAATTTCTCTCGGAAGAAAGCGTCGTACAGACTCACGGTGTCGTATCTCTCGATGCCTTCCGGTGACAGTTTGGTGTACATGTCGGCATAAAGCGGAATTCTCAGAAGTTCCCTGACACTCTTTTTAAGATACTTCACTGGCTTGATTCCTTTACTCGACGGGTGATTTCTGAGGAAAGCTTCTAGCTCCGAGTCACTGAAAGGCACGAGAGAGCACGCGAACACACCCATCTGAGACTCCAGGACCTTCACCTCTGTGGGCCTCGTGGTCACGACCAGCTTGCCCCGGCGTGGTGCCAGCCGGTGCAGCACCTCCAGACATTTGTCTACACTCTTTGCGGACACCTCGTCGAAGCCGTCGACGAGACAGACCACTCCCCTAGACTCGGACAGGCTGTACTGCAGGAGCTCCAACTCGAGATCGCCCAGCTCGTCGTCGTTCGAGAGTGCCGCCTTCAAGATGGTTTCCACAGCAGTTTCGACACTCTCCATATTCTTTATAGCCGTGTAAAACTTTACCAGATTGACTCTTATTATCCAGAAGCTCGGGTAGGTTTTCTTTATTTTGGTCGCCGTATGTGATAGCATCATTGACTTACCCAACCCGGGTCTCCCATTTACGATTACAACATTTTCGACAGTGTGTAACACATTCTTCTGCAGCTTCTTCTTCATCCGATACTGTCGACACCTATTGCGGTCACCAAAACAGTAAACTATCTGCCAACTAATGTGGTCACAATAACCGTAAGGAGTGTGATTGTGAGGATAATTTATTACATAGACATTAAAATTTCTCTGATTGCGGAACAGTTCCCAAACAGCCCGCAGGTCGTCTGTCAACACAATTAGGGGCCACTCTATTTCGGATGGAGCGCGCGACCAACTCTGAAACTTTGCAACATTCATGACCGTATAATTCGTAGTGACTGGGCGTGAGGCGATTACGTGCTGCAGTGGTCCAAATGAGAGTGGGTTAGTAAAGCACACATCACCGTTCCCCAGAGTCTTCAAGAAATCAGCAGTCACGAGAGGCCGGTCCATCAGCCTCATGGGCACGTAGTGTGCAGGCAGTGTTTCCAACTCCTTGCCCATCCTCAGGGGCTGCGGCAGCTGCGCCAGAGCCAGAAGTAGTGCAGGCCGGCCGTCCACCAGCGACTTGAGGGCGTTGACCCCTGTCACCACGTCCTTCAGCTGACACTGGTAGTTCTCTCCATTCAGTCTGACGCTTGTGTCCAGCAGTTCCTCCCAGCTGTCGTCTCTGACGTCAGACGACTGGCAGATGTCATCAAAGATCTCATTTCCCACTTTATCGTTTTTCCTTGCTGAAACAATGACGAGACGACGTGCAGTTTCTGTCTCATCGCCACTGACGTCACACGACTGGTAAGAGCCGCCGAGGCTTTTAATTTGCCCAGTACCATTTCTTGTTGATGACTCAGCGACGAAATGTCGTCCATTTTTTATAAGTTCCAGCAGCTCATCCAAAACGACAGAGCTCTCTTCTGTACCGTCGTCTACAATCACCTGTAGATGTATGATATTTATTATTTAAATATTTTCAATATTCTCTGCATGCTTAAAACGGATAGAAGTATGTAGTATGACATGTTGCTCCAGTTGCTGAGGACCCCAGAAGCGACATACCACGTCTCGATCTGTATGTTTGCTTTTATCGATGGAAGCAAAGCAAATTTTGGTCAGAAATACAGCGACCATAGCTGTCTGAGTAAATACAAGAAACGTATTCGCAATTCTACATCCACATCTACATATACATAGATACTCTACAAATCACATTCAAGTGCCTGGCAGAGGGTTCATTAACCACTTTCAAAATGTTGATATGTTTGTTAAGTTTAAGGGACTTAACTACGGGGTCATCAGTCCCTAAACTTACAAACTACTTATGAACTACCTACAACTAAAGACGGCACAAATATCCATGTCCGAGGGGGGATTCGAACCCCCGACCGTTGTGGCCGTGCAGACCGTGACTGAAGCGCCTCAGTCCCCTCGGCCACCGCGGCCGGCTAACCACTTTCATAACTTTTCTCTACCGTTCCATTCTCTAATAGCGCGCGGGTAGAAAGAACACCTAAATCGTACCGTTTTCGATCTGATTTCTCTTATTTTGTTGGGTTTGTCATGTGTCCCTAAGTAGGTAGGTGCTAGCAAAATATTTTCACAATCAGAAGTAAAAGTCGATGATTGAAACTTCGCAAACAGATCACGCTGCAATGAATAACATCTGTCTTTTAATGTTTTCCACCCCAATTCGTGAAACATTCCGTGACGCTCCTCCCCCCCCCCGTAACGTGATAAAACAAAACGAGCTGCCCTTCTCTGAACCTTCTCAATGTCTTCCGTCAGTCCCACCCGGTGAGGGTAACACAAGGGGCAACAGTACTCCAGGAGAGGACTCAAAAGTGTGATGTAGGCAGTCTCTTTGGTGGAGCTGGTGCATCTTCGAAGCGTTCTGCCAATGAAACGTAACCTTCGGTTCGTCTTCCCCACAATATTTTGTGTGTGTCCTCTCCAGTCAAAGTTGTTCGTAATTGTAACTCCTAGGTATTTGGTAGAATTTACGACCTTGAGGTTTGACTGATTTATCGCGTAATTGAAGTTCAGCGGATTTCTTTTAGTGGTCATGTGTATTACTTCACACTTTTCTTTATTTAGTGTTAATTGCCAATTTTCGCACCATGTAGAAATTTTGTGTAAATCGCTTTGCAGTTTCTTTTGATCCTCTGTCGACTTCACTAACCGATAAACGACAGCATCATCCGCGAACTGTCTAAGGGAGCTATTCAGATTGTCTCCTAAATCGTTTATAAACACGAGGAAGAGTAGGGGACCTATAACGCTTCCCTGTGGAACGCCAGATATCATTTCTGTTTTACTCGATGTCTTACCGTCAATTACAACGAACTGTGTCCTTTCTGATAGGAAATCGTGAATCCAATCGCACAGTTGGGGAGATATTCCATAAGCACACAATTTCATTAGAAGCCGCTTGTGGGGTACAGTGTCAATAGCCTTCCGGAAATCCAGAAATGTGGAATCGATTTGAGATCCCTTGTCGATGGCACTTAACACTTCACGTGAATAAAGGGCAAGCTGTGCTTCACAAGAGCGATACTTTCTGAATCCGTGTTGACTATTGGTTAATAGGTCGTTCTCTTCGAGATATACAAAATATATGTTCCAAAATCCTACTGCAAATCGACGTCAATGAGATTGGCCTATAATTTTGGGGATTACTCATATTGCCTTTCTTGAATATTGGAGTAACTTGGGCAACTTTCCAGTCTTGGGTACGGATCTTTCTCTGAGTGATCGGTTGTAAATTATAGCTAAGTACGGAGCTATTGCATCAGCATACTCTGCGAGGAATCCAGTTGGTATACAATCTGGCCCGGAAGATTTGTATTTGTTTAGTGACTTAAGGTGTTTTAATACTCCAGGAACGTCTACTTCTAAGTATCGCTTGCTGGCAGCTGTTCTTGGATTGAATACTGGAGTGTTCACTTCGTCTTCTTTGGTGGACGAATTTCGAAAAGCTGTGTTTAGTAATTCTGCCTTAGCAGTACTGTCATCGGTAGTATTATCATATTAGCTGTATCAACTGTACACTTTGAGGATAGTGCATACTATGTGATCAAAAGTACCCAGACACCTCGCTAAGAAACTTCGTGATGCCCTCCACATGGCGTTGGCCCCACTTATTCTTTATGAATCTGGGGCTGGAAATTTTCTCGGAGAATGGTACCCTAACCTCCACTGAGTGCTGCACTAAGAAGAGGTAGGTCAGTGCGGCCTGGCACCAAGTCGTCGTTCCACAGGGTCCCAAAGGTGTTCTACAGCATTCAAGTCAGGACTCTGTGTAGGCCAGTCCATTACAGGGATGTTATTGTCGTGCAACCACCCCGCCACATTATGAACAGGCGCTCGACTACCTTGAAAGATGCAATTGTCTTGCCCGAATTGCTCTTTAACAAGAAGGTGCTTAACACACCATTGTAGGCCTGTGATGTAATAGTGCCATGCAAAACAACGGATGAAACCCCTCCATGAAGAACATGACAATACTATAACACCACCGCCTTCGAATTTTACTGTTGTCACTTCACACATTTGCAGATATTCATCGAAACTACACCATTGCAAATACCCCTGCCATCGTATTGCCTCATTGTGTTCCATGATTTGTCACTCTACGCATTTTTCCACTGTTCAATCGTACAATGTTTACGTTCCTTAGACCGAACGAGGTGTCGTTGGCATTGACCTCTGTGATTAATCTTTTATGGGCAGCGACTCGACCATGAAATCCATGTTTTCTCAACTCCCACCTGTCGTAGTACTTGGAGTGGTTTCTGATGCAGTTAGTAGTTCCTGTGAGATGATCTAGATAGATGCCTGCCTAATACTCTTTACTTTGGGAGTCTCTCTCAGTCAACAGACTCGGTCGGCTTGAACACTTTCGGTTGTACATGTCTCTTCACGTACCCACTTGACTATCACATCAGAAACAGTAGTCCTAGGGATATTGAGGAGTATGGAAATATCTCGTACAGACTACTGACACAGCCGGCCGCGGTGGCCGAGGGGACTGAGGCGCCCCAGTCACGGTCTGCACGGCCACTACGGTCGGGGGTTCGAATCCCCCCTCGGGCATGGGTATTTGCGCCGTCCTTAGTATACGGTAGTTGATAAGTAGTTTCTAGGTTTAGGAACTGATGACCCCATAGTTAAGTCCCATAAACTTAACAAACATTTGAACATTTGAACTACTGGCGCAAATGACACACAATCCGCAGAGCGTCCCATTCTGCTCTCTGGCGATGTCTAGTCTACTGAGGTCGCTAATGTGGAGTATCTGGTAGTACACGGCAGCACAATGCACCTAATATGAAACACATATGTTGTTGGGGGTTATCCAGGAACTTTCCATCACGTAGTGTACTTTCCTCAAAAAGGTCTATATCACTGACGTCGGTTTGCAGTAGGATTTTAGAACATATACTTTTCTCAGACCTTATGACCTATCTTGAAGAGAACACCCTATTGACCCATAGTCAGCACGGAATGAGGAATTATCGATCTTGTGAAACATAGCTATCTTTTTACTCTCATGAAGTGACGAGTGCTGTCGCCAAGAGGTCTCAAATCAACTCAATATTTCTAGTTTTCTGGAAGGCTTTTGACATTGTACTTGACAAGTGTCTTTTAACCAAATTGCGTGCTTATGGAAATAGCCACAGTTTTGTAATTGGTCTCAGTATGCGCAAGTGACGGAAAGTCATCGAGTAAAACAAAAATTATGTCTGGCGTTTCTGAAAAGAGTGTTATAGGATCCCTTGCTGTTCCTTATCTTTATGAACGATTTAGAAGACAATGTGAGTAGCTCTATTAGATTGTTAATGTGTGAAGCTGTCATGTATCGGTTAGTAAATTCACCATATTGTCTAAAGCAACTGCACAATGTTTTATGCAAAATATCTCCATGGCGGTAAAATTTGGTAATTAATTAAAGTGTGAAGTCATACACATGAGCACTAAGAGAAATCGGTTAAACTTCATTTACATGATATATCAGTCAAATCTATATGTAGTTAACTCAACCACATACCTACAGATAACAATTACTAACAACATAAATTGCAAATAGAAAATATTGCAGGGAAGGCGAACATAAAGCTAGGATACGTTGGCAGAAGATTTAGAAGGTGAACAGTTCTACCAAAGAAACTGCCAATACCACACTTGCTGCGCACTTTGTGAACCCACCCAGTGTGGCTGACGGAGGATGTAGAGAAAGTTTGCAGAAAGTAGGTGGGCAAAGCCGATTCCTGCTCAAACGTAAGTCATGAAAAACGGGCTGTCACCCCCTCCGCTCCCACCTCCGCCCTTGCCCCTCCCTAGAGGTTAATGTCAAGGTCACCGACCATAAGAGGGCCGATTACTGCTCAACTATAGGTCATGAATAATGGAATAATGGGCCGTCACACTCCTCCATTCCCCCATCCCCCTCCCCCCACCTTAGAGGGTCAGGGTCGTCGACATCAACTGTTGTTGTATAAAATAAAGTGAATAGATGCACATTGTAGGAAATGTTTACATTTCAGTATGAGTATCCTACTGTCACTCATACTAAATATAAACTTTTACTACAATGACATAGTGCATCTATTCACTTTGAATTATTTTATATAACAATAGCTGACATCACAAGATGACGGCTGTGTAAAACATTTTTAGACCAGAAGATAATGACATAGACCATCAAAACCAGTTGTCGGAATAAAAGTATATACTAGCAATCTTGGCTTTATCCTTTTTGCTATAATTGTACATACGTAGATGACGATGTAGCTATGTTTTAGTCATTGTACGATTTTCAAAACTTCAATAGTTTCTTAAATTCACCTTTATCTGGTTTGTACCCTACATTTATAATGTCCAGACAGATGTATTTAGTCAGATTTATTATTTTGTGTCACCTTCCCTGTTTAATGGGTCAGTCTACGGTTGTGCTTCCTCTAAAGTGATTTTTATATGACTGGTTGGGGTTTTGGGGGTATCCTCATTGCCAAGTTAAGTAAGTTTTCTGGGGCTGTAACCGTCACTTACTACGTTATTCAGTGTGTACCCATGGCAGCATGGTTGCTGCCCTTCCTTTGTTTTGTATTAAGCATTTATACTAGCTGGCCTGTTGTGTAGTAACAACTCATTTCTTATATTTTTGGTTATTGATCCTTTTTCATTAACTGCAGTTGTTTTAATTAAAGTAGTAAACTACTAATACAACTGATTGTTAAAACACCTACAACCTTGAGTTTGTTAATTGTGAACAGCTGTATTTCAATTAGCTTAGAATACAGTCTAAAGAAATTAGGTGATGCTGATGGAATTAGATTAGGTGACGAAACAATAAAGGTAGAGAGCTGTATGAAACCAGTCTCCGAGCTGAAGACAGCCACAGCAGCAACAACAAGAACAACATGCCAGACAATTCACTTTGATAGCTGGTAAGAGAGCAAGCTGTTTAAGTGATTTAATTGTGGGCAGCCGTTTTTCAAACTGAAAAAGTGTCAATACATTTAACTGAACTATGTATGCTGCTCTAGTAATTTATTGCCAATGAAAAGTTACTTGAAAGTTGTTTAAGAATTTTTCTAACTGTTTGTCTTGGTTTTAACAACTGGTATGAGCTTAAGTATACTCGTCACATATTATTAATTTAATCGTCATTTTTGAACTTGAGCACCCTAAGGTCAGTGTGAGTGAGTACCTTTAATTAGGAAGTCATAAAGTGTTTGTATGAAATGACAAACTGATAACATGTGGCCCCCACCCTTGAAGTTTACTAATACTGTAAGCATGGTGGATGGTAGTGTTTTATAATGCTAGACGTTTTCTGTGATAGGATCAAAGAAATAATTAAATGTACCACTTATAAAATTAAATTTCCTTATTTGTGACAGCACTCTGAAGCTTACCAGCCATGGGCAAAATGGTCCCCAACAGTGGAGAATTCGATGTCGCAGCTGTGTGAAGTGCTTCACGTCCGCCATGATGTGTGTCTGGCCTACCAGTGCCTGGTGGATCCTGGTAGCAGAGAGGACCTCCGTTCCCCCTTCTGGAGGCCTCACCCACGCCGGGTTGCAGGACTTCACGTAGCTCCGAACATCCTCCACACTGCGGTACTTGAGCCTGGTCTCCCAACCCAGTCACCTCCTTTCTGGCATATTCGTCAACAATTTCCTGCCACTTGCTCCAACCTCTCGTCAAACACACCCTCTTACGCCGGTCCATCCACTCCCGGACGCTCTTGAACAGACTGTCGCAGATGGATCCGCACAGGACACCGGCGCCGAGCAACCCTTCCAGCTCTCTGCAAATGTCACGCTCAATCCGCACGCAATCGCTCTGCTTGCACAGCAAGTAGAAATGTTCCACGAAGGCGCCGTTTCTATCCACTGCCTGCCACGCCTCTTCGTCGTCTGCGTTGATCTTGTAGCAGCTGTGGCCCTGTACCCGCTGAGTCTGTAGCAGCCTCAGGCCAGGTTCACTGGCCACCTCGTGGGACTTGAAGAGGCTGAGGCTATCTTTGCTCGGACTACAGTTCGTCATCAAGACGCACGGGACTTTGTCCATCTTCTGCAGCTGGCTAATACTTTTGTAAGAGGCGCTGTACATATTGAAGCCGAAGTCACACTTTGGGCTTCTGGACAACCACGCGTTTCTTTGTATGCTCGTGCTATCCTTTTGCTTGAGCTGGACGATCATCATGTGCGCCTCGGACTCTGCCCTGCGTCGCCACACGAGCGCTAGGTCGTCAAACTTGCCCGCGTCGCCATTGTTGGCGGACAGTTGGAAGATGAGCCCGTCCCTCAGGCAGCGGAGGAACACCAGGGCCACCACGCCCACCTCGAACCTCTCCCCCTTTGCTGGAGACGAGGCTCCCTTCTTGTATTGCATAGCAGCATACCTGCGAAAAGTAACATCATGTAATGACAGAGAATGTGTACGTATCCATGTAGTAAGAAAGTAAATGAAGAAGTTTCTAAACAAGGTATTCCAACACTTCACCGGACTGTTTTGTTTTTGTTTGTATAGCTTATGGGACTTAACTATGGGGTCATCAGTCCCTAAACGTGCAAACTACTTATGAACTGACTAATACTAAGGACGGCACAAATATCTATTTTCGAGGGGGGATTCGAACCCCCAACCGTAGTGGCCGTGCTGACCGTGACTGAAGCGCCTCAGTCCCCTCGGCCACCGCGGCCGGCTCACCGGAGTGTACGACAATATGGAACTTCCAGGCAGTTTAAAACTGTGTGTCACACTCGGAGTCGGATCTGGGGTTTGCCCTGCGCAGACAAGCACTCTACCATCTCAGCTATCCTGGTACGCCTCTCGGCCCGACCTCACACATTTAGTCCTCCCCACTCAGTACCTCGCGCCCTAACTTCCAAATCTCACAAATCTCACTGCGAACCTTGCGGAACTACCACTCCTGTAAGAAAGGAGGATATGGAGACATGGCTTACACCCAGACCTTCATATATCAGAAACTCCGATCGGTACCAAACGTTGTACCACCCTAAATGTTAACGAAACCCGTTCTGCGTCTGACTTGTAGCAAGCGGGGGCTTGATCAGCATTTCTCCACTGTGAGGTGTAGGTATAATTTATTTCATAAAATGTTAATTTGTGATGGTATTAATCAGAACAATGATGGGATGATTCATGCTAAAATAGTTCTAGTTCAATTTAGTGAAAAACTAAAAATATTAGATAATGGAGCAAATGTTAATAATAAATTTGTTATCATTTTCTATTTACGTTTTTTAATGTGTAGATTTTTTAAAATCATTATTTGGCTGTAAACATGCTCACAAACGCTGATTCTGCACGACTACAAAAGCTAGAAATTTAAAAATTGCATACTGTTAACCTTTAGCTGTTTAATGTATTTAATACTTTACCAGTTTCGGATATCATCCATCAGCATAAAAATCTGTTAAAACATTTACAATCATGAATTATACAAAAGTTACAATGAAGTATGACAAAACCTAATAGTGTCAGCCAGAAGATTAAACAGATTGATTACATTGGTGCATTTTCTGTCCTTTTCAATAACTTTGTATCCACATGTCAACCTGTCACACATCTTTACTGTGATACTTTGGCAATGTATCTGTCCACTAGATGTATTTGTAACCCATTCATTTTGCACTCCATTGGAGTAGACGGTGACGGCCTCGATGAGGCCTCGATGGGGCCTACTTCCCTAGTAGTGTTTCGACATGATAAGAAGAAGATGAGCAAAACACAAAGCGAATATCACCCTCAAGCGATAGCCGGCCCTGTCATATGCCCTACACAAAGACAAGCAGAATGTGGCCCAGAAAAAAACACAAAAGTTAGGCACGTTCTAAAAATATGCCAAGACAGCTTTGAAGGCTTTAGCTCAGCCAAAGGTGATATCCTCCCCAAAATTATGAAAGAAAATGAGGTAGATGTACTGGCACTTCAAGAAAAATAACTTACCAACTTACAGTGCAAGAATTTACCACAGTTGCCTCCAAAGGCAATGAAAAGCATGGAATCGCATCACTTACTAAAAATGAGCTATTGAATAATACTACAGAACTTCCCATGCCCACTGACTTCGCCACAGGCATAAAAGTAAATGACTTAACGATTGTCAACGTGTACAAACCTCCATCTAAAAACTGGGTACCTCCGGTTCTTCCTCATGTAACCCACCCAGCAGTGTACATTGGAGATTTCAATTCTCACCATTCCTGATTGGGATACGACTCCTGTGATAACCAAGGCCTCCAGCTAGCAAATTTGGCTAATGTCAACAATATACAGCTCTTATACGATGCTAAGGACAAGGTCACATTTACTTCGAATGCATCGAAACTTTCAACTTTGCTAGATCTCTGTTTTGTGGCGACGTATGATGATGGGATCTCAAGTGGCCGAGCGGTCTAAAGCGTGTCGCTGCGGAGCCGTGGAGGTTCGAGTCATCCCTGGGGCATGGGTGTGTGTGTTGTCCTTAGGTTAGTTTACCTAGGTTTAAGTAGTTTGTGAGCTACGGACTGATTACAACGCAGTTTGGTCCGATAGATTTAAAAACATTTGAATTTGAGTAAGTTAATGTAGGAGTCACAGGAGCGGGAACTGTGATGCGTGCCGTATATGTGGGTAAGGTTACTCATTAATGCAGTCCATATAAGGAAATGGTAGTTGTCGAAAGCTTCGAAAGAAGAGCAGGTTTAAGAGCAGAGGAAAACAATGCCAAGGCAAGCGGGTAACCGTCGTAAGGCACAATGGGACAAAAATCAATCTTGCGTGCAGGAAACTGTGTTCAGAATTCCTTCAGTTCCGATAAACTAAGAGAGGTTTACTAAACTGCTGCTGCTAGGAGCCCAAGAAAATACTCCTCATGGAGCTAGGAGCGAATACATACCAGACTTTACCAAACAATGTGAATCTCTTCTTCAGGAATGTAACAACACCTGAAATCCCCAGACTGCAGACTCACTGACGAAGCTTCTTGACGAAGAAAGAAAGAAATAATGGCACGAGCTAGTTGAGCAGCTTGATTTCAACCATTCCAGCCTAGAAAGTTGGGACCTTCTCAGAAAATTAAGAAGTGTTGTACATCCTAGCTCCAAACAGAGTGCTGTTATCCCCAAGCTTAATTATACTTGAAAACTCGAAGATCCGCGTCTTAACACTACAGAAAAAGTACCTAAGAGAACTCATGGCTGAAGCACTGAAGACCTGCGCAGAACAGTCAGACATTGTGAGCTACAGACCTATCTCTTTGCTGTGTGTGATGTACAAACTTTTCGAAAAATTTCTCCTAAAGTGAGTGACCCACCTAATAGATGCAGCAATCAATACCTGTGGAGCAAGCTGGTCTCAGGCCAAAGAGGAGCTGCTGCGATCAAGTCTTGTCACTAACCACGCATTTTGAACGTTGTTTTCAGAACAAGAAAAAGACTGATGTAATATTTATGGATCTCTCAGCTGCATACGACGTAGTATGATTGTTGTATAAGCTTGCTACATTAGTCAATTATAAGAAGTCATTGAAGCTCGTCTATAATATGCTATACACAAGGAAGTACAGAGTACATGTTAACGGAAAACCAAGTAAATCCCGAATTCTCAATAATGTACTTCCACAAGGCTCTGTGCTAGCTCCTTTACTGTTTAATTTGTACATCTCGGATATGCTGAAACTGAAATCAAGGAAGATCGCATATGCCAATGATCTGGCTGTCGCTTTTCAGGGTCACTCATTCGAACAACTGGAAACAGGCATAAATTCTGATTTGGTACAGCTCCATAACTACTACAGGACTTGGCATCTGAACCTTAATGCATCAAAAACAGTAAGTACAGTGATTCACCTGAACAACAAACAAGCAGAAAGGAAGCTGTGATTAAATATAGCAGGCCAGAATATAAGACCTGAAAGAGCACCGAAATACCTGGGTGTTAAAATGGACCGCAGCCTAACATTCAAAGAACACCTACATGATGTCAGTCAGCCAAAAACTCAGAGGCAGAGTCAATATATCCAGTAACTCGCAGGCTCTACCTGGGAAGCAATGCTACGACACTTTGCACTTCCTCGCCGGCCGCGGTGGCCGAGGTGACTGAGGCGCTCCAGTCACAGTCAGCACGGCCACTACGGTCGGGGGTTCGAATCCCCCCTCGGGCATGGATATTTGTGCCGTCCTAGTTCGTAAGTAGTTGATAAGTGGTTTGTAAGTTTAGGGACTGATGACCCCGTAGTTAAGTCCCATAACCTTGACAAACATTTGAACATTTTGAACATTTAGCACTTCCTCCATGGCTCTAGTCTACAGTGTTGCAGAATTCTGTGCGCCTATGGGCCAACAGTTCGCAAGTCAACAAAGTAGATGTTTGCCTAAATGACACCTTGTGTACAATAACTGCAACGGGAAGACGTACTCCAACAGCATGGATATCTGTGCTGGTAAATATTGAACCTCCACCTCTCTGCAGACAGCATGCAATCCAAAGAGAAATGCAAAACATTGCTGCTGACACCATAGTTTTACTACATCCTGATCTAAATGGCCTGACATGATTAAAGTCAAGAAATCCCTTCTGGAACCACTCCTCGAACAATCGGAACACCGTAGCAGAATGGAAACACCTATGGCAACAAGCAAATGTTAACAATGAACATCTCATTAAGAAGCCGGCTGATCGTGTTCCTGGTTCCAACCTCACTTGAAGAACCTGGGTGGTATTAAATGGAGCGAGAACTGGCGTTGGACGGTGCAATGAGCTGATGGCCAAGTGGGGCTCATGGACGATCTTCACTGTGATTGCAGCGAAATACAGACGATGTAGATGAGTGTCTAGCTCATGGTTTTGGGGACGGAACACTGGAGAAACTGAATAGATTTAAAGTCACTGCCATTTCTTGTATTTGCAATTTAAATGTTTCCATTTAATTGTTAATTATTTTGACAGATTTAAGTGTTTCTGTTTAATTGTTAAGTATTGACAGTTATCACTTGTATGCACTATCGGTTTATAAGAAATGTAATAAGTATAACTAAGTTTATAATGAATAATGTTTTGTTACATTTGTATGTTAATTTAGGTCAACCGTTTTGAATGTGTATAGTACTGTAAGGCGTCTGGCATATCGAATGCAAAATAAGTAATAAATAAAATAATGTACTCAATTGACAGGTTAAATACCCCAATAGCATTTTAATACCTCCCATCATATCATTATCATGTCCCTTTCTTTACTATAAATTCACTGTTTAGTATGGTATGCATAATATGTACACCAGGAATGACTTCAATTTAGGTGTCGTTGTTGTCGGTAGCTTAAATTGGGTTTTTATTTTACTAATACATCCCATGTTCTACTATATATACATAATTATGATATTATATGGCTTATTATACTGCCATTGACTATTCCCACCCCTATGTAGACATACCTATGACTTCTGTAATGTGATAGCATTCATGCACCAATTCCACTACCATTATCTTTCTTAGATAGTTTCATATTATACTGTAGGAATTTAGCTTCTTATTTCTTATAAATAACATGTATAAATTGCCCCGGCACATAGGTGTTATATTTAACCTATACCATTGGTATATAAGCATAATAAATGCATATTACTGTTTGACCTAATGTTTATACACTTCAATACAACTCTGTTTTATTCTTTACCGTAACTGGAAGTCAGATTCCAATCTAACACACTCCTCAACAATAATGGATGAATATAATTTATATTATATCATCAGCATTCCATCCCCTGTTAGGTGTCTAATACATTCATGAGTATCCTATAATAGTTGTACATTACTCTACTCCTTCAGATGTTCTTATCAGTTTCTTACTATCTACGAATTTTACCTATTCAAGACCACATAGTTCTTCTTTATAAACCATTTTAGCTTAATATCTCACCACTATGTTCTTCCTTTATCATTATGATGTTGGCTATACAATCCTGCTAATAGTCTGTAATGTGACAACTCTGTTATATATTAACTGTTTACCGCATTTATACTTAAATACAAATACGTACTCTGTGTATCCTTATCATGGGTTATGTCGTATTTACGTAGTTCTGTTTGTACCATTCTGTCAAATTGGCATGTGTCTCAATGTGACTGTGTTGTATTAAAAAATTCTGTCTGCTATATGTTTGTGTAATCCTACTGATAGGTTTCATACCCCACTTACATATCTACTGCCTCCCCCAAATCAAATTCTCCATGTTTCTTACAAGCGTAAATCACTCGCTTGAGTTCTTGACATAATGTATTATGGTACTTGTTATGAGGGGAAGTGTATCTACATTTCATATATCTTTATATAGCCTGTACTATATATCTGTACACTCCCACTCATCTTTATGCCTTACCATTTATGTTACATAACCCATACTGTGTATTTAATGCACTATTTCATTATGTTAATTTTAGACCGTTTAAAAATGTAACTTTATAGCCTGTATGCTAGACAGAGTTGTATTATAGTACTTAATGTGAATGAATGCTGTACCACATCACAATGTTTTATATATTTTGTTCTATATAACTGTAGACACCATTTGATTTTTAAGTCTTGACAGCTGTGTTACGTAGCCTGAGTCCTACCTGACTATTTCATGCTCTGTTCTTTCAGACATGATCATAATATGTTAATGCCAGATAATTTAAAGATTTAAGTCATTTACCTGTGTTCTTGACATATTATGGTACTTTCTGTGTGTGGATGCTCTATCCACAATTATTATACCTACATATATCCTGTATTAGATAACTGAAACCATTTCTTTCTCTATATCTTACCTGTTATGATATGTAGCCTTATGTCTACTTGTCTACTTCATGCACAGTTCTTTGAGACTTGATTATAATGTATTAATTGTGAGTCAACCACAAATGTATGAATAAATACTATTAACCATACTATGTTATAATACTATGATCAATACCATCTCTTAGTCTACCTCCACAAATGTTCATTATAATTGTACTAGTCTGTCACGGGATAATATTCTGCTAGATCCCCTAACATTACGTTTTTGTGCAAATTCCGTTTACCCCACTTTATACTTTGGCAAACAATCGTTGGTATGGGACATATTTATTTATTGTTTTCATGGTCCCAGCTATCAATTCACATAATGTTTACATAACACTCTGTATCAGTCACCACGACACCTTAACAAAGATATATCCTGTGATGGCAGTATAAGATACATTATTTGCACACCATGAATACTTCAAACTCTGTTAAGTTTATCAGATCAACTATGTAGTTCTCAATATGTTTGTTACTTACTCTACCCTGGCTCACTATATTCAGCCTTGCATTGTTTTATTTATCAACAGCTATAGTCTAGTGACACAGTACGTTTTTTATTGTTTGAGATAAATATTGTAATAGAAAATGCACCAATGTAATCAGTCTGTTTAATTTTGTATCTTCTGGATGATACTGCAGGTTTATGTCATATCCATTGTAATTTATGTGTAATTCATGATTGTAAATTGTTTAACAGACTTTTCTTATGATGGATAATATCCAAAACTGATAAAGTTTTAAATACAATAAACAGCTGAGGGGCGACAATATGTATTTTTTAAAAAGTATATTACGGCTGTTAACACACATCTAAGTAAAAATTTGAATAGATAGACAGATTAGCGCATTCAATATTCAGAGCATATTGCAGCATGAAAGAACAGAAATCACGAAAAAATTTCAAATTATCAAATATTTGTAGAGCTATGGGACCAAATTGCAGTGGCCATCAGTCCTTAGACTAACAAACTTCTTATACTAATTTATGCTAAGAACAAAACACACTCCCCAGGGAGGACTCGAACCTCCTAGCCACGGTGGAACAGCCGTGCACAGTAAGGCGCCCAGCAGTGTTGCACGCGACTGTTCGCCGTCAGCACTTCGAGTCCTCCCTCGGGCATAGTTGTTTGTTTTATCCTTAGCACAAGTTACTTTAAGTTAGTGTAAGAAGTTTATAAAGCTTAGTGACTAATGACCACCATAGTTAAGTTCATTAGATTTACAAATATTTAAACATTTTCGAATCTCGTCTGGGGCAGATTCTGGGAACAGCTTGAAATGGAGATGACAAAAATTCGAAAATATGATGTCACCTATTGAGTTACTCCACGAAAACAACCCAAAATTTTGTCAACACCGTTTCAGAAGCATAAAAAAGTGCCGATCAGCCATACATCATTTGGGAGAATTTCTGTTTGCTCATATTGCAGCATCATGTGACTACCAAAACGAAATTCACGATGGCCAAGTACACAGAGATATAAATACCCATATGGATAATTAATTGATCATTAAATTCACACCCAAGAGGAAATTTATAATAAACACAGCAGTGATCGCAAAAGCTCGTTTAACACAAAATCAAAGACTCCAAGCTCACACAAAATTGATAAGAAGAACACAGAGAAGATTTGCATAAATTGCAAAATAAAGTTAACAAAGCGGTAAGAGGTGATACTCCTCTTTACATAAAACCAAAACATCCTTCTTGAAAGCAAAAATGTAAGAATGCACTTAGAAAAAGATGAAAAACATTAAAAAATTACGATTACGGTCAATCAGAAGAAATACAGAATATATGTTTCGAACCTCGCAAATCTGCTACAAGGATTTGAAGACAAATAAAACGAAAATATGTTAATGAACAACTGCAGTCAGTTGAAGGAAACTTCACAAACTACAATACACACGATTCCTATAACAGCTTCGCAGACAGATGAATGGGTACTTGCAAAGCACCTTTGCTTTCGAAAACAAGATGATAAACTTTTACAGCTTTTAAATTCCCTGGAATCCAAAGATAGATATTCGAAAGTGAAGCCAGAAATCTCACCACAGAACTCATCACCACCAATACAAGAGGAAATTTATGCACACATCAAGAAAATTGGAAGCCACAAAGCATCAGAGAAGGACTCAGTTGTAGCAGAACTCTTGAAAAATTTAGGTCCAAATACATTTAAAGAAATTACAGAAATAGACAACAAATCTGGGAACCAAAAAAATCCCGGATGTCTCGAAGGTTAACCAGATTCAATCACAACATAATAAAGCTAATAGATCAGATGTACACAATTATACAGATCTATCTCTATTACGAATTGTAGGCTGGTCAATTAATTGTTCATTTATTTTCTCTCTTTGTATTGCCTTTATGTATGCTTTGTGTAGTGGGAGTAATTAGCTAGTCCTTTTACTTAGAATGTATTGTTTAGTGAATCAGCAGTATGTGTCTTGGATGACAATTTTCTCGTTGTTCTTGGGAAGTGTATTCGTTAGCTGTTAGGCAATGTCCCTACCTGTGGAAGGCAAAGCTCGGCTGGCGTTGTCGAGGGAGGCTGGTCGCTGGAGACACGTTTCTGGGGGCAGTTTGCGAGGCGGGGCCTATCTGTCGGTAGGCTCACCACCTGAGGTGGCTCCACTCTCTGGAAAACACTCGGTAATTTATCGCATCCCTTTTAGATAGCAGGCAGTGTGGGCCGCGCCGCATTTTCCTCGGTTCCTATCACCACAGAGCCTCTTAGTGTATTCCTTTGGGGAGGTTTTTCTTCCAAGTATCCGTTAGCCTACCTTGTCTGCAGAATTACAGCCGGGGGCTGAATTGGCCCATGCTTTTTCAGCGTGATATACTGCCAGGCGTCCTGTGGAATTTTGGGGCACAATCGAGTCTTCTCTTTTCTGGTGTTTCGTGTCCCCTTTGAACTTTGCTGTTTTATCTGTGGCTATTTGGGCTACAAGCTCGCTAGATAAGACTTCAAATTCCTTTCAGAGGGCGAGTGGAATTTTCGAAAGGATGGTTGGGTGGCGTCCACTGGAGGTGATCTGATTGGCTCCGTCAGGTCTAGTTATCTGTCATAGCCTATCTGTCATAGCCTATCCACCTCATTGGCTCCAGTGATTGGTACATCGAGTTTAGGGGGCGGTGACGCCCGGTTTTTCGCGTGGGTGGACGAAGAGTGACTTCTCACTTCTTGTGTACGCTCCTGTTAGTTCGTACGTCTTCTTTCAAATAGGACCTGAAGAGATTTTTCCGCTCTTCTGGGCTGAGTCTTGAGCGTGTCTGGAACCTTAGTTTTCTGTGGTATCCGCCTGCAGCAGATCACGGACAATGAATATTTCACCTTTTGACCCGAACAGGAACTCAGTTGCAGTTGTTCGCTTTGCGAAACACCTGTGTTTTATATTCTTGTTCGGTCGAGACTTGAGATTGGACAGCCACCGTCTTACTGGCCATACCGATGTGCTACTGGTTTATGTAATTCCATTCTGGGTACATTTCTGCTCAATACTCGCGTTTTGCGCTTGAGTTTGTGAGTGTATGTCCTAGCCGACACTGGAAGCATTTACCTGACAACTGCTATCTGTCGTGATAGTGGGGCTGTTATAGTTAAATGTCGATACTGCTTCACAGATCGTAATGAGATTCCTGGGCGGAAGAATTTATTCTCTTTTAGCTCCACTCCTTCAACATCGTCCAGTCGCCAGCGAGATCCAGGGTCGACAGATCAAGCCGACTCAAGATAATTGGTAAAGTGATGTTCGCTATTTCCTAGGGTTCTTTTACATAGTTGCATTAATCACCCATCAGTGTGTATGTGCATACATGTCATCGATGTCGACTTCTCTTTCCTATAACTAATTTCTTAGCACCTCTGTTAACCTTCCTGTTTTTTCACGATAGGACAACACCACATGTATAGCAAGATATTTGAGTGTATTGATTAATTTAGTGCTAAAAACTTTACATCAAAAAGTTACTGCTCCATTTGTTGCATTCCTATTAGACTTCGTATATTGATTTGTAAACTTATTTGTTAAATCTAAGACAATTTGCCGGTTACACGTGTATTCCGTGATGTTATCCGATTTTACTGCATTTGATGTCCTTTTCATAAATATTTGCTTTCATTTGTAACCCATTGCTTGACTACACTTTTAACTGTGATTTCATTTACAAAATCCTTTATACTAATTGTTAACTATCCCCTGAATTTCTGTGTGGTTTAATGAATAAATGTATTTGTTTAAGTCAAAAACTTACTTTCCTTTACAACCTCCTAACTCACTATTTTGGAGGGGCAATAGATAGGTATAGGACTGTGTTTATTATTTTGTGCATTCTGATCAATTACCTCACCACCATGGTTGTAGATTTAAGGTGTTGGATCTTTTTCCATGTTTTTGGTGACCCTTGATATTAAAATTGGTGAGGATTATATTTAAAATTAATTTGCATATCTTTGATTTTCCACATTTGCATACCAGTGGACCGTCTCTGATGAGTAAAAATATATCCACTCAGTGGGGTTACCCTCCCTTTTCGACACGATTTCATACACAATTACCATCAGCGTGGCTCTTGAATCGAACACAACAGCAATTAGAACCTAAAGTAGCAGAAAATAAGTAGGATACTGACCGACCATGTTCAGAACAAATATTTAACCTCAAACCGTACTCAAAAAACGATGTCTTAGACAAAAACCGGTAGTACACACAAATGTAGATTTTATAAAAGTTAATGATGCAATAGGCAGGCCCCATTATTCCAAATTTCGGAAGAGATGGGACTGGATCCCAAAACACGAGAAATTATAACACATATGACATGAAATCTAAAGTGAAATCTATGTGGGACATTTCAGAACCCTTCAACATTCAAACAGGTGTGATACAAGTTGATGGACTTCCCTGTTTTCTACAACACAGTTCTCGACAAACTTATGGAAGAATGGGAAAAAGAACTGAATAATATGGGATGTGAAAGCCAATCCCACTGGGAATAGCCAAAAATATCATCTAAATACCATATCCTGCATTTGCTGATGACCTGGCGATACAAACAGAGTATGAGCAAACTGTAGTGAAAGAGCTTGGTTACTCAAGCTCTTTGACTACAGTATATGAATAAGTGGCGAAAGTGAGTTTACAAATTTAATTTCCGAACACTCAAGTTTTGTTCAAAACAGAAATTACAAACTTGAAAACAAAATATGGTACAATCAACAGGGTCCCATACTTTAAATACCTCAGAGAATTCATCGAACAGATAGGTATTGGAAAAATCTCACTGGAAAATCGCCTCCAAAATATGATAAAAGGAATGGAATTAACTCAAAACCTTCAAAATAAAAAAATCTATGTCAAGAGGTATAACATTAGACAATACTGTGCAGTCATTAAACCAACAAACCTCTAAGCAGGTGAAATATCATTAATAGGAAACAAGAAACTGAAGTAATAAAAAAGAAGTGAGAAAGATCATCAAGAAAATTCTAGGAGTAAGACATACCAAAGACGTTTATACACTAAAATCAATCAAAACCATAAAAATGTTTTCAAACTTCGAAGCTGTCAGGAAAACGCAAATGAAATAATTTGCTTATTTCAGATGACTGCCAGAAAATCGATTAACACAGAAAATGTTATGGAGCCTCACTTAAGTGTTCATACTTTGCCTCTATAAAATTCGAAAGTACCTCAAAATGCAAACACAAGACCAGGCGACATTTTAGAAAGAGACACCTTCAGTCAGAAAGTAGACAAATGGAAAGTCATCAGAGCAACCAAAACAAAAATATCAGAGACCGAACTGGTCGGATACGCGTAGACAAGCATTTTTGGAAAGGAATAATGCCTATTGGAACAACAAGACCTCAAAGATAAACTAACTGAGTTATTTGCTTAGTGTATTCCACTTAAGGGATAATTGACTAATAATAATATATATTAACCTTTGACTTTCTTCACAAGTCAAGATGTACACTAAATCTTTCTGAGGTGGTGTGTCTTTAAGAGGAGAAATGAGTAATAACTATTTATCACCAGTGTAGTGCCTGCCTCCGTACTACAGTGGACAACATGCTAGATTGCCACCAGATTATCCACATCAGGTTGGAGATTTTCCCCACTCGGTGACTGATTGATGTTTTCGTCCTCACCATCACCATCGCCCATGTGGCATCTCCTAACGACTTCCAACAGGCCGAACACTAGGCTCTAACGGCCAAAAATGGCACACAAAATCATCGACAGTGGCAATGTGTTGATAGGCCATGATCTCAACTCCTATTGATTTATGATTAAAATGAAATGATTATTATTGCCTGTGGATGCTAATGAGTCGACATCATTTTAAGTCCCTGTGATGCTTGAGTCCCTAATCAAGCCCCAATAGAGTAAACCCAAGTGAACACAAATGCAAAAGATCAGTTGTAAAACAACTAAAGCTACATATTAAAGAAGTGAAAATAAAATTGAGCATTCACTGCTAAGTGAGAGACAAAGTTCAACACTACCTGAACTACTCTAGAGGTCCTATGTGACAGGTACCTGCTAAGACACAATCGTCCCCTATACCACCTCTAACTCATCCAAGAATCACTGCAAATGGTCACTCAAAAGACGTATTTTATGAATATGACCGAAGCTACAAATTCAATCCTTCAGTCATTAAAACTTAATACAGATAAGAGTTTACCATACTGGGTGCCAATGGATATTGAATCAAATCACTGGTGAAACCTGAAAATATATGTCATGAGAATCCACTGAGTATAATTTGCAAGGTTTGTCTTCAGAAGTCATGTTGGCATCAATTTCGTTCTCATAAGTCCATACAAGTGTAAGATTTTGTTGACCATATTACAATGTGGTGAGGAACTGGAACTGTACATGGTAGTAAACCTTCAAATGTAAAACATTGTCAACTTCAGTCTCTCTTTTGATGTATCCCAAGACACTTTTTGAGAGATAATTCTTTCATCTGCAGATGTAACAGTCATCTTGCTACTTTGTGCCAGCTGTATGCAGTGGTTCTTGTGTTCTCATTTTATTACAAAAACATATCCGTTATTTTAATATGACACAAATATCATTTTATGACATGGATGAAATCCTGAGCGTCAAGATCGCAATTTTATCTATTTGATAACGAGTTTCAGCTTACTATTCACAGAATATATGACATCAACTGCGATTGGGAAAAGCTGAAAATGTGTACCCAGCCGGGATTCGAACCCGTACTGTAAGCTTCTTTAAGAACTTGACAAATGCACTAGATCATGTTCCATAACTTTTTAACGTTTCTGGTACACCAGTGAAAACATAATCAATAGTCCACAAGACATATTTAAGTATACAGTGGATTATCCAAATATTATCAAAAGCAAATAAGCTACATTTGCTACGAAAATAAATTATGAAGTACTTTAACATAAATCTGCAAAAATGTAAACGCACATAGCTGACCAAACAGACATCATGAATTTCATCTCAAATACCAGTTTTAAATAATGTAATGTGAAGATCATACGTGAGAATGTAAGCTTTAATAAATAATTTATTTAACATTACATTTTGACAGAATTACACAATAAGTCATAAATGGCAAATACGCTGTTTATATAATTCGGAGTATGCATAATTCTTTATAGTTGATAACACTGTAGAATAGAAAATACTCGTGAAACATAGATACATAAATATTAGGAACAGTTTATTTTTTAATATTTTTCAAGCTATTAAAATAAAAGTAATATTCGTTGTTACTTCTCAAATTAAAGTAAATTTTCAGTAATTAGATCATTTACAGAGGTTTAAATATAATTAAAATAAGAAGATTTTTTTAATTTTTTTAAAATATTTTGTGTCCTTAAGATTCATAGAACTGATTGCAGATTTAATAATTTCATAATTTCAACAACTGAAGAGCACTGTTGAGAATTGGATACAAAGCTGACCTGCAGAGACCGTAAAAGCACAGTATTAATTAGATTCTGAGACAGTCATTATGCCCATCAGGACGTTGCCTTTTTATTGGTGACAGTGATTATTGTACAACTGTTACATGCCAGTTTCTTAAAGTGTTGTATTAAACACTGATTCAAAATTATCTGCTGTTGCTCAGAATAAGCTGAAACCAATAGCATACACATTATTTGTTTCCAGTTGCTTGTATTTGACATGACTCGGCGGTTGCTGCATTAATGAGATTCAGATATTGAATTACTATGTTTACCAAACACGGAGATAACGAACTAATGCTTTAAATGCAACATACAGAACATTGTGGTGGACTGTAAACTTCTGTCGCCTAATCCAGTCAGAGTGTTGTATCCCAGTGTTCAATTCTTTGAACGACCTTAAGATTATAATCACTAAAGCACTGTACAGAAACTGAAGCAAAGTATGATGGCAAGAAATATGTAATTTTGATACTTTTATTTCTGTTTGTTCCTCTAATATCATTTATTCGAATGATTATACTTATAATACGCTTCTGTTAGAACAAGTTTACATGGTCTGCAAGGTTAACAATTATAATGGAACTAGATAGACTAGGTCCAATTTATAATCTTGGAATCGCCTTCTTCAACTGTTAGTATTAGACTTCTAATTACTGTTTCTAAATCATTGTTTACTACACTGATTTTTATGCACATTTCATAGCAACAGGTGTTGTATCTTTATCTCATTATATTCAATATTGGAAATTATGCAGACAGTCAAGGGAGAAGAAAACTTAATTCTGACGGGAGACTGGAATTCGGTAGTAGGAAAAGGAAGAGAAGGAAAAATAGTAGGTGAATATGGACTGGGCAGGAGGAATGAAAGAGGAAGTCGCCTGGTAGAATTTTGCACGGAACATGATTTAATCGTAACATACAACTGGTTTAAGAATCACAAAAGAAGGTTGTATACATGAAAGAGACCAGGAAACACCGGAAGGTATCAGATAGATTTTATAATGGTAAGACATAGATTCCGGAACCAGGTTATAAACTGCATGACGTACCCAGCGGCAGATATAGACTATGACCATAACTTATTAGTCATGAACTGTAGGCTGAAGCTGAAAAAACTGCAGAAAGGTAAGAAAATAAGGAGATGGGACTTAGATAAATTGAAGGAAAGTGAAGTTCTGGAGAATTTCAGAGGGAGATTTAGGCAACAATTGACAGAAACAGGGGGAAACAAAACAGTAGAATAGGAATGGGTAGCATTGAGAGATGAAATAGTGAAGGCAGCAGAGGACAAAATAGGTAGAAAGGCAAGACCTACAAAAAATCCTTGGATATCACAGGAAATACTAGATTTAATTGATGAAAGGAGAAAATATAGAAATGCAGTAAATGAAACAGGCAAAATGGAGTACAGACGACTAAGAAATGAGATTGACAGGAAGTGCAAAATGGCTAAGCAGGAGTGGCTAGAAGGCAAATGCAAGGGAAAAATAGATACAGCCTACGGGAAAATAAAAGAAACATTTGGAGATAAGGAAAACAGCTCTATGAATATCAAGGACACTGATGGAAAACCAGTTCTCAGCAAAGAAGGGAAAGCTGAAAGGTGGAAAGAGTATATAGAGGGGCTCTACAAAGGAAATGAACTTCGAGACACTATTGTAGGAAGGGAAGAGGATGTAGATGAAGATGAAATAGGAGATACTGTACTGAGAGAAGAATTTCACAGAGCCCTGAAAGACCTAGTTCGGAACAAGGCCCCAGGAGTAGATGATATTCCCCCAGAGCTACTAAAGTCTCTGGGAGGGCCAGCCATGACAAGACTATTTGAACTGGTGTGTAGGATTTATGAGACAGGCGAAATACCCTCAGACTTTAAGAAAAATGTAATAATCCCCATTCCAAAGAAATCAGGCGCAGACAGGTGTGCAAATTACAGAACCATCAGTTTGATAAGTCATGGTTGCAAAATCTCAACACGAATTATCTACAGGAGAATGGAAAAGCTGGTAGAAGCTGACCTCGGGGAAGATCAGTTTGGATTTAGGAGGAACGTAGGAACCCGGGAGGCAATACTCACTTTACGTCTTATCTTAGAAGATAGATTAAGGAAAGGCAGACCTACATTTTTAGCTTTTGTAGATTTGGAGAAAGCATTTGACAATGTTGACTGGAATACACTCTTTCAAATTCTGAAGTCAGCAGGGGTAAAATATGGGGAAAGGAGAGTTATTTATAACTTGTACAAAAGCCAGACCGCAGTTATTAGACTCGAAGGGCATGAAAGGGAAGCATCAGTTGGGAAGGGAGTAAGACAGGGTTGTAGCCTTTCTCCGATGTTATTCAATTTGTACATCGAGCAGGCGGTGAAGGAAAGCAAGGAAAAATTTGGAATAGGGATTAAAGTACAGGGGGAAGAAATAAAAACATTGCGTTTTCCTGATGACATTGTAATTCCATCAGAGACAGCAAAGGACCTGGAAGAGCAGTTGAATGGAATGGACAGTATGTTGAAGATTGCGTATAAAATGAACATTAACAAGAGCAAAACAAATAATGGACTGTGGTCTTAGGAAATCAGGCGATGCTGAAGGAATTAGATTAGGTAACGAAACAATGAAGGTGGTAGGTGAGTTTTGTTACTTGGGTAGTAAAATAACATGTGATGATCGCAGTACAGAGGATATAAAATGCAGAATGGCAATGGGAAGAAAAGCATTTTTGAAAAAGAGAAATTTGCTAACATCGAATATTAATTTAAGTGTAAGGAAGTCATTTCTGAAGGCATTTGTGTTGAGTGTTGCCTTGTACGGGAGTGAAACATGGACGATAAGCAGTGCGGACAGGAAGAGAATAGAGGCTTTTGAAATGTGGTGTTACAGAAGAATGCTGAAGATTGGGTGGGTAGATCGCATAACCAATGAAGTAGTACTGAACAGAATTGGTGAGAACAGGAATTTCTGACATATCCTGACTAAAAGAAGGGATCGCTTGGTAGGACACATTCTTAGACATCGGGGAATCGTAAATTTAGCATTGGAGGGAAGTGTGTGGGGTAAAAATCGCAGAGGGCGACCAAGAGACGCGTATAGTACGCAGATTCAAGTGGATGTGGGTTGTTGTTCTTATGAGGGGATGAAGAGGCTTGCTCAGGATAGAGTAGGGTGGAGAGCTGCATCAAACCAGTCTCCGGACTGAAGACCATAACAACAACATTCAGTATTGAAGCAATGAGATTAAAACTATATTGATTGAATGACAACATGTGGTACTTGTTAGTTCTAGAAGTTTCTATATTATTCTAGCCTATAAAATAAAACTTTTGCTACGTTTAAAATCATATGAAAGCACTAGATATTAGAATGTTTACTGACTGATATGAAAATATTGAATTTAACATGGTAAAGAAACTTACCAATTGTTTGTATTTAGATAAGTTACTAGCTTAAACCCGCCGCTCTGCTCGCGTGTTTTTTCAATATGATAGATAAGCTATCTTTCAGTAGTTGGCTATGAGACTGGTTTTGAAGGACGAAATGAAATACAATACCTTCTTTAGAAACAATCTGAAAATTATTCCTGACAGATTGCAGAAGTCTATGCACTTACCGTTTATCAGGAAAGTAAATAGTATAGATGAAATCATACGTAAAAATTCACTGGTTTCGAAGAATCCAATCACGAAATTCAACAATAATGATTGTAATAATATCACAGATGGATCACTTGATGTTATTGGTGAAACGTCAAATCGAATTTTTTAAAGAGATGTATAAAAAGAAATTTGTTTTTTACTGCTTTATTGATTTATTCTTATATTTCCTTATTCGTATGCTTACCCTTATAGAGAAAGATCTGAAGACATTGTAGCACGCATAGACCAAAGATATATTCTGTGACATCACGTTTCGCTGTATGTAACCTCCTTGCTACAGAGTCGCAAACGTTTTTTAATAATTTGACTACTTTCAACCACGATATCTTCCACCCCGTTATAGCTATCGGCATGGAACTGCTATGGTGTACAACGGAAGACTTCAGACAACAATTACGCACAGACCATTCGTTTGCGTTCTGTAGTTTTAGCTGCACAGCGAAATATTAACATACACACACACACGTAGAATTTAATATACACCCATAACTTTCCATCCCAATATACTCCATCCTTTTATCATTATCAACCCTCAAGCAACAACGCAACCAATAAAACCATTTTCAAAGAATAAATTTAATTTTGAAGAGTACTTATTGTTCCGCATTATATTCATCAAATTACTAAATATGTATCAGATCGCTATAAAACCTCTCCGGGGGACACCACCTTGACGAAGCACTGTCCGTGCAGGTGGAGAGGCTTGCGTATCCGCGTGAAGCAGAGGGCTATACCGAAGGTAGAGAACCTACTGCCGGAAAGGCCTCAGCTCATGGATCAGACCAAGCGTGTCCCACAACGTCCCGTCTTCCTTATCCTCTCCCAGTCCTTTCCCAACCCAAGGTGTGATGAGATCCGTGCCGAGGGGTGCGTGGTACATGGGTGGATGTGTCTCGAACGGAGCCTCAGGGATACCGGGCGACCTCCCTGAGTAAGTAGCCTTGCACCACGCAGGGTTATCGTGGTGTGGACCATATAAATCCCCAAATCTCGTGGGACTAAGATGAACACGGAGAAAGAAAGTATATTAAAACCATCTGAGGGGCAATCTGAGTCCTCAGATACTCAGACATCGGGATCAGGACCGATGGAGTGCACTCCTACTTCTGAATCAGGGTCTAGACCTGAGCAAGAAGTGGGAACCCTAACAGAGAAGTTGGACCAGATTAGGATTAAGGCCTTGTCTGGAGCCCAGAGGAGGAAACTTCTCAAGGAACAGAAGCAAAAGGAAGGAAAAGAATGGCTTCCTAAGCATAAGTGGAGGGAATCAAAAGGGCTTGAGCCCAAGACCCCCAAAAAGAAACTGTCTCAGGTCTAAGGGGATACACAGACCCCTTCGACGTCAAAGACAGGTGGCAAGAGGGTTAGGGAGGAATCTAAGACTCCCTCCTCTCTGGACAAACGTGATCCTAAAAGGCTGAGGCAGGAAATAGGGAAACAGAGCAGCTCGTGCAGATGGCCCTCTTTGAAGAGATTGGGGGAGACGCTGGTCCAGGACCCAAATTCAGGAGGGTCTATCTAGATCGCGGTGCCCTCATTTTTGTCTGCGAGGGGGAGCACTCAGCAGAATGGCTTAAGGATAAGGTGCCCATGATATCCCCGTGGGAGGACGCGAAGCTGCTGGTCAAGACAGAAACCGAACTCCTGAAGACCGCAAAGGTATCAATATGGGTACCAAAGATCCTTAAGGATGTCCCTCCAAAGACTCTGTTCGAGAAAATAAGGGTCCAGAACCCAAAAGTCTCGACAGAGGATTGGAGGGTAATTAACCAAAAGGTCGTTCCAGAAGGACGAACCCTGGTGGTGGTGGAGAGAAGTCCCTGAAGGCAATGCGAGAGCAAGGCCTGAAACTGTTTTTAGGGTTCTCGCAGGTCGCCGTCAGGGTAATCAAAGACCTTAAAGGCAATAATGGCAGCAAGATGGGGACTGGAAGTGATGCAGATAAACCTGCAGCACAGTAAAGGGGCCACTGCTGCCCTGAGGGATCGCCTGGGGAGACAGGAGGTGGACGTGGCCCTGATACAAGAACCCTATTTATACAAAGGGGGTGTATTGGGCTTCGGTGGTACTGGAGGTAAGCTGATTTATGCTAGAAATCTGAAAAACTACAGAACATGCATTTATGTTAGAAATGGAATACCTTTCATAGGAATGATGGATTTTTGTTCCAGGGACTTGGTGACCATCAGGATGCAGCAACGTGAGGAAGGCATCAAGAAGGAAATTGTTTTGGCCTTGGCATACCTTCCTTATGAAGACAGCTCTCCTCCTCCTTTGGAAGTGAGGAGACTGACGGAAGCCTGCCATCGGCAAGGTGACGAACTGTTGGTTGGATGTGATGCCAATGCCCATAATCTATCGTGGGGCAGCAAGGACACCAACAGTAGAGGTGAGCACCTTCTTGAATTTCTCCTATCTAACAACTTGGAGATCCTGAATAGTAGAAGGAAAGAAGTAATTGACATAACTTTTGGTTCCATGATGATTGGAAGTTACGTCAAACAGTGGCATGTGGTCCTGGAGCCATCCTCATCAGATCACATGTATATTAAATTCAAGGTTGAAATGGGAACCAGACAGACCATGGCCTATAGGAATTCCAGGAAAACGGACTGGGAGACATATAGGAAAGACCTTGACTTCAGCCTATCGGAAATTAAAACTTCGATAAGGAATCCAACAGAGTTTGAGGAAGTAGCAGAGGCCGTAACTTCTGCTATAGTGACCTCATACCAGGACAACTGCTCAATCACTAAGAATTGCCTTGGTGGAATAATAAACTGGAAATGCAAAGGAAGCAGGTACAAAGACTGTTTAACCTTGCGAGGTGCAAAGGACAATGGGCGAAGTATCGTGAGGCCCTTGTCAATTACAACCTTACCATCAGACGGGCAAAGGAGGCATCCTGGAAGGTATTCTGTGAGGAAGTGGAGGGCACGGCTGCTCAAGCGAGACTTCATAAAATCCTCACTAGACTACAGTACCAACTAATCCAGGAGGAACATTGAGGAAGGAGGATGGGGAGTATACAAAGACAGCACATGAAACGCTGGAACTGCTCCTCAACACTCACCTTCCTCAATATACTCTGGGGGATAACTCAGACCAGAATGTGATTCCTGAGAGACAAGGTTCTCAGGTATTCGCAAAGAGGACTGGGATCTGGCCAAGGAGTGTGTCGATTTCAGTAAGGTCCGATGGGCGGTGGGAACATTTCAACCATTGGAGTCACCTGGCCCCGATGGAATCTTTACAGCTCTCCTGCAGCAAGTGGGAGAAAATCTTATTAGATTCCTATGCAGGTTATTCAGGGTTAGCCTAGCAGCAGGAATCATTTCCAATGTCTGGAGGGCAGTGAAGGTTGTCTTCATTCCAAAGCTAGGGGGAATTGATCATACCAAGGCCAAGGATATGAAACCAATCAGCCTGTCCTCCTTCATTCTTAAGACATTGTTGGAGAAAGGAGGTTAAGTAGGGTTCCTCTACATTCAAACAAACATGCATATCAACCAGGTAAATCATGTGAGACAGCTCTCCACCAACTTGTTGGGAAGGTGGAGAAAGCACTACACTTTCAGGAAATAGCCCTCTGTATCTTCTTGGACATTGAGGAGGCTTTTAGCAACACGACCTTCGATTCCATGGTTAGGGCAGCAGAGGTGCATGACCTAGGGACCACTATATGTAGGTGGACTAGGGCCTTGCTCAGTGGAAGAAAGGTAGAGGCTTCCATGATGAATGAAAAAATCAACACCACTAGGGGTTGCCCGCAAGGAGTTCTTTCCCCTTTATTGTGGAATCTAGTGGTGAATGATCTCATTGGAGAATTAAACTCTAGGCAGTACTTTTGCCAAAGATACACAGATGATTTTGTCATAGTAATACTTGGCAAATTTGCTGACACAGTGAAAAATATGGCACAAGGTGAATTGGACATTGTGCAAGACTGGTGCAGAAAACAGGATCTGGGGGTTAGTCCTAAGAAGACTGTTGTTGTACCATTCACAAGGAAACATATCCAACACTCAAGTTGGAATCTAAAGCTTTTCAATGAAGCGCTACCTGTGAAGGGGACAGCGAAATATCTAGGGGTTACCCTAGATGAGAAACTGACATGGACCCCTCATATTAGGAATATTTGCTCCAAGGCTAAAGGTACTTTAGTAAGTACCAGGAGAGCTTGTGGCAAAAATTGGGGCCTGAGCCCCAAGGGTATCCACTGAATATACACCACAGTGATTAGACCCAGGATACCTATGGGGCAGTCGTGTGGTGGAAGAAGGTAGAACAGCAGGTTGCTGCTAAGGAGCTTGGTAAGGTGCAGAGACTAGCCTGCTTAGCCATAACAGGCGGAATTAGCAGCGCACCAACTGCTGGGATGGAAACCATGCTGGATATGCCCCCATTACACCTTTGGGTCAAGATGGAGGCGGAAGCTGGTGCCTACAGACTCAAATCTGTCAACAACTGGAACTCTTTGGGATATCCAGAATCACACACTAAAATAGTGAGTGAGGTAAATGTAGGAAAGGTTGGGGAAATGCCAACCGACTATATTATAACGCCATACTGCTTCAACAAGCCTTTCAGTATAACAATTGGAAGTAGGGAGCAGTGGGAGAAAATAGTTCGACACCGTACGGGGGATATTGTCTGGTTCACTGACGGGTCGAAATCAGACCAAGGCGTTGGGGCCGGGGTATACGGGGAGCAGCCAAGACTGGAGGGCGTCATCTCTCTAGGGAAACTGGCCTCAGTATTCCAGGCCGAAATCGCTGCCATCAGGGCATGTGTGGAGGAGAATTTGCGTAGGTGCTACAAAGATCGTAGCATCTATATCTATTCAGACAGCCAGGCAGTCCTGAGATCACTGGTAGCTCCTACAACGAAGTCTAAAATTGTAGAATGCCACAGGGTTCTGGTGGAGCTAGGGGAAAGCAATAGAGTAAACCTATCGTGGTTCCCTGGCCACTCGGGGATCAGTGGCAACGAACATGCCGACAGATTAGCCAGGATGGGGGCAGAGGCTCCATTTATTGGACCGGAACCTGTCCTGACAATCACCAAGGCAATGATTAAATTGGAGCTACGTAACTGGCTCAGAAGATAGCACGTAGAAAATTGGTCCAAAGTCCATCAACAAAAACATGGCAAGGTAATGATGCCAAAGCGTTGTTTTAAAAGAAGCTCTGCAATCCTGGGTCTGAACAGGATAGAGATTAGACTCATGGTTGGATTGCTGACAGGCCATGGGAATTTCAAAAAACACCTACATACAATGGGAATAACAGAAGAGGACCCTAAATGTAGGATCTGTGATGACGGTGATGAAACTGCATCACATCTAATCTTCGAATGCATTGCATTGGAGAGTAAAAGGCACAGAACATTCGGGACAACCAGACCCGAATAAATTGTGTCTAATAAAGAACTGGTAAAGGGACTCCTTGCACTGTTCAAGGGCATTGGTTGGCTTTACTAGACATACAGGGAGCGATACCGCACAATAAACTTAGTTTCGGTGCGGGCAGTGGCGGGTTAGACCAAGACTGTTTTGGCTTCCCTGAAAGACTCAAATCAATCGCTATAAAACCGTGCCTACAACCTTCCTCAGGTATAAATTAGCAACTATACAAATATTTAAGTCTCTGTGTCTTGTCGTTCGGACGTGATAGGCGTACACCGTACAGACATTCACATTAATATATATAGATAAGCAGCTATCCGACCGTCATAAAACCGTGCCTAAAGCCTTCCCCGGGTAGAAATTAGTAACTGTACAAATTTTTAGCTCTTGTGGTTCAGACGTGTTAAACGTACACCGAACAGACATTCACTTTTATAGGTATAGATTTTCAAGGAACGTCATTGGCACTAGAAGATAGCTTTCGTTATAGATTTTTGTTTTAATGTTAGCATCTCGTTACCTTCAATCATTATAAATTAAATTAAAATCATGTAGTATGTGGTTGTTAGCGTATCACATTTTCACATGTTTAGAATTTTCTGTTGGAAATATCAACATTTTGTTTATATGTACATTATGAATAATTGATGATGTTGAACATTTAAATTGTAAAACCTTTTATCTCATCAGTCTTTTATTGTAACCTCTAATACAAAAGACTAAAGGAATTATTACCAAAGAATGCTGTTGTTTTGCAAAATATAAATACCCATCCAACCAGGCTGTGAGTTAGTTATTGTGAGAGAAGTTATTCTGTGAGAGTTGTTGCCAGCCAGATTAGTGAAACTTCATATCATGTGCTTTGGTTCCATAACATGAAATAACGAGCGCAAATTTTTTACATAATCCAGTTTAGTACTTGAAAAACCTGTGTATTTTTTTTGCAGCAATGTTAAGATACTAGCTACAGTTATCAATGGTACGAAGCGTAAAAGATAAGTGTCATTATATATAGAGATGACGATACCTACTACAAACTTCGAAACTCAAATGACTTACAATGACTCATTCACAGAGTATATAGATACCGTAAATTTGACATATATTAATATATTAATCGATTCAAAATTTTTGTTTTGTTTATTTATTGTTTATTTTCTGTGAGCGAATTCAAGTTGAAAGGTATATTTACGATGAAACTGAGGATTCTCTCCTTTGGAACAAACTTTAAGTAACTATTGCAGTCGTGTGGAGCATAACCACGCTACTTTTATTTCTTAGAAGGAAAGAACACACCTGTCGCCTTCTCGAGAAACATATGCAGTCGGACCTCTGTCAGGAGCCTGTACGGCGATACAGAAGGACTCTGCCACTGGACATTGCTCGTCATGTCTTTGTTGCTATCGCGTCTACTAAAGGAGCCTAACGAAGCACGCTGCTTTCTAATGGCATCTCTCATGTCCTAAGGCGTCCCTTACTGGTGACGACCCCGCTATGACGAGCAATGCACACAGGGTGTTTAACTAAGTGTGTTTTCCTCTGTAACTTATAAAATAATAGGAAATAATAGGTGACGGGAAATTTTAATGCGGTAGGTCAACACAAGAAATGTTACACTTTCTACGGAGCTATGAACATAGTTTATTGTATCATTTTCCAAAGAGTTACACCAAAAAGATATAATATTTTTAATGGAACAATAGTTTTTTCTATCGTGTATTGGATTCGTTTAAACCATCTGTGTCCAAAGCAATTTAAACTACATTCCTATCACTGTTAGTTTGGGAGCTACAACCCTTCAAAGTTCCGGGGCCGGAGGCTGCGATAGCGTAGCTGACTGGCCGAGTGGCTATCCCCTGGGGCACGGCCCACTGTCTCATGATCACCAGCCAGTCAGCTACGCTGTCATAGCCTCCGCCTCCTAAACTTAAAAGGGTTGTAGCTCCCAAAGTAACAGTGATAGGAATGTAGTTTACATTGCTTTGGACACAGATGGTTTAAACGAATCCAATGCTCGATAGAAAAAACTATTGTTCCATTAAAAAAATATATCTTTGTGCTGTAACGCTTTTGAAAATGATACAATAAACTATGTTCATAGCTCCGCAGAAAGTGTAACATTTCTTGTGTTGACCTACGGCATTAAAATTTCCCGTCCCCTATTATTTTATAAGTTACAGAGGCAAACACACTTAGTGAAACATCCTGTATATATTTATGGTACATGAAGTTCAGAACGCAAATAATAATCAGCCAAAGCCATTCGACGCAACTCTCAAAAATTCTCAATCGATTTTGAAGTTTTTCAAGTATACATTAGTACCAATAATTAAAACACTTCGTCGCATCTGTTGCTGTAGCTTTTATTGCGTGGCCAAAGAGAGGAAATCCCTTCTGGAATAACAGCGTGACATCGTCCAGGAGAACGCGAAATGCTAGAAGCACAGCAAATGGGTTGTTTTTTACCTGCTGTTCTTCATTTAAAGCGACCATGTAGTGAAGATTACCTTACAGATTAACTATGAAAATGATAAGTATATATACTTTATAGTAAGAGACAGGAGGGTGGATTTAGTTGACATACATTCAAGGAGAATATTGAGCATCAACTGATCAACTGTTCAGTTTCATATTATTTGTTTCTTATATAAGTGTAGAAGTACTGCTATTTATTTCCATGAAAAGAAAAATATCATTTAGTTTTATGGTTATGTAAGATGCACAACACTACTCTGATTTCCATACCTCGAACAGAGAGAGAGAAAGAAAAATAAGTGGTTGGTATCGTCCTTGTCAGTTGGAACAAAGTCGACGAGTGTGGAGCATCAAACAGTGACGCGCTCTGAGTTACGAGAAGAGTATAAGAGTATAGAATCAAAAAATCGAATGATTATGGAATACAATGGAAACGCATTATTTTCGAGAAGACAAACTCAAAGTCGCCCCGCATATGTAACAATTCCCGTCCAGCACCGATACCACAAAAAAAAGGTTTATTTTTTTCGTTGTGATTGAACACCCACACAATTTTAATATCTGATGATAATTTTTATGAAAGATTCACGTAATTTCCTGTATTCACAATCATAGAGTCGGTGGTTCGAATCTTGCAGTAACTGATTTATATTTTTCGTTGTGTTCGAATACCCACACAATTTTAATATCTGATAGTAATTTTTATGAAAAAAAAATGTGAATGTCTGTTCGGTGTACGTTTTATCACGTCTGAACCAAAAGACATAAAGAGTTAAAAATTTTTACGGCTACTAATTTCTACCCGGGGAAGACTTTAGGCACGGTTTTATGGCGGTCGGATAGCTGTTTATATAACTTAATAAGAATGTATGTTCCTAATTTGTACCTAAGGAAGATTTTAGGCACGGTTTTATTGCGATCTGATAGATATTTAGTAATTTGAAGAATATAACGCGAAATGCGGAACAATAATTACTCTTTGAAAATTATATTTACTCTTTGATAATGGTTTTATTGGTTTCATTGTTGCTCGAGGGTTGATAATGATAAAAAGGTGGAGTATATTGGGATGGAAAGATATCGGTGTATATAAAACTCTACGTGTGTGTGTGTTAATATTTCGCTCTGCAGCGAAAACTACAGAACGCAATCGAATGGTCTGTGTGTAATTGTTGTCCGAAGTCTCCCGTTGTTCACCATAGCCGTTCCATGCCGATAGCTAGAAGGGGGTGGAAGGTATGGTAGTTAAAAGTCGTCAAATTATTAAAAAAAATTCGGAATGAGGGTCAGCGATGACGTTTGCAACTCTATAGCAAGGAGGTTACATACAGCGAAACGTGATGTCACAGACCATATCTTTGGTCTATACGTGCTACAATGTCTTCAGCTCTTTCTCTGTAAGCGTAAGCATACGAATAAAATAAAGCAGTAGCAAAGAAATTTCTTTTAATACATCTCTTTGAAAAAAAAAATCGATTTATCGTTTCGCGCATTACATCAAGTGATCGATCTGTGATATTATTATTAATATCATTATTGTTGAATTTTGTGATTGGATTCTTCGAAACGAGTTCGTTTTTACGTGTGATTCGAACTCATAGCACACTACTGAAAGATAGCTTATATTTCATATCAACCAACACGCGAGCGGAGCCGCGGGTTTAAGCTAGTTTTATATATTTTGTAAAATAATGATGGTTTCAATAAAAAACGTAAGCTACAATTTTTACAGTATTGGCTTCAGTATTTGTTGACGACGATAGTCTTTGATAGTTAAGTTTGTGAAGAGTTACGACGCTGTTTATGGAAAGTCTCCGCCATAGCTACTAATGGCTTTCCAAGCAGCTAACCTACTCAGCCATCGGCTTAGGCGACGTCAAGGTGTTCAACTAGAGTACATACATAAAAATTGACACAACACATGGAATTAGAGATCCCTAAATGCTTTAGGTATCTCAATTCGGAAACGACGAAAATTGACAATCAAACTTAACAATCAAAGATTACCCGTCGTCAACTAATACTGAAGCCGGTACTGTAAAAAGTTATAACGTATGTTTGTTGATTGAAACCATCATTATTTTATATATATTGGTTAGTCTCGAACGGCTGAAACGATTTGGGCTAATTTTAGTCTTGAAATATTCGTGCAAGTCCAGAGAAGGTTTAAAGATGATAAAATATGGAAACGTTGTCCGGAAAAGAGGAAAATCGGGAAAAAGTGAAACAGCTTTATCCAGTGTGCTATCAATGCCGTTCGTCCAATTGCGATAAAATTTTGTACATTTAATGTTTAAACCAAGAGGAAAGTTCACATCAAATAAAAATTTGGAAAAGTCGCCGGGAAAATAGGAAAATGTCGGAAAAACCAAAAGAGATTTTTTTTTCTATGAATAAAAATCAATGGCCCCATGGTTGTAACAGGATCACTTGAGTACGGCTTGACATGACAAGGCATGTATTATCAATTCTTTTGGAAAATCTACCGGAAAAATGGAAAATGAAAAAAACAAAACAAAGTGCATTTTTCAATGTGTTTTTGATTGAATTCAGCACTGTAACTGACTATTCCCACGACTGAGAGGGGTAATTCTTTTTTTTTTTTTTAATTTTATTCATTATGGTCTTCGAAAAGTTTTCAGAAAAAAAGTAGGGACAGTTAAAAAGGAAAGTCGCAATATTCGAACCAAGTTCCTTTTTCAATGTGTTTCTAAATGTACTCAACACTATAAGTTGAGAACCGTTCATCCGAATGCTATAAAATTTTGATCATTTGACATTCAACGGAAGATGAACGTTCTTATGAACTGTAACTATGGGAAAGTTACCCGGAAAATTTGAAAATTCTCGAAAAACTGAAAGAGCTTTTTCCAGTAGGATATCAATATCATTCGTGTGATTGCGATAAAATTTTGCATATTTGACGTTCAAATCAAGAATAGCGTTCTTATGAAATAAAAATTATCAAAAGCTTCCCGGAAAAATTGGAAAATCAAATGTTCAAATGTTTGTTAAGCTTATGGGACTTAACTACGGGGTCATCAGTCCCTAAACTTACAAACTACTTATGAACTACTTACGAACTAGGACGGCACAAATATCCATGCCCGAGGGGGGATTCGAACCCCCGACCGTAGTTGCCGTGCAGACCGTGACTGAAGCGCCTCAGTCCTCTCGGCTACCACGGCCGGCAATTGGAAAATACAGGAAAAAATAGAAAGATTTGAAATATCAATACAATTCATCTGATTGCGATAAAACTTTGCACATTCGACGTTCAAAGCGAGAGGAAGGTCTGAGTGAAGTGAAAGTTTGGAATAGCTGGCCAGAAAATAGGAAAGTTTGTATAAAACTGAAGGAGCTGTTTTCTTTGGGATATCAGTATCTTTCGTACGATTGCGATAAAATTTTGCACATTTGACATTCAAAGCAGGAGTAGATACATATTAGCAATATCGAAGCACTACCGGGTCGACTAGTAAAATGTAGAAAACAACGAAAAAAAAGTGCATTTTTCATAAAAGGTGCCGTTAGATATTAAACAAATGTACGTATTTGAACACAACGAATATATATATATATATATATATATATATATATATATATATATATATATATATATAATCTCTGTATATAAAAGGAAGTGTCCCGATTGACTGACTGACTGACTCATCATCGCCCAGCCCAAACCATTGAAGATAGAAACTTGAAATTTGTGGAGGCTGTTGATCATACTCTGTAGACGTCATTTAAGAAGCGATTTTTCGATATTCCGTTCGTAAGGGGGTGAAATAGGGGATGAAACGTTTTTTTGAAAGTACGCAGCTATTTAGGCAATTTTAAAGCTAGAACTACAAAATTTCGGATTTTAATTCAGAGTTCGAATTTAAAATACACGTGTTTCGGCATTTTTTGAAATTCGACAAATAAGGGGGTAAAATAGGTGGCGCCAAAAATTGATTTTCAAAAATATGTTGCTGTTAACTCAAATTTCAAGCTATAACTACGAAACTTAGGATATGGACTCTTGATCATGATTAAAAAGACACGTGTTTCAGTATTTTTGGAAATTCAAAACCTAAGGGGGTAAAAGAGGGGATCAAAAATACATTTCTGGAAAACACTTTGTTGTCAAGACAATGTTGGAGCTATAGCTGCAAAAATTGGTATTTGTATTGTTCGTTATGATTTAAAAAATACGTGTTTCGGTATTTTTGGAAATTCAACCATCAAGGGGGTTAAATTGGAGAGGGGATGTTTTTCGAAAATCTGTTGCTATTCAGGTAATTTTGGTGTTAGAACTACAAATTTTCGGATTTGCATTCGGGTTTCGAATTTAAAAGACACGTGTTTCGGTATTTTTGGAAATTAGACTAATAAGGCGGTGAAATACGGGATGCAAAAATTGATTTTCAAAAATATGTTGCTGTTAACTCAAATTTCAAGCTATAACTACGAAACTTAAGATATGGATCCTTCATCAGGATTAAAAAGAACTGGCGCAGACCAACCAGCCTACGCATGCGAAGCAGCGGGGTTCAGCTAGTATATATATAAATGTGTTAACTGCAGGATTCGAACCACCGAACTTGCGTTTGTGACGCGAGAACGCTAACTTTTTTTTTCTATGGATAGTTCAGTTCATTGCGGCCGCTGATGGTGATTTTTTGTTCCTGTTTGGCATTATTTTGGATCAGCTTTTTTATTACAGAGGGTGTTGGCTGAGCAACGGCTCCCGGCCTCCCTGAACTACCCCAACAGATGGTGAACCTGTTTTAATTACTGGTAATTACGTGTATATGCAAAACTTTAAGATCTATTTTCTCGAGATTGTTTGAGAGTTGTGTCGAATGACTTTGACTGATTGTTATTTAAGTTCTGTACCTCACGTACCGTCAATATGAAACAATTCTAAAACCCGATACCCATGTGGTTTCCTCGTCAGTATGGCATCTATCTTACCCACGATTAGTTGTATAGCGCGTTTCCTTTTTCAATCGTTACCTACGCCTACTCCCAGGTATATTATGGTTCTTCTAGTGTTTGTTTTGCTTCTGCGTTATTATATAATACATTTCCATATAAATGAAATTATATACTAAACTAGCTGAAAACCCTGCGTTGTATTTATTTATTTATTCCTGCCATTTTTCTGATTTATATTCACGTGTGTAAGGCCAGCATGTCTGTAAAATATCTTGGGAATACATCTAGTAGTAAGGAAGTATAGATTAAAACTTGGTGCGGGGAGGGGCGGTTTTCCATAAATGTTACTGTTTATGTTCTCATATTTCATGAACTACACGTCGTACTGATACAATTTAGAGGGTACACTCAACTATATGCGTGTATACTGTCTGTAAAATTTCTCGCGGCTACAATATGTAGTGTAGAAATCACAAATTGTAACGTCATACCAAATGCCGCACTTTTAGTTCATGAACAGCGGAACGTTACTGTTTACGTGCTCATAGCTCATGAACTACGTGTCGTACTGTGATACAATTTAGAAGGTCCGTTCAACTATATGTGTGTATGCTGGCTGTAAAATTTCTTGTGGCTACAATTTTTAGTGTACAAATTATAAATTGTATCGTCATACCGAATGCCGTAGTGTTAGTCCATGAACAGCGGAAAAGTAGTAAGCGAGAAACGTTTTTCCTTTCTTCATTTTACTATGGTTGCCAGCGGGAAAAAGTTTAATAAAGGTTTGAAATTATGTTTAAAGTTTGTTGCAAGTCGCTAAGTACTGTCATTCTCATACAGTGTATTTCGAAAGTCGCGCCGCTTACATGGCATTTTTTGCGATTTCTATTGGTTATGACGAAATATCTTTTGAACCATGTGTCGTATGTGATTCTTAACCGTGCAGCAATTGTTACCTCACGGTAAGGAATGTGAGTACTAAATTTGGTTGAAATCGGTCCAATGGTGTAGGAGAAATTGAGCAACATTGTCGCAAAATGCAGCAGTTTTTCGCGCATCTCGTTGTTTATGACGTCATCTTACACTTACGACGACCGTCCTTATGGATTAAAGCTTACGTGTACACAATTTCATAAAGATTGGAACAAAACTCTAGATTTGTATGCAATACGTACAAATATACGGACACTCTGATTTGTATATTAGATTTCCATATCAATGAAATTATATACTAAATTTCCATGTAAAGGCAGCACATTTGTTTATGTTGAGGCTTAATTGTCATTCGCTGCGTCATACTTTGATACGCTCCTTGCATTTCGCTCCTTGCATTTCGCTACCATTCTCCAGTGTTGGCGTCATCTCCATAAAGTAGTTATTTAAACAACCGCTCGCTAAGCGAACGTTTCGTACCCAAAAATTGGAAAGTTGCACTGCTCACTCTCATATTCAAGAAAGGCAATGGGAGTGACCCCGAAACTTACAAGCCTATATAACTGACGTTGATTTGCAGCAGGATTTTAGAACATATACTTTCCTAAAAAATTATGAACTACCTCGAAGTACACGAGCTATTAATCCATAGTCAACAGAGATTCAGAAAGAATCGTTCTTCTAAAAACATTATTCACATGATGTGATGAGTGATATCGACAAGGGATGTCAAATATATTCTGTGTTTCTACATTTCCCGGAAGGCTTTTGACACTGTACATCACAAGTGTCTTCTAAGCAAATTGCAGGTTTATGAATACTAGCTGAAACCCCGGCGTTGCCCAGCTATCTATTTATTCCTGCCATTTTTCAGCTATATATATTCATTTGTCTAAGGGCTGTATAGTAATAGATTAAAACTTGAAGCGTGATGGGGCCGTTTTCCTTGAACGCTACTTTTTATACGTTCATATCTCATGAGCTACGTGTCGTGTTGTGATGTAATTTAGAAGGTACATTCAACAATATGTATGTATACTGTTTGTAAAATTCCTACGGCTACAAGTTGTAGTAAAGAAATTATAAATTGTAACGTCATGCCCAATGCCGTAGTTTTACTCCATAAACAGCGGAAAAGTAGTATGCGAGAAACTTTTTTCCTTTCGTCATTTTACTATGGTTTCCAGCGAGAAAAAGTTTAATAAAGGTTTGAAATTATGTTTAAAGATTGTTGCATATCTTTTGAACCATCTGCCGTATGTGATTCTTAACCATGCAGCAATTGTTACCTCACGGTAAGGAATGTGTGTACCAAATTTGGTTGAAATCGATCAATTGGTTTAGGAGAAAATGAGCAGCATTGTCGCAAAATGCAGCAGTTTTTCGCGCATCTCATTGTTTATGACGTTATATCTCGTGAACTATGTATCGCACGTGATTCTTACATTTACGGCGACCGTCCTCATGGACTGAAGCGCACGTGTACAAAATTTGATAAAGATTGGAACAAAACTGTAGATTTGTATGCAATACGTACAAACATACGGACACTCTGCTTTATACATTAGATCACCAAAGGTCTGCGTTTGTAAAAGTGATTTCCTGTCAGATGGACACAATACGTTGTATTTGACGGTAATTCATCGAGTAAAACAGAAGTAATATCTGGCGTTCCTCAGGGAAGTGTTATAGGGCCCTTACTCTTCCTTATTTTTATAATCGCTTTAGCAATCCGAGTAGCTCTCTTAGACTGTTCACGGACGATTCTGTCATTTACCGGTTAGTACATTCACCAGACGATCAAAAGCAACCGGAAAATGTACATTTCATTTCATTCCATGATGGTCGTGGTGGCGGCTGGTGCAGCAACATTGTTGAATAATTAAATAATTCTCAGTCACTGTTGCATTATTGTTATCACTCCAATTATGCGTTTCGCGCTGTTAGTGCATCATCAGACTGGAAGTAGACAAATGTTTTATTACAGTCCGTGTACCTAGCGGGCAGCGAATCTAATGTGGCTAAGGTGAGTAAATTTTGAAAAGTCAGATTTATCTCCTTCAGAAATGCTTTTATTCCCAAAGCCATTGCACTTCTACATCTACATAGATACTCTGCAAGTCTGACTGAAGTGCATGGCAGAGGTTCATCGAATCACTTTAATGATATTAATCTGTAGTTTCATTCGCAAGTAGCTCTCAGGGAAAAAGGAATACATAAATGTTTGTTTTCGATCTGATTACTCTTACTTTATTTTGATGATCATTTCTTCCTATGCAGGTGGGTGATAACAATATACACTACTGGCCATTAAAATTGCTACACCAAGAAGAAATGCAGATGACAAACGGGTATTCATTGGAGAAATATATTAAACTAGAACAGATATGTGATTACATTTTCACGCAATTTAGATGCATAGATCCTTAGAAATGAGTACCCAGAACAACCACCTCTAACCGTAATAATAGCCTTGATACGCCTGGGCATTGTATCAGACAGAGCTTGGATGGCATGTACAGGTACAGATGCCCATGCAGCTTCAACGCGATACCACAGTTCATCGAGAGTAGTGACTGGTGTATTGTGACGAGGCAGTTGCTCGGCCACCATTGACGAGACGTTTTCATTTGGTGAGAGATCTGGAGAATGTACTGGCCGGGGCAGCAGTCGAACATTTTCCGTATCCAGAAAGGCCTGTACAGGACCTGCAACATGCGGTCGTGCATTATCCTACTGAAATGTAGGGTTTCGCAGGGATCAAAATCAAGTGTTCAAATGTTTGTATAGCTTATGAGACTTAACTACGGGGTCATTAGTCCCTAAACTTACAAACTACTTATGAACTAGCTACGACTAAGGACGGCACAAATATCCATGCCCGAGGGCGGATTCGAACCTCCGATGGTAGAGGCCGTGCAGACCGTGACTGGAGCGCCTCAGTCCCCTCGGCCACCGCGGTCGGCTCGCAGGGATCAAATGAAGGGTAGAGCCACGGGTCGTAACACATCTGAAGTGTAACGGCCACTGTCCAAAGTGGCGTCGATGCGAACAAGAGGAGACCGAGACGTGTAACCAATGGCACCCCATACCATCACGCCGGATGATACGCCAGTATGGCGATGACGAATACACGCTTCCAATGTGCGTTCACAGCGGTGTCGCCAAACACGGGTACGACCATCATGATGCTGTAAACAGAACCTGGATTCATCCGAAAACATGACGTTTTGCCATTCTTGCACCCAGGTTGGTCGTTGCCTACACCATCGCAGGCGCTCCTGTCTGTGATGCAGTATCAAGGGTAAGCTGATAGTCCATGCTGCTGCAAACGTCGTCGAACTGTTCGTGCAGATGGTTTTTGTCTTACAAACGTCCCCATCTGTTGACTTAGGGATCGAGGCGTGGCTGCACGATCCGTTACAGTCATGCGGATAAGATGCCTGTCATCTCGACTGCTGGTGATACGAGGCCGTTGGGATCCACCATGCCGTTCCGTATTGCCCTCCTGAACCCACCGATTCCATATTCTGCTAACAGTCACTGGATCGCGACCAACGTGAGCAGCAATGTCGCGATACGATAAACCGCAATCGCGACAGGCTACAATTCGACCTTTATCAAAGTCGGAAACGTGATGATACGTATTTCTCCTCCTTACACGAGGCATCACAATAACGTTTCACCAGGCAACGCCGGTCAATTGCTGTTTGTGTATGAGAAATGTGTTGGAAATTTTCCTCATGCCAGCACGTTGTAGGTGTCGCCACCGGCGTCGACCTTGTGTGAATGCTCTGAAAAGCTAATCAGTGGCACATCACAGCATCTTCTTCCTGTCAATTAAATTTCGCGTCTGTAGCACGTCATCTTCGCGGTGTAGCAATTTTAATGGCCATGAGTGTATATTCGCAATTTGAAGAGAAAGTTGGTGAGAAAACGTCTGTAAACAAATATAGCTACAACGAATAACGTCTTTGTTTTAATCATTTCCAGCCCAAATTATACATCATTTCCGTGACATCCTTTTCCCTATATCGCAATAATACAAAACGAGTTGCCTTTCTCTGAATTGTCTCTAAATCGTTCGTCAGTCTCACCTGGTGTAGATCCCACAATGGGCAGCAACATTCCAAAATAGGTCGCACAAGTGTAGTGTAGACAGTTTCTTTAGTAGAACTGTTGCATCTCTTTAATTGTTCTGCCAATGAAAGGTGGTGTTTGGTTCGCCTTCCTTACAATATTTTTTATGTGTTATTTCCAATTTAAGTTGCTCGTAATTGTTACTCATAGGTATTTAGTGGAATTGACGACTTGTGGGTTTGACTAATTTATTGTGTAAGTGGAATTTAACGGATTTCTTTTAGTGGTCATGTGGATGACGTCACACTTATCATTATTAAGGGTCACTTGCCAATTTTTGCACCATGTTGACATCTTATCTAAATTTCGGCGTTTTGTATCTTCTCTACTTCGAGAACCACAACTTATTTTCCCACCGATGTTCGCCACATTTTCTTAGACTATATTCCATTACCCTTGTTTTTCTCTTATGCCGGCCTTTTAAGACACTGGTCACTCCGTTCACTTGCTCTTCTAGGTTGTTTGCTGTCTCTGACACAATTGAAATATCATCGGCAAACCGCAAAACTGTTTTTCCTTACTGGCCAAATATTGCCGATGAAAGTATTTTTAGCTCCAAGATCTGAACCGGCTTAGTCAGTTATGTAATAACGATGTATGTTTTATCGTCCTTTTGATTTGAAATAAACTTCAGGTTCGAAAATGACATTTAACGAGGTTAAAATCATGACATTGAGTTAATGTCGACCTACCGGTGTAAGTGCAACAAAACTTTCGTAGTTATTTTAAACTGTTAGATTAATACTTACCCATAGTCAGTAGCTTTCTCCACCGCACTTTTTATTTCCTGTAGTGACGACATCCTGGAAGAAAGAAATTGAGATATTAATAATCAGCTGTATACACTGAAATGATAAGAATTATGGGCTCTAGAGATTGCATAGACATAAAACGACATGGGAGTGTTCTCATTTGTAGTCGACTAATAATAATGATAATATCGTATGGCTAAGTGGGTACATTCTGATACATGGAGACCATCGTCCCGAGAATATCGTGTGGATTGTGCGATTTAATTTATGATTTCCTGTCAGAAAGGACACAGTTGTAGTAACTGACGAAAAATCTTCGAGTAAAATGTATATCTGCTGTTCGCCAGGGAAGTACTATAGGTCCACTTCTCTATGTAATCAACTACCTGAAAACCAGGCTTTTCCCAGGGTGATTAATATCTGCCTCATGTATTTGTAGACAAAGCGAATACAACCTGCATGTGAAACATCAGTAATTTTAAATCGAAACCGCATTTCACAGAAAATAAGTTCCAGGCGTCCGATCATCACTCTGGAAAAAGAGAGAGAGAGAGAGAGAGAGAGAGAGAGAGAGAAGAGATAGAGAGACAGACCCTACGTTTATTAATGAGAAATGCATCATATATTATGTTTCGATTCCTCCTTGAATGACAGAGTAAATTACATACTTTTATCATTTCCATTGCCTCACAGTCCACACACTCACACCTTAATGAAAACACACACACATACATACCCACGACACGCACACTCAGAGAGACAGTGATCACAGACTCACACTCAACAGTTGGTTCCACCACAGTCTAAAATATACAATCAGGAGACTCCCACAGATTTTTGTTATACGCTGCGACCGCAACGCTCCTAGCGGCCGTCAAGCTACATTTCTGAATATGATATTGGATGAGTAAGAATAGTATTGGTTATATTGATTTTAACATGCTTTTTTACATTAGGGAATGTTTGTTGTGCCATAGTAATAGGTAATGATTTCAAAATAACTCCACATTTTTCTCTCTTCCGTTTCATAAGATCCCTGACGAGATACGAAAGAGAACATTACAGGACAGTTTCTTTACAATGATCTTGTAACGTACAGGCTTTAACTGAATGGATTCATTTTTAATTAAAAGTAAAAAGAAAAAAGTACAGAAGCCCCAGAAGACCTGAACTTTCAGCAAAAACATGTCGCTTTTCTAGGCAGGAACGTCAAGATTTCTTCATTACAATTGCAGTAAAATCGGTGAGGGTGGAACGTAGGAAACATGTAGAATGCCTTAGATTCAGTATTTAACGTACCAAATCAGACACCACACCTGTAGCTGAAGGAAAAACGTTACAAACGTGTCAGTAAATCGGCATAAGCAATGAAACTATTTTCAAGCAAAGACGAACACAATTTCATAATTATTGTTGCAGCTGAACCACAGATGGCAAGAATCATCACAACATTTGCTTTTTGAGCTAAAGTAATTACCGTCAATAAAATATGCACGTATAAGAAACACGAGTGAAGTGTAAAAATGTTTAAATCATTGAGACTCCACACCGAATAGACACACGCCAAAAAACTACCTGTCATAGTAACAGACAACCATAATAGAAATTTATGATTCTCTTATGTTTATTCTCCACTTATTGTCAGCGGAATAAGCTGCAAATATGCACTTATTCATAAGTATTTGTTCCTGACGAAATTGTTCTTTATACCATTGAATTAGTTAACTTCAGATGATATTACATTAATTTCCGTATTATGTATGTCTTTTGATATTTTAATAATGCCTGTAACGCAAAATTATACTATTTATTTCGTCAATTACTTAAAAAATAATCATAAACAAACAAATGCCAGTACTTCGGCAGCGTTAGGAGGGTTAGTGTTATTGCAACTGTCAGTTTGTGCCAACGTTTACAGCAGTGAGTGAGTGTCACTGTGGTTCCACATTCAGAAGTTGACTAAAAAAAATGACACCAAGAACTCAGGAAATGCAGTAGTAGACATGTAGACTAATAAAAACAATGTAAGTACCGCAAAATTTATATGTCACTACGCCATTGTGAAACAGTATGTGGGAGCACTGTTTCTTACTTCCATTAAAATTATGTGCAGAAAATAGTTTGTACAGAAATTTATGTATATTTCAGATCACTGATGATGACTTGCATATAATAAAGGTGGAATCCATATTGAAAACAAAATTCTTGGTGTCTTTCAGTTGCAATACACTGAGAAATGCAATAACTGTCAATAGAATATTTGATATTCGCCAAGAAATATTTTGACTTCGAAAATCTTCTTTGTATATCAGGTACAGTGTCCATGTGTTTGTATTACATACAGGTATACACGTTTGTTCCAATCTTGAAAAAATTTCGCACACTTGATCTTGAAAGTTGCCAGTTATCGAAATTTGCCAAATCTTTTGCAGTGGAGATCTGCAAATGTAAGTTAAAATGCCCACCACTGCTCTAAATTACTTTGCGAGTGGCCACAGTACTTGTGCAATGGAAATTTTTCTAACTGCTCACTCCTTAAGCGAGTAGCCAACGTTTAACAAACACAAAATCAACATTAAAAATTAAATGAATAGGTAATTAAACATAGGATGGGGTGCATGAAATCATAAATCAGAAGTTTGATACTATAAAAGCATAATCTATTCATAAAAATAAACAAACAACTAAATGTGGGGAGGCCAAATTAAGCACACACCTTGTAAAAAATGTGAATTAAAACATCTAAATACTGCCTGTAATAAAATTATTTCTGATCATTATGAATATGGAGGTAATGTGGGAGGAAAGTTGCAAACACACAATGGGTAACTGAAAGCACATTCATTCATTCACAGACACATGCATAATGTATGGTGGTTCATTACTCTCCAGGAACACTTGAAAGCAGCGTCAAAAGGAAGTGTCAGCAGCATCTTGAGGAGATGACAGGTGTCTTGATCACAAATTTTTAAATATACTGAGCTCTAGACGAACTCATGTGTGGGGAGGCAGTGGCTCACTATTCTAAAGTCCCACGCCAAATTTCATAACATTTACAAACAGAAATTAATTTAGAATACGCGAGTAAAGCGCACATTAGAATTCGTGTAGAAGAAAGCTTGTATTAACAAAAGCATGGCTGAAAGCCAAAGTAACACTCGTTACGAAAGCATGTGGTGCAATTGGTCATACAAGACAGGAAAGACGGAATCAAACAAGAAAATCTAAGAAATATTTTGCATACTCGCAGATACAGGAACGACCTGAATAGTCAGTTAAAACAGGAAGGAAATTCAAACACATTAAGTTTACACATAGGCTGAAGGCCACACTTGTGTATTCTAACTTGAGCAAAACCAGACACACAATCAACACTGGAATGAAAATGCTAATAATAATTTTACACTGAATTTACTCGAGTTCTGTAAATTAAGAAACACTTCGCCTTGCACAGCGAAAGAGTTACTCAAGAGAACTATCACTGCACTGAAAAACCAAGACTGCATAAGCACAAAGAAATAAAAGTCCTAACAGCATGCCTTCCCCTCAGCATGAAACGGCAGAGTACTTACTTCCACAGTCATTGGAGCCAGAATGAAGATACGTCTATAGCTCTAAGGCCTGGGAAAAACCCCCGCCGTACACCGGATGTAGAGCGCTCCAAAAGCGCGCTAAAAGTGCGTTCAGAGACTAGTGTTTACCAACGCTTGCTACCTGGCCAAGACAACTGCAACTACAACCTCTCCCAGAGAGGTCTCCTGTCACCTCTTTCGTCCAAGACTGTGTTGGTACAACACTACGTACATGGCCACCTCGCCACATTATATTTATTTATTTACGTCCTTAGATTTTTTAGGTACATATATTACACCATAGATGTTGGACATGCATACAACACAGTACCATAACCTTGTTACAGTATGGCACTTTAACACAATTAAAATTTTGCATGCTTAACTTACAATACAACAGATAAACAAAACAATAATGTTGATGCAATTTTACACACTTAACATACCATGTATACACAATACAATAAACTTGGTACAATTTGGAACTTTTAAATTCGTTGTTATATGCTTTACATACAAAAAATACACTTAATAGGATCAGCCATTCTTTCATTCACATTTTATCAGTTCTTTTTTTTATATATACTTATTATTCGGGAGATGTTCTGAATATTTGCAACAGTTAGTTTCCAAGATACTGTTGTACTGAGTAAAAGCAGTTCTCCAAAAGATATAATGTGAAAGATTTTTTTAAATATGTGTACCTTACTTATATCTTTTAAGTGACTGGGCAAATTACTAAATAGTTGTGGCCCTGAGTGGTACGCACTTTTTCTGCACTGGATGGTATGACAATGGTGTCTGTACATCACTATTTGACCTCGTATGGTGTTCATGTACTGTTTCGTTTTTAAATGAATACATCTTTTTTTTTTAGCATGCTCTGTTTCACATACATGACTACCTTATGTATATAAATACATGGCAGGGGTAGAATCCTAAGTTCTTCAAAAGCGGTTTGCATTATTTATTACTGTTCACATTTTTCATAATTATCACTATCTTTTTTGTTTCCTGAAAGTTGTAATACTGTGAGGGGAATTTCAACAAAATATGATGCCATATCTCAAATGGGAGTGTACACGAGCAAAATAAACTGCTGTAACTGTTTCAGCACTTGTTTTGTTGCATATGATTGTCATTGCATATGCCATTTTTGATAGTCTGGTATTTAAGAAGGTGGGGATTCCATTTCAGATTTTCTTGTATGAAATATCAATAAATTTTGTTTCAGACACAATGTTGATCTTTTGGATTTCTATAAACATATTTGGTTTTAAGGGGTTTCTATTTTGTTGTGTGTATGGCAACTGTTTTTTGAGGATTTATCAGTAGCTTATTCCTCATAAAACACTCCGAAATATTTCCATTTGTGGCTTTAGCAGATAAGCTAAGGGCCTTTTCATTGTCACGTTCAATCAATACACTGGGTTCATCAGCAAATAGGACTGGTTCAGAGTTTTTAACACGAAGAGGGAAGACATTTATGAAAACTAAGAAAAGAAAGGGGCCTAGAATTGAGCCTTGTAGTACACCATGTGTTAATTTTGATGCCATTGAGTGAGCTTTTCCCTGGCCAGCCAGCAGACGGTAGCGCAGGACGGAAACGAAGCCATGCGTTCTTAACTACAGAAAAACGAGGCCTAAAGCGCGAGGCGTCGACTGTAGGCCATTGCGCGGCAGTCAGTCAGTACTAAAATCATCCTTCCTCATTCACATGAACGTACAAGTACAATCACAAGGGTGGAAACATATATAACTATGGGACAAACATACATAAACATGGGGCATTGTTCATTAGTAATAAGAATAAAATAATTAACAGACAGATAGGATAAATTAATGGTGCACAAACACTTTAGGTTAAAGAATAAATCAAAATGGAACACGACCACACAAACAGTGGACGTGTTTCAATCTTCAAAAGAAAAGGATGGTCGGTCTACATAAAATTTTGTGAGGTGCTTGGCAGAGGGTACGTAATTACGAACTTCGACTAAATCTATCGTTTTATTTCCATTTGGATAAAATTTTGCACAACTGACCTTCAAAACAAAGGGAAGGTCATTGTGGGTGTAAGAATCACGTACAACACATAGCTCAGGAGGTATGACGTCACAAACAATTAATTTCGCAAAAACAATGCCTCACCAAGCGACAATTTTGCATGTCTTCCTCTGAAACCATTGGACGGGTGTCAACGAAATTTGAGGCACATATATTTCTTAACGCGAAGTAATATTTCCGGTACGTCTAAGAACACTCACGACAAATAGTTCAGGAGATGTGATTAACAATGAGATTCACAATGAACTCCCCGTTGTGTGTTTGTTTGTAAAGTATACAACTCTATAGTTATCTCCTGATCTTTATGAAATTTAGTACACTTGGCCTTCAAAAGAAGAGGGATGTCACTGCCTACGTAAAATTTCGTAGAGTGAATGGCGGCGGTTGCTATACTTACGGACTTTCAGAAAATGTGAAGTTTTATTGCTATCTCAATGGAATTTTGTGCACTTGACCTTTAGCTACGGAATTCGAAAAAAAATCAACAATTTTATACTGACCTTGAAAATAAATGTCTAAACTTGATAATCAAAACAAGAATCTCACTGTCTACATAACGTTTTGTTCTGTAGGTGGCAGAGGGTATCTCACAACATTCTTTGACACTGTTTTACCGGCTACGATAAAAGTTGGCTGATGTACGAAGTGTGATTGGAAAGTTTTAAGAATGGATTCGGTACTGCTTACTGCAGTTCTTTCCAAACTTTCCCTCATGGCGAAACCCTTTTACAACTTACAGTTTTGCGCGACACCCTTTCACTAATATAAATACATATGGTAGAATTCAGATGGTTAAGAAAAGGAAACATTAGGAACTACGGAGATGTACAACAGAGTAACACCGCAGACAACAACGCCTAACTCACACAGTAATACTTACTTCTTCTACATGCGACACAACTTCCGAAACACGAAAACTGAATTTCGGAAAGCGTTTTTCGCTGTCGTGTGTACATGTCAGGGCCAGATATGGATTTGCTGGATCGATTGAAAACGGCATTTGGAAATTAGCAGCTCGGATTTCTGATTTAGACAGCACAGTGGCTGTTCCTTTTCAGTTCAATATTATCACATTATTTTCAGAAATAAAGAGGATGTATTTATGATAAGTGATTTAAGTTCTATTGTTAGGTTCTTGCTTCACCACGACCTCGGAAGTCCCGATATATTCGGAAAAATTGATAAATATTTGTGACAAGTAAGAATATGGATGTCATTTCTGGTCCCAGAATCTGTTATATGCAGGAAACAGAGAGAGAAAAATATTAACGCATACCAGAGTTCGAACCAACGATCACTGCATTTAAAATACTCCGTTAATCACCCATCCATACTCCATACTAAATATCGTTACTGAGTAGCTTTAGTCAGTGGACAATTGTGGCAGCTTTTACGACCACTGTGTCATTGATTGACATTTAATTGTATGAAACGCTACCGAGGGTGACGTGGCTTTGATAAATCCATTAAAAAACGCTCAGGTGCAGCATTTTGAGAAGGAAAGCAGACTACAGTGAAGGTTCGTTCGAGCAGCTGCCAGTTCCAGCAATCTGCGCACGGGTAGAGCCAACACCACCTAGACGACAAGGCCTTACAACAGGCCGGGCCTACGTCACACTTAGAGGCCGCGGCCGCCATCTGACTGGCCGACCGCTGCGCGGCGGTGGGCGTGTCCCAGCGGCCAGCCAGTGAGGTGGCGGCCGGGGCCTCTAAGTGTGACGTAGGCACGGCCTGTTGTAAGGCCTTGTCTTCTAGGAGGTGTTGGTAGAGCTGCTATCGAGTATCAGCAACAGCTCTGCGCATGCGCAGTTTGCTGGAATCTGGCAACCGGCAGCTGCTTGAAAGAACCCCGACAGAGTTGCTAGGTTTTTCTACTGCTCTCTCGCCAAATTTAAAAAAAAAGTAGTCAAAATATCGCCATCTTCACAACAATAGAATGCCAAAATATAACCATCTTTACATCAGTAAAAAAAAAAAATAGACGCCGGAAGCGGTGGCCGAGGTGACTGAGGCGCTCCAGTCACGGTCAGCACGGCCACTACGGTCGGGGGTTCGAATCCCCCCTGGGGCATGGATATTTGTGCCGTCCTAGTTTGTAAGTAGTTCATAAGTAGTTTGTAAGTTTAGGGACTGATGACCCCGTAGTTAGTCCCATAAGCTTAACAAACATTTGAACATTGAACATAAAAATAGACAAATATTGCAACTGTTAACAACTGTGAAATGCGTAGCAAAGGGCTCGCTTCACAGTAGCAGTTGTTACGAATTTCTGTTGTGTTGACGTATGGAAAGCGGAAAAAAAAAACACTGTTCAAATGCCTCCTTGGACGCTGTAATTTATTTAATCTTATCCTCATGTTCTCGTGGGAGCCATACATACGGCGTTGTAGTATACTTCGAGATATCATTTAAAGCCTGTTCTCTAACCATCGTAAATAGGGTACATGAGGTACTTTACGTCTATCTTCAAGAGTCTGTAAGTTGAGTTTGTTTACATCTCTGTGACACTCTCCCACACATCCATGATACTTGAAAACATTTGTGCTAACTTGTGTAGGTTTATCGCGTTTCCGACAGCATTCTACCGAAGTTTAGCCGGTATCGTTGACGCAATGTCTAAAGAGTGATTGCTTTACATTCGTTGTATTTGAAGTTAAATAAAATAGCCATTAAGTCGCCAATCAATTACTTTAATAGCCAAATTTACTCGCCAGTCGCCTTACTGCTGAAATGGCTACTATTATAAGAAAGAGATAGCCAAGAATGCGTAAAATCGCCACACCTGGCAACCCTGAACCCCGAGTGTCTACTGCTGCTGAAGCAGAGCTGCCGCCTAGCGGCTGAGCACGCAATTAATGTGCACCGATCATTCCTTTAATACGTGATCTGTGGTGCACTGAATGAAGAGAAGGATGTTTAGCTGCAGGCAAGTATGGTAGTATGGTAGTAAGAAGAGAAGGATATTTTCTGTTACTTTATGACAAGTGTTTTTTGTTTAGAGTCTAAATTTGTTAGTCTCGCGACACCCTTGACACTACTATGCGACACCCCAGTTTGGAAAGCTCTGGCTTACTGGTTTGGCGGGCAGATACACGGAGGGTGGTGAGTGTTCACTGCCTCGTCCTTGAACGCCCTCTGACAGGAAACTGCTGTCTTTTATTCAGTTCGCTGGGAGAGCTGTTTGAATGCCGGTCTGTCAGGGCGTGTGGCAGAATTCTACCTGCTTGAAAATAGACGCAAAAACGGAGCAGCGAGTTTTTTGTGAAATTTTGTTTCAAAATCGTAAAATAAGATAACAGCTTTTGTAGATAATTGCATGAGCCAGCCACATGTGTTTGTCTAGTTCGACAGATTTAAAAACGTCCGCGAATCATTTGAAGACGAACTATCCGGCCGTGCTTCTATCCTGTATGACCTGATCCCGTTTCCCCACCTCCTCGAATATCTCCAGCGTATCCGTATCCTCTATACCACCCGTAAAATAGACTGCCGCAACCTCCTGGTCCACCCCATCCTTACCAACCCTGGGCCTCTGCCACGCCTCTACCGCGTTATACCCCCTTCCCTTCATCTCCACACCCTCCATGTCCTCTCCCAGGATAATTTCCGCCGCCTCCCCCTTCCTGATGACGTCCTCCGTTCCGACATCTACCCGTCCTACCAGCTCTGATCCCCCACCCATAGATAAAGTGCCCCCTCTCCCCCCTCCTCTCCCCCTCCCTGCCCTGAAGACCCTACTGCTCCTCCCTACCGCCTCCTTCCCCGCCGTTTTTCCTCCCCCCCCCCCTTCTCTGGGTCCTGGACCGGCAGTTTTAACAGTGCTACGTCAAGTGTTGTGTATTGTGCTACAGTCAAGTGTGTGTTTTTTAACTGCGTCCACCGCAACCAGACAAGCGTCGCACCGTGTATTTTACTTAGTGTCTCCGTGTACTTTCCGTCCTGTGTTATTGTCGTCCTACATGTGCTTTTTAGGTCACCGTGGCTCCTCATTTTTAACTGACTAAATCTGATTTTGATCATCTGTCAACTGTTTGTACCTCGAATTGTCACCATGTATATGTCATTGTTCCTCCGTTGTTTTTTCGCCTGTCTTGTATTTTAATTTTCATCTCATCCATGTCTTTTATTCTCTCGGCTGAAGAGCAGCCTCTGGAGCTGCTGCCAGCCCACTGGTGTAATCGCTGGTGTGAAAACACAATAAAGGAAAAAAACCGTGCTTCTGCCTCAAAAACGAATGAAAATGTTGTAAAAGTTCGCGACTGAGTGCGCTCTGGTCGTAGACTTACAATTACGGAGATGGCTGATGACCTTAATTTAAGTTTCTATGCTCTTCAGTCAATTTCAACTGAAGATCTGAACATGCGTCGAGTGTCCGGAAAATTCATTCCAAAAGAGTTGTCAAAGTGACCAGAGACACTACCGACTTGAAGAGTGCCTAAGAACCGATTAATCAGACTAAAATTACCTAGATTTGTTAAACAGGGTACTTACAGATAACGAATAGTGGGTATATGGATATGATCCTGCAACTGAAGTGCAGTCTTCGCAGTGGAAGAGTGGAGGTTCAGCACTACCACAAAAAAAAAAAAAAAAAAAAAAAAAAAAAAAAAAAAAAAAAAAAAAAAAAAATACGCAGCCAAGTAGGCGGAAAATGAAGACAATGTTGATTGTTCAAATGTTTCTAAATCTATCGGACCAAACTGCGTGGTCTTCAAAATGTTTGTTTGTATAGTCTATGGGACTTAACTACGGGGTCATCAGTGCCTAAACTTACAAACTACTTCTGAACTACTTACGAACTAGGGCGGCACAAATATCCATGCCCGAGGGGGGATTCGAACCCCCGACCGTAGTGACCGTGCTGACCGTGACTGGAGAGCCTCAGTCACCTCGGCCAACGCGGCCGGCTCGCAGGGATCAAATGAAGGGTAGAGCCTCTCCCGGACGGAGAGAGAGGGTAGAGGAATATATATATATATATATATATATATATATATATATATAGAGAGAGAGAGAGAGAGAGAGAGAGAGATAATGATGGTGTAAGCAATAGATACTTGGGGAACGACAGGAATCCAGCTACGAGAGTAGGAGACACTCCTGTGGAGACACTGTGCAATGGAATCTACTATTGTCGCTGATAGCACACGTTATTGACATCGCTACCTTACCGCCGATCAAATAACTCGTCGTTCCCATGTATACTAGAATAGGTGGTAGTGGTCAACCGCCGGATGTGCGGTCGTATGCCGCGCCTCTGACGTCACCAGGAGGGCAGCACAGTTCTCCCGCGCGACCGTAGCGCTGCTATTATGAGTGTATCTCCACAGATATGGTTTCCCACTGCCTCTTTATAGTTTGTGTAGGTGTTAAGTAGTTGTATGTGATAAGTGACGGCTTATTAGTGACGGTGGTGTGTTGTGCTGTTGCGTGCTGTACGAACGCATGTAAGCGATTAGATGCTCTCAACCCTCATACTAGTCGTGTATGTTCAGAAGATTTTAAAAAAGAGTCTGATTGTGTTCGAGACTTCAAAAATTAACTTTAAATCTTAAGCTTATGACATGGAAACTTCCTGATTGGACAAAAGGAGAGAGGCAGCTGGACCATATCTGCATGGACAAAATCTTTCATAAAGAAATTAAAAATGTTAAGGTACTGAGAGGAACAGACACAGGTTCAGATCATTATATGGTCAAAATTAAAATCAAATTCGCCCCATTAAGTAAAATTAAAAATAACAAAAAAAACAGCAATTGGAGATAAAAGAATGTATGATCCACATAAATTAATAAAAAATGACAAGTATCATAAAAAGACACAGAATACAGTAATAACAGATAATCTTCAGGACCTAATACCAATTTTAAAGCAACATGCCAAAGAATCGGCACCAATAAACCAACGTAAAGGACATGCATGGTGGACTACGCAGTGTGATGAAATTCACGACGAAAGGCATCAAGCTTGAATAAAATTTCAGACTCACAGAACAGAGGAAAATGCATATAACCTCAAGAACACCGGGAAAAAATTATCTCAAATTATCTGAAAATCAAAGCTGCTGTATCAAAAGGATGTACTGAGTTCCATTGAAGAAAACTACCATAATATCAATTCCAGGGATTATTTGAAAGCCTTTGATAAACAATTCCGGAAATTCAACCCTCCCACTTTACTGCTGAGAAATAAAGATAGAAGAATAGCTCATAACAACAAGGAAATGCAGAAATCATGGCAGAAGCATTCAGCAAGCTCTTGAAGTGTGATGAACCTGAAAAGCTTTTAACAATAGACACAAGCACCCCTGTAACAACCAAACCAGAAAATATAAGCCCACCTACAGTACAAGAAATAGAAACTGCACTTAAAGAAATGAGAAACTACAAAGCATGTGGTGAAAATCAAGTGTTTGTGGAAATTTGGAAGTATGCTGGCACAACAACTCGGACGTCCCTAGTTACTAGTTTACAAAAAATTTGAACAACATAAAAATTCCCAGAAGAATGGACCACAGCTATAATTACCCCACTTCATAAGAAAGGAAACAAAAGTGATCCAGATAACTATAGAGGAATCTCGCTCTTGGATTCCACCTACAAGATTTTTTCCGAGATTTTACACAACGGGATCAGAGAACAACTGGATAAGGAACTGGCGGAATACCAAGGAGGCTTCAGACATTGGAGGAGCTGTGATGAGCAAATAATTACTCTGAAATTAATCATGGCTCATTACCGCAAAAGAAACAAGCCTCTCTCAATTGCATTTATAGATTTTAAGAAAGCCTATGATTCTATCCATAGACCCTCATTGTTAAAAATTTTGAGACATTTCGGACTCCACCAAAAATTAACCAGACTGATAGAACTTACCTTGACAAATACAAATTCAAAAATTAAGTTCAGAGGGGAACTTTCAGGATCATTCCTGATAAAAATTGATCTAAGGCAGGGAGACGGCCTGTCACCCCTTCTTTTTAATTGTGCCCTTGAATACATAATGAGGGAATGGTATAAGGCCAATCCAAAGAATATAAAGTTGGAACACAAAAAGATAACATCAAGTTGAACTGTGTAGGATTTGCTGACGACCTCGCCCTTCTTGCAAACAACTTTCAAGAAACCAAACAATACGATCATTACAGGAAATAGCCCAGTGTATTTGCCTTAAAATATCCTTTGAAAAAACTGAAATAATGGTAACAGAACCGCCACTGGCAAACAAAATTAGAATTGGAGTGCATAACATAAAAATTGATGAAACGTTTAAATACTTGTAAGCAATAATAACCCATAACTTGAACGAGAAATCATCATGGCAGAGTAGAATAAATAAACTAATTAAAATGCATCATGTTACTAAGAACACATATAATAAAAAATGCCTCTCAATAGCCACAAAACTGAAACACTACAAAACAGTCACACAGCCACAAATAACTTATGCTAGCGAAACTATATTTAAAACAACCAACACTGTAGCAATAGACAGGCTACTCAAAATAGAAAGGAGGATAGTCAGAACTTGCATAAATAAGAAATACCAAAAGACGGGATTTGGAGAATAGCTTCAAATGAAACTGTTTATAAAGAAGTAAAACCAGTGACAAGTACTTTTGATGAGAACACCAGAAAATAGAATCAGCAGGAAGACAACTGAAAAGTTATGGAACAGCAAGAGCAACATAAGGTGGATCACAGAAATCAAGGAAGACATGATGAAACTACAGATAACGATGGAAGATTTGAAAGACAAGACAGACACACTCAAGATACTTCAGGACAAACATGTCACACTGCCAACAAAGATTAACAAACAGAGACTGGGAAGGGTGACTTCAGATGCGGAGAGAGGAGCACGATCTGAAACAATGAAAAAGTATTGGGCCAACAAAAAAAGAAATAAAAATGAAAAATAACAGAAGAACCTAATTCATAATATTTATGTTGACCATAAAAGTAATAAATTTAAAAAAGTAATAAATAAATTAACCACTGTATTATTAAATTGTCATGTTTAATTATTATTGAACTAAATTGTGTTAATGCATAACAACAAATTGTAATAACCTTTATAATATTGACTAAAGTGGTCCAATGAAGGTCATAAAATAAATAAATAAATAAAAGGCAGATGCGGTCCCTACTTAGAAGCTGCCTTTGCGCATCATCGTCGTCAAAGACAGGTTCTTCTGAATGCCAAGAAGTCAGAGCCGAAATACGGAACAACCGAAAAGAAGTACAAATGTTATTGTTAACAACAAATGATAACGATGACAGTGTAAGCTGCATAAACAATTCCGTTGAGGAAATCAGTAGGTGTACTAATTCCGAAACCCACTCAGCGAGCACTACCGTTGACAATGATGGAATAATTGTAGCTGAATTAACTAAAGAAGTTGATGACCATTTTAGAAGTGAGAACAATAAACTAATACATAAAACAATTATTTACTTCGACATATTCAGAACATTCATACGCAGCAACATATGATCTAAAAGGAATAATACGCAAAGTCTACGCAATGCGTTTTTACCTCTACAAAATCATAAAATTTATTGCAACCATTTACTTCATTTATACAGCACGAAAAAATGTATGCAGAATAATAAAAAGAAATGCAGTCATTCATCGAGCGGAGATGTTGAAACTCGCCCGCTGTTCTTTTGTCTGTTAACTATCCGTGTTTCTTAAGTTAACAGTTTGCTCACAAAATCTAATTACGGCGATATTCACACAGCGGCGAAAGTATACAGTTTCCTTAAGCAAAACTCTTATTCTATAAGTTAAGCAAACAGTTCTAGCTTTACTGTAATCTTTAGAGAAAAATGTACACAATTAAATAATGATCCGCTGTCATGGATCTAAGTCAAAAATAAATGTTGGCAACGGAAACGAAAATATTCTCTACTCCAGAAGGGAGCAAAGACAAGAGATACATGAACAGATTACCCCAGATTAATCCAAAATAAATGATGAGGGGAGAATTTAAATTAGCACAAAAGGATTATAGTTTAACAAATTAATTTATTGTTCAAAACAAGAACAACAAGTGAGGAAGACCATTTTGGCCCACTTTAGGTTACGGTAGTTACACTAAAAATGGGCCTTTGCGATCGTCTTTTGACAGCTCGAAATTTAAATGAAAATAACTATTAATCTGACATGAAAAGTGAATAACCGAATTTGTAGAGGAGAAAATTCTCTACAACTTTGCTCTCTTATGTTTTTTTCATATCTAGTAGCGTTTCAAAGATATTTGCAAAAATAACGGCGATTTAGGGATGTCTGTCTGTCTTTCCGTAACGTGTTCCCTGTTTTTACGACGAACCGTTCAACCGATCAGCACCAAATTTTACAGACATGATTATAGGCCGCCAGAGAACAGAACCTCCCTTTTTCAAATTTTTCGGACAAAAAATACTGTAGTAATACCAAAAAAAGCCGTTTGTAATATAATTGTAATTGAAAACGAAGCCATCTGATAATTGCTCCCTTATGGGTTTTTCATATCTCGTATCTTTTGAGACATATTTGCAAAAATAACGGAGATTCGACACCCTCCATTGAATTAACGAAAACCAGTCATTCGGAAATGTCACGTGACATTGCTCGCCTAGAACTCTCTCTAGCATACGCCATCTTGCGTTGCGTATTTGATGATTTTCTTATTGTAACTTACACGTTGTCGTTTCAAAGCAATGGAGCACTGAAGAATTAACAAAAACACATCGTTCGACGTACGATATATGATAATGAAGTGTATACAAATGCCATATTAACATAAGTTAACATACGTTAACAACGGCCATCAATAGTATGAGGTTAACGGACTCGTCTTTTGATTGATAGCCGTATCGTAGTGGACAAGGCGTTGGACTATGACGCTAAAGGTCGGTGGTTCAGAACCCGCCACTACCTAATTTTTTTTCTAAAAGGATTTCAGACACTCTTATAAATTAATTTTTTATTATTTACATTATTATTTTGGCCAAAATGTTTGCAAAAACTTATAAATCTACCAACCTAAAGTGGGCCATAAAACACGTCAGTGCGTTTTTTTTAATTACAATAAAAAACACGCCTTACAAAACATTCAAAATATCCACAATTACATGGCCCTAAAATTGCCCACCTGCAAAGTTGAGTACAGATTAATTTACGATCACGTTTCATAGGAGGGATTGGAGGAATTGCAGCACATTCACACACCAATTCATATGCCAAGCCATGCAGGTACTTACCAAGCACCCGAAACCGATACAGCAAGACGACACCCAAGCAATGTGGAGAATGCAGGTCGAAGGTTCACTCGTGCACAATGAAATAGTACTTCGCTTCCATAACGTGTCAAGCTAGTGGCTTAGGCTCATGATAAACTATCAGAAACAAACGCACTTGGTTTAAGACCACAAAGTGTGCTGTACAGACGGAAGTTACAGTTTTCCTAGAACTCATAACTATTCATTAAATTAAGATTTCATTAAATAATATCTAAAAACGGTCGCTCTTGCGTTTGTTTAGCAGAGGGAGAAGATAACTACAGAGTGTTAAACTTGTTAGATCAATACAGCACTCTACTAAGTCGAAACACAAAATATGCAAAAGTTAACAAATTCAATCTCTAAGAGAATAAGATGACGAAATATATCGTGTAGCCATACTTTCTGATCAGAGGAATGATATCTATTAGATAAGCAAGGTTACAGATTGCTACAGCACAACACAGAGTTCAGTCACAAAAAATCAGATAAGTGAAATAATTCTATTTCATGAAAATTAAGAACACGATAGACGTCGTGCAACGGTTCTTTCTACACAGAGGAAAAAGATCTATTTAATGGTAATCACCACGACAGGGAACACGCTAATCAGCACACACGGTGGCCGACAAGTACACAGATTACATGTTAGAATGGACAATTTTCAGGGAAAATTATCACGCTACACTCACTAGGAAACACATTATCAAATTAGCTATACAATTATTAACCACTCATGTGCACTGAATGATGGAAAAGCTGAAGGCTTAGTCTGATATCGTCCACGTGTTCTGTCGACAAAGTACGAACAGTATAGGCACCGCGAGTCCCCGAAAATATTAGAATTCAACTACGATAAGAAGGCGAAAGACACTGAACATATTTAAACAGGCGAAGAAGTTATTTAAAAGTTATAAAGTGCAAGAACTATGCTAACAAAACACCATCAGATCCTTGGAATCAAATTCCAACAAAAATCGACATAAAATTAACAATCCTCTACGAAATTAAGCATAATCTTACTACTACACATAGTGTAGCTGCTACTCCCGTAATTAAACTCGTGAAAAGGCATAAGTACGACTATGGAGCCTGAACTAAGTTGAGCCACGAGGCCACAGCAGAACCAAACCCAGAGGTACTTACCCTACCAGGAACCAAGAAGAGAATGAACAGCTCTCTTGACCACTGCTTAACCATCACCAGAGGAGGGGTAGTGGAGGGGAGCCCAGGCACTTAACCTGACCAACCCCCAGCCAAGGAGGTTAAGGGCAAGCTACATTAGGAATCTTTGCTAAGACTGGGTTGAGCTCAGCAGTTGGCAAACCTACTTCTCGCCCAGAGACATTCAACGCCCAGCGTTTGAAACGACGACACAAAACAGACGAGGTACGCCTAGAACTTGCTAAACTTTCTGACATACAAAGTTTCATTCATTCTGTGGAAACCAGGGCCAGTGGGAACACATCACAGTACACAGTAGTACGTATTTGGGGCCTCATGCACAACATAGACACTTAGAATTTTACATACAGATAAAACTACATAAATCAATATATAATGCCTGGTATCTCGCATATTGCGAGTGGAGTGTCTTGCTACACTCAATATATATATATATATATATATATATATATATATATATATATATATATATATATATATATAAACAGATATTTTTCACAAAATAGTTTTCCTGCAATCGTTTGATAAGTCTCGCGTGGCGGCCGTTGGTGTCGGCTGTGGTCACCGGGTGACGTCACAGTGCATGGCCTGGCCTTCCCACCTGTGTGTGACCCCTACCATCTATTCTTCGAGTATCCGTGGCCGTTCCCACGTCACCGGCGCGCGCACAATCGAGAGAAAAAAGAGTCACTTGTGTGACAGCGGTCTAACCTAAGGGTGTCACTATGTTTGCGAAACAGGAACAACGAAGTTGGATCAAGATTGAATGTGCCACAAGTCGTACAGCACAACAGTGTCATCAAGGTGTTCAAGAGGCTTGCGTGGAATTGGCATTGCCGTACATAACCTTGAGTAAAAGCCTTCAACGAAGTCGGCAAACTGTGGCAGACATGCATCGGGCAGGTCGTCCTAGCATCTCTGAAGAAGAAGTGAGCTCGCCCACGAAACCAGATTAGCGCATACGATTGTGCTTCGTAAGGAAGGAAAGCATTGGCACGCAATAAATTTCATCACGACAGGTTGTAACGTTTCTGCTATGTTGAACACTCCTAAAAATCAGTTGCCAACATTGAAACACGAAATATCTGATACCTAAACTAAAACTTCATTACCGGACATGTGATATTTCACATTTCACCTTCTGTTTGAAATTCTATTAACACTATTAGTAAAGTAGCTTTAAGAAATAGTACATTGATTTAACTATAACTTTGGCCGACCTTTTACGTAATTTTCAGTTTTAATACTTTCGTAAATAATAGCTGCAAACACTAAAAATGCATTACACTTAGTTTCGGAGATTGCTGAACCTATAAGATACTAATTTGTATAAAAACAACAATGCTACATGTTATAAACTATTGCACAACATGATTTCATATATACCTTTTGTTTAAATAAATTAGGGCAGACCATGTTTTATATATCACTGGATCCTAAATTAAATACTGATAATTTTTCATGCACTAAAATTAATAATCTGTTTGGTATTAAGAAGCTATCTTCGAAATTAACAAAACTACGACAACCATATACAAATCCGTATTAATAAATAATTGGACCGCAAACCGAAACACATTAAAATACCATGTCATAATAATAGTACGCCTACACACTATTGGCAAAACAAATATATGTGCATTTCGAAAACACACATAATGTAAATAATTTGACGACTGTAAACACTAGTCAAAAGGATGACGTTAAATTTGTGCACTACATTTAAATACAAATTTCGTGAAACAAATACATACATTGACATAAATAGTCAAAGCTTAAATGTAATACTTTAATTTCTGTATTTTGGCATATTTAATGTAAAAGAATACTGTTTAATTGTGAATTACAAAACTTTGTCATCAATCTTATTATGCAGTCATGTAGAAAGATGTTTGAGAGAAACCATTGTTTTCTTTAGTCGGTTATAGAGTCTGCTAGAGACTAGTTGAGTGGCCAGAAACCTGTAAGCAGCTCTGTTAGCTTGCTGCTGCATTTCTTGATTGTGCAATGTTTAAGTGGAAATAAAATCGTTTCCATATCAACTAAGATGCTTTTACTTTACAAAAAGATCCTGTAAAATCAATTTCTTTAGTGAATGCCGAAGACAACTCACAACGCAATGGACTTCAGCCAGCATATAAGATAAGTTCAACTTCACCTACAGTGGAATGATTTCGTTATAGACTGAGAACTAATAAACATTTCCGTTATTTAGGAAGATATTAGGGCTCAGTTTGAGTCATTCCGAAAAGAGGTGATGGACGTTAGAAGGTTCCGCATGAACTGACGGAAATGCAGAAATGATTGTGTTACGACGCTACTCAGACGCTCTTGGAACGCTATTAGTGCGAAGGACAAGCTTTCTTACGCTGTAACGTAATACTGGATGAGACATGGGCCACATCGTACGAGCCAAAACTGAAACGCCATTCCAACGAAAGGCATCGTTATGGGTCGCCGCGAATGTGATGCTTTTATCCTAACGCATTGCGTTCCTCCACGTCAGATCGCCAATGCACAGTATTATTGTTCGTTTTTGGAGCATCACCGGAGACCAGCTATACGAAAGAAGCACGACAATTTGCGGGCGCATACACCGCAAGCTGTGGCTGCTCTGTTCGGTCGATGGGACTGGGAAGAACTGTACCATCCACCACACTCCCCGGACTTAAGTATTTGTGACTCTGATTTGATTCCGAAGATGAAGGAACCAGTTCGTGGGTTTCGCTTGAGAACTATTCCACAGGCAGTAAACTGTTGCATTTGCACCATTAACAGAATAGGCTCTGCTAACGGTATAGTACGCCTTCCACATCTCTGGCAACAGGTCCTACACAACGCTGATGACTACTGTGAAGGACAGTGACAGGAGCTAATTTATATAGACATAAAAGTCGTAAAATCGGCGAAATATAGATGTAATTGCTGTTACATAATTCTGTGAGTAATCTTTCATCTTAGTTCTACAGTTTGGTTTTACATTCTCTCATTTTCGCTTGATGATCACCATTATCAAAATCTTTAAGACATTAAATAAAACAGCTACATAATCAAGCCAAGATTGTTTTGCGCCCACGACTGCATATGATTTTCAAATGGGCGATTTTCAGGAATCAATTAACATACTTTTTATATATATATATATATATATTTTTTTATATATATATATATATAAACTGCTTTATTGTAAAGATCCAAATTTCGGCAAGTGACTTGCCATTCTCAATGCATACCTTTTTTAGATCAGTATGCTAAGTATTTGCATTCCTTTAACTGCCATAATAGCCGTATAGAACACTTTTTACAGTATATCCATAGTTGATAGTGTTGCATCTAAATTAAATTCTGTGTGTTCTATATGGCGATTATGGCGGATAAGGGTATGTACATGCTTAACAGAATGTATACATGGAGAACAATTCTGTGTGTTCTATATGGCGCTTAAAGGTTTGCACATGCTTAAAAGAAGGTATGCACTGAGAAATCTGGATCTCCACAATAAAGTGGTTTTTAAAAGATAACGACTGATTGCTGAAAATCACCTATTTGTATCGGTTGTGAATAACTAATTAAGTTCTAACCCTCATATATAAATGCAGTTCCTTAATGAACCAATATTTCTAGCGTTTATTAATATCTTGTGCAATTTAAAAACATATTTACAATAGTCATGGCTGGAGGAATAACCCCTGTTTACGAAAAGTACATACCGTTTTAGCAGTTTTTACTATGTACGCTGTTAAACTTACAGTTTAATGCATTTCAGCCTGCTATTTTATTTTCACGTAGCTCAATCCTCATGACTTCATTTCTCCTGAACTGTGTGTCAGACAATAATGTAGCTTTCCAGAGGCGTAGAGTGGAATTTTAGAAGGCTACTATGGAAAATTTCAAATCGGTGATTTTCAGCAATCAGTCGCTATCTTTTAAAAACCACTTTATTGTGCAGATCCAGATTTCGGTAAGTGACTTGCCATTCTCCATGCATACATTCTGTTAAACATGTACATACCCTTAACCGCCATAATCGCCATACAGAATACACAGAATTTAATTTAGATGCAACACTATCAACTATGGATAAACTGTGAAAAGTGTTCTATGCGGCTATTATGGCAGTTAAAGGAATGCAAATACTGATCTAAAAAAGGTATGCATTTAGAATGGCAAGTCACTTGCCGAAATTTGGATCTGTACAATAAAGCAGTTTATAAAAAAAGTATGTTAATTGATTCCTGAAAATCGCCCATTTGAAAATCATATGCAGTCGTGGGCGCAAAACAATCTTTGCTTGATTATGTAGCTCTTTTATTTAATGTCTTAAAGATTTTGATAATGGTGATCATCAAGCGAAAATGAGAGAATGTGACCTCAAAAACATCCAGAAGAAACAGATACGTATTATCCACGACAAATAGCACATTTATAACGGTCATACTATTAAAAGAAAAGCCCAAGTTGATCGAAACTGGTAACGGATTGATAAAAAACAGGAAACACGACTCATTATTGTGTCAAAGCAGACTGTAGATTTCGTAAGAACTGCCAAATGAAGAAGAATATGGGTTATCCACGAAAAACAACACGATGACCCATAAGACTGACAAAAAATCTGAATTTGAATGAAATTGGTACAGATTAATAATAACAGCAAATCAATGCTACTCATTACTGTACGTCAAAGCTTACTCCAGCTGCAAAAATTACAACCACATACAACACACGAATTTCCCAAATGTCAAAATTCTAAAGACAGCGCAGTTATGTCAGTTCAATGATATTTTTACGACTGTTTAGTGTAATACGACGGTTTTCTGGAATAACACATACAACTGCTCGCACGTTTATAGTACAGAAATATGGCGGCCAGACTTCACTGACACCAATGATACTGCATAGGGCATTGCCAGTCTAGTAGTGTACGTCTGTGTCATGCAGGTAGTATAGAGATAGATGGTAAACATATATCATCGGAAATGTGAAAACTGTAAAACGAAATTGATTAACCTCTTTTTATGTAATACCAGGAGGTTATCGGCAAACAGACAGTCCAATAAGATGATATATATTCCATCTAGACCTAAGTAAATATCTTAGTTATTCTTTCAAAATAAGATTAATAACTAAAATACGAAATACTACGTAAAACCTTTAACCTATATCTGAAGGACACTTGAAAATGGCAACAATGCGCCGAAACAGTCTGTAGTGACGAAATAAAAACAAGTCTAAACTTTGCAGCAAATTTGGAACTTTATTTAAATTCTTAGGAATTTCAGTGTCCCTCAATTTATCCCAGTCACATCTCCTTATCTTCCTACCTTTCTGCAGTTTTTTTCAGTTTCAGCCTACAGTTCATGACCAATAAGTTATCGTCAGAGTCTATATCGGCTCCTGGGTATGTGTTACAGTTCAAAACCTGGTTCCAGAATCTATATTTTACCATTATAAAATCTATCTGATACCTTCCGGTGTCTCTTGGTCTCTTACACGTATACAATCTTCTTTTGTGATTCTTAAACCAGGTGTTGGTTATGATTAAATCATGTTCCGTGCAAACTTCTACCTGGCGACTTCCTCTTTCATTTCTTCTGCCCAGTCCATATTCATCAACCATTTTTCCTTCTCTTCCTTTTCCTACATTTCTTCAATCTCCTCATCATCGGCATAACTAGTTGGCATATAAACCTGTACTACTGTGGTCGGTGTTGACTTCGTATCTATCTTGACAATGATAATGCGATCACTGTGCTGCTCATAGTAGTTTACTCGCATTGCTATTTTCTTATTCATTATCAGTTCTACTCCTGTGATACCCCCAATTGATTTTGTATTTATGATCCTGTACTCACCTGACCAGAAATCCTGTTCATCCTGCCACCGAACTTCACTAATCCCCACTATATCTAACTTCAACCTATCCATTTCCCTTTTTAAATTTTCTATTTTTCCTACGCGATTAAGGAATCTAACATTCCACGCTCCGATCCGTAAAATGCCAGTATTGTCTTTCCTGATGACAACATCCTCCTGAATAGTTCCCGCCCGGAGATCCGAATGGGGGACTATTTTACCTCCGGAATATTTTACCCGACAGGATGCCATCATCATATGTTCATACAGTAGAGCTGCATGTCCTCGGGAAAGGTAACGGCTGTAGTTTCCCCTTGCTTTCAGCCGTTCGCAGTAACTGCATGGCAAAGCCACATTAGCTGATGTTACAAGGCCAGCTCAGTCAATCATCCATACGTCAATCATACGTCGTGAAACTTGTCGTGCATTGACGAAATCCAAGCCCACGAAGTCAAACATCACTAGTAAAGAGAGGGCGGCCATTCGTGACCTGAGGGAGCGCCCTGATATTGTTGTCTTACCGGCTGACAAAGGCAATGCTACGGTTGCTGTCTCCCATAAGGACTACACTGAAAAGATGCAGAGCCTGCTAAATGACGATTCCTACCGGAAGATCAGCGTTGACCCCACAAAGAAGGTGGAAAACAAGACGAGGGCGCTTCTCAAGGATGCGGATTTACCGGAGGGTGTCGCCAAGAAACTTTTACCTCAAGGTCCGGTACCGCCAAGACTTTATGGACTCCCTAAGGTTCACAAAGATGGGGTGCCGTTACGTCCCATTGTCAGTAACATCAGGGCACCTACATATTTGTTGGCCAAATACTTGACGGGAATATTAAGTCCTTATGTGGGTAAATGCCCTCATCACATACGTAATTCCGTGGATTTTGTGAAACGCCTTAACAACTTCAGGCTGGATGAGTCGGATATCATGGTAAGTTTTGACGTCGTTTCGTTGTTTACGAGGGTGCCCCTTCGAGAGTCACTATATTTGATTGGTCAGAAATTTGACGAGAAGACCACCGAACTTTTTAGGCATGTCTTGACCTCCACGTATTTTCTTTTCAATGGCGAATACTACGAACAAACGGAGGGAGTCGCCATGGGTAGCCCACTCTCCCCTGTGGTCGCAAATTTATACATGGAGAATTTCGAGGAGGAAGCCCTTGCATCATCTTTCTGGAAACCTACTTGCTTTTTCCGTTATGTGGACGACACTTTCGTCATCTGGCCACATGGTATGGATAAACTCCTTGACTTCCTTACACATCTGAACTCCATACACCCCAACATCAAATTCACTATGGAGACTGAAACGGAGGGTAAATTGCCGTTCCTTGACGTCTTGGTCAAGAGAAGAGCTGACGGCACCCTGGGTCATAGTGTATATCGGAAGACAACGCACACTGATCTGTATTTACACGCAGACAGCTGTCATCACCCTTCACAGAGGAATGGGGTACTTAAAACTCTAGTACATAGGGCGCGCACTATCTCCGACGCAGAGAGTCTACCCCAGGAATTGGAACACCTGAGAACTGTATTTCGAAAAAATGGGTACTCAGAGTGGCAGATTCAGCGGGCTCTCCGCCCAACCACTACAACACAACCTGTGGAAACGGATGAAAACGCAAGGGAGGATGTAGGCACTGCGTTCGTTCCATATACCGGCGCACTCTCAGGGAAGATCGCCCGCATTTTGAGAAAACACCAGGTTGGAACTGTTTTTTGTCCGCCGAATAAAATTCGTGCACTGGTGGGGAGCGCTAAAGATGATCTCGGTTTGAGGAAGGCGGGCGTGTACCAGATTCCGTGTCACTGTGGAAAGTCATATATTGGACAGACGATGCGTACCGTCGAGGATCGATGCATTGAACACCAGAGGCACACACGATTGATGTATCCGAGCAAGTCGGCGGTCGCTGAACATTGTTTGTCGGAGAATCACGCCATGGAGTATGAACACACTAGGATTCTGGTACAGACGTCGAGATACTGGGACTGCGTCGTTAGAGAGGCCATTGAAATTCGCACAAGTGACGACCTCATAAACCGTGACTCTGGCTATAATCTTAGCAAAGCTTGGGAACCAGCGATTGGGTTAATTAAGAGTAAATCTAGCAAACGTAACGAAGTGACGACCACGGCGGACAGAGCCCTCACACCGACGTCTTCTCAGACGCCGGCGCAATCGATTCCACTGCGCGGCCGCGGCGTGGGGCGCGGACCGCGGAGGGGTCGCTCCGCGGGCCGCGGGTATTTAAATGGCCCGCTACCGGGCTAGAACCCAGGTCCCTTCGAGCAGCCGTAGCGTGCGGACCTCCGTGTCGGCGCGTTTCCAGGAGCTCAGTCCGTCAGTTCACCTGATGATGGCGACATTTATGATCGCCGAAATATTGTGCCCGTTGGACACTATAGACCGGCAGTACACCCGTGGATATTTTGATCATCCAGACTGTTGCCCCTGTAACTACTGAAAAGGCTGCTGCCCCTCTTCAGGAACCACACGTTTGTCTGGCCTCTCCAAAGATACCCCTCCGCTGTGGTTGCACCTTTTTTGCATCGTTGAGGCACGCAAGCCACCCCATCTCGACAATGTCTGTGGTTCATGGGGGTGCATTGTATGATTGTTAAATACGGTATCGAATAGTAGAGGTCGGTAGTGGAGGCAAATGTGAAAATCCGCCTCTGGCCGGAATACAAATAAATGCGAGAGAAACTGGAATAATGGACATTCATAGTGCGCGATTAGCTGATGCTTTGGGCTGCATGAGAAACGTGTCTGGATAGTCGCCTTCCGTAATAAAACGAAGACACAAACTACCCGAGCAATAATAAAAGACACAAAAAACGCTTAAAATTTCAACAAAGTCATTCTATTTAATTCAGTGTCCTGAAACAGATGAAAAGCCAAAAAGTTTGTAATGTATTGTATACAGAACTCAATGTCGAATCGTTGATGTGGTCTTCAGTCCGCAGACTGGTTTGATGCAGCTCTCTACGCTACCCTGTCATGTGCAAGTCTCTTCATCTGAGAATAAGTTAGGCAACCTACATCCTTTTGAATCTGCTTACTATATTCGTCCCTGGTCTGCCTCTACGATTTTTTACCCCACAAATGTCCCTTTAAGGCTATGTTAACGATTTCTTGATGTCTCAGACCGAGCGAGGTGGCGCAGTGGTAACACATTGGACTCGCATTCTGGAGGATGGTGGTTCAAATCCACCTTCGGCCAACCAGATTTAGGTTTTCCGTGATTTCCCTAAATCACTTTGCAAGGGCATGGCCGATTTCCTTCCCCATCCTTAACCAAAACTTCCAGCGTTAGCTCCGTCTCTAATGACCACGATGTCGCCGGGACGTTAAACCCTAAGGTTACTTCCTTCCGATGTCGCAGAATGTGTCCCACCAATTTATCCCTTCTCTTATTCAGAAACTTCTTTTTCCCCCAATTCGGTTAAGCAACTCCTCGTTACTTACGTGATCTACCCAATCTAATTTTCATCATTTGTTGTAGCACATTTCCTTTTCGTCCACGTTTCACTCCCATACAATGCTACACTACACTACACACAAATGCTTTCAGGAAGGACATCCTAAAATTTAAACGAATATTTGATGTCAACAAATTTCGCTTCTTCAGAAACTCTTTTCTTCCCATAGCTATTCTGTATTTTATATCTTCTTTACTTCGTCCATCAGAAGTTGCTACCCAAATAACAAAACTCATGTACTACCTTTATTGTCTCATTACCTTTCTGACGCTATATTGCATTATCATTGTTTTACACTTCTTGATGTTCATCTTATACCTTTTTTTACAAAACACTGCCCATTCCATTCAGTTGCTCTTCCAGATCGTTGGCTTTCTCTGATAGAATTACTATGTCATCGGGAAATCGCATAGTTTATTTTTCTTCTCCCTGAACTTTAATTCCTTCTCAAAATTTGTCCTTGCATTCCTTCACTGCTTGCTCAATATACAAATTGAACAACATTGCGGAAAGACTACAACCCTGTCTTACTCCCTTCCCAATCCCTGCGTCCCTTTCATGCCCTTCGACTCTAATAACCGCTGTCTGGTTTTTGTACAAGTTGTAAATAACCTTCCGTTTCCTATATTTTACCCTTGCTGCTTCAGAATTTGAAAGAGTGTGAAACTTCCTGGCAGGATAAAATTGTGTGCCGGAACCGGGACTCGAACCTGGGACCTTTGCTTATTGCGGGGTGCAGTGAGTCGTGTCGGGATAGCTCAGTGGGAGAGCGCTTGCCCGCGATCGGCAAAGGTCCCAGGTTCGAGTCCCGATTCCGGCACACAATTTTAATCTGCCAGGAAGTTTCATATCAGCGCACACTCCGCAACCAGAGTGGAAGTTTCATTTTTGAAGGAGTGTATTCCAATCGACATTGTCAAAAGCTTTCTCCAAATCTACATTTGCTAAAAACGTAGTTTTGCCTTTCTTTAAGCCGTCGGCACACGGAGTGTGTATCTGAACGAGTGTGGGCAACGTGGCGAGTTTCTGACGCCACATGCTGCGAACCGCACGTTGTCGAGGCTTTCCCGACGTGTCGGTCAGTATCGAGCATGCCAGATATTCTCTGCGAGCGTCTGAACCATCACCAGTAAGGTGGGACAACGCCACGGACGTCACACCACGTGGCTAACAGGGGAGGGGGCAGCTCTTTTCGTTAGAAAGGCGAAGACGCCATAATGGCCGTTGTATTACATGGGTTTTATGTTTATAACTAAGGTCTTATGAATGTATGACATTTCAAAGCAAGTAAAAGTAACTGAGTAAATCGAGAATTCCCGAAAATCGGTCGTAATCTATATCTATAAATGTGAATGTCTGTTCGGTGTACGTTTATCTCGTCTGAACCACAAAGAGCTAAAAATTTGTAAAGTCTCTAACGTCTACCCGGGGAAGGCTTTAGGCACGGTTTTATGTCGATCGGATAGCTATATATATCAATGTGAATGTCTGTTCGGTGTACGCTTATCACGTCCGAACGACAAGACGCAGAGACTTAAACATTTGTACACTTACTAATTTATACCTGAGGAAGGTTTTATGCACGGTTTTATTGCGATCTGAAATATATTTAGTAATTTGAAGAAGATATCAGGAAATGCGGAACAATAATCACTCTTTGAAAATTATATTTACTCTTTGAAAATGGTTTTATTTGTTGCATTACAACTGTACACATATTGACGGTAGCAAAGAGAGTAGTTACCCGTTCCTCGTACTTTGATGCTGATATCAATGTTGAAGAAGCTCTGTAAAGGCATAGTAAACTCTTTGCTTTTCGCAGTAATGTACTTTTTATTTTATTTTTTTTATTTTATTTTTTTTTATTTTTTTTTTTTTTTTTTACGAAACTCAAGTGTTAAAATTTTAAAGTCATTTTTGTTTTTGCCGATTCCAGCGCCATCGTACAAAAGTTACATTTTTTTCGCGTACACTTTAAATTTGTAATAAGAATAGAGGTTCCTATTTAAGGTTCCAAGCTCAAGCACCCCTCCTCCCGCCCCAGAAATTGGTACTTTGGGTGGAGCTGTATTAATGGTTGCCCCACTTCAATCTGAATAACTTCGTGGAAATTCTTTCAGCAGTCAGTCGTAAAAATATATTTATTTATCCCCAAATGTTTTAAGTGTTTAAATTGTTTTTAAGCATTGATAATGACCACACAGTGTTCGAAATCTAGATTTGCGAATAAATAAAAATATTTTTTACGAGTGATTGCTGAAAGAATTTCCACCAATAAAATACAGTCGTGGAGCACAGATTCCACCATGGAATCAAGCCTGAGTGGATAACTTCTATAACAATATTTTTTTCACCCGATTCGTATTTTTTCAAATACTCCGAAACACAGTTTTACACCGTGTAAGTCCAACAAAAAACGTACCAAATTTAGCTATCGGCTTATGAGTAGATCATCCACAAAGCTTAATCGTCGACACCCTCATGACCAATTGGTATTCTCACAGCTACACGAATACTTGGAAAGCTACATTATAGTACTTGTTGGAGAGTACATGATACCAAACGGAGCGAGGAAAATAATAATAATAATAAAGCAGTGCCTATATGCCTACGTGCGAGCCTTAATTTTTATTACCTTTGTGGTTCTTACGCAAAATGTAAATTCAGAGCAGTAGAATCTTACTGCAGTCAGCTTCAGATATGGCCTTCTAAAATTACCCCTATACAATTTCTCGAAAGGAATATTACATTTTCTGACGAATCATTAAATGCTGAACTACCAGGTCTGTTTTTTAAGTAAGTACCGTTTTGAAATTATTAAGACATGCCAAGATATCTCAATAACTTTATTTTTACATGAGAGCCTGTACCTTAAACTACTTTTGTACCTAATTTTCGTCATTATTGAGGAACTTGTTGTACCAGTTTTTGAATACCCCCTGCCGCGGTGGAGTAGCCGAGCGGTCTAAAGCGTCTCGCTGCAGAGCGCGCGGTTGCTCGCCGTGGAGGTTCGAGTCCTCCATGGGGCATGGGTGTATGTGTTGTCCTCAGGTTTGTTTACCTAGGTTTAAGTAGTTTGTAATCTACGGACTGATGACCACGCAGTTTAGTCCGATAGATTTACAAACATTTGAACATTTGAATACCCCCTCCTAGAACTCTACCCCTGACTTGCTAACCACTGCATGACAACTGTTTTGACTTCGTCATCGTCTTGACGACCACGAAGGTGTTTCTTCATGTGCAGGAACAGGCGGTAGTCATCTTACTGTAAGACATTGCACATTTCAGAACAAACGACGTGGCTAATTGAGCAAGGGCATCGTTTTGCTGCAAGACGATGCCCGTCCGTATGCGGCTAATTAGACCACAGAGATCTCATCACATCTTTTCGATGGGAAACTCTAGATGAGCGGTCGGCAACAGGGAGGGAGGCCAAAAACTGGAGCGCTAACAATATTTTGAAACTATAAGTTACTTACTCAAATTATTTAAAAAAAAAAAAAAAAAAAAAAAAAAAAAAAAAAAAAAAAAAAAAAAAAAAACCTTTTTTCTGTGGATAAGAATTCGTATGAGAGCCACCGTTATAATTTTGGCCCACTTTAGGTTACGGTAGGAGGACACTTCTGAGGACACTGAAGACGTTGTTAAAGACGGCTTCTAAGAACTAGATCAACTGTGGGATGAGTTGTCCTCTTATGATACGGAATTAATCACAGGTGATTTTAATGCGAAGATAGGGGAGGAGGAAGTATTCCGGTCCACATGGGAAGGAAATTTTGCATAACATTTCGAATGATAATGGGACAAGGGTGGTTAATTTTGCGGTTTCAAAGATATGATTGTTGAGAGAACGTATTTCAAAAGGAAAGACATTCATAAAGTTACTTGGGTCTTCCCAGATGGACACATCCGAAAGGAAATAGATCATGTTCTTGTCGATCGTAGATGGCACGTATTGGAAATGTTTGGACTTTCAGGGGAGCAGATTGCGATTCTGATCATTTTCAAGTAGTTGCGAAAGGCCACCAACGGCTATCAACAGCAATATCTAGCTGTCACAACAGAGGACTCATTAGATTCGACAATGACAAACTAAATCATGAAAACATTAGAAGGAAGTACATGATAGAAATTTCAAATAACTTTGATGCTCTCGGCACACACGAAAATCAGGACGATGATATAAACGAACAGTGGATCACTGTTTGGAATAATAATCAGAAAGGCAGCGAGCGCTACAACAGGTACAATTAAGAAGATTAGGAGGAAACCATGGGTTGATGAGGAATGCACGAAATTCGTGAAGGGGAAAGGAGAAAAGCGCGATTAGTTTTGGGATAGAATGGGAGACATTAAACGAAAGGAGTTCTTAAACAGAAGCAGGGAAATTGGTCGTCGGTTAAGGGCAAAGAAGACGTATTATTTGAACAATCAAATTAAATAAATAGAAACTAACAGTAAAACAAAAAAATCTAAGACATGAAGATAGACATAAATGGTTATTGAAAGAGGTTTTAGACTGTGACAAATGAGGAGAGGGCGGGGACATAGTGACAGACCCAAGTGCAAATTATTGATAAAGGAGGGGAAGGAAGAAGGATTAGAAAAGCAAGGATTGACAGTGGCTGCATTAGGGCATAGAAATTAAACAATGGCGACACGTAAAAATGTAAGCCGGACCGGGAATCGAACCCGCTTCTCCCGCTTCGGACTACTGGTCGCCTTAACCGCATTTTGGCCCACTAAAAGTGGGCTTTTGCGATCGTCTTTTGACAGCTCGAACTTTAAATGAAAATAACAGCTTAACTATTCATCTGGCACGAAAATTGAATAACCGAATTTGTAGAGGAGAAAATTCTCTACAACTTTGCTCTCTTATGTTTTCTGTTTTCATATCTCGTAGTGTTTCAAAGATATTTGCAAAAATAACGGCGATTTTGGGATGTCTGTCCGTAACGTGTTCTCTGTTTTTAAGACGAACCGTTCAACCGATCAGCACCAAATTTTACAGACATGATTGTAGGCCGCCAGACACCAGAACCTCCCTTTTTCAAATTTTTCGGACAAAAAATACGGTAGTAAAACAAAAAAAGCCGTTTATAATATAATTGTAATTGCAAACGAACCGTTCATCTGACACAGAAATTGAATAACATAATTGGTAGAGGAGACAATTCTCTACAACTTAGCTCCCTTGTGGGTTTTTTTTCATATCTCGTATCGTTTGAGACATATTAACGGAGATTTGACACCCTCCATTGCATTAACGAAAACCAGCCGTTCGGAGATGTCACGTGACAATTCTTGCGTATTAGATGATTTTCTTATTGTAACTTACACGTTGTCATTTCAAAGCAACGGCACACTGAGGAATTAACAACACACATCTTTGTACGATAAATGATAATGTCTACAAATGCCGTATAACATCAGTTAACAACGGCCATCCATAGTATGAGATTATATAACTCGTGTTTTTATTTATAGTCGTAGCGTAGTGGGCAAGGTGCTTGACTGTGACGCGAAATGTCGGTGGTTCGAATACCGCCACTACCTCAATTTTTTTTTATTTTTTTTATTTTTTTATTTTTATTTATTTATTTTTTTTTTTACTAGAAGGGTTTCAGACACTCTTATTACTTATTTTATTATTATTGAAATTATTATTTTGGTGCAAATTGAAACTTCCAGGCAGATTAAAATTGTGTGCCGGAACCGGAATTCGAACCTGGGACCTTAGCAGGAGAGCTTCGGTGAACTTTGGAAAGTAGGAGGCGAGGTACTGGCGGAAGTAAAGTTGTGGGGCGGCATCGTGAGTCATGTCGGGATAGCACAGTCGGTAGTGCGCTCGCCCGCGAAAGGCAAAGGTCCCAGGTTCGATTGCCGCTTCCGGCACACAATTTTAATCTGCCAGGAAGTTTCATATCAGGGCACACTCCGCTGCAGAGTGAAAGTTTCATTTTGGTCCAAAATGTTTGCAAAAACTTATAAAACCACAAATCTAAAGTGGGCCGTAAAACACGCCGTCTTTGCGCGTAAATACTTATTATATTGGCGTGGTGTCTGTTCTTTCGGACATGTCTGAATGAACAGACACCACATCAATATAAAAAGAAGAATGTGACACCGTACCTCACAAACGGCTTTTAATCAAATTGCGTGGTTATGGTATATCGTCCCAAATTTGCGATTGGATAGGGGATTTCCTGTCAGAGAGGACACGGTACGTAGTAATCGATGGTAAGGCTGCCGTCCGCGGTGGCCGAGGGAACTGAGGCGCTCCAGTCACGGTCTGCACGGCCACTGCGGTCGCGGGTTCGCATCCCCCCTCGGTAGTTTGTAAGTTTAGGGACTGATGACCCCGTAGTTAAGTCCCCCAGACTTTACAAACATTTGATTTTGGCGATCGGATAACTGATATATATATATATATATATATATATATATATATATATATATATATATATATATATAATCTCTCTCTGTGTGTGTGTATGTGTGAATGTCCGTTCCGTGTACGCTTTCGCGTCCGAACGACAAGACGCATAGACTTAAATATTTGTACAGTTATTAATTTATATCTGAGGAAGGTTCTAGGCACGGATCTGATAGATATTTAGTAATTTGAAGAATTGATGCGGAACAATAATTACTCTGAAAGTTATATATACTCTTTGAAAATGGTTTTATTGGTTGCATTGTTGCTTGAGGCCTGATAATGATAAAAGGGTTGAGTATATTCGGATGGAAAGTTATCGGTGTATATAAACTTCTACGTGTGTGTGTGTGTGTGTGTGTGTGTGTGTGTGTGTGCAGCGAAATCTACAGATTGCAAACGAATGGATGTACACCATAGCAGTTCCATGCCGATAGCTATAATTGGGTGGAAGATATGATGGTTGAAAGGAGTCAAATTATTTAAAAAAATCGTACTGAAGGCCAGCGATGACGTTTGCGACTCTATAGCAAGGAGGTTACACACAGTGAAACGTGATGCCACAGACGATATCTTTGATCTATGCGTGCTACAATGTCTTCAGCTCTTTCTCTGTAAGGATAAGCATACGAATAAGGAAATATAAGAATAAATAAATAGCACACTACTGAAAGATAGCTTATCTCTCATAATCAAACAACACGCGAGCGGATCCGCGGGTTTAAGCTAGTTTACTAATAAGAGCTCTGATCGAAAAACGAGCCTCTTTACGTATTAAATTTAAAATACGGTACAAATTGGCTTTCGGAGGGGATAAAACTGGGACGCACCTCCCCTACGAAGGGGAATTTTTCTGTTTCTTATTACTACACCCTATATGAGTATTTCCCCAAAGTTTCTAAACTTTATAAATTTTTCTCACATTTGCTGATTTTCTTCCTCATATGAACTGGACTATTAGGTATTACTACAGTTGGCTACAAAGAAATAGATACAATGTTGCTCCACCCCACTCATTTCTTTCCTATTTTGAAACATTTTCACTTTCATTCAGGGTGTCCAGAAAAAGGTTCCTGATTTCAAAATTAAATATCTCGAAAACAAAGATCGATAGAGGAATGCAGTAAATGGTTTGTTTATTGTGAAAGACGTAAGATGTTTATACAGCAGTTTGAAATAATAGTTACAAAAGCTGCTAACAGATGGCGCTGTAATCGCCAAACGTAATTCCTAGTATAAATAGTGATCCGAAGCCCAGAGCGATCAGTTCCACTATTGAAACGTGAAAGGGAGTTAGTGTACCGAAGGAAGAGATTAAAACCATGTACTCCATTGAACAACGCGTATTTCTGGTGCTAGAGTACCACAGGTTAGACGAGAGTCCTACGGCAACAAGGCGAAGTTTCCAAGCAGCATTTAATGTTCCGAAAGGACCCAATACGAAAACCATTCTTACGCTCTTCGCAAAATTTCGACAAACAGGCAGCGTAACTGATGATCTAGTAGGGCATGTTGGCCGCAAGCAAACCGAAGTTACGCCTGAAAATATCGCCTCAGTTTCTGGAATTATTTAGCAAAATCCAATGTCATCCGTCCGTAGAATTACATCTGAGACTGGTTTGAAGCGTTCCAGCACGCAGAAAATACTGAGAAAGAGCCTACACATTCAAAATTCAAACTCACCAGGCCATAACCGTACGAGATGTGCAACAAAGGGTTGCTTTTGATAATCAGATGCTCACAATGATTGATAGTGAAGGATTTGATGTTGGTTGCATCTGGTTTACAGATAAAGGACACTTCCACCTGAATGGATACCTGAATAAACAAAACTGGCGATTTTGGGGTTCCGAAAAGCCATATTGGTGTGAAGCGAAACCCCTGTATTCTCCTAAAGTTACTGTATGGGCTGCAGTATGCAGCAGAGGCATTATTGGCCTTTTTTTTCATTCGAGAAACGGTCACTGGTGCACGTTACGTTGCAATTTTGGGAAAATTTGTCGTCACTCAGCAAGCGTTAGAGGATCGAGCAGGTACTAAATGGTTTATGCAAGATGGAGCCCGACCACATCGGACCGAACAAGTGTTTCGCTTTCTTGAGGAATACGTCGGGAATCGAGTCATTGCTTTGGAATATCCCAAATGTACTGGTGCAGGCATGGATTGGCCTCCATTTTCGGCGTATTTGACTCCCTGTGACTTTTTTTTTTTTTTTTTTTTTTTTTTTTTTTTTTTTTTTTTTGTGGGGCACAGCGAAAGACATGGTCTACACGAAGCAAGCATGCCGCCACGCTGGACGAGCTTGAATCGGCGATCTCTGTGGCATGTGGATCCATTTCCGTTGAGACACTACGAAATGTGATGGCGAATTTCATTCTCCGTTTGCGCCACCTCTGTAGTGCCAATGGTGGACATTTTGAAAACATTGTGATGTGATTGTTTGCAAAGAGTGTTTTCATACGACTATTTCACTTATGTATGCTGATATGAGCTGTATAGCGTATAGCGCCATCTGTTAGCAGCTTTTGTAACTATTATTTCAAACTTCCGTATAAACTTCTTACAGCTTTCACAATAAACATACCGTTTACTGCTTTCCTCTATCGATCTTTGTTTTCGAGATATTTAATTTTGGAATCAGGGAGCCCTTTTCTAGACACCCCGTACTTGCCAGGCTCCATTGTTTCAACACACGAGCACGAACAGTTTCATAAGATGTTAAAAGTTCCAAACGTCTTACCTCACCACTTATTTGACTGCCCGCTGCTACCGACTGCTTTTCCAGTGCAGATCCTGCTGTCTTGCTGTTGACTCCTTAACACCATCGGACTGGGCCACTGAATTCTCCAGTCAGACCAGTCTTTTTTTCCTCAATTTTTTTCCTTCCTTTCGTATCTGCTGCTTTCAGAAACAGCTCTGAACACCCCTAAACTCTCTCCCACAATAACGTTAATGACGTGAGTGTAGAAAATATTCCACCTCCCACCTGAAACAGAAGTTTTTTTATATTATTTATTTCAGGCCGCGAGCGATGTATCTGCAACGAGGCCGCTTAACTCTTTCAGTCAGACTTTTACAATAGGAACATAATTAGCAATGTCTGTTCACACTTGTACAGTAGGAACATAATTATCAATGTCTGTTCATTGAAGCAACTGTTACAACTGAAATATCACAGACAACAGAGGAAACATATTATATGTATTCAGGCTGTGAAGGACTGAGGTTGTCACTAACGCTAACCACCATGACTATAGCTATAACTAATACTAGGATGATTGTGAACGTTATTTATTAGACGAACCATCATTACAAACGTACAAAACTAATAAAAATAAATTACTTTTTATGAAAATCTGCAAAACATGTTTTATCTTTGCGTAAGTAAAGAGGCACTTTACATGTACTACACTGCCATACAGTACGCACGGGAGATATTTTAGTGGTACAATTGCAGCATCTTCTTGATGTGCTTCCTTCATGTTGATGGCGACTGGATTCTAGACGGCCGGCCGCGGTGGCCGAGGGGATTGAGGCGCTCCAGTCACGATCCGCACGGCCACTACGGTCGGGGGTTCGAATCCCCCCTCGGGCATGGATATTTGTGCCGTCTTTAGTTGTAAGTAGTTCATAAGTAGTTTGTAAGTTTAGGGACTGATGACCCCGTAGTTAAGTCCCATAGACTCTACAAACATTGGAACATTGGAACATTGGATTCTAGACGAATTTCGTGCGGGACTGTAGGTTTGTGGCGTTTTATAAATGCAGGTCCTGGAGATGAGGCCGCGGAATTACGGCTGCTGTTCACTGAATCCGGCCTGTGTATGTCTCTGACGTATGCTGGTTCCAGTAGACCCCGATATACTTCTCTCCGGAAGTCTTTCAGAATCAGCTTGTCGAGGTCTGGGCGTGAAGAGGACTGCGTTGTACCCGTTTAATTGATGTTTTTATCAGACACTCGAGACAAGGTACGTTGGCGCTATATTCAATGCAACTGGTTGCACTGACATTCATGCAATGTACCCGGAATCTGCCATTTGGTTTGAAGCACAGTCCAAACGGACATACTAATTCAACCGTTTATCGCTAGATGGCGTGGAATACAAGTACCGTGATCGAAAAGAGGTGGTTAGTAACACTAACCACCAAGACTGAAAGAGTTAAGCCAGCGAGCCTAAATTTCACACAGTGGCTACACAAGTTACTGCGCTCTTTGCGACAACTTCTGTAAACTTAATTTTGTGTTAAAAAACACATTTGCTTTCGTTTTAGAATGTTTCCAAATATGTACATTCATGGGCCCCAGCCGTACATTGATACCGGTGAAAGTCATTTTCCAATAGCTGTTATTGTTCCAGAGATATTTTGGGTGGACAAGATAGCAGGGACCCCCTATATATATATATATATAGTTCGTAAAGTTCAGACTTGCAGCCAAAGCCATTAATTTCCACTTTCAACAATTACAGAGAAAACAGTAGTTGAAGTTTTGCAAGCGCTTATAAATATATATTAGTCTGCCAATTACTGCCCCTGTCGGCGCAGCTCATTTGGTAGTTAATTAAAGTACGACTAGATCACAAGTAGCTGCGCTTATTTATTGGCAACCGGTTTCGGTTCTACAGGACCATCTTCAGGCCTTTGGCACCTTGTTGGTGGACGGTGGCACAGCAACTTACGATCAGGACTATCGTATTTAATTATTTAAAATTTTAAGATAATTGTTTCCAAAAAAATGCTTTCAAAAATTACTCATTTGGTAGCTTTGTAGCAGTCTTGTGTAGTTCGTGAACGAACTAGTTCGGAAAAGCGCTCCCACAGGCGAACTACGCGGACTAGTTCGCAGATCCCTCGCCTCTTAGTTCGTCCGCTCCTTTTCCGAAGACTGACGGGGAACAGCGAGAGGACGCGAGAGCGCGCAGAATCGCGTGATTCCCTTCTGCCAGTTGCCGTCATTTCGAGCTGAGATGCAGCTCAGCTGTAGTTTTAGTAGCGGTAGCCAAAGCCAAAACGAGCGGACGAACTAAAGAGAGCGACCTATTTCGCGGCCGAGCTGCGAACTAAAAGGAGAGCTACCGGTCGCAAACTAAAATATGCGGGATAGGTCGCGAACTATAATATGCGTGATAGGTCGTGAACTAAAATATGCGGGATAGGTCGCGAAATAAAACATGCATGATAGGTCGCGAATTAAAATATGCGCGATAGGTCGCGAACTAAAATATGTGCGATAGGTCGCGAAAAGAATTAAAAATTACGTGTTTGCCTTCTGCTGATGAGAGCCATTTCGAGGTGAGCATCTGCCTGCTAGATTACATAGTTCAGTGCTACAAAATTTCTGCTTTGAAGTATTCTGCACTCTGCAATATCTGACTAATAAATTCCATAATGCCAAGATATAGAGATAATTCTAAACTTAAGCGCGAGAAATTATCCACGAACTGTTTGTTTTGGTTTGCGTGATATCGTTAGCGGCTCAAGCAGCAAGCGCATGAAGCAGCTAGGTGGGGGAACTTCTCCCTCCACCTGCATACGCAGACCACGCCGCTCAACCGTCACTGGAAACCAACGAACTAAAAGAACGAACTAATTCGCGGCAGAGCCACGAACTAAAGTGAGCACTCCAGATCGCGAACTATTATGCGCAAGTCTACTTTGTAGGTTGTCAAACTAGTAAACGTAAGTCCTGTAGTTCGAATCTTCCTGTAACCTTACATTATTTTTTTCGTTGTATTCGATTTCTTCAGCCATTTAAATATAAATTTCATTAAATGTATGGTAATTAACACAGATCTGATGCTTGTAAAATACTTACATGTTTTATCCATTGCAGCAACTGTGTTAAGTTAGATTGGAAAAGTAAACAGGCACCAGTTGCAAAGTTCCAGATTTATATACAACCGGTTTGCAGCAATTATTGCCCTTCTTCAGGTATCTATACAGGAAACTGTTAAGAATGATATACCAATACAAATGTTACATGAAATTCGTAGTACAATCACAGGATTAAAAGGGGAAGAAGTACACTATACATGAAGCTTTCTCGAAAAGTGACAAAATGTGAAATATTAATACGCTATTTTGGTGCATATTTATAAAATAAGGAACTGTACAAAGTATTAAGTTCATATCAACGAAGAATTTTTAGGCACATACATAAATTGTGCCCTATAAGTTTGCAAAGAGAATTTTGTAATCAGACCGAACATCAAGTGCAGAGAATATGCTAGATCTCGTAACTAAGTTGTGGATACATACATATTTAGATAAACTATATAGTTTGCATAAAGAGAAAAGGGGGAATAAAGTTACTGGATGTAAGGGTCATATAATACAGTATTCTTAAGAGAAAACGACGCTTTGAGTATGCAAAGCCAGCGTACTAACTGCCCAATAGAATCATAAACTGGTTTACTAACCGCCTAGTAGGGTCACATACTACTGTATAAAGTAAAGGATTATAATATCAAAGACCATGGCAACATAGAATGAAATATGTCGGTGTTAACATCTAACTGTCTGGAACAATAAATTTAAAGAATTTAACCTGAAAATCAGCAAGACCAGGACGGTTGACATGATCATAAGCAGAGAGGGAACAAGTTCAAACATCTACTTGGAGGGAACAAAAATTAAATTAGTTTCCCACTTTCAGTACCTTGGAAGTATTTTCTCCAAGGACGACACCATCCAGCAAGAAATCCTCAACAGAACACAAAAAGCATCAAATTTCTACATGCAAGTTCAGAATCTACTCTGGGACAAAAAAGTACCCCAGGCAGCAAAGTTAACTTTGTATAACACTTACTTCACTCCAATCTTTATATATGGCATGGAAACATGTACATTGTTAAAAAAGGATAACAGCAGAATCCAAGCAACAGAAATGAGTTTTATCAGGACTATGAATCAAAGTACCGGGAGAGACAAAATCAGAAATGAAGTACACAGGGAAACAGCTGGTATCAGGGTCCCTATTGCGAACATCTCTTGGAAACGAAGGCAGCGGTGGTTTGGTCATGTAATGAGAATAGACAGCACAAAAATAGCTAAAAACACTTCAGAATGGAAGTGGAAGGAAGAAGACCAAGAGGAAGGCCAAGGAGACGATGGATAGAGGCAGTTAAATCAGACTTAGAGAAGAACGGCTTTAACTGGGATGATGTCCGACACCAAATGTTGTATCAAGATCGGATGAGATGGAGAGCGCTTGTTAGCCACACCCGGGAAACTGGAGATGGAAAATGATGATGATGATGAACAGCGAACATAGAAATAGGAAAGTTAGTAGGGAGGAAGCTGACGCAATAAAGTATCTATCATAGCATACCAAATATAAAGTAGTTAACTATATGTAGCTTAAGAAGATCTATGAAAAGATACCTGGCAGGGGTAATAATAAGATTATAGATGGGTTATACTTGAAGGTAAGGTATGGGGGAAGTGTTGGTTTGGGACGAAGAGAAGAATGTAATTCTAATGCACCTAAATTGCCATCATCTATGGTAGAGGGTAATTATATATTAATGTTTAATTATAGATCCATAGAGGTAAATTTACTCTAACAAGAAAGTACTTGGGCTCGAAGAAACATATCCTTATGAACGTTTGCTTACAGGATCTCTACGTACACCTCAAAGTGCTGGTGAGTGTCGATTTTATGCAAAACTTTGCAATCATGCTCTACACAGCACTGTAGATGTAACTGTAAACATCATTGCGTAATGCAGATATCTTAACTATAACTTATGTAATAATCATCGTACATGTTCTCTAGCGTATTGTCACCAAAAGCCGTGATTATAGTTGCAACTTTAACCTTCTTCTCGGAAGACTGTTGGTATTCACTGCCACTGCTTCCATCGCCTCTTCCCGCACTTACCGTAGCACTACCGCCTGCAATGAGTTCTTCATCATTATCATCCCTGTTATCTTTTTATGTGTTAGTGTTACAACAGTATCTAACTTATGCTCATTTTTTTGTACCATAACAGATACGAGAAAGCATGCGAATGATTCATCTTCTACACTAATACCATCTTCACGAAGAAGGGTTCTTCGTAACTTCATTTCAACTAATCGCAATACATTATCAGGATTGATTATCAATCGCCGCCCCATCTGACGCTTCACCACACAAATAACGTCACAAAACGCAACTTCGGAGGCACACTGCACCGTCCCTACTGGCGAACCGACAGGTCAAAGTGCAATGCGGCAAGGCACACGCAGAGGCCTCTAACGGACGACTGCAGAGTTTTGCAGATGCGGGAGTATCACTAGTGCAATAAGGGACCTTAACATTATCTCTCATACGATTTTGGTGTATATGTGTTTGTTCGAGCCCAAGTACTTTCCTTGGAAGAGGGGTTTGTGGTAAGTTACTTACAAACTGAATCATGAGGTTTGTATTGGATAAATTATTTATACAACTTAGCTTTCTCCAAAACAAATCTAAGGACAACACACTGACACACACACACACACACACACACACACACACACACACACACAGAAACACACACACACACACACACACACACACACACACACATGCCCCAGGAGGACTCAAACTTCGAACGGTGAGGAACTTCGCGCTCCACAGCAAGGCGCCTTAGACCGCTCGGCTACTCCACCGCAGCAATACGTTTAGTAAATACAAGATAAATTTATAGAAATTTTTTGAAAGCAGTTGTTACAACACATTAACAACAGCTGCAAATCCATGGCGATGATTGTTCGTTACAACACTTACTGTTCACTATATGTTTCGCAGATCGTTGAGACGAAGTACTTGCATTAAAATCAACACAAATATTTTCACAGCGGCATTTTCGTTGTTATTGAAAACCTCGGCTTACTGTCGTACCTCGAAATCTATATCTATAAATGTGAATGTCTGTTCGGTGTACGTTTATCACGTCTGAACCACAAGACATAAAGAGCTAAAAAAATTTGTGCAGTTACTAATGTCTACCCGGGGAAGGCTTTAGACACGGTTTTATGGCGATCGGATAGCTATTTATCTATATATATTAATGTGAATGTTTGTTCGGTGTACGCTTATCACGTCCGAATGATAAGAGGCAGAGACTTAAATATTTGTACAGTTACTAATTCATACCTGAGGAAGGTTTTAGGGGCGTTTTTATAGCGATCTGATAGATATTTAGTAATTTCAAGAATATAACGCGAGTTATCGGTGTATATAAAATTCTACGTGTGTTTGTGTTAGTAATATTTCGCTCTGCAGCGAAAACTACAGAACGCAAACGAATGATCTGTGTGTAATTGTTGTCCGAAGTGTTCCGTTGTACACCATAGCAGTTCCACACCGACAGCTATAAGGGGGTGGAAGATATGGTGGTTGAAAGTCGTCAAATTATTAAAAAAAATTCGGACTGAAAGCCAGCGATGACGTTTCCGACTCTATAGCAAGGAGGTTACATACAGAGAAACGTGATTCCACACACCATATCTTTGGTCTACGCATATCTTTGGTCTTCAGCTCTTTCTCTGTAAGGATAAGCACGCGAATAAGGAAATATAAGAATAAATAAAGCATTAAAAATTTATTTTAATACATCTCTTTAAAAAATTCGATTTGACGTTTTGTGCATTACATCAAGTGAAGGATCTATGATGATATTACAATCGTTATTGTTGAATTTCGTGATAGGATTATTCGAAACGAGTGCATTTTTACGTGCGATTTGATCTACACTACTGAAAAACAGATTATCTGTCGTAATCAACCAACAGTCGAGTGGAGCCGCTGGTTTAAGCTAGTGGAACTATACTACTGACAGGTTCCTGATATTTCACATCCGCATTTTTAGGCAATACACTACTAAGCTTGTCAAATCGCAGCTTGTATAAAGTATGACGGAACTTGATGCACGTCCGCATTCAGTAGTCAATCTTTATCTAAAACGTGTAACTGTAAAGAGGTAATGTTCTCTAGTGGGTGTGGCATACCAGCTGTGAGCCGATACCCCAAATAACATGTCGGACGCCAGTTCAATTAGCCTCAAACATGGTGGGCCTATCGCCACTCTATGACATCTTTGGCTTAAGCCTTTCTTAATATTGGTATAACAAAGGCACACGAACGTTACACTTACGAAGGAAATGTTACAAAACGCTTACCTCCAATGCAAGCAGTTGCGTTCTCCGCGCAGAGTGACGGCAAACTGACAAGTCTGACAGGAACCTATCTGCTCTGTGGGAAGGGGAAGTACATGAGATTAGCAGTTCGGCAGCTGGTGCTCAGATCTTATTTGAGCTAGCAACATGAGGTGGAAAGGTTTCATCTTATCTACATCCCGGCTTAATTCCCTCGGAAAAAAAAGATCACCATTTCCGATATACATGAGAGTGGGGTCTACTCTCTCTAATTTTACGAAGTCGTAATATTTCGTCCGTTTCGGGGGTTGAAATAAATTCCACAACAAAGTTCAGCCGGCCGCGGTGGCCGATGGGACTGAGACGCTCCAGTCACGGTCTCCTCGGCCACTAAGGTAGGGGGTTCGAATCCCCGCTCGGGCATGGATATTTGTACCGTCCTTAGTGTTAGCTAGTTCATTTGTAATTATATATGCATTTTTGACGAATTACAGCGTTCAAATGAATGAAATAAATCGCAATTTGCGATGTTATGGCTTCACTGTATGAGGTTTAGATGGAATACCAAACTGTGGCGAATGAAAATTTGTGCCCGGCCGGGATTCGAACCCGGGATCTCATGCTCACTAGGCAGACGTGTTGACCACTCCGCCACCGAGGACACAGTGACCAGCCCGACTGCAGAGGACTCTTCCCTGCACGTATAGGAAAGAGACAGCATGGCGAATGGAGATTTGTGTGTGGCGGGAGACGTGCAGGGAAGAGTCCTCTGCAGTCGGGCTGGTCACTGTGTCCTCGGTGGCGGAGTGGTCAACACGTCTGTCTAGTAAGGAGGAGATGCCAGGTTCGAATCCCGGGCGGGCACAAATTTTCATTCGCTACACTTTGGTATTCCATCTAAACCGAATACATTGAAGCCGTAATATCGCAAATTGCGATATATTCCATTTAGTTCATAAGTAGTTTGTAAGTTTAGGGACTGATGACACCGTAGTTAAGTCCCATAAGCTATACAAACATTTGAATTCGGTGCCTTAACACATTGGGCTATCCAGACACAGCTTCCCTTCCAAAGAGATTCTCCAATTCTAGCCACCCTGCCCAATGATATGGGCTACGAGCAAGAGCAGTCCATGGGCAAGGGACTAGAAGTTTTTCAATGTTTCTATTTCGTAAATTTATGGCCGTTACTGTCAACTAATACTGTATGTTCATGCAGACACGGCCGAAAAGAACAGACACCATATCAATAATCTATATCTATAAATGTAAATGTCTGTTCGGTGTACGTTTATCACGTCTGAACCACAATCATAAAGAGCTAATGTCTACCCGGGGAAGGCTTTAGGCACGGTTTCATGACTATCGGATAGCTATTTATCTATATATATATTAATGTGAATGTCTGTTAGGTGTACCCTTATCACGTCCGAATGACAAGAGGCAGAGACTTAAATATTTGTACAGTTACTAATTTATACCTGAGGAATGTTTTAGACGCGGTTTTATAGCAATCTGATAGATATTTAGTAATTTGAAGAAAATAACGCGAAATGCGGAACAACAATTACTCTTTGAAAATTATATTTACTTAATATTCATAGAATATATGACATCAACTGCGATTGGGCAAAGCTGAAAATGTGTACCCAGCCGGGATTCGAACCCGAGTCTCCTGCTTTCTAGGCAGTTGCGCTGACCCCTACACCACTGGGGACACAGTGAAAACTGCAGGTGCAGAAGTGACGTCTGTTCCTTCGAAATAGACGCCACACACACACACACCCACCCACCCACCCACCCACCCACACACACACACACACACACACACACACATATATATATATCCGGTGACGGGCAATGATACTATCGTTAGTGGGGAGGGGTGGGCAAAGTTTGTAAGCCCTTACTCTTACGGGAATTAGTTCATAACTACGAGTTTGAGTACTGTGCACAGGGCGAAGCTGGGAATTTGTATGTGATGGGAGGCGTGCTTAGGTAGTCCTTGCAGGTGCGGTGATCACTGTGTCCCCAGTGGTGTAGGGGTCAGCGCAACTGCCTAGAAAGCAGGAGACCCAGGTTTAAGCTAGTAGTCAATATATGCGAGAAACTCCTTTTGTGCCCATATCTGTTGAGCACCTTTTCATTAGGTTTGTGATCAACCCATCTAATTATCATCATTCGTCTGTAGCACCACATTTCAAAAGCTTCTATTATCTTTTTGTCTGAACTCGATATCATCCAGGTTCACTCCCATACAATGCTACAATCCAGACAAATGTTTTCTGACGCCGGCCGCGGTGGCCGAGGGGACATTCGAGTGGCGGCCGCAGTGCGGGACGGACGCGTGGCGGCAGTGCTGGCGTTCGCGAAGTAAACAACGGCTGAGTCGCTGTGTTTAAGGTTAGTTCTAACCGCTTTGCTTAGCTAATTGTGGCTGTGTTTGAAACGAAAAAGCAGACAGAATGAGCACGATTAATATCTTGAGGAAAGATACGATCAAATTTACTTTCGACAGATGTCATGTAAGACCGAAAGCATATGAAGTGAAGCAATGGTTTATAGAAAAAGTACAGATTCATGAGAGTGACGTAATAGGTGTATATTTGTCCTTTGTAACAAATGCTGCGTTTGTGAAACTGAAAAGTCCTGAACTATGTTGTTCAATAGTAGATAAGTTTGGCGGTATCATAAAGTTCAATCATTCTGACGGTAGTGTGAGTGACGTTCCTGTCTGTCACGCTGGTTTAGGAATTCGGACGGTCCGCATTTTTGAACTTCCTTTTGAAATGCCGGACGAGGAAATCAACAAAGTTCTTCGGCCCTACGGCAGAATAATTTCCAACATCGCCGAAAAGTGGTCAGAGGCCCATATGTTTCCCGTGTTGAACGGCGTCCGACAAGTGAAGATAGAACTTTATAAGCACATACCCTCATACTTAAATGTGTGCGGCTATCGTGCTTTAATAATATATGACGGACAGCCCAGAACGTGCGCCCTGTGTAATTCCACGGAACACATCAGGAGCGAGTGCAGCAAGAGGCGCGTCCCGCAGCTGCCGGCTGCAGAGCCCGCCGTGCCCGGCCAGGCGGTCGGCCTCAGGCTGACGTACGCTGCCGCCACGCCGCGTACCCGCGCGGCCCCGCTGGCCAGGAGGAAGTGGCCGCCGCACCGGCCGAGCCAGTAAACAACACAGAGCCGAGCCACGTAGGGGAAGCAAAGACCAGCGACGCGAGCCCCCCAGCTGCGGAAAATCGTGACAAAGTTTGTGAAGCAGATGTCCTATCGAATGTGCAGGCGCCGACTTTTGCCAACACAGAAACTGGAAGTGGACGGCGCTCTTCGGTTATACAACATGAAGAGACAACGACTTCCGAAATATCCGCAATGGATTTCGAGGAAGCGTCAGGCAGTCAGACGCAGTCCACAGAAGGCCAAAGTGGAAATGGAAATGTAAACCAAAATCTGCAGAAGGACGGCACAGGGAAAGAACTCCAAATTACAAGTGCAATACAGAAAGATTTAAATACTGAGTTGAAAAATGGCAATCCAAAACGGATTCAAGATAAGGAACAAGTATCATCTGAGAGATCCTCGGCGGATTCTCAAGACAAATCACCTGACTCATCCAACGGAGGATCCCCAAAGCGAAGAAGGAACAAAAAGCGTAGGTTGGCTCACGAAGCCGCAGAAAAAATTGCCCCCCTTCTACAGGAAAAACTTAAAACTGTCAAAGAACGACAGAAGCAAAAAGACGTCTCACAGTCAGCACAGACTTCAAAGGCTCTCCCTCCAGGAAACAGAAGGGAAGAAACTGACGACAACACTGAAGTGGACAGAGACGAACCTTTGTTAAGTCCAGGCACTTCAGAGGCCCGATTAGATTGGACACAGGAGGCAGATGAAGAAATGGAAGATGCGTCTATACCAGAAGAAGATGACTTTTACTAACAGTTTGAAATGCAACATGTAGACAAACAGAAAGAAGATGGAGAAAATTAGAAACTTAGAACAAGAAATATAACTGTCCTCAACTATTAACCACTTTCTCGCATACTATTAATGGAACAAGATTATAACGTGACGACTCTGAATATAAACAAAATACAGAACGCAACTAAAATGGCCGCCCTTAAAGACTTTCTGTATCAGTATGACACAGATATAGCGCTATTGCAAGAGGTTCAAATCAAAGACCTATATATCTCTGGTTATAAAACACTTTTAAATGTAGCACCTGAGCACAACTGTGGAACAGCTATACTTGCAAAGGATGGAATTGAAGTAAACGACGTCTGCATTTTAGAATCGGGGAGGGGTATCAGGTGCAAAATGTTTAATACAAATGTAATAAATATTTATGCACCATCGGGCAACAATTTAAGAGCAGAAAGGGCCAGATTTTATAAAAGTGATATTCTCCATTTACTAAAAGACAACCCTGCAAATGTTTTAATAGGAGGTGACTGGAATTGCGTTTTAAATGAAAAGGACCAACGCCCAAATTTCAATAAATCTAGAGAACTTGAAGGTTTAGTAACAAATATGAAATGGAGAGATGCATGGGAAATCAAATACCCCACCCTTGTTAGGTTTACTTACATTACTAGTAGATCGCAGAGTAGAATTGACAGAATTTACGTCTCATCGAATTTCGAAAATAAAATAGCTGCAATCGAAGTTATACCCACTATATTCTCCGACCATCTTGCAGTCAAATGCAGCGTAAAGTTGGCAAAACAGAAAACGTACTGGGGTAGATCACTGTGGAAATTAAACACAAGTATGCTGTTAGAAAACGAGCTAAATCAACAAATAGACGACGCCTGGCAGGCCTCTTTAAGACAACGTCACAAATATAGGTCAACTGTCCAATGGTGGGTTACGGTTGCGAAGAAGAAATTGAGAGCTACTGTAATATCATACGGCAAAGAGAGAATGAGATGGACTAGGAATACAATGGAATTTTATTACTCCTGCTTACGAGAATTATATGGACAACCAATGACAGATGATATTTTAAGGCAAATAAATCGAACAAAAGCAAAACTAATAAATATGAAGAGTACACAGCTAGAGGGCTTGAAAATTAAATCCCATGAGCAAACTATTGTAGAAGGGGAAAACGCTTCAGTATATCACCTCATACGGCATGCACAATAGAGGAGACGAAATTTCATTGAACACCTGCGAGCGGAGGATAAAAAAATCTTGTCAAATCAAAAAGATATCCTGAATGAGGCATATCGATTCTACAACACTCTTTATAGTGAAAAGGAGATCGAAGAATCTGTGACAAGAGATTTTTTATTCACATCTGGACTTGCGGACGCAATAACGGAAGAGGACAATCGGAATCTGCAAGTAGCAATCAAGAAGATGTCCTAGATGTTATTAAGTCATCTCCGACTACAAAGTCACCAGGCCCTGACGGATTGCCCATAGAGTTTTATAACTCATATTGGCATATAATAGGGAACAAGTTCACTGAAATGATTAATGAAATTGTGAATGGGGAACCTGTCCCTCCAGATTTTAAACAAAGTATCACAGTGTTGATTCCAAAGGGTAGGAATACGGAAATAAAGGATATCAATAAAATGAGACCAATAAGTTTACTTAATTCAGACTACAAAATAATAGCCAGAGTAATTAAGGATAGGTTAACACCAATCCTAGAGAAGATCATTGGGTATCACCAAACGTGTCTTTCTGGACGCAGTATTTTTAAAACCGTAAGTGAATATAGGGATATAGTCTCCATTTTTTCGAACACTACTGAACATGGTGGCCTGGTTTTTATAGATTTCACAAAGGCCTTTGATAGGGTTAATCATGCCTACCTTTTTAGAACCTTAAAATTCATGGGCCTCAATGTCCACAATCTGAAAGTTTTAAAAAACATTTTAACGGGAATGAAAACAAATGTATCTATAAATGGTCACTATACAAAGGATATTTCAATTGCTGGTGGGATTCCCCAGGGGAGCCCCTTGTCCATGATGCTCTATGTAGTTGCCTTGGAACCTCTGATGCGACGGTTGGAAGAAGCACTGGAGGGTATATCTGTTTCCGGAATGAAGAGGGTATGCAATGCATATGCCGATGACGTAGGTGTGATTATCAGGAATAATGACGATGCTGCAAGATTAACAGAAAATGTGTACCTTTACTCTCAAGCAACAGGTGCAGAAGTAAATGAAACAAAGAGTGCCTTTTTAAAACTTAATGGACTCACCGACGTACAGATTGCCTGGGCAAAATGTGTTGAACATCATACTGTTTTGGGTCTAACTCTCCATAGTTGCCCACTTCGAACGATAGTCTCCAATTGGAAGACAATTCTAGGCAAAATTCGCGGCTCTCTCATATTAAATTACATGAGGGATCTCAATATGAAGCAAAAAATCAAAATCATTAATTGTTCGGTTTTATCCAAAGCAACATTCATTGGACAGGTCTTACCTATACCGAAAGACATAGCGAAAGCTATAATGGCAACCGTTTGCCGTTACATCTGGCACGGTCAAATATTTCGAGTGGCTGTCGGAACAGTGACTTTAACTGTGGAAGAGGGGGGACTTGGTTTAACGGACATTCGGAAGAAAACTACCGTTTTATTTATAAAGAGGACCCTGCAACTTTTTGATAAATATCCAAGCAGTATAACGGCAAAATTGTTCAAATTGTTTGAGCCAAAAAGCTTTCAGCCACCTGTCAACATCATTAATATCAACTATAAATTTAAATATATTCGAGAATTTTTCTTAGAACTAAGCTACTTGCAAGACATTGCATGGGATAAAAACAAACAGAACTGCAAGTATTTTCTCGAAAGAATGAGATCCAAGGACAACCAAAACAAAATGGAGGTTAAGAAACCCAATAAAAATTGGAAAAATATCTGGAAGAATATAAGCAATAAAATTCTTACAACGGATACACAGTCTGCATGGTACGGAGTTGTAAATAATATTATTAGCACGAATGAGAAATTATATTCCATAGGCCTCAGTGATACAAGCAGATGTTCAAAATGCCATGAAATCGATACATTAGAGCATAGCTTTACTTGTAAAGGATTTGCAGAAATATGGCAGGATGTTAAAAACCAAGTCGCCTTCCTAAGACGGAGCGATGGGAGAGACATTAATCCAAATGTTATTTTCTTCCCAGAAGAAATTTATTTCCCAGCTCAAAAAAACAATGCTATCGTATGGCTACTAGGACATTTTGTTACCTACACCATCAGTAACAAGGGGACTGATTGTCTACAGGAATATAGAGAATATGTACAAAGAGAATATTATAAAATTTACCAGATGAAAGATCATGTGAAAAACTTTGGTAACATGTTGCGAATTGTGTTCCAGAAGCAAGGAGTAGGATGAATGGATTTCGGCGGTAGGGGCTTGCTAAAGTAGGGGATTGCTGCTGAGGGTGAAGTACGGTGGGGACTTCGTGGGTCCCGTGGCCGCTACGGTAGCCGTGAAGGCCTCAGCAGAACCCTGAAACAGCTGGCCAGTGGCGACAGGGAGATCTATTAAAAGTTTTTTCTTTTATATATAAAGGACCATAATGTCGTTCTGCAATCCCCATAAATGAAAATAAATTCACAATGTTCATAATAACATAACTTAGATGAATTTAGTATAGATTGAAAGGTGGTAAAAATCAGTTATCTTCGCAAGAAGTACCTTTTATTTCTTTTCTACATTTATTTCGTGTGCGAGGTGCCTTGCTCACATTGAGACAAGCATTACGAGCCTAAATAAGAACTCAGAAGGAGAGGCAATTTGTTTTTAGATTAGCCTGATTTTACAATGCAAGGATATTATTATTTTTTTTAACTCCTTTGTAAGGAACCCCACAAGAACTACTAATCAACAAATGATTCGAACAACAGGGTTGCTTTCCGAAACCGAAGGCTCTCGAAGTTATGAGAAGACGAAATACGGATGCTAAAATGCTCAGAAGGAAAAACGGAACAGGACAATCACAAAGATTGTGGAACTATCTGCATTTGGCAGCAAACAATGAGAAGACGAGCTTCGGAGCTTCCTAGGACTGGAATAACAACCGAGATAAAAAATAAAAAAATAAAAAAAATAAAAAATAAAAAAAATAAAAAAAATAAATAAATAAAAAAATTAGCACACCATATGAAAGGTTCTAAATCAAGTGTGAGAGACAAATCAGTTACAGCGAGAACATAAATTTTCTTTACTTTTATTTTCAAGAATTTATTTATAGCTGTGAAGCTTTAACATTATTCTCAAACAGAAGGCTAATGAAAGCCTACGCCGATGAAGGCGACAAATGGTGAGTGCAAGGACGGGCTATAAGGGGAGATGGGAGGCCAAAAAAAAAAAAAAAAAAAAAAAAAAAAAAAAAGGGGGACTGAGGCGCTCCAGTCACGGTCTACACGGCCACTACGGTCGGGGATTCGAATCCCCCCTCGGGCATGGATATTTGTGCCGTCCTAGTTCGTAAGTAGTTCATAAGTAGTTTGTAAGTTTAGGGACTGATGACCCCGTAGTTAAGTCCCATAGACTCTACAAACATTTGAACATTTTTTTTTGTTTTCTGACAGGTCTTCCTAATACTTAAATTAATACTGGATGCCAGCACATTTCGCTACATTTAATATCTTCTTTACTTCCACCATTACATTTTGCTACACAAATAACAAAACTCACCTAGTACTTTTATTGTGTCATTACCGAATCTAATTGCTTCAGCATTGTATGAATTTCTGATACTAAATTTCGTTACACTTGTTTTTATTCTTGTTAATGTTCATCTCATACCTTCCTTTCAAGACACCGTCCACTCCTTTTAAATTGTCTTCCAGGTCGTTTGCTGTCTCTGACAAATTTACTATGTCGTTCAGCAAACCGCAAAGTTTTTATTTCTTCTCCCTGAACTTTAATTCCCTCATCAAATTTCTCCTTCATTCTTTCACAGCTTGCTGAATGTACACAGTGAACAACATTGGGGAAAGGCTACTCCCTTCCCAAGTACTGCGACCGTTTCATGACCTTCGACTGTAACAACTGCTGTCTTGTTTCTGTATAAGTTGAATGTAACTCTTCGCTCCCTATATTTTACTCCTGCTACCTTTCGAATTTGAAACAGTGTAATCCAGTCCACATTGTCAAAAGCTTTCTCCAGATCTACAAATGCTAAAAACGTACGTTTTGCTTTCCTTAACTTATCTTCTAAGGTACGTCGTAAAATATTGCCCCTCGTGTTCCTACATTTTTCCTAAATCCAAACTGATCTCGCCCAAGATCGGTTTCCACGTGATTTTCTATCCGTCTGTAAATAACTCGTGATAGTATTTTGTAACCATGACTTGTTAAACTGATAGTTCTGTAATTTTCAAGTCTGCACTCTTCTTCTTACAAACTGAAATTGCTTTATTGTTACTGAAGTCTGAAGTCATTTCCCCTGTCTCATACTCTTTCCAGGCTAACGCTAGGTTTAAAGTTTGCTTCGTCAACTTGTTGTTATTCAAAATCAAATGTTCAAATGTTTGTATAGTCTATGGGACGTAACTACGGGGTCATCAGTCCCTAAACTTACAAACTACTTATGAACTACTTACGAACTAGGACGGCACAAATATCCATGCCCGAGGGGGCATTTGAACCCCCGACCGTAGTGGCCGTGCAGACCGTGACTGGAGCGCCTCAGTCCCCTCGGCCACCGCGGCCGGCTGTTATTGAATCTGTGTAGTTGTCAGTATTATTTTAATAGTCTTTTCTTATGATGTCTGATTTTTTCTGTGAAATTACAGATTTCATGCAGTTTCTTTTATCACCCAAATTCCATTTCCGAACATTTGTCCCAGAATTTGCCTCTCTTGTTTCTCGACGCCTTACATTTGTGAGCCACCGACAATGATCAGTGTTTCAGATGCATAAAGTGCCTCTGGTTTTATGACTGTTCTATCGTCGTAATTTTGCTTTTTTATATACATCTTCTGTTGTGTCTGTTCCATGTAATTTTGTATCCCCTTTGCAGTTTGGCAGTTCTTTCTTTCTTGGGTTCCCGAGTTATCTCTGCTGGCAGAATAATTTCGCCTAGATACTTGAGTATATCTACTTGGGAAATTGCTTCACTTTGGGTTATTACTGGTTCATTGTCCAATCTTGATATAGTTCCTTTCATAAACTGCGTCATTTCGAATGAAACGTGAAGTCTGTTTGTGGCTATTTCATGCAAATTTTTGGAAAGAGTGGATTGCTACTTGTCTATTGTTCGGAAGGATTGCGAGGACATCTGCGGAAGCTATCAAGGTGAATTTTGTGTTTAAGGTAATAACAACAGTCAAACGGCCGCAGTGTCCTTTAATAACACGCAATTAACCCCTGTACATTAAATGTAAATAGCGAAATCTTCAATGACACAGATTCAGTTTTCAGAGAAATCATTAGCAAATGTGAGCAAACCATGTTGAATTAAAGACATAGTTGTAGTGATTTCTTGAAACGTTGCGAACACGTAAGGCTTCAATTAATTTTTGTACCATTGCTTCCATGTGCACGAGATCAGAACATAAATCTGGCACCAACTGTCGTTCTAGCTCCTTTAGCTTTACCCAGGGTGTACGTGTGTTCGTCTTCCATGGACAAGAGCTAGTTCTCTACATCTCTGACCGGCCTGAAACCATCTGAAGGAAGTTCAGATATGCTGATGATATGGCTCTAGCTACCCACAGAAAGCATTTTTAAGACACTGGAAACATCCTCACAACTAATCTAAACAAAATGCATGAGTATTTCACCAAATGGAGTCTAATACCAAACCCCACCAAGACTGAGTTTGAAAGGAGTACGCAAAATAATTTTCATTTAATTTTTGCCTGTCATACAGCCTTGAGCATCGATGTCTGATTATGGTAGAGTTGGGTCGATGAGTAGTATTCGTAAAACTGCCGGGTTAGTCTGTCTGTGTGTTAGACTCGAAGAGTAAAAATTCAGACAGTTTTGAAGAGTCGCAGCCAACTCTGCAGATTGTAATTTTGTATGAAAATTAATCTGTCTCAAATAAGGTAAACTTGCACTTTGCTATTGTTATATATGCTAGTGCTAGCCTGTATTTGAACTATTGTAGTTGGTGTTTATCTTTTTTTTTTCTAATGAATACTTTTTGGTGCAGGTTGCATTTATCATTTAACCCTGAGTCATTTTACGAGTTCCTCGTTCCTTTCACCAATTTCAATTGCTATCCGTTCTGATCATTGTGTGTTATGATAGTGTTGCATAATTATTGTGTCTGTAAATTTATGTGCTAATTAAAACAGTTCAGTGTAGGGATTTTGTCATGATCAATTGGTCTATTAATGAGAGCAGGAAGTAGTTTGTTCATAAATGCAGTAAAGTTCAAAGTTAGAGATTTTCTCAGTCTCAATGAAAGTTCAAATTATTAAGTCAGTTAATGTTAGTAACAGTTAAAGTGATTTGTCTCATCAGAAGAGAAGTAGATCACGTAAAGAGATGAGAAATATTTGGAGTGAGTGAGACTTGAAACCATTACCAGGTTTGTTGCACATCTTTTTTATTACGTTGAATCAGTATGGTAATTGTTGTTCAGATAGGCACATTATCAAGTGCAGTGGGTTTTGGTATCTAATTAATATCAAATATCTTTGACATCCTGTTTGTTCAAGTAACAAAATTACCACTGTACTAGCACGCTCTTTTTGAAGGCTCTCGCAGTCGAATTGCGCTTGTATAGTCTGGCTACTGGTATATTGTGCACATTAACAGATCTGAACTTATCATTTGCTCACATTGTTTCTCACACACGAAATTAATGTGTACACCAATTACGAATTTAATTACTGTTAACTTACCAAGTACTGTACAATTTAAAGTGTTATCCGTTACGCATCAAACAAAACCACATTTACGTAAGATCATTGCATTCCATGTCAGTTCTATTTAGTCTAACAGGGCAAAGGAAAGTACTATGTCTCATTGCTTAGTCAAATTATTTTGTAACCAAAACTAAAACAGAACTTTTATTTGTGTATTTTTGTGGGGACGGTCTCTTAACACAATCAGTGACACGCTGGTCCCAGACACATGTACTACCTTTAGAATCCTTTCAAACAAACACACGCACAATTTTTAAGGTCACCTGTTTTTATTAGAACAACAGAATGGCGCAATATGAGCTGAAGGTTCATATGAATATCAGTAACGAAATCAGCCACATCCAAAGTACCTTTGGGCACTCTAGATAGGACTCTTTCAGAGGCTATGCAGCACTAACTGGGGAGCATCAGCAGACACACTAAGAATTTCTGCACCCGCCTTAATGTGCTCTGCAGCTGGGTACTAGCAAGCACGTAAACAAGGTGGACACCCAGCTGAACGCTGCTATGAGTATCATAACCGGATGCACAAAGACTATTCCACTATTAGAGGCCGTCAAACGCTGCCTGGCTCCCGCTCGTTCCCGCCAGGGGGAGCGGCTAGCGAGACCGCCGTAACCGGGAGCCGGCAGTGTCGATAACGCAGGCTCGGGAGCGAGAGGACTCGCTACTCCCGGCTGGCCTGGCATGTGGAACAGCCGACAGCAGCGCGCATGCGCACGGCCAGCCCTCCTCACGACGCTTTTAATTATTGCGCCCGTCCGGCACACGTCTACGACGGTGCGTTCACACTGCCGGCCGGGCCGAGCCGAGCGGGGATGTGCCAAGACGAAAAAGAGGGGGAAAAACAACTTTTTCGATTTTCAAGTTGTAAAAAATTTTGACGGTATATAAGACCACATCGCATCCTTTTATCAACTTATTTTTTTCCTTACAAGCTTTGCCTTGCCTGTGAAAAAATAAAAAGTCTACTTTTAATTCCGCACGAGTTTTCAGTTTCGTAAAGCTCCTCATTCGATTTTGATGAAAGTATTCGGTTAAAAAATCTGATTTTTGGATACAGGGTAGTACGACATCTTAGCTTTCCAATAAAACGTTCACCTTTTCGAAATTCGTAACAATCGTTTACAAATGATGCTTTTTGTCAGGTATGCACACTTGATTTACAAATCGTCTATTGAAAAAGTTCAATAGCGGGCAGCTTACTGTACTATACATTTTAGGTCATACATTATAGCGAGTGAAATTGAGCTAAAAGAACAGAAAAGTTTTTGAAATGGTTATCGAACTGATATCTACCTCCTTTCACAAGTAATTGTGAGTTATCTGAGAGGCATCATGCCGCGTCCGCAAGTCTACGAACTCGGCGTGTGTTGAGCGTGGCGTAAAGCACTGCAGCGCCGAAAAAAGTATTTGCTGGCCACGTATGTTGGTGCCTCGTGATGTGTTAATAATTCATAGCCAGAAAATAGCTTTACCCTAATTTTTCTTGGGTGGCAACCGATTATAATGGACAATGATCTGCTATGGTTTTATGTAAGGTAATACTTCACTAAAGAGGTATACAGGTAGCTTGTTGTCCACATTGTACAATTAATGGAATACATATTTCGTGTTTCAAAATACAAGAGAAGAAACAATGTAAACTGCGGATTTGCTGTTGATGGATTGAAATAAAATTTCTGAAATTCTACCAAATGACTTTCTAGTTGAGGATAATAAACGGAAGAAACCCAAAAATACACTTACATTTATTGATGCATCTACACCTAAGATTACACTATTTAGCCTTCTCTTAAGCCGGCCGCGGTGGCCGAGGAGACTGCGGCGCGCCAGTCACAGTCTGCACGGCCGCTACGGTCGGGAGTTCGAATCCCTCCCTCGGGCATGGATATTTGTGTCGTCTTTAGTATAAGGTAGTTGATAAGTAGTTTGTAAGTTTAGGGACCCCACTGTTAACTCCCTTAAGCTTAACAAACATTTGAACCTTCTCTTAATTTTCGCTTTTGTAACTCCCAGAAAATGTTCTGCCACAAGGTGAAACAATTTATATACAGTGTCTCACATAAAAGCGCTATCCCTCACACCGAGACTAAAGTAGCATTACATAACAGTAAAATTAAGACATTTAGTTACCTCCTGATAAGGGATGCTGCAACTTATAGCCATGGGGGTACGTCAGGTGTGCCAGATTGATGTGGAACACGCTGTACTATGTTTCAGCTCATCTCCACTTTCAAAGAACTCTACACGGTTCTCAGATTTTTATTTATTTTGTTAGGAAGCTGTCTGATGGGAACTGCTTTTCTATGAACATTTCCTGATTCTCACAATTTTCCTGTCTCCATGGTACTTTCATATCGATTTTTATACCTTAAATGAAAGGAAAACGCACAGATTTAGTTTAGGCTCAGACACTGCAGATCAGTAAAGGTTGAGAAGCAGGTGTCATTTGTTTCATGTTGTGATTTGTTTTTTCGTTGTTAGTGGACTTGTGGCCAGCAACAAGGAATCGTCACCCACTGTCAGTGGAAGATCGAAGGAAACACGGTGTGACCAGTACTTGTTCACTGCCGTCTACTTTGAGCCAGCTAACTGTTAATTGATTTTGTAATTTTATTACTATTGTTTGCACACTGTAGTGACTCATAGAATTATAAACACATTAGAAATATGTGGTATGGCCCCATCCCATTAATTTCGACTAACATTTAGGAGAGTTTTTCCTTATGTGAAAAAATAAACATTTCTTAATTTTTTAAATTCATATTAAAGAATTAATAGTAATAGAAGAAAATAAACATATTATCATAAGTATAATTGAAAAAAAAATCATGCAGAGGAGCTTCTGCTGAAAGCAGGCTGGAGACTTGTGACACTTGTGCTGCAGAAGCAACACCATACCCCAATCGGTTTGTGCCGGCGCCGACTCGCGCCGGGAATATTAAAGATATCGAATGTTAGAGGAAGGAAATACTCTCCTAAATGTTAGTCTATATGAATGGTACGAGTGCATTACCACCTATTTCTTATGTTCATAAAATTCGACGGTTCACTACAGTGTGAGAACAATAGTAATAAAACTAGGCGACCTGTGCAAATATTTTGTAGCATTAGTGGCCATTCATGTGAAATAAAAATAAGTAAAATTAAATATTTATCATTTAAAAATATTTATTATAGATAGTAACAGTATACAGAATATTATATAAGCTTGTGTTTTCTTAAATTCATATCAAAACACTTATTTAAAATCAATTATAATTATAAAATAGATTATTTTAATATATAAGAAAGATAGAGGACCCGTGCGAATACTTCGCACCGTTAGTGAAATGACTAAAATGTTGGGAAGATATGGAAGTAAACTTGAATGTTCACGCATAGCTTTCTTCAGAATCAATCCGTGCAAGTGTTTAAAAGCACAAATGAAAGATCTTGATCGATTGAGCGTTGTTAGGTCAAAGAGAACTGTGTACTTTATTTAGAACTGAAGATATCCTAAAACAAACCGATTAAAATATTCACTGCAAGGACAGAAGGATCCCGCGTTTGAATGAAAGTAAAGCAAGGAAAGACAAGTTAATTATGATACTTGATGACGAATCTGCGAATAAATACCTTTTAATATATAATATAATAAAATCGTTGAACTGTTAGCTGGATTCTTGAAGTGACCAGCCATCGATCTTCTGCTGACAGTGGGTTGGGATTCCTTATAGCTGGGGACAAGCTCTCCCCTTCCCTCGGGGAAAAAAATAGAAGAAAGTGACAGACGCTTCTCATCCTTTACTGACCTGTCCTCCAGTGTCTGAGGCTAAAGTAAACCAGCGTATGTTGAAAATTCGAAAGTACCATCTTGCAGACAAAGAAAATTATCTTCAAATGATATAGCAAAATGTTCGTAGAAACGTTGTTCGTCTCAGACAGGTTACTAAAAGCAACTCAGTTCATTCTTACTTTCATCTCAGACGTGAAAGTACCGCATTTATGTCGGACACACTGTATACAATTATTTTCACCCTGTGGGAACACATTTTCCGAAAGCTACAAAAGCGAAATGGTATATATTGTGTCTTAGGAGTAGATGCATAAATAAATATAAATATCTTTAGATTTTCTCGTTCATCTGCAACTAGAAGCCGTTAACTGTAATATCACAAAATTTTATTTCAGTACATTAAGAGCAAAGTCGCAGTTTACATTACTTTGTTCTTCTCTTCTAGTTCCAAACACGAAATATAAATTCCATGTATTGTATTATGTGGAAAAAACCAGATGTATGCCTCTCAAAGTCAAGTATGATCTGCTGTAAAACCGTAGTAGATAGTTGTCCATTGTAATCGGTTGCCACCCAAGCAAAATTAGTTCATTATTGTGCTCTGATTATGGATCTTTAACACATCACGAGGGACCAACAAACGTAGCCAGCAATTCAGATTTTTCGGCACTGCACTGACTGCTTCACGCTACGCTCAACACAGGCTGAGTTCGTAGACTTGTGATCGCGGTCCGAGGGCGCTCAGATAACTCGCAATTACTTGTGAAAGGAGGTAGATATCAGTGTGATTACCATTTAAAAAACTTTTTTGTTCTCTTAGCTCCATTTCACTCGCTGTAATATATGGTCTAAAAATTCTAGAACAGTAACCTGCCCACTATCTTTTCAATACACGATTTGTAAATCAAGTGCATATGCTTGAGAAATAGCGTCATTTGAAAACGACTGTTAGCAATTACGAAAAGGTGGATGTCTTGTACGAAAGCTAAGATGTTTTACTATAATGTGACCAAAAATCAGATTTTTTAAACGCATACTTTCATCAAAATCGAGTGAGGAGCGTTACGGAACTAAAAGCTCGTGCGGAATGAAAATTAGCCTTTCTATTTTTTCACAGGCAAGGCAAAGCTAGTAAGGAAAAACTAATTTCATAAAACGATGTAGCGTGATCGTGTATACCATCAACAATTTTTACAACGTGAAAATCGAAAAAGTGTATTTCCCCCCCCCCCCCCCTTTTTTGTTTCGGGTACGTCTGGCACAGTGTGAACACGCAGCCGGCGGCGTCCGCCGACTAGGCTGAGGCGGCTCAGCCTAGCTCAGCTCGGCCCGGCGGGCGGGACGAGAACCAGGGAGTATCGTGACTCGTCCTGCCCGAAACGTCTCGCTCTCGCGAGTGTGACGTCACCGCTCCCCCTCTACCAACCCTTTACCCGCCGCCAGCTGTCGAGAGCGGGGCGCGAGCGCTGCGGGAACCGAGCGGGAGTGGCGGCCGATTTGACCGGCTCTACCACTAATATCCCTTTTCACCCTAACCTCATCATCGTATGGTTTCGGATTTTACTTTCTTACCCTGACATCAATCTTCTGGTATGCTTCCAAACAATATGCAATGATAGTTCAGGCTCTGCTCTTCGCCTACATGATCATTACTTGTCAGTTGGAATCATATCAGAAGACTGAGGCCAGAGGAAAAGAGAAAATTAGAACTCGCACGATCGTGTAGATTCGGCTGGAAAGGGATACTGGCTTCCAAAACTTATCTCCACCCTCCCTTCGAAGACAGGAAGCTCTGTTCGGTGTACGTCTACCACGCCTGAACCACAAGACATAAAGAGCTAAAAATTTGTACAGTTACTAATGTCTACCCGGGGAGGGCTTAAGGCACGGTTTTATGGCGATCATATATATATATATATGTGTGTGTGTGTGTGTGTGTGTGAATGTCTGTTCGGTGTACGCTTATCACGTCCGAACGACAAGACGCAGTGACTTAAATATTTGTACAGTTACTAATTTATACCTGAGGAAGGTTTGAGGCACGGTTTTATAGCGATCTGATAGATATTTAGTAATTTGAAGAATATAACGCAAAATGCGGAACAATAATTACTCTTTGAAAATTATATTTACTCTTTGAAAATGATTTTATTGGTTGCATTGTTGCTTGAGGGTTGGTAATGGAAAGTTATCGGTGTATATGAAATTCTACGTGCGTGTGTGTTAATATTTCGCTCTGCAGCGAAAACTACAGAACGCAAACGAATGGTCTGTGTGTAATTGTTGTCCGAAGTCTCCCGTTGTACACCATAGCAGTTACATGCCGAGAGCTATAAGGGGGTGGAAGAAATGGTCGTTGAAAGTCGTCAAATTATATTTAAAAAAATCGGACTGAAGGCCAGCGATGACGTTTGCGACTCTATAGCAAGGAGGTTACACACAGCGAAACGTGATGCCACAAACCATATATTTGGTCTATGTGTGCTACAATGTTTCCAGCTCTTTCTCTGTAAGGATAATCATACCAATAAGGAAATATAAGCATAAATAAATACAGCAGTAAAAAAGAAATTTCTTTTAATACATGTCTTTAAAAAAATCGATTTATCGTTTCGCGCATCACATCAAGTGATGGATCTCTGATATTATTACAATCATTATTGTTGAATTTCGTGATTGGTTTCTTCGTAACGAGTGCATTTTTACGTGTGATTTCCTATGTCTTATATATCTCTGAAGAAATGTAACATGATTTTAGAAAAAAGGAGATGGACACAACAGAGAATGGATAGGAAAAGTACTAACTCAAGGCTCGAATAAAGAAATAAATACCCGGGGAACACCGGGTTTTCAGTTAGTATAACATATTATTAGAGAAAAGAAGATGGGCGGAGAGAGAAGGGATAGGAGAGTACTAATTCAAGGCTCGAATAAGTAAATAAATAAATACCCGAGCAGCGCCGGGTTTTCAGCTAGTATTTTATAGTATGTAGCCATACATTTGGTGTTATCATGTCAATTTGTAAAAATAATATATTCATAGACATGTTACATGTCCTCGAGAATATCATCAATACAAATCTGAAGAAATAATATCTGATCTAAAAGTAATGAGGAAAATGGCCAAAAATTTGTGCCAAGTTTCTATTCCAGAATGTGTTAGAAACGCAATGGCCGAGCGCTATAAGGCACCTTGCTACTGAGAAAGCGGCTGCTTTCCATCAGAGGTTGTAGTCCTCCCTGAGGAATAAGTGTTTTAGTTCGTATGTCTAGGGATTGATGACCGCTGGAGTTTGCTCCGATAGCTTTACAAAAATTTCAACATTTTGTGGAAAAAATATAGCTTGTCTCTGAACGCTAAGCCTCTTCATCCAAGTCCATAACCTCCTGTCTTAAACCACATTGCAATTATTACAGGTTGAGACAAATAACATTATTATTATTATTCGTCGTGAAGCTTCTTACCTGGATACGCTAAATAAAGATTTTTGGGGCTCTTGTTTTTATTTGCCCACTAGTTTTTCGTTCTTTCACAGAATTTAGCTCTTCTTTCTTCGCTCAATTTTGTACCTTTGGTTTAACCTCCCATTCTTCAGTTTTTATTCTAAACCTTTTCTTCTTGTGTCCATCTCTTCTTTGACAATTCTGGAGAATTCAAGCCTTTTTTAACTTTTTGTATCCGTTCTCCCGAAATAACGACGTTAGGTATATTATTATTCTTTTGGCCAGTCTGTGATTGGGGAGCCTAATTATGTGGTGATAGAATTTAAGGTGTCTTTCCCTCATGTCTATGTTAGAATATTCTACAATTTTTGTTGTTTTCTGTAATCGATACTCATTTTTACATCATCTTGGTCCCAGAATTTTCCTTATTATTTTTCTTCCTTTCTTCGGTTTTTTCCCGCATCTGTTTTCCTATTTAATGTCCAGGTTTCGCTAGCATACAACTTTGTTGGTTTCAATTACTGTGTTGCAATGACTCGTTTTGGTGTTTAGTGATAAACATTTGTATTACAAAGGTTTTGCAACGATCGGAAGCCTCCACAAGCATTTTGTTTTCTTTGCTGTTCTGAATATTTTTCAAAGATAGTTTCTCCTAGATATTTAAAGTATGGTGCACTTTAAGTTACTCATATTTGAATTGTAATTTGGAAATATCTAGATTATTTTCTTGTTGTAAGGACAGTTTTTGAAAGGGTGTTTGCTAGCCCACTTTTACTACACATTCGTTTAACTTGTGTATCTGTTTCAGTGTCCTTTCACTAAAATCTGCTTTCAGTGAGATCTTCTGCAGAGGCTACTTATGGGATTTGTAGGTTATTTTTCTTCATTGTCAGTGAGATTAGTTCCCAGTTTCTTCTCACATTCTTCCATGATTATCAGAAATATGTTGAATAGGAAAGGTGATAACCCATCACCTTGTCTAACCCCCGATCTTTATCTCAAATGATTTTGAGAGTTTTCCCATAAATTTTGTTTTGTATTTTGGGTTCGTTAACTTCTGCCTTATCATTATCTGTGTCTTCCGATCCTGTCCGTTTTGTTCAAGAATTATAAATAGTGTCGGTCTGTGCATTGAGTCATAGGCGATTTTGAAGTCGACAAAGATATATACCGTGGGATCGTTTATCATTGTAACTAAAGTTAACTTCAGAATTTGGTCTGGGAACGGTCTGTTTGCTCTGAAGCCAGATTTTAGGTACCGAAAATTTATTATGTTATTTCCTGGGTACAGGCTAGTAATATATGGAACAGAAAGTAGATAGATTTTTCTGTAATTGCTCAAATAATATTTGTTCCCTTTTTTATGTAACGGGTGTATTAGGGCATATTTCCAATCTTTTGGGATTTCCTTGATGACCCGTATGTTCAGAATAATTTTGACAAGTTCATTTTTTGAATTAGACCCTAGATACTTGAGAAATTCGGCTATAATTTCATCTTCTCCAGAAGCTTTGCTTTTTTTTTTTTTTAGTTTCTTTACGTGTTTGAAAATTTCGTCTTCTGTTGTTACGCGGCTTTGGTGTTGGAAGGGCCGGACAGTTTAGTAGTCTTTCGAAATATCTGTATAATTCTTCACACTTTTATTCAACGCTTAATGCAAGCTTCCATGCGGTTTCCGGAAAGATATGTTTTGAGGTATATACCCCTTAATTTGATTTGCAAACGTCTTGTAGAATCCGTGTATGTTATAATTTTGTGAACTATTATTATGATTATTGTTAACGTAGGATGTTCTGAAGCCTTTTACAGCTGTTGCTTCAGTAGATGAATTTTGGTTATACGTTTTCGAATACTCCAAAAACTACTGTCAGGCTCGGATGAGGTTAGGCGCGTGGGCGAGATGGTTTAGATTATTTCTTCGTTCCATACATCCATGTTGAGGAGCTCCTCGTTCATGTTCAGTATGTATTTCTTTTACAAGCTGGTAACATAATAATACCAATAGTCTGAATACCGATACCTACATCATTTGGGTCTACTTAAAAATTCGACATTGGAGTAGAAGGAGTTGGCCACTTAGAACTCTTTAGGCTCCTGTTAATCTGATGTTTATTTGTAGCTAAACTTTTTATGGTTGCTGGTAAATTCCTGAGTAGTGGACTCCTTTTTTTGGAACTAAAGTGCTAATAAGTCGCTTTATAGATCGTTTTTGTTACTAGTATTTGCTGTATTAACTGAGCTGTTTATTGGGAAAAGGGATGTATTATTTATGACAACATTAAGGAATAAATACACTGAGAGGCAGTAGTTAGTACACCCTGATCGTTGAAGAGACTCCTAAAGGATTTCCATGATTTACTCGACAAATAATGCGCATTACATGCTTTTGGACTGTGGAAACGTTTGCTTGACTTGACGAATTACTCCAAAATATTATCTACATCTACATATAACTCCGCAATCCAGCGTAAGGTGCATAGCGGAGGGTACACTTCCTATTTTCCTATTTCACTTAGAAATAGAACGAGGGAAAAAAGCCTATATGCCTCCGTACGAGCCCTAATTTCTCTTATCTTGTCTTTGTGATCACTAGGCGAAATGTAAGTAGGCGGCCGCAAGATCGTACTACACTCAGCTTCAAATTCCGGCCTTCTAAATTTCCTCAACAGAAATGCAAGAAAAGAACGTTGTCTTTCCTCCAGCGATCCCCAATTGAGTTACCGGAGCATTTCCGTGACACTCGCGCATTGGTCGAACCTACCAGTAACAAATCTAGCTGCTCGCCTCTGAACTGCTTCTATGTCTTCCTTTAAACTGATCTTCTGCGGGTCCCAAACACTTGAGCTATACTCAAGACGTGGTCGTACAAGCGTTTTATACGCGGTCTCCTTTACAGGTGAAGTACATCTTCCCAAAATTCTCCCAATAAACCGAAGTCGGCTGTCCGCCTTACTCACAACTGTCCTCACATGTTCGTTCCATTTCATATCGCTCTGCAGTGTTACGCCGAGATATTTGAACGACGCGACAGCATCAAGAAGCTCACTACTAATGCTGTATTCGAACATCATGGGATTGTTTTTCCTACTCATGCGCATCACCTTACATTTTTCTACATTGAGAGATAGCTGCCATTCATCGCACCAACTATCAATGTTGTCTAAGTCATCCTGTATGCTATTACAGTAAGTTACAGACGACACCCTCCCATACACCACATCATCATCATCAGCAAACAGCCGCATATTACAAGTTACTCTGTCCATCAGATCATTTATACAGATAGAAAATAATAGCGGTCCTATAACACTCCCCTGGGGCACGCCTGACGATACACTCGTCTCTGATGAACACTCGCCGTCGAGAACAACGTACTGCGTTCTATTACTTAGGAAGTCTTCCAGCCAGTCACAAATCTGTGAACCTATTCCATAAGCTCGTATCTTCGTTAGCAGTCTGCAGTGTGGCACCGCGTCGAACGCCTATTTGAAGTCAACGCTTACGTTTTCGTGGTCGACCTTGAGGTTATAGAAATTCAACGGTAGACGCGATCAAATTAAACATGCACTAGTGCTGCCGCTGCCTGGCTTCAGTTATTGCATTTTTCGTGTAAGAGTTAACTTCAGTATACTCTCTCCATACACTCTCTCTCATGCAGGGCTGAACGAGTTAATAGAGTCATCTATTACACAGCTCAGCTACATAAAAAGTGTTTCAAACGTAACAAGTGATTTTTTTATAGTGCTTTCAAAGCTGGTTTATGGAAAGATACTGAAAAAATTCCATCACATACAGGTATTTCAGAAACCGCTTCTCTAGTTTTAGCTTTTTTCGATATTTTTATAGATGTTTCAGCACTCTAGTGAGATTGAATTTTGGGTTTTAGGATCTCCGTTTCTGTCTTTTAGCCTTTTGTATACCAGATGAAAGTCAAATAAAGAGTTTGTATATTTCTTGTCTCAAGATCGTGACCTGGTGTTGTTCCTGGACTTATGGCACGTTTGAAATTGCATATGCTCCTGATGCGTGGAGACTTTTTATTGATTCTTCAAAAAGAAGCCGTAAAGCAGTACTTCTACACAATGTCAATAAGTATGTTTCCATACCAGTTGGACACTTGATCCCTTAAAAGAAAGTAACGGAAACCTTGAATGGTTTTAAGCGAACTCTGCTGTGCAGACCACTATGTGGTGACTTAAAAGTGATTGTAATACTGGTTGGTCAACAAAGTGACAAAGCTATACAAGGTTCCCTTGCTTTCTCTGTGAACGGTACAGTAGAGACAGAAAGCAACAATACATAAAAAAATAGAAAAGCTTGGCCTTTGAGAAAAACCTCACTGGCAGGGGTTAAAAATGTTGAGAGGAAAAGCCTTGTGGATCGTAAAAAGGTGTTACTTCCACCACTTCACATTAAGTTTGAGCTGATAAACGAACTCTTAAGGCATTAAAGAAGGGCAGTGTGGGAAATATCTTTGTGGACAGTTTCCTCGTTCACCTGAGGCAAAGCTAAAGGAAGGAGTATTTGTCGGACCAGACACTATGAAACTAATGACAGTTCCCAGCTTTGTGAACAAAATGGAAACAAAAGAAAAGGCAGGATAGACATCTTTTAAATTAGTTGTTACCGGTTTCCTAGGAAACAAAAGGGTTCCAAACTATAAGACAATCGACGCAGGCATGCTCGACAACTTTAAGAAGCTGGGCTGTAACATGAGCATTAGAGTTCATTTTCTTCACTCACATCTTGACTACTTACCTGCATACCTTGGTGACGTAAGTGAAGAGCAGGGCGCAAGATTCCACCAAGACACCAAAGAAATAGAAAGAAGATATCAAGGAAGACGGAACGTCAACATCATAGCGGACTACTAATGTATGATAAAAAGCCAGCCGCGGTGGCCGAGGAGAATGAGGCGCTCCAGTCACGGTCTGCACGGCCACTACGGTCGAGCCTTCGAATCCCCCTCGGGCATGGATATTTGTGCCGTCTTTAGTATAAGGTAGTTGATAAGTAGTTTGTAAGTTTAGGGACTGATGACCCCGTAGTTAAGTCCCATAGACTTTACAAACATTTGAACATTTGATTTGAATACACAGACGGCAACCTTCTATGAAGAAGTCCCATAAGCTTAACAAACATCTGAACATATGATAAAAAGAGTTGATCTTCAACGAGTCCACAGCCGGAAAATAAATAAAAGAAACTTATTATAGGTACTTATTAGGTTAAAGAGACCATGATTAATATATAAAACAAAATTTTATAACTCTGGAAAAATATGAAAATTGCTTACATTTTGTTATTATACCCAAACATACTCCCCCTTTGTGAGGAAAATGGATTTATTTTTGATATCAGTGTTGAAAAGCACTCAAAAGTCAGTTATCAAATTTCATACAACTTTGAAAAAAATTTTTTTTTGCAGACTTGTGTTACAGTCTTAGGTGTTTTATTTTTATCTTTTTCTGCAGCATAAACATTATGTTTATTATAAAATGTAACAGACTACCTCAATGTGACAGTTTCAGAATACAATGACCGTTTATTTGAACTGAAGTATCCGACGTCTGGCCTGTTGTTATCATTTTTATCCATAAAAAACAGAAACCCCCGCTAGAGAAAATGAGGTCCCATGCTTACAAGGGTCAGAGTAGCAAAAGATTCTCAAGTAAGCCTACCTGTTAATTTGGGACCACTAGCTAGGTATGTTTATTAATTCATCTATTCTGCCCTTCAGTTACGAAAGTAGCATCAGCAACACAACGAAGGGTTTAAATGCCACTGACCATCGAAATCAACACATCATCAAAACTTTTACAGCAGGTAACGTAAAAACAGCTTATCAACCTCTTGCCCTCAAATAAGATATTATCCGGGATACAGTTTAGATTTTTGAAAAATTCTGATATTGAGAAGGCTGTATACGCCTACACTGACAATTTACTAAATTCATCATATAATAAATTACAAACGGCAGTGATTTCATGTGATCTGTGATAGGCATTTGACTGTATGAATCACATTATCGTTTTAACTAAATCAGAATTGTTTGGTGTCATGGACAATGTTTCTATATAGTCATTCATCGCCAACAGTAAACGAAGGGTATCAGTGCAAGGGACTAGTGAATTAAGCCATCAGTCATCATCAGATAGAGAAGGAATTACATGTGGTGTCCCTCAAGGATTCATCTTAGAACCATTGCTTCTTCTTGTGTACATTACTGACCTCTCATCAGTTATACTGCCAGAAGTAGGGTTCGTTCTGTTTGTAGACGATACAGGAACTGCAATAAACTGCATGTCAAACATAGTTCTACAAAGGTCTGCCAATGCTATTTTTATATACTCTATTAAATGCTTTGAAGCCAATCCATTGACATTAAATTATGAAAAGGCTTCATGCAGTTCAGAACATATAAGAGGTATCCATCCAGCATATGCATAAAGTGTGAAGAAGAACAGATAGAAGAGTTTGACAGTATTGAATTCCTGGAATTAAACTTCATAATAAATTCAGTTGTGAGGAGAACACCACAGAAATGGAGAAACGCCTTGGAATATATTAATAATTGTTCCATATATCATAATTACGCGATTTCATAATGATGTGGAAAATGTGAAATCTGTATTTGCAGTTCGAGTGTTATTAGACTTAGGCGACATTAAAATAGAAAAGCTTGCATACTTTGCTTACTTGCATTCCATAACGTCATATGGTTTAATATCGATGGGTAACTCTTGACGTCAAACAACAGTTTTTAAAGTGTGTAATACTTATTATTTGTGGTGTTCATTCAGGGACATCCTGTAGAAGCCTCATCAAAGAAGTGAGTGGAATAGGAGTGGAATGGGAGTGGAATAGGAAAGGAAATGCCTAGTTGTGGTACAGTGTACCCTCCGCCACGCACCTTACGGTGGATTGTGGAGTACGTATGTAGATGTAGATGTATATGTAGAAGCGTCGAGACGGCTCAGTACATACTAAGATCTACTACAGAGGCAGCAATTTGCGCACACGTTTGTTAACGGACCTTCCAAGTAGAGTTGGCTACGGTTTCATGGTTTCGAAACCAGTTTTCGATACACACAACAGTTTCAGTGTTTCAAAACCGGCATCTTTCACGGTTTCGAAACCATGCGGTTTCATTCCGTTCGGTTTCGGATCACATTCGCGGTCGATTGTCGATACACTGAAACCGTTTCTTCCTGTCGGTTTCACGGTATCGTGTCGGTTTCACGGTATTGTGTCGGTTTCACGAGTTCATGTCGGTTTCACGATTTTATGTCGGTTTCACAACACCGAAGTTTGAAACCACTAATGCAGAAAGGCGGAACAGACTAATGGTATCGAAATGTGGTGTTTCATTTTACTGAAGCTCCACACAGATACACATATAACGTACTAGTATATAAACCATTTAGAGAGAGTCAAATAGTAGTTGACACTCTTGAGTCTGCAGCTTATGATTACTGATATCAAGATTCGTTTGCAAGAGACTGCTGTATTCCAAAATGACATAATGTCTGATTTATAAATGAAAAAGAACAATAAAACAACGTTCACTTTTTGCATTGATATAACCAGTTAAATTCTAGGTTTATCTTCCATATTAAAAAAACACGAGTGAAACTACATTCTTTAAAATGAGATACAACATGAAGCCTGAAATGACATTTTTGTACTAAAAAATGTTCAAATGTTTCTATAGCTTATGGGACTCGACTACGGGGCCATCAGTCCCTAAACTTATAAACTACCTATGAACTACTTAATACTAAGGACGTCACAAATATCCATGCCCGAGGGGGGATTCGAACCCCCGACCGTAGTGGCCGTGCAGACCGTGACTGGAGAGCCTTAGTCCCCTCGGCCACCGCGGCCGGCATTTTTATACTAACAAGGGTAGATCGCATATTTAATCTCGTGTTAAAGAGTTGGTTTCTTATGGGCGAAAACGAAGTTACCTAATGTCGGTATAATTTTTCGACACTCATGTTAAAAGAATTGCTGCGATGGTGTAACGGTCAAGACGTACAAGTGGTGAACTTGCCTCTTACTTTATTATTTTTGTAATTCCAGAGCATTACTTGTGATTATTTAGTGTGCCCTTTATTCCCTATGATTTATTTAGTATGTATAGAAAGTAGCATCTATGATCCATCACTGTAATATGCGTACCGTATTGCAGTTTGTGAGTTCCTAACGGGGTAAACTTTTACCTATCATACTGGAGGTCTCGTGTGACTATGTTGGCAACATCAACAACACGGGAGGAAATCTTTATCAACATGTTCCGTACAGACAAAGAAGTAAATATATACTCTATGGTTGACAGGTTCTTGTATGTACCCTTGTCCACATAGTGAAAAATATTGCCCTCCTAGAACGAAGATTTCATGACAAAACATACATTTTTTAACGGTTTCATGGTTTCGAAACAGTGTTTCGAAACCACAGATGGTACGATTTCATTCGTTTCGAAACCGTCAGATGTTTCAGTTTTCCCATCTCTACTTCCGAGGCTAGCGAGCATCTGAGGACGAGATCTCTTCCCTCACCGGTTTTATTACCTCAAACGTCGAATTGATCTCCGCAGACGGTGTTACGGACTTGTAGCCAACCTCACCAGAGGAAATGCTAGCATTGGTTCCGGCCTTTTCGGTCTCGTTTCGCGCTTCTTAGGTTGGTTATCCTGCAGAGGCGGAAAACGGCTGAAGTAAAGGCGGTCAAATGATGTTCCTCCACCGTTTAAAATAACGGTTGGAACGGCCCTTGTGGCCGTTCACTATATGGCGAATTTATAAGCATAATTATTCTAGGACTCGGAAAAATACCCGCCCCCTCCCCATGAGACGAACGTCTTCTGATAAGGGGAGCATTCTGTGACATTACATCGTCGGAGAAAACTAGTTTCGTGTGGTTTGTATAAAACTGTTAGCAATCAATCGTAAGTGTTTCGTTTATTTACCAGATCTCGGTTGCGACCACTGTGTGATCACTATCAGTGCGAAGACAAATACAACAGAACCACTTACAATTAGATTATGTACATGCTAATTTATAAATCAGTTGTACAAGGTTTCAATTACAGTCAGTCACCAAGTACATACCATAAAACAAACAGCTGGAACATATAAAACCTTTCGACCTCCATGTTAGAGGTTACGTTCATACTGATGCTGCTCTTACAATTTTTACACGGCTGACATCGGCGTTCGTCACTAGCGACTGCGGCGCCCTCTTTAAACGTTCGTTCATAAAAAATTGTATTTGTTGTGTATTTATTGTGTTGTAGTAATGGTTATATTTTCTTTAAAATTGTTATGCATTAATAAACATCATTTATCAGTTATACGGGATTGTTGGTAATAATACGAGGTATGTCCACAAAGTAAGTTCCGTTTGGTTATAGAAACGAAACGTGAACAGATACAGAAAAAATATTTATTGTATAAATTCTGCAACTGTTAAACTACTTTTGTATATAACTTCCGAAATTTTGTAGGCACTTATCATAGCGTGGGTCAAGTTTTTGTGTGCCTTCTTCATAGAAGGTTGCCGTCTGTGTATTCAAATCAAATGTTCAAATGTTTGTAAAGTCTATGGGACTTAACTACGGGGTCATCAGTCCCTAAACTTACAAACTACTTATGAACTAACTAAGACTAAGGACGGCAGAAATATCCATGCCCGAGGGGGGATTCGAACCCCCGACCGTAGTGGCCGTGCAGACCGTGACTGGAGCGCCTCAGTCCCCTCGGCCACCGCAGCCGGCCTGTGTATTCAACCATTTGGCAAACATGTCCTTTCAGCTCATCATAGTTGACCACCAAGAACAGATTTTACGTGTAAGAAGAGATGAATGGAGGCTTCTTCTTCCATTCAGGTTGCCGCCCGACCTCACAAGGCGAATGTGACCAAACAACTCTTACGTCACTGGGACGTGTTTGATCATCCTCCGTACAGTCTCGCTCCTAGCGTCTTTCTTCTTACACCTAAGACCTGTCCATGGTAGTCAACACTTCAGCGATGACGACGAGCTGAAAGAACATGTTACCACATGGTTGAATACATAGGCGGCAACCTTCTACGAAGAAGGCATACAAAGACTTCTACTACGCTATGACAAATGCCTGCAAAATTTCGGAAGCTATGTAGAAAACTAGTTTAATAGTTGTATATTTTTGTACAATAAATATTTTTTTCTGTATCTGTACACGTTTGTTTTATATAACCAAACGGAACTGACTTTGTGGACATACCTCGTAATTACTGTTTTAATATATACTGTTTTAACGCAATCCTTAAGCGAACCACACCGTGGTTCAGTTAGAAAATATCTATTTTCAGTTTTCGTCATATTTCGATAGATGAAGATTTTATTTAAGTACTCCGAAAAGGATTTTGCTGAAAAAAATTTTTTCAAGCATTTAAAGAGCATTTTCCTACCATGTGTGTTTATGTCTCACGCCCACTTTTATGTCGCTCACTTTTCTGCATATATTTTAGATCTTTATATCCCCTACATTGCACGTTAGGGATATTGTTTTACTTCCGAGTCTGTTGTCTATCCTTGGAATGCAACGATCGGTATTCTTCTGTTTCTGCTGTTTGTAAACAACAAGCTACCAAACACGCGGTTAGTTTTGTTCATGTGTGATTGCGAGTAGTTGTCATACCTACGTTTGCAGTGCTTGTTTACGTGCGTTTTATTGTCTTTATTGAACATGACGAGACGTAAAGGCGTTTACAAGAAACGACAATTTAGAGGAAACAAGTTTAGAAAGCTTTCTGTACAAGAGGTTATGTCGCCTGGCAACCAGGTTTCTAATAGTAATTCTTGAACAAGTGCATCATCAAAGAAGCTCTCAGCATATGGAGATGCCATTATTAGCAAATTAGAATGTGTAGCGCATGTTCAAAAACGTTTGGGAACAAGGCTGAGAACTAGCTGTTGATATGAGAGGAAGAAAATTAGAAGATGGGAAATTGTTGACCGGACAGGGTCGGTTAACTAAAACTGAAATAGAAAAGTTCAGGTATACTACGGGCAGGCAATTATGAGAAAGAAAGAAACTGGCGAAAGCCATGTCATGCATTGTGTCCATCAGGAGAAAATTCGTGGTGCCAATACAATAGAGCTCAGGCAACGGGAGAATATTATTCTCACTAGCATTATCTTCCTGCTGCTGTTATTACAGCAATCACACCTATTTTTAGAGACTTGGCTCATCCCGACCGTCTAAGAAAATGTCTGCATGCGCAGACACAGAACATAAATGAATGTTTGAACAGCATAATTTGGAACCGCCTTTCTGAAACTGTATTTGTAGGCATGCACACAATGAAACTAAGAGTTCATGATGCTATTATTACATTCAGTTGTGGTAATATTGGAAAGTGTTGGGTACTGAAAAAGCTGGGAATTAATCCTGGTGAAAATATGATCACTTGGTTGCAACATTGTGATAAAATAAGGTTAGCCGATGCAGACAGGAATGCATCTAATATGGCCAAGAAAGCGACACAAACATCCAGGAAGGCGAAAAAGAAGCTGGAAGACCTGCATGAGACGAAATAAGGGCCATCACATGCAGTAGGATAGTTTTAATTAACTGTAAGTAACAAATTTCAAAAGTTTTTTTTAAGTCAATTTTCCGAAAATTAAAATTTTCAGTACATATGCCTCATTATATCAGAAATTATCATAGATGAATGAATGAAGTTTTCAGAGACTCTGTATAACATAAAAAAGCCACATCTAATACTACATTCATTAATATTCCCTCATTAGGAAGTTCATATTTTCTGCAGAATAAGTTAATATTTCAGTTAATAAGTTTAAAAACGTATTTCTTAATAACTATAAAATGGATAAATACAGTACAGTAAAATACAGTAAAATATTAAGGTCCTGCATGAAATAGTTTTTTTTTTCAGGTATGGGACTAATACTTGTCTAAATTAACATGGGTTAGATAAGCTGGGTGTTGCCCCCTTAAAAGGAAACTGTGTTTTCTGAAAGATCTAAGATAATTTTTAGAAGAGTCGTTGATTTTTCAGCTTACACACAATCTACTGACTTTACTTATTACTACAAGCACAATTTGTAAAATTGACACTATTTGATTTTATGAAGTAGACTTCGTTATCTAATTTAAAAAGTATTTTAAAACTGTTACTGTAATATACAATATTACCAACAACGTTTTAAGCCACCAGATAGTATGTGTTATTACGGTAAATCTTGTATAACTGATGAATGATATTCATTAATTCAGAACATTTTTGAAGAAAAAGTGGCCATTAAGATACAATAGAACCATTACTGTAACATAAATGCATCACAAAAAATTATATACGAACCTTTAAAGATGGCGTCACAGTTTCCAATGACGAACGCTTGTAACAGCTGTATCAGTATGAACGTAACCTCCAAGATGGAGGTCGAAAACGTTAATATGTTTCTACTGTTTGTATTGTACCATTAACCATAATTGAAACCTTGTAACTCTGGTTTACAACTTGGCATGTGTATATCATACTGGTTCTCTCGTATTTGTCTTAGCATTGATAATGATGACACAGTGATCGAAATATAGATCTGGTGAACACGTGAATATATAAAATATTTACGACTTATTGCTGCCAATTATCTACAAATCGAAAAAGAAACAGTTGTGGAACACAAGAGCCATAATGGAATCAAGTCTGAGTTTCATGTAAACACCGATTAATTTTACCGATTTTCACAATTTTACCCCCCCCCCCCCCCAAGCAGCATTTCATGTTACACGGAGCACCAACAAAAGGCAAATTTTGCCCGTGTTACAATAACCTGTAAATCGAGTAAAATGCATTTATTGTCTTTGCTATGAGCTGTTGTCTGTCAAACATATGCACGTTGCGTGACCCTTATTGCAGTATTGCCATCTTAGACTATCTGCCATTGTAGAATCGAAAAGCTTAGTTAAGCAATCTTCTTTATTTTGAAGCCTTCTTCTGGTCCGTGTTTGCTTTATAAATATTTACTTTTGGATAAAGATCTGTCTTGTGCAAAACACAGTTCTTTCTTTAATTTTTATCCTTTTTTTTCGTAATGGCCATACATGTTTCACTACAGTTGTAGCATCTTCAATAGGTCCTTTTTATTGCTTTAAAGTGAACGACAGAAATATTCTTAGTTTTTTACAGTTATTACAAGTTCATCCTGTTAATAAATATGTGCAAGAATTTCAGATATGTATATATACTTTGCTTTACATGTTGGATTTGTTGGTTTTCTCACATCATCACTGTGGGCCTTTGCTTAAAGTTTGTCGTCAGCAGCAAACAGTTTTGTATGTAAGTGCTATACAGTTGCAGATGACTAACAGTAAGAAAAGATCCACAGGGATGATATAAGAAAGCCAACAAATCTAACATGTAAAACAAGGCATGAAATTCTTGTACATATTTGTTGTTAACAGGATGATCTTGTAATAACTGTAAAAACCAAAAATATTTTCTGTCGTTCACTTTAAAGCAATAAAAAGGACCCAGTGAAGATGCAACAACTGTGGCGAAACATATATGGGCATACAAACAAATTCAAATAAGTAAAAAATGTTTTGCTCAAAGGAGACATCCAAAAGAAACTAAATTACACAATCTTTGTTTATATACACCACTATTTACAATAATTTGCGCTGTTACCCGGACTGTTAAACTTGTATGTTGCTGGGAGATACTGAAATTAGAAGTAATGGACACTGATCTTACAGTAGCATTTATTTTGTCCCTGCTTGATGACTGTAGGGAAGACAGTAGGAATTATTGTCGGATGGAGTGTTAGCAACTCAAGGCCAAATGCGTCCCTGGACATAAAATTTACATTTTTTTTAAGTCTCTAACCACAGAAATGTATTGTGTAGTTGCTTGTAAGATGGGAGAAAATAGAAAATAGCCCATAAACAAAGGAGGATATTTAGTATGATTTGAAGGATGTGTGGGCAATTTTTGCCTGTGCTGTAGGGTTTCTGCCTGGAACTTGTGACATATCAAACGCTTCTTAGTTTTGTGAACTATTTTAATCCACACTCACTAACTAAATAATTAATGCACTCTCTCTTTGTCGCCCTGCGTTTCTAGGTATCAGTTACCAATTTACGGCCAGAAAACAGTCTACGGGTCCAAGCCCGGCCATATGGGCTGTATTGTTGTTATTTCTGAAGATGACCCATATTAGGTTGAAACCGGTAAAATAAAAAATTTTTACTTTTGCCATCAAGACTGTTATTTCATAACAAATACCGTGTGAGGGACTGCGCTGTTGCTCCCGTCGGAGTTTCGAGTCCTCCTGGGGATGGGCGTGTGTGTTGTCCTTAGCGTAAGTTAGTGTAAGTACCTTGTTAGTCTACTAACCGATGACCACAGCAGTTTGGTCGCATATGATTGCCGCGGTGGAGTGGCAGAGCGGTCTAAGGCGCCTTGCTACGGAGCGCGCTGTTGCTCACCGTCAGGCATTGGTGTGAGTACTTGTCCTCACTGTTGGCGCGTATTACAGTTTACCACAGGATAGCTCTACAATAAAACTATCATAAACTAGATAAAAACGTCACTTATTCTTCCATACTGTTCAAATTTGGCCGTAAATATTTACATAAAATCTGTATGGGATGTATTTAAAAAACTTATTTCAGCTTTATATAGAGTGGTATGTTCTACAGATTAATTTGACCATTACCTTACTATTTATTGTAGCGCTATTCAGTGGTAAACTGTAATACGTGCCCACGGTTAAATAAAAATGGAAACGATCAGTAAAGTTGGAGGATGGATCGTTGTTGTACGAATAACTACAGAGCTTTTGAACGCCATCTATTGGCAAACTGCTATATTAATTCTGCACTGCTATCTAGTGACTAATCTGGTAACTATTACACAGAGCCTCTTAAACAGCCTCTCTGGAGTATGTTCGTTAATTTGAAAATATCTCCTAGCATATTGTACGTAGTAGTGACGTGTATTTTGAAATATAAGATGAAACAAGCAAGTTTTTTAAACGAAGTACTCTCCATAAACATCAACAAGCTTGTGTTATTTGATGTAAGTAGTATGTATATAACATTAGGTAAATAAATTTTTTTTGTAAAGATTTTGTATGCGGTTGTTACATTCTTCCTTGTCTGTTTGTTTAGCACTTGATGATGGCAGGTAGACTGCTGAAACTGTTTGTGCAAAAATAAAAACTTTGCAAAAAATCGATCTTTGGTATCTTTTTTCTATTAAAGAAGATCGCGCCCTAAAGATGTGCACACTATATTTGTCCTTAGCTTAGTTTAAGTTAGTTTAAGTAGTTTGTAAGCATCGGGACTCATTAAGAGAGTAGTTAAGCCCCATAGATTTACAAACATTTCAACATTTGAATCCCACATCATAACAAACCATTGATCTCTATGGCACTTGGATGTTGAACATTGATCTCAATACAAACGGGATGTATAACTCTGGTATCTGAGCATAGAACTACAGCGTGCCTGCACATTCAGATGTTTTCCACACGGTTTCGCGTTGTCCGCCATGTTTAAATTTGGCATGCGAATTTCCGTCAGTTATTACATGACGAAGAATTGCTTGTTTACCTCTTGACATGAAATTTTCTCAATATGCGATGTACGGGGCAAATTTGGAAGCGTGATCGAAACATATTTTCTTCTCGTTTTCTTGTAATACTTCGTAGCAGCCATATTTGAATTTGGCAAGAAACGAAATATGAACATCTGTGGCTGTCACGCTCAGACAAGTGAATTTCAACATCCAGGTAGTATAGACGTCACTGATGTTGAACAACAGATTTCTGAGCATGCCAGCCAAAGACGTTCATATTCCGTTTCTTGACTGTTTACAACATACCATGAAGTATTACAACAAAACGAAAAAAGGAATATGTTTAGATTCCGTACTCATACGAATCTGTTAGTTCACATATTGACTTACGTTTCAAATCCAGAGGTAATGAAGCAATTATTTTTGAAAATAATTACAACATGGCGGACGATGTATAATTGTACCACTGATCTGTATACTATCTGGATGTTGAACTTCAGCTGTCTGAGCGTGCCAAGCATAGATATTAATATTTCGTTTCTTGCCAAATTTAAATATGGACGTTATGAAGTATTACAAGTCAATGAAAAGAAAATCCGTTTCAATTCCGATCCCATATTAGCCTATTATCCACATATTGATATGAATTTCAAATCAAGAGGTACGAAATCAGTTATTTGTCATGTAATAACTGATGGAAAATCGTTAGCCAAATTTAAACATGGCGGACAATGCGAAATCGTGTTCAAAACATATGAATGTGCAGGCACGCTGCATTTCTATGCTCAGAGACCAGAGTTATACATTCAGTTTGTATAGAGATCACTGGATTGCATAGACCAAAGATAACATGTCCCTATCTCTGCTGTGTTGTGGTTTGAAACCACATCTAATTGCCTCGAGTCACGTGACTGAGGTTTCATCATTAGGAACAACAAGTTTCCTCATTTACAGGGGAAATCAATCGTTGACTTTAGCGATAAAATGACTTTTCGTATTCCTATTACGCATCTAGTAATAAAGGTAACGTAATTTCATTTTGTTATTAATGCAGTGATTGTCGTGTTTACATGTCACCAGGTGAAAAGTATGGTATTGTCATTTATTTTTAGGAGCAACAGAATTACATATCCTCGGTGTTTGTGTTACGCTATGAAATTTTTACTTTTTGCGACGTATGAATGTTATTATCGATGGCAACATACTTTACAAACGTTTATACAGACTATTCGTTAAGCCTATAAAGTCATTTATGGCCAATTGCATGATGGTGTTTCCTCACTACCATATTATTTAATGTAAACAGCCAATAATTTGGTTGTTTTACGTTTTGGAATCGTGGTCTGTGACAAAAGTCTTAAAATATATACGGTTTGATTTTCTTAATATAGGTCATTTTGGATGCAACTAGATTTATTTCTTATAAAATCACAACGAAATATTTCACATGTATTGTTGAGGAATCTTAAGGAAGTTGATGCTCCTTTCAAACTGTTATGTGATCTTCTACTCTTGTGTACAATACAAACTAAAAGACTCACAGTACGACAACAATCTTTCACTTAAAATCTGTTGTTCTGTTGCTTGTAAAAAGACTGTGGATACGTTTCATCTAGGCACATGTGAAAACTGTAGCTATCGCATTAAATCTTACAAATGCGGAGAACTAACGCCAATTGTACTACTAAAGATGTAATAAGAATACGCTAAGACTTTTCTTGTTCTAATATTCACTACAAAGGATAAGAACTGCAACTCTCAGCTATATTTCCCGTTCTTCGTAATGATGAAAACGTTTTCCTGCCCCGAGTCACGTGAGTTAGATGTTAGTTTCAGTGTAATGACGTAACACGCAGTCTATGTTAGCTTTGGTCTATGTTTAATTGTTTGCGAAACATATGCATGTGGAGGTACCACAGACATGCCATATACAGTATCATTGGTGTCACTGAAGTCTCGCCGCCATATTTCCATACTAAAGACGTGTGAGCAGTCGTGTGTGTATTTACAGAAAACATTCGTAAAAATACGGATGAACCCAAGTAACTACGCTGTCTTTAGACATTTGACATATTGGTTGATTCATGTGTTGTATGTAGCTGTAAATTTTCGTATGGCAAACCGAAGATATAAGGCGAATTCACACTGTCTATCACGTCAACGTCACGTCACGTTGTATTCACACTGTCCATCACGTCAATTCGTTATCCTAATACCCGATTTTCAAAGTGAGGTTACGAGTGGCGATCTTTTATGTAGACAGTCATAGTTTAATACTGGAATTGCGGAAACAACAACGCTAAATGGATAACAGGTATCTTTATTCTTCTCAGTGTTTTTCCCATAATTACAATCTGATTTAAATGTATGTAGCGGTAAAATTTTACTTACCATCTCAGTGGCCTCGTATGATTATGTTGGCAACATCAACAAAACGGTAGAAAGCCCTAACCAAGCTGTTGATATTCTTAGCTATCCATACAGTGTGAGTTGATTAGTGTTTCGTATATATTATGAAGTGCCGAGCGGTCTAAAGCGTCTCGCTGCGGAGCGCGCGGTTGCTAGCCATGGAGGTTCGAGTCCTCCCTGGGGCATGGGTGTGTGTGTCGTCCTTGGGTTAGTATACCTAGGTTTAACTAGTTCGTAAGCTACGGACTGATGACCACGCAGTTCGCTCTGATAGAATTACAAACATTTGAACATTTTATATGATGAAGTAAACAAGTAATGCTGTTCGTACTCTACACTTGACAGACTTTTGTATGTGCTCTCGTTCACTTAGTGACAGTTATTGCCCTCTTAAGACGAAGTTGTAATGACAAAACATTTGCATCGTCAAGCGAATGGCTAATGCCAACGTCACACGACTAACAACATAATAACGTGAGTCCGCCAGGACAGTAAGTAAAATTTAAGCGTACGTAAAACATTCTTCTCAAAACACGATTCGACAATGTAGGCCTATCTGTTAAATTCAACTATTGTGGATGTGTTAGCTCCAATGCAAATCATGTTCAAACTAGTAGGCTAAATCTTACAACATCATATCAAGTCAGAAGATCATAATTTTACCGTATGGAAACTTTTTGACATGAAGTGAGGCAAGATGGGGGTATCAAGCTTCAGTCAGAGAGGCAAGTTTGCCAGTCTAGTAATATATGTGTCTGGGAGGTGCGCTATAGTTCTATGCTCAGACGGCAGAGTTACACATCCAGGTTATATAGAGATCACATTTCAACATTTTCCCTTTTGATAATAAAGCGTGGACAAGATACATCGCCGGCCGCGGTGGCCGAGGGGACTAAGGCGCTCCGGCCACTACGGTCGGGGCTTCGAATCACCCCTCAGACATGGATATTTGTGCCGTTCTAGTTCGTAAGTAGTTCATAAGTAGTTTGTAAGTTTAGGGACTGATGACCCCGTAGTTAAGTCCCATAGACTATACAAACATTTGAACATTTTGAACAAGATACATCTACATCTACATACATACTCCGCAATTCACCGTAAGCTGCGTGGCGGAGGGTACACTGTACCACTACTAGGCATTTCCTTTCCTGTTCCACTCCCAAATGGAACGAGGAAATAAAAGAATGACTACATGCCTCCGTAAAAAAAAAGGAAAGCAGTCAACAATCCGAAGATTGGTTTGAACACCACAGTGCTTTACTAGGCATGGTCCTGTTTGGAGGTGGTATGCCGTTGCCTTCCTCCAACCTTCGAACTGACTTACCCAGCCTGTTATAGGGGGACCTACAGTTTAACGTGAGTTCCGAACCACGGTGTTACTCGGTATTTTTCACATGAGCATTACTGCCAGAGGTGAAAGAAGTGGAAAGTGACAGATAAAAATCCTAGGATCTGGCGGGGATCGAACCCGCGACCTTGGGATTTGTAGTCTGGCACTCCACCACTGTGCAACCGAGACGTACTATATGCTTCCGTATGAGCCCTAATTTCTCTTATCTTGTCTTTGTGATCTTTACGCGAAATGTTAAGTAGGCGGCAGAAAGATCGTACTACACTCAGCTTCAAATTCCGGCCCTCTAAATTTACTTAACAGAAATTCCCGAAAAGAACGTCGTCTTTCCTCCAGCGATCCTTAATTGAGTTGCCAGAGCATTTCCGTGACACTCGCGCATTGGTCGAACCCACCGGTAACAAAAGTAGCTGCTCGCCTCTGAACCGCCTCTATGTCTTCCTTTAAACTGATCTGCTGCGGGTCCCAAACACTTGAGCAATACTCAAGACGTGGTCGTACATGCGTTTTATACGCGGTCTCCTTTACAGGTGAAGTACATCTTCCCAAAATTCTCCCAATAATCCGAAGTCGGCTGTCCGCCTTACTCACAACTGTCATTACATGTTCGTTCCATTTCATATCGCTCTGCAATGTTACACCTAGATATTTGAACGATGCGACAGCTTCAAGAAGCTCACTACTAATGCTGTATTCGAACAGTATGGGATTGTTTTTTCTACTCATGCGCATCACCTTACATTTTTCTGCATTGAGAGCTAGCTCCCATTCTTCGACCAACTAGAAATTTTATGTAAGTCTTCCTGTAAGCTATTACAGTCAGTTGCAGACGACACCCTCCCATACACCACAGCATCATCAGCAAACAGCCGCAAATTACAACGTATTCTGTCCATCAGATCATTTATATAGATAGAAAATAATAGCTGTCCTATCACACTCCCCTGGGGCACAGTGGTACCATTGTGTTCGGCTGGGAAAAGTCTCTGCCCTGCACTTGTCACGTGTCTAGAAGCCGGGTGTAGCAGCCATTTCATAAGCGTAATATAAGACACGTACAGGAACGTGTAGCAATGGTTGGAACCTCTACTATAGAAGTGTACGAATCACAGAAACAGCTGGAATGGCGTAATTTTAGTTTTCCGTGCAGGCAACTTACGTTCGGTGACAAGACGACTCTCGGCGCGTTCCTGCAGCACAGAAAACTGGCGCCAGTCCGGTCCACGACTGCGCCAAGGGCGGCGAGGCGCGCATGCGCAGTGCAGTTTTCCTCTGACGTCATCGCGCACCGCCGGATACCGCGGCTGCAGCCGCTGAGTCGTATGATAACAGAGCTCGCGTCGCTCGCTTGCTTTTTGAAGGCAACTCTCTCTCACACACACACACGATCCGTCGCCTCGACGCACGGAATTTGGGCACTTTTCTTCAATCCGGAGGTATAATCTCTCCACGCATCGCTCCGTTCCTGACAAAGCATGGCATCGATGCGTTAGAGATAACAGCCCGGGTATAGTGAATGTTCCGTTATCCTACAATGTGTGCGCTGCGGGGTCTAGGGCACCATCTACATCTACATCTATACTCCGCAGTTCAGCATAAGGTGCGTGGCGGAGGGTACACTGTACCACTACTAGGCATTTCCTATCCTATTACATTCCCAAATAGCAGGAGGAGAAAAACAATGCCTGTATTCCTTAGTACGGAGCGCGAGTGTCACGGAAATGATCCGGCAACTCAATTGGGGATCGCTGGAAGAAATACGACGTTCTTTTCGTGAATTTCTGTTGAGGAAATTTAGAGGGCCGGAATTTGAAGCTGACTGTAGTACGATCTTGCTGCCGCCTACTTACATTTCGCGTAAAGATCACAAAGACAAGATAAGAGAAATTGGGGCTCGTATGGAGGCATATAGGCATTCTTTTTTTTTTCCTCGTTCCATTTGGGAGTGGAATATGAAAGGAAATGCCTAGTAGTGGTACATCGTGCCCTCCGCCACGCACCTTACGGTGGATTTCGGAGTGTGTATGTGGATGTGGAGCACGCATAGCCCAAAGCTATGGTCTGTGGCATCACGTTTCGCTGTATGTAACCTCCTAGCTACAGAGTCGCAAACGTCATCACTGACCTTAATTCCGAATTTATTTATATTTTGACGACTTTCAACCACCATATCTTTCACTCCCTTATAGCTATCGGCATAGGACTTCTATGGTGTACAACGGGAGACATCGAACAACAATTACACACTGACCACTCGTTTGCGTTCTGTAGTTTTCGCTGCAGAGCGAAATATTAACACACACACACACGTCGAATTTTATATACACCATCCCAATATACTCCAATCTTTTATCATTATCAACCCTCAAGGAACATTGCAACCAATAAATCCATTTCCAAATAGTAAATATAATTTTCAAAGAGTAATTATTGTTCCGCATTTCGCGTTATATTCTTCAAATAACTAAATATATATCAGATCGCTAAAAAACCGTGCCTAAAACCTTCCTCAGGTATATATGAGTAACTGTACAAATATTTAAGTCTCTGCATCTTGTCCTTCGGACCTGATAAGCGTACACCGAACAGAATTAACATTAATATATATACAGATAAATAGCTATCCGATCGCCATTAAACCGTGCCTAAAGCCTTACCCGGGTAGACATTAGTAACTGTACAAATTTTTAGCTCTTTATGTCTTGTGGTTCTGACGTGATAAACGTACAGCGAACAGACATTCACATTTATAGATATAGATAAGGATGTCTTGCATTATGCACAAAATTATACGTGCAGTACCCAAACAAAGATAGTAATCAAAATAGAAATGGCATATAAAATTCGCACGATCTCATATATTGAGTGACATGTTGTGTATATATATATATATATATATATATATATATATATATATATATATATATATATATATATATATATATAAGGCTGTCGTCTACAATCTACAAAATTGTATGTGCAGTATCCAAACAAAGAAAGATAGTAATCAAAATACAGGTGACTTCCAAAATTCGTACAATGTTATATTTATGGAGTTATATGTTGTGCAATTGTATAATTTTGTCGGTATATATTCATTTATATAAGTGCTGTATGTCTATAAAATCTGTTGCGAATACAATTAGTAATAAAGAACTTATAGATTAAAAGTTTGTGCGCGATGAGGATTTTTCGATGAACGTTACTGTTCATATCTTATGAACTGCGTGTCGTATTGTCATACAATTACGGAGGTACTTTCAGCTATATGTGTGTATAATGCCTGTACAACTTCCTGCGGCTGCAATTTGTAGTGTAGAAATTATAAACTGTAACGTCAAACCGAATGCTGTAGTTTTAGTTCATGAACAGCGGAAAAGTAGTAAGCGAGAAACTTTTTTTCCTTTCATTATTTTGATGTGGTTGTCAGCGAGAAGAAATTTAATAAACGCCTGAAATTATGCATAAAGTTTGTTGCAAGTCGCTAAGTACTGTCATTCTCATATGGTGTATTTCTAAAGTTTCGGCTCATTATGTGGCAATTTCTTTTAACACTTATTGTTTATGACGTTATATTTATAGAACTATGTGTCGTATTTGGTTTGTCCTCGTGCAGCAATTGTTATCTCCCGTAACGAATATGTGTACAAAATGTGGTTCAAATCTGTCCAGTGTTTCAGGAGAAACTGAGCAGCATTGTCGCTAAATGTAGCAGTTTTTCGGGCAGCTAATTGTCAATGACGTCATATCTCATGAACTATGTGTTGTACGTAATTCTTACACTTCTCATAGATTGAAGCTTACGTGTACGAAATTTGGAAAACATTGGAACAAAAGTGCAGATATGTATGCATTACGTGCACATAAACATACGAACACTCTGCTTTATGTATAACAGAAGAAGAAGAAGAAGATAGACACGTGTTTCGTCTCTTTGCTACAAACTCAGTTGTTCTTTTGAATAACCAAGTTCTAAGTTGATAGAAAATAGCACTTTTAATGCCATACATAAAAAAACATCAATTCAACGACGAAACATTGAACATAAAACAAAACGTACCAACGTCCGCAAAGGAACGATGAAAACGGAGGAAACAAAAAATAAACAAATAAATAACGATAGCGGTTCATGAATGGACTGCCAAACCTTTCGTACCTCCACCAAGGCAACTGTTTTTAGATTTGTTTTCGGTGTATTTCAAAATATTCTCATATTTGGAAGAGATTTTCTTGGTTTATTTTGAACAAGTGCACTGGGAAGTGTGATGAATATTATGTGGATTATCTGTTTACAGTTGTTTTATTTGTGATACACAGTATTAAGCCGATAAAAAAATAAGTACAATAAAATTGTTTAAGTATGTTATTACGTAATTCCAATTACTGGCCGTCTATTCGTCAGAGTTCTCATAGCCAGTAGGGTGAAACATAACAACAACCACAACACAAATGTTTCTCACACCATGCGCAAGACACAAACGACATACTGCCACATTCAGCTGTTGTCCTAGAAATCATTTGTGGAAAACATATCTGATTTATATTGCTGCAGACAGGTCAATGTGATATTAATTGCGATTAAATGAAACTTTGCGCATACACGTATGTTTTCAAAATCGTGTTACAAAATAGTACGGCCAAACTTTCAGGAAATATTCCTCACATACAAAGAAAGAAAATATGTTATATGTACATGTGTCGGGAAAAGTTTAATTTCCATGTTACAGCTCATTTTAGTATTTCTCTTTAAATGTAAATTGAAATAATTCGTTCAGACAATTGTCAAAATACCCAATGGTTTCGTTTGTATGTACTGTACCTTCTCGATTCACCGCCAGTTGGCCCAATTGAAGGAAGGTAATGATGACTTCCGTGCTAGTGTTGTTATGAGGCGGATGAGGCTTCATTCCAACGTGATCAAATTGTAAACTTTCACAATCAACATGTGTGAGCTGACATGAATACGCACGCAATTGTGCAATCACGTCATCAACACAAATTTTCTGTGAACGTTTGGGCAGGAATGGTTGGTGATGTCTTGATTGGGCCCCATGTTCTTCCACCGGCGCTCACTGGAGCACGTTATCATGATTTCATACGGGATACTCTACCTGTGCTGCTAAAACTTGTGCCTTCACAAGTACTACACAACATGTGGTTCAAGCACGATGGAGCTCCTGCACATTTCAGTAGACGTGTTCGTACGCTTCTCAACAACAGATTCGGTGACCGATGGATTGGTAGAGGCGGACCAATTGCATGGCCTCCACGCTCTCCTGACCTCAACCCTCTCGACTTTCATTTATGGGGGCATTTGAAAGCTGTTGTCTACGCAACCCCGGTACCAAATGTAGAGACTCTTCGTGCTCGTACTGTGGACGGCTGTGATACAATACGCCATTCTCCACGGCTGCATCAGCGCATCAGAGATTCCATGCGACGGAGGGTGGACGCATGTATCCTCGCTAACGGAGGACATTTTGAACATTTCCTGTAACAAAGTGTTTGAAGTCACGCTGGTACGTTCTGTTGCTGTGTGTTTCCATTCGATGATTAACGTGATTTGAAGAGAAGTAATAAAATGAGCTCTCACATGAAAATTAAGCGTTTCAGGACACATGTCCACGTAACATATTTTCTTTCTGTTTGTGTGGGGAATGTTTCCTGAAAGTTTGGCCGTACCTTTTTGTAACACCCTGTATACGAGGGAGAGGAGTAGGTGGAGGAGGAAACGGACAGAAAGGGATGAGGAGGAGAATGAGAGAAGGGGGTTGGTGACAGACAGCTGAAAGGAGACGAAGAGAGAAGGAAATGGACGGAGAAAGGGACAAGAAGATGTTAAAATGTCTGTAAATCTATCGGACCAAACTGCATGGTTATAACTCCGTAGCTTACAAACTGCCCCAGGGAGGATTCGAACCTCCACGGCGAGCAACCGCGCGCTCCGCAGCGAGGTGCTTTAGACCGCTCGGCTACTCCACCGCGGCGAGAAGAAGGTTAAAGTTGCATCTATCATCACGGCATTAGATGACAATACGCTAGAGAATATGTACGACGTTTATTACATAAGTTATAGTTCAGATATCTGCATTACGTATGGCGTCTTAATTACATCTACAGTGTTATCTATAGCTTGGTTGCTGAGCTTTGCATAAAAACGACACCCACCAGCACATTGAGGTGTATGTAGAGATCCTGTAAGCAAACGTTCATAAAGATATACTAGCTGAAAACCCGGCATTGCCCGTGTATTTATTTATTTATTCAACCCTTGAGATAGTACTTTTCCTATCCACTCTCGGTCCATCTCCTTTTTTTTTCTAAAAACATGTTACATTTATCAGAGAATATATACGAAATAAGCAATCACACGTCAAAATGCACTCGTTACGAAGAATCCAATCACGAAATTCAACAATAATGATTGTAATAATATCACAGATCGATCACTTGATGTAATGCGCGAAATGTCAAATCGATTTTTTTAAAATACATGTATTAAATGAAATTTCTTTTTTACTGCTTTATTTTTTATTCTTATATTTCCTTATTCGTATGCTTATCCTTACAGAGAAAGAGCTGAAGACATTGTACCACGCATAGACCAAAGATATGGACTATGGCATCACATTACGCTGTATGTAACCACCTTGCTATAGAGTCGCAAACGTCATCGCTGGCCTTTAGTCCGAATTTTTTTAATAATTTGACGGCTTCCAACCACCATATTTCCCACTCCCTTATATCTATCGGCATGGAATTGGTATGGTGCACAATGGGAGACTTCGGACACATACAAACAGAGCATTCGTCTGCGTTCAGTAGTTTCAACTGCAGAGTGAAATATTAACACACACACACACGTAGAATTTTATAGACACCGATAACTTTCTGTCCCAATATACTCCACCCTTTTATCATTATGAACCCCCAATCAACAATGCAACCAATAAAACTGTTTTCAAAGAGTAAATATAATTTTCAGAGAGTAATTATTGTTCCGCATTTCGCGTTATGTTCTTCAAATTACTAAATATCTATCAGATCGCTATGAAACCATGCCTTAAACCTTCCTCAGGTATACATTAGTAACTGTACAAATATTTAAGTCTCTGCGTCTTGTCGTTCGGACGTGATGAGCGTACACCGAACAGACATTCACATTAATATATATATATATATATATATATATAGCTATCAGATCGCCATAAAATCGTGCCTAAAGTCTTCCCCGAGTAGACATTAGTAACTGTACAAATTTTTAGCTCTTTATGTCTTGTGGTTCAGAGGTGATAAACGTACACCGAACAGACATTCGCATTTACAGATATAGATTTGTTCGAGCCCATGTACTTTCCTTGTGAGACGGAGACTGACGGCAAGGTCACGGACGCGGCTTTGGGTCTGCCACAGCGGCGAATCTGCGCATGCGCGTCACGGACGTTTTTCTCCGGCAGTGACCTACGCCACGGCCGGACAAGGAGTGGCAGCTAGCCGGGCCACGTCACGCTCGGGCTGTGTCGACTCTACTCGGCAATTCTCGGGAGTTCTCGCTGCGGCGCAAAGACCTTGACCCAAAGAGGTATAAAAACAACATAGAGAGACTACAGCAAGCACCCGCCTTAACTCGCTCCTCCCGGTCTACTCCGCCAAGTACTGGCGGGCCTTCTGCCGCCTTACTGGCAGTCACTCCTCCCCCCACTACCCACTTCTACATGATGATCGTCCTTTGCCTGACAACGCCAGTAAGGCAGAACATTTTGCCTCCTACCTTTCTGATGTATTTTGCATTCCTGATGATCCCCTTTTTGACTACTCTCTCTTCCCGGACGGCCATGAGCGCACCGACACCTCCTCTCCTCCGCTCGCCCCTGGCTTCCAGTACTTGGACCGCATTCCTCCCTCAGAATTGAACACTCCCATTACTGCCCGTGACATAATAGACACTCTTCGCACAAAACGAAACACCGCCCCCGGTCACGACCGGCTAACCTACCGCCACCTTCGCGCATGCCCCCTCTCATTTCAAGAAGTCCTTACCAAACTCTACAACGTCATCCTTTATACTGGCTTCTACCCCAACCTGTGGAAAACCTCCCATATTCTCATGTTCCTCAAACCCGACAAACCCCTGTCCCATACCTCCTCCTACCGTCCCATAAGTCTCGACTTTTTATCTACATGTTCAGTGCAAGTGCCTCCAGTGTCGTGCGTTTTACTCAGTGGCTCCATAATCGCCATCCCCATGTTTTATTTTATACGCCGTCCGCTGTCTTCATGTGTGAACTTCGTGTCTCTGCAATGTACTTTTAAACTTGTCACCGTGGCCGATCGTTTTTACTGACTGTGTGTGCGTCTTATCACTACCCATCTGTTTTTTTGTTCTCTGCCGTATGTTTTGTCCTGTTTGTACATGTCCGTTTTAGTCTGTCGAAAACTCTGTATGTCAATGTTTTTAATTTCCACAATTTTGTTCATCTTTTTATATTTTATCTCCTCTTTGTCAACATCTTTGTATGTCACGTGGCTGAAGAGCAGCCACCGCAGCTGCTGCCAGCCTGCCAGCTCTTTCTACAACTGGCTTTAAGGCCCGGCGCACACTTGACGCAGCAGAGGCAGAGCAGAGGCAGAGGCGAGGCGCAGGGCCTCTACTGGTCAGCGCACACTTGACGCAGCAGAGGCAGAGCAGAGACAGAGGCAGAGGCGAGGCGCAGGGCCTCTGCTGGTCAGCGCACACTTGACGCAGCAGAGGCAGAGCAGAGGCAAAGGCAGAGGCGAGGCGCAGGGCCTCTGCTGGTCAGCGCACACTTGACGCAGCAGAGGCAGAGCAGAGGCAGAGGCGAGCCACAGGGCCTCTGCTGGCCAGCGCACACTTGACGCAGCAGAGGCAGAGCAGAGACAGAGGCAGAGGCGAGGCGCAGGGCCTCTGCTGGTCAGCGCACACTTGACGCAGCAGAGGCAGAGCAGAGGCAGAGGCAGAGGCGAGGCGCAGGGCCTCTGCTGGTCAGCGCACACTTGACGCAGCAGAGGCAGAGCAGAAGCAGAGGCGAGGCGCAGGGCCTCTGCTGGTCAGCGCACACTTGACGCAGCAGAGGCAGAGCAGAGGCAGAGGCGAGGCGCAGGGCCTCTGCTGGTCAGCGCACACTTGACGCAGCAGAGGCAGAGCAGAGGCAGTGGCGTGGCGCAGGGCCTCTGCTGGTCGGCGCACACTTGACGCAGCAGAGGCAGAGCAGAGGCAGAGGCGAGGCGCAGGGCCTCTGCTGGTCGGCGCACACTTGACGCAGCGCAGGCAGAGGAGGGCAGCAGCACGTGCTGCATGTCCACTGCACACCTCTCGATGCAATTAGATTTAATTCCTGAATCTCCTTCAAAACTCAGTTAATTTGTGTGTGTGTGTGTGTGTGTGTGTGTGTGTGTGTGTGTGTATTCTGATAGAGTATAAGAGCACTGCAAGGTCTGTTCAGCAACAGGCGAAAGTGACGAATAAATGCTGAACTTCTCTGGTACATGGAAGCTCATTTTAAGCTCTTGAGCTATTCCGACTAAACAGACGACAGTTTAAAGAGGGTCACATGCTGAATAAAAAGGACTTAAAAGAGAAGAAAAATAGTGTGTGACACGTCATACCCGCTATAGAAAAATTTGGGATATGTTTTAGGAACTTAATTAAAGTCAGATTTACTTTTCTTTCATAATTCAGTGAAACAAGTGTCACAGCAAATAATTGAAAGAACTTTTATACAACTGACATATTTATTCACGATTGTGGCGCAATATTTACGATCAGAAACACTTTTGTTCTCGGTGAGACCTGGTATGCTTTTCACATGTCTTAGATTGAAAGATAATGATATGAAAAATTTTACAAATCATAGTTTCCTTGTTTAAATGCATTTGCACGCAAAGTGTTTCATTACTTAGGTCTTTATTCGTAGCTCTTCCATGCTCCTGAGTACTAAGATACTGCAGTTTGCTTTTTTCCTTCTTCTATGACGGCAGCTGTACATGACATGCAGTATTTTATTATATTGCATTCCTGCTTTGTCTCTGTTATCATTTCTAATGATAATTACCATCAGCAGCCATTATATTTGTTAGTAATTAGTGAAGCTAATGCTAATACTTTTGCAAATGTTGAATTTCTGAACGTAGTATAGAATTCAGGTTGAGAAATACTGACGAGACGTTTCTAGCAGCATCTATGGTTTAGCAGTGAGCTGAAGCTCCACGAAGGGGTGGACATTGTGTTTCAAGAAATTGAAGAAAGTCCCTTCTGGTTTCGCCAAACTTATTATTCAGTAGTAACGGGAATTTTAGCTTATATAGAGCTTTCATGCTTGCCACAAAGTTTACTGAAACCAGGTACTATAGATCGTAAAAATACACAATCAGCATCTTCGGTTTATGAATCTCGGTGTCTTTCTATTTCAGTAAGTTGTTCGTTTGGGTCTGTATCGGCAACGTACGGAGAAGGGAGACACGAGGCAGCATCGCACTCGGCACAGCAGGCGGCAACAGCCGCGCGTGTGCCGCGTAGCTGCAGACCGCGTAGCGTCAAACGTGTATCTCGCGTATTTTCTCGAGAATCGAAAGAGATATAGGTCTCATTCCACCGTTAAAAACAATTTCGATATGTTGGCTACATTTCGTTCGCAGTAATGTATGGTGTAAAACGCACCAAACGCAAACTTCCCAGCGACTACTTTTTCCACTGCAAACTCTTAAAAATATGCGCGGCGTTGTACTATATTTTTTATTATAACAATAACTATGAACAATAACGAAAAGAAAACCTCCCCAATGTCATGCGGTGGCTTTTGCCTATATGATACATAAAAATAATTTTTTTCTAGTGAGTAGTTTCTGCAAAATCGATTGTGGAAGCTGCGTTAGCGCAAAACACGCACAAATAGGAAAATAGTATTTTTAATTTTTTTACGCAGAAAGTAAAAGTGTTACAAAGAAACTAAATACAGAGAAGGATGTAGCTTGTGTTCGTCTACATAGAACAATTTTTTTCGAAGCATATCGGATGACTTGAAATTTCAGTTTGCGACAGAGGTGGAACAGAGGCGCAGGAAAACTGTGCGCCTCGGACAACCGGACAGAGGCGTGACCCAGTAGAGGAAACGCCTGCCCTCCGCCTGGGCTGCATTAAGTGTGCGCTGCCCCATTAGAAAGCATGCGTTACAGACGGACGGAGGCCTCGCCTCTGCCTCTCCTCTGCCTCTGCTGCGTCAAGTGTGCGCCGGGCCTAAAACAACAATAAAGGAAAAAAAAATCTACAGCAAGCCCCCACAATCGCGTAAACGGCCGACTGCGAACAGCGGACAAATTGAAGAGCACCTCGGCGGCCATTGTAGTGGCAAACTTCGGCGCGAACTTTATTTTGTGTCCCAACTTCGTCGCCGCTTTTGTGTCCCAGCCTCGTCGTAGGTGTCGGTGGCCGAGTGGAACGAGACCGACACGCTGGTGCAGGTACGGAGGGGAGCAGCCAGAAACTATAAACACTCGAGTAAATTAGAAAGATATATATTGCACAGAATGTAACAATACTTAACTTTTACATAGTATTGCAGAAGGTTGATACATAGTTGTTAGAGGCCTGCCTAGTGCCTGTACAATAGCAAAGTCTTCACTCGTGCCTATCGGATTACGAAGGTCCTAACTCGTTGCTGTCTCAGTCCGAAGTGGAAGTGCCAAGTCAACGATCCTTCAGTCGTGGCCACGAGCGGCGTTCCAGCAGAGGGCGCTCGTGGCTGTCGTCGGAAGAACGCCGCGCCGTGCATGCATGGCGGCGCGCGGCGAAAGTAAGTGGCGCGCACTTTGTACTTGTGCGACACCACACCCCTCCCCCCCAAACCGCCGCGCCGTCGTGGCGTAGGGCTGAGGGCCACGGCGACGGCACTGGGAGGAGGGCCTGGGCGGGGGCGTTACTGGTGGGACGGGCGTCGTAGCTGAGGCCGGGATCGAGACGCCGTCCGCGCCCCGGCATCCGCCTTGCGATCCTCCAGGGAACCCGCCGAAACCTGGGGAAGGGCGCCCGCCCCCGCCCAGAGGGAGCAGGTCATCTTCTTCTGAGGTGCGTGGCCCAAGCTGGGGGGGCCCGCACGGTCCCGGAGTCCCTCTCGGTGACGCTGTCATCTGCGGCGGCGACAGCGGCGGCGACGACTGCGTCGGATGTACGTCGACGTCCATAGGGATCTCGTAGTCCGGGGACGAACGATGTGGTTGTGCTCCCTGGCGGTGAACTGGGTCTGGAATCAAGAAACCGGAGACAGGATCGCGCGGTCTGTGCAGGCGCAATTGGTTTGCGTGGCGCCGCAGCTCCGACCCTGTGGAAGAACGTACAACAAACATATTGCGCCCAAGCACGCGTTGAATGGTGCCCGGCAACCATGTCTTCTTGTTTCCAGCAAACACCCTGTACAGCACCGGCGTGGAAACCTGAAAACGCGTAGCGCCATACGAACCGACTCGGTGCGTGGGAGGCTGCAGCAGGTGAAGGAGAGTGCGGTGACGGCGGCCGTGTAGCAGCTCGGCAGGAGACGGGCCGTCACGTGGCATGCACCGATACGTAGACAGGAAAATTTGAAGAGCTTGCTGCCTGGAGTGCTGACCTTTCATCTTCTCCATGTGAGACTTGAATGTTCGAACGAAACGTTCTGCTTCACCATTGGACTGAGGGTGAAAAGGTGCGGTGGTGATATGCTGAATGCCATTCACACGACAAAACTGTTGAAATTCCGCACTAACAAACTGAGGTCCATTGTCACTGACGATAGTTTCAGGCAAGCCTTCGATGCAAAACACTGATGTTAAGGCACTGATTGTACTAGACGCCGTCGTTGAGTTCATGGCAATCACAAAAGGAAACTTGCTGAAAGCGTCTACAACGATTAACCAGCGCGTATTCCAGAAAGGTCCGGCAAAGTCAATATGTAAACGTTGCCATGGTCCCTTGGGGCGTGGCCAGTCTGAGAAACGTTGCGGAGGAGCCGCCTGATGCTCCGCACAAACCGTACACTGTGACGTCATGCTCTCTATCTGAGCGTCCATACCAACCCAGGTACAATGACGTCTGGCCAATTGCTTTGTCCTAACAATGCCCCAATGTCCTTGATGCAGGAGGCGTAACACTTCTCGTTGCAGGGAACGAGGAACAATCACTCTTGCTTGGTCGTTGTCGGTATGCAACAACAGTACACCCTGACTTAAAGATAATGCATGACGTTGTGAAAAATAACGTCGAACCAGAGGCCGATCAATGTCTTTGGCTCTGTCAGGCCACCCTGAGCGAACAAAACGTGCTACCACTCTTAGGTCTGCATCCGCAGCTGTTTCCTGTGCAACCCGACGAGAGTTCAAAGGAAAGTCTGCGACAGCGGAAGCATCTCTGGAGTCTATCTGACAACATGCCATTTCTGAAGAATCAAATGATACATCCTGGCCAACCGGAAGTCGGGAAAGTGTGTCCGCGTTAGCATGTTTAGTGGTAGGTCGGTACAAAATCTCATACTGATAATTAGACAATATCAAGGACCACCTCTGAAGCTTTTGTGCCGTTCGTGGCGGAATTGGCTTTGCGGGTGAGAACAACGACGTGAGAGGCTTGTGGTCTGTCAACAAATAGAATTTTCTGCCATAGAGATAATGATGAAACTTCGTGACGCCGTAAATGATTGCTAAGGCCTCCTTTTCTATCTGACTGTAATTCTGTTGCGTTGGCGTCAGTAGCTTGGATGCAAAGGCAATAGGACGATCATAACATCCAATACGATGTGAGATTACAGCGCCGAGACCGTACGATGAGGCGTCAACTGCTAACACTACAGGCTTCTGTGGGTCAAAGGGAATCAAACATGCATCACTGAGTAATGCAGACTTTAGTTTGTCAAAGGCAACCTGACAATCTTTAGACCATACAAAAGGAACATTCTTCCGACGTAAGTGATGCAGTGGAGCTGCAATCTGAGAGGCATTGGGAATAAACCTGAAATAATAGTTAAGCTTTCCCATTACTGCTTGCAATTCATACACATTCTTAGGAGGAGGCAAGTCTTTGATTGCTCGAAGATGTGACTGTAAGGGATGGATTCCTTGGGCATTAATCACATGGCCTAGGTACTCTATTTCAGTCTGGAAAAACGAACACTTTGCTTTATTGCAACGTAGACCTGCTGCAGTCAAAACTTTGAAAAGGCACTCCAGGTTTGCTAAATGTTCTTCAACTGTACGTCCGGACACCACAATGTCATCTAAATAGTTCGAGCAACACGGTACAGAAACTGTCAGCTGTTCCAAAAAACGCTGAAAAATAGCGGGAGCGGAAGAACTGCCAAAGGGTAGGCGTTGAAATTGAAAAAGGCCCATGTGAGTATTAATGACGAAAAACTTTTTCGATTCGTCATCAAGTGGAATCTGTAAGTATGCCTCTGCTAAATCAATCTTGGAAAAGAAACGAGACTGTCCTAATTTGTCCATCAGTTCATCAGGTCTGGGCAGGGGATAAGTGTCTACAATTGTTTGACTGTTGACAGTTGATTTGAAGTCCGCACAGAGACGAAGTTTTCCTGACGGCTTGGGTATAATTACTATAGGCGAGGCCCACTGACTCGCAGAAACAGGCGAAATCACCCCACTATCTTGCCAACGTTTAAGTTCTTCGGCAACTGTATCACGCAAGGCGATAGGCACTGGTCTAGCTTTACGAAATTTTGGAACTGCAGATTCTTTTAAAGTCACATGTGCCACGAAGTCTTTTGCACAACCTAGTTCCGGCGAAAACAAGTCACTATATTTGTCACACAATGCATTGATTTTATCCTGAGGCACTATTGACGAAATTTGAAGCACATCTCGTTGAATTGATAAACCAAACAAGTCAAAAGCATCTAGTCCAAAAATGTTCTGTGTCGATTTGGCCTGAAGAACAACAAAAGCAACTGTTTTCGTTACACCTTGAAAAGAGGCTGGCAGGCTACATGTTCCTAGCACGGGAATATTTTGACCTGTATAAGCTGTCAACACTTGTTGACACAGCGATAATTTTGGCGAACCCAGAAGTTCATAAGTATCTTTATTAATTAAGGTAACAGCGGAACCAGTGTCGAGCTGAAATTGCACAGTCTTATTTTCTATAGAGAGAGTAACAAACAGCTTGTGCTTCTGGCGCACGACCGGTGCGCGAATGTGGGCAACGTCTAATACATATTGTTTTCTGCGCTTGCGCGGGTTGCGTGCGGTAGGAAGCGGCGCATACTCGGCACACAGCGGATTAACCACACTGTCACTAGATGACACTACCGCCGGATCGGCGTCCGCGCAATGCGAGGCTACTGCACTAAAATTACTATGAGTAGCTACACCAATTCTACTGTCACTAGCTACACAGTACTGGGCACTATTACAAGGAGCAGTTGCAGAAGGCACTAATTTCACTACAGGAATGCACTGTTCATAGTTATTTTGCTTGTCCCGAACCCTTTTCCGTTGCACTGTTTTACGCGCTCGTCGGCGCTTGCTACGTGGTGCACTATATAGTTTTGCCGTAGGCGGAGAAAATTGTTCTTGCATTTGAAAACCAACAGAAGCACAGCTGAAGTCCACAGTGTGTATGACATTTACTGCATGCACTGTTCTCGCACTTTGCGAAACACTATTCCTAACGTTACTGTGTTTTGAATTTACATTCTGCATACACACTGACTGTACATGTCCCGATTTGCCACATTGATAACAGGTTGCGTTGCGACTTGGGCACTGTGCACGTTTGTGGCGAGATACACACTGGGGGCAAGATTTACGTACATTTTTCTGAAATGAGCGTTGGCGCCCGTTATGCAAATTACTGTTTCTAACACGACGGGGCGACCTTTGCGTCGCACTTTTACACTGGCTACTGTTCACTGTCTGTTCAGCACGACCGGTAGAAAAATAAGAATCACTAGTGCTATACTGAGAACTACGGCTAGGAAAGCGTCCGTTGCGGCGCACTGAATTTACACTATGGCTTTGCATTTCTACATCAGCTAAGTCAAAAGTATCATGCGCTTCTATAAGCTGCAGTACACTGTCTAAGGAGGGGTCAGACTGTTTCAGAATTGCTGCTCTAATTCTGGGGTCCTGAATGTTCTGCGTAATTGCGTCCCTCAACATCACATCACTATACGAAAGTCCACAAGAACAAGTAAATTTACATTTGCGGGTTAAGCCCTTCAACTCGGTGATCCACTCTTGGTGTGACTGTTCAGGTAATTTTTTCAGTCTGAAAAATCGGTATCGTGCAGCGGCTACAAGAACTTTTCTCTCATAATGAGCATTCAGTGCATCTACAATTTGTTCAAAGTCTACATCACGAGGAGATGCGAGAGGGAAAAGTTTTTGCAGTAACACGAAAGTTTTGGGGCCCACCACGGACAATAAAAGATGCTTCACTTTCTGACCTGTAATTTGATGAGCCGCGACGAGTTCTTGAAACTGCGCGAAATAGTCACTCCATTCTTCCTCACGTTCGTTGTATTGGCGGAACGTCGGAAGCGGTGCGGCGGCAGGTGTGGGCTGCTGATGCGACGGCTGTTGTTGTTGGTTAGCTGCCCGCGCTGTCAGCTCGGCCACCGCCTGGAGCAACTGGGTGATTTGCGCCGTCTGTAACTGAATAATTTCCATTAAGTTTGGGTTCGGGGTAGTGGCCATGCTGACCGATTAGGCGCCGCGCATACAAGTAAATTATAACAAAACACAAATGCAATACGAAAGAGGACTCGCTCTGCAACAAAAAAGTCCACAAAACACGTAACAAAATATCTTCCCCCAAAATTCTTATATTAAGGGTGGGTGGGCGGGAGCAATTTCTGCGTGCTCCGACTGCTGCTGTCTGGCTGCTGCAAGCGGGCTGGTCCAAGGTTCTATCACTCCTCGTCGCCACTTTTGTGTCCCAACTTCGTCGCCGCTTTTGTGTCCCAGCCTCGTCGTAGGTGTCGGTGGCCGAGTGGAACGAGACCGACACGCTGGTGCAGGTACGGAGGGGAGCAGCCAGAAACTATAAACACTCGAGTAAATTAGAAAGATATATATTGCACAGAATGTAACAATACTTAACTTTTACATAGTATTGCAGAAGGTTGATACATAGTTGTTAGAGGCCTGCCTAGTGCCTGTACAATAGCAAAGTCTTCACTCGTGCCTATCGGATTACGAAGGTCCTAACTCGTTGCTGTCTCAGTCCGAAGTGGAAGTGCCAAGTCAACGATCCTTCAGTCGTGGCCACGAGCGGCGTTCCAGCAGAGGGCGCTCGTGGCTGTCGTCGGAAGAACGCCGCGCCGTGCATGCATGGCGGCGCGCGGCGAAAGTAAGTGGCGCGCACTTTGTACTTGTGCGACACCACACTTTAAATGTGCGAAAGATTCTTTTGATTAGAGATAGTATTCATTTAAGTCGCGAAAACTATGCCTAATTCAAATATGTAACTACAAAACAGCTTCAGACTCCTTGAATATACAGCAACTATCGGTTGTTTGTAAATTTATTACACATACGGTGTAGAAATTGGCCAACAGCGTTTCCTCTTCCTAACGAAACCGAACATGTAGTTTTTTTGCCTTCTAAGTGCAGCATATGAATGTAATTTATCGTCAGTCACGATTTTTTGGCTCTTTCTCAGTATATTCTACGATTGTGAAACTTTTGTACAAACATTAATTTCACACTTTACGTCTCTGCTTTAATGCTGCATTCTCCAATATTTAGATATTGCAACAGGGCTGACAAACTAAGGCATCTAAGATTAGCAATAGGGTATCTAGCAAAAAAATTGAATGCTGTAAGCCAAACACCTTATAGCAGAGTGAACTGCTCAAAAGCGAGTAACTATCGTCATGGGGTTGAACTTCACCATGTGCATCCACTGTGGTATGTGCCCTTCATATATGGAACTATAAACAGATCTGCAAACCCCTTTCAGTTGTTATACCTATATGTAAAGCAGATTACATTTCAATTCTGCGTTACAAGTTGCTAATATTAATTTCATAGACAAAAATTCGTACTGCAGTGAGACAACTAATTTTGTGACCCCAATAGTTATTTTAGAAAATCATAAAATGAAACTTTTTGAACTTCCTGTCCACCAGTACTGCCTAAAGTAGCTCTTATTTAAGAGCTACCAGTATTATAAAAGCGTGCTATTTATTTCATTCAATCCTATATTGTGTTGACTAATAATCTGTTAAGAGTAACAATCTCTGAACACAAGTAGTAGGGGTACTTGTATTCCTGAAAAATATAAATGGGAATACAGTATTCGATCTTTTTATTCCTTTCAATTGATTCATGTATTTAACGCTGATAAGCTCTTCAACATCGTGCTTCATGTACACTGCTATAGTCAAACCATACAGATGTGACTATCAATTGTGTGTATATCCCGCACTAGCTGTATAATACACGATTTACCTGCTAACAACATTCGTATTTATCTGACGCTTGCCACTACTATGGCGGCCGGGCGAAGGTTCAAATTATGCCGCGACAGCAGCACCGTCAGGGAGTCTAGGTCTTTGGACTACAGGCAAGCTACAGCGCTCTGGGTGGCACCACTGAGCAACACTGGCCGCCATGTTTGAGAACGTCAGTTTGAAGCAGCAGACGCTTCTGTTTGTAATCTAAACTTACGTGTGAGCGCTATTATTAGTGGTAAATCAAGCCCGGTGTATGTTCGGCGCACAATTGCAGCAAGTGCAGTGGTAAAACTGTTGGAATACCATACATAAAGAAAGCAAATGTGTTTTTTTAACACAAACATATTTTTTTTTTTTTTAAATGGACACCCTATATTTTTTTCTTCAGCAATCCATAGCATGACAAATCACATAAAGAATGGCGTTGATTGCATCGCAATATTCCAATTACATCCCGAGATATTGCGACGCGAAGTTGACGCTTGAAATACGCGAAACGCGCGGCTAGCGCACGTCCTGAGCAGCATGGGGTTCTCGCCTGAGTCTCAGGACGTGCGCTAGCCGCGCGTTTCGCGTATTTCAAGCGTCAACTTCGCGTCGCAATATCTCGGGATGTAATTGGAATATTGCGATGCAATCAACGCCATTCTTTATGTGACTTGTCATACTATGGATTGCAGAAGAAAAAATATAGGGTGTCCATTCAAAAAAAAAAAAAAAAAAAAAAAAAAAAAAAAAAAAAAAAAAAAAAAAAAAAAAAAAAAAAAAAAGGAACATAAGTTTGTGTTGAAAAACATTCATGGGCCCCAGCCGTACATTGATACCGGTGAAAGTATCTGTTATTGTTCCAGAGATATTGTGGGTGGACAAGATAGCTGGGACACCCGGTATATATATGTGTAAGCTGTCAGGTTTTTAACTTGTGTATTTTTATATAGTGACTAAGTGCAATGTTGCAGTTGTTATTTTATACCCAATTTCTTTAAGAAGATGGCCATCTTATAACAGATATTTGACCAGATGATGATGACACAGTGCACCGAAACCGGTCGTCATTTAATAAATTATTAATGTGCGATCTCGGCTTTTCATTTTGAAAACTATAAAACGATCAGATGGCCTCCAAACCCGACTTTGTCAGGTAATCTTGTTATTCCTCCAACTGCCAGCGCCTATATTCCTGAACATTCTACGCCTAATTAATAAAATAATTTGGAATCAAGACTGTTTGAAGGAATATTTATTCTGACTGATTGCTGTACACCATGGATTGTAAATCATTTAACTTTCAATTTATTCCACATTTCTGATTTTTAAGATTAGACTTCGTCCATCCGTGTGAAACCTTTCCAATCGCGTCTAACTGTATTTCTTTAGCTTCCTTATGATATCCTACGCTTTTCTGAGGGTTGCATGCCGTAGCTATTATTCTTTATTTTTCGGAAACTGAATTTTTGTATTTTTCACTGGTTTTCGGAACCACGTTGCTCCGAACGCCGACATCAGGGGTTTATAGCTAGTCAGTTCAGTTCTCCTAAACCACTGGACCGATTACAACCACATTTGGTACACACATTCCTTACCGTATTTAGCGGCTTGCAACAGACTTTATACATAATTTCAAACTTTCATTAAACTTTCTCTCGCTGACAACCGTAGGAAAGTGATGAAAGGAAAGAAGTTTCTCGCTTACTACTTTTCCACTGTTTATTGAGTGAAACTACGGCTCTCGGTATGACGTTACAATTTATAATTTGAACACTACCAATTGTAGCGACAGGAAATATTACGGACAGTATACACATATATAGTTGAATGTAGCTTCTAAATTGTATCACATTCCGACACGTAGTTCATGAGATATGAGCACCTACACAGTAACGTTCATGGATGTAGTAGCAACAACACTCACTAGATCGCGGGCTGATCACAAGAGTGAACGTAGCCCGATAATCCTCGATCTGTGACATCAACTGTTCGAACATGTTGAGTCGTGATGAAACCCTGCTTTAAACAGTGAAATTTTAACTGAAACAACAGAAAGCGATTTCCACAAAAGCACAATGTGATATAAGTAAATATAACAAAAGATTGCGCAACTAATCATCTTTTCATAGAGGAAAAATATGAAGTTAGTGAAAATTTACTTGAAGAAATGAATTAAATACTAATAGACAATTATTTATTACCTGTCGAAGTTTAACGCAAACATCGATGTTCTGTTTATCGTATACTGATAACAAAGGTATCTTATATTACACTGGTAACGAAAGTGTTTTGAAGTTTCACTGTTACTTAGTGCGATCATTAGAAGAAGCGTGGATGTCACTTTCTATCAGCTAAGTCTTCCAGCTTTCTTTAAGGCAATTTTTAATACTTACAAATACTGATTTGTTAGTAGAGCTAGACGTAGAAGGTAAGTTCATTTACAGTAGATATCAATTCATAGGCCTACCTACCGATAAGCCACCGAAGAAGAGAAAGTGTATTGGTCAGAGGAACCCGAGATCTGAAAGACAGAAAGCTATCCGGGCATCGGAAACACCGGAGCAACGGGAGCTTCGTTTACATCATGAGCAAATAAGAATTTCTTTGTGTAGGACAAGGGAAACTTTAGAGGAAAGACAGCTTCGTCTACAGGATATGCGAATGACAGATTCTTATTCTAGGGCTAGGGAAACTTCAGCTAAAAGAGAGCTTCGTTTACAGGACTTGCGAGTGAGTGCTTCTACAAGTAGGACAAGGGAAACTTCGGAGGAAAGAGTTTTGCATTTGCAACAGGATATACGTAGGAAGTGAGAATCGAGAATCGTAGATAGACATAGAGATCTAAAATTAGGAGCATTTAATTACGAGGCGCGTCCAGAAAGTAAGTTCCGTTTGGTAATAAATTCAAATTGTACACAGATACAGCAGAAATTTTTATTGCACAAAATTCTACAACTCTTACACTACTTTTCCACATAACTGCCGAAATTTTGCAGGCATTTGTCATAGCGTGTCACCGGGTCTTGTATACCTTCTTCATAGAAATCTGCCGCCTATGTCTGCATGCATCAGTGATCGTGAAATTTGGGCGAAGTCCATAGCGAGAGCACTAATTGTAAACCTACGATTTTCCTGGATGTTGTCATCAATCGCGTGAACCAATTCTTCTGTAACCGAAGGAGGACGCCCACTTCGTTCTTCATCGTGCACATCACTACGGCCGCCATTGAACTGTCGGACCCATCTTCTCACCATCGAATCACTCATCGTATTTGGTCCGTAAACATCGAAAATTTGCCGATAAATTTCACTCGGGTTCACTTTCCTCGTATTCAGAAACCGAATCACCGACCTGATTTCACAGGCGGCGGGATTTTCAATCGACGCCGACATTTCAAACAAGCACAACAAAGCGTACGTAACTGACAGCGATCTCCAAATGGCGCACGTTCTTCTCCTTGATACACATCGTCTACAGCGCATGTGCAGAACTGCAATCGCAGCGCTGCAGCGGAGATAAACTGAAACGGAACTTACTTTCTGGATGCGCATCGTACAACGCAGATTGCGATTACTGTAATCATCCCAAAGTCATAATAGGACGAATGGATGTATGTAATCACTGCCAGGCAAAGAAATATAAATGTGAACCACCGGGTATGTGTTGCTCCAATGGGAAAGTGAAGCTGTTGTCGCTTGATAAACCTCCAGAACCAGTCTTAACATACATATCTGGTAGCACCAAAGATTCCGGAAGTCAGAATCGGAAGCCTAAAACCTGATTTTTATAATATGTGCTTTCCATCTACACCTACTGGAGTTTCATATGCAGCCTGGCAGATATTTAACATCTCAGGCAACGCTGGGTTTTCAGCTAGTATGATATAAAAGAAGAGGACAGTATGAAGCCTACACCATTGTGCACCGAATACAAGATACCGTCAAACTTCTTTTTCTGTTATCGTGTGTAGGCCCTCCAACGTTCCGTCTTGTGAAAAAACTGTTTCCCACCGCGGGACCTTCAGAACTTTCGTACGATTTAGTGATGAGCCCTCATGGCATATTATGAACCGCAAATCAATGTAGTGGCTGCAAGGTATCAGTTCTTCAGATGCAGGAAAAATCCGAACCAAACATACAGGCAGTGGTTAACAGATCTTCAAGGTCTCACTAGGAAGTGTAAATTTAAATGTTAGTGTGGAGCTTTGTATTCAGATGTCATGTTGCGTGACACAATTGTCTATAAATATTCCTGACGGCAGACTTAGAGAACAGATTCTAAAAATGTCAGATCGATCGTTCCATCAAGTAGAACAGTACGATTCATGTGCCGCAGAAGCGGGAAACTTGGATTCTATTCCACTGTGTAGTAAGGCTCCTATGAACTGTCCGCCATTTTTCCCCAAGCTGCAGGAGTTGACACGTTCCGGACGAGCTCATTCGTTACCTCGCGTTTCATTCAACTCGCAAACTCATCACTGTATCATCGTGAAATTTTCATTATTATGTTCGTTGAGAAGTCCGTTACATTATCATTTTAGTCTTATTTATAGCAATAATTTATAAACAGCAATAATTTATAAACAGACGTTTCGGACTCTATAGCATACAGCGAAACGTGATGTCACAGACCATATTTTGGTCTATGCGTGCTACAATGTCTTCCGCTCTTTCTCTGTAAGGGTAAGCATACGAATAAGGAAATATAAGAATAAATAAATAGAGCAGTAAACAAGAAATTTCTTTTAATACATCTCTTTAAAAAATGGAATTGACGTTTCGCTCATTACATCAAGTGATCGATCTGTGATATGATTACAATCATTATTGCTGAATTTCGTGATTAGATTCTTAGAAACAAGTGCATTTTACGTGTAAATTAATCTCATAGCACACTACTGAAAGATAGCTTATCTATCTAAATCAACCAACACGCGGGTTTAAGCTAGTAATTTATAAACAGCATATACTGATAGTTTACGAACATGCACTTTCTGGCGACTTACGGAATTTTCGACATGCGAGGAACTTTTTATCTGTTGAAGTTAGGTGAACCCAGTAAGCGAATGAAATGTTCAAAATACATCAAATTTTCATCCTCTCCAAACATAAACTCTGTGAGAAACGTATAACTTGAGATAATGTCAGTTAAATATGACGCACTGGGATCCGCCCGTCCGTCTAGTAGTAACACGTCTTCCGTATTAGAGCTCCTAATAATTAGGCACATCTTGTTACTGCATAACATCCATACTTGAAGATACTGCTACTAACTTCTTTTAACCCAATAAATTTAACAGTTGCAAACTACAAAAGTGCTGTGTTTCTCTGTAATATTCAATTTCAGTGTCTATACAGAGTGCTTTATTATGTGAGGAAATTACAAGTCAGTTCACTAGATTCTGAAGAGATCCTTGCTGTCATTTTCAAGTATTCTCACATCTAATCTTCATTAGATCTAGTGACTTCCGTTGTTACTGCTAGGCGTAAAACTGAAGGAAATGTAACTCCTATTAGGTTTTGGAAACGCAGTAGTGGCTCTGAAACACATTGGACAAGAAACAAAGAAATAAACATTTGTGAGTGACGAAAGAATATCTGCAAATCGAATAATAAATCACTAACATTACTCTTTTTCATTCTACAACTATATATATTTCCTTGAATAACTCCACAGTTAATGAAGTTTTACGTAGTAACCATGTGGCAAAATACTCCCCTATTTGCATGTTATTATTTGCCAAAATATCATTTTGATACCTCTAACCGTGTATGAGATACGCAATGATTCATTCTGACCTTATCGCCAAAGGAAATGAGTGCGCCAAATAAAATAAAGTTTAGCGGCACGAGTGAAAAGTAGAGATCTCCTCCTAGGTAGAAAATAAAATTCAATCCATTAGGAGAGTTACATTCGCAACAACATATGGTGCAACAAGCACCAAACGGAATATCATAGCAGCCTCTATTGGCCCACTTTAGGTTACGGTAGTAACACTAAAAGTAGGCCTTTGCGATCGTCTTTTGACAGCTCGAAATTTAAATAAAAATAACGGCTTAACCATCCACCTGACATGAAAATTGAGTAACCGAATTTGTAGAGGAGAACTGTGGTGTCGCACAAGTCCAAAGTGCGCGCCACGTACTTTCGCCGCGCGCCGCCATGCACGCACGGCGCGGCGTTCTTACGACGACAGCCACGAGCGCCCTCTGCTGCAACTCCGCTCGTGGCCACCACTGAACGACATCGTTCACTTGGGACTGAGATAGGAACCAGTTAAGACCTTCAGAATTAGATAGGCACCAGTGAAGACTTGGCTATCGGATAGGCATTAGGCAGGCCTCTAGCTCAACTCTGTATCTGCAGTTCTGAATTGTGTAAAGGTTAAGTATTGTATAAATTCAGTGCAATATATATCTCGTTCTAATTTACTCTAGTGTTTCTAGTTTCTGGCTGCTCCCCTCCGTACCTGCACCAGCGTGCTATCTTTATTCCTGTGTCGGTCTCATTCCACTCGGCCACCGACACCTACGACGGAAACGAGACACAAAATCGGCGACGAGGCTGGGACACAAAAGTGGCGACGAGGATGTGATACAAAAAGGACATTCTCTACAACTTTGCTCTCTTATGTTTTTTTTTTTTTTTTCAAATCTCGTATCGTTGCAGAGATATTTGCAAAAATAACGGCGATTTGACGATATCTGTCTGGCTGTAACGTGTTCCCCGTTTTTAAGACGAACCGTTCAACCGATCAACACCAAATTTTACAGACATAATTTTAGGCCGACAGAGACTAGAACCTTCCTTTTTCAAATTTTTCGGACAAAAAATACGGTAGTAATAAAAAAAAATCCGTTTGTAATATAATTGTAATTGCAAACGAACCGTTCATCTGACACGAAAATTGAATAACCGAATTTGTAGAAGAGAAGATTCTCTACAGCTTTGTTCCCTTGTGGTTTTTTTCATATCTCGTATCGTTTGAGAGATATTTGCAAAAATAACGGAGATTTGACAACCTCCACTGAATTAACGAAAACCAGCCGTTCGCAGATGTCACGTGACATTCTTCGCCCAGAACTCTCTCTGGCATACGCCATCTTGCGTTTCGTATTTGATGACTTTCTTATTGTAACTTACACGTTGTCATTTCAAAGCAATAGCGCACTGAAGAATTAACAAAACACGTCGTTCTTCGTACGATAAATGATAATCTAGTGTCTACAAACGCCATATTAGCATCAGTTAAACACGGCCAGCAATAGTATGAGATTATAGAACGCAGCTGTTATGTGTTGGTCGTAGCGTAGTGGGCAATGCGTTGGACTGTGACGGTGATCAGTGGCTCAAAACCCGCCACTGCCTAAAAATGTTTTTCCTAAAAGGGTTTCAGATACTCTTATTAATTAATTTTTTATTGTTTACATTATTATTTTGGCCCAAAAAGTTTGCAGAAACTTATAAAACTACAAATCTAAAGTGGGCCGTAAAACACGACAGTGAGATTTTTTTTTTTTTTTTTTTTTTTTTTTTTTTTTTTCTGCATATTATTAACTATGACTATTAACGAAATGATGAGCATTTCGTCACAATGATGAAATATAAATATTTAATTAGCGAAAAAATGAAATATTTCTACCAATTAGGTTTTGCGAAATCGTTTGCGAAAGATGGCAGGGCATGCGCCTCTACGCTGTTAGTGCAGCGCGATTCCAACCATGTTGGGGAAAACATGGCGGACGATTCAGCCTGGCTGTTTAGCAGCTCTACTGTGTAGTAAAGCACTAGATATACCGAGTTGAACAATCCGCCATTTTGAATCCCTATCCGGCGACAGTGCAGTGGTGTAGCGAACTGAATCAGCGAATATTTTGAATATTTTGTGATTTATTGTTTCACATTGTGAAATGGTTGGTTGTGTAGTTTCAAACTGCTCAAATAATAGCAATCTTGGTCGAATTAAGTTTTATAGTTTCCCTTCAAACATAGATCGGCGTAAAAGGTGGCTTGTTAATTCCAGACACCAAGTATGGACGCAGAAATCGAGCAACTATCTGGGTAACGGTAAGAAACGTTTTTTAATTTACATTTAAAATATTTAGGCCCACAGAGGTTTTAATGAAAATATAGGCCTATACATGTAAGCAATCGTTTATTTTAATTTTGCTTCAGGTTGTTAACGTAACACGACATACAGTGTGTAAACTACTTTTCTTGATTTTATTTAGACTAAGCAGTTACTCTGAGGGCTATTAATTGTATTTTAAGTGATTCATGAGTGCCGCTGGCTTTAACCAGCTAGCAGTTTTTAATTATGTCGCATTAGTTCAGTGTTTAATTTAAATGTGACTCTCAACACGGAAATATGTAGGCCTAAGACAAGCTGTGAACAGAATGTCTGAGAATAATAATAATTGATCTTCGCAAAGATTGGGAACAGGAGAAAAGTCGTACGTGAAAGGCATTAAATTCAAATCTTAGCATACAGCATGCACTTTGTTTCAAAGTGCATGCTACTAGAGAGACTTTAAATCGTTGTCTAACGGAACCATACGTTCAAAGTTATTAAACGCATTTCTGACGTAAACTGTCCCCTGAAATAGGGCGTGTGTACAATGTACACACATAAGAGGGCGGGGGGAAATATAGGAAGTACAGTATCGGAATTTAACATTGTTCCGTAACTGTTTTGGAATACAACACTTAGTTACCGTAAACGTATGTGGACGTACGATTTATACACTAGAAATCACGATAATTGTAGCGCATTTTAACTGTATTTGGTAAATATTTAGAACGGCAACATATGCCATAGTATGGAATGTAAGTGAATACGTCATATCTCTAAAAATCCATCTAATTACTATGTTGCTTGCCTCTTACAGTCAAATGTAAGCCAATAAATTCACTATGATGTAATATTTTCTGCGTTACGAAAGTATATTTAATGGCCTTAAGAGCATATCAAAAAGCGTAAGTGTTCCGTAGCCTTTAAATGCGCGCCTTCAACGTGGGATTCAAAATGGCGGATTGTTCTGCTTGTCTGCACAGTGCTCTAGTGTGTAGTGTGACGTCACGCACCGGCGAGCGACAGGTCAAACGCCGTGTACTTCCGCCACAGTCTAACATATACAGTCGCGACACTCACTGCTGTAAAAGTTGTTACCAACTGACAGCTGCAACGACACTAGCGCTCCTAGCGGTGGGTAAGCCACCGAAAGAGTGATGTTTGTTTGTAATTATTTGTGTGCGTAATTAATGAAGTAGTTAATATAATTTTTGTGTTACAAGCATCAGTAATATATCAAGAGGCATACATAACACGGAAAGTAATGTAAAAACAGTCGAACTTACTGATTCAGTGGTATAACGAAGAACTTCGTCATGAACCAATACTTACGAATATGTGTATATTTGCAGCTTATTCCGCTGAAAGTAAGTAGAATATAAACATAATAGAAACATAAATTTCTATTTTGGTGTGTTCTTACTATGACAAAGAGTTTTTTGACACGTATCGTTGTGGTATGGAGTCTAATGATTCGCACATGTTTAGGCTTCACTCGTCTTTATTATAAGCGCATATTCTTTTGAGTGTGATTACTTTAGCTTAAGAAGACATTGTCTTGAAGATTCTTGCCGTTTGTGGTTCAGCTGTAGCAACAATTGTGGAATTGGGTTCTTCTTTGTTGAATACAGTTTGGTTGATTTTTCAGTTTTCTTGTCACGTTTCTGATGTTTTCCTTCAGCGACAGTTGTGGTGACTGATTTGGTATGTTAAATAACGTCGTTATTGCATTCTACATTCGTTTCCTACGTTCCACGCTCACCGATTTCACTGGAATTAGAGTGGACAAACGTTAACGTTCTTCAGAAGAAAAAACACGTCTTTCTGCTAAAGGGCGGGTATTCGGTGTTTCCTAGTCATTTTTCTATTTTAATAGTAATTTAAATTATTTAGTATAACCCTGTGGGTTACAAGATAACAGTAAATAAACTGTGTCGTAATGTACCGTTTCCAACCTTATCAGTGATCTTAGGAGACGTAAGGAAGACAAAGGTGGAGCTATTTTTAAGTTATTATCTATTTTATGATACTACATACGTTCTCTAATGTAAAAAATGTGTTAAAATCGATATAAACGATACTATTCGCACTCATCCACTATCGTATTCATAAAAGTAGCTTGCCCTCCGCTTGGAGCGCTGCTATCGCAGTGTATAACAAAAATCCGCGGAAGTGTCGTGACTGTACTTGTTAGACTGTGCTTCCGCCCGCCCGCTCAAAGCGTAAACACTTTGCTAGACACGGAACCTTGCCTAATAAGGAAGTGAAGTCTTGTCCACAATGTTTCTCGCGGCACAAACGTTAGAAATGTCCGTCCCGGTCAGCAAAATCCTATTCATGCAGAAAAAGGTCATATACAAACAGTTTGTTTACAGCAAAAGAAGCAAAATTTGCCCTCCCGGCCCAAACAGCGACAAGACAATATTTATTCAATAAATGCAGTATTTTCCTAACCGGTGGCTGCCCCTCGTATACCATCAAGGACACTGATGTAGCACAAGTGGTACGTCAGGCCAGAAAAATTTATGTCTCTTTGCGTGTGAATGACATTTGTGTAAAGTTTCTACTAGAAACAGGTGCATCAGTCACATTGCTCAATCGCAAAATCTTTGAACAGTTAGGATAGCCGCGCCTTTCTCGAGCTACAACAAAGTTGACAGCCTACAATGGCAATGAAATTCCTGTACCAGGACAGTGTTCACTACCTGCAGAGTACCGTTCGCAAATACACACAGTGACACTTCAAGTGCGTAAGTCTTACGGAGGGAATATTTTTCGTTTAGATTCATTTAAACTTTTTGGTTTTGAAAAGGGGATACTGACGAAAGGCCCAAGCACCAAGTAACAACATTTGCCAGTTCAAGGAACAATTTATTTAAAGGACACCTGAATAGCTCCTTATCCTATAAACAAATCTCGACAATAGAAAATCAAGCAAAATAAACAGATGGGATAAATACGATTAACAACCCCAAGACAAGGTAGATTTTGCTGACAGAAAGATCAACCTTACAAGCCTTTTTTATACATAGAAGGAAAATTAGCAAAACTTAATTAAGGAAACTAAACACACACACACACACACACACACACACACACACACACACACACACACACACACACACACACACATATATATATATATATATATATATATATATATATATATATATATAAGCAATTCAAAACAAAGTCATGATTGACACTTAAAAACAAGGAAAATGCTCGCGAGCACCTATTTTAAAAAGAACACCAAGGAAATGAACTTACAAATACAACTTAAGGAAAGCAGTATTTACAGGACAAGAATTTAACTTGAATTGACGACGAACCGCAGTGGGCAAGAGCTGGTAAGGAGAAATCTATCGTGAAACCAATTACAGGTACTCAGATACTAGGTTTCAGCACTAAGTGCAGGAACGCGCACACCACTGGAGTGGAAACCTAACCGGGCCCTGCCCGCTGGGTCCAGCCGCCAGACTACAAATCTTTAACCTCAATGCACAACTGGAACATACAAATATAAAGGAAACAATTACTAAAATGTCCATAAATCAACAACAGCTTAAAAGTATTCGAATACGCTACACAAAATTTTTGAAATATTACGGGACAATAGATTATCGTTAATTCCAAATGTGGAAGAAAATGCGCCAACATAGGCATTTGCACCCCCGCATTAAACAGTCCCCTACACTTAAGGACCACGGAACGGTAGCGCAGAGTGCCAGTAATGAATAAATGTCAAATATAAGCGCTCACGAAATCGGTGCACATGAAATATAAAATAGTATCACATACACAAATGTTCGAGAGCGCTATTATCACCAAATAACCCTACAGATCTTGTGACAACTTACTGGAAATGATATTACCTCAAGTCCACCGAGCATAAGCTTACCAACTTGTAATCAGTTTGTTACCAAGTGCATCACCAACTAACTAGTGCCGTATTCAGGTGAGGCGTCACGGTTGTATGGCAGCCACACAACATCACACGGCAATAACAACAGGCAGCTCCATCCACGACGTACACATTATTTGCGAGACACTTGGCGACTTAAATAATACACAACACTTCTGAAACAGACAGATGTATTACAATGCAGTACTCAAACATCCGCTGGTAAGTGTCACACTCCGATACCAAACTCGACTTCCACATTCCCTTGCTAGAGAACCATGGGGCACAGAACCGCCAACAGGTGTGACCGTCGCCGAAATCCACCGTCTGATCACAGAATAGGGAGCATACAGAAGGGAAAGCTGGGGGCGGCGCCTTTGATCTGTATGTTACCAAGCGTTGCGCTCGACGCCATATTGAAAAGCAGTAAACGCGGAAATATAGCCACTTAGTACTTTGGCTGGAAATGGACTTTTTACGAACTGCATCTAATCTCACCGACTTTTAAGAAAAGGAAACGGCTTTCATCTATTTTGCGCCATCTTCTTGCACCTAATTGTAATCCAAAGAAAAAAAATAGGCTTGAATTTTAATACAACTACGAAAATTTACAGTGGAATCGATCATCGTTTTATTTGGTGCTTATCTCTAGAAAAATTCCAAATAACGCGGAGTTATGTGTCGGAAATTAGTTATAAACACGAAAGTGACTTTACAACTGCCAGGTTTTATTTGAGACGAATAAATTCGCACAAAATATTGAGTCAGACTTAGTAGTACAACGTGATTACACAGAACTAATGACGTCTGGGCATATATAAAAGTTGTATTTGCTTTAGGTGTAACATTAATTTACTGATCGGAGAAGGGCATATAGAGGAATCTGTCAACCACAGAGCAGGAACAGCATAAAATAATTATTCCCCTTAATTTATTTGTTTGAGTATCCGAAGAGCATTCGTTGCCAACATTAGCACACTACGCCTCCAATACCGCAAGCAAAATTTTACCTGCCTACTTACGCACTATTCTTTGTCATTCATTTTATATTATTCCCTGCAACGTTAAACTTATAAAATATAAATGTACTTCAACATTTCGATGCTGTTGAACTACTGCAGCAACTGCAACAGCGAGAGTTATCGTCATGAGAAGAAGCAAGGCTACTTTTAATAATTATGCACACATTGCTCTCATTCGAAACTGATAACATTTAACTTTCACTACACATATAGCGACGTTCAATTACTGCTCAGCATCTTTTGGGAAGGTGAAGAAACTTATATCCTTATTTGTATGAGAATTATTACGGCAATTAGCTGCTGGTCACCATAGGCCGCCTTTTCCTTTATTGCTGCTCATAATAAAAACTGAACTGCTCCAATTACTAACACATAGTTCTTTCTTTTCACTGTATCAAATGCTTGTTTACTTTTATGCGATTCAGGCTGTTAAAATGCAGAATTAACAAACGAAGACGGCCCATCGCCACGCCACAGAGTAGGGAGTGATCACACGTTTACTGCTTTTCAAGATGGCCGATTCCGCGCATGCGCGTTAAATTTTGGACGACAGACTGCAGCGGGAGTTTCCTTTCTGTGTACTGCTTATTCTGTGGCCTGCTGACACACTGCGCGAGCATGCCGACTCGCCCGGCCCACGGAAGGCACTGCCCCCTGGTGCGTGCTACGTCTCCAGCCGCCACACGCCTTCGCACCGAAAATCACTCCACTTACCATTCGGGGAAACAGAGATATATCGACGGAAAAGGCAACGATATTCGAAATTCCACGGAGCGGAACTCGAAAATCGAACCGCACGGTTCAGGTTTTACTGTGCAAGACAATGTTTTAGTTGTGAACAATTCTGATGCTGAAGACAGTGTAGAAAAGTTGTTGAAAGACTTTCCAGATTTATTTTCTACGGGACACATTACTCTGTAGGAAAATGCCAAATCAAAATTTTGCCAATCTCGTGATGTACCGCACACATTACGCGACAAAGTAGCACAAGAACTTCACACATTGCAAGAAAATGGTACAATTGAGCTAAAACAAAATAGCCAGTCCGCTTGTAATTTTGCCGAAGCCGTCGGGTAGCATTCGCATTTGTGTTGATTTCAAGGCTACAGTGAATCCACAAACAGTTGTAGGCAGTTATCCTTTGCCGAGACCAGAAGATTTAATGGACAGATTAGGTGCAGGAAAATATTTCTCAAAACTAGATATGAGCAATGCCTACCTTCAGCTGCCAGTCGATGAAGAATCACAGAAAATTTGTGTTGTCAATACACATCTGGGCTTGTTTAAATATTTGCGTTTATCTTTCGGCAGTGCATCCGTACCCGCTATTTTTCAAAGATGTATTTGTGACAGCTTACAGCTACGATGCCTTGTTGTTCAAACTACTTGGACGACAAAGTTGTGTCAGGCCGTACCGCAGAAGAACATATTGCAAATTTAAGGAAATTGTTTCAAGTCTTGTCAGACGCAAGTCTCAAGTGTCGCTTACATAAGAGTGACTTTTTCAAACCGGAACTGCAGTAAATGTTCAAATGTTTGTTAAGCTTATGGGACTTAACTATGGGGTCATCAGTCCCTAAACTTACAAACTACTTATGAACTACTTACGGACTAGGACGGCACAAATATCCATGCCCGAGGGGGGTTCGAACCCCCGACCGCAGTGGCCGTGCTGACCGTGACTGAAGCGCCTCAGTCACCTCGGCCACCGCGGCCGGCGAACTGCAGTATCTAGAAGACGTGATAAACAGTCAAGGTGTGCACACCATGCAATCACATTTGCTTGCTATTCGCGACCAGCCAGCACCAAAAGATGTGAAAGAATTACAGTCTTGGGAAAGTTAACGTACTACGAGGCGCGTCCAGAATCTAAGTTCCGTTTGGTAATAAAATGAAATTGTACACAGATACAGAAGAAATTTTTATTACAAAAAATTCTAAAACTCTTAAACTACTTTTCCACATAACTGCCGAAATTTTGCAGGCATTTGTCATAGCGTGGCACCAGGTTTTGTATACCTTCTTCATAGAAATCTGCCGCCTGTATCTTCAACCAGTTGGAAACAGTTTCTTTCAGGTCCTTATCCATAGCGAGAGCACTAATTGTAAACCTACGGTTTTTCTGGATCTTGTCATCGATCGCGTGAACCACTTCTTCTGTAACCAAAGGTGGACGCCCACTTCGTTCTTCATCGTGCACATCACTACGCCCGCCATTGAACTCATCGCATTTGGTCCGTAAACATCGCAAATTTGCCGATTAACTTCACTTGGTTTCACTTTCTTCGCATTCAGAAACCGAATCACCGACCTGATTTCACAAGCGGCGGGATTTTCAATCAACGCCGACATTTCAAACAAGCACAACAAAGCGTACGTAACTAACAGCGATCTCCAAATGGCGCACGTTCTTCTCCTTGATACACATCGTCTACAGCGCATGTGCGGAACTGCAACCACAGCGCTGCCGCGGAGATAAATTGAAACGGAACTTACTTTCTGGACGCGCCTCGTACATACCCGGTGAGCTGTTGTGAACGATAGACTTGGTGAAAGCATAGTTCCGTGTGTGGTAGCTAAACAATAAAATATCGATAATGTCGGAGAGTGAAGTGTCAGATGACGAACAACTGGGACAACTTTTGTCTGGGAGAGAGGCAAGGGCGTTGAATAGGAAAGTAAATAAAATGGAAATCCGAGTAAATTCAAATTTTAAGGATTTATTAGAACGATTCAGACACGGTTTAGATCAACTAGGTCAAAAGATAGAAGCATCTCAGATTGAAACGAAAAATAAACTATCGGATCTAATAGAAGCATCTGAAGCTGAAACACAAGAACTGATATCTGGGCTAAATACTAAAGAGCACATCCGTGAATCGCGGGAAGAAAAAGTACAAACGCGAAAATATATCGCTGAATTAACCCAACGTTTAGATAACATTAATGTTTTTTGTAGCCACAGAGATAGAGAAGAACAATGTTAAGCTACAAGAAGAAATACAGACAGAGATTTCTCATCAGACTGAAAACGTACGTAATGAGCTGTTAGAATTTGTTAATGATGTTTCTGCTAAAACGGTAGAAATTTCTGCAATAGATACCCCGAATTAGACTCATTCAACAAGTTGAGAGAGACCATACTGAATTTGAAAACGTTAAAGGACTAGTCTCAAAAATATGTATTAATCTCGAAACTGTCAGAGATAACAACAGTAAATCATACGGCGAGCATTCACATAGCGGACAGCGAGTGGGAGTTAGTGAATCGTTTATCGCGTTCAGAGATAAGCGTCCAACAGATAAAGATCCACTTAGCAGAGATCGATAAACAAGAAAGCATTCTTGGTGGCAGGGCTGCCAACATTTTGCAGAACGATCGCTGTAACTTGATCGGAAATTTAGAAGCTAACAATACCGGTACGGAGAAAATTTGAAATACCAACAAAGACTATACGAGTTCAATATCGCAAGCAAAATCAAGTCTTGTAATACTTCCCGGCAATTTTTCGTGTCCTGCTATAGTGAATTTTTTTTTTTGTTATTGTTATCTTTTTTACTTTCGAATATACAAAAAGATTTTGTGATACTGTCAAAATGGCTTAACTGACATATAATTACATACACATGAAATCTGAATGTTGGCGTTTATCCCGCATTCATTTTCATTTGTTGTAAAAAATGAAGGAAGTATGTATATAAATTGAAGACTTTAAATAAAATATGCTCTAAATACCAAGGCAAGCAAAAACATTGACGTTTTGTCTAGAATGGGATCTAGATACCAAACCTATTATGTGTACATACCGCGAACTGCCACGTATAAATAGCGTACGTAAACTGCAACAAAAGTTGTGTGCTGTGCTCCAGTGAAGTGTGTGTTTTTAACTGCGTCCACCGCGATCAGACAAGTGTCGCACCGTGTATTTTAATTAGTGTCTCCGTGTACTCGCCGTCCTGTGTTATTGTCGTCCTACATGTGCTTTTTACGTCACCATGGCTCCTCATTTGTAACTGACTACCTTTGATTTTGATCATCTGTAAACTGTTTGTACTTCGAATTGTCACCATGTCTATGTCATTGTTCCTCCGTTGTTTTTTCGCCTGTGTAGTATTTTAATTTTCATCTCATCCATGTATTTTATTCTCTCGGCTGAAGAGCAGCCTCTGGAGCTGCTGCCAGCCTACTGGTGTAATAGCTGGTGTGGAAATACAATAAAGGAAAAAAAATGCAACGAAAGTAGTAGCAAATGCACTCAAATGGCATGCAGTATAACACTCATGGAAATATTTCTCAGGACGTATAATGTGTATTCAATTGTGATATCTCCATTACTATAAACAAGAGTCAAGGACAAACATTAAAAGTGGCAGGTATTCATGTGGCCACCCCATGTTTCTCGCACGGACAGCTCTACGTAGGCTGCTCCCGCTGTAGCCAGAAATCTCTACATATACTCGGAGAACAAGAAGTCTCGAAACATTATTTAGAGGGACGTATTGCAATAGATTTTTACCTCCGACAGCATCAGCTCCTTCCTTCTTCCCAATGTGGCTTCCGACCATCCTTCTCTGCCGATGACCAGCTCCTTCGCCTCATCCACCTCCTATCCGTCTAGCTAAATTCCCGTCGCTCCGCCATCTTCGTATCCCTCGATATTGAAAAAGCCTACGACCGTGTCTGGCATTCCGGCCTCCTTTTCAAACTCCAAATCTATGCCCTTCCTATTAACTTTGTCCGCCTCATTGCATCCTTTCTCACCAACCGCCCGTCCTATGTCACTGTCTGCAATTCCAACTCCCGTTTGTTTTACCCTTCTGCCGGGGTGCCCCAAGGATCTGTCCTCTCCCCTCTCCTATACCTTATATACTCTGCCAACATGCCCCAACCTCAGCCTCTAGTCCATCTCCTCCAATATGCTGATAACACCGCCTTCCTAGCCCTCGCCCCACTCCCTTACCAGATCCCAAGTTTTGCTCCAATCTCACCTCACCGAGTTCGTTGCATGGTGCAACCGGTGGCTCCTCTCTGTCAACCCTAAGAAGTCCCAGGCGATCATTATAGGTCGTACCACCCGCTCCTTCCTCCTCCCCGACCTCTACCTCACCCTCCAAGGCCGTCCCATCCGCTACCCCCCCCACCATAAAGTACCTTGGACTCACCCTCGACGGACACCTTTCCTGGACCCCCACCTAAAAACCATACGTGTAAAAGCCATGTCCCGCCTCAACCTCCTCAAACTGCTCACTGGCCGGACGTGAGGATTACGCCCCTCCACCATCCTCCACACCTATAAATCCGTCATGCGCCCCATCCTCTGCTCCTTCCACCCCACCTGGGTTTCCGCTCCTCCCACCTTTTTTATCAGGTACTCCAAATGCTTGAACGCCACACCCGCCGCGTCGGCTACCGTATCCGACTTCCCTCCCCCACGCGGATCCTATATGAACTCATCCCCTTTCCTCACCTTCTTCAACGCCTCGAATACCTCCGAGTCCTGTATGTCACCCGCAAAATAGATTCCCGCAACCCACTCGTTTACCCCATCTTCACCAACCCTGGGCCTCTGACACGCCTACACCACTGCATTCCTCCCTCTCTCCACCTGCACACGCTACATGTCCTCTACCACGGCAACTTCCGCACCCTTCCCCTACCGGATGATGCCCTTCGTCCCGAAATATACCCCCCCTATCAACTCTGACCCCATCCCCGTAGCATCAGCGCCCCCTCTTCCCGTCCCCTCCTCTTCCCTCTCCCCGCTTGGTCTTCCCCCCCATCCCCCCTGGAGTCTCGATCGCACCCGTCTTTCCTCCCTCCTCTCTCTCTCTCTCTCTCTCTTTCAACCTTCCCCCGCGCTTCCTCACCTTCCCCTCCCTTTGCCCTGCGGGGGCCGCAGTGACGCATTTTAGAACCAGTGTCGTCTAGTGTCTAGTGTCCAGTGCATCCGTGTCTCAGTGTGCGTTTACAGTGCGTCGAATAACATCTCCTCTTCACCTGTGTCGTCGTGTTACTTCTTCGTGTGTCCAGTGACGTTACTCAATGTGATTTTCTCGCCACCGTGGCACAGACTGTTTTTAACTGTTTATGTGTCTGTCTCTCTCGCCTATTCATCTGTTTTAAGCCTGCACTATTGTCTCCAGTGTCCAGTTTTTAAGCTCAATGTTTTTTCTTCGTAACTATGTTTTTACATTCCTAGTTTTTACCCTCGTGACATTGTTTATTTTAATCCCACCTTGTCAATTACTTGTACGCTCGGCTGAAGAGCAGCGCCTAACGTTAAAGTAAGAATAAAGGGAAAAAAAATAGATTTTTGGCTCTTCATTCGATCGAAGACAATTATATATACCGTGCTAACAATGTCGCAAACAGTCATGTAGTTATTTATGCCCTTTCTGGGCACTTTAATGTCTGAATAGTGAACCGCGGGTAACACGCGGGGAGTAGCTAATATAGACATAAAGAGACTGCTATGGGCCAGAAGAGTAGTTCTAAAGTACGGAAGATACGTAACCAACGTGGTGATTCGGTTAAGAAGCAAATAACTGATGATGGCCGTATTATAGGTGATATTATAATACAATTATATTATAATACAAAATTCGATCAACTAAAGCGGACAGCAGGACAATGTTCTATATGACCATTAGTAATTTTTCATTGCGTCACCAGAGTGAAAATAGTTGACAACACGATTTGCTTCAGGAAGACAATTATATAAAAAAGGATAAGAACTATAAACCCATTATTAAAGGTTATGTTAAGGATACTGAAGGGAATTTTGTAATTGATTCAGGTAGTGAAGTCAGTATTCTTTCTAAAGAATTATTTAAAGCTAAGAGGAATTATTGGAATTGCCCAATATTACCGGTTAGTGGTGTAAGAGTTGTAGATGTTACTGGTACGAAAAGCCAAAACATCACTAAGGAGGTTTATTTAACTTTTTTTAATAAAGCAACACCTCTTGTCGCATTCTTTCCTTGTTGTGGATAAATTAAATGTAGTCTTAATTCTAGGTACTGACTGGCTGTGCAAACATAAAGCTATACTAGATTTTCAGAATTCTATGCTAACCGTTCATACTGAAGATCATACTGTTGAAGTGAAATTTTATGACGAGCAAATTATAGACGACTGTATAATCTGAAAAGGGCAAACGCTGCTAGTGTAATACGTTGTCTCAATAGAGATTATTTTACAAAATGAGGTATTCCTCAACGCTTAATGACTGACAATGGAAGTGCTTTTATTAGTAATAAATTTAAGGAAATGGAAAATCAATATAACATAAAACATATTTTAATATTTAAATACCACCCACAGAGTAAGTTATTAAAAAGTGTCATGAAAGAATTAGGACGATTATGCCGAATATATTGTTCCTCCAGGCATACCAGATGGGCTAGAGTAATGCCTGAATTTGAAACAATGTTAAATGAACTACCACATCTAACAACTGGGTTATCTCCTACAGAAATTTTTGGTAAATATATTATAGGCGAACCTTTACTGAAAGCATTGCCTTGGCCGGCAGTGAACGAAACGCAACATGTTTCACATAATGAAATTCATGAAAAAATTGTCAAGGAAGCTGAAAGAAGGGCTCAACTTCATAATGAAAATGCTATTGAACCTTCTTTCCACATTGGAGATCTAGTGTGGGTACGGTCTCACTTAAAAAGTTCTAAAGTCGATAAAAAGTGTAAGAAGTTCTTCTTTACTTTTGAGGGTAATTTCCGATATCAGAACCAAAAGCTTTATTAATTCAGGATCCTACGTCAGGAAATATTGAAGGTTTATACAAGGCAGATAAAGTAAAATCGTTCTTACCACGAGTAAAGAAAGTAAGCTGAGAATATGAGGACATTATTTAAATAGTATAAGAAGGAAGAGCAAAGGCTTGGATTGGAGGGTCATTAATATATCCTCATTGTTTAAACAGCGGAAGCAAATGTCATAGGATGTATTTTTATCTAAAGAATAACTATACAAATTGATAATGAAAGTGGCAACATGAAAAATGTCTGTTATGCATTATTTTCCCTGTAGAATAATTTTTATATAATTTTATGAATGTTATGAAAAGGACATAACTCAAAATGTTCAAATGTTTGTAAAGATTATGGGACTTAACTACGGGGTTATCAGTCCCTAAACTTACAAACTACTTATGATCTAACTAAGACTAAGGACGGCACAAATATCCATGCCCGAGGGGGGATTCGAACCCCCGACCATAGTGGCCGTGCAGACCGTGACTGGAGCGCCTCAGTCCCCTCGGCCACCGCGATCGGCGACATAACTGAGGTGTATTGGAGATACATATGACCTTTATATATGAAGCATGTGGATTGTAGACGTTAAGGGATAGATGTTAGTTTTATTGCATGAACAAATTTTGGGCCATGAGGTGTCAGGAGCTGAGGCTCGCGAGAATATTGTGAGATGTCTTATATGAGTTTGCATGGGGCCAAACTGGACATCTTCACAGTTCTCATACATAAGTTATGCTACATCTATGACCCATTGGAACGTTCGAGGCGAAAGAGTGCCGTGCCATAGTTTTCAGGGTATAAGTAAATAGATTTTCTCATGACCTCTAATATTAATTGCAAATTATAAGAATAATAAAGAATAAGTCATTGTACTGTTATGTATATACATACTTATATGTATTTTGAGGGAAAAATAAGTCTGTATGGGATTAATGACTTGGATAAATTTGTTGTGCCACATAATCTTTGTATAATGTATTTGTAGACTCGCCCGCTAAAACAACGCCGCCTCCCTGAAATTTTACTTAAGTCATTGTTACTCGTTAAATTTTACTTACGGCGCAGCTACGCTGAAACTTAGTTTTGCGTAATCGACCTTAAATAATGTGCAGTTACTGAAGAACTTAAGTGATTTAAACGCAATACAACAAATGTCAACTGATCCTTGTGATTATCATAGGAAGTAATGGTGTAATTGGTTTCGTAAAGGAAAACCATTTGGGTGATGACGAACAATAATTATAGTGACGTTAATGATGTTATTTTTAATGAGGTACTATTAGAAGATATTATAATAGGGTAATGACAAATATTAAGGTACAATTAAAGTTCAACTAAAAGAGACGAGCGTGTTTGTTAGAATAAAGTCTTAGTGAGAGTCAACACGTTAAGAAAGCTATAAAACAAGCCATATTTCCAGAACGAAACTTCCACTCTGCAGCGGAGTGTGCGCTGATATGAAACTTCCTGGCAGATTAAAATTGTGTGCCGGAACCGGGACTCGAACCTGGGATCTTTGCTTCTGTGAAGTTTGGAAAGTAGGAGGCGAGGTCCTGGCGGAAGTAAAGTTGTGAGGCGGCATCGTGAGTCGTGTCGGGATAGCTCAGTCGGTAGTGCGCTTGCCCACGAAAGGCAAAGGTCCCAGGTTCGAGTCCCGGTTCCGGTACGCAATTGTAATCTGCCAGGAAGTTTCAAGCCATATTTGTCATAAGTTTTAAGCTAGGAATCACAGGGCACTTCAAAGATAAAAGGAAGATACTTATAGTTTTAATATGTTTTTGTTGTTAATAAGGAACAGAGGAGATATATTTGTACTTCATTTAAGAACTTGAATCGTAGATATAAGCGGGCATGGTTGCTAGTTATAATATTTGATGACATTTTCGACCAATGGGCGTTCGTAACTAGACTCGCGGGAAAATAGCGAAGTTACCTTCCATAAATGTTTGCATCAGGCCAAACCAGGTTCTTACGAATGTTTCCCATAGATATTTAAATGCTGCTTCCATGATCCATTATTAATATTTTGAAAGCCAAGGAGAGCCGTGCCAAGTTGGTTAAGGTTAAATGCTGTTGATCTCTTTCTGACCTTTACGATTAATAAGGGGGAAATATTATATTTTTATAGGAATGTGAATTTGGAGAAACTCGCCTTATGGAAAGAAAGGAAATTTAACGGAACAAAATTGTAATTGAAATTATCTTCTATGGTCAGTAATGAAAAGTTTGATACTGACTCTCGCGTATTATAATGTGAACGCTCTGTCTAGATATAATGCAAGTATTGTACCTAACATGTGATGTCATTACAACAAAATGACGTGTTATGAAAAAGAGAAAAAATATGAAATAACAAACATTTCTAATAGGTCAAAATAGGTAATGAGACTTTTCTTCATATACTATTTACGGTATATTATTACCGTTTAATGCAAACAAAGGTTAAGGTATTCAATGGTTAATAAGTGATGAACTGATGACTACTAAACTGGTAAACTGTACTATATTCAAACAGAAAAAGTAACAGGAATATTACTTAGAATATGGTGACATAATAACTACGATGAACATGTAAAATATCTGACTGACTATAATGAAAGAAAAGGAGAATAATTATGATGAAGCTTAAATTTATTTCCCAATTTTTGTTCCTTGCATCTTGAGCTTGTGGGTGGGGTATGAAGTGGGACGAAATATTAGTCCCGCTACTAACTTACATCAGCTCAGTTTTGCAGGTAAAAAGTGTTTTCTTATATTGTTAAAATTTTTTAATATAATAATTTTTTGTTGTGTTTTTATAAAAGAAGAAATGTGTGTTGTTTCCTATGTTTGATGTGCGGTGACAACGGGGCAGTCTACGAGAACAGCGTCTTCTCTGCGGAAGCCAAAGATGACATAGCTGGCCTACAGTCCGAATTTTTTAATAATTTGACGACTTTCAACCACCATATCTTCCGCCCCCTTATAGCTAACGGCATGGAACTGCTATGCTGTACAACGGGAGACTTCGGACAACAATTATACTCAGATCATTCGTTTGCGTTCTGTAATTTTCGCTGCAGAGCGAAATATTAACACACACACACACACACACACACACACACACACACACGTAGTATTTTCTATACACCGAGAACTTTCCATCCCAATATACTCCACCCTTTTATCATTATCAACACTCAAGCAACAATGCAACCAATAAAACAATTTTCAAAGAGTAAATATGATTTTCAAAGAGTAAATGTAATTTGCAAAGAGTAAATATAATTGTCAAAGAGTAAATATAATTTTCAAAGAGTAATTGTTCAAAATGTTCAAATGTTTGTTAAGCTTAAGGGACTTAACTACAGGGTCATCAGTTCCTAAACTTACAAACTATTTATGAACTACCTACAACTAAGGACGGCACAAATATCCATGCACGAGGGGGGAGGGATTCGAAACCCCGACCGTAGTGGCCGTGCAGACCGTGACTGAAGCGCCTCAGTCCCCTCGGCCACCGTGGCCGGCCCAAAGAGTAAATATAGTTTGCAAAGGGTAATTATAATTTTCAAAGAGTAAATATTATTTTCAAAGAGTAAACATTGTTCCGCATTTCGCGTTATATTCTTCAATTTACTACATATCTATGAAATCGCTATAAAACCGTGCCTAAAACCTTCATCAATTATAAATTAGTAACTGTACAAATATTTAAGTCTCTGCGACTTGTCGTTCGGACGCGATAAGCGTACACCGAACAGGCATTCACATTAATATATATAGATAAATAGCTATCCGATCGCCATAAAACCGTGCATAAAGCCTTCCCCGGGTAGACATTAGTAACTGTACAAATTTTTAGCTCTTTATGTCTTGTGGTTCAGACGTGATAAACGTACACCGAACAGACATTCACATTTATAGATATAGATTGATATTCTTGTCAGGTTCCCAGTCCGATCATCAACTCATCAGGACACAATATTTCTGTGGACCACCTTGCCGCCATTCTCAGTAGAGTATGCTGATGCTGAGTCTCGTCGTAAATTGAAGTCGTGTCGTAATTGGCGACCTTATAAACGCCATGAAGTACTAACAGCACCTGAACCAGCGAGTCTTTGATGCGCCCCCTACCGCAAGCAGTCGACGCAGCGCCTCAGTGGAGAAAAATGGCAGGAAAGATATATGGCAGCACATGCGGTAGTTGGCACAGGTGGAGGAAAGAGTGCGGATTCCACATATCGGTAGTACACTATCAAATTATTTGACAAGGAAATGGGCGAAAAAATGGCATGACATATTTGTCTTATTCTTTGACAAAGATATTGGAGGGAACGCTAAATAGTGTATCCAATATTTTGTCAATGTTGCCTCAAACTGGCGGTGTCATGCTAAGCTGTTGTTTGTATTACAGTTGCGATGTGTCTGCATTTAGAAGACGAGGAGAAATAACGAAAAGGAAAGTTCTCTGATGAAACCGTGTGTGTCACAGCGAGATAAATAAGCGTTCAATAAAATTTGTTACGGGAACGGGAGGATTTTCTTTTTTATGACCTCGGCAGTACAGCTGGGCCGTAATTCACTGCTCATTATTTTTGTAGCTCTCAATTCTTCACTATCTGCGATAGAGTAACAGAAAAGGATGACGCAAACAGTGTATACGAATGAGATTGTGAGGTGTTAAAGTAAGCCGCGCAGGAGTAGCCGAGCGGTCTGGAGCGCCACGTTACGGATCGCGTGGCCGCCCGCGTCGGAGGTTCGAATCCTCCCTCAGGCAAGAATGTGTGTGTTGTCCTTAGGTTAGTTTAAGTAGTTTGTAAGTCTGGGGACTGATGACCAACGTAGTTTGCTCCCATAAGAATTACAAACATTTGAAAATTTTCTGTTAAGTTTCTTTTTTTCCTTTATTGTTATTTTAACGCCGGCACATAGTGTCAGCAGTCTGGCAGCAGCATCAGGCGCTGTTCTTCATCCCGGAGTACAAACAGTACAAAAGACGAATACAAGAACATGAGTGGTGACAAAAGATACTGGCTTTAAAACGTGACAGGTGGATGAATTGGTGAGACACATATATATAGGAAAAGATGACAAAGGTGCATAGTGAGTTTAAAATACATGTTTCATGGTAGCGTTAAAAACATACATATTTAGACTTTCACTGAATGAGCGATGACGATCACGATGACACCTGATTAAATTACTTGGTGTAGCACCGGACTGGTCCGGTAGGTTGATTAAAATACATTGATGCACTTGACACTGACACATTTGACACTGCACAACACTGTTAAAATCTGTATTGCGGTCCTCACAGGGGGATGGGTGGGAGAGGGTGTGAAGCACCAGAGGATAGGGACGGATTGGAGGGGAGGGGATAGAAAGGGATGCACAGAAACTCAGAAGGGGTGTGTAGGGTGTATCAAGGAGGGAGCTGAAAGAGGAGGTGGTGGGAAAAGGGTGCGTGTAATCCATGGGGAGAGGATCACGGTTGGTATGAGGGGTAAATGTCAGGATGGAGGGCATCATCCGGTAAGGTGAGGGTGTGGAAGTTGCCTTGGGCAAGGATATGGAGCGAGTGCAAGTGGAGGGAGGGAGGGATACTGTGGTGTAGGCGTGTCAGAGGCCCTGGGTTAGTTAGGATGCGGTAGACCAAGGGGTTCTGGTAGTCTATCTTGCGGGTGACATACAGGATTCGGAGGGGTTCGAGGTGCTGCAGTAAGTGTGGAAAAGGGATGAGATCGTAAAGGATCAGCGCGAGGGAGTGACGTCTGTTACGGTAGGCGAGCCGGAGGGCGTAGCGTTCTAGGATTTGGAGGATCTGGTAAAAGATGAGAGGCACGGAAACCCAGGCAGGGTGGAAGGAGCAAAGGATAGGTCGGTTGATGGATTTATAGGCGTGGAGGATAGTGAGGGGTTGAGTCCCTACGTCCAGCCCACAAGGAGTTTGATGAGGTTGAGGTGGGACAAGGCTTTTTTTGCGTATGGTTTTTAGGTGGGGGTCCAGGATAGCTAACAATCAAGGGTAAGCCCGACGGAAGGAAGGGGTGGTGCAACCTATAATGATTGCCTGCGATTTATCTGGATTGACGGAAAGGAGCCACCAGTTACATCATGCAGTGAACTTGGTGAGGTGGGATTGGAGCAAATGCTGGGATTGGGCAAGGGAAGGGGCAAGGGTACGGAAGGCGGTGTCGTCAGTATATTGTTACAGATGGACAGGAGACTAAGTTTGGAGCATATGGGTGGAGTTTATCAGGTAGAGGAGAGGGAAAAGGACAGAGCCTTGGGACACCCTGGCAGAGAAGGAAAACAAGCGGGAGTGAAGTTGCAGACAGTGATGTAGGATGGGTGGTGGGTGAGACAGGAAGCAATGAGATGGATGTAGTTAACAGGAAGGGCATAGACTTGGAGTTTAAAAAAGGAGACTGGAATGCCATACACAGTCACAAGCTTTTTCTGTATCGAGAGGCACAAAGATAGCAGAGCGACGGGAGTTGAGCCAGGTGGATAGGAGTTGGGTGAGGCAAAGGGGTTGGTCATCAGCAGAGAAGGATGGTCGGAAGCCACATTGGGATAGAGAAAGGAGTCAGTGTTGTCAGAGGTGCTGATCGATGCGACGGGAGATGATGTTTTCCAGGATCTTGCTGAACATGGAGGTGAGACTGATGGAAAGCTAGGATGTGGTTTGGGAAGGAGGCTTGTTGGGTTTGGGAAACATGAGAATATGGGAGATTCTACATGCTGGGATAAAAACTGGTTTAGAGCATGACATTTTATCAGGAGGCAACGTTGGTGTGGGAGGTGCCTGTAGGTGCCTGTAGGTTAACTGGTCATGACCAGGAGCGGTGTTGTGTTTTGTTTGAAGTGTAGATATGTGCTACAGATATATTGCACATATGTGTGTTTAGGTTGGAGGGAGGAACATGCTCCAAGTACTGGAAGCCAGGCACAAGCGGAGGGGAGGTGGTGTCGGTTGCCTCATGGACGTCAGTAAAAAGTGAGCAATCAAAGTGAGGATTGTTTGGGATGGAAAAATCTTCGGATATTTAAGTGGGAAAATGTTCCGCCTTAGAGACATTGTCGGGGAAAGGATGGTTATCATGGATGAGCGGGTAAGGCAGTTGAAGGGTTTCCAGTACTGTCAGGAGTTAACGGGGAGAGATGAGGTTAGATGGGTGCATGTTTGTTGCCAGTCCCGGCCTTTTTTCGCGGAAAAGAGGTTTCTGATGTGACATTGGAGTTGCTGGTGGCGTGTGAGTGTGTCCCGGGTCTGGAGGTATGATCGGCAGAGGTGACGATATTCACGAAAAAGGAGGATGGCCTGTGAGGGTAGGGTAGGACTGTGTGGGTATATGGTTTTTGTGGCAAAGTGGGCATCAACTGTGTCAGCAACGGTCTGGTGGAGAAAGGAAGAGGCATGGCCTATGTTGTTGGGTGTGTGGAGAGGAAGAAGGTGGCTGTTGACCAAGGTATCTATGGAACGACGGTAGGCCTCCCAATTGGCACGGGAGTCATTGTGGATGAGTTTATGCGGGGGTCATGGACTGGGAGCTCAGGCAGGGCAGTGGCGATGGTAAAGTGTGAGTAGGACGGGGGTATGGTCACTGCCTATGAGGTCAAGGTCATCCACCATGATGTGACTGATGAGGTTGGGAGACGGTAAGACAACATTGTAGGTGGTGTTGCTTGCCCTGGAGTAAGGTTGTGACAAACTGATGCCACCACTGGAGAGGCTGAGGATCAGGTGTTTGGTGGGATTATTAAGGAGAGGGTGCAGCTGGATGGGGTGGTATTGGAGGTGGACAGTCAGCACTCCACCACACGCCAGGGGACGGGGGGGACATCAGTGGGATGGAGGAGGTAAGGATTGGTGTTGATGGAATGGTGGGGTTGGAGGAAGGACTCATTGGGTAGGAAGGCATCCACATGGTGCTGAGAGACGGTATGCATGAGGAGGTTCTAATTTGCAGGAAGGGACCGGACATTGTGGTAAAGAGAGTAGTATGGGCTGGGGGGGAGGAGGAGTAGGTGGGAGGGGATGCAAGGTTTGGGCAGTGCTTGTGGAGATGGTGGGATTTGAAGTGGGGGCAGATTGGCAAGTTGCGGCAATGCTGTGTCAGATGGTCGTTATACATGAGACATCTGGCACAGCAATAGGACTGGGTTTGGAAGGTTCTACCTTGTGAAAGCGGTTGTAGATTACAGCCCCATCGAGGAGGAAGCGTTCAATGGATGATGCGGATTTCGTTAAAATCCACAGCAGTTAGGTGGAGTCGGAATTGTTTTGGATCTGCTTGGGGGAACGGATGGGTATGTCTGGGATGGATTGAATGTGTCCCATACCTCCTCTTTGATCATAGTGCTCAGCTTTGTAATTACTGCGGTGAGGGTGGGTGGTCGGCGGCGATGGGTGGTTGGTGGGCTGAGGAGAGGGTGTAGTATGGGGTGAGGGTGACATTAGGACCAAGGTGTACATGGCGGAGGCGTTGGAGGATTTCTGTGTGGAGGGAGGGGCTGGAGGATTTGAGGAGGACTGAGTCTCTGCGTGGAATGATGTGGGAGATTGGGGGTGCAGGATAGTATTTGCGGATTTAGACTGAGAGTATTTTGTAGTCTAGGAAGTGGGGTGTTTGGCCAGGAGAGGATAAAGGTGTAGTTCTGTTTGGTTGGTGGGCGGTATGGGTGCAGTGTTCATGTCATCTGCCTGTGGTTGGGTGGTTGGATGGGGGGAGGGGAAAGAGGAGGAGGGGCTTGATGGTGATAGTGGAAGGGGGATCTGTACTTCTGCATTTGGAAGTCTTCTTTTGTTTCTGCCGGTGGATGAGGAAGAGGAGGAGGAGGTGGCGATGGAAGAGGACGAAAGAGATACTGGGTCTAGGGGAATGTTTCGTGGGTTTGATGGTTGGAGAGGGAGTTGGGATGGCGGGGGCGATTGTGGCGTGTCATCCACCATGACTCTGCTATGTTCGACGCTAGTGGGGGTGAGAGTGGGGACTCCCTGCACAGACGTGAATGGTCTGTAAACTGGGGGAGGAGGAGGGACTTGGGATGCGGAGGTGAAGGACAAGAGGATGGACAAGGGCTGTTGATTGGCGGAGGGAAGCGACTCTCAAGGTAGTGGTCGTGGAGACCTGTGATGGGGAGGTGTATTGAACAGATATGGTTCTAGATGGGGTTTGAATCAGGATGTTACCACACTAAAGATCTCGGTGCAGCGTCGAGGATGATGGTGATGGTGATACTGTGGTGGTGGCGGCGGGTCACAGGGACGAAGGCGGCAGAGCAGGTCGCTGCGGAGGCGTTGCAGTCTACATCTACATCTACATACATACTCCGCAATTCACCATAAGGTGCGTGGTGGAGGGTACACTGTACCACTACTAGGTATTTCTTTTCCTATTCCACTCCCAAATAGAACGAGGAAAACAAGAGTGCCTATATGCCTCCGTACGAGCCCTAATTTCTCTCATCTTGTCTTTGTGATCTTTATGTGAAATGTAAGTAGGCGGCAGCAAGATCGTACTACACTCAGCTTCAAAATCCGGGCCTCTAAATTTATTTAACACAAATTCACGTAAAGAACGTCGTCTATCTTCCAACGATCCCCAATTGACTTGCCGGAGCATTTCCGTGACAATCGCGCATTGGTCGAACCTACCAGTAACAAATCTAGCTGCTCGCCTCTGAACCACCTCTATGTCTTCCTTTAAACCGATCTGCTGCGGATCCCAAACACTTAGGCAATACTCAAGACGTGGTCGTACAAGCGTTTTATACGCGGTTTCCTTTACAGGTGAAGTACATCTTCCCAAAATTCTCCCAACAAATCGAAGTCGGCTGTCCGCCTTACTCACAACTGTCCTTACATGTTCGTTCCATTTCATATCACTCTGCAATGTTACGCCCAGATATTTGAACGACGCGACAGCATCAAAAAGCTCACTACTAATGCTGTATTCGAACATTATAGGATTGTTGTTTCTTCTCATGCGCATCACCTTACATTTTTCTACATTGAGAGCTAACTGCCAGTCTTCGCACCAACTAGAAATTTTGTCTAAGTCATCCTGTATGCTATTAGAGTCAGTTACAGACGACACCCTCCCATATACCACAGCATCATCAGCAAACAGCTGCAAATTACAACTTACTCTGTCCATCAGATCATTTATATAGATAGAAAATAATAGCGGTCCTATCACACTCCCCTGGGGCACGCCTGACGATACACTCGTCTCTGATGAACACTCGCCGTCGAGAACAACGTACTGCGTTCTATTACTTAGGAAGTCTTCCAGCCAGTCACAAATCTGTGAACCTATTCCATAAGCTCGTATCTTCCTTAGCAGTCTGCAGTGTGGCACCGCATCGAATGCCTTTTTGAAGTCGAGAAAAACAGAATCCGCCTGTTGCCCTTCATCCATGGCTCGCAAGATGTCATGTGAGAAAAGGGCAAGCTGAGTTTTCCATGAACGATGTTTCCTAAAGCCGTGCTGATTCATGGAAAGAAGCTTTTCTGTTTCAAGGAAATTTACTATATTCGAACTGAGAATATTCTCTAAAATTCTACAAGAAACTGATGTCAATGATATTGGCCTGTAATTGTATGGGTCAGTTCTCTTTCCTTTCTTATAAACGGGAGTCACCTGCGCTTTTTTCCAATCACTGGGAACTTTGCGCTGAATTAAAGATTCGTGATAAATGGAAGCTAAGTAGAGGGCGAACGCCGCAGAATAGTCTTTGTAAAACCGAACTGGTATTTCATCCGGACGAGCAGACTTTTTCGTATTTAGCTCTCTCAGCTGCTTCTCTACACCGGAAATACCTATTGCTATGTCCCCCATTTCGGAAATAGTACGTTGATCGTCGGCGACAGCGGCGGCAGGTCTCGGCTGCGAGTGGTGTCGACTCGTTGGCCCAGTCAGCGGCGGCGGCTCGGAGGTACCAGGTAGCGATGACTCGGCAACTACTCGCAGAAGTGTCGATGCCGAAGCATCCACCACGATGAGGTTCGCCTAGTGCTGCCCTGATAGGCGGGAGATGTTAAAGCAAGTTTCATTCAATAACGTTTTAAATGTAAACCGTCAGCACTGACAAAGGGGAACACATAGCCGATAAAGTAAATGGGCTCTATTAACGAGGTATGTCCACAAAGTAAGTTCCGTTTGGTTATATAAAACAAACGTGTACAGATACAGAAAACATATTTACTGTACAAAAATATACAACTACTAGCTGAACCCCCGCTGCTTCGCATGCGTAGGCTGGTTGGTCTGCACCAGTTTGTTTCTTTTTAATCCTGATGAAGAATCCACGTCTTACGTTTCGTAGTTATATTTCGAAATTTGAGTTAACAGCAACATATCTTTGAAAATCAATTTTTGCATTTCGTATTTCACCCCCTTATTGGTCGAATTTCCAAAAGTACCGAAACCTGTGGCTTTTAAATTTGAACCCCGAATCCAAATCCGAAACTTTGTAGTTCTAATTTCAAAATTGCCTAAATAGCAACATATTTTCGAAAAACATCCCCCCTCCAATTTAACCCTCTTGATGGTTGAATTTCCAAAAATACCGAAACACGTATATTTAAAATTCTAACGAACAATACACATACCAATTTTTGCAGCTATAGCTTCAAAATTGTCCTGACAACAATGTGTTTTCGAAAAGAATTTTTCATCCCTCTTTTACCCCCTTAGTTGTTGAATTTCCAAAAATACCAAAACACGTGACTTTTTACTCCTGATCAAGAGTCCATATGCTATGTTTCGTAGTTATAGCTCGAAATTTGAGTTAACAGCAACATTTTTTGAAAATCAGTTTTTGCGTCACCTATTTTACCCCCTCATTTGTCGAATTTCAAAAAATGCCGAAACACGTGTCTTTTAAAATCGAACCTTGAATTAAATTCCGGAATTTTGTAGTTCTAGTTTCAAAATTCCCTAAATAGCTACGTATTTTCAAAACACGTTTCATCCCCTATTTCACCCCCTTATGGACGGAATATCGAAAAATCGCTTCTTAAATGACGCCTACAGAGTAAGATCAACACTCTCCACAAATTTCCAGTTTCCCTCTTCAGTGGTTTGGGCCGGGCGATGATGAGTCAATCAATCAATGAGTCAGTCAGTCAATCGGGACACTTCTTTTTATGTATAGAGATTAAACTACTTTTCTACATAGCTTCCGAAATTTTGTAGGCATTTGTCATAGCGTGGCAGAAGTCTTTGTATGCCTTCTTCGTAGAAGGTGTATTCGACCATGTGGTAACATGTTCTTTCAGCTCGTCATCATCGATGAAGTGTTGACCACCATGGACATGTTTTAGGTGTGAATACACAGGCGGCAACCTTTTATGAAGAAAGCACACAGAAACTTGTCCCACAGTATGACAAGAGACTACAAAATTTCAGAAGGTATGTTGAAAAGTAGTTGAACAGTTGCAGATTTTTATAAAATAATTATTTTTTCTGTATTTGTTCACGTTTGGTTTATATAACCAAACGGAACGTACTTTCTGGACATACCTCGTATGCCCTTACAAAAATTGGTTGATGTGTGTATATGTACATATTTTTGCTTAGAAACAGATGTCAATATTTTGAATGTGGTTTCACGTCCTCCCACTTAACACACCAAGTTGACCAAAATCGTACAATATAAAGTCTGCTTTGGCCGTAAATAAGATTTAGGGGTGTTACTTCTTCAATTCAGATAGTATATTGTGACTTTTTACATGACGGATTGAATTTCATAGCTTCACTTTCACCGCAGGGTGTTGGGTTAAACGAATTCACGTGACTGGCAGTCTGAATTGGCCTCGTTGCGTGTTACACAACGCCCATCTTATTTATACATTCCTACACCAACTTGCTGCTACTGGCCATGTTTACCAATACGAACTCTAATATTATTTGGAGCTAAGGTGAAACAGCTGAAGTGGCAAGGAAACTGTACTACTACTAGCACTCCGAGCGGTCACTGCATGAAACAGGTGACGAGCGATGTCTTTGATCAAATCTAAGCCGAGTCCTTAGATTTGATCAAATATCGTAGGACATCCCCATTACACTACGCCCAATAGTTAATTACCGGAATTAGAGGCAAACCCTTGTCTCGATTTATCAAATAGTCTTCCAACCTATTCGCAATCGACTCCTTTGAAACACATTCCCAATAGCGAGGTGCAGGAGCAAGTACACATGTTTCATCATACTTAATTCTGTCTCCTTAGGTTAGGCAATGCCCAGCTTCTGCAGACTTATCAGGTAGCAAGAAGTGTGTATGTCTGTGGTCTCAATGCATCGATCATTAACGGTGTGAATCGTTTGTCCGACATATGCTTTCCCACAGTGGCAAGGAATCCTATAAACATGGGGCTTTCTCTGCACTAAATCATCTTTAACTGAGCCAAGGATAGCTCTAGTCTTGGCAGGTGGACAAAACACACTTTTGATAGTAAACTTTTAAGATCCTTTCTAGTTTTGAAGCCGCACTTCCAGTGTATGGAAGGAAACCAATTGATCTGCATTGGTCCTCTTCTGGTACTGGAAATAGTGCAATCTTCATAGCACGATGGATCTGTCGCTCTGTGCGACCATTGTCGTTAAGGGGATACGCTGGCAGTATTGCACTGGTATTTTGCCAATTCATATCACTGTCATATTTTGTTCAATCACACTGGATTTTGCACATTTATGTATAGGAATCCAATATAATTTAAAAAATTCGGAATTTTTAATAGCATTTTAATGCTGTGAGAGAATATCGAATTTTTTGTTACATTAATATTTTAAGGTACACTCTCATTATTTCCAGAGAAATTACTACACTAACGATTGTATGATTAAGTGCAGTAACTTTTCGGTAAATTAATGGTATTATTTTGTGTGATATTTTGGATTCGAACATTTTAAGCACAATTTTTGCAATACATTATCAACCATAAAACTGTTTATAATTTATAAATTAAAATTATGTTCCACTTAATCATTGCTGCAATTTAAAAGGATACGTGTGCCAGAATTCATCTCAGTCCTTCAAATAGTTGTTGATATGTGTTCCTGAAAAGAGAAAACCTTAAGTTGCAGAATAATCGCTTCAAACTTTGAATGAAATAAAACTGCCCATATTCCAGTTCTTCCTCTTCATCCTTTGCAGCTCTTTTAGCTCCTCTGCTCCTTTGCCTAACAATTTTTTCTACATTACGTACTGATTTCTCTGCCTTCACGATTCGTTGGTCATCGATGATCTGCAGTATCTTTTCAGTGAAGACTCAATGTGTAAAGCCCAAAGTCCTGAGAATGTGAATTCTTGTTCCATTCCCATAATTAAACATCGCTTCAGCTTCCAAAGCAGAAAATTTCACTACCAAATTGGAATACAAACACAGTCTTTGAACATCTTTTCTAAGTAAGAGCACTGAAACTTTCATTCGTGTTCTGATGTTTCCCATGCAGACATTTTTGTAGCAGTTCTGATTTGTATATGATAATCACAGCCAGCTGAAGCTTTATTTTTTACGTTCAACAGCAAAATTTTGCAAAAAAATTCCTTCTCCCCTAAGGCACCTTGAAAAGGGGGCATCGTGCATTACACTGCTATACGTTTTTTGTATACCATTTGTAATTTGAATTTCAAGGAAAAATTTGAGATAATGATCTTAATTATATTTATTATCAAATAAGTAAATATAAAAATTGTGATTTTTTCATTATTTCTACCACCGCCTCTCCTTAAACACATCTTCAAAAGTTCTAGTTCCTGTGTTAACTGCATCTGAGATAGCATAAGCTCCTCTAACCGATATTCTCGTGACCCCTGTGCGTTGGCTCAGTGGTTGGCAATTGATTACATGTAGATATCGGTCTGTGTGCGTAGGATTTCTCTATACATTATGTCCCAAGGTTCCATCGTCCTTTCTTTACACTAATACATCCCTTTCCCCTTTCATCATAAATCTGATATTAGGGTAAAAGCATTTAAAATGATCATAGAAACGATTGAGTGCATCAGGTCCATATAGCCAAACTATGAATGTGTCATCGACGTATCTCCAGAAGCAGGTGGGTTTCAGAAAAGCTGTCCTTAGTGCCCTGTCTTCAAAATCCTCCATAAACAGATTGGCGACTATGAGGGACAATGGATTCCCCATAGCCACTCCGTCATTTTTCTCAAAATACTGGTCGTTAAATAAATAAGTATATAGAAGAACCTGCATAAACAGAGATGTAAAATCAGAGCGGAAATCCTGACAAACTGAAGGTGCCGCCCAGGTGGTCCACAAAAATATTGTCTCCAGATGACAATGCGGATGGCAACCCAACAAGAATATCAGTAATTATATGCATTACTTGAGTGACAAAAATAGGTTCAGTGTTATCAACAGCAAAATTAATATATAAATCTGGTAAAAATAGAAAAAAAATTGTTTTGAAGACTAAAACTCACTTTATTTCTGGACATACTCTCCTTCCTAGGGTATACACTTGGTCCAGCAAGTTTCCTATTTTTTCACCCTTCTGGGAAAGTAGGCTTTGTCAAACCCTGCAAAACAGTCTGTCACAGTGGCGAACACTTCCTCACTCGATGAAAATTTCTTCCCACCAAGCCAAATTTCCAAGTTTGGGAATAACAAGTGGGTGGTTGAGATGAGGTGAGGAACCGATTCCAAGTCGTGCACATTTGCCATTGGGATAAGTGCTGTGTGGTCAGGAGCGCTGTCCTGATGAAACAGAACTTTCTTCTGTGCCAATCATGGACGTATTTAAATTAGATTCTGTTTCAAACTATCCATCTGAGGTACGGTCTGCACCTTACTAGGTATGGGAAGGGGAGGTTGACAAAGTTCATAGGTGACAGTGTAGTAGGGGGTGGGAGCGAAGCTCATAGAAAAATTCCCGTAGTAGTTGCTGTTAGGGCTGCACCTTCTTTAGACTGAGGACAGCTGATAGGTATTCCTACTTAAAGGAAGTCCTTCTGAGAAAGTAACCACCTTTGACAAAATCTAAGAATCTAAGTAATACGGGAATTACTATTTCTCATCAAAATTTACAGGGTGTCAGAGATAAAGTTAATGAACTGCTTATTGATATTGATTCTGACATTATCGGTGTTTCAGAGCACTTTTTAAGTGATGTGACAATTTAGAGACTTCCTTTGCCAGGATATAGGTTAGCTGCCTTCTACTCTAAGCGTTCGTTGCAGTGTGGGGGATTGGCCATGTATGTAAAAAACGATTTTTCATCGGAGTCAATCGATTTTTCTAAACACTGCACAGAAAAAATATTTGAATGTTGTGCAGGAGTTGTTAATATTAATTAGTAATTGTTGTTATTTATAGGGCAACTGACTCAGAATTTAAAATGTTTCTGCCAAAGCTGGAATTGTTTCTGTATTCACTGTATAGGAAGTAGAAAAATTTGTGTGTGGAGATTTCAACATTGTGTAGGTGATAGCTCAGTAAAAAGTCAGCTGTTACATCTATTTAATTCCTATAACATGATGCAAACAGTATTTTTTCCAATGAGAGTGCAAGGAAATTGCAATTCTGCCATTGACAATATTTTTGTTCATTCTTCATTATTAGTGGGGCACTCTGTCAACAGAATAGTAAATGGCCTATCAGACCATGATGCCCAAATTTTAATTCTAAAAAGTATTTGTTCAGAAGCAAAAGTTAAACATAAATATTAAATACTCAGAAAAGTTAATCCAGTTGCAATTGAGACCTTTTTAAGCCTAATTAAGGAACAGGAATGGCAGGATGTTTATAGTGCTGCTAATGCAGATGATAAATATAATGCTTTTCTGAACACATTTCTTATGCTGTTTGAAAGTTACTTTCCGCTAGATCGATCAAAACAGGGTACTTCCAGTAACAGACAGCCAAGGTGGCTGACAAAGGGGCTAAGACTATCATGTAGAACTAAGGGGGAATTATATCAAAATGTTAGAAGCAGTCGAACGAAGACAGAGTAGCTCATTACAAACAATACTGTAAGGTTCTGAAAAATGTCATTAAGAATGCAAAAATTATGTGGTATGCAAAAAGAATAGCAAACTCTCGGGATAAAATTAAAACCACCTGGTCAGTTGTGAAGGACGTGTCTGGTCAGCAGCAGCAGGTAGAAGATAAAACGGCAGTGCATAGTAGAAATGTTTCTGTTACTGACAAGTTAGATATATGTGCAAAATTCAATAATCACTTTCTGAATATAGTAGGTGAACTAAACAAAACCCAGTTTCTACAGGTAATCATATACCATTTTTAGAAAATGCCTTTCCCAGGCTGTTACCTGAAAAGGTCCTTCATGATACTTCCATAGGGGAGATTGAGTTAAAAATTAAATCACTAAAGACTAAGGACTCTTGTGGATATGATGGGGAATCCACCAGAATTCTAAAGTACTGTTCTCCATATGTTAGCCCAGTACTAAGCCATATTTGTAATTTTCCCTTTCAGAATGGTCAGTTTCATGACAGATTAAAGTACTCAGTAGTGAAACCACTTTATAAAAAAGGAGAAAGGGATAATGTGGCCACCACTATAAACTTATTTCTTTGCCATCAGTTTTTTCTAAAGTTATTGAAAAGCCTATATTTTCAAGATTAATTGATCATATCTTCACATAATTTGTTTTCAAACATAAAGTTTGGTTTTAGGTGTGGTTTAACGACTGAAAATGCTATATTTTCGTTTCTCTGCCAGGCACATGTTGGGTTAAATAAGAGGCTATGGAGATTAGGCATCTTCTTTGATTTAACGAAAGCATTTGATTGTGTTGATCACAAAATATTGTTGCAGAAGTTGGAACATTATGGAATACAAGGAGTAGCTCACAGCTGGTTCACCTCTTACTTTAATAATAGACAACAGAAGGTAATTCTCCAGAGTGTAGAATTGGCTATGACGTACATTCACAATGGGGCACAGTTGAGTGTGGGGTGCTCCAGGGTTCGATTTTAGGACCATTTCTGTTTCTTATTTATATAAATGATATGCCCTCGAGTATAACTGGTGATTGTAAAATATTATTTTTTGCTGATGACACCAGCTGGGTAGGGAAGGATGTGCATAGGACTACTAAAAAGTTTTCTATTACCACTCTTCTGCATAAATTCATGTATTGACTTGTTCCATGACCATGGAGTCTCACTCCTCAGTTGGGTCCTATGGAATAGATAATTAAAAATTAGAAGAATAATAGGGCGCAGTTACAGATCTGTCTTTTTCCAAATAATCTATCAGTGTTACACCCTGGGAATCTCGAAAGACAGTGAGCATCACATTTCAAGCTGAAAAGTCAGTCTCTGCCTAGTGTGGTGCACTCTCCCCACAATTCCTCCATTGTTTGGATTGTTTTTTGGTCTCTGGAGTGTAATGGGGGTTTCAAGTTTCATCCAAAGTTATGAATCTGCGAAAACAGTCCTGTAGACGGCCCCATGTGTGAGATTCTGAGCAGAAATGTTCTTTCGTTTCTGTTTTTGGCAGCAGGCACAGCCCCATTGCACAGAGAGCTTCTTCATAGCCAGTATTGAATGCACTAGTTCAGATGAAATGCCTACAATGTTAGCTATCACTCGAAATTATTTAAAAACTAATTGATAGTTAAACTAAATTATAAAGTAATTGTTAATTTAGTAATTGCCAGTCTAACTAAAATATTCTAAATCTGTTTTTAATTAATTAGTTATTAATCATTAATCCTTGTTCATCTACTAAAAATCATCATTTTATTAAAAAAATATTATTTACACATGAAATATTACTTTTTTATTGTAATTAATATATAAGCAAAATGGAAAGTAACATTGCTGCGCAACTACAATAATTCCATGTTGCAATACTTCGCAAATTTTAGAAAATAAATATTGTACATGGATATTCAAATTTATGTACAGTCATTTAAATCAAATTTATTACAAGTAATCTTTAATTTTTATCAGTAATCATCCCAATATTGATGGAAATAATACAACTATAGTTAAGTCAAAATAATGGAAATATCGTTAAAAATAATAACAATAAATCTAAAAAAAATGAAAATTATAATAAATCTGAATGCAGTTCTAAGACTGCTACAGCTGTCACTATAGTAAGTGAAAATCATAACAATTATATAACTGAAGTAAGAAATAATTAAAAAATATTGTTAATATTTATATACTAGAAAAAGGTAATACAATTATTGATAAAAATAATGATAAATATGAAAGTAGCGACAATCTCTGGAAAAAGTTACAATTTTATGATACTTATTATGTCTTGCAACTAAGGAAGATAAACCATTATTAAAAATATTTCCATTTTCCAGAAATTTATTTGTAAAACCGAAACAATAGAAAAACAATTAAAGGGTACTTAGTTGAAATGGAATTTTGAAACAGATACAAACTGTAACTTTAGACAATAGTATTGATATATTTGATACTAAACATTTCTTATATGCAGGGAAAATAATTTTTTTTAAAAATTGGTGAAGAAGATTTGAAAGTACATCAAGGTGAAAACAAATATTAATCCATATTATGAATATATACATAAAAAGGTGAAACAGTCGAAAAAGTTCAAGATTTATGACCACACCCAAGTATACTATTTTCACAAAAAACATTTTAACGAAATATTTAAATATGGTAAAGGACATATTATAGAACATATATCTAATACAAGCAGGTTTGTTCAAGCAGCTGCCAGTTCCAGTCAACTGAGCATGGAAAGAGCTGTTATCAAGTATTAGCAGCAGCTCTGCTGATGTGCAGTTTGCTGGAATCTGGCAACTGGCAGCTGCTTCAACGAATCCAGCATCATGGTCGTCATTAAATAGAATTAATGGTTTACAGCTAGCAATTGACAGACATATTCCGCTAAAAGGATCATCTTATATTGATTTACTAGATAAAATTAAAAATCAGAAAGCTTGTATTAATGTAAGAAATAAGGATCCAATGTATCTTCTTTGGTCTATAAAACCAGATTTTTTCTATTAAATAAACATATTGACAAAATAGCAAAATATAAAGTTGATGGTTTTGAAAAAATTGAATTTCCTGTATTAGTTGACCATTGTCCAAAAGTAGAAAATGTAATTAATGTATCTATTAATTTTTTATTCATTTGATGATGAAGTTGAAAAATATTATAACTATCCATTAAAAATTACAAAATCTGAAAAGGGCAAATATGTAAATCTACTTTATTTCAAGAAATGTGGTAATTTACATTATTGTTGTATACAAAATTTAACTGGACTTGGATCTACTAAAAATGACCAAACATAATGAAGTAAATATTTCTGATTTTTTTATTACATTTTCATAGTAAAGAGAAAATAGATGATCACACACCAAATTCTTTAACTAAAACCTTTAAAAGTTTAAATTCCAGCTGAAGGAGAATATGTTTATTTTAAAAATTATAAATGTACACAAAAGATCCGTTAGTTATTTGAGCTAATTTTGATAGTTTACTTTTAGAGATGGTTAACTGTAAACCAAATACAGAAAAACCATATACAATGAAATTTCAAAACATGTACCAAATGGATTTTGTTAACACATTATATATATATATATATATATATATATATATATATATATATATATATATGGAAACTATAAAGATCCAGTTGTTTATAGCAGACCAATTTGTCACAAGAAATTTATTGAATGTAGAAAACAATGGATAGAAGAAAATGGATGACTATATTTTGATACTGAAATAATCTAATCACTTACAAATGAAGAAAATGAAAAACGTAATAATTCTCAAAATTGTACATTATGAAAATGTTATTATACAAAAAATAATAAAATAGTACATCATCATTATCTTTTAACTCGAAAATACATTGCTTCATTGACAAATACTTGTAATTTAAAACTAAAATAACCTGATTTTGTCCATATTTACTTATATAATATATCTGGTTATGATACACATCTTTTTGTAAAAAAAACTTGGTTATGATAATAAATAATATATATATATATATTAGTTTTGGTAAACATTGAGAAACTTCAAAAATGTGATCTATTGATACATTTGGATTTACGGTTTCTTCACTCGATTAACATTCATCAGATTTAAAGACAAATCAATTAAAATATATTAAGAAGTATTCTTCTCCAAAATTATTTAATTTACTAATTAGAAAAGGTGTTTATCATATTATCATATGGCTTCTTGGAATAAATTTGAAGAAATGCAATTACCAACAAAGGTAAAATTCTACAGTAAATTAAAGGTAAAGCAGTCAACAATCCGAAGATTGGTTTGAACACTACAGTGCTTTACTAGGCATGGTCCTGTTTGGAGGTGGTATGCCGTTGCCTTCCTCCGTCCTTCGAACTGACTTACCCAGCCAGTTATAGGGGGACCTACAGTTTTACGTGGGTTCCGAACCACGGTGCTACTCGGTATTTTTCACATGAGCAATACTGCCAGAGGTGAAAGAAGTGGAAAGTGAGAGATAAAAATCCAAGGACCTGGTGGGGATTGAACCCGGGACCTTTGGATTTGTAGTCTGGCACTCTACCACTGTGCAACCGTAATAGTAATATAACTGATGAAGTTTATGAACATGCAAATTAGTTATGGGAAAATTGATGTGTTATTATCAAGTGATATATTTAAAAATTTTAGAAAAACATGTATAAATTTATATAATGTAGATCCCTCTTGGTATTTTAAGCTCCAGGTTTATCTTGAGATGAAATATTAACAATTACGGATTTAAAACTTGAATTATTATGATTATCATATGCTTTTAATGGTGAAAAAAGGAATAAGTGTAGGTAAAGCACAATGTTGTAACAGATATGTAAAAGCTAATAATAAATATGTAAAAGATTTTGATAATAAATATACATGAAATTTTTGTATCATATCTATATGCAAACAATTTATATGGTTATGCTATGAGACAATATTTACCATATGGCCGTTTTAAATAGGAAGAGTCAAATAATTTTGAATTGTACAAAAATGTCAAATAATTGTGAAAATGGTTGTATATTTGAAGTAGATCTAGACTATCCAAAAGAATTATATTACTTACATAAGGATTTGCTATTAGCTCCTGAGTCAAAACTTGTGCCAGGTACATATCAGAGTAAGTTAATAACTACTTTAGATAAGAAACATAATTTTGTAGTACATGCTAGAAACCTTAATCAATATTTATCTTTAGGAATGCAACTTACAAATATACATAAAGTTTCAAATTTTAAACAATCTAATTTGTTAAAGAAGTATTTACCTTTAAATGCACACCTAAGAACTAATACTACAAATGATTTTGAAAAAAAATTTTCCAAATTAACGAAAAACTCTATATTTGGAAAAACAATGGAAAATATAAGAAATAGACAAAATATAAATTTAGTTTCAAATAATAAAATATGTGATTAACTTCTAGCTAAGCTAAACATTAAATGTAGAACTACCTTAATGAATATGTTGCTGCCATTCATTAGAATAAAATTAAAATAATATTGGATAAACCTATTGATGTTGAAGTATACTTGATTTATCTAAAGAATTAATGTATGACTTTCACAAGAGAGGTATGAAACCTAAATATGGAGAAAATTTTCAGTTATGTTATCAAGATACATATAGATATATTTATAGTATTAAAACTTAACATTTATATGAAGCAATGAAATCAATGATTGATTTATTTGATACTAGTGATTATCCAACAGAGAATATGTATGGTATTCAACAAGTAATCAAGAAAGTTATTTGTAAAATGAAAGATGAATCTAATGGAAAAGTAATTGAAGAATTTTGTGGTTTAAAAGAAAAGATTAAAGTTGGTGAAAATGTAGAAAAGAAATCTAAAAAAGTTATCAAATTAAACACAGAATATGTATAGAAGATTATAAAGATTGTTTATTTAACAATATAAACAATATAGCAAATTTAATTTAATTAAAAGTGAGAAATTCGAAATACGTACAATTACAGTAAACAAAAAATAGCAATAAGTCCCCATGAGAAGAAGATGTATGTATTGGAAAATAAAATAAATACATTACCATATGGTTATTATAAGTTATTAAAAAGTATTAAAATTATTTCTATATAAGATTAATAACATTTTTTATAAATAAAATATTTCTATATAAATGGAAGCTTTTTACAAATGTGAAATAAAACACTACATAGATGAAGTAAGACACAAAATGTTTTGTAAACAAATACTAAAAACATCGATAAATTAAAGGAAGAAATAATTAAAATAAAAGATTATAGGTCACTGGTCAATAAATGGTACAGCAAGCCTGTACTGCGCCATACTGGACACCAGCCAATATACAGCTGGCCTGAAGTATGCTGTACTGGTCATCTGCCAGTCTACAGCCAGTCTGTACTGTGCCATACTGTTTGCCAGCCACTCCACAGCCAGTTTATATTGTGCCGTACTGGTCATCAGCCATTCTCCAGCCAGCCTGTATTGTGCTGTACTGGTCACCAGCCAGTCTGCAGCCAGCTTGTCCAGTACCGTACTAGTCATCAGCCAGTCTACAGCCGACCTGTATTGTATGGTACTGGTCACTAGCCAGTCTAAACATAACCTGTAGAGTGTTGTATTGGTAGCCAGCTGGTCTAAATCCGGAATGTCCTATGTTGTACTGCTTGTCACCCAGTCAACAGCTAGTCTGTAATATGCTAAACTGGTCACCAGCCAGTCTACAGCCGGCTTGTACTACACTGTACCCTGTAGACTGGCTGGCAACCAGTACAGCATAGTACACGCCAGCTGTAGACTGGCTCCTGACCAGTATGCCACATACAGACTTTCTGAAGACTGACTGGTGAACTGTACAGCACAATACAGGCCAGAATATACTGGAGGCAATCAGTAAGGCTCGTGACTGGCTGGCTATAGACTGGCTGGTGACCACTACAGCATAATACAAACCAGCTGTAGTCAGGTTTGTAATCAGTGCAGCACAGGAGAGGCTGGCTGTATTCTGGCTGGCTACCAGTACAGCAATGTACAGTCTGGCTGTAGGCTAGCTGGTGCCATTTCAGCAAAGTACAGGCCAGCTGTAGACTAGCTGGCAATCAGTATAGTACAATACTACACCACATTACTTGTCAGCTGTAGAGTGGCTGGCAACCTGTACAGCAAATGGGGGCTGTCTGTAGAGAGGCTGGTGACCAGTACAATACTCTATGGGGATTGTTGTAGACTGTGTACAATACTCTATGGGGATTGTGGTGATCAGTATAACACAGGACAGCCTGGCTGTATAGTTGCATATGGCATAATACAGTCTGGCTGACGACTGGCTGCAAGCAGTACAACACCAAACAGGCCGGCTGTAGACTGGCTGGCAAACAATATAGCACAGTACAGTCTGGCTGTATACTGGCTTGTTATCAGTCCAGCACAGCACACGACAGGTTGGCTGTTGATTGGCTGCCAACCAGTTTGGCATAATACAGGCTGGTCGTAGCCTGGTCGTAGCCTGGCTGGTGCCAGGGTACAGTGCAGTACAGGCCGGCTGTAGACTGGCTGGCAACAAGTACCACAAAGGGCAGCCCAGCTGTAGACTGGCTTGTGAGCAATACAGCACAGTACAGGCATGCTGTAGTCTCGCTGGTGACCAGTATAGCACAATACAGAATGTCTGTAGACTGGCTGTATGTAAGTACATACTGGTCACCAACCTCTCTACAGCCAGCTTGCACTAAGTTGTACTTAGAACCAGCCTGTCTACAGCCAACCAGTACCACACATTAATGGTTACCAGCCAGCCAGTACTATGCCTTAATGGTTACCAGCCAGTCTACAGACAGCCTGTCCTTTGGTGTACTGGTCACCCAGTCCACAGCCAGCATGCTGTACTGGTCGCCAGCCTCTTGTGCAGTGTAATGGTCACTAGCCAGTGTACACCCAGCCTAATCTGAGCTATACTAGTTGCCAGCCAGTCTGCAGCAGGCCTGTATTGTGCTGTATTTGTTACTAGATAGTGTATTGCTAGCATGTTCTGTTCAGTACTGGTTGCCAGCCAACTTATAGCCAGCCTACCCTGTGCAGTACTGGTCGCCAGCCAGAATTAAGCTGTTCTATCCAGGCTGTAATGGTTGATGGCCAGTCTACAGCCTGCCTGTACTGCTTTGTACTAGTTGCCAGCCAGTCTATAGCAGGCCTGTCCTCTGCTGTACTGGTCATTAGTGAGTCTACAACAGGACTGTATTGTGCTGCACTGGTTACCAGCCACTCTACAGCCAGACTGTACTGTTCTGTCTACCTGTCTGCCAGCCTGTCCTGTGCTGTACTGGTCACCACCCAGTCCACAGCCAGCCTCTATTGAGTCATACTGGTCGCCAGCCTGTTGAGCACTCGGGAACTGATGACCTCGCTGTTGAGTGCCCTAAAACGCCAATCATCATCATCTGTTGTGCACTGTACTGGTCACCAGCCAGTGTACAGCCAACATTAGCGGTGCTATACTAATCGCCAGCCATTCAACAGACGGGCTGTAATGTGCCGTATTGGTTACCAGATAGTCTAATGCTATACTGGTTGCCTGCCAGTGTACAGCAAGCCTGTTCTGTACATTACTGGTCCCTAGCCAGTCTACAGCCAGTCTGTATTGCACTGTACTGGTCGCCAGCTACTCTACAGCTGGCCTGTATTTTGCCGTACTGTTCACCAGTCAGTCTGTAGGCCACCTATGCTATGCTGTACTGTTCGCCAGCCTGTGTAAAGCTGTTCTGTCCTGGCTGTACTGCTTGCCAGCCGGACAACAGCAATCCTGCATTGTACTGTACTGTTGGCCCACCAGTCTACAGCAGGGCGGTAAGGTGCTGTACTGGTCGGCAGCCAGTCAAGCGCCAGACTGTATTGTGCTTTACTGGTCAACAGCCAGTGGCCTGTCCTGTGTTGAATTGGTTGTCAGCCAGTCTACAGCCAACTTGTACTGTGCCATACTGGTCACAAGCCATTTTACAGCCTGCCTTTGTTATGCTGTACTGGTCACCGCCTTATCTACTCAAAGTCTGTACTGTGTTGTACTGGATGCCAGCCTCTTGTACCCTGCACTGGTCGCCAGATAGTGTACAGGAAGCTCTAACTGTGCTGTAATGGATCCAGCCAGTCAACAGATAGCCTGTACCTTGCTGTACTGGTTGCCTGCCAGTGTACTGGTCATTAGCCAGTCTACAGCTGGCCTATTCTGTGCCATACTGGTCACCAGCCTCTCTACAGCTGGCCTGTACTATGTTGTACTCAGCACCAGCAAGTCTACAGCCAGACAATACTATGCCATAATGGTCATCATCCAATTTACAGCCACCCTGTCTTTGGCCTACTGGTCAGCACTCAGTCAACAGCCAACCTGTAATATGATGTACTGGTTGCCAGCCTGTCGTGCAGTGTACTGGTCGCCAGCCAGTGTACAGCCAGCATTAACTCAGCTGTACTGGTCGTTAGCCAGTCTCCAGCCTGCCTGTATTGTGCTGGATTGGTTACCAGATACTGCCAGCATGTCCTGTCCAGTACTGGTTGCCAGACAACCTACAGCCATACTGTCCTGTGCAGTACTGGGCGCCAGCCAGTCTACAGCCAGAGTTTACAGAGCCCTATTGGTCGCCAGCGAGTCCAAAGTTGTCTTGTCCTGGCTGTACTGGTTGTCTATGGCAAGCCCGTTCCGTGCTGTATTGGTTGTCAGCGAGTATACAGGCAGTCTGGCTTGTGCTGTACTCGTTGGAGCCAGTCTTCAGCCAGACAGTTCTATTCTGTACTGGTCACCAGCAAGTCTATAGCCTGTCTGTACTGTGTCTTACTGGACTCCAGCCTATTGTGCACAATTCTGGTCGCCAGGTAGTTACAGTGAAACACGTCCACATAACGTGTTCCATTTAATTGACTCCCCATGAACAAATATTGAGCTTCAGACATTTTTTTGTGTAGCAAGACACTCCACTCGCAATATGCGAGATACCAGTCATTATATATTGACTTAGTTTCATCTGTATGTAAAACTCTAAGTGTCTATGTTATACATGAGGCCCCAAATATGTATTAGTGTATACTGTGATGTGCTCCCACTGGCCCTGGCTTCCACAGAATGAATAAAACTTTGTATGTCAGAAAGTTTAGCAAGTTCTAGGCGCGCCTCGTCAGTTTTGTGACGTCGTTTCTTTCAAAAGCTGGGCGCTGAATGTCTCTGGGTTCTACTCAGCAGTTGGGAAACCTACTTCTCCCCCAGTCTTAGCAAAGATTCCTAACGTATGTTAGTAGGTTTTCCCGGCGAATATGCTGAGTGAAGATCTCTCGGGCGTGTAGCCGGATGGATTGATCGTTGTGGAACGAATTTTCGACAGCGTAACGTACCATCATCATCAGGTTACTCCCGCTGACTGAGGCGCTGGACCGACGGATGTGCTATATATACCTACTGTCACCCCCCTCCACTGACCTCGAGTGCGGACACCGGGATGCTGCGGTGGTGGGGGTAGCTCCTGCTCTGGACTCGAGTGGCGGACCTCAGTTTGCGCTCTGCCTTCGCTGTGCTCGGTGTTCTACTTGAGCTGCGATCGAAGAAATTTTAATGCCGGATTCCATGCGTGGCTTAATTGAAATCCACTGTCCTTGTTTATGAGGTTCTCGCGTAGCCGGATTTCGATGGCCTCCTTATACAGACAGTCCCAGTACCGCGATGTATTGTGTAGAACCTCTGTGTCTTCGTATTTCATCTTGTGTTTTGTTTCCAAACAATGTTCAGCAATTGCTGATTTTGTGGGATGTTGGAATTCGGTGTGGCGCTTATGCGCATTGCACCTTTCTTCAATTGTTCGAATGGTTTGGCCAACATATGCTTTCCCGCACTCGCATGGAATGTGATAAACTCCCGATTTCCAGAGTCCCAGATCGTCCTTCACTGCCCCTAGAAGAGATTTAATCTTTGCCGGCGGTCGGTATACGCATTTGATGTTTTGTCGTCGTCAGATTCTGCCGATTTTTCCCGATACGTTGCCTGCGTATGGAATGTAGGCAATTTTTGTCGGCGGATCCTCCTCGGGTGTTGGCTGTGGTGTGCTCTTATGTTTGAGAGCACGTCGGATTAGTCGATCGCTATACCAGTTTTCCTGGAATACTTCCTTGAGATGGTCCAGTTCTGGTTTCAGGCTTTCTTCGTCGGAGATCACACGAGCTCTGTGGACCAGAGTATTTAGAACCCCTTCCCTTTGGGACGGATGATGACAGCTAGAGGCATGGAGGTACTGGTCCGTGTGGGTTTTCTTCCGATAGACACTGTGTCCCAAAGTTCCGTCCGGTTTTCTGCGAACCAGAACATCCAAGAAAGGTAGCTGACCGTTTTGTTCAACTTCCATTGTGAACTGAATCTGATTGTGTATGGAATTCAGGTGTTGCAAGAACACCTGAATTTCATCTTCCCCGTGAGGCTAAATGACGAACGTGTCGTCGACATATCGGTAGAATATCGTCGGTTTTAGTGGCGCTGTGTCTAGTGCCTTGTCCTCAAATTCCTCCATGTACATGTTGGCAATCACAGGTGACAGGGGACTGCCCATGGGCACGCCATCAGTCTGTTCGTAGTACTCTCCATCAAAAATAAAATAGGTCGACGTGAGCACCAAATTAAATACTTTTTTGAAGGAGGGCCCAAATTTCTTCTCTATAAGTTCTAGCAACTCCTTCAGTGGTACCCTGGTGAAAAGGGTAACAACATCTAAACTGACCATGAGATCTGAGTTGGACAGCCTGAGTTGCCGTATCCGTTCCACGAACTGAACGGAGTTTTTGACATGGTGCTCACATTTGCCAACCTGCGGACTCAAAACTGACGTCACGTGCTTCCTATTGTGCTCGCAATCGGTCTCAGAGGTATATCCATGTTGTGTACCTTCGGAATCCCCTAGAGTCTTGGTGGTGCGGCCGCACGTGGACGGAGTTTCTTAGCTGTTTCGTCGGTGAAAGTAATTCGAAGGAGTTCAATTGCCTTGTGCTTGTCGATTGGTTTGGGCCCTCCTTCACAAAAGTATTTAATTTCGTGCTCACGTCAACCTATTTTCTTTTTGACGGAGATTACTGCGAACAGACTGATGGCATGCCCTTGCCTGTCACCTGTGATTGCCAACATGTACATGGAGGAATTTGAAGATAAGGCACTAGACACAGCGCCACTAAAACCGACGATTTTCTACAGATATGTCGACGACACGTTCGTCATTTAGCCTCACGGAGAAGATGAAATTCAGGTGTTCTTGCAACTGGTATAGCGATTGACTAATCCGACGTGCTCTCAAACATAAGAGCACATCACAGCCAACACCCGAGCCAAATTTCCTACATTCCATACGCAGGCAACGTATCCGGAAAAATCGGCAGAATCTTACGACGACACAACATCAAATGCATGTACCGCCTGCCGGCAAAGATTAAACCTCTTCTAGGCAAAGTGAAGGACAATCTGGGACTCCGGAAATCGAGATTTTATCACATTCCATTCGAACAATTGAAGAAAGGTGCAATGAGCGTAAGCGCCACACCGAATTCCAACATCCCACAAAATCAGCAATTGCTGAACATTGTTTGGAAACAAAACACAGGATGAAATGCGAAGACACAGAGGTTCTACACAATACATCGCGGTACTGGGACTGTCTGTATAAGGAGGCCATCGAAATCCGGCTACGCGAGAATCTCATAAACAAGGACAGTGGATTTCAATTAAGCCAAGCGTGGAATCCGGCACTAAAATTTCTTCGATCGCAGCGCAAGCAGAACACCGAGCACGGCGAAGGCAGAGCGCAAACTGAGGTCCGCCACTCGAGTCCAGAGCAGGAGCTACCCCCACCACCGCAACATCCCGCGGTCCACACTCGAGGTCAGTGGAGGGGGGTGACAGCAGGTATATATAGCACATCCGTCGGTCCAGCGCCTCAGTCAGCGGGAGTAACCTGATGATGATGTCTAAAATTCGTTCCACAACGATCAATCCATCCGGCTGCACGCCCGAGAGATCTTCACATTCCTAATGTAGCTTGCTCTTAACCTCCTTGGCCGGGAGTTCGTCAGGTTACCTGCCTGACGAACGGTGACCCTCTCTGGGCTCTCCTCCAGTACCCCCCTCCTTGGTAACGGCTAGGCAGTGGTCAAGAGAGCTATTCTTTCGCTTCTTGGTTCCTGGTAGGGTAAGTACCACTCGGTTTGATTCTGCTGTGGCCTCGTGGCTCGACTTAGTTCAGGCTCCATAGTAGTACTTATGCTTTTTCGCGAGTTTAATTCTGGGAGTAGCTGCTATGCTATGTGTAGTAATGAGATTTTGCTTAATTTCGTAAAAGATTGCTAATTTTATGTCGATTTTTGCTGGAATCTGATTCCGAAGCTCTGATGGTTTTTCGTTAGCATAGTTCTTACATCTTATAACTTTTAAATCATTTCTTCACCTGTTTAAATATTTTCAGTGTCTTTCGCATTCTTATCGTAGTTGAATTCTAATATTTTCGGGGACTCGCGGTGCCTATACTGTTCGTACTTCGTCGACAGAACACGTGGACGATATCAGACTAAGCCTTCAGCTTTTCCATCATTCAGTGCACATGAGTGGTTAATAATTGTATAGCTAATTTGCTAATGTGTTTCCTAGTGAGTGTAGCGTGATAATTTTCCCCGAAAATTGTCCATTCCAACTTGTAATCTGTGTACTTGTCGGCCCACGTGTGCGCCGATTAGCGTGTTCCCTGTCGTGGCTATTACCATTAAATAGAGCTTTTTCCTCTGTGTAGAAAGAACCGTTGCACGACGTATATCGTGTTTTTAATATTCATGAGATAGAATTATTTCACTGAATTTTAATGACCGAACTCTGTATTGTGCTGTAGCAACCTGTAACCTTGCTTATCTAATAGATATCATTCCTCTGATCAAAAAGAATGGTTACACGATATATTTCGCGATCTTATTCTCTTCGAAATTGATTTTGTTAACTTTATGCATATTTTGTGTTCCGACTTAGTACAGTACCTTATTGATCTAACAACTTTAACCTTCTGTAGTTATCTTATCTCTGTGCTAAACGAACGGCAGAGCGACCGTTTTTAGATTTTAATGAAATCTTGATTTAGTATATATTTAGAAGTTCTAGCGAAACTTTAACTTCTGTCTGTACACCGCACTTTGTGGTCTTAAACCAAGTGCGTTTGTTTCCGATAGTTTATCATGAGCCTAAGCCACTAGCTTGACACGTTATGGAAACGAAGTACTATTTCATTGTGCGCGAGTGAACCTTTGACCTGCATTCTTAACATTGCTTGGCTGTCATCTTGCTGTACTGGTGTCGGGTGATTGGTAAGTACCAGCATGGCTTGGTGTATGAATCTGTGTGTGAATGTGCTGCAATTCCTCCGTTCGTCCCTATGAAACGTGATCGCTATCAACCTGTACTCAACTTTGCAGGTGAGCAATTTTAGGGCCATGTAATTGTGGATATTTTGAACATTTTGTAAGTTGTGTTTTTTTTATTGTAATTAAAAAAAATAGTCTTCCCCCTTGTTGTTCTTGTTTTGAATAGTGAATTAATTTGTTAAACTTTTGTGCTGATTTAAATTCTCCCCTCATCTATTTTGGATTAATGTGGGGTAATTTGTTCATGTATCTTGTGTCTCTGCTCCCTTCTGGAGGAGAGAGTATTTGCGTTTCCGTTGCTAACATTTATGATTTAATAGAAATAAACAATCCGAGAGACGGATTTACGTCTCAAATATGTCAAAGACATTATTGATGAATCTGAAGCAATGATTTAAAATTTGTGGTGTGGCCGGGAATCGAACCCAGACCTCCATGCTTACTTGGCAGACGTGTTAACCGTTTTTTTTGTTTTTTGTTTTTTGTTTTTTTTTGTTTTGTTTTTTGTTTTTTTGTTTTTGTTTTTTTTTTTGCTCTATTGGTAGTTCTGTTCATTGCGGACGCTGATCGTATATGTTCGTTGATGTTCGAAGTGTTGTTGGCTCAGCTTTTTTTATTACAGAGTGCGTTGAGCCATCTGACCGGGCGCGCTAAGCCACGGCGCCCGGCTCCGCTAGACCACCACACCACTAACGATTAAGGCGCCTTGGAATAGTCTATGTACGATTTCCCACCACATCACACACTTTAATTCAGCTTCTGTTTTCCAAAGATAATTACCACTACTGTCAAGGCTCTCCATAGAAGCTGAATTAAAGTTTGTGATGTGGTGGGAAATCGTACATAGACTATTCCAAGACGCATTAATCGTCATTCCGCTGTCGGCGGTCGGGCGGTAAGATACGTGCTGTGTTTACGTCGCAGCTGCGGCTTGCCGAGCGCTGTGTTGGTGAGTTTAACGCCGTAGAGCGTTTCCTCATGTATTCAACTTAGACTAACCATGGCAGAACCTATAAGAGTTGACACTTTGAAATTTATGTTCGACAAAAGCTTTGCTAGACCTAGTTCGTTTGAAATAGATAATTTCATGAAGGAGGTTGTGAAGATAGCAGAGAATGAAATTATTGGAATTTGCCCATCGATCTGTAGTAGTACAGTGTTCCTTAAGTTGAAAAATGCCAAGATGTGTGATGATATTGTTGTTAGATGTGGAGGTAAATTGAAGTTGAAACACTCAGACGGTAATATCGGCGAAGTTAGAGTGAGTCATGCTGGGTTTGGCATTAGAACACTACGCATTTTCGAACTGCCGTTCGAAATTACCGCTGACGATATAAATGGTGTTCTGAATTCCTATGGAACCGTTCTCAGTAATGTCGCAGAGAGATGGACAGGTGCTCACAAATTTAAGGTTCTTAATGGTGTGAGGCAGGTGAAAATCGATATGATCAAACACGTACCTTCTTATGTTAGTGTCCGTGACGATAGAGCTATTGTGATATATGAAGGACAACCTAGAACGTGTGCAGGATGTGGTGGTACAGGACACGTTCGTGCTGAATGTATGCAAAGGAGAGTGGCGCAGCTGCCAACAGGAGAAGCAGTGGTTCAGAACGCGATGTCGCAGCTACCGCTGACTTGCGTTGCGGCAGCTCGTGCGTCCGCACCTGAGGCTACGACCGCAGAGCTGGAGGTACCTAATGTCGAAGAACAAATTGAGGAAATCGGAATGGAAACTGACGTCCCAGAATATAATGATGGGCAAATGGCTGTAGAACTGTCAGCACGAAACGAAGAACGGCAGTCTGCAGCTCTTGAGCACGACACTTCAAATTCAGAAGTCCCGAATGAGGGATTAACCAATGAGCAGGAGACGGAGCACGACTTCCAGTTACGTCCGGTGAGACATCGACGGATAAACAATCTACGGACAATAAAAAAACGTCGGATTGCCCACCAGGGAGATGAAAAAACTGCACCAGCACTGCGAGAGAAAGCTAAACAGGTGCGACAGAAGTCGAACGACACCACAGGGAAAACGCGTGACAGCAACCAGAAAACCGTCAAAAAGTCACGGACGGAAGACTCTTTCGGCGGCGTCACGGAAGCGTCAGGAAACTCTGTGGAGATGAAAACGACGACAGAAACTAAAGCGGGCTGTGAAGAACAGCCTCATGACGTCACTGAGTGGAAAAAGGAAAAACATAAAGGTAACCTTCCTCAAAACGGGGCTGACGACCATGAAGATGCCAACCTAGACCAACAATTGATGGAGACGAATGATGAAATGACACAGAAGACTGACGAACATAGAACCAACGACATAGACCTTCACCGGCGAAGGAAACAGCAGTAACTGATGACCCGGACTTCTATTAAACTGAAATTTGTTAGTAGTAAGATACAGTAGAAACCCGATTTAACGAACCCGCTTTTAACGAATATTTCCGTCGGTCCCGGCGAAACTCCCATTAGAATAACGTTATTTTTCCCCGCTTTTAACGAACCCCGCTTTAAGGAAAAGTTCGCTTTTAAGGAACAAACATGAAAAGGTCTGAAATTAAAATTTTGTTTTTACGCAATTCCTAATTGTGGGCAAGTTAATTTGTTCTGTTTCTTTCACAGAATTAGGAATTTGTATGTACGTGACGTCGGTTATCGATTCTTTAAGTCGATGCATATCGAACATCTTTGCAGCGATACCTGTACAAGAAGCCGTAATCGATTCTTTCCATCGATAGGTTACCGTATCGAATACCAGTGCAGCGATACCGGAGAAAGCGTTTGACGAATCAGCTAGCTATTTCCCCTCATGTCTTCCATATGTTATGGTCACGTGGTCTGACGTCAGTCGAAAATTACGAAGCGCGAGCTGTGAAGTGTTGTCTTGTGTTATTTTTTCAGATTCACTTTTTCAGAATTGTAGGAGTGGAGAGAAGCTGACGACCAACCAGGCTGTGTGATAATGGAAAAGATTATGATTTGGCGCGTCTTCTTTGTGCGACTTTTAGAAACAGGGAACATTGTTAAAAGCCCAATCTAGCGGTACCTTTGGTTGCAAAACGACGATTATTCTTGTGACAATGTTCAGTTGTACGTATTTAATGTTTTGAAGGCGTGGGAATTGCATAGCTGCATTTATGTAAGCGAAAAATTTATGAAAAACAGGTTCGAAAATCGCCTTGGTAGATGAGTGTGTAAAATGCACTGTTTTCGAACTGATTAGAAAACTTGACAATCTCTCGTTTCAGAGTTTAAGTGCAAAGTGTGGAAACTGAACCAGTGGAGAAAACATTACGACTAATAAAATGTTAATAAGATCAGGCATTAAGTTACCCCTAGGTAATTAAAACATCCAATGCGTTTAAAAAATTACCTTATACATCAAATGCCTGAATGACTTCGAGAATTGTCAAGTATTTAGCCCCAAAGACGGGTGGGTTAAAAAGCAGATTAACTGTCGGTGGCCGCCGATTGAAGTGTTACAGCGCGATGGTGAACCGCAGTGAAGGCATCCAAACAGCTAATAACGTCTTTGGGCTACGTTTTTCTCTTTGTAAATTTGGTGTTGTGGATTATTTTTTACGAGTAATGTATCGCAAAATCGTGACACACTTGTAGGGGATACGTTTAAGTTTTGACGAATTTACGCTATAATGTTATTGCTGCTCCTTTAACTTGCAAAAAGAAAAACTGTTCTATTGTAGTTACCGGCGTAACATAATCGAAAATCTTAACATATTTGTAGAAACGCTAAAGACCTATTTGTCATGCCCCCAAACTCCCCATACATCAATATTTATAGAAAATCTTTTTGACGAATTAACAATGGTAATAATTTTGAAGAATGTACAGGTTGTTAAAAAGATATTTATACCTCGAACCAGGGGGAAGGCGATGACGAAAATTTTGAAATGTATGCCTTAGTAAAAATTACAGATTGCATATTCTGCAGACAAGAAAGCGCTGGAGAACTTTACAAAAAATACATTGAGTATCAGTCAGTTCTCGAGTATAGTGTTTTTTAAGTCTGATGTATGGCACCAGTTTTTGCATCTGTAGTCAGGTCTTTTACATTATCTGAGTCAATAAAAACAAACATTAACCACATAGTGATAACATTGGTCATTACAGTATGCTGGGAAAACAAAATGGTCATCTCTTTTTGATTTAATAAAAATATTTTTTTCTGCAGAAACTGTGATGTATTTAAAATTGTAGCAGATTACTGGTATGTTAGTAATTAAATAGCTCCTATAACACATACACATGCTTGAATTATGTTTCTGAGTCACTCCTCCTGTGTACCTAGGCAAAACCCCCATTTAAGGAAAACCCCTATTTAAGGAATAAATTTTTCGATCCCCTGAGATTCGTTAAAAAGGGGTTTTACTGTAGACGGAAAGATAGAAAGAATGATCGCATTACAGAAAGTTTAGAATTTTAAAAAAATAGATCATTACCAATATAATATGACCGAACTACAAGCATATCGGTTAGCCACAATAAACATCAACAAGATAAGGAGCGCTCTCAAACTGCGACTTCTCCAGGACGTGATATATGCCGCAGATATAGACATTGTTATGTTACAAGAAGTGACAGGTGCAATTGATCTGGATCGAATAACAGGATATAACCTTTTAGCCAACCCTGGCTATACTACTGAACTCGGAACAGCCATTTTAACAAAAGAACGTATTATAGTCACACAAATAGAGAAACTACCAAACAGCAGAGGAATAGCACATACAAGAAACAACATCAGAATAGTCAATGTCTACGAGCCTTCAGGATCTGGAAAAAGACGGAAACGACAAGAATTTTTCAAAGACGGAATAGTACCACTCTTTGGGACCGGACATGATCATGTAATATTTGCCGGGGACTTTAATTGTGTCATACACCCGAAGGATCAGACGTCAAATTATAATAAATCGGTTGAGCTTGAAAGCATTGTAAATCAGTTAGGACTTGTTGACACCTGGGAGTATACGCATGGTAACGTGCCTGGCATCACGCACGTCACTAATCACTCGGCAAGTCGTTTAGATCGGATGTACGCATCAGCTGATCTTAAGGAATGTATCCTACATTCGGAAATATGGCCCACCGTCTTCTCAGATCACGCAGCTTTTATGTGTACCATTAATTTGGAGAAACAAGGGACCTATAAGGCACGAGGTCAGTGGAAACTTAACGTCTGATCCAGGATGTCGTGCAGCTTTTGACACTACGTGGGAAGCATGCGAAAAACGGTTCCCTCAGTACAGCTCACCGATCACTTGGTGGATTAAATGCGCTAAACCTGCTATAACGAGAACAATGAAAAATTACTCACGGGAGAAGAATGAGTGGCAGAAGAAAACAGTGACTGCGAGAATTGCATAAACGGGAGCAGCAATAATAAATAATTATACAGTAGAGGAGGAATGGGTAAAATTGAGAGATGAAATAGTGAAGGTAGCAGAGGACAAAATAGGTAGGAAGGCAAGACCTACAAAAATCCTTGGATATCACAGGAGATATTAAATTTAATCGATGAAAGGAGAAGATATAAAAATGCAGAAAATGAAACAGGCAAAATGGAGTACAGACGACTAAGAAATAAGATTGACAGGAAGTGCAAAATGGATAAGCAGGAGTGGCTAGAAGGCAAATGCAAGGATGTAGAAGAATGTATAAATAGGGGACAAATAGATACAGCCTACAGGAAAATAAAAGAAACATTTGAAGATAATTAAAACAGCTCTATGAATATCAAGGACACTGATGGAAAACCAGTTCTCAGCAAAGAAGGGAAAGCTGAAAGGTGGAAAGAGTATATAGAGGGGCTCTACAAAGGAAATGAACTTCGAGACACTATTGTAGGAAGGGAAGAGGATGTAGCTGAAGATGAAATAAGAGATACTGTACTGAGAGAAGAATTTGACAGAGCCCTAAAAGACCTAAGTCGAAATAAGGTCCCTGGAGTAGATGATACTCCCTCAGAGCTACTGAAGTCTCTGGGAGAACCAGCCATGACAAAATTGTTTCACCTGGTGTGTAAGATGTATGAGACAGGAGAAGTACCCTCAGACTTTAAGAAAAATGTTATAATCCCAAAGAAAGCAGGTGCAGACAGGTGTGAAAACTACAGAACCATCAGTCTAATAAGTCATGGATCCAAAATATTAACACGAATTATATACAGAAGAATGGGAAATCTGGTAGAAGCCGACCTCGGGGAAGACCAGTTTGGGTTCAGGAGAAATGTAGGAACACGGGAGGCAATACTCACTTTACGGCTTATCCTAGAAGATAGATTAAGAAAAGGCAAACCTACATTTCTAGCTTTTGTAGATTTGGAGAAGGCTTTTGACAATGTTGATTGGAATAAACTCTTTAAAGTTCTGAAGCAAGCAGGAGTAAAATATAGGGAGCGTAAGGTTATTTACAATTTGTACAAAAACAGGACAGCAGTTGTTAGAGTTGAAGGGCATGAAAGGGATGCAGTGGTTGGAAAGGGAGTAAGACAGGGTTGTAGTCTTTCTCCATTGTTATTCAATTTGTACATTGAGCAAGCTATAAAGGAAAGCAAGGAGAAATTTGGAGAAGGAATTAAAGTTCAGGGTGAAGAATTAAAAACATTGCGTTTTGCCAACGACATTGTAATAATCTCAGAGACAGCAAAAGACCTGGAAGAGCAGTTGAAGGGAATGGACAGTGTGCTGAAAGGTGCATATAAAGAGCAAAACTAGGGTAATGGAGTGCAGTGTAAGGAAATCAGGTGATGCTGAAGGAATTAGATTGTGAAACGAAGCAATAAAGGAGGTAGATGAGTTTTGTTACTTGGGCAGTAAAATAACAAATGATGGTCGCAATACAGAGGATATAAAATGCAGAATGGCAATGAGAAATTTGTTAACATCGAATATTGATTTAAGCCTAAGGAAGTCCTTTCCGAAGGGATTTGTGTGGAATGTTGCCTTGTATGGGAGTGAGACATGGACGATAAACAGTGCGGACAGGAAGAGGATTGAGGCTTTTGAAATATGGTGCTACAGAAGAATGCTGAAGATTAGGTGGGTGGATAGCGTAACTAATGAGGAGGTACTGAACAGAATTGGGGAGAAAAGAAATCTCTGGCATACCCTTGACTAAAAGAAGGGATTGATTGGTAGGGCACATTCTTAGACATCAAGTAATTGTGAATTTAGCGTTGGAGGGAATTGTGCGGGGAAAAAAGCGCAGAGGAAGACCAAGAGATACAGTAAGCAGATTCAGACAGATGTAGGTTGCCGTTCTTATATGGAGATGAAGAGGCTTGCTCAGGATAGGGTATTGTGGAGAGCTGCATCAAACCAGTGTCCGGAATGAAGACCACAACAACAACAACAACAACATGTACAGATTAAGAGAATTCAAGCTAAAATAATCAATTTAAAGAGGAAACAACTAGAAGGCTGCAAAATACGGTCACGGCAGCACAATACAGTCCAAGACGAAACAACTTCCGTATACCACTTCATACAGGAACATAAAAGGAAAAGCAGAAAAATTCTTACCGAGCTGAGGGCCAGTGATGGACGATTATTGACCAATCAACGCGACATAAAGAAAGAGATACAGAAGCATTTTTCAGAGCTCCTAGCCACGAAACCTACAGACGAGACGGCACAAAAGGACTTCACGACACGGGTACCAGGAAGACTCAGTCCAGAAGAAGCAAACAGCCTCACTGCCGAAATCACAGAAGAGGAAGTAGAAGACGCGATACTTAGAAGTCCAAAAAAATAGATCACCTGGACCTGACGGTATCCCGGCAGAATTGTATCAAATGTTCCGACAAAAACTGCTCAGTAAACTAACGAGCATATGTAATGAACTTATGAACCACAGTACACACATTCCCAAAGAATTCTGCGAGGGGACCGTGGTTCTCGTTCCCAAAACCACAGCAGGCAAGTCCATCAGCAATCTCAGGCCTATAACGCTTCTGAACAGCGACTACAAGATCTTCATGCGAATTCTGATGCAACGTCTCCGTGCAATAATAAACACTGTCACAGGACCGTACCAAACAAGTGTAGGCAAATACAGAAGAATTTTTACGCGCTAAGTGATTACAGGAACATAATAGCGATAGCTGAGACATGTAAAATTAGATGTGCATTAGTTGCACTTGATTTCGAACGAGCATTCGACAGAGTCAATCACGATTATCTTCACAACACTATGAGATCGATGGATTTTCCTCCACAATTCATCGAGATGATCGAGCATTTATTAAAGAATGGCACATCAAAAATTAATATAAATGGATAATTAACCAGTGCAATACAGATCAATAGCTCTGTTAGGCAAGGATGGCCCTTGTCCGTATTATTATTTGCTATAGCCATCGAGCCTTTCCTATGTACACAAACGCAAGAGTTGCAGGGATTACAGATACGTGGACAAAATATTGTCTGCAAATCATATGCTGACGACGTAGGACTTGTAGTAAGAAGTGAACGGGAGCTCCAAACCGCTCTTGACATTATTAAGAAGTACGAACTTGCATGTGCTGCCAAACTCAGCAATGTAAAGTCAAGAATTATGACCAATGGAAGTAGCAATAACATCAGAGCGGAAGGACAACTGACGGAAACGGACAGATTGAAATGTCTATGTATAGTTTACATACGGAATATACGACAAACGGCTGCCCTCAATTACAAAAGAATATTGACAAGTATGAGAGCCGGAATACAACTTCACAGCCTTTGAAACCTCGATGAAATACAAAAAGTTAGGCTAGTTAATACATACATAACAGCCAACGTGAACTATGTAGCTCAAGTTCTGCCTTTACCCAAAGAGATGGGAAAGAGAATGCTCGCAGCGCTCGGCCACTAAGTTAGTAAAGGTCAGATTTTCAAAGTCAAATATGAAACCCTTACACTAATGCACAAAGATGGCGGCCTTAATCTCACAGATGTTTACAGTAAGGCACAGGCGCTTTACATCTGCAAGATCTACCGACAATGGAAAGTTTCGGCCAACAACTTGGTGGCTCATCTTCTGGATGAGATAGCCCCAATCAGCATGGAACCACCAGTAGATGTGCAGCACATCCCGAACGAGCTGTATCACCTCAAACATTTTCTCATATTCGCAAGGCATTTCCCCAGAAAAACATGCAACGAGTACGAGAAGTCTACAAAAGCTTGATAGACAGAAAACCGAGAAACGTGATAGAACAGAAGTATAATCATCAGTGGCGTAGCTGTGTCACCAAGGGCCCCGGGGCAAAAATGACGTTGGGCCCCTCTTTACACTAATACTGTACAGATGCGAAACTACTTCATCATCAGCTCCTTACCGCCCACTGGAAGACATAATAAGGCAAACCTAAATACTACTAAGTACATTATTACGTGTCACCGCAGCAAATAATTATTAATCTTATTCTCTAATATAATTGTGAAAGTTTGTTTCTTTCTTGTGCTTTCACGCAAAAATTACTAGGTGATTTGGATGAAATTTTGCAGAGGATAGAGATAGAGTTGGACCTGGGTAGAACATACAGATGAAAATGCCCCTTCGGATATTTTTCGTCAGCAGTGACAGCAGGCGGACTGTTGTCAGTGCCGACAACTCACTCTCGCTGAACTACTGCGCTGTTGGCTCGTTTCGTTGACAGCCCAGTCAAAGAAGGAAAAGAGGGGACATATTCGCATAGGATGGTTTCATCAAAAGTAAGTTGCCGGATTTTGTTTGATGAAACACTTTGGATTGAGCCGTGCCCCTATCAGGCTTCTTGAGGTATATGGTAGTGTCTGGCCAGGAAAAAGTAATAACTAAGTCGATAGCTTCGCTTATTATCGTGACAATGGGGTAGAGGGCAGCGTCTTGATGCACAATTCACTATTGGGTCAAAGTAATTAGTACATGAAACTTCTGATTCGTGAGGCAGAATAAACAAATAGTGTGAGGGTAGAAACGTACCTTAAAAGATTGCGTGAAGTGCTGAATTCTCACCATTACTTTAAAACACAGTGAAATTGTTTGTTTTTCACATAGAAGAACTGAACAGAATGCGGTGGATGGTAAAGTGTTAGTATGAACGTAAATTGAAGAGTGAATAGTTCTTATGGTATGGCAAGGCGCCGTTCCCAGAAAAAAAGCCACAGAATGCCGGATCCATTTCCCGCCTTCCATTGCAAGGTATTGAGTAGAAAGGTATGTAGATTCCGTTCGGTATTCCTTTCAGTATTAACGCATTTGTGGAAAATAAACATGCCTTTTTCCTGGCGCAACGCATTTTGTGGAAAATGCGCACTCTCAGGGTGTATTTGTGCAGTACGTCATCTGTGATTTATGAGGTGCACTGTGGAAGGGTCGGTATAACTTTGTAAAACCCCCTGTAATTTCCTTTTGCGACGTAATGGGGTAGTCAGAGTGGGGACTGTTTTGCAGGAGCACAAAGTTCGGCAATGCCTGACAATTCCAGCGGTCTGCCCTTTCCCGCACCTTCTGCCCTCCACATACCCCCGCCCCCTTCCTGCAGTCACCTGTCACATCCCCACAACAAATCATATGCCCAATACTGTTCTACTGTACTTAAATATGCCGTATACATTTAATATTTTGTCTCAGTCTATTCTGTTTAACAATAACTATATTAACATATTGGCTGCTAAAGGTATACTTCAGTTACCGATCCCCGAGGACTATTTACTTTTTTCCATATTCTGCTTTAGTTTGCTTGAAGTAAGCTATTTAAGTACAAATAACTTAAAAATATTGCAATTTAGTACCTTAGTTTATGTTTTTTTTTTTTTTTTTTTTTTTTTTTTTTTTTTGTGTGTGTGTGTGTGTGTGTGTGTGTGTGTGTGTGTGTGTGTGTGTGTGTGTGTGTGTGAGTTACATAATGACTCACATGGCGCAGGAGTAAAGTGCCAGGTGTGTCATTTGCTATGTCGCTAATAATTTTGGGTTGGTACTCCTGTAAGTCTTTCATTCCACAACATTACTTGCGTACAGTTCCATTATTGTTTTTCTGCATTGTTACTGCAGTCTTTATTCAGTGTTGTTTATTCCGTAACACAGTGATAAGGTAGCAGGAAAAAGTGTTTCGTAGAAGTTATGTAGATGAACAAAGGCATGTAGAGAAGCTTTTAGATGAAGTTATGAACATAAGTGAAGAAGATGAAGATACTACTGAAATGGAAAAATAAGAGGAATGTGTTGATGCTGAGTACTGTTCATGGAGAAGAAGAAGCTGAAGTTCAAACAAAGAGGGGAACAAAGAAAAAACCAATAATGCTTATTAACTATAATTAGTCATTTATAGATCTCTCTCGCCAATGAAGTCCTACACTGTCTAAGGCGGGGTGTAAAATGCTACAGGAAGCTTGCAGTTGAACTGTTGACAGGGTCAACACTTTTAAATGCTCTTGTGATTTACAAAATCATCTCAATCACAGAATTCAAAGAGGAAGTGACTTTGAGACTACTCCATTCAGAAGATACCGATGGCCCTGAGAAATCTCTCACTGTAGCCACCGAGCTGCCTGCAGATTGTGCTCTTGTGAACATGGGAACATGGGAGAATGAATTTGGACGAGAGCAGGCTGTCAAGAAATGCAAACAAACTACATGGAAATGTAAGAAATTGTGACTCATATTTTTGCGAGGAGTGTTTCTTCATAAAGCACAGTGCAAGCTGGTGTTAGAGGTACAAAGTAGAATTACCCAATTTTTTTCAGTCTGTTTCATTGTTGTTGCAATTAGAGTTGGAGAATGTAATTCAAAATGTATGTGATTTACAATCTACTGTATAACTAATATGTAATACCAAATAATAAATAATAATAAAAAGGAAACTCCAATATGACTGGGCCATGTGAGTTATATATAATTCACGATTTCAAGTGTCATTAACTACTCTTGAGCCCTTTAAAACTGGAGGCCACCAACATAATTTGTTACTGGGGCCACAACGTACTGTAACACTACGTCACAGCACGATACTGTGAGTTACAACTGCACCACGGAGGTTTAAATGAAAAAAATGTCCGTGAGTTGTATTTACTTAACGTGGCTCGAAGAGAAGACTTCCTGTGAGTTATATTTAACTCTCGTGGCAGTCAATTTGTTAAAACATTGTTTTCTAAAAGTTGGGAATTTTCCTATTTTTTGTAACACGAATACTATTATTCATTGAAAAAATTCATAATTATTTTTCGCGCCTCACTGTGTATCACGAACTTAATGAGTGGCGTTTTTCAAGTCATGGGGATTTCGTTCGTGTTTCCACACGCACCAAAGCCAGAATGAAAGAATACCAACTGGAGTAATACAATGCCTCAAACTGTTAGATTGCAGATATTGGCAAAGATATGATTTCTGATCGGTAAGCGTTTTTGTGACTGTAGTAATAATATGGGTACACAATTAAAAAGTAGTTAATTTTATTTTAACAATTATTTTACAATCTTTTCCTGGCTTTGGTTTTTGCAAAATTATCAATAAGGTCTGTTAAATCTAAACATGATGCAGCCTTGTTTTCGACTGCTATGAGTGCCAAATTTCCGAGTCGAGCTTTTGAGCCATACTGTAGCTCAGATGCGTTTTGATAATGTTTAATTTGCTGAACGACCTTTCGGATGGTGCAGAAGAATATAACTGCGGTAAATACTTCTATAACCTCACGTTCTAATAACGCATATTTTGTTATAACTTCCTTACATAATTGGCGAACTGTCCATGTTGGGGTCAAATTAAAAGTCGAAATTCCTTCATTCAACTAAAATATTATATACAGTATAATGTCTATTATCCGAAGTAATTTGCGGACATGGATATTCGGAAAACCGGTTTATTCGGATATTCGAACTGTACACTTCTATTTGCCAATAAGAAGTACTGTAAAGTAAATGTATACTGTACTTGGAGGAGCGCGATCCTTCACATTGCACGCCGCAATACTTGGAAGACGCAGCTGTTGCTGTGAGCAGCTTTGATGCTGCCGCTACTGTACGTCTGCCGACTGAAGTGTGCCGATTGTTGGACAAATTGGCTGGCAGCTTCGCCTGTCAGCAGCGCCACATAGTGCCGTCTTGTGAAGGCCTAATTAGAAGCATTGTTCCGCCAGCCGGTGGCCCAGTGCGGCTACTGTGGGAAACTTGGTTTGAGGGCAAGGGGATATGATGGACGATAGTATGGGAGGGTAAAAAAATTAAATAAAGAATTCGACGCTCTACTGTAACTTTTTTCGATCGTCGCTCGCCGCGGTGGAGTAGCCGAGCGGTCTAAAGCGTCTCGCTGCGGAGCGCGCGGTTGCTCGCCGTGGAGGTTCGAGTCCTCCCTGGGGCAGGGGTGTGTGTGTTGTCCTTAGGTTAGTTTACCTAGGTTTAAGTAGTTTGTAAGCTACGGACTGATGACCACGCAGTTTTGTCCGATAGATTTACAAACATTTTTTTTATTATTTATTATTATTATTATTATTAGTCGTAAAGCTCCCATGTGGAAGACGCTAAGTAAAGCTGGTTCATTTTCCGTTCTTCTTGTTCTTCTGGTTCTTTTTCATTGTTTGAGAAAATTTAGTTCTTCTTTCTTCACTCCATTTTGTTCCAGTTCTCGGTGCTTTTGCCTCTGGTTTAACCTCCACTTTTCAACTTTTATTCTAAAATTGTTCCTTGCAGCTATTTCTTTTTTAGTAACTTTGGCTAATTCCAAATCTTTTTTAACTTTTTGGGTCCATTCTCCTCCATTAACAAGAGAATCTACGTATTTTACAATTCTTTTTGTTAATCTGTGTTCAGGGAGCCTCATTATGTGGCCATAGAATTTGAGGCGTCTTTTCCTCATGTCTATCTCTATGTTAGAATATTCTTCAATTTTTGATGTTTTCTGTAATCTATATCCATTCTCGGTCCATCTTGATCCCAAAATTTTTCTAATTATTTTTCTTTCTTCTTTCTTTAGATTTTCTAGATCAGTTTTCCTGTTTAGTGCCAAGGTTTCGCTGGCATATAACATTGATGGTTTAATGAGTGTATTGTAATGCCTAATTTTGGCATTTAAAGATAAGCATCTTTTATTATACAGGTTTTGGACTAATCCTAAACCTTTACGAGCTTTTTGTATTCTTTCTTGTTGTGCAAATTTTTCCGAGATAATTTCTCCAAGATATTTGAAGTGTGGTACTCTGTTGATTTCTCCGTATTTGGTTTGTAATTTGGAAATTTCTAAATTTGTTGTTGTGAACACTGTCTTTTCAAATGATATCTGTAGCTCGACATTTTCAGCACATTCTTTTAGAATTTCTACCTGTTTTATAGCCCTTTCACTAGAATCTGCCATTATTGCGAGATCGTCTGCAAAGGCTGAGTAGGGGATTCTTAGGTTATGTTTTTTTGTTCCTAATGAAATTGGTTTCCAGCACTTTTCTTCTTCAAGTTTCTTCTTCCATTCTTCCATGACTCTATCCAGAACTACATTGAACAACAAAGGCGACAACCCATCACCCTAACCCCAGTTTTAATTTTCAAATAGTTTTGAAAGTTTTCCCATAAATTTCACTTTGGATTTTGTATTTGTTAACGTCTGTTGAATGATTTTTTGTATTTTACGATCCAATCCTTATTCCTTATTCCTCAAGAATCCTAAATAATGTGGGTCTGTGGATTGAGTCATATGCCTTCTTGAAGTCGACAAAGACATACACTGTAGGCTTGCCTCACATCTTCCTTATCCTTGTGATTAATTTTAGGTTTAAAATTTGCTCTGGGCACGGTCTGTTTGACCTGAAACGAGCTTTTCTTTTATTTTTATTTTTTATCGTCGCTTACGAAGGCCGAGGGGCCCCTGGAGCTCGGGGGTCCCGGGGCACTGCACCGCCTAGCCCTATCATAGCTACGCCACTGATAATCATTCTAACTGGAAGAAGATATGGGAAAATATTCACGCTCGAAATTTACCCACAAACGTAAGATCTACTTGGTATTTAGCAGTAAACAGGAAGATCCCAACGGCTTTACGGCTACATACCATACACATGGCGGAATCACCAAATTGCAGCACGTGTGACTTAATAGACACAGACGAGCACGAATTTACATGTGACAAAAACAAGGATATTTGGGGTTATGTTCGGCGTGTACTCTCGCTTATGCTACGAACATCAGATAACTCTATAACACCAACGAAACTGTTACACCCCGAAGAAGTGCCATACCCAAATGCCAAAAGGAATGTTGTCAACTGGATCATGGGACATGCGATATTGCCGGCCGTGGTGGCCGAGGGGACTGAGGCGCTCCAGTCACGGTCAGCACGGCTACTACGGTCGGGGGTTCGAATCCCCCCTCGGGCATGGATATTTGTGCCGTCCTTAGTATTAGCCAGTTGATAAGTAGTTTGTAAGTTTAGGGACTGATGACCCCGTAGTTAAGTCCCATAAACTATACAAACATTTGAATATTTGACATGCGGTATTCTACATTCTTAGAAATGAAGAAAAAAGTAAAGAAGACTTTTTGATGTATTTGTCAATACACCACCACCAGTTAGAACAGATAAAAGATTATCGACAACTATATGCGAATTTTCTAAAGAAAACATAGACGACTAAGTAAATATCTACACAATTTTATTTAATTACTTTCTTTTTGAACTAACGCAACAGCCTCTTAAGTTGCTTATATATACTTACAAGGAAAAGTTTTGCGTTTATAAACAGATTTAAGTTTTCTTTGAATTTTCGGTGCAGAAAAGCCGAAATAATTTATAACTTGAACTATTCAGCATAGAAGCTCATTGGAAAAAAGTACAGATTTCAGTATTAAAAAAAAAATAGTGTTGGGGTCAGTGCAACTGCTAGAAAGAGAATTGCCTAATCGCAGTTGATGCCATATGTTGTTGTTGTGGTCTTCAGTCCGGAGACTGGTTTGATGCAGCTCTCCACAATACCCTATCCTGAGCAAGCCTCTTCATCTCCACATAAGAACGGCAACCTACATCTGTCTGAATCTGCTTACTGTATCCATCTCTTGGTCTTCCTCTGCGATTTTTACCCCACATACTTCCCTCCAATGCTAAATTTACGATTCCTTGATATCTAAGAACGTGTCCCACCAATCTAACGCTTCTTTTAGTCAAGGTATGCCAGAGATTTCTTTTCTCCCCGATTCTGTTCAGTACCTCCTCATTAGTTACGCGATCCACCCACCTAATCTTCACCATTCTTCTGTAGCACCATATTTCAAATGCCTCAATCCTCTTCCTGTCCGCACTGTTTATCGTCCATGTCTCACTCCCATACAAGGCAACACTCCACAGAAATGTCTTCAGAAAGGACTTCCTTACGCTTAAATCAATATTCGATGTTAACAAATTTCTCTTTTTCAAGAACGCTTTTCTACCCCTTGCCATTCTGCATTTTATATCCTCTGTACTGCGACCATCATTTGTTATTTTACTGCCCAAGTAACAAAACTCATCTACCTCCTTTATTGCTTCGTTTCCCAATCTAATTCCTTCAGCATCAGCTGATTTTCTTACACTGCACTCCATTACCCTAGTTTTTCTCTTGTTAATGTTCATCTTATATGCACCTTTCAGCACACTGTCCATTCCCTTCAACTGCTCTTCCAGGTCTTTTGCTGTCTCTGAGATTATTACAATGTCGTTGGCAAAACGCAATGTTTTTAATTCTTCACCCTGAACTTTAATTCCTTCACCAAATTTCTCCTTGCTTTCCTTTATAGCTTGCTCAATGTACAAATTGAATAACAATTTCCACCTTTCAGCTTTTTCTTCTTTGCTGAGAACTGGTTTTCCATCAGTGTCCTTGATATTCATAGAGCTGTTTTTCTTATCTCCAAATGTTTCTTTTATTTTCCTGTAGGCTGTATCTATTTTTCTCCTATTTATACATTCTTCTACATCCTTGCATTTGCCTTCTAGCCACTCCTGCTTAGTCATTTTGCACTTCCTGTCAATGTCATTTCTTAGTCGTCCGTACTCCATTTTGCCTGTTTCATTTTCTGCACGATGCCATATATTCTGTGAATATTAAAAAATAACAACTGCAGGATCAGAAGTGACGTCTGTTCTTTCGGAACAGTCGCCACTTGTATATATACTTTTTTTTGTTTTGCTTCGTGTGATTTCTGTGTGTGCCAGTTGAAGGGTTGACGTGGCCGTCTGAGTCGTGAGGCGGTCGCCACTTTCTCTTCCGGCCCCTGCTGCTACAGCTCGCTGACTAACGCCTGTCTACTGGGGGGTGTCTGGCACGCAACCCCCAACCCGCTTTCTCCCACGCGTCTACAACTCGGCTTTCTCTCTCGCCGAACGGAAAGCGGATCTTCTTCGCCTCCCAGCCGCTTCCTGTTGTCCGAGCACAGAATAACATAGAGGAACTGTGGTGTCGCTGGAATATATGAAGCTTTAACTCGACATATATTTCTAAACTTATATTTTTAACTGCAAAAAGAGTGTTTTTCATTACTTCGTGGTTGTTACCGTTCGTTCACGCTTTAGTAGTACATAGCCACGGTTCCAAAATATTCGGACTTTATATTCGTATGCCGGCGACTGGCACGGCATAACAACAAACAGCCGCGTAGCAGCATTGGCAACAAGCCGCTAGCTGTCAGAGTCGTTCTTTCGGCGGCTCGACTATAGACGCGTGAAAGATCTGTTGCGCGCGTCGTTTGGTGATGATCGTGTGCTCAGCCGCCACTTTCGTCATGCTTGGTCTCCCAGGTCCGTGCGATTATTTGCTTCGGGGTTATCTCAAGTCGCAAGTGTATCGTGATCGACCGACATCTCTAGGGATGCTGAAAGACAACATCCGACGCCAATGCCTCACCATAACTCCGGACATGCTTTACAGTGTTGTTCACAACATTATTCCTCGACTACAGCTATTGTTGATGAATGATGGTGAACATATTGAGCATTTCCTGTAAAGAACATCATCTTTGCTTTGTCTTAATTTGTTATGCTAATTATTGCGTTTCTGATCAGATGAAGCGCCATCTGTCGAACATTTTTGAACTTTGTCGTACAAGTACAAAGTGCGCGCCACCTACTTTCGCCGCGCGCCGCCATGCACGCACGGCAGGGCGTTCTTACGACGTCAGCCACGAGCGCCCTCTGCTGCAACTCCGCTCGTGGCCACCACTGAACGACACCGTTCACTTGGGACTGAGATAGGAACCAGTTAAGACCTTCGGAATCAGATAGGCACCAGTAAAGATTTGGTTTATAATGCTGCTTTCGTATGAAAATGGGTTTTGAGCATTAAAGTTAAGGTTTGGGACCGCAAATGAAATTTTACCAGGTAGTGAAATATTTTTAAATGAGATTACTACGCAATTTTGACAAGGAAGGTACAATTTAAACAAAATTATTGGATTCCGCCATTAAATGGTAGCGGTCGTAATTTCGGTAGCAAATACAACACCAGAAAGCAACATTACAGAAGAAGTCGGCGGAATGTAAATTTTACCTTATTGAGAGCTGGTACAAATATTTCGGTCATGTTCTGTAGTGATTCTAGCTGAGATGACTGGAATATTACTTCGATAAATTGATGCTGGGATTGTGCGTTTCGGTTACTATTGTTCTATGACCGTGTTGAAAATTAATCATGATATTCGCCAAAACTGCAAAATTATCGGACATCATAAACATTAGGAAGATTTTTCTGCAGGCATTAAAATGTAATAAGCCATTCACAGTCACGAAATAAATAAAAGTTACACAGAGAATATTCTAGTACATTCGCGAAACAAATCGCAACAATACCCGAGCATCACTTTATGAAGTACTGGATCTGCTGAAGATAAATAACTTTAAAATTAGTGAGAATGGGAAGGGATTGTAAGTAAGTAAAATATTTCAAATTAACTGTGGGGTTTTATTGAAATTAATAAAGAAAACTAAGCTCACACTTACATGACACGTCCTAGCACATGAAGCAGAAGAAAGTAAGTGACGAACAGTTCCGCTCTCTCCATTCAGCTTGTTGCAAAAAAATTGAACGTGACAAATGTCATATGTTTATCGATACGCTGGCAGAGAGAGGGCAGAAGTCAGCGACAAGCATCGCACAAGTTATAAAAAAAAATCATTGATGTATTACTACAGGCTATCGGACAGGCACTAGGCAGACCTCTAACTCAACTACGTATCAGCCTTCTGCAGTACTGAGCTGTGTAAAAGTTAAGTATTGTATAAATTCTGTGCAATATATATCTCGTTCTAATTTACTCTAGTGTTTCTGGTTTCTGCTGTCCCACTGGCTGCTCCCCTCCGTACCTGCACAAGCGTGCTACCTTTATTCCTGTGTCGGTCTTCCTACTCGACCACCGACACCTACGACGAGGCAGGGTCACAAAAGAAACCATGCCGCCTACATCAGCGTACAGCCAGCGAAGCCCGGCAGCCATCTTGGTTGGGTGTAGACACGGAGCTGGGCCGATAAATGCGTAGTTCTTCAAATGGCGCTCGCCTCAATTGCATTTTCATTTGAACCGCTTGGGATAGGAAAAAAAATACCAATTTTTTCCCACATAGACAGGTGAATGAATACTGAAGGAATGCGAAAATCGATAAGCGGGTCAAAGCGCACTGTCCAGTCACTAGTTGATCATTCCGGGGCAGTAATAGAAGAAAGCAAACGGAAAGCTGAAGTTCTAAATTTAACCTTTAAGAAATCTTTCACGCAGGAGGACCGCACAAATATACCATCATTTGATCAACGTACTAATTCCGAAATAGGGGACATAGCAATAGGTATTTCCGGTGTAGAGAAGCAGCTGAGAGAGCTAAATACGAAAAAGTCTGCTGGTCCGGATGGAATACCAGTTCGGTTTTACAAAGACTATTCTGCGGCGTTGGCCCCCTACTTAGCTTGCATTTATCGCGAATCTTTAATTCAGAGCAAAGTTCCTAGTGATTGGAAAAAGCGCAGGTGACTCCCGTTTATAAGAAAGGAAAAGGAACTGACCCATACAATTACAGGCCAATATCGTTGACAGCACTTTCATGTAGAATTTTGGCGCATATTCTCAGTTCGAATATAGTAAATTTCCTTGAAACGGAAAAGCTTCTTTCCATGAATCAGCACGGGTTTAGAAAACATCGTTCATGTGAAACTCAGCTTGCCCTTTTCTCAGATGACATCTTGCGAACCATGGATGAAGGGCAACAGGCGCATTGCGTTTTTCTCGACTTCAAAAAGGCGTTCGACGCGGTGCCATACTGCAGACTGCTAACGAAGATACGAGCTTATGGAATAGGTTCACAGATTTGTTACTGGCTGTAAAAGTTCCTAAGTAATAGAACGCAGTACGTTGTTCTCGACGACGAGTGTTCATCAGAGACAAGTGTATCGTCAGGCGTGCCCCAGGGGAGTGTGATAGGACCGCTATTATTTTCTATCTATATAAATGATCTGATGGACAGAGTAACTTGTAATATGCGGCTGTTTGCTGATGATGATGTGGTGTATGGGAGGGTGTCGTCTGTAACTGACTGTAATAGCAAACAAGATAACTTAGACAACATTTATAGTTGGTGCGAAGAATGGCAGCTAGCTCTCAATGTAGAAAAATGTAAGGTGTTGCGCATGAGTAGGAAAAACAATCCCATGATGTTTGAATACAGCATTAGTAGTGAGCTTCTTGATGCTGTCGCGTCGTTCAAATATCTAAGCGTAACACTGCAGAGCGATATGAAATGGAACGAACATGTGAGGACAGTTGTGAGTAAGGCGGACAGCCGATTTCGGTTTATTGGGAGAATTTTGGGAAGGTGTACTTCACCTGTAAAGGAGACCGTATATAAAACGTTTGTACGACCACGTCTTGAGTGTTGCTCAAGTGTTTGGGACCCACAGCAGATCAGTTTAAAGGAAGACATAGAGGCGGTTCAGAGACGAGCAGCTACATTTGTTACCGGTAGGTTCGACCAATGCGCGAGTGTCACGGAAATGCTCCGGTAACTCAATTGGGGATCGGTGGAAGAAAGACGACGTTATTTATTTCTGTTCCGAAAATTTAGAGGGCCGGAATTTGAAGCTGAGTGTAGTACGATCTTGCTGCCGCCTACTTACATTTCGCGTAAAGATCACAAAGACAAGATAAGAGCAATTAGGGCTCGTATGGAGGCATATATGCATTCTTTTTTTCCTCGTTCAATTTGGTGGAATAGGAAAGGAAATGCCTAGCAGTGGTACAGTGTACCCTCCGCCACGCACCTTACGGTCAATTGCGGAGTATGTATGTAGATGTAGGTGTTCATAGCAAGTACAATTCGTATTGTGTTTCTGGAAAAATAATCTTACATCTACATGGGATACACCTCAATCACTCCGAGTTCTGATTTCTCGTATTTTATTCTGATGGTCATTTCTGTCTATGTAACTGGGAGTCAACATTCGGGGGAGAATGTTGGCGATTGGAGTTTCGTAAGTAGCCCACGCCGCAGCGATAAGCGACATTGTTGTAATATTCCCATCCCAGATCCTGTATCATTTCCGTAACGCTGTCTCCCCTGTATCGTGACAATACAAAACGAGCTGCCCTTCTTTGGACTCTTTCGATGTTCTCCGTCAAACCCACCTGATAAGGATCCCACACTGGGCTGCATTACTCCAAAAATGGACGGACGAGCGTAGTGTATGCAGTTTCTTTAGTAGTTCTGTTGCATGTTTTAAGGGTTCTGCCAATAAAACGCAGTCTCTGGTTCGCCTTTACCACGACATTATCTATGTGTCCTTTCCAGTTTAAGTCTGAAGTAATAGTAATTCCTAGGTATTTTGTGGATTTAACGGCCTTGACTTTTGATTGATTTATCTGGTAAACGATGTTTAACGGATTTCTTTTCGTACTCAAGTGGACGACTTCAAATCTCTCATTATTTAGAGTTAACCGCTAATTTTTACACCATAGAGATATCTTATTCAGATCGGTCTGCACTTGGTTTTGATCTTCAGATGATTTTACTACATGACGGTAAATGACGGCGTCATCTGCAAACAACCTAAGAGAGCTACTTAGATTTTCCCCTAAATCGTTTATGTAAATAACGAACAGAGAGCAGCAATAACACTACCCTGTGGAACGCCCGATATCACCTCCGTTTTAGTCGATGCCTTACCATCGATTACTACGAACTGTGTCCTCTGTGACAGGAAATCCCCTATCCTATAGCAAATTTGGGGAGATATACCATAACCACGCAATTTGATTATAAATCGTTTGTGAGGTACTATTACTTTTATATGCAATAAAAATTGTGACTTGAAAAAGTTTGTCGTCTGCCACTTTTTCTGTTTTGGGGTCCGGAAATATTCGTATGAGATAATGAAATGAACTTTTCTTTTTATTAAAACATTTTTTTTTTCAGATACACTGGTTTTCTCACAAATTTGGATACAATAGAGCGGTGGAACTTTACAAATTCTGCTCGCTACTTTCGCGAGCTTGTCCACCAGCGAGCACAGATTCTGTTGCCCACTCACCTTCTGCTTTGTGACCAATATTCATAAAACTTCCTGGAAGATTAAAATTGTGTGCCGAAACCGGGACTCGAACCTGGGACCTTTGCCTTTCGCGGGCAAGCGCACTACCTACTGTGCTTTTCCGACACGACTCACGATGCCGCCTCGCAACTTTACTTCCGCCAGTACCTCGCCTCCTACTTTCCAAACTTCACAGAAATTCTCCTGCGAATCTTGCAAGACTAGCACTCCTGGAAGAAAGGATATGGTGGAGACATGGCTTAGCCACAGCCTAAGGGATTTTTCCAGAATGAAACTTTCACTCTGCAACGGAGTGTGCGCTGATACGAAACTTCCTGGCTTATTAAATTATCGGCAAAGGATCGCAAGTCGATCCCATACTTCTCGATTTCAGAAAGGCTCCTGATACTGTACCTCAAAATCGTCGTCCAATCAATTTGCGTGCTTATGGAATATCGCCATAGTTGTGCGATGGGATTCGCGATTTTGTGTCAGAAAGAACACAGTACATTGTAACTGACAGAAAGTCATCAATTGAAACAGAAGTGATATCCGTGTGGTGAAACAAATTGGGAATTCAGTCTAGACAATGAAAAGTGTGAAGTCATCCATATGAACAGTAAAAGTAATTCGTTAAACTTTATTTACACGATAAATCAGACAAATCTAAAGGATGTAAAATCGAATAAATACCTAAGAATTACGAACAAGTTAGATTCCAAAGGACACACAGAAAATGTCGTAGAGAAGGCGAGCCATAGGCTATGTAACATTGGTAGGGATGCAACATCGTTGATGAAAACATCGATGTTCAGACATCGATGTTCCTCCGGAAAAATATCAATGTTAAAAAAACATCGCTGTGAAAAAGATACATCGATGTTTTTCCGATGTTTCCATACGTTTAAGAAATATTAGGAAAAACACACTGAAAGGAAGCTGTGTTCCCAGAAAGTATTTGCCTTATTTAAGTTCTTTCACTAGGCTACGAATACACAGCGAAATGGCAGATTAGAATGAAGAAGAAGTTGGGAATAAGGTTTCGCTACCCATTGCGCTGATTTTACTTGGGATTTACATCGATTTGTTCATTACATGCGAAATAACTTGTGTTTTGTTGACGTATTGCATTTTTCTCAGCTGTCGACGTGGAGATAATTAAACATTATGCATCTTTCAGTTATTACTTAATAATGTATTTTTTAAATGACTATTCATCAATGAACTTTATCAAATCATGTACCTTGCTGAAATGAAAATCTATGTTACACTTGGCTCAGTGACTTTTGTCTCGGATTTTTCGTCGACTTTTGTTTGATGTTTTAACTGACGTTTTGACAGTACGATATCAGTTTGACTGGGTAACACTGTCAAAGATTCGATTCCACTGATGCTGGAGGGTGAAATTTCAGCAATGCCAGCATCCCGTGCTGGACAAACATCAGATTAATCATCAAAGATCGACATAAAATGCAAACCATATGATTGAAGAGCCACTCTTGCGATGCAAATTTTTTGCTTCGCATTTGACATAGGTTTGATGATTTAGCATTTCTTGTTATTCTGAAGTCATCGGTGTGATATTACAGTTGCGATGTTTGTGTGCATTACTTTCTATATCCCATAGAACTCTAGATTCGGATTTATAAAATTGGTAGTCCTTGCGTTTGACCACTTACTGCTGCACACAACAAACTCACGATAGCAAACTACTACACGTTTGGCTAATTGGCTATATGTACGCGTACAAACTGTCCAACAAAAGTGAAACATACTATTGTTTTCACTGGAACAGGTGACTGCAACACGGAGAGAATAGCAAACAAGGGTCAGTAAACGATATTGTTGTTAGTTTCATATTTCACTTACCTACTAGTTCAAAAGTATGAAAACAGCGGCGAGCGACGACAGCAGGAGCACCGCACTTGAGCTGACGCTGGCTGAGCAACTAATAAAGTGATAATGGAGTTGACCATCAATTGTGGAACGATGTCGATAGTTATGGACTTCTGACGTCGATGCATCGGCAATATATCGCTGTACAAAACATCGATGTTAACATCGATGTTTATGGACAAAAACATCGATGTTTTCAAAACATCGATGTATCGTTTGCGTTCCTAAACATTGGCAGAACACTTAGAAGATGTAACAGTTCTACTAAAGAAACTTACCACACGAGGGGCACCGACTCTGTTCGTGCTCCCATGCCTATACACCCGCCACGAAATATTTGCGGGTGCTCTGCACCCAGACAAGGAAAGATTATGAGATGATATAAATTTAAAAAAAAAATGAAAAGTCAATCAAAATTCTAAGATATCTACTATGCATATTTCGACATGGTATCTCAAGCACGACCTTGCTGACAGTCTGTTCCAGCCTCCTCCGAAGAGCTCTCACTGCTTCTGACGTGGTTCGAAACACGCGAGGGATATTTCTTAGGGTGCCGCAGAAACCTGTTCGCCGATGTCACGCTGTCATTGAGGCTGATGGCAGCACATTTCATGATCATCACCATCACCGTCTTTGACAGTTTCCAGTCGGTGCCCCTCGTGTGGTAAGTTTCTTTAGTAGAACTGTTGCATCTTCTAAGTGTTCTGCCAATGTTTAGGGATGCTAACGATACATCGATGTTTTGAAAACATCGATGTTTTTGTCCATAAACATCGATGTTAACATCGATGTTTTGTACAGTGATATATTGCCGATGCATCGACGTCAGAAGTCCATAACTATCGACATCGTTCCACAATTGATGGTCAACTCCATTATTACTTTATTAGTTGCTCAGCCAGCGTCAGCTCAAGTGCGGTGCTCCTGCTGTCGTCGCTCGCCGCTGTTTTCATACTTTTGAAACAGTAGGTAAGTGAAATATGAAACTAACAACAATATCATTTACTCACCTTTGTTTGATATTCTCTCAGTGCTGCAGTCACCTGTTCCAGTGAAAACAATAGTATGTTTCACTTTTGTTGGACAGTTTGTACGCGTACATATAGCCAATTAGCTACACGTGTAGTAGTTTGCTATCGTTAGTTTGTTGTGTGCAGCATGAAGTGGTCAAACGCAAGGACTACCAATTTTATAAATCCGAATCTAGAGTTCTATGGGATATTGAAAGTAATGCACACAAACATCGCAACTGTAATATCACACCGATCACTTCAGAATAACAAAAAAATTCTAAATCATCAAACCTATGTCAAATGCGAAGCAAAAAAATTGCGTCGGAATAGTGTCTCTTCAATCATATGGTTTGCAATATAAGCCTCTCCATCGTCTTCTGTCTTCACACCATATCTCCGTCTTCACCTTGGTCCAGTCTTGTCCTTTCTTCTTTACACTTTCCTCCTTTCAGCCATCTGTCTCTCGGTCTTTCTCTTGGTCTCTTTCCTTCCAATTTCATCTCTTGCATCCTCCTTGGTATCCTCCTCTCCTCCATTCGCTTAATACGTCCATACCATTTCCGCCTTGATTTCCCTATCTCCTCTAGTAATGGTTCCACCTTCATTAATTCTCTGATCCTCTCATTTCTTAACCTGTCTATCTTTGTCACTCCAGTACTGTTCCTCAAGAGGTTCATCTCACTAGCTTGTAATTTGCTTTTCACTCTTCCTTTCATAACCCAAGTTTCAGATGCATATGTCAGGATCGGCACATAGTATGACCGGTACATAACTTTTTTACTTCTCAGGGGTACATCCCCGTTCCATATCAGGCATCTGACACTCTTCCGAAATGCTTCTGCTTTTCTCGCTCGCTCGATTATTTCTCTATCGTTTTCCCCATCTTCCTGTATCAGGCCGGCCGCGGTGGCCGAGGGGACTGAGGCGCTTCAGTCACGGTCTGCACGGCCACTACGGTCGGGGGTTCGAATCCCCCCTCGGGCATGGATATTTGTGCCGTCCTTAGTTGTAGCTAGTTCATAAGAAGTTTGTAAGTTTAGGGACTGATGACCTCGTAGTTAAGTCCCATACACTCTACAAACATTTGAACCTGTATCAGGCTTCCTGGGTACTTGAAACTGTCCACTCTCCTCAGTCGTTCCCCACGGACTGTTACTCCAGTTGTTCCTCTCTCTTTTGCTCTTGATGTGATAATCATCTCACTCTGGCTTATACTACATTTCCTGCCATATTCTTGTACTTGTTGTTCCCATACATCCAACTGCTCTTGCACTTCCTCCTCCTTATTCCCCTAAATCATCAGATCGTCCGCGAACACCATAGCTTTCATCTTTCCTTCATCAATTACTTGTGCTTCTGCACTCATTATATCATCCATCACTACAATACAGAGTAATGGTGAAAGTTCACTTCGCTGTCTCAAGCTATTCTTCTGTTCAATCCAAGCCGATCTCTCACCTCCCACTTTCACACACCTATCATACATTTCCCTCATCCTCCAAATAGTCTGTGTTGCTGTCCCTCTATTCTCTAGGGCTTTCCACACTATACTTCTATGTATATCATATGCATTTTTAATGTCCAGGATACTAGCCAAAAACTAACTAAAACTCGCCATTTGTCAGGCATTAATTTATTCCGTACTGCTTGTGTTCCATCTCGTCTCCCTTGCTCTCCATCTCCGTCTCTAATGACCAAGCTGTCGACGGGACGTTAAACCCTAAGCTTGCTGCCTCGCTCTCTCTATCTGTCCATCTATTCCTCTCCCCTCGCTCATCCTCCCCCTCTCTACGTCAGTGTAAAATTTATTGCAATGGACTTTCTTCCATGCTTCATAAGGCAGGTTGGTGACGGTTAAGTGTACGAAATTTCCCCAAGATCGGAATAAAAATGTATGGCGAAGCTCGGAAGTAAAGTACCCTCCGTCTTCAACCACATGATAGTTTATGTATCCTGTGATCTCATTGTGTTCTGAATGAAAATGTGTAAACTTTCGTTTGTTTCGATGCCATTTAACAACTGTATGAACTATCGCCGGGTTTTCAGCTAGTATTCCATACAAATCTGCGGTATTGCTGCAATGTTGTAGAAAATTTGCAGCAAAGACGAAAGTCGCGGTGGGTGTACTGCACATTGTTCAGGGCATATGACGTCATAAACAATGAAAAGTGCGAATAACGGCTGCAACACGCGACAATGCTGCACATCTCCTTCTACACCAACGAACCGGTTTGATCGAAATTTGGTGCACGTATTCCTCACTGTGAGGTAACAACTGCTGTAACGACACATAGTCTAGGATATATGAGGCGTTTTGTGCGCGGACCTCTACAAAATCTACAGTCTTACTTGAGCCCAACGAAATTTTGCACATTCAACCTTGGAAGCGATGTGAAATTTCGTGTGCCGGTTATATACGGACTTCCACAAAATCCATTGTTATATAAGGAACTCATTAGTGGGGCGATCTAGAATTGTTTATTAAGATGTTTGCAGCCAACATAGCTTTCTTCATTTAACTACATAACTGGTTTCGGCGTGCTAGACGCCACTTTCAAACCTGTAGTGATCTCTTTTACATGAATTCACTGCTATTAGAACAATTTTTTACATAGCAAAATGGTGTACATCCACTAATAATAAAACGCCTGAAGCCATCTTTCTTAAGGTTTTAACGAGAGGCACTTCTGAATCCAAGTTCCATACTGACTGAAGTCAAGTACAATACTCTTGGTAAATCATCATATTGACTTTTATTTACTAGCCGGTTTTCGACTTAGTTTAAAGTCTAAAGATTACCTTGTAAGGCGAAGTAAGTGGAAATGAACGTGTAGAACATGCATACAATTGTAGTTTGAAGTCGGTATGATGTTGTTATAGCAAGAACCGAAGTAAAAATCAGTGAAATGTCTTCATTTACATTTGCTCTAAGTTTGTTTGGATTTCATGTTAACCACTATATCTCTGTTCTCAATAACATTGTACACGTTATACGGAATTTTTATTGCAAGTCGTCTATAGTACCACCTCCTAAAATATTTACGAACGCTCATGAAACAGCCTGTATACAGGGTGTTACAAAAAGCTACGGCCAAACTTTCAGGAAACATTCCTCACACACAAAGAAAGAAAATATGTTATTGCACATGTGTCTGGAAACGTTTAAATTCCATGTTAGAGCTCATTTTATTACTTCTCTTCAAATCACGTTAATCATGGAATGGAAACACACAGCAACTGAACGTACCAGCGTGACTTCAAACACTTTGTCACAGGAAATGTTCAAAATGTCCTCCGTTAGCGAGGATACATGCATCCACCCTCCGTCGCACGGAATCCCTGATGCGCTGATGCAGCCCTGGAGAATGGCGTATTGTATCACAGCCGTCCACAATACGAGCACGAAGAGTCTCTACATTTGGTACCGGGGTTGAGTAGACAAGAGCTTTCAAATGCCCCCATAAATGAAACTCAAGAGGGTTGACGTCAGGAGAGCGTGGAGGCCACGGAATTGGTCCGCCTCTACCAATCCATCGGTCACCGAATCTGTTGTTGAGAAGCGTATGAACACGTCGACCGAAATGTGCAGGAGCTACATCGTGCATGAACCACATGTTGTGTCGTACTTGTAAAGGCACATGTTCTAGCAGCACAAGTAGAGTATCCCGAATGAAATTATGATAACATGCTCCAGTGAGCGTAGGCGGAAGAACATGAGGCCCAATCGAGAGATCACCAACAATTCCTGCCCAAACGTTCACAGAAAATCTGCGTTGATGACGTGAATCGAGGAAGCACAGTACATACTAACGAAGCAATTGGTTATTTTAATTGTCTGTACGAATTATTTCAATTTACATTTAAAGAGAAATACTAAAATGAGCTCTAACATGGAAATTAAGCATTTCCGGACACATCTCCACACAACATATTTTCTTTCTTTGTGTGTGAGGAATGTTTCCTGAAAGTTTGGCCGTACATTTTCGTAACACCCTGCATATAAGAATGGAACAAATACGCTCTTCTGAGCAGGAGACAAGAACACATTTCTCGAATAAATGGCGACTTGGCTCCATTCCTCAGCTGGGCTCCGCACTCGGTCGTCTGCGCATGCGCGAAGCACTCCCATACGCGTGAGAATAGGATCCATCCTATTCCGTCTACTAGCGATCGTGATCGTGCATCCTGTGCAAGTGGACGCGTCTACACTGTACGCGGACCGCGTGACCGGTGCATCATGGATAATTTTGTAAACCCTCACTTCCCGTGTAGAAAGGGATTGATGCAGCAGTATTTCGTACATTTCATTGTTTATGACGTCATATCTCCTTAACTATGTGTTGTAAGTGATGCTTACAACCACAGCGACCATTCCCTTGGTTTTAACGTCAAGTGTGTAAAATTTCATCAAGTTTGGAACAAATATGTGTATGTGTATGCAATACAAACACACACACACTGGCTGAAAACTCGGGGTTGCCGAGGTATTTATTTATTCCACAATCTTTTCTCCCCTGCTCTCTGTTTATCCACCTATTCCTCCTACCTCGCTACGTTCCTCTCTCAGCCTTTTTCCTTCACTCTGTCCTGCCTCTGTTCAACTCCGCCTCTCCAGTGTTCATCTTCTGCTCTCCTTCTCCTTTTTCTTGCACCTTTTCCGACTTCCTCAGGGTCGGCGTGTTGTAATGTGGAAATGGCAAGGTTAATTTTAAGCCGCGGTGGAGTGACTGAGCGGTCTTAGGCGCCTCGCTGCGGAGCTCGCGGTTGCTCACCGTCGGAGGTTCGAGTCCTCTTGGGGCATGGGGGTGTGTGTTTGTCCTTAGGTTAGTTTAGCTTAGTTTAAGTACTTTGTAAGTCTAGACACTAATAACGAAAGATCTTCTGGGTTATAAGGCCGTGGTCCTAACGTTCCGTCCAGAGCTGTACCGGACATCTTCAGAGGTCTTCTTTCTTGCGTTGAGTCTTGCCGACAGGTAGTGAGTCGGTTTTTTTTTTTTTCATTTATTGATATTTTGATGCTACCTGTAACTTCAGGCCACAGGCTGGCAGCAGCTTCAGTCCTGAGACATACATAAAATGACAAGTGGAAAACGAAACATGAAAACACAGAATAAAATTTGCAGAATTAAAATAACAGACAAGGTGAAAATTGGAGAACAGTAAAAAGACAAACTTACAGACAAAATATTTGGAGGACAGAGACAAGAAGGCGGAGATAAAATACACACATTATATTTATAAAACTTTTGAAAACCACGGTGACGATTAAAAGTACATTGATGGAAACACACGCACGAAACGAAGACAGGTGGACGATGCGCACGATAAAAAAAAAAATAAAAAAATAAAAAAAAAAAAATAAAAAAAAAAAAAAAAATTGTCGGACGTTGTCGGCGAGGCACAGGTTGAAAACACTTGAAGAGATCACTTGTCATGAACACTCTGGAGCACCAATTAAAATGTCGAGATGCCCCGGCGGGGCGGGGGAGGGGGACGAGGGGGAAGGGATGGGAGAGGGGAGGGGAGTGGAAGGGAGGGGAGGAAGGGGGAAGAGGGGCTGGACGATCCTGGGGGGGAATAGGGGTAGCTAAGTGGTGGGAAAGGAGGGGAGGCGCTGACGCTACATGGAAGGGATCAGAGTTGGTAGGAGGGGTAGATATAGGGGCGAAGATAGTTGACGACACTAAATCAACCAACACATCTTTTCAAAAATCTGGCATATACAAATTAACACGTGACAGCTGATCATGCTACTATATAGGACAAACAGAAAGGAATTTTGAAATACGATACAAACAACATATTAATGCACTCCGTTTAAAAAAATTAAACAAGTCAAGCTTTGCAGCCCATCTGGCTGGAAGCAGCCATTCCATTACGAACATAAAAACCAATCTACAAATACTACACATTGCAGACAAAGGAATAAAGACGGACCTTTTAGAACAGTTAGAAATTTTCATCCATAACAGTAAAGCACCACACACCATCTTAAACGAACAAACAGAAATGGCAAACAACTCTTTCTACAAAAATTTCAAAGACTCTTTAAGCCTGAGGAAACCAAACATACATACACATACTTAGATCACATAACACCTACCCCCCTTGCCATTCCCAAATGCTACTCCAACCGCATATGTTTAATCTTATAAATGCAGTCTATGGATTCTTCTTCAAATGTAACATTAGTGCTACCATTACATTATTAATAAATGAAGAAGCCACCACTGTAAGAGAATAATGTAAATAGAAATGTATGAACACGTTAACTATTGACACTGTCACTGGTAAATAGGTATAAAATAATATCTTTGCATCAACTGTGATTTTGACAAATAGCTGTACATATATCTGTACTTTTGTAAAACATGTGGAAAGCGAGTGCTGTGTTTTGTGGGCAGCTTTTGAGCACTAAAATACTTTAAAAATCACCTATCATCAAACATCAATGTGAACCAGCTCCAAACGAGATCCACAATTTTGTAAACAACATATAAAACATGTATACCGTCTGATGATGAACTGCCAGGCAGTTCGAAACCGGTTGTGGTAAATAAATACGTAAGAAAGGTGACTGGTCGGTGTTATTTTCTGATTTCTTCGATATTCTTTATTCTCGCCATCCCGTCAGTTCCACGTCTATTGTACCCCTGCTTAGAAACTGACATTAGTGTCAATTCACTGCACTTACAAATTAGGTATAGGTACAATTCCGAACAACATAAGGTTTCGCGCCACTTTTCAGTCTCGTAGTGTTGGCAGCACTTGCCTTTGTGTGGCGTTGTAGTGTAACAGGTTTCTACAGCTCCTCCTGTCTTTTCCAAGAATACACCACTTTAATTATGTTTTCCTGTCAAGAGGTAATTGAGGCTACTTAGTGTAACACGTTCTTATAAATCAGTAACTAGGGTTGACTTGATTCGCTGCCAAAAATGCAATATTTAGTACCACGAAGGGAAAAAGTTCTTGTTATGTGGAAGATGCCAATGATCAAAATTGTTCCAGGAAGTGATCATAATTGTACATTTTCGATCGATTTTCACAATTTGTAATTGTATAATATGTGAGTCACATATTCATCAAACATCCAAGAACAAGTGCCATACTTAAAATTATTTCTTTTCCCAATATATTGCCAGTTACAATAAGATTTTTTTCGAAATGATCGCAATTGTACCACATTACCCTATTGTGTATGTAATTTAACATTCTGTTTCACACCCTACGTTGTTATATCTGTCAATATTGTTGTGCAGTCTCTGAATACGATAACAATGGGTTAACGAAATTACGGAAACATCCTGTATGTTGGCTCCAATCTCTACGATAGAGAGTTCGGTTAACTTAACTTTATTTGGCTGCTAATAGAGAAGTTATGTGGAATCAACTTTGACCTAGGACCCTTGCTTACATATCGTTGTTACGAACGGAAGTTGCTCCAAGGCACAGATACAAAACTGAATACAGCAAACAGACGCTTCAATCACCGGATCGACAATGCGTAATTAGAAATCCAGAACTCAAACAACAATCAGCCAAAGCCATTCGACTCAACTCTCAAAAATCGACTTCGAAATTTTTGCAAGTAAGCTTAATAGTTCAGATGGTAGCTTTTTTGGCCTTACAACCCAAGGATCGCTGGTTTGAATCCTGTCGTGACAGATTTTTTTATTATTTTTAGTTTTGTTCGAATACTTACACAATTTTAATATCTAAAGATAATTTTTACGAAAATTATTTTTCTTTATTCGTAATTTTTTTATATTTTATAGCATGTTGTTAATTATGGTTTCGCTATAAAAACATAACTACATTTTTTACAGTATTGGCTTCACTATTAGTTGACGATGGTAGTCTTTGAGTGTTCAGTTCGTGAAGAGCTGCGACAATGTTTTTGGAAAGTGATATCCATACTAATGGCTTTCCAAGCAGCTAACCAACTCGACCATCGTTTTATGACGACAAGGTTTTCAGCTCGTCTACATACACATAAAAAATGACAGAAAAAGTGGAATTATAGAGCCCAAAATGTTTTATATAAATGAAATCGCCGCAGTGGAGTATCGGAGCGCTCTAAGGCGGCTCGCTACGGAGCACTCTGTTGCTCTCCGTCGGAGGTTCAAGTCCTCTCTGGGGCATGGGTGCGTGTGTGTTGTCCTTAGGTTAGTTTACCTTAGTTTAAGTACTTTGTAATGTCCATGCAGTTTGGTACGATACGTTTACAAACATTTGAACTTTTTTTTTTAAATGAACTCGAAAACAAAAGTGGGATTCGAACAACCGACTCTACGGTTGTAAGGCCAGAACGCTACCTGAGCTACATCGACAGATGCTGCAAGTGTTTTACTTGTTGGTACTTACATGTACTTTGCAAAACTTCTAAGTCGATTTTCAAGAATTTTTGAGAGTTGCGACGAATGGCTTTGGCTGATTCTTATTTAAGTTCTGAATTTCACGTAGCATAAATATAAAGAAATTCTAAACCCCATACCCATGTGGCCTCCTTAAAAGACCGCAGAAACATCACAAAAACACCCTGGGGCTTATCATCTGTTCAATGTCGCACATCTTGAACTTTGACCGTTGACTGTATCTATTTAGCTTGTTTTTTCGCTGTACCGTACACCTTCTTGTTTCGATGCTTGATATCAGTTCAGTTTTTGACGGGATATATACGTTTCGCCGCCTTGCCACTAAATCTTAGGTGTCTAATGTGAGTATATCTCTATAAAATACGTTCATGTTAAAATGAGGGTCTACAACTAGTTTCTTGAAAGTAGTACAAAAACTACCCTTCGTCATAAGCTGCTGTTAATAAATGCTCAAATGTTTGTTAAGCTTAAGGGACTTAACTGTGGGGTCATCATTCCCTAAACCTACAAACTACTCATGAACTATGTATTTCACTGTAATATTTTAAACAAAACGCCTTTTACCATTTTAAAAACATTACAGTGAAATACATACTATTCAGCTGCCGCTCAAATGGCCACTAAAAGCAACGTACTTATGAAATAGCTTCAACTAAAGACGATACAAACATCTATACCCGATGGAGGATTCGAACACCGACGGGGAGCGGCCTCGCTAATTGGAACATAGCGCCTCAATGCGCTCGGCCACTCCTGCCGGCCGCGGTGGCCGAGGGGACTGAGGCGCTCCAGTCACGGTCTGCATGGCAACTACTGGTTCGAATCCCCCCTCGAGCATTGATATTTGTGCCGTCCTTAGGATAAGCTAATTGTAAGTTTAGGGACTGATGACCTCGTTGTTAAGTCCCATCTATAGCAACAAATGTGAATGTCTGTTCGGTGTACGTTTATCACGTCTGAACCACAAGACATAAAGAGCTAAACATTTGTACAGTTACTAATGTCTACTCGGGGAAGTCTTTAGGCACAGTTTTATGATGATCGGATAGCTATTCATCTATATATATTAATGTGAATGTCTGTTCGGTGTACGCTTATCACGTCCTAACGACAAGACGCAGAGACTTAAATATTTGTAAAGTTACTAATTTATACCCGAGGAAGGTTTTAGGCACGGTTTTATAGCGATCTGATAGATATTTAATAATTTGAAAAATATAACTCGAAATGCGGAACAATAATTACTCTTGGAAAATGGTTTGATTGGTTGATTTGTTGCTTGAGGGTTGATAATAATAAATGGGTGGAGTATATTGAGATTGGAAAGTTATCAGTGTATATAAAATTCTACCTGTGTGTGTGTGTGTGTGTGTGTGTGTGTGTGTGTGTGTGTGTGTGTGTGTGTGTGTTAATATTTCGCTCTGCAGCGAGAACTACAGACCACCAAGGAATGGTCTGTGTGTAATTGTAGTCCGAAGTCCCCCGTTGTCCACCATAGCAGTTCCATGCCGACAGCTATAAGGGGGTGGAAGATATGGAGGTTGAAAGCCGTCAAATTATAAAAAGATTCGGACAAGGCCATCGATTACGTTTGCGACTCTATATCAAGGACGTTACAAAATGTTCAAATGATTGTATAGTTTATGGGACTTAACTGCGAGGTCATCAGCCCTAAACTTACAAACCACTTATGAACTAAGTAATACTAAGGACGGCACAAATATCCATGCCCGAGGGGGGATTGGAACCCCCGACCGTAGTGGCCGTGCAGACCGTGACTGGAGCGCCTCAGTCCCCTCGGCCACCGCGACCGGCAACCAGGTTACATACAGAGAAACGTGATGCCGCAGACCGTATCTTTGGTCTATGCGTGCTACAATGTCTTCAGCTCTGTAAGGATAAGCATACGAATAATGAAATATACGAATAAATAAATAAAACAGTAAAAAAGAAATTTCTTTCAATACATCTCTTTAAAAAATCGATTTGACCTTTCGCGCATTACATCAAGTGATCGATGTGATATATTTACAATCATTATTGTTGAATTTCGTGATTGGATTCTTCGAAACAAGTGCATTTTTACGTGTGATTTGATCTACACTACTTAGTTTCGTGATAGACGGTAAGTGAATAGACATCTGGAATAGTTTTCAGTTCTTTCAAAACCAGTCTAATAGCATACTTCTGAAAGATAGCTTGTCTGTCATAATCAACCAACGGGCGAGCGGAGCCGCCGGTTTAAGCTAAAAAGCTATACAAACGAAATCGGCCACTCCGCCGCGACTGGCGTTAAAATGGCAGCGTTATAAACAAGTAATATTTTTGGAAAAAAAAGTTTATCCGTTGCTCTGAGCTTCTACCGTGAGATTGGGCTACATGTGAAGTGAACCGGATAGGAAGCGCAAAGTTGTGGTGGGCGATTTCCCAATGTACTCGGCGGTTCGGTTCCGTGTGTGGCCCACATACGGGACAACAAAGCGGGCACACGTCGACAACACCAGAGATACCGATCACCAGCGCGCATATTTCCTGTGCAAGCGCCCGAGCTAAAGGCAGTGGCACACGGAAATAGGAAGATCGCGAAGAGACTGTACACAGTGCCTTCTGCCTGACTGCCACTAACAAATGTTGTTGTTGTTGTTGTTGTGGTCTTCACTCCGGAGACTGGTTTGATGCAGCTCTCCACAATACCCTATCCTGAGCAACCCGCTTCATCTCCACATAAGAACGGCAACCTACATCTGTCTGAATCTGCTTACTCATTTCAATCTCTTGGTCTTCCCCACACACTTCCCTCCAATGCTAAATTCACGATTCCTTGATGTCTAAGCATGTGCCCTACCAATCTATCTCTTCTTTTAGTCAAGGTACGCCAGAAATTCCTTTTCTCCCCATTTCTGTTCAATACCTCCTCATTAGTTATGCGATCCACCGACCTAATCTTCAGCATTCTTCAGTAGCACCGCATTTCAAAAGCCTCTATCCTCTGCCCGTCCGCACTGTTTATCGTCCATGTCTCACTCCCATACAAGGCAACACTCCATACAAATGCCTTCAGAAAAGACTTCTTTAGGCTTAAATCAATATTCAATGTTAACAAATTTCTCTTTTTCAAGAACGCTTTTCTACCCATTGCCATTCTGCATTTTATATCCTTATATCATTTCTTATTTTACTGCCCAAGCAACAAATCTCATCTACCTCCTTTATTGTTTCGTTACCTAATCCAATTCCTTCAGCATCACCTGATTTTCTTAGACTGCACGACATTACCCTTGTTTCACTCTTGTTAATGTTCATCTTATGTGCACGTTTCAGCACACTGTCCATTCCGTTCGACTGCTCTTCCAGGTCCTTTGCTGTCTCTGACAGAATTACTATGTCGTCGGCAAAACGCAATGTTTTTAATTCTTCCCCCTGAACTTTAATTCCTTCTCCAAATTTCTCCTTGCTTTCCTTTATAGCTTGCTCAATGTACAAATTGAATAATAATGGAGAAAGGCTACAACCCTGTCTTACTCCCTTTCCAACCACTGCATCCCTTTCACGCCCTTCAACTCTGACAACCGCTGTCTGGTTTTTGTACAAGTTGTAAATAACCTTACGCTCCCTATATTTTACTCCTGCTTGCTTCAGAACATGAAAGAGTTTATTCCAATCAACATTGTCAAAAGCCTTCTCCAAATCTACAAAAGCTAGAAATGTAGGTTTGCCTTTTCTTAATCTATCATCTAGGATAAGCCGTAAAGTGAGTATTGCCTCCCGTGTTCCTACATTTCTCCTGAACCCAAACTGATCTTCCCTGAGGTTGGCTTCTACCAGCTTTTCCATCCTTCTGTAAATAATTCGTGTTAATATTTTGCAACCATGACTTATTAAACTGATGGTTCTCTAATTCTCACACGTGTCTGCGCCTGCTTTCTTAGTGATGGGGATTATAACATTTTCCTTAAAGTCTGAGGGTACTTCGCCTGTCTCATACATCTTACACAGCAGGTGAAACAATTTAGTCATAAACCTACGGAAATGTCACTCTCCCATTTTTTTGAAATTTTTGTACAATACATGAAAAGATGAGGGACATATATTATTTTTAGCGGCGGGAAAACATATAAGGCGTGAAACGCACCCTCCAAAAATGTGAACAAAAATGTGGACAAAAATGAAAAAATGCGATGACTCTGCGATTTTTCTTACGAAAGAATCTTTTGATAAACGAAGAAAATCGATATATGTATATTGGTTGGGAGGAGTTAAAATCAGAGGACCAACTACCCCGAATGGAATGTTCAAATTTTATGGGACTTAACTACGGGGTCATCAGTCGCTAAACTTATAAAGTACTTATGAACTAGCTACTGCTAAGGACGGCACAAATATCCATGGCCGAGGGGCGATTCGAGCCTCCGACCGTAGTGGCCGTGCAGACCGTGACTGGCACACCACAGACCGCTCGGCCACAGCGGCCGGCTACCCTGAATGTTTGCTACAAAGATTAGTTTTCATTTGATCGAAGTAAAAGCTATAAATACTTTCAAAAGGAAGGCTAATTAAGAAATACCTAATACATATAATTGTATGAGGGGTTAACAAGCCTTATACTGCCGCGCTCGTTTCATACTGTCCATGCAACTCTGCACGGCCATTACGGTCGGGGGTTCGAATCCCCCGCGGGCATGGATATTTGTGCCGTCTTTAGTATAAGGTAGTTCATAAGTAGTTTGTAAGCTTATGGACTGATGACACCGCAGTTAAGTCCCTTAAGCTTAACAAACATTTGAACATTTTGATCGCCATAAAACCGTGCCTACAGCCTTCCCCGGGTACACATTAGTAACTGTACAGATTTTTAGCTCTTGTGGATCAGGCGTTATAAGCGTACACCGAACAGACATTCACATTTATAGATATAGATACATTCGCGGCATAATGGCCGAGCACATTGAGGCGCTACGATACGCGAGGCCGTTCCTCGTCAGAGGTTCGAATCCTTCCTCCGGTATGGATCTTTGTATCGTGTTTAGTATAATTTAGTTCATAAGTAGTTTCTAAGTTTAGGGACTGATGACACTGCAGTTAAGTACCCTAAACTTTACAAACATTTGAACATTTATTTAGTCTTTCTTTTCAATATGGTTTTCTGTTCCGCAGGACTTAATTGAAGAGTAAGACTCCATGGTAATGGAACAAGTCAATACATGAAGTTTAACACAAGAATGGTAATAGAAAATTTTTAAGTAGTCCTATGCATACGTCAATCTTAAGTCTAAGTGAAAAAGAATCAATAAAGAAAAAAAAATGAATTAGCTTAGCTGTTTAACTCTTCAATTTAGATTTGAAAACGTGTGGGATAGTGCTAAAATTCTTTAGTTCTTGTGGCAGCTTATTGAAAATGGATGCTGCAGAATACTGTACACCTTTCTGCACAAGTGTCAGGGTGGTGTGATGCAAATGTAGATTCGACTTCTGTCTAGTATTCACCGGGTGAAATCTGCTAAATCGTGGGAATAAGCTGATATTATTAACAAGAAACGACATTAAAGAAAAAAAAAAAGACGTATTGTGACGCCAGTGTCAAAATTCCCAACCCACTGAAAAGGGGTCGACATCAAGTTCGTGAACTTACACCACATATTGCTCGAATCGCCCGTTTCTGAGCTAAAAATACCTTTTTTGTTTATGTCGAGTTACCCCAAAAAATAACGACGTACATCATATGTGAGTAAAAGTAAGCGTAATAGACTACTTTCTGTGTTGAAACATTACTTGTTTGAGAATTTTTTCTAATGGTAAATATAGCAGAATTTAGTTTTGATACAAGGTCCTGAATATGGTCTTTCCAAGACAGCTTTCTGTCTATTTGAACACCTAGAAATTTGAACTGTTCAGTCTCACTTATCATATGCTCATTATGTGTAATCAAAATGTCAGATTTCGTCAAATTATGTGTTAGAAATTGTAAAAACTGACTTTTACTGTGATTTAACATAAACTTGTTTTCTACAAGCCATGATCTTATCTTTTTAACTGAATTATTTGATACTGAGCTGGTATCATGATCAAACAAACATATTTTACAATTACCTGTTATACTCGATGGCATATCATTTATATAAATAAGAAACAGCAGTGGTCCCAAAACAGACCCCTGGGGCACCCCACACTTAACTGTGCCCCATTGCGATTGTACGTCATAGCCATTATCAACACTGCGGAGAATTACCTTTTGTTGTCTATTATTAAAGTAAAAGATCAACCAGTTCTGAGCTACTCCTCGTATTCCATAATGTCGCAACTTCTGCAACAATATTTTGTGATCAACACAATCAAATGCCTTTGTTAGATGAAAGAAGGCGCCTAATGTTCGTAGCCTCTTATTTAACCCATCAAGAGCCTCACAGAGAAACGAAAATATAGCATTTTCAGTCGTTAAACCACTTCTAAAACCGAACTGTTCGTCTGACAACAAATTATGTGAATTGAAACGATCAATTAATCTTGAATATGCAGCCTTTTCAATAACTTTAGAAAATACCGATGTCAATAGAAATACGTCTATAGTTTTCTACATTATCCCTTTCTTCTTTTTTATAGAGTGGTTTCACTACTGAATACTTTAATCTGTCAATAAACTGACCATTTTGAAAGGAAAAATTACAAATATGGCTTAGTACTGGGCTAACATACGGAGAACAGTACTTTATGTTTCTGCTAGATACCCCATCATATCCACAAGAGTCCTTAGTCTTTAGTGATTTCATTATTGACTCAATTTCCCCTATGAAGGATCATGGAGGACCATTTCAGGTAACAGCCTTGGAAATGTATTTTCTAAAAATGTTATATGATTACCTGTAGAAACTAGGGTTTGTTTAGTTCCTCTACTATATTCAGAAAGTGATTATTGAATATTGCACATATATCTAACTTGTCAGTAACAGAAACATTCCTACTACGCACTGACGTTATATCTTCTACCTGCTGCTGCTGACCTGACACTTCCTTCACGACTGACCAGATGGTTTCAATTTTATCCCGAGAGTTTGCTATTCTTTTTGCATACCACATACTTCTTGCATTCTTATTGACATTTTTCAATACCTTAGAGTACTGTCTGTAATGAGCTACTGCATCTTCATTCTGATTGCTTCTAACATTTTGATACAATTCCTGCATTGTTCCACGTGATATTCTTTTCCCCTTTGCCAGCCACCGTGGCTGCCTGTTACTGGAAATAACATGTTTTGAGCGTTCTAGCGGAAAGAAACTTTGAAACAGTGTAACAAATTTGTTAAGGAAAGAATTATATTTCTCATCTGCATTATCAGCACTATAAACATCCTGCCATTCTTGCTTTTTAATTAGACTTAAAAATGTCTCAATTGCAGCTGGATTAACTTTTCTAAGTAGTTCAAAATTATGTCTAACATTTGTTTAAGAACAAATAGTTTTTAGAATTAAAAGTTGGGCATCGTGGTCTGATAGGCCATTTACTATTCTACTGACACAGTGCCCCTCTAATAATGAAGAATGAACAAAAATATTGTCATTGGTAGAACTGATACTGCCTTGCCCTCTCGTTGGAAAGAAATACTGTTTCCATCAGGTTATAGGAATTAAACAGATCTAACAGCTGACTTTTTCTTGAGCTATCACTTACACAATTAATGTTGAAATCTTCGCACACGACAAAATTTTTATACATTCTATAAAGTGAACCCAGAGCCAATTCCAGCTTGGGCAGAAACATTTTAAAAAGCTGAGTCAGAGGACTTATAAATAACAGCAATTACTAGTTTAGTTTCATTAGCATTAATAGCTCCTGCACAAAATTCAAATATCTTTTCTGTGCAGTGTTTAGAAAAATCGATTCACTCCGATGAAAAATCGTTTTTTACATACATGGCCACTCCCCCACACTGCAAGGAACTCCTAGAGTAGAAGGCAGCTAACCTGCATCCTGGCAAAGGAAATCTCTGTATTGTCACATCACTTAAAAAGTGCTCTGAAATACGAATAATGTCAGAATAAACATCAATAAGCAGTTCATTAACTTTATCTCTGATACCCTGTATATTGTGATGAAATATAGTAATTCCATTATTACTTAGATTCTTAAACTTTGGTAGAGGTACTTCCTTTAAGCAGGGATATATATCAGTTGTCCTCAGGCTGAAAAAAGTGCAGCCCTAACACCAACTACTACAGGAATTTTTCCATGAGTGACACCCCCACCCTCTACGACACTGTCACCTGTTAGCTTTGCCATTTACCGGCAGCTGAACCTAGGAAGTCTTGGTTGTCTGCTGTTGTATGTTGACGAAGAGAAATGTGATTATTTATACGAACGCTGTGAAAAGGGGACTATATATAAATGCTTTTGTATAGAATGATTCTTTGTAACAAGACAGGAAAAGAGAATGAAATTAACTTACGAATTCCATATAGCTTTTTTACCTCGTCATTCCTAAAAGTTATTCTCTTACTTTTTTTTGAAATCGTGATTATTAACACATGTCAGAAGTAATAACTAAATTCAAGTATGCAACTTCTGTTTTCTACAGCTATCAGTTACTATAATTTTTACTCCCCACTTTGGTTAATTTCTTTGATAGTAGTTTTCGGAAACAAACAATAGCACTATCAATTTGTGGATTCATTGTGTTGCACAGATTCATAAAAAAAGGGATCACTTACCGAGTTTGATCTGTTCGTAAACTCATAGCTCACAGCTCATTTTTCTTTTTGCACTTAAAAATAAATATATTCTATCACTGTTGCTTTGAGACCAAGTACAGTGTTTTTGTTACACAACGTGGTGATAGTGTTTCTATGTTCAAATAAGAATATAAACGAATCAAATGAACATTTATTTTGTAAGATTTTGCAAAAGGTTTCAATATAAGCAGTATTGTCATATAGATGAACTACGTAATTAATTTCGCAGCATAGTTTCTAATAACTTTTAAGATACGACTTTTAACAGTTAGGTAGGCTAACAAAGTCATCAGGGTAAGTAGCACGTTTTTTAAATACAATACAATTTATAAGAAACAGGTTTCACCAGTATAGTACTGATAAATGGAAGACAAGGTTTCAGTTAAATTTTGATAAATGAATGACAGCTTTTAGCTAAATTTTGATAACGTCTGCGTTATCCGCAGGTTGCGGCAGATACACATTCCGACATTACCGAAGAAAATTCGCTTAGAATTCGTAATTTAGGTATTTTTGTAATTATTTTGTTGAGATTAACGTTTATGCTTGGTGCTGTTATAGACAGACCAGCGAAATCTGCATACATCATTATACAAATACGCTACCACGAAAATTGTGGTACAGATTACTAATTTATTCGTACAAGAAGGCCAATGAAAGTTACATAATTAGAAAGATTGTTTTTCGTAGATTTCACGAATATAAATATTACGTGTGCATTTAGCCATTAAAAGTGGTAAAAGGAAGTAGAAATTTTCCTATCTACAGTTTGGATCAAGTTCTACATTCTCCAACGATGAGCACACTGATTGGCTGTTCGCCTCGACCAAAGACGCTGTAATGCAGCGCATCTGCAGTATTAGAATAACGTATTAAAATAAGTGAATATCAAAACATGGAGTGCTCCTAACTCACTTTCTTGTGCCGTTCAAATGCTTCATTTTCGCAGTGATTAAGAGTGATTAAAGGAAATGGATTTCATATGAATGCCGATATAAAGGATGATGCGCTGGGAGAGGCATCTAGCGGTGCTCGGGTGGAACTACGAAGTCAAGAATGCCGATATAAATGATGCGCTGGGAGAGGCATCTAGCGGTGCACGGGTGGAACTATGAAGTCGACGTTGTCAGCTCTGGAATTCTGAATATCGCAGTATCGAAATAACATTATTTCTTGGCGTTGTATAAATATACGAACACCGAAATTGTAGTTCCATTTCAAATATTAGGCTAATGAAAGTTATATGCGTTGCTTGAAGTGGCCATTTTGAGCAGCAGCTGAATTGTATTTCACTGTAAGGTTTATAAATAAACGCCTTTTGCTACTGCGAAAGAAGGGTTTTATTTTTATATTTTTAAGTCACTCATACGCGTTTCGCCTTTCTCTCAAGGCATCATCAGTGGGTGTCACCTTACAGTGAAAGTTATATAATTCGAAAATGGCGTGAGAAGTATATACTTCCGTTTTTATTTGTTGTTATTGTCAGGCATTTTCCTTAACACGTAAAAGATACCGTTTCATACCTCCCAGTGCCGGTTAAATTTTACCAAATGTCCCAGCGGTCTCCTATGATAATGTTGGCAACAGACGCTGAATAGTGAGAATCCTGTGAGTCTTCATTTTAGCCAATCGCTTGACAACGCTGATGGAATCTTCGCTTTACGAAGGCAATTATTTTTACTGAGCGGACGAGGGTACATACAAGAACCTGTCAACCATAAAGCAGGAACAGCATTATTTGTTTACTTCACGGTCTGTACGATACACTAATAGTCATTCTATGTGGTTCGAAAAATGGTCAAATATTTTCTGTCGTGTTGTTGATGTTGCCAAAATAATCACGCGCGGCCGTCGACATGATACGTAAAATTTTACCCCCAGTGACCATTGTAAACACAATTGGTCGATTTTCGACCTCAGGCAATACTAGTCCACATAAATACGCTGTTAAACACTTTTAAGTGCGTAGGTGAGGGTTGATACTACCGCTATTATAACATTTATCAACCGTTCCTTTCTCTAATATTGCGCCGAAAAAAGCAACACCTAAATCTATCCGTTTTCGACCTGATTTCTCTTATTGAGATTATCATGTCTCTCTTTGTAGGTAGGTCTTAAATATGTTCGCATTCGGAGGAGAAACTTGTCGAAAGAAATTTCCCAAATAATTCTCGTCGAAAAGAATAACGCCTTTTTTAATGATTTCCATCTAAACAGGTGCATCATTTCTGTGACAATCTCCCCACTACATCGCGATAGTACAAATCGAGCTGCCCTTCCCTGAACTTTCTCTACATCGTCCATCAGCGCATGTATTGGGGATCCCACAACAGGCAGAAATACTCCCATATAGTACGCACAAGTATAGTGTAGGCTTTTTCTTTAGTAGAACTTTTGCATCTACAAAGTGTTCCTTCAATGGAACGTAGCTTTTGGTTCCCCTTCCTTCAATATGTTCTGTGTGTTCTTTCGAGTTTAAGTTGTTTGTAATTGTTATTCCAGAAATTTAGTTGAACTTACGGTCCTTAGATTTGACTGATTTATCGCGAAAACGAAGTTTAGTGCATTTATTTTAGTGCTCATATATGAATGACTGCACACGTTTGACTGTTTGGGGTCAATTGCCAATTTTTGTACCATTCAGTTAACTAAATCATTTTGCTGCTGATTCTGGTCTTCTCGTGACTTTACTAAGCGATAAGTCACAGCATCATCCGCGAGCAGTCTAAGAGAGCTACTCAGATTGTCTCCTAAATCGTTTATAAAAATAAGGTACAGTATGGACCGTATAACACTTTCCTAGGGAATGCCAGATATCACTTCTATTTTACTCAGTGACTTTACGTCGATTTACTACGTACTGTGTCATCTCTGACAGGAAATCACGAATCCAACCGCACAACAGTGATGATATTCCATAAGCACGCGATTTGATTAGAAGACGCTTGTGAGGTACAGTGTGAAAAGCCTTCCGGAAATCTAGAAATACGGAACTGTTTGACGTACCTTCTCAGTAGCACTCATCACTTCATGTAAGTAAAGAGCTAGTGTTGGATTAATAGGTCGTTCTCTTCGAGGTTATTCATAATGTTTGAGGAAAGTATACGTTATAAAACCCTGCTGAAAATCGACGTCAATGATGTAGGCCTGTAATTTTACAGATCGCTCCTATTGCCTTAACTTAATATTGGAGAGACCTGCGCAAATTTCCACTCCTTGGGTACGGATCCTTCACTGACAAAACTGTTGTGTATGATTGATAGGTATGGGGCTATTGCAACAGCATGCTCTGAGAGGAACTTAATCGGTACATCTTCATCTACATAGATACTCTGCAAATCACATTCAAGTGCCTGTCAGAAGGTTCATTAATCACTTTCATAACTTCTCTCTACCGTTCCATTCTCTAATAGCGCGCGGGAAGAAAGAACACCTAAATCGTTCCGTTTTCGATCTGATTTCTCTTATTTTACTGGGATGGTCATCTCTCCCTAAGTAGGTGGGTGCTAGCAAAATATTTTCACATTCAGAAGTAAAAGTCGGTGATTGAAACTTCGCCAACAGATCACGCCGCAATGAATAACGTCTTTCTGTTAATGATTGCCAACCTAATTCGTGCAACATTTCCGTGACGCTTTCCTCCCGGTAACATGATAAGACAAAACGAGCTGCCCTCTCTGGACCTTCTCAATGTCTTCCGTCAGTCCCACCTGGTGAGGGTCCCACAAGGGGCAACAGTACTCCAGGAGAGGACGCACAAGTGTGATGTAGGCAGTCTCTTTGGTGGAGCTGGTGCATCTTCAAAGCGTTCTGTCAATGAAACGTAACCTTTGGTTCGCCTTCCCCACAATATTTTCTATGTGTTCTCTCCAGTCAAAGTTGTTCGTAATTGTAACTTCTAGGTATTTGGTAGACTTTACGACCTTAAGGTTTGACTGATTTATCGCGTAATTGAAGTTCAGGCGATTTATTTTAGTGGTCATGTGTATTACTTCACACTTTTCTTTATTTAGTGTCAATTGCCAATTTTCGCACCATGCAGAAATTTTGTGTAAATCGCTTTGCAGTTGCTTTGATCCTCTGTTGACTTCACTAACCGATAAACGACAGCATCATCCGCGAACGTCTAAGGGAGCTATTCAGATTGTTTCTTAAATTGTTTATAAACACAAGAGTAGGGGACTATAACGCTTCACTGTGGAACGCCAGATATCACTTCTGTTTTACTGTGTCCTTTCTGATAGGAAATCGTGAATCCAATCGCACAATTGGGGAGATATTCCATAAGCGCACAATTTCATTAGAAGCCGCTTGTGGGGTACAGTGTCAAAAGCCTTCCGGAAATCCAGTAATATGGAATCCATTTGAGATCCCTTGTCGATGGCACTTAACACTTAATGTGAAAAAAGGGCAAGCTTGAACAACGACGGGAAACAGTTCCAGTACCTCCTTGCGTAATACAGGTGAGTAATAAACTTTTCTACATATTTGTTTGCGTTATATATGTCAGCAATAACCTCAGCGCCAACCCTATATTAAATTTAGTGCGGAAGACGGTTGGCCCGCTAAGCGGGAACCGCAGCTGCAACCGCCGGCAACTCGCAGACCGCGAAGGCGGTTGCGCTGAGGACTGATCACCCTGTATATGACTCGCGTTGATATACTTAAATATTGGACATTAGACGGATGATTTAGTGTCACATAATGGTTTGTGAATGGTATGAATAATATCGAAATCAGTTGAATGTGTGTGTCGGTGTAGGCATTACGTTTAACCCTTGAATTTACCTTAAAGAATCGAGGAAACTGCATTTTCAAACTGAGAAGGAGACCTTCAGGTCCGAAAATTCAGTTTCTGAAGAGACCGCGTTTTAGTAGTATATTTTTATTTATTTACTCGATGAGAACCCAGCGTTCATCGGGTACTTATTTATTCGAGACTGAGTTGCTGTACCTCTCCTTTCCTTTTCTCTCCCTGTCCACCTGTCCACCTGGTTCTTTCCCTCTCTGACCACCGCCTCCTCCCCCCTCCCCTCGGTACGTTCACGTTCCCCTACCCTTCCCTCTGCCAATCTTCACCTTGCTCTTTCACTGACACTCACCTCCTTCCTGTCCAATTCATCCTCCACCTGCTCATTCCATTGTCTTCTGCAGCTGTGATAAATTATATAACTCTGTCAACTTTCACGGTGACCAGTAAAAGGTAGCCCATGTATTAATTCGTGGCATAAGCTATCGTTGTTCCACATTTCATTCAATTCTATCCAGGCGTTTCAGCGTGAAGACAAACAAACGTGTTAAACCATTGTAAGGTACCCTTCGCGGTGGCTTACGAGAGGTAGGCCATGTAGCAGTGCAGGGTGTAAGCTATCTTTCAAATTTCATTCATATTCGTCCAGACATTTCAGCGTGAAAGCGTAAGAAACGAATTAACTAATTGTAAAGCACCCTCCGCCATTCACCAAACGAAGTTCATTATTGTGGTGTCGCTCAAGTCCAAAGTGCGCGCCACCTACTTTCGCCGCGCGCCGCCATGCACGCACGGCGTGGCGTTCTTACGACGTCAGCCACGAGCGCCCTCTGCTGCAACTCCGCTCGTGGCCACCACTGAACGACATCGTTCACTTGGGACTGAGGTAGGAACCAGTTAAGACTTCGCAATCAGATAGGCACCAGTGAAGACTTGGCTATCGGATAGGCACTAGGCAGGCCTCTAGCTCTACTATGTATCAGCATTCTGCCGTACTGAACTATGTAAAAGTTAAGTATTGTATAAATTCTGTGCAATATATATATCGTTCTGATTTACTCTAGTGTTTCTAGTTTCTGCTGTCCCACTGGCTGCTCACCTTCGTACCTGCACAAGCGTGCATCCTTTATTCCTGTGTCGGTCTTCCTACTCGGCCACCGACACCTACAACGGAAACGGGACACAAAAGCGGCGACGAGGCTGGGACACAAAAATTATAGTATGTCTATAACCTCTGCGCGAGTGCAAGCAATGACGAAGTTTTATCGTAATCGGATGTATGGTATGGGCGTGCATAAAATACGAACGAAAAGGCAAACAAAGGAACGATCAGCAACTATTAATAGTTTGAAAACAATTTATTTTTCCGCCACAGTTGCAACTGAATTGTTTATATATAATGTTTGTCTGTATGTCCTCTATGTGCTCATAAACCATCCATTCGATTGCAATGAAGCTTTGGTGAAATGTTCAACATACGCCTCGCGTAGGTTCTTGACCCAAAAACCAAAGAGCACATCACATAGCTCACATAAATAATGAGACGCCACCGCGTGAGAATACACAGAGTTATGCATCAATTATTGGAAATGGAGGTAGTTTGGGACCTGCAACAAGGTTTGCATGTACTTTATGAAGCGTTTTGTAACTGACCCCCGCTCCCACAAAATGATGAAACGGAAACAAGTCTACCGCTCACAACAGTTTCGCTGTAGATGCCGTACAACCGTCGCATCAGACACGACCTTGTATCAAATAAAGTTAGCATTACACATTTGCATGTTTCTATTTATTTTTGTCTGCAAGTCTCCCTCAATTCTCTTGCATCCAAAATTAAGTAATTTGTTTTCGTAATCTCTATCTATATAAAAGTGAAAGACACTCACTCACTGACCAAACACGAAATCTCGAAAACTACTTTCCGTATGATTCTGAAATTTGGCAGGAATGTAGTTTAAAGGGTTGAAAACGTCAGCTTAGAAACTATTTTGTGATAGATGCATGGCGGAGCATACTTCTCCTACAGACTCACGAAATCTACAGTTTCATACCAATTTTCACGAAATTTCGTACGCTTCACCTTCAAAACAAGAGAAAGGTCATAGTCTACTTGATGTTTCATACGGTGCATGAGGGAAGGTACTTTGCAACATAAAAATGGGTCACACCTCAACTTGAGAACGCTCGACCAATTTCACAGATCCGTTTCTGCTGTTTTCGTTATTCTGAGAACAAGGCTGGTATGAAATAAAAATGGAATATTTAAGAAGGGCATTTTTCAATGTGACCCTGCGTTTCTAATGCATAGAAATGTATGTTTTTGTTCCGATATTGATGAAATTTTGCACACTTTACCTTAAAACAACAGGACTATCACTGTCTCTATAAAATTTCGTTCGGTGCAAGGTGGAGGGTGTTTGACTTGCGGAATTTTACAAAATGCATAGTTTTGTCCCAATCTTTATGGACCTTTAAACTAAGAGGAACATCAGTGGATACATAAATGTTTGCATAATACGTGACAGAGGGTACCTTGCAGAAAACTTTGCCGAGGGACACGGGAGAGAAAGAGATGGATGCAGAGAGAGGGGAGCAGGAGGTGTGAACTGTGAGAGTCTAGGATAAACAAACTAAACTCCCGGGCAACGCCGGGTTTACAGCTAATTTTTATATAATAGATTAATTTATTTATCCTGATCGCATTAGTGCAATCACACCCAGTCTCGCAAAGGGCCAGGGTTTTACACGTACCTATATTTTTTTTCCTTTTACGTCTCAGTTACTTATGATATAACATTGATTTTAATAGATAAACGATTACTAAGGTCGATTTTCTCGATACTTCTTGAGAGTTGTGTGAAATAGCTTTAACTGCTTGTTATATGAGTCCTGAACTTAGAGTATCATAAATATCAAAAAACTATAAAATTCATTTTGTCTCCTCGTAAGTATGAAATCAAACGTTATTGAAACTTAAACCACCTCTTTAAAAAAGGTAAACAATTTGGAAATATGGATCCAGGGTTTTCGATTGTAGTGCCTGCCAATAGAAGCACTGACTTGAAATCACGGACTGCAACAGCCGGGCATACTAAGCTTCATACATTTATTAGTCAAGAATCTTTCTAAGATTTTTATTGCCATAGCTCGCTTATGTGCGCCTCGGTTGCACAGTGGTAGAGTGCCAGACTACAAATCCAAAGGTCGCGGGTTCGATCCCCGCCAAGTCCTAGGATTTTTATCTGTCACTTTCCACTTCTTTCACCTCTGGCAGTATTGCTCATGTGAAACATACCGAGTAGCACCGTGGTTCGGAACCCACGTTAAACTGTAGGTCCCCGTATAACTGGCTGGGTAAGTCAGTTCGAAGGTCGGAGGAAGGCAACGGTATACCACCTCCAAACAGCACCATGCCTAGTAAAGCACTGTGGTGTTCAAACCAATCTTCGGATTGTTGACTGCTTTACCTTTTAGATCGCTTATTGTTTTATATGACTAGTTATCCTCGTTAAAGGGTAATTATCAAACCTTACTTGTACAGGCGTCTTAAGAAATATATTTCAGATGAACCAACATAACTGTGGCAAGTTACGAATGGTATGCACATCATCACTTGAACATGCATTTGGGTCATGGTGTTCAAGACCCTGTGCTACCCTGTGCCTGATGTCTAGGTAGTATGTTATCACAGTGAAAACTGTAGATGGACTGTGATAACATACTACATAGACATGAGGCACAGAGTAGCACAGGGTCTTGAACACCATGACCCAAATGCATGTTCAAGTGATGATGTGCATACCATTTGTAACTTGCCACAGTGATATTGGTTCATCTGAAATATATTTCTAATCATGCCTGGACAAGGTAGATTTGATAATGACTCTTTAAGGAGTCGATACTAGTCATATAAAAACAATAAGAGATCTTTCTTCTTCTTTCGTTTCGGCCATCTTTGGACCACGTTAATTGACATCAGCTTCCTTTCTTCCGTTCTTCTTCCTCTTCCAGTATTCTTTCATTCCCATACTTTGCATCTTTCGTCGCTCTTCTGACCACGATGATTTCGTTCTCGGTCTAGTTCTGTCCTCAAATCCTGCAAATGCCTGAATTTTTTATTTAAAAATCATCCTGTTGTGTATCTCTTGATCCCGTATTCCCATTTCTTCCAGATCTCTTTGTACTTCTTGGATCCACCGTATTTTGCTTTTCTTGTACAACAAGAATTGTGAAATTTTCTGTGTCAACCTCCCCTAGTCCATTCTGCAAATGAGTCCAAAGAACTCGCACCTTCTTTTATTATTGATATTGGATATTTTTTTCTATTTTGGAATAGAGATCCTGGTTGGATCGATTTCTAAACTGACTGTCCTAATATTCTCCTGATAATCTTCCGTTCCTCCAGTTCTAGCCTCTTGATTACTCCAGTTCTTATTAGATTGAGTGTTTCTGCTGCATATAAAGCTTCAGGGCGGATCACTGTCTGGTAAAGTTTCAGTTTTGCATTGATAGAAATATTCTTCTTATTATAGATGTTCTTTGTCAGTTTATATGCTAAATTAATTTTGCTTATTCGTGCTTCCATTGCATCCTTTTCTGTCAGTCCAGTGTCTATCCATTCTCCTAGCCGTCCGCGGTGGCCGAGGGGACTAAGGCGCTCCAGTCACGGTCTGCACGGCCACTGCGGTCGGCGGTTCGAATCCCCCCTCGGGCATGGATATTTGTGCCGTCCTTAGTCTTAGCTAGTTCATAAGTAGTTTGTAAGCTTAAGGACTGATGACCCCGTAGTTAAGTCCCATAAGTTATACAAACATTTGAACATTTTTGAACCACAAGACATAAATTGTTGGTTAAGGGTTGATAATGATAAAAGTGTGGAGTATATTGGGATGGAAAGCTATCGGTGTATATAAAATTCTACGTGTGTGTTAATGTTTCGCTCTGCAGCGAAAACTACAGAACGCAAACGAATGGTCTGTGTGTAATTGTTGTCCATAGTCTCCCGTGATACACCATAGCAGTTCCATGCCGATGGCTATAAGGGGGAAGATATGGTGGTTGAAAGTCGTCAAATAATTTAAAAATTTCGGACTGAAGGCCAGCGATGACTTTTACGACTCTATAGCAAGGAGGTTACATATAGCGAAACGTGATGCCACAGACCATACCTTTGGTCTATGCGTGCAACAATGTCTTCAGCTCTTTCTCTGTAAGGATAAGCATACGAATAAGGAAATATAAGAATAAATAAATAAAGCAGCGAAAAGGAAATTTCTTTTAATACATCTCCTAAAAAAATCGATTTGACGTTTCGCGCATTATATCAAGTGATCGATCTGTGATATTGTTACAATTATTATTGTTGAACTTCGTGATTGGATTCCTCGAAAGGAGTGTATTTTTACGTGTGATTTCATCTACACTACTTACTTTTTTTTTATAATATAGATTAAAATTGTTTCTACATCAGGTAATGTATTTCATTTCATCCTTCAAAACCAGTCTCATAGCACACTACTGAAAGATAGCTTATCTATCATAATCAACCAACACGCGAGCGGAGCCGCGGGTTTAAGCTAGTAAGCTATACAAACAAACATCCATTCTCCTAGGTATTTGAATTTTTCCACCTTCTGAATTTTCCCTCTGTGCGATCTATGGAAATAAACATCTTATACAGGGATTCTTGACTACTACATTAAAAGATCGGCTCCTACCTAAAAATTCTGAATTCTTCAAATCAAAATGTTCAAATGTCTGTAAATCTATCGTACCAAACTGCATGGTCATCAGTCCGTAGCTTACAAACTACTTAAACCTAGATAAACTAACCTAAAGACAAACACACACACCCATGTCCCATGGAGGACTCGAACCTCCACGGCGAGCAACCGCGCGCTCCGCAGCGAGACGCTTTAGACCGCTCGGCTACTTCACCTGTTTCAAATGTTTGTATAGTCTATGGGACTTAACTACGGGGTCATCAGTCCCTAAACTTACAAACTACTTATGAACTAGCTAATCCTAAGGACGGCACAAATATCCATGCCCAAGGGGGGACTCGAACCCCCGACCGTAGTGGCCGTGCAGACCGTGACTGGAGCGCCTCAGTCCCCTCGGCCACCGCGGCCGGCGCTATAACTTCATACTTTTGTTTTGGGAAGCACGAGAATAGGAATAGCACAAATTTCGCTACATGTCGAAGGGCCTAATACACACGTAAAATAAGGCGAAGATTAATTATTTTATCAAGTAGGCTCAACCACATAGATCGTGTATAAAACACTATAATATGACGCGTTTCAAGGATAAAATATACAAGAATCTTTAAAACCCGAGACAAATAAAATCTAAAACGTAATAAAAGAAAACGTGGTTACTTCCCTTGTAACCGTGTCTCCGTAGAGAGCTCAGCATACTGTGCTTCGTCAATATTAAAAACAGTCCCCAGTACTGGCGGCGCATAGCACTAGTGAAGCACACGGAGACAACAACACGAGTGGGGCGCACGTATGAACATGAAAACAAAGACCTGTAAATGCCAAAGATCATCCACAAGGCAGTGGGTACATTCGGGTGCACAGTAAGACAGAGGTTGAAATTTAATATAAACGACTTTTGTTATAATAGGTCTACAAAGTTTTTAAAAAAGCTGTATGCATTGCCTTGAACTTGTCCATTTAATGAAACGTCGCTTTTTGCGTTATGTATTATAATCTCTAGCTGTTCTAGCAGATCTAACTTTCTTCCCTTATCCTGTTTATGTAAAATCTTAAGGTCATCTTCAATCTGCTTTAATGGGTGGCCAGTTTCGCGGATATGTGTAGCTACAGCGGACTTGTCAAAATTGTTTAGTCGGAAGGCGTCCACGTGTTCCTTGTACCTAACTCTAGACGATCTACCGGTCTGACCAATGGAGTTGGCATTGCAACTACTACACTGTATCTTATAAACCCCTGTTTTGTCATATTTATCAGTCTTTTGGTTTAAGTTATTTCGTAATTTATGGTGTAACGTATTATTAGTTTTAAAAGCAGCTTCTACTTTAAAAGGTTTTAGTGTGTTGGCCACTTTCTGAGACAGATTACCAAAATATGGAACCATTACCCTCTTGATATTATCCGTGCCATTTGTATATGATTTCGCACGTTGTTTCTTTCGCATTAGGTTATTAACTACGTTTTCTTGGTAACCATTCGCCTTAGCAAGTTGTCTTATAATGTTAAATTCAGTGGTTGTGTCTTTTTCATTCATTGGCCATTAGGGTGACAAGATCTGTTATGTATTAGAATGTCGGTAGTTGTGGGTTTCCTATATACTTTAAATACGTGCCTGCCATCCTGCTTCGTAATGTTAAGGTCAAGGAACTGAAGGGTGCCATCCTTCTCTTGTTCAACGGTAAATTCGTGTTTTATACACGATGTATGTGGTTGAGCCTACTTGACAAAATAATTAAGCATACAACCACGACCTCAAATCAATAATGGATATAATTAAGGCGAAGATTAGTTTCCCGGAATGAAAGAGACGTCTCTCGAGTATGAGGTGGTGAGCAGCGATAGGGGTGGCGGACATCCTGTTTTGGCAGAGAGCGTCGGGGGTGAAAGTGTCGACTGCCGGCTTTCTGCTGTGCGCCTCGCCTCGCCTCACAACCCCCGTTATGCTACCGTGTGTATATATAGAGGTGCGGCCCACCGCGGCAGAACCAATACTCCAGCTAGTTGCCGCTGCCACTGCTGTGACGTCACACTCCGGGGCAGAGCCAGCTACCATCACACGGTGAGTGGTTTGCCGGCTACACGGATGCCGACGCTTCTTACGTTAACATCGCTCTCCTATTCGACACTTACAGTAATCATTCAGCATTTAACTACGCGGCACTCGTAATAATCGTATGTACGGACTAAATTAATAGATAAAAATAGAGGTAGGAGAAACCGTTTCCGACCGCGGTGGCCGAGGGGACTGAGGCGCTCCAGTCACGGTCTGCGCGGCCACTACGCTCGGGGGTTCGAATCCCCCCCTCGGGCATGGATATTTGTGCCGTTCTTAGGATTAGCTAGATCATAAGTAGTTTGTAAGTTTAGGGACTGATGACTCCGTAGTTAAGTCCCATAGTCTATACAAACATTTGAACATTTTTATAAACAGCTGATCGTATTTTTGATGTTATATTGTGTTTGGTAAGTCCCATAAACTATGCAAACATTTCAACATTGAAAAACAGTTTATTTTATTTTATTATTATTTTGTTTTCATAAATGGGCCTGCAGCAGTGAGAATATCGTAATATGACATTTTAATAAATACAATCACCTTTACTGCTGCTTATTCGCTTTATTTAATTGTCCACTACTGCTGTTTCGCCGTATTTGGCATTGTCAAGTGGTTGTCTGTTTGTTGCCAATATACACACAGCATCTGTACCTCTATCTGATTTTAATAGGTACTTTCGTAGAAAGTCGTTTTTTAAAATAATGACTTTCTTGTTTGACTGCTATTTTGATGCTTTCTAAGAAAGTACCTATTAAAATCATATAGAGATATAGATGCTGTGTGTATATTGGCAACAAATAGACAACCACTTGACAATGCCAAATACGGCGAAACAGCTGTAGTGGACAATTAAATAAAGCGAATAAGCACCAGTGAAGGTGATTATATTTATTAAAATGACATATTACGTTTATTTTATGTATATACTAACTGAAAACCTGGCGTTGCCTGCGTATATATTTATTCCTGCCTGGAGTTACTACTTCTCCTATCCTTCTCACCCTGTCCGTCTTCTTTTTTCTAAAAATATGTTATCTCTATCGGAGAACATATAGGGTGTTTCACTAAGTGTGTTTGCCTCTGTAACTTATAAAATAATAGGTGACGGGAAATTTTAATGCGGTAGGTCAACACAAGAAATGTTACACTTTCTGCGGAGCTATGAACATAGTTTATTGTATCATCTTCCAAAGAGTTACACCACAAGGATATAATTTTTCAAATGGAACAATAGTTTTTTTCTATCGTGCATTGGATTCGTTTAAACCAGCTGCGTCCAAATCAATTTAAACTACATTCCTAACACTGTTAGCATGGGAGCTACAACCCTTCAATGTTCCGGGGGCGGAGGCTGCGATAGCGTAGCTGACTGGCCGAGTGGCTATCCCCTGGGGCACGGCCCACTGTCTCATGACCACCAGCCAGTCAGCTACGCTGTCGTAGCCTCCGCCCCCTAAACTCTGAAGGGTTGTATCTCCCAAGCTAAAAGTGTTAGGAATGTAGTTAAAATTGATTTGGACGCAGCAGGTTTCAACGAATCCAATGCACGATAGAAAAAACTATTGTTCCACTAAAAAATTATATCTTTGTGCTGTCACTCTTTGGAAAATGATACAATAAACTATGTTCATAGTTCCGCGGAAAATGTAACATTTCTTGTGTTGACCTACAGCATAAAAATTTGCTGTCACCTATTATTTTATAAGTTACAGAGGCAAACACACTTAGTGAAACACCCTGTATAAGAAATAACGCTGTCTTGGATAAGGTACAAAATTATAAGCGCATTATTCAAACAAAGAAAGATAGAAGATAGAACACAAATCTATATCAATAAATGTGAATGTCTGTTCGGTGTACGCTTATCACGTCTGAACGACAAGACGCAGAAACTTAAATATTTATAACAGTTACTAATTTGTACCTAAGGAAGATTTTAGGCACGGTTTTATAGCGACCTGATAGATATTAAGTAATCTGAATAATATGACGAGAAATGCTGAAAAATAATTACTATTTGAAAATTATATTTACTCTTTGAAAATGGTTTTATTGTTGCAGTGTTGCTTGAGGGTGGATAATGATAAAAGTGTGGAGTATATTGGGATGGAAAGTTATCGGTGTATATAAAATTCTACGTGTGTGTGTGCAGAATCGTCTGTGAGCAATTGTTGTCCGAAGTCTCCCATTGTACACCATAGCAGTTCCATGCCGATAGCTGTAAGGGAGTGGAAGATATGGAGGTTGAAAGTCGACAGATTATAAAAAAATTCAGACTATTGGCCAGCGATGAGGTTTGCGACTCTATAGCAAGAAGGTTACATACCAGGAAACATGATACCACAGACCATATCTTTGGTCTATGCGTGCTACAATGTCTTTAGCTCTTTTTCTGTAATGATAAGGATACGAATAATTTTTTTATTTAAATATTGATTAAAAATGTTTGTTTCTAAAGAAGATATTGTATTTCATTTCATCCTTCAAAACCAGTGTCATAACACACTACTGAAAGATAGCTTATCTAGCATAATGAACCAACACGCGAGCGGAGCCGCGGGTTTAAGCCAGTGACATAAAATTCGCACGATCTCGTATTTATTGTTTGTTTGTATAGTCTATGGGACTTAACGACGGGGTCATCAGTCCCTAAACTTACAAACTACTTATGAACTGCTTACGAATTAGGACGGCACAAATATCCATACCCGAGGGGGGATTGGAACCCCCGAACGTAGTGGCCGTGCAGACCGTGACTGGAACGCCTCAGTCTCCTCGGCCACCGCGGCCGGCCTCATATTTATTCAGTTATATGTGGTACAATTGTATAATTTTTCAGGTATGTATTCATTTGTGTAAGTGTTGCATGTCTGTAAAATTTCTTGGGAATACAATTGGTGTTAAAGAAGTAATAGATTACTACTTGGTGCGTGATAGGGCGATTTTCTATGAACGTTACTGTTATATGTGCTCATAACTCATGAACTACAGGTCGCACTGTGCACATTCAACGATATGTGTGTACATTGCCTGTAAAAGTTCCTGCGGCTACAATTTGTAGTTTAGAAATTATAAATTGTAACGTCATACTGAATGCCGTAGTTTTACTCCATAAACAGCGGAAAAGTAGTAAGTGAGAAACTTTTTCATTTCATCATTTTACTATGGATGCTAGCGAGAAAAAGTTTAATAAAGGTTTGAAATTATGTTTAAAGTTTGTTGCGAGTCGCTAAGTACTCTCATTCTCACGCAGAGTACTTGTAAAGTCTCTTCGCATTATGGTACTTTCTTGCAACTCCTATCGTTTATAGAGTTATATCTCCTGAACCATGTGTTGTATGTGGTTCGTACTCCTACAGAAGATGTTTTCCCACGTAAGGATATGTGTACCAAATTTGGTTGAAATCGGTCCAGTGGTTTAGGAGAAAATGAGCAGCATTGTCGCTTATGGCAGCAGTTTTCCGCTCATCTTGTTTATGACGTTATATCTCGTGAACTATATATCGTATGTGATTATTACATGGATTAATGCTTACGTGTACAAAATTTAATGAAGATTGGAACAAAAGTGTAGATTTGTATGCAACACGTACAAATATACGGACACTCTGCTTTATATATTATATTTATATATACACAATTTCTTGCCGGCCGCGGTGGCCGAGCGTTCTGCGGCGCGCCAATCAGTCTGCATGGTCCCTATGGTCGGGGGTTCGAATCCCCCCCTCGGGCATGGATATTTGTGCCGTTCTTAGTATTAGCTAGTTCATAAGTAGTTTGTAAGTTTAGGGACTGATGACCCCCTACAACATTTGAACACAATTTCTTTTAATGAATTCACCCCCATTTGAGTGAAATATTGTTTATTTCCACAACCAAGTTTCGGCTTTATGCCACTGTCAACTGCTCTACATAACGTTATAAATTTTCTTCATTATTGGGCCCGCAGCAAAATATACCGGGTGATCAAAAAGTCAGTATAAATTTGAAAACATACGGAATAATGTAGATAGAGAGGTAGAAATTGACACACATTTTTGGAATGACATAGGGCTGTATTAGAATCACATCTACCGTTATCGGGCGTTTTTTCTTCGAGGAACTGCGTGATTCTGGATTTGTAACTGCTACCGTGACGGGTGAAAGTTACTCCGGTATGTTACAGAATCGCATCATCCCCAACCTGGCTGATAAACATCTGCTGGAGCGTACGATTTTTATGCAGGATGGCGCTCCACCCCATATTGCTAGACGCGTGAAAGATCTGTTGCGCGCGTCGTTTGGTGATGATCGTGTGCTCAGCCGCCACTTTCGTCATGCTTGGCCTCCCAGGTCCCCAGACCTCAGTCCGTGCGATTATTGGCTTTGGGGTTACCTGAAGCCGCAAGTGTATCGTGATCGACCGACATCTCTAGGGATGCTGAAAGACAACATCCGACGCCAATGCCTCACCATAACTCCGGACATGATTTACAGTGCTGTTCACAACATTATTCCTCGACTACAGCTATTGTTGAGCAATGATGGTGAACATATTAAGTATTTCCTGTAAAGAACATCATCTTTGCTTTGTCTTAATTTGTTATGCTAATTATTGCTTTTCTGATCAGATGAAGCGCCATCTCTTTTTTTTGAAAATTTTTATTTTATTTATCTCGTTTTACAAAACCCCGTGTCATTCCAAGAATGTTTGTCAATTTTTACCTATCTATCTGCATTACTCAGTGATTTATTAAGTTTTCAAATTTATGCTGAGTTTTTGATCGCGTCGTATATCGTAATACAACATTATAAAAGAGTTTATCCTTTCATATGCTGTTAATATTTTGTTACTATAGCGACTACAGCTGTTTTGGCCTTAGGCAAGGCGTATGGTAGCTTACAATTGATCTTAATGTACATCAACATTGTTTAATACATAATTTGCCAGAAATAGAGGAGTCAATGGATTTAGGAGAAGGAGTAGACGCTCCACAGAGAGGAGGACGTGATTGGCAGAGAATGGGAAAAGTGGAGATGGGAAGAAAAGGTTGCTGGAAGAGATGAGCAAAGAGAAGGGAAGTGTAGAAGAAAACAGAGAGAGAAGTAAAGAGAAGGTAGACAGAGAAGAAGGAAGGAGAAAAGTCGACGTTCACTCCAGTACGAAGATTATTTGCGTTTTATTTTTCCATTGTATGGGTGTTATGATGTAAACGTACTTCGTAACTGTGTACCACATTATTGGCGATGACATCCATAGTATTTTAATTAACTGAAAACGGCTCGAATGGAGCCGAAACTAATCAAATAATACAAATAAAATAAATGTCTCTGTGGTTTCGACTGTGAGATTTTAAACGTTCATGTAGAAAATTTTTTAGTCTGTTCATGCGTTTGTCATTCGTATTTGTCAGAATAATTATAAACGATGTATGTATGTATATGTATACATTGTTCTTGCATGTTGTGGGATTTTAATTTTTCCTGCATTTTTTTCAGTACGTCCGCTTTCACAATTTGTGATCTGAAGCTACATAGTCCTTCAAGGGAAACATGTTTTACATCGAAATATTTGATCTGGGTTTTCTATGTTTAGGCCTAGTAATACTTCATTCAGTATAAAAAGCATGTGTTTGTGTGTGTGTTTGTTTACTTACGAGTGTACAGCAGATTTTATACAAGTGAGATATAGTTTGTCGAGGACAAACTGGGAAGAACACTGTATTCAAACAGGTAGGAACACAGGAATACCACAACATGTTAAAACAACGTACACATGGAGATACAAAAATCTATATGCAGGGTGTCCCAGCTATCTTGTCCACCCAAAATACCTCTGGAACAATAACAGCTACTGGAAAACGACTTTCACCGGTATCAATGTACGGCTGGGGTCCATGAAATGTACATATTTGGAAACATTCTAAAACGAAAGCAAATGTGGTTTTTAATATAAACTTATTTTTTTTTAAATGGACACCCTATATTTTTTCTTCATCAATCCTTAGCATGACAAATGCGTTGATTGCATCGCAATATTCCAATCATATCCCGAGATATTGCGACGCGAAGTTGACGCTTGAAATACGCGAAACGCGCGGCTAGCGCTCGTCCTGAGACTCAGACGAGAACCCCATGCTGCTCAGGACGTGCGCTAGCCGCGCGTTTCGCGTATTTCGAGCGTCAATTGGTTAATACTTGTTTCATATATCTTGAACCGGACCATAATTATGCGGAATATGTCAGCTTAACGAAAAGTGTGTTTACATGACATTCATATTTTATAGTTATTTAAAATTGTAATATTGTTTTGTTCTGTAAAATACTAATTTATATCAAAATGTCCAAGGAGATGTCATTCAGAAAGTCTATTAATTTCGTTTTAAATGTAGGCTGTCTGTCAGACTTCCGATTCTACTTGATTACTAACCACAGACTTATTGTGGCAGAGTAATTCACACCTTTCGGTGTCGAAATTAGATTTATCCTTGAATGGTGAAGCTCATCCATTTTCATAGTGTTACACGTATACACACTGCTATTACTTTTGAATTTCGTTGAGATATGAATAACAAATTTCACAAATGAATATAGATAATAGAAAGCTAGCCTGAAGGTCAATAGTTTTTTAAATAAATTTATGCAGGATGGATAGGCTGTTATTATTGTTCTGATTACATGCTTTTAATGCGCGAGGTCGTTCCCCATTCGGGGTTCGAATCCCCCCTCGGGCATGGATGTTTGTACTGTCTTTAGTATAAGTTAGTTCTTAAGTAGTTCGTACGTTTAGCGACTGATGACCCCACAGTTAAGTCCCAAAAGCTTAACAAACATTTGAACATTTTTACACGCTTTTATGCAAATTTCTTGTTATCAATGTATTCCTCCCAAATTTAATCTCTCAACAATGTACACACCTAAAGTTTATAATTTTCTACCTCAGCTACAGAATTCCGTTCAAAGTGCAACTTACTAATGGTGTCATGCCATTCACTGTACAGAACTGTATGTACTGTTAAAGATATTTGCACCACATCACTGCTATAATATATATTTATTGTATACAATGGCCATGTTGTTTCCATTACCATTTTCAGGTTATCCGTAATGGTTTGATACAAATTTTGTGTGTTATTGTAATTCGAAAACGACCGAATACGATAATTTCTTTACATAATATTTAGTGTAAATTCTTTACGAATGGTATACTTTCCATCGAATATAGTTACTTATTTTGTTACGCCGCAAGCTTTTCTACAGTTTGTTTGTGCTATAATTTGATGCTATTGTGATTGTTGGTCAACGATAATGTACGGTTACAGCAGTTTATTTAGATCTATATTAACGATACATCTACATCTACATACATACTCCGCAATTCACCGTAAGGTGCGTGGCGGAGGGTACACTGTACCACTACTAGGCATTTCCTTTCCTATTCCACTCCCAAATAGAACGAGGAAAAAAATGCCTATATGCCTCCGTACGAGCCCTAATTTCTCTTATCTTGTCTTTGTGATCTTTACGCGAAATGTAAGTAGGCGGCAGCAAGATCGTACTACACTCAGCTTCAAATTCCGGCCCTCTAAATTTCCTTAACAGAAATTCACGAAAAGAACGTCGTCTTTCTTCCAGCGATCCCCAATTGAGTTGCCGGAGCATTTCCGTGACACTCGCGCATTGGTCGAACCTACCAGTAACAAACCTAGCTGCTCGCCTCTGAACTTCTTCTACATCTTCCTTTAAACTGATCTGCTGCGGGTCCCAAACACTTGAGCAATACTCAAGACGTGGTCGTACAAGCGTTTTATACGCGGTCTCCTTTACAGGTGAAGTACATCTTCCCAAAATTCTCCCAATAAACCTAAGTTGGCTGTCTGCCTTACTCACAACTGTCCTTTCATGTTCGTTCCATTTCATATCGCTCTGCAATGTTACGCCTAGATATTTGAACGACGGGACAGCATCAAGAAGCTCACTACTAATGCTGTATTCGAACATTATGGGATTGTTTTTACTACTCATGCGCATCACCTTACATATTCCTACATTGAGAGCTAGCTGCCAGTCTTCACACCAACTAGAAATTTTGTCTAAGTCATCCTGAATGCTATTACAGTCTGTAATACACCACAGCATCATCGGCAAACAGCCGCAAATTACAACTTACTCTGTCCATCAGATCATTTATATAGATAGAAAATAATAGCGGTCCTATCACACTCCCCTGGGGCACGCCTGACGATACACTCGTCTCTGATGAACACTCGCCGTCGAGAACAACGTACTGCGTTCTATTACTTAGGCAGTCTTCCAGCCAGTCACAAATCTATGTACCTATTCCATAAGCTCGCACAGTAAGCAATCCAAACAGTATATCGTCGGTATAAGTTTTATTAAAATTTTTGTCTCTGTTTGTGATAGTCAACGATACTGTATGGCTAGAGCGGTTTGTTCCGATCAATTCCAACGATATACGTACACATATATCGTTGGTGCAATCTGTATTAAAATTTTATCTCTGGTTATTTTGTTGTTCATCTGGTTCATTTTTGAATATGAGAATGATAGTTTGAGGAATCTTTTATGTTTGAGATCTGTTTGTTCATTTATTACATGATGCGGTTGTTTTTCGGTGTATAGAAGTATTTAAAATTCTTCTAAAGTATCCATTCCTAGTCCTCTTGGTATAATGTGTAATATCTCGACAGCGTTTTAGAGATCGTTTGTTCTGTAGTGTACAGTTATGGTGGAAGATGGGTTGTTATCAGTTTGTCTTACATGTTAACACAATCTAGTTGTAACATTTCTGCCGGTCTGTCCAATATAGTATTTCTCGCAATTTTTACAGTGAATGTTCTTTATACCTGGGTAGGAGTAAATAAGTGGTTTATAAACAGCTGCCGGCCGCGGTGGCCGAGGAGACAGAGGCGCTCCAGTCACGGTCTGCACGGCCACTACGGTCGGGGGTTCGAATCCCCCCTCGGGCATGGATATTTGTGCCGTCCTAGTTCGTAAGTAGTCCATAAGTAGTTTGTAAGTTTAGGGACTGATGACCCCGTAGTTAAGTCCCATAGTCTATACAAACATTTGAACATTTTTATAAACAGCTGATCGTATTTTTGATGTTATATTGTGTTTGGTAAGAGAATGTTATATGATATTTTTAAGTATTTCGTTGAAATAGGTCAGAAAAGTTACCCAGGTAGGTGATATGTACTTCTGTAGTTTTATATGTTTTTGTATTTTCTCTAGTGAGCGTAGATAGATAATGTGTGAATGGTCTTTTTGTTATATAAGTTAACTAGCTTAACCCAGCTTGCGTGTCGGTTGATTGTGATAGATAATGCGCGAAACGTCAGATCGATTTTTTTTAAAAGAATGTATTAAAAGAAATTTCTTTTTTTCTGCTTTATTTATTTATTATTATATTTCCTTATTCGTATGTTTATCCTGACCGAGAAAGAGCTGAAGACATTGTAGCACGCATAGACCAAAGATATGGTCTGTGTCATCACGTTTCGCTGTTTGTAACCTCCTTGCTATAGAGTCGCAAACGTCATCGCTGGTCTTCAGTCCGAATTTCTTTACAATTTGACGATTTTCAACCACCATATCTTCCACCCCCTTATAGCTATCGGCATGGAACTGCTATGGTGTACAACGGGAGACTTCGGACAACAATTACACACTGACCATTCGTTTGCGTTCTGTACTTTTCGCTGCAGAGCGAAATATTAACACACATGCACACACGTAGAATTTTATAGACACCGATAACTTTCCATCGCAATATACTCTACCCTTTTATTATTATCAACCCTCAAGCAACAATGCTGCCAATAAAACCATTTTCAAAGAGTAAATACAATTTTTAAATAGTAATTATTGTACCGCATTTCGCGTTATTTTCTTCAGATTACTAAATATCTATCTGACCGCTATAAAACAACGCCTAAAATCTTCCTCAGGTATAAATTAGTAACTGTACAAATATTTCAGTCTCTGCGTCTTGCCGTTAGGACGCCATAAAACCGTAGACATTTGTAACTGTACAAAATTTTATCTCATTAAGTCTTGTGGTTCAGACGTGATAAACGTAGATCGAACAGACATTCACATTTATAGATATATATGAATATTTGTGTGTTATATACGTTTTGTTGCGTAAATATTGTAGTATCTGAATTTCTTTTAGAGTATGGTTTATCATTCTGTTGATCATACTGTGAAAAAAAAAAAAAAAAAAAAAAAAAAAAAAAAAAAAAAAAAAAAAAGGCGTATGTGTGTCATTTTTGGTGGCAAGAAATTTCATTGATTTCTTAAATATGAGTAATAGTAATACTTAATGGCGTATTCAGGGGGGGAGGTCGGGCTGAAGTCCCCCCCCCCCCCTGTAAAGCAGCCTCCACCATGCACCATGCGAAGTGAGTTTTAGTATGCCTGTGATCTTCGCGCGAGAGCAAACAATGAGGTGACAAACTTTCATCGCAAGCCGATGGAAGGTATGCCGTGTATGAAATACGAACCGAAAGACAAACAAACATTAATTCTTTAAATTACAGCTTTGACGTACTCAAACACTCAGTTTTTCTGGAAATGTGCACCGGTGACGTCACTGGCGGCGGAGTGGCTATACAAGCACGGGAGCGTCCGCGAAATGACAGTGATCCACTTGACAATGACAGAGGAGATCTCTGTTGAAGGCTCGTGGACAGTAAACCACATGACGAGACTTGTAACGCGGGAAGATTTCATTAATGGACTAGGTTAATTCCCGCTGCTTCGCACGCGTAGACTGGATGGTTTGCATTGGTTGTTTCTACTTCTAAATATAAATGTTCATAGATTTAGCTTTAAACATGCTTTCCTAATGAAGTATTTCGATACAACTTACCACCCCCCCCCCCTATTGCACCATTGATGGTAGAATTCAAATTTCTAGTATCAAAATAGTCTTAGTAGCATCCATAAAACATTTTTCCCTTACTTCACTAGCTTAATAGTTGAAATTCCAAAGATCTCGAAATGCGTATTGTGAAAATTCCAATCAGAAATCTAAATCAAAAGTTTCGTATTTTTGATTCAAAATTGCCTTAATAGCAAAGTATTTTCAAAAAAACCTTTGAGCCCCTATTTCACCCCTTGAGAGCTGGGAATATCGAAAAAATCGCTGTTGCCTACAGTGTAACATAATCTACAAATTTCAAGTTTATATCGACTGTAGATACACTTTTCAACGCCATTTTCTGTCTTTCAAAAACGGATCGAGAACACGAAATTTCTTTCTTACGCTTTGGCATCATTCTTGTCAGTTTTACTTTTCAAACTGCAATATGAACTTATTTTTCTTTACTCGAACAAATGTTGCAGAAAAACAACTTAATGTGCATCACGTTTCACTGTATAAATAATAATCTCTTTGCTATTACAGTGTCAAAAACCATCGCTGGTCTTCAGTCCGAATTTAATATAAGCTGACGACTGTAAACCACTATATCTTCAACTCTCTTGTAGTTATCGAGACGGAACTGCTATGGTGTACAACGGGAGACTTCGTACTGCAACAACACAGAGAGATAGTTCGTCCCATTTTTTAGTTTTTGCTGAAGAGCAAAATATTGGAGAATTTTATACTAGACGGTGACTTTCAATTACCCGTTATCAATTCTCTACCATAAGATTGCACAATGATCAAACAGTACTCGTTTGCGATGTGTAGTTTTGGCTGTAGAGAGAAATGTAGACTGAAACTTTTATGTACGAGGCGCGTCCAGAAAGTAAGTTCCTTTGGTAATAAAATGAAATTGTACACAGATACAGGAGAAATTTTTATTGCACAAAATTCTATAACTCTTAATCTACTCTTCCACATAACTGCCGAAATTTTGCAGGCATTTGTCATAGCGTGGGACCAGGTTTTGTATACTTTCTTCATAGAAATCTGCCGCCTGTGTCTTCAACCAGTAGGAAACAGTTTCTTTCGGCTCGTCGTCATGGGTGTAGTGTTGACCACCAAGGAAAGACTTGAGATGTCCTGGATCTTGTTATAAATCGAGTGAACCAGTTCTTCTGTAACCAAAGGTGGTCGCCCACTTCGTTCTTCATCGTGCACATCACTACGCCCGCCATTGAACTATCGGACTCATCTTCTCACCATCGACTTATTTAGTCCGTAAACATCGCAAACAATTGCCGATAAATTTCACTTGGTTTCACTTTCCTCGCATTCAGAAAACAATTTTCAAATGTTTGTTAAGCTTATGGGACTTAACTACGGGGTTATCAGTCCCTAAACTTACAAACTACTTATCAATTAGCTTATCCGAAGGACGGCACAAATATCCATGCCCGAGGGGGGATTCGAACCCCCGACCGTAGTGGCCGTGCAGACCGTGAGTGAAGCGCCTCAGTCCCCTCGGCCACCGCGGCCGGTTCGCATTCAGAAACCGAATCACCGACCTCCTTTCACAGGCGGCGTGATTTTCAATCAACTCCGATATTTCAAACAAGCACAACAAGGCGTACGTAACTGACAGCGATCTCCAAATGGCGCACGTTCTTCTCCTTGATACACATCGTCTACAGCGCATGTGCGGAACTGCAATCGCAGCGCTGCAGCGGAGATAAACTGAAACGGAACTTACTTTCTGGACGCGCCTCGTATATTAACATATCGCCGGGAAAACATGCACTCATACAAAATGTGGAATTATTCTTTTTGAAACTTACTGGCAGATTAAAATAGTATGCCGGACCCGGGACTGGAAGCTGGGATCTTTGCCTTTCTCCGCCAGGCGCTCTACCGACTGAGCTATCCCGGCACGACTCACGATGCCACCTCACAACTTTTGACTGTACCTGGCCTCCTACTTTCCAGGCTTTACAGAAGTTCTCCTGCGAACCTTACACTTGCTCGCGAAAGATAAAGGTCCCTGGCTCGAGTCCCGGTTCCGGCACACAATTTTAATCTCCAACGAAGTTTCAAAATAGCGCACACACCGCTACAGACTGAAAGTTTTATTCTATTAATTTTATTAATTAATTTTCTTGTAACATAAGAATTTCTTTAACGCTTTCAAGCCGGTGCCCACGTCTGGGTAATGCTTGAATTCCGGGTTTATTTCCGCCTCCACTTCAGTAAAATTGCTTTGTATTTTTATTGGTTGTAATTCATTCACTTCAATACATTATTTCCGCTGTACCGTGATCTTGTCAGGTTTTTTTGCATAAAAATTTTTGTATGTACAGTTGCTTATACTAGCTCGCTACTAATGTCATATGCAAGCGCGGCTCGTGGTTTTCATACTAGGGAAGGCTCTGACATTTACCGATCGGAACAAACCTAGACCACGACTACGTATCAGTCTGTAACCACGACGATTTCCAGAAAGGAGGGGGCGGGGGACAATGTCATATTTTACCTGAAACTTTACGTACTACACCTTCTGCCTGTTCAGAAGCAATTAAAGGCTAAAACCAACAAAAAGCCCTCCGATAGCTTTTATCTACTGATATAACGTCTCAAGACTTTATTGCAATAAACAGCACTAAATGACACCGTTTGCAGGAATCTTTAAAGTGGTGTGGATAAACTACGCTGCTTGCATAACGTTATGATAATTTCAGTTGTAAACATGAGGTGTATGATATGATTGTGAGTAACAGTGAATAAAGTGCGCGTTTTGAAACACTTCTCTCATTCTTATCCGAACTCCATTGTTGCGGCCACTCATAACAGGAGCACCGTCGTGACACTGAGCTATCAGTTTTTCCGGTTTTTGATGTATATTCATTTTATCCAGCTCGCAGAGAATTGCTGCAGTTACATTCTCTGCAGTGTGGCTTTTCGCTCGTACAAAGGAAATAAATCTTTCATTTATTTTCCCCAGTAATTCATAGCGAATTATGAAGACCAATTGCAGTCAGTCGTTTCGTCAACTTCGATTGCGAGGTAATTTGTCTGCGACAGTTCAATCCTTATGAGATTGAGTCCATTGAGGCATACTTCATAAATCAATTCTAGCGGATCATTTTGAAGTAAAAGTCACTAAAACGTAGCCACAATAGACGCACAAAAGACGAAACTAATAACACACGTTAACAGCAAACTAAAATCAGCGAGAACGGAGTCGAAAGTGACGGGACATATTTCGCGCGCTTTTTTCTTAAATCATTCCCAACTCTCTCGCTAGGTGGTGACACTTTACGGTACCGCATTGTAGTGCACTCTAGTGAGAAATTTGCGAACTTATTCTAACACCGGATACAACAGCCAATATCTGAAACAAGAAGTTATCTAAAACTCTATTAAAACAGTAAAACTAATGAGAGGTAAACATAATAGACATATACATAATAGACATATACATAATAGACATATACAGAGACAAGAGATTCCATAGTGGAGTTTCAGCCACTCTTTATTCTCTTTTGTAGTAAGCAGAAGAACGTGAAAGTAGTGTGGAGGTTGGTAGGACACTCTTAGGCTACAAGCTCGGAGCCTTCGAGACGGCCATAAAAGCAATACACCAACGAACCCCCACTCCCAACCCTCCACTACATGCAGCTAAACGACACCTCAAGGCGCAGCCCTACGGCTACTACTCGATTGAAAAACATCGTTCAATATCAACAGTTCCAAAAACATTCATCTTCATTCTTTAAATCCGTGTGACGGAAAAATGATAAATGAATTCTGATGATTATAATTCTGTAATCTGTTGTTGATACATATATTTCAAATAATTTTTTGGGGGCGGCTCCGCCACAAAGTCTTTAATTACGAGCCGCGCCTGGTCATTTGTAAGGACATGTACTTCTGCATACTTCTGACGATCTTCTGTCATATTTTCTTCTACTTGGAGCTTTCATTTAATGTTAGAATACAATATTGTAAAAAAATTGTGTAATCTTTTACAAATGTAAGCTATTAAATAGGTCAGAAATTATGTAACATTACAAGTTAGTACAGTAGAACCTCTCAAACTCAACACAATGTGGACTTAAAGGTTGTCGAGTTTTGAGGTTGTCGAGTTTCAGGGAACTTAAATAAAAATAAGTAGGGGTTGAATAAAAACGCTTATTTAGAGTATTAAAATTGTACATTTGTTGATTTATTATATACAATTATATATTTATATCAACATTTATAACTTATAATCAAAAAATCAAATAAAATGTAGGCAAAAGGCTTAGTAGAATCTGAAAATACAGTGTTCATTACAATTATTACTGAAGTTGTTTATGTTGCTTACAAAAAGTTCATCACAGTTAGTTATGGGAAGTTTTCTGAACACTAGAAGAAAAGTGTAAAAGAAAACTTACTGAAGTCGTTTGAAAAACCCTGTGACTGAAGACTGCTTTTCTGTCTCCACACGGCGTCTTGCAGCTTGATCACGGAGTCGCCTGAGGAGCAGAATCTCCATTCAAGTCGCATTGTGCTGCTCTAAGTACTGCAATGTCCCTTCAATAAATTTCACAGCCTCACTGTGGCTAACTTGTCTTTCTTGTCCTCTTCTTCTTCCGAGTCGTCCTCTTCCAAGTCACGCCCTTTGACAGCTGCAACGATTTCATCTTCTCCTAATGGTTTTGATGCTCCGTCGAGATCCATCCATTCATTGACATCATTGCTTGAAGACTATTCACACCCTGGGATTTTTCTGATGATTTCAGAATTGATTCCATCGACACGTGGCAAATCATTGCCTGCGTGATCTAGAAGTTTCATCCAACAACGAATGACGGTTATGGTCTCAAGCTCGATCCAAGATTGACATCTAATAAATAGATCGTTTTTAGTTTAGTCGTTGGCTCCTCACCCGATTCCAAGGACATCACCAAAGATGACAGAATCTTACGTCTCTTTAACGCTGCCAAAGCTCCTTGGTCCATCTGTTGACAGAGAGACGTGACGTTCGGTGGTAAATACATTGCTTTAATGTCTTTGTCCTGTAAATATTGCACATCAGGGTGAATCGCAGTATTATCGAGAATCAGTAGAGCTTTCCTGGGAAGATTTCTTTTCTTCAGAAACTTCTCAACCTCTGGGACGAAGTGTTGAAAAAAACCTCTCTTTAAAAATTGCTTCGCTCATCCACACAATAACCTAGTCTAGCGCTCTCGGGCGGCCTATGTACTGATGGAAAGCTTTACGTTATGGGCGGTGTAAAAAAAAAAATATTAATTCACCAGCCCTGTCGAGTTTTACGGAATGTCGAGTTTTCTGGAATCGAGTTTGAGAGGTTCTACTGTACTGCCCGCATGAGTAGTGGCCCGTATGTAGTTCGCCCGAGTGCACGTTTACGTGACTACGTGTTTAGTGCCTGGTAGCCAGTTCCTTCATGGCCTTCACACCATGCTGGTGTAATTTGTATTCTATTTTATGGCCATAATGCTAATTTTTATTGTAATAGACTTCAGCAATCCTGCTCGTAATACCGGGTGATAAATCATCGACATAATGTAGGTAGAGAGGTAAAAATTGACAGACATGCTTGGAATGACATGGGGAAATCTATATCTATAAATGTGAATGTCTGTACGGTGTATGACATAAAGAGCAACAAATTTGTACAGATACTAATGTCTACCCGGGACGGCTTTAGGCAAGGTTTTATGGCGATCGGATGGGTATTTATCTATTTATATTAATGTGAATGTATGTTCTGTGTACGCTTATCACGTCCGAACGACAAGATGCAAATATTTGTACAGTTACTGATTTATACCTGAGGAAGGTTTTTGGCACGGTTTTATAGCGATCTGATACATATTTAGTAATCAGATAGATATTTAGTAATCTGAAGAATATAACACGAAATGCGGAACAATAATTACTCTTCGAAAATTACATTTACTCTTTGAAAATGGTTTTATTGCTTGCATTGTTGCTTGAGGGTTGATAATGACAAAAGGGCGGAGTATATTGCGATGGAAAGTAATCGGTGTATATAAAATTCTACAGTGTATGTTAATATTTCGCTCTGCAGCGATAACTACAGAACTCAAACAAATGGTCTGTGTGTAACTGTTGTCCGCTATCTCCCGATAGCTATAAGGGGGTGGAAGATATGGTGGTTGAAATTCGTCAAATTATAAAAAAATTCGGACTGAAGGCCAGCGATGACGTTTGCGACTGTACAGCTAGGGGGTTACATACAGCGAAATGTGATGCCACAGGCCATATCTTTGGTCTATTCGTGCTACAATGTCTCTGTAATGATAACCATATGAAAATGTTCAAATGTTTGTATAGTTTATGGTTCTTAACTATGGGTCAGCAGTCCCTAAACTTACAAACTATTTATGAACTACTTACGAACTAGGACGGCACAAATATCCGTGCCCGAGGGGGGATTCGAACCCCCGACCGTAGTGGCCGTGCAGACCGTGACTGGAGCGCCTCAGTCTCCTCGGCCACCGCAGCCGTCATAAGCATATGAATAAGGAAATATAAGAATAAATAAATTAAGCAGTAAAAAAGAAATTTATTTTAATACAAATAACGTAGTTTACTAGAATGCCCTAAATTGAAATTAAAATTAATTTGGACATTACTCTCACCATACGCGTTGAGATATCGCAACACAGCCTATAAGGAATAATGTATGTATTATTTATAGTGAATCATTAAGCACTTCACATAATTTTTTTATCTGAATGTTGATTAAAAATGTTTGTTTCTAAAGAAGGTATTATATTTCATTTCATCTTTCAAAACCAGTCTCATAGCACATTACTGAAAGATAGCTTATCTATCATAATCAGCCAACACGCGAGCGGAGCCGCTGGTTTAAGCTAGTAAATAAATAAAACAAAGTAAAAAATTCAAAATTTGTCCGACAGATGGCGCTACACCTGATCAGAAAAACAATAATTAGCATAAAAAATTAAAACAAAGCAAAGGTGATCTTCTTTACAGGAAATGCTCAATATGTTCACCATCATTACTCAACAATAGCTGTAGTCGAGGAATAATGTTGTGAACAGCACTGTAAAGCATGTCCGAAGTTATGGTGAGCCTTTGGCGTCGGATGTTGTGTTTCAGCATCCCTAGAGATGTCGGTCGATCACGATACACTTGCGAATTCAGGTAACCACAAAGCCAATAATCGCACGGACTGAGGTCTGGGGACCTGGGAGGCCAAGCATGATGAAAGTGGCGGCTGAGCACACGATCATCACCAAACGACGCGCGCAAGAGATCTTTCACGCGTCTAGCAATATGGGGTGGAGCGCCATCCTGAATAAAAACCGTACGTTCCAGCAGGTGTTTATCAGCCAGGCTGGGGATGATGCGATTCTGTAACATATCGGAGTGACTTTCACCCGTTACGGTAGCAGTTACAAAACCAGAATCACGCAGTTCCTCGAAGAAAAAAGGCCCGATAACGGTAGATGTGATTCTAATGAAACCCCATGTCATTCCGAAAATGTGTGTCAATTTCTGCCTCTCTATCTACATTATTCCGTGATTTATTAAGTTTTCCATTTTATACTGACTTTTTGATCATCCAGTATTCTTGACGTCATGTGTTTTATGTAAGTACTAGTGATTTTTCTGTTTTGCCTGTGTAAAACTTTTTGCTTATGTAAGATATTTATTCTGTTATCGTGTCTTTTCTACTGTGCCCGCAGCATATACAAGGTCAATGTGATATTATCATAATATAGAAATCCAAGTTTGCTGCTAACAATATTTATTCAGCTTGTGCAAATTTATTCCACTACAAGCTTGTTTCGGCTTATGCCATTTTCAAGTGGAACTGACGATGTATAATAAAATAATTACCTACGTTTACAATATACAATTTTGTATATAAAATTTAAAAAAAATTTTCATTACAAATTCACTTACGTTTAAGTTGGATTGACGTGCATAAAGCATATTAGAGTTAGTGTCTTTTTGCGACAAGATGGTATAGCCACGTTTTATCTCGTCAATTTCTATATTTGACAGATATAGACACTGTTTACCCTAGCGTTTACAAAATTTCGTGTAATAATTACACTAAATTTTATATTGGGCAAACAGGAAGAAACTTTAAAATTCAATTTAAGGAACACACAGGACACTGTGAAAGCAACCAGTCGAACTTTTACTTACACCTAAAAAGCCAAAATCACATAGCTGAAAACATCGAAATTGTTTTAAAAATTCTACACACAGTTCTTAAAGGCCATATTCTAAATATTCTGGAATAACTAGAAATTTTCACACACACGAAAAAATACCCACTTCATATTCTCAACGAATAAAGAGGTTTAAAAGATAAAAATTATTTAGAGAACTTTATTGTAATTTTGGAAAAGGAATACGGATCAAAATTCATACAAGAAAAAGAAACGATGTTTTTCTCTGCTGTTATATTATCCAAGGAGTCCCCTTTAAACATCAACAACAACAACAAAAAAGACGAGCACACCCTCTGACTAGCACTGTAAACATAAAGCATCAAAGGAGTAAACAGTGTCTATATCTGTCAAATAAATAAATTAACGAAATAAAACGTGACTATTCCATCTTGTCACAAAAAGACACTAACTCTAATATGCTTTATGGACGTCAATCCAACTTCAACGTAAGTGAATTTGTAATGAAAAATTTTTAAAATTTTTTTGTACAAAATTGTGTATTGTAATTGAAGGTAATTATTTTATTATACATCGCCAGGTCCGCTTGAAAATGGCATAAGCCGAAACAAGCTTGTAGTGGAATAAATTTGCACAAGCTGAATAAATATTGTTAGCAGCAAACTTGGATTTCTATATTACGATATTCTGTTATCATTTTTAATCAAATGTTTGTATAGCTTATGGGACTTAACTGCGGGGTCATCAGTCCCTAAACTTACAAACTACTTACTAAGGACGGCACAAATATCCATGCCCTAGGGGGGGATTCGAACCCCCCGACCGTAGTGGCCGAGCAGATCGTGACTGGAGCGCCTCAGTCCCCTCGGCAACCGGGGCCGGCTATCATTTTTACGTAACTATTTTTATTCTTCTTAGGGGCAACGTAACCTAGGTCAAGAACCTAAAAAATACGCAATTGAAACTTCCTGGCAGATTAAAATTGTGTGCCGGAACCGGGACTCGAACCTGGGACCTTTGCCTTTCGCGGGCAAGCGCACTACAATTTTAATCTGCCAAGAAGTTTCGTATCAGCGCACACTCCGCTGCAGAGTGAGAGTTTCATTCTGGAAACATCCCTTATGCTGTGGCTAAGCCATGTCTCCACCATATCCTTTCTTCCAGGAGTGCTGGTCTTGCATGGTTCGCAGGAGAGCTTCTGTGAAGTTTGGAACGAAGGAGGCGAGGTACTGGCGGAAGTAAAGTTGTGAGGCGGCATCGTGAGTCGTGTCGGGATGGCACAGTCGGTAGTGCGCTTGCCCGCGAAAGGCAAAGATCCTAGGTTCGAGTCCCGGTTCCGGCACACAATTTTAATCTGCTAGGAAGTTTCATATCAGCGCACACTCCGCTGCAGAGTGAAAGTTTCATTCTGAATACGCAATTGGTTCACTGGTAAACAAAATTGTTAAAAAATTAATTCGGTGATACGTCCACGGACCGGAAGTGGTCCACCACTCACGGGTTGGGAACCAGTATTGTGGTGCGAACGTTGGCCTGACGACGCCTCCTCGGTGTTGCAGATGAGTCGACTGTCGGCGTGGCTGCTGGTGCTGGTGGCGGCGGTGCTGGGCGCGATGGCGGAGGGTCCTGTGAACTACCAGGGGGTGCCCCTGCCGCCGCCCTCGGTGGACCCCGGCGCGCCCTACACGCAGTACGTGCCCGCCGACCCCGGCTTCACCTTCCAGACGGGCTACGAGGGCTTCCTGGTGCCCGTGGAGCAGCAGCTGCACACGCTGCTGCCGCCCGGCCCCTGGAACGTCTTCACCAGGGTCTTCCTCCACTTCCTGCCCAAGTTCGGCCTCAAGCTGATCGGCACCGTCGGCCTGTGGCTGCTGGGCTTCGCGCTGGTGGTGCTGCTCGGAGGGGGCTTCACCGTCGCCGTGTGCACCTTCACGCCCTTCTGCACGCTCACCTTCCTGGGCCTGCCCTTCGGCAGGGCGCAGGTGCGAGAGTCGGTGCGGGCCTTCCTCGAGGATGACCGCCTCACGCAGGTGGCCGACTTCGTCGACCGAGCCTTCGAGAAGTACAAGAAGATGAACGCCAAGGCGGGCAAGTCCCTCGGCGAGAAGGCCAACTCCCTCAGCAAGGACGACGCCGACGAGGTGAACTCTGTCAGCAAGAAAGATAGCAAGAGCTCGTGAGGTGCGCGAAACCCCTCCTCCTCTCTCAGTGACCCACCGTATTCACACACGGTACAGTAAATATCGTCGAAGCCCCTCCTCGTAGACCTCTACTGGAGGATATTCTACTCCACTGGTGACACACGACTGTTGACCCAATTTTATATCCCTTCCATTACTACCTCTATTCCACCAGTGACGTACGACAGTATTGACCCAATTCCACCATTTTGTAAACCTCAAGTTAAGGATACTCCATTCCATGGCTCACAAACGACAGCACCAATAAATGTCCATTCCACTATGTTCATCACCATTTCATACACCTTTACTAGAGGATTCTCTAATCCAGTACAGTACAATTATACATCCAGTTCATCATCAAAGCTCCATATACTTCTACTCGAGGATACTCCACTCCAATGGTGACACACCACGGAAATGACTCGATACGTATCCAGTTCCTCATCGCAACTCCATACATCTCTACTTCAAGATGCTCTACTCCACTAGTGACCTAATTCAATCCCCACTCCACCATTTTGTAAACCTCAATTCAAAGATAGCACCAACCAAAATAAATATCTGTTCCACCACATTTCCACCGGCACCATTTCATTAACCGTTACTCAGTGATACATTACTCCATGAGTAATGTGTGACAGCACTGACCTCATTAAATGTCCAGTCCACCATCATACATCGATGTAATAGACATCTACTTGAGCAAATTGAACTCCTCTGGTGACACCATATTCAATGTCAGTCTACCGTTTAATAAACATTTATGTGAGGCTACTCTACTTCACTGGTGACTTACAATAGCATCGATCCAATTAAATATCCAGTGCACCATCACACACGCATTTAATATTCTCGAGGATTTTCAACTCTACTGGTGACGCAACACTGCACCGACCATATTAATTGCCCAGTCTACCATTTCATTAACCTTGACATAGGGATACTCTACTCCACTTGTGATATACGACAGCACCGACTGAAATGTCCACTCCACAATCATAACTGCTTTTCATCCAATTCTGTTCAAGGATACTCTACTCCGTAGGTGACTTATGACAGCACCGCCCCTTACATTTGAGGATACTGTACTCCACTGGTGATATTCCACAACACTGACCCATTTAAACCTCGCAGCAAACATGTTTCCACCTGTCATTACATTATGTAAAGTTCATTACATTCGCTGAAGGACGACATTCGTAACTGTAACACTGTTTCGTGCAGCCTTCCCAAGCACCTTATGAACCAGTGGACACCCCAACGTCTGTGCGGGTACAGAGAGTTGAGGCAGAAGAGATGCCACCCATGATGCAGAGGTACATGCTGCTTGCTGTCTACTTTGGACACCACTGTCAACGAAATCTTGAGAGCTGACTGACGTGGCTGTGATCTCGCACTGTCCCAAACACTACTTCCTTATAAAAATGATCGTTTGACACAGTCGAAAATGTTCATCTTCAAACCTGAATCTGATTGTGTCAAGCAATGACATTTATATTAGATTCATATTTCTGCGATTATCCATTACCATGAGTGATGAAATGTATTGTTATTTCTCATACATGAAAGAAAATGATAGTGCACACACATTCATGAAGATGCTGAATATTTTGAAAACTAAAGAAACTTAATATTAACTCTGAGACCCTTTTAAAACTAAATGATAGATTTAATTAGCTATATGTTCAATATAGTGCAAGAACAAATTCTGTCAATAACATATTTCGATTTGCCCCAACAAATGAAAGATGTTGCTGAACAAACTGTTAAGGGACTGTGTCTTGCTTCTCAGAAAATTAGTATTCTAAAATGATCGTTGTGTGTAATTCGTATCTCATAACTGTTTGTACATAAGAGATTCTTCCAAAATATTTATGTATTTATTTAGTATTTATTTCTATCTGTAAATGTAAAGAAAAAGGACTGCAATAGCCATGTCCAATAAAAGTACTCTTCTTGCACTTGGTATGCGTTATTTATTTTCAAGCAGAATACAGTGTACTTTCTCAAATATTTACAGAAAATGTCGTCTGATTTTTTGTGACCTTGCCAGTCATCCTTACCCAGTAAAGAGGAAAGACATAAAGCTGAAGTAGACATGAGTTGCACGCTAAATTACAATAACTTTATAATTAGTAAAGAGCCACAATGAAGCAGTCTGAGCAATGATTGAGACCTAATAAACACAATAAAAAGAGAGTGTACCACAACCGAGCTTCCTATTTAGATATGATAGTCTGGTATTCGTCCGTTAATTTACTTCCTGCTCGGCTTGAAGCCATTTAAGAAGAAATTCTGGTGAACTCTACACTTTTTCCACTTCAGTGGCTTAAAGGTGTGGTCCAACTGGAAAGTGGTCTTTTTTTTTTTTTTTCAACAGGGAAGGACTAACCTTTTTTAAAAAATGTGCTTGCGCGTTACTTAATTTTGCGGAAAACTTACTGTTTATTAACATCAAAACTTAATTATATTAAGCCAGTGAATGATGGGCTTTAAGTCTTTGGAAATTTGCTTAAACAATTATATAAAAATTTAATTAACCAGAAATATTATTAAACGAAGGCCCGAAGAGCTACCTTTAAGCTACAGGCAGGCACCCTATCACAGTTCTAACAGAAGGCGTGAAATTTACTTTAATAACCAAATAAAAATACTTAAACACAGTTCACACTCAGTTAATGGGGGTATATAACAAATAACCTTTAACTTTACACATCACGAACCTTCGCTTCAATGAAACACCACAAATGAAAATAAAATGTCAACTGAAAATTACCAAAAGATTGCAAAACTGTAAAACAATGACAAAGTCAATAACCATCTGCTTTGAGTTTCAAGTGCATAACCTTGCCAGGCAGTCAGTGAGACGACTCTAATTACGAGATCTAATGGAATGATAAACATAATTGTAATCTTCTCGGGTCTGCAGCCGGATACTAAAGTCAACTGGACACAATATTTCAGCGGCGCAAGTGCCCGCCATCCTCAGGTGAGCTTGCTGATAGACAATCTAGCCGGAACTGAGTTACGAGTGTTCTTTTTTTTTTTTCCTTTATTGTTGTTTTAAAGCCAGCCGTAGAAACAGCTGGCAGGCTGGCAGCAGCTGCGGTGGCTGCTCTTCAGCCATGTGATATACAAACATTTGACAAAGAAGAGATAAAATATAAAAAAGATGAACAAAATTGCGGAAATTAAAAACATTGACAGACAGAGTTTTCGACAGACTAAAACGGACATGTATAAATGGGACAAAACACATGGCAGAGAACAAAAAAGAGACGAGTAGTGATAAAACACACACACAGTCAGTAAAAACAACCGGCCACGGTGACAAGTTTAAAAGTACATTGCGGAGACACGAAGTTCACACATGGAGACAGCGGACGGCGTACAGAATAAAACATGGGGACGGCGATTATGGAGGCACTGAGTACAACACACGACACTGGAGACACTTGCACTGAACACGTAGATAAAAAGTCGAGACGCCCCCGCAGGGAGTGGGGAGGGGATGGAGGGGGGAGGTGGGGCAGGGACGGGGGAAGTGCGGGGGAGGGGAAGAAGGGGAGGGAAGAGAGCGTAAGGAGGGAAGGAGTGACGAGACTCTGGGCATGGGAGAGGGGTAGCCAAGCGGGCGGGAAGGAAAAGGGACGGGAGAGAGGGGCGGGGCGCTGATGCTACGGGGAAGGGATCAGAGTTGGTAGGAGGGGTAGATATCGGGCCGAAGTTCGGTATCCGGTAGAGGAAGGGTGCGGAAATTGCCTTGGGAGAGGATACGGAGCGTATGGAGGTGAAGGCCGGGAGGGACGGTTTGGCGGAGGCGTGGCAGAGGCCCGGGATTTGTAAGAATAGGGTAGACCAGAGGGTTTTGGGACTCTATTTTGCGGGTTTTTTTTTTCTTTTTTGTAAATATTCAAATGTTTGTTAAGCTTATGGGACTTAACTGCGGGGTCATCAGTCCCTAAACTTACAAACTACCTATGAACAACCTTATACTAAAGACAACACAAACATCCATGCCCGAGGGAGGAATCGAACCCCCGACGGGCAACGGCCTCGCGCATCGGAGCATAGCGCCTCAATGCGCTCGGCCACTCCTCTGCGTTACGAGTGCAATCGGCGGCTCCTTTATACATCGAGGAAGGCCCATAGCGCGTGCGCAAGAAGTGACAGTGACTGCCCTCTGGCGCACAAGACATACAGCGCTCCGGTGGTAGAATCCGGCGAAATCGATAATCGATGATAAAGAAAGTAGTAAAGATACAGGCCAAGATAAAGGTCTTCGGCGTCGAATAAAAATTTAGAAACAGTTGATGAAGACGTGATGTAGTAAGCCGTACATTATTGGTTGAAGAACTATCATTTTGGTACCTCAGCTTCGTTCTAGTTGGCACAGGAAACTCTTCTAGCAACTGTGCCAGATGCTGAGTTTGTTTCTGCCTTTAGTGTTTATGACAACAGGGCAGTCAACCCGTTTGTAGTTGCCGTCACCTGCGGATTGGGTAAAATCAGTGTGTTTCTGTAATTCCAAAATATCTTTTTTTTTATTTTTATTTATTTTTTTATCTTATGGGACTTAACTACGGGGTCATCAGTCCCTAAACTTACGAACTACTTATGATCTACTTACGAACTAGAACGGCACAAATATCCATGCGCGAGGGGGGATTCGAACCCCCGACCGTAGTGGCCTTGCAGATCGTGACTGGAGCACCTTAGTCCCCTCGGCCACCGCGGCCGGCCCAAAATATTTTGATTGATTGATTGATTTTGTCAGGGAAGCCAAAACAGTCTTGGTCCAACCCGCCACTGCCCGCACCGAAACTAAGTTTATTGTGCGGTATCGCTCCCTGTATATCTAGTAAAGCCAACCAATGCCCTTGAACAGTGCACGGAGTCCCTTTACCAGTCGTTTATTAGACACAATTTCTTCGGGTCTGCTTGTCCCAAATGTTCTGTGCCTTTTGTTCTCCATTGCAATGCATTCGAAGATTAGATGTGATGCAGTTTCATCACCATCATCACGGATCCTACATTTAGTGTCCTCTTCTGTTATTCCCATTGTTTGTAGGTATTTTTTTGAAATTCCCAGCCGGCCGCGGTGGCCGAGGGGACTGAGCCGCTCCAGTCACGGTCTGCACGGCCACTACGGTCGGGAGTTCGAATCCCCCCTCGGGCATGGATATTTGTGCCGTCCTAGTTCGTAGGTAGTTCATAAGTAATTTGTAAGTTCAGTAAGTTTAGGGACTGATGACCCCGTAGTTAAGTCCCATAGACTATACAAACATTTGAACATTTTGAAATTCCCATGGCCTGTCAGCAATCCAACCATGAGTCTAATCTCTCTCCTGTTCAGGCCCAGCATTGCAGAGCTTCTCTAAAAACATGGCTTTGGCATCATTACCTTGCCATGTTTTTGTTGATAGACTTTGGTCCAATATTCCACGTGCTGTCTTCTGAACCACTTAAATAGCTCCAATTTGATCATTGCCTCGGTGATTGTCAGGACAGGTTCCAGTCCAATAAATTGAGTCTCTGCCTCCATCCTGGCTAATCTGTCGGCATGAAAACATTTTTATGTTTATTGGACTTTTTACGTTAAGTGCTCAAATTTTGTGGTCAACAATTTAAAATATGAAGGCACGAATGAGTTTTCAATTCAGTGATATTTATTGCCAGAAAAAATTGAAAAAGAATTACAGTACTGTTTTATACAATCAAACATGTTATTAATGTAGGTATGAACACCACAGTGCTTTACTAGGCACGGTCCTGTTTGGAGGTGGTATGCCGTTGCCTTCCTCCGACCTTGGAACTGACTTACCCAGCCAGTTATAGGGGGACCTACAGTTTAACGTGGGTTCTGAACCACGGCGCTACTCGGTATTGCCGCGAGAGACACACGTTCCTGCTGGATAGACGTACTTTCCATTCGCGACCTTCAGCACAGTTGCTCGCGTATCACAGAACATTGTCTTCTTCAGTGTGCGGCGGTAATTATCCGATAATACAGAAAAAGAGGCTAAATCAACAAGTGCCCTGACAGGTTGGCCGTCGATTATGACGTCGATGAGATTTCTCGAAATCTTGGCGACTGTCGTCCATGGAGACCACGAACACCAACTGCCGGCGTGGCGCAGGGGATAGCGTCACGGACTACGGAGCAGAAGGTTGCCGGTTCAATCCCGCTCACTGGCAAAAATTTATTTCTTTGTAATTTACAATTCCAGAAGGTTCTACGTCTTTTTATTTTTTTTATTTTTTTTTCCTTTAAACTAACGGACGAAACTGCATGGTCATCAGTCCGTAGCTTACAAACTACTTACACCTAGGTAAACTAACCTAAGGACAAACACACACACCCATGCCCTAGGGAGGACTCGAACCTCTACGGCGAGTAACCGCGCGCTCCGCAGCGAGACGCTTTAGACCGCTCGGCTACTCCTCCGCGGCCGTCTTTCTTATGTTCACTTGTAATTTCTACTTGTTTCTTATGTTAACTGTTCTTCTAATTTCTGGTAAATTCTGTCTGTGTATAAATAGCAGAGCACTCTGCCTGAGAGGCAGTCAGTGCTGCGTGTATGTTGAGTTCGTAATAAACGTGCTTTCAGTATAAATGCTGTGTTTAGTTGCCTTCAAACTCAAGCCTACTTCCCTTGCAACGTGACAATATTTTTCACATGAGAGATACTGCCAGAGGGGAAAGAAGTGGAAAGTGACAGATAAAAATCCTGGGACTTGGCTGGGAAAACCCGTGACATTTGGGTTCATAGTCTGGCACTCTACCACTGTGCGACCGAGCCGCAAAAAGTATTTTATTATCTTCTTAAAAATATTTGTTAAAATATTAACAAAACATTTGAAATTAAGAATAATAACAATAAGTATGAGTCCAGTATACTATGTATCGTTCATAGTGGACAACGGTGTGATAAACTTTGAAGCAGGGACAGATACACAACACGACATTACAATTGGGGCCCTCATATCAGGAGTCGTTTTTCCCATTGTTCCCTGTTGAATATTTCTTGACTTTCCGCAATTTTCCAACTCAACTACGTATAATTCGAATCGTAATCAGACAGCCCTATTACACCATCTAAAAACTTGTCATGGTCGTCATAAATCATTTTCTCCACTCGTTTGTCCTATTCACTGAAGATAACGAACAGAAAATCAACAAGAAAACATTCAAAACGAATGAAACTGAGATGATGCCAGCGTCAGACAATGTCTACGAAGTAAGCTACAATAACAGAGCCTTTGACAGGCGCTCACGATTAAGTCTACAGAGGCTGCAGACCACTCAGACTTAGCAGGAATCGTAACTATACGTGTGACGCCACAGAGAAACACTATAACTGCCGAGACGTAACATTACGTCGGCCGCACAATTCCGTATACGTCGGCCGCACGCTAAGTGTTAAATCTCTTTCCCAGATATTACTTTCGTTTTGGAAATGCTGATTTTCATACAGTAACCCTTACTTCTCTGACCCAGCTCTACAATGTTACATTACAACCTATCAATCGAAAATTCCGTCACTAGTCGTCCGCATACACGAGACTGCTTATCTTGTTTTCTCCTATTTTAATCCCACCCTATCATTCAATCGTTTTCAACATATGATCCATAAATAATCTGAACAACAGTAGCGATATCTTTCAGCCTTGTCTTACCCCTGAAACTAATCTAAGCCGTGATCTGAATTTCCCGTCAGTAATCTACGTAAGGGCCCAGGGACACAGTCATACCGAGCGAGGTGGCGAAGTGGTAACACACTGGACTTGTATTCGGGAGGACGGGGTTCAAATCCACGTCCAGCAATCCAGATTTAGGTTTTTCGTGATTTCCCTAAATCACTCTAGGAAAATGCCGGGATGGTTCCTTTCAAAGGGCACGGCCGATTTCCTTTCCTAAAAGGTAAAGCAGTCAACAATCCGAAGATTGGTTTGAACACCACAGTGCTTTACTAGGCATGGTCCTGTTTGGAGGTGGTATGCCGTTGCCTTCCTCCGACCTTGGAACTGACTTACCCAGCCAGTTATAGGGGGACCTACAGTTTAACGGGGAATCCGAACCACGGTGCTACTCGGTATTTTTCACATGAGCAATACTGCCAGAGGTGATAGAAGTGGAAATTGACAGATAAAAATCTTAGTAGCTGGCGGGGATCGAAGCCGCGATCTTTGGATCTGTAGTCTGGCACTCTACCACTGTGCAACCGAGGCGCACTTCCTTTCCTATCCTCACCCAAACACTCCGAGCGTAAGCTCCGTCTCTAATGCCCAAGCTGTCGACGGGACGTTAAACCCTAAGCTTCCTTCGTTCCTTCCACAGTCATAAGCCTTTTCTACGTCTATAAAAAATAAATACAATTCCCTGTTCCACTATCTACCGTAAGCTAAAGTTCTGGCCCCGACAGCCTCCAAGAGGCCTATATCCACACTGATTTTCATGCAAGCTGGCTTCCACTAATACCAGCACTCTCCTTTCAAAAATACCTGAGACGATTTTACCCACAACGCTGAATAAAGAGATCCTTCTGTAGTTGTTACAACCTATTATGGTGCTACGCTTGACAATATACTACTTTCGTCCAGGCAGACGGTACCTGCATGACTCACTCTCTATTTCTGTTTGTTAAGCTTATGGGACTTAACTACGGGGTCATCAGTCCCTAAACTTACAAACTACTTACCAACTACCTTATACTAAGGACGGCAGCAGTATCCATGCCCGAGGGGGGATTCGAACCCCCGACCGTAGTGCCCGTGCAGACCGTGACTGGAGCGCCTCAGTCCCCTCGGCCACCGCGGCCGGCTACTATTCTCTCTACTTCCTAAAATGCGATCTTGTTTCCATAATCACTGCTATTACATTGTACATAGAAATCTGAAACATTACTGAACATTTCACCTGAATTGCGCATCTTTTCCTGCGCAAGGCATCAGTAGCAGTTTTCCTGTTGTTGTTGTGGTGGTCTTCATTCGTCTGAATGGTTTAATGCAGCTCTCCCCGCTAACCTGTCCTAAGGCCTCCGCACAGAAGAAAGGATCATTGCCCGTCATCGGCATATTATGTAAGTTATATACATGTGGAGTCTATTCTTTCGGCAATGAACCTTTCTTCTGGACGGAGGGACTCCTAGGCTCTTACTCTTACGGGAATCAGTTTACATAACTACGAGTTTGAGTAATAGTGGGATGAGTTAAGTTGAGAATTTGTATCTGACGGGAGGTAACCCGAGCAGGTTCGCTGAACGCTGTGGTATAGTGGTTACCGTAACCGCCAAATAAGCGGATAACCCGAGTTCGAATCCAGGCTGTGTATACAACTTTACCCATTTTGAAGTTGTACATTCCATAAATACGAACAGATAATTACTGCAGGATGAAAGTACATTGTTTGTAGTAAAAAAAGTGTGAAAAGTAGGCCTAAAAGTAGAATGTCTTTGTATTGGTTACTATCTTGGTTTTCAATTTCGTGATTGGAAAAAGGTAGAAAATTAAGGAGATTGTACCTCGATAACTTGAAAGAACCAGAGGTCGTTGACAGTTTCACAAGGAAAGTACTTCGGCTCGAACAAACACATATACATCAAAATCGTACGAGAGGTAATGTTAAGGTCCCTTATTGCACTAGTGATACTCCCGCATCTGCAAAACTAGCCGCGGTGGAGTAGCCGAGCGGTCTAAAGCGTCTCGCTGCGGAGCACGCGGTTGCTCGCCGTGGAGGTTCGAGTCCTCCCTGGGGCATGGGTGTGTGTGTTTGTCCTTAGGTTAGTTTACCTAGGTTTAAGTAGTTTGTAAGCTACGGACTGATGACCACGCAGTTTGGTCCGATAGATCTACAAACATCTGCAAAACTCTGCAGTCGTCCGTTAGAGGCCTCTGCGTGTGCCATGCCGCATTGCACTTTGACATGTCGGTTCGCCAGTAGGGACGGTGCAGTGTGCCTCCGAAGTTGCGTTTTGTGACGTTATTTGTGTGCTGAAGCGTCAGATGGGGCGGCGATTGATAATCAATCCTGCTAATGTATTGCGATTAGTTGAGATGAAGTTACGAAGAACCCTTCTTCGTGAAGATGGTATTAGTGTAGAAGATGAATCATTCGCATGCTTTCTCGTATCTGTAATGGTACAGAAATATGAGCATAAGTTAGATACTGCTGCTACAAACTCATAATAATGATAATAGGGATGATAATGACGAACAACTCGTTGCAAGCGGAAGTGCTACGGTAAGTGCGGGAAGAGGCGGTGGAAGCAGTGGCAGTGAATACCAACAGTCTTTCGGGAAGAAGGTTAAAGGTGCAACTTTCATCACGGCTTTTGATGACAATACGCTAGAGACCGTGTACGACGGTTATTACACAAGTTATAGTTCAGATATCTGCATTACGTATGGCGTCTACAATTACATCTACAGTGCTATCTAGAGCATGATTGCAAAGTTTTGCATAAAAACGACACCCACCAGCACATTGAGATGTACGTAGAGATACTGTAACCAAACGTTCATACAGATATGTTTGTTCGAGCCCAAGTACTTTCCTTGTCAGATGGAGCAGTCGGCATGGACTGACTGTACAGTTGGAAGGTAATGCAGTAGAAGAAGAATGGGTAGCCCTGAGAGATAAATTAGCGAAGGCCGCAAAGGATCGTACAGATATAAGTACAAGGCACAATAGAAATCCTTGGTTAATACAGTGATAGTGAATCAGGTAAAAGGGAGTTCGGACGGCAGCAAAATGAGGTTGACATGAAGTGCAGACTGACTAAGCAGGAGTGGTTAGGAGAGAAATGCAAGACCGTAGGAGAATGTGTAACTAGTGGACAGATAGATAGCAACTAGATGAAAATAAAAGAGACCTTTGGAGACAAGATACGCCGCTGCAGGAATATCAAGAACTCAGATTGAAAACTAGTAGTAAGCAAAGAAGCGAAATCTGAAACTTGGAAAGAATATACTGAGAGCCTATACAAGGGAAATGAAGGCAGAATTGTAAAAAGGGAAGAGGAATTAGATGAAGAGGGGATAGGAGATAAAATTTTGCGCAAATTTGACACAAGACTGAGTCGAAACAAGGCCCTTAGACTGGATTATATTACCTTTTAACTGCTGATATCGTTGGGAAAGCGAGTCACAAAAAACCTGTTCCACCTTGTCTGCAACATGTGCGATATAAGGGAAATAAACTCAGTCTTCAAGAAGAATATAATAACTTCAATTCCAAAGAAAGCATGTGCAGACAGATGTAAAAATTACAGAACTATCAGTTTAATGAGTCATGGTTGCAAAATATTAACACGAATTAAACGAAAGGAAATACTGGTAAAATCCGACCTCGGGAAGAATCAGTTTGAATTTAAAAGGATAGGAAAACGAGAGGTAATACCTTACAACCTATCTTGTGTAGATGGGTTTAGGAAAGACAAACCTACGTTTTACGGATGCAGTGATGGACAATTTTTCGTATTTAGCTCTCTCAGCTGCTTCTCTACACCGGAAATACATAATACTATGCCCTCCATTTCGACGTTAGTACGTTCATCAAATGAAGGTACATTTATGCTGTTCTCCTGCGTGAAAGATTTCTTAAAGATTAAATTTAGAACTTCAGCTTTCCGTTTGCTATCTTCTATTACTGCCCGGAATGATCAACGAGTGACTGGACAGTGGGCTTTGACCCGCTTATTTTACATAGGACCAGAATTTTTTCGGGTTCTGGAAAAGATGGTTTGCTAAGGTATAAATATTTATTTTTTAAATAGTGACTAAGTGCAATGTTGCACTTGTTATTTTGTACCCCAATCTTTTTAACAAGATGACCAGATTATAACATATATGTGACCAGATCCAGATGACGGTGACACAATGCCCCGAAGCCGGTCGTCATTTAATAAATTATTAATGTGCGATCTTGGCTTCTCATTTTGAAAACTATAAATCGATCAGATCGCCTCCAAACCCGACTATGTCAGGTAATCTTAAGATTTAGCCAGCTTTCGGTGCCTAAAACTATCTGAGCACAGTAATTTCCCTTCAGTGCGGTAAATTTGGGAACTTCTTTTTTAATGACATAAACGTTTTCTGGGTGTTGTACCGCGTCATGATGTAAGAAGGCTATTTACTTTAATACCCGACTTTTCGGTCAACGTTACAGTGGCCTTCATCTCGGTATATTGATGTGAGCTGGTTGTTACTATATTTTCAATTAGACATTACGTCGTAATTTTTAAACGGTGGATTTTGGCCGGAAGAATGGAATTTTATAATGATAGGATGCTGAGGTGTAGGGAGTGGGGGTTAGCCGTTGCCTATTGCTTCTTGCATAGCGAGACGTGATTGGTGGTCATCGGCGAATGAGGTGAGGGCGTCCGTTTCTCTCCTGCTGGCAGTTGCTTACTGGTGACGCTCATAATAAAGCCATAATAAAGTTCCCATTCTTCCGCCAGAAATCCACCATAACATCGCTGATTTTAAGAATTATGATGCAATGTCTAATTGAAAGTAAATATAAAGTATAGTAAGAAGCAGCTCACATCAGTATACCCAGATGAAGGTCACTGTAACGTTGGCCGAAACGTCGATTATTAAAGTAATAGCCATCTTACATAATGGCGCGGTACAACAACCAGAAAACTTTTATGTCATCTGACTCTGGCCGCGGAAGCCTACGTAATTATATTTTTTTTAATGCTTTGAAAGTTCAGGGCTAATATTGTAAGAGTTTAATCGTTGTTCTGAATACGGTCTAAATTCGCTGTCTGAGTGTTAATTGGCGTGTTTTGTATAGTGCGTAGTAACTGGTATTGTACAAGTGTTGCTGTCGAAACTTTTCACAATACGGTAATTCATAGATGACTTGCACTAGAGTTGCGCAGTGAACTCCACTGACATTCTAAGCCGGCCGCGGTGGCCGAGGAGACTGAGGCGCTCCAGTCTCGGTCTGCACGGCCACTACGGTCGGGGGTTCGAATCCCCCCTTGGGCATGGATATTTGTGCCGTCCTTAGTATATAAATAGTTTGTAAGTTTAGGGACTGATAACCCCGTAGTTAAGTCCCATAAGCTTAACAAACATTTGAACATTTTAGCATTCTAATTTACCCTTCTTTAAGTTTCTTAATACCAATAGGCGTTTTTCTATTTAAAAATGAGTAAGTTTACACAAAAAGTACAGTATCTGTGTGTCATTAAAGTCTGTTTATTGACTAACAATACTAGCCCCTCACTGCCAGTCCATCCTATGATTTACGCATTTCGCATAAAGATAACAAAGACATAATAAGAGAAATTAAGAAGGTGGAAAGAGTATATAGAGGGGCTCTAGAAAGGAAATGAACTTCGAGACACTATTGTAGGAAGGGAAGAGGATGTAGATGAAGATGAAATAGGAGATACTGTACTGAGAGAGGAATTTGACAGAGCACTGAAAGATCTAAGTCGAAACAAGGCCCCTGGAGTAGATGATATTCCCTCAGAGCTACTGAAGTCTCTGGGAGAACCAGCCATGACAAACCTGTTTCACCTGGTGTGTAAGATGTATGAGACAGGCGAAGTACCCTCAGACTTTAAGAAAAATGTTACAATCCCCATTCCAAAGAAAGCAGGTACAGATAGGTGTGAAAACTACAGAACCATCAGTTTAATAAATCATGGTTGCAAAATATTGACACGAATTATATACAGAAGGATGGAAAAGCTGGTAGAAGCCGACCTCGGGGAAGATCAGTTTGGGTTCAGGAGAAATGTAGGATCTCGGGAGGCAATACTCACTTTACGGCTTATCCTAGAAGATAGATTAAGAAAAGGCAAACCTACATTTCTAGCTTTTGTAGATTTGGAGAAGGCTTTTGACAATGTTGATTGGAATAAACTCTTTCAAGTTCTGAAGGAAGCAGGAGTAAAATATAGGGAGCGTAAGGTTATTTACAACTTGTACAAAAACCAGACAGCGGTTGTCAGAGTTGAAGGGCATGAAAGGGATGCAGTGGTTGGGAAGGGAGTAAGACAGGGTTGTAGCCTTTCTCCATTGTTATTCAATTTGTACATTGAGCAAGCTATAAAGGAAAGCAAGGAGAAATTTGAAGAAGGAATTAAAGTTCAGGGTGAAGAATTAAAAACATTGCGTTTTGCCGACGACATAGTAATTCTGTCAGATACAGCAAACGACGTGGTAGAGCAATTGAATGGAATGGACAGTGTGCTGAAAGGTGCATATAAGATGAACATTAACTAGAGCAAAACTAGGGTAATGGAGTGCAGTGTAAGAAAATCAGGTGATGCTGAAGGAATTAGAGTGGGAAACGAAGCAATAAAGGAGGTAGATGAGTTTTGTTACTTGGGCAGTAAAATAACAAATGATGGTCGCGGTACAGAGGATATAAAATGCAGAATGGCAATGGGTAGAAAAGCGTTTTTGAAAAAGAGAAATTTGTTAACATCGAATATTGATTTAAGCCTAAGGAAGTCGTTTCTGAAGGCATTTGTTGGAGTGTTGGCTTGTATGGGAGTGAGACATGGACGATAAACAGTGCTACAGAAGAATGTTGAAGATTAGGTGGGTGGATTGCGTAACTAATGAGGAGGTACTGAACAAAATTGGGGAGAAAAGAAATTTCTGGTATACCTTGACTAAAAGAAGGGATAGATTGGTAGGACACATACTTAGACATCAAGGAATTGTGAATTTAGCGTTGGAGGGAAGTGTGTGGGGTGCCATCTACGCCAGGGTAGCTGGCGACGACGTAACTGTCGCATAGGAAATTGTCTGCGGTACGGGCTGGAGTCTTTCGTATTTTTCCCTCGCCTCGGTGTATGTCAGTCTGTCCAGGGTCTTAATGTCCATTAGTTTTCGCTCTTTGCGGAGAATGGTACAGTCTGGTGAACAGAGTGGAAGGCGCTGCCCGCAGTTGACACATAGTGGCGGGGGAGTACACGGAGCGTCCGGATGGGATGGACGCCCGCATTCCCTACATGTGGGACGAGATATCCCCCAATTTCCAACATTTGAAGCATCGCATAGGGTATGTAAGGCTTTACGTCACACCGGTAAATCATGACCTTGACCTTTTCGGGTAACGTGTCGCTCTCAAAGGTCAAGATGAAAGCATCGGCGGCAGCCCTACAATCTACATCTACACCTACATACATACTCCGCAATTCACCGTAAGGTGCGTGGCGGAGGGTACACTGTACCACTACTAGGCATTTCCTTTCCTATTCCACTCCCAAATTGAACAAGGAAAAAAAGACTGCCTATATGCCTTCGTACGATCTCTAATTTCTCTTGTCTTTGTGATCTTTACGCGAAATGTAAGTAGGTGGCAGCAACATCGTACTACACTCAGCTTCAAATTCCGGCCCTCTAAATTTACTTAACAGAAATTCACGAAAAGAACGTCGTCTTTCTTCCAGCGATTCCCAATTGAGTTGCCGGAGCATTTCCGTGACACTCGCCCATTGGTCGAACTTACCGGTAACAAATCTAGCTGCTCGCCTCTGAACCGCCTCTATGTCTTCCTTCAAACCGATCTGCTGCGGGTCCCAAATACTTGAGCAATACTCAAGACGTGGTCGTACAAGCGTTTTATACGCGGTCTCCTTTACAGGTGAAGTACATCTTCCCAAAATTCTCCCAATAAACCGAAGTTGGTTGCCTGCCTTACTCAAAACTGTCCTTACATGTTCGTTCCATTTCATATCGCTCTGCAATGTTACGCCTAGATATTTGAACGACGTGACAGCATCAAGAAGCTCAATACTAATGCTGTATTCGAACATTATAGGATTGTTCTTTCTACTCATGCGCATCACCTTACATTTTTCTACATTGAGAGCTAGCTGCCATTCTTAGCACCAACTAGAAATTTTATGTAAGTCATCCTGTAAGCTATTACAGTCAGTTGCAGACGACACCCTCCCATACACCACAGCATCATCAGCAAACAGCCACAAATTACAACTTATTCTGTCCATCAGATCATTTATATAGATAGAAAATAATAGCGGTCCTATCACACTCCCCTGGGGCACGCCTGACGATATACTCGTCTCTGATGAACACTCGCCGTCGAGAACAACGTACTGCGTTCTATTACTTAGGAAGTCTTCCAATCAGTCACAAATCTGTGAACCTATTCCATAAGCTCGTATCTTCGTTAGCAGTCTGCAGTGTGGCACCGCGTCGAACGCCTTCCAGAACTTCACTTTCCTTCAATTTATCTAAGTCCCATCTCCTTATTTTCCTACCTTTCTGCGACTTCCTCTTTCATTCCTCCTGCCCAGTCCATATTCACCTACTATTTTTCCTTCTCTTCCTTTTCCTACTACCGAATTCCAGTCTCACATCACAATTAAGTTTTCCTCTCCCTTAACTGTCTGAATAATTTCCTCTAGTTCCTCATATATTTCTTCGATCTCCTCATCATCGGCAGAGCTAGTTGGCATATAAACCTGTACTACTGTTGTCGGTGTTGGCTTCGTATCTATCTTGACTATGATAACGCGATCACTGTGCTGCTCATAGTAGTTTACCCGCATTCCTATTTTCTTATTCATTATCAGTCCTACTCCTGTGATACCCCCAACTGATTTTGTATTTATAATCCTGCACTCACCTGACCAGAAATCCTGTTCATCCTGCCACCGAACTTCACTAATCCCCACTATATCTAACTTCAACCTATCCATTTCACTTTTTAAATTTTCTAATTTTCCTACTCGATTAAGGGATCTAACATTCCACGCTCCGACCCGTAGAATGCCAGTATTGTCTTTCCTGATGATCACATCCTCCTGAGTAGTCCCCGCCCGGAGATCCGAATGGGGGACTATTTTACCTCCGGAATATTTTACCCGAGAGGATGCCATCATCATATGTTCATACAGTAGAGCTGCATGTCCTCGGGAAAAGTAACGGCTGTAGTTTCCCCTTGCTTTCAGCATTTCTTATTTATTCTCCAATTATTATTTCTTATTTATTCTCCAATAAATGTAACATGATTTTAGGAAAAGGAAATAAACAGAGAGAAAGGGTAGGAGAATTACCAACTCAAAGCAGGAATAAATAGATAAATACCCGGGCAAAGCCGGGTTTTCAGCTAGTATACGATGAAATCAGACTCACAGCACACTACTGAAAGACAGCTTATGTATCATACTCGATCGACACACTAGCGGAGAAGCGGTTTTAAGCTAGTTGGAAATAAATAAAAGCTTCCAACGAGGATTCAGTAGAATTCGTAATATTTGTTTCCTACCGTGATATTTTGACTATTGGTGGTACTAAGTCCATCACAGATCCCGGGGTAGAAAACACTATACCGTGGATGCCTAGCGAGAATCGCCGGGGTTTGTAATCTGGACTCTCCGTAGCGTCGTCGAATGCCGTTTGCAGACGTGGGATTCTGCGCTCGTTTTATTCCTCAACATCTCCTAGAAGAGTAATTGTGCAATTCTGAAACACACTGACGAATCCAACACAGGCATCTCAGACTTGGACGTCCGAGTGTGCTGAATTTCGCTTCACGCTGTATGAATGACGTCGTTTGTAACTTCGGGTCGTTCTTGCTTGAAGTTGTAGCATATCGGGAATTTGCAGACCCAGAAAATTGTAGCAAAGTACAAATGTTCAAATGTTTGTATAGCTTATGGGACTTAACTACGGGGTCACCAGTCCCAAAACTTACACACTACTTATGAATTAGCTAACACTAAGGACGCCACAAATATTCATGCCCGAGGGGGGATTCGAACCCCCCGACCGTAGTGGCCGTGCAGACCGTGACTGGCGCGCCGCAGTCCCCTCGGCCACCGCGACCGGCGTAGCAAAGTACAGGAGGATCTCTGGCGTATCAATGCATTGTGCTTGCAATGAAAAGGAGATGCAAGGAGATGAGATACTGGCAGAAGTAAAAATGTGAGCCGGCATCGTGAGTCGTGTCGGGATAGCACAGTCGGTCGTGCACTTGCCTGCGAAAGGCAAAGGTCCCAGGTTCGAGTCCCGGTTCCGGCACACAATTTTAATCTGCCAGGAAGTTTCATATCAGCGCACACTCCACTGCAGAGTGAAGTTTCATTCTGGAAACATCCCTTAGGCTGTGGCTAAGCCATGTCTCCACCATATCCTTTCTTCCAGGAGTGCTAGTCTTGCGTGTTTGCAGGAGAGCTTCTGTGAAGTTTGGAAAGTAGGAGGCGAGGTACTGGCAGAAGTAAAGTTGTGAGGCGGCATCGTGAGTCGTGTCGGGATAGCACAGTCGGTAGTGCGCTTGCCCGCGAAAGGCAAAGATCCCTGGTTCGAGTCCCGGTTCTGGCACACAATTTTAATCTGCCAGGAAGTTTCATATCAGAGTTGCAGAGTGAAGTTTCATTCAGATATAATTTTACTTGCCGTTTATACCTTTTACACAGCTAGTATAATGATTCATTTATTTATTTATTTGCATTGAGCTCATATCGGCTTTTATTGCCATCATCAGTTTTTCTGTAATACAAATGAGTTAATTTATAATTATTAAGTTACATGTTGTTCAAATGTAGGTGAAGCTTATGCGACTTAACTACATGGTCATCAGTCCCTAAACTTACAAACTATTTATGAACTATCCAGGGTGATTCGAACCCCCGGCGGGGAGCAGTCTCGCGCATCGGAGCATAGCGCCTCAATGCGCTCGGCCGCTCCGCCGCTGCTAAAGTTACATAAGGTGTCATATATAAACTTTTATGACTATTAGGAACTTGCATTTAATGTCGTTCTCATTGCTGTCCTTTCTGCTTAAGATGTTACTGACTTTACGCAATTTTGCTTCTCTTATATACCTGTAACAGACTTTTTATTTTCTTCCTCAGTAAAAATTACAGCAATAGTAAAACTGTTTCAACGACGTTATATGTTTACACAGTTATCCAGAGATCATTGTAGTTATCAGCTGCCGCGGTGGAGTAGCCGAGCGGTCTAAAGCACCTCGCTGTGGAGCGCGGTTGCTCGCCGTGGAGGTTCGAGTCCTCCCTGGGGCATGACTGTGTGTGTTTGTCCTTAGTTTACCTATGTTTAAGTAGTTTGTAAGCTACGGACTGATGACCACGCAGTTTGGTGCGATAGATTTACAAACATTTGAACATTTTTAATTTAGTTATCAGCAAATTTATTATCCTTGATATTATAACGCTGTTCGCTGATGTTTATGTTGTTACTATGGAATTAATATCTATGACATGTTTGTGGCTATTCATTTTCGTGTCTGAATATATGAATAAAATTTTCAATGAATGTTTTGTGTCTTAGCTCTGTTTGCTCATTGAGTAAATTTAGGGGATTATGTAGGTATGTGAATGTAGTTCAATTTCTGAAGGATATTCATGATTGGTACCTTTTCCATGAGGTGAAGAATTTTCAATGTTTCATTCCTAGCTCTTATTTCGTATTTCTCGGTTGATATTTGTTGATACGAAGTAGGTAGACTGTTATCAATATTTCTGGTGTTCTCTTTATATCTTATTTCGAAGTTTCTTCTAGTCTGCCCTATATAACATGCGTTACTTATGATTTTATAGATACTAGGTTTTTTATATAAGGGAGTTATGGTGTTTCCCTTAGAGATTTTCTGTTTGAGGCTGTATCTATTTTCGTACGGAAAGGTGATGTTGGTGTTTTTGAATATTTTATTAATTTTGTTAGAAATGTTTCTTAGTTAAAAACCCTCGTTGGACCAACACTTGAATATTGCTCTTCAGTGTGGGGTATATTCCACGTGGCAATGAAAGCAGCTAGTGCAGATCCTGCAAAGATGAGCACTCTTCGTATGTGCTCATGTCAAAGCTTTGAAAGAGAATATTTCTTGAAAATTAAACCGATATATTGCTTTCTCCTACGCATTTCTCGAAGAGGCCAAGAACATAAATGTAGAGATTTGTGAGGACACTCAGACTTAAACCGGTATTCATTGCTCCTGGGACCTATTCGCGAATGAAATAGTGGTGAACAAAGTATCCTCCACTACACGACCTAAGTACAGAAGTAGATTTAAGTGGCGTGTCACGTGACTGTTCGAAGAAGCTTGACACTATTATGAACTCTATACGTCATATCGGGAATACTTGAGCAGATTGTTACGCGTTATTGTTATCCCATCCGTAAATACGCGCGTCGTTCTCCGCACACCACGTTTCAGGACACCACAAATAGCTTAAAATATATCGATACTGAATGTCGAACCCTGTCGCCTCCCGTTTTGCTGTCTAGCATACCCCTTCTCAGTAAATTAGTAGTTAGTAGTTAGTAAATTAGTAGTTAGTAGTTAGGTAAACAACTGAAAAAAGTAACCTAACTCCAGCTTTTTTCATCCCACAAAATGTTGGTAGTAGGTTGAGACACAGGGACCATACAAAAATTCAGGTATTTATTCCATCACTTGCAGGGACTGTCCAAAAAAGTACATAGGACCAACTGGTAGATCGTTTAATACACGATTCACAGAACACCTCAACTTTAACAGCTCCAGATCCGCATTAACGGCACATTTAAAAGACAACAGACATTCTGTTGGAAGCCTACAAAATAATTTAGACATTCTGCACATTGAAAGTAAGGGTACTGTTTTGAACGCACTCGAAGAAATATGCATAAAACGCTCTATTGCACAGCTACCTGATAACACGCTCAATAATCAGACGGATTTAAAACACAATGGAATATTGGCAAATTATGACTACCTAGAAGCAATGTAATTACATTAAAGAAACATGCATGTGTACCATTAAAACATTAAGTAATTTAACATGTCTTCCCCCTTCCCAACCACTCTTTTTACTTCATGTCTTGTCGCTTGTTTCGGTCATGTGGCCCTGTATACCTGTGGTATTATCCCCCCATTTAATAAGTTCTTATGTTTCTGATTACCATGCATTTGCAGAATTGTAATCCATAACGTTTTATTTTAATTCCAGTAAGATGCATTTTTATTTTTAAAAAATTCTCATTTTTATCTCATTTGATTTCGTTGTAACCGTGATGTCAACACGACTTCAGTTTACCACATAAACATTGTCGAAACTACTATACATACTGGTGGAAAATGGTTAGTGTGGTTTATTGGTCGGTTACTACCGCAACAAGCATCGACGTCACACCTAGCGCCCCCTCGAACCACAGCCAGTGGGCCTCAGTCTAGCGGCCCACACACAGGGTCATCTGTCTCTCCAGTTGTATTCGAACTTCCGCCCAGCACGAATATGCAACTTTTTGATCACCTGGATGGATATGATGATCCTCACTACACCGACAACAATCTGTAAGTTTAAATAATTATGTATCTTTATTCTACGAAAAATCTGATTTCCCAAAAACATCCGTGACTCTCACTAATCATTATAATGTTGTCTATCGTAGGGCTACCCATCACGTCGCTTTTTGTCGCAGGCCAAACAAATTTTACCAATTTTCTATTCTTTTAACAAAAAATGACAAGAACCGCACGGTAGACTTCCTTTTAATCTTTTTGACGAAAAGGGCCAAGGTGCTTGCGGTACCACCTAACCATTAACCCCGTTATCCATCATAAATCACTTATATGGAAAACTTTGTAAGTAATATAAAAAAATATTTATTGCCTTCAATAGCGTACTGGCTTCTATGTAAAAATTTTTTGCATGTAACTTTCTCATACATACTCGTTAGGATTTTTTGTTTTTAATATGTAATTTTCATTCTAAACATTCATTTATTAAAACAATTATCATTTTGTGCAGCAAAAAGCGCCTGAAGATGCAACTGTAGGTTGCGAAACCGGTTGTGCGGGTCTTCACGATTCCAATAAAAATAACAGCTGAAGTGGACCAAGGACTTTCATTCAGACTCTTACAATTTTAACACCTAATTTTTAGCTGTGTGAAAGTTGCTTAAATATGTATAGATATTTTAGCTGTGGTTGCCCGTCATACAAAGTTCATCGCAGTAGTGACTGCCCGGTGTGTAACGCCTGCAAAGTACACGGATACAACCCGCACAACAGGCAAGTTTTGCGGGACGGCCGAGATGTGGGGCGTAGCTAGGGTTGAATGGTACTCGTTTCGCGTGTGGAGCGCGGAAGAATGAAAGGTTAAAACCTTCTGTATAGGAATTAAGTATACATTATAATAAGAAATCATTGCAGACCGCACCATTTCAGCTTACTGATGACGATTATAGTGTGCATCATACTCAGATCTGGTAGACGGACTATTTGTATTTTGAAAGCTATACTAACGAAATACAGTATATATCAGTAAATCAAAGTAAGTCTCTGTATATAAAAATGAATGTTTCTATGGTTGTCCTCCATGGACTCCATAACAGCAATTTGAAGAATTTTTCTGTAGGAAATATTGTTATCCCAGAGGTTGTTCGTGTGAAGTTTGGTAGCGATCTGATGACGAAGTATATTGTTTTGAAGAATAAATGCGAAATAATTGATCTTTAAAAATGCTTTTTACCCTTTGACTTTTCAACATTAACATAGGTCTTAAATTTTTTTTTATTGCTTGCTAAGATCGAAGAAATTTGGATGCAATGCTTATACAATCCTCGACGCACTGACATCAGAAACTAACATGTGCACACAGCCGCGACAATCGCCGCTGTGGAAATTTATGTCTGACACTTCAAGCGACTATAACGCTCCTAGCGGAGACAGAGGCAACCCTATGAATCATCACCGTTTAGACTGCATATAGCCCTTCACACGTCTCTGTTTTTTGCGATCATCTTCGCTCTTTGGTACCCTACTCGTGGCTTGCTGACATCATCCAGCATCTGGTAGCTTCTTCTGCCCCTCCCTCTCTTTCCCGGAACGCTACCCTCAGTTGCCTCTACCAGAAGGCAATCTCGTCTTAAACTGTGGCCTAGCCAGTTTAGTTTCCTGTTCTTTATCGTCAGCAACATCCTCCGTTCCTCTCCAACTCTAGTGAGTTCTTCTTCATTTCTGACTTTATCGATCCAGCTGATCTTCTCCATCCTACGCCATATCCACATTTCACACGCTTCAATTTTCTTCTCGTCTTGCTTTCTCAATGTCCACTTTTCTGCTCCATATAAGGCCACGCTCCATATTAGACACTTAACCAGTCTCTTCCTCAATTCTTTGTTTAAACCACTGGTTATGAGTCTTCTTTGCTTTTGTAATGCTTCTTTCGCCAGAGCCATTCTCACTTTGATGTCTTGTTGGCAGTTCGTATCTTCCTTAATCCAACTTCCCAAATACTTGAATGCTGTCAGTTGTTCTATGACCTCTGACTCCAAATTGATTTTCACTTTTCTTTTCTTTAAACATAAGAATAATGACTCATATGTTTAAATCTTGAGTACATCGTAAAGCAATAAGTGTGAAAGTGGCGAAACGCACTTAGTTAAAACCCCGGAGAGGCCCGGATATTTATTTATTCGAATCTTCTTTTAATCCATTTCCTCTTCCTTCCTCTGTCCGTACCAACCCCTTCCTCTCCCTGTATTCTTTCATCTCCCCGTCCGCCTCTATCAGTTCATTTTTCTTCCCACTATAAAAAAATACGCGTATCTGTGAATTTTCATGTCAATCGGTGAAACGGCGTCGAAAATTATTGGAAGCTATCACACGATGAAATCAAGATGAAATAGGAGATACTGTACTGAGAGAAGAATTTGACACTGCCCTGAAAGACCTAAGTCAAAACAAGTCCCCTGGAGTAGATGATATTCCCTCAGAGCTACTGAAGTCTCTGGGAGAACCAGCCATGACAAACCTGTTTCACCTGGTGTGTAAGATGTGTGAGAAAAGAAAAATGTTATAATCCCCATTCCAAAGAAAGCAGGTGCAGACAGGTGTGAAAACTACAAAACCATCAGTTTAATAAGTCATGGTTATATTAACACGAATTATATACAGAAGGATGGAAAAGCTGGTAGAAGCCGACCTCGGAGAATGTTGATTGGAATAAACTCTTTTAAGTTCTGAAGCAAGCAGGAGTAAAACATCGGGAGCGTAAGGTTATTTACAACTTGTACAAAAACCACACAGCGGTTGTCAGAGTTGAAGGGCATGAAAGGGATGCAGTTGTTGGAAAGGGAGTAAGACAGGGTTGTAGTCTTTCTCCATTGTTATTCAATTTGTATATTGAGCAAGCTATAAAGGAAAGCAAGGAGAAATTTAGAGAAGGAATTAAAGTTGAGGGTGAAGAATTAAAAACATTGCGTTTTGCCGACGACATAGTAATTCTGTCAGATACAGCAAAGGACCTGGAAGAGCAATTGAACGGAATGGACAGTGTGCTGAAAGGTGCATATAAGATGAACATTAACAAGAGCAAAACTAGGGTAATGGAGTGCAGTGTAAGAAAATCAAGTGATACTAAAGGAATTAGATTGGGAAACGAAGCAATAAAGGAGGTAGATGAGTTTTGTTACTTGGGCAGTAAAATAACAAATGATTGTCGCAGTACAGAGGATATAAAATGTAGAATGGCAATGGGTAGAAAAGCGTTCTTGAAAAAGAGAAATTTATTAACATCGAATTTTGATTTAAGCCTAACGAAGTCCTTTCTGAAGGCATTTGTATGGAGTGTTGCCTTGTATGGGAGTGAGACATGGACGATAAACAGTGCGGACAGGAAGAGAATAGAGGCTTTTGAAATATGATGCTACAGAAGAATGCTGAAGATTAGGTGGGTGGATCGCGTAAATAATAAGGAGAATTGGGGAGAAAAGAAATTTCTGGCGTACCTTGACTAAAAGAAGGGATAGATTGGTAGGACACATTCTTAGACATCAAGGAATTGTGAATTTAGCGTTGGAGGGAAGTGTGTGGGGCAAAAATCGCAGAGGGAGACCAAGAGATGGATACAGTAAGCAGATTCAGACAGATGTAGGTTGACGTTCTTATGTGGAGATGAAGAGGCTTGCTCAGGATAGGGTATTGTGGAGAGCTGCATCAAACCAGTCTCCGGACTGAAGACCACAACAACAACAACAACATCACACGATATGAACGTTAAGAAATTTAGTTTAGAGAGTGATGTTCCTGTCGTCTGGAAATTATAGGCTGCAAAATTACATCAGTATAGGAATAAAACAGTAAATTGATAACGCCGTCTGTTTAAAGCCCCTTTTACACGATACACCTTCTTGCGAAAATATACTACTCAGCCGTCGTGTAAAGCAAGAGCCAACCACTGCACGAATGCGACTGTGACGTCATTAATCTTTCGATTGTGCAGAATGTGGAGCTGTATATGTTGGAGTGCGCAGGGTCGTCTTAAGCCATGAAGGGGTCCCTGGGCACTCGGTGTTCTAGGGCCTTAAAAAAAAAAATAAAAATAAAAAAAATAATAAAAAAAAATAAAAAATAAATCAAATGAATGCATCACAATGGTGTACATTTATTTAGTGACTTAATTCGTTAAAATATTACAAACCAAATACTAATCATTAGTTCCACGAATTAGTCTTTTTATTAAAATTAATTATTTCTTTAAAGATTTCCAGAATATAAAATTTTTGAAGTACGTCTCTTTCTTATGCAGATGATTGGCACACAGATTAGGGACCCAACAAGAAAACAGAAATTTCCTTTGAATGAACTCATTAGAACGATGTACATTTGTTTAGTGAGTTTATTGGTTATTATATTTAGAAATACACAAATGAAATACTAGTGATTACTGTTTTGCATAGTGGACTTACGTTGCTGTTAAAGGTTTCTTTCGGGATTTCTGAAATGCCAAATCTTCTATAATGTCTGCAAAGTCCAACTGTTGAAGGCCGTCTTTTCAATGCACATGACTGACAAACTAGTAAGTCGTTCCTGTAGCATAGTCGTTCACAATTCATTTTTTTATTCTCTTTTAAATGTTCAAATGTTTGTATAGTCTATGGGACTTAACTACGGGGTCATCAGTCCCTAAACGTACAAACTACTTATGAACTACTTACGAACTAGGACGGCACAAATATCCATGCCCGAGGGGGGATTCGAACCCCCGACCTTAGTGGCCGTGCAGACCGTGACTGGAGCGCCTCAGTCCCCTCGGCCACCGCGACCGGCTTATTCTCTTTAAGTGGGAAAATGAACGCTCTCTACTGCAATTGGTTACCATTTGACAAAGAAATATCCTGGTAGCAACTTCTACATTCGGTAATATTTCTTCTATTTTATTTGCTTTTATTAAAGAATGTAAGGATGATACTTGGCTCTGGAGATTGATTTGGAGTGTTTTTCAAATATTGTTTTAAATGAAAACATTCTGATATGAGCTCATCAACATTAACGTCTCCATGATAAAATTCTGCAAAATCTTTGCACCTGTTTCTCAACTGTTCAGAACCGATTTGTTTTAACTGAAAAAGGAAACTAAAATGTTTGCCACTTTCTTGTATGCTTCTGAACGTCGCTTCAAACTAAACTAGAATCCGATGTAGGCAGAAAAACTTCTACACGAAATTTTTCTTTGACACTCAGCTGGACAGTCTCTGACGAATGTTCGGAAAAAGTGATATGGTTGCTGCAGATTCTCGTCCTTTGAAGATGTTTCCAAAGAAATCAGGCGCAGACAGGTGTGAAAATTACAGAACCATCAGTTTGATAAGTCATGGTTGCAAAATTTTAACACGAATTGTCTACAGGAGAATGGAAAAGCTGGTAGAAGCTGACCTCGGGGAAGATCAGTTTGGATTCAGGAGGAACGTAGGAACCCGGGAGGCAATACTCACTTTACGTCTAATCTTAGAAGACAGATTAAGGAAAGGCAAACCAACATTTTTAGCTTTTGTAGATTTGGAGAAAGCATTTGAAAATGTTGACTGGAATACACTCTTCCAAATTCTGAAATCAGCAGGGGTAAAATACAGGGAAAGGAGAGTTATTTACAACTTGTACAAAAGCCAGACCGCAGTTATTATACTTGAAGGGCATGAAAGGGAAGCATCAGTTGGGAAGGGAGTAAGACAGGGTTGTAGCCTTTCTCCAATGTTATTCAATTTGTACATCGAGCAGGCGGTGAAGGAAAGCAAGGAAAAATTTGGAATAGGGATCAAAGTTCAGGGGGAAGAAATAAAAACATTGCGTTTTGCTGATGACATTGTAATTCTGTCAGAGACAGCGAAGGACCTGGAAGAGCAGTTGAATGGAATGGAAAGCGTGTTGAAGAGAGCATATAAAATGAACATTAACAAGAGCAAAACAAAAATAATGGAATGCGGTCTTAGAAAATCAGGCGATGCTGAAGGAATTAGATTAGGTAACGAAACAATGAAGGTGGTAGATGAGTTTTGTTACTTGGGTAGTAAAATAACATGCGATGGTCGCAGTACAGAGGATATAAAATGCAGAATGGCAATGGGAAGAAAAGCATTTTTGAAAAAGAGAAATTTGCTAACATCGAATATTAATTTAAGGGTAAGGAAGTCTTTTCTGAAGGCATTTGTGTGGAGTGTTGCCTTGTATGGGAGTGAAACATGGACGATAAGCAGTGCTGACAGGAAGAAAATAGAGGCTTTTGAAATGTGGTGCTACAGAAGAATGCTGAAGATTAGGTGGGTAGATCACATAACTAATGAAGAGGTACTGAACAGAATTGGTGAGCGATGGAATTTTTGGCATACCCTGACTAAAAGAAGGGATCGCTTGGTAGGACACATTCTTAGACATCGGGGAATCGTAAAATTAGCATTGGAGGGAAGTGTGTGGGGTAAACATCGCAGAGGGAGACCAAGAGACGCGTATAGTAAGAAGATTCAAGTGGATGTGGGTTGCTGTTCTTACGAGGAGATGAAAAGGCTTGCTCAGGATACAGTAGGGTGGAGAGCTGCATCAAACCAGTCTCCGGACTGAAGACCATAACAACAACATCTCTCTGGGTTTGAGCTTCATTTCTTGTTTCCACTGTCTGATCAGTGTTGCTACTAACTGACTTTAAAGCTTCTAAAATATCATTGTAGCCATTAGGCAAAGTGTTAAGAGCGTCTACACGAGCAGACCATCTGATTTCAGAGAGGGTCTTCAGAACTGTATTTGCACCTAAACATTCTTTAAAAACTTTCCATCGATTGTTCGAAGCAGTAAAAAAAGGAAAAAAAAGTCTAATTTTTTTTGGGAAACTGGAAGTATGCTACTGCTTGAGAAACACATACAGGCGACTGAACACCTACTACATTTAGTGAAGGTGTGTCACATGGTACGAAAATAGCAAATTCACATTTTTGTTTTATTTTTGTCTGAATGCTTTCGAGCCATATTTGCTGTATTATCATAGCTCTGTCCGCGGCAATCTTTTATTGAAATGTCAAAGCTTTGTAAAAAATTAATAACAGTATCTTCCATACTTTGAGCCCTTTGCTCCTCCACAGGCAGAAAGTACAAAAATATCTCAACAGGCTGGCCATCTTTTACGTACCGAACGATGAAAGATAGCTGCTCAACATGGGAGAGATTGACGAGGAATCCAAGCTCATTGAATAGTACTTGGCGTCTTTTAATTCGTTGACAATCGTCGTTAACACTTTCTGTCCCATTACATTAATACATTTATTGCAAATATTTGCAGACAAATATTTTGTATTTCCTTTGCCACGACTGCCATACTTTCGTATATGATCAGCCATTGTTTTCAGATCCCAAAACATCATTTTCTTTACGAAACACTATTCCCCCTAGACGCCAAAAATTTCACCACTGTAACAGTTCTTTTCAATATGCTCCTCCAATAGTTGACCTCAGCATTAAACTGAGGACGCAATCCAGTATCAACTCGTGCAACAATTTTGCTTCTTGCAACATAATTCATCATTGATTCCCTGTGTTGTAAATTGTTATCATGCTCATTTAATAAGTTCTTTATATGCTTCCAATCTTTGTACCCCCTGGAAGAACTCAAATTTTTGCCGACAGTGTCATTGAATAAACGGCAACAATAACAGTATACAAAAAAATGTTCAAATGTTTGTGAAGCTTATGGGACATAACTGCGGAGTCATCAGTCCATCAGTACACAGATTTCATGGATGGTGAATAAAAATGCCGCTTTATTACCACACACTGACAATTCGTCAACTTGCATGTGAAAACAGTCCAAGTTAATTTTCTGGATTTTGTTTTACCACTTACATCAGCAACATGCGTAGTGGTTTCAGAAAAGACACTATTTAAAAAAAAAAAAAAAAAAAAAAAAAAAAAAAAAAAAAAAAAAAAAAAAAAAAAAAAAAACTCTGGGCCCTTGTGCCCTTGTGAATAGAAATATCACGGACATCTCCTATTAAAATTTGATCACAGTACTTACCAGGGTCGTGAGACATGTTTTCTGACATACTTCTCTCTGCTGAATCCAAATGGCTTGAGATGGACGAAGCATGTTGTGATGTGTGTGCAGCTGTCTTCATAATTTGAACTGATGAGCACGAAACACACTTTTATGACATTTTGTACATGTAAGCTTCAATCCATGAGGACGATCGCCGTCAGTGTAAGAATCACATACGATATATAGTTCACGAGATATGACGTCATAAACAATGAGATGCGCGAAATACTGCTGCATTTTGCAACAATGCAGCTCATTTTCTCCTAAACCATTGGACCGATTTCAACCAAATTTGGTACACACATTCCTTACCGTGAGGTAACAATTGCTTCATGGTTAAGAATCACATACGGCACATGGTTCAAAAGATATTACGTCATAACCAATAGAAATCGCAAAAAAAGCCATATAATGCAGCGAGACTTTGGGAATACACTGTATAAGAATGACAGTACTTAGCGACTTGCAACTAACGTTAAACATAATTTCAAACCTTTATTAAACTTTTTCTTTCTGGCAACCATAGTAAAATGATGAAAGGAAAAATTTTCTCGCTTACTACTTTTCCGCTGTTTATGGAGTAAAACTACGGCATTCGGTATGACGTTACAGTTTATAATTTCTACACTACAAATTGTAGCCGCAGGAAATTTTATAGGCTATGTACACACATATCGTTGAATGTGCCTCCGAAATTGTTGCACAGTGCGACCTGTAGTTCATTAGGTATGAGTAACGTATAAAACAGTAACGTTCATAGAAAATCGCCCTATTACGCACCAAGTAGTAATCTATTACTTCTTTAACACCAATTGTATTCCCAAGAAATTTTACAGAGATGCAGCACTTATACTAATGAATACATACCTGAAAAATTATACAACTGTACCACATATAACTGAATAAATATGATATCGTGCGAATTTTATATGTCATTTGTGTTTGGACTTCTTTCTTTGTTTGAATAATGCGCTTATAATTTTGTACATTATCTAAGACAGCGTTATTTCTTATATGTTCTCCGATAAAGGTAACATATTTTTAGAAAAAAAGATGGACAGAGAGAGAAGGGTCGGAGAAGTACTAACTCCAGGCAGGAATAAATAAATAAGTACCCGGGCAACGCCGGGTTTTCAGCTAGTATCTATTATATAATAGCTTACCTCGCGGCTCCGCTCGCGTGTTGGTATGAGACTGGTTTTGCAGGATGAAAAGAAATACAATACCTTCTTTAGAAACATTTTTAATCACTTGATGTAATGCACGAAACATCAAATCCAGTTTTTTAAAGAGATGTATTAAAAGAATTTTCTTTTATACTGCTTTATTTATTTATTCTTATATTTCCTTATTCGTATGCTTATCCTTACAGAGAAAGAGATGAAGACTTTCTAGCTCGCATAGACCAAAGATTTGGTATGTGGCATCATGTTTCGCTGTAGGTAACCTTGCTATAGAGTCGCAAATGTCGTCTCTGGCCTTCAGTCCGAATTTCTTTTTAATAATTTGACTACTTTCAACCACCATATCTTCCACCCCCTTATAGCTATCGGCATGGAACTGCTATGGTGTACAACAGGAGACTTCGGCCAACAATTATACACAGACCATTCGTTTGAGTTCTGTAGTTTTCGCTGCAGAGCGAAATATTAACAGACACTCAGGTACAATTTTATATAAATTAGTAACTGTACAAATATTTAAGTCTCTGTGTCTTGTCATTCGGACGTGATAAGCGTACACCGAACATATATATATATAGCTATCCGATCGTCGGCCGTGGTGGCCGAGGGGACTGAGGCGCTTCAGTCACAATCTGCACGGCCACTGCGGTCGGGGGTTCGAATCCCCCCTCGGGCATGGATATTAGGGCCGTCCTAGTTCGTAAGTAGTTTGTACGTTTAGGGACTGATGACCCCGTAGTTAAGTCCCATAAGATTTACAAACATTTGAACATTTGAGCTATCCGATCGTCATAAAACCGTGCCTAAAGCCTTCCCCAGTTGGACATCAGTAACTGTACAAATTTTTAACTCTTTATGTCTTGTGGTTCAGACGTGATAAACGTACACCGAACAGACATTCACATTTATAGATATAGATTTGCTTTCATAGCTTCACTGAATTATCAGACGATATTAATGATTGTCAAAAAATGTAAAAATTGGGGAAAATTGCTGGTTCTATTTTGTAAGCTTCAAACTATTCATGAAGATATACATACTCACGACAAGTATCGCAAACAGATTCATAAAATCGCGTGCGCATACAATTGCCTCCAAAATTTCGAAGCAATCGGTTAAGAACATTTACATTTACGTACGTCCTCCGCGATCCTCCAAACGTGCGTCACGGAGGGTACCCAGTACCACTACCAGTTACTTGGCTTTTTGTTCCACTGCCACGAATGCTTGTCTGTATCTGTACAACCCCTAATCTCTCTGACCTTATCCTCGTACTCTTTATGCGAAATGTAGGTTTGCGGCAGTAGAATCGTTCTGCAATCCGCCTCAAATTTCGGCCCTCTAAATTTCTTCAACAGTGTTTCTTGATAAGAACGTCGCCTTTCCTCCAGCGATCCCCATTTGAGTTTCCGAAGCATTTCGGTCACACCAGCGGACTGATCGAAGTGTTACTAACCACCTCTTTTCGATCACGGTGCTTCTATTCCACGCCATCTAGCGATAAACGGTTGAATTAGTATGTCCGTTTGGACTGTGCTTCAAAACAAATGCATGAATGTCAGTGCAACCAGTTGCATTGAATATAGCGCCAACGTACCTTGTCTCGAGTGTCTGATAAAAACATCAATTAAACGGGTACAACGCAGTCCTCTTCACGCCCAGACCTCGACAAGCTGATTCTGAAAGACTTCCGGAGAGAAGTATATCGGGGCCTACTGGCACCAGCATACGTCAGAGACAAACTCAGGCCGGATTCAGTGAACAGCAGCCGTAATTCCGCGGCCTCATCTCCAGGACCTGCTTTTATAAAACGCCACAAACCTACAGTCCCGCAGGAAATTCGTCTAAAATCCAGTCAGCATCAACCTGAAAGAAGCACATCGAGAAGATGCTGCAATTGTAGCACTAAAATATCTCCAGTGCGTACTGTATGGCAGTGTAGTACATGTAACGTGCCTCTTTACTTACGCAAAGGTAAAACATGTTTTGCAGATTATCATAAAAAGTAATTTATTTTTATTAGTTTTGTACGTTTGTTATGATGATTCGTCTAATAAATAACGTTCACAATCACTGAATACCTAATATAATGTTTCCTCTGTTGTCTGTGATATTTCAGTTGTAACAGTTGCTTCAATGAACAGACATTGATAATTATGTTCCTACTGTACAAGTGTGAACAGACATTGCTAATTATGTTCCTATTGTAAAAGTCTGACTGAAAGAGTTAAACCGATCTGGTGGGAAAAATTCTGACTACTATAAGTAGATAACCGAACAACCTTACAAACAAATACAGAAGTACGAGTTGTAAGTAGAGCATCCGAAGGAACTCCTTCATGCCCTTCACACCACAATGGTTTTATTTGTATGGCAAAAATGCTAGTTTTTATTGTAATCGAGCAATCCTGCTGGTAATATTTTTGACGGCTTGTGTTTCATGTCAATTAGAGGTTGACGTGAAACACAAACCCGTCAAAAATATTACCAGCAGGATTGCTCGATTACAAAAGGGCTTTACGTAGACTGTCAGGCAGCTGTTAGGGTAGATGGCAAATTAAGCTCATGGTTCAGGGTAGTTTCAGGGGAAGGCAAGGCTATAACCTGTCACCACTGTTGTTCATACAATTCATGGATCATATGCTGAAAACAATACTGGCAGTGCGGGATTAAATTAGGTGAAAACAAAATAAGCAGTTGCGCATATACGGATGACTTAGGTGTAATGGCCGATTCGATTGATAGAGGTGCAAGGATTATGATACGAAGATCAGCATCTCCAAAACGAAAGTAATGTCTGTGGAAAAGAGATTCAAATAGATTGAGTGCCAAATAGGAGGAACAAAGAACAGGTAGACAGTTTCAAGTACCTGGGATGTATTTTCTCACAGGATGCCAACATAGCGAAAGAACTGGAATCGAGGTGCAGCAAAGCTAATGCAGTGAATGCTCAGTTAAGATCTACTCTCTTCTACAAGAAGGAAGTAAGTACCAAGACTAAGATAGCAGTGCACCGCTCTATCTTTCGACCAAGTTTGTTGTATAGGAGTGAAAGTTGGGTGGATACAGGTTACCTTATTCATAAGGTAGAGGTTACAGATATGAAAGTAGCAAAAATGATTGCAGGTGCTAATAGATGGGAACAATGGCAGGAGGGTGTCCATAATGAGGAAACCAAAGAAAAACTGGGAATGAACACCATAGATGAAGCAGTTAGAGCAAACAGACTGAGATGGTGGGGTCATGTTACACGCATGGGAGAAGCAAGGTTACCTAAGAGACTCATGAGCTCGGCAGCGGAGGGTAAGAGGAGTCGAGGTAGACCAAGAAGAAAGTACTTAGATTCGGTGCAGATTGATTCTGAAGTAAAAGGCATAACATCGGACAAGGCAATAATGTTAGCATTGAATAGGGGATCATGCAGGAAGTTTATTAGAGGTACTATGCTCCAGACTGAACGCTGAAAGGCATAATCGGTCTCTAATGATGATGATGATGTGTTTTATGTAACCATTTTTATTCATCTAATGAAGTTGTCCCTAGTGGCAACGAAACCTAGGTCACGCCCCTAAAAATTACACAACCGGTTGGTTGATATAAAAAAAATTGTTTAAAAAATAGGATAACGGTTGCTGATAATCAGCAATGTTCAAAGTTGTAATTAATATTTGGTAAAGATGCTGTTATGGCTCATACAGCAACACTGTGGAAAATTCCGTCTTGCCATTAACCTGAAGGCAAAATGGAACGTCTGAGCGGACAACGTGCCATGTCTGGGATAGTATTGGTCTTCACTGTGGACACACATTCAGTATAGGTGCGCAACTCATGTACCCAGCACGACATCATGAACATACCAACCAGTCTTCTGTGGGTTGATCGATGTTCAAACGTTCAAATTTCTGTAAATCTATCGGTCCAAACTGCGTGGTCATCAGTCCGTAGCTTACAAACTACTTACACCTAGGTAAACTAACCTATGGACAAAATACACACACCCATGCCCCAGGGAGGACTCGAACCTCCACGGCGAGCAACCGCGCGCTCCGCAGCGAGGCGCTTTAGACCGCTCGGCTACTCCACCGCGGCGGTTGATCGATGTATCATTCGTGGGACAATAGGTAAAACACATCTTCCTGACAGGATGCCTCTTAATTTTGCTAGACAGACTCAGAACACGAGGCTTGAAACCCGCTGATGCTCATTTTCCATTCCCAGCGGCATGCGTCTATTCGCTGCAGATCCTCTTGCAATTCGTTACGCTGTTACAGTGTTGCGACTTCTCAATCTGCAAAATCCTCACATTAACTTCGAAGTCATTTATATTTTGTCGTTAGCATCGTGATTCACTGAACCACGAGAGATTCTTCGATAAGTGGTACGAAACAGCATCCACCAGACTTAGAAAATGTATCTGCCTTAATATTTATTTCTTGTAATAATAACAGTAATGGTTGTAATAATATTTAAGTGCGCAAAAAAATTAATTGCTCCGCCAATTTATTGAAATTCTAAAAATTTGCGAAAGTCAAGAACTGTATATGGCTTAAAATACCAACCAGGAGATATGTTGTTGTTGTTGTTGTGGTCTTCAGTCCCTGACCTTGTTTTGATGCAGCTCTCCACAATACCCTAACCTTTTCAACTCCATGTAAGAACGGCAACCCACATCTATTTGAATCTGCTTACTATACGCGTATCTTGGTCTCCCTCTGTGATTTTCACCCCACACACTTCCCTCCAACGCTAAATTCACAATTCCTTGATGTCTAAAAATGTGTCCTACCAATGGATCGCTTCTTTTAGTCAAGGTATGCCAGAAATTCCTTTTCTCTCCAATTATGTTCAGTACCTCCTCAAAAGTTACGCGATCCACCCACCTAATCTTCAGCATTCTTCTGTAGCACCACATTTCAAAAGCCTCTATCCTCTCCCTGTCCGCACTATTCATTGTCCATGTTTCACTCCCACACAAGACAACACTCCACACAAATGCCTTCAGAAAGGACTTCCTTACGCTTAAATCAATATTCGATGTTAACAAATTTCTCTTTTTCAAGAACGCTTTTCTACCCATTGCCAGTCTGCATTTTATATCCTCTCTATTGCGATTATCATTTGTTGTTTTACTGCCCTGTATACCAATATATTTTGCCGGTTACCTAGTCGTTTGATAAAGTGAATGCATAGCTACAAATAAATAATACGTCCATATATAAACTGTTAATATTAGCACGTCATGTTGTTTCTTTACCTAATCTAATTCCTTCAGCATCACCTGATTTTCTTAGACTGCACTCCATTACCCTAGTTTTGCTCTTGTTAATGTTCATCTTATACGCACCTTTCAGCACACTGTCCATTCCGTTCAACTGTTCTTCCAGGTCCTTTGCTGTCTCTGACAGAATTACTATGTCGTCGGCAAAACGCAGTGTTTTTAATTCTTCAGCCTGAACTTTAATTCCTCCTCGAAATTTTTCCTTTATAGCTTCCTCAATGTACAAATTGAATAACACTGGAGAAAGGCTACAACCCTGTCTTACTCCTTTCCCAACCACTGCATCTCTTTCACGCCCTTCAACTCTGACAACCGCTGTCTGGTTTTTGTACAAGTTGTAAATAACCTTACGCTCCCTGTATTTTACTCCTGCTTGCTTCAGAACTTGAAAGAGTTTATTCCAATCAACATTGTCAAAAGCCTTCTTCAAATTTACAAAAGCTAGATATGTAGGTTTGCATTTACTTCGAAATATATCTCCCTTAAAATTTATTTCTTGTCATATTAACAGTAATGGTTGTTATAAAATTTAGTTGCATCAAAAAATAAATTGCTCCGCCAAGTAACTGATATCCAACACAAAACTTGCGTGAAGAACTGTAATTGGCGCAAAATACTAATTGGGTGATATATTCCAAGTTATTGGTGTCGCAGCATTTACATTTAAAGTCGTATGACTGCATTCATAAGTGCGTAGAAATTTAATTAACACAGGAAAGCAACGCTAGCAACGCACTATTTAATCAATCTACTAAATAGTTGTGACTGTACTAATCCAGATGATGGTATCCGCATAACTGTTGGAGATATGTTTCACTGATTTCAAATGTTCTAATGTTTGTTAAGTTTATGGGACTTAACTACGGGGTTATCAGTCCCTAACCTTATACTAACTACCTTATACTAAGGACGGCACAAATATCCATGCCCAAGGGGGTATTCGAACCCCCGACCGTAGCGGCCGTGCAGACCGTGACTGGAGCGCCTCAGTCCCCTGGGCCACCGCGGCCGGCTTTCACTGATTTAATCCAAGTTGACCATGGATAGCACAAAATCGTTAAATAAATTCAATAAATCGACATAAAATAATCTCAGGGACGTTTTAGCAGAGCTATAAATAAAAAAATTAATTTCCACGAAACATTATTTAATCATCACGTCTCCTAGAATTATTTTCTTTCCTAAAATGGTCGCCTAAACCATACTCGTTGTTTGATGTAAAATAAAACACATCTTACATTGGTGATGGGAAAGAAAAATGAATTTTGATGAAATAAATCCAATAACGAAATTAAAATGAAATCATCCTTATTTTTAGTAAACTATTTTCACCATCAACATGTACAGTTAAAATCTGATGCGACTGGAGAACCTTCATACAAAATCAGATCAAAAGGACAATGCGTATTATGAAAACTTCTTCATTAGATTGTTTATTAGAGATCACTTTTTTATATCGATATGTCGACAGTTCTGCATTCGCATTTAAAAATTGTTCGTGGCGTCGTACATCATTTTATACAGGAAATGCAAATCATGACTTTTTTTAATTGTTCATTTCAGCAGTTTCGTTTTTAGGAGACTTGATGGAGACTGTGGAATATTCATGCTGTTTTGGAAGTCCCTGTGTTGAGTGTGTCTTCTCGCTGTGCCATGCAACGCCTGCCTTATTCGCCTACCGCTACGCGGCGGCATCGGTGTTGGTTGGGTTGCGTGTCCCAACCCTGTAGGCGTTAACTGTGGACTGATGTAGCTCCATACCAATGTGCACAGTGGGACAACGGATGGTTGAAATTATGGTCGAAGTATATTGGAAATATATAAAAAACAACAGCCGTAAATAAATAAAACAAATAATCAGCAGTCGAATCTATAAAACCAGTTAAACAGTGTATCATATAAAAAGTGAGTAATAACCAAAATCAATATAGACAAAGATGGCCGGCCGCGGTGGCCGAGGGGACTAAGGCGCTTCAGTCACGGTCTGCACGGTCACTACGGTCGGGGGTTCGAATCCCCCCTCGGGCATGGATATTTGTGCTGTCCTAGTTCGTAATTAGTTCATAAGTAGTTTGTAAGTTTAGGGACTGATGACCCAGTAGTTAAGTCCCATAAGATTTACAAACATTTGAACATTTGAGACAAAGATGGCCCTATGGTAAGGCATCAACTAAAACAGAGGTTATATCGGGCGTTCCACAAGGTAGTGTTATTGGTTCTCTACTGTTCCTTATTTACATAAACGATTTAGGGGAAAATCTAAGTAGCTCTCTTAGATTGTTTGCAGATGACGCCGTCATTTACAATCTAGTAAAATCATCTGAATATCAAAACCAACTGCAGAACGTTCTACATAACATATCAGTACGGTGTAGAAACTGGCAATTGATTCTAGAAAATGGGAAGTCGTCCACATGAGTAGGCTATGCAAAGAAATCTGTTAAACTTTGTGTAGAAGTTAATCAATCGAATGTGAAGGCCGTAAACTCCACAAAATACCTAGGAATTACTATTAGTTCAGACTTAGTTTGGAAAGAACACGTAGATAATATTGTGGGAAAGGCGAACCAGAGACCGCTTTTTATTGACAGAACCGTTAAAAGATGCAACATAACTACAAAAGAAACTGCATACACTACGCTTGTCCGTCCATTTTTGGAGTATTGCTGCCCAATGTGGGATCCTTATCAGGTGGGTTTGACGGAGGACATTTGAAGAGTCCAAAGACGGGCAGCTCGTTTCGTATTGTCACGGTACAGGGGAGACAGCGTTACGGAAATGATGCAGGATCTGGGATGGGAATCATTACAACAACGGCGTTTATCGCTGCGGCGTGGGCTACTTACGAAACTCCAATCGCCAACATTCTCCTCCGAATGCGAAGATATATTGTTGTCTCGAACTTACATAGGTAGAAATGATCATCAGAATAAAATACGAGAAATCAGAGCTCGAACAGAGAGATTCAGGTGTTCTTTCTTCCCGCGCGCTATTCGAGAATGGAATGGGAGATAAATAGTATAAAGGTGGTTCGATGAACCCTCTTCCAGGCACTTGAATGTGATTTGCAGAGTATCCCGTGTAGATGTAGAAATAATTTAACAGCCTAAGTAGTCTAACAATGGTATACGATAAATACAAGAATTTACTTAAACAGCATAGAGATAAAATCGTAGAAGGACCTAATTTCTACGAGTAATGGTGTTAATTTGAATGTATGGCAATCAACACCATTCCTGGTAGAAGCACAGGCTCAGTCTGTCACGAACTCACTAGCAAAAAAACTGCAGCTGAAGCGATACTAGCGCTCCAAGCGGCCAGTAGGGAGTAACACAAGAATGGCATGATACAAACTGAGAAGTTGCCGTTTTTAATGCTGTTACTTTCATATTTCATAGTCACTAAACGTTGCTGTGAACTTTCTAACATAAATATGAAAATATCATTAAATAATATCACTACATCCGTTAATGGCAGTCTACAATGACGAATTGTCAGTGCAGTGTAATTCATACAGTTCACAATGCCTCAGTCGTAATCAAATCGCCCAAAAACTTTTTTAAAGCAGAAATAAAACGTAACCTAATGTGCCCAAGTATAAAAGTAACTGGTTATGGTCATGTTTGCGTGCTCGGTACGTACTGATATGTTGCATGAGTTTTGTTTTAGCGAATTCGGACATTGTAATATTTTCAAAACTGAACATGATTTTTACATTGTAGGAGACTAGACTCTACATAGCCTTTAAATCCTCTTCCAACCTTGTCCTTGCATCTATGCCTTTCGTGTACCTATCATAATTTTTCTAGCTACTTGGTAGGTATCAAACTGAATATCTACAACAACAAGACGAGCTAATATTAACAGTTTATACATGGACGTATTATTTATTTTTAGCTATGCATTCACTTTATCAAACGACTAGGTAACCGGCAAAATATATTGGTATACAGGATTATAATTTTTGTGAAACTGAGGTGGAAAACTAAGCAGGCTCTACAGAAATAGTTGGTTAACTGCTACTGGAAGCATTCAGGCATTACTTTTATACGGCAGTAATATTATGAAGTAGTTGTCAAGTATTTGCGATTCTGATTAAGAGCTGAAGGTTGGACGTGAATGAATTGTTAAAGATTTAATTCTATGCCTAAAATTATAACTAACCACCGTAAATGAACACTTGTTATTCGTAACATTATTCTCTTACTTCTGAGCATCCTTTCCAAATGAGAGATTTCCAGATTACATTTTTTATATTTGCTGGAATTTATAACGCTGCAGAAGCTCCAAAAAACCAAGTTCTTTTTAATGTGCTGTTTCACTGCAAATACACATTCATTACTCAATCGTGTAGCGGTGTGTTTATACAATACAGACGCTTGACAGCGCTGCAGTCGCGAAGTTGCAAACATTCACTGGGAGTTTCGTGACTCTTATGTTCGACTCTACTAGAAGTTAGGTCCTTCTATGATTTTATCTCTACGCCCTTTAAGTAAATTCTTATATTCATTGTATTCTTAGGTCATTATTTTAGTTCAGGGCCATCTTTGTCTATCTTGTTTTTGCTTGTTCTTCACGTGTTTGTATCAAACAATGGGCAGCGTGATGTAGAGATTTGTCTGCTGATTATTTGTTGTATTTATTTAGCACCTCAGGATGGCACTAATGAGGTGCTCAAGCTGGTTGCCAGTCAATAAAATAATTATTGTTATTGCTGCTGGTTTGTACCGGCTTTACCCGGATTAAAAATAAGGTTTTCTGTAGAAGCGTAAAAAACCGTTTTTTTTTTTTTTTTTTTTTTTTTTTTTTTTTTTTTTTTTGCACGTAATAATAGGGACGTGTACCAAATTTGACGTTATTTGGTTGTCTGGATCTTCAGTTATAAGGGAACAGACAAACAGACAACAAATGCGTCTTATATGTATAGAGATTGCAATCGAAGTACTCTCCCCCATGCACCGAACTAAATTTTATTTAGACAGTAACCTTCCTTTTGTTTTGCAGGTTAACTGTGCAAAATTTCATCAAGATCAGTGCGACGATATAGATTTACACCGACACATTGAAAACGCACTTGCATTTTTTTCCGAAAATGCAACGAAACCTATTTAAGAATCTTCCCCTTGTGATTTTGTGTGCGTGTAGCAAATTTCACGTTATTTAGTTGCCTGGATTTTGAGTTATAAGAGAACAGACAAACAACAAATGCGTCTTATAAGTATAGAGATATATATTTATATCTTTCTAATATACTTCGATCATAATATTAACTGTCGACGCTTGCTTGAGACACGGCAAAAGAAGCACAATGCGAAACACTATTCTATAATAAACACTGTTAAATCAAAAGGAATTTAAAGATTTCAAAGGATTGCGGTGCGAAAGGCTACGTAACGAACATGGCCATGAATAGTAACAGATGTAAAGTAGTGAAAATTCGTGAAATACACTGTTCAAAATAATTTGGGGCTCAGGTGGATAGCCGCGGTGGAGAGGCCGAGCGTTCAAAGGCGCCTTGGTGAGGAGCGCGCTCGTGCTCGCCGTCGGAGGTTCGAGTCCTCTCTCTCTGGCATGGGAGTGTGTGTGTGTGTTGTCCTTAGCATAAGTTTGTTTAAGTAGTTTGTAAGTCTAGGCACTGATGACAAGAATAGCAGACTTACAAATGTTTGAACATTTCACGCAAGGTATGATAAACAATATGCAAATGGTAATGTATTTTATTCAGATACTAGCTGTCAACCCAGCATCTGCATCCACCTCTTTCTCTCCCATCTCTCTGTTCATTTCCAACTTTCCCTCTCTCGGCAAAGTTTTCTACAGGGTACCCTGTGTTATGAACCATACAAACATTTATGCACCCAGTGATATTCCTCTTGAATTAAAGGTCATGGGTGCAAAAATTCTTAAAGATTGGAGCAAAACTATGGATTTTGTAAAATTCAGTAAGTTAAGTACCGTCCACTATGCACCAAACAAAATTTTATACAGTGACATTCCTCTTGCTCTTAAGGTAGAGCGTGCAAAATTTCATCAACATCGAATCAAAACTATACATTTCTATGCAATAGAAACGCAGGGTCACATTGAAAAAGGCGCTTTGCTTTTCTCAAATATTTCAGTTTTATTTCATGTTCTTTTTGTGTCCCAGCCTCGTCGCCGCTTTTGTGTCTCGTTTCCGTCGTAGGTGTCGGAGGCCGAGTAGAATTTAACCGACACAGGAATAAAGGATGCACGCTTTTGCAGGTAGGAGGTGACCAGCCAGTGGGACAGCAGAAACTAGAAACATTAGAGTAAATTAGAACGAGATATATATTGCACAGAATTTATACAATACTTAAGTTTTACATAGCTCAGTACTGCAGAATGCTGATACATAGTTGAGCTAGAGGCCTCCCTAGTGCCTATCCGATAGCCAAGTCTTCACTGGTGCCTATCTAAGTGTTAACTAGTTCCTATCTCAGTCCCAAGTGAACCATGTCGTTCAGTGGTGGCCACGAGCGGAGTTGCAGCAGAGGGCGCTCGTGGCTGACGTCGTAAGAACTCCGCGCCGTGCGTGCATGGCGGCGCGTGGCGAAAGTAGGTGGCGCGCACTTTAGACTTGTGCGACACCATAGTTCTGATAATAACGAAAACAATAAAAAAAACATCTGTGAAATAGGTCGAGCCGTTCTCCAGTTATGACGCGACTAAGGTATTTAGAGATACATTTTTATGTTACAAAGTACCCTCCCCCGTGCACCGTATGAAACTTCAGGTAAACGATGATCTTCCTTTTGTTTTGATAGTCAACCGTGCGAAATTTCGTGAAGATCGGAATGAAACTGTAGATTCTGTGAGACTGTAGGAGAAGTACGCTCCGCCATTGACCTATCACAAAATACTTTCTTAGCTGACGTTTTCTACATATGAACTACATTCCTGCCAAATAACAGCTTTTATAAGTGAAGTAGTTTTCGAGATTTCGTGTTTAGTCTGAGTGAGTGTCCATTCGCCTTAATGAAACAGATTGCTTAATTTTTTATGCAAGAGGATTAAAGGAGACTTGCAGACAAAAATAAATAGTAACATGCAAATCTGTAATGCTACATTTATTTGATAACAGGTCATGCCTGATGCGACAGTTTTACTCCATGTACAGCAATACTGTTGTGAGCGGTAGACTTCTTTTCGTTTCATAATTTTGTGTGTGTGGGGAGGGAGGAGGGGGTCAGTTACAAAAGGTCCGAAATTACATGCAAACTTTGTTGCAGGTCCCTAACTGTTCCCATTTTCTAATAATTGACGCAATTTCTGGGTATTCTCACTCGGTGGCCTCTAATTACTTATGACGTCATATCTCCTGAGCTATGTGTCGGAAACAAAAATCTCCAATGATGTGACGCCTTGAACCCGACGCACTTCTCAGCCTTTCCCCACGCGAAGACGATGGTTGAGCAGATGAAACATCTCCTCCTCGCTAGACAGATGCTTTCACATTACTTTACACAGTGTACCTCTTCCTGAATGCGTCATGTACGGACAATTCGTTTAAATTTCAAAAAACGTCGTGTTCCTTTCAAGCCTACGTTTCTGACACACTTTTTATCAGCATCTAAATTCCACGCGTTTTCACTGTCACTGTTCCCTCTCCATGCACTTCCCGACGACCCCGTAACAAACATCCGACGGGGGTAGCTCCGACATATTGTAAAGAAGCAAGTACTTAAAACACCACCACGATCGAGATATCTTCAGAGATCCGAATACGGCCATTTCTAAGGGCAGACTGAGTGTAGTGAGGAAGGCCTCGGAGGCAAGAAGTTTGTGAGGGAGAACAGAACACCCGCTGGGTCACCACTCGGAATCAGGGCCTCACTACGAACGGAAGTCGCAGTCCCTGAATGACTGACCAATATTCACAAACGGAGAGGCTTTCGTTGTTTTTACAGCAATACCTACTTTCAAAAATATATTGGTATGCACTAACACATAAATTACACCTATGCGTTAATAATCATCGTCAATGAGTAATTACTCTTTTATCTTCGACATACATGAGGACTGCAATTCATCTGGGTCACTTTACTGAATAATCCGACTTTTCCAACTTTTCGTTTTTTAACAATAACTAGAAATCTATCGGGCCTATGGACTTCGTTCTGTACTTAGATTAAAGCTACATAACTGCTTTATAACTTTGTTTTGTATGACTTTTCCCGTGGGATGATCATTAGAGCCAATATTCTAGCCGAAAGATGACTAAAATCGGAAATTTGAACTTTTTGGAGACATAAGTCAATTTTTGAAGTCCAATATCTCTGGTACCATTGGACTTACAGAGCTGCGGTTGGGCTTAAATTTTACAATATTTCATCTACATTAATAACGGTGTGAGTGACTTTTCGTTAAAAAACCACCCGTCACGAGTTACAAGCCAAAACCGTAAAAAAAAGCCTAAAATTTCGAGGTTTTTTGGCTCTTAAAAGTTAAGCTAAAGGATTTCGAAGCTGCAAACTAGGTTTAATACTACTCTAATATGTCCTAACAACATACAAAAAATTCAGCTTCCTGCAATTTTTTTGGACCTAAGGCCACTTTTTTTATCTACGACGACAGGCCTGTCAGATACCTTCGCGGGCGTACGGTGAACAGTTCACCAAAGTTTCATTGCAGTCGAATGAATGGTTTATGAACACATAGAGACAAACATTGTTGATACCCAGAATGATGTTAACTTGTGGAGTACATGGCGCTTACTTAGAGCCAGGCACCATGGTAGTGAAAACGCCATTCTCGTTGCCCTCCAATGTCGTGTGTGATCACCTCGGACGCCTAGTACAGTGGCACACCTGCGCGGTGTGGGCAGTATGAGGTTATCACACAGCTCTTTACGGATATCTGACCATTGTTCAATAAATGCAATATACAACTCTGCAACCGTCGAGGGAGGTTCTCGCCGGGCTTCAATGCGTCTGCCAAGTGCTTCCCAGATGCTCAATCCAATCCGAAATGTATCCCTATTTAACACTTTGAGTGTCAGCCATGTATGCGAACCGACTTCCCCCAGTGCTAGCCCATTTTCTCAGTCTCCTTCCCCCCAGTGCCGGCCATTTTTACAGTATTTCGTCGTGGTGGTACAGATTCAGGAATAATCATTAATATATTTTTCTTGGTCGTGAATAAACCTTATTATTTTCTCTTCAAATACTTGCCCCGTACATTTCTCTGCTTTGTAAACCTTCATCACAAAAATCAAAACTAGGAACGCTGTTTTCGGGTAGGTAAAAAATTGTTTTATTTTTCGTATTATAAACTATTTATTAATAAACATGGCAATGTTTATGTGATTACATGCAAATATAAGGAATATTAAAGATCAGCAAACGGCTTTTAGTGCAAATAGTTCTTTTTTGAGTGGTATAGCTGGAAGCAGGGCTGGACACAAAACCCCACTTTGCATACTGCACACTGGAATGAGGTATCCTTCCTTCTGGCGACTGCTGCTTCTTTCTTGCCCCTCTCTGAGCACACTCTACAAGTCTTTTGTGCCTTCTTCTTCCCTGGTGGAATGGCTATTCTTTCCAGGAAATGTGTTCCATCCAGTCGTGAGAGCGCAGCGAAACTTGTACCAGGCTGAAAGTCGGCGGCACGTGGTGATGACAAGTCTTTGCATATCGCAATAATAAACTGGCCGGTAGAAATGTTTTTCTTCGTCACCTGAGGGTCTCGGCGTCGCTCAAAGGCCTACTGCTTGACATGTTGCGACTAACGCTCGCCCTTATGTCTCACAGTCAGCTGACACAAACCCTTGTTTCGTAAAATGAACAGCTTTGTGGCGCCTTCTAGTGGCAGAGATGTCTACTGCAAGGGTTTGCCTCCCTTCTGATAACTGCCGTACGGATAATAATTCGCGAAAGCTAGAATTAATGTTCATCTTATATCCACCTTTCAGCACACTGTCCATTCCGTTCAACTGTTCTTCCAGGTCCTTTGCTGTCTCGCACACAATTACTTGTCGACGGCAAAACGCAATGTTTTTAATTATCCACCCTGAACTTTAATTCCTTCTCCAAATTTCTCCTCGCTTTGATTTATAGCTTGCTCAATGTCCAAATTGAATAACATCGGAAAAAGGCTACAACCTAGTCTTACTCCCTTTCCAACCACTGCCCTTCAACTCTGACACCCGCTGTCTGGTTTTTGTAGAAGTTTTACATAACCTTAACTTCCCTTTATTTCACTCCTGCTTGCTTCCGAACTCGAAAAAGTTTATTCCAAAAATAAAAGCCTTCTCCAAATCTACGAAAGCTAGATATGTAGGTTTGCCTTTTCTCAATCTATCTTCTAGGATAAGCCGTAAAGTGAGTATTGCCTCCCGTGTTCCTACATTTCTCCTGAACCCAAACTGATCTTCCCCGAGGTCGGCTTCTACCAGCCTTTCCATCCTTCTGTAAATAATTAGTGTTAATAATTTGCAACCATGACTTATTAAACTGATGGTTCTGTAGTTTTCACACCTGTCTGCACCTGATTTCTTTGGAATGGGGATTATAACATTTTTCTTGAAGTCTGAGGGTACTTCGCCTGCCTCATACGTCTTACACACGAGGTGAAACAGTTTTGTTTTGGCTGGTTCTCTCAGATGCTTCTGTAGCTCTGATGGAATATCATCTACTCCAGGGGTCTTGTTTCGAGTTACGCTTTCAGTGCTCTGTCAAATTCACCTCTCAGTATAGTATCTCCTATTTCTTCCTCATCTACTTCTTCTCTCCTTCCTACAATATTGCCTCTAAGTTTATTTCCTTCGTAGAGCCTCTCTATATATATTGTTTCCACCTTTCAGATTTTCCTTCTTTGCTGAGAACTGGTTTTCCATCTACGTTCTTGATATTCATAGAGCTGTTTTCTTATTTCCAAATAACCCTTTCATTTTCCTGTAGGGTGTATCTATTTTCCCCTATTTATACATTTTTCTACATCCTTGCATTTGCCTTCTAGCCACTCCTGCTTAGCTATTTTGCACTTCATGTCAATCTCATTTCCTAGTCGGCTGTACTCCATTTTGCCTGTTTCATTTACTGCATTTTTCTATTTTCTCCTTTCATCGATTAAATTTAGTATCTCCTGTGATATCCAACGATTTTTTTTTGTAGGTATTGCCTTTCTACCTATTTCGTCCTCTGCTGCCTTCACTATTTCATCTCTCAATGCTACCCATTCCTCCTCTACTGTTTTATTTCCCCCCGTTTCTGTCAATTGTTGCCTAAAGCTCCCTCTGAATTTCGTAATAACTTCAGGTTCCTTCAATTTATCCATGTCCCATCTCCTTATTTTCCTACCTCTTTGTAGTTTTTTTCAGTTTCAGCCTACAGTTCGTGACCAATAAGTTATGGTCAGCGTCTATATCTTCCCCTGGGTATGTCATACAGTTTAAAACCTGGTTCCGGTGTCTCCTGGTCTCATCCACGTATACAATCTTCTTTTGTGATTCTTAAACCAGGTGTTTGTTGCGATTAAATCATGTTCTGTGCAAAATTCTACCAGGCGACTTCCTCTTTCATTCCTTCTGCCCAGTCCATATTCACCTACTGTTTTTCTTTCTCTTCCTTTTCCTACTACCGAATTCCAGTCTCCCATCACAATTAAGTTTTCCTCTCTCTTAACTGTCTGAATAATTTCCTTTAACTCCCCATACATTTCTTCGGTCTCCTCATCATCGGCAGAGCTAGTTGGCATATAAACCTATACTACTGTGGTCGGTGTGACTTCGTATCTATCTTGACTACCGTAATCCGATCACTGAGTTGCTCATAGTAGTTTACCCGCATTCCCGTTTTTTTATTCATTATAAGACCTACTCCTGATTTTGTATTTATAATCCTGTACTCACCTGACCAGAAATCCTGTTCATCCTGCCACCGAGCTTCTCTAATCCCCACTATATCTAACTTCAACCTATCCATTTCCCTTTTAAATTGTCTAATTTTCCTACCCGATTAAGGGATCTAACATTCCACGCTCCGATCCGCAGATTTCCAGTGTTGTCTTTCCTGATGATCACATCCTCCTGAGTAGTCCCCGCCCGGAGATCCGAATGGGGGACTATTTTACCTCCGGAATATTTTACCCGAGAGGATGCCATCATCATATGTTTATACATGTCCTCGGGAAAAGTAAAGGCTGTAGTTTCACCTTGCTTATACGAAAAATCGTACAAATAAAAAGTTAAGTTCTTCTAAATATGCAGAAGTTAGGATTTAAACTGGATACATCAGACAGTCGCTTGTAACGAGACAATGCCGTCGTGTGGTTCATCCAGCAATCGTGCATCCTCCTGGTTTCATAGATCCCTTGTGGTTGTTAGTATCGCTTCGCAACTCTGCTTCCGTCCTTCCGCCATATTCCTCACGTTTGAGATTTGTAAATACGACAAAAATTCTTCGAAGAGGCAGGAGACCATGATGAAGTGTACTGAGAGTGCTGCGAAAAGCAGGATAGGTCGCAATTTTTTTAAAAAATTTTATTTATTTTTATCGCATGCCACACTTCATGTACAGTGCGACTTCAGTGACTCGTTTCGGAATTACCATCGTCAGATTTGTATCTGTGAAAACATTTTACATATGGGAAATAGTGTAGTAGGTTACATATCATAATATTAAAAAAGTGATCATTTACATTATGTTATACCTCCATAGCCACACTTATGGAAACATATGGATTTAAAATTCATATTTGGAGACTACAACTCGTAGTCATGCAATGTGTGTGTTCATCAAAGTTTTTAAATCCATATATTTCCTTAAGTATGGCTATGTTACAAAGATAGTATAATGTAATGCACATCATCACTTTTTAATATGAGAACTTGTACATTAACCAAAAACAGTTATTATAGTTGAAGGGCATGAAAGGGACACAGTGGTTGGGAAGGGAGTAAGACAGGGTTGTAGCCTTTCTCCAATGTTATTCAATTTGTACATTGAGAAATCTGTGTAGGAAAGGAAAGAAAAAATTGGAAAATGAATTGCAGTTCATGGTGAAGAAATAAAAGCATTGCGTATGGCTGAGGACACTGTAGTTCTGTAGAGACAGCAAAGGACCTGGAAGAGCAATTGAACGAGATGGACAATGTGTTGAAAGGGGCGCATAAGAGCAACACAATGGTCTTAGAAAATCAGGCGATACGAAGGAATCGGATTAGGTAATATAAGGCAATGTCCCCACTGACTGACCGACTGACTCATCATCGCCCAGCCCAAACCACTGCAGATAGAAACTTGAAATTTGTATAGGGTGTTGATCTTACTCTGTAGGCGTCATTTAAGAAGCGATTTTTCGATATTCTGTCCGCAAGGGGGTTAAAAAGGGGATGAAAAGTTTTTTGAAAATACGTTGCTATTTAGGCAATTTTGAAGCTAGAACTACAAAATTTCGGATTTTAATTTAGGGTTCGAATTTAAAAGACTCGTGTTTCGGCATTTTTTGACATACAACCAATAAGAGGGTAAACAAGGGACGCAAAAATTGATTTTCAAAAATATGTTGCTGTTAACTCAAATTTTAAGCTACAACTACTAAACTTCGGATATGGAATCTTGATCAGGATTAAAAAACACGAGTTTCACTATTTTTGGAAATTCAAAAAGTAAGAGGGTAAAAACAGGGGATAAAAGTTCTTGTTTGAAAACACGTTACTATTCCGACAATTTTTAAGCCAGAGCTGCAAAAATGGATATTTGTATTGTTGGTTAGAATTTAAAAATACGTCTTTCGGTATTTTTGGAAATTCAACCATAAAGGGGTTTACATTGGAGAGGGGATGTTTTTCGAATATCTGTTGCTGTTTACGCAATTTTGAAGTTAGAACTACAAATTTTAGGATTTGGATTCTGGGTTCGAATTAAAAGACACGAGTTTTGGTATGTTTCGAAATTCAACAACTAAGAGGGTAAAATAGGGGATCAAAAATTCTTTTCGAAAACACATTGCTATTCAGACTATTTTGGAGCTAGAGGTGCAAAAATTGGTATTCGTATTGTTGGTTATAATTTAAAAAATACGTGCTTCGGTATTTTTGAAAAATTTAACCATTAATAGGGTTAAATGGCGGGGATATTTTTTCGTAAAATCTTTTGCTATTACTCTAATTTTGAATAAAACAGACAGGTATTTCGGTATTATCAGAAAATTAAGCATTTAGGGGGTGAAATAGGGGATGAAACATTTTTTGAAAATACGTTGCTACTAAGCCAATTTTGACTCCAGAATTACAAAAAATTATATTTGCATACTTCGTTGGAATTTAAAAGATACATGTTGGGGTATTTATCGCAATTCAACTATTAATGGATGCCATAGGAGGTTACAAGTAGTAATATAATATGTTTAACTACGGGGTCATCAATCCCTAAGGGTTACAAACTAATTAAACTAACTTAGACTAATTTATGCTAAAGAAGACACAAACACCCATGCCCGAGGGGTGAGTCGAACCCCCGACGACGAAGGCAGAAGCACGCACCGCAGCATGGCGCCTCAATACGCACGGCCATTCCGCCGCGGTAGTATCACAACATTTCATAATGATAGTACTTAAGCTGTACCTATGAAAATTTATATTGAGAGGGAGAAACAACTGGTGCAGACCAACCAGCCTACGCATGCGAAGCAGCGGGGGTTAAGCTAGTGAAACAATAAAGGTGATACAAGAGTTTTGTTGCTCGGGTAGTAAAGTAACATATGATGTTCCCAGTACAGAGGATGTAAAATGGAAAATGGGAATGGGAAATAAAGCGGTTTTGAAAAATAGAAATTTGTTAACATCGAATATTAATTTATCGCCACGCTGCTCTTTCCTGTTACCGAGCGAGGTGGCGCAGTGGTACGACACTGCACTCGCATTCGGAAGGACGGTGGTTCAAATCCATCTCCGGCCATCCTGATTTAGGTTTTTCCGTGATTTCCCTAAATCACTGCAGGCAAATGCCTGGATGCTTCCTTTCAAAGGGCACGGCCGATTTCCTTCTCCCATCCTTCCCCGAAAATCCGAGCGTTAGCTCCGTCTCTACTGACCACGCTGTCGACGGGACGTTAAACCCTATGCTTCCTTCGTCCTCCTTCTCTTTCCTGTACCACAGAACAATAAGTTGTGATATAGAAAAGAGCGTGGCGAATGGAGATTTGTGTGTGGCGGGAGACGTGCAGGGAAGAGTCCTCTGCAGTGGGGCTGGTCACTGTGTCCTCGGTGGCGGCGTGGTCAACGCGTCTGCCTAGTAAGCAGGAGATCCCGGGTTCGTATCCCGGCCGGGCACAAATTTTCATTCGCCGCACTTAAGTATTCCATCTAAACCTATTAGGGTAAGGTGGTACAAATTCGATATAGGTACAATTCTGATCAACATAAATTTTCGCGCCATTTGTCAGTCTCGTAGTGTCTCGTAGTGTGGCAGTGTAGCGTAGCAGGTTTCTACGGCTGCTCCTGTCGTTTCCAAGAATACACCACTTTGTGCTAAGGAGAGAGAAATTTTTTCACGTTAGGAGGTAAGTGAAGCTACTTAGTTTAATGAGCTCTTATAAATTTTCTATTTAAGGGTGTCTAGATTCTCTACCAAAAATGCAATGTTTGGTACAACGAAGTATGCCTTGGTGCCTGACGGAAAAAGTGCTTTTTATGCGGAAGATGCCCTTAGTCAAAACTCTATTAGAAAGTGATAGCAATTGTACCTAGCGTGGCACATTTTCGATCAATTTTTCTCAATTCTGTAACTGTTTTGTGTGTCTATACTGACATTTGTAATTGTCGAATATTTGTGTTACATATTAGCTAAACTCTTTGAAGTTCTGAAGCAAGCAGGAGTAAAATATAGGGAGCGTAAGGTTATTTACAACTTGTACAAAAACCAGACAGCGGTTGTCAGAGTTGAGGGGCATGAAAGGGATGCAGGGGTTGGAAAGGCAGTAAGACAGGGTTGTAGTCTTTCTCCATTGTTATTCAATTTGTATATTGAGCAAGCTATAAAGGAAAGCAAGGAGAAATTTAGAGAAGGAATTAAAGTTGAGGGTGAAGAATTAAAAACATTGCGTTTTGCCGACGACATAGTAATTCTGTCAGATACAGCAAAGGACCTGGAAGAGCAATTGAACGGAATGGACAGTGTGCTGAAAGGTGCATATAAGATGAACATTAACAAGAGCAAAACTAGGGTAATGGAGTGCAGTGTAAGAAAATCAGGTGATGCTGAAGGAGTTAGATTGGGAAACGAACCAATAAAGGAGGTAGATGAGTTTTGTTACTTGGGCAGTAAAGTAAGAAATGATGGTCGCAGTACAGAGAATATAAAATGCAGAATGGCAATGGGTAGAAAAGCGTTCTTGAAAAAGAGAAATTTGTTAACCTCGAATATTGATTTAAGCATAAGGAAGTCCTTTATGAAGGCATTTGTATCGACTGTTGCCTTGTATGGGAGTGTGACATGGACGATAAACAGTGCGGACAGGAAGAGGATTGAGGCTTTTGAAATGTGGTGCTACAGAAGAATGCTGAAGATTAGGTGGGTGGATCGCGTAACTAATGAGGAGGTACTGAACAGAATTGGGGAGGAAAGGAATTTTTGGCATACCTTGACTAAAAGAAGGGATAGATTGGTAGGACACATTCTTAGACATCAAGGAATTGTGAATTTAGCATTGGAGGGAAGTGTGTGGGGTAAAAATCGCAGAGGAAGACCAAGAGATGGGTACAGTAAGCAGATTCAGACAGATGTAGGTTGCCGTTCTTATGTGGAGGTGAAGTGGCTTGCTCAGGATAGGGTACTGTGGAGAGCTGCATCAAACCAGTCTCCGGACTGAAGACCACAACAACAACATTAGGTAAACATCCGAGAACATGTGCTATAATTAAAATTACATCTTCTCTCAATATATTTCCAGTTACAATAACATTTGTCCGAAATGATCGAAATTGAACCACCTTACCCTACAGTGTAGCCAGAACTGATCACAAATTGCGATTATTTCATTCATTCCGTATTTACGTTCCATAATCAGGCACTGCTGCGGCGAGGAATCGTCGACTGAGCGGTGTCCTGGCAGCTGGCAGCTGGCAGCTGCACCTGTCGTGGCGATAGGGGCCCACGTGCCGGAGGTAGCTGCCTCCAGCAGCACTGCCCGACTCTTGTCTAAATGGCTTTGTTTGTCGCCTTCTCTGGGCAGCGGAATCTCAGAAGGGGTATCTGCGGTCGTTGCGACAGCGCGGGACCATAGACTTAGTAAATAAAAACTAGACCGCTCGCCGGCGCTAGTGTCGCGTCCCCACATTGAACGTGACAGAGGCCGCCATTTGCAGGGCAATCCTCCGTAAAAATGGTTCGTTCGTGTGCTGCTTTTAATTGTAACAGTCAGAACGGAAGCAAAGAGGAAGACGGAAACAGTGTTACATTTCACAGAGCAGTCATTACTTGTGTGCCGTGTAGCATTTTCATGGATAAATAAGAAATCATGAGCGTTTGTTTTTGTTCAGGTTTTCTCTTATAAATGACTCTCCAAAACTAAGAAACATACTTTGGTGCATGTCAAGTACTTACATTTTATTTTCACATAAATTACTAAAAATACTAATTTGAGCTGAATTAATAACTAGGTGTATAAGAGGTATTTATCACATATAAGTATGATGCAGAAGTAGTTCGAATAATTGTTTTTAGGCACTTAATAGGTGGTAATTGTACTTCGTAAATGGTCATTAGTTGATCGAATGTTGCATACTCAACCACTTTCAGAAGTACTATATTTGTTAAAAAGTAATGTGCGAATGTAATGCGTATTAAAAATTTTATGAGTTATCACAATTATTCATACCCAAATTCGAGGAAGTTGAAAGAAAAATTCTATGTTCTATGGAAAGGAATGTAGATAAAAATGTGATGTACAAAAAATAAGCGTGCAAAACGTATTGAGTACTCCGCGAAAAGTAAACAGGGCCTGACAGAAAATGACATGAATTAAAAAACAACCGCACTCTCCGCTACTTCACAAGTTTCATGGAATCATCTTATGCAAATATGTCGATGAAAAGTTGCTCCACCTTATCAGAAAAGCGCCTTAAATTCTTAAATTTCGTGTCTCTATGCAGAAGTTATTTCGAAAATTAGGAAACTTAATTCATATACGAATACTTTTTAAAGAGACAGCAATAATCAGTATTTTTTTTTATACAAAGATGCGTTTGTTTTGTGCTTTCTTTTGCTCTTGTTGCGTCTCATATACTCCAAACGACAACCCCAGTACCAGGACTCTTCCCTGCCAATGTCGGCGATCAGCCGCTTCAGTTCGGGGACAGTTGCCTCGCTTCTCCGCCACGGCGTGGTAGGGGCTTGCGCGGGACCGCAGCAGGTTACGTAGTAGTGGCAGAACATAATGAGGCTCCCCGTCCACTTGGAAATACATGTACGGTTACCAGCCTTTTTTCTGTGCGGCCCACCCATGGCATAAAAAACTTGTGGGGAGCCCAGTTACTAAGTAACGAGTAATCTCTATAAATGTCAATGTCTGTTCGGTGTACGTTTATCACGTCTCAACCACAAGACATAATGAGCTAAAAATTGGTACAGTTACTAATGTCTACCCGGGGAAGGCTTTAGGCACGTTTTTATGGCGATCGCGTAGATATATATATATATATATATATATATATATATATATATATATATATATATATATATATATATGTTCGGTGTACGCTTATCGCATCCGAACGACAAGACGCACAGACTTAAATATTTGTACAGTTACTAATTTTTACCTGAGGCAGGTTTTAGGCACGGTTTTATAGCGATCTGATAGATATTTAGTAATTTGAAGAACATAACGCGTAATGCAGAACAATAATTACTCTTTGAAAATTATATTTACTCCTTTAAAATGGTGTTATTGGTTGCATTTTTGCTTGAGGATTGATAATGATAAAAGGGTGAAGTATATTGGGATGGAAAGTTATCGGTGTATATAAAATTCTACGTGTGTGTGTGGCTATGCTTACACACTGCTATAGTGTCAAATTAGCAGGGGTACCCAAACTTTTTGTCACCGTATACTACTGCCATTTTTGTGTACCAGTAGTACTTGTTCAATTTGAGCGTTTATTTCCTCGCTCGTTAACAGGTCCTATGTTTAAAAATTTTTTAATGGGCCACGTTCTCAAAACGGTTACAAAGTTGGTCAGTTGTATCTGATCAAGAGCATTTACAAAGAACTTTGTATGACGGGCAACCAGAGTTAAAATATTTATACACATTTAAGCAACTTTCACACAGCTAAAAATTAGGTGTCAAGATTGTAAAAGTCTGAATGAAAGTCCTTGGTCCACTTGAGCTGTTATTTTATTGGAGTCGTGAAGACCCGCACAACCGGTTTCGCAACTTACTGTTGCATCTTCAGGTGCTTTTTAAAAGATTTCCATATAAGTCATTTGTGATGGATAACGGGGTTAATGGTGGGGTCCTACCGGAAGCACCTTGGCTCTTTTCGTCAAAAACACAAAAAAAAGGAAGTCAACCGTGCGGATCTTGTCATTTTTGATAAAAGAATAGAAAAGTCGGCAATCGGTAAAATTGGTTTGGCCTGTGACAAAAGGCGACGTGATGGGTAGCCAGATTGTGGTCAGTGTAGTGAGGATCGTCAGATCCATCAAGGGGATCAAAAGTTGCATATTCGTGCAGGGCGGAACTGCGAGTACAACTGAAGAGGCGGATCACACCTGGCGCCCCCTCGAACCACAGCCCGGCCTCAGTCTAGCGGCCAATACACATGGTGATCCGTCTCTTCAGTTGTCTGGCCTTTTGTCAGGCCAAACCAATTTTACCGATTGCCGACTTTTCTATTCTTTTACCAAAAATGACAAGAACCGCACGGTTGACTTCTTTTTGTGTTTTTGAAGAAAAGAGCCAAGGTTACGACCTCACCATTAGGCCCATTATCCATCACAAATCACTTATATGGAAAACATTTAAAAAAGCGCCTGAAGATGCAACTGTAGATTGCGAAACCTGTTGTGCGGGTCTTCAGGACTCCAATAAAATAACAGCTCAAGTGGACCAAGGACTTTCATTCAGACTTTTACAATCTTGACACCTAATTTTTAACTGTGTGACAGTTTCTTAATTATGTACAAGAGCATTTAGCTTTCTTCATTCTTAAGATATTTAGAATCAGAATTTAGGACCTTCCTTATGACACTGTAGTTGGTTGTCACAAAGTATAAATAGTAATGAACTTGAGGATAAAAACCGTGGTTATCTTTCCATTAAGGTCCACCAAAGGTGTCTGTTCTTTCAGACATTTGCCTAAGAATAGACACCATATGAATAATAGCAAAATTGTGCCTTCTCATTCACGCCAAAAAATGAAAAGAGATTCTGACGAAATATTTCTTCCTTTGCCATTTTGGTGCCACTTCGAGAGTTCTACAACCTTGTATCTGTTCTATCTGTTATGGGCGTGACGGAAGATGACTTTCACCCACTTGGAACTGCTGAAGGTATCTTGGAGCAATTCAACCGAAGACAAGAGTTCACCCTATCTGTAAAGAACTTAATAGGAAATGGATACATTCCTGACCACGAGATTTCTCTGCGGTCTGCTGGTACCTCTCAATCCACAGGAAGCGGCCAAGGATTTGTCAGGTATATCTGCAACGTTATACCGCAAAATATGAGGTCTGTTTGTGTAAAGAGGAAAATGTAGTACACTAGGAACTGTCACTGAAGTCTTTCCTGTTGTAACAAGTAGATCATACACGTTCTCCTTTGTCAGTAGCGTTAACAATATTCTGTTTGCATTCTCCTGAAAGTCGTAAAGTAAAAAGTTAGAAGTCGTAAAGTAAATAAGAAAAAAAAGTGAAATACTATTTTTGTGAAGAATGAAACTGTGTTCTTGCTGTAACAAGTGCTTCAATCTCAGATTGGAGTTAATTGTTTACCGGTAAGATCATCCTGTATTTTATTTCGTTATTATGTTCTTTCAATTTGATATGTGTATTAATTGATAAAAGCTTCTTATCTTATGCCTTTTCAACATATGGCGTAAATGGTACTGATCAATCTATTGAACGCATAGTCATTATACAGGGTCAGGCATTTAAAAATATTTTTCGGAATATTTGAAGAAATGCAAATATTTCGAAAAATACATATGAGAGTGACACCCAACTAAACTAAATCTACACCCTTGCAACATCTCCGTCGGCGGTAGGAAACGGGACTTAAATCTTAAATAGGAACCCCTATTTGTTATTAAATATTCGGATTCTCCAAGAAAAAATAAGTGACTTTTATATGTGACATTTGTTTCGTTTCGTAATAGATATCGATATAATCGGCAAAAATAAATAATATCCCAAAATAGATAGACATGGGACTCTTTCCCTAAGTTTAACACTTCCAGCTGTTGAGACAGATAGCCAACGCTGCGAAAAGTCGTTGCAAAAGGAACATTCCTCTGGGGGAACAGATTTGCATACCTTTGACGAGCTCCTCTAATATTGATACAGTTGAACAATTGCGTAGAGGTGTGTATTTTTGTTTTTGGCCCACTTTAGGTTACGGTAGTAACACTAAAAGTAGGCCTTTGCGATCGTCTTTTGACAGCTCGAAATTTAAATGAAAATACCGCCTTAACTATTCATCTGACACGAAAATTGAATAACCGTATTTGTAGAGGAGAAAATGCTCTCCAACTTTGCTCTCTTGTCAATTTTTCATATCTCGTAGAGTTTCAAAGATATTTACAAAAATAACGGCGAATTTGGAATTTGGGATGTATGTCTGTCTGTCTGTCTGTCCGTAACGTGTTCCCTGTTTTTAAGACGAACCGTTCAACCGATCAGCACCAAATTTTACAGATATGATTGTAGGTCGTCAGAGACCAGAACCTCCCTTTTTCAAATTTTTCGGACAAAAAATACGGTAGTAAAACAAAAAAAAAGCCGTTTGTAATATAATTGTAATTGCAAACGAACCGTTCATCTGACACGAGAATTGAATAACCTAATTGGTAGAGGAAAAAATCTCTACAACTTAGCTTCCTCATGTTTTTTTCATATCTCGTATCGTTTGAGCATATTTGCAAAAATAACGGAGATTTGACACCCTCCATTGAATTAACGAAAACCAGCCGTTCGGAGATGTCACGTGACATTCCTCGCGTATTTTATGATTTTCTTATTGTAACTTGCGATTTTCAAAGCAACGGCACACTGAGGAATTAACAAACACACTTCGTTCTTCGTACGATAAATAATAATCTAATATCTACAAATGTCATATTAACATCATTTAACAACGGCCATCAATATTATCAGATTAAAGGGACTCCTATTTCTATTTATAGTCATAGAGTAGTGGGCAACGTGCTGGACTGTGACGTGAAAGGTCGGTGGTTCGAAACCCACCACCACCTATTTTTTTTTTCCTAAAATGGTTTCAGACACTTATTAACGGACTGAAGGCCAGCGATGACGTTTGCGACTCTATAGCAAGGAGGTTATATAAAGCGAAACGTATGCCACAGACCATATCTTTGGTCTATGCGTGCTACAATGTTTTCAGCTCTTTCTGTGAAAGGATAAGCATACGAATAACGAAATATAAGAATAAATAAATAAAGCAGTAAAAATAAATTTCTTTTAATACATCCCTGTTTAAAAAAAGGTATTGTATTTCATTTCATCCTTCTCATAGCACACTACTGAAACATAGATTATCTATTATAATCAACCAACACGCGAGCGGAGCCGCGGGTTTAAGCTAGTAGTTTATATTTCTATCTTTTCTTAAAACACAACCCACGGGAGAAAAATAAAATGCCAGTATGTCACTTCACATTCAAAGTTTAAACTCTTTAGCACCAATTCAGTCATGAAACTGGCGTTCGAGCGAAAATCCACAGCCTTCTATATTTTAGTTTCACATTTAAAATACCAGTGTTTCATTTGAATGTCTTAAAATTCAATAGCCTGTTATAAACTTTTCAAACGGTGTTTTCTTCCTAGATGTAGAAGCTCAATTAATATCTTGAACATTTCCACATTTCACATTAAATAATAAGTCATTCCATACAGATGATATAGTTAAAACTCTTCTTCAGTCAAACATAACATGTTTATTGGCCCACTTGCAAGACAAGCATATACTATTCAAATGTTTGTATAGCTTATGGGACTTAACTACGGGGTCATCAGTGCCAAAAATTGCAAACTACTTATAAACTAGCAAATACTAAGGACGGCACAAATATCCATGCCAAATGGGGGGATTCGAACCCCCGACCGTAGTGGCCGTGCAGACCGTGACTGGAGCGCCTCAGTCCCCTCAAATGTTCAAATGTTCAAACGTTTGTATAGCTTATGGGACTTAACTTACAAACTACTTATGTACTACCTTATAATAAGGACGGCACAAATATCCATACCCACAGGGGGATTCGAACCCCCGACCGTAGTGGCCGTGCAGACCGTGACTGAAGCGCCTCAGTCCCCTCGGCCACCGCAGCCGGCCACATACTATTTGCTTCTGATCCAATCATACATTCACAAGGATATAATCTGAATTGACGAACATCCATAGCAATACTAAACTATATCTATAAATGTGAATGTCTGTTCAGTGTACGCTTATCACGTCTGAACCACAAGACATACAGAGCTAAAAATTGGTACAGTTACTAATGTCTACCCGGGGAAGGCTTTAGGCACGGTTTTAAGGCGATAGGATAGCTATTTCTCTATATATATTAATGTGAATGTCTGCTCGGTGTACGCTTATCACGTCTGAACGACAAGAAGCAGAGACTTAAATATTTGTACAATTACTAATTTATACCTGAGGAAGGTTGTAGGCACGGTTTTATAGCGATCTGATAGATATTTAGTAATATGAAGTATATAACGCGAAATGCGGAACAATAATTACTCTTTGAAAATTATATTTACTCTTTGAAAACTGTTTTATTCGTTGCATTGTTGTTTGAGGGTTATTAATGATAAAAGGCTGGAGTATATAGGGATGGAAAGTTATCGGTGTATATAAAATTCTACGTGTGTGTGTGTTAACATTTCGCTCTCCAGTGAAAACTACAGAACGCGAACGAATGGTCTGTGTGTAATTGTTGTCCGAGGTCTGCCGTTGTACACCATAGTAGTTGCCGATAGCTATAAGGGGGTGGAAGATATGGTGGTTGAAAGTCGTCAAAATATTTAAAAAATTCGGACTGAAGGCCAGCGATGACGTTTGCGACTCTATAGCAATGTGTGACATGCATGCCAGTATGAATAAGGAGGCAGATAATGCACCTGTTTGATCAGTCTGTATAGTTCTCTTCCGTGAAGATGGTTTATAACCGAAACCGGTAGAAGATTGAAAAATAATAAACAGCTGATGGTTTACAGAATGCATTTCCTCGAATAAATATTTTTCTTTAAAAATATCTAGCAGACGTAATTTACATTTTATTGCGATGTGCTTCATGGAGCTTAATATTGAATACTTATAATTGTGGTGTCGCACAAGTACAAAGTGCGCGCCACTTACTTTCGCCGCGCGCCGCCATGCACGCACGGCGCGGCGTTCTCACGACGACAGCCACGAGCGCCCTCTGCGACAACGCCGCTCGTGGCCACCACTGAAGGACATCGGTCACTTCGGACTGAGATAGCAACGAGTTAGGACCTTCGTAATCAGATAGGCACCAGTGAGGATTTTGCTATTGTACAGGCACTAGGCAGGCCTCTAACAACTATGTATCAACATTCTGCAGTACTATGTAAAAGTTAAGTATTGTTACATTCTGTGCAATATATATATCTTTCTAATTTACTCAAGTGTTTGTAGTTTCTGGCTGCTCCCCTCCGTACCTGCACCGGCGTGCTATCTTTGTTACTGTGTCGGTCTCGTTCCACTCGGCCACCGACACCTACGACGAGGCTGGGACACAAAAGCGGCGACGAAGTTGGGACACAAAAATAATAGTATGTGAAAATATTTGGATACGTTGCATTGTTTTATAGTGTTACTAATCGACTGGTAAAATTAAGCGTGCAGTGCATTGGGCCAGAGCGGTAGAATGCTTGGACTAAGAGGGGAAACCAAGTGTTGGGAGGAAAAGAAGGGGAGGGGGAGAGGAGACGTTACATTCAAGGGGAGAGGATCAGGAGTGGTAGGGGGGATATATTTCAGGACGGACGGTGTCATCCAGTAGGAGGAGGTGGCGGAAGTTGCCCTGGGAAGGGATGTAGAGAGTGTGGAGGTGAAGCTGTCATGTTGCTTTCCGCCAGTTCTTCTTGTAATGCTGCTTTCGTATGATAATGGGTGTTGCGTATTAAAGTTAAGGTTGGGGACCGCAAATGAAATTGTACAAGTTAGTGAAATGTTTTTAAATGAGATTATTAAGCAATTTTGAAAAGGAAGGAACAATTTAAAAGGGAGGGAGGAATGCAGCGGTGAAGGCGTGACAGAGGCCGGGGATATGTAAGATTGGGGTATACCAGGGGGTTGCGGGTGATGTAAGCGATATCTCTTGAAACTGTAATATGTGGGAGAATAGGATGAGGTGGGGTGTAACGATACACTTAATTTTTTTCTTCATTTTCTTTATCTTTGATCGGCGATGCTTATCGCCTCCGGTTCCCTCTGATTCGCAATGCAACTAATTTAATTTCGTTCGTCATTTTTTACTCCCAAACAAGCGAAAAGACGGTGCCGTGATAGTAGTTTTACTCACTGCCTGGTCTGTATCTGATGTGATAAGACGTCTTTCATACCTGTATCCACTTAGGTAAGAAAAATGCAAGCTGTTGCTTAAAATATATTATTTAAATTTAAAAGCATTCCCTCTCCTTGGTTTTCATTTAAATCAAATTCCTCCACGTCAAATATTTAATTTCTTAATGTTTTTCAGCTTCTTCGGCTCCGTAATAGTTTAATGTTCAGACGCCATTACAATCGCTTCGCATTGTCTGCAAAATTTCAATCACAATCAACCATCCTTATACAATACTTTGCTTGATTTTAGAACCTGCAGTCATTTCTTTTGTAATTTCACGAAGTCCGATCTTTTTTTTTTAAATTATTCTATCATTACCAGTAACTTCATAATCCACCCACGGTAACACAACAATGAAAGGCGAAGTGAACAGTTTGAACATTGATCTACTACGGAAAGTATCTTCAACGTTCATATATTAAATTAAAAAAAAAGTTCTCATTTCCAGCTTCTACTATACGAAGAGCAGGATCCAGCTAGATGCTTTCCGTAAGTCTTATAACGTGCTGTCGCTTGTATGGTGCCCGACTTTAATATGCAACCCGCGGTTTATTTGCTTTAACGTTTTCCTGCCCGACGGGACTTAAAAGTCCCAGCTCATTTACAACGTCATAAAACAAAGTGGAATATTATATCTGACGTGTATTGCTGATGGGACGTCAGGGTCCCTCTGATATCTTATGAAACACTCCCTGGTCGATATTTTTCAGTATCACTGCTCACAGATAGCAGTAAACAACGGACTATTTTATGTCTGTGTTCACGATTTAGTCAGCCGAGTTTTGTTGTGTGCTTTGACGTTGGTAATTTTGTTTTCTACTGTTTTAGCTAATGGAAACTGATATTATTAAATGACTAGAGCTCAATTTATTTATACATTGTTCAAAACAGTGCGTGCAAGGTTTTAGTACTGACAGTGTGTCAAAGGCAGTTTGTGCATGTTATTTTTGTAGTTTTCTTTGTTGCTAGGTGATAGTAATAAATGCTTGTAGTTCTCTTTTTTTTACGAATTACTAAATATGAAATCGGTTCAGGGATAACTACTGTTTGCTTTTCCCCCCTTCATATCAATAACTGAAACGGCATTTCAATATAAAACTTTAACTGTCTGTTTCTTGCTGGTAAATCCTTTTGTTAACAGAGATAAGCATTTCAAAATGTCTCCAAATTACATTATATCCTATTGCACTTTGAAGTCCCGTTTTTCAATTTTTTTTTAATTTTATATTTATCGCGTCAAATAAGGAGAAAATGAAAGGTTTGAATACACTAATGTGTTTTTATTCACTCTGGTAACAAAATAACCAAATACGAAGTTATATGCTCGAATATTTGATAGTTTTGGCAGGAAAGGGTTAATGTTCATTTTGTGATGTACTTAAACTAAATTATTTCAAATAAAAAAAAAATTCGGTACCATCAATTCCTTGTCCAAAATATAATCGCGGAATCTACTTTAACAATTATGGCATCATACGAAGCAAGGGATACGTTATAGGGGGTAGGTAGATGCGCTAGCCGAGTCAAAGGGCGCGGCGGTATTGTAATAGGTAGGGGCAGTGGAACCCTAGCGGGATGGAAGCTGCAAAGGAATGGATGATGCATGTGTAGGTGTGTAGTACAGTAGATGTGCTGAGGACCTTCGTCTGGCCGGAGAGGAGTTTGAGGAGGTTGAGGCAGGTCTTTGCTTCCTGACGGACTGTGCGGACGTGAGGGGTCCAGGGGACGGATCAGTCAATGGATGGGACGATTATTTACATAATCGATTTAGGAGGAAACCTAACTAGCTCTCTTAGGTTGTTTGCAGATGACGCCGTCATTTACCGTCTAGAAAATCATCTGAAGATCAAAACCAACTACAGAACGATCTGAATAAGATACATCTACATCTACATGGGATACTCTGCAAATCACATTTAAGTGCCTGGCAGAGGGTTTATCAAACCACAATTATACTACTTATCTCCCATTCCATTCTCGAATAGAGCGCGGGAAGAAAGAACACCTGAATCTCTCTCTTCGAGCTCTGATTTCTCGTATTTTATTCTGATGATCATTTCTACCTATGTAAGTGGGAGTCAACAATATATTTTCGCATTCCGAGGAGAATGTTGGCGATTAAAGTTTCACACGTAGCCCACGCCGTAGCTATAAGCGCCGTTGTTGTAATGATTCCCATCCCAGATCCTGTATCATTTCCGTAACGCTGTCTCCCCTGTATCGTGACAATACGAAACGAGCTGCCCGTCTTTGGACTCTTCAAATGTCCTCCGTCAAACCCACCTGATAAGGATCCCACACTGGGCTGCAATACTCCAAAAATGGACGGACAAGCGCAGTGTATGCAGTTTCTTTTGTAGTTCTATTGCATCTTTTAAGGGTTCTGCCAATAAAACGCCTTTCCCACGATATCATCTACGTGTTCTTTCCAATGTAAGTCTGAAGTAATAGTAATTCCAAGGTATTTTGTGGAGTTTAAGGCCTTCACATTTGATTGATTTATCTTGTAAACAAAGTTTAACTTATTTCTTTTCATACTCATGTGGACGACTTCACACTTCTCATTATTTAGAGTTAATTGCCAATTTTACACCATACTGATATCTTATTCAGATCGTTCTGCAGTTGGTTTTGATCTTCAGATGACTTTCTTAGACGGTAAATGACGGCGTCATCTGCAAACAACCTAAGAGAGCTACTTAGATTTCCCCCTAAATCGTTTATGTTAATAAGGAACAGCAGAGGACCAAAACACTACCCTGTGAAACGCTCGATATCACCTCTGTTTTAGTTGATGCCTTACCATCGATTACTACGAACTGTGTCCTCTCTGACAAGAAATCCCCTATCCAAATGCAAATTTTGGGGCGATATACCATAACCACGCAATTTGATTAAAAGCCGTTTGTGAGGTACGGTGTCAAAAGCTTTCTGGAAAACAAGAAATACGGAATCGATTTGCGAACTTTTGTCGATAGCACCCATCACTTCGTGTGAATAAAGAGCTAGTTGTGTTTAGGATGAACGATATTTTCTAAATCCGTGTTGACCTTGGGTCAATAGATCGTTCTATTCGAGATAAATCATAATATTTGAATACAGGATATGTTCCAAAACCCTGCTGCAAATTGACGTCAATGAAATAGGCCTGTAGTTTACTGGTTTCTTCCTACTGCCTTTCTTGAATATAGGTGTGACCTGGGCAACTTTCCAATCTTTTGGTACAGATACTTCTATGAGAGAGCGGTTGTATATTGCTGTTAAGTAAGGAGCTATCGCTTCAGCATAATCAGCTTGTGTAAAAATTGGCAGTCGACTCTAAATAATGAGAAGTGTGAAGTCGTCCACATGAGTACGAAAAGAAATCCGTTAAACTTTGTTTAGAAGATAAATCAATCAATGTGAAGGCCGTAAAATCCACAAAATACCTAGGAATTACTATTACTTCAGACTTAAATTGGAAAGAACACGTAGATAATATCATGGGAAAGGCGAACCAGAAACTGCGTTTTATTGGCAGAACCCTTAAAAGATGCAATAGAACTACAAAAGAAACTGCATACAATGCGCTTGTCCGTCCATTTTTGGAGTATTGCAGCCCAGTGTGGGATCCTTATCAGGTGGGTTTGACGGAGAACATCGAAAGAGTCCAAAGAAGGGCAGCTCGTTTTGTATTGTCATGATACAGGGGAGACAGCGTTACGGAAATGATACAGGATCTGGGATGGGAATCATTACAACAACGGCGCTTATCGCTGCGACGTGGGTTACTTAAGAAACTCCAATCGCCAACATTCTGCTCCGAATGCGAAAATATATTGTTCCACTTACATCGGTAGAAATGATGATCAGAATAAAATACGAGTAATCAGAGCTCGAACGGAGAGATTTAGGTGTTCTTTCTTCCAGCGCGCTATTCGAGAATGGAATGGGAGGTGAATAGTTTAACGGTGGTTCGGTGAACCCTCTGTCAGCCTCTTGAATGCGATTTGCAGAGTATCCCATGTAGATGTATGTATATCGTTGACGGTTAAGGTGTGCAGTCGAACTTATTGAAGTACAATAAACAGTCTCACCACAGACTAACAGCATGATTCACAGGCTTCAATCGATTGTATGATGTGTCACGTGAAAGCACTTTGAAAACTATCAAAAACTCTGATTTTTCGTGGTATTATGTGTATTTTTTGAGATATTAACAATTGTCAACAATTTTGAACTCATTTTCATTTTTTACAATTACAGCGCCACCTATCATGAAAAGAAAAAAAGTTTCGTACAACAGTTACAAATTTTCCTCATGGAGAATCCAAACCTGCATTAAAAATAGAAGTTTCTAATTACATTACGATTTTAAACTCCCCTTCCACCCCCCCGTGGTGGTGCAGGGGGAGGGGGTGTCGAGCTTAATGTTAATGGTGACCCTCTTTTAGGTGATCAATTTTTATTACATTATATGAAAAGGGGATGTTTGCAGAAGTGACCCAAAATTTTGTTTTTGGGTGCATCTAATAGTGACAGCTAGTGACATGTATTTCCCAAAGTTTCACTTTCGACATAGCATGGGAAGTGAAGGAAAAAAAAAAATACACTGTTTGATGCTTTCCGTCCACGCATCCAGTCACAACTTTCTTTATAGCATAATTTGGCTCTTCGTAATTATTATGTGCGTCTGGCAAGCATATAATCAAACCAAAGGGCAATAACCCTGTAACCTATTACTATGTTCTTTTTTGCGTCCATTGAACTTCTTATTATCGATAGCTGTGTTCTGTGAAATTGATTGTTTTGAATTGTCTTCTAAAAACATAAATGCTTCAGTGAATCAATTTTGTGACTGTCATATGGTCTAAGGAGTGTTGGTGTTGTAAGGGAAGGAAGAAATTTGCTGTGTGGGATACTGATTATGCTAACATTATGTCATACGTTCACAGAGATGAATAATGAATTACTGACGACAGGTCGAGAGCATAAACAATTCCTCCATCCATAATAATATATTTCCTGAATGTATTACGAATTGTCATGCCCACTATTATACTAAGGAAATGTGTCCATGGCAAAACACACAATCCCAATGCGTCTCTGAATGCCATGTCCCAAGACAATATTCTCATCAGCTGCACTTGTTAAACTTGCTACATACGATGCAGTAATTGTTTCTAATGATGAAAACTTATGGACAGTGAAATCGTTACTTCGAAGATAGTGCTTTCACTCTACCTATTTTTAAGGAAATTGACCTTATCGAATGGCAAGAACTGAAATGTCTATGAATGAAACAGGCGAAAGAAAAGTAATTACACGACACTTGAGAACAGAGAAGTTCCTAAGCACAGTGATGAAACATTTCGAGAAAGTACCGGGTGATCAAAAAGTCAGTAGAAATGTGAAAATTTAATGAATCACGCAATAATGTAAATAGAAAGGTAAAAATTGACACACATGTTTGGAATGACATGGGGTTTTATTAGAATCAATAAAAAAGTATTGCTAGACGCATGAAAGATCTCTTGCGCGCGTCGTTTGGTGATGATCGTGTGCTCAAATCAAATGTTCAAATGTTTGTTAAGCTTATGGGACTTAACTACGGGGTCATCAGTCCCTAAACTTACAAACTACTTATCTACTACCTTATACTAAGGACGGCACAAATATCCATGCCCGAGGGGGGATTCGAACCCCCGACCGTAGTGGATCGTGTGCTCAGCCGCCACTTTCGTCATACTTGGCCTCCCAGGTCCCCAGACCTCAGTCCATGCGATTATTGGCTTTGGGGTTACCTGAAGTCGCAAGTGTATCGTGATCGACCGACATCTCTAGGGATGCTGAAACACAACATCCGACGCCAATGCCTCACCATAACTCCGGACATGCTTTACAGTGCTGTTCACAACATTGTTCTTCGACTACAACTATTGTTGAGTAATGATGGTGAACATATTGAGCATTTCCTGTAAAGAACATCATCTTTGCTTTGACTTAATTTGTTATGCTAGCTATTGCTTTTCTGATCAGATGAAGCACCATCTGTCGGACATTTTTTGTGCTTTTTGTTTTTCTGTTTTTTGTTCTAATAAAACCCCATGTAAATCCAAGAATGTGTGTCAGTTTTTACCTCTCTATCTACATTATTCTGTTATTTATTAAGTTTTCAAATTTATACTGACTTTTTGATCACCGGGTAGATTTGCGAAAGCTTCTACACCTCACGAGATAGATCATCACTTTGTGAAACATCAATAATTTGTGCCGGTGAGGGACTCGAATCTGGCTCTGCCACTTTTCGTGAACGGTTGCCGGAAAATATATTCAAGTAATATCGAGTCCACTTCATTTAGGCTGTCTGGTTCAGCAACCGGTTTTCAATATGTCTGAACGAAATTAGATCACGGATGAATTCTTTAATTTTATCATCTTTGGTTTGTCTTAATTTGTTATGCTAATTACTGTTTTTCTGATCAGATGAAGCGCCATCTGTCGTCGATCCGTCGATCTTTTTTTTTTTTTTTTTTTTTTTTTTTTTTTTGCTGTAATAAAGCTGTCCACATTATTACATTATTTCGTGATTTATTAAGTTTTCAAATTTATACTGACGATTTGATCACCAAGTATAATAAAGAAATATATCTTAATAATATTTAAATTCATATTTTGGTTCTCATTTTCATCATAGTGCAACAAACACACAGAGCTAAATATTGAAATGTTTCGTTTAAGTTGAGCTATACAGAAAATTTATTGAAAAAATTACGCCTTTTTTGTAAATGTTGTAAGTAAATATATATCAAAGATATTCAAAATTGCCCACGTATAATTGGTTGTATGGATGTAAACATAACACAGTTAAATTTTGAAAGTGATTATCTTAATAGGTCACGAGGAAAAGATACATAAATAATTGTAGATGTATTAAAATGTATAATGTTGTATTAATTTCAAAGTTGAAAGCAAAAAATTTAAAATCTGGACTTAGAGTAGCTTATGCTATTTTCAATCACCACACAAAATTTTACTTGTTCATCTTCAATATCTTAGGCACACCATTTTGATAACACGAGAGTATGCTTTCGCACACGTCCCCGCCTAATCCGATTTGTATTTTTTGAAATATTCTGAAAAATAAGATTTAAATAATTCATCCTGCATCGAATACGTAGGTATAGTATAGTGAATCGTCAGGCGTGCCCCAGGGGAGTGTGATAGGACCGCTGTTATTTTCTATCTATATAAATGATCTGATGGACAGAGTAACTTGTAATTTGTGGCTGTTTGCTGATGATGCTGTGGTGTATGGGAGGGTGTCATCTGTAACTGACTGTAATAGCATACAGGATGACTTAGACAAAATTTCTAGTTGGTGCGAAGTATGGCAGCTAGCTCTCAATGTAGAAAAATGTAAGGTGATGCGCATGAGTAGAAAAAAACAATCCCATAATGTTCGAATACAGCATTAGTAGTGAGCTTCTTGATGCTGTCGCGTCGTTCAAATAGCTAGGCGTAACATTGCAGAGCGATATGAAATGGAACGACCATGTAAGAGCAGTTGTAAGTACGGAGGACAGCCGACTTCGGTTTATTGGGAGAATTTTTGGAAGATGTACTTCACCTGTAAAGGAGTCCGCGTATAAAACGCTTGTACGACCACGTCTAGAGTATTGCTCAAGTATTTGGGACCCGCAGCAGATCGGTTTGAAGGAAGACATAGAGGCGGTTCAGAGGCGAGCAGCTAGATTTGTTACCGGTAGGTTCGATCAATGCGCGAGTGTCACGGAAATGATCGGGCAACTCAATTGGGGATCGCTGGAAAAAAGACGACGTTCTTTTCGTGAATTTCTGTTAAGTAAATTTAGAGGGCCGAAATTTGAAGCTGAGTGTAGTACGATGTTGCTGCCGCCTACTTACATTTCGCGTAAAGATCACAAAGACAAGATGAGATAAATTAGGGCTCGTACGGAGGCATATAGGCATTCTTTCTTTTTTTCCTCGTTCCATTTGGGAGTGGAATAGGAAAGGAAATGCCTAGTAGTGGTACAGTGTATCCTCTGCCACACACCTTACGCTGAATTGCGGAGTATGTATGTAGATGTAGATGTAGTAAGTAACATTTCCTGAAACACCTTCGTGCCGGCAGCGGTGGCCGAGAAGACTAAGGCGCTCCAGTCACGGTCTGCACGGCCACTACGGTCGGGGGTTTGAATCCCCCCTCGGGCATGGATATTTGTGCCGTCCTTAGTATTAGCTAGTTCATAAGTAGTTTGTAAGTTTAGGGACTGATGACCCCGTAGTTGAGTCCCATAGTCTATACAAACATTTGAACATTTTGAAACACCTTCCTAGGTTGGCTGAAGACATCAGGCATTATGAACATTAGCTAGGCGTTCAAAGGAATACCGGAATTTCAAACAGTACCATTAGACAGACATCAACACGGAAAGTGCATACGACTCGTTTTCTTGACGGTGGTGCAGCAGAGATAGCAAGCCGTGGATCGGCTACAGCGTGGCGCTACAGGGCCCCAGGGTTTCTTACGTGCAGCTGCAAGACGGGACAAATAGAGCAGAGCGACGCAGCTGTGGGCAGAGCAAGGTAAAGGACGTTCCCAGGCTGCCGACGAGTCGGGAATTTTCCTCTCGAGTCGCGCTGCTCTCCGAGAATCCAGTTTGCTGTTGGCTCTCAAGAAGACGTCGCGCAGTGGAACGGAATCCCCAGAACTTGGCCAAAGCCCCAAGAAGACGTTTAGTTCACACGAAATTCATCACACAGGTTTTTTGAGGTCGCTGTTTACGACTTTGGCGGAGCTCAAAAATGTTCAGATGTCTGTAAATCTATCGGACCAAACTGCGTGGTCATCAGTCCGTAGCTTACAAACTACTTAAACCTAGGTAACCTAACCTACGGACAAACACACACACCCATGCCCCAGGGAGGACTCGAACCTCCACGGCGGGCAACCGCGCGCTCCGCAACGAGGTGCTTTAGACGGCTCGGCTACTCCACCGCGGCTTGGCGGAGCTAATATAGCAACGTAACCCATGAAAATCCATAATAATCTGTATCTATAAATGTGAATGTCTGTTCGGTGTACGTTTATTACGTCTGAAAAACAAGACATAAAAGAGCTAAACATTTTTAGAGTTACTAATGTCTACCCGGGGAAGGCTTTAGGCACGGTTTTATGGCGATCGGATAGCTATTTATCTATATATATTAACGTGAATGTCTGTTCGCTGTACGCTTATCACGTCCGAACGACAAGACGCAGAGACTTAAATATTTGTACAGTTACTGATTTATGCCTGAGGAAGGTTTTAGGCACGGTTTTATAGCGATCTGATAGATATTTCGTAATGGAAAGAATATACGCGAAATGAGGAACAATAATTACTCTTTGAAAATGATATTTACTCTTTGAAAATTATATTTACTCTTTGAAAATGGTTTTATTGGTTGCATTGTTGGTTGAGGGTTGATAATGATAAAAGTTTGGCGTATATTAAGATGGAAAGTTATCGGTGTATATAAAATTCTACGTGTGTTTGTGTTAGTAATATTTCGCTCTGCAGCGAAAACAACAGAACGCAAACGAATGATCTGTGTGTAATTGTTGTCAGATGTCTCCCGTTGTACACCATAGCAGTTCCATGCCAATAGCTATCAGGGGGTGGAAGATATGGTGGTTCAAAGTCAGCAATGACGTTTGCGACTCTATAGGAAGGAGGTTACATACAGCGAAACGTGATGCCACAGACCATATCTTTCGTCTATGCGTGTTATAATCTCTTCAGCTCTTTCTCTAGGAATAAGGAAATATAAGAATAAATAAATAAAGCAGTAAAAAAGAAATTTCTTTTAATACAAATAACGTAGTTTACCAGAATGCCCTAAAATGAAATTAAAATGAATTTGGACACTACTCTCACCATACGTGTTGAGATATTGCAACACAAGCTATAAGGAATTATGTATGTAATATTTATTGTAAATCATTAAGCACTTCACATAATTTTATTTTCCATTTGAATGTTGATAAAAATATTTGTTTCTAAAGAAGGTATTGTATTTCATTTCATCCTTCAAAACCAGCCTCATAGCACACTACTGAAAGATAGCTTGTCTATCATAATCAACCAACAAGCGAGCGGAGCCGCGGGTTTAAGCTAGTTTATCAATAACGGCGTATACAGGATGTCCCGGCTATCTTGTCCACCCAAAATATCTCTGGAACAATAACAGGTATTGGCAAACGACTTTCACCGGTATCAATGTACGGCTGGAGCCCATGAATGTACATATTTGGAAACATTCTAAAACGAAAGCAAATGTGTTTTTTAACACAAACTTGCGTTTTTTTTAATGTACACCCTATATTTTTTCTTCAGCAATCCATAGCATGACGACTCACATAAACAATGGCGTTGATTGCAGCGCAATATTCCAATTACATCCCGAGATATTGCTACGCGAAGTTGACGCTTGAAAACCCCGAAATGCGCTGCTAGCGCTCGTCCTGAGGCTCAGGCGTGAACCCCATGCTGCTTGTAATCGCACTGGGTTGGAATCCTTTAATAACAGAGATGTAATTGCTTTCCATACCTATCATGTTGGAGAAGTATTCAATAAGGATGTTGGAGCGTCTTATTTTACATGTGGTAATGCTTTTACTTTACGGACACGTAATCACAGGAAAATAAATGAGCAAGAAAGTGTTTGTGTTTGGGTTGAAGGTGCTGGTGGATGTGCTAAAGTAAAAATTAATGGTGATGTAACCCATTATTATAGAAATTGAAATAAAGAAATCCTTTTCCTTTTCCCAAGACGTCCGGAACGAATAATACGGTCTGCTGCCATCAACTCTCATAAGCACATAATGGTTTCCCTCTTGCACGTGGATAAGATAGCTGGGACACCCTCTATATAGTATTTAGACACTGATAATTAATACACTCCCAATTAGTTTATTATAACAAAATAACAACATATTTGCCAAAAATCAATCGGAAAAATTCTTCGATATGATACCCATTGTCTATATCTATAAATCTCACTGTCTGTTCGGTGTACGTTTATCACGTCTGAACCACAAGACATAAAGAGCTAAAATTTTGTACAATTGCTAATGTCTACCCGGGAAAGGCTTTAGGCACGGTTTTATGGCGATCGGATAGCTATTTATCTATATGTATTAATGTGAATGTCTGCTCGGTGTACTCTTATCACGTCCGAAGGACAAGATGCAGAGACTTAAATATTTGTACAGTTACTAATTTATACCTGATGACGGTTTTAGGCACGGTTTTATAGCGATCTGATAGATATTTAGTAATATGAAGAATATAACGCGAAATGCGGAACAATAATTACTCTTTGAAAATGGTCTTTTGGTTGCATTGTTGGTTGAGGCTTGATGCAAAGTTATCGGTGTACATAAAATTCTACGCGCGCGCGCGCGTGTGTGTGTGTGTGGTGTGTGTGTGTGTTAATATTTCGCTCTGCAGTGAAAACTACAGAACGCAAACGAATGGTCTGTGTGTAATTGTTGTCCAAAGTCTCCCGTTGTACACCATAGCAGTTCCATGGCGATAGCTGTAAGAGGTGGAAGATGTGGTGGTTGAAAGTCGTCAAATTATTAAAAAAAAAAAAAAAAATAAATAAAAAAAAAAAAAAAAAATTCGGACTGAAGATCAGCGATGACTTTTGCGACTCTATAGCAAGGAGGTTACATACAGCGAAACTTGATGCCACAGATGATATCTTTGGTCTATGCGTGCTACATTGTCTTCAGCTGTTTCTCTGTAAGGATAAGCATACGAATAAGGAAATATAGGAATAAATAAATAAAGCAGTAAAAATACATCTATTTGAAAAAATCGATTTGACGGTTCGTGCGTTACACCAAATGATCGATCTGTGATATTATTATTATTGTTGAATTTCGTGATTGGATTCTTCGAAACAAATGCATTTTTACGTGTGATTTTTTTATTTCTTTTAGTCTCTGAAAAAAGGAGATGGACAAAGAGAGAGTGGATAGGAAAAGATGCTAGAATAAATAAATAAATAGCCGGGCAACGCCGGGTTTTCAGCTAGTATCTTAATATACATGAAAATTGACGTGTTTGGACCTATATTTCACTCTGCAGCCAAAACTACACATCGCAAACGAATAGTTTTTGTATGTAGTAGTAGGTATCAGTCTCCCATTGTGCACTATGGTGGTAGAGGTTTGATAACGATAAGGGGGTGGAAGATATGGGAGTTAAAACCTACCGACTTTCATAAAATTCAACATGCGGTATCAATATTTTCTTCTTCAGGAAAAACTACACAATGGCGACGAACGCTCTCTCTGTGTTGTAGTGCACGGCCTCCCGTTGTACACCATCGCAGTTCCGTGTCGATAGCTATGAGAGCGTGGAAGATGTAGTGGTTGAAATTCGTCAAATTCGGACTGAAGACCAGCGATGACTTTTGACACTATAATGGCAAAGATGTTATATCTCTATACAACCTGGATGTTTAACTAAAGATTTCTGAGCGTGCCAGCCAAAGATGTTCATATTCTGTTTCTTGACTAATTATAACATGACTATTAAGTATTTACAAGGAGGCAGTTTTACAAGGAAGTACGTTTCGATTTCGTACTTACGCGAGTCTGTTACTTCGCATATTGACATAAATTTTAATTCCAGAGTTAATATAGCTGTTATTTGTCACGTACTAACTGATGGAATATCGTTTGACTAATTACAACTCGGCGGACAATGCAAATTCGTTCTCCAAAACATATCAACTTGCAGGCACGCTACAGTTTTATGCTCAGACATCAAAGTTATACATCCAGGTTATATAGAGATCGCTGAGCGAAACGTTATGCACATTCTTCAGTTCTTTTCTTTTTCTGCAACAAGCGTACGAATAAAGAAAAATAAGTGCATATTGCAGTTTGAAAGGTAAAACTAGCAACAAGGATGCCAAATCGTAAAGAAAGAAATTTCGCGTTCTCTATCCCTTTCTGAAAGACAGAAAACGGCGCTTTTTGTATCCCATCCTCGTTTCCGCCGATTGTCCTGGGTGTCGGTGGCCGAGTAGAGAGAGACCGACACAGGAATAAAGGATGCACGCGTTTGCGGGTACAGAGTCTGAGGTGACCAGCCAGTGGGACAACAGAAACTAGAAACACTAGGCTGAATTACAACAAGTTGTATATTTCGTACAAATAAGCTAATACTTATCTTTTACGAAGTTCAAGACTGCAGAATGCTGATACATAGTTTAGATAGAGGCCTGTCTACTGATGATTCCTAGTGCCACGTCTTAACTGGTGCCTATCTGATTCCCAAGTGGCCGATGCAGTTCAGTGGTGGCCACGAGCGGAGTTGCAGCAGAGGGCGCTCGTGGCTGACGTCGTAAGAACGCCGCGCCGTGCGTGCATGGCGGCGCGCGGCGTAAGTACGTGGCGCGCACTTTATACTTGTTCGACACCACAACGCTGAAATGTGCATCTACGGACTAGAGAAACTTGAAATTTGCAGTCGTTGTTTGTTCCAGGCGCGTTTTTAAAGTAAGTTCAGTTTTGATGTAGACACTAGTAGTTCGCGGGAATACCGCAACGAGCGCGTGCATCATTGTTCCGGCATGCCTCGGGAACAACTGTGCTAAAAATGTTCAAATATTTGTATAGCTTATGGGACTTAACTACGGGGTCATCAGTCCCTAAACTTACATCTACATCTACATAGATACTCTGCAAATCACATTCAAGTGCCTGGCAGAGGGTTCATTAACGACTTTCATAACTTTTCTCTGCCGTTCCATTCTCTAATAGCGCGCGGGAAAAAAGAACACCTAAATCGTTCCGTTTTCGATCTGATTTCTCTTATTTTATTGGGATGGTCATGTCTCCCTAAGTAGGTGGGTGCTAGCAAAATATTTTCACATTCAGAACTAAAAGTCGGTGATTGAAACTTCGCAATCAGATCACGCCGCAATGAATAAGGTCTTTCTTTTAATGATTTCCACCCCAATTCGTGCAACATTTCCGTGACGCTCCCCCCCCCCCCCGTAACGTGATAAAACAAAACGAGCTGCCCTTCTCTGAATCTTCTCAATATCTTCAGTCAGTCCCACCTTGCGAGGGTCCCACAAGGGGCAACAGTACTCCTGGAGAGGACGCACAAGTGTGATGTAGGCAGTCTCTTTGGTGGAGCTGGTGCATCTTCGAAGCATCTTCTGGTTCGCCTTCCTCACAATATTTTCTGTGTGTTCTCTGCAGTCTAAGTTGTTCGTAATTGTAACTCCTAGGTATTTGGTAGAATTTACGACCTTAAGGTTTAACTGATTTATCGCGTAATTGAAGTTCAGCGGATTTCTTTTAGTGGTCACGTGTCTTACTTCACACTTTTCTTTATTTAGTGTCAATTGCCAATTTTCTCACCGTGTAGAAATTTTGTCTAAATCGCTTTGCAGCTGCTTTTGATCCTCTGTTGACTTCACTAACCGATAAACGACAGCATCATCTGCGAACAATCTAAGGGAGCTATTCAGATAGTCTCCTCAATAGTTTATAAACACGAGGAAGAGTAGGGGACCTATAACGCTTCCCTGTGGAACGCCAGATATCACTTCTGTTTTACTCGAAGACTTACCGTCAATTACAACGAACTATGTTCTTTCTGATAGGAAATCATGAATCTAACCGCACAATTGGGGAGATATTCCATAAGCACGCAATTTTATAAGAAGCCGCTTGTGGGGTACAGTGTCAAAAACCTTCCTGAAATCCAGAAATGTGGAATCGATTTGAGATCCATTGTCGATGGCACTTAACAGTTCATGTGAATAAAGGGCAAGCTGTGTTTCGCAAGAGTGATAGAAACTACTTATGAACTGAAACCGGGACTCGAACCTGGGACCATTGCCTTTCGCGGCTGTGCTATCCCGACACGATTCACGATGCCGCCTCACAACTTTACTTCCGCCAGTACCTCGCCTCCTACTTTCCAAACTTCACTACTTCTACTTACGAACTAGCTAACACTAAGGATGGCACAAATATCCATGCCCGAGGGGGGATTAAAAACCCCCGACCGTAGTGGCCGTGTAGAACGTGACTGACGCGCCGCAGTCCCCTCGGCCACTGCGGCCGGCGCAACTGTGCTCAAATTCAGCAGTGTAGCTAACCTGTACGTTTCTGTCCTACGCTTTCAAATTGTTTAATAAGACCATCAACTTGCCCGTTGCGTGTGAGATTCGCTCAGTGATATGGCTTTTGTCACCAAGGAACCTGTCTGCTGCAGAAATTCATCGACAGCTTTGCGAAGTGTACGGTGATACTGTTATGACTAAAGGCAAAGTTCGTAAGTGGGTACGAGAATCCAAAGATGACTGTGACAACGTCCATGGATGAGGACCGCTCAGGTCGCCCATCTTCGATTGGAGACGATTTGGCGGTTTCAGCTGAAGCGAGGACTCGTGAGAACAGGAGCTTCACGATAACAGGTGTCGAGATCACTGCTTTACAAAAAGGCAGTGAACTCTTGGTTATCGGAGCAGGCGGCAAGATTGAATGAAGAGGTATTTTAAAATTGGTTGAGAGGTGTGATAAGTGTTTGAATAAACTTGGCAACTACGTCGGAAACTAGAGTAAATTATGTACTTTCAGGAAGTAAATTTACTTTATTGAAATAACCTTTCGTTGTGATCTTCTGTTCAAACGAAACTTACTTTAAAAACGAGCCTCGTATTACACTGTAGGCATCTGCGATTTTTCGATATTCCCGTCCCTAAGGAGATGAAATAGGGGACGAACGGTATTTTGAAAATACGTTGGTATTCAGGAAATACAAAACTTCGGATTTAGATTTTTGATCGGAATTTTAAAAAAGACGTGTTTAGATATTTTTGGTAGTTCAACCATTAAACGGGTGAAAAAGGTAAAGCAGTCATCAATCCGAAGATTGGTTTAAACACCACAGTGCTTTACTAGGCATGATTCTGTTTGGAGGTAGTATGCCGTTGCCTTCCTCCGACCTTCGAACTGACTTACCCAGCCAGTTATAGGGGGACCTACACTTTAACGTGGGTTCCGAACCACGGTGCTACTCGGTATTTTTCACATGAGCAATACTGCCAGAAAAAATGTTCAAATGTTTGTAAAACTTATGGGACTTAATTACGGGGTCATCAGTCCCTAAACTTACAAACTACTTATGAACTAGGACGGCACAAATATCCATGCCCGAGGGGGGAATTCGAACCCCCGACCGTAGTGGCCGTGCTGACCGTGAATACTGCCAGAGGTGAAAGAAGAGGAAAGTGACAGAGAAAAATCTTAGGACTGGCGGGTATCGAACCTGCGACCTTCGGATTTGTAGTCTGGCACTCTACCACTGCGCAACCGAGGCGCACCCGTAAGGAAAATCTTTTAAGGGTGCTACAAAGACTTTTTTGATGCTAGAAATGCGAAAATTTGGATTTTGAAGCATGGTTAGAATTTAAAAAGAAACAAAAAAGTCCAGAATGAAACTTTCTCTCTGTAGGGGAGTGTGCGCTGATATGAAACTTCCTGGAAGGTTAAAACTGTGTGCCGGAACCGGGACTCGAACCTGGGACCTTTACCTTTCGCGGGCAAGCGCACTACCGACTGTGCTATCCCGACACGACTCACGATGCCGCCTCACAACTTTACTTCCGCCAGTACCTCGCCTCCTACTTTCCAAACTTCACAGAAGCTCTCCTGCGAACCATGCAAGACTAGTACTCCTGGAAGAATGGATATGGTGGAGACATGGCTTAGCCACAGCCTAAGAAATGTTTCCAGAATGAAACATTCACTCTGCAGCGGAGTGTGCGCTTTTTCAAACAAAAAAGTGTTTCGGGATGTTTTGAATTCTGCCATCAATGGTGCAATACGGGGTGGCAAGTGGTATCAAAATACTTCATTAGGAAAGCATGATTACAGCTAAATCTGTGAACATTTATATTTAATAGTAGAAACAACCATTGAAGACCATCCGGTCTACGCGCGCGAAGCAGCGAAAATTAAGCTAGTCTTTGATATATATCGAGGCATAATTTTGTATCCCATCCTCGTCGCCACTTTTGTGTCTCGTTTCCGCCGGTTGTCCTAGGTGTCGGTGGCCGAGTAGAGAGAGACCGACACAGAGAAATAGGATGCACGCTTGTGCAGGTAGGAGGTGACCAGCCAGTGGGACAGCAGAAACTAGAAACAGTAGGCTAGATTAGAACAAGAGATATATATATATATATATATATATATATATATATATATATATATATATAGTAGATATCTTACAATACTTAACTTTGTTAACTGAAGACTACTGGAAAGCAGATACATAGTTTAACTATGTATAGGCGTTCCTAGTGATGAGTCCTAGTGCCTGTCCTAACCCAAGTGACCGATCCAGTTCAGTGGTGGCCACGAGCGGAGTTGTAGCAGAGGGCGCTCGTGGCCGACGTCGTAAGAACGCCGCGCCGTGCGTGCATGGCGGCGCGCGGCGAAAGTAGGTGGCGCGCACTTTGGACTTGTGCGACACCACACATAATATTATATCTCTAGACATTGATGTATTGCTTGATATTTATATCAACTGTACCTCAGGTGCAAGGCAGGGCCGCTCCCATCAACATTCATTGCTGGGGTGCTGCTGCGATGTCGGAGAATCTTGTCAACGTTGATCTGTATTTATGTAGGGGAACATGAGGCATAACTAGTTTGTGTTGTGGACGCAGACGTCCCATACGGAATTCTGTGCAGTCGCCATATCGATCAGACCCTCTACAACAAAGTGCTCGGTACGGACATAAGATCAACCTAGTACAAAATAACGTAAAATCTTATACCTAGTGCATCCACAGCTAAAGAAGTTATACATGTTATAACGAACAGTCAAGCAATGAAAAATTTTATAAAATAATTGTGAGGTTAAAAACTGCTTAAAAGTCCCGTTCCCCACTTCAGCTGTTTTATTATGGTCCTTTTAGAATATTGCAACCGGTTTCTTGTCTTAACAGGTACACCATTAGATGATTTGAATACCTACAATTTTTACGAAATTAATAAGGACAAATGTTCTATTTCCTCATACTATCTTACAAAACTTCTAAAAGCACTAGCATAGTATGTTGTTGTTGTTGTTGTAGTCTTCAGTCCACAGACTGGTTTGATGCAGCTCTCCACGCTACCCTGTCCTGTGCAAGTCTCTTCATCTGAGTATACTATCGGCAACCTACATCCTTTTGAATCTGCTTACTATATTCGTCCCTCGGTCTCCCTCTACGATTTTTACCTACGCGATTAAGGGTTAGATCATTCCACGCTCCGACCCGTAGAATGCCTGTTTTGTTTTTCTTGATGACATTCTCCTGAGTAGTCCCCGCCCGGAGATCCGAATAGGGGACTATTTTACCTCCGGAATACTTTACCCATGAAGACGCCATCATCATATGTTCATACAGTAGAGCTGCATGTCCTCGGGAAAAGTATCGGCTTTAGTTTCCCCTTGGTTTCAGCCGTTCGCAGTAACTGTAGAATGGGAGACGTCGGTCAACAATTACCCACAGACCATTCGCTTGCGTTCTGTAGTTTTCGCTTTAAGACGTTCGCAGTAACTGTATGGCAAAGCCACGTTATCTGATGTTACAACGACAGCTCAGTCAATCATCCAGACTGTTGCCCCTATAACTACTGAAAAGGCTGCTGCCCCTCTTCAGGAACCACACGTTTGTCTGGCCTCTCCACAGATACCCCTCCGCTGTGGTTGCACCTACGGTACGGCTATCTGCATCGTTGAGGCACGCAAGCCACCCCACCTCGGCAATGTCTGTGGTTCATGGGGGTGGATCATAGTATGTATAAAGGTAAAATTACTTTAAAAATATTTTATAAAAGTAAGATGAAAAGCATTATTTATTTATCTATGTTAGCAGTTACTTACAAAACTTTCTGGGAGTTCTAGTTTCCAGGGATTGTTGTTATGGTATTCAGTCCGGAGACTGGTTTGATGCAGCTCTCCACCTTCTAAGAATGTGTCCAACCAAACAATCCCTTCTTTTAGTCAAGGCATTTCAAAAATTTCTTTTCTCGCCAATTCTGTTCAGTACCTCTTCATTAGTTACGAGATCTACCCACCTAATCTTCAGCATTCTTCTGTAGCACCACATTTCAAAAGCCTCTATTCTATTCCTGTCCGCACTGTTTATCGTTCATGTTTCATTCCCGTAGAAGGCAACACTCCACACAAATGCTTTCAGAGAAGACTTCCTTACACTTCAATTAATATTCGATGTTAGCAGATTTATCTTTTTCAAAAATGCTTTTCTTCCCATTGTCATTCTGCATTTTATATCCTCTGTACTGCGACCGTCACATGTTATTTTACTACGCAAGTAACGAAACTCATCTGCCACCTTCATTGTTTCGTTACCTAATCTAATTCCTTCAGCTTCGCCTGATTTTCTAAGACTGCATTCCATGATTTTTGTTTTGCTCTTGTTAACGTTCCTTTTATACGCTGTCTTCAACACACTTCCATTCATTCCAGGGGTATGTTCCGATATTCCTACAAATATTACACTAACTGTCAGATTGAACTAGTTGGTTTGACCATATCCACTGCCCAAATCTAGATGACGTTGACTATTTTAATGTATGTCACATCATTTGTTTTAGCTTCGGTTTAAAAAAATATTTATATCATTTTTCGGCCTCTGTTGCGTTTTTTATTTTAGGGAGTATGATTTTAATGATATCCCATCATTTTACCACGGCCAATGCTTTTTAATATAAATAGTACCGGGACTAAGTGTCAGTGCCCTTGCTTTGAACCTTGGAACATGCGGTATCAGTTTTTAAGAGAAAATAGAATTCCCAGTAATAAACAAATAATGATAATAATAAAATAAAAAATATTCAAAAACTATTGCTTTTCACTTCACTTTTACAAAACCGTTTTTAAAATAGTTTTACCTTTATACAAACTATTTTACTGCTTTTAGAAGTTATGTAACATAGTATGAAAAAATAGAACATTTGTCATTAATTTCGCAAAAATTGTAGGTTTTCAAATCACCTGATGTTGTGTATACATGGTGTTACAAAAAGGTGCCGCGGTGGGGTAGCCGAGCGGTCTAAAGCGTCTCGCTGCGGAGCGCGCTGTTGCTCGCCGTGGAGGTTCGAGTCCCTCCTGGGGCATGGGTGTGTGTGTTTGTCCTTACGTTAGTTTACTTAGGTTTAAGTAGATTGTAAGCTACGGACTGATGATTTACAAACATTTGAACATTTAAACATACAAAAAGGTACGGCCAAACTTTCAGGAAACATTCCTCCATTCCTCACACACAACAGAACGCACCAGCGTGACTTCAAACACTTTGTTACAGGAAATGTTCAAAATGTCCTCCATTAGCGAGGATACATGCATCCACCCTCCGTCGCGTGGAATTCCTGATGAGCTGATGCAGTCATGGAGAATGGCGTATTGTATCACAGCCGTCCACAATACGAGCACGAAGAGTCTCTACATTTGGTACCGGGGTTGCGTAGACAAGAGCTTTCAAATGCCCCCATAAATGAAAGTCAAAAGGTTTGAGGTCAGGAGAGCGTGGAGGCCATGGAATTGGTCCGCTTCTACCAATCCATCGGTCACTGAATCTGGTGTTGAGAAGCACGAGGAATTGCCTAATCCATTGCAGGTGTCCTCGTCGTTCTAGGTCTTCCCCAGTCGCGAGTCATAGGCTGGAATGTTCCGTGCTCCCTAAGACTCCGATCAATTGCTTCGAACGTCTTCCTGTCGGAACAACTTCGTTCTGGAAATCTGTCTCGATACAAACGTACCGCGCCACGGCTATTGCCCCGTGCTAATCCATAAATATAATGGGCAACTGCCAACTCCGCATTTGTAAACATTGCAGTGACTGCAAAACCACGTTCGTGATGAACACTAGCCAGTTGATGCTACGTACTAATGTGCTTGATGCTAGTACTGTAGAGCAATGAGTCGCATGTCAACACAAGCACTGAAGTCAACATTACCTTCCTTCAATTGGGCTAGCTGGCGGTGAATCGAGGAAGTACAGTACATACTAACAAAACAATTGGGTTTTTTGACAATTGTCTGCACGAATTATTTCAAGTTACTTTTAAAGAGAAATACTAAAATGAGCTCCAACTTGGAAATTGAGCGTTTCCGGACACATATCCACATAAGATATTTTCTTTCTTTGTGTGTGAGGAATGTTTCCTGAAAGTTTGGCCGTACCTTTTTGTACCCTGTATAAGACAAGATACCGGTTGTGATATACTAAAAGGACCACAATGAAACAGCGGAATCGGAGAAAGGGACTTTTAATCAGTTTTTAATCGTACAATTATTTTATAAGATTTTTTTACTGTATCACTCTTCCTTTTAACATGTATAGTACCAAATAGTTAATGAGAAATTAGTATCCTTGAAATTACTAATGAAGTCCGGTCGCGTCTGGATGGATTCAGTCAACAATATCGCTTTATTTCAGTTGACGGTGCGCTGTTTAACTGCTAGTAGTCCCTCCTGCCGCGTAAAAATTGTGGGTTCCTGTAGTCATGTTCTAGTTCATGAACCACGGGCAACGTGTGAGTGGCCAAGTAAGTGGTCCTGACAGTTGGGATACCAGTTACTTTGGAATAAGGTTGGGCATCTCGGACATATTCTGAGTCGTGGCAACCTTTATGCTCAGATGGCAAATACTACCAAATCCACCGGTTAGTCCCTCAACCGTAAGGGGTAAAACCCAGTGGGGCCCTGGGCAAGTAAGGCTAGCAACCTGCTTCCCAGGTACTTCAATATCATGCAGGCAACAATCAGAGCAAAGTGCCTGTGACCTTTGGAGGTGATGGAGTCCCACCTCTAATTGACAGACCAGGGACTCCTCAGATATGACTTGGCAAACGATCAGGAATGAGATGGGGAGCTATTAATATTAATGGGGATTACACTGGGAAGAAGGTAGAGCTGGCGGAGGCTTCAAGTAAGATGGGGTTAGATGTCTTAGCTATTAGTGACGTTAGAGTAAGGGGAGAGAAAGAGGACGAAGTCGGAGAATACAAGGTCTACCTGTCAGGAGTTAAAGCAGGAAGAGCACAGTGGGGTGTAGGGTTTTACATCAGGAAAGCAATCGAACCCAGCATAATTGCAATAAGGTATGTAAAAGAACGACTGATGTGGATAGATTTGGCCTTCTACAGCAAGAAAATTAGGATAGTGGCAGTGTATTCACCCTATGAAGCGACAGGTCAAGATGATATGGACAGGTTTTACAATGCACTTAGTGATGTAGTTGTTAGAGTGAAGGATAAGGATAGTGTTTTACTCATAGGTGATTTCAATGCCAGAATAGGAAATCGAACAGAAGGCTATGAAAAGGTTATGGGTAAGTTTGGAGAGGATGTGGAGATCAACAGAAACGGAAAACAACTCTTGAATTTCTTTTCCAGTATGGGCTTAGTTATCAAAACTCCTTCTTTAAGCATAGGACATTCACCGCTATACTTGGGAAGGAAGGGGAACCAGATCTGTTATTGACTATATAATAACAGACCAGGAATTCAGCAAGACAGTCAAGGACACACGTTCTTTCAGGGGGTTCTTTGATGATACTGATCATTATTTAATCTGCAGTGAAATTGGTTTTCTGAGGCCAAATGAGCAGAAAGTCAGGTCCATGTGTAGAAGGATAAGTATGGAGAAGCTTCAAGACAAGGAAATTAACCACAAATACATAGCAGTGATCTCGGAAAGGTACCAGTTAGTTGAATGTAATGATTTACAGTCACTGGAAGAGGAATGGTCAAGGTACAGGGACACACTACTGGAAGCAGCTAGAGAATGTCTTGGAACAGTAGTGTGTAAAGGCAGGAAGAAACAGACAGCTTGGTGGAATGACACAGGCACAGTCATGGCAGCCTGTAAAAAGAAAAAGAAGGCATTTATTTCAAAAATGGCTCCATACTAGGAATCAGGCAGACAGAGAATGTTATGTTGAAGAAAGAAACAAAGCCAAACAGATAATTGCAGACTCTAAGCAGAAATCATGGGAAGACTTTGTAATAAGCTAGAAACCGTGGGTCAACGCGGGAAAACCATTTTGGAGTGTAATTAGCAATCTTCGAACGGGAGTGAAGAAGGAATTAACAAGTGTTTTGGACAGGTCAGGAAAGCTGCTAGTCAATCCTGCGGATGCCTTGAGCAGATGGAGGGAATATTTTAAAGAATTGCTCAATGTAGGTGAAACGTTCAATGATGCATCAGATTTTCAGGTGGAATGGGATAGGAACGACGATGGAAACAGGATCTCATTTCAGGAAGTGGAGAAAATGGTCAGTAGATTACAGTGCAATAAAGCGGCTGGGGTGGATGAAATTAAGTCGGAACTCGTCAAATGCAGTGGAACATCAGGTCTCAGATGGTTACACAGGATAACTGAGAAGGGATGGGAATCGGGACAGGTTCCGTCTGACTGGACGAAAGCGGTAATCACGACAATTTTCAAACATGGAAACAGAAAAGATTGCAACTATCGAGGTATCTCTTTAATTAGTGTTGTAGGCAAAATATCTCAGGTATTGTTGAAAGGAGAGTGCGAGTATTAATTGAGGACACGTTAGATGAAAATCAGCGTTCGTTTTGGCCTCTTAGAGGCTGTCAGGGCCAGCTCTTTAGCTTACGGCAGGTAATGGAAGAGTGCTATGAGTGGAATTGTACCTATGTTTCATAGATCTGGAAAAGGCTTATGACCGTGTTCTTAGGAGGAAGGTGTTAACAGTTCTACAAAATTATGGAATAGGAGGCAAATTTCCGCAGGCAATTAAAGGGCTTTACGTAGACTGTCAGGCAGCAGTTGGAGTAAATGGCAAATTAAGCTCATGGTTCAGGGTAGTTTCACTGCTGTTCATACTATTGAAGGATCATATGTTGAAAACAGTAGACTGGCAGGGCGGGATTAAAATAGGTGAAAACAAAATAAACAGTCTCGCATATGCGGATGACTTAGTCGTAATGGCCGGTTCGATTGAAAGGTTGCAAACTAATATTACAGAGCTCGATCAGAGATGCAAGGATTATGATATGAAGATCAACATCTCCAAAACAAAAGTAATGTCTGTGGGAAAGATATTTAAATTGATTGAGTGCCAAATAGGAGGAACAAAGTTAGAACAGGTAGACAGTTTCAAGTACCTGGGATGTATTTTCTCACAGGATGGCAACGTAATGAAAGAACTGGAATCGAGGTGCAGCAAAGATAATGCAGTGAGTGCTCAGCTAAGATCTACTCTCTTCTGAAAGAAGGAAGTAAGTACCAAGACTAAGTTACCGGTGCATCGCTCTATCGTTCGACCAACTTTGTTGTATGGGAGTGAAAGTTGCGTGGATACAGGTTACCTTATTCATGAGGTAGAGGTTACAGATATGAAAGTAGCAAGAATGATTGCAGGTACCAATAGATGGGAACAATGGCAGGAGGGTGTCCATAATGAGAAAATCAAAGAAAAACTGGGAATGAACACCATAGATGAAGCAGTTAGCGCGAACAGACTGAGATGGTGGGGTCATGTTACACGCATGGGAGAAGCAAAGTTACCTAAGAGACTCATGAGCTCGGCAGCAGAGGGTAAGAGGAGTCGAGGTAGACCAAGAAGAAAGTACTTAGATTCGGTGCAGAATGATTCTGAAGTAAAAGGCATAACATCGGACGAGGTAACAATGTTAGCATTGAATAGGAGATCACGGAGGAATTTTATTAGAGGTACTATGCTCCCGGCTGAACGCTGAAAGGCATAATGTCTCTAATGATGAAGATAATGATGATGATATAGCAACCGAATATGTAGTTTGAATTGAAAGGTAGTCTCTGTTGCGAATTATTATATTTATTTCTCTTTACCGCGATCGCACTTTTGGCGCATCATCAGAACACTGTAACAGGAAAATATACAAAAATGTCAGTTTCATACCGCGGGCCTATCGTTTTTTCCTGATATTGTAGTGGATAGGTCCGCGGTATGAAACTGACATATTTGTATATTTTCCTGTTACAGTGTTCTGATGATGTGCCAAAAGCGCGAAACGCGGTAAAGAGAAATAAGTATAATAATTCGCAGCAGATACTACCTTTCAATTCAAATATTGATTCACTTTTGCTACACCAGGCCAATGAACTTTGAAATAGCGTATCTTGTAGTGATATGCTATGCTAGTAACAAACTTATTCAGTGTTGTACGTGATAGAATGGATTATCATATTGTTATGCAGTAAAATTTAATTAATGAATTTACTTGATGGCGAGGAGATTTTTTTAATAAATAATATGGGTTTAGGAAACATTGGTCAGGTGGTACACACCTTTTCCTGATCAGTTTGCCTAAATTTATGCTGAGTACAATCATACTGTTCGTAGGAACGGTAACTTTATTTTTCAAAATACTTTCAGCAGCACTGATTGAAGCTGCTATGTATTCAGGAATGCCAAAAAGGAGGTATGTTATCTGTCGACTGGAAAAAACGGAAGTGAATATGGCAAGATAAAACTAGCGCTCTCAAGAACAAAATCGTAAAAGCTAGTTATGGAAGCAAACAAATTATTCCATTCTGCCTATTTTGTATTGTGATAATCATATTGAGGTTCTGACATTTCGTAGTATCTAATTGTCATGTTTGTTGTGTACCTAAATACTAAAGACTATCTTCCTAAAATAAGGGATGCGGGGTTGTGGAATTTGTAGTAGTCTCGTTAGTGCGACCGGGATCACCTCGAACAATCGAAATTTACGTTTGAAAAAGAAGGAAATGGCCCATGAAAAGACCACACGTGTAAAAAATTGTCATTTAAATCAGCAGCCAGAATTAAAGTTTACTTCGAGTGATAATCTTGGGGTGCTTTTTTTTCTGTGAAGATAGAATGTACCCGCAGTTATTTCATGTTACGACGCAAATATTTATGGAAAACAAATTAATCCATTTTTAGTCCGGGGCAAGTCCCGGAGATAAATTAAATTGGTCCCATGCCCCCGGTTCCGACCAAGGTTTTCGGGAGGATTTTCCTTGGTTGTAAGGCGTATGCCGGAACTGGTAGGCCCCTCCCAATTATTCCCAATTGGGATCCCCCACTAGTTCCGTATCATGAGAGCCACATAGCTCCCTTTGGATCCCTACTTAATTCGGTGCTCTCCGATACACACGATCGAACAGCGGAGGAGTGGTACTCAAGCGTCAACTTTAGGTTACAATATCTCCGGATGGAATTAACATTTTACAATGCAACAAACGGCACTGATTACGTATTTGTTTATATGGTCAGGTCTGCTAACAAAACTAACGGGGTTCCATTAAAAAAACGTAGGTTTGTGTTAAAAACATACTTCCGTGCATTTTTTATGGTTTGTATTAACCAATTACACTAGCCCGTATCCTCACGTTCGGTCTGTGGAATCGGTTCGCCAGTGTTCGATGTGGTTTACGAAATATATCCAGCGGTAATGTTAGGTGACCCACCTTGTATATACATTTGATTACTATTTGTAACATGAGCTGGATCAGAAAGCACTGTGTATGTTTTACAGTTTAGGTAATACTGATGTGGAAAGATATCTTCGATATAAACTCTAAGGGTAGTTAAAATATCCTCTTCCATAAGTGCATAGCACATGTTAGGCCTCTATAAAACGTGAAATAAAGCAGGTTTGGGGTATACACTGATCAAATACATTACATTCAAGGCTCTTAAAATGAATGAATGTTTTAAGTAAAAAATTCGCACTGACGTGTTTTACGGCCCACTTTAGATTTGTAGTTTTATAAGTTTTTGCAAACATTTTGGACCAAAATAATAATCTAAATAATAAAAATTAATTAATAAGAGTATCTGAAACTCTGTAAGGAAAAAAAAGTAGGTAGTGGCGAACCACCGACCTTTAAACGTCTTAGTACAACGCCTTGCCCACTACGCTACGGCTATCAATCAAAAGATGAGTCCTACAATCTCATATTATTGATGGCCGATGTTAACTGATGCTAATATGGCATTTGTGGACACTAGATTATCACTTATCTTACGAAGAACGATGTGTTTTTGTTAATTCTTCAGTGCGACATTGCTTTGAAATGATAACGTCTAAGCTACTATAAGAAAATTATCAAATACGCAACGCAAGATGGCGTATGCGAGAGAGTTCTGGTCGAGGAATGTCACGTGACATCTCCGAACGGCTGGTTTTCGTTAACTCAATGGAGGGTGTCAAATCTCCGTTACTTTTGCAAATATGTCTCAAAAGATACGAGATATGAAAAAAAAGTAAGGGAGCTAAGTTGTAGAGAATTTTCTCCTCTACCAATTAGGTTATTCAATTTTCGTGTCAGATGAACGGTTCGTTTGGAATTACAATTATATTACAAACGCCTCTTTTTGGTATTACTACCGTATTTTTTGTCAGAAAAATTTGAAAAAGGGAGGTTCTGGTCTCTGACGGCCGACAATCATGTCTGTAAAATTTGGTGCTGCTCGGTTGAACGGTTCGTCTTAAAAACAGGGAAACTGTTACGGACAGACAGACAGACGGACAGACAGACATACATCCCAAAATCGCCGTTATTTTTGCAAATATCTTTGAAACGCTACGAGATAAAAAAAAACCATAAGAGAGCAAAGTTGTAGATAATTTTCTCCTATACAAATTTGGTTATTCAATTTTCGTGTCAGATGATTAGTTAAGCCGTATTTTCATTTAAATGTCGAGCTGTCAAAAGACGATCTCAAAGGCCCACTTTTAGTGTTACTACCGTAACCTAAAGTGGGCCAAAAAAAAAAAAAAAAAAAAAAAAAAAAAAAAAAAAAAAAAAAAAAAAAAAAAATAAAGGTAATATACAAAGGTCAGTAACTGAATAGTTACTTACATTGTGATTTCAATTAGTCATACAAAGAATGCACACCACATATTTTGGGTTCCTCATCACTGTAGCCATTGGTCAAAGGTAAGCAGTGATTGTCAGGGGTTGGGTGTGATAATTGGCTGCAGGACTATGGGAGGGTGGACCATGATGTGATTTATGGGTGGGCAACAATTAGAGGGAGTAAAGTTAACATTTTGGTAGGTACTTCTAGTGCAACAAAATACACAGAATACCATACATTTTTAGTATTATTGGAAATATTGTGGCCCAGACGTGCTGTACATGGTGTCTAGATATTGATTTCCTTAAAACAATGTTACCAAGTGGTTTAGACTGGGGGGGGGGGCGATTTTAAATTTCTTTTACGTTTGACATACGTCTTTTACAGTGATTATCTTAAAAGGAATGTTTCAGTTTTACTTATTAATAATTTTTTAAAAGATGCGGTGAGTGTGGAGATAGTATTCTCATTTATGTTTCAACACAATGTTTGATGAATATTAATACTATTGTCTTGCTGTAGCGTTCGATAATGACGAATTGGCAAAACGCGTAAGGCCTCAATAAACAGAAATTTGTGGTCAAGGCTCTAAAGTTTATTCCAAGTGCATTCTTACTTCTACTGCCGACAGCTCCTGCTCTCGTAGCCTAACCGTACAACAATATATCTTCCAAGTATGTACATGCAGACTGAAGGATTTGAGCCAAGACCGGTCACTACGAAGAACCACTACGCCATCCGGACATAGTGGATTCTTACAGCCACATGGATTTACCGCCCTCCTCAATCCAAACTATCTCCTCTGCCTCAGTCCATGTAATTTTCCCCTCTTATACTCGAACATCACTTCATAGGCTTGACACATCTATTGGAATAGCACCGCCACAGTCAGTGGAACGGCAAAACAATCTGAAACCCGGGCATAAGTCTGATCATTTCAGATTAATGGAGGGTTACCATATGTTCATCATCGAAAAAGAGAACTGTTCATATAAAAAAGAGGACACTTTATTATTAACATAATATAATTTACAACTTAATTAATGAACCACGTAAAACTACTGCAAACTAAATCAGTAACCCTTTGTGGTTATTGTAAAACGAAATATTATGAACCTTGACAGTTTATTCATCACTACACTCAATTGTCTCATTCTTGTCTTATTCAGTTCTGAACCAACTATATCTGGAGGACGACGAAATCTCTCTCCAGAGCTTTTTGTTTTTCAACAAGTACTGATAAAAGCTCACATACAATAGCTTTTATATTTTCTATTTTAAATATATTCCTGTCTTTTGTCCACTGTGTGTGGAGAAACAGGCATTCTGTGTTGGCATTATGACAAGGTATAGAAAAAAAGAAGTCTACAATTTTCAGCAGTTCAGAATAAATAACAACACTAGATGACTGATTGAATGACTTCAACTGCTGGTATATTCTATTTCCTTTGATAATCTTTCAAAAATATTATAAAATTACAAAACTGATCAAATCACAATGTATCATGCTTACATTCGTTTGGTCATTCTCTTGAAAGACTTGTATTTCCCCAAGAGCAAATCATTCGACACTGACTTTCTTTTCGGCATTTTGAATTCGTATTTAAGTTCGTAATTTAGTCTGAAGCAAAAGGCTACCTACGATTTTGAACGATCTCGATCACACAATACAGCGTCATCCTAAACCACAAAGTATATCAAAAGCAACCCCAAAGAACATAATGCAGAAGACAGAATACACTGAATGAATACAGGATAGGCAACCGGGTTCCTTCGTAGAAAAGTTCGGAATCGTTTGCAACTGTCAGAGCCATGCGGAGAGCGAAATTGTGAACGGCAATTTCTACATCTACATCTACATACATACTCCGCAATTCACCGTAAGGTGCGTGGCGGAGGGTACACTGTACCACTACTAGGCATTTCCTTTCCTATTCCACTCCCAAATTGAACGAGGAAAAAAAGAATGCCTATATGCCTCCGTACGAGCCCTAATTTCTCTTATCTTGTCTTTGTGATCTTTACGCGAAATGTAAGTAGGCGGCAGCAAGATCGTACTACACTCAGCTTCAAATTCCGGCCCTCTAAATTTACTTATCAGAAATTCACGAAAAAGAACATCGTCTTTCTTCCAGCGATCCCCAATTGAGTTGCCGGAGCATTTCCGTGACACTCGCGCATTGGTCGTACCTACCGGTAACAAATCTAGCTGCTCGCCTCGGAACCGCCTCTATGTCTTCCTTCAAACCGATCTGCTGCGGGTCCCAAATACTTGAGCAATACTCAAGACGTGGTCGTACTAGCGTTTTATACGCGGTCTCCTTTACAGGTGAAGTACATCTTCCCAAAATTCCTCCAATAAACCGAATTCGACTGTCTTCCTTACTCACAACTGTCCTTACAAGCTCGTTCCATTTCATATCGCTCTGCAATGTTACGCCTAGCTATTTGAACGACGCGACAGCATCAAGAAGCTCACTACTAATGCTGTATTCGAACATTATGGGATTGTTTTTTCTACTCATGCGCATCACCTTACATTTTTCTACATTGAGAGCTAGCTGCCAATCTTCGCACCAACTAGAAATTTTGTCCAAATCATCATGTATGCTATTACAGTCAGTTACAGACGACACCCTTCCATACACCACAGCATCATCAGCAAACAGCCGCAAATTACAACTTACTCTGTCCATCAGATCATTTATGTAGATAGAAAATAATAGCGGTCCTATCACACTCCCCTGGGGCACGCCTGACGATACACTCGTCTCTGATGAACACTCGCCGTCGAGAACAACGTACTGCGTTCTATTACTTAGGACGTCTTCCAGCCAGTCACAAATCTGTGAACCTATTCCATACGCTCGTATCTTCGTTAGCAGTCTGCAGTGTGGTACCGTGTCGAACGCCTTTTTGAAGTCGAGAAAAACACAATCCGCCTGTTGCCCTTCGTCCATGGCTCGCAAGATGTCATGTGAGAAAAGGGCAAGCTGAGTTTCACATGAACGATGTTTCCTAAACCCGTGCTGATTCGTGGAAAGAAGCTTTTCCGTTTCAAGAAAATTTACTATATTCGAACTGAGAATATGCTCCAAAATTCTACATGAAACCGATGTCAACGATATTGGCCTGTAATTGTGTGGGTCAGTTCTCTTTCCTTTATTATAAACGGGAGTCACCTGCGCTTTTTTCCAATCACTAGGAACTTTGCGCTGAATTAAAGATTCGCTATAAATGCAAGCTAAGTAGGGGGCCAATGCCGCAGAATAGTCTTTGTAAAACCGAACTGGTATTCCATCCGGACCAGCAGACTTTTTCGTATTTAGTTCTCTCAGCTGCTTCTCTACACCGGAAATACCTATTGCTATGTCCCCCATTTCGGAATTAGTACGTTGATCAAATGATGGTATATTTGTGCGGTCCTCCTGCGTGAAAGATTTCTTAAAGGTTAAATTTAGAACTTCAGCTTTCCGTTTGCTTTCTTCTATTACTGCCCCGGAATGATCAACTAGTGACTGGACAGTGGGCTTTGACCCGCTTATCGATTTTACATAGGACCAGAATTTTTTCGGGTTCTCGGAAAGATCTTTTGCTAAGGTATGGCTGTGATAATTATTGTATGCTTCACGCATCGATCTTTTTATAGACGCACGAATCTCTACTAACTTTTGCCTGTCATCATTTGCGTGTTCTTTTTTGAATCGAGAGTGCAACAGCCTTTGCTTTCTCAGCAGCTTTCTAACATTATTATTATACCACGGTGGATCTTTTCCATCCTTAATCGTCTTTACTGGCACATATTTCGCTAACCCTTTATTAACAATGCACTTAAATTTAGTCCACAATTCCTCTACATCCATAGTCCCAGAATTAAACGATGCCCATTCATTTTCTAAGTGCGATCGTAACATTTGCTTGTCGGCTCTTCCCAACAAAAACACGCTCCTAGCCTTCTTGACTGATTTATGAACTTTGGTCACCATCGACGCTATGACGATATCATGATCACTAATTCCTGTCTCTATACAGACATCGTTAATAAGGTCAGGCCTGTTTGTGGCTATAAGGTGTAGAATATTTCCATTGCGCGTGGGTTGCCGGTTTAACTGCTCAAGACAGTTTTCGGAGAATGTGTCCAAAAGTAGCTCGCAAGACTGCTTGTCTGTACCGCCTGAAATGTAACTAGCGAGGTCCCAGGTTGAAGTCACCTCCGACTAATATTACATGGCCCGGATACCTATGTACTACCTGGTGTAGACTTTCCTTGAATGATTCTAAAACTGCTACAGCAGCACTGGGGGGCCGGTAAAAACACCCAACTATTAACTTTACTTCTTTTAGACCTGTTATGCGTGCCCAAATAACTTCACAGTTACTTTCAACCTCGATCTCAGTAGAAACAATATCTTTGTCCACAGCGATGAACACTCCTCCTCCAGTTGTATCAGTTCTATCTTTCCGATATACATTCCACGCTTCGCTCTCTGTGTATGCGCGTGATGATAGTTGCGAACAGTTTGGAACTGCAGTGCGAACGAATCTTTTGTCGCCAATGGCATAAAAATAAATTTTCTTTTCGGAAACCATAAAAAGAGGACATTTAGTAGAATTTTACAAATTCCGGCCGGACTCATTTTCTTGCCCGATAAAGAGGACGTGTCCGGGAAAAAAGAGGACGTATGATGACCCTAGATTATTGTAAATGAAAACTTTCAAGTCTTAAACATTAATATAAACTGAATCAATCTGGCTTGCATTCCTAACCTGGTACAATTTTAAAACTAAGATGCCGTCTTGAGAAACGTATTCTATTCCAACAACGAAGTTATGAGTACAACTGTCGAAGTGTAAAGTGCATTGACATTTGCGACCTTTTAGTATGGCAAACGGGTATCTACATTGTGTGCATAACAAACATCTTGGAAACACAATGATGAAAGTTTGAATGAAACTAACTTCAGATAAGTATATGTCTAAAGTGCATGAGTGAAAAGAGCTCCTTTTGATAATGAGGTCAAATTGATAAACGGAGCAAATTCATGACCAGCAGATAAGCGAGACTACGGTAGAATATGTATACAATAGGACCTTAGCAAACAGTCAAAGTCTTAATCTCAGACAAACAAATAACACGTAATTCTAGTACACATAATGCCAGTACCGACTCAAAAACTGAAGCTGGCAGCAGCACTTAGCAGCCAGGTCGCTACATAAAATTTGACTGATATATCTTACACGATGATGCAAAACATGAGGTGCAGTACACTTTATAAAGGATTTTAGATGTGCAGAATTGCAAGGGTTTTAAAATTTGTATGCTATTCATGAACTGCTTAATTTTCCCAAAATTATTCGCGAGCAATCTCAGGCTGTGAGCTTTGAAAGTAGCGGTAGGGTAGATGCAAGTTTCAGCTTTGCTGAGTATATTTCATCGTTAATGTACAGCATTAGGCGTGGCCCTGTCAACAGAGAAAGGTGACGGAAGCTAAATTTTATTCATGACTGGTATTCCGTGTATGGAGGGACATTATTGTGTATCGGTTAAACATTTTTGCACGCAACTTACTATCCCCATTTATTATGCTCTTAGATTCTTTTACGGACATCGTAACCAACTAGTTTGTCAGGTAGCTACTAGTGTTTCTTGCAATTAGTGCAAAGTGCTTTGTACAATAATTACACGACTCGCTTATTGTTCCCGTATGTTATGCTGTTGCATTCCGGTTTAGAAATCGTAACAAACTAGTTTTTTCGGTAGCTACCTGTATTTCCTTCCAATGGTGGAAAGTGCTGAAGATACTAATATCAATTACACCACTTGATGAGAACACAATAATTTGTTTGTTAATGAACTTGCCGTTCACAACAATTATTGCTGAAGTCGCAACAAAATCCATATTCAGTCCGTCTTGCATTTGTAATCTAAAACATGATCTTTATATAATTAACGACCTCATGAACCACAGACATTGCCGAGGTGGGGTGGCTTGCGTGCCTCAACGATGCAAATAGCCGTACCGTAGGTGCAACCACAGCGGAGGGGTATCTGTGTAGAGGCCAGACAAACGTGTGGTTCCTGAAGAGGGGCAGCAGCCTTTTCAGTAGTTACAGGGGCAACAGTCTGGATGATTGACTGAGCTGGCCTTGTAACATCAGCTAATGTTGCTTTGCCATGCAGTTACTGCGAACGTCTGAAAGCGAAAGCTACAGAACGCAAACGAATGGTCTGTAGGTAATTGTTGACCGAAGTCTCCCGTTGTACACCATAACAGTTCCATGCCGATAGCTATAAGGGGGTGGAAGATATGGTGGCCAAATATCGTCAAACTGTAAAAGAATTGTGACTGAAGTCCAGCGATGACGTTTGCGACTCTACAGCATGGAGGTTACATACAGCGAAACGTGATGCCACAGGCCATATCTTTGGTCTATGCGTCTATAAGGAAATATAAGAATAAATAAATAAAGCAGTTAAAAATAAATTTCTTTTAATACATCTCTTTAAAAAAATGGATTTGACGTTTCGCGTATTACATGAAGTGATCGATGTGTGATATTATTACAATCATTATTGTTGAATTTCGCGATTGGATTCTTCGAAACGAGTGCATTTTGACCTGTGATCTGATCTACACTACTTACTATTCAGTCTCACTGCACACTACTGAAAGATAGCTTATCAATCATAATCAACCAACACGCGAGCGGAGCCGCGGGTTTAAGCTAGTTTTATAATATTTTTGAAAGATTATCAAAGGAAATATAATATACCAGCAGTTGAATTGTGGTGTGCATATTTCAATCAGTCGTCTAGTGTTGTTAGCTATTCTGAACTGCTGAAAATTGCAGACTTCTTTTTTTTTCTATACCTTGTCATAATGCCAACACAGAATGCCTGTTTTCTCTTGTGAACACACAGTGGACAAAAGACAGGAATATATTTAAAATAGAAAATATAAAACCTATTGTATGTGTACAGTTTAATTTAAATGAGCTTTTATCAGTACTTGTTGAAAACAAAAAGCTCTGGAAAGAGATTTCGTCGTCCTCCAGATATAGTTGTTTCAGAACTGAATAAGACAAGAATGAGACAATTGAGTCTAGTGATGAATAAACTGTCAACATTCATATTATTTGGTTTTACAATAACCACAAAGGGTTACTGATTTAGTTTGTAGTAGTTTTACGTGATTCATTAAGTTGTAAATTACATTATGTTAAAAATAAAGTGTCCTCTTTTTTATATGAACAGTCCTCTTTTTTGATGATGAACATATGGTAACCCTACATTAATCTGAAATGATCAGGTTTCAGATTGATTGACGTTCCATTATACGCGGCAAAAATCTGGACGATTGACTGAGCTGGCCTTGTAACATCAGCTAACATGGCTTTGGCATTCAGTTACTGCGAACGGCTGAAAGCAAGGGAAAACTACTGTCGTTACTTCTCCCGAGGACATGCAGCTCTACTGTATGAACATATGATGATGGCATCCTCTCGGGTAAAATATTCCGGAGGTAAAATAGTCCCCCATTCGGATCTCCGGGCGGGTACTACTCATGAGGATCTAGTCATCAAATGTTTAAATGTTTGTAAATCTATGGGACTCAACAGCTTGATTATTAGTCCGTAGCTTACAAACTACTTAACCTAAGGTAAACTAAACCAAGGACTACACAAACACCCATGCCCGAGGGGAGATTCGAACCCCCGACGGCGGACGGCCGCGCGCACCGCAACACGGCGTTCCAGTACGCGCGGCTAATCCGCCGCGACGTCGTCAACTAGAAAAACAAAACAGGCATTCTACGGATCGGAGCGTGAGATATTCTAGCCCTTAATCCGGTAGATAAGTTAGAAAATTTTAAAAGAGAAATGGTTAGGTTAAAGTTATATATGTGGGGGATTAGTGAAGTTCGGTGGCATGATGAACAGGATTTTTGGTCAGTTGAGTACAGGGTTATAAATACAAAATCAGTTGGGGGTATCACAGGAGTAGGATTGATAATGAATAAGAAAATAGGAATGCGGGTAAACTACTATGACCAGCATAGCGATCGCATTATCATTGTCAAGATAGATACGAAGCCAACACCGACAACAGTAGTACAGGTTTATATGCCAACTAGCTCTGCCGATGATGAGGACATCGAAGAAATTTATGAGGTGATAGAATAAATTATTCAGACCGTTAAAGGAGAAGAAAGCTTAATTATGGTGGGGAACTGGAACTCGGTAGTATGAAAGTGTAGAGAAGGAAATGTGGTAGGTGAAAAGGAATGAAAGAGGATTTCGCCTGGTAGAAGTTTATATGCCAACTAGCTTTGCCGATGATGAGGACATGTAAGAAATTTATGAGGTGATAGAATAAATTATTCAGACCGTTAAAGGAAAAGAAAGCTTAATTATGATGGGGAACTGGAACTCGGTAGTAGGAAAGGGAAGAGAAGGAAATGTAGTAGGTGAAAAGGAATGAAAGAGGATTTCGCCTGGTAGAAGTGTGTGCAGAGCACAATTTAATCATCACAAACGCTTTGCTTAATCATCAACAGGGCCCGGATTTTAATGACAAGTCATTTTTTTCTGAACTTCAGGGTGAATTTACAACAATTTATACACAAATCTAGGCATTTCAGTGTAGAAAAAATGTATTTTAATTGTGCATATAAAGTAATATTTCAACATATCTTAGTAATAGGTCATATTGCGGCTAACTTTTATTGTAACAAGTCATATTTCCGCCAAATTCTGCCGAAATGCGTATGCTGTTTCTCCTGTATCTTTCGGGATACAGGAATAGGAAAATGAATATGTCGCTCATGAGACAATATTTGACGTGATATCATGTAACATAAACAGATAAATTAGGTACAGAGCTTTATTTCTCAGGACTGTAGTAGAAAAGCAGGGTAGCACAACAGTCGTTTCACGAACATAACACACTGTTGCGCAGAGTTGACAATACGCTCTCAGAGCCAACAAAGGCGGCTTCAGTCGTAATGATAATCGCAGTCGCGCAGGTGTTCGCAGTAATCTGTTTGAATACAGTCTGTGCCTTGTTCATCATGCCTAAAGCAAAGTCTCAGACAGCGTGAGGTTGCGAGGATTTGTCCGAGAATTTGGAGAGAGGTTTTTTAGTACTGATGGGAAAATACTATTTTGTAAACTGTGTGAAGTTAAAGGTAGTGCAGAAAAGCGCTTTAATGTGCAACAACACTGTAATACCGCCAAACACTGTGTGAAACGAAGTGATGAAAATAACAGCAGACAAAAGTTGTTATTTGAACAGACAGGTCAATCTTCAACCGTGCAATCATTATGCAAGGATTTGTCTGAGATGATGGTGTCCTGCAATATTCCATTGGAAAATCCATGCTTCAGACGGTTCTTGGAGAAGTACACAACACATCCAGTTCCAGATGAATCTGCACTGAGAAAGAACTATTTATCGGTATGCTACAATGATGTGCTCAACAAAATACGAATTACTGTTGCTCAGCGAAAGATCTGTTGTTGTTGTTGTTGTTGTTCTAAAAGTTGATGGACTGTATGGGAGTGAAACGTGGACAATAAGGAGTTGAGACAAAAATATGATAGAAGCCTTGGAATTGTGGTGCTACAGACGAATGACGAAGATTAGATGGGTAGATCACGTAACTAATGTGGAGGTACTCAACACGACTGGGGAGAAATGGAGATTTTGGCATATCCTGACGGTCTGAGACATCAAGGAATCGTCAATTTAGCATTAGAAGGAAGTGGGTGGTGTGAAAATCGTAGAGGGAGACCGAAGGATAAATACAGGAAGCAGATTCTAAAGGGGGCTACGCTGAGGAAGATACCGCCAAGAGCGAGTGTGGAGAAGACCGGACCATGAAACGCATGCTTCAGTGTCGACTGTGTCCAAGCACCTGCATCGGAGAACGCATTGGAGGGGCCACGTTTCGGACACATGTAATATAATGTACATAACTGTGTTAATAACGGTGTCATTAACTGCGTCAATAAGTATGTTTCTGACACGAGAATAGTAATAACAATAATCAATCTTCTATTATATAAAGGAGACTGTCCGTATGTTTGTCCGTGTTGCATACTGTGACGATACTGCTGGCCCTCTCAGCTCAATGTTACCGTACGATACCGTCTGCGTCGGACCCGGAATCGTGTGGTGTAATAGTGATATATTTTGCGTGTGAAGTTACAAACGAAATAGCCAGTCTAGGAATCAGTGTAGCACAGTGTCTCGGTGATACTGTGATCAAAACAAGTGACAGATTTTATTAATTAAGAGATTTGTATAAGACGTTTCCAGACAGTTCTATAAACAATACTTTTGTCATTGTACATTATTTTAATAAATAGACAGACGAAGGGTACAAACTTATGTAAAACATAAATTCATGAAAATAAATAGCATTGTATATAGGTTAGGCTCATAAACAAGTTGTATTGACCAGCTAATTGTGTTAATTAATTTAATAGTCGAAATTACAATATTGTGATTTTTTTTTGTATACATTGACTGACGTGAGATTTTGAAACTATTTTCAGAATTGCCAAGATACTTGATAGTTTAGTATATATTAGGAACATGTATAATGTACTCGTTAACCAATTAATTGACATTAAACATTTCGGTTTGTTGTCAAAAAAAAGTAGCGTGATTAAAACTTAAAAAGAGAAGCGCCATGTAAAATTATTGTATGTATTGTTTTCATTATATGTTGTTGTTGTTATGGTTTTCAGTCCGGAGACTGGTTTGATGCAGCACTCCACCCTACTCTTATCCTGAGCAAGCCTTTTCATCTCCTCATAAGAACGACAACCCACATCCACTTGAATCTGCTTACTATACGCGTCTCTTGGTCTCCCTCTGCGATTTTTACCCCACACACTTCCCTCAAATGCTAAATTTACGATTCCTCGATGTCTAAGAATGTGTCCTACCAAGTGATCCCTTCTTTTAGTCAGTTTCTGCCAAAAATTCCTTTTCTCACCGATTCTGTTAAGTACCTCTTCATTAGTTATGCGATCTACCCACCTAATCTTCAGTGCGTCATGTCCGGCACCAAAAAGTCACAGTGGAGAAAAGTACTATCAGGCGTACCACAGGGCTCGGTACTAGGTCCACTCCTCTTTGCATTGTACGTAAATGACGTATCATCGGTCTTGTCCTTTTGTAAATACCACATGTATGCCGATGACCTCCAGTTGTATTTAAGTGCAAAACCAAAAAACCTGAAGACAGCAATCGAAAATTTTAATTCTGACCTATGTGCACTATCAAAGTGGGCACAGAATATAGGATTAAAGCTCAATCCAAGTAAAACACAAGCAATTCTGGTAGGACATCCTAGGCTCATTAACCACAAATTCCGCGAATCTCAACCATCATTAATATTAAATGACACACCTATCTATTTTTCACCCTCGGCAAAAAGTCTGGGAGTGATAATAGACGACAAACTAAATTGGGCTGAGCACACAGCCGCCGTGTGTAGGAAGGCATCAGCATCTCTTCATGCCCTACAGAGATATAAGAAGTTTTTTCCTCTCGATCTCAAAAAGAAACTTATACAAACACTTGTAATTCCAATTATTGATTACAGTGATGTTATCTTGCAAGGTCTTTCTTGGGAAAGCTCAAGACGTCTGGAACTAATCATGAATGCCTGCGTTCGATATATATGTAACATCCGTCTCTTTGATCACATTTCACCATCTTATATGCAACTATCCTGGCTCCGTGCTGACAAGCGCAGAGATTTTCATACACTCTGTTTCCTCTACTCTCTTATCAACGTACACTGTCCCTCATATCTTTCCTCGACCTTAACACTCTTATCTGATCAGCATAACAGAACTACTCGTTCGTGTCAGAGCAAAACCCTTTCTGTCCCTATCCATCACTCAGCCGGTTTCTCAAAATCCTTTTCAGTAGCAGGAACGAGGCTCTGGAATCATCTACCTCAGTATATCAGAGAACTGAATAACACTGCCAGCTTCAAACGACAGTTAATGGATTATCTACTGAAGCAATAATTACGCCAGTCTTTAATACCCTACGGTCCAGGTACGTCACATCCATTCCTCCTCCCAGATATTCTGTTACTGCCATTGCTCTCGCCAGGTACAGCTTTCTTAACTTCCTTTTGTCAGAATTCGCCTTGCCTTAACCAGTCTCGATTCAAAAGTACATCCTGTATCTGCTAATATCAATGTCGTTACACCAACAGCAGCAGAAGGTGTCTCAGTGGTACTACTAGTATTAATCCTATTAGAATTAAGTCAATACCTTTTATTTTACATCCTTTTACATGTAGTTAACTTTTATAAATTATGTTATTAATTGCTTATCTGTACAAATCATTGGTATGTTATAGGTAACTCAAATGTAAAAAATTCTGTATGTGTAAAACCCTGGTCCGATGTAAGAGAGGGCCTGATGGCCCTAATCTGATCAGGCTAAATAAATAAATAAATAAATAAAATAAATAAATAAATAATCTTCAGCATTCTTCTATAGCACCACATTTCAAAAGCCTCTATCCTCTTCCTGTCCGCACTGCTTATCGTCCATGTTTCACTCCCGTACAAGGTAACACTCCATACAAATGCCTTCACAAAAGACTTCCTTACACTTAAATTAATATTCGATGTTAACAAATTTCTCTTTTTCAAAAATGCTTTTCTTCCCATTGTCATTCTGCATTTTCATTATATTGTGAGTTATTATATATTGTGATTATTATTGTGTACATGAAACGTTTTACTATTGTGTTCCTTAATTGTAAATTATTATATTCAATTGTTATGAACAATTCATGCTGTAAGGTCATTATTGTCGATGTTATATATTTGCCTCACCGCCTTGTTTGGGGGTGTGCGAGTTCTGGCTTTTCTAAAGTGCACTGGAAGCTATGTCAGTCTGTGCTTTGAAATGGAAGTACTGTCAGCTAAGTTCTGTTCCATTGTTTGCGCAAGTTTAAAGTTGTAATGTTTGGTGGAGAAGCACTATGAGTGCAAATTAAAGAAGTGAAAAATTGCACCTACGAGTATTTATTTCTACCACGACGCCCCAGAAGAATAATGTTGCAGCGAGCAGAACCCCCATACATCGTAATGTTGAAAAGCTGAGTATTCTGTTTGAGATTGGTAGAATGGAATGTAATTTCTTAAGAATCCATAAAAACATCTCAAAACAAATCTACAGTTTTGTTCCAATCTTTATGAAATTTTGTACACGTAAGCTTCAATCCATGAGGACGGTCGCCGTAAGTGTAAGAATCACATACGATATATAGTTCACGAGATATGACGTCATAAACAATGAGATGCGCGAAAAACTGCTGCGTTTAGCGACAATGCTGCTCATTTTCTCCTAAACCACTGTACCGATTTCAACCAAATTTGGTACACACATTCCTTACCGTGAAGTAACAATTGCTGCATGAATCACATACGGCACATGGTTCAAAATATATGCAGTCAAAAACAATAGGAATCTAATAAAACTGCCACATAATGCGGCGAGACTTTATAAATACGATATATGAGAATGAGAGTACTTAGCGACTTGCAACAAACTTTAAACATAATTTCAAACCTTTATTAAACTTTTTCTCGCTGACAACCATAGAAAAATGATGAAAGGATAAAAGTTTCTCGCTTACGACTTTTCCGCTGTTTATGGAGTAAAACTACGGCATTCGGTATGGTGTTACAATTTATAATTTCTACACTACATATTGTAGCCGCAGGAAATGTTATAGGCAATGTACACACATATCGTTGAATGTGCCTCCGAAATTGTAGCACAGTGCGACCTGTAGTTCATGAGGTATGAGCACATAAAACGGCAACGTTCATAGAAAACCGCCCTATCACGCACCAAGTAGTAATCTATTACTTCTTTAACACCAATTGTATTCCCAAGAAATTTTACAGAGATGCAGCACTTATAAAAATGAATACATACCTGAAAAATTATACAATTGTACCACATATAACTTAATAAATATGATATCGTGCGAGTTATATATGTCTTATGTGTTTTTACTTCTATCTTTGTTTGTTTGACTAATACGCCTATAATTTTGTACATTATCCAAGACAGCGTTATTTCTTATATGTTCTCCGATAGAGATAACATATTTTTAGAAAAAACAAGATGGACAGAGAGTGAAGGGTAGGAGAAGTACTAACTCAAGGCAGGAATAAATAAATAAATACCCGGGCAACGCCGGGTTTTCAGCTAGTATACATATATAAAAATGGAACGTGTGTCCGTATATTTCACTTGGTAGCCAAAATTATTCACTGCAGACCAATGGCGGCTATGTATGAGAGTATATTTTAAAAAATGTTCAAATGTCTGTAGAACTTATGGGACTTAACTACGGGGTCATCAGTCCCTAAGCTTACAAACTACTTATGAACTACCTTATACTAAGGACGGCACAAATATCCATGCCCGAGGGGGGATTCGAACCCCCGACCGTAGTGGCCGTGCAGACCGTGACTGGAGCGCCTCAGTCCCCTCGGCCACTGCGGCCGGCAGTATATTTTAGGTTGGCGGTGTGTACTATGGTGTTTTGGTCGCGGTGTATGGCGGTGGGTGAGTGTGGCGATCGAAAATCAGTAAAATGTGTAGCAATACGACGAACAACAGATGCTCAAAGATAAAAAGACTCAAAGACAAAACACTGAGAAACACAGACATACATTAACTGAGCATTACCTACACTGCCAATGCACCAATGATCTCAATATTAACACTGGAAAGACAACTGTAGTGCGTAGGATCGAAATACTGACAGCTGGATTAGAGAGACAAATATATGGAGTTAAAAGTGATCTGGGCTGTGCCTCCAATCAAACAAATATCATTCCATGTCGTGAAGGCGCACCTGTTTATACCTGAAGGGTCTGAAAATGACATATTGTGTATTAGGTACTTCCAACTATATCAATGTAAATACAAATAAACAATCCGTGAGACGGACTTTCGTCTCAAATACATCAAAGACAGTAATGACAAATATGAATCATTAACTTAAAATTTGTGTAGCGACCGGAAATCGAACCGAGACCTCCATGCTTACTAGGCACAAGTCTTACCGCTAGACCACCGCATCAGTAGCGAATAAGGCAATGTTCTATGGAACACGGAAGCTGAATTAAAGTATGTGACGTGAAGGAAATCGTGCTTAGACTATTCCGAGGCGCCTTAATCGCCAGTTAGCGGCAAGACGTTTGTCTAGTAACACTGGAGGTCCGGGTTCGATTCCCGGTCGCATAACAAATTTTAATTCAATGCTTCATATTAATCATCACTTTCAACTAACTGCAATGGAAAAGTAAACAATTACCTGCAACTGTCTTTAGTAAAAGATAGCGTAAATAATACTAAATAAATTAATTACTGCTCTCTATTATGTTAATAGTGCGTCACCTTAAAATATACTTAAATATATTTGTAAACAATACTTTCTGAATAACGGGTAATTATATAGAAACTAAAAAAAGTATAACTTTATTAATATTTATTGTGAAACATAATAATACCAACTGTAATATTAAGCAGATAGAATTTAATTAGACTGATTAGAAATACTAATGAGCCTCGTATATGACCTGCAACATTACGCCTTTGACATGAACTAATTAATATTTGCTAATTAGGTAAATCTCTGCATCGCCAAATAACAGAAAATAACTTCAACTACACACAGTAGGAAAATGAATAACAGAAGTTTTGGAAAAGAAAATGATAATAGACTAATTAAATTCGTACCAATTATAATGCAACACTGGTATCGGGAAGTACTGTAATGCAAGCAGATGGGAATAAATCCCGCCATGCTTTGTTACACCTTGTCATGACCAGATGGTAAAGTTTCAGATACTCTTCTCCACCCAGGTGGTAAAGTGGCCTTAGGTTTCCACAAATGCAATCAGGCATTTTCTTCTCTGCTTCTAAGTATTGTTGATGTTCTCAAGAAACTCTTCGGGGACTTTGCCTATACAGCTCATATAGAGGATGAGTTATTTGCAGCTCCACTATCTTCCGTTCCTCGCTCGCTATTATTTCTCTTCGAACAGAAGCGATAGCTCCTTACTTAACAGCCTTATTCAATCGCTCTCTCAATGGAGGATCTGTACCGAAAGATTGGAAAAGTTGCACAGGACACAACTATATTCAAAAAGTGACACCTATAGTAAAGAAACTATAGGCATATTTCATTGACGTCAATTTGCAGCAGGGTTCTGGAACATATCCTGTATTCAAATATTATGAATGACCTCGAAACAGAATGATCTATTGACCCAAGGTCAACACGGATTTAGATAATATCGTTCATGCGAAACACATCTAGCTCTTTACTCACACGAAGTGATGAGTGCTATCCGAAAGGGTTTTCAAATTTATTTCGTACTAGCTTAAACCCGTGGCTTCGCTCGCGTGTTTGTTGATTATGATAGATAAGCTATCTTTCAGTAGTATGCTATGAGACTGGTTTTGAAGGATGAAATGAAATACAATACATTATTTAGAAACAAACATTTTTAATCAACATTCAAATAAAAAATAAAATTATGTGAAGTAAGTAGTGTAGATCAAATCACGGAATTCAACAATAATGACTGTAATAATATCACAGATCGATCACTTGACGTAATGAGCGAAACGTCAAATCGATTTTTTTAAAAGAGTTGTATTAAAAGAAATTTCTTTTTTTACTACTTTATTTATTTATTCTTATATTTCCTTATTCGTATGCTTATCCTTACAGAGAAATAGCTGAAGACATTGTAGCATGCATAGACCAAAGATATCATCTGTGGCATCAAGTTTCGCTGTATATAACCTTCTTGCTATAGACTCGCAAACGTCGTCGCTGGCTTCAGTCTGATTTTTTTTTTTTTTTTTTTTTTTTTTTTTTTTTTTTTTTTTTTTTTTTTTTTACAATTTGACGACTTTCAACCACCATATCTTACACCCCATGGAACTGCTATGGTGTACAACGGGAGACTTCGGACAATAATTACACACACACCATACGTTTGCGTTCTGTAGTTTTCGCTGCAGAGCGAAATATTAACACACACACACGTAGAATTTTATATACACCGATAACTTCCCTTCCCAATATACTCCACCCTTTTATCATTATCAACCCTCAAGCAACAATGCTGCCAATAAAACCATTTTCAAAGAGTAAATATAATTTTCAAAGAGTAATTATTGTTCCGCATTTCGCGTTATATTCTTCAAATTACTAAATATCTGTCAGATCGCTATAAAACCGTGTCTGAAACCTTCCTCAGGTATAAATTAGTAACTGTACAAATACTTAAGTCTCTGAGTCTTGTCGTTCGAACGTGATAAGCGTACACCGAAAAGACATTCACATTAATATATATAGATAAATAGCTATCCAATCGCCATAAATCCGTGCCTAAAGCCTTCCCCGGGTAGACATTAGTAACTGTACAAACTTTTAGCTCTTTATCTCTTGTGGTTGAGACGTGATAAACGTACACCGAACAGACATTCACGTTTATAGAAATAGATTTCTTGATTTCCTGGAGGCTTTTGACACGGTACCTCACACACGGCTTTGAATCAAATTGCGTGGTTATGGAATATCGCCCCAAATATGTGACTGGATAGGGGATTTCCTGTCAGTGAGGACACAGTTTGTAGTAATCGATTGTAAGGCATCGACAAAAACAGAGGTGATATCGGGCGTTCCACAGGGTAGTGTTACTGGTTCTCTACTTGTTCCTTATTTACATAAACGATTTTGGTAGTTTGCAGATGACGCCGTCTTTTACCGTCTAGTAAAATCTTCTGAAGATCAAAACCAGCTGCAGAACGATCTGAATAAGAAATCACTATGGTGTAAAAATTAGCAACTGACGCTAAATAATGAGAAGTGTGAAGTCGTCCACATGAGTACGAAGAGAAATCCGTTAAACTGTGTTTACAAGATAAATGAATCAAAAGTGAAGACTGTAAACTCCACAAAATACCTAGGAATTACTATTACATCAGACTTAAACTGGAAAGAACACGTAGATCGTGGGAAAGGTGAACCAAAGACTGCGTTTTATTGAAAGAACCCTTAAAAAATGCAACGGAACTACTAACGAAATTCCATATACTACACTTGTCCGTTCTTTTTTGGAGTATTTCTGCCCAGTGTGGGATCCTTCTCAAATGAGTTTGACCGAAGCTATCGAAAGAGTCCGAAGAAGGGCAGCTCGTTTCGTATTGTCACGATACAGAGGAGACAGCTTCACTGAAATGATACAGGATCTGCGATGGGAATCATTACAACGGCATTTATCGCTGCGACGTGGTCTACTTATGAAACTCCACTCACCAAAATTCTCCTCCGAATGCGAAAATGTTGACTGCCACCTACATAGATAGAAATTATCATCAGAATAAAATTCGAGAAATCAGAGCTCGAAGGGAGAGATTCAGGTGTTCTTTCTTCCCGCGCGCTATTCGAGAATGGAATTGGAGATAAATAGTATAAAGGTAGTTAGATAAACCCTCTGCCTGGGAGATTTGCAGAGTATCCCATGTAGATGTGCTGTTATTCCTATTGACCCATTATCTTCAGTTTATAACAGCTCCAGAAACTCTTTATAAAAAAAGAAATGCTACTAATAATAAAATGTTCAAATGTTTGTAAACATATTGGACCAAACTAGTACTACTACGGCCATCAGTCCCTAGTCTTAGAAACTACATAAACTAATCTAACGACAACACAGGCACCCGTGCACGAGGAAGGACTTGGACCTCCGACGGTGAGCAACCACGCGCTCCGCGGCAAGGTGCCTTAGAGCCCTCGGCCATTCCACCGCGGCACTCTTTTCTACTAAGTGGTGTTGCGCAACGTTTCGACGTTGACCTGGAAACCGTATATGCTAATAACTTGTGCAGAATACAGTGTTGTAAGTGTCCTGTGGCTATTAAGTGGTTATCTCTACCTTCAAGGTAGTCTACTTTGTCTGAATATGAGTGAACTTTGCTGCTATGTTATTATTAGTCCCGTCTTTATGCTAAGTTCGAAGAAAGTGCACAGGGGAGTGTCGTGGGTCCGTTGGTATTCGGAATATATATATATATATAAATGATCTTGTGGATAACATCCGAAGTTCACTGAGGCTTTTTGCGGATGATCCTGTACTATATAGAGAAGTTGTAATAATGGAAAATTGTACTGAAATGCTGGAGGATCTGCAACGAATTGACGAATGGTGCAGGGAATGACAATTTCATTGTAGAGAAGTGTAACGTGCTACGAATACATAGAAAAAGAAGATCCTTTATCATTTAGCTACACTATAGCAACTGGCAGCAGTTAATTCCATAAATTATCTAGTGATTTAAAATGGAACAAGCACATAAAATTAATCGTCGGTAAATCAGATGCCAGACTGAGATTCATTGGAAGAATCGTAAGGAAATGCAGTCCGAAAACAAAGGAAGTAGGTTACAGTACACTTGTTCGCCCACTGCTTGAATACTGCTCACCGGTGTGGGATCCGTACCAGGTGGGATTGATAGAGGAGGTAGAGAAGATCTAACGGAGAGCAGCGCGCTTCGTTACAGGATCATTTGGTAATCGTGAAAGCGTTACGGAGATGATCGATAAACTCCAGTGGAAGACTCTGCAGGAGAGACGCTCTGTCGCTCGGTACGGGCTTTTGACGAAGTTTCGAGAACATACCTTTACCGAGGAGTCTAGCAGTAAATTGCTCTCGCGAAGCGATCATGATCATAAAGCCAGAGAGATTAGAGTCCACACAGAGGCATACCGACAATCTTTCTTTCCCCGAACATTACGAGACTGGAACAGGAGGGAGAAGCGATAGTGGTAGTCAAGGTACCCTCCGCCATACACCGTTAGGTGGCTTGCGTAGTATGGATGTAGATGTACTGTAGGGAAATTGTCAGAAGAAGGAAGAAAACTGCAACAAAAATGTTAAAATGTTTGTAAAGCTTATGGGACTTAACAACGGGGTCATCAGTCCCTAAACTTACAAACTACTTATGAACTACTTACCAACTAGGACGGCACAAATATCCATGCCCGAGGGGGGATTCGAACCCCCGACCGTAGTGGCCGTGCAGACCGTGACTGAAGCGCCTCAGTCCCCATCGGCCACCGCGGCCTGCAAACTGCAACAGGTTCAATCATTCCAATATCTGGAAATCTTGATAATTTCCAATGGAAGTTGCACAGAAGAGGTGTGACGCAGAATATATATGGGAAAGAAAGCGTTCCAGAGATGGAAAGATTTACTGAGAGCCAGGAGCATCCCCATTAATCTCCTGAATTGGTTCGCTAAATGTTGTGTGTGTGGAGCGTGGTTTCTTATTGTTCTGAAACGTGGACAGTCATGAAGAAAGAACGAAAATACTTAGAATGCTTTGGAATGTGGGCATGGAAAAGAATGGAGAAAGTGACGTAGACTGACACAATGATGATGATTTCGTGTGACATTTTTGGCCGTTAGACCCCAGCTGGAACGGTGTTCGGCCTGCCTGTTGCAAGTGTCTAGGTGACGCCACTCGGGCGACTTGCACGTCGATGATGATGATGATGATGATGACGACACAACACCCAGTCCCCGAGTGGAGAAAATCCCCGACCCGCCCGGGGATCGAAGGCGGACCCTCTGCGTGGCAATCTACATTGGTCAAACGATGTAGTTGCATGTTATATTGGAATTTGGATTGCACCTGGTCTCATTTTAATTCCAAATAATAAATTTATTCACCAACAGCCGTACAGTTTGTTCAGGACCTGGGAATTATTAACTAAACCGCTACATACAGCTATTTCAACAGTTTACTTGGATATACAGGGTGTTTCACTTAGTGTGTTTGCCTCTGTAACTTATAAAATAATAGGTGACGGGAAATTTTAATGCGTTAGGTCAACAAAATAAATGTTACACTTTCTGCGGAGCTATGAACATAGTTTATTCTATCATTTTCCACAAAGACATAATTTTTAATGGAACAATAGTTTTTTCTATCGTGCATTGGATTCGTTGAAACCAGCTGCGTCCAAATCAATTTAAACTACATTCCTATCACTGTTAGTTTGGGAGCTACAACCCTTCAAAGTTTCAGGGGCAGACACCACAAACGCTGCGCATAATGCAATGCGCCTTCTGATTGTGGTGCGGCCGAGTTGTAACGTCGCAGGTGTCACGGAGCGAGAAGCTTCCTCGATGCGCTGTTAGACTGCCGACTGTCGCCGCACACGGCCGTATACCCGACAGTTGGAGCCACACAAACAACCGGGGCTCAATATACCACAGTTACTGACATGGGATGACGATGGCATACACGAACAACGAGTACGTTGACATGTTGCTGATGCTCGGCGAGTGCCGACATGATGCCACTGAAGCAGCCACGGCGTATGCCGTGAGATATCCTAGGCGAAGAGCCCTGGCAGCCATTACGTTCTTATGTGCCCAACAACGACTTCGGGAAACAGGCAGGTTGGTAATGCGCCGCAGTAACAGACGAAGATCTGCAAGAAGTGAGGAGACGGAGGTGTTTGTTTTAGTTGAACTACACCACGACCTCATGTCAGCTTACGAGCCGTTGCTACAGTCGCTGGTGTCAGTCTCACATCTGTCTGGCGTATAGTACACGGCCACAGGTTTCACCCGTACCGCCTGTCACTGACCCAGGAACTGCATGGGAACGGTTTCCGTGCAAGAGTCACATTCTGTGAGTGGGCCATGCGTAATTTCACGCTGGAGTCTTTAAAAAGTGTTATGTTTTCTGATGAGTCCACGTTCACAATTATGGCACAGTGAATCGCCATAACATGCACTACTGGGCCGTAGACAATCCTCGGTGGGTACGACATGTCGACCGTCAACGTAGGTGGTCTATTAACGTGTGGTGTGGAATCCTTGGGGATGAAATCATCGGTCCACACTACTTCCCAGGTACACTGACAGGTGAGTTATATCGCGCTTTTATAGCCGACAGCTTGGGTGGTCTCCTTGAACATGTATGTCTACATGTTGTTGTTGTTATGGTCTTCAGTCCGGAGACTGGTTTGATGCAGCTCTCCACCCTACTCTATCCTGAGCAAGCCTTTTCATCTCCTCATAAGAACGGCAACCCACATCTATTTGAATCTGCTTACTATACGCGTATCTTTGTCTCCCTCTGTGATTTTTACCCCATACACTTCCCTCCAATGCTAAATTTACGATTCCCCGATGTCTAAGAATGTGTCCTACCAAGCAATCCCTCCTTTTAGTCAGGGTATGCCAAAAATTCCTTTTCTCACCAATTCTGTTCAGTACCTCTTCATCAGTTATGCGATCTACCCACCTAATCTTCAGCATTCTTCTGTAGCACCACATTTCAAAAGCCTCTATTCTCTTCCTGTCCGCACTGCTTATCGTCCATGTTTCACTCCCATACAAGGCAACACTCCACACAAATGCCTTCAGAAAAGACTTCCTTACACTTAGATTAATATTCGATGTTAGCAAATTTCTCTTTTTCAAAAATGCTTTTCTTCCCATTGCCATTCTGCATTATGTATCCTCTTTACTACGACCATCGCATGTTATTTTACTACCCAAGTAACAAAACTCATCTACCACCTTCATTGTTTCGTTACCTAATCTAATTCCTTCAGCATCGCCTGATTTTCTAAGACCGCATTCCATTATTTTTGTTTTGCTCTTGTTAATGTTCATTTTATACGCTCTCTTCAACACACTGTCCATTCCATTCAACTGCTCTTCCAGGTCCTTTGCTGTCTCTGATAGAATTACAATGTCATCAGCAAAACGCAATGTTTTTATTTCTTCCCCCTGAACTTTAATCCCTATTCCAAATTTTTCCTTGCTTTCCTTCACCGCTTGCTCGATGTACAAATTGAATAACATCGGAGAAAGGCTACAACCCTGTCTTACTCCCTTCCCAACTGATGCTTCCCTTTCATGCCCTTCGAGTCTAATAACTGCGGTCTGGCTTTGGTACAAGTTGTAAATAACTCTCCTTTCCCTATATTTTACCCCTACTGACTTCAGAATTTGAAAGAGTGTATTCCAGTCAACATTGTCAAAAGCTTTCTCCAAATCTACAAAAGCTAAAAATGTAATTTTGCCTTTCCTTAATCTATCTTCTAAGATAAGACGTAAAGTGAGTATTGCCTCCCGGGTTCCTACGTTCCTCGTGAATCCAAACTGTTCTTCCCCGAGGTCAGCTTCTACCAGCTTTTCCATTCTCCTGTAGATAATTCGTGTTAAAATTTAGCAACCATGACTTATCAAACTGATGGTTCTGTAATTTTCACACCTGTCTGCGCCTGATTTCTTTGGAATGGGGATTATTACATTTTTCTTAAAGTCTGAGGGTATTTCGCCTGTATCATACATCCTACACACCAGTTCAAATAGTCTTGTCATGGCTGGCTCTCCCAGAGACTTTAGTAGCTCTGAGGGTATGTCATCTACTCCTGGGGCCTTGTTCCGACATAGGTCTTTCAAGGCTCTGTCAAATTCCTCTCTCAGTATAGTATCTCCTATTTCATCTACATCTACTTCCTCTTCCCTTCCTACAACATCGTCTTTAAGTTCATTTCCTTTGTAGAGCTGCTCTATGTACTCTTTCCACCTTTCAGCTTTCCCTTCTTTGCTGAGAACTGGTTTCCCATCCGAGTTCTTGATATTCGTAGAGCTGCCCTTCCTGTCCCCAAACGTCTCCTTTATTTTCCTGTAGGCGGTATCTACTTTTCCCCTTCTTATACATTCTTCTACGGATTTGCATTTGGCTTCTAGCCACTCCTGCTTAGCCATTTTGCACTTCCTGTCAATCTCATTTTTTAGTCGTCTGTACTCCATTTTGCCTGTTTCATTTACTGCATTTTTATATTTTCTCCTTTTACCTATTAAATTTAGTATTTCCTGTGATATCCTAGGATTCTTTGTTGGTCTTGCCTTCCTACCTATTTTGTCCTCTGCTGCCTTCACTATTTCGTCTCTCAATGCTACCCATTCCTCTTCCACTGTTTTATTTCCCCCTGTTTCTGTCAATTGTTGCCTAAATCTCCCTCTGAAATTCTCCAGAACTTCACTTTCCTTCAATTTATCTAAGTCCCATCTCCTTATTTTCCTACCTTTGTGCAGTTTTTTCAGTTTCACCCTACAGTTCATGACTAACAAGTTATGGTCAGAGTCTATATCTGCCCCTGGGTATGTCTTGCAATTTAGGACCTGGTTCCGGAATCTATGTCTTACCATTATAAAATCTATCTGATACCTTCCTGTGTCTCCTGGTCTCTTCCACGTATACAACCTTCTTTTGTGATTCTTAAACCAGGTGTTTGTTACGATTAAATCATGTTCCGTGCAAAATTCTACCAGGCGACTTCCTCTTTCATTCCTCCTGCCCAGTCCATATTCACCTACTATTTTTTCTTCTCTTCCTTTTCCTACTACCGAATTCCAGTCTCCCATCACAATTAAGTTTTCCTCTCCCTTAACTGTCTGAATAATTTCCTCTAGCTCCTCATATATTTCTTCGATCTCCTCATCATCGGCAGAGCTAGTTGGCATATAAACCTGTACTACTGTTGTCGGTGTTGGCTTCGTATCTATCTTGACTATGATAACGCGATCACTGTGCTGCTCATAGTAGTTTACCCGCATACCTATTTTCTTATTCATTATCAGTCCTACTCCTGTGATACCCCCAACTGATTTTGTATTTATAATCCTGTACTCACCTGACCAGAAATCCTGTTCATCCTGCCACCGAACTTCACTAATCCCCACTATATCTAACTTCAACCTATCCATTTCCCTTTTTAAATTTTCTAATTTTCCTACCCGATTAAGGGATCTAATATTCCACGCTCCGACCCGTAGAATGCCAGTATTGTCTTTCCTGATGATCACATCCTCCTGAGTAGTCCCCGCCCGGAGATCCGAATGGGGGACTATTTTACCTCCGGAATATTTTACCCGAGAGGATGCCATCATCATATGTTCATACAGTAGAGCTGCATGTCCTCGGGAAAGGTAGTTTCCCCTTGCTTTCAGCCGTTCGCAGTAGCTGTGTGGCAAAGCCACATTAGCTGATGTTACAAGGCCAGCTCAGTCAATCATCCAGACTGGTGCCCCTGTAACTACTGAAAAGGCTGCTGCCCCTCTTCAGGAACCACACGTTTGTCTGGCCTCTCCACAGATACCCCTCCGCTGTGGTTGCACCTACGGTACGGCTATCTGCATCGTTGAGGCACGCAAGCCACCCCACCTCGGCAATGTCTGTGGTTCATGGGGGTGGATATGTCTACATACGAGAGTCCATATGTGGATGCAGCACGATGGTCACCCAGCCCATTCTGCGCGTGCTGTTGTGGAAGACCTAAACAACAGGTTTGCAGGAAAATGGTTGGGGCACCATGGTCCTCATTCATGGCCCGCAAAGTCGCCCGATTTAACACCAGCAGATTTCTTTTTGTGGGGATATCTAAAGGATCGTGTTTATGTCACTGAGCCCACATCCCCAGATGATCTAAAACGGCGCATCGAGGACGCATGACGCTCCGTCACACCGGCGATGTTACGTCTCGTCCGCAGATCCTTTCGACGGCGCATTGCATTATGCATTGAGGAACATGGACACACATTTCAACATCTCATGTGAATCAACTTCCCACTGCCATAACATCCATCACCCAGCACACAGCCATGTATTATGTACAGCGTATGGTATCTGCCACTGAAACTTTGAAAGGTTGTAGCTCCTAGACTAACAGTGATTGGAATATAGTTTAAATTGATTTGGACGCAGCTGGTTTCAATGAATCCAATGCACGATAGAAAAATCTATTGTTCAATTTAAAAAATTAAATCTTTGTGCTGTAACTTTTTGGAAAATTATACAATAAACTATGTTCATAGCTGCGCAGAAAGTGTAACATATCTTGTGTTGACCTACCACATTTAAATTTCCCGTCACCTATTATTTTATAAGTTACAGAAGCAAACACACATAGTGAAACACCCTGTATGTTATGAGTTAGCCTGGAGATGGTATTAGTATAACACTGAAACTGGCCACCCAATACAGTAAAGGAACATAAAGTTTCAACTGTATGTAGAGCTTATGGGACTTAACTAAGGGGTCATGAGTCCCTAAACCTACAAACTCTTTATGAACTAGCTTATACTAAAGACGGCACAAACATCCATACCCGATGGTATAAACATAAACTTTAAAATGTATGTAGAGCTTATGGGACTTAACTACGGGGTCATGAGTCCCTAAACCTACAAACTTTTTATGAACTAGCTTATACTAAAGACGGCACAAACATCCATACCCGACGGTATAAACATAAACTTTAAAATGTATGTAGAGCTTATGGGACTTAACTACGGGGTCATGAGTCCCTAAACCTACAAACTCTTTATGAACTAGCTTATACTAAAGACGGCACAAACATCCATACCCGATGGTATAAACATAAACTTTAAAATGTATGTAGAGCTTATGGGACTTAACTACGGGGTCATGAGTCCCTAAACCTACAAACTCTTTATGAACTAGCTTATACTAAAGACGGCACAAACATCCATACCCGACGGTATAAACATAAACTTTAAAATGTATGTAGAGCTTATGGGACTTAACTACGGGGTCTTGAGTCCCTAAAGCTACAAACTACTTATGAAGTAGCTTATACTAAAGACGGCACAAACATCCATACCCGATGGTATAAACATAAACTTTAAAATGTATGTAGAGCTTATGGGACTTAACTACGGGGTCATGAGTCCCTAAACCTACAAACTCTTTATGAACTAGCTTATACTAAAGACGGCACAAACATCCATACCCGACGGTATAAACATAAACTTTAAAATGTATGTAGAGCTTATGGGACTTAACTACGGGGTCTTGAGTAACTAAAGCTACAAACTACTTATGAAGTAGCTTATACTAAAGACGGCACAAACATCCATACCCGACGGTATAAACATAAACTTTAAAATGTATGTAGAGCTTATGGGACTTAACTACGGGGTCATGAGTCCCTAAACCTACAAACTCTTTATGAACTAGCTTATACTAAAGACGGCACAAACATCCATACCCGACGGTATAAACATAAACTTTAAAATGTATGTAGAGCTTATGGGACTTAACTACGGGGTCTTGAGTCCCTAAAGCTACAAACTACTTATGAAGTAGCTTATACTAAAGACGGCACAAACATCCATACCCGACGGTATAAACACAAACTTTAAAATGTATGTAGAGCTTATGGGACTTAACTACGGGGTCTTGAGTCCCTAAAGCTACAAACTACTTATGAAGTAGCTTATACTAAAGACGGCACAAACATCCATACCCGACGGTATAAACATAAACTTTAAAATGTATGTAGAGCTTATGGGACTTAACTACGGGGTCATGAGTCCCTAAACCTACAAACTCTTTATGAACTAGCTTATACTAAAGACGGCACAAACATCCATACCCGACGGTATAAACATAAACTTTAAAATGTATGTAGAGCTTATGAGACTTAACTACGGGGTCTTGAGTCCCTAAAGCTACAAACTACTTATGAAGTAGCTTATACTAAAGACGGCACAAACATCCATACCCGACGGTATAAACATAAACTTTAAAATGTATGTAGAGCTTATGGGACTTAACTACGGGGTCTTGAGTCCCTAAAGCTACAAACTACTTATGAAGTAGCTTATACTAAAGACGGCACAAACATCCATACCCGATGGTATAAACATAAACTTTAAAATGTATGTAGAGCTTATGGGACTTAACTACGGGGTCATGAGTCCCTAAACCTACAAACTCTTTATGAACTAGCTTATACTAAAGACGGCACAAACATCCATACCCGACGGTATAAACATAAACTTTAAAATGTATGTAGAGCTTATGGGACTTAACTACGGGGTCTTGAGTCCCGAAAGCTACAAACTACTTATGAAGTAGCTTATACTAAAGACGGCACAAACATCCATACCCGACGGTATAAACATAAACTTTAAAATGTATGTAGAGCTTATGGGACTTAACTACGGGGTCTTGAGTCCCTAAAGCTACAAACTACTTATGAAGTAGCTAATACTAAAGACGGCACAAACATCCATACCCGACGGTATAAACATAAACTTTAAAATGTATGTTGAGCTTATGGGACTTAACTACGGAGTCTTGAGTCCCTAAAGCTACAAACTACTTATGAAGTAGCTTATACTAAAGACGGCACAAACATCCATACCCGACGGTATAAACATAAACTTTAAAATGTATGTAGAGCTTATGGGACTTAACTACGGGGTCATGAGTCCCTAAACCTACAAACTCTTTATGAACTAGCTTATACTAAAGACGGCACAAACATCCATACCCGACGGTATAAACATAAACTTTAAAATGTATGTAGAGCTTATGGGACTTAACTACGGGGTCTTGAGTCCCTAAAGCTACAAACTACTTATGAAGTAGCTTATACTAAAGACGGCACAAACATCCATACCCGACGGTATAAACACAAACTTTAAAATGTATGTAGAGCTTATGGGACTTAACTACGGGGTCTTGAGTCCCTAAAGCTACAAACTACTTATGAAGTAGCTTATACTAAAGACGGCACAAACATCCATACCCGACGGTATAAACATAAACTTTAAAATGTATGTAGAGCTTATGGGACTTAACTACGGGGTCATGAGTCCCTAAACCTACAAACTCTTTATGAACTAGCTTATACTAAAGACGGCACAAACATCCATACCCGATGGTATAAACATAAACTTTAAAATGTATGTAGAGCTTATGGGACTTAACTACGGGGTCTTGAGTCCCTAAAGCTACAAACTACTTATGAAGTAGCTTATACTAAAGACGGCACAAACATCCATACCCGACGGTATAAACATAAACTTTAAAATGTATGTAGAGCTTATGGGACTTAACTACGGGGTCTTGAGTCCCTAAAGCTACAAACTACTTATGAAGTAGCTTATACTAAAGACGGCACAAACATCCATACCCGACGGTATAAACATAAACTTTAAAATGTATGTAGAGCTTATGGGACTTAACTACGGGGTCATGAGTCCCTAAACCTACAAACTCTTTATGAACTAGCTTATACTAAAGACGGCACAAACATCCATACCCGATGGTATAAACATAAACTTTAAAATGTATGTAGAGCTTATGGGACTTAACTACGGGGTCTTGAGTCCCTAAAGCTACAAACTACTTATGAAGTAGCTTATACTAAAGACGGCACAAACATCCATACCCGACGGTATAAACATAAACTTTAAAATGTATGTAGAGCTTATGGGACTTAACTACGGGGTCTTGAGTCCCTAAAGCTACAAACTACTTATGAAGTAGCTTATACTAAAGACGGCACAAACATCCATACCCGATGGTATAAACATAAACTTTAAAATGTATGTAGAGCTTACGGGACTTAACTACGGGGTCATGAGTCCCTAAACCTACAAACTCTTTATGAACTAGCTTATACTAAAGACGGCACAAACATCCATACCCGACGGTATAAACATAAACTTTAAAATGTATGTAGAGCTTATGGGACTTAACTACGGGGTCTTGAGTCCCTAAAGCTACAAACTACTTATGAAGTAGCTTATACTAAAGACGGCACAAACATCCATACCCGACGGTATAAACATAAACTTTAAAATGTATGTAGAGCTTATGGGACTTAACTACGGGGTCTTGAGTCCCTAAAGCTACAAACTACTTATGAAGTAGCTTATACTAAAGACGGCACAAACATCCATACCCGATGGTATAAACATAAACTTTAAAATGTATGTAGAGCTTATGGGACTTAACTACAGGGTCATGAGTCCCTAAACCTACAAACTCTTTATGAACTAGCTTATACTAAAGACGGCACAAACATCCATACCCGACGGTATAAACATAAACTTTAAAATGTATGTAGAGCTTATGGTACTTAACTACGGGGTCATGACTCCCTAAACCTACAAACTACTTATGAACTAGCTTATACTAAAGACGGCACAAACATCCGTGCCCGACGGGGGATTCGAACCCCCGACTGCAGCGGCCGTGCAGACCGTGACTGGCACGCCGCAGACCGCTCAGCCACCGCTGCCGGCAACATAAACTTTACGGCTACTGGTGAATACATTTATTAGTACTAAAATCAATCCACTTCATATTTTTGTTGCGCTGGTACAGCAACAGTAATTGATATTTTTACTGAAAACAGTTGTGACATTCCTGGCCTGTGGCCACGTCAAATTTCTGGCCGCTGGCCGTTTCTTTGCTAGCATCGTACATGTCTTAAACGCGGAAGAACGACAGAAGTGCAGCATATGTTGAAATGTGGGGTGGGGAGCAGTAGCATATGGCACACTAGGTGCTGGTTCCTGTGGGAAAGCCCGCCTATGTTACTGGTGCTCTCCCCGCATTGGCTGCTGCATTTCACCTCACGTGATTTCTTTTGAAATTACTTTTGTTTATTATATACTAAATATTAATTATTCATGGCTGAGAATTTATGATAAATGTCTCTCAAGGACAGGCTAGATTTTGACAGTTTAGAAAGTTTAAGGCGCCTTCTCTTATTGTAAAAAGAGAAGAGCGATTTTGCAGAAGGCGCGCGACGGCCCTGTTTTGGCTCTACATAGAGCGTCAGGTGCCCTCTACCTCTAGTCTCGCAACGCGCCGCAGTTTCAGTCTCGAGCTGACCACTATACGCGCCGGACCGCGCCAGTCATGAGTAAAGTTTTGTATAATTGTGATAACAGTCGAAGTCTCAACATGCACTACGGGCAGCATTGTCGTATTAACAATAGTTGTTCATATTTTATTATTTATTTAATAAATGACATCCCTGACAATTAAAAATCTCGCAGGTCGCTTCTTATGTTTCCATTCTACAGAACTTATTTTAGCCTCACTTGTATGCTGTACAAGAACCAACGACCTGTGAGCTGTCTTCTGCGCTGGGGACACAACTATAGAAGACAACAGGTTAGTCAGAACTCTAAGCTTTCCGTGAAGACTTGGACAGCAACTACGGCACCTCGTGCGTTACTGTAGGGCGGTACAAACGCACACTGCTACGCAACAGCATCCGCAAGGATGTGGAGGTTTTAGGGGACTTGTGGGAGGAAGCAGTACTTTCTCCGTCCGCAAATAAAACCATAGGAAGCTTGTACAGTCTTGGTTGCATAAACCTGATGTTTTATTTATATAAACATGACGCATTTCGCCTCTTCAAGGCATCACCAGACGTTGAAAATATGTTAAAACTTTCCTAAGGAAGAAATATTACAATACGGGGGGGGGGGGGGGGATGAAAATTGAACTAGTAAAATACCACTAAATAGCATAGCTTAAGAAATAAAATTACTGGGCTCTTAAGTTGTAGAGCGTCAACAACCTCTCGTTGTGGCAGGGGTCGGCTCCATATGAGTAAACAAAGCTTCGAGTGACTGAGTTAAGTTGTACCATTGACTTCGTTGTCCCCATTATTGAGCAACAGTTACATCTGTTTCTACTTAGTTTTAATTATTTGACGCTCTGCAGTAATTATATTTATTAAGCTATGTCCTCTAGCGGTATTTTATTAGTTCAATTTTCATCCCCTAACGTCAAACACGTGAATTTGGTTATGTGGCTTGCTGTTTTTTCAGTATGCACCCTCCATATTGTAATATTTCTTGCTTAGGAAAGATTAATTTGTGTTTCAAACAAGTTTGTAAATCTCCCCCTCCCCCGCTCCCTTTCAACATCTGATGATGCCTAGAAGAGGAGAAACGCTTCATGTTTAAAACATCAAGTTTAGGCAAACAAGACTTTTTTTTGGCAAAAACATTTAGTGTTTGGAATTACATCTATTGTGATGTCCACTTTTGTTTGTTTGTTTAGTTGTTTTTGTAATTTTAACATTTCTTTATTTCGCTCACCTGGCCTGGCTTCATTGCCTTTACTTCCTTTCTCGTGCTTCAGTAACTGTATAGAAAATAAAAAGTTTATCTTCTTGTTGGATAGAGTAAATCATTATATAAATACACTACCAGGAAACTGAGGGTATAGATTTTTAATATTAATCATACAGGAAGGCCAATGAATCGTACATAATTCTAAACATGGTTTGTCATAGATGTTGCGAATATCAAAATTGTGTGTGCACGTTGCCGTTAAGAGTGGTAAAAGGAATAAGAAATTTTAAGATGATACTCCAAATTCTTCGTAAATTTTGCCATTGTATATTATCCGTTCAAGGTGGCGCACTGGTACAGGTAAAATTAGCTAAGTCAGTTGGCACCTGGGATTCTAATAGTATGTTCCTGGGTTCGATTGCCACTGGACCCCTTTTTTTTTTATTCTTCGTAATATACTTTTCTTGACTTTTAAGCATAATTTTTAAATATAATTAAACAATTCAATTTATGAACGCAGTATTTTGACAAGTATCAAGGACAAAAATTTGAAAAAGTTGTGATTCTATTAAGAAAAGCAGTTTTCTCACATAGCTATATGTTGCAGCAAGTAGAGTTCGATCGTTTGATGGTTTGAAGTTTTATGTTTGTGAACGTAGAGAATAAGGACATTTAGCGAATGATGAAAGGATATTTACGAAAAATGTTTTTACTGAAGTTTTGTAAAGCTAAATTGTGAAAATAAAGCAATTAATTTCCTCATTTGTGTCTTTCATTCTCTCATGTTTCCCCTTTCTCCCTTTCTTTCACCTTAAAACCTATAACTTGTATTAATTTTTTTTTTCATTTTCATGACTTTGCAAATACAACTGGTCGAATTTCGAGCACACACAATACTAGTTGTTTTAATTGGCGTTTTTTCACGGATGTGAATATGATTCAAAAAAGAAAAAAAGTTGCCATCTTAGTCTGCCTATTGAAGTGACTCGAACACTTGTGCTTTTAGAATATGCTGTAGCACCGCCTGTAAACTTCTTATTTGAACTGCACTGAATATAAATCAACAAAACGTTTTCTTCTTCCAAATAAAATACCAGGTGATCAAAAAGTCAGTATAAATTTGAAAACTTAATGAATCACAGAATAATGTAGATAGGTAAAAATTGACATACATGCTTGGTTGGAATGACATGAGGTTTTATTAGAAGAAAAAAAAATCAAAAAATGTTCGACAGATGGCTCTGGGCAGCAAACATAACGTCAGTGACTGCTACCGTGACGAGTAAGTGGTACGCCGATATGTGACAGAATCGCATCATCCCCAGCCTGGCTGATAAACACCTGCTGGAACGTACGATTTTTATGCAGGATGGCGCTCCACCCCATATTGCTAGACGCGTGAAGGAACTATTGCGCGCGTCGTTTGGTGATGATCGTGTGCTCAGCCGCCACTTTCGTCATGCTTGACCTCCAAGGTCCCCAGACCTCAGTCCGTGCGATTATTGGCTTTGGGGTTACATGAAGTCGCAAGTGTATCGTGATCAATCGACATGTCTAGGGATGCTGGAAGACAACATCCGACGCCAATGCCTCACCATAACTCCGGACATGCTTTACAGTGCTGTTCACAACATTATTCCGCCACTACAGCTATTGTTGAGGAATGATGGTGAACATATTGAACATAAGCTGTAAAGAACATTTTATTTTACTTTTTATTTTTATTTATTTTATTTTATTTATTTTTTCATTTTATATTCTTGTTCTAGTAGAACCCTCATGTCATTCCAACCATGTGTGTCAATTTTTACCTCCCTATCTACATTATTCCGTGATTTATTAAGTTTTCTAATTTATACTGACTTTTTGATCACCTGGTATGTTTCGCGCAAGAACAAAGAAATTCAGTGTTGGTTCCAGGAAATTAATTGGTAAGCTTGGCTACGGAGTCGGAGGGTAACACAGTAAGAAATGAGGGAGTGTTGAACAGGGTAAAAGAGGAAAGGTACTTCATGAAAATGACAACGATCAGAAAAACCATCTTGGGTGGGATACATATAACGCACGAACTGTCTACTGAAGAGGATAATGGAGGGAAAAGTAGAAGGTAAAAGAGGAATAGGTACAAAGGAAGAAGTTAGAAGCAAATGAAGGAGGATGCTCACGACAGAAAGACATGGAGGATGTCCGTTTGATACCTGAGGACAGATTTACCGAAAGAAGAAGTACTGTTGGGAAACTGTCAGAATAGATGCTTTTTACAAACTGATATTTTGTTTTCTTCTGTCGAAGCAATGAAGCAAAATACAGAAATTCCCGGAACAACTGAAATTATATAGCTTATAAACAGAGAAACAGATTTTATTATTAATTGCTGCCAGCTAGCTTTTTATAAACCTTATTTCAGCACCTATTTAACCACTATACTGTTTGGTATGATATGACATCTAACTACCTGTTAATGCAGATATTTCATTCCATGGTACTAGTTGCCTTTCACATCCTCCTCCTTTACTTTAGACGGTGTATATGACTCTGTTGTGCGGTTAATATACTGGATTATGACTCTTTTGAGCAGTTAGTATGACGATTTTGCATATTTAAAATTCTTTTTTCTTTTACGACTACTGAATTTAATGATCTTTACATCTTATTCTTTTTTTCCCTTTCTCTTTATACCCGTACAACGTAGTTTATCCAAAAGTGCACATGTTAACAGCTCACTTTTCAAATAGTAGAATAAGTTCCGCACTTGGTATTTAGTGTTATTACACCGTGGCCTGACTGAACACATGGGGAACAATTAGTGCTAGTAACTAATAATATTAACTTATTTCATTCTATTTTCATTACTTTTATCATTACCCTTTCAGGCCCTTCACACACAATTGTGAATTTCTGGTTTTGCTCGCTTTATTTCTTTGTGATTCGCGTTAGTAAATTCGGGACTGCATCACACAATCGTGGATTGACTGTGGTATCGTACGCTACGTTTTTTAGTCCCATGTTTCTACACTGGGTGGTATCAGCAGTTGGCAAACTGCCAGTACACTTACAATGGCTGCAAGAAACACTTGTTGACAAGGTGTTGATATCCTTGTTTTGTCATGTGACGCTATCTGACAGCCAGTTGATTTTATATGTTCCTGAGATGTTATTATGTCATTTCTTTCAAAGGCATGCTACTGTAAGATGGTGCAGATCATAAAAAATTTGTAGTGAGGGCCCAAAAACAGACAATTGTGTGGATACAAAATTTTTGAAAATAAATTTATTTTGTTTTTGGTAAAGAAGTACTGTGCGTATGTTGTATCTTCAACTATGTCTCTATATTGTCACGTTGCAATGGAAGTAGGCTTGACTTCGAAGGCAACTAAACACAGCACTTACACTGAAAGCACGTTTATTACGAACTCAACATACACACAGCACTGACTGCCTCTCAGGCAGAGTGCTCTGCTATTTATACACAGACAGAATTGACCAGAAATGAGAAGAACAGTTAACATAAGAAACAAGTAGAATTTACAAGTGAACATAAGAAAGATTTAGAACCTTCTGGAATTGTAAATTACACAGAAATAAATTTTTGCCGGTGGGCGGGATTGAACCGGCGACCTTCCGCTCCGCATTCCGTCACGCTATCCCCTGCGCCACGCCGGCAGTCGGTGTTCGTGGTCTCTCGCGGCAATATTAATGTCACATCAGCTACATCCGTTGGTCTGGAAGGGATAATATATATTGTGAAGCTACAGTGAAGATCCCTAGATCCCTAAATAAATGTCTGCAGGATGCTCTTGGGTGGGCTCTAGCAATTATTCTGATTACACGCTTTTGTGCAATAAATACTTTTTTGCTCATTGTTGAATTGCCCAAGAATATGATCCCATATGAAAGCAGTGAATGAAAATAGGCGTAGTAAACTAATTTACTGAGATGTATATCACCAAATTTTGCAATGACTTTGATAGCATAAGTAGCTGAACTCGAATGTTTCAAGAGATCTCCAATATGTTTCTTCCAATTCAGTCCCTCGTCAATGCAGACACCTAAAAAATTTTGAATATTTTACCTTAGCTACAGATTTATGTTCAAAGTCTAAATTTATTAATAGTGTCATGCCATTTACTGTATGAAACTGTATATACTGCGTTTTGTCAAATTTTAATGAGAGTCCATTTGTAGAGAACCACTTAATAACTTTCTGGAAGATATCATTTACAATTTCATCAGTTAATTCCTGTTTGTCAGGTGTGATAGCTACACTTGTATCGTCAGCAGAAAGAACTAGCTTAGCATCTTCGTGAATGTAGAATGGCATGTCATTAATATATATTAAGAACAGCAAAGGACCAAATATCTAACGCTTTAATTCTTTCTTGCAATTAAATATTTTCCGTAATTTTTTATACTTATATTATTCTGTAACTGTTTCCGGTAGAGATAACTGAAGAATTGCCTAAAACCGGTAATAAATAAATCTACAACCTTGAAACTGACGGCTGTCTTTTTTAATCCAGAGAACAGGTTATTTCAAAAATTTTCTTACCGTTTCAGCTGTTCAAATGTAATAACGGTAATATTCGTATTAATATCGAAAAATTTTCGAAAAGTTTGTTTGACTTTTATAAGACACTAGCTGAAAACCCGGCGTTGCCCGGGTATTTATCTGTTTATTCCTGCCATTTTTGCTGATATATTCATTTGTTACAAGGGCTGTATGTCTGTAAAATCTCTTGAGAATACAATTAGTAGTAAATAAGTAATAGATTAAAACTTGGTGCGTGATGGAGCGGTTTTCCGTGAAAGTTACTGTTTATGTGCTCATATCTGATTAATTACGTGTCGTACTTTGATACAATTTAGAAGGTACACTTCACTATATGCGTGTATACTCTCTGTAAAATTTCTTGTAGCTACAATTTTAATGTAAAAATTATAAATTGTAACGTCATACCGAGAGCCGTAGTTTTTACTCCATAAACAGCGGAAAAGTAGTAAGCGGAAAACGTTTTTTCCTTTCATCATTTTACTATAGTGCCAGCGATAAAAAGTTTAATAAAGGTTTGAAATTATGTTCAAAGTTTGTTGCAAGTCGCTAAGTACTGTCATTCTCATACAGTGTATTTCGAAAGTCTCGTCGCATTATATGGCATTTTTTGCGATTTCTGTTGGTTCTGACGTAATATCTTTTGAACCATGTGCCGTATGTGATTCTTAACCATGCAGCAATTGTTACCTCACGGTAAGGAATGTGTGTACCAAATTTGGTTGAAATCGGTCCAATGGTGTAGGAGAAAATGAGCAGCATTCTCGCAAAATGCAGCAGTTTTTCGCGCATCTCATTGTTTATGACGTCATAAATTCCGTTCAAAAAAAATGTTCAAATGTTTGTTAAGCTTATGGGACTTAACTACGGGGTCATCAGTCCCTATACTTACAAACTACTTATGAACTACTTACGAACTAGGACGGCACAAATATCCATGCCCGAGGGGGGATTCGAACCCCCGACCGTAGTGGCCGTGCTGACCGTGACTGGAGCGCCTGTCATCTCGGCCACCGCGGCCGGCATATAAATTCCGTGAATATGTACTTAACCCTAGTATGCATACCCTGGGTCCAATTGACCCGGGAACAATTTTAATTTGTGTATTAAAGATTTGAAATTGAGTCCCAACCGTTCAGGCATGCTCTCTGGCAATATTCAGTAATACATTACAGACACTACTAGAATTGTGTGTCATTAGTTTAAGTGCCACATTAATTTTCATCTTTATACTACACATTTACATAACCTGGTTCCGATGGACCCTGTGGTTAAAGTGTCGTTAAATTAGATTGGGTTGTAATCAATTACATTTTGTTGGAGTACCGATAATACGTTACTGCCACATATGTGAATTTTTGTGATCGCAGAAAACGTGTTGTTATAACATGGCATGTTGAACTGTCAGACAGAATACTTCTGTATTGTGTGGGGAGAGAAATATCGCAGTGGGTGGCTATTAGTGTGTGAGGCTGTACAGGAAGACTGTAGGAGTTTGCTACGCAGCAGTAGTGTTATTGGTAACACTAAATAGTAACCTGAAGATCCTCTATATTTCTACACTCCATAGGAGAAGACAGTACTGAGGTTATTTATTCATATTATTATTTTTCAGACAACGTCAGGATCTGCATCTAAAAACAGGAGCATGAAAGAGGATAGCAAACGTTTTCCAAACCCAAATTTTGAACCAGTCGTTACTCAATGGGCAGTTGAAGATGACGATTTCCTTTCAGACATAAGTTCTGCTCCAGATGAAAACCATGAAGCTGTTCCTCAGGCAGTGTCATACGACTCTTTGGATGACGAACCACGTAGTGGTGGTGGTGAAGATGATGATCTACGTAATAATATCTCAGGATAAATAAGCAGTGAAAGTGCTAACGTTTATATTGCTCCAAATGGGATACTATGGAGTGAAGGGCCCCCAGTGCAAAATAAAACGCCAGCTCACAATGTGGTGAAATTTATAGAAGGACCAGCAAACTGATGTGATGTTATTTTTGTGAAATCATTTATTCTTTGTCAGTGGCAAAATCAACTATTTGAAGACAGTGAAAAATAATATTGGTGGTGTCTGTATCATTTTCCATAATATAATCTATTAAAAAAATTATTCAGGGTTAAAATTATACAAATTATACATTTGAAAAGCCATTAAAATCATTAAAATAGCCACAGATTTATGATATTATACTCATGAACCTTCAAATAAAAATATTCGTGCATGATAATATCCACAAAATACTTGTTGTTGTTGTGGTCTTCAGTCCGGAGACTGGTTTGATGCAGCTCTCCACAATACCCTACCCTGAGCAAGGCACTTGAACTCCACATAAGAACGGCAACCTACATCTGTGTGAATCTGCTTACTGTATCCATCTCTTGGTCTTCCTCTGCGGTTTTTACTCCACACACGTCCCTCCAACGCTAAATTCACAATTCCTTGATGTATAAGAATGTGCCCTACCAATCTATCCCTTCTTTTAGTCAGGGTATGCCAGAAGTTTCTTTTCTCCCCAATTCTGTTCATTAACTCCTCATTAGTTACTCGATCCACCCACCTAACCCTCAGCATTCTTCTGTAGCACCATATTTCAAAAGCCTCAATCCTCTTCCTGTCCGCACTGTTTATCATCCATGTTTCACTCCCATACAAAGCAACACTCCATACAAATGCCTTCAGAAAGGACTTCCTCAGACTTAAATCAATATTCGATGTTAACAAATTTCTCTTTTTCAAGAACGCTTTTCTACCCATTGCCGTTCCGCATTTTATATCCTGTGTACTGCGAGCATCATTTGTTATTTTACTGCCCAAGTAACAAAACTCATCTACCTCCTTTATTTTTTCGTTACCTAATCTAATTCTTTCAGCATCACCTGATTTTCTTAGACTGCACTCCATTACCCTAGTTTTGCTCTAGTTATTGTTCATTTTATACCTTCCTTTCAATACACTATGCATTCCTTTTAATTGCTCTTCCAGGTCATTTGTTGTCTCTGATAGAATTACTACGTCATCGGCAAACCACAATGTTTTTATTCCTTCTCCCTGGAGTTTAATTCTGTTAATGTAGCTAATTCTGTTAATGTTCATCTTATATGCACCTTTCAGCACACTGTCCATTCCGTTCAATTGCTCTTCCAGGTCCTTTGCTGTATCTGACAGAATTACTATGTCGTCGGCAAAACGCAATGTTTTTAATTCTTCCCTCTGAACTTTAATTCCTTCACCAAATTTCTCCTTGCTTTCCTTTATAGCTTGTTCAATGTACGAAATGAATAACATTGGAGAAAGGCTACAACCCTGTATTACTCCCTTTCCAACCATTGCATCCCTTTCATGCCCTTCAAGTCTGACAACCGCTGTCTGGTTTTTGTACAAAATACTTATTTTCATTTAAATTCTCATATTAGACATAATGGATCCAATGGACCCAGGGTATGTAAACCTGCAAAAAAAAAAAGTGTCATGCCTAGGAGGGTTAAACAAACTTTACTAAGTAAAATACACACACACCTTCATTTCCGCTGTGATAGAGGAAACTTGCCACCTGCACTTTGCATTACGAGTGGCGATAGGAAGTCCACTGTCTGACCTTCGCCGTGTCACTCAGAAGCTGTTATCAGGCGGCAACAAGGCTATGTGCGCCTCGCACCTGCTAGCCATATACGGTTGCAAGGTAAGTCTCTAAAGACACATCCGCACAAGTGTCTCACCGGTACTGAAAACCGCTGAAAAGCCAAATACAGTGGTACAGGGATGAGTATGCAAACACGAAGGTATGTATACAGTCAGAAGACAGCGCTACTATCGGCGACAGGGTGTTCAAATGTTCAAATGTCTGTAAATCTATCGGAGCAAACTGCGTGATCATCAGTCCGTAGCTTACAAACTACTTAAACCTAGGTTAACTAACCTACGGACAAACACACGTACCCATGCCCCAGGGAGGACTCGAACCTCCACGGCGAGCAACCGCGCGCTCCGCAGCGAGACGCTTTAGACCATTCGGCTACTCCACCGCGGGGCGACAAACCAGAAGAACTCGAAAAATAAGCTTCACACGAAAAAATGTGTAGAATCCGAAGTGGATTATTTTTTAGGGGAACATTTGGTGGTCCCCCCATTTATTTACAACATAAATTAATCAAATGTGAAGGCCATAAAGTCCACAAAATACCTAGGAATTATTTCAGACTTAAACTGGAAAGAACACGTAGATAATATCGTGGGAAAGGCGAACCAGAGACTGCGTTTTATTGGCAGAACCCTTAAAACATGCAACAGAACTACAAAAGAAACTGCATACTCTACGCTTGTCCGTCCATTTTTGGGGTATTGCAGCCCAGTGTGGGATCCTTATCAGGTGGGTTTGACGGAGGACATCGAAAGAGTCCAAAGAAGGGCAGTTCGTTTCGTATTGTCACGATACAGAGGAGACAGCGTTACGGAAATGATACAGGATCTGGGATGGGAATCATTACAACAATGGTGCTTGTCGCTGCGGCGTGGGCTACTTGCGAAACTCCAATCGCCAACATTCTTCTCCGAATGCAGAAATATATTGTTGACTCCCACTTACATAGGTAGAAATGATCATCAGAATAAAATACGAGAAATCAGAGCTTGAACAGAGAGATTCAGGTGTTCTTTCTTCCCGCGCGCTATTCGAGAATGGAATGGGAGATAAATAGTATAATTGTGATTCGATGAACCCTACGCCAGGCACTTAAAAGTGATTTGCAGGGAATCCCATGTAGATGTAGATGTAGCCAAATATAGTGGTATAGCATGAGCATGCAAACACGAAGGTATGTGTACAGTCAGAAGACGGCTCTGGAATCGGCGTCACCTATACAGGGTGTAAATTTTAAGTTGACAAACCAGAACAACTCGAAAAATAAGCTTCTCACGAAAAAATGTGTAGAATCCAAAGTGGATTTTTTTAGGGAGACATCTGGTGTTCCTAAAATTAGTCCGCGACCCCAGCCCCCCTGGGGCGGGGGTGGGACGGGAAACAACCCCGCCCCCCCCTTTTTTTTTTTTTTTTTTTTTTTTTTTTTTTTTTTTTTTTTTTGGTATCATCAGACAGATTCTACATAAAAAACTAAGTAGATTTTATCTTGCAAGGAGACAACATGGGAGTCGGATTTTAGAGTTTCTTTATATTTATGGTACGTGTAGTTCAGAACTTAATAATCAGAAGTGGCGGCTGGTGATAATGTGCTAATGTGCTGCAGCACACTGTAAATATGTTACTGAAATGATGCCATTTCTCTTCGAATGAAGGCGAGAAATCGCTGTAAAAATACATCCTTTCTCTTGGAATGAGATCTAGATATCACAATAAAATTACGCCAGTTCCCTTCCAATGCGTATTAGAATGCTAGTAATAAGGATGAAAACGCATTGTGGAGCGCTCTCGCCGCGATAGCTGGAAACCAGCTCCGTGTGCTGAAGTGGGATTCAGCCGCACTGGTACGTGCGCAGAGAGGCGGCGCAGTCGTCTGTTCGCTAGTGCGCATGCGCAGACGTGACGTCAGGCCTGGCGGCTCGTGTGTGCTGACACCGACTGCAGCACCAGATCAATATTTCTCTCCGCGCTGCGTGTAACGGCTGCGGAAGAATAGTATATGACGAATTTTGCGGCATACAGAGTCAAATAGCGCGCTGGCTCAGGCGTCTTGCGCGTTGTCTCTCAAACCTACTTGTGTGAGGCTCGTATTCAAATTCCTCTGAGTCTAAATTTTTAATTTCTGTAAATAAAACTTCAATCACAAAAACATTAGTAATGTTTAGCGAGTGAAACTGCGCTTTTAGACAATCAGTTTCATTGGTCACTTGTGTAGAATGTAGATGACGTTGTTGGGGCTATTGCTAAGCTCCAGTATTTCCAGTGTCAGTCACGCTTTTTATTTTAGTATATTTTGTTTCCTGTTTATTTTTGTAATAACCGACACTGATAATCAGCCATAGCCATTGTAAGATATCTGCTATGGGAAGGTATACATTTCACATTCAAATGTACTGCGAATTTGAGACCAGTGTCAAGCTAGTCAGGCATGGGTCGTTTATCTTTGGTTGCAGGCTTATTTTTCGATGGCAGTACTATCGATATTGGAGACGGTGATAGTACTGTTGCCGGGAAGTAAGGTTGTGATTATTGAGAGGGTAGACTTCGCTAGGCGCGCGGATGAGATTGCAGAAGCGTGGGGACCGTGGTTGTGTGCAGTTGTTCCGGCGGGATAGCCGAGGAGGTGAAATTTTGAGACTTGAATGCTGAGCCAAGCTGTTTGTTTAAGATATGGAGAGGAAAGAAATAGATGACGTCGAAGAAACGATCTTTTGAAGTTTTTATTAGGTAAAGTTTTCCATTAAATACTTGTCATGTTTCTATGGCACAACTTCTCATTGTTAGATTGAACTGATGGTAACAGTAACGGTCGGGAAAAATCTTGATGTTAGCTTGTGATCTCACGATTCATGCTAGGGACCCCTTTCTGTGTTAGGAAAAGTATTTATTGTAATAGATTAGTTTTGAAATTATGTTTTTTATGAAATAGAAATTTCATGGGTAGTGTTCTTACATATTTTATTGTTGTAACATTGTTTGTGTAAATCGAGTTAAATTTATTTACAGTAAAGAAATGTTTATCTTCGTTTAAAAAGAATTGTGTACAGTATTATTAAGTTGACAGTAATTAAAACTCGTAATTGGTGTACACATTAATCTCGTGTGTGAGAATGAAAGAGAGAAGATGAAATGTTCATATCTGTTAACGCGCACCATATACCAGTACATGCCCAATTCGACTGCGAGAGCAAACAGAAAGTGCTACTGTTATGAGAATTTTGTTACTTGAATAAACAGGATGTCAAAGACATTTGATATTAATTAGATACCAAAAATGACTGCACTTGATAATGTGCCTATCTGAACAACAATTACCATACTGATTCAACTTAATAAAAAAAATGTCCAACAAACCTGGTAATGGTTTCAAGTCTCACTGCAAATATTTCTCATCTCTTTACGTGATCTACTTCTCTTCTGATCAGACCAATCACTTAAACTTTTACTAACATTAACTGACTTCATAATCTGAACTTTCATTGAGACTGAGAAAATCTCTAACTTTGAACTTTACTGCATTTATGAACAAACTACTTCCTGCTCTCATTAATATACCAATTGATCATGACAAAATCCCTACACTGAACTGTTCTAATTAGCACATAAATTTACAAACACAATAATTATGCAACACTATCATAAGAAACAATATCAGAACGGATAGCAATTCGAATTGGTGAAAGGAACGAGGGACTGGTAAAATGACTCGGGGTTAAATGATAAATGCAAGCTGCACTAAACAGTATTCATTAGCAAAAAACTAAACACCAACTACAACAGTTCAGATACAGGCTACCATACATAACAATAGAAAAGTACACAATACCTTATTTGAGACAGATTAATTTTCATGAAAAAATTACAATCTGCAGACTTGGCTGCGACTCTTCAAAACTGTCTGAATTTCTTTTTACTCTTCGAGTCTAACACACAGACAGACTAAACCGGCAGTTCCACGACCACTACTCACCGACTCAACCCCACCATAATCACACAACGACTGCTCTCCAAGACAGTCACACCTCGACTCCCCAGCACGAAGGTCACACACCGACTCTTTTTAACGCAACAACTGCTGGAGCAAGACATACTCCACAGATAAAACAAAGTATTTGGTTTACAACAAAGATATGAAAATAAGTACAGTATGTTATATCGATTAATGAATTGGTACAAAATATTACATAAATTTGTTTTCTACAGAATTATAGCTGAGGTTTTTGTAACAAAACATGTTGAAGACCATATGACAGGCCAAAATTAAGTGAAAATTCTTTTGCGTACTCCTTTCAAACACAGTGACACCGCTACGTTAGACCCCTCTCTCACAAGTGGCTGTGTTTCCCTCGACTGTGCGCACGCCGGTGACGTGGGACGGGCGAGTCCATTTTTTATTATAATTTTATAATTTATTACAATATCAAACAATACAACCCATTATCTAAGACTAAAATGGGCGATAGTATAATACATAAATTTCTTACGGCTAAATGGTGACATTACATTACATGTTTCTGCAGAAACCACTGGACATCTTGCTGGTGTTGATGTTTACACTGGTTGATGTGTATGATATGTTGCGTTTTATGCTACTGCTGTGGTGTTACATGTGTGCCAGCATTACAAACCTGCTTGTGGTGGCCAGCTCACCGAGCGAATCCCAGTGAGCATGCCCCTGGCACTGGGCGGCCATTTTCTTTTGTCACCACAGCCCCCCGCAAAAGATTTTTCCCCTGTGTGTCTTATTCTACTATTTAAGAAAAACCTACATCTAACTTACGTCTATGGTCTAATTCGGCGTTTGCCACATGTAACCCCCGAATCCAGGGGATGGCGGATTCTTACATTGCTGGAGACCAGTCCATCCCCCGGCGGCATGGCAGATGTGGCTGCCTCAGTCGGGTATTGGGTCAGATCCGGTTACTGATTCAGGATGAAGCCCCGAAGCACTTTGCGCGAGACATTATTGGCGATTTCGTCGAGTACTCGGAACGTGTCTGGGGTTATTATGGGCTCAAAGGTGTTATTACTAGGCAGAGCCCTTCCGAGATCCGCAGCCACGTCGTCATACGTAGGACACTCGTAAATGATGTGTTCTGGCGTGCCTATCTCGGCACCACAGGCACAAGCTGGCGTAGCCTGTCTCCTAAACCGACATAGACATGTCGGATAGGGTCCATGCCCGGCGAGGAAGTGCAGCATTCCCCTAGAAATGTTTCATACCCAATCTTTCCTGGATATCTGGTAGGAGAGCGTGAGTTCTCTTCGCAGATTCCTCTTCGTCCCAAGATTGCTGCCAAAGGTGGAGCCCTTTCTGTCTGATCTCTGTTTTACTTACAATAGGTTCCCCCATAATTTTTCTAGGTTCCCTACGTTCCCTTTCTTGCCCCAGTACCAAGCTCCCTGCTCCCTTACCTTGATGTCAAGGGGGCAGAGCCCCATCAACACCAAGAGGGCCCCACCGGGAGTGGTCCTGTAGGCTCCAACTGAACGCAAGAGGATGTTGCGCTGCACCCTTCTCACGGCCATGGCAGGCGTCACCCTCGTGAGCCTGTGGGCCCATACTGGAGATCCGTAGCCCACGACGGACGTCAGTATGCTGTTGTGATACAGCTGTATGAGATGGGGAGGGAGGTGAAACCTCCGGTGCCCGATCCCAGCTCATCTATGATTACGTCTAGTGGGACGGATTATTGTCTCCGCTACATATCTCATGTCAGCTCAGTTTGTGCAGGATAACTTGCTTATATTTGTGTTCTTAAATGATTTTTATGTAAATGTTTAATGTTATATAATTCTTAAAGAAGTTTTTATATGTTTTTTATGTTTCATGTGCTGTGAGGCGAGTCAGCCTGTGAGGGCAACGTCTTCGACGCCGATTCCAAGGAGTAAATATCCGGCCACATCAAGTCGCGGGTCGACGGCCACGAGGCGAGAAGATGTTCATCTCTGCGGTTGTCGTCGCCAGAGTTGACATTATTATCGAAGTTTTGTGTTAAAACAACAAATTTTAAAAGTCAGTTCCCTTTTGTCTGTCAATGAGTACATATGTAAAGTCATAGAAAGCAATAAATGTCATTGTGTTTAAACTTGACGAAAGTGTCAGAGTACATCATTTATGAAGAATTATTTTACGATGAATAATATATTAATTAAATGAGCAGATGATTTAATCTAAATATTCTTCAATCTGAAGGAAGATTTTTATGAATTTTCATTGGTTGAAAAGTTACGTCAAGAAGACTTCGATAAATGTTTCTTTTACAACTGTGGTTAATCGATCATATACGTCGATAGATAATCATTGAAGAAATATTTCTTTTTTTATCTGTGGCTATAGCAACGACCACAAACTGAAGAATTTCTTTTGACCGTCTTATGTATGAGAGAACTTAGAAATATTTTAACAAGAGTGACTGTTAAAGACTTCTTCTCTCGGCGCAAGAATCTGATTTTGAAATATTGCAACGTATAAAGATTTTACATGAACATATTTATGGGCGAGTGGACACCTCCAGGATTACGAAGTCTGACACGGCCACATTCAACCCTAATCATACAAGACGAGTGCTTTTGAAAATAAGGTTTTAGCACACGTTCCGCCGCACGAAGAGGTCGTTCCGCCGCACAAGGTATCTAGCTTGAGTTCGTCTTATGACAGGTGTACCGATTATCCTGACTGTTGGATTTCCAGCCAATTGGCCCTTTAGCAGCAGGTACACTGACTTCTGCGGGCGAGTCCATTTGCTCGGAGGTAAGGCAGGCATGTCAACAACGTGTGCTGTCAGCGACAATAGCAGATTCCATTGCAGAGTGTCTCCACTGCAGTATCGCCACTAAGTTCCAACCGTCATATTTGGTACGGTACTTGATGTCGACTGAGATGTGCAGTTCCGTAAGTGTAGGACACGATGTCTCACGTGGCTTTATTGGTCGTGCTAGAGACTTGGTGGTTGGAGGTTCGCTACGGTCATTCAGTCTTTCCTTTTTTGAGTGAATGTGTCCACTGAAAACAGGTGGATCGAAAATCAAGAATGGACTCGGAAAATTTGGGGTAAAGTATTCTTCCCAGATGAGTGACCCATATGTCGGATACCAGAGGGCTGTCTACAATGTGTTTGGAAGCAACCTGGTAATGCTGCATGTTAGCAGCACACAGTCAATTGAGGAGAGCAAGATTTTGGACGCCTTCGTGGCCAATCAAGGACACGTCAAAGCTCTAGGATGCAGGAATAACTTCCTATATGGACGATAACTTGAGACGTTACTACCGTATACATTACTGCCGTATACTTCATTCCTCTACCCGCTCTGATTGCCAATTTTCGTATTCATTTGCTCTTGTCCTAGCCGCATAAACGAGTATTTGCGTTTTTCGAAGTTTGGTATTTAGTGGATTTGAGCATTATTCTCGTGGGTTTCCGGCCATTTGGCTAATGCAAAGACGTAGAAGTGGAGGTGGCAAATATGTGTTTATTTTAACCCACTTCAGGTTACGGTAGTAACACTAAAAGTGTTGCGATCGTCTTTTGACAGCTCGAAATTTAAATTGAAAATAACGGCTTAACTACTCATCTGACACGAAAACTGAATAACCGAATTTGTAGAGGAGATAATTCTCTACAACTTTGCTCTCTTATGGTTTTTTTCCCATGTCTCGTAGCGTTTCAAAGATTTTTGCAAAAATAACGGCGATTTTGGGATGTATGTATGTCTGTCTGTCCGTAACGTGTTCCCTATTTTTAAGACGAACTGTTCAACCGATCAGCACCAAATTTTACAGACATGATTGTAGGCCGCCAGAGACCAGAACCTACCTGTTTCAAATTATTCGGACAAAAAATACGGTAGTAGAACCAAAAAAAGACGTTTGTAATATAATTGTAATTGCAAACGAACCGTTCATCTGAGACGAATATTGAATAACCTAATTGGTAGAGGAGAAAATTCTTTACAACTTAGCTCCCTTATGTTTTTTTTTCTTTTTTCTTTTTTTCATATCTGGTATCGTTTGAGACATATTTGTAAAAATAATGGAGATTTGACACCCTCCATTGAATTAACGAAAACCAGCTGTTCGGAGATGTCACGTGACATTCCTCGCGTATTTAAAGATTTTCTTATTGTAACTTACACGTTGTCATTTCAAAGCAACGGCACACTGAGGAATTAACAAACACACATCGTTCTTCGTACAATAAATGATAATCTAATGTCTACAAATGCCACACTAACATCAGTTAACAACGGCCATCAATAGTATGAGATTGTAGAACTCCTGTTTCGATTTACAGCCGTAGTGAAGTGGGCAAGGCGGTGTACTAAGACGCGAAAGGTCGGTGGTTCGAAATCTGCCACTACCTAATTTTTTTCCCTAAAAGGGTTTCAGACACTCTTATTAACTTATTTATTATTATTTAGATTATTATTTTAGTACAAAATGTTTGAAAAAGCTTATAAAACTACAAATCTAAAGTGGGCCGTAAAACACGTCAGTGCGATTTTTATTTCTCCCCTTATTATTCTTGTCACACTCCTAGTTTACCTCCACAGTGTGTGTGAGAGAGTGGTTGCGTATATTTACATCGCTTTGGTGATAAAAACTACTTGCTGACAAACACTATCATATAGTTCAAACAACTTAAGGTATTCTGCCGGGTGACATCGTCCACAACCGTCAGTACTACGAGCAAACTGATGGAGTTGCAATGGGAAGCCCGTTGTCACCTATTGTGGCCAATTTGTTTATGGACGATTTCGAGAAACGCGCTTTAGAGTGAGAAACTAGAGACTCTGACACCTGCGGTTTTTTTTTTTTTTTTCAGATATGAGGACGACACGTTTGTCGTTTGATCTCATGGTAGTGAGATTATATATTGTGAACACTTAAATTCAATCCACCAGAATATTTAGTTCACTCCGGAAGTGGAAAATAATGGCTGCCTTCCTTTCCTTGATGTGTTGGTCAGAATGAAGGTTGGTGGTACATTGGGACATGCTGTTTATAGGAAGCCTACTCACACAGATTTGTATCTGCGAGCTGGTAGTTGTCACCATCCAGCTCAGCGTGAAGGAGTACTTCCTACCTTGGTTCCTGTCATGTCATTTCAGACCCTGGAAGTTAGTCAGCTGAGTCAGAATTGGAATAGTGAGGGCAGATAAAACGTGCGTTGCGCTATCAGCCTTCTTTGCAACTGTTGAGTGACGATAGTAATGAAGTGGCACCTAAATTCATGGTCTTTTTGCCTTACGAAGGAAGCATTTCCAACAAGATTGGTCGTATTTTGCGGAAATATGAAGTTAAATGTGTTTTTCAACCACATTCCAAGATAGAGGCCTTAAAGACAGGTATCCATCGTATTCCTTGCAGTTGCGGCTGGCGTGTCGTATAGTGGCCAGACAATCAGGGCTGTGGGAGACAGGTGTATTCTACATCTACACAGATACTCTGCAAATCACATTCAAGTGCCTGGCAGATGGATCATTAACCACTTTCATAACTTTTCTCTACCGTTCCATTCTCTAATAGCGCGTGGGTAGAAATAACACCTAAATCCTTCCGTATTCGATCTAATTTTTCTTAATTTATTGGGATGGTCATGTCTCCCTAAGTAGGTGGGTGCTAGCAAAATATTTTCACATTCAGAACTAAAAGCCGGTGATTGAAACTTCGCAAACAGATCACGCCGCAATGAATAACGCCTTTCTTTTAATGATTTCCACCCCAATTCGTGCAACATTTCCGTGACACTCCCCCCCCTCCCGCGTAACATGATAGAACAAAACGAGCTGCCCTTCTCTAAACCTTGTCAATGTCTTCCGTCAGTCCCACCTGGTGAGGGTCCCACAAGGGGCAACAGTACTCCAGGAGAGGACGCACAAGTGTGGAGCTGGTGCATCTTCGAAGCGTTCTGCCGATGAAACGTAACCTTTCGTTCGCCTTCCCCACAATATTTTCTATGTGTTCTCTCCAGTCAAAGTTGTTCGTAACTCCTAGGTATTTGGTAGAATCTACGACCTTAAGGTTTGACTGATTTATCGCGTAATTGAAGTTCAGCGGATTTCTTTTAGTGGTCATGTGTATTACTTCACACTTTTCTTTATTTAGTGTCAATTGCCAATTTTAGCACCTAGTAGAAATTTGGTCTAAATCGCTTTGCAGTTGCTTTTGATCCTCTGTTGACTTCACTAACCGATAAACTACAGCATCATCCGTGAACAATCTAAGGGAGCTATTCAGATTGTCTCCTAAATCGTTTATAAACACGAGGAAGAGTAGGGGACCTATAACGCTTTCCTGTGGAACGCCAGATATCACTTCTGTTTTACTTGATAACTTACCGTCAATTACAACGAACTGTCTTCTTTCTGATAGGAAGTCGTGAATCCACAATTGGGAAGATATTCCGTAAGCACGCAATTTCATAAGAAGCCGCTTGTGGGGTACAGTGTCAAAAGCCTTCCTGAAATCCAGAAATATGGAATCGATTTGAGATCCCTTGTCGATGGCACTTAACACTTCATGTGAATAAAGGGCAAGCTGTGTTACGCAAGAGCGATACTTTCGGAATCCGTGTTGACTACTGGTTAATAAGTCGTTCTCTTCGACATAGTTCATAATATTCGAACAAAATATATGTTCCAAAATCCTACTGCAAATCGACGTCAATGAGATAGGCCTGTAATTTTGGGGATCACTCCTATTGCCTTTCTTGAATATTGGAGTAACTTGGGCAACTTTCCAGTCTTTGAGTACGGATCTTTCGCTGAGTGATCGGTTGTAAATTATAGCTAAGTACGGAGCTATTGCATCAGCATACTCTGAGAGGAATCTAGTTAGTATACAATCTGTCCCGGAAGATTTATTTTTGTTTAGTGACTTAAGTTGTTTTACTACTCCAGGAACATCTACTTCTAAGTTTCGCATCCTGGCAGCTGTTCTTGGATTAAATACTGGAGTGTTCACTTCGTCTTCTTTGGTGAACGAATTTCGGAAAGCTGTGTTTAGTAATTCTGCCTTAGCAGTATTGTCATCGGTGGTATTACCATTGCTATCGCTTAGTGAAGGTATCGTTTGTGTTTTGCCGCTAGTGTACTTCACATATGACCAGAATTTCTTTGGATTTTCTGCAAGATTACGAGACAGGATTTCGTTGTGGTAACTACTATAGGCTTCTCGCATTGAAGTCCGCGCTAGGTTGCGAGTTTAAGTAAAAGATTGCCAGTCTTATGGATTCTGTGTCTTTTTAAATTTTGCATGCATTTTTCTTTGTTTCTGCGACAGTGATCTGACCTGTTTTGTGTTACACAGGGGGTCAGCCCCCTCTTTTATTAATTTATTTGGTATTAATCTCTCGATTGCTACTGATATTATGTCTTTGAAAGTAAGCCACAACTGATCTACACTCGCATTTTTAGTTTTGAAAGACTGGAGACTATCACTCAGGAAAGCGTGAAGCGAATTTTTATCTGCTTTATTGAATAGATATATTTTCCGTTTATTTTTGGTGCATTTAGGTATTTCGACATTCAGTCTCGCTACTACAACTCGATGTTCGCTAATCCCTGTATCTGTTTTGATGCACTTTACTAGCTAAGGATTATTTGTTGCTAGGAGATCAAGGGTATTTTCGCATAAACGTTACACGCGCTTACAACAGCCAAATAAATCCGCTGTTGCACAACACTCTCTTGGCACCGGTCATCCTATGGAATACAACAACACTGAGATTCTGGGATGCACTTCCACCTATTGGGATAGTGTTATTAAGGAAGCTGTTGAAATTAAACTAGCAAACGACCTTATAAACAGAGATGGTGGTTTTTGTTTAAATTCTGCTTGGAATCCGGCACTGTCTCTCGTCAAAAAACAGAGGGATAAAATTAATGCTGCCTCACCTGTTGATTCAGTCACTATCGATATTTTTGATGTTTGGTCACCTTTAGTTGTGTTGACTCTGCTGTGACTTGTACTGTGTGTGTTATCTTCCTTGTTTACACTCTGCAAAAAAAAAAAAAAAAAAAAAAAAAAAAATGGGTCAAATGTTTGTATAGTCTATGGGACTTAACTACGGGGTCATCAGTCCCTAAACTTACAAACTACTTATGAACTACTTACGAACTAGGACGGCACAAATATCCATGCCCGAGGGGGTGATTCGAACCCCCGACCGTAGTGGCCGTGGAGATTTACACTTTGCAAACCGAGGCATTAAATACGCTTGCACATTGCTTCCTTGAGTGCAGTTGTGCCTTGAGAATGGCAGGGTGTCCTGCTGCCGAAATATCGGCGGTTGTCGTCGACATCACCCGGCAGCATACCCGTAAGTTGTTTGAGTATTCATTACGCCGGGAAAAGTTAAGGTCCCACATCATATAGAGTTACAGATGCTATATTTACAACAGGAGACGAAATGAAAGTAATGAATTGAATATTATTGGAATGTCCTATATTTCATAGTTTTCAAAATAAAATGCCAAGATTACACATTAGTAATTTATTCACTGACGACCGGTTTCGGTGAACTGTGTCACCATCATCTGGTCACATACATATTACAAGCTGGTCATCTTGTTAAAAAAAATTGGGTATAACATAACAAGTGCAACATTGCACTTAGTCACTATATAAAAAATACGCGAGTTAAAAAACATGAAAGTTTACAAAATAATGACAGCGTTTCATACCCATTTTTTCAACAAGATGACCAGCTTGTAATATATATATGTGACCAGAAGATGGTGATACAGTTCAGCGAAACGGGTCGTCATTGTATAAACTATTAATGTGCGATGTTGGCATTTCATATTGAAAACTATAAAACGAACAGATCGCCTCCAAACCCGACTATATCAGGTGATCTTGTCCTATATTGCGTTACGAAAAATATTAGTGAAAAAAGTTAATTAAACTTTTGCAGACCAATTGAGAATGGCATGAACTCGAAACAGCTTTAGTAAACAAAGGAAAATACTTAGCAATGCTCAAGGATAATACAGTTCGTAAAAATGTGATATTTTGAAATATGTTTATACGATGCGCGTCCACAAAGTAAGTTTCGTTTCAATTTATATCCGCTGCAGCGCTGCGATTGCAGTTCCGCACAAGCGCTGTAGACGATGTGTATCAAGGAGAAGAACGTGCGCCATTTGGAGATCGCTGTCAGTTACGTACGCTTTGTTGTGCTTGTTTGAAATGTCGGCGTTGATTGAAAATCCCGCCGCCTGTGAAATCAGGTCGGTGATTCGGTTTCTGAATGCGAGGAAAGTGAAACCAAGTGAAATTTATCGGCAAATTTGCGATGTTTACGGATCAAATGCGATGAGTGATTCGATGGTGAGAAGATGGGTCCGACAGTTCAATGGCGGCGTAGTGATGTGCACGATGAAGAACGAAGTGGGCGTCCACCTTTGGTTACAGAAGAACTGGTTCACGCGATTGATGACAAGATCGAGGAAAACCGTAGGTTTACAATTAGTGCCCTCGCTATGGACTTCTCCCAAATTTCACTGTTTCCAACTGGTTGAAGACACAGGCGGCAGATTTCTATGAAGAAGGTATACAAAAGCTGGTGCCACGCTATGACAAATGCCTGCAAAATTTCGGCAGTTATGTGGAAAAGTAGTTTAAGAGTTGTAGAATTTGTGCAATAAAAATTTCTCCTGTATCTGTGTACAATTTGAATTTATTACCAAACGGAACTAACTTTCTGGACGCGCCTCGTACATCACACTTCCTTTTTGCAACGGTAACTGGAATTTTGCACTTGAAACGCAATTGCGAAAGGAGAAGGCCTGTAGTTTCACAATAATACCCATTATATAATTGTTAATCAATATATATTTGATGAATTTGATAATTAAATTACTAAAGTATATGTTCAAAAATGTTCAAATGTTTGTCAACTGCGGGGTCATCAGTCCCTAAACTTAGAAAGTACTTATAAACTACCTTCTACTAAAGACGGCACAAACATCCATGCCCGAGGGGGGATTCGAATCCCCGACGGGGAGCGGCCTCGCGCATCGCAGCATAGCGCCTCAATGGGCTTAGGCACTCCACCACGGCGCTAAAGTACGAGGCGCGTCCAGAAAGTAAGTTCCGTTTGGTTATATAAAGCGAACGGGTACAGATACAGAAAAAAATATTAATTGTACAATAATCTAAAACTGTTAAACTACTTTTCTATGTAGCTTCCGAAATTTTGTAGGCAATCGTCATAGCATGGCACAAGGTTCTGTGTGCCTTTTTCGTATAATGTTGCCGCCTGTGTATTCAACCATGTGGTAACACGTTCTTTCAGCTCGTCATCATCGTTGAAGTGAAGATTTTAGGTGTAAAAAGAGGATTACTGTCAAAAGATTTTTTTTTTCACGATAATGCCTGACCTCACACACCGAATGTGACCAAACAATTATTACGGATATTTCAGTGGGACCTGTTTGATCATCCTCCATACAGTTCGGACCTCTCTCCTAGCGACTTTCATCTCTTCTTACGCCTAAAATCAGTCCTTGGTGGTCAACACTTCAACGATGATAAAGAGCTGTTACCAATGGTTGAATACACAGGCAGCAACCTTCTGTGAAGGATGCATGCAAAAACGTGTGGCACGCAATGACAAGTGCCTACAAAATGTCGGCAGTTATGTGGAAAAATAGTTTAAGAGTTGTAGAATATGTGCAATAAAAACTTCTTCTGTATCTGCGTACAATTTCATTTTATTACCAAACGGAACTTACTTTCTGGTCGCGCCTCGTGTATGGTTTGCCTGAAACAAAATAACAATAATTAGAACTGCCTGTGGCCCCCATCCGACCGACAGTGTTTACGTAAACTCAAAATTCTGAAATGAAAGTGACGTCAAGAAATTTTGGTTTCCTTTGTTGACAATAAGGTTGATTCGTCGGCTACTGGAGGATGTAACAGGATGCGGCGCAAAAATAAGGATGCGGATGCGCAATGATCAACCTCGTAGCTGACCCATTCTACCGCTAGATGGGTTTGCTGCTAGACCTGTCCCTCTCGCGGACGCACGTTGTCTGATACAATTCTTAGGTATGAAAACTTTACTTCCTTTTAATCCTTTATAGTGTAGTGGTCGATATATTGCCAACCTACCATAAGTGCCAAACCGTGTACATTACTCTTTGCCTTCTTTCTTTTCACCCGTTTCATTCTAAGTAACAAGTTTACCATTGGAATACGTAATATTTCATAGTGTTTGGTAAATTTCTAGTTGGTGCGAAGAATGGCAGCTAGCTCTCGATGTAGAAAAATGTAAGGTGATGCGCATGAGTAGGAAAAACAATCCCATAACGTTCGAATACAGCATTAGTAGTGAGCTTCTTGATGCTGTCGCGTCGTTCGAATATCTAGGCGTAACATTGCAAAGCGATATGAAATGGAACGAACATGTAAGGACAGTTGTGAGTAAGGCGGACAGCCGACTTCGGTTTATTGGGAGAATTTTGGGAAGATGTACTTCACCTGTAAAGGAGACGGCGTATAAAACGCTTGCACGACCACGTCTTGAGTATTGCTCAAGTGTTTGGGACCCGCAGCAGATCGGTTTGAAGGAAGACATAGAGGCGGTTCAGAGGCGAGCAGCTAGATTTGTTACCGGTAGGTTCGACCAATGCGCGAGTGTCACGGAAATGCTCCGGCAACTCAATTGGGGATCGCTGGAAGAAAGACTACGTTCTTTTCGTGAATTTCTGTTAAGTAAATTTAGAGGGCCGGAATTTGAAGCTGAGTGTAGTACGATCTTGCTGCCGCCTACTTACATTTCGCGTAAAGATCACAAAGACAAGATAAGAGAAATTAGGGCTCGTACGGAGGCATTCTTTTTTTCCTCGTTCAATTTGGGAGTGGAATAGGAAATGCCTAGTAGTGGTACAGTGTACCCTCCACCACGCACCTTACGGTGAATTGCGGAGTATATATGTAGATGTAGATGTAAATGTTTTATTGTTTGAATATTGTAATTTGTTCAATTTTTGTAATTCAGTAAATTATTTAATAAATTGTATCTTCTTTGCAATCAAAATGCCATTTTTTAATTATCTATTCCAGATATAACAAAGTGGTCTTTTAAATGACCACCTTCCACAGTAGTCTAAACCCCACCCAAAAATCGATAATAGTCTGTACATCAACCACCTGTTTCTTCCTTTCACTTCGACGTTAGCTGAACATCAAATAATTCTTAGTATATTACATGCCTGGATAATTCAAATGGCATGCAATGAAAATATTACGTTTCAAATTTTCATATAAAGGGTTAATGGCTGCTTAGACACATCTTCAAAATGTTCAAATATTTGTAAACGTATTGGACCAAACTACTTAAACTAAGGACAACACAAATGCCCGAAGGGGGGCTCGAACCTCTAGCAGGAACGGCCAGCAAGTCGGTACCTTAACGCCTTAGACCAAGCGGCCATTCTGCGCGACATACACAGATGATCTTTGTTTTGTATACATCTGTGGAAAAGTCTCATTTCGAATTATGTCAGTTTCATTGTCCTCTGTCTATACTTAATATAAAAAACTAGCTTAAAACCCGGCGTTCCCCGGGTATTTATATATTTATCCCTGCCTTGGGTCACTACTTCTCTTATCCCTTCTCTCTCTGTCCGTCTCCTCTTTTTCTAAAATCATGTTATATTTATCGGAAAATATGTAAGAAATAACGCTGTCTTGCATAATGTACAAAATTATAAGTGCAGTATCCAAACAGAAAGATAGTAATTAAAATACAAATGACATATAAAATTCGTAAGATCTCATATTTCTGGCATTATATGCTGTACAACCATATAATTTTTCAGGTACATATTCATTGCATAAATACTGTATGTCTGTAATATCTCTTCGGAATAGAATTAGTAGTAAGCAATAGATTAAAAATTAGTGCCGGCCGCGGTGGCCGAGGAGACTGAGGCGCTCCAGTCACGGTCTGCACGGCCACTACGGTCGGGGGTTCGAATCCCCCCTCGGGCATGGATATTTGTGCCGTCCTTAGTCTTAGCTAGTTCATAAGTAGTTTGTAAGTTTAGGGACTGATGACTCCGTAGTTAAGTCCCATAAGCTTTACAAACATTTTAACATTTTTGTTGCAGTTTTCTTCCTTCTTCTGACAATTTCCCTACAGTACATCTACATCCATACTACGCAAGCCACCTAACGGTGTATGGCGGAGGGTACCTTGACTACCACTATCGCTTCTCCCTCCTGTTCCAGTCTCGTAATGCGTAATGTTCGGGGAAAGAAAGATTGTCGGTATGCCTCTGTGTGGGCTCTAATCTCTCTGGCTTTATGATCATGATCTCTTCGCGAGAGCAATTTACTGCTAGACTCCTCGGTAAAGGTATGTTCTCGAAAAAGCTTAACAAACATTTGAACATTTTTTGAAAAATTAGTGCATGATGGAGAGGTTTTCTATTAACGTTACTGTTTATGTGCTCAGATCTCATGAACTACGTGTCGTACTGTGATACAATATAAAAGGTACACTCACCTATATGCGTGTATACTGTATGTAAAATTTCCTGCGGCTACAATTTGTATTGTAGGTATTATAAATTGTAACATCATATCGAATGCCGTAGTTTCGGACCATGAGCAGCGGAAGTGTAGTAAGCGAGAAACTTTTTCCTTTCATTATTCTGATGTGGTTGCCAGCGTGAAAAAAAGTTTAATAAAGATTTGAATTGTTATGAGGCAGTTTTTTTTTTTTTTTTTTTTTTTTTACGATTCCTTTTGTTTATGACGCTATATTTCTTTGAAACTTCCTGGCAGATTAGAATTGCGTGCCGGAATCTGGACTCGAACCTGGAAGCTTTGCCCTGAAAGTCAAAGGTCCCAGGTTGTAAGAATCACGTGCAACTCATAGATCACGAGATATGACGTCATAAACAATGATATGCCCAGACAACTGCTGCATTAAGCAAAAATGCTGCTCATTTTCTCCTAAACCATTGGACCAATTTCAACCAAATTTGGTACACATATTTCTTACATGAGATAACAGTTACTGTAGGAGTAAGAAAAACATGCGACATACGATTAAGGAAATACAGAATGGAACTTTCACTCTGTAGCGGACTGTGCGCTGATATGAAACTTCCTAGCAAATTAAATTTGCGTGCCCGAACCTGGAATCGAAAGGAAAAAGTCCAACGTTCGAGTCCCGGTTCCGGCACGCAATTTTAATCTGCCAGGAAGTTTCATATCAGCGCACACTACGCTGAAGAGTTTCATTCTGGAAACACCCCCAAGGCTGTGGCTAAGCCATGTCTCGACCATATCCTTTCTTCCAGTCTTGCAAGTTTCGGAGGAAAGCTTCTGTGAAGTTTGGAAACTAGGAGGCGAGGTACTGGCAAAAGTAACGTTGTGAGGCGGCATCGTGAGTCGTGTCGGGATAGCTCAGCCGGTACAGCACTTGCCCGCGAAAGGCAAAGGTCCCAGGTTCGAGTCCCGGTTCCAGCACGCAAATTTAATCTGCCAGGAAGTTTCATATCAGCGCACACTCCGCTGCAGAGAGAAAGTTTCATTCTGTATTTCTATAATCGTATATGGCATGTGTTTCTTACTGCTAGAGCAACTGTTATCTCCTATCGTTTATGGAGTTATATCTCTTGAACCATATGTCGTATGTGGTTCGTACTCTTACAGAAGATGTTATCTCACGTAAGAAATATGTGTACCAAATTTGGTTGAAATCGGTCCTGTGGTTTAGGAGAAAATGAGCAGCATTGTCGCTAAATGCAGCAGTTTTTCGATCATATCATTATTTATGACGTTATATCTCGTGAATTATGTCTTGTACGTGATTCTTAAACTCACGGCGATCGTCCTCATGGAGGGACGCTTACGTGAACAAAATTTCATAAAGATTGGAAGAAAACTGTAGATTTGTATGTAATATGTACACACAAACGCACAATCATATGGACAAGCTGCTTTATATATTAGATCAATATTTCAATTTTCCGTGTTCACGTATTTCTACATGGACGACAGATGGGAGAGTCAAAACTGTTAACCACAGATTCCATTCTTCTGTACCACCGATAGACGCACATGGGCATTCAAAAAGTTGATTTTTCGACCAATTTTGAGTGACATCTGACATGTCTGTGGGGCTGGCCATTAAAGTTGCTACATCAAGAAGAAATGCAGATGATAAACGGGTATTCTTTGGACAAATATACTGGAACTGACTACATTTTCACGCTGTTTGGATGGATAGATACTGAGAAATCAGTACCCAGAACAACCACCTCTGGCCGTAATAACGGCCTTGATACGTCTGGGCATTGAGTTGGATGGCGTGTAAAGGTACAGATGCCCATGCAGCTTCAACACCGTACCACAGTTCATCAAGAGTAGTGACTGGCGTATTGTGACGATCCATTTGTTCGGGCACCTTTGACCAGACGTTTTCAATTGGTGAGGGATCTGAAGAATGTTCTGGCCAGGGGAGCAGTCGAACATTTTCCGTACCCAGAAAGGCCCGTACAGGACCTGCAACATGCGGTCGTACATTATCCTGCGGAAATGTAAGGTTTCGCAGGGATCGAATGAAGGGTTGAGCCACGGGTCGCAACACATCTGAAATATAACTGCCACTGTTCAAAGTGCCGTCGATGCGAACAAGAGGTGACCAAGATGTGTAACCAATGGCACCCCATGCCATCACGCCAGGTGATACGCCAGTATGGAGATAAGTATACACGGTTCCAATGTGATTTCACCGCGATGTCGCCAAACACGGATGCGAGCATCATAATGCTGTGAACAGAACCTGGAATTATCCGGAAAAATGACGTATGCCATCCGTGTACCCAGGTTCGTCGTTGCGTACACCATCGCAGGCGATCCTGTCTGTGACGCAGCGTCAAGGGTAACCACAGCCATGGTCTCCGAGTTGGTAGTCCATGCTGCTGCAAACGTCGTCGAACTGTTCGTGGAGATGGTTGTTGTCTTGCATACGTCCCCATCTGTTGACTCAGGGATCGAGATGTGGCTGCACGATCCGTTACAGTCATGTGGATAAGATGCCTGTCATCTCTACTGCTAGTGATAGAGGCCGTTCGGAACCAGCACAACGTTCCGTATTGCCCTCCTGAACCCACTGATTCCATATTCTGCTAACAGTGATTGGATTGCAACCAACGCGAGCAGGGATGTCGCGATACGATAAGCCGCAATCGCGATAGGCTACAATGCGGCCTTTATCAAAGTCGGAAACGTGATGATACGCGTTTCTCCTCCTTACATGAGGCATCACAACAACGTTTCACCAGGCAACGCCGGTCAACTGCTGGTTGTGTATGAGAAATCGGGCCGGCCGCGGTGGCCGAGGGGACTGAGGCGCTCCAGTCACGGTCTGCACGGCCACTACGGTCGGGGGTTCGAATCCCCCCTCGGGCATGGATATTTGTGCCGTCCTAGTTCGTAAGTAGTTCATAAGTAGTTTGTAAGTTTAGGGACTGATGACCCCGTAGTTAAGTCCCATAGACTATACAAACATTTGAAACATTTTTTTGAGAAATCGGTTGGAAACTTTCCTCGTGTCAGCACGTTGTAGGTGTCGTCACCGACGCCAACCTTGTGTGAATGCTCTGAAAAGCTAATTATTTGCATATCACAGCATCCTCATAATGAAACTTCCAGGCAGATTAAAATTGTGTGCCGGAACCGGGACTCGAACCTGGGACCTTTGCCTTTCGCGGGCAAGCGCACTACCGACTGTACTATCCCGACACGACTCACGTTGCCGCCTCACAACTTTACTCCCGGCAGACAATTTTAATCTGCCAGGAAGTTTCATATCAGCGCAGCCTCCGCTGCAGAGTGAAAGTTTCATTCTGGAAACATCCCTATGCTGTGGCTAAGCCATGTCTCCACCACATCCTTTCTTCAAGGAGTGCTAGTCTTGCAAGTTTTGCAGGAGAACTTCTGTGAAGTTTGGAAAGTAGGAGGCGAGGTACTGGCGGTAATTGTGAGGCGGCATCGTGCGTCGTATCGGGATAGCACAGTCGGTAGTGCGCTTCCCGCGAAAGGTTAAGGTCCCAGGTTCGAATGCCGGTTCCGGCACACAAATTTTAATCTGCCACGAAGTTTCATATCAGCGCACACTCCGCTGCAGAGTGAAAGTTTCATTCCGTTCTCATCCTGTCGGTGAAATTTCGCGTATGTAGCACGTCATCCTCGTGGTGTAGCAATATTAATGCCCAGGAGTGTACTATAAAGACGCAAATGACCTGCAGAACTCCCACTTGCAATACAGATCCGTAAGCCGCGTTCTTCCTGTGTTCTCGGGTGTCGTGGAGGGAATTCGACGGTGTGTTAGCTATGCGTCAGTCGTTGGAGTTGCTCCAGACGTTTCCACACCGGCCGATGTCGACATGTCCCCACAGTAAACACGCCCCTGATCCAGCAGCCACTCGATCTACACTGTGTGCACACGGACGGCGAACACACAGCTGGCGTCGTGACACGCGCTCATTGTCCGTGTTTGTCTCGATACTCGCTCACGTACACGCCTCGACTATGCAACGAAAGAAAAATCTCTATAAACAACACCTCAATTGTCCTTAGCACCACCGCTACTCACCCCCTCCACGTCTCTTTACCGTTCGTAGAACACCTTTCTTACAGGCTCACCGAATATCTTAAGGGGGAACGTTGATGAAAACCACAAACTACTTCCTCTCCTTCTTCTAAATATTCTTTCAAACCGTCTTGATTGCTATTGTTTATTAGTTAATGACGCGTTTCGCCCTTTAGCAGGGCAGAATATCTGCGTGACATAATTTACCCAAATTACAACGCGGAATTACAAACGGTTATAATGGTACATGGGCTTATTTTGTGTTAAGAAAACAGTATAAAAGGCAAACAAAGCTTAAAATGCGCTCTCCGTCGTGTGACACCGTAAGTTGTTATTGCGGTGTTTCTATTTTCCTGTGGTGTTTTTTGGATTTCCTTGTGGCCCTACAAATGATCGGGTAACAACGAATTACACTTGGAACATACTCGGTAAAGATGTGAGAAACATAAAACCGATTTTTAATATTACCTTAATCGAAGCGGTGGTCTCTGGTGATACAAGATAAGCCCATGTTTACAATTGCGCTCACGGGCGTGGTGTGCTGCTCCGCCGACTTGTACAGACTGACTGAGGGAATGTGGGTAGGGAGTGACATAGGAAGCCGATCTATAAGACGGGACGGGTGAAATCTAGCTATCTGAATGCAAATTTAACAAAAGGGAGGTTATTAAGCAGGGCAGAAGTTTATAATTTACGTTGGTATTTGTTATCTTGTATCACCAGAGACCACCGCTTTGATTCAGGTAATCTTAAAAATCGGTTTTATTTTTCTCACATCTTTACCGAGTATGTTCCAACTGTAATTCGTTGTTACCCGAACATTTGTAGGGCCACAAGGAAATCCAAAAAACATTCCAGGAAAATAGAAACACCGCAATAACAACTTACGGTGTCACACCACGGAGAGAGCATTGTAAGCCTTGTTTTACCATTTATACTGTCTTCTTAACACAAAATAAGCCCATGTACCATTATAACCGTATGTAATTAATTCCGCCTTGTAATTTTGTGTAAATTCTGTCACGCAGATAATCTGAAGATGCCCTGCTAAAGGGCGAAACGCATCATTAACTAATAAAAAATTTGCAATCAAGACGGTTTGAAGGAATATTTATTCTAACTGATTGCTGTTGTACACCATGGATTGGAAATCATCTTCTTCTACGTGATCAGGCCTCGTGGACCGCACGCTGCTACAAATTTCCGTGTCTCCAGTTCTTCCTATCCATTCCTGTTATCCGACACCTCTCGACATATATTGCTGATTGTTTCAGCTCTTCATGGAGGCCATTCCTCCAACATTTCCTTCGTCTACCTGGGATTTCCCTTCCTGCAGGGACGAAATCCAGGAGCTTCTGAGACCACCTGCCATCTTCCATTTGGGTTACATGTAGGGACGGCGGTTATTGCTGAAACAACCGGTTTTCGTTTTTACCGGTTCTTTTCATCTCCAGTTTAACCGCACTGTAAAATTTGCTCAAGATAACCGGTTTTTTGAAATAACCGGTTTTCGGTTTTTTATTGCTTATTATTTCCAGTAGAGTTCAACCGAAACATATTTTGCTGCCGAAACAGAAACCGTAATCGAATTTTCTGTTCTTCTAGTTTCGGCCGAAACCGAAACTTACGAAGTTTACTTAAAATTTAGGTAAATTTACGTTATACGACAAATCACTAGTCTTTCCATATTGTGCAAGATCCCCTCCCAATACTACACCTTCTTGAGTGTGTGCAAGCCTAGCCAGGAGTCCGTAGAAAACGATGTACGAAGCATAGAGATTTACTGGCCTAGTATTTCCATCCGGCAGTTGCGAATATTGAGCCAACCACTCCGTAAGTGGGACTTGTGAGCCAGCTCATACGAATATCTCGTTATATACACTATAAATATATATACATATAAGTTATAATCAGTAAATGAACTTCAATCGCTGCTGCAGAAGTATGTCGAAAAATAAAGTCACAGTTTCGACTAACATTATGATTGTTGTCAGTGTAAATTTACGGAAATTGAACTAGGAAAGCTGTGTACCACACGATCAAAGAATGTTCAAATGGGTGCGAGTTCTTATGAGACCTAATTGCTTAGGTCATCGCTCCCTAGACTTAAAAACTACTTAATCTAACTTAAATTAACTTACGCGAGTTCTTATGAGACCTAACTGCTTAGGTCATCGGTGCCTAGACTTAAAAACTACTTAATCTACCTTAAATTAACTTACGTTAAGGACAACATACACACCCATGACCGAGGGAGGAGGGAGGACTCGAACCTCCGACTGGAACAGCCGTGCAGTCCGTAAGACGGAGCCTCAGACAGCACGGCTACCTCGCGAGGCACCACATGGTCAATGTTACCAAAACCCATATTGGGTATTAAAAAAGCCCTCGCTTTCAAGGAATCATATTAGTAAAACTTGTTAGCATAACAATATGATAATACATTAAAAGTTATTATTCCAACCTTACGTAATAGGTATGTGAATCGAATTTACCTTCTCTTCCAAGGAAAATTTTGGATGCTTTCTCCTTAAATGACACAGCATGTTTGTAGTGTCTTCACCCGTTTTCAGCTTTTTAAAGCAAATGGAGCATTGCACCTCACTGCTCCCGTACTCCGTGAAGTACTTCCACACTCGGGATGGTTCCATTTAAGACACAACCGATGCCTGGCGACGACAGCAAGGAACTGCCGCATGACCAGACGGAGGCAAGTCTCGTACACTGCCGGTGCACGCGCGTCGTCTAATAGGCCACGCCACACGGCAACAGCTGCATCGATGCCTCAGTAGCTGCACCAGTCCTTAAGTTCTTATGCCACGCGTTTGTTGCGCTTTACTGACTGCCGGGATTGTTCTTAAATCATCACTCATCGCTTTTCTTGGTTACTGCGATGACCTAATATTTCACAGCAGTGGACATTTTAGGGACTACTAGTTTTAATTTTTTAAATTATTTACAAAAAACACATTTTGAACCACTAATACAGGAAGTAGTCGTGCCGGTTTTTTACCCGATTCTTGGCAATAACTAACAAACCGGGTACAACCGACAGCAAATAAATACCGAAAAAAACGGTTATTCAAAACTAAAATACCGGTCGCTTTTTTCCATCCCTAGTTACATGACCGGCCCACTGCATACGATTGGCTTTTATGGTTTCTGTTATGCTGGGATGTTCGTATAATTCCTGAATCTCTCGGTTATGCCTGATCCTCCATTCCCCTGTGTCTGCATCCAAAACCAGACCGTAGAGCTTCCGAAGAACTTTTCTCTCAAAAACAAGGAGCTTGCGGAAGTCCTGTTTTAGAATTCTCCATGCCTCACAGCCATATAGCACAACAGGCTGGATCAGGGTTTTGTACAGCCGGATTTTGGTCTGGATAGACATTTGGAGCGAAGCATTTGCACTAGCGTGTAGTTGGATCGGTTTCCAGCTTGAATTCTGGCGTTGATCTCCGCTTCACAAGTGCCCCCAGGTATTTAAATTCACCACAAACACTATTTCAAATCCACAGTTTTCAATATATAGCAATGAAATTTTGTACCACGTTTTAAATGAAAGTAACACATTTACATATAAACTCCTTTGATTCTATATATTCAACCATTTTTTAATGAAATTTGGAATTTTATTTTCTAAAAATAATGTATGTTCCTTTTTCTCAGAAAGTATTCCACAGGGTAGTATTATTGGCCCTCTGCTGTTCCTTATCTACATAAACGATTTGGGAATAAATCTTAGCTCAATTGCAGATGACGACGTCATTTGCCGTCTAGTAAACTCATCTGAAGATCAAAACCAACTACAGAACAATCTAAATAATATATCACTATGGTGTAAAAATTGGCAATTGACTCTAAAAAATGAGAAGTGTGAAGTCGTCCACAGGAGTATGAAAAGAAGTCCGTTAAACTTTGTTTACAAGATAAATCAATCAAACGTGAAGGCCGTAAACTCCACAAAATACCTAGGAATTACTATTACTTCAGACTTAAACTGGAAAGAACACATAGACAATGTCGCAGTAAAGGTGAACCAGAGATTGCGTTTTATTGGCAGAACGCTTAAAAGATGCAACAGAACTACTAAAGAAACTGCATACACTACACTTGTTCGTCCTTTTTTGTAGTATTGCTGCCCAGTATGAGATCCTTATCAAGTGGGTTTGATCGAAGCCATCGAAAGAGTCCGAAGAAGGGCAGCTCGTTTTGTATTGTCACGATACAGGGGAGACAGCGTCACGGAAATGATACAGGATCTGGGATGGGAATCATTACAACATCGGCGCTTATCGCTGCTACTTATGAAGCTCCAATCACCAACATTCTCCTCCGAATGCGAATATATATTGTTTACTCTCACCTAAATAGGTAAAAATTCTCATCAGAATAAAATACGAGAAATCAAAGCTCGAACGGAGATATTCAGTTGGTCTTCCTTCCCGCGCGCTCTTCGAGAATGGAACGGCAGATGAATAATAATAAAGGTGGTTCGATGTGGCACTTAAATGTGATTGGCAGAGCAGCCTATGTAGATCTAGATGTGTATTCAAGAGATTTAAAAAAAAAATATCTGTGTTTCATCTCTTTATATGTTGTAACCTTCTCTCATGAGGTTTTTGGAATAGTCGAATAGAAGAATTTTCATAATTTTAAATTAGAAATCCACAAGTACAATTTCATACAAAATTCCATGCACTTTGCCCCATATCTCTGCCGGCAATCAGAATTTCAAAATTTGCTCTTGTGAAAATGTTTATTAGGTTTACAGCTCCATAATTCTAGCATTTATAGAAATTGAAGAACATAAACTTTAAAAAACAAGCTTTTCAGGAAACGCAGTTTAAATTTCGACCTAACTTTTTTGCTTACGTCACTTCTTCAGAAGGCACCACATTAGTACTCTGGGTCGTCTTTGCCTTCAAGTCTTCTCTTCTGTTTTTTTTTTTTTTTTTTTTTTTTTTTTTTTTTTTTTTTTTTTTTTTTTTGTTGTTTGTCTACTTTCCTTTACAAGGTCTTCAACTGACTTTTCAACTGCAGAGACGCGTTGTAAATCTATTTTTCTCAGGATGAGTAAAATTTCCTGTCTTGAAGGCCATTCTTTCTAGTACCTTAATCTTCCTGACGTTCCCATTATGAAACACAGGAAGTGCATCATATGTTGCAATTCTGACAACTGTAGCAGATGCAAATGTGGTTTTAGGACATCGTTTCCTTATGAGTGAATTTGGAGACTCATTTGGATTCCGAGTTTTGCCGAGTTTTGAACACACTTTTTGACAGGGGCTGGATAGGCCAGAAACCGAGATTCATCATTGTAGTACGCACCATTCACCTCAGTAATTTTTCGCTTGGAGATGCTGGGAGACGAGTTCACAGTTCCAGCAGATGTTCTTACCTCTGACGTACCCTTATTGCTGGCTTGTCGTTATTTCTCACGTCTTCTATTCCCTAACTTATTTAAACACACTTCAGCTTGTTTTTATACAATATTTGTCATCGTTGCATAACTGAATAAAGGAAGAACCAAACACTTGTATAAATCTCTGTAGCACAAGCCAAAAAAAGAATTGCTTCCTCGTACGACGCAGCTAGTTTGTTATTGTTTATAAGACACAGAACAGTCAAAGATGATCTATAAACGCAAAGAGTATGTATCGCGGCCGTCTAGATGTATCACGCACATCTTTGGTTGAAAGTAATACCCAGAATCGTTGTTCACTGAGCTGGTATTAAAAGTGCCGTTTCAAAACGCGGACGTAGCAGGGAGGCTGCGTCACACTTTTAATTAATTTTCAGGCACTTCGGATACGATATCAACATTGAAACTTTGGGAACTTATTGTCCATGGGTTTTGCTAACAAATAAAAAATAAATCGGAAATTGACATTTTTGGACAATTTCATCAACGTCCCCCCTTAAACGCGACCACATAAAAATAGCCTTCACAATATAAAATAAAGCCCTGCATCGGTTCCATCCTAACGAAATACACGTTTTCTCTCTCGGAGTTTTATAGAATAGAATTCTTTGAGTGCTGCGTATCGTGCACTAGCTGAAGTCCCGGCGTTACTCGGGTTTTTATGCATTCCTTTAGTCCACGTACTCCTTTCTCTGTCCTTTTCATCTTCCCTCTGTCACCTCTCTCCCCATCCGCTGCCACCTCCCCCTTTCACCTCTTTTGCCATCTCCTCTCCTTCCTTCTCCTCTCTACCGTCCCATCCATCCCCCTTCTTCTGTCATTGCGCCCTCAAGTCTCCCCCCCCCCCTAATTCTCTCTCTCTATTCTCTCTCTCTCTCACACACACACACACTCTCTCTCTCTTAATATCCTTCCTCACCTGTACACGTTACATTACACGTTACTGCCAAATTTAATGGTTTTAGTAAGTCTATGTACGTCAAATGTATTGAAATTGAGAGTCTAATAGGTGGATCATAAACAACAAAAGTGTGAAGGACAATTACCAGTATGAAGGAAACGCAAGTAAACAAAGCCGTAGACAACCTAATTTCCTTAAAGGAATGGAAAAAGCATTATGCAAACCTTTTATCTGAGGATAGGCCATATTACACGCAAGGGAATGAAGAGAAGGTGGAAGTAACGGATCTAACTATATACATTACAACAGAGGAAGTGAACTGCGCATTAAATGAAATGAAGAATGGCCGATCACCTGGTCCAGGAAACATTCCTGTTGAATTATTGAAATCTGCAGGAAGATATCTGAAGAAGCGAATAGTCTGCCTGATGAACAACTGTTGTAAAAGGGTTGAAATTCTCTCAGAATGGGAAAAGTCGTATATGGTTTCTATTTTCAAAAAAGGGAATAGAAATGACGCAAACTGCTATAGAGGCATTAGTGTCAACTGTACAATGAGCCGCTTATTTGGCAAGATGATGTTTGAAAAAATTGGACAAAATGTTGGCCACCATATTGGGGAAGACCAGAGCGGCTTTAGGCAGAACAGATCATATACAGATAACCTGTTTATTTTGCAACAACTAATGGAGAAATTTATAGCAGTAGGGAAGGAGCTGCGTTTGTAGATTTAGCAAAAGCTTACGATACAGTCCCTAGATCTAAGCTGTGGGAAGCTATGAAAGATATAGGAATGGATGATCACCTCTACAAATTATTATTGAAATGTATAGAAATAATGTGGTACAGATTAAACGAGGTTCAAAGTTATCAAAAGCTATCAATGTCACTAAAGGTTTCCGACAAGGTCACCCGTCTTATTGAATTTATATGTAGAAGTGGCTCTCTGAAATTGGAAAAACAGCTGCAGAGGAATGGGAATCACGGTCAACAATGTACAGATACTTTCATTACGTTTCGCTGACGATGAAGCCATTATAGCACAAGATGATTATGACGCGTTCGTGATAAAACGATTACATCACGAATACAACAATTCAGGGCTCCAAATTAGTCTAAGAAACACAGAGTAGCTGGTGGTGAATAGTGATGCTAAATTTTAAGTAAACATCAATGACGAAGCAATTATTAGACAGGTAGAGAAATTTAAATATCTCGGGGCACATACAGATAAAAATGGATTGGGCCACACAGAAGTAAAATACAGAATAAAGCAAAGCAGAAAGGTGTTAGGTGTTTTTGGTGGGATAAGAATATTTCCAACAAGAATAAGAAAAGAGTAGGTAAGATAATGGTTGAATCAGTGCTATGCTATGGATCAGAACTATGGATATTAAATGCGGATCTCAAAAGGCTAATAGCTGTGGAAATTGGACTATTGGCGTAGGAGTGCCAGAATATCAAGAATGGAAAGAAAAACTAATGATGAAGTAAGAGCTAGAATGAAGACAAATGATACAATGATAGAATTGAAAGGAAATCACTGAAATGGAACGAACATATAATGAGAATGCCAGATCATCGGAGGCCAAAGGTTTATGAATGGAAACCACCCGGCAGACGAGAGAACGGAGGACCACGACGCTCTTGGACAGACCAGATAAATGGAGTGATAGGGACATGGCGGCATCGACAAGGAAGAAGCGCTGGATAAAGAGGCTTGGCGGAGAATAACAGGAATACGACAAGATGTTGTTATTAATTAATCTTTGTATTAATTAATCCTGTAATAATAAAATAGTACGTCCATCTTGTCTCAGATTACAGGCATACGGCTACGGTGGAATGGCCGAGCCCTCTAAGGCGTCTTGCTGCGCAACGCGAGATTGATCGCCGTCGGAGGTTCGACTCCTCCTTCGGGCAAGGGTGTGTGTCTTGTCCTTAGGTTAGTTTAAGAAATTCGTAAGCCTAGGGACTGATGAATAAATAAGTCCCATAGATTTACAAACATTATAACATTTTCACTAGCATATGGCTTACAATGTAACTCGGCTTCTTTGTATTGATTTTGGTTTGGTGCCAGTTTTGTAACTGGTTTCTCTTGTCTGACTGGTATTGCTATCAGTTTTGGTAAGACTTGGCTTCTTCTTGACTTTAATTTGGGGGTAATTCGTCGTGGATGAATAGGCTCTAAATTTTACTTGGCTTGCCTGTATGAAATGTAGGTTGGTATGCCTGATAATCTTACGTAATAAAATACTGTCTCTTAATAACTTCATGAACTGAATCGTATTTATCTTTTTCCTGAGCCTATTTGTTAATTTAAGACTTTCGTAATTAATGAACATGAAGATTCTTTTTCTCAGGGGCTTCTAATTTGATAATATTTCAAATATTTTTAGAACTCCCAGAAGTTCATTTATGTTGAAGCCAGTTAAAAAAAGTTGAAGACTGATTTTATCGTAGTATTGACCTTGCAGGTTAGATTATAGGTAAAGTTCCTTTCACTACGTAGCTAATAAATTATTTTTGTCACATATATTTAGCGATCTATTGAAAGTCAAAGGTCTTATCTATAGTCACTTTCCACAACAATCACAAATGCGATGAAGGCTTCTTATTACTGAATAAGTTTGTTAAGGCACCTTTTAAATCTTACCCGTTTCTATATTCATCAAAATATCGCAGTTTACAGAGACACTTCGGTAACTATATTTCTCACAGTTAATGTTCTATAACAGAATCTTTGATCTGTTTTACAGTTCGTATCAACTTTTCTAAAATAAAGATCAGGAAGTAAATTTTAGTACTCTTGATAAAAAGGTTATTATTATGTAACATCAGTGATCTCTACGTAACCTGGATGTATTACTCTGGTGTCAGAGGAGAGAACTGTAGCGTGCTTGCACCTTCATATGTTTTCCACGCGAATTTTGATTGTCCGCCATGTTGTAATTAATCAAACGAGTTTCCTTCAGTTAATACGTGACTGATAATTGCTAGATTACCTCTGGATTTGAAATTTATGTCTATATGGGAAGTTACTTACTTGCGTGAGTACGTAATCGAAACATATTTTCTTCTCGTTTTATTGTAATACTTCATAGTAGCCATGTTGTAATTAGTCAAGAAACAGAATATGAACATCTTTGGCTGGCACGCTCAGAAATCCGTAGTTCAACATCCAGGTAGCAAAGAGATCAATGTGTAACATTGATCAATATATCTTCGGGAGACAGAATTTTTATCTTCTGAAACCTGATTCGATGTAAAGTCCATAGACGTTACTGTCGCAAATCGCCTAACGCTTCAATATTATTCATCTGATCCTATCAAAATCTCAATACTTTACAAGAAATGAATTTATCGCAAATTAACAAGTTCATAGCTAAACCCGTAGTTAATCTCGTAGGGAGCTAATCCCAGACGGCTAACTCAAAGAGGGCTGAACACACAGACAGCAAAACGCAAAGACAGCGAGTAACCCGATTGCGGTTACTATTTATACCAGTATTATGACAAAAGATTACCGTAATTCAAGGTGGTTTGATGATCTTATTCTATTGCCTTTATTACTCTGATTTACATAGATGAAAAGTGATTTCTTTAAAATTTAGAAAAATACGTAATTTCTTCCTCGTAAAAATAATGAAATATTTACAAATGACGGAAAATGATAATCCTAATGCTACGACCGAGATGTAGTGTTTCAACAAATAGACCAAAATACACCTTCAGCTGTTAATGTTGCAAATCTTTTACTTACTACCATCTTCAGAAACCTATTTAGTTGACTTTTATTATACGTTTTCAGACTTATACCAGTCTAACGATGAACAGACGATTGCAGCAGTTTCTATTACTCATTCTCCGTCTACATCTACATCTACCTGGGATACTCTGCAAATCATATTTAAGTGCCTGGCAGAGGGTTCATCGAACCACAATTATATTGTTTATCTCCCATTCCATTCTTGAATAGCGTGTGGGAAGAAAGAACACCTGAATCTCTCCGTTCTCGTATTTCATTCTGATGATCATTTCTTCCTATGTAAGTGGGAGTCAACATTATATTTTCGTATTCGGAGGAGAATGTTGGCGATTGGAGTTCCGTAAGTATCCCACTCCGCAGCGATAAGCGTCGTTGTTGTAATGGTTCCCATCCCAGATCCTGTATCATTTCCGTAACGCTGTCTCCCCTGTATAGTGACAATACAAAACGAGCAGCCCTTCTTTGGACTCTTTCGATGTTCACCGTCAAACCCAACTGATAAGGATACCACACTGGGCAGCAATACTCCAAAAATGGACGGACAAGCGCAGTCTATGCAGTTTCTTTAGTAGTTCTGTTGCATCTTCTAAGGGTTCTGCCAATAAAACACAGTCTCTGGTTCGCCTTCCCCACGACATTATCTACGTGTTCTTTCCACTTTAAGTCTGAAGTAATAGTAATTTCCAAGTATTTTGTGGAGTTTCCGGCCTTCACTTTTGAGTGATTTTTCTTGTAAACAATGTTTAACGGATTTCTTTTCGTACTCATGTGGACGACATCACACTTATCAGTTTTTAGAGTCATTTGCCAATTTTTAATCCAAAGTGATATCGTATTCAAAATCTTCAAATGTTTGTAGAACTTATGTGACTTAACTACGGGATCATCAGTCCCTAAGCTTACAAACTACTTATGAACTAGCTAAGACTAAGGACAGCACAAATATCAATGCCCGACGGGGATTCAAACCCCCGACCGTAGTGGCCGTGCTGACCGTGACTGGAGCGCCTCAGTCTCCTCGGCCACCGCGGCCGGCGATATCGTATTCAGATTGTTCTGCAGTTAATTTTGATCTTCAGATGATTTTACTAGACGTTAAATGACGGCTCCATCTGCAAACAACCTTAGAGAACTACTTAGATTTTCCCCTAAATCATTTATGTAAATAAGGAACCAAGGAGGACCAATAACACTACCCTGTGGAACGGCCGATATCACCTCTGTTTTAGTTGATGCTTTACCATCGACTACTACATACTGTGTCCTCTCTGCTAGGAAATCTCCTATCCAGTCGCAAATTTGGGGCGATATACCACAATCACGCAATTCCTATACGATCCTCTGCAGCCTTCACTACTTTAAAAAGCTACCCATTCTACTCATGTTTTGGTCAATCCTTGCGTAATTTTCCACAGGCATTCGTCACGGTGCTGCACTGCAGACTGCTAATGAAAATACGAGCGAATGGAATAGGTACACAAATGTGTGAGTGGCTCGAAGACTGCATGGTGATTTCCTACGAGCTGCGTACATCGAATGAAACGACAGTGCGATCGATATATATCGGACGTTGGACTCTCGCTCCGCCAGCGGTGACGGGATTCTAAGATGGCTGAAGAGCTTATTTGTGAAGCTAATATCGAGTTGATTCTTGACGAGATGATTCTATGAAATTTCCTGGTCAATACAAATTGCCACCATATCGTGAATCGGAAAAGTACATCGAGAACCAGTGTCTACAGTGGTGTAACAGGTTGTTTTACGTAATATGAAGTGACCGCTTTCAGTCAATAAAAAACTTATATTCGTAGTCAATGATAACAGACTTTGCAGCCATAGGTACGTAATTAAAACAAACTATAGGTATCGAAACGATAGTTACCGAACAAGGGAATGTTATGATTTTTACGAATATATCACGACTAGCTGAAAACCCGGCGTTGCCCGGGTATTTATTTATTTATTCCTGCCATTTTTCAGTTATATATTCATTTGTATAAGGGCTGTATGTCTGTAGAATCTCTTGGGAACACAATTAGCAGTAAATAAGTAATAGATTAAAACTTTATGCATGATGGGGCGGTTTTCCATGAACGTTACTGTTCACGTGCTCATGTCTTATCAACTACGTGTCGTAATGTGATATAATTTAGAAGGTACAATCAGCTGTATGCGTGTATACCGTTCGTAAAATTTCCTGCGGCTACAATTTGTAGTGTACAAATTATAAATTATAACGTCATCCCGAATGCCGTAGTTTTATTCCACAAACATCGGAAAAATAGTAAGAGAGAAACTTTTTTTCCTTTCATCATTTTGCTGTGGTTACCAGCGAGAAAAGTTTAATAAAGGTTGGAAATTACGTTGAGAATTTCATGCAAGTCGCTAAATACTCTCATTCTCATATTGCGTATTTATAAAGTATCGCCGCATTATGTGGTAGTTTTTTGCGATTCCTGTTGTTTTTGACGTCATATCTTTTGAACCATGTGTCGTATGTGATTAGTAACCCTGCAGCAATTGTTACCTCACGGTAAGAGATATGTATATGAAGTTTGGTTGAAATCTGTCCAGTGTTTTAGGAGAAACTGAGTAGAATTGTCGCAAAATGCAGCAGTTTTTCGCGCGTCTCATTGTTTATGACGTCATATCTCGTGAAGTATATATCGTATGTGATTCTTACACTTACGGCGACCGTCCTAGTGGATTGAAGCTTACGTGTACAAAATGTCATAAAGATTGGAAGAACACTGTAGATTTTTATGCAACACGTATACACAAACGTACGGACACACTGCTTTATACGAGGCGAGTCCAGAAAGTAAGTTCCATTTGGTAATAAAATGAAATTGTACACAGATACAACTTTTAAACTACTTTTCCACATAACTGCCGAAATTTTTCAGGCAATTCTCATAGCATGGCACCAGGTTTTGTATACCTCCTTCATAGAAATCTGCCACCTGTGTCTTCAACCAGTTGGAAACAGTGAAATTTGGGGGTAGTGCATAGCGAGAGCACTAATTGTAAACCTACAGCTTTCCTGGATCTTCTCATCAATAGGGAGAACCAGTTCTTCTGTAACCAAAGGTGGACGCCCACTTCGTTATTCATCGTGCACATCACTACGCCCGCCATTGAACTGTCGGACCCATCTTCTCACCGTCGAATCACTCATCGCATTTGATCCGTAAACATCGCAAATTTGCCGATAAATTTCACTCGGTTTCACCTTCCTCGCATTCAGAAACCGAATCACCGACCTGATTTCACAGGCGGCGGGATTTTCAATCAACGCCGACATTTCAAACAAGCACAACAAAGCGTACGTAACTGACAGCGATCTCCAAATGGCGCACGTTCTTCTCCTTGATACACATCGTCTACAGCGCTTGTGCGGAACTGCAATCGCAGCGCTGCAGCGGAGATAAATTGAAACGGAACTTACTTTCTGGACGCGCCTCGTATATTAGATTTTTTAATGGGAGTGGTTAGGCAGGAACCTAATACTCGCAACAATTTAAGCTGTACACTTAGGTTCCTACCTAACCACATCCTTCAAAATCATAACATATTCGTAAAATTCAAAATATTGGTTTCTTCGATACCTATCATTTTGATACGAACCGCCGTCAGATATAAATCGATGTAACTTCTAGGACATTACCGACTACGTAAGTAATAGAACCCAGTACGTTGTCCTCGATGGCGTGCGTTCATCAGAGACAAGGGTTTCACCAGGGGTACCGCAGGGAAGTGTGATAGGACCGCTGTTGTTTTCTAAATGACAGGGCGGACAGAGTGAGTTGCAATCTGCGGCTATTTGTTGATGGTGCTGAGGTGTACAGGAGGGTGTCGTCATTGAATGACTGTAGTAGGATGCAGGATGACGTGAACCGAATTTCCAGGTGCTGTGACGTCACATGTCATATCAAAATGTAGAAAAATGTTAGGTGATGCAGATGAGGAGGAGAATCAATCCAGTTAATACTGTGTTGCTTGAGAGAGTCTCATCAATTAAGAACCTGGGCGTAACGCTGCAAAGTGACATTAAATGGAACGACCATCGCAGGGACCTACACTTGAACGGGCTGTAATTTCAGACCTTTCTTTCGGTGCACATTACTCTTGATCTACAATACCGTTGGCGATTTTGTACAAACAATGAATGACATCAACTCAAGCTACAATAGGAAATTTATTAAAATATCTGTAAGGATTACAATATTTCGCCTAATACATGTTTTTATAGCACGCGTTCGCATTCTGGAACCATTTTGTTGGTGCATCGTCAGTCTCATAGCATTTCTACTGTGGCAGGCTGCTATCAATATTCGTAGGAACACATTACTCCTCTTTGTTTTATAGTTTGGAGTATATATGAGGAAATAGAAAAACCATTATTACACTTCATTATTATTTTGTCTGGAAATTACCGTTAAAATTATATACTGAATGACAAACATTGTAATTTCTGAAATGTAATAGGCATACAAAGATACTGCTGCATACTTCATTTGGTAAAAATTTGGTGAACATAGCTAAAACTATTATAAAGATATATATACACCTAAAGTTTCTGAAAATGTAGTTTCTAGAAAATGAGAAAAGAATGTTCAGAACATTCCAGTGGCATAATCTTGCTGGCCAGCTGCTTCTTTATTCTCTGCAGACTTTTTCAGGAGTCTTTTCCTTACTCTGGAATCTTCAGTGGTCTCTTCCGCAAACCTTTCAGCTTAAACTAGTCGCTGAGGACCTACGGTAGTCAGAGCAGCTATCATATTACTTCCTGGTTGGATGCCTAATTTGTCCATTACTTTTGTCCCGCTAATTACACATCATTGATACAGATAACTGCATCCACCACACCAATTTTGAGTACTTACCAGACACAGCTGTTGAAACACTTATTGGGATTTTGTGTACAGCGATGTAGGCATTTGCTAAGTAATTTTGTATCTGCAAGGTCCCTGAATATTGGCTGTATTGTTTCCATGACTGTGGCAGGCATGGGTTGCTTATGGTGGTATTCCTTGCCCGAAGCATCAGCGTGGCCAGTGTGAAGACATTTGTTCAAAGAGCGTTTAAGATTATAATATTTAAAAGTAAATAAATCATACATTTTCGGAAACAGGAGAAATTCGTCGTTCAGATGGAGACAAAGAATATTTTTCAATTTTTCAGTATTTTCACGTCCAGGTCCGTTAAGAACAGTACTGGGGGAAGGCGAATGGTCGACTTCGGTTTAACAGAAGAATTTTGGGATTGTCAGAGTGCGTCAATTAAAAAGCTGAGCGGAACGCTTCACAGCGATATGAAATGGAGCGAGCATATAAGGACAGTATAGGGAAACGCGTGCGCATCGGTTGCACAGTGGTAGAATTCCAGACTACAAACCCAAATGTTTCGTGTTCGCTCCCCGGCAGGTCCTAGGATTTTTATCTGTCACTTTCCACTTCTTTCACCTCTGGCAGTATTGCTCATGTGAAAAATAACGAGTAGCACCGTGGTTCGGAACCCACGTTAGACTGTAGGTCCCCCTATAACTGGCTGGGTAAGTCAGTTCGAAAGTCGGAGGAAGGCAACGGCATACAACCTCCAAACAGGACCATGCCTAGTAAAGCACTGTGGTGTTCAAACCAATCTTCCGATTATTGACTGCTTTACCTTACTTCCATCATATGCAGATTTGACAAGGAGACCACATGGGTGTCGGTACGTGAAGTATAGAACTTAAATAACAATCAGTCAAAGCCATTCGACGCAACTCTGAAAAAGTCTCGAGAAAATCGAAGTTGAAGGTTTGCAGGTACACGTAAGTGCCAATAACTAGCACGGTTATACCATATGTTGGTAAAGCCCAGGTGAGAGTTCTGAGTCAGTGATCCGATTCATGCAGACACTGATTTATATTTATCAGGCTTGATTCCATTGTGGAATATGTGCTCCACGACTGTATTTGGCTTGTGGGAATTTTTAGCAATTAGTCGTAAAATATTTATTTACTGGCAGATCCAGATTTCGACCACGATTAAAATACGTAAAACATCTCGACTTCCATGTTGAAGGTTGCGTTCGTACTGATTAAGCTGTAGACCTATCAGTACGAACGCAACCTTCCACATGGAAGTCGAGGTGTTTTACGTATTGTAATCGTTTTTAGCATTGGTAATAACCACACAGTGGTCGAAATCTGGATCTGCCAGTAAATAAATATTTTACGACTGACTGCTGAAAAATTCCCACATGATTTATATTTTTATTTTTTTCGTTGTGTTCGAATACCTACACAATTTTAGTATCTAACGGTAATTTTTATGAAAATGATGCTTTCAATGAAAAAACTTACGTTACATTTTTCACAGTGTCGACTTCACTATTAGTTGACAACGGTAATCTTTGATTATTAAATTTGTGAAAAGCTACGACAGTTTTTGAAAAATCTTCTTCCTAGTTACTAATGGCTTTCTAAGCAGCTACCCTACTCAACCATCGTTTTAGGCGACGACAAGGTGTTCAGCTCATGTACACACACACAAAAACTGACACAACACATGGAATTATAAATCCCCAAATGTTTGAGGTAAGTCAGGGTAAGTCAGTTCGAAGGTCGGAGGAAGGCAACGGCATACCACCTCCAAACAGGACGATGCCTAGAAAAGCACTGTGGTGCTCAAACCAATCTTCGGATTGTTGACTGCTTTACCTTTTTAGGAAAAGGCGTCTGGTTGACTTCGGTTTATTGGGAGAATTTTGAGAAGGGAAGGTATCATTCGTCTGTAAAGGAGTCCGCTTATAAAAGACTTGTGTGACCCCGTCTTGAGTACTGCTCAAACGTTTGGGAACCCCACCAGTTTATAGGATGACATAGAAGCAGTTCAGCGTCGGGCGGCTAGATTTTCTTACTAGTAGGTTCGATCAAAGCGCGGGTGTTACTGAGGTACTTGGGAAACTCAATGGGAGTCGCTAGAGGAAAAGCGACGTTCTTTTCGAGAAACAGTGTTGAAGAAATTTAGAGAGCCGGAATTTTAAGCAGACTGCAGATCCATTCTACTGCCGCCAACTTATGATTCGCGTAAAGACCACAAAAATCAGAGAGATTACTACTCGTACAGAGGCTTTCGTTTTCCCTCGTTCTGTATAGGAGTGGTACAGTAAAGCAAGCAACTAGTAGTGGTACTGAGTACCCTCCGCCACGCACCTTGGATGGATTCCGGAGTGAGTGTAGATGTAGATGCTCGCTCTGAAACTCTCGACAACCTATCATAAGCCATACGTTAAGGGGATTAGCGCATTATTGAGCGCATTGGGGGTCTTAAGACGAGCTGGCATCAAACCTTTCCAGAAATAACAGAATTAAGGGTATTCATAGAAAATATGACATCAATTGCGATTGGGCAAAGCTGAAAATGTGTACACAGCCAGGATACGAACCGGGGTCTGTTGCTTTCTAGAAAGTTGCGCTGACCCCTACACCACTGGGGACACAGTGATCACCGCATCTGCAAGGACTACCTAAGCACGCCTCCCGTCAGATACAAATTCCCAGCTTTTGCAAGGAAAGAAACACTTTTAAATTTTATAGAATAGAACAGGAGAAAGGTGTTTATGTTTATTAAAGAAAAGTGTGAATGGAGGTAAAAATAAAACATAAATTTTGCCGGCCGCGGTGGCCGAGGGGACTGAGGCGCTCCAGTCGCGGTCTGCACGGCCACTATGGTCGGGGGTTCGAATCTCCCATCGGGCATGGATATTTGTGCCGTCCTTAGTTGTAGGTAGTTCATAAGTAGTTTGTTAGTTTAGGGACTGATGACCCCATAGTTAAGTCCCTTAAGCTTAAGAAACATTTGAACATTTTTTGAAAACATAAATTTTTATTTATGTGTTATTAACTGTGGTGACTGTTGTTGTAATGTTTGAGCAACATAACAAACCTGACCTTAATTTCATGGTTGGTTACGTTAAACTCGTGATTAATGCCAGTGGTTTAGTTAAATTTTGAAAATATTAAGCAAGACAATTAGTGTAATTAACAAATACTATGGCCCTATTTGACAAACTTTTCAAAAGATCACTCACCTTTCCTTTCCTTACAAAATCTCCTACAGAGACTGTGCACACACAGATAGCAGAAATTAACTTACTCCGTATGTGCAATGCGTAAGGCTCAATTAGTACGCCAATGGTAATGATAATTTAGAAAATTATGAATAGTAGGATTTTTAACATTAAGTGATTGGCAAGTGGGTGCAGTCCAACCACTAAAGTCAGAATCTGATAAAATTAATTCACTCAAGCAAATAGGAAATTTAAGTATATGAGTCTTAATTAATGCTATGCATACGACATTATTACGAGTTTGGTTCTTTATAGGATAGATGTGGCGGTGGCTATTATTGTTGAACTCAGTGCAAAACGAAATAGAAAAATTATTCATTAATTCAACTGTCTGTTATCTTCTACCATCAATTTTAGCAAAATTGTCTCAACTGAATGATTATCACAGTCTCTAACAATTAATGACACTCACTTGATGGTAAAATTGTGTAGAAATATTATTCATGCATTATTGAGGATTGTCATACTAATCATGAGTGGTTAATTAGTTGTTCAAATAAGATAGCAAAAGTACTGTCGTTCTTGTATTTTAACAAAATTTAAACGTGCATTCACAGTGAATTACAACCAATAGCATGGTACTCTGCAGTCATATAAATGGTACATAAATTCATACATTTTGATGGTGGCTCCTCCTTTGGCAGCTTGCTAGCAGTTCGCCGTGATGCTTCGCGAATCGCGTAATTAATCACGACCGTTAGCGTCCGCGATGACGCTACAGCGTTTCGGACGTCTGGGACGGTTACCGAACACGTAACGAATTTCTGCCTCAGCAGAACGAACGAATAAATGTTTCATTAAGATCAATTCTTACTTCACTTATGTTCACAGGTTTCACATAAACTTTCATATCGTTGCACTTATAACAAATTAGAACTTCCACTTTGTTTTAACTTTATTACTCATATTGTTTGAGCACTCCGCGGACCGCGTACGAACGTCTGATCTACGTCACGGGGCGGCAGATACTGCTGCTTGCCTGCTCTCCCACAGGGGAGTCCTGCTGTACGATAAAGTCTCTGACCTGCGGAGCCATATCGATAACTGTTCACAGAGAAATATTTTACATTGACAAATTAAACATAACAAGTATTCACAGTCATATAGGAAACATACAAAGTACAAATAAAATAATATATACATAAATAATTACAATACGGATAATAAATAAATGACCGAAAATGTTTTGAGTTAAGTTACCTACATACATTGTGCATCACGATAATTAATTAAGTCACATAAGAAGTTAATTACTACATATTCACTATAATCAGGTTCAAACGAATAATTTGTTTCAAAATGAAGCTCATTCCTCGTTATAATGCAAGGCTTACCTTACAATTTACCCTACCTACAGTGGTGTAGGGTCAGCGCAACTGCCTAGAAAGCGGGAGACCCGGTTTCGAATCCCGGCTGGGTACACATTTTCAGCCTTGCCCAATAGTGGTTGATGTCATATATTCTTTGAATATGAAAAGAATAACAACTGCAGGATAAGAAGTGGCGTCTGTTCTTTCAGAACAAACGCCACATGTATATGTAGAATTAAAGGTATCCTCACATCAACTAAGGATCCCATAGGTAAGCTGAATACTGAAGGTGTGTATAAAATAAAACTGCGGGTATGGGGCAGTATACACAGGAGAAATGGGTAGGCGGAACATAAAAAGTGCATACGTTTAAAGCAGCACAGCAAAAGTAACGGTTGCAGAGCACGAGGTGGAGTGTGTTCACAACATTAACTTCAAGGATGTACAAGTGCTCTCTAAACAGCAATTTAAGACGAAGAGGAATATTTGTGAAGCAATCATTATATAAATACGCTAACACGAAAATTGTGGTACTGATTACTAATTTATTCGTACAAGAAGGCCAATGAAAGTTACTTCATTCGAAAGATTGTTTGTCGTAGATTTCACGAATGTAAATATTATGTGTGCAAATAGCCATTAAAAAGTAAAAAGAAGTAGAAATTTTCCTATCTACAACTTGGATCAACTTGGATCAAGTTCTACATTCTCCAACAATCAGCTCACTGATTGGCTATTCGCGTCGACGAAAGACGCTGTAATGCAGCGCATCTGCAGTATTAGAATAACGTATTAAAATAAGTGAATATCGAAACATGGAGTGTTCCAACTCACATTCTTGTGCCATTCAAATGCTTCATTTTCGCAGTGATTAAGAGCGGTGAAAGGAAATGGATGTTTTGATTCATATGAATGCCGATATAAAGGATGACGCGCCGGGAGAGGCATCTAACGGTGCACGGGTGGACATGTTGTCAGCTCTGGAATTCTGAATATCGCAGTATCGAAATAACATTATTTATTGGCGCTGTATAAATATACGAACACCGAAATTGTAGTTCCATTTCAAATATTAGGCTAATGAAAGTTATAAAATGTTCAAATGTTTGTTAAGCTTATGGGACTTAACTACTGGGTTATCAGTCCCTAAACTCACAAGCTACTTATGAACTACCTACAACGAAGGACCGCGGCCGGCGGACATGGATATTTGTGCCGTACTAAGTATTAGGTAGTTCATAAGTAGTTTGTAAGTTTAGGGACTGATGACACCGTAGTTGTCCCATAACCTCTACAAACATTTGAACATTTAGATATATGAAATCGGTCGAGCCGTTCTCGAGTTATGGCGTGACAAACGTATTTAGGGATCCATTTTTATGTTGCAAAGTATCCTCCCCCATGCACCGTATGAAACTTAAGGTAGAAAGTGACCTTCCTCTTGTTTTGAAGGTCAAACGTGCAAAATATCGTGAAGGTCGAAATGAAACTGTAGATTTCGTGAGTGTGTAGGAAATGAAAGCTCTGTCATGCACCTATCAGAAAATACTTTCTCAGCTGACTTTTTCTACCTATAAACTATATTCCTGCCAAATTTCAGCTTCATAGGTGAACTAGTTTCGATATTTCATGTTCATTCAATGAATAAGTGAGTGCCAATTTGCTTTTATATAGATAGAGATTAAGAAAACAGATTGCATAATTTCAGATTCAAGAGCATTAAAGGAGACTTGCAGACAAAAATAAATGGTAACATGCAAATCAGTAATGCTAACTTCATTTGATACAACGACATGCCTGATACGACAGTTTTACGGCATCTACAGCGAAACTGTTGTGAGCAGTAGACTTCTTTTCGTTTCATCATTTTGTGTGTGTGTGTGTGTGGGGGGGGGGGGGGAGAGTTCACTCACAAAACGCTTCATAAGCGTCCGAAATTACATGCAAACTTTGTTGCAAGTTCCTAACTAATCCCATTTTCCAATAACTGACGCATAAATCTGAGTATTCTCACGCGGTGGCCTATCATTATTTATGACGTCATATCTCCTGAGCTATGTGTCGTTCTCTTTTGTTTTTGGGTCAGGAACCTTCGTGGGCGTACGGTGAACAGTTCACCAAAGTTTCATTGCAATCGAATGAATGGTTCATAAATACATAGAGGACCTACAGAGAAACATTCATAATGACGATAGTTTCAATAAAGAAAAACATAAGTTACACTTTTTTCGGAAATGACTTCACCATTAGTTGACGACGGCAGTCTTTGATTGTTCAGTTTGTGAAGAGCTACGGTTATGTTTGTGGAAAGTCATCTCCGTAGCTAGTATAATGACTTTCCAAGCAGCTAACCTACTCACCCATCGTTTTACGTGACGGCATGGTTTTCAGCTCACCTACATACACATAAACAAAAAATTGACACAACACGTGGAATTAGGGACCCAAAATATTTCATATAACTGAATTCGAAAACAAAAGTGACAGTAGGATTCGAACGACAAATCTTGAGAGTTCCTTCGAATGGCTTTGGCTGATTATTATTTGAGTTCTGAAATTCACGTACCATAAATATAAAGAAATTCTAAGAATCCGGCACCCATGTGGTCTCCTTGTTAGAAGAACCAGGCCCGCCAGGAAACGTCGGTTATCGCCATTGTTGGCCAATTACATGCACACAATAACAAGCGTACACCTTCCTGTTTTCCAACAATCAGAACCACCGATTCATACACCAATAAGAATATCTTCCTCCCGTATTTCCACCTATCAGAACCACCAATGCAAACACCAATAAAGTTATTCCTTCCCTTTCTGCTACCAAATTTCAAGCAATCAGGAACTGCCTGTGGGGTTCAGAATTAGCTGTATACGTACGGGAGGAAACAAGTCAGTATTTCCTGAGGGAGGCACCTGTAACGCATCCGAAACGTTGGAAATATTTTATAGTCATGACACATCAAATAGCTCAGAAGAATTAAAATTTTCTACATCTACGTCTATATGGGATACTCTGCAAATCACATTTAAGTGCCTGGCAGAGGGGTCATCGAACCACCGTTATCCTATTTCATCTCCCATTCCATTCTCGAATAGCGCGCGGGAAGAAAGAAAACCGAATGTCTCCGTTCGAGCTCTGATTTCTCGTATTTGTAATGATTCCCATCCCAGATCCTGTATCATTTCCGTAATTCTGTCTCCCCTATATCGTGACAATACGAAACGAGCTCTTCTTTGGACTCTTTAGATGTCCTCCATCAAACCCACCTGATAAGGATCCCACACTGGGCAGCAATACTCCACAAATGGTCGGACAAGCGTAGTGTATGCAGTTTCTTTAGTAGTTCTGTTGCATGTTTTAATGGTTCTGCCAATAAAATGCAGTCTCTGGTTCGCCTTTCCGACGACATTATCTACGTGTTCTTTCCAATATAAGTCAGAAGTACTTCTAATTCCTAGGTATTTTGTGGAGTTTACGGCCTTCACTTTTGATTGATTTACCTTATAAAGAAAGTTTAACGAATTTCCTTTCGTACTCATGTGGACGACTTCACACTTCTCATTATTTAGACTCAATTGCCAATTTTTACACCATAGTGATATCTTATTCAGATCGTTCTGCAGTTGGTTTTGATCTTCAGATGATTTTACTAGACGGTAAATGACGGCGTCATCTGCAAACAACCTAAGAGAGCTACTTAGATTTTCCCCTAAATCGTGTATGTAAATAAGGAACAGCAGAGGACGAATAACACTACCCTGTGGAACGCCCGATATCACCTCTCTTTTAGTCGCTGCCTTACCATCGATTACTACAAACTGTGTCATCTCTTATTGGATATCCCCTATCCAGTCGCAAATTTGGGGCGATATACCGTAACCACGCAATTTGATTAAAAGCCGTTTGTGAGGTACAGTGTGCGTACGGGAGGCGTGCTTAGGTAGTACTTGCAGGTGCGGTGATCACTGTGTCCCCAGTGGTGTAGGGGTCAGCGCAACTACAATACAATTCAGCTGCTGCTCAAAATGGCCACTGCAAGCAACGAAAAATATTCAACTGTTTTTTCTTGTTTGCTTTTAATTTCAGTAATCATTTAGTGCTGGGCTCGGGTCCCCTTCAGGTCCGGGCCCTGGACCCAGGGGTCCACCCAGCCCCAGCCTTGTGTCAAGCTCTGTCTAGGGAAAGTACGGCCATCCTTTTCCGCGCCGAGTGCCGCCGTCTGCAGCTCGTGATTGGCTGAAATCGAGTCACGTGGTTCTTTCCGCCATCTTGGTCCTATACGTTGCTTGGCTGCCATGAAAAGCCTTGTGAATATTCGTATGTTCTGGTTTGAATAATGCCACAGTGTTGTACTTTTGGGTGTTTTGAAGAAACGAAGAAGGGACGTAAACATTATAGTACTTCCATTAGGTATCAGAAATAAAGGATGATGACCAGTCTGGCTGATGAAAGTCTCTCATTTGTTTTCATGTGTTAGAGTATATCATTACAGAAAAAAAAAATTGAAACAAGACATATGTTAGACACTCAAGTGTAATTGGCGTTGTAAAGGCACCTTTAAGTTCTGTTTCTGGTAAAAGTCATGTAGTAGGTATCTCCTTGCATTTTCTTGTAGTTCATGTGAGATATAAGTACATGATACGCAAGAAAATAGTCATGAAAGACTTATCCATAATCTCAATTGTTTTCTTCATTTACACTATGCTCCGATGACGACATGTTCGCGGTCTATTGGAATATTTGGCGACGGTACAGGTCAATCTGAATTTATAGGTGGACCCTTTATATCTGGAGCCACAAACGAAGCAGTTTTCTTAAAATCCGACGAAAAGTATTCCGTAGAAGCAGCCAGGTCCACGTGCACAAAACTACGCGAAGTTCCGGCATCTGTCCGTCGGATATAACACCCTGTATTTCGAGAATGAAAAGAGTTACCGTTAGCCGGCCGTGGTGCCCGAGGGGGCAGAGGCGCTCCAGTCACGGCCGCTACGGTCGGGGGTTCGAATCCCCGCCTCGGGCATGGATATTTGTGCCGTACTTAGTAGTAGCTAGTTCATAAGTAGTTAGTAAGTTTAGGGACTGATGACCCCGTAGTTAAGTCCCATAGTTCTACAAACATTTGAACATTTCGCTTGGGCACTGCACCGCGGCGCTAAAGTATATGGTTTGCCTGTAACAAAAAAAAAAAAAAAAAAAAAAAAAAAAAAAAAAAAAAAAAAAAAAAAAAAAAAAATTATCATTCTGCTTTCAACCTTAAATAAAATTTCGATATCTTACCTACATTTCGTCCGCAGCATTGTATGTGCTAAAATCAACCGTACGCAAAGTCTACGCAATGCGATTTTTCTTCTGCAAACTCTTGAAAATTTGGCGCAGTAGTTTCCTTAATTTGATGTAGCACGGAAATTGTTGTCCTTGTTATGGTTTTCAGTCCGGAGACTGGTTTGATGCAGCTCTCCACCTTACTCTATCCTGAGCAAGCCTTTTCATCTCCTCATAAGAACGGCAACCCACATTTACTTGAATCTGCTTACTATACGCGTCACTTGGTCTCCCTCTGCGATTTTTACCCCACACACTTCCCTCCAATGCTAAACTTACCATTCCTGGATGTCTAAGAATGTGTCCCACCAAGCGATCCCTTCTTTTAGTCATGGTATGCCAAAAATTCCTTTTCTCACCAATTCTCTTCAGTACCTCTTTATTAGTTATGCGATCTACCCACCTAATCTTCAGTATTCTTCTGTAGCACCACATTTCAAGAGCCTCTATTCTCTTCCTGTCCACACTGCTTATCGTCCATGTTTCACACCCGTACAAGGCAACACTCCACACAAATGCCTTCAGAAAAGACTTCCTTACACTTACATTAATATTCGATGTTAGCAGATTTCTCTTTTTCAAAAATGCTTTTCTTTCCATTGCCATTCTGCATTTTATATCCTCTGTACTGCGACCATCGCATGTTATTTTACTACCCATGTAACAAAACTCATCTACCACCGTAATTGTTTCGTTACCTAATCTAATTGCTTCAGCATCGCCTGATTTTCTAAGACCGCATTCAATTGTTTTTATTTTGCTCTTGTTAATGTTAATTTTATACGATCCCTTCAACATACGCTTCGAAGAAGCACCAGCTCCACCAAAGAGACTGCCTACATCACAGTTGTGCGTCCTCTCCTGGAGTACTGTTGCCCAGTGTGGGACCCTCACAAAGTGGGACTGACGGAAGACATTGAGAAGGTTCAGAGAAGGGCAGCTCGTTTTGTTTTATCACGTTACGGGGGGAAAAGCGTCACGGATATGTTGTACGAATTGGGGTGGAAATCATGAAAAGAAATACGTTATTCATTGCGGCGTGATCTGTTTGCGAAGATTCAACTTCTGAATGTGTGAATATTTTGCTAGCACCCACCTACTTAGGGAGACATAACCATCCCAATAAAATAAGAGAAATCAGATCTAAAACGGAAGGGTTTAGGCGTTCTTTCTTCCCGCGCGCTATTAGAGAATGCAACGCTAGAGAAAAGGTTATGAAAGTGGTTAATGAACCCTCTACCAGGCAGTTCAATATAATTTGCAGAGTATCTGTGTAGTTGTAGACGTGGATGCAGAATTGCCTGTAGGATTTTCAAAAATTTCGCTGGATGAAAAATATTTTTTTTGCTTTTAATTTCAGTAATCGTTTAGTGCTGGGCTCGAGCCCCTTTCGGACCCTGAAACCAGTTTTTTTTTTTTTTTTTTTTTTTTTTTTTTTGAGAAAGAGTGGAGCCCCTCCCCGCACTAGCATGGTGACCAACTCAATAGTTCTACTGTCACCTCTCTAATGTAGGAGTCACAGGAGCGGGTACTGTGATGTGTGCCGTACGTGTGGATAAGATTACCCATTAATACGGTCCATCTGGGTGATAGAAGTGGTCGAAAGCTTTTGAAACAAGAGCGGTTTTAAGGGCAGAGGGAAAAAAGTGCCAAGGGGGAAAAAAACCTCTGCGATAGTCAGGAGCGGGTAGTAAGAGCAGTAGCGGATTCTTGCTATCTGCGACAGACCATGCAAGGGTTTGGTTATGTTAGTTTTGGGTATCGTGCAATCTCGGTACCATTTTCATTGCGTGTTTGTCATAAGTTTGTCAATCCGGTTTGATGAGTCGCCCCTCTGCAGCTGGAACTGGCGGTGTCTCCTGGTCCATCATCAGCGGCGGCTGGCTGCAACAATCAAGATTGACAGGCAAGTGGTCGATTTTTGGGATCGGCCTTTAAGTGTAAGGGTTCAGTGTGGGATTTGTTTGTGTTTTCTGTTGCCAGTCAGTTTTGCTGTGATGCAGGGGCTCTGTGAGGAATGATTTTGTTTGTGTCTATAAGGCTTACCATAGGTGTTTATCTATTCCTGACAAAGAGTGTTTTTGGTCGGTTGTGTTTCCACCTATGGTTGTGGTCGTAGTTACCCAGATTGAGAATGAAGGGATTGTTTGAATGTCTAGCATTTTTGTACAGTCGTGCGGCGTGGTTTTTTTTTTTTTTTTTTTTTTTTTTTTTATTACCTCCGTGAGAGTCCACTGTGCGCGTGTAGCGTGGAGCATTGCGTATGATGCGTAGTACCTTGTTCTGAATGAGCTGCAAGCGGCGCAGCCGTGTTGGTGGTGCGTAAGCCCAGCACGGAGCACCGTACGTCATCAGAGGTCTAACAAGTGTCATGTATGGGCCACCCAGCCCCACCCTTGTGGGGGCCACGGCTGGTGGTTGTGAGGTGCAGACGGTCGCATACTCCGAGCCCCGCAGGGCTGTTGTCACGTCACGTCACGGCGCCCGGTCGCAGCCGGTCCCGTTGACGGACGCGACTCGTCAGGTAGAACGGACGACTTTTTGCCGCACCAGTGCGGCCGTTGCTGCAGCGACGCATGCCCTGCAGTACTTCCTGGCCAGCGGTCGACCGGCGCGCCACGGTGAGTTGCTGCCATAGCCATCCAAACCGCCTCGCACCTGCTTCGATTAGATTAGATTAAAATTGTCGAGTCCCGGTTATGGTACACAATTTTTATCTCCCACGAAGTTTCATACCAGGGCACACTCCGCTGCAGAGTGAAACTTTCATTCTGGAAACATCCCTTAGGCTGTGGCTAAGCCATGTCTCCACCATATCCTTTCTTCCAGGAGTGCTAGTCTTGCATGGTTCGCAGGAGAGCTTTTGTGAACTTTCGAAAGTAGGAGGCGAGGTACTAGCGGAAGTAGGAAGTAAAGTTGTGAGGCGGCATCGTGAGTCGTGTCGGTATAGCACAGTCGGTAGTGCGCTTGCCCGCGAAAGGCAAAGGTCCCAGGTTCGAGTCCCGGTTCCTGCACACAATTTTAATCTGCCAGGAAGTTTCGTATCAGCGCACACTCCGCTGCAGAGTGAAAGTTTCATTCTAGATTAGATTACATTAATACTTGTTCCATAGATCATATATACGACATTTCGTAATGTTGTGGAACGTGTTGTCTACATCTGACAATGAATATTTTAAGGATTTTTTTAAAGTTTTATCTAAAAATTCATCTACATTGTAGAACAAGTTGTCATTCAGAAATTCTTTTAATTTCTTTTTAAATACTAGTTGGCTATCTGTCAGACTTTTAAATGCTACTTGGTAAGTGAACAAAGACTTTTGTGGGAGCATAATTCACTCTTTATGAGCCAAAGTTAGATTTAACCTTGAATAGTGAATATCATCCTTTCTCCTAGTGTTGTAGCTATGCACACTGCTATTACCTTTGAATTGGGTCAGATTGTTAATAACAAATTTCATGAGTGAATATATATATATATATTGTGAAGCTACAGTGAGTATCCCTAGATCCCTAAATAAATGTCTGCAGGATGCTCTTGGGTGGGCTCCAGCAATTATTCTGATTACACGCTTTTGTGCAATTAATAATTTTTCACTCAATGTTGAATTGCCCCAGAGTATGATCCCACATGAAAGCAGTGAATGAAAATAGGCGTAGTAAGTTAATTTACTGAGATGTATGACTCTGATAGCGTAAGTAGCTGAACTCAGACGTTTCAGGAGATCTCGAATATGTTTCTTCCAATTCAGTCCCCCGTCAATGCAAACACCGAAAAATTTTGAATATTATACCTTAGCTTCAGATTTATGTTCAAAGTCTAAATTTATTAATGGTGTCATGCCATTTACTATATGAAACTGTATATACTGGGTTTTATCAAAGTTTAACTTTCTGGAAGATGTCATTTACAATTTCATCAGTTAATTCCTGTTTGTCAGGTGTGATACCTACACTTGTATCATCAGCAAAAAGTGCTGGCTTAGCATCTTCGTGAATGTAGAATGGCAAGTCATTAATATATATTAAGAACAGCAAAGGACCCAAGTCCGAACCTTGTGGGACCCCATTTTTTATAACTCCCCGGTTAGAAGAATTAATTGTTTCATCTACATCATGTGAACTGCTTATTTCAACTTTCTGCACTCTTCCAGTTAAGTATGATTTAAACCATTTGTGCACTTTCCCACACGTCCAACTGTGCTGTCTTACCAGGGACACCTTTCTCCTCGAAACCGCCCGAAACCATGCTTAGAATAACTGTCACTCGTAAACAGGGCACTAGCATGCGTCATCTCGATACAAAAAGCTGCACTTGTCCCCTAGCGCAACTTGATAGTACCTATTGTTGTGTTATTCCTTTTCGTGTCATACACATCGTACCCTTCTAGGTGCAAGCTTTCCATACAAACACGAAGTGAAGAGTGCTATCGACAAAGAATCTGAGATTCAGCGCAAAGTTCCTAGTCATCATCATCATCATTAGAGACTGATTATGCCTTTCAGCGTTCAGACTGGAGCATAGTACCTCTAATATAATTCCTCCATGATCCCCTCTTCAATGCTAACATTGATGCCTCGTCTAATGTTATGCCTTTTACTTCAAAATCATTCTGCACCGAATCTAAGTACTTTCTTCTTGGTCTACCTCGACTCCTCTTACCCTCCACTGACGAACTCATGAGTCTCTTAGGTAACCTTGCTTCTCCCATCCGTTTAACATGAACTCACCATCTCTGTTCGCTCTAACTGCTTCATCTATGGTGTCCATTCCCAGCTTTTCATTGATTTCCTCATTATGGACACCCTCCTGCCATTGTTCCCATCTATTGGTACCTGCAATCATTCTTGCTACTTTCATATCTGTAACCTGTACCTTATGAATAAGGTAACCTGTAACCACCCAACTTTCACTCCCATACAGCAAAGTTGGTAGAAAGATAGGGCGGTCCACTGCTAACTTCTTGTTGGTACTTACTTCCTTCTTGCAGAAGAGAGTAGATCTTAGCTGAGCACTCACTGCATTAGCTTTGCTGCACCTCGATTCCAGTTCTTTCGCTATGTTGCCATCCTGTGAGAAAATACATCCCATGTACTTGAAACTGTCTACCTGTTCTAACTTTGTTCCCCCTATTTGGCACTCAACCTGTTTGACTCTCTTTCCCACAGAAATTACTTTCGTTAATAGTGATTGAAAAAAGCGCATGTGACTCCCGTTTATAACAAAGGAAAGACAACTGACCCACGTAATTACAGGCCAATATCGTTGACATCAGTTTCCTGTGCCGCGGTGCAGTAGCCGAGCGGTCTAAGGCGCCTCACTGCGGAGCGCGCGGTTGCTCGCCGTCGAGGTTCGAGTCCTCCCTGGGGCATGGGTGCGTGTGTTGTCCTTGGGTTAGTTTACCTAGGTTTAAGTAGTTTGTAAGCTACGGACTGATGACCACGCAGTTTGGTCCGACAGATTTACAGACATTTGAACATCAGTTTCATGTTAAATTTTAGGAGCATATTCTCAGTTCGAATATAGTAAATATCCTTGAGGCGGAAAAGCTATGAATCAGCACGGGTTTAGGACACATCGTTCATGTGAAACTCAGCTTGCTCTTTTCTCACATGGCATCTCTCGAGCCATGGATGAAGGGAAACAGGCGGATTGTGTTTTTCTCTGCTTCAAAAAGGCGTTCGACGCGGTGCCACACTGCAGACTGCTAACGAAGATACGAGCTTATGGAATAGGTTCACAGATTTGTGACTGGCTGGAAGACTTCCTAAGTAATAGAACGCAGTATGTTGTTCTTGACGGCGAGTGTTCATCAGAGACGAGTGTATCGTCAGGCGTGCCCCAGGGGAGTGTGATAGGACCGCTATTATTTTCTATCTATTTAAATGATCTCATGGACAGAGTAATTTTTAATTTGTGGCTGTTTGCTGATGATGCTTTGGTGTATGGGAGGGTGTCGTCTGTAACTGACTGTAATAGCATACAGGATGACTTAGACAAAATTTCTAGTTGGTGCGAAGAATGGCAGCTAGCTCTCAATGTAGAAAAATGTAAGGTGATGCGCATGAGTAGAAAAAACAATCCCATAATGTTCGAATACAGCATTAGTAGTGAGCTTCTTGATGCTGTCGCGTAGTTGAAATATCTAGGCGTCACATTGCAGAGCGATATGAAATGGAACGAACATGTAAGGACAGTTGTAAGGCAGACAGCCGACTTCGGTTTATCGGGAGAATTTTGGGAAGATGTACTTCACCTGTAAAGGAGAGCGCGTATAAAACGCTTGTACGACCACGTCTTTAGTATTGCTCAAGTGTTTGGGTCCCGCAGCAGATCAGTTTAAAGCAAGACATAGAGGCGGTTCAGAGGCGAGCAGCTAGATTTGTTACCGGTAGGTTCGACCAATGCGCGAGTGTCACGGAAATGCTCCGGCAACTCAATTGGGGATCGCTGGAAGAAAGACGACGTTCTTTTCGTGAATTTCTGTTAAGTAAATTTAGAGGGCCGGAATTTGAAGCTGAGTGTAGTACGATCTTGTTGCCGCCTACTTACATTTCGCGTGGTTATCACAAAGACAAGATAAGAGAAATTAGGGCTCGTACGGAGGCATATAGGCTTTTTTCCCTCGTTATATTTGGGAGTGGAATAGGAAAGAAAATGCCTAGTAGTGGTACAGTGTACCCTCCGCCACACAGCTTACGGTGAATTGCGGAGTATGTATGTAGATGTAGATGTAGATGTCCTACAGGTGTTCACGCTGTCACGTTACTATTGTGTGTAAACGAATTGTTGAGCACCATTTAATCAACTTTCGAACTTGTTTTACTCTTTTTCGGTCAAATGTAAGCGAACGTAATGCTTAAATTTAATTGTTTTTAAAGTCAAGAATACTCTGTCAGCATTGTTTTATTATTAATCGCATTTCTCGTGTCTTCACACTTTAAGAGACTCACTTACACTTTATTCCTGGTACTTTCTCCAATTCTCTTACGAATAGATTATTTCGAAACTTGGCATCTCTGTTGTTTGTGTCATTTTAAGTAAAATATTGGATCTCGGCTTCTCAGTTTGGTATAAATTAATAGGCTGGTTTGTCATTTAAACGACGTGATTGGTGTCCAGGTGGTCGTCGATATAGTGAGTTTCACTAACTGCATCTTGGTGAAAAGTTGCCTTTCCGCCCTGTGTGGTTATGCGGAAACGCCATAGCTGACATACCGTCGTGTGCCAGACCAATATATCGACCAGAACCTCGCCTCCCACCATGTCGTTTAAATGACAAACCAGCCAAATAATATATACCAAAATGAGAACCCGAGTTTTAATACTTTATTTAAAATGACACGAAACGCATGGTCAACCGGTTTTATTTCGACGAACTGAGGGAAGTTACTAGCAGTCAGACCTGACATTAATGCGCGTTATTCAACCTAGGTATTATATTCTAAACATTTAATTGCACCTGAAGATGCAAATATAAATTTGCAAAACCAGTTGTGCGGCTCTCCACGACTCTAATAATAATAATAATAATAATAATACACTTTAAGTGGCCTTTCACTCATACAACTGCCAATTTATTTTTATACCGACATTTTAACTGTGTGAAAGTTCCTTCGTATAAATATTTTAGGTGTGGTTGCCCTTCCTAGAAAATTCTCTTTAAATACCGGTTTTTCTTTCGCTGCTGATTGAATACGTAATGATACACTGACGGCATTATATTACATATAATTTCCATCCTATACTATTGATATCTTGCTACTTTGTTTCTCTCTGTTAAAATGCTACAGTTTTTTTTTTTTTTTTTGGGGGGGGGGGGCTTTCGAAACATGCCCATACAGCCATCACAAACCATGAAAGGGTACATTAGTGTTATAATCACCTGAAGAGAAGCATGATGTCAATATTTATTTTAAATTTTTTAACATGACAGGTTAAACAACTGACTAGCTCTGATGGCGCTTGAGAATGGTACATTAACCGAAGCCGGTAGCTTTTAGCTAATAAAAGTAAACAGCTGTGGTCAACACGTCATTTTACAAATGTTGCGTTCAGGTATCTAGAAACGTCTCTATCCAGTCACACAGCTGGTCATATATCCCGTACGCCCGCACGTTGTTCTTCAGACGACGGTTCAGAACTGTATCGATCGCCTTGCGGAAGTCAACAAACACGGAGTTTTCCTGCCATCCTATATCTACTTCCATCTGGATCCCGTAAATGAATGGCGCAAACTGTATTTCACAATACTGTCACAGTAGTGTGATTTAAGTCATGATTTCATGTCAGATATTGACGGAAAGTCATCGAGTAAAAATAAAGTAATATCTGACGTTCCCAGGGAACTGTTACAGGGACACTTCTATTCCTTGTCGATACAAACGATTTTGGAGACAATGTGAGCAGCTCTCTTTTACTGTTCGCGGGTAATGCTGTCGTTTATCGATTCGTAAAGTCACCAAAAGATAAAAAAAAAAAAAAAAAAAAAAAAAAAAAAAACTGCTGAACGATTTAAATAAGATAACTACACGACGCTAAACTGGGCAGTTGGCCGTAAGTTCGGAATTGTGTCGAATCATCCATTATGAGCTCCAAGAGAAGTCCTTTGACCTTCATTTAAACGATAAATCTGTCGAATCTACAGGCCGTAAATTCAGCACAGTATCTACTAATTAAAATTACGAAAAAACAATTGGAAATCACAATTCGAAAATATGGCGAGGAATGTGAACCAAAGGCTGTGTCTCGTTGGCAGAACACACAGAAGATACAGCACTTCTACTAAAGAAACTGCCTACACCACACTTGTGCGTCTTGTTTTGGGATATTTCAGTTCGTTGTGGTTTCTCCATCAAGTGGAGCTGTCATAGGTTACAGAGGAAGTTCAGAGAAGGTCAGCTCGTTTTGTATTATCGAGATACAGGAGAGAGAGTGTCATGGAAATAATGTATTAGAGCGCGCGCCACGTAACTTGGCAGGTGGACTGGCTCTGCTGCGCAGGTAGCTGTGTAGTGGTGGGGGGACCAGCTGTTGCAGCGTAGCCGGACTGTGCGTTAGCTGCGCGCTGTTCCATTCCGCAGTCAACTGCTGACTGCCGCTTAGGTTTAAAGTTACGGCCGCGTACAAGCGCAAGGAAATGTCAAGCTGCGAGTCTTGAACACACACGGCTGTATAAAAAGTGTAATGCAGAAAAACAACGCTTGTTTGATTGTTGGGAAAACTGTGGCGCATTTACGAGTATATATGAGTCTCTTTCTCTTGTACCTATCATGTTTACATGGCAGGGCATAATTTTCTGAGCGGCACAAAATTAATTTCGTAGCTCAGTCGATTAACACGAAATATCTGTAAATTATATACACACTTCTTCTAGGGAGATCACTCTATCCATTATCAATGAAGAACCACATTAGACGTTCACGACAGATTACGAATTCAAAGTAAATTTGTGAAGATAGAAATTGACAAATTTTAGATTTTTCCCTTAATTGTATCTCGAAATCTGGATTTTTCTAAGCAGTTATTAAAATAGTCTATCAATGACTTATTTGACATATATGAAATGATAGAATAATTGTATATGTTTGACATTGTACAAGACAAGGACACTATCTAAAAAAGTTACAAGCGACACATGTTCAGTCTTCGTACTGATGCCCATTAAGCAAGTGCTCACTGATCAAAGCGAGGTGTTTCACATTTCCTGATTTATTCTTTGTAAAATGAATGAAAAATACTGCAATCCATGCAATAAAGATAAGATGATGGCAACCAAGAACTTTCGAAATCGGCCATGAATAAAAGCTTTTGTAAAACATTTTTGTCTAGCGATTTTCGTACAATTTTTTTCAAAAGTGAAAATTGATGTCCCACTAGCATAAATAAGAAAAGAGATTTTACAGTGGAAAGTTCAGGTTGTAATAACAATACAATAATGAGGATTGCTTGCTACACACCGCAAAGACGATCGTCGAGGCACAGTCAGGAAACGGATAATACTCAACGTTAATAGAGTTCATAACAAAATCGTCAAAGCTGTTGAAGCCGGAAGACAAGCTTTAAACAAAATCCACAACGAAACAGCATAAGTAAGAACAAAAATCGTGTTACAGTTCCTTTGCCAGGGAAGCACACATAGTATAAAGTTACACAATACAAGCTTAACTGCCACAAAATAATTTTTAACGTGGTAATAAGCAGAGGCTTTGTGATCAGCCGCTTCCGACTCCCGTCTAAAGAATTGATATAAGCGAAACACTATTTCTCTTGCCTGTTTGTGTAATACAAGTTGAGATTTGCTGTTGCTACTCTTAGTCAACTGAATGCTCCGAAATAACTCGCAAAAAAACACAACGCAGAATGCCAAAAAGCAGTTGTCGCTCCGCACAGTACGACACGAACTCGACCGCGCGCAACGGCTGACTGGCGGCTATTGGCCAGCAGGTCACGTGGCGTGACGTAGGCCTACCCGTGCTTCTGCGCATCCAGACCTCACCCGCCAAGTTATGTGGCGCGCGCTCTAGTTGAAGTGGAAGTCAGTAAAAGAAAGGCCTTCTTCCTTGCAACGAGATCTATCGTCGATATTTCATTCATCAAATTACTCCTCAGAGTAGGAACATATATAGTTAGCACCCACCAACGTAGGGAGACATGATCATTATATATATATATATATATCAAAAAGTCAGTATAAATTCGAAAACTTAATAAATCACGGAATAATGTAGATAGAGAGGTAAAAATTGACACACATGCTTGGAATGACATGAGGTTTTACTAGAACAAAAAAAAAAAAAAAAAAAAAAAAAAAAAAAAAAAAAAAAAAAAAAAGAAGAAGAAAAGAAAAAGTATTACTAGTGCGTGAAAGATCTCTTGCGCGCGTCGTTTGGTGATGATCGTGTGCTCAGCCGCCACTTTCGTCATGTTTGGCCTCCCAGGTCCCCAGACCTCAGTCCGTGTGATTATTCGATTTGGGGTTACCTGAAGTCGCAAGTGTATCGTGATCGACCGACATCTCTAGGGATGCTGAAAGACAATGCCTCACCATAACTCCGGACATGCTTTACATTGCTGTTCACATCATTATTCCTCGACTACAGCTATTGTTAAGGAATGATAGTGAACATATTGAGCATTTACTGTAAAGAACATCGTCTTTGCTTTGTCTTAATTTGTTATGTTCGTTATTGCTTTTCTGATCAGATAAAGCGCCATCTGTCGGATATTTTTATCCTTTTGGTTTTTCTGTTTTCTGTTCTAATAAAACCCCATGTAATTCCAAGCATGTGTATCAATTTTTACCTCTCTATATGCAGTATTCCGTGATTTATTTTGTTTTCAAATTTACACTGACTTTTTGATCAACCAGTAGATTTGCGAAAGCTTCTACACCTCACGAGATAGATCATCACTTTGTGGAACATCAATAATTTGTGCCGGTGAGGGACTCGAATCTGGCTCTCCCACTTTTCGTGAACGGTTGCCGGAAAATATATTCAAGTAACAACAATTCCACTTCATTTTGGCAGTCTGGTTCAGCAACCGGTTTTGAATGTTTTTGAACGAAATTAGATCACGGATGAATTATTTAATTTTTTAATAACGCGTTTAGTAATTATGGGATATCATAGGATTTCATTTTAAAAAAATGTTAGGGCAAAGTGTATGACGGATGGAGCTTCTGTGTGACGCGTTATTACGCACGTAACAAAACGGCATTTCTTTTCCAGGTTACCATAGTGCCGTTAAAAACTCAAGTGTTATAGCTAAGTACAGCCCTCTAATCAATACATGTTATAAAATAGGCTGTGTGTGTGTTTATAGGTATCTGTGTATGCATATACAGGGTGTTACAAAAGGGTACGGCCAAACTTTCAGGAAACATTCCTCACACACAAAGAAAGAAAATATGTTATGTGGACATGTGTCCGGAAACGCTTAATTTCTATGTTAGAGCTCATTTTAGTATTTCTCTTTAAATGTAAATTGAAATAATGCGAGTAGACAATTGTCAAAATACCCAATTTTTTCGTTAGTAAGTACTGTACTTCCTCGATTCACCGCCAGTTAGCCCAATTGAAGGAAGGTAATGTTGACTTCCGTGCTTGTGTTGACATGTGACTCATTGCTCTACAGTACCAGCATCAAGCACATCAGCACGTAGTCACTGGAGCACGTTATCATGATTTCATACGGGATACTCTACCTGTGCTGCTAGAACATGTGCCTTTACAAGTACGACACAACATGTGGTTCATGCACGATGGAGCTCCTGCACATTTCAGTCGACTTGTTCGTACGCTTCTCAACAATAGATTCGGTGACCGATGGATTGGTAGAGGCGGACCAATTCCATGGCCTCCACGCTCTCCTGACCTCAACCCTCTTGACTTTCATTTATGGAGGCATTTGAAAGCTCTTGTCTACGCAACCCGGGTACCAAACGTAGAGACTCTTCGTGCTCGTATTGTGGATGGCTGTGATACAATACACCATTCTCCAGGGCTGCATCAGCGAATGAGGGATTCCTTGTGACGGAGGGTGAATGCATATATCCTCGCTAATCGAGGACATTTTGAACATTTCCTGCAACAAAGTGTCTGCAGTCACGCTCATACGTTCAGATGCTGTGTGTTTCCATTCCATGTTTAATGTGATTTGAAGAGAAGTGATAAAATGAACATTAACATGGGAATTAATCGATTCCGGACACATAACATATTTTCTTTCTTTGTGTGTGAAGAATGTTTCCTGAAAGTTTGGCCATACCTTTTTGTAACACCCTGTATATGTTCCACGTCTACTCCTAAACTACAGGATTTATTTCAACCAAACTTGGTAAAAATGTTCCTTACTATCAGGTAACAACCCCTGTCACGGTATGAACCACGTACGACACATACGTAAGGAGATATGACGTCATAAACAATGACACTCGTGAACAACGGCCGCATCATGCACTAATATTCTACATCTGCTCCTAACCTAATGGACTGATTTCAACCAAATTTGGTACAAATATTGTTTTAGGTTAGGAATCATTTGCTATGGGTGCAAAAGCCACCTACGACACATAGTTTATACGATATCACGTCATAAACTATGAGAACTGCCTCATCTTGCGGCGCGGGATAGCTTGATTATATTCGTCAACTATTTGACAATGAGAGCATTAGCGACTTGCAATAAACTTTGAACATAATTTCAAATCTTTAGGAAACTGTTCTTCGCTGACAATCCCTGGCGAAAAGATGAAAGGGAAAAAAATTATCGCTTACTACTTTTCCGATGTTCATGATGTATATCTACGGCATTTGGCATGATGTTACAAGTTGTTATTTATACACTGTAAATTATGTTCGCGAGACAATTCACAGACAGTACACATACATGCCGCTGAATGATACTATATCACAGTTCGACATATAGATCATGAGATGTTAAGTCATAAACAATTTGGTTCATGAAAAATCATATCATCATGCATGTGGTTTCGAATTATTACGTCATTACTGTTTACACCATTCAAGGAATATTTTGCAGAGATTAGGCACATATTAATTAAACAAAAGAGTTAATGAGACACTAAAAGCCTTCTATGCATTTAAAGAAACTTTAGCATCAGGAATAGTTACGAATTGGCACAGACAATTTGGTTCGTTAAATATAACAAAGCTTTACACAAATGTGCCAAATTCTGAAACGATTGATATTATAAAAAAACAACCTGCTGCCACATAAAATAATGAATACAGATGAAGTGTACGAGTTCATTGTATTACTTGATAGTTCTCGCCTTCAATTACTTTTCATTTAACGGTAAAATTTATTTTCAAAATGATGGTTTGGCAATTCACTATCTGGCACTGTAGCTGATAATTTTGTTAATCATAACGAACTTACATTTTTCAAAATTAATTCTCAAATCGCGCATAAAATTATTTATTACAAAAACTACGTAGACGATACTTTAATACTGTACCTAGGTGCGAAAATTAATTGGACTAATAACCTTAACAACGTCATCCTAAGTTGACATTCACTATTGAACAAGAAAATAACAAAAGTATTAACTTCTTAGACACTACTGTAATGAAAAAACATAGTTTTGCCATATACAGAAAGCCAACAACCATGGATGTAATTATTAATGCTGCTTCCTGTCATCCATCTAAACACAAAAAAGCGGTTTTAAAGTCCATGATTTACAGAATACTAAAATTACCCCTCATACCAGATGGAATCCAAAAACAAATTGTCGTTCCAAAACAAATTGCCAAAGCCAATAACTATCATTCAAGTGAGGTTGATCTTTTATTTAACAAACTACAACAGTGAAATCACATCCCTATAGTTACTGATCGAAAATTTACAAACATGACCTATATGAGTAGGGGATTCTGACAGAATAAATAAATAATTTAAAAATAGTGAACCGACCATAGCGTTTGTACCCACTGATCTTCTACAGCATAAGCTGAAACATACAACTGGAACAAGTAGCAATAAATATTCCGGCACTGGTGTAACGATTGCGAAAAACACTACATAGGAAGGGGACTGATAACCCAGTCGTTTAGTCCCCTTTAAACACTCAACAACAACTACATAGCACAAACAGGACGAAATTTTAAATCTCGTTTCGAAGAGCATACAACAGACACCTCACAGGAGAAATCAGTATTTGGCCTACAATTAAAACGTTGCAATCATTCCGAAGGATGCATCACGTAAAACATGAAAACTCTTGACAACGCACCAAATGGCCTGCTACTAAGTAATCTAGAAGAAATCGCAATATATGATCATTATAAAACTAACTCCACATCCATACTGAATGAACAGTTGGACTTCAGAGAAAGATTCTTTTATGATTTATTTGATGATTTACTATAGAATATTTTGCTCTTGTAACGCTACATTTGTTAATCTCATATCACTGGCCTTGTGACGGTGTAAATGTTAATTGTTGTTCTGACCCCCTACCATCCTGTTCTGCTTTACTGATTTACATACGTTAGCGTAAAAACCAATGGTTATTTTAACTGTTTGTAAATTCTTACAATTCTTGCACATGTATCAAGGCTTATTGCATTATGGGTTTTGGACGCCTTCGATTTGTTTTACTATTCTGATCTGCTGAAATTTTAAATTGCACATTTTCGACTGTTTTATGCTTTGACTTCTTTATGGCACAATAAGTACCTTCATTGTAACTGCATATGTTACTCCTTTTCCATATCTTTGCTTCAATAACCAATTATGCTAATAACTAATTGTAATGTAAATACTTTTATTACTAATGTGACACTGTACACGGCATTTCTATTGCTGATATCTTTCAATTTTACACCCTCTATCAATCGAAATTGGCATTGTATACATAACAGAAAGTTCCTACCAGTGCCTGTACATTTTGTTGCTTTGATATTTGATATTACGTCATCGCCATGTTGCCGCGGTGGAGTAGCCGAGTGGTCTAAAGCGCCTCGCTGCGGAGCGCGTGGTTGCTCGCCTTGGAGGTACGAGTCCTCCCTGGGGCATGGGTGTGTATGTTGGTCTTAGGTTAGTTTACCTAGGTTTAAGTAGTTTGTAAGCTACGGACTGATGGCCACGTAGTTTGGTCCGATAGATTTACTAACATTTGAACATCGCCATGTTAACCGACGGCGTCTTGCAGCTTTATCTTTGAAGTAAACATAAGCCACAAGTTTTCTGTAAACGCCCATAAATGGCAATGTCGGCATCTACCGCCGATTTCATTTGCAATTTTTGTATAAAATTTTGCATAGAATTTTAAACGTTTTCAGCTACTTCCTTTAATTTGATATCTTGTTATATGACTCTAGGAAACTTTACAAATTTTTTATAGATAGGGGCATAGTTACGGGGGGAGAGGGGGGGGACAAAGGGCTTCAACCCACCCCCCCCCCCCCGAAAACTTTTTTTTTTTTTTTTTTTTTTTTTTACATTTGTGCTAAAGTTAAAAATTGACAATAATTTATGTAACGATTATGAAACTTAGAATGAAAACTTTGCCAACAAAGAGAGATACCAGAGAGTCTGAAAGTTGTAATCGGTGCTTAGTCGAGCTTTGTCTCCTTACTTGTTGACGAACCACTTTGTCTCCAGTGTCTCACTGGCACAACATTCATGACTGTAAATCTTGCCAATTAAAAAGAAAAAATAATTTCTCAGGTAACCACCACCTAACCTTCAGTAATAATGAACAAGTGTTGTTGAATTTCAGCCAGGAAAACGCTCCACAGACTGTTTAAAGTACCGCACGAGGCATGCCTACGGTGTAACGAAGGCCACCGTGTCTTGTGTTTACGACTGCTACAAACTTCAGTGAGCTACTAACTTTATTACTGCAGTACGGCGGCGAACTTGTACGTGTGATCGACAAATATAAATTTTAACGAGTGTGATTAAACGAGAACAAACGTATGACATCACAACCTTATTACTTCCGTGTATAATTTATACCACAGATGCTGATCATCTGCACGCACGCATGCCTAAAGTGGCAGCATTGCATAGCAGACTGATTAAATCCCCCCTCTTTTGACAGATATTAATCGTGTACAAAGAATTGTTAGTTTCGACGTTTTGGATCTAATTTTCGAGGTTGTATTGTATTGAAATAAGTACCTCTATAGGATGTCAGTGCTTTTTAATACTCGCATTAACGAAGATATTTAGCTTCGATTTCGCGTCTGAAACGTAATTGTTTCGCAAAATCTCAGGCTTCAAACTGACGTTCTTAGCCATATTTTGGAACTGGGGCAATGACGTCATGGTGGGGAATTAAGGCAAAATGAAGAGTAATACGAAAGCATACTTTTGTGAAATGGGCACTTGCATAATATAGACAATGTAGTTGTTTCGAAGTGCCAAATAACTGTATTTCTGACTTTTGCGGTGTCTTAATCAAGTGTAAATTATAAAATCTACTTTCATTCCAATTTTACATCGACAAGTACTTGAAGCCTTCTATATGACTAATACAATAGAGTGATAGGTGTAAATTATAACAGTTATAATACTTATTTACTACTACTCATTGATCGTGTAGGTTTATCCTTGATATTCAGATGTATGGCGTCATTACCCCGGAACCCAGGGTACTTGGCAATACTGCGTATACTTTCACAATATATTTTAACAAATATATCTTAACAAAGTACATGGCTGAATAAAATTATAATAAAGTAGTATTAATTGGCGAAGCTGTGGTATTACTCCGTACGAAAAAAACACACTTTTAATGAGTTAGGAAAACTGGTTTCACCATTCCTCTGGTCTCCCTTGTACGTTATTTGCCTGAAGGCTTTCGATTTTTTACGATTGCTGACAACTTATGTCTTGAGCTAGATGTGGTAGTGCGAAAGGCATTTCTAATTTACTAATCCCTACAGCAATTACTTTTGTTCTGAAAATTGGGCTTATTCTGTACGTTATGTTCAAATAATTTACGGGAATATAGTTGGGCAACGTCTTCGACAACAGCCAGTATTTCGGGAGGTGAACGCCCGTCATTTTCAAGGTGTAACAGAAAGGACTGCTCTTCATGTCTACAATCTTTTTCAATAACACTTCCTTCTTTTGTCAATTACTCGCAAAATTTTCCAAATTCATAGAAAAAATCGTAAGTTTATTTTATGGGGGGGGGGGAGACGTCATATCTTTGGCACGTGTCAACAGTGTGAGGGCACCTCAGTATAGCTATTGCTCTGAACACCGCCCCCCCCCCCCCCCCAGAAGAAAGATTTATCTAAGCGCCTGTTTATAAACTTCATTACATGTATTTAATTCTAATAGTTTGAGGCACGACATATCTGAATGCTTAATACTGACAACACATGGCGGCCCGTGGGCGGGGCTTCCAGTACATAAAATAGTTTCACGGTTCTCATCAGCGATACACGATTGTGCGGCTCGCTGTTTTCACCGCCACCACCTGTCACCATGGGTGTAACTTCTGTATTTATATTACTAGCGGAACCCTCGCTGCTTCGCATGCGTAGGCTGGTTGGTCTGCACCATTTGCTTCTTTTTAATCCTGATGAACAATCCATATCTTAAGTTTCGTAGTTATAGCTTGAAATTTGAGTTAACAGCACCATATTTTTGAAAATCAATTTTTGCGTCTAGTATTTCACCCCCTTGTTGGTCGAATTTCCAAAAATACCGAAACACGTCACTTTTAAATTTGAACCCCCGAATCCAAATCCGAAAATTTGTAGTTCTATCTTCAAAATTGCGCAAATAGCAACTTATTTTCGAAAAACACCCCCTCTCCAATTTAACCCTGTTGATGGTTGTATTTCCGAAAATACCGAAACACGTATTTCTACCGTCTAACCAACTATACAAGTATCAATTTTTGCAGCTCTAGCTTCAAAATTGTATAAATAGCAACGTGTTTTCAAAAAGAATTTTTGATCGTCTGTTTAACCCTCTTATTTGTTGAATTTCCAAAAATACTAAAAATCATGGATTTTTAATCCTCACCAAGATTCCATATCCGAAGTTTCGTAGTTGTACCTTAAAATTTGAGTTAACAGCAACATATTTTTGAAAATCAATATTTTGCGTCACCTATTTTACCCTCTTATTTGTCGAATTTGAAGAAATGTCGAAACACGTGTCTTTTAAATTCCAACCCTGAATTAAAATCCAAAATTTTGTAGTTCTAGCTTCAGAATTGCCTAAAAAAGTACGTATTTTCAAAAAACGTTTCATCCCCTATTTGACCCCCTTACGGACGGAATATCGAAAAATCGCTTTTTAAATGACGCCTACAGAGTAAGATCAACACCCTCCACAAATTTCAAGTTTCTATCTTCAGTGGTTTGGGCTGGGCGATGATGAGTCAGTCAATCAGTCAGTCAGTCAATCGGGACACTTCCTTTTATATATAGAGAGATTACTAGCTGATAAACCCGGCGTTGCATTTGTATATTTGTTCCTGCCGTGATATAGTACTTCTCGTATGCCTTCTCTCTCTCCATTTCCTTCAATCTGAAAACATTATTGGAGAAATATAAGAAACGAAGTTTAAATAACAATTAAATTAATGTAATTAAATTCACTAATTTTTTAGCCAATGTCGCTAATAAAGCGGAACTGTAAAAATATTCGTATCAGATTGCGGAAGTCTGTGCACCTACCGTTTACCAGGAAAGTAAGTAGTGTAGATGAAATCATACGTAAAAATGCTTTCGTTTCGAAATTCAATATTAATGGTTGAATTAATATCACAGATCGATTACTTGATCTAATGCTCGAAACGTCAAATAGATTTTTTTAAACAGATGTATTAAAAGACATTTCTTTTTTACTGCTCTATTTTTTTATTCTTATATTTCCTTATTCGTATGCTTATCCTTACAGAGAAAGAGCTGAAGACATTGTAGCACGCATAGACCAACGATATGGTCTGTGGCATCACGTTTCGCTGTATGTAACCGCCTTGCTATAGAGTCGCAAACGTGATCGCTGGCCTTCAGTCCGAATTTTTTTTTTAATAATTTGACGACTTTCAACCACCATATCTTCCATCTCCTTATAGCTATCGGCACGGAACTGCTGTGGTGTACAACGGGAGACTTCGGACAACAATTACACACAGACCATTCGTTTGGGTTCTGTAGTTTCCGCTGCAGAGCGCTATATATTATCACTCACTCACTCACACACACACACACACACACACACACACACGTAGAATTTTATATACACCGTTGACTTTCCCTCCTAATATACTCTACCCTTTTATCATTATCAACCCTCAAGCAACAATGCAACCAATAACACCATTTTCAAAGAGTAAATATAATTTTCAAAGAGTAATTATTGCTCCGCATTTCGCGTTATGTTCTTCAAATTACTAAATATCTATCAGATCGCTATGAAACCGTGCCTTAAACCTTCCTCAGGTATACATTAATAACTGTACAAATATTTAAGTCTCTGCGTCTTGTAACTGTACAAATTTTTAACTTTTTATGTCTTGTGGTTCAGACGTGATAAGCGTACACCGAACAGACATTCACATTTATAGATATAGATTATAGACATCATTCTATAATATGTTTTGCGCCAGTGTACATGTCCTCTGAACTACTGCATTCCTTTGCAGTGCTAAGTATCTGATGATGGTCCACGCTTGACCGAAACCGGTTATGAAATATAAAAAATCGGACTGACGTGTTTTACGGCCCACTTTAGATTTGTAGTTTTATAAGTTTTTGCAAACATTTTGGACCAAAATAATAATGTAAACAATAACAAATTAATTAATAAGAGTGTCTGAAACCCTCTTAGGAAAAAATAATTTGAGTAGTGGTGGGTTTTGAACCACTGACCTTCGACGTTAAAAACCACCGCATTGCCCACTACGCTACGGTCAAATCTAATGAATTGCGACCTTAATTCTCATGCTATTGATGGCCATTGTTAACTGATGTTAATATGGCATTTGTAGACACTAGATTATCATTTATAGTACGAAGAACAACGTGTTTTTGTTAATTGTTCAGTGCGTCATTGATTTGAAATGACAACGGGTAAGTTAAAATAAGAAAATCATCAAATACGCAACGCAAGATGGCGTATGCCAGAGAGAGTTCTGTGCAACGAATCTGACAGGACACCTGCGAACGGCTGGTTTTCGTTAATTCAATGGAGGGTGTGAAAACTCTGTTATTTTTGCAATAATCTTTCAAACGATACGAGATATGAAAAAAAAACATAAGGGAACAAAGCTGTAGAGAACGTCTCCTCTACAAATTCGGTTATTCAATATTAGCGTCAGATGAACGGTTTATAAGCAATTAAAATTACATTACAAACGGCCTTTTTAATTTTTGTATTTATTATTTTATTTTATTTTTATTTATTTATTTATTCATATTTCTCTTCCGACATATTTGAAAAAAGATTCTGGTAGCCAACAATTACGTCTGAAAAATTTGGTGCCGATCGGTTGAACGGTTCGTCTTAAAAACAGGGAACACGTTACGGACAGACACACAGACATACATCCCAAAATCGCCATTATTTTTGCAAATATCTCTGAAACGATACGAGATATGAAAAAAAAAAGAGAGCAAAGTTGTAGAGAATTTTCTTCTCTAGAAATTCTGTTATTCGATTTTCGTGTCAGGCGAATGGTTAAGCCGTTATTTTTATTTAAATTTCGAGGTGTCAAAAAACGATCGCAAAGGCCCACTTTTAGTGTTACTACCGTAACCTAAAGTGGGCCAATAACAATTCTGCGATCTGGACTGTTTTAATTTTAATGTTAACAACCAGAAGCCTTTTAGAGGGCCACACAAAATTGTAAAAAAATGTACCTGGGACTTTCCTATGTCTGGCCACATCGTGAACCGTACGCAGGACGGGCAAACACGGTGCCTTGCTTTAAATTCGGGAGACCAGCGCTGCTGCTTTGGCGTGGGAGCGAGTGTCGCAGTTTGCCTGCTAGCTGTCGCGTGCGCGGGAGACGAGCACTTCCAGACGAACCGTTTTGTTCCGCCCTGGGTTTCCCAAACAACGCTCCTGCGGAGGCCACGCCGACACCGACTGAAACACGTCTGCGGTATTCATCTTTTCATCATTTTCTTGATTTACAGCTCTTTTTTTTTTTTTTTTTTTTTTTTTTTTTTTTTTTTTTTTTTTTTTTTTTTTTTTTTGTGTGTGTGTGTTTTGCAGTAAAAATTACTGGGTATGAGGTCCGCCTGATATGCAAAAAACTGTTTTTCATTTGGCACCCAAACTAGTTTCAGCACCTCTGTGCCATCATTAGTGGGCTTTCAATTTATTTCATGCTGTGAAAACAAATTACATTTACTTTACTATTGTGCTAGTTGTAAATTTAGGCGCCGCGGTGGAGTAGCCGAGTGGTCTAAGGCGCCACGCTGCGGAGCGCGCGGTTACTCGCCGTGGAGGTTCGAGTCCTCCCTGGGGCATGGGTGTGTGTGTTGTCCTTAGGTTAGTTTACCTAGGTTTAAGTAGTTTGTAAGCTACGGACTGATGACCACGCAGTTTGGTCCGATATATTTGAAAAAAAAAAAAAATTACCTTATTTTACATTTTGTGGTCATGTGGGACCCTTTTTACATAACTTATGAAGTGGTAGCGTTGTCATGGTTTCAGTGCGGAATGAGAAGTATATGACAAAAGAAACCATGACAACGCTACCACTTCATAAGTTATGTAAAAAGGGTCCCACATGACCACAAAATGTAAAATAAGCATGAAATATATTGAAAGCCCACTGATGATGGCACACAGGTGCTGAAACTAGTTTGGGTGCCAAATAAAAACAGTGTTTTGCATATCAGGCGGACCTCATACCCAGTGAGGTCTGCAGTGTTTCTCAGTATTCTGTTTGGACAAAGTTAGACGGTGGTACAAGTGACAATCTTCATACTTCTTGATTGTTGGGCCCGCAGTGAAGTAAATGTCTCTAAAGGAGGTCCAGATCACTGCTATTATTAATCTTTTTTATTTATTGCACAACAGTTGCTTCATTTAAAAACGTGTCTATACAAAAAAAAAAAAAAAAAAAAAAAAAAAAAAAAAATTAAAACCTTATTGACATCTCAGGTTGCAAAAAGTACAGCAGTTAAATTCAAATAACATACTACTATAGAGTATGATTATACAGGGTGTTTCACTAAATGTGTTTGCCTCTGTAACTTATAAAATAGTAGGTGACGGGAAATTTTAATGCGGTAGGTCAACACAAGATATGTTACACTTTCTGCGGAGCTATGAACATAGTTTATTGTATCATTTTCCAAAGAGTTACACCACAAAGATATAATTTTTTAAATGGAACAATAGTTTTTTCAATCGTGTATTGGATTAGTTTAAACCAGCTGCGTCCAAATCAATTTAAACTACATGCCTATCACTGTTAGTTTGGGAGCTACAACCCTTCAAAGTTTCAGGGACAGATACCACGGCGGCCGCGGTGTTAGCAGAATATGGAATCGGTGGGTTCAGGAAGACATCACGAAACTCCGTGCTGGATCACAACGGCCTGGTATCACGAACAGTCGACATGACAGGCATCTTACCCGCATGCCTGTAACGGATCTTGCAGCCACGTCTTGATCCCTGAATCAACAGATGGGGACATTTGCAGAGCCGGCCGCGGTGGCCGAGGGGACTAAGGCGCTCCAGTCACGGTCTGCACGGCGACTACGGTCGGGGGTTCGAATCCCCCTCGGGCATGGATATTTGTGCCGTCGTAGTTCGTAAGTAGTTCATAAGTAGTTTGTAAGTTTAGGGACTGATGACCCGGTAGTTAAGTCCCATAGACTATACAAACATTTCAACACTTGCAGACAACAACCATCTGCATGATGGTTCAACGACGTTTGCAGCAGCATGAACTATCATCTCGGAAACCATGGATGCGGTTACCCTTGACGCTACAGGAGTGCCTGCGATGGTGTACGCAACGACGCACCTGGGTGCACTAATGGCAAAAACGTCATTTTTTCCCATGAATCCAGGTTCTGTTTACAGCCCCATGATGGTCGCATCCGTGTTTGGCGACATCGCGGTGAAATCACATTAGAAGCGTGTATTCTTCAACGCCATACTGGCGTATCACCTGGTGTGATGGTATGGGGTGTCATTGGTTACAGGTCTCGGTGACCTCTTGTTCGCATCGACGGCACTTTGAACAGTGGCCGTTATATTTCAGATGGGTTACGACCCGTGGATCTACCGTTCATTCGATCCCTGCGAAACCCTGCATTTCAGCAGGATAATGCACGACCCCATGTTGCAGGTCCTGTACGGGTATGGATATGGAAAATGTTCGACCGCTGCCCTCACCAATGGAAAACCTCTGGTCAATGGTGGTCGAGCAACTGGGTCGTCACAGTACGCCATTCACTACTCTTGATGAACTGTGGTATCGTGTTGAAGCTGCATGGGCATCTGTACCTGTACAATCCATCCAAGCTGTGTTTGTGTGAATGCCCAGGCGTATCCTTTTCCATCTTTGTCTCCCCTCCCCCTCTCTCTCTCTCTCTCTGGCCGCGGTGGCCGAGGAGACTAAGGCGCTCCAGTCACGGTCTGCACGGCCACTACATTCGGGGGTTCGAATCCCCCTCGGGCATGGATATTTGTGCCTTCTTTAGTATAAGGTAGTCCATAAGTAGTTTGTAAGTTTAGGGACTGATGACCCTGTAGTTAAGTCCCGTAACCTATACAAACATTTAAATTAATTTAAATTTCTCTCTCTCTCTCTCGTCATCATCTCTTCATCTTCCCGCTCTCTCTGTCCGTCTCTTCCTACCACTCATTCGCTCTCTCTCTCTCTTTCTCCCTCTCTCCCTCTTCCCTCTCCCCCCCTTCTCTCTCTCTCTCTCTCTCTCCCTCACTCTTCCTCTTTCCCTCCCTCTCTCTCTCTTTCCCCTCTCTCTCTCCCTCTGGATTATCTCGAAATTTTGGAAAAGTACGTCGAATGGCTTTGGCTAGTTGTTATTTAAGTTCTGAACTTCAGGTACCATGAATATAAAGAAATTCAATAATCCGATACACATGTGGTCTCCTTGTGAGACCCTGTGATCAATGTATGAAACTTTTCCATGACGTTTCGCCTTCGACTGTGGAAGGCAACCGCGAAGCGATAAATTGCAAATAGAGCTCTAGTGAGTGCCGCGCATGTAGGCCATCTAGAGCGCTGTGGTCTCTGATATTGCTACAGTCTCTTATTTTCCTGGTGGGTCTTAGAGCGGCTAAATATATGCGACACCTCTGGTTAGACCAAAATATTCAAATGTATGTAAACCAAAGACCTATATAAACAACATAGACAGGCCACAGCGCCGCCATAGTTGAATCCATTTGGAAAGGTTGCCGCCATCTTTGAGAACATCAGAGTCACGCCAGGTGGTACTGGGCGTCTGCTAACACTCAGTCATATGTTTTATATTAATCACTAGCTGAAAACCCGGCGATGCCCGGGTATTTATTTATGTTCTCCTGCCATTTTTCAGGTATATATTCATTTGTATGAGGGCTGTATGTCTGTAAAATCTCTTAAGAATGCAGTTAGTAGTAAAGAACTAATAGATTTAAACTTGGTGCGGGAAAGGGCGCTTTTCCATGAACGTTATTGTTTATGTCCTCATATCTCATGAACTACGTGTCGTACTGTGACACAATTTAGAAGGTACACTCAACTGTACACTTTACTGTCTGTAAAATTTACTGGTGTTACCGTTTGTAGTGTAGAAATTATAAATTGTAACGTCATAGCGAAAACCGTAGTTTCAATCCGTGAACAGCGGAAAGTTACTGTTTATGTGCTCATATCTCATGAACTACGTGTTAGAATGTGATACAATTTAGAAGGTACATTCATGTATATGTGTGTTTACTGCATATAAAATTTCCTGCTGCAAAAAATTATGGCGTACAAATAATAAATTTTAACGTCATACCGAATGCCGTAGTTTTACTCCATGAACAGCGGAAAAGTAGTAAGCGAGAAACTTTTACCCTTTCATCATTTTGGTATGGTTGTCAGCGAGAAAAAGTTTAATAAAGGTTTGAAATTATGTTTAAAGTTTGTTGCAAGTCGCTAAGTACTGTCATTCTCATACAGTGTATTTCGAAAGTCTCGCCGCATTATATGGCATTTTTTGCGATTTCTATTGGTTATGACGCAATATCTTTTGAACTATGTGCCGTATGTCATTCGTAACCATGCAGCAATTGTTACCTCACGGTAAGGAATGTTTGTACTAAATTTGGTTGAAATCGATCCATTGGTTTAGGAGAAAACGAGCAGCATTGTCGCAAAATTCAGCAGTTTTTCGCGCATCTCATTGTTTATGACGTCATATCTCGTGAACTATATATCGTATGTCATTTTTACACTAATGGCGACCGTCCACATGGATTGAAGCTCTCTTGTGCAAAATTTCATAAAGATTGGAACAAAACTGTAGATTTGTATGCAACACTTACAAATACACGGACACTCTGCTTTATATATTAGAAGATTGTCAGTCTCGATTTTTTTCTTAATTTCTGGCTATGCCGCGGTGGAGTAGCCAAGCGGTCTAAAGCGTCTCGCTGCGGAGCGCGCGGTTGCTCGCCGTGGAGGTTCCAGTCCTCCTTGGGGCATGGGTGTGTGAGTGTGTTTGTCCTTAGGTTAGTTTACCTAGGTTTAAGTAGTTTGTAAGCTACGGACTGATGACCACGCAGTTTTGTCCGATAGAATTACAAACATTTAATTTCTGGACGACGCATTTCGGAAAGTAATTCCCACTACGAATAGCATTTCTAGTTTACTACTGCGTCCTAAGTGTAATGTTTACAATCGTCGAACTGCTGCATTATTTGATGTTACTATAATGTCAATAATCGTCTCTATTTGCCGACATATCTTCCCTATAAATACAGGCGAATTTCTTTAAATCTTTAATTACCTTTATTGTGCCTGTGGTTCAAATTATGTTTCATGCTTTGAAGTACATTACGTATTTATCAAGCTCTCCACAATCTCACGTTTCCTTGGTACTCTCCTTACAGCTTTTGGTTTCTGTAGGTGCTCAGGAAACGAAAATAGTGTTGGAATTGCATTTGCAAGTAGCCGCTTTCGAACGAGGGTAGCATCCATAACTTTTCTTCAAAATGGCAAGAGCATATGTAACTATACTTTGCAGGCTGACAGTTATCACGCCTCATACTGCTTACCCATTAGGTTAGCGACTCCTTGTTTTTTCAAAGGAAATCTGTATAAAGAATAGTTTAATAACAGTTCATATACCTAGGCTACTTAAACCAATGGTTAATACACTATATAAACAACTGTCATTACATTAAAACACACCAAATACGTCCACCCTCTGCCTAGCTTTTTGATCGTCGTGAAGTAAACATAATTTTGAAACTTGCGAAATTTAAGTATAATGAATGTTTATAGACAAATACACGCTGATACACAACGACCTATATAATTAGATATCTCTTTCTTTAAGCATGATATTCCAACAGTTTTAAAACTGTGGTTGCTGCATCTGTACGCCGAACATACACTGGGCATGATTTACCACTAATAACAGCGTTTACACGTTAGGTTAGACTACAAACAGAAGCGCCTGCTTCAAACGGACGTTCTCAAATATGGCGGCCAGTGTTGCTCAGTGCTGCCACGCAGAGCGCAGTAACTTGCCTGTAGCCTCTCCGTTGTTTATATACCTCTTTGGTGTAAACCCTTTAGATCAAACTGATATGGTCATCGATCTGTAGATTTACAACGTACTTAAACTTACACTAAGGAGAACACACACACACACACACACACACAGACACACACACACACACATGACCTAGGGAGGAGTCGAACCTCTGGCGGGATAGTCCGTCCAGTTCGTAGCATGATGCCTTAGACTACACTGCCATTCCTGGCTACATCATGCATGTAAAAAATTCACTGCGGTTGTGCACAGGTTTACATTGGTACAACAAATTGAAGTATTACGATACGTCTGAGCCAACATAAAAGGAATTGCCGCCCGATACTGATAAATCAGACATAGCGGAACACGCTTATCAAGAATAAGGTTTAACGAGATGAGCATCAAAGCAAAGATTTCATTATTTAGCGCGTAAGTATAGAGAGGCAATACGGATTTTCAAACACCGAAATAAATTTAACAGAAAACAGGATAAAATTTGACTGCCAACATTGCAGCGATAAAATGACGATCAATTAGTCTCAATCGATAATGTTGGCAATATCAGAGAACATAGCGCAGGAGACGTCACGGCCTATATATACAGCACCCGCTCCAGGTCTGCATGCGGTTGGCCGTTTCAACCCCGAGGATGAGGATGCCTTCCGCAGTCGGAGGTGATCGGGAGCGCTCACTTTAGTTCGCGGCTCTGCCCCGAACTAGTTCGTTCTTTTAGTTCGTCTGCACCCGGTGACGGCTGAGCGACGTGGTCTGCGCTTGCAATGGAGGGAGAAGTTTCCTCACCTAGCTGCTTCATGCGCTTGCTGCTTGAGCCTCTAACGATATCACGCAAACAAAAAGAAACAGTTTGTGGATAATTTCTCACGTTTAAGTTTAGAGTTATCTCTATATCTTGGCATTACCGAATTTATTAGTCAGATATTGCAGAGTGTCAGAATACGTCAAAACAGAAATTTTGTAGCAGTGAACTACTTAATTTAGCAGGCAGACGCTAACCTCGAAATGGTTCATCAGCAGAAGGGAAAAACGTGATTTTTAATTCTGTTCGCGACCTATCGCGCATATTTTAGTTCGCGACCTATCGCGCATGTTTTATTTCGCGACCAATTGCGCATATTGTAGTTCGCCACCTATCGGGCATATTTTACTTCGCGACCTATCGCGCATATTTTAATTCGCGATCTATCGTGCATATTTTAATTCGCGACCTATCGCTCATATTTTAGTTCGCGACCTATCGCTCATTTTTTAGTTCGCGACCGGTAGCTCTCCTTTTAGTTCGCAGCTCGGCCGCGAAGTAGGTCGCTCTTTTTAGTTCGTCCGCTCGTTTTGGCTTTTGCTACCGCTACCAAAACTACAGCTGAGCTGCATCTCAGCTCGAAATGACTGCAACTGGCAGAAGGGAATCACGCGATTCTGCGCGCTCTCGCGTCCTCTCGCTGTTACCCGTCAGTCTTCGGAAAAGGAGCGGACGAACTAAGAGGGAAGGGATCTGCGAACTAGTCCGCGTAGTTCGCCTGTGGGAGCGCTTTTCGGAACTAGTTAGTTCGCGAACTACACAAGACTATCACCGTGGCCGGCCCCGGCTGCCTCTGTTGTCAGGAAACGCGACGCTGCAAGGTCGCTACTGCATGCGGTCGGCATCGTTTCTGTTACGGCAGGCACTGGCAGATCGACAGTAGTTGGATCGTAACCCATCAGGCGAGGCGGTAAAACGCGGCAGTTCCAGAGTGACTCACAGCCGTATTCTTCAAACCACCTTCCACGGCAGTATCAACCGACGGAAACCGGAGTATAGGGACCGAACAGACTGGTCCAGTACCGTGGTAAGACGACCCCGAAGTATCTTCCCTGGTCTTGCAGCTGCAATCTAGAAATCTAACGAAAATGTTTACAGCCATATGATATCGACTTGTGAACCAAATAGCCATATAGCAGACACGCAGGCGTGTTTCGAAAAAATGTTTGTAAATCTATCGGACCAAACTGCGTGGTCATCAGTCCGTACCTTACAAACTACTTAAACTAATGTAAACTAATCTAAGGACAACACACACACACACACACACACACACACACACACACACACACACACACACACACACTCATGCCTCAGGGAGGACTCGAACCTCCGACGGCGAGTAACCGCGCGCTCCGCAGCGAGACGCCTTAGACCGCTCAGCCACTCCACCGCGGCAGGCGTGTTTGCTATATGGGCCTATGATGTCGTACGATCGATCTTCGGAACCATCAAGAAATGTAACGACAATGTTTACAGCCATATGATATCGACTTGTCAACCAGATAGCCATCTAGCGGACACGAAGCCTGTTTTCTACAGGGGTCTATGATGTACGATCCATCTTCGGGACAAAAAATGTTCAACTGTCTGTAAATATATCGGACCAAATTGCGTGGTCATCAGCTCCCAGCTTACAAACTACTTAAACTAATGTAAACTAACCTAAGGACAACACACACACACACACACACACACACATGCCTCAGGGAGGACTCGAACCTCCGACGGCGAGTAACCGCGCGCTCCGCAGCGAGACGCCTTAGAACGCTCGGCCACTCCACCGCGGCAAGCGTGATTGCTACATGGGTCTATGATGTCGTACGATCGATCTTCGGAACCATCTAGAAATGTTTACAGCCATATGATATCGACTTGTGAACCAAATAGCCATCTGGCAGACACGAAGCTGTGTGTGTTTCCTACAGGGGTTTATGATGTCGTACGATCCATTTTCGGGACAAAACATGTTCCACTGTCTGTAAATCTATCGGACCAAACTGCGTGGTCATCAGTCCGTAGCTTACAAACTACTTAAACCTAGGTAAACTAACCTAAGGACAAACACACACACCCATGCCCCAGGGAGAGCTCGAACCCCCGACGGCAAGCAACCGCGCACTCCGCAGCGAAGCGCTTTAGGATCTTCGGAAACATCTCTTTGTAGGGGAAGATAGCAATCATTTCGTGTGGGTCATTGGCCTGGTGCAAATATTTCAATTGGACGCCACTTCGGCGACTTGCGTGTCCCTAGCCTACCCCAGTTTCCAACCGGGAAAAGGGGACCTATACTCCGTTCACCGAAACGAGAGACGCGTGACGAGGGGTGGACAAAACAGGGGCTAGAAATTTCATCTTAAAGTACCAGTTGCTTAATAGCAGCATAAGCATTAACCTTTCATATTCTACCTCTTTTTTTCTTTCTCGTCTGTATTGCGCAAGTGTAAACTCATTATGTCATCTTACATTTTGAAACCATGCAAGAAGCGATCAAAGAAGAAATCATTAAGTTACTAATATGTATAAAATGAAGCTGTTGTATCCAGTACAATAAATGACAGATAGTGTTTTAAAAACAGCTGCATCTACGGATGTTGGTCGTTCCTCAGTTTATTAAAAATCAAATGTTTGTAGAGCTTATGGGACTTAATAACGGGGTCATCAGTCCCTAAACTTACAAACTACTTATTAACTAGCTAATACTAAGGACGGCACAAATATCCATGCCCGAGGGGAAATTCGAACCCCCGACCGTAGTGGCCGTGCAGAACGTGACTGGCGCGCCGCAGACCGCTCGGTCACTGCAGCCTGCTCAGCTTATTCTGTGGTAATTGATTACAAGGCCAGACACTCTTTGAAGTCTCCAAAAAAACATCACGACAGAAGCTCACAGAAACGTGATACGAACGAAAGTACGTGATTTTTTATTTTGTTGACATGGTTCTTAATGTCGTAAACGAAAATGAAGATTTGAGCAGCTTTCAGAGATTCTGTGAATTATTAAAAGATATGAATTTTGCATATCCGTGGCGTTCAATATCACTGCTATATAGCAAAACACAGAACCGCTTTTCACCTGATACAGAGGTTTTAATTCCAAATTATTAACTTATCCCCCAATAGCCGTGAAGTTTATGTTGTTTTATTGAACGACCAGGTCCTATACAAATTAAGTTGCAAATCAGTGTTGTATCCATAACATCATGGTGTACCTTTGTCATACAAAATATAAAGAAGAATTAATGTAATAACGAAACCAGACGTTAAATAGAACAATATAAACTTTACGACTGTTGGTGGATAAGTTAATAATTTGGAATTAAAACTCGACCAACAGCCTCAGTCCCTATTCCATTACCACATGGAACTAGGGACGGCGGTTATTACTGAAACAACCAGTTTTCCGTTATACCGGTTCTTTTCATCTCCAGTTTAACCGCACCGTAAAAATTGCTCAAGATAACCGGATTTTTAAATAACCGGTTTTCGGTTTTTTATTGCTATTATTTCCATTAGACTTCAACCGAAACATATTTTGCTGCAGAAACAGAAACCGTAATCAAATTTTCGGTTCTTCTAGTTTCGGCCGAAACCGAAACTCACGGAATTTAGTTAAAGTTTAGGTAAATTTACGTTATACGACAAATCACTAATTTTTCCATATTTTGCAAGATCCCCTTCCAGTACTACGCCTTCTTGAGTGTGTGTAAGCCTAGCCAGGAGCCCGTAGAAGACGATACGCGAAGCATACAGATTTACTGGCCTAGTATTTCCATCCGGCAGTTGCGAATATTGAGCCAACCAGTCCGTAAGAGGGACTTGTGAGCCAGCGCATACGAATATCTCGTTATATATAGCTACCTCGCGAGGCACCACATGATCAATGTTACGTAAACCCATATTCGTTATTAAAAAAGCCCTCGCTTTCAAGGAATCACATTAGTAAAACTTGTTAGCATAACAATATGATAATACATTAAAAGTTATTATTCCAAGCTTACAGAATAGGTATATGAATCGAATTTTCCAAGGATAATATTGGGTGCTTTCTCCTTAAATGACACAGCATGTTTGTAGTGTCTCCACCCGTTTCCAGCTTTTTAAAGCAAATGGAGCATTGTACCTCACTGCTACCGTACTCCGTGAAGTACTTCCACACACGGGATGGCCCCATATAAGACACAACCGATGTCTGGCGACGACAGCAAGGAACTGCCGCATGACCAGACGGAGGCAAGTCTCGTACACTGCCGGTGCACTGCCGGTGCGCGTCGTCTAATAGGCCACGCCACACGGCAACAGGTGCATCGATGCCTCAATAGCTGCACCAGTTCTTAAGTTCTTATGCCACGCGTTTGTTGCGCGTTTCTGACTGCCGGGATTGTTCTTAAATTATCAATGATCGCTTTTCTTGGTTACTGCGATGACCTAATATTTCACAGCAGTGGAAATTTTAGGAATAGCCCTAAATATTAGGGTCTACTAGTTTTAATTTTTTTTTATTATTTACAAAATACACATTTTGAACCACTACTACAGGAAGTAGTCGTACCGGTTTTTTTAGCCGGTTCGTGGCAATAACTAAAAAAACCGGGTACAACCGACACCAAATAAATACCGAAAAAACCGGTTATTCAAAACTAAAATACCGGTATCGAAGTTAACAGGTCAGTTTTTCCCATCCCTACATGGAACCAGCGACACCGTTTTTGTGCACCCCTGGTCACACGCCCCGGTCTGTTTACAGTCAGTCTCTCGTTTCGGTGAACGGAGTACACAGCTTAAGGTGGAACCCGAACCACGTGACGTTTCTGACGACTCCGCACATCGTTGAGAGATGAAGGAGTGGTTAAAGCGCAGACTGAAAAAAGTTCGAGGTCCGACCGGGTTTCGAACCCCCAGTCGAGCACTTCACCCCAAGACCACCGGGCCCGACAGGGAAATGTAATGTAAGATGACGAATCATTAATTTAAAGCAATTGTCGAGACGGAGCAGCAAATGAAGGTATTGCCTTGCTAGCGATTAGCACTCTCCGTGTGCTGCAATATGTACTAAAGCCCACCGTCACCATTTAGCAATGACACGCTATAATCTATGTTTACGCACATGTGGGTTGTAATATTTCAGTGCACCGAAATATCATCTGGAACACGTGTGGTAAATTTTCCAAGCTGGTTTCAGTTTTTCTCGTAAATTATAAACCATGTTGTCTATTTAATGTATATATTAAACTCCAAAGAGAGTTTAATGAAGTGTTGTTCCCAGATTTCAGTTATGAGTGACCGTTTCGGATAAGTTGACGAACTTACTGGGTGGAGAAGATGACAACTCGTCATCCTTCCCAAAAAATTCGCAAATCATTTTAATGGGATTATCATTCTATCTTGTAGTACGGGTGTGTGTAACAAGTATAAATAAAGTGCCAACAGGCAGAAAAGGTCACAGGAATCGATTACCATTGTGCGAAGGTGTGTGTGAAACTTCAAAGAGAAAGCAGAGGGCTGGCCGCGGTGGCCGAGGGGACTGAGGCGTTTCAACTTTTATGAATTTTTTATTCAGTGGCAACTACGGCTTTAACACCCACGTCATCTGATTTGTACCTGTGTGATGTGTGGCACTGCCCACTGTCTCATGACCACCAGCCAGTCAGCTACGCTGTCGCAGCCTCCGCCCCCTAAACTTTGAAGGGTTGTAGCTCCCAAACTAACAGTGATAGGAATGTAGTTTAAATTGATTTGGACGCAGCTGGTTTAAACGAATCGAATACACGATAGAAAAAAACTATTGTTCCATTTAAAAAATTATATCTTTATGGTGTAACTCTTTGGAAAATGGTACAATAAACTATGTTCATAGCTCCGCAGAAAGTATAACATTTCTTGTGTTGACCTACCGCATTAAAATTTCCCGTCACCTATTATTTTATAAGTTACAGAGGAAAACACAGTGAAACACCCTGTATGTATTCACTTATGAAATTTGTTATTAACAATCCGACCCAATTCAAGAGTAATAGAAATGTGTATATCTACAACACTAAGTCAAAGGTTGAATTCACTATTAAAGTTTAAATGATAAAATTTTAGTAAAGACTTTACCGTGACTGATCTTTGAAATTGATTAAAAACACAAGGTATTATTGTTACCGGACACTTACTTTTATTGTACGCACAAAGCGTTTCGAGGGTTTAAACCCCTATCATCAGGTGGAATGACAGTGAGTACATATAGGTTAGGTTGACCTGTTGCACTGTCTACAAGAGAAGTTACAAAAACACTACATCAGAATGTAATTTTGAACCATTGTTCAAATGAAATTAAATGTAAACTTAGTGTAAGTAAACAATTAAAATATCATACCTCCAGTGGCCACTGGTCCCTTGCATTGTCTTAACCTCACTTAGATGTAACAAATCACAGCCACCATATTTGTTTATTTCTAACAGAAGCAAAGAATTTGCACTAAGTTTACGTTTAATTTCATTTGAACAATGGTTCAAAATTACATTCTGATGTAGTGTTTTTGTAGAGAGTGCAACAGGTCAACCTAACCTATATGTACCCAAGGTCATTCCACATGATGATGCCGTTTAAACCCTCGAAACTCGTTGTGGATACAATAAAACTAAGTGTCTGGTAACAGTAATACCTTGTGTTCTTAATCAATTTCACTATTCAAGGTTAAATGTAACTTTGGCACAGAAAGGGATGAATTGTGTTGCCACAAAAGTGTTTGGTCATTTACCAAGTAGCATCAGAAGTCGAACAGATAGCCAACTTGTATTTAAAAAGAAATTAAAGGAATTTCTGAATGGCAACTCCTACAGTTTAGATGATTTTTTAGAAAAAAAAACCTTACAAATTTTGCTAAAAAAAATTAAAAAGAATAAAAATCCATGTAATATTGAGTATCATGTGTAGATACCATTTATTAAACTGACACGTTCCGCATCATTGCGAAATATCGTATTTATGATCGATGGAACAAGTATTAATCTAATCAAGGGGGTGGGGGGGATACTGGACGGTGGCAAGGAGGACGAAGAAAGAGGAAAGGGAAAGGAAGAGATAAGGAGGGGAGGAGTATTTGTACAGTGCAAGGAAAGGAGATTACGGCGGGTACAAAAAATAAAAGCATGGTTCAGGTAGGGTTGGGGTTTAACTTTGAGTCGTTTTTAGAATTTCGAAAGCTAGCTGTTGGTTCTTCCTAGTTTCACCATAGGCGAACATCCCTACCAGTTCTCTTCTTAATTTCTTATAATTGAACGTCCTCCACATTACTATGGAGTCCATGAACCCCTTCTCGGCTGTAACGATACTACGGAACACGTGAGGCGCCTAGCTGCCACTACCGCTCTGACCATCATGCGTCAGTTCTGAAAGATATTTCACCACCTGGCTTCTTCTTCCGTAATTGTACCAGCGCAGAAGACAGCACGCAGGTCCTTGGTTGTTGCTCTTGAGGCTGCAATTGGCTGGGAATTATGTAGTTTTCTATTAGATGGTGAGCTAAGGAGGATGGGATGCCAGCTAATTTATTAGTCATAACCGCAGAAGATTAGTAAACTGTACATAATTAACTGTGTTGTTCCTTGCCTCTGCATTGATTTTCATATTTACGGTGCGTGAAGTATAGAACTTAAATAAAAATCAGTCAAAGCCATTCGACGCAACTCTCAAAAATTGAGAAAATCGACTTTGAAGTTTTGTAGGTATACGTAAGTACCAATAACTAAAACACCTTGCACCATCTGTTAGTGTAGCTCACGTTCCTACTGGCAAAAAGATGTGCAATATAAAATTAAGAGCCACGCCGTAGTGTACTCGGTGCCAGCTGGTGGACACGTTAGCGCACGCATTTGTCTGTCGAGAGCAGGCTGAAATCTGGACGTGGACTAGAAGAAGACCAGCTCTTATGACCCGCACCACCGCACTGAACGTTACTGTACATGACATACTGCGCCCTGATTCGAAATATTACCCTGACGCCAAGCATAATAGTAACACTTGGCTTCTTTGGCAGTTTCAAATGTTCAAATGTTTGTAATTCTATCGGACCAAACTGCGTGGTCATCAGTCCGTAGCTTACAAACTACTTAAACCTAGTTAAACTAACCTAAGGGCAAACACACACACCCATGCCCCAGGGAGGACTGGAACCTCGACGGCGAGCAACCGCGCGCTCCGCAGCGAGGCGCCTTAGAGCGCTCGGCTACTCCACCGCGGCTCTTGGACTGTTTATTTATTACGCGATTAATCGAAAAGCTCCTACCTTACAAGATTTCATACTCTATACTATCGACCAACATTACGTTCTACGAAAGCGTTCCAAATACGGGAATTTGTTCCAAAACTATAAAATGTTTCACTTCCGTTTTGAATATCATTTTCATTTGTTCCAGTTACAAGCTTATTTTTTTCTTCTTGCTACACGAAGAGTGGGTAGTTCTTATTATTTCTGTAGAGCATCATTTTAGTTTTGTATTATGATTTTTGAAGGAAACATGCAACTGATTTGATTCGCATTATAACACTGGTACCTACAGCAGAGGAATGTTTTGTTTATTCATTTGAAGCCGACGCCACCGAAAACAATGGTGAGAAAAAGGTGGTAGCGTACTGGGCTCACAACAGTACATTTAGTGTTTCGTTTCCTGCAAAAACTGATTCATATTTTCATTTTTTGGTTGCGTTCGAATACCTACACAATTGTAATGTCCAACGGTAATTTTTACGAAAAATGCAGATATTTTTATTTATTCGTAATTGTCTATATTTTATAAAATAATGATGAGTGAATCAAAAAAACATACGTTACAATGTTTTACAGTATAGGCTTCACCATTAGTTGACGATGGCTGTCTTTGGTTGTTAAGTTTGTGAGAAATGTTTTTTCGTCGTTTCCGCATTTAGTTACCTAAAACATTTGGGGATCTCTAATTTCATGTGTTGCGTCAGTTTTGTGTGTGTGTGTGTACATGAGCTGAACACCTTGTCGTCGGCTAAAACGATGGTTGAGTAGGGTAGCTGCTTCGAAAGCCATTAGTAACTACGGAGAAGATTTTTCAAAAGCTGTCGTAGCTCTTCACAAATTTAATAATCAAAGACTACCGTTGTCAACTAATAGTGAAGCCGACACTGTAAAAAATGTAACGTAAGTTTTTTCATTGAAAGTATCATTTTCATAAAAAATACCGTTAGATATTAAAATTGTGTAGGTATCCGAACACACACACACACACACACACACACATATATATATATATATATATATATATATATATATAATGGAATTTTTCAGCAGTCTGTCGCAAAATATTTATTTACTGGCAGATCCAGATTTCGACCACTGTGTGGTCATTATCAATGCTAAAAACGATTAAAATACGTAAAACACCTCGACTTCCATGTGGAAGATTGCGTTCGTACTGATAGGCCTACAGCTTAATTCCATTGTGGAATATGTGCTCCACGACTGTATTTGGCTTGTGGGAATTTTCAGCAATTAGTCGTAAAATATTTATTTACTGGCAGATCCAGATTTCGACCACGATTAAAATACGTAAAACATCTCGACTTCCATGTTGAAGGTTGCGTTCGTACTGATTAAGCTGTAGACCTATCAGTACGAACGCAACCTTCCACATGGAAGTCGAGATGTTTTACGTATTTTAATCGTTTTTAGCATTGATAATGACCACACAGTGGTCGAAATCTGGATCTGCCAGTAAATAAATATTTTACGACTAATTGCTGAAAATTCCCACAAGCCAAATACAGTCGTGGAGCACATATTCCACAATGGAATCAAGCCTGATAAATATAAATCAGTTTCTGCATGAATCGGATCACTGACTCAGAACTCTATCACCTCGGCTCCACGAACATATGGTCTAAACAGTTCTAGTTATTGGTACTTACGTGTACCTGCAAACCTTCAATTTCGATTTTCTCGAGACTTTTTCAGAGTTGCGTGGAATGGCTTTGACTGATTGTTATTTAAGTTCTATTCTTCACGTACCGTATATATATATATATATATATATATATATATATATATATAATCTAAAATCCGACCCCATGTGGTCTCCTTGTCAAATCTGAATATGATGGATGTAAGGTAAAGCAGTCAACAATCCGCAGATTGGTTTGGACACCACAGTGCTTTACTAGGCTTAGTCCTGTTTGAAGGTGGTATGCCGTTGCCTTCCTCCGACCTTCGAACTGACTTACCCAGCCAGTTATAGTTTCACGTGGGTTCCGAACCACGGTGCTACTCGGTATTTTTCACATCAGCAACACTGCCAGAGATGAAACAAGTGGAAAGTGACAGATAAAAATGCTAGGACCACGCGGGGATCGAACCCGAACCTTTGGATTCAGAGTCCGGCTAGGCAGAAATATTACAAGACAGAAAAGTAGGGATATTGAAAAGGAAGGAAGCTTAGGGTTTACCGTCCCGTCGACAGCTTGGTGAATAGAGTTCGGAGTTTTGGGTAAGGATGGGGGAAGGAAATCGACCGTGCCCTTTGAAAGAACCATCCCGACATTTGCCTGGAGCGATTTAGGGAAATCACGGAAAACCTAAATCTGGATGGCCGGCGGTGGATTTGAACCATCATCCTCCCGAATGCGAGTCCAGTGCGTTACCACTGCGCCACCTCGCTCCGTTTAAAAGATGGTGTACTACGATCATACGACCGACCATTTGGTTCGTACGTCTGTTATACGATCTTATGAGACCCTAAGTACCGGGCGATCAAACAGTCAGGATAAATTTGTTAACTTAATAAATCATGGAATAATTTAGATAGGTAAAAATTGACACACATGCTTAGAATGACATGGGGTTTTATTAGAACAAAAAAAAAAAAAAAAAAAAAAAAAAAAAAAAAAAAAAAAAAAAGTTCGAAAAATGCTCGACAGATGGCGCTGGACAGCAAAACGTCAGGAGACGAACATGCATTGGGGGGGCGTTTTAACCGTTAGCCTGGCCGAGGGGACTGAGGCGCTCCAGTCACGGTCTGCACGGCCACTACGGTCGGGGGTTAGAATCTCCCTCGGGCATGGATATTTGTGCCGTCCTAGTTCGTAAGTAGTTGATAAGTAGTTTGTAAGTTTAGGGACTGATGACCCCGTAGTTGAGTCCCATAAGCTGTACAAACATTTGAACTTTTGAATAACCTTTAGCCCGTACGCCTGTCTTTTGGACCGGGGCGACCCCCTTCTGCCCTCTCCTCTTCTCTCTGAGTGCGTGTCAGCACTCTGCCCTCCAGAGTAGCCTCAAGGCAGTGGAAGAGGAAGTCGAAGTAAGTCTTTTCTTTGTCTTGCATCTGTCCGAAGTTCTGTAATTAACGAATTGCACTCTCCGCTCCCGGTCAAAAAGGCCAAATGTCTTTATTTTCTCCGGTCCAATGTACCCCACTTACCGTCAAGTTGTGTGTTTTTCCTTTCACAGTCAACTGCAAGTCTATAAAATTGGAAAAATCTACATATCAAGCGTGTGAGAAAACTATTGGGGGGGGGGTGTCTGCTGGGGAAGGGGGATACCGAATGGTGCACTACATGCATTTTAAGACAATTAGATGCAAAGAAAGGCCGAAAGAAACTGAAACAAACGGCGCCGCGGTCTTAAAGACGAAGTGTACGGTTTCTTTTTTTTTTTTTTTTTTTTTACGTTGTCTCTACATCGTATTCAATATAGAAACGTAGGAAGAAAAATTTCCATACCCTTCGAAAGTAACCGTGCGTTGGGTGATTTAGAGAAATTACGAAGAGAGGGGGATGGAGTAAATGAATGAGGGAGAGATAGTCGGGGATGGACAAAGAGTGTTGTGGTGGGGTGGGGTGGGGTGGGATGGGGGGGGGGAAGGAAGAGATGGGGCATGGTGGAAGGAGGAAAAGGAAGAGATGGGCAGAGGGGAGGAGATTGGGAGGAGACAGAGGACGGAGGAAATGAATGAAGGAGGGATAGTTGGGGATGGTCAAAGTGAGGAGGTGGGTGAGAGGAGAGGAAGAGATAAGGCATGTGGAAGGAGGAAAATGAAGAGGTGGACGAGGGGAGGAGATTGAGAGGAGACAGAGGAGGGAGAGGATGGAGGAAATGAACGAGGGAGGGATAGTTGGGGATGGACAAAGTGAGGTGGTGGGTGAGAGGGGAGGAAGAGATGGGGCATGTGGAAGGAAAAGGAAGAGGTGGGCATAGGGGAGGAGATTGGATGGAGACAGAGGAGGGAGAAGAGCCAGAACAGTGAGTACTAAGGGAGGTAGATTTTATGCCGAAAAGTGACGAAGGAGATGTGACGTAGTGTGCCCAGGCCGATGTTATCGGGCGACTTCTGGCGCCGGCGTCTGGCGATCTGGTGGCGGTGCGAAAGCGTGCGACGTCCGATGGCGAGGGCAAGGCGGCGAGGTGCGCGCAGCGCAGATAAGGGCAGCCAGCGTGCGCCAATGGCCGAGCAGCGAGCAGCGCGGCTGTGGGGGACCGCCGAGGGCAGTCGGCGGCTGGCGGCCGGCGCGCGCGGACGTGCACAGTGGCTGCTGGTGAGTGGGCGGCCTCGCTCCGGGTTCTTAACACTGTTGTTGTTGCTGTTGTTGTGGTCTTCAGTCCGCAGACTGGTTTGATGCAGCTCTCCACAATACCCTGTCCTGTGCAAGTCTCTCCATATGAGAATACCTTCGGCAAACCTACATCCCTATCACTACATCCTCCTTACTGTATTCGTCCCTGGGTCTCCCTCTACGATTTTTTCCTTCTAATGTTGACAATTCCGTGATGTCTCAGAATGTGCCCCTTCTCTTAGTCAGGATAAGTCAGAACTTTTCTCAAAAAAATGTTCAAATGTTTGCTGAACTTATTGGACTTAACTACGGGGTCATCAGTCCCTAAGCTTACAAACTACTTATGAACTGGAATGAAACTTCACTCTGCAGCGGAGTGTGCGCTGATATGAAACTTCCTGGCAGATTAAAATTGTGTGCCGGCACCGGGACTCGAACCTGGGACCTTTGCCTTTTAGCGGGCAAGTGCACTACCGACTGTGCTATCCCGACACGACTCACGATGCCGCCTCACAACTTTACTTCCGCCAGTACCTCGCCTCCTACTTTCCAAACTTCACAGAAGCTCTCTTGCAAACACGCAAGACTAGCACTCCTGGAAGAAAAGGCAAAGGCAAAAGTCCCAGGTTCGAGTCCCGGTTCCAGCACACAATTTTACTTATGAACTAGCTAAGTCTAAGGACGGCACAAATATCCATGCCCGAGGGGGCATTCGAACCCCCGACCGTAGTGGCCGTGCAGACCGTGACTAGAGCGCCTCACTCCCCTCGGCCACTGCGGCCGGCGAACTTTTCTCCCCAATTCGGTTAAGTAACTCCTCATTGCTCACGTGATCTACCCATCCAATTTTCATCATTCGTCTGTACCACCATATTTCAAAAGCTTCTACCATCTTTTTAGCTGAACTCCTTATCGTCCACGTTTCACTCCCATATAATGCCACCCTCCAGACAAATGCTTTCAGAAAGGACTTCCTAACATTTCAATTAATATTTCATGTTAACAAGTTTCGCTTCTTGAGAAACGCTTATCTCCCATAGCCATTTAGCATTTCATATCTTCTTTACTTCGGCCAACAGAAGTTATCTTGCTACCCAAATAACGAAATTCATCTAATACATTTATTGTCTCATTACCTAATCTAATTCCTTCAGCATCGCCTGGTTTTCTGACATTTCATTCCATTACCTTCGTTTTACTCTTTTTGATGTTCATCTTACATCTTCCTTTTAAGACACTGTCCAGTCCATTCAGTTGCCCTTCCAGATCTTTTTCAGACTATGACAATGTCATCGGCAAACCGCTATGTTTTTATTTCTTCTCCCTGCACCTTAATGCCCTCTCCGAATTTCTCCTTCCATTCCTTCACTGCCTGCTCAATGTACAGATTGAACAACATTGGGGAATGGCTACAATCATGTCTTACTCCCTTCCCAACCTCTGCGTGCCTTTCTTCCCCTTCGACTCTAATAACCACTGTCTGGTTTTTGTACAGGTTGAATATAACTCTTCGCTCCCTATATTTTACCCCTGCTACCTTCAGAATTTGGTTGAGTATATTCCAGTCGACAGTGTCAAAAGCTTTATCCAAATCTACAAACGCCAAAAACGTAGGTTTGCCCTTCCTTAGCCTATCTTGTAAGATAAGTCGTAATGTGAGTATTGCCTCCCGTGTTCCTACATTTCTCCTGAATCCGAACTCATCTTTTCTAAGGTCAGATTCCACACGTTTTTCCATACGTCTATAAATAATTGGTGTTAGTATTTTGCAACCATGACTTATTAAACTGATAGTGCTGTAATTTTCACACTTGTCTGCACTTGCTTTCTTTGAAATTGGAATTACGATATTCTTCTTGAAGTCGGAGGGTATTTCCGCTGTCTCATATATATTGCATACCAGGTTGAACAGTTTTTTTATGAGTGGCTCTCCCAACGAAATCAGCCGTTCAGACGGACTATCAGGAGCTAATGGACGTAGGGTTCACTCAGGAGCATTTCCTACAGCAGCAGAGGGAGTGTGAAGGATGAACGTCCTTTTTTTTTTTTTTTTTTTTTTTTTTTTTTTTTTTTTTTTTTTTTTGTGGCATCTTTGTTTTTCTGGGAATTATATTTTACAACTTCTAAAATACAAGTGGTGCAGCAATGTGTGTTAAAAACAACAGTGATGTCTTCAGGAAGCGCTATGTTCTTCACTGATCCAACAGCGCGACGGGCCACTTACATGTTTCTTGAGGGTCGATCGGAGCGCCTACGGATCGGATTACGGTGATGTCCGGGTGCGGTGGTAGAAGCGCTGGGCAACCTTCTGGTGACGTTGATGCACCTCTAGCTCGTCCGCAGCCTCGTGGAGATAACGGTGATGGAACTGCGGATGGACGTCATAGATTCGCCTGGGAGCTTTGTTCTGGAGTGTCTGAAGACTCTGGATATGTTAAGATTACCTGACATAGTGGGATTTGGAGGCGATCTGATCGTTTTATAGTTTTCAGAATGAAATACCATGATCGCAATTTATTCACTGACGACCGGTTTCGGTGAACTGTGTCACCTTCATCTGGTCACATACATACAACAAGCTGGTCATCTTGTTAAAAAAAATTGGGTATAACATAACAAGTGCAACATTTCACTTAGTCACTATATAAATAATACTAGCTTAAACTCGCGGCTCCGCTCGCTTGTTTGTTGATTATGATAGATAAGCTGTGTTTCAGTAGTGTACTATGAGACCTCGTTTTGAAGGATGAAATGAAATACAATACCTTCTTTAGAAACAAACATTTTAAGCAATATTATCAGGAAAGTGAGTAGTGTAGACAAATCACACGTAAAAATGCACTCGTTTCGGAGAATCCAATTATATTTCCTTATTTGTATGCTTATCCTTACAGAGAAATAGCTGAAGACATTGCAACAGGCATAGACCAAAGATATGGTAAAATAAAATAAAAATATTTGAAGAACTTAATTATTTACAATAAATGATTCACACATTATTCCTTATAGCCTGTGTTGCAATATTTCAACACGCATGGTGAGAATAATGTAATTTCATTTTAGGGCATTCTGTAGTATTGTTTGGAGCGTAAATGTAGAGATTTTTGGGTTGCCCGCCCTTAAGCAAGCGACGTATAATTGACCCTGAAAAACGTGAGCACTGTAAATGGATACCTGGGATTTTTTCAAGAGATTTATTAAAATAAATTTCTTTTTTACCGCTTTATTTATTTATTCTTATATTTCCTTATTCGTATGCTTATCCTTACAGAGAAAGATCTGAAGACATTGTAGCACGCATAGACCAAAGATATGGTCTGTGGCATCACGTTTCGCTGTATGTAACCTCCTTGCTATAGAGTCGCGCCGGCCTCGGTGGCCGAGGAGACTACGGCGCTTCAGTCACGGTCTGCACGGCCACTACGGTCGGGGGTTCGAATCCCCCCTCGGGCATGGATATTTGTACCGTCCTAGTTCGTTAGTAGTTCATAAGTTTACGGACTGATGACCCCGTAGTTAAGTCCCATAAACTATACAAACATTTGAACAATTTGATTTTTTTGTAGAGTCGCAAATGTCATCGCTGGCCTTCAGTCAGAATTTTTTTATAATTTGACGACTTTCAACAACCATATCTTCCACCCCCTTATATCTATCGTCATGGAACTGCTGTTGTGTACAACGGTAGACTTCGAACAACAATTACACAAAGACCATTCGTTTGCGTTCTGTACTTTTCGCTGCAGAGCGAAATATTAACACCCACACACACGTAGAATTTTATATACACCGATAACTTTCCATCCCAATACACTCCGACCCTTTTATCATTATCAAGCCTCAAGCAACAATGCAACCAATTGAACCATTTTCAAAGAGTAAATATAATTTTCAAAGAGTAATTATTGTTCCGCATTTCGCGTTATATTCTTCAAATTATTAAATATCTATCAGATCGCTATAAAACCGTGCCTAAAACCTTCCTCAGGTATAAATTAATAACTGTAGAAATATTTAGGTGTCTGCGACTTGTCGTTCGGACATGATAAGCGTTCACCGAACAGACATTCACATATAGATAAACAGCTATCCAATCGTCATAAAACCGTGCCTAAAGCCTTCCCCGAGTAGACATTAGTAACTGTACAAATTTTTAGCTCTTTCTGTCTTGTGGTTCAGACGTGATAAGCGTACACCGAACATACATTCACATTTATAGATACAGATAACAGTTAAAAACATGACAGCTTACAAAATACTCAACCTGTCAGGTTTTTAACTTGTATATTTTTTATATAGTGACTGAGTGCAATGTTGCACTTGTTATTTTATAGCCAATTTTTTTAACAAGATGACCAGCTTGTAATACGTATGTGACCAGATGATGGTGATACAATTCGCCGAAACCGGTCGTCAGTGAATAAATTACTAATGTGTGATTTTGGCATTTCATTTTGAAAACTGTATCTCTGGATATGTGTTCTTGCTGCAGAGCCCCCCACACACCTCGCAGGCATAGTCGAATAGAGGCCGAATGTAGAAAGATGAGGAGGCCTTTGGAAACAGATAGTGCCGAACCTTTGTTGATGAAAGGATATAGGACGCCGACTCTTTGTGAAATCTTCGCTTGATGTCTTCAATATGTTGTTTGCATGTGAGACGCTTATCCAAGACTAGCTGAACCGCCGCGGTGGAGTAGCCGAGCGGTCTAAAGCGCCTCGCTGCGGAGCGCGCGGTTGCTCGCCGTGGAGGTTCGAGTCCTCCCTGGGGCATGGGTGTGTTGTTGTCCTTAGGTTAGTTTACCTAGGTTTAAGTAGTTTGTAAGCTACGGACTGATGACCACGCAGTTTGGTCCGATAGATTTACAGAGAGTTGAACTAGCTGAACCCCCGCTGCTTCGCATGCGTAGGCTGGTTGGTCTGCACCAGTTGTTTCCTGTTAATCCTGATGAAGAATCCATATCTTAAGTTTCGTAGTTATAGCTAGAAATTTGAGTTAACAGCACCATAATTTTTAAAATCAATTTTTGCATGTCGTATTTCACCCCCTTATTGGTCGAATTTCCAAAAATACCGAAACACGTGTCTTTTAAATTTGAACCTCGAATCCAAATCCGAAAATTTGTAATTCTAACTTTAAAATTGCCTAAATAGCAACAGATTTTCGAAAAACACCTCCTCTCCAATTTAGCCCCTCGATGGTTGAATTTCCAAAAATACCGAAACACTTATTTTTTTAAAATCATAACGAACAATACAAATACCAATTTTTGTAGCTATAGCTTCAAAATTGTCTTGACAACAATGTGTTTTCGAAAAGAATTTTTTATCCCGTCTTTTACCCCCTTATATGTTGAATTTCCAAAAATACCGAAACACGTGTCTTTTTAATCATGATCAAAGTCCATATCCTAAGTTTCTTAGTTATTGTTTGAAATTTGAGTTGACAGCACTACAATTTTGAAAATCAATTTTTGCATCTCGTATTTCACCCCCTTATTGGTCGAATTTCCAAAAATACTGAAATACATGTCTTTTTAATCATGATCAAGAGTCCATATCCTAAGTTACTTAGTTATAGCTTGAAATTTGAGTTAACAACACCATAATTTTGAAAATCAATTTTTGCATCTCGTATTTCACCCCCTTATTGGTCGAATTTCCAAAAAATTTCTGAAAAGATCCGTCATCGTCTAACCGGTGGATTCTGTTTTGTAGAAGTGACAGTGTCGACATTAAAAATTCTACATCTGTTGCATGGATTTTAAAGAAGATAATTCATAAAGAAGATAATTCATAAAGAATTATCACTACTAAAAGATAGAAATCTGCGTTTAATAACTGAAAACAACACTCTCCACACAAGAAACTTAATACTGTTTCATGCATTAAGGAGAGAGAGGAAACAATCCAAAAATATTCTGTATCGACAAAATGCTACATAGCGAGTAAAGACATTTTCAAAAAGTCTTTAAATGTCTCGATAAACCGAAGAATAGTATAAAACTGGAAACGGGAAGATACAAGCAAAGCCTTTGTAACCCTGTATACTATTGTCGATTCTGATGTACAAAATACTATACTGAACAGAGAGTTCTTGAACTTGTTGCATTTCGAATACTATTGACTTGAAGGATCAGTTATCTAGCAGCGTAGTTTTAATTAGAGGGATTTGTGTGTCACGGGGAGCAGTAATCTATGTTTTATTTCTGGATTACAAGAAACACAGTGTACGGGATTCAACGCCGTTTTAAGTAGTAGTATTGAATTCTTGTGCAGGTATGGTTCTGCCGAACAAATAACCCATTGTATTGTTTAACTTTTTTGAAAGGGCGACTGATTTACGCGGAATAGTAATACACACGAACGCGAGAAAATGTCTCGCGTTGCTGACAGTGACGTCATACGGAAGCGCCCGATCGCTACCGAACAGATTGGTCCAACCTTCTATGTACTAGTATCCTTGCTTTTGCCCATACGCGTATAATAAACAGAGGGAACCTAAGGAAGGTGTCGTTACGTGGATGCGCTTACGCCGAAAATAGAATCATTGCAAGGAAAAGCTGTTTTCGAATAACGGAGACGTTCTGAGCGTAAAGAACACCTGTGAGGACCACCTGACAATGCGACCTTTACTAGTTGTAAACATAAAAAGAGTAGCTTAATGGTGAAAGTAGCTAGTCCCTGTTCGATTCACTAGAATTTAATCAATATGCAATGAAATTTGGCCGGCCGCGGTGGCCGAGGGGACTGAGGCGCTCCAGTCACGGTCTGCACGGCTACTACGGTCGGGGCTTCGAATCCCCCCTCGGGCATGGATATTTGTGCCGTCCTTAGGATTAGCTAGTTCATAAGTAGTTTGTAAGTTTAGGGACTGATGATCCCGTAGTTAAGTCCCATAAGCTGTACAAACATTTGAACATTTGAAATTTGATCCAACGAAACGAAAACATTAAACATCATTTAAATGACCCTGCTGCAGTCAGAATTTATATCTACCACTTTTCAGTTTGGAATGTCCTATTAAGTTAAAGTTGACACGTTAAGAGAATTTTTTCTGTCTTCCAATATATGGGTATACTATTAAAGAATTTGAATTCTCAAATTATTTCCTGTAACTTAAGAACCGCAACTAGCATCTAAAAATGCCATTTTTTGATCAACTGGTAAGGTACACTTTAGGTTGAAGAAAATCTGAACCTTTGAATTGCACTTAAAATAGACACCCTAAAACATATATGCTGCTAATATTGACAATTTTGGCCACTGTAGTATTGAAATAATTCCCATATCTCGAAAATTAGAGAAATAACTTTACAGTAGATGTAGATCTCATTAAGTACATGTAAATATAGTCCTTAAAACTAAAAATTTGTTACCAAATTGTGGATTATCTTTTAACAGGCTAGTAAAATCTATTGAAACTAGGCAAGGAGCTTACTATTCAAAAATAATTGCTACGAAATAATATCATAAACAGATATATTAGACGTACTTTTCTTATAAATCAGAAACATTTTGAAAACGTGTTTGATGATTTCGTCTGCAATATCACTTATTTGATAGGGTGCTTTGTTTTGCAGCACCAAGGACATCTACTTCTGTTTTACGTTTGAGCAGTTCTCATTTCGAAATGCAGAATATTTACTTCGTCTTCTTTGGTGAAAGCATTTCGGAAAACTGCATTTAGTGACTCCGCTTTAGTGGGACTGTTATTATTAACGTTAAAATCATTACCCCACTGTAAAGGCTTTAACTGAGTATTTCCGTTGGTGTAGATAACACAGGACCAGAATCTCATAGGATTTTACGCCACATTTCTACAAAGAGTTTCTTTGTGAAAACTATTAAATGAATCTCGCCAAGTCCACACTAAATTCCGAGTTTTAGTAAATCTTCGCCAATCAAATGTTCCAGTAATTAAAACCATTTTTTGTGAGAATTGCACTATTTAGAAGTTGGTAACTACTGTCGCACTTGTTCGTCCATTTTCAAACCATATGCCTTATTCCAACCGTAACATACACTGCATGAAGCAAATGACATAAAATCTGCACGTTGTCTACTGTTAAAACATGATTACATTGAAATTTAAAATAGGTTAAAATAGACGTTGCGTTCACGGGCATCCAACGCAATCATTAAGTGTGGAACGAAGCTACCAAACAGACGCAGAAGAACTAATTGCTTACCGACATAGACGACGGCATTGCTTTCGTTTCCCAAAAGTTATAAATATTTCGATTTTGGGGCATTGAAAAGAAGCTGTACATTTCGGCAAGGTGTCGAAGAACAATGTCTGTTCCATTTTACCTGTAACCCTTTACTCCATTTATCTGGTCTGTCCAAGAGCGTCGTGGTCTCCCCTTCTTACGTCTGCCGGGTGGTTTCCATTCATAAACCTTCTTTGGCCACCGATGATCTGGCATTCTCATCATATGTCCGTACCATTTCAGTGATTTTTCTTTCAATTCTATCACTGTATCATTTGCCTTCATTCTAGCTTACTTCATCATTAGTTTTACTTTCGATTCTTGATATTATGACACTCCTACGCAAATAGTCCAGTTCCACAGCTATTAGTCTTCTTTTGAGATCCGCATCTAATATCCATAGTTCTGATCGATAGCACGGCACTCATTCAACCATTATCTTACCTGTTGTTGTGGTCTTCAGTCCAGAGACTGGTTTGATGCAGCTCTCCACAATACCCTATCCTGAGCAAGCCTTTTCATCTCCTCATAAGAACGACAACCCACATCCCCTTGAATCTGCTTACTATACGCGTCTCTTGGTCTCCCTCTGCGATTTTTACCCCACACACTTCGCTCCAACGCTAAATTCACAATTCCTTGATGTCTAAGAATGTGTCCTACCAATCTATCCCTTCTTTTAGTCAAGGTATGCCAGAAATTTCTTTTCTCCCCAATTCGGTTCAGTACCTCCTCATTAGTTACGCGATCCACCCACCTAATCTTCAGCATTCTTCTGTAGCACCACATTTCAACAGCCTCTATCCTCTTTCTGTCCACACTGCTTATCGTCCATGTTTCACTCCCATACAAGGCAACACTCCATACAAATGCCTTCAGAAAGGACTTCCTTAGGCTTAAATCAATATTCGATGTTAACAAATTTCTCTTTTTCAAAAACGCCTTTCTACCCATTGCCATTCTGCATTTTATATCATCTGTACTGCGACCATCATTTGTTATTTTACTGCCCAAGTAACAAAACTCATCTACCTCCTTTATTGTTTCGTTACCTAATCTAATTCCTTCAGCATCACCTGATTTTCTTACACTGCACCCATTACCCTTGTTTTACTCTTGTTAATGTTCATCTTATATGCACCTTTCAGCACACTGTCCATTCCGTTCAATTGCTCTTCCAGGTCCTTTGCTGTATCTGACAGAATTACTATGTCGTCGGCAAAACGCAATGTTTTTAATTCTTCACCCTGAACTTTAATTCCTTCTCCAAATTTCTCCATGCTTTCCTTTATAGCTTGCTCAATGTACAAATTGAACAACATTGGGGAAAGGCTACAACCCTGTCTTACTCCCTTTCCAACCACTGCATTCCTTTCATGCCCTTCAACTCTGACAACCGCTGTCTGGTTTTTGTACAAGTTGTAAATAACCTTACGTTCCCTATATTTTACTCCTGCTTGCTTCAGAACTTTAAAGAGTTTATTCCAATCAACATTGTCAAAAGCCTTCTCCAAATCTACAAAAGCTAGAAATGTTGGTTTGCCTTTTCTTAATCTATCTTCTAGGATAAGCCGTAAAGTGAGTATTGCCTCCCGTGTTCCTACATTTCTCCTGAACCCAAACTGATCTTCCCCGAGGTCGGCTTCTACCAGCTTTTCCATCCTTCTGTATATAATTCGTGTTAATATTTTGCAACCATGACTTATTAAACTGATGGTTCTGCAGTTTTCACACCTGTCTGCACCCGCTTTCTTTGGAATGGGGATTATAACATTTTTCTTAAAGTCTGAGGGTACTTCACCTGTCTCATACATCTTACATACAATGTGAAACAATTTTGTCATGGCTGGTTCTCCCAGAGACTTCAGTAGCTCTGACGGGATATCATCTACTCCAGGGGCCTTGTTTCGACTTAGATCATTCAGTGCTCTGTCAAATTCATCTCTCAGTATAGTATTTCATCATCATCTACATCCTCTTCCATTCCTACAATAGTGTCTCGAAGTTCATTTACTTTGTAGAGCCCCTCTATATACTCTTTCCACCTTTCAGCTTTCCCTTCTTTGCTGAGAACTGGTTTTCCATCAGTGTTCTTGATATTCATAGAGCTGTTTTTCTTATCGCCAAATGTTTCTTTTATTTTCCTGTAGGCTGTATCTATTTTTCCCCTATTTATACATTCTTCTACATCCTTGCATTTGCCTTCTAGCCATTCCTGCTTAGCCATTTTGCACTTCCTGTCAATCTCATTTCTTAGTCGTCTGTACTCCATTTTGCCTGTTTCATTTACTGCATTTTTATACTTTCTCCTTTCATCGATTAAATTTAGTATCTCCTGTGATATCCAAGGATTCTTTGTAGGTCTTGCCTTCCTACCTATTTTGTCCTCTGCTGCCTTCACTATTTCATCTCTCAATTTTACCCATTCCTCCTCTACTGTTTTATTTTCCCCTGTTTCTGTCAATTGTTGCCTGAAGCTCCCTCTGAAATTCTTAAGAACTTCAGGTTAGTTCAATTTATCTAGGTCCCATCTCCTTATTTTCCTACCTTTCTGTAGTTTCTTCAGTTTCAGCCTACAGTTCATAACCAACAAGTTATGGTCAGAGTCTATGTCCTACACTTCAAAACCTGGTTCCGAAATCTATGTCTTACCATTATAAAATCTATCTGGTACCTCCCGGTGTCTCCTGGTCTCTTCCACGTATACAACCTTCTTTTGTGATTCTTAAACCAGGTGTTTGTTATAACTAAATTATGTTCCGTGCAAAATTCTACCAGGCGCTTTCATTCCTTTTGCCCAGACCATATTCACCCACTATCTTCCCTTCCCTTCCTTGTCCTACTACCGAATTCCAGTCTACCATAACAATTAAGTTTTCCTCTCCCTTAATTGTCTGAATAATTTCGTTTAGCTCCTCATATATTTCTTCGATCTCCTCATCATCGGCAGAGCTATTGGCATATAAACCTGTACTACTGTTGTCGGTGTTGGCTTCGTATCTATCTTGACAATGATAATGCGATCGCTGTGCTGGTCATAGTAGTTTACCCGCATTCCTATTTTCTTATTCATTATCAATCCTACTCCTGTGATACCCCCAACTGATTTTGTATTTATAATCCTGTACTCACCTGACCAGAAATCTTGTTCATCCTGCCACCGAACTTCACTAATCCCCACTATATCTAACTTCAACCTATCCATTCCCCTTTTAAATTTTCTAATTTTCCTACTCGATTAAGGGATCTAACATTCCACGCTCCGACCCGTAGAATGCCAGTATTGTCTTTCCTGATGATCACATCCTCCTGAGTAGTCCCCGCCCAGAGATCCGAATGGGGGACTATTTTACCTCCGGAATATTTTACCCGAGAGGATGCCATCATCATATGTTCATACAGTAGAGCTGCATGTCCTCGGGAAAAATAACGGCTGTCGTTTCCCCTTGCTTTCAGCCGTTCGCAGTAGCTGTGTGGCAAAGCCACATTAGCTGATGTTACAAGGCCAGCTCAGTCAATCATCCAGACTGTTGCCCCTGTAACTACTGAAAAGGCTGCTGCCCCTCTTCAGGAACCACACGTTTGTCTGGCCTCTCCACAGATACCCCTCCGCTGTGGTTGCACCTACGGTACGGCTATCTGTATCGTTGAGGCACGCAAGCCACCCCACCTCGGCAATGTCTGTGGTTCATGGGAGTGGTATCTTACCTACTCTTTTCTTATTGTTGTTGGAACTATTCTTATCCCACCAAAAGGAATTCATACACCCTAACCCCTTTTTGGTTTGCTTTATCCTGTATTTTACTTCTGTGTGGCCCAATCCATTTTATCAATATGTGCCCCAAGATATTTAAATTTCTCTACCCGTCTCATAACTCCTTCGCCATTGATATTTACTTCAAATTTAGCATCACTATTCACCATCAGATACTCTGTTTCTGTTAGACTCATTTGTAGCCCCCAGTTGTTGTATTCGTGATGTAATCGTCGTATCATGACCTCAAGGTCATAATGATCTTGTACTGTAATGGCTGGAACGTCAGAAATCGCAATGAAAATATCTGTACATCGTTGACAGTGATTCCCAATCCTCCTCAGCTGCTCTTCCAATTTCGGAGAGCCACTTCTACACATAAATTGAAAACGATGGGTGACATACTGCAACGTTGTCGCAAACCTTTAGTGTCATAGATAGGTTCTGATAACTTTGTATCTCGTTTAATCTGTACCACATGTCATCAGTAACTGTACAAATTTTAGCTCTTTATGTCTTGTGGTTCAGACGTGATAAACGTACACCGGACAGACATTCACATGTATAGATATATATTACTGGAAAATGGGAGTAGTTAGGGACCTGCAACAAAGTTTGCATATAATTTGGGACGTTTCTGAATCGTTTTGTAACTGACCATTCCCTCCTACCACAAACTGATTAAGGGAAAAGAAGTCTACCGCTCACAACAGTTTCGCTGTAGATGTCGTAAAACTGTTGCATCAGGCATGTACTTGTATCAAATAGAGTTAGCATTACAAATTTGCATGTTACTATTTATTTTTTTGTCTGTAAGACTCCCATCATTCTGTTGCACCCAAAATTAAGCAAGCTGTTTTCGTAATCTCTATCTATATAAAAGCGAAAGAACACTCACTCACTCACTGACTAAATACGAAATCTCGAAACTACTTCACCTGTGAAGCTAAAATTTGGCAGGAATGTAGTTTCCAGGTAGAAAACGTCAGCTAAGTAAGTATTTTGTGGTAGGTGCATGGCGCAGCATACTTCTCCGACTCACTAAATCTAGAGTTTCATTCCGATCTTCACGAAATTTCGCACGCTTGACCTTTAAACCAAGAGAAAGATCAATGGGTATATATATATTTATATGGTAAATGACAGAGGCTACTTTGCAGAAAACTTTGCTGGGAGAGGGAAAGGTGGAAAGGAACAGAGAGATGGGAGAGAAAGAGGTGGATACAGAGAGAGGGGGGAGGGGATGTGGACTACGAGAATGTAAAATAAATAAACACCCGGAGAACGCCGGGTTTACAGCTAATATTTCATAAAATAATTATTGTATCAATGAAATAGCGTAAGTTACATTTTTTAAAAGGTTTCAGCATTTGTTGACGACGGTAGTATTCCATTGTTAAGTTTGTGAAGAGTTACGACGCTGTTTTTGGAGTCATCTACATAGCTACTAATGGCTTTCCAAGCAGTTGACCTATTCAACTATCGTTTTATGTGTCGACAAAGTGCTCAGCTCGTTTACATACACATAAACATATTTTTTGATAAACAAAATCCGACGATACACGTGGAATTAGTTATCCCAAAATGTTTCGTATAACTGAATATATATTTGTCACAGCGGGATTCGAACCATCAACCCCAGGGTGGTGAAACAATCTCGCTACCACCTGAGCTACACCAGTAGGTATTGCTACTGTTTTACTTATTAGTACTTACGTGTACTTTACAAAACTTCAAAGTCGCTTTTTTCGAGAATTTTTGAGAGTTGCGTTGAATGGCTTTGGGTGATTGTTATTTTAGCTCTTCACGAACCATAAATGTTAAAATGTTTGTAGAGCTTATGGGACTTAACTACGGGGTCATCATTCCCTAAACCTACAAACTACTTATGAACCAGCTTATATTAAAAGCCCGAGGGGGTATTCGAACCCCCGACCACAGTGACCGTGCAGACCGTGACTTGCACGCCGCAGACCACTCGGCCACTATATATATATATATAAATTCTAAAATCGAATACCCATGTGGATCTGCATCTACATCTACATGGGATACTCTGCAAATCACATTTAAGTGCCTGGCAGAGGGTTCATTGAAACACCTGAATCTCTCTCCGTTAGAGATCTGATTTCTCGTATTTTATTCTGATGATAATTTATGCCTATGTAAGTGAGAATCAAAAAGATATTTCCGCATTCAGAGAAGAATGTTGCCGATTGGATTTTTGTAAGTAGCCCACGCCGCAGCGATAAGCGCCGTTTTTGTAATGATTCCCATCCCAGATCCTGTATCATTTCCGTAACGCTGTATCGTGACATTACAAAACGAGCTGCCCTTCTTTAGACTCTTTCGATGTCCTCCGTCAAACCCACCTGATAAGGATCCCACACTGGGCAGCAATACTCCAAAAAAGGACGGACGAGCGTAGTGTATGCAGTTTCTTTTGTAGTTCTGTTGCATCTTTTAAGGGTCCTGCCAATAAAACGCAGTCTCTGGTTCGCCTTTCCCACGATATTATCTACGTGTTCTTTCCAGTTTAGGTCTGAAGTAATAGTAATTCCTAGGTATTTTGAGGAGTTTACGGCCTTCACGTGTGATTGATTTATCTTCTAAACAAAGTCTATCGGATTTCTTTTCGTACTCATGTGTACGACTTCACACTTCTCATTATTTAGAGTCAATTGCCAATTTTTACCCTCCTTATAAGATCGCGGCGAGCATAGTATTAGGTGCAGTATGTAAAATAATTGGCAGTCAGCATATTAAACCTTCACAGCCGGGAACTACGCAATTGCCACTGTGGATTGCTTACACATACGGAACTCTGCGTGCCTAGCGTAAAGCAAAATATCGAATCCTGTCGTTTTTCTTCGGCTGAAGTGCCTCGACGCTTTCCATTGAAAGAATAGCAGGCCCCTTAAGACGGTCCTACACCATGGTAGATCTTAAGAAAACCGTAGTAAGTTTTAATTTCAAAAAATTCTTCAGACGTCACGGTGACAGGTATCTTCAGCAAAATGTGATACGCTTTGGTGGTATGGCATATGATTCCTTGAGTTGTCCGAAGTACTTAAGTGCATCTAACGCCATATTCCCTATAGGAGGAATCGTTTTCCTTCTGAGATCAGACGTGACTACATCCACCAGTTCCCCATCTTGCAGATGATTCGCTGATTTCTGACAACACATTTCAATCTCATTTTGCATTTTGCGAAGTTTGATCGGGTGAATGAGAAATCCAAAGCATTTGGAATAATTACTCAGCTCTTTCAACTTTGACTTCATGTCACTCAAAGCTTCATCGAAGATCGCCAAGAAGTATTCTATTTTAAATTTTTCTTATGCTTTGCACTGCTTTTGGCTCTCATCGGCAATGTCTGGATCTTTTGCGCTTCTTTTGGCGACGAGTTGAAAATTTTGCATCCCATCCCAAATCTGCCATCAGTTCTTTTGCAGTTGACATAGTGGATGTGAACCCTGTCTCCCTGTAGCTTTTGAGGAAGTCATTCAATCCACTTAATTCTTGTAGGGCGACATCTAACTGCATATCTTGAGCTTGAAGAGTTTTGCTGACCTCATTGACGGCATGCAAGCAGTCGTGCCATATAATTAGAGCCAAAATGAATTCGAAAGAATAGAGGGAATGACAGTGCTTCATATCGGACAGATGAATCCTTTGTTGTTTCCGTAAGAAGGACCTGTACCAAAAGATTGAAAAGTTGCACAGGTCACGCCAACATTAAAGAAAGGCAATAGGAGTAGCCCACTAAAATACAGGCCTATTTCATTGCCGTCAATTTGCAGTAGGGTTTTGCAATATATCCTGTATTCACATATTATAAATCTATGATCTATTGACCCAAGGTCAACACGGATTTAGAAAATATCGTTCAAGCGAAACACAACTAGCCATTTACTCACACGAAGTGATGGGTGCTATCGATAAAGGTTCGCAAATCGATTCCGTATTTCTTAATTTAGAGAAGGCTTTTGACACCGTACTTCACAAACGGCTTTTAATCAAATTGCCACAAATTTGCGACTGGATAGGTGATTTCCTGTCAGAGAGGATACAGTTTGTACTAATCAATGGTAAGGCATTGGCTAAAACAGAGGTGATATCGGGCGTTCCACAGAGTAGTGTTATTGGTCCTCTGCTGTTCCTTATCTACAAAGACAGTTTGGGAGAAAATGTAAGTAGCTCTCTTAGGTTGTTTGCAGATGATGCCGTCATTTACCGTGTATTAAAATCATCTGAAAATCAAAACTAACTGCAGAACGATCAAAATAAGATATCACTATGGTGTAAAAATTCGCAATTGACTCTAAATAATGAGTAGCGTTAAGTCGTTCACTTGAGTACGTTAAAAATTGTTTACAAGATAAATCAATAAAAAGTGAAGGCCGTAAACTCTACAAAATACCTGACAATTACAATTACTTCAGATTTAAACTGGAAAGAACACGTAGATAATGTCGTGGGAAAGGCGAACCAAAGACTGCGTTGTATTGGCAGAACCCTTAAAAGATGCAACAGTACTACTAACGAAACTGCATACACAACCCTTGTCCATCCTCATTTGGAGTATTGCGGCCCAGTGTGGGATCCTTATCAGGTGGGTTTGACGGAGGACATCGAAAGAGTCCAAAGAAGGGCAGCTCGTTTCGTATTGTCACGATACAGGGGAGACAGCGTCACAGTAATGATACAGTATCTGGGATGGGAATCATTACAACAACGGTGCTTATCGCTGCGGCGTGGGATACTTACGAAACTCCAATCGCCAACATTCTTCTCCGAATGCAAAAATATAGTGTTGACTGCCACTTACATAGGTAGAAATGATCATCAGAATAAAATACGATTAATCAGAGCTCGAAGGAAAGATTCAGGTGTTTTTTTCTTCCCGCGTTCCATTCGAGAATGGAATGGGAGATAAATAGTATAAAGGTGGTTCGATGAACCCTCTGCCAGACACTTAAATGTGATTTGCAGAGTATCCCATGTAGATGTAGAGTGCTTCACAAATTTTCCTCTTCTGGTATGTGACAGGTTTGACGCTCTCGAGACGAGATTCCCCTCTAACATCAGTATAGCTCTTTGAGGTTAGCTCAGAACATATCTCAGTGGGAATATTCCATCTTTCTGTAGATGTCGAAAATATTGTACAATTGCTGTATTGCGCACTGCATTTGGCCATGTCTCTAAGGATCAAGTACAAGCTGTGAATTACAAAATATGTAAACATTGCCCTCTTGTTGATCTGCAAAGCTCGACCCTGTACTCCTGCAGATTTTTCCTTTCATTTTGGCTCCGTTATCATATCAGTGACCTCGACAATCCATGATGTTTAAATTGTTTTCTTTCAGCACTTCTGTTAAACACGTTGTCCGTCCTTCTGCAGTTTTATCTCTCACTACTAAAAATTGAATGATTTTTTTTTCGACTTGGCTGTAACTGGAACTCCCGACAGCTTGATGTGTCGAATAATTCACGAGTAGTACTACATTCACGATTAGTCCAGAGACAAACTTGCTTAGCACCTCACAGCAACTAAAAATTCGTTTGCACTATTTGTCTGCATTCATTAAATTTTACTTGTTTTGTCTAGCACTACTCTTGCAGGCAAAGACTGTTCCACTCTCGGATCAAAAAAGCGCATACAATTGATTACAGGCAAAAGTTAGTAGAGATTCGTGCGTTTATAAAAAGATCGATGCGCGAAGCATACAATAATTACCACAGCCATAACTTAGCAAAAGATCTTTCCGAGAACCTGAAAAATTTCTGGTTCTACGTAAAATCGATAAGCGGGTCAAAGCCCACAGTCCAGTCACTCGTTGATCATTCCGGGGCAGTAATAAAGGAAAGCTGAAGTTCTAAATTTAACCTTTAACAATTCTTTCACGCAGGAGGACCGCACAAATGTACCATCATTTGATCAACGTACTAATTCCGAAATGGAGGACATAGTCATAGGTATTTCCGGTGTGGAGAATCAGTTGAGCAAACATAATACGAAAAACTCTCCTAGTCCGGATGAAATAATAGTTCGGTTTTACAAAGAGTATTCTGCGGAATTGGCCCCCTACATAGCTTGCATTTATCGCGAATCTTTAATTCAGCGCAAAGTTCCTAGTGATTGGAAAAGTAATTTAAGATAAGTAATTTAAGTAGAAATAAAGCGTAGTTTAACACTATAAGTAGCTAAAAACATTTATTACAGTGCTCTTAAAGCTTACCATTAAAGGTTTTTCTTTTACTCACGTATTTATCCAGTAATCACGAAAAGTACGGTTTGTTTACATACGTCCTTGTTAGGCCTAAATTCCGAGTGTTCATATTTAGCGTTTCTCCGTAATTTTAAGTGCATTTAACACAGTTAACTAACTAAATACGTTTATTAGTGTCGTCTTCAAGCTCACCATTAAAAGTTCTTTTCTTTTTTCGCGCATTGGCTCATTAATCGCGAAAAGTTGTTTTGTGTACATTCATAGGCCAAATTCGCGAGTGTGAAAATTTAGTGTTATACCGCAATTTTAAGTGCATTTACTAACAGCTTACACGTATTTTAGTGTCCTAAGCAAATCTAGTAACCCTTGTATTATTATTTAATATATATTGTCAATATCACGTAGTAACAATCATGAATGCAATGTGTTTGAGCTGCAGTAGGTTTGTTCGTTTTGGGTTTCGATGCAGCTGTTGTAACAAGTGGTTTCATTGGGGGGGATGTAGCGGTGTGGGAAAGAGGGAAGCAAATGAGTCTCTTCCTTTGTTTTGCAAAGTGTGTTCAAGGGACAGAAAAATAGCTGAACAGGAAGGGAAGATTAGGGCCCTTCAGGCTGAACTGGATAGTGCTAGCGAGGAACTTACGAGGTTAAGGGGGGAGAAGGGTGAGCATGGGTGGGAAGTGGTAGCAGGGAACAGGGGCCACAGAGAGAGTATAGTTCCTGACAGCTTCACAATTGGCACAACCAATAGATTTGCCTTGCTACCACAGTCAAGTGAGGAAGAGGCTCCTGTAGAAGTAGGTGCAGTTAGGAAGCAACAGACTTTCACAAGGAAACCAACGGTTTCAAAAAAAGTAGATAGTAGGAGGAAAGTTCTGTTGTTAGGAAGTAGTCATGGAAGAGGTGTGGGCCAGATTTTACAGGAAAAACTAGGTGACAGGTACCAGGTCACAAACATTTTCAAGCCCAGTGCAGGTCTAAGCCAGGTGGTAGAGGATATAGGTTCCTTGTGTAAGGGTTTCACAAAACAGGATCATGTTGTTATAGTGGGTGGGGTGGGAAACAGCATTGATAGGGATCAGGGCTACAATATTGAGTGTGACCTGGTTAAAATAGCTTCTGCAACGACTCAGACAAATGTTGGACTGTTGCCTGCTTTCATGCGGTACGATCAACCCCAATTGAACCGCTCCGTCAGGAGAGTCAATATGGAGATTGATCAACTGCTTAGGGCGGACACTCTGTCGGACATCGGTTTGGTTCCTGTGGATGCTATTGATAGGTGGGATTTCACTAGACATGGCCTACATCTCAATAGGAAAGGGAAGGGGAAACTAGCTGGGTTGATAGCAAAGTCATTAAGGGGGGACACTGCAATTCATGAAGGTACTTCTTTTTTAGGCTAAGATCAGTGTCCAGTGAGAAGCTCAGGCAGGCAGGTGCTAAAAATGTTGAAAAATCAAATATTTCTCAGAGAAGTAAAGTAAAAAATAATGTTAGCATTTTTCACCAGAATATTGGGGGACTAAAGAATAAAATAGATGAGCTTTTAGTTTGTTTAGATGCTATAGAAACTGATAATGTAATAGATATACTATGCCTGTCTGAGCATCACACTGTCACCGGTATGGAAAATGTGAATGTCAGTGGATATAAATTAGTCTCAAATGTAAGTAGAGATAATAAGATAAGAGGAGGAGTTGCCATATATGCCAAAAGCTATCACAGTGTAAAAAATTTAGAAACAAAAAAGTTTTGTGTAGAGCAGCATATTGAAGCATGTGCCTGCCAGCTTAAACTTAATGATGATTATCTTATAATTGTAACAGTATATAGGTCCCCTTCAGGGAACTTTCAGTTATTTCTGGAAAACTTGGATGCCTTGTTGTGCTATCTGTCAGATAGGGGGAAGCAAATTATTATTTGTGGTGATTTCAATGTAGATTCACTGAAAGAGTGTAATAGGAAGAAAGACCTGGAAGTCTTACTTGGCTCATTCAATCTGACATCCGTTATTGATTTTCCTACTCGGGTAGTAAAGGACAGCAGTACATTGATAGATAACTTTTTTATAGACCAAGATAAGTTTAACAACATAAATGCTTGTCCCATTGAGAATGGTCTATCGGATCATGGTGCACAGCTAGTAACAGTATATGAAATAGCTCCGTTCAGTAATTCGAAACTGTCCACCAGAATAGTGCGCTCGATTAATGACTTAACAACTAAAAATTTCAAAGAAAGTCTACAGCAGTTAGACTGGGATGAGGTTTACAAGGAACCTGATGTTAATTTAAAATACAATTTATTTCACGATACATTTGTAAGGGTATTTGATAACTGTTTCCCCAAGAAATTAGTAAAATTTAATTCTAAGAAACCATGCAAAAAACCATGGCTTACTAAAGGTATAAAAATATCGTGTAACCGAAAAAGGGAACTATATCTGTCCGCAAGAAAGAGTAATAACCCAGAAACAATAAAATATTATAAAAGCTACTGTGCTACATTAAGAAAAGTTATTAAAAAATCAAGAAGCATGTGCATCATGTCTGAGATTAGCTCCTCTGATAATAAAATTAAAACAATTTGGAATATTATTAAAAGGGAGACAGGGCAACCAAGAGCAGAGGAAGAGGGTATTACCATCAAAACAAATGAAAACTTTATCAACAAAAAGTCAGAAGTTGAAAACATTTTTAATGATTACTTTTTAAATGTTGTGGAGAAAATAGGATCTAAATGTTCATTAGAAGGAGCAAGGCAATTAATGGAAGAGGCCATACCCACACAATTTGATACAATTGAAATTCCACCCACCTCACCTTCAGAAATTAGGAAAATAATAAACTCTCTCAAGAGTAAACGGTCATATGGAATTGATGGCATTTCCAGCAGGGTATTAAAAACTTGTTCCCAGGAGATAAGTAGGATTCTCAGTCATATTTGTAATAGCTCATTAAAGCAGGGTATTTTCCCAGATAGACTGAAATATGCTATAGTTAAACCTTTGCATAAAAAAGGGGATACATACGATGTCAACAACTACCGGCCCATCTCACTTCTGACAGCTTTATCAAAGATTTTTGAAAAAGTTATGTATTCTCGAATTGCTTCACATATTAGTATAAATAATGTTCTAACAAAATGTCAGTTTGGTTTTCAAAAAAGCTTTTCAACTGAAAATGCTATATACACTTTCACTGATGAAATATTAAATGCTTTGAATAACCGGACATCACCAGTAGGGATTTTTTGTGATCTTTCAAAGGCGTTTGATTGTGTAAATCATGGGATTCTTCTAGATAAGCTTAAGTATTGTGGTATGAGTGGGACAGTGCACAAATGGTTTAAATCATACTTAACTGGAAGAGTGCAGAAAGTTGAAATAAGCAGTTCACATGATGTAGATGACACAATTAATTCTTCTAACTGGGGAGTTATTAAAAATGGGGTCCCACAAGGTTCGGTCTTGGGTCCTTTGCTGTTCTTAATATATATTAATGACTTGCCATTCTACATACATGAAGATGCTAAGCTAGTACTTTTTGCTGATGATACAAGTATAGCTATCACACCTGACAAACAGGAATTAACTGATGAAATTGTAAATGATATCTTCCAGAAAGTCATTAAGTGGTTCTCTACAAATGGACTCTCATTAAACTTTGATAAAACCCAGTATATACAGTTTCATACAGTAAATGGCATGACACCATTAATAAATTTAGACTTTGAACATAAATCTGTAGCTAAGGTAGAATATTCAAAATTTTTAGGTGTTTGCATCGACGAGGGACTGAATTGGAAGAAACATATTGAAGATCTCCTGAAACGTCTGAGTTCAGCTACTTATGCTATCAGAGTCATTGCAAAATTTGGTGATATAAATCTCAGTAAATTAGCTTACTACGCCTATTTTCATTCACTGCTTTCATATGGGATCATATTCTGGGGCAATTCAACATTGAGTAAAAAAGTATTCATTGCACAAAAGCGTGTAATCAGAATAATTGCTGGAGCCCACCCAAGAGCATCCTGCAGACATTTATTTAGGGATCTAGGGATACTCACTGTAGCTTCACAATATATATATTCACTCATGAAATTTGTTATTAACAATCCGACTCAATTCAAAAGTAATAGCAGTGTGCATAGCTACGACACTAGGAGAAAGGATGATATTCACTATTCAAGGTTAAATCTAACTTTGGCTCAAAAAGGGGTGAATTATGCTGCCACAAAAGTCTTTGGTCACTTACCAAGTAGCATCAAAAGTCTGACAGATAGCCAACTAGTATTTAAAAAGAAATTAAAGGAATTTCTGAATGGCAACTCCTTCTACAATGTAGATGAATTTTTAGATAAAACATAAAAAAATATATATATAAAAAAAAAATTTAAAAAAATTTACAAAAAAAATTCTTAAAATATAGATTGTCAAGTATAGACATAATTTACTAAACTGACACGTTCCACATCATTACGAAATGTCGTATACATGATCTAAGGAACAAGTATTAATCTAATCTAATCTAATCTAAAGCGCAGGTGACTCCCGTGTATAAGAAACGAATGAGAACTGACCCACACAGTTACAGGCCAATATCGTTGACATCAGTTTCATGTAGAATTCTGGAGCATATTCTCAGTTAGAATATAGTAAATTTCCTTGAAACGGAAAAGCTTCCTTCTATGAAACAGCACGGATTTAGGAAACATCGTTCATGTGAAACAGCTTGCCCTTTTCTCACATGACATCTTGCGAGTAATGGACGAAGGGCAACAGGCGGATTGTGTTTTTCTCAAAAAGGCGTTCGACTCGGTGCCACACTGCTAACTGCTAACGAAGATATGAGCATTTGAAATAGGTTCAAATATTTGTGACTGGCTGGAAGACTTCCTACGTAATAGAACGCGATACGTTGTTCTCGACGGCGAGTGTCCATCAGAGACGAGTGTATCGTCAGGCGTGCCCCAGGGGAGTGTGATAGGACCGCTATTATTTTCTATCTATATAAATGATCTGATGGACAGAGTAAGTTGTAATTTGCGGCTGTTTGCTGATGATGCTGTGGTGTATGGGAGGGTGTCGTCCGTAACTGACTGTAATAGCATACAGGTTGACTTAGACAAAATTTCTAGTTGGTGCGAAGAATGGCAGCTAGCTCTCAATGTAGAAAAATGTAAGGTGACGCGCATGAGTAGAAAAAACAACCCTATAATGTTCGAATACAGCATTAGTAGTGAGCTTCTTGATGCAGTCGCGTCTTTCAAATATCTAGGCGTAACATTGCAGAGCGATATGACATGGAACGAACATGTAAGGACAGTTGTGAGTAAGGCGGACAGCCGACTTCGGTTTATTGGGATATATTTTGGAAGATGTACTTCATCTGTAAAGGAGACCGCTTATAAAACGCTTGTAAGATCACGTCCTGAGTATTGCTCAAGTGTTTGGGACCCGCAGAAGATCAGTTTAAGGGAAGACATGGAAGCAGTTCAGAGGCGAGCAGCTAGGTTTGTTACTGGTAGCTTCGACCAATGGGCGAGTGTCACGGAAATGCTCCGGTAACTGAATTGGGGATCGCTGGAGGAAAGACGACGTTCTTTTCGTGAATTTCTGTTGAGGAAAAATTAGAGGGCCGGAATTTGAAGCTGAGTGTAGTACGATGTTGTTGCCGCCTACTTTCATTTCGCGTGGTTATCACAAACACAAGATAAGAAAAATTAGGGCTCGTACAGAGGCCTATAGGCATTTTTTTTCTCGTTCAATTTGGGAGTGGAATAGGAAAGGCAATGCCTAGTAGTGGTACAGTGTACCCTCCCGCCACGCACCTTACTGTGTATTGCGGAGTATGTATGTAGATGTAGATTTGGTCTAACAAGGGGAGGCCGCCAATTGTGAAATTCAGATTCGATTCATACTGCGCATAATGAAAGCTCATGGCCAGAGGTGTAATTTGGCAAAGCAGCAAGATGTACTTCTCAGCCGTTGTCGATAAAATCGACAATTAAAAAAAGCCGTTGCTGTGAAATACTCTCTACGATGAGTAATGTTGTATAGAGGCCTGGCGTAGAGGTAAGCGCTCGGGTTCGCAATCCGAATATCGCCGGATCGAATCTCGCGCCATGCAACTTTTTATTATTATTTGTTTTTTATAATTCAAATGTATACACACACACACACACAGAGACACGTCTGAACCACAAGACATAAAGAGCTAAAAATTTGTACAGTTACTATTGTCTACCCGGGGAAGGCTTTAGGTACGGTTTTATGGTGGTCGGATAGCTATTTATCTATGTGTATTAATGTCAATCTCTGTTCGTTGTACGCTTATCACGTCCGAACGACAAGACGCATAGAATTAAATATTTGTACAGTTAGTAATTTATACCTGAGGCAGGTTTTCGGCACGGTTTTATAGCGATCTGTTAAACATTTATTAATTTGAAAAATATAACGAGAACAATAATTACTCTATGAAAATTATATCTACTCTTTGAAAATGGTTTTATTGGTTGCATTGTAGCTTGCCGGTTGATACTGATAAAAGGGTGGAGTATATTGGTATGGAAAGTTACCGGTGTATATAAAATGCTACTTGTGTGTGTGTGTGTTAATATTTCGCTCTTTGCAGCGAAAACTACAAAACGCAAACGAATGGTCTGAGTGTAATTGTTGTACGAAGTATCCCGTTGTACGCCATAGCAGTTCAATGCCGATAACTATAAGGGGGTGGAAGATATGGTGTTTGAAAGTCGTCAAATTATTAAAAAAATTGGACTGAAGGCCAGCGATGATGTTTGCGAATCTATAGCAAGGAGAAGGAGGTTAGATACAGCGAAACGTGATGCCACAGGCCATATCTTTGGTCTATGCGTGCTACAATGTCTTCAGCCCTTTCTCTGTAAGGATAAGCACACGAATAAGGAAATATAAGAATAAATAAATAGCACACTACTGAAAGATAGCTTATCGTTCATAATCAACCAACACGCGAGCGGAGCAGCGGGTTTAAGCTGGTAATAAAAAAAAAAAAAATAAAAAAAAATTGCTTGCCGCTAGATTCAATCCTGCGACCTTCGAACTACCAACCCGGGCGCTTACCGCTACGCCACGACTCTGTACAACATTACTAATCGTAGAGATCGTACAGAGTATTTCACCGCAACGGATTTTTTTAATTGTCGATTTTCTCGACAACGGCTGAGAAGTGCTTTGCCAAATTACAACTCTGGGCATGAGCTTTCATTATGCCCAGTATGAATCGAATCTGAATTTCACAGTTGGCTCTTTTAAGACCGCTGCAAGCGAGAGATCGCTCTAAGTTCGAGTCCTGTAGCGACCGCTGCAGCTGCTACACAACCAAGCGCACAGGGGCCCGCTTTCCTAGGATCCCCGCGCTCTAGGCTGCTCAAAGTCGTATTTGACAATTAAATTGTAAAAAACTTAAATGAACCGTAAAAATTAAAACAATACAGAAATCTTTGTAATACTTACTGAAGTTCGTATAACGTACGAACCAAATGGTGGATCGTATGATCGTACACCATCTTTTAAACAGAGCGAGGTGGCGCAATAGTAACGTACTGGCCTCGCTTTCGGGAGGACGGTGGTTCAAATCCACCTCCGGCCATCCAGATTTAGGTTTTCCGTGATTTTCCTAAATCACTGCAGGCAAATGCCTGAATGGTTCCTTTGAAAGGGCACGGCCGATTTCCTTCCACATCCTTACCCAAAACTCCGAGCGTAAGCTCCGTCTCTAATGACCACGCTGTCGACGGGACATTATACTCCAACCTTCCTCCATCATCTTAAATTACCTACGGTCTGCACGGCCACTACGCTCGGGGGTTCGAATCCCCCTCGGGAATGGATATTTGTGCCATCCTTAGTATTAGTTAATGCATAAGTAGTTTGTAAGTTTAGGGACTGATGACCCCGTAGTTGACTCCCATAAGCTACACAAACATTTGTACAATTATTTTTTTTTCAGCGCTGTCCCTACCAGTATTGTGTTTTATCGTATTGACAGAAATGGCTACGCAGCGGAAGAAAGTTGTTGTTTCCATGGGCAAAACGAACGTTGGTACCTCTAAACAGAATAGACAAAGGAGAACCGCTGAAAAACATATCCCCACATTGTGCTGTAGGGATATCAAGTCATCTGTATCAGACTGGAAGAAGATCCGAAAAGAGATTGAAGGCGTCTGTTTTAAAATAGTGATTAAAAGTAGTTGGCAGAATCGCTGTGCAATAATAAAAGCCAGAAATGAAGCACTCTTTGAAACATTTTTCATTTGGTTCATTGAGAAAAAAAAAAAAGAAGAAAGAAAACATTGAGTTCCAACTGTGCAGGAAAAGGTGCTAAAGTTAAACAGCATCCACTCGATGATAATGCTAGCCTCACCGCCTGCCAAGTTTGGTTGGAAACATGGAAATCTCGTCATGGAATACGTCAGCTGTCTGTGATGGGTGAAATTTTTTTCGGATGATACAGTGGCTGCAGAAAACTTCAGTAAAGAATTTGAAGAAATTATTTCCTCCTAAAACCCAATCTCACACTAGATTCATAATTCCGAGGAATCTGGACTTTTTTAATAGAATGCTACCGAGTAAGACGCTGGTTTCCAAAGAAAATGACTGTGCGAGGATTTACAAGAGGTGTAAAGATTGAGTTACAATTATGGCTTGCGTTTCTGTTTAGTGTAAGGTTTCCGGAATATCCCTATTTTCGATAATCCCAATTACACTCGCTCCCACGTAGTTCGAATAAACGAGGTTCTTCTTTATTGTATTTGTGGCGTATTATAAACTTAATATACTGCCTAAATCGTTTTCCAATTAAAAGCGAATAGGCTATATTGTTTGAGCGATTTGCAATTCAGATGACCGTTACATTTCTGAGATTTAACCACAGTCTAACACATACAGTCACGACACTCCCACAGACTTTTGTTATACGCTGCGACAGCAGCGCTCCAAGCGGTCGGAAAGCTACATTTCTTAATACGATATGGGATCAGTGCAAATAGTGTCGGATATATTGATTTTAACATACTTTTTACATTAGGGAACGTATGAAATGCCATACATATAGGTAATAATTTAAAAATAGCTCCACATTTCTCTTCCTTGGGTTTCCTAAGATCTCTGACAAGGTACGAAACGGTAACTTACATTATAGGACAGTTTCTTTATAATTATCTTGAAACATACAGGCTTTAACTGACTAATTTAATTTTCTATTAAAAATAAAAAATGGTTCGGAAGCACCAGAAGACCTGACCTTTAGCAGAGAGACGTCGCTTTTCTACTGAGGAACGTTAAGATTTCCTTCCAGTAAAATCGGTGAAACGTAGTAAACGTACATATAATGCAATAACTGCAGCATTTAACGTACCAAATCAGCTACCACAGTTGTAGCTGAAGGAAAAACGTCAGAGACGTGGCAACAAAACGACAAAACCAATCAAACTGTTTTCCAACAAAGGACACCCCAATTCCATAAATGTTGCTGCATATGAACCACAAACGTCAAGAATCATCAAAACATTGGCTTTTTAAGCTAAAGCAATAACACTCAAAAGATTATGCACGTATGCGAAAGACGAGTGACGTGTAAAAATGTGCGGATAATTAGACACCACACCGAACTAATAGACGTGAAAAAACTGCACATCGTAGTAGGAAAAGACCATAATAGAGATTTACTATTCCCTTATGTTATATTCTACTTACTTTCAGCGAAATAAGCTGCAAATACACACATTTTCCTAAGTATTTGTTCATGATATAGTTGTTCATTACACCATTGAATCAGTTAAATTCGGCTGTTTTTCCTTTAATTTCCGTATTATGTATGCCTCTTGATATTTTACTAATGATTGTAACGCAAAAATTATACTAACTATTTCGTTAATTACGTACAAAAACAGAGGTGTTAAAACAGGTTAGTCAACAGCATTAAATAAAATAAATCTGGCTGAAAACAGCAGGAGTCACTTTCAATAAAATTACAAAGTCATACTAAATTATCCTAGCAGTCAAACAAACATAAAATACGATAATGGAGTCCATTATCGTATTTTATGTTTGTTTGATTGATTGATAATGGAGTCCATTATCGTATTTTATATTTGTTTGACTGCTAGAATAATCTAGTATGACTTTGTAATTTTATTGAAACTGACTCCTACTGTTTTCAGCCAGATTTCTTGTATTTAATGCTGTTGACTAACCTGTTTTACACCTCTTTGTCTTTGATGATGGTCCTAGACCGAAACTAGTCGATTTTAAGGATTTAACAAAACAGCTCCTGGTTAAAGATGCATTTTATTAAATACATGACGGCTCTTAGCACTCACCAAAACTTTGAATTTGGTAAGAGTTGTTGATTTATCACATTTTAAAAATTACTAAATTATCTTATAGTACACACTGATGGAAATACAATCTTACGTGTGTTACGGAGAAGGGAGCAGCATAAAACATTTAAAAAAATTTTTTGTTAATGTTGTTGACTTTTACTTTCAATGTACTTTTCAAACAGACATTAATGTGTATATGTGATACTGTACCTAAAAAATATTGAAACTGACGTTCTCTGGAATAGTAGCATTTAATCCAAAAACTTAAAATTTTTTGGATTAAGTTCAGCTGAAAATTTTAGAACATTAAACAGTCTGTTAGAAGACATCATTAATGGCAACAGATATTTTTTCAGAGTGGAAAAATATAATGCACCTGTCAGTGTTACAATATTTCCACGCCCCATAATACTGCGAGGATTAAAAAACCAAAGTGGGTGAAAAACGGACTGATCATCATTATTAGTTATTTTAATTGTTTCCGTGGTCAGGGTTTGAAGCTTCATTCCCGACTTCAGTTGTTGAGCCTGGGTCAATCTGTTGACTAACAGAGACCGCATTGTCAATAATCATGAATCCTGAACAACATGTGGATGTTCCAATATAATACCCCTTCAGTTAATCATTTTCCCAAGTAATGTTTACTTCGTATATTTTGTAGATCCTTGCACCGTGGTAAAATTCTCGTATATTTATGTATGACATTCGCTTTTGCCTCGTACCTCGTATAAACGATGAAATTCTCGCATGTGTACGAAAATACTAGGACATATCACAAATGCTGTGAAGAATAGTCACAACACGAGGAAACTGTCGTATGTAGCGTTTGTTGAGCTTACGAATACGTTAACGTTAGTCAGTATATTTCAGAATTTTTTCAATGTTATTTCTCTGATGCCTAATATGAATCGCCAGACACTAAGGTTACATTTTACTTGCCGTGTTGGCGGCCTAGCGTATTGATGTTGGCAACGGATGAGAATGGATGCAGCGGATGCAGAGAGCCAATCGTAATTCAGGCGATTTCGATTGTTACGTAAAAAAGTAATTACAAGAAACAAAAGGACACAAAACAAAATTAGGTGCTTGCCCTCTTTCACGCGTTACGAAATAATTGGGACATGTTTACATTTTATGTAGTGAGCTAATGTTAACAATAGAGTGTTCCGTTCATGACGATAATTAATTTACTGACGGGGAAGACTACATACAAGAAACTATCAACCATAGAGCAGGAACATCATTAATTGTTTACTTCATGGTCAATAGAAAGGATTGTGCCCCACACACTATGACTTAACTAAAATTTTATGTGCGACGTAGATAATCCTTTGTCTTGACACTGAAGTAAATAACAATGGTGTTTCTGGTCTATGATTGGCAGGTTCTTGTATGTACCCTAGTACGCTCACTAAATTATAATCGTAAAAAGAACACTTCGTTGTCAACATTAGCTCTCGTGCCGAAACAAAACATTAAGTGTCAAACAACAAAATGCTTTCGTTTACTAAGCGTAAGAAACCAGCAAACCTCGTTAGGTACCGCATACTGACAATTGGCTAATGAAAACGTTACACAACTGCCGCCATTTTTATCCGTTGCCAACAATCACACGCTAGGCCGAGGACACAAAAATTTAACCTGGTTAAGATAGCTTATGCATATCTGCTCCCAATACATTCGTGAAGTGTGCATCACATAAATAACATTAAAACATTCTAAAATGCATTGTATTATATTCTTCAGCCCACAAAATGCCACTGAATACTAGTTTTTACTGCTTTTAGGAGTACTCATGGGAGATAGCGCACGGGTCTTGTTAATCTAGGTGGCGTTGGCTTTGGCCAATTGTCCTGGCTGGAGCTGTGAAAGTAACGAAAAACGGTCAATTCCTGTGTACAACACGTTGCAAAAAACAACAGTGCTCGTTATAAACGTTCGTTACTCGTTACTTTCGTTACCGACTAGATTGTAAAAGTCGAATGGAATCGCATTCGTATCTTGATACTTTGTGTTCCTTTACATTTGAATTAGCCTGAGGTGGGTTTAATCTTCTTCTACATACATTTTCCTTGTGTCTGTGTGCATTTAATACAAATCTACAGGTTGTTCCAATCTGTATGAAATTTTGCACATATAATCTTCAAACAAAGATGTAGGCTGCCGCGGATGTAGAATAAAGCACAACACATAGATGAAATTTCCTGACAGATTAATATGCCAGGAAGTTTCATACCAGCGCACACTCCGCTGCAGAGTGAAAGTTTCATTCTGAACACACAGATGATTTGTGAATCTAGAGGGGCGGAGGCTATTGGGCTGCCCCCCCCCCCCTCCCCCCATCGCAGAGCACGAGAAAGACCTCCTAATGCGTGCCTTTTTTCCGCTACTTGCTTTTCTTTTAGACATCGGTTTGAGGTACCAAATTTCTACGGAAGTTTCTATGAGCTCATCCCCTCCCAGACCAAAAACCTGGATTCGCCACTGCATATATCAGGATGTAAGACATCCTAAGCAACGAGTTGCATAATAAACCGTCCTTTATGTGTTTATTTGCAGTTCATTCAAATCTACAGTTTTCTTCCAATGTTGATGAATATTTTGCACATTTGGCATGGCGAGGGATACTTTACTTACGGACTTTTACGAATTCTTTAGTTTTATTCCTATCCCTATTAACCTTTGTACACTTGACCTAGAAATGGTGAGTAAGGTTTCCTTCTACATAAATGCGTCAGGTGCATGCCAGAGGGTACTTTAGTCACTGTATTCGACAAAATCCATAGTTTTATTCCTACATTGAAATAATATTTCACACTTGATTAACAAAACACGAGGAAGAGCACTGTTTACGTAACTTGCTGAATTAAATGACACAATTTTTATGTATTTTCATAAATTTATTTCAATTCGTTAATCGGTTTTCGGATTACAAGGCCATATTCAGACATACGTTTTTTATCAAATAAGTTACAGTGTTGAAACTACTTTAATCGTTTACACTTAGATTCAAGCACACAGAAAATGTCATCTTCGCCTCTACTGTGGTAGTACAGTAATTAAAATGTTTAAAATTTAAAGATTGTAAAATAAACAGGAATTTGAAGTAGGAATAAGTTTAATTTTAAGGTGGGAACTGAGGTGTATAACCTTTTAAGTAACCAACCATTCTGATAAATAAATTACTTCAGAGACTGCTGAAGAATATTTAAAATAATTTTTACACAGGATCTTACATGATGGAAGGCGAAGATAAACAAGAATTAAACATTAACTGTGAACTGAAAAACTTAATAAATACAATATTTTAAATGTATTGTCAGTTTTAGTTAATAAGTTACTTGATCAAACAACTCTGGAATATTTTGAAATTTGGGGAACAAAGCAGGAATAAACTTTAACTCCAGTATAACATTTTTTCATCAAATATTGCAGTAGTATAAATTACTCGACTAGTCTGCTGAATTATAGTCTGTAATGGACTCTATAAAAAATGACATGTCTTCAGCAGCCTGGTTGAATGATTTTATTGTAATATTTAATTAATGAAAGTGTTATACTGGTACATTTCCCAGTTTAAAGTTTATTTTTGGTTTGTTAGCCAAATTCTCAATCATTCTCTGCCTGTTTGGTCAAATTAACTTAGTACTTGAAATTGCGAAAGAATTTAAAATGTTGTATATGTAAAGTTTTTCAATTCACATTAAAATTTATTTATTGTTTTCCATCACCTTCCACAGTGTAAGATGCTGTGTAAAAGTTATTTAAAATATTCTACAGCAGTTTGTCAAGTAATTTATTTATCAGGATGATTAAATGTTTAAAATATTTCTGGTATGTTTGAATCTAAGTCCAAACGAGTAATTTCTTTGACAAAACAGTTAACCCTGAATATGGCCTTGTAAGCCGAAAACCGGTTAACGAATTGACATTAATTTGTGGAACATAGACAAAATTGTGTTATTTAATTCAGTACGATGACGTTGCACCAAGACCCGACGGAAGAATCAGTCAGAATGTTTACAACATTTTGTTCTGTGAATGACAGAGGGTATCTTACGGCAGACTCTGACACTCTTTTACCAATAAGCAATTGCTTTGTTATGTTTTCAGATATATCGAAAAAGCTCTTAAAAAGCTTCAAGCCGGCCGCGGTGGCCGAGCGGTCTGCAGCGCGCCAGTCACAGTCTGCACGGCCGCTACGGTCGGGGGTTCGAATCCCCCCTCGGGCATGGATATTTGTGCCGTCCTCAGTGTTAGCTAGTTCATAAGTAGTTTGTAAGTTTAGGGACTGATGAGCCCGTAGTTCAGTCCCATAAGCTATACAACATTTGAACATTTAAAAACCTTCAAAAACTACATTCCTTATAACTCGTCAATATTAACGTTTCAAAACTTATTATTTTCCTTAATTATTGCACGAATTAAGTAAAAAGTTACAAATATTCAGTATTTTTCGATTTTTTCAAACGACTATTCCTGTTTTTTTGTTATGAAATTAACTGTTAAATATGTTAGTGACACTTTTCTTACAGATTTTAAAACAAATAACGTTGCTCTGCCACCTTCTGGAGCCGCAATAAATAATTTTCTTGTAAAGAATCTAGTGGACGTAATTACCATTTTATAGCGACGTGCATCACGGAGCTTAATATTGAATACTTGAATGCTAGTAAAAACAATATTTGTATCTGTGCCATTGTTTTCTACTAGTACCTTCAGCTAGAGCGAGCGAGAGGCCGTTGGGAGAAGTGGGCGGGAGAGAATGGTACGTGTTCTCTTTGGGAACGTTCTAAACGGCCCGCACTTGCAAAATCTTTTATATATTTTTGGAAATATTTTTGTTTCCTTTGGGAAACATCGCCCTTCCATTTTTGTTACTTTTTGTATGTAAAAACAGTCTAACAAACTTTAGTAACGACTGTTAGTACACACCTCAGTTAAAAAAAGAAAAAAGAAAAAAAAATAAAAATAAAAAGGAAATTGACCACCTGGTGATAACTAGGGGCGTATAGAATGAGTGACCAGCCTGAACAGTGATAAAACATAACTATAGCGAAGGTTTGAAGTGATGCACTAATCCCAGTGAGCTACATTAAACGTAATAACAGGATGACTATACATTGAGGATGGTGAAAAGGTTGATATTGTTTTGAACAGAGTAAATAGTTATATCGGAATTAGAAATACTAAGTGATAATAACCCAAAAATAAAAAAGTATAGAAAGGGCATTTAAATACTAATAGTAATATTAATAATAATAATTACTATTGTTATGGATTATTCCGTTGGTGCTTGGAGGAACACCGACATATTATAACCAAGAATACTTTCATTTATGTTCTACAATATTTTATTTATTTAACTGATAGTGGCCTAAAAAGCCGACAGCTCGTCCATAACGAAGAAATAATAAATGTGACGCGGAACCTAAATAAAAGTAGTCAAGATTTTACTACCACTGATAATTTAAAAAATAGCCTACAAACTTCGCCCCTATCTCTCTCGTACCACCCTCTTGACAGTCTAAATACAGACGGCTAGATGTCATATGTAAGTCAGGCCATCTAGACAATACAGTAATTGAATGTAAATGCTCTATATTATTATACTAGACTATAGCGTAATAATTATTCTACCTAAAAACCAATTTTGAAGGTCATTTGAAAATGGCATTGTAAGCCGAAATGGGACCGTCGTATTGAAATAAATATTAGTATATAGCAGGGTTTTGGTTAATTTTATTATTATTTTTCAAAATTTATTAACCACTCGCCGGACGGTGGACGGCAGTTCGTCAATATCAAATTACGGCTCGTTTAGTAGTCCGTAAATGTGAAGAGTTACATGATAAAATTCGGACGTGATTATTACGTGAGTCAAGCAAATCGAACTTACAAAAAGACATTAAAACAAAAAACAAAAAAGGAAAGAAAACAAAAAGAAATAGACTGCAGTTTATATTACCGGTATACGATAGATATGGAGCAAATTTTGAAAAGGGGAGGTAAGCTACACGAAATATCACCATTCAGTGTTAACTAAAACGGTGGCATCCGCTGTTGCGTTATTGCAACAAAGCTGAGAAAAAAAAGCAGCATGAACAGGCGGGAGGAAAAGGCAAAATTATTTATAAAAGTTCATAAATATAAATTTGAGTGAGAGGTGGGCTTTATTGATAAAAGAAAGATCTACGCACATCACATATATTTACCTTACTTGACAAGATCCACATAACAGCGGCCATATAAGATAATAGAGAACAGCTCTCTTCTGAAAGATACTATTCTATTGATTCGGAGCACAAGCCAAGAGTAGTTCTTCTCTGACATTCGTACATAAACTTTTTTGCATACAGAAATTACAGAATAAATTACTTTGATGATAGCGGGAAAGGGTAACCGTGGCATTATATCAGGTGTACTGGCCGTCCGTATTAGAGGGTAACAGAATGACTTTTCACTATAATAAAAGCCCCGTGGTGCCTCGCTGTAAGTAAACGCCATGTGAACGTCAAGTAAAGATAGTTTTCAAAGTAAAATGCCAAGATCGCACATTAATAATTTATTCACTGACGACCAGTTTCGGTGAACTGTGTCACCATCATCTGGTCACATATACAGGGTGTTTCACTAAGTGTGTTTGCCTCTGTAACTTATAAAATAATAGGTGACGAGAAATTTTAATGCGGTAGGTCAACACAAGAAATGTTACACTTTCTGCGGAGCTATGGACATAGTTTATTCTATCGTTTTCCAAAGAGTTACAGCACAAAGATATAATTTTTAAATGGAACAATAGTTTTTTTCTATCGTGTATTGGATTCGTTTAAACCAGCTGCGTCCAAATCAATTTAAACTACATTCCTATCACTGTTAGTTTGGGAGCTACAACCCCTAAAAGTTTAGGGGGCGGAGGCTGCGATAGCGTAACTGACTGGCTGGTGGTCATGAGACAGTGGGCCGTGCCCCCCGTCATCTATTATTTTATACGTTACAGGGGCTTCTATATTACAAGCTGGTCATCTTGTTAAAAAATTGGGTATAAATTAACAAGTACAACACTGCACTTACTCACTATATAAAAAATACACAAGTTAAAAATGTTACAGCTTACAAAATACTGTCATGTTTTAACTTGTGTATTTTTCATATAGTGACTAAGTGCAATGTTGCACTTGTTATTTTATACCCAATTTTTTAACAAGATAACCAGCTCGTAATATGTATGTGACCAGATGATAGTAACACAAGTTCACCGAAACTGGTCGTCAGTGAATAAATTATAAATGTGCGATCTTGGCATGTCATTTTGAAAACTATAAAACTACCAGATCGCCTGCAGACCCGACTATGTCAGGTAATCTTGTCATGTAAAGAAATGAGACAGCAAAATATCGTACCGTATCACACACAAATTACAACAGTAATTAATATCTGAATAAGATACATTAGCACATGCACAGTGGCAGCTGGTGCTTCAGATGATAGGGAGTTCACTTCTTTGATTGCAGCTTCTTTATATTAGTGCAGCCCCCCTCCCCCCCCCATCCTCGCTCGGCGCGTTGATGTTTTGGCTGCCCACTCAGCTTTTTCTTTGCGCTTGCTTCAACTCGAGCTGAGGCGTCGACCTATCATTCTCCTTTCTTTCACACTTCTCACCCAAGCTTAAACCAGAGTAAGTTGTTTCTAAAAGATACCGAACGTTGTTCATTTTTCTTTGATAATAAACACCCAGAACGTATTAATATGCACATGAATACTAAAACACAGTAAGTAACTGATTACACTGTTAAGTAACTGTGACAAAATGAATCCGTTACGATGAAGAGATAAGCTTCAGATCACGTGGCATGTAAGCAGCACCCCCTCCTAACCTTACGCACGCGCGTAGTTTGCTATCCCCCACAACTTTTCAAACAGTTAAATGTTTTATCCACTCCCATGAACCACAGACATTGCCGAGGTGGGGTGGCTTGCGTGCCTCAACGATACAGATAGCCGTACCGTAGGTGCAACCACAGCGGAGGAGTATCTGTGGAGAGGCCAGACAAACGTGTGGTTCCTGAAGAGGGGCAGCAGCCTTTTCAATATACAGGGGCAACAGTCTCGACGATTGACTGAGCTGGCCTTGTAACATCAGCTAATGTGTCTTCGCCACACAGTTACTGCGAACGGCTGAAAGCAAGGGGAAACTACGGCCGTTACTTTTTCGGAGGACATGCAGCTCTACTGTATGAACAGATGATGATGGTATCCTCTCGGGTAAAATATTCCGGAGGTAAAATAGTCCCCCATTCGGATCTCAGAGCGGGGACTACTCAGGAGGATGTTGTCATCAGGATAGACAATACTGGCATTCTACGGATCGGAGCGTGAGATGTTATATTCCTTAATCGGCTAGGAAAGTTAGAAAATTCAAAAAGAGAAATGGATAGGTTAGATATAATGGGGATTAGTGAGGTTCGCTGGAAAGAGGAACAGGTTTTCTGGTCAGGTGAGTACAGGATTATAAATACAAAATCAGTTGGGGGTATCACAGGAGTAGGTCTGATAATGAATAAGAAGATAGGAATGCGGGTAAACTACTATGAGCAGCACAGTGATCGCATTATCGTAGTCAAGATAGATACGAAGCCAACAACGACCACAGTAGTACAGGTTTATATGCCAACTAGCTCTGCCGATGATGAGGAGATCGAAGAAATATATGAGGAGCTAAAGGAAATTATTCAGACAGTTAAGGGAGAGGAAAACTTAATTGTTATGGGAGACTGGAATTCGGTTGTAGGACAAGGAAGGGAATGGAAGATAGTAGGTGAATATGGTCTGGGCAAAAGGAATGAAAGAGAAAGTCGCCTGTTAGAATTTTGCGCGGAACATAAGTTAGTTACAACAAATACATGGTTTAAGAATCACGAAAGGAGGTTGTATACGTGGAAGAGACCAGGAGACACTGGTAGATACCAGATATATTTTATAACGGTAAGACATAGATTTCGGAACCAGGTTTTAAACTGTAAGACATACCCAGGTGCAGATATAAACTCTGACCATAACTTATTGCTCATGAATTGTAGGCTGAAACTGAAAAACTGCAGCAAGGTATGAAAATAAGGAGGTGGGACCTGGATAAACTGAAGGAACCTGAAGTTCTTGAGAATTTCAGAGGGTGCTTTAGGCAACAATTGACAGAAACAGGTGGTAATAAAATAGTAGAGTAGGAATGGGTAGCATTGAGAGATGAAATAGTGAAGGCAGCAGAGGAAAAAATAGGTAGGAAGGCAAGACCTACAAAGAATCCTTGGATATCACAGGACATACTGGATTTCAAAAAATGTTCAAATGTTTGTATAGTCTATGGGACTTAACTACGGGGTCATCAGTCCCTAAACTCACAAACTACTTATGAACTACTTACGAAGTAGGACGGCACAAATATCCATGCCCGAGAGGGGATTCGAACCCCCGACCGTAGTGGCCCTGCAGACCGTGACTGGAGCGCCTTAGTCTCATCGGCCACCGCGGCCGGCCATACTGGATTTGATCGATGAAAGGAAAAACTATAAAAATGCAGTAAATGAAACAGGCAGAATGCAGTACAGAAGACTAAGAAATGAGATTGACAGGAAGTGCAAAATAGCTAAGCAGGAGTGGCTAGAATGCAAATGCAAGGATGTAGAAGAATGTGTAAATAGGGGGAAAAATAGGAAAATAGAAGAGATATTTGGAGATAAGAAAAACTGCTCTATGAATATAAAGAACACAGATGGAAAACCAGCTCTCAGCAAAGAAGGGAAAGCTGAAAGGTGGCCGGCCGCGGTAGCCGAGGGTACTGAGGCGCTCCAGCCACGGTCTGCACAGCCACTACGGTCGGGGGTTCGAATCCCCCCTCGGGCATGGATATTTGTGCCGTCCTTAGTCTTAGCTAGTTCGTAAGTAGTTTGTAAGCTTAGGGACTGATGAGCCCGTAGTTAAGTCCCATAAGTTCTACAAACATTTGAACATTTGAATTCTTTGCTGAAAGGTGAAAAGAGTATATAGAGAAGCTCTACGAAGGAAATGAACTTAGAGACAATGTTGTAGGAAGGGAAGAAGAAGTAGATGAGGATGAAATAGGAGATACTATACTGAGAGATGAATTTGACAGAGCACTGAAAGACCTAAGTCGAAACAAGGCCCCTGGAGTAGATGACAGCTACTAAAGTCTCTGGGAGAACCAGTTATGACAAAATTGTTTCACCTGGTGTTTAAGATGTATGAGACAGACTTTAAGAAAAATGTAATAATCCCCATTCCAAAGAAAGCAGGCGCTGACAGGTGTGAGAATTACAGAACCATCAGTTTAATAAGTCATGGTTGCGAAATATTAACACGTATTATTTACAGAAGGATGGAAAAGCTGGTAGAAGCCGACCTCGGGGAGGATCAGTTTGGGTTCAGGAGAAATGTAGGAACCCAGGAGGCAATACTCACTTTACGGCTTATCCTAGAAGATAGATTAAGAAAAGGCAAACCTACATTTCTAGCTTTTGTAGATTTGGAGAAGGCTTTTGACAATCTTGATTGGAATAAATTCTTTCAAGTTCTGAAACAAGCAGGAGTAAAATATAGGGAGCGTAAGGTTATTTACAACTTGTACAAAAACCAGACAGCAGTTGTCAGAGTTGAAGGGCATGAAAGGGTTGCAGTGGTTGGGAAGGGAGTAAGACAGGGTTGTAGACTTTCTCCAATTGTTCAATTTATACACTGAGCAAGCTATAAAGGAAAGCAAGGAGAAATTTGGAGAAGGAATTATTCAGGGTGAAGAATTAAAAACATTGCTTTTTGCCGACGACACAGTAATTCTGTCAGAGAGCGCAAAGGAACTGGAAGAGCAATTGAACGGAATGGACAGTGTGTTGAAGGGTGCATATAAGATGAACATTAACAAGAGTAAAACAAGGGTAATGGAGTGCAGTCTAAGAAAATCGGGTGATGCTGAAGGAATTAGATTAGGTAACGAAACAATAAAGGAGGTAGATGAGTTTTGTTGGGCAGTAAAATAACAAATAACGGTCGCAGTACAGAGGATATAAAACGCAGAATGGCATAGGGTAGAAAAGCGTTCTTGAAAAAGAGAAATCTGTTAACCTCAAATATTGACTTCAGCCTAAGGAAGTCCTTTCTAAAGGAATTTGTGTGGAGTGTTGCCTTGTATGGGAGTGAAACATGGACGATAAACAGTGTGGACAGGATGAGGATAGAGGCTTTTGAAATGTGGTGCTACCGAAGAATGCTGAAGATTAGGCGGGTGGATCGTATAACTAATAAGGAGGTACTAAACAGAATTGGGGAGGATAGGAATTTCTGGCATATCTTGACTAAAAGAAGGGATCGATTGGTAGGACACATTCTTAGAGATCAAGGAATCGTGAATTTAGCATAGGAGGGAAGTGTGTGGGGTAGAAACCGCAGAGGAAGACTAAGAGATGGATACAGTAAGCAGATTCAGACAGATGTAGGTTGCCGTTCTTATGTGGAGATGAAGAGGCTTGCGCAGGATAAGGTATTGTGGAGAGCTGCTTCAAACCAGTCTCCGGACTGAAGACCACAACAACAACAACAGATGTTTTATAAGGAACTCATTATTGGGACGATGTAGAATTGTTTAATAAGAGGTTTGCAGCCATGATCGCTTTCTTCATTTAATTACATAACCGGTATCAGCGTGCTAGATGCCCTCTTCAGACCTTTAGTAATTTTTACACGAATTCACTGCTATTACAACAATTTTTTACATAACAAAACGGTGTACATCCACATTAATGGGTCATCAAAATAAAATTTACACGTAAATAATAATAGAGTACTGTACCTGTATTCACTCAGTATTAAACGTGAATTCTGAAGTGCCTCTGCTTTGGACCTTAAGAAAGATGGGTTGAGAAGTTTTATTATTGACGTGTAAATTTTATTTTGATGACACATCAATGTCGATGTACACCGATTTGCTATGTAGAAATTTGTTGTAATAGCAGTGAATTCATGTAAAAAAAATTAGTACAGATCTGAAGATGGCGTCTAGCACGCCGAAACCGGTAATGTAATTAAATGGAGAAAGCGATCTTGGCTGCAAAACTCTTATTAGTTAAATGTTTGTTACAACGTAGATTATAAATGACATTTACCCTCAAAACCGCGCCACATGTACAAAAACGTCCAAAGTATATGTAGCAAGCAGCAATACAAAATTCATTTTTGTTCATGTATCTGTTAAAAAAAAGTGGGTTTGAAAACAATTGCTCGCAGTCGGTCTGAAAGCCACTACCTTCTACATTGCAGAGTCATGCCACTAACCACATGGCTATTATTGCTAGGTGGAGTGTAGTGACTTCATTATTATTCATGATCGGATCATCTGAAAGCTTTTAGACCGGATGCCTCTTTAATTTAAAGTTATATTTTAGACAAGATGAAGTGTTTTTGATGTATCTTCAATGCGCAAAAAACAAATACGAAGGTCGGATGTTGTCTTCGTGGAGGATCTGCGCATGCTCGAGACGAGATACGCAAACGGGGACCATTTGTACGTAACCGCCACAGCTCGAGTAGCCAGGAGCTGGCGTCTCTACCAGCTCCAACGCCAGTGTTAAAAGCGGCGTTTCCCCTCGCCCCTCCCTGCCGCGGGAGCGACAATATGCTGCCTCCAGGGGGTGCAGCAGAGAATTTGAAACTCAGCTGCGCATGCGCATTGCAACATTGCGGCCACTGCTGCCTATATTAGGCGGTCGCGCTACGATTCCTATACGAGCTGTCCCCGCGACGTAGAACGTTTGCGATGCGATAAAAATACTTTGAATGTGCATATAAAATGATCTCATAGAAGAACTAAACGAATAATTATAGTTTAAAGACACTTATTATTTTTTTATTTTTTTATTTTTATTTTATTTTTTTTTATTTTTTTTATTTATTTACTCGAAGGGCATGAAAGGGAAGCATCAGTTGGGAAGGGAGTAAGACAGGGTTGTAGCCTTTCTCCGATGTTATTCAATTTGTACATCGAGCAGGCGGTGAAGGAAAGCAAGGAAAAATTTGGAATAGGGATTAAAGTTCAGGGGGAAGAAATAAAAACATTGCGTTTTGCTGATGACATTGTAATTCTGTCAGGGACAGCAAAGGACCTGGAAGAGCAGTTGAATGGAATGGACAGCGTGTTGAAGAGAGCGTATAAAATGAACATTAACAAGAGCAAAACAAAAATAATGGAATGCGGTCTTAGAAAGTCGGGCAATGCTGAAGGAATTAGATTAGGTAACGAAACAATGAAGGTGGTAGATGAGTTTTGTTACTTGGGTAGTAAAATAACATGTGAGGGTCGCAGTACAGAGAATACAAAATGCAGAATGCCAATGGGAAGAAAAGCATTTTTGAAAAAGAGAAATTTGCTAACATCGAATATTAATTTAAGTGTAAGGAAGTCTTTTCTGAAGGCATTTGTGTGGAGTGTTGCCTTGTATAGGAATGAAACATGGACGATAAGCTGTGCGGACAGGAAGAGGATAGAGGCTTTTGAAATGTGGTGCTACAGAAGAATGCTGAAGATTAGGTGGGTAGCTCGCATAACTAATGAAGAGGTACTGAACAGAATTGGTGAGGAAAGGAATTTTTGGCATACCCTGACTAAAAGAAGGGATCGCTTGGTAGAACGCATTCTTAGTCATCGAGGAATCGTAAATTTAGCATTGGAGGAAAGTGTGTGGGGTAAAAATCGCAGAGGGAGACCAAGAGACGCATATAGTATGCAGATTCAAGTGGATGTTGGTTGCCGTTCTTATGAGGAGATGAAGAGGCTTGCTCAGGATAGAGTAGTGTGGAGAATTGCATCAAACCAGTCTCCGGACTGAAGACCACAACAACAACATTTAATTTTCACGACGAGCTTTTTCCCAGGGGTTCACTGAACCAGCCACGCGTCCCACTGCATATGTATATTGTGTACTAGTTGAGCCGGTGAACTTCGTATCACTTACCTCTTAATATAAACCATATTAATATAAATCATATGTATTTTAGACCCAATAGCTTTATAAAGGCATCATAAGATAGTCTAAGTATCGGCTCGATAGTGGGCGGAAAGAGTGGGCAAATCACGCACACATGTCCACGATAATGTTCATGTCACATTCGTGGAAGTTCAGGGATAAAATAAGGAAAAATTGCGAGGAAAAGTCAGATTTAAAACAAGTAAAATAATGACTTGGTTGTTGTGTTGGGCGCGTTCAGACATATACTATGAATGAATAAAGTTCGCTTTACACGATTTGAACTCGTATATGAACTTTCAAAGATAACAATGAATTGCAGTTCGTTAGTCTCGCTAAAACTCGAGAACGGCTGAACCGATTTGGCTATATATCATTACATAAACCACTGAATCTATTCTGATGAAATCTATTGTGGAAATAGCTTGAGCGCTGAAGTACGGATAAGATACTTTAGAAAGTGTGTAATTCAAGATATTTTTTGATTTGAAGTATTCAAAGTCAAATATCGAACAATAATTACTCTCTGAAAAAGCTATTTACTCTTTGACTTCTTAACTATTTTTCAGAAGTTATAATTAAATTTAAAAAATGCATTGTCCCGTTTGTAAAAAGTGGATAGAACAGCAGAACAACAGAAGTACCTGTCCTATTTTCTGGCCAGCTATTCCAAACTTTTTCTTCACTCAAACCTTCCTCTCGCTTTGATCGTCGAATGTGCAAAATTTTATCGCAATCAGACGAATTATATTGATATCCCATTGAAAAAAAGCTCTTTAAGTTTATCGCGAATTTTCCAGGTAACTTTCCCAATTTTTTTAGTTCATAAGACTGTTCATCTTTCGTTGAACTCAAAAGATCAAAATTTTATCGCAATCGGATGAACGGTTCTTATAGTGTTGAGTACATTTAGAAACAGAAACTTGGTTCGAATTTTGCGACTTTCCTTTTTAATTGTCCCTTTTTTTTTATTGAAAACTTTTGTAAAACCTAAAAAAAAATTACCCCTCTCCGTCGCGCGAATAGTCAGTTATAGTGCTGAATTCAATAAAAAACACATTGAAAAACGTACATTCAGTTTTTCACAAATTTTCCAATTTTCCGGTAGATTTTCCAAAAAAATTATTTCATACAAACCTTGTCCTGTTACGCCGTACTCCAGTGATGCTCTTACGACCATGTGGCAATTGAATTTTATTCACAGAAAAAAAAATCGCTTTCGGTTTTTCCTACATTTTTTGTATTTTCCAGGGCGACTTTTCCAAATTTTTATTTTATGCGAACCTTCCTCTTGTTTTCAACATGAAATGTACAAAATTTTATCGCAATTGGACGAATGGTATTGATGACTTACTGGAAAAAACTACTTCAGTTTTTCCAGATTTTCCTCTTTTCCGGAAAACTTTTCCATATCTTCCCTGGACTTACACGAATATTTCCAGACTAAAATTAGCCAAATCGGTTCAGCCGTTCTCGAGTTTTAGCGAGACTAACGAACAGCAACTCATTTGATGAGAGATGATATAACGTTGCCCTTGCTTCGTATAATGCCATAATTGTTAAAGTAGTCTTCGCGATTATATTTTGGACAAGGAATTAATAGTACCGAATTTTTTAATTTGAAATAATTTAGTTAAAATACAGCACAAAATAAACGTTAAAGCAAAGAAACCGCGGGTTGCATATTAAAGTTGGGCACCATACAAGCAACAGCACGTTATAAGACTTACGGAAAGCATCTAGCGGGATCCTGCGCTTCGTATTGTTGATGTTGGAAATGATAACTTTTACTTATTTAATACGTGAACGTTCGAGATAATTTCCGTAGGAGATCAATGTTCAGACTGTTCACTTCGCTTTTCATTGTTGTGTGACCGTGGGTGGAACATGAAGTTACTGGTAATGATAGAATAATAAAAAAATTAAAAAAAATGGTCGGACTTCGTGAAATTACAAAAGAAATGACTGCAGGTTTTAAAATCAAGCAAAGTATTGTATAAGGATGATTGATTGTGATTGAAATTTTGCAGACAATGCGAAGAGATTGTAATGGTGTCTGAACATTAAACTATCACGGACGTCGAGAAACTGACAGCATTAAGAAATTAAATATTTGACGTGGAGGAATTTGATTTAAATGAAAACCAAGGAGAGGAAATGCTTTTAAATTTAAATAATATATTTTCAGCAACAGCTTGCATTATACTTACGTCGTGACACATCGGATGCAGACAGAGTGAGTGAAACTACTATCACGGTTCCGTCTTCTCGCTTGTTCAGAAGTAAAAAATGACGAAATTAAATTAATATTCACAGAATATATGAGGAGCAACTTTTCAAAACGCATTATGTCCACTGATGGACAAAATTGAGTTTGATATGGAATCCGGCATTTTATTACCCGCTCCACACGCTCCTGCAATCATATTGTGTCAAAACGCATTTTAACACCTTCAAAAAGAGCGCTGAATAGTAGCAGTTGCAACAAATAGCATTTCGTCCTCTAGTATGATTGAATCAAATTGCATTAAGTCCAACAGTTGTCTTTATTTTGTTTTATTAAGCTATGTTGGCTGCAATGTAAGACTCGTGGACTAAACAGAAACCATTTAAGTGACCAACAATGATCAGTTAATATCCGTTTTCAGTATTACGGCATTGTTGTGTATAAACTTTTATCACTCTGTTAGTAAATTACGCGTAAAATCGTTTTGTGCTAAGATGGAGAGTATTATAGGGAGTTAATATGTGGCTGTTGGAGAGGAAATGAATCGTGGAACGAGAAAACGAATGAAGAGAAAATCAAAAAGGGCAGATCGTGCAACAGAACCCAACAAAACGCACTTTGTCCATCACTAAAGTGCTCATAGCTTAAAAGTATAAAAAGCAATTTCCTTGTATTAAAGACATTTGGATCAAAAGCCCTACCTGAGTCTGTGGTGTAATATTCGAAAAAAAATAATCGAATATTTTTTGGGGTATACGTTTTTCGCTTCTACTGAAAAATTTACTTTTTGGGACATAATGCGTTTTGAAAAGTTGCTCCTCATATGACGTCAACTGCGATTGGGCAAAGCTTAAAATGTGTACCCAGCCGGGATTCGAACCTGGGTGTCCTGCTTTCTAGGCAGTTGCGCTGACCCCTACACCACTGGGGACACAGTGATCATCGCACCTGCAAGGACTACCTAAGCACGCTTCCCGTCAGATACAAATTCCCAGCTTCGCCCTGCCCACAGTACTCAAACTCGTAGTTATGAAACTAATTCCCGTAAGAGTAAGGGCTTCAAACTTGCCCATCCCTCCCCACTAACGATAGGATCATTGCCCGTCACCGTCATTTTATATATATACGTGTGGCGTCTGAAGAATTTGTATCTGAGGCGTGCTGAGGCGTGCTGAGGTAGTCCTTGCACGTGCGGTGATCACTGTGTCCCCAGTGGTGTAGGGGTCAGCGCAACTGCCTAGAAAGCAGGAGACCCGGGTTCGAATCCCGGCTGGGTACACATTTTCAGCTTTGCCCAATCGCAGTTGAAGTCGTATATTCTATGAATATTAAATAATAACAACTGCAGGATCAGAAGTGACGTCTGTTCTTTCGGAACAGACGCCACACGTATATAAAAATTAAATTAGTTGCATTGCGAGTCAGAGGGAACCGGAGGCGATAAGTATGGCTGATCAAAAAAAAAAAAAAAAAAAAAAAAAAAAAAAAAAAGTTTTCTAAATCTTTGGGACTTAACTGCTCTGATTATTACTTCCTAGACTTAACAAACTACTTAAACCAACGTATGCTAACGACGAGAAACACACCCATGCCAGAGGAATGACTCGAACCTCTTACGGCGAGCAGGGCGCATTCCGCAGCTAGGAGCCTTCGAACGCTCGGTCACTCCCCGCCTCATTTCAGAGCCAAATGAATGTCACGGAATGGCCGCATACTCTAACGCGAAGTTTCGAATCTTCCCTCAGCCATGGGTGTGCCAGTTGTCCTTATTGGAAGTTTATTTCAGTAGTTTACAGGTCTAGGGACCGATGACCATAGCAGTTTGGTCAACAGCTTTGCAATCATTTGAACATTTCTCCTATTCCATGCGGCCATGCATTCACGTGCCTTTTCCCCCCAGAGACCGATGATATCGCTTAGGTCGCCTGTTCACTGTATGTCTTGCGCTAAGGCAGTGAAACATATGGAGCAGACACGGTGACTCAGCGAGTGATACACGCACTATCGATGGGCAAATGCACACACGTACCCCTGTGTCGACACGGCATTGTTTAAACTGCCCGAGCACACAGAGGTGGCGACACAAACATACACACACACACATAGTGCAGCTACGTCAGGCCATACCCATCCGAGAGAACTGCGATTGAACGACGTCTGTGACATCCTTCAAATAAAAGAAATTTTCCAGAATGAAACTTTCACTCTGCAGCGGAGAGTGCGTCGAAATGAAACTTCCTGGCAGATTAAAATTGTGTGCCGGAACCGGGACTCGAACCTGGGACCTTTGTCTTTCGCGGGCAAGCGCTCAACCGACTGAACTATCCCGACACGACTCCCGATGCCACCTCACAACTTTACTTCCGCCAGTACCTCGCCTCCTACTATCCAAATTTCACAGAAGCTCTCCTGCGAACCATAAAAGACTAGTACTCCTGGATCACATGACTTAGCCACAGCCTAAGGGATGATTCCAGAATGAAAGTAGGAGGCGAGGTACTGGCGGAAGTAAAGTTGTGAGGCGGCATTGTGAGTAGCGTCGGGATAGCTCAGTCGGTAGAGCGCTTGCCCGCGAAAGACAAAGGTCCCAGGTTCGAGTCTCGGTTCCGGCACACAATTTTAGTCTCTCAGGAAGTTTCGAAAGAAACTTTATATATATTTACTAGCTTAATTCCTGCTGCTTCGCACGCGCAGACTGTATGGTCTGCTTTGGTTGTTTCTAATTCTAAATATAAATTTTCATATATTTAGCTTTAAAAATTCTTTCCTAAGCAAGTATTTTGATACAACTTGCCACCCGCTATTGCACCATTGATAGCATTATCCGAACCATATATATATATATATATATATATATATATATATATATATATATATATATATATATATATATTTTAATTCCTACCATTGTTCCAAATCCAGATTTTCGCGTTTCTAGCATCAAAATCGTCTTACTAACACCCTTAAAATATTTTCTCTTATTTAACCCACTTAGTGGTTGAATTTCTAAAAATATGGAAACACGTGTTTTTAAAATTCCAGTCAAAATCTAAATTCGATGTGTTGTAAATCTTGCTTCAAAATTGCCTGAATAGCAACGTAGTTTCAATAACACGTTCATTCCCTGTTTCACCCCGTTAAGGATGGCAATATCGAAAAATCGCTGATGCCTACAGTGTAAGGTAAACAACATCTACAAATTTCAAATTTCTATCGTCTGTAGATTCACTTTTCAGCGCGGTATTCTCTCGCTTAGAAACGGACCGAGAGCGCGAAATTTCTTTCTTCCGCTTTAGCATCTTCCTTGGTTGTTTTACTTTTAAAATTGCAATATGCACTTATTTTTCTTTATTTGTACGCTTGTACAGAAAAATAAACTGATGAATGTGCATCATGTTTCGGTGTAACTTACAAATCCCATATCTTCCACCCCCTTATCATTATCAACCCTCTACCACCATAGTGCACAATGGGAGACTAATACCCGCTACCACATACAAACACTATTCGTTTGCGATGTGTAGTTTTTGGTTGAAGAGTGAAATATAGGCACAAACACCTCAGTTTTTATATATATTAAGATTGTTTGTTAATATTACATATTGGTCAAATGTTTGATGAATTACCTGGAATGAAAATATATTGCAGATAAAGGCTGACCATAAAGCCCCTTCACAACTTCAAAATTTTATTACAACGGTAGTTGTTAAAATATTTTTATAAAATTACTTTTATTAAATCAGTGTTTATAATTTTTTACAGTGTTTAATGGTCGCCGTTAATTGCACGAAGCACGTCAGGACGGAACGTACTCGATTTCTGTACCATAGCGTCATCAATGGTGGCAATGGCGTTTCGAATCCTTTTCTTCAGGGCAACAATATCCCGTATCCGTATTTGATACACGATATCTTTAACATCCCCCTCTAAGGGAGTGATCTCCGGCGAACGCGGTGGCCAAGGAATTGGCTCATCCCTCCCAATCCATCATCCTGGAAATGTTTCAATGAGGAACCGACGAACACAGCTAGAAAATGGTAGCTGGCTGTAAGTCAATCAATTGTGGTGCCACATATTCGGTCAGAAGGTCGAGGGAAACGTCTGCAGCAATTATTGACTCGTTGAGGAAAAATGGACCTATTATTGGGTTCCACATGATTCCATAGCATACATTCACTTTCGGACTATCCCTGTGAAGCTCCCTAATGACATGGGGGTCTTCAGACCCTTAGACGCTCACAATGAGTCTGTTTGATGTCGCAGAAACATGATTCTTTGTCTCGTCACTGAAACAAACTCGCTTGAGGAATGCTTCATCGTCCTAAACTCAGGCCTATTTCAATTATGTCAATTTGCAACAGGGTTTTGGAACATATCCTGTATTCAAATATTATGAATTATCTCGAACATAATGATCTATTGACCCAAGGTCAACACGGATTTAGGTAATATAGTTCATGCGAAACACAACTAGCTCTTTACTCACACGAAGTGATGGGTGCTATCGACAAGGGTTCGCAAATCGATTCCGTATTTCTTGATTTCCAGAAGGCTTTTGACACCGTGCCTCACAAATGGCTTTTAATCAAATTGCATGGTTATGGTATATCGCCCCAAATTTGCGACTTGATAGGGGATTTCCTGTCAGAGAGGACACACATCGTAGTAATCGATAGTAAGGCATCGGATAAAACAGAGGTGATATCGGTCGTTACACAGGGTAGTGTTATTGGTCCTATGCTGTTCCTTATTTACACAAACGAATTGGGAGAAAATCTAAGCAGCTCTCTTAGGTTGGTTGCAGATGACGCCGTCATTTACCGCATAGTAAACCAACTGCAGAACGATCTGAATATAATATCACTATCGTGTGAAAATTGGCAATTGACTCTAAATAATAAGAAGTGTGACTTTAAACTTTGTTTACAAGATGAATCAATCAAAAGTGAAGGCCGTAAACTCCACAAAATACCCAGGAATTACTATTACTTCAGATTTAAACTGGAAAGAACACAAAGATTATGTGGTGGGAAAGGCGAACCAGAGACCGCGTTTTATTGGCAGAACCCTTAAAAGATGTAACAGAACTACGGAAGAGGCTGCATACACTACGCTTGTTCGTCCTTTTTTGGAATATTGCCACAGTCTAAGATATACAGTCACGACACTTCCGCAGATTTTTGTTATACACTGCGACAGTAGCGCTCCAAGCGGCCGGAAAGCTACATTTCTGAATGCGACATTGGAAAAGTGCGAATAGTAACGTTTATATTGGTTTTAACATGCTTTTTTACATTATGAAACGTATGTAATACCTTAAAATAGGTAATAACTAAAAAAACAGCTCTACATTTGTCTCAATTAAGTTTCCTAAGGTCCCTGACAAGGTAAAAAGCGGTACATTACAGGATAGTTTATTTATCGCTATCTTGTAACCTACAGGCTTCTGCTAAATAATTTAATTTTCTATTAAAAATGAAAAATGGCTAGGAAATACAGAAAGAACTTTCCTTTGGCAGAAAGACGTCGCTTTTCTACTAACAAACGATAGGGTTTCTTCACTATAATTCCAGTCGAATCAGTGAGTTTGGACGTAGAAAATGTATATCGAATGCAATAACTACATTATGTAACGTACCAAATCAGCTACAACAGTTGTAGCTGAAGGAAACACGTCACATACGTGGCAATAAAACGGCAAAACAATGAAAGTGTTGTCCAACAGAGACGAAGGCAATTCCACAATTGTTGATACAGCTGTTCCACAAATGGCAAGAATGATCAAAACATTGCCTTTTTAAGCTAAAGTAATTACATTGAACGTATTATGCGCATTTAAGGAAGACGTATGAAGTGTAAAACTGTGCGAATCATTAGACTCCACAACGAATTTATACACGTCAAAAGAAGAACAACAAAACTGCCTGTCATAGTAAGAAAAGACCATAATAGAAATTTATTATTCTCTTATGTTTATATTCTACTTACTTTCAGCGGAATAAGATTGAAATACACACATATTCGTAAGTATTTGTTCAAGACTAAGTTGTTGTTTATACCACTGAATCAGTTTTATTGGCTGTTTTTACATTAATTTACGTCTCTTGATATTTTACTGATGCTTGTAATGCAAAAATTATACTAACTATTTCGTTAATTACGTACAAAACAAATTACAAACAAACATCGTAACTATGGTGGCTTGCCCACAGCTAGGAGCGCTAGTGTCGTTGCAGCTGTCAGTCGGTAACAACTTTTACAGCAGTGAGTGTCGCCACTGTATATGTTAGGCTGTGGTATTGCTGCCCAGTGTGAGATCCTTATCAGGTGGGTTTGACGGAGGACATCGAAACAGTCCAAAGAAGAGCAGCTCGTTTCGTATTGTCACGATACAGGGGAGACAGCGTTACGGAAATGATACAGGGTCTAGGATGGGGATCATTACAACTACGGCGCTTATCGCTGGGGCATGGGATACTACAATCGCCATTATTCTCCTCCGAATGCGAAAATATATTGTTGACTCCCACTTACATAGGTAGAAATAATCATCAGAATAAAATACGAGAAATCAGAGCTCGAACGGAGAGATTCAGGTATTCTTTCTTCCCGCGCGCTATTCGAGAATGGAATTGGAGATAAATAGTATAACGGTGGTTCGATGAATCCTCTGCCAGGCAGTCAAATGTGATTCGCAGAGTATCCCATGTAGATGTAGACGTCCCATGTAGAAATGCGTTCCGGCTCAAGTGTCTGTAACAGTTGCTCTTGCAGAGCACCTTATGCACCATTGAAAGTGGTAGTTGAAACTGTCCGGCGGCAGTGCGGAGGGACTTGGTAGGCGTTCAAAACACGATCGATGTTTTCCTCGGATGTTCTTGATCTTCCTCCCTTTATCCAACAACGTTCTTGCCTCCATAATTTTTTGTGCCGTGCACAGATTGAAGGGCGCAATGATGGATCTCTTCCATATTTCGTTCTTAAGTTTCAATAAACAGGACCCACTTAATCCCTTCTCTTCAGGAGTTGCCATTTTATAGAGGTTCAGTTCTTTCAATCAACAGTGTATCTGAAACACAGATACAGTGATTACAATGAAATAAATTTGGTTAAAATATTTCAACAACTACCGTGGTAATAAAGTTTTGAAGTTGTAAAGGGAGTTGATGGACACTATGTATATTTCTCTTTAAGCCTTGGGTACGTATTACACGTTACGTAAATTAATCAAAATATTTTATCTAATGCTTTAAGAACAGTCTGTAGCTGTGTGAATAAACAAAGTCTGTCGTACTTTGAAACTCTGTTAATGTCTTTCCACATATGTTGCTGTTGTGGTCTTCAGTCTGCAGACTGGTTTGATGCAGCTCTCCACTCTACCCTGTCCCTTGCAAGTCTCATCTGAGAATACCTTCGGCAACCTACATCCTTTTGAATCTGCTTACTGTATTCGTCCCTCGGTCTCCCTCTACGATTTTTACTCCACAAACTCCCCTCTAATGCTATGTTGACGATTCCTTGATGTCTCAGAATGTGTCCTACCAATCTATCCCTTCTCTTAGTCAGGATATTCCAGAAATTCCTTTGCTCCCCAATTCTGTTAAGCACGTCCTCATTAGTTATTAGTTTACTTCGCCCATCAGAAGTTATCTTGCTACCCAAATAACAAAATTCATCTACTACTTTTATTGCCTAATAACCTAAACTAATTCCTTCAGCATCGCCTAATTTTCTGACATTACATTCCATTACCTTCGTTTGACTCTTGTTAATGTTCATCTTATATCTTCCATTCAATTGCTCTTCCAGATCCTTTGAAGTCTCTGACAACATTACTAGGTCATCGGCAAACCGCAAACTTTGTATTTCTTCTCCCTAAAATTTAATTCCCTCTCCAAATATTTCCTTCCATTCCTTCACTGCTTGATCAATGTACAGATTGAACAACATTGGGGAAAGGCTACAACCCTCTCTTACTCCCTTCCAAACCTCTACGTCCCTTTATTGTCCATCGACTCTAGTAACCGCTGTCTTCTTTTTGTATAGCTTGAATATAACTCTTCGCTCCCTATATTTTAGCTCTGCTACCTTATAGGGTACTGAAAAGTGAAATATTTGCCGTATATAGTCTCGCAATTAATTATTTAAAGGTACTCAGTTTTTTGGACAAAAGCTTTAACTCAATTTTTTTTTTCAAAACACTGTTTATGTAGTTACGTCTCTTTCGTCCTAAACAGACGAATGGTGACTGTGGCATCTGACCATATTTCTATGAAGTTCTGAACAAGGTTTCAACTTACGTATAACGAACATTGCACTGGCTTTTGATCTTAAAGTCATAAGTGTCCTTGACAGACAACACACAGAACTACGGAGTCCCAGCTCGGCGGACTGAACGTCTTATTTTTGGGTGTCACACAATACTGCGACCAGAGAAAGGGGGAAGAGTTTTATGGTATACTATGTGTATTTCACTGTTTCTTGCATTGTTGCAGACGTATGTTTTTAATTGGCCGCCTCGAAGCTCGTATTCGGCGACAACTGTCACGCCATTTATTTCACTTGTTCCGAAGTAGCTTGACCTCAGAGCAGCGGCGGCACAGAAACGAGAAAATTAAAAACGTTGTTTCAAGAAAGGTTAAATTCTATAGAGTTAGTGATTGTGACAGTTAGAGAGTATTATTTACGTACTTTCAAGATGAAGCAGTTGCACAACGCAAAATAGAGGACATTTTCCCATTTTCCTAAAAACCCGGCAGGACCATTTTTAGCGTCCAAAAAAGGGAACATGTCCGGGTAAAAGAGGACGTCTGGTAACCCTAATTTTAGTGAAGAAATAAAAAGAACAATATTTGTTTCTAAATTAAATCGTTTCAATAACGTACGTTGCAAATGTACATTTATACATTTCAGTATCGTTATAACATTTAACATAAAACATATAACATTCATTCATAACATTTATATTTTATTATTAAGCCGCAACAATGAGTAGCCTATATAACAATTACGTGACGCGTCACATTCAAACAGCGTGTAGTCTCTGATTACTTTCCACACCTTTCAAAAATGTTCAAATGTTTGTATAGTCTATGGGACTTAACTACGGGGTCATCAGTCCCTAAACTTACAAACTACGTATGAACTAGCTAATCCTAAGGACGGCACAAATATCCATGCCCGAGGGGGGATTCGAACCCCCGACGGTAGTGGCCGTGCAGACCGTGACTGGAGCGCCTCAGTCCTCTCGGCCACCGCGGCCGGCCCACACCTTTCGACATAGCGGAAGACACACTATGCCTTGGGTAGTTTATGCTGATTCGAATTTTTTACGTTGGATGGAATTTCACTTCATATTGTGTGTTGGTGGGATAACAATTCAAAGCGGTCAATACTCCATGCCCGAGGGGGGATTCGAACCCCCGACGGTAGTGGCCGTGCAGACCGTGACTGGAGCGCCTCAGTCCTCTCGGCCACCGCGGCCGGCCCACACCTTTCGACATAGCGGAAGACACACTATGCCTTGGGTAGTTTATGCTGATTCGAATTTTTTACGTTGGATGGAATTTCACTTCATATTGTGTGTTGGTGGGATAACAATTCAAAGCGGTCAATACTCCATGCCCGAGGGGGGATTCGAACCCCCGACGGTAATGGCCGTGCAGACCGTGACTGGAGCGCCTCAGTCCTCTCGGCCACCGCGGCCGGCCCACACCTTTCGACATAGCGGAAGACACACTATGCCTTGGGTAGTTTATGCTGATTCGAATTTTTTACGTTGGATGGAATTTCACTTCATATTGTGTGTTGGTGGGATAACAATTCAAAGCGGTCAATACTCCATGCCCGAGGGGGGATTCGAACCCCCGACGGTAGTGGCCGTGCAGACCGTGACTGGAGCGCCTCAGTCCTCTCGGCCACCGCGGCCGGCCCACACCTTTCGACATAGCGGAAGACACACTATGCCTTGGGTAGTTTATGCTGATTCGAATTTTTTACGTTGGATGGAATTTCACTTCATATTGTGTGTTGGTGGGATAACAATTCAAAGCGGTCAATACTCCATGCCCGAGGGGGGATTCGAACCCCCGACGGTAATGGCCGTGCAGACCGTGACTGGAGCGCCTCAGTCCTCTCGGCCACCGCGGCCGGCCCACACCTTTCGACATAGCGGAAGACACACTATGCCTTGGGTAGTTTATGCTGATTCGAATTTTTTACGTTGGATGGAATTTCACTTCATATTGTGTGTTGGTGGGATAACAATTCAAAGCGGTCAATACTCCATGCCCGAGGGGGGATTCGAACCCCCGACGGTAGTGGCCGTGCAGACCGTGACTGGAGCGCCTCAGTCCTCTCGGCCACCGCGGCCGGCCCACACCTTTCGACATAGCGGAAGACACATTATGCCTTGGGTAGTTTATGCTGATTCGAATTTTTTACGTTGGATGGAATTTCACTTCATATTGTGTGTTGGTGGGATAACAATTCAAAGCGGTCAATACTCCATGCCCGAGGGGGGATTCGAACCCCCGACGGTAGTGGCCGTGCAGACCGTGACTGGAGCGCCTCAGTCCTCTCGGCCACCGCGGCCGGCCCACACCTTTCGACATAGCGGAAGACACACTATGCCTTGGGTAGTTTATGCTGATTCGAATTTTTTACGTTGGATGGAATTTCACTTCATATTGTGTGTTGGTGGGATAACAATTCAAAGCGGTCAATACTCCATGCCCGAGGGGGGATTCGAACCCCCGACGGTAATGGCCGTGCAGACCGTGACTGGAGCGCCTCAGTCCTCTCGGCCACCGCGGCCGGCCCACACCTTTCGACATAGCGGAAGACACACTATGCCTTGGGTAGTTTATGCTGATTCGAATTTTTTACGTTGGATGGAATTTCACTTCATATTGTGTGTTGGTGGGATAACAATTCAAAGCGGTCAATACTCCATGCCCGAGGGGGGATTCGAACCCCCGACGGTAGTGGCCGTGCAGACCGTGACTGGAGCGCCTCAGTCCTCTCGGCCACCGCGGCCGGCCCACACCTTTCGACATAGCGGAAGACACATTATGCCTTGGGTAGTTTATGCTGATTCGAATTTTTTACGTTGGATGGAATTTCACTTCATATTGTGTGTTGGTGGGATAACAATTCAAAGCGGTCAATACTCCATGCCCGAGGGGGGATTCGAACCCCCGACGGTAGTGGCCGTGCAGACCGTGACTGGAGCGCCTCAGTCCTCTCGGCCACCGCGGCCGGCCCACACCTTTCGACATAGCGGAAGACACACTATGCCTTGGGTAGTTTATGCTGATTCGAATTTTTTACGTTGGATGGAATTTCACTTCATATTGTGTGTTGGTGGGATAACAATTCAAAGCGGTCAATACTCCATGCCCGAGGGGGGATTCGAACCCCCGACGGTAATGGCCGTGCAGACCGTGACTGGAGCGCCTCAGTCCTCTCGGCCACCGCGGCCGGCCCACACCTTTCGACATAGCGGAAGACACATTATGCCTTGGGTAGTTTATGCTGATTCGAATTTTTTACGTTGGATGGAATTTCACTTCATATTGTGTGTTGGTGGGATAACAATTCAAAGCGGTCAATACTCCATGCCCGAGGGGGGATTCGAACCCCCGACGGTAGTGGCCGTGCAGACCGTGACTGGAGCGCCTCAGTCCTCTCGGCCACCGCGGCCGGCCCACACCTTTCGACATAGCGGAAGACACATTATGCCTTGGGTAGTTTATGCTGATTCGAATTTTTTACGTTGGATGGAATTTCACTTCATATTGTGTGTTGGTGGGATAACAATTCAAAGCGGTCAATACTCCATGCCCGAGGGGGGATTCGAACCCCCGACGGTAGTGGCCGTGCAGACCGTGACTGGAGCGCCTCAGTCCTCTCGGCCACCGCGGCCGGCCCACACCTTTCGACATAGCGGAAGACACATTATGCCTTGGGTAGTTTATGCTGATTCGAATTTTTTACGTTGGATGGAATTTCACTTCATATTGTGTGTTGGTGGGATAACAATTCAAAGCGGTCAATACTCCATGCCCGAGGGGGGATTCGAACCCCCGACGGTAGTGGCCGTGCAGACCGTGACTGGAGCGCCTCAGTCCTCTCGGCCACCGCGGCCGGCCCACACCTTTCGACATAGCGGAAGACACATTATGCCTTGGGTAGTTTATGCTGATTCGAATTTTTTACGTTGGATGGAATTTCACTTCATATTGTGTGTTGGTGGGATAACAATTCAAAGCGGTCAATACTCCATGCCCGAGGGGGGATTCGAACCCCCGACGGTAGTGGCCGTGCAGACCGTGACTGGAGCGCCTCAGTCCTCTCGGCCACCGCGGCCGGCCCACACCTTTCGACATAGCGGAAGACACATTATGCCTTGGGTAGTTTATGCTGATTCGAATTTTTTACGTTGGATGGAATTTCACTTCATATTGTGTGTTGGTGGGATAACAATTCAAAGCGGTCAATACTCCATGCCCGAGGGGGGATTCGAACCCCCGACGGTAGTGGCCGTGCAGACCGTGACTGGAGCGCCTCAGTCCTCTCGGCCACCGCGGCCGGCCCACACCTTTCGACATAGCGGAAGACACATTATGCCTTGGGTAGTTTATGCTGATTCGAATTTTTTACGTTGGATGGAATTTCACTTCATATTGTGTGTTGGTGGGATAACAATTCAAAGCGGTCAATACTCCATGCCCGAGGGGGGATTCGAACCCCCGACGGTAGTGGCCGTGCAGACCGTGACTGGAGCGCCTCAGTCCTCTCGGCCACCGCGGCCGGCCCACACCTTTCGACATAGCGGAAGACACACTATGCCTTGGGTAGTTTATGCTGATTCGAATTTTTTACGTTGGATGGAATTTCACTTCATATTGTGTGTTGGTGGGATAACAATTCAAAGCGGTCAATACTCCATGCCCGAGGGGGGATTCGAACCCCCGACGGTAATGGCCGTGCAGACCGTGACTGGAGCGCCTCAGTCCTCTCGGCCACCGCGGCCGGCCCACACCTTTCGACATAGCGGAAGACACACTATGCCTTGGGTAGTTTATGCTGATTCGAATTTTTTACGTTGGATGGAATTTCACTTCATATTGTGTGTTGGTGGGATAACAATTCAAAGCGGTCAATACTCCATGCCCGAGGGGGGATTCGAACCCCCGACGGTAGTGGCCGTGCAGACCGTGACTGGAGCGCCTCAGTCCTCTCGGCCACCGCGGCCGGCCCACACCTTTCGACATAGCGGAAGACACATTATGCCTTGGGTAGTTTATGCTGATTCGAATTTTTTACGTTGGATGGAATTTCACTTCATATTGTGTGTTGGTGGGATAACAATTCAAAGCGGTCAATACTCCATGCCCGAGGGGGGATTCGAACCCCCGACGGTAATGGCCGTGCAGACCGTGACTGGAGCGCCTCAGTCCTCTCGGCCACCGCGGCCGGCCCACACCTTTCGACATAGCGGAAGACACACTATGCCTTGGGTAGTTTATGCTGATTCGAATTTTTTACGTTGGATGGAATTTCACTTCATATTGTGTGTTGGTGGGATAACAATTCAAAGCGGTCAATACTCCATGCCCGAGGGGGGATTCGAACCCCCGACGGTAGTGGCCGTGCAGACCGTGACTGGAGCGCCTCAGTCCTCTCGGCCACCGCGGCCGGCCCACACCTTTCGACATAGCGGAAGACACATTATGCCTTGGGTAGTTTATGCTGATTCGAATTTTTTACGTTGGATGGAATTTCACTTCATATTGTGTGTTGGTGGGATAACAATTCAAAGCGGTCAATACTCCATGCCCGAGGGGGGATTCGAACCCCCGACGGTAATGGCCGTGCAGACCGTGACTGGAGCGCCTCAGTCCTCTCGGCCACCGCGGCCGGCCCACACCTTTCGACATAGCGGAAGACACACTATGCCTTGGGTAGTTTATGCTGATTCGAATTTTTTACGTTGGATGGAATTTCACTTCATATTGTGTGTTGGTGGGATAACAATTCAAAGCGGTCAATACTCCATGCCCGAGGGGGGATTCGAACCCCCGACGGTAATGGCCGTGCAGACCGTGACTGGAGCGCCTCAGTCCTCTCGGCCACCGCGGCCGGCCCACACCTTTCGACATAGCGGAAGACACACTATGCCTTGGGTAGTTTATGCTGATTCGAATTTTTTACGTTGGATGGAATTTCACTTCATATTGTGTGTTGGTGGGATAACAATTCAAAGCGGTCAATACTCCATGCCCGAGGGGGGATTCGAACCCCCGACGGTAATGGCCGTGCAGACCGTGACTGGAGCGCCTCAGTCCTCTCGGCCACCGCGGCCGGCCCACACCTTTCGACATAGCGGAAGACACACTATGCCTTGGGTAGTTTATGCTGATTCGAATTTTTTACGTTGGATGGAATTTCACTTCATATTGTGTGTTGGTGGGATAACAATTCAAAGCGGTCAATACTCCATGCCCGAGGGGGGATTCGAACCCCCGACGGTAGTGGCCGTGCAGACCGTGACTGGAGCGCCTCAGTCCTCTCGGCCACCGCGGCCGGCCCACACCTTTCGACATAGCGGAAGACACATTATGCCTTGGGTAGTTTATGCTGATTCGAATTTTTTACGTTGGATGGAATTTCACTTCATATTGTGTGTTGGTGGGATAACAATTCAAAGCGGTCAATACTCCATGCCCGAGGGGGGATTCGAACCCCCGACGGTAATGGCCGTGCAGACCGTGACTGGAGCGCCTCAGTCCTCTCGGCCACCGCGGCCGGCCCACACCTTTCGACATAGCGGAAGACACACTATGCCTTGGGTAGTTTATGCTGATTCGAATTTTTTACGTTGGATGGAATTTCACTTCATATTGTGTGTTGGTGGGATAACAATTCAAAGCGGTCAATACTCCATGCCCGAGGGGGGATTCGAACCCCCGACGGTAGTGGCCGTGCAGACCGTGACTGGAGCGCCTCAGTCCTCTCGGCCACCGCGGCCGGCCCACACCTTTCGACATAGCGGAAGACACACTATGCCTTGGGTAGTTTATGCTGATTCGAATTTTTTACGTTGGATGGAATTTCACTTCATATTGTGTGTTGGTGGGATAACAATTCAAAGCGGTCAATACTCCATGCCCGAGGGGGGATTCGAACCCCCGACGGTAGTGGCCGTGCAGACCGTGACTGGAGCGCCTCAGTCCTCTCGGCCACCGCGGCCGGCCCACACCTTTCGACATAGCGGAAGACACATTATGCCTTGGGTAGTTTATGCTGATTCGAATTTTTTACGTTGGATGGAATTTCACTTCATATTGTGTGTTGGTGGGATAACAATTCAAAGCGGTCAATACTCCATGCCCGAGGGGGGATTCGAACCCCCGACGGTAATGGCCGTGCAGACCGTGACTGGAGCGCCTCAGTCCTCTCGGCCACCGCGGCCGGCCCACACCTTTCGACATAGCGGAAGACACACTATGCCTTGGGTAGTTTATGCTGATTCGAATTTTTTACGTTGGATGGAATTTCACTTCATATTGTGTGTTGGTGGGATAACAATTCAAAGCGGTCAATACTCCATGCCCGAGGGGGGATTCGAACCCCCGACGGTAATGGCCGTGCAGACCGTGACTGGAGCGCCTCAGTCCTCTCGGCCACCGCGGCCGGCCCACACCTTTCGACATAGCGGAAGACACACTATGCCTTGGGTAGTTTATGCTGATTCGAATTTTTTACGTTGGATGGAATTTCACTTCATATTGTGTGTTGGTGGGATAACAATTCAAAGCGGTCAATACTCCATGCCCGAGGGGGGATTCGAACCCCCGACGGTAGTGGCCGTGCAGACCGTGACTGGAGCGCCTCAGTCCTCTCGGCCACCGCGGCCGGCCCACACCTTTCGACATAGCGGAAGACACACTATGCCTTGGGTAGTTTATGCTGATTCGAATTTTTTACGTTGGATGGAATTTCACTTCATATTGTGTGTTGGTGGGATAACAATTCAAAGCGGTCAATACTCCATGCCCGAGGGGGGATTCGAACCCCCGACGGTAGTGGCCGTGCAGACCGTGACTGGAGCGCCTCAGTCCTCTCGGCCACCGCGGCCGGCCCACACCTTTCGACATAGCGGAAGACACACTATGCCTTGGGTAGTTTATGCTGATTCGAATTTTTTACGTTGGATGGAATTTCACTTCATATTGTGTGTTGGTGGGATAACAATTCAAAGCGGTCAATACTCCATGCCCGAGGGGGGATTCGAACCCCCGACGGTAGTGGCCGTGCAGACCGTGACTGGAGCGCCTCAGTCCTCTCGGCCACCGCGGCCGGCCCACACCTTTCGACATAGCGGAAGACACACTATGCCTTGGGTAGTTTATGCTGATTCGAATTTTTTACGTTGGATGGAATTTCACTTCATATTGTGTGTTGGTGGGATAACAATTCAAAGCGGTCAATACTCCATGCCCGAGGGGGGATTCGAACCCCCGACGGTAGTGGCCGTGCAGACCGTGACTGGAGCGCCTCAGTCCTCTCGGCCACCGCGGCCGGCCCACACCTTTCGACATAGCGGAAGACACATTATGCCTTGGGTAGTTTATGCTGATTCGAATTTTTTACGTTGGATGGAATTTCACTTCATATTGTGTGTTGGTGGGATAACAATTCAAAGCGGTCAATACTCCATGCCCGAGGGGGGATTCGAACCCCCGACGGTAGTGGCCGTGCAGACCGTGACTGGAGCGCCTCAGTCCTCTCGGCCACCGCGGCCGGCCCACACCTTTCGACATAGCGGAAGACACACTATGCCTTGGGTAGTTTATGCTGATTCGAATTTTTTACGTTGGATGGAATTTCACTTCATATTGTGTGTTGGTGGGATAACAATTCAAAGCGGTCAATACTCCATGCCCGAGGGGGGATTCGAACCCCCGACGGTAGTGGCCGTGCAGACCGTGACTGGAGCGCCTCAGTCCTCTCGGCCACCGCGGCCGGCCCACACCTTTCGACATAGCGGAAGACACACTATGCCTTGGGTAGTTTATGCTGATTCGAATTTTTTACGTTGGATGGAATTTCACTTCATATTGTGTGTTGGTGGGATAACAATTCAAAGCGGTCAATACTCCATGCCCGAGGGGGGATTCGAACCCCCGACGGTAATGGCCGTGCAGACCGTGACTGGAGCGCCTCAGTCCTCTCGGCCACCGCGGCCGGCCCACACCTTTCGACATAGCGGAAGACACACTATGCCTTGGGTAGTTTATGCTGATTCGAATTTTTTACGTTGGATGGAATTTCACTTCATATTGTGTGTTGGTGGGATAACAATTCAAAGCGGTCAATACTCCATGCCCGAGGGGGGATTCGAACCCCCGACGGTAGTGGCCGTGCAGACCGTGACTGGAGCGCCTCAGTCCTCTCGGCCACCGCGGCCGGCCCACACCTTTCGACATAGCGGAAGACACACTATGCCTTGGGTAGTTTATGCTGATTCGAATTTTTTACGTTGGATGGAATTTCACTTCATATTGTGTGTTGGTGGGATAACAATTCAAAGCGGTCAATACTCCATGCCCGAGGGGGGATTCGAACCCCCGACGGTAGTGGCCGTGCAGACCGTGACTGGAGCGCCTCAGTCCTCTCGGCCACCGCGGCCGGCCCACACCTTTCGACATAGCGGAAGACACATTATGCCTTGGGTAGTTTATGCTGATTCGAATTTTTTACGTTGGATGGAATTTCACTTCATATTGTGTGTTGGTGGGATAACAATTCAAAGCGGTCAATACTCCATGCCCGAGGGGGGATTCGAACCCCCGACGGTAATGGCCGTGCAGACCGTGACTGGAGCGCCTCAGTCCTCTCGGCCACCGCGGCCGGCCCACACCTTTCGACATAGCGGAAGACACACTATGCCTTGGGTAGTTTATGCTGATTCGAATTTTTTACGTTGGATGGAATTTCACTTCATATTGTGTGTTGGTGGGATAACAATTCAAAGCGGTCAATACTCCATGCCCGAGGGGGGATTCGAACCCCCGACGGTAGTGGCCGTGCAGACCGTGACTGGAGCGCCTCAGTCCTCTCGGCCACCGCGGCCGGCCCACACCTTTCGACATAGCGGAAGACACACTATGCCTTGGGTAGTTTATGCTGATTCGAATTTTTTACGTTGGATGGAATTTCACTTCATATTGTGTGTTGGTGGGATAACAATTCAAAGCGGTCAATACTCCATGCCCGAGGGGGGATTCGAACCCCCGACGGTAGTGGCCGTGCAGACCGTGACTGGAGCGCCTCAGTCCTCTCGGCCACCGCGGCCGGCCCACACCTTTCGACATAGCGGAAGACACATTATGCCTTGGGTAGTTTATGCTGATTCGAATTTTTTACGTTGGATGGAATTTCACTTCATATTGTGTGTTGGTGGGATAACAATTCAAAGCGGTCAATACTCCATGCCCGAGGGGGGATTCGAACCCCCGACGGTAGTGGCCGTGCAGACCGTGACTGGAGCGCCTCAGTCCTCTCGGCCACCGCGGCCGGCCCACACCTTTCGACATAGCGGAAGACACATTATGCCTTGGGTAGTTTATGCTGATTCGAATTTTTTACGTTGGATGGAATTTCACTTCATATTGTGTGTTGGTGGGATAACAATTCAAAGCGGTCAATACTCCATGCCCGAGGGGGGATTCGAACCCCCGACGGTAGTGGCCGTGCAGACCGTGACTGGAGCGCCTCAGTCCTCTCGGCCACCGCGGCCGGCCCACACCTTTCGACATAGCGGAAGACACATTATGCCTTGGGTAGTTTATGCTGATTCGAATTTTTTACGTTGGATGGAATTTCACTTCATATTGTGTGTTGGTGGGATAACAATTCAAAGCGGTCAATACTCCATGCCCGAGGGGGGATTCGAACCCCCGACGGTAGTGGCCGTGCAGACCGTGACTGGAGCGCCTCAGTCCTCTCGGCCACCGCGGCCGGCCCACACCTTTCGACATAGCGGAAGACACATTATGCCTTGGGTAGTTTATGCTGATTCGAATTTTTTACGTTGGATGGAATTTCACTTCATATTGTGTGTTGGTGGGATAACAATTCAAAGCGGTCAATACTCCATGCCCGAGGGGGGATTCGAACCCCCGACGGTAGTGGCCGTGCAGACCGTGACTGGAGCGCCTCAGTCCTCTCGGCCACCGCGGCCGGCCCACACCTTTCGACATAGCGGAAGACACACTATGCCTTGGGTAGTTTATGCTGATTCGAATTTTTTACGTTGGATGGAATTTCACTTCATATTGTGTGTTGGTGGGATAACAATTCAAAGCGGTCAATACTCCATGCCCGAGGGGGGATTCGAACCCCCGACGGTAGTGGCCGTGCAGACCGTGACTGGAGCGCCTCAGTCCTCTCGGCCACCGCGGCCGGCCCACACCTTTCGACATAGCGGAAGACACACTATGCCTTGGGTAGTTTATGCTGATTCGAATTTTTTACGTTGGATGGAATTTCACTTCATATTGTGTGTTGGTGGGATAACAATTCAAAGCGGTCAATACTCCATGCCCGAGGGGGGATTCGAACCCCCGACGGTAGTGGCCGTGCAGACCGTGACTGGAGCGCCTCAGTCCTCTCGGCCACCGCGGCCGGCCCACACCTTTCGACATAGCGGAAGACACATTATGCCTTGGGTAGTTTATGCTGATTCGAATTTTTTACGTTGGATGGAATTTCACTTCATATTGTGTGTTGGTGGGATAACAATTCAAAGCGGTCAATACTCCATGCCCGAGGGGGGATTCGAACCCCCGACGGTAGTGGCCGTGCAGACCGTGACTGGAGCGCCTCAGTCCTCTCGGCCACCGCGGCCGGCCCACACCTTTCGACATAGCGGAAGACACATTATGCCTTGGGTAGTTTATGCTGATTCGAATTTTTTACGTTGGATGGAATTTCACTTCATATTGTGTGTTGGTGGGATAACAATTCAAAGCGGTCAATACTCCATGCCCGAGGGGGGATTCGAACCCCCGACGGTAGTGGCCGTGCAGACCGTGACTGGAGCGCCTCAGTCCTCTCGGCCACCGCGGCCGGCCCACACCTTTCGACATAGCGGAAGACACATTATGCCTTGGGTAGTTTATGCTGATTCGAATTTTTTACGTTGGATGGAATTTCACTTCATATTGTGTGTTGGTGGGATAACAATTCAAAGCGGTCAATACTCCATGCCCGAGGGGGGATTCGAACCCCCGACGGTAGTGGCCGTGCAGACCGTGACTGGAGCGCCTCAGTCCTCTCGGCCACCGCGGCCGGCCCACACCTTTCGACATAGCGGAAGACACACTATGCCTTGGGTAGTTTATGCTGATTCGAATTTTTTACGTTGGATGGAATTTCACTTCATATTGTGTGTTGGTGGGATAACAATTCAAAGCGGTCAATACTCCATGCCCGAGGGGGGATTCGAACCCCCGACGGTAGTGGCCGTGCAGACCGTGACTGGAGCGCCTCAGTCCTCTCGGCCACCGCGGCCGGCCCACACCTTTCGACATAGCGGAAGACACATTATGCCTTGGGTAGTTTATGCTGATTCGAATTTTTTACGTTGGATGGAATTTCACTTCATATTGTGTGTTGGTGGGATAACAATTCAAAGCGGTCAATACTCCATGCCCGAGGGGGGATTCGAACCCCCGACGGTAGTGGCCGTGCAGACCGTGACTGGAGCGCCTCAGTCCTCTCGGCCACCGCGGCCGGCCCACACCTTTCGACATAGCGGAAGACACATTATGCCTTGGGTAGTTTATGCTGATTCGAATTTTTTACGTTGGATGGAATTTCACTTCATATTGTGTGTTGGTGGGATAACAATTCAAAGCGGTCAATACTCCATGCCCGAGGGGGGATTCGAACCCCCGACGGTAGTGGCCGTGCAGACCGTGACTGGAGCGCCTCAGTCCTCTCGGCCACCGCGGCCGGCCCACACCTTTCGACATAGCGGAAGACACATTATGCCTTGGGTAGTTTATGCTGATTCGAATTTTTTACGTTGGATGGAATTTCACTTCATATTGTGTGTTGGTGGGATAACAATTCAAAGCGGTCAATACTCCATGCCCGAGGGGGGATTCGAACCCCCGACGGTAGTGGCCGTGCAGACCGTGACTGGAGCGCCTCAGTCCTCTCGGCCACCGCGGCCGGCCCACACCTTTCGACATAGCGGAAGACACACTATGCCTTGGGTAGTTTATGCTGATTCGAATTTTTTACGTTGGATGGAATTTCACTTCATATTGTGTGTTGGTGGGATAACAATTCAAAGCGGTCAATACTCCATGCCCGAGGGGGGATTCGAACCCCCGACGGTAGTGGCCGTGCAGACCGTGACTGGAGCGCCTCAGTCCTCTCGGCCACCGCGGCCGGCCCACACCTTTCGACATAGCGGAAGACACATTATGCCTTGGGTAGTTTATGCTGATTCGAATTTTTTACGTTGGATGGAATTTCACTTCATATTGTGTGTTGGTGGGATAACAATTCAAAGCGGTCAATACTCCATGCCCGAGGGGGGATTCGAACCCCCGACGGTAGTGGCCGTGCAGACCGTGACTGGAGCGCCTCAGTCCTCTCGGCCACCGCGGCCGGCCCACACCTTTCGACATAGCGGAAGACACATTATGCCTTGGGTAGTTTATGCTGATTCGAATTTTTTACGTTGGATGGAATTTCACTTCATATTGTGTGTTGGTGGGATAACAATTCAAAGCGGTCAATACTCCATGCCCGAGGGGGGATTCGAACCCCCGACGGTAGTGGCCGTGCAGACCGTGACTGGAGCGCCTCAGTCCTCTCGGCCACCGCGGCCGGCCCACACCTTTCGACATAGCGGAAGACACATTATGCCTTGGGTAGTTTATGCTGATTCGAATTTTTTACGTTGGATGGAATTTCACTTCATATTGTGTGTTGGTGGGATAACAATTCAAAGCGGTCAATACTCCATGCCCGAGGGGGGATTCGAACCCCCGACGGTAGTGGCCGTGCAGACCGTGACTGGAGCGCCTCAGTCCTCTCGGCCACCGCGGCCGGCCCACACCTTTCGACATAGCGGAAGACACATTATGCCTTGGGTAGTTTATGCTGATTCGAATTTTTTACGTTGGATGGAATTTCACTTCATATTGTGTGTTGGTGGGATAACAATTCAAAGCGGTCAATACTCCATGCCCGAGGGGGGATTCGAACCCCCGACGGTAGTGGCCGTGCAGACCGTGACTGGAGCGCCTCAGTCCTCTCGGCCACCGCGGCCGGCCCACACCTTTCGACATAGCGGAAGACACATTATGCCTTGGGTAGTTTATGCTGATTCGAATTTTTTACGTTGGATGGAATTTCACTTCATATTGTGTGTTGGTGGGATAACAATTCAAAGCGGTCAATACTCCATGCCCGAGGGGGGATTCGAACCCCCGACGGTAGTGGCCGTGCAGACCGTGACTGGAGCGCCTCAGTCCTCTCGGCCACCGCGGCCGGCCCACACCTTTCGACATAGCGGAAGACACACTATGCCTTGGGTAGTTTATGCTGATTCGAATTTTTTACGTTGGATGGAATTTCACTTCATATTGTGTGTTGGTGGGATAACAATTCAAAGCGGTCAATACTCCATGCCCGAGGGGGGATTCGAACCCCCGACGGTAGTGGCCGTGCAGACCGTGACTGGAGCGCCTCAGTCCTCTCGGCCACCGCGGCCGGCCCACACCTTTCGACATAGCGGAAGACACACTATGCCTTGGGTAGTTTATGCTGATTCGAATTTTTTACGTTGGATGGAATTTCACTTCATATTGTGTGTTGGTGGGATAACAATTCAAAGCGGTCAATACTCCATGCCCGAGGGGGGATTCGAACCCCCGACGGTAGTGGCCGTGCAGACCGTGACTGGAGCGCCTCAGTCCTCTCGGCCACCGCGGCCGGCCCACACCTTTCGACATAGCGGAAGACACATTATGCCTTGGGTAGTTTATGCTGATTCGAATTTTTTACGTTGGATGGAATTTCACTTCATATTGTGTGTTGGTGGGATAACAATTCAAAGCGGTCAATACTCCATGCCCGAGGGGGGATTCGAACCCCCGACGGTAATGGCCGTGCAGACCGTGACTGGAGCGCCTCAGTCCTCTCGGCCACCGCGGCCGGCCCACACCTTTCGACATAGCGGAAGACACATTATGCCTTGGGTAGTTTATGCTGATTCGAATTTTTTACGTTGGATGGAATTTCACTTCATATTGTGTGTTGGTGGGATAACAATTCAAAGCGGTCAATACTCCATGCCCGAGGGGGGATTCGAACCCCCGACGGTAGTGGCCGTGCAGACCGTGACTGGAGCGCCTCAGTCCTCTCGGCCACCGCGGCCGGCCCACACCTTTCGACATAGCGGAAGACACATTATGCCTTGGGTAGTTTATGCTGATTCGAATTTTTTACGTTGGATGGAATTTCACTTCATATTGTGTGTTGGTGGGATAACAATTCAAAGCGGTCAATACTCCATGCCCGAGGGGGGATTCGAACCCCCGACGGTAATGGCCGTGCAGACCGTGACTGGAGCGCCTCAGTCCTCTCGGCCACCGCGGCCGGCCCACACCTTTCGACATAGCGGAAGACACACTATGCCTTGGGTAGTTTATGCTGATTCGAATTTTTTACGTTGGATGGAATTTCACTTCATATTGTGTGTTGGTGGGATAACAATTCAAAGCGGTCAATACTCCATGCCCGAGGGGGGATTCGAACCCCCGACGGTAGTGGCCGTGCAGACCGTGACTGGAGCGCCTCAGTCCTCTCGGCCACCGCGGCCGGCCCACACCTTTCGACATAACGGAAGACACACTATGCCTTGGGTAGTTTATGCTGATTCGAATTTTTTATGTTGGATGGAATTTCACTTCATATTGTGTGTTGGTGGGATAACAATTCAAAGCGGTCAATACTCGACAGCGAAATTACGGCTTCATGTACAGGTTAGTCTTTTTTTTTTTTTTTTTTTTTTTTTTTTTTTTTTTTTTTTTTTTTTTTGCTTTCTGTTGGCGATAAGGCGCGCTCACAATGAGTTTGAAACATGTTCTACAACGTTGTTCGCTGTTTGTTCTAGACTACGATACTCGATAACAGTTCTTCCCATGCGCAGTTTGCTGGAAATGGCCGCTACTTGAACGAACCTTCACTGTAGTCTGCTTTCCTTCTAAAAAAATCTGCACCTGAGCGTTTTTTAGTGGATTTATCAAAGCCACGTCACCTTCGGTAGCGTTTCGTACAATTAAATGTCAATCAATCAATCAATGACGCAGTGGCTGTAAAAGCTGTCACAGATTGTAAAAGCAGTCACAATTGTCCACTGACTAAAGCTATTCAGTAGCGATGTTTAGTACGGAGTATGGCCGGGTGATTAACGGATAGTAGTATTTTAAATGCAGTGATCCTTGGTTCGAATCCTGGTATGAGTTAATATTTTTTTCTCTCATTTTCCTGTATGTAACAGGTCTTGGACCAGAAATGACATACATATTCTTACTTGTCTCAAAAATTTTTATCCATTTTTTCCGAATATATCGGGACTTCAGAGGTCGTGGTGAAGCAAGAACCTTACAATAGAACATAAATAATAATTCATCACTTGTCAGAAATACATCCTCTTTATTTCTGAAAATAATGTGATAATATTGAACTGAAAGGGAACAGCCACTGTGCTGTCTAAATCAGAAATCCGAGCTGGTAATTTCCAGATGCCGTTTTCGATCGATCCAGCAAAACTGTATCTGGTCCTGCCATGTACACACGACAGCGAAAAACGGCTTCCGAAATTCACTTTTCGTGTTTCGGAAGTTGGGTCACATGTAAAAGAAGTATTACTATGTGAGTTAGGCATTGTCTGCGGTGTTACTCTGTCGTACATCTCCGTAGTTCCTAATGTTTCCATTTTTTGTGATAAGTGTACGTAATTGCTGCAGTCAGGATCAACATTAAACATGTCAATGCGGACGAGGATTTCAGTTTCGTTTACAAACTACACTTCCGTCCCCCCCCCCCCCCCGCCGCTAGAACCATCTAAATTCTACCATACGTATTTATATTAGTGAAAGGGTGTCGCGCAAAACTGTAAGCTTTAAAAGGGTGCCGCCATGAGGGAAAGTATGGAAAACACTGATCTAGAGAGTTACATGTTGCCTTTCTGCGTGTTCCTTTACGAAATGAAGCAACATTTACGAACTCGTCACCTAATAAGAGGCAGAGTTGCTTGTGGAAAGTTCGACGTCAAAAGGTATCAATAAGCTTGATCCCCTATAGAAAACTGCTAGTTGTCACTAGTCGTATGATAAGTAGATAAAACAATGAAGTGGCTGTGTGGTGGGGTTGGGACGCCATGGTCCTCATTCATGGCCCGACAGGTCGCCCGATTTAACACCAGTAGATTTCTTTTTGTGGGGATATCTAAAGGATGGTGTTTATGTCACTGAGCCCACATCCCCAGATGATCTAAAACGGCGCATCGAGGACGCATGTCGCTCGGTCACACCGGCGATGTTACATCTCGTCCGCAGATCCTTTCGACGGCGCATTGCATTATGCATTGAGGAACATGGACACACGTTTGAACATCTCATGTAAATCAACTTCCCACCGCCATAACATCCATCACCCATCACACAGCCATGTATTATGTACAGCGTGTGGTATCTGCCCCTGAAACTTTGAAGGGTTGTAGCTCCCAAACTAACAGTGATAGGAATGTAGTTTAAATTGATATGGACGCAGCTTGTTTCAACGAATCCAATGCACGATAGAAAAACTATTGTTCCATTTAAAACATTATATCTTTGTGCTGTAACTCTCTGGAAAATGATACAATAAACTATGTTCATAGCTTCGCAGAAAGTGTAACATTTCTTGTGTGACCATGGGAACTTGAAAAATTACCTACGTGCAAGGGGTGTAATACAAGAATAGAAAAATCCCTAAATGTAGGGTGTGTGTAATGGCCGCGAGGAAACCGGATCATACCTAATCTTTGAATACATTGCACTGGAGAGCAAGAGGCAACTCGATAATAATAATAATAATAATAATAATAATAATAATAATAATAATAATAATAATATGGTTTTCTGTTCCATAGGACCCAATTGAGGAGTGAAACTCCATGGTCATGGAACAAGTCAATACATGAATGGTAATAGAAAATGTTTAAGTACTCCTATGCACACGACAATCTTAAGACAAGGTGAAAAGAATCAATAAAAAATGAATTAGCTTAGTTGTTTAACATTTCTAGGAGTTCCTCGACAGCATAAAAGGAGTGAGCCATGAGGTAACTCTTCAGTTTACATTTGAAAGCGTGTGGGTTAGTGCTAAGATTCTTTAGTTCTTGTGACAGCTTATTTAAAATGGATGCTGCAGAATATTGTACATCAAAAAATGTTTAAATGTTTGTATAGCTTATGGGACTTAACTGCGGGGTCATCAGTCCCTAAACTTACAAACTACTTATGAACTAGAATGAAACTTTCACTCTGCAGCGGAGTGTGCGCTGATATGAAACTTCCTGGAAGATTAAAATTGTGTGTCGGAACCGGGGCTCGAACCTGGGACCTTTGCCTTTCGCGGGCAAGCGCACTACTTACTTATGAACTAACTAATACTAAGGACGGCACAAATATCCATGCCCGAGGGGGGATTCGAACCCCCGACCGTAGTGGCCGTGCTGACCGTGACTGGAGCGCCTCAGTCCCCTCGGCCACCGCGGCCGGCCCAAGTGCAAAGGTTGGGTTTACTAGATACAATGTCAGTAGTTAACTGAAATTATTTTGCACCTTGAAACATGTATTTCCGAAATTACAAATTTTCTTCCCAAAGTGAAATAAAAGAAAAAATTAGATGAATAAATAAATCTTACTGACAACCTACACAGTGGGATATGATGATGATATTGTTAAATATGAAATCCGAGTACGCACGGAAATATTTTCTACCAGGAACTTAAGTGTGATTTGCAGACAGGCTCGCCCTGACCGGATGTTATCACAGGAGCCACTGGCCAGAGCTACAGGAGAGCCCCGTGTATACTGTAGAGGTAGGTCAGGACGAAGCGGTCTACAAGCGAGAGTCAACTTGTTGTCCTCGGCGATAAGCGACAGGCGTTACATGTCACAAGCGGCGGAGCGGGTCTGTATTTCCTTCTCGGGGGGGAGGGGGGGGGGGTGTAAATTCGACTGGCTCGCTTTGCTTCTGTGACGTCACTTGGCAGCAAGCGCCGAGCAGTTGCCGTAGTACCCTCTTGAAAAGTGGAAGCAGGAAGTTGTGTTTTGCGCTCCCTTGTTTCGTGACCTGTTAAGTGTTCGGAAAGAAAGTAGCTTTCTTGTATTAGGGAATAATTTTTTCCATATATTCTTTCTGTAATTATGAGTAAGAATACTTCGGGTTGTGCTGTTGCGGAGTGCAATAACAGTGGATGCAAGACGGAAGGCATTTTGTACCGTCGGTTTCCAAAAGATGAGCAACTTCAGCGGCCGGCCGCGGTGGCCGAGGGGACTGAGGCGCTCCAGTCATGGTCTGCACTGCCACTACGGTCGGGGGTTCGAATCCCCCTTCGGGCATGGATATTTGTGCCGTCCTTAGTTGTAAGTAGTTTGTAAGTTTACGGACTGATGACCCCGTAGTTAAGTCCCATAGACTCTACAAACATTTGAACATTTGAATTTCAGCGTATATGGATCCCTCGCTGTAAACGTCAAAAATGTCAAAAATGCCAATTTCTTCCGAACATTTTTTTCTGAAGCCGATTACAAAAGACTTGCAGAATGAATTGTTAGGATCCAGATCATCGATATTTTAGTGATAAAATTGTATGTATGAAAGTAGTATGCAGTTCAACGTTCATAGTAATTAAATGAGTAAAACAGAAGTATTAATGCCAAAATCGGCTGCTAAGTTTGCGTTGTAACGAAAGTTTTCTTCATATCTCTATATATAAAAGGAAGTGTCCCGATTGACTGACTGACTCATCATCGCCCAGCCCAAGCCACTGAAGACAGAAACTTGAAATTTGTGGCGGATGTTGATCCTACTCTGTAGGCGTCATTTAAGAAGTTATTTTTCGATATTAAAAAAAAAAAAAAAAAAAAAAAAAAAAAAAAAAAAAAATGTTCAAATGTTTCTAGAGTCTATGGGACTTAACTACAAGGTCATCAGTCCCTAAACTTACACACTACTTATTAACTACTTACAACTAAGGACGGCACAAATATACATGCTCGAGGGGGGATTCGAACCCCCGACCTTAGTGGCCGTGCAGACCGTGACTGGAGCGCCTCAGTCCCCTCGGCCACCACGGCCGGCTTTTCGATATTCCGTTCGTAAGGGAGTGAAATAGTGGATGAAACGCTTTTTGAAAATACATAGTTATTTAGGCAATTTTGAAGCTAGAACTTCAAAATTTCGAATTTTAATTCAGAGTTCGAATTTAAAAGACACGTGTTGCGGGATTTTTTGAAATTGGACAAATAAGGGGGTAAAATAGGTAACGCAAAAATTTGATTTTCAAAAATATGTTGCTGTTAATTCAAATTTTAAGCTACAATTACAAAACTTCGGATATGGAATCTTGGTCAGGATTAAAAATCCATTATTTTCACTACTTTTGGAAATTCTACAAGTAACAGGGTTAAATAGAGGATCAAAAATTCTTTTTGAAAACACGTTGCTATTGATACAATTTTGTAGCTAGAGCTGCAAAAATTGATATTTGTATAGTTGGTTAGACGTTAAGAAATACATGTTTCGGTATTTTGGGAAATTCAACCTTCAAGGGGGTTAAATTGGGATGTTTTTCGAAAATCTTTTGCTACTAAGGCACTTTTGAAGCTACAATCACAAAAATTGGTGTACGTTTTCTTGGTCAGAATTAAAAAAAAAAAAACACGTGTTTCGGTATTTTCAGAAAATTGATCAATTAAGGGCGAAATTGGGGATGAAACATTTTTTTTTTGAAAATACGTTGCTACTAAGCCAATTTTGAACCCAGAAATACAAAAAAATTATACTTGCATACTTGGTTGGAAATTCCGATGTGGACTCTTGGTCGGGATTTAAAAAATACGTGTTTCAGTGTTTGTAAAAATTCAACAACTAAGAGGGTCAAACAGAGGATCAAAAAATTCTTTTTGAAAATATGTTACTATTGGGACGATTTTCAGGCTAGAGGTACGGAAATATTTGGCCTGTTGGCCAATTGAAAATAAAGTATTGAGGTATTTTTGGAATTTCACACTTCCAAGGGGTGAAAGAGGAGATGAATAGTTATTTGAAAAAATGTTGCTATTAAGGCAATTTTGTAGCTACAACTACATAAATTGGTGTATGGAATCTTGGTTACACTTTTAAAAAATTAAAAAGTACGTGAGCAAACCACATAAGTATTTTACAGATTTCCTTTCAAATACGACATGCGTCCATTAAAGATGCGGGTAGACTTTTGCAAAAATAGGTTTAAGAAAACATGCCTGTGTTGGAATGCAATTTGGATTCGGGGTACAAATTTAAAAGACACGTGTTTCGGTATTTTTGGAAATTCCACCAATAATGGGGTGAAATACGAGAAGCAAAAATTGATTTTCAAAAATATGGTGCTCTTAACTCAAATTTCAAGCTATAACTACGAAACGTAAGATATGGATTCTTCATCAGGATTAAAAAGAAACAACTGGTGTAGACCAACCAGCCTACGCATGCGAAATGAAGGCCCCTGTTTGTCCGTTTGCTATGCATGTCAATGTTATTCAGTCGATTGCGATAAACTTTCATCAACTTATTGCATGAACTAGCGTCACGGTTATAGGCAAAGTAAAATTTCAAAATTAGGGGGTGAAATCATGATGATATTTAAAACAGAAGCACATTTTCTCTCTGTCTGTCTCTTTACCCTCATATAACTGGAGAACTACTGAACGCATCGTGATGAGGTTTCTTTTAAATTGTAGATCTCACAAAGGTCTAAAAATAGTCCGGGAGCGCATATGTTTAACTTTTACGACTGAAGCATATGTACCATTTTTCTCTCCTAAGGCGCTGGCACCGGATTGCTTCAGACTACATAAATAGTGACTGTGGGAAATCTATAAAAGTTAGACATGTGCTCTCACGGACTTTATTTTAGATCTTTATGAGCTCTGTAAATTAAAAAAAAACTTCTCACGATACGTTCAGTGGTTCTCGTGTTAAAAACGTTTAAATCTTACCCATGCCAAGTCGCGGAGCGGAACGGGTTAGCTAGTTGTTAATAATGTTTGAAGCTTTTCTTTTTCAGTCGTTTGTATGTTAGTACACATGTATATTAATCACAAGCGTGTTCCACCGCTTAAAAGCAATATTTTTTGTTGAATGAGAAAGGAAAAGACGGAGAAAATGAGTTCACGGCTGCCTTATAATACAGCGGCTTGCTGCCGAGTGACGTAATACAGCGTTAACCAATGACAGTGAAGGAGCCCAAACTGGCATACCTTTCCAGTCTACGTACCTTATTCCCTTCTAACGCACACGGCAGAGCACTAAAGACTGATAACGAAGGTACGACTTTATGAAATAGTTACGCAAATATGAGAGACTCCAGGACGACTTAGATTTCGAATTACGAACAGAGGCCGTAATGAGTAACGTAGAAGTAGATATCATCCGAGTAGTGAAGCAACTAAAATCGCTTAACAAGATCAAGTCTTCTGGTTCGGACTGTATACCCATTAGATTTCTATCTTATTATGGTGAAGCGATACCTTCTTACTTAACAGCCATATACAACCGTTCTTTCAAACAAGGATCTGTACCAAAAAATATTCAAGAAAGGCAGTAGGAGTAACCCATTAAACTACAGGCCTATTTCATTGACGTCAATTTTCAGCAGGGTTTTGTAACATATCCTGTATTCAAATATTATGAATTAACTCGAAGAGAATGATCTATTGGCCCAAAGTCAACACGGATTTAGAAACACAACTAACTCTTTACTCACACGAAGTGATGGGTGCTATCGACAAGGGTTCGCAAATCGATTACGTATTTCTTGATTTCCAGAAGGCTTTTGAGACCGTACCTCTCAAACGACTTTTAATCAAATTGCGTGGTTACGGTATATCGCCCCAAATTTGTGAATGGATAGGGGTTTTCCTGTCAGAGAGGACACAGTTCGTAGTAATCGATGGTAAGCCATCAACTAAATCAGAGGTGATATTGGGCGTTCCACAGTGTAGTGTTTTTGGTCCTCTACTTGATCCTCATTTACATAAACGATTTAGGGGGAAATCTAAATAGCTCACTTAGGTTGTTTGCAGATGACGCCGTCAGTTACCGTCTAGTAAAATCATATGAAGATCAAAACCAACTGCAGAACGATCTGAATAAGATATCACTATGGTGTAAGAATTGGCAATTGACTCTAAATAATGAGAGGTGTGAAGTTGTCCACATGAGTACGAAAAGAAATCCGTTAAACTTTGTTTACAACAGAAATCAATCAAAAGTGAATGTCAGACTTAAATTCGAAAGAACACGTAGATAATGTCGTGAGAAAGGCGGACCAGAGACTGCGTTTTATTGGCAGAACCCTTAAAAGATGCAACAGAACTACTAAAGAGACTGTATAAACTACGCTTGTTTGTCCTTTTCTGAAATATTGCTGTGCAGTGTGGGATCCTTATCAGGTGAGTTTGACGGAGGACATCGAAAGAGTCCAAAGAAGTGCAGCTCGTTTCGTATTGTCACGATACAGGGGAAACAGCGTTACGGAAATGATACAGGTTCTGGGATGGGAATCATTACAACAACGGCGTGGGATACTTGATAAACTCCATTCGCCAACATTCACCTCCGAATGCAAAAATATATTGTTGACTCCCACTTACATAAGTAGAAACGATCATCAGAAAAAATACGAGAAATCTGAGCTCGAACGGAGAGAATCAGGTGTTCTTTCTTCTCGCGCGCTATTCGAGAATGGAATGGGAGATGAATAGTATAATGGTGGTTCGATGAACCCTCTGCTAGGCACTTAAATGTGATTTGCAGAGTATTCCATGTAGATATAGATGTAGAACCGAGTACGCTCTCCTCGATGGCAAATGTTCATCAGAGACAAGGGTATCGTGAATCAGAGGCGGTACTTAGCAAAACTGTCTGTCAACGAAGAGTCGTTTATTTAAAAAAGAGCTGTACATCAGATGCGCCCAGGAAATTGTTGTGGTCTTTCATTCAAAGATGGTTTGATGCAGCTCTCCACTGTCCTGTTTGAGCTTCTTCATCTCTAAATTCGAGCGACAACCCACACCCATTTGAACCTGCTTTCTGTATTCGTCCCTAACTCTCCCTCTGCGATTTTTATCTGCGGACACTACCCTCCTAACTAATAAAACGAATCCTTGATGTCTCAGTTTGTATGCTACCAATGGAACCCTTCTTGTAGCCAAGGTATGCCAGAAATTCATTTCCTCCCCACATCTTTCAGTACCTCCTCATTAGTTACGCGATCTATCCATCCAAACTTCAGCATTCGTCTGTAGCACATATTTCAAAAGTTTCAGTTGTCTTTCTGTCTTCACTATTTATCCTCTATGTTTCACTACTGTTCAAGGCAACAAATGTTCAAATGTTTGTTAAGCTTATGGGACTTAACTACGGGGTCATCAGTCCCTAAACTTACAAACTACTTATCAACTACCCCCGAGGGGGGATTCGAACCCCCGACCGTAGTGGCCGTGCAGACCGTGACTGTAGCGCCTCAGTCCCCTCGGCCACCGCGGCCGGCTACAAGGCAACACTTCACACAAATGCCTTCAGAAAAGACTTCCTTACGTGTTAACTGATTCTTCCGTCGCTTCTTGGTAGAACTTATTCGTTATGAAGATTAAAATTCACAATTTTGTGTTTGTTCTACGGTTTTGTTTATTTTGTGAATCGATTTTTGGCTTATTAGGGTACCATCAGACATTTCTGATTTATTATATGACATTGTAGTAAGGAGTGTGTAACAGATTAATTATTTGTTATATTCCACATATATAGTGGTTATGCCACGTCACACAAAATCAATTTTAATTTACAAAACGTAACTAGTTTCAATGAACTCTGTCATTATTATCAAACGTAAGCAAAAATTGCATTAAACACAAACTGAGAAAATAATTAAATAATTATAATAATGCAGTTTTTGCTTACGTTTGATAATGATGACAGAGTTAATTGAAAGTAGTTACGTTTTGTAAAATTAAATTCAATTTGTGTGACGTGGCTTAACCACTATATACAGGACGTTTCACTAAGTTTTCCTCTGTAACTTATAAAATAATAGGTGACGGGAAATTTTAATGCGGTAGGTCAACACAAGAAATGTTAAACTTTCTGCGGAGCTGTCAACATAGTTTATTGTATCATTTTCCAAAGAGTTACACCACAAAGATATAATTTTTAGTTTTTAGTTTAAATGGAACAATAGTTTTTTCTATCGTGCATTGTATTCGTTAAAACCAGCTGCGTCCAAATCAATTTCAACTACATTCCTAACACTGTTAGTTTGGGAGCTACAACCCTTCAAAGTTTAGGGGGTGGAGGCTACGACAGCGTGTCTAACTGGCTGGTGGTCATGAGACAGTGGGCCGTGCCCCAGGGGATAGCCACTCGGCCAGTCAGCTACGCTATCGCAGCCTCCGCCCCCTAAAATTTGAAGGGTTGTAGCTCCCAAACTAACAGTGATAGGAATGTAGTTTAAATTTATTTGGACGCAGCTGGTTTCAACGAATCCAATGTACGATAGAAAAAACTAGTTTTCCATTTTAAAAATTATATCTTAGTGGTGTAACTCTTTGGAAAATGATACAATAAACTATGTCCATAGATCCGCAGAAAGTGTAACATTTCTTGTGTTGACCTACCGCATTACAATTTCCCGTCACATATTATTTTATAACTTACAGAGACAAACACACTTAGTGAAACACCCTGTATGTGGAAAATAATAAATTTTTGATTTAAATTGCTTTACTGCTCCAATGATATCTACGTCTAAGGTACGTATGCTGGCATCGTTGACACGAATTTTTGGTGAAGAAATTTCGGAAATCTGTGTTTCGCAATTCTGCTTTAAGATTACTGTCGTCAGTAGCATGACCGTTGCTGTGATGTTAGTTGCCAGTCTCCTTCTTAGACCGATAGATGCCCAGCAGGGCTGCGTTTGCAGAGATGACCGGCCGTTCCCTTCCCCCTTGTCAGCAGTAATGGAAGTGCCACCCACTGCCTCCTTTGACCGGGTGACTCACCCCTGCTGCGTGAGGTCGTCATCAAACATGGCGAGGCAAACAGATTCCCCGTCGCTGCAATCGCTGGCCACACAACTCGACTTCATTGGAAAACAAAAGTCACGTGGCAGCCTTGACACAGTGCGGACGTCTTCCAGGGGGACGAGGACGACGACAAGTCTTGTAGGGGGTGTGGGAGCCGGGTCGTGCAGTTTGATATCTACTTCCAGTGTCTCGCCACGTTTGCCGAGTCATCGTTGACAGTACTTTACATGCTGTTGCCCTCTACCACATATCTCTTACTTATCTGAAACGCCCATTGATCCTGGTAGCCAGAAACAGGGTAATTCAGAGGCACTGTCGCGTGGTCTATGATGCACCGTATCTCTTGTGCCCTGACACTTCACACGATATCCCCAGCAGTTGCCACAGCAGAATAGCCGTGCGCACTGAGGCGCCCTGCTGCGGTGCGCACGGACGTTCTCCGTCTGGATTTCGACTTCTTTTCCCCCCTGAAAATCCCCCTAACACTTCTTTCCCCCTAAATTACACCTGCAAAAATTTTCCCCCTAAATCTGGGGGGGGGGGAACCCCGAAGTTGGCAACCCTGCGGCTTGGCCACAGCCGCACACAGCCGTAGCGTCAGCTGCATGCGACATGGGACACGGTCCTTTTTATAACACCGTCTGTAGCAGTGCAGTGCGGCAGACACACAACGGCAACCACATGCGTCAGACGTTGCATAGGAATCCCACCTTTCGACCGATAGATGCCTGGCAGAGCAGCGTTTGCAAAGATGACTGGCCGTTCCCTTCCCCCTTGTCAGCAGTAATGGAAGTGCCACCCACTGCCTCCTTTGACCGGGTGACTCACCCCCTGCTGCGTGAGGTCGTCATCAAACATGGCGAGGCAAACAGATTCCCCCTCGCTGCAATCGCTGGCCACACAAATCGACTTCATTGGAAAACAAAAGTCACGTGGCAGCCTTGACACAGTGCGGGCGTCTTCCAGGGGGACGAGGACGACGACAAGTCTTGTAGGGGGTGTGGGAGCCGGGTCGTGCAGTATGATATCTACTTCCAGTGTTCTGACATATCTGAATCGCCCATTGATCCTGGTAGCCAGAAACAGGGTAATTCAGAGGCACTGTCGCGTTGTCTATGATGTACCGTATCTCTCGTCCCCCGACACTTCACACGATATCCCCAGCAGTTGCCGCGGCAAAATAGCCGTGCGCACTGAGGCGCCCTGCTTCGGTGCACACGGACGTTCTCCGTCTGGATTTCGACTTCTTTTCCCCCCTGAAAATCCCCCTAACACTTCTTTCCCCCTAAATTACACCTGAAAAAAATTTCCCCTCTAAATCTAGGGGGGGAAACCCCCAAGTTGGCAACCCTGCGGCTGGGCCACAGCCGCACACAGCCGTAGCGTCAGCTGCATGCGACATGGGACACATCCCGGTTATAACGCCGTCTGTAGCAGTGCAGTGCGGCAGACACACAACGGCAACCACATGCGTGAGACACTGCATAGGAATCTCACCTTTAGACCGATAGATGCTGAGACGTAACAGACCACTTACGGAAACACCTAAAGACTGTAGATTTGCATGTAGGCAACACCAATACAACTTGTAACTCTTGTAAGAAAATCCCTAGAAACTAATAACTACTCAGTTAATGTTCATCCATTGGTAGGAAGCAGAGTTATTGCATATTAAAGCTGTATTCCGGAATGTAAAGTAAGCACATGTAGAATTAACAGATAGTAACAGAAAACATATTAAATGCTATTAGATTCTCATCAGTTTCGGTACATGGACTTAAAATGCCGTCTGATGCATAAATGCGATATTGGCAATAATTTATTAAGTGGATTCCGAAGACTTAATCTGAAACCAACATGACCACATGGTCAGCTTTTAAGCATTACTTGGAAACTATGATATTTATAGAACTAAAAGAAACTGTCAAAAATGTTTCAAATGTTTGTATAGCTTATGGGACTTAACTACGGGGTCAACAGTCCCTAAACTTACAAACTACTTATGAACTAGCTAATCCTAAGGACGGCACAAATATCCATGCCCGAGGGGGAATTCGAACCCCGACCGTAGTCGCCGTGCAGACCGTGATTGGAGCGCCTCAGTCCCCTCAGCCACCGCGACCGGCGAAACTGTCAGTAGTTAAGCTTGCAAAAACGTAAATCTGTACATGTTAGGAATTATATTCTTAACGTAATTCTCATGTTATTAACGTTTTTAATGAATTCCATTGTTCGATACATGTAATATCATATATTGCTTAATTGTAACAATTCTTCTCAAAGTGATCGTATTTAAAAGAATAAACGTTTAATGCACTACTTACCAATATTAAGTATATCTTGTAACAAATCCGTTGTTAATGATAAATGTACAACTTCCTGGTTCTAACAATAATATGTATTGTTGTCACATGTCAAAATGGTATATAGAGATCCGAGCAGAGAGACTCGAGGCGTCATTATTAAGGCTGTCTTTGGGCAGTCACTAGGTATGTCAGTATGCAGATCAACAATGTAATGTATTATTGAATATAGTTTTATGAAAAGAGCGACTTGTGTTTTGAGTTCACATTAAGTGATGTTGGGCTGTAAGATATCACCCATCATGCAAACTTAACCCAACTTTCAGGCACGTGGGGAACTTTACAAGCGAAGCAGATTCTTCTACGAGATACACCCAACCTACAACAATCTGGTATTGTCATCAGTAGCATGACCGTTGCTATGATGTTAGCTGCCAGTCTCCTGCCCAGCAGGGCAGCGTTTGCCGAGATAACTCGCCGTTCCCTTCCCCCGTGTCAGCAGTAAGTGGGGTGCGACCCACTGCCTCCTTTGACCGGTTGACTCACTCACACCCTGCAGCGTGAGGTCGTCACCAAACATGGCGAAGTAAACAGATTCTCCGGCGCTGCTATCGCTGGCCACACAAATCGACTTCATTGAAAAACAAAAGTCACGTGGCAGCCTTGACACAGACCAGGCGTTCTCCAGGGGATGAGGCCAATAACAAGTCTTGTAGGGCTTCACGCAGGGGATGCGGGAACTGGGTCTTCCAGTATCTACTTCCCATGTCTCGCCACGTTTGCCGAGTCATCGTTGACAGTACTTTACATGCTGTTGCCCTCTACCACATATCTCTATGATGGTAAGGAACTGGTTCAGCATTAATATATTTCTCAAGGTCAAAGCATGAACCAACCACACTACCGTCACGGGAATGGCTAATGCCGTCGTCTCACGGGACGCGAAAGAGCATGTGGAGGAGGAAGTGGCGAGGTCGCATCGTGGAATTCCACGTTCCACTGCCCTGCGAAGCGTGGAACGATGGCTATGGCCTGTTACATTTTTTTGCTTCGTGGAGCCAATGAGAAGAACCTGGTTTTCTCGTGACGAGCAGATCTTTTGAGCCGCCAAATTGCAACCGGAACTGTGTGTTTAGTGGTTTCTTTCGCTGTGGCGTACGACGTATGATACAACCTTTTTTATGGCTTAGGCGGGCGGCCCATTGATCCTGGTAGCCAGAAATAGGGTAATTCAGAGGCACTGTCGCGTGGTCTATGATGCACCGTATGTCTCGTGCCCCGACACCTCACACGATGCACTAAGGCGCCCTGCTGCGGTGCGCACGGCCGTTCGCCGTTGGGGATTCGACTTCTTTTTCCCCCTGAAAATACCCCTAACATTTCTTTCCCCCTAAATTACCCCTGAAAAAAAATTTCCCCCTAAATCTGGGGGGGGGGGAACCCCCAAGTTGGCAACCCTGCGGCTGGGCCACAGTCGCACGCGGCCGTAGCGTCAGCTGCAGGCGGTAGACGCAGCATGGGACAGGTGTGAAAAGTAATTGACCCACGTCGGACTTGAACCCAGGTCGCCTGCAGCTTCGCATCTTATGGTTTATGCACGCTGTCTCGCTGAACAGTAACCGCCGTGTATAAGTAGACACGTTACGCGTGGTAATTTTCTGCGAATTTGATCTCGATTTTCTTAGAAATCAAGGCTCATTGGAACAAATCCTTTTAAGGTTGGTGGGCTGGAGGAATTCCCTCACAGCATACCTACAACCCATCAAAATCCGTTGGTACCATACTTGGTGTTCCCCTTGTCAGTGATTTCCCCGACCCCCAGCGGTTGTCACCCCTGTCCAGTCTTGTGTGACACCACACATATTTCTAGATTTCCGGAAGGCTTTTGACCCTGATCCTCACAAGCGGCTTCTAATGAAATTGCGTGCTTATGGAATATGTCCCCAATTGTGCGATTGGATTCACGATTTCCTATCAGAAAGGGCACAGTTCGTAGTAATTGACGGTACGTCATCGAGTAAAACAGAAGTGATATCAGGCGTTCCGCACGGAAGCGTTATAAGTCCCCTACTCTCCCTTCTGTTTATAAACGATTTAGGAGACAATCTGAATAGCTCTCTTAGTCTGTTCGTGGATGATGCTGTCGTTTATCGATTAGTGAAGTCAACAGAAGATCAAAATCAACTGCAAAGCGAATTAGACAAAATTTCTGCGTGGTGCGAAAATTGGCAGTTGACACGAAATAACGAAAAGTGTGAAGTAATACATATGACCACTAAAATAAATTGAACTTCAATTACATCATAAATCAGTTAGCCCTTAAGGTCATAAATTCTACCAAATAACTAAGAGTTACAATTACGAACAACTTAGAGTGGAGACAACACACAGAAAATATTGTGGGAGAAGCGAACCAAAGGTTACGTTTCATTGGCAGAACGCGCTTCGAAGATCAACAGCTCTATCAAAGAGACTGCCTGCATCACACTTGTGCGTCCTCTCCTGGAATACTGTTGCCCAGGTGGGACTGACGGAAGACATTGAGAAGGTTCAGAGAAGGGCAACTCTTTTTGTTTTATCGCGTTACAGCAGGGAAAGCGTCTCGGAAATATTGCACTCGCGTCCACTCAGCCGGTCCCAGGGAGCGATATATTTCACCCGGTGAAACCTGGCACACTGTGTCATCAGCCGAGCCCGGCCAGTGTAGACTTTGGCGCCGTGTTTGGCCGGCCAGATGCTTGGGTTGGCAGGCCTTCTATCGCCGCGCCTGCTCGTAAGCAGATAGCACCAGAATCCCGCCGGTGTTTGCTCTCGGCCAGGTCACGTGTTCCGTATAAGAGGACCGCGTCCACCGCAAGGCGACCCACCAGTCGCTCGTCGGACCCGCACCTCGCACCACCCGTCCCAGAAGCTCCGCGCGGACCGGCGCTGCAACGGGGTAAGTCGTTCCGAAATCCACGCATCGCCTTCGCCTTCGTATTTAACACATTGAATATTTTGTGTCCCAGCCTCGTCGCCGCTTTTGTGTCTCGTTTCCGTCGTAGGTGTCGGTGGCCGAGTAGGGAGACCGACACAGGAATAAAGCATGCACTCTTGTGCAGGTAGGAGGTGAGCAGCCAGTGGGACAGCAGAAACTAGAAACACTAGACTAAATTAGAACGAGATATACATTGCACAGAATGTATACAATACTTAACTTTTACATAGATCAGTACTGCAGAATGGTGATACATAGTTGAGCTAGGGGCCTGCCTGGTGCCTATCCGATAGCCAAGTCTTCACTGGTGCCTATCTGATTCCGAAGTGTTAACTGGTGCCTATCTCAGTCTCAAGTGAACGATGTCGTTCAGTGGTGGCCACGAGCGCAGTTGCAGCAGAGGGCGCTCGTGGCTGACGTCGTGAGAACGCCGCGCCGTGCGAAAGTAGGTGGCGCGCACTTTAAGACTTGTGCGACACCACAGAATAAGGAATGGCGGTTATTATTGCAAGGCTCGCAGGAGAGATTCTGTGAAGTTTGGAAAGTAGGAGGCGAGGTACTGGCGGAAGTAAAGTTGTGAGGCGACATCTTGGGTCATGTCGGGATAGCTCAGTCGATAGAGCGCTTGCACGCGAAAGGCGAAGGTCCCAGATTCGAGTCCCGGTTCCGGCACACAATTTTAATCTGCCAGGAAGTTTCATATCTGCGCACACTCCGCTGCAGAGTGAAAGTTTCATTCTGCTTCAAACGTCTTAATACTTTTCAAACCCGTTAATGCCGACAGGGCCATCTAACCTTCCTTCAGTGCTGTGGCATTCCGCGAGTGACAAGTGATAATGGCCAGGGCCACTCAATTAGTACGAGGTCTATTCAAAAAATTCGCCAACTTGGTTCTCAAAAATTTTCTACGTTTGCCTTTAGTGTATTGTGCATTCTCTCCATCAAAATAGCCTCTTCCTCAACTAATACTCCGTTCCCTACGGCGTTTCCACGTCTTGGTACGCTTTTTGGTAGATCGTGTGAAGCGCTCTTTCAGCTCATCTGCCATTGCAAATCTTCGTCCTTTCAACGAGGTTTTCGACTTTGGAAATAGAAAAAAAATCTGCGTATCTTGAGAGTATGGAAGATGAGTCAGCACAGTGATTGACTCTGTTGTTCATCAGTCACGACCAACAGGAATTACTGTGTGTGGACAGACACTTCGCGTCGTCTTCATTATTTCGAACAGCTGCACAACCATCGGCAGTCTTTGCGAAACGCACGCATCACAACTCGTCTTCGCCGTCATCTTTAAAAATTATGAAGGTAATTGTGTACTAGTGCTACACCAGTAAATCGTAGATTATTCAAAGAATTGAGCTCCTGTTTATAAACCAACTTCAGACTACTAACTACTTTCTTTTGTGCGGATGCAAATCAAGCCCATGCTTTACGGAAATGAACGAAATGTTGTGAGTATTGTGCAGGAATGGTGTTAGTATAATTTAGTTTAAGTAGTTTGTAAGTCTAGGAAGTCCAATGTTTTCTATACTTTCATAGATATAACACTATACATCGACATTTGGGTACACAACGCCATCCGGCCACCCCGTATCTATTAACACACTAAATCCGACACTGCATGTGCGGGAACATGGCCAAAAACAAGAAAGAACTCTTATAAAACTAAGCTAGAGAAACGAGAATAGAAATTATAAAATCCACAAAAGTTGTACAGGGTGTCCAGAAAAGGACTCCGTGATTTCAAAATAAAATATCTCGAAAACAAAGATCGATAGAGGAATGCAGTGAACGGTATGTTTATAGTGAAAGCTGTAAGAAGTTTATACCGCACTTTGAAATAATAGCTACAAAAGCTGCTAACAGATGACGCTGTAATCGCCATACTTAATGCCTATTATAAATAGTGATCCGAAGCCCAGAGCGATCAGTTGCACTATTGAAACGTGAAAGGAGGTTAGCGTACCGAAGGAACAGATTAAAACCATGTACTCCATTGAACAACGCGTTTTTCTGGTGATGGAGTACCAGAGGATAGAAGAGAGTCCTACGGCAACAAGGCCAAGTTTTCAAGCACGATTTAATGTCCCAAAAGGATCCTATGCGAAAACCATTCGTACGCTCTTAGCAAAATTTCAACAAACAGGCAGCGTAACTGATGATCTAGTGGGGCATGTTGACCGCAAGCAAACAGCGGTTACGCCTGAAAATATCGCCACAGTTTCTGGAATTATTCAGCGAGATCCAATATCCGTCCGTAGAATTGCATCTGAGACTGGTTTGAAGCGTTCCAGCACGCAGAAAATACTGAGAAAGAGCCTACACATGTTTCCATTCGATTGATAGTGAAGGATTTGATGTTGGCTGCATCTGGTTTACAGATGAAGCACACTTCCACCTGAATGGATACGTGAATAAGCAAAACTGGCGATTTTGGGGTTCCGAAAAGTCGTACTGGTGTGAAGCGAAACCGCTGTATTCTCCTAAAGTTACTGTGTGGGCTGCAGTATGCAGCAGAGGCATTATTGGCCCTTTGTTCGAGAAACGGTCACTGGTGCACGTTATGTTCCAATTTTGGAACAATTTGTCGCCACTCAGCAAGCGTTAGAGGATCGACCAGGTACTGAATGGTCTATGCAAGATGGAGCCCGACCACATCGGACCGAACAAGTGTTTCGCTTTCTTGACGAATACTTCGGGAATCGAGACATTGCTTTGGAATACCCCAAATTTACTGGTGCAGGCATGGATTGGGCTCCATATTCGTTGGATTTGACTCCCTGTGACCTTTTTTTTTTTTTTGTGGGGCACAGTGAAAGACATGGTCTACCCGAAGCATCCCGCCACGCTGGACGAGCTTGAATCGGCGATCTCTGTGGCATGTGAATCCATTTCGGCTGGGACACTACGAAATGTGATGGCGAATTTCATTCTTCGTTTGCGCCACCTCTGTGGTACCAATGGTGAACATTTTGAAAACATTTTGATGTGATTGTTTGCAAAGAGTGTTTTCATACGATTAATTCACTTATGTATGCTGATATGAGCTGTACAGCATACAGCGCCATCTGTTAGCAGCTTTTTTAATTATTATTTAAACTTCTTACAGCTTTCACAATAAACATACCGTTTACTGCATTCCTCTATCGATCTTTGTTTACGAGATATTTAATTTTGAAATCAGGGAGCCCTTTTCTGTACACCCTGTATTTTTCAATGTTTTGTCGTCATATTAATGCCAACAGTATAATTGCGTTATCCATAGATGTTCCTGAATTCATTATTGAATGACGTAACTATGATAGTTAATTAATTATTACTAGATGATTAAGTTTTTGGAGGTAACACTACTGTTACCGTCGGAAAGATTGTCGAGTTGTCGTTGATAGTCACTACGCTTTACACACTGTGTCTCTGACTGGTTTCTATGACAACACATGACGGCGGGGGACGGAGCATTCAATGCTTAACTAATATCCCCGCTATTCTCGGCAGCTCTTAACGTTTGTGCAACGTTCTGAAGCCAACGCCACCGCCACCGCCTACGATCATGGTTATAAACTTTTGTATTGCTATTGTTATTTTTTTGTTCCTCTATAATATGTTTACTGTTACTGTATATGTAACCTGAAATTCTGTTACCCTGCAGTAGTATTCATCTGAAGACGGTCTTTACAGACAGAAACCGGCCCTGAAATAAAAACAGAAATTTTTCGGCCATGGACCGTTTTTAATTTCAACTCAGCACTAGATGGAACAGGGCGCGATCGGGCACTTCCGATAACGCAAGATGCACCACAGTTGGGAAAAACCGACAGAAAGGCTTTGCGCGGAAATTTCAGTTTGAACAACGTAAATAAAAAGAGCATAAAAGGTCTGGATGAACGCCGGGAATGGAACTCGGTTCTAACTCGTGGCTGATGTCTATCGAAAGCTCGTTGGACTCAAGCCAGCGAGTACACGAAACACCAAAACTCTTAGCACCTGTGAAACTCCCTGCTAATCAGACAAGTCATAGTGGTACGCAGAAAAAAATAAAAATAAAACTGCGCAGATCGCTTCGGAACGTTGAACTTCGTCTCCCTTCACCAATAGCAATACTTCACAAAAAAATTGAACACATTAAAATTATTCCAATAATCGCAAGGTGGCTTAGAGATTGTGTTTACGTGGTTACTGTACGCACATGCTAAAAAACAATCGTCTTGTATACTTAATGACTGTTTGTTTCGTTTGCAGACGTAAGCCGGGGGTGAGGAACGGAAAAGCAGCAGTCGCTTCCCTGATGATGGCGAGATAGCTATGAAACGACTCGGACGTCAGCAGAAGTAACAAGTGAGTATCATCTCTCATCTCTAAAACTCGTCTCCAACATCTTTGGAGACGAGAAAAAGAACTGGGTAAGGGGCATCACTACTTTCTTCGATCCCATCTGATCGTCAGCTACGCGTATTCATTATCGACATTGCTGCTGTGATGCCCTAGGGGCTATATCATCTTCGGATTTTTTTTTCTTTTTTTTTATGTGGTGACAGGCTTGAAGAGTACAATGCTCAGAACAATTTGGTGATCATACACAATATACCGGGTGATCAAAGAGCCAGTATAAATTTGAAAACTTAAAAAATCACGAAATAATGTAGACAGGTAAAAATTGACACACATGCTTGGAATGACATGGGGTTTTATTAGAACCACATCTACCGTTATTGGGCCTTTTTTCTTCGAGGAACTGCGTGATGCTGGTTTTGTAACTGCTGCCGTAACGGATGAGAGGTACGCCGATATGTTACTGAATCGTATCATCCCCAGCCTGGTTGATAAACACCTGCTGGAACGTACGGTTTTTATGCAGGATGGCGCTCCACCCCATATTGCTAGACGCGTGAAAGATCTCTCGCGCGCATCGTTTGGTGATGATCGTGTGCTCAGCCGCCACTTTCGTCATGCTTGGCCTCCCAGTTCCCCAGACAGTCCGTGCGATTATTGGCTTTGGGGTTACCTGAAGTCGCAAGTGTATCGTGATCGACCGACATCTCTAGGGATGCTGAAAGACAACATCCGACGTCAATGCCTCACCATAACTCCGGACACGCTTTACAGTGCTGTTCATAACATTATTCCTCGACTACAGCTATTGTTGAGGAATGATGGTGAACATATTGAGCATTTCCTGTAAAGAACATTATATTTGCTTTGTCTTAATTTGTTATCGCAATTATTGATTTTCTGATCAGATGAAGCGCCATGTCAGTCATTTTTTTAACTTTTTTTTAATAAAACCACATGTCATTCCAAGCATGTGTGTCAATTTTTTCTTGTCTATCTACATTATTTCGTGACTTAGCAAGTTCAATATTTTGCTGCCTCAACTATTTACTTGAGGTTTACATGGCGTATACGTAGGGCGAAACACCATGGGACTACCATAATAGTGAAAATGTTACTCACGTTGCCCTCTATATGGTTTGTGATCGGTACAGTTGATCACCTGCATGGTATGGGCAGTATGAGGTTATCAATCAGCTCTTGAGTGATATTTGGCCATTCTCCCATGAGTGCAATATCCAATATCCCAAACATGATCAGTAGGGTTTCAGTTCGATGAACATGCAGACCATTCGTTGAATTGCCTGAGCTTCTAGTATGTCGTCCACCACCGCAGCTCTGTGGGCACGAGCGTTATGGCCCACCAGAAGGAACCCATATCTTATGAGACTACAACATGTTGAAGGATCTCGTCTCTATACCTCTGAGCAGTTACAAGCTTCCTAGGGTTTTTTATTTGTGCACGGAGAAGTTAGTACTGCTTCCTCCCACAAGTCCCCTAAAACCTCCACATCCTTGCGGATGCTGTTGCGTAGCAGTGTGCGTTTGTACCGCCCTACAGTACAAACAAGATGCCGTAGTTGTTGTTCGTCTTTATGGAAAGCACAGAGTTCTGACTAACCTGTTGTCTTCTATAGTTGTGTCCCCAGCGCAGAAGACAGCACACGGGTCGTTGGTTCTTCTACAGCATACAAGTGAGGCTAAAGTTCTTTATGATGGAAGCATAATAAGCGACTCGCGAGATTTTCAAAATATGAACAACTTTTGTTAATACAACTCGGCCTATGCTGCCCGTAGTTCATTTTGACACCTCGACTCTTATCACTATTACACAAATCTTTACTCATGACCGGCGCGTATAGTGGTCAGCTCGAGACTGAAACTGCGGCGCGTTGCGAGACTAGAGGCACAGACACACACACACACACACACACACACACACACACACACACACACACACACACACATATATATATATATATATATATATATATATATATATATATATATATATATCTGTGTTAGAGGGCACCTGACGCTCTATGTCGCGCCAAAACAGGGCCGTCGCGCGCCTTCTGCAAAATCGCTCTTCTCTTGTTACAATAAGAGAAGGCACCTTAAACTTTTTAAACTGTCAAAACCTAGCCTGTCCTTGAGATATATTTATCATAAATTCTCAGCCCTGAATAATTAATATTTAGTATATAATAAACAAAACTAATTTCAAAAGAAATCACGTGACGTGAAATGCAGCAGCCAATGCGAGGAGAGCACCAGTAACATAGGCGGGCTTTCCCACGGGAACCAGCACCTACTGTGCCATATGCTACTGCTCCCCACCCCACATCTCAACATATGCTGCACTGCTGTCTTTCTTCCGCGTTTAAGGCACGTACAATGTTAGCAAAGAAACGGCCAGCGGCCAGAAATATGAAGTGGCCACAGGCCAGGAATATCACACAGTCAAAGCGCCATTCTGAACGACTCAGAGGTCCGTACTTCCGCCAACACCATTCGTCCACCACCATGTTCCCAGCACATAAACGGAATTGTTCCGTGTTACACGTTCTCTACAGATAATGGTAAGTCATCGACTAAAACAGAGGTGATGTCGGGCGTTCCACAGGGTAGTGTTATTGGTCCTCTACTGTTTTTTACTCACATAAACGATTTAGGGGAAAATCTAAGTAGCTCTCTTAGGTTCTTTGCAGATGACGCCGTCATTTACCGTCTAGTAAAATCATCTGAAGATCAAAACCAGCTGCAGAACGATCTGAATAAGATATCAGTATGGTGCAAAAATTGGCAATTGACTCTAAATAATGAGAAGTGTGAAGTTGTCCACATGAGTACGAAAAGAAATCCGTTAAACTTTGTTTACAACATAAATCAAACAAATGTGAAGGCCGTAAACTCCACAAAATACCTAGGAATTACTGTTACTTCAGACTTAAACTGGAAAGAACACGTAGATAATATCGTGGGAAAGGCGAACCAGAGACTGCGTTTTATTGGCAGAACCCTTAAAAGACGCAACAGAACTACAAAAGAAACTGCATACACTACGCTTGTCCGTCCATTTTTGGAGAATTGCAGCCCAGTGTGGGATCCTTAACAGGTGGGTTTGACGGAGGACATCGAAAGAGTCCAAAGAAGGGCAGCTCGTGTCGTATTGTCACGATACAGGGGAGACAGAGTTACGGTAATGATACAGGATCTGGGATGGGAATCATTACAACAATGGCGCTTATCGCTTCGTCGTGGGCTACTCGCGAAACTCCAATCGTCAACATTCTCCTCCGAATGCGAAAATATATTGTTGACTCCCACTTACATAGGTAGAAATGATCATCAGAATAGAATACGAGAAATCAGAGCTCGAACAGAGAGATTCAGGTGTTCTTTCTTCCCGCGCGCTATTCGAGAATGGAATGGGAGATAGATAGTATAATTGTGCTTAGATGAACACTCTGCCAGGCACTTAAATGTGATTTGCAGAGTATCCCATGTAGGTGTAGATGTAGACAAGGGATCGGCGATTGTGTGGCTGAACAGAACGCGCCGCCATTGGTTACGACTCCAGTCCTGATGTTTCTATGCTCAGTTTCTGCGGGCTAAACGGTGTCCTGTTTTTAATGGGACACGCACCATAGGACTCCCGAGGCGATTTCGGTCTGTTTGTGTTGATACTGCGCTCCCTGTTACTTACTGCCTGGTGGGTGCGTTGCATACAGCCTCCTATGTCGACAGACTGTTACGGGCACCTCTTGCTGATGTCACCCATTGACGATCTTCGCCTCGGCTGCTTTTATGCTCCCTATTGTCTGCAATCGCGTCCAGGCCCTGGAAAACGCACTTTGTGGCAGAACGTTGTTGCATTGCGCTACCTGCTCGCTACTGCATCTGGAGCTAACTGCTTGTGCTATTCGTTTGGTAGAGTAAACAAGTCAACATCCACCCTCTCCGCAGCAAATTTCTGTTATTAGTGCTATATCGGTTGCCGTAATGTAGTTTTCTCCAGTCAGTAGAAGCGACAGAAAAATGTCGAACTATTTTAGTTCATTATTTCGAAGACAATACTTCAGAAATTATATATCTCAACTGTAAATATAAATAAACAAACCCTGAGACGGATTTTCGTCTCGAATATGTCAAAGACATTAATGATAAATAAGAAGCATTGAATTAAAATGAGCCGAGCGGTCTAAAGCGTCTCGCTGCGGAGCGCGCGGTTGCTCGCCGTGGAGGTTCGAGTCCTCCCTGAGGCATGGGTGTGTGTGTTGTCCTTAGGTTAGTTTACCTAGGTTTAAGTAGTTTGTAAGCTACGGACTGATGACCACGCAGTTTGGTCAGATAGATTTACAAATATTTGAACATTTGAGTTAAAATGTGTGATGCGACCGGGATTCGAACCCAGACCTCCACGCTTATTAGCCAGACGTCTTACCGCTGGACCACCGCATCATATCCGCGTAAGCCGCCTCGTAATAGTTTAAGCACGATTTCCATGACATCATGAAAATCCGCCACAGGGATTATTTATATTTACATTGATATTTATATCACCTTAAACAGGAATATAATTACGTAGGCTTCCGCGGCCAGAGTCAGATGACATAAAAGTTTTCTGGGTATGGTACCGCGTCATTATGTAAGGCTATTACTTAAATAATCCAACGTTTCGGCCAACGTTACAGTGGCCTTCATCTGGGTTACCCAGATGAAGGCCACTGTAACGTTGGCCGAAACGTTGGATTATTTAAGTAATAGCCTTACATAATGACGCGGTACCATACCCAGAAAACTTTTATGTCATTAAACAGGAATGTTCCAATATGTTCATTACCGAGGTGCTATTCCACTGCATGGACAGCCTTGGCAGTAGTGGCAATGTTCTATGGAACACAGAAGCTGAATTAAAGTTTGTGACGTGAAGGAAATCGTGCTTAGACTATTCCGAGGCGCCTTGATCGCTATTGATGCGGTGGTCTAGCGGTAAGATGTCTGTCTAATAACCATGGAGGTCTGGCTTCGATTCTTGGTCTCATCACAAATTTTAATTCAATGCTTTATAATTATCATATCTAAACTGTTTCCCTAATTGTTTTGCCCGGTGTAGTAAAGTTCTACACTCCATTTATTACAATATCTTCTGGAATCTCATTGATTTTTGATTCACATAGTGCAGAAGCCAAGTGGTATCGAGTACAGTCAAGTACAATAATAGAGGGTGTACCAGTACGAACATCAGGGTTTAAAACTCCGTAAAATTTATTACGGTGACCTTACCATTACAAATTACACATTAAATGAATGAGCATATCAAACAGTTAGTCCTACATCGCCACGAGATGGTACAGTTGCTATGAGACTCCCCCTAAATTAAATGTTTTTCTTGAATAAAAGATTGTCTTGGCTGCAAAACATTTTATTGAAATGACGCGTTTCGTCCGGTTAGAGAATCTTCTGACAAAAAAGGAAAAAATTATCGACATCTTACAATTTTTTACATAGCAATATTATAAAAAAAATATTTTGTTAACTACAAAAACAATGTTGAAATTAGTAATAAGGGATTGTAATAATGTAGGTACTGATGTTTTACCTACTCTGTTAAGGTCAAAGGTCAAAGGTGCAGTCATACGATGTCTTACCGAGACAATAACAATGTAATAATGTCTATAGTGTCCAACGGGCACAATATTTCGGCGACCATACATGTCGCCATCATCAGGTGAACTGACTGAGCTCCTGGAAACGCGCCGGCACGGAGATCCGCACGCTACGGCTACTCGAAGGGACCTGGGTTCTAGCCCGGTAGCGGGCCATTTAAATACCCTCGGCCCGCGGAGCGACCCCTCCGCGGTCCGCGCAGTGGAACCGACTGCGACGGCGTCTGAGATGACGTCGGTGTGAGGGCTCTGTCCGCCGTGGTCGTCACTTCGTTACGTTTGCTAGATTTACTCTTAATTAACCCATTCGCTGATTCCCAAGCTTTGCCAAGATTATAGCCACAGTCACGATTTGTGAAGTTGTCACTTGTGCGAATTTCAACGACGCAGTCCCAGTATCTCGACGTCTGTACCAGAATCCTAGTGCGTTCATACTCGATCGCATGATTCTGCGACAAACAATGTTCAGCGACCGCCGACTTTCTCGGATACATCAATCGTGTGTGTTCAACGCATCGATCCGTGAGTTCACCTGATGATGGCGACATGTATGATCGCCGAAATATTGTGCCCGTTGGACACTATAGACCGGCAGAACACCCGTGGATATTTTGATTATCAAATACGCCGGGAGAAACTGAAGAATCACACAATAACAATGTAATCCTCAATCACATAGTAGGTAAAACATCAGTACCTCCATTATTACAATTACTTATTTCTGATTTCATCATTGTTTTTGTAGGTAACAAAATTATTTTTTTGTAATATTTCCATGTAAAAAATGTAAGAAGTGGATCATTTTCCACGCAGAAATGGAATGGGAAGAATTTTAAATGTTTTTTGGTGCGATATCCTGGCGGAAACTGGATGGGCCTTTCTTTTACGGCGAAACCACTGTTACTGGTTTTTCCTACCTTGATGTGAAAGAATGACTTTTTCCTCAGTTACACGGAGCTGAACCGGAGAACTTGATTTGGCATCGAGATGGCGTCACCTCGTAGGCGTGCCTCCTAACCCAGGCTGTTCCAGCTTGCGCGCTCGCCCGTGAGCTAAGGGGCGCTCACTTGCTCGCGGGGTTGCGCTTCTCATCCTTGAGCTGCTGTCGCGTGGCGCACATGGCTGCGGTGAGCGTGCGTGCAAGGGGATCAGCAGTTCCAAAACATTGGAAAATGGCGCAGGTCCTCCCCGTTTTCAAGAAGGAACGTCGAACAGATGTGCAGCACTATAGGCCTAAATCTCTAACGTCGGTCAGGTATAGAACATACTAGCTTAAATCCGCGGCTCCGCTCGCGTGTTGGTTGATTATGATAGATAAGCTATCTTTCAGTAGTGTGCATCAGACTGGCTTTGAAGGAGGAAATGAAATACAATACCTTCTTTAGAAACAAACATTTTTAATCAACATTCAAATAAAAAATAAAATTATGTGACGTGCTTAATTATGTACAATAAATAATACATACATTATTCCTTATAGCCTGTGCTGCAATATCTCAACACATATGGCGAGAGTAAAGTGGAAATTCATTTCAATTTCATTTTAGGGCATTCCGGTAAACTGCCTTATTTGTATTAAAAGATATTTCCTTTTTACTGCTTCATTTGTTTATTCTTATATTTCCATATTCGTATGCTTATCCTTTCAGAGAATGAGCTGAAGACATTATAGCACGCATAGACCAAAGATATGGTCTGTGGCATCACGTTTCGCTGTATGTAACCTCCCTGCTATAGAGTCGCAAATGTCATCGCTGCCCTTCAGTCCGATTCATTTATAATTTGACGACTTTGAACCACCATATCTTCCACCCTTTGGAACTGTTATGGTGTACAACGGGAGACTTCGGACAACAATTACACACAGACCATTGGTTTACGTTCTGTAATTTTCGCTGCAGAGCGAAATATTAACTCACACACACACACACACACACACACACACGTAGAATTTCATATAGACCGATAACTTTCCATCCCAATATACGCCACCCTTTTATCATTAACAACCCTCAAGCAACAATGCAACCAACAAAACCATCTTCCAAGAGTAAATATAATTCTCAAAGAGTAATTATTGTTCCGCATTTCGCGTTATCGCTATAAAACCGTGCCTAAAACCTACCTCAGGTATAAATCAGTAACCGTACAAATATTTAAGTCTATGTGTCTCGTCGTTCCGACATGATAAGAGTACAACGAACAGACATTCACATTAATATATATATATATATATATATATATATATATATATATCCGATCGTCATAAAACCGTGCCTAAAGCCTTGCCCGGGTAGACATTAGTACCTGTACAAATTTTTAGCTCTTTATGTCTTGTGGTTCAGGCGTGATAAACGTGCACCGAACAGACATTCACATTTATAGATATTGATATTACATTCGAGCATAATGACATTTCTGGAGACTAGAACTCAGCTCTGTAGGAATCAGCATGGGTTTCGAAGAAGGGGATCGTGTGAAACCCAGCTCGTGCAGTTTGTCCACGAGACTCAGAGGGCCATAGACACGGGTTCTCAGGTAGATGCTGTGTTTCTTGACTTCCGCAAGGCGTTTGATACAGTACCCCACAGACGGTTAATGAACAAAGTAAGAGCATATGGTCTACCAGACCTATTGTGAGGTTGGATTGAGGAGATCCTAGATAACAGAATGCAGCATGTTATTCTCAGTGGAGAGAAGTTTTCTGACGTAATAGTGATGTCAAGTGTGCCACAGGGGTGGGTCGTGGGTCCGTTGCTGTTCACAAAATATATCTATCTATATCTATAAATGTGAATGTCTGTTCGGTGTACGCGTATCACGTCCGAACGACAAGAGCCGGCCGCGGTGGCCGAGGGGACTGAGGCGTTCCAGTCACGGTCTGCACGGCCACTACGGTCGGGGGCTCGAATCCCCCCCTGGGGCATGGATATTTGTGGCGTCCTTAGTCTTAGCTAGATCATAAGTCATTTGTAAGTTTAGGGACTGATGACCACGTAGTTAAGTCCCATAAGCTATACAAACATTTGAACATTTTGATCGACAAGACGCAGAGACTTAAATATTTGTACAATTACTAATTTATACCTTAGGAAGGTTTTAGGCAGGATTTATAGCGATCTGATGTTTAGTAATTGAAAGAATATAACTCGAAATGCGGAACAATAATTACTCTTTGAGAATTATATTTACTCTTGGAAAATGGTATTATTGGTTGCATTGTTGCTTGAGGGTTGATAATGATAAAAGGGTGGATTATATTGGGATAGAAAGTTATCGCTGTATATAAAATTCTACGTGTGTGTGTGTCAATATTTCGCTCTGCAGCGATAACTACAGAACCCAAACGAATGGTCTGTGTGTAATTGTTGTCCGAAGTCTTCCGTTGTACAACATAGCAGTTCCATGCAGATAGCTATAAGGGGGTGGAAGATATGGTGGTTGAAAGTCGTCAAATTATAAAAAAAAAAAAATTGGACTGAAGGCCAGCGAGGTTACATACAGCGAAACGTGATGCCACAGACCGTATCTTTGGTCTATGTGTGCTACAATGTCTTCAGCTCTTTCTCTATAAGGATAAGCATACAAATAATGAAATTTTAAGAATAAATAAATAAATCAGTAAAAAAGAAATTACTTTACAAAAAATCGATTTGACGTTTCGGGCATTATCTATCATAATCAACCAACACTGGAGCCGCGGGTTTTTGCGGATGATTGTATTGAGATGCAGGAGGATCTGCATCGAATTGACGCATGGTGCAGGGAGTGGCAATTGAATCTCAATCTAGACAAGTGCAATGTGATGAGAATACATAGAAAGAAAAATCCTGTATCATTTGGCTACATTATAGCAGTTCAGCAACTGGAAGCAGTTAATTCCATAAATCATTTGAGAGTAGGCATTAGGAGTGATGTAAAATGGAACGACCATATGAAATCAATCGTCGGTAAAGCAGATGCCAGACTTAGATTCAAAGGAAGTAGGTTACAGTACACTTGTTCATCCACTGCTTGAATACTGCTAACCGGTGTGTAATCTGTACCAGGTGGGGTTGATAGAGGAGATCCAACGGAGAGCAGCGCGCTTCGTTACAGGATCATTTGGTAATCGTGAAAGCGTCACGGAGAAGATCGATAAACTCCAGTGGAAGACTCTGCAGGAGAGACGCTCTGTTGCTCGGTACGGGCTTTTGTCGAAGTTTCGAGAACATATCTTTACCGAGGAGTCTAGCAGTATATTGCTCTCTCCTACGTATATTTCTCACGTGACTAATGAGGAGCTGCTTCACCGAATCGGGGAGAAAAGGAGTTTCTGGCATATCCTGACTGAGAGAAGGGATAGTTTGGTAGGACACATTCTGAGACATCAAGGAATTGTCAACTTAGCATTAGAAGGACGTGTGTGGGGTAAAAATCGTAGAGGGAGACCGAGGGACGCATACAGTAAGCAGATTCAAAAGGATGTAGGTTGCCGAAGGTATTCTCAGATGAAGAGACTTGAACAGGGCAGGGTAGCGTGGAGAGCTGCATCAAACCAGTCTGCGGACTGAAGCCCACAACAACAACCTACATATATCTCGCGAAGAGATCATGAGGATAAAATCAGAGAGATTAGAGCCCACACAGAGGCATACCGACAATGTTTGTTTCCGTGAACCAGACGAGACTGGAATAGGAGGGAGAACCGATAGTGGTACTCAAGGTACCCTCCGCCACACACCATCGGGTGGCTTGCGGAGTATGGATGTAGATGTAGATGGGCTGTTACGTCACCAGAAAATGCCCGTTAATTTGCGATTTCCGTGACGGTCAGAATTGTTTCTGAAATAGCTATAAATGAAATTGCCATTTTTCTTCGTGGAAATCCGGGACACGTGACGCCAGGTCAATCCTCATGGATAATGCTATGTCTTTCGTTGTTATAATTAATGTAAAATTTATGTGATCTTCAATATCAATGGTGTGGTTTCAGGACTGGAATTTAATAAAGGATGTTCATGGTGGCATTATTTTACATTTTTAAATTCTTTTTTCATGGAACTAACATAAGTTGTTTCTAATCAAAAGGAGCCAGATTATGACTGAATGATTTATCAAGCTGAACCGCATCCTAGCTTCCACCATGTTAATCCTAAATATGGCAATACGAATTTTACAGTGCATTTCATTTATTATTATGTTGAAACATGTGGTGCGTTTGCGTTTAGGCTGAATGCCTTACTTCAGGCAAATGAATAAGATACCACCTTAATTGATACTAACTAGAGTAATCAAAAGTCGACTGTCTTAAAAGTTTTAGAACGCACTAATGAGGAGCAACAATAAGTGATATATCGGTCGATGCAGCATTTATCACACGAAATAGCTTAAATACTAGATATTCTAGTTTAGAAAGACAGTGCAAGAAAATACGGACCCAATTTACATCCTCATAAAAATTGTGACACACAAGCACAAAACGGAACTGTTCTTTTTCTGTAATGACGCTGTAGATCGAATGTTCTTGTGCAGTAAGAGTTGTGATACATTAGACATGGTGGACGTCAGTCCCTGTTAGTGGAGAGATACAGTTCTTATAAAGAAGTAGGCACTAGGCTTTGGCGGCTACACAATTTTGCTGCTGTCACGACTTCCCATAGCGTGTATCTGAACGAGTGTGGCCAACGTGGCGAGTTTCTGAACTCACAACGTGCGAACCGCACGTTGGCGAGACTTTCCTAACGTGTCGGGCAGTATCAAGTATGCTAGAAATTCTCAACGTGCGTCTGAACGGTTGTCCAATCAGGTGGGAGAACGCCCCCGACGTTACACCACGTGGCTATCCGGGGAGGGAGGGGGGCAGCTCTTTTCGGTAGAAAGGCGAAGACGCCATGTTGGTCGTCGTATTTCGTGGTTTTTATTGTATGTAACTTACGTCTTATGAATGTATATTTCAAAGCAAGTAAAAGTTGTTGTTATGGTCTTCAGTCCGGAGACTGGTTTGATGCAGCTCTCCACCCTACTCTATCCTGAGCAAGCCTCTTCATCTCCTCATAAGAACGGCAACCCACATCCACTTGAATCTGCTTACTATATGCGTCTCTTGGCCTACCTCTGCGATTTTTACCCCACACACTTCCCTCCAATGCTAAATTTACGATTCCTCGATGTCTAAGAATGTGTCCTACCAAGAGATCCCTTCGTTTGGTTAGGCTATGCCAAAAATTCCTTTTCTCACCAATTCGGTTCAGTACCTCTTCATTAGTTATGCGATCTACCCACCTAATCTTCAGCATTCTTCTGTAGCACCACATTTCAAAAGCCTCTATTCTCATCCTGTCCGCACTGCTTATCGTCCATGTTTCACTCCCGTACAAGGCAACACTCCACACAAATGCCTTCAGAAAAGACTTCCTTACACTGAAATTAATATTCGATGTTAGCAAATTTCTCTTTTTCAATAATGCTTTTCTTCCCATTGCCATTCTTCATTTTATATCCTCTGTACTGCGACCATCGCATGTTATTTTACTACCCAAGTAACAAAACTCATCTACCACCTTCATTGTTTTGTTACCTAACCTAATTCCTTCAGCATCGCCTGATTTTCTAAGATCACATTCCATTATTTTTGTTTTGCTCTTGTTAATGTTCATTTTATACGCTCTCTTCAACACACTGTCCATTCCATTAAACTGCTCTTCCTGGTCCTTTGCTGTCTCTTACAGAATTACAATGTCATCAGCAAAACGCAATGTTTTTATTTCTTCGCCCTGAACTTTAATCCCTATTCCAAATTTTTCCTTGCTTTCCTTCACCGCCTGCTCGATGTACAAATTGAATAACATCGGAGAAAGACTACAACCCTGCCTTACTCCCTTCCCAACTGATGCTTCCCTTTCATGCCCTTCAAGTCTAATAACGGCGGTCTGGCTTTTGTACAAGTTGTAAATAACTCTCCTTTCCCTGTATTTTACCTCTGCTGTCTTCAGAATTTGAAAGAGTGTATTCCAGTCAACATTGTCAAAAGCTTTCTCCAAATCTACAAAAGCTAAAATTGTAGGTTTGCCTTTCCTTAATCTATCTTCTAAGATAAGACGTAAAGTGAGTATTGCCTCCCGGGTTCCTACGTTCCTCCTGAATACAAACTGATCTTCCCCGAGGTTAGATTCTACCAGCTTTTCCATTCTCCTTTAGATAATTCGTGTTAAAATTTTGCAACCATGACTTATCAAACTGATGGTTCTGTAATTTTCACACCTGTCTGTGCCCGATTTGGAATGGGGATTATTACATTTTTCTTAAAGTCTGAGGGTATTTCGCCTTTCTCATATATCCTACACACCAGTTCAAATAGTTTTGTCATGGCTGGCTCTCCCAGAGACTTTTGTAGCTTTGAGGGTCCTACTCCTGGGGCCTTGTTCCGACCTAGGTCTTTCAGGGCTATGCCAAATTCATCTCTCAGTATAGTATCTTCTATTTCATCTTGATCTACTTCCTCTTCCCTACCTACAACATCGTCTCTAAGTTCATTTCCTTTGTAGAGCTGCTCTATGTACTCTTTCCATCTTTCAGCTTTCCCTTCTTTGCTGAGAACTGGTTTCCCATCTGAGTTCTTGATATTCGTAGAGTTGTTTTCTTGTCCCCAAAAGTCTCTTTTATTTTCCTGTAGGCGGTATCTACTTTTCCCCTTCATATACATTCTTCTACAGATTTGCATTTGGCTTCTAGCCACTCCTACTTAGCCATTTTGCACTTCCTGTCAATCTCATTTCTTAGTCGTCTGTACTCCAGTTTTCCTCTTTCATTTACTGCATTTTTATATTTTTTCCTTTCATCAATTAAATTTAGTATTTCCTGTGATATACAAGGATTTTTGTAGGTCTTGCCTTTCTACCTATTTTGTCCTCTGCTGCCTTCACTATTTCATCTCTCAATGCTACCCATTCCTCTTCTACTGTTTATTTCCCCCTGTTTTTGTCAATTGTTGCCTAAATCTCCCTCTGAAATTTGCCACAACTTCACGTTCCTTCAATTTATCTAGGTCCCATCTCCTTATTTTCCTACCTTTCTGCAGTTTCTTCAGTTTCAGCCTATAGTTAATGACTAACAAGTTATGGTCAGTCTATATCTGCCCCTGGGTATGTCTTACAGTTAACTGAGTAAATTGAGAATCTCTCAAAAACCGGTCATTAGATGTACTATTTTGTTGGAATAAATGACTGGAAACGTCTTATCGTGGTTAAAAAAATTCCGTATTACGGAAATCTGCCGTTTCAAGGGGGGGGGGGGGGGGGCGTGTCTGAAGGTCTATTAACACGGATTGTTCTTTACATCATTTGTTGTAATTATATGTTAGCAACCGACATATCTACCAGTAGTGTATACAACACGTCTAATATGACATTCACATAACTTCGTGGTTGTTGCGTTGGCAGCAAAGTCGTGGACTGTAAAATGGAAGGTATCCACCGTCGGTAGTTCGAGGTATTTTGCACGCTAATATTTTTTTTTCTTTTTTATTCTGGTTTTCTGATAGACTCAAACGCTTTCTTATAAATTTCTTAGAAATATAATGCATAATATTCGATGCTATGTAAACATAATTGCGCATCTGAGGAGTGTGTCTGTTGCATTCGTTTCATGAACAAGACAGTTTGCACCTTACTTAGAGTAAAATACGCACTTTATTGTTTCACGTAATGCATTTTACACGTTCTTAACATTCTTCTGTTAAATAGTAACATTACCGTGGAAGAATGACCTTTAAGTCTTACTAAAAAGCGAGACTGTTGCAATAATATTTGTCTTATGTGAAGGCCTAGTCTGATTTTACATCCCAAAGTTTGTCATGAAGCTTTTATAAAATGTTCAAATGTTTGTAAATATATCGGACCAAACTGCGTGGTCATCAGTCCGTAGCTTACAAACTACTTAAACCTAGATAAACTAACCTAAGGACAACACACACACCCATGCCCCAGGGAGGACTGGAACCTCCACGGCGAGCAACCGCGCGCTCCGCAGCGAGGCGCTTTAGACCGCTCGGCTACTCCACCGCGGCGAATCGTTTGTAAGTCGCTGCACTTATTAACAAGACAAGCAACTTTTCTAAGAGTCGTAAGTTCATAGATATTTCGTTGTACTTATGTAGGCCTACATAACAGAACATGACGAACTTATGAACAAACGCCAAAAAATGGAGATAAAGCAAGAATGCCATTCCTTTTATTTCGTAAACTTTGTAGTTCCAGGACCTGATTCCGCCGCCAACTGTCGCTAGAGCGCGCTGCGGTCGCGTGCAGCTCGTTGAAGCACACGCCTCGCCTCGTATGCTCAAGTCGCGCCGTCTCCGAGCGTTCAGCCGCACGCTAGACTCGACACGTTGACCATACGCGTTCACACACACGCTCCGTGTGACGACGGCTTTACGCCCGCCGAGTACTTCCCCCACCACGGCAGCTCCGGGCTGGAGCAGTGAGCGCTCGTGTGCCGTCCTGCTCGCTGAGCAGCCTGCTGGAACGGCCACTCCACCACAGCACTACAGTAGAATATCGCGAAGTTTCATTTACCTTACCCTACCATAAGATAACGTGGGTAGCACTAATTGGGGCCTACATCATAGAGCAGAACAACGTTATTGCATGTGTTCTGCTACTGCTTTCTACCAACCAGCCGCGGTGGAGTGGCCGAGCGCTTTAAGGCGCGTTGCCGCGGAGCACGCAGTTGCTCGTCATCGGAGGTGGGGATTCTCTCTCTCAGGTGAAGGTGTGCGTGTGTTGTCCTTAGCATAAGTTACACTACTGGCCATTAAAATTGCTACACCAAGAAGAAATGCAGATGATAAACGGGTATTAATTGGACATATGTATTATACTACAACTGACATGTGATTATATCTTCACGCAAATTGGGTGCATAGATCCTGAGAAATCAGTACCCAGAACAACCACCTCTGGCTGTAATAACGGCCGCCTTGATACGCCTGGGCATTGAGTCAAACAGAGTTTGGATGGCGTGTACAGGTAGAGATGCCACAGGTCATCAAGAGTAGTGAATGGAGTATTGTGACGAGCCAGTTGTTCGGCTACCATTGAGCAGACGTTTTCAGTTGGTGAGAGTAATGGACAATGTGCTGACCAGGGCAGCAGTCGAACATTTTCCGTATCTCAGAGAGGCCCGTTCAGGACCTGCAAGATGCGGTCGTGCATTATCCTGCTGAAATGTAGGGTTTCGCAAGGATCGAATGAAGGGTAGAGCCACGGGTCGTAACACATCTCAAATGTAACGGCCACTGTTCAAAGTGCCGCCGATACGAACAAGAGTTGACCGAGACGTGTAACCAATGGCGCCCCATACCATCACGCCGAGTGATACGCCAGTATGATGATAACGAATACACGCTTCCAATGTGCGTTCACCGCGATGTCGCTAAACACGGGTGCGACCATCATGATGCTGTATATAGAATCTGGATTCATCCGAAATCATGACATTTTTCCATTCGTGCACCCAGATTCGTCGTTGCGTACACCATCGCAGGCGCTCCTGTCTGAAATGCAGCGTCAAGGATAACCGCAGCCATGGTCTCCGAGCTGATAGTGCACGCTGTTCCAAATGTCGTCGAACTGTTCGTGCAGATGGTTTTTGTCTTACAAACGTCCCCATCTGCTGACTCAGGGATCGAGATGTGACTCCACGATCCGTTAGAGCCATGCGAATAAGACGCCTGTCATCTCGACTGCTAGTGATACGAGGCCGTTGGGATCCAGCACGGCGTTCCGTATTGCCCTTCTGAACCCACCGATTCCATATTCTGTAACAGTCATTGCACCGCGTCCAACACCCGTATCAATGTCGCAATACGATAAACCGCATTGGCGATAGGCTACAATCCGACCTTTATCAAAGTCGGAAACGATATGGTACGCATTTCTCCTCCTTACTCAAGGCATCACAACAACGTTTCATCAGGCAACGCCGGTCAACTACTGTTTGTGTATGAAAAATTGCTTGGAAACTTTCCTCATGTCAGCACGTTGTAGGTGTCGCCACCGGCGCCAACCTTGTGTGAATGCTCTGAGAAGCTAATCATTTGCATATCACAGCATCGTCTTCCTGTCGGTTAAATTTCGCGTCTGTAGCACGTCATCTTTGTCGTGTAGCAATTTTAATGGCCAGGTGTGTACTTTAAGTTTCTTTAATTAGTTTGTAAGCCTAGGGGCTGAAAACAGTAGCAGTTGAAGTCCCTCGGATTTACAAACCTTTAGACATTTTTATACTAATCATAGCTGTGTGTTTGTTACAAAAATTTTTTAAATTAATTTTTCCATTTGGGACCAAACAACTGTCGTCATGAGTTCCTAAACTAAGAAACATACGAGGGTTGCAACTTACACAGTGCTGTGGAGACACTATGCAATGACGTCTCTGAGGAAGAAGTGCATACTGTTGCCGCGTTAGTGGACAGTGGCCGACGCCAGGCGATTCTTGAGCTAGCCCACGAAACCGGATTAGCGCGTACGACTGTGCTTCGCATCCTGAAGGAACGCCTGGACATGCGAAAAATTGCATCACGATGGGTTACGAATGTATTGGCGAAAATGCAAAAATGGATATCTTTCACCACACTGTGAGCGCTATGACTACGAAGGAATGGCTTTCTTACGCTTTATCGTAACACTGGATGAGTCATAGAGCCAAACCTGAAACACCAGTCCAACGAATGGCGTCATAATGGGTCGCCGCGAAAGTCGAAAGTGCGTCAGAGCACCACTATGGTGAAAGTTATGGTGATTCTCGTGTACGACGGTGATGGAGTTACACTGACGCATTACGTTCCTCCGCGGCAGACCGTCAATGTATTATACCGTTAATGGATACTATTACTGTTCGTTTTCGCAGCGTCACGTGCGACCAGCTTTGCAAAAGGAGCGGCAACACTTTCTGCGCAACCAACCCATCATTTTGCACGACAATGCGCGGATGCATACAGCGCAAGCTGTGGCTGCTCTGTTCGGTCGATGGGATTACTATCCACCGTACTCCCCGGACTTAAGTCCTTCTGACTTTGAAGCATATGCCTTAACATTTCCTAAACTGTTAGTCTTACAGTCAATATCACACGCATACTATGCACCTTCAGGAAATCAAGAAACTTTGTACTTTGAAAGGACTAAGATTAACAAGTAAACGGTTACACGAGATAAAACGAATTTAGCAGCCGGCGCTTCGCACCATACAGTACGACGTACCAACACTGTTTGCGGAATTAGCGTTAGGAGCGGTTTATCGGTTGTGGAGACGTAAGCGAAGGATATTATGCACAATACGTGAGAGATAAGCATGGAAAAATTTTCTGGACGAAGTCCCAGCTTTATATGAATAGATCACGTATATTCCAGGATTCTGTAGCAAACCGGCGTTAAGAACATAGGACTGTATTTTGTATCCCATCCTCGTCGCCACTTTTGTGTCCCAGCCTCGTCGTAGGTGTCGGTGGCCGAGTGGAACGAGACCGACACAGTAACAAGACAGCACGCTGGTGCAGGTACGGAGGGGAGCAGCCAGAAACTACAAACACTAGAGTAAATTAGAAAGATATATTTTGCACAGAATGTAACAATACTTAACTTTTATATAGTACTGCAGAATGTTGATACATAGTTGTTAGAGGCCTGCCTAGTGCCTGTACAATAGCAAAGTCTTCACTCGTGCCTATCGGATTACGAAGGTCCTAACTCGTTGCTATCTCAGTCCGAAGTGACCGGTGTCTTTCAGTGGTGGCCACGAGCGGAGTTGCAGCAGAGGGCGCTCGTGGCTGTCGTCGTGAGAACGCCGCGCCGTGCGTGCATGGCGGCGCGCGGCGAAAGTAGGTGGCGCGCACTTTGTACTTGTGCGACACCACACCGTAATTCTGGAGATGTCAGCCTATGTAGGAAATGGACAAAATTATATCAACATCTAATTGCACTTGATTCCATTTTTATAGAAACTTTGATGAAAATTGATGATGAATGTCTGAAATCGAGTGGCGGCGTGTTGACATATCGCGACTTTTCGGAAAGTGACATACTGCCCGCCTTAGCTTGACGGTAGTATGACACTTCCAGAAAAGTCCCGATACATCAATGCCGCCACGTGGCTGCACCCCGAGAGACTTGCATCAGCAGTACACACCAGGAAAGCCTACACTCGTAGCGATGAAACTTGTCTGATTCAGTTTTTATAATACGAGGCGCGTCCAGAAAGTAAGTTCCGTTTCAATTTATCTCCGCTGCAGCGCTGCGATTGCAGTTCCGCACAAGCGCTGTAGACGATGTGTATCAAGGAGAAGAACGTGCGCCATTTGGAGATCGCTGTCAGTTACGTACGCCTTGTTGTGCTTGTTTGAAATGTCGGCGTTTATTGAAAATCCCGCCGCCTGTGAAATCAGGTCGGTGATTCGGTTTCTCAATGCGAGGAAAGTGAAACCAAGTGGAATTTATCGGCAAATTTACGATGTTTACGGACGAAATGCGATGAGTGATTCGATGGTGAGGAGATGGGTCCGACAGTTCAATGGCGTTCGTAGTGATGTGCACGATGAAGAACGAAGCGGGCGTCCACCTTTGGTTACAGAAGAACTGATTCACGCAATTGATGACTAGATCCAGGAAAACCGTAGGTTTACAATTAGTGCTCTCGCTATGGACTTCCCCCAAATTTCACGATCACTGATGCATGAAATTGTTACCAAACAACTGAAATTCCGTAAACTTTGCTAACGTTGGGTACCAAAGATTCTCACTGAGCAACACAAAACACAACGCATGGGTAGTGCACTTGAGTTTTTGACCCGTTATGCTGAAAGCGGCGAAGAATTTCTGAGACGGATAGTCACAGGAAATGAAACGTGGGTTTCTTACGACACCCCTGAGAGTAAGCGGCAATGAATGGAATGGAGGCAAACTTCATCCCCAACAAAAGTAAAGCCGAAGCAAATCATGACACCTCGGAAAACGATGTGCACAGTGTTATTGGAATGAAAAGGCAACTCATTGACTTCTTACCACGTGGTCAATCAAAGCAGATGATTATTGCGAGACACTTCGAAAATTGCGCCGTGCAAATTAAGAATAAGCGTCGGGCACTGCTGCCAATAGGTGTTGTTTTGCTTCACGACAACGCCCGACCACACACTGTCAAATGTGACGAAAAACCTCCTACAGGGATTTGGCTGGGGCGTGTTTGAGCATCCTCCGTACAGCCCTGACCTCGCTCCTAGCGACTTTCGTCTGTTCTTACATCTCAAGTCTTTCCTTGGCGGTCATCACTTCACCAATGACGACGAGCTGAAACAAACTGTTTCCAACTGGTTGAAGACACAGGCGGCAGATTTCTATGAAGAAGGTATACAAAACCTGGTGCCACGCTATGACAAATGCCTGCAAAATTTCGGCAGTTATGTGGAAAAGTAGTTTAAGGGTTGTAGAATTTTGTGCAATAAAAATTTCTTCTGTATCTGTGTACAATTTCATTTTATCACCAAACGGAACTGGGTCGCCTCGTGTTTCCTTAGCTGTGTAGCATCTTTAGCGGTTTTGGTTGTTGTTGTTGTTGTTTGGAGTTTAGAGGGAACTAAACTACATGATTATCAGTCCCCTGTTCCTAGCGAAGACAAGACATCAAGGTAGGAAAAGGTAAAATATAGATCAATACCCGGAAGGGCACACTGTGACAATGAACTTGATACTCTCAACAACACGGAGGAAGATAGGAATAAGAGAGACCAAGTGGTGAACTACGCTAAAATAGAACAGGGAACGGTGGCTGTCTGATCACAAACAAATACAAGATGAGCCAGTCACTCTGCGCAGACTATACCTGAGGTAAAACCAGGGTAGAAGTAAGAAAAACATCAGAGTAAAAGATGAGAGGTGGGAGCATGAGACACCAGGCACAAGCCCACCACTACATAGAATTATAAAATCCAGCTGCGCGTATAAAACCTAAAACTCTGTCAGTCATTGAGGCATTGTCAGACAAAATCAAGGCAGGCGCAGGAGGTAGATTAAAAGATTGCCGCAAAATGGCTAAAAGTGGACAGTCCGACAGGATGTGGACCACTGTCAACAAATTTCTACAACGGCAGTTCGGTGGGTCCTCTTGACGTAAAAGGTAGCCATGTGTCAACCACGTATGGCCAATAAATAAGCGACACAGGACAACAGAGTCCCTACGGGAAGGCCTGAAAGACGACTTCCAGGCTTGACCGCTCGGAGCTTGTTGGGAGTGCTCAGTGTTGCCCATTGTGTGTTCCAAGCCTCAAAAACCTTGTGGCGCAAATCCTATCGGATATCCCGTTCTAGGTTACCAATTATCCAGGGGAGGTTGTTGTTGTTGTTATTTGGATGTTTAAGGGGGACAAAACTACAATGGTCATCAGTCCCCCATTCCATCATAAAGTGTCAAAAATAAAAGCGCGGACGTCAAATAAATGCACCCAGAGATTAGGTTTGCAAAGTGGGAGGGGAATCCCACTGGGTCCATAAAACATCAACAAAACGGAGAAGAAACTAAAGGAAAAGGGACGATCACACAAAGACACCTTACAACAAAGAGGCCGAAGGCAGTGGTTGACCGACCATGGGAATAAAAAAGGAAAAGTCAACCACTCGGCAGTACAAGGGAAAGACCGGTCAGAGAGGCGGCTTTGGTCAAGTTGGAGATTGTGGCTCGATCCGATGCCAGTCACCTGTTGTTGGCAGGGTGACGCATTCCATTCCACGCGCCGCATACCTAGGTATCGCAGGTTGCGTCACCTGTTTGCCACCACACAGATCGGCGGCAGACGGCTAACGATGTTTACCCGGGCTCACCTCGTTCGCTACCCAGCGCGGCCGTATCAGACGTTTCCCAACCAAGACAGATACTTCCACTCGGCGGAGTACGCGTTAGAAGTCTGTCAGCCGTCTGGCGCGAGTCTTCCGAACAGCTGCGCGCCGAGGCACACTACAGGCTGTGTTAACCCTCTGTACGGAACATCGGTGGGATACACCACCATAGTTCACTATCACAACGCTAGCGGTATTGCACGAAGCCAGGAGTGGGAGACAAGTTCAGTGATCCTCAGTCAGCTGATAAGCTGTTGGTCAACAACCTACTGTTGGCGCATACGCTCTTTTCCAGTAAGTAGATCTTCGTTTACGCATTTGCTGTCTGTGTGGCATGAAAAGTGTACAAACTTGTGCGATGAAAGGCGAACCTTAATTTTCCTCTCTTTAGTCGATTACTTTACATAGCAACTGTTAATAATCATCATCATCATTAGAGACTGATTATACCTTTCAGCTTTCAGTCTGGAGCAAAGTACCTCTAATAAAATTCCTCCATGATCCCCTATTCAATGCTAACATTGATGCCTCGTCTGATGTTATGCCTTTTACTTCAAAATCAAATCAAATGTCTGTAACTCTATCGGACCAAACTGCGTGGTCATCAGTCCGTAGCTTACAAAGTACTTAAACCTAGGTAAACTAACCTACCGACAAACATACACTCCCATGCCCCAGGGAGGACTCAAACCTCCACGGCGAGCTGCCGCGCGCTCCGCAGCGAGGTGTTACTTCAAAATCAAATGTTTGTGTATTCTATGGGACTTAACTACGGGGTTATCAGTCCCTAAACTTACAAACTACTTATGAGCTAACTAAGACAAAAGACGGCACAAATATCCATGCCCGAGGAGGGAATCGAACCCCCGACTGTAGTGGCCGTGCAGACCGTGACTGAAGCGCCTCAGTCCCCTTTGCCACCGCGGTCGGCACTTCAAAATCATTCTGCACCGAATCTAAGTACTTTCTTCTTGGTCTACCTCGACTCCTCTTACCCTCCGCTGCCGAGCTCATGAGTCTCTTAGGTAACCTTGCTTCTCCCATGCATATAACATGACCCCATCAACTCAGTCTGTTCGCTCTAACTGCTTCATCTATAGTGTTCATTCCCAGTTTTTCTTTGATTTCCTCATTATGGACACCCTCCTGCCATTGTTCCCATCTATTAGTACCTGCAATCATTCTTGCTACTTTCATATCTGTAACCTCTACCTTATGAATAAGGTAACCTGTATCCACCCAACTTTCACTCCCATACAACAAAGTTGGTCGCAAGATAGAACGGTGCACTGCTAACTTAGTCTTGGTACTTACTTCCTTCTTGCAGAAGAGAGTAGATCTTAGCTGAGCACTCACTGCATTAGCTTTGCTGCACCTCGATTCCAGTTCTTTCGCTATGTTGCCATCCTGTGAGAAAATACTTCCCAGGTACTTGAAACTGTCTACCTATTCTACCTTTGTTCCTTCTAGCTGGCACTCAATCTGTTTAAATCTCTTTCCACAGGCATTACTTTCGTTTTGGAGATGCTGATCTTAGCAACTGTTTCTTTACAACAACTGTTAATAATGGCCTGCCGCGGTGGCCCAGGGGACTGAGGCGCTTCAGTCACGGTCTGCACAGCCACTACGGTCGGGGGTTCGAATCCCCCCTCGGGCATGGATATTTGTGCCGTCCTTAGTTGTAGGTAGTTCATAAGTAGTTTGTAAGTTTAGGGACTGATGACCCCGTAGTTAAGCCCCTTAAGCTTAACAAACATTTGAACATTTTTGTTAATAATGTAAAAAATGTTCTTCTAAACCAGTGGTTCCCAAAGTGGTCTATTAGACCCCAGGCCGGCCGCGGTGGCCGAGGGGACTGAGGTGCTCCAGTCACGGTCTGCACGGCCACTACGGTCGGGGGTTCGAATCCCCCCTCGGGCATGGATATTTGTGCCGTCCTTAGTATAAGGTAGTTGATAAGTAGTTTGTAAGTTTAGGGACTGATGACCCCGTAGTTAAGTCCCTTAAGCTTAACAAACATTTGAAACATTTATTAGACCCCAGGGGTATATTGTAACCTGCAAGGGGTCCACGGCAGCGGAAAAATAATTTGGGGCTCTATTTGTTGTAAATGAGTCCACGATAGTGGTTCACATTTAGAAAGGACGCAACTAAAATTCAGAATTACTCGCACAATGCTGAGGCTTGAACGTTTGTATGCCACTGTTCGCTTCAATCGCTAAGCAAGAGGGTGGAGGAATTCTGTATTTTCGGTCTCCTGCTGCAGGCCCGTAGTCAGTTTTTTATTTTTTATTTCTATACTTGTTTATTATTTTTTTATAAGTTCTAACTTATAAAGCATTTTTTCACTCCACCCTTTTATAGTTAAAGTTATCAAAGCACTATATGAGGCGGGAAAACACATTTTGTTAGGAAATCGTTAAAATGTTTAAATGTTAGTAGAGCTTATGGAACTTAACAACGGGGTCATCAGTCCCTAAACTTACCAATTACTTACACACTAGCTAATACTAAGGACGGCACAAATATCCATGCCCGAGGGGGGGATTCGATCCCTCGACCGTAGTGGCCGTGCGGACCGTGACTGGAGCGCCTCAGTCCCCTCGGCCACCGCGGCCGGCGACCTAGATTTCGGCACCAACTATGGGTGCCTTCGTCAGAAGATTAAAATTATTACATGAGACGTAAAATTAAGAGCGATATGCTCAAGTCCAAAAGACAAATAACATTAGAACACATGCTAACAAGAAGCTGGTAACTCAACTTTTACAACTAGCCGTCGTCGGGTTGCGTAGTGTCAGCCTCTTCTACACACCCGCTTTCGGTAATTGTGAAGAACGCTTGCACGAACGCCCGTTTCGATAAATCTCGAAAGCGCGACTTCACTTCGATATATGATGCATTTCGATATGTTCCAAGCTGGTGGGAGAATCTGATTTGTTGATGTACGAAACATTGATCATTTTAAGTGGAAGTTAGGTTAGGTATAGGTTAAACAAGAATTTATTTTTTTTTTTTTTTTTTTTTTTTTTTTTTTTTTTTTTTTTTTTTTTTTTTTGTAGTATCTGAGGGCGCGTAGCGCCCGAATCTCCGGTTCGGGACGGTAGAATTGCCGAGTCCGTTGCCCGTGTTATTAACATGGCGCGTATGTTGGGAACTTCGAGTGTTTCTAAAATGGAGATTCGGGCGTCCCTACATACTAAAAAAAAAAAAAAAAAAAAAAAAAAAAATCTTGTTTAACCTACACCTAACCCAACTTTAACTTAAAATGATCACTGTTTCGTACATCAACAAATCAGATTCTCCTGCCATCTTGGAACTTATCGAAATGTACCACATGTCGAAGTGTGGTCGCGCGTTCGAGATTTATCGATACGGCGCTCGTGCAAGCGTTCTTCACAATTACCCCGCTTTCACACAGAAAAAAGCCTTTTTTTCCATTCTTCGATACAATGAGCTGTATCCACACCTCTATCTAAAGAAAACATTGTTTCCGAAATTAGGCTGATCAAAACCATTGCCTGTGAACAACGGCTATGAACCCTTTTTAGTAGAGAATATTTTTCACACGAAAATTAATAAAAGAGTTTCCACCCTTGGTTCCTCTATCTCCGATCAGAAAGTACTTTTCTGTTCCTTTTCTGAGTCCCGTATATTAAAGGCGCCGAGTGGTCTAAAGCACCTCGCTGCGGAGCGCGCGGTTGCTCGCCGTGGAGGTTCGAGTCCTCCCTGGGGCATGGGTGTGTGTGTTTGTCCGTAGGTTAGTTTACCTAGGTTTAAGTAGTTTGTAAGCTACGGACTGATGACCACGCAGTTTGGTCCGATAGATCTCCAAACATTTGAACATTTTTTATATTAAAGAATACGACGTCTTCTTAGTAACAAGTATAATTGCAGTGTAGCCTTTTCTACCTCCAACGACCTTAAGAATCATCTCATCTATAAATGTTATGAGCCCCCTTCATAAAAATCCGGCGTCTATAAAATTTCTTTCCCTGCACATTAAATTGGGCAGACAGGACGAGATATTGCTACCAGGTGTAAATAACTGTCCAGGGAAAAAAGGTACTAACGTTTACAACTCTTCCTTTGCAGACCATTTGCTAATTGCAAATCACAAACCAAACGATGTTCAGGATGCTATTATTTTGCGTACGGAAATTAAAGGGAGGAAACTCGATGTTCTTGAGGAATTACAAATTCCCAACATACTTCTTTCATTCTCAACGAGCAACTATATTTACGAAATAAAGTTTTCTTCCGCGCTTTGAACCCGTTACTCAGTGATCCCTTTCTTTCTTTTCTTTTTTTTTTCTTGGTTTATTCTTGTATCTCCGGTAACAATAAATTCTGCATCCATTTAATACGACATTAAAAAAAAAAAAAAAAAAAAAAAAAGACAACGGCTAGCTTCTTGCTAGCATGTGTTCTAATGTTATTTATCTTTTGGACTTGAGAATAACGCTCATAATTTTACTTCTCATGTAATGATTTCAATCTTCTAATAAAGGCACCCATAGTTGATGCCGAAATCTAGATCAAATATCTAAACAAAGTGCAACTTTACTCTACAATTATCTACATATACATACATACTCCGCAATTCATCGCAAGATGCGTGGCGGAGGGTACACTGTACCACTACTAGGCATTTCCTTTCCTATTCCACTCCCAAAGGGAACGAGGAAAAAAAGAATGCCTATATGCCTCCGTAAGAGCCCTAATTTCTCTTGTCTTTGTGATCTTTACGCGAAATGTTAAGTAGGCGGCAGCAAGATCGTACTACACTCAGCTCCAAATTCCGGCCCTCTAAATTTACTCAACAGAAATTCACGAAAGGAACGTCGTCTTTCCTCCAGCGATCCCCAATTGAGTTGCCGGAGCATTTCCGTGACACTCGCGCATTGGTCGAACCTACCGGTAACAAATCTAGCTGCTCGCCTCTGAACCGCCTCTATGTCTTCCTTTAAACTGATCTGCTGCGGGTCCCAAACACTTGAGCAATACTCAAGACGTGGTCGTACAAGCGTTTTATACGCGGTCTCCTTTACAGATGAAGTACATCTTCCCAAAATTCTCCCAATAAACCGAAGTCGGCTGTCTGCCTTACTCACAACTGTCCTTACATGCTCGTTCCATTTCATATCGGTCTGCAATGTTACGCCTAGATGTTTGAACGACGCGACAGCATCAAGAAGCTCACTACTAATGCTGTATTCGAACATTATGGGATTGCTTTTTCTACTCATGCGCATCACCTTACATTTTTCTACATTGAGAGCTAGCTACCATTCTTCGCACCAACTAGAAATTTTGTCTAAGTCATCCTGTATGCTATTACAGTCAGTTACAGACGACACCCTCCCATACACCACAGCATCATCAGCAAACAGTGTGAAAAGTTAAAATATAAACAAGCAAATATTGGTTATTAAAATTATGCTAGTAATAAAGTTATATGTATGCCTACTTGTATAATTAAATACTTCTCAGTCTCAGTTGCAACAGAGACTGAAAATTATTTAATTATTCAACACTGTTGCTGCATCAGCCGCCATCATCATCATCATCGAATGGAATGAAATGCTTACTTGTACCTCGTTGATTGATACAGCACGGTGTGGAAGGGTGAAAAATTCAAGGAGGGAGAGAGAGAGAGAGAAATACTCTTTAATAGTCCTAGCGGTCTAGGAGACAGATGTTGTATCTTACTGTTGTATAAGTGATGTTCCTGACACTTGAAGGCACAGGAGAAAAACCGTTCATTTTCTTTTCATATTCACTTTAGGCACCATTGACAGTGCAGTGAGCAATTTCAGCTGTATGGAGAAAGATAACATTTTTCGTTGAAGTAATTTGGCACGGTAAGCTTAACGCTGCGGGAAGTACAGTACGTTATGGGTCGATTGTATAAGGACTTTCTGCGCAACTCACTGCACCAGAGACGGATTATGCAGGCAGCAGAATTAATGCTTGTTGCACATATCATGAATACGAGATTTCGTACTGATGTGGAACGTATCATTTTGGTAAAAGATAACTTAACATGACACGATTTTTTTGATTTTTTTCCTGTAAAAGTACTCATATCTATGGACAAACTCACCTACTGCATAGGAGTCGACAGTCAGAAAATGCTGGATGCCTGTCTGTCAGATATTCCATGATATTTGATAAGTGACCAAAGATTTTTGTGGCAGCATAATTCATCCCCTTCTGTGCCAGAATAAGATTTCACCTGGAATAGTGTACATTATCCTTTCTCCTAGTGTTGTAGCTTTGCACACTGCTATTTCTTTTCAATTGGGTGGGGCTATTAATAACAAATTTCATACTATATATAATGCGTAACAACTGTGAAGATCCCTTGATGCTTAAATAAGTACAACACTCAAAAAATACAGCTAATCGATTGCAACGCTTATAGGTTAACTACTAAGGTTTCGGCTTCAACTATGGAAGCCGTCACCAGAGGTAAAGAATTTTTAGTTACATGAAATGAACAGACAGTGGTTTCTGAGCAACAGAGCTCACGTTCAAGCTACAAATGTAAATTATATGTGACAAGATTTTAAAATCAGAACTAATGTTTCATGTAACTAAACGCACCACTATGGGCCAGTACTTTAGGTCCGTAGGATGATCATGGCTGCGCTCCAGAAATTATTCTAGTTTCACTTTCTCGTGCAATGAATACTTTTTTGCTCAATAATGAATTACCCCAAAATATGATGCCATATGAAAGCAGTAATTAAAAAACGTATAATAAGGTAATTCATTGGAATGTTTACCACCAAAATTTATAATGATCCTAATACCATACATTGCTGAACTCAGACGTTTCAGTAGATCGTCAATGTGTTGCTTCCGGTTGAATATCTCATCAGCGTACTATATAAAAACTATGAATATTCTCATACTTCTGTTCATAGGCTATATTTGTTAACGGCGTCATGCCATTTACCGCAGTGTGACGCATATACTACAGAATGTTGATTGTACAACAGATAGTTTAGGAGGTAAGAGGTCATAACCAAAGAGATGTACGAAAAACGATACTCACCACGCATGAGGTTGTAATTTATTACGTCTTTATTACCATCCCTCTTAGCAGCGCATTTCGCAGACACTTTCCTAATATTCCACTCTACATATACGGAAATTTATTGTAGGTCCCACAGTTCAGGAGATACAACGTCATCAGTATCGAGATGCATGAAAACAAAATTGACATGTGAAGAGTTGTTGTGGTCTTCAGTCTGCAGACTGATGCAGCTCTCCAAGCTAACCTGTCCTTTGAAAGCCTCTTCACCTCCAGATAAGACGGACAATCTACATCTTTTTGAATCTGTTTACTGTATTCGTCCCTCGACCTTCCTCTACGATTTTAGCCCACACGCTTACTTCTAATTCCTTGATGTCTCAGAATGTGTCCCACCAACCTATCCCTTCTCTTAGTCAGGATATGCCGGAAACTCCTTTTCTCCCCAATTCTGTTCAGTACCTCCTCATTAGTTACGTGATCTACCCCTCTAATCTTCATCATTCGTCTGTAGCACTACATTTCAAAAGATTCTATAGTTTTCTGTGTGAACTCATTCTCGTCCACATTTCACTCCTATACTATGCTACACTTCAATCACTTTCAAAAAGAACTTACTAACGTTTTAACTAATATTCGATGTCGACAAATTCCGCTTCTTTAGACACACTTCTCTTCCCACAGACAATCTGCGTTTTATATCTTCTTTACTTCGGCCATCATGTTTTGCTACCCAAATAACAAAACTCATGTACTACCTTTATTGTCTCATAATCTAATCTAATTGCATGATCATCGCTTAATTTTTTGACACTACATTGCATTACGCTTGTTTTACTCTTGTTGATGTTAATCTTATACCCTCCATTCAAGACACTGACCATCCCTTTCAGTTGATCTTCAAGGTCCTTTACTGTATCTGACAGAATTCCTATGTCATCGGCAAACCGCAAACTTTCTATTTCTTCTCCCTGAACTTTAATTACCTCTCCCAGTTTCTCCTTGCATTACTTCACAGCTTATTCAATGTACAGTTCGAACAACATTGGGGAAGGCTACAACCCTTCCCAACCAATGCGTCCCTTTCATGCCCTTCGACTCTAATAGCCGCTGTCTGGTTTTTCTATAATAAAATGCTTCAGTCCCTATATTTTACCCCTCCTAGCTTCAGAATTTGAAAAAAAGTGTATTTCAGTCCTCATTGTCAAAAGCTGTCTCCAGGTCTACAAAAGCTAAAATCGTAAATTTGCGTTTCCTTAATAAGTCGTAATGTACTGCCTCCTGTGTTCCTACAGTATTTCTCCTAAATCCAACCTGATCTTCCACGAGGTCTAATTCCATCAGCTTTTCCATTCGTCTGTAAAAAAATCGTGTTAGTATTTTGCATCCATGGCTTATCAGATTGATAGTTCTCTATTTCCACATTTGGTGGCACTTGCTTTCTTTGGAATTCGAATTATTATATTCTCCTTGAAGTCTAAGGGTACTTCCCCTGGCTCATACTTCTTGCGTACTAGTTGGAACAATTTCATCATGATTGGCTCTCCTAACGATATCAGCAATTCAAACGGAATATTATCTATTCGACTCAACTTTTTCAGAGCTCTGTCAAATTCTTTTCGCAGTATTACTTCTCCTAACTCATCTCCCTCCACTTCGTATTCTATTTCTATAATACTGCCTTCAAGTTTATTTCCTTTGTATAGGCTCCCTATATATACCATGCACCTTTCACCTTTCCCTCCTTTGCTTAGTACTGGTTTTCCATCTGAACTCTTCATATTCGCGCACCTGCTTTTCTTGTCCCCAGTTACGCTTTTTCTGATTCTCTAGATAGACGTATGACTTCTTCCTCTGAACACGAGCACGCGGTGCAATGACTGTTACAGAATATGGAATCGGTGGGTTCAGAAGGGCAATACGGAACGCCGTGCTGGATCCCAACGGCCTCGTATCACTAGCAGTCGAGATGACAGGCATCTTATTCGCATGGCTCTAACGGATCGTGGAGTCACATCTCGATCCCTGAGTCAGCAGATGGGGACGTTTGTAAGACAAAAACCATATGCACGAACAGTTCGACGACGTTTGCAGCAGCATGGACTATCAGCTCGGAGACCATGGCTGTGGGTACCCTAGACGCTCCATTACAGACAGGAGCACCTGCGATGGTGTACGCAACGACGAACCTGGCTGCACGAATGGCAAAACGACATTTTTTCGGATGAATCCAGGTTCTGTTTAGAGCATCATGATGGTCGCTTCCGTGTTTAGCGACATCGCGGTGAACGCACATTGGAAGCGTGTATTCGTCATCGCCATACTGGCGTATCACCTGGCGTGATGATATGGGGTGCCATTAGTTACACGTCTCGGTCACCTCTTGTTCGCATCGACGGCACTTTGAACAGTGGCCGTTACATTTCAGATGTCTCGCGACCCGTGGCTCTACCCTTCATTCGATCCCTGCGAACTCTACATTTCAGCAGGATAATGCACGACCGCATCTTGCAGGTGGATACGGGTACGGAAAATGTTCGACTGTTCTCCAGATTCTCACCAACTGAAAGCGTCTGGTCAATGGTGGCCGAGCAACTGGCTCGTCACAGTACGCCCTTCACCACTCTTGATGACCTGTGGTACCGTGTTGAAGCCGCATGGGCATCTGTACCTGTACACGCCATCAAAGCTCTGTTTGACTCAATGCCCAGGCCTATCAAGGCCGTTATTACGGCCAGAGGTGGTTGTTCTGGGTACTGATTTTTCAGGATCTATGCATCCAAATTGCGTGAAGATGTAATCACATGTCAGTTGTAGTACAATATATTTGTCCAAAGAATACCCGTTTATCATCTACATTTCTTCTTGGTGTAGCAATTTTAATGGCCAGTAGGGAGAATGCGCATTAAGTGACAATAATTATTTTCAAATGTGGTGCTAATTTGTAGCAGAAAAATGTTGCAATACATTGCAATGATTACAAGAAAATGCCCATTGTTGGGGAAGCTCTGATACTAACGTCAGTCACGAATATAAGACAATCAACGCAAAGTTCCCCTCTAGGAGCCGACATACTACGACCGAAATCAGAGGGCCTGATTCAACTATTGCCGCGGTGGAGTAGCCGAGCGCTCTAAGGCGTCTCGCTGCGGATCGCGCGGCTGCTCGCCGTGGAGGTTCGAGTCCTCCCTCGGGCATGGGTGTGTGTGTTTGTCCGTAGGTTAGTTTACCTAGGTTTAAGTAGTTTGTAAGCTACGGACTGATGACCACGCAGTTTGGTCCCATAGATTTACAGACATTTGAATTTGAATTTTTGTTTCAACTGTTAGCGCATCTATTGTAATTTCTGCACCATTAGTACTACCACAGTTACAACACAGTATTAACTTCCGCGGCGGTGATTGTCTTTCTGCTCTTGTTGTGTCTTCATATGATTAAAATTCAAATTCAAATGTTTGTAAATCTTATGGGACTTAACTACGGGGTCATCAGTCCCTAAATTTACAAACTACTTATGAACTACTTACGAACTAGGACGGCACAAATATCCATGCCCGAGGGGGGATTCGAACCCCCGACCGTAGTGACCGTGCAGACCGTGACTGAAGCGACTCAGTTCCCTCGGCCACAGCGGGCCGGCCATATGATTAAAATGAAGCATAAATGTATTGCGTAGACCACTGTGTTTAACAGTAATTTAATGAAAATGAGTTATTGTTGTCTTAAGAGCAAGTTCCAATACTTGTTTGTGGTGTGTAACTATAGTATTTTATTATTATTATGGCTTCAGCACCGCCGGCCGCGGTGGCCGAGGGGACTAAGACGCTCCAGTCACGGTCTACACGGCCACTACGGTCGGGGGTTCGAATCCCCCCTCGGGCATGGATATTTGTGCGGTCCTAGTTCGTAAGTAGTTCATAAGTATTTTGTAAGTTTATGGACTGATGACCCCGTAGTTAAGTCCCATAGACAATACAAACATTTGAACATTTGCTTCAGCACCGAAGAAGAAAACAACTCGCGAAACAGTGCCAGTCAAAGCCGAAAACAAAAATTTAGTGAAGTCTGCCAAGAAGTAGAACAGTTTAAAGATGGTTGACTGCAGATGTAAGGGGCACTTACCGTGTTTGTTGCAGGGCGTGTGCTATTAGTCTGCATGCTGGAAGAAGCGAACTTTTGAAACCCGCAAATCGCGATTCACACTAAAGGCGAGTGTGAGAATTTAATAAACAGTCCGTTCTTTCATCGTGCGTGCATCAACCTACTACAAAAGCACTGTTCAATAGGGGAACGACTACAGGGGGTTGTCTTTAAACCTGTCCTACATCAGTTTCTTTCCTCCTCTTTGTTGTCATGGATAACTCAAAAATGTTCAAATGTTTGTAGAACTTATGGGACTTAACTACGGGGTCATCAGTCCCTAAGCTTACAAACTACTTATGAACTAGCTAAGACTAAGGACGGCACAAATATCCGTGGCCGAGGAGGGATTCGAACCCGCGACCGTAGTGGCCGTGCAGACCGTGACTGGAGCGCCTCAGTCCCCTCGGCCACCGCGGCCGGCCATGGATAACTCACAACAATTTGCGGTTGTACCGCAATGACAGTGTGCGCGAGACACTGCACTGTGTGAAGAGCAGAAACTCTAAACGTTCACCAACATGGCGTCTTCTATAGATGTCCCCACGCAGATGATAGCACGCAGGTCGGGGTTCTTGACTGAGGCTGAAATTATTAAACTATTGGCGGGAACTTATCTAATTACAGAATAAAACTGAAGTCGTCGGGATTCGGTGTGGTGTCGCACAAGTACAAAGTGCGCGCCACCTACTTTCGCCGCCCGCCGCCAGGCACGCACGGCGCGGCGTTCTCACGACGACAGCCACGAACGCCCTCTGGACAACTCCGCTCGTGGCCACGACTGAAGGACATCGGCACTTCGGACTGAGATAGCAACGAGTTAGGACGTTCGTAATCAGATAGGCACCAGCGAAGACTTTGCTATTGTACAGGCACTAGGCCGGCCTCTAACAACTATGTATCAACATTCTGCAGTACTATGTAAAAGTTAAGTATTGTTACATTCTGTGCAATATATCTCTTTCTAATTTACTCGAGTGTTTATAGTTTCTGGCTGCTCCCCTCCGTACCTGCACCAGCGTGTCGGTCTCATTCCACTCGGCCACCGACACCTACGACGAGGCTGGGACACAAAAGCGGCGACGAAGTCGGGACACAAAATTCGGGATGTCACGTGATTTATTTAAAGAAAGCAGAAGACCAGCAAACTGCATAATAACATCCACTTGACACATATTGTCCTAACTGAAAGTAAATGTAAAGACATTTCGCCTTGATATAAGATGATTAAACAATGTCTACGTATACATGTTACTCCTCCTAGTGCGGGTTCTGAACTCGCATGTTTCTCCTCCGAGTGCGTGTACAGAACTGAAGTGTGGCGGCTCGATGCAAGGCTGCCTTCGCTCCGCAATTTCGCAATTTGACGTGCATCGTCCTTCTTAAATTAATTGTTTTGTTTATTGAATTAGCAAACGTTAATATGTTTTACTTACTCAGGGCACACCTTAGCTTTGAGGGGGTTTTCTAAATTGAGTTTAACATTGAATAAATAATTACTTTATTATATAATAATGGTAAGTCCAGGTTGGAATTATTAATATAGTGAGGACAGTTTACAACTCATCGCAAAGACGTGGCGACGAGCTGCGACAGGCACATACAGAAGACACACACATACAGCACTTTCAGCTATCGGCCATGGCCTTTTTCAGAAAATACAACACTCACGCAATCACACAGGCACACAACACAGTCACACAACCATCACCTCCGACTGCCGTACTTCGAATCACGCTCTGCGGCGAATCGGGGAGGGGAGGGGAGGGAAGGGAACGGACACACACACACACACACACACACACACACACACACACACACACATCCTATCTCACATTCACGCACCACTCAAAATAGTTGAGGTTTGGGATAGAGATGTAGCAACTGTAATGTATGGGGAAAAAGTATACGGTATGGGGAAAAACAGCAAAGTTATCGTAGGTTGAGGCCTGGTTGATTTGAGGATCGGAGATTGTATTGTAGGGAAACTCCCATCTGTGCAGTTCAGAAAAGCTGGTGGTGGATGGGAGGATCCAGATGGCCCGGGTTGTGAAGCAGCCATTGAAATCAAGCATGTGCCCCACTGTATGCTGTGCCACATTGTGGTCCACCTTGTTTTTGGCCACAGTTTGGCGGTTGCCATTCATCCTAATGGACAGCTGGTTGCAGCACAGTTGGTAAATTACGTGGCTGCTTTCACAAGTGGCCCGGCCTCAGATAGGGTAGGATAAGCCTGTGACAGGACTGGAGTAGGAAGTGCTGGGTGGGTGGATTGGACAGGTCTTGCAGCGGGGTCTTCCACAAGGATATGATCCCTGTGGCAGTGAGCTGGGTTTTGGGGTGGCATAAGGATGAACTAGGATGTTGTGGAGGTTGGATGAGCGACGGAACACCACATTAGGAGGGGTGGAAGGATCTTGGGCAGGAAGTCTCTCATTTCTGGGCACGAGGATAGAAAATCGAAACCTTGGCGAAGGCTGTAATTTAGTTGTTTGGGTCCAAGGTAGTAATGGGTGACAACTGGAGCGCTCCTTTGTGGATGGTTACTGGTGTTAGGAAGAGGATTTGGGGTGTGTGAGGATATGGCACGAGATATCTGTTTGCGGACTAGGTATGTGGGGTAGTTTCTGTCAGTGAAGGCCTTTGTGAAGCCCACAGCATATTCAGAAAGGGAGTTCTTGTCACTGCAGATATGCCATCCACGGGTGGCCAGGCTGTAAGGGAGGGATTTTTTGACATGGAAGGGATGGCAACTGTCAAAATGTAGGTACTGTTGGTGGTTGGTAGGTTTAATATAGACGGAAGTGTGGATGGAGCCATCAGTGAGGTGGAGGTTGACATCCAGGAATGTCGCATGGTAGGTTGAGGAAGACCAGGTGAATGGTAGGTTGAGGAAGACCAGATGAAGTGGATGGGAGAGAAGGAATTGAGGTTCTGAAGAAAGGAGGATAGGGTGTCCTGACTCTGAGTGCAGATCATGAAAATATCATCAATGAACCTGAACAAGGCCAGAGGTTTGAGATTAGATAGCCGATAAACAGGTTGGCATAGGAGGCTGTCATGCGGTTGCCCATGGCTGTGCCTTGGATTTGATGGTTAACTTTCCCCTCAAAGGAAAAGTAGTTGTTATGTAGGATGAAACTGGTGAGGTTTATGAGGAATGAGGTATCAGGCTTGAGTTCAGAGGGACGTTGGGAGAGGTAGTGTTCCAGAGCGGCAAGGCCATGGGCATGTGGGATGTTGGTGTATAGGGAGGTGGCATCCACTGGACAAGTAAGGATCCAGGAGGCAACAGGGTGGGAATGGTGGAGAGTCAGTGAAGGAAGTGATTGGTATCCTTGATGTGGGAAGGTAGATTTTGGACAATTGGTTGGAGGTGTTGGTAAACTAGGGCTGAAATTCGTTCGGTAGGAGCACAGTAACCAGCCACAATAGGGCGTCCAGGATTATTAGGTTTGTGGATTTTGGGGAGCATGTAGAAGGTGGGTGTGTGGGGTGCTGTTGGGGTGAGGAGGGAGATGGATTCAGGGGAGAGTTTCTGTGAGTGGCCATAGGATTTTAGTAAGGATTGGAGTTCTTGTTGGACTTTGGGGATGGGGTCAATCTGGCACAACTTGTAGGTGGAGGAGTCAGAGAGTTAGCGGAGCCCTTCTGTCAGGTAGTCACTGTGATCCATAACTACAGTGGTGGAACCTTTATCTGCAGGGAGGATGATTATGTCAGGATTAGTTTTAAGGTTTTGGATGGCTCTTCTTTCTTCTGCTGAAAGGTTTGAGTTCTTGGGAAGGGACCTGGGAAAGGATGGTGAGGACAAGTTGGAGGTGAGAAACTCCTGGAGGGTAACCAGAGGGTGGTTAGGTGGGAGTGCAGGGGGATCTTTGTTGGACGGTGGTACGAATTGGGACGTAGCCGTCTTGCTTCACTGTGTGACTGACGAGCAGTCGATCGCTACCAACTTCGCAATAACAGGGCGGCGCCCTACACACTGCAGAGGCGCGTGAATCCACGCATTCGCCCTCGCATCGGCGGCGTGCACTCCTCTCGGATATGCGTCAGCTCGCCAGGCGTCGTTGCCCGTTATCGCGGTTCCAGGCAGTGCCGTTACGGCCTAGGGCCTCCCACCAAACGCGCCATTAAACGCTGCCCGCTGCCACTCCGCAAATGTCAGCAGCAGAAGGCTGCTATTCACACAGCGACTCTCGCTGTGACTACACGGCGCGCGGCAGTCGTAGCGGGCGTTTACCGCGTCTGTTAAGGACCACCACAAGGCCACGGCCGAGGCCAAGCGAAATGAGTTGTTTGCGCTCCACTTTAGACGAAACAGCGTCTCCCATACACCTAATTATTTGCGGAACCTGTAAATATTTACGTCTTTCGTAGGTGTAGGTAAAAGATAATAGTAAATGGGATAAAATGTTTCAGGTACTAAAATAAGTGCGAATAGACTATAAAGATAGAAAAATGATACGGAACCTGAACAAAAACAAGACAGTGGTTATCTGTGGACATACAAACCAAGAAGAGATGCAGATATGGAAAGGTGTCCGACGAGGTTGGGCAGCCGCGGTGCAGTAGCCGAGCGGTCTAAAGCGCCTCGTTGCGGAGCGCGCGGTTGCTCGCCGTCGGAGGTTCGAGCCCTCCCTGGGGCATGTGTGTGTGTGTGTGTGTGTGTGTGTGTGTGTGTGTGTGTTGTCCTTAGGTTAGTTTAAATTAATTTAAGTAGTAAGATGACCACGCAGTTTGGTCCTTAGGTTAGTTTTCCTTAGTTTAATTAGTTTGTAAGCTACGGACTAATAACCTCGAAGTTGAGCCCGATAGATTTACAAACATCTGAACATTTTGATAGATTTACAAACATCTGAACATTTTGATAGATTTACAAACATTTGAACATTTGAGGTTGTGCACCTCCTGTTATCTTTTTGATATCTTTGATCTATACATTCAAAGGTGCCCAAATACAATGAGGGGTTCATGGCGCAAACTGCGTCATTGAAATTTCTGGGGGGGGGGGGAAGGGGGGGTAAAAAATTAGTACTTTTGGCAAGCCTGTGGGCTTTATAAAACAATTTACAAAACGAAGTTATCCACTATCGCGTTACCTTTAATTCTACATTTTCAGAAGTCCACACAGGTGTGGTTCATGACGAAAACTCAGTCATTGAAATTTCTGAGAGGGGGGAAGAGGAGGAGGAGGTGAAAAATTAGTACCTTTGGCCAGCCTGCAGGGAGCTTTATAAAACAATTTACAAAACATGACATAAAAGATATTTAATTTCAATATTCAGTGGCAAAACCACATCTATCCAGGATCTAATATCTTGGGTGTGGGAGGGTTGCTCGCAATTTCGAGGGGGGGGGGGGGGAGAGTCACTGACCAAGGAGTATAGAGGCGCTAAAAGGTAAGGGAAAATTCACAGAAAAGTGTAGTATTTCAAGGCCAACAAATAGTTAACATATGCCGATGATATAGCTGTCCTAGCTGGAAGTAACGAAGATATTCTGCTGAGTAGAATAAAGTTATGAGGGAAGAATATAATATGAGAATTAATAAAGCAAAAACAAAAGTAATTGCATGCGACAAAAAAGATCAAGCGAAAATCCATGTATATAATCAACTGCTTAAACAAAATGATAACTTTACTTACCTGGGCAGTAAGATTATCAGGGACGGAAGGAGCAAGGCAGAAGTGAGGAGTAGAATTGTTCAAGCAAAGGCTGCTTTTAGCAAGGAGAAAAATATCTTAACATGTAACAGCATCAGCCTTGAAATTAGAAAAAGATTTTTGAAATCATATGTGTGGAGTGTGGCATGCTATGAGTGTGAAACATGGACTCCCGGGACAGAGAAAGACAGGAATCTAAATTCTTTTGAAATGTGGTGCTATAGACGCATGCTCAAAATAAAATAGATCGACAAGGTCAGGAACGAACTGGTTCTGGAAAGAACAGGTGAGAAGCTTCTGGAGTCTCGTTATTAAAAGAAGAGTGCAATTTACAGGCCATCTATCAAGATGTAAAGAACTGTTGAATACAGTCATAGACGGATATGTCGAAGTAAAAAGACCAAGAGGAAGACCACGCTTGAGGTTCGTGGATAAAAATCGTGAAAGTTGCGGATGTAAAACCGATAAAGAAATGAACAAAAAGCGGAAAGACGTACAAAATGGAGACAAGATGCCATTATAGTTGTTGCAAAACAATTCTTAGATTGGCCACTACAGAAGAAGAAGAAAAATTATTTACGACGCAATATCTCCTTAAGACACAGCTACACAATGATATAATTTTACAGGTAAATTCTACTACGAGATAGAGATGGAAAAACTGAAACATCTGACGGTTTCGGAATAAATGAAACCATACAGTGTGAGGTTTAGAAACACTGTTTCGCAACTATGAAACAGTGTGTGTTTTGTAATATTATGGGCCTGTTTATTGTACCATAGTCATTTTGTACCTATACGTATTGCTGCAGAACAACGAACATACGAGGGCGATATGATAAGTCAGATAAAAATAGAATAGAAATTGTTTTAACGGCGAAAACGTACTTTCTTTCTCGACATAGTCTCCTTGCAAGGCTATACACTTGATATAGTGAGTGTCCAATTTTCTCAACCCATCTGCAAAGTAGGCTTTATCAAATTCTGAGAAATAATCTGTTACAGCGGTGGACACTTCCTCATTTGATGAAAATTTCTTCCCGCCAAGCCCAATTTTCAAGTTTGGGAATAAGAAGAAGTCACTTGGAGCGAATATTGCTCAGTGGGGTGGGTGAGGAACCAATTCGAATCGGAAGTCGTGCACTTTGGCCATTGCGATAGCTGCTGTGTGGGCTGGAGCATTGTCCTGATGAAACAGCACTTTCTACAGTGCCAGTCTTGGACCTTTTTCAATTAGTTCCTCTTTACACCGATCCAGCAGAGTAGCATAATAGGGCCCAGTTTGGATCTGCCTTTTTTCAAATAATCTATCAGGATTTTACTCTGTGAATCCCAAATGGCAGTGGCCATCGCCTTTTCAGTTGACAAAGCAGTCTTCGCCTTCTTTCGTGCACTGTCCCCACCCTTAGTCCATTGTTTGGACTGTTGTTGTTTGGTCTCTGGAGTGTAATGGTGGATCCACAGTTAGGAAACTGAAAAACGTCCTGTGGATTGCGCCTGAACAGGGTGACATTCTGAACAGAAATGGTGTTTCATTGCTGTTCTTGATACAAAGTGAGCAGGCGCAGTACCCATAATCCACAGCGCTTCTTCACGGCCAGTTTTTCATGGAGGATGTAGTGCACTCGTTCAGTTGAGATGCCTACAATGTCAGATATCTCACGAACTTTTAATCTTCGAACTTGCATTACCATATAGTGCACCTTATCGACGGTTTCCTGTGTGGTGACTTCGACGGGCCGACCGGAGTGTGCTCCATATTCTGTGCTTCTCTGACCACGTTTAAACTCATTGATCCAACAGTAAACGGTCTTAAATGTTGGAGCGAAACCCACATGAACCTCATTCAACTCGTATTTGATCCGTGCAGCAGTCCAACCCCTCAAATGAAAATTTTTAATGACTGCACGAAATTCGTTTCTCACCATCTTAAAAAAATAACTACGAACTTATCACTTCATCTGGCAGCCAACAATCAACCAATAACAGCTGAAGTTAGAAACTTGCTGTATTATCGGTGGAAGTATCAGGCTTACTAACAACAGTGCAGGTTCCGAAAATTTCCGCTCTTTCATATAAAGGGTGTTTCACTAAGTGTGTCTGCCTCTGTAACTTATAAAATAATAGGTCACGGGAAATTTTAATGCGGTAGGTCAACAAAAGAAATGTTACACTTACTGCGGAGCTATGAACATAGTTTATTGTATCATTTTCCAAAGAGTTACACCACAAATATAATTTTTTAAATGGAACAATAGTTTTTTTCTATCGTGCATTGTATTCGTTGAAACCAGCTGCGTCCAAATCAATTTAAACTACATTCCTATCACTGTTAGTTTGGGAGCTACAACCCTTCAAAGTTTATGGGGCGGAGGCTACGACAGCGTAGCTCACTGGCTGGTGGTCATGAGACAGTGGGCCGTGCCCCAGGGGATAGCCACTCGGCCAGTGAGCTACGCTATCGCAGCCTCCGCCCCCTAAACTTTGAAGGGTTGTAGCTCCCAAACTAACAGTGATAGGAATGTAGTTTAAATTGATTTGGACGCAGCTGGTTTCAACGAATCCAATGCACGATAGAAAAAACTATTGTTCCATTTAAAAAATTATATCTTTGTGGTGTAACTCTTTGGAAAATGATACAATAAACTGTGTCCATAGCTCCGCAGAAAGTGTAACATTTCTTGTGTTGACCTACCGCATTAAAAGTTTACCGTCACTTATTATAAGCTACAGAGGCAAACACACTTAGTGAAACACCCTGTATATTTACCAGACTTATCGAACCACCCTCCTTGCGCGAGAACAGCATCTACAGGAGAAAAAATTATTTATTTAGCTGCCGCGGCAGTTTTGTATTTTACTTGCAGTCCTGGCGGCCTTGCGTGATAATGTTGGCAATCATGTGACGCAAATGTTATTCTTGGAAGCTTCGTTTCACGAAGACAATTACTTTTACTGAGTAGATAAGGGTACATAAAGAACCTGTCAACCGTACAGCACGAACATCATTATTTATCTACTTCATTGTCTGTACGAAACAGCAATATAACCATTCTTCGTGGATTTCTAAGAATATTAACACCTTGGCAAAGATTTTCTGCCGTTTTATTGATGTTGCCAACATAATAACGCGAGGCCGCCTGGATGGTAGAAAAAATTTACCCCTGCACCAAATACACTGTTGCAATAAGTGACGTTCCTGGTATCCCATTAGCTGATGACTGACTTTTTATGTCAAATATACTGGTTTTTATCAAAGTAGCTATAATTAATACATTTTTTTTCCTATTCTAGTGCCTAATTTCGATAGGTGTTGGGTGTGCTAACCTACATGTGATACTGAAAAGGCGTATTATAACATTAAATTTATTGAGCTAAAATTTAAAAGAGGCAACGGTAAAAATTATGGGTGTCACATTTTTATCGAAAATGAGTTAGGAGCGGCAATGCATAGCTAAAGACAAGTAGAATGCACATACGGCGTTATATGACGAGAACGCTGATAGTCGTCGTGTAGTAATGCTCTGAACAATTACCTATGAACGGAAACAACGCTAGCTGTCAATTGTGGCATAGGGAGTATGGTTATTGTTTATGTACAAGGTTCATAAAATGAGAGAAAGGATGTGTTTATAACTTTTAATGATCACTCAAAACATTGCAGACAAGAAACAAGAACAGAAAACGAATTAAAAACATTTGAAGTAATAAAAATTGAATGAAGTTCAGAGATATAATTTACATAGCTTAACACTTGGGTCCGCCACACACTCCCTCCGCAGTGACAGCGTCCATGTATTTTCGAGGGAAGCTGACCTGTCGACCTGATCTGGTGACCCGTGGTGAAGGTGCACTGGGTTGATTGCTGTCTGTTGTCTTCTGAAGGTTGATAGTCTTTGGGATGGAAGGTGACGGAATGTCCGGAGTGGTTTCTCTTGATGTGTCGTCCATGTTATTCGATGAATAGTCTGTCAGAAGAAAGGCAGGTTTCAATCTGTCAATGCTAATAGTTTGTTTTCCTGTTGGCATCTCCACCTCAAAGTGCTTGTCACTGCGAGACAAGACTGGATATGGCCCGTCATATGTTGGCTGAAGCGGTGTTCGGATAGCATCATGTCGCACAAAAACAAACTTGCTTGTCATCAGTTGAGGGTGCATAAAGATCTTTTTGTGGGTGTGATGTTTTGCTGGAACTGGTCTTAGGCTTCTCATCTGTTCCTTCAATTTGAAGACAAAACTTGGGATGTCAGTTACTAATTTCTGTTCATTGAGAACTCCTGGTAACCTAATTGCTGAACCATAAGTCATTTCCACTGGTGAGGTATTGACTTGTGGAATTATGTAGGAGCGAAGTCCTAATAAGACCAGAGGAAGCTTCGAAACCCAATCATCAGACATTTGTGCTTTTAAAGCAGATTTTAACTGACGGTGCCAGCGTTCAATTTTTCCATTTGCTGCAGGATGATATGCTGTAGTTTTAATGTGGACAATGCCCAGTGTGCTTGTGTGACATTTGAAAAGTTGACTCTCAAATTGCCTTCCGTGATCAGTAGTTATGATTTGAGGCACACCAAAACGAGATATCCATGTTGAGATGATGGCAAATGAAACTGTTTCTGCTGTGATGTCAGCTAATGGAACTGCTTCTGGCCATCGAGAGAAACGATCAATGATTGTTAGTAAATAGCGATATCCTTGTGATGGAGGTAGGGGTCCAACAATATCTATGTTAATGTGACTGAATCTTGCTGTCGTTGGTGGATAATGTTCCACTGCACTATTGGTGTGTCGCCAGACTTTACTTCTTTGGCAAGGAATACATGTTGAAGTCCAGGTCTTCACGTCCTTTTTTAGTGATGGCCAAATGAAGTGTTTTCTCAATAAATTAATGCTTGCTTGGACACCAGGATGAGCTAGATTGTGTAGTGAGTTGAAAATTGCCTGTCGTAGTTGTTGGGGTACGTATGGACGAATCATATGTTCAGACATGTCACAAACAAGTTCTCTACCATTTGGCAACATTATTGTTTGAAGTGCGAGGGATGTCGTATTCTTAATGTGTGGAAGCTCTTCGTCACATTGTTGGCTTTCTGCAATTTGTTCCAAGGTAACAGTTGGAGGTATAGTAATTGAAGCAATTCGTGAACATGCGTCAGCTGCGATGTTCTCCTTCCCCGTAGTGTAACGTATGTCTGTGGTGAACTGTCCAATGAAACTAATGTGTCGGATCTGACGTGGAGAAGCTTTGTCTGGACGTTGCTTGAACATGAAGGTGAGTGGCTTGTGGTCGGAGTAAATCGGAAAATCTCGTCCTTCAAGCGTGTACTGAAAGTGCTTCACGGCTGAGTAGGCAGCGAGGAGTTCTCTGTCATAGGTCGAGTAATTCCTTTCTGCTTTTGATAGTTTCTTGGAGAAGAATGCTAATGGTTGCAGATTATTGTCACTAATTTGTTGTAAAGATGCACCAATAGCATAATCTGAGGCGTCAACCATTAAAATTAAAGGTAAACTTGAAGATGGATGAGCCAGAAGTGCTGAATCAACCAAGCTATTTTTCAGGTCATTAAAGGCTTGTCGAAGATTTTCTGTCCAATTAATTTTCCTCTGATCATTTTTCTTCGTCCCATGGAGTAGGTTCAAAAGATCTGCTTGTTTACCGGCTGAATTTGGTAGTGCTCTTCGGTAAAAATTAATGAGCCCAAGAAATCGGCGTAGTTCTTTTATTGTTGTAGGTAGCGGATAGTCAATAATTGTTTGTACTCGCTCTGGTAGTGGTCTGATTCCTTCTGCAGCTACCATATATCCCAGAAAAGGTACTTCTGTTGAACTGAAAATGCATTTATTCAGATTGATTCTGATGTTGAACTTACTGAGGCGTTCGAAAAGCAATTGCAGATGCTTCTTGTGCTCTTCTTCATCTTGTGATGCTACTAGAATGTCATCTATATAACAGTACACAAAATCGAGATCTCTCAGTATATTGTCGATATATCTTTGAAAAGTTTGAGCCGCGTTTCGGAGTCCAAATGAAAGTCGTAAAAATTCAAACAAACTAAATGGAGTTATCACTGCTGTCTTAGGTACATCGTCTGGATGTACAGGGATGTGATGGTAAGCTCTGACCAGATCTATCTTTGAAAATATTTGTTTTCCATGCAGTTGACTGTTAAAATCTTGAAGGTTAGGAATAGGATATCTGTCAGGTTTGGTGATGTTGTTGAGAGCACGGTAATCTCCGCAAGGCCTCCAGGATCCGTCTTTCTTGGGAACTAAATGGAGGGGACTTCACCAGGCGCTCTTTGACGGCTGGCAGATTTTCATATTAATCATTTGTTGGAACTCTGCTTTAGCTGCCTTGAGTTTATGTGGTGGTAGTCGTCGTGTCTTTGCCGCTACAGGATGTCCTTCTGTGACAATCGTATGAAAAACAGTGGTATCTGGAATGTCAAAATGGATGTTTTCATGAAGCAAGCTGGGAAATTTCTTGAGAATGTCAGCATATTTTTGATTTGGAGGCATTACATGAACTGTTTCTATGCCCGAGACTTTAATCAGTGTGCCAGTTGTTGCTGCTGACGTTAATGGGTCGATTAGACGTCTGTTCTTGAGATCTACTAAAAGATTGTAATGATGAATGAAGTCGGCTCCGATAATCGGCGATTGCACATCTCCAATTACGAAATTCCACGTGAAACTGCGCCGTAAACCCAAATTGAGTACTAATAGACGTTCTCCGTAAATATTAATACCAGTGCCGTTTGCCGCATGAAGTTTACGATCTGTTTTTCTTCGGCGATCACTATCCAAAGGCGGAATCACAGAAATGTCTGCTCCGGTGTCGATTAGGTAACGTCTTACGCTACTTCTGTCTGTGAGAAATAGGCGGCGTGAAAAATTGCTCCGATCACTTGCCGCCGCTAATGTGGAGCGTTTGAGTTTGACTGCTTGTTGGAATTTTGAGCGGGAGGTGGTTGATACGAGCATGGGCTCTGACATTTCTTTGCCCTGTGGCGATATTTAAAGTGATACCAACGTAGTGCGCCATTAGGATTAAAACGCTGGAATGAGCGTGACCTGTCTCGTGATCTACTTCGTGAGGAACGAGATGAACGTGAGCTGCTTCTTGAACGTGACTGTGTTTTCAATTCATTGACAGTCAGCGTTAATTCGGCGATTTGTTTCTCTAGTCTTGAGATACTGTCGTTATTTGCATCATTTATTTTACTGGTTGAAATACTGGATGATGTCTGCAAAGTTTGAGCACAAATATTTGATCCTGGGTGTGAAAATTCAACAATCTTGTCAGCCATTGTGGCTATTGTATCAAGATCACCTCTACTTGTAGCTAGTATAGAACGTGCGGTAACAGGAAGCCGCTGCATAAATATAGTTTTCAAAAAATCGTCCTTGACTTGTATACCAGCTAAAGTTCGCATCTCACGTAACAGCTGAGTTGGCTTCTTATCACCTAATTCCTGTTCTGTTAATAATTTTGTTACTTTTCTATTTTCTGACTCTTCAAATTCCTGAATTAATCTTGTTTTAAGCTCTGTGAATGGAGTGGTAGATAATGGTCGAGTTAAAAAGTCGGAAATTAATTCCACAACATCCGCGTCTAATGATGCCACAACATGATTAAATTTCGTGGTTTCGTTAGTGATACCCAACGTGGTAAACTGAGCTTCAATTTGAAGAAACCATACCTTTATGTTTTTCTTCCAGATGGGCGGAATCTTCACTGAAACACGAGCAATACCCGCTTCGTCCCATGCTGATGTAGGCCGTGAATTTGCGTCGTTGCCGTTGTCGGTCATTTTTGCACTTCACAAATTAAAAATGCGTTCCGCTCCGTATTAATCACGTCGGCGTCACCAATATGGTTATTGTTTGAGTACAAGGTTCATAAAAGAGGGAAAGGATGTGTTTATAACTTTTAATGATCACTCAAAACATTGCAGACAAGAAACAAGAACAGAAAACGAATTAAAAACATTTGAAGTAATAAAAATTGAATGAAGTTCAGAGATATAATTTACATAGCTTAACACTTGGGTCCGCCACAGGAGAAATGATGTCAATGATTGTCAATGATTGTCAATCTCGCATGTTCCGAATCTGTTTATTGTATTCTGTACTTCTTAAAAATTATGTTGATAACGCTACTTTTATTGTTCTCAGTCTTTTGTTTTCATAATTATTATTCCATGGATCAATTCGGACGTCATAGCACAGTCTAACATATAGACTGTGGTTATAGGTCGTCGTAACTCCAGTGGTGTTTCTGTATTCTTTGCGAGACGTGGAAGATGAAGCAGATGACTTTCAAAATGCTTCTCACATAGAGAAGTCTTCTAAGAAGATAAAAAGCTACGTTAGACTCTTTGACGTTATGAGGAAACTGCGTTTATCATATAACGACGCCATCCCAGACTGTAAGTGTAAGAGATTAAAATGTTTTGAATGTGTGTCTGCTCAACAGAGATCACAAATTCTTATATACGTAATTCCACTCCCACTTGAGAAGTTTAGGGACCTCTAGCACTTAATGCTGTTTTGTGGCCCAGCAACTAGGGTTTACTACATGAAATTGCCATTTTGTGAGATGAAAAGACAAACCGCAAGTCTCAGGAAACAGCAAATCATTCAGGGCAGCCATGTGAACTAAATGCATTAAAGACATGATGATTGTCAGATATGTTACCGAAATTTTCTGTGTAACATATCTGACATTTATCATTGTTTCCAATAACAGTACGTACCAATAACTGGAAATTGGACATAATGGTCATAATATTAAAATAAAAATAACGTAATTTGCTAAGAATATGAATACAATAAAATATCCTAACTACTAGTGCCAATAGCTTCACACTAAATACCAAGCTTTGATCACAAAGCGTTTCAAAATTCAAATTGTATTTTATAAGAACTGATTCCAAATGACATCCCTAATTTTTACCGTTGCTTCTTCATTTTGGAAAGGTTTACGTTTTTCTACATCGTTTCGCACTGCTGGATACTTCAACAAAATAAACCTTATATTAGCCGGCCGCGGTGGCCGAGGTGACTGAGGCGCTCCAGTCACGGTCAGCACGGCCACTACGGTCGGGGGTTCGAATCCCCCCTCGGGCATGGATATTTGTGCCGTCCTTAGTTGTAAGTAGTTCATACGTAGTTTGTAAGTTTAGGTACTGATGACCCGGTAGTTAAGTCCCATAGACTCTACAAACATTTTTTAAACCTTATATTAAAATCGAATTTTGTAAATATCTTTAATTCGCGGTTTCATTTACCGTCCAAACATTCGTAATATGCAAATATAAAAGAGAAATACGTCAAATGCGACATATTATGTTAGTGTTGATAAGACTCTTCTGGGTATTGTGCCGCATCGTCAATATACTAGTGGGCGTTGTTTTATTGTAATTTATATTTATAAAGCAGACATTGTCATTTCGGAATACAACAGTCACTTTACAAACGAATCTTGATTTCAGTAATCTTAAGCTGCAGACTCTTAAAACTGTTCGTATAGTAGTAAGTCAATTGTGTATCTCTACCGATCATCAGCAAAGTGAAACACCACTGTTTCCATACAGTTCGTCGGTTCCGTCTTCCTGCATTATTGGTCTGAGACACCACTGATTTGAAACAGTAAAACCGACATGACGAAACAGTTTCAGTGTCGACCTCGAAAGTGATTCGAAAGCGAGCATGATGAAACTTGACCATTTCGAATTCGTGAAACACTGCGGTTTTGAAACACAGAAACGTTTCCGCGTATCGAAACATTGTTTCGAAACCATGAAACAGTGGCCATCTCAGCTACGAGGGTCATTCAATAATTGAAGAGACAAACTGGTCTGGAGAAAACATTATATTAACGAAACAATACTTTCTCTACTTTTGAACATAATCCCCTTGAAAGTTATGTACTTGTTCCAACAGACAACCTTATAAAAAAAAAAGTTCAAATGTCTGTTAAGCTTAAAGGGACTTAACTGCGGGGTCATCAGTCCCTAAACTTACAAACTACTTATGATCTAGCTAGTACTAAGGAAGGCACAAATATCCATGCCCGAGGGGGGATTCGAACCCCTGACCGTAGCGGCCGTGCAGACTGTGATTGACGCGCCGCAGACCGCTCGGCCACTGCGGCAGGCAAAGATTTTTTTATATACTATTTACAAAGAACTGATTTTTCACACACTTCTTCGCGTCTTCGTTGTCCTGACACCTCTTCCCACGTAATACCTCGTTCAGTGCACCAAACAAATCGAAATCACTATGCGATAAATGAGGACTGTAAGACGGTTGACGCAGTACTTGGTTTCACAGGTTAGTTGAGCAACATGATGACGTGCATTGTCGTGCTGAAGAATCACAGCTCTCGCCTGAGATCCTCGACACTTCTGTCTCCTGACTGGCTTCACCCTGTATCCAATCAAATCTGATTAGTATTGGCTGTTCATTATACGCTGTTCTTCTAGATAATGTCATCGAGAGAGTTAAAACTGGAAGTGGTGGGGCAGAACGGTGTTCCTCACACACCGACTCGCGACCATTTTTGAACTACTCTGCGAACGTGAAAAAATTTGTAAGATTCATATAACCTTCAACATAAATTTTATAATCACTGGTTTCTCGCCCTCGGCAAGTAAAAAACAAATAATAAGACTTTGTTCAACTAATGTGGAACTTGCAAGCGGACTCGCCAACATGAGTTGTATTTTTGCGATTATGGACAAAACAATGTTGATCAGCTGATCTGGGCTCATCCCAGTGATGCCAACTTAAAGCCATAATAGTACCAAACTTGTCCCCAGGCCAATTTGCCTCTTTAATTATTGTCAAAATGTTTGTAATTCTATGGGTTCCAAATGTTATAATGTTTGTAGAGCTTATGGGACTTAACTACGGGGTCATCAGTCCCTAAACTTACAAACTACTTATGAACTAGTAAATACTAAGGACGGCACAAATATCCATGCCCGAGAGGGGATTCGAAACTCCGACCGTAGTGGCCCTGCAGAACGTGACTGGCGCGTCGCAGACCGCTCGGCCACCGCCGCCGGCTATTCTATGGGACCAAACTACGTTGGTCATCAGTCCCTAGACAGACAAATTACTTAAACTAAGGTAAACTAAACTAAGGACAACCATGACCGAAAGAGAATTCGAACCCCCGACGCGGGAGGCCGCTCTATTCGTAATGTGGCGCTCCAGACCGCTCAGCTACTCCCGCGCGGCTCTTTAATTATTGAATGATCCTCGTACTAACTGCAACACTGCTCCATATTCTTAGTAATTGGGTGTATATTCTACACTCCTTCTCTCAATCTATTTGTCCAACACCTTCCCCATCGCTAAGGTTATTTACTTAGTTCCTCTTAGGCTTCTCTCTGTACTACCTAGCTGAAAATCCAGCGTTGCTTGGTATTAATTTATCTGGATGTGTTGATCCATGTATTCCTCCCTCCTCTCTCTGTCCATCTCCCCTCCCTTCTACCTTCCTCTGCCTCCTCCACCTCCACCTGCTCCTCCGTCACCACCTCTTCTTATTCCTCCGTCACCCCCTTTATACACCAACCCATCCATCCCCCCTGCTTCACTTAATTACTTCCTCACTCTCTGCCTGTTCCCTCTCTTTGCAGAACGACATATTGACCATAGCTGTTTATTAATTCTCAATGCTACCGGTTTCGGTTCTTTACCGTTGTCAAGCGTTAGCAGAGATTAGCTAATAGCTTAACATGTCGGAATACAACTCCTCTTCCCTCCTACCTCTGTCTCATCCTCTTACTCCGCCTCCCCAGTTCATCTTCTGCTCCCTCTCTTCTATTCCTTCTTGTCTCTCTTATTCTCATCCTCCACCTTGTCATGCTTCATCTTTCGCTCCTCATCTTTCTCATCTTCCTCGTCTTCCTCCTCTTCCTCGTCATCTACCTCGTCGTCTTCCTGGTCATCTTCCTCTCCATCGTCGCCTTCCTCTGATTCTACTTTGCCTCTTCCTCTTCTTATGCTTCAGACTCTTCATCTTCCTCTCCTTCTTCCTCTTATCATCCTTTTCCAATTACTCTTTCTCTTCTTCTACTTCTTCTTCTTCCTTTCCCCTCTTTTTCTTACTCTTTCTCATCTTCTGTCTCTTCCTCATTTTCTGTCTTTTCCTCTGCCTCTGTTTTTTCCTCTGCCTCTGTTTTTTCCTCTGCCCCTGCCTCTTCTTCATTTTTCCTTCTTCTTCCTCATCTTCTGCTTATTCCTCTGCCTCTGCTTCTTCCTCTGCCCCTGCATCTTCTTCCTTTTTTATTATTCTTCCTCGTCTTCTGCTTCTGCCTCTTTTTCTGCCTCTGCTTCTTCCTCCACCCCTGACTCTTCTTCTTTTTTCTTCTTCTTCCTCGTCTTCTGCTTCTATTTCTTCCTCTGCCTCTGCTTCTTCCTCCGCCCCTGCCTCTTCTTCCTTTTTTTCTTCTTCTTCGTTTTCTGCTTCTGTCTCTTCCTCTCGTTAACGACTCGTTTTATTCTTCTGATGAAGATCTAGATAAGGTTATAGGGCTGCTTATTTCCTTATACAGTAAAATTTAAAATAGCCACCGTCAGTGGGAAAGGTACGTAACATTACACACAGGAAGCAAGCGAACAAATAAAAGCATTAGATCTTATCTGGTGGTTAATCTACTAACAAGCGCTTCATACGGTGCAAATTGATACTACGAGGGGAATTTGGAAAATAAGTTCCCCCTGTCGACTGTGCTCAGAGTTGCGTATGAAAGGAAAAAAATAGAATGAGACATTAAAGATAAGACATTTTTATTTTTCTACATAATTTCCAAGGCCATTGATTTATTTGTCTTAGCGCTTTATGTTGTTGTGCTCTTCAGTCCGCAGACTGGTTTGATGCAGCTCTCCACGCTACACTGTCCTGTGCAAGTCTCTTCATCTGAGAATACGTTCGGCAGCCTACATCCTTTTGAATCTACTTACTGTATTCGTCCCTCGGTCTCCCTCTACTATTTTTACCCCACGCGCTTCCTTCTAATGCTAAATTGACAATTTCTTGATGCCTCAGAATGTGTCCAACTAATTTATCCCTTCTCTTAGTCAGGATATGCCAGAAACTCCTTTTCTCCCCGATTAGATTAAGCACCTCCTTATTAGTTACGTGATCTACCCATCTAATTTTCATCATTCGTCTGTAACACCACATTTCAAAAGCTTCTATCATCTTTTTATCTGAACTCCTTATCGTCCACGTTTCACTCCCAGACAAATGCTTTCAGAAAGGACTTCCTAACATTTAAATTAATATTGGATGTTAACAAGCTTCTCTTCTTTAGAAATGCTTTTCTTCCCATAGCCATTCTGCTTTTTATATCTTTTTTGATTCGGTCATCAGAAGTTACCTTGCTACCCAAATAACAAAATTCATCTACTACTTTTATTGTCTCACTACCTAATCTAATTCCTTTAGCATCACCTGATTTTCTGACATTGCATTCCATTACCTTCGTTTTACTCTTGTTAATGTTCATCTTATATTTTCCTTTCAAGACACTGTCCATTCCATTCAATTGCTCTTCCAGATCTTTTGAAGTCTCTGACAGATTTACTGTATCATCAGCAAACTGAAATGTTTTTATTTCTTCTCCCTGAACTTTAATGCCCTCTCCAAATTTATCCTTCCATTCCTTCGCTGCTTGTTCAATGTACAGATTGAACAACATTGGGGAAAGGCTACAACCCTGTCTTACTCCCTTCCCGACCTCTGCGTCCCTTTCTTGCCCTTCGACTCTAATAACCGCTGTCTGGTTTTTGTATATTTTATAAATTTCTGAAATGCTCTTAAAAATAAGATACGTTTTAGTGATTCGGAACGATTGGCATGCTTTCTGCACAAATAAGATATCCAACAACATTAATTGAACAAAAAATCAGCTCTGACTACACATCATACTACACCGATCAACACAGCAATAGACGCAAGAGAAACTGGTACTTCAGTTATATTCAACCTATCTTTCACCCCTGCTACCTTCAGAATTTGGAAGAGTGTATTCCAGTCGACATTGTCAAAAGCCTTCTCCAAATCGATAAACGCTAAAAACGTAGGTTTCCCTTTCCTTCGCCTATCTTCTAAGATAAGTAGTAATGTGAATATTTCCAGAATGAAACTTTCACTCTGCAGCGGAGTGTGCGCTGATATGAAACTTCCTGGCAGATTAAAATTGTGTGCCGGAACCGGGACTCGAACCTGGGACCTTTGCCATTCGCGGGGAAGCGCTCTACCACTGAGCTACCCCGACACGACTCACGAGCCGGCCGCGGTGGCCGAGGGTACTGAGGCGCTCCAGTCACGGTCAGCACGGCCACTACGGTCGGGGGTTCGAATCCCCCCTCGGGCATGGATATTTGTGACGTCCTAGTTCGTAAGTAGTCCATAAGTAGTTTGTAAGTTTAGGGACTGATGACCCCGTAGTTAAGTCCCTTAAGCTTAACAAACATTTGAACATTTGAACGACTCACGACACCGCCTCACAACTTAACTTCCGCCAGTACCTCGCCTCCTACTTTCCAAACTTCTCAGAAGGTCTCCTGCGAAACTTGCAAGACTAGCACTCCTGGAGAGTGAAAGTTTCATTCTGGAAACATCCCCTAGGCTGTGGCTAAGCCATGTCTCCACCATATCCTTTCTTCCAGGAGTGCTAGTCTTGCAACTGCGGTTTTGAAACACAGAAACGTTTCCGCGTATCGAAACATTGTTTCGAAACCATGAAACAGTGGCCATCTCAGCTACGAGGGTCATTCAATAATTGAAGAGACAAACTGGTCTGCAGAAAACATTATATTAACGAAACAATACTTTCTCTACTTTTGAACATAATCCCCTTGAAAGTTATGTACTTGTTCCAACAGACAACCTTATAAAAAAAGAAGTTCAAATGTCTGTTAAGCTTAAAGGGACTTAACTGCGGGGTCATCAGTCCCTAAACTTACAAACTACTTATGATCTAGCTAGTACTAAGGAAGGCACAAATATCCATGCCCGAGGGGGGATTCGAACTCCTGACCTGCTTCTGAGAAGTTTGGAAAGTAGGAGGCGAGGTACTGGCGGAAGTAAAGTTGTGAGGCGGTGTCGTGAGTCGTGTCGGGGTAGCTCAGTGGTAGAGCGCTTTCCCGCGAAAGGCAAAGGTCCCAGGTTCGAGTCCCGGTTCCGGCACACAATTTTAATCTGCCAGGAAGTTTCAATGTGAATATTGCTCACGTGTTCCTACAAGTCTCGTAGCGCTTTATAAGTTTCAAAAAGCCGTCCAAGAGAAATCAGGGCGTTGCCTACGGAAGAAGCGTTGAACGGCTTGTGTGACGTCAGCATTGCTTCCAAAGCGCCTTCCGCCGAGAGTCTTCTTCAGAGCTGGAAACAGACGGAAGTCACTCGGTGCGAGATCCGGACTGTATGGCGGATGGTGTAGGCGCTCTCAACCAAGAATTGCAATACGGTTTTGCTTTGCCGTCGCCGTGTGTTGTCTCGCGTTGTCATTCTACATCAGAATGCCAGACCTGAGAAGGACAGGCCGCTTTTTCCGAATCCCGTCTTTCAGTTTCGACAGAGTGGCAGAGTACCGCGCAGCATCGATGGTTGAATGCTCCAGAAAGTTCAGCAACAAAACTCCTTGGATGTCCCAGAAAACGGTGAGTAGCACTTCGGCTGCAGACGGAGTGCTTCTGAAATTCTTTCGGACAGGGTGTATACGGATGCTTCCACTCCATGAATGTGGCCTTCGATTCGGGCGTGTAATGGTGGACCCACGTTTCATCCCCCGTTGTTGTTATGGTCTTCAGTCCGGAGACTGGTTTGATGCAGCTCTCCACCCTACTCTATCCTGAGCAAGCCTTTTCATCTCCTCATAAGAACGGCAACCCACATCCACTTGAATCTGCTTACTATACGCGTCTCTTGGTCTCCCTCTGCGATTTTTACCCCACACACTTCCCTCCAATGCTAAATTTACGATTCCCCGATGTCTAAGAATGTGTCCTACCAAGCGATCCCTTCTTTTAGTCAGGGTATGCCAGAAATTCCTTTTCTCACCAATTCTGTTCAGTACCTCTTCATTAGTTATGCGATCTACCCACCTAATCTTCAGCATTCTTCTGTAACACCACATTTCAAAAGCCTCTATTCTCTTCCTGTCCGCACTGCTTATCGTCCATGTTTCACTCCCGTACAAGGCAACACTCCACACAAATGCCTTCAGAAAAGACTTCCTTACCCTTAAATTAATATTCGATGTTAGCAAATTTCTCTTTTTCAAAAATGCTTTTCTTCCCATTCCCATTCTGCATTTTATATCCTCTGTACTGCGACCATCGCTTGTTATTTTACTACCCAAGTAACAAAACTCATCTACCACCTTCATTGTTTCGTTACCTAATCTAATTCCTTCAGCATCGCCTGATTTTCTAAGACCGCATTCCATTATTTTTGTTTTGCTCTTGTTAATGTTCATTTTATATGCTGTCTTCAACACGCTGTCCATTCCATTCAACTGCTCTTCCAGGTCCTTTGCTGTCTCTGACACAATTACAATGTCATCAGCAAAACGCAATGTTTTTATTTCTTCCCCCTGAACTTTAATCCCTATTCCAAATTTTTCCTTGCTTTCCTTCACCGCCTGCTCGATGTACAAATTGAATAACATTCATCCCCCGTATCCTGAAACACAAAGTCCTTGCCATATTCATGATCGACCTCTACCCAAGGTGTATCGGTATATTAGACGTGCGCGTTCACCTGCTGTGTCGTCTTTCGCCTATAGCCGTTCAACGCTTCTTCCGTATGCAACGCCCTGATATTTCCTAGTTGGCTTTTTGAAGCTTATAAAGCGACAAGTTGAAAACCCGGCATTGCCAGGGTATTTATTTATTTATTCCTGCCATTTTTCGGGTGTATATTCATTTGTATAAGGGCTGTATGCAGAATCTCTTGGGAATACAATTAGTAGTAAAGAAGTAATGCATTAAAACTTGGTGCGTGACGGGGAGGTTTTCCATGAACGTTACTGTTTACGTGCGCATATCTCATGAATTATGTGTCGTACTGTCATACAATTTAGAAGGCACATTCAACTATATGTTCAATTGTTCAAATGTTTGTTAAGCTTATGGGACTTAACTACGGGGTCATCAGTCCCTAAACTTACAAACTACTTATGAACTACTTACAAACTAGGACGGCACAAATATCCATGCCCGAGGGGGGATTCGAACCCCCGACCGTAGTGGCCGTGCCGACCGTGACTGGAGCGCCTCAGTCACCTCGGCCACCGCGGCCGGCCAACTATATGTGTGTATACTGTCTGTAAAATTTCCTGCGGCTACAATTTGTAGTGTACAAATTATAAATTGTAACGTCATACCGAATGCCGTAGTTTTTCTCCATAAACAGCGGAAAAGGAGTAAGCGAGAAACTTTTTTCCTTTCATCATTTTACCATGGCTGTCAGCGAGAAAGCCGGCCGCGGTGGCCGAGGGAACTGAGGCGCTCCAGTCACGGTCTGCACGGCCACTACGGTGGGGGGGGGGGGGGTTTGAATCCCCCCTCGGGTATGGATATTTGTGCCGTCCTTAGTCTTGGACGTAAGTAGTTTGTAAGTTTAGGGACTGATGACCCTGTAGTTAAGTCCCATAAGCTATACAAACATTTGAACATTTGTCAGCAAGAAAAAGTTTAATAAATATTTGAAATTATGTTTAAAGTTTGTTGCAAGTCGTTAAGTACTCTTATTCTCATATAGCGTATTTACAAAGTCTCGCCTCATTATGTGGCAGTTTTCTGCGATTCCTGTTGTATACGACGTTATACCTCCTGAACCATGTGTCGTGTGTGGTTCATACTCGTACAGCAATTGTTACCTCACGCTAAGGAATGTGTGTACCAAATTTGGTTGAAATCGTTCTAGTGGTTTAGGAGAAATTGAGCAGCATTGTCGCTAAATGCAGCAGTTTTCGGCACATCTCATTTTTTTATAACGTCATATCTCGTGAACTATATATCGCATGTGATTCTTACAATTACGGCGACCGTTCTCATGGATTGAAGCTTACGTGTACAAAATTTCATAAAGATTGGAACAAAACTGTAGATTTGTATGCAACTTGTTCAAATATACAGACACTTTGCTTTACATATTAGATTTGACAAATGTGTCAATGTACTTGGATATTATGTAGAAAAATATATGTCTTATTTTTAATATCTGATTTTATTTTATTTTTATTTATTTATTTTTTTTCCTTTCATACTCAACTTTGCTCACAGTCGACAGCATGAAATTTCTCGTCTATGTCATGTGTTGTTACGTTCGACCCTGTGGTGGAGCTCCTACGTACGCGTATTTGCGTGACCACCCCCTCTTGCTGTTCAGGTTTGCTGCGACGGACCACGGAGTGGACGGGACAAGACGGCTGCTGCCGGGAATCGAACGCGGACCCCTCGCCAGGCTGGAGATGCACGTGACGTGACGCTGCCACGCCCTGTTCACCCTCTCAGGTGACACAAAGGTGAGACCACTTGTATATGACACTTAACAGCATGCCGCCGAGTATCTGCATGCGTTAATGCGGGGAATGGTAGCTGGGCATGAGTGTGTATGTGTGGGTCGTCCTTAAGGTACATTTATACTGGTTTTTGTAGCGGCACATGAATGCTCGACATGTCTATGCAACTTCGGAACACGTGCACTACTAGCCATTAAAATTTATACACCAAGAAGAAATGCAGATGATAAACGGGTATTCATTGAACAAATATATTATGCTAGAACTGACATGTGATTACATTTTCATGCAATTTGGGTGCATAGATCCTGGGAAATCAGTACCCAGAACAGCCACCTCTGGCCGTAATAACGGCCTTGATACGTCTGGGCATTGAGTCAGAGCTTGGATGGTGAGTACAGGTACAGATGCCCATGCAGCTTCAACACGATACCACTGTTCATCAAGAGTAGTGACTGGCGTATTGTGACGAGCCAGTTGCTCGGCCACCATTGACCAGACGTTTTCAATTGGTGAGAGATCTGGAGAATGTGCTGGCCAGGGCAGCAGTCGAACATTTTCCGTATCTAGAAAGGCCCGTACAGGACCTGCAACATGCGGTCGTGCATTGTCTTGCTGAAATGTAGTATTTCGCAGGGATCGAATGAAGGCTAGAGCCACGGGTCACATCTAAAATATAACCGCTACTGTTCAGAGTGCCGTCTATGCGAACAAGAGGTAACCGAGACGTGTAACTAATGGCACCCCATACCATCACGCCGGGTGATACGCCAGTATGGCGATGACGAATACACGCTCCCAATGTGCGTTCACCGCGATGTCGCCAAGCACGGATGCGACCATCATGATGCTGTAAACAGAACCTGGATTCATCCGGAAACATGAAGTTTTGCCACTCGTGCACTCAGGTTCGTCGTTGCGTACACCCTCGCAGGCGCTCCTGTCTGTGATAGAGCGTCAAGGGTCTCCGAGCTGATAGTCAAAAATGTTCAAATGTTTGTTAAGCTTATGGGACTTAACTACGGGGTCATCAGTCCCTAAACATACAAACTACTTACGAACTACCTTATACTAAAGACGGCACAAATATCCATGCCCGAGGGGGGATTCGAATCCCCGACCGTAGTGGACGTGCAGACCGTGACTGGAGCGCCTCAGTCACCTCGGCCACCGCGGCCGGCAGCTGATAGTCCATGCTGCTGCAAACGTCGTCGAACTGTTCGTGCAGATGGTCGTTGTCTTGCAAACATCCCCATCTGTTGACTCAGGGATCGAGACGTGCCTATACGATCCGTTACAGCCATGTCGATAAGATGCCTGTCATCTTGACTGCTAGAGATACGAGGCCGTTGGGATCCAGCACGGCGTTCCGTATTGCCCTCCTGAAACCACCGATTCCATATTCTGCTAACAGTCATTGGATCGCGACCAACGAGAGCAGCAATGTCGCGATACGATAAACCGTAATCGCGATAGGCTACAATCCTATCTTTATCAAAGTCGGAAACATGATGGTACGCATTTCTCCTCTTTACACGAGGCATCACAACAACGTTTCAACAGGCAACGCCTGTCAACTGCTGTTTGTGTATGAGAAATCGGTTGGAAACTTTCCTCATGTCAGCACGTTGTAGGTGTCGCTACCGGCGCGAACCTTGTGTAAATGCTTTGAAAAGCTAATGAGCAACTTCTTCCTGTCGGTTAAATTTTGCGTCTGTAGCACGTAATCTTCGTGGTGTAGCAATTTTAATGGCCAGGGGTGTATTTCGACTTATATGAGCTGACAAGTAACGATCTCATACAAGTATGATTGCGCGTTTATATTTGTTGATTTGAATCAGTTCATGATGGCTTCACACGACGATGTCGAATATTACATTTTTATGTGGCGGTGCGATTTCTCTTTTTGATGTTGGAAGGAAAGAAAGGCGGGGAAAATGTAGATGGTTGCGACGAGACTATTTTTGCAGACGTGCTACTCACAGAGCTCAGGCAATGCTTTTTCAAGAATTATCTCTAAAACTCGGCGCGTATTTCAAACATTATGTTAGGTTGAGAATGGAAAAATTATGTAGTTTGTTGTCTCTCGTGAATACCCTCGTGTCTAGAACGAGCACAAAATTTCGTAAAGCGATTACAAGAGAGGATCAGTAGGCACTGATACAATGACTTTCTGGCCACTGTGGATTTCTTTTCCACATTAATGTATTTGCATAGAATATCAATAGCTCAATCTATATCTGTAAATGTGAATGTCTGTTCGTTGTACGTTTATCACGTCTGAACCACAAGACATAAGCAGCTAAAAATTAAATTTGTACTGTTACTAATGTCTACCCGGGTAAGGCTTTAGGCACGGTTTTATGGCGATCGGATACCTATTTATCTACATATATTAATGTGAATGACTGTTCGGTGTACCCTTATCACGTCCAAACGACAAGACGCAGAGACTTAAATATTTGTACAGTTACTAATTTATACCTGAGGCAGGTTTTAGGCACGGTTTTATAGCGATCTGATAGATTTTTAGTAATTTGAAGAATATAACGCGAAATGCGGAACAACACTGATACTTTAAAAAATTAAATTATATTTACTCTTTGAAAATGGTTTTATTGGTTGCATTGTTACTTGAGGGTTGTTAATGATAAAAAGATGGAGTATATTGGGATGGAAAGTTATTGGTGTATATAAAATTCTACGTGTGTGTGTGTTAATATTTCGCTCTGCAGCGAAAACTACAGAACGCAAACGAATGGTGTGTGTCTAATTGTCCGATTTATCCCGTTGTACACCATAGCAGTTCCATGCCGACAGCTATAAGGGGGTGGAAGATATGGTGGTTAAAAGTCGTCAAGTTAGAAAAAAATTCTGACTGAAGGCCAGCAATGACGTTTGCGACTCTATATCAAGGACGTTACAAAATGTTCAAATGATTGTATAGCTTATGGGACTTAACTGCGAGGTCATCAGCCCTAAACTTACAAACTACTTATCAACTAGCTTATCATAGGGACGGCACAAATATCCATGCCCGAGGGGGGATTCGGTCCCCCGACCGTAGTGGCCGTGCAGACCGTGAATGGAGCGCCTCAGTCCCCTCGGCCACCGCGGCCGGCATCGGTTTTCGTGAACGGAGCGCTACACCTCAACCGTATAACTTCTCAGTTGGTCTAACAGGAAAAGCAGCCCGCTTTACAACTGCGCTCGGCATATCCTGACGGTTACCTACCCAAGTAAGCCTGACAGTGCTTAACTTCGGTGATCTACTGGGTGATCAAAAACTTATTGTCCATTTGAAAACTTAATAAATCATGGAATAATGTTGATAGAGACGAAAAAATTGTCACACATCCTTGGAATGGCGTGGGGTTATACTAGAACCGAAAAAAGGTTCAGAATTTTGTATCCCATCCTCGTCGCCACTTTTGTGTCTCCTTTCCGCCGGTAGTAGGTGTCGGTCACGGAGTAGAAACAGACCGACAAAGGAATAAAGGATGCACGCGTGTGCAGGTACGGAGGTGACCAGCCAGTGGGACAGCAGAAACTAGAAACACTAAATTAGAACGAGATATATATTTCATGCAGTCCAGGTAATACTTAACTTTTACATAGTTCTTGACTGCAGAATGCTGATACATAGTTTATATAGAGGCCTGCCTACTGATGATTCCTAGTGCCTATCCGATAGCCAAGTGTTAACTGGTGCCTGCCTATCTGATTCCCAAGTGACCGATGCAGCAGTCGTGGCCACGAGCGAAGTTGCAGCAGAGGGCGCTCGTGGCTGACGTCGTAAGAACGCCGCGTCGTGCGTGCATGGCGGCGCGCGGCGAAAGTACGTGGCGCGCACTTCATACTTGTGCGACACCACACAGAAAATGTCCAACAGATGGTGCTTCATCTGATCACAAAACCAATAATTAGCATAACAAATTAAGACAAAGCAAAGACGATGTTCTTTACAGGAAATGCTCAATATATTCACCATCATTCCTTAACAATAGGTGTAGTGGAGGAATAATGTTGTGAACAGCACTGTAAAGCATGTCCGGAGTTATGGTGAGGCATTGGCGTCGTATGTCGTCTTTCAGCATCCCTAGAGATGTCGGTCGATCACGACACACTTGCGACTTCGGGTAACCACAAAGCACAGAGTAACATATATTTGTCTGTGCCCAAAGCCAATAATCGCACGGACTGAGGTCTGGGGACCTGGGAGGCCAAGCATGACGAAAGTGGCGGCTGAGCACAAGATCATCACCAAACGATGCGCGCGAGAGATCTTTCACGCGTCTAGCAATATGGGGTGAAGCGCCATCCTGCATAAAAATTGTACGTACCAGCAGGTGTTTATCAGCCAGGCTGGGGATGATGCGATTCTGTAACATGTCGGCGTACCTCTCACCCGTCACGGTAGCAGTTACAAAACCAGAATCACGCAGTTCCTCGAAGGAAAAAAGGGCCGATAAAGGTAGATGTGGTTCAAATAAAATCCCATGTCATTCCAAACATTTCAGTCAATTTTTACCTCTCTATCTACATTATTCCGTGATTTAGTAAGTTTTCAAATTTATACTGACTTTTCGATCACCTTGTGTATCTTCTTCTTCTAATATATAAAGCAGAGAGTGTATATTTGTTCGTGTTTCATACAAATCTACAGTTTTGTTTTCAATCCTTATGAAATTTTGTACACGTAAGCTTCAATCCGTGAGGACGGTCGCCGTAAGTGTGAGAATCACATACGATATATAGTTCACGAGGTATGACGTCATAAACAATGAGATGCGCGGAAAACTGCTGCCATAAGCCACAATGCTTTAAACCAAATTTGGTACACACATTACTTACCGTGAGGTAACAATTTTTGCATGGTTAAGAATCACATACGGCACATGCTTCAAAAGATATTACGATATAACCAATAGAAATCGCAAAAAACGCCATATAATGCGTCGAGACTTTCGAAGTTCACTGTATGAGAATGACAGTACTTAGCGACTTGCAACAAACTTTAAACATAATTTCAAACCTTGATTAAACTTTTTCTCGCTGGCAACCATAGGAAAATGATGAAAGGAAAAAAGTTTGTAACTTACTACTTTTCCGCTGTTTATGGAGTAAAACTACGGCTCTCGGTATGACGTTACAATTTATAATTTGAACACTACAAATTGTACCGACAGGAAATTTTACAGACAGTATACACATATATAGTTGAATGTAGCTTCTAAACTGTATCACATTCCGACACGTAGCACATAAACAGTAGCGTTCCGCTGGTCATGGACTAAAACTACGGCGGTCGGTATGACGTTACAATTTATAACTTCTATACTAAAAATTGTAGCTGCAGGAAATTTTACAGACAGTATACAGGCATACAGTTGAGTGTACCTTCTAAATTGTATCAAAGTATGACACGTAATTAATGAGATATGAGCACATAAACAGTAACGTTCACGGAAAACCGCTCCATCACGCACTAAGTTTTAATCCATTACTTCTTTACTACTAATTGTATTCCCAAGAGATTTTACATACATACAACCTTTATACAAGTGAATATATACCTGAAAAATGGCAGGAATAAATACATAAATACCCGTGCAACGCCGGGCTTCCAGCTAGTTTAATATTTAAAGCAGAGTGTCCGTATGTTTGTGTGTACGTGTTGCATAAAAATCTACAGTTTTGTTCCAATCATTATGAAATTTTGTACATGTAAGCTTCAGTATGTGAGCACGGTCGCCATAAGTGTAAAGTTCACGTACGATACATAGTTCACGAGATATAACGTCATGAACTGTGAGATGCGAGAACAACTGTTGCATTACGAGACAGTGTTGCACATTTCCTCCTAAACCACTGGACCGATTTCAGCCAAATTTGGAGCGCATATTCCTTACCGTGAGTTACAGTTTTTTATTTTATTTTATTTTTTTTTTATTTTTTTTTTTTATTTTTTTTTTTATTTTTTTTTTTTTTTTATTTTTTTTTTTTTTTTTTTGAGATCCACATAAGACACATGGTTGAGGAGATATAACGTCATAAATAATAGGACTTGCAAGAAGCTGTCACGTAAGGCGACGAGACTTTATGGATACAGTATATGAGAACGAGATTACTTAGCGACTTGAAACATAATTTCAAACCTTTATTGTTCTCGCTTAGGACCATGTCAAAATTATGAAAGGAAATAAGTTTCTCGCTTTCACCCTCTCCGCTGTTCATGCTCTACAATTGCTGCAAGTAACAAGTCTAGTTCATAATTTCTTTTATTGCACTGGTAACCAGTTTCGGTCACTTACATGACCATAATCGGACCACAACTATCACGATACGTAATATGTTATTAAATGTATAAATTAGTTCTAAACTGAGCATTTAAAATAAGAATAAAATATAGCCATAACATTGGCTACCGGTTCTTTTCAGCTGGAACTGTCTAAAGGTTTAATGTTGACTGCTGCAGAAGTAGGCGCAGTCATCCTTCAAAAGCTGTGAGCTCCATCCTTTAATTCAAATAGGCCAATCGGGTGTAATTTCTATTGGAACTTATACAACAGTGGATTTCATTTAAAACGTGTAGAAAGTATGCACATTTAGAGAAGCACATTTAGGCAGCTCCAGTTGAAAACAATTGGTAGCCAACATTTGGGTATATTTTATTTTTATTTCAAATACTCAATTTTGAAATGATTTATCCATCTAATAATATTTTATGTATCATTACAGTTGTGTAGGGAGCTGATAGGTCTACTCACCTCCATCTGTATCGCACCATAGTTCGGTCCATAGCATGACAAATCACATAAACAATGGCGTTGATTGCATCGCAATATTCCAATTACATCCCGAGATATTGCGACGCGAAGATGACGCTTGAAATACGCGAAACGCGCGGCTAGCGCACGTCCTGAGCAACATGGGGTTCTCGCCTGAGTCTCAGGACGTGCGCTAGCCGCGCGTTTCGCGTATTTCAAGCGTCATCTTCGCGTCGCAATATCTCGGGATGTAATTGGAATATTGCGATGCAATCAACGTCATTGTTTATGTGATTTGTCATTCTATGGATTGCTGAAGAAAAAATATAAGGTGTCCATTTAAAAAAAAACATAAGTTTGTGTTAAAAACACATTTGCTTTCGTTTTAGAATGTTTCCAAATATGTACATGCATGGGCCCGAGCCGTATATTGATACCAGTGAAGGTCGTTTTCCAATAGATATTATTTTTCCAGATATATTTTGGGTGGACAAGATAGCTGGGACACCCTGTGTATACATGTAATTTGCAGGTCTGCATACAGTTGAACATCGTGTGTGTGTGTGAGTGTGTGTGTGTGTGTGTGTGTGTGTTTGTTTGGAGGGGAGGCACAACCATCGGAACAGGCGAGTGATGATATGAAGAATGGCTTTCGGGCTTTTGTCAGGCGCAGCAGTAGCACTGCTGAGTGGAGGCCTTGCCCTTCGTTTGGCATAAAAGGATCTCTCCGGCTATCAAAGCAGTCGGCCACCGGATCGGGCGATGCCATTGTCTCGCTAACTGCCCGGCAGTATGCGAAGCTGCACGGCGTCCCAGTAGTCAGTGCACGATACGTAACTACCTCTGCAGGAAAGGACCTCCTCTCGTCGTTACTGCTCGGGAAGCTTTCTTCACGCGACAGTCTAGCAGCTGTGTCTGCGACCACAGAACCACAGACGAGGCGTTCGAGAATTATTGCCCTTTGGTAAAACTGAGCGGAGTTTGAGACGCCTAGAGGGAGGCGGTGGTCACACCACTCCTTTAAGAGACGCAGAGAAAGTCGGCGGTTTCCATTACCATTGTTCTAAACACAGAGCGCGGCATAGTAGGTACCTGTTGAAGTGGAAAGGGGGAGGAGGATATTCGCTCAGCTATACCCAACAATGTGGCGGCTTTTCTTGCCTACCAAAGTAATTTTAACCTTTAACTACTATGGATATAGACAAGATCACAAATACTATGGAGGGGTCTCGCAGACTTACTTTTAGTTCTTACTAGCTTAAACCCGCGGCTCCGCTCGCGTGTTGGTTGATTATGATAGATAATGCGCGAAACGTCAAATCGATTTTTTTAAAGAGATGTATTAAAATAAATTTATTTTTTGCTGCTTTATTTATTTATTCTTATATTTCCTTATTCGTATGCTTATCCTTACAGACAAGGAGCTCAAGACATTGTAGCACGCATAGACCACAAAGATATGGTCTGTGGCATCACGTTTCCCTGTATGTAACCTCCTTCCTATAGAGTCGCAAACGTCATCGCTGGCCTTCAGTCCTATTTCATATATATATATATATATATATATATATATATATATATATATATATATATATATATATATATATATAATTTGACGACTTTCAAGCACCATATCTTCCACCTCCTTATAGCTATCGGCATGGAACTACTATGGTGTTCACTGGGAGACTTCGAACAACAATTACACACAGACCATTCGTTTGCATCCTGTAGTTTTCGCTGCAGAGCGAAATATTAACACACATACACGTAGAATTTTATATACACCGATAACTTTCCATCCTAATATTATCCACCCTTTTATCATTATCAACCCTCAAGCAACAATGCAAGCAAGAAAACAATTTTCAAAGATTAAATATAATTTTCAAAGAGTAATTATTGTTTTGCATTTCGCGTTATATTCTTCAAATTAGTAAATATCTAACAGATCGCTATAAAACCGTGCTTAAAACCTTCATCACGTATATATTAGTAACTGTACAAATATTTAAGTGTCTGCGTCTTGACGAAATTCAAAATTCAAAATGTTCAAATGTTTGTTAAGCTTATGGGACTTAACTACGGGGTCATCAGTCCCTAAACTTACAAACTACTTATGAACTACTTACGAACTAGGACGGCACAAATATCCATGCCCGAGGGGGGATTCGAACCCCCGACCGTAGTGGCCGTGCTGACCGTGACTGGAGCGCCTCAGTCACCTCGGCCACCGCGGCCGGCGCGTCTTGACGTTCGGACGAGATAAGCGTACACCGAACAGACATCCACATTTATATATATATATATATATATATATATATATATATATATATATATATATATATATATCCGATCGCCATAAAACCGTGCCTAAAGACTTCCGCGGGTAGACATTGGTAACTGTACAAATTTTTAACTCTTTATGTCTTGTGGTTCAGACGTGATAAACGTACACCGAACAGACATTCACATTTATAGATATAGATATATCAGTGGTTTGCGAAATGTATAGTTTCATGACTTCCTGTTGTTCATTACACATTGCAAGTAGACTATATTGTAACTTGACTTTGTTTTTAACAACACAGTATTTATAAAAGGGCGACAAATAAAACACTGCGAAATGTGCTGTATATTTTTATTTTATGTGTTACGAAAATAACGTCAATTAGTTAGCTCTCTACTCGACCACAGACAATCATCAGAGAGATTATATTACAGATTCGAAACATAATTAGATGGAGAAATCCCAATTCAGTTCCGATAAATTGTACGCATTCATATTTCAGTTAACGATTCGTATATTCAATGTGAAGCGATTACTACATTATGTAAGTCAGTGAAGGGATAAACTTCGTCAAATTTTATTTCTGCAATATTTTGACAAAAATTCGTAGCCGTCTGAGAGACGGCTGAGGGCTGAGGCATCGTCCTATCACGCGAGGTTTGTTTAGGTACTTGTCTCTCTGAAACATTTGCAGCTACAACTGTGCTTTTGTGACAGCTGATTTAGCACCAGTAGCGGACTAAAGAGGGAGGGGGGTGCAGGGGATGGTCCGCCCCCGGCCTCGCGTCTTCGGGGGCCTCCGACTACCTCCTATTTTTTATTTATTTATTTATTTTTAATTTTTTAGCCTCTTGTTCTCGGGTCTCTAATCTCGAAATCTACTATTTTAGAATTTCCTGTGCCTCTCGTCCTGAGGGGAGGTTCCAGATCTCAAAATTACTTTTTTAAATATAGTAATACATGTATTTGCAAGTGGGCCTCATTTTGTTTTACCACTGCCCCGGGCCTCCGACAGCCTATGTCCGCCACCGTTTAGCATGTATTGTTAAAGCACCGAACTAGGATAAGTGTTCCTCTTTCGTAATATTTACGATTTTCTTAGCATTAACCCATTTTATTTTTTATCTGTTATGGTCTTCAGTCCGGAGACTGTTTTGATGCAGCTCTCCACCCTACTCTATCGTGAGCAAGCCTTTTCATCTCCACATAAGAACAACCCACATCCCCTTGAATCTGCTTACTATACGCGTCACTTGGTCTCCCTCTGCGATTTTTACCCCACACACTTCCCTCCAATGCTAAATTTACGATTCCCCGATGTCTAAGAATGTGTCCTACCAAGCGATCCCTTCTTTTAGTCAGGGTATGCCAAAAATTCCTTTTCTCGCCAATTCTCGCCTCTTCATTAGTAATGCGATCTACCCACCTAATCTTCACCATTCTTGTGTAGCACCACATTTCAAAAGCCTCTACCTCTTCCTGTCTACACTGCTTATCGTCCATGTTTCACTCCCATACAAGGCAACACTCCACACAAATGCCTTCATAAAAGAATTAAAATTCGATGTTAACAAATTTCTCTTTTTCAAAAATGCTTTTCTTCCCATTGTCATTCAGCATTTTATATCCTCTGTACTGCGACCATCGCATGTTATTTTACTGCCCAAGTAACAAAACTCATCTACCACCTTCATTGTTTATCCTAACGACGGCACAAATATCCATGCCCGAGGGGGGATTCGAACCCCCGACCGTAGTGACCGTGCAGACCGTGACTGGAGCGCCTCAGTCCCCTCGGCCACCGCGGCCGGCATTGCGGTTTTCGATTTCAGGTAAAGTGGCCGCCGGAAACACAGGGAAAATTACGAAAAAAGTGAAATCGGGACGTTTCGAAGGGTAAATTCAAACCGCAAAATTTCCAAAAAAAAAAAAAAATGTAAATGCTATTTTGAATAGTTCCTAACCCCAGGAATCGAAATCCCTAATCTGTTTTTGGAAATATCTAAAAACAAACGCAGGAAAACAAAACAAAAAAATGTTTTTTTTTTTTTTTTTTTTTTTTTTTTTTTTTTTTTTTTTTTTTTTTTTTTTTTTTTAAAATCGAGCCGATGGATTTTTCTCACTTTGATATATATTGTAGGAAATTTTCTCCTCTATCGAATGATGTATGCCACATATTCCACATTCGTGGGAAAAATCGAACACGGCAGATAGAGTTCAGCAAAAATTTTACCTGTTCAAAAAATTGTAGCAACTGATATGGAACTTCCATAAAATTCGTAGACTGCCCGTAACTCCTTTTAATGGGTAAATTTAAATTCAGTTAAAAACCCTTTCGCTTTCGTCAGACTCCAATGCTTTAGGAATATTTTAATAGGGAAAAATTTCATGTAAATCTACCTCATTGATCAAATGAGCCAGTTTTTCTCATCATTCTAGCTCAGTATAAATAGGATTACCAAACATCCGCATTTATGCCAACATCTCCTCATTTTCGGTATTTAATTTGGAGTCCGCATATATTTTTACGATTTCTGCTAATACCCCAATTATTATAGCTTTGGGAAATGATATTTGAATTTTTGTTTTCATCTCGAATTGTCAACAATTGAATTACGTAAATTTGTTGTTAGCTAATAATCGATAATGGCCACATACGACAGAAAATCTAAAGCAAGGAAAATAAATGTGGACAGTGTAGTGTACTGGTTAAAACCGCTCAGTTGTTTACAACGCTAGGTAATAACGTCTGTGTGGAGATGTTATTCTCTTTATCACAGGCGCCGTGTCCAAAGGATAAAAATAGATTGACAACTGCGAATCTAAAAAAGGGATTGCAAACGTAGACATCTGAATTTTAGCTGCACAAGGAACGTTTAAAGAAGGATTCGGTGCAGTGAACTACAGGCAGAGGACTTGGGTCCTGATGTACTGTAGATATGTCTGTTTTATGTGATATTATCCTTTTCTGTTCCTTCTGAAATAAATTAAAAATATGGAAAGTGTACTAATTTTTTATCCTAAAACATAGAAAATGTCCTCATTTTTCCATTCGAAAGCTATTGTACAGCATTTGTGAGTATTCTAATATCCTTACTTTGCTGGATTGTGAGATAAAGGGGCATATAACAATGAAAATGTCAAAGCTAGTAAAAAGCGATTATATAATCCATACGAATATTACGCTATAAATTCGAAAGCAGCTGTCTTTTACGCTTTCACGACTAAACAGATTTCAATGAAATTACGAATGGAGAATAAAGGCTAGTTTAGAAAATGTGTAATTCAAGATATTTGTTGATCTGAATTATATAACTCAACGAGGTTAGAATACGGGCATGTGCCCTTAACGCTACGTGCGTTAAGCCATCGTAACCATTTGCGTTGCCAATAAGATTTGTGTTGACGGGCGTGCATTCATTGCTTTCTAAGTTAAAAGTGGTACTTTATGTGAAAAGAAAAATCGGTAGCCTACATTATCTATATACGTGCAAGCAGAAGAAGAAATTCATCTGTTATTTTACACAGAAAAGTTTTGTTGCTTAATTAACACTTGCTATTCGTTTCCGTATTTTCCTCAATGACTTCTAATTTTTACTTTTACGGGATGTAGGTTACCTAGAAATTTCGAAGGCCAGGTAGTACCTAATTTCAGTATGAATATTTAACGATGTGGAACCTGCAGAAAGTATTTTCGTATGTATTCAACATAAAAAATCGTCTCTTCATAACCGGATTCGGTGGCCGAGCGGTCTGCGGCGCGCCAGTCACGTTCTGCATGGCCACTACGGTCGGGGGTTCGAATTCCAAAATGTTCAAATGTCTGTAAATCTATCGGACCAAACTGCGTGGTCATCAGTCCGTACCTTACAAACTACTTAAACCTAGGTAATCTAACCTAAGGACAAACACATACACCAATGCCCCAGGGAGGACTCGAACCTCCACGGCGAGCAACCGCGCGCTCCGCAGCGAGGCGCTTTAGACCACTCGGCTACTCCACCGCGGCGGTTCTAATCCCCCCTCGGGCATGGATATTTGTGCCGTCCTTCGTATTAGCTAGTTCATAAGTAGTTTGTAAGTTTAGGGACTGGTGACCCCATAGTTAAGTCTCATAAGCTCTACAAACATTTGAACATTTGTCTTTTCATAACTGAACTTACGAAAATGATACAACTTGGTTCTGTCATTTCTATAAAAATCTTGTTTTGATTTCCTGTGAACTACTATGGCTGACAGTTTCAGTTCTTATAAAGCATTTGGGTATTATCACGGTATAGGAATCATACTTATCGAATGAGGTTTTGTGTTAATAAAGAACAGTTCGGCTATGTGGGAGGGGTGTATTTGACCACGATGTAGCTCGAAATATGGAACAGCTGTCTATCAACATTTCTGTTACAGATTCTGACAGTGACCTCTATAAAACCTGGATGTTGAACTTCAGCTCTCTGAGCGTGACAGCCGTAGATGTTCATATTTCGTTTCTTGTTAAATTGAGATACGGCTGTTATGAAGTAATGCGAGAAGACAAAAAGAAATACGTTTCGATTCTGCTCCCAGTATTGAAGCAAGCGTTTGCTACCATATTCGGAACTGTTATAGTGCTACATCTGACAGATGTGGAGCTATGAGATGCTTCAGTGGCCATGTCTGCGGCTCTCAGCACTACTGACGCACTTGTAGCCACTTCACTAAGCCTGTATTTTTTTTTATTTTTTTTTTTATTTTTTTTTTTTATTTTTTTTTTTATAGCTGTGATTGAGCGCTGCATTTGACGGTGTGTGGTGGTGTGGTGTTGTTTGCACAGCTGCTATGATGACTTGCTGCGATGGGCACAAAGGGACTCACAGCATTACTGCCGCACGTGTTTGGTGTTGTTCTGACAGCTGTGGTTGAGTGCTGCATTTGACGGTGCCTAATGTTTCTTGCGCAGCTGCTTAGATGACGTGCTGCAACAGGCACATGACCAGCTTGCAGCACTGCTACCACACGTGTTGGGAGTTGATTTGACTGCTGTGACTGTGGGCTGCATTTGATTTTATCTGACGTTTTTTGCACAGCTGCTAGATGACATGTTGCAATGGGCACACAGGGGCTCACAGTATTGCTACCACAAGTGTTTTGTGTTGTTTTGGCAGCTGTGATGTAGCAATGAATTTGACGGTGTCTGGTGTTGTTTGCACAGCTGCTGAGATGACGTGCTGCAATGGGCACACGGGCGGCTCGCAGCGCTGCTACCGCACGTTTTGTGTTGTTTGTCAGCTGTGATGTAGCGATGAATTTGAGTGTCTTGTGTTGTTTGCACAGCTGCTGAGATGACGTGCTGCAACGGGCACATGGGCGGCTCGCATCGCTGCTACCGCACGTTTTGTGTTGTTTTGGCAGCTGTGATGTAGCGATGAATTTGATTGTCTTGTGTTGTTTGCACAGCTGCTGAGATGACGTGCTGCAACGGGCACATGGGCGGCTCGCATCGCTGCTACCGCACGTTTTGTGTTGTTTTGGCAGCTGTGATGTAGTGATGAATTTGAGTGTCTTGTGTTGTTTGCACAGCTGCTGAGATGACGTGCTGCAACGGGCACATGGGCGGCTCGCATCGCTGCTACCGCACGTTTTGTGTTGTTTTGGCAGCTGTGATGTAGCGATGAATTTGATTGTCTTGTGTTGTTTGCACAGCTGCTGAGATGACATGCTGCAACGGGCACACGGGCGGCTCGCAGCGCTGCTACCGCACGTTTTGTGTTGTTTTGGCAGCTGTGATGTAGCGATGAATTAGATTGTCTTGTGTTGTTTGCACAGCTGCTGAGATGACGTGCTGCAAATGGGCACACGGGCGGCTCGCATCGCTGCTACCGCACGTTTTGTGTTGTTTTGGGAGCTGTGATGTAGTGATGAATTTGAGTGTCTTGTGTTGTTTGCACAGCTGCTGAGATGACGTGCTGCAAATGGGCACACGGGCGGCTCGCAGCGCTGCTACCGCACGTTTTGTGTTGTTTTGGCAGCTGTGATGTAGTGATGAATTTGAGTGTCTTGTGTTGTTTGCACAGCTGCTGAGATGACGTGCTGCAACGGGCACATGGGCGGCTCGCATCGCTGCTACCGCACGTTTTGTGTTGTTTTGGCAGCTGTGATGTAGCGATGAATTTGAGTGTCTTGTGTTGTTTGCACAGCTGCTGAGATGATGTGCTGCAACGAGCACACGGGCGGCTCGCAGCGCTGCTACCGCACGTTTTGTGTTGTTTTGGCAGCTGTGATGTAGCGATGAATTTGATTGTCTTGTGTTGTTTGCACAGCTGCTGAGATGACGTGCTGCAAATGGGCACACGGGCGGCTCGCAGCGCTGCTACCGCACGTTTTGTGTTGTTTTGGCAGCTGTGATGTAGTGATGAATTTGAGTGTCTTGTGTTGTTTGCACAGCTGCAGAGATGACGTGCTGCAAATGGGCACACGGGCGGCTCGCAGCGCTGCTACCGCACGTTTTGTGTTGTTTTGGCAGCTGTGTTGTAGTGATGAATTTGAGTGTCTTGTGTTGTTTGCACAGCTGCTGAGATGACGTGCTGCAACGGGCACACGGGCGGCTCGCAGCGCTGCTACCGCACCTGCTGCGGCTCCACCAAGCCAGCCGCCGCCTTCGGCCCCACCGCCCCCACCGCCCCCGCCGCCTCCAATGTGGACGCCGAGTCCGCCACGAAGCCCAGGCCTCCCGCCTACCGCTGGAGGCAACACCTTGCCGCAGTCTTGGGTAAGTGCTTTCATGAAACTTCGCCAGTTGCACTTTTATTGTAGAGGTGTTCGATTACAGACAGCATGTTACTCTAATAGAAAAACTAAAATAAATTGGAATTGATGGCTTTGCACCAAGTTGTTTTGAATCACACTGAACAATATACAAATTTTTGTGTTGAAATTTAGAAAAAATTCTGGAGACTATGGAGACATCTTGATGTGGGTTTCACAGGATTGTTTTCACATTTTCTCTGGGAAGTGATTCTCAACGAATTCGCATCTCGAACGGAGGAGTACCATGATTTCGGAACCAAGGCATTGTTGAAAGAGACCGACATTGTGGAAGATCGCTATGTTGACCAAACACCCCTTCATGATTAAAGGGGCGCCGGCCGCGGTGGCCGACGGGACTGAGGCGCTCCAGTCACGGTCTGCACGGCCACTACGGTCGGGGGTTCGAATCCCCCCTCGGGCATGGATATTTGTGCCGTCTTTAGTATAAGGTCGTTCATAAGGAGTTTGCAAGTTTAGGGACTGATGACCCCGTAGTTAAGTCCCATAAGATTAACAAACATTTGAATTTTTTTAAGGGGCAGCCCTCAGTCGCAAACTACGAAAATAATCGTAACCAGGTTTCAAGTTCAAGTGTTTCTATAGCTTATGGGACTTAACTATGGGGTCATCAGTTCCTATACTTACAAACTACTTATAGACTAGCTAACACTAAGGACGGCACAAATATCCATGCCCCAGGGGGGATTCGAACCCTTGACCGCATGGCCGTACAGACCGTCACTATAGCGTCTCATCCGAGTTACTTGAAATGGAAGAATCGAAAACGCCGTCTAAAAAGAAAGGAAAGTACTTCTGTGTATATCAGAAGAAATGGGAAGAAACTCACTGCTCTTTGACAAATATAATACATACAAAAAGTGCCACCAATGGTAACACAGTTGAAAAGTGGGTATCCGTGATGATTGAGGCAGAGGCCAAGAGAATTAAAGGTATGGAGATAAAAAGTTTCTCGGCTTTTTTCTCAGTATTCCGGCATATAATGCTCACACTGAAATAATTTTTTCTTTAATGAATAGCAAATGGTTTGATGATAGGAGCCGTTGCAATCTAAATCTAATGAAAGCTGGATCTAATACGTCAAGCAGTGTGTCCGTATATTTGTACGTGTTGCATACAAATCTACAGTTTTGTTCCAATCTTTATGAAATTTTGTACACGTAAGCTTCAATCCATGAGGACGGTCGCCGTAAGTGTAAGAATCACGTACGATACATAGTTCATGATATATGACGTCATGAACAATGAGATGCGCAGAAAACTGCTGCATTTAGAGACAATTACGCTCATTTTCTTCTAAACCACTGGACCGATTTCAAACAAATTTGGTACACACATTCCTTACCGTGAGGTACAATTGCTAAAGGGTTAAGAATCATATACCACACATGATTCAGAAGATATGACGTCATAAGCAATAGGATTTCCACAAACTGCCACATAAAGCGGCGAGACTTTATAAATACGCTATATGAGAATAAGAGTACTTAACGACATGCAACAAACTTTATAAATAATTTCAAACTTTCAGTAAACTTTCTCTCGCTGACAACCATAGCAAAATGGTGAAAGGAAAAAAGTTTCTCGCTTATTACTTTTCCGCTGTTTATTGAGTAAAACTGCGGGATTCGGTATGACGTTACAATTTATAATTTGTACACTACAAATTGTAACCGCAGGAAATTTTACAGACAGTATACACGCATATAGTTGAGTGTACCTTCTATGTTGTATCACAGTACGACAGGTAGTTTATGAGATATGAGCACATAAACAGTAACGTTCATGGAAAACCTCTCCATCACGTACCAAGTTTTCATCTATTACTTCTTTACTACTAATTGTATTCCCAAGAGATTTTACAGACATGCAGCCTTTACACTAATAAATATATACCTTAAAATGGCAGGAATAAATAAATAAATACCCGGGCAACGCCGGGTTTTCAGCTAGTTACAAATAAGTGTCAATTTTTGTTACACATGTGATGAATTTGTCAAATTTGTAAAGAACGATCCCATACTTCAGTCTTCTGCCAAAAGTGAAAATAAATATAGTTATAAGTAAAAAATTCTGTAGGCTTTCAGTTTATAATTGTTATGAAGAAGTTTTGTGATTGGTCTATGCAGTAAACCTGTTTTAAGATGTAAATAAATTGTGTTAGGCCTATTCATTTTGTCGAGTCGAAGTCTCCCTTATTGTGACAAAAAAGAAAAGAAAAAGAAAGAAAGAAAGAAAGAAAAGTTGGCAATCCTAGAAGGACGATATGAATGTTGAAATAGATAGGGGGCGAATGAGACAGTGGCGTAACTATGGGGGGATGAGGGGATAGAACCCTCCCCCCCCCCCCCGAACCCAAAAAAAGAAGAAAAAAAAAGAAAAGAAGAGAAATCGTATAACAGCAATCTGGTAAAGGTAAAGATTGAAAACTTGGGGCGTTTTACCATAATCTTTCATTGGATGGGAGTGAATTAGTTTCCTCAGCGGGAGTGATAGATGGTAGTCTGTCTGGACACTGACAAAAATTTTGCTCGTCAAGCAGATCTATCCCCCCCCCCCCCCCCCCCCAAAGCCAAGTCCTAGTTACACCATTGGGATGGGTGGAAACAGTTGTATCACTTGAGTTAGTCACTTCTATTGTTAGTTTCTTGCTTCACAACGACCTCGGGAGTCCCGACATATTCGAAAAAAAGGGATAAATATTTACGAAAGTAAGAATATGAATGTCATTTCTGGTCCCAGAATCTGTTACATACAGGAAACTGAGATAAAAAAAATATTAACGCATACCAGGGTTCTAACCAGCGATCACTGCATTTAAAATACTTCTCTCTATTAATCACGCGGCCATACTCCATACTAAACATCGCTACTGAATAGCTTCAGTCAGTGGACAGTTGTGACTGCTTTTACAATCTGTGACAGCTTTTACAGCCACTGTGTCATTGATTGACATCTAATTGTAAGAACCACTAGCGAGGGTGACGTGGCTTTGATAAATGCATTAAAAAACGCTCAAACGTTTATGAGAAGGAAAGCAGACTACAGTGAAGGTTCGTTCAAGCAGCTGGCACTGTGTCCTTGATTGACATCTAATTGTAAAAAACGCTAGCGAGGGTGATGTGGCTTTGATAAATGCATTAAAAAACGCTCAAACGTTCATGAGAAGGAAAGCAGACTACAGTGAAGGTTCGTTCAAACAGCTGCCATCTAATTGTAAGAACCACTAGCGAGGGTGACGTGGCTTTGATAAATGCATTAAAAAACGCTCAAACGTTTATGAGAAGGAAAGCAGACTACAGTGAAGGTTCGTTCAAGCAGCTGGCACTGTGTCCTTGATTGACATCTAATTGTAAAAAACGCTAGTGAGGGTGACGTGGCTTTGATAAATGCATTAAAAAACGCTCAAACGTTCATGAGAAGGAAAGCAGACTACAGTGAAGGTTCGTTCAAACAGCTGCCATCTAATTGTAAGAACCACTAGCGAGGGTGACGTGGCTTTGGTAAATGCATTAAAAAACGCTCAAACGTTCATGAGAAGGAAAGCAGACTACAGTGAAGGTTCGTTCAAACAGCTGCCATCTAATTGTAAGAACCACTAGCGAGGGTGACGTGGCTTTGGTAAATGCATTAAAAAACGCTCAAACGTTCATGAGAAGGAAAGCAGACTACAGTGAAGGTTCGTTCAAACAGCTGTCATCTAATTGTAAGAACCACTAGCGAGGGTGACGTGGCTTTGGTAAATGCATTAAAAAACGCTCAAACGTTCATGAGAAGGAAAGCAGACTACAGTGAAGGTTCGTTCAAACAGCTGTCATCTAATTGTAAGAACCACTAGCGAGGGTGACGTGGCTTTGGTAAATGCATTAAAAAACGCTCAAACGTTCATGAGAAGGAAAGCAGACTACAGTGAAGGTTCGTTCAAACAGCTGCCATCTAATTGTAAGAACCACTAGCGAGGGTGACGTGGCTTTGATAAATGCATTAAAAAACGCTCAAACGTTCATGAGAAGGAAAGCAGACTACAGTGAAGGTTCGTTCAAACAGCTGCCATCTAATTGTAAGAACCACTAGCGAGGGTGACGTGGCTTTGGTAAATGCATTAAAAAACGCTCAAACGTTCATGAGAAGGAAAGCAGACTACAGTGAAGGTTCGTTCAAACAGCTGCCATCTAATTGTAAGAACCACTAGCGAGGGTGACGTGGCTTTGGTAAATGCATTAAAAAACGCTCAAACGTTCATGAGAAGGAAAGCAGACTACAGTGAAGGTTCGTTCAAACAGCTGCCATCTAATTGTAAGAACCACTAGCGAGGGTGACGTGGCTTTGGTAAATGCATTAAAAAACGCTCAAACGTTCATGAGAAGGAAAGCAGACTACAGTGAAGGTTCGTTCAAACAGCTGCCATCTAATTGTAAGAACCACTAGCGAGGGTGACGTGGCTTTGGTAAATGCATTAAAAAACGCTCAAACGTTCATGAGAAGGAAAGCAGACTACAGTGAAGGTTCGTTCAAACAGCTGCCATCTAATTGTAAGAACCACTAGCGAGGGTGACGTGGCTTTGATAAATGCATTAAAAAACGCTCAAACGTTCATGAGAAGGAAAGCAGACTACAGTGAAGGTTCGTTCAAACAGCTGCCATCTAATTGTAAGAACCACTAGCGAGGGTGACGTGGCTTTGGTAAATGCATTAAAAAACGCTCAAACGTTCATGAGAAGGAAAGCAGACTACAGTGAAGGTTCGTTCAAACAGCTGCCATCTAATTGTAAGAACCACTAGCGAAGGTGACGTGGCTTTGGTAAATGCATTAAAAAACGCTCAAACGTTCATGAGAAGGAAAGCAGACTACAGTGAAGGTTAATTCAAGCAGCTGCCAGTTCCAGCAAACTGCGCATGGGAAGAGCTGTTATCGAGCATCAGCAGCAGCTCTGCGCATGCGCAGTTTGCTGGAATCTGGCAACTGGCAGTTGGTGTGGGATGCAGTAGGTAGTTCCAGTGGGTAATGTTGTTGTACATGCTCGGACCAGACGCAAAGGTATTTACTCGCGGTTGACAATCGGGATAATCGCAAATCCCTATAACTGAGGTCCGGATAATCGAGTGACCGATCATTCCTTTAATATGTGATCTGTGGTGCAATAAATGAAGAGAAGGATTATTAGCCGCAGGCGAGTCTTCAGGATAGTATAAAGGATATTTTGTGTTACTTTATGACAAGTTTTTTTTTTTTTTGTTTAGAGACTAAATTTGTTAGTCTCGCGACACCCTTGATACTACTACGCGACACCCCAGGTTGTCGCGACACCCAGTTGGGAAAGCTCTGTGTATCAGCAAAAAAAAACGCAACTGACGAACTTAAAAGACAGTTCTCCCAATATACTTACAAGGTTCTATTTTTCCCTCTCGTTTGTCACGTTTGAAAACTGGACAATCTATGCAGTTTCCAAGTCTCGGCGCTTGCCTCTCCCGGAGCAGTAGGTGAGAGTAGCTCACACGGCGCGAAAATAAAAGGCAGCAGTAAAGCGAGACGCGGACAATCAAATGTTTAGAGCCTCCCCAGGTGCTCTTCACTGCGATTGTTCCTAACCGGAGCGAACTGGTCTAGACCGGTCGTTTGCAACATCAGCACTGGCCAGGTCCAACCACGGCAGAAGACTCCACCTCGCAAGCATTCAATCAAGGTCTAAAACTCCAAACGTAACATTTCAAAGCACAATAAAAAGAAAAATTGTAATGCTTTGGCGGCTGGCGTCCTAATTATAGAACAGTTCCTTTCTACTACTGAATAATGCAACATGAACGCCACATAATTTCCGTTTGCATTCTATTTTGCTTCCAGATACAACTACACAGTGGCGGCTGGTGATAATTTGCTAATGTGCTGCAGCACACTGTAAATATGTTACTAAAATTATGACATTTCTCTTCGAATGCAAGCGAGAAATCGCTGTAACATTACATCCTTTCTCTTGGAATGCGAGCCCGATACCACAATAAAATTATGCCAATTCCCTTCCAATGCGTATTAGAATGCTAGTAATAAGGATGAAAACGCATTTTGGAGCGCTCTCGCCGCGATAGCTGGAAACCAGCTCCGTGTGCTGAAGTGGGATTCAGCCGCGCTGGTACGTGCGCAGAGAGGCGGCGCAGTCGTCTGTTCGCTAGTGCGCATGCGCAGACGTGACGTCAGGCCTGGCGGCTCGTGTGTGCTGAGACCAACTGCAGCACCAGATCAATATTTCTCTTCGCGCTGCGTGTGACGGCTGCGGAAGAATAGTGTATGGCGAATACTGCGGCATACAGAGTCAAATAGCGCGCTGGATCAGGCGTCTTGCGCGTTGTCTCTCAAACCTACTTGTGTGAGGCTCGTATTCAAATACCTCTGAGTCTAAATTTTTAATTTCTGTAAATAAAATAAAAAATTTTAAACGTTATATTTACTACCTGCAGTGAATACATGCAGTTGGCAACGCTGTTATAAATTACACTGAAGGTCTTACTGTCAATACAGTATTAACTGGTATTTAATTAAAGGCAACCATACAAAGGTACAAAGGTAACATGCAAGTGAAACTGCGCTGTTCAGCCTAGCAGTTTCATTGGTCGCTCGTGTAGAACGCAGATGACGTGATGGGGATGTTGCTAAGCTCCGTTATTTCCATTGTCAGTCACGCTTCGTGCGTTCGCTGAAGAAGTGTTTTTTTTTTTCGTGAAAGTGCGAATTACGTACTGTGCGAGCAACATGGAGAATTCTATCGATGATCCGCTACAGAGGCCATTTTCCAATAGACCTTTGGAAGAGAAACTGAAAGTGAAAGAGTTAGGTAGACCTACTCCAGTTTTAAATCTCAGTCAAAAGGCTATAGGAGGTGGCAAGAAAAGTGAGTACAAGAGGAAATTTAGAACGAAAGTGTATGAAGACAGTTGTATTTGCGGATGTGATATTCGCAATGCACTTTTTTGCTTTCCATGTTTGTTGTTTGGAACAGTGATGCGTGGAGTACAGGGGGGAGTGAAAGACCTCGGACATGTTAATGCATTAATAAAAAAAACATAAAGGAAATCATAAACATATAAATAACATACTTGAACTTAGTTCATTAGGTAAAGCTAATATCACAACAATTTTAAGTCGTGCTTTTTATTTTAGTATATTTTGTTTCCAGTATATTTTTGTAATATTGTAGCACACTGGTCAAATTTTGTACGAGCCGCCACTGCAACTACAGTCTATTTGAACTCAAGTTTTCTGTGCTTAATCTCTCTCTCTCTCTCTCGTTCTCAATTCGAAGATTGGTTGGCAGCAATTCTTCTCCTCCACACTTCTCTGTTCTCGGATAGCCTCTTCATTTCCTGGTATGATTCCACTCCTATATCCTTTTGAATCTGTTTCACGTGTTGCAATCTGGGTCTTCCTCTGTCTCTTTTTCCTTCTACCATCCCTTCCATAATGTTAATTATAAACTCATTGTACCTATACAAATGGCCTATTAACTTGTCTCTTCTCTTCATTATCGTTTTCACAAGTGCTCTTTTTTCGCCGATTCTTCTTAGAACTTCGTTTGTCCGCTTGGGCGTCCAAGGGATTTTCTGCATCCTCCTCCAACACCACAATTCAAATGCTTCTAGTCTTCTCTTGTCGCCAACGCAGAGTGACCAAGTTTCAGAGCCATACGATGCCACACTCCACACATAGCATTTTATAAATGCTTTTATGCTCTCTTCTTTTATATTTCTTGATGTAAGAAGCATGCGTTTATTGTTGAAGGCTAGTTTAGCTCGCGCAATTCTACTTTTTACGTCAGGTGAACTTTTGCCATCCGGTGTAATTTTACTTCCTAAGTATGTGAATACATTAACTTGTTTCAATGGTACGTCATTAATCATAATATCAGTTGTAATTTGCTCGTGGCTGCATACCATGATCTCTGTCTTTTTTGTGTTGATTTTCATGTTATATTTAGCTGGCAGAATCTCATTCATTCTTGATAACGCCTTTTGCAGATTTTCTTCGCTCTCTTCAATGATGGCTATGTCATCAACAAACCTTATCATTTTAATTTGTACTCCATTGATCTTAATTCCTTCCACAGACTCTGTACATTCCTTAATTCCCTCCTCAATATACAAGTTGAAGAGCACTGGTGATAAACTGCATCCTTGTCGTACTCCTTTCCTTATGTGAGCCTCTTGACTACTGTACTATACATCTCACTCTGAAATCTAGACATTAGTCACAATTTCCATCAGAACTTTCCAGTTCACGTTATCAAAGGCTTTTTCCAAGTCCACGAAAGCAATGAACAGTGGTCTTTTTAGGTCCAGCATTTATCCATGATTTGTCTTAACATTAAGATAGCTTCTCTTCTTCCTCTATCCTGTCGAAATCCAAATTCATATTCATCCAGATTCTGCTCAATTTTACTTTTTATTCGGTTATATATTATTTTTGTTAGTATTTTTGACATGTGATATTAGGCACAAGGTAAGATGTTCTTCACATTTTATAGTGGCTGCTTTCTTTGGTATAGGAATTATGATAATCTTTTTAAAATCTTCCGATATTTCTCTAGTTTCATACACATCTTGGATTAGTTTGAAGATATAGTTACGTGTTTCGTCATCCAATCCTTGTATCATTTCTCCAGTTAATGTGTCACATCCTGGTGCTTTGTTATTCTTTAGTTCCCTAACAGCCTTTACGTATTCTTCTTTTGTTAATGAGGGTCCTAACTGATCTTTTGTGACATTTTCTTCGTTTTCAAAATTACTTATCTCATCTAGATCTTCGCATAATTTTTCTATATAACGTTTCTATCTCTCTCCCACTTCCTTGTTCTCAAATAGCATTTTTCCATTTTCACTTAATATGTTATTGCTTCGGCCACTGGCTTTCTTGAATTGTTTCTTAATCAGTTCATAGGCGGTTTCTATATTTCCATTCTCTAGGTTTTTTTCTACTTTCTTGCACCGCCTCATTATATATTCTTCTTTATCTTTCTTTGCTTCTCTGTTGACCATGTTTTATTCCTTATTCACTCTTCGAATTATTCAACTTTTTTCTTTCTTTCATAAGCTCAGGTATGTGATCACTAATCCATGGATGTGTTGCATTTGGAATTTCTTTAACTTTCTGTTGTGCCCGCTATTGGAACCTTTCCTTAACACTGTCCTTCCCTAACTTGTTCACATCATATCTGCAATGTCCTTTAGCATTTTGTCCCTTTCTTCTTAATTTTAGATTAGATTTTCAACATAACTATATTGTGTGGTTAATATCATAGGATAATCTATTTCCAAAGACATAATGTCACCTCAATATATCAGAGATACCGAGTAATTGGCGAGGTATTGAATTAAAATTTATGTCACGGACGGGATTCGAACCCTGAACCTCCTGCTTACTAGTGAGGCGCTTTATCCACTCATCCACTGCTGCAATGTAGATAACGCAAATAAACGAAATATCCTTCGCACGTCCCCCTCCAGAACACAAACTTGAATTCCGCTTCCATATTTCTCTAGGTAACTCGTATCAATATCGCAAGGCTCTCTAATAGCGCAGTAGCACCCCAGCATAAAACGTAAATCGGAGCAATGCTTCCTTGTACTTCAGCGACAGGTGATATTAATATCGTGCAATAATTAATTTCCAGAAACAAATTCTGTGTCAATATGAGATATTGAATAGAAAGCAAGGCATTGAATTAAAATATGTGACACAGTTGGGATTTGAACCTAGAACATCCTGCCTACTACGCAGTCATTTTATCTCTGCATTTATTTGTCTCTAAACCAATACATAAAATTTTGCCCTGTTTACACGATTTCCTTTCTGTTTTTCTAGAAGTTTTACATTATAAAACGATTGGATGTTGAAAGTCTGTTTGTACAAGCTGTGTAAAATACCTAATGAAAACCAATTCTATATCTGCATCTACATGGGATACTCTGCAAATGACACACTATTTTATCTCCCATTCCATTTTCGAATAGCGCGCTGGAAGAAAGAACACCTAAATATCTCTGTTCAAGCTCTGATTTCTCGTATTTTATTCTCATGATCATTTCTACCTATGTAAGTGGGAGTCAACAACATATTTTCGCATTCGGAGGAGAATGTTGGCGATTGGAGTTTCGCGAGTAGCCCACGACGAAGCGATAAGCACCATTGTTGTACTGATTCCCATCCTAGATCCTGTATCATTTCAGTAACGCTGTCTCCCCTGTATCGTGACAATACGAAACGAGCTGCCCTTCTTTGGACTCTTCCGATGTCCTCCGTCAAACCCACCTGTTAAGGATCCCACACTGGGCTGCAATTCTCCAAAAATGGACGGACAAGCGTAGTGTATGCAGTTTATTTTGTAGTTCTGTTGCGTCTTTTAAGGGTTCTGCCAATAAAACGCAGTCTCTGGTTCGCCTTTCCCACGGTATAATCTACGTGGTCTTTCCAATTTAAGTCTGAAGTAATAGTAATTCCTAGGTATTTTGTGGAGTTTACGGCCTTCACATTTGATTGATTTATCGTGTAAACAAAGTTTAACGGATTTCTTTTCCTACTCATGTGGACGACTTCACACTTTGCATTATTTAGAGTCAACTGCCAATTTTTACACCATACTGATATCTTATTCAGATCGTTCTGCAGTTGGTTTTGATATTCAGATGATTTTACTAGACGGTAAATGACGGCGTCATCTGCAAACAACCTAAGAGAGTTACTTACATTTTCCTCTAAGTCGTTTATGTAAATAAGGAACAGCAGAGGACCAATAACACTACCCTGTGGAACGCCCGATATCACCTCTGTTTTAGTCGATGCCTTACCATCGATTACTACGAACTGTGTCCTCTCTGACAGGAAATCCCCTATCCAATCGCAAATTTGGGGCGATATACCATAATCTCGCAATTTGATTAAAAGCCGTTTGTGAGGTACGATGTCAAAAGCATTCTGGAAATCAAGAAATACGGAATCAATTTGCGATCCCTTGTCGATAGTACCCATCACTTCGTGTGTGTAAGAGCAAGTTGTGTTTCGCATGAACGACATTTTCTAAATCCGTGTTGAGCTGGGGCCAATAGATCATTCTGTTCGAGATAATTCATAATATTTGAATACGGGATATGTTCCTAAACCCTGTTGAATATTGACGTCAATTAAGTAGGCCTGTAGTTTAGTGGGTTATTCCTAATGCCTTTCTTGAATATAGGTACGACCTGTGCAACTTTCCAATCTTTTGGTACAGATCCTTCTTTGAGAGAGCGGTTGTATATGGCTGTTCTATCTCGTAGTAAAAAAAATTGAGCTTAAATGGTGCTATTATAATACATGGGCTATTATAATAGATATTCCCAGTCTCCTTTTCTTTCAAAATGTTCAAATGTTTGTATAGCTTATGGGACTTAACTACGGGGTCATCAGTCCCTAAACTTACAAACTACTTATGAACTACCTACAACTAAGGACGGCCCGAGGGGGGATTCGAAGCCCCGACCGTAGTGGTCGTGCAGACCGTAACTGGAGCGCCTCAGTCCCCTCGGCCACCGCGGCCGACTACTAAAGGCAGCGCAAACATCTATGCCTGAGAGGGATCCGAACCCCCGACGGGGAACGGCCTCGGGCATCGTAGCATAGCGCCTCAATGCGCACGGCCGCTTCGCTGCGGCTCCTTGTCTTTCAGGAATTCTAATATGTGTTCGGCAGACAGCTTTCAAAACGGCCTAGGAAACTGTATAATGCATGTTTTCTGAAGTGACAGGCAGATATGATTGCACTCCCTTCTGAAGTAGATGATCTGACAGATGGAAAAACATTCGATTACGACAGAAAAACAGGATGCCCTGTGGCCCATGATATTCCAGGGGCAGTAGAAATCAACGTGCTGGACAACAACAACATTCGGAAAATGTAAACTTTCACGGCCCGTAAGGTCAATATTACTAAACATTTCCGGGCTATTATGCCGTGGTCTTATGGATTTATTACTCAAACCCAACGTTTCGTCCCCATCTGTGGAGGACATTTTCAAGGGGGGATCGTGGCACTTTGGTACGTCCGATGCACACCCTAGCTCGTTACTGATTGCAGCCAAATGCCGTTTACGAGGGGCAGAGGCGTAACGTCAGATGTTTTGGGCACGCACGCGCAATTCGTGTTTGCCTATTACCGTTGTTAGTTGTTAATATCATCCCATGGTGGAGACTGTTACACTTTTACTTCAACACAGGAATCCAGATTTCATTTAGTTTCACGCCCTCCTCCAGGCTTTTGAAATTATTGGAGTGTTTTACAATAGCCTCTCTGTACAGTCTTTCGTGGTATCCATTTGTGGCTGCTAAAACCTGAGTCTTATCAAATTGTATAAGGTGGTCCCCTGGTTGAAAAACATGTTCAGAAACAGCTGATCCGTCAGTCTCTCCCCTTCTACAGTTCCCCTTGTGCTCATCTAGTCGTTTTTTGACTGTTCTTTTTGTGGTACCCACATATACGTCTCCACAACTACATGTAATCCTATAAATTCCTGCTTTTTCCAGCGGTTTGTGAGCATCCTTCGCCGATTTCAGGTGATCCTGTATCTTCCGAGTAGGTTTTTTTTTTTAAATAACGGCGACATTCCGTTTCTTAAAAATTGTACGAAAGCGGTCAGTGACGTCCTGCCTTTTTAGGACGTCACCGACCGCTTTGGTAAAATTTTGAAGAAACGGAATGTCGTCGTTATTTAAAAAACCTACTCGGAAGATACAGGATCACCTGAAATCGGTGAAGAAAGCTCGAAAACTGCTGGAAAAAGCAGAAATTTATAGGATTCGGCGTAGCTGTGGAGACTTATACGTGGGTACCACAAGAAGAACAGTCAAAAAACGACTAGAAGAGCACAACGGTAACTGTAGAAGGGGAGATATTGACAGATCAGCCGTTGCCGAAGATAAATAAAATCTGGATTCCGGTGTTGAAGAAGAAATGTAACAGTCTTCCACGATGGGACGATATTAACAACAGACAACGGCAATCGGCAACGACGATTTGCGCACGAATAACCAAAACACCTTTGCGTGCGAGCCCTCGTAAACGGAATTTGGCTACAATAAGTAGCGAGTCAGGGTGTGCATCGGACATACAAAAGTGCCACGATCCTCCTTGAGAATGTCCTCTGCGGATGGGGACGAAACGTTGGGTTTAAGTAATAAATCAATAAGAACACGGCATTATAGCCCAGAAAATTTTAGTAATATTAACAAAAATATGTTCAAATGTTTGTAAATCTATTGGACCAAACTGCGTGATCATCAGTCCATAGCTTACAAACTACTTAATCTAAGGTAAACTAATCTAATGACAACACAAACACACCCATGCCCCAGGGAGGACTCGAACCTCCGACGGCGAGCAACCGCATGCTCCGCAGCGAGAGGCTTTAGACCGCTCGGCTACTCCACCGCTGCTCTCCTGTAACAAATATCATAGGATGAGAAAGGATAAGATGAGCAGGTCATGCGGCAAGAATGGAGGAGTCTGAGGTGACAAATAAGATTCTCTTTGGAAATCCAGGTGGCCAAAGAGGACGAGGGAGACCTCGAGCAAGATGGCTGGATGGAGTGGAAGAAGACCTACGGGAGCTGGGATGCAGAAACTGGAGGAGGGTGGCATGTGACCGTGATGGATGGCGGAAGCTCATTGGGAAGGCCAAGATTCACCCTGGACTGTAGTGCCACAAAAGACGAAGAGGATGCACCTTTGATGGTGTGACACTGGTCGTAGCCTAATAAAGGCTAAGGCGGATTATGATAATTCATGGAAAGAAATACTGGCTTAATTGTCTGTATTGTCTTCTACATCTACATCTACATGGGATACTCTGCAAATCACATTTAAGTGCCTGGCAAAGGGTTCATCGAACCACAATTATATTTTTTATCTCCCATTCCATTCTCGAATAGCGCGCGGGAAGAAAGAACACCTGAATCTCTCTGTTCGAGCTCTCATTTCTCTTATTTTGTTCTGATGATCATTTGTACCTATGTAAGTGGGAGTCAACAATATATTTTCGCGTTCGGAGGAGAATGTTGGCGATTGGAGTTTTGCAAGTAGCCCACACCCACGCAGTAGAACTTCTTAACAGTGTATTCCAGCTGTGGATGCCCAAAGTATAAAATAGCACTTGTTTTAGCTATAACAGATAACACAGAGTCCAGTTTGTAGAACAGTCATCTAGAGGAATGTTTTCTTTCACAGCGACGACGAGCACGCTGTCGGTGGGCTACGTGGACGGCTGGTCGAGCAACGCGCTGCCCTACCTGCAGTCGGGCAACGCGACGGCGGCGGAGCAGTCGGCGGCGGCGGACGGCTCCGCAGTGGCGGCGGCGCCGCTGGACGCGTACGCGTCGCGCCCGCTGACGGACGACGAGGCGTCGTGGCTGGGCTCGCTGGTGGCGCTGGGCGCCATGGTGGGGTCGCTGCCCGCCGGCCTGCTGGCGGACGCGCTCGGCCGCAAGCCGGCGCTGCTGCTGCTCGCGCTACCCTACCTGGCCTCCTGGGGCGCCGTGCTCGCCGCCGGCAGATCCGTAAGCGCCATTACCCCACTACTATCTTACATCTTATAAAATAGGCTGTATGTGTGTACGTATGTCTTTGCTCCCAGGCAAAACCACATTCAAACCAACATGCGTATCAGCCAGGTAAATCATGTGAGGCAGCTCTCCACCAACTCGTTGGGAAGGTGGAGAAAGCACTACACCTTCAGGAAATAGCCCTCTGTATCTTCCTGCACATCGAGGGGACTTTTAGCAACACGACCTTCGATTCCATGGTTAGCGCAGCAGAGGTGTATGACCTAGGGACCACTATATGCTGGTGGACTAGGGCCATGCTCAATGGAAGAAAGGCAGAGGCTACCATGATGAATGAAAAAATGGTAATCAACACCACTAGGGGTTGCCCGCAAGAAGGAGTTCTTTCCCCTTTATTGTGGAATCTAGTGGTGAATGATCTCATTGGAGGATTGGACTCTAGGCAGTACTTTTGCCAAGGATACGCAGATTATCGTGTCATAGTAATACTTGGCAAATTTGCTGACACAGTGAAGGATATAGCAGAAGGTGCATTGGACGTTGTGCAAGACTGGTGCAGAAAACAGGATCTGGGGATTAGTTCTAAGAAGACTGTTGTTGTAGCATTCACAAAGAAACATATCCAACACTCAAGTTGGAATCTAAAACTTTTTAATGAAGTGCTACCTGTGAAGGGGACAGTGAAGTATCTAGGGGTTACCCTAGATGAGAAATTGACATGGACCCCTCACATTAGGAACATTTGCTCAAAGGTAAAACGTACTCTTGTAAGTACCAGGAGAGCTTGTGGCAAAAATTGAGGCCTGAGCCCCAAGGTTATGCACTGGATACACACCACGGTGATTAGACCCAGGATCACCTATGGGGTGGTCGTGTGGTGGAACAAGGTAGAACAGCAGGTTGTTGCTAAGGAGCTTGGTAAGGTGCAGAGACTAGCCTGCTTAGCCATAACAGGCGGAATTAGCAGCACACCAACTGCTGGGATGGAAACCATGCTGGATGTGCCCCCATTACACCTTTGGGTCAAGGTGGAGGCAGCAGCTGGCGCATACAGACTCAAAACTGGCAACAACTGGAACTCTTTGCGATATCCAGACTCACACACTAAAATACTGAGTGAGGTAAATATAGGAAAGGTTGGGGAAATTCCAGCCCACTATATTATAAGCCCACACTGCTTCAACAAGCCTTTCAGTATAACAATTGGAAGTAGGGAGCAGCGGGAGAAAATAGTTCGACACCGTACGAGGGATATTTGTCTGGTTCACTAACGGGTCAAAATCAGACCGAGCCGTTGGGGCCGGGGTATATGGGGTGCAGGGCGTCCTCTCTCTAGGGAAACTGGCCTCAGTATTCCAGGCCGAAATCACTGCCATCAGGGCGTGTGTGGAGGAGAATTTGCGTAGGTGCTACAAAGCATCTATATCTATTCAGACAGCCAGGCAGCCCTGAGATCACTGACAGTTCCTGCAACAAGGTCTAAAATTGTTGTAGAATGTCACAGGGTTCTGGTGGAGCTAGGGGAAACCAATAGGGTAAAGCTATTGTGGGTCCCTGGCCACTCGGGGATCAGTGGCAACGAACATGCCGACATATTAGCCAGGATGGGGGCACAGACTCCATTTATTGGACCAGAACCTGTCCTGACAATCACGAAGGCAATGATCAAATTGGAGTTACGTAACTGGCTCATAAGACAGCACGTAGAATATTGGACCAAAGTCTATAAAAAAGATGGCAAGGTAATGATGCCAAAGCCATGTTTTAAAAGAAGCTCTGCAATCCTGGGCCTGAACATGAGACAGATTAGACTCATGGTTGGATTGCTGACAGGCTATGGTAATTTCAAAAAAACACCTACATACAATGGGAATAACGGAAAAGGACCATAAATGTAGGATCTGTGATGACAGTGATGAAACTGCATCACATCTAATCTTCGAATGCATTGCATTGGAGAGTAAAAGGCACAGAACATTTGGGACAACCAGGCCTGAAGAAATTATGTCTAATAAAGAACTGTTGAAGGGCATTGGTTGGCTTTACTAGATATACAGGGAGCGATACCGCACAATAAACTTAGTTTCAGTGCGGGCAGTGGCGGATGGACCAAGACTGTTTTGGCTTCCCTGAAAAAATCAAATCAAATCAATCAATGTATGTATGTTCCACATCTCCTCCTAAACTACTGGACCAGTTTCAACCAAACTTGGTACACATGTTCCTTAATATCAGGCTACTATCGCTGTCGGGGTAAGAATCACCTACGACACATACGTAAGGAGACATGACGCCGTAAACAATGAGATGCGCGAAAAATTGCTGCGTCAAACGACAATGCTGCACAGGTTATCCTAAACCACTGCACCGATTTCAACCAAACTTGGTACACATATTTCTTACTTGAGGTTACAACCGTTATAGGAGTGCAAACCATGTACGACACATCGTTCAGGAGATATAACGCCATGAACAATAGGAATCGCAAAAAACTACTACATAATGGGCTGAGACTTTATAAATAACTATACGAGAATGACAGTACTTGCGACTTGAAACAAACTTTAAACGTAATTTAAAATCTTTATTAAACTTTTTCTTGCTGACAACCGCATCAAAATAATAAAAGGAAAAATGTTTCTCGCTCACTACTTTTCTGCTGTTCATGGAGCTCTTGCAAAATTTTACAGTTGTACAATGTATCTATACTAACAATAAGTTTGCAAACGTAGCCCTGTCGCTGTTCGCTTCAATCTTCAATACTACTGGACAAATTTTGATGCGGTTTTCACAGGTAACATGAGCGAAGATTAGTTCAGGATCTACACATGATTTCATCAAAATAAAATCACGAACTGTTTTCGTAGACCGTCGTGTCCGTTTGTTCATCTACTAGAAACCACTTCTCCAAAACTACTTTACGAATTCGCATTGGGTAACTTCAGCGTACCTTGGGACAACGTATAGACTTAGTTTCATAAAAATCGGATCACAAAAAGGACATCACAATTTAACGTTTTTCACCGACAACCGTCAAGTCTATCTTTCTCTTTCATCTCCAAAACTAATAGACGAATTTTCAGACGTTTTCTGCAGGAAACGTGAGGGTGTCTTGCGGTTGCAAAAACGCTTTTTTTTTTTTTTTTTTTTTTTTTTTTTTTTTACAATATTAGCTCAGAAAAGTAAGATATAGATATCACAATTTAAACATTTTTCTCAAAGCAATTGCATGTATCTATTTGTAGAGAGTAATATCCAAAAGTACTAAATCAATATTCATGGGGGTATCTCAGATAAATACAGAATATTCTGGGGCAACATACAGGCTTCATTTCATCAAAATCAGATCAGGAAAGCAAAAGATATCGTAATTTGAAGTTTTAGGTGTATTTCATGCTTGCAAAGAACGGCGCAATGCAGTAAAGAACTAATAGATAGAGCTGCGGGTGTCGGTGTAAAGTTCGGGGCAGCGATCGGATTATTATCCTTTGAAAATACTACTTACTCTTTGACTTCTCAAATTTACCATATTTCTGAAAATCGTTTTCTTGGTTGCTGTGTTCTACGAAACATGATTCAACGCAATGATTATAAAACTGATACAATCCTCGTCGTGTTTAATCCACACATTTACATACCGATATCACAGTCTAACGTATATGTGCAACTGCTATGGAAGTTTAAGTCTCACGCTTCGAGCGACAATAGCGCATCTAACAGGAAGAGAGCCAACCGCAAGAATAATAATTGTTTTCAGTGCCCTTTTTACTTCATTAGGAAATACTTATTATATTTCAGTTTTCCATGCCTCAGCCCATTGTCCGGAGATATGAAAGATCATGAAATGTTTTAAATGGCGAATATAACTGATGTATGATGTAAGCTACATCATATTAATGAAGAATGCCTATTCCTAACACGTTTCGCAAACGTATTAAAAGAAAAAACTACTAACACATTTTATGCGGTTTTCACCGGAAATGTGAGCTGAGATTGGGGCAACATATAGGCATGATTTCATCAAAATCAGTTCACGGGAAATAAGATACATCGCAATCTTAAGTGTTTTCAGTAACTGTCTGTTTATCTATTAGAAATCCCTAATCTCCTAAACTACTTCACGGACTTGCATGTAGCAACTTCGTTTCATAAAATTGGGATCAAGGAAATTGTTTTAGATGTAGCTTATGCTTTAAGTATGGATTGCGTAGTACGGCAAACAAGCGATAGAGGCGCTGTAGTGCACCAAAGAACTAATAAACACCGCTGCTGCATAATAAGTATGGGGTAGTAAAACAAGGAAGCGTTTCACTTTTTGTATCAAAAACTTTATGAAGATACATCGTTTCCGGCAATGACTTTTACCTACATTTGTCATCTTGGCTAGGACAACTGAGTTTATTGACCGAGCTATCCAACAAGGATTCTATTTTTACTGACTGAGGTCCGGAACCCTAAAAAGCCATGATACCCACAGGACCTCCTTCAACAATCGTTGCGAAGCACGGGCATATAAGCTAGTGTGTTATAAAGCAGCTAAACCGGTAAAATCTTATTCAGAAGCAAGAACAGCAAATTAAAAAAAAATAATAATAATAAAACTAAAAGTAACAAAAGTTATCAGTTCATGGTACCCACTACTGGGAAATCATGGAACGTTGGGCCAAGGATAATTTCTCCGTTTGCACAACAAGATTTATTTAACAATTACAACAGCAGGCCCCTACGACTTGAAGCAGTAAATCAGATAAATTACAATAACCGAGCGGCCCAAGTAGCCTAAATTTACAACAGATGCGGCCAGCAAGGCTTGCAGTAAAACATGCCCAAAATAAATTAACGACTTACTGTCTTACTGACTGGGGCCTGCATTAAAATACATTAATCATAGTGAACATTGAACCATACATAGGAAATAAAACATGAAATCCAACCAGGTGGGAGCAGAGTTACCAATAATATATATGTATACTAGCTGAACCCCCGCTGCTTCGCATTCGTAGGCTGGTTGGTCTGCACCAGTTGTTTCTTTATAATCCTGATGAAGAATCCTTATCTTACGTTTCGTAGTTATAACTTGAAATTTGAGTTAACAGCATCATATTTTTGAAAATCAATTTTTGCATCTCGTATTTCACCCCCTTATTGGTCGAAATTCCAAAAATACCGAATCACGTGTCTTTTAAATTTGAAACCGGAGTCTAACTTCAAAATTGCCTAAATAGCAGCATATTTCCGAAAAACACCCCCTCTCCAATTTAAGCCCTTTGATGGTTGAATCCCGAAAATGCCGAAACACGTGTTTTAAAAACCATAACGAACAATACAAATGCCAATTTTTGTAGTTATAGCTTCAAAATTGACTTGACAACAATGTGTTTTCGAAAAGAATTTTTGATCCCCTCTTTTACCCCCTTAGTTACTGAATTTCCAAAAATGCCGAAACTCGTGTCTTTTTAATCCTGATCAAGAGTCCATATCCTAAGTTTCGTAGTTATAGCTTGAAATTTGAGTCAACAGCTACATATTTTTGAAAATCAACTTCTTGCGTCACCTATTTTACCCCCTCATTTGTCTAATTTCAAAAAAATGCCGAAACACGTGTCTTTTAAATTCGAACCCTGAATTAAAATACTAAATTTTGTAGTTCTAGCTTCAAAATTGCCTAAATAGCTACGTATTTTCAAAAAAACGTTTCAGCCCCTATTTCACCCCCTTACGGACGGAATATCGAAAAATCGCTTCTTAAATGACGCCTACAGAGTAAGATCAACACCCTCCACAAATTTCAAGTTTCTATCTTCAGTGGTTTGGGCTGCGCGATGATGAGTCAGTCAGTCAGTCGGGACACTTCCTTTTATATATAGAGATTTTACGGTCCCACGTACACTGACGCTCGCCGGCGCCTACCAACCCAGGTAAAAGAAGAATATGCAAATGGTTATTGATGTACCTGGCGGAACCTGCCCGAGAAAAAGAAATACGCACCTTAAGATTCTCGACTGCGCGTATCAGCCACGTCGGCCCTGGGCGCCGAGCACTGCACTTGTATTAGTAATGTTTGCTATCTTCAACATAAATTGATTTAACTTGAGCATTTTCATCTGGTTTCATGGCCGACTGGCGAGGGCAAAGAAGTACATCTACATCTACATCAACATCTACATAGATACTCTGCAAATCATATTAAAGTGCCTGGCAGAGGGTTCATTAACTACTTCCATAACTTTTCTCTACCGTTCCATTCTCTAATAGCGCGCGGGAAGAAAGAACGCCTAAATCGTTCCGTTTTCGATCTGATTTCTCTTATTTTATTGGGATGGTCATGTCTCCCCATGTAGGTGGGTGCTAGCAAAATATTTTCACATTCAGAACTAAAAGTCAGTGATTGAAACTTCGCAAACAGATCACGCCGCAATGAATAACGTCTTTCTTTTAATGATTTCCACCCCAATTCTTGCAACATTTCCGTGACGCTTTCCACCCCGTAACGTGATAAAACGAGCTGCACTTCTCTGGACCTTCTCAATGTCTTCCGTCAGTCCCACCTGGCGAGGGTCCCACGAGTGGCAACAGTACTCCAGTAGAAGACCCACAAGTGTGATGTAGGCAGTCTCTTTGGTGGAGCTGGTGCATCTTCGAAGCGTTCTGCCGATGAAACGTAACCTTTGGTTCGCCTTCCCCACAATATTTTCTATGTGTCCTCTCCAGTCAAAGTTGTTCGTAATTGTAACTCCTAGGTATTTGGTAGAATCTACGACCTTAAGGTTTGACTGATTTATCGCGTAATTAAAGTTCAGCGGATTTCTTTTAGTGGTCATGTGTATTACTTCACACTTTTCTTTATTTAGTGTCAGTTGCCAATTTTCGCACCATGCAGAAATTTTGTCTAAATCGCTTTGCAGTTGCTTTTGATCCTCAATTGACTTCAATAACCGATAAACGACAGCATCATCCGCGAACAGTCTAAGGGAGCTATTCAGATTGTCTCCTAAATCGTTTATAAACACGAGGAAGAGTAATGGACCTATAACGCTTCCCTGTGGAACGCCAGATATCACTTCTGTTTTACTCGATGACTTACCTTCAATTACAACGAACTGTGTCCTTTCTGATATGAAATCGTGAATCCAATCGCTCAATTAGGGAGATGTTCCATAAGCACGCAATTTCATAAGAAGCCGCTTGTGGAGTACAGTGTCAATAGCCTTCCTGAAATCCAGAAATATGGAATCGATTTGAGATCCCTTGTCGATGGCACTTAACACTTCATGTGAATAAAGGGCAAGCTGTTTTTCGCAAGAGCGATACTTTCTGAATTCGTGAGAAGCAGAGATGGCAAATTTGTGTTTTCTTATATTTTATTCCCTTTTCTTTTTATTCATGTCACACTCACATGTTTCCCATCACAGCGTGAGCGAAAGAGTGATTGAGCATTTTTGAACCAGTAGGGGTACTTTAGCATAATGGTGGCAGTAGTTTGTAAGTTTTTCGCTTTTTAGCAACAAGATCTTGTGTAGGCAGCTAGTGGTGCAAAGAGGTTAGTAAGCTCTGCTGCTGGTCGATGGTAGGCAGGTAGATTCGCGAGCGAGTAAAAGGAAGGTGCCCAGTCGGCTGCACCTGCCTCCGCCAATCAGGGCGCGTCTTCTTGGTTCGAATTGGCGGACGGTTGACGTAGAGGGAAGCCATCTTTTTAGGGAGTTGGAAGGAGACCATCGAGATTTCCGGACGCTGGTGCTGTTTGCTGCGCAAAATTCTCCAGAATGTGGGAAGAAACGCGGCACAAGAGATAATTAAAGTCATAAGTGGGGAAGTGGAATTTGATTGATTAAAATGTCTTTACGTAAATTTAGGACTGAGTTTTCGTATTTCTGAGTGAATTTTATTTGTATTTCATTGTGTTGAGATGGTGGCCCCATTTTCTTCATACTTGTTTGGTGGTTATGCACCTACAAGTGCTAACGATTGTTCTTTCAAGTGTGCGGCAATTACAAGTAACCGTTCAGATGTTAAAGGTGACAAAATCGGGCCATATTTTTAAGTAATCGTAAACTTTCTTCTGTATATTGCGTCCACAAGCCCACTTACTGTTCGACCAGCAGGATTAGTTTGAGCAGTAAATGTTTAGAGCTTTGCGCTAATCATGCAGTGAGTGATTTGCATGTTTTATGTCCGTTTGTGTGCAGATTTCCTACCCCCCTCCTCACCCACCATGTGTGCCATTGAATAGTGTACAGAGTAGTTAAAAGCAGTAGGAGGCCAGTTGAGCAATATTTATAGCAAATTATCTCAAAAGAAAAATGTCAAATTGCTTTTTGGAAGTAATATTTGGGTCACAATGTTTTAATATAGAAGAATTAAACTGTTTCTTTACCATTCAAAATCGACTTTCTAATTTCAATGCTTACTAGTTCCTGTAACGATTAGGTAAAATAAACCCTTTATGATTAAATTTTGTGTCAGAATAACTGATTTACCCCTCAGCTTCTCCTTCTATGCTCCCCTTTTTGGACGGGAAACGAAGGGATCTCACAATCATTATGAGGATTGAAACTGGTATTTGTTCGAACTTACCCTGGGGGTATAAAACTAGACGTATCCTTTCTTGGAGTGGATGTGTACTGGTTCCGTTAATTCAAAACTAAAAAAGTGCGTTATCTGTTGCGCGCCATTTTCATTTGTCAAGTTTATAACTTTAATCAAGCCGGTATGTTCATGTGAACATAGACCGAAATAAGTGTGAACCAGTATAGATACATGCTCAGGATAAAGCCTACGCGAAATTACCAAGCCCATTTCATACTGTGTATGGAATCCCTGGCTGTCAGTTGAACAGAGCTTGGGTAGGCCCACCCAGTGGTAAAAAAAAGGGTTAAGCTGAAAAGTAGAACGAAAAAAAAAAAAAATATAAGAGGGTACGTCACATCTGGATCCTTGCAGGGTCGCCAGATGTGACGTAGGACAGTAGGAAAGTTACAGAACAAATAGGCAGAATTGTGATAAAACCAGTATTCATAAAGATATGACGAATTTGAGGTAGCCCTGTTGCATGTTAATATTATTTCACAAGTAAGACTATTTTGCCACGAAACCACCTTGCTGTAGGTCAAGGAATTACTAACAATAGTCAAGAAATAAGCACTTTTTATACAGATACATTTGCAGTCCCGAGAGAGAACGGAGATTGGTTGAATCAGAGATAATGTTGCTAGCCATGAAGTCGTAATACTAAAATCATAGCAGGTACCAAACGGCCAAGCTTACCTCACTATAAGCTGAATGGTAAGTGTACCGGATGCTTCCACTCGGCCATCATTGTAACAGACGCGGACGGTCCTCAAAGTCACACTTTCCTGATACGGCGGTAACTTCCGCCCTAGACTGTCCGCGAGGTGGATACTTGGAAGCTCTGCAACCGAATGGCGGTGCGTGGCTGTTCGCCGGGCACGGCACCGCAGTGTGCTTCCGCTGTTCTAAAGTAGTCCCTGTAGCCAACCTTACAGGTAGGGGAGAGGAACCGTTGGGGCAGCTTAGCCCTTGCGGGCGGCACTGTGTCTCGGACACTCAGGTTGGGACACCTGTTTGGAGCGCGGGACAAAGCTGGTATGCCTCCGCCACGGCGTCGCTTCCCGTGGCTTTTAAATTTAACGACTACAGGAAATTCTCCATTTTGAGCAATTTCTAGATTAAAGAAACGGATGATGTAGAAATTACTCTGTCCCTTCCATTCGATTGTCCTCTAAGTAAGAAATCATTCTGTGATGCTCCTTGGTTGGTGAAAATTAATAAACCGTTCTAAATTAATTGTTTTAATTTTGTTACGTTTTAATTAAGGTTCCGTCCGGTCTGTTATTGGTATCTGGGAGTTTGTAATTTTACTGGCAACTCGAATCCGTGGTCGGAATAAAACATTTAATTTTATTTTGCTCTGATTTCTTCTTTTTGGCAGAGCCATTGCGGCCGTGCATTGTGTACCCTCAAAAAGTCTATGCGTTACAGACAGAAAGACTTCGAACCATTTTACTTCAATCAGCCGATGTCCATTATTATCTCAACTGATCTCGCAATTGTTTTGACCAGTTTATATCACTCAAATGGTATCTAAATCTATTCGTCACGCGTCATACAGTTGTTTGAGTAGTTTATAAAGCTTCTCTATGAAAATACACGGACATCTGTCAAATATCATGTTAAATATGTCATTACTATCGACAGTTGATTAAAAAGTTGCAGTTTTTCCGAATTGTCTGACTTTAATATACTGCGGAATATTTCAAAAAGTACTTTTCAGCTTAGAGAAAATTATTGTGATTACTAACACAATTGTAAATGTTTCATTCTGTATAAAACCACTTCAAGCTACACAGAAAAGTGTCAAATTCCACTTTGGGACGATCTGACTACCATCTGTGATGCAGCAAACCAGTATTCATCTTCAAAATACAGGTGATGTGGTTATTTATCAATATGCACTGGTCAACCCATCTTACATCAAGTGTACATGGCGAGCCTGTTTGGGGATTCTTCAGAAAAAAATGTTCAAATGTTTGTTAAGCTTATGGGACTTAACTACGGGGTCATCAGTCCCTAAACTTACAAACTACTTATGAACTACTTACGAACTGTTGTTGTTATTGTTATGGTCTTCAGTCCGGAGACTGGTTTGATGCAGCTCTCCACCCTACCCTATCTTGAGCAAGCCTTTTCATCTCCTCATAAGAACGGCAACCCATATCCACTTGAATCTGCTTACTATACGAGTCTCTTGGTCTCCCTCTGCGATTTTTACCCCATACACTTCCCTCCAATGCTAAATTTACGATTCCCCGATGTCTAAGAATGTGTCCTACCAAGCGATCCCTTCTTTTAGTCAGGGTATGCCAAAAATTCCTTTTCTCACCAATTCTGTTCAGTACCTCTTCATTAGTTATGCGATCTACCCACCTAATCTTCAGCATTCTTCTGTAGCACCACATTTCGAAGGCCTCTATTCTCTTCCTGTCCGCACTGCTTATCGTCCATGTTGAGTTTTGTTACTTGGGTAGTAAAATAACATGCGATGGTCGCAGTACAGAGGATATAAAATGCAGAATGGCAATGGGAAGAAAAGCATTTTTGAAAAAGAGAAATTTGCTAACATCGAATATTAATTTAAGGGTAAGGAAGTCTTTTCTGAAGGCATTTGTGTGGAGTGTTGCCTTGTACTTACGAACTAGGACGGCACAAATATCCATGCCCGAGGGGGGATTCGAACCCCCGACCGTATTTCTTCAGAACTTTCGCGGCGAAATTTATACTTAAGTTCTTGCATGGTTCAAAATAAGTTTCTGGAATGATCTCGAAGTAGCTCGAAGAGTAAAGTGCTATTGCCACCGACAGGTGATGCAGACCTTTTTCGATAGGTGAGAAGTATCAGGCCAATTGTTAGTGGACCGTGATATCGCCATGCCGCCTGTATGCTCGCCGCACGTCAGTCAGCCTGTCTGTTGGAAATGCCACGCCTACAGCTGATGTGAATGGTTTGTGGGCAGGGGGAATACAGATTTGATTGATGTGTTTTCTTTTGTTAGGAGAGGTATGAGACCAAGTGTTAGTTGCCTGTGCTACCATGATATGAGGACAGTTTACATATTACTCAGCAGTCTGGCCCTAGTGTTAAGTGTGAGCCCAGCTGGTTACTGTCCTGTTGGAGATGTCACACCTATAGCTGGTGTCTGTTCTTAGGAGGAACATCAGTCGAAGTGTTAGTGGACCACGATATCAAGATATGAACATTTCCCATGCCTGCACGCCACCCAGGGCCTTTTCCCAGTGCTATGGGTCAGCCCAAATGAATGTTGTCCTTGGACCACTTACCATGATACGACCATTCCCCTGTCTGCACCCTACATGTCAGTCTGCCTGTCTGTTGTCCTGTTGGATGTGCTGTACTTACAGTTGATGTGTAAGGTCTGTGGGCAGGTAGAAATGATGTAAATGACTTACTTATTTCCTGTATCTCCTAAGTGGAGCATAAGGCATCAACGAACTTCCGCCACCGGACTCTGTTCTGCGCCAGTGTCTTGATTTCAGTCCAGGCCTTCCCTCCTTTCTCGGTCTCTTCTGCTACTACACTCCTCCTCCATGTATTCCTTGGTCTGTCTCTTCTCCTGCTGCCTTGTGGATTCTATTCTAAGGCTAGTCTTACCACGTTATCTTTGCCACGCTTTAATATATGCCCAATCCACTTCCATTTCGTATGGCGTATCTCAGTATCAATGGGTGTTTGATGAGTTCTTCTCCATAGTTCTTCGTTGGAGATTACTTGTGGCCACCATATCCTCAAGATATTCCTCAAATATATGAAGTCTGCTAATCAGCTGTTTGTTGGTTTTCCATGATTCACACCCATAGAACAGTACTGACCTGACATTTGTATTGAATATGCGTAGTTTTGTATAGCTGTTAAGTTCCCTTAATTTTCAGATTGGTCCCAGCATTGCAAATTCCCCTTTAACCTTATTTAATCTGTTTCCTATATCTTCGATATTTCCCCCTTCAGAAGTGACTAAACTTCCCAGGTAGCCAAACAGCTTGACTTGCTCTATTTCTTGGTTGTCTAAGAAAAATAGTGCTTTATTTCGGTTATTACAGCGCATCTCCTTAGTTTTCTTTCCATTTTATCTTTAGCCCCACCTCCGATGCTTTGTTTTTTAAATCATTAAATATCAAAGAATAAATCATTGTCGAATGACATGTTTTGTCTCAATATATATCAGAGACTTTAAACTGAAGGAGAGGCACTGAATTAAAATCTGTGCAGTGATGCTAATCTGCTATTGGAGAGCCTTAGTAACATTGATACGTATTGCATAGGAGACTATGAGGCACAATTATTGAAGCCTTTTTTGTGGAGGGAGACGTGCCATAACCCTTTCCTGCCCAAGCTATCAAATAGTCGAGGACGTAACTTCGTATCTGGTTATTTTGCTACCAAAGTAAATAAAAGCATATTAGTGTATTCACACATTTTTGTTTTCCTGATTTTACGTAAAAATATTAATTTAAAAAAATTGCAAAATGGAACTTCAAAATCCAAGAGGATATAATGCAATTGGGAGACACTGTGCAATGCTTATCTCTGTTAACATAGGGGATTACCAGCAACAAACAGAGAGCAACATTTTTATATGGAAATTCCATTTTAGATGTTCATTCGAACGGGGGAACATAAGCCAACTGTAACTATCCATGAACCGAATCCATATTTCGAAATATGTAAACAAAACAAAAGTACAACAATTTATTAGTGACACTAGCAATATAAATAAAAACAGCTCTATTCCTTGAATAATATCATTTTCTACTAGCTAAAACAATACAAAACCAAATTACCAACGCGAGAACACATATCAGCGTCTTTCTGTGACAGCAAAACTCGCCTGAAGGAGTCGTACACAAATGCATAAAACAATCCGTTGTTTTCTGCTCTTTGGGAGCAGAGATACTGAGCAATCTCGGCCAGCGAGCGTTTCATATGACACATCAGAGCAACATTAAAATCCCGCGAGCAACACGAGTCAGATATCATTTTCGACTTTGTTTTATGACGCTGGAAATGGGCCGGGACTTTAAGTCCCGTCGGGCAGGAAATGGTTAAGATAGCCGTGTAGTCGCTGTATTCATTAAGTCACGGTGGCTTAGTGGCATAGCGCCTGCCTAGTTATCAGGAGTTCCCGGGTTCGAATCCTGGCCATGGAACAAATTTTAATTCAGTTCCTCTCCTTCAGTTTAATTTTTCTTGATGTGTTTTCTTTTGTTAGGTGACTTACCAAACCAACTGTTAGTGGACCGTGCTACCATGATACGACCATTTTCCTAGTCTGTACGCCATGCAGCAGTATGACGCCACTCCTATGGGTGAGCCCAGTTGTATATTATCCTGTTCGAGGTGCCACACCTAAAACTGGTGTGTGTGACTCTGGGCGCAGGTGTTCTTATGTTAGGAGAGACATCAGTTGAAGTCAAAATATCCACGGGTGTACTGCCGACCTATAGTGTCCAACGGGCACAATATTTCAGCGATCATACATCAGGTGAACTGACGGACTGAGCTCCTGGAAACGCGCCGGCACGGAGATCCGCGCGCTACGGGCTTCCTCCTCGAAATTCTCCAAGTACAAATTTGCGACCACATGGGGGAGTGGGCTACCCATGGCGACTCCCTCCGTTTGTTCGTAGTAATCGCCATTGAAAATAGAGTATGAAATTGTTGTCTTACCGGCTGACAAAGGTAATGCTGCGGTTGTTGTCTCCCATAAGGACTACTCTGAAAAGATGCAGAGCCTGCTAAATGACAATTCCTACCGGAAGATCAGCGTTGACCCCACAAAGAAGGTGGAGAACAAGACGATCGCGCTTCTCAAGGATGCGGATTTACCGGAGGGTGTCGCCAAGAAACTGCTACCTCAAGGTCCGGTACGGCCAAGACTTTATGGACGCCCTAAGGTTCACAAAGATGGGGTGCCGTTACGTCCCATTGTCAGTAACATCAGAGCACCTACATATTTGTTGACCAAATACTTGACGGGAATATTAAGTCCTTATGTGGGTAAATGCCCTCGTCACATTCCGTGGATTTTGTTAAACGCCTTAACAGCTTCAGGCTGGATGTCAGATATCATGCTGAGTTTTGACGTCGTTTCGTTGTTTACGAGGGTGCCCCTGCGAGAGGCACTAGATTTTGACTGGTCAGAAGTTTGACGAGAAGATCACCGAACTTTTTAGGCATGTCTTGACCTCCACGTACTTTCTTTTCAGTGGCGAATACTTCGAACAAACGGAGGGAGTCGCCATGGGTAGCACACTCTCCCCTGTGGTCGCAAATTTCGAGGAGGAATGCTTTTTCTGTTACGTGGACGACACTTTCGTCATCTAGCCACATGGTATGGATAAATTCCTTGACTTCCTTACACATCTGAACTCCATACACGCCAACATCAAATTCACTATGGAGACTGAAACAGAGGGTTTATTGACGTCTTGGTCAAGAGAAGAGCTGATGGCACCCTGGCTCATGGTGTGTATCGGAAGACAACGCACACTGTATTTACACACAGACAGCTGTCACCACCCATCACAGAGGAATGGGGTACTTAAAACTCTAGTACATAGGACGCGCACTATCTCCGACGCAGAGAGTCTACCCCAGGAATTGGAACACCTGAGAACTGTATTCCGAAAAAATGGGTACTCAGAGTGACAGATTCAGCAGGCTCTCCGCCAAACCACTACATCACAACCTGTGGAAACGGATGAAAACACGAGGGAGGGTGTAGGCATTGCGGTCATTCCATATACCGGCGCACTCTCGGGGAAGGTCGCCCGCATTTTGAAGAAACACCAATTTGGAACTGTCTTTTGTCCGCCGAATAAAATTCGTGCACTGGTGGGGAGCGCCAAAGATGATCTCCGTTTGAGGAAGGCCGGCATGTACCAGATTCCGTGTCAGTGTCGCAAGTCATATATTGGACAGACGATGCGTACCGTTGAGGATCGATGCGTTGAACACCAGAGGCACACACGATTGATCTATCCGAGCAAGTCGGCGGTCGCTGAACATTGTTTGTCGGAGAATCACGTGATGGAGTATGAACGCACTAGGATTAAGGTACAGCCGTCGAGATACTGGGACTGCGTCGTTAGAGAGGCCATTGAAATTCGCACAAGTGACGACCTCATAGACCGTGACTGTGGCTATAATCTTAGCAAAGCTTGGGAACCAGCGATTGGGTTAATTAAAAGTAAATCTAGCAAACGTAACGTAGCGACGACCACGGCGGACAGAGCCTTCACATCGACGTCATCTCAGACGCCGTCGCAGTCGGTTCCACTGCGCGACCGCGGCGCGGGGCGCGGACCGCGGAGAGGTCGCTCCGCGGACGGAGGGTATTCAAATCGCCCGCTACCGGGCTAGAACCCAGTTCCCTTCGAGCCGCCGTAGCGTGCGGATCTCCGCGCCGGCGCGTTTCCAGGAGCTCAGTCCTTCAGTTCACTTGATGATGGCGACATGTATAATCGCCGAAATATTGTGCCTGTTGGACACTACAGACCGGCAGTACACCCGTGGATATTTTGATTATCAAATACGCCGGGAGAAACTCAAGAATCACTTCAGTTGAAGTGTTTGTCTATTTGCTACCACGATTTGACCACTTCCCCTGTCTGAAAGCCACACAGCATCCTTTCCGCAGTGCTATGAGACAGGCCACTAGGCTGCTGTCCTGTTGGAGGTACAGTTGCTACAGCTGTTGTGGTGACTGTGGCCAGGTGTGTTAAGAGAGGTATCAGACCAACTTTTAGTGGACCACGATACCAACATTCCCCCTTTCTGCAAGCCAAGCAACAGCCTGGCCCCAGTGGTGTGAGCGTGTCAAGTTGGCTGTTGGGCACATCGGAGATGCGGCCACTGCAGGTATTGTGCCTGGTCGGTTTCCAGGTGGCGCTGCTGTACACGGGCCGACTGCTGGCCGGTTTCGCGATGGGCGCGGCCTGCGTGGTCTCGCCGCTGTACAACGAGGAGATCTCGGAGGTGGCCATCCGCGGCGCCCTCGGCGTCTACCAGAACCTCATGGTCACCGCTGGCGTCCTGCTTGCCTACGTCTCGGGCGCCCTGCTCCCCTACAAGGGCACCATATTCATGGGGTGAGTCCACTCGACAGCAACGTTATTGTTCATCTACATCTACATCTACATACATACTCCGCAATTCCCCGTAAGGTGCGTGGCGGAGGGTACACTGTAACACTACTAGGCATTTCCTTTCCTATTCCACTCCCAAATTGAACGAGGAAAAAAAGAATGCCTATATGCCTCCGTACGAGCCCTAAGTTCTCTTATTTTGTCTTTGTGATCTTTACGCGAAATGTAAGTAGGCGGCAGCAAGATCGTACTACACTCAGCTTCAAATTCCGGCCCTCTAAATTTACTTAACAGAAATTCACGAAAAGAACGTCGTCTTTCTTCCAGCGATCCCCAATTGAGTTGCCGAAGCATTTCCGTGACACTCGCGCATTGGTCGAACCTACCGGTAACAAATCTAGCTGCTCGCCTCTGAACCGTCTCTATGTCTTCCTTCAAACCGATCTGCTGTGGGTCCCAAATACTTGAGCAATACTCAAGACGTGGTCGTACAAGCGTTTTATACGCGGTCTCCTTTACAGGTGAAGCACATCTTCCCAAAATTCTCCCAATAAACCGAAGTCTGCTGTCCGCCTTACTCACAACTGTCCTTACATGCTCGTTCCATTTCATATCGCTCTGCAATGTTACGCCTAGATATTTGAACGACGCGACCGCATCAAGAAGCTCACTACTGATGCTGTATTCGAACATTATAGGATTGATTTTTCTACTCATGCGCATCACCTTACATTTTTCTACATTGAGAGCTAGCTGCCATTCTTCGCACCAACTAGAAATTTTGTCTAAGTCATCCTGTATGCTATTACAGTCAGTTACAGACGACACCCTCCCATACACCACAGCATCATCAGCAAACAGCCGCAAATTACAACTTACTCTGTCCATCAGATCATTTATATAGATAGAAAATAATAGCGGTCCTATCACACTCCCCTGGGGCACGCCTGACGATACACTCGTCTCTGATGAACACTCGCCGTCGAGAACAACATACTGCGTTCTATTACTTAGGAAGTCTTCCAGCCAGTCACAAATCTCTGAATCTATTCCATAAGCTCGTATCTTCGTTAGCAGTCTGCAGTGTGGCACCGTGTCGAACGCCTTTTTGAAGTCGAGAAAAACACAATCCGCCTGTTGCCCTTCGTCCATGACTCGCAAGATGTCATGTGAGAAAAGGGCAAGCTGAGTTTCACATGAACGATGTTTCCTAAACCCGTGCTGATTCATGGAAAGAAGCTTTTCCGTTTCAAGGAAATTTACTATGTTCGAACTGAGAATATGCTCCAAAATTCTACATGAAACCGATGTCAACGATATTGGCCTGTAATTGTATGGGTCAGTTCTCTTTCCTTTCTTATACACGGGAGTCACCTGCGCTTTTTTCCAATCACTAGGAACTTTGCGCTGAATTAAAGACTCGCTATAAATGCAAGCTAAGTAGGGGGCCAATGCCGCAGAATAGTCTTTGTAAAACCGAACTGGTATTCCATCCGGACCAGCAGACTTTTTCGTATTTAGCTCTCTCAGCTGCTTCTCTACACCGGAAATACCTATTGCTATGTCCCCCATTTCGGAATTAGTACGTTGATCAAATGATGGTATATTTGTGCGGTCCTCCTGCGTGAAAGATTTCTTAAAGGTTAAATTTAGAACTTCAGCTTTCCGTTTTGCTTTCCCAGAATGAAACTTTCACTGCCGCGGTGGAGTAGCCGAGCAGTCTAAAGCGCCTCGCTGCGAGGCGCGCGGTTGCTCGCCGTGGAGGTTCGAGTCCTCCCTGGGGAATGGGTGTGTGTGTTTGTCCTTAGGTTAGTTTACCTAGGTTTAAGTAGTTTGTAAGTTACGGGCTGATGACCACGCAGTTCGGTCCGATAGATTTTTTCAGGAAAAAAAAAAAAAAAAAAAGAGAACCTTTCACTTAGCGGAGTGTGCACTGATATGAAACTTCCTGGCAGGTTAAAACTGTGTGCCGGAACCGGGACTCGAACCTAGGACCTTAGCCTTTCGTGAGGAAGCACTCTACTGACTGAGCTATCGCGACGCGACTCCCGATCTTACCTCATAACTTTACTTCTGCCAGTACCTCGCCTACTACTCAGGCGAGGTACTGGCAGTATTGAAGTTGTGAGGCGGCATCATGAGTCGTGTCGGGATAGCTCAGTTGGTAGAGTGCTTGCGCCAGAAAGGCAAAGGTCCCAGGTTCGAGTCCCGGTTCCGGCACACAATTTTAATCTGCCAGGAAGTTTCATATCAGCGCACACTCCGCTGCAGAGTGAAAGTTTCTTTCTGCAAATATCCCTTAGGCTGTGGCTAAGCCATGTCTCCACCATAACCTTTCTTCCAGGAGTGCTAGTCTTGCATGTTTCGCAGGAGAACTTCTTCTTTGCAAAGTAGGACGCGAGGTACTGGCGGAAGTGAAGTTGTGGGGCGGCATCTTGAGACGTGTCGAGATACCTCAGTGGTAGAGCACTTGCCCGCGAAAGGCAAAGGTCCCAGGTTCGACTCCAGGTTTCGGCACACAATTTTAACCTGCCAGGAAGTTTCAACCTCAGTGGTAGAGCACTTGCCCGCGAAAGGCAAAGGTCCCAGGTTCGACTCCAGGTTTCGGAACACAATTTTAACCTGCCAGGAAGTTGCAACGTTATTGTTATTTACCGTGGATCCATTGTGTCTCTCCCTAGTTTTACTGGTAGTACTTATCGAAACAAGAAAAATAATTATCGTTTCGAAAACTAATGCTTTTTGAGATAACCCCGAGTTTCTGTGTGTTCCATTCATTACAGTGCATTCCTCTGCCATTCAGTGTAAGAAATGGTGCAGTCTTTTAAGTACTCACAGTTGTTTTTGTAGTACTTATTGGCACACATTGAAGACGGGAGTCTTTGCACATTGTTTACTGGACACGGGTTGACCACTTCCTTCCCATAACCAAAGTCTAGAGGTTTGAGGTCTGGAGAACGAGCCGGCCGAGGTTTGAGGCCTTCTCGACCCATCCATTACTGACATGTCTGCGTCACATGTCCGTGTACACTGTGACGAGAAGTGTGGTGGTTCACCATCATGCATGAACCACATCTGTAATGCAGCTGACATGCCACATCTTGCAGCGTGGTAGACAATGCGTTAATGAGAAAGTCCTGGTAAGTGCTACACTAAACGTTTGCTGCAGCACACATGGCCCTGTTAAAGCTATCGCGAAGTACGCCTGTTCGTACATTGGTGCTGATGTCCTCTATCCTGTATTTCTAGGGGATTTACATCTGGCCAAACATTTTTCTTGTTTCGAGTACTAGATTGTAAACTATACTGCAATACTTTCCATAATTTATAGTGACTAGGTTGTCTACCGTTACGTCGAGGAAACAGAGAGCATTAGGCTACAAAGGACTGATAAAATATGTAATGGAGCTTCTGTCTAAGTTGGAGAACATGCAGCAAGACTTAAATTATTATATCAAGGTAAAGGAATAAAAAGGTAAAGCAGTCAACAAATCGAAGATTGGTTTGAACACCACAGTGCTTTACTATGCATGGTCCTGTTTGCAGGTTGTATGCCGTTGCCTTCCTCCGACCTTCGAATTGACTTACCCAGCCAGTTATAGGGGACCTACAGTTTAACGTGGGTTCCGAACCACGGTGCTACTCGATATTTTTCACAATAGCAACACTGCCAAAGGTAAAAGAAGTGGGAAGTGACAGATAAAAATCCTAGGACCTGGCGGGGATCTAACCCGCGACCTGTGCTATCGAGCAGGAAACGAAGTAATTTGAAAATTTCACTAATAAATTATTGTCTCATGTGTAAAGTAGTAGAGAACAGTTAGAAAATGATGTTACTTACGATGAAGGAAAATTATCCTGCCCAATGATGACATATGGAGACAATTTCCCTCCAGAAACTTAAAAAAAAGGTAAATTTCTAACAGATGTACATCATTCCAATCATAATGTATATAAATATGTAGAGAAATATTTTGTTCATAAATATCTTAAACTAATCAACATAATTATAAATTCCCTCTTGTTGTTATTGTTACTGTCTATTATTAATAATACTGCCTGGGGATGTCTTTGGTATCTGTTGTTCCTGGTCCGCACTCATATGAATGAATAATCGAAACAAACTCAGCTCTATTATTTATTCGCTCATTTAACCATGTATTAGGAACTCAGTAGTCATTAGACATAGAACAGAATGGGACCCTCCGCTTAATTCACGGACTTCGTACATGGTAATATTATTGGGTGTCGCTTGTGTAAAAAGCTGGTAAGCGAGATTTCCACACTCCTGAGCATACCTAGGTTCACTCTTTGTGATGTGCTAGTGAAGTGGATATTTGGAGGGGAACGTACAGCACGAAAGCGAACAGGCCGACCTCGTCCGTTGAATGACAGAGACTGTCGACAGTTGAAAAGAGCTGTACTGTATAATAGGCAGGCATCTTTCCAGAATAGCACATTTAATTCGAAACTGCATAATGATCCACTCCAAGCACTATGACAGGTGGGAGGTGAGGAAAATTGGATTTCGTGGTCGAGACGCGGCCCTTAACCCTTTGTTTCCTGATATTTAAAAAAATTATATTTTCTTTGTGGAATTTATGCTGTTGTGGCCTCAAAAGGCACTATGATTTTTTTTTAAATCTTTATTTTAATATTTTCAATTTTTTTCACTGCCGGTACTCATAAGTAGTCAGGCTCCATGGACAGAATCACAACGTGCACAAAAAAATGCTCCAATTTGTAAAACTTCTATGTTACTCTACATAAAAATTAAACATATTTACGTTAGAAAGTTAATTAACAACAACAAAAAATATCATAATGTTTATTTCTTTAAATTTCACTGTAAATTTTGCCTCTAGAGCAACGTTTTGACAGTATATGATTTTTACATAGATATCACATATTTAGTGATATCTCATGAAATTGTGAGAAATAGTTCTTTTGTCATTGCACCACAAATACACTTTACATGCACTACACTGAGAATGTGGTCCCGACTGAATTTTATTTTTTGCACACATTTCACATCTTCCTCTTTTACGACTAAACACTACAAAATGTTTTCCTCGGTTGCAGAGACGTGTATCTTTAGGAACAGAAAAATTACATTTCCTTCACTTTGGGGGAGTTATTTCATCTTTATTAGAGTTTCTCTTTTTGAGATTTGGCACTTGCTGCTCATTCATTAGCCCTAGTGCCACATCACGCCATTGGCAGTGCCCCATTGTAAATCACTGAGTGCCACCATTTCTTTGCTCGCCTGTCAAGACCATAAGTTCATCGTAATCTGCCTGCATGATCCACCCCACCCATGTTTTTATTGTAATCGCATACTGTAACTGGACATGCTCAAGTCATTTTTCAGTATCTCTGAAATATCAGCAGGAATGTCCTCATAAAAAATTGCTTCAATCCCTGCATCAGTCAGAGGTCAAAAATAGTCACCAGTGTTCAGATTTTCGTCCATCTGTGTGATAAAAAGTGGACACAACAACTAGATAGATATAACGCACTGTAGTTCCAGTAAAGTGTTCGCACAACCTGACGGTCCTAATAAGACTATAATATCTACTTTATCTCACTTGCTTGTAATGTAATGCTTCAAATTATTATCAAAAATAGAGATGGTATGTAATAACATTGGAAAAACCAACGGAAGTTTCAATAAATTGCGCGCAAAGCCAGGTAACAGCGTGGAAATAAACGAACACTGTCTTCTGTTTTCACTGCAGCGAGCGAAAAACAATTACAAGCTCTGGCTGCCAGAGAGGTCTACGTATCGTCTAATAATATCTGTGAAACCGTAGAGCAGAGTTACTACTCGTCCATACAGGCTCTCAGATAATGAACCTGAACCACAGAATTAGGAGTATACAGAACGGAAACTCCCGCTGCAGTCTGTTGTCCATAATTTAGTGCGCATGCGCGGAATCGGCCATCTTGAAAAGCAGTAAACGTGTGATCACTCCCTACTCTGTGGCGTGGTAATGCGCCGTCTTTGTTTGTTAATTGTGTATTTTACAGCCTGAATCGCATAAAAGTAAACAAGTATTTGGTACAGTGCAGTGCAGTGAAAAGAGAGATCTGTGTGTCAGTAGTTGGAGCTGTTCCGTTTTTATTATGAGCAGCAATAAAAGAAAAGGCGGCCGATGGGGTTCATCACCTAATTGCCGCAATAATTCAAATACAAATAAGGATGTAAGTTCCTTCACCTTCCCAAAACATGCTGAGCAGTAAGTGAACGTCACTATATATGTGTAGTGAAAGTTAAATGTTATCAGTTTCGAATGAGAGCAATGTGTGCATAATTATTAAAAGTAGCCTTGCTTCTTCTCTTGACGATAACTCTCGCTGTTGCTGCAGCAGTTCAACAGCATCGAAATGTTGAAGTACATTTTTATTTCATAAGTTTAACGTTGCAGGGAATAATATAAAATGAATGACAAAGAATGGTGCGTTAGTAGGCAGGTAACATCCTACTTACGACATTGGAGGCGTGGCGTGCTAATGTTGGCAACGAATGCTCTTCTGACACTCAAACAAATAGATTAAGGGGAACAATTATTTTATGCTGTTCCTGCTCTGTGGTTGACAGATTCCTCTATATGCCCTTCTCCGATCAGTAAATTAATGATACTCCTAAAGCAAATACAACTTTTATATTTGCCCAGACGTCATTAGTTCTGTGCAATCACGTTGTACTGCTAAATCTGACTCAATATTTTCTGCGAATTTATTCGTGTCAAATAAAACCTGGCAGTTGTAAAGTCACTTTCTTGTTTATAACTAATTTCCCAAACATAACTCCGCGTTATTTGGAATTTTTCTAGAGATAAGCACCAAATAAAACGATCATCGATTCCACCGTACATTTTCATAGTTGTATTAAAATTTAGGCCTATTTTTTTCGTTGGATTACAATTAGGTGTAAGAAGAGGGCGCAAAATAGATGAGAGCTTAATGAAAAGCCGTTTCCTTTCGTAAAAGTCGGAGAGATTAGCTGCAGTTCGTAAAAAGTCCATTTCCAGCCAATGTACTAAGTGGGTATAGTTCCGCATTTACTGCTTTTCAATATGGCGTCGAGCGCAACGCTTGGTAACATACAGATCAAAGGCGCCGCCCCAAGCTTTCCCTTCTGTATGCTCCTTATTCTGTGCCTGAACTAGAAAAAAAAAATAATGAGAGTCAAAACTTACTGGTACTTTTAAGTACCGTCAGGCAACAAAGGGTTAAACCACACATCAGGCAGGTCAATGCCAAAAGTCGCCTCACTTGGTGTAAGGAGCGTAAACATTGGACGACTGAACAGTGGAAAAACTTTTTGTGGAGTGACGAAATATATTACACAATGTGGCGATCCGATGGCAGGGTGTGGGTATGGTGAATGGCCGGTGAACGTCACCTGCCAGCGTGTGTAGTGCCGACAGAAAAATTAGAAGGTTGTGCTGTTTCTCATGCTAAATAGAAGACCAATCTATTACGCAAAATAATAAGTAGGAGTACCAACCTACCATTCTAACAGATAATCCAACTAAAATTCAGAGCCCATCTATTCTATACAGATTACAATACTAAATGCAGTCGATACCTTTCCTCAGTGCAGCATGATGTGAATAATGGGCTGTTATTTCTCAAGAAATCTCCCAGCACCTGATTGAACGTATGCCTGCGAGAATGGAAACTGTTAAAAGGCTAACGGTGGGTCATCACCATTTTGAATTCCAATTATACCGATGTACAAGTCGGTGCTATCATGCATGAAACTAGTTATCACGACCCAAGGTCGACCCTGTGCCTACATGCTGGACCAAACTGATCTAAGATCTAATGATTTCTTCAGAACGTAATAATGACCTGTAAATATGTACTTTATAGCCACTCAGATATTGTGTTCCTACTAAATATAGTTGTACCTGTGGTGTACCGCCGATTTAGCACTCTATTGGCTCCTGTAATGTTCCCTTTTTTATTTATTTATTTATTTTTATTTTTTTTTTATTTTATCGCTGGTGTTGTCACAAGATCAAAGTTGAAAACCGGAATTGAAATTTAACTAACCGTAAGATCAGCAATGAATATTAATTTTTGAAATGGTTAATACACTGAAAGGACTACAAAAGATTCCGCCGTCAGTTCTCAGTAGCAACGTAAGTTAAAAATTACGACAACACCAGAAAGCACCATTACATAAGAAAATAGCGAAATCAGTTACCAGGTATGCATTCATTGGTGGAAGCCGTGACACTGCAGTTGAACCTGTATGAATTGATTAATACCTTCGTTCTCGTAAACTGATGCCTGGTTTCATGACTATTAATTATTAAAGTTTTAAGACCGCGTGCAATTTTGATCACTATGGTTATCGAAAGTTAAAGAAATTATCGGACTTCCCTTTTAACAGAATGAAGATTTCCTGCAGGCATTGAATTCAATGTTTAATATAAAATGAGAGTAAATAAATTTTGCATCGAGAATGTTCTTTTGTCATCATGAGACAATAGGCAACAATGACCAAGCATCAATTTACTAATATTGCTGAAAATAAGTCTTCAATTAAATAAAAGATGGGAAGAAATAGTCATTATTTAAATAAAATAGGAATTCCAAATGAAAGTTAAAGTTTATTACGTAAAGGGTGCTAACCAGAGCTCACACTTACAGGATTATGGACGTCGAGTAAAATACGTCCGCTCAGTATAAAGGTAGAAAAACGAAAGACGACAAGCGATTCCGTTTTCTCTCCAGATCGTTTGAAATAGTTGAATGTCTTACTTGAAACAAGGATCATCAGAGATTTATTGGCAGAGAGAACGGATGCTTGCGACAAGCGTCGCAGATATAATTTTCAATAAAAAAAATTAATGTATTGCTACACTCCCTGACTGTGTTGTGTCAGCAGTGGCGGATCGAAGGGGAGGGTCGTGGGGGTCATGACCCCCCCCCCCAAAAGATAAAGCCATTATTTTTAATTGAAACATTTAATTTTTAGATACGAAATATGCATAAAAATATAAGAGATTTTATTTTTGGAAGTAATTTCATTTATTTTTCATCATCACATTTGCCACTTGAAATATCGTAATTAGATATTATTCACTTATACCAATGCCTTTTGGATCCTCCAAATAGGTGATGAAATAGTACAGGAAATGCATTGTACACTTTGCTGTCATGTAAAATTTAATTTATTGTGCTACCGGTTTCGGGAGTGTCCCATCTTCCAGGCATTTAAAATTACATCAGCAGTTTAGTTTTATACATTTTCTGAATAACTTGACGGTGTCGTCATATCTATAAAACTATTTAAATACAAGTTAAAAGTGATAGTGATAACGACAACATCAAGAGGTTCCTGCACTTAACGTTAATAATACAACAAGTCAAAGACAACATCAAGGGGTTCCTGCACTTAACGTAAATAAAAACAGTACTATTTGTAATACAATAAGTCAAAGACTTATTGTATACTGGAACATGAGACACTCCCGAAAGCGGTAGCACAATAAAGTGTACAATGCATTTCCTGAAATATATCGCTTTCGACGATCGCCATAATCAAATAGATGAAATAATAAGCCTTTTTCTCCTTAACAGTCGTAGAGCCACAGTAGGCGTACACAGCACAGTCATAGTGCTACATGCACACTTCGATTTCAAACTGTGCAGATTATGAGGTTAACGAAGATCCTATCATAGTAGTTAACCATTTACTTCATAGAGTAGCTGATCATATACATACCTTATTTTTTCCTTAATCTCTCAAACTGATCAATATTTTACAACAGATTCATTTATAGCTGCTGGTATACGTAGTGTTAGATATGCTAGTAGCTCGTCCAAGAAATTATAAATTGAAGAGTGCTACTGAATCAGTTCGACTGTTAGCTGCATTGAGTTACTCCTAACACGTGCGTTTGTTCAGTTTAGTATTCCTCCTTTGCCTTGTAAACGTAGTCAATGACATACTACAGATGCATTGAGATACTTTCTGGAAAAATGACAGGCTTAATAGTGACATTTACTGCGTTGGGTACGTCATGGAAGCACTATATAGATGCCCGGCTATAAACATTTTGTTGCTCGTAGTACATAATAATTTTAAGGAATTTTTTCTATATTTTGCTCGGTATATACATACTATACATTAATTGTGGTAGTTTTTATACCTTCAAATAAAAAGTCGGGCATTAAAGGGATAAATTAACTGTGTGACTGATGTAGTTCACCATGTTTTGCATACATATTTTTCAAGACAGTTTCTTATGGAATTTTAGTTTATCGATTAGGTTTGTGGTAGTTACTGACGTAAATAAATATCAGGTATTAATACTATGATTAATACATTACAACATCACATGTTGTTGTTGTTGTGGTCTCCAGTCCCGAGAATGGTTTGATGCAGCTCTCCACAATACCCTATTCTGAGCAAGCCTCTACAACTCCACATAAGAACGACAACCTACATCTGCCTGAATCTGCTTACTGTATCCATCTCTTGGTGTTCCACTGTGGTTTTTACCCCACGCACTTCCCTCCAATGCTAAATTCACAATTCCTTGATGTCTAAGAATGTGTCCTACCAATCTATCCCTTCTTTTAGTCAAGGTATGCCAGAAATTTCTTTTCTCTCCAATTCTGTTCAGTACCTCCTCATTAGTTACGCGATCCACCCACCTAATCTTCAGCATTCTTCTGTAGCACCTTATTTCAAAAGCCTCAATCCTCTTCCTGTCCGCACTGTTTATCGTCCACGTCTCACTCCCATACAAGGCAACACTCCATACAAATGCCTTCAGAAAGGATTTCCTTACGCTTAAATCAATATTCGCTGTTAAGAAATTTCTCTTTTTCAAGAACGCCTTTCTACCCACTGCCATTCTGCATTTTATATCCTCTGTACTGCGACCATCATTTGTTATTTTACTGCCCAAGTAACAGAACTCCTCTACCTCCTTTATTGCTTCGTTTCCCAATCTAATTCCTTCAGCATCACCTGATTTTCTTAGACTGCACTCCATTACCCTAGTTTTACTCTTGTTAATGTTCATCTTATATACACCTTTCAGCACACTGTCCGTTCCGTTCAATTGCTCTTCCAGGTCCTTTGCTGTATCTGACAGAATTACTATGACGTCGGCAAAACGCAATGTTTTTAATTTTTCACCCTGAACTTCAATTCCTTCTCCAAATTTCTACTTTCTTTCCTTTATAGTTTGCTCAATGTACAAATTAAATTACATTGGAGAAAGGCTACATCCCTGTCTTACTCCCTTTCCAACCACTGCATCCCTTTCATGCCCTTCAACTCTGACAACTGCTGTCTGGTTTTTTACAAGTTGTAAATAACCTTACGCTCCCTATATTTTACTCCTGCTTGCTTCAGAACTTGAAAGAGTTTATTCCAATCAACATTGCCTTCTCCAATTCTACAAGAGCTAGAAATGTAGGTTTGGCTTTACTGAATCTATTTTCTAGGATGAGCCGTAAAGTGAGTATTTCCTCCCGTGTTCCTACATTTCTCCTGAACCCAAACTGATCCTCCCCGAGGTCGGGTTCTACCAGCTTTTCCATCCTTCTGTAAATAACTACTAATGTGAACTAGCTAATACTAAGGACGGCACAAATATCCATGCCCGAGGGGGGATTCGAACCCCCGACCGTAGTGGCCGTGCAGACCGTGACTGGCGCGCCGCAGTGAAAAAAATGTTCAAATGTTTGTAAATCTATCAGATCAAACTGCATGGACATCAGTCCATAGCTTACCAATTACTTAAACCTAGGTAAACTAACCTAAGGACAAACACACACACCCATGCCCCAGGGAGGACTCGAATCTCCACGGCGAGCAACCTCACGCTCCGCAGCGAGACGCTTTAGACCGCTCGGCTATTCCACCGCGGCGCGCCGCAGTCCCCTCGGCCACCGCGGCCAGCGTGCGAAACTGCAGTTGCAGCGCTGCAGCGGAGATAAATTGGACCGGAACTTATTTTCTGGCCGCGCCTCGTATATTTTCAGTTAGGGTTGGGGGTAGGTGGTGGGAGGGTGCTGACAATGGACGGACACAAACACCTGTGACCGCTTTGTGTCGGCAGGTGCGTGCCGCCGCTGCTGCTGGTGGGGCTGTTCGTGTGGGCGCCCGAGTCGCCGGTGCTGCTGGTGTCCAAGGGCAAGGAGGAGCAGGCGCGCAGGGCGCTCCGCTGGCTGCGGGGCCCGCACGCCGACGTCGACGGCGAGGTCGCCAAGATCAGGGTGCGTACCGCGGCCGCTGCCTCCCTAGTGTCCTGCAGTGTGGCATGCAACACCACCTGGCAAACACACAAACACACACACACACACACACGTTTTGTGTCCATGTATATGTGTGTGTGTGGGTGTGTTTGTTTACCGATCCTTTTCCCCCCAATGTAAGTCTTTCCTCTCCCGGGATTGAAATCACTCCTCACCCACTCCCTCAAAACCCTCATCCTCTCTTTTCCCTTTCCTTACCTGCTCTTTCTGATGAAGCAACCCTAGGTTGCGAAAGCTCAGTTCTGTGTGTGTGTATGTTTTTATTTTTATGTGTGTATCAATGAACCGGTACCTTCTCGCCTGATAAGTCCAACATTATATATATATATATATATATATATATATATATATATATATATATATATATATACCGGGTGTTTCACTAAGTGTGTTTGCCTCTGTAACTTATAAAATAGTAGGTGACGGGATATTTTAATGCGGTAGGTCAACACAAGAAATGTTACACTTTCTGCGGAGCTATGAACATAGTTTATTGTATCATTTTCCAAAGAGTTACACCACAAAGATATAATTTTTTAAATGGAACGATAGTTTTTTCTATCGTGTATTGGATTCGTTTAAACCAGCTGCGTCCAAATCAATTTAAACCACATTCCTATCACTGTTAGTTTGGGAGCTACAACCCTTGAAATTTCCGGGGGCGGACGCTGCGATAGCGTAGCTGACTGGCCGAGTGGCTATCCCCTGGGGCACGGCCCACTGTCTCATGACCACCAGCCAGTCAGCTACGCTGTCGTAGCCTCCGCCCCCTAAACTTTGAAGGGTTGTAACTCCCAAACTACCAGTGATAGGAATGTAGTTTAAATTGATTTGGACGCAGCTGGTTTCAACGAATCCAATGCACGATACAAAAAGCTATTGTTCCATTTAAAAAATTATATCTTTGTGGAGTAACTCTTTGGAAAATGATACAATAAACTATGTTCATAGCTCCGCAGAAAGTGTAACATTTCTTGGATTGACCTACCACATTAAAATTTCCCGTCACCTATTATTTTATAAGTTACAGAGGCAAACACACTTAGTGAAACACCCTGTACATATATATAACCCACACACAAAGATATATATATATATATATATATATATATATATATATATATATATATATATATATATATATATATATATATCTTTGTGTGTGTGTTTGTTCACCGATGCTTTTTTCCCACAAGGTAAGTCTTTCCTCTCCCGGGATTGAAATGACTCCTTACCCACTCCCTTAAAACCCTCATCCTCTCCTTTTTCCCTCTCCTTGCCTGCTCTTTCTGATGAAGCAACACTTGGTTGCGAAAGCTCAGTTTTGTGTGTGTGTGTCTGTGTATGTGTATGTTTTTATTTTGTGTATCAACGAACCGGTGCCTTCTCGCTTGGTAAGTCCAACTTTCTTCACGTTTTTTTTTTAAATATATTTATATATACAGGATGTTACAAAAAGGTACGCCCAAACATTCAGGAAACATTCCTCACACACAAAGAAAGAAAATATGTTATGTGGACATGTGTCCAGAAACGCTTAATTTCCATGTTAGAGCTCATTTTATTACTTCTCTTCAAATCACATTTATCATGGAGTTGGAAACACACAGCAACTGAACGTACCAGCGTGAATTCAAACACTTTGTTACAGGAAATGTTCAAAATGTCCTCCGTTGGCGAGGATACATGCATCCACGCTCCGTCGCATGGAATCCCTGATGCGCTAATGCAGCCCTGGAGAATGGCGTGTTGTATCACAGCCGTCCACAATACGAGCACGAAGAGTCTCTACATTTGGTACCGGGGTTGCGCAGACAAGAGCTTTCAAATGCCTCCATAAATGAATATCAAGAGGGTTGAGGTCAGGAGAGCGTGGAGGCCATGCAATTGGTCCGCCTCTACCAATCCATCGGTCACCGAATCTGTTGTTGAGAAGCGTACGAAATGACTGAAATGTGCATGAGCTCCATCGTGCATGAACCACATGTTGGGTCGTACTTGTAGAGGCACATGTTCTAGCAGCACAGGTAGAGTACCTTTTATCAAATCATGATAACGTGCTCCAGTGAGCGTAGGTGGAATAACATGAGGCCCAATTAAGACATCACCAACAATTCCTGCCCAAACTTAATTACAGAACGACATGTTGACTATAGCTGTTTATTAATTCTCAATGCTACCGGTTTCGGTTTTGTACGATTGTCAAGCGTTAGCAGAGATTAGCTAATAGCTTAACGCTTGACAATGATACAAAACCGAAATCGGTGGCATTGAGAATTAATAAACAGCTATGGTCAACATGTCGTTCTGTAATTATCTGAAACCTGTTATGCCCCATCTATTCACCTTCCTGCCCAAACGTTCACAGAAAATCTGTGGTGATGTCGTGAATCGAGGAAGTACAGTACATACTAAAGAAACAATTCGTTATTTTGACAATTGTCTGCACGAATTATTTCAATTTCCATATAAAGATAAATACTAAAATGAGCTGTAAATTAAGTGTTTCCGGACACATGTCCACATAACATATTTTCTTTCTTTGTGTGTGAGGAATGTTTCCTGAAAGTTTGGCCGTATCTTTTTGTAACACCCTATATATATATATGTGTGGGGGGGGGGGGTATGTGTGTTTGTTTACCGATCCTTTTTCCCCAAAGGTAAGTCTTTTCTCTCCCGGGATTGGAATGACTACTTACCCCCTCCCTTAAAACCCTCATCCTCTCCTTTTCCCTCTCCTTCCCTGCTCTTACTGATGAAGCAACTCTAGGTTGCGAAAGCTGTGTTTTGTGTATGTGTATGTGTTTCTTTTGTTTGTTTTTTTTATGTGTGAATCAACGAACCGGTACCTTCTCGCCTGGTAAGTCAAACTTTCGTACAGGGTATTTCACTAAGTGTGTTTGCCTCTGTTTATAATAGGTGACGGGAAATTTTAATGCGGTAGGTCAACACAAGAAATGTTACACTTTCTGCGGAGCTATGAACATAGTTTATTGTATCATTTCCCAAAGAGTTACTCCACAAGTATATAATTTTTTAAATGGTACAATAGTTTTTTTTCTATCGTGTATTGAATTCATTTAAACCAGCTGCGTCCAAATCAATTAAAACCACATTCCTATCACTGTTAGCTTGGGAGCTACAACTCTTCAAAGTTTAGGGGGCGGAGGCTACGACAGCGTAGCTGACTGGCTGGTGGTCATGAGACAGTGGGCCGTGCCCCAGGCGATAGCCACTCTGCCAGCCAGCTACGCTATCGCAGCCTCTGCCCCCAGAACTTTGAAGGGTTGTAGCTCCCAAACTAACAGTGATAGGAATGTAGTTTAAATTGATTTGGACGCAGCTGGTTTAAACGAATCCAATACACGATAGAAAAAATATATTGTTCCATTTAAAAAAATATCTTTGTGGAGTAATTCTTTGGAAAATGATAAAATAAACTATGTTCATAGCTCCGCAGAAAGTGTAACATTTCTTGTGTTGACCTACCGCATTAAAATTTCCCGTCGCCTATTATTTTATAAGTTACAGAGGCAAACACACTTAGTGAAACACCCTGTATATAGTTGGCAGGGTTAATATACAGGGAAATGAGCGTTATTTACAACTTGTACAAAAGCCAGACCACAGTTATTAGACTCGAAGACCATAACAACAACTAATGGAAACTTTCCTAGTGGGCAAAATATGTATAAAAATAGAGATTGTTTAACCTACCCAAAGTACAGGCTCGTTGACAGACACAAAATCACAAATAGAAACACACGCACATACACAAAGATTCAAGCTTTCACAACCGTTAGCCGCATCATTGGGAAAAGAGGAAGGAAGGAAGGGAAAAGGGAAGGATGCGTGTTTTAAGGGACTGGAAGAGGTGTCTTTCCAATCCAATCCCGCAGTGGAAGGACTTACCTTAGGGGGAAAAAAGGAAAGGTAAACAATCACACACACCCACTCACATACACACGCAAACACACCAAGGATTTTGCCTTTGCTTTGTACAAATGTCTGCTTTGGTGTGTTTGCGTGTGTATATGTGTGGGTGTGTGTGTGTACTTCTTTACCTTCCCTTTTTTCCCCTTGGGCAGGGTCCTTCCACTCCTGGGATTGGAATGACTCCTCATCCATTCCTTTAAAACCCGCATCCGCCCTTTTTTTTCCCCCTTCCTTTCTTTCTCTTTTAGTGATGAAGCAGCCAACGGTTGTGAAAACTTGAATCTGTGTTTGTGTGTGTTTTTATTTGTTTTAGTGTCTGTCAATGGCCTGTACTTTGGCTAAGTTAAACGACCTCTATTTTTATACATATTTTTCCTACCAGGAAAGTTTTCCTCTATAATATATATATATATATGTGTGTGTGTGTGTGTGTTTTGCGATATATCATTTTAAGAACTGTCGTTTATGACCACAATTAGTAGAGAAGTGCTAGGAAGCACCGTATTTGCGCGAATATAGGCCGCACCTAATGTTTTGACACGAGATTATAGAAAAAAAAATCTTGAGTTTAGGCCGCAGGTTCTTTTTATTACATATATCGAACTTTCTTCTAATCAGAAACACAATGTTAACAAAATCGTGTTCTCTTTTCAATAGATTAAAAACAAATAAGGAAAACCGAATATTATGGAGGAAAACTATATATATATTGTGTGTGTGCCAGACCTCACAAAAAGCAAGTAAACCGTATGTTTCGAGGGCATGTTCTGCATGTTTTCCAATCCGTTGCCCCCTCGGTCAGTGAGTGATGTGAAATTTGTGAATGGCCGACAGGAGCTGGTGGCGGAGTCGGGCTCGCGGGGCGGCCAGCAGAGGTCTCTGACGGCGTCGCTGAAGGCGCTGCTGCGGCGCATGGCGGACGCGAGGCGGGACCTGCGCCCCCTGACCATCGTGTTCGGCCTGATGTGCTTCCGCCAGGTCATCGGCATCAACGCCGTCGTCTTCTACACCGTCGACATCTTCGCCGTCGCCGAGGCCGACCTCTCGCCCTCCACCGAGACCATCATCATCGGCGTCGTGCAGGTCTGTGTCCGCACCGCGCTCTTGCCAGAACCCACTGTACCCGAGAGTCTCGTGGCTAGTTTACGCCCTTTCTATACGAGACGTGCAACACGCATATGGAAGTCGTTCTCAGCCTCAGCGCCACTTTCAATAGACCGTCGAACTACAAAGAAACGTTGAAACTAGTCTTGTGTAGAGAATGAAACTTTCACTCTGCAGCGGAGTGTGCGCTGATATGAAACTTCCTGGCAGATTAAAATTTTAATCTGCCAGGAAGTTTCGTATCAGCGCACACTCCGCTGCACAGTAAAAATTTCATTCTGGAAACGTCCCTTAGGCTGTGGCTAAGCCATGTCTCCACCATATCCTTTCTTCCAGGAGTGCTAGTCTTGCGTGTTTGCAGGAGAGCTTCTGTGAAGTTTGGAAAGTAGGAGGCGAGGTACTGGCGGAAGTAACGTTGTGAGGCGGCATCGTGAGTCGTGTCGTGATAGCTCAGTCGGTAGAGCGCTTACCCGCGAAAGGCAAAGGTCCCAGGCTCGTGTTCCGGTTCTAGTTTTGTGTACTTCGCGAACGAACTAGTTCGAAAGAGCGCTCCCACAGGCGAACTACGCGAATTAGTTCGCAGATCCCTCGCCTCTTAGTTCGTCCGCTCCTTTTCCGAAGACTGACGGGGAACAGCGAGAGGACGCGAGAGCGCGCATAATTAGAAGAATGATGAACATTTAAAGAATGATGATATTAAGCACAAAAAATGAATAAATACGGCTCAGGGCTCATAATTATTTTTTGTGTGTCTAATTGTTAAGCAAATAATAAGAAAAGTTTCTTTTGTTAATATAATAGGTATATTCTTTCTGCCATATAATACTTGACATGTACCATAGTAGTAATATTTTTTGTTGATCACTTCCAAAACTTTATAAAAATTAAAAAGTCATTTATAAAAGTGCATCTTTATTCGCGAAAATAGACGCATTTAGCATATTTTGTAGGTAATGTTCCTTCCATGACCTATTAAATAACTAAAGAAATCCATTTTAAAAATGAAATATTACGAGTACTCTGTATGCAAAGTAGTTGAATGCCAGTGTATCACACATTCGTGTAAATAACTGGTTTATTTGTTTAAGTATTTGATGTCTAATTGCCAAAAATACAAGTAATAGTTCACGCTTGGGCAACTCTGATCATTATATAAGAAAAGCTGTCATAACAAAAGAAAGAGTTCTTCTAGTAGCGGTAGCAAAAGCCAAAAAGAGCGGACAAACTTAAAAGAGCAACCTACTTCGCGGCCGAGCTGCGAACTATAAAGGAGAGCTACCGATCGCGAACTAAAATATGCGCGAATTAAAATATGTGCAATCGGTCGCGAACTAAAACAAGCGTTACCGGTCGCGAACTATTATGCCAAACGTATCTCGCTTCTTAGTTCGTTGGATTCTTTTCCGAAGACCGACGGGCAATAGCGAGTGAGCGCGCACCAGAATTGAAAATCACGCGTTTACTTTCTGCTGATGAGAGCCATTTCGAGGTGAGCGTCTGCCTGCTAGATTACATAGTTCAGCGCTACAAAATTTCTGCTTTGAAGTATTCTGCACTCTGCAATAAATTCCTTAAAGCCAAGATATAGAGATAACTCTAAACTTAAACGCGAGAAATTATCCACAGACTGTTTCTTTTAGTTTACGTGATATCGTTAGCGGCTCAAGCAGCAAGCGCATGAAGCAGCTAGGTGGGGGAACTTCTCCCTCCACCTGCATGCGCAGACCACGCCGCTCAGCCGTCACTGGGAGCGGACGAACTAAAAGAGCGAACTAGTAGCGAACTAAGTGAGCGCACCCGATGGCGAACTATTATGCGCAAGTCTAGTTCAAACGGTACGCATTTGTCAAATCGTCTGCTTCACGTGTCTCCTTGCTTTGTTGTCAAATTACAAAAAATGAATCGCCGAGTTTAAGTTCACTTTTCGAAACTGTAAGATACATTTAGATTATTGTGATGATTAAAACATTTATTTTTGTTGTAGACTGCCACTGCGAAACTGTTTTCGAGCAGTTCATGGTAACTACGTCGCTCACATGTGTAGACGTCCTTATTATAAAATGCGACTAAATACTTGCAGCCCCTGCGGTTTGAGGCACCTATGAATATGATGAACAAGCTCAGTTGTCTATACGTAGACCTGTAACTATGGTAAAGCTTCAAATAAAACTCACCAAAAACAAATATTTCATCTTTTAACTACATCATTTTTGCATAAAATAGCAAATATTTTAGAAGATGGTAATAAAGACGATTTGCAGTTAAAATTTCATATAACGCGTATCCAGTTTTTATTGGGTACACAGATACAGCTCTTGGTTGTTGTTGTGGTCTTCAGTCCACAGACTGGTTTGATGCAGCTCTCCACGCTACCCTGTCCTGTGCAAGTCTCTTCATCTGAGAATACGTTCGGCAATCTACATCCTTTTGAATCTGCTTACTATATTCGTCCCTCGGTATCCCTCTACGATTTTTACCCTACACACTTCCTTCTAATGCTAAGTTGACAATTTCTTGATGTCTCAGAATGTGTCCTACCAATCTATCCCTTCTCTTAGGATATGCCAGAAACTCCTTCTTTCCCCAATTCGGTTAAGCACCTCCTCATTAGTTACGTGATCTACCCATCTAATCTTCATCATTCGTCTGTAGCACCACATTTCAAAAGCTTCTATAATCTATTTGTCTGAACTCCTCATCATCCACGTTTCACTGCCATACAATGCTACACTCCAGACAAAGGCTTTCAGAAAGGACTTCCTAACAGTTAGATTAATATTGGATGTTAACAAGTTTCGCTTCTTTGGAAACGCTTTTCTTCCCATAATCATTCTGCATTTTATATCTTCTTTACTTCTGCCATCAGAAGTTATCTTACTAACCAAATAACAAAATTCATTTATTACTTTTATTGTCTCACTACCTAATCTAATTCCTTCAGCAGCGCCTGATTTTCTGACATTCCATTCCATTACCTCCGTTTTACTCTTATTAATGTTCATCTTATATCTTCCTTTCAAGACACTGTCCATTCCATTCAACTGCTCTTCCAGATTCTTTGCAGTCTCTGACTAAATTACTATGTCATTGGCAAACCGCAAACTTTTTATTTCTACTCCCTGAACTTAAATTCCCTCTCCAAATTTCTCCTTCCATTCCTTCACTGCTTGCTCAATATACAGATTGAACAACATTGGGGAAAGGCTACAACCCTGTCTAATTCCCTTCCCAACCTCTGCGTCTCTTTCATGCCCTTCGACTCTAATAACCGCTGTCTGGTTTTTGTACAGGTTGAATATAACTCTTCGCTCCCTATATTTTACCCGTGCTACCTTCAGAATTTGGAAGAGTGTATTCCAGTCGACAGTGTCAAAAGCTTTCTCCAAATCTACAAACGCCAAAAAAGTAGGTTTGCCCTTCCTTAGCCCATCTTCTAAGATAAGTCGTAATGTGAGTATTGCCTCCCGTGTTTCTACATTTCTCCTAAATCCAAACTGATCTTCCCCTAGGTCAGATTCCACAAGTCTTTCCATTCGTCTGTAAATAATTCGTGTTAGTATTTTGCAACCATGACTTATTCAACTGATAATTCTGTAATTTCCACACTTGTCTGTACTTGCTTTCTTTGGAATTGGAATTACGATATTCTTCTTGAAGTCGGAGGGTATGTCCCTGTCTCATACATCTTGCATACCAGGTGGAACAATTTTTTCATGACTGGCTCTCATAACGAAATTAGAAGTTCAGGCGGAATATCATCTACTCCAGAGGCCTTGTTTCGACTCAAGTCGTTCAGCGCTCTGTCAAATTCTTCTCACAGAATCATATTTCCTATCTCATCTTCCTCCACTTGGTCTTCCGTTTCTATAATACTGCCTTCAAGTTTATTTCCTTTGTATAGGGCCTCTATATATTCCTTCCACAGTTCAGCTTTCCCCTCTTTGTCCAGTACTGGTTTTCCGTCTGAATTATTGAAATTCATACAGCTACTTTTCTTGTCTCCAAATATCTCCTTTATCTTCCTGTAGGCCGTATCTATCGTTCCCCTAGTTATACATTCTTCTACGGTTCTGTATTTGTCCTGTAGCCACTCCTGCTTAGCCAGTCTGCACTTCCTGTCAAACCCATTTTTATATAAACAACCGGTTTTCGACGTACTTTGAAGTCTGAATATGTCCTAGTAAGCCGAAAACTGGGTAACTAAGTGGAAATGAACGTGTAGAACATTCACGAAATTCTACTTTGAAGTAAGTGTCATGTTGTACTACCAAGAACCGACGCATAAATCAGTGAAAATTTCTTGATTTACATTTGCTCTTTGTTTGTTTGGATTTCATATTAACAGCTATGTCTCTGTATTAAATAAAAATTGTACACATGTTATATGCAATTTTCAATGCAATTCCTCTATAGTATCACCTCCTAAAATACTTACGACTGAGTCGAGAAACTACGTTCCTCTGAGCAGGAGACAAGTACACATTCTTAAAAAAATTCCCGACTTGGATTTGTTTGTCAGCTGGGTTCCCTGTTCGGTCGTCTGCGCATGCGCGAAGCACTTCCATACGCGTGAGAATAGGATCCACCATATTCCGTCTACTAGCGATCGTATGCGTGCACCTTGTGCAAGTGGACGCGTCTACACTGTACGCGGCCGGCGTGACCGGTGCATCATGGGTAATCTCGTAAGCTCACTTCCCGTGTAGAAAGGGCTTTTGCGTGAAACAACATGCGTATATATGATTTCGTGTACGTCTGTAGAGGCGGCGCCACCGGTATCCATTTCAGTTTCACTTTGTAAACACTGTAATCATAAAATGAAAGTTTTTGCTGTTGTACGTGTTGTGAAAGATTTAATGCTTCTCTTCTTCAAATATACGCACAAAATAAAATAAAATAAAATAATAAAAAAAGGAACCGCCGGCCGCGGTGGTCGAGGGGTCTGAGGCGCTCCAGTCACGGTCTGCATGGCCACTACGGTCGGGGGTTCGAATCCCCCCTCGGGCATGGATATTTGTGCCGTCTTTAGTATAAGGTAGTTGATAAGTAGTTTGTAAGTTTAGGGACTGATGACCCCCGTAGTTAAGTCCCATAGACTATACAAACATTTAAACATAAAAAGGAACCCTGTTTAGGTACATGACGACTCAGCAACATTGTTGAAAGAAATTGTAGTTGAAGCAATGCGCCACTGCTTGTTTCTGAAGTCTAGATCGTTGAAATCTCACAAATGCCTATGTATACATGGCCTACCATATTTTAATTTGCCAAACAGATTTCCATGTGTTATTATATGAGAAAGAATTCCTTTCTTATCTCTTTACTTGATATTCATGTTATAGTCTTAAGTGGGACTGAAATAAAACGTTTTTTCTTTCTGTTTTCTTGTCATAATTCATAGCAGCCATATTTAAATTTGGCAAGAAAGACGTTAGTGATTATTTATACATAGAAATGTACCTTCAGCACCGCAGTCGGCGACGCTATCCCTTGCGGCACGCCGGCAGTCGGTTAACGTGCAGTCTCGCGGCATTGCTCCCTCTCCTGAAAAAACAGCGACCCTCTGTTAGCTTCCCTGTGGATCCAGCTGCAATGTCCTGGATCTTGATCCTCTTGGTCCTCCGTATGGCAGTTCTGGAGCATCCTTCCCTTCTGCACGATTACCGACGACAGACGTTCCTGTCGTAGCTTCATCAGGAACATTACCGTCCTTAGAGTCCTTGAAGAAGAAGCCATTTTCGCCTATCTGCTCTTCACGATCGTAGTAATGCTTCATGTGGAGGACGTGAACAATCTCTCTTCGTTTTTGTCGTTTCGACGACGGCTCATAATCCTCAACTTCATATGTGACGTCTGACAGGCAGCGTATGACACGATACGGACCAAAGTATCGCTTCAGTAACTTTTCTGACAGTCCAACTTTGCGTACAGGGGTAAAAATCCATACCAGATCTCCTGGGCTGTACACAACAGGTCGGTGCTTGTCGTTATACCGCTGACGGTCCTTCTCCTAGGCGTCCAGTGTCCGTATGCGAGCCAGCTGTCTTGCTTCTTCGGCCTCTGGTGATGAGCTGTTTCCAATAGTCCTCCTGAATGTCGTCCGGTCGGAACGGGAACAGCGTATCCATTGTCGTCTCAGCTTCACGGCCATGGAGCAGGAAAAACGGAGTGAAGCCTGTGGTGTCTTGTCTTGCGGTATTGTAAGCAAATGTCACGACTGGCAGAATCGTATCCCAATCCTTCTGCTCAACATCGACGTATCGACAGCATGTCGGCTAACGTCTTCTTAAAACGTTCCGTGAGACCATTTGTCTGAGGGTCGTATGCAGTTGTCATTCTGTGGACAATGTCGCACCGTGACATTACCTCTGATACTAGTTTTAACTGGAATTCTTTTCCACGATCAGATATCATCACACATGGTGCTCCATGCTTCAAAATAATGTCTTCTACCAGGAATTTTTCGATCTCTGAAGCTTCTGCAGTCGGCAAAGGTTTGGTAACAGCATAGCGTGTGAGGTAGTCAGTGCAGACTATTATCCATCGGTTACCGGTTGTCGACTTCGGGAACCTCGCTAAAAGATCGATCCCAACTGGGTGGAATGGAGCTGCTGCCGGCGGAATCGGTACGAGATGTCCTGGAGGTAATTGCGGCACATGCTTCCGTCGCTGGCAATCTTTACAGTGACTCACATAGTGCTTGACAGATCGGTAGAGACCTTTCCAGTAATACCTGCGTCTGATTTTGTCTAGGGTCTTCACGAATCCCAGATGACCGGATATTGGAGCATCATGGAAATATTTTAGAATAGCTGGCTGAAGATGAGCTGGAACAACAAGTAGCCATTTGGGGCCCAGTGGATCGTAGTTGCTCTTATACAAGGTTCCGTTTATAAGTTGGAACTCTCCATTGGTCGGTTCTCTTTCTCCAAGGCCTCTATGGTTTTTAATAGTGCTGGATCTTCCCTCTGTTCAGCTATAACGTCACCTAATTCAGCGACGGCTGAAATTTCATTCATGCTGTTCTGTTCCACTAATGGATTTCTCGAAAGGCAGTCGGCATCCATGTGTTTGCGACTGTTCTTGAATACCACTGTGACGTCGTACTCTTGGAGTCTTAGTGCCCAACCAGACAGAAATTCCTAGCTTTACCCTGCCCACAGTACTCAAACTCGTAGTTTCACAAACTTGCCCACCCCTCACCACTAACGAAAGCATCATTGCATATTATGTATTTATACATGTGGGGAGGGGTGGGCAAGTTTGTGGCCCTTACTCTTACGGGAATTAGTTTGTGAGTACTGTGGGCAGGGTAAAGCTGGGGAATTCGTGTCTGACGGGAGGCGTGCTTGGGTAGTCCTTGCAGGTTGCGGTGATCACTGTGTCCCCAGTGGTGTAGTGGTCAGCGCAACTGCCTAGAAAGCAGGAGACCCGGGTTAGAATCCCGGCTGGGTACACATTTTCAGCTTTGCCCATTCGCAGTTGATGTCATATATTCTGTGAGTATGAAATACGTATTTTTGGAGGTTTTCGAATATTTTTGAATACATAGTGTAGTTTAGTTTTTTTTTTTTTTTTTTTTTTTTTTTTTTTACTTTTTTTTCATATTTGGCATTTTTCAGATTATTTTTAATGGGAGTTTCACTGTTTTATTGAGGCAGATGTGAAAGTTGTGTGGCAGGACATTGCTTCTGGTATTCGATACTTTGGGTAGTTTCTCGTGAGTTTAGAGCGGAATATCGTTTATTACACCAGCCAGTAATGGTTTGGGGGTTGGGGTAGGTTGACCAGACTTCCCGTATTTTACGGGTTCGTCCCATATTTAACCTCAGTGTTCCGTTCTCCCGAAAAAATAACTACAGGACATATATTTGTGGTGTCGCACAAGTACAAAGTGCGCGCCACGTACTTTCGCCGCGCGCCGCCATGCACGCACGGCGCGGCGTTCTTACGACGACAGCCACGAGCGCCCTCTGCTACAACTCCGCTCGTGGCCAGCACTGAACGACATCGTTCACTTGGGACTGAGATAGGAACCAGTTAACACTTCGGAATTAGATAGGCACCAGTGAAGACTTGGCTATCGAACAGGCACTAGGCAGGCCTCTAACTCAACTATGTATCAGCCTTCTGCAGTACTGAACTATGTAAAAGTTAAGTATTGTATAAATTCTGTGCAATATATATCTCATTCTAATTTACTCTAGTGTTTCTAGTTTCTGGCTGCTCCCCTCCGTACCTGCACAAGCGTGTTACCTTATTTCCTGTATCGGTCTTCCTACTCGGCCACCGACACCTACGACGGAAACGAGACACAAAAGCGGCGACGAGGCTGGGACACAAAAATATTGTTCCAATATATTTTGAATTAACATTCTAAAGTAATGTTAGCGTAACGAAACGGAGAAGAAATGTAGTCATAAGCAAGCAGAGAAGGAAATATGCTTCAACTGAAAGGGAAATATCGCACGATTTCTGACGCAATTCTTTCATATGTTTCTAATATTTCAACTTTTGAGGGCGATATTATTTTTATTTTAAACTAGCTTAAAATCCGGCGTTGCCCGGGTATTGACTTATTTATTCCTGCCATTTTTTATATTCATTTGTATAAGGGCTATATGTCTGTAAAATCTCTTGGTAATACAATTAGTAGTAAAGAAGTAATAGATTAAAACGTGATGCGTGATGGGGCGGTTTTCCATGAACGTTACTGTTTATGTGCTCATATCTCATGAACTACGTGTCGTACTGTGATAAAATTTTGAAGGTACATTCTACTATATGTGTGTATACTGTCTGTAATATTTCCTGCTGCTACAATTCATAGTGTACAAATTATAAATTGTAACGTCATACCGAATGCCATAGTTTTACTCCATAAACAGCAAAAAAATAGTAAACGAGAAACTTTTTTCCTTTCGTCATTTTATTATGGATGCCAGCGAGAAAAAGTCTAATAAAGGTTTGAAATTATGTTTAAAGTTTGTTGCAAGTCGGTAAGTACTGTTATTCTCATACAGTGTATTTCGAAAATCTCGCCGCATGATATGGCATTTTTTGCTATTTCTATTGGTTATGACGTAATATCTTTTGAACCACGTGCCGTATGTGATTCTTAACCATGCAGCAATTATTACCGCACGGTAAGGAATATGTGTACCAAATTTGGTTGAAATCGGTCCAGTGGTTTAGGAGAAACTGAGCATCATTGTCGCAAAATGCAGCAGTTTTTCGCGCATCTCATTGTTTATGACGTCACATCTCGTGAACTATATATCGTATGTGATTCTTACACTTACGGCTACCGTCCTCATGGATTGAAGCTTACGTGTACAAAATTTCATACAGATTGGAACAAAACTGTAGATTTGTACTCAACACGTACAAACATACGAACACTCTGCTTTATATATTAGAAGATGCAAAAAAGTATATTTTTCCTAAAATCGCTGAAATAAATTTTAAAGCATTCTTGGGCAACTTGTAATTTTTTGCATTTTTAAATGTAATTGTTTTACACGACATGTGCAACTACAGAAATTCAGTAATTAATGAATTCATGGCAAGAAGACAACGTGCTGAAAGAGTCTGATTTGTTACACATTTTATGTTCATTTCACGAGACGTTAATTGATTGTATAAAGAAAAAGTGTTCAAATGTTTATAAATCTATGGAACTTAACTGCTTGGTTATCAGTCCCTATCGTACATTGTATGGGAATGAAACGTGGACGATAAGGAGTTCAGATAAAAAGATGATAGAAGCTTTTGAAATGTGGTGCTATAGACGAATGATGAAAATTAGATGGATAGATCACGTAACTAACGAGGAGGTGCTTAATCGAATCGGAAAAAAATGAGTTTATGGCATATTCTGACTAAGAAAAGGGATAGATTGTTTGCACACATTCTGAGACATCAAGGAATTGTCAACTTAGCATTAGAAGGAAGCGTGTGGGGTAAAAATCGTAGAGGGAGATCGAGGGACGAATACAGTAAGCAGATTCAAAAGGATGTAGGTTGCCGAACGTATTCTCAGATGAAGAGACTTGCACAGGACAGGGTAGCGTGGAGAGCTGCATCAAACCAGTCTACGGACTGAAGACCACAAGAACATGTTACAAACTACTTAAACTAAGTTAAACTAATCTAAGTACAACACACACAAACACATGTTCCGGACAGGACTCCGACGGCGAGCAACCGCGCGCTTCGCTGCAAGGCGCCTTAGAACAATCGGCCACTGCTCGGCAACGAGTAGCTGTGTTTGGGCAATTTTTGTATTAGCATCTGACCTGGAATGTCTTAATTATTGAGATTTCCTTATATGCAGTGTACTCCGGACCAAAAGCCCGTAATTCTCATACATGTCCAGGCGCTTTTATGTTCTTTAAACAATTAAATACTTTTCCTGTTGTGGTAATAGTTTTATAATATAGGCGATTTCGAGAGAAGCAATTGTAAATCCAAGAACCACCTAATCTAATACGAAACGTTAGCTTAGTGACCGGGGGGAGGTGGGGGGAGGAGAATCACTGGCTCTGTTCTCTATACTGTGCCGCGGCGGAGCGGCCGAGCGCATTGAGGCGCTTTGCTACGATGTGCGAGGCCGTTCCCCGTCGGGGGTTCGAATCCCCCCCCCCCTCATGCATGGAAGTTTGTGCCGTCTTCAGTATAAGCTAGTTCATAAGTAGTTTGTAAATTTAGGGACTGATGGCCCCTTAGTTAAGTCCCAAAAGCTCTAGAAACATTTTAACATTCACTATACTGTGTGTGCATGAATTCGACGTGTAAATATCAACAATAATACATTTCCTTGAGACAATATTGTCTCTATTGCATTTTCCGCCGTCCTGTTGATAATTTCTAGCTTTTTTCGGGTCCACTTCCAGATGGTATTTCGGTCGCTGCAAACAAAGATATGTGCTATTGTGTCAACCAATTGGCAGTGGTCACAATATGGGTCAGGCTTCATTTTAATTTTATACGGTTTTTCTCCTGTTGGAACTTTTTCATTAACAATGTCATACCACACAGATTTCTTGTCAGTCGTAAGGATCTTATTATTTATGTTTTTCCAGATATTTTTCCACTTTTTGTTTGAATATTTTAGCTCTATAACGTTTTGTGGGTGTCCCCTAGTCAGTGAAATGTACAACTTCGATATGGTATATCTGTGAGCAGCTTCTTGTACATAACTTAATTCTGTATAGTATTTACAGACATAGGCTAGTTGAGCATTAATGTGTCCCACATTTACTGGCGCCTCTGATCTTTCGGGGCCAAGGTAGTAAAAAGGTGTTTGGTTATACCAAGTTGGGCGCTCTGTAATATTTTTGTTGCTACGGCTATAAATCAAACAAGGAGTTCTTTAATCTCAAACTATTGATAGCCGTTGTTAACTAATGGCAATTTGGCATTTGTAGACATTAGATTATCATTTATTGTACGAAGAACGATGTGTTTTTGTTAATTCCTCAGTGTGGCCTTTGCTTTGAAATGACAACGTGGAAGTTACAATAAGAATATCATCAAATACGCGAGGAATGTCACGCGACATCTCCGAACGGCTGGTTTTCGTTAATTCAATGGAGGGTGTCAAATCTCCGCTATATTTGCAGATATGTCTCAAACGATACGAGATATGAAAAAAACACAAGAGATCTAAGTTGTAGAGAATTTTCTCCTCTACCAATTAGTTATTCAATTTTCGTGTCAGATGAACGGTTCGTTTGCAATTACAATTATATTACAACGGCCTTTTTTTTTTTTTTTTTTTTTTTTCTTTTTTTTTTTTTTTACTACCGTATTTTTTGTCCGAAACATTTGAAAAAGGGAGGTTCTGGTCTCTGGCGGCCTACAATCATGTCTGTAAAATTTGGTGCTGATCGGTTGAACGGTTCATCTTACAAACAGGGAACACGTTACGGACAGACAGACAGACGGACAGACAGACATCCCAAAATCGCCGTTATTTTTACAAATATCTTTGAAACGCTACGAGATATGGAAAAAAAAAATAACATAAGAGAGCAAAGTTGTAGAGAATTTTCTCCTCTACAAATTCTGTTATTCAATTTTCGTGTCAGATGAATAGTTAAGCCGTTATTTTCACTTAAATTTCGAGCTGTCAAGAGACGATCGCAAAGGCCCACTTTTGGTGTTACTACCGTAACCTAAAGTGGGCAAATACGGGACACATGTGGGTACCGATGCGTGTGACGCTAAATGTTACCTTCACCTGTAGCATTAACGCATACATAAACGCACGACGAATTAAACATATGGAGAGGCACTGAATTAAAATTTGTGCTGTGGCCGGGATTCGAACTCAGGACCTCCTACTTACAAGGTAGGCACTTGAGACCACCTTTTTTTTTCTATGGGTAGGTCAGTTCATTGCAGTCGATGTTCCTTTTTGTTCGTTGTCGTTCGGTGAGTTCTTGGCTCAGCTTTTTTTTATTACAGAGAGGCGTTTAGCCCTCTGACCGGACGCGCTGAGCTACAGCGCCCGGCTAACCACTCAGCTAACACAGCGTTTAGCCCAAGCGACTACACGGACTGCCTTGAAGCACGTCTCCCTCCAAACCACATACTTTAATTCTGCCTCGTGTTCCCTGTGAAATGCGTATCAAATTGCCATGGCTCTCGCACATCGGAATAGCACCCCAGCAAAGAACGCAAATGGGAACTATCCCGCCTTGTTCCTCAGGTCGAGGGGATATAAATATCAACAAATAATACAATTTCATGCGACAACATTGTCTCGTTATACCAAAGGTATTAAACATAAGGAGAGGCACTGAATTGAAATTTGTGTTGTGGCCGGGATTCGAACCCAGGACCTCCTACTTTACTAGGTAGGCGCTTTACACCACTCAGCTAACACATCGTTGCAGTTAAAGCAAATACACGGACTGTCTTAAAGCACGTCTCCCTCCACATCACATGATTTAATTCTGCCTCATGTCCGTGTAGTCGCTTTTGGTGCAATACTGTATCCAGACTGGAATCTGTACCCCTGTATCAAACACAAAAGCTATCTTTGGTTACCTGGAAAATTTATAAACTACACCATTAAAAACAAAAATACAACATTAGAAGAATTTGTGATGTATATTAAAGAAGAACACAACAAATTACAGAAGCTACCCAAATATAAACAACAATTTCAGAATTTCCTCTTTCATACCCTGAAATAAGAATGTAAATAACTTAAATGTGAGGAGGTATCACAAGATGTGCAACAATGATTTTTCTGAAGCTACAATAAACCAACAGAAGATGAACAACATAATGAAAATATTAAATACATTTCAGAATCAATAGTAGATAATTTGTTTTTACTTATTATGTATAAATGCTTTGTATAATAATAATAATAGTAATAATAATAATAAAATAGCATAGTGGGCAAGATGCTGGACTGTGACGCAAAAGGTCGGTGGTTCTAAACCCACCACTACCTGAAATTTTTTTCCTAAAAGGGTTTCAGACACTCTTGTTAATTAATTTTTTTATTATTTAGATTATTATTTTGGCCCAAAATGTTTGCAAAAACTTATAAAACTACAAATCTAAAGTGTGCCTTAAAACACGTCAGTGTAATTTTTTTTAATATTCACAGAATATATGACATCAACTGCGATTGGGCAAAGCTGAAAATGTGTACCCAGTCAGGATTTGAACCGAGGTCTCCTGCTTTCTAGGCAGTTGCGCTGACTACAACACCACTGCGGACACAGTGATCACCGCACCTGCAAGGACTACCTAAACACGCCTCCCATCAGATACAAATTCCCAGCTTCGCCCTGCCCACAGTACTAAAACTCGTGGTAACGAAACTAATTCCCGTAAGAGTAAGGGCTTCAAACTGACGGGAAGTGTGCTTAGGTAGTCCTTGCAGGTGCGGTGATCACTGTGTCCCCAGTGGTGTAGGGGTCAGCGCAACTGCCTAGAAAGCAGGAGACCCGGGTTCGAATCCCAGCTGGGTACACATTTTCAGCTTTGCCCAATCACAGTTGATGTCATATATTCTGTGAATATTAAATAATAACAACTGCAGGATCAGAAGTGACGTCTGTTCTTTCGGAACAGTGCGACACATGTATATGCGATTTTTTTTTAATTTTGGAAATCTGCCCGCCTCGTTGAGAGTGTGCCGTGCCGGCTGCCCGTAGATGGTGTCGACGGTGGGGTCGTCGCGGATGGCAGACCGCGCAGGCCGTCGCTCGCTGCTGCTGCTGTCCGCGCTGGGCACAGCCGTGTGCCACGCCGTGCTCACCGCCTTCTTCGCGCTGCGCTCCTCGCTCGACTACGACCTGACGTCGCTCAGCTGGTTGCCGCTGGCCGCGTTGGCACTCTTCATGGTGCTCTTCGCCGCCGGCTTCGGCCCACTGCCTTGGCTCATGATCGCCGAGCTGCTGCCCGCACAGCACAAGCGCTGGGCCGCAGGGGTCAGTATCGTCTTTCTCTCTCTACTGCTCATGTCAGCTACTGGTCCTATCAGCCAGTTTCATATCTACAGTGGGTTACTCCAGGAAACATTCCGCACACACAAAGAAAGAAAATATTTTATGTGGACATGTGTCCGGAAATGCTTAATTTCCATGTTACAGCTCATTTTAGTACTTCTCTTTAAATGTAAATTGAAATAATTCATGCAGACAATTGTCAAAATACCCGGATTGTATACCAACTAGATTCCTCTCAGAGTATGCTGATGCAATCGCCCCGTAATTAGCTATAATTTACAACCAGTCACTCAGCGAAAGATCCGTACCCAAAGATTGGAAAGTTGCCCAAGTTACTCCAATATTCAAGAAGGGCAATAGGAGTGATCTCCAAAATTACAGGCCTATCTCATTGACGTCGATTTGCAGTAGGATTTTGGAACATATACTTTGTTCGAATATTATGAACTACCTCGAAGAGAACGACCTATTAACCAGTAGTCAACACGGATTCAGAAAGTATCACTCTTGCAAAACACAGCTTGCCCTTTATTCACATGAAGTGTTAAGTGCCATCAACAAGGGATCTCAAATCGATTCCATATTTCTGGATTTCAGGAAGGCTTTTGACACTGTACCCCACAAGCGGCTTCTTATGAAATTGCGTGCTTATGGAATATCTCCCCAATTGTGCGTTTGGATTCACGATTTCCTATCAGAAAGAACACAGGTTCGATAGTACGTACTGTACTTCCTCGATTCACCGCCAGTGGCCCAATTGAAGGAAGGTAATGTTGACTTCAGTGCTCGTGTTGACATGCGACTCATTGGTCTACAGTACTATACCCGGGCCGCTGAAACATTGCACTTGACGTTTCGCGTTACGGCGAGTTAAGATGGCTACACTGCTTTAGCGACGTGGCAACACTAGCCTCTATAAACACAGCAGACGAAACGGTTTTTAGTTGCATCTTGTAAATGTATGCTATTGAGCATAAAAGTGCATATAATAATTCGTTGTTGAACAGCAATTAACGGCATATCAATGAAGACCAGAGCACAACAATGCATACGCTTTCAATAGAGGAGCAAAGCAATATAGGAAAAAAAAAACATTAGATCACGACGGATACGAAATAAACAATAATAAATTTAGTAACTTCTCTCCGTGCGTTTTATAATCAGAATGCTTTTCATTCACCAATTTACGGCGACAATGATACAATTACATCCAGATCTCCATCTTTACTGTTGTCGTCACTGCCAAAATCGTCGTCATCACCAAGGCAAATCATTAACTGTTCATGATCCCTTCCATTGTTTGCGCTGCCAGAATCAGTTTTTCAACGTGCTCGACCCTTTTTTCCCAAGATGCTGCATCCACATTGGCAACAGCTTCATGCAACATCTTTTCCACCTCTGTTATTGTGAAAGACTTATTGTTCCTTAAGTAATTCTTCACATCACACCATACCAATGTTACAGGGTTAAAACGGCGGTGAAATGGGGGCAGATTTATTTCATTGTGACTCTGCTCCTTTGCGATTTCGTCTACTGCATATGTGGGTGTAATAGGCTTATTTTGTTTCACGAGCGAATATAAAAGATGTTTTGACATTGACGTATCTGCAGCATTATTTCTTTCTTATAACCACTGTACATAACTTCTTTCCGATCGTTTGAAGCGAGAATGAACTTCCTATTCAGAGCATATACTTCGTTTATTGATACGAAATTGAGAACTCTAGAAAACGTCACTAGACAAACGTCTTTTCTATGACATTATCCAATTACTTGAACTGGGAAAGTCAAGTTAAGCCACTCACAGTAAAACAAATCGCAGAGAAAAAAGCCTACACAACATAAACACATGATAAACACGATACACAACTTTGTTTACAGTAGAACTGAACAAAGCTGGCAACGCGGGAACGTTGACGTCACGGCACGTGATCACTGGAAGTGTTTATCGCGCTGTGATTGAATCGTTTCTAGCGACTAGCGCCTCGCGCTTCTTACTCTTTACTTGTTATCTGTAAACGTCAAGTGCAAATTTTCAGCGGCCTGGGTATAGCAGCAAGTACATCAGTACGTAGCATCAACTAGTTACAGTCATCACGAACGTGGTTTTGCAGTCAGTGCAATGTTTACAAATGCGGAGTTCGCAGATGCCCAATTGATGTATGGATTAGCACGGGGCAATAGCCGCGGCGCGGTACGTTTGTATCGAGACAAATTTCCAGAACGAAGATGTCCCGACAGGAAGACGTTTCGAAGCAATTGATCGGTGTCTTAGGGAGCACAGAACATTCCAGCCTATGACTCGGGACTGGGCAAGACCTAGAACGACGAGGAAACCTGCAATGGACGAGGCAATTCTTCGTGCAGTTGACGATAACCCTAATGTCAGCGTCAGAGAAGTTGCTGCTGTACAATATAACATTCACCATGTCACTGTATGGAGAGTGCTACTGGAGAACCAGTTGTTTCCGTACCATGTACATCGTGTGCAGGCACTATCAGCAGCTGATTGGCCTCCACGGGTGCACTTCTGCGAATGGTTCATCCAGCAATGTGTCACTCCTCATTTCAGTGCAAATGTTCTATTTACGGATGAGGCTTCATTCCAACGTGATCAAATTGTAAATTTTCATAATCAACATGTGTGAGCTGACATGAATACGCACGCAATTGTGCAATCACGTCATCAACACAGATTTTCCGTGAACGTTTGTGCAGGAATTGTTGGTGATGTCTTGATAGGGCCTCATGTTCTTCCACCTACGCTCACTGGAGCACGTTATCATGATTTGATAAAAGGTACTCTACCTGTGCTGCTAGAACATGTGCCTCTACAAGTACGACCCAACATGTGGTTCATGCACGATGGAGCTCATGCACATTTCAGTCATTTCGTACGCTTCTCAACAACAGATTCAGTGACCGATGGATTGGTAGAGGCGGACCAATTCCGTGGCCTCCACGCTCTCCTGACCTCAACCCTCTTGACTTTCATTTATGGGGGGCATTTGAAAGCTCTTGTCTACGCAACCCCGGTACCAAATGTAGAGACTCTTCGTGCTCGTATTGTGAATGGCTGTGATACAATACGCCATTCTCCAGGGCTGCATTAGCGTATCAGGGATTCCATGTGACGGAGGGTGGATGCATGTATCCTTGCTAACGAAGGACATTTTGAACATTTCCTGTAACAAACTGTTTGAAGTCACGCTGGTACGTTTTGTTGCTGTGTGTTTCTATTCCATAATTGTCATTTGAAAAGAAATACTAAAATGAGCTCTAACATGGAAATTAAGCATTTTCGGACACATGTCCACATAACATAGTTTCTTTCTTTGTGTGTGAGGAAAGTTTGGCCATACCTTTTTGTAACACCCTGTATACAGGGTGTCCCAGACAGTGACGGACTAAGGGTAGGGGGGTGTGCTGACCGCCCCGTGTCTCCGGACTTGGGGGGGGGGGGCCTCCAAATAACCGGAAAGAATCTTTTTTTAAATGAGATAAATCGCAATTTGCAATCACTTATGGCTTCACCAGACTAGGTTTAGATGGAATACCAAAGTGCGGCCGAGGCTGGACTCCTGATGACAATTCATTGTGTCTCGATACGTCATGGTCTGTTCTTCCTGACGCAGGAATACAGTATTGTGGCTGCGAGCATTACAGAACAAATAGGCTGTGGTAACAGGAAAGAGACAACGTGGCAAATGGAGATTTGTGTGTGGCGGGAGACATGCAGGGAAGAGTCCTCTGGAGTGGGACTGGTCACTGTGTCCTCGGTGGTGGAGTGGTCAATGCGTCTGCCTAGTAACCAGGAGATCCCACGTTCAAACCCCGGCCGGGCACAAATTTTCCTTTGCCGCACTTTGGTATTCCATCTAAACCTAGTACAGTGAAGCAATAACTGATCGCAAATTGTGATTTATTTCATTTTAAAAAAAAGATTCTTTCCGGGTATTTGGAGCCCCCCCCCCCCCCCCCCCCCAAGACCGGAGACCTGGAGCGCTCAGTTGGCCAACTTTTCTCTTTGGCAGTGAGATCTACATGACTAAATATAAATTTACACTATCAAAATAGACAATTAACTCAATGTGACGAACCAAAGTACCTTGGCATCTCTCTGGACCGAAAAAATTACATGGGTAAACCATATACAAAATACTGCTGAAAAGGTCAAGAAAAAATTGTACATCCTTAAGATATTGGCTGGAAAAAAGTGGGGCTCTCTTTAAGTTCTAAACTCTACTTATAAAATGTATATGTTGTTGTTGTGGTCTTCAATCCGCAGACTGGTTTGATGCAGCTCTCCACAATACCCTATCCTGAGCAAGCCTCTTCAACTCCACATAAGAACGGCAACCTACATCTGTCTGAATCTGCTTACTGTATCCATATCTTGCTCTTCCTCTGCGGGTTTTACCCCACACACTCCCTCCAACGATAAATTCACAATTCCTTGATGTCTAAGAATGTGTCCTACCAATCGATCCCTTCTTTTACTCAAGGTTTGCCAGAAATTCATTTTCTCCCCAAACTGTTCAGTACCTCCTCATTAGTTACGTGATCCACCCACCTAATCTTCTGCATTCTTATGTAGCACCACGTTTCAAAAGCCTCAGTCCTCTTCCTGTCCGCATTGTTTATCATCCATGTTTCACCCCCATACAAGGCAACAATCAATACAAATGCCTTCAAAAAGGACTTCCTTAGGCTTAAATCAATGTTCAATGTTAACAAATTTCTCTTTATCAAGAACGCTTTTCTACCCATTGTCATTCTGCTTTTTATATCCCCTGCACTGTGACCATCATTTGTTATTTTCCTGCCCAAGTAACAAAACTTATCTGCCTCCTTTACTGTTTCGTTACCTAATCTAATTCCTTCAGCATCACCTGATTTTCTTAGACTGCACTCCATTACCCTAGTTTTGCTCTTGTTAATGTTCATCTTATATGCATCTTTCAGCACACTATCCATTCCATTCAACTGCTGTTCCAGGTCCTTTGCTGTATCTGAAAGAATTACTATGTTGTCCACAAAACACAATGTTTTCAATTCTTCACCATGAACTTTAATTCGTTCTCCAAATTTCTCCTTGCTTTCCTTTATAGCTTGCTCAATGTACAAATTGAATAACATTAGAGAAAGGCTACAACCCTGTCTTACTCCCTTCCCAACCACTGCATTCCTTTCATGCCCTTCAACTCTGACAACCACTGTCTGGTTTTTGTACAAGTTGTAAATAACCTTACGCTCCCTATATTTTATTCCTGCTTGCTTCAGAACTTGAAAGAGTTTATTCCAATCAACATTGTCAATGGCCTTCTCCAAATCTACAAAAGCTAAAAATGTAGGTTTGCCTTTTCTTAATTTATCTTCTAGGATAAGCCATAAAGTATTGCCTCCCGTGTTCCTACATTTCTCCTGAACCCAAACTGATTTTTCCCGAGGTCAACTTCTACCACTGTTTCCATCCTTCTGTAAATAATTCGTGTTAATATGTTGCAACCATGACTGATGGTTCTGTAGTTTTCACACCTGTCTGCACCTGCTTTCTTTGGAATGGGGATTATAACATTTTTCTTAAAGTCTGAGGGTACTTTGCCTGTCTCATACATCTCACACACCAGGTGAAACAGTTTTGTCATGGCTGGTTCTCCCAGAGACTACAGTAGCTCTGAGGGAAAGTTATCTACTCCAGGGGCCTTGTTTTGACTTAGGTCCTTCAGTGCTCTGTCAAATTCATCTCTCAGTATAGTATCTCCTATTTCATCCTCATCTACTTCTTCTCCCCTTCCTACAATATTACTTCTAAATTCATTTCCTCTGTAGAGCCTCTCTATATTCTCTTTACACCTTTCAGCTGTCCCTGTTTTGCTGAGAACTGTTTTTCTTATCTCTAATATCTTTTATTTCCCTGTAGGCAGTATCTATTTTTATTTATTTATTTATTATTATTATTTTTTAGCATGCTTGGCATCTCTTTTTGCTGGGGCCTCCAAATCTTGAAAGTTATTTTTTAGATTGTCCTGTGACTCTCGTCCTGGGGGCCCTCCTATTCTTTTTTATTGCAATAAAAAGTGGCCGGGGGGGGGGGGGGCTTAGTCTGACACTGCTTACTATTAGGATGTATTGTATTTACATTTCATATGACTCCCAAGGGTTTGTAAGGGGTGGACAGGTTGTCTGAGACACCCTGTGTATAAGAGGATGCTTTGATATGTTCTTGGAACAGAATATGAAAAATGTACTTATATCACTGGAACTTTTATTTTCACAGTAGTAGCTTTGAACAATAATGCACTTGGCCCACAATGTCTTGATCCCATCTAGAAAATGAGATTGTTTCAGGCCTGCAAAATATTTGCTAACTCTGTCTATCGGTTCTTCGTTTGAAGTTTTAATGGCCCTTATGTTACGGTACTGTGTAATCGTCATAAATTATATTACTTATCTTTTACTATCTCTGGGTGGTGTACCAGTAGAAATGTGACACAGAGTAATTTCATCTTCATGAAATTTATTGATATTGAATGTGCAACTGCCAATTTCAGACTGCAGATTACAGACTAGACTGATTACAAACTCCAGACTTCATATGTACTAACTAACTGACTGTCTAAGAAATTGACTGAGTCCTTGGCACACAGCGCCTACTATAAATAAATTTGCTAACATTGCTTATTTAATTACACATTGTTGGTTACACACAAACAATTAAAATAGATATCAAAAGAATCAGGAGATCAGATGATGGAAAAGAGATTGATATAAAGTGGTAGCATGAAAGCTTATCCTAGCCGTTACATTACAACATGAATCTTCATTCACCTAGAAAAAGTGTCAGTTTTGGAAAGAGATGGAAGTCTGATGGAGCCACATCAGGTGAATAAGGTGAGTGTGGCAAAAATTCATGCCTTAGTTCGTGTAATTTTGTCATTGCGATGGCACATGTGTGCGGGATACTTCGTCTTGATATAAGATTACTTTCTTCCTTGCTAAAACTGCCCTTTTTCTAGTATCTTTTGTTGCAATTTGTCCAGGAAGTTAGCACAGTATTTTGCAGTATTTTTTTGCCCAGTGGCGAGATAATCTACAAACAGAATCCCCTTCATATCCCAGAATACTGATGCCATTATCTTTCCTCTTTCCAGCCAAAAGAGTTGTCTTTACTTTCTTTGGTGGTGGAAAATCAGTATGTTTCTACTGCTTTGACTGCTGTTTTGTCTCTGGGGTATAGTAGTGCACCCAAGTAGTATAGAGTAGTATAGGAGTGCAACAAATCTTGTTCGTTTCTCCTAAAATGGGCAAAACATTGTTGTCATGTTGTAATGACAGATGGACAACATCAACCTTGTTCTGATATATCCAGTCTCATGAGGTTTTGATCCAGTGTCAAGAGTCGTGCCATCCATCTTGCAGATTTTATTTTTTTTAGTTTCTAATTCTTCCATTGAAATGTGATATACACTTTCAGATGCCTTCTGGCAAACATGAGGAATTTCAAGCACTTTCAATTGGCAACCCTCCATGACCATTTTGTGCACTTTGCAATGATTTCTGGAGTAGTGACACATCTTGCAGGACCTCTGTACCAATCATCATCTAAACCCTCCCGACCAAATTTAAATTCATACATCCACTAGGTAGCATTTGAATATCAAGAAGCAGAGTCCCCAGTGTTTTCCGTAAATCTGCATGAATGTTATCTGCTTTCATACCTTTCTTTCTGCGGTACTTAATCACTACACGAATCTCGATTTTTTTCATTTTCTCAAATCGCTATGTGGGAACAACAACAGTGCCACTCGAAATCCACAGCTCTTTTCCAAGAGCACTTATGTGGCACATCTTAAAGACTCATTGCACTAGTCCTCATCTCGTGTGGTGATTCTGAGAACTTTTCAAACCATCCTCATATTATAATAATGAATGTGTGTGTGTGTGTGTGTGTGTGTGTGTGTGTGTGTTTTGACAGCTCCTCCTGAACTACTGATCTAATTTAAACAATATTTGGTACACATATTCCTTACTATCAGACAACAATCATTATGTGGAGTGGGGGGGGGGGGTTAAGAACCACCTACAACACATAGTTAAGGGATATGGCATTACAAATACTTTAATTATTTTATACATTCTACAGTGATAATGTAATGGAAAAACAGCACCATGTGAAATGAGAAATATGATGAATTCAGTTTGAGATTTGCTACTGTTCCTGGATATAAGCACTGACACATACCCTGGCATTTGATCAAAGAGCAATGTTGTTTATAGCAATGCATGCTACTACCATGTGTTGTCAAAGCTAATCTGGTGTAGCAATGGATAGTCCAGTCTATTTGTTCTAAAACAATCAACTAGTTGTTTTTGATATGTCAAGCATTGGGAGAATAGGGAACTAAAGACAGCAATGCAAGCCTATGGATGAAGTATTCTGTTGCAAGCAGTGAGTGGACACACATTATCCTGTTGAAAGATTGGCTGCCGGCAAGTTCCAAATGTATGTAAGGACAACAGCCTCCATGTCTTCAGAGATGTAATGCTGGCTGGTCAGTGTACCAGTAATGTGTACTAGGATGGTACAGGAGTGGTATCCAATACCAACACAAACCTTAATAGAAAGGCAGTATGGCAATTCATAAGACCACACTCCAACAGTCTCTCACCACATCCTAGTCCATTCCTATGCCACCCTGAAGCCCAGCCCACTGCCACAGGGATCATATCATTTTGGAAGACCCCGCTGCAAGACCTGTCCAATCCACCCACCCAGCATTATCGATTCCATTCCTGTCACAGGCTTATCCTACCCGAGGCCAGTCAACCAGTGAAAGTAGCCATGTAATTTACCAACTGTGCTGCAATCACTGCACAGCTTTCTATATTGGCATGATGACTAACCAGCTGTCCATTAGGATGATTGGCCACCACCAAACTGAGGCTGAAAACAAGGTGTACCACCCTGTGACACAGCATGCAGCGGAGCACATTCTTGACTTCAATGGCTGCTTCACAACCCGGGCCATCTGAATCCTCCCACTCACCACCAGCTTTTCTGAACTGCGCAGATGGGAGTTATCTCTATAGTACATTCTCTGATCCCGGTTATTCGAAGTGCTGCAGCCAGACATGATGGTTGTATGACTGTTTTGTGTGCCTGTGTTGTGTGAATGTTCTATTTTCTGAAGAAGGCCATGGCTGAAGTATTGTGTATGTGTTTGTCTTTTGTATGTGCCTGTCACAGCTCGGCACCACTGTCCTTATTATTCTATTGTTACCCTGAAAAGAGAACAACTGTCTCTTCAGCATCACACGGTAAACTGATTTCACACAATCAGAGGCCAATCCATCAAGAGAGGTAACTAAATTTCGTAGCAAGAGTAAGACTAGAATCAACTTTTATATGTTGGCACTGCTCACAATTGGAGTACGGTTTGTTTGATATTTAATGTGTCTTGACTCTAGAGTGATAGGTAATGGGCTCACTCTGGAGACAGTTGGCTGGTATGCAGCCAAAATATTAGAAGCAGCAAAATTTCTGTAGCGGCATGCTTTAAAGATCAACATATTTTGTGATATGTAAAATGGTTGATTGATAAACAGTGCTATTAGGACGCTGTGTAAAATTATAGGGCCACAGATAGTGATGTGGTCATGCGTTTATTGACGCATTTCGATTAAATCATCTTCAGAATCTGTAAAGTTACAAACATCAGTAAGCCTGGTGTCACAAAAAGACAGAGAACTGTTTGTACAAGTACATTAAAAACACAAATATCTTAAGTACATACCGTGGAGGGGGGGGGGGGGGGTGGTAACAGTAAAATTGTATGGCATCAAGGTCCTGCTGAACATTACTAAAGCCAAATCACCCAGCATTGTCAAAGTAAACAGTAGACGCCACCAGGTGGCCCTAGTGTAACTGACAAAGGTAAGAAAAATAGAAACTATATAAAACCAAATAGAAAGAATTAAAACCTAGTAATTCTACAAATAATTAAGTTTAAAATGGAGAGGACAGGACTATACAGTATAACTGTATGCAGCTCCTGTTGCTAAAATCACACACCTATGGTGTTGCCCCATGGCATGGCGAGGACAGAAAGGTGGGAGACCAGGACATATTCAAATGGGAGTAAAATTGACGGATACTGTCAGATATTATAAAATACCACTATTTAACGGTTGACGTAGGAATTTTATCATGTCAACCATTAAATAATGGTATTTTATAATAGCTGACAGTTTTCCATCAATTTTACTCCCATTTGAATACGTCCTGGTCTCCCGCCTTTCTGTACTCGCCATGCCATGGTTCACCACGATAGGTGTGTGAGTTTAGTAACAGGAGCAGCATACAGTTGTATTGTACAGTCCCGTCCTCTCCATTTTAATCTTAAATATTTGTAGGATTACTAGGTTTTAATTCTTTCTATTTGGTTTTATATATTTTCTTACCTTTGTCATTTACACTAGAGCCACCTGGTGGCGTCTACCGTTTACTTTGACGATGCTGGATGATTTGGCTTTAGTAATGTTCAGCAGGGCCTTGACGCCATACAATTTTACTATGTTACCCCCCCCCCCCCCTCCATTTGTGTTTGTAATGTACTTTGGTATCTCTTTTCTCCATACAGTTCTGTCTTTTTGTGACACCAGGCTTACTGATGTTTGTAACTTTACAGATTTTAAAGATGATTTAATCAAAACGTGTCAATAAATGCATGGCCGCATCACTATATGCGGCCCTATAATTTTACACAGTGTCCTAATAGCACTGTTTATCAATTAATACTTATATGGGCGCATACCTCATCACGTCTGGAAATGTAAAATGGTAAATTCTGCAATTCTGTTTTCTAATAATACGTAATAGGTCATTAAATAAACAATAAATAAGTTAATGTATGGCAGATGGCGGGCCTGCTCAACTGGGTGATGATGTTCACGGTGACGCGCTCCTTCGGGCTGATGCTGTCTCGCTTGGGTGCTGCCGCCTGCTTCGGCGGCTTCCTGACCGCCTCACTGACGGCTGCTGCCTTCGTCTTCATGCTGGTGCCCGAGACGGCGGGCAAGACCCTTCAGGAGATCCAGGCAGACCTGCGTGCCGGCCGCACCCGTCCTTCCGCCCCCACTCCGTCCGCCCCCGAGGAGCTGCCGCTGCCGCAGCTGGTCGCCCCCGCCTCCACGTCCACCGCCTGCAAGACGGACCTCTTCCCTGCTGGCAGCTTCAGATTCCTACCTCAAAATGAGCTGCACATCTGACCAAACTACCCCCACACACCTGGAGGGCAGGACAGATGAACTACTGCCAGTGTCCACCAGTGATTGCCCTGTGGTGTTCTCAACAACTGCCATTAAAATGTACGTCTGTCCACAGTATGCCATCAATGGTTCCACATCCTGAAAGGTGGAACAAAACAGGGCCCTTCCAATTCTAACAGACTTCAGATTCCGATTAAAGTAATTTCATAAGTGACGTTTCTGTTAGTGGAGTGGTAAGGACCTGGCATAATCCAGTGGCAATTGTTTCTTGGGCTTAAAATAATCCCTGTTGCCTTTTGCACAGATATAAGTGGTAGTTCTGTCTTGACAGACATGCATATTGCTTATTATCTATTAGTCAGCAACTCTACTCCTTTCTAACCTGCTGTCCAAAACATTGCTAACTGTCTGTAATAGTAATTACAACTTGAGCTTTCAAGATTTGTATCTCATTCTTTATCAGGAAATTTCTATCAGAAGGGAAGGAAGAATGTGGAAGCCAAACATAAGGCAATAACAGCTACTGCCTATTCTACAAGCTCAGGCCATAACACTGCTGCCTTGCTGGGTGAGCTTGTGGTGTTTTCTGCACCAGTCAGCGACTCTACTCATTATACAGATCTGCCATCTTCATTTGGCAGCCTTGCTTTTTCACTGCAGCAATTATTCCACTTGAAATGCATTAGGATTTTCATCTTAGATAAAGATGTGACATGGAGTTCAAGTCTTCAGTAAGTTCTTCCAAAACATTGTATGTTGTGTGTGCTCACCCAGTGTCATGATGGTGTACTTGGTAGTTCATTCAACATTTCTATAGACATTGCTGCAAATGCCCTCCCACAGACCACAAAGGCAAACCATTGTAGAATCTTAAACTCAAAAGATTGAAGTAACTAAATATGCCCACTAACAGTCAACACAAACCAATCAGCTTACAAGCACTTCCCACAATGATTTCACAAGAATCTACGCGGAGACACCTGGCAGTATTTCTTTGTATTCTTATCCATGTGCAAGAAAAATAAAAATTTTGGTGCCTCAAGATGCTCCTATGCCTACAGTGAAGGTGAAATGGTCTTTATTGCTCACTATTTTCCCACAACATCGTGCATTTGAATGATTGTGGAACAGAAATCTTAAACAAAAACAGACACCAGATTTGGAAGCAATAACTGTTTGTGGATTCCTCTTTATGTTAAGACACTACAAGAGTGTTTGTTGCTACTCAACTGGCTCTGATATTCATACTATAAGAGCCAATTATACTTCCAAGTCTAGAAACAAGTGTGAAAAAACAATAGTGTGGTGTTTCTGACAAAATTATATATGTGAAAAACATGTTGTGATCACAGAAAGTGTGAAAAATAAAATGAGAACATTGCTGAAGATCACTCCACAGACAGTTACTCGTTGGAGAGATTTCAGAATAATTGAAGTGTGTTATATTGTGGCTTTAGTGGTATGTGACAATTAATTATAACCAAGAATGTGTGAGAGATTTCTATAGCTGCATGACCTAATAATGTAAATACTAAAGTGTGATATTAAGCTTTTTAATATCTACTCATATCACAATAATGATTTTGTGTAAATAATTTGTTTCAACAAATATGGGAGGTAATACAGTTTTCCCAAAAGCAGCTTTACTATTTGGAAAGAAATTAAGTTCTTGATACAAGTATTTCTCTGTTTGAAAACTTTTATATGTGTAATAAAGGTCAATCAGTAATCCATATCACTCAGAGCAAAGTAATACATTTTTATTTATAATTGATAATATAGTGAGGACAGTTTACTACTCACCGCAAAGAAGTGGCGACGAGCTGCGACAGGCACATACAAAAGACACACACATACAACACATTCAGCTATCGGCCATGGCCTTCTTCAGAAATAGAGCACTCACGCAATCACACAGGCACACAACACAGTCATACAACCATCACCTCCGACTGCCACACTTTCGGAAGTGTGGCAGTCGGAGGTGATGGTTGTATGACTGTGTTGTGTGCCTGTGTGATTGCGTGAGTGCTCTATTTCTGAAGAAGGCCATGGCCGATAGCTGAATGTGTTGTATGTGTGTGTCTTTTGTATGTGCCTGTCGCAGCTCGTCGCCACGTCTTTGCGGTGAGTAGTAAACTGTCCTCACTATATTATTTATTCCAACCTGGACTTTCCATTATTTTATTTATAATTGATGATATTTATACTGAAGGGTACAGTTTATTTTTGTTATTGAATTGTGCTACATTAAAGTAATATCATCAATTTTAATTACTTCAATAATAGAAGTTCCTCATCATTTACACAATCAATCTACATGAAAATACTTTTACAGTTCCCAAATACATTTTCCATTTCATACTGACAGTCATTTTTTGTGTGAGTTATTAGCAAGTACTACTGTCACGAAATGTGATTTTCAAATTCTCATTAACAGTATAGCAAATGTTTGTCACAAATAAGTCCTATTAATAATTTTGTGTGGCTCAGTGGCCTGGTGCAAGTCTTTCAGTTGGATGCCACTTCGGCAACTTGCGTGTCCCTAATATATCCCAGTTATGTAACCAGGGAAACGGGACCTACAGCTTAAGTGGAATCCGAACCACGTGTTATTTCTGGCGACTTCTTGATTCATACAAACACATAATTAATAAAAGCCCTCAACAATAACATATCAAACAATTGGTAAGTACATTATAATAAACAGTGCATTGTGCAAGTAGAAGGACAACACTTTTATGAATTATCAAAGTCAGTGGCAAATGTAGGCCTAAAGATAAGTTAAATAATTTTAAATAGACACCCCATGATATTTTGTATCAGTTTTGCTGTTCATATTAAGAGGACAATTTGCAATGAAGACCTTTTACTTTACTGAGAATAAAATGTTGTTATTTTTGACACGAAATCATAAAAATATAGCTATTACAAAAACTGCACGACCTTCACATCACTACATCCCACTTTCCTCACCAATACAGGAAAGTATGAATGTCTACCACCTTCATGCATCATTCATTAAAATATTTTTTTCTTTATATTCATCATATTGGGAAGGGGGTAGGAGCCCCCCCCCCTCCCCCGATATATACTCCATTGATCAAGGTAGTAACTTTCTGCTATTAGTTACTGCAGGCTACTAGCTAGATGTTATCCTTTGAAAATAATTAAAGTTTCCCAGCATTTAATAAATTTCATTTGTTTACATTTTATTCATGTGTAGTTTCACTGGCACCTCATCACTGATGAAAATTTTCACTGAAAAGTTGTAATTATTAGACAATGAATTACTTTGATAGTGATTTACAAAATATATTCAGTATTTATTGTTGAATGTGCCCTGGTACTTTGACAATGATTATAGTATAATTTCAGTCTCTCCTACCAAAGAAAGTGACATAGCCTCCTCCTTGACTTTTGTATGACTGCAGAATAATCATGGGTGGGCTCCAGCAATTATTCTGATTACACACTTTAGTGCAGTGAATACTTTTTAATCAGTGATGAATTACACCAAAATATGATGCTAAATGAAAGAGGCGAATAAAAATAAGCATATTAAGCTAATTTACTTAGCTGTTTATTACTATAATTGTCAATAATCCTAATAGCATAAGTATTTAATTCAAACATGTCAGCTGATCATCCATGTATTTCTTCCAAATCAGCCTTTTATCAATTTGCACACACAAAAATTTTGAATGTTCCACCTTAGCTACAGACTTATTAATTACGTCTTATTACTAGTGTCTAGCCATTTAAGACAAGGGTTGTTTTTTAAGTAAGGGCCATTCGCGCGTATAGGCCCCTTGTTCGCGCAGAGGCCGCAAAAAGCCACCGCACCATTTTCCGGCATCCTTTCTGTTCACACTGATGCCAGTTGCAGCTCTGTAGCTGACGTGTATGCATCGCTGTGCTACTTTATAATGTTTACGATTATTGAATCGCCCGCTGCGTGTGAGTGATACATTTTTTGACCACGAGAAGCCTATCAGCTGCAGAAATTCATCGTCAGTTAACAGAAGTTTATGGCTTGAATGCAACGACTGAAGGTAAAGTGCATCAATGGGTTAGAGAGTTTAAAATGGCCGTCAAAACGTCCATGACGAAGAACGCTCAGGCCGACCCTCTGTGATCACTGATGATTTGGTAGCTGCAGTTGAAACAAAGATTCATGAGGACAAAAGATTCACAATTTCCACTCTTTCTTTAGAATTTACACAAGTTTCAAGATCAGTTTTGTACAAAATTGTGTCTGAAAACCTAAACTTTAAGAAACTGTGTTCTCGGTGGGTACCCAGACTCCTTACAGAGGACCACAAAGGGAAGAGATTTGCCACTTCATTGGACTTATTGATTCGTTACGAGGAAGAAAGGGATGACATGTTGAGTCAAATTGTCGCTGGAGATGAAACATGGGTATCCCATATCACTCCCGAAAGCAAGTGACAATCGATGGAATGGTGACACACAACCTCACCCGTCAAGGTGAAAGCCAAACAGACGCTGACAAAGCGCAGGATTATGGCAACTGTGTTCTGGGACCAGCGCGGTGTTTTGCTAGTGGACTTTATGCCACGAGGAATGACAATCAACTCAGATGCCTACTGTGCAAATCTAAAGAAGCTCCGCAGAGCAATTAAAAAAAGGCGTGGCATGCTGACAAAAGGAGTTTTGCTCCTGCATGATAACGCTAGGCCTCACACCTCTCAAAAGACTCAGGATTTGATTGATTCTTTTGGCTGGGAAGTTTTGGACCATGCACCATACAGCCCCGACCTTGCTCCTAGCGATTTTCACCTTTGCCGGTACCTGAAACACCATCTTGGTGGGCAGCGCTTCAATGACGACGATGAAGGGAAAGTGGCCGTGAACTCTTGGCTGTCGGAGCAGGTGGCCGAATTCTTTGAAGAGAGAATTAAAAACTTAGTTGTACGGTATGACAAGTGCTTAAATAAACAAGGCAACTATGCGGAAAAATAGGTAAAAGTGTGTAGAATCAGAAAAAAAAGTTTTTTTTTGCAAAAGTATTTGTATCTTTTTTAAAAATAAAAATGGCCCTTACTTAAAAAACAACCCTCGTATTTACGGTACAGAACTGTATATGCTGCATTTTATCAAAATTTAATGAGAGTCCACTCGCAGTGAATCATGTAATAATTTTCTGAAAGACATTACAACTTCATCTTTTAATTCTTGTTTGCTGGGTATCATAACAAGATTTGTATCATCTGTAAAAAAAGTACTAGGCTAGCATCTTCAGAATATAAAATGATAAGTCATTAATAGAAATTAAGAACAGCAAAGTCCCCAATACCATGCTCTGTTGGACCCTATTCTTGATAGCTCTCCAGTTTGAAGTAACAGCAGATTTTTGTATATGATGTGATCCACTTACTTACACTTTATGCACTCTTCAGTCAAGTAAGAATGAAACCATTTATGCACTGTCCCACTCACACCACAATATTTGAGCTTATCTATAAGAATTCCATCATTTACACTAGGAAAATCCTTTGAGAGGTAACAAAAATTCTCAACGGGTGATGTATGGTTGTTCAGAGCATTTAATATTATATCAGCAGAAGCATTTATAGCATATCCTGTTGAAAATCCACCCAAAAACAAAAATGACATTTGTTAATAATTCATTTTTACAAATATGTGTTCCTTTTGAATACATTACTTTGTCAAGAATTTTGTATACAGCTGTAAGAAGTGAGACTGAGCAGTATTTCTTGACATCAGATGCATCCCGTTTAATATGCAATGGCTTAGCAATAGCATATGTCATGGAAGATACCCTGCTTCAGAGAACTATCAAATATGTGTCTGAGAATCTTATTTATTGGGAAAAAGCTTATAGTACTCTGCTGGAAATGCCGTCCATTCCACATGAGTTTTTCACTTATTTTTATTATTTTCCTATTTTCAAAGAAAGAGGTGGTTATGTTAACAGGCGGAAGACTTCTATGACACAAGCATACAAAAGTTGATCCCACAAAACGCCAACTTCATCAATTCTTTTGGTGAAAATGCCTATTGGTGGATGCTGTCAATTGTCTCTTATATATAGCTGGACAGCTGGTGATGATGCAGCAAGCTTGTTGGTTGAGTCAACAAATTATTTGATTTGTCATACTGCGCTGCTGTTTGGACTTCAAAGTCAATTTCATTTGCCTTCAACACAGATTATGTTGGTAGTAAAATAACAACTTAAATGAAGACAAAAAAGCTGTCATGGTGAAGTTTCTTTGAGTGCTGTCAAAAAGAGGATACTAGTGGCTTCTGAGCCATTACCAAAAGAAATGTGGAGGTTGGCCATCCAGCCATGCCCATTCGTCCTTTGAGTGGACATATGGCCACTCCTTCAGCAGGGACCGAGCATGTGCATGGGATTATTAGTTATTGGGAGCTCCAATGTTAGGCGTGTTATGGAGCCGCTTAGGCAGATAGCATTGAGGTCCGGAAAGAATTCAAACATGCACTTAATGTGTCTTCCCGGGGGCCCTCATCCGAGATGTGGAGGCAGCCTTGTCGGTGGCAATCGAGCATATGGGGTGCGGTCACCTGCAATGTGTGGCTCATGTTGCACCAATGACGCTTGTTGCTTGGGTTCTAAGGACATCCTGAGTTTCTGTGGGTGGCTGGTGGAATTGGTGAAGACTGCTGGCCTCGCACACAGAGCTGTCAATTTGTACCAGTAGAAGGTCTGAACCAGATACTTCACCGACTCTGCAACAGTCATGGCTGCAGATTTTAGGATCTGCGTTATTGGATGGGGAATTGTATATCAAGAGTGCACTATACTAAGGAAGCAAGTACTTGGGTAGCAGAGCATTTGCAGAGTGTACATGGTTTTTAAGACTAGGCACTGTCTCTGATGACCACAACATTCAGGTAGCAAATTCAGAACAATAATTTGACTATCAAAACATTAGCCATAAACTTATAAGAGTATTAAAAACAAAGTTCTTGAAATACCGCACTGCAGGGAAATATTGTGCTCAGATAATTGGACACATATAACAAGTCTAAGAGCAGTAAAATTAGTAGCTGCTGTGACAGTTTTTCAAAGAAAGTATATGCCAGGTAGTGCACATGTATCCAGGATGCAATATTAGTCCGGGTAGACTTCAACCTTAAGAGTATAAATTGGGACCTCTCAAGTTTCATTTCAGGCAGTACAGACAAGGAGTCTTGAGATCTACTATTGGACACTTTTTTCGAAAACTGTCTTGAGCAGTTAAACTGACAGCCCTCACACAATGGAATTATTTTAGACATTATACCTACAACCAGGCCCAACCCTATTAATGATGTCAGTGTACAGACAGGAGTTAGCGATCATGATATCATCATACTGTTAATGGGACCAAAGTTAATAAAGAAGGCTAGGAGCATGTTTTTATCAGATAGAGCCAATAAACAGTTGTTAGCATCACACTTAGAAAATAAAAGTTCCGGTAGAATGGATTTAGAGGAATTGCTGACTCATATTCAATGCATTGGACATAAAGAGTTAGAGAAATATGTGTTTATAAAGTTGATTGAGGATGGAAAAACAGCCACTGTGGTTTAATAACTATATTGGAAAGCTACTGCGAAAGCAAAGGCTGTTGCACTCTCAGTTCAAAAAAGAACACACAAATCAAGAAGGGCAAAAGTTAGTAGAGATTCTATGAAAAGATGTATCTGCAAAGCATACAATAATTAGCACAACAATACCTCAGAAAAAGATCTTTCCGAAAACCAGACAAAATTCTGGTTCTATGTAAAATCGATATTCGGGTCAAAGGTCACTATCCAGTCACTCGTTGATTATTCCAGGACAGTAATAGAAGAAAGCAAATAGAAAGCTGATGTTCTAAATGTAACTTTTAAGAAATCATTCATGCAGGAGGACCATAAAAATGTAGCATCATTTGATCAAGACACTGGAGGACATAGTAATAGGTTGCTATATAAAAAGGGAGAAAACTGCTTCTTTATCTGTAGGCATTAACTACTAAATAACTGTAGCCCACACGTTCAGTTGAATGGAAAACAGTGGGATTTATTTCCCACAAATACAGTGAGACACTTCATACACCCGTGTCTCAGTATGAACTTTTATATCAAGAACAACAGTAATGACAAAAGCCAATCAGCCATGCAGCTTCTATGATTCAAATATAATCGCTACCACTTGCTACTGACAGGCTACCCAATACCTAAATAGAAAAGAGATCTGGGGCAGTACTTGACCTCTCACCTGCTAATTATTATTATTATTATTATTATTATTTGCCATCTGGCATCGATACAGGCAGATATGTAGTGTAAATGGTTACACTACAACTGTAATAGCATACAGGATGACTTAGACAAAATTTCTAGTTGGTATGAAGAATGGCAGCTAGTTCAAAATGTAAGGTGATGCACATGAGTAGAAAAAAATACCATAATATTTGAGTAAATCATTAGTAGTGAGCTTAGCTGACTTTGGTTTATTGGGAGAATTTTGGGAAGACATACTTCATCTGTAAGGGAGACCGCATACAAAATGCTTGTACGACAACGTCTTGAGTATTATTCAAGTGTTTGGGACCTGCAGCAGATCAGTTTAAAGGAAGACATGGCAGCAGTTCAGAGGCGAGCAGATAGGTTTGTTACTGGTAGGTTTGACCAATGTGTGAGTGTCACAGAAATACTATGGGAACTCAAATGGGAACTGCTGCAGGAAAGACAACATTCTTTTTGAGAAATTCTGTTGAGGAAATTTAGAGGGTCAGAATTTGAAGCTGACTTCCTATTTAAATTTTGTGTAAAGATCACAAAGACAAGATAAGAGAAATTAGGGCTCAAGAAGAGGCATATAGTCATTCTTTTTTCCATAGTTCTATTTGGGAGTGGAATAGGAACGTAAATGCCTAATAGCGGTACAGTGTACCCTCCACCACACACCTTATAGACACAAAGGCGACAACATTCGTCTGTCGATGAGCCTGTGCTTTGGGTAAGTCATCCGTTTTCTATTTTTTATATTTGTTTATCCCACCAGGAAAGTTTCCTTATATAATTTTCGTTTCATCATATAATATTCATTAAGCCTCATTTACACTGAGGCAACATCTTGCATCATTGTGACATGCTAAGTAAATGTGGCGTCTGTCACCTTGTAGCATGCTACAAAAATCAACATCTTGCAGCGTATGTGGCATGCAGCAGTTTAATTTATACCAAACCAACAGAATTCGTGCCACATGGAGTCGGTCTTGTAGGAGAGTGGGTACTCCAGTGGTCATTGCACATGCAGGTACAACCAATAATGGAACTGAAAATCAACAGAAAGGGAAACGATGGTGGAAGAGGAAAATATTTAAAGAAGGCCCACAGAATAGTATACTAGGAGATCTAACAGCAGATGAGGGTGCCTTATTTAGTAACTTTATGAGAATGTCGATTGAGGACTTTGATTATTTACTGCAGTTAATTGCACCTCTTTAAAACTATGCCTCGGTTGCACAGTGGTAGCGTGCCAGACTACAAATCCTAAGGTCGCGGGTTCGATCCCCACCAGGTCCCAGGATTTTTATCTGTTACTTTCCACTTCTTTCACCTCTGACGGTATTGCTCATGTGAAAAATACCGAGTAACACTGTGGTTCGGAACCCACATTAAACTGTAGGTCCCCCTATAACTGGCTGGGTAAGTCAGTTCGAAGGTCGGAGTAAGGCAACGGCATACCACCTCCAAACAGTACCATGCCTAGTAAAGCACTGTGGTGTTCAAATCAGTCTTCGGATTGTTGACTGCTTTACCTTTATTTTTTTTTAAAAAAAAAAAAAAGAAAGATACCAATTTCCAAGATAGTATTTCTCCAAGTATTATTACAGTCACTTATTACTTATTCAAAGTATCATATTCAGCTATTTCCCCAGAAGTGCGTGAAGCTCTTTCATCAATGTTCAAGAATTACGTAAAGGTAAGTAAGCAATATGCAATACTGGATTTTTATATAATTTTTAATTTCTTGTGTCTAAATAGCCGTTACAAAACAATTCTTTTAACTCATAAAATATTGTTCTTTCACATTCAAATTTTTAGAATTCTGGCAAGAAAGATAATAATAGTGTCGTACCATGTACTACAATGTATATTATGTAAATAAATAGAATTCTATGAATGAACTAAGACTTTTTCGTGACTTGGTTCCTACAAACATATTTTATCGTATGCTGTAGTAGAATGAGTTTTGAAACTACTGTTACTCAATTTTATATTTATTTGGAACAGATTGTTTGAATATACTGTTTGTAGACTATTACTACAACAATATAACAAATTTGGAGTCTGTATGAAAAGAGGAAAATTGCCTAATGTACAAATATACTTATTCATAATTTTATGGCCATTGATTAGTATACTACAGTACTCCGTTATAAAATTTGCATGGTTATTGAAATATTGAGGCACTTATATAATTGAGCTGTCCATTCCGGCATGTGGTTCCATCATGCCGAGAATGAATTTTAATGATTCTGTTCCGTATCAGGTGCTGAGCGGCTTTTCTTATTCATCATACGTATGTGCTCCCGATGCACTTCTCAGATTTTTTATCTTCTTCTTTACAGTGACCTCATCAGTTTCATATATTGAACCGAGTTTCTGTATCATGTCTCTATTTAGTCTTCTATTTTTATAAATGCTGTCACGCACATTCCACAGCACTTCTGATTGTGTGTAGTCCTCAGTGAACACCAAATACTTCTTGTTAGACCACTCCATGTTCTCGAACTATGCACTGCGGCACAGATACTGCTGCACACGAACTCACACAGCTCGGGAGTTATCTGTGGCAGCTTGCAGCATGACGAATGTTGTCGCCTGTGTCGCGTGACTCATGCGACGACGTGCGTCACTGTAGCATGCGGCACTGTCGCATACCACAAAGTTGCAAGATGTTGCCCCAGTGTAAACGAGGCTTTAGAGATTAAAAATAAGCTCAGATTGTTTATGTTAAGGATGGGGAAGACTTCAGGAATTGGCTGTGTGTTTTTAAAGAAGTCATCTTGGCATTTCCTGCAGCAGTTTGGAGAAATCATGGTAAACTCAAATATGGATAGCTGGAGTTGGGTTTAAGTGACCATCTTCACAAATGGGAGTCCAATGTTCTATCCACAGTGCCACCTCATTCGTTTTAGAAGTATTGGTGAATTATATGGTGGCTTGTGGATCTTTCTTGCATCTTTCTTTTTGAAGCTTTTTGGCGTATTTTATTACACAATACAGAAATTTTTGATACTATCAAAAGAATGGGATGGAATACTTTCCTTTGCTACATTTGCACATAGTGGTTATGAGTATCATACAGGGAGAGAGGAGTCTATTTTCATACCTTTTTCATTTTTCATGGTTTCTAACCCATGTTAGTTTGAATTAATTATTACTGAGGTACCCTATGTTTCCTAACTTGGCTTGCTGTATTTTGCATTTTGTATGTTTAATTTTGTGTAACCAAGTTAAAGATTAACAAGCGCATTTTCGCTGTACATGCAGAATTTTTTCTTCACCAAGCAAGAATTCTTAAAGTGACTTTCTACATTTCAAACAATAAAACTTCTTACAATTAATATTTTATTTTATTTATTTATTTTTCCAAATTCTTACATTTATATGATGAAGTTTTACAACAGTATAAAAATAATAAATAAAATAAATAATGAAATAATAAATAAAATAAATAATAGGGCCTACATACATAAATTAATTAAAATAAATAAGGCAAACGAAAGCATGTACATATATAAATAAAAATACTCAACAAACAGCATTCATGTTCACAGCTTATCAAACTACAAAACTCTTAATCATTCATTAAAATTAAAAATAATAAATAAAATGGTGGACTATTTAAACTTTTGAAACATAATGTTAACTTTTGTAGAACAACAGCGAATTATTTGCATAACATTCTGAGCTCAAATAGTTTGCTTCATAATGCCTCATTAACATATCATTAAAGCTGTAGACACAGGCTTGTGAAACAAATATTTCATACAAAGAGTAACAGTTCATATTAGCCACAAGAATGATTTTTTTCATAATCTAAAATCATATCATGGGCACAGGATTGAAATTTCCACGTGAAGGATTTTTCTTATTGCTTTCTGTGTTAATAAATATCTGGCACACAAAGACAATGACACTATCCTTTGCAATATTTCAAATTACCATAAAGTATAAATTAACTGTCTTCTTTTCTAGTTTCAAACAATCCCTTATTTGCATATTAAAATAAATGTAATCTGCAAAAACAGTGTTACATTTATGACTGGAGAAGATGTGATATTTCTTAAGCAGCTTCATTCTCTTCCTCAGGAGGTTCACCTGGTAGTAGGGATGTGGGTGGCTTCATGGTGGAGGTTGTGTTAACCATGGACACTGGCGTCGTGAACTTGGACACTTCACAGTTGCGGCCCGTGAACCCGTCAGCACATAGGCAGCGGTAGTTTCCATCTTCCTCTGTCAGGCTGACACATGTTGCACCATTTTCACATAGATCTTCATTTTGATCACAGTACGTGAGTTCTGAAAGGGAGAGAGAAGATAAAAAATAATAATAATAATAAATAAATAAAAATAAAAACATGCATTACTGTTAGACACTTCTCTTAACTCTTAGACCAAGAGCGAGCTTGGTGGTGTATGTCATCTGTTGCTCTCTACCATAAAAAAATGCCCAGCATTATAGCCATGTAATTGTTGGCTGTCAGGGCATTTGCAGCATTAACAGATGAAGGGCAACATATTCCATTATTATATTTCATTAGCTCATGTTTTTAATTTATGGACAAAACTACTTGACAGATGACGAATCAGAAAGTTTTTAGAGGTACTTATGAAGATATTGATGATTTATTTTCTGATGGAAAAGATGAAGTAATATTACCAAATGATCATGTTAGTGACTCTGAAATTGAGTGCGATGAAAGATTACCTGCCTCTGATACTAGAGACAGTATATTTATTGAGATGGATAAGCAAATAAAATGGATTGTAACTATTATGCAGAAAAAAAAACCATCCCATGGATCAGCAAAAAATATTATCAAGATCTTGCCAGGCCATAAAATGACAGCATTAGGTATTTTAATAATAATAATAATTTATTTGCCTGTAGATCATATTCACAATGATATTAGACAAGTCATGTTGTTAATTTTATATAGCATAAGGAAGAAAGAAAATTTTGTAAATTTATCATTTATAAATATAACATGTGGTGAAACTTCCTGGCAGATTAAAATTGCGTGCCGGAACTGGGACTCGAACCTGGGACCTTTGCCTTTTGCGGGCAAGCGCACTACCAACTGTGATATCCCGACACGACTCACGATGCCACCCCACAACTTTACTTCTGCCAGTACCTCGCCTCCTACTTTCCAAACTTCACAGAAGCTCTCCTGCAAACACGCAAGACTAGCACTCCTGGAAGAAAGGATATGGTGGAGACATGGCTTAGCCACAGCCTAAGGGATGTTTCCAGAATGAAACTTCACTCTGCAGCGGAGTGTGCGCTGATACGAAACTTCCTGGCAGATTAAAATTGCGTGCCGGAACCGGGACTCGAACCTGGCAGAAGTAAAGTTGTGGGGTGGCATCGTGAATCGTGTCGGGATAGCACAGTCGGTAGTACGCTTGCCTGCGAACGGCAGAGGTCCCAGGTTCGAGTCCCGGTTCCGGCACGCAATTTTAATCTGCCAGGAAGTTTCATATCAGCGCACACTCCGCTGCAGTGTGAAGTTTCATTCTGATAACATGTGGTATTTAATTATTAGAAATTTAGTGAAAAGACACAGTCAACTTCTCTGTTTCCAGCACTACATCAGTTCACCTTTAAATTACAAATTTTCTGTCAAATATTCCTTCACCTTATACCAGCCTCCAGAGATGAGATGATCCTTTAATTTTCTTTTGAGGGCACTACATTCCTTTATACACCTGATGCTAAGAGGCAGTTTGTTGAAGAATCTGCATCCTGCATTTATAGGATCCCTATTTGTCATGTTTAGCCTTTTGCTGAAAAATGGTATTGTTCTTTAGTTCTTGTATTGTGGTTATGAATATCACTGTTTAGTGGAGCTGTACAGTTTACCATTAGGAAACGTATTGTCTCATATATAAACAGACTTGGTGCAGTTAGTATCTTAAATTCTTTAAATTTGTTTTTGCATGATTCCCTTGGTGATAGTTTGGCTATGTATCTGATGGCTTTGTTTTGAAGTTTTAAAAGCCTCTGTATGTGTACATCAGCTGCTCCTCCCCATAGTGGTATACCATATGATAAGTGTGGGAAGATAAGTCAATAATGTATTTTAACAGGGTTCCTCTGTCCACAGTATAGCACATTTTTCTCATTAAGAATATATTTGTGCTTCTTTTTGAACAAACCTTATCAATGTGTTTTTCCCATGACAGATGCTTGTCCACCTCTAGTCCCATAAATCTATCACAGTCCACTTCTACTAGGTCTGCACTGTCAATCTTCAGTGTAAAATCGTCTGAGCTTTTTGTTATCTTTGTTTCAAATTTAGTACATTTTGTTTTCTTTCTGTTGATCAGTAGATTATTTTCTGTAAAATACCTTTTTGCCATTTTGACGTTTTCAGTGGCTCTCTTTTCATCTCAGGTGTATTAGATTTTATGAGAATTACACTAGGGATGTGAGACACAAAACAGATAGGTTAGCAGCTATTGGGAACTTTCTGGTTTGTGAGAAATTGCATTAACTGTTACAATCTTAGAGCCTTCGTTAGCACTGATGAGAAACTACAAGTAGAAGCATTCAGAAGTTGTTGCAGCCTCATACAATACATTCTGTAGAAACCAGCTGAATATAGCATCAAAATATTTACTCTGTGTGATGCTAAGTCATTCTACAGTGGTTTGTCGAAAGTGTATTGTGTAGAAGACACAAATAGAAATGTGACAATAGATGACTGGTATACTAGTTGTCGACTGACTCTCTCTCTCTCTCTGCTACAAAACAAAATTACTTGTGTAGGAACCACAAGAAAGGGCAAAAAAGAAATTCTGCGTGAGTTTTTGCACAACAAGAACAGAGTAATCTGTTAGCAATTTTTCTATAGCAGAAATATATTACTGTGGTATCATGAGTGCCTAAATGTAACAAATCTGTTTTTGTAATTTGCACTATGCACAATGAAGGCACATTAGATGAGGCCCCAAAGAAACTTCACTTTATACTAGATTATAATACAAGAAAGGGTGGGGATGATACTGTTGACCAAATGTGTAGCAAATATTCAGTAAAACATGTAACAAGAAGATCGTCAATGGCTATATGGTATGCATTGTTGAATGTGGAAAGTACTAATGCAGATGTTTTGAGTAAATTAAAAGAACGAGAAACATTCACATTTGGTTTTTCTATCATAAGATCTGTGATTCGATGTTTTCCAGCTGATGTTAGTTTGTATCTGCAAGCATCGTTCCAAAGTTCAAGAGATGTTTACACAAGAGCAACCAATGAAGAGATGGAATTTGAAGAAGGACAAAGCTTAGCTCTACAATGCTGGCCGCAGTGGCCGAGTGGTCTACGGCGCACCAGTCACAGTCTGCATGGCCGCTACAGATGGGGGTTTGAATCCCCCCTCGGGCATCAATGTTTGTGTTGTCTTTAGTATAAGGTAGTTTGAAAGTTTAGGGACTGATGACCCCGCAGTTAAGTCCCTTAAGCTTTACAAACATTGAAACATTTAGCTGCGCAACACTAAGATGTAGCTCCTGAAATGATACTGTTTGAAAAAGTTACTCTCAAACAACAGAGCTCTGTAAAAAATGCAGTGTGCATTTTCCTGAGGTCAGAGACAACTAATCTGGAAGTAAATTATTCAAATGTAGCAATTTATCATGTGTAGTACTATTGTTATGTGAAACCTTAAATTACCCTTTTAATCACTGTAGGGTGTAATGTAAACTACTGCAATAAATGATAAAGCAACAGCAATAAATTGGCACTTATCATCAATATCTCCATAATATACCATACGCATGCTCCTGTAATTTTAAAGAGCACACCTGCTCTAGGGTTAAACAGTATGTACCACAATAGTACAGACAAACTTGGAGAGTATATTGTATACATGTGATTAAATAATGTAAATGGGGCCTCACAAAACTTTACTTCCATATTAAAATTCACCTCCTATTCAACAATTCATAGTGTTTTCATCATGTGGAAAAAATAGAAACATATTAAGGTGGTTAGTTACAATTGCTATAATGTTACTTTCTAATCTCTTCCCCACACTCAGTGTCTAAAATAACACACCAGATGTATGATGGAGATTACAGGCCAATGCACTCGTTTCTGATACTCCTCCGGGAATCGCATGAACACCATGAGGAATGAGTGATAACAGACAGGTGCACATAGTGTGTGCATAAGTTGAGACTGAGTCTGACAGGAAGTGTGCTGGGGTAGTCCACACAGTTGTGGCGAGTTCTGCATCTGGGTAGCATTATGGTCAGTTAAACTTCCTACTGAGCAGGAGACCCAGGTTCAAATCCCAGCCTGCCAAAAATTTTCAATTTCCCCCATCGACATAATTCAGCCCCCACTGGCAGCTCATGTTTTCCATTCCTCTGTGTCTTCATTCATAGTAGCTGCAGAATTAAAATGGTGTCTGTTCTTTTCGACAAACCTGAAAGAACAGATTATAATGTAAAAAAAAGTAGAGATTGTTTAACTTACCAGGTGAAAAAACACAAGTTCATTGACAGATACACATACATGAAAACACACACTAACACACAAATGCTTACCTTTTGCAACCCAAGATTGCTTCTTTAGAAAAGGAGGAAGGAAGGAGAGGGAAAAAGGATAGGGTGTGGGTTTTAAGGAAGTGAGGGAGGAGTCATTCCAATCCCGGGAGAGGAAGGACTCACCTTGGGGAAAAAAGACAGGTAAACAATCACACAAATCCACACACACCAAGGCCGTCATTAAAAGCCACCAAGGCTTGGCTTTTTACATATGTTTGCCTTTGTGTGTGCGTGTGTGTGTGTGTGTGTGTGTGTGTGTGTGTGTGTGTGCGCGCGCGCGTGTGTCTACCTGTCCCTTTTCCCTGAAGGCAAGTCCTTTCACTTGCGAGATTAGAATGAGTCCTCCCCCATTCCTTAAAACCCACATCCTATCCTTTTTTCCTCTCCTTTCTTCCTCTTTTCTGATAGAGTAACCTTGGGTTGTGAAAACTTAGCATTTGTGTGTATTTTTATTTTTTTTATTTATGTGTGTCTATCAACAAACCTGTGTTTTTTCACCTGATAGGTTAAACCATCTCTTATTTTTTATATTTTTTTCTCTTACATTTGCCTTCAAGTGCAATGTGCAGAGGCAAATTAATTATTCTGAAATGAGAAAAGGATTAAGTTAAAAACATCAGAAATAGAATGTGAGAATAAATGGAGAAGGTAAAACAAAAATGTTGTTGCAGCTTGAATGCTGATTTATGAAAAAAAGAGTGAAAATCTAATTAGCTTACAACAGGCATGGCCAAACACCACCCTGCGGGTATGGGCGCCCGTGCCCATGCCAGCACTCGCGGGCGGCCTCTGCCGTGCCCCTGAAAGGAGGAAGGTAGCTTAGGGTTTAACAACCTGCCGACAGCTTGGTTATTAGAGACGGAGCTAATGCTCGGAGTTTTGGGTAAGGATGGGGATGGAAATCGACCGTGCCCTTTTGAAAGGAACCATCCCGGCATTTGGCTGGAGTGATTTAGGGAAATCATGGAAAACCTAAATCTGGATGGCCGGAGAATTTGAACCACCATCCTCCCAAATGTCAGTCCAGTGTGTTACCACTACGCCACCTCGCTCGGTGCCGTGCCCCTACCTCATGTCCTGTGCACAGCGGTCTGTGGGGCACTAGCGACACACGGTCGTGTCTGGGGCGGTCAACTACAGTGTATTTTGTTTTCAAAGCAATGACCATCATTTGACTGAAAGTTGTTTTGTTTATTGTCACAACCTGGTTTTGGCCTTAGGCCATTTTCAAGTGCTGTGATAAAAGTTGTCAGACAACTTTTATCACAGCACTTAAAAATTGCCCAAGGACAAACCCAGGTAGTGACAATAAACAAAAAAACTTTCAGTCAAATGGCGTTCAATTCTTTTAAAAAATTTTATATGACTGAGGCTCCTGACGCATACAAAATCATAAACTACAGTGTACTCCGCCCGCGGGGCGCGGACTTGCCCGCTGGGCGGAAATGATGGCCATGCCCGGTTTACAATGATACAGAAAGATTAAAAAAAAAAAAACACAATCAACATTTAAAACAAGTTCTGTACAATGTCAATAATGAACAATAGATAACAACTCACTGTAAAGAGGCTCACCAAGCTGTTGACAGGCACAAAAAATAGACAACCACATTCACATAACTTAAATTTTCAGCCATCGCCTTCATCATGAAAAGAAACACATACATTCATATTATCACTCAGGCAACTATACACATCCAGCCACTCCAGCATCACAAGCATCTAGACTGTGAGTGAGGTAGGGAATGGATGGGAAAGGATGCCAGGCAAGGGTGGGGATGGAAAGTTTCACATTGCATGATGGATTGTAAAGGCTTGATAGGTGGGAATGTGAGATACGTCATTGAATACAGTGAAGGGAAGGGGCAGGAGAGGATAAAGGGAGGTTTAGACGAGTGTGTGGTGAATTGCAGTGGGGGGGGGGGGGCAAATTTACAGTGGAGGGAAAATTTGGAGTGGAGGACAAATTTGCAGTGGGGGGCAAATTTCAGTGGAGGGCAAATTTGCAGTGGAGGGCAAATTTGCAGTGGAGGGCAAATTTGCAGTGATGAGAATTCCCTAATCCAATATGCCGAAGACCTCACTCACAAAGGCCTTCACAGACAGACATTACCCTACTGACTAGTCCGCAAACAAATTTCCTGTGCCATATCCCCATACCCCACTAATCCTCCTTCTAGCCCCAATAACCAAACACAAAAAATTTCCTCGTTGTCACCCAATGCCATCCTGGACTAGAACAGTTAAATCACATCCTTCATCAGAGCTTTGATTATTTGTCATCATGCCCTACAACAAGAGACATCCTATCTAAGATCCTTCCAATCACTTTTAAAGTGGTGTTCCTTCACCAACCCAACCTTAAAACATCCTAGTCCATCTCTATGCCAGTCTCAATCCCAACCCCTTACCACATGCATCATATCCCTGTGGAAGGCCCCAATGAAAAACCTGTCCAATCCACCCAGCCCAGCACTTCCTATTCCAGTCCTGTCACAGACTTATCCTACCCCATCAGACGTTGGGCTACCTGTGAAAGCAGCCATGTGATTTACCAACTCTTTTGCAATCATTGCACGGTGTTTTATTTTGGTATGATGATGAACCAGCTGTCCATCAGGATGAATGGCTGCCATCAAACTATGGCAAAAAGAAATCTGGACCACCCTGTGGCACAGCATGTGGCTGAACACAACACTCTGGATTTCAATAGCTGCTTTACTACCCGAGCCATCTGATCCTCCCCTCCACCACCAGCTTTTCTGAACTGCGCAGTGGGAGTTGTCTCTTCAACACATTCTACGGTTCCACAAACATCCTGGCCTCAACCTAAGATAACTCGCCATCCCTACACCCTATACCTAAAATTATCCCTCCCTCCTTCCTCACTCATTATCCTGTGTCCCCTTCCCCCTTGCAAATGTGTGTCATCTGTTACAATATCCCCTTAATTAATTTATTTTCATTTTTTCCTTATTATTTTTATCATTTCAAATCCCCCTCCCCTACACACACATTCCTCTACACCTCCCTTTTATCCTCTCCCAACCCTTCCCTTCACCTGCCTAACACAGCCTTTAAAATCCATTGTGCAACACAGAACTTTCCATCCCTATCGTTACCCCAAATTATTCCCTTACTACTCCACTCCCTACCTCACTCATGGTCTAGATGCTGGACTGGCAGGACATGGTGGTTGTTTGTGTATAATTGTCCAAGTGATTGTGTGAATGTAAGAATCTGATGAAGGCCAAAAATTAAAGTTGTGTGAATGTGATTGTCTAATTTTCATGCCTGTCAGCAGTCCAGTGAGTATCTTTACAGTGAGTAGTTATCTATCCTCCATTCTTTTACAGTGAATAGGTAATATTGTGGTCAAATGTTAACTATGAAATTTACTAAGCATTTATGCACAGTTCATACAAAAAGTACTGTGTTACTGAATCATGACAAAGATTAAATAATAGTGGTTAGAGATCAATTACAGGAAGAATGATAGGGAGAAATTTATAAGAAGAAAGTATTAGTGGAAAATTAACTGTTTCTAAAAAATACTCCTACAGCATTCAGGCCTGTTTATCCATGGAACAATTAAGGACAAAATTGAAAAAAAAAGCAATACTAAGTGGTGATTAACATATGTAATAATATATGTAATAGTTATGTTTTATTATATTTTTAATAGTCACTTTTACTTTAAAATGTTCTGTATTAATGAGTGTAGTTTACTGTTTTATTTATTTTTTTTTATTTGTGTATCAATGAACCAGTGCCTTCTCGGCTGGCAAGTCCAACTTTCTTTACATATTGTTTCTCTCTATATTATATTTATATACAGTAACTGATTTAAAATATTTTTTTAAGAAATTGATGACCTGTTAATAATCTTGTTCATAGTCAAAATCATAAAATCAAATGTTGTCAATTTTAAAAGTTGTAGCTGTAGTAATAAGTATAGTCATCATATGGTGCTAACCAACACCTATCCCAAAACTGGCTTAGAGCATTTATTATATGAAACATAATTACCTCCAAGGTTTGCATTAAAATATGTAACAGAAGTTGTAGTCCAGTGCAAAAAGTAATGTACATTCATATGGTATACATAAAAATACTTGATATGTACAATATTTGACACTGTATGTAAGGTACTTTCATGTTACAGGTGAGAGGTTTAGATGTAAATATCAATTGCCCAGTGCATGTATTGGTTTCAGCTTTAAGTAGCTGGAATCAACTGATTTTTGAATAGTTCCCAGAAATGGGAACTTCGTGTTATCGTTTGTTCATTGAGCAGTTCCATTTTAGCAGAGATCTGATGGCTTGCCCCTTCCTAGCTGCCAGCCATTACAGTGAAATAAGCCGCACTGACAACACAACATCGAGTGACACCATCAAGCAACTGGCACTGTGCGACCCGTAGCTAGCAGGAGAAAAGCAGAAGCCCTCACCTCATTTGCCAAAGACTACAAATCATGGGTTGCTATGCAAGGAGAAATAGACAATGTCTGATTCTCACTCCTTCCACCTCAGTATCCTATTATAATAAAGTGTCCATTCTTCTGCCAAAAATCACCAATAACATCAATGATTTTAAAATTATAACATAATTTCACAGTTAACAGAACTACCTCACATCAGTATACCCAGAAGGAGGCAACTGTAACATTGGCTCAAACATTGGTTATTAAAGTAATAGCTATCCTACATTATGAGGAGGTTCAACACCTAGGAAACTATTATGTCAAACAGCATCATTGTTTAATCACCGTACTTCTTTAGTGAGTCACTCAATGTGGGACATATGATCCTAAAATAGTTCTCCAACTTGCTCTTGAATTCATCCCAGGATTTTTTTCTCCTTCATGTCTTTTCAGATTTATTGGAACTTTTTAACTTGCATATGCTGCATCGGTAGGTAGGTAGACAGATAATGTGGTAACTGGGTGGTCTTCTTGGTGTGGTGTGTTTTACCTTTGAATGTATGGATTTGTGAGCTTCAACATCACCTTTTGTGTCTGATCTGTACATGAAATGGGAAAATGATGAGACCAAAACAAGTTCCTGAGCATATTTTGGTTTCTTCTGCCTTTTCACAGCAGTACTATAATGGTAAGATTGAAGGATGAGTTACATTACATCTAGAGACAAAGAAAATCTACACATACTTGCAACAACCTCTAAGAGATTAAGAGATGGCATGCTGCCAAGCAACTGTACCATCCCTCCTAACCTTTTAACTTACTAACCTCTTCTCCTGTCTCATATTTCCTCAGCATTCTATGACTGAATCTGAGAATGACATTGTATTTTCCTGTTAACTGTTTTTATGAGATCATGCCACTTTAGATTGCTCCACATGGTTACTCCTAGGCATTTTACAGCAGATACAGTGTTTCCAATGGTTTGCTAGAAATACTGTGATTCAACAGCAATGAATTTATTTAGCTGTTTTTGTGCAGTCCACTTGATGTGTTTATTTTTATACAGTCCATTTCATGTGTTTATAATTGCAAATAATGTGGTGATTGAAGAGAAACTGCAATGTGTTGTTAGTAATAAATTAATAATTAATAAAAGTCTGTTATTGAATTAGTCATTTATTAAAATCAATAGCAGGTTTTGGCTTAAATGCTGGCTACCTTCAGATCTGAAGAGGGCCAACATTTACTCTGAAACCAGTTATTTTTTTAATAATTGATGGGTGGGCATAATTTTATGATGTGATTCCACCCGCCTGCTTTGACACAGGACGTCATCAACAAGACAATAATGATGTATATACTCGTAGCCAAAATGGCGACTAAAACAGTCATGGAAAACACCAACAAACACACATATATACATATGAAAATTAGCATAAAACCAATAAAATGTCATTAATATGACAAGAGCAGAAAAGTGGGAGTTTGGGTAGGGACTTATATGTTGGGGAAAAAATGACAAAACCACAACCAAAAATACACAAAAATATAATTTAAAAACCACACGAAATACTCAAAATAAAAATTTAAAAAAGCAAGTAAATAAATAAAAAGAAAAACAAAACACATATAAATGAAATTGAATAGTTCAGTTGAACTATAACACACCTCAAATTAATAGTGATATCAATAAACACCATTATACAAAATCAATCCTGGCACAAATTCCATCAACATTAAAATGGTAATGAATACTTAAAATTAACCTATTGCTCAAATGAAGACAGTGATACCAATTCAACCGCCTCCCCCCCATACCAAATAACAAAGACAAACAAATATTATCAAGCACCTAAGTCATTTCAAATGTTCCATTAAAACATGATCTTCTTCACCACTCATCCATTGGCTTTGCCAACCCACAACCAAACTCTTGCCTGAAACCTGAACTAGACCTCAGGCAAAACTACAGATTTTACTGTCACTACAACCAGTTTTTCACTTTTCACATTCATTTGCTTTGCTAAAAGCAATAATCACACCAAATCATCTACATGCAATATGGTATGTTGCCAAGCTACACACACTATGTGTACACCATTGAAAATCCATCTTACAGCGACATAAGACTTGCACAAGCATCCTCAACCACCAACACCAATAGACACAACACTACAAAAAGCCAACAAAAAAGTCTTACCAAAAATGTCAGCCTAAAACATTAATACAAAAACTAAACCTGATGAACAGCTGGATCATCATCATAATCCCCCCGCACCCTCCCTCACCACGACTGACTTCCGTTAATTTCCTTAGTTGCCAACATCGTGTACACCAAACACAATCAACTATAACACCAAGCAGCTGAAGAAATTTTATCTTGGCCAACATAGTCTCTCCCCATTGTAGCATGCAGCAAGAAAGAAACTTATTCATTTTATACATTCTAACTAAAACTGAATAATAAAACACATGAAATTGTAGAAAGGCAGACTAAACTGGAATCATCAAACTATTACAATGCAACACAACACGAAAATAAAACTTTAAGAGAAGGAACTACAACATACGGATATCACAGCCAAAACAACCACAAACCATTTAACTTCCAACACAAGAGCATGCCTTCACATGACTACACATTAACCTGTAAACAAAGGCAACTCAAATTATCATGCAATGATGAAGTCACCACACAACAAGCCAACAATAGCTAACAGGTGGAATCATGTCCTACAAATGACCCGATGAATGCAATCATAGACTGTTTTATTACTTAACACTTATTTATGATACGGATATTATAGAGGAAAAATTCCTAGTGGGAAAAATATATATAAAAAGTAGATGAAGTTTACTTACCAGGCAAAGCGGCACAGGCAGTGATAGTAACATAAACACACACACACACACACACACACACACACACACACACACACACAAATGCAAGCTTTCGCAACCTAGTTGCTTCTTCAGGCAGATTAGGGAAGGAGAGGGAAATGGAAAAGATAAGGGTTTCAAGGGAGTGGATAAGGAGTCATTCCACTCTCGGGATTTGAATAACTCCTTACCCACTCCCTTGAAACCCTCATCCTTTCCTTTTCCCTCTCCTTCCCTAATCTGCCTGAAGAAGCAACTAGGTTGCGAAAGCTTGCGTTTGTGTGTGTGTGTGTGTGTGTGTGTGTGTGTGTGTGTGTGTGTGTGTGTTATGTTACTATCACTACCTGTGCTCCTTTGCCTGTTAAGTAAACTTCATCTACTGTTTAATACTTATTTATATTCAAATTCAGCTGATGGTCTCTGAGGAGGTCATTGTACCTTTGCAAGTCTTCCAGCAATTTGCTACAATCTTTTTCAAGTGCTACCTTCTTACAAATGACTGTATCATCTGCAAAGAACTTCATGATGTTGCCAAAATTATATACTAAATCATTTGTACATGATGTCCATAAAATTGCAGTATTTTTTTCAAAACTAACTTGGAAACTATTAGCAATAAAGGATCATGGTGTATTGGAAAGTGTTAAGCAGTAATGCCACTAAAATCATTTTTGTACAGTTACATCAAGAATTACATCACATTTTTACATGCTATGCACAATTCAATGCAGCAATAATAACTAAACTGACACATTCCACATCATTACAAAATGTCATATATATGATCTATGGAACAATTATTAATCTAATCCACTCTTGATGCTGCAATGCCATATATTGGGAGAACTTGAATGTCACTTGGATGTTTTATGTGTGATGTATGATGCACCTTCTGAAAGTCTGGCATTACAAAGAAATTGTAGAGCTGTTAAATGATTTACAATAAACCATGATTATGTATTTCTAATGGTTATCAATTTATAGCAATGGAAAGTACAGGTTGGAATTATTGTCTGCCATTTTTTCACATGCAATTACACTTTGTTTTTTCCATCTCCAGTGCTATTTATTATCTCTCTCCTCAGGTCTGAGATCTTCCTCATTATCTTTTTATCCATTGAATTCCAATCTAGACTTTCCATTGTCACAAACTGATAACCATTAGAGATACAACACCAAAGTTTATTGTAAAAAAATGTAATAGTTCAACAAGGTTGTTTTTATTGTACATGAGTGTCTTGTCTATGTGCTTGTTGCATCTCAAAGTACATCATTATGGTGTGTTGTAAATTATCCTCACTAAATTGTAGGTTATCAATTTGTGATTTATTTGAACTAATAGTGGAAATTTATGGTCAACATGTAGACACACTAGATTAAATATATACATTTCTAAAAACAGGTTCATTTGGAAATTGGCAAACTGAAGAAAAAATACTAGAAAATAATACTTGAACACTGAATGCTAGCTCAAGTTGAAATATTATCACCCACAGATGGTCAAAATTAAATGAAAATAATTAAATATTCCTCTCACCTTGATCGCATAGCATTCCTCCCCATCCAGGTTCGCAGTTACACTCCCACGGGCGACGGCAGGATCCGTGAACGCAGCCAGGGTAGGGGTGGCACTGGTCGCACCGTTCGCCCATCCAGCCAGTCTTACATCTGGAAGGAGATGGACTCCTGTTAAGAGACTCTTACACACTCAGTACTTACTGAGCAACAGCAGTGTGACTAGCACAATATTTATACCCAGGATACACCAATTGGAACTCTGCCTTCATAGTGAACATACTGGCGGTCTACAATGAGGAACTTCTATCTATGGCAACTGACTTCCATCTCTTGCAAAACACAAGCAGAAACGATACAGAATGAGAGTAATAAGTCTTAGAAGATTGAAGTAAACATTTCTATGGATTGAAGCATAGACTCATTAATCACAAAAGTGATCCCCATCTATTTAGCTATTGCTGACACACAGTCAAATTAAACAAGTTATCTGTGATAATGGAAAGTCCCAGTTGGAATTAACATTATATTAATAGGACAGTTTACAACTCACCGCAAAGATGTGACAATGAGCCACGACAGGCGCATTAAAAAGGCATATACATACATCACTTTCAGCTATCGGTCATGGCCTTATTCAGAAAATAGACACATTCACACAGGCACACAACACAGCAACACAACCATCATCTCCGCCTACCGCACTTCAAATTATTGGTGGTACTGAGCTGAAGTAAGTACTGGTCAGTCAATATATCTTTTGATTTTCTTTTATGTCTCTAATAGAGCTTCTTTCAGATTAATTGAAATATTATTATGTAATATATAACTATTTGTAGATTTGAAGATGGCTACATAAACTTGCCAAATCAAATAAAATGCAATGGAAATTACATGTAATATTTTTTAAATAAATGATCTTGGTTCCTCTGATTTCACAGCTTTATATTACAAACTATTATATTCACATTGAGATTTTTTTCACCATTGACCACCTAAGGTGGAATAGGCATAGATTTTGTCTCTGATTTGTAGATACAATAAAATAATTTTATTCCATTTCTTCACAAAATGGATAATAATTTCAGGTAATTTTGTTAACATACTGCAACATTCAGAGAAACTTGATCGGGTGTGAAAATGAAGAAGTCATTCTTTCTCCTCCACATACAGACATATTGACACAGTAACGACTTTGTTTACTAATTGTATGTCAGGGAAATACAATCTACTGCAAAAAATTACTTCCACTGTTCCTCTAATTACTTTCTGCTGATGACTTATAGTTAGCAAAAAATTGAAGTAACACTACACTGCGAAACATGGACTTTGCAGAGGACCACAAAATCCAAAGATCTGAATGTGCGATGAAGTTCTTGACTCGTTGTGACAAAGAATGTGCAGCAGCCATAGATGATGGTTGTGTGACTGTGTTGTGTGCCTGTGTGATTGTATGGATGTTGCTATTTCTGAAGAAGGCCATGGCCGATAGCTTAAACTGTTGTATGTGTGTGCCTCTTAATGTGCCTGTTGTGGCTCATTGTCACGTTTTTGCGGTGAGTTGTAAACAAGTTAACTGAGAAATTTATTTTGCACATTATGGTGTTTCTTATGTGACAGCTGTTGCAAGGAAAAGAAAAGGATTTCTAGGTTACCTGACAGGTGACCTGATTAGTTTTGCTCTTCTGGTAATTGCTACAAGTAAAATAAACATTTCTGCTAAATTTCCTTAATTACAGCATGATACAAGTATACATCTTTTTATCATTTAATTTTTACGGTTCTTTACACAACTTTGTTGATAGAGAAATAAATTCTTCTTGCTCTTAAACTGTGAGTTATTGCCAAAAAATACTCTACCATGGAGTAATGTATTACAAAATATATTGAGTGATCATCAATATTATCAAAGCTCAGCAGTTTTCTCTAATATACTGTGTAAACCATTAAAACTATTCCAGAATGTAACTTTCACTCTGCAGCAGAGTGTGTACTGATATGAAACTTCCTGGCAGAGTAAAATTGTTTGCTGGAGCTGGGACTCGAACCTGGGACCTTTGCCTTTTGTGGGCAAGCGCTCTACCACTGAGCTATCCCGACACAACTCACATTCTATCCTAACAACTATACGTCGGCCAGTACCTCACCTCCTACTTTCCAACCTTCACAGAAGTTCTCCTGCGAACCTTGAAAGACTAGCACTCGTCGAAGAAGGAATGTGGTGTAGACATGGTTTAGCCACAGCCTAAGGAATGTATTCAGAGTGAAACTTTCACTCTGCAGTGGAGTGTGTGCCCATATGAAACTTCTGGGCAGATAAAATTGTGTTTGGAAAGTAGGAGGCGAGGTACTGGCAGATGTAAAGTTGAGAGGACGAACCATGAGTCGTGTCGGGATAGCTCAGTGGTTGAGCGCTTGCCCGAGAAAGGCAAAGGTCCCAGGTTCAAGTCCCGGTTCCAATACACAATTTTAATCTTTGTAGTGAGTTGTAAACTACTTATTGCTAAATGTAAATACTAATTTTCTTTTGTCATTTAACTAATACATAAACCATAAACTTTTTGTTTACCAAAATTCATGCTAGATTATAATTTTGTACTACGTGTGGAATAAAGTGCTGCCCATAAGAAAACTAGACAGCATGACAATGGACAGTTTGGGGTAATGTAATAATAATTTTGTGTAGCTCGTTGGCCTGGTGTATGTCTTTCAATTGGACCCCACATCGGCGATTTGCATGTCCATAGCCTACCCCAGTTATCCAACCAGGGAAAGGGGACCTACAGCTTAACGTGGAATCCAAACCATATGTCATTTCTGGTGACTCCTCACACCGTTGAGACATGAAAGATGGGTTAAAATGCAGACTAAAATAATCTGAGGTCTGGCCAGGTTTCGAACCCATGACACTTTGGTTTCCAGTTGAGCACATTATCCGAAGATCACTGGGCCCGTCTAGTTCAGGGTTATTACCCTTATTACATTTCTTTTTCCTTCTTTCTCCTTCCAGTAGAAGGAATTTTATTCAGAAGCCTTATCAACATCTATTTTTGTCTTTTTGTGTCATTATTGGTGGTACTGAGCTGGAATAACTACTGGTCAGTCATATCTTTTGATTTTCTTTTATGTCTCTGTAGTACACTTTCTTTCAGATTATTTGAAATATTATCATGTACTATATGAATATTTGTTGATATGAAGATAGCTACATAAACTTGGCAAAACCAATAAAATACAATGAAAGTTACATGTAAATTTTTTTAAAATAAATGATCTTAGCTCCTCTACTTACACAGATTTCTATTACAAACTATCAGATTCAGATTATGATTTTTTTTCACCACTGACCACCTGAGATAGAATAGGCATAGATTTTGTCTCTGATTTGTAGACACAATAAAATAATTTTGTTCCATTTTTTTCACAAAATGGGTAATATTTTTAGGTAATTTTGGTAACATACTGCAACCATCTGAGAAACTTGCTTAGGTGTGAAAAGGAAGAAGGCATTATTTCTCCTACACATTACAGACATATTCACACAGCAACTACTTCCACTGTTCCTCTAATTACTTTCTGCTGATGAATAATAGTAAAAATGGAAGTAATACTACACTATGAAACATGGATTCTTGTTTACTTTGTTGTATTTCATCTTACCTGCATTCTCCAGGTTTTCTGCAGTATCCTCTCTCCTTATGGCAGGTTTCAGCACAGATGGCTGGAACAACAATATTTAGTTAGTAAATAATGTAAAGCTGCTTATACATATGGTGAGTCATTATATTATGCCATTGTTCTTCACTTGAAACTAAACCTAATACCATTCAACAATCTTACTGTTTTATAAGACATAATATTGTGAATTGCCTGTGACTGTGTGTTCTATGATTAGTCAAATTTCTTATCTTTATTTTTTGTAATTAGTGTCCAACATGCTACTCCTGTTTTAGTTTTCACATAATAAAAACACAGCTCATTCAACAGCTCTGTGTCTGACCTGTGTCTGTGTCTGATCTGTGCATGTGAGGTTCACTCAGTGATACGGTTTTTGTCAGCAAGGAACCTGTCTGCTGCAGAAATTCATCAATAGATTTGCAAAGTGTATGGTGATAATGTTATGAGTGAAAGTAGAGTGCGTAAATGGGAACTAGAATTCAAAGAGGGCCATGGCAATGTCCATGATGGGAACCACTCCTGTCGCCCTTCTTCGATTACAGAAGATTTGGTGGCTTAAGTTGAAGTGAGGATTTGTGAGCACAGACACTTCACAATAACAGGTCTCCCAAATGAATTTTCTGAAGTGTCAAGACCAGTGATTTACAAAATTGTTTCTGGACACCTAAAGTTTAGAAAACTGTGCTCCCATTGGGTCCTGAAACTCCTAACAGAGGACCACAAAAACGAAAGATTTGAGTGTGCGATGAAGTTCTTGACTCATTATCATGAAGAAGGTGATGGCTTCTTGAGTCAGATCGTAACTGGAGATGAAACATGGGTTTTCCACATTGTACCCAAATTGAAGCAACAGAGCATGGAATGGACACACACACAAACACACACACTTGTCTGTAAATGTGAAGGCCAAACAGACTCTGTACCAGTGCAAAATCATGGTGTCAGTGTTTTGGGACATCATGCAATGAGGAAGCACTATCAATGCAGAAGCATACTGCCAAACCCTGAGAAAGCTACACAAATTGATTCTAAACAAAAAATGCGGCATGCTGACAAAGGAAATTGTCCTTCTCCATGACAAAGCAAGACCTCTCACTGCAGATCAGACCTGCAATTTGTTGGACAATTTTGGCTGGGAACTTTTAGGCCATCCACCATACAGTCCTGAACTTGTGCCAAGCAATGACCATCTGTTCCTCCACCTCAAACAACACCTGAGTGGCAACCATTACAATGATGACAATGACATGAAAATGGCAGTGAACTCTTGGTTATTGAACCAGATGGTAAATTTTTATGAAGAGGGTATTTTAAAATTGTTTGAGAGCAATGTGTTATGGCCTAGAGGGCCACTCATATTGCGCGCGCCTATATTGTGTTCCGTGGCAGGCGCGGACTCGGCCGTGATAGTTCCCGGCCTAGCCACAGGAGGGCACGGTCGTCTAAACAGCTGACGCGAGCTGTGCACCATCTGCTGGCGGCGCCCTGTCAAACGGCCGGAGTGATAGCTGAGGCATTCAACAAGTGAATACGGAATGAGCAACATTGTGTTTATGACAAACAGTGTATTCTTCAGTATGATAAGTGTATGAACAAGCTGGGCAACTATGTCGATAAAAAGAGAAATGTATGTTCTTTCTGAAAATAAATTTACATGCTTTTATTGTATACTTATGTTCAAATGGACCTGACTTAGAAAAACGTGCCTTGTATATGACCAATAAATATGTTCCACATCTCCTTCTGAATCATTGTATTGATTTTAACCAAAAGTGGTGCACATGTTATTTACTACCTGCAAAACTTTTAACACTGGAAATCTGATAGGAATGTCAGTACTGGAGGATAGATAACAACTCACTGTAAAGTGGCTCTATGAGCTGCTGACAAACACGAAAACAGATAATGATAATAACACAACTTAAATTTTTGGCCATGGCCTTCAATCAGAAAAAGAAACACATACATTCACACAATCACTCAGACAACTATACTCATACAACTACCATGTCCAGCCACTCCAGTGGCACAAGCATCTGGACTGTGAGTGAGGTGGGGAGTGGAAGGGGAAGGATGCCGGGTAAAGGTGGGGATGGAACGTTCCGCATTGCGTGATGGATTTTAAAGGCCCTGATAGGTGGGAATTTGAATTGTGGCAATGGATACAGTGTGAAACCATCCATGTGGCATACAAACTCTGCTTCAATCACTGCACAGTGTTTTATATTGGTATGATGATGAACCAGCTGTCCATGAGGATGAATGGCCACCACCAAACTGTGACAAAAAGCAAGTTGGACCAATATGTGGCACAGCATGCAGCTGAGCACAGCATTCTGGACTTCAACTGCTGCTTCACTACCTGAACCATCTGGCTCCTCCCAATCACTACCAGTTCTTCAGAACTGCACAAATGGGAGTTGTCCCTTCAACACATTCTACGCTCCCACAACCATCCTGGCCTCGATCTAAGATAACTTCCCATCCCTGCACCCTACACCTAAAATTTTTCCCCACATCTTCCTTCCTCACTCATTATCCTGTATCTCATGTCTTCCTTGCAAATGTTTGTCACCACTTACTATATTCTCTTAATTCATTACTTTTTATTTTTACTTATTTTATTTTTTTCCTTTTTTCCTATTTTTATTTTTCCTGATTATTCATATCATTTCAAATCCTTCCACTCCCTCCCCACACTCCTCCACACCTCCCTTTTATCCTTTCCTGCCCCTTCCCTTCACTGAATTCTTTGATTCCTTGCCCCAATTCAAATTCCCACCTATCAGAGCCTTTAAAATCCATCATGCAATGCGGAACTTTCCATCTCTACCTTTAGCCGGCACCCTTCCCCCTCCACTCCCCACCTCACTCACAGTTTAGATTTTTGTGATGTTTGCATAGGATTGGTATCTCACACTATTATTGCTTTTTTGAGGTTGTGCGTATTAGGATACCCAACTTTAACAGATAACATTCTTTATTAATCGGAAATATGTATCTTAAAAACAATGCAACTCTTTATTCTCACATCAACACTGGTTCTGACTGTTTGAGTACATGCAACCCGCTCTGGCAAAGAAGCTGGCCGTAAAAGGAACTACACCACCACAAATCGGGGTTATTCTCATGTCAACAAACCGTCCTGGTTGACAAGGGAATGGTCAGACTTGTCATGCCGAAACATGTATTGATTTTTTTCAGCACTGTTAGTTAACATTGAAAGAAGTCTGTAAACAGAATGTTAACTGCTGACATGACCTGGAAGTCACCTAAAAAAATCACGAAAATGGCTGTTTTTCCTGCTTGGCGCTTGCGGTGATGGCTGGCCACCCCTGGAAATGGGGAGTCGCGAGCTGTTGTTATGGTGAGCGTTGTGCACATGGTTGGGAAGTGCGGCCTCTTATTGCGGCATTCACTAAAGAGGAATATTGTTGCACGGTTTTGGTGGAAAGGGGAAACGAATCTTCGTTTCTGTGACATGGACTTCCTTTTCATTTATGGTACGTATTTTGAAACATACTGCCCTTAAATTGGTTAGAGATGCAAAAGATATTCTGTACATCTACATTTATATTCCGCAAGCCACTTTACGGTGAACATTCAGTCTCCCCTCACAGTTGATGGCAAACCTTGTAAATGTTTTGCTGCTTGCCACATAGAGATATACTACAGACACCAAATGAAGCAATAAAAAAAAAAACATGTGTGTAGACTATGTGATGTGCGATATGGTAGTTAAACTTCTAGACGAGCATGTAAATAGCACAGATATGTGGCTAGAAACGACTGAAACACTCAATATTGCAGACTGTGAATGTACAGATGGCGAAGAAATGGAAGAAAGTTGCACACATGAAAAGACTCTTCGAGTGATAGTGCCACGTACCATCATCAATTATCTTCGAAAGCAACACCAGTTACCAGAATTACATTATCAGACAAAGAAAAAGTGGTGAAGTATAGGTTGAACAAAAGTGGTAAGAAACGCCTATGTGTTAGTACTGTTCAAAATAGGTATTGCTTTGTCCGTTCAGAACATGAATTGTATAGATGGAAAAAGGAAGTCGCTGGACGATGTTAGAGGTTCTCAGAACATCCTCAGTTCCTATGGGCAGCTGGCGGGGTGCAAGCAGCATTGTTCCCAGGGCTGACCGGGATCCTTTGGTTTGGAGCCGAATGGAGGGTCTGAACCAGAGGCTTCACCGACTCTGTGACAGTCATGGCTACAGATTTTTGGATCTGGATTATCGGGTGGGGGATTGTAGGACACCCCTAGATAGATGAGGGGTGCACTACACTAAGGAAGCGGCTGCTCAGTTAGCAGAGTACTTGTGGAGGGCACATGTTTTTTTTTTAGGCTAGGTGCTAGCTCTGACGAGTACTCACCTGTCAACAATCTGACAGCAAATTCAGGCCACATTCAGATAAAAAATTCGATTACCAAAATATTAGCCATGAACTTTCAAATTATTAAAAACAAAGTTTCCAAATTTGCCGCACTGCATGGATATCATTATGCTCAGATAGTTTTAGGCACCAAAAGCTGGCTAAATATTGATGTGACAAGTTCAGAAATATTTAGTGAGGCATGGAATGTATATTGGAAAGATAGATCGGACACAACTGTAGGGGGAGTGTTCATCGCTGTGGACACAGATATTGTTTCTACGGAGACCGAGGCTGAAAATAACTGTGAAATTATCTGGGCACGTGTAACAGGACAAAGAGGAGTAAAGTTAATAGTTGTGTTTTTTTACCAGTTCCCCAGTGCTGCTGTAGCAGTTTTAGAGTCATTCCTAGGAAGTCTACAGCAGGTATGTATCATGGGCCTTGTAATATTAGTCGGGGAAGACTTCAACCTTAAGAGTATAGATTGGAACCTCTCTAGTGACATTTCAGGCAGCACAGACAAGCAGTCTTGTGAGCTACTTTTGGACACATTCTCTGACCTGTCTTGAGCAATTAAACTGGCAACCCACATGCAATGGAAATATTTTAGACCTTATAGCTACGAACAGGCCTGACCTTATTAACAATGTTTGTGTAGAGACAGGAATTAGTGATCATGATATCATCATAGTGTTGATGGTGACCAAGGTTCATAAACCAATCAAGAAGGCTAGGAGCATGTTTTTGGTAGGAAGAGCCAATAAGCAATTGTTAGGATCGCACTTAGAAAATGAATGGATATCGTTTAGTTCCAATACAATGGATGTAGAGGAACTGTGGATTAAATGCACTGTACACAAAGGGTTAAAGAAACATGTGCCTGTAAAGTTGATTAAGGATGGAAAAGATCGACCATGGTATAATAATAATGTTAGAAAGCTACTGAGAAAACAGACTGTTGCATTCTCAGTTTGAAAAAGAACATACTATTTCTGTTAATGGCAAGATATAAGGGCATTTTTGGATAAGCCACTGCTTTAGTTACTTTCACTAGCATTATGGTTGTCAGCATATACATTGCATAAACTGCAGGAATATTGAATTTTATGAAAAGATTTTTGCTGGATGTTCCTGGTTTTACTTTTTCGATTATCCTTAGGGCCCTTTTCTGCATTATAAAAATGGTAATCATATTTGTGTCAGAAGTTCTACCCCACAGTACTATTCCATATGACAAGAAAGGCTGTACTGGTACCGTCCTCTGATGTGTTTCCACAGCACTTCTAGCTTTGTGTTTAAATAAGGATTGGAAAGGTATTTGATGGTGTCCTTTCAAATCAACCATTGAAATGATTTAGGCAAACAATGAAAAACTTAATTTCACACACCACCCTTCTGAATGTGATTCCACTGTGCTAGACAATGCACCATCTTTCTCAGTGATATCCAGTATACTAACTAATATTATAAATGCAAATGTGAGTTTCTTTGGTTGTCTTAAATACTCAAATGATCAAGTTGAAATTTTGCCTCCACGTTATCAGATTTACAGGGAGGTACAAGGGGTACATTTCATGCAGAATATTACTGTTTCCTTGGGATAAAAAAGTATGGTAGATGGTCAGCTGGCATAACAACACAGCCTACTGACATTAAGAAATAGCAGTAAGATGCCTGGAGTACAGAAAGAGGGACCTGTGGTATTCCATAAGAAAATCTGATTAAAAATCTGTACTCAAATTATCTTAGGCATTTCTTATAATTGTACAGAGGTACAGTATTTGACTGATCACCATGGAGTTTGACACATGTATGCAGGCTTTTCTGGAGGAAGTTTTTATAATTTTTAAGCCACCTTAGAGCACACACCAGAAGATGCCTTGCAGTAAACTGCGACACTGTTTCACTGGACACCATCACAGTTGGCAGCTGTAGGAGTTGAGAGGTGGAGTATGATATGGAAGTAGATAGGAAAGAGGAGGAGATTGATGGAGGAGGGCAGGGAGGCAGAATTCTTCAAAATGTTTGTTAAGCTTAAGGGACTTAACTGTGGGGTCATCAGTCCCTATAGAATTGTCATATACATAGAGGAGAGAGAAGAAGGCAGTGGTGCAGACAAAGGAGGGGGTGGGGAGGGGCTAATGGGACTGAAGCCACCCCCGCCCCCCCTGCCTACAGCACCGCACAAAGATTTCTTTTTTTAAAAAAAAGCCAGAACCGTAATTTGAAATAGAACACATGTAATAAATCACAACGTAACAATAATTTGCCAAGCACAAGTTAACATGAAAGTGGGTCGCCAACATGATGCCACTTTGAGAATGTGTGCTTCTGTAACTGTGAGTGGTCTTAATGCCACTGCAACCAGCTTTCACACATAGAGTCTCATGATAATTAAACAGTTATAACATCAGCGATCTTCTTATATTTCTGATAGCGAATAATAAGAACCCTTTACCATTAATAAATTCAGTACACCAGAGGTGCCCACAGGGAGGGGGGGGGGGATGAGTACTTTTGGCAGCCTGGGGGGAGGGGGGCTTTATAAAACAATTTACAAAATGTGAAATAAAAGATATTTAATTTTAATATTAAATGGCAAAACCATTTTTATTAGGTAATAAACTAGGAATCTAGGACCTAATATCTTAGGAATGGGAGGGGGGGGGGGGGTTGGTCACGGTTTATACATCTACACACATACTCTGCAATCCACCATAAGGTGCATGGCGGAGGGTACACTGTACCATACAAGGCATTTCCTTTCCTATTCCACTCCCAAATAGAACAAAGAAGAAGAAGGGCGGGGAAAAAAAACTGAATGCCTACATGCGTCTGTATGAGCCCTAATTTCTCTTATCTTGTATTTGAGATCAGTATGTGAAATGGAAGTAGGTGGCAGTAAGATTGTACTACACTCAGCTTCAAATTCCGGCCCTCTAAATTTCGTCAACAGAAATTCATGAAAAGAATGTCGTCTTTCCTCCAGCGATTCCCAATTGAGTTCCCGGAGCATTTCCGTGTTACTCACACATTTTTCGAACCTACCAGTGACAAACCTAACTGCTCGCCTCAACTGCTTCTATGTCTTCCTTTAAACTGATATGCTGCGGATCCCAAACACTTAAGCACCTCTTGAAGTACATCTTCCCAAAATTCTCAAAAAAATTGAAGTCGGCTGTCTGCTACACTCACAACTGTCCTTACATGGCAAGAATGACTTAGTTTTATCAAAAATACTAATTAGCATACAATACACCTTTGGCATTGACTAATTAAACAATCTTCTCCAATGTCAAATAATAGAAAATGAATTCTGCTAGTTATGTTATAAAAAAGAATAACAAAAGTTTTGGAAAAGAAAATGATAATAGACTAATTACATTTATATCTATCATTGTGCAACAGTGGTATCATGAGGTTCCATAATGCAAGCAAACGGACATACATCACAACATGCTTCACTACGCACCTTATATAATTCAAAGATTTCCTGATGCTAGTAATTAGATGCCGAAAGAATTGTCACATTATTGAACTTTCAGAGAGACTACTATTTACATTGGAGGAATATTTTTCAAAGGGAAAAAGATAATTACATCTAAACAGTTAATTGAAAGAACATCCAGCAAAAATCTTTTCACGAAAATTAACTGGTTTTACTTTTGCGATTATCCTCATGGCCCTTTTCTGCATTATAAATATAAATGACTACATGAATGACATCTTAGCAATGAAAGCTGTAGAAAAATGAGACACTAGATATGAAAAACTACATATCAAATTTACACTAATCGCAAAATATAAATAAATTATAATAAAAACAGTTTCATAATTGTGTCAGAAGTTGTACCCCACAGTACTATTCCACATGACATGAAAGGGTGTACTAGTACCGTCCTTTGACGTGTTTCCATAGCAATTCCTAGCTTTGTGTTTAAATAAGGATTGGAAAGGTATTTGACGGTGTCCTTTCAAATGAACCATTGATGCTTACCAGAAATGATTTAGGCAAACCATAAAAAACTTAATTTCACACACCATCCTTCTGAATGTGATTCCAGTGTGCTAGACAATGCAACACCTTTCTCATTGATTTCCAGTACACTAACTAATATTATAAATGCAAATGTGAGTTTCTTTGGTTGTCTTAAATACTCAAATGATCCATTTGAAATTTTGCCTCCATGTTATCACATTTACAGGAAAGACGAGGAAGTAAAAAGCTGTGAGGATGGGCCATAAGGAATACCAGTCAGTTGAGAGTTTGCGCCAAAATGTAACACTCCTGAGTTTGAGTTACAGTCTGGCACAGTTTTTGATCTCTCAGGAAGTTTCAAGATTACGGTTTACAGACTTTTCAACAATGTGGTCATTAGAGGAGTTGATTACTGATTTGATGCAACTATGCTAGTCTAACCTTAAAAAGCTGCCGACCTGCTATAGTGCCTAATATATGTTGTCGACATCAGCCTTCACCAACATTGAAATCCTGATGTAGCACACAGTTTTAACCTGCCAGATATTTTCACGTCAGTGAACACTGTGCTTTAGAGTGAAGATATTCTGTAGTAAGGATTATCCACTATGAACTTGGTTAGCCCTTCAGTGATATGGATGATAAAGTTTAGGAGCAGAGGATATTAAATTAGTTCTATTACTTGTAATATGACCTTTGTGACCACTGCAGCTGTTACTACTGTAACTAGAACTAGTTCATTTGTTGACATGGACTATACATTGTCAGGATGGTATGGAAAAGAATCATATATTATAAATGGCAGAACATATAAGTGATCAAAGAATAAAGAATGCTGTTTAAGAGAACTAAACAATTAAAATGACTTCAGAGATCCAATCTATTTGGATTTAATTATATCCATAATGGATGTGAGGTCGCGGTTGTATCACTTAATTATTTTGTCAAGTAGGCTCCACCACAGAAAACGTGTAAAAAACTAAAATATGATGCATTTCAAGCATCAAACCCTCATCATCAGATAATTTTGTAAGATTCTTGTATAGATTATCTAATGATGAGGGCTTGACCCTTGAAATGCGTCATATATTAGTGTTTTTACACGATTTCTGTGGTTGATCCTACTTGACAAAATAATTAAAATAACTATTTGGATTTGTAACAACTCTGCCAAATTTTGATCTTGTGACAGTTGTTGGATCTTCAAACTTATACACAGTTTTTTCTGTCATTTCAATTCATTCCAGTATAGTTTCATCATGTCTTTCTTGCTCACTTTCCTCTTGTGAAATTACACTTCTTTGAATTTCTTCCGGGACAATAATTAGTTCAGGTTTAATGTACACTTCTGTTAGTTGAATGTGTAATGTGTTCCATCTATATAGTTTCCCATAATGTATTTTACCAAGTACTGACCTTGTAACTTCTCCTTCCTTCCAGTTTCTGAGCCCAAACTGTATTCACACTTTATCACTGGCATTATGAGTTTTTTTTTTTTTTTTTTTTTTTTTTTTTTTTTTTTTTTTTTTTTTTTTTTTTTGTAGATTTTTAATGTCAATCTGCATATATTTTTTTCTGTAAAAACTAAACTCCATACAATACAGGCCCCGAAAGGCCCATTGGGGACTGACTGGCTGCTGTGTCATCCTCCACCCAAAGGCGTCACTGAATGCGGTATGGAGGGGACGTCATCAGCAGCTTGCAATGCCAACCGTTGTGTCAGTTTTCTTGATCGGAGTCACCACTTCTCAATCAAGTAGCTCCCTTGTTCTCACAAGGATTGAGTGAATCCTGATTTCCAACAGCATTTTTCAGAATCAGACAGTTATCCATCCAAGTGCTTCCCAAGCCTGACAGTGAAGGAGAGAAAAAAGGAAAGGATATGGGTTTTAAGGAAGTGGAAAAAGAGTCATTCCAATCCCAGGAGTGGAAGGACTTAAGCTTAGGGGAAAAAAAGGTAAACAAATACACACACACACACACACACACACAAACACACAAACACTAGCTTTCGCAGCCTAGCTGCTTCGTCAGGCAGAAGGAAAGGAGAGGGAAAAGGAAATGATGAGAGTTTAAAGGAATGGGTAAGGAGTCATTCCAATCCCGGGAGCGTAAAAAAGGAGGGCTCCTTTCCTTCTGCCTGAAGTCGTATGCTTCCTTAAATCCTGCCCCGAAATGAGATCCATCCTTCATGACATCGTTCCCACTCCACCAAGAGCTTCCCTCCGCCGACCACCTAACCTCCATAACCTCCTAGTCCATCCATATGAAATCCCCAAACCACCTTCCCTACCCTCTGGCTCCTACCCTTGTAACCGCCCCCGTTGTAAAATCTGCCCTATGCACCCTTCCACCACCACTTACTCCAGTCCCGTAACCCGGAAGGTGAACACGATCAAGGGCAGAGCCACTTGTGATAGCACCTACGTGATTTACCAACTGACATGCCTGCACTGTGAAGTGTTCTATGTGGGAATGACCAGTAACAAACTGTCGATTCGCATGAACGGTCACAGGCAGACAGTGTTTGTTGGTAATGAGGATCACCCTGTGGCTAAACATGCCTTGGTGCACGGCCAGCACATCTTGGCACAGTGTTACACCGTCCGGGTTATCTGGATACTTTCCACCAACACCAATCTTTCAGAACTCCAAAGATGGGAACTTCTCTCTTCCCGTTGCCCACCTGGTCTCAACCTCCGCTAAATTCTAATTCCCGCCCACCATCTTTAACATCTTTGCCTCGATTCTGTGGACAGAGCCTCTGCCTGAAGTGGTATCTCTGTCCAACTTCTTTGGTTTCTACAAATGTCTGCCTAGGTGTGTTTGCATGTGGATATGTGTGAGTGTGTGTGTATTTGTTTACCTTCCTTTTTGTCTCCTAAGGCAAGTCCTTCCACTCCTGGGATTGGAATGGCTCCTTTTCCACTTCCTTAAAACCCGTATCCTTCCCTTTCTCCTCTCCTACCTTCCTCTTTTTCCCAAAGAAGCTGCCAGTGGTGGCGAAAGCTCGAATGTTTGTGTGTGTTTTATGTTTCTGTCGACGAGCCTGTACTATAGGTAAGTCAAAAATCTTTATTTTATACATATTTTTCCCTCCAGGAAAGTCTTCTTATATAAGGCACAACATATAAAATAATCAAGGAATACACTATATTACAACTACTATGTCGACACGTGCACCTCCGCCATTACTGAGGACTGTGTGACTCACGTGTCTGGCACAGCAGGCCGGTCCACCCTGCATGGCAGCGGCACTCGAGAGGACGTGTGCAGGTGCCGTGCTGGCAGCCAGGCAGCGGCTGGCACTCGTGGCATGTCTCGCCCGCCCAGCCGAGTCGACATCTGCATTCTCCAGGCGCCTCACAGTAGCCCCGTGTCGCATGGCAGTCCTTCCGGCAGATTGCTACAGGCACCAACATTGTAGTGTCACAATTACCCAAGTTCTACAAAATTACACACACACACACACACACACACACACACACACACACACACACACACACACACACACACACACAATTGCAAGCTTTCGCAACGCAGTTGCGTCTTCAGGCAGTAGGGAAGGAGAGGGAAAAGGAAATGATGAGGGTTTTAAGGAAGGGGGTAAGGAGCCATTCCAATCCCGGGAGAGGAAAGACTTACCTTGGGGGAAAAAATGGAGGGTAAACAAATGCACACATGCCCATTCACACAGACACAAGTACACCTAGGCAGACATACTCTGCCTATGTCTGCCTCTGCCTCTGCCTATGTCTGCCTAGGTGTACTTGTGTCTGTGTGAATGTGTGGGCATGTGTGCATTTGTTTACCCTCCATTTTTTCCCCCAAGGTAAGTCTTTCCTTTCCCGGGATTGGAATGGCTCCTTACCCCCTTCCTTAAAACCCTCATCATTTCCTTTTCCCTCTCCTTCCCTACTGCCTGAAGACGCAACTGGGTTGCGAAAGCTTGCGATTGTGTGTGTGTATACATTTATTTATTTGTGATGCTGTCACACCTGTGCTCCTTCGCCTGGTGAATAATCTTCGTCTATTTTATATATATATATATACCTCTTCAAAAATATTCCACAACATTTGTAATTTCACTCCAATAGTGTTGGAGAGAAATACAGTTAGCAGCCCTGCACATACTTGTGTTGAATGTGTAACTGCTGGATGTTTCATTACTGTATGTCTAATAATGGAAAGTCCAGGTTGGAATTAACAATTAGTAATAGGACAGTTTACAACTCACTGCAAAGACACGACGGCGAGCCATGACCAGCCCCAAAAAAGACATACACATACAACACTTTCACCTATTGACCATGGCCTTCTTCAAAAATAGGAACATTCACAGACACGCAACACAGTCACACAACTGTCATCTCCAGCTGCCGCACTTCAAAGTGTGGCAGACGGAGATGACAGTTAAATTGTGAGCCTGTGTGATTGCATGCATGTTTCTATTTCTGAAGAAGGTCATGGCCGATAGCTGAAAGTATTGTATGTGTGTGTCTGTTTTATGTGCATGTCACGGCTCGTCAGCGCATCTTTGTGGTGAGCTGTAAACTGTCCTATTAGTATATTATCACTGTATGTCTGCAAGTTATTGTTCAATGTTGCCTTGAGTGGAACGTTGTGTCAAACGTTTTGTGAATTTCGAGATGACAGAGTTAAAGAGGCAAAGCATCTACATTAAATTTTATGTGAAACTCAAGAAAATCTTTGCACAGACACTAAGAATCAAGCAGGAAGCCTTTGGAAATGAGTGCATAAGCTGTACTCGGTGGTACAAATGGTTCACTTGGTTTAAAAACAGCCACACAGAAGTTAAAGATGAACCCCATTCAGGACACCTTTCATCATCTACCGATGAAGCTCATTTCAATAATATCCATGAAATTGTGCATGCCAATCAAAGACTGACTGACTGAAAGATTGTAGAAGAACGTAACATTTCAGTTTGATCATGTCATGAAATCTTGGACAGTGTCTTGGAACGCATCGTGTTGCTATCAAGTTTGTCCTAGTGGGATGAGTAAAGACCAGTAAAGACCATTGCGTCACAATCTGTGAAGAGCTTCTGGATCTTGGAAATGAGAATTTGCTTAACAGAATATTTTAATGGCGGTGAAACATGATTATCATGTTGATATGAAGTCCAATCTTCGCAATAGGTTGGGGAAGTTTCTCCAAGACAAACAAATGCTCACTGGGTCAGATCAAATGTCGAAACCAAGCTGATAAGTTTCTTTGACATCCAAGGATTAGTTCAACATCAATTCATGCAATAGGGATGTACTGTTAATCAATGGTACTACTGTGACATGTTGCAAGTGGTAGCAGCTTTGTGGACAGTGCACCAATTGTGGAGAAGACTATTTGAAAGGAAACCATACACAGTAAGTAAAAGGTAAACATGGAAAAATTTTCTTGAGAATGTCTGGATTTTTTTGAACAGACTTTGTATAAAGGGTCGATTCTAAAGACCAGACAATGCCGAAAACCATATTTTTTATAAACATGTCTTCTTTTTCTCTTTGGCTGGCACTGAGTAAGGATAAATTTCTTGTCTCTGAGTGACAGACATGTCAAGAAATATGTATCATAAAAAATTGGGGATTGTACAAAAACAAGACAAACATTATGCCTTCCCATCAAATTTCACTCTAGTTGATTGATTGATGTTGGGCTGTTAGACCCCAGCTGGTATCATGTTTGACCTGCCTGGTGCAAGTCTTTAGGTGATGCTACATGGATGACTTGTGTGTTGATGATGATGAGGACGACACAACACCCAGTTCCCAACTGGAGAAAATTTCTAACCTGACCGAGAATCAACCCTGGGCCGCGGTATGCAGCACGTCTGAAAAATTACCAATTCCAGACTAAATTTCATTCTTTCTTTTTTTTTTTTTCCCCTTCCATTGTATAAGACGACTTCGGATTTTGGGGCTTTTTTTTTTTTTAATGATTCATCTATCATCTTATCTGCAGAAATATACGGTATATCTCTGGACAATGATTTATTATTTAATATTAATGTGAACTGAATTACAGTGATTTTATCCTCCCACCTTTCTCATAAAACATTCCGTATTAGTATCATCAATTTGAAAAGAAAGAGATTCCAGGTAACCACACTTCAAATGATAGAGTGGATGAATTCAGCAAAAATATTTGTGAAGTTCAGAAAAGTTCATTCCCCGCATGTGCAGTGAACTTGCAGACTTCCATACAGGTGCTTGGTGAGTGTTTTGGCAACATTTTGTATGTAAACCATGCAGACCGCTATAGATGTTAGCTCTTCGGGTTTTTGTGAAATATGTTTGACTTCTGAATGCTTTATTGTGAGTGATAGAGTTTTACCTTATTAATTTTCAGTTATCAAGTTTCATATTAGCAGTAAAGCAACAAGAAGTGTACCTATTGAGACATCAGACCCCACATACAATTGTTGCAAATGAAAAGAACTTGCCTACAGTGACCATTTTTGTGGTAGTTCTCTGAAAGAGTTTATGGATCCTGCTTTTTCTCTTTGTAAGGAAAATACAGAGACTGGAATGAGCTATCTGCCAATCCTGAATAGTTGACAAGCTGCATGGAGCCACAAATCACATTCTCAGTCTCCAAGATCTCTAGGCATGACCACATGCAATTTTTTTCTTGTGGAGATATGTGAAAGAATTGCACCCCTCCCCACCCTTACCTAATGATATGAAGGGTGGAATAAGAACTGTAGTGACTTCTGGAATGTAGATATGTTACATAGAGTTTACGATGAACTTATGTTTAGTCTAGAGACTGTGCTGCTGTTGGTGAACACACAGATCATTTGTAGTAACATTGATTCTCTCAGTAGGTGGGATTATACTATGCATGGCCTACACCTCAACAGAAAAGGAAAGGGTAAACTGGTTAGATATAATATGTTGAACCTAGGGATCTCCAACAATGTGGTGTAGCATTAGTAATGTAAAGAAAGTAAGTGTTTTTTGTTTAGGAGGAGTCTTACAATTTGTTACAATAAATATGAATCTACAGCCATATTTCATAAGACACATAGTTGTGTGTGGTAGAGATTACCTTGTATATCATTGTCACTTCCTCCCTTTCCTACTTCAGTCATGTATTGTGTATGTTTCACAAAGAAATCAATTGCCAGTATGCCTCTATGTGGCATTTCATCTCCAATTTCATCCTTATCTTCTTTCCATGAGATATAGGAAGAAGCATATAATAGTTTTAAGAAAAGTAAGCTCTCAGAACTTTGATGCAAGCCCATACCAGGATACAGAATGTCTCTGTTGCAGTGTCTGCCACTTGAGTTTGCCGATAATGCCCATAATTTTTTTTTTTTTTTTGTGCTTACTAAATTAGCCTGTAATAAAGTATCCTGCTCTCCAATAGATCTTATCCATATCTTCTATTGTGTGTACACTGATGAGCAATACTCAAACATCAGTTGGACAAGTTACTTCCTACACTGAGGGATTACAGTTCCTGAAGATAAATCCAAGGAATCTCTGTCTGAAACAAGCCTTACCCACAATTAATTTTACGTCATTGTTCCATTGTGAATCAGTTCTTACACCTATTCCCAGATGTTTTATGGAAGTAATTGCTTCCAGTGACTCTTATGAAATTGACTCCTCGATATATTACAAAATCATCTGCAAAATGACTCATAGTGGGTGCGGAAAATTTCAGAGATTCATTGGATGACTGGGTGTATCCATCAACAAAGGAAGTAACAAAACACATATTCAACCATTGCGCGAATGTTGCTCATCAGTTTGGACACTATATATACAAAGTGGGGGATCAAATATAAATGGGATTTTTGTTCCTGAACCTCGACAGTTGGAAGGACTGGCCATGCCCTTCTGCTATGTTTAGGTAGGACCATAGTGAGTGGTGAGAGTGTGCTGTTAGATATTTTTCACCATTTCATCAGTACAGCTCATGACGTCAGAGCAACATGTGCACCCCTCCACTGCACAACTAATAATTATAAAATTTCTTGCTTGTGAAGGAGTTAGAGTGGCAAAAATTTGGCAGAGATTGACTGCACAGTTCAGGGAACAATTGTCAAGGTGTGTGTAGGCCTGGCATAAAAAGTTCAAGGAAGGATTAGAACATGTGAAAAATCAGCAACACAATCAATGTCCTGGGACCAGCATTATGGACAAAACCATTTGTGTGGTTAACAGCATTATTGGTGAAATTGCAGAAGAAGTTGGAATCAGCTATGGGAGTTGTCAACAAATCATAAAAAAATGACCTACAGTTCTGAAAGCGTGCTCCTGGTGGGTCTCTTACTTTTGACCAAAAATCTGAAGGTCATACATTTGGAGGTCTGTCAAAGGTTTAAAGCAAGGTTTTCAGAAGAAGGTGGCACATTTTTTAGACATATAGTTACCTGCAATGAAACATGGGTGCACCATTACACTCCTGAATCCAAACAAACCAGTAAGGAGTGACAGAGGAAAGGGAAGGCAGCACCAATGAAATCCAAAGCTTGACTGTCAGTTGGCAAGGTTCTTGCAACCAGTTTTTTGTTGTTGTTGTTTTAATTTTTTATATTATGTATTTATTATTACTTTTTTTTAGTGAGGCATTTTTCTCATTGACTTTTTACATGAGCAATGCACAATAAATGCTTACTACAACAAACACTGTTCACCAAGGCAAGAATTGTATATCACTGCAAAAGATGAGACCACTTGATTCAATGGTTCATTCTCCTGCAAGACAATGTGCAACCCCATAGTGCCACTAGAACTGGCTCCAAGCTACAGGTAATGCACTGGAATATACTTGAACATCTTCCTTACAGCCTGGACTTATTGCCCTGTGATTTCAATTTGTTAAGAGAAAAACAATTTGAAGATGAGAGTGCGGGAGAGTGGAAGAGTTTGTGTGCAACTGGCTCGTGACACACCCCTGTTCTTTTTATGATGAGGACATTTAAAAGCTGCCCATATGCTGGTAAAAATGCATTTCTAAAGGACGAAACTATGTGGGGACTGTAAGTGTCTTAAGGTTTTCAATAAATGATGAATAAAAGATAAAATCCCTTTTATATTTGATACTCCCTCATATTTTGTGTAAAGCAACGGACCTATAACAATCTCTTAGGATGGATGGATGCTTAGGGTTTAACGTCCCGTCGACAGCTTGGCCATTAGAGACGGAGCTAACGCTCGGATTTTTGGGCTAGGATGAGGAAGGAAATCGGCCGTGCCCTTTGAAAGGAACCATCCCGGCATATGCCTGGAGTGATTTAGGGAAATCACGGAAAACCTAAATCTGGATGGCCAGAGGTGGATTTGAACCATCATCCTCCCGAATGCGAGTCCAGTGCGTTACCACTGCGCCACCTCGCTCGGTAATCTCTTAGGGATATCACTTTTGTGTCAGAAGACATCTCTCAGTGAAGACATTTTGCATTCTTCAAACTAATCAAATCACAAGTCTGGCAGTATCTATGCTCTTATTTCGTTCATTGGGTAACTGTGAAGAACCATATTAAAGATGGGGTCATGAGACCTTAACAATTACTGGTGTCTACTTAATAAAAGTAACAATGTGTAATCGACAACTGGTCTCAGATGCTATATGCTATTTCTTAATTTTGTTTGTTTTGTGATACATACCATAACTACCACAGTCTTTTACGTGTTGCACATTTGTATGCTGGTTTCATATCGTACACAATAAATGGATAAAAATAAAAGTGTAAATCATGGACATACCCTTTGAGAATGGTAAAAACTAAAGCTGGACACAAATTTCACAATTTCTCTAGATGAGAAAAGGTTTAAATACAATAAGTAACAAAATGAAATGTGTAGGTGTCAAAGACAGTACATTAGAAAGAAATGAAGTCACACACAAGCCACTATATGAAAAGTTACTTAGGCCTCTACATGCTCCAGCAGGAAGGAAGATGAGTTCATTTCTGTACTCACGTTCAGAGCAGAAGAGGCCGTCCCAGCCCTCCTCACAAAGGCATTCGAAGCTGTTGTTGCAGTAGCCATGCTGGCAGCCAAACATTGTTATGCACTTGTTGCATAGCTCCCCATAGAAACCTGTAAAGTAGTCCACATTATTGTACCAAAGGAAATAGTACTGTGGCCTGAAATGAAAAAAGTTACATTTCATTCACAGATACATCATGCATGTGTCACAACACTGTTAATAACCCATTAATATTTGGGAAAACATCAATATTTGCCACTGGTTTTACTAATTATCTCATTTTGTGACCAAAATTTCAGATTATTAACCCCCTTTGCAAAGCATTACCAAGAAAGATATTTTTATACCCTGACATGGTCAGTGTGAAGACAAGGGGTCTACTTAAATTTTAATTATGAAGACTTTATCGAAAATCTTTAATGGTCAAAATCATGAATAATGTTTTTATGTGATTACTAGTTTCATTTTAATCCTTAGTCAAAATAAAAACAAAGTTGGGTATTATCTTGGTAAAATAGCCTACATGTCAATTCTTGGATGATTGAGCCATAGCTCTGCTATCCAGCAAACAGTATGCAATATATAATAGCCCATACAAAACTCTGTAGGACATTACTGTACAATGAGAAACTCTCCCTTCAGAATCAAGTAAAAATAATTTTATCTGCACCACGGTGACCACAAAGTCATGAGCAGAGTCTGCTTCTAGCTCAAGCTACCTTGTTAATCTGCTATGTCCCATTTCATAATGATAAGTCATTATCATAATCCATGGAACATGTAAATAGCTAAGTAACTTGCTTCAGAAACCCAATGAGGTGTAGGTCTTGTTTTGATGTCTTTAATTGTGATTTGAATCACAAATATTATTTATTATATTTTTTGCTGGGAATGAAGCACATTTGATGTTCCTCTCTTTTTATAAAATTACCACCATTTGACTGTGATGGTTAATGTATTACAGCAGAATCATTACTTTAACCATGTAGACATTTTCACGTGTCATATTCAAGTTTAATTTTAAACAATGGAAATTCCATGAAGGCTTAGCAGCTGGAGAGGGAGGTCATGATTTGTGTGTGTGTGTGTGTGTGTGTGTGTGTGTGTGTGTGTGTGTGTGCACGTGCGTGCGTGCGTGCACTCATTCTCTCTCTCTCTTTGAAGAAGGCCATAATCACTGAAAGCTGAATATATCTGCAATCTTTTGTGTGTCCCTTTCTACAAATCATTGAGATGAATCAAGTTTAAAATTGTATGATGGGTTAAACTGCATGTCATCATGTCAATTTAATTCAGCTTTATAGAACCAGTAGTCAATTTATAAAAATAATCAAAAAATGAAAATACATTGTGTTGCTGCATTAATGTGCAGGGCCAAATCAGGTTAGACAAGTAAAACATATCCATTCTAATGGTTGGTTGATGCAGCAACACAAAGTATTTTCAGTTTTTGATTGTTTATATAAATTGACATATTTTTTTATATAAAACCTAATGTATGTCAATGCAATGATGACAGACAGGTGTATCAGCAACTTTAAACTTGAATATGGCAGTAGAAAAAGGCTATGCCGATGAAATCATGTTTGTGTTGTAATAAATTAACTGAAACAGTCAAATGCCAGTAATTTCATTAACAAAACTCGATATCTCTGTGGCTTCCCACCAAAGCAAATTGATTCTTGCTTAATGAAAACAAAACTCAGCAGATAGTATTTAGTCTAAAACACATGAAACCATTAGATGATCCTAGTCAGTATGTTAAGTTTTTGGGCAACAACTTGGATGATAAATTATCTTGGGGTCAACATAAGTTGTACGCTATCTAGAGTAATTTATTTGCAAAGGACATTTGTGGATTGTGTGCCTACAAAATGTGTTAGAGTATTTTATTTTTTATTTTTCAAAGCACAATGCAGGGTGATCAAACCTCAATGCAACCGCCTTTGCAGTGTGCGAGTTGCTCGTGATGCCAGCTGCAGTGCCTGCTTAGTGGAGTGCTCAGCATTCACTCTGAATCTAATACTGTTGGTGTGCATGTTATTTCCAACATAGATAACACCAACACTTAAAAAAAGTCAATTACTCACCTGTATTATGGAAGGAGATGCTGGAACTACCTCCCTTTGTTGTTCAAGCATTTCCAACACCTACTGAGGAAGTTGCTCATTACACTTTGAAGTTCCCTCTCAGAAATTGCCATGATTTCATGGCAAATGATTGTTTTCAGTTCATCTATTGTGTGGGGATTTCATTTGTACACTTTCTCTCTTAATGCTACCCACAGATAAAAATCGGAAGGGGTTAAATTGGGAGAATGAGGGAGCCAAATGTTGTTAGTGTTAATTCGTTCACCAAATACAGTATGAACTTTCTGTAATGGTAACTTGGCTGTATGCGCCAGTGCAGAGTCTTGCTGAAAGGTCACATTTCTGTTACATATGTTTGAAATAACTTGCACGCCAACACATATTAGATTTAGTGCGGGTGTCAGGCGACCCACTAAGTGGGCACAACAGCTTGCATCGCTGGCAAGTCACACTCCACAAAGGCAGTTGTGCTGAGGAATGATCGCCCTCTAACTTATGTCTTATGGCATTATTTTATGAGGAAACTCATGACATTATATTAGCACAGAAGAAAGCTATTAGAGTAATTACAGGTTCACCATATAAGGAATACTGCAGACTTTCATTCCACAAACAATATAAATGACTGTAATAAACTTACATATATTTTTTTTAATCTATAAAAAGAAGAAGCTACCAGAAATAATATGCAGAGAAAACATACGGTACTTTTTTACAACACCAAGAGGAATAGTTGTGTTTACACTCATACCACAGACTTACAGAATCAATTAATAGTTATGAAGTTACGGGGCCCAAATAATTTAATACACTTCCAGAAGCTACGCAAGATTCACCAAAGCAATCATTCAAATAAGCTCTTTATGACTGCTTACTTGCCCACCCATTCTATTATATAAAAATTTTTATAAGTTGTAATATTATGTGATGTTAACACTCTCTGTACCAGGCCTATTTTATGCAGCTGTCTCTAGAAACCAGGCAATATTACCAATATTTACAAACTTACTCCATGAAAATGACTGTTTGTATTGGAGCAAATCTAATACTAGTTTGAAGCTTCACATTTCTACTTTAATGTCAGCAAGAGAAACTACTTTGAAATGCATAATTTAAGGTACAGTTATAGAAATTGAAAAGTCATAAAAATAAGATAATGCATTTGTGATTTATCTTTTACCAATATTATGAGACTTGCAGCGTTACTGCTTAATTATGACCTTGCTGGTAGCAGTTCACTGCCCTTTAGCTGATTATACTGAGTGTGTGGTATAGCAGCCCACTTTAGGATGTAGAGGACCAGCTATGCTGTGCCTCTGTCAATGAGTGTGGATCCCCTTCCGTTGGATCCTCAGAAGTTCTTACTGTAGGAATTGAATGCTGGAGAGAGCTGAAATATCCTTCAATACTACTTCTCCATTTCTACGGAAGGAGTAGTCTTGACATGCTTTTATGCTGTTCAATAACCTTCATTTATTGCATCATATTTATAAAAAAGAGAGAGTGAAATATTCCACACATGTTTCTGACAAACAAACCATACAGAATGAATACCAGAATCATACTGAACAAACGAATGTAGGTTTTTAACAATGAAATAAATGTATTCGCAGAAGTCCTTTGATCTTAAACTTTGAATTGCACAGAACTTCACATTTTCAGTATTATCAGTGTCACTTGCTGTATACTGCCTGGCCATTACATCTGTACAAAACGAAGAAAAAAAACCAGGGCAGTGCCAGTCCAATTCCATATCTAATTAACCTTAAATAAATTCCTTGGTCATCTTGTATTGGTACTGGAGCATGTAGTGTAACTCGTTACATTACAGACTACTTTACATCTTTCTGTTAGTCGACAGTAACTGCATTTAAATGTCACATAGAATCACATTGCTTTTAGAGTGCAAAGTCACACTGTACATGTTCGTATCATCTATGGATGCATTTTGTTACTGAACATCTGTAGAATATACAACGTAGGTCAAACCCGTACAAGTAACATTACAGTGTTTTGCATTAAGTAAAATTTTCAGGTCTGGTGGTTTTCACGCTTAGTGTGTTAATAACTATGAACTGTATTGTACTATTTTGTGACTGTATTGCCTTAATGACAATAAAATTGTTATTACAAGGAAAAGTCATTAACATTGGATGGCAGGTTTCCAATGGAGCCTAATACCTTTTTTCTGGAACAGAGAGCAATGTTAGCGTGCAGCCAGACTCACCCATCTTGCAGCGGCACTCCCCCGGCCGCTTGCAGTAGCCCTGCAGCGGGTCGCACCCCTTGCGGCAGATGGGCACATCGCACACGTCACCCGTCCAGCCCGGCTGGCAGCTCAGCTCCCCGGAGTCGCTGCAGGTGTAGTGGCTGTGCTCGCTCTGGCTCGCTGGGACCTCGCACGCCTGCCAACCGACACTGCTGTCACTGCACTGGACCACAAATTTCACAAAGGGGCAAAAGGAGACATTGAGAAGCCAGGTGAGCAGTTGTGGCAAGAGTCACAAAACTGGATTGTTCCTCAGCTGTCTCAATAAGTAATCTATTAGTTTCTTCCTCAGAAATATGGAGGGGCGGGGCTATAGGGCTGCAACCAAACCCCTCCCCTCGCAGAGTGTGAGGAAAACCTCCTAATACATAATGATTTTGAACATTGCTTGTCTGAAGCAGGAACTGTAGCAGCCTAATTTACTGTGTAACAAAATATAGCCCCAGAAGTTGCTTTAAAATAATTGTATCCGATCCAGATTTGCATTCATGAAACTGCTAAGAGATCGTGTGGCGACTATCTTCATGCACCCCACTCCACTCTGATGCCAATTCTAACCATGGATACATCAGCAGCCCATAACAGCAGCCTATTCATTTTATTTCTTAGATTGCTATTTTTTTAAAATAGATAATTAACTTTATACAAAATGAGCACATTTAGCTCTAAGTGTAAAGACTCATGTGAATACGTGATTAATTTTTCTGTTATAAATATACATTTTCATGTAATAATTTCTAATACAGTATTTGTGATTCTTTTTAGGTTATGCTTTTACTTTCAGATGAAGACAGCCATAGAAGCATTGAAATATAGATCAAACACAATTATATTAAAGTAACTTGTGTGGCTGCATTTCCTTACACAGTAAATTATTCCTAATAGATTTCTCTCAAGAAATAGTACAAAATTTGACAATATTTTTGATATGGGTAGGTTGCTACTCACCACAGAAATGTCTCAGTACACTGCAGAAAGGCACACATAGCAGATTATAGTGTTTTAGAAGGGTAATAAAAAGACATAAATGAAGATAAAGAACAGACATTGGGTAAACAAATGTGTTAAAGAATTGTTTTAGGTTATTAAAAGCCCAGGAAAGAATAAAAAGAAGTGTTTTACAAGGATATTAAAGACACAAAAAAGAAGAAAAATGCATTTTCTTTCTAAATGTCCATTCTTTTTCTTCTTTCCTGTGTTTTTAATACCCTTCTAAAATGCTTGTAATCTGTTATGTGTGCCTATCTGTGGCTCTTCGAGATGTCTGTGTATGAAAAGCAACATAACATTCTCAAAAATATTGTTGAATCCTTCTTGGAATTTCCACTGTTTGACAGTAAAAAGTTCAATTGATTGTAAATTCAGCCCCATGTGAAGTGGTGAAATCAGTATTGAGTATTGCTGGATATAAATGCTGCTATATGCTTCTGCATTGAATAAAGGTATTGTGTAGGTATCTTAGTGATGCTGCTTATAAGTTTTGCAAAAGTTGATCTGGTGTAGCATGGGATAGTGAACCTTGAGCCAGTCATTCTGCAATTACCAGTCAGATGTTTTCAAAAGGCAACAGAGATTGAGGGAATAGGAAGGCCAGAGCAATAATGCAATCTGATGAAGAAGTGTGGGGCATTGTATGCCATGTATGGTCATGCATTATCTGGTTGCAGTGTGACAGGCAGCAACAGGTTCTATAGTTGGACCCAACTGTCTAGACAACAGCATCTTTGCTGGCTTCAGGTGACACTTGAAGTGTGCATATATGTATATGTGTGATTTGTTCTGGAAGAAACCATACAGCCCACAAATAATAGTTCTCACTTGCTTAGGTAGAATTTGTTAGAAGCTGGAACCATCGTCAATGACAACTTGCAACAAATGGACTAAAATACACTGAAAAACTTGCTACAATCAAATTTAATTTTGGCAATGCCTATGACAGTCTAGGCACAGTATTTGGAACAATACTGAACACTTGTTGGCTGTGATGTAGATGCACAGACTGAGCCTAAGCTCAGCTTCCATCATTCGTGGTTCCATCTTAAACATTTAATAGATATAACACTATGTGCCACATAAGGGTCACACATTTCTTATTGCAATATTGCAGTCTGCAAGCTCTGAACAGCCTATATAGGAGAACAGAAGCCTCCAACACTTCAGAGATGTAAGGGTGGCTGGTTAGTGTACTGACAATGCATTACTGGTGTCAGAACATAGATTCCACCACAGAAACACAAAACATAAACCCAGTAAAGCACATTACAATTTATATATGTATTTTATTATATTTAATATTATTCTTAGTAACATTCATTTTATGTTGTACACTGCCACTTAAATATTTCACGGCCAACTAAAAGTAGTAGATATGCAGCAGATAATTTATATATAAACAATTATATGTATTTATGATATGAATATTATAGAGGAAAAATATATATAAAAAAATAGATGAAGTTTACTTACCAGGCAAAGGAGCATATTTTTGATATTAACATAAATAAAACACACACACACACACACACACACACACACACACACACACACACACACACTCATAAACACAAGCTTTCGCTACCTAGTTGCTTCTTCAGGCAGAAGGCAAGGAGAGGGAAAAGGAAATGATGAGGGTTTTAAGGGAGTGAGTAAGGAGCCATTCCAATCCTGGAAGAGGAAATACTTACCTTGGGGGGAAAAAAGGAAGGTAAACAAATACACACTCACACATATACACAAACACACCTAGGCAGACATGCTGTAGAAAGCCAGTATGTCTAACTAGATGTGTTTGCGTTTGTGTATATGTGAGGGTGTGTGTGTATTTGTTTACCTTCCTTTTTTTCCCCAAGGTAAGTCCTTCCACTTCTGGGATTGGAATGACCTCTCATCCAGTTGCTTAAAACCCGCATCCTTTCCTATTCCCCTCCCTCCTTCCTCTTTTCCTGATGAAGCAACCAATGGTTGAGAAAGCTTGAATGTTTGTTTGTGTGTGTTTTCATTTTTTTTGTGTCTATCGTCGAGCCTGTGCTTTGGGTAAGTCAAACTATCTTTATTTTTATACATATTTTTCCCACCAGGAAAGCCTCCTTCTATAACATTCGTTTCATCAATGATATGTATTTGTGGACATAAACAGAATATATTTGCATAAAAAGCCATGATAAATTAAATATTAATTGTGTAACTAGATTTTGACAGTGGCAGTCTATTTGAACAGTGAGACGCCACGCTTAATAGCTTCCTTAGCAATGAGCTTCAGTCTCAACCATTTTTAGTATTGTGAAATATATATTTGTTCGTTAAATGTAAACAACATTTGTAGGGAGGTGGTCAAATCATTTAATGCTGTGATATTCAAATGTGTAATATTTTGGAAGGGAAATTGTATTTTAAAGATGAGAAGTTAGGATGTGTGGAAGGATACAATTTTGGGAACAGGAAAAGCATGCTTTCGAATGCTTGAGAAGGGACTTGTAACTTGGATGTGGTGGTGAAAGGTTGTGGTGCTGGGCAGTCTGATGTCGTGTTAGAAACTTGTGATTTGAAGAGATAGGCATGTGTTGACTTAGAAAATTTACAGTACTGTGACTGCAGAACTTAATCTCTGGTGAAAAGTGGTAAACTATGCACAGTAGTAGGGCTGTGGAATGTGATAATTTAGCATTTGTACACTCGTGTGATGACAAACTGTGTTTTATAACAAATACTGTAATTAATCACGGATTAATTTGGAACTGCAATGAAACTTCCTGGCAGATTAAAATTGTGTGCCAGAACTGGGACTCGAACCTGGGACCTTTGCCTTTTGCAGGCAAGCACTCTACCGACTGAGCTATCCCAACATGACTCATGATGCCGCCTCACAACTTTACTTCCGCCAGTACCTCGCATCCTACTTTCTGCGAGGTACTGGTGGAGGTAAAGTTGTGAGGCGGCATTGTGAGTCATGTTGGGATAGCTCAGTCGGTAGAGTGCTGACGACTAAAGGCAAAGGTCCCAGGTTCAAGTCCCGCTTCCAGCACACAATTTTAATCTGCCAGAAGGTTTTATATCTGCGCATAATCTGCTGCAGAGGGAATGTTTCATTCTGAAACTGCAATGTTCCATGGACTTCACTAATTTACAAGTGATAAATTGCAATTGAGTGCATGTGATATGTTTTATGCCTCTCATGAACAATAGATGTTGTACAAAGTGGAACCACTTCCGCATTTTCCTGTTCAAAAAGAATAATGAAATCCGTTTATAAAGAACTATTTTGTGAGTCAATCACTTCTTTATCTTAGAATCCAAGGTTTAATTTATGTTTATTTAAATATAATGTCACATCATATGCAGATTGATAGACTGGCTAACTATAGATTAATTATTGATCTCGTATAAACAGATTGGGTAGCTGTTTAGTGCATAAAAGCTGATATACATCACTCACCCCTATGAACAGAGACAATGAGCCATAAACCTTTTACTACACTGAGTTATGTATTCTAAAGGGGAATGAGTACATGCTATTTTGATATGGAATCAATGTCCAGAAGTTGTTTTTTTTTTTTTGTGTGTTTGAATCTACAAAACAAATTTTTTCTGCTGTGAGCTACTAGTTTTTCAGTTTTTGGACAGAGGTGGCATGGATCAAAATAACAAAATGTCTCTCGCACACATGACCTCTAAAACAAATACCTTAAGAGCTTTACAATCTTCACATTCAATACAATGAACATTGCTCTTTCCTTGTTTTGGAGTACACTACCTTCATTCAAAAACACAGAAAGCAAACAGCTTGTAGTGGAAGAGATTTCTTCAACAGAACCACAATGCTCATAGCATCAACATTTTCAGACATGGGTTCTCTAACAAAGTATTACATACTCACTTAAATATAAATTTATGAACGCCCAGTGCATCTGAGACCATTTCTGAACATGGGCCCTACTGATATGCAATAGTTAGTAAAAGATTTGTTAGTCAAATGATATGATATGCATATGATTCATATGCACCAACAAAACCAGCGTTGATACGGCAGGAACTATTTCATGAAATTTGCTGTGATAATATACTAGTCCTGTGGCTGTTGACAAAAGTTCAAATGTTTGTATAGCTTATGGGACTTAACTACGGGGTTATAAGTCCCTAAACTTACAAACTACTTATGAACTAACTAATACTAAGGACGGCACAAATATCCATGCCTGAGGGGGGATTCGAACCCCCGACTGTAGTGGCCGTGCAGACCGTGACTGGAGCGCCTCAGTCCCCTTGGCCACCGTGGCCGGCGTCAACAAAAGTCTTATAATGATGAGTAGCTACAAGAAATGAAAAAAAAAAAAAAAAAACTTAAAAGTTTGTAGTAAAAAGCCTGGCTCACCCAGCACTCAACCACATGTAAAAAAATCCTGAAAATTTCCTTCACACATGGCAAATCTCCACTACAGGAATAGTTATATTTTACAATAGTGAGGTTGTTACCTACCATGACTACAGTTCTGATCCTACCAAATGATCAGCTGGTAACTGAACATTATAAAATTATGAGCTTTTCACCGTGGCAATTTTATTTGGTATGCCACGGTGGAGGGGCTAAATGCTCCAAGGCACTTTGCTACTGAACACGCAGTTGCTCACCGTCAGAGGTTCGAGTCCTCCCTCAGGCATGGCTCTGTGTGTGTGTGTGTGTGTGTGTGTGTGTGTGTGTGTGTGTGTGTGTGTGTGTGTTTCCTTAGGTTAGTTTAAGTAGTTTTTAAGTCTTGGGACAGATGACCATTAAAGTTTGGTTCAATTTGTTTATAAACATTTGAACATTTTTTAGTTAGGTATTTTTATATGTAAAAGCATATCAAGACAATACCATAGTTCATTTCTAAAATTACATTTTATATCCTGGATTGCATCTCTTCAACAGTCCAACTCCAATTCCTCCCTATTCCAGATCCCAAGTTTCCTTTATTGATATCTTTCGATCAAATTTACAATGAGAAACTATTACCGGTATTCACTAAATTCTTTCAATACAGGCAGGTTTTTAAAACGATTTTTATAATCTAAACAATAAAACTGGAATATTTCTTACAAACAACAGGTGCTGTCATGCCACCATAATGTCACTTTATTGTATAGTTCTGCTCAATACAGATTAGCACATGTCAAATTTCTCTGTGACACATGGATAAGGTTGCTGGCTGTCATAAACAAATGTTGATGTGTACCAGTATAAACAAAGCTCAACATATTCTAAACCTCCAGCAGTGACTTGTTCCACTAATCATAAAAATAAATAAAAACCAATAACTTTCCCTGGAAGGTTTTCGACCACCATTCACATGGAAGCTAGCTAAAATTCAGTCCTGTTTCAAGGTAGATCTAAGAATACTAAGGAACAATGAAATTCATTGACAATTTCATGACAGCAATAAGTATATGCCTATCTGTAACAATGTTTTTGGTGATAACAACTATATGTCTTAATTTAGCATGGGTGAGAGTATATCCTTTCTTTTGTAATGAAGACACATCAGATGAAAGGCATAAATTGGTAAATGATAGTGTGAATTGTGAGCTGTATCTTTTTTAATGTGAGGGCCACAAAGGTAGAAATAGGAGTGTAAAATTACTTGGAATGATGGTTGGTAAAAGACTTTCCTGTGAGGCATATAATAATTACCTAGCTAGCAAACTTGCACATGTTACCTTTCTGAGCAAAAGCTACTGCTAGACTCGTACTATGCATTCTTCCAATCACAATTGCAGTTTGGAATACTACTGTGCAGAATTGCATTAGAGTCAGCATGCATCTTCAAATGACAGAAAAAAAGCTGTTAGATGTTTAGCAGGTCTTTCACCTGAAGAAACTCGCAGAAGACATTTCAGAGCACTAAATATCAAGACAGTCCCCAGCTTATATACTGTATTTATAATTGCTTAATCAATGGTAAAGAAAATATACAAACACTTAAATTGAGAAATAATGTTCACACACATGAAACAAAGTACAATTATGGTACATGATAGCTCTGCCACACTCAGGACTTTCATATACACAAAGGAGTCACAAAAACATGAGCCTGAAACTATTCAACAAATTACCAAACACAGAATTATTCCCTTACCTAAGTTTAAGACAACCCAAGACATTTTGATAAATGAAAAAGAATTCTACTCCTTTACTTTGCATAATGACAATATTAAACTGTTGCATTGTACTAATAATTTCCAAAAAATATTACATCCCCTATTTACAATTTATGTATTAATAATAAATGTTTTTGATTGTAAAAGAGGAAATATGCTGTAGGAAACAATGTAAACATTAGAATTAAGGGATAACAGATAAGTTTGTCTAACTTGACACTCACTATATCTATTTTCCTCTCATCATATCTACCGTATTTAAAAGCAAGAAATTAAAAATTTGGGTCTTATTCAAATGTTATGATAATGGCAAAAAGTGATCACAAAGTTACTGTTACAGAAAAATACACAAAAAATGGCACCAATAAACATCATTGTTTATAAACTTCGGTGCTACAACATACTGTTTACCACAGTCGGCAAAACTTCTAACTTACGGCAATGGCTTCATAGTATGCAGATGAGATGTTGGCAATGGCTATTGTCGGCTACACTCTTTGAAAACTCTTAACATAGAATAGAAATAATCTGTCGTGTTGACCATGTACTAAATAACTAGGCTATTGTTGTTCCTATTTTATGGTTAACATGTTATGTGTACGCTTATCCGATCAGTAAACTAATTATCGCCGTAAAACGAACACACCTTGCCAATGTCACCACTCTACGCAGTCGCTGCCGTAAGTAAATTTTAAACCTGCACCTTTGCCCGTTCAACAAGTTAATTATCCTCGTAGCTTTCGCTGTCAACATACGCACACAATTCTGCCACTTTGGGAAGTAGAATTTCACCGTTATTGTTACTGAAAGGAAAAATCAACAAATTTATCAGCAAAATGTTCACATAGGCATCTTTTGAATAAGAGCAGTTCTGATTGGTGACAAGTAACATTAGCAGCGAAACTTTACTAACCAGCGTAACAAACATTTCCTATTAGAACAGTGAGAGTTAAGTGTAAACCACATCAATTTGAAAAGGCAACACAATTAGAAAAATCAAATTTATACAAATGTAAGACCTTACGTAACAAATAAAGTGAACAAAAATTATTTCTCTATAATCCATATAATTTTTTATCATGATGAGACCGAAACTGAGATATATAGGCCTACTAAATTCCGCCATTGCTTGATTTCGTTGTTTCAGTTGTAGTATAAATAGAGAGATGCTGGTAGTCCTCCATTTATTAATAAGTAAAGAGATAAAATATAAACCTTAAGCAGCAGCCTATTTGGTTTCGGTTTGCTAGAAGGTTCCACTCTGCAGACAAGTTTTCTGTTTGGGGCTAACATCGCGCCGCAGCCAACAATGTCCAACCGTAACCAGTGTTTCCAACCATGTCCCTGCATGACGTGGAAAAAATTCATATGTTCACCATGAAAGTCCCTACGAACGAAATGATTTCTAATGGGGAAAAAATCCCTCTTGGGGGAGGGGGGGGGGGTTAAGAAGCTACTTACGTACTGAAAAAAGAAAACAACGTCCTTACGTATTGAAAAAAAAGGAAGGTCCTTTCATTCTGCATCTTTTCTGAGAAAAGTTCCTACTTCTGCAAAGCGATCGGAAATATGTCCCTACAGTTTGGAAAAAGAGTCAAAAGTCCCTACGCGTAGGGACATGTCCCTACGATTGGCAACACTGGCACTGGCGCTGTTTTAACTATCTGCAATAGACGCTATAACCAACAGATAGAAGCACTTTTGCGCACAAAATCCGGGATAGCATGAATCAGTTTAGTGACTTCTGGAGACTTTTTGGTGAAACGGTTGCGTTGAGAGTAACAGATACAGATGACGTTGCCATGTGGTATCAGTGGGCTGGATAGGGTTAAGAGGACCTGGGTCCTGTTGCAAATTATGTTTGTCTGATTGGTGTGATATTATTCTTAAAATGCCACGTGAGATCTAAAGCGCCTGCTACCCGTCGGAGGTTCGAGTCCTCAGACACGTGTGTTTGTGTGTGTGCCTCTTCCTTAGGTAAGTTAGTTTAACGGACCTATGACCACTGCAGTTTGATCGCATAGCTTTAAATCTAACTCTACACGAATACTCTGCAAGTCATATTGAAGTGCTTGGCAGAGGGTTCATCGAACCACTTTCATGATATTTCTCTGCGGTTCTATTCTCTAAAGGGTAAAGCATTCAACAATCCGAAGATTGGTTTAAACACTACATTGCTTTACTAGGTCCTGTTTGGAGGTGGTGTGCCTTCGAACTGGGTGGTTTTCACATCAGCAACACAAAGAAGTGCAAAGTGAGAGATAAAAACCCCAGGACCTGGCGGGGATCGAACCTGCGCCCTCAGATTTGTAGTCTGGCACTTTGCCACTGTGCTACGGAGTCGCACAGATACACGTTCTCTAATAGCTGGATAAAGGAACATCTTTCTGTTTTGTCATTTATTTTATTATGGTGATCGTATCTCCCTAAGTAGGTGGTTGGTAATAATATAAAGTTGGTGAAAAAATTAGCAAATAGATCTCGCCGCAACAGATAACGCCTTTCTTTTAATGATCTTCACCCCGACTCGTGCATCATTTTCCTGTATCGCGCTAAAAACGAGCTGCCCTTCTCTGGGTTTTCTCTAAATCGTCCGTCAGTCCGACCTGGTGTGGATCCCACAATGCGCAGCAATACTCCAAAATAGGACGCACAAGAGAAGTAGGCAGTTTCTTTATTAGAACTGTTACGGCTTTTAAGTGTTCTGCCAATGGAACGTAGTCTTTGGTTCGCCTTCCCTACAATATTTTCTATTTGTTCTTTCCAATTTAAGTCGCTTGTAATTGTTAGTCCTTGGTATTTAGTAGAGTTGACGGCATGTACGTTTGACTAATCATCGTGTAACTGAATTTTAACGGATTTCTTTTAGTGGTCATGTGGATGACCTCACACTTATCATTATTAAGGGTCAATTGCCAATTTTTGTACCCTGATGAAATCTTAGCCGCGGCGGCGTGGCCGAGCGCATTGAGGCGCTATGCTACGATGCGCGAGGCCATTCCCTGTCGGGGGTTCGAATCCCCCCCTCTGGCATGGATGTTTGTGCTGTCTTTAGTATAAGGTAGTTCATAAGTAGTTTGTAAGTTTAGGGACTGATGACCCCACAGTTAAGTCATATAAGCTTTACAAACATTTGATATCTTATGTACATCATTTTGTAGTTGCTTTTTATCTTCTGTCGCGGTGGAGTAGCTGGGCGGTCTAAAGCACCTCGCTGTGGAGCGCGCGGTTGCTCGCCGTGGAGGTTCGAGTCCTCCCTGGGACATGGGTGTGTGTGTTGTCCTTAGGTTAGTTTACCTAGGTTTAAGTGGTTTGTAAGCTACGGACTGATGACCGCGCAGTTTGGTACGATAGATTTACAGATATTTGAACATTTTCATCTTCTAGTTACTTTACTAACTGATCACTGACAGCATCAATCGCGAACATTCTAAGAGTACTACTCAGATTGTCTCATAAATCGTTTATAAAATAAAGAACAGTAGGAGCCCCTATGACACTTCCTCGAGGAATGACAGATATCACTTCGTTCTACTCCATGACATACCCTCAACTACAACGTACTGTTTCCTTTCTAACAGGAAATCATGAATCCAATCACACATCTGTGGCTATATTCCATAAGCACGTAATTTGATTAGAAGACGCTTCCGGAAATTTATAAATACAGAATCTTATTTGACATCCCTTGTGATAGCACTCATCACATCATGTGAGTAAAGAGCTGGTCGTGTTTAACAAGATCGATACTTCCTGAATCCGTGTTCACTATGGGTCAATAATTCGTTCTCTTCGAGGTAGTTCATAATATTTGAGGAAAGTATGTGTTCTAAAATCCTGCTGCAGACCAACTTCAATGATATAGGCCTGTAATTTTGCGAATCATTCCTATTGCCCTTCTTAAATATTGGAGTGACTTGTGCAACTTTATGGGTACGGAACTTTGTATATGATGGGACATTTGAACATTTGAAATCTTCTTCTAATATATAAAGCAGAGTGTCCGTATATTTGTACGTGTTGCATGCAAATCTACAGTCTTGTTCCAATCTTCATGAAATTTTGTACACGTAAGCTTCAATCCATGAGGACGGTCGCCGTAAGTGTAAGAATCATATACAATATATAGTTCACGAGGTATGACGTTATAAACAATGAAATGTGTCTAAAACTGCTGTATTTTGCGACAATGCTGCTCAATTTCTCCTATACCATTGGCCCGATTTCAACCAAATTTGGTACACATGTTCCTTACGTGAGATAACAATTGCCATACGAGTACGAACCACATACGACTCATGGTTCAGAAGATATAACGTCGTAAACAACAGGAATCGCAGAAAACTGCCACATAATGCGGCGAGACTTTATAAATACGCTATATGAGAATAAGAGTACTTAACGACTTGCAACAAACTTTAAACATAATTTCAAACCTTTATTAAACTTTTTCTCGCGGACACCTATAGCAAAATGATGAAAGGAAAAAAGTTTCTCGCTTACTACTTTTCCGCTGTTTATGGAGTAAACTACGGCAGTCGGCATGACGTTACAATTTATAATTTGTACACTACACATTGTGGCCGCAGGAAATTTTACAGACAGTATACACACATATAGTTGAATGTACGACCTAAATTGTATCACGGTGCGAGACGTAGTTCACGAGATATGAGCACATAAATAGTAACGTTCCGCTGTTCATGGACTAGAACTACGGCATTCGGATGACGTTACAATTTATAATTCATACACTACAAACTGTAGCCCCAGAAAATTTTATAGACAGTATACATGCATATACTTGAGTGTACCTTATAAATTGTATGACAGTAGGAGACGTAGTTCAAATGTTCAAATGTTTCTATAGCTTATGGGACTTAACTACGGCGTCATCAGTCCCTAAACTTACAAACTACTTATCAACTAGCTACAACTAAGGACGACACAAATATCCATGCCCGAGGGGGGATTCGAACCCCCGACCGTAGAGACGTAGTTGACGAGATATGAGCACTTAATAACGTTCATGGAAAACCGCCCCATCACGCACCAAGTTTTAATGTATTACTTCTTTTACTACTAATTGTACTCCCAAGAGATTTTACATACAGCCCTTATACAAATGAATATACACCCGAAAATGGCAGGAATAAATAATAAATACCCGGACAACAGCGGGTTTCCAGCTAGTTTAATTTAAAATACGGAAAGTGGCCTTAGTTTAGAAAACGTCCTCTTTTTTTTTTCCATTCTAACGCTAGGGACTGTTGAGAGGCCTGTGCTCCTCTGTTGCGGGCGTGCTGTTCCTGAGAATGCGTCACCAGTGGCGCGTCTTACTTTCTCTGGCCCAGAAGCCCGCTCCGCCTCCTAACGGGACATGGCCGCTGCGGCGACCACAGACAATGCTTCCTGGCTGAGCTGCAGTCTCGCGCCACGCATCCGGGTTCGCTTCTCCCTCTCCCAAGTTCAGGCTTAAGGCCGGATCCACACATTGGAACCAACGTTGGCGCCAACAGTGTTCGTCCAATGTGTGGATCCGTGAAATAGCGTTGAAACCAACGTTGGCGCCAACGTTGGTACGGCTCCGTTGCTTGTCGGTATTTCGACCAAACATCAAAGGACGTTGGGCCAATACGGGTTAGTCGTACACACATTGGCGCCAACGTTTCATTCTCTCTTTGTCGTCTGCTCATCTCTAAACTGTTTCTTTCGTCGTCCGTTCTTCGTCGCAGTTTCAAAGTTTCGAAATCTCTTTGTAAATATTAGAACTGTATCACGAAGTGATTCATTTGTGAAAGAAACCTCGAAAAACGAAATGCCACACCAAAACTTAGGCACGAACTGTGAAATTAAAAACTTTTTAGATTTTCGACACAATCCATTACTGAATTTAATTTTTGAAATTAAACATTACAGTACTTAATATTTCCTGTCAAATTTTAAATATTGTTTTAAACTTCAAGCACTACCAGCGATATCAATGACATGGTTATTTTAAAAGGGAAGTGTAGGCTTCTAAAACTGTCTCAATAAATCGAAGCGTAATACTAAAAGAATAATAACCCTAAAAAATATCTCTTTTATTATTTTAATTTCAATCATTTAAAGTAGCAGGTTTAAGTTTTAATAATGTGTATCGTTTACTTGTAGCATATTATAAAAATTAATGATTTCTTAGCGTAATAAATGTTCGGTAGGAAGTGATACAACACCCCATCATCTTTTAAGTATGTTTCCCACTTTGATTTACAATGACAAAATATAATTATTCACACTCAAAATCTTTAATGCATTCGCCGTGATTTGTGCGTCAGATATGTTTACGTTGGCTCTCGGCGAATTCAACTGAATATTGGCTCCAATATGTGGACGCTGTCTCAAAAATATTGGCCAATGTTGGCGCAAGCGTTGGTACCAATGTGTGGACGCGGGGTAAGGCTAGGCGCAAATTGAGACGCGTGCAGCAGTTGCAGCACGCGTTTTTGTGAACCCCGTGTTCTGATGGGGCCGCGCAAATTGGCACGCAGTACATCGCTGCCGCGACCTGCGTTGCGTGGCGTTGTGTCTGACACCCAAACCACTCAGATCCGCACTAAACGTTGTATATAGATAGAGTATCAACCGAAACTTCTATATAATTCCTGATTTTTGCTGCCGTCCCGTAGAACGTACGTAAATTATAAGTAATATCTAACCTACGGATTAGAGGAAAAGCGTGCCTGTGAGATACAATCACGTTACGCCACCGGCGGCTAGTTGGTAGAACGTTATCTTGTCGTGCAGAAGGTCCTGGGTTCAAGCCTCGCTCTATTTTTTTTCATTGTTTAAACTACAGTAAGTTGGAAATTGTTAAAAGGAGCAACGTGTTCCTCATATGTAAAAGGACTGTTTCCATTTTGTAGCAATGTGTTTTATTTGAGAGTAGGAAACCTGTACAGTGTTATTACTTGAATTACGCTTATTGTTTTTAACATTACTATTATTTTTGTTATTTTTATTACTATTAATACAGCTGTATGTGTGATGCAGTTGCTTTTTTTTTATTCATATGTTCTGATTATGTTTGTTTATTCTGTGAAACTACGAATAAACCCTTCAGATTTGCTACTTTCAAATAAAACGAAGCAAGAGTAAACTGCCAATAACACATTGCTACAAAATGGAAAGAGTCCTTTTACATATGAGGAACACGTTGCCCCATTTAACAATTTCCAACGTACTGTAGTTTAAACAATGAAAAATTTAAGGCCTAGGTGGGGTTTGAACCCAGGATCCTCTGCATCTAATGCTCTGCTTACTAACCCACGGAAGCGTGACGTCATTGTGCTTCACAGATACACTTTTGCTCTATTCCGTAGGTTAGTTGTTACTTTTTATTATAGTTTATACAAGTTCTACTGAACGACAGCACAAATCAGGAATTATATAGAAGTTTCGGTTGATACTCTATCGATATACAACGTTTGTTACGGATCTGAGTGTCTGACATCTGAAGGTTTGAGTGTGAGCCACAGTTTCCTGCGGCAGGGCGACGCTAGCTAGCACCGTGGGAAAGGCGATGCCGTCTGCCATCTGTTCCCTTCCACAACCTACACTTCGAAGTTTCTCATCCAGTAGTAGAGATGGGAAAACTGAAACATCTAACGGTTTCGAAACGAATGAAACCGTACCATCTGTGGTTTCGAAACACTGTTTCGAAACCATGCAACCGTAAAGCAATGTATGTTTTGTCATGAAATCTTCGTTCTAGGAGGGCAATATTTTTCACTATGTGGACAAGGGTACATACAAAAACCTGTCGACCACAGAGTATATATTTACTTCTTGGTCTGTACGGAACATGTTGATGAAGATTTTCTCCCGTGTTGTTGACGTTGCCAACATAGTCACATGAGGCCGCCGGTATGGTAGGTAAAAGTTTACCCCGTTAGGAACTCACAAACTGCAATACGGTACGTATTTTACGGAGATGGATCATAAATGCTACTTTCTATACATACTAAATAAATTATAGGGAATAAATAGCACACGAAATAATCACAAGTAATACTATGGAATTACAAAAATAATAAAGTAAGAGGCAAGTTCACCACTTGTACGTCTTGACCGTTACACCACCGCCGCAATTCTTTTAACATGAGTGTCGGAAAAATTATAACGACAGTAGGTAACTTCGTTTTCGCTCATAAGAATCCAACTCCAACACGAGATTAAATATGCGATCTACCCTTGTTAGTATAAAAAATGTCATTTCAGGCTTCATGTTGTATCTTATTTTAAACAATGTAGTTTCACTCGTGTGTTTTTAATATGGTAGATAAACCTAGAATTTAACTGGTTATTTCAATGCAAATAGTGAACGTTGTTTTATTGTTCTGTTACATTTATAAAGCAGACATTATGTCATTTTGGAATACAGCAGTCTCTTGCAAACGAATCTTGATTTCAGTAATCATAAGCTGCAGACTCAAGACTACTATTTGACACTCTCTAAATGGTTTGTTGTTTTTGTTGTGGTCTTCAGTCCGGAGACTGGTTTGATGCAGCTCTCCACAATACCCTATCCTGAGCAAGCCTCTTCATCTCCACATAAGAACGGCAACCTACATCTGTCTGAATCTGCTTACTGTATCCATCTCTTGGTCTTCCTCTGCGATTTTTACCCCACACACTTCCCTACAACGCTAAATTCACAATTCCTTGATGTCTAAGAATGTGTCCTACCAATCTAGTCAAGGTATACCAGAAATTTCGTTTCTGTTCAGTACCTCCTCATTAGTTACGCGATCTACCCACCTAATCTTCAGCATTCTTCTGTAGCACCACATTTCAAAAGCCTCTATCCTCTTTCTGTCCACACTGTTTATCGTCCATGTTTCACTCCCATACAAGGAAACACTCCACACAAATGCCTTCATAAAGGACTTCCTTAGGCTTAAATCAATATTCGCTGTTAACAAATTTCTCTTTTTCAAGAACGCTTTTCTACCCATTGCCATTCTGCATTTTATATCCTCTGCACTACGACCATCATTTGTTATTTGACTGCCCAAGTAACAAAACTCCTCTACCTCCTTTATTGTTTCGTTACCTAATCTAATTCATTCAGCATCACCTGATTTTCTTACGCTGCACTCCATTACTCTAGTTTTACTCTTGTTAATGTTCATCTTATATACACCTTTCAGCACACTGTCCATTCCGTTCAATTGCTCTTCCAGGTCCTTTGCTGTATCTGACAGAATTACTATGTCGTCGGCAAAGCGCAATGTTTTTAATTCTTCAGCCTGAACTTTAATTCCTTCTCCAAATTTCTCCTTGCTTTCCTTTATAGCTTGCTCAATGTAAAAATTGAACAACATTGGGGAAAGGCTACAACTCTGTCTTACTTCCTTTCCAACCACTGCATCCCTTTCATGCCCTTCAACTCTAACAACCGCTGTCTACTTTTTGTACAAGTTGTAAATAACCTTATGCTCCCTATATTTTAGTCCTGCTGACTTCAGAACTTGAAAGAGTTTATTCCAATCAACATTGTCAAAAGCCTTCTCTAAATCTACAAAAGCTAGAAATGTAGGTTTGCCTTTTCTTAATCTATCTTCTAGGATGAGCTGTAAAGTGAGTATTGCCTCCCGTGTTCCTACATTTCTCCTGGACCCAAACTGATCTTCCCCGAGGTCAGCTTCTGCCAGCTTTTCCATCCTTCTGTATATAATACGTGTTAATATTTTGCAACCATGACTTATTAAACTGATGGTTCTGCAGTTTTCACACCTGTCTGCACCTGCTTTCTTTGGAATGGGGATTATAACATTTTTCTTAAAATCTGAGGGTACTTCACCTGTCTCATACATCTTACACACCAGGTGAAACAATTTTGTCATAGCTGGTTCTCCCAGAGACTTCAGTAGCTCTGAGGGAATATCATCTACTCCCTACTCCAGGGGCCTTGTTTCTGCTTAGGTCTTTCAGGGCTCTGTGAAATTCTTCTCTCAGTACAGTATCTCCTATTTCATCTTCATCTACATCCTCTTCCCTTCCTACAATAGTGTCTCGAAGTTCATTTCCTTTGTAGAGCCCCTCTATATACTCTTTCCACCTTTCAGCTTTCCCTTCTTTGCTGAGAACTGGTTTTCCATCAGTGTCCTTGATATTCATAGAGCTGTTTTTCTTATCTCCAAATGTTTCTTTTATTTTCCTGTAGGCTGTATCTATTTTTCCCCTGTATATACATTCTTCTACATCCTTGCATTTGCCTTCTAGCCACTCCTGCTTAGCCATTTTGCACTTCCTGTCAATCTCATTTCTTAGTCGTCTGTACTCCATTTTGCCTGTTTCATTTACTGCATTTTTATATTTTCTCCTTTCACCGATTTAATTTAGTATCTCCACTGATATCCAAGGATTCTTTGTAGGTCTTGCCTTCCTATCTATTTTGTCCTCTGCTGCCTTCACTATTTCATCTCTCAATTTTACCCATTCCTTCTCAACTGTTTTATTTTCCCCTGTTTCTGTCAATTGTTGCCTGAAGCTCCCTCTGAAATTCTTAAGAATTTCAGGTTCCTTCAATTTATCTAGGTCCCATCTCCTTATTTTCCTACCTTTTTGTAGTTTCTTCAGTTTCAGCCTACATTTGATAACCAACAAGTTATGGTCAGAGTCTATATCTGCCCCTGGGTATGTTTTACAGTTTAAAACCTGGTTCCGAAATCTATGTCTTACCAATATAAAATCTACCTGGTATCTCCCGGTGTCTCCTGGACTCTTCCACGTATACAACCTTCTTTTGTGATTCTTGAACCAGGTGTTTGTTATAACTAAATTATGTTCTGTGCAAAATTCTACCAGGCGGCTTCCTCTTTCATTCCTTTTGCCCAGACCATATTCACCTACTATCTTCCCTTCCCTTCCTTTTCCTACTACCGAATTCCAGTCGCCCATAACAATGAAGTTTCCCTCTCCCTTAACTGTCTGAATAATTTCCTTTAGCTCCTCATATATTTCTTCGATTTCCTCAACATCGGCAGAGCTAGTTGGCATATAAACCTGTACTACTGTTGTCGGTGTTGGCTTCGTATCTATCTTGACAATGATAATGCGATCGCTGTGCTGGTCATAGTATCTTACCCGCATTCCTATTTTCTTATTCATTATCAATCCTACTCCTGTGATACCCCCAACTGATTTTGTATTTATAATCCTGTACTCACCTGACCAGAAATCCTGTTCATCCTGCCACCGAACTTCACTAATCCCCACTATATCTAACTTCAACCTATCCATTTCCCTTTTTAAATTTTCTAATTTTCCTACTCTATTAAGGGATCTAACATTCCACGCTCCGATCCGTAGAATACCAGTGTTGTCTTTCCTGATGATCACATCCTCCTGAGTAGACCCCGCCCGGAGATCCGAATGGGGGACTATTTTACCTCCGGAATATTTTACCCGAGAGGATGCCATCATCATATGTTCATACAGTAGAGCTGCATGTCCTCGGGAAAAGTAACGGCTGTAGTTTCCCCTTGCTCTCAGCCGTTCGCAGTAACTGTGTGGCAAAGCCACATTAGCTGATGTTACAAGGCCAGCTCAGTCAATCATCCAGACTGTTGCCCCTTGTAACTACTGAAAAGGCTGCTGCCCCTCTTCAGGAACCACACGTTTGTCTGGCCTCCCCACAGATACCCCTCCGCTGTGGTTGCACCTACGGTACGGCTATCTGTATCGTTGAGGCACGCAAGCCACCCCACCTCGCCAATGTCTGTGCTTCATGGGAGTGGCTAAATGGTTTATATACTAGTAAGTTATATGTGTATATGTGTGGAGCTTCAGTAAAATGAAACACCACATTTCGATACCATTAGTCTGTTCCGCCTTTCTGCATTAGTGGTTTGAAACGCCGGTGTTGTGAAACCGACATGAAATCGTGATACCAACAGGAAGAAACGGTTTCAGTGTATCGACAATCGACCGCGAATGTGATCCGAAACCGAACGGAATGAAACCGCATGGTTTCGAAACCGTGAAAGATGCCGGTTAGGAAACACTGAAACTGTTGTGTGTATCGAAACCTGGTTTCGAAACCATGAAACCGTAGCCAACTCTAGCCAGTAGTGTTTCGATTTTCGCCACATAACCTGTCGATATTTTTGTTAGTGTTTTCCAGTTATTTATATTGGCAATATTACAACAATAGAATCACTTGACGTTGCTTTCTCTATGGCATAACGTAAATTTCCTTCTGCTTTTGTACAGTACCTTTTTACATATATAACATTCTGTCTTGTACCATGTAATTCTTGTAAACTTATTGTTACACATTATATGCAGGTCTGTCACACTTGAAAATGGCCTAACATAGAGGCCGAAACCGGTAGTGTGGGCTGAAATAAAGCACCAATAAATGCAACTGGAGCTGTACTTTCATTAAAATTTCAAACTGACCACACCATTTTGTTTCACTCAAAATATATTTGTTGGGAGATTTTTAACTTTTTATTTCTCAGTGACGCAAGAAACGCTTCGTCCTCAGCGTTGGTATCGGAATCAGATTCGGAACTCTGCTGTAACAACTACAACTGCTTTAGCTGCGAATCACACATTGTCAGACTCGCGAGTAACGTGCGCCTAACTGTCGCTCTCGCACGCGTCCCAGTCACCCCGTTTACATGGGCTCCCAAAACCGGATTCCGTAGACCGGTTTCCAAATTCCGCTTTTGCTTGGTCACTCAAAAATCTATTCTGGAAATCCGCTTCTCTAAAGCGGTTTTCCAGTTCCACAATCGATGTTCGTGCCCATGTAAACGCAACCGTTTTCGAAGCGTTCTTGTGTTTTATTGGTAAGAATTTTCGGCACATATGGACAGAGTGATATTTTCTAATGCGAAATAAAAGTATTAATATTAGAGTGAGCATGAATCTGTGTATTTAAGTAAAGAAAAATAACGATTATGCTGACTAAATCGGGGACTAAATCAGCTGTTTTTCAGCCGCCATCTTAAGTGGATTAGGAAATCTGATTCAGGCTGTGCCATGTAAACACGACAGCGAAGAACGGTTTACGAAAATCGGTTTTCGTCTTCCGGAAGATGTGTTACATGTAAACGTAGTGAGTGTGCGCTGGTCCTGCGCAGCGCTGGAGTGTCACGGCACTGAGCGAGTGCTACAAGACTCCTATAAACCCGAGCTGAACTGTCCGCCATTTTTTCCCCAAGCTGTAGCAGTTGCCACGTTCCGGACGAAGCTCGCGCGTTACCTCGCGTTCATTCAACTCGCTCACACTCGCTAACTGTTTACTGTATGGACGTAAAACATCCGTCAATATGTTCGTGAAGAACTAGAGTACATTTTCATTTCAGTTTCATTTGCGACAATAATAATTATTATTTATTTAGCGTATGTGGTTTTCAAGTACAAATGGTTTACATACATACATATAGATATATACAACTAGCTGAACCCCCGCTGCTTCGCATGCGTAGGCTGGTTGGTCTGCACCAGTTGTTTCTTTTTAATCCTGATGAAGAATCATATCTTAAAGTTTCGTAGTTGTAGCTTCAAATTTGAGTTAACAGCACCATATTTTTGAAAATCAATTTTTGCATCTCGTATTTCACCCCCTTATTGGTTGAATTTCCAAAAATACCGAAACACGTGTCTTTTAAATTTGAACCCCGAATCCAAAACTGAAAATTTGTAATTTTAAATTCAAAACTGCCTAAATAGCGACAGATTTTCGAAAAACACCCCCTCTCCAATTTAACCCCCTTGATGGCTGAATTTCCAAAAATACCGAAACACGTATTTTTTAAATCATAACGAACAATACAAATACCAATTTTTGTAGCTATAGCTTCAAAATTGTCTTGACAACAATGTGTTTTCGAAAAGAATTTTTGATCCCCTCTTTTCCCCCTTAGTTTTTGAATTCCCAAAAATACCGAAACTCCTGACTTTTTAATCCTGATCAAGAGTCCATATCTGAAGTTTCGTAGTTATAGCTTGAAATTTGAGTTAACAGCGAAATATTTTTGAAAATCAACTTTTTGCGTCGCCTATTTTACCCCCTTATTTTTCGAATTTCAAAAAATACCGAAACACGTGTCTTTTAAATTCGAACCCTGAATTAAAAATCCGAATTTTGTAGTTCTAGCTTCAAAATTTCCAAAATAGCTACGTATTTTCAAAAAACGTTTCATCCCCTATTTCACCCCCTTACGGACGGAATATAGAAAAATCGCTTCTTAAATGACGCCTACAGAGTGAGATCAACACCCTCCACAAATTTCAAGTTTCTATCTTCAGCGGTTTGGGCTGGGCGATGATGAGTCAGTCAGTCAGTCAGTCAATCAGTCAGTCAGTCAATCGGGACACTTCCTTTTATATATAGAGATGACATTTGAAATCAAATTAATAATTTAGCAAGCAAAAAAAAAAAAAAAAAAAAAAAAAAAAAAAAAAAAAAAAAAAAAAACTACAAAATTATATTAAAGTTGTATGTCCAGTTTTTCCATCCACTCGACGGCTTTAGGAGAAGCTTCATATAGTTCTCCAATAGTTCGCACTGGGGAGTATCTCGCATGCCCCATCTGAAGAGCATCTCTTCACTTCTGCCGTGGCCTGTGCGGAGTCTGTTCTGTTGCGTGTGACCCATATTCTTCTCAAAATGTTCAAATGTTTGTAAATCTATCGGACCAAACTGCGTGGTCATCAGTCCGTAGCTTACAAACTACTTAAACCTAGGTAAACTAACCTAAGGACAACACACACACCCATGCCCCAGGTAGGACTCGAACCTCCACGGCGAGCAACCGCGCGCTCCGCAGCGAGACGCTTTGGACCGCTCGGCTACTCCACCGCGGCCATATTCTTCTTGGCAAGTCTGTACCAGGTACATTTCTGCCAGGGGATATTTCCCTATGATTCCTGGCTAGGCCAGAATTGGACCAATCATTTTTCCAGGTTTTCATGGCATCGAAAGGGATGGATATAAGGTTTTGAGCTGTTCTCCATGGTGGTCTTCTGGATCTCAGGCGACGATTGTTCGGAGTAGTGTCTTGGTGGATAGGGAGATTAATATTGCCAGAAATTTTATTCCACTTATTAACTAACGCAGCTTGCCGTCTGAGATGCGGTGGAGCTATATTGCAGAGAATGGAAGGCCAGGGCAGTGGGGTCGATTTTATGGTCCCTAAATGGTGTTATTTAGCTCGATGTCCACTTTGGATGTGTGGCTGCTGTTAAGCCAGACAGGACTGCAGTACTCTGCAACAGAATACACCAGTGATAAAGAAGAGATGTTCAGAGTATGCGCATCAGCTACCCAGCTAGAATTGGCAAGCTTTTGAATGATGTTTCTTGATCGTATCTTAGCTGGTGTTTCTGTTAAGTGAGATTTGAATCTAATTGATCTGTCCCGTCTGATGCCAAGGTATTTTGGGTTTGGGTTGTGGCTTAACTTTTTTCCAGCAAAACTAGCATCAAGAGATCGAGTGGCTTGCTGGTTGCATAAGTGAAATACTGTAACATCTGTCTTTGATGGATTGGGGATTAATCTCCAGTTTCTGAAGTATTCTTCCATTGTTCTGAGATCTTGGTTGAGGGTGTTTTCACATTCTTCGAAGCTTCCATGTTGCACAGCCAAAGCCATATCATCAGTGTAGCAGAACATCCGAGCATTTGTTGTCGGTAGATCGTTTGTGTATAGGTTGAAGAGTAATGGAGCCAATTTAGTAAGCCAACAAAAACAAACTACAAAATTATATTAAAGTTGTAAGTCCAGTATTTCCATCCACTCGCCGGCTTGAGGAGAGGCTTCATATAGTTCTCCAATACTTCCTGTGAATGCACGTTTTGGGCATTTCAGAATTAAGAGGATATACTGATCGTTTACGAACATGCACTTTCTGACGACGTCACGGAATTTTCGACATGTGACGTACTTTTTTTCTTTTGAAGTTAGATGAACACATTAAGCGAATGAAATGTTCAAAATACATCAAATTTTCATCCTCTCCAAACAAGAATTCCGTAAGAAATTTATAACTTGAGATAATGTCAGTTAAATATAAAGCACTGGGATCCGCTCGCCCGTCTAGTAATAACTCATCTTCAGTGTTAGTTAATTAGGCACATGTTGTTACTGCATAACACCATACTTAAAGATAGTGGTATCGACTTCTTAACCCATTAAATTTACTAGTTGCAAACTATAAAAGTGCTGTGTCTACATTTCTATGCAATATTCAGTTTCAGTTGTATGAAAAGGTCATTCAAATTATCTCAAAACAGTATATTATTGTGTGAGGAAATGAGAACAAGTTAGTTCATTAGCTTGTGAAGAGAGTAAATCTTCAATATCCGTTATTTACTAGTATTATTGCATAAAATCCTCGTTAAATCCAGTAACTTTCGTTCTGTTAGTGATGGCGATAAACTGAAGGAAATGTAACTCCTATAATGTTTTGAGAAAAGATTTATGGCTCAGAAACGCGTTGGACAACAAATAAAAAAAAAAAAGAAACATTTGTGTCTGATGAAGGAATACCTGTACATCAATTAATAAATCCCAAACTTTACTTTTTTCACTTAAAAAATTTACGCTTCCTTGAAAAACGCGGTAGTTAGTGAAGTTTTGCGTTGTGGTAAAATACGACTCTCTTTGCATGTCATCGTTTGCCAAAATATCGTTTTGATACCTCTAACCGCGTATGAGATACGCAATATGTCATTCTGGCCTTAGCGCCATCGGAAGTGAGCTCGCTGCATAAAATACATTTTCGCGATGTGGGTGAAAGGTAGAGATCTGCTCCTAAGTCGAAAATGGAATTCAATACGTTAGGAAAATTTCATCCGCAGCAACATATCGTCTAACATGCACCAAACGGAATATCACAGCAGCCCCAATTTTTCATTGCAAACTTTTCCTAACTTTGCACAGTCTCTTACTTCAAAGGCAAATTCTTACTAACTGTGACTATTAACGAAATGATCGGCATTTCGTCACAATGCTAACACATAATTATTTTAAGTAAGGTAAAAATTGCATTTTTCTACTGATTAGTTTTTGCGATATCGTTTGTGAAAGATGTTAGGGCATGCGTATCTGTGCTGTTAGCGCAGCGCGATTCCAACCACGTTGGGGAAAAATGGCGTGTTGTCCTTAGGTTAGTTTACCAAGGTTTAAGTAGTTTGTAAGCTACGGACTGATGACCACGCAGTTTGGTCCGATAGATTTACAAATATTTGATCATTTTTGAAATAATGGCGGACGATTCAGCCTGGGTATTTAGGAGCACTATTCAGGCTCGTTTCGTCATCGTGACGTAGCGCTGACGTAAATAAGCTCTATAAGAACGAAGTCTTCCGCGACGGCATTCATAGGTAAAATTTTCTCGGTTTACTTGCCGCGTCAGTTCGGGATAAAATCTCGAGCCTTCGACGATAGCTACCATCGAGATTGAAAGAAAAGGAAGACTGCCTTTCTTACAAGGAGACCGCATGGGTATCGGATTTTCGAAGTGTTTTTTTCTTTTTTTTCTTTTTTTTTAACTTATGTTTATAGTATGTAAATAACAGTCAGCCAAAGCCATTCGACGCAACTCTCAAAAACACTCGAGAAAAGATTTGCAAGTGCACATATCACATAGATAATTTTGTAGTTATACCGGATGATCAAAAAGTCCGTATAAATGTGAAAACTTAATAAATCATGGAATCATGTAGATAGGTAAAAATTGACACACATCCATGGAATGACATGGGCTTTTATTAGAAAAAAAGTCCGACAAATGGCGCTTCATCTAATCAGAAAAGCAATAATTAGCATAACAAATTAAGACAAATCAAACATGATGTTCTTTACAGGTAATGCACAATATGTTCACTATCATTCCTCAACAATAGGTGTAGTCCAGGAATAATCTTGTGAACAGCACTGGAAAACATGTCCGGAGTTATGGTGAGGCATTGGCGTCGGATGTTGTCTTTCAGCATCCCTAGAGATGTCGGTCGATCACGATACACTTGCGACTTCAGGTAACCCCAAAGCCAATAATAGCACGGACTGAGGTCTGGGGACCTGGGAGGACAAGCATGACGAAAGTGGCGGCTGAGCACACGATCATCAACAAACGACGAGCGCAAGAGACCTTTCACGCGTCTAGCAACACTTTATTTTTATTTATTTAGTTATTTATTTTTGGTTATAATAAAACCCCATGTCATTATAAGCATGTGTGTCAATTTTTAACTCTCTATCTACATTATTCTGCGATTTATTAAGTTTTCAAATTTATGCTAACCTTTTGATCACCCGGTACTTTGATCTTGATGAAACTGAGCACATCTGACCTTCAAAACAAGAGGAAGGTCACAGCTTACATAATAATTGTGGAGTGTTTGAAACGGTATAAGTGTCTGATCCCTAATGTTAAGATTTTGCATTGAAAGCGTTCTACGTGCTGTTGCTAACACTGTAGAATGATTACAAGTGCCAGTTGTTGAGGTCTTCAGTCTGCAGACTGGTTTGATGAAGCTCTCCACGCTATCCTGTCCTGTGCACGTCTCTTCATCTCAGAATACGAACGGAAACCTTCATCCCTTTGAATCTGCTTACTGTATTCGTCCCTCGGTCTCCCTCTAGATTTTTATCCCACGCACTTCCTTTTAATTCTAATTCTAAGCTGACAATTCCTTGATGTCTCAGAATGCGTCCTACCAATCTATCCCTTCTCTTAGTCAGGATATGACAGAAACTCCTTTTCTCCCCGATTCGGTGAAGCACCTGCTCATTAGTTACGTGATCTACCCATCTAATCTTCATCATTCGTCTGTAGCACCACATTTGAAAAGCTTCTATCATCTTTTTATCTGAACTCCTTATCGTCCACGTTTCACTCCCACACAATGCTACACTCTCAGACAAATGCTTTCAGAAAGGACTTCCTAACTTTTAAATTAATATAGGATGTTAACAAGTTTTTTTTAGAAACGTTTTTCTTCCTACAGCCATTCTGCATTTTATCTTCTTTACTTCGGCCATCAGAAGTTATCTTGCTAGCCAAATACCAAAACTCATCTACAACTTTTATTGTCTCATTACCTAATCTAATTCTTTTAGCATCGTCCGATTTTCTGACACTACATTGCATTACCCTCGTTTTGCTTTTGTTAACGTTCATCTTATACCTTCCTTTCAAGACACTTTCCATTCCGTTTAATTGCTCTTCCATATCCTTTGCAGTCTCTGACCAATGTACTATGTCATCGTCAAACCGCAAAGTTTTTATTTCTTCTCCCTGAACTTTAATTCCCTCTCCAAATTTCTCCTTGCATTCCTTCACTGCTTGCTCAATGTACAGATTGAACAACATTGGGGAAAGGCTACAATCCTGTTTTACTCCGTTCCCAACCTCTGTGTCCCTTTCTTGCCCTTTGACTCTAATAACCGCTGTCTGGTTTTTGTATAGGTTGAATATAACTCTTCGTTCCCTATATTTTACTCCTGCTTCCTCCAGAATTTGTAAGTGTGTATTCCAGTCGACATTGTCAAAAGCTTTCTCCAAATCTACAAACGCTAAGAACGTAGGTTTGCCTTTCATTACCCTATATTCTAAGATAAGTCGTAATGTATTGCGTCCCGTGTTCCTACATTTCTGCTAAATCCAAACTGTTCTTCCCCGAGTTTGGATTCCACAATCTTTTCTATTCGTCTGTAAATAATTCGTGTTAGTATTTTGTAACCATGACTTATTTAAACTGATAGTTCTGTAATTTTGACATTTGTCTGCACTTGCTTTCTTTGGAACTGGAATTTCCCCTGTCTCGTACATATTGCATAACAGGTGGAACTTTTTTTTTTCATGACGCTCTCCCAACGTTATCAGCAGTTCAGACGGAATATCATCTACTCCAGGGACATTATTTCGACTCAAATGCTTCAACGCTCTGTCAAATTCTTCTAGCAGCATCATATCACCTATCTCAACTTCCTCCAATTCGTCTTCCATTTCTGGAATATTGCCTTCAAGTTTATTTCCTTTGTACAGGCCCTCTATATATTGCTTCCACAATTCAGCTTTCCCGTCTTTGCTTAGTACTGGTTTTCCATCTGAGTTCTTGATATTCATACAGCTGCTTTTCTTGTCTCCAAAAATCTCTTTTATTTTCCTGTAGGCGGTATCTATCTTTCCCCTAGTTATGCATTCTTCTACGGTTCTGCATTTATTCTCGAGTCACTCCTGCTTAGCCAGTCTGCACTTCCTGTCAATCTCATTTTTCAGTCGTTTATACTCCTTTTGCCTGGTTCACTTTCTGAATTTTTATATTTTCTCCTCTCATCAATTAATTTCAGTATATCCTGTGTCATCCAGGGATTTCTATTAGGCTTTGTCTTTCTGCTTATATGATCCTCTGCGGCCTGAACCATCCTATCTCTCAGAACTACACATTCTTACATTCCCTCGTTTCAGCCAATCCTTGCGTAATGCTCCCTTTGAAACTCTCAACCATCTCTGGTTCGTTCAGTTTGTCTAGGTTCCATCTCCTAACTTTTCTACCTTTCTGCAGTCTCTTAGCCGGCCGTGGTGGCCGAGGGGACTGAGGCGCTCCAGTCACGGTCTGCACGGCCACTACGGTCGGGGGTTCGAATCCCCCCTCGGGAATGGATATTTGTGCCGTCCTAGTTCGTAAGTAGTTCATAAGTAGTTTGTAAGTTTAGGGACTGATAACCCCGTAGTTAAGTCCCATAGACTATACAAACATTTGAACAATTTTTTTTTTTTTTTTTTTTTTTTTTTTTTTTTTTTTTTTTTTTTTTTTTTTTTGCAGTCTCTTAAGTTGTAATCTGCAATTTATAACCAATAAGTTATGGTCAGAATCTATAATATCGCCCCTGGATATGTCTTACAATTTAAAACCTAAGTCTAATCCTTGTCATTATAAAGTTGATCTGATGCCTTCCAGTATCTCCTGATCTCTTCCACGTATACAGCCTTCTTTCATGATGATTAAAATAAGTGTTGGTGACCATTAAATTGTGCTCCGTGCAAAATTCTACCAACTGATCTCCTCTTTCATTCCTTTTTCCCAGTCCATATTAAGCCACTACATTTCCTTCTTTTCTCTTTCCTACGACCCAGTTCCAGTCCGGTATAACTATAAAAAAAATGTTTGTATAGCTTATGGGACTTAACTACGGGGTCATCAGTCCCTAAACTTACAAACTATTTATGAACTAACTAAGACTAAGTACGGCACAAATATCCATGCCCGAGGGGGGATTCGAACCCCCGGCCGTAGTGGCCGTTCAGACCGTGACTGGAGCGCCTCAGTCATCTCGGCCACCGCGGCCGACTATAACAATCAAGTTTTCGTCTCCCTTAACTTTCTGAATGATTTCTTTTATCTCGTCATACATTTCTTCGATATCCTCATAATCGACCGTGCTAGTTGGCATATAAACTTGCACTACTATGGTCGGTGTTGGTTTTGTGTCTGCCTTTGCTACGATAATGCGTTCACAATGCTGTTCATTATAACTTACCCATATTCCTATTTTCTCATTCATTATCAGACCTACTTCTGCGTTACCAGTAACTCATTTTGTACTTATAACCCTGTACTCACCTGACCAGAAATCCTGTTCATCCTGCCACCGAACTTCACTAATCCATACCATATCTAACTTTAACCTATCCATTTCTCTTTTCAAATTTTCTAACTTACCTACGCGATTAAGGGTTAGAACATTCCACTCTCCGTCCCGTAGAATGCCTGTTTTGTTTTTCTTGATGACGACATCTCCTGAGTAGTCCCCGACGGAGATCCGAATGGGGAACTATTTTACCTCCGGAATATTTTACCCAAGAGGATGCCATCATCATATGTTCATACAGTAGAGCTGCATGTCCTCGGGAAAAGTAACGGCTGTAGTCTCCCCTTGCTTTCAGCCGTTCGTAGTAACTGCCAGACCATTCTCATTTATTTTGATGGCTTGCTCAAAGATGGCACCTGTAGTAACTTCATTACTCCTTACATAGAAAACGATACAACCATCTATACGGATTGTAAGAGAGGAGGCCCTCTACACATTTTGTTCTCCCTGCTCAGGTTCATTGTTTAAATGCTGTGCTTCAGTCTACATCTACATCTACATACATACTCCGCAATTCACCGTAAGGTGCGTGGCGGAGGGTACACTGTACCACTACTAGGCTCTGTTGTTTATTAACTGCCCCAAAATAAAAACAGAATGGTGATAATGAATGCTGTCTATCTTCTTGATAATAATTATTTTGATACTATAAATATTAAGTTCCTTGTTACAGGCCACAGTTATGTGCCTCGTGACAGAGATTTTGGCATAATGGAAAACGGAAATGGAAAATCCAAAGAAGTTCAATAAGCAGGTGCACGTTATTGTTGGAGGAATTTGAATATGTTCTCATGCGTATGTCGCTGCTGACAATCGGCGCAAGCTCGTGAATTTATCAACCCTCCGAAATTTTTCAATATTTCAATTTCGTAAATTTAGAACCGCTACTGTCAAGTAACGTTGTCTGTTGTTTGGGACATGTACGAAATGAACAGACACCATATCAATATTTATAAATATGCCCACAACAAGCAATAAAAATTTCAAGGCGGACGCATTCAGACGCTCGATCTTTTGCGGGTATCCAGTATAGGCTGCGAGCGAGGAGGAATCAATGGCTAGAAGTTGAGGATTTGGGTTGGAAGGGAAGCGTGCCTGGATAGTTCGAATTGGTTAAGGCGACCATTTGCCCGAAGCGGGAAATCTGGGTTCGAATCTCCGTCCAGTAAAAAATTTCGACTTCGTCTTTGAATTTATTTCAACTCCCGAAATGGTAGAAAATTTCGATATTTCGATTTCGTGAATTTACTGCGGCCGTAAAGAACAGACACCATGTCAATAATTGATCCATTGATGACTTAAAAGCAACCTTAGTGAAAGAGGGAAATAATGTTATACTGCGTACACAGAAAAATAAATGGTGGAATCTATGCTTTGACGTTTGGAAGTTGTGACTGCAGCAGAAGATGGCAATGCAAAATATTAAATTGGACCTGAAACTGAAGAACATCACAGTGTATGATTACTTTTGTACCTGACCAGTTATTCATTTGTATGCTCAAGATGTCAGTATATAGAATTACTATTAATTATGCAGTGTATACGTTGTTTTTCAGTTCTTGACACCTCTATTTATGTCACAGAAAGTGAATACATAATATTTTATTGCATGATTTTGACTTCGATTAGATTACATTATTCCTTGATTCATAGATAATAAATACAACATTTCGTAATAATGTAGAGCGTATCAGTTTAATAAATGGTGTCAATACATACAACACTCAATATTTTAAGGATTTTTTTTTTTTTTTTTTTTTTTTTTTTGAGAAATTACCAAATTTTATCTAAAAACTCATCTAAACTGTACAAGGAGATGCCATTCAGAAATTCTTGTAATTTCCATTTAAATACTAGTTGGCTGTCTGTCAGATTTTTGATGCTACTTGATAAGTGTCCGAAAACTTGTGGCACCCCTTTCTGTGCCAAAGTTAGATTTCACCTTGAATAGTGAATATCATCCTTTCTCCTAGTGTTGTAGCTATGCACACTGCTATTACTTTTGAATGGGATCAGATTGTTAATAATAAATTCAAAGAGTGAATATATATATATATATATATATATATATATATATATATATATATATATATATATATATATAGTGAGGACAGTTTACAACTCACCGCAAAGACGGGGCGACGAGCTGCGACAGGCACATACAAAAGACACACATATACAACACATTCAGCTATCGGCCATGGCCTTCTTCAGAAAATAGAGCACTCACGCAATCACACAGGCACACAACACAGTGATACAACCATCACCTCCGACTGCCGCACTTCGAATGACGCTCTGCAGCGAATCGGGGACGGGAGGGGAGGGGAGGGGGAGGGGATAGAAAGGTTACGTCACGGTGGTGGGGATGGGTTAGATGGGAATAACGAGATGCAGCTTAGCTTAGGAATGGAGTGGAGAGGCGGGTGAGGGGAGAAAATAAAATAACAAAAAGTAAAATAAATATATATATAGAAAATGCATGCACACTGCAAGTACACAAGACCGCATACACACACATACACATGCACGCATGTGCGCGCCCACACACACACACACACACACACACACACACACACACACACACGCACACATACACACAAACACGATCACACATTCACACACCACTCAAAATAGGCGAGGTTTGGGATAGAGAGGTAGGAACTGTAAGGTATGGAAAAATATATACAGGGAAGTTATCGTAGGTTGAGGCCTGGTTGATTTCGGGATCGGAGAATGTATTGTAGGGATAACTCCCATCTGCACAGTTCTGAAAAGCTGGTGGTGAATGGGAGGATCCAGATGGCCTGGGTTGTGAAGCAGCCATTGAAATCAAGCATGTGCTCCGCTGCATGCTGTGCCACAGGGTGGTCCACCTTGTTTTTGGCCACAGTTTGGCGGTGGCCATTCATCCTAATGGACAGCTGGTTGGTGGTCATGCCAATATAGAAAGCTGTACAGTGCTTGCAGCACAGTTGGTAAATTACGTGGCTGCTTTCACAAATGGCCCGGCCTCTGATAGGGTAGGATAAGCCTGTGACAGGACTGGAATAGGAAGTGCTGGGTGGGTGGATTGGACAGGTCTTGCAGCGGGGTCTTCCACAAGCATATGATCCCTGTGGCAGTGAGCTGGGTTTCGGGGTGGCATAAGGATGAACTAGGATGTTGTGAAGGTTGGGAGGGCGACGGAACACCACTTTAGGAGGGGTGGGAAGGATCTTGGGCAGGATGTCTCTCATTTCAGGGCACGAGGATAGAAAATCAAAACCTTGGCGAAGGATGGAATTTAGTTGTTCGAGACCAGGGCAGTACTGGGTGACAAGGCAACGCAAGCCAGATACCTCATTCCTCATAACCCTTACCAATTTCATCCTACTTAACAACTACTTTTCCTTTGAGGGGAAAGTTTACCATCAAATCCAAGGCACAGCCATGGGCACCCACATGGCACCCTCCTATGCCAACCTATTCATGGGCCGTCTGGAGGAATCCTTCCTAGTATCCCAAAACCTCAAACCTCTGGCCTGGTTCCGGTTCATTGACGAAATTTTCATGATCTGGACTCAGGGCCAGGACACCCTATCCTCCTTTCTTCAGAACCTCAATTCCTTCTCTCCCATCCAATTCACCTGTCTTCCTCAACCAACCATGCCACATTCCCGGATGTCAACCTCCACCTCACTGAGCGCTCCATCCACACTTCCGTCCACATTAAACCTACCAACCACCAACAGTACCTACATTTTGACAGTTGCCATCCCTTCCATGTCAAAAAATCCCTCCCTTACAGCCTGGCCACCCGTGGACGGCATATCTGCAGTGACAAGAATTCCCTTTCTGAATATGCTGAATGTCTCACAAAGGCCTTCACAAACAGAAACTACCCCACAGACCTAGTCCGCAAACAAATCTCCCGTGCCATATCCTCACACACCCCAAATCCTCTTCCTAACACCAGTAACCATCCACAAAAGAGCGCTCCCCTTGTCACCCAGTACTACCCTGGTCTCGAACAACTAAATTCCATCCTTCGCCAAGGTTTTGATTTTCTATCCTCGTGCCCTGAAATGAGAGACATCCTGCCCAAGATCCTTCCCACCCCTCCTAAAGTGGTGTTCCGTCGCCCTCCCAACCTTCACAACATCCTAGTTTATCCTTATGCCACCCCGAAACCCAGCTCACTGCCACAGGGATCATATGCTTGTGGAAGACCCCGCTGCAAGACCTGTCCAATCCACCCACCCAGCACTTCCTACTCCAGTCCTGTCACAGGCTTATCCTACCCTATCAGAGGCTGGGCCATTTGTGAAAGCAGCCACGTAATTTACCAACTGTGCTGCAAGCACTGTACAGCTTTCTATATTGGCATGACCACCAACCAGCTGTCCATTAGGATGAATGGCCACCGCCAAAATGTGGCCAAAAACAGCATGCAGCGGAGCACACGCTTGATTTCAATGGCTGCTTCACAACCCGGGCCATCTGGATCCTCCCATCCACCACCAGCTTTTCTGAACTGCACAGATGGGAGTTATCCCTACAATACATTCTCCGATCCCGAAATCAACCAGGCCTCAACCTACGATAACTTCCCTATATATATAGTTTTCCATACCTTACAGTTCCTACCTCTCTATCCCAAACCTCGCCTATTTTGATTGGTGTGTGAATGTGTGATCGTGTGTGTGTGTGTGTGTGTGTGTGTGTGTGTGTGTGTGTGTGTGTGTGTGTGTGTGTGTGTGCGTGTGTGTGTGTGCGTGTGTGTGTGCGTGCGCGCGCGTGTGATCGTGTGTGTGTGTATGTGTGCGTGTGCGTGTGCGTGCGTGTGTGTGTGTGTGTGTGTGTGTGTGTGTGTGTGTGTGTGTGTGTGTGGGCGCGCGCATGTGTGCATGTGTATGTGTGTGTATGCGGTCTTGTGTACTTGCAGTGTGCATGCATTTTCTATATATATATTTATTTTACTTTTTGTTATTTTATTTTCTCCCCTCACCCGCCTCTCCACTCCATTCCTAAGCTAAGCTGCATCTCGTTATTCCCATCTAACCCATCCCCACCACCGTGACGTAACCTTTCTATCCCCTCCCCCTCCCCTCCCCTCCCGTCCCCGATTCGCCGCAGAGCGTGATTCGAAGTGCGGCAGTCGGAGGTGATGGTTGTGTGACTGTGTTGTGTGCCTGTGAGATTGCGTGAGTGCTCTATTTTCTGGAGAAGGCCATGGCCGATAGCTGAATGTGTTGTATGTGTGTGTCTTGTGCCTGTCGCAGCTCGTCGCCACGTCTTTGCGGTGAGTTGTAAACTGTCCACACTATATCATTAATTCCAACCTGGACATTCCATTATTATATATATATATATATATATATATATATATATATATATATATATATATATATATATTGTGCAGCCACTGTGAAGATCCCTAGATCATGAAATAAATGTCTGGAGAATGATCTTGGGTGGACTCCACCAATTATTCTAATTACACGCTTTTGTGCAATTAATACTTTTTTTTCCCAATGTTGAATTGCCCCATAATATGGTCCCATATGAAAGAAAAATAATGAAAATAGGCATAGTAAGTTAATTTACTGAGATGTATATCATCGAAACTTTGCATTAACCCTGATAGCATAAGTAGCTGAACTCAACCGTTTCAGCAGATCTTCAGTGGGTTTCTTCCAATTAAATCCCTCATCAATGCACACACCTTAAAATTTTGAATATCCTGTCTTACCCACAGATTTTTGTTCAAAGTCCACATTTGTTAATGGTGTCATGCCGTTTACTGTATGAAACTGTATATACTGGGTTTTATCAAACTTTATTCAGAGTTCATTTCTAAAGAACCACTTAATAATTTTCTGAAAGACATCATTTACAATTTCATCAGTTAATTCTTGATTGTCACGCGTGATAGCTGTGGTTGTATCGTCAGCAAAAAGAACTGGCTTAGCATCTTTGTGAATGTAGAATGGCAAGTCATTAATATACAGGGTGTTAAAATAGGTACGGCTAAACTTTCAGGAAACATTCCTCACACACAAAGAAGGCAAAAATGATAAGTGGACATGTGTCCGAAAACGCTTAATTTCCATGTTAGAGCTCAGTTTAGTATTTACGGATGAGGCTTCATTCCAACGTGATAAAATTGTACATTTTCACAATCAACATGTGTGGGCTGACGAGAATCCGTACGCAATTGTGCAATCACGTCATTAACGCAGATTTTCTGTGAAGGTTTAGGCAGGAATTGTTGGTGATGCCTTGATTGGGCCTCATGTTCTTCCACCTACGCTCACTGGAGCACGTTATCATGATTTCATACGGGATACTCTACCTGTGCTGCTAGAACACGTGCCTTTACAAATGCACACAACATGTGGTTCATGCACGATGGAGCTCCTGCACATTTCAGTCGACGTGTTCGTACGCTTCTCAACAACAGATTCGATGACCGATGGATTGGTAGAGGTGGACCAATTGCATGGCCTCCACGCTCTCTTGACCTCAACCCTCTTGACTTTCATTTATGGGGGCATTTGAAAGCTCTTGTCTACGTAACCCCGGTACCAAATGTAGAGACTCTTCGTGCTCATATTGTGGACGGCTATGATACAATACGGCATTTTCCAGGGCTGCATCAGCTCATCAGGGATTCCATGCGACGGAGGGTGGATGCATGTATCCTCGCTAATGGAGGACATTTTGAGCGTTTCCTGTAACAAAGTGTTTGAAGTCACGCTGGTACCTTCACTTGCTGTGTGTTTCCAATTCCATGATAAATGTGATTTGAAGAGAAGTAATAAAATGAGCTCTAACATGGAAATTAAGCGTTTCTGGACACATATCCATATAACATATTTTCTTTCTTTGTGTGTGAGGAATGTTTCCTGAAAGATTGGCCGTACCTTTTTGTAACACCCTGTATATTAAGAACAGCGAAAGACCCAAGACCGAAGCTTGTGGGACCTATTTTTGATAACTCCCCAGTTGAAGTTAAATATGATTTCAACCATTTGAGCACTCCCAGTCATACCACAAAACTATTGTTGTGCTATTTTTAGGGCGTATGTAGACTTTAGTGTCCGATTGTATGTTGCTGATTACCAACTACAGAGGCAGAATTGAAAAAATAAAATCAGCGAAATTACAGCTCGAAGAGAGCGATTTAGGTGTTCATCTTTCCCGTGCGCTTTTCGAGATCGGAGTGGTAGATGATTAGTATGAAACTGGTTCGTCGAAATCGCTGCCATGCAGTTGTGATTTGCTGAGTACGCCATGTAGGTTGTGATGATACTGCTGGCCCTCTCATCTCAATGTTATCGTACGATACCGTCTGCGTCGGACCAGGAATCGTGTGGTTTAATAGTGATACATGTTGCGTGTGAAGTTAGTTACAAACGAAATAACCAGCCTAGGAATCAGTGTAGGACAGTGTCTCGGTGATACTGTGATTAGTTAACAAGTGATAGATTTCATTAATTAAGAGATTCATATATTTTCTTTCGAGACAGTTCTATAAACAATAGTTTCGTCATTGTACATTATTTCAATAACTAAACAGATGAATTGTAAAATCTTTAGTAAACCATAAAAACATGAAAATAAATAGCATTGTATATCTGTTAGGCTCATAAACAAGTTGTGTAGACCGGCTAATTGTGTTAATTTATGTAATAGTCGAAATTTATATATTGTATTTCTTTGTATATATTGACTGACGTGAGATTTTAAACCTATTTTCAGAATTGCCTAGATATTTGATAGTTCAATAAATGTTAGAAACTCGTTAACTCTTTAACTAATTAATTGACATTTAACATTGTGGTTGTTGTCAAACCGAAAGAACCGAAATTAAGATCAAATGTTCAAATGTTTGTTAAGCTTATGGGACTTAACTACGGGGTCATCAGTCCCTAAACTTACAAACTACTTATGAACTACTTTCGAACTAGGACGGCACAAATATCCATGCCCGAGGGGGGATTCGAACCCCCGACCGTAGCAGCCGTGCTGACCGTGACTGGAGCGCCTCAGTCCCCTCGGCCTCCGCGGCCGGCCGAAATTAAGACTTAAAACGATATGCGCCATCTAAAATTATTGTATGTATAGTTTTCATTTTATATTGTGATTATTTTTGTGGACATGAAATGTTTTCTTTGTGTGTTTGGTAAATTAGTATATTCAATTGTTATGAACAATGCATAATGTAATGTCATTATTGTCAATGTTACATATTTGCCTCACCGCCTTGCGTGGGGGAGTTCGAGTTTTAGCGTTGGCAAAGTGTTCTGGAAGCTATGTCAGTCTGCGTTTTAAAGTGGAAGTACTATCACCTAAGTTCTGTTCCCTTGTGTACGTCATTATGTTGTAATGTTTTGGTGAAGAAGAAGTTTGATTCAAATTAAAGAAGAAGTAAAAAATTGTACATACGAGTATTTATTTCTACCACGACGCCCCAGGAGAATAATTTTGCAGCGAGCAGAACCCCCATACATCGTAATGTTGAAAAGATGAGTATCGTTTGGAAGTGGTAGAATGAAATGTAATTATTAAGAACCAAGTAAAATGTTATAAGGTGGAGATGTAGGTGAATGTGGCATCCGACCACGGCGCTGCAGTAGGGATGGCAAAAACCGACCGGTTAAAACCGATACCGGTATTTTAGTTTTGATTAACCGGTTTTTGTCGGCATTTATTTGGTGTCGGTTGTAACCGGTTTATTTTAGTTATTGCCAAGAACCGGGTAAAAAAACCGATACGACTACTTCCTGTAGTAGTGGTTCAAAATGTGTTTTTGTAAATAATTTAAAAAATTAAAACTAGTAGACCCTAATATTTAGGGCTATTCCTAAAATTTCCACTGTTGTGAAATATTAGGTCATCGCAGAAACTAAGAATAGTGATCAGTGATAGTTTAAGAACAATCTCGGCAGTCAGAAACGCGCAACAATCGCGTGGCATAAGAACTTAAGGACTGGTGCAGCTATTGAGGCATCGATGCAGCTGTTGTCGTGTGGCGTGGCCTATTAGACGACGCGCGTGCACCGGCAGTGTACGAGACTTGCCTCCGTCTGGTCATGCGGCAGTTCCTTGCTGTCGTCGCCAGACATCGGTTGTGTCTTAAATGGCACCATCCCGAGTGTGGAAGTACTTTACCAAGTACGGTGCTACAATGCTCCATTTGCTTTAAAAAGTTGAAAACGGGTGGAGGTACTACAAACATGCTATATCATTTAAGAAGAAAGCATCCAAAGTGTTTCTTGGAAGAGAAGGTAAATTCGATTCATATACCTATACCTATTATGTAAGCTTGGAATAATAACTTTAATGTATTATCATATTGTTATGTTAAAAAGTTTTATTAATGTGATTCCTTGAAAGCGAGGGGACTTTTTTTAATGACCAATACCGATTTAGGTAACATTGATCATGTGGTGCCTCGCGAGGTAGCCGTGTGGTCTGAGGCTCCATGTTACGGACTGCGCGGCTGCTCCAGTCGGAGGTTAGAGTCCTCCCTCCTCCCTCGGTCGTGGGTGTGTATGTTGTCCTTAGCGTAAGTTAGTTTAAGTTAGATTAAATAGTTTGGACCGATGGCTTAAGCATTTAGGTTTCATACGAACTCACGCCCATTTGAACATTCTTTGATCATGTGGTACAGACCGTTCCTAGTTCAGTTTGCGTAAATTTACACTGACAACAATCATACTGTTAGTCGGAACTGTGACTTTATTTTTCGAAATACTTCTGCAGCACTGATTGAAGTTCATTTACTGACTGTAACTTTATATATATATATATATATATATATATATATAATATATATATATAACGAGATATTCGTATGAGCTGGCTCACAAGTCCCACTTACAGACTGGTTGGCTCAATATTCGCAACTGCCGGATGGAAATACTAGGCCAGTAAATCTGTATGCTTCGTATATCGTCTTCTACGAACGCCTGTCTAGGCTTGCACACACTCAAGAAGGTGTAGTATTGGGAGGGGATTTTGCACAATATGGAAAGACTAGTGATTTGTCGTATAACGTAAATTTACCTAAATTTTAACTAAACTTCGTAAGTTTCGGTTCCGGCCGAAGCTAGAAGAACCGAAAATTCGATTACGGTTTCTCTTTCGGCCGTAAATTACGTTTCGGTCGAACTCTAAATGGAAACAATAACAATAAAAAAACCGAAAAACGGTTATTTATAAAAACCGGTTATCTTGAGCAGTTTTTACGCTGCGGTTAAACTGGAGATGAAAAGAACCGGTATAACCGAAAACCGGTTGTTTCAGCGATAACCGCCATCCCTACGCTGCTCTGCTTGTGTGCGATCGCTCGGTCAGCCAGTCGGCATGGTTTTTCTTGGCCTGCTAGCGCGGCCCACAGCGCCCGCATACCCTACTTGCTACACGACGTTCCGTTACAGTCCGCAGCCCACCGCAGACTCTGTCCCCCTCCCCAGACCAGCCTACTCTAGCGAAGCCAGATACAGTAGAACCTCTCAAACTCGACACAATATGGCCTTAAAGGTTGTCGAGTTTTGAGGTTGTCGAGGTTTAGGGAACTTAAATAAAAATAACAAGGAGTTGATTAAAACCGCTTCTTTAGAGTAATAAAATTGTAAATTTATTGATTTATTATATGCAATTATATACTTATATCAACATTTATATCTTATAATAAAAAATTGAAACAAAAGGCCTAGTAGAATCTGAAAATACAGAGTTCATTACAATTATTACTGAAGTTGTTTATACTGCTTATAAAAATTCCATTACAGTTATGGGTAGTTTTCTCAACACTAGAAGAAAAGTGTAACAAAAAACTTACTGAAGTCGTTTGAAAAACCCTGTGACTGAAGACTGCTTTCCTGTCTCCACACGGCGTCTTGCAGCTTGATCACGGAGTCGCCTGAGGAACAGAATCTCCATTCCAGTCACATTGTGCTGCTCTAAGTACTGCAATGCCCCTTCAATAAATTTCACAGCCTCAATGTGGCTAACTTTTCTTTCTTGTCAATGGTCCTCTTCTTCTTCCAAATCGTCCCCTTCTACGTCACGCCCTTTGACAGCTGTGATGATTTCATCTTCTCTTAGGTTTTGATGCTGAATGGATGGAAGGCTTTACGTTACGGGCGGTGTAAAAAAAAATATATTAATTCACCAGCCCTGTCGAGTTTTACGGAATGTCGTGTTTTCGGGAATCGAGTTTGAGAGGTTCTACTGTACCTTCAGACGGTGTGCTCCTACTCGTCTCCATACGCTTTTCGCTCAAGCCTATTTTCTGCAAGGCGCAAACTCAGCGCTACGAGGGTATTGGCCCACTTTAGGTTACGGTAGTACCCTGTATTCTCCTAAAGTGTGGGCTGCAGTATGCAGCAGAGGCAATATTGGCCTTTTTTTTCATTCGAGAGGCGGTCACTGGAATACTTCGAGAATCGAGTCATTGCTTTGGAATATCCCAAATTTACTGGTGCAGACAAGGATTGGCCTCCATATTCGCCGGATTTGACTCCCTGTGACTTTTTTTTTTGTGGGGTACAGTGAAAGACATGGTCTACCGGAAGCATCCCGCCACGCTGGACGAGCTTGAATCTCTGTGGCATGTGAATCGATTTCGGTTGAGACACTACGAAATGTGATGGCGAATTACATTCTTCGTTTACGCCACCTCTGTAGTGCCAATGGTGAACATTTTGAAAATATTGTGATGTGATTGTTTGCAAAGAGTGTTTTCATACGATTATGCTGATATGAGCTGTGCAGCGTAAAGCACCATCTGTTAGAAGCTTTTGTAACTATTATTTCAAACTGCTGTATAAACGTCTTACAGCTTTCACAATAAACATACTGTTTACTGCATTCCTCTATCGATCTTTGTTTTCGAGATATTTAATTTTGAAATCAGGGAGCCCTTTTCTGGACACCGTGTACCACAAGGTTCTGTGATATCACCGCTCCTCTTCAACCTGTACATCAACGACCTTCCAACAATTCCACAGGTCACCTGCTGCTCATAGGCGGATCACACGGCGTTTATCACATCGGGACGCATTTTCGACCAAGTGCGGATTCGCGCACAGCGCCAGATCGACGCAATGGAAGAATGGGCGTTTTCAATAAGATAACGATCAACCCCACCAAGACGGCGGCAGTGTTGGCCCACTTTAGGTTACGGTAGTAACACTAAAAGTGAGCCTTTGCGATCGTCTTTTGACAGCTCGAAATTTAAATGAAAATAATGCTTAACTATTCGTCTGACACGAAAATCGAATAACCTAATTTGTAGAGGAGAAAATTCGCTACAACTTTGCTCTCTTATGTTTTTTTTTTTATATGTCGTAGCATTTCGAAGATATTTGCAAAAATAACGGCGATTTTGGGATGTCTGTTTGTCTGTAACGTTTTACCACTTTTTAAGTCGATCCGTTCAACCGATCGGTACCAAATTTTACAAGACATAATAGTTGGCTGCTACAGACCAGAACCTCCCTTTTCCAAATATTTCGGATAAAAAATACGTTAGTAACACTAAAAAAGCCGTTTGTAATGTAATTTTAATTGCGAAAAAATCATTCATCTGACACGATAATTGCATAAAAATGAAAATGTTCAAATGTTTGTAGAGCCTATGGGACTTAACTACGGGGTCATCAGTCCCTAAACTAACAAACTACTTATGAACTACTTACAACTAAGGACGCACAAATATCCATGCCCGAGGGTGGAATCGGACCCCTGACCGTAGTGGCCGTGCAGACCGTGACTGGAGCGCCTCAGGCTCCTCGGCCACCGCGGCCGGCGATAATTGAATAACCGAATTTGTAGAGAAGAATATTCTCTAAAACTTTGCTCTGTTATGTTTTCTTCATAACTCGCACCGTTACAGAGATATTTTCAAAAATAACGGCGATCTGACAGCATCACTTGAATTTACGTAAGCAAGGCGTTCGGAGATGTCATGTGACATTCCTCGCCAGAACTCTGTTTGGCATACGACATCTTGCTTGTTGTATTTTATGGTTTTCGTATTATATGATAAATCTGAAGCATCGAATTAACATTTGTTATGCGACCGGGAATCGAACCCGGATCTCCATGCTTACTAGATGGAGTTCCGGGTTCGATTCCCGGTCGCATTAAAAATTTAAATTCAATGCTTCAGATTTATTATTAATGTCTTTGACATATTCGAGACGAAAATCCGTCTCAGGGATTGTATATTTGTATTTACATTTCGTATTATAACTTACGCATTGTCATTTCAAAGCACTGAAGAATTAACAAAAGCCGGCCGCGGTGGCCGAGGAGACTGAGGCGCTTCAGTCACGGTCTGCACGGCCACTACGGTCGGGGTTCGAATCCCCCCTCGGGCATGGATATTTGTGCCGCCTTTAGTATAAGGTAGTTGATAAGTAGTTTGTAAGTTTAGGGACTGATGACCCTGTAGTTAAGTTCCATAAGCTTAACAAACATTTGAACATTTGATTTGAATTAACAAAAACATGTCGTTCTTAGTACTATAAATTATAATCTAGTGTCTAAAAGCCCATATTAGCAGTTAACAACTGCCATCAATAGTACGAGAATGAAGAAACAGTTACAGAACTGTCGGCCGTAGTTTAATGTGAAGCGTGTTAGGTTGTCCTGCTAATGATCGGTAGTTCGATACCCGCCGCTTCCATTAATTTTTTGCCTTGGCTCCTAAAAGGGTTTGGACACCCTTATTTATTAAAAAGAGCTATGTTCCGCAATGTTTAGAATAATGCACATGTAAGAGTGCTCCCTCTAAAATGTGCGTTTGTTCGATTTCGTGAACATGCCGTGAAATACGTAACAACGATCTGAACACTGGTCTTCTGAAACATTTGCCAACAAGGGGAGAATAATGAATATTCTAAACAACGTGCAGATACTGGTAGTTTCATATATCAATGGAGTCCTAGATTTCTGTGGCAACGGTCATTCTTATATGAAACGGAAGCGAAGTATATACATTGCAGCAAGTTACCAGTTCTTTTTTTTTTCCTAGTCTATGTTTACAATTCGTTGGTATGTATTTCAAGGCATGTTCTCGAAACAGAGAAAATCTCCAGGTGTAGATGGAACTTCTTTATGAACAGTGTATTTTACGAACCCTCACAACAAAACATCCTCAGGCGTCAAGTCAGGAGATGGAGTCGGCAACGACACATCTCCTTCGCGTCGAATCCAACGATTTGGGAACCGTCTCTGCTACTCATTTCTAGCCATTGGCGTACCGGACACCCATCGTATTGATACCACATTCTTTTGCTGGTTCCTAAAGGAATTTCTTCCAATAAAAGACCTAATGTTTCTTGCAGGAATGTGATGTACATATTATCATTAGGAGTTCCTTCCATGAAATAGGGGCCTTTAACTTTGTCTACAGAATCCCACACCATACATTCAACGATCACGGTCTTTAGTGTGTGACTTGCCGCAGCCAACATGGATTTTCAAATCAAATGTTCAAATGTTTGTTAAGCTTATGGGGCTTAACTAGGGGGTCATCAGTCCCTAAACTTACAAACTACTTATGAACTACTTACGAACTAGGACGGCACAAATATCCATGCCCGAGGGGGGATTCGAACCCCCGACCGTAGTGGCCGTGCAGGCCGTGACTGGAGCGCCTCAGTCCCCGCGGCCACCGCGGCCGGCCGGCAGTATTCAATGCGACGCATAAAATCCGTACCAGTTAATTCTTGGTGGAGACTGATATGGGTAAGGATGATATTTATGACGATGCCAAACAACACTACTCTGGCTCATGCTAGATTGCCTTGCGATTTGACGCGAACTAACACAATGATGTTGAACCACTGTCTAACACGACACTCCCGCAGATTTTGTTATACTCTACGACTGCAGCGCTCCAAGCGTCCGGCAAGCTACATTTTATGAATACGGTATTCGATGAGTGCGAGTAGTATCGTTTATATTGATTTTTACAGACTTTTCACACTAGGGAACGTATGTAGTGCCATAAAAATAGGTAGTAATATAAAATTAGCTCCGCCGTTGTCTTTATTAGGTTTACTGAGATCCCTGATGAAGTACGGAACGGTACATTGCAGGACAGTTTATTTAGAATTAATTTGTAACCTACAGGCTTTTTCCGAATGATATCATTTTTTATTCAAAATAAGAAATGGCTAAGAAACACCAGAAGACCTATCTTTGGCAAAAAGTCGTCGCTTTTCTACTCGGGAGCGTTAAGGCTTCTCCACTATAATTCCAGTAAAATCGACGAGCGTGGAACGTAGGAAACGAATATAGAATGCAATAACTACGGTATTTAACGTACCAAAGCAGCCACCACAGCTGTAGCTGAAGGAAAAACGTCAGAGATCTGGCAAGAAAACGGAAAAAGCAATCGAACTGTTTTCACCAGAGAAGAACACAATTCCACAATTGTTGCTGCAACTGAACCACAAAACGGCAAGAATCTTCAAGACATTGTCTTCTTAAGCTAAAGTAATGACACTCAAACGAATATGCGCGTATCAGTAAGACGAATGAAGCCTAAAAATATGCGAATCATTAGACTACACACCGAATTGATACGCGACAAAAAACTCTTGTCATAGTAAAAACACACCATAATAGAAATTTGTATTTCTCTTATGTTTATATTCTACTTACTTTCAGCGGAATAAGCTGCAAAATATCACATATTCGTAAGTATTTCATCATGACGAAGTTGTTCATTACACCCCTGAATCAGTTAAATTCGGCTGTATTTACATTAATGTCCGTGTTATGTATATCTCTTAATATTTTACTAATGCTTGTAACGCAAAAACTATACCAACTATTTCGTTAATTACGCACATAAATAATTGTAAACAAACATCAATTCTACGGCAGCTTTCCCACCACCGTCAGTTGGTAACAACTTTCGCAGCATTGAGTGTCGCGACTGTATATGTTAGTCTGTGGTTGAACCACAATGCCAAGAATAACAATTTCGGCTTCTTCGCCAGATATGTTTCCGATACGTTAAAGATACAGTTGTTCTCAATTTATCATACACATATTTCAATGTACGACGTGGAGGATGAATACATAGAGGATCTCTTTCAGCATATAACTCTCTTGCTCTCACAGAATTTCGTTGGCTTTCTCCGTAAATGAGAATCATGTCGACTTCTCCTTCGAACGAATACGTCATTGCATTCGCTTGGTTCGACGATTCTAGTCCTACCGTTCCTATTGCTGTTGCATTGCGCAACCGTCGAATGGTGTTTGTGTGTAAACGTTAGATGGATACGCCGTATTCGTCGAATATTTACTACTAGCTTAAATCCACGGCTCCGCTCGCGTGTTGGTTGATTATGATAGATAATGCGCGAAACTTCAAATCGATTTTTTAAAGAGATATATTAAAAGAAATTTCTTTTTTACTACTTCATTTATTTATTCTTATATTTCCTTATTCGTATGCTTATCCTTACAGAGAAAGAGCTGAAGACATTGAAGCATGCATAGACCAAAGATATGGTCTGTGGCATCACGTTCCGCTGTATGTAACCTCCTTGCTATAGAGTCGCAATCGTCATCGCTGGCCTTCAGTTCGAATTTTTTTATTTTTTTTTTTATTTTTTTTTTTTTTTATAATTTGACAACTTTCAACCACCATATCTTGCACCTCCTTATAGCTATCGGCATGGAACTGCTATGGTGTACAACGGGAAACTTCGGACAACAATTACACACAGACCATTCGTCTGCGTTCTGTAGTTTTCGCTGCAGAGCGAAATATTAACACACACACACGTAGAATTTTATATACACCGATAACTATCCATCCCAATATACTCCACCCTTTTATCATAATCAACCCTCAAGCAACGAAGCAACCAATTAAACCATTTTCAAAGATTAAATATAATTTTCAAAGAGTAATTATTGTTCGGCATTTCGCGTTATATTCTTTAAATTACTAAATATTTATCAGATCGCTATAAAACTAAATCTTTCTTCAGGTATACATTAGTTGCTGTACAAATATTTGTTTAAGTCTCTGTGTTCGGACGTGATAAGCGTACACCGAACATATATATATATATATATATATATATATATATATATATAAATAAATAACTATCCGATCGCCATAAAACCGTGCCTAAAGCCTTCCCCGGGTCGACATTAGTAACTGCACAAATTTTTAGCTCTTTATGTCTTGTGGTTCGGACGTCATAAACGTACACCGAACAGACAGTGAGTTTCGATAAGAGCCGAAGTGATACGGAATGCCACTCAATACACGATGATTGCAGCGCTGTATTGATACCAATGGTCATCACTTCGAACACCTTCTGTAAATGAACGTTCATGCCACCTTTCTGACCTTCGTTGACCTTCAAAGTCCTTACTGTTGGATTATTCTCGATAGCTATTATTGGAAAATATGTACGAAACTATAGTATGCCATTAAAAAAAAAAGTTGACCATATCTCTGTAGCGATGACATCTAACAACAAAAAACGAACGTCATATGCTAACCCCGCTTTTGCAGCTTTTGTCGCACAAACTTTTCAGCTCCTATTATACTTTAGGAGTTATTTTTGGTGACAATATTTAGTGACTCACCCCCCTATACATAGGGTGAAGAGAAATTTGCGCACTCGGTTTTACTAAAATCATCGATACCTCGACAGTTGCCTAGGGCGTCGTCGTAAGCTACCTAGTCACTGTCGAGATTAGTTGGATGACATTTGTGGGTCAAGTGCGGTACTTTCTAGACCTTTCTATTCGTGTGCCTGAAAAACATGCGAGTCAGTCAAGCGCCGACCGACATACGGAGTAAGTAAGACAGTGTCTTGAAAGGAAGATATAAGATGAACATTAAGAAGAGTAAAACGAAGGTAATGCAATGCAATGTCAGGCGATGCTGAAGGAATTAGATGAGGTAATGAGGCAATAAAAGTAGTGGGTGTTTTGTTCAAATGTTCAAATGTTTGTATAGCTTATGGGACTTAACTACGGGGTCATCAGTCCCTAAACTTACAAACTACTTATCAACTAGCTTATGCTAAGGACGGCACAAATATCCATGCCCGAGGGGGAATTCGAACCCCCGACCGTAGTGGCCGTGCAGACCGTGACTGGAGCGCCTCAGTCCCCTCGGCCACCGCGGCCGGCGGATGTTTTGTTATTTGGGTAGCAAGGCAAGATAACTTCTGATGGCCGAAGTAAAGAAGATATAAAATGCAGAATGGCTTTGGGAAGAAAAGCGTTTCTAAAGAAGCGGAACTTTCTTAAACTCCAATATTAATTTAAATGTTAGGAAGTCGTTTCTGAAAGCATTTGTCTGGAGTGTAGCATTGTATGGGAGTGAAACGTGGACGATAAGTAGTTTAGATAAAAAGCTGCTAGAAGCTTTTGAAATGTGGTGCTACAGACGAATGATGAAAATTAGATTGGTAGATCACGTGACTAATGAGGAGGTGCTTAACCGAATCTGATTTGTCACTTGTAGGCGATTTCTCGCCCATCCTTACAAGGGGAAATCCCGATTTGTCTCATACAGTGGCTGTCGGAAGCCCGGGTCGGCGGCAAAATAAAATGAGACATGAGACCACCCTCCCCCGTCCACTTGGAAATACATGTATTACTTTTGAGATTTGGTGGCCCCACAGGACGAGAGGACTGGGGCGGTCCACCCCCTTGCTCCCCTATAGTCCGCCACTGGGCTCGTACTGTGTGAAAGATGAACCTTTTCAACCCCAGAATATCTCGCCTGACAACGCCATAATTAAACGCATAATGCAATGCATATCTACATTTATATGATACATCTACATACATACTCCGCAATTCACCGTACGGTGCGTGGCGGAGGGTACACTGTACCACTACTAGGCATTTCCTTTCCTATTCCACTCCCAAAGTGAACGAGTGAAAAAAGAATGCCTATATGCCTCCGTACGAGCCCTAATTTCTCTTATCTTGTCTTTGTGATCTTTACGCGAAATGTAAGTAGGCGGCAGCAAGATCGTACTACACTCAGCTTCAAATTCCGGCCCTCTAAATTTACTTAACAGAAATTCACAAAAAGAACGTCGTCTTTCTTCCAGCGATCCCCAATTGAGTTGCCGGAGCATTTCCGTGACACTCGCGCATTGGTCGAACCTACCGGTAACAAATCTAGCTGCTCGCCTCTGAACCGCCTCTATGTCTTCCTTCAAACCGATCTGCTGCGGGTCCCAAACACTTGAGCAATACTCAAGACGTGGTCGTATAAGCGATTTATACGCGGTCTCCTTTACAGGTGAAGTACATCTTCCCAAAATTCTCCCAATAAACTGAAGTCGGCTGTCCGCCTTACACTGTCCTTACGTGTTCGTTCCATTTCATATAGCTCTGCAATGTTACGCCAAGATATTTGAACGACGCAACAGTATCAAGAAGCTCACTACTAATGCTGTATTCGAACATTATGGGATTGTTTTTTCTACTCATGGGCATCACCTTACATTTTTCTACATTGAGAGCTAGCTGCCGTTCTTCGCACCAACTAGAAATTTTGTCTAAGTCATCCTGTATGCTATTACACTCAGTTATAGACGACATGCACCACAGCATCATCAGCAAACAGCCGCAAATTATAACTTACTCTGTCCATCAGATCATTTATATAGATAGAAAATAATAGCGGTCCTATCACACTCCCCTGGGGCACGCCTGACACTACACTCGTCTCTGATGAACACTCGCCGTCGAGAACAACGTACTGCGTTCTATTACCTAGGAAGTCTTCCAGCCAGTCACAAATCTGTGAACCTATTCCATAAGCTCGTATCTTCGTTAGCAGTCTGCAGTGTGGCACCGCGTCGAACGCCTTTTTGAAGTCGAGAAAAACACAATCCGCCTGTTGCCCTTCATCCATGGCTCGCAAGATGTCATGTGATAACTAAGTACCGGGTGATAAAAAGTCAGTATTTGAATACTTAATAAATCACGGAATAATGTAGATAGACAGGTAAAAATTGACACATATGCTTGGAACGACGTGGGGTTAGGTTAGGAAAAAATGTTAAAACAAATGACGGAGTAAAAACATTAATGAGAGTTATTTTGTCAAGTAGACACAACCACAGAGATCGTGTAAAAACACTCAATTATGACGCGTTTCAAGGGTCAAGCCCTTATCATCAGATAAACTATACAAGAATCTTAAAACCTGGGACAATAAAAATATAAAACGTAATAAAAGAAAACGCGGTTACTTCCCTTGTGCCGGCCGCGGTGGCCGAAGGGACTGCTGCGCGCCAGTCACGGTCTGCACGGCCACTACGGCCGGGAGTTCGAATCCCCCCTCGGGCATGGATATTTGCGCCGTCCTTAGTGTTAGCTAGTTCATAAGTACTTTGTAAGTTTAGGGACTGATGACCCCGTAGTTAAGTCCCACAAGCTATACAAACATTAAAAAATTAAAAAAAAAAAAAAAAAAAAAAAAAAAAAAAAAAAAAAAACCTTCCCTTGTAACCGTATCTCCGCAGAAAAGTGCTCAGCATACGGTGCTTCGTCAAGTTTCAAAATAGACCCCAGCACTGGCGGCGCATAACACTAGCGAAATGCACCGAGTCAAAAACACGAGTGGGGCGCACGTATGGACATGAAAAACAACGACCTCTAAATACCAACTACATTGTTCAGACCGGTAGATCGTTTAAAGTTAGGTACAGGGTGTCATGAAAAGTTTTCCCTGATTTCAAAACTAAATATCTCAAAAACAAAGATCGATAGAGGAATGCAGTAAACGGTATGTTTATTGTGAAAGCTGTAAGACGTTTATACAGCAGTTTGAAATAATAGTTATAAAATCTGCTAACAGATGGTGCTGTACGCTGTACAGCTCATATCAGCATACATAAGTGAATAAATCGTATGAAAACACTCTTTGCAAACAATTACATCACAATATTTTCAAAATGTTCACCATTGGCACTACGGAGGTGGCGCAAACGAAGAATGAAATTCGCCATCACATTTCGTAGTGTCGCAACCGAAATGGATTCACATCCCACAGAGATCGCCGATTCAAGCTCGTCCAGCGTGGCTGGATGCTTCGGGTAGACCATGTCTTTCACTGTGCCCCACAAAAAAAGTCACAGGGAGTCAAATCCGGCGAATATGGAGGCCATGCCTGCACCAGTAAATTTGGAATATTCCAAAGTAATGACTGGATTCCCGAAGTATTCCTCAAGAAAGCGAAACACTTGTTCGGTCCGATGTGGTCTGGCTCCATCTTGCATAAATCATTCAGTACCTGGTCGATCCTCTAACGCTTGCTGTGTGGCGGCAAATTGTTCCAAAATAGCAACGTAACGTTCACCAGTGACCGTTTGTCGAATGAAAAAAGGGCCAATAATGTCTCTGCTGCATACTGCAGCCCACACAGTAACTTTAGGAGAATACAGTGGTTTCACTTTTGCTTCACACCATTATGGCTTTTCGGAACCCCAAAATCGCCAGTTCTGCTTATTCACGTATCCATTCAGGTGGAAGTGTGCTTCATCTGTAAACCAGATGCAACCAACATCAAATCCTTCACTATCAATCATTGTGAGCATCTGATTAGCAAAGGCAACCCTTTGTTGCACAGCTCGTACGGGTATGGCCTGGTGCGTTTGAATTTTGAACGGAAACATGTGTAGACTCTTTCTCAGTATTTTCTGCACGCTGGAGCGCTTCAAACCAGTCTCAGATGCAATTCTACGGACGGATGACATTGGATTTCGCTGAATAATTCCAGAAACTGTGGCGATATTTTCAGGCGTAACTGCGGTTTGCTTGCGGCCAACGTGCCCCACTAGATCACCAGTTACGCTGCCTGTTCGTTGAAATTTTGCGAAGAGCGTACGAATGGTTTTCGCATGGGGTCCTTTTGGAACGTTAAATCGTGCTTGAAAACTTCGCCTTGTTGCCGTAGGACTCTCTTCTAATCTGTGGTACTCTAGCACCAGAAATACGCGTTGTTCAATGGAGTACATGGTTTTAATCTCTTCCTTCGGTACGCTAACCTCCTTTCACGTTTCAATAGTGGAACTGATCGCTCTGGGCTTCGGATCACTATTTAAACTAGGCTTTATGAATGGCGATTACAGCGCCAGTTGTTAGCAGCTATTGTAACTATTATTGAAAAATGCGGTATAAACTTCTTACAGCTTTCACAATAAACATACCGTTTACTGCATTCCTCTATCGGTGTTTGTTTTCGAGATATTTAATTTTGAAATCAGGGAGTCCTTTTCTGGACACCCTTTACAAGGAAGATATGGACGCCTTCCGACTTAATAATTTTGACAAGTCCGCTGTAGCTATGCATATCCGCGAAACTGGCCACCCATTGAAGCGGATTGAAGATGAACTTATGATTTTGCATAAACAGGATAAGGGAAGAAAGTTAGATCTGCTAGAACAGCTGGAGATTACAATACATAACGCTAAAAGCGACGCTTCATTAAATGAACAAGTTCAAGGCAATACATACAGCTGTTTTAAAAACTTTGTGGACCTATTATAACAAAAGTCGTTTATTTTACATTTCAACTTCTGTCTTACCGTTCAAACGATTTCGTGACACCTTAATGTACCCACTAGCTTGTGGATGATCTTTGGTATTTAGAGGTCGTTGTTTTTCATGTCCATACGTGCGCCCCAGTCGTGCTGTTGTCTCGGTGCATTTCGCTGGTGTTATGCGCCGCCAGTGCTGGGGTCTGGTTTGAATCTTGAAGCACAGTATGCTGAGCACTTTTCTGCGGAGGCACGGATACAAGGGAATTAACCACGTATTCTTTTATTACGTTTTACATTTTTATTGTCCCAGGTTTTAAGATTCTTGTATAGTTTATCTGATGATGAGGGCTTGACCCTTGAAACGCGTCATAATTTAGTGTATTTACACGATCTCTGTGGTTGTGCCTATTTGACAAAATAATGAAGTAAACAACCGCGACCTCACATCCATTACGGATATAATTAAATTAATGAGAGTCGCAGCAGATGACAAGCTCTCACTATTAAATCCTTCTAGGCCACAGGTTTTACCCTCGATTAATCTGGTGTTGAGTGTTTCGGTAACAGTGTATGCACCGGTGATGTAATACAGTTGTTTAACCAAGACTGGCAACCAAGTGAATCTTCCGATCGGAACTGATAGTTCCTCACCATAACTCCGGACATGCTTTACAGTGCTGTTCACATTATTCCTCGACTTCAGCTATTGTTGCGGAATTATGGTGAACATATTGAGCATTTCCTGTAAAGAACATCATCTTTGCTTTGTCTTAATTTTTTATGCTAATTATTGCTTTTCTCATCAGATGAAGCGCCATCTGTCGGAATTTGTTGCACTCCTTTTCTTTTCTCTCTCTCTCTCTTTTATTTATTGTTTTTTTTTTTTGTTCTAATAAACCTCTATGTCATTCCAAGCATGTGTAGCAATTTTTACCTCTCTATCTACATTATTCCGTGGTTTATTAAGTTTTCAAATTTATACTGACTTTTTGATCACCCGATATAAGGTAGTTTGAGTAGAATTGTGTAAAATGTTGGCGTAGCACAGTGGGTATGATAACATTCCTAATTTGCGGCTTGGGTTCGATTTCCGCTAGTTCTTCTGTGTTTTCCATTTTTATTATTCCATGCAATGTTTAACATTTAATGATGGAATTTAAATTTATCTAAATTTTCAGTTTATATACGTAAATGTTATGAAATCGGTTTAGTTACAATTACGTTAATTAATTAATGCGGCATATTTAATAGTTAATTTTCATGGTTAGGTGAAGTTTTGAATGAAAATAATGTAGCATATAATCCTTTCGCGTTTTGACATAAATTTCAAATCCAAAAGTAATCTAGCAATTATTTGTCACAAACTAATTGACGGAAGTTCGTTTGACTAATTACAACAATACGGACAATGCAAAATCGTGTGCAAAACATATGAATCTGCAGGCACGCTACATTTCTATGCTAAGACTCCAGAGTTACCTGCTGAAGTTACATTTCATTTATTAGTGTAAAAATCATAAAAAAATCGTATTTTTTACATGCAATCAGCTTGAAAGCATCTTTGAGACACAACATTTTTCTGAAATATGTTTTACCGTAGGAAAAATTTGGAATAGCGATTAAAGTTCAGGGGTAAGAAATAAAAACATTGCGTTTTGCTGATGACATTGTAATTCTGTCAGAGACAGCAAAGGACCTGGAAGAGCAGTTGAATGGAATGGACAGTGTGTTGAAGAGAGCGTATAAAATGAACATTAACAAGAGCAAAACAAAATAATGGAATGCGGTCTTCGAAAATCAGGCGATGCTGAAGGAATTCGATTAGGTAACGGAACAATGAAGGTGGTAGATGAGTTTTGTTACTTGGGTAGTAAAATAACATGTGATGGTCGCAGTACAGAGGATATAAAATGCAGAATGGCAATGGGAAGAAAAGCATTTTTGAAAAAGAGAAATTTGCTAACATCGAATATTAATTCAAGTGTAAGGAAGTCTTTTCTGAAGGCATTTGTGTGGAGTGTTGCCTTGTACGGGAGTGAAACATGGACGATAAGCAGTGCGGACAGGAGGAGAATAGAGGCTTTTGAAATGTGGTGCTACAGAAGTATGCTGAAGATTAAGTGGGTAGATCACATAACTAATGAGGAGGTACTGAACAGAATTGGTGAGAAAAGGAATTTTTGGCATACCCTGACTAAAAGAAGGGATCGCTTGTTAGGACACATTCTTAGACATAGGGGAATCGTAAATTTAGCATTGGAGGGAAGTGTGTGGGGTAAAAATCGCAGAGGGAGACCAAGAGACGCGTATAGTAAGCAGATTCAAATGGATGTGGGTTGCCGATCTTATGAGGAGATGAAAAGGCTTGCTCAGGATAGAGTAGGGTGGAGAGCTGCATCAAACCAGTCTCTGGACTGAAGACCATAACAACGACATGCTTTACCGTAAGGAATTTTCTATCGTATTTAAATAAAGGTCTTTGTCAACTTTGATACCAAGCATACCGAATCATTTGGAAGGAAAGGAAGATTAGTGTTTAACTTCCTGTCGACGGCGTGGTCATTGGAGGCGGAGCTTACACTCGGATTGTTCGGGTAAGGATGGGGGAGGAAATCCGCTGCGCCGTTTGAAAGGAACCATCCCGGCATTTGCCTGGAGTGATTTAGGGAAATCACGGAAAACCTAAATCTGGATGGCCGGAGGTGGATTTGAACCACCGTCCTTCCGAATGCGAGTCTAGTGTTTTACAACTGCGCCACCTCGCTCGGTCCGAATCATTGGGGTGAAAATAGGAGCACCTAATTGATGTAGTATGACTGAACGTGTTGGATTTGCATTTCCTCTTGACGAAAACTGTAGCTGTTGTAGTAGTTCAGAATTCAGGAAGCATGAAATGTTTTGTTGTTGTTGTGGTCTTCAGTCCGGAGACCGGTTTTGATGCAGCTCTCCACAATACCCTATCCTGAGCAAGCCTCTACAACTCCACATAAGAACTGCAACCTACATCTGTCTGAATCTGCTGACTGTATCCATCTCTTGGTTTTCCTCTGCGGTTTTTACCCATAACAATTAAGTTTTCCTCTTCCTTAATTGTCTGAATAATTTCCTTTAGCTCCTCATATATTTCGATGATCTGCAGAGGTAGTTGGCATTTAAACCTGTACTACTGTGGCCGGTGTTGGCTTCGTATCTATCTTGACTACGATAATGCGATCACTGTGTTGCTCGTAGTAGTTTACCAGCATTCCTATTTTCTTATTCGTTATCAGACCTACTGCTGTAAAAGCCCTAACTGATTTTGTATTTATAATCCTGTACTCACCTGACCAGAAACCCTGTTCCTCTTTGCACCGAAATTCTCTTATCCCCACTATATATAACTTCAACCTATCCATTTATCTTTTTAAATTTTCTAGCTCCCCTACCCGATTAAGGGATCTAACATTCCACACTCCGATCCTTAGAATGCCAGTATTGTCTTTCCTGATGATCACATCCTCCTGAGTAGTCCCAGCCCGGAGATCCGAATGGGGGACTATTTTACCTCCGGAATATTTTACCCGAGAGGATGCCATCATCATATGTTCATACAGTAGAGCTGCATGTCCTCGGGAAAAGTAATGGCTGTAGTTTCTCATTGCTCTCAGCCGTTCGCAGTAACTGTGAGGCAAAGCCACATTAGCTGACGTTACAAGGCCAGCTCAGTCAATCATCCAGACTGTTGCCCCTGTAACTACTGAAAATGCTGCTGCCACTTTTCAGAAGCCACACGTTTGTCTGGCCTCTCCACAGATACCCCTCCGCTGTGGTTGCACTTACGGTACGGCTTTCTGTATCGTTGAGGCACGCAAACCACCCCACCTCGGCAATGTCTGTGGTTAATCTTCGTCTACGCCGAAAATAGCTTTCGTAAGCTTATGGAAGAAGTCGGATCGCGTTCGGGATGGGTCCAGTGCGGGTAAAACTGCATTTTGTTGTTAATCACACTATAAGGCAAACGTATAGTGATATTCTTGTGCTAAGTTTGTAACAATTTATCTTATTCAGTATTGTACGTAATAGAACGGCTTACCTTGTTATGTTGAAAAGTTTTATTAGTGAGTTTCCTTGAAAGTGAGGGACTCTCTTAATAACCAACATGCTTTTAGGAAACATTAATAACGTGTTTCGCAGCTTTTCCTCTTGAGTTTACGTAAATGTACACTGCCAACAGTCATATTGTAACATTATTTATCGAAATACTTATCGCAAGACCTAGTGAAGTTGATATACTCACAGGAAGGAAGCATATTACTCATCAGCACTATATAACAACAATGTGAAAAAAATGAAAAATAATACTGTTATCGAAGAGATACAAACACCCTACGAAATCTTAAGAAGGATACGACAGGTCTTGACTGGACACTAGTAAAGTCTGTTAGCGACAGGACCTAATCTGAATTTGTTATGTAGTCAGCATGATTCACAATTTTGCTTACATATTAATGTTAGGTAAAGTGGTTGTTTGCATAAGTTTCACCCTACAGGCTGTGAGAACAGTGACGAACAGACGGCCAGTAAGTGGAATTATGTTATAATATGCTTTAGAAATTTATTTTATTTTATTTATTTTTATTGTTTTTGGACTGTGTATAACAAATAAAACAACTGTACACAGATAATACACTTAACTGGATAATAACACTTCGAGACACTGTACTTCAAAATACAGGAAGAAAAGTTATTTAAAATATGAGAATATTATGAAATATATCGAAAAATTCCAACAAAAACCTACCGTGTTGGAAGTTCGAACATGGATGCACGGTTTGACAGTCCAAGCCCTGGACAATCCTACTTTTTTATTTTTTTACTTGTTCTTCAGGCAAGTCGATACTTTGCGGTCGTTTGTTCATGTTCGTTTTCCATTGTTCATAGAGTAGATTAGATTAGTATTTGTTCCATAGATCATGAATGCGACACTTCGTAATGATGTGGAACGTGTCAGGTATGGAAGATGTCTTTTGAAATTATTACTATGTACTAAATATTTCATGACACAATATTTATTTATTTTTATTATTTTTTAATTATTTTTTTAATAATTATTTTTTCAGATTTACTAATTTATATCTAAAAATTCATCTATAGTGAAGAAAAGTTGCCATTCAGAAATTCTTTCAATTTATTTTTAAGTGCTGCTTGGCTATCTGTCAGGCTTTTGATGCTGTTTGGTACGTGACCAAAGACTTTTGTGGCAGCATAATTCACCCCTTTCTGTGCCAAAGCTAGATTTAACGTTGAATAGTGAAGATCATTCTTTCTCCTGCTATTGCTTTTGAATTCGGTGGGATAAGTAATAATAAATTTCATAAGTGAATATATATATATATATATATATATATATATATATATATATATATATATATATATATTGTGAAGATCTCTAGCTCTTTAAATAAGTGTCTGCAGGATGATCTAGGATGAGCTCCGGCAATTATTCTGATCACAAGCTTTTGTGCAATGAATACTCTTTACTCAATGATAAATTACCCCAGAAAATGATGCCTTACGAAAGCAGAGAATGAACATAGGCATAGTAAGCTAATTTACAGAGATGTATATCACCAAAATTTGCAGTAACCCTAATAGCATAAGTAGCTGAACTCAAACGTTTCAGCAGATCTTCAATGTGTTTTTTCCAGTTCAACCCCTCATTAATGCTTACACCTAAAAATTTTGAATATTCTACCTTTGCTACAGATTTCTGATCAAAGTCTATATTTATTAATGGGGTCATTCCATTTACTGTACGGAACTGTATGTGCTGTGTTTTATCAAAATTTAATGATAGTCCGTTTACTGAGAACCACTTACTGATTTTCTGAAAGACGTCGTTTACAATTTCTTCAATTAGATGTTGTCTGTCATGTGTGATAACTATACTTGCATCATCAGGAAAAAGAACCAGCTCTGCATCTTCATGGATATAGAACGGCAAGTCATTAATATATGTTGAGAAGGGCCCAAGACCGAAACTTGTGGCACCCCATTTCTGATTGCTCCCCAGTTTGAGGAATCAGCTGTTTTTTGCGTATTATGTGAATTACTTATGTCAACTTTCTGCACTCTTCCTGTTAGGTATGATTTAGACCATTTGTACACAGTATTTGCAGTGATCTCTATATAACCTGGATACATGACTCTCGAGTCTGAGCATAGAACTGTAGCGTGCCCGCACATTCATATGTGTTGCCCACGATTTTGCATTGTCCGCATTGTTGTAATTAGTCGAACGAATTTCCATCTGTTAGTATGTGACAAATAATTGCTAGATTATTTTTGGATTTGAAATTTATGGCAAAACGCGAAATAACAGACTCGCATGAGTACGGATTCTAAACATATTTCCATTTCGTTTTCTTCTTATTCTTCATATCAGCCTTGTTGTAATCAGTGAAGAAACAGAATATGAACATCTTTGGTTGGCACGCTCAGAACTCTGTAGTTCAATATTTGGCTCAGTTTTATTATTATTATTATTATTATTATTACATAGGGTGTGTTCGGAAAGCCGCTCATGTTTACGACTTCCAAAGCTACAACATCAAACACAAACAAGTTAATTACTAGAAAGTCATTAACGTTTGACCGCATATGTATTACTAAAAATTCTCATCTTCAGACGACTTTCGACGTATAGCGTTGAAAAAGCAAATTTCCATCACCGACTTTGACCTTGATTTTTTTTTCAGAAATTACTGTGTAGCAAAAAGCCGAAACACTTTTCAGTTTATATTCAATATAGAACATCTATGCACAATTTTATCGGAATCGGTGAGCCGCATTTCAGACCCTGTCCTCGTAAGAGAAGGGATAGATTGATGGGACACATTCATGGAATCGTGAATGTAGCATTGGAGGGAAGTGTGGGAGGTAAAAATGGCAGATGGACACCGAGAGACGAATACAATAAGCGGGTTCGCAAGGATGTAGGTTGCCGCACTTAATCACAAGTGAAGAGGCTTGCACAGGACAGGGTAGCGTGGAGGGCTGCATCAGACCAGTCTGCAGACCGAAGACCACAACAACAGACAGCAAGTAAAAGTATTTTTCGCTTATACTGTTATTAGTCCCTAGGCGTACAAACTCAAATGTTCAAATGTTTGTAAATCTTATGGGACTTAACTACGGGGTCATCAGTACCTAAACTTACAAACTACTTATGAACTAGCTAATACTAAGGACGGCACAAATATCCATGCCCGAGGGGGGATTCGACCCCCGACCGTAGTGGCCGTGCAGACCGTGACTGAAGCGCCTCAGTCCCCTCGGCCAGCGCGGCCGGACCAGAAGTGTTGAAATATGTAGTGAAATTATTCCTCACTTTGAAAGCAACTGATGAAGTCCTCATCCTGTTTTCATCCGCACGAAGTAACTGAGTTGGCGGCAGCTGTTCTACGTCGCTCAACTCATTCTGTTCATTCTGAAATAATTTGTGAAATCAGCGTCACTCATCTTCTCCGTAATTTCAAACTGTTATTAGTTTCTCCATCACTGGAGGCTTGCTGTTGCCGCAACTGTGGTTCAAATTTTAATGAAACTCCAGCTCCAGTTGCATTTATTGGTGCTTTATTTAAGCCCACACTACCGCTTTCGACCTCTATGTTAGGACATTTTCAAGTGTGACAGACCTGCATATAATGTGTAGCAATAAGTTTACAAAAATTACATGGTACAAGAGAGAATGTTATATATGTAAAAAGGTACTGTACAGAAGCAGAAGGAAACTTACGTTATGCCATAGAGAAAGCAACGTCAAGTGATTCTATTGTTGTACAGTACCTTTTTACATATATAACATTCTCTCTTGTACCATGTAATTCTTGTAAACTTATTGTTACACATTATATGCAGGTCTGTCACACTTGAAAATGGCCTAACATAGAGGCCGAAACCGGTAGTGTGGGCTTAAGTAAAGCACCAATAAATGCAACTGGAGCTGGACTTTCATTAAAATTTCAAACTGACCACACCATTTCGTTTCACTCAAAATATATTTGTTGGTAGATTTTTAACTTTTTATTTCTCAGTGACGCAAGAAACGCTTCGTCCTCAGCGGTGGTATCGGAATCAGATTGGGAACTCTGCTGTAACAACTACAACTGCTTTAGCTGCGAATCACACATTGTCAGACTCGCGAGTAACCAGCGCCTGACTCGTAGCGCTTATGAACTACTTACGGACTAGGACGGCACAAATATCCATGCCCGAGGTGGGATTCGAACCCCCGACCGTAGTGGCCGTGCAAACCGTGACTGAAGCGCCTCAGTCCCCTCGGCCACCGCGGCCGGCCGCGTACAAACCATTTACACTATCTTAAACTAAATTATGCTAAGGACAAAACACACACACACACACACACACACACACACACACACATACAGGATGGAGCACTAGACCCAAGATGGCGAGCATCGAGCGCTCCGCTGCAACTAGACCACACGGTTATCGGATTTTAGAATTTTATTTTTATATTCATGGTACGTGAAGTTCAGAACTCAAAATAATAATCAGCCAAAGCCATTCGACGCAACTCTAAAAAATTCTCTAGAAATTCGGCTTTTAAGTTTTGCAAATAGACGTAAGTACCTCTAATTAGCCGCGGTGGAGTATCCGAGCGGTCTAAGGCGCCTTGCTGCGGAGCGCGTCGTTGCTCGCCGTCGGAGGGTCGAGTCCTCCGTGGGGCATGGCTATGTGTGTTGGCCTTGGCTGTGTGTGTTAGTTTACCTTAGTTTAAGTAGTTTCTAAGCTACGGACTGATGACCACGCAGTTTGGTCCTATAGATTGACAGACATTTTGAACCTCTAATTAAAAGACATTTACCATGTGTCGGTGTAGCTCAGTTGATATCGTTCGCCGCGGTGGAGTAGCCGAGCGGTCTAAAGCGCCTCGCTGCGGAGCGCGCGTTTGCTCGCCGTGCAGGTTCGAGTCCTCCCTGGGGCATGGGTGTGTGTGTTGTCATTAGGATAGTTTACCTAGGTTTAAGTAGTAGCTAGGTTTAAGTAGTAGCCTTGGCTGTGTGTGTTAGTTTACCTTAGTTTAAGTAGTTTCTAAGCTGCGGACTGATGACCACGCAGTTTGTTCCGATAGATTTACAAACATTTGAATTTGAATTTTGATATCGTTCGGGCCTTGCAACCATAGAGTCAGTAGTTGAAATACCGTGGAGACAAATTTTCCTTTTTCGTTGAGTGCGAATACTTAGCAGTTTTAGTAACTAATGGTAATCTTCACGAAAAATGCAATTATTTTTGTTTGGTCGTAGTTTTTGTAAAAGGTTGTTAATAGTGACTGTTTAAACCAACGAAACATAAATAAATTTTTTTACAGTATTGGCGTCACTATTAGTTGACGATAGTTTTTCGAAAATCAGCTCTATAGCTACTAACCTACTTAACCAGCCTTTTTAGTGACGACAAAGTTTTCAGCTCGTCTACATAGCCGCGGCGGAGAGGCCGAGTGCATTCAGTCGCTATATTTCGCCGCTCCCTGTCGGGGGTTCGAATCATCCCTCGGGCATGGATGCATTTGCTGTCTTTAATATACCGTAGTTTATAAATAGTTTGTAAGTTTAGGGACTGATGACCCCACAGTTAGGCCCCAAAAGCTTAACAAACATTTGAACATTTTTTTTCGACTACATAAACATAAACACATAACACTTGGTATTTGAGATCCCAAAATGTTTTATATAAGTGAATTCGAAAGCAACCGAAAAAAGTATCTGTCACAGTGGGATTCGAACCACTTTGGTTCTGAGGCGAGAACGCTAGCACCTGAGGTACACCGACGGATTCTGCAACTTATTTAATTATTGGTATTTACGTGCACTTGCAAAATTTGAAAGTCCAATTTTCCAAGTATTTTTGAGAGTTGCGTTGAACGGCTTCACCTAGCATATATGTAATGTAAAATCCGATACCGTGGCTCCTAGTTAGAGTAGTCGGACAGTTAAGTGGAAATCAAAGAATCTTGGCAATTGGAGTTTCGTAAGTAGCCCACGCCGCAGCGATAAGCGCCGTTGTTGTAGTGACTCCCATACCAGATCCTGTATCATTTCCGTGACGCTGTCTCTACTGTATCGTGACAGTATAAAACGAGCTGCGCTTCTTTGGATTATTTCGACGTCCTCCGTCAAACCCACCTGGTAAGGATCCTACACTGGGCAGCAATACTCCAAAAAAGGACGGACAAGGGTAGTGTATGCAGTTTCTTTAGTAGTTCTACAGTTACATCTACATCTACAACCATACTCCGCAAGCCACCTGGCGGTGTGTGGCGGAGGGTACCTTGAGTACCAATATCGATTTTCTCTTCTATTCCAGTCACGTATTGTTCGCGGAAAGAAGGATTGTCGGTATGCCTCTGTGTGGGCTCTAATCTCTCTGATTTTATCCTCACGGTCTCTTCGCGAGATATACGTAGGAGGGACCAATATACTATTCTCGAAACTTCGACAAAAGCCCATATCGAGCGACAGAGCGTCTCTCCTGCAGAGTCTTCCACTGGAGTTTAGCGATCATCTCCGTAACGCTTTCACGATTACTAAATGATCCTGTAACGAAGCGCGCTGCTCTCCGTTGGATCTTTTCTACTTCCTCTATCAACCCCACCTGGTACCGATCCCACACCGGTAAGCAGTATTCAAGCTGTGGGCGAACAAGTGTACTGTAACCTACTTCCTTTGTTTTCGGACTGCATTTCCTTAGTATTCTTCCAATGAATCTAAATCTGGCATCTGCTTTACCGACGATTGATTTTATATGGTCGTTCCATTTTAAATCCCTCCTAATGACTACTCCCAGATACTTTATGGAATTCACTGCTTCCAGTTGCTGCCCTGCTATAGTGATAAAGGATCTTTCCTTCTGTGTATTCGCAGCACATTATACTTGTCTACATTGAGCTTTAATTCTGTTGCATCTTTTAAAGGTTCTGCCAATAAAACGCAGTCTCTGGTTCGCCTTTCCCACGATATTATCTACGTGTTATTTCCAATTTAAGTCAGAAGTGATTGCAATTCCTAGGTGTTTTGTGGAGATTACAGCCTTCACATTTGTTTGATTTATCATGTAAACAAAATTTAACGGATTTCTTTTTGTACTCACGTGGAGGACTTCACAATTCTCATTAGGAGGCCGCGGTGGCCGAGGAGACAGGCGCTCCAGTCACGGTCTGCACGGCCACTACGTTCGGGTGTTGGAATCCCCACTCGGGCACGGATATTTGTGCCGTTCTTAGTCTTAGCTAGTACATAAGTAGTTTGTAAGTTTACGGACTGATGACCCCATAGTTAAGTCCCATAAGCTTAACAAACATTTGAAACTTCTCATTATTTTGAGTGAATTGCCAATTTTTACACTATACTGATATCTTACTCAAATCGTTCTGCAGTTGGTTTTGATCTTCAGATGATTTTACTAGACGGTGAATGACTGCGTCATCTGCAAACAACCTAAGAGAGCTACTTAGATTTTCCCCTAAATTGTTTATGTAAATAAGGAACAGTAGAGGACCAAAAACAGTACCCTGTCGAACGCCGGATATCACCTCTGTTTTAGTCGATGCCTTACCATCGATTACTACGAACTGTGTCCTCTCCAGTCGCATATTCAGGGCGATATACCAGAACCGCGCAATTTGATTAAAAGCCGTTTATAAACCTATGCTGGGTTTATAAACGGCTTTTAATCAAATTGCGTGGTTCTGGTAATATGATTAATTTGTTAACATCGAATATTGATTTAAACCTAAGGAAGTCTTTTCTGAAGGCATTTGTATGGAGTGTTGCCTTGTATGGGAGTGAGACATGGACGATAAACAGTGCGGACAGGAGGAGGATTGAGGCTTTTGCAATATGGTGCTACAGACAGAATGCTGAAGATTAGGTGGGTAGATCGCGTAACTAATGAGGAGGTACTGAACAGAATTGGGGAGGAAAGGAATTTCTGGCATACCTTGACTAAAAGAAGGGATAGATTGGTAGGACACATTCTTAGACATTAAGGAATTGTGAATTTAGCGTTGGAGGGAAGTGTATGGCGAAAAAATCGCAGGGGAAGACCAAGAGACGGACACAGTAAGCAGATTCAGACAGATTTAGGTTGCCGTTCTTATGTGGAGATGAAGAGGCTTGCTGAGGATAGGGTATTGTGGAGAGCTGCATCAAACTAGTCTCCGGACTGAAGTCCACAACAACAACAATACGAAAAAAACAATTTTTTACCTACCCGAAAACAGCGTTTCTTGTTTTGATAGTTGTGATGAAGGTTGACAAAGCAGGGAAATGTACAGGTCAAGTATTTGAAGAGGAAATAATAAGGTTTATTCCTGACCAAGAAAAAATTGGTAATGATTATTCCTGAATCTGTACGAACAGAACGAAATACTGTAAAAATGGCCGGTACTGGGGGAAGGAGACGGAGAAAATGGGCTGGCACTGGGAGAAGTCGGTTCGCATATATGGCTGGCACTCAAAGTGTTGAACTAAGACAACACAGACTTCCATGCCCGAGGGAGGATTCGAACCTCCGACGCGGGAGGGCGCTCGCTCCAGACCGCTCGGCTAATCCCGCGCAGCGCGCTCACGCCCGAGGGAGGACTCGAACCTCCGCCGGGGAGCAACCGCGCGCTCCGCAGCAGGGCGCCTTGGAGCGCTGGGACGTTCCACCTCGGTAATGGAACATTCTTGAGGGATTTGAAATGTCGCTGCTTGTTTTGACACAGTCGGTGGCATCCGGCAGGGCGGGCTAGCGCCTTTGTGGACTTACCTGCTTCTTCCACTTGGGCACGTACCCCGCGGCGTCGACGCCGGCGGCGGCGCAGAGCACGGCCAGGAGCAGCAGGAGGCAGCGAGCTCTTGCGGCGGCCATGTCTGCGCAGACTGCCGGTGCCTCTGCCACTGCCACTGCCAGGCCGGCGGGCCGCCTAACTGTACCCGCGGCACACTTGCCCGGTCACTGGCCTGCTTGCGCCGCTTTCCAAGCCGCCGCCTCCAGGGCCACTGGGACACCCGAGGCCGAGGGCAATGCACCGGCCGCCGCGCCGCGACCGCGCAGCCTCACCTACACTTTCATCTTCCACACCTCGCGCCATCACCTACACCGTACGCCCTCAATTATTCGCATCATGTATCCCAATCGTGCGGCTCCGTAGCGCAGTGGTAGAATGGCAGCAGTGGAGTAGCTATGTCTGTGTAGAGACAGGAATTAGTGATCATGACATCGTCGTAGCGTCAATGGTGCAGAAAAGTTCAAATCAAATGTTTGTAAAGTCTATGGGACTTAACTACGGGGTCATCAGTCCCTAAACTTACGAACTACTTATCAACTACTTACGAACTAGGACGGCACAAATATCCATACCCGAGGGGGGATTCGAACCCCCGACCGCAGTGGCCGTGCAGACCGTGACTGAAGCACCTCAGTCCCCGCGGCCACCGCGGCCGGCGCAGAAAAGTTCATTAACCGATGAAGAAAGCTAGTAGCGTGTGTTTGTTAGGAAACGCCGATAACAAATTGCTAGAATCACATTTATAAAATGAATGGACATCATTTAGTTCCGGCCGGCCGCGGTGGCCGAGGGGACTGAGGCGCTTGAGTCACGGTCTGCACAGCCACTACGGTCGGGGGTTCGAATCCCCCCTCGGGCATGGATATTTGTGCCGTCCTTAGTTATAGGTAGTTCATAAGTAGTTTCTAAGTTTACGGACTGATGACCCCGTAGTTAAGTCCCTTAAGCTTAACAAACATTTGAAACTTCCTGGCAGATTAAAATTGTATGCCGGAACCGGGACTCCAACCTGGGACCTTTGCCTTTCGCGGGCAAGCGCACTACCGACTGTGCAATCCCGACACGACTCACGATGCCGCCTCAGAACCTTACTTCCGCCAGTACCTCGCCTCCTACTTTCCAAACTTTACAGAAGCTCTCCTGCAAACACGCAAGACTAGCACTTCTGGAAGAAAGGATATGGTGGAGATATGGCTTAGCCACAGCCTAAGGGACGTTTCCAGAATGAAGTTTGGAATGTAGGAGGCGAGGTACTGGCGTAAGTAAGGTTGTGAGGCGGCATCGTTAGTCGTGTCGGGATGCACAGTCGGTAGTGCGCTTGCCCGCGAAAGGCAAAGGTCCCAGGTTCGAGTCCCGGTTCCGGCACACAATTTTAATCTGCCAGGAAGTTTCATGTCAGCCCGCACTCTGCTGCAGAGTGAAGTTTCATTCTGGATTAGAACATTTAGTTCCGGTACAATGGATGTAGAGGAATTGTGCACTAAATTTCAATCATTGTAAGTAAAGGGTTAGAGAAGTTATGTGTCTGTAAAGTCGATTAAGGATCGAAACGAACCACCGTGGTATAATTATAATGTTAGAAAGCTGCTGAGAAAGCAAAGACTGTTGCACTCTCTGTTAAAAAAAGAACACACAAATGACGACAGGCAAAAGTTAGTAGAGATTCGTGCGTCTATAAAACGATCGATGCGCGAAGCATACAATAATTACCACTGCCATACCTTAGCAAAAGATCTACCCGATAACCCGAAAAAAATTCTGGTCCTATGTAAAATCGATGAGCGGATCAAAGCCCACTGTCCAGTCACTTGGTCATCATTCCGGGACAGTAATAGAAGAAAGCAAACGGAAAGCTGAAGTTCTAAATTTAACCTATTGTTCCATTTAAAAAATTATATCTGTGTGTTGTAACTCTTTGGAAAATGATACCATAAACTATGTTCATAGCTCCGCAGAAAGCGTAACATTTCTTGTGTTGACCTGCCGCATTAAAATTTCCCGTCACCTATCATTTTATAAGTTACAGAGGAAAACACACTTAGTGAAACACACACACACACACACACACACACACACATACACACACTGGAACATAAAAATTAAATTTTTTTCTGTTCCTCCTTTTCGTGGCAAGTGCCCTGGGGGAGGGGTGAGGAGCTGGCTGATGTTTCGCACCCCGGCGCCTAGTATCATTCAGACGGACCTGGTTACATCTGAACAGTACGGGACAGAGTGTGGCGGTCAGTCACTGTACAGTGCCGTAGCTATGTCACCAAGGTGCCCGGGGCAAAAATGACATTGGGGCCCTCTTTAAACTAAAAATATGCAAAACTACTTCATCATCAGTTCCTTACCGCCCACTGGAAGACATAATAATTTACTTAATAAGGCAAACCTAAATACTATTGTGTGTCACGCAGCAGATAATATTTTATTGTACTATCAAATATAATTATAACTATGAAAGTTGGTATGTTTGTTATGCTTTCACGCAAAAGTTACTGGGCGGATTTGAATGACCTGGATAGGACATAGAGATAAACGACCTCTTGGGATAATTTCTGTAGTTGCTCCATACTAGGTGAATGAAGTCGCAGGCATAAGCTAGTAAAAAATAAACAATGAAGAAGTATTACTTAACCATGAAAACATGCCTCCCTGCTGCGAAGCAAATCGGGAACAGTCGAGTCCGCGGTGACAGCAGGCGGACTGTTGTCAATACCGACCTCTCACTGTCGCTAAACTACTGCGCTGTTAGGTCATTGCTCCGTACCATATCAGCTTAATTTTGTTGATAGCCCAATCACAGAAGGAAAATAGGGGCAATATTCGTGTAGGATGGTTTCAGATAAGAAAATTGGCGGATTTTATTTGATGGAATACTTTGGTTTGAGCCGTGCCCCTACCAGCCATCATGAAGTACATGTTACTTTTTCCTGGCCAGACATTAATAAGTAAAATAAGTTGACATCTTCGCTTATTATAGTGGCAGCGGTGTACAGGGTAGTGTCTTGAATGCACAATTTACTATTGTGACAAATTAACCATATTTTCTCCTCTTCTTGCACGAATTTGAGTGCAATTGGTTACAGCACTAAATTGGGATCTATGATTATGGAGCACACTCTTGGGGAATTCACTACACAAACTGTTGAGTTACCATAATAATACCGTTCTGTAATAAATACATTGTAGAGACTTCATATTCAAATGTGGTCACACTGTCTACTGTCAGACACTGTGCTAGTAATTCAGCACCATTCAGAGATTGGCAAGCACGGCAACTCCGACTTCAACCGACAACAAGCAGACGATGACAGGGTCCACGTCTTAGCAGACAAGCAAAGGACCTTGTTATGTTTATATTCTGGAGTGCAAATAATTTTTGGATTTCACTTCGTGCGTTTGAGGTTTGTTGGTCAGGGTTCAAAAAGTTCAAAGTTGGAAAAACTTCATTCAAATAAATTATTATATACAGTTGAACTTCAATTATCAGAAGAAAGTGAAAGTGTTCAAGGATCTACGGTAACTTTTTTCGAACGTCGTAGGCCAAGGGGCCCCTTGAGCTCGGGGGCCCCGGGGCACTGCCCCGCCTAGCCCTATGATAGCTACGCCACTGAGTGGCAGACTACTAATCCAGAGGTCCCGGGTTCGATCCCCGCCAAGTCCTAGGATTTTTATCTGTCACTTTCCACTTCTTTCACCTCTGGCATTGCTGCTAACGGGAAAAATACCGATTAGCACCGCGGTTCGGAACCCACGTTAAACTGTAGGTCCCCCTATAACTGGCTGGGTAAGTCAGTTCAAATGTCGGAGGAAGGCAACGGCATACCACCTCCAAACAGGACCATGCCTAGTAAAGCACTGTGGAGTTCAAAACAATCTACGGATTGTTTACTGCTTTACCCTTTTTTTGTGTGTCCCAATCTTTGTCCTCCGCTACCGTACTCTCATAACCAGAGAAAGAGCACCTTTCAAGACTAAGAGCTAAGTACACTGCTCAACTTCAGAATAAAGAAAATTAGTCGCTACTTATCTATTTGTCCCGTGGTCAGCGCCTCAGAACCTCTTCCACTAGGCGACGTCAAGTTGTTGTTCGTGAAACCCCTATAGATAATGTTGAACACCTTGTTGCTGCGGTCCATCCTGGCCATGCTTGTGATATGCCCGCTGACCTGCAGAGGCCACTGCGTCTCGCCTCTGATTCTGCTCCGCCTCTGCTGCGTCAAGTGTGCGACGAACTTACGGACTTTGACAAAATGCATAGATCTGCACGGCCGTGCAGACCGTGACTGAACGCCTCGCCGGCAGCGGTGGCCAAGGGGACTGAGGCGCTCCAGTCACGGTCTGCATGGCTACTACGGTTGTTTGTAAATTGAGGGACTGATGACCCCGTAGTTAAGTCCCATAAGCCATACAAACATTTGAACAATTTTTGGGCGTCCGCGGTAGCCGAGGGGACTGAGGCGCTCCAGTCACGTTCTGCACGGCTAATACGGATATTTGTGCCAGCCTTAGTTGTAGCTACTTCATAAGTAGTTTGTAACTTGAGGGACTGATGACCCCATAGTTACGTCCCATTAGCTATACAAACATTTGAACATTTTTTGGGTCAGCCATGGTGGCCGAGGGGACTGAAGCGCTCCAGTCACGGTCTGCACGGCCACTGTGGTCGGGGGTTCGAATCCCCCCTAGTGCATGGATTTCTCTGCCATCCTTAGTTGTAGCTAGTTCATAAGTAGTTTGTAACTTGAAGGACTGAGGACCCCGTAGTTAAGTTCCATAAGCCATACAAACATTTGAACATTTTTTGTGCCGGCCGCGGTAGCCGAGGGGACTGAGGCGCTCCAGTCACGGTCTGCACGTCTACTTCGGATATTTGTGCCGGCCTTAGTTGTAGCTAGTGGGGACTGAGGCGCTCCAGTCACGGTCTGCACGGCTACTACGGATGTTTGTGCCGGCCTTAGTTGTAGCTAGTTCATAAGTAGTTTGTAACTTGAGGAACTGATGACCCCGTAGTTAAGTCCCATAAGCCATACAAACATTTGAACATTTTTTGGGCCGGCCGCAGTAGCCGAGGGACTGAGGCGCTCCAGTCACGGTCTGCATGGCTACTACGTATATTTGTGCCGTCCTTAGTTGTTGCTAGTTCACAAGTAGTTTGTAACTTGAGGGACTGTTTACCCCATAGTTAAGTCCCATAAGCCATACAAACATTTGAACATTTAAGGGCCGGCTGCGGTAGCCGAGGGGACTGAGGCGCTCTAGTCACGGTCTGCACGGCTACTTCGGATATTTGTGCCGGCCTTAGTTGTAGCTAGTTCATAAGTAGTTTGTAACTTGAGGGACTGATGACCCCGTAGTTAAGTCCCAAAAGCCATACAAACATTTGAACATTTATTGGGCCAGCCGCGGTAGCCGAGTGGACTGAGGCGCTCCAGTCATGGTCTGCACGGCTACTTCGGATATTTGTGCCGACCTTAGTTGTAGCTAGTTCAAAAGTAGTTTGTAACTTGAGGGATTGATGACCCCGTAGTTACGTCCCATTAGCTATACAAACATTTGAACATTTTTTGGGTCAGCCGTGGTGGCCGAGGGGACTGAGGTGCTCCAATCACGGTCTGCATGGCCACTACGGTCAGGGGTTCGAATCCCCCCTCGTGCATGGATATCTCTTCCATCCTTAGTTGTAGCTAGTTCATAAGTAGTTTGTTACTTGAGGGACTGATGACCCCGTAGTTAAGTTCCATAAGCCATACAAACATTTGAACATTTTTTGGGCGTCCACGGTAGCCGAGGGGACTGAGGTGCTCCAGTCACGGTCTGCACGGCTACTACGGATATTTGTGCCGGCCTTAGTTGTAGCTAGTTTATAAGTAGTTTGTAACTTGAGGGTCTGATGACCCCGTAGTTAAGTCCCATAAGCCATAAAACATTTGAACATTTTTTGGGCCGGCCGCGGTAGCCGAGGGGACTGAGGCGCTACAGTCACGTTCTGCACGGCTAATACGGATATTTGTGCCAGCCTTAGTTGTAGCTAGTTCATAAGTAGTTTGCAACTTGAGGGACTGATGACCCCATAGTTAAGTCCAATAAGCCATACAAACATTTGAACATTTTTTGGGCCGGCCGCGGTAGCCGAGGGGACTGAGGCGTTCCAGTCACGGTCTGCACGGCTACTACGGATATTTGTGCCGTCCTTAGTTGTAGCTAGTTCATAAGTAGTTTGTAACTTGAGGGGCTGTTTACCCCATAGTTAAGTCCCATAAACCATTCAAACATTTGAAAATTTTTTGGGCTGGCCGCGGTAGCCGAGGGGACTGAGGCGCGCCAGTCACGGTCTGCACGGCTACTACGGATGTTTGTGCCGGCCTTAGTTGTAGCTAGTTCATAAGTAGTTTGTAACTTGAGGGACTGATGACCCCGTAGTTAAGTCCCATAAGCCATACAAACATTTGAACATTTTTTGGGCCGGCCGCAGTAGCCGAGGGAGTGAGGCGCTCCAGTCACGGTCTGCATGGCTACTACGTATATTTGTGCCGTCCTTAGTTGTTGCTAGTTCATAAGTAGTTTGTAACTTGAGGGGCTGTTTACCCCATAGTTAAGTCCCATAAGCCATACAAACATTTGAACATTTAAGGGCCGGCTGCGGTAGCCGAGGGGACTGAGGCGATATAGTCACGGTCTGCACGGCTACTTCGGATATTTGTGCCGGCCTTAGTTGTAGCTAGTTCATAAGTAGTTTGTAACTTGAGGGACTGATGACCCCGTAGTTAAGTCCCAAAAGCCATACAAACATTTGAACATTTATTGGGCCAGCCGCGGTAGCCGAGTGGACTGAGGCGCTCCAGTCATGGTCTGCACGGCTACTTCGGATATTTGTGCCGAACTTAGTTGTAGCTAGTTCAAAAGTAGTTTGTAACTTGAGGGATTGATGACCCCGTAGTTACGTCCCATTAGCTATACAAACATTTGAACATTTTTTGGGTCGGCCATGGTGGCCGAGGGGACTGAAGCGCTCCAGTCACGGTCTGCCCGTCCACTGTGGTCGGGGGTTCGAATCCCCCCTCGTGCATGGATTTCTCTGCCATCCTTAGTTGTAGCTAGTTCATAAGTAGTTTGTAACTTGAGGGACTGATGACCCCAAAGTTAAGTTCCATAAGCCATACAAACATTTGAACATTTTTTGTGCCGGCCGCGGTAGCCGAGGGGACTGAGGCGCTCCAGTCACGGTCTGCACGGCTACTACGGATATTTGTGCCGTCCTTAGTTGTAGCTAGTTCATAAGTAGTTTGTTAGTTGAGGGACTGATGACCTTGTAGTTAAGTCCCATAAGCCATACAAACATTTGAACATTTTTTGGGCTGGCCGCGGTAGCCGAGGGGACTGAGGCGCTCCAGTCATGGTCTGCACGCCTATTTCGGATATTTGTGCCGGACTTAGTTGTAGCTATTTCATAAGTAGTTTGTAACTTGAGGGACTGATGACCCCGTAGTTAAGTCCCATAAGCCATACAAACATTTGAACATTTTTTGGGCCGGCCGCAGTAGCCGAGGGGACTGAGGCGCTCCAGTCACGGTCTGCACGGCTACTACGGATATTTGTGCCGTCCTTAGTTGTAGCTAGTTCATAAGTAGTTTGTAACTTAAGGGACTGTTTACCCCATAGTTAAGTCCCATAAACCATTCAAACATTTGAACATTTTTTGGGCTGGCCGCGGTAGCCGAGGGGACTGAGGCGCTATAGTCACGGTCTGCACATCTACTTAGGATATTTGTGCCGGCCTTAGTTGTAGCTAGTGGGGACTGAGGTGCTCCAGTCACGGTCTGCATGGCGACTACTGTAGTTTGTAACTTGAGGGACTGATGACCCCATAGTTAAGTCCCATAAGCCATACAAATATATGAACATTTTTTGGGCCGGCCGCGGTTGCCGAGGGGACTGAGGCTCTCCAGTCACGGTCTGCACGGCTACTACGGATGTTTGTGCCGTTTTTAGTTGTAGCTAGTTCAAAAGTAGTTTGTAACTTGAGGGACTGATGACCCCGTAGTTACGTCCCATTAGCTATACAAACATTTGAACATTTTTTGGGTCGGCCATGGTGGGCGAGGGGACTGAAGCGCTTCAGTCACGGTCTGCACGGCCACTGTGGTCGGAGGTTCGAATTCCCCCTCGTACATGGATTTCTCTGCCATCCTTAGTTGTAGCTAGTTCATAAGTAGTTTGTAACTTGAAGGACTGATGACCCCGTAGTTAAGCTCCATAAGCCATACAAACATTTGAACACTTTTTGTGCCGGCCGCGGTAGCCGAGGGGACTGAGGCGCTCCAGTCACGGTCTGCACGGCTACTACAGATATTTGTGCCGTCCTTAGTTGAAGTTAGTTCATAAGTAGTTTGTTAGTTGAGGGACTGATGACCTCGTAGTTAAGGGCCATAAGCCATACAAACATTTGAACATTTTTTGGGCTGGCCGCGGTAGCCGAGGGGACTGAGGCGCTCCAGTCATGGTCTGCACGTCTATTTCGGATATTTGTGCCGGCCTTAGTTGTAGCTAGTTCATAAGTAGTTTGTAACTTGAGGGACTGATGACCCCGTAGTTAAGTCCCATAAGCCATACAAACATTTGAACACTTTTGGGCCGGCCGCGGTAACCGAGGGGACTGAGGCGCTCCAGTCACGGTCTGCACGGCTACTACGGATATTTGTGTCGGCCGTAGTTGTAGCTAGTTCATAAGTAGTTTGTAACTTGAGGGACTGATGACCCCGTAGTTAAGTCCCATATGCCATACAAACATTTGAACACTTTTGGGCCGGCCGCGGTAACCGAGGGGACTGAGGCACTCCAGTCACGGTCTGCACGGCTACTACGGATATTTGTGCCGGCCTTAGTTGTAGCTAGTTCATAAGTAGTTTGTAACTTGAGGGACTGATGACCCCGTAGTTAAGTCCCATAAGCCATACAAACATTTGAACATTTTTTGGGCATCCGCGGTAGCCTAGGGGACTGAGGCGCTCCAGTCACTTTCTGCACGGCTAATACGGATATTTGTGCCAGCCTTTGTTGTAGCTAGTTCATAAGTAGTTTGTAACTTGAGGGACTGATGACCCCATAGTTAAGTCCTATAAGCAATACAAACATTTGAACATTTTTTGGGCCGGCCGCGGTAGCTGAGGGGACTGAGGCGCTCCAGTAACGGTCTGCACGGCTAATACGGATATTTGTGCCGTCCTTAGTTGTAGTTAGTTCATAAGTAGTTTGAAACTTGAGGGACTGATGACCCCGTAGTTACGTCCCATTAGCTATACAAACATTTGAACATTTTTTGGGTCGGCCATGGTGGCCGAGGGGACTATAGCGCTCCAGTCACGGTCTGCACGGCCACTGTGGTCGGGGGTTCGAATCCCCCCTCGTGCATGGATTTCTCTGCCATCCTTAGTTGTAACTAGTTCATAAGTAGTTTGTAACTTGAGGGACTGATGACCCCAAAGTTAAGTTCCATAAGCCATACAAACATTTGAACATTTTTTGTGCCGGCCGCGGTAGCCGAGGGGACTGAGGCGCTCCAGTCACGGTCTGCACGGCTACTACGGATATTTGTGCCGTCCTTAGTTGTAGCTAGTTCATAAGTAGTTTGTTAGTTGAGGGACTGATGACCTTGTAGTTAAGTCCCATAAGCCATACAAACATTTGAACATTTTTTGGGCTGGCCGCGGTAGCCGAGGGGACTGAGGCACTCCAGTCACGGTCTGCACGACTACGACGGATATTTGTGCCGGCCTTAGTTGTAGCTAGTTCATAAGTAGTTTGTAACTTGAGGGACTGATGACCCCGTAGTTAAGTCCCATAAGCCATACAAACATTTGAACATTTTTTGGGCCGGCCGCAGTAGCCGAGGGGACTGAGGCGCTCCAGTCACGGTCTGCACGTCTACTTCGGATATTTGTGCCGGCCTTAGTTGTAGCTAGTTCATAAGTAGTTTGTAACTTGAGGGACTGATGACCCCGTAGTTAAGTCCCATAAGCCATACAAACATTTGAACATTTTTTGGGCGTCCGCGGTAGCCTAGGGGACTGAGGCGCTCCAGTCACGTTCCGCACGGCTAATAGGGATATTTGTGCCAGGCTTTGTTGTAGCAAGTTCATAAGTAGTTTGTAACTTGAGGGACTGATGACCCCATAGTTAAGACCTATAAGCAATACAAACATTTGAACATTTTTTGGGCCGGCCGCGGTAGCTGAGGGGAATGAGGCGCTCCAGTCACGGTCTGCATGGCTACTACGGATATTTGTGCCGTCCTTAGTTGTAGCTAGTTCATAAGTAGTTTGTAACTTGAGGGACTGATGACCCCAAAGTTAAGTTCCATAAGCCATACAAACATTTGAACATTTTTTTGTGCCGGCCGCGGTAGCCGAGGGGACTGAGGCGCTCCAGTCACGGTCTGCACGGCTACTACGGATATTTGTGCCGTCCTTAGTTTTAGCTAGTTCATAAGTAGTTTGTTAGTTGAGGGACTGATGACCTTGTAGTTAAGTCCCATAAGCCATACAAACATTTGAACATTTTTTGGGCTGGCCGCGGTAGCCGAGGGGACTGAGGCGCTCCAGTCATGGTCTGCACGTCTATTTCGGATATTTGTGCCGGCCTTAGTTGTAGCTAGTTCATAAGTAGTTTGTAACTTGAGGGACTGATGACCCCGTAGTTAAGTCCCATAAGCCATACAAACATTTGAACATTTTTTGGGCTGGCCGCGGTAGCCGAGGGGACTGAGGCGATCCAGTCACGGTCTGCACATCTACTTAGGATATTTGTGCCGGCCTTCGTTGTAGCTAGTGAGGACTGAGGCGCTCCAGTCACGGTCTGCACGGCTACTACGGATGTTTGTGCCGGCCTTAGTTGTTGCTAGTTCATAAGTAGTTTGTCACTTGAGGGACTGATGACCCCGTAGTTAAGTCCCATAAGCCATACAAACATTTGAACATTTTTTGGGCCGGCCGCGGTTGCCGAGGGACTGAGGCTCTCCAGTCACGGTCTGCACGGCTACTACGGATGTTTGTGCCGGCCTTAGTTGTAGCTAGTTCATAAGTAGTTTGTAACTTGAGGGACTGATGACCCTGTAGTTAAGTCCCATAAGCCATACCAACATTTGAACATTTTTTGGGCCGGCCGCGGTTGCCGAGGGGACTGAGGCTCTCCAGTCACGGTCTGCACGGCTACTACGGATGTTTGTGCCGATCTTAGTTGTAGCTAGTTCGTAAGTAGTTTGTAACTTGAGGGACTGATGACCCCGTAGTTAAGTCCCATAAGCCATACAAAGATTTGAACACTTTTGGGCTGCCCGTGGTACCCGAGGGGACTGAGGCGCTCCAGTCACGGTCTCCACGACTACGACGGATATTTGTGCCGGCCTTAGTTGTAGCTAGTTCATAAGTAGTTTGTAACTTGAGGGACTGATGACCCCATAGTTAAGTCCCATAAGCCATACAAACATTTGAACACTTTTGGGCCGGCCGCGGTAACCGAGGGGACTGAGGCGCTCCAGTCACGGTCTGCACGGCTACTACGGATTTTTGTGCCGGCCTTAGTTGTAGCTAGTTCAAAGTAGTTTGTCACTTGAGGGACTGATGACCCCGTAGTAAAGTCCCATAAGCCATACAAAGATTTGATCACTTTTAGGCTGGCCGTGGTACCCCAGGGGACTGAGGCGCTCCAGTCACGTTCTGCACGGCTACTACGGATGTTTGTGCCGGCCTTAGTTGTAGCTAGTTCAAAGTAGTTTGTCACTTGAGGGACTGATGACCCCATAGTTAAGTCCCATAAGCCATACCAACATTTGAACATTTTTTGGGCCGGCCGCGGTTGCCGAGGGGACTGAGGCTCTCCAGTCACGGTCTGCACGGCTACTACGGATGTTTGTGCCGTTCTTAGTTGTAGCTAGTTCATAAGTAGTTTGTAACTTGAGGGACTGATGACCCCGTAGTTAAGTCCCATAAGCCATACAAAGATTTGAACACTTTTGGGCTGGCCGTGGTACCCGAGGGGACTGAGGCGCTCCAGTCACGGTCTGCACGACTACGACGGATATTTGTGCCGGCCTTAGTTGTAGCTAGTTCAAAGTAGTTTGTCACTTGAGGGACTGATGACCCCGTAGTAAAGTCCCATAAGCCATACAAAGATTTGACCACTTTTAGGCTGGCCGTGGTACCCCAGGGGACTGAGGCGCTCCAGTCACGTTCTGCACGGCTACTACGGATGTTTGTGCCGGCCTTAGTTGTAGCTAGTTCAAAGTAGTTTGTCACTTGAGGGACTGATGACCCCATAGTTAAGTCCCATAAGCCATACAAACATTTGAACACTTTTGGGCCGGCCGCGGTAACCGAGGGGACTGAGCCGCTCCAGTCACGGTCTGCACGTCTACTTCGGATATTTGTGCCGGCCTTAATTGTAGCTAGTGGGGACTGAGGCGCTCCAGTCACGTTCTGCACGGCTACTACGGATGTTTGTGCCGGCCTTAGTTGTAGCTAGTTCAAAGTAGTTTGTCACTTGAGGGACTGATGACCCCATAGTTAAGTCCCATAAGCCATACAAAGATTTGAACACTTTTGGGCTGGCCGTGGTACCCGAGGGGACTGAGGCGCTCCAGTCCGGTCTGCACGGCTACTATGGATATTTGTGCCGTCCTTAGTTGAAGCTAGTTCATAAGTAGTTTGTTAGTTGAGGGACTGATGACCTCGTAGTTCAGTCCCATAAGCCATACAAACATTTGAACATTTTTTGGGCTGGCCGCGGTAGCCGAGGGGACTGAGGCGCTCCAGTCACGGTCTGCACGTCTACTTCGGATATTTGTGCCGGCCTTAGTTGTAGCTAGTGGGGACTGAGGCGCTCCAGTCACGTTCTGCACGGCTACTACGGATGTTTGTGCCGGCCTTAGTTGTAGCTAGTTCATAAGTAGTTTGTCACTTGAGGGACTGATGACCCTGTAGTTAAGTCCCATAAGCCATACCAACATTTGAACATCTTTTGGGCCGGCCGCGGTAGCCAAGGGGATTGAGGTGATCCAGTCACGGTCTGCATGGCTACTACTGTAGTTTGTAACTTGAGGGACTGATGACCCCATAGTTAAGTCCCATAAGCCATACAAATATTTGAAAATTTTTTGGGCCGGCCGCGGTTGCCGAGGGGACTGAGGCACTCCAGTCACGGTCTGCACGACTACGACGGATATTTGTGCCGGCCTTAGTTGTAGCTAGTTCATAAGTAGTTTGTAACTTGAGGGACTGATGACCCCGTAGTTAAGTCCCATAAGCCATACAAACATTTGAACATTTTTTGGGCCGGCCGCAGTAGCCGAGGGGACTGAGGCGCTCCAGTCACGGTCTGCACGTCTACTTCGGATATTTGTGCCGGCCTTAGTTGTAGCTAGTTCATAAGTAGTTTGTAACTTGAGGGACTGATGACCCCGTAGTTAAGTCCCATAAGCCATACAAACATTTGAACATTTTTTGGGCGTCCGCGGTAGCCTAGGGGACTGAGGCGCTCCAGTCACGTTCTGCACGGCTAATAGGGATATTTGTGCCAGCCTTTGTTGTAGCTAGTTCATAAGTAGTTTGTAACTTGAGGGACTGATGACCCCATAGTTAAGACCTATAAGCAATACAAACATTTGAACATTTTTTGGGCCGGCCGCGGTAGCTGAGGGGAATGAGGCGCTCCAGTCACGGTCTGCATGGCTACTACGGATATTTGTGCCGTCCTTAGTTGTAGCTAGTTCATAAGTAGTTTGTAACTTGAGGGACTGATGACCCAAAAGTTAAGTTCCATAAGCCATACAAACATTTGAACATTTTTTTGTGCCGGCCGCGGTAGCCGAGGGGACTGAGGCGCTCCAGTCACGGTCTGCACGGCTACTACGGATATTTGTGCCGTCCTTAGTTGTAGCTAGTTCATAAGTAGTTTGTTAGTTGAGGGACTGATGACCTTGTAGTTAAGTCCCATAAGCCATACAAACATTTGAACATTTTTTGGGCTGGCCGCGGTAGCCGAGGGGATTGAGGCGCTCCAGTCATGGTCTGCACGTCTATTTCGGATATTTGTGCCGACCTTAGTTGTAGCTAGTTCATAAGTAGTTTGTAACTTGAGGGACTGATGACCCCGTAGTTAAGTCCCATAAGCCATACAAACATTTGAACATTTTTTGGGCTGGCCGCGGTAGCCGAGGGGACTGAGGCGATCCAGACACGGTCTGCACATCTACTTAGGATATTTGTGCCGGCCTTAGTTGTAGCTAGTGAGGACTGAGGCGCTCCAGTCACGGTCTGCACGGCTACTACGGATGTTTGTGCCGGCCTTAGTTGTAGCTAGTTCATAAGTAGTTTGTCACTTGAGGGACTGATGACCCCGTAGTTAAGTCCCATAAGCCATACAAACATTTGAACATTTTTTGGGCCGGCCGCGGTTGCCGAGGGACTGAGGCTCTCCAGTCACGGTCTGCACGGCTACTACGGATGTTTGTGCCGGCCTTAGTTGTAGCTAGTTCATAAGTAGTTTGTAACTTGAGGGACTGATGACGCTGTAGTTAAGTCCCATAAGCCATACCAACATTTGAACATTTTTTGGGCCGGCCGCGGTTGCCGAGGGGACTGAGGCTCTCCAGTCACGGTCTGCGCGGCTACTACGGATGTTTGTGCCGTCCTTAGTTGTAGCTAGTTCATAAGTAGTTTGTAACTTGAGGGACTGATGACCCCGTAGTTAAGTCCCATAAGCCATACAAAGATTTGAACACTTTTGGGCTGGCCGTGGTACCCGAGGGGACTGAGGCGCTCCAGTCACGGTCTGCACGACTACGACGGATATTTGTGCCGGCCTTAGTTGTAGCTAGTTCATAAGTAGTTTGTAACTTGAGGGACTGATGACCCCATAGTTAAGTCCCATAAGCCATACAAACATTTGAACACTTTTGGGCCGGCCGCGGTAACCGAGGGGACTGAGGCGCTCCAGTCACGGTCTGCACGGCTACTACGGATTTTTGTGCCGGTCTTAGTTGTAGCTAGTTCATAAGTAGTTTGTAACTTGAGGGACTGATGACCCCGTAGTTAAGTCCCATAAGCCATACAAACATTTGAACATTTTTTGGGCGGCCGTGGTAGCCGAGCAGACTGAGGCTCTCCAGTCACGGTCTGCACGGCTACTACGGATATTTGTGCCGGCCTTAGTTGTAGTTAGTTCATAAGTAGTTTGTAACTTGAGAGACTGATGACCCCGTAGTTACGTCCCATTAGCTATACAAACATTTGAACATTTTTTGGGTCAGCCATGGTGGCCGAGGGGACTGAAGCGCTTAAGTCACGGTCTGCACGGCCACTGTGGTCGGGGGTTCGAATCCCCCCTCGTGCATGGATTTCTCTGCCATACTTAGTTGTAGCTAGTTCATAAGTAGTTTGTAACTTGAAGGACTGATGACCCCGTAGTTAAGATCCATAAGCCATACAAACATTTGAACATTTTTTGTGCCGGCCGTGGTAGCCGAGGGGACTGAGGCGCACCAGTCACCGTCTGCACGGCTACTACGGATATTTGTGCCGTCCTTAGTTGAAGCTAGTTCATAAGTAGTTTGTTAGTTGAGGGACTGATGACCTCGTAGTTAAGTCCCATAAGCCATACAAACATTTGAACATTTTTTGGGCTGGCCGCGGTAGCCGAGGGGACTGAGGCGCTCCAGTCTTGGTCTGCACGTCTATTTCGGATATTTGTGCCGGCCTTAGTTGTAGCTAGTTCATAAGTAGTTTGTAACTTGAGGGACTGATGACCCCGTAGTTAAGTCCCATAAGCCATACGAACATTTGAACATTTTTTGGGCCGGCCGCAGTAGCCGAGGGGACTGAGGCGCTCCAGTCACGGTCTGCACGTCTACTTCGGATATTTGTGCCGGCCTTAGTTGTAGCTAGTGGGGACTGAGGCGCCCCAGTCACGTTCTGCACGGCTACTACGGATGTTTGTGCCGGCCTTAGTTGTAGCTAGTTCAAAGTAGTTTGTCACTTGAGGGACTGATGACCCCGTAGTTAAGTCCCATAAGCCATACCAACATTTGAACATTTTTTGGGCCAGCCGCGGTAGCCAAGGGGATTGAGGTGCTCCAGTCACGGTCTGCATGGCTACTACTGTAGTTTGTAACTTGAGGGACTGATGACCCCATAGGTAAGTCCCACAAGCCATACAAATATTTGAACATTTTTTGTGGGCGGCCGCGGTTGCCGAGGGGACTGAGGCTCTCCAGTCACGGTCTGCACGGCTACTACGGATGTTTGTGCCGTTCTTAGTTGTAGCTAGTTCATAAGTAGTTTGTAACTTGAGGGACTGATGACCCCGTAGTTAAGTCCCATAAGCCATACAAACATTTGAACATTTTTTGGGCGTCCGCGGTAGCCTAGGGGACTGAGGCGCTCCAGTCACGTTCTGCACGGCTAATACGGATATTTGTGCCAGCCTTTGTTGTAGCTAGTTCATAAGTAGTTTGTAACTTGAGGGACTGATGAGCCCATAGTTAAGTCCTATAAGCAATACAAACATTTGAACATTTTATGGGCCGGCCGCGGTAGCTGAGGGGACTGAGGCGCTCCAGTCACGGTCTGCACGGCTACTACGGATATCTGTGCCGTCCTTAGTTGTAGCTAGTTTATAAGTAGTTTGTAACTTGAGGGACTGATGACCCCGTAGTAACGTCCCATTAGCTATACAAACATTTGAACATTTTTTGGGTCGGCCATGGTGGCCGAGGGGACTATAGTGCTCCAGTCACGGTCTGCACGGCCACTGAGGTCGGGGGTTCGAATCCCCCCTCGTGCATGGATTTCTCTGCCATCCTTAGTTGTAGCTAGTTCATAAGTAGGTTGTAACTTGAGGGACTGATGACCCCAAAGTTAAGTTCCATAAGCCATACAAACATTTGAACATTTTTTGTGCCGGCCGCGGTAGCCGAGGGGACTGAGGCGCTCCAGTCACGGTCTGCACGGCTACTACGGATATTTGTGCCTTCCTTAGTTGTAGCTAGTTCATAAGTAGTTTGTTAGTTGAAGGACTGATGACCTTGTAGTTAAGTCCCATAAGCCATACAAACATTTGAACATTTTTTGGGCTGGCCGCGGTAGCCGAGGGGACTGAGGCGCTCCAGTCACGGTCTGCACATCTACTTAGGATATTTGTGCCGGCCTTAGTTGTAGCTAGTGGGGACTGAGGCGCTCCAGTCACGGTCTGCACGGCTACTACGGATGTTTGTGCCGGCCTTAGTTGTAGCTAGTTCATAAGTAGTTTGTCACTTGAGGCACTGATCACCCTGTAGTTAAGTCCCATAAGCCATACCAACATTTGAACATTTTTTGGGCCGGCCGCGGTAGCCAAGGGGATTGAGGTGCTCCAGTCACGGTCTGCATGGCTACTACTGTAGTTTGTAACTTGAGGGACTGATGACCCCATAGTTAAGTCCCATAAGCCATACAAATATTTGAACATTTTTTGGGCCGGCCGCGGTTGCCGAGGGGACTGAGGCTCTCCAGTCACGGTCTGCACGGCTACTACGGATATTTGTGCCGTCCTTAGTTGTAGCTAGTTCATAAGTAGTTTGTCACTTGAGGGACTGATGACCCTGTAGTTAAGTCCCATAAGCCATACCAACATTTGAACATTTTTTGGGCCGGCCGCGGTAGCCAAGGGGATTGAGGTGCTCCAGTCACGGTCTGCATGGCTACTACTGTAGTTTGTAACTTGAGGGACTGATGACCCCATAGTTAAGTCCCATAAGCCATACAAATATTTGAACATTTTTTGGGCCGGCCGCGGTTGCCGAGGGGACTGAGGCGCTCCAGTCACGGTCTGCACGGCTACTACGGAAATTTGTGCCGTCCTTAGTTGTAGCTAGTTCATAAGTAGTTTGTTAGTTGAGGGACTGATGACCTTGTAGTTAAGTCCCATAAGCCATACAAACATTTGAACATTTTTTGGGCTGGCCGCGGTAGCCGAGGGGACTGAGGTGCTCCAGTCACGGTCTGCACATCTACTTAGGATATTTGTGCCGGCCTTAGTTGTAGCTAGTGGGGACTGAGGCGATCCAGTCACGGTCTGCACGGCTACTACGGATGTTTGTGCCGGCCTTAGTTGTAGCTAGTTCATAAGTAGTTTGTCACTTGAGATACTGATGACCCTGTAGTTAAGTCCCATAAGCCATACCAACATTTGAACATTTTTTGGGCCGGCCGCAGTAGCCAAGGGATTGAGGTGCTCCAGTCACGGTCTGCACGGCTACTACGGATTTTTGTGCCGAGCTTAGTTGTAGCTAGTTCATAAGTAGTTTGTAACTTGAGGGACTGATGACCCCGTAGTTAAGTCCCATAAGCCATACAAACATTTGAACATTTTTTGGGCCGGCCGCGGTTGCCGAGGGACTGAGGCTCTCCAGTCACGTTCTGCACGGCTACTACGGATGTTTGTGCCGGCCTTAGTTGTAGCTAGTTCATAAGTAGTTTGTAACTTGAGGGACTGATGACCCTGTAGTTAAGTCCCATAAGCCATACCAACATTTGAACATTTTTTGGGCCGGCCGCGGTTGCCGAGGGGACTGAGGCTCTCCAGTCACGGTCTGCACGGCTACTACGGATGTTTGTGCCGTCCTTAGTTGTAGCTAGTTCATAAGTAGTTTGTAACTTGAGGGACTGATGACCCCGTAGTTAAGTCCCATAAGCCATACAAAGATTTGAACACTTTTGGGCTGGCCGTGGTACCCGAGGGGACTGAGGCGCTCCAGTCACGGTCTGCACGACTACGACGGATATTTGTGCCGGCCTTAGTTGTAGCTAGTTCATAAGTAGTTTGTAACTTGAGGGACTGATGACCCCATAGTTAAGTCCCATAAGCCATACAAACATTTGAACACTTTTGGGCCGGCTGCGGTAACCGAGGGGACTGAGGCGCTCCAGTCACGGTCTGCACGGCTACTACGGATTTTTGTGCCGGCCTTAGTTGTAGCTAGTTCATAAGTAGTTTGTAACTTGAGGGACTGATGACCCCGTAGTTAAGTCCCATAAGCCATACAAACATTTGAACATTTTTTGGTTGGCCGCGGTAGCCGAGAGGACTGAGACGCTCCAGTCACGGTCTGCACGGCTACTACGGATATTTGTGCCGGCCTTAGTTGTAGCTAGTTCATAAGTAGTTTGTAACTTGAGGGACTGATGACCCCGTAGTTAAGTCCCATAAGCCATACAAACATTTGAACATTTTTTGGGCGGCCGTGGTAGCCGAGCAGACTGAGGCTCTCCAGTCACGGTCTGCACGGCTACTACGGATATTTGTGCCGGCCTTAGTTGTAGTTAGTTCATAAGTAGTTTGTAACTTGAGGGACTGATGACCCCGTAGTTACGTCCCATTAGCTATACAAACATTTGAACATTTTTTGGGTCGGCCATGGTGGCCGAGGGGACTGAAGCGCTTAAGTCACGGTCTGCACGGCCACTGTGGTCGGGGGTTCGAATCCCCCCTCGTGCATGGATTTCTCTGCCATACTTAGTTGTAGCTAGTTCATAAGTAGTTTGTAACTTGAAGGACTGATGACCCCGTAGTTAAGATCCATAAGCCATACAAACATTTGAACATTTTTTGTGCCGGCCGTGGTAGCCGAGGGGACTGAGGCGCACCAGTCACCGTCTGCACGGCTACTACGGATATTTGTGCCGTCCTTAGTTGAAGGTAGTTCATAAGTAGTTTGTTAGTTGAGGGACTGATGACCTCGTAGTTAAGTCCCATAAGCCATACAAACATTTGAACATTTTTTGGGCTGGCCGCGGTAGCCGAGGGGACTGAGGCGCTCCAGTCTTGGTCTGCACGTCTATTTCGGATATTTGTGCCGGCCTTAGTTGTAGCTAGTTCATAAGTAGTTTGTAACTTGAGGGACTGATGACCCCGTAGTTAAGTCCCATAAGCCATACGAACATTTGAACATTTTTTGGGCCGGCCGCAGTAGCCGAGGGGACTGAGGCGCTCCAGTCACGGTCTGCACATCTACTTCGGATATTTGTGCCGGCCTTAGTGCTAGCTAGTTCAAAGTAGTTTGTCACTTGAGGGACTGATGACCCCGTAGTTAAGTCCCATAAGCCATACCAACATTTGAACATTTTTTGGGCCAGCCGCGGTAGCCAAGGGGATTGAGGTGCTCCAGTCACGGTCTGCATGGCTACTACTGTAGTTTGTAACTTGAGGGACTGATGACCCCATAGGTAATTCCCATAAGCCATACAAATATTTGAACATTTTTTGTGGGCGGCCGCGGTTGCCGAGGGGACTGAGGCTCTCCAGTCACGGTCTGCACGGCTACTACGGATGTTTGTGCCGTTCTTAGTTGTAGCTAGTTCATAAGTAGTTTGTAACTTGAGGGACAGATGACCCCGTAGTTAAGTCCCATAAGCCATACAAACATTTGAACATTTTTTGGGCGTCCGCGGTAGCCTAGGGGACTGAGGCGCTCCAGTCACGTTCTGCACGGCTAATACGGATATTTGTGCCAGCCTTTGTTGTAGCTAGTTCATAAGTAGTTTGTAACTTGAGGGACTGATGAGCCCATAGTTAAGTCCTATAAGCAATACAAACATTTGAACATTTTATGGGCCGGCCGCGGTAGCTGAGGGGACTGAGGCACTCCAGTCACGGTCTGCACGGCTACTACGGATATCTGTGCCGTCCTTAGTTGTAGCTAGTTTATAAGTAGTTTGTAACTTGAGGGACTGATGACCCCGTAGTAACGTCCCATTAGCTATACAAACATTTGAACATTTTTTGGGTCGGCCATGGTGGCCGAGGGGACTATAGCGCTCCAGTCACGGTCTGCACGGCCACTGAGGTCGGGGGTTCGAATCCCCCCTCGTGCATGGATTTCTCTGCCATCCTTAGTTGTAGCTAGTTCATAAGTAGTTTGTAACTTGAGGGACTGATGAGCCCATAGTTAAGTCCTATAAGCAATACAAACATTTGAACATTTTATGGGCCGGCCGCGGTAGCTGAGGGGACTGAGGCGCTCCAGTCACGGTCTGCACGGCTACTACGGATATCTGTGCCGTCCTTAGTTGTAGCTAGTTTATAAGTAGTTTGTAACTTGAGGGACTGATGACCCCGTAGTAACGTCCCATTAGCTATACAAACATTTGAACATTTTTTGGGTCGGCCATGGTGGCCGAGGGGACTATAGCGCTCCAGTCACGGTCTGCACGGCCACTGAGGTCGGGGGTTCGAATCCCCCCTCGTGCATGGATTTCTCTGCCATCCTTAGTTGTAGCTAGTTCATAAGTAGGTTGTAACTTGAGGGACTGATGACCCCAAAGTTAAGTTCCATAAGCCATACAAACATTTGAACATTTTTTGTGCCGGCCGCGGTAGCCGAGGGGACTGAGGCGCTCCAGTCACGGTCTGCACGGCTACTACGGATATTTGTGCCTTCCTTAGTTGTAGCTAGTTCATAAGTAGTTTGTTAGTTGAAGGACTGATGACCTTGTAGTTAAGTCCCATAAGCCATACAAACATTTGAACATTTTTTGGGCTGGCCGCGGTAGCCGAGGGGACTGAGGCGCTCCAGTCACGGTCTGCACATCTACTTAGGATATTTGTGCCGGCCTTAGTTGTAGCTAGTGGGGACTGAGGCGCTCCAGTCACGGTCTGCACGGCTACTACGGATGTTTGTGCCGGCCTTAGTTGTAGCTAGTTCATAAGTAGTTTGTCACTTGAGGCACTGATCACCCTGTAGTTAAGTCCCATAAGCCATACCAACATTTGAACATTTTTTGGGCCGGCCGCGGTAGCCAAGGGGATTGAGGTGCTCCAGTCACGGTCTGCATGGCTACTACTGTAGTTTGTAACTTGAGGGACTGATGACCCCATAGTTAAGTCCCATAAGCCATACAAATATTTGAACATTTTTTGGGCCGGCCGCGGTTGCCGAGGGGACTGAGGCTCTCCAGTCATGGTCTGCACGGCTACTACGGATATTTGTGCCGTCCTTAGTTGTAGCTAGTTCATAAGTAGTTTGTCACTTGAGGGACTGATGACCCTGTAGTTAAGTCCCATAAGCCATACCAACATTTGAACATTTTTTGGGCCGGCCGCGGTAGCCAAGGGGATTGAGGTGCTCCAGTCACGGTCTGCATGGCTACTACTGTAGTTTGTAACTTGAGGGACTGATGACCCCATAGTTAAGTCCCATAAGCCATACAAATATTTGAACATTTTTTGGGCCGGCCGCGGTTGCCGAGGGGACTGAGGCGCTCCAGTCACGGTCTGCACGGCTACTACGGAAATTTGTGCCGTCCTTAGTTGTAGCTAGTTCATAAGTAGTTTGTTAGTTGAGGGACTGATGACCTTGTAGTTAAGTCCCATAAGCCATACAAACATTTGAACATTTTTTGGGCTGGCCGCGGTAGCCGAGGGGACTGAGGTGCTCCAGTCACGGTCTGCACATCTACTTAGGATATTTGTGCCGGCCTTAGTTGTAGCTAGTGGGGACTGAGGCGATCCAGTCACGGTCTGCACGGCTACTACGGATGTTTGTGCCGGCCTTAGTTGTAGCTAGTTCATAAGTAGTTTGTCACTTGAGATACTGATGACCCTGTAGTTAAGTCCCATAAGCCATACCAACATTTGAACATTTTTTGGGCCGGCCGCAGTAGCCAAGGGATTGAGGTGCTCCAGTCACGGTCTGCACGGCTACTACGGATTTTTGTGCCGAGCTTAGTTGTAGCTAGTTCATAAGTAGTTTGTAACTTGAGGGACTGATGACCCCGTAGTTAAGTCCCATAAGCCATACAAACATTTGAACATTTTTTGGGCCGGCCGCGGTTGCCGAGGGACTGAGGCTCTCCAGTCACGTTCTGCACGGCTACTACGGATGTTTGTGCCGGCCTTAGTTGTAGCTAGTTCATAAGTAGTTTGTAACTTGAGGGACTGATGACCCTGTAGTTAAGTCCCATAAGCCATACCAACATTTGAACATTTTTTGGGCCGGCCGCGGTTGCCGAGGGGACTGAGGCTCTCCAGTCACGGTCTGCACGGCTACTACGGATGTTTGTGCCGTCCTTAGTTGTAGCTAGTTCATAAGTAGTTTGTAACTTGAGGGACTGATGACCCCGTAGTTAAGTCCCATAAGCCATACAAACATTTGAACATTTTTTGGTTGGCCGCGGTAGCCGAGAGGACTGAGACGCTCCAGTCACGGTCTGCACGGCTACTACGGATATTTGTGCCGGCCTTAGTTGTAGCTAGTTCATAAGTAGTTTGTAACTTGAGGGACTGATGACCCCGTAGTTAAGTCCCATAAGCCATACAAACATTTGAACATTTTTTGGGCGGCCGTGGTAGCCGAGCAGACTGAGGCTCTCCAGTCACGGTCTGCACGGCTACTACGGATATTTGTGCCGGCCTTAGTTGTAGTTAGTTCATAAGTAGTTTGTAACTTGAGGGACTGATGACCCCGTAGTTACGTCCCATTAGCTATACAAACATTTGAACATTTTTTGGGTCGGCCATGGTGGCCGAGGGGACTGAAGCGCTTAAGTCACGGTCTGCACGGCCACTGTGGTCGGGGGTTCGAATCCCCCCTCGTGCATGGATTTCTCTGCCATACTTAGTTGTAGCTAGTTCATAAGTAGTTTGTAACTTGAAGGACTGATGACCCCGTAGTTAAGATCCATAAGCCATACAAACATTTGAACATTTTTTGTGCCGGCCGTCGTAGCCGAGGGGACTGAGGCGCACCAGTCACCGTCTGCACGGCTACTACGGATATTTGTGCCGTCCTTAGTTGAAGGTAGTTCATAAGTAGTTTGTTAGTTGAGGGACTGATGACCTCGTAGTTAAGTCCCATAAGCCATACAAACATTTGAACATTTTTTGGGCTGGCCGCGGTAGCCGAGGGGACTGAGGCGCTCCAGTCTTGGTCTGCACGTCTATTTCGGATATTTGTGCCGGCCTTAGTTGTAGCTAGTTCATAAGTAGTTTGTAACTTGAGGGACTGATGACCCCGTAGTTAAGTCCCATAAGCCATACGAACATTTGAACATTTTTTGGGCCGGCCGCAGTAGCCGAGGGGACTGAGGCGCTCCAGTCACGGTCTGCACATCTACTTCGGATATTTGTGCCGGCCTTAGTGCTAGCTAGTTCAAAGTAGTTTGTCACTTGAGGGACTGATGACCCCGTAGTTAAGTCCCATAAGCCATACCAACATTTGAACATTTTTTGGGCCAGCCGCGGTAGCCAAGGGGATTGAGGTGCTCCAGTCACGGTCTGCATGGCTACTACTGTAGTTTGTAACTTGAGGGACTGATGACCCCATAGGTAATTCCCATAAGCTATACAAATATTTGAACATTTTTTGTGGGCGGCCGCGGTTGCCGAGGGGACTGAGGCTCTCCAGTCACGGTCTGCACGGCTACTACGGATGTTTGTGCCGTTCTTAGTTGTAGCTAGTTCATAAGTAGTTTGTAACTTGAGGGACAGATGACCCCGTAGTTAAGTCCCATAAGCCATACAAACATTTGAACATTTTTTGGGCGTCCGCGGTAGCCTAGGGGACTGAGGCGCTCCAGTCACGTTCTGCACGGCTAATACGGATATTTGTGCCAGCCTTTGTTGTAGCTAGTTCATAAGTAGTTTGTAACTTGAGGGACTGATGAGCCCATAGTTAAGTCCTATAAGCAATACAAACATTTGAACATTTTATGGGCCGGCCGCGGTAGCTGAGGGGACTGAGGCACTCCAGTCACGGTCTGCACGGCTACTACGGATATCTGTGCCGTCCTTAGTTGTAGCTAGTTTATAAGTAGTTTGTAACTTGAGGGACTGATGACCCCGTAGTAACGTCCCATTAGCTATACAAACATTTGAACATTTTTTGGGTCGGCCATGGTGGCCGAGGGGACTATAGCGCTCCAGTCACGGTCTGCACGGCCACTGAGGTCGGGGGTTCGAATCCCCCCTCGTGCATGGATTTCTCTGCCATCCTTAGTTGTAGCTAGTTCATAAGTAGGTTGTAACTTGAGGGACTGATGACCCCAAAGTTAAGTTCCATAAGCCATACAAACATTTGAACATTTTTTGTGCCGGCCGCGGTAGCCGAGGGGACTGAGGCGCTCCAGTCACGGTCTGCACGGCTACTACGGATATTTGTGCCGTCCTTAGTTGTAGCTAGTTCATAAGTAGTTTGTTAGTTGAAGGACTGATGACCTTGTAGTTAAGTCCCATAAGCCATACAAACATTTGAACATTTTTTGGGCTGGCCGCGGTAGCCGAGGGGACTGAGGCGCTCCAGTCACGGTCTGCACATCTACTTAGGATATTTGTGCCGGCCTTAGTTGTAGCTAGTGGGGACTGAGGCGCTCCAGTCACGGTCTGCACGGCTACTACGGATGTTTGTGCCGGCCTTAGTTGTAGCTAGTTCATAAGTAGTTTGTCACTTGAGGCACTGATCACCCTGTAGTTAAGTCCCATAAGCCATACCAACATTTGAAAAATTTTTGGGCCGGCCGCGGTTGCCGAGGGGACTGAGGCTCTCCAGTCACGGTCTGCACGGCTACTACGGATATTTGTGCCGTCCTTAGTTGTAGCTAGTTCATAAGTAGTTTGTCACTTGAGGGACTGATGACCCTGTAGTTAAGTCTCATAAGCCATACCAACATTTGAACATTTTTTGGGCCGGCCGCGGTAGCCAAGGGGATTGAGGTGCTCCAGTCACGGTCTGCATGGCTACTACTGTAGTTTGTAACTTGAGGGACTGATGACCCCATAGTTAAGTCCCATAAGCCATACAAACATTTGAACATTTTTTGGGCTGGCCGCGGTAGCCGAGGGGACTGAGGTGCTCCAGTCACGGTCTGCACATCTACTTAGGATATTTGTGCCGGCCTTAGTTGTAGCTAGTGGGGACTGAGGCGATCCAGTCACGGTCTGCACGGCTACTACGGATGTTTGTGCCGGCCTTAGTTGTAGCTAGTTCATAAGTAGTTTGTCACTTGAGGGACTGATGACCCTGTAGTTAAGTCCCATAAGCCATACCAACATTTGAACATTTTTTGGGCCGGCCGCAGTAGCCAAGGGATTGAGGTGCTCCAGTCACGGTCTGCATGGCTACTACCATAGTTTGTAACTTGAGGGACTGATGACCCCATAGTTAAGTCCCATAAGCCATACAAATATTTGAACATTTTTTGGGCCGGCCGCGGTTGCCGAGGGGACTGAGGCTCTCCAGTCACGGTCTGCACGGCTACTACGGATGCTTGTGCCGTTCTTAGTTGTAGCTAGTTCATAAGTAGTTTGTAACTTGAGGGAATGATGATCCCATAGTTAAGTCCCATAAGCCATACAAACATTTGAACATTTTTTGGTCGGCCGCGGTAGCCGAGAGGACTGAGACGCTCCAGTCACGGTCTGCACGGCTACTACGGATATTTGTGCTGGCCTTAGTTGTAGCTAGTTCATAAGTAGTTTGTAACTTGAGGGACTGATGACCCCGTAGTTAAGTCCCATAAGCCATACAAACATTTGAACATTTTTTGGGCGGCCGTGGTAGCCGAGGGGACTGAGGCGCTCCAGTCACAGTCTGCACGGGTACTACGGATATTTGTGCCGGCCTTAGTTGTAGTTAGTTCATAAGTAGTTTGTAACTTGAGGGACTGATGACCCCGTAGTTAAGATCCATAAGCCATACAAACATTTGAACATTTCTTGTGCCGGGCGTGGTAGCCGAGGGGACTGAGGCGCACCAGTCACGGTCTGCACGGCTACTACGGATATTTGTGCCGTCCTTATTTGAAGCTAGTTCATAAGTAGTTTGTTAGTTGAGGGACTGATGACCTCGTAGTTAAGTCCCATATGCCATACAAACATTTGAACATTTTTTGGGCTGGCCGCGGTAGCTGAGCGGTCTGAGGCGCTCCAGTCTTGGTCTGCACGTCTATTTCGGATATTTGTGCCGGCCTTAGTTGTAGCTAGTTCATAAGTAGTTTGTAACTTGAGGGACTGATGACCCCGTAGTTAAGTCCCATAAGCCATACAAACATTTGAACATTTTTTGGGCCGGCCGCAGTAGCCGAGGGGACTGAGGCGCTCCAGTGACGGTCTGCACGTCTACTTCGGATATTTGTGCCGGCCTTAGTTGTAGCTAGTGGGGACTGAGGCGCTCCAGTCACGTTCTGCACGGCTACTACGGATGTTTGTGCCGGCCTTAGTTGTAGCTAGTTCAAAGTAGTTTGTCACTTGAGGGACTGATGGCCCCGTAGTTAAGTCCCATAAGCCATACCAACATTTGAACATTTTTTGGGCCTGCTGCGGTAGCCAAGGGATTGAGGTGCTCCAGTCACGGTCTGCATGGCTACTACTGTAGTTTGTAACTTGAGGGACTGATGACCCCATAGTTAAGTCCCATAAGCCATACAAATATTTGAACATTTTTCGGGCCGTCCGCGGTTGCCGAGGGGACTGAGGCTCTCCAGTCACGATCTGCACGGCTACTACGGATGTTTATGCCGTTCTTAGTTGTAGCTAGTTCATAAGTAGTTTGTAACTTGAGGGACTAATGACCCCGTAGTTAAGTCCCATAAGCCATACAAAGATTTGAACACTTTTGGGCTGGCCGTGGTACCCGAGGGGACTGAGGCACTCCAGTCACTCTCTGCACGACTCCTACGGATATTTGTGCCGGCCTTAGTTGTAGCTAGTTCATAAGTAGTTTGTAACTTGAAGGACTGATGACCCCGTAGTTAAGATCCATAAGCCATACAAACATTTGAACATTTCTTGTGCCGGCCGTGGTAGCCGAGGGGACTGAGGCGCACCAGTCACGGTCTGCACGGCTACTACGGATATTTGTGCCGTCCTTAGTTAAAGCTAGTTCATAAGTAGTTTGTTAGTTGAGGGACTGATGACCTCGTAGTTAAGTCCCATAAGCCATACAAACATTTGAACATTTTTTGGGCTGGCCGCGGTAGCCGAGGGGTCTGAGGCGCTACAGTCTTGGTCTGCACGTCTATTTCGGATATTTGTGCCGGCCTTAGTTGTAGCTAGTTCATAAGTAGTTTGTAACTTGAGGGACTGATGACCCCGTAATTAAGTCCCATAAGCCATACAAACATTTGAACATTTTTTGGGCCGGCCGCAGTAGCCGAGGGGACTGAGGCGCTCCAGTGACGGTCTGCACGTCTACTTCGGATATTTGTGCCGGCCTTAGTTGTAGCTAGTGTGGACTGAGGCGCTCCAGTCACGTTCTGCACGGCTACTACGGATGTTTGTGCCGGCCTTAGTTGTAGCTAGTTCAAAGTAGTTTTTTCACTTGAGGGACTGATGACCCCGTAGTTAAGTCCCATAAGCCATACCTACATTTGAACATTTTTTGGGCCGGCCGCGGTAGCCAAGGGATTGAGGAGCTGCAGTCACGGTCTGCATGGCTACTACTGTAGTTTGTAACTTGAGGGACTGATGACCGCATAGTTAAGTCCCATAAGCCATACAAATATTTGAACATTTTTCGGGCCGGCCGCGGTTGCCGAGGGGACTGAGGCTCTCCAGTTACGGTCTGCACGGCTACTACGGATGTTTGTGCCGTTCTTAGTTGTAGCTAGTTCATAAGTAGTTTGTAACTTGAGGGACTGATGACCCCGTAGTTAAGTCCCATAAGCCATACAAACATTTGAACACTTTTTGGGCCGGCCGCGGTAACCGAGGGGACTGAGGCGCTCCAGTCACGGTCTGCACGGCTACTACGGATATTTGTGCCGGCCTTAGTTGTAGCTAGTTCATAAGTAGTTTGTAACTTGAGGGACTGATGACCCCGTAGTTAAGTCCCATAAGCCATACAAACATTTGCACATTTTTTGGGCGTCCGCGGTAGCCTAGGGGACTGAGGCGCTCCAGTCACGTTCTGCACGGCTAATACGGATATTTGTGCCAGCCTTTGTTGTAGCTAGTTCATAAGTAGTTTGTAACTTGAGAGACTGATGACCCCATAGTTAAGTCCTATAAGCAATACAAACATTTGAACATTTTTTGGCACGGCCGCGGTAGCCGAGAGGACTGAGGCCCTCCAGTCACGGTCTGCACGGCTACTACGGATATTTGTGCCGTCCTTAGTTGTAGTTATTTCATAAGTAGTTTGTAACTTGAGGGACTGATGACCCCGTAGTTACGTCCCATTAGCTATACAAACATTTGAACATTTTTTGGGTCGGCCATGGTGGCCGAGGGGACTATAGTGCTCCAGTCACGGTCTGCACGGCCACTGTGGTCGGGGGTTCGAATCCCCCCTCGTGCATGGATTTCTCTGCCATCCTTAGTTGTAGCTAGTTCATAAGTAGTTTGTTAGTTGAGGGACTGATGACCTCGTAGCTAAGTCCCATAAGCCATACAAACATTTGAACATTTTTTGGGCTGGCCGCGGTAGCCGAGGGGACTGAGGCGCTCCAGTCATGGTCTGCACGTCTATTTCGGATATTTGTGCCAGCCTTAGTTGTAGCTAGTTCATAAGTAGTTTGTAACTTGAGGGACTGATGACCCCGTAGTTAAGTCCCATAAGCCATACAAACATTTGAACAGTTAAGGGCCGGCCGCCGTAGCCGAGGGACTGAGGCGCTCTAGTCACGGTCTGCACGGCTACTTCGGATATTTGTGCCGGCCTTAGTTGTAGCTAGTTCATAAGTAGTTTGTAACTTGAGGGACTGATGACCCCGTAGTTAAGTCCCATAAGCCATACAAACATTTGAACACTTATTGAGCCAGCCGCGGTAGCCGATTGGACTGAGGCGCTCCAGTCATGGTCTGCACGGCTACTTCGAATATTTGTGCCGTCCTTAGTTGTAGCTAGTTCATAAGTAGTTTGTAACTTGAGGGATTGATGACCCCGTAGTTACGTCCCATTAGCTATACAAACATTTGAACATTTTTTGGGTCAGCCGTTGTGGCCGAGGGGACTGAGGCGCTCCAATCACGGTCTGCACGGCCACTACGGTCGGGGGTTCGAATCCCCCCTCGTGCATGGATATCTCTTCCATCCTTAGTTGTAGCTAGTTCATAAGTAGTTTGTTACTTGAGGGACTGATGACCCCGTAGTTAAGTTCCAGAAGCCAGACAAACATTTGACATTTTTTGGACCGCCCGCGCTAGCCGAGGGGACTGAGGCGCTCCAGTCACGGTCTGCACGGCTACTACGGATATTTGTGCCGGCCTTAGTTGTAGCTAGTTTATAAGTAGTTTGTAACTTGAGGGTCTGATGACCCCATAGTTAAGTCCCATAAGCCATACAAACACTTGAACATTTTTTGGGCCGGCCGCGGTAGCCGAGGGGACTGAGGCGCTCCAGTCACGTTCTGCATGGCTAATCCGGATATTTGTGCCAACCTTAGTTGTAGCTAGTTCATAAGTAGTTTGTAACTTGAGGGACTGATGACCCCATAGTTAAGTCCTATAAGCCATACAAACATTTGAACATTTTTCGGGCCGGCCGCGGTTGCCGAGGGGACTGAGGCTCTCCAGTCACGGTCTGCACGGCTACTACGGATGTTTGTGCCGTTCTTAGTTGTAGCTAGTTCATAAGTAGTTTGTAACTTGAGGGACTGTTTACCCCATAGTTAAGTCCCATAAGCCATACAAACATTTGAACATTTTTTGGGCTGGCCGCGGTAGCCGAGGGGACTGAGGCGATCCAGACACGGTCTGCACATCTACTTAGTATATTTGTGCCGGCCTCAGTTGTAGCTAGTGGGGACTGAGGCGCTCCAGTCACGGTCTGCACGGCTACTACGGATGTTTGTAACGGCCTTAGTTGTAGCTAGTTCATAAATAGTTTGTCACTTGAGGGACTGATGACCCTGTAGTTAAGTCCCATAAGCCATACCAACATTTGAACATTTTTTGGGCCGGCCGCGGTAGCCAAGGGGATTGAGGTGCTCCAGTCACGGTCTGCATGGCTACTACTGTAGTTTGTAACTTGAGGGACTGATGACCCCATAGTTAAGTCCCTTAAGCCATACAAATATTTTAACATTTTTTGGGCCGGCCGCGGTTGCCGAGAGGACTGAGACGCTCCAGTCACGGTCTGCACGGCTACTACGGATATTTGTGCCGGCCTTAGTTGTAGCTAGTTCATAAGTAGTTTGTAACTTGAGGGACTGATGACCCCGTAGTTAAGTCCCATAAGCCATACAAACATTTGAACACTTTTGGGCTGGCCGTGGTAACCGAGGGGACTGAGGCGCTCTAGTCACGGTCTGCACGGCTACTACGGATATTTGTGCCGGCCTTAGTTGTAGCTAGTTCATAAGTCGTTTGTAACTTGAGGGACTGATGACCCCGTAGTTAAGTCCCATAAGCCATAGAAACATTTGAACATTTTTTGGTCGGCCGCGGTAGCCGAGAGGACTGAGACGCTCCAGTCACGGTCTGCACGGTTACTACGGATATTTGTGCCGGCCTTAGATGTACCTAGTTCATAAGTAGTTTGTAACTTGAGGGACTGATGACCCCGTAGTTAAGTCCCATAAGACATACAAACATTTGAACATTTTTTGGGCGTCCGCGGTAGCCGAGGGGTCTGACGCGCTCCAGTCACGGTCTGCACGGGTACTACGGATATTTGTGCCGGCCTTAGTTGTAGTTAGTTCATAAGTAGTTTGTAACTTGAGGGACTGATGAACCCGTAGTTACGTCCCATTAGCTATACAAACATTTGAACATTTTTTGGGTCGGCCATGGTGGCCGAGGGGACTGAAGCGCTTCAGTCACGGTCTGCACGGCCACTGTGGTCGGGTGTTCGAATCCCCCTCGTGCATGGATTTCTCTGCCATCCTTAGTTGTAGCTAGTTCATAAGTAGTTTGTAACTTGAGGGACTGATGACCCCGTAGTTAAGTCCCATAAGCCATACCAACATTTGAACATTTTTTGGGCCGGCCGCGGTAGCCAAGGGGATTGAGGTTCTCCAGTCACGGTCTGCATGGCCACTACTGTAGTTTGTAACTTGAGGGACTGATGACCCCGTAGTTAAGTCCCATAAGCCATACAAACATTTGAACATTTTTTGGGCCAGCCGCAGTAGCCTAGGGTACTGAGGCGCTCCAGTCACGGTCTGCACAGCTACTACGGATATTTGTGCCGTCCTTAGTTGTAGCTAGTTCATAAGTAGTTTGTAACTTGAGGGACTGTTTACCCCATAGTTAAGTCCCATAAACCATTCAAACATTTGAACATTTTTTGGGCTGGCCGCGGTAGCCGAGGGGACTGAGGCGCCCCAGTCACGGTCTGCACGTCTACTTCGGATATTTGTGCCGGCCTTAGTTGTAGCTAGTGGGGACTGAGGCGCTCCAGTCACGGTCTGCACGGCTACTACGGATGTTTGTGCCGGCCTTAGTTGTAGCTAGTTCATAAGTAGTTTGTAACTTGAGGGATAGATGACCCCGTAGTTACGTCCCATTAGCTATACAAACATTTGAACATTTTTTGGGTCAGCCGTGGTGGCCGAGGGGACTGAGGCGCTCCAATCACGGTCTGCACGGGCACTACGGTCGGGGGTTCGAATCCCCCCTCGTGCATGGATATCTCTTCCATCCTTAGTTGTAGCTAGTTCATAAGTAGTTTGTTACTTGAGGGACTGATGACCCCGTAGTTAAGTTCCATAAGCCAGACAAACATTTGAACATTTTTTGGACCGCCCGCGCTAGCCGAGGGGACTGAGTCGCTCCAGTCACGGTCTGTACGGCTACTGCGGATATTTGTGCCGTCCTTAGTTGTAGCTAGTTCATAAGTAGTTTGTAAGTTGAGGGACTGATGACCCCGTAGTTAAGTCCTATAAGCTATACAAACATTTGAACATTTTTTTTGTCGGCCGTGGTGGCCGAGGGGACTAAGGCGCTCCAGTCACGGTCTGCACGGCTACTAAGGATATTTGTGCCGTCCTTAGTTGTAGCTAGTTCATAAGTAGTTTGTAACTTGAGGGACTGATGACCCCGTAGTTAAGTCCCATAAGCCATACAAACACTTGAACATTTTTTGGGCTGGCCGCGGTAGCCGAGGGGACTGAGGCACTCCAGTCACGTTCTGCATGGCTAATACGGATATTTGTTCCATCCTTAGTTGTAGCTAGTTCATAAGTAGTTTGTAACTTGAGGGACTGTTTACCCCATAGTTAAGTCCCATAAACCATTCAAACATTTGAACATTTTTTGGGCTGGCCGCGGTAGCCGAGGGGACTGAGGCGCTCCAGTCACGGTCTGCACGGCCACTGTGGTCGGGGGTTCGAATCCCCCCTCGTGCATGGATTTCTCTGCCATCCTTAGTTGTAGCTAGTTCATAAGTAGTTTGTAACTTGAGGGACTGATGACCCAGTAGTTAAGTTCCATAAGCCATACAAACATTTGAACATTATTTGTGCCGGCCGCGGTAGCCGAGGGGACTGAGGCGCTCCAGTCACGGTCTGCACGGCTACTAAGGATATTTGTGCCGTCCTTAGTTGTAGCTAGTTCATAAGTAGTTTGTTAGTTGAGGGACTGATGACCTCGTAGTTAAGTCCCATAAGCCATACAAACATTTGAACATTTTTTGGGCTGGCCGCGGTAGCCGAGGGGACTGAGGCGCTCCAGTCATGGGCTGCACGTCTATTTCGGATATTTGTGCCGGCCTTAGTTGTAGCTAGTTCATAAGTAGTTTGTAACTTGAGGGTCTGATGACCCCGTAGTTAAGTCCCATAAGCCATACAAACATTTGAACATTTTTTGGGTCGGCCGCAGTAGCCGAGGGGACTGAGGCGCTCCAGTCACGGTCTGCACGGCTACTACGGATATTTGTGCCGTCCTTAGTTGTAGCTAGTTCATAAGTAGTTTGTAACTTGAGGGACTGTTAACCCATAGTTAAGTCCCATAAACCATTCAAACATTTGAACTTTTTTTGGGCTGGCCGCGGTAGCCGAGGGGACTGAGGCGCTCCAGTCACGGTCTGCACGTCTACTTAGTATATTTGTGCCGGCCTCAGTTGTAGCTAGTGGGGACTGAGGCGCTCCAGTCACGGTCTGCACGGCTACTACGGATGTTTGTAACGGCCTTAGTTGTAGCTAGTTCATAAATAGTTTGTCACTTGAGGGACTGATGACCCTGTAGTTAAGTCCCATAAGCCATACCAACATTTGAACATTTTTTGGGCCGGCCGCGGTAGCCAAGGGGATTGAGGTGCTCCAGTCACGGTCTGCATGGCTACTACTGTAGTTTGTAACTTGAGGGACTGATGACCCCATAGTTAAGTCCCTTAAGCCATACAAATATTTTAACATTTTTTGGGCCGGCCGCGGTTGCCGAGAGGACTGAGACGCTCCAGTCACGGTCTGCACGGCTACTACGGATATTTGTGCCGGCCTTAGTTGTAGCTAGTTCATAAGTAGTTTGTAACTTGAGGGACTGATGACCCCGTAGTTAAGTCCCATAAGCCATACAAACATTTGAACACTTTTGGGCTGGCCGTGGTAACCGAGGGGACTGAGGCGCTCTAGTCACGGTCTGCACGGCTACTACGGATATTTGTGCCGGCCTTAGTTGTAGCTAGTTCATAAGTCGTTTGTAACTTGAGGGACTGATGACCCCGTAGTTAAGTCCCATAAGCCATAGAAACATTTGAACATTTTTTGGTCGGCCGCGGTAGCCGAGAGGACTGAGACGCTCCAGTCACGGTCTGCACAGTTACTACGGATATTTGTGCCGGCCTTAGATGTACCTAGTTCATAAGTAGTTTGTAACTTGAGGGACTGATGACCCCGTAGTTAAGTCCCATAAGACATACAAACATTTGAACATTTTTTGGGCGTCCGCAGTAGCCGAGGGGTCTGACGCGCTCCAGTCACGGTCTGCACGGGTACTACGGATATTTGTGCCGGCCTTAGTTGTAGTTAGTTCATAAGTAGTTTGTAACTTGAGGGACTGATGAACCCGTAGTTACGTCCCATTAGCTATACAAACATTTGAACATTTTTTGGGTCGGCCATGGTGGCCGAGGGGACTGAAGCGCTTCAGTCACAGTCTGCACGGCCACTGTGGTCGGGTGTTCGAATCCCCCTCGTGCATGGATTTCTCTGCCATCCTTAGTTGTAGCTAGTTCATAAGTAGTTTGTAACTTGAGGGACTGATGACCCCGTAGTTAAGTCCCATAAGCCATACCAACATTTGAACATTTTTTGGGCCGGCCGCGGTAGCCAAGGGGATTGAGGTTCTCCAGTCACGGTCTGCATGGCCACTACTGTAGTTTGTAACTTGAGGGACTGATGACCCCGTAGTTAAGTCCCATAAGCCATACAAACATTTGAACATTTTTTGGGCCAGCCGCAGTAGCCTAGGGTACTGAGGCGCTCCAGTCACGGTCTGCACAGCTACTACGGATATTTGTGCCGTCCTTAGTTGTAGCTAGTTCATAAGTAGTTTGTAACTTGAGGGACTGTTTACCCCATAGTTAAGTCCCATAAACCATTCAAACATTTGAACATTTTTTGGGCTGGCCGCGGTAGCCGAGGGGACTGAGGCGCCCCAGTCACGGTCTGCACGTCTACTTCGGATATTTGTGCCGGCCTTAGTTGTAGCTAGTGGGGACTGAGGCGCTCCAGTCACGGTCTGCACGGCTACTACGGATGTTTGTGCCGGCCTTAGTTGTAGCTAGTTCGTAAGTAGTTTGTAACTTGAGGGACTGATGACCCCGTAGTAAGTCCCATAAGCCATACAAACATTTGAACATTTAAGGGCCGGCCGCGGTAGCCGAGGGGACTGAGGCGCTCTAGTCACGGTCTGCACGGCTACTTCGGATATTTGTGCCAGCCTTAGTTGTAGCTAGTTCATAAGTAGTTTGTAACTTGAGGGATAGATGACCCCTTAGTTACGTCCCATTAGCTATACAAACATTTGAACATTTTTTGGGTCAGCCGTGGTGGCCGAGGGGACTGAGGCGCTCCAATCACGGTCTGCACGGGCATTACGGTCGGGGGTTCGAATCCCCCCTCGTGCATGGATATCTCTTCCATCCTTAGTTGTAGCTAGTTCATAAGTAGTTTGTTACTTGAGGGACTGATGACCCCGTAGTTAAGTTCCATAAGCCAGACAAACATTTGAACATTTTTTGGACCGCCCGCGCTAGCCGAGGGGACTGAGTCGCTCCAGTCACGGTCTGTACGGCTACTGCGGATATTTGTGCCGTCCTTAGTTGTAGCTAGTTCATAAGTAGTTTGTAACTTGGGGGACTGATGACCCCGTAGTTAAGTCCCATAAGCCATACAAACATTTGAACACTTTTTGGGCCGGCCGCGGTAACCGAGGGGACTGAGGCGCTCCAGTCACGGTCTGCACGGCTACTGCGGATATTTGTGCCGTCCTTAGTTGTAGCTAGTTCATAAGTAGTTTGTAAGTTGAGGGACTGATGACCCCGTAGTTAAGTCCTATAAGCTATACAAACATTTGAACATTTTTTTTGTCGGCCGTGGTGGCCGAGGGGACTAAGGCGCTCCAGTCACGGTCTGCACGGCTACTAAGGATATTTGTGCCGTCCTTAGTTGTAGCTAGTTCATAAGTAGTTTGTAACTTGGGGGACTGATGACCCCGTAGTTAAGTCCCATAAGCCATACAAACACTTGAACATTTTTTGGGCTGGCCGCGGTAGCCGAGGGGACTGAGGCACTCCAGTCACGTTCTGCATGGCTAATACGGATATTTGTTCCATCCTTAGTTGTAGCTAGTTCATAAGTAGTTTGTAACTTGAGGGACTGTTTACCCCATAGTTAAGTCCCATAAACCATTCAAACATTTGAACATTTTTTGGGCTGGCCGCGGTAGCCGAGGGGACTGAGGCGCTCCAGTCACGGTCTGCACGGCCACTGTGGTCGGGGGTTCGAATCCCCCCTCGTGCATGGATTTCTCTGCCATCCTTAGTTGTAGCTAGTTCATAAGTAGTTTGTAACTTGAGGGACTGATGACCCAGTAGTTAAGTTCCATAAGCCATACAAACATTTGAACATTATTTGTGCCGGCCGCGGTAGCCGAGGGGACTGAGGCGCTCCAGTCACGGTCTGCACGGCTACTAAGTATATTTGTGCCGTCCTTAGTTGTAGCTAGTTCATAAGTAGTTTGTTAGTTGAGGGACTGATGACCTCGTAGTTAAGTCCCATAAGCCATACAAACATTTGAACATTTTTTGGGCTGGCCGCGGTAGCCGAGGGGACTGAGGCGCTCCAGTCATGGGCTGCACGTCTATTTCGGATATTTGTGCCGGCCTTAGTTGTAGCTAGTTCATAAGTAGTTTGTAACTTGAGGGTCTGATGACCCCGTAGTTAAGTCCCATAAGCCATACAAACATTTGAACATTTTTTGGGTCGGCCGCAGTAGCCGAGGGGACTGAGGCGCTCCAGTCACGGTCTGCACGGCTACTACGGATATTTGTGCCGTCCTTAGTTGTAGCTAGTTCATAAGTAGTTTGTAACTTGAGGGACTGTTAACCCATAGTTAAGTCCCATAAACCATTCAAACATTTGAACTTTTTTTGGGCTGGCCGCGGTAGCCGAGGGGACTGAGGCGCTCCAGTCACGGTCTGCACGTCTACTTCGGATATTTGTGCCGGCCTTAGTTGTAGCTAGTGGGGAGTGAGGCGCTGCAGTCACGGTCTGCACGGCTACTACAGATGTTTGTGCCGGCCTTAGTTATAGCTAGTTCATAAGTAGTTTTTAACTTGAGGGACTTATGACCCCGTAGTTAAGTCCCATAAGCCATACAAACATTTGAACATTTTTTGGGTCGGCCGCAGTGGCCGAGGGGACTGAGGCGCTCCAGTCACGGTCTGCACGGCTACTACGGATATTTGTGCCGTCCTTAGTTGTAGCTAGTTCATAAGTAGTTTGTAACTTGAGGGACTGTTAACCCATAGTTAAGTCCCATAAACCATTCAAACATTTGAACTTTTTTTGGGCTGGGCGCGGTAGCCGAGGGGACTGAGGCGCTCCAGTCACGGTCTGCACGTCTACTTCGGATATTTGTGCCGGCCTTAGTTGTAGCTAGTGGAGAGTGAGGCGCTGCAGTCACGGTCTGCACGGCTACTACGGATGTTTGTGCCGGCCTTAGTTATAGCTAGTTCATAAGTAGTTTTTAACTTGAGGGACTGATGACCCCGTAGTTAAGTCCCATAAGCCATACAAACATTTGAACATTTTTTGGGCCGGCCGCAGTAGCCGAGGGCACTGAGGCACTCCAGTCACGGTCTGCATGGCTACTTCGGATATTTGTGCCGGCCTTAGTTGTAGCTAGTTCATAAGTAGTTTGTAATTTGAGGGACTGATGACCCCGTAGTTAAGTCCCATAAGCCATACAAACATTTGAACATTTATTGGGCCAGCCGCGGTAGCCGAGGGGACTGAGGCCCTCTAGTCACGGTCTGCACGGCTACTTACGATATTTGTGCCGTCCTTAGTTGTAGCTAGTTCATAAGTAGTTTGTAACTTGAGGGACTGATGACCCCGTAGTTAAGTTCCATAAGCCATACAAACATTTGAACATTTTTTGGGACGGCCGCGGTAGCCGAGGGGACTGAGGCGCTCCAGTCACGGTCTGCACGGCTACTACGGATATTTGTGCCGGCCTTAGTTGTAGCTAGTTCATAAGTAGTTTGTAACTTGAGGGACTGGTGACCCCGTAGTTATGTCCCATAAGCCATACAAACGTTTGAACATTTTTTGGGCGGTCGAGATAGCCGAGCGGACTGAGGCGCTCCAGTCACGGTCTGCACGGCTACTACGGATATTTGTGCCGTCCTTAGTTGTAGCTAGTTCATAAGTAGTTTGTAACTTGAGGGACTAATGACCCCTTAGTTCAGCCCCTTAAGCCATACAAATATTTGAACATTTTTTGGGCCGGTTGCGGTGGCCGAGGGGACTGAGGCGCTCCAGTCACGGTCTGCACGGCCACAACGGTCGGGGGTTCGAATCCCCCCTCAGCCATGGATATTTGTGCCATCCTTAGTTGTAGCTTGTTCATAAGTAGTTTGTACCTTGAGGGACTGATGACCCCGTAGTTATTCCCATAAGCTATACAAACATTTGAACATTTTTTGGACCGACCGTGGTGGCCGAGGGGACTGAGGCGCTCCAGTCACGGTCTGCATGGCCACTACGTTCGGGGGTTCGAATCCCCCCTCGGGCATGGATATTTGGGCCGTCCTAGTTCGTAAGTAGTTCATAAGTATCCAGAATGTATCACTCTGGAAACATCCCTTAGGCTGTGGCTAAGCCATGTCTCCACCATATCTTTTCTGCCAGGAGTGCTAGTCTTGCGTGTTTGCAGGAGAGCTTCTGTGAAGTTTGGAAAGTAGGAGACGAGGTACTGGCGGAAGTGGAGTTGTGAGGCGGCATCGTGAGTCGTGTCGGGATAGCACAGTCTGTAGTGCGCTTGCCCGCGAAAGGCAAAGTTCCCAGGTTCGAATCCCGGTTCCGGCACGCAATTTTAATCTGCCAGGAAGTTTCAGTTCATAAGTAGATTGTAAGTTTAGGAACTGATGACCCCATAGTTACGTTCCATAAACAATACAAACATCTATTATTTTTGGTACGCCTCAGACCGCTAGGCCACCGCGACCGGCAGCATGTGCTACATAGCCACTGTGTGATGGTGCCATGAGGTAGTGTGGTGATATACAAGGGGAGAATTTTTTTTTTAATTTATTTTATAATTTTACGTGAGTATTTTTAAATATTTGGTATTTTCTCAATCTGTATTTTATAATTCCATGGAAATTATCTTTTTTGATGTGTCAGAGGAGTAGTTTTATGTTATATTAATGGCTGTAAGAAAACGATAAACTTTGAATGATTATCACCTCGTGGTACATCTTAAAGGTTCATGCGTCATTGCCATGCATGCACAGATTTCGGTGATCGTCAACAAAGAACATTCCATTTCTGATCGCGGCAGCGCTACGATCAAGTTCCGAGCCAAGGTCCATATAGTACAGGTCTGGTCACGTTACCATGGTCCTTTGCGATGGCGGCCATTTTGGTTCTAAAACGCGGCTCTAGAAGGCTGTATTCGAATAACGTTTATCAGTAGAAACTGTTAGTTGGAGTGAATGTAAACTACGACGGAGTATCCAGGTTACAAGGAATGTTGCTATATCCATTCACGTGATTGTTGTGGTCTTCAGTGCGTAGACTAGTTTGATGCAGCTCTCCACGCCTACACTGTCCTGTGCAAGTTTCTTCATCTGAGAATACGTTCGGGAACCTACATCCTTTTGAATCTGCTTACTGTATTCGTCCCTCGGTCTCCCTCTTCGATTTTTACAACACGCGTTTCCTTCTAATGCTAAGTTGACAATTCCTTGATGTCTCAGAATGTGTCCAACCAATCTATCCCTTCTCTTAGTCAGTCCTTTTCTCCTCGATTCGGTTAAGCACCTCCTCATTAGTTACGTGATCTACCCTTCTAATCTTCATCATTCGTCTGTAGCACCACATTTCGAAACCATCTATCATCTTTTTATCTGAACTCCTTATCGTCCACGTTTCACTCCCATACAATGCTACACTCCAGACAAATGCTTTCAGAAAGGACTTCCTAACATTTAAGTTAATATTGGATATTAACAAGTTTCGCTTCTGTAGAAACGCTTTACTTCCCAAAGCCATTCTGCATTTTATATCTTCTTTACTTCGGCCACAAGGAGTTATCTTGCCTTGCTACCCAAATAAAAAAATTCATCTACTACTTTTATTGTTTCATTACCTAGTCTAATTCCTTCAGCATCGCCTGGTTTTCTGACATTGCATTCCATTACCTTCGTTTTACTCTTGTTAATGTTCATCGTATATGTTCCCATTCAATTGCTCTTCCAGATCTTTTGCGGTCTCTGATAGAATTACATTGTCATCGGCAAACCGCAATGTTTTTATTTCTTCTCCCTGCACTTTAATTCCCTCTCCAAATTTCTCCTTCCATTCCTTCACTGCCTGCTCAATGTACAGATTGAACAACACTGGGGAAAGGCTACAACCCTGTCTTACTCCTTTCCCAACCTCTGCGTCCCTTTCTTGCTATGATATTCATACAGCTGTTTTTCTTGTTTCCAAATATCACTTTTACTTTCCTGTAGGCGGTATCTACCTTCCCCTGCCTAGCCAGTCTGCACTTCCTGTCAGTCTCATTTTTCAGACGTTTGTACTCCCTTTTTCCTGTTTCACTTGCTGACGCTACTTGAATTAAATGTAACTGAATGCCTTTGAGCTTGTTCTTCCTTAATGCCTTTTGCACAACGTTATGTTAATCTGACTGCGTATTTTTTAAAACTGTATTCTATACGACTGTAAAGGTATTTCAAAAACCTATCTGACTGCGTAATGTTTATTAGAATGAAACACAAACTGCTAATTGTTTCTGTATGAAAAAGTCGTAACAAAGTTAACTGTCTGAAAATTACTGATACCAAAAATCACTGTGTTAATAATTCTGCCCAATGGCATATTACGCAGTCAGATAGGTTTTTCAATACCTTTACATTCATATAGAATACAGAAAATACGCAGTCAGATTAACAAAACGTTGTGCGAAAGGCATTCAGATAGAACAAGTTCAAACACATTCAGTTACATTTAATTCAACTAGCGTCAGCAAGTGAAACAGGGAAAAGGGATTACAAACGTCTGAAAAATGATAATGCAGGCAGTGCAGACTGCCTAAGCAGGAGTGGCTACAGGACAAATGCAGAACAGTAGAAGAATGTATAACTAGGGGAAAGATAGATACCGCCTGCAGGAAAATAAGAGAGATATTTGGAGACAAGAAAAACAGCTGTACGAAAATCAAGAACACAGACGGAAAACCAGTACTAAGCAAATAGGGGAAAGCTGAATTGTGGAAGGAATATATAGAGGGCCTATTCAGAGGAAATAAATTTGAAGGCAGTATTCTAGAAATGGAGGACGAAGTGGAGGGAGATACAAGACACGATACTGCGAGAAGAATTTGACAGAGCGCTGAAGGACTTGAGTCGAAACAAGGCCCATACAGTAGATGATATTCCGTCTGAACTTCTGACGTCGTTAGGAGAGCCAGTCGTGAAATAATTATATCACTTGGTATGCAAGATGTATGAGACAGGAGAAACACCCCCCCGACTTCAAGAAGAATATTGTAATTCCAATTCCAAAGAAATCGAGTGCAGACAAGTGTGTAAATTACAGAACTATCAGCTTGGTAAGTCATGGGTGCAAAATACTAACACGAATTATTTACAGACGAATGGAAAAACTTGTGGAATCTGACCTCGGGGAAGATCAGTTTGGATTTTGATCACTAAAAATCACTGTGTTAATAATTCTGGCCCTACAGACTTTTTTCTGACTGAACTAACAATCTTCAACGGAAAGTAATGAACACAACATTTGTCAACGCAGTCTGACTCAGTGCAAACATTTGTTAACCTATACTGAACGCTGTATGAATTGGCCTACCCTGAAATCTGTAAATCATACTGAACTGTAAGCATGACAACAAAAACTGATTCTTTCTCACTTTCACTTTTCGATTACTTTCAATTACTAACCTGGATGGTTATTATTTATTTATTTATTTATTTTATTTTAGCCACACTGCATGAATTTGCGCAACACCAAACTGCTTCTTGCTATACTAACTACTGGAGAGCTAACTACAGAAAACATCTGTCAGTTTTAATAAAAATGTGAGGAAAATAATAATAATACAATAAATACTTTTCGTAACACAGAAAGGGGTCCCTAGCATGAATCGTGAGATCACAAGCTAACATCAAGATTTTTCCCGACCGTTACTGTTACCATCAGTTCAATCTAACAATGAGAAGTTGTGCCATAGAAACATGACAAGTATTTCACGGAAAACTTTACCTAATAAAAACTTCAAAAGATCGTTTCTTCGACGTCATCTATTTCTTTCCTCTCCATATCTTAAACAAACAGCTTGGCTCAGCATTCAAGTCTCAAAATTTCATCTCCTCGGCTATCCCGCCGGAACGACAACTGCACACAACCACGGTCCCCACGCTTCTGCAACCTCATCCGCGCGCCTAGCAAAGTCTACCCTCTCAATAATCACAACCCTACTTCCCGGCAACAATACTATCACCGTCTCCAATATCGATAGTACTGCCATCGAAAAATAAGCCTGCAACCAAAGATAAACGACCCATGCCTGACTAGCTTGACACTGGTCACAAATTCGCAGTACATTTGAATATGAAATTTCCCATAGCAGGTATCTTACAACTGCACTGTTCAACTTCGGAGGAAGAAAATTAGGTGGTATTTATCTATCGGTACCATGGCCAGCGCCTCAGGAATTCTTCCATTACGTTGTTCGTGGAACCCATATAGATAATAGTGAACACCTTCTTGCTAAGGTCCATCCTCCGCATATCACCTCGTGGTACATCTTAAAGGTTCATGCGCCATTGCCATGCATGCACTGATTTCGGTGATCGTCAACCAAGAAAGTTCCATTTCTGACCGCGGCAGCGCTACGATCAAGTTCCGAGTAGAGCCGTGTATTGGGAGAGTACCGCCAACCGTGAAGATGCCGCCATTGTAGACCTATCTCGCAATGGCAGCGCTATGGGCGGATCTGCTAAATTAGAAGTTATGGTCAAGGGAACCGGTCTGTACATCGAAGTGGTATGACAGCACGTTAAGTAAACAATGAACTAAAGTTTTTAATCGTTTTCTCACCTCTACTGCGAATATTAAGGAAAAATTGGTAATCTGAAATCGAGATCTGAGATCAAGACCTTTTGTTTTTGAGCAAACTAGTTGTAAAATTGTTTCGTGCAAGGTTGTGTCAAAAGTAATATATGTAGTAATGATAAGAAACTAAGTCGCTAGAGTTAACATATCTCATTTAAGGTACTGGTTCTTATTAAAATACAAATATTTAGTTTAGTTATTTAGGCTGCTAAGGAAAAGAATAAAAATTGCAAAATTACAAATTAATTTGTCTAAAAATTTGAAAGGTATTTTATCTACATTGTAACTGCGTCTTAAAATACCTTCACGGCATTCATCATGCCAATGCTTTTACCACCGTACTCTGCTTGGCGATTATATTTTCTCAGAAGAATATGTACTCTAGCGGTTAAAAAATACGCGCACAACTTTTTCCACAACTCTGTGACACGAAGGAATACCTTGGAACACGTTCATTGATTGATTTATGTCCAAGCAGCATTGTTCACTATCTTGAAATGTATAAAAAAGTTTTGTCTAAATACATTGCGATAAATTTACGTAGAATGAGTAAGATACGAAACTTATTTATATACATACATGTAAACGGTTCTGCCTGTCCAAACTTTCGTCATATTCAGTATAACTGCGAAATTCGTCAAATACGGAAGATTATGTTAAACTTTCACGTATTTGTATCTTTTAAAAATATCTTTTCTCTTACATAGTCCGGCCAACATTACTCGCAAGAAACAGATGAACCTGGAAGTTTACTCGATACTTCAATACAAATTTGTTTATTTCACACAATTTTGCATTCTCGTATGGAAATGCAGCTTTGCTTCCAATGCGATGTACCCGCAATTCGCGTCTTTTAGCATTCCTTTCGCCCTGTGGAATGCGGAAACCTCGGACTGTCTTAGTATAACAATTCACTGCACAACACTGCGGCATTCTTCACCATATATAAAAGTGGAATATGCTATGTTAAGCTCTTTATTTAATACACAATGAGTCTATAGTTTTCCAACACCTCTAAATGCTGAAATAACAGCTAGTTACGTGAAATATGCCATTTACGCTGATGGACTGCTTAGGCCTAAAATGGCGGACGTGCCCCACCCGCGCTCAACTGACCAATAGCAGCCGGCGGTTGTCGGCAAGACACACATCAAAGGTTGGCGCTACTCTCCCAATACAGGGCTCTAGTTCCGAGCCAAGGTCCACAAGGTCCATATAGGTGACGTCTGGTCACGTTACCATGGTCCTTTGCGATGGCGGCCATTTTGGTTCTAAAACGCGGATCTAGAAGACTGTATTCGGATAAGGTTTGTCACTACAAAGTGTTAGTTGCAGTGAATGTAAAATACAACGGAGTATCCAGGTTACAAAGAATGTTGCTATATTCATTCTCATTGTATTGAATATGTGATATGACTAACGATACAACTATTATTGTGAGGGTAATGTAGCCTTTTCATTAAAAAAAATTCTGCTTTCCCTGAGTCGCAGCTGTGTGACTTAAGGCTGCACGTGTTTTCTTCCGATAATATATTTTCTTTTCTTGTCAAGTTTCCATTTGGTCAACAAAAGTTTCTTGTGTTGAACTATCTGAGAACAGAATCTTATGTGGAATGTCGGTTTCTAGTCATACGAAATTTTCCTGGTGTGTGTATTTCCAGTCATTCGACATTACGTAAATGGAAAAAAATTTCTAGATACTGGAACTGTGTTAGACAAAAGTTATGCACATCATAGTGTTTTATCTGAAATGAAGTTCGAAACGGTGGGAGAGATATTCGCAGTAGTCCAAGAAAATTATTGCTTCAAGTGAAAAATTACGAAACAAATTTGTTTATATAAAATGAATGTATTCGTTTCAGTTATAATTACTTTGATTACGGTAATTAATATAGTTTTTTATTATTATACAGAAAACAATTATTTACCAAAATTATCTGCGATAGATAGATTACATTTATTTTGGGTGATCATCGTTAAAAACATAATCTTTACACTGTTCACATGTTATGAAAGCATTTTTAGACAAGAGACTTTCTCCGAAAAGGCCGGCCGCGGTGGCCGAGGTGACTGAGGCGCTCCAGTCACGGTCAGCACGGCCACTACGGTCGGGGGTTCGAATCCCCCCTCGGGCATGGATATTAGGGCCGTCCTAGTTCGTAAGTAGTTTGTAAGTTTAGGGACTGATGACCCCGTAGTTAAGTCCCATAAGCTTTACAAACATTTGAACATTTTCTCCGAAAAGTGCTTCAGTGCAAAGAACATTTCAATGAGCATTCATACCTGGTGAATCTTCTCGTATACTGTAATCGGAAATCTTTCATGTTTTCGCTTTTCCTATGGCCCACTCAAGCCACGTATTTTAGGAATTTAAATGGTTCATCTAGCCGGTTCTTCTCACACAGTTTGAAACAAATCGGTGAGAATAATCTTGTGACCTCTCCTGGAAAGACTGAGTAATTTAGCTGTTTCGAATTATCAAGTATTTTATTACTAAACGTAAGAATATAATTTCTGTGTCAAGCGGTTCGCAAACTGGCTGCAGAATAATAATAACTTACGAAAGCGACTGTTTTCTCTCGAAGCGATACTACGCAGCGTCGTCTGCTCTAGAACCAAAATGGCGGCTCCGTAAGGAACAATGGTGTCCAGACCTGTGCTCTATACATCATGTTCCTAGCATGCGCGGCAGTTGCTCTGACTCAAGGAGAAGACATGTACGCCATTTTCAGATCGCTGCTGCCGACGTGTGCTTTGTAGTGCTTCTTTATAATGTCAATCGTAATTGAAAATGTCGCTGCGTGTGAAATCAGATTTCTGATCGTATTCTAAATGCAGATAAACCAAAGGAAATTCTTCGGCAAATGTGCTAGGTTAACGGATAAAATGCTATGAGTGATTCAGTGGTTAGAAGATGGGTCAGACTGTTAAATCAAGGACGTGATCAAGTGCACGGTGAAGAACGAAATGAACGCCCGTATGTGGTTACTGATGAACTGGTTCACACAATTTAAGAGAAGATTAAGCACAGCCGTAAGATGGAACATATCCTGTATTCAAATATTATGAATTATCTCGAACAGAACGATCTATTGACCCACGGTCAACACGGATTTAGAAAATATCGTTCATGCTAAACACAACTAGCTCTTTATTCACACGAAGTGATGGGTGCTATCGACAAAGGTTCGCAAATCGATTCCGTATTTCCTGATTTCCAGAAAGCTTTTGACACCGTACCTCACAAACGGCTTTTAATCAAATTGCGTGGTTATGGTATATCGCCACAAATATGCGATTGGATATGGGATTTCTTGTCAGAGAGGACACAGTTCGTAGTAATCGATGGTAAGGCATCGACTATAACAACGGTGATATCGGGCGTTCCACAGGGTAGTGTTATTGGTCCTCTGCTATTTCTTATTTACATAAACGATTTAGGGGAAATCTAAGTAGCTCTCTTAGGTTGTTTGCAGATGACGCCGTCATTTACCGTCTAGTAAAATCACCTGAAGATCAAAACCAACTACAGAACGATCTGAATAAGATATCACTATGGTGTAAAAATTGGCAATTGACTTTAAATAATGAGAAATGTGAAGTCGTCCACATGAGTACGAAAAGAAATCCGTTAAACTTTGTTTACAACATAAATCAATCAAATGTGAAGGCCGTAAACTCCACAAAATACCTAGGAATTACTATTACTTCAGACTTAAACTGGAAAGAACACGTAGATAATATCGTGGGAAAGGCGAACCAGAGACTACGTTTTATTGGGAGAACCCTTAAAAGATGCAACAGAACTACTAAAGAAACTGCATACACTGCGCTTGTCCGTCCATTTTTGGAGTATTGCAGCCCAGTGTGGGATCCTTATCAGGTGGGTTTGACGGAGGACATCGAAAGAGTCCAGAGAAGGGCAGCTCGTTTCCTATTGTCACGATACAGGGGAGGCAGCGTTAAGGAAATGATACAGGATCTGGGATGGGAATCATTACAACAACGGCGCTTATCGTTGCGGCGTGGGCTACTTGCGAAACTCCAATCGCCGACATTCTCCTCCGAATGCGAAAATATATTGTTGACTCCCACTTACATAGGTAGAAATGATCATCAGAATAAAATAAGAGAAATCAGAGCTCGAACAGAGAGATTCAGGTGTTCTTTCTTCCCGCGCGCTATTCGAGAATGGAATGGGAGATAAATAGTATATCTGTGGTTCGATGAACCCTCTGCCAGGCACTTAAATGTGATAGGCAGAGTATCCCATGTAGATGTAGATGTAGAAGATTACACTTAGTGCCCTTGCTATGGCTGTTCCACAAATCTCACGATCACTAATTCATGAAATTGTTGCTGAAAAACAGAAGTTTCGAAAACTCTGCTCACGTTAGGTACCCAAAATTCCTGCTGAAGAACACAAGAAACAATGGATAGGGAGTGCACTTTAATTTTTGACACGCCGTAGTCAAGAAGGCTAAGGTTTTCTTCCTTGGATAGTGACGGAAGATTAAAATTTGGAATCGTGCGACATCCCTTAAAAAAAAAAAAAAAAAAAAAAAAAAAAACGGCTATCATTGGAATGGAGGCACACTTTATCCCCAACGAAGGTTAAGCCTAAGCAAATCTTGACACCTCGAAAAATCCTGTGCACCGTATTTTTGGATCAGAAAAGGCATTCTGCTGATTGATTTCTTACCACGCGGCCAAACAATCAATGCACATGGTTACTGCGAGACCATTAGGAATTTACGACACACAATAAAGAACAAGCGCCGAGGATTACTGTCAAAAGGTGTTGTTTTTTCCCACGATAATGCCCGACCTCACAAGGCGAATGTGACCAAACAACAACTGTTACGGGTATTTCACTGGGACGTGTTTGATCATCCTCCGTACAGCCCGGACCTCGCTCCTAGCGACTTTCACCTCTTCTTACACCTAAAAATCTGTCCTTGGTGGTCAACACTTCAACGATGATGACGAGCTGAAAGAACATGTTATACCACATGGTTGAATACACAGGCGGCAACCTTCTATGAAGAAGGCATACAAAAACTTGTGCCACGCTACAACAAATGCCTACAATATTTCTGAAGCTATGTATAAAAGTAGCTTAACAGATATTGATTGTTGTATAATAAATATTTTTCCCTTTTTGTACTCGTTTGTTTTACATAACCAAACAGAACTTCGTGGACATAGCTCGTATGTGGACCACTCCACCGCTGCTGCGTTAACACATATATCGTCTCCAGACGTTAAGACTTATCTCCTTTAAAATACACGGTAAAAAAAAAAAAAAAAAAAAAAAAAAAAAAAAAAAAAAAAAAAAAAAAAAACAATTAGGGTATCGGTTGAGACAGCTAGGTTCTCAATTACTGTCATCAGCAGAATAAATGGTTCGACGCCTTCCTATCGCTTCTACTCAGTGGAGACAACAACATTATGGCAACCGAGATAGTGGTGATAACAGAAAGTTACTGTAGAGGGGGTTGCTGTTGATTTGCGTTTACCAAACGAATTACACAGGTAGTTGGATTCAGATAGTGTAGTGAGCAGGTAGCTCAGTGCAAAACCAATATGACTTAATATTCATAGAATATATGACATCAACTGCGATTGGGCAAAGCTGAAAATGTGTACCCAACCGGGATTCGAACCCGGGTCTTCTGCTTTCTAGGCAGTTGCGCTGACCCCTACACCACTGGGGACACAGTGATCACCGCACCTGCAAGGACTACCCATGCACGCCTCCCGTCAGATACAAATTCCCAGCTTCGCCCTGCCCATAGTACTCAAACTCGTAGTATGAAACTAATTCCCGTAAGAGTAAGGGGGGGGGGTGGGCAAGTTTGAAGCCCTTCGAATCCCGGTTGGGTACACATTTTCAGGTTTGCCCAATCGCAGTTGATGCCATATATTCTATGAATATTAAATAATAACAGCTGCAGGATCAGAAGTGACGTCTGTTCTTTGGGAACAGACGCCACATGTATACAATGTGACTTACCTGAAGGTATGCCATGAAGATCCATTGGAACGTTGCAAGTGGGGCAGACATAAGGCGACGGGACTGCAGATATTGGAGTGTTCCAAAGTGTAATTTTCCGAACCTGGGCGCGATTTCAGACAACGGCAACCGATAAAAGAAAGCAACTTCGTCCACGGCTGACATCAGCAAGAGGTGGCCGTTATCTCGAGTTAACAGCCAGTCGAGACAGGAGGCAGGGTGCAACTTAGCTGTAACACATCCTGCAGGCAACAACAAGACGCGGAGCAGCAACACAAACGTTCCAAAATCGCTTTCGGGAACGTGTCCCATTAAAACCACGACACCGTTTAGTCCGCAGAAACTTTGCGGAGGAGCATCAAAACTGGAGTCGTAAGGAATGGCGCTGGGATATTTTCAGAGATGAGTCAAGATTTTCTGTTTAGCCAACAAACGTCGTTCCTACATCGGGAGAGAATATGGAACTCGGAACAGTCCTACTTATCCAGAATGAAACTTTCACTCTTCAGCGGAGTGCGCGATGGCATGAAACTAACTGGCAGATTAAAATTGTGTGCCGGAACCGGGACCCGAACCTGGGAGCTTTGCCTTTCGCGGGCAAGCGCACTACCGACTGTGCTATCCCGACACGCCTCACGATTCCGCCTTACCACTTTACTTCCGCCAGTACCTCGCCTCCTACTTTCCAAACTTCACAGAAGCTCTCTTGCGAACCATGCAAGACTAGCACTCCTGGAAGAAAGGATATGGTGGAGACACGGCTTAAGCCACAGCCTAAGGGATGTTTCCAAAATGAAACTTTCACTCTGCAGCGGAGTGTGCGCTGATATGAAACTTTCTGGCAGATTAAAATTGTGTGCCGGAACCGGGACTCGAACCTGAGACCTTTGCCTCTCGCGGACAAGCTCACTACCGACTGAGCTATCCCGACACGACTGACGGAAGTAAAGTGGTGAGGCGGCATCGTGAGTCGTGTCGGGATAGCTCAGTCGGTAGTGCGCTTGCCCGCGAAAGGTAAAGGTCGCAGGTTCGAGTCCCGGTTCCGGCACACAATTTTAATCTGTCAGGAAGTTTCAGTGCTACTTATGTCCAGGAAACATCAACCTAACATGGTGGTGGGCGAATGCTGTGTGCAGGAGTCAGTAGTCTTTTGGAGGACGTACGGAACTTTGTCGTTCAGAACGGCGCTTTGACTGTTCAGAGGTATAGAGGCGAGATCCTTCGGTCTTTTGCTGTGTTCTACGCTGGTGCCATAGGGGATGGGTTCCTTCTCGTGGTCGACAATGCTCATCCCCACAGAGCTGCACTGGCGGACAACAGTCTTGAAGCTGAGGGAACTGAACGAATGGAGTGGCCTGATCTAGAACGCACTTGACAGACGCTTTGCAGACAGACCATCTCCCACACCTTCTGCAACCATCAAAATGTTCGCGGATGATGCAGTTAATTAAAACATCAAATAAAATGTTAACCCAGTATGCTCCATTCGAGTAACTTTCTACACTATAATTGTGTGACATATACTCGTAGCCGGCCGCGGTGGCCGAGGGGACTGAGGCGCTTCAGTCACGGTCTGCACGGCCACTACGGTCGGGGGTTCGAATCCCCCCTCGGGCATGGATATTTGTGCCGTCCTACTTCGTAAGTAGTTCATAAGTAGTTTGTAAGTCTAGGGACTGATGACCCCGTAGTTAAGTCCCATAAGATTTACAAACATTTGAATTTTTATACTCGTAATTACTTGACATAAAACTGTATTGCGCAGTGAGATAGTATTATTTGTTTACATAGGTAATGAATAAAAGATGGGTGCGCGCGGATGATGCTGTCGTTTATCGGTTAGTGAGGTCAACAGAGGATAAAAATCAACTGCAAAGCGATTTAAACAAAATTTCTACATGGTGCGATTGACACTAAATAAAGAAAGATGTGAAGTAATACACCTGAACACTAAAAGAAATCCGCTGAACTCCAATTACGCGATAAATCAGTCAAACCTTAAGGTCGTAGATTCTACTAAATACTAGGAGTTACAATTACGAACAACTTTGACTGGAGAGAACACATAGAAAATATTGTGGGGAAGGCGAATCAAAGGTTACGTTTCATTGGCAGAATGCTTCGAAGATGCACCAGCTCCATCAAAGAGACTGCCTACATCACACTTGTGCGTCCTCTCCTGGAGTACTGTTGCCCCTTGTGGGACCCTCACCAGGTGGGACTGACGGAAGACATTGAGAAGGTTCAGAGAAGGGCAGCTCGTTTTGTTTTATCACGCTACGGGGGGAAAGCGTCACGGAAATGTTGCACGAATTGGGGTGGAAATCATTAAAAGAAAGACGTTATTCATTGCGGCGTGATCTGTTTGCGAAGTTTCAATCACCGACTTTTACTTCTGAATGTGAATTTTTTTTTTATACCCATCTACTTAGGGAGACATGAGCATCCCAATAAAATAAGAGAAATCTGATCGAAAACGGAACGATTTAGGTGTTCCTTCTTCCCGCGCGCTGTTACAGAATGGAACGGTAGAGAAAAGTTATGAATGTGGTTAATGAACCCTCTGCCACGCACTTAAATGTGATTTGCAGAGTATGTATGTAGATGTAGAAAATCAGCAGCAGAAAAATACAGTATTACATGGGACACTTAATGTAATATATCGGATGAAATATTTTAGCTGCAGTTTTCGGTTATTGGCATTCAACAAATAAAGAATCGGTTGAGATAATAGACAGCTGGATAAACATTGGAAACATATGATTAACACAATCCATTCACAGCTGAATCGACGTTTTTTTATCGATATTCATTGATTAGAAGACTCTTTCTCTTCCACCACTGAGGGCAGTACATACAACTCGGCCGTATGCGCATGTCACCGCCTAACCTATATGCAAAACCACGTCAACGCATTTGCCATGCGCAACAACCAGTACAAATACCGAAACAGTCGCTGAGCTCTTCAGTAATTATTTACTCACCTGAAGGTGACCGGACATGTCTGGGCCGAAATACCGTGTCAGAATGTCGACGGGATCCGGTTGCTCTGATATTGCAGTAAGTCCACTATATGATAGTCATTTTTTTACACATGTTATTTAAATTCGGTTGTCACTGGGCATAACCGTACAATCTACATACATCGATTTGGCTATGCAAGCATCGATTACAGAAGATCTTTGACATGACATTGTAATAAGTTTCTGTTAGTTAGCAGTCAGGGGTAGCAACATAGATGCAACATATTATACCTTGGACATAAAAAATTTTAATTCTTGACATACGGAAATAAATATGCGTAAATATTACTATGTCATATTTAAATGTTAAATACTTCAAGATGGCAACATATATTTGCGCAAACCGGTATCATTAAAGACATTTAGAACATTGTTTTATCCATTGCAAATCAAATGTTCAAATGTTTGTTAACCTTATTGGACTGAACTGCGGGGTCATCAGTCCCTAAACTTACGAACTACTTATCAACTAACTTATACTAAAGACAACACAAACATCCATGCCGGACGGAGGATTCGAACCTCCGACGCGGGAGATCCGTAACATGGCGCTCCAGACCGCTCGGCTACTCCCACGAAGCTACGTTAGAAAATAAAACAGCCACCAGCTGCAAAGTTGCAGATTTATTCACAACTGGTTTCGAGAAATTATTCTTTTCTTCAGGTATCTGTTAAGAATAATTTACAAATACATAAAATTCGCAGTAAAATCACAGGACTAAAGGGGCAAGAAGTACAGTGTATATAAAGCTTTCTCGAAAACTGACAAAATGTGAAGTATTAATGGGCTATTCTGTTGCATATTGATACATTAAGAAGCTGTAGTTAGTATTAAGTTCATAAAAACGAAAAAATATAATCTAAGTAACTAAAATTTTTATCGGCTATATGAACGTAATTCTCTGTACAGTTCCTTATTCTATCAATATGCAACAGAATAGCGTATTAATATTTCACATTTTTTGACTTTTCGAGAAAGCTCTATATACAGTATACTTGTTGCCACTTTTATTCTGTGATTCTACTGAGAATTTTATGTAATATTTGTATCTGTATATTATTCTTAACTGTTTCCTGTACAGATACCTGAAGAAGGGCAATAATAGCTCGAAACCGGTTGTGAATCAGTCTGAAACCCTGCAACTGGTGAATTTTTTTTCCTAACACATATAGAACAAGTGATCTTGGCTTCTTTGCGGGTGCAGATTCCCATCACAAGATGGCGCTTCTGGCTTGTATGATGTCACGTACATACTTCTTCCTGATCTCTGGCAAGTCTGCATCTAAATTTCTCGATGATTTTTTTCGAATTGCTATTCATTACTTCTCACGAAAATAATTCTTCAGCCTCGTTCCATCGACAAACTGTTCCTATTAGCCCACTGTAGATTAATAAAACTGGAACTCCGTCGTTTGACAGATCAAAATTAAATTGCAAATAACGTGAGAAAAATTGAATAAACTGATTTGCAGAGGAGGAAATTCTCTACAACTTTGCTCTCTTATGCGTTTCAGAGATATTTGCAAAAATAACGGCTATTTGACGATGTCTGTCTGTCTGTAACGTGTTCCCATTTTTTAGGTCGAACCGTTGAACCGATCGGCGCCAAATTTTAGAGACATAATTGTTGGCTACCAGAGACCAGAACCTCGCTTTTTTTTAAATATTTCGGACAAGAAATACGTTAGTAACACCAAAAAAGTAGTTTGTAATGTAATTTTAATTGCAAATAAACCGTTCATCCGACGCGAAAATTGAATAAACGAATTTGTAGAAGAGAAAATTCTCTACAACTTTGTTCCCTTATGTTTTTTTTCATATTTCGTATCGTTTGAGAGATATTTGCAAAAATAACGGAGATTTGACACCCTCCATTGAATTAACGAAAACCAGCCGTTCGCAGGTGTCATGTCAGATTCGTTGCACAGAACTCTCACTGGCATACGCCATCTTGCGTTGCGTATTTGATGATTTTCTTATTGTAACTTACACGTTGTCATTTCAAAGCAATGGCGCACTGAATAATTAAGAAAAACACATCGTTCTTCGTACGATAAATGATAATCTAGTGAAAACAAATGCATCAGTTAACGACGGCCATAAATAGTATAAAAATAAAGAATTCAACTTCTCTTATCTGTATCGTAGTAGGCAATGTGTTGGAGTGTGACACTGAAGGTCAGTAGTTCGAAACCCACCACTACCTAATTTTTTTCCCTAAAAGGGTTTCAGACACTCTTATTAATTAATTTTTATTATTTAGATTACTATTATGGTCCAAAATGTTTGCAAAAACTTATAAAACTACAAATCTAAAGTGGGCCGTAAAACACGTCAGTGCGATTTTTTCCCTTATATATATTTCATTGCTTGTGATAATGAAAATGTCTAATTGCTTATTCTGCATGAGTTTTTAGTTTAGTAACACTTCTCATTCTATTTTGAACAGTCGTTTATAATGGTAATCTTTGTCAAGAATGTGTACGTAATTTATTGTAAAAATTCGATAGTAGGTAGCTTGCTATTCGATGCATTTTAGACTATACATTACAGAGAGTCAAATAGAACTAAAATTACAGAAAAGTTTTTGAAACGTTTGTCGCAGTGAACCTTTCTCGTTTAGCGAGTAATTCCTTGTTGATATCTATTTCATTATCACTCTCTACCCGTTCGACCCTTTCTTCCCTCTCTACATCAATTTCCGTGGCTTCCTCTGTCTCCTCTTTCCACTGTATCTAACCTAGAGCCATGTTTAGTGTTCAAAATCTTAATGTTCAAAATCTTATATCTCCGAAAGTTATTGACCGAATGTTTTGAAACTTTAACACAACGTTACAATGGAATATGCGCATGTTTTATTTACATACGTTTTCAGTACATGTCAAATATGAATCTATATACATTGTATAATGGGCAAACGTAGATACGTAAAATCGCAAGAGTAATATATTCAGGAAAATTGTACAGGGAAACCTTCCTATATTACAGTGAAACGTTGTGTCAAAATTTGAAAGCAATCGGTCAATTTCTGAGATTAACGGCTACACAAAAACAACGGAACATTTTTCTGTATACAGGGTGACACAACGTTTGGACAACTATCCACTCTTGAGAAAATATGAGCCGCTGGGCCTGTGTATGGATGATAATAAAAATTATGTGATCTGACCTGCGAAAACTAATAATCCTGATCCCATATTAAATGTAGAAAATACGAACATATTAGGATGAATGTCTACATCTGATAACCCCTTGAGCAGTGGTAAGTGATCTGACACCTGTGCCCGAAACCTGTTATCATAGATAGGTGACGGCGACAGCAGTGATGTTCTCCGAGGTTTCCATACATCTGTTAGCACACAAATGCTTCTGTCAATTTCTTTGGTTCTTCGGTGTACAGCAGGAAAATACGAGACATCCGTGGTCAATTTCTGCAAGAATGAAAGAAAGCCTTTCAGAAAGACAACTAGTCGCAAAATTAATCAGGCAAGCAAAGTAGAACCATGTGTAGAAGTAGCTGCACTTAATCAAAAACGACTTCAGAGCTTGCAATAAAGGAGTACAACTGTGCTTCCGCCGTTTTTTTCCCCAACATTTGAGGCTTTCATGAAACAAATTGGATCCACATGTATCACTCAAAGTATTTTCCATTGCTGGCTACTGTTTTCTCCAGTTTTACGGACAGTGTACGAATCCCACGACAAAAAGAGTTCTTCTTTTGAAGTGTAATGTGCTGCGAATACATAGAAAGAAAGCTCCGTTATCATTTAGCTACACTATAGCAGGGCAGCAACTGGAAGCATTTAATTCCATAAAGTATCTGGGAATGATCATTAGGAGGGATTTAAAATGGAACGACCATATAAAATCAATCGTCGGTAAAGCAGATGCCAGACTTAGATTCATTGGAAGAATACTAAGGAAATGCAGTCCGAAAACAAAGGAAGTAGGTTACAGTACACTTGTTCGCCCACAGCTTGAATACTGCTCACCGGTGTGGGATGCGTACCAGGTGGGATTGATAGAGGAGGTAGAAAAGATCCAACGAAGAGCACCGTGTTACGTTAGAGCATCATTTGGTAATCGAGAAAAAGTTACGGAGATGATCGATAAACTCCAGTGGAAGACTCTGCAGGAAAGACTCTCTGTCGCTCGGTACGGGCTTTTGTCGAAGTTTCGAGAACATACCTTTACCGAGGAGTCTAGCAGTATATTGCTCCGTCCTACGTATATCACGCGAAGAGATCGTGAGGATAAAATCAGAGATATTAGAGCCCACACAGAGGCATACCGACAATCCTTCTTTCCGTGATTGGAACAGGAGAGAGAACCGACAGTGGTACTCAAGGTACTCTCCGCCACACACCGTCAGGTGGCTTGCGGAGTGTGGATGTAGATGAAGAAGCGATCAACGAATCGATCCAATTTGTAACTTCTACATCTACATAGATACTCTGCAAATCACATTTAAGTGCTTGGCAGAGGGTTCATTAACCACTTTCGTAACTTTTCCCTACCGTTCCATTCTCAAATAGCGCGCGGGGAGAAAGAACACCTAAATAGTTCCGTTTTCGATCTGATTTCTCTTATTTTATTGGGATGGTCATGTCTCCCTAAGTAGGTGGGTGCTAGCAAAATATTTTCACAATCAGAAGTAAAAGTCGGTTATTGAAACTTCGCAAACACATCACGCCGCAATGAATAACGACTTTCTTTTAATGATTTCCACTCCAATTCGTGCAACATTTCCGTGACGCTCCCCCCCCCCCCCCCCCGTAACGTGATAAAACAAAACGAGCTGCCCTTCTCTGAACTTTCTCAATATCTTCCGTCAGTCCCACCTGGTGAGGGTCCCACAAGGGGCAACAGTACTCCAGGAGAGGACGCACAAGTGTGATGTAGGCAGTCTCTTTGGTGGAGCTGGTGCATCTTCGAAACGTTCTGCCAATGAAACATAACTTTGGTTAGCCTTCCCCACTGTATTTTCTATGTGTTCTCTCCAGTCAAAGTTGTTTGTAACTGTAACTCTTAGGTATTTCGTAGAATTTACGACCTTACGGTTTGACTGATTTATCGCGTAATTGAAGTTTAGTGGATATCTTTTAGTGGTCATGTGTATTACTTCACACTTCTTTATTTAGTGTCAATTGCCAATTTTCGCACCATGTAGAAATTTTGTCTAAATCGCTTTGCAGTTGCTTTTGATCCTCTGTTGAATTCACTAACCGATAAACGACAGCATCATCCGCGAACAGTCTAAGGGAGCTATTCAGATTGTCTCCTAAATCGTTTATAAACACGAGGAAGGGTAGGGGACCTATAACGCTTCCCTGTGGAAAGCCAGAAATCACTTCTGTTTTAGTTGATGACTTACCGTCAGTGACAACGAACTGTGTCCTTTCTGATAGGAAATCGTGAATCCAATCGCACAATTGGAGAGATATTCCATAAGCAGGAAAATTCATAAGAAGCCGCTTGTGGGGTACAGTGTGAAAAGCCTTCCGGAAATCCAGAAATATGGAATCGATTTGAGAGCCCTTGTCGATGACACTTAACACTTCATGTGAATAAAGGGCTAGCTGTGTTTCGCAAGAGCGATACTTTCTGAATCCGTGTTGACTATTGGTTAATAGGTAGTTTTCTTCGCGGTAGTTCATAATATTCGAACAAAGTATATGTTCCAAAATCCTACTGCAAATCGACGTCTATGAGACAGGCCTGTAATTTTGGGGATCACTCCTATTGCCTTTCTTGAATATTGGAGTAACTTGTGCAACTTCTAGTCTTTGAGTACGGATCTTTCGCTGAGTGATCGGTTCTAAATTATAGCTAAGTACGGAGCTATTGCATCAGCGTACTCTGAGAGGAATCTAGTTGGTATACAATCAGGCTCGGAAGATTTGTTTTTGTTTAGTGACTTAAGTTGTTTTACTACTCCAGGAACATCTACTTCTAAGTTTCGCATGCTGGCAGCTGTTCTTGGATTGAATACTGGAGTGTTCACTTCGTCTTCTTTGGTGATCGAATTTCGGAAAGCTGTGTTTAGTAATTCTGCCTTAGCAGTACTGTCATCGGTAGTATTACTTCTTCTTGAGGTCGGAAGTGTTTGTCAGCTAGGCCATGCGCCGTTGGTCTAAACAGGGGATAGAGGCAGCAATGTCTGGAGAATACGGCAGGTGGGGTAGGAATTCCCATTTTTTCGTTTATGACAACGTTTTGACCTCTCTTGCAGCGTGGGGTCGAGCGTCGTCGTGCTGCAAAATCACTTTATCGTGCCTCTCGCTGTATGTCGGACGTGTCTCTTTTAATGCTCTGCTCAAACGCATTAACTGCGTTCAATAACGACCACCTGTGATTGTTTCACTTAGTTTTAACACCTCACAGTTCACGACGCCGAGATGGTCCCACCAATCGTCGTTTTGGCGGTCGACGTGGAAGTATGTCTCACGTTCTTTCACTAATAGCGTCCTTACCATACGTACTTGAGAGCATTCGATGAGACTCAGTGACTTTTCTCCTCATATTATAACTAAACAGTTACACCTCCGGCGAATGACGAGAATTAGGCTCGTAAACTGTCATTTTCAATTACGAACAACTTCATGATGAAGATACAAATCGAGTATTGTCCATTTCATAATGATTGACCCCTGACTTTGAACTTATATTCTGGTCACATCGAACGACCAACATCGATGTTTTATACCACGCCGGAATCGTTGAAATGTCTACTTTTTCAGAATGAAACTTTCACTCTGCAGCGGAGTGTGCGCTGATATGAAACTTCCTAGCAGATTAAAATTGTGTGCCCAGGTTCGAGTCCCGCTTCCGGCACACAATTTTAATCTGCCAGGAAGTTACATGTCTACTTTTATTTGATGTATGAATATTACATTTTATTTGAAAAGAGGACGACATACACGGTAATATTTAAGAGAAAGCGTGTTTTTTCTGGCTTTTTTTTCCGGCGAATGTCAACTTTAAGGATGCACAGAATTCAGATCGTAATTTGCAGAACGTTTTTCTTTGCACAATTTAAAGATCCAACCGTGTTATATTTACAGACTGAGTTTCGTTAATTTGTGATTTGTCGTTTCGTCTCTATAACATAAAATGCAGGAAGCTGCGATTAAGCTTACCGTTGCAGCTGTTGAGACGTAGAGGGCATTGCTGTTAAGCTTGAACTTTTGTTGGTGACATCAGATGTCAGTACTAATACAATGTCTTCGTGTTTGTCCATTAAGAGTTTATAAAGCAACAGCGTCAGTGTCTGCAGTATATGCGACGCTATGGCGGGGCGTAGTTGCCACACCAGCGCGTCGCCACTGTTGAAATGCGCCAGAAACGCCTGTTTCAACTGTCAAGAACGGCAACACAGCACAGCGAGGACGTTGCGCATAGGAGCGAAAAAGCAAATAAATTAATCATGTGATATTAGCGCTTGGTGTAGATTTACGAGTATAAAAATATAACAGCTGTGAAAGGCAAGGGCAGAGCTTGGATTTACACTTTTCGTCTTGTCAGTACGTATCATGATTAGGCGAACTGCAGCAGTCTACGCCTACCATTATTAGGACCAATCGACTAATCAGAAAATAAGGTTGGATCTTTAAACTGTGCAAAGGAAAACTTTCTCCTAATTACGCTCTCATTTTCGTGCATCCTTAAACCCGACATTCGCCAAAAAAAGTCAGAAAATGCTCGCTTTCTCTTAAATATTACCGCGTATGTTGTCCCCATTTCAAATAAAATGTAATATTCACACACCAAATGACGGTAGCCATATAAACGATTCCGGCGAGGTACAAGTCATCGATGTTTGTCGTGCGATGTGACCAGAATATAAGTTCAAAGTCAGGGGTCAATCATTATGAAATGAACAGTAATGTTTGAATGAGGTTATGTTGACCGAGGTCCAAGCTAACTTCGTGACGTATGCGATCTGTTTCTTTCGACCGCTACTTACCGTTATCGCCAAATATCGGCAAACAGCGGGAGCAAAGTTGTACTCCTTGTAGAAGATCTTTGTAGAAAAGATCCACAGGTACATTCCATGAAACATGTGCTTCAGAAAACAAGATGTAACGCTTAAACTGACTAAACAAGTAAAATGTATTTTTCAGTTTTTGTCATCAATATCTATAAATGTGAATGTCTATCGGTGTACGTTTATCACGTCTGAACCACAAGACATAAAGAGCTAAAAATTGTAGAGTTACTGATGTATATCCGGGGAAGGCTTTAGGCACGGTTTTATGGCGATCGGGTAGCTATTTATCTATATATATTAATGTATAGTCTATGGGACTTAACTACGGGCTCATCAGTCCCTAAATTTACAAACTACTTATGAACTACTTACGAACTAGGACGGCACAAATATCCATGCCCGAGGGGGGATTCGAACCCCCGACCGCAGCGGCCGTGCAGATCTTGACTGGAGCGCCTTAGTCCCCTCGGCCACCGCGGCCGGCATATATTAATGTGAATGTCTGTTCGGTGTACGCTTATCACGTCAGAACGACAAGACGCAGAGATTTAAATATTTGTACAGCTACTAATTTGTACCTGAGGAAGGTTTTAGGCACGGTTTCATAGTGATCTGATAGATATTTAGTAATTTGAAGAATATAATGCGAAATTCGGAAACTAATTATTCTTTGAAAATTATATTTACTCTTTGGAAATGGTTGCATTGTTGCCTGAGGGTTGATAATGATAAAAGGGGGGAGGTTATTGGGATGGAAAGTTATCGGTGTATATACAAAATTTTACGTGTGTATGTGTGTGTGTGTGTGTGTGTGTGTGTGTGTGTGTGTGTGTGTGTGTGTGAAACCTACAGAACGCAAACGAGTGGTCTGTGTGTAAATGTTGTCCGAAGTCTCTCGTTGTACACCATAGCAGTTCCATGCCGAGAGCTATAATGGGGTGGAAGATATGGTGGCCAGCGATGGCGTTTGCGACCATATAGCAGGGAGGTTATATACAGCGAAACGTGATGCCACAGACCATATCTTTGGTCTATGCTTGCTATAATGTCTTCAGCTCTTTCTCTGTAAGGATAAGCATACGAATAAGGAAATATAAGAATAAATAAATAAAGCAGTAAAAAAGAACTTTTATTACATCTCTTTAAAAAAATCGATTTGACATTTCGCGCATTATCTATCACAATCAACCAAGACGCGAGCGTAGCCGCGGGTTTAAGCTAGTATCACAATCAAAATACTATGAAGAGACGCCTATGTTCACAAATAACGCATTTGCCCCTGAAGCTCCGGCAGACCATCATACAAACAGGGAAGGCGGGTAGCCTAGACAGTCAGGCGTCAGGAGAACTTTTACCACGAACTCGTGCAATCGCTACGCCGGACCACGAAAACAGAAAGCAGTATGACGGAATTCGAACATTTTTAGCTGTCATGCACAGTGTTTGTCATTTCACAAACTGTTTATTTACATCAAAGAGTACATAGGAAAGTCAAAGAATAACTTTAATCAGAGATGTTTGACACTCTGTCACAGCCTTTCCGCCCTGGTCGCCTCCTAAGGGGATGACCAGCTGAAATGGGTGCCTGACTGTTTCGCCATCAGGGTGCGCGCAGCACAGCGGTGCCTACCGTTCTGTTTCGTCCTTTTACCAGCTCCTCTACACGGGCTCGTTTGCAAATGTGACGTGGACGAACATCCTCATGTAACAGAGTAACGTCACGAATCTTGGCGAGCCTTATCCCCTCTTTTGGGGTACTTCGTGGAAACTCCGCAGCGAGGTGAGGTATTCCTTCCGCCATCGCTTCCAGAAGCCCTCTTCAAGTTTCTGCCTCTGTCGGTAGTCCTCACAGTTACAGAACAGGCAGGTAATGCGGTCAGTTTTTCTCTGAGGGGGCGGAGTGCCTGTACACGGCGATAGCATTCAACTTACTCGTGGTTCAAAGAAGCAGGCGTGGTGGGTTGTACTGGCTGCAGATGTTCAGGGAAGTCGAGGTCAGCTTGAATAATATGATTAGTATCACCGTACTTTGCACGAAGGTGAAACACGCCCACTGAATGTCTGGTCGTGTTCCATTTTGAGTTATTCATTAATCTTAAGTGTTCCTCCGCCATTAATATTGTCTATTTGTATGTCAATTATTTTATCCTTTTATTAATGATAAATGCCCCAAGTTTATATATGTTTCCAAATGTGTGATTGAACTTGTGTGAGAAAGGTTGCTCTTAATACTGACTGACTGCCTCACAATGGCCTACAGTCGCCGCCTCGCGCTCTAGGCCTCGTTCTGCTGTAGTTAAGAACGCATGGCTTGTATGTCGTCTGCATTGGCGTCTGCTGGGTGGCCAGGGACAAGCTTACTTGACAAGGTGGCGAGGTGGCCTATTCTTAGGGTAGTACCAACATAATCATGGACGAAAGAGGTGACAAGAGAGACCTCTCTAGAGCTCTAGAAGAGGTTATTATCTTGTACAGGTAGCGAGGGTTAGTAGAAACTATGCTCTAAACCCATTCTGGACGCTTTTAGTTCACTATACATCCGGTGTGTGTGGGCACTCTTGCTGCGACCATCGAAGTAAGTACGTCGTTCAAATCAGGCTGAGGGGATAGCATGTTGTTAGAACTTTGCCTTCTTGTGATAAGGCAGTCTTGGTTTATCAGTGATAGTTTTCTTAAGTAATTCTTTCACAATGCGAGACGAAGTGTTTCTTCATTTACAGAACTGAGTATTTTAGTTTAAATTTAGTATTTGCATTCTCATTCTGGTGATGATTTTGTGTCCAGTTTTCTCAGGTCAGGATAAAGTGTGTGGCCTTCAGCCTGTGTGTAAACTTATTATGTATGATTTTCCTTTCTGTTTTTTAACTAACATTTTCGCATTATGTCTGTATCCGCAAGTATGCTAAATATTTCTCAGATTTTCTCGTTTGATACCGTCTTTCCTGTTTGGGCATGACCGATTGCACCACGTGCTTTTGTACTGTTCTTTACTTTGGCCTTCTGCCATGCTTTCACTAATACTAGCTTTCTTCTATATGAATTTCCGCGTGTGCTTTACTTACTTATTCTAAATTAATTTCTTTTTTTGTAACTTCTATGTAATTTACTGTGGTTCCACACCATGTGGTACTTTAGGATAGTATGCCGCTGCCTCCTTGCACATGAGTTCGTTTGGTGCATAGTGATTTTTAATTGTGCTTCAAGACACTCGCCATCTCGTCAATACGCCGCCAATGCTTCGTTTCGCCGCTGCTGTCAAGTGTTGCCACATGAGTAATGTGTTGCAAGCATTATGCGTGTGCCTGTGAGTGAATGAATGTGCTTTCCTTTATCCACTGTGTATTTGCAAATTTTCTTCCATATTACCTCTATATTCATAAACAGCAGAAACAATTTTATTATGGGCAGTAACTGAATAATTTAATTCACTTTTGTACAAGGTGTGTGCTTAATTGGTCTCCCCACATTTATTTGCTTGTACAATGTAATGAATAGATAATGATTCAAAGTGTCAAACCTCTGCTTTATAATTTCATGATCCCTGTCCCATGTTTAATTATGTATTCGTTTTTAACATTAATTTTTTGTTTGTTAGAACGTTGGCTGCTCCCTTAAGGAGTGAGCAGTTAGATAAATTTCCGTTGCGCATGTTCTGTGGCCACTCGTAAAGTAAGTTAGAGCAGCAGTGAGCGTTTTAACTTGCATTTGCCTAAGATCTTACATGGAAAACTTAAGAAGCTACTTTCAAATGCTGCGTTTCCTTTCTTCATACATTTCAGACTTGACAGCTATACCGTGAACTAGACATTTTGGCTCTCCCTCCAAGTAACTTCTTAAATATACATGTTTCTGAAGCGTTGTAATTTCAGTATTTTGATCTGTGGACAACGAAAACTGTTCCCAGAATCGAGACCAGGCTCCAATATCAGCTGAAAATTGTTTCTATTCTGATGGGTGTCAGTTTAACGGAGCGTGTGTGTGGCGTGAGAATGGCGGGAGAGTGGTCGATGGCAGCTCAGCAGAGGTAGCAGACAGTTGCCTCTCTATGCCGCTGGTTGCCTTTAACATACTGCGTTTGGCGTTATCAATACAGTCTTCGCAAACGGCGACATCAGTTTCATAGTCAGCGTCTGCAAGTGTAGTGGAACAGATTTATGAGGCCCTAATCTGCCTTTTCACCTTTGTTTTGCTGGAGATGAAAATTAAACATTGCTTATTAATGAAAACGATTTATTGAATATCGAGTAATGATTTTTATGATATGATTCTTAAGAAGAACGTTTTGTGTTTGTTTCTGTTTGTTTCATGCTCTATCGAGGTACTGCAATAAACAGGAGCAGCATAGAGCTGGCCTTGTGTTATGTGACGTCACGGGGCAGCGGACGTCTCTGCGACTTCTTTACTGCGGGACATCGATCGTCCTCTGAGAAGATTATTTAACATTATTATTGCTATGAATGTTCGTCAGTTCAGATTATGTTTTTGTGAGTGTATGATTGGATCAGAAGCAAATAGTATATGCTTGTATTGCAAGTGGACCTAAAACATGTGATGTTTGACTGAAAAAGAGTTTTAAATATTACATCATCTATATGGAATGATTTATTATTTAATATGAAATATTGAGTTTTTATGATATTCTACATATAGGAAGAAAACACCATAAGTTAGTGGTCAAATGAGTGATACTTTAAATATGAAACTAAAATATGGTACGCTGTGGATTTTCGCTCGAACGCCAATTTCATGACTGAATTGGTGCTAGAGAGTTTAAACTTTGAATGTGAAGTTACATACTGGTCTTTTCTCTTTCTCCAGCGGGTATAACGACCTGTTTGTGTTTTAAGAAAAGATAGAAATATAAACTATTATACATATATTTTTTATATTAGGAGGTGGACATAGACTTCGAAGGGAAGTTCGGTGCCACGGTTCAAATCAAATCAAATGTTTGTTAAGCTTATGGGACTTAACTATGGGGTCATCAGTCCCTAAACTTACAAACTACTTATGAACTACTTACGAACTAGGACGGCACAAATATCCATGCCCGAGGGGGGATTCGAACCCCCGACCGTAGTGGCTGTGCAGACCGTGACTGGAGCGCCTCAGTCCCCTCGGCCACCGCGGCCGGCGGTGCCACGGTTCACGAGAGGTGTTAAGTTGCTAGGTGACGTTAGAAAACTTAATAAGACTGAACCAAATTTAGGACGAGTTTGGTATGATACGAGATTATTTTGACAATTTAAAATTCTTCACCATCTTTTCCTATCTTTTGTCCCACCGCAAAAGGAGATCGTCAATATTGTTGTCAAAACCCGTCATTGTTGTCAATGATTTCTGTACCCGATCACGATACAGTTTGTATTCATCAAGCGACGTGTTGTCACTGCATGCGTTAATAGTTATTATTAAGCGTGTAAAGTTGTCCTCGCTCTTGTTGTAGAGCATTGCAACTGTGCCTTCGTTTGCCATTTTAGCTGCAGGATATTATAAACTCGGATGTGTATTATTGAAATTACAGTTGCGTGTGCACTTCAGCTACAACGTACAGTTTTAATCTGTCAAAGCATGCGTTTTTTAGTGTTACTGTTGGCAGCGCTCGTTGTCTGTTACAGAGTGAGCTACACACTGTTAGTTTTACTCTCAACACACAGAGCTCAGTCAGATCATACAAGATGCAAAATATTTGTGTAAAAAGGAGAATACCAACAGCCGTATGTTTAAAAGAAACATTTATTCTTTCACTACCAGTTTCGGCATTCCATTATGCCATCTTCAGGTCCCTGCATCGGAGTAATACATCCATTAATTAGGGATCTCAGTATCTTGATTACTATTTTCTTTCTTAAATACTGCACTTATAATTTTGTACATTATTATTCATGTTAGTCTTATATATATACAGGGTGTTTCACTAAGTGTGTTTGCCTCTGTAACTTATAAAATAATAGGTGACGGGAAATTTTAATGCGGTAGGTCAATACAAGAAATGTTACACTTTCTGCGGAGCTATGAACATAGTATATTGTATAATTTTCCAAAGAGTTACAGCACAAAGATATAATTTTTTAAATGGAACAATAGTTTTTTCTATCGTGTATTGGATTCGTTTAAACCAGCTGCGTCCAAATCAATTTAAACTACATTCCTATCACTGTTAGTTTGGGAGCTACAACCCTTCAAAGTTCCGGGGGCGGAGGCTGCGATAGCGTAGCTGACTGGCCGAGTCGCTATCCCCTGGGGCACGGCCCACTGTCTCATGACCACCATATATATATATATGTGTGTGTTTGTCTGTATGTCCTCTATGTGTTCATAAACCATTCATTCGATTTTAATGGAACTTTGGTGAACTGTTCACCGTACACCCACGAAGGTTCCTGACCCAAAAACAAAACAGCACGTCACATATCTCAGGAGATTTGACGTCATAAATAATGAGCGCCCACCGCGTGAGAGTAGCCAGATTTATGTGTCAATTATTGGAACATGGGAGTAGTTAGGGACCTGCAACGAAGTTTGCATGTAATTTCGGACGTTTATGAAGCGTTTTGTACATGAGCCTCCCATCCCCCTCCACAAAATGATGAAAAGAAGTCCACCGCTTACAACCGTTTCGCTGTAGATGCCGTAAAACTGTCGCATCAGGCTAAGGACGGCACAAATATCCATGCCCGAGGGGGGATTCGAACCCCCGACCGTAGTGGCCGTGCAGACCATGACTGGCGCGCCGCAGAACGCTCGGCCACCGAGGCCGGCTCTCTTGAATCCAAAATTAAGCAGTCTGTTTTTTAAAGCTCTCTATATATAAAAGCGAAACGACACTCACTAACTTACTGTCTAAAAACAAAATCTCGAAAACTACTTCACCTATCAAGCTGAAATTTGGCAAGAATGTAGTTTATAGGTAGAAAGGGTGAGCTAAGAAAGTATTTTGTGATAAGTACATGGCGGAGCATACTTCTCCTAAGGACTGACGAAATCTACAGTTTCATTTCAGTCCTAACGAAATTTGCACGCTTTACCTTCAAAACAAGAGGAAGGGGGAAACCTTAAGTTTCATGCTGTGCACGAGGGAGAGTACTTTGCAACATAAAAATGGATCACTGAATACCTTCGTCGCGCTATAACTTGAGAACGGATCGACCGAATCCACAGATCCTTTTTTCGTTGTTTTCTTTATTCTCAGAACAAGGGTTCTATGAAATAAATTTGGAATATTTGAGAAGAACAAAGTGCGTTTCTCAATGTGACACTACGTTTCTATTGCATAGAAATCCATAGTTTTGTTCCGATATTGATGAAATTTTGCACACTCTACCTTAAAAACAAGAGGAATGTCACTGTCTGTATAACATTACGTTCGGTGCGAAGGGAACTTACGGAATTTTACAAAATGCTTAATTTTGCTCCAATCTTTATGAATGATTGCACGCATGACCTTTAAACCAAGAGGAAGATCACTAGTTACACAAATGTTTGTATGGTACATGACAGAGGGGACCTTGCAGAAAAATTTGCCGAAAGAGGGAAACTAACAGAGAGATGGGAGAGAAAGAGGTGGATGCAGAGAGAGACGGGGGAAGAGGAGATGGACTACGAGAGTGTGGGATAAAAAATCACCCGGGCAACGCCGAGTATAGAGATAATTCGTATACAGGGTGCCCAGAAAAGGACTCCCTGATTTCAAAATTAAATATCTCTAAAACAAATATCGATAGAGGAATGCAGAAAACGGTATGTTTATTGTGAAAGCTGTAAGACGTTTATACAGCAGTTTGAAATAATAGTTACAAATGCTGCTAACAGATGCCGCTGTAATCGCCATACGTTATGGCTACTATAAATAGTGATCCGAAGCCCAGAGCGATCAGTTCCACTATTGAAACGTGAAGGGAGTTAGTGTACTCCATTGAACAACGCGTTTTCCTGGCGCTAGAGTACCCAGGTTAGAAGAGAGTCCTACGGCAACAAGGCGAAGTTTTCAAGCACTATTTAATGTTCCGAAAGGACTCGATGCGAAAACCATTCGTACGCTCTTCGCAAAATTTCAACCAACAGGCAGCGAAACTGATGATCTAGTGGGGCATGTTGGCCGCAAGCAAACCGCAGTTTCTGAAATTATTCAGAGAAATCCGGTGTCATCCGCCCGTAGAATTGCATCTGAGACTGCTTTGAAACGTTCCAGCACGCAGAAAATACTGAGAAAGAGCCTACACATGTTTCCATTCAAAATTCAAATGCAGCAGGCCATACCCGTACGAGCTGTGCAACAAAGGGTTGCCTTTGCTAATCAGATGCTCACAATGATTGATAGTGAAGGATTTGATGTTGGTGCATCTGGTTTACAGATGAACCACACTTCCACCTAAATGGATGCGTGTATAAGCAGAACTGGCGATTTTGGGGTTCCGAAAAGCCATTTTGATGTGAAGTGAAACCCCTGTATTCTCCTAAAGTTACTGTGTGGGCTGCAGTATGCAACAGAGACATTATTGGCCCTTTTTTCATTCGAGAAACGGTCACTGGTGAACGTTACGTTGCTATTTTGGAACAATTTGCCGCCACACAGCAAGCGTTAGAGGATCGACCAGGTACTGAATGGTTTATGCAAGATGGAGCCAGACCACATCGGACCGAACAAGTGTTTCGCTTTCTTGAGGAATACTTCGGGAATCCAGTCATTACTTTGGAATATTCCAAATTTACTGGTGCAGGCATGGCCTCCATATTCGCCGGATTTGACTCCCTGTGACTTTTTTTGCGGGGCACAGTGAAAGACATGGTCTACCCGAAGCATCCCGCCACGCTGGACGAGCTTGAATCGGCGATCTCTGTGGCATGTGAATCCATTTCGGGTGAGACACTACGAAATGTGATGGCGAATTTCATTCTTCGTTTGCGCCAAATCTGTACTGCCAATGGTGAACATTTTGAAAACATTTTGATGTGATTGTTTGCAAAGAGTGTTTTCATGTACGATTATTTCACTTATGTGTGCTGATATGAGCTGTAGAGCGTACAGCGCCATCTGTTAGCAGCTTTTGTAACTATTATTTCAAACTGCTGTATAAACTTCTTACAGCTTTCACAATAAACATACAGTTTACTGCATTCCTCTATCGATCTTTGTTTTCGAGATATTTAATTTTGAAATCAGGGAGTCATTTTCTGGACAACCTGTATATTCTTTGATAAATATAACATGTTATTAGAAAAAAAAGAAGATAAAGAGAGAGAGAAGGGGTGGGAGAAGTACTGACTCAAGGCTGGAATAAATAGATAAATAAATAAATAAATAAATAAATAAATAAGCGGGCAACGCCGGGTATTCAGTTGGTCTTTGCATAAATGTAGACGTCTTGTAATCCTAAGCAGTAACACCTGCGCCAGCCGCCTCTTATCGTATATAGATGTTGCTGGCCTCAGCGGTGTTCTCCGAGGATTCCATACATGTGTGTCTACACGCACATTCCTCTGCCAGTTTCTATCGCTCTTTAGTATTCATCGTACAATGCACCACTGTCGGTCGTAAGTCCAGCAAGAAAAAACATACGTGGTCAAATGCTGCATAAATGAAAGAACACCTTACAGAAAGACAACTAGTCGCAAAATTAATCAGGCAATCCAAAGTGAAGAGATTTGAAGAAGCAACGGCACTCCATCAACTAAGACTTCACAGGTTACAACAAATGAGACTTCTACAAGACCTTTTTAGGAAAGAACCGCGGGTACATTCCGTTAAACATGTGCTTCCTGTAACAAGATGTAAGGCTTACACTGACTAACCAAGAAAACTGTATTTCTCAGAGGTACTGTAAGGTCGTATCACCATCAAAATCTCCTATGTTTTCATCTCAGCTGTCATACCGGAGTTCAGTTGCCCCTGAAGTTCTAGCAGACCACCATACAGACCGGGAAGACGGGTAGCCTACACAGTCAGTCGCTAGGAGAATGTTTACCACGAACGCCAAGCTTGGCCCTTGATCGCAACACCGGACCACGAAACAAAAGTCAGCATCGACTGCAGAGCTTTGCACTACTGCACCCAGTGAAGAGGAGTGTGTGGAGGCCAATAAACTTATGACATCAAATGAAGAGGCGTTCTTTCGTCAAATGTAGAGGGGTTTTGTCATTTATTGCAGTAACCTTACCACTTTGATAAATATTGAAGTCTTTAACAACAATCGTCAGTGCATTGCCAAATTCATTTTAATTTCATTTTAGGGCATTCTGGTAAACTACATTATTTGTAGTATTGTTTGCAATGTAAATGTAGAGATTTTGTTGGGTTGCCCACCCTTGAGCAAGCGACGTATAATTGCCCATGTGAAAAACATGAGGGTGTAAATGGATTCCTGCGACGTTTAATGATTGTCCCTGAGCTTAGTTAATTGTCATGGCAAAAGCTAGACGAACTGGAAACTGAAACGGCATATCCGAAGGAATTAAATGAAATTATTTATTCTTGTATGCTTATACTTACAGAGAAATAGCTGAAGACATTGTAGACCAAAGATATGATCTGTGCCATCACGTTTAGATGTTTGTAACCGCCTTGCTATAGAGTCGCAAACGTCATCGCTGGCCTTCAGTCCGATTTTTTTTATGATCTGAAGACTTTCAACCACCATATCTTCCACCCCCTTATAGCTATCAGCATGTAACTGTTATGATGTAGAACGGGAGACTTCGTACAACAATTACACACAGATCATTCGTTTGCGTTCTGTAGTTTTCGCTGCAGAGCGATATATTAACACACACACACACGCAAAAATGCAACCAATAAAACCATTTTCAAAGAGTAAATATAATCAAAGAGTAATTATTGTTCCGCATTTCGTGTTATATTTTTCAAATTACTAAATATTTATCAGATCGCTTTAAAACCATGCCTAAAACCTTCCTCAGGTATAAATTAGTAACAGTACAAATATTTAAGTCTCTGCGTCTTGTCGTTCGGACGTGATAAGCGTACACCGAACAGACATTCACATTAATATGTATAGGTAAATATCCGATCGCCATAAAACCGTGCCTAAAGCCTTCCCCGGGTAGAAATTAGTAACTGTACAAATATTTAGCCCTTTATGTATTGTGGGTGAGACGTGATGAACGTATACCGAAGAGACAATCACATTTATAGATATAGATTAATTTAGATCTTGAGATGTAGTTTTAACATGTTCATCTTCGTCTGAAGAAGGTGCCCATAGCGGCATTGAAACCTGGTTACGATTATATTCATACTTTGCGACTGAGCGCTGCCCCTTGAAAGTTTAATTGTATTGTAACAGTCGCTGATTCACAGTCATGCACAAAACTGTTTCCGAACGCTGTCTGGCGACCAGATTCTCCCATCTTCTATCTTCAATCTTCAACTCCTACTTTCATGCCGGTGGCTGATCATGACTAAAACTCCATTCTGCTTCTGCCGGTACTAACGCCACTACTGCCAATCTGACGATACTACTCCATCACTCTTTCTGCATCACTATCTGTCTCTTACTGTCTCGCTCATCTATCTCAAGGCGTCTTCTTGGCTGTGGTATTTATTTGATGGACCTGACTGGAGGTGATCGATCTTCAGGGTCGTTGTCTGCTGTAACGTTGTGCAGTTTCTAGAAAGATCGAACGTCACGTTGCTCTGGGGGGCTATACACTGGGTTATTGGCTTCTCATGACATTGCTTCTAGAAGTTCGCAGTCTGCGCTTCCCCTCGATTTCGTCGGTCGATGGCCTGTTCGCTGAATCAACGGCGTCCGCTTGTGAAGAGAGCGATGCACTTCTTGCCACACGTGAATACTTGGAGGTACAATGCCGTGCTGAATCCACTGCATTAGCCAGTCGATGGACTGTCGGAATGAAGCCTAATTCTGCTGTTTTACTCGGCCATACCTGACTGAACTAACTTCTCACTTCACGTATTATTCACCGAGCGAGATGGCGCAGTGGTAACGCACTGGACTCGTATTCGGAAGGGCGGTGGTTCAAATCCATCTCCGGCCATCCACCTTTAGGTTTTCCGTGATTTTCCTAAATCACTCCAGGCAAATGCCGGGATGGTTCCTTTCAAAGGGCACGGCCGACTTCCTTCCCCATCCTTATCCTAACAATCCGAGTGTTAGCTCCGTCTCTTAAGCCCTTTTTAAACGATGAACGAAGGTGAACAAGATAGATAATAGTCCACTGAAGCGCTCCTAGCGTACTAGCCCTGAACTACAAACTCAAGCAAGATCTTGTGGCAGCGTGTTTAGACGATAAACATAATCGAACAGTAATACCCGATGTTGAAAGTGAGGTTATAAAAGCCGATATGTTATGTAGGAAGTCACAATTTAATACTGGAATTGAGGAAACAACGCTAAATGTTATTGACGGCCAAAGAAAACCTTGCAATCGATGTTTTTGGTCAACTTAGTGTGGTAAAGTTCTGGGTAGTGAAACAACATTTCAAAACATTCACATCTATTTTCAAGCGAAAAAATAAACTCATGAACACATCAAGCAATATTTATAAGAGCGTAAATAGAACTTCTTTACTTTATCTACTAAGATTTGCCCAATGACATTGTTAATAACGCCAGGCAAAACTGAATTCTAGTCTTTCATTTGGACTGGCTTTTCATTTCAAATGCTATTTAATGAAAATTGCATCATCCAATTTCAATCTTATTCAAATAAACAATTGGTTTCAGTCTTTTCTGTTACGATATTGCAAATCATAAACAATTTTTCGGCTTCAGGTGTACGACCTCGCTTTTCGGTGGACAATAATTGAGGTAAATATTTAAGTCGTCATGAAACATTTGCAATTTACCGATAAACCAAAGTATAATAATAAACTAAAGATTAATAAGACAAGTTTGCGTGCAAACCGTGTATTTGTCGACTACAGTATGAAAATCGCGTGACGGTTAACTTCCGATGTCAGCCGTTCAATCAAAACAATCTCCTTGAGAAAGTTTAAGGTGACGTTGACGTTAGGTGACGGACAATGTGAATGCCGTCATTAAAAATACATTTTGTAATACATTCTGATCATAAACTACGACATAACGCAAAATATAGGAAATATAAAGGAAAATGGAGGACTAACTGGAGCGGCGACCGCAGCAGACAGCTGCTAGCTCGCGCATGCGCAGTGAACCCACTAGTACCGAATTTAGAACTCGTCCTATTTCTTTCAAAAAAATGTTCAAATGTTTGTATCGTCTACGGGACTTAACTACGGGGTCATCAGTCCCTAAACTTACAAAGTACTTATGAACTACTTACGAACTACGACGGCACAAATATCCATGCCCGAGGGGGGATTCGAACCCCCGACCGTAGTGGCCGTGCAGACTGTGACTGAAGCGCCTTAGTCCCCTCGGCCACCGCGGCCGGCCCTATTTCTTTATCTCTATAATTATCGCGCTTCGATACTAGCGCGATCATACTAGTGCAGCCGTTCAAACGACTGACGGCCGCCATTAACGCAACTTGTTAGCAATCTATTACAAGTTCGTTGATCGTTTAAAACGGGCTTAATGAACAAGCTGTGGATGAGACATTAAACTCTAAGCTTTCTTCCTTCCTCCGTATTATTCACTTTCATATATTACTGTATTTTATTTTACTAATTTATTTACACACTTTACGGCACTGAACACCAGAGAGAGCTTCACTGGTAGGGAGCGCTGTTTCATTCGATACTGCCTTCGAGTATCCAGGGATTGGCCTCGGCCCCTTTAAGTCTCAGGCTGTGGCCCATTTCGGCAGTCTCATTGCTACTTTATGAAGACCTCGCTTCTACTCCGGACTCCACGACGTCGTCGACGACCTTCGCATGCCAAGGATATCGGGTAGAACTCTTCGCTGCCACCGCAACTAAGAAGATTAGCCGCGGTGGAGTAGCCGACCGGTCTAAAGCGCCTCGCTGCGGAGCTCCCCGCCGTGGAGGTTCGAGTCCTCCCTGTGGCATGGGTGTGTGTGTGTGTGTGTGTTGTCCTTAGGTTAGTTCACCCTAGTTTAAGTAGTTTGTAAGCTACGGACTGATGACCACGCAGTTTGGTCCGATAGATTTACAAACATTTGAACATAAGAAGATTACTGTTAGTGATGGTTTCTGATTACGGAAGGACAGGTCTTTTCATCAGAAGATAATTCTTCATGCCTCCTGGAACTGTTGTCCATTTTATTGTGTCTGCCCCAGAAATGAATTTGTGTGGTGCAAAAGTGGATTGCTCACACCATAAGTGGTGACAAGGCGGTTCCACGGATGTCCATGCAAGATGGTAGGACAGGAACATCGTAGACTTCAAACAACCACTTCAAGGAATGGTAATATTTCTGGCTTAAAGCCATCGTATTAAGATCGGAGTATTGGTTCAGTGCAGCCGATTAGGACCAGTAGGCGACACATGGTAAAAGCTGGTGAGGACCACGACAGGTGGTACGATAGGTCGGGTTCTCACGGGAAAGAGCACTGGTGAGTCTGCCCGAATTCTATGGAAATCCCCGAGCGGCAGGCACTGGACGCCGATTGGCTATAGCACTGGCGGTCACGCGCCAAAATTCATTCATACTTAATAAATTATTTATTTATTCAATGTCAAACTCAATTTAGAAAAACCCTTGAAAGCTAAGATATGCCCCGAGTGGGTAAAACATATTGACAATTGAATAAACAAAATAATTTAAGCCGGACGATGCACGGCAGTCATGTTTGCGCGTCAAATTGCGAAGCGAAGGTAGCCTTGCATCGAGCCGGCACACTTCAGTTCAGAACAGGCACTCGGAAGAGTAACATGTGAGTTTAGTACGCGCACTCGGTGGAGTAACATGCATACGTAGGCGGTCATGAGACACTGTTTAATCATCTTAGATCAAGGCTAAATGACTGTATATTTACTTTCAATTAAGACAATGTGAGTCAAGTGGGTATTATTACGCAGTTTACTGGTTTTGTGCTTTCTTTAAATAAATCAGTTGGCATCCCGATTCCCGAGGACTTCAGTTTTATTCAGTAATTAGATCAGTTCTTGCCAGTAGTATAATAATTTCAGCCTAAATCAAGAACTCTGACCTGCGTGCTATCATCTGCGTGGGGACATCTATAGAAGACGTCAGGTTGGTGAACATTAGAGTTTCCACTCTTCACACAGCGCAGTGGGGAGTTACTATAACCCTCGCGTACACTGTCATTGCGAAACAAACGCGAAGTGTTGTGCGTCATCCATGGCAAACGGAGGAGGAAAGAACATGATATAGGACCGTTTAACATACCCCCGTAGTCGTTTTCCAGTTGTATTCAAAACTTAGTGGCACTCAGCAAGAGTTATCTCAGCAGACGCAGGCTTCCAGCGACAATTAGGCCAGCAATGAATTCTTCGTGCAGCTCCTGACGAAGTAGCCCTCGTCTTATGCCCCACCCCTCTTTCTTTCTATTGCACTTATGCCCGGGACGTTGAAGTTATGGTTTCTGAATTTGGGTCATAACACGCGATGGACAAAGCAAGACTATTTCTCGCTCATAAGAGTTCTCCGTTTTGTAAATATGATACACTTATTCATGAAATTTTAGTCCGTATTTAGATTATATTATTTAACCAAAGATAATGGCAATATATATTCTTTAAGTAAAATTCGGGTAACTTATCAACACACGAACATTTAAGTGTGGGAATCTTATTGCGACCGAGCGTCTCGCTGCGGAGCGCGCGGTTGCTCGCCGTGGAGGTTCGAGTCCTCCCTGGGGCATGGGTGCGTGTGTTTGTCCGTAGGTTAGTTTACCTAGGTTTAAGTAGTTTGTAAGCTACGGACTGATGACCACGCAGTTTGGTCCGATAGATTTACAAACATTTGAACATTTTATTGCGAGAACGTTTTAATGTTCAGTGCTGATAAATTTGAATTTAAAAAATAGTAAAGAAGAGTGTAATTTAAGTGACAATTAAATTCAAACCGGGCCCGAGCAAGAAATGTGTTGATAAGTAGGGGAAAAAAAAGAAAAAAAAAAAAAAAAAAAGGAAAGCAGTCGTCAGCAATCCGATGATTGGTTTGATCACCACAGTGCTTTACTAGGCACGGTCCTGTTTGGAGGTAGTATGCCGTTGCTTTCCTCCGACTTTGGAACTGACTTACCCAGCCAGTTATAGGGGGACCTACAGTTGTGCAATACTGCCAGAGGTGAAAGACGTGCAAAGTGACAGACTAGGAACCCCGCCAGGTCCTGAGAATTTTATCTGTCACTTTCCAATTCTTTCACCTCTGGCAGTGCTGCTAATGTGAAAGGTAAAGCAGTCAACAAATCTCCAGCGGGCTCCAAATAGGAGTTGGCATGTAGCGCCCGCGGGACCCCGACCTGAGTCTGCCACTGCTTCCACTTACTTGTGTCAGGCCCCTGCTTTTATCTTTCCTGTCGGCCTCCCTTGACCAACTCTTCTTTCTTCGACCCCAACAGTATTAGGTTTCGCGGCTGGAGGGTGTCTTTCATTTTTCAAACCCTTCTTCTACAACTGGAGAGTAAACTCCAAAAAGCAAAAAAAATCCTGGTCCTCCAGGCTTGTTTCGTTGTCCGGTGTTGCGATCAAGGGCCAAGCTTGGCGTTCGTGGTAAACATTCTCCTAGCGACGGCCTGTGTAAGCCACCCGTCTTCCCGGTCTGTATGGTGGTCTGCTAGAACTTCAGGGGCAACTGAACTCCGGTATGACAGCTGAGATGAAAACATAGGAGATTTTGATGGTGATACGACCTTACAGTACCTCTGGGAAATACAGTTTTCTTGGTTAGTCAGTGTAAGCCTTACATCTTGTTACAGGAAGCACATGTTTAACGGAATGTACCCGCGGTTCTTTCCTAAAAAGGTCTTGTAGAAGTCTCATTTGTTGTAACCTGTGAAGTCTTAGTTGATGGAGTGCAGTTGCTTCTTCAAATCTCTTCACTTTGGATTGCCTGATTAATTTTGCGACTAGTTGTCTTTCTGTAAGGTGTTCTTTCATTTATGCAGCATTTGACCACGGATGTTTTTTCTTGCTGGACTTACGACCGACAGTGGCGCATTGTACGATGAATACTAAAGAGCGATAGAAACTGGCAGAGGAATGTGCGTGTAGACACACATGTATGGAATCCTCGGAGAACACCGCTGAGGCCAGCAACATCTATATACGATAAGAGGCGGCTGGCGCAGGTGTTACTGCTTAGGATTACAAGACGTCTACATTTATGCAAAGACCAACTGAATACCCGGCGTTGCCCGCTTATTTATTTATTTATCTATCTATTTATTCCAGCCTTGAGTCAGTACTTCTCCCACCCCTTCTCTCTCTCTCTTCATCTTCTTTTTTTTTCTAATAACATGTTATATTTATCAAAGGATATACAGGGTGTCTAGAAAATGACTCGCCGGCCGCGGTGGCCGAGGAGACTAAGGCGCTCCAGTCACGGTCTGCAAGGCCACTGCGGTCGGGGGTTCGAATCCCCCCTCGGGCATGGATATTTGTGCCGTCCTAGTTCGTAAGTAGTTCATAAGTAGTTTGTAAGTTTAGGGACTGATAACCCCGTAGTTAAGTCCCATAGACTATACAAACATTTGATTTGAAAATGACTCCCTGATTTCAAAATTAAATATCTCGAAAACTAATAAGGTAAAAACGTTATAACAAGGCCTCGGATAGGACGGATGAATGGAAATCGACCCAAGCAAGTGAACGGACAGAATACTGGACTACGGATTGGAACCTGGAATGTTAGAAGCTTGCATCAAACAGGAGCAATACAGTGACAAGGGAAGTACAAAGGTACAAAATGGATGTAGTAGCTCTACAAGAAATTAGATGGCCCGAAACTGGCTCAATCGACGTAAAAAAAAAAAAAAAAAAAAAAAAAAAAAAAAAAAAAAAAAATCTGTATGGAGCTTCAGAAGGAAACCATACACTGGGGAAAGGTTTTGTAGTAAGAGAAGCCTATGTAACCAGACACTAGACTTTCAGTCAGTAAACTCAAGAATCTCTCTTTTGACTATAGAACTGGGGAGACACAAGCTTGTCCTGATCAAATGTCATTCACCAACTGAAGACAGTGACGAAAATTCGAAGGACGCCTTTTATGATGAGCTGGAGACTGCAAGCGACAGTGTCCCAAAGGATCACTGTAAGGTGCTGTTAAATGCCAAAATTGGAAAAGAACAAATTTTTCTTGGGACTATAGGGAAAATCAGCCTCCGTGATGTAAGCAACGATAATGGAATAAGGTTCGTCAGCTTTTGCACTTCAAAAGGACTGTACATAAAAAGAAGAAAAAAAAAGAGGTTGTTGACAGTTTTACCTTTTTTTTATGTTCGGACCCTAAAGTAAAATTTTACCACTATATTTTAAGAGATGTTTCTTTGAATGACATTGTCTTTGATATTATAAAGTTTCCGTCACTATCACAATCACAAAATACCAGCCGGCCGCGGTGGCCGATGGGACTGAGACGCTTCAGTCACGGTCTGCACGGCCACTACGGTCGGGGTTTCGAATGCCCCCTCGGGCATGGATAATTGTGCCGTCCTTAACAGTAGCTAGTTCGTAAGTAGTTTGTAAGTTGAGGGACTGATGACCCCGTAGTTAAGTCCCATAAGCTATACAAACATTTGAGCATTTGAACAAAATACCATAAATTACTTAATTTAAATCTGTCAGAGCGTTTAATAATCTTCACTATATGGATCTCAATATTCCAAATCGATCTAAGACGCGATCGGGTTTCAGTTATTTTCCTCATCCATGAACTGCAAACTAACTTGAATAAAACTTTCATTTAGCCTTTATAAATACGCAAGTCAGCACTGAACTGGAAATAATAGTAGATTTTTGTAACAATCTCGGAATTGTGCTTATACACCCCAACATGGAGAACATATTAGAAACTATTGCTTCTTCCATGCTGGTACTCCCTTTTTTAATTTGTATTTCTCTGAATTTAAATATTCTTTACGACCTAAAAAAACTAATTTCCCACTGTAATATATACACTACCAATTCTCCAAATGTAAATACCAGAACTGATAAATATCTTAATATTCCCGTAAAAATCAAATATCCCGTATAAAAAATCCTAAAATTAATAGTTTCCGCAGCCATTGTCACTATTTACGGCTTTCAATTAATGTACCGAGGACAGACACCCATACGAGATGCGGATTCGGCAACATTTATGCATCCATCGAATTGCAAATGAATTGGATCATAGATCATATTTCTTGTCACGGCACACCTCTACGATGTTCGTCCCGCTCTCCAAGATACAGCATAAGGAGCCAGATGAATTGACACTCTCCCAAATCTGTGAAGTTCTCTCTGGTTACTATCGCCGTCGATTCCACATCGTTGCAAATAATACAATTCCTTGAGACAACATTGTCTCGTTATACCAAAGGTATTAAACATAAGGAGAGGCACCGAATTAAAATTAGTGCTGTGGCTGGGATTCCAACCCGGGACCTTCTACTTACTAGGTAGCCGCTTTAGACCACTCAGCTAACACAGCGTCGCAGCCAAAGCGACTACACAGTCTTACAGCACGTCTCCCTCCACACCACATACTTTAATTCTGCCTCATGTTCCCTGTGAAATGCATATCAAATTGCCAGGGCTCTCCTACATTGGAATAGCACCCCAGCAAAGAACGCGAATAGGAACCATTCCACCTTGTTCCTCAGGCCGAGGTGATATAAATATCAACAACAAATACTATTCCTTCATACGCATTTCACAGGGAACATGAGGCAGAATTAAAGTATGTGGTGTGGAGGGAGACGTGCTTTAAGACAGTCCGTCTAGTCGCTTTGGCTGCAACGCTGTGTTAGCTGAGTGGTCTAAAGCGCCTACCTAGTAAGTAGGATGTCCCAGGTTCGAATCCCGGCAACAGAACAAATTTTAATTCAGTGCCTCTCCTTGTGTTTAATACGACATCGTTGCCGCAAGAGTCGGGTTCTACCAATGTCGGAAGAAACCGGGAAAAAACTTACAGCCAATGGACGGCGGAATTACAGGGACTTGGTCGGCGCTGCCAGTTCAGTACCTGTCGTTCCATGCAATCGTAAGTGGAGGACATGGTGCTCGATCACTCTTAATGCACGCCGACCCAGATGCCGCCTTCTCTCAGGATGTCCTGAAGTTGGACGACCCCACCTCGGAGCAAATCATCGACCTAGCCTCCAGCTCCCAAGTCTTCACCTGGAAGCTCGGGTTGATGTCACCGCCTTGTTACCGTCAGAGGCACCTTCCACCATCGCAACAGAAGACATCGCCGCATCCCGCACAACCAAGCGTCGTTCCACAAGGACCGAGTTCCGTGTATAATGTTCCAGCCTGGCTATTAATTTTTGAGATTAACAAATTTACAGAAGGAAGTGGTTTGAAGTAAGAAGCTATAAAAGATCCCAATCTGTAAATTACGGGGAAAATTATTACATAGATTTAAATGAAATGGTAAGCTAATTAACGGTGGAGTGTTGTGCAGGCAGAACATTACAAAAAGAATCCATCGGTGGTTGAAATTTGGCAGTAAATGAAATTTTAATAATATGATAACCACTCGCCGAACAGTGGATGGCAGTTCGTCAATATTAAACTACGACTCGTGTAGCAAACAGTAAAGTAAGATGAGTGACATGATATAAATCGGATAGGAATATTACGTAAGTCAAACACATCGGACTTCTAAAAATTTACAAGAAAATCGACTGCAGGTTCTATTGCCAGTAAATGATAATATTATGGAATAAATTTTTAAACAAGACTGGCAGGCTACACGAAATATCACCATTCAATATTAACTAAAAAACTATGCCATCCATTGTTGCGGTGATTCAACAAGGCTGAAAAAGACATTATGGGCGGAGGGAGGATAGGGCAAAATTATTAATAAAGATTCATAAGTGCGAATTTAAGTGAGAGGTGGGGGTTTATTTATAAATTTAAGATACGCGCACATCACATATATTTACCTGAATGTACATAATAGCGGCCACATAAAAAATAATAAAGTACAGCTCCAGTCTTCAAGATGCTATCGCTACGAAGTACAAAGCAAGAGTGTCTTCTTTCTTACAAAAAAATTGAAAGTGTTATTCCTAAATTTTCTTTCTCTGACTTTCATAGATAACTATTTTAACATGCCGAAATAATATAAAAATACAAAACTTTCTCTGGTAATATCGGGGAATGGAAAACGTGTCATTATACGTGGTTGCCCGCCTGGGCAGCCCGACCCATCCCTGCCACTGGACCACTAAAACGTTGTCAGAACTGTCGGTTATCATCATGTCCGGGTTGTTAAGAAGCACATGACCGAGAGGACTCTCCGGATCAGTGGGCCCTCTGTGCGACATGTGGTCGAGTAGGAGACTTTAGTTTGCCAATCCAGGGACCGACCACAGTGGGACCATACGTCATCCTGAGAGACACAACCCAGGCAGGTTAACCTCATCTAGTCGTCTCGACCACCAAAATTGATGTATCTGTGGACACATCTTCACAGGCAAGATCATGACTGTGTATCAGTGTCACTCATTAACCCTTGTCTCCATATTGGGTTACCCGGGTAACCTTTCTAACTGTAAGAGCCCATTTTTCAGGTGTTTTGAAGCTAGTGGACACAAGCCTCAAGTTATTCCTTACATGGATCACTAGCTTAAGCCCGCGGCTCCGCTCGCTTGCTGGTTGATTATGATAGACAAGCTATCTTTCAGTAGTGTCCTTTGAGATTAGTTTTGAAGGATGAAATGAAATACCTTTTTTTTTTTTTTTTTTTTTTTTTTTTTTTTAAGATATGTATTAAAAGAAATTTCTTTTGTACTGCGTTATTTATTTATTCTTATATGTCGTTATTCGTAAGCTTATCCTTACAGAGAAAGAGCTGAAGACATTTAGCACGCATAGACCAAAGATATGGTCTATGGCATCGCGTTTCGCTGTATGTAACCTCCTTGCTATACAGTCGCAAACGTCATCGCTGGCCTTCAGTCCGAATTTGTTTAGTAATTTGACGACTTTCAATCACCATATCTTCCACCCCCTTACAGCTATCGGAATGGAACTGCTATGGTGTACAACGGGAGACTTCGGACAACAATTACACACAGACCATTCGTTTACGTTCTGTAGTTTTCGCTGCAGAGCGAAATATTAACAAAAACACGCGTAGAATTTTGTATACACCGATAACTTTCCATCCCTAATATACTCCACACTTTCCTATTTTCAAAGAGTAAATATAATTTTCATAGAGTAATTATTTTCCTCCATTTCGCGTTATATTCTTCAAATTACTAAATATCTATCAGATCGCTATAAAACCGTATCTAAAACCTTCCTCAATTATACATTAGTAACTGTACAAATATTAGGTCTCTGCGTATTGTCGTTCGGACGTGATAAGCGTACACCGAACAGACATTCACATTAATATATATAGTTAAATAGCTATCCGATCGCCATTAAACCGTGCCTAATGCCTTCCCCGGGTAGACGTTAGTAACAGTACAAATTTTTAGCTCTTTATGTCTTGTGGTTCAGACGTAATAAACGTACACCGAACAGACATTCACATTTATAGATATAGATTATAAACGTCATAACAACAGGAAAAATTTAAATACTTTCATAGAAGAGAAGCAACAGAACACACCATCTGATTTATATTTGGGTTACCCACGTAACCATATTTCTCCATTATAATAGGTGTGAAGTTCAAAATCAAATGTTCAAATGTTTGTCAAGCTTATGGGACTTAACTACGGGGTCATCAGTCCCTAAACTTACAAACTAGTTATGAACTACTTACGAACTAGGACGGCACAAATATCCATGCCCGAAGGGGGATTCGAACCCCCGACCGTAGTGGCCGTGCTGGCCGTGACTGAAGCGCCTCAGTCACCTTGGCCACCGCGGCCGGCGGTGTGAAGTTCATAAATGTAATATTTTTATATAATATATCGATTGTTTTATTATTTATTAGTCAACCATGTACGAAGATTTGAATTTAGCATTTCAAAAATGTCAGATATTCCAGTAGGTTTGTCACCTTTCAATCGCTGACTCCTAGTGTTCACATTGTCAAAACTTATAAGTCTGCTTATCTGCCGAAACCTGTTGAGCGATAGGTTTGCACGATACAGTGGGAATGCATTTATTTTCTACACTTACTTCGTGTGCTCAGTGTTAGAGAATCTTACTCCAGCTGTAATCAACATACCAAGATATGGCGTCAAGTACTTCAGTAGTCAATGGCTCCCACTCTTTCGCTGGTACTTCTGAATTGATATTATAGTCTGTGAATACATGATTTGCCTTCCTGTTGGTTTCATGTAGTATTTTATCACACATTTCGTCTGTAAATATAGTCTTGAAAGTTTGTTTTATAGAAAGGAGTACGTGTTGGACAAGCCCGTTGCCGCAAAATATTATGCTTCAACAACTCTCTTGTACCGAAGGGTTCCTTATGCCATTTGGTTCCATCTTTGCCACGTAGAATGCCTGCAGAAAACTCAGTTGCTTCCATGATATCATCACCTCTGTCATGTTCATCACTACTAGTATCACGTGTCTGTATTTCAACGCCGAGGGGACTGCGGCGCTCCAGTCACTGTCTGCACGGCCACTACGGTCGGGGGTTCGAATCCCCCCTGTATTCAGATTTGGAGAGTTCCACTTCATCGTCCATATGATCTAGAAATGATGTTCACAGCAACAAAGCTTACACAATAATGAACAATTTACAACGCTGTGAAACAGTAGCAACTGTAGCCAGCAACAATTAGAATACCTTGCTGCAACAGTTGTGTATATACCCAGGGCTAAGTTTTGCCGTGACTGTACAATAAATCCATTTGGTTACCCATGTAACCCGGTTATAGAATAGGGTATAATTTTTTTATTGTGGACACAAGGGTTAATCATGCGTCTTTTACCACCATTGGGTCTAGGGTTGCCAGATTGAACTCGAGACAGGCCCGGAGACCAGACCTGCCCCCCTCCCCCTTGGTCAGTGACTCCCACCTCCCCCCCCCCCCCCAACTGCGACCAACTCTCCCCCCGAACCATCTCCTCCCTCCCAGCAAGTATCCCCCCCCCCCCCCCCGTGGAACATTGCTGGGGTGGCCTTCACTTCACATGCCGCAGCCGACCGGCCAGGCCGCCAGTTGCTGTGGATCAACAATCGGCACACTTCAGTCGGCGTGGCGGCAGAAGTGGCGGCAGCATCAGAGCTGCTCACATCAACAGCTGCGCCTTCCAAGAGTTGCCGCTTGCGGCTCCGCGCTCTGTGAAGGATCGCGCGCCACCGAGAAGAGCTTCTCACTGGCTCCATGTGAAGAGGAGGGGCACATACACCGTCTGCTCCCTGATACGACCGCTTGCTGCCGCGTAAAGAAGTCAACTTGAGGGCATAACATTATTAAACGTAATAGTGCTGTCCTTTCTATGAGAGATAAATAAGAGATTATTACTGTACTAAAAGAGATGCCTGTTGGTATAAATACATTTACTGTAAAGTACTTATTGGCAAATGAAACTGTACAGTTCGATTATTCGAATAAACCAGTTTTTCGAACACCCACGTTCCCCAATTAGTTCGGATAATCGACGTTCTAATGTAATATCAATTAAACATTATACACCGACGAATTGTATAGTGAATTGATCGACAGTGCTACAGTATACTACGTACGGCGAGAGTTGAGCTCTGACAGCCAGCAGCGCAGTTGCCAGGTTCGACAGGGAAGTGCAGTGGCCAGTGACTGGTGCTTCGTTCTCCATTATGCTTCACTGTCGTGACATAAGTAAATAACAGTGCACTGCGGAAGATTTGGACAATGACATGAAATCTTAAGAACCTGTCATTATCTTAAGAACCTGTCATTACTTTTTACAATACAAATTGATCCATTTACGTTCACGCATCCACCTACCGTGTCCAATGTGTAATTAAAAAATACTTCATACATTTTGGTGAGGCGATACTCGGCAGCAATAAATTAAAAAAAATGCATATTTGTACACTTTGCTGACCAAATTTGTTCCGCTATCTAGCCACTCCCATGAACCACAGACATTGCCGAGGTGGGGTGGCTTGCGTGCCTCAACGATACAGATAGCCGTACCGTAGGTGCAACCACAGCGGAGGGGTATCTGTGGAGAGGCCAGACAAACGTGTGGTTCCTGAAGAGGGGCAGCAGCCTTTTCAGTAGTTACAGGGGCAACAGTCTGGATGATTGACTGAGCTGGCCTTGTAACATCAGCTAATGTGGCTTTGCCACACAGCTACTGCGAACGGCTGAAAGCAAGGCGAAACTACAGCCGTTACTTTTCCCGAGGACATGCAGCTCTACTGTATCAACATATGATGATGGCATCCTCTCGGGTAAAATATTCCGGAGGTAAAATAGTCCCCCATTCGGATCTCCGGGCGGGGACTACTCAGGAGGATGTGATCATCAGGAAAGACAATACTGGCATTCTACGGGTCGGAGCGTGGAATGTTAGATCCCTTAATCGAGTAGGAAAATTAGAAAATTTAAAAAGGGAAATGGATAGGTTGAAGTTAGATATAGTGGGGATTAGTGAAGTACGGTGGCTGGATGAACTGGATTTCTGGTCAGGTGAGTACAGGATTATAAATACAAAATCAGTTGGGGGTATCACAGGAGTAGGGTTGATAATGAATAAGAAAATAGGAATGCGGGTAAACTACTATGACCAGCACAGTGATCGCATTATCATTGTCAAGATAGATACGAAGCCAACACCGACAACAGTAGTACAGGTTTATATGCCAACTAGCTCTGCCGATGATGAGGAAATCGAAGAAATATATGAGGAGCTAAAGGAAATTATTCAGACAATTAAGGGAGAGGAAAATTTAATTGTTATGGGAGACTGGAATTCGGTAGTAGGACAAGGAAGTGAAGGGAAGATAGTAGGTGAATATGGTCTGGGCAAAAGGAATGAAAGAGGAAGCCGCCTGGTAGAATTTTGCACAGAACATAATTTAGTTATAACAAACACCTGGTTCAAGAATCACAAAAGAAGGTTGTATACATGGAAGAGACCAGGAGACCCCGAAAGATACCAGATAGATTTTATAACGGTAAGACATAGATTTCGGAATCAGGTTCTACAGTGTAAGACATACCCAGGGGCAGATATAGACTCCGACCATAACTTGTTGGTTATGAACTGTAGGCTGAAACTAAAGAAACTACAAAAAGGTAGGAAAATAAGGAGATGGGACCTGGATAAATTGAAGGAACCTGAGGTTCTTAAAAATTTCAGAGGTAGCTTTAGGCAACAATTGACAGAAACGGGGGGAAATAAAACAGTAGAGGAGGAATGGGTAAAATTGAGAGATGAAATAGTGAAGGTAGCAGAGGACAAAATAGGTAGGAAGGAAAGACCTACAAAAAATCCTTGGATATCACAGGAGATACTAAATTTAATCGATGAAAGGAGAAAATATAAAAATGCAGTAAATGAAACAGGCAAAATGGAGTACAGACGACTAAGAAATGAGATTGTCAGGAAGTGCAAAATGGCTAAGCAGGAGTGGCTAGAAGGCAAATGCAAGGATGTAGAAGAATGTATAAATAGGGGAAAAATAGATACAGCCTACAGGAAAATAAAAGAAACATTTGGAGATAAGAAAAACAGCTCTATGAATATCAAGGACACTGATGGAAAACCAGTTCTCAGCAAAGAAGGGAAAGCTGAAAGGTGAAAAGAATATATAGAGGGGCTCTACAAAGGAAATGAACTTCGAGACAATATTGTAGGAAGGGAAGAGGATGTAGATGAAGATGAAATAGGAGATACTGTACTGAGAGAAGAATTTGACAAAGCCCTGAAAGACCTAAGTCGAAACAAGGCCCCTGGAATAGACGATATTCCCTCAGAGCTACTGAAGTCTCTGGGAGAACCAGCCATGACAAAATTGTTTCACCTGGTGTGTAAGATGTATGAGACAGGTGAAGTACCCTCAGACTTTAAGAAAAATGTTATAATCCCCATCCCTAAGAAAGCAGGTGCAGACAGGTGTGAAAACTACAGAACCATCAGTTTAATAAGTCATGGCTGCAAAATATTAACGCGAATTATACACAGAAGGATGGAAAAGCTGGTAGAAGCCGACCTCGGGGAAGATCAGTTTGGGTTCAGGAGAAATGCAGGAACACGGGAGGCAATACTCACTTTACGGCTTATCCTAGATGATAGATTAAGAAAAGGCCAATCTACATTTCTAGCTTTTGTAGATTTGGAGAAGGCTTTTGACAATGTTGATTGGAATAAACTCTTTAAAGTTCTGAAAAAAGCAGGAGTAAATTATAGGGAGCGTAAGATTATTTACAACTTGTACAAAAACCAGGCAGCGGTTGTCAGAGTTGAAGGGCATGAAAGGGATGCAGTGGTTGGGAAGGGAGTGAGACAGGGTTGTAGCCTTTCTCCAATGTTATTCAATTTGTACATTGAACAAGCTATAAAGGAAAGCAAGGAGAAATTTGGTGAAGGAATAAAAGTTCAGGGGGAAGAATTAAAAACATTGCGTTTTGCCGATGACAAAGTAATTCTGTCAGATACAGCAAATGACCTGGAAGAGCAATTGAATGGAATGGACAGTGTGCTGAAAGGTGCATATAAGATGAACATTAACAAGAGCAAAACTAGGGTAATGGAGTGCAGTGTAAGAAAATCAGGTGATGCTGAAGGAATTAGATTGGGAAACGAAGCAATAAAGGAGGTAGATGAGTTTTGTTACTTGGGCAGTAAAATAACAAATGATGGGCGCAGTACAGAGGATATAAAATGCAGAATGGCAATGGGTAGAAAAGCGTTTTTGAAAAAGAGAAATTTGTTAACATCGAATATTGATTTAGGCCTAAGGAAGTCCTTTCTGAGGGCATTTGTATGGAGTGTTGCCTTGTATGGGAGTGAGACATGGACGATAAACAGTGCGGACAGGTAGAGGATTGAGGCTTTTGAAATATGGTGCTACAGAAGAATGCTGAAGATTAGGTGGGTGGATCGCGTAACTAATGAGGAGGTACTGAACAGAATTGGGGAGAAAAGGAATTTCTGGCATACCTTGACTAAAAGAAGGGATAGATTGGTAGGACACATTCTTAGACATCAAGGAATTGTTAATTTAGCGTTGGAGGGAAGTGTGTGGGGAAAAAATCGCAGGGGAAGACCAAGAGATGGATACAGTAAGCAGATTCAGACAGATGTAGGTTGCCGTTCTTATGTGGAGATGAAGAGGCTTGCTCAGGATAGGGTATTGTGGAGAGCTGCATCAAGCCAGTCTCTGGACTGAAGACCACAACAACAACAACAACTAGTTTCGGTGATTACACCATTTTCAAAGCGTAAAATATGGGGCAAGTTACATTATATACATTTTCGTAGCTCCAGCTGCACAAAACATATAATTTCTAGCGTAGTGCAGTGCGGTGTGTTTTAACGGTGTCTTAATTTTTTATTAGGTATTTGAGTCAATTGGATAAGATTAGATGTTTTTACAGCTTGAGTTATCAAAATGTATATAATGTAACTTGCCCCATATTTTATGCTTTGAAAATGGTGTAATCACCGAAACTAGTTAGTGGAACAAATTTGGTCAGCAAAGACGTGCCTGACCTCGGCCGCCTGCGTTCACCGCGGGCAGTATATCCATTCACAAGACACTCAAACAGTTCATTTTTTTTCTGTTTGTAGATTTGACTAATTGGGGACAGACTTCGTCAAACAGATCTTTGTGTATCATTACGGTCACAAGTTTTACAAACACAACAAAATTAACTTCTATTACTGTATATGATCACCAATCACTTACTAATGCCTCCATTACCAGTTTACCATTAATCGAACCTATACCGAAGCAAATAAAAATAACAGTAGTAAAATATTACAGTTATAGGCATATACCTTATTATTCAAATTTTGCTGATGATCTCGCTGCAATCAGAAGAGACTTGTTTTTAAGAGCCACGTTGTAGAAATCTTCACATCTCATTTTCAAATTCATCTGAACACATATCTCGGCTTTCACAAGTTCAACGGACATTCTGTTTGTAGCATCCCACCATAATGCACTCATTACACTAAACACTCGTTCAACGTGCGCGTTACTGACAGGAATTGCGAGGACGTGCTGCATTATATTGAACAAGTTTGGTGCATCTGCTTTTTCAAAAAACTCGCTCCACACTTTACAACAATTAGTTTCCTTCCTATCAAGATTTGATACTACAGACTTCAAAACAGAAAACTCCTGATATAGTTCGTTTCCATCAAAACTAATTTTCAATTTCTTTCCCACTTTGGCCAAGTCTTTAAATCAAAATAGTTTTGGTTGACATAAGTCTAGCACTGATACAACTTCATACACATTGTCATTTCCACTAAAGCTGTACCATATACCAAGATAGTTTAATAACCTGTCGTAAACAAGTGTGCACTCTTTTACTACAATACTCCATAAAACTTTTCCTCCTTACGACCCTCTATTTGTTTTTTCACTTCCAACATAATCTCGTGAACATCTACATCTACAACCATACTGCGCAAGCCACCCGACGGTGTGTGGCGGAGGGTACCTTGAGTACCACTATCGATTTTCCCTCCTATTCCAGTCACATATTGTTCGCGGAAAGAAGGATTATCGGTATGCCTCTGTATGGGCTCTAATCTCCCTGATTTTATCCTCACGATCTCTTCGCGAGATATACGTAGGAGGGAGCAATATACTGCTAGACTCCTCAGTAAAAGTATGTTCTCGAAACTTCGACAAAAGCCCGTACCGAGCGACAGAGCGTCTCTCCTGCAGAGTCTTCCACTGGAGTTTAGCGATCATCTCCGTAACGCTTTCACGATTACCAAATGATCCTGTAACGAAGCGCGCTGCTCTCCGTTGGATCTTCTCCACTTCTTCTATCAATCCCACCTGGTACGGATCCCACACCGGTGAGCAGTATTCAAGCTGTGGTCGAACAAGTGTTCTGTAACCTACTTCCTTTTTTTTCGGACTGCATTTCCTTAGTATTATTCCAATGAATCTAAGTCTGGCATCTGCTTTACCGACGATTGATTTTATATGGTCGTTCCATTTTAAATCCCTCCTAATGCCTACTCCCAGATAATTTATGGAATTAACTGCTTCCAGTTGCTGCCCTGCTGTAGTGTAGCTAAATGATAAAGAATCTTTCTTTCTGTGCATTCGCAGCACATTACACTTGTCTGCATTGAGCTTTAATTGCCATCCCCTGCACCATGCGTCAATTCTATGCAGATCCTCCTGCATCTCAATACAATTTTCCATTGTTACAACCTCTCTATATACTACAGCATCATCCGCAAAAAGCCTCAGTGAACTTCCGATGTTATCCGCAAGGTCATTTATATATATCGTGAACAGCAACGGACCCACGACACTCCCCTGTGGCACACCTGATATAACTCCTACTTATGAAGACTTCTCTCCATTCAGAATGACCTGCTGATTTCTGTTATCTAGGAACTCCTCAATCCAATCACACAATTGATCTGATAGACCATATGCTCTTACTTTGTTCATTAAACGTCTGTGGGGAACTGTATCAAACGCCTTGCGGAAGTCGAGAAACACAGCATCTATCTGAGAACCCGTGTCTATGGCCCTCTGAGTCTCGTGGACGAATAGCGCGATCTGGGTTTCACACGAACGCCTTTTTCGAAAGCCATGCTGATTCCTACAGAGCAGATTCCTAGTCTCGAGAAATGTCATTATATTCGAACATAATACATGTTCCAAAATTCTACAACTGACCGACGTTAGAGATATAGGCCTATAGTTCTGCACATCTGTTCCAGGACCCTTCTTGAAAACGTGGATGACCAGCGCCATTTTCCAAACTTTCGGAACGCTATGCTACGATACACCACTGCGTGAACGGGGGGGGGGGGGGGGGGGGGGGCAGTTCCTTCGCGTACTCCGTGTAAAAACGAACTGGTATCCAATCAGGTCCTCGGGCCTTTCCTCTTTTTAGCGATTTTAATTGTTTTTCTGTTCCTCTGTCAATTATTTCGATATCTGCCGTTTTGTAATCTGTGCGGCAATCTAGGGAAGGAACTACAGTGCAATCTTTTTCTGTGAAACAGCTTTGCAAAAAGACATTTAGTAATTCCGCCTTTAGAGTGTCATCCTCTGTTTCAGTGCCATGTACGTCACAGAGTGTCTCAACACTTCGTTTTGATCCACCTACCGCTTTGACACAAGACCAAAATTTCTTAGGATTTTCAGCCAAGTGAGTACAAATAACTCTACTTTCGAATTCGTTGAACGCCTCTCGCGTAGCCCTCCTCACGCTAAATTTCGCTTCGTGTAATTTTTGTTTCTCTACAAGGCTTTGGCTACGTTTATGTTTGGAGTGAAGTTCCCTTTGCTTCCGTAGCAGCTTTCTAATTCGGTTGTTCGGTCTCTTACGACCTTGCTAGGTACATACTCATCTAACGCATATTGTACGATGGCTTTGAACTGTTCCTCAACACCATTTGTACTTAAGATAAAACTTCTGTGCTGAGCCGTCAAGTACTCTGAAATCCCCTTTTTGTAACTTTTTCCGAACAGAAAAATCTTCCTACCTTTTTTAATATTTCTATTTACGGCTGAAAACTGCTTTGTGGTCGCTGATTCCCTGTTCTGCATTAACTGTTCCGAATAGTTCGGGTCTGTTTGTCACCAGAAGGTCTAATATATTGTCACCACGAGTTGGTTCTCTGTTTAACTGCTCAAGATAGTTTTCAGATAATGCACTCAAAACAATTTCACTGGTTCTTTGTCCCTGCCATCTGTAATAAACGTTTGAGTCTTCCAATCTATATCGGGTAAATGAAAATCTCCTCCCAAAACAATAACATGATCGGGAAATCTACTCGAAATATTTTCCAAATGATCCTTCAGGTGTTCTATCACAACAGCTGCTGAGCCAGGAGGCCTATAGAAGCATCCGATTACCATGTTCGAGCCTGCTTTAACCGTGACCTTCACCCAAATTATTTCACACTTCGGATCTCCGTCTATTTCCTTGGATACTAGGGCACTTTCTATCGCTATAAACACGCCTGCCCCTTCGCTATCCAGTCTGAGTTTAGAATCTCATTACTGTTTACATCTGGTTTCAGCCAACTTTCCGTCCCTAGTACTATGTTGGCATTGTGCTCGTTTATTATTGAGAGCAATTCTGGGACCTTTCTATAGACATCTGTGGAAAGTGTGTCCTCTTTTTCTAAATGTCTGATTGCTTTCCAAAAAAGAGGCAAAGTTTCTTTTAAAAACTACAGAAAGCACTCTGGTAGTATTAGCGATTACTCGTTTATTCCGTCTTGTTGTGAACTAATAAACTTCCAAATTAGGGGATGTGTTTTTTCCTCACCCCGTGCTACATAATAAATGTTTAAAACTCGACACATCTTAACAAGACGGTCCACAGCTGACTCCAAAGACAACCATCGCACTACAGTGTGTCGCAGTATTTCGCTGTAATCATGCTGAGCAAAGTCGCAAAATGTTTTTAGTTCCTCCGAATTTTTTGATGATGAAGAAAAGTCTGAATATATTTTAAGAACTAGAGTTTCGTTTCTACATCATATTTTAGAATTTTGAATCCAAACTTAGCACAGTTATGTAAAATATGACAACAACAATTGACTTTGATTACGTTTTCATTTTCTTCTTTCAATTTAGTGAAGACAGAATTGTGTTTCCCGAAATTAACTGATGCATTGTCAGCTGAAAACGAAACTACATTATTTAGTGTCAAACCATTTTCCAATAAAATGGATTTTAGTTAACATCTTCGTAGAAATCAAGAACTTCATTACATTTTCCCTTATCTTTGGAGAAGTATGTTACAACTATGGGATAATGTTTTTTATTGCCCTTGTTTGAAGCGTCTGAACCTAATGAAAACAGAACATTTTGCTTTAATTCGCTTAGTAGCTTCTCTTTAGCATAAGGCGGAAGCACATTTTTTACTAATGCCTCGCTTTTTGTTCGCTTTTACTTTCGTTGCTACTGAGGAATCTCTAAAAAACATAAGGATATAGCTTATTACCACAATCTTCAGAATTGTAAGAATGGTGGTGTTTCACACCATGGTAAGTCAAAGTTAATTCCGTTGCAGTGACTTTGTCGTCTTCTGCAGAAAATTGTTTCGGCAAGAATTTAAGAAGCGACTGATTCTTATTTTGTGTGGTAATATTCGCTTTGTGTCTTTCTGATTGTAAATATTTATTCACAGCTTTCACTCCGTCGTACTTAACAGTAAATGAGATATTGCATATTCTGCACTTACACATACACTCATCAGTAGCCACTCTTTATAATTTTCTTCCTGTAACCATTCTTCACGGAACGAACTTAGATATCGTCTCTTCATTTCACTGTTATTACTCACTAATCTGTGTTAATGTAAGCTTGTCTGTTCACACACGATCCGAGTATTCCAAAAAAATTGCCGGTAAACTGATAACAAACAATGAACGAACGAACACAAATAATAGACGTCGTCAGTTGACACGTGGCCGCAACAGTGTTTGCTTAATAATGCGCTAGCCGATTACTATCGACGCAACAATGAAAAGTAGCGTTTTGTTGCAATAAGAAATTGACATTTATATAAAGTTATTCATAATTACTAGAGAGGAGCCGGACGGGAATGGCCGAGCGCACTGAGGCGTATTGCCACGGTGCGCGACGCTGCTCCCGCCAGAGGTTCGAATCCCCCCTAGGGCATGGATGTTGTGTTCGTCCTTAAGTTCGATGTAGATCGTCGCTACATTAGCATAGTACTGAAAAAGCGGCGTAAAAAAATTAAATTAAAAAAAATTAAAAAGAAGTTAAGATGAAGGTTACATTCAAGCCCGGAGATGAGAGTGATTGTCCCGTGGACCCGGAGAATTCATTCCAAACCCGGGCACTCCGGGCGGCGCCCGGAGATCTGGCAACCCTAGTTGGGTCTCTAACGCTGCAATTGCCATTTCGAAGACTGCTCACCTACAACCAACAAGCCGTCGCTGTGTTGGCACCGTCACAAACCCTGTCCAGTACCAACTGGCCAATTACCAGGCAGTGTTCCATGTCGGTTGCAGAGCTCTTCGGGCTCGACGCTTTCCAGGCGTTCGGATTCCTTACAGATGACCATGTCTGTTTAGTTTCTACCTCTGCCGCGACTTCAAGGACCTCTTCGAACCAGCGATTAGATGTGCCCGCGAATTCTGATCCTTTTTAGAGCTTAATCCATCAGTACGGCCTCACTATTTCTGACCTCAGACCATTCCCACCGTGTTTCAGCAACTGTTGCAGGACAAAATGAAGCGAGTAAAGGCATTAGAGGTTTTATCTTCAGTACGTTACGCCGTTGGTGATCATTTAGAAGCCTTATAGGACTCCTTCGCCTTTGCGAGGACTTAAAGACGACATTTAGTCCACAATTGAATATCGGTAATTGCAAAAACAACATTAGTCCAAAAAAAGTAAATTTTTTAGGGGAACTAAAAGTGTACAATATATATATATATATATATATATATATATATATATATATAATATACCCGTGACGGGCAATGATCGTATCGGTAGTGGGGAGGGGTGGGCAAGTTTGAAGCCCTTACTCTTACGGAAATTAGTTTCATAACTACGAGTTTGAGTACTGTGGGCAGGGCGAAGCTGGGAATTTGTATCTGACGGGAGGCGTGCTTAGGTAGTCCTTTCAGGTGCGGTGATCACTGTGTCCCCAGTGGTGTAGGGGTCAGCGCAACTGCCTAGAAAGCAGGAGACCCGGGTTCGAATCCCGGCTGGGTACACATTTTCAGCTTTGCCCGATCGCAGTTGATGTCATATATTCTGTGAATATTAAATAATAACAACTGCAGGATCAGAAGTGATGTCTGTTCTTTCAGAACAGACGCCACATGTATATATACACTAATATAATTTGAATTTACTGAAATTTGGAAAAATGCGAAATGTCTGCCTGTTAAAAAATGAAAATCACGAAATCATGAAAAATTATGATTCTAATGATATGATCGAGAGTGATGTTACAGGTTGGAGCCAAGGCAAGGCAGGAGTTCGAAGAGAAGGCCGAGATGCCAGACCCGGTCATAGTCCGTTTCCAGGTGCGAGGAGACAAAGATAGGAACTGAGCTTCAGGGGAAGGAGTCGGGTGAGGCAGAGGAGTTGAGGAGAAGGAAGGTCAAAAGCTACACTGGGTGTCGGGCAGCAGGCGATGAATACGGAGATGGTGCTGGATGCGTTATGCAAACACAGTTTCAAAGCCTTTGCTCGACACCGGTGTAAGGCAGATGGGCTGGTAGTAAGAGGTGACAGATGGAGTTTTGTTCGGTTTGAGGAACACGAGGACAGGGGACGTTTTCCACTGCCTGGGATAGAAGCCAGTGGTGTAAAGGATGTTGAGAGTAGCAAAGGCGATGAGGATTGGGAGGCAGCACGTCTTGAGGTGACTGTAGGTGATGCGTTTGTGGTCTGCATCTGTGGTATGTTTGGTGCGTAGTACTAACTGTATATCCTGTGCTGTGATGGGGTGTTAAGGTCAGAAGGGAGAGATTGGCAGATTTTATGACATTCCTTTTATATAGTTCCGATTGCACACCTCTTCCTATACATTGTGCACAGATAAGCCAAATGAATGTGTACTATTAACAAAACTAAACGACTATGTATTGGAAGTTGCTACAACAATGCACACAGATATCAAGATTACAGCCATCAGATGTGTGTATCGGATGATCTCATCAATAATTAACATAACAAATTAAGACAAAGCAAAGATGATGTTCTTTACAGGAAATGCTCAATATGTTCACCATCATTCCTCATCAATAGCTGTAGTCGAGAAATAATGTTGTGAACAGCACTGTAAAGCATGTCCGGGGTTATGGTGAGGCATTGGCGTCGGATGTTGTCTTTCAGCATCCCTAGAGATGTCGGTCGATCACGATACACTTGCGACTTCAGGTAACCCCCAAAGCCAATAATCGCACGGTCTGAGGTCTGGGGACCTGGGAGGCCAAGCATGACGAAAGTGGCGGCTGAGCACACGATCATCACCAAACGACGCGCGCAAGAGATCTTTCACGCGTCTAGAAATATGGGGTGGAGCGCCATCCTGCATAAAAATCGTACGTTCCAGCAGGTGTTTATCAGCCAGGCTGGGGATGATGCGATTCTGTAACATATCGGCGTACCTCTCACCCGTCACGGTAGCAGTTACAAAACCAGAATCACGCAGTTCCTCGAAGAAAAGAGGCCCCATAACGGTTGATGTAGGAAATTCAACCAATACCATGACTTTCTCGTCGTGAAATGCAGTTTCTACGACAGTTCTAAGATTTTTCGGTAGCCCATCTGATTGCTAAGTATCTAAGTGTTTTGTTTATGTATCATCTGTTCCATTGGGAGGTACAGGTAATGCAGTCAGGGTCTTAGTTTTATGTGTTTATATTTTCAAGATAAAGTAGTTCTCTGCGAGTTTTATAGTCCATTAGCTTATATGTCCGTGCTTCGCAACGGTCGTTGAAGGAGGTCCTGTGGGTATCATGGCTTTTTAGGGTTCCGGACCTCAGTCAGTAAAAATAGAATCCTTGGATCGCTCTGTCAATAAATTCAGTTGTCCTAGCCAAGAGGTCAAATTCAATTAAAAGTCATTCTCTGAAATGATGTATCTTCATAAAGATGTCAAATGTAAGTAAGTCATTGTCCGAAACTTGTATCTTCATAAAGCTTTTGGTAGAAAAGGTCAAACGTGCCAAAATTAGCAACGGAATGGCGTTAAGTATTTAACATACAAAGCTAAATCAGTAACACTATTTTCAATGTTTGTTGGTATTCGTTGACATAAGATTGCTTAATTCTGTCACAGACGTTCCCTTCCTTGTTGTAGTACCCCTTACTTATTATGCAGCAGCGGTGTTCGTTAGTTCTATGGTGAACTTCAGCGCCTCTATCGCTTGTTTGCTGTACCACGCAATCCATACGCAAAATAATTTGCCTCATTTCACTTTTATGAAACGAATTTGTTCCATGGAAACCCGCGAAGTAGTTTAGGAGGTTAGGTATTTCTAATAGATGAATAGACACTGAAAATACTTAAGATTGCGATGTATCTTTTTTCCGTGATCTGATTTTGATTAAATAATGCCTTTATGTTTCCCCAATCTTAGCTCAAATTTCGTGTGAAAACCGCTTGAAAATGTATCTATAGTTCTTTTTTAAGACGTTTGTGAAATGTGTTAGAAATAGGCATATCTTCATGAAGATGGTGTAGCTCACATCATACATCAGTTATATTCGCCATTTAAAACATTTATTTCATGACCATTCATATCTCTGGACAGTGGTCTGAGGCATGGAAAGCTGAAATATAATAAGTATTATCTTAATGAAGTAGAAATGTCACTGACAGTAATTATTATTCTTGCGGTTGGCTCTCTTCCTGTTAGATGCGCTATTGTCGCTCCAAGCGTGAGACTTAAACTTCCACATCAGTTGTACATATACGTTAGACTGTGATATCAGTGTGTAAATATATGGATTAAACACGACGAGGATTGTATCAGTTTTATATTAATTGCGTTGTATCATATTTCGTAGAACACAGCAACCAAGAAAACGATTTTCAGAAATATGGTAAATTTGAAAAGTTAAAGAGTAAATAGTATTTTCAAAGGGTAATAATCCGATCGATGCCCCGAACTTCACACGAACACGCGCAGCGCTATCTATTAGTTCTTTGCTGCATTGCTCCGTTCTTTACAAGCATGAAATACACATAAAACTTCAAATTACGATATCTCTTACTTTCCTGATTTGATTTGGATGAAATGAAGCCTATATGTTGCCCCACGATATTCTCTATTTATCTGTGATACCCTCATGAAAGTTCATTTAGTACTTTTGGAGATTACTCTCTAGGAATAGACACATGCGAATACTTTGAGATAAATGTTTAATTTCTGATTCGATTTTGTGACATGAAGCGTTTCTGGCACCGCAAGATACCCTCACGTTTCCTGTGAAAAACCCCCTGAGATAAAAGAGAAAGACAGACATTATGATTGTCGATGAAAAACGTTAAATTGTGATGTTGTTTCCGTGATCTGATGTTTATGAAACTATGTTGTCCCAAGGTACCCTGAAGTTACCTGTGAAAACCCCACGCGAATTCGTGAAGTAGTTTTGGAGAAGTGGTTTTCTAATAGATGAACAGACAAGACGGTCTAAGAAAACACTTCGTGATTCTATTTTGATATCTTCGCTCGTTTCCTGTGAAAACCACAAGAAAATTCGTCCAGTAGTTTTGAAGTTTAAGGCGAATAGCGACAGTCTCGGTTATGGCGTGCATATTCGGCAAAAAAAAAAAAAAAAAAAAAAAAAGTTTGTATAGCTTATGGGAGTTAAGTACGGGGTCATCAGTCCGTAAACTTGCAAACTACTTATGAACTAGCTAACACTAATGAAGGCACAAATACCCATGCCCGAGGGGGGATTCGAACCCCCGACAGTAGTGGCCGTGCATACTGTGACTGCCGCGCCGCAGACCCCTCGGCCACCGCGACCGGCCCATACTTGGCGTCTGGTATTTACAAGCCACCTTTTACGACGATCTACGTTTGAAGGAAAGCTTAAAACTTATAGCGACCATGTCTGCTATTATTTGAAGACTTTGGAGCTGCACGACCAACCCGTTCACTCTGTGAAACAATAAAATCGCGCAATATTCGCTGATTCACTTCGCTGCGCCACTCGAAGCCTAAAACACTGTCGTCGATTGGGATTCGAAATGGCGGATTATTCAGCTCGGTATTTCTAGTACTTTAGTGAAAGCTAGTTTCGGCCAAGCCGAAGATTCGGCTTATTTTTGGGCGAAACCGAAACTGCGGCCGAAACAAATATTTTTTGCGGAAACCTGCCGAAACCGAACAGTCGGTCGTCCCTTAATCTGAGTGAGTTCGGGCCTTGCCGCGTGCTGGAGTGGTGTGCTACTTCGGCGGGCGGGCGGCGGCGTCTATATTAAGTCGTTGCGCGTCACGCGCAGCCCGGCCCTTCAAAGGCCGACACTTCAAAGGCGCCGCGCGACGCCGCTACCTGTTGTTCCCGTCACCTGTTACTGCGCTACACGTCACCACCGCTCCTGCCCAATCACCGCCTACAACTCCTCGCACTAACAACTAGGCCACACAGGTAACAGGCTTTTATATTCACAGAATATATGACATCAACTGCGATTGGGCAAAGCTGAAAATGTGTACCCAGCCGGGATTCGAACCCGGGTCTCCTGCTTTCTAGGCAGTTGCGCTGACCCCTACACCACTGGGGACACAGTGATCACCGCACCTGCAAGGACTACCTAAGCACGCCTCCCGTCAGATACAAATTCCCAGCTTCGCCCTGCCCACAGTACTCAAACTCATAGTTATGAAACTAATTCCCGTAAGAGTAAGGGCTTCAAACTTGCCCACCCCTCCCCTCTAACGATAGCATCATTGCCCGTTACCGGCATATATATATATATATATACTTGTACACTTTTAGTTCCCCTGAAAAATTTACTTTTTTGGACTAATGTTGTTTTTGCAATTACCGATATTCAATTCAATGATTCTGTGCCGGAACCGGCAGTCGAAACTGCGACCTTCGGCTTTCGCGGACAAGCGCTTTACCGCTGATCTACCCCGACACGACTCACGTTGCCGCCTCACAACTTGGAAAGTAGGAGGCGAGGTACTCGCGGAAGTAAAGTTGTGAGGCGGCATCGTCAGTCGTGTCGGGATAGCTCAGTCGGTAGACCACTTGCTCCCCGAAAGGCAAAGGTCCCAGGTTCGACTGCCGGTTCCGGCACACAGTTGTAATCTGCCAGGAAGTTTCATATCAGCGCACACTCCGCTGCAGAGTGAAAGTTTCATTCTGGAAACATCCCTTAGGCTGTCGCTAAGCCATGTCTCCACCATGTCCTTTCTTCCAGGAGTGCTAGTCTTGCATGGTTCGCAGGGGAGCTTCTGTGAAGTTTCGAAAGTAGGAGGCGAGGTACTGGCGGAAGTAAAGTTGTAAGGCGGCATCGTGAGTCGTGTCGGGATAGCTCAGTCGGTAGTGAGCTTGCCCGCGAAAGGCAAAGGTCCCAGGTTCGACTGCCAGTTCCGGCACACAACTTTAATCTGCCAGGAAGTTTCATATCAGCTCACACTCCGCTGCAGAGTGAAACATGCCCTTTGGCTGTGGCTAAGTCACGTCTCCACCATATCCTTCCTTCCAGGAGTGCTAGTCTTGCATGGTTCGCAGGAGAGCTTCTGTGAAGTTTGGAAAGTAGGACGCGAGGTACTGGCGGAAGTAAAGTTGTGAGGCCGCATCGTGAGTCGTGTCGGAATAGCTCAGTCGGTAGCGCGCTTGCCCCCGAAAGGCAAAGGCCCCAGGTTCGTGTCCCGGTTCCGGCACACAATTTTAATCTGCCAGGGAGTTTTAAAATTGATTATAAAATGTCTGATGGACAAAGTAACCTGTAAGTTGCAACTGTGTGTTGATGATGCTATGGTGAATGCGAGGGTGTCGTCTTTAACTGACAGTAACCGCAGACAGTATTCTACTTGGTGTGAAGGATGGCAGCTACCTCTAAATTTAGAAAAATGTGAGGTGAGTCGCGGTGGAGCAGCCGACTGGTCTAAGGCGCCTCGCTGCGGAGCGCTCGGTTCCTCGCCGTCGGAGGTTCGAGTCCTCCCTGGGGTATGGGTGTGTGTATGTGTTGTCCTTTGGTTAGTTTACCTTAGTTTAAGTAGTTTGTAAGCTACGGACTGATGACCACGCAGTTTGGTCCGATAGATTTACATTTGAACATTTTTGTAAGGTGAATCACATGAGTAGGAAAACAATCCCATAATGTTCGAATACAGCATTAGTAGTGAGCTTCTTGATGCAGTCGCGTCGTTCAAATATCTAGGCGTAACACTGCAGACCAATGTGAAATGGAACGAACATATCAGCTGTAAATAAGACGGACAGCCGAATCCGGTTTATTGGGAGAATTTTGGGAAGTTTGTAATGATACATTTTCTGGTGTTGTCGTCAAGTTTAAAGTTAAGTACCGGTATTGAAATTTAACAAACTGAAATATTGCAATGAATATTAATTTTGAATAGATAGAGACAATGAGAAAATGAAAGACTCCGCCATCAATATTTAGCAGCAGCAGTGGTTGGAATAAAGACAACAACGAGAAAGCAGCATTACAAAAGAAAGTGGCGGAATCCGCTTTTTAAAGTCACCACACTGGAATCGAACCTGTACGGAATAATTAACTTATTCTTCACTGTAAACTGCTGCTTGGTTGCATAAGCTTCGAATACCAAAGTTCCATGACCTTGTTTAATTTCAATTACGATTAGTATTTAAAATTGCATAACTATCGGACTTCGTTTAAAGAAAAGATTTACTGCGAGCATTGAAACAAAATTCGAAATTCGCGTCTGGAATGTTCTTTCGCAATCGCGAAGCAATTTACAACAATGGCCAAGCATCATTTTACGAATTATGCTGGAAACAAAGATTTTTTAATATAATGAAAAATGGGGAAATCCTTTTTTTTATATACTAAATATTATTTTCAGTTGAACTGTGGTATTTAATAGAATTAACAAATGAAATGCTCACACTTACATAGTCAATGTGGAGAGACCAAAAGTGAGATGTGCGATCTGTTCAACAGCAAGAAGACGAAAGACGACCAGCGATTCCGTTTTCTCCCCAGCTCGTTAAAAAATTTTGAAAGTGTCTTATGAAACAAAATAATCAGAGATTTACTGGCAGAGAGACCGGATGCTAGCGACAAGCGTCGCAGATACAATTTTAATTAAATCATCATCATTAGAGACTGATTAATCAATGCCTCGTCTGATGTTATGCCTTTTACTTCAAAATCATTCTGCACCGAATCTAAGTACTTTCTTCTTGGTCTACCTCGACTCCTCTTACCCTCCGCTGCCGAGCTCATGAGTCTCTTAGGTAACCTTGCTTCTCCCATCCGTGTAACATGACTGCTCCATCTCAGTCTGTTCGCTCTAACTGCTTCATCTATGGTGTTCATTCTAAGTTTTTCTTTGCTTTCCTCATTATGGACACCCTCCTGCCATTGTTCCCATCTATTAGTACCTGCAATCATTCTTGCTACTTTCATATCTGTAACCTCTACCTTCTGAATAAGGTAACCTGTATCCACCCAAGTTTCACTCGCATACAACAAAGTTGATCGAAAGATAGAGCGGTGCACCGCTAACTTAGTCTTGGTACTGACTTCCTTCTTGCAGAAGAGAGTAGATCTTAGCTGAGCACTCGCTGCATTAGCTTTGCTGCACCTCGATTCCAGTTCTTTCACTATGTTGCCATCCTGTGAGAAAATACATCCCAGGTACTTGAAACTGTCTACCTGATCTAACTTTGTTCCTACTGTGGAGTAGCCGAGTGTTCTGGAGCGCCACGTTACGGATTGCGCGGCCTCGGCCTCCCGCGTCGGAGGTTCGAATCCTCCCCCGGGCATGGATTTGTGTGTTGTCATTAGGTTAGTTTAACTTAGTTTAAGTAGTTTGTAAGTTTTGGGGCTGATGACCAACGTAGTTTGGTGCCATAAGAATTACAAACATTTATAGTACAAGAATGAAAATAAGCACTTCAAATTATTAACACGTTCACTGCCGCATTGACGTGCTATTTAGCTGGGTAAGGAAATAAACTTTTCATCTGTTCTCATCTAGGATACTCCGATATTTATACACGGACAAGGTAAGTGATAGGGGTAAACAAGGGTTATCACAAATTTTTAGTTCCATTCAGTGATTATTGAAACAAGAGTTTTTTTGTCTGATTCATTCGCGCTGCAGTTCTAAAATTACGAAATCTTGTCAAGTATCCCGTGCTTGCCGAGCAGTTGCGTGATTGCACAACTAGAGGAGAATCGTCGTCAATCGTGACTCTTGCTGTGTGACAGTGTATTCTCTTCTTGGCGATGAATAAATTTACATTGTGCCAATTATTCCATGCCGTGATAGAATAGTCAACCTACCAGCGTCCGAGGCTAATTTTTGGAAACTCTTGATACGAGTCCAAGCCTCCGCTTTGCTGCCTCGCTCACGTCTCACCACATATGTGCTCACTCACTGGCTGTCTACACTCGACTCTCTCCTTAAGCCACACTGTACGTATCAGTGCATCTTTCTTTACGCGCCAAAAGTTGGCGCCTCCCATGTCAGCAATGGTTTTACATGCCCTGCGTTTGGACCAGACTACATTCTTTTTACATTTAGAAAATAAATATTGTCATCAAAATACTGTACAATCAAGATACACAAAAATGATTTCAGTCAACAAATAATCCAATTAAATTACAAGATAACACACACACACCACATTTCACGAAAAGACACTACTGGCCATTAAAATTGCTACAGCAAGAAGAAATGCAGATGATAAACGGGTATTCATTGGACAAATATACTAGAACTGACATGTGGTTACATTTCACGCAATTTGGGTGCATAGATACTGAGAAATCAGTACGCAGAACAACCATCTCTGGCAGTAATAACGCCTGGGCATTGAGTCAAACAGAGCTTGAATGGCATGTACAGGTACAGATGCCCATGCAGCTTCAACACCTGACTGGCATATTGTGACGAGCCAGTTGTTCTGCCACCATTGACCAGATGTTCTGAATTGGTGAGAGATCTGGAGAATGTGCTGGCCAGAGCAGCAGTCTAACATTTTCCATATCCATAAAGACCCGTAAAATGCGGTCGAGCATTATCCTGCTGAAATGTAGGGTTTCGCAAGGATCGAATGAAGGGTAGAGCCACGGGTCGTAACACATCTGAAATGTAACGGCCACTGTTCAAAGTGTCGTCGATGCGAACAAGAGGTGAACGAGACGTGTAACCAATGGCACCCCATACCGTCACGCCGGGGGATGACGATTTTTGTGTCCCAGCCTCGTCGCCGCTTCTGTGTCACGTTTCCGTCGTAGGTGTCGGTGGCCGAGTAGAAAGACCGACACAGGAATAAAGGATGTACGTTTGTGCAGGTACGGAGGTGACCAGCCAGTGGGACAGCAGAAACGCTAGGCTAAATTAGAACAAGATATATATTTCGTGAAGTCTTCGTAATACTTAACTTTTACATCTTGTCTGCAGAATGCTGATACATAGTTTAGATATAGGCCTGCCTACTGATGATTCCTAGTGCCTATCCGATAGCCAAGTCTTAACTGGTGCCTATCTGATTCCCAAGTGGCCGATGCAGCAGTCGGGGCCACGAGCGGAGTTGCAGCAGAGGGCGCTCGTGGCTGACGTCGTAAGAACGCCGCGCCGTGCGTGCATGGCGGCGCGCGGCGAAAGTAGGTGGCGCGCACTTTGGACTTGTGTGACACCACAACGATGACGAATACCAGCTTCCAAAGTGCGTTGACTGCGATGTCGTCAAACCATGAGACCATCATGATGCGGTAAACAGAACCTGGATTCAGACGAAAACATGACGTTTTGCCATTCGTGCACCCAGCTCCGTCGTTGCGTACACCATCGCAGGCGCTCTTGTCTGTGATGAAGCGTCAAGGGTAACTGCAGCCATGGTCTGCGAGCTGATAGTCCATGCTGCTGCAAACGTCGTCCAACTGTTCGTGCAGATGGTTGTTGCCTTGCAAACGTCCCATCTGTTGACTCAGTGATAGAGACTTGGCTGCACGATCTGTTAGAACCATGCGGATAAGATGCCTGTCATCTCGACTGCTAATGATACGAGATCGTTGGGATCAAGCACGGCGTTCCGTATGGCCCTCCTGAACCCACGGATTCCATATTTTGTTAACAGTCATTGGATCGCGACCAAAGCGAGCAGCAATGTCGCGATACGATAAACCGCAATCGCGATAGGGTACAATCCGATCTTTATCAAAGTCGGAGACGTGATGGTATGCATTTCTCCTCCTTACACGAGGCATCACGACAACGTTTCACCAGGCAACGCCGGTCAACTGCTGTTTGTGTATGAGAAATCGGTTGGAAAGTTTCCTCATGTTAGCATGTAGTAGGTGTCCCCACCGGCGCCACCCTTGTTTGAAAGTTATGAAAAGCTAATAATTTGCATATCACAGCATCTTCTTCCTGTCGGTTAAATTTAACGTCTGTAGCACGTCATTTTCGTGGTGTAGTAATTTTAATGGCCAGGAGTGTAATTCAAAATTTTATATATCGATTTGGTATTACAAAGTTCGAAAATTTATTGGGTCTATACATTGATGTCACAACTCTGCAAAGGTATTTAGCACGTGCTATGTTAAAACAGATCCGAATATATTAGTGAGGAAGGCAGAATCAGGACTGCGGCTACATTGCTGTCAGAGACGTTTCTGTGCTCCGACAGAAGTAGTTTTCAGGTGGTTACTGATTATTCCTTTTACTTTGAGTAATTTTGGTAGTTACGGTAACTGTAAGTATTTTTACCAGTATTTCCCTCAACGTCAGGATATTTTTGGAATTTTCGCAACTCAGGTTTGGCACTGCCCACAGCTTACACCACACAGGGATTCCTGGTCTCTCGATGCTCTTCCCCTCGCGTCCAGTCTGGTTGGACGTAGCTTTACAAGCACACGATGGAGCGCTTATGTCCCGTCACGAATCCGGCGTTATTAACGCGGAAACAACGCACGCCCACTGAATCGCCGCTGCCCGATCTCTTTTAATCCGCAACGACTCGATGGCACACCAAAACCCGGCTTTCATAGTGCCAAGCGATGATTAGTTTTAATTAAAACGCGCTAATGTGCCGTTAGCCGCAGCAGTAAGATATTAACGGCTGCTTGTAACCCTCGTCTGCTGTCGCCATTACACAGCCCCGGCGTACGAGGAGACGTTTCGCAATGGGGGACACGACTTGTGTAGCGCGCCGCTGCAGTGGACTGGCCGAGCGTTCTAAGGCGCCTTGCGGCGCTGCGCGCCACTGCTCGCCGTCGGAGGCTGGTGTCCTCCCTCGGGCATGGGTGTCCTTGGCTTAGTTAAAGTAGTTTGTATGCATAGTGACTGATAACCCAAGTAATTAACCCTTTAATGGATAGTGTAGCTGATCAGCAACATACCTTATTTTTTCCTTTATCTCTCAAACTGACACCATTCTCCACAAATTCGTTTGTAGCTGCTTGTATACAAAGTGATACATATAAATCGTGTTGAACTGCAACTTCGTATGTCAGTTTATTCATATAAGAACATCGTTGATAATTTTTATTTACCTTATGGCTTGAAAATTATTTTACACTATGTTTTCATGGAACATTTTATTAATGAATTAATTTATAGTCATAATCAGAATAAAACTTCACTCTGCAGCGGAGTGTGCGCTGATACGAAACTTCCTGGCAGATTAAAATTGTGTGCCGGAACCGGGAATCGAATCTGGTTCCTCTGCCTTTCGCGGGCAAGCGCACTACCAACTGTGCTATCCCGACACGCCTCACGATGCCGCCTCACAACTTTACTTCCGCCAGTACCTCGCCTCCTACTTTCCAAACTTCACAGAAGCTCTCCTGCTAAGGTCCCAGGTTCGAGTCCCGGTTCCGGCACACAACTTTAATCTGCCAGGAAGTTTCATATCAGCGCACACTCCGCTGCAGAGTGAAAGTTTCATTCTGGAAACATCCCTTAGGCTGTGGCTAAGCCATGTCTCCACCATATCCTTTCTTCCAGGAGTGCTAGTCTTGCATGGTTCGCAGGAGAGCTTCTGTGAAGTTTGGAAAGTAGGAGGCGAGGTACTGGCGGAAGTAAAGTTGTGAGGCGGCATCGTGAGTCGTGTCGGGATACCTCAGTCGGTAGAGCGCTTGCCCGCCAAAGGCAAAGTCCCAGATTCGAGTCCCGGTTCCGGCACACAATTTTAATCTGCCTTGAAGTTTCGTATCAGCGCACACTCCGCTGCAGAGTGAAGTTTCATTCTGGAAACATCCCTTAGGCTGTGGCTAAGCCATGTCTCCACCATATGCTTTCTTCCAGGAGTGCTAGTCTTGCATGGTTCGCAGGAGAGCTTCTGTGAAGTTTCGAAAGTAGGAGGCGAGGTACTGGCGGAAGTAAAGTTGTCAGGCGGCATCGTGAGTCGTGTCGGGATAGCTCAGTCGGTAGTGCGCTTGCCCGCGAAAGGCAAAGGTCCCACGTTCGAGTCCCGGTTCCGGCACACAATTTTAATCTGCCAGGAAGTTTTTTATAGTCATAATAATTCCTTTTATTGATTTGATATCGAAATAATTGTAAAATAATAATGCTTATTTCACTTTTCTGTAAAACAAATTTTTTGACATACGAGGTTGCTGTTCAAAACCATCGACATGCAAGAAGCATGTCGCAGAAACTAAAAGTCGCAGAGTGCTAATGAATCACTTCGACAGTTGGCTGCATTGAGTTACTCGTAACATGTGATGATAATAATAATAATAATAATATGGTTGTCTGCTCTGTAGGACCTAATTGAGGAGTGAGACTCCTTAGTCATGGAACAAGTCAATACATGATATTTAACACCATAATAATATAACAATTTTAAGTAGTCATATGCACACGACAATCTTACGACTGAAAAGAATCAATAACGAAAAAAGGAATTGCCTTAATTGTTTAACTTTTTAAAAAGTTCCTCGTCAGAATAAAAGGAGTGAGCCATGAGATAACTATTCAATTTAGGTTTGAAAGCGCGTGGGTTAGTTCTAAGATTGTTGAGTTCTTGAGGCAGGATATCGAAAATGGATGCTTTAGAATACTGCACACCTTTCTGTACTAGTGTTAAGGTGGTGTGATGCAAATGTAGATTCGACTCCTGTCTAGTATTCAACGAGTGAAAGCTGCTAACTCGTGTGAATAAGTTGATATTATTTACAACAAACCACATTAATGGAAATAGGTATTGTGACGCCAATGTCAGAATTCCAAGACCACTGAAAAGGCGTCAATATGACGTGCGTTTGTTTAGTATACCTCCTTACCATGAGTCAAATACTACTGTTGCATTATGAGTTACTTTATGGAAAGATCAGAGGCATAATAGTGACATTTACTGCATCGGGTACATCATGGGAGCACTATGTAGCTGATCAGCTATGAACGATTTGTTGCTAGAAGTGCATAATAATTTTAAGGAATTTTATTTTTAAATATTTTTCTAAGAATATACTCACTATATATTAATCGTGGTAGTTTTATAGGTTCAAATAAAAATTGATGCGTTTAAAGGGTTAAGTATCATACACTCAAAAACTTTTGAAGGCAAGCTGCCCGTCAGCGGCGACAATATTGGACTCATTCCGCTGCTTCTTATACACTACCGGAAATAAAACTACGGACATCCTCTTAGAAAAATGTTCAGATGTTTGTGATGCAATGAAACCTGACTGCAGTGTTCATCGTTTCTTAAAGATCGTTTCACGATCACGCAAACTTCTCAAACTAACTTAGAAGATCACAAATACACCCATGCCCTGGGAAGGACTGAAACCTCCGATGGGGAACGGCCGCGCTCACTGCAACAAGGCGCCTTGGACCGCACGGCTATGCCGCCGCAGCACTTACAGTTTTCCAACTCATTCCACATTTACTGTTTAAACAGTGTATGTGAAGTACACGAAATGACTACAGTTACAGATCAATCGCTCAAGTGGTACTGAGGTGCCACATGTCGATCCACCCTTAAACTACCATATTAGCATTCGGTGTAACTTCCAAGGTCAGCAATGTTGGCGTTGTTTCTGGAATCCTTTCGATCATACAGAAGGCGAATACTTCTTGGGGTACATTATCCTACGCATGCTCCACCTGTTCAGGCAGATCAGCGAGAGGTTTGGGTTGAAGAGTCTCACATGTTCAGCTGTCGCATCATATCCCACATTTGGTCGAAAAAATGTTCAAATGTTTGTGTATCTTTAGGACTTTACCCAGATAGAGCGGAATTATTTTTGGTTTAATTTTTTTCAAAAGCTATTAATTACCTTTGTATCACTTGAAAGACGACCGTCTGTCGTCTTCCATATTTTTTGTATATTACTGTAAAGTTATAATTTATTTAATGTTGCTAGATTATCATTTTGTTAAAACTTGAACCCCATTCTTTTCAAGGCTTGAGGAATAGCGTTTTTATTTCATGTGTTAAATTATTAGTTAATATTGCTAGGTTTTTCTTATTTTGTTATGTCAATAATTTATTATTATATTAATTAACGTGGCATAAGTACGGATTCTCCGCTACGCCACTGTCGCTGTGGGAATGTGCAGCTGTTTTACTTTTAAGTGGGTGCGAGAATCTATGGCTGTCTGAATGTGGGGAGTGATAGCTCGCTTTGCATCGTTCTCTCTGGCTCAGTGTCGATAGCTGCTGATACTACCAAAAAGTTTCCCACACACTTTGGTTGCGAGCTCGTTGGCGAGCCTTCCCTCCAGCGCGAGTCTCGCTGTCCGTCCCCACCACCGCTGTGTCTTGGATTTTCCGGCTTCCGGTGGCTTCCCGCGTCTCGTGGCCGCTCGGTCTGGCCATTCTTGGCTGGTCTTCTGGTGAGGTAAGGTTGGTTCTGCTGTTGTGTTTGGAGATGGTAGCGTTTCATTGTCTAGTCGTTTAACTTAGATTCGTAAACATAGAATCATATTTTTAAAATATTTTCTCTGATCGTGTGCGGAAATGTGTACTTCTTTTTAAATCCAGTGATTTCCAATAGATAAACGCGGTGTGTGTAATTCTAGTTGTAGATTGATAACGACCTGGTATGTTAAAACCTTTTGTGATCATGTGGCGGTGTATGAACTCTGTGTAAATAATTTCTAGCTTTGTGGGGATTTCTAATAGGTGATATGTTAATTTTTGTACAGTGAATGTAAAACCTCATCGTTTCCTTCCGTGAGTGATATGTATTCCACGTGGTTGGTTCATAGAACAAAGCCTTCAGCCTACACTCTTGTTTGTTCCATGCCCATCAGGCAAGTAACTATGCAGGTATGCTTCTGATTTCCGCTAATATTACGCGATATTCTCTCCCCGCCTATTTTAATTTTGCTGTTTCTTCTCCGACTTGTAGTACGCTCTCTGTGTTTGTCAGTAATTCTCTCTGTACCATGTACAATTTCCTTCAATAGTTTCCTTATGTAATTCTAAATATTCCTATGGGTCGCATGCTGTAGTTCTTAATTTTATTTTTCCGACTTTGTAATTATTTCACTTTTACGAGTTTTTTGAGACTGGACTTCATCCGTCTCTGTAAGCGCTCGCTATCGCGTGTAGCTGCGTCTCTTTCGCTTCTTCATGTAATTCTAATCATTTCTATGGGTTGCATGCCGTAATTCTTATTTTTATTTTTCCGACTTTTACACTGCACAAGATAGTTATAAGTGATTTTTTCACGATCATGCCATTAGTTTCACCATAGTGCCCTTCCTTGTGGAAGGACATCAAATTGCATGTTTTAGAATTTTATTCTTGTGAAACATCATTATTAAAATATCATTTTAAATGAAATATATACATACAAATGTCGCAAAAATTAAAGAAAAACAAACCCAACGATGAAGAATTCTTTAATATCTTCGGTATGAACCTTCAAATTCTAAGCCGTATCCAACCACTTTGCAGTCAACAATACAAGCTAAAATTGATCTGCAATGGAGTAAGCTTCTCAAAGGAATAAAATACAGCACTGCATTAAATACAAGAATAATGAAGTAAGTTGCCATTCTCGTCCTTCTGGAAAAACGTCAGCCCTATCTGGGTAACTTCTTTGGTTTTTACCCCATAGGCTTACAAATAAAGTTAAACCAACTTGGCGTCACGTAAGAAGGCGGCGCAGTTGTCATCCGTTCTACGCACCCCCCTCCACTACCACACTGGCAGCCAATAATGTTCATTCTGTAAACCGCGTGTCTGGCCTTGAGATCCGCAGTGTTTCTCCTCCAGGCTCCACCTTTGTCACTCGGCCGTAGCTCCTCCCCTCCCCTCCCCTCCCCTCCCCTCCCCTCCCCACCACGCTTCCCCTATCGCTCCGCCTCTATGCGCGGAAGCGCCTTCCAACATGACGCCAACTATAACCTAAGGACAACACGCAGATACACACTCATTAGACTTGCGCATAATAGTTCGCGATCGGGAGCGCTCACTTTAGTTCGCGGCTCTGCCGCTAACTCTTTCGTTCTTTTAGTTCATCCGCTCCCAGTGACGTCTGAGCGGCGTGGTCTACCCGTGCATGTGGAGGGAGAAGTTCCCCCACCTAGCGGCTTCATGCGCTTGCTGCTTGAGCCGCTAACGACATCACGCAAACCAAAAGAAACAGTCTGTGGATAATTTCTCGCGTTTAAGTTAGAGTTATCTCTATATCTTGGCATTATGGAATTTATTAGTCAGATATTTCAGAGTGCAGAACACTTCAAACCAGAAATTTTGTAGCACTGAACTATGTAATCTAGCAGTTAGACGCTCACCTCGAAATGACTCATCAGCAGAAGGCAAACACGTTATTTTTAATTCTGCTACGAGCCCTCTTGCTATTGCCCGTCGGTCTTCGGAAAAGAATCCAACGAACTATGAAGCGAGAAACGTTTGGTATAATCGTCCGCTGCTCCTAGTTCACCCACTGCTCCTAGTTCGCCCGCTGCTCCTAGTTCGCCCGCTCCTTCTAGTTCGCCCGCTCCTTCTAGTTCGCCCGCTCCTTCTAGTTTGTCCGCTCTTTTTGGCTTTTGCTACCACTACTAAAAGAGCTCTTTTTTTATAGCAGCTTTTTTATATAATGAATCAGTGTTGCCAAAGCGTGTGCTATTAACCGTATTTTTGGGAAATTTGACATCAAATACTTAGGCAAATAAAACACTTATTTACACGAAAGGGTGATACAATGGTATTCAACTACTTTGCATACAGAGTACTCGTAGTACATTATTTTTAAAATGGATTTCTTGTGGCAGTGAACTATGAAACTACAGCTGACCTGCATCTCAGCTCGAAATGACGACAACTGGCAGAAGGGAATCACGCGATTCTGCACGCTCTCGCGTCCTCTCGCTGTTCCCCGTCAGTCTTCGGAAACGGAGCGGACGAACTAAGAGGCGAGGGATCTGCGAACTAGTTCGCATAGTTCGCCTGTGGGAGCGCTCTTCCGAACTAGTTCGTTCGCGAACTCCACAAGACTAACACTCATGCCCGAGGGAGGACTGAAACCACCGACGGCGAGCAACCGCAGCAAGGCGCCTAAGAACGCTCGGCCACTCCTCAGCAGTACGTGGTCGATCGGAGACAATTGCGGAGATCGTACTGGGCAGGGAAGTTGTACAGGTCTTGCAGAGTATGCAGACTTTATTCACGCAGTGCCTGGGTGAGCATTATCCTCTCGGAAGAATACTTCACTTCTAGTCCCCAGAACGTCAAAAAAAACCCTCCTTTTAAAATCCTGCACGCAACGAGCGCTGGTCAGCATTCTCTACACAATTACACAAATCTGAATTAAAAAGCGGTCCCATGAGCTGTCCGATCCGCGCAATAACGTTTGCTTCTGTAATGTATCGATATTCATTCTGTGAATGCAGACCTATCCAACACAACGCTACTGATGTCGAACTTTTTCCCCAGCTAACATTTGACGATGCTTTTGGATTGATGGTATCCTCGGATTTTATCTATTCTAAAATGTTGATCGTCGTGTGTTTTAATACTACCTAATGCCATCAAGTTTTCAGTGTGAAATCCGTTAGAAGTAATAAATATTTTAATTCGCAACAGAGACTGCTTTTCAATTCAAATATGGAATCACTGTTGCTACATCAGGCTAACGAACTTCGGAGTAACGTATACAAACACGAAACGTGAACGAGAGTTATAGGTTAACGCACTGCGGACCATGAGCTGGGGGCCACTGTGTCTTGGACGAAAGCACTCTACGAGACACTACTCTGCGTAATACCCGCAAATGACCATCACGTGTGAGCAGGCGAAATCTGCTTCCATCGTTGAAGATAAGGAGCCGCAATTCCATCTGCCAAGTGATCGTCTGACGGAAGCAGTCGAGCCGTGCATTTCTATGCCGTGGTCTGAGTGAAAGACGGCTCAGATGTGTGCGTGCTTGTCGTTGCACCGCTTGGTCCCCCTCTACGAACACACACACTTCCTTCTAATACTGACGATTCCTTGATGTTTCAGAATGTGTCCCACCGACTTACCATTTCTCTTCGTCAGGATACGCCAGAAACTACTTTTCTCCCCGGTTCCGTTAAGCACCTCTTCACTAGTTACGTGATTTACCCATCTAATCTTCATCATTAGTGCTGCCAGGCACTTAAACGTGATTTGCAGAGTATCTATGTAGATGTAGAACATTACGAAAGCTTTTATATATTTTTGTCTGAACTCCTTATCGTCCACGTTTCCCTCTCATATAAAGCTACACTCCAGACAAATGCTTTCAGAAAGGACTTCCTAATATTTAAAGTAACATTGGATGTGAACAAATTTGCTTCTTCAGAAACACTTTTCTTCCCATAGCGATTTTACATTTGTATCTTCTTTACTTCGGTCATCAGAAGTTATTTTGCCACCCAAATAACAAAACTTAGGTATTACTTTTGTATAAAATTTTTGTTGACGGTCATCGACAGCTGAGATGATACATCTTTGATAAAAGGGTCCGCTTCGGCTGTTTACTTTTTTTAAAAAGACTTATGTTTTAATCGTTTTTGACCCGAAGATGCGACTTTAAGTCGCGAAACCGGTCGTCTTTTTTAAAAAAGTAAACAGCCGAAGCGGACCCTTTTATCAAAGATATATTACTTTTATTGCTTCATTACCTAATCTAATTCCTTCAGCACCGCCTGATTTTCTGACACTGCATTCCATTTCCCTTCTACATCGTCTGGCAGCCTGTATCAGTATGCAGTATGTAACAGCATCTAATATATAAAGCAGAGTGTCCATATATTTGTACATTTTGCATAGAAATCTATAATTTTGTTCCAATCTTTATGAAATTTTGCACACGTAAGCTTCAATCCATGAGAACGATCGCCGTAAGTGGAAGAATCAGGAACGATATATAGTTCACGAGATATGACGTCATAAACAATGAGACGCGCGGAAAACTGCTGCATTTAGCGACAATACTGCTCATTTTCTCCTAAACCACTGGACCGATTTGAATCAAATTTGGTACACATATTCCTCGCCATGAGGTACAATTGCTGCAGGGTTAAGAATCACATACGGCACGTGGTTCAAAAGATATTACGTCATAACCAATAGAAATCGCAAAAAATGCCATATAATGCGGCGAGACTTTCGAAATACACTGTATGTGAATGACAGTACTTAGCCACTTGCAACAAACTTTAAACATAATTTCAAACCTTTATTAAACTTTTTCTCGCTGGAAACCATACTAAATTATTAAGGGAAAAAAGTTTCTCGCTTACTACTTTTCCGCTGTTCATGGAGTAAAACTACGGCTCTCGGTATGACGTTACAATTTATAATTTGAACATTACAAATTGTAGTGACAGGAAACTTTACAGACAGTATACACATATATAGTTGAATGTACCTTCTAAATTGTATCACATTCCGACACGTAGTTCATGAGATATGAGCACATAAACAGTAACGTTCCGCTGTTCATGGACTAAAACTACGGCTGTCGTTACAATTTATAATTTTTACACTAAACGCTTGGTGCTGCAGGAAACTTAACAGACAATATACACGTATATAGTTGAGTGTACCTTCTAAATTGTATCAAAGTACGACACGTAATTAATTAGATATGAGCACATAAATAGTAACTTTCACGGAAAACTGCCTCCATCACGCACCAAGTTTTAATGTATTACTTCTTTACTACTAAGTGTATTCTCAAGAGATTTTACAGTTATACAGCCCTTATACAAACGCCGGGTTTTCAGCTAGTACTGCATAAATTGTGTTGAACTACCTGGGAATCTTCAGCAACCAACTCGTGTTCTTCAGCCTTGTGTTAGGTCTACTCTCGCGTTGAGTACTGTCCACCTGTATGGATGACCAGCCACAATACAAAGCTTGTTGACACCCAACTGAATGCTACCATGCGCATAATATCTGGCGCAATCAGATCTACTCCGGTTTGCTGGCTTCCGCTGCTAATAGGTATAATGCCACCGATTTGTGCACATCTGCGGCTCTTATGAAGGATTTGCAAAGAGTCTTCAAGAAACCTAATCTACGTGTACATAGGGACCTACCAACCATAACAAACTACGCTCACGTCATCCAACTCAGCGTGATGCTGCTGACATGCTCACCAGAGATTTGAAGCCTCTCGAAGAATGGAAGTAGCGGTGGCCAACGGCAATTGGTATGCACCTGCATAACATTTTTTACGAGATATACTACCGACTGAATCTCAACTATCACACAAGACCTGGACAGCACTGAATAGGTATAGAACGGGCCATGACAGGTGTAACGATGCATTCATAAATGGAACAAGCTGTCTAATCAAAATTGCGACTCCGAAGCACCACGCCAGACTACATCACAATGGCAGAGACTATATGCTTCCAGCATATGGTGGAAGAGAAGACGATTTCCTGCTGGTAACCCCAGAAACTTGCGTTGTATTCAACGACTGGACATCGAGTTATAAAACTTACGTTACCTTCTAAAGTTCATTGTTTCCTTTCTGTAGATATGCATATATTTGTGTTGTGTGTATCAGCCATTGGCTAAATAAATAAATAAATTAATTCTTGTTAATGTTCATCTTATGCCTTCCTTTCAAGATATTGTCCATTCCGTTTAATTGCTCTTCCACGTCCTTTGCTGGCTCTGACTGAATTACTTCGTCATTCGCAAACGGCAAAGTTTTTATTTCTTCTCCCAAAATTATATTTCCTTCCCTAAATTTCTCCTTGCATTCCTTCAAAGCCTGCTCAATGTACAGATTGAACAACAGGTCTTTTGGAAGTACAAATTGTTGTGTACTTAAAGAAAAATAAGAAGAATGAACAATGCAAAACAATGGAATGTTCAAATGTTTGTCAAGCTTAAACTTACAAACTACTTATGAACTGACTTACTAAAGACAACTCAAACATCCATGCCCGAGGAAGGATTCCAATATAGAACAATACAATGGAAACAGTCTGGATAACAGTAATAGTAAACTTTACAAACAAACATCTAAATTACAAATATATTCAATTTTGTTACAACTAGGAAATCATATTGTTTGCCGGTATAGGATCTGATCGGGCATTCCTCCACTGTGTGTTTGATGGTTTGCCCAAAATCTCACTTTGTGCAGGGTAATTTTCCCCACCTGAAAAGTGAGTCGGAGCAGCTGCCGCAGTTCGTCCTTATTTTGTTGAGTGTGGCCCATATTCGTCTCGGTTGGTGGAAACCCTCTAGCTCGCTTGTAACACACCGCATGACCCGGATGGCAGGTGCTACATTCTTCTCCCAGTCTTGTCACCAGCTCTCAGTCAAGTTGATAATCTTTCTGGTTAGTATTTTTGCTGCCTTCAACGGGGGTGTTTCTTGGCGAAGCCTGCTCATGTCTCTGCTGGTAAGCCCAATGTGAGACCGGATCATAGAATCGGCGTTAATTTTCGTTTACTTCCTGACAAGTGTATGTTCTCGCCGGATGTGTGGAGGATCTTTGTGGCTCAAAGCTTGTAGCCAATTAGTGAGCGTGGGCTTGACTGTACGCATGGTTTGGTTGTGCTTCAACATGGCTGGTGTGAGGGCTGATAAGCCACACCGGTGCACAATACTCCTCGACTGGGTACACCAGGCCTAGTGCTGTCGATCTAAGTGTCGACCCAGAGGAACCCCATCTAGTGCCGCACAATATTTGCAGAGTGTTATTTTCGTAGTTGTCTTTGTAAGATGTTCTTTAAAGAAGCTGTCGACGGGACGTTAAACCCAAATCTTCCCTTCATCGGCAGAATGAACGTAAGTGGGTCGAAGTCTTTCTGTCGGTTCTACGGAGTGAAGACAACAACATTATGACAACGGGGTGGTTTTAGTTACTCCCCACTGCACTGTGTGAAGAGTAGAAATTCTAAAGTCGTCTTCTTTAGCTGTCGTCCCCACGCAGATGGTAACAGATAGGTCGGATTTATGGAAGTGAAGCTGAAATTATTAAACTATTGGCAGGAACCCATCTAGTTACGGAATAATACTGAACTTCTTGGTATGCCAGCTAATTTATTTAAATAATGCAGAAAACCAGCAAACTGCATAATAATATACATTGGATACGCATTGTCTTAACTGAAAGTTCAATATATTGTCATTTTGCATTTTTCTAAAACGATTGATCTACATATTATGATCGCCTACATATGTGCGTCTACTAGACTGAAGTGTGACAAGGCTGCCTTCGCTCCGTAATTTGGAGCGCAAACATGGCCATCGTGCATCATCCGTTGTAAATTATTTTTTAAATTAATTTTGCAAAAGTTAATAACGTCATCTAGTCAGGGCATAGCTGGGCTTTGAGAGGTTTCCTAACTTGAATTTGACATTGAATATATTATTAGTTTATTAAGTATAAATAAAAATATGATAGCATTTGGTGTGTGACCGCCAGTGCTACAGCCAATCGGCGTCCAGTGCCTGCCGTTCGGAGACCTTCCTACAATTCGGGAAAACTCATCATCATTCTTTCCCATGGCAACCCGACCTACTGTTAGCACCTGTCGTGGTTCTCACCAGCTTCTACCATATGGCGCCTATTGGTTCTGACACGCTGTACCGAAGCAATTCTCAAATCATCACATTAATACTGGTAGATTCGAGTGTTATCGAAATGCTTCAGGCTCTCAGCTGGGAGTTTGCTGGAAGGAAGGCGACGTTCTTTTAGAGAAGCACTGTCGAAGAAATTTAGAGGGCCGTAATTTGAGGCGGACTGCAGAACGATTCTACTGCCGCCAACCTACACTTCGCGTGAAGACCACAAGTATAAGATTAGGGCCGGCCGCGGTGGCCGAGGGGACTGAGGCGCTCCAGTCACGGTCTGTACGGCCACTACGGTCGGGGGTTCGAATACCACCTCGGGCATGGATATTTGGGTCGTCCTTAGTCTTAGCTAGTTCATAAGTAGTTTGTAAGTTTAGGGACTGATGACCCCGTAGTTAAGTCCCATAAGCTATACAAACATTTCGACATTTTTTGAACATTATCGTAGTAGAGAAATCCAAGGTTTCTGAAATAATATTTATTCAGCTTTTCCTGGTTTATTCCACTACAAGTTTGTTTCAACTGTTGCCATTATCAAGTGGACCTGGTGATGTGTTAATGAAATACGAGGCGCGTACAGAAAGTAACTTCCGCTTGGTAATAAAATGAAATTTTGTACAGATACAGAAGAAATGTTCATTGCAAAAAATTCTACAACTCTTAAACTACTTTTCCACATAACTGCCGAAATTTTGCAGGCATTTGTCATAGCGTGGCACCAGGTTTTGTATACCTTCTTCATAGAAATCTGCCGCCTGTGTCTTCAACCAGTTGGAAACACTTTGACCTCGTCCTCATTGGTGAAGTGATGACCGCCAAGGAAAGACTTGAGATGTAACAACAGATGAAAGTCTCTAGGAGCGAGGTCAGGGCTGTACGGAGGATGCTCAAACACGTACCTGTAGCATATTTTTCGTCACATTTGACAGTGTGTGGTCGTGCTTTGTCGTGAAGCAAATCAACACCTGTTGGCAGCAGTCCCCGGCGCTTATTCTGAATTATACGGCGCAATTTCGGAAGTGTCTCGCAATAAGCATCTTCTGTGATTGATTGACCACGCGGTAAGAAGTCAATGAGTAGGATGCCTTTCCTGTCCCAGAACACAGTGCAATCATTTTCCGAGGTGTCATGATTTGCTTCGGCTTTACCTTTGGTGGGGATGAAGTTTGCCTCCATTCCATTGATTGCCGCTTACTCTCAGGGGTGTCGTAAGAAACCCACGCTTCATCTTCTGTGACTATCCGTCTCAGAAATTCTTCGCCGCTTTCAGCATAACCTGTCAAAAACTCAAGTGCACTACCCATCCGTTGTGTTTTGTGTTGCTCAGTGAGAATCTTTGGTACCGAACGTGAGCAAAGTTTACGGAATTTCAGTTGTTTGGTAACAATTTCATGCATCAGTGATCGTGAAATTTGGGGGAAGTCCATAGCGAGAGCACTAATTGTAAACCTTCGGTTTTCTTGGATGTGGCCATCAATCGCGTGAACCAGTTCCTCTGTAACCAAAGGTGGACGCCCACTTCGTTCTTCATCGTGCACATCACTACGCCCGCCATTGAACTGTCGGACCCATCTTCTCACCATCGAATCACTCATCGCATTTGGTCCGTAAACATCGCAAATTTGCCGATAAATTTCACTTGGTTTTACTTTCCTCGCATTCAGAAACCGAATCACCGACCTGATTTCACAGGAGGCGGGAATTTCAATCAACGCCGACATTTCAAACGAGCACAACAAAGCGTACGTAACTGACAGCGATCTCCAAATGGCGCACGTTCTTCTCCTTGATACACATCGTCTACAGCGCATGTGCGGAACTGCAGTCGCAGCGCTGCAGCGGAGATAAATTGAAACGGAACTTACTTTCTGGACGCGTCTCGTAATTACCTACGTCTATGAATAACAAGTTTACTTACGTCTAGTGGCCTGATGTGTATAAAGCATTTTAGAGTCACTGTCTTTTTTGTGACATGATACTGAAGTCACGTTTTATCTCGTTATTATATTTGTATGATAAATTAGTAGACACTGTTTATCCTTTGCTGCTTTATGTTCACATTAAATTATTTTTTCGACTGTCAGAGGTTTTGCTCATGAGTCATAGATAAGGGTATTGTAGTAAAAATGATCTTTTTTTTCTCACACACCAAAAACAAACGATCATTTCTCCTGCAATTATATTATCTATGACCACGAAGGTTAGAATAAAGGTGCCGTTACCTATGCTGAGAGCAGCATTTCATAAAGCCGGAAGGGGCTTGCTTTTATGCCCAAAACAAAGATATCTCACTGAAACCCTGTGTGAATATTGCCCTCTTTACGTAATGTCACTAAATTGACAGTCACATTAGAGGATTTACTTAGATATGACGTAGAACTACTATATACAAGCACTACAACAAATATTTGGGTATAAAGAAATGACGGAGTGCCCAGTTTTTCTGGCTTCACTTTTTCAGTGTTACGGCATTTCCAGAGATTCTAACCTCCTTGTCTATGGCCTTTGATCCCTGTACTACCTGGATGTTGAACTTCAGATGTTGAGCTTGCAAACCATAGATGTTCATATTTAGTTCATTGTCAAATTTAAATGCGATTGCTTAGATGTGTTACTAGAATCAGATATTAAAATATGTTTCGATTCAGCCTATTAAATCGTATATAAACATAAAGTTCAGAACAAGACGTTTGCAAGCAGTTCTAGTTACGTACAAAATAATGGAAATTCATTTTCCGTACTCAAACATGGCGGAAAACACGAAATCATGTGAAAACATATGTTTGCGCAGGCATGCTGCATTTCTATTCTCCGACACTAGAGTTATACATCCAGGTTGTGTAGAGATCACTGTTTATGACATATAAACATACCCTCTGACAGTCAAAGATATAATTTAAAGTGAACATAATGCATCAAAGGAGTAAACAGTGTCTATTTATTCATCAAATTAATATAACGTGATTTCAAGATCAGACACTGACTGTAAAATGCTTTATGCACGTCATGCGAACTAGACCTAAGTAAATTTGTAACTGAAATTGTTTATATAAAATTATAATTCATTACGTAGGTAATTATTTCATTAATGGTAAGAGCTAAAACAAGCTTGTAGTGGAATCAACCGGCACAACCTGAATAAATATTATAGCAGCAAATTTGGATTTCTCTATTACGATAGTGTGATATTTTGATGTTGTGTATGCTGCGGGCCCAGTACAGAAAAAACTGCTTTTTTCTCACTGGTAATCCACTAAAATTATACGTAAATTCATTCTTTAGGATGTCCCAGACCACACTCTAAGCGTTTGTCGCAGAAATTCCGGCTGACGAATCGGAACATTGTTAAACAAGCCGTCTTTCAACTCGCGGCGTGCTCGGACGGGAAAGCTACGTTTTCGTGCCACGTTCCGGCACAGGAATAGTTTGACTGACAAGGTGTTACCAGGCAGCGAAATGAATCCTTTTATTGACCGTTGTTTCCGTAAGTCGCTTTTTGACTTGACACGGTTCTTACTTTGCGAACTTAAACCGAGTGAGATTTCCTAGTGCCGCTAATTGCACATATGTAGAAGGAGGTTCTCCAGAGCATACAGTAATACACTGCACACAGTACACATCAGATATAAACGCACTAGTGCAGGATAACTAGGACATAAAGCAGATGATCAGAGACAAACACAAGTGGATGTAATAAATAGCATCGCTGATGAGGTGACAGACACCAAGAACATCCAATACAGGAATTCAAAAAGACACTCTCCCATACACCACAGCATTATCAGCAAACAGCCGCAAATTACAACTTACTCTGTCCATCAGATCATTTATATAGATAGAAAATAATAGCGGTCCTATCACACTCCCCTGGCGCACGCCTGACAATACACTCGTGTCTGATGATCACTCGCCGTCGAGAACAACGTGCTCTATTTTATTCAAAAAATGTTTGATAAGCTCAAGGGAATTAACTGAGGGGTCATCAGTCCCTAAACTTACAAACTACTTATTAACTACCTTATACGACACAAACATCCATGCCCGAGGGGGGATTCGAACCTCCGACCCTAGCGGCCGTGCAGACTGTGACTGGCGCGCCGCAGACCGCTCGCCCACTGCGGCCGGCTGTATTTTATTTCTTAGAAAGTCTTCCACCCAGTCACAAGTCAGTGAATCTATTCCAGTGCAACACCGCGTCAAATTCCTTTTTTAAATCGAGAAATACACAATCCGCCTGTTGCCCTTCATACATGATCGCAAGAAGTCATGTACAAGCTGTCAAGAGCAAGCTGATTTTCAGAGAACAATGTTTTCTAAACCCGTGCTGATTCATAGAAAGAAGCTTTTCCGCCTCAAGAAAGTTTACTATATTCGAACTGAGACTTTGCTCCAAAATTCTAGAGGAAACTTTTATCAACGATATTGGCCTGTAATTTTGTGTTTCAGTTCTTTTACCTTTCTTATAAACGGGAGTCAGCTGCGCTTTTTCCCCATTCACTAGAATCTTAGCGCTGAATTAAAGATTCGCGATAAATGTAAGCTAAGTAAGGGGCCAATGCCGCAGAACACTCTTTGTAAAACCGAACTGGTATTCCATCCGGAGAATTATAGAGGCAGTAACTCATCTAACGCCTGTTATCGTACACAGGTGTTTCCGACTGCTGAGCCGTCCTCTGTTTACATACCTCGGCGGTGGTTATATTTTCAGTTTATATATATTGTTGAATAGGCATGCCTATAACAGTTTTTTTGACTCTTTACACATTCTCTAATCTAGGTTATCCTGATCGCTGTGTTCTCCGTTACTGCCATGCACTAGGACCTCATCGCAATACGTCATCTCATGTTACTGCATGAAACGTGCCATATAGTGTTTTAATGTTGTGGTACAACCTATTAAAATATAACATAATAATTTTATTTTAATATGTTATATTTTAATAGGTTGTACCACAACATGAAAACACTATATGTTAATATTAATATTAAAATATAACATAATAATTTTATCGCCTACAGGAAAATCAAAGAGACATTTGGGGACAAGAAAAGCAATTCTACGAATATCAAGGACTCAGATGGGAAACCAGTTCTCAGCAAAGAAGAGAAAGCTGAAAGGTGGAAAGAGTACATAGAGCAGCTCTACAAAGGAAATGAACTTAGAGACGACGTTGTAGGAAGGGAAGAGGAAGTAGATCAAGATGAAATAGGAGATACTATACTCAGAGATGAATTTGACAGAGCCTTGAAACACCTAGGCCGGAACAAGGCCCCAGGAGTAGATGATATACCCTCAGAGCTACTAAAGTCTCTGGGAGAGCCAGTCATGACAAGACTATTTGAACTGGTGTGTAGGATATAAGAGACAGGCGAAATGCCCTCAGACTTTAAGAAAAATGTAATAATCCCCATTCCAAAGAAATCAGGTGCAGACAGGTGTGAAAATTACAGAACCATCAGTTTGATAAGTCATGGTTGCAAAATTTTAACACGAATTATCTACAGGAGAATGGAAAAGCTGGTAGAAGCTGACCTAGGGGAAGATCAGTTTGGATTCAGGAGGAACGTAGGAACCCGGGAGGCAATACTCACTTTACGTCTTATCTTAGAAGATAGATTAAGGAAAGGCAAATCTACATTTTTAGCCTTTGTAGATTTGGAGAAAGCGTTTGACAATGTTGACTGGACTACACTCTTTCAAATTCTGAAGTCAGCAGGGGTACAATACAGGGAAAGGAGAGTTATCTACAACTTGTACAAAAGCCAGACCGCAGTTATTAGACTCGAAGGGCATGAAAGGGAAGCATCAGTTGGGAAGGGAGTAAGACAGGGTTGTAGCCTTTCTCCGATGTTATTCAATTTGTACATTGAGCAGGCGATGAAGGAAAGCAAGGAAAATTTTGGAATAGGGATTAAAGTTCAGGGGGAAGAAATAAAAACATTGCGTTTTGCTGATGACATTGTAATTCTGTCACAGACAGCGAACGACCTGGAAGAGCAGTTGAATGGAATGGACAGTGTGTTGAAGAGAGCGTACAAAATGAACATTAACAAGAGCAAAACAAAAATAATGGAATGCGGTCTTAGAAAATCAGGCGATGCTGAAGGAATTAGATTAGGTAACGAAACAATGAAGGTGGTAGATGAGTTTTGTTACTTGGGTAGTAAAATAACATGCGATGGTCGCAGTACAGAGGATATAAAATGCAGAATGGCAATGGGAAGAAAAGCATTTTTGAAAAAGAGAAATTTGCTAACATCGAATATTAATTTAAGTGTAAGGAAGTCTTTTCTGAAGGCATTTGTGTGGAGTGTTGCCTTGTATGGGAGTGAGACATGGACGATAAACAGTGCGGACAGGAAGAGAATAGAGGCTTTTGAAATGTGGTGCTACAGAAGAATGCTGAAGATTAAGTGGGTAGATCGCATAACTAATGAAGAGGCACTGAACAGAATTGGTGAGAAAAGGAATTTTTGGCATACCCTGACTAAAAGAAGGGATCGCTTGTTAGGACACATTCTTAGACATCGAGGAATCGTAAATTTAGCATTGGAGGGAAGTGTGTGGGGTAAAAATCGCAGAGGGAGGCCAAGAGACGCGTATAGTAAGCAGATTCAAGTGGATATAGGTTGCCGTTCTTATGAGGAGATGAAAAGGCTTGCTCAGGATAAAGTAGGGTGGAGAGCTGCATCAAACCAGTCTCCGGACTGAAGACCATAACAACAACAACAACAACAATAATTTTATCTAAGTACATTAGTATTTATGAACTAAACGTTTCGGGAACTGCATTACCTATAGTACATTTTATTTCATGACGATGTTTCTCTAAAATATTTTAACTAAAAGACTAATAAACGGTATCGTATTTATAAAGATGACAAATCACCTACAAGTGCAATTTAATTCTCAACAGTGTTCTTGAGGTAAGATATAGACTTGATTTAATTAAATCGAATCAAGGAAAGAAGCATCGCTTAAAAGTTTTCAAAGTCTGATCGTCTTAGGAGTACAGCATAGTACATCAGAGAACCAATGGATTGCGACGTTAGCTTGTCTTAGCTGCTAGTCAGAAGTATTGTCTGAAGATTACGTAAGCGATTGTAATTTCTTTAGGATAATCGTTATTAATGATTTTTTGTGCATTAAGCAATTAACGAAATTACTTTACCTTCTTCGAGTGCCTGTTACGGTAAAACAGAGTTACCATCATCTGACCTGTAATTAGTATGTAGTTTATCTGCACCAATTACGTGTAAAATGAAACCGAATTTTTTTAACCGATACCAGTCACCGTAAAATACAATCTTGGCTGCGAAGTTATCAAATTGAATACCGCCGATTCACCTTTATCAGTACGAGCACGTTCTTTCGTTAGATTGGGTTTGCATTTGAATTTTTAGATGGAAAAACGAACTTATTGACTGAGTAATCACCGAGGGCAAGGTTATTGGGTATTGGCCGCATGGTCTAAGGATTCATGCAACGAACTGGGCGGCCATTCCCGCTGGAGGTTAGATTCGTATATATATATATATATATATATATATATATATATATATATATATGTGTGTGTGTGTGTGTGTGTGTGTGTGCGAGTGTTGTTCTTAGTGTTAGTTAGTTTAAGTATTTCCATAAAATCTCGGGCGAACTGCCGGATGTCTGTAACTTCCTGCCACGATATTTCGGCGCAGAGACTATCTGGCCATCTTCAGGTGAGTACCGACGAAGTACTGGCGAAGACGCACTGAGCTGTGCTATTTATGACCAATTCAGTCGACATTGCGCATGCGCGTACTTAGCGTGCGCGTTCACTACAGCTACGTACGCTGCTCAGAGTGCCCTCCGTGGTGGAGGCTTGCCGCTTCGGTAGCAGTTCGATTATCATCGTCATTCAGCTGCAGGAAACTACGCCGAATACGAAGTTTTTCAATGACAGGATTCCATGCAGCATTTATTTGGAAACCGCTGTCTCACTGACAGTCTTATTTCCACAGCTTCATTAATAATTGAGCTCCTAAAGTTTGATGTGTGGGCCACAATTTTCGATTCATTGTAGTTCATTGAATGGCCTGTCGAAGTATAATGTTCGGCGATTGCGGACTTGGTGGGTTGGAGTAGCCGAGTATGACGCTGGTGTTCCACTGCGCTCCTGCACAGTGCGCGTCGTCTGCCCTATATATATATGACTTACTGCGCTCGCGCGGAATCCTGTAAACACCTGCTTTACGCAGCTCCAGATCGTCTTTGACAGAACCCAAGAGCGATGAAATTTTAGGAGGGGGGCAAAAGATGACTCTCACTTTGTACTTTTTTAGTATTCTGCCTATCTGCGATGAAGTATTCCCAATATATGGGAGATAAGCAATCGATTTGAAAGCCTTTTCTTCTTCCTTGTTCTGTCGTTTGGAGGTGTGCATCGTGTAAGTAGTTTGTAAATTTATGGAATGATGACCATAGTACTTTTGTCCAATAGGTTTACAAACATTTGAACATTTTTGACATTGATTCTATAATGGTTCCATTTACCGATTGGGGTACTGAATCGTAAAATGTTCAAATGTTTGTTAAGCTTATGGGACTTAACTACGGGGTCATCAGTCCCTAAACTTACAAACTACTTATGAACTACTTACGAACTAGGACGGCACAAATATCCATGCCCGAGGGGGGATTCGAACCCCCGACCGTAGTGGCCGTGCTGACCGTGACTGGAGCGCCTCAGTCACCTCGGCCACCGCGGCCGGCACTGAATCGTAAAACCGACGATATGTGACGACATTTCTTTTAATTTCCGTTCCTTAGCAAGAGCGTATAGCTAGTATGAAGGGCTATTCAGGAGAAATAGTAGAAAAAGTTGCGGCACAGACGAATTGAAATAAAAATGTCATGTAACATGTGCCGAATTTTTATTGAGTACATAGCTACAGTCGACTTCAATGCATGTTAGTTTCGCGTGTTAGTACATCCGTTGCTACGGGTTGCAATGGGCGTATTTATTAAATGTCACCGGTGGAGTATTGATATTCAAGTTGTGAAGTCGTCCTGTAGTTTATATTGAAGTTCAAATACGAAGTGCAGGGTACGCGTTTATCTGTATAACTAAGCAAATGTCCTTCAGACATGAATGCATGCATGTCTGAGGGAGATTTGCTTAGGTTAGTTCTGCTGATAAACGGGAACCCTGCACGTCGTATTTCAGTCAGCCACAGCAAAGCTTGCGACTTGTACAGGGAGTCCCGTTTACTTTGACCACACAAAATATCTCTGGAACAACAACAGCTATTGTAAAACGATTTTCACCTATATCTATGTAAGGCAGGAGCTCATCAATGTAAATATTTTGAAACATTCTAAGACGACAGGATACGTATTTATTTATTTATTTTTTTTTTTTAGAATAGCGTTCTTGAAAAAGAGAAATTTGTTAACATTGATTTAAGCCTAAGGAAGTCCTTTCTGAAGGCATTTGTATGGAGTGTTGCCTTGTATGGGAGCGAAACATGGACGATAAACAGTGCGGACAGGAAGAGGATTGAGGCTTTTGAAATATGGTGCTACAGAAGAATGCTGAAGATTAGGTGGGTGGATCGCGTAACTAATGAGGAGGTACTGAACAGAATTGGTGAGAAAAGAAATTTCTGGCATAGCTTGACTAATAGAAGGGATAGATTGGTAGGACACATTCTTAGACATCAAGGAATTGTTAATTTAGCGTTGGAGGGAAGTGTGTGGGGCAAAAAATCGCAGAGGAAGACCAAGAGATGGATACAGTAAGCAGATTCAGGCAGATGTAGGTTGCCGTTCTTATGTGGAGATGAAGAGGCTTGCTCAGGATAGGGTATTGTGGAGAGCTGCATCAAACCAGTCTCCGTACTGAAGACCACAACAACAACGTTTGTGTTAAAAAAAACACATATCTTGCCGCTTTAGAATGTTTCAAAATATTTACATTCATCAGCCAGTGCCTTACAATGATACTGGTGAAAGTCGTTTTACACTAGCTGTTATTATTCCAGAGATATTTTGGGTGATCGAGATAAATGGGATATCCTGTACAGTTACAGTCAAACTGCTGCACCCGCTACTGGAGAAAATATGAAAAGAGGAGGAAATACAGACCGACTGGAAAAAGGGACTGATAATTAATTTGCTAAAGAAGGGGATACAACAAATTGCAATAATTGGAGGGATATCACCTTGCTCTCCATTCCAAGCAAAATACTGTCGCGAGTCATTTTGAATCTTATAAAGGACTCAGTAGAAAGAAGGCTTCAAAAGGAACAGGCGGGATTTCGGGAACATCGCAGTTGTGTGGATCTCATCGTTACACTCTGAATTATCCTAGAGCAGAATGTGCAATGGCAGAATACCCTCTACCTCGTAATTGCGGACTCTGACAAGCGTTTGATTCTGTTAATCAAAGTGTCATATGGAAGACCCTAGAAATCGTACAACAATCATGAAGATCACGAAACGGATGTACGAGGGGTCTGAGGGTCAGGTTCTTCATAAAGGGAAACTAACAGTAAGATAAACGTCACATCTGGAGTTATACAGCGGTATGTTCTTTCCCCCACTGTGTTCTTGTTAGTCCTGGACAGCTTGATGAAAAGGGCAGTGGAAGAGCGAAAGAGGGGTGATAAATGGGGCACGAGGGAGAGGCTTGTGGATCTTGATCTTGCAGACGATATTTGCCATATGGCACAGCGGTGCCGGGATATAAAAGACAAACTGAACAGGTTGCAGAAGGAAGCGGAACGTGCAGATCTCATAATCATCACAAATGACACTATAGAGTCAAAATTACTACACATTTCCGGGCTATTTCCGTGGTCTTATGAATTTATTATGGAACCCCAACGTTTCGTCCCCGACTTCGGAAGACATTTTCAAAGGGTGTCGTGGCACTTTTGACATTCAGATGTGCCACGAGCTTCAGTCAGTAGCGAGCCAGGGTGTGCATCGGACATTGGAAAGTGCCACGATTCCCCTTGAAAATGTCCTCCGCAGTCGGGGAGGGATTCCATAATAAATCCATAAAACCACAACGTAATAGCTCGGAATTTTTTAGTAATTTTGACCTTTCTGGCCGCGAATGTTTACATTTTACAATAAGACTATAGAGATGAGGATGAATCCCGAGCCGGCCGCGGTGGCCGAGGTGACTGAGACGCTCCAGTCACGGTCTGCACGGCCACTACGGTCGGGGATTAGTGTTAGCTAGTTCATAAGTAGTTTGTAAGTTTAGGGACTGATGACCCCGTAGTTAAGTCCCATAAGCTACAAAAACATTTGAACATTTAATAAATCCCGAAGTCGTATTCAGTCTGACAGTAAATGGGAAGGAAATTCTACATCTACAGAAATAGTCTGCAAACAACATTGAACTGGATGGCAGAGGGTTCATCGAAACACTTTTATGACATTTCTCTACGGATCCATTCTCTAATACCTCACAGGAAAAGGGAACACCTGAATCTTTCCGTTTCCGATCTGATTTCTATTATTTTATTTTCATGATCATGACTCTCTATATAGGTGGGTGCTAACAAAAAATGTTCGAATTCAGAAGAGAAAATTGGTGAAAGAAATTTCGCAAATAGATCTCGTCGCAACGAGTAACGCCTTTCCTTTAATGACTTCCACCCCAACTCGTGCATCATTTCCGTGACACTCTCTCCCCTATATCCGGACGATACAAAACGATCTGCCCTCCTCTGAACTTTCTCTAAATCGTCTGCCAATCTCACTTGGTCAGCATCCCACAATGCGCAACAATACTCTAAAATAGGATGCACAAGTTGAGAGACGGCAGCCCATCTCGGATCTTGATTGATTGATTTTTCCAGGGAAGTCTTGGTCCAACCCGCCACTGCCCGCACCGAAACTAAGTTTATTGTGCGGTATCGCTCCCTGTATATCTAGTAAAGCCAACCAATGCCCTTGAACAGTGCAAGGAGTCCCTTTACCAGTTCTTTATTAGACACAATTTCTTCGGGTCTGGTTGTCCCAAATATTCTGTGCCTTTTATTATCCAATGCAATGCATTCGAAGATTAGATGTGATGCAGTTTCATCACCGTCATCACAGATCCTACATTTAGGGTCTTTTTCTGTTATTCCCATTGTATGTAGGTGTTTTTGAAATTCCCATGGCCTGTCAGCAATCCAACCATGTCTAATCTCTCTCCTGTTCAGGCCCAGGATTACAGAGCTTCTTTTAAAACATGGTTTTGGCATCATTACCTTGCCATGTTTTTGTTGGTAGACTTTGGTCCAATATTCCAATATTCCTGGCTAATCTGTTGGCATGTTCGTTGTCACTGATCCCCGAGTGGCCAGGGACCCACAATAGGTTTACTCTATTGCTGTCCCCTAGCTCCACCAGAACCCTGTGACATTCTGCAACAATTTTAGACCTTGTTGTAGGAGCTGACAGTGATCTCAGGGCTGCCTGGCTGTCTGAATAAATATAGATGATACGGTCTTTGTAGAACCTACGCAAATTCTCCTCCACACACGCCCTGATGGCAGTGATTTCGGCCTGGAATACTGAGGCCAGTTTCCCTAGAGAGATGACGCCCTCCAGTCTTGGCTGCACTCCGTATAGCCCGGCCCCAACGCCTCGGTCTGATTTCGACCCGTCAGTAAACCAGACAATATCCCCCGTACGCTGTGTCTCTCATCTTTATTAACTGTATTTATCGTTCGTGTAATGATGTAAAGGGGCCAATACCTACCTTTTTGCTATACCACTGATAGTTACACACAGAAAAAAATGAGGAAAATAACAAGCTTTCGGAACTGTGTTCCTTCTTCAGGTATAGAGAAGGGACAAAAGAAGGAAAAAAGCATGGGACAGGAGAGGAAAGGTAATTCACGACCTAGGTCATGAGGATGGTGTTATCCTCTTTGGCATGGCTCAGTACAACTACCCAGTATCTCGTACTTCCACAATCCTCTTAACACCATCCTCATGACCTAGGTCGTGAATTACCTTTCCCTTCCTTTCCCATTCTTGTTTTTTCTTATTTTCCTCCCTTCTCTCCACCTTAAGAAGGAACACAGTTCCGAAAGCTGGTTATTTTCCTCCCTTTTTTTTCTGTGTGTAACTATCGGCGGTACAGCACAAAGGTAAGTACTCACCAGCCAATCTAAGTCTTTTGAAAAAAAAAAAAAAAAAGTATCATCTCTGTGGAGAATTTCCATTACTTATCTTTTATATGTCTGTGAGACGTGAAAATTTACAAAACAGATAAACAATCGGCTGCAGGTGTTTATAAATAGATGTCTGCATCGAATAACAAATATGAGATGACCGGACAAAATCTGAAATCTTAGACTATGCAGCCGATTGATATCCACATCAATTTTATGTAAAAATCATATTTCGTTCATAAAAGGATCAGGAAGAGAATGCTTATGATGATATATTTGACCACTTTCTTTTACGTTTTGGTAACCACACCAAGAATCTACTTCTTTAGGGCGGTACTCATGATCGTAACTTTAAAATTTGGTATATATACGTTAAATTGAAATATACATATATTATAGGGCTTCAAATGAAAACTAATCAGGAAAGACTGGAGAATTTAATAAAGTCAAAGATAGCAAAATATGGCACTGCACCACGCACAAGTGACAAATATAACCAATATGGATGTAAATGAGACAAGAATTTGACAGAGCACTGAGATACATTAGTCGAAACAAGTCCCCTTAAGTGGACGACATTCCCTCAGAGCGACTGAAGGTCTAGCCGTGACAAAACTATTTCACCTGGTGTGTAAAACCCTCAGACTTTAAGAAAAGCTTAATAATCCCCATTCCTCCAAAGAGAGCAGGCGCAGACAGGTGTGAAAATTAAAGAACCGTTTAAGAAGTCATGGTTGCAAAATTTTAACACGAATTATTTACAGAAGGATGGAAAAGCTGTTAAAAGCCGGTCTTGGGGAAGATCAGTTTGGGTTCAGGAGAAATGTATGAACACGAAAGACAATACTCACATTACGGCTTATCTTAGAAGATAGATTACGGAAAGGAAAACCTACATTTCTAGCTTTTGTAGATTTGGATAAAGCTTTTGACAATGTTGATTGGCATACGAATTCTGACGTAAGCAGGGATAAAATATAAGGAACGGAAGGTTATTTGCAACTTGTACAAAAAACAGACAGCGGTTATCAGAGTTGAAGGGCATGAAAGGGATGGAGAGGTTGGGAAGGGAGTAAGACAGAGTTGTAGCCTTTGTCCAATGTTATTCAATTTGTACAATGAGGGAGCTATAAAGGAAAACAAGCAGGGCGTTTTGCTGATGACATAGTAATTCTGTCAGAGACAGCAAAGGATCTGGAAGAGCAGTTGAATGGAATGGACAGTGTGTTGAAAAGAACGTATAAAATGAACATTAACAAAAGCAAAACAAAGATAATGGAGTGCAGTCTAAGAAAATCAGGCGATGCTGAAGGAATTAGATTAGGTAACGAAACAATAAAGGAGGTAGACGAGTTTTGTTACTTGGGCAGTAAAATAACAAATGATGGTCGCAGTACAGAGGATATAAAATGCTAAATGGCAATGGGAATTAAAGCATCTTTGAAAGAGAGAAATTTGATAACATCGAATATTGATTTAAACCTAAGGAAGTTCTTTCTGAAGGCATTTGTGTGGAGTGTTGCCTTGTATGGGAGTGAAACATGGACGATAAACAGTGCGGACAGGAAGAGGATAGAGGCATTTGAAATATGCTGCTACAGAATTATGCTGAAGTTTAGGTGGGTGGATCGCGTAACTAATGAGGAGGTTCTGAAGAGAATTGGTCGGAAAAGGATTTTTGGCATACCTTGACTAAATTCTTAGACAGCAAGGAATCGTGAATTTAGCGTTGGTGGGAAGTGTATGGGGTAAAAATCGCAGAAAGAGACCGAGAGATGGATACAGTAAGCAGATTCAGACAGATGTGGGCTGCCGTTCTTATAAGGAGATGAAGAGGTTGTCTCAGGATAGAGTAGGGTGGAGAGCTGCATCAAACCGTCTGCGAACAAGACGACACCAACCAATATCTGAATAAAATACGTTACCAAATGTATACAGGGTGTTACAAAAAGATACGGCCAAACTTTCAGGAAACATTCCTCACACACAAAGAACGAAAATATGTTATGTGGACATGTGTCCGGAAACGCTTAAATTCCATGTTAGAGCTGATTTCATTACTTCTCTTCAAGTCACATTAATCATGGAATGGAAACACACAGCAACAGAACGTACCAGCGTGACTTCAAACACTTTGTTACAGGAAATGTTCAAAATGTTCCCCGTTAGCGAGGATACATGCATCCACCCTCCGACGCATGGAATCCCTGATGCGCTGATGCAGCCCTGGAGAATGACGTATTGTATCACAGCCGTCCACAATACGAGCACGAAGAGTCTCTACATTTGGTACCGGGGTTGCGTAGACAAGAGCTTTCAAATGCCCCTCATAAATGAAAGTCAAGAGGGTTGAGGTCAGGAGAGCGTGGAGGCCATGGAATTGATCACGAATCTGTTGTTGAGAAGCGTGCGAACACGTCGACTGAAATGTGCAGGAGCTCCATCGTGCATGAACCACATGTTGTGTCGTACTTGTAAAGACATGTTCTAGCAGCACAGGTAGAGTATCCCGTATGAAATCATGATAACGTGCTCCAGTGAGCGTAGGTGGAAGAACATGAGGCCCAATCAAGACATCACCAACAATTCCTGCCCAAACGTTCACATAAAATCTATGTTGATGTCGTGATTGCAAAATTGCGTGCGGATTGTTGAAAATTTACAATTTGATCACGTTGCAATGAAGCCTCATCCGTAAATACTAAAATGAACTGTAACATGGAAATTAAGCGTTTCCGAACACATGTCCATATAACATATATTCTTTCTTTGTGTATCTGAGGAATGTTTCGTGAAAGTTTGGCCGTACCTTTTTGTTCAAAAATGTTCAAATATTTGTAAATCTATCGGACCAAACTGCGTGGTCATCAGTCCGTAGCTTACAAACTACTTAAACCTAGGTAAACTAACCTAAGGACAACACACACACAAACACCCATGCTCCAGGGAGGACTCGAACCTCCACGGCGAGCAACCGCGCGCTCCGCAGCGAGACGCTTTAGACCGCCCGGCTACTCCACCGCGGCGTACCTTTTTGTAACACTCTGTATAGTGCATGATACCTTACCTGGAACGGGTCATCGTGAATACTGATGAATAAATAAATACTTTTTTTCATAAAAATGTAAAGTCACTTTACAATCTGATTACATCTGGAATAGAAGCAATGCAATTCTGAAATTTGAGCGGAAGACGACTGCGCGCAATGAAGAAGGCATGGTACCCAGGCATTGCAGCGGTCGTATGAGATATTGTCGGCTCCTTTCTCAACGTTTCCTTCCTTCTCGCGGCTTAACCCCCCGTCGGGCGCACCTCCAGATGAAACAAAATCAGGCGCACCCGGCCTGAGAGGCCACCCACATATTTTATGGACTAGCTCCGCCATGTTAAATGAAATTCAAAATGCCTGTTGGCTAGTCTTGACGAGGATCTAAAGGAAGGAATTAGAGCAAACTTAAAACATAATAATGGATTTATTGAACACAATACACCTTAAACTAAAGTAACCGAAATTAATAATTTCCCACAAAGAGTATTGAAAATTGGTCGAACAGACATCCATAAAAGTAATGAAGTTATTTTTAAAGCACATTTGGTAGTCTATTCTGACATGGAATCATCTTTTCTCGCCACATCTGCAGCCAAAACACGATGCTATAGCTCCCAAATCAACAGCTGAAACACAGATATGGCACAGAACGTATACGTCGCTCAAGCAGATTGGTTGATGACAAGCTGAACAGTCGTGATTCTTCACCCTCCTAACTCTTGTTTCAGCCACGCATGGTCGACGTTTTAGCCATTTGGGAGGTAATGTGGGAAAACTTTCCCGTTCCTTGTGGGGTAAAAAAAAATTTTTCTGTCGGGTTTGCAGCCGAATCGACATTCCACATATATTCATAGCATACACAGGCTAAATTGTCCAGTTAGAAGCTGATGACACAAGGTTTTGCAATTGGTGGCGTTAATTGTAGCAATATCTTTTACACTGGATGTTGTGTAATGGCCGGCCGCGGTGGCCGAGGGGACTGAGGCGCTCCAGTCACGGTCTGCACGTCCACTACGGTCGGGGGTTCGAATCCCCCCTCGGGCATGGATATTTGTGCCGTCTTTAGTCTTAGCTAGTTCGTAAGTAGTTTGTAAGTTTAGGGACTGATGACCCCGTAGTTAAGTCCCATAGACTCTACAAACATTTGAACATTTGCAGCCTGCGGATCGGCACTGTGTGAGGTAAACGGAGAGGCGGGCCGCTGGGCCACAAGTGTAAAGGCTAGTTTACACGACGACACTCGGCTTCATGAAACTGCGCTACTGGCCAGTGCGCATGCGCGGCAGGCGTACGCGCAACTCGTTGCCGAAACTAAACAGTTTCGGCACGTTCCAACTTTGGCGAGACTGAAGGCGCGTATTTTTAGGTTAGGTGATAACCAATACTGAACAAAACACAGCATAAAGGGGGGAAAGGTAGAAATAATTCGGTTTTTGAACATATATGCGATGCATACGTATTTGTGCCATTTTAACGCTGAAAATTTCAGGAATAAGCAGCGCCGTATTAGTGCTTTTGGAGCAATTATTCGTGAATTAAATATTGATGGGTTGACGATCAGTGAATTGCAGACTACATTCAAATCGAAATACCTATACGAACGAACTATGGCTATTGTGGATTTGGGAGCGCGGTACAGGTACTGTATAGACGAATATGTAGTTGAGTAGTTGACAAAAAAAAAGTAATGCAATTTGTAATTTCAGTTCTAGTAACAATGCTTGACGCATAACAGTATCTTGTTTCTTTGTTGCATTACTATGATTAAAAGGAACGTAAAGTGCTCTGGCGACATTCTGAGTTGATTAAAATAGCTTCTAGGGCTTTCGATCACCATTTCTTTCAGCAAGGTCGCTGACCAACCGAGCTGACGTCATTTTTAATCCAGTCACGAACCCAAACACGTTCCTTATTCTTTTTATGTTTAGTCTTATGCAGAGACTTCACACACAGTAACAATAGCTCCGCCACAACTCTTATAGCTACCAAAACTTTCATTCTACGGCAACTACGGCACTTACAAAACAACGAAACTGAAGTTTATAGTATTGGCGCCGTGTCTACAGACGTACACGAAAGCAGTTGCGCGCAGCTCATTTCATGAAACGAGTGTCGCAAACTAGTGTCGTCGTGTAGACTAGCCTTATGTCAGTTCGAAGGTCGGAGGAAGGCAACGGCATACCACCTCCAAGCATGTGTAGTAAAGCACTGTGGTGTTCAAACCAATCTTCGGATTGTTTACTGCTTGTTTTTGTTTTTTTGTTTTAATTGTCTAAATCCTGGAACTTCTCCTGTTAGCGAGGATTTCCTTACAGATCTTATATTTCTTATTCGTAGAAAAAAAAGGTGCCTGCCAATATCTTCGCCACCACGTAAGGACAGCTGTTGAAGTGCTAACTTGGAAAGGTTTTAAATATTTTCAGCTCCTTATTTCGTCGTTTATACAGTTAGAAAAATGGAAAAGGATTTTGTAACTCAAATGATTCTGGATATGAAAGTCTGTACAGACTATTACACCGATGCTGTCGATTGGTCACTGCATCCAGGTGGTTAGGAGAGTGACTATAAAAACCCGGTCGGATTTTGGAATTTTTCAGTCTGCGTATGAATCAAGCCTTCACGTTTCAACGATGTGAGGAGTCGCCAGAAACGACATGTGGTTCGGATTCCACGTTGAGTTGTAGGTTCCCTACTGCAGCATTAAAATCGTCTAGTTACGTTGTGCAAACTGAAAATGTGAGGCGTTGCGGATACGAAGGGCGAACAACAGGTCGTTTACAGGAAAATGCATTTGAATATATGTTCCATAAGGGCAAACTCCCATAAGGGTACATTCAAGAAAAAATGTTCAAATGTTTGTTAAGCTTATGGGACTTAACTACGGGGTCATCAGTCCCTAAACTTACAAACTACTTATGAACTACTTACTAACTAAGACGGCACAAATATCCATGCCCGAGGGGGGGATTCGAACCCCCGACCGTAGTGGCCGTGCTGACGATGACTGGAGCGCCTCAGTCACCTCGGCCACCGCGGCCGGCTACATTCAAGAACTCAAACGGAAAACAACTTCTGAGAAAAGAAGGGAAAGCTGGAAAGTGGAAAAAATTAGGGGCTCGGAAAAAAAAACAACTTCGAGGCAGTGTTATGGGAATGGATGAGGAAGTAAATGAAGAAATCGGAAGTACTACTGAAAGATAAATTTGACAGATGAGTCGAAACAAGGGGCCTGGAGTAGACGATTTTTTTTCCATTGTCTAAATCCTGGAACTTCTCCTGTTAGCGAGGATTTCCTTACAGATCTTACATTTCTTATTCGTGGAAAAAAAAGGTGCCTGCCAATATGTTCGCCACCACGTAAGGACAGCACGGGAATCAAAAAAGTGTTTTGCTGGCCTGTGAGGCCGACTGCGCCCGACGGAGGCTTAACGGGAGGAGCAGAATAGTCGTGAGCAACAGTTGCGAGCGTGTATATATACGCGTGTGTGCGCGGGTGACCGCGGAGCCGCGCTGTATCGGGTGCGGCGGGCCGCTCGGCATTGATCGGCAGCTGTCACGGCGGTGCTGCCGCCTGGCGGCGGGGCGCGCAACCTGGCGCTCGTGGCCGCTCCGGGCCCTGCCAGTGTGGGGCAGCCAGCCGACGGGCCGGGCCGCGCGCGCCACGCCGCGACGGGCGTCGAACCGCTGCTCTCCCGCCGGGACTGCCGCAGGTAAGCTGCGCTCGCGCCGAGCCGCGACCAGGTATACCGTCGCTGCAAATTCCACCTAAACTTTGTTTCGTTTCCACTATCGATTCATCAATTTCGATGAATAGTTAGATGCTGGGCGCAGCAACTTCGTATGCCGTGCACACCTTATATCGGTCACCCGACGTCACCTGTAATTTCAGAATTATTTCGTTGTCTCCAGTGTTAATTCACACTGTAGTGCAAACGCAGGGCGTCGCGTTAGAATAAGGGAAGAAACCGTTCTTGTAAAACAGATTCCTTTCCTGATATACCACACTTCGCAAACTACAACAGGTAGATACCTGAAGCACGTCAACACTCTACCAGACTGTCGAATTTTTAATTAGGGATGTGGTCAGAAGAGTATCTTATCGAAAATTGATTGTCTAGAGAAATATTTAATCTAGTGTGCTATACTCAGACGTGAATGTTCGACAGAAGTATGTAAGATGACCATTGTAAACTATACTGACTTCAAACATCGACTACAATTTCTTCTTATTTTTTCTTTTTCTTTTGTTATTGGGTTCAACGTCTTCCTGATTGGTTCGATGCTGGCCACAGATATTTCGTCTGCCGTGCACACCTCCTTATACCGGTCCCCCGACGTCACCTGTAATTTAAGAACTATTTCGTTGTCTCTCTCGTCTCTAGAGTTAATTCAGTCTGCGCTGCAAACACAGGATCGTCACTTTAGAATAAGGGGAATACCTTGCGTTTGAAATATAGATGCCCTAACTGACAGACCTTTCGCAAACTACAACAGGTAGATTCCTGTCTCGCCGAGTTACCGACTATAAATTTCACCTAAACATTGTTATGTTTCCGATTCTTCAATGTCGGTGAATAGTTCGATGCTGGGCGCAGCTACTTCGTCTGCCGTGCACACCTCCCTATATCGGTCACTCGACGTCACCTGTAATTAGAGAAATATTACGTTGTCTCTGTCTCGTCTCTAGAGTTAATTCACCCTCTAGTGCAAACGAAGGATCGACTCTTTAAAATAAGGAGAATACCTTGCGTGTAAAGTGTAGCTGCCCTTACTGATAAACTTTTGGCAAACTACAACAGGTAGATTTCTGAACGACGTAAACAGCACAAAATCGTCAAACTAGAGATATGGTGAGAAGAGTATCTCTTTCCAAATTGATTGGCCAGAGAAATTACGTTTCTACACTACACTGTCTTCAAACATCGTCGGTCTCTCTGACTGGCACGTCAACATTCTAGCAGACTGTCGAATTTTAATTAGGGATGTCGTCAGAAGAGTATAACACCAAAAATTGATTGTCTAGAGAAATATTTAATCTAGTAAGCTATACTCGGAGGCGAATGTTCGACAGAAGTATCTAAGATGACCATTCTAGACTACACTGACTTCAAACATCGACTACAATCTTTTAAATTGGGTTCAAGGTCTTCCTGATTGGTTCGATGCTGGACGCAGAAATTTTGTCTGCCGTGCACACCTCCTTATATCGGTCACCCGACGTCACCTGTAATGTAAGCAATATTTCGTCGTCTATCTCACCCCTGGAGATTTTTTACTCTACTCTGCAAACGAGGAATCGTTTCTTTAGAATAAGGGGAAGAAACTTTCCTGTCAAGTATAGACGCCCTTCCTGATAAATGGCACTACGCAAACTACAACAGGTAGATTCCTGAACGAGGTCAACACTCTACCAGACCGTCGAATTTTAAATTAGGAATGTGGTCAGAAGAGTATCTTATCGAAAATTGATTCTCTAGAGAAATATTTAATCTAGTATGCTATACTCGGAGGTTAATGTTCGAGAGAAGTATGTAAGATGACCATTGTAGACTATACTGAAATCAAACATCGACTACAATTAATTTCATCTTTATTATTATTATTATTTCTTTAATTGGGTTCACCGTCGTCCTGATTGGTTCGATGCTGGCCGCAGAAATTTCGTCTGCCGTGCACACCTCCCTATATCGGTCATCCGACGTCGCCTGTAATTTCAGAAGTATTTCGTTGTCTCTCTCGTCTCTAGAGTCAATTCAGTCTATGCTGCAAACGCAGGACATCGCTTTACAATAAGGGGAAAAACCGTTCTTGTAAAACAGATTCCTTTCCCGATAGACGAAACTTCGCAAACTACAACAGGTAGATTCCTGAGCGACGTCAACAGTACCAAATCGTCAAACTTTAGAGATATGGTCAGAAGCAAATTGATTGGCTGGAGAAATTACGTTTGTAGACTACACTGTCTTCAAATATCGACGGTCTTCCTGACTGGTTCGATGCTGCCCACAGAAATTTCGTCTGCCGTGCACACCTCCTTATATCGGTCACCGATAATTTAAGACACATATCGTCGTCTATGTCACCCCTAGAGATTTTTCACTATGGACCGCAAATGAAGGATCGTCACTTTAGAATAAGGGGAATACCTTGCGTGTGAAATGTAGGTGCCCTAACTGATAGACGTTTCGCAAACTACAACAGGTAGATTCCTGTCTCGCCGAGTTACCGGTATAAATTTCACCTAAACTTTGCTTCTTTTCCATTTCTTCAATGTCGATTAATAGTTCGATGGTGGGCGTAGCTACTTCGTCTGCCGTGCACACCTCCCTATATCGGTCACTCGACGTCACCTGTAATTAGAGAAATATTTCGTTGTCTATCTCACCACTTGAGATTTATCACACTGCACTGCAAACGTAGGATCGTCAGTTTAGAATAAGGGGAAGAACCCTCCCTTGTGAAATGCAGATGCTCTTACTGATAGACGTTTCACAAACTACAACAGGTAAATTCCTGTCTGGGCCAGGTACCCCGTATAAACTTCCCCTAAACTTTGTTTCCATTTTCGATTCTTCAATGTCGCTGAATAGTTCGATGCTGGGCAGAACAAATTCGTTACATGCACACCTCCTTATATCGGTCACCCGACGACACCTGTAATTTAAGAAATAGTTTGTTGTGTATCTCCCTACAGATTTTTCACTCTGCTCAGCAAACGATCGTCACTTTAGAATAAGGGGAATTACCTTGCGTGTGAAATATAGATGCCCCCCTGATAGACGGCACTTCGCAAACTACAAAGGTAGATTCCTGTCTCGCCGAGTTACCGGCTATATTTTCATTTTTGATTCATCAGTGTCGCTGAATAGTTCGATGCTGGGCGCAGCAACTTCGTCTACCGTGCACACCTCCCTATATCGGTCACCCGACGACACCTGTAATTTAAGAAATATTCTGTGGTCTCTCTCACCCCTAGAGATTTTACACTCTGTACTGAAAACGCACGATCGTCACTTTGCAATAAGTTGAATACCTTGCGTGTGAAATATAGATGACCTTACTGATAGACTTCAAACGACCACAGGTAGATTCATGTCTCGCCGAGTTACCGACTATAAATTTCACCTAAACTTTGCTTCTTTTCCATTTTCGACTCCTCAATGTCGATGAATACTTTGATGCTGGGCGCAGCAACTTCGTCTACCGTGCACACCTCCCTATATCGGTCACCCGACGTCACCTGTAATTTCAGAAATATTTCGTTGTCTCTCTCGTCTCTAGAGTTAATTCAGTCTATGCTGCAAACGCAGGACATCGCTTTACAATAAGGGGAAAAAACCGTTCTTGTAAAACAGATTCCTTTCCCGATAGACGAAACTTCGCAAACTACAACAGGTAGATTCCTGAGCGACGTCAACAGTACCAAATCGTCAAACTTTAGAGATATGGTCAGAAGCAAATTGATTGGCTGGAGAAATTACGTTTGTAGACTACACTGTCTTCAAATATCGACGGTCTTCCTGACTGGTTCGATGCTGCCCACAGAAATTTCGTCTCCCGTGTACACCTCCTTATATCGGTCACCCGTCACCTGTAATTTAAGAAATATTTCGTTGTCTCTTTCGTCTCTAAAGTCAATTCACTCCGTAGTGCAAACGCAGGACGTCGCTTTAGAATAACGGGAGAAAATCGTTCCTTTCCCGATATACGACACTTCGCAAACTACAACAGGTACATTCCTGAACGACGTCAACCTTCTACCAGCCTGTCGAATTTTAAATTAGGGATGTGGTCGGAAGAGTATCTTACTGAAAATTGATTGTCTACAGAAACATTTAATCTTGTAAGCTATACTCGAAGGTGAATTTCCGACAGAAGTTATGTTAGTTGACCATTATACTGACTTCAAACATTAACTACAACTTTTTCTCGTTTTTTTTTTTTTTTTTTTTTTTTTTTTTTTTTTTTTTTTTTTTTTTTAACTTTCAAATTTGGTTCAAAGTCTTCCTGATTGGTTCGATGCTGGACGCAGCAACTTCGTATGCACACCTCCTTATATCGGTCACCCGACGTCACCTGTAATATAAGAAATGTTTGGTTGTCAATCTCACCCCTAGAGATTTTTCACTCTGCACTGAAAGCCCAGGATCGTTAGTTTAGAATAAGGGGAATACCTTGCGTGTGAAATATAGATGCCCTTACTGATAGACTTTTCGCGAACTACAACAGGTAGCTTCATGTCTCGCCCAGGTACCGGCTATAAAGAGGAGAAAATCTCATACGCGACACTTCGCAAACTACAACAGGTACATTTCAGAACGACGTCAACGATACCAAATCTTCAAACTTTAGAGATATGGTCAGAAGAGTGCCTCTTCGCAAATTGATTGGCTGGAGAAATTACGTCTGTAGACTACACTGTCTTCAAACGTCGACGGTCATCCTGAGTGGTTCGATGATGCCCACAGAAATTTCGTCTCCCGTGCACACCTCCGTATATCGGTCACCGATAATTTAAGAAATATATCGTCGTCTCTCTTACCCCTAGAGATTTTTCACTCTGCACTGCAAACGAAGGATCATCACTTTACAATAACAGGAATACCTTACGTGTGAAATGTAGATGCCCTTACTGATAGATCTTTCGCAAACTACAACAGGTAGATTTCTGAACGACGTCAATAGTACCAAATCGGCAAACTTTAAAGATATGGTCAGAAGAGTAGCTCTTCGCAAATTGATTGGCTAGAGAAATTACGTTTGTACACTACACTGTCTTCAAACATCGACGGTCTTCCTGATTGGTTCGATGCTGACCGCAGAAATTTCGTCTCCCGTGCACACCTCCTTATATCGGTCACACGAGTCACCTGTAATTTAAGAAATATTTCGTTGTCTCTCTCATCCCTAGAGACGAAGGATAGTCACTTTAGAATAAGGGGAATACCTTGCGTGTGAAATGTAGATGCCCTTACTGATAGACCTTTCGCGAACTAAGACAGGTAGATTTCCGAACGACGCCAATAGTACCTAATCGGAAAACTTTACAGATATGGTCAAAAGAGTAGCTCTTCGCAAATTGACTGGCTAGAGAAATTACGTTTGTACACAACACTGTCTTCAAACATCGACGGTCTTCCTGATTGGTTCGATGCTGACCGCTGAAATTTCGACTGCCGTGCACACCTCCTTATATCGGTCACCCGACGTCACCTGCAATTTAAAAAAATATTTCGTTGTCTATCTCACCCCTAGGTATTTTTTACTCTGCACTACAAACGAAGGATCGACACTTTGGAATAAGGGGAATACCTTGCGTGTGAAATATAGATGCCCTTCCTGATTGACACCTCGCAAATAACATGTAGATTCCGGAAAGACGTCAACATTCTACCACATCGTCGAAAGTTTAAATCAGAGATGGGATGATCATATCTCTGCAAATTGATTGTCTACATAAATATTTAATCTACTATGCTGTACTCGAGGTGAATGTTCAACAGAAGTACCGAAGATTACGACTGTATATATGCGGCCTTTTTTGCCCTTAATTTGATTCAACAGTCTTCCTGAGTGGTTCAAAGCTGTCCGCGGAAATTTCGTCTGTATCGTAGTCTATCTCACACCTATAGAATTTTTCACTGTGTAGTACAATCGCAGTATCATCACTTTAAAGTAAGGTAAAAGAGCTTTCTTCTACGTTCCTAATACACGACACTTCTGCAACAGATAGAGTATCCCGTATGAAATCATAACGTGCTCCAGTGAGCGTAGGTGGGAAAACATGAGGCCCAATCAAGACATCACCAACAACTCCTGCCCAAACGTACACAGAAAATCTGTGTTGATGACGTGATTGCACAATTGCGAGGAATTACATTACATACTATCGAAACAATTGGGTATTTTGACAATTGTCTGCACGAATTATTTCAATTTACATTAAAGAGAAATACTAAACTGAGCTGTAACATGGAAATTAAGCGTTTTCGGACACATGTCCACATAACATATTTTCTTTCTTTATGTGTGTGGATTGCTTCCTGAAAGTTTGGCCGTACCTTTTTGTAACACCATATATATATAGACAAGAAATTTATTGTGGATCATATATGTACATAAATACGTGAATAACCGGGCCAATCAATATACAGGGAACTTTGTAGAGGGTAGTGAGTACATAACATTTTGAATAGGAACCCACGTCCGGAAACGTATTGTTTCCGTTCTACGAAAGTTTCAATTCAGTGAAAAGTGAGGTGGTGCACCATCATCCTGAAACCACATTTCCTGACGGACATTCAATGGCACACAGGGGACTGATGCGCTCCAGTCATGGCCTGCACGGCCACTACGGTCGGGGGTTCGAATCCCCCCTCGGGCATGGATATTTGTGCCGTCCTTAGTCTTAGTTAGTTCATAAGTAGTTTGTAAGTTTAGGGACTGATGACCTCGTAGTTAGGTCCCATAAGTTTTACAAACATTTGAACATTTTTTGAATCCGTCCAGTTGGCAACGCTGAAGCAATGACAGCAGTGTCGATACGAGCAGATATGGCCGCGGAAAAACTACAGGTGGTGACAATACTTCCTAGGTTCCCTTCAGAGGTCACTCATTACGAACACTTATGACATGCGTGCGTCATACGTCATACCTGAATGGCTTCACCAGTTGTGCCCATCTAAATTTCGAAGCCATCCATAGTATTTACTATTGTCACTGGCGCCCACCCCACTCACACACACAAAAGTTTTTATAACTGGACTAATTACTGAACCAATGGATACCAAACACAGTTTTTCTACGTAGGCAAGCAATATGTATTTATATTAGAACATTAGAAAAAATTGAATATAATAAATATAGTACTCAGCATTGGTCGTTTCTTATCAGTATTTTTGCAGATCAATTTCGATCTGATCATCTTCAATGCACCAGTCATCGTAATATCAGCTATGCGTAATCAAATGCAACATTAGCTGAATGTAACAGACTTTTTTTGGAGCATAACATGGTTGCACACTACATTGATATGTTAAAAAAATCTGTTACATTCAGCTAATATGGCATATGATTATGCATAGCTGATATTACGATGACTGGTTCAAATGTTCAAATGTCTGTAAATCTATCGGACCAAACTGCGTGGTCATCAGTCCGTAGCTTACAAACTACTTAACTACTTTACTTAGGTAAACTAACCTAAGGACAACATACACACCCATGCCCCAGTGAGGACTGGAACCTCCACGGCGCGCAACCGCGCGCTCCGCAGCGAGGCGCCTTAGAGCGTTCGGCTACTCCACCGCGGCACGACGACTGGTGCATTGATGATGATCATTATGTGATCGAAATTGATCTGCAAAAATACTGATAAGAAACGACCAATTATGCATGCTATATTTATTATATTCATTATTTTGTGGTCGCTGTGCACACCGTACCAAAAAAAGGAATCAAACCTCATTAAAAAATTAAAATTATTCATAAAATTAATGAAAATCTGAAAAAAATACGGGAACATAATGAGACATACTTTTGTTTTCCTTGTGATGCATGGTTCCGCGATATTTTTAGATATTTTCATTGTCTAAGTCTTTCGCCTGTTAGCGAGGATTTCCTTACAGATCTTATATTTTTTATTCTTAGAAAAAGAAAAAGGTGCTTGCAAATATGTTCGTCACCACATAAGGACAGCTGTTGATGTGCTAACTTGGATAGGTTTTAAATATTTTCAGTTCCTTGTTTCGTCTTTTATATCGTTAGAAAAATGAAAAAAAGATTTTGTAATTCAAATGTTGCTGGATATGAAAGTCTGTACAGACTATTAAACCGATGCTGTTGATTGGTCACTGCATCCAGGTGGTTAGGAGACTAACTATAAAAACCCGGCCGGATTGTGGAATTTTTCAGTCTGCGTTTGAGTCCAGCCTTCACCTATCGACGACGCGAGGACTCGCCAGAAACGATACGTGGTTCGGATTCCACGTTAACCCAGATGTTTGTGAATATTTTTTTCCGGTTACGTTTGATTTAGAAGATAGTTGAATATATCTGTAATAGATCGTTCATATGTTGCAACACTGATTTTACACGGATTGTACCCTTAGTCTCGGCATAATAGGTCGTCCTTCTAGAACGAAGTGAATATGAAAACACTAATATTACATGTTAGATATGACATTTTAATTATTAAGTCTTCCATATGTTTTCGAATAATAGAAATAAAATTGATATTTAAATAATTACACACCGAAAAGCATGAGTTAAATCATACGCTGATTCTGAATCCTTATCTTCAAGGATAACATAGAATAAAGTGCTAAAATAATGATTGTTAGTATTTGCATGTCAATGATCGACATTAAAATTACAGTCCAATGTTGGAGAAAGTGTTTTGTGCCAAAAGGAAACAGTTTACTTTAAATGTTTAAAAAACGAAACACCATCCTTCTGGAAGGACGTTAGGATCTTCAGGGTTGCTGTAGGTCCCCTTTCCCCGGTTGGATAATTGGGGTAGCCTAGGAACACGCAAGTCGCGAGTAGTGGCGTCCAGTTGAAAGACTACCACTAAGCCACTGAGCCGCATGAAATTATTATTTATTACCGAAAGAGATTTTATCTTCCCTTAATCTATTTTTGAGTCGTCAAGAATCTATGTAGCAGAATTATCCTGTTAAATACTGGTAACTGATGGAGCCTGATCACAGTAATGCTTCGCTAGATATTCATTACTCACACTTGAAAATGATGTTATGGTACATCTACATGGGATACTCTGCAAATCACATTTAAGCGCCTGGCAGAGGGTTCATTAAACCACCGTTATACTATTTTATCTCCCATTCCATTCTCGAATAGCTCGCGGGAAGAACGAACACCTGAATCTCTTCTTTAGAGCTTTGATTTTCCCATATTTTATTCTGTTGATCATTTCTACCTATGTAAGTGGGACTCATCAATATATTTTCGCATTCGGAGGAGAATGTTGGCCATTGGAGTTTCGTAAGTAGCCCACGCCGCAGCGATAAGCGCCGTTGTTGTAATGATTCCCATCCCAGATCCTGTATCATTTCCGTAACGCTGTCTCCCCTGTATCGAGACAATACGAAACGAGCTGCCCTTCTTTGGACTCTTTCGAAGTCCTTCCTCAAACCCACCTGATAAGGATCCCACACTGGGCAGCAATACTCCAAAAAAGGACGGACAAGCGTAGTGTATGCAGTCTCCCTAGCCGTTCTGTTGCATGTCTTAAGGGTTGTGCCAATAAAACGCAGTCTCTGGTTCGCCTTTCCCACGACATTATCTACGTGTTCTTTCCAGTTTAAGTCATAAGTAATTGTAATTCCTAGGTATTTTGTGCAGTTTACAGCCTTCACACTTGATTGATTTATGATGTAAACAAATTTTAACGGATTTATTTTCTTACTCTTGTGGACGATTTCCCACTTCTTATTATTTAGACTAATGACTAAACGTTATAAACTTACACGTTTCGTTGGGGCTATCTGGTATGACTTGTTATACGGATTGCCATGATCGCTTTTGTTGAAACTATTTTATTTGATTTCGCGACGTGTTTCAGCAGAACTCGCTGTCATCCTCAGGCGCCGTCATTTTATTTGAGACTGAAATGTGCTCAGGTTATCACAAATGGTCCCATTCTGGTGCCTATAGTCTCAACGATGCCTGGAGCATCTCATTCCCATCTCAACGAACGACGACGGTGACGCCCAGTTTTATGATCTGAGAGTATCTGGGAGGGCAGCTAGGTCTACTGAAACTGGAGATGAAGTGAACTTAACTGGTCTTGCCAATCCGTATAACAACTAAAAACTGTGATCTTATGAAATTATTTCCAATTGATGTTCAGGTTCGGCAACCAGTGAAATTATATTTTCATATAAAAGCCGGCAATGACAAGTTTCGCCCTTTAGCACGGCATCGTCAGATTATTTGCGTGACAGATGCAACACAAGTAATTTCAAAATCAGAATTGTGGAAAAAAGAGGGACTTGTATTTATTTTGGGCTTAGGAGATATGTACGACGGTTGGAACTTAAATGCATGGACAGAAATGCGAGTACTTCCCGCGTCTGTCCGAGGGACATAACATCCTATATCTCGAGAATGAAATTAGTTATCGTTCTACTCTCAACCTTAAATAAAATTTAATATCTTACCTACACTTCATCCAAAGCTTTGTATGTGCTGAAATCAACCATACGCAGAGTCTGTACAACGCGGTTTTTCGCCTGCAACCTATTCAAAATTTTGGTAGTAGTTTCCTTAAGTGATGTAGTGCAGTAACTATAAGGAATAACGAATAGAAAAATCAGCTCATTATCGAGTGAATATGTCTCACTAAAACTTGTGAAAAATAATTTCTTTCATTCGATAGTTTTCTCGGGATCGGTTGAGAAATATTCCTAGCCTTGCCGGAATAGCCGTGTACACTGACGCGCCGTGCTGCGGTGCACGCGGTCGTTCGCCGTCGGAGATTCGAGTCCTCCTTCGGGTATGGGTATTCTTAGGTTAGTTTGTAAGTTAGGGACTAATAACCCAACAGTTAAGTCTCATACCGGGTGATCAAAATGTGAGTATAAATTTGAAAACTTAATAAAGCACGGAATAATGTAGATAGAGAGGTAAAAATTGACAGACATGCTTGTATTGACATGGAGTTTGATGGGAACAAAACAAAAAGTTTCAAAAAATGTCCGACAGATGGCGCTTCATCTGATCAGAAAACCAATAATCAGCATAACAAATTAAGACAAAGCAAAGACGATGTTCTTTACAGGAAAGCTCATCATGTTCACCAACATTCAACAACAATAGCTGTAGTCGGGTAATAATGTTGTGAACAGCACTGTAAAGCACGTCCGGAGCTATGGTGAGGCATTGGCGTCGCTGTTGTTCTTCAGCATCCTCAGAGATGTCAGTCGATCACGATACACTTTCGACTTCCGGTAACCCCAAAGCAAATAATCGCATGGACTGAGGTCTGGGGACCTGGGAGGCCAAGCATGACGAAAGTGGCGGCTGAGCACACGATCGTCACCAAACGACGAGCGCAACAGAGCTTTCACGCGCCTAGCAATATGGGGTGGAGCGCCATCCTGCATGAAAATCGTACGTTCCAGCAGGTGTTTATCAGCCAGGCTGGGGATGAGTCGATTCTGTAACATATCAGCGTACCTCTCACCCGTCACGACAGCAGTTTATCTACATTATTCCGTGATTTATTAAGTTTTCAAATTTATACTGACTTTTTGATCACCCGGTAGATTTACAAACATTTGGTTTGAAATATTCTGAGCGCTCGGAACGTTGATGCGGTCATTATGTGAGCAGCATCGGAATAGGCCCAGAATGGTCGAAGAAAGCAAACTGGCCATACTTTCCCTATACAGAGCTTTAGATCACCACCACCTAGAGAGAAGGCCGCGGCGCCCTCGTGTGACGTCAGGCAGAGTAGGTTGCGCGGGCATAGCTGAATGGGCAGCCACTGGGGCACGGCCCACTATGCCGAAGCAGCGAGCCAGTCAGCCATGCGCGCGCAACCTACTCTGCCTGACGTCACACGAGAGCGCCGCGGCCTTCTCTCTAGGTGGTGGTGTTTAGACTCGACCCGACACGTCCGTTTGTGGCCCACTGGTCGAGGTGAAGGAATTCCTGCTGCAGTTTCCGGTGTAGTGCGACCGGAGAGATACACCACCACAGAGAGGCAACACCGCTACTAGAGTGAAGCAAATTAAACAAGCGTCCGCCATGTTACCGGAAGTCTAGAGGGGCGCGGTGCGTGACAGTAGGTTACAATATTATTACATCTTAGGAATCTTAGGGTTTAACGTCCCGTCGACAGCGTGGTCAATAGAGACGAAGCTTACTCTCGGAGTTTTAGGTAAGGAAGCGGGAGGGAAATGGGCCGTGTCCTTTGAAAGGAAAATATTATTACAGTATAACTGTTTGCGCCTTACAGTTTTAGCCAGAACAATGTTACCGTCGTGCATAGTGCAAAAACGTTTTACATACATCGTTTCTCGAAAGTGTCAGCAACTTTAAGTACAGTACCCCCGACTATCAGATGCTTTTGCAACTAGATGATTTGACCCGAGACTTTAAGACGAATGTACGTTTATTTTGATACGCCGTATGCATCAGAAAATTTTCGAAGAATGGTAGACTTTTCAGAGACTAACTTCTTATAGTAAAATTACGTTAATCTGAATTCATTTAATGGTAGAAGCAGGAAAAATTGCATGGACGTCCCCAATACATAAGCCACCCAGACAGTAGAATATGCAATAAGTTTGTAATTTATCGAAGGATTAATGAAGTAATGGTCAGTAAGTGTAAGAGATATCATTCAATGTACACCATATACACTATTTCAACAATAAATCTTCCGTGGATTGGAGAAGTCTAAGAAAATTCAAAATGTTCAAATGTTTGTATAGCTTATGGGACTTAACTACGGGGTCATCAGTCCCTAAACTTACAAACTACTTATGAACTACTTACGAACTAGGACGGCACAAATATCCGTGCCCGAGGGGGGATTCGAACCCCCGACCGTAGTGGCCGTGCAGACCGTGATTACAGCGCCTCAGTCCCCTCGGCCACCGCGGACGGCTAGAAGTCTAAGAGGGTGTGCTGGTTTTTTGTTGTTGTTGTTTAGAGTGCAAATGTTTGTTAAGCTTATGGGACGTAACTACGGGGTCATCAGTCCCTAAACTTACAAAACTACTTATGAACTAACTTATACTAAGGACGGCACAAATATCCATGGCCGGCCGCGGTGGCAGAGGTGACTGAGGCGCTCCAGTCACGTTCTGCACGGCCACTACGGTTCGAATCCCCCCTGGGTATGGATATTTGTGCCGTCCTTAGTATTAGCTAGTTCATAAGTAGTTTGTAAGTTTAGGGACCTATGACCCCGTAGTTAAGTCCCATAAGCTATACAAACATTTGAAAAGTATTACACTTGTCTTTCTCATGAATCAGATTACGGTACAAGTAAACTGCCGTTTCAGCTTTTATCATGAAATGTGATATTTTAAAGATATTTAGCCTTACTTCCTTCACTTCACAAATTATGTTTCAAGATTTGAAAGAAAATACGAATGCTCCCTGTCGGAAACCAATTCCCTCTCTCTCTATTTTTTTTTTTTTTTTTTAATCTATCGGACCAAACTGCGTGCTCATCAGTCCGCAGCTTACAAACTAAGGTAAACTAACGTAAGGACAACACACACTCCCATGCCCCAGGGAGGACTCGAACCTCCGACGGCAAACAACCGCACTCCGCAGCGAGGCGCCTTAGACCCATCGGCTACTCCACCGCGGCAATTCTCATAGCGACAACCGATTTCTTCGTCAGCGGCTTGTTTCCATCGCAAAGCTTCGATAAGGTAAAATTTGTTTAACTTTGTCAACATTTAACTCAAATGCGCGAAGCAATTAACATATGATATTTTAAACAATTCTATTTTGAAAAAAGAAATATTCGCAGTATTTTTTTGCTTCTGCTGGTACAGTAATACGTTACACAGACATTAGGCATGATTCCTAAATGAACTGCTTATCTCACTTGTTCGCACACGTACTACATCGATTTCAGAAACCACTGCCTGACTTCCGATAACATGGCCACTAATAGTACAATGTGGCACCGCAGGGAGCGCTAAAGATCGTATCACCGTCCTTATATGTATACTACCTGCAAGTACCCGGGTTTGCTCGGATTTAAAATAAGATTTTTCCAACAATTGCGTCTTATATGTATAGAGATTGCAATCGAAGACTGTAAGTAAAGTACTCTCCCCCATGCACCGAACGAAATTTTATGAAGACAGTGCCCTTCATCTTGTTTTCAAGGTCAAGTGTACAAAATTTCATGAAGATCGGAGCCAAAATGTGGATTTTTGGCGAAATCCATAAGTACCCTCCACCATGCACTGAACGAAATTTTATGTAGACAGTGCCCTACCTTTCGTTTTGAAGGCCAATTGTGCAAAATTTCATCAAGATCAGTGCGAAGATAAAGATTTACAAAGACACACTGAAATCGCACTTTCGCTTTTTCTCAAATTTTCCGGTTGGTTTTCCGAAAAATGGAACGAAACCTGTTTAAGAACCCCATGTAATTTTGTGTCCATCATCATCATCATCATCATTAGAGACTGATTGTGCCTTTCACCGTTCAGTCTGGAGCATAGTACCTCTAATAAAATTCCTCCATGATCCCCTATTCTGTGCTAACATTGATGCCTCGTCTGATGTTATGCCTTTTACTTCAAAATCATTCTGCACTGAATCTAAGTACTTTTTTCTTGGTCTACCTTGTCTCCTCTTACTCTCCTCTGCCGAGCTCATGAGTCTCTTAGGTTACCTTCCTTCTCCCATGCGTGTAACATGACCCCACCATCTCAGTCTGTTCGCTCCAACTGCTTCATCTATGGTGTTTATTCCCAGTTTTTCTTTGATTTCCTCATTAGGGACACCCTCCTGCCATTATTACCATCTATAAGTAACCGCAATCATTCTTGCTACTTTCATATCTGTAACCTCTACCTTATGAATAAAGTAGCCTGTATAAACCCAACTTTCACTCCCATACAACAAAGTTGGTCGAAAGATAGAGCGATGCACTGCTAACTTAGTCTTGGTACTTACTTCCTAAGAATAGGTCTTAGCTGAGCACTCACTGCATTAGCTTTGCTGCACCTCGATTCCAGTTCTTCCACTATGTTGCCATCCTGTGAGAAAATACATCCCAGGTCCTTGAAACTGTCTACCTGTTCTAACTTTGTTCCTCCTATATGGCACTCAATCTGTTTAACTCTCTTTCCCACATACATTACTTTCGTATTGGAGATGCTGATATCATAATCTTTGCACCTATGATCGAGCTCTGAAATATTAGTTTGCAACCTTTCAATCGAATCGGCCATTACGACTAAGTCATCCGCATATGCGAGACTGCTTATTTTGTTTTCACCTATTTTAATTCCGCCCTGCCAGTCTACTGTTTTCAACATATGATCCATGAATAGTATGAACAACAGTGGTGACAGGTTACAGCCATGTCTTACCCCTGAAACTACCCTAAACCATGAGCTTAACACTCAGAGCGCCGGTCACGTCAATTGACGGGATACGGAAATTTCTGTAGAATGCCAATCACGTCATTTGACGTGATCTTGTTTTCGTGCTTTTAAAAACAGAATCAAGTTTATTGACGGGCTAGATCTACGTTAAATACCTTACTTGGTAAACCTAGTGTCTAAACCAGCCTATAGATCTTTTATTTAGTTTCTAAATCGTCCGACTGGTCGCATTCGTCGTTTGAAACGGGGCAGGTAGAAAGTGGTGTCCGCTCACTCAGTAGGTAAATCAACGGACACGGCTTCACGCAAATTACTCTCCCCGAAAGTACTGAGAGGTGACTATGACAGAGGGGTGACACAGCAACATATCGTAGTGACTCAACAGACTGTTTGCGAAGTAGAGAAGTTTTTAGTGGGGCCCTTGGCGTCGGAGTTGTATGTAATTTAGATGCTCTGTGTTCAGTTCTGGATTTATTTCAAAGAGCAGACAATTCTTTACGCCTGACTGAAGATAAAGAAACTAAGTGCAGCTCGGGTTACTCCTGCAAGCAGAATGTCCGGCATTCTAAGCAATGGAATGGTTTACATGGCCGGCAGTCAAAGTGTTAATCTGCGATCTACTCTAACTGCTGCCTGACAGTCTACGTGAAGCTCTTTAATTGTCTGCAGAATTTTACAAAAATGTTTCAAATGTTTGTATAGTCAATGGGGCTTAACTACGGGATCACCAGTCCCTAAACGTACAAACTACTTATGAACTACTTACGAACTAGGACGACACAAATATCCACGCCCGAGGGGGGATTCTAACCCCCGACCGTAGTGGCCGTGCAGACCGTGACTGAAGCGCCTTAGTCCCCTCGGCCACCGCGGCCGGCCAGAATTGTACCATAAGCTGGTAGAACTGACAGTAGCTTCCTCCTAGGAACACGGTCATAGGCCTTTTCCAGAACTGTGAAACATGGATGCAATTCCCTGTTCCAAAGGACAAGGACGGGAGTACACCTTTACACTGTGCAGCTAAGTGGTGTCAGATGGAGGTAGCAAAGGTGCTCTTGCAGGCTGGTGCACAGAAAAAAGCCAAAAAAAAAAAAAAAAAAAAAAAAAAAGGAAAAAAAATCACAGCACTTTTCCATTACATGCCGTAAGCTAAAGATCTGGCCCTGACAGCTCTAACGTGAACAAAATTTCACGTTATTTGGTTGTCTGGATCTTGAGTTATAAGAGTACAGCGTTTTGTAAGTATAGAGATTCCTGCCGCTGTGGCCGTGGCTACGGCGGTGGAGCAGATAGCCAGACTCGCTGTCGAGTTGCGATGATAGCTAGGCACCTCGGTGAGACTGTTTGTAACCGACGGGCTGGCGGGCAGTCGTTCTGTTTAATTCTGCCTCCACGTCTGCGATACGTTTGTTTGTGGTCGGCTGCCCGCCTGCTCTATTGCAGTCTTGCCGTAGCAGGGGCTAAGCGGCCGAGGTTTGCTTTGCGGGTTAGCCAGCTTTTCAGGCGAAGAGGTTTACGCGAGCATGTGGTAACGAGGGGTTACTTACAAGGAAACGACATGGGTTTGCAAGTCACTACGTGCTTTCCTTCTAAAAAAAATTTCAAATGTTCGTATAGCTTATGGGACTTAAGTACGGGGTCATCAGTACCTAAACATACAAACGAGTTATGAACTAACTAAGGACGGCACAAATATCCATGCACGAGGGGGGATTCGAACCCCCGACCGTACTGACCGTGCAGACCGTGACTGAAGCGCCTCAGTCCCCTCGGCCACCGCGGCCGGCTCTCATCCTCAAATAGTGGACTGATACACTATCCCGTGCCGCAAGACGGGGAAATTTTCATTGTTTATGACGTCATATATACTGAACTATCGCAAAATACTTTCTTAGTTGACGTCTTCTACCTATAAAAGACATTCCTGCAAAAATTTCAACTTCACAGGTGGAGTAGTTTTCGAGATTTCGTGTTCAGTCAATGAGTGAGTGAATGAGTATCCTTTCGCTTTTATATACATAGAGATTTAGAAGACAATCTGAGTAGCCGATGGTGGTGTCATTTATCGGTTAGTTAGGTCACCAGAAGATCAAAAGCAACTGAAATATGATTTACGTAAGATATCTCCATGGTGGAATTTGAAGCTGAGTGTAGTACGATTTTGCTGCCACCTACTTAAATTTCGCGTAGTGATCACAAAGACAAGATAAAAGAAATTAGGGCTAGTACGGAGTAGGCATTCTTTTCTTCCTCGTCCTGTTTGGGAGTGGAATAGCAAAGGAAATGCCGTGTAGAGGTACAGTGTACCCTCCGCCACGCACCTTTCGGTGGATTGAGGAGTATGTATGTAGATGTAGATATAGCTATGCAAATACCTCTGAAACGATGTGAGATATGAAAAAAATAAAAACATAGGAGAGCAATGCTGTAGACCGTTTTCTCGTTCGTTTATTCAAGTTTCGACTCAGATGAACGCTTAAGTCGTTACTTTCATTTAGATTTCGAGCTGTCAAAAGGCGATCGCAAAGTCTCACTTTTAGTGCTACTACCGTAACCCACAGTGGGCCAAAATTAATTACACACAAGACAGTGTTAACAAGAACTTGTATGTCAGAGTATTTCGCAGTGGAATTCTTCAATAAAGTCTACTTGGTATTCAAGCCAAATCACATCGAATAAAATTCTCGATATTTGGGCAGCGAACTCTGCCATCGTCATCAGCGGAGTTAAAAATCACTTACTGCCGGGGCTAGCCAACACCGCCTAGATACAAGGCCTCACAACACGTCCGAAAGGCCGCCATCGCCAGCTGACTGGCTGGCGCTACGAGGCAGTGGGCTGTGCCCCAGCGACCAGCCACTCAGCTAGCGATGGCGGCCTATCGGCGTGACGTCACACGGACGTGAGGCCTTGTTTCTAGACAGTGTTCTGATTACCCCTTTCCTGCGACAGTGGGAAGATATAGTGAGTGAACGAAATAATATTAACTCCTAACAGTGACACGGTATTTATTTATTACCCCAACATTGCATCTCAGAGCATCTGCAAATTTTCAAAGAACGCTTGATTGAAGAAGCCCTTCTCATAAGTGAAATAAATCGCAATTTGCGATCAGTTACGACTTCACTGTACTATAGTCGAGCCGCCGAAAGAACGACTCTGACAGCTAACGGTATGTTGCCAATGCTGCTACGCGGCTGTTTGTTGTTGCGCCGTGTCGGTAACCGGCATACGAATATCACGTCCGAAAATTTTGGGACCGTTGCTATGTACTAAAAAAAGCGTGAACGAACGAGAACAATCACGAAGTAATGAAAACATTGTTTTTCAGTTAAAAAGAAAAGGTTTAGAAATATATATCGAGTTAAAACTTCATATGTCCCAGTATTCCATTAAATATAACGTATGATTTAGTCTTTAGGCAAAGTTCGCTGGTTGAAGAATTTTGTTTATATATTTCATCTTCTATAACTATTTTCCACAGACTCGGTGTTATTACTCGGACACTGTATTGTGGCAGTCGGCCGAAAGGGTAAACAAATAAGGACTACCACTTTACAAGTAGTAAAACCGCCTCTTCCAGTGAAATGATTTGTCTTCTTACATAAAAAGAAGAGTGTTTTTTTGTCTCATTCGTTTATGGTCGCTGTTGACTGCCATAGCATAGTGTCTGAGTAATATTATCAGATCAGTTTCGACAGCTAGTCTATTGGTCACAGAAATAGAAATAAAATAACGTAATTTTTCAGTAAATGATCTTAGGTTGCGAAACAAACTATACATTAAAAATCAGTCGCGGCCAGCATCATGTGCAATGCACCGCTGCTACTGCTACTATCGGCCGGCCGCGGTGGCCGAGGGGACTAAGGCGCTCCAGTCACGGTCTGCACGGCCGTCCTAGTGCGTAAGTAGTTCATAAGTAGTTTGTAAGTTTAGGTACTGATGACCCCGTAGTTAAGTCCCATAGACTATACAAAAATTTGAACATTTTGCTACTATCGTCCCCTAATCTTATTATTAATTCTTCTACCCGTTCTTCTAGTGTACCTTCTCGTTCCAATGCCTCTTCTAAGATGTGCCACGTATGTGTGACAACATCGTTCCATTTTGTGGGAGTAATACTGCCCAATGCTTCACGAACTAAGAATTCTACTTTTGTTGTTGTAAATTTTTAATTTCTTTCTGCAACGTACGATTACACCTGAGCCACACGAGATCTATTGCATTGAAATGGCAGTGATATGATGGAAGGCTCAACACTCTATGACCACTTTCTTCAGCAATTGTATCAATTTCATAAATGATTTTTCGGCTTTTGTTTTTGTAACACGAGACAAACGATGAACACATAACAGATGCTTTGCCGCGACTGCAGCACGCCACCCCTTGCGACCTTGAGTGGCAGGGTGGCAACGCGGCACCGTTACCCTGGCAACGTTTACGAATCCCAGAGCTCAGGTTGGTGGTTGAGTGTCCCCCCACCCTCTGCGGCCCACGTGCGAGAACTGTCAGGGTCGTTCTTTCGGCGGCCCGACTATAGGTTTAGATGGAATAGCGGCGAATAAAAATTTGTGCCCGTCCGGGATTCGAACCCGGGATCTCCTGCTTACGAGGCAGACGCGATGACCACTCCGCCACCGAGGACACAGTGACCAGCCCCACTGCAGAGGACTCTTACCTGCACGTTACAGAACAAATAGGCTGTGGTAATAGGAAGGAGACAGCGTGGCGAATGGAGATTTGTGTGTGGCGGGAGACGTGCAGGAAGAGTCCTCTGCAGTCGGGCTGGTCACTGTGTCCTGGTGGCGGAGTGGTCATCGCGTCTGCCTCGTAAGCAGGAGATCCCGGGTTCGAATCCCGGCAGGGCACCAATTTTCATTAGCAGTACTTTTGCATTCCATCTAAACCTAGTACAGTGAAGCCATAACTGATCGCAAATGGCGATTTGGTTCATTCATTGACGCTGTAACGTCGTCAATTATATATATATATATATATATATATATATATATATATATATATATATATATATATATATCCTGCCAACGATACAGTTTTATTGCCTCACTCGTAAGCGTCTTGGTCCTTTCGTATTGGGAACAGGAAAAAGTGGCAGGGTGCCAGTCCGGTTAATATCGTGCTTGAGGATGATTGTCATTTCTAGCAATAAATAAATAAATAAATAAATGAAATAAAAAATCTCTCACAAGCAACGATGAATGGGCTGGAACATTCGCGTGCTGCAAAAGCCATGTATTCCTGAGTATTTTTTGCTTATTGCTGCTCGCAAACGGCCCATAACGTCAAGGTAATATCCCTTATTGACCGCACGCCATTGAGACAAAAATTCAAAACTTACGCCGTGATAACTATAATAATAATAATAATAATAATAATAATAATAACAGCAAAACATTGACATATGATCGAACTCTACCAGCATTTTTTGGGTCTTGGTTCTCCGGGATGCTTGCATTCGGACTACTAGGCTGTAATTTCGATGTCATAACCATAAAACTGTGTGTCGTCAACAGGGTCATAATTGACGCCATTCAGAAGCTTCTGGGCGATGCTTCTTACCAGCTTTTCGGACGTAATTATATAAATCGTTTTGTGGTCTCTAATGACACGTGTTGTGTCAGTTTTTGCTGATGTGTATGTAGACGAGCTGAAAACCTTGTCGTCACGTAAAACGATGCGTTGTTAGGTTAGTAGGTACGGAGATGACTTTCCAAAATCAGTATCGTAGCACTCTTCTGGGCACGCTGTAAAAGTGCAGTTCCAAGGTTTCCTCGCAGATTTTTCCCCACCAGAGCCCAGAACAGTGCAGCCGGCGCGGGGCAGATTCCCATCCGCCCGGCAGTGTGGCTGGTTCGTTTGCGTAATCGCCACTCAGCGCGTTAGCCGCTCTCCATACGGAACTCAGTTTGCAGCGAGAGTGCTGTTATTAAGTCACTAGCTGCCGCTGCCGCTGCCGCGCTGAACGGCCACGATAGAGAGTTCGCGAACGGAGTGGCGAGAGGCCTGCGAATCACCAACAAGTATAATAATGAATGTACCGTGGCTGTCATCAATGAATGTACCGTGGCTGTCATCAGTTTAATAAGTCATGGTTGCAAAATATTAACACGAATTATTTACAGAAGGATGGAAAAGCTGGTAGAAGCCGACCTCGGGGAAGATCAGTTTGGGTTCAGGAGAAATGTAGGAACACGGGAGGCAATACTCCCTTTACGGCTTATCCTAGAAGATAGATTAAGAAAAGGCAAACCTACATTTCTAGCTTTTGTAGATTTGGAGAAGGCTTTTGACAATGTTTATTGGAATAAACTATTTCAAGTTCTGAAGCAAGCAGGAGTAAAATATAGGGAATGTAAGGTTATTTATAACTTGTACAAAAACCAGACAGCGGTTATCAGAGTTGAAGGGCATGAAAGGGATGCAGTGGATGGAAAGGGAGTAAGACAGGATTGTAGTCTTTCTCCATTGTTATTCAATTTGTACATTGAGCAAGCTATAAAGGAAAGCAAGGAGAAATTTGGAGAAGGAATTAAAGTTCAGCGGGAAGAATTAAAAACATTGCGTTTTGCCGACGACATACTAATTCTGTCAGAGACAGCAAAGGACCTGGAACAGCAGTTGAACGGAATGGACAGTGTGGTGAAAGATGCTTATAAGATGAAGATTAACAAGAGCAAAACTAGGGTAATAGAGTGCAGTCTAAGAAAATCAGGTGATGCTCCTGGAATTAGATTAGGTAACGAAGCAATAAATGAGGTAGATGAGTTTTGTTACTTCGGCAGTAAAATAATAGATGATGGTCGAAGTACAGAGGATATAAAATGCAGAATGGCAATGGGTAGAAAAACGTTCTTTAAAAAGAGAAATTTGTTAACATCGAATATTGATTTAAGCCTAAGGAAGGCCTTTCTGAAGGCATTTGTTTGGAGTGTTGCCTTGTATGGGACGGAAACATCGACGATTAACAGTACGGACAGGAAGAGGATTGATGTTTTTGAAATGTGGTGCTACAGACGAATGATGAAAATTAGATGGGTAGATCACGTGACTAATGAGGAGGTGCTTAACCAAATCTGATTTGTCACTTGTAGGCGATTTCTCGCCCATCCTTACAAGGGGAAATCCCGATTTGTCTCATACAGTGGCTGTCGGAAGCCCGGGTCGGCGGCAAAATAAAATGAGACATGAGACCACCCTCCCCCGTCCACTTGGAAATACATGTATTACTTTTGAGATTTGGAGGCCCCACAGGACGAGAGGACTGGGGCGGTCCACCCCCTTGCTCCCCTATAGTCCGCCACTGGGCTCGTACTGTGTGAAAGATGAACCTTTTCAACCCCAGAATATCTCGCCTGACTACGCCATAATTAAACGCATAAAGCAATGCATATCTACATTTATATGATAACTAAGTACCGGGTGATAAAAAGTCAGTATTTGAAAACTTAATAAATCACGGAATAATGTAGATAGAGAGGTAAAAGTTGACACATATGCTTGGAATGGCATGGGGTTAGGTTAGGAAAAAAGTTAAAACAAATGACGGAATAAAAAAGAAATGAGAGTTATTTTGTCAAGTAGGCACAACCACAGAGATCGTGTAAAAACACTAAATTATGACGTTTTTCAAGGGTCAAGCCCTCATCATCAGATAAACTGTACATATATCTTAAAACCTGGGACAATAAAAATATAAAACGTAATAAAAGAAAACGTGGTTACTTCCCTTGTGCCGGCCGCGGTGGCCGAGGGGACTGCTGCGCGCCAGTCACGGTCTGCACGGCCACTACGGTCGGGGGTTCGAATCCCCCCTCGGGCATGGATATTTGTGCCGTCCTTAGTGTTAGCTAGTTCATAAGTACTTTGTAAGTTTAGGAACTGATCACCCCGTTGTTAAGTCACACAAGCTGTACAAACATTTAAAAATTAAAAAAACTTCCCTTGTAACCGTATCTCCGCAGAAAACTGCTCAGAATACGGTGCTTCGTCATGTTTCAAAATAGACCCCAGCACTGGCGGCGTATAACACTAGCGAAATGCACCGAGTCAAAAACACGAGTGGGGCGCACGTATGTACATGAAAAACAACGACCTCTAAATACCAACTACATTGTTCAGACCGGTAGATCGTTTAAAGTTAGGTACAGGGTGTCATGAAAAGGACTCCCTGATTTCAAAATTAAGTATCTCAAAAACAAAGATCGATAGAGGAATGCAGTAAACGGTATGTTTATTGTGAATGCTGTACGAAGTTTATACAGCAGTTTGAAATAATAGTTACAAAAGCTGCTAACAGATGGCGCTGTACGCTGTACGGCTCATATCAGCATACATAAGTGAAAAAATCGTATGAAATCACTCTTTGCAAACAAACACATCACAATGTTTTTAAAATGTTTTCATTGGCACTACGGAGGTGGCGCAAACGAAGAATGAAATTCGCCATCACATTTCGTAGTGTCGCAACCGAAATGGATTCACTTGCCACAGAGATCGCCGATTCAAGCTCGTCCAGCGTGGCGGGATGCTTCGGGTAGACCATGTCTTTCACTGTGCCCCACAAAAAAAGTCACACGGAGTCAAATCCGGCGAATATGGAGGCCAATCCATGCCTGCACCAGTAAATTTGGGATATTTCAAGCAATGACTCGATTCCCGAAGTATTCCTCAAGATAGCGAAACACTTGTTCGGTCCGATGTGGTCTAGCTCCATCTTGCATAAACCATTCAGTACCTGGTCGATCCTCTAACGCTTGCTGTGTGGCGGCAAATTGTTCCAAAATTGCAACGTTACGTGCACCAGTGACCGTTTCTCGAATGGAAAAAGGGCCAATAATGCCTCTACTGCATACTGCAGCCCACACAGTAACTTTAGGAGAATACAGGGGTTTCTCTTTCGCTTAACACCAATATGGCTTTTCGGAACCCCAAAATCGCCAGTTCTGCTTATTCACGTATCCATTCAGGTGGAAGTGTGCTTCATCTGTAAACCAGATGCAGCCAACATCAAATCCTTCACTATCAATCATTGTGAGCGTTGGCGTAGGACTCTCTTCTAACCTTTGGTACTCTAGCACCAGAAAAACGCATTGTTCAATGGAGTACATGGTTTTAATCTCTTCTTTCGGTACGCTAACCTCCTTTCACGTTTCAATAGTGGAACTGATCGCTCTGGGCTTCGGATCACTGTTTATACTAGGCATTACGTATGGCTATTAGAGCGCCATCTGTTAGCAGCTTTTATGACTATTATTTCAAACTGCTGTATAAACTTCTTACAGACTTCACATTAAACATACTGTTTACTGCATTCCTCTATCGATCTTTGTTTCGAGATATTCAATTTTGAAATCAGGGAGTCCTTTTCTGAACACCCTGTATGTTGATCGTCGACCGAGTTAGACCTCGGACTTGGAGTCGCTTGGCAGTCGCTCCGTACACTAAGGGGTCAGTGACAACAACTAACGCTATATCCCCGTAAAAGATTCCAAATACGCTTCTCGAAAGCAGCTTTAAGTGCATACCTGGTTTTAAACTAGGTGAATGGTCTAAACGTGCTATGCAAACTTTCTGTTTGAAAGTACAAAATCATTTGTTCTTGTTTCTTGGTCTTCTTCTGTGGTTTCTCCCCCCCCCCACACACACACAAATCCTTACAATGTAAAACAATGTAAAATTCACGATTCCTTGCTGTCTAAGAATGTGCCCTGCGAATAGATCAATTCCTTTAGTCGAGTTATGCCACAAATTCAGTTTCTTCCGAACCCTGTTCACTACCTCCTCAAGAGTTACGCGAGTACCCACCTAATCTTCGGCATTATTCTGTAGCACCACATTTCATAAGCTTCCATCCTCTTCCTGTCTAAACTACTTATCGTCCAAGTTTCAATTCCGTTCAACGCAACATCACGCAAATGCCTTCAAGAAAGAATTCCTTGCCCTTAAATTAATATTCGATGTTAACAAATTCTTCCTTTTCAAAATCTGTCTTCTTCCCATTGTCATTCTGCATTTTATATCCTCTAAATTGCGACCATCGCATGTTCTTTTACTGCCCAAGTAACAAAACTCATCTACCACATTTATTGTTTCGTTACCTAATCTAATTCCTTCAGCATCGCATGATTTTCTAAGATTGCATTCCAGTACCCTTGTTTTGCTCTTGTTAATGTTCATCTATACGCTCCTTTCAACACAGTCTCCATTCTCTTTAATTGCTCGTCCAGGTCCTTTGCTGCCTCTGACAAAATTACAATGTCTACGGCAAAACGCAATGTTTTTATTTCTTCACATTCTCCAAGTTACTCCTTGCTTTCCCTTATAGCTTGCTGAATTTACAAATTGAATAACATTGGAGAAAGGCTACAACCCTCTCTTACTGCTGTTCCCAACCTCAGCGTCCCTTCCATGCCCTTCAACTCTGCTGTCTGGTTTCGTACAAGTTGTAAATAACCTTCCGTTCCCTAAATTTTACTCCTCCTGAATTCAACATCTGGTAATGTATTCCAATGAACATTATCAAACACTTTCTCCAAATCTATAAAAACTATAAATGTGGGTTAGCCTTTTCTTAATCTAAAATAAGCCGTAAAGTTAGTATTGCCTCCAGTGTACCTCAATTTCTTCCAAATCCGAACTGACCTCCCCCAGGTGAGCTTCTACCAGCTTCTTCCATCCTTCTGTGAATATTTCGTGTTAAAAATTTCACACCTATCTGCGCCTGATTTCTTCGGAATGGGGTTTATTACATTTTTCTTAAACTCTGAGACTATTTCGCCTGTCTCATACATATTGCACAACATGTGAAATAGTTTCGTTATGGCTGCCTCTCCCAGACACTTCAGTAACTCTGAGGGAAGGTCATCTGCACCAGGCCTGTTGTTTCAACTCAAATGTGTGCTCTGTGCTCTTTATTTACTTTCTCTTCCATTCCTATAATACTGTCTCGAAGCTTTTTTCTATAGACCCTAATTCCTTCCACTTTCCAGCCTTCTTTTCTACATCTACATAGATACTCTGCAAATCACATTGAAGTGCCTGGCAGAGGGTTCATTAACCACTTTCATAACTTTTCTCTGCCATTCTATTCTCTAATAGCGCGCGGGAAGAAAGAACACCTAAAACGTTCCGTTTTCGATCTGATTTCTCCCCATGTAGGTGAGTGTTAGCTAAATATTTTCACATTCAGAACTAAAAGTCGGTGATTGAAACTTCGCAAACAGATCACGCCGCAATGAATAACGTCTTTCTTTTAATGATTTCCACCCCAATTCGTGCAGCATTTCCGTGATGCTTTTCGCCCCGTAACGTGATAAAAAAAAAAAAAAAAAAAAAAAAACGAGCTGCTTTTCTCTGAACCTTCTCAATGCCTTCCGTCAGTCCCACCTGGTGAGGATCCCACACTGGGCAACAGTACTCCAGGAGAGAACGCACAAGTGTGATGCAGGCAGTCTCTTTGGTGGAACTGGTGCTTGTTCGAAGCGTTCTGCCAATGAAACGTAACCTTTGGTTCGCCTTCCTCACAATATTTTCTGTGTGTTCTCTTCCAGTCAAAGTTGTTCGTAATTGTAACTCCTAGGTATTTGGTAGAATCTACGACCTTAAGGTTTGACTGACTTATCGCAAAATTGAAGTTCAGCGGATTCCTTATAGTGGTCATGTGTATTACTTCACACTTGTCTTTGTTTAGTGTCAAATGCCAATTTTTTTACCGTATGTAAATTTTGTCTAAATCGCTTTGCAGTTGCTTTTGATCCTCTGTCGACTTCACTAACCGATAAACGACAGCATCATCCGCGAAGAGGAGTGGTTTTCCATTTCAATTCTTGAGTGTACTCTCATGGAGTTTGCCCTTATGGAACATATATTCAAACGCATTTACCTGCAAACTACCTGCTGTTCGCTCTTCGCATCCGCAATACCTCATATTTACAATTTGGCTTTAGACGATTTTAAAGCTGCTGCCAGATGTGGAGGATATCGCCAATATTAGGCTGATATTCATTTATCTGGACACCCCTCGTACGTGCGCAACTTCCGTGCCGTAAGGTCAGTGGCGCAACTTCAGTTGCCGTGTACACGGCGCCCCACCCGGCCGCACCTGTGGGTCGCTAGGCGTTCGCGGCCGTCTGCGCCCTGACCCGCTTGCCTCGCCCACTCCTCCGGTTATCGACGTCGGCTCCGCACTCCCCCCCCCCCCCACAATATCCCCTCCCCACCCCTCTCCGCGCGTTCGCCGGCTGGCGCTGCTGACGCGGCCGTTGACGCCGCAAATAATCCTCAATTTCCCGCGGCGGAGCGCGGCGGATCGAGCTAACCTACCGGGCGGCGTATTTGCACCCTCCGACCTCCCTCGCCCCCAACCCTCCGGAACATCGCGGCCGCTCCCGTTTAGACGGGCGCCCTCCCTGCCAGCCGCGAGTACACGCGGCCGCTGCCTTAATTAAGAACTCTACCCCACTCAGTTCTCTCACCGGTTTCCCACATCGGAGAGGTGGTTTCGGTTTTTCCGATGCCGAACCGCCAGGGAGACCACATCTCAATTAATCTCGAACTTACACCGAAAACTCGAAATGTCAGACGGTGATACAAAACATTGTGTATCGATTGAGTATCGGTCAAACCTCGGATATAATTCGTGCAGTTGGACAGGTGGTTTTGGTTTTTCCAATGCTGAACCGTTCAGCGAGACCACATCTCAATGAATCTCGAACTTACACCGAAAACTCGAAATGTCAGACGGTGACATCGACACCAAACATTTTGTATCGATTGAGTATCGGTCAAACCTCGGATATAATTCGTGCAGGTTGCTAGGGGTGGCTGGCGCTTCAGATTACTGGGGGTTCACTTCTCTGGTGCCTGAGTTGCTCGGTGTGTCAGTGCCTACCAAGCTGCTTTCTTTCCGAAGTTGGACAGGTGGTTTTGGTTTTTCCAATGCCGAACCGCCCAGCGAGAACACATCTCAATGAATCTCGAACATACACCGACAACTCGAAATGTCAGATGGTGAAATCGACACCAAACATTTTGTATTGATTGACTATAGGTCAGAACTCGGATATAATTCGTGCAGGTTGCTAGGGGTGGCTGGTGCTTCAGATTACTGGGGGTTCACTTCTCTAGTGCCTGGGCTGCTCGGTGCGTCGGTGCCTACCAAGCTGCTTTCTTTCCGAAGTTTGACAGGTAGTTTAAGTTTTTCCAATGGCAAACCGCCCAGCGAGACCACATCTCAATGAATCTCGAACTTACACCGAAAACTCGAAATGTCGACGGTGACATCGACACCAAACATTTTGTATCGATTGAGTATCTGTCAAAACTCGGATATAATTCGTGCAGGTTGCTAGGGGTGGCTGGTGCTTCAGATTACTGGGGGTTCACTTCTCTGTTGCCTGAGCTGCTCGGTGCGTCGGTGCCTACCAAGCTGCTTTCTTTCCGAAGTTGGACAGGCGGTTTTGGTTTTTCCAATGCCGAACCGCCCAGCGAGACCACATCCCAATGAATCTCGAACTTACACCGAAAACTCGAAATGTCAGACGGTGACATCGACACCAAACATTTTGTATCGATTGAGTATCGGTCAAAACTCGGATATAATTCGTGCAGGTTTGCTAAGTGTGGCTGGCGCTTCAGATTACTGGGGGTTCACTTCTCTGGTGCCTGATCTGCTCGGTGCGTCGGTGCCTACCAAGCTGCTTTCTTCCCGAAGTTTGAAAGGTGGTTTTGGTTTTTCCAATGCCGAACCGCCCAGCGATACCACATCTCAATGAATCTCGAACATACACCGAAAACTCGAAATGTCAGACGGTGACATCGACACCAAACATTTTGTATTGATTGACTATCGGACAGAACTAGGATATTATTCGTGCAGGTTGCTAGGGGTGGCTTTTGCTTTTACTGGTGGTTCACTTCTCTGGTTCCTGAGCTGCTCGGTGCGTCGGTGCCTACCAAGCTGCTTTCTTTCCTAAGTTTGACAGGTGGTTTTGGTTTTTCCAATGCCGAACCGCCCAGCGAGACCACATCTCAATGAATCTGGAACTTACACCGAAAACACGAAATGTCAGACGGTGACATCGACACCAAACATTTTGTATCGATTGAGTATCGGTCAAAACTCGGATATAATTCGTGCAGGTTTGCTAGGTGTGGCTGGCGCTTCAGATTACTGGGGGTTCACTTCTCTCGTGCCTGATCTGCTCGGTGCGTCGGTGCCTACCAAGCTGCTTTCTTTCCGAAGATTGACAGGTGGTTTTGGTTTTTCCAATGCCGAACCGCCCAGCGATACCACATCTCAATGAAACTCAAAAATACACCGAAAACTTGAAATGTCAGACGGTGACATCGACACCAAACATTTTGTATCGATTGAGTATCGGTCAGAACTCGGATATAATTCGTGCAGGTTGCTAGGGGTGGCTTTTGCTTTTACTGGGGGTTCACTTCTCTGGTGTCTGACTGCTCGGTGCGTCGGTGCCTACCAAGCTGCTTTCTTTCCGAAGTTTGACAGGTGGTTATGGTTTTCCAATTGCGAACCGCCCAGCGACACCACATCTCAGTGAATCTCGAACTTACACCGAAAACTCGAAATGTCAGACGGTGACATCGACACCAAACATTTTGTATCGATTGAGTATCGGTCAGAACTCGGATATAATTGGTGCAGATTGCTAGGGGTGGCTGGCGCTTCAGATTACTGGGCGTTCACTTCTATGGTGCCTGAGGTGCTCGGTGTGTCGGTGCCTACCAAGCTGCTTTCTTTCCGAAGTTAGACAGGTGGTTTTGGTTTTTACAATGGTGAACCGCCCAGCGAGACCACATCTCAATGAATCTCGAACTTACACCGAAAACTCGAAATGTCAGACGGTGACATCGACACCAAACATTTTGTATCGATTGAGTATCGGTCAGAACTCGGATATAATTCCTGCAGGTTGCTAGGGGTGGCTTTTGCTTTTACTGGGGGTTCACTTCTCTGGTGCCTGAGCTGCGCGGTGTGTCGGTGCCTACCAAGCTGCTTTCTTCCGAAGTTTGTCAGGTGGTTTTGGTTTTTCCAATGCCGAACCGCCCAGCGAGACCACATCTCAATGAATCTCGAACTTACACCGAAAACTCGAAATGTCAGACGGTGACATCGACACCAAACATTTTGTATCGATTGAGTATCGGTCAGAACTCGGATATAATTCCTGCAGGTTGCTAGGGGTGGCTGGCGCTTCAGATTACTGGGGGTTCACTTCTCTGGTGCCTCAGCTGCTCGGTGCGTCGGTGCCTACCAAGCTGCTTTCTGTCCGAAGTTTGACAGGTGGTTTTGGTTTTTCCAATGGTGAACCGCCCAGGGAGACCACATCTTAATGAATCTCGAACACACACCGAAAACTCGAAATGTCAGACGGTGACATCGACACCAAACATTTTGTATCGATTGAGTATGGGTCAGAACTCGGATATAATTCGTGCAGGTTGCTAGGGGTGGCTTTTGCTATTACTGGGGGTTCACTTCTCTGGTGCCTGAGCTGCGCGGTGTGTCGGTGCCTACCAAGCTGCTTTCTTCCGAAGTTTGTCAGGTGGTTTTGGTTTTTCCAATGCCGAACCGCCCAGCGAGACCACATCTCAATGAATCTCGAACTTACACCGAAAACTCGAAATGTCAGACGGTGACATCGACACAAACATTTTGTATCGATTGAGGATCGGTCAAAACTCGGATATAATTCGTGCAGGTTGCTAGGTGTGGCTGGTGCTTCAGATTACTGGGGGTTCACTTCTCTGGTGCCTGAGCTGCTCGGTGCGTCGGTGCCTACCAAGCTGCTTTCTTCCGAAGTTTGTCAGGTGGTTTTGGTTTTTCCAATGCCGAAACGCCCAGCGAGACCACATCTCAATGAATCTCGAACTTACACCGAAAACTCGAAATGTCAGACGGTGAAATTGACACCAAACATTTTGTATCGATTGAGTATCGGTCAGAACTCGGATATAATTCGTGCAGGTTGCTAGGGGTGGCTTTTGCTTTTATTGGGGGTTCACTTCTCTGGTGCCTGAGCTGCGCGGTGTGTCGGTGCCTACCAAGCTGCTTTCTTTCCGAAGTTTGACAGGTGGTTTTGGTTTTTCCAATGGTGAACCGCACAGCGACACAACATCTGAATGAATCTCGAACTTACACCAAAAACTCGAAATGTTAGAACGGTGACATCGACACCAACCATTTTGTATTGATTGAGGATCGGTCAGAACTCGGATATAATTCGTGCAGGTTGCTAGGGGTGGCTTTTGCTTTTACTGGGGATTCACTTCTCTGGTGCCTGAGCTGCTCGGTGCGTCGGTGCCTACCAAGCTGATTTCTTTCCGAAGTTTGACAGGTGGTTTTGGTTTATCCAATGGTGAACCGCCGAGGGAGACCACATCTCAATGAATCTCGAACACACACCGAAAACTCGAAATGTCAGACGGTGACATCGACACCAAACATTTTGTATCGATTGAGTATCGGTCAGAACTCGGATATAATTCGTGCAGGTTGCTAGGGGTGGCTTTTGCCTTTACTGGGGGTTCACTTCTCTGGTGCCTGAGCTGAACGGTGTGTCGGTGCCTACCAAGCTGCTTTCTTTCCGAAGTTTGACAGGTTGTTTTGGTTATTCCAATGGTGAACCGCACAGCGAGACCACATCTCAATGAATCTCGAACTTACACCAAAAACTCGAAATGTTAGACGGTGACATCGACACCAAACATTTTGTATCGATTGAGGATCGGTCAGAATTCGGATATAATTCGTGCAGGTTGCTAGGGGTGGCTTTTGCTTTTACTGGGGGTTCACTTCTCTGGTGCCTGAGCTGCTCGGTTCGTCGGTGCCTACCAAGCTGCTTTCTTTCCGAAGTTCGAGATGTGGTTTTGGTTTTTCCAATGCCGAACCGCCCAGCGAGACCACATCTCAATGAATCTCAAACTTACACCGAAAACTCGAAATGTCAGACGGTGACATCAACACCAAACATTTTGTATCGATTGAGTATCGGTCAGAAGCCGGATATAATTCGTGCAGGTTGCTAGGGGTGGCTTTTGCTTTTACTGGGGGTTCACTTGTCTGGTGCCTGAGCTGCTCGGTGCGTCGGTGCCTACCAAGCTGCTTTCTTTCCGAAGTTTGACAGGTGGTTTTGGTTTTTCCAATGCCGATCCGCCGAGCGAGACCACATCTCAATGAAGCTCGAACTTTCACCGGAAACTCGAAATGTCAGACGGTGACATCGACACCAAACATTTTGTATCGATTGAGGATCGGTCAGAACTCGGATATAATTCGTGCAGGTTGCTAGTTGTGGCTGGTGCTTCAGATTACTGGGGGTTCACTTCTCTGGTGCCTGGGCTGCTCGGTGCGTCGGTGCCTACCAAGCTGCTTTCTTCCGAAGTTTGACAGGTGGTTTTGGTTTTTCCAATGCCGAACCGCACAGCGAGACCACATCTCAATGAATCTCGACCTTACACAGAAAACTCGAAATGTCATACGGTGACATCGACACCAAACATTTTGTATCGATTGAGGATCGGTCAGAACTCGGATATAATTCGTGCAGGTTGCTAGGGGTGGCTTTTGCTTTTACTGGGGGTTCACTTCTCTGGTGCCTGGGCTGCTCGGAGCGTCGGTGAATACCAAGCTGCATTCTTTCCGAAGTTTGACAGGTGGTTTTGGTTTTTCCAATGCCGAACCGCCCAGCGAGACCACATCTCAATGAATCTCGAACTTACACCGAAAACTCGAAATGTCAGACGGTGACATCGACACCAAACATTTTGTATCGATTGAGTATCGGTCAGAACTCGGATATAATTTGTGCAGGTTGCTAGGGGTGGCTTTTGCTTTTACTGGGGGTTCACTTCTCTGGTGCCTGAGCTGAACGGTGTGTCAGTGCCTACCAAGCTGCTTTCTTTCAGAAGTTTGACAGGTGGTTTTGGGTTTTCCAATGGTGACCTGCACAGCGAGACCACATCTCAATGAATCTCGAACTTACACCAAAAAACTCGAAATGTTAGACGGTGACGTCGACACCGAACATTTTGTATCAATTGAGGATCGGTCAGAACTCGGATATAATTCGTGCAGGTTGCTAGGGGTGGCTTTTGCTTTTACTGGGGGTTCACTTCTCTGGTGCCTGAGCTGCTCGCTGCGTCGGTGCCTACCAAGCTGCTTTCTTTCCGAAGTTTGACAGGTGGTTTTGGTTTTTCCAATGGTGAACCGCCCAGGGAGACCACATCTCAATGAATCTCGAACACACACCGAAAACTCGAAATGTCAGACGGTGACATCGACACCAAACATTTTGTATCGATTGAGTATCGGTCAGAACTCGGATATAATTCGTGCAGGTTGCTAGGGGTGGCTTTTGCTTTTACTGGGGGTTCACTTCTCTGGTGCCTGAGCTGAACGGTGTGTCGGTGCCTACCAAGCTGCTTTCTTTCCGAAGTTTGACAGGTGGTTTTGTTTTTTCCAATGGTGAACCGCCCAGCGAGACCACATCTCAATGAATCTCGAACTTACACCAAAAACTCGAAATGTTAGACGGTGACATCGACACCAAACATTTTGTATCGATTGAGGATCGGTCAGAACTCGGATATAATTCGTGCAGGTTGCTAGGGGTGGCTTTTGCTTTTACTGGGGGTTTACTTCTCTGGTGCCTGAGCTGCTCGGTGCGTCGGTGCCTACCAAGCTGCTTTCATTCCTAAGTTTGAGAGGTGGTTTTGGTTTTTCCAATGCCGAACCGCCCAGCGAGACCACATCTCAATGAATCTCGAACTTACACCGAAAACTCGAAATGTCAGATGGTGACATCGACACCAAACATTTTGTATCGATTGAGTATCGGTCAGAACTCGGATATAATTCCTGCAGGTTGCTAGGGGTGGCTGGCGCTTCAGATTAATGGGGGTTCACTTCTCTGGTGCCTCAGCTGCTCGGTGCGTCGGTGCCTACCAAGCTGCTTTCTGTCCGAAGTTTGACAGGTGGTTTTGAGTTTTCCAATGGTGAACCGCCCAGGGAGACCACATCTTAATGAATCTCGAACACACACCGAAAACTCGAAATGTCAGACGGTGACATCGACACCAAACATTTTGTATCGATTGAGTATGGGTCAGAACTCGGATATAATTCGTGCAGGTTGCTAGGGGTGGCTTTTGCTTTTACTGGGGGTTCACTTCTCTGGTGCCTGAGCTGCGCGGTGTGTCAGTGCCTACCAAGCTGCTTTCTTCCGAAGTTTGTCAGGTGGTTTTGGTTTTTCCAATGCCGAACCGCCCAGCGAGACCACATCTCAATGAATCTCGAACTTACACCGAAAACTCGAAATGTCAGACGGTGACATCGACACCAAACATTTTGTATCGATTGAGTATCGGTCAGAACTCGGATATAATTCCTGCAGGTTGCTAGGGGTGGCTGGCGCATCAGATTACTGGGGGTTCACTTCTCTGGTGCCTCAGCTGCTCGGTGCGTCGGTGCCTACCAAGCTGCTTTCTGTCCGAAGTTTGACAGGTGGTTTTGGTTTTTCCAATGGTGAACCGCCCAGGGAGACCACATCTTAATGAATCTCGAACACACACCGAAAACTCGAAATGTCAGACGGTGACATCGACACCAAACATTTTGTATCGATTGAGTATGGGTCAGAACTCGGATATAATTCGTGCAGGTTGCTAGGGGTGGCTTTTGCTTTTACTGGGGGTTCACTTCTCTGGTGCCTGAGCTGCGCGGTGTGTCGGTGCCTACCAAGCTGCTTTCTTCCGAAGTTTGTCAGGTGGTTTTGGTTTTTCCAATGCCGAACCGCCCAGCGAGACCACATCTCAATGAATCTCGAACTTACACCGAAAACTCGAAATGTCAGACGGTGACATCGACACAAACATTTTGTATCGATTGAGGATCGGTCAAAACTCGGATATAATTCGTGCAGGTTGCTAGGTGTGGCTGGTGCTTCAGATTACTGGGGGTTCACTTCTCTGGTGCCTGAGCTGCTCGGTGCGTCGGTGCCTACCAAGCTGCTTTCTTCCGAAGTTTGTCAGGTGGTTTTGGTTTTTCCAATGCCGAAACGCCCAGCGAGACCACATCTCAATGAATCTCGAACTTACACCGAAAACTCGAAATGTCAGACGGTGAAATTGACACCAAACATTTTGTATCGATTGAGTATCGGTCAGAACTCGGATATAATTCGTGCAGGTTGCTAGGGGTGGCTTTTGCTTTTATTGGGGGTTCACTTCTCTGGTGCCTGAGCTGCGCGGTGTGTCGGTGCCTACCAAGCTGCTTTCTTTCCGAAGTTTGACAGGTGGTTTTGGTTTTTCCAATGGTGAACCGCACAGCGAGACAACATCTGAATGAATCTCGAACTTACACCAAAAACTCGAAATGTTAGAACGGTGACATCGACACCAACCATTTTGTATTGATTGAGGATCGGTCAGAACTCGGATATAATTCGTGCAGGTTGCTAGGGGTGGCTTTTGCTTTTACTGGGGATTCACTTCTCTGGTGCCTGAGCTGCTCGGTGCGTCGGTGCCTACCAAGCTGATTTCTTTCCGAAGTTTGACAGGTGGTTTTGGTTTATCCAATGGTGAACCGCCGAGGGAGACCACATCTCAATGAATCTCGAACACACACCGAAAACTCGAAATGTCAGACGGTGACATCGACACCAAACATTTTGTATCGATTGAGTATCGGTCAGAACTCGGATATAATTCGTGCAGGTTGCTAGGGGTGGCTTTTGCTTTTACTGGGGGTTCACTTCTCTGGTGCCTGAGCTGCGCGGTGTGTCGGTGCCTACCAAGCTGCTTTCTTCCGAAGTTTGTCAGGTGGTTTTGGTTTTTCCAATGCCGAACCGCCCAGCGAGACCACATCTCAATGAATCTCGAACTTACACCGAAAACTCGAAATGTCAGACGGTGACATCGACACAAACATTTTGTATCGATTGAGGATCGGTCAAAACTCGGATATAATTCGTGCAGGTTGCTAGGTGTGGCTGGTGCTTCAGATTACTGGGGGTTCACTTCTCTGGTGCCTGAGCTGCTCGGTGCGTCGGTGCCTACCAAGCTGCTTTCTTCCGAAGTTTGTCAGGTGGTTTTGGTTTTTCCAATGCCGAAACGCCCAGCGAGACCACATCTCAATGAATCTCGAACTTACACCGAAAACTCGAAATGTCAGACGGTGAAATTGACACCAAACATTTTGTATCGATTGAGTATCGGTCAGAACTCGGATATAATTCGTGCAGGTTGCTAGGGGTGGCTTTTGCTTTTATTGGGGGTTCACTTCTCTGGTGCCTGAGCTGCGCGGTGTGTCGGTGCCTACCAAGCTGCTTTCTTTCCGAAGTTTGACAGGTGGTTTTGGTTTTTCCAATGGTGAACCGCACAGCGAGACAACATCTGAATGAATCTCGAACTTACACCAAAAACTCGAAATGTTAGAACGGTGACATCGACACCAACCATTTTGTATTGATTGAGGATCGGTCAGAACTCGGATATAATTCGTGCAGGTTGCTAGGGGTGGCTTTTGCTTTTACTGGGGATTCACTTCTCTGGTGCCTGAGCTGCTCGGTGCGTCGGTGCCTACCAAGCTGATTTCTTTCCGAAGTTTGACAGGTGGTTTTGGTTTATCCAATGGTGAACCGCCGAGGGAGACCACATCTCAATGAATCTCGAACACACACCGAAAACTCGAAATGTCAGACGGTGATATCGACACCAAACATTTTGTATCGATTGAGTATCGGTCAGAACTCGGACATAATTCGTGCAGGTTGCTAGGGGTGGCTTTTGCCTTTACTGGGGGTTCACTTCTCTGGTGCCTGAGCTGAACGGTGTGTCGGTGCCTACCAAGCTGCTTTCTTTCCGAAGTTTGACAGGTGGTTTTGGTTTTTCCAATGGTGAACCGCACAGCGAGACCACATCTCAATGAATCTCGAACTTACACCAAAAACTCGAAATGTTAGACGGTGACATCGACACCAAACATTTTGTATCGATTGAGGATCGGTCAGAATTCGGATATAATTCGTGCAGGTTGCTAGGGGTGGCTTTTGCTTTTACTGGGGGTTCACTTCTCTGGTGCCTGAGCTGCTCGGTTCGTCGGTGCCTACCAAGCTGCTTTCTTTCCGAAGTTTGAGATGTGGTTTTGGTTTTTCCAATGCCGAACCGCCCAGCGAGACCACATCTCAATGAATCTCAAACTTACACCGAAAACTCGAAATGTCAGACGGTGACATCAACACCAAACATTTTGTATCGATTGAGTATCGGTCAGAAGCCGGATATAATTCGTGCAGGTTGCTAGGGGTGGCTTTTGCTTTTACTGGGGGTTCACTTGTCTGGTGCCTGAGCTGCTCGGTGCGTCGGTGCCTACCAAGCTGCTTTCTTTCCGAAGTTTGACAGGTGGTTTTGGTTTTTCCAATGCCGATCCGCCGAGCGAGACCACATCTCAATGAAGCTCGAACTTTCACCGGAAACTCGAAATGTCAGACGGTGACATCGACACCAAACATTTTGTATCGATTGAGGATCGGTCAGAACTCGGATATAATTCGTGCAGGTTGCTAGTTGTGGCTGGTGCTTCAGATTACTGGGGGTTCACTTCTCTGGTGCCTGGGCTGCTCGGTGCGTCGGTGCCTACCAAGCTGCTTTCTTCCGAAGTTTGACAGGTGGTTTTGGTTTTTCCAATGCCGAACCGCACAGCGAGACCACATCTCAATGAATCTCGACCTTACACAGAAAACTCGAAATGTCATACGGTGACATCGACACCAAACATTTTGTATCGATTGAGGATCGGTCAGAACTCGGATATAATTCGTGCAGGTTGCTAGGGGTGGCTTTTGCTTTTACTGGGGGTTCACTTCTCTGGTGCCTGGGCTGCTCGGAGCGTCGGTGCCTACCAAGCTGCATTCTTTCCGAAGTTTGACAGGTGGTTTTGGTTTTTCCAATGCCGAACCGCCCAGCGAGACCACATCTCAATGAATCTCGAACTTACACCGAAAACTCGAAATGTCAGACGGTGACATCGACACCAAACATTTTGTATCGATTGAGTATCGGTCAGAACTCGGATATAATTTGTGCAGGTTGCTAGGGGTGGCTTTTGCTTTTACTGGGGGTTCACTTCTCTGGTGCCTGAGCTGAACGGTGTGTCAGTGCCTACCAAGCTGCATTCTTTCAGAATTTTGACAGGTGGTTTTGGGTTTTCCAATGGTGACCTGCACAGCGAGACCACATCTCAATGAATCTCGAACTTACACCAAAAAACTCGAAATGTTAGACGGTGACATCGACACCGAACATTTTGTATCAATTGAGGATCGGTCAGAACTCGGATATAATTCGTGCAGGTTGCTAGGGGTGGCTTTTGCTTTTACTGGGGGTTCACTTCTCTGGTGCCTGAGCTGAACGGTGTGTCGGTGCCTACCAAGCTGCTTTCTTTCCGAAGATTGACAGGTGGTTTTGTTTTTTCCAATGGTGAACCGCCCAGCGAGACCACATCTGAATGAATCTCGAACTTACACCAAAAACTCGAAATGTTAGACGGTGACATCGACATCAAACATTTTGTATCGATTGAGGATCGGTCAGAACTCGGATATAATTCGTGCAGGTTGCTAGGGGTGGCTTTTGCTTTTACTGGGGGTTTACTTCTCTGGTGCCTTAGCTGCTCGGTGCGTCGGTGCCCACCAAGCTGCTTTCATTCCTAAGTTTGAGAGGTGGTTTTGGTTTTTCCAATGCCGAACCGCCCAGCGAGACCACATCTCAATGAATCTCGAACTTACACCGAAAACTCGAAATGTCAGACTGTGACATCAACACCAAACATTTTGTATCGATAGAGTATCGGTCAGAACTCGGATATAATTCGTGCAGGTTGCTAGGGGTGGCTTTTGCTTTTACTGGGGGTTCACTTCTCTGGTGCCTGAGCTACTCGGTGCGTCGGTGCCTACCAAGCTGCTTTCTTTCCGAAGTTTGAGAGGTGGTTTTGGTTTTTCCAATGCCGAACCGCCCAGCTAGACCACATCTCAATGAATCTCGAACTTTCACCGAAAACTCGAAATGTCAGACGGTGACATCAACACCAAACATTTTGTATCGATTGAGTATCGGTCAGAACTCGGATATAATTCGTGCAGGTTGCTAGGAGTGGCTTTTGCTTTTACTGGGGGTACACTTCTCTGGTGCCTGAGCTGTTCGGTGCGTCGGTGCCTACCAAGCTGCTTTCTTTCTGAAGTTTGAGAGGTGGTTTTGGTTTTTCCAATGCCGAACCGCCCAGCGAGACCACATCTCAATGAATCTCGAACTTACACCGAAAACTCGAAATGTCAGACGGTGACATCAACACCAAACATTTTGCATCGATTGAGTATCGGTCAGAACTCGGATATAATTCGTGCAGGTTGCTAGGGGTGGCTTTTACTTTTACTGGGGTTCACTTCTCCTGTGCCTGAGCTGCTCGGTGCGTCGGTGCCTACCAAGCTGCTTTCTTTCCGAAGTTGGGCAGGTGGTTTTGGTTTTTCCAATGGTGAACCGCCCAGCGAGACCTCATCTCAATGAATCTCGAACACACACCGAAAACTCGAAATGTCAGACCGTGACATCGACACCAAACATTTTGTATCGATTGAGTATCGGTCAGAACTCGGATATAATTCGTGCAGGTAGCTAGGGGTGGCTTTTGCTTTTACTGGGGGTTCACTTCTCTGGTGCCTGAGCTGCTCGCTGCGTCGGTGCCTACCAAGCTGCTTTCTTCCAAAGTTTGACAGGTGGTTTTATTTTTTCCAATGCCGAACCGCCCAGCGATACCACATCCCAATGAATCTCGAACTTATACCGAAAACTCGAAAAGTCAGTCCGTGACATCGACACCAAACAATTTGTATCGATTGAGTATCGGTCAGAACTCGTATATTATTCCTGCAGGTTGCTAGGGGTGGCTGGCGCATCAGATTACTGGGGGTTCACTTATCTGGTGCCTCAGCTGCTCGGTGCGTCGGTGCCTACCAAGCTACTTTCTTTCCGAAGTTTGACAGGTGGTTTTGGTTTTTCCAATGCCGAACCGCCCAGCGAGACCACATCTCAATGAATCTCGAATTTACACCGAAAACTCGAAATGTCGGACGGTGACATCAACACCAAACATTTTGTATCGATTGAGTATCGGTCAGAACTCGGATATAATTCGTGCAGGTTGCTAGGGGTGGCTTTTGCTTTTACTGGGGGTTCACTTCTCTGGTGCCTGAGCTGCTCGGTGCGTCGGTGCCTACCAAGCTGCATTCTTTCCGAAGTTTGACAGGTGGTTTTGGTTTTTCCAATGCCGAACCGCCCAGCGAGACCACATCTCAATGAATCTCGAACTTACACCGAAAACTCGAAATGTCAGACGGTGACATCGACACCAAACATTTTGTATCGATTGAGTATCGGTCAGAACTCGGATATAATTTGTGCAGGTTGCTAGGGGTGGCTTTTGCTTTTACTGGAGGTTCACTTCTCTGGTGCCTGAGCTGAACGGTGTGTCAGTGCCTACCAAGCTGCTTTCTTTCAGAAGTTTGACAGGTGGTTTTGGTTTTTCCAATGGTGACCTGCACAGCGAGACCACATCTCAATGAATCTCGATCTTACACCAAAAACTCGAAATGTTAGACGGTGACATCGACACCGAACATTTTGTATCAATTGAGGATCGGTCCGAACTCGGATATAATTCGTGCAGGTTGCTAGGGGTGGCTTTTGCCTTTACTGGGGGTTCACTTCTCTGGTGCCTGAGCTGAACGGTGTGTCGGTGCCTACCAAGCTGCTTTCTTTCCGAAGTTTGACAGGTGGTTTTGGTTTTTCCAATGGTGAACCGCACAGCGAGACCACATCTCAATGAATCTCGAACTTACACCAAAAACTCGAAATGTTAGACGGTGACATCGACACCAAACATTTTGTATCGATTGAGGATCGGTCAGAATTCGGATATAATTCGTGCAGGTTGCTAGGGGTGGCTTTTGCTTTTACTGGGGGTTCACTTCTCTGGTGCCTGAGCTGCTCGGTTCGTCGGTGCCTACCAAGCTGCTTTCTTTCCGAAGTTTGACAGGTGGTTTTGGTTTTTCCAATGCCGATCCGCCGAGCGAGACCACATCTCAATGAAGCTCGAACTTTCACCGGAAACTCGAAATGTCAGACGGTGACATCGACACCAAACATTTTGTATCGATTGAGGATCGGTCAGAACTCGGATATAATTCGTGCAGGTTGCTAGTTGTGGCTGGTGCTTCAGATTACTGGGGGTTCACTTCTCTGGTGCCTGGGCTGCTCGGTGCGTCGGTGCCTACCAAGCTGCTTTCTTCCGAAGTTTGACAGGTGGTTTTGGTTTTTCCAATGCCGAACCGCACAGCGAGACCACATCTCAATGAATCTCGACCTTACACAGAAAACTCGAAATGTCATACGGTGACATCGACACCAAACATTTTGTATCGATTGAGGATCGGTCAGAACTCGGATATAATTCGTGCAGGTTGCTAGGGGTGGCTTTTGCTTTTACTGGGGGTTCACTTCTCTGGTGCCTGGGCTGCTCGGAGCGTCGGTGCCTACCAAGCTGCATTCTTTCCGAAGTTTGACAGGTGGTTTTGGTTTTTCCAATGCCGAACCGCCCAGCGAGACCACATCTCAATGAATCTCGAACTTACACCGAAAACTCGAAATGTCAGACGGTGACATCGACACCAAACATTTTGTATCGATTGAGTATCGGTCAGAACTCGGATATAATTTGTGCAGGTTGCTAGGGGTGGCTTTTGCTTTTACTGGGGGTTCACTTCTCTGGTGCCTGAGCTGAACGGTGTGTCAGTGCCTACCAAGCTGCTTTCTTTCAGAAGTTTGACAGGTGGTTTTGGGTTTTCCAATGGTGACCTGCACAGCGAGACCACATCTCAATGAATCTCGAACTTACACCAAAAAACTCGAAATGTTAGACGGTGACATCGACACCAAACATTTTGTATCAATTGAGGATCGGTCAGAACTCGGATATAATTCGTGCAGGTTGCTAGGGGTGGCTTTTGCTTTTACTGGGGGTTCACTTCTCTGGTGCCTGAGCTGCTCGCTGCGTCGGTGCCTACCTAGCTGCTTTCTTTCCGAAGTTTGACAGGTGGTTTTGGTTTTTCCAATGGTGAACCGCCCAGGGAGACCACATCTCAATGAATCTCGAACACACACCGAAAACTCGAAATGTCAGACGGTGACATCGACACCAAACATTTTGTATCGATTGAGTATCGGTCAGAACTCGGATATAATTGGTGCAGGTTGCTAGGGGTGGCTTTTGCTTTTACTGGGGGTTCACTTCTCTGGTGCCTGAGCTGCTCGGTGCGTCGGTGCAAACCAAGCTGCTTTCTTTCCGAAGTTTGACAGGTGGTTTTGGTTTTTCCAATGGTGAAACGCCCAGGGAGACCACATCTCAAAGAATCTCGAACACACACCGAAAACTCGAAATGTCAGACGGTGACATCGATACCAAACATTTTGTATCGTTTGAGTATGGGTCAGAACTCGGATATAATTCGTGCAGGTTGCTAGGGGTGGCTTTTGCTTTTACTGGGGGTTCACTTCTCTGGTGCCTGAGCTGAACGGTGTGTCGGTGCCTACCAAGCTGCTTTCTTTCCGAAGTTTGACAGGTGGTTTTGTTTTTTCCAATGGTGAACCGCCCAGCGAGACCACATCTCAATGAATCTCGAACTTACACCAAAAACTCGAAATGTTAGACGGTGACATCGACACCAAACATTTTGTATCGATTGAGGATCGGTCAGAACTCGGATATAATTCGTGCAGGTTGCTAGGGGTGGCTTTTGCTTTTACTGGGGGTTTACTTCTCTGGTGCCTGAGCTGCTCGGTGCGTCGGTGCCTACCAAGCTGCTTTCATTCCTAAGTTTGAGAGGTGGTTTTGGTTTTTCCAATGCCGAACCGCCCAGCGAGACCACATCTCAATGAATCTCGAACTTACACCGAAAACTCGAAATGTCAGACGGTGACATCGACACCAAACATTTTGTATCGATTGAGTATCGGTCAGAACTCGGATATAATTCCTGCAGGTTGCTAGGGGTGGCTGGCGCTTCAGATTACTGGGGGTTCACTTCTCTGGTGCCTCAGCTGCTCGGTGCGTCGGTGCCTACCAAGCTGCTTTCTGTCCGAAGTTTGACAGGTGGTTTTGGTTTTTCCAATGGTGAACCGCCCAGGGAGACCACATCTTAATGAATCTCGAACACACACCGAAAACTCGAAATGTCAGACGGTGACATCGACACCAAACATTTTGTATCGATTGAGTATGGGTCAGAACTCGGATATAATTCGTGCAGGTTGCTAGGGGTGGCTTTTGCTTTTACTGGGGGTTTACTTCTCTGGTGCCTGAGCTGCGCGGTGTGTCGGTGCCTACCAAGCTGCTTTCTTCCGAAGTTTGTCAGGTGGTTTTGGTTTTTCCAATGCCGAACCGCCCAGCGAGACCACATCTAAATGAATCTCGAACTTACACCGAAAACTCGAAATGTCAGACGGTGACATCGACACAAACATTTTGTATCGATTGAGGATCGGTCAAAACTCGGATATAATTCGTGCAGGTTGCTAGGTGTGGCTGGTGCTTCAGATTACTGGGGGTTCACTTCTCTGGTGCCTGAGCTGCTCGGTGCGTCGGTGCCTACCAAGCTGCTTTCTTCCGAAGTTTGTCAGGTGGTTTTGGTTTTTCCAATGCCGAAACGCCCAGCGAGACCACATCTCAATGAATCTCGAACTTACACCGAAAACTCGAAATGTCAGACGGTGAAATTGACACCAAACATTTTGTATCGATTGAGTATCGGTCAGAACTCGGATATAATTCGTGCAGGTTGCTAGGGGTGGCTTTTGCTTTTATTGGGGGTTCACTTCTCTGGTGCCTGAGCTGCGCGGTGTGTCGGTGCCTACCAAGCTGCTTTCTTTCCGAAGTTAGACAGGTGGTTTTGGTTTTTCCAATGGTGAACCGCACAGCGAGACAACATCTGAATTAATCTCGAACTTACACCAAAAACTCGAAATGTTAGAACGGTGACATCGACACCAACCATTTTGTATTGATTGAGGATCGGTCAGAACTCGGATATAATTCGTGCAGGTTGCTAGGGGTGGCTTTTGCTTTTACTGGGGATTCACTTCTCTGGTGCCTGAGCTGCTCGGTGCGTCGGTGCCTACCAAGCTGATTTCTTTCCGAAGTTTGACAGGTGGTTTTGGTTTATCCAATGGTGAACCGCCGAGGGAGACCACATCTCAATGAATCTCGAACACACACCGAAAACTCGAAATGTCAGACGGTGACATCGACACCAAACATTTTGTATCGATTGAGTATCGGTCAGAACTCGGATATAATTCGTGCAGGTTGCTAGGGGTGGCTTTTGCCTTTACTGGGGGTTCACTTCTCTGGTGCCTGAGCTGAACGGTGTGTCGGTGCCTACTAAGCCGCTTTCTTTCCGAAGTTTGACAGGTGGTTTTGGTTTTTCCAATGGTGAACCGCACAGCGAGACCACATCTCAATGAATCTCGAACTTACACCAAAAACTCGAAATGTTAGACGGTGACATCGACACCAAACATTTTGTATCGATTGAGGATCGGTCAGAATTCGGATATAATTCGTGCAGGTTGCTTGGGGTGGCTTTTGCTTTTACTGGGGGTTCACTTCTCTGGTGCCTGAGCTGCTCGGTTCGTCGGTGCCTACCAAGCTGCTTTCTTTCCGAAGTTTGAGATGTGGTTTTGGTTTTTCCAATGCCGAACCGCCCAGCGAGACCACATCTCAATGAATCTCAAACTTACACCGAAAACTCGAAATGTCAGACGGTGACATCAACACCAAACATTTTGTATCGATTGAGTATCGGTCAGAAGCCGGATATAATTCGTGCAGGTTGCTAGGGGTGGCTTTTGCTTTTACTGGGGGTTCACTTGCCTGGTGCCTGAGCTGCTCGGTGCGTCGGTGCCTACCAAGCTGCTTTCTTTCCGAAGTTTGACAGGTGGTTTTGGTTTTTCCAATGCCGATCCGCCGAGCGAGACCACATCTCAATGAAGCTCGAACTTTCACCGGAAACTCGAAATGTCAGACGGTGACATCGACACCAAACATTTTGTATCGATTGAGGATCGGTCAGAACTCGGATATAATTCGTGCAGGTTGCTAGTTGTGGCTGGTGCTTCAGATTACTGGGGGTTCACTTCTCTGGTGCCTGGGCTGCTCGGTGCGTCGGTGCCTACCAAGCTGCTTTCTTCCGAAGTTTGACAGGTGGTTTTGGTTTTTCCAATGCCGAACCGCCCAGCGAGACCACATCTCAATGAACCTCTACCTTACACAGAAAACTCGAAATGTCATACGGTGACATCGACACCAAACATTTTGTATCGATTGAGGATCGGTCAGAACTCGGATATAATTCGTGCAGGTTGCTAGGGGTGGCTTTTGCTTTTACTGGGGGTTCACTTCTCTGGTGCCTGGGCTGCTCGGAGCGTCGGTGCCTACCAAGCTGCATTCTTTCCGAAGTTTGACAGGTGGTTTTGGTTTTTCCAATGCCGAACCGCCCAGCGAGACCACATCTCAATGAATCTCGAACTTACACCGAAAACTCGAAATGTCAGACGGTGACATCGACACCAAACATTTTATATCGATTAAGTATCGGTCAGAACTCGGATATAATTTGTGCAGGTTGCTAGGGGTGGCTTTTGCTTTTACTGGGGGTTCACTTCTCTGGTGCCTGAGCTGAACGGTGTGTCAGTGCCTACCAAGCTGCTTTCTTTCAGAAGTTTGACAGGTGGTTTTGGGTTTTCCAATGGTGACCTGCACAGCGAGACCACATCTCAATGAATCTCGAACTTACACCAAAAAACTCGAAATGTTAGACGGTGACATCGACACAGAACATATTGTATCAATTGAGGATCGGTCAGAACTCGGATATAATTCGTGCAGGTTGCTAGGGGTGGCTTTTGCTTTTACTGGGGGTTCACTTCTCTGGTGCCTGAGCTGCTCGCTGCGTCGGTGCCTACCAAGCTGCTTTCTTTCCGAAGTTTGACAGGTGGTTTTGGTTTTTCCAATGGTGAACCGCCCAGGGAGACCACATCTCAATGAATCTCGAACACACACCGAAAACTCGAAATGTCAGACGGTGACATCGACACCAAACATTTTGTATCGATTGAGTATCGGTCAGAACTCGGATATAATTCGTGCAGGTTGCTAGGGGTGGCTTTTGCTTTTACTGGGGGTTCACTTCTCTGGTGCCTGAGCTGCTCGGTGCGTCGGTGCAAACCAATCTGCTTTCTTTCCGAAGTTTGACAGGTGGTTTTGGTTTTTCCAATGGTGAAACGCCCAGGGAGACCACATCTCAAAGAATCTCGAATACACACCGAAAACTCGAAATGTCAGACGGTGACATCGATACCAAACATTTTGTATCGTTTGACTATGGGTCAGAACTCGGATATAATTCGTGCAGGTTGCTAGGGGTGCCTTTTGCTTTTACTGGGGGTTCACTTCTCTGGTGCCTGAGCTGAACGGTGTGTCGGTGCCTACCAAGCTGCTTTCTTTCCGAAGTTTGACAGGTGGTTTTGTTTTTTCCAATGGTGAACCGCCCAGCGAGACCACATCTCAATGAATCTCGAACTTACACCAAAAACTCGAAATGTTAGACGGTGACATCGACACCAAACATTTTGTATCGATTGAGGATCGGTCAGAACTCGGATATAATTCGTGCAGGTTGCAAGGGTGGCTTTTGCTTTTACTGGGGGTTTACTTCTCTGGTGCCTGAGCTGCTCGGTGCGTCGGTGCCTACCAAGCTGCTTTCATTCCTAAGTTTGAGAGGTGGTTTTGGTTTTTCCAATGCCGAACCGCCCAGCGAGACCACATCTCAATGAATCTCGAACTTACACCGAAAACTCGAAATGTCAGACTGTGACATCAACACCAAACATTTTGTATCGATTGAGTATCGGTCAGAACTCGGATATAATTCGTGCAGGTTGCTAGGGGTGGCTTTTGCTTTTACTGGGGGTTCAATTCTCTGGTGCCTGAGCTACTCGGTGCGTCGGTGCCTACCAAGCTGCTTTCTTTCCGAAGTATGAGAGGTGGTTTTGGTTTTTCCAATGCCGAACCGCCCAGCTAGACCACATCTCAATGAATCTCGAACTTTCACCGAAAACTCGAAATGTCAGACGGTGACATCAACACCAAACATTTTGTATCGATTGAGTATCGGTCAGAACTCGGATATAATTCGTGCAGGTTGCTAGGAGTGGCTTTTGCTTTTACTGGGGGTACACTTCTCTGGTGCCTGAGCTGTTCGGTGCGTCGGTGCCTACCAAGCTGCTTTCTTTCTGAAGTTTGAGAGGTGGTTTTGGTTTTTCCAATGCCGAACCGCCCAGCGAGACCACATCTCAATGAATCTCGAACTTACACCGAAAACTCGAAATGTCAGACGGTGACATCAACACCAAACATTTTGCATCGATTGAGTATCGGTCAGAACTCGGATATAATTCGTGCAGGTTGCTAGGGGTGGCTTTTACTTTTACTGGGGTTCACTTCTCCTGTGCCTGAGCTGCTCGGTGCGTCGGTGCCTACCAAGCTGCTTTCTTTCCGAAGTTGGGCAGGTGGTTTTGGTTTTTCCAATGGTGAACCGCCCAGCGAGACCTCATCTCAATGAATCTCGAACACACACCGAAAACTCGAAATGTCAGACCGTGACATCGACACCAAACATTTTGTATCGATTGAGGATCGGTCAGAACTCGGATATAATTCGTGCAGGTTGCTAGGGGTGGCTTTTGCTTTTACTGGGGGTTCACTTCTCTGGTGCCTGAGCTGCTCGCTGCGTCGGTGCCTACCAAGCTGCTTTCTTCCAAAGTTTGACAGGTGGTTTTATTTTTTCCAATGCCGAACCGCCCAGCGATACCACATCCCAATGAATCTCGAACTTATACCGAAAACTCGAAATGTCAGTCCGTGACATCGACACCAAACAATTTGTATCGATTGAGTATCGGTCAGAACTCGTATATTATTCCTGCAGGTTGCTAGGGGTGGCTGGCGCATCAGATTACTGGGGGTTCACTTATCTGGTGCCTCAGCTGCTCGGTGCGTCGGTGCCTACCAAGCTACTTTCTTTCCGAAGTTTGACAGGTGGTTTTGGTTTTTCCAATGCCGAACCGCCCAGCGAGACCACATCTCAATGAATCTCGAATTTACACCGAAAACTCGAAATGTCGGACGGTGACATCAACACCAAACATTTTGTATCGATTGAGTATCGGTCAGAACTCGGATATAATTCGTGCAGGTTGCTAGGGGTGGCTTTTGCTTTTACTGGGGGTTCACTTCTCTGGTGCCTGAGCTGCTCGGTGCGTCGGTGCCTACCAAGCTGCATTCTTTCCGAAGTTTGACAGGTGGTTTTGGTTTTTCCAATGCCGAACCGCCCAGCGAGACCACATCTCAATGAATCTCGAACTTACACCGAAAACTCGAAATGTCAGACGGTGACATCGACACCAAACATTTTGTATCGATTGAGTATCGGTCAGAACTCGGATATAATTTGTGCAGGTTGCTAGGGGTGGCTTTTGCTTTTACTGGAGGTTCACTTCTCTGGTGCCTGAGCTGAACGGTGTGTCAGTGCCTACCAAGCTGCTTTCTTTCAGAAGTTTGACAGGTGGTTTTGGTTTTTCCAATGGTGACCTGCACAGCGAGACCACATCTCAATGAATCTCGAACTTACACCAAAAACTCGAAATGTTAGACGGTGACATCGACACCGAACATTTTGTATCAATTGAGGATCGGTCCGAACTCGGATATAATTCGTGCAGGTTGCTAGGGGTGGCTTTTGCTTTTACTGGGGGTTCACTTCTCTGGTGCCTGAGCTGCTCGGTGCGTCGGTGCAAACCAATCTGCTTTCTTTCCGAAGTTTGACAGGTGGTTTTGGTTTTTCCAATGGTGAAACGCCCAGGGAGACCACATCTCAAAGAATCTCGAATACACACCGAAAACTCGAAATGTCAGACGGTGACATCGATACCAAACATTTTGTATCGTTTGAGAATGGGTCAGAACTCGGATATAATTCGTGCAGGTTGCTAGGGGTGGCTTTTGCTTTTACTGGGGTTTCACTTCTCTGGTGCCTGAGCTGAACGGTGTGTCGGTGCCTACCAAGCTGCTTTCTTTCCGAAGTTTGACAGGTGGTTTTGTTTTTTCCAATGGTGAACCGCCCAGCGAGACCACATCTCAATGAATCTCGAACTTACACCAAAAACTCGAAATGTTAGACGGTGACATCGACACCAAACATTTTGTATCGATTGAGGATCGGTCAGAACTCGGATATAATTCGTGCAGGTTGCTAGGGGTGGCTTTTGCTTTTACTGGGGGTTTACTTCTCTGGTGCCTGAGCTGCTCGGTGCGTCGGTGCCTACCAAGCTGCTTTCATTCCTAAGTTTGAGAGGTGGTTTTGGTTTTTCCAATGCCGAACCGCCCAGCGAGACCACATCTCAATGAATCTCAAACTTACACCGAAAACTCGAAATGTCAGACTGTGACATCAACACCAAACATTTTGTATCGATTGAGTATCGGTCAGAACTCGGATATAATTCGTGCAGGTTGCTAGGGGTGGCTTTTGCTTTTACTGGGGGTTCACTTCTCTGGTGCCTGAGCTACTCGGTGCGTCGGTGCCTACCAAGCTGCTTTCTTTCTGAAGTTTGAGAGGTGGTTTTGGTTTTTCCAATGCCGAACCGCCCAGCTAGACCACATCTCAATGAATCTCGAACTTTCACCGAAAACTCGAAATGTCAGACGGTGACATCAACACCAAACATTTTGTATCGATTGAGTATCGGTCAGAACTCGGATATAATTCGTGCAGGTTGCTAGGAGTGGCTTTTGCTTTTACTGGGGGTACACTTCTCTGGTGCCTGAGCTGTTCGGTGCGTCGGTGCCTACCAAGCTGCTTTCTTTCTGAAGTTTGAGAGGTGGTTTTGGTTTTTCCAATGCCGAACCGCCCAGCGAGACCACATCTCAATGAATCTCGAACTTACACCGAAAACTCGAAATGTCAGACGGTGACATCAACACCAAACATTTTGCATCGATTGAGTATCGGTCAGAACTCGGATATAATTCGTGCAGGTTGCTAGGGGTGGCTTTTACTTTTACTGGGGTTCACTTCTCCTGTGCCTGAGCTGCTCTGTGCGTCGGTGCCTACCAAGCTGCTTTCTTTCCGAAGTTGGGCAGGTGGTTTTGGTTTTTCCAATGGTGAACCGCCCAGCGAGACCTCATCTCAATGAATCTCGAACACACACCGAAAACTCGAAATGTCAGACCGTGACATCGACACCAAACATTTTGTATCGATTGAGGATCGGTCAGAACTCGGATATAATTCGTGCAGGTTGCTAGGGGTGGCTTTTGCTTTTACTGGGGGTTCACTTCTCTGGTGCCTGAGCTGCTCGCTGCGTCGGTGCCTACCAAGCTGCTTTCTTCCAAAGTTTGACAGGTGGTTTTATTTTTTCCAATGCCGAACCGCCCAGCGATACCACATCCCAATGAATCTCGAACTTATACCGAAAACTCGAAATGTCAGTCCGTGACATCGACACCAAACAATTTGTATCGATTGAGTATCGGTCAGAACTCGTATATTATTCCTGCAGGTTGCTAGGGGTGGCTGGCGCATCAGATTACTGGGGGTTCACTTATCTGGTGCCTCAGCTGCTCGGTGCGTCGGTGCCTACCAAGCTACTTTCTTTCCGAAGTTTGACAGGTGGTTTTGGTTTTTCCAATGCCGAACCGCCCAGCGAGACCACATCTCAATGAATCTCGAATTTACACCGAAAACTCGAAATGTCGGACGGTGACATCAACACCAAACATTTTGTATCGATTGAGTATCGGTCAGAACTCGGATATAATTCGTGCAGGTTGCTAGGGGTGGCTTTTGCTTTTACTGGGGGTTCACTTCTCTGGTGCCTGAGCTGCTCGGTGCGTCGGTGCCTACCAAGCTGCATTCTTTCCGAAGTTTGACAGGTGGTTTTGGTTTTTCCAATGCCGAACCGCCCAGCGAGACCACATCTCAATGAATCTCGAACTTACACCGAAAACTCGAAATGTCAGACGGTGACATCGACACCAAACATTTTGTATCGATTGAGTATCGGTCAGAACTCGGATATAATTTGTGCAGGTTGCTAGGGGTGGCTTTTGCTTTTACTGGAGGTTCACTTCTCTGGTGCCTGAGCTGAACGGTGTGTCAGTGCCTACCAAGCTGCTTTCTTTCAGAAGTTTGACAGGTGGTTTTGGTTTTTCCAATGGTGACCTGCACAGCGAGACCACATCTCAATGAATCTCGAACTTACACCAAAAACTCGAAATGTTAGACGGTGACATCGACACCGAACATTTTGTATCAATTGAGGATCGGTCCGAACTCGGATATAATTCGTGCAGGTTGCTAGGGGTGGCTTTTGCTTTTACTGGGGGTTCACTTCTCTGGTGCCTGAGCTGCTCGCTGTGTCGGTGCATACCAAGCTGCTTTCTTTCCGAAGTTTGACAGGTGGTTTTGGTTTTTCCAATGGTGAACCGCCCAGGGAGACCACATCTCAATGAATCTCGAACACACACCGAAAACTCGAAATGTCAGACGGTGACATCGACACCAAACATTTTGTATCGATTGAGTATCGGTCAGAACTCGGATATAATTCGTGCAGGTTGCTAGGGGTGGCTTTTGCTTTTACTGGGGGTTCACTTCTCTGGTGCCTGAGCTGCTCGGTGCGTCGGTGCAAACCAAGCTGCTTTCTTTCCGAAGTTTGACAGGTGGTTTTGGTTTTTCCAATGGTGAAACGCCCAGGGAGACCACATCTCAAAGAATCTCGAACACACTCCGAAAACTCGAAATGTCAGACGGTGACATCGATACCAAACATTTTGTATCGATTGAGTATCGGTCAGAACTCGGATATAATTCGTGCAGGTTGCTAGGGGTGGCTTTTGCTTTTACTGGGGGTTCACTTCTCTGGTGCCTGAGCTACTCGGTGCGTCGGTGCCTACCAAGCTGCTTTCTTTCCGAAGTTTGACAGGTGGTTTTGGTTTTTCCAATGCCGAACCGCCCAGCGAGACCACATCTCAATGAATCTCGAATTTACACGGAAAACTCGAAATGTCGGACGGTGACATCAACACCAAACATTTTGTATCGATTGAGTATCGGTCAGAACTCGATATAATTCTTGCAGGTTGCTAGGGGTGGCTTTTGCTTTTACTGGGGGTTCACTTCTCTGGTGCCTGAGCTGCTCGGTGCGACGGTGCCACCAAGCTGCTTTCTTTCCGAAGTTTGAGAGGTGATTTTGGTTTTTCCAATGCCGAACCGCCCAGCGAGACCACATCTCAATGAATCTCGAACTTACACCGAAAACTCGAAATGTCAGTCGGTGACATCGACACCAAACAATTTGTATCGATTGAGTATCGGTCAGAACTCGGATATAATTCCTGCAGGTTGCTAGGGGTGGCTGGCGCTTCAGATTACTGGGGGTTCACTTCTCTGGTGTCTGAGCTGCTCGGTGTGTTGGTGCCTACCAAGCTGCTTTCTTTCCGAAGTTGGACAGGTGGTTTTGGTTTTTCCAATAGTGTACTGCCCAGCGAGACCTCATCTCAATGAATCTCGAACACACACCGAAAACTCGAAATGTCAGTCGGTGACATCGACACCAAACAGTTTGTATCGATTGAGTATCGGTCAGAACTCGTATATTATTCCTGCAGGTTGCTAGGGGTGGCTGGCGCTTCAGATTACTGGGGGTTCACTTATCTGGTGCCTGAGCTGCTCGGTGCGTCGGTGCCTACCAAGCTGCTTTCTTTCCGAAGTTTGACAGGTGATTTTGGTTTTACCAATGCCGAACCGCCCAGCGAGACCACTTCTCAATGAATCTCAAACTTACACCGAAAACTCGAAATGTCAGACGGTGACATCGACACCAAACAATTTGTATCGATTGAGTATCGGTCAGAACTCGGATATAATTCGTGCAGGTTGCTAGGGGTGGCTTTTGCTTTTACTGGGGGTTCACTTCTCTGGTGCCTGAGCTGCTCGGTGCGTCGGTGCCTACCAAGCTGCTTTCTTTCCGAAGTTTGATAGGTGGTTTTGGTTTTTCCAATGGTGAACCGCCCAGGGAGACCACATCTCAATGAATCTCGAACACAAACCGAAAACTCGAAATGTCAGACGGTGACATCGACACCAAACATTTTGTATCGATTGAGTATCGGTCAGAACTCGGATATAATTCGTGCAGGTTGCTAGGGGTGGCTTTTGCTTTTACTGGGGGTTCACTTCTCTGGTGCCTGAGCTGAACGGTGTGTCGGTGCCAACCAAGCTGCTTTCTTTCCGAAGTTTGACAGGTGGTTTTGTTTTTTCCAATGGTGAACCGCCCAGCGACACCACATCTCAATGAATCTCGAACTTACACCAAAAACTCGAAATGTCAGACGGTGACATCAACACCAAACATTTTGTATCGATTGAGTATCGGTCAGAACTCGGATATAATTCGTGCAGGTTGCTAGGGGTGGCTTTTGCTTTTACTGGGGTTCACTTCTCTGGTGCCTGAGCTGCTCGGTGCGTCAGTCCCTACCAAGCTGCTTTCTTTCCGAAGTTTGAGAGGTGGTTTTGGTTTTTCCAATGCCGAACCGCCCAGCGAGACCACATCTCAATGAATCTCGAACTTACACCGAAAACTCGAAATGTCAGACGGTGACATCAACACCAAACATTTTGTATCGATTGAGTATCGGTCAGAACTCGGATATAATTCGTGCAGGTTGCTAGGAGTGGCTTTTGCTTTTACTGGGGGTACACATCTCTGGTGCCTGAGCTGTTCGGTGCGTCGGTGCCTACCAAGCTGCTTTCTTTCCGAAGTTTGAGAGGTGGTTTCGGTTTTTCCAATGCCGAACTGCCCAGCGAGACCACATCTCAATGAATCTCGAACTTACACCGAAAACTCGAAATGTCAGACGGTGACATCAACACCAAACATTTTGCATCGATTGAGTATCGGTCAGAACTCGGATATAATTCGTGCAGGTTGCTAGGGGTGGCTTTTACTTTTACTGGGGGTTCACTTCTCTGGTGCCTGAGCTACTCGGTGCGTCGGTGCCTACCAAGGTGCTTTCTTTCCGAAGTTTGAGAGGTGGTTTTGGTTTTTCCAATGGTGAACCGCCCAGGGAGACCACATCCCAATGAATCTCGAATTTACACCGAAAACTCGAAATGTCAGACGGTGACTTCAACACCAAACATTATGTATCGATTGAGTATCGGTCAGAACTCGGATATAATTCGAGCAGGTTGCTAGGGGTGGCTTTTGCTTTTACTGGGGTTCACTTCTCTGGTGCCTGACCTGCTCGGTGCGTCGGTACCTACCAAGCTGCTTTCTTTCCTAAGTTTGAGAGGTGGTTTTGGTTTTTCCAATGCCGAACCGCCCAGCGAGACCACATCTCAATGAATCTCGAACTTACACCGAAAACTCGAAATGTCAGATGGTGACATCAACACCAAACATTTTGTATCGATTGAGTATCGGTCAGAACTCGGATATAATTCGTGCAGGTTGCTAGGGGTGGCTTTTGCTTTTACTGGGGGTTCACTCCTCTGGTGCCTGAGCTGCTCGGTGCGTCGGTGCCACCAAGCTGCTTTCTTTCCGAAGTTTGAGAGGTGATTTTGGTTTTTCCAATGCCGAACCGCCCAGCGAGACCACATCTCAATGAATCTCGAACTTACACCGAAAACTCCAAATGTCAGATGGTGACATCAACACCAAACATTTTGTATCGATTGAGTATCGGTCAGAACTCGGATATAATTCGTGCATGTTGCTAGGGGTGGCTTTTGCTTTTACTGGGGGTTCACTTCTCTGGTGCCTGAGCTGCTCGGTTTGTCGGTGCCTACCAAGCTGCTTTCTTTCCGAAGTTTGACAGGTGATTTTGGTTTTTCCAATGCCGAACCGCCCAGCGAAACCACTTCTCAATGAATCTCGAACTTACACCGAAAACTCGAAATGTCAGACGGTGACATCGACACCAAACAATTTGTATCGATTGAGTATCGGTCAGAACTCGGATATAATTCGTGCAGGTTGCTAGGGGTGGCTTTTGCTTTTACTGGGGTTCACTTCTCTGGTGCCTGAGCTGCTCGGTGCGTCGGTGCCTACCAAGCTGCTTTCTTTCCGAAGTTTGAGAGGTGGTTTTGGTTTTTCCAATGCCGAACCGCCCAGCGAGACCACATCTCAATGAATCTCGAACTTACACCGAAAACTCGAAATGTCAGACGGTGACATTAACACCAAACATTTTGTATCGATTGAGGATCGGTCAGAACTCGGATATAATTCGTGCAGGTTGCTAGGAGTGGCTTTTGCTTTTTCTGGGGGTACACTTCTCTGGTGCCTGAGCTGCTCGGTGCGTCGGTGCCTACCAAGCTGCTTTCTTTCCGAAGTTTGAGAGGTGGTTTTGGTTTTTCCAATGCCGAACCGCCCAGCGAGACCACATCCCAATGAATCTCGAATTTACACCGAAAACTCGAAATGTCAGACGGTGACTTCAACACCAAACATTTTGTATCGATTGAGTATATGTCAGAACTCGGATATAATTCGTGCAGGTTGCTAGGGGTGGCTTTTGCTTTTACTGGGGGTTCACTCCTCTGGTGCCTGAGCTGCTCGGTGGGTCGGTGCCACCAAGCTGCTTTCTTTCCGAAGTTTGAGAGGTGGTTTTGGTTTTTCCAATGCCGAACCGCCCAGCGAGACCACATCTCAATGAATCTCGAACTTACACCGAAAACTCGAAATGTCAGACGGTGACATCAACACCAAACATTTTGCATCGATTGAGTATCGGTCAGAACTCGGATATAATTCGTGCAGGTTGCTAGGGGTGGCTTTTACTTTTACTGGGGGTTCACTTCTCTGGGGCCTGAGCTGCTCGGTGCGTCAGTGCCTACCAAGCTGCTTTCTTTCCGAAGTTGGACAGGTGGTTTTGGTTTTTTCCAATGCCGAACCGCCCAGCGAGACCACAACTCAATGAATCTCGAACATATACCGAAAACTCGAAATGTCAGACGGTGACATCGACACCAAACATTTTGTATCGATGGAGAATCGGTCAGAACTCGGATATAATTCGTGCAGGTTGCTAGGGGTGGCTGGCGCTTCAGATTAATGGGGGTTCACTTCTCTGGTGCCTGAGTTGCTCGGTGCGTCGGTGCCTACCAAGCTGCTTTCTTTCCGTAGTTTGACAGGTGGTTTTGGTTTTTCCATTGCCGAACCGCCCAGCGAGACCACATCTCTATGAATCTCGTACATACACCGAAAACGCGAAATTTCAGACGGTGACATCGACACCAAACATTTTGTATCGATTGAGTATCGGTCTGAACTCGGATATAATTCGTGCAGGTTGCAAGGGGTGGCTGGCGCTTCAGATTACTGGGGGTTCACTTCTCTGGTGCCTGAGCTGCTCGGTGCGTCGGTGCCTACCAAGCTGCTTTCTTCCGAAGTTGGACAGGTGGTTTTGGTTATTTCCAATGCCGAACCTCCCAGCGAGACCACATCTCAATGTATCTCGAAAATACACCGAAAACTCGAAATGTCAGACGGTGACATCGACACCAAACATTTTGTATCGATTGAGTATCTGTCAAGGTTCGGATATAATTCGTGCAGATTGCCAGTGGTGGCTGGTGCTTCAGATTACTGGGGGTTCACTTCTCTGGTGCCTGAGCTGCTCGGTGCGTGGGTTCCTACCAAGCTGATTTCTTTCCGAAGTTGGACAGGTGGTTTTGTTTTTCCAATGCCGAACCGCTCAACGAGACCACATCTCAAGGAAACTCGAACTTACACCGAAAACTCGAAATGTCTTACGGTGACATCGACGCCAAACATTTTGTATCGATTGAGTGTCGGTCAGAACTCGGATATAATTCCTGAAGGTTGCTAGGGCTGGCTGGTGCTTGAGATTACTGGGGGTTCACTTCTCTGGTGCCTGAGCTGCTCGGTGCGTCGGTTCCTACCAAGCTGCTTTCTTTCCGAATTTGGACAGGTGGTTTTGGTTTTTTCCAATGCCGAACCGCCCAGCGAGACCACAACTCAATGAATCTCGAACATATACCGAAAACTCGAAATGTCAGACGGTGACATCGACACCAAACATTTTGTATCAATGGAGAATCGGTCAGAACTCGGATATAATTCGTGCAGGTTGCTAGGGGTGGCTGGCGCTTCAGATTAATGGGGGTTCACTTCTCTGGTGCCTGAGTTGCTCGGTGCGTCGGTGCCTACCAAGTTGCTTTCTTTTCGAAGTTGGTCAGGTGGTTTTGGATTTTTCCAATGCCGAACCGCCCAGCGGGACCACAACTCAATGAATCTCGAACATATACCGAAAACTCGAAATGTCAGACGGTGATATCGACACCAAACATTTTGCACCGTTGGAGTATCGGTCAGAACTCGGATATAATTCGTGCAGGTTGCTAGGGGTGGCTGGCGCTTCAGATTACTGGGGGTTCACTTCTCTGGTGCCTGAGCTGCTCGGTGCGTCGGTGCCTACCAAGCTGCTTTCCTTCCGTAGTTTGACAGGTGGTTTTGGTTTTTCCAATGCCGAACCGCCCAGCGAGACCACATCTCTATGAATCTCGTACATACACCGAAAACGCGAAATGTCAGACGGTGACATCGACACCAAACATTTTGTATCGATTGAGTATCGGTCAGAACTCGGATATAATTCGTGCAGGTTGCTAGGGGTGGCTGGCGCTTCGGATTACTGGGGGTTCACTTCTCTGGTGCCTGACCTGCTCGGTGCGTCGGTGCCTACCAAGCTGCTTTCTTCCGAAGTTGGACAGGTGGTTTTGGTTATTTCCAATGCCGAACCGCCCAGCGAGATCACATCTCAATGAATCTCGAACTAACGGTGAAAACTCGAAATGTCAGACGGTGACATCGACACCAAACATTTTGTATTAATTGAGTATCGGTCAAAACTCGGATATAATTCGTGCAGGTATGCAAGATATGGGTGGCGCTTCAGATTACTGGGGGTTCACTTCTCTGGTGCCTGATCTGCTCGGTGCGTCGGTGCCTACCAAGCTGCTTTCTTTCCGTAGTTTGGCAGGTGGTTTCTGGTTTTTCCAATGCCGAACCGCCCAGCGACATCACATCTCAATGAATCTCGAACTAACACCGAAAACTCGAAATGTCAGACGGTGACATCGACTCCAAACATTTTGTATCGATTGAGTATCGGTCAGAACTCGGATATAATTCGTGCAGGTTGCTATGGGTCGCTGGTGCTTCAGATTATTGGGGGTTCACTTCTCTGGTGCCTGAGCTGCTCGGTGTGTCGGTGCCTACCAAGCTGCTTTCTTTCCGAAGTTGGACAGGTGGTTTTGGTTTTTCCAATGCCGAACGGCCCAGCGGGACCACATCTCAATGAATCTCAAACATAAACCGAAAATTTGAAATGTCAGACCGTGACATCGACACCAAACATTTTGTATCGATTAAGTATCGGTCAGAAGTCGGATATAATTCGTGCAGGTTGTTAGGGGTGGCTGGTGATTCATATTACTGGGGGTTCACTTCTCTGGTGCCTGAGCTGCTCGGTGCGTCGGTGCGTACCAAGCTGCTTTCATTCCGATGTTGGACATGTGGTTTTTGTTTTTCCAATGCCGATCCGCCGAGCGAGACCACATCTCAATGAATCTCGATCATACACCGAAAACTCGAAATGTCAGACAGTAACATCGACACCAAACATTTTGTATCGATTGAGTATCGGTCAGAACTCGGATATAATTCGTGCAGGTTGCTATGGGTCGCTGGTGCTTCAGATTACTGGGGGTTCACTTCTCTGGTGCCTGAGCTGCTCGGTGCGTCGGTGCCTACCAAGCTTCTTTCTTTCCGAAGTTTGACAGGTGGTTTTGGTTTTTCCAATGCCGAACCGCCCAGCGAGACCACATCTCAATGAATCTCGAACATACACCGAAAACTCGAAATGTTAGACGGTGACATCGTCACCAAACATTTTGTATTGATTGAGTATCGGTCAGACCTTGGATATAATTTGTGCAGGTTGCTAGGGGTGGCTGGCGCTTCAGATTACTGGGGGTTCACTTCTCTGGTGCCTGAGCTGATCGGTGCGTCGGTGCCAACCAAGCTGCTTTCTTTCCGAAGTTTGACAGGTTGTTTTGGTTTTTCCAATGCCGAACAGCCCAGCGAGACCACATCTCAATGAATCTCGAAGATACTCCGAAAACTCGAAATGTCAGACGGTGACATCGACACCAAACATTTTGTATCGATTGAGTATCTGTCAAAACTCGGATATAATTCGTGCAGGTTTGCTAGATGTGGCTGGCGCTTCAGATTACTGGGGGTTCACTTCTCTGGTGCCTGATCTGCTCGGTGCGTCGGTGCCTACCAAGCTGCTTTCTTTCCGAAGTTTGACAGTTGGTTTTGGTTTTTCCAATGCCGAACCACCCAGCGAGACCACATCTCAATGAATCTCAAACATACACCGAAAACTCGAAATGTCAGACGGTGACATCGACACCAAACATTTTGTATCGATGGAGAATCGGTCAGAACTCGGATATAATTCGTGCAGGTTGCTAGGGGTGGCTGGCGCTTCAGATTAATGGGCGTTCACTTCTCTGGTGCCTGAGTTGCTCGGTGCGTCGGTGCCCACCAAGTTGCTTTCTTTCCGAAGTTGGACAGGTGGTTTTGGTTTTTTCCAATGCCGAACCGCCCAGCGAGACCACAACTCAATGAATCTCGAACATATACCGAAAACTCGAAATGTCAGACGGTGCTATCGACACCAAACATTTTGCACCGTTGGAGTATCGGTTAGAACTCGGATATAATTCGTGCAGGTTGCTAGGGGTGGCTGGCGCTTCAGATTACTGGGGGTTCACTTCTCTGGTGCCTGAGCTGCTCGGTGCGTCGGTGCCTACCAAGCTGCTTTCTTCCGAAGTTGGACAGGTGGTTTTGGTTATTTCCAATGCCGAACTGCCCAGCGAGACCACATCTCAATGAATCTCGAACTAACGCTGAAAACTCGAAATGTCAGACGGTGACATCGACACCAAACATTTTGTATCAATTGAGTATTGGCAAAACTCGGATATAATTCGTGCAGGTTTGCTAGATGTGGCTGGCGCTTCAGATTACTGGGGGTTCACTTCTATGGTGCCTGATCTGCTCGGTGCAACGGTGCCTACCAAGCTGCTTTCTTTCCGTAGTTTAACAGGTGGTTTTGGTTTTTCCAATGCCGAACCGCCCAGCGAGACCACATCTCAATGAATCTCGAACTAACACCGAAAACTCGAAATGTCAGACGGTGACATCGACACCAAACTTTTTGTATCGATTGAGTATCGGTCAGAACACGGATATAATTCGTGCAGGTTGCTATGGGTCGCTGGCGCTTCAGATTACTGGGGGTTCACTTCTCTGGTGCCTGAGCTGCTCAGTGTGTCGGTGCCTACCAAGCTGCTTTCTTTCCGTAGTTTGACAGGTGGTTTTGGTTTTTCCAATGCCGAAACGCCCAGCGCGACCACATCTCTATGAATCTCGTACATACACCGAAAACTCGAAATGTCAGACGGTGACATCGACACCAAACATTTTGTATCGATTGAGTATCGGTCAGAACACGGATATAATTCGTGCAGGTTGCTATGGGTCGCTGGCGCTTCAGATTACTGGGGGTGCACTTCTCTGGTGCCTGAGCTGCTCGGTGCGTCGGTGCCTACCAAGCTGCTTTCTTTCCGAAGTTTGACAGTTGGTTTTGGTTTTTCCAATGCCGAACCACCCAGCGAGACCACATCTCAATGAATCTCAAACATACACCGAAAACTCGAAATGTCAGACGGTGACATCGACACCAAACATTTTGTATCGATTGAGTATCGGTCAGAACTCGGATATAATTCGTGCAGGTTTGGTAGATGTGGCTGGCGCTTCAGATTACTGGGGGTTCACTTCTCTGGTGCCTGATCTGCTTGGTGCGTCGGTGCTTACCAAGCTGCTTTCTTTCCGAAGTTTGACAGTTGGTTTTGGATTTTCCAATGCCGAACCACCCAGCGAGATCACATCTCAATGAATCTCAAACATACACCGAAAACTCAAAATGTCAGACGGTGACATCGACACCAAACATTTTGCATCGATTGAGTATCGGTCAGAACCTGGATATAATTCGTGCAGGTTGCTAGGGGTGGCTGGTGCTTCAGATACTGGGCGTTCACTTCTCTGGTGCCTGAGCTGCTCGGTATGTCTGTGCCTACCAAGCTGCTTTCTTTGCGAAGTTGGACAGGTGGTTTTGGTTTTTCCAATGGTGAACCGCCCAGCGAGACCACTTATCAATGAATCTCGAACTAACGCCGAAAACTCGAAATGTCAGACGGTGACATCGACACCAAACATTTTGTATCAATTGAGTATCGGCCAAAACTCGGATATAATTCGTGCAGGTTTGCAAGATGTGGGTGGCGCTTCAGATTACTGGGGTTCACTTCTCTGGTGCCTGATCTGCTCGGTGCGTCGGTGCCTACCAAGCTGCTTTCTTTCCGTAGTTTGACAGGTGGTTTTGGTTTTTCCAATGCCGAACCCCCAGCGAGACCACATCTCAATGAATCTCGAACTAACACCGAAAACTCGAAATGTCAGACGGTGACATCGACTCCAAACATTTTGTATCGATTAAGTATCGGTCAGAAGTCGGATATAATTCGTGCAGGTTGTTAGGGGTGGCTGGTGATTCATATTACTGGGGGTTCACTTCTCTGGTGCCTGAGCTGCTCGGTGCGTCGGTGCGTACCAAGCTGCTATCATTCCGAAGTTGGACACGTGGTTTTTGTTTTTCCAATGCCGATCCGCCGAGCGAGACCACATCTCAATGAATCTCGAACATACACCGAAAACTCAAAATGTTAGACGGTGACATCGTCACCAAACATTTTGTATTGATTGAGTATCGGTCAGACCTTGGATATAATTTGTGCAGGTTGCTAGGGGTGGCTGGCGCTTCAGATTACTGGGGGTTCACTTCTCTGGTGCCTGAGCTGATCGGTGCGTCGGTGACAACCAAGTTGCTTTCTTTCCGAAGTTTGACAGGTTGTTTTGGTTTTTCCAATGCCGAACCGCCCAGCGAGACCACATCTCAATGAATCTCGAAGATACTCCGAAAACTCGAAATGTCAAACGGTGTCATCGACACCAAACGTTTTGTATCGATTGAGTATCTGTCAAAACTCGGATATAATTCGTGCAGGTTTGCTAGATGTGGCTGGCACTTCAGATTACTGGGGGTTCACTTCTCTGGTGCCTGAGCTGCTCGGAATGTCGGTGCCTATGAAGCTGCTTTCTTTCCGAAGTTGGACAGGTGGTTTTGGTTTTTCCAATGCCGAACCGCCCAGCAAGACCACATCTCAATGAATCTCGAACTTACCCTGAAAACTCGAATTATCAGACGGTGACATGGACACCAAACATTTTTCATCGATTGAGTATCGGTCAAAACTCCGATATAATTCGTGCAGGTTGCTAGGGGTGGCTGGTGCTTCAGATTACTGGGGGTTCACTTCTCTGGTGCCTGAGCTGCTCAGTGTGTCGGTGCCTACCAAGCTGCTTTCTTTCCGAAGTTGGACAGGTGGTTTTGGTTTTTTCCAATGCCGAACCGCCCAGCGAGACCACAACTCAATGAATCTCGAACATATACCGAAAACTCGAAATGTCAGACGGTGACATCGACACCAAACATTTTGTATCGATGGAGAATCGGTCAGAACTCGGAAATAATTCGTGCAGGTTGCTAGGGGTGGCTGGCGCTTCAGATTAATGGGGTTAACTTCTCTGGTGCCTGAGTTGCTCGGTGCGTCGGTGCCTACCAAGTTGCTTTCTTTCCGAAGTTGGACAGGTGGTTTTGGTTTTTTCCAATGCCGAACCGCCCAGCGAGACCACAACTCAATGAATCTCGAACATATACCGAAAACTCGAAATGTCAGACGGTGATATCGACACCAAACATTTTGCCCCGTTGGAGTATCGGTCAGAACTCGGATATAATTCGTGCAGGTTGCTAGGGGTGGCTGGCGCTTCAGATTACTGGGGGTTCACTTCTCTGGTGCCTGAGCTGCTCGGTGCGTCGGTGCCTACCAAGCTGCTTTCTTACGGTAGTTTGACAGGTGGTTTTGGTTTTTCCAATGCCGAACCGCCCAGCGAGACCACATCTCTATGAATCTCGAACATACACCGAAAACGCGAAATGTCAGACGGTGACATCGACACCAAACATTTTGTATCGATTGAGTATCGGTCAGAACTCGGATATAATTCGTGCAGGTTGCTAGGGGTGGCTGGCGCTTCAGATTACTGGGGGTTCACTTCTCTGGTGCCTGAGCTGCTCGGTGCGTCGGTGCCTACCAAGCTGCTTTCTTCCGAAGTTGGACAGGTGGTTTTGGTTATTTCCAATGCCGAACCGCCCAGCGAGACCACATCTCAATGAATCTCGAACTAACGCCGAAAACTCGAAATGTCAGACGGTGACATCGACATCAAACATTTTGTATCAATTGAGTATCGGTCAAAACTCGGATATAATTCGTGCAGGTTTGCTAGATGTGGCTGGCGCTTCAGATTACTGGGGGTTCACTTCTCTGGTGCCTGATCTGCTCGGTGCGTCGGTGCCTACCAAGCTGCTTTCTTTCCGTAGTTTAACAGGTGGTTTTGGTTTTTCCAATGCCGAACCGCCCAGCTAGACCACATCTCAATGAATCTCGAACTAACACCGAAAACTCGAAATGTTAGACGGTGACATCGACACCAAACATTTTGTATCGATTGAGTATCGGTCAGAACTCGGATATAATTCGAATAGGTTGCTATGGGTCGCTGGTGCTTCAGATTACTGGGGGTTGACTTCTCTGGTGCCTGAGCTGCTCGGTGCGTCGGTGCCTACCAAGCTGCTTTCTTCGCGAAGTTGGACAGGTGGTTTTGGTTTTTCCAATGCCGAACGGCCCAGCGGGACCACATCTCAAAGAATCTCAAACATAAACCGAAAATTTGAAATGTCAGACCGTGATATCGACACCAAACATTTTGTATCGATTAAGTATCGGTCAGAAGTCGGATATAATTAGTGCAGGTTGTTAGGGGTGGCTGGTGATTCATATTACTGGGGGTTCACTTCTCTGGTGCCTGAGCTGCTCGGTGCGTCGGTGCGTACCAAGCTGCTTTCATTCCGAAGTTTTACATGTTGTTTTTGTTTTTCCAATGCCGATCCGCCGAGCGAGACCACATCTCAATGAATCTCGATCATACACCGAAAACTCGAAATGTCAGACAGTGACATCGACACCAAACATTTTGTATCGATTGAGTATCGGTCAGAACTCGGATATAATTCGTGCAGGTTGCTATGGGTCGCTGGTGCTTCAGATTACTGGGGTTCACTTCTCTGGTGCCTGAGCTGCTCGGTGCGTCGGTGCCTACCAAGCTTCTTTCTTTCCGAAGTTTGACAGGTGGTTTTGGTTTTTCCAATGCCGAACCGCCCAGCGAGACCACATCTCAATGAATCTCGAACATACACCGAAAACTCAAAATGTTAGACGGTGACATCGTCACCAAACATTTTGTATCGATTGAGTATCTGTCAAAACTCGGATATAATTCGTGCAGGTTTGCTAGATGTGGCTGGCACTTCAGATTACTGGGGGTTCACTTCTCTGGTGCCTGAGCTGCTCGGAATGTCGGTGCCTATGAAGCTGCTTTCTTTCCGAAGTTGGACAGGTGGTTTTGGTTTTTCCAATGCCGAACCGCCCAGCAAGACCACATCTCAATGAATCTCGAACTTACCCTGAAAACTCGAATTATCAGACGGTGACATGGACACCAAACATTTTTCATCGATTGAGTATCGGTCAAAACTCCGATATAATTCGTGCAGGTTGCTAGGGGTGGCTGGTGCTTCAGATTACTGGGGGTTCACTTCTCTGGTGCCTGAGCTGCTCAGTGTGTCGGTGCCTACCAAGCTGCTTTCTTTCCGAAGTTGGACAGGTGGTTTTGGTTTTTTCCAATGCCGAACCGCCCAGCGAGACCACAACTCAATGAATCTCGAACATATACCGAAAACTCGAAATGTCAGACGGTGACATCGACACCAAACATTTTGTATCGATGGAGAATCGGTCAGAACTCGGAAATAATTCGTGCAGGTTGCTAGGGGTGGCTGGCGCTTCAGATTAATGGGGTTAACTTCTCTGGTGCCTGAGTTGCTCGGTGCGTCGGTGCCTACCAAGTTGCTTTCTTTCCGAAGTTGGACAGGTGGTTTTGGTTTTTTCCAATGCCGAACCGCCCAGCGAGACCACAACTCAATGAATCTCAAACATATACCGAAAACTCGAAATGTCAGACGGTGATATCGACACCAAACATTTTGCACCGTTGGAGTATCGGTCAGAACTCGGATATAATTCGTGCAGGTTGCTAGGGGTGGCTGGCGCTTCAGATTACTGGGGGTTCACTTCTCTGGTGCCTGAGCTGCTCGGTGCGTCGGTGCCTACCAAGCTGCTTTCTTTCCGTAGTTTGACAGGTGGTTTTGGTTTTTCCAATGCCGAACCGCCCAGCGAGACCACATCTCTATGAATCTCGAACATACACCGAAAACGCGAAATGTCAGACGGTGACATCGACACCAAACATTTTGTATCGATTGAGTATCGGTCAGAACTCGGATATAATTCGTGCAGGTTGCTAGGGGTGGCTGGCGCTTCAGATTACTGGGGGTTCACTTCTCTGGTGCCTGAGCTGCTCGGTGCGTCGGTGCCTACCAAGCTGCTTTCTTCCGAAGTTGGACAGGTGGTTTTGGTTATTTCCAATGCCGAACCGCCCAGCGAGACCACATCTCAATGAATCTCGAACTAACGCCGAAAACTCGAAATGTCAGACGGTGACATCGACATCAAACATTGTGTATCAATTGAGTATCGGTCAAAACTCGGATATAATTCGTGCAGGTTTGCTAGATGTGGCTGGCGCTTCAGATTACTGGGGGTTCACTTCTCTGGTGCCTGATCTGCTCGGTGCGTCGGTGCCTACCAAGCTGCTTTCTTTCCGTAGTTTAACAGGTGGTTTTGGTTTTTCCAATGCCGAACCGCCCAGCTAGACCACATCTCAATGAATCTCGAACTAACACCGAAAACTCGAAATGTTAGACGGTGACATCGACACCAAACATTTTGTATCGATTGAGTATCGGTCAGAACTGGGATATAATTCGAATAGGTTGCTATGGGTCGCTGGTGCTTCAGATTACTGGGGGTTCACTTCTCTGGTGCCTGAGCTGCTCGGTGCGTCGGTGCCTACCAAGCTGCTTTCTTTGCGAAGTTGGACAGGTGGTTTTGGTTTTTCCAATGCCGAACGGCCCAGCGGGACCACATCTCAATGAATCTCAAACATAAACCGAAAATTTGAAATGTCAGACCGTGATATCGACACCAAACATTTTGTATCGATTAAGTATCGGTCAGAAGTCGGATATAATTAGTGCAGGTTGTTAGGGGTGGCTGGTGATTCATATTACTGGGGGTTCACTTCTCTGGTGCCTGAGCTGCTCGGTGCGTCGGTGCGTACCAAGCTGCTTTCATTCCGAAGTTTTACATGTGGTTTTTGTTTTTCCAATGCCGATCCGCCGAGCGAGACCACATCTCAATGAATCTCGATCATACACCGAAAACTCGAAATGTCAGACAGTGACATCGACACCAAACATTTTGTATCGATTGAGTATCGGTCAGAACTCGGATATAATTCGTGCAGGTTGCTATGGGTCGCTGGTGCTTCAGATTACTGGGGGTTCACTTCTCTGGTGCCTGAGCTGCTCGGTGCGTCGGTGCCTACCAAGCTTCTTTCTTTCCGAAGTTTGACAGGTGGTTTTGGTTTTTCCAATGCCGAACCGCCCAGCGAGACCACATCTCAATGAATCTCGAACATACACCGAAAACTCAAAATGTTAGACGGTGACATCGTCACCGAACATTTTGTATTGATTGAGTATCGGTCAGACCTTGGATATAATTTGTGCAGGTTGCTAGGGGTGGCTGGCGCTTCAGATTACTGGGGGTTCACTTCTCTGGTGCCTGAGCTGATCGGTGCGTCGGTGCCAACCAAGCTGGTTTCTTTCCGAAGTTTGACAGGTTGTTTTGGTTTTTCCAATGCCGAACCGCCCAGCGAGACCACATCTCAATGAATCTCGAAGATACTCCGAAAACTCGAAATGTCAGACGGTGTCATCGACACCAAACGTTTTGTATCGATTGAGTATCGGTCAGAACACGGATATAATTCGTGCAGGTTGCTAGGGGTGGCTGGCACTTCAGATTACTGGGGGTTCACTTCTCTGGTGCCTGAGCTGCTCGGTGCGTCGGTGCCTACCAAGCTGCTTTCTTCCGAAGTTGGACGGGTGGTTTTGGTTTTTTTCCAATGGCGAACCACCCAGCGAGATCACATCTCAATGAATCTCGAACATACACCGAAAACTCGAAATGTCAGACGGTGACATCGACACCAAACATTTTGTATCGATTGAGTATCTGTCAAAACTCGGATATAATTCGTGCAGGTTTGCTGGATGTGGCTGGCGCTTCAGATTACTGGGGGTTCACTTCTCTGGTGCCTGATCTGCTCGGTGCGTCGGTGCCTACCAAGCTGCTTTCTTTCCGAAGTTTGACAGTTGGTTTTGGTTTTTCCAATGCCGAACCACCCAGCGAGACCACATCTCAATGAATCTCAAACATACACCGAAAACTCGAAATGTCAGACGGTGACATCGACACCAAACATTTTGTATCGATTGAGTATCGGTCAGAACTCGGATATAATTCGTGCAGGTTGCTAGGGGTGGCTGGTGCTTCAGATACTGGGCGTTCACTTCTCTGGTGCCTGAGCTGCTCGGTATGTCGGTGCCTACCAAGCTGCTTTCTTTCCGAAGTTGGACAGGTGGTTTTGGTTTTTCCAATGGTGAACCGCCCAGCGAGACCACATCTCAATAAATCTCGAAGATACACCGAAAACTCGAAATGTCAGACGGTGACATCGACACCAAACATTTTGTATCGTTTGAGTATCGGTCAGAACTCGGATATAATTCGTGCAGGTTGCTAGGGGTGGCTGGCGCTTCAGATTACTGGGGGTTCACTTCTCTGGTGCCTGAGCTGCTCGGAATGTCGGTGCCTATGAAGCTGCTTTCTTTCCGAAGTTGGACAGGTGGTTTTGGTTTTTCCCATGCCGAACCGCCCAGCAAGACGACATCTCAATGAATCTAGAAATTACCCTGAAAATTCGATTTGTCAGACGGTGACATTGACACCAAACATTTTGTATCGATTGAGTATCGGTCAAAACACGGATTTAATTCGTGCAGGTTGCTAGGGGTGGCTGGCGCTTCACATTACTGGGGGTTCACTTCTCTGGTGCCTGAGCTGCTCGGTGTGTCGGTGCCTACCAAGCTGCTTTCTTTCCGAAGTTGGACAGGTGGTTTTGGTTTTTCCAATGCCGAACCGCCCAGCAAGACCACATCTCAATGAATATCGAACTTACCCTGAAAACTCGAATTATCAGACGGTGACATGGACACCAAACATTTTTCATCGATTGAGTATCGGTCAAAACTCCGATATAATTCGTGCAGTTTGCTAGGGGTGGCTGGTGCTTCAGATTACTGGGGGTTCACTTCTCTGGTGCCTGAGCTGCTCAGTGTGTCGGTGCCTACCAAGCTGCTTTCTTTCCGAAGTTGGACAGGTGGTTTTGGTTTTTTCCAATGCCGAACCGCCCAGCGAGACCACAACTCAATGAATCTCGAACATATACCGAAAACTCGAAATGTCAGACGGTGATATCGACACCAAACATTTTGCACCGTTGGAGTATCGGTCAGAACTCGGATATAATTCGTGCAGGTTGCTAGGGGTGGCTGGCGCTTCAGATTACTGGGGGTTCACTTCTCTGGTGCCTGAGCTGCTCGGAATGTCGGTGCCTATGAAGCTGCTTTCTTTCCGAAGTTGGACAGGTGGTTTTGGTTTTTCCCATGCCGAACCGCCCAGCAAGACGACATCTCAATGAATCTAGAAATTACCCTGAAAATTCGATTTGTCAGACGGTGACATTGACACCAAACATTTTGTATCGATTGAGTATCGGTCAAAACACGGATTTAATTCGTGCAGGTTGCTAGGGGTGGCTGGCGCTTCACATTACTGGGGGTTCACTTCTCTGGTGCCTGAGCTGCTCGGTGTGTCGGTGCCTACCAAGCTGCTTTCTTTCCGAAGTTGGACAGGTGGTTTTGGTTTTTCCAATGCCGAACCGCCCAGCGAGACCACATCTCAATGAATCTCGAACATACACCGAAAACTCAAAATGTTAGACGGTGACATCGTCACCAAACATTTTGTATTGATTGAGTATCGGTCAGACCTTGGATATAATTTGTGCAGGTTGCTAGGGGTGGCTGGCGCTTCAGATTACTGGGGGTTCACTTCTCTGGTGCCTGAGCTGATCGGTGCGTCGGTGCCAACCAAGCTGGTTTCTTTCCGAAGTTTGACAGGTTGTTTTGGTTTTTCCAATGCCGAACCGCCCAGCGAGACCACATCTCAATGAATCTCGAAGATACTCCGAAAACTCGAAATGTCAGACGGTGTCATCGACACCAAACGTTTTGTATCGATTGAGTATCGGTCAGAACTCGGATATAATTCGTGCAGGTTGCTAGGGGTGGCTGGCACTTCAGATTACTGGGGGTTCACTTCTCTGGTGCCTGAGCGGCTCGGTGCGTCGGTGCCTACCAAGCTGCTTTCTTCCGAAGTTGGACGGGTGGTTTTGGTTTTTTTCCAATGGCGAACCACCCAGCGAGATCACATCTCAATGAATCTCGAACATACACCGAAAACTCGAAATGTCAGACGGTGACATCGACACCAAACATTTTGTATCGATTGAGTATCTGTCAAAACTCGGATATAATTCGTGCAGGTTTGCTGGATGTGGCTGGCGCTTCAGATTACTGGGGGTTCACTTCTCTGGTGCCTGATCTGCTCGGTGCGTCGGTGCCTACCAAGCTGCTTTCTTTCCGAAGTTTGACAGTTGGTTTTGGTTTTTCCAATGCCGAACCACCCAGCGAGACCACATCTCAATGAATCTCAAACATACACCGAAAACTCGAAATGTCAGACGGTGACATCGACACCAAACATTTTGTATCGATTGAGTATCGGTCAGAACTCGGATATAATTCGTGCAGGTTGCTAGGGGTGGCTGGTGCTTCAGATACTGGGCGTTCACTTCTCTGGTGCCTGAGCTGCTCGGTATGTCGGTGCCTACCAAGCTGCTTTCTTTCCGAAGTTGGACAGGTGGTTTTGGTTTTTCCAATGGTGAACCGCCCAGCGAGACCACATCTCAATAAATCTCGAAGATACACCGAAAACTCGAAATGTCAGACGGTGACATCGACACCAAACATTTTGTATCGTTTGAGTATCGGTCAGAACTCGGATATAATTCGTGCAGGTTGCTAGGGGTGGCTGGCGCTTCAGATTACTGGGGGTTCACTTCTCTGGTGCCTGAGCTGCTCGGAATGTCGGTGCCTATGAAGCTGCTTTCTTTCCGAAGTTGGACAGGTGGTTTTGGTTTTTCCCATGCCGAACCGCCCAGCAAGACGACATCTCAATGAATCTAGAAATTACCCTGAAAATTCGATTTGTCAGACGGTGACATTGACACCAAACATTTTGTATCGATTGAGTATCGGTCAAAACACGGATTTAATTCGTGCAGGTTGCTAGGGGTGGCTGGCGCTTCACATTACTGGGGGTTCACTTCTCTGGTGCCTGAGCTGCTCGGTGTGTCGGTGCCTACCAAGCTGCTTTCTTTCCGAAGTTGGACAGGTGGTTTTGGTTTTTCCAATGCCGAACCGCCCAGCAAGACCACATCTCAATGAATATCGAACTTACCCTGAAAACTCGAATTATCAGACGGTGACATGGACACCAAACATTTTTCATCGATTGAGTATCGGTCAAAACTCCGATATAATTCGTGCAGTTTGCTAGGGGTGGCTGGTGCTTCAGATTACTGGGGGTTCACTTCTCTGGTGCCTGAGCTGCTCAGTGTGTCGGTGCCTACCAAGCTGCTCTCTTTCCGAAGTTGGACAGGTGGTTTTGGTTTTTTCCAATGCCGAACCGCCCAGCGAGACCACAACTCAATGAATCTCGAACATATACCGAAAACTCGAAATGTCAGACGGTGATATCGACACCAAACATTTTGCACCGTTGGAGTATCGGTCAGAACTCGGATATAATTCGTGCAGGTTGCTAGGGGTGGCTGGCGCTTCAGATTACTGGGAGTTCACTTCTCTGGTGCCTGAGCTGCTCGGTGCGTCGGTGCCTACCAAGCTGCTTTCTTTCCGTAGTTTGACAGGTGGTTTTGGTTTTTCCAATGCCGAACCGCCCAGCGAGACCACATCTCTATGAATCTCGAACATACACCGAAAACGCGCAATGTCAGACGGTGACATCGACACCAAACATTTTGTATCGATTGAGTATCGGTCAGAACTCGGATATAATTCGAATAGGTTGCTATGGGTCGCTGGTGCTTCAGATTACTGGGGGTTCACTTCTCTGGTGCCTGAGCTGCTCGGTGCGTCGGTGCCTACCAAGCTGCTTTCTTTGCGAAGTTGGACAGGTGGTTTTGGTTTTTCCAATGCCGAACCGCCCTGCGAGACCATATCTCAAGGAATCTCGAACATACACCGAAAACTCGAAATGTCAGACCGTGACATCGACACCAAACATTTTGTATCGATTATGTATCGGTCAGAACTCGGATATAATTCGTGCAGATTGCTAGGGGTGGCTGGTGATTCAGATTACTGGGGGTTCACTTCTCTGGTGCCTGAGCTGCTCGGTGCGTCGGTGCGTACCAAGCTGCTTTCATTCCGAAGTTGGACAGGTGGTTTTTGTTTTTCCAATGCCGATCCGCCGAGCGAGACCACATCTCAATGAATCTCGATCATACACCGAAAACTCGAAATGTCAGACAGCGACATCGACACCAAACATTTTGTATCGATTGAGTATCGGTCAGAACTCGGACATAATTCGTGCAGGTTGCTATGGGTCGCTGGCGCTTCAGATTACTGGGGGTTCACTTCTCTGGTGCCTGATCTGCTCGGTGCGTCGGTGCCTACCAAGCTGCTTTCTTTCCGTAGTTTAACAGGTGGTTTTGGTTTTTCCAATGCCGAACCGCCCAGCTAGACCACATCTCAATGAATCTCGAACTAACACCGAAAACTCGAAATGTTAGACGGTGACATCGACACCAAACATTTCGTATCGATTGAGTATCGGTCAGAACTCGGACATAATTCGTGCAGGTTGCTATGGGTCGCTGGCGCTTCAGATTACTGGGGGTTCACTTCTCTGGTGCCTGAGCTGCTCGGTGTGTCGGTGCCTACCAAGCTGCTTTCTTTCCGTAGTTTGACAGGTGGTTTTGGTTTTTCCAATGCCGAACCGCCCAGCGAGACCACATCTCTATGAATCTCGTACATACTCCGAATACGCGAAATGTCAGACGGTGTCATCGACACCAAACATTTTGTATCGATTGAGTATCGGTCAGAACCCGGATATAATTCGTGCAGGTTGTTAGGGGTGGCTGGCGCTTCAGATTACTGGGGGTTCACTTCTCTGGTGCCTGAGCTGCTCGGTGCGTCGGTGCCAACCAAGCTGCTTTTTTCCGAAGTTGGACAGGTGGTTTTGGTTTTTTTCCAATGGCGAACCGCCCAGCGAGACCACATCTCAATGAATCTCGAACTAACACCGAAAACTCGAAATGTCAGACGGTGACATCGACACCAAACATTTTATATCGATTGAGTATCGGTCAGAACTCGGATTTAATTCGTGCAGGTAGCTAGGGGTGGCTTTTGCTTTTACTGGGTGTTCACTTCTCTGGTGCCTGTGCTGCTCGGTGAGTCGGTGCCTACCAAGCTGCTTTCTTCCGAAGTTGGACAGGTGGTTTTGGTTTTTTTCCAATGGCGAACCACCCAGCGAGACCACATTTCAATGAATCTCGAACATACACCGAAAACTCGAAATGTAAGACGGTGACATCAACACCAAACATTTTGTATCGATTGAGTATCTGTCAAAACTCGGATATAATTCGTTCAGGTTTGGTAGATGTGGCTGGCGCTTCAGATTACTGGGTGTTCACTTCTCTGGTGCCTGATCTGCTCGGTGTGTCGGTGCCTACCAAGCTGCTTTCTTTCCGAAGTTGGACAGGTGGTTTTGGTTTTTCCAATGCCGAACCGCCCAGCGGGACCACATCTCAATGAATCTCAAACATAAACCGAAAACTCGAAATGTCAGACCGTGACATCGACACCAAACATTTTGTATCCATTAAGTATCGGTCAGAAGTCGGATATAATTCGTGCAGGTTGTTAGGGGTGGCTGGTGATTCAGATTACTGGGGGTTCACTTCTCTGGTGCCTGAGCTGCTCGGTGCGTCGGTGCTTACCAAGCTGCTTTAATTCCGAAGTTGGACATGTGGTTTTTGTTTTTCCAATGCCGATCCGCCGAGCGAGACCACATCTCAATGAATCTCGATCATACACCGAAAACTCGAAATGTCAGACAGTGACATCGACACCAAACATTTTGTATCGATTGAGTATCGGTCAAAACTCGGATATAATTCGTGCAGGTTGCTATGGGTCGCTGGTGCTTCAGATTACTAAGGGTTCACTTCTCTGGTGCCTGAGCTGCTCGGTGCGTCGGTGCCTACCAAGCTTCTTTCTTTCCGAAGTTTGACAGGTGGTTTTGGTTTTTCCAATGCCGAACCGCCCAGCGAGACCACATCTCAATGAATCTCGAACTAACACCGAAAACTCGAAATGTTAGACGGTGACATCGTCACCAAACATTTTGTATTGATTGAGTATCGGTCAGACCTTGGATATAATTTGTGCAGGTTGCTAGGGGTGGCTGGCGCTTCAGATTACTGGGGGTTCACTTCTCTGGTGCCTGAGCTGATCGGTGCGTCGGTGCCAACCAAACTGGTTTCTTTCCGAAGTTTGACAGGTTGTTTTGGTTTTTCCAATGCCGAACCGCCCAGCGAGACCACATCTCAATGAATCTCGAAGATACTCCGAAAACTCGAAATGTCAGACGGTGTCATCGACACCAAACATTTTGTATCGATTGAGTATCGGTCAGAACTCGGATATAATTCGTGCAGGTTGCTAGGGGTGGCTGGCACTTCAGATTACTGGGGATTCACTTCTCTGGTGCCTGAGCTGCTCGGTGCGTCGGTGCCTACCAAGCTGCTTTCTTCCGAAGTTGGACAGGTGGTTTTGGTTTTTTTCCAATGGCGAACCACCCAGCGAGATCACATCTCAATGAATCTCGAACATACACCGAAAACTCGAAATGTCAGACGGTGACATCGACACCAAACATTTTGTATCGATTGAGTATCTGTCAAAACTCGGATTTAATCGTGCAGGTTTGCTAGATGTGGCTGGCGCTTCAGATTACTGGGGGTTCACTTCTCTGGTGCCTGATGTGCTCGGTGCGTTGGTGCCTACCAAGCTGCTTTCTTTCCGAAGTTTGACAGTTGGTTTTGGTTTTTCCAATGCCGAACCACCCAGCGAGACCACATCTCAATGAATCTCAAACATACACCGAAAACTCGAAATGTCAGACGGTGACATCGACACCAAACATATTGTATCGATTGAGTATCGGTCAGAACTCGGATATAATTCGTGCAGGTTGCTAGGGGTGGCTGGTGCTTCAGATACTGGGCGTTCACTTCTTTGATGCCTGAGCTGCTCGGTATGTCGGTGCCTAAAAATCTGCTTTCTTTCCGAAGTTGGACAGGTGGTTTTGGTTTTTCCAATGGTGAACCGCCCAGCGAGACCACATCTCAATAAATCTCGAAGATACACCGAAAACTCGAAATGTCAGATGGTGACATCGACACCAAACATTTTGTATCGGTTGAGTATCGGTCAGAACTCGGATATAATTCGTGCAGGTTGCTAGGGGTGGCTGGCGCTTCAGATTACTGGGCGTTCACTTCTCTGGTGCCTGAGCTGCTCGGAAAGTCGGTGCCTATGAAGCTGCTTTCTTTCCGAAGTTGGACAGGTGGTTTTGGTTTTTCCCATGCCGAACCGCCCAGCAAGACCACATCTCAATGAATCAAGAAATTACCCTGAAAATTCAATTTGTCAGACGATGACATGGACACCAAACATTTTGTATCGATTGAGTATCGGTCAAAACTCGGATTTAATTCGTGCAGGTTGCTAGGGATGGCTGGCGCTTCACATTACTGGGGGTTCACTTCTCTGGTGCCTGAGCTGCTCGGTGTGTCGGTGCCTACCAAGCTGCTTTCTTTCCAAAGTTTGACAGGTGGTTTCGGTTTTTCCAATGCCGAATCGCCCAGCGACACCACATCTCTGTGAATCTCGAACATACACCGAAAACTCGAAATGTCAGACGGTGACATCGAAACCAAACATTTTGTATCGATTGAGTATCGGTCAGAACTCGGATAAAATTCCTGAAGGTTGCTAGGGGTGGCTGGTGCTTCAGATTACTGGGGGTTCACTTTTCTGGTGCCTGAGCTGCTCGGTGTGTCGGTGCCTACCAAGCTGCTTTCTTTCCGAAGTTGGACAGGTGGTTTTGGTTTTTCCAATGCCGAACCGCCCAGCAAGACCACATCTCAATGAATCTCGAACTTACCCTGAAAACTCGAATTATCAGACGGTGACATGGACACCAAACATTTTGCATCGATTGAGTATCGGTCAAATCTCCGATATAATTCGTGCAGGTTGCTAGGGGTGGCTGGTGCTTCAGATTACTGGGGGTTCACTTCTCTGGTGCCTGAGCTGCTCAGTGTGTCGGTGCCTACCAAGCTGCTTTCTTTCCGAAGTTGGACAGGTGGTTTTGGTTTTTCAAATGCCGAACCGCCCAGCAAGACCACATGTCAATGAATCTCGAACTTACCCTGAAAACTCCAATTGTCAGACGGTGACATGGACACCAACATTTTGTATGGATTGAGTATCGGTCAAAACTCGGATATAATTCGTGCAGGTTGCTAAGGGTGGCTGGCGCTACAGATTACTGGGGGTTCACTTCTCTGATGCCTGAGCTGCTCGGTGTGTCTGTGCCTACCAAGCTGCTTTCTTTCCGAAGTTGGACAGGTGGTTTTGGTTTTTCCAATGCCGAACCGCCCAGCAAGACCACATCTCAATGAATCTCGAACTTACCCTGAAAACTCGAATTGTCAGACGGTGACATGGACACCAAACATTTTGTATCGATTGAGTATCGGTCAAAACTCGGATATAATTCGTGCAGGTTGCTAGGGGTGGCTGGCGCTTCAGATTACTGGGGGTTCACTTCTCTGGTGCCTGAGCTGCTCGGTGCGTCGGTGCCTACCAAGCTGCTTTCTTTCCTAAGTTGGACAGGTGGTTTTGGTTTTTCCAATGCCGAACCGCCCAGCGAGACCACATCTCAATGAATCTCGAACATATACCGAAAACTCGAAATGTCAGACGGTGACATCGACACCAAACATTTGTATCCATTGAGTATCGGTCAGAACTCGGATATAATTCCTGAAGGTTGGTAGGGGTCGCTGGTGCTTCAGATTACTGGGGGTTCACTTCTCTGATGCCTGAGCTGCTCGGTGTGTCTGTGCCTACCAAGCTGCTTTCTTTCCGAAGTTGGACAGGTGGTTTTGGTTTTTCCAATGCCCAACCGCCCAGCAAGACCACATCTCAATGAATCTCGAACTTACCCTGAAAACTCGAATTGTCAGACGGTGACATGGACACCACACATTTTGTATCGATTGAGTATCGGTCGAAACTCGGATATAATTCTTGCAGGATGCTAGGGGTGGCTGGCCCTTCAGATAAAAAAGAAATGTTCAAATGCTTGTTAAGCTTATGGGACTTAACTACAGGGACATCAGACCCTAAACTTAAAAACTACTTACGAACTACCTTACACTAAGGACGGCACAAATATCCATGGCCGAGGGGGGATTCGATCCCCGGACCGTAGTGGCTGTGCAGACCGTGACTGGAGCGCCTCAGTCCCTGCGGCCACCGCGGCCGGCGCGCTTCAGATAACTGGGGGTTCACTTCTCTGGTGCCTGAGCTGCTCGGGGTGTCGGTGCCTACCAAGCTGCTTTCTTTCCGAAGTTGGACAGGTGGTTTTCCTTTTTCCAATTCCGAACCGCCTAGCAAGAGACATCTCAATGAATCTCGAACTTACCCTGAAAACTCGAATTGTCAGACGGTGACGTGGACACCAAACATTTTGTATCGATTGAGTATCTGTCAAAACTCGGATATAATTCGTGGAGGTTCTAGGGGTGGCTGGTGCTTCAGATTACTGGGGGGTTCACTTCTGTAGTGCCTGAGCTGCTCGGTGTGTCAGTGCCTACCAAGCTGCTTTCTTTCCAAAGTTGGACAGGTGGTTTTGGTTTTTCAAATGCCGGACCGCCCAGCAAGACCACATGTCAATGAATCTCGAACTTACCCTGAAAACTCTAATTGTCAGACGGTGACATGGACACCAACATTTTGTATCGATTGAGTATCGGTCAAAACTCGGATATAATTCGTGCAGGTTTGCTAGGGGTGGCTGGCGCTTCAGATTACTGGGGGTTCACTTCTCTGGTGCCTGAGCTGCTCGGTGTGTCGGTGCCTACCAAGCTGCTTTCTATGCGAAGTTGGACAGGTGGTTTTGGTTTTTCCAATGCCGATCCGCCCAGCGAGAACACATCTCAATGAATCTCGAACATATACCGAAAACTTGAAATGTCAGATGGTGACATCGACACCAAACATTTGTATCCATTGAGTATCGGTCAGAACTCGGATATAATTCCTGAAGGTTGGTAGGGTTCGCTGGTGCTTCAGATTACTGGGGGTTCACTTCTCTGATGCCTGAGCTGCTCGGTGTGTCTGTGCCTACCAAGCTGCTTTCTTTCCGAAGTTGGACAGGTGGTTTTGGTTTTTCCAATGCCGAACCGCCCAGCAAGACCACATCTCAATGAATCTCGAACTTACACTGAAAACTCGAAATGTCAGACGGTGACATGGACACCAACATTTTGTATGGATTGTGTATCGGTGAAAACTCAGATACAATTCGTGCAGGTTGCTAGGGGTGGCTGGCGCTTCAGATTACTGGGGGTTCACTTCTCTGGTGCCTGAGCTGCTCGATATGTCGGTGCCTACTAAGCTGCTTTCTTTCCGAAGTTGGACAGGTGGTTTTGGTTTTTCCAATGCCGAACCGCCCAGCAAGACCACATCTCAATGAATCTCGAACTTACCCTGAAAACTCGAATTGTCAGACGGTGACATGGACACCAAACATTTTGTATCGATTGAGTATCGGTCGAAACTCGGATATAATTCTTGCAGGATGCTAGGGGTGGCTGGCCCTTCAGATAAAAAAGAAATGTTCAAATGCTTGTTAAGCTTATGGGACTTAACTACGGGGACATCAGTCCCTAAACTTAAAAACAACTTACGAACTACCTTACACTAAGGACGGCACAAATATCCATGGCCGAGGGGGGATTCGATCCCCGGACCGTAGTGGCTGTGCAGACCGTGACTGGAGCGCCTCAGTCCCTGCGGCCACCGTGGCCAGCGCGCTTCAGATAACTGGGGGTTCACTTCTCTGGTGCCTGAGCTGCTCGGGGTGTCGGTGACTACCAAGCTGCTTTCTTTCCGAAGTTGGACAGGTGGTTTTCGTTTTTCCAATTCCGTACCGCCTAGCAAGAGACATCTCAATGAATCTCGAACTTACCCTGAAAACTCGAATTGTCAGACGGTGACGTGGACACCAAACATTTTGTATCGATTGAGTATCTGTCAAAACTCGGATATAATTCGTGGAGGTTCTAGGGGTGGCTGGTGCTTCAGATTACTGGGGGTTCACTTCTCTGGTGCCTGAGCTGCTCGGTGTGTCGGTGCCTACCAAGCTGCTTTCTATCCGAAGTTGGACAGGTGGTTTTGGTTTTTCCAATGCCGAACCGCCCAGCAAGACCACATCTCAATGAATCTCGAACTTACCCTGAAAACTCGAATTGTCAGACGGTGACATCGACACCAAACATTTTGTATCGATTGAGTATCGGTCAGAATTCGGATATAATCCCTGAAGGTTGCTAGGGGTGGCTGGAGCTTCAGATTACTGGGGGTTCACTTCTCTGGTGCCTGAGCTGCTCGGTGTGTCGGTGCCTACCAAGCTGCTTTCTTTCCGAAGTTGGACAGGTGGTTTTGGTTTTTCCAATGCCGAACCGCCCAGCAAGACCACATCTCAATGAATATCGAACATACCCTGAAAACTCGAATTGTCAGACGGTGACATGGACACCAAACATTTTGTATCGATTGAGTATCAGTCAAATCTCGGATATAATACGTGCAGGTCGCTAGAGGTGGCTGGAGCTTCAGATTACTGGGTGTTCACTTCTCTGGTGCCTGAGCTGCTCGGTGCGTCGGTGCCTACTAAGCTGCTTTCTTTCCGAAGTTGGACAGGTGGTTTTGGTTTTTCCAATGCCGAACCGCCCTGCGAGACCACATCTCAATGAATCTCGAACATACACCGAAAACTCGAAATGTCAGACGGGGACATCGACCAAACATTTTGTACCGATTGTGTATCGGTGAAAACTCAGATATAATTCGTGCAGGTTGCTAGGGGTGGCTGGCGCTTCAGATTACTGGGGGTTCACTTCTCTGGTGCCTGAGCTGCTCGGTGCGTCGGTGCCTACCAAGCTGCTTTCTTTCCGAAGTTGGACAGGTGGTTTTGGGTTTTCCAATGCCGAACCGCCCAGCAAGACCACATCTCAATGAATCTCGAACTTACCCTGAAAATTCGAATTGTCAGACAGTGACATGGACACAACACATTTTGTATCGATTGAGTATCGGTCGAAACTCGGATATAATTCTTGAAGGTTGCTAGGGGTGGATGGCCCTTCAGATAAAAAAGAAATGTTCAAATGCTTGTTAAGCTTATGGGACTTAAGTACGGGGTCATCAGCCCCTAAACTTAAAAACTACTTACGAACTACCTTACACTAAGGACGGCACAAATATCCATGGCCGAGGGGGGATTCGAACCCCGGACCGTAGTGGCTGTGCAGACCGTGACTGGAGCGCCTCAGTCCCCGCGGCCACCGCGGCCGGCGTGCTTCAGATAACTGGGTGTTCACTTCTCTGGTGCCTGAGCTGCTCGGGGTGTCGGTGCCTACCAAGCTGCTTTCTTTCCGAAGTTGGACAGGTGGTTTTGGTTTTTCCAATGCCGAACCGCCCAGCAAGACCACATCTCAATGAATCTCGAACTTACCCTGAAAACTCGAATTGTCAGACGGTGACATGGACACCAAACATTTTGAATCGATTGAGTACCGGTCAAAACTCGGATATAATTCGTGCAGGTTGCTAGGGGTGGCTGGCGCTTCAGATTACTGGGTGTTCACTTCTCTGGTGCCTGAGCTGCTCGGTGTGTCGGTGCCTACCAAGCTGCTTTCTTCCCGAAGTTGGACAGGTGGTTTTGGTTTTTCCAATGCCGAACCGCCCAGCAAGACCACATCTCAATGAATCTCGAACCTACCCTGAAAACTCGAATTGTCAGACGGTGACATGGACACCAAACATTTTGTATCGATTGAGTACCGGTCCAAACTCGGATATAATTCGTGCAGGTTGCTAGGGGTGGCTGGCGCTTCAGATTACTGGGGGTTCACTTCTCTGGTGCCTGAGCTGCTCGGTGTGTCTGTGCCTACCATGCTGCTTTCTTTCCAAAGTTTGACAGGTGGTTTTGTTTTTTCCAATGCCGAACCGCCCAGCGAGACCACATCTCAATGAATCTCGAACATACACCGACAACTCGAAATGTCAGACGGTGACATCGACACCAAATATTTTGTATCCATTGAGTATCGGTCAGAACTCGGATATAATTCCTGAAGGTTGCAAGGGCTCGCTGGTGCTGCAGATTACTGGGGGTCACTTCTCTGGTGCCTGAGCTGCTCGGTGTGTAGGTGCCTACCAAGCTGCTCTCTTTCCGAAGTTTGACAGGTTGTTTTGGTTTTTCCAATGCTGAACCGTTCAGCGAGACCACATCTCAATGAATCTCGAACATACACCGACAGCTCGAAATGTCAGACGGTGACATCGACACCAAACATTTTGTATCGATTGAGTATCGGTCAGAACTCGGATATAATTCCTGAAGGTTGCTAGGGGTCGCTGGTGCTTCAGATTACTGGGGGTTCACTTCTCTGGTGCCTGAGCTGCTCGGTGTGTTCGTGCCTACCAAGCTGCTTTCTTTCCGAAGTTGGACAGGTGGTTTTGGTTTTTCCAATGCCGAACCGCCCAGCAAGACCACATCTCAATGATTCTCGAACTTACCCTGAACACTCAAATTGTCAGACGGTAACATGGACACCAAACACTTTGTATCGATTGAGTATCGTTCAAAACTCGGATATAATTCGTGCAGGTTGCTAGGGGTGGCTGGCGCTTCAGATTACTGGGTGTTCGCTTCTCTGGAGCCTGAGGTGCTCGGTGTGTCTGTGCCTACCAAGCTGCTTTCTTTCCGAAGTTGGACAGGTGGTTTTGGTTTTTCCAATGCCGAACCGCCCAGCAAGACCACGTCTTAATGAATCTCGAACTTACCCTGAAAACTCGAATTGTCAGACGGTGACATGGACACCAAACATTTTGTATCGATTGAGAATCGGTCAAAACTCCGATATAATTCGTGCAGGTTGCTAGGGGTGGCTGGATCTTCAGATTACTGGGGGTTCACTTCTCTGGTGCCTGAGCTGCTCGGTGCGTCGGTGCCTACCAAGCTGCTTTCTTTCCGAAGTTTGACAGGTGGTTTTTGTTTTTTCCAATGCCGAACCACCCTGCGGGACCACTTTTCAATGAATCTCGAACATACACCGAAAACTCGAAATGTCAGAGGGTGTCATGGACTCCAAAAATTGTGTATCGATTGAGTATCGGTCAAAACTCGGAAATAATTTGTGCAGGTTGCTAGGGGTGGCTGGCGCTTCAGATTACTGGGGGTTCACTTCTCTGTTGCCTGAGCTGCTTGGTGCGTCGGTGCCTACGAAGCTGCTTTCTTTCCGAAGTTGGACAGGTTGTTTTGGTTTTTCCAATGCCGAACCGCCCAGCAAGACCACATCTCAATGAATCTCGAACTTACCCTGAAAACTCGAATTGTCAGACGGTGACATGGACACCAAACATTTTGTATCGATTGAGTATCGGTCAAAACTCGGATATAATTCGTGCAGGTTGCTAGGGGTGGCTGGCGCTTCAGATTACTGGGGGTTCACTTCTCTGGTGCCTGAGCTGCTCGGTGTGTCGGTGCCTACCAAGCTGCTTTCTTTCCGAAGTTTGAGAGGTGGTTTTGGTTTTTCCAATGCCGAACTGCCCAGCAAGACCACATCTCAATGAATCTCGAACTTACCCTGAAAACTCGAATTATCAGACGGTGATATGAACAACAAACATTTTGTATCGATTGAGTATCGGTCAAAACTCGGAAATAATTCGTGCAGGTTGCTAGGGGTGGCTGGCGCTACAGATTACTGGGGCTTCACTTCTCTGGTGCCTGAGCTGCTCGGTGTGTCGGTGCCTACCAAGCTGCTTTCTTTCCGAAGTTGGACAGGTGGTTTTTGTTTTTCCAATGCCGAACCGCCCAAAAAGACCACATCTCAATGAATCTCGAACTTACCCTGAAATCTCGAATTGTCAGACGGTGACATGGACACCAAATATTTTGTATCGATTGAGTATCGGTCAATACTCAGATATAATTCGTGCAGGTTGCTAGGGGTGGCTGGCGCTTTAGATTACTGGGGGTTCACTTCTCTAGTGCCTGAGCTGCTCGGTGTGTCTGTGCCTACCAAGCTGCTTTCTTTCCGAAGTTGGACAGGTGGTTTTGGTTTTTCCAATGCCGAACCGCCCAGCAAGACCACATCTCAATGTATCTCGAACTTACCCTGAAATCTCGAATTGTCAGACGGTGGCATGGATACAAAACATTTTGTATCGATTAAGTATCGGTCAAAACTCGGATATAATTTGTGCAGGTTGCTAGGGGTGGCTGGCGCTTCAGATTACTGGGGGTTCACTTCTCTGGTGCCTGAGCTGCTCGGTGCGTCGGTGCCTACCAAGCTGCTTTCTTTCCGAAGTTGGACAGGTGGTTTTGGTTTTTCCAATGCCGAACCGCCCAGCAAGACCACATCTCAATGAATCTCGAACTTACCCTGAAAACTCGAATTGTCAGTCGGTGACATGGACACCAAACATTTTGTATCGATTAAGTATCGGTCAAAACTCGGATATTATTCGTGCAGGTTGCTAGGGGTGGCTGGTGCTTCAGATTACTGGGCGTTCACTTCTCTGATGCCTGAGCTGCTCGGTGTGTAGGTGCCTAACAAGCTGCTTTCTTTCCGAAGTTGGACAGGTGGTTTTGGTTTTTCCAATGCCGAACCGCCCAGCAAGACTACATCTCAATGAATCTCGAACTTACCCTGAAAACTCGAATTGTCAGACGGTGACATGGACACCAAACATTTTGTATCGATTGAGTATCGGTCAAAACTCGGATATAATTTGTGCAGGTTGCTAGGGGTGGCTGGCGCTTCAGATTACTGGGCGTTCACTTCTCTGGTGCCTGAACTGCTCCGTGCGTCGGTGCCTACCAAGCTGCTTTCTTTCCGAAGTTGGACAGGTGGTTTTGGTTTTTCCAATGCCGAACTGCCCAGCAAGACCACATCTCAATGAATCTCGAACTTACCCAGAAAACTCGAATTGTCAGACGGTGACATGGACACCAAACATTTTGTATCGATTAAGTATCGGTCAAAACTCCGATATAATTCGTGCAGGTTGCTAGGGTTGGCTGGCGCTTCAGATTACTGGGCGTTAACTTCTCTGATGCCTCAGCTGCTCGGTGTGTCGGTGCCTACCAAGCTGCTTTCTTTCCGAAGTTGGACAGGTGGTTTTGGTTTTTCCAATGCCGAACCGCCCAGCAAGACCACATCTCAATGAATCTCGAACTTACCCTGAAAACTCGAATTGTCAGACGGTGACATGGACACCAAACATTTTGTATCGATTAAGTATCGGTCAAAACTCGGATATAATTCGTGCAGGTTGCTAGGGGTGGCTGGCGCTTCAGATTACTGGGGGTTCACTTCTCTGGTGCCTGAGCTGCTCGGTGTGTCTGTGCCTACCATGCTGCTTTCTTTCCAAAGTTTGACAGGTGGTTTTGTTTTTTCCAATGCCGAACCGCCCAGCGAGACCACATCTCAATGAATCTCGAACATACACCGACAACTCGAAATGTCAGACGGTGACATCGACACCAAATATTTTGTATCCATTGAGTATCGGTCAGAACTCGGATATAATTCCTGAAGGTTGCAAGGGCTCGCTGGTGCTGCAGATTACTGGGGGTCACTTCTCTGGTGCCTGAGCTGCTCGGTGTGTAGGTGCCTACCAAGCTGCTTTCTTTCCGAAGTTTGACAGGTGGTTTTGGTTTTTCCAATGCTGAACCGTTCAGCGAGACCACATCTCAATGAATCTCGAACATACACCGACAACTCGAAATGTCAGACGGTGACATCGACACCAAACATTTTGTATCGATTGAGTATCGGTCAGAACTCGGATATAATTCCTGAAGGTTGCTAGGGGTCGCTGGTGCTTCAGATTACTGGGGGTTCACTTCTCTGGTGCCTGAGCTGCTCGGTGTGTCCGTGCCTACCAAGCTGCTTTCTTTCCGAAGTTTGACAGGTGGTTTTTGTTTTTTCCAATGCCGAACCACCCTGCGGGACCACTTTTTAATGAATCTCGAACATACACCGAAAACTCGAAATGTCAGACAGTGACATGGACTCCAAACATTTTGTATCGATTGAGTATCGGTCAAAACTCGGAAATAATTCGTGCAGGTTGCTAGGGGTGGCTGGCGCTTCAGATTACTGGGGGTTCACTTCTCTGTTGCCTGAGCTGCTTGGTGCGTCGGTGCCTACCAAGCTGCTTTCTTTCCGAAGTTGGACAGGTGGTTTTGGTTTTTCCAATGCCGAACCGCCCAGCAAGACCACATCTCAATGAAACTCGAACTTACCCTGAAAACTCGAATTGTCAGACGGTGACATGGACACCAAACATTTTGTATCGATTGAGTATCGGTCAAAACTCGGATATAATTCGTGCAGGTTGCTAGGGGTGGCTGGCGCTTCAGATTACTGGGGGTTCACTTCTCTGGTGCCTGAGCTGCTCGGTGTGTCGGTGCCTACCAAGCTGCTTTCTTTCCGAAGTTTGACAGGTGGTTTTGGTTTTTCCAATGCCGAACTGCCCAGCAAGACCACATCTCAATGAATCTCGAACTTACCCTGAAAACTCGAATTATCAGACGGTGACATGGACAACAAACATTTTGTATCGATTGAGTATCGGTCAAAACTCGGATATAATTCGTGCAGGTTGCTAGGGGTGGCTGGCGCTACAGATTACTGGGGCTTCACTTCTCTGGTGCCTGAGCTGCTCGGTGTGTCGGTGCCTACCAAGCTGCTTTCTTTCCGAAGTTGGACAGGTGGTTTTTGTTTTTCCAATGCCGAACCGCCCAGCAAGACCACATCTCAATGAAAACTCGAATTGTCAGACGGTGACATGGACACCAAATATTTTGTATCGATTGAGTATCGGTCAATACTCGGATATAATTCGTGCAGGTTGCTAGGGGTAGCTGGCGCTTTAGATTACTGGGGGTTCACTCCTCTGGTGCCTGAGCTGCTCGGTGTGTCTGTGCCTACCAAGCTGCTTTCTTTCCGAAGTTGGACAGGTGGTTTTGGTTTTTCCAATGCCGAACCGCCCAGCAAGGCCACATCTCAATGTATCTCGAACTTACCCTGAAATCTCGAATTGTCAGACGGTGACATGGATACCAAACATTTTGTATCGATTAAGTATCGGTCAAAACTCGGATATAATTTGTGCAGGTTGCTAGGGGTGGCTGGCGCTTCAGATTACTGGGGGTTCACTTCTCTGGTGCCTGAGCTGCTCGGTGCGTCGGTGCCTACCAAGCTGCTTTGTTTCCGAAGTTTGACAGGTGGTTTTGGTTTTTCCAATGCCGAACCGCCCAGCAAGACCACATCTCAATGAATCTCGAACTTACCCTGAAAACTCGAATTGTCAGTCGGTGACATGGACACCAAACATTTTGTATCGATTAAGTATCGGTCAAAACTCGGATATTATTCGTGCAGGTTGCTAGGGGTGGCTGGTGCTTTAGATTACTGGGCGTTCACTTCTCTGATGCCTGAGCTGCTCGGTGTGTAGGTGCCTACCAAGCTGCTTTCTTTCCGAAGTTGGACAGGTGGTTTTGGTTTTTCCAATGCCGAACCGCCCAGCAAGACTACATCTCAATGAATCTCGAACTTACCCTGAAAACTCGAATTGTCAGACGGTGACATGGACACCAAACATTTTGTATCGATTGAGTATCGGTCAAAACTCGGATATAATTTGTGCAGGTTGCTAGGGGTGGCTGGCGCTTCAGATTACTGTGCGTTCACTTCTCTGGTGCCTGAACTGCTCCGTGCGTCGGTGCCTACCAAGCTGCTTTCTTTCCGAAGTTGGACATGTGGTTTTGGTTTTTCCAATGCTGAACCGCCCAGCAAGACCACATCTCAATGAATCTAGAACTTACACTGAAAACTCGAATTTTCAGACGGTGACATGGACACCAAACATTTTGTATCGATAAAGTATCGGTCAAAACTCGGATATAATTCGTGCAGGTTGCTAGGGGTGGCTGGCGCTTCAGATTACTGGGCGTTCACTTCTCTGGTGCCTGAGCTGCTCGGTGTGTCGGTGCCTACCAAGCTGCTTTCTGTCCGAAGTTGGACAGGTGGTTTTGGTTTTTCCAATGCCGAACCGCCCAGCAAGACCACATCTCAATGAATCTCGAACTTACCCTGAAAACTCGAATTGTCAGACGGTGACATGGACACCAAACATTTTGTATCGATTGAGTATCGGTCAAAACTCGGATATAATTTGTGCAGGTTGCTAGGGGTGGCTGGCGCTTCAGATTACTGGAGGTTCACTTCTCTGGTGCCTGAGCTGCTCGGTGCGTCGGTATCTACCAAGCTGCTTTCTTTCCGATGTTGGACATGTGGTTTTGGTTTTTCCAATGCCGAACCGCCCAGCAAGACCACATCTCAATGAATCTCGAACTTACCCTGAAAACTCGAATTGTCAGACGGTGACATGTACACCAAACATTTTGTATCGATTAAGTATCGGTCAAAACTCGGAAATAATTCGTGCAGGTTGCTGGGGGTGTCTGTCGCTTCAGATTACTGGGGGTTCACTTCTCTGGTGCCTGAGCTGCTCGGTGTGTCGGTGCCTACCAAGTTGCTTTCTTTCCGAAGTTTGACAGGTGGTTTTGGTTTTTCCAATGCCGAACCGCCCAGCGAGACCACATCTCAATGAATCACGAACTTACCCTGAAAACTCGAAATGTCAGACGGTGACATCGACACCAAACATTTTGTTTCGATTGAGTATCGGCCGAATCTCTGATATAATTTGTTCGGGGTGCCAGTGGCGGCTGATGCATCAGATTACTGGAGGTTCACTTCTCTGGTGCCTGAGCTGCACGGTGCGTCGGTGCCTACCAAGCTGCTTCCTTTCCGAAGTTGGACAGGTGGTTTTGGTTTTTTCCAATGCCGAACCGCCCAGCGAGACCACATCTCAATGAATCTCGAACATATACCGAAAACTCGAAATGTCAGCCGGTGATATCGACACCAAACATTTTTTATTGATGAAGTATCGGTCAGAACTCGGATATAATTCGTGCAGGTTGCAAGGGGTTGCTGACGCTTCAGATTACTGGGGGTTCACTTCTCTGGTGCCTGAGCTGCTTGGTGCGTCGGTGCCTACCAAGCTACTTTCTTTCCGAAGTTTGACAGGTAGTTTTGGTTTTTCCAATGCCGAACCGCCCAGCGAGACCACATCTCAATGAATCTCGAACATACACCGAAATCTCGAAATGTCAGACGGTGACATCGACTCCAAACATTTTGTATCGATTGAGTATCGGTCAAAACTCGGATATAATTCGTGCTGGTTTGCTAGGGGTTGCTGGTGGTTCAGATTACTGGGGGTTCACTTCTCTGGTGCCTGGGCTGCTCGGTGCGTCAGTGCCTACCAAGCTGCTTTCTTTCCGAAGTTGTACAGATGGTTTTGGTTTTTCCAATGCTGAACCGTTCAGAGAGACCACATCTCAATGAATCTCGAACTTACACCGAAAACTCGAAATGTCAGACGGTGACATCGACACCAAACATTTTGTATGGATTGTGTATCAGTCAGAACTCGGATATAATTCCTGCAGGTTGTTAGGGGTGGCTGGTGCTTCAGATTACCGGGGGTTCACTTCTCTGGTGCCCGAGCTGCTCGGTGCGTTGGTGCTTACCAAGCTGCTTTCTTTCCGAAGTTGGACAGTTGGTTTTGGTTTTTCCAATGCCGAACCGCCCAGCAAGACCACATCTCAATGAATCTCGAACTTACCCTGAAAACTCGAATTGTCAGTCGGTGGCATGGACACCAAACATTTTGTATCGATTAAGTATCGGTCAAAACTCGGATATAATTCGTGCAAGTTGCTAGGGGTGGCTGGCGCTTCAGATTACTGGGCGTTCACTTCTGTGATGCCTGAGCTGCTCGGTGTGTCGGTGCCTACTAAGCTGCTTTCTTTCCGAAGTTGGACAGGTGGTTTTGATTTTTTCAATGCCGAACCGTCCAGCAAGACCACATCTCAATGAATCTCGAACTTACCCTGAAAACTCGAATTGTCAGACGGTGACATTGACACCAAACATTTTGTATCGATTAAGTATCGGTCAAAACTCGGATATAATTTGTGCAGGTTGCTAGCGGTGGCTGGCGCTTCAGATTACTGGGCGTTCACTTCTCTGGTGCCTGAGCTGCTCGGTGTGTCGGTGCCTACCAAGCTGCTTTCTGTCCGAAGTTGGACAGGTTGTTTTGGTTTTTCCAATGCCGAACCGCCCAGCAAGACCACATCTCAATGAATCTCGAACTTACCCAGAAAACTCGAATTGTCAGACGGTGACATTGACACCAAACATTTTGTATCGATTAAGTATCGGTCAAAACTCGGATATAATTCGTGCAGGTTGCTGGGGGTGGCTGGCGTTTCAGATTACTGGGGGTTCACTTCTCTGGTGCCTGAGCTGCTCGGTGTGTCACTGCCTACCAAGCTGCTTTCTTTCCAAAGTTGGACAGGTGGTTTTGGTTTTTCCAATGCCGAACCCCCAGCGAGACCACATCTCAATGAATCTCGAACTTACCCTGAATACTCGAATTGTTAGAGGGTGACATGGACACCAAACATTTTGTATCGAATGAGTATCAGTCAAAACTCGGATATAATTCGTGCAGGTTGTTAGGGGTGGCTGGTGCTTCAGATTACTGGGGGTTCACTTCTCTGGTGCCTGAGCTGCTCGGTGCATCGGTGCCTACCAAGCTGCTTTCTTTCCGAAGTTGGACAGGTGGTTTTGGTTTTTCCAATGCCGAACCGCCCAGCGAGACCACATCTCAATGAATCTCGAACATACACCGAAAACTCGAAATGTCAGATTGTGACATCGACACCAAACATTTGTATCGATTGAGTATCGGTCAGAACTCGAATATAATTCGTGCAGGTTGCTAGGGGTGGCTGGCGCTTCAGATTACTGGGCGTTCACTTCTCTGGTGCCTGAGCTGCTCGGTGTGTTGGTGCCTACCAAGCTGCTTTGTTTCCGAAGTTTGACAGGTGGTTTTGGTTTTTCTAATGCCGAACCGCCCAGCGAGACCACATCTCAATGAATCTCGAACATACACCGACAACTCGAAATGTCAGACGGTGACATCGACACCAAACATTTTTTATTGATTGAGTATCGGTTAGAACTCGGATATAATTCCTGCAGGTTGCTATGGGTGGCTGGTAGTTCAGATTACTGGGGGTTCACTTCTCTGGTGCCTGATCTGCTTGGTGTGTCAGTGCCTACCAAGTTGCTTTCTTTCCGAAGTTTGACAGGTGGTTTTGGTTTTTCCAATGATGAACCGCCCAGCGAGACCACATCTCAATGAATCTCGAACGTACACCGACAACTCGAAATGTCAGACGGTGACATCGACACCAAACATTTTGTATCGTTTGAGTATTGGTTAGAACTCGGATTTAATTCCTGAAGCTTGCTAAGGGTGGCTGGTGCTTCAGATTACTGGAGGTTCACTTCTCTGGTGCCTGAGCTGCACGGTGCGTCGGTGCCTACCAAGCTGCTTTCTTTCCGAAGTCTGACAGGTAGTTTTGGTTTTTCCAATGCCGAACCGCCCAGCGAGACCACATCTCAATGAATCTCGAACATACACCGAAAACTCGAAATGTCAGACGGTGACATGGACACCAAACATTTTTATCGATTGATTATCGGTCAAACCTCGGATATAATTCGTGCAGGTTGCTAGGGGTGGCTGGCGCTTCAGATTACTGGGGGTTCACTTCTCTGGTGCCTGAGCTGCTCGGTGCGTCGGTGCTTACCAAGCTCCTTTCTTTCCGACGTTTGACAGGTGGTTTAAGTTTTTCCAATGGCGAACCGCCCAGCGAAACCACATCTCAATGAATCTCGAACATATACCGAAAACTCGAAATGTCAGACGGTTACATCGACACCAAACATTTTGAATCGATTGAGTATCGGCCAAAACACTGATATAATTTGTTCGGGGTGCCAGTAGCGGCTGACGCTTCAGATTACTGGAGGTTCACTTCTCTGGTGCCTGAGCTGCACGGTGCGTCGGTGCCTACCAAGCTGCTTTCTTTCCGAAGTTGGACAAGTGGTTTTGGTTTTTTCCAATGCCGAACCGCCCAGCGAGACCACATCTCAATGAATCTCGAACATATACCGAAAACTCGAAATGTCAGATGGTGACATCGACACCAATCATTTTGTATCGATGGTGTATCGGTCAGAACTCGGATATAATTCGTGCAGGTTGCTAGGGGTGGCTGGCGCTTAAGATTACTGGCGGTTCACTTCTCTCGTGCCTGAGTTGCTCGGTGCGTCGGTGCCTACCAAGCTACTTTCTTTCCGAAGTTTGACAGGTGGTTTTGGTTTTTCCAATGCCGAACCGCCCAGCGAGACCACATCTCAATGAATCCCGAACTTACATCGAAAACTCGAAATGTCAGACTGTGACATCGACACCAAACATTTTGTATCGATTGAGTATCGGTCAGAACTCGGACATATCTCCTGCAGGTTGCTAGGAGTGGCTGGCGCTTCAGATTACTGGGGGTTCACTTCTCTTGTGCCTGATCTGCTCGGTGCATCGGTGCCTACCAAGTTGCTTTCTTTCCGAAGTTGGACAGGTGGTTTTGGTTTTTCCAATGGTGAATCGCCCAGCGAGACCACATCTCAATGAATCTCGAACACACACCGAAAACTCGAAATGTCAGACGGTGACATCGACACCAAACATTTTGTATCGATTGAGTATCGGTCAGAACTCGGATATAATTCGTGCAGTTTGCTAGGGGTGGCTGGTGCTTCAGATTACTGGGGGCTCACTTCTCTGCTGCCTGAGCTTCTAGGTGTGTCGGTGCCTACCAAGCTGCTTTCTTTCCGAAGTTGGACTGGTGGTTTTGGTTTTTCCAATGCCGAACAGCCCAGCGAGACCACATCTCAATGTATCTCGAACTTACACCGAAAACTCGAAATGTCAGACAGTGACATCGACACCAAACGTTTTGTATATATTGAGTATCGGTCAAAACTCGGATATAATTCGTGCAGGATGCTCGGGGGGGCTGGCGTTTCAGATTACTGGGGGTTCACTTCACTGGTGCCTGAGCAGTTCGGTGCGTCGGTGCCTACCAAACTGCTGTCTTTCCGAAGTTGGACAGGTGGTTTTGGTTTTTCCAATGTCGAAACGCCCAGCGAGACCACATCTCAATGAATCTCGAAGTTACACCGAAAACTAGAAATGTCAGACCGTGACATCGACACCAAACATTTTGTATCGATTGAGTATCGGTCAAAACTCGGATATAATTCTTGCAGGTTGCTAGGGGTGACTGGTGCTTCAGATTACTGGGGGTTCACTTCTCTGGTAACTGATCTGCTCGGTGCGTCGGTGCCTACCAAGCTGCTTTTTTTCCGTAGTTTGACAGGTGGTTTTGGTTTTTTCCAATGCCGAACCGCCCAGTGAGACCACATCTCAATGAATCTCGAACATACACCGAAAACTCGAAATGACAGATGGTGACATCAACACCAAACATTTAGTATCGATTGAGTATCGCTCAAAACTCGGATACAATTCGTGCAGGTTTGCTGGGGGTGGCAGGTGCTTCAGATTACTGGGGTTCCACTTCTCTGGTGCCTGAGCTGCTCGGTGCGTCAGTGCCTACCAAGCTGCTTTCTTTCCGAAGTTGTACAGGTGGTTTTGGTTTTTCCAATGCTGAACCGTTCAGCGAAACCACATCTCAATGAATCTCGAACTTCCACCGAAAACTCGAAATGTCAGACGGTGACATCGACACCAAACATTTTGTAATGATTGAGTATCGGTCAAAACTCGGATATAATTCGTGCAGTTTGCTAGGGTGACTGGTGCTTCAGATTACTGGGGGTTCACTTCTCTGGTGCCTGGCTGCTCGGTGCGTCGGTGCCTACCAAGCTGCTTTCTTTCCGAAGTTGTACAGGGTTTTGGTTTTTCCAATGCTGAACCGTTCAGCGAGATCACATCTCAATGAATCTCGAACTTACACCGAAAACTCGTAATGTCAGAAGGTGACATCGACACCAAACATTTTGTATTGATTGAGTATCGGTCAGAACTCGGATATAATTCCTGCAGGTTGCTATGGGTGGCTGGTAGTTCAGATTACTGGGGGTTCACTTCTCTGGTGCCTGATCTGCTTGGTGTGTCAGTGCCTACCAAGTTGCTTTCTTTCCGAAGTTTAACAGGTGGTTTTGGTTTTTCCAATGCCAAACCGCCCAGCGAGACCACATCTCAATGAATCTCGAACGTACACCGAAAACTCGAAATGTCAGATGGTGACATCGACACCAAACATTTTGTATTGATGAAGTATCGGTCAGAACTCGGATATAATTCGTGCAGATTGCTAATGGTTGATGACGCTTCAGATTACTGGGGGTTCACTTCTCTGGTGACTGAGCTGCTCGGTGCGTCGGTGCCAACCAAGCTTTTTTCTTTCCAAAGTTTGACAGGTTGTTTTGGTTTTTTCCAATGCCGAACCGCCCAGCAAGACCACATCTCAATGAAACTCGAACATACACCGAAACTCGAAATGTCAGACAGTGACATCGACACCAAACATTTTGTATCGATTGAGTATCGGTCAAAACTCGGATATAATTCGTGCAGTTTGCTAGGGGTGGCTGGTGCTTCAGATTACTGGGGGTTCTCTTCTCTGGTGCCTGAGTTGCTCTGTGCGTCGGTGCCTACCAAGCTGCTTTCTTTCCCAAGTTCTACAGGTGGTTTTGGTTTTCCAATGCTGAACCGTTCAGCGAGACCACATCTCAATGATTCTCGAACTTACACCGAAAACTCGAAATGTCAGACGGTGACATCGACACCAAACATTTTGTATGGATTGAGTATCGGTCAGAACTCGGATAAAATTCCTGCAGGTTGCTAGGGGTGGCTGGTGCTTCAGATTACTGGGGGTTCACTTCTCTGGTGCCTGAGCTGCTCGGTGCGTCGATGCCTACCAAGCTGCTTTCATTCCGACCTTTGACAGGTGGTTTAAGTTTTTCCAATGGCGAACCGCCCAGCGAGACCACTTCTCAATGAATCTCGAACTTACACCGAAAACTCGAAATGTCAGACGGTGACATCGACACCAAACATTTTGTATCGATTGAGTATCGGTCTGAACTCGGACATATCTCCTGCTGGTTGCTAGGGGTGGCTGGTGCTTCAGATTACTGGGGGTTCACTTCTCTGGTACCTGATCTGCTCGGTGCGTCGGTGCCTACCAAGCTGCTTTCTTTCCAAAGTTGGACAGGTGGTTTTGGTTTTTCCAATGGTGAATCGCCCAGCGAGACCACATCTCAATGAATCTCGAACACACACCGAAAACTCGAAATGTGAGACGGTGACATCGACACCAAACATTTTGTATCTATTGAGTATCGGTCAAAACTCGGATATAATTCGTGCAGGATGCTCGGGGGGGCTGGCGTTTCAGATTACTGGGGGTTCACTTCTCTGGTGCCTGAGCAGCTTGGTGCGTCAGTGCCTACCAAGCTGCTTTCTTTCCGAAGTTGGACAGGTGGTTTTGGGTTTTCCAATGTCGAAACGCCCAGCGAGACCACATCTCAATGAATCTCGAAGTTACACCGAAAACTCGGAATGTCAGACCGTGACATCGACACCAAACATTTTGTATCGATTGAGTATCGGTCAAAACTCGGATATAATTCGTGCAGGTTGCTAGGGGTGGCTGGTGCTTCAGATTACTGGGGGTTCACTTCTCTGGTACCTGATCTGCTCGGTGCGTCGGTGCCTACCAAGCTGCTTTCTTTCCGAAGTTGGACAGGTGGTTTTGGTTTTTTCCAATGCCGAATCGCCCAGCGAGACCACATCTCAATTAATCTCGAACATACACCGAAAACCCGATATGTCATATGGTGACATCGACACCAAACATTTTGTATCGATTGAGTATCGGTCAAAACTGGGATACAATTCGTGCAGTTTGCTAGGGGTGGCAGGTGCTTCAGATTACTGGGGGTTCACTTCTCTGGTGCCTGAGCTGCTCTGTGCGTCGGTGCCTACCAAGCTGCTTTCTTTCCCAAGTTGTACAGGTGGTTTTGTTTTTTCCAATGCTGAACCGTTCAGCGAGACCACATCTCAATGATTCTCGAACTTACACCGAAAACTCGAAATGTCAGACGGTGATATCGACACCAAACCTTTTGTATCGATTGAGTATCGGTCAAAACTCGGATATAATTCGTGCAGTTTGCTAGGGGTGCCTGGTGCTTCAGATTACTGGGGATTCACTTCTCTGGTGCCTGAGATGCTAGGTGCGTCGGTGCCTACCAAGCTGCTTTCTTTCCGAAGTTGGACAGGTGGTTTTGATTTTTCCAATGCCGAACAGCCCAGCGAGACCACATCTCAATGAATTTCGAACTTACACCGAAAACTTGAAATGTCAGACAGTGACATCGACACCAAACATTTTGTATCTATTGAGTATCGGTCAAAACTCGGATATAATTCGTGCAGGATGCTCGGGGGGGCTGGCGTTTCAGATTACTGGGGGTTTACTTCTCTGGTGCCTGAGCAGCTCGGTGCGTCGGTGCCTACCAAGCTGCTTTCTTTCCGAAGTTGGACAGGTGGTTTTGGTTTTTCCAATGTCGAAACGCCCAGCGAGACCACATCTCAATGAATCTCGAAGTTACACCGAAAACTCCAAATGTCAGACGGTGACATCGACACCAAACATTTTGTATCGATTGAGTATCAGTCAAAACTCGGATATAATTCGTGCAGGTTGCTAGGGGTGGCTGGTGCTTCAGATTACTGGGGGTTCACTTCTCTGGTACCTGATCTGCTCGGTGCGTCGGTGCCTACCAAGCTGCTTTCTTTCCGAAGTTGCACAGGTGGTTTTGGTTTTTTCCATTGCCGAACCGCCCAGCGAGACCACATCTCAATGAATCTTGAACATACACCGAAAACTCGAAATGTCAGATGGTGATATCGACACCAAACATTTTGTATCGAATGAGTATCGGTCAAAACTGGGATACAGTTCGTGCAGTTTGCTAGGGGTGGCAGGTGCTTCAGATTACTGGGGGTTCACTTCTCTGGTGCCTGAGCTGCTCTGTGCGTCGGTGCCTACCAAGCTGCTTTCTTTCCGAAGTTGTACAGGTGGTTTTGGTTTTTCCAATGCTGAACCGTTCAGCGAGACCTTATCTCAATGATTCTCGAACTTACACCGAAAACTCGAAATGTCAGACGGTGACATCGACACCAAACATTTTGTATCGATTGAATATCGGTCAGAACTCGGACATATTTCCTGCAGGTTGCTAGGGGTGGCTGGCACTTCAGATTACTGGGGGTTCACATCTCTTGTGCCAGAGCTGACGGTGTGTCGGTGCCCACCAAGCTGCTTTCTTTCCGACGTTTGGCAGGTGGTTTAAGTTTTTCCAATGGCGAACTGCCCAGCGAGACTACATCTCAATGAATCTCGAACATACACCGAAAACTCGAAATGTCAGACGGTGACATCGACACCAAACATTTTGTATCAATTGAGTATCGGTCAAAACTCGGATATAATTCGTGCAGGTTTGCTAGATGTGGCTGGTGCTTCAGATTACTGGGGGTTCACTTCTCTGGTACCTGATCTGCTCGGTGCGTCGGTGCCTACCAAGCTGCTTTCTTTCCGAAGTTGGACAGGTGGTTTTGGTTTTTCCAATGGTGAATCGCCCAGCTAGACCACATCTCAATGAATCTCGAACACACACCGAAAACTCGAAATGTAAGACAGTGACATCGACACCAAACATTTTGTATCTATTGAGTATCGGTCAAAACTCTGATATAATTCGTGCAGGATGCTCGGGGGGGCTGGCGTTTCAGATTACAGGGGGTTCACTTATCTGGTGCCTGAGCAGCTTGGTGCGTCGGTGCCTACCCAGCTGCTTTCTTTCTGAAGTTGGACAGGTGGTTTTGGTTTTTCCAATGTCGAAACGCCCAGCGAGACCACATCTCAATGAATCTCGAACATACACCGAAAACTCGAAATGTCAGACCGTGACATCGACACCAAACATTTTGTATCGATTGAGTATCGGTCAAAATTCGGATATAATTCGTGCAGGTTGCTAGGGGTGGCTGGTGCTTCAGATTACTGGGGGTTCACTTCTCTGGTACCTGATCTGCTCGGTGCGTCGGTGCCTACCAAGCTGCTTTCTTTCCGAAGTTGGACAGGTGGTTTTGGTTTTTTCCAATGCCGAACCGCCCAGCGAGACCACATCTCAATGAATCTCGAACATACACCAAAAACTCGAAATGTCAGATGGTGACATCGACACCAAACATTTTGTATCGATTGAGTATCGGTCAAAACTGGGATACAATTCGTGCAGTTTGCTAGGGGTGGCAGGTGCTTCAGATTACTGGGGGTTCACTTCTCTGGTGCCTGAGCTGCTCTGTGCGTCGGTGCCTACCAAGCTGCTTTCTTTCCGAAGTTGGACAGGTGGTTTTGGTTTTTCCAATGCTGAACCGTTCAGCGAGACCACATCTCAATGATTCTCGAACATACACAGAAAACTCGAAATGTCAGACGGTGACATCGACAATAAACATTTTGTATCGATTGAGTATCGGTCAAAACTCGGATATAATTCGTGCAGTTTGCTAGGGGTAGCTGGTGCTTCAGATTACTGGGGATTCACTTCTCTGGTGCCTGAGCTGCTCTGTGCGTCGGTGCCTACCAAGCTGCTTTCTTTCCGAAGTTGGACAGGTGGTTTTGTTTTTTCCAATGCCGAACAGCCCAGCGAAACCACATCTCAATGAATCTCGAACTTACACCGAAAACTCGAAATGTCAGACAGTGACATCGACACCAAACATTTTGTATCTATTGAGTATCGGTCAAAACTCGGATATAATTCGTGCAGGATGCTCGGGGGGAGCTGGCGTTTCAGATTACTGGGGGTTCACTTCTCTGGTGCCTGAGCAGCTTGGTGCGTCGGTGCCTACCAAGCTGCTTTTCTTCCGAAGTTGGAAAGGTGGTTTTGGTTTTTCCAATGTCGAAACGCCCAGCGAGACCACATCTCAATGAATCTCGAAGTTACACCGAAAACTCGAAATGTCAGACAGTGACATCGACACTAAACATTTTGTATCGATTGAGTATCGGTCAAAACTCGGATATAATTCGTGCAGGTTGCTAGGGGTGGTTGGTGCTTCAGATTACTGGGGGTTCACTACTCTGGTACCTGATCTGCTCGGTGCGTCGGTGCCTACCAAGCTGCTTTCTTTCCGAAGTTGGACAGGTGGTTTTGGTTTTTTCCAATGCCGAACCGCCCAGCGAGACCACATCTCAATGAATCTCGAACATACACCGAAAACTCGAAATGTCAGATGGTGACATCGACACCAAACATTTTGTATCGATTGAGTATCGGTCAAAACTGGGATACAATTCGTGCAGTTTGCTAGGGGTGGCAGGTGCTTCAGATTACTGGGGGTTCACTTCTCTGGTGCCTGGGCTGCTCGGTGCGTCGGTGCCAACCTAGCTGCTTTCTTTCCGAAGTTGTACAGGGTTTTGGTATTTCCAATGCTGAACCGTTCAGCGAGACCACATCTCAATGAATCTCGAACTTACACCGAAAACTCGAAATGTCAGACGTTGACATCGACACCAAACATTTTGTATCGATTGAGTATCGGCCAAAACTCTGATATAATTTGTTCGGGGTGCCAGTGGCGGCTGACGCTCAAGGTTACTGGAGGTTCACTTCTCTGGTGCCTGAGTTGCTCGGTGCGTCGGTGCCTACCAAGCTACTTTCTTTCCGAAGTTTGACAGGTGGTTTTGGTTTTTCCAATGTCGAAACGCCCAGCGAGACCACATCTCAATGAATCTCGAACATACACCGAAAACTCGAAATGTCAGACCGTGACATCGACACCAAACATTTTGTATCGATTGAGTATCGGTCAAAATTCGGATATAATTCGTGCAGGTTGCTAGGGGTGGCTGGTGCTTCAGATTACTGGGGGTTCACTTCTCTGGTACCTGATCTGCTCGGTGCGTCGGTGCCTACCAAGCTGCTTTCTTTCCGAAGTTGGACAGGTGGTTTTGGTTTTTTCCAATGCCGAACCGCCCAGCGAGACCACATCTCAATGAATCTCGAACATACACCAAAAACTCGAAATGTCAGATGGTGACATCGACACCAAACATTTTGTATCGATTGAGTATCGGTCAAAACTGGGATACAATTCGTGCAGTTTGCTAGGGGTGGCAGGTGCTTCAGATTACTGGGGGTTCACTTCTCTGGTGCCTGAGCTGCTCTGTGCGTCGGTGCCTACCAAGCTGCTTTCTTTCCGAAGTTGGACAGGTGGTTTTGGTTTTTCCAATGCTGAACCGTTCAGCGAGACCACATCTCAATGATTCTCGAACATACACAGAAAACTCGAAATGTCAGACGGTGACATCGACAATAAACATTTTGTATCGATTGAGTATCGGTCAAAACTCGGATATAATTCGTGCAGTTTGCTAGGGGTAGCTGGTGCTTCAGATTACTGGGGATTCACTTCTCTGGTGCCTGAGCTGCTCTGTGCGTCGGTGCCTACCAAGCTGCTTTCTTTCCGAAGTTGGACAGGTGGTTTTGATTTTTCCAATGCCGAACAGCCCAGCGAAACCACATCTCAATGAATCTCGAACTTACACCGAAAACTCGAAATGTCAGACAGTGACATCGACACCAAACATTTTGTATCTATTGAGTATCGGTCAAAACTCGGATATAATTCGTGCAGGATGCTCGGGGGGAGCTGGCGTTTCAGATTACTGGGGGTTCACTTCTCTGGTGCCTGAGCAGCTTGGTGCGTCGGTGCCTACCAAGCTGCTTTTCTTCCGAAGTTGGAAAGGTGGTTTTGGTTTTTCCAATGTCGAAACGCCCAGCGAGACCACATCTCAATGAATCTCGAAGTTACACCGAAAACTCGAAATGTCAGACCGTGACATCGACACTAAACATTTTGTATCGATTGAGTATCGGTCAAAACTCGGATATAATTCGTGCAGGTTGCTAGGGGTGGTTGGTGCTTCAGATTACTGGGGGTTCACTACTCTGGTACCTGATCTGCTCGGTGCGTCGGTGCCTACCAAGCTGCTTTCTTTCCGAAGTTGGACAGGTGGTTTTGGTTTTTTCCAATGCCGAACCGCCCAGCGAGACCACATCTCAATGAATCTCGAACATACACCGAAAACTCGAAATGTCAGATGGTGACATCGACACCAAACATTTTGTATCGATTGAGTATCGGTCAAAACTGGGATACAATTCGTGCAGTTTGCTAGGGGTGGCAGGTGCTTTAGATTACTGGGGGTTCACTTCTCTGGTGCCTGGGCTGCTCGGTGCGTCGGTGCCAACCTAGCTGCTTTCTTTCCGAAGTTGTACAGGGTTTTGGTATTTCCAATGCTGAACCGTTCAGCGAGACCACATCTCAATGAATCTCGAACTTACACCGAAAACTCGAAATGTCAGACGTTGACATCGACACCAAACATTTTGTATCGATTGAGTATCGGCCAAAACTCTGATATAATTTGTTCGGGGTGCCAGTGGCGGCTGACGCTCCAGGTTACTGGAGGTTCACTTCTCTGGTGCCTGAGTTGCTCGGTGCGTCGGTGCCTACCAAGCTACTTTCTTTCCGAAGTTTGACAGGTGGTTTTGGTTTTTCCAATGCCGAACCACCCAGCGAGGCCACATCTCAATGAATCTCGAACATACACCGAAAACCCGAAATGTCAGACGGTGACATCGACACCAAACATTTTGTATCGATTGAGTATCTGTCAGAACTCTGATATATCTCCTGCAGGTTGCTAGGGGTGGCTGGCGCTTCAGATTACTGGGGGTTCACTTCTCTGGTGCCTGAGCTGCTCGGTGCGTCGGAGCCTACCAAGCTGCTTTCTTTCCGATGTTGTACAGGTGGTTCCGGTTTTTCCAATGCTGAACCGTTCAACGAGACCACATCTCAATGAATCTCGAACTTACACCGAAAACTCGAAATGTCAGACAGTGACTTCGACACCAAACATTTTGTATCTATTGAGTATCGGTCAAAACTCGGATATAATTCGTGCTGGTTGCTAGAGGTGGCTGGTGCTTCAGATTACTGGTGGTTAACTTCTCTGGTGCCTGAGCAGCTCGGTGCGTCGGTGCCTACCAAGCTGCTTTCTTTCCGAGGTTGGACAGGTGGTTTTGGTTTTTCCAATGTCGAACCGCCCAGCGAGACCACGTCTCAATGAATCTGGAAGTTACTCCGAAAACTCGAAATGTCAGACGGTGACATCGACACCAAACGTTTTGTATCGATTGAGTATCGGTCAAAACTCGGATATAATTCGTGCTGGTTGCTAGACGTGGCTGGTGCTTCAGATTACTGGGGGTTCACTTCTCTGGTGCCTGAGCTGCTCGGTGCGTCAGTGCCTACCAAGCTGCTTTCTTTCCGAGGTTGGACAGGTGGTTTCGGTTTTTCCAATGTCGAACCGCCCAGCGAGACCACGTCTCAATGAATCTGGAAGTTACACCGAAAACTCGAAATGTCAGACAGTGACATCGACACCTAACATTTTGTATCTATTGAGTATCGGTCAAAACTCGGATATAATTCGTGCAGGATGCTCGGGGGGAGCTGGCGTTTCAGATTACTGGGGGTTCACTTCTCTGGTGCTTGAGCAGCTTGGTGCGTCGGTGCCTACCAAGCTGCTTTTTTTCCGAAGTTGGAAAGGTGGTTTTGGTTTTTCCAATGTCGAAACGCCCAGCGAGACCACATCTCAATGAATCTCGAAGTTACACCGAAAACTCGAAATGTCAGACCGTGACATCGACACTAAACATTTTGTATCGATTGAGTATCGGTCAAAACTCGGATATAATTCGTGCAGGTTGCTAGGGGTGGTTGGTGCTTCAGATTACTGGGGGTTCACTTCTCTGGTACCTGATCTGCTCGGTGCGTCGGTGCCTACCAAGCTGCTTTCTTTTTGAAGTTGGACAGGTGGTTTTGGTTTTTTCCAATGCCGAACCGCCCAGCGAGACCACATATCAATGAATCTCGAACATACACCGAAAACTCGAAATGTCAGATGGTGACATCGACACCAAACATTTTTTATCGATTGAGTATCGGTCAAAACTGGGATACAATTCGTGCAGTTTGCTAGGGGTGGCAGGTGCTTCAGATTACTGGGGGTTCACTTCTCTGGTGCCTGAGCTGCTCTGTGCGTCGGTGCCTACCAAGCTGCTTTCTTTCCGAAGTTGTACAGGTGGTTTTGGTTTTTCCAATGCTGAACCGTTCAGCGAGACCACATCTCAATGATTCTCGAACTTACACCGAAAACTCGAAATGTCAGACGGTGACATCGACACCAAACATTTTGTATTGATTGAGTATCGCTCAAAACTCGGATACAATTCGTGCAGGTTTGCTAGGGGTGGCAGGTGCTTCAGATTACTGGGGATTCACTTCTCTGGTGCCTGAGCTGCTCGGTGCGTCAGTGCCTACCAAGCTGCTTTCTTTCCGAAGTTGTACAGGTGGTTTTGGTTTTTCCAATGCCGAACCGCCCAGCGAGACCACATCTCAATGAATCTCGAACTTACACCGAAAACTCGAAATGTCAGACGGTGACATCGACACCAAACATTTTGTATCGATTTAGTATCGGTCAAAAGTCGGATATAATTCGTGCAGGTTGCTTGGGGTGGCTGGCGCTTCAGATTACTGGGTGTTCACTTCTCTGTTGACTGAGCTGCTCGGTGCGTTGGTGCCTATACCAAGCTGCTTTCTTTCCGAAGTTGGACAGGTGGTTTTGGTTTTTCCAATGCCGAACCGCCCAGCAAGACAACATCTCAATGAATCTCGAACATACACCGAAAACTCGAAATGTCAGACAGTGACTTCGACACCAAACATTTTGTATCTATTGAGTATCGGTCAAAACTCGGATATAATTCGTGCATGTTGCTTGGGGGGGGCTGGAGTTTCAGATTACTGAGGGTTCACTTCTCTGGTGCCTGAGCAGCTCGGTGCGTCGGTGCCTAACAAGTTGCTTTCTTTCCGAAGTTGGACAGGTGGTTTCTGTTTTTCCAATGTCGAACCGCCCAGCGAGACCACATCCCAATTAATCTCGTAGTTACACCGAAAAATCGAAATGTCAGACAGTGACATCGACACCAAACATTTTGTATCTATTGAGTATCGGTCAAAACTCGGATATAATTCGTGCTGGTTGCTAGAGGTGGCTGGTGCTTCAGATTACTGGTGGTTCACTTCTCTGGTGCCTAAGCAGCTCGGTGCGTCGGTGCCTACCAAGCTGCTTTCTTTCCGAGGTTGGACAGGTGGTTTTGGTTTTTCCAATGTCGAACCGCCCAGCGAGACCACGTCTCAATGAATCTGGAAGTTACTCCGAAAACTCGAAATGTCAGACGGTGACATCGACAACAAACGTTTTGTATTGATTGAGTATCGGTCAAAACTCGGATATAATTCGTGCTGGTTGCTAGAGGTGGCTGGTGCTTCAGATTACTGGTGGTTCACTTCTCTGGTGCCTGAGCAGCTCGGTGCGTCGGTGCCTACCAAGCTGCTTTCTTTCCGAGGTTGGACAGGTGGTTTTGGTTTTTCCAATGTCGAACCGCCCAGCGAGACCACGTCTCAATGAATCTGGAAGTTACACCGAAAACTCGAAATGTCAGACGGTGACATCGACACCAAACGTTTTGTATCGATTGAGTATCGGTCAAAACTCGGATATAATTCGTGCTGGTTGCTAGACGTGGCTGGTGCTTCAGATTACTGGGGGTTCACTTCTCTGGTGCCTGAGCAGGTCGGTGCGTCAGTGCCTACCAAGCTGCTTTCTTTCCGAGGTTGGACATGTGGTTTTGGTTTTTCCAATGTCGAACCGCCCTGCGAGACCACGTCTCAATGAATCTGGAAGTTACACCGAAAACTCGAAATGTCAGACAGTGACATCGACACCAAACATTTTGTATCTATTGAGTATCGGTCAAAACTCGGATATAATTCGTGGTGGTTGCTAGACGTGGCTGGTGCTTCAGATTACTGGGGGTTCACTTCTCTGGTGCCTGAGCAGCTTGGTGCGTCGGTGCCTACCAAGCTGCTTTTTTTCCGAAGTTGGAAAGGTGGTTTTGGTTTTTCCAATGTCGAAACGCCCAGCGAGACCACATCTCAATGAATCTCGAACATACACCGAAAACTCGAAATGTCAGATGGTGACATCGACACCAAACATTTTGTATCGATTGAGTATCGGTCAAAACTGGGATACAATTCGTGCAGTTTGCTAGGGGTGGCAGGTGCTTCAGATTACTGGGGGTTCACTTCTCTGGTGCCTGAGCTGCTCTGTGCGTCGGTGCCTACCAAGCTGCTTTCTTTCCGAAGTTGTACAGGTGGTTTTGGTTTTTCCAATGTTGAACCGTTCAGCGAGACCACATCTCAATGATTCTCGAACTTACACCGAAAACTCGAAATGTCAGACGGTGACATCGACACCAAACATTTTGTATCGATTGAGTATCGCTCAAAACTCGGATACAATTCGTGCAGGTTTGCTAGGGGTGGCAGGTGCTTCAGATTACTGGGGATTCACTTCTCTGGTGCCTGAGCTGCTCGGTGCGTCAGTGCCTACCAAGCTGCTTTCTTTCCGAAGTTGTACAGGTGGTTTTGGTTTTTCCAATGCCGAACCGCCCAGCGAGACCACATCTCAATGAATCTCGAACTTACACCGAAAACTCGAAATGTCAGACGGTGACATCGACACCAAACATTTTGTATCGATTTAGTATCGGTCAAAAGTCGGATATAATTCGTGCAGGTTGCTTGGGGTGGCTGGCGCTTCAGATTACTGGGTGTTCACTTCTCTGTTGACTGAGCTGCTCGGTGCGTTGGTGCCTATACCAAGCTGCTTTCTTTCCGAAGTTGGACAGGTGGTTTTGGTTTTTCCAATGCCGAACCGCCCAGCAAGACAACATCTCAATGAATCTCGAACTTACACCGAAAACACGAAATGTCAGACAGTGACTTCGACACCAAACATTTTGTATCTATTGAGTATCGGTCAAAACTCGGATATAATTCGTGCATGTTGCTTGGGGGGGGCTGGCGTTTCAGATTACTGAGGGTTCACTTCTCTGGTGCCTGAGCAGCTCGGTGCGTCGGTGCCTAACAAGTTGCTTTCTTTCCGAAGTTGGACAGGTGGTTTCTGTTTTTCCAATGTCGAACCGCCCAGCGAGACCACATCCCAATTAATCTCGTAGTTACACCGAAAAATCGAAATGTCAGACAGTGACATCGACACCAAACATTTTGTATCTATTGAGTATCGGTCAAAACTCGGATATAATTCGTGCTGGTTGCTAGAGGTGGCTGGTGCTTCAGATTACTGGTGGTTCACTTCTCTGGTGCCTAAGCAGCTCGGTGCGTCGGTGCCTACCAAGCTGCTTTCTTTCCGAGGTTGGACAGGTGGTTTTGGTTTTTCCAATGTCGAACCGTCCAGCGAGACCACGTCTCAATGAATCTGGAAGTTACTCCGAAAACTCGAAATGTCAGACGGTGACATCGACAACAAACGTTTTGTATTGATTGAGTATCAGTCAAAACTCGGATATAATTCGTGCTGGTTGCTAGAGGTGGCTGGTGCTTCAGATTACTGGTGGTTCACTTCTCTGGTGCCTGAGCAGCTCGGTGCGTCGGTGCCTACCAAGCTGCTTTCTTTCCGAGGTTGGACAGGTGGTTTTGGTTTTTCCAATGTCGAACCGCCCTGCGAGACCACGTCTCAATGAATCTGGAAGTTACACCGAAAACTCGAAATGTCAGACAGTGACATCGACACCAAACATTTTGTATCTATTGAGTATCGGTCAAAACTCGGATATAATTCGTGGTGGTTGCTAGACGTGGCTGGTGCTTCAGATTACTGGGGGTTCACTTCTCTGGTGCCTGAGCAGGTCGGTGCGTCAATGCCTACCAAGCTGCTTTCTTTCCGAGGTTGGACATGTGGTTTTGGTTTTTCCAATGTCGAACCGCCCAGCGAGACCACGTCTCAATGAATCTGGAAGTTACACCGAAAACTCGAAATGTCAGACCGTGACATCGACACTAAACATTTTGTATCGATTGAGTATCGGTCAAAACTCGGATATAATTCGTGCAGTTTGCAAGGGGTGGTTGGTGCTTCAGATTACTGGGGGTTCACTTCTCTGGTACCTGATCTGCTCGGTGCGTCGGTGCCTACCAAGCTGCTTTCTTTCCGAAGTTGGACTGGTGGTTTTGGTTTTTTCCAATGCCGAACCGCCCAGCGAGACCACATCTCAATGAATCTCGAACATACACCGAAAACTCGAAATGTCAGATGGTGACATCGACACCAAACATTTTGTATAGTTTGAGTATCGCTCAAAACTCGGATACAATTCGTGCAGGTTTGCTAGGGGTGGCAGGTGCTTCAGATTACTGGGGGTTCACTTCTCTGGTGCCTGAGCTGCTCGGTGCGTCAGTGCCTACCAAGCTGCTTTCTTTCCGAAGTTGTACAGGTGGTTTTTGTTTTTCCAATGCTGAACCGTTCAGCGAAACCACATCTCAATGAATCTCGAACTTACACCAAAAACTCGAAATGTCAGACGGTGACATCGACACCAAACATTTTGTATGGATTGAGTATCGGTCAAAACTCGGATATAATTCGTGCAGTTTGCTAGGGTGGCTGGTGCGTCAGATTACTGGGGGTTCACTTCTCTGGAACCTGGGCTGCTCGGTGCGTCGGTGCCTACCTAGCTGCTTTCTTTCCGAAGTTGTACAGGGTTTTGGTTTTTCCAATGCTGAACCGTTCAGCGAGACCACATCTCAATGAATCTCGAACTTACACCGAAAACTCGAAATGTCAGACGGTGACATCGACACCAAACATTTTGTATCGATTGAGTATCGGCCAAAACTCTGATATAATTTGTTAGGGGTGCCAGTGGCGGCTGACGCTCCAGGTTACTGGAGGTTCACTTCTCTGGTGCCTGAGTTGCTCGGTGCGTCGGTGCCTACCAAGCTACTTTCATTCCGAAGTTTGACAGGTGGTTTTGGTTTTTCCAATGCCGAACCACCCAGCGAGACCACATCTCAATGAATCTCGAACATACACCGAAAACCCGAAATGTCAGACGGTGACATCGACACCAAACATCTTGTATCGATTGAGTATCTGTCAGAACTCTGATATATCTCCTGCAGGTTGCTAGGGGTGGCTGGCGCTTCAGATTACTGGGGGTTCACTTCTCTGGTGCCTGAGCTGCTCGGTGCGTCGGTGCCTACCAAGCTGCTTTCTTTCCGATGTTGTACAGGTGGTTCCGGTTTTTCCAATGCTGAACCGTTCAACGAGACCACATCTCAATGATTCTCGAACTTACATCGAAAACTCGAAATGTCAGACGGTGACATCGACACCAAACGTTTTGTATCGATTGAGTATCGGTCAAAACTCGGATATAATTCGTGCAGGTTTGCTAGAGGTGGCTGGCGCTTCAGATTACTGGGGTTCACTTCTCTGGTGCCTGAGCTGCTCGGTGCGTCGGTGCCTACCAAGTTGCTTTCTTTCCGAAGATGGACAGGTGGTTTCTGTTTTTCCAATGTCGAACCGCCCAGCGAGACCACATCCCAATTAATCTCGTAGTTACACCGAAAACTCGAAATGTCAGACAGTGACATCGACACCAAACATTTTGTATCTATTGAGTATCGGTCAAAACTCGGATATAATTCGTGCATGTTGCTAGGGGTGGCTGGTGCTTCAGATTACTGGGGGTTCACTTCTCTGGTGCCTGAGCAGCTCGGTGCGTCGGTGCCTACCAAGCTGCTTTCTTTCCGAAGTTGGACAGGTGGTTTTGGTTTTTCCAATGTCGAACCGCCCAGCGAGACCACATCTCAATTAATCTCGTAGTTACACCGAAAACTCGAAATTTCAGACGGTGACATCGACACCAAACATTTTGTATCGATTGAGTAACGGTCATAACTCGGATATAATTCGTGCAGGTTGCTAGGGGTGGCTGGTGCTTCAGATTACTGGGGGTTCACTTCTCTGGTGCCTGAGCAATCGGTGCGTCAGTGCCTACCAAGCTGCTTTCTTTCCGAGGTTGGACAGGTGGTTTTGGTTTTTCCAATGTCGAACCGCCCAGCGAGACCACGTCTCAATGAATCTGGAAGTTACTCCGAAAACTCGAAATGTCAGACGGTGACATCGACAACAAACGTTTTGTATTGATTGAGTATCGGTCAAAACTCGGATATAATTCGTGCTGGTTGCTAGAGGTGGCTGGTGCTTCAGATTACTGGTGGTTCACTTCTCTGGTGCCTGAGCAGCTAGGTGCGTCGGTGCCTACCAAGCTGCTTTCTTTCCGAGGTTGGACAGGTGGTTTTGGTTTTTCCAATGTCGAACCGCCCAGCGAGACCACGTCTCAATGAATCTGGAAGTTACACCGAAAACTCGAAATGTCAGACGGTGACATCGACACCAAACGTTTTGTATCGATTGAGTATCGGTCAAAACTCGGATATAATTCGTGGTGGTTGCTAGACGTGGCGGGTGCTTCAGATTACTGGGGGTTCACTTCTCTGGTGCCTGAGCAGCTCGGTGCGTCGGTGCCTACCAAGATGCTTTCTTTCCGAGGTTGGACAGGTGGTTTTGGTTTTTCCAATGTCAAACCGCCCAGCGAGACCACGTCTCAATGAATCTGGAAGTTACACCGAAAACTCGAAATGTCAGACGGTGACAGCGACACCAAACGTTTTATATCGATTGAGTATCGGTCAAAACTCGGATATAATTCGTGCAGGTTGCTAGGGGTCGCTGGTGCTTCAGATTACTAGGGGTTCACTTCTCTGGTGCCTGAGCTGCTCTGTGCGTCGGTGCCTACCAAGCTGCTTTCTTTCTGAAGTTGGACAGGTGGTTTTGGATTTTCCAATGCCGAACCGCCCAGCGAGACCACATCTCAATGAATCTCGAACTTACACCGAAAACTCGAAATGTCAGACGGTGACATCGACACCAAACATTTTGTATCGATTGAGTATCGGTCAAAACGCGGATATAATTCGTGCAGGTTGCTAGGGGTGGCTGGTGCTTCAGATTACTGGGGGTTCACTTCTCTGGTGCCTGAGCAGCTCGGTTCGTCGGTGCCTACCAAGTTGCTTTCTTTCAGAAGTTGGACAAGTGGTTTTGGTTTTTCCAATGCCGAACCGCCCAGCGAGACCACATCTCAATGAATCTCGAACTTACACCGAAAACTCGAAATATCAGACGGTAACATCGATACCAAACATTTTGTATCGATTGAGTATCGGTCAAAACTCGAATATAATTCATGCAGGTTTGCTAGGGGTTGCTGGCGCTTCAGATTACTGGGGGTTCACTTCTCTGGTGCCTGAGCAGCTCGGTGCGTCGGTGCCTACCAAGCTTCTTTCTTTCCGAAGTTGGACAGGTGGTTTCGGTTTTTCCAATGTCGAACCGCCCAGCGAGACCACGTCTCAATGAATCTGGAAGTTACACCGAAAACTCGAAATGTCAGACGGTGACATCGACACCAAACTTTTTGTATCGATTGAGTATCGGTCAAAACTCGGAAATAATTCATGCAGGTTTGCTAGGGGTGGCTGGCGCTTCAGATTACTGGGCTTTCACTTCTCTGGTGCCTGAGCAGCTCGGTGCGTCGGTGCCTACCAAGCTGCTTTCTTTCCGAAGTTGGACAGGTGGTTTTGGTTTTTCCAATGTCGAACCGCCCAGCGAGACCACGTCTCAATGAATCTGGAGGTTACACCGAAAACTCGAAATGTCAGACGGTGACAGCGACACCAATCGTTTTGTATCGATTGAGTATCGGTCAAAACTCGGATATAATTCGTGCAGGTTGCTGGGGGGGGGGGGCTGGTGCTTCAGATTACTGGGGGTTCACTTCTCTGGTGCCTGAGCAGTTCGGTGTGTCGGTGCCTACCAAGCTGCTTTCTTTCGGAGGTTGGAGAGGTGGTTTTGGTTTTTCCAATGTCGAACCGCCCAGCGAGACCACGTCTCAATGAATCTGGAAGTTACACCGAAAACTCGAAATGTCAGACGGTGACATCGACACCAAACATTTTGTATCTATTGAGTATCGGTCAAAACTCGGATATAATTCGTGCATGTTGCTAGGGGTGGCTGGTGCTTCAGATTACTGGGGGTTCACTTCTCTGGTGCCTGAGCTGCTCGGTGCGTCAGTGCCTACCAAGCTGCTTTCTTTCCGAAGTTGTACAGGTGGTTTTTGTTTTTCCAATGCTGAACCGTTCAGCGAAACCACATCTCAATGAATCTCGAACTTACACCAAAAACTCGAAATGTCAGACGGTGACATCGACACCAAACATTTTGTATGGATTGAGTATCGGTCAAAACTCGGATATAATTCGTGCAGTTTGCTAGGGTGGCTGGTGCGTCAGATTACTGGGGGTTCACTTCTCTGGAACCTGGGCTGCTCGGTGCGTCGGTGCCTACCTAGCTGCTTTCTTTCCGAAGTTGTACAGGGTTTTGGTTTTTCCAATGCTGAACCGTTCAGCGAGACCACATCTCAATGAATCTCGAACTTACACCGAAAACTCGAAATGTCAGACGGTGACATCGACACCAAACATTTTGTATCGATTGAGTATCGGCCAAAACTCTGATATAATTTGTTAGGGGTGCCAGTGGCGGCTGACGCTCCAGGTTACTGGAGGTTCACTTCTCTGGTGCCTGAGTTGCTCGGTGCGTCGGTGCCTACCAAGCTACTTTCATTCCGAAGTTTGACAGGTGGTTTTGGTTTTTCCAATGCCGAACCACCCAGCGAGACCACATCTCAATGAATCTCGAACATACACCGAAAACCCGAAATGTCAGACGGTGACATCGACACCAAACATCTTGTATCGATTGAGTATCTGTCAGAACTCTGATATATCTCCTGCAGGTTGCTAGGGGTGGCTGGCGCTTCAGATTACTGGGGGTTCACTTCTCTGGTGCCTGAGCTGCTCGGTGCGTCGGTGCCTACCAAGCTGCTTTCTTTCCGATGTTGTACAGGTGGTTCCGGTTTTTCCAATGCTGAACCGTTCAACGAGACCACATCTCAATGATTCTCGAACTTACATCGAAAACTCGAAATGTCAGACGGTGACATCGACACCAAACGTTTTGTATCGATTGAGTATCGGTCAAAACTCGGATATAATTCGTGCAGGTTTGCTAGAGGTGGCTGGCGCTTCAGATTACTGGGGTTCACTTCTCTGGTGCCTGAGCTGCTCGGTGCGTCGGTGCCTACCAAGTTGCTTTCTTTCCGAAGATGGACAGGTGGTTTCTGTTTTTCCAATGTCGAACCGCCCAGCGAGACCACATCCCAATTAATCTCGTAGTTACACCGAAAACTCGAAATGTCAGACAGTGACATCGACACCAAACATTTTGTATCTATTGAGTATCGGTCAAAACTCGGATATAATTCGTGCATGTTGCTAGGGGTGGCTGGTGCTTCAGATTACTGGGGGTTCACTTCTCTGGTGCCTGAGCAGCTCGGTGCGTCGGTGCCTACCAAGCTGCTTTCTTTCCGAAGTTGGACAGGTGGTTTTGGTTTTTCCAATGTCGAACCGCCCAGCGAGACCACATCTCAATTAATCTCGTAGTTACACCGAAAACTCGAAATTTCAGACGGTGACATCGACACCAAACATTTTGTATCGATTGAGTAACGGTCATAACTCGGATATAATTCGTGCAGGTTGCTAGGGGTGGCTGGTGCTTCAGATTACTGGGGGTTCACTTCTCTGGTGCCTGAGCAATCGGTGCGTCAGTGCCTACCAAGCTGCTTTCTTTCCGAGGTTGGACAGGTGGTTTTGGTTTTTCCAATGTCGAACCGCCCAGCGAGACCACGTCTCAATGAATCTGGAAGTTACTCCGAAAACTCGAAATGTCAGACGGTGACATCGACAACAAACGTTTTGTATTGATTGAGTATCGGTCAAAACTCGGATATAATTCGTGCTGGTTGCTAGAGGTGGCTGGTGCTTCAGATTACTGGTGGTTCACTTCTCTGGTGCCTGAGCAGCTAGGTGCGTCGGTGCCTACCAAGCTGCTTTCTTTCCGAGGTTGGACAGGTGGTTTTGGTTTTTCCAATGTCGAACCGCCCAGCGAGACCACGTCTCAATGAATCTGGAAGTTACACCGAAAACTCGAAATGTCAGACGGTGACATCGACACCAAACGTTTTGTATCGATTGAGTATCGGTCAAAACTCGGATATAATTCGTGGTGGTTGCTAGACGTGGCGGGTGCTTCAGATTACTGGGGGTTCACTTCTCTGGTGCCTGAGCAGCTCGGTGCGTCGGTGCCTACCAAGATGCTTTCTTTCCGAGGTTGGACAGGTGGTTTTGGTTTTTCCAATGTCAAACCGCCCAGCGAGACCACGTCTCAATGAATCTGGAAGTTACACCGAAAACTCGAAATGTCAGACGGTGACAGCGACACCAAACGTTTTATATCGATTGAGTATCGGTCAAAACTCGGATATAATTCGTGCAGGTTGCTAGGGGTCGCTGGTGCTTCAGATTACTAGGGGTTCACTTCTCTGGTGCCTGAGCTGCTCTGTGCGTCGGTGCCTACCAAGCTGCTTTCTTTCTGAAGTTGGACAGGTGGTTTTGGATTTTCCAATGCCGAACCGCCCAGCGAGACCACATCTCAATGAATCTCGAACTTACACCGAAAACTCGAAATGTCAGACGGTGACATCGACACCAAACATTTTGTATCGATTGAGTATCGGTCAAAACGCGGATATAATTCGTGCAGGTTGCTAGGGGTGGCTGGTGCTTCAGATTACTGGGGGTTCACTTCTCTGGTGCCTGAGCAGCTCGGTTCGTCGGTGCCTACCAAGTTGCTTTCTTTCAGAAGTTGGACAAGTGGTTTTGGTTTTTCCAATGCCGAACCGCCCAGCGAGACCACATCTCAATGAATCTCGAACTTACACCGAAAACTCGAAATATCAGACGGTAACATCGATACCAAACATTTTGTATCGATTGAGTATCGGTCAAAACTCGAATATAATTCATGCAGGTTTGCTAGGGGTTGCTGGCGCTTCAGATTACTGGGGGTTCACTTCTCTGGTGCCTGAGCAGCTCGGTGCGTCGGTGCCTACCAAGCTTCTTTCTTTCCGAAGTTGGACAGGTGGTTTCGGTTTTTCCAATGTCGAACCGCCCAGCGAGACCACGTCTCAATGAATCTGGAAGTTACACCGAAAACTCGAAATGTCAGACGGTGACATCGACACCAAACTTTTTGTATCGATTGAGTATCGGTCAAAACTCGGAAATAATTCATGCAGGTTTGCTAGGGGTGGCTGGCGCTTCAGATTACTGGGGGTTCACTTCTCTGGTGCCTGAGCAGCTCGGTGCGTCGGTGCCTACCAAGCTGCTTTCTTTCCGAAGTTGGACAGGTGGTTTTGGTTTTTCCAATGTCGAACCGCCCAGCGAGACCACGTCTCAATGAATCTGGAGGTTACACCGAAAACTCGAAATGTCAGACGGTGACAGCGACACCAATCGTTTTGTATCGATTGAGTATCGGTCAAAACTCGGATATAATTCGTGCAGGTTGCTGGGGGGGGGGGGCTGGTGCTTCAGATTACTGGGGGTTCACTTCTCTGGTGCCTGAGCAGTTCGGTGTGTCGGTGCCTACCAAGCTGCTTTCTTTCGGAGGTTGGAGAGGTGGTTTTGGTTTTTCCAATGTCGAACCGCCCAGCGAGACCACGTCTCAATGAATCTGGAAGTTACACCGAAAACTCGAAATGTCAGACGGTGACATCGACACCAAACATATTGTATCGATTGAGTATCGGTCAAAATGCGGATATAATTCGTGCAGGTTGCTAGGGGTGGCTGGTGCTTCAGATTACTGGGGGTTCACTTCTCTGGTGCCTGAGCAGCTCGGTTCGTCGGTGCCTACCAAGTTGCTTTCTTTCAGAAGTTGGACTAGTGGTTTTGGTTTTTCCAATGCCGAACCGCCCAGCGAGACAACATCTCAATGAATCTCGAACTTACACCGAAAACTCGAAATGTCAGACGGTAACATCGATACCAAACATTTTGTATCGATTGAGTATCGGTCAAAACTCGAATATAATTCATGCAGGTTTGCTAGGGGTGGCTGGCGCTTCAGATTACTGGGGGTTCACTTCTCTGGTGCCTGAGCAGCTCGGTGCATCGGTGCCAACCAAGCTTCTTTCTTTCCGAAGTTGGACAGGTGGTTTCGGTTTTTCCAATGTCGAACCGCCCAGCGAGACCACGTCTCAATGAATCTGGAAGTTACACCGAAAACTCGAAATGTCAGACGGTGACATCGACACCAAACGTTTTGTATCGATTGAGTATCGGTCAAAACTCGGATATAATTCATGCAGGTTTGCTAGGGGTGGCTGGCGCTTCAGATTACTGGGGGTTCACTTCTCTGGTGCCTGAGCAGCTCGGTGCGTCGGTGCCTACCAAGCTGCTTTCTTTCCGAAGTTGGACAGGTGGTTTTGGTTATTCCAATGTCGAACCGCCCAGCGAGACCACGTCTCAATGCATCTGGAAGTTACACCGAAAACTCGAAATGTCAGACGGTGACATCGACACCAAACATTTTGTATCGGTTGAGTATCGGTCAAAATGCGGATATAATTCGTGCAGGTTGCTAGGGGTGGCTGGTGCTTCAGATTACTGGGGGTTCACTTCTCTGGTGCCTGAGCAGCTCGGTTCGTCGGTGCCTACCAAGTTGCTTTCTTTCAGAAGTTGGACAAGTGGTTTTGGTTTTTCCAATGCCGAACCGCCCAGCGAGACCACATCTCAATGAATCTCGAACTTACACCGAAAACTCGAAATGTCAGACGGTGACATCGACACCAAACATTTTGTATCGATTGAGTATCGGTCAAAACGCGGATATAATTCGTGCAGGTTGCTAGGGGTGGCTGGTGCTTCAGATTACTGGGGGTTCACTTCTCTGGTGCCTTAGCAGCTCGGTGCATCGGTGCCTACCAAGCTGCTTTCTTTCTGTAGTTGGACAGGTGGTTTAGGTTTTTCCAATGTCGAACCGCCCAGCGAGACCACGTCTCAATGAATCTGGAAGTTACACCGAAAACTCGAAATGTCAGACGGTGACATCGACACCAAACGTTTTGTATTGATTGAGTATCGGTCAAAACTCGGATATAATTCGTGCTGGTTGCTAGAGGTGGCTGGTGCTTCAGATTACTGGGGGTTCACATCTCTGGTGCCTGAGCAGCTCGGTGCGTCGGTGCCTACCAAGCTGCTTTCTTTCCGAGGTTGGACAGGTGGTTTTGTTTTTCCAATGTCGAACCGCCCAGCGAGACCACGTCTCAATGAATCTGGAAGTTACACCGAAAACTCGAAAAGTCAGACGGTGACATCGACACCAAACGTTTTGTATCGATTGAGTATCGGTCAAAACTCGGATATAATTCGTGCTGGTTGTTAGAGGTGGCTGGTGCTTCAGATTACTGGGGGTTCACTTCTCTGGTGCCTGAGCAATCGGTGCGTCAGTGCCTACCAAGCTGCTTTCTTTCCGAGGTTGGACAGGTGGTTTTGGTTTTTCCAATGTCGAACCGCCCAGCGAGACCACGTCTCAATGAATCTGGAAGTTACACCGAAAACTCGAAATGTCAGACGGTGACATCGACACCAAACGTTTTGTATCGATTGAGTATCGGTCAAAACTCGGATATAATTCGTGCTGGTTGCTAGACGTGGCTGGTGCTTCAGATTACTGGGGGTTCACTTCTCTGGTGCCTGAGCAGGTCGGTGCGTCAGTGCCTACCAAGCTGCTTTCTTTCCGAGGTTGGACAGGTGGTTTTGGTTTTTCCAATGTCGAACCGCCCAGCGAGACCACGTCTCAATGAATCTGGAAGTTAAACCGAAAACTCGAAATGTCAGACGGTGACATCGACACCAAACGTTTTGTATCGATTGAGTATCGGTCAAAACTCGGATATAATTCGTGGAGGTTGCTAGACGTGGCTGGTGCTTCAGATTACTGGGGGTTCACTTCTCTGCTGCCTGAGCAGCTCGGTGCGTCGGTGCCTACCAAGCTGCTTTCTTTCCGAGGTTGGACAGGTGGTTTTGGTTTTTCCAATGTCAAACCGCCCAGCGAGACCACGTCTCAATGAATCTGGAAGTTACACCGAAAACTCGAAATGTCAGACGGTGACAGCGACACCAAACGTTTTATATCGATTGAGTATCGGTCAAAACTCGGATATAATTCATGCAGGTTTGCTAGGGGTGGCTGGTGCTTCAAATTACTGGGGGTTCACTTTTCTGGTGCCTGATCAGCTCGGTGCGTTGGTGCCTACCAAGCTGCTTTCTTTCCGAAGTTGGACAGGTGGTTTTGGTTTTTCCAATGTCTAACCGCCCAGCGAGACCACATCTCAATTAATCTCGTAGTTACACCGAAAACTCGAAATTTCAGACGGTGACATCGACACCAAATATTTTGTATCGATTGAGTAACGGTCAAAACTCGGATATAATTCGTGCAGGTTGCTAGGGGTCGCTGGTGCTTCAGATTACTAGGGGTTCACTTCTCTGGTGCCTGAGCTGCTCTGTGCGTCGGTGCCTACCAAGCTGCTTTCTTTCCGAAGTTGGACAGGTGGTTTTGGTTTTTCCAATGCCGAACCGCCCAGCGAGACCACATCTCAATGAATCTCGAACTTACACCGAAAACTCGAAATGTCAGACGGTGACATCGACACCAAACATTTTGTATCGATTGAGTATCGGTCAAAACGCGGATATAATTCGTGCAGGTTGCTAGGGGTGGCTGGTGCTTCAGATTACTGGGGGTTCACTTCTCTGGTGCCTGAGCAGCTCGGTTCGTCGAAGCCTACCAAGTTGCTTTCTTTCAGAAGTTGGACAAGTGGTTTTGGTTTTTCCAATGCCGAACCGCCCAGCGAGACCACATCTCAATGAATCTCGAACTTACACCGAAAACTCGAAATATCAGACGGTAACATCGATACCAAACATTTTGTATCGATTGAGTATCGGTCAAAACTCGAATATAATTCATGCAGGTTTGCTAGGGGTTGCTGGCGCTTCAGATTACTGGGGGTTCACTTCTCTGGTGCCTGAGCAGCTCGGTGCGTCGGTGCCTACCAAGCTTCTTTCTTTCCGAAGTTGGACAGGTGGTTTCGGTTTTTCCAATGTCGAATCGCCCAGCGAGACCACGTCTCAATGAATCTGGAAGTTACACCGAAAACTCGAAATGTCAGACGGTGACATCGACACCAAACGTTTTGTATCGATTGAGTATCGGTCAAAACTCGGAAATAATTCATGCAGGTTTGCTAGGGGTGGCTGGCGCTTCAGATTACTGGGGGTTCACTTCTCTGGTGCCTGAGCAGCTCGGTGCGTCGGTGCCTACCAAGCTGCTTTCTTTCCGAAGTTGGACAGGTGGTTTTGGTTTTTCCAATGTCGAACCGCCCAGCGAGACCACGTCTCAATGAATCTGGAGGTTACACCGAAAACTCGAAATGTCAGACGGTGACATCGACACCAATCGTTTTGTATCGATTGAGTATCGGTCAAAACTCGGATATAATTCGTGCAGGTTGCTGGGGGGGGGGGGGGCTGGTGCTTCAGATTACTGGGGGTTCACTTCTCTGGTGCCTGAGCAGCTCGGTGTGTCGGTGCCTACCAAGCTGCTTTCTTTCGGAGGTTGGAGAGGTGGTTTTGGTTTTTCCAATGTCGAACCGCCCAGCGAGACCACGTCTCAATGAATCTGGAAGTTACACCGAAAACTCGAAATGTCAGACGGTGACATCGACACCAAACATTTTGTATCGATTGAGTATCGGTCAAAATGCGGATATAATTCGTGCAGGTTGCTAGGGGTGGCTGGTGCTTCAGATTACTGGGGGTTCACTTCTCTGGTGCCTGAGCAGCTCGGTTCGTCGGTGCCTACCAAGTTGCTTTCTTTCAGAAGTTGGACTAGTGGTTTTGGTTTTTCCAATGCCGAACCGCCCAGCGAGACCACATCTCAATGAATCTCGAACTTACACCGAAAACTCGAAATGTCAGACGGTAACATCGATACCAAAGATTTTGTATCGATTGAGTATCGGTCAAAATGCGGATATAATTCGTGCAGGTTGCTAGGGGTGGCTGGTGCTTCAGATTACTGGGGGTTCACTTCTCTGGTGCCTGAGCAGCTCGGTTCGTCGGTGCCTACCAAGTTGCTTTCTTTCAGAAGTTGGACTAGTGGTTTTGGTTTTTCCAATGCCGAACCGCCCAGCGAGACCACATCTCAATGAATCTCGAACTTACACCGAAAACTCGAAATGTCAGACGGTAACATCGATACCAAACATTTTGTATCGATTGAGTATCGGTCAAAACTCGAATATAATTCATGCAGGTTTGCTAGGGGTGGCTGGCGCTTCAGATTACTGGGGGTTCACTTCTCTGGTGCCTGAGCAGCTCGGTGCGTCGGTGCCTACCAAGCTGCTTTCTTTCCGAAGTTGGACAGGTGGTTTCGGTTTTTCCAATGTCGAACCGCCCAGCGAGACCACGTCTCAATGAATCTGGAAGTTACACCGAAAACTCGAAATGTCAGACGGTGACATCGACACCAAACGTTTTGTATCGATTGAGTATCGGTCAAAACTCGGATATAATTCATGCAGGTTTGCTAGGGGTGGCTGGCGCTTCAGATTACTGGGGGGTCACTTCTCTGGTGCCTGAGCAGCTCGGTGCGTCGGTGCCTACCAAGCTGCTTTCTTTCCGAAGTTGGACAGGTGGTTTTGGTTTTTCCAATGTCGAACCGCCCAGCGAGACCACGTCTCAATGAATCTGGAGGTTACACCGAAAACTCGAAATGTCAGACGGTGAGATCGACACCAAACGTTTTGTATCGATTGAGTATCGGTCAAAACTCGGATATAATTCATGCAGGTTGCTAGGGGGGGCTGGCGTTTCAGATTACTGGGGGTTCACTTCTTTGAGTGACGGAGCTGCTCGGTGCATCGATGCCTACCAAGCTGCTTTCTATCGCATTTCTTTCATGCTCAAAAATCAGTGTTTCTAAAAGATACTGAACGTTGAAGCATTAAAGAGCCAAGATCGCAAATATAAATTAATTTTTTTTGACGACCAGTTTCGATACACTTTTAGTGCTACATCATCTGGTCACTTGTGTCCTATGTTTTCGTTTCGTTAATGCGCATTACCCGAGATGAAAACATAGGACACACGTGACCAGATGGTGATACCATAAGTGTATCAAATCCGGTCTTTAGAAACATAAATTTATATTTGCAATGTTGGCATTTTAATACTTCAAAGTAAAGCGATCGCCGTCCTACCAGAATCGACCATAAAGAGTCACGAAACTGCCAGTGAATTTTCGCAACCTCATGATTGCAACGCTGCCAAGCGGCTGGGTCGTAAAAACACAGCGCGAAACGATTGAGTAATGAATGAGTATTTAAGGTGATGCAGCATATTCAAAATTCTTCGTATTCAGGAGCTTTTGTGACGCTAAGAATTGTAGCAACTATCAAAAATGTAATTCTGAAGTCTCTCCTTTGCAAAGGATGCTCAGAAGTTACAGAATAATATTACGAATAACAAGTGTTCGTTTACGGTGGTTTGTAATACTTTTAGGCACAGAAGTAGCTAAATCTTTAACAATTCATTCACGTCCAAACTTAATCAGAAACACAAATACTTGACCACTATTTCATAATATTTCTGCTGTATTGAAGTATTGTCTGAATGCTTCCAATAGCAGCATAGCATAGTTTCGCGCCTCAGTTTCACAAAAATTAAAAGCCTGTATACCAACATGTTTTGGCGGTTACCTACAAGTTTGATAAAGTGAATGGATAGCTACAAATACATAATCCGTCCATATACAAACTGTTAATATTAGCACATCACATTCTTGAAGATATTCAGTTTGATAGCTACCAACTATCTTTAAAAAAATTATAATGAAAAGAGGGTTTAAAAGCGATGCAGAGTTTAGTCTCCTACAATGTAAAAATCGTGTATAGTATCAAAAATACTACAATGTCCGAAATCCGCTAAAAGAAACCCTCATGCAACATGTCACTATGTACCGAGCACGTTAACATAATCATAATAAGCTACTTTGATACCTAAGCACATCAGGTTGTGATTTATTTCTGGTTAAAAACGTTTTTGGACGATATGCTTACGACTCAGGTATTGGAAACTGTATGAATTACACTGCACAGACAATTCATTATTATAGACTGTCATTTACAGCCGCGGTGGAGTAGCCGAGCGGTCTAAAGCGTCTCGCTGCGGAGCGCGCGGTTGCTCGTCGTGGAGGTTCGAGTCCTCCCTGGGGCATGGGTGTGTGTGTTTGTCCGTAGGTTAGTTTACCTAGGTTTAAGTAGTTTGTAAGCTACGGACTGATGACCACGCAGTTTGGTCCGATAGATTTACAGACATTTGAACATTTTTTTTTTTTTTTTTTTTTTTTTTTTTTTTTTGTCATTTACAGAAGTAGTGATATTACTTTAATGGTGTTTTTGTATTTGTATTAGAAAGCTCACAGCAACGTTCAGTGACCAGGAAATATGAATGTAACAGCATTAAAAACAGCAACTTTTCAGTTTGCATCGTGCCATTGCTCTGTTATTTCCATCTGTCTGTGATAGACTGTGTTACTACCATGGAAAAATTAAGTGCTGACCCTTGTTAATCTTTCTTCGATAATAAACACCAACAACATTGAATATGCACATGAACAGTAAAACACTGTGCAGGTTAAAACTGTGTGCCGTAACCGGGACTCGAACCTAGACCTTTGCCTTTCGCTGACAAGCGCTCTACCGGTTCGAGTCCCGGTTCCGGCACACTGTATTAACCTGCCAGGAAGTTTCGTATCAGCGCACACTCCGCTGCAGAGTGAAGTTTCATGCTAGGAAGACTGTTACGTGACTGTAATAAAGTGAATCTGTTACGATGAAGAAACGAGCTACGTGACACCATAAGCAACACTCCCTCCTAAGCTTATGAAGAGGCTGCTCTCCCCCATATCTTTTCAAACAGTTAAATATTTGTTACAACGAATAGTCTAAATATCATTTACTCTCAAAATCGCGACACATTTGCTAAATCGTCCAAAGATATGTGCCAAGTAACAATACAAATGTAGGGGAGACCGGTGCACGTTTTCCACCATTTTACATTTTTATTTTTGTACTTCTTATTTTTATCAATTTTGCGGCAAACAGCGGATTATTATATTTCCTACACCTTTATTTACAGTCTTGTACAGACATTTTTGAAAATAGTAAATATCATACTTGGTAGCAAATGGTTTTCTCTGACCATGTTGCGTTGAAAAATTTGCCCCGTATGCGGGGAAAGTTTTTCAGGTTACTTAAAATGTACAGGGGCAAATATTCCAATTATACTTTCAATGTTAAAACAGAGATAATTATCTTGATTTCACTGAATACGTATTTTTATCGTGAATTTACGATACATTACAAAAGAGGATAGTAAAAATAGCCACATTAAATAAAAAAATGCTATTTAATGGTTTTACAAAAAATGTGACTGAATTATTTTTGACAATACTTATACTGATTGTCTGAATCACAATGTAAGCAAACAAAAAATGGAACACTCCCTTTCGTACAGTCTCCATGCGCCCATTTCGTGCACTGTACACACTTTTCATTTGCCTTAGACTTGGCGTTTGACTTATGCACTCGGAAAACGTGCCCCGTCGCCATATTCGGAACTATAACACTACGTCCATGAGTAACAGTGTAAGCTATTTACAAAACAAATACACATACGTGAAGAAAGAAACCCACTTTTAGTGTGCGCAATGTCAAAATAATAAGTTTAACGCTAGAATGTTTATTTTAAATTTCAATAAGAACGTGAAAGTTTACTCACATTTGCAAAAATGACGAAAACAGCCCTGCCTACGTTGTGACTGCTGGTACAACACTGAAACTTTCGTAAATGAAGCGTGCTTTGTTGCTACTTCCTACAGTATCGCCGGTGGTAACATCTAGCGGTTTGTTTCGAAAATAAACGGATTTGGAAAACTTGCCCTTACGGAAAATGTGCCCTGGTCTTCCCTAGTTGTTGTTCCCGTATCTGTTAAAAAGAAGATGGGGTTTTAAAAAAATTTCTTCCAGTCCAACCCACAACATTCGACGGCGCACCGCTATGCCGCTAACCTCACGGCTATTCTTCCTAGGTATAGAGTAGTGACTTCATGATCGGATCTTCTGAAGGGCCTGTAATTTATAATTATATATGATGACTTCTTTTTGATGAATCTTCAATGCGCCTAAATCAAATATGAAGGGCGGATGTTGCCTTTATGGAGGATTGGTGCGCAGTAACTCCATTGTCTTGCTTCGGGACCATTCGTGCACAGCTCCAACGCCACTGTTAAAAGCGTCGTTTCCCCTCTCCCCTCCCTGCCGCGGGAGCGACCATATGTTGCCTCCAAGGGGGTTCAGAAGAGAATTTGAACCTCAGCCGCGCATGCGCTTTGCAACACTGAGGCTACTGTCGCTTATATATTAAGCGGCCGCGCTACGACTCGTATACGTGCTGTCTCCGCGACGTAAACAAGTCCAAAGTGCGCGCCACGTACTTTAGCCGCGCGCCGCCATGCACGCACGGCGCGGCGTTCTTACGCCGTCAGCCACGACTCCGCTCATGGCCACGACTGCTGCGTCGTTCACTTGGGAATCAGATAGGCACCAGTTAAGACTTGGCTATCGGACAGGCACTAGGAATCATCAGTAGGCAGGCCTCTCTCTAAACTATGTATCAGCATTCTGCAGTCAAGAACTATGTAATAGTTAAGTATTACCAAGACACTACGAAATATATATATCTTGTTCTAATTTAGCCTAGTGTTCTAGTTTCTGCTGTCCCATTGGCTGGTCACCTCCGTACCTTCACACGCGTGCATCCTATTTTCCTGTGTCGGTCTCTTTCTACTCGGCCACCGACACCTGTTCTGTTCTGTTGATAGGAAAACTAGGATCGCTACAGGGATTTGGCAATTGTGAGCTACTTAAAGGAGGTCTGCTTTAAAGCTACTCGTTCAAAACTGATCTCAGGTCAAATGCAGCTCTAATAATTATCATCATCTGGCAGTTAACACTCACGATAGCTGACTTTTCAATCAAGCTGATTAAAGATTAGTTGAGTACATTTATTATTCACTAACACTATAATTCTGTTTGGTTATGGCCTTAATATTAATGCTGCACAGTTAAATAAGACACAATGCGTTTAAAGTGATTGATAGCGCAACGGATACTTTGAACAAAGAAAGAACAATGCGTAGTCTGCATAAGGCTCACTGACTACACTATAAATTTGACTCCAAAAGAAATCTGAATGAAAGAAAAAAAAAAAAAAAAAAAAAAAAAAAAAACACGAATCACTTTCTAAAAATGAAACTGCGAGAATTTATCCCGCTAACTGACTGATTGCAGAAACTTGGTATCTTATTCACCTGTGTAGTATTGCACAACAATCACTATTATCATTAAATGTCACCGCGGTGGCATAGGTGTGTGTGTTTGTCCTTGGGTTAGTTTACCTAGGTTTAAGTAGTTTGTAAGCTACGGACTGATGACCACGCAGTTTGGTCCGATAGATTTACAGACATTTGAACATTAAACGTCACAGCAATAACGAAATCTGTTAATCAAACTCAGCTTAGTCAATACTGTTCTCTGACTTTAATAGTCAATAACTTTCAATGAAAGGAAGAGGGTTAGCTTTCTAACTACAAAAGTGAAAGAGGTAGAGAAGTTTAACTTTCTCAATTATTGTTAGCAGTAGTGACTACATTACCTTATGGTTGGAGAACAACAAAATCTTCTCAGACTGATACATAAATGAATGATAAAAAACCTTATAAAGACAGAACTGTGCCTGTGAAAATCAGGTTTCAAAATTATTCCGTCAGCTCGTACAAGACTTGCTGCCTCAGCAGACAACCAAAGCGCGTCCGTTCAGTACCAGAGCTACACACCGACTCCACTCTTTCTGTCCAGTTACTCCTCACATACATAGTCTTTGACAGAGATGTTACACAACAGAGTAAACCATAGACGTAGTTACTCAAAAAAGTTCATATAACATTTTACATACAAATATCGATACCAGACAGGCGAAACCAATATTATTGAATATGTATAGACATGTTTCAAAATGACCTGATAGAAGAACGAAACGGAGAATGATAGTTTATAAACACTTTTTATTTGTGTATTTACTTTTTTACGAGTAGCTATTTCCCGGGGTCACTGAACCAATGAAAGGATGCGCTGGCACTGCGGTATGCTGGCGTCCAGGTGAACGTGCATCAAACTATAATAATAAGTAACACCTGATCTAAGGAGCAGGGGCAAAGCGTGCAGTTGGTGGAGCGATAGCTTGTTGTACATAGTGGCGCACATAAAACCGACCTCTGCACTCAATGGAATATGAAAGAAGAAACTCAACGTACATCATCGCTTTCTTACATTTTTATTGTGCAGTTTCATTATTAACTATGTAATTGACAGTTTAAGTAACAGATTTACATTTATTAGTTTATGTTGTTCAATCTGTACATTGAGCAGGCAGTGAAGGAATGGAAGGAGAAATTTTGGGAGGGCATCAAAATGCGGGGGAAGAAATAAAAACATTGCGGTTTGCCGATGACATAGTAATTCTGTCAGAGACCACAAAAGATTTGGAAGAGCAATTGAATGGGATGGACATTGTCTTAAAAGGAAGATATAAGATGAACATTAACAACAGTAAAACGAAGGTAATGGAATGCAATGTCAGAAAATCAGGCGATGCTGAAAGAATTAGATTAGGTAATGAGACAATAAAAGCAGTAGATGAATTTTGTTATTTGGGTAGCAAGATAACTTCTGATGGCCGAAGAAAAGGAGATATAAAATGCAGAATGGCTATGGGAAGAAAAGCGTTTCTAAAGAAGAGAAACTTGTTAACATCCAATATTAATTCAGATGTTAGGAAGTCCTTTCTGAAAGCATTTGTCTGGAGTGTAGCATTGTATGGGAGTGAAACGTGGACGATAAGGAGTTCAGAATGAAATGTGGTGCTACAGACGAATGATGAAAATTAGATGGGTAGATCACGTAACTAATGAGGTGCTTAACCGAATGTGGGAGAAAATAAGTTTCTGACATATCCTGACTAAGAGAAAGGATAGATTCGCACTAAAGTTTCCGCTCCAGTTGTCACAATGTAAAAATATCCGAACGACATGTTTCGGGCCTACATTCTCAAGATCTAAAAGGAGAAAGCCAAGGAAAACGTAAATTAAAACGAAAACACTACAACCTTAAATACGATCCATGTCAATATAACAATGTGTGTTCATCCTAGATAGGCTTACTTTGAATTCTAAAACATATCTGCCCTAAGGTCACGTCAAGCGTAAAATGTTTGCGGCATATGTGCCATGTCAACAGGTAAACATTCCTCACCGCATACCATGTTTCTAGTTGGAGGCACAGTTGTGGACTGCTAACTATCTGCTCTGCTGTATCAGAGATAGTCCAAACGCTACCCACTACCAAAGATAAACCTACCATATTGCTACTATCGAAAGTAAACCCGTCTAAAAACACAAATTTAAAATGTATCCAAAAAAGCTTCTGACAGTAAATCAACCAACCCCAACCCAAAGTAACCAAATACGAGGGGAAGTTTCACTGTTTATCGAGAAGGACATTACCAAAATGAGACCAGAAATGTCCTTTAGACAATTCCGTCTGTTCATTTAATATGCTATTTGGTTGTTTTCTTAACGCACAAAAAATTTCAACCTCCTCCAGGTTAGACAGCAACCATCCCTTATCCTCTTAATGTATTGGCTTCATACTGTTATTAATATTGGCCAACGAATGCCGTTCATTTTTTAGATGCTTCCCCACCACTGAAGTGGCATTCTCCACGTTGTTATGCTCTTTAAATCGAATTTTAAAATTCCTACCAGTCTGTCCCACGCAGACGGTTAACAGTACACAACAGTGCCTCCAACTAGAAACATGGTATACGGTGAGGAATGTTTATCTGTTGACATGGCGCATATGCCGCAAATATTTTACGCTTGACGTGGCCTTAGGGCAGATATGTTTTAGAATTCAAGGTAAGCCTGTCTAGGATGAACACACTTTGTTATGTTGACATGGATCGTATTTAAGGTTTTAGTGTTTTCGTTTTAATTTACGTTTTCCTTGGCTTTCTCCTTTTAGAACTTGAGAATGGGCTAATGTAGGCCCGAAACATGTCGTTCGGATATTTTTACATTGTGACAACTGGAGCGGAAACTTTAGTGCGATAGTTCATACAGTTGTGAGGTGGCACCCAGACAAACGAAGGGATAGATTAGTTGGACACATTCTGAGACATCAAGGAATTGTCAACTTAGCATTAGAAGGAAGCGTGAGGGAGACCGAGGGACAAATACAGTAAGCAGATTCAAAAGATTGTAGGTTGCCGAACGTATCCTCAGATGAAGAGACTTGCACAGAACAGGGTAGCGTGGAGAGCTGCGTCGAACCAGTCTGCAGACTGAAGACCACAACAACAACAACAACAACAACAAGCATATTTAAGAAAGGAAGTCTGTGTTCAAAATGTTCTCCGACAACATGCAAAGCAAACTTGTGCACATCGAAACATGTTAAGGAAAACACTTTTCAGCACTCTTTGCGGAATGTTGGAAATTTATTTATTTATTTTAAGTGTCATGTGGACTGGGATTGTTGCGGCATGGGCAAACACCGGGACCGTTCTGCCGCCCGCGGGCAGCATGTGGGGCAGAGTGGCGAGCAACAACAGGAAGAATGCCGCTACAGGCAGGCCGGCTAAAATTGGATTTCACGCGTGTGCGGGCACCGCTCGCGCTGCCTAGGTTAGGAACGGCAGAGCAGCCAATCAGGAGTCGATCAGGAAAATCCTAAGAAATTTTGGTCTTATGTCAAAGCGGTAGCCGGCCGCGGAGGCCGAGGGGACTGAGGCGCTTCAGTCACGGTCTGCACGGCCACTACGGTCGGGGGTTCGAATCCCCCCTCGGGCATGGATATTTGTGCCGTCCTTAGTTGTAGCTAGTTCACAAGTAGTTTGTAAGTTTATGGACTGATGACCCCGTAGTTAAGTCCCTTAAGCTTAACAAACATTTGAACATTTTTCAAAGCGGTAGGTGGATCAAAACGAAGTGTCCAGACACTATGTGACGTAAATGGCATTTAAACATAGGATGACACTCTAAAGGCGGAATTACTAAATGTCTTTTTGCAAAGCTGTTTCACAGAAAAAGATTGCACTGTAGTTCCTTCCCTAGATTGCCGCATAGATTACAAAACGGCAGATATCGAAATAATTGACAGAGGAACAGAAAAACAATTAAAATCGCTAAAAAGAGGAAAGGCCCGAGGACCTGATTGGATACCAGTTCGTTTTTACACGGAGTACGCGAAGGAACTGCCCCCCCCCCCCCTTTTCTCGCAGTGGTGTATCGTAGCATATCGTTCCAAAAGATTGGAAAATGGCGCTGGTCATCCACGTTTTCAAGAAGGGTCCTCGAACAGATGTGCAGAACTATAGGCCTATATCTCTAACGTCGGTCAGTTGTAGAATTTTGGAACATGTATTATGTTCGAATATAATGACATTTCTCGAGACTAGGAATCTGCTCTGTAGGAATCAGCATGGGTTTCGAAAAAGGCGTTCGTGTGAAACCCAGCTCGCGCTATTCGTCCACGAGACGAGAGGGCCATAGACACGGGTTCTCAGGTAGATGCTGTGTTTCTCGACTTCCGCAAGGCGTTTGATACAGTTCCCCACACACGTTTAATGAACAAAGTAAGAGCATATGGTCTATCAGATCAATTGTGTGATTGGATTGAGGAGTTCCTAGATAACAGAAAGCAGCAGGTCATTCTCAATAGAGAGAAGTCTTCTGAAGTAGGAGTTATGTCAGGTGTGCCAAAGGGGAGTGTCGTGGGTCCGTTGCTGTTCACGATATATATACATGACCTTGCGGATAACATCGGAAGTTCACTGAGGCTTTTTTGCGGATGATGCGGTAGTATATAGAGAGGTTGTAACAATGGAAAATTGTATTGAGATGCAGGAGGATATGCATCGAATTGACGCACAGTGCAGGGAATGGCAATTAAAGCTCAATGTAGACAAGTGTAATGTGCTGCGAATACACAGAAAGAAACATCCTTTATTATTTAGCTACACTATAGCAGGTCAGCAACTGAAAGCAGTTAATTCCATAAATTATCTGGGAGTATGCATTAGGAGTCATTTAAAATGGAACGACCATATAACATCAATCGTCGGTAAAGCAGATGCCAGACTTAGATTCATTGGGAGAATTCTAAGAAAATGGAGTCCGAAAACAAAGGAAGTATGTTACAGTACACTTGGTCGCCCGCATCTTGAATACTGTTCACCAGTGTGGGATCCGTACCAGGTGGGATTGATAGAAGAAGTGGAGAAGATCCAACGGAGAGCAGCGCGCTTCGTTACAGGATCATTTGGTAATCGTGAAAGCGTTACGGAGATGATCGATAAACTCCAGTGAAAGACTCTGCAGGAGAGACGCTCTGTCGCTCGGTACGGGCTTTTGTCGAAGTTTCGAGAACATACCTTTACCGAGGAGTCTAGCAGTATATTGCTCCCTCCTACGTATATCTCGCGAAGAGATTGTGTGGAGATTAGAGCCCACACAGAGGCATACCGACAATCCTTCTTTCCGCGAACAATACGTGACTGGAATAGGAGGGAAAATCGATAGTGGTAAGGTACCCTCCGCCACACACCGTCGGGTGGCTTGCGTAGTATGGTTGTAGATGTAGATTTTTGTCGGTGAATAGAAAAGGTGTATGCTCTATCAAAACGTTAAGTAATATCTCCGTTGTGTTGAGCTTCGGGAGTCGAAAATTATACTTCCTCTTTAAGGGATTAATTCAGGGCCAGTTTGTCAATGTCTCGTTAAGTTCCAGTTAAGTTTTTAATTTGTCGTTAACGGAGAATTGCGTTTGTCAATTTTTCGTTATCAGTTAACCTGACGTTAAAAGACCTCAAACTGGCCGTTAACGAGTAGAATTCTGCTCGTTACACTGCTAACGACCAGTTAAGTTAAAATGTGTATGAAAATGGCAGGATTCCAAAGCGCTGAAATATTGCCTATTCACATGATAAAGACCGATTATCGAACAAAATAACAGAAGCACTACATTTATGAAAAACCAGAGTGGAAAGCAGCTTTATTGGAAAATTGTATCGTCATATTTCTCGCCCCATCCATGTCAGTAGCGATTAGAAAGTTTGATATAATGCAGATATGTAACATAACCTTAAAATTATTGTTGCGATATCAAAATACAAACTTACGGGTAACGACTAGTTACGTGAGAATCGGTATGATGAAAATGGCTGGAATAAGAAATTTGGTTGAAAATTACGACGATGTCAATATTTTGGACGATCTAGAGGTCATTGCCTCTATAAGGCGTCCTAGACGTATTTATGCCCGTCCAAATCATTTTCAATGCTGGGATGATGCAGAATTTGTTGCCGGTCGCAGTGGCCGAGCGGTCTGCGGCGTGCCAGTCACGATCTGCACGGCCGCTGCGGTCGGGGGTTCGAATCCCCTCTCGGGCACGGATGTTATGTCGTCTTTAGTATAAGCTAGTTCATAAGTAGTTTGTAAGTTTAGGGACTGATGACCCCGTAGTTGTCCCATAAGCTCTACAAACATTTAATTTTTGACCAGAATTCCTTACTCGATTTCGTCTTCGAAAAGCGACTTTGGAAACGCTGCATGAAAAACTCCACAACCATCTGAAGAGTCCAAACAGATAGTAACGTATTTTGTATTATCAGCTGTAATAATAGAAAACAGAATACATTATTTATGTCTGCAAGCTTATTAATTCAGTATTTACTTATGATTGTTGCGCCTAGTGCAAGTCCTAAAATGTGATTTCTTCCTCCGATCTACAGGAACAGTGCAGTTTCGCCTATGTACAAGTTATTGCTTGCACTAAGGTACTATGCACTTGGCAGTATGTTATCCTACTAGGCCCTTACCACTTTTGCTGTCCTACATGTTCCATGGACAGCATTGAATTCATTTGCCACAATGTCGCTTCCTTTTACTTCAGACTTTTTTTTATTATTATTAAATTACATTGTGTCCTTATATTTCTCTATTAAGGACACAAGACTCTTTCTCTAACTTCTTGTAAAATCCGAGCTTCTTTCACGTTTGTTTGCCATAGCGCAAAATAACAACAGCTAAACTCTTTCCTGGTAGTCAAATATGGCGAACAGCTGCTTATTCAGACGGCACTTTCATTTGTTTCTATTGCCAACATAGTCGAAATATATCGCACCTTCTCTTTTTCTCCAGGTTAGCAAACCAGAGGTGTATCTGGCAATGACAAGCGCAATGCACTTAACGAGCTCATTTAACTTGACGTTAAAGGCATATTCTCGTTTACTACCGAGAATATTAACGAGAGATGGACGAACTTGCCCTAAACGCTTCTAAATATGTCAAACAGCTTAATGTAATGGTATTGTTTTTCAAGAAAGATATATATTTCTTCTAATCACATGAATACTGCGTAATATGCTTATTTGATTAAAAGGTTAAGTTTTACGACGTTTCTCGCCGGGCTCCAGTGGTTATATTGGCACCAATGGTAATGGCGACAACAGAGATGACGAATAAATGTTTTGGAATGAAATAAATCGCAATTTGCGATCACCTATGGCATCACTATACTAGGTTTAGATGGAATACCAAAGGGCGACGAATGAAAATTTGTGCCCGGCCGAGATTCGAACCCAAATTTTCATTCGCCGCCCTTTGGTATTCCATCTAAACCTAGTACAGTGATGCCATAAGTGATCGCAAATTGCGGTTTATTTCATTCTTTGAACGCTGTAATATCGTCCAAAATATATAATTGAATAAATGTTTTGTCTTGACAACTTCAATTAAAACGAAAATTATTCTTTTATGAACGGAGAAGGGTACATACAAGAAACTGTCAATCATAAAGCAGGTACAGTATTAATTTTTCTGCGAGTGAAACGAGCAGCAATAATGTTCAGTAGCTCGTGAAAAATATTAACGCAATTCTACACATCATTGTTTATCTGTTGCCAACATAAACACTGGAGCCCGGCGATAAGCATCGTGAAGTTTTACCGATTAAAGAATAAAGTTTTATGAATGAAACACACAAGATAACTGTGATTTATCCTGCAAATTTATTGGTTTACGAACGGGTTTTCGGCTGTTACGTCATTATCAGGCAAACATTACCTGATGATGGCGTAACTGGCGAAAACCCGTTCGTAAACCAATAAATTTGCAGGATATACGAGGCGCGTCCAGAAAGTAAGTTCCGTTTCAATTTATCTCCGCTGCAGCGCTGCGACTGCAGTTCCGCACATGCGCTGTAGACGACGTGTATCAAGGAGAAGAACGTGCGCCATTTGGAGATCGCTGTCAGTTACGTACGCTTTGTTGTGCTTGTTTGAAATGTCGGCGTTGATTGAAATTCCCGCCTCCTGTGAAATGAGGTCGGTGATTGGGTTTCTGAATGCGAAGAAAGTGAAACCAAGTGAAATTTATCGGCAAATTTGCGATGTTTACGGACCAAATGCGATGAGTGATTCGATGGTGAGAAGATGGGTCCGACAGTTCAATGCGGGCGTAGTGATGTGCACGATGAAGAACGAAGTGGGCGTCCATCTTTGGTTACAGAAGAACTGGTTCACGCGATTCATGACAAGATCCAGGACATCTCAAGTCTTTCCTTGGCGGTCAACACTTCACCAATGACGACGAGCTGTAAGAAACTGTTTCCTACCGGTTGAAGACACAGGCGGCAGATTTCTATGAAGAAGGTATACAAAATCTGGCGCGACGCTACGACAAATGCCTGCAAAATTTCGGCAGTTATGTGGAAAAGTAGTTTAAGAGTAGTAGAATTTTGTGCAATAAAAATTTCTTCTGTATCTGTGTACAATTTCATTTTATTACCAAACGGAACTTACTTTCTGGACGCGCCTTGTATATCACATTTATCTTGTGCGTTTCATTCATAATGTATCAAATATTCTGTCAAGAACCGACAGTGAATATCAATAAAGTTTTGTTTTGGCGAAAAAAAAGGTAGCAATTATATATTAGTGCTGAAATCCCGATTATAAAAGTACTCCACGACATTGCCGTCTCCACTTAGTAGCCTCACTGTGTGGCAAAAAAGGCCTTCCTTCGTTTCCCGAAGTGCGCTAGCGTCTTTTCAGAGGAACTTGGGGAAAATGCACATAAAACCAATTTTTGTCCGTTTTTTATTTGTGTTTTTAAAAACATATTTGCCGACCGCTGTGGCCGAGGTGACTGAGGCGCTCCAGTCACGGTCAGCACGGCCACTACGGTCGGGGGTTCGAATCCCCCGTCGGGCATGGATATTTGTGCCGTCCTAGTTCGTAAGTAGTTCATAAGTAGTTTGTAAGTTTAGGGACTGATGACCCCGTAGTTAAGTCCCATAAGCTTAACAAACATATGAACATTTTTTTTGAAAAACATTTAATTGTAAGAACGAGACTCCATAGCCATTACATAAAAGTATTTTTGAAATAGCATATTTGTGATGCTAGGTCATTTAAGGAACATATATCTTTCAGAAGAATCCTATAGTATATGTGAAGAGTGTGCATGTACAATACTAATGGAATCAAATTTGGGTCACAAAATTACTACATTTTTAATATTCATAGAATATATGACATCAACTGCGATTGGGCAAAGCTGAAAATGTGTTCCAGCCGGGATTCGAATCCAGGTCTCCTGCTTTCTAGGCAGTTGCACTGACCCCTACACCACTGGGGACACAGTGATCACCGCACCTGCAAGGACTACCTAGGTACGCCTCCCGTCAGATACAAATTCCCAGCTTCGCTCTGCCCACAGTACTCAAACTCGTAGTTATGAAACTAATTCCCGTAAGAGTAAGGGCTTCAAACTTGCTCACCCCTCCCCACTAACGATAGGATCATTGCCCGTCACCGGCATATTATATATATACATGTGGGGTCAGCGCAACGCCTAGAAAGCAGGAGACCCGGGTTCGAATCCCGGCTGGAACACATTTTCAGCTTTGCCCAATCGCAGTTGATGTCATATATTCTGTGAATATTAAATAGTAACAGCTGCAGGATCAGAAGTGGCGTCTGTTCTTTCGGAACAGACACACAGACACCCCATGCCCCACGGAGGACTCGAACCTCCGACGGCGAGCAACCGCGCGCTCCGGCTACTCCACCAGGGCTTCGCGTAGTGATTCTGCCATACAAATACTGTTACCTAAACAGTACATGGTTTGCTTGTTTTACTGTTCTTCGACGACATTACAGAGCTGTGCTTCCTCTGCTTTTTCGTTTACGTTGGATCTGACCGCGGGACAGTCCAGCGCAGAGCAGTGCTGTGTGGTCTCACTCTTTCCGCCACTATATATATATATATATATATATATATATATATATATATATATATCTCGCTTCGTTGCCGACACTAACGACACACGGTCGCGATCGTTGTTTTGAACTGTAGTGTACTCCTTCAAGACCACTTAAAGACAAGGCCTTACAGGCCGTGCTACGTCACACTAAGCAGACCACGACCTCCAGCTCACTGGTTGTCCTCTAAGAAGCCGTTAAAATGTTTGTATAGTCTATGGGACTTAACTATGGGGTCACCATATGAAATTAATATACAGTTCCTGAAACAAGTTTTTCTCATTCGTTTTCATGTGTTAAGAGTGTATCATTACAGGAAAAAAAATTGAAACAAGACATGTGTTAGACATTCAAATGTAATTGGCGTTTTAAAGGCACCTTTAATTAGTTTCTGGTAAAAGTCATGTAGTGGGTATCTCCTCGCATTTTTCGTAGTTCATGTGAGATATAAGTACATAATACGCAAGAAAATAGTCATCAAAGACGTATCCAATGGATGGATACTATCCATAATCTCAATTGTTTTCTTCATTTACGCTATGCTCCGATGACAAGTTCGTGGTCTATTCGAATATTTGGCTACAGTACAGATCAATCTGAATTTATAGATGAACCCTTTAGATCTGGAGCCACAAACCAAGCAATTTTCTTAAAATCGGACGAAAAGTATTCCGTAGAGCCGCCAGGTCCGCATGGACAGAACTACGCGCAGTTCCCGCATCTGTCCGTCAGATATAACACCCTGTATCTCGAGAATGAAAAGAGTTATCGTTCTGTTGTCTACCTTGAATAAAATTTCGATATCTTACCTACATTTCGTCCGCAGCATTGTATGTGCTAAAATCAACCATTCGCAAAGTCTACGCAATGCGATTTTTCCTCGGCAAACTAAAAAATGTTCAACTGTTTGTACATCTTATGGGACTTAACTACGGGGTCATCAGTCCCTAAACTTACAAACTACTTATGAACTACTTACGACTAAGGACGGCACTAATATCGATGCCCGAGGGGGGATTCGAACCCCCGACCGTAGTGGCCGTGCAGACCGTGACTGGAGCGCCTCAGTCCCCTCGGCCACCGCGGCCGGCTACGAGGCAGTGGGCGTGCCCCAGCGGCCAGACATATTTTACTCTGCGAGCCACAAAGAAAGAAATTTAAATATTGAACACACCAGATGTATTTCGCAGCATTGGCCGTTAATGTTTTATTTTAAAAAAAAACACAGATCGATTTCAATCACATAGTGATCATCTTCAGTGTCCTACAAACGAGCATATGAATGCCCTGAATGTAAGTGGCTATATTCAGGGCATTCATATGCTCGTTTGAAGGACACTGAAGATGATCACTATGTGACTGAAATCGATCTGTGGTTTTTTACGTCTACACCTACATCTACATGCATACTCCGCAATTCACCGTAAGGTGCGTGGCGGAGGGTACACTGTACCACTACTAGGCATTTCCTTTCCTATTCCACTCCCAAATTGAACTAGGAAAAAAAGAATGCCCATATGCTTCCGTACGAGCCCTAATTTCTCTTATCTTGTCTTTGTGATCTTTACGCTAAATGTAAGTAGACGGCAGCAAGATCGTACTACACTCAGCTTCAAATTCCGGCCCTCTAAATTTACTCAACAGAAATTCACGAAAAGAACGTCGTCTTTCTTCCAGCGATCCCCAATTGAGTTGCCGGAGCATTTCCGTGACACTCGCGCATTTGTCGAACCTACCGGTAACAAACCTAGCTGCTCGTCTCTGAACTGCTTCTATGTCTTCCTTCAAACCGATCTGCTGCGGGTCCCAAATACTTGAGCAATACTCAAGACGTGGTCGTACAAGCGTTTAATACGCGGTCTCCTTTACAGGTGAAGTACATCTTCCCAAAATTCTCCCAATAAACGGAAGTCGGCTGTCCGCCTTACTCACAACTGTCCTTACATGCTCGTTCCATTTCATATCGCTCTGCAATGTTACGCCGAGATATTTGAACGACGCGATAGCGTCAAAATGAAACATTAACGACCAATGCTGCGAAATACATCTGGTGTGTTCATCATTGTGTGGTCGTGGAGCACCTCCAAGAAATGGAATTAAAAAAAAAAAAAAAATAAAAAAAAATCTTGGTTAATTTGGAAAACTGTCAAGAGAGAGAGAGTACAAATTCTGTTTCGTGCAGTGTATGATAAGCGTCGTATGGCGAGTCGGCTGGTGCGACCAGACAGACGCAGATGGTTTGCGATGGCGGCGGGAGAGCGCTACTCCGGCCACAGACAGATCCCTCGCCGTCAGTTTATCCGCGTCGCTCGAGAACGCGGGGCAGTAGCAAGAGCGTGGCGGCACTGGCGAGCTTCCAACTGGGCCTGTTCTAATAGGACTGGCTCTGTCTCTCCAGAAAATAGACGTCACCGCCACACGTCCGTCCGTCACGCTGAACGTACTGCAGCCTCTGACCGCGTCTGCTCTTCCACTTGGCGTTAAATGCAGCACTCACTCACTGCCGGGGCGGCCCGAACCGCAGTCGGGCCTCGAGACGGAAGAGCTTCTGCCCATGCAATCAGCACGGCTTTACGAAGAATCGATCGTGCGAAAAACCCAACTTGCCCTATTCTGTCATGGCATCTGGCGTGCTATGGATGAAGGGCAACAGGCAGACTGAATAACCTCAAATAGCTAGACTTCATCCGTCAAATGTTCCAATGAAACTTCCTAAGACATTAAAATTGTGTGCCGGAACCGGGACTCGAACCTGGGACCTTTGCCTTTCTTCCAGGAGTGCTAGTCTCGCGTGTTTGCAGGAGAGCTTCTGTGAAAGTTTGGAAAGTACGAGACGAGGTACTGGCGGAAGTAAAGTTGTGAGGCGGCATCGTGAGACGTGTCGGGATAGCACAGTCGGTAGTGCGCTTACCCGCAAAAGACAAAGGTCCCAGGTTCGAGTCCCGGTTCCGGCACACAATTTTAATCTGAAAGGAAGTTTCATATCAGCGCACACTCCGCTGCAGAGTGAAGTTTCATTCTGAAATGTTCAAATGTTTGTAAATCTTATGGGACTTAACTACGGGGTCATCAGTCCCTAAACGTACAAACTACGTTCATCGCATTATGTGGCAGTTTTTTCTTACAACTATATTGTTTAAGACATTGGTCTTCTAAGCCGTGTGTCGTATGCGGTTCTTACCCTGACAGCGTTGTTACCTCACGATAAAGAATATGTGCACCAAATTCGGTTGAAATAGGTCCAATGGTTTAGGAGAAAATGAGCAGCATTATCGCAAAATGCAGCAGTTTTTCGCGCATCTCATTGTTTATGACGTCATATCTCCTGAACTAGATATCGTATGTGATTCTTACACTTACGGCTACCGTCCTCATGGATTGAAGCTTACGTGTACAAAATTTCATAAAGATTGGAACAAAACTGTAGATTTGTATGCAACACGTACAAACATACGGACACTCTGCTTTATATATTACATCATCAGAGATCAGCACTTCTATTAAGGCAATCTTAAATATCGGTTTTATGCTTTTCACATATGTGCCGAGTATGTTCCAACTGTAATTCGTTGTTACTCCTTCATTTGTAGGGCTACAAGGAAATACAAAATCCAAAAACATAGAAACACCGCAAAACAACTTACGATGTCACACCACGGAGAGCGCATTGTAAGCTTTGTTTACCATTTTCACTGTCTTCTAAACACAAGATAATCCCATGTCCCATAATCCCCTTTTTGCAATTACGCCTTGTAATTTTGTGTAAACTGTGTCAGGCAGATAATCTGAAGATGCCTTGCTAAAGGGCGAAACGCGTCATTAAATAAGGAGTAAAACAAGTTACAATCAAGACGGTTTCTTACTAAAGGAATATGAATACACACCTGGAAATTACAAAAAGAACACAATGAATTCGTCGACCGAGCAGAGGGAAATTTTATTGGCGCGTTCTTGAGGATGTACTAGGTGATCAAAAAGTCAGTATAAATTTGAAGACTTAATAAATCACGGAATAATATAGATAGAGAGATAAAAATTAACACACATGCTTTGAATGACATGGGGTTTTATTAGAAACACACAAACAAAATTCAAAAAATATCCAACAGATGGCGCTTCATCTGATCAGAAAAGCAATAATTACCATAAAAAATTAAGACAAAGCAAAGATGATGTTCTTTACAGGAAATGCTCAATATGTTCACCATCATTCCTCAACAATAGCTGTAGTCGAGGAGTAATGTTGTGAACAGCACTGTAAAGCATGTCCGGAGTTATGGTGAGGCATTGGCGTCGGATGTTATCTTTCAGCATCCCTAGAGATGTCGGTCGATCACGATACACTTGCGGCTTCAGGTACCCCAAAGCCAATAATCGCACGGACTGAGGTCTGGGGACCTGGAAGGCCAAGCATGATGAAAGTGGCGGCTGAGCACACGATCACCACCAAACGACGCGCGCAACAGATCTTTCACGCGTCTAGCAATATGGGGTGGAGCGCCATCCTGCATAAAAATCGTACGTTCCAGCAGGTGTTTATCAGCCAGGCTGGGGATGATGCGATTCTGTAACATATCGGCGTACCTCTCACCCGTCACGGTAGCAGATACAAAACCAGAATCACGCAGTTCCTCGAAGAAAAAAGGCCCCCGATAACCCATATCGTGACTTTCTCGTCGTGCAATTGAGTTTCCACGACAGTTCTAGGATTTTCGGTAGCCCGGCGTTGACAGACTCTCGGAACGTGAAATGAGCTTCGTCGGTCCACAACATATTACTCAACCAATCGTCATCTTCCGCCATCTTTTGAAACGCCCACACCGCAAACGCCCTCCGCTTTACTAAATCGCCAGGTAACAGTTCATGATGGCGATGGATTTTGTAAGGATAGCATCGGAGAGTACGCCTAAGTGCCAACCAAGCAGTGGTGTGTGGAATGCCGGTGCGACGTGCGACTGCACGAGCGCTGACTTCCCCGTGCATAGACGAACCCGCTACAGTCTCCATTTCTTCCTGAACTGTCTCAGCAGCATTACGCCTTGTAGCTTGGTCGTCGAGGTCTATCGTTTAAACAACCCGTGGCTTCGAACTTAGAAATCATTCTCGCTACAGCAGCATTTGTCAACGGACCTTTACCGATTCGAATCCCCTTCCTATGGCGATAGGATCGTAACGCTGAACTAGCACATTCCCCATGCTGATAATACAGCTTCACTAAAAGCGCCTTTTCAGGTAACGTTAACATGCTGCGACTGCTGGTGCATCTGATTCTCTCTCTCATTACAGTTCCTTTTATAGACGATTTTCATGCGCAGTCACTGACGTTTTACTTTCTAGCGCCAACTGCCGGACATTTTTTAAACTCCTCTTTTTGGCTCCAATAAAACCCCATGTCATTCCAAGCACGTCTATCAATTTTAACCTCTCTATCTACATTATTCCGTGATTTACTAAGTTTTCAAATTTATATCGACTTTTTGATCACCCGGTATACAACACACGATCACACAGGCGTCCGTAATGTTGGCGTCAGTATCGTATATAGCCTCGTTTGCAGCAGTGCAGGTTGCAACTTTCGAATCAAGACGGCTGTAGAGTTGCCGAGCCGAACGCCGGCCGCGGTGGCCGAGGGGACTGAGGCGCTTTAGTCACGGTCTGCACGGCACCTACGGTCGGGGGTTCGAATTCCCCCTCAGGCATGGATATTTGTGCCGTCCTTAGAGTTAGCTAGTTCATAAGTAGTTTGTAAGTTTAGGGACTGATGACCCCGTAGTAAAGTCCCATAAGTTCTACAAACATTTGAACATTTGAAGTTGCCGAACGAAGTCTTACGGTATGGCCAGCCGTGCAATTTCCATCTGATGCCTCAGTTGCACCACATCTCGTGCCACAGCGCGGTAGTAGCCGAGCGGTCTGAAGCGCCATGTTACGGATCGCGTGGCCTCCCGCGTCGGAGGATCGAATCCACCCTTGGGCGTGGATGTGTGTGTTGCTCTTAGGTTAGTTTAACTTAGTTTAAGTAGTTTGTATGACAAAATTTGAACATTTTGATCTCTTGCCGGTCGTGAAGACCGCGCAAGATTGCATTTCACTGGGTCAGGGGTGTCCCAGGGAAGTGTGATAGGACCGCTATTATTTTCTATCTATATAAACGATCTGACGGACGAAGTGATTTAATGTTAAAATGTTTGTATAACTTATGGGACTTAACTACGGGGTCATCAGTCCCTAAACTTACAAACTATTTATGAACTAACTAAGACTAAGGACTGCACAAATATTCATGCCCGAGGGGGGGAGGATTCGAACCCCCGACCGTAGTGGCCGTGCAGACCGTGACTGGAGCGCCTCAGTCGCCTCGGCCACCGCGGCCGGCACGGACGAAGTGAGTTGCAATACGCGGCTGTTTGCTGATGATGCTGTTGAGGTGTCATCGTTATGTGGTTGCGTAGACTTTCCCGGCGTAATAACTGATAATATTCTTCTGGGCTCTGCAGACGGATAACATAAACTAGACACAATATTTCAACACACCAACTGGCTACTATCTTCCGGTGAGTACGCCGAATGCACTTAACTCGCCGGAAACCGCATATGCCCCACCGCGCATGGGCGAAACCAAAGTAGAGGCCCTCTGAGCACAGTAGCGCGCCGGTGGAGAAAATCGGCAAAACGAAGGGTCGAAACAAGGCTAGTTAAAAGAAACTGCAGGTCGAAATGAAGACCGTTGTTGCTTAATGTCAGATAAAATTGGGTTCTAACTTTAAGTGAAAGGGAAGCCCTTGTCCCTATTAATATTATAGGCCATACGAATTTCCACTGGTTCCTTAAGAACACGTGCCAAGTAGCGGGAGACAGGAGCAATCATGTTTGTTTCATCATATAACATCTTGTATATTCATTAAGACAAAGTTCAACAACAGATGAATTGACAGGTTGAAGTAAACGAGTATGACGGTGATGTTCCACACACCGATCCTGAAATGTGCGGATCGTTTGGCCGATGTGAGTCTTACCACAGAAGCACGGAATTCTGTACACTCGGGGCTTCATTAGTCCTAAAGCATTCTGATTGACCTAAGGAGGGCCCCAGTCTTTGCTGGTGGCATAAAAACTCTCTTAATGTCAAATCGTCTTAAAATTCTTGAAATTTTCGAGGATATATTCCACACGAAAGAAAAAAAAGCAAGGTTTGCAGTTGTCATCAAATGGTTCACCTGTAGTTCCACAGTGAAGCGTGCGACGAATTTGCGTACCCATTCTGTCACCTTAAGAGTCTCTAATTCTTCAAATGTTTGTAAATTTAAGAGACTTAACTAGGCTTACAAACTACTTTCACTAACTTAAAGTAACTTATGCCAAGGAAAACACAAACACCCATGCCCGATGGCGAAAGGCTGCACGCACCGCAGCTGGGCGTCTTAGTGCGCACGGTTATTCTGCCGCGGCTGCAATTCTTGACCCAGAGTTGGGCCGATGGAAAACGTCCTTTTCTGGATTTTTGTTTCACAAGAAGAATGACGGGACTTAGGGTAAGGTTGGGGCAAACGGGCATGGGGGCAAACGTACAGAACGTAAGCAAATGTGATGTATTTACATAGTTGAAGTTGGCAACACCGTCATTGTGAGTCAAATTGTTGCAGTGCAGTGTATACGAGTGACTGTGATAAGTATTGCTTGAAATAACCTATTCAGAACGCCCTTCTTGCTTGTAAACAAACGCAGGTAAGCAACATATGCTGTGTAGGCAATGGCTTTATTTAGCATATTATTCGGGAAATAATGGCTGTTGGTATTTCAATGAATTCACGGAGGTTGTATCCTGGTCCGGTGGCGGGCTCCTGCTTCTCTACACGTGCCAGTATGACGATATGCCTTGGTGGTGCCGTCCGTTGTATTTTTACGACACTGACTCAAATATTGCTCAGGTGGGGCCGACAGACACTTGTTCGTGAGGGCAATTAAAAAAAAAAAAAATAAATAAAAAAATGTTCAAATTTTGTAGAACTTATGGGATTTAACTACGGGGTCATCAGTCCCTAAGCTTACAAACGACTTATGAACTAGCTAACACTAAGGACGGCACAAATATCCATGCCCGAGGGGGGATTCGAACCCCCGACCGCAGTGGCTGTGCAGACCGTGACTGGAGCGCCTCAGTCCCCTCGGCCACGACGGCCGGCCATGAGGACAAACGGATACACAAGTTTTTTTCTTAATAAAACAGTTATGGAGGTGAAGCTCATATTTTTAACTGACTAATAATTTAATTTTTAGTAAATCTTAGTAGTTGTGACTGAATACTATTCTTATTTACAGAATAGCCCGTAATCGTAAAAGGAACACAGATAGAAGGCCGCAGCCAACAGAGTGCGTCTATGGTGTTTGCCCCCACGCAGTACTCACAGGCTACGGCCCCTTGATGTCTCTTTCTTTGCTCCAGTAAAGACGCTTTACAATGAAGCCTGCAGGTAGTACGTCAGAAGAAATCCAGGGAAAGGAATTAATAAAGTGGCATTTGGAGCTGTTTTTGCTGAAGCATGGAACCGTGCAGCTACAGTCGGGAACGCTGTAAATGGCTTCAGCGCTTGTGGGATTCATCCCTTCAACCACAATCGCTTGCCTGAGCACCTGTTTGCTCCCGCAACTGTGCGTGAAGACCCCACTAATAATCCAGTAGGAAATCCTGAGAAACAAATAGCAGACGTGCAGATGACAACTGTACCAGGAAATAGGCCTAATCTAGTGGGGAACTGCAACCACAGCCAACAACGAGGGTCACCAAACATGCTGTGAATGAGAGAAGTTTGCAGGACCTCAGTGGTATACCATCGGCTTCAGGATCTGCCAAACACAAACGCATCATCCATTCTGACAGATCCTAGTTTTATTTATGATCTAAAAGAGAAAAAGACTAGGGCGGCAAACAAGAAGGCAGCGAACAATACCAGGTGTGATAATCGTAAGAATGACAGTGCAATGTGTGTAAAAATAAAATAAAATAAAATAAAATAAAATAAAAATAAAAAAATAAAAAAAATAAAATAGAAAAAAACACCTGTACAAACATGGTGAAAATTGGGTGCAGTGTCTAGTCTGTTCTGTCTGGTTTTCCAAATGGAAGTCATCCTTATTTTGTTTGCCATAATTGTAACAATGATGACAGTGATTAAAGTGATTAAAGTGTCCGTTTGTCCCTGTAGTTGAGGGCAAAGGGACATTGTCGCACCATCCATTAGTATCAATTATCCTGGGCTGAAAATAAAATTTAAAAATTAATTAAATATGTATTACTTTGACTTAATATATAAGCTTCTTCTAATATATAAAGCAGAGTGCCCGTATGTTTGTACGTGTTGCATACAAATCTACAGTTTTGTTCCAATCTTTATGAAATTTTGTACACGTAAGCTTCAATCCATGAGGACGATCGCCGTAAGTGTAAGAATCACACACGATATATAGTTCACGAGATATGACGTCATAAACAATGAGATGCGCGAAAAACTGCTGTATTTTGCGACAATGCTGCTCATTTTCTCCTAAACCATTGGACGGATTTCAACCAAATTTGGTACACACATTCCTTACCGTGAGGTGACAATTGCTGCCTGGTTAAGAATCACATACGGCACATGGTTCAAAAGATATTACGTCACAGCGAATAGAAATCGCAAAAAATGCCATATAATGCGGCGAGACTTTCGAAATACACTGTATGAGAATGACAGTAGATAGCGACTTGCAACAAACTTTAAACATAATTTCAAACCTTTTTTAAACTTTTTCTCGCTGGCAACCATACTAAAATGATGAAAGGGAAAAAGTTTTTCGCTTAGTACTTTTCCGCTGTTTTTGGAGTAAAACTACGGCTCTCGGTATGACGTTACAATTTATAATTTGAACACTACAAATTGTAGCGACAGGAAATTTTACAGACAGTATACACATATATAGTTGAATGTACCTTCTACATTTTTTCTCAGTAGAACTCGGAGTTCCTGAGATATGAGCACGTAAACAGTAACGTTCATGAAAAACCGTCCTATCACGCACCAAGTTTAATCTATTACTTATTTACTACTAATTGTATTCCCAAGAGATTTTACAGATATACAGCCCTTATACAAATTAATACATACCCGAAAAATGGCAGGAATAAATAGATAAATACTCGGGCAACGCTGGGTTTTCAGCTAGTAGTGATAAAAAATAAACATATGGAATTAGATTTTTAATTGTATGCTCGCTAGCACAGTGGTACAGTGCCACACTACAAATCCAAAGGTTGCGGGTTCGATCCCCGCCAGATCTTAGGATTTTTATCTGTCGCTTTCCACTTCTTTCACCTCTGGCAGTGTTGAAAATGTGAAAAATGTCGAGTAGCACCCTGGTTCGGAACCCACGTTAAACTGTAGGTCCCCCTATAACTGGCTGGTAAGTCTGTTCGAAGGTCGTAGCAAGGCAACGGCATACCACCTCCAAATAGGACCATGCCTAGTAAAGCACTGTGGTGTTCAAACCAATCTTCGGATTGTTGACTGATTTACCTTATATATAAAATCCGCTTAGCGTGTCCGTTTGCCCCCACCTTACCCTAGCATATATCGGAAACCCACATGACGTAGCGATCTTTATCTTCATGCGATTAGCTTTCTTCCGCGATACAAACGCTTGGGGGTCTTGCGTACTCTAGTGAAAAGAGCGTACGTCATGTCTGATGCTGAACGTCTGGATGAAGAACTGGAGCATCTTAATATTGTCTGTAAACAGGATTTGTCGGCCACTTCATTTTGGACCAACAGATGATCCATTAGATGACAACGACAAATCTATTGATTTTTTTTTCCCTATCGCTGGGAATATGTACTCGAAAGTTCTTGCGCTTTAAGAAAGATTATATTCATACTGTCACGTGAAAATCATGTCGCTTCTCATTGGCCCCGTCCAATTCCACGAAGCAAAAATATAACACACTAGATCGTTCTTTCAACGCTTCGCAATGGAACGTTGCATTCCGAAGCCCCCCTACAGTTCCGTAAGCGGCCGACTGCGAACAGCGGACAAACTGATGAGCGCCTCGGTGGCCATTGTGGTGACAAACTTCCGCGCGCGCCGACTTTAAATGTGCGTAACATTTTTTTTTTTATTTTTTTTTTTATTTTTTAGTGTGTGTATTCATTCGACTTAAGTCGCGAAAACTATGTCTAATTGAATTATATAACTATAAAACAGCTTCAGACTCCTTGAATATACAGCAACTATTACAAGTTTATTACAATACGGTGTAGAAATAGGCCAACAGCGTTTCCTCTTCCTAACGAAACCGAACTATAACATTTATTTCTTTTAGCGTTCTAAGTGCAGCATATGAACGGATTTTATTGTCAGACACGATTTTTTGGCACTTTCTCAGTATATTTTACTATTGTGAAACTTTTGTACAAAACATTAATTTCGGAAGAGGTTCACACTAAACGTCTTTGCTTTAGTGTTGTATTCTCCAATATTTAGATATTTCATAGCATCAAAAAATCAAACAGGGCTGCCTGAAAGAGCTAATGTCAAAAATAGATTGTGAAAATGAAATTTGCCATCAGATACATAACTGAAAAATAGGTTCTTACCTTGTGAATACAGCAACCAGCCACTATCAAATTCTTTTCAGAGCACGAAATATGCCATAACGTTTTCTTAAATAATGCATCTAACATCAGTATTAGGGTATGTAGGAAGAATATTAGCATTTTTAACGCTGTAAGCCAAATACCTTACAGTAGCGTGGACTGCTCATAAGTCAACTACTATTGTCATAGGGTTCAACTTCACGAAGTGCATCCAGTGTGACTATGTGTCATTCATATATGGAACTATACACAGGTCTGCAAATCCCTTTCATTTGTTATATATAAAGCAGATTACCTTCAAATTCTGTGTTACAAGGTGCTAATATTAATTCCATAAGCAAAATTCCAACTGCAGTGAGGCAACTAATCTCGTGACCCCAATAGTTATTTTATACAATCACTAAAATGAAACTTTTTGATCTTCCTGTCCACCAGTACTGCAGAAAGTAGCTCCTTTATAAGAGCTACCAGTATTGTAAAAGCCTGTTACTTATTTCATTTAATCCTATATTTTCTTGACTAACAGTCTGTAAAGCAAGAGTAACTATCTCTGAACACAAGTAGTAAGGCTACTTGTATTCCTGAGAAATATAAAAAGACAGTATTCGTTCTTTTTATTCCTTTCGTAAATTGATTTATGCATTTAAACGCTGAGCAGCTTTTCACCATAGTGCTTCATGCACACTGAAACAGTCAAACAATACAGACGTCACTGTCAATTGTGTATATATCCCACAGTAGCTATTTAATACGCTATTTCCCTGCTAACAACACTGGTATTTATGTGACGCTTGCCACCATCATGGCGGCCGGCCGAAGGTTCAAATTATCCTGCGACAGCAGCGCCGTCAGGGAGTCTGGTTATTTTTACGTCTTTGGGCATTCCATGCTGCGATGTCACTACTTCCTCCTGCACGTCCTGTGAGAGACTGGCATTAGCCGCAGTTTTGGAGATCTGTGAAACTGATCGATTGCAGAGTCGACGCGCGCTTTGCGGACAATGCAGTCACACCTCGCACTGATATGGGTGTCTCAGCATGGATCGACAAGTGTAAGTGTTATCATTCAATGTACACCATATACACTATTTCAACAATAAATCTTCGGTGGATTGGAGAAGTCTAAGAGGATGTGCTGGTTTTTTGTATTTGCGGCAGTTGTTGTTGTTGTTGTTTAGAGTGCAAATGTTTGTTAAGCTTATGGGACTTAACTACGGGGTCATCAGTCCCTAAACTTACAAACTATGAACTAGTTAATACTAAGTTGGGCACAAATATCCATGCCCGAGGGGGGATTCGAACCCCCGACCGTAGTGGCCGTGCAGACCGTGACTGGAGCGCCTCAGTCCCCTCGGCCACCGCGGCCGGCGTTGTTGTTTAGAGGGGACTAGACTGCGCGGTCATCAGTCCCCTGTTGCGAGCAAAGTCAATACGGTGTAATGCAAGCTGAGCATTGAATCGCACGGATGAGAAACGCATAAAGGGTACGCAATGATGAGGAACATTGAGTTCAGGACACTCAAAGCACAAAACGCAAAGAGTAAATAAACATAACTGGACTAAAAAGTTACACCAGAATGAACACACCAGATGTATTGAGCAGCATTTGTCAATTATATGTAACGTGCTTCAGCACGGAAACGAGTACATTCCCCAGACGTCATCGGTAATGAATGATATCTACGTTCTTCTACGCGATACTTTATTTTATAAATTTTAACATTACATTATACTACTCTGCACAACTTAAACCTTTTACATTATGTTTTATGTATACTTTGCTTCTACATCTACATGGGATACTCTGCAAATCATATTTAAGTGCCTGGCAGAGGGTTCATCGAACCAGCCATTATACTATTTATCTCCCATTCCATTCTCGAATAGCGCGCGGGAAGAAAGAACACCTGAATCTCTCCGTTCGAGCTCTGATTTCTCGTATTTTATTCTGATGATCATTTCTACCTATGTAAGTGGGAGTCAACAATATATTTTCACATTCGGAGGAGAATGTTGGCCATTGGAGTTTCGTAAGTAGCCCACGCCGCAGCGATAAGCGCCGTTGTTGTAATGATTCACATCCCACATCCTGTATCATTTCCGTAACGCTGTCTCCCCTGTATCGTGACAATATGAAACGAGCTGCCCTTCTTTGGACTCTTTAGATGTCCTCCGTCAAACCCACCTGATAAGAATCCCACACTGGGCTGTAATACTCCAAAAATGGACGGACAATCGTAGTGCATGCAGTTTCTTTAGTACTTCTGTTGCATCTTTTAAGGGTTCTACCAATGAAACGCAGTCTCTGGTTGGCCTTTCCCACGATATTATCTACGTGTTCTTTCCAGTTTACGTCTGAAGTAATAGTAATTCCTAGGTATTTTGTGGAGTTTACGGCCTTCACATTTGATTGATTTATGTTGTAAACAAAGTTTAACGGATTTCTTTTCGTACTCATGTGAATGACTTCACACTTCTCTGACTGATGTATTGTTTACACTGTACTATAACTTTCTCAACGCTATGTAACGTGCTTCAAGCACGGAAAACGAGATGGCGCTGCAATTAACCTTCGATACTTTGTCATAAAATTAAAATTATATCCCCTTGTTCTTCTTCGTCCTTTTCGAGATTTTGCAGCGTAGCTACAATCAATGTATAAAGGGTACTATCCTTCATGGTACTTCTCATTTAAATTTTAAAATGTTTTGAAATTTTCCTGTTGAAATAACTTACTACGTTAGTAGTATCCATAACTGGCATAAGACGCTTAGCATCATACTCTTGTCTTTTACCTGGCAATTTATATATTTCTGTATTCTGATTTTTCATTTTTATTGGTTATCCAGCTGATATACCTGATGTGTAAACATACATTCTAATTTTTATTTTGTTTGCATAATAATTAGTGGAACATCTAAGTAATAGAGGGCGTTAACAACACCCATCCCTACAGCGCTGCTGCATGTCGTTTGTAAGCAGTGCGCTTAATTCAAACTTTGACACTGCAATTTTATGTTTGACGTTGTACTTACATTCAGGGGATTCATAATGCTTGCTACGTATGTTGTCTGTATATTAAATTATATTCAAGTTCATTTTGTATTTGTTTTTAATTCCATACCGATTTTATGATCTTGTTCTATAGTTTGACGGACACTGAAGATGGTCACTATGTAATTTAAATCGATCTGTTGTTATTAAATAAAACATTATCGGCCAATGGTGCTCAATACATCTGGTGTGTTCATCATTGTGTGGTCGTTGAGCACCATCCTGGAAATGGAATCAAACCTTACAGCAGAATATTGTGGCTGGCCGATCACGAGGATAATAAAGGATGAGCCAGCCACTCTGCACAATCTAAAACATACGAATAAAAGCAGGACAGACAACACAAAATAAGAAGGGTAAAAAGTTGTGAGAGGTGGGTGCCTGAGAGATCAGGCTAAGGAACTCACCTTTAGATCAAATGGTAAAACCCAGTTGCACGGATAAAACGTAAAACACGATCAGCTGTAACAGCGTCATCACCAAGGATAAAAGGAAGCGCAGCTGGCAGGTCAAAGGACCGTCGTAAGGTAGCTAAAAGGGTATAGTCCACCAGGATGTGGACCACTGTCAATAAAGTGCCACAGCGACACTGTGGAGGATCCTCCCATCGAAGTAGATGGCCATGTGTCATCCATGTGTGACCAATCCGCAGTCAACATAGGACAACCGACCCCTTCCGAGAGGCCCTCAGGAAGGACCCCTTTTTTTTAATTTTACTTGCCCCATTACATGGTAATATTACTTGTTTGATGTTTAGATTCAGGCTGTTACATCAGATATTTTTGCAAACACAAGTACAGTACATAAGGGTTACAAAGGAACAAAGAATTTTATACATCAGGAAATCTTATTGAATTACAAAAATTGTAAAAGTCTGTAGTGAATTTATGTACCAAATCATATTTACTGACGGGCCATCCTCCTCCTTTGGCAGCTATTTTATTCCTGAGATGGTCCCTCTCTTTCAATAAATTGCAGCAGTCAAAAAGCACGTGGTCAATAGTTTGGACAGCACTGTTACATGTGCACGTTCCGTCTTCAAAGGCTTTCACTTTCCCATGACCTGTTAACACAGCTGTAAAATTCGGAGATATTGAAAGTTTAATCAGTAAACGTTGTCGGATCGTAGGAAAATACGGTTTAGTGCTTCCCCCGTTTTTTGTTCTGTGCCACTCAATGTCCCATTTGTTCCTAAACTCTTTTCGAAGGTTCTTCTTTACGGCACTGGTAGGTATTTTCTTGTAGCGTATTGATTGTCGTGATCGAGCTGCTCTTTTAGCAAGGTTGTCCGCTAGTTCATTTCCCCATATCCCTTGATGTACCTTAACCCATTCGAAATGCACCAGCCAGTTGTGTGTCTGCAACTTTTTGATTTTACATCTTATTTCTTCAGTCAACAAGTTGTGGTTCTTCGGATTTCGCAAAGAGTCCAAAGTAATCCTGCTGTCAGTGTGAGTTACTGCAGTTTTATCAGTATTCGAGAGATTATTTATGAACTCGTCGTCTGACTTGCTTCCATCTGTGTATACTTCAACAGCGTAGCTTTTGCTGGCGTCCTTCTCAGTTATCCTCGTAAAGTCCGCCGGGTGTGCCCAGCTTCTGTTCTCTAGGGCGATGTCGATTGTCTGTTTGGCGTCTTTGGTTTTGACCAGGTTATAATATTTGGCTATTTCCTGTATCTTAAGTGTTATGGGCATGAGACCTGATAAAACACAAATGCTCCGCTGGATGTCGTTCTGTAAGCTTTGACCATTTTTAAATTGATTAAATTAATTAATTAATATTTTGGTACGGTTGTATTGTCGCTCCAGTGCGTCTATCGACATCGGACTTCCATGGAGCTGTAGAAAGCTTCACTGCACGGAGCTTGTTTGGGGCAGGACAGTCAACCCACTAGGTGTGCCAAAGCCGAAATACCTTCTGGTGTATAATCGGAGGTCCCTCTCCTGAAGACCAATTTCTAAGGGGCTTGGTGTAATTGCCTGCTTAACCAGCCGATCCACGCGTTCGTCCCTCGAAATTCCAATGTTTCCCGGGCTCCAAACGAAGACCACAGTGCGGCCAAACTGAACAAGAAGGTTAAGAGATTCCTGGATAGACAGCACCAAGGGGTGTTTTGGAAAGCACCGGTCAAGGGCTTGCAAGCCGCTCAGGGAGTCACTACAGATAACATACGACTCCCCGGGAGAGGCTATAAGGTTTGCGGCAGTGAAATTTGGGTGGGCAGTAGAGTGACTGACACATTTGGGAAGGGGCAGGGTTTAGTATACTGGGGAAAGGCAGGTATGGGTGTGCGATCCCCGCGGTGCAAACAGCGTTACCAAGGATAAAAGGAAGCGCAGCTGGCAGGTCAAAGGACTGTCGTAAGGCAGCTATAAGGGGACAGTCCCAGTATGTGGACCACTGTCAATAAAGTTCCTCAGCGACACTGTGGACGATCCTCCCATCGAAGTAGATGGCCATGTGTCGTCCAATACGCAGGCGACAAAGGACAACTGACTCCTTCCGAAAGGCCTTCAGGGAGGACTTCCATGGAACTGTAGAAAACTTCACTGCAGGGAGCTTGTTTGGGGCAGGTGAGTCAACCCACTCAGTGTTCCAGAGCGCAAGTACCTTCTGGTGTATAATCGGAGGTCCCTCTCCTGAAGACGAATTTCTAAGGGGCTTGGAGTAATTGCCTGCTTAGCCAGCCGGTCCACGAGTTCGTTCCCCAGAATTCCAATGTGTCCCGGGGTCCAAACGAAGACCACAGTGCGGCCAGACTGAACGAGAAGGCAAACAGATTCCTGGATAGACCGCAGCAGGGGGTGTTTTCGAAAGCACTGGTCAAGGGCTTGCAAGCCGCTTGGGGAGTCGCTACAGATATCATACGACTCAGGCTATCATACGGGACAAGCTATAAGGCCGGTATTACACTGTAAAAGATCTTTGACAAAGATCTTTGTCAAAGATTTTATCAAAGATCTTTGACGAAACTACTTCACGGGAGCACATTACACTAGCGTAAAATATTTCGTCATAGTTGCTCGGAATAAGACTCCAAAATAGTAAAGCGTCTGTATTATAGTACGTAATATAATGTTGCTCGGGAGTGCATTCAATGGAAAGAACGAAAAATGTATACAATTTTAGGTAAAACCGTGAATAGCAAGAGGAAAATACGAAAACTGCTCGCACAAATGTACTCCACGAGCTACACTGCTGGGAACTAATAACCTAAATTGTTTAAGAACGTGTAACCAAATATTTAAATTCACCCACATATTTATTAATACTTCATCATAATCGATGTTTCAGGAAGCCCTAAAGCTGTGTCAATGGGTAAATAATGAAACACTGAAATTTTTTAACGTGTGTCATGCTAAACATAACTTCGTTAGATACTTTATCATAATTAAGAAGAGAGAATATTTTCGTAGTTCTTTTATATTATGCTTCATTGATGCTTATGCTCTGCGAAAGACATTTTTAAAGTTTGCTGAAGTCTGACATTTGTTTTGCCTGATTTTCCGAAACATAAAATAATATCCGTATAAATACCTGGACTTGTGGTTAAATGTCGAAAAGCATCGTGCAAACCAAGAAAAAAAAATATGGAGTTAACTAGTGCAGTACCTCATTACGCAAATCATGAACCCCTTTCCACTGAAGATCCTCCCATTTATATCCACATATAAAATCTATTCCAGCAGGCAGTAAAATACACGAATCCTACAGTGTAGGCCTACGATTTCACATATTATTCCAGACATAAGTGAACCAAGATGTAAATCAGTTTAGGAGGAATTACGAGGTTAGGTTAGAGTACAAATAAAAACATTTATTTCACTTATGCATCTCCATATATCATTTGATCCATATAATTTCTTCCCTATCATCAACCTCAGTGAGCCACTTTGAACACAACTGACAGCAGTAGCTTTTTCTTTATACCATTCTTTTTGTGTCCCGACTTCGTCGCCGCTTTTGTGTCCCAGCCTCGTCGTAGGTGTCGGTGGCCGGGTGGATGAGACCGACACAGGAATATAGATAGCACGCTGGTGCAGGTACGGAGGGGAGCAGCCAGAAACTAAAAACACTCGAGTAAATTAGAAAGAGATATATATTGCACAGAATGTAACAATACTTAACTTTTACATAGTACTGCAGAATGTTGATACATAGTTGTTAGAGGCCTGCCTAGTGCCTGTACGATAGCAAAGTCTTCACTGGTGCCTATCTGATTACGAAGGTCCTAACTGGTTGCTATCTCAGTCCGAAGTGCGAAGTGAACGATGTCCTTCAGTGGTGGCCACGAGAGCAGTTGTCGCAGAGGGCGCTCGTGGCTGACGTCGTAAGAACGCCGCGCCGTGCGTGCCTGGCGGCGCGCGGCGAAAGTAAGTGGCGCGCACTTTGGACTTGTGCGACACCACAGTTCTAACCCTACATTTTAGTAAATTGGCTTTGTATTCATAAATATTCCGCTCACTTTGAAACGATCACTGTGACAGTAGCGACACAACAAATACACTTTTACGTTAATTTGTAGATTAAAAGGCGTCAAAGCAAGGAAAGACGCATGTATACAATGGCGAACTTTTATGAAAGCTAGGCTCTCTCGCTAACTTTTATCAAATATCTTTTATAAAAGAAATCTTTTATACAAGATGACCCATTACACTGTCAAAGATTTGACCAAAGAGCTTTTGATAAAAGATCTTTGTCAAAGATCTTTTACAGTGTAATACCCACCTAAGGTTTGCGGCAGTGAATTTTGGGTGGGCAGTGCAGTGACTGATGCATTTGGGAAGGGGCGGGGTGTAGTATAGTGGGGAAAGGCAGGCACGGGTGTGCGACCCCCGCGGGGTAAACAGCGGTGTGCGCCGTGGCCTGTCGTGGGGTGGCGGGCAGCAGGGTAGGGGGACGCGGCCCCTTGTTTACGCAAACAGGCTGGAGGGGAGGACACGGGGGGCCACTCTGTCTGCAGAGACACCTGCATTAACCGGTTCTGTGCGCTGTCTGCCCAGAGCACTAAAAATCATCGCACTGACGTGTTTTAGGGCCCACTTTAGATTTGTAGTTTTATAAGTTTTTGCAAACATTTTGGACCAAAATAATAATCTAAATAATCATAAATTAATTAATAAGAGTGTCTGAAACATTTTTACGAAAAAAAATTAGAGGTAGTGGCGAGTTTCGAACCACTGACCTGCGGCGTCACAGTCCAACGCATTGCTTAGTACGCTACTGTTAACAAGCAATTCTTGTGCCGCCGGCAGCGGTGGCCGAGGGGACTGAGGCGCTCCACTCACGGTCTGCACGGCCACTACGGTCGGGGGGTTCGAATCCCCCCTCGGGCATGGATATTTGTGCCGTCCTTAGTATTAAGTAGTTCATAAGTAGTTTGTAAGTTTAAGGACTGATGACCCCATAGCTAAGTCCCATAAGCTATACAAACATTTGAACATTTTTGAATTCTTGTGCCCTGTAATCTCGTACTATTGATGGCCCTTGTTAACTGATGCTAATATGGCATTTGTAGACACTACATTATCAATTATTGTACAAAGAACTATGTGTTTTTGTTAATTCTTTAGTGCTCCATTGCTTTGAAATGACAACGTATAATTTACAATAAGAAAATGATCAAATACGCATCTCAAGATGGCGTATGCCAGAGAGAGTTCTGGGCGAGGAATGTCACGTGACATCTGCGAACGGCTGGTTTTCATTAATTCAATGGAGGGTGTCAAAAAACCGTTATTTTTGCAAATATCTCTCACACGATTCGTGATATGAAAAAAAAAATGGTGCCACAAGGTGCTGGGCTATTGATTAGGGACTTGTATATGTTCGGTGGACTCACGAGGACGTCTGGAGCACAGCCGTCTGAAGCCAGTCAGCGCAGTGCACTGCAGCGATTCCAGGGCGCTGGAATTTGAGGCGACCGCCGTTCTCGGAGGAAGCCCATCAGTCCCGCCAGTGGAGCGTTATATGAGCCAAACTAATTTGGGCCCTAGAATGAATCCGTGCGGGACGCACCACTGCACCGCGTGACGTCAGCCGCGGTGGAGATTACTGCGGTGCGGTGGGGCTATTACCACCGCACAGGAGGGCAGACACCCCTCCCCCACCCCACTACTAGTATCGCTGCCGGCCATATACCCAGCTCACCCCCTCACCTGTACCGCAATATGCATAAACCAACGAGTACGTCACTCATTTTTTTCTGAAACTCCCTTCAGCGGAGGCCTCCAAGCGTATGGTGAAAGCTTTCTAATAGAGCTGTAGCAAACCGTGTGTATTCGGTACTGACAAGGAAAGTACTTGGGCTCGAACATACATATCTGTATGAACGTTTGGTTACAGTATTTCTACGTACACGTCAATATGCTGGTGGGTGTCGTTTTTATGCAAAACTTTGCAATCATGCTCTAGATAGCACTGTAGGTGTAATCGTAGACGCCATACGTAATGCAGATATCTGAACTATAACTCATGTAATAATCGTCGTACATGTTCTCTAGCGTATTGTCATCACAAGCCGTGATGATAGTTGCAACTTTAACCTTCTCCTCGGAAGACTGTTGGTATTCACTGCCACTGCTTCCATCGCCTCTTCCCGCACTTACCGTAGCACTACCGCTTGCAATGAGTTCTTCGTCATTATCATCCCTCTTATCATCACAATAGTATCTAACTTATGCTCATATTTCTGTACCGTAACAGATACGACAAAGCATGCAAATGATTCATCTTCTACACTAATATCATCTTCACGAAGTATGGTTCTTCGTAACTTCATCTCAACCAATCGCAATAATTTAGCAGGATTGATTATCAATCGCCGCTCCATCTGACGCTTCACCACACAAATAACGTCACAAAACGCAACTTCGGAGGCACACTGCACCGTCCCTACTGGCGAACCGACAGGTCAAAGTGCAATGTGGCAAGGCACTCGCAGAGGCCTCTAACGGACGACTGCAGAGTTTTGCAGATGCGGGAGTATCACTAGTGCAATAAGGGATCTTTACATTAGATCTCGTACGATTTTGATGTATATATGTTTGTTCGAGCCCAAGTAGTTTCCTTGTGAGTAACGAAAACTTCGAGATTATTATAATCTGACATCATGTCAGTCAGGAGTGAAACTGGAATAAATTATATAACAGGTAATACAAATGTATTCCAAGCTACAGTTGCTTGTCGAATTTTTTTTTTGTTCTCTTAATACTATATATGTAATGGACAACCAGTTTCCACGCAGTAGGGCATCATTTTCAAGTGCTCCACAATAAGGAAACTTTTATAAAAATACAAATTTAAAACAAAAAAGAATGGTCAGAAGAACATATGACTCTATAGGTATTATTTTGGTCCTGAAACAACTGCTGGCCAAAATGATACCTACAGAATCATATGTTATAACGTTCTTCTGACCATTCTTTTTTGTTTTAAATTTGTATTTTTATAAAAGTGTCTTTATTGAGGAGCACTTGAAAATGATTTCATAGTGCATCTGGTTGTGCATTACATATGGAGTATTAAGAGTATAAAAAGTTTTTTGGAATAGATTTATATTCCCTATTACATTCGAATACTTGGGCTGATACGAAATACTGAATCGTTTCTCATAAATACATTTCGCTACTCGCATCTATCCAGACGTATTTCCTAATGCATATATTTTGTTATTTGCTTCTACCATACCGATGCGGAACTCTGTAACGAAAACAAATACGGACAATGCATATGTTCTGTGATACTATCTATTATGAGATGAGTAATTTATATAGACACCCGCGACAAACTTTAAGTGCATATTGCGTAGCTCTACGATTTTAGATTACTATCTTAATTCCCACTGCTTTGCACGAGTAGACTGAATGGTCTGCATTGGTTGTTTCTACTTCTAAATATAAATGTTCATAGATTTGTATTTCTTGGTTCAAAATTGCCTGGATAGCAAAGTATTTTCAAGAAACAGTTCATCCCCTACTTCACTCTCTTAGGGATGGAATATCGAAAAATCGCTGATGCCTACAGTGTAAGATAAACAACGTCTACAAATTTCAAATTTCTATTTTGTCTATGGATTCAGCGCCGTTTAGTGTCTTTTAGAAACGGATCGAGAAGGCGATATTTCTTACCTTACTCTTTGGCGTCTTTCTTGGTAGTTTTCAAACTGCAAATATACTCTTTTTTTAAATTCGTTCTCTTGTTGCAGAAAAACAACTGAAAAATGTGTATTACGTTTCGCTGTATATAAACTCTTTGCTATTATACTGTCATTTGACAGAGCCCTGAAAGACCTAGGTCGGAACAAGGCCCCAGGAGTAGATGACATATCCTCAGAGCCACTAAAGACTCTGGGAGAGCCAGCCATGACAAAACTATTTGAACTGGTGTGTAGGATGTATGAGACAGGCGAAATACCTTCAGACTTTAAGAAAAATGTAATAATCCCCATTCCAAAGAAATCAGGCGCAGACAGGTGTGAAAATTACAGAACCATCAGTTTGATAAGTCAGGTTGCAAAATTTTAACACGAATTATCTACAGGAGAATGGAAAAGCTGGTATAAGCTGACCTCGGGGAAGATCAATTTGGATTCATGAGGAACTTAGGAACCCGGGAGGCAATACTCACTTTACGTCTTATATTAGAAGATAGTTTAAGAAAAGGTAAACCTACACTTTTAGTTTTTGTAGATTTGGACAAAGCTTTTGACAATGTTCACTGGAATACACTCTTTAAAATTCTGAAGTCAGCGGGGGTGAGATACAGGGAAAGGAGAGTTATTTGCAACTTGTACAAAAGCCAGACCGCAGTTATTAGACTCAAAGGGCATGAAAGGGAAGCATCAGTTGGGAAGGGAGTACGACAGGGTTGTAGCCTTTCTCCGATGCTAATCAATTTTTACATCGAGCAGGCGGTGAAGGAAAGCAAGGAAAAATTTGGAATAGGGATTAAAGTTCAGGGGGACGAAATAAAAACATTGCGTTTTGCTGATGACATTGTAATTCTGTCAGAGACAGCAAAGGACTTGGAAGAGCAGTTGAATGGAATGGACAGTGTGTTGAAGAGAGCGTATAAAATGAACATTAACAAGAGCAAAACAAAAATAATGGAATGCGGTCTTAGAAAATCAGGTGATGCTGAAAAAATTAGATTAGGTAACGAAACAATGAAGGTGGTAGATGAGTTTTGTTACTTGGGTAGTAAAATAACATGCGATGGTCGCAGTACAGAGGATATAAAATGCAGAATGGCAATGGGAAGAAAAGCATTTTTGAAAAAGAGAAATTTGCTAACATCGAATATTAATTTAAGTGTGAGGAAGTCTTTTCTGAAGGCATTTGTATGGAGTGTTGCCTTGTACAGGAGTGAAACATGGACGATAAGCAGTGCGGATAGGAAGACGATAGAGGCTTTTGAAATGTGGTGCTACAGAAGAATGCTGAAGATTAGGTGGGTAGATCGTGTAAGTAATGAAGAGGTACTGAACAGAATTGGTGAGAAAAGGAAGTTTTGGCATACCCTGACTAAAAGAAGAGATCGCTTGGTAGGACACATTCTTAGACATCGGGGAATCGTAAATTTAGCATTGGAGGGAAGTGTGAGGGGTAAAAATCGCAGAGGGAGACCAAGAGACGCGTATAGTAAGCAGATTCAAGTGGATGTGGGTTGCCGTTCTTATGAGGAGATGAAAAGGCTTGCTCAGGATAGAGTAGGGCGGAGAGCTGTATCAAACCAGTCTCCGGACTGAAGACCATGACATTATACTGTCAAAAGTGATCGCTGGTCGTCAGACCGAATTTTATATAAGCTGACGACTTCACCCACTGTATCTTCCACCATGTTATAGCTGTCGACACGGAGCTGCTATGGTGTACAACGGGAGACTTTGTACTACAACAACACACGTAGTATTTTATATAAGTGGATAACTTTCAACTCCCATGTCTTCCCCTCGGGCATGGTTGTTTGTGTTGTCCTTAGTTTAGTTTACATTAGTTTAAGTAGTTTGTAAGCCTAAGGACTAATAACCAAGCAGTTGAGTCCCACAGATTAACAAACATTTGAACATTTTGAACTTTCCCTATGCATGCACTTGGTCTGCCGGACGCCGTATAGATCAACATCTACATAGATACTCTGCAAATCACATTTAAGTGCCTGGCAGAGGGTTTATTAACCATTTTCATAACTTTTCTCTACCGTTCCATTCTCTAATAGCGCGCGGGAAGAAAGAACACCTAAATTGTTCCATTTTCGATTGATTTCTCTTATTTTATTGGGATGGTCATGTCTCCCTAAGTAGGTGGGTGCTAGCAAAATATTTTCACATTCAGAACAAAAGTCGGTGATTGAAACTTCGCAAACAGATCACGCCGCAATGAATAACGTCTTTCTTTTAATGATTTCCACCCCAATTCGTGCTTCGTGCAACATTTCCGTGACGCTTCCCCCCTCCCCCCCGTTACGTGATGAAACAAAACGAGCTGCCCTTCTCTGAACCTTCCCAATGTCTTCCGTCAGTCCCACCTGGTGAGGGTCCCACAAGGGGCAACAGTACTCCAGGAGAGGACGCACAAGTGTGATGTAGGCAGTCTCTTTGGTGGAGCTGGTGCATCTTCGAAGCGTTCTGCCGATGAAACGTAACCTTTGGTTCGCCTTCCGCACAATATTTCCTATGTGTTCTCTCCAGTCAAAGTTGTTCGTAATTGTAACTCCTAGGTATTTGGTAGAATCTACGACCTTAAGGTTTGACTGATTTATCGCGTAATTGAAGTTCAGCGGATTTCTTTTAGTGGTCATGTGTATTACTTCACACTTTTCTTAGGACTTTGTGTGATGCAACAGCGTGTGTACAATCAACAGCCCTCGCCAACAGCTGCACCGGCAGACGGCAAACCCCGGTACAAGCCAGAGTCGAACGTACGAGTCGCGATTTCTGCAACATCGCGACTGCAGCGCTGCCAAGCGGCTGGGTCGTAAAAACACACTGCGAAGCAATTGAGTAATGCATGTCTATGTGTATTTGGACTGAAGCAGCATTTTCAAAATACCTTCGTATAAACGAGCTTTTGTGGCACTATAAATTACAGCAACTGTCAAAAATATAATTCGGAAACCTCTCATTTGCAAAGGATGCTCAGAAATAACAGAATAATGTTATGAATAACAGGCGTTTGTTGACAGTGGTTAGTTATACTTTTAGGCATAGAGTTAAATCTTTAACAATTCATTCACGTCCAAATTTCTGCTGTTAATGAGAATCAGAAATACTCTATCACTATTTCATAATATTTCTGCTAAATAAAAGTAATGTATGAATGACTGCTTAGGTTCGAATCTCAGGTTCACAAAAACGATAACCCTGTATACTAACATATTTTGTCGGTTACCTACTAGTTTGATAAAGTGAATACGTGAATATGTCCATATATAACCTGTTAATGTTATCATGTCACATTCTTGATACCTGCCAAGTAGCAAAAAATTTTGAGATAGGTACACAAAAGCACAGATGCAACGACGAGGTGAAAAGATGATTTAAACGACGATGTAGAATCTAGTCCCCTATGATGTAAAATCGTATGTACTTTTGAAAACATTACAATGTCCGAAATTCGCAAAAAAAAAAAAAAACAAAACAAAACAAAAACACTCGTGCAACATGCCAGTAAGCAATGAGCAAGCGAACATAATCGTAAGCGGTTCCTTTTATATACTTCATCACATCAGGTTGCAATTCATTTCTACTTTCAAAATGTTTCATACAATATGAATATGGCGCGGGTATTGTGAACTGTATGAATTACATTGACTGTTATTATAGATTGCCATTAACAGAAGCAGTGATCTTACTTTAATGGTGTTTTCATATTTGTGTTAGAAAGTTCACAGCAACGTTCAGTGGCCAGAAAATATGAAAGTAACAGCATTAAAAACGGCAACTTCTCAGTTTGCTTCATGCCATTCCACTGTTATTCCCTACCGGACGCTTGGAGCGCTAGTGATTTCGGGCGTTCCACAGGGTAGTGTTATTGGTCCTCTGCTGTTCCTTACTTACATAAACGATTTAGGGGAAAATCTAAGTAGCTCTCTTAGGTTGTATGCAGATGACGCCGTCATTTACCGCCTAGTAAAATCATCTGAAGATCAAAACCAACTGCAGAACGATTTGAATAAGATATCAGTATGGTGTAAGAATTGGCAGTTGACTGTAAATAATGAGAAGTGTGAAGTCGACCACAGGAGTACGAAAAAAATCCGTTAAAATTTGTTTACATGATAAATCAGTCAAGTGTGAAGGCCGTAAACTCCACAAAATACCTATGAGTTACAATTACTTCTGATTTAAATTGGAAAGAACAAGTAGATAATGTCGCGGGAAAGGCGAACCAGAGACTGCGTTTTATTGGCGGATCCCTTAAAAGTTGCAACAGAACTACTAAAGAAACTGCATACACTACGCTTATCTGTCCTTTTATGGAATATTGCTGCCCAGTGTGGGATCCTTATCAGGTGGATTTGTCGGAGGACATCGAAAGAGTCCAAAGAAGGGCAGCTCGTTTCGTATTGTCACGATACAGGGGAGACAGCGTTACGGAAATGATACAGGATTTGGGATGGGAATCATTACAACAACGGTGCTTATCGCTGCGGCGTGGGCTACTTACGAAACTACAATCGCCAACATTCTCCTCCGAATGCGAAAATATATTGTTGACTCCCACTTACATAGGTAGAAATGATCATCAGAATAAAATACGAGAAATCAGAGCCCGAACGGAGAGATTCAGGTGTTCATTCTTCCCGCGCGCTATTCGAGAATGGAATTGGAGGTGTGCATTTTCAACTTTTCACGGCGTAAGGTGTAATCCAATAAATTTCGGGCGTGCAGTCGTGCAAATTCTATGTCTTCTACTAATATTTCGGCCGCGTATCGTCCGGCCATCTTCAGAGTGAGTCCACGACTGCCGACACGTTGCCAGGCGCGGCCTTATATCCACCATCGCGGCGTCACTGGTATCAGATACCATGTGGAAATTGCAAATGTTGATATATGGGACAGACAACCCGCACTGTCCACGAAAGATGTGTCGAACATCGAAGATGCACTCGTTTATTACAGCCAGACAAGTCAGCTGTAGCAGAACATTGTTTAGATAAAGGGCACTCAATGAATTACAGTGAAGTGAAGATTTTAACACCTATATCTTCATTTTGGGACGCAATTTTTAAAGAAGCAGTAGAAATTAGAATATCTGATAATTTATTAAACAGAGACAATGGTTTTAATTTGGACAAGGCGTGGAATCCTGCACTTAATGGAATAAAATTACAGAGATGTCGACAAGGTGTTGCCACCACAGAACACATATCGATAAGAGAATCGAACTCGTGATTCCTTTCGCCACTGGGGGCGCGCGTGCCGAGTGTACCTGTTTGCAGCCGACCAGCAACTGAGACGCGCATGCGCAGTGCCGCCGCGATGGTGTATATAAGCCCGCGCCTGGCAACTTGTGGCCCCCCACTCCTATTATGAATCCCTCAAAATCCTCGAACGCCACGCCCTTCGACTCACCTACCTCATCCGCCTCCCCTCCCCCATGCGGATCCTCTACGACCTCATCCCATTCCCACACCTGGTCAAATTCCGCCTCAAGTACATCCACCGAAAGATAGAGTCCCATAACCCACTGGTATCTCCTCTCCTCCTGGATCTCGGGCACCTGCCACGCCTTTACCGCCACATCCCTCCCTCCCTTCACCTCCACACCCTCTACATCCTCTCTGAGGGTGGCTTCCGCCACCTACCTCTCCCTGACGACGTTCTCCACAACCGTCCCGACATCTATCCCTCCTTCCAGCTTTGACCCCTCTCTATGGATTGCCGCCGCCTCCTCCCCCGCTTGGCTTCACCCCCTCCTTTCTCCACCTCCCCGGGAGCTCTTTCCGGTTTCTCCCACTCTCCCTTCCCCCAACTCCTTCCCCTTCCCCCCGTGCCTTCTCCGTCCTCCCCCCTTCCCCTGCAGGGCCAGTACAGTGCTGTGTTTTAAGTGTTCAGTGCTTTGTGTGTATAGTGTTTCATCGTCCAGTGTTTTTTAACGTTGCGTACACCAGTGTTCAGTGTTTTTTACCTCAATGTCGCCGTCTTGTTATGTCTCGTCGTCTGCAGTGAGTGTTTTTTAGCCACTGTGGCAATGTCTTGTTTTAACAATCATGTATGTTCTGTCCGCTGTCATAGTCTTTTAACTTTCTCCCAAATTTTCATCTTGATATTGTAAAAGCGCCTTTTATCACCTTTCATTTTATTTTCTGTTTTGTCAATTGTTTACAGTCCCTCGCCTGTAGAGCAGCATCATTGGCTGCTGCCAGCCTGCCTTCGGGCATTAAAAAATTCAATAAAGGAAAAAAAACGAAAAAAAAACCTGTCGGCAGTCGTGGACTCACTCTGAAGATGGCCGGCCGCGGTGGCCGAGGAGACTGAGGCGCTCCAGTCACGGTCTGCACGGCCACTACGGTCGGGGGTTCGAATCCCCCCCCCGGGCATGGATATTTGTGCCGTCCTAGTTCGTAAGTAGTTCATAAGTAGTTTGTAAGTTTAGGGACTGATGACCCCGTAGTTAAGTCCCATAGACTATACAAACATTTGAAACTTTTGAAACTTTGAACTCTGAAGATGGCCGGACGATACGATGCCGAAATATTAGTGGAAGACGTAGAATTTGCACGGCTGCACGCCCGAAATTTATTGGATTAGTATAACTGTGGTTCGATGAACCCTCTGCCAGGCTTTTTAATGTGATTTGCCGAGTATCCCATGTAGATGTAGATGTAGCTGAAATTTTCTTCCTAGAGAGTCTCACGACTGTTTGTGATAGACTGTGGTACAAGCCGACAGGCGTCTTGCGGGTAAAATACACGGCAGAGCCGCAAAAAGGAGAATTTATTTTCATTCTGGCCGAGGCTTGTGGGGAGGAGCGTGAGAGGAGGGGGGATGGATAAGCCATCTCCCCTCCTTCCGCAGCCGTTTGCGGACACGCCACCACAGAGTAACATATACAGAGAAGCAGCCTACCCCAAACCACTGTCCTACGCTCTCCTCGTAGTTCCGTAGGATGCTAGCAGGTGTCAGGCGGTTCGCTGGCTTAGGGTGCCTCTCGCACGTCAGAGGGTAGCGTGGAGGGGAGGCTGAGGGGAGAGCTCGTGCCGCCTGCCACGAGGCCACGGCTGTGTCCGGCTTGCTGGCGTTTGAGGGGAGGTGGTGGTGGGGAAAGCCGCTACCTGCCGCCTGCTATGGCCAGTTTAAAGGGCTGCTTCTGACCGCAGCGCCATCATGGGACATCTTACGGAACTGCTGGAAACCCTCCCTCCCGCATCCCTGAGCGTAGGACCGGGCCCTTATGGAGGTTTCCCGTCTCTATATATTTGTCTGTGACGCCACGCTCCATCACCTTGATACCCTTAGGCGGCAACCAGCACACCCTATCCTTCCACACTCGACAAAGCTCCTACCGTACTCGTACTCCCACAAGACGCAATACTTGGGCGACAGCACCAATTATTATAACTTCAGCAGCAGCGCGGTGCGGATTCGCTACCACTGTGTATTCCGTGTTACTAACCTATTGTATAGCTACTAAGTGATCGTAATGACAAAAATAGTTTAAAGTACGGGTAGAAATATCACATTTATTAATATCTGAATTAGTATATCAATTGCCTTCGGTGTATAAATATAAGAAGTGTAACATTATTTCGAATGTGGACAATGTTGTTGTTGTTGTTGTTGTTGTTGTTGTGGTCTTCACTCGGCAGACTGGTCTGATGCAGCTCTCCACGCTACCTCGTCCTGTACAAGTCTCTTCATCTGAGAATACGTTAGGCAGCCTACATCCTTTCGAATCTGCTTACTGTATTCGTCCCTCGGTCTTCCTCTACGATTTTAACCCCACACGCTCCCTTCTAATGCTAAGTCGACAATTCCTTAATGTCTCAGAATGTGTCCAACCAATCTATCCCTTCTCTTAGTCAGGATATGCCAGAAACTCCTTTTCTCCCCGATTCGGTTAAGCACCTCCTCATTAGTTACGTGATCTACCCATCTAATTTTCATCAATCATCTGTAACACCACATTTCAAAAGATTCTATAAACTTTTTGTCTGAAGTCCTTATCGTCCACGTTTCACTTCCACACAATGCTACACTCCAGACAAGTGCTTTCAGAAAGGACTTCCTAACATTTTAATTAATATTGGATGTTAACAAGTTTCCCTTCTTTAGAAACGCTTTTCTTCCCAAAGCCATTCTGCATTTTATATCTTCTTTAATTCGGCCATCAGAAGTTATCTTGCTACCCAAATAACAAAATTCATCTACTACTTTTATTGTCTCATTACCTAATCTAATTCCTTCAGCATCGCCTGATTTTTCTGAAATTTCATTCCATTATCTTCGTTTTACTCTTGTTAATGTTTATCTTATACCTTCCTTTCAAGACACTGTCCATCCCATTCAATTGCTCTTCCAGGCATTTTGCCGTCTCTGACAGAATTTCTATGTCATCGGCAAACAGCAATGTTTTTATTTCTTCTCCCTGCACTTTCATACCTTCTCCAAATTTCTCCTTCCATTCCTTTCACTGCCTGCTCAATGTACAGATTGAACAACATTGGGGAAAGACTACAACCCTGTCTTACTCCCTTCCCAACCTCTGCGTCCCTTTCATGCCCTTCGACTCGAATAACTGCTGTCTGGTTTTTGTATAGGTTGAATATAACTCTTCTCTCCCTATATTTTGCCCCTGATACCTTCAGTGGACAATAATGATATATAATATATCCAGCAGTACTACCATTTCCTCTTTTGTTACTTCCCTGTAGTTCCTGTCTCTTGAGTAATTAGTTTCAGATTTTTTCTGTTTTATGTGGAAGTTAGTAGACGTAATTAGCTCAAGAATGATACATCATGAATGAGAGAGCTTGCGTCTCAGACCCCACGCTCCTTGCGTTCCCTTTTGAATCACGGAAGATTTTTAAGATATTCTTTTTCAGTGTTTTGGTGTGCTGCTTGTTGTGTGGCGTTTTACTCTACAGGGTGATACCGTCTTCAACATCAGATTCATTGCGTCCGAAATCTTCTTCGGGATCGGAACTAGGATTTACATTTGAATAATAGTAAAGGAATTAGATTAGGTAAGGAAGCAATAAAGGATGTAGATGAGTTTTGTTACTTGGGCAGTAAAATAACAAATGATGGTCACAGTACATAGGATATAAAATGCAGAATGGCAATGGGTAGAAAACCGTTCTTGAAAAAGAGAAATTTGTTAACATCGAATATTGACTTCCGCCTAAGGAAATCCTTTCTGAAGGCATTTCTATGGAGTGTTGCCTTGTATGGTAGTGAAACATGGACGATAAACAGTGCGGACAGGAAGAGGAGTGATGCTTTTGAAATGTGGTGCTACAGAAGAATGCTGAAGATTAGGTGGGTTTATCGCGTAACTAATGAGGAGGTACTGAACAGAATTGGGGAGAAAAGAAATTTCTGGCATACCCTGACTAAAAGAAGGGATAGATTGGTAGGACACATTCTTAGACATCAAGGAATTGTGAATTTAGCGTTGCAGGGAAGTGTGTGTGGTAAAAACCGCAGAGGAAGACCAAGAGATGGATACAGTAAGCAGATTCAGACAGATGTAGGTTGCCGTTCTTATGTGGAGATGAAGAGGCTTGTGGAGAGCTGCATCAAACCAGTCTCGCCACCACAACAACAATAGTATCCTGTTCATGATCTGATGAGAATCCAGACAAAAAACACTTACATTTTAATTAAATGTCGAAAGAAGTCAATTTCCTCATCTGTTAGACGCATACCACGTACACGAGACCTGAAGAGTAGATTATGTAGTAAAATAACATCATTTTTCTCATTGTGTGTCTTAAAAAGGGTTAAAATGAGACTGACGGAAACTGCTGCATGGATAATCAGGAGAAGCTAGAGGACAATTTATCGAGAGTTTTTTATTTACGATATAAATTTAAATTTTTGAGTATTCTAATGTGTAGGGTAAAATTTATACAATAAATATTTACTAAAAACTGCCACAAACCTATTTTCAAGAAAAACTAGACGTAATACAAAACAGTTCAATTCTACTTACATGACAGGCAGCACGGTGCAAATCTGCTACCAGTGATGCACTCCCTAACAAAACTTTTGTTTGGGTGGACATAGCCAAACCTTCACTGACATCATAGTTAAGACTTAATTGAGGTATAGCTAAAGCGGAATTAAAGCACCTCTATTATTGCGACAACAGTGAGCATTTAAACAAAAGTGGTTGCATATTTGCACCGCCGCTGCTGTTAGAGGGTTAAGAAGTGTCACTTATACATCTTCTAAATGTGATGACTTCAATAAGAAGACAAAGCCAAGATCGCATGTATAAATTAATCATTTATTGTATGTCACTACTAGTTTCGGCAAGCTATGTTGCCATTATCAAATGATCAAACGATAATTATATCCTCGGAGTAGTAAAGCAATTTAAATCACTTATCAAGAACAAGTATTCTTTTCCGGACTGTACACCCATTAGATTTCTATTCGATTATGCTGAAGTGATAGCTCCTTACTTAACAGCCACATCAGAGAAGTATCTGTACCAAAAGACTGGAAAGTTGCTCAGGTCACACCTATATTAAAGAAAGGCAGTAGGATTAACCCACTAAACTACAGACCTATTTGATTGACGTCAATTTGCAGTAGGATTTTCGAACATATCCTGTATTCAAATATTATGAATTATCTCGAACATAATGATCTATTCACTCGAGGACAACAAGGATTTAAAAAATATCGTTCATGCGAAACACAACTAACTGTTTACTCACACGAAGTGATGAGTGCTACCGACAACGCATTTGAAATTGATTCTGTATTTATTGTTTTCCAGAAGGCTTTCGACACCATACCTCACAAACGGTTTTTAATCAAATTACGTGGTTATGGTGTATCGCCCCAAATTTGCGATTGGATAGGGGATTTCCTGTCAGAGAGGACACAGTTTGTAGAAATCGATAGTAAGGCATCGACTAAAACAGAGGTGATATCGGGCGTTCCACAGGGTAGTGTTATTGGTCCTCTGCTGTTCCTTATTTACATAAACGATTTAGGGGAAAATAAGTAGTTCTCTTAGGTTGTTTGCAGATGACGCTGTCAGTTACCGTCTAGTAAAATCATCTGAAGATCAAATCCAACTGCAGAAAGATCTAATTAAGATATCACTGTGGGGTAAAAATTGGCAGTTTAAATAATGAGATGTGTGAAGTCGTCCACATGAGTACGAAAAGAATTCCGTTAAACTTTGTTTACAAGATAAATCAATCAAAACTGAAGGCCGTAAAGTCCACAAAATACCTAGGAACTACTATTACTTTAGACTTCAATTGGAAAGAACACGTAGCTAATGTCGTGGGAAAGGCGAACCGGAGATCTGCGTTTTATTGGCGGAACCCTTAAAAGATGCAACAGAACTACTAAAGAAACTGCGTACACTACGCTTGTCTGACATTTTTTGGAGTATTGCTGCCCAGTGTGGGATCCTTATCAGGTGGGTTTGTCGGAGGACATCGAAAGAGTGTAAAGAAGTGCAGCTCGTTTTGTATTGTCACGATACAGGGGAGACAGAGTTACGAAAATAATACAGGATCTGGGATGGGAATCATTACAACAACGGCGCTTATCGCTGCGGCGTGGACTACTTACGAAACTGCAATCGCCAACATTCTCCTCCGAATGCGAAAATATATTGTTAACTCCCACTTACATAGATAGATATGATCATCATAATAAAATACGAGAAATCAGAGCTCGAACGGAGAGATTCAGATGTTCTTTCTTCCCGCGCGCTATTCTAGAATGGAATGGGAGATGAATAGTATAATTGTTTCGATGAACCCTCTGCCAGGCACTTAAACGTGACCTGCAGAGTATCCTATGTAGATGTACTTCATCAAACCAATAAAATAGTTATTACAAAAGCAAGACATATGAATTAAATCTGATACAGCGCTGTACATATCAAATGTTGTTTGGTATATCATTGTCATCTGATGCTTGCGTACTTCAAGTTAAAATTAGACAAGTTCTTGCATCCATGATGAAGCATTTGTACTCCTGAATGCGACGCCTTGTTCCATACCAATTGACTATTACAAGCATTACTAGCTCAAATGTTCAAATGTTTGTTAAGCTTATGGGACTTAACTACGGGGTCATCAGTCCCTAAACTTACAAACTACTTATCAACTAGCTTATCCTAAGGACGGCACAAATATCCATGCCCGAGGGGGGATTCGAACCCCTGACCGTAGTGCCCGTGCAGACCGTGACTGGAGCGCCTCAGTCCCCTCGGCCACCGCGGCCGGCCATTACTAGCTGATCGACATTTGTAACTACTAAGCTTCATCTACAATGGAAATAACATCACCTATATATCTGGAGCTCTGTCCCACTGACACATTATTTCGTGGCCACTTCAGTTACCTGTGGAGGTCATGTGTGTGATCGCTAAAGAATAATTAACATATGGAACACAGTACAGTAATATACTGTATTCTCTACAAATCACTGTGATCATTAAATCCTTCATCATTGGCAGTCAGAACAAGACTTGTCTGACTTCCAATCGTAAAGCATTTAATCAATATGTATACAGCCGTCTTCTCTGATCCTACAGTTGTTATTCTTTCATATTCACAGAATATATAACATCAACTGCGAATAGTCAAAGCTGAAAATGTGTACCCAGCTGCATATTGCTGGCCACGCTGTGCGTCAGTTTGTGGTCGCTACTTTCCTGTAAACAGCGTCACAAAAAAATGTTCAAATGTTTGTAAATCTATCGGAATCAACTGCTGGATTTTTAGTCCACAGCTTACAAACTACTTAAATTGATGTCAGCTAACATAAGGAGAACACAAACAGCCATGCCCGGTGGGGGGGACTCGAATCCCCGACGGCGAACGGTCGCGCGCACCGAAGCACGACGCACCAGTGCGCACGGCTAATTCGCCGTGGCAGAACAGCTTCACAATATCGCACTGTATTATTATTATTATTATTATTTTACAATCGTAATAACCAATTAGGATCACATTAACAACTTCAGTTCCTCTTCTTCCGTTCCTATTTTTCCAGTATTCCCTCATTTTCTCACCATGAGCACTTTTCCTTTCTTCTGCCCTTGTTGTTCCTGATGTTTTTGTCTCTTCTGCTTTGAAAGTCTGCCAAATGCAGTATTTTATTTTTAAAACGGTTTTTTCTGCTACATCTGATTCTTTGATGTTGTTTCTTGCCTTGCTTCTGTAATCCATGCTACTGTCGATTTCTTCTTCCAGAAATGTAGGAGTATTTGTTTTGTTAGTCTATTTCCATCCATTCGTTAAAGGTGTCCGAAGGAGGTTAATCTTCGTTTGGCTATTACTTTAGATATTTTCTCTATATTTTTTGTAGATCTCCTCATTACTTCTTATTTTCTAACCATCTACAGCTTTAATTGCACCCAATACTCCTCTAATAATCTTTTTTTCCAGTACGTCTAGTGTATCCATGTTATAGTTCGTAGGTAGGCATTCAGCTCCATAGAAACATTCAGGTCGAACCACTGTAGTGTAGTGTTTATGTTTTGATTTTCTATACATACATTTCTTGTAGTAAATATTTTTAGTCAAACCATATGCTCTTTCCATCGTAGATTTTTCTGGTCAGTTCTGTTGCATAGTTTCTCCAAGAGATTTAAATTTATTTAGTCGCTCTATTTTATGAATTTGTATTTCTATGAATTTTTTTTTTATATATTTGTCGGAAATTTTGTTTTTGTCTTTCAGCTCAAATTATGAGACCAGTTCTGTTTGCTCTTTTTCTCAGGTTTGTTTCAGTAACTGCTTCAGTCAGGTAAGTAAAAAAGTATTGCAAAATCAACCGCAAAATTCCATTTGTTTTCCTTCTAATTTATCTGTTGGAACTGGACATTGTAACAAATTTTCAAAAAAATTTTGCATTTGTTTTTGTTATATAATCTCTTTTTCCCATTTTCATCTTATTTTCATTACAGTACCGATACCCTCTAGTGTACGCGAATTAACGTTTTCGTTGGCCCTTTAGGTGTTCCAGTTATATAAGAGCTCGAGCGGAAAAAGATTTGACGTGTCAAAAATTCCATTTGGAGTTTATTAAGTTAATTAGTCGAGTTTTATCGGATGTTTGTGATTCCAGCTGCAGTCAATAATTACCGATCAGGTATGCAGCAAATTTAAACCGAAATATTCGACGCACTAGAAAGAAACACCGCCGCCTATCATCTTTTCACTGAAGGTTGTGCAAGCGTCAATTTTCACTCTAGACAAATCAGGCGCTAACACCGAAAGTTTCTGACATACGAATACACCGTTCAAAGCAATTAGGGGATAAGGTGAGATATAATACACTATATACGTATGGTATTTTATTCAGATTTTGTCTACAGACGTAATTTTTGTGTGATACAGTACGATATTTAGCTGCCTCAACTCTTTGCTTGAAGTTTACATGATGTTTACTTAGAGGGAGGCATCATCGAGCTATCATAATAGTGAAGTAGTCATTCTCGTTGCCATCTAGTATGGTCTGTGATCTTCTCCGACCGCTAGTATACACCTGCGTAGCACGGACAGTATGAGATTATCGATCAGCTTGAAACTTATATGTTTAAATATAATAATTAAAGTAAAATATATTTATGATTAAGTATCGGAAACTGGAGTCTGTGTGTGAGTGTGCTTCTGTTTGTGTGCTGATGCAACAGTGCCTACCTCGACTGATACAGGTACAGCACTGTGAATGTAAAACTGATATTTTCTGTAATTAAAGTACGAGTAAATAGTATAGTTAATCAGCCTGGCATCGACTGGTAGCAATGTGTATCGTCCTGTTAGTTCGCTGAACAGTCCAGAACACGAGTCTGGTTAAACAATGAATGACACTTCCGGTTGTAGCGCAAATCTCCGATTCGTTAATCAGGCAGACAAATTGTTCATTAATTATATTAAATACTGATCATTGCTTGACACAAATTTAATGTCCAAAAATAAATGTGATCATGGGTTGAGTGATAGACAATCTGTAACAGTTATCGGAATGGAACTTTTCACTCTATAGCGGAGTGATATGAAACTACTAGGCAGATTTGCATTTCGCGTGCAAGCGCTCTACCGACTGTGCTATCCCGACACGACTCACGATGCCGCCTCACAACTTTACTTCCGCCAGTACCTCGCCTCCTACTTTCCAAACTTCACAGAAGCTCTCCTGCAAGACTAGCACTCCTGGAAGAAAGGGTGTGGTGGAGACATGGCTTAAGGCTAGTTTACACGACGACGCTACGTTTCATGAAACTGCGGTACTGGCCATTGCGCATGCGCGACAGGTGTTCACGCAACTTGTTGGCAAAACGAAACAGTTTGACGAAACTGATTCACGTGCTTAGGTTATAACCAGTACAGAACAAAACACAACATTAAGGGGCGAACGGAAGAAAGAATTCCGTTTTTGAACTTACATGTGATGTGTAGGTGTTTCTGCGATTTTAAGCAGCAGCGTGTTAGTGCTCTTGAAGCAATTATTCGTCAATTAAATATTGATGGGTTGACGATTAGTGAATTGCAGACTAAAAAACATTCAATTCCAAATACCTATACAAACGAACTATGACAATTGTGGATTTGGGAACACGGTACATGTAGTGTAGAGACGAATATCTACTTCACAAGAAACGTAATGCAATTTGTAATTTCAGTTCTGGTTACAATGATAGACGCATAACAGTATCTTGTTTATTTATTGCATTACTAACTCTGTTTAAAAGGAACGTAAACAGCTGTGGTGACATTCTAAGTTGATTAAAATAGCTTCTAGGGTCTTCAATTACAATTTCTATTTCTTTCAGCAAGCAACCGAGCTGACGTCTTTTTTTAAAATCCAGTCACATTCCCAAACACGTTTTTTATTCTTTTTATGTTTAGTCTTATGCAGTCACTTCACACAGAGATGTAATACCTCCGCCACAAAACTTTCATTCTACGGCGACTACGGCACTCACAAAACAATGAAACTGAAGTGTATAGCATTGGCGCCGTGTCTACAGACATACACGCAACCAGTTGCGCGCAACTCATTTCATGAAACGAGTGTCGTAACCTAGTATCGTCGTGTAGACTAGCCTTTAGCCACAACCTAAGGGACGCTTTCGTGTGACGTCAGGCAGAGTAGGTTGCGCGCGCATGGCTGACTGGGTAGCCGCTGGGGCACGGCCCACTACGCCGAAGCAGCGAGCCAGTCACCTATGCGCGAGCAACCTACTCCGAGGCCTACGAGAAAGACAGGCCCTGGCGCGCATGTCATGTGACGTAAACATAGCAGTCCTGAGCCGGCCGGCCGACCGGCTACCTGGTTGGCCGGCCGCTGTGAGGCGGCGGGCCATGCCCCAGCGGCAAAAGACTTATTTATTTCATTGGATCCTATATTGTCTTGACTAACAGCCTGTTAAGCAAAAGTAACTATCTCTGAACACAAGTAGTAGGGCTACTTGTATTCCTGACAAATTTAAATGGGAAGACACTATTCATTCTTTTTGTTTCCTTTCTTAAACCCATTTTTGCAGTTAAACGCTGTGCAGCTCTTCACCATCGTGCTCCATGTGTACTGCAGTAGTCAGTGCTGACGTGACTATAGATTGGGTATACATATACCGCAGTAGCTGTATAATACACGATATATCTCCTAACAAAACTCGTATTTACGTGATGCTTGCCACTATCATGGCGGCCGGCCGAAGGTTCAAATTATCCCGCGACTCCAGCGCCGTTAGTGAGTCTAGTTATTTCTTACAAGGTCTTTGGCCGAAACACAGACGGAAGTACCGTCACCACCGCAAAGAGGGCAAACACATGCGAATCGTGGCGCTCAATTCAAAGACAACGAGTCAATAAGGAACATTATTAACCGTTATTTGAGATTTCTAACAAATAACTCACAAAGATCACTTCCATTTTGCTCCGCTGTAATATGGTCTTTCCAGACTTATGGAGGCCAGTGTAGGTGGTCTTTTTGTCAGTATTGTAATATGTATTAACGTAGTGTGTATCGCCCACCAGCTGAAATACGCTCCTGTCGGATCCAAAAAGGCAGATGGTTTCCAGTCTAAATAGTGGTGAGGCGTCTGCCACAGCACCCATTCAGTTTTTTCAGCTGGCTGTTGGTTTGCCCTCTCCTGGGAGAAGCGCATCTGCTTTCGGCTTAATGAAGAACTCACACATGCCGCGAATGCAGTTCTGCGTATCGCGCATACTTTTGCATACAAAGAGGAAATTTATCTGTGGTCGCGCCTCATGAATATTAATTTTGCTATAGCTGGAATACTCACTGCCTCAAAGTTCGCTTACATAATTTCGCCGAGATGACAAAAACAGAGTCTGTACCAATACTTTTTTTGAGACCCTGTTTAATCTCGAAGATGTTCACTGACATTTTCATTCATTTCTCATTTAAACGTCCTGCTGCCTATCATTGTGTGAGAGTTGCAAATATATATCAATATAAAAGCTATATTTATGTGCTGTCTCTTCTTTCAGACATGTCCGAAAGAACAGATGCCAGTTTTGCTCTTGCAGTTACTATCTATTCATTTCCACGGAATTTATGACATTAACTGCTGATGGGTTGATGTGATATCCGGCCTTCCCCAGCAATTGTTATAGACTGTTCGCGGATGAAGCTGTCGTTTATCGGTTATTGAAGTCACTAGAAGATCAAAAATAGCTGAAAAATGGCTTAGTTATTTGTACGGTGCAAAAATTGGCAATGAAACCTAAACAATGAAAAGTGTGAAGTTATCCATCTGAGCAATGAAACAAATGAGTTAAACTTCATTAACATGATTAATCAGTCAAACCTAAAGGTTCTATATTCAACTAATACCAAAGAATTACAATTACGAACAAACTGGGAAGAGAACATAGAAAATATTTCGGAAAAGGCTACGTTTTCTTGGCTGGACACAGAAGATCAAACAGTTACACTAAAGCAATTGCCTACACTTTTTCGTCCTATTTTGGAGTACTGTTGCCCATTGTAGGATCTCGACAAACTGGGGCTGATGGATGATATAGACAAAGTTCAGAGAAGGACAGTTCGTTTTTTAATATAGCGATATAGGGGAGAGACGGTCACAACAATGATACACGAGTTGGGGTGGAAACTATTAAATTAATGTGTTATTCGTTGTGGCAAATTTGCGAAATTCCTGTCAACCAACTTTCTCTTCAAATGCGAAGATATTTTGTTAGAACCATCCTACAAGGGAGACATGATCATCTTACCAAAATCAGATCGAAAACGGAAATCTATGGGTGTTCCTGTTTCCCATGCGCTATTCGAGAATGGAACGGTAGAGAACCCGCCTCCATGCAGTAAATGTGATTAGGGGAGTATTTATGTAGATTTAGTTTATGTTTTTGTTGTTGTGATTTTCAGTCCACATACTGTTTGATGCAGATGTCACGATACCCTGACCTGTGCAAATCTCTTCATCTGAGAATACAAAGGGCAACCTACATCCTTTTGTGTCTGCTTACTATATTCGTCCCTAGGTCTCCCTCTGATTTTTACCCCACACGCTTCCTTCTAATGCTAAGTTGACGATTCCTAGTTTATGTAGATGTCTTGAAATGAAGGTGTAAGAAGGACATTAAGAAAACTAGGGTAATGGAATGTAGTTTCAGAGAATTAGGCGATGCTGAAGGAATCAGGTTAGGTAATGAAACAATAAAACCGGTAGATGAGTTCCGTTACTTCGGTAACAAAATAACTTGAGATGACAGAAATAAAGCAGATATAAAATGCAAAATGGCTATGGTAAGAAAAGCGAAATTTGTTGACGTCCAATATTAGTTTAAGTGTTAGTGAGTCCTTTCTGAAAGCATTTGTCTGGAGTGTAGCACTGTATGGCAGTGAAACGTGGACGATCACTTGTTGAGACAGAAATATGATAGAAGCTTTTGCAATGTGGTGCTATAGACAAATGCTGATTATATGGGTAGATCACATAACTAATGGGGAGGTGCTCAACACAATTGTGGAGAAAAGGTTTTTTGGCATATCCTGGGAGAGAAGTAATAGGTTGGAGAGATACATTATGAGACACTAAGGAAGCGACAACTTAGCATTAGAAGAAAGAATGTGGGGTAAAAATCGTAGAGAGAGACCGAGGGACGAATACAGTAAGCAGATCAAAACGATGTAAGCTGCCGTTCTTCTTCTCAGATAGGGTTTCCAGACGTCCTCGTTTATGCGAACATGTCCGCATTTTCGACGTTAAATGGAGCGTCAGCATATATTTTTACGATTTCCGCTAATGTCCGCATTTTTAAGTTTAGGGAATTACGAACTTTCGATTATTGTTTTCATATCGTATCTTCAAAAATTCAAATACTTTTTACAATAGTTATTGAATTACATAAGTTTTATTTAATAATTATCGATTTTGTTACACGGATAATATGGACTTATATTGCGTAAAATCGATGTTACAGTATTTCTATTTTAAGGCCCGTTTACAAAGAGTTCGAAACATTGTTCGTGGGTGCTACTAGACTTCAGATGTTGACAACATGTTAGCAACAACAGTCTCCTGGGGCTGTGTGGGTAAAGTCTATGGTATGTCTATGGTAAATATCAAAGGAACATTTGTTCTGTGGCCTGTTACCACGAACTGCCGCTACACAGCTCTAGTGTTTATTTTTATTTTGCTACGGAACCGCGTGTTGTGTCGTGTGTTGAAGTTTTCGGTGTTCTGTCAGATGGAGTGTAGCAGGGAAAATTTTACAATCTTATACCATTAAATGAGGTCGAACAGTGGTTGTGGAACGTACATTGTGAAAGGTACAATATCATGAGAGAGAAACATAATTCTTTGCAAATTAATAAAAAATAAAAAAAAAATAAAAATACTGTGGTGCTGGGTACCAACAGCAGTGATGTTGTCACACTACCGGCAGAAGAAAACGAAAATATATATAACAATAATAATAAATAATGGTGTAAGTTCATTGAGTCATTTAACAGCGAGGAACAATTTAGAGAACTCATTAAATTTGCACAGTTCTTTTTTGCAGTCCTGGACCATAACGCTTCTGTCGAAAGATTGTTCTCTCTAATAAAACTTTTTAAAATATTGGTGTCAGCAGCAAGAGATTATGAAATATATATATATATATATATATATATATATATATATATATATATATATATATATATATATATATATTCGGGGAAATGATGAATACTAAAATGACTAGTTCAGATGTAATTTAGGCATGTTTGTCTTGTGTATTATTGTCATTTTTTTATTTATTATGCATTAAATTTAAAATATAGAAAGTGTCCTCATTTTCTAACACAAAATGTAGAAGAGCCCTCATTTTTTGAATTCCAAGATCTGGAAACCCTATTCTCAGATGAAGAGATTTGCACAGGACAGGATAGCGCGGAGAACTGCATGAAACCAAAACTTCCTGGCAGATTAAAAATGTGTGCCGGAACCGTGACTCGAATGTTGGACCTTTGCCTTTTGCGGGCAAGCGCACTGCCGCTTGTGCTATCCCGACACGACTCAAGATGCCGCCCCACAACTTTACTTCCATCAGTACCTCGCCTTCTACTTTCCAAACTTCACAGAAGTTCTCCTGCGAAACTTGCAAGACTAGCACTCCTGGAAGAAAGGATGGAGACATTGCTTAGCCACAGCCTAAGGGATGTTTCCGGAGAAAAGTTTCATTCTGGAAACATCCCTTTTGCTGTGGCTAAGCCATGACTCCACCATATCCTTTCTTCCAGGAGTGCTAGTCCTGCAAGTTTCGCAGGAGAGGTTCTCTGAAGTTTGGAAAGTTGGAGGCGAGGTACTGATGGAAGTAAAGTTGTGGGGCGGCATCGTGAGTCGTGTCGGGATAGCACAGTCAGTAGTGAGCTTGCCCGCGAAAGGCAAAGGTCCCAGGTTCTAGTCCCGGTTCCGGCACACAATTTTAATCTGCCATGAAGTTTCATATCAGCGCACACTTACTTGCAGAGTGAAAGTTTCTTTCTGCATGAAACCAGTCTGTGGACTGAGAACCACAACAACACGTCTGGGAAACCCCATGGTGTAGCGCTAGTAATAATAATAATAATAATAATAATGATGAACTGCAGGAACAGGTGGAAGTGGTGAAGAAGTGCGATCTCGAGGGAGTGAAGGATGACGTGGTGCTACGCCGTTTGCTCGCCTCGACGCCGAGTGCCTGTGACGTCAGAGGCCCGGCTGCGACTGTACACAGCAGAGCAGCGGAGTACAGCAGGCAGCGCGCTTAATGACGCCCCCCCATTCAGAGGCTGTGCCCGCGGCGAGAAGTGAATGGAAACCTCCCCTCCCCCCTCCTCTTCACCCCTCCCCCACAAACCCCCTCTTCAACACCAGAACACCGCCGTGCCTTCACATATACATCGTGGAGACTCGACATCCCGAGCTCCCAGACACCGTGTATCGGTATTCCTCTACTACTCTGCCTTATGCCCTGCAGCTACTCATATTACTCGAGGAAAGTATATAAGCCTCACAATTATAGTAAACTTCAATCACGGCAGTAGCGTTCACGCGTCGTGTTGCATTAAAAGTGAAAGACGGGTGTCTGCCGTCTTCCCTAGGTTTTTAACTTCTAAGTTCACCAGATGAGCTTTTTTGCTAAACGAGAACCCCTTTCGTTCGGAGGCAGGAGGAATAGCATTTCATTTCATGTTTTTAAATGTTAGTTTCTGTATTATTGCTGGGATTTTAGTATGCTAATAATTTATCATTGTGTCAATGAATGTGGCAATATGAAGGGTTTCTCCGTGACACCACTGTCCCTGTGAGAATGCGCACTTGCTTTATTCTGTATGGGCATGTATGAGAATCTTCTAGCATGGCAATCATCGTGTATGTATGAGAATTTTCGTCGTCGGCTGCTGGCTGCTCGCTACTAGTGTTTCTCTGACTTCGTATCGATAGGTAGTTGTTACCACTCTCGGCTTTTGATGCTACCAAAGAGGTTCCTCCGCCCTTTGGTGACAAGTTGGATTGACAATGCCCAGTAGCGAGCCTCGGTAGGACGCGCGAGTTTAAGCTCTCCCCACCACCTCGTTTTTCCTGGGTTTTTACCCATTTCCGGTGGATTTCCGGTGGTGGCAGGGACTGGCTGGCCGACTTCTTCACTCTGTGGCTGCGCTTCGAGCTGGTAAGACGTTCTGATTTTCTTTCCTCCCTTGAGAAGGTAGGTATTCTTTGTCTGGTGTTCAAATTAGATTTCAGAACTTAGGTTCATTTTTCGGAATAAGTTCTCCGACCATGTATGGAAGTGTATTCAATTTCATTTCGATGATTTTGCGTAGGTAAGTGTGGTGAATATATAAAAAAAACTCGGTTTGATAAAAGCTGAGTATCGATAACCTTTGTGAGACTAGCTGGGTGTGTACAAACTCGGTTTCATTTCTCTCTAGCTTTGTGGGATGCAACCAATGTGCGGGAATATTTTTATTCTGTGTAGTTCATGTGAAATATTCTTTCTCGTTTTCTCCTTCCGCGAGTGATACATACTCCATGTCTGTTTCTATGCCCTTCAGGCAAGAAATTATGCATGTATCTTTCTGATTTCCATTAGTACCTCACGATCTTCTCTCCGTCTATTTTAAATTGTTGTTTCCATTCCAAACTTGTACTTGTGCTTTCGAACTGTCAGTAAATTATCTTCTAGCATTGTACTACCCCCTTTATTAGCTTGCTTATGAAATACTAGTATTTCTAGGGGCTGCATGCTGTATTTCTTACTTGATTTACTCCAACTTTGAATTTATTCCATTTTTCTGACTTTGAAGATTGGACTTCGTCCATCCGTGTTAAACGTTTCCAATCGCGTCTAACTGTATTTCTTTATCTTCCTTATGATATTCTACGCATTTCTAAGGGTTGCATGCCGTAGCTATTTTTCTTTATTTTTCGGAAATTGATTTTTTTTGTATTTTTACTGGTTTTCGGAATCACGTGGCTCCCAACTCCGACTTCAGTGGTTTATAGCTAGTCGCTCGAGTTCTCGCCACTACTCACACACCAGTGCCTTACTATTTTGTATTCTTGCTTCGTAATCTGTGATTCCACTGGTTTTTGTTGAATTGAATGCTATCTTCAAGCACTTCGTCTTCAGTGGGATGCAAATATGTAATTGTAGCAAAAGAAAGACAGACCAGCGCGACCTACGAAGTTTATTTTTTCTTGTGTTGTGTGGTACATCCTGGTTCGCTGAATTTCGCCTACGATAGCGGCGCCTGCTTCTGCTTCGTATCAGCACGCATAGTTTGGTGAGTTTCGCTTTGCTTCGCGTATGTGAGTGGCTGAATGCTTGTTGATTGTATCATTGTAAATCCCCCCTCCCCCGAAGATGTTCAGTTCGGATTACTTTAGCTTAATTTTCAATGTGGGATGAGTTTTTATTGTTTAACGAAATTGGTTCCCTCATTTGCTCATGTTTGAACTGAATAAGTAATTTATTGTCAGTGCAATTTTATCTTTCTTATAAATATTAGTTTGTTCAAAAATGTTCAAATGTTTGTATAGCTTATTGGACTCAACTACGGGGTCATCAGTCCTCAACTTTCAAACTACTTATGAATTAGCTAAGACTAAGGACGGCGCAAATATCCATGCCCGAGGGGGGATTCGAACCCCCGACCGTAGTGGCCGTGCAGATCGTGACTGGCGCACCGCAGTCCCTCGGCTACCGCGGCCGGCTATTAGTTTGTGAATAACCTCCCTTTTTTAACTTAATGTTGTTTTTCACCAGTGCTGAGAACAAACTCAGATGCAAATTATCATGTTTTAATTCCGTTGCGCCATAAATGTTCTCTCAGCCATCTCGATGAAATAGTTTTGTTCGGAGTGGCTTGAATATTAATGTATATAATTCTTGTGATCTATGACGTATGTTGGCCACCGTCTCTTTGTCTTCCTGCTGCTAAAGTTTAAGTCAGTTCTAAATTCTGGGCTAGGGAACAAGATTCTGTTGCAGGAAGTAGTCTGTAGTTCACTAGAACCCTTTAACTAGTTCTTACGGTCGGAATTATATGTTTAAAGGAAGCTTCTAACTGGCTCCTTTCAGACAGAATTCATGTTACAATTGACGGTGGTCTTTCAAAAGCTTAATTTACACAAGTCCAAATTTGAGCTAGCAATTAACCATACAATGCATAAGTATCGCAGTCGTATGTAAAATATTGCTTAACACGACGTGGACAAGCTGAAGCGGACAGTGAAAGTTTATACACACAGTTGACATTGATAGTAAATAGGAAGATAATAGCTGAAATTCCGTGGCATTTACAAGCGTTTCTCATGCGACACCGCTAACACTGCCATCTATTGGTTCGAGTTGTTGACTATACTTGCATTGACCTCTGTAGTTCAAATGTTTTCGCCGGCCGCGGTGGCCGAGGAGACTGAGGCGCTCCAGTCACGGCCAGCACGGTCACTACGGTCGGGGGTTCGAATCCCCCCTCGGGCCTGGATATTTGTGCCGTGTTTAGTCTTAGCTAGTTCATAAGTAGTTTGTAAGTTTAGGGACTGATGACCCCGTAGTTAAGTCCCGTAAGTTGTACAAACATTTGAACATTTTTTCAAACTTTTGTTACGCTTAAGGGACTTAACTGCGGGGTCATCAGTCCCTAAACTTACGTACTACCTATGAACTAACTTATACTAAAGACAGCACAAACATCTATACCCCAGGGGGATTCGAACCTCCGATCGTAGCGGCCGTGCAGACTGTAACTGCCGCGCCGCAGACCGCTCGGCCCCTGACGCCGGTGTGACATCTGTGATTGCGTATTTTATTTAGCTGCGTACCAAAATTATTTTCCAATGTTTACATTTGTTACGCCATTTCATATATTATGTTATATGATACCTTCTTTTAAAGTGAAGGTCAGATTAAACTAAAGCAATCGTGTCTGTCATGAACTGTGCAACACCATGGTGCTTCATGATGTCAGGCGAAAATCTAAGAAAAAATTTACGTAAATAAAAAAAATCAACATTTTACAAATTTTTAACCAACTGTTTTCGATCTACGAAAACAAATTTTACATAGTTCTCATTTCAGACCACTGAAGATCTTTCCTATTCAGAGAAACGTAACGTCTGGTGAAAAACGATCGCACTTATTGTAGTTGCGTACACGGACAATGCCCTTCATAACGTTACAGTTTATTTGGATAGAATGCGAACTGAAAATAACAATACATGACTTTAACAATATACATTAAACGCAGTTTCCATGCTTCACTTGGAGGTGTTTGGCCTGTTAAACCTGATTCCTGGCCCCGTGCCCTCAAAAATTCTAGAACATTTCTGAATTTTTTAACGACAGTTTTCAACGTCAACATTAACATGATGTGTCGCTGTAATTGTCTTCTGAATAGCTATCGAATGCAGTCAAATTAAGCGGTTCCGTAAAAAAATGTCTGGTCTTCAGTCCGCAGACTGGTTTGCTGCAGCTCTCCACGCTACCCTGTCCTGTGCAAGTCTCTTCATCTGAGAATACGTTCGGCAACCTACATCCTTTTGAATCTGCTTACTGCATCGTCCCTCGGTGTCCTATGATTAGTCCACACACTTCCTTATAATGCTAAGTTGACGATTCGTTGATGTCTTGGAATGTATCCCTTAAACCTTAAACCTATTGCTTCTCTGTCAGGATATGCCAGAACTTTTCACCCCAATTCTGTTCAGCACCTCCTCATTAGTTACGTGATCTACCTATCTAACCATCATTCGCCTGTAACCACACATTTAGAAAGCTTCTATCATCGTTTTGTCTGAACTCCTTATCGTCCACGTTTCACTCCCATACAAATGCCTCCAGAAAGAATTTCCCAACATTTAAATTAATATTGGATGTCAACAAATCTCGCTTCTTGAGAAACGCCTTTCACCCACAGCTATTATGCATTTCTTTACTTAGGCCATCAGAAATTATTTTGCTACCCTAACAACGAAACTCATCTGCTACTTTCATTGTCTCTAATTCCTTCAGTAAGACCTGATAATCTGACACTACATTACATTACCCTTGTATTACTCTTTTTAATGTCCACCTTATAACCTCCTTTCATGACACTGTTCATTTCGTTCAATTGCTCTTGCAGGTCCTTAACTGTTTCTGACAGAATTACTATGTCATCGGCAAACCGCTAAATTTTTATTTCTTCTCACTGGACTTTAATTTCCTCTCCAAATTTCTCCTTCCATTCCTTCACAGTTTGCCCAATGTACAGATTGAACAACATAGGGGAATGACTACTACCCTGTCTTACTCCCTTCCAAATTACTGCTATTCTTTGTGACTGGGCGGCGACGTGGTTTGGTTTGTGACTGGGGAGACAGTTTTGTTGACTTCGATTTATATTAGGGTTTTAACTTTGCGACTTTTAAGCTGTAGATTACGTCTTGATTATCACTGTTGTATCGCATGTATAGGTTCAAAATTCTATTTGTCACCTTAGTATGAAAATTAAGTTGGTAGACCTGGTACTTCTTTGCAGTTAATAAAATTTCTATCTTTGTTGAATTTTTCACTGTAAATATTGGTTCAGTATTTTATTTAAAACTTAAAGACCTTTTTTTTTCAAATGTTTGAGCATGAAAGTTCGTTTCTCAGGGACTGATATTTAATAAACCAAAGAATAAAAATTCGAATCATTGAGTTCCAACAGTTCAGATAATTTGACGCCCATCACAAAGATAATGTTTTTGCTTGATCCTTTATAGAATTATTTAGAATATTTCACCATAAGTTTCTCCTGACCACTACTGTTAGATATATTCCTTCACTTTTAGAATAAGCTGGGACAATATTAGGGAACTAAATACTCGAATAACTTTTTAAGGTTGATAAATTCTCTATTCTGAAATCAATAGTTACATTCATAACACCTTCACAGTACACACTTTATAAGTTCACAATTCGTGATTATTTTCGTCAAAGTTTGTTTGTATTAATCTCTCTCAAGAATGTTCATCAGTTATAACGGGAGGCAGAAGTTTCTAATTCTTCCGTCCTAGCCTATCCCGATCAAAGTCCAAAGATAATGTTCGCTTTCGTGTATGATCATGATTCACGATTTAAGAGTTTATATTAAATTTTAAATATTTTCTCGGGTTTTTTCCTATCTTGGAATGAAACCGCGTATAATACTTTAAGCTAAGTACTGAGAGATAGTTCAACTGAAAGCTGAGCATATAGAGCTGAGCACATAGAGAGTTAAACACGTAGAGAACTCAACTGCGGGTACTATTTATAATAGCAATCCGACAAATGATCTGTGATATACGTGATGTTTCACGTAACGATGAAAAATGTCGGAATACCGTGATTCTAATGCTGTGGTCGCGATGTGGTGTTACACCTTCCATGCTGTTAGACTTTAATAACTGGTCTCTAGTTTTGTAAAACTTTAATATAACTTTTCGCTCCCTACAATTTTAGCCCTGATAACTTCAGAATTTGAAAGCGTGTGTTCTAGTCAACATTGTCGAAAGATTTCTCCAGGTCCACAAATGCTAAAAATGTAGACTTACCTTTCCTTACCCTATCTTCTAAGATAATTCGTAATGTGAGTATTGCCTCCCTTATTCCTACATTTCTCCTATATCCGAATTGATCCTCCCCAAGCTCGAATTCCACCAATATTTACCATCGTCTGTAAAGAATTCGTGTTAGTATTTTGCAACAATGACTTATTAAACTGATAGTTATGTAATTTTAACATTTGTCTGCACTTGCTTTCTTTCGATTTATTATATTCTTCTTGTACTCAGAGTACTTCCTCTGTTTCATACATCTCACATACCAGGTGGAACAATTTCTTCATGACTGGCTGGCTCTCCTAGAAATATCAGCGGCTCAGTCACGGTCTGCACGGCCACTACGGTCGGGGGTTCGAATCCCCCTCGGGCATAGATATGTGTGCCGTCCGTAGTATTAGCTAGTTCATAAGTAGTTTTTTAGTTTAGGGACTGATGACCCCGTACTTAAGTCCCATAAGCTATAAAAACATTATATACATGTGGCTTCTGTTCCGAAAGAATAGACGTCACTTCTGAACCTGCAGTTGTTATTATTCAATATTCACAGAATATATGACATCAACTGCGATTGGGCAAAGGTGAAAATGTGTACCCAGCCGGGATTCGAACCCGGGTCTCCTGCTTTCTAGGCAGTTGCGCTGACCCCTACACCACTGGGGACATAGTGATCACCGCACCTGCAAGGACTACCTAAGCACGCCTCCCGTCAGATAGAAATTCCCAGCTTCGCCCTGCCCACAGTACTCATACGCGTAGTTTAACTAATTCCCCTTACTTTAACGGGAATTAGTTCATAACTACGAGTTTGAGTACTATGGGCAGGGCGAAGCTTTTCGGGCCACGGGTCGTTGACCGCCACCGCCACCGCCACCGCTGTGGCGTGTGCGGAATAGAGCGCCTCTGAGAGAGACAGAGAGAGTCGGCCGCACAGGAGACGCCCGCTTTGTGCGTCGCGACGCCTGTGACGTCACCACTGTCCGCCATTCTCCTCCCCAGCGTCGGCTGACAGCGGGCTCTTGGCTAATGCGGCGCTGCACAAAGCGGACGGACAGTAGCGCCAGGCTCTTAGCGGCCACGTTCCCACAAACGACATCGCTCGCTCTTTCTTGTGCCATCCTTATCCTAACAACTAGTCTCTACAATTCGTCCATACTGTGCTCTGTCTGGTGCTGCTACAAGGTGCCCAGAAAAGGGCTCCTTGATTTCAAAATTTTTATTATTATTACAGGATTAATCAATGCAAAGATTAATTAATAAGAACATCTTGTCGTATTCCTGTTATCCTCCGCCAAGCCTCTTTATCCAGCGCTTCTTTCTTGTCGATTACACAGTTCATTGTAAAACAGAAGTGATATCTGGCGTTCCACAGGGAAGCGTTATAGGTCCCATACTCTTCCTTGTGTTTATAAATGATTTAGGAGACAATCTGAATATCTCCCTTACCCTGTTCGCGGATGAAGCTGCCGTTTATCGGTTAGTGAAGTCAACAGAGGATCAAAAGCAACTGCAAAGCGATTTAGACAAAATTTCTACTTGGTGCGAAAATTGGCAATTGACACTAAATAAAGAAAAGTGTGAAGTAATACACATGACCACTAAAAGAAATCCTCTGAACTTCAATTACGAGATAGATCAGTCAAACCTTAAGGTCGTAAATTCTACCAAATACCTAGGAGTTACAATTGCGAACAACTTTGACTGGAGAGAACACATAGAAAATATTGTGGGGAAGGCGAACTAAAGGTTACGTTTCATTGGCAGAACGCTTAGAAGATGCACCAGGTCCACCAAAGAGACTGCCTACATCACACTTGTGCGTCCTCTCCTGGAGTACTGTTGCCCCTTGTGGGACCCTCACCAGGTGGGACTGACGGAAGATATTGAGAAGGTTCAGAGAAGGGCAGCTCGTTTTGTTTTATCACGTTACGGGGGGGGGGGGGGGGGAGCGTCACGGAAATGTTACACGAATTGCGGTGTAAATCATTAAAAGAAAGACGTTATTCATTGCGGCGTGATCTGTTTGCGAAGTTTCAATCAGCGACTTTTACTTCTGAATGTGAAAATATTTTGCTGGCACCCACCTACTTAGGGAGACATGACCATCCCAATAAAATAAGAGAAATCAGATCGAAAAAGGAGCGATTTAGGTGTTCTTTCTTCCCGCGCGCTGTTAGAGAATGGAACGGTAGAGAAAAGTTATGAAAGTGGTTAATGAACGCTCTGCCAGGCACTTAATGTGATTTGTAGAGTATCCATTTATCTGGTCTGTCCAAGAGCGTCGTGGTCTCCCCTTCTTACGTCTGCCGGGTGGTTTCCATTCGTAAACTTTCTTTGGCCACCGATGATCTGGCATTCTCATCATATGTCCGTACCATTTCAGTGATTTTTCTTTCAATTCTGTCTATTACAGTATCATTTGCCTTCATTCTAGCTCTTACTTCATCATTAGTTTTTCTTTCGATTCTTGATATTCTGGCACTCCTTCGCAAATAGTCCATTTCCACAGCTATTAGTCTTCTTTTGAGAAAAAAAGAATTCAAACACCCTAACACCTTTCTGCTTTGCTTTATTCTGTATTTTACTTCTGTGTGGCCCAATCCATTTTTTATCAATATGTGCCCAGAGATATTTAAATTTCTCCACCTGTCTCATAACTGCTTCGTCATTGATGTTTACTTCAAATTTAGCATCACTATTCACCACCAGATACTCTGTTTCTGTTAGACTCATTTGTAGCCCCCAGTTGTTGTATTCGTGATGTAATCGTCGCATCATGAGCTCAAGGTCATAATCATCTTGTGCTATAAAGGCTTGATCGTCAGCAAAACGTAATGAAAATATCTGTACATTGTTGACTGTGATTCCCATTCCTCTGCAGCTGTTCCTCCAATTTCGGAGAGCCACTTCTACATATAAATTGAAATAGCTGAACCCCCGCTGCTTCGCATACGTAGGCTGGTTGGTCTGCACCAGTTGTTTCTTTTTAATCCTGATGAAGAATCCATATCTTAAGTTTCGTAGTTGCAGCTTGAAATTTGAGTTAACAGCAACATATTCTTGAAAATCAGTTTTTCCATCTCGTATTTCACCCCATTATTGGTCGAGTTTCCAAAAATACCAAAACACGTGTCTTTTAAATTTGAACCCCGAATCCAAATACGGAAATTTGTAGGTCTAACTTCAAAATTGCCTAAATAGCAACATATTTCCGAAAAACATCCCCTCTGCAATTTAACCCCCTTGATGGTTGAATTTCCAAAAATACCGAAACACGTGTTTTTTAAATCATAACAAACAATACAAATACCAATTTTTGTAGCTATTGCTTCAAAATTGTCTTCACAACAATGTGTTTTCGAAAAAAATTTGTGATCCCCTCTTTTACCCCCTTAGTTGTTGAATTTCCAAAAATACCGGAAAACGTGTCTTTTTAATCATGATCAAGAGTCCATATCCTAAGTTTCGTAGTTATAGCTCGTAATTTGAGTTAACAGCAATGTTTTTTTTGAAAATCAATGTTTTGCGTCCTCTATTTTACCGCCTTATTGGTCGAATTTCAAAAAATGCCGAAACAAGTGTCTTTTAAATTCGAACCCCGAATCCAAATCCTAAAATTTGCAGTTCTAACTTCAAATTTGCCTAAATAGCAACATATTTTCGGAAACACCCCCTCTCCAATTTAACTCCGTTGATGGATGAATTTCCAAAAATACCGAAACACGTATTTTTTAACGTCTAACCAACTATACAAATATCAATTTTTGCAGCTCTAGCTTCAAAATTGTATCAATAGCAACGTGTTTTCAAATAGAATTTTTGATCTTCTATTTAACTCTCTTACTTGTTGAATTTCCAAAAATACTAAAAATCATGGATTTTTAATCCTGACCAAGATTCTATATCCGAAGTTTCGTAGTTGTAGCTTAAAATTTGAGTTAAAAGCAACATATTTTTGAAAATCAATTTTTTGCGCCACCTATTTTACCCCCTTATTTGTCGAATTTCAAAAAAAAATGCCGAAACAAGTGTCTTTTAAATTCGAACCCTGAAATAAAATCCGAAATTTTGTAGTCCTAGCTTCAAAATTGCCTAAATAGCTACGTATTTTGAAAAAACGTTTCATCCCCTATTTCATCCCCTTACGGACGGAAAATCGAAAAATCACTTCTTAAATGACGCCTACAGAGTAAGATCAACACGCTCCACAAATTTCAAGTTTCTATCTTCAGTGGTTTTTGGCTGGGCGATGTCAGTCAGTCAATCAGTCAATCGGGACAGTTCCTTTTATATATAGAGATAAGATGGGTGACATGCTGCAACCTTGTCTTAAACCTTTATTGACATTGATAGGTTCTGATAACTTTGAACCTCGTTTACCGGACGGGAGGGTTGTTGTGTTCCAGTGAAGTTGAGGGCTATGCCGGCGGTAGCGTAGCTACTGGTAGGGTCAGCCAAACCGGACAGGCCTCAACTGAGGATGAGGAGCCAGACGAAATGTGTCCCACATAGGCGAGGTGAAGCCAACCCTCCTAGGGGAGTAAACCCTGATATCAAATACTGGTCCTCCAAGTTGAGGGTTGGATCATTGGGGCCGGCCGCGGTGGCCGCGGGGACTGAGGCGCTCCAGTCACGGTCTGCACGGCCACTACGGTCGGGGGTTCGAATCCCCCCCTCCCTCGGGCATGGATATTTGTGCCGTCCTAGTTCGTAAGTAGTTCATGAGTATCAATTAATACAATTAAAGAATCCCTGAGACGGATTTACGTCTCTAATATGTCAAAGACATTATTGATAGATCTGAAGCATTGAATTAACATTTGTGGTGCGGCCGGGAATCGAACCCGGACCTCCATGCTTACTAGGCAGACGTCTTGAATGTTAGTCTACCACACCACTAACGATTAAGGCGCCTCGGAATAGTCTATGTACGATTTCCCTCCACAACACAAACTTTAATTCAGCTTATTTGTTCCAAAGATAATTCCCACTACTGCCAAGGCCGCACCACAAATTTTAATTCAATGCTTCAGATCTATCAATAATGTCTTTGACATATTTGAGACGTAAATCCGTCTCAGGGATTCTTTACTTGTGTTAATTGATATTTATATCACCGTAAAAGGATTGTTCCAATATGTCCATTGCTGAGGTGCTATTCCGCTGCATGGAGAGCCTTGGCAGTAGTGGCAATTATCTTTGGAACAAAGAAGCTGAATTAAAGTTTGTGTTGTGGAGGGAAATCGTACATAGACTATTCCGAGGCGCCTTAATCGCTAGTGGTGTGGTAGTCTAACGGTTAAGACGTCTGCCTAGTCAGGATGGAGGTCCGGGTTCGATTCCCGGCCGCACCACAAATTTTAATTCAATGCTTCAGATCTATCAATAGTTCATGAGTAGTTTGTAGGTTTAGGGACTGATTACCCCGTAGTTAAGTCCCATAGACTGTACAAACATTTGAACATTTGGATCATTGGGCCAGCACGCCATTGTTCACAAAAAAACTTCTACGAGCTCCAGAATCTGAAGTGGAGCCTCGGAAATCGGATGGAAACTCTTTACGACAATTATTAAATGATTTCAAAATTAAATATCTCAAAAACAAAGATCGATACAGGAATGCAGTAAACGGTATGTTTATTGTGAGAACTGTAAGAACTTTACACAGCAGTTCGAAATAATAGTTACAAAAGTTACTGACAGATGGGGCTGTACAAGCTTCCTAGGGTTTTATTCTGTGGACGGAGAAGTGAGTACTGCTTCCTCCCACAAGTCCCCTAAAACCTCGACATCCTTGCGGATGCTGTTGCGTAGCAGTGTGCGTTTGTACCGCCCTACAGTACGCACGAGGTGCCGTAGTTGCTGTCCAAGTCTTTATGGAAAGCATAGAGTTCTGACTAACCTGTTGTCTTCTATAGTTGTGTCCCCAGCGCAGAAGACAGCACACAGGTCGTTGGTTCTTCTACAGCGTACAAGCGAGGCTAAAGTTCTTTATGATGGAAGCATAATAAGCTACTCGCGAGATTTTTAATTGTCAGGGATACCATTTATTAAATAAATAATTAAAAAAACTGAGCAAATATTGTTAATACGACACGGCCTATGCTGCCCATAGCTCAGCTTGAGACCTCGACTGTCATCACTATTACACAAATCTTTACTCGTGACCGGCGCGGTCCGGCGCGTATAGTGGTCAGCTCGAGACTGAAACTGCGGCGCGTTGCGAGACTAGAGGTAGAGGGCACCTGACGCTCTATTTAGCGCCAAAACAGGGCCGTCGCGCGCCTTCTGCAAAATCGCTCTTTTCTTGTTACAATAAGAGAAGGCACCTTAAACTTTTTAAACTGTCAAAATCTAGCCTGCCCTTGAGAGATATTTATCACAAATTCTCAGCTCTGAATAATTAATATTTAGTATATAATAAACAAAACTAATTTGAAAAGAAATCACGTGACGTGAAATGCAGCAGCCAATGCGAGGAGAGCACCAGTAACACAGGCGGGCTTTCCCACGGGAACCAGCACCTACTGTGCCATATGCTACTGCTCCCCACCCCACATTTCAACATATGCTGCACTTCTGTCGTTCTTCCGCGTTTAAGACATGTACGATGCTAGCAAAGAAACGGCCAGCGGCCAGAAATTTGACGTGGCCACAGGCCAGGAATATCACAGCTGTACAGCTCATATCACCATACATAAGTGAAATAATCGTATGAAAACACTCTTTGCAAACAATCACATCACAATGTTTTCAATTTGTTCACCATTGGCACTACAGAGGTGGCGCAAACGAAGAATGAAATTCGCCATCACATTTCGTAGTGTTTCAACCGAAATGGAATCACATGCCACAGAGATCGCCGATTCAAGCTCGTCCAGCGTGGCGGGATGCTTCGGGTAGACCATGTCTTTCACTGTGCCCCACAAAAAAAAAGTCACAGGGAGTCAAATCCGGCCAATATGGAGGCAAATCCATGCCTGCACCAGTAAATTTGGGATATTCCAAAGCAATGACTCGATTCCCGAAGTATTCCTCAAGAAAGCGAAACACTTGTTCGGTCCGATGTGGTCGGGCTCCATCTTGCATAAAACATTCAGTACCTGATCGATCCTCTAACGCTTGCTGTGTGGCGACAAATTGTTCGAAAATTGCAACGTAACGTGCACCAGTGATCGTTTCTGGAATAAAAAAAGGCCAATAATGCCTCTGCTGCATACTGCAGCCCACACAGTAACTTTAGGAGAATACAGGGGTTTCGCTTCACACCAATATGGCTTTTCGGAACCCCAAAATCGCCAGTTCTGCGTATTCACGTATACATTCAGGTGCAAGTGTGCTTCATCTGTAAACCAGATGCAGCCAACATCAAATCCTTCACTATCAATCATTGCGAGCATCTGATTAGCAAAGGCAACCCTTTGTTGCACAGCTCGTACGGGAATGGCCTGGTGCGTTTGAATTTTGAATGGAAACATGTGTAGGCTTTTTCTCAGTATTTTCCGCGTGCTGGAGCGCTTCAAACCCGTCTCAGATGCAATTCTACGGACGGATGACATTGGATTTCGCTGAATAATTCCAGAAACTGTGGTGATATTTTCGCGTGCTGGAGCGCTTCAAACCCGTCTCAGATGCAATTCTACGGACGGATGACATTGGATTTCGCTGAATAATTCCAGAAACTGTGGTGATATTTTCAGTCGTAACTGCGGTTTGCTTGCGGTCAACATGCCTACTAGATCATCAGTTACGCTGCCTGTTCGTTGAAATTTTGCGAAGAGTGTACGAATGGTTTTCGCATCTGGTCCTTTTGGAACATTAAATGGTGCTTGAAAACTTCGCCTTGTTGCCGTAGGACTCTCTTCTAATCTGTGGTACTCTAGCACCAGAAAAACGCGTTGTTCAATGGAGTACATGGCTTTAATCTCTTCCTTCGGTACGCTAACCTGCTTTCACGTTTGAATAGTAGAACTTATCGCTCTGGGCTTCGGATCACTATTTATACTAGGCATTAAGTATGGCGATTACAGCACCATCTGTTAGCCGCTTTTGTAACTATTATTTCTATCGTCTGTACAAACTTATTACGGCTTTCACAATAAACATAGTGTTTACTGCATTCCTCTATCGATCTTTGTTTTCGAGATATATAATTTTGAAATCAGGGAGTCCGTTTCTGGACACCATGTAGTTTCATCTCTCCGTATAGGGAGAGCACAACAGCATGGAGACACACTGCCGCGTTTAAGGCGGTGTTGTCATTCAAACGGTTTCGGATCGTCCTGGAATCCATAGGTATACATCTACATATCTACATCATTATATACCGGGTGATCAAAAAAGTCAGTATAAACTAGAAAATTTAATAAATCACGGAATAATGTAGTTAGAGAGGTAAAAATTGACACACATGCTTGGAATGACAGGGTTTCTTATTAGAACAAAAAAAAGTTCAAAAAATGTCCGACAGTAAAACGTCAGTGACTGCGCATGAAAATCGTGTATAAAGGGAGCTGTAATGAGAGAGAGAATCAGATGCACCAGCATGTTGACGGTACCTGAAAAAGCGCTTTTAGTGAAGCTGTATTATCAGAGTGGGGAATGTGCTAGTTCAGCGTTACGATCCTATCGTTATAGGAAGGGGATTCGAACGGGTAAAGGTCCGTTGACAAGTGCAGCTGTGGCGAGAATGATTTCGAAGTTCGAAGCCACGGGTTGTTTACACGATATACCCTGTAGTGGCCAATGGAGCGCAAGGTATAATGCTGCTGAGACAGTTCAGGAAGAAATGCAGACTGTAGCGGGTTTGTATATGCTCGGAGAAGTCAGCGCTCGTGCTCAGTGCTCGTGCAGAGAATGTAAACAGACGAGAAACAGGAATTCCTGTTGTCATATGTTCCTATATGACAGGAACTTTCTTTGGCGTGAAAAAATTCGATATCGGGTCTAATGATTGGAATATTTTTACACTTCACTCGACTTTCTTATAAACCCATATACTTTTCAGTACAATTAGATTTGATTATTAAAATAATTTCTTGAAGATTCTTACCGTTTGTGTTCAAAATCAAATGTTTGTAAATCTATCGGACCAAACTACGTGGTCATCAGTCCGTAGCTTACAAACTACTTAAACCTAGGTAAACTAACCTAATGACAACACACACACCCATGCCCCAGGGAGGACTCGAACCTCCACAGCGAGACGCTTTAGACCGCTCGGCTACTCCACCGCGGCTTACCGTTTGTGCTTCAGGTGTAGTAACGTTTGTGGAACTGGTTTCTACTTTGTTACAGAACTGTTTTTTTTTTTTTTTCGCTGTTTTACTGTCACGTTTGTGAGGATTTCCCTTCAGCTACAGCTGTAGTGTCTGATCTGGTACATTTAGTATTGTAGGTATTGCATTTCTTATGTTTCTTACGTTCTACACTCACTGATTTAACTAGAATTGTAGTAAAAATTCTGACGTTTCTGAGTAGAAAACCGTATAACGCTACCGGCGGGTTACGTAAACTACCGAGACAGCAAAATAAAGTTGATTTTTTTTTCCTTTTTTACGTAACCGAAGTGAGATATTGGTAGGTTTCGTGAAAATAAAAATACAAAATAAATATTGATAGAGGGGAAAATGAGCCCTGAATGTGAAGAATGTAACGGAAATGAAATAATGATAATAATATGACTGGTAGAATTTGGAATCAATGAGTGTCCTTGCAGGCAACGTTATAAAAAAACTCACGACATACAGATACTTACGAAATTCAGCATGGGCGGGAATTTTATAACTGTTGTAGGCTGTGGAATTGTTAAGATGTTTACAAGTAACACTTGGTGCCGTAATAAGAAGTGGTAGCCAACAGTACGTAATAATACCGGGGCCCGATTTTGTTATACGTGATAATATTTTAACGGTGCGCGTGGTGCTGAATTTATATGTATCAAAGCATCAGACTTCGAAAGAAATGTGAAAAAGCTTTAGGTTCTTTATGATGGCTCCCGGTGGAAAGGTAATTAAACGTGAATCATTGATTTTACACTGTAATTGTGACCTAACGTTGTTGTATACAGTAACTGCCAATCTATTAAAGTAAGCAACTGAATTTAATAAATATTTAAACAAAAGGTAGGTAGTTATAAATGAAAAATATGCTATGTGTAAACTGAAATTAATTTTTTAATAATAATAATTGGTGGGCCACACTTGCATGATACGATGTTTTCTCGAAACCGAAGTTGAATCCCAATTAATTCGTCACCTCCGCTCTAGCAAGCGATATGCATATGACGGGTTTAAATAAATTATTCCACTGACCAGAGGAGACGAGCATTGTTTGCGAAAAAGGCGTAATTTATTTATTTTGTATCGTTACAACCGACGTCTTTCTGTAGGCAATTGAGCCTTCTGTTGTGTATTAGCAATTTTTGCTCGTAATAGGAATTGAAATTCTTGATTAAAAAGTCGTGGGTTTCAAGATAACATTAATTAAATTGTCCTGCAAAGTACCGTTTCTAACCTTCGAATGGTTAGTAGGAAACCTCATAATGACAAATGTGGCTATAACGTACTTTCATGCCACTACATACCTTCCCCGTTGTAAAAAGTGTGTTACAATCAATTTAAACGATACTATTCACACTCGTCCGATATCGTATTCAGAAATGTTCCTCGCCAGCCGCTTGAAGAGCTGCTGTCGTGCGTGGCGTATAACAAAAATCTGCTGAAGTGTCGAGACTTTATGTGTTAAATTGTGATGATACTCCAAATTCTCCATAAGATTTACCTCTGTTATGACCCGTTGTAGCTGGCGTGATGGTACAGGTAAAATTAGCTCAGTCTGTTAGCGCTTGAAGTTCCAATCTTAAAATCCCGGGTTTTAATAAACGATAAAAAAAAAGCTTTGTGCCGGAACTATTTTTCTTAATAAGTTTATTAAAATTTGATGTACAAATAACAATATTTACTGATTTTACATGAGTGAGTTTTGAGTTATGTATTACATTTTATCATTTTTAGTGTCCTTGAAAGAGAAGAAAAAAAAAATTTTAAACTTTTTTTTTTTTTTTTTAATGACAGTAATGCGTTAATGAGTTCTTTTATTACTTTCTCTTTTTTCACTGATTTAGTTTAACTTTACTCTTTCTTATGCGGTAATTTTGCTTGATTGTTTTTGGCATCCTTTTCGATATTTATGACGGAACAAAAAACACAAGTAGGTAAATAATGGTATAATAAAATTGTAATAAATTACTTTGTCAGCTGTTTGGGTGACGTTTGTGAATTTGGTGTGACATGTGTCCACATATAATGTATTGCACTGAGATGTATGGACAAGGTGAGAATCACAGTGAATGAAAACATCTGAAATAAAAATACACTATGCACAGGTATATGCAGGATGACACATAAAAGAAAAACATGGGCAACACACTAAGAAAATTTCATCTTAGCCAGAAATTTTTAGGGCGAGTAATCATCAGTAGACCACATATAGTGAAATAGCATGGACAATGACATCAATCGCAAAGCTAAAATTTGAGGCTACAAACAAAATTATTGGGCAAATCTGTAGCATACTATTACATTGGCAAATTATTATAATCTAAAAAAAGGTTAGGCGTTCATCTAATCTGGGTGTGTATAGGACAAACATGGGCTATCATAGACAACATAAAAAAAACCTCATAAGATAAATTCGGAAGGCAAATAACCGGGACTGGAACCTGGGACCTTTGCATTGTGCTGACAAGCGCACTACCGACTGTGCTATCCCGACACGACTCACGATGCCGCCTCACAACTTTACTTCCGCCAGTACCTCGTCTCCTACTTTCCAATCTTCACAGAAGCTCTCCTGCAAACACGCAAGACTAGCACTCCTGGAAGAAAGGATATGGTGGAGACATGGCTTAGCCACAGCCTAAGGGATTATTATTATTATTATTATTATTATTATTATTATTATTATTATTATTATTATTATTATTATTATTATTATTATTTGTTTTTTCTGTTCCATAGGACCCACTTCAGGAGTAAGACTCCATGGTCATGGAACAAGTCAATACATTAATTGTTACACAATAATGGTAATAGAAAAATTTTAAGTAGTCCTTTGCACACGACAATCTTAAGACAAAGTGAAAAGAATCAATAAAGAAAAAATAAATTAGCTTAATTCTTTAACTTTTCTAGGAGTTCCTCGACAGAATAAAAGGAGTGAGCCACGAGGTAACTCTTCAATTTAGATTTGAAAGCATGTGGATTAGTGCTAAGATTCTTAAGTTCTTGTGGCAGCTTATTGAAAATGGATGCCGCAGAATACTGCACCCCTTTCTGCACAAGTGTTAAGGTGGTGTGGTGCAAATGTAGATTAGACATCTGTCTAGTATTCACCGAGTGAAAGCTACTAACTCGTGGGAATAAGCTGATATTATTAACAACAAACGACATTAAAGAAAAAACGTATTGTGACGCCAGAGTCAAAATTCCCAGACTACTGAAAAGGGGTCGACATGACGTTCGCGAACTTACACCAGATATTGCTCGAACCGCCCGTTTTTGAGCCAGAAATATCCTTTTTGCATCAGGCGAGTTACCCCAAAAAACAATGCCGTACGTCATAAGTGAGTGAAAGTAAGCGAAGTAGACTACTTTTCGTGTTGAAAAATCACTTATCTCAGATATTGTTCTAATGGTAAATATAGCAGAATTTAGTTTTGAAACAAGATCCTGAACATGGGCTTTCCATGACAGCTTACTGTCTATATGAACACCTAGAAATTTGAACTGTTCAGTCTCACTTATCACATGCCCATTATGTGTAATCATAATGTCAGATTTCGTCAAATTATGTGTTAGAAATAGTAAAAACTGAGTTTTACTGTGATTTAACATCAACTTGTTTTCTATTAGCCATGAACTTATCTCCTGAACTGCATTATTTGATACTGTGTCAATATTACGAGCAACATCCTTCACTACCAAGCTGGTATCATCAGCAAACAAAAATATTTTACAATCACCTGTTATACTCGAAGGCATATCATTTATATAAATAAGAAACAGCAATGGTCCCAAAACAGACCCCTGGGGCACCCCATACTTAATTGTGCCCCATTGGGATTGCACGTCATAGCCAATTTCTACACTGCGGAGAATTACCTTCTGTTGTCTATTATTAAAGTAAGAGGTGAACCAGTTGTGGGCTACTCCCCGTATTCCATAATGTTCCAACTTCTGCAACAATATTTTGTGATCAACACAATCAAACGCTTTTGTTAAATCAAAGAAGACGCCTAATGTCCGTAGCCTCTTATTTAACCCATCAAGTGCCTCACAGAGAAACGAAAATATAGCGTTTTCGGTCGTTAAACCACTTCTAAAACCAAACTGTACGTTTGACAGGAAATTATGTGAACTGAAATGATCAATTAATCTTGAATACACAGCCTTTTCAATAACTTTGGAAAAAACCGATGGCATAGAAATAGGTCTATAGTTGTCTACATTATCCCTTTCTCCTTTTTTATGAAGCGGTTTCACTACTGAGTACTTTAATCTGTTAGGAAACTGACCATTCTGAAAGGAAAAATTACAAATATGGCTTAGTACTGGGCTAACATATGGAGAACAGTACTTTAGAATTCTGCTAGATACCCCATCATATCCACAAGAGTCCTTAGTCTTTAGTGATTTAATTATTGACTCAATCTCACCTATGGAAGTATCATGAAGGATCATTTCAGGCAACAGCCTCGGAAACGCATTTTCTAAAAACGTTATATGATTACCTGTAGAAACTAGAGTTTTGTTTAGTTCCTCTACTATATTCAGAAAGTGATTGTTGAATATTGCACATATATCTAACTTGTCAGTAACAGAAACATTCCTACTACGCACTGACGTTATATCTTCTAACTGCTGCTCCTGACCAGACACTTCCTTCACGACTGACCAGATAGTTTTAATTTTATCCCGAGAGTTTGCTATTCTTTTTGCGTACCACATCCTTTTTGCATTCTTAATGACATTTTTCAGAACCTTACAGTACTGTTTGTAATGAGCTACTGCATCTTCATTCTGACTGCTTCTAACATTTTGATACAACTCCCGCTTAGTTCTACATGATACTCTTATCCCCTTTGTCATCCACCCTGGCTGTCTGTTACTGAAAGTACCCTGTTTTGAGCGTTCTAGCGGAAAGCAACTTTCAAACAGCATAATAAATGTGTTCAGAAAAGCATTATATTTATCATCTGCATTATCAGCACTATAAACATCCTGCCATTCTTGTTCCTTAATTAGGCTTAAAAAGGTCTCAATTGCAACTGGATTAACTTTTCTGAGTAGTTGATATTTATGTTTAATATTTGTTTGAGAACAAATACTTTTTAGAATTAAAAGTTGGGCATCGTGTTCTGATAGGCCATTTACTATTCTGCTGACAGAGTGCCCCTCTAATAATGAAGAATGAACAAAAATATTGTCAATGGTAGAACTGCTATTTCCTTGCACTCTCGTTGGAAAAAATACTGTTTGCATCATGTTATAGGAATTAAATAGATCTAACAGCTGACTTTTCCTTGAGCTATCACCTACACAATTAATGTTGAAATCTCCACACACAATTAAATTTTTATACTTCCTATACAGTGAACCCAGAACCAATTCCAGCTTGGGCAGAAACATTTTAAAATCTGAGTCAGGGGATCTATAAATAACAACTATTACTAGTTTAGTTCCATTAACATTAACAACTCCTGCACAACATTCAAATATCTGTTCTGTGCAGTGTTTAGAAAAATCGATTGACTCCGATGAAAAATCGTTTTTTAAATACATGGCCACTCCCCCACACTGCAAAGAACTCCTAGAGTAGAAGGCAGCTAACCTGTATCCTGGCAAAGGAAGTCTCTTAATTGTCACACCACTTAAAAAGTGCTCTGAAATTCCAATAATGTCAGAATCAGTATCAATAAGCATTTCATTAACTTTATCTCTGATACCCTGTATATTTTGATGAAAAACAGTAATTCCCTTATTACTTATATTCTTAGACTTTGTCAAAGGTGGTTCATCATTTCTTAGAGGGACTTCCTTTAAGCAGGAATATCTATCAGCTGTCTTCAGTCTAAAAAAGGTGCAGCCCTAACACCAACTACTACAGGAATTTTTCCATGAGGGAAACCCCCACCCCCTACTACACTGTCACCTATGAGCTTTGCCAACCTCCCCTTCCCATACCTATTGAGGTGCAGACCGTGCCTAGTAAAATCCGACCTTTGGATAGTTTCAACTGGCACCACTGCAATGTGATCCATGCCCTCCGTCATCAGCGCCTTCTCAAGCCCCATGTTAAGACGGCTGACAGCCGTATTAAGACAAGGCCTATCATGACGCTGAAACAGCTGCACGAAATGCACATTCGTGCCACCAGTTTCAGTTGCTATCCTTTCCAGATCACCACCTATATCATATTCCCCGTCCCTATCAAGACTGTTCCCGGCCCCACCCACTATAACTACCTGATCCTCTTTTGAAAAATTCCTACATAAGTCCCCTATGTTACAAGTGACCTGATCTAACCCTGCACTAGGCTTCACTATGCTGGTGACCTGGTACTCACTCCCAAGTACTTCCTGCAACTGTTGGCCAACACCTCTGCCATGAGAACTATCTAGCAGCAGAACCTTCTTCTTCCTAAGAGACCTTTCTACAGATTTCGGCTTACCAAAAGCTGAGGTCTGCTGCGTACTTCCTACACCTACAGCTACAGGAGGTTCATCTCCACACAACTCTGACAGTTGGTCAAACCTGTTTGCAACTTGCAATGTAAAGCTATCTGAATACCTTCTCCTAGCTGCCTTCTTGCCAACTGCCAGTTCCCATTCCCCAGCCCCCCTTCCCCTCCTCAACCTACCTAGTTCCTCTTCAGCGTTTTTCAACTGCACCTGAAGGGCGCAGATCAAACGCTCCTGCTCCTCTATCAACTTATTCCTGCTGCAAATCCTACAGTTCCAGGAGAGAACCTCACCACAATGCCCACTGTCTTCCCCACTGCACTCCCCCCCATGAAAATACTTACTACAAATCCCACACTGCAGCCCACTACGCACGACCCTACGACAGAGCCCACATTTTTCACTCATGGTAAAATTTTACAATAATTTGTTAAGAAAAACTAGACGTCTACGTTATGAAGTTAAGTTTCTACAAAATAAGTAGGAAGTACCTCTTAACTACAGAAATCAACAAACCTCAGTCTCTACAAATCAAGTAACAACAACTAATAGTATCAGAAAAGAGCAAATAACACTACCACAGAAACTTTACACTGTTGCTTGTATAAACAAGTTCAAATTCAAGCGTCACTAATAAAACAACTAAACACTTTGAGAGTACAAGAGTTATCAAATACCGTAACTTAAAGTTTCCCAACCTCAACTACGTTAAAAATAGAAAGTCACCTGTTGAAAAGTACTAAAGTTAATAAACAACTAGCGCGATAACACCTCCTGAAATCTAAAACTTTAATAATTTAACTACAATACACAAACACTTATTAGAACTTAGCTTTCGGAGACCGCTACGGCTGGAACCACTCGCCACCAGATGTAAACAAAGCAGTAAGACGTCGATGCCGGCGCACACGCGAACACAAATAACACCACTTAAAGCAATTACGGCACAACAAACGCTAAAATAACTGACGAACCTTTACTAGAACACCTCTAGATTGAATATTGTCACGAAATAACAATTAAAATAATTATATTAATCCTAAAATTAAATAAAAAATCGAGAGCGATGTGCACAGCAGTCCAGCACTCGTGACGTCACGCCAAAGATCCTCAGAATGTTCCCAGAATGTCGATAGAGCGCTTGCCCGCGATATGTTGACTTTGCAAACACATCTGGATGCATTTCGACCACAGGCAGTACTAGTCTACAGACGTACTCCGCAAATCACATTTGCCAACGATAGGCAAAAGTCCCAGGTTCGAGTCCCGGTTCCGCGGTTCCGGTACACAATTTTAATCTGCCACGAAGTTTCATATCAGCGCACACATATCAGAGGGCTCGTCGAACTGCTTTTTATGAAATTTCTCTACCTTTTCGTTCTCTAGTAGCGCTCGGGACACAGAAATATATAAATCTTTTCGTTTTTGATCGTATTTCTCTTACTGTATTATGATGATCATGTCTTCCTACGTAGGTGGGTGCTAACAAAATATGTTCGCATTCGGAAGAAATCTTTCGTGAAACAAATATCGCAAATAAATTTCAACTCAACGGGTAACGCCTTTCTTTTAATGATTTCCACCCTAATCCGTGCATATCCATGACACTCTCCTATTTCCCGACAATACAAGACGAGCTGTCCTTCTACGAACTTTCTCTATATCCTCAGGCAGTCCCAACCGGTGTGGATCCCACAATGCGCTGCAATATTCGAGAATAGTACGGGCAAATGTAGTGAAGGCAGTTTCTTTAGTAGAACTTTTAAGTGTTCTGACAATGAAATACTGCCTTTGAATCCCTTCCCTACAAGATTTTGTGTTGTTCGTAATAGTAATTTCTGGCTATTTAGTAGAATTTACTTCCTATGTATTTGAGTGATTTGTCGTTTGAATGAATTTTAACGGATTTCTTTTAGTTCTCAGATGGATGACTTTACAATTAGTCGGCTTTCATTTATGGCTAATTTTTGGTTCAGCTCGAAGTAACCGGAAAAAAAGAAAAGTTGTAATGTTCCCCCTGAAAACTTAATATCGTTTACATATTCTTCAAAAATGAAACGCCAAGATCGGGAAATAATAATTTATTCAATGACGACCGGTTTCGGAGGACTGTGACATCATGTAGTCATACATATTTTATAAGCTGGTCATCTTATTATTATTATTTTTTTTTAGTCATCATATAAAATATACAAGTTAAAACATGACAGTTTGAGTATATTGAAAGCTGTCATGTTTCAACTTTTCTACGCCATCTGAATCTGAATGTCTTCCCTATTTTAAGAATATCGAGATTTCTGCAAAATTCCGAATGTGTTTTTCGTCCCTTACTCACAAAGGACGACTCATGACGGTAAATGAACAACTTCCACTAACGAATAACAACGATTTCAAAACGCCGATCCTCGCAGTGGGAACTTCTTCTTCCAAATTTTTAGATCATGCACCGAAATTTATATCAGATTTTAATTATTACACTTTACTTTAGAATAGTGTATTAACAGCAAATGTATCTTATCAGTTACACGACCGTCTGTTTTACTCCGTAAAACAACAGTTTTAATTTCGTGCTATTTTTGGCAGAAGAATGAAGACTACACGGAAAGAAGGGGTTAAGTCCATTTTACAGACTTTTCAGGAGAGTAATTTCAAAGTTTAAAACGTTACAGTGTCATTGGTTATTGAAATACGCTTCTGTAATTTATACTGTACATTCTACGACCTTTCTTTACTATTTCCTGAAATTATAAAACAATATTTTTAAAAAGCTGGACCCTTTACGTCTTTTTATCTGTAAATCTGTTTTTTTTTTTTTTTAATTTCGTAGTGTAACGTACAAATAAGATTGTCAAAGTCATATTGTTATGTGATATTGGATTTCTTCAGGCAAATATTTTTTCTGTGTTTTATTTATGCTGTAATGACTGGACTGTTTTTTCTTTCTTATGGTACTTAACTACGGGGTCGTCAGTCCCTAAACTTACAAACTACTTATGTACTAACTAAGACTAAGGACGGAACAAATATCCATGCCCGAGGGGGGATTCGAACCCCGACCGTAGTGGCCGTGCAGACCGTGACTGTAGCGCCTTAGCCCCCTCGACCACCGCGGCCGGCCCGTCCTTTAAATGACTTGATGTCAGTGCAGACGTTTCGCTCTGTTTCTGTGGAAAATTTGTGAACATGGTGTCTATGTTTCCCTAGTTTATCAACTGGCGCCATGCCTTTTTTAAGGAATTCCTGGTAGTTTCTAATCTTTTCTTTGAAATACCATGCAGTGATATAAAGGCCTTTTGGCAAACAGACAGTTCTGTCACAGTATTGTCTCTCATTATTCTGACTTGTAATGAAATGTATAATCACGCAAAGTAGCTACTGCCTTATCTCTGCGAGGCCTACGCCGTTGTACGGTGTCAACAGAAATCAGTCCTTTGCTCATTCCAGTCCTTCAGCAAATTGAATTTAGATATTAATGTAGATTTCTCTTTATCAGTTAGCAAATCAGTATAATTCTTCTTGCAGTTACAACGCTCCCCTATTTCATGTGACATTGCTCTTAGCTTTTTAGATACTTCACACTGTCTACCAAAGCTCTGTCTTTTTCTAGACTAAACACTGCAGCTTGAATCTGAATCTTCCATCGCTAGTTGAAACACCGTCCTCAGTTGGATATCACACGAAATTCAATCAACTACACAACAAAGAATTCAAGTGAATGTCAAGGCTACTCTGTCTTAGCACAAATCACGACACGATATTCGGTTCTGCCACAGCATAAAGCAAAGAAGCTAATGTGAAATCTGCTCCGTGTTTGCTTCGACAATACATATGAATATCAACAATGACATTTCATTTAACGATGCCAACAATGATACTTCCGTAACAGCAGGAAAAAAAAAAATACAGCTGACTGCTGAGAAATCGACACCGGCTGGGCTTCTTCACCCTTTCTTTCCGAGTTTCGGATGGACTGGACCCGTTTTCTCAGTGTATACCATATCTTGATCTCGCTATAACTCACTGACTAAAACCATTACATTCATTTAAGTTCACCCAACTGAAAGTACATCTGATGAACTTCATAAGGATACCAGTAACTCATTTCCGTGTAGTCTTCAAATGTATTACACCTAGCTTCAGCTGTTCAATAGCAACAATACAGTTCTTTTTCATTTCATACGGTTTCCTGCAGAAGAACACATTAAAAACGAATGTAACGTCGTTTTGTAAAAGTACTGCTGTTTTGTCTGACCATAAAAAAGCATAGTTTTATCAAATACGTTATAAAGACAATAGTGCAAACAGCCGTGAAACGGGCGACAGCGCACCCTAACACCTCCTAGTGGCTCGAGTTGTCAACTAACACTGGGCGTGCATGAACAGCCGATTTACATTGTAACACACGGGAGACTTTCTTGATCGTCGTCTTAGTCTATAGAACTAGGAAATGGTTGGAAGTATATCACCTATATACTCCTGTAATAACTATAAACACAAAGCGCTCGAAAATCATTCTTCAGGTTTTCAAAAAATAAAGGGATGCAAGTATGATAGCTTAATCAGACAACTATTAGGCTTACTTAGATCATTTGTTTTTACCCTATGATTTATCTTCGTTTTTATAATTTGTTTATAGATGCAGCCAATGAGTTGAAGTAGATGAAATTTTGGAAAAGATCGGGTCCGAGCATTTGAATAAAAGCTACGTAGTATGCTCAGACCACTTTGTGGAAAAAGATGTTAGACATAAGAATTTGTTAAGCCAGGGGTAAGTCTTGTAATTTGTTATTTGCGTGTGTTTAAAATCAGGTGTTACTGTACTATAACAACAAAGTTTAATTGCAAGTTTTCTTTTAATTTCTCAAGTGACTGACAAGGCTGTAAAACACCAGCACGATACCTTCTCTGGCAGCAGTGGTCAATAGTTTACTCTCTGCCTTTCAAGACAGTAGCTATGAAGTAGATGCAGCAGCCGGCCGCGGTGGCTGAGGGGACTGAGGCGCTTCAGTCACGGTCTGCACGGCCACTACCGTCGGGGGTTCGAATCCCCCCTCGGGCATGGATATTTGTGCCGTCCTAGTTCGTAAGTAGTTCATAGGTAGTTTGTAAGTTTAGGGACTGATGACCCCGTAGTTAAGTCCCATAGACTATACAAACATTTGAACATTTTGTAGATGCAGCAGCATTCCTTGTAAAATTAAATGAATTGAAAAAACTTCCATTCAGTGCATCCTTGAGTGAAATGTCTGCTGAAGACAGTGTTAATGTGTCTGTGTATACTGTTATCAGTATCAGTGAAGGTAAACATATCGAAACAAATGCGAGGAATTATATTATGTGCTGGGCATATAGTGGGTTGGAACACGAAAAATGTAAAATGGCTCTGGCATCATATAATGGTAATGAACATGAAGTTGCCAACAGATGAAGAGATATGACTCAAACAAAATGCTTTTTACCAATGGTCGTCCTTAGAGGGCGTTCTATAAAAATTTCTGACAAGTACCGTACGTTGTTGACAGCACTTATTGTGTGAGAAGCAACTTGGTTTCCATTCTCATAAATGAATCTGCCGAAATAGGAGGCGTGTGTAACAGTTATTATTAGGGTTACAATATGTTCATCATCAAAAAAGAGGACAGTTCATATAAAAAAGAGGACACATTATCTTTAACATAATGTAATTAACAACTTTATTAATGAACCACGTAAAACTACTACAAACTAAAACAGTAACCCTGTGTGGTTGTTGGGAAATGAAGTATTATGAACCTTGACAGTTTATTCCTCATCACTACTCTCAATTGTCTCATTCTTGTCTTATTCACTTTTCAACCAACTATTTCTCGTGGACGACGAAATCTCTCTCAAGAGCTCTCTCTCTTTTTTTTTTTTTTTTTTTAACAAGGCATTTCAAATGTTTGAAATTATACTGTACACATACAGTGTAATTACAGTATATTTTAAATCTATTCCTGTCTTTTGTGCACTGTGTGTTCACAAGAGAAAACACAGTACACTGTGTCGGCATTAAGACTAGTTATAGAAAAAAAGAAGTCTACAATTTTCAGCAGTTCAGAATAACTAACAACACTTAAGCTGCTGGTATGTTCTGTTTCCGTTGATAACCTTTCAAAATCATTACTTAAAGCTTCCGGACTGAGACGCCGTGGTCCATAAATGAAACTTTCCCCTGACGTTTCGCCCTCGTCTGCGGAAGGCATCCTCGGAGGTAAAGCGGCGTACTTCATTCTATGATCAACATTTCAAACATTTTATAAAATTATTAAAACTGATCGGAGCACAATGTATCATTAATTCTTACATTCGTTTGATCATTCTCAAATGTTCAAAAATGTTCAAATGTTTGTAGAGCTTATGGGACTTAACTTCGGGGTCATCATTCCTTACACTTACAAACTACTTATGAACTAGCTAACACTAAGAACGGCACAAATATCCATTCGCGAGGGGGGATTCGAACGCACGACCGTAGTGGCCTTGCAGACCGTGACTGGCGCGCCTCAGTCCCCTCGGCCTCCGTGGCCGGCTGATCATTCTTATTTGTATTTCTCCAGGAGCACATATTTAACATTGACTTTATCTTCGGAATTATATTTAAGTTTGTTATTTATTTTGAAGCAAAAGGCTACCGACGATCTCGAACACAAAATACAGCTTTAACCTAAACCACAAAGTATATCTAAAGCAACGCCATAGAACGTAATGCAGAAGACAGAATGCACTGGTTGAATACAGGATAGACAACCGGGTTCCTTCGCAGAGAAGATCCGAATCGTTTGCAACTGTCAGACGCATGCGGAGTGCGAAATTGTGAAGGCAATTTCACTCTGTGTATGCGCGTAATAGTTGCGAACAGTTTGGAACTACAGTGCGAATGAACATGTTGTCGCCAAATGACACAAATGTTTTTTTCTCGGAACCCAGAAAAAGAGGACATTTTGTGGAATATTATAAATTCCGGCCGGACATATTTTCTTGCCTCAAAAAGAGGATATGTCCGGGAAAAAGAGGACGTATGGTAAACCTAGTTGTTATTTGTTGTTGGCAAACAAAAATTTGCACTTTTAATTAAAGCGTTTGTCAATAAGAAAATGATTCGTCAGCAATTAGAAAGCGTAGCCTCATATTACGGAAAGTAACTCACAAATAGGCCTAAATGCTTACGAGATGTGCATAGATGTATAGGATTAAAACGGATGCATTATTTTCAGTTCGAATTCTACCCAAATGAACTGGACAGAACCAATGGCGTAGCTATCATAGGGCTAGGCGGGGCAGTGCCCCGGGGCCCCCGAGCTCCAGGGGCCCCTCGGCCTTCGTGAGCGACGATCGAAAAAAGTTACAGTAGAGCGTCGAATTCTTTATTTAAATTTTTTACCCTCCCACCCTATTGTCCATCATATCCCCTTCCCCTCAAACCAAGTTTCCCTCAGTAGCCGCACTGGGCCACCGGCTGGGGGAACAATGCTTCTAATTGGGCCTTCACAAGACGCCAGTATGTGGCGCTGCTGACAGGCGAAGCGCAGAAGCAGCAGAAGTAGCGGCAGCATCAAAGCTGCTCACAGCAACAGCGGCGTCTTCCAAGTGTTGTGGCTTGCAATGTGAAAGATCGCACTCCTCCAAGTACAGTATAAATACATTTACTGTACGTACTTCTTATTGGCAAATAGAAGTATACAGTTCGAATATCCGAATAAACCGGGTTTCAGAATATCCATGTCCACAAATTACTTCGAATAATAGACGTTATACTGTATATAATATTTTAGTTGAATGAAGGAATTTCGACTTTTAATTTATCCTGCCGAAATTGACCCCAACATGGACGGTTCGCCAATTATGTAAGGAAATTATAACAAAATATGCATTATTAGAATGTGAGGTTACGGAAGTATTTACTGCAGTTTTATTCTTCTGTAGCAGCCGAAAGGTCGTTCAGCAAATTAAAAATTATCAAAACGCATCTGAGGTACAGTATGGCTCAAGCTTGACTCGGACATTTGTCACTTATAACAATCGGAAAAGACGGACGGACTAAGGACGGCACAAATATCCATGCCCTGGGAGGGATTTGAACCGCCGACCGTAGTGGCCGTGCAGACTGTGACTGGCGCGCCGCAGACGGCTCGGCCATCGCGGTCGGCAGAGGCTTTTGAAATGTGATGTTACAGAAGAATGCTGAAGATTAGGTGGGTGGATCGCATAACTAACGAGGAGGTACTGAACAGAATTGGGGAAAAAAGGAATTTCTGGCATACCTTGACTAAAAGACGGGATCTATTGGTAGGATTGTGAATTTACCATTGGAGGGAAGTGTGTGGGGTAAAAACCGCAGAGGAAGACCAAGAGATGGGTACAGTAAGCAGATTAAGACAGATATATGTTGCCGTTCTTATGAGGAGTTGAAGAGGCTTGCTCAGGATAGGGTATTGTGGAGAGCTGCATCAAACCAGTCTCCGGACTGAAGACCACAACAGCAACATATAACTCACATGGCCCAGTCATATTGGAGTTTCCTTGTTTTTATAATTTATTATTTGGTGTTACATATTACTTATACAGGAGATTATATATCACACACAGTTTTAATTACAACAGAAATGAAACACACTGAAAAATTGGGTAATTCCACTTTGAATCTCTAACACCTGCATGCACTGTGCTTTATGAAGAAACACTCTTCGCAAATTATGATTCACAGTTTCTTACATTTCTCTCGTCCAAATTCATTCTTCATTTATTCGTAGCATCCGTACACCTATGACTTGCTGTTCCCATGTTCACAAGAGCACAATCTGCAGGCAGCTTGGTGGCTACGGTGAGAGATTTCTCAGGAGCATCGGCATCTTCTGTATGGAGTAGTCTCAAAATCACTTCCTCTTTGAATTCTGTGATTGAGATGATCTTGTTGTTGATGTATCGGTAAATCACAAGAGCATTTACCAGTGCTGACCCTGTCAACAGTTCAATTGCAAGCTTCCTGTACCATTCCACACCCCGCCTTAGACAATAGAGTGCTCTTGGCGAAAGAGAGCTATAAATGATTGATTATAGTTAGTTATCATTCTCTGGTTTTTTCTTTGTGCCCCTCTTGGTTTGAACTTCAGCTTCTTCCTCTCCATAAACAGTACTCAGCATCAACACATTCCTCTTATTTTTCCATTTCAATAGTATCTTCATTTTCTTCACTTATGTCCATAACTTCATCTTAAAGCTTCTGCACATGCCTTTGTTCATCTACATAACTTCTACGAGATACTCCTTTTGCTACAATATCACTGTGTTACGGAGCAAACAAGACTGAATAAACATTGTAGTAACAATGCAGAAAAATAATAATGGAATTGTACGCAAGTAATGTTGTGGAATGAAAGACTTACAGGAGTACTGACCCAAAATTATTAGCGACATAGCAAATGACACACCTGGCACTTTACACTGGCGCCATGTGAGGCATATGTAACTCACACAAAAAACATAAACTAAGGTACTAAATTGCAATATTTTCAACTTATTTGTACTTAAATTGCTTACCTCAAGCAAACTAAAGCAGAATACGGAAAAAAGTAAATGGTCCCCGGGGGACGGTACCTTTGGCAGCCAATATGTCAATATAGTTATTGTTAAACAGAATGGACTAAGACAAAATATTAAATGTATACAGCATATTTCAGTATAGTAGATTAGTATTGGGCATATGGTTTATTGTGGGGATGTGACATGTGACAGCAGGAACGGGGGGGGGGGGGGAGGGGTTGGAGGGCAGAAGGTGCGGGAAAGGGCAGATCGCTGGAATGGTCAGGCACTGCCGTTCTTTGTGCGCCTGCAAAACGAATAGCGAGAAAGCGAGCCCCCACTCTGTGTACCCCATTACGTCGCAAAAGGAAGTTACAAGGTGTTTTACAAAGTTATACCGACCCTTCCACAGAGCATCTCATAAATCACAGATGACGTAGTGCGCAGACAGACCTGGAGAGTGCGCATTCTCCACAAAATGCTTTGCGCCAGGAAACAGGCATGTTTGTTTTCCACAAGTGCGCTAATACTGAAAGGAATACCGAACAGAATATGCATACCTTTCTACTCAATACCTTGCAATGGAAGGCGGGAAATGGATTCGGCATTCTGTGGATTTTTCTGGGAACGACGCCTTCCCATCCCATAAGAATTACTCTCTCTTCAGTTTACGTTCATTCTAACAGTATACCCTCCGCCGCATTCTGCTCAGTTCTTCTATGTGAAAAACAAACCACTGTGTTTTAAAGTAATGGCGAGAATTCAGCACATCACGCAATCTTTTAAGGTACGTTTCTACCCGCACACTATTCGTTTATTCTGCCATTTAAAAGTTTAATTACATTCACGGGTCAGAACTTACATGTAATAATTACTTTGTCACAAGAGTGAATTGTGCATCAAGACGCTGCCCTCCACCCCACTGTCGCGATAATAAGCGAAGATATCGACTTAGTTATTTCACTTATTGCTTTTTCCTGGACAGACACTAACATATACTTCAAGAAGCCTGGTAGAGGCACGGCTCAATCCAAACTGTTTCATGAAACAAAATCCGGCAACTTACTTTTGATGAAACCCTCCTACACGAATATTTCCCCTATTTTCCTTCTTTTATTGGGCTATCAACGAAATGAGCTAACAGTGCAGTAGTTCAGCGAGAGTGAGTTGTCGGCACTAACAAAAGTCCGCCTGCTGTCACGCTGAAGAAAAATATCCCATGGGAAATTTTCATCTGCATGTTCTACCCAGGTCCAACTCTATCTCTATCCCTCTGCAAAATATCATCCAAATCTCCTAGTAATTTTTGCATGAAAGCGTAACAAACAAACATTCATACTTATATTAGAGAGTAAGATTAAATATTATCTGCTGAGTGATACATAATAATTTACTTAGTAGTATTTAGGTTTGCCGTATTATGACTTCCAGTGGGCGGTAAGGAACTGATGATGAAGTAGTTTTGCATCTGTACAATGTTAGTGTAAAGAGGGCCGCAATGTCATTTTTGCCCCGGGGCCCTTGGTGACATAGCTACGCCACTGTACAGAACCGATTGCTTCAGTGTCTTTTTAACCCTACACCTTAAATGAATTAGCATCTAGCATAATTTCTTAAGTAGCGCAACAATATAAAACTTCCGCTGTAAATGCGGTACGCAGGGAAATAGAATTCGGAGTAACAAACGTGAAGCCTGGTACAGGGTACAATTCGAGCCAACAGATGGCACTGCTAACGGTGTCGCCTGTAAAGCTCTGTTTAGGGAAAGTACGGCCATCTTTTCCGCGCCGCTTGCCGCCGTCTGCGGCTGAAATCGAGTCATGTGGTTCCTTCCGCCATCTTGGTCCTATATGTTGCTTGGCTGCTATTAGAAGTATTGTGAATTTCGTATGTTTGGGTTTGAATAACGCCACAGTGTTGTACTTTTGGGTGCTGTTATGAAGCGAAGAAGGGAGCTAAACATTATAGTACTTCCATTAGATATCAGAAATGCAGGAAGATGAACGGTCTGACTGATGAAAGTCGTCAGAGAAAACTAGGAGTCCAGAAGCGACCTTCGGTTCTTCTACTAATTCATCATATAAATTAATAGATTCAAGATTCACTGACGAATGCAGCACGCAGCAGATATCTATATAATTGTAACTTGAATACATTTGTGAAGAAAATTCCTGCATAATGTCGTGAGGTTAAATAATTCACGCGTAGTTGGTTTTATCTGCTAGTAACTGCCGAAAACATTCAAATTTTGAACATATTAGTGAGTGAACTATATTCTAGTTTAGATATGAAATTAATACATGGTTCCTCAAGCAAGCTTTTCTCATTCTTTTTCATGTGTATCATTACGGGAAACGTAGAATTGACACAAAACAAATATTAGACATTCAAATGTAATTGGCGTTTAAAGGCACCTTTAATTTCTCTTTTTGGTAAAAGTCATGTAATAGGTATCTTCTTGCATTTTTCGTAGTTCATGTAACATATAAGTACATAATACGCAAGAAAATACTCATCAAAGACTTATCCACAATCCAAATGGTTTTCTTCATTTACGCTGTGCTCCGATGATGACGTGTCGCGGTCTATTTGAATAGTTGGTTGCGATACAGGTCAGTTTGAATTTATAGGTGAACTCTTTATATGTGGAGCCACAAAACCAAACAGTTTTCTTAAATTCGGACGAAAAGTATTCCGTAGAGCATCCAGGTCCGCATGGACAGAACTACGCGAAGTTCCCGCATCTGTCCGTCAGATATAACACCCTATATCTCGAGAATGGAAGGTGTTATCGTTCTGCTGTCAACCTTAAATAAAATCTTGATATCTTACCTACATCTCGTCCGCAGCATTGTATGTGCTAAAATCAACCATACGCAAAGTCTACGCAATGCGATTTTTCCTCTGCAGTATCTTCAAAATTTTGCGCAGTAGTTTACTTAATTTGATGTGGCACGGAAATTATAAGTAATAATGAATAGAAATTGAGATCATTGGCGAGCGAATATGTAACACTATAACATGTGAAAAAATTAATTTTTTTCCATTGAATATTTTTTTGAAAATCGGTTGATAAGTATTGTTAAGGGCTGGGAACGTTGAAGCGGTCGGTGCGTGAGCAGCAGCGGAATATAACAGGCCCCAGCATGGCTGCCGCTGGCAGGCTGGCCGTACTTTCCCTATACACAGGGGCAACCGCGTGCAAATGCCTCGAAGTTTCCGCTATTATCTTTATTAGCTATTTGGTTTTCTATTCTTATTTTTCAGTTGCATTGTTTATTAGAAGAAGAATGTGTTAGTAGAGTGTACATTTGTTTTAACTGCTTCAGCTGAGGAACCACGTTACCGGTACATTGTACTTGAGCGCAGCTATACCGCTCGTGCTTCATTCAAACAACCAGGGCCGGCGCAAGCCCAAGTGCCGCCCCGTGCGAGCTGCTAAATTGCCCCCCCCCCCCTCCCGTCTTTTCTTTTCATTTACAAAACGTTTGTGGAATTTTATTTAAAAAAATCTGTAGGAACTTTTGCTTTTACTTTTCAGATGTACCTAGGTCTCGGAGCTTTTAATATGTGCTCACATCTGAACCGTCATGCTGACAGTTACGTTCGGCATGGCGGAATAGAAATAAAAATAACTCAAAGCATTGAGAATAGCCACGCTGTGCCCGAAATCTATGTAGATCTGGAAAATAAAAAGAAAAATTGCGACTGATTCGTGACATAATCTACAGAGTTGTACAAAACAGTCGCTGGGCGCCAGCTTAAAAATGGAGTCTTACCTGATTGAAGAAATCTAGCTAATTTTAATAAGCCTTCTGAATTTACAAAAATGTTTAAATGTGTGAAAAACGTATGGGACTTGACTGTTAAGATCATCATTCCTTAAGCTTACACACTACTCAACCTAAATTATCCTAAGAACAAATACACACCCATTCACGAAGGAGGACTCGAACCTACGCGGGGACCAATCGCACAGTCCGTGACTGACCTCTTAGTTAATCCCGCGCGGCATGAACTTTCAGTTAACATAAATGAACACTTTTCATTGGTTCTGAACAGATAATGTATTTAACGGAAAACAGCATACAGTAAATAAATGTTGGCATAGTGATTATTAAAATTAGCTAGATTTCTTCAATTAGGTATGACTCCATTTTTAAGCTGGCGCCCAGCGACTGTTTTGTACAACTCTGTAGATTGTCACGAATCAGTCGCAATTTTTGTTTTTATTTTCCAGATCTACATAGATTTCTGGCACAGCGTGGCTATTTTCAATGCTTTGAGTTATTTTTATTTCTATTCCGTCATGCTGAACGTAACTTAGCATAAGTCCCATAAGATTTTTCACACATTTAAACATTTTTGTAAATTCATGCCGGTCAGAGGTTAATTGTTGTTCATAAAGAAGAAGACAGGTGTTTCATGGCTCAAAATCAAAACGTCAGAGTATCACTCAAACACGAATAGTAAAATTTTTGAAAAATACGTCGGAACCCAACTTATTCACGGTTACTGCCAATGTCTTTATCCCTTGTAATTACTCGCAGCGTATTTACCCATTCGGAATACTTCTAGCCATTGTAGGTGTTCGATCAGTCTGACTGTAGTAATGTTCATCGATTTTTTTCCATAAAGCGGGAAGAATAAAACACTCGGAAACTGCCATTGAAGGGCTTAGCAAAATTGCTTCAGGCGTAACACTTACTCGCAGTATCGAACATTGCATTCGAATTAAACGCACGGCGCGTAACAGACTAGGCCGGTCGCGGTGGCCGAGGGGACTGAGGCGCTCCAGTCACGGTCTGCACGGCCACTACGGTCGGGGGTTCGAATCCCCCCTCGGGCATGGATATTTGTGCCATCCTTAGTCTTAGTTAGTTCATCAGTAGTTTGTAAGTTTAGGGACTGATGACCCCGTAGTTAAGTCCCATAAGCTATACAAACATTTGAACATTTGAATTCGTAACAGGCTAGCAGCGCTCCACACATAGGAATACTGGCGTGTACGCCAGACTGCTTCCCCCACTCCGTTTCTCCGGCGTAAAAACGACGGTGCTGCCACAGTGGCAAAGAAAAAATCAGTCCTCCTCCCTCTCCTTGTTTAACAGGGGCGGCCGGCACGTAGTCGAGGCGCCATGCCACAGTTCCCGAAGCCGCTCCCCCTTAGATTTTGTTTCGAATCCCCTCTTGGGCATGAATGTTGACTTTGCCCCCCCCCCCCCCCCCCCAAAAAAAGGGGGCGGCAGAATTGCCGCCCCTTTAAAGTGACGCCCTGTGCGGCCGCACGTTTCGCACGTGCCTTGCGCTGGCCCTGCAAACAACCAATAGCAGAACACGTCAACAGTTCGCAGCTTACTTGGCTCAAATCGGCAATTGTAAAGTGAACGGGTAATATGACTGCGTAGGCTTTCCCGGCGTAATACTTCATAATATTCTTCTCGGGTTTGCTGCCGGATCAAAACGTCATCTTGACACGATATTTCGGCGGTCCACCTGGCCGCCATCCTCAGGTGACACCGACTCGCCGAGACTGAGTACAAGCCGCGAGCGGCGGCCCCTATATACGCCGCGGAAGGCCGAGGGCGCGTGCGCAAAAATTGACAGTTCTGCCCTCTACGTTTCAGCGCCGCCAGTGGTGGAAGCCGGCGTAAACGATAGATCGCTATTCTGCAGAGACCGTTGTTTTTTGATGTCAAATAATAAAGGGTTCCACATTCTACTCAAAGGAAAACCCTTATCTCTGTTTATAATATTGTCAGTAAGACGAATAGCAGGAAATATGATGAAACACAAATGGTTGCTTCAGCGTCTCGCTATTGGGACTGTATTTTAAAAGAATCTATTGCTATTCGTCTTACTGACAATATTATAAACAGAGATAAGGGTTTTCCTTTGAGTAGAATGTGGAACCCTTTATTATTTGACATCAAAAAACAATGGTCTCTGCAGAATAGCGATCTATCGTTTACGCCGGCTTCCACCACTGGCGGCGCTGAAACGTAGAGGGCAGAACTGTCAATTTTTGCGCACGCGCGCCCTCGGCCTTCCGCGGCGTATATAGGGGCCGCCGCTCGCGGCTTGTACTCAGTCTCGGCGAGTCGGTGTACCAGCACTGTCACCTGAGGATGGCGGCCAGGTGGACCGCCGAAATATCGTGTCAAGATGACGTTTTGATCCGGCAGCAAACCCGAGAAGAATATTATGAACGGGTAATAGTTTATCAGTCTAGGGACTGACGACCTTGTGTCCTGTATGTGTACAAACATATGAACATATTCAGGGCGGCGACAAGTAAATGCAAAAGCAGGTCCCCTTCACAGTTGGAAGCAGCAGTGTTCGGGTGTGGCAGAGGCTACGGTCGGCCTGCGGTTGTCGTCGCTTCGGCTGCCAGACAGCCTCCGGCCGCAATTAAAAAGCAGTCCCTCGCCGCCGCCGCAGTGGGCCGGGAACCACGGCGAGCGCCTAGTGCCTGGCCTGCCACAGAAACACCAGCTCACTTCTCCCCTCTTACCCATTTCAGCTGCCGTATCGACCCACTGCACCTGACGTCACACGTGTTAATGAGCCAACGCGGAAACCCACAACCACCAAAGCAATTGCCGAACGTAGGAGACAACGGCAAAAGTGTCGACCGGCGACATGGCGTAGTGCGCTAGTGTTGGCAACAGTCGCTGTGCATACTGGGATGAATGGCGGCACACAATGTTTACAAGATGTGAAAATGAATGTGTTAATATCGTATTTCTGTGATTTTATTTTAGAATCACATCACTGTAATGTAGAACATTACACACTATAATACTACGCTTCTCCACATGCAATGTCTTTCTGTTCAGATGTAACACTTAGTTGTTACGTAAATCGAAATGCGTATGCCTGTCTCTAAAACGATACGAATTACTAAGATTTTTTTAAATGTCATACTTTGGTAGAACGAAAGCAACAATGTAATCTATCTGTACTCTTAGATTCCTGCCTCACCACATCCGTTACAATCACAACATGTTCGTAAACATCGCCGGCCGCGGTTGCCGAGGGGACTGAGGCGCTCCAGTCACGGTCTGCACGGTCACTACGGTCGGGGGTTCGAATCCCCCCTCGGGCATGTATATTACTGACGTCCTTAGGATTAGATAGTTCATAAGTAGTTTTTTGGTTTAGGGACTGATGACCCCGTAGTTAAGTCCCATAGACTCTACAAACATTTGTGAACATTTTTTTCGTGAAAATCATAACATTCGCTCACATCAATTTAAGCTGTACTCTTAGGTTCCTGCCTAACCACAACCTTGAAAATCATGACATATTCGTAAAAACAATATTTTTCGATGTACTCCTGTCCAGTCAGTAAAAGTAATTGCCCTCGTAAAAGGTAGGTTAAAACTCACTTCGCCGCGGTAGAGTAGCCGAGCGGTCTAAAGCGTCTCGCTGCGGAGCGCGCGGTTGCTCGCCGTGGAGGTTCGAGTCCTCCCTGGGGCATGGGTGTGTGTGTGTTGTTTGTTAAGCTTATGGGACTTAATTACGGGGTCATCGGTCCGTAAACTTACAAACTACTTACGAACTACCTTATACTAAGGACGTCACAAATATCCATGTCCGAGGGGGGATTCGAACCCCCGACCATAGTGGCCGTGCAGACCGTGACTGGAGAGCCTCAGTCCCCGCGGCCACCGCGGCCGGCGGTGTGTGTGTGTGTGTGTGTGTGTGTGTGTGTGTGTGTGTGTGTGTGTGTTGTCCTTAGGTTAGTATACCTAGGTTTAAGTAGTTTGTAACCTACGGACTGATGACCACGCAGTTCGGTCCGATAGATCTGTTTCGTACAGATCATAAGTTGCCAACCTAATACTGCTACGGACGCACCGAGACGCTTCTCATGCAGCTGAGCGAGGCTTTAGCCGGAGACAACACGGCTTAAGCCGTACCGCCCGACCGGCGCACACTGGGACGGAATACCCAAAAAGTGGCCAAAAACCCAAGAAGACGCTTAATTCACACAAAATTCATCACACGGAGGTGTTTAATGGCCGGCCGCGGTGGCCGAGGGGACTGAGGCGCTTCAGTCACGGTCTGCACGGCCACTACGGTCGGGGGTTCGAACCCCCCCTCGGGCATGGATATTTGTGCCGTCCTTAGTATTAGCTAGTTCATAATTAGTTTGTAAGTTTAGGGACTGTTGACTCCGTAGTTAAGTCCCATAGACTATACAAACATTTGAACATTTTGATTTGGTGTTTGATGTCGATGATTGCGAATTTGATGGTAGAATGGCGGAGTTAATATAGCAGCGTGACGCATGAAAATCCATAACAATTTATTAATAATCAATCTATATCTATAAATGTGAATGTCTGTTCGGTGTACGTTTATCACATCAGAACCACAACACACAAAGAGCTAAAAATTTGTACAGTTACTAATGTCTACCAGGGGAAGGCCTTAGGCACGATTGTATGGCTATCGGATAGCTATTTAACTATATATATATAATCATTAATGTGAATGCCTGTTCGGTGTACGCTTATCACCTGAGTAAGGTTTTAGGCACGGTTTTATAGCGATCTGATAGATATTTAGTAATTTGAAGAATATAACGCGAAATGTGGAACAATAATTACTCTTTTAAAATTATATTTACTCTTTGAAAATGGTTTTATTGGTTGCATTGTTGCTTGAGGATTAATAATGATAAAAGAGTGGAGTATATTGGGATGGAAAGTTATCGGTGTATATAAAATTCTACGCGTGTGTGTGTGTGTGTGTGTGTGTGTGTGTGTTAATATTTCGCTCTGCAGCGAAAACTACAGAACGCAAACGAATGGTCTGTGTGTAATTGTTGTTCGAAGTCTCCCGTTGTACACCATAGCAGTTCCATGCCGATAGCTATAAGAGGGTGGAAGATATAGTGGTTGAAAGTCGTCAAATTATAAAAAAATTCGGACTGAAGGCCAGCGATGACGTTTGCGATTCTATATCAAGGAGGTTACATACAGCGAAATGTGATGCCACAGATCATATCTTTGTTCTATGCCTGTACAATGTCTTCAGCTCTTTCTCTGTAAGAATAAGCATAGGAATAAGGAATTATACGAATAAATAACTAAAGCAGTAAAAAATAAATTTCTTTTAATGCATCTCTTTAAAAAAAAGTCTATTTGACGTTACGCGCATTACATCAAGTGATCGGTGATATTATTACAATCATTATTGTTGAATTTCATGATTACAACCTACAAATCGATTGACACATTCGTAGATAAAGATCATGCTGTGAATTACCGTGTGGAGTTCCTGAATTCGCTAGAACTTTTAGGAATGCCATCTCATAGATTGCTTTCGAAAGTAGGATCACCGATTATGATACTGAGAAATTTGAGGCTTCCTCAACTGTGCAATGGAACTCCACTGATCGTAAAAAATTTACATCGAAGCCTCATTGAAGCAAAGATTTTCTCAGGAACATCAGCCGGAAACGATGTTTTTAATCCTCGCATTCATTTAATCCCTTCAGATATGCCGTTTTAGTTCGAAAGACTTCAGTTTCCAGTTCGTCAAGCTTTTGCCATGACAATTAACAAAGCTGAAGGACAATCATTAAACGTCGCAGGAATCCATTTACAGCCCTCATGTTTTTCACATGATCAATTATACGTCGCTTGCTCAAGGATGGGCAACCCAAAAGAGCTCTACATTTACGCTCCAAATAATACTACAGATAACGCAGTGTATATACTAGAATGTTCTAAAATGAAATTAAAACGAGTTTGGACATTACTGTCACCATACGTGTTGAGATATTGCAACACAGGCTATAAGGAATAATGTATGTGTTATATGTTGTAAATCATTAAGCACTTCACATAATTTTATTTTTTTATTCGAATGTTGATTAAAAATGTTCGTTTCTAAAAGAGGTATTGTATTTCATTTCATCCTTCAAAACCAGTCTCATAGCACACTACTGAAAGATAGGTAAGCTATCATAATCAACCAACACGCGAGCGGAGCCGCGGGTTTAAGCTAGTATACATATTTAAAACTGGTACGTGGGACGTGTGTCGGTATATTTCACTTGGAAGCCAAAACTATTCAATGCATAAGAGTAGCCTCTAGGTTCGCGGTGTGCACTATGGTGTTTTGGTCGCCATGTGTGGCAGTGGGTGAGTGTGGCGAACAAAAATCCGTAAAATGTGGAGCAATACGACGATCAACAGATGCTCAAAGATAAAAAGACTCAAAGATAAATCATTGGCAAACACACACATACATTAACTGAGCATTACCTACACTGGCAATACACCAGTGATGTATATATGAACACCGGAAAGACAACTGTAGTGCTTAGGATCAAAATACTGACAACTGGTTTAGCAGTTCCGTGTCGATAGCTATGAGAGGGTAGTTGAAAGTCGTCGGCTTATATGAAATTTGCACTGAAGACCAACGATGACTTTTGACACTATAATAGCAAAGAAGTTATATACAGCGAAACGTGATGCACATTCTTCAGTTGTTTTTCTGCAGCAAGCGTACGAATAAAGAAAAATAAGCACCTATGGCAGTTTGAAAGCCAAGAAAGATCCCAAAGTGTACGACCGAAATTTCGAGTTTTCGATCCGTTTCTAACAGACAGAAAAGGCGCTGAAATGTGAATCTACAGACGATAGAAACTTAAAATTTGTAGATGTAGTTTATCTCACACTGTAGGCATCAGCGATTTATTGGTATTCCCATACCTAAGGGGGTGAAATAAAGGATGAACGGTTTTTTTCAAAATACGTTGCTATTCAGGCAATTTTGAAGAAAAAATACAAAACATCGTAGACTTTTGAGTGGAATTTTATAAATACGTGTTTCGATATTTTTGGAAATTGAACCTTTAAGCGGTGAAATACGGGAAAATCTTTTAAGGGTGCTACTCAGACTATTTTGATGCTAAAAATGTGAAAATTTGGGTTTGGAACCATGGTTATAATTTTAAAAAAATGCGTTTCGGGATTTTTTTTAATTCTGCCAACAATGGTTCAATATATAGTGGTAAGTTGTATCAAAATACTTGATTAGGAAAGCATTTTTAAAGCTAAATCTAAGAAAATTTATATTTAGAAGTAGGAACAATCAATGCAGACCATCCATCTACGTATACCACACACATTGTAATAATCTATATCTATAAATGTGAATGTCTGTTCGGTGTACGTTTATCACATCTGAACCACAAGACATTAAGAGCTAAAATTTGTACAGTCACTAATATCTACCCGGAGAAGGCTTTAGGCACGGTTTTATGGCGATCGCATTGCTATTTAGCTATATATATATTAATGTGAATGTCTGTTCGGTGTACGCTTATCACGTCCAAACGACAGAACGCAGAGACTTAAATATTTGTACAGTTACTAATTTATACCTGAGGAAGGTTTTAGGCACGGTTTTATAGCGATCTGATAGATATTTAGTAATTTGAAGAATATAACGCGAAATGCGGAACAATAATGATTCTTTGAAAATTATATTTACTTTTTGAAAATGGTTTTATTGGTTGCATTGTTGCTTGAGGGTTAAAAATGATAAAAGGGTGGAGTATATTGGGATGGAAAGTTATTGGTGTATATAAAATTCTACGTGTGCGTGTGTTAATATTCCGCTCTGCAGCGAAAACTACAGGACTTAAACGAATGGTGTGTGTGTGTGTGTGTGTGTGTGTGTGTGTGTGTGTAATTATTGTCAGAAGTTTCCCGTTGTACACCATAGCAGTTCCATGCAGACAGCTATAACTGGATGGAAGATATGGTGGTTGACTGAAGGCCAGCGATGATGATAGCAAGGAGGTTACGTCGTGATGCCACAGTCCATATCTTTGGTGTATGCATGCTACAATGTCTTCAGCTCTTTCTCTGTAAGGCTAAGCATACGAATAAGGAAATATAAGAATAAATAAATAAAGCAGTAAAAAAGAAACTTATTTTAATACATCTCTCTAAAAAGATCGATTTAACGTTTCGTGCATTACATCAAGTGATCCATCTGTGATATTATTAGAATCATTATTGTTAAATTTCGTGATTGCATTCTTCGAAACGAGTGTATTTTTACCTGTGATTTCTTATATATTCTCTGATCAATATAACACGTTTTTAGAAAAAAGGAGATGGACAGAGAGAGAGAGAGAGAGAGAGAGAGAGAGAGAGAGAGAGAGAGAGAGAGAGAGTGGATAGGAAAAGTACTAACTCAAGGTTCGAATGAATAAATAAATACCCGGGCAACTCCGGGTTTTCAGGTAGTATAATATAATGATACAATCTTCTAAGTCTGCGCCAGAACACAAATAATAAATGTAACAGTACAATCAACGGTAGAAGTAATAACTGAGGCTAATAAGACAGTCGTTCTTAATATTCAAAACTTAATGTGACTGAAGGTGTTCTGATGCATACGAAATGGTATGATTCGTTTTATATCTATCAATCAGAGTCAGTATCGCTCTCGAAGTTCGCAGACTCAGAATCCATATCGGAATTTTCCCATGGGCGATCGTGGTGTAATTGGAATTGCTGGGGACAGTAACAGCTTTATTGTTCAAATGTTTGTGCAGCTTATGGGACTTAACTGCGGGGGAATTCAAGTTGTGGTAGAGGGGGGAAAATTTAATGAGAAAAATACACGACTGAGAACAGCCACGCGGGTTTAGTCGTGCCCTTTAAACCTCCTTGCTGCGGAGTGTGCAGCCGCTCCCTATAGGGCATTGATGTCTGTCTGTGTGTGTTTTAGAGTTGGCTACGGTTTCATGGTTTTGAAACCAGATTTCGATACACATAACAGTTTCAGTGTTTTAAAACCGGTATCTTTCACGGTTTCGAAACCATGCGGTTTCATTCCGTTCTGTTTCGGATCACACTCGCGGTCGATTGTCGATACACTGAAACCGTTTCTTCCTGTCGGTTTCACGGTATCATGTCGGTTTCAAACCACTAATGCAGAAACGCGGAACAGACTATTGGTATCGAAATGTGGTGTTTCATTTTACTGAAGCTCCACGCAGATACACATATAACTTACTAGTATATAAACCGTTTAGAGAGTGTCAAATAGTAGTTGACACTCTTGAGTCTGCAGCTTATGATTACTGATATCAAGATTCGTTTGCAAGAGACTGCTGTATTCCGAAATGACATAATGTCTGATTTATAAATGTAAAAGAACAATAAAACAACGTTCACTATTTGCATTGAAAAACCAGTTAAATTCTAGGTTTATCTACCATATTAAATATACACGAGTGAAACTACAATCTTTAAAATAAGATACAACATGAAGCCTGAAATGACATTTTTTATACTAACAAGGGTAGATCGCATATTTAATCTCGTGTTAAAGAGTTGGTTTCTTATGAGCGAAAACGAAGTTACCTACTGTCGTTATAATTTTTCGACACTCATGTTAAAAGAATTGCTGCGATGGTGTAACGGTCAAGACGTACAAGTGGTGAACTTGCCTCTTAATTTATTATTTTTGTAATTCCATAATATTACTTGTGATTATTTAGTGTGCCCTTTATTCCCTATAATTTATTTAGTATGTATAGAAAGTAGCATTTATGATCTATCACTGTAATATGCGTACCGTATTGCAGTTTGTGAGTTATAACGGGGTAAACTTTTGCCTACCATACCGGCGGCCTCGTGTGACTATGTTGGCAACGTCAACAACACGGGAGAAAATCTTTATCAACATGTTCCATACAGACCAAGAAGTAAATATATACTCTATGGTTGACAGGTTCTTGTATGTACCCTTGTCCACATAGTGAAAAATATTGCCCTCCTATAATGAAGATTTCATGACAAGACAAACATTGTTCACGGTTTCATGGTTTCGAAACCACAGATGGTACGGTTTCATTCGTTTCGAAACCGTCAGCTGTTTCACTTTTCCCATATCTACTGTCTGTCTGTGTGTGTGTGTGTGTGTGTGTGTGTGTGTGTTTTGTCCTTGGCATATGTTAGTTTTAAGTACTAAGTTTATGGAGTAACGACCACTGCAGTTTGGCCCCATAGCAAATAAATACCGTTATATTATTACAATGCATGTTATACTAGCTGAAAACCCGGCGTAGCCCGGGAATTTATGTATTCGAGCCTTGAGTTAGTACTTTTGCTATTCACTCTCTCTCTCTCTCTCTCTCTCTCTCTCTCTGTCCCTCCTTTTTTTCTAAAAACATGTTACATTTATCAGAGAATATATAAGAAATAAGAAATCACTCGTAAAAATGCATTCGTTTCGAAGAATACAATCACGAAATTCAACAATAATGATTGTAATAATATCACAGATCGATCACTTGATGTAATGCGCAAAACGTCAAATCGATTTTTTTAAAGAGATGTATTAAAATAAATTTCTTTTTTACTGCTTTATTTATTTATTCTTATGTTTCCTTATTCGTATGCTTATCCTTACAGAGAAAGAGCTGAAGACATTGTAGCACGAATAGACCAAAGATATGGTCTGAGGCATCACGTTTCACTGTATGTAAGCTCCTTGCTGTAGAGTCGCAAACGTAATCGCTGGCCTTCAGACTGATTTTTTTTTTTTTATAATTTGACGACTTTCGACCACCATATCTTCCACCCCCTTATAGCTATCGGCATGGAACTGCTATGGTGTACAACGGGAGATTTCGGACAACAATTACACACAGACCAATCGTTTGCGTTCTGTATTTTTCGCTGCAGAGCAAAATATTAACACACACACACTTAGAATTTTATATATACCGATAACTTTCCATCCCAGTATACACCAACCTTTTATCCTTATCAATCCTCAAGCAACAATGCAACCAATAAAAACATTTTCAAAGAGTAATTATTGTTCCGAATTTCGCGTTATATTCTTCAAATGACTAAATATCTATCAGATCGCTATAAAACCGTGCCTAAACATTCCTCTGGTATAAATTAGTAGCTGTACAAATATTTAAGTCTCTGCGTCTTGTGGTTCGAACGTCATAAGCGTGCACCGAACAAACAAAATGTTCAAATGTTTGGACAACTTATGGGACTTAACTACGGGGTCATCAGTCCCTAAACTTACAAACTACTTATGAACTAGATTATCCTAAGGACGGCACAAATATCCATGCCCGAGTGGGGATTCGAACCTCCGACCGTAGTGGCCGTGCAGACCGTGACTGGAGCGCCTTAGTCCCCTCGGCCACCGCGGCCGGCACCGAACAAACATTCACATTAATATATATAGATAAATAGCTATCGGATCTCTATAAAACCGTACCTAAAGCCTTCCGCGGGTAGACATTAGTAGCTGTACAAATTTCTAGCTCTGTATGTCTTGTGGTTGAGACGTGATAAACGTACACCGAACAGACATTCACATTTATAGATATAGATAATTTATGTTATATTAGCAATCCCAGTAATACCTCGCATTTTCTAATATGTATGGGAATTGGATATACACCCTAATCTCCTTTTCCTTGCCTGTCTTTAGCCCTCTCCACCTCCACCACTCTTTGTATCTCTCCTCCAAAGAATAGTCTTTGTTCTGTCCTCCCCCCCCCCCCCCTTAGTATCTGTCATCCTCCTTATTGCTTTTCTTTCTCTTTTTGGGAGGTGTCATTGAGGTAAATAATACCCAACCATTTGAAATTACATGTAATGTTTGCTGTACGTCCGTAAGTGTTTTTATTCTCAAATAGAAAATACATAAAACTTGGTACTTTTCCGTGATCAAATTTCTAAATTGGGACATCATATTCCTCGAACTACATAACATTCTGTTTTATTTTTGGGCTAATAACCTTAGCAAACGTACAGAGAACAACTCACCAAAGTTTCATCACAATCGAATGTGGGGAATAGAAACGAATACAGGAGAAACATACGGGAGCAGGTTAGATATTACACACAGTATACAGGGTGCTACAAAAAGGTACTGTCAAACGTTCAGGAAACGTTCCTCCCACACAAAGGAAGAAGATATGTTACGTGAACATTTGTCCGGAAACGCTTAATTTCCATGTTAGAGCTCATTTTAGTATTTCAGTGCAAATGTTCTATTTACGGATGAGGCTTCATTCCAACGTGATCAAATTGTAAATTTTCACAATCAACATGTGTGGGCTGACGAGAATCAGCACGCAATTGTGCAATCACGTCATCAACACAGATTTTCTGTGAACGTTTGGGCAGGAATTGTTGGTGATGTCTTGATTGGGCCTCATGTTCTTCCACCTACGCTCACTGGAGCACGTTATCATGATTTCATACGGGATAGTCTACCTGCGTTGCTAGAAAATGTGTCTTTACAAGTACGACGCAACATGTGGTTCATGCACGATGGAGCTCCTGCACATTTCAGTAGACGTGTTCGTACGCTTCTCAACAACAGATTCGGTGACCGATGGATTGGTAGAGGTGGACCAATTGCATGGCCTCCACGCTCTCTTGACCTCAAACCTCCTGACTTTCATTTATGGGGGAATTGGAAAGCTCTTGTCTACGCAACCCCGATACCAAATGTAGAGACTCTTCGTGCTCGTATTGTGGACGGCTGTGTTACAATACGCCATTCTCCAGGGCTGCATCAGCGCATCAGGGATTCCATGCGACGGAGGGTAGATGCATGTATCCTCGCTAACGGAGCACATTTTGAATATTTCCTGTAAAAAAATTGTTTGACGTCACGCTGGTACGTTCTGTTGCTGTGTGTTTCCATTCCATGATTAATGTGATTTGAAGAGAAGTAATAAAATGAGCTCTAACATGGTAATTAAGCGTTTCCGGACACATGTCCACATATTTGAACGTATTCTATTCTCATAAACTCTTGTGGTTTACACGGCGAGTTCATAGACGGAGGTACCATGGAGCTACCATAATAGTGAAAAAGTCATTTTTCATTGCCCTCTAAAACGGCGTCTAATCACGTCGGACTATCAGTACAGTTGCACACCTGCGGGGCAGTGATAGAATGAGGTTACAAATCAGCTTTTGAGGGATATTTGGCCAGCCTTCCAGGAGTGCAAGATCCTGCTCAGAACCCGTATTCGGAGGTTCTGGCCTGGCTGCAATGCGTCTGCCAAATGGATCTCATAAGAAGGCCACATGGGTAACGGATTTTAGAATTTCTTTATATTTCTGGTACGTGAAGTTCAGAACTCAAATAACAATCAGCCAAAGACATTCGACGCAACTCTCAAAAATTCTTGAGAAAATCGACTTTGAAATTTTGCAAAGTGCACATAAGTACCAGTAATTACAACGCTTGCTGCATCTCTCGGCTTAGCTCAGGTGGTAGCGTACTGGCGTTACAAACGTAGAGTCGGACATTCTAATCCGACTGAAACATATATTTGTTAGTCGACATAAAAGTTTTCTGGGTGCTGTACCGTGTCATGATGTAAGAAGGCTATGACTTTAATAACCGAAGTTTCGGCCAACGTTACAGTGCTCTTCATCAAATGTTCAAATGTTTGTAGAACTTATGGGACTTAACTACGGGGTCATCAGTCCTTAAGCTTACAAACTACTTATGAACTGGCTATGACTAAGGACGGCACAAATATCCATGCCCGAGGGGGGATTCGAACCCCCGACCGTAGTGGCCGTGCAGACCGTGACTGGAGCGCCTCAGTCCCCTCGGCCACCGCGGCCGGCTGGCCTTCATCTGGGCATACTGATGTGAGCTGCTTGTTACTATACTTTATATTTACTTTCAATTAGACATTACGTCATAACATCATTTATGTAATAGCCTTCTTATATCATGACGCGGTACAACACCCAGAAAACTTTTATGTTATCTGACTCTGGCCGCGGAAGTCTACGTAATTATATTCAGTTCTATAAAAAAATTCGGATCTCTAATTCCATGTGTAGTCTCAATTTTTTTTTTTATGTGTATGTAGACGAGTTGAAAATCTTGTCACGAAGAACGGTGGTTCAGTAGGGTAGCTTCTTTGAAAGCCATTAGTATCTAGGAAGAAGTTTTTTTTTTTTTTTTTTCAAATACAGCGCCGTAGCTCTTCACAAACTGAACAATCAAAGACTGCTCTCAACTAATAGTGAAGTCAATACTGTAAAAATGTTTTTGATTGACTATCATTATTAACAACTCTCCATAAAATATAGAAAATTACGAATAAACAAAAACACGTGCACTTTTCTTAAAAATTACCATTAGATAATGAAATTGTGTAAATATTCGAACAGAACGGAAAAAATAAAATAAAGTTGCAATCACAGGATTCGAACCACTGACCCTCAGGTTGCAAAACAAGAACGCTACCACCCTTTTATTTATTTATTTATTCTATTTCTTGTACATTCTGCTCTATATAGTGAACATCAATTATGACATCTTAGGATACATATGCACTAGTAAGATACTTTACAGAGGTACACATAGTGATATACTCACACATACACAATCACAAAAACAATCATCAAAACATGTTGATTTACTCACATTTTACAGTTCAGGTTTTAAATAAGTTAACCTCAGCATTTAGGCTTTTCATAACGCTTTCAGTTTTTTTGGAGCCATCGATAAAAAATTATATTAAATGAGTCCATGTACATATATTAACCTATCCCCATTCGTTCAAATACGATAATAAGCATGTTTCCATATTTGGATTTTTGATGCATATACTTACTAAGTTATCTATATTCGTCCTGCATGTATAGTTTGAAGTCAATGGTGGTGTCCGGTTCAAGATTGTTAATCACGTAGCTCACGTGCTTTCCCAGTAACCAGTATACTGCGTTATTTTTTTTCTCTCTCTCTGGAAAATATCTTGCATGTGGTCTACATAGTATGGACGGAGATATGTATTCAGGTGAAGTTCTTCTGAGGAGTGCTATTTGCGCTCTCATCTATTTCCAGTTATTTAAGTTTCCCCCACAGGTAAGTCTGTGTATAACTGTATCAACAAGATTACATCGTTGGCACAAATCTGTTTGATTTATATCGATTCTAAATGTTCAAATGTTTGTAGAACTTATGGGACTTAACTATGGGGTCATCAGTCCCTAAGCTTACAGACTACTTATGAACTAGCTAAGACTAAGGACGGCACAAATATCCACGCCCGAGGGGGGGATTCGAACCCCCGACCGCAGTGGCCGTGCAGACCGTGACTGGAGCGCCTCAGTCCCCTCGACCACCGCGGCCGGCTCTACCGATTCTACAGAGTCGTTAGTTGGTGGGAATTATATGATTGACAACTTTGTACCAAGCTGCTATTACGTCCGAGGAGTGACCTTTTACATTAATATTTCGCCATACAGTATCTAAGCTACACGTGCAGATGCAACAATCCTTTAAGTTATTAGTACTTACGTTTACATTGCTAAACTTTAAAAGTCGATTTTGTCGAAAACTTTTCTAAGAGTTGCGTCGAATGGCTTCGGCTGGTTGTTATTGAAGTTCTAAACTTCACGTACCATAAGTATAAATAAATCCGATACCCATGTGGTTTCCTTGTCAGACATGCTCAATAGGGTTTAAGTCCAGTGAAGAAGCTGCACACTCCATTCGTTCAATTCCTTCAGAATCAAGCAAGTTGTTATCGTCGACGAGATGGAACCAGCATATGGCACAACAGAAGCTCCAACGCTCTCGTCTGAACAAACAAACAAACAAACCGCCATTCTCAACGACAGAGTTCCCTTCGTCCGCCCATACTGACTCCTGTCCATGCCATTCGTCCACCACCGTGATACGGTTATGTTTGCTGCTCATACGAGGTTCATTCAAGTTCCGATTTTTTTTTCTCCGGACCGGAAAGAGATAGAAACCTACGCATTGTTTTAAAATGAGGCCGCGTTCATTGTCAATACGTCCCAGAGATGGCAGCACCGTACGGCAGATGGAATTTTACCGCCAGCGGCGAGAATGAGAACTGTTTTAGGTACTTAAAATGGCGACGTTTTCCTTACTTGAACAGCGTGCAATCATTCGGTTTCTGAATTTGCGTGGTGTGACACAAATTGAAATTCATCGACAGCTGAAGGAGACATGTGGTGATGGAGTTATGGATGTGTTCGTGGGTGCGACAGTTTAATGAGGGCACAACATCGTGTGACAACAAACCGAAACAACCTCGGGCTCGCACAAGCCGGTCTGGCGACATGATGGAGGAAGTGGAGAGAATTGTTTCGGGGGATCGCCGAATGACTGTTGAACAGATCGCCTCCAGAGTTGGCATTTCTGTGGTCTCTGTGCACACAATCCTGCATGACGACCTGAAAATGCGAAAAGTGTCATCCAGGTGGGTGCCACGAATGCTGACGGACGACCACAAGGCTGCCCGTGTGACATGTTGCCAAGCAATGTTGACGCGCAACGACAGCACGAATGGGACTTTCTTTTCGTCGGTTGTGACAATGGATGAGACGTGGATGCCATTTTTCAATCCAGAAACAAAGCGCCAGTAAGCTCAATGGAAGCACACAGATTCGCCGCCACCAAAAAAATTTCGGGTATCCGCCAGTGCTGAAAAAATGATGGTGTCCATGTTCTGGATCAACGAGGGCGTAATCCTTACACATTGTGTTCCAAAGGGCACTACGGTAACAGGTGCATCCTACGAAAATGTTTTGAAGAACAAATTCCTTCCTGCACTGCAACAAAAACGCCCGGGAAGGGCTGCGCGTGTGCTGTTTCAGCAAGACAACACACACGCACATCGAGCTAACGTTACGCAACAGTTTCTTCGTGATAAGAACTTTGAAGTGGTTCCTCGTGCTCCCTACTCACCTGACCTGGCTCCTAGTGATTTTTGGCTTTTTGCGTCACATTCACCAGTCGTGCTGCTATTGCCTCAGCTATTTTCCAGTGGTCAAAACAGACTCCTAAAGAAGCCTTCGCCGCTGCCATAGAATCATGGCGTCAGCGTTGTGAAAAATGTGTACGTATGCAGGGCGATTACGTCGAGAAGTAACGCCAGTTTCATCGATTTTGGATGAGTAGTTAATTAGAAAAAAAATCGGTGGCCTTAGAACTTGAATGCACCTCGTAAGCACGATTGTTCTCTCTGGATGAAGAACGACGACTGTGAGACTCAACACAAAATCTTGAGTCATCTGTGAACAGAACCGGGCGCGAATCGTTGCGACTCCAATCGTGATGATCCTCCATCCAGTTTCTGCGGGCTAAACGGTGTCGTGATCTTTACCCTCCCATAAAGGCCACATTCCTGATGGCGATTTCGGACTGTTTGTGTTGAAATTGCGCGTCCTGTTGCTGCCTGGAGGGTTCGTAGCACGTGAGCTGCATTCAGCCTCCTGTCTAGACGGGCTGTTAACTGGAGCTTAACCCAAACTTCGGAGCGTAAGCTCCGTCTCCAATGACCTCACTGTCGATGGAACGTTAAACTCTTAAGTTTCCTTCCTTGCTTCCAATCCCGTTACTGTGAGCGTCCTATTTTTCTGTACTTGGAAACTGTATGAGAACACGACTAACATTTCTTTCTGTTTGTAGGTGGTGCGTCGGTTCGCAGTGAACGTCGGTAGAAGTCTACTGTAAGTACACCCACTTCACTCTGTAAACTTAGGGCAGCAGCTGGGCTACCTACAAAGCACGTGGTTCAGTTCAGATTAGAAATAAGCAGGAGCAGATAAGTACTGGTTTGTATTTGGACCGGTTATATTAAGATGAAACACGTCCACTGATTGCATGGTTGTGTTCCATTTTGATTTATTCTTTAACCTAAAGTGTTTCTGCACCATTCATGTTATCTATGTGTGTTTTAATTATTTTATTATTTTTATCAATGATCAGTGCCCCATATTTATGTATATTTGCCAAATATTTATACATGTTTCCACCTGTGTGATTAAACTTGTGTGTTCATGTGAATGTGGAAGGTTGCTCTTACTATTGACTGACTGCCGCGCAATGGCTTACAGTCGCCGCCTCGCGCTTTAGGCCTCGTTTTGCTGTAGTTCAGTTCAGAACGCATGGCTTCGTTTGTCGTCTGCGCTGGCGTCTGCTGGCTGGCCAGAGACAAGCTTACTTGGCACGATGGGGAGGTGGCCGTGTTCTTTAGTGTTGTACCAACCGAATCTTGGATGAAAGAGGTGACAGGAGACCTCTCTGAGAGCGGTTCTAGAGGGAATTGACTTGGCCAGGTAGCAAGGGTTGGTAAACACTAGTCTCTCAACGCCTTCGGCGTCGCTTTTACTGCGCTCTACATCCGGAGTATGGCGGCGGGAGGTTTTTCCGAGGCCTTAGAGCTTCAGTGTTCACTCTTCATTCTTTTTCCGATGACTGAGGAAGTAAGTACTCTGCTGAATCATGGTAAGCGGAAGGCATGCTGTTAGGACTTGTGATAGGCAGTCTCAGTTTTTCAGTGATAGTTCGTTTGAGTAATTATTTCGCTATGCGAGGAGAAGGGATTCTCAATTCACAGAATTCGAGTAAATTCAGTGTAAATTTATTATTTGCATTTTCATTCCAGTGATGATTGTATGTATGGTTTTGCTCAAGTTAGAATACACAAGTGTGGCCTTCAGCCTTTGTGTAAGCTTAGTGTGTTTGAATTTCCTTGTGTTTTTAACTAACATTTTTGAGTTGTTTCTGTATCCGTGAGTATGCTAAATATTTCTCATATTTTCTGACTTGATTCCGTCTTTCCTGTCTTGTATGACCGATTGCAACTCGTGCTTTTGTAACAGTCATTACCTCGGCCTTCAGCCATGTTTTTGTTAACACTAGCTTTCGTCTAGACGAATTCTCGAGTGTGCTTTACTCGCTTATTCTAAATTAATTTCTGTTTGTAAATGCTATGAAATACGGCGTAGTCCCACACCATGTGGTACTTAACATTAGTGAGCTGCTGCCTTCCCGAACATGAGTTCGTTTAGTGCCCAGTATACTTAAAATTAGTGACCAAGACACCTGAAATCTTAGCAAGACACAGCTGATGCCTCAATTCGCCTCTGCTTTTAAGTGTTCCTGGAGAATAATGTACCACCTGGCTTTAAGTGTGTGTCTGAATAAATTAATGTGCTTTCAGCTACCCATTGTGTATTTGAAAATTTACTCCCACGTTAACTCTATATTCATAAAGGGCAGTAATTATATGATTTAACCCAATTATGTACGAGGTGTGTGCTTAATTTGGTCTGCCCATGTTTATTTGCTTGTTATATTTCTGAATAGATTATGATTTTAAAGTATCAAACCTCTGCTTTATGATTTCATGCTCTCCATCCCATGTTTAATTATCTATTCATTTATTTTTAACACTGATTTTGTGTTTGTTAAAACATTGGCTGCTCCCTTAAAGAGTAAGCAGTTAGATGAATTTCCATTGTGCATGTACTGTGGCCACTCAAAAAGTAATTTAGAGAAGCAGTTAGCGTCTTAACTTACATTTGCAGGTCTCAACTGCTCGAGATCTTGCTAGTTTTAATAACAGGCTACTTCCACTTGGTTTACCGCTGCCAGGATTCGTCCTTCTGAGGTCGGTAACACACCAGTCCCTCACTATGTTTGCGGACATTCTGGACGCCTTTGCGATGGATGTAGCCTCAAGGAACTGCTGTCTCAGTAAGTACATAGTTGTCTGTCTCGGCATTGTAGGCATCATGCGTCATTCACTACAGTGCAGCGCTGATATGATGAATTCATAGTTCTTTGCTTGTGGTTGGCTGTATGAAAATCATTTGTTGTGCAATTACCTTACACAGTCGTTTTTAACATTTCGAATATGCGACCCCTTACAAATAAAAATATTCTGGCGACCTCCTCTACATTTCTCATGAACCGTAAATAAACTATGTTATCTCAAAGGAAATAAATCATCTTTATTTTTCTTCAGCTTTCTTTTTAATTGTTGGTCGAATTTTATTGTGTAGTTTTCGGAATGCAACACATTATTTTTTTTACATGATTTTCGACAGAAAAATATATTTTGCTTAACAAGTGTTACACATTTGAGGCAAGACACAAGCGAATTATGCTCGTTAACAATTTGTAAAGAAGTAGACCTTTTGTTGATTTTTTCAGGATTACTTATTGTATCGTGTTCTTTCTCCTACTGATTCATTCCTGAAAACAGTATTTAGACTTTGCGCTTATTCATCACTAATACACTGTATTATGAAACAATCTATGGTCTATTCAATTCATCATGAATGTACACAAGGGAATCCGTAATTTTAACATTAAAAAATGTCACTTAACCATACGTTTTCGTAGTTGTGGACCCCTAGTTATTTTATGCCGCAAGTACTTCTTCCAGAGACGGCGAACGCTCGAGCGAAACTTGGCGCTGCCTTACCGGATATCCGGTTTGATGACTTTTGCACAATTGACGTTCAAAATAAGAGGATTGACGTTGCGTGCATAAAATTTAATTACAACAGACTTCAACGCCGTTTCGTCAGTCTCTATAAAAGTTGGTATTTCATGAGGTTAGGAGGACACAACAGAAAGAGGTGATATTTGGTGTGGAGGGGGGGGGAGGGGGTAGGAGGGGCGAGACAAGGGAGGTCAAGATGAATAGAGAAAGATGAGGAAATGATGGAGAAGGGAGGGGAAGAGATGAAAACACAGAGGGGGACAGCAGGCGAACAAAGAAGAGGGTGCCAGCCGCGGTGCCCGAGGGGACTGAGGCGCTCCAGTCACGGTCTGCACGGCCGCTACGGTCGGGGGTTCGAATCCGCCCTCTGGCATGGATATTTGTGCCGTCCTAGTTCGTAACTAGTTCATAAGTAGTTTGTAAGTTTAGGGACTGATGACCCGTAGTTAAGTCCCATAAGCTATACAAACATTTGAACATTTGAAAGAAGAGGGAAGCAGAAGATGGACTAATAGAAAACTATAACCTATCTATATTATAAAAATAGCTGAGTGTGTGTGTCACATATTCTCCTAAACTACATTATCGATGTCAACTTCTTTTGGGAATCAGTCGCTATGCAGATGAAAACCACTTGCGATGCAAATTTCAGGAGATATTACGGCATAAATAATGAAAAGCGCACCACTTTGCGACCCGTCAATAACGATACTTTGATAATTAACTTATTTGGAAGTGAGAGCGCTTTGCAACCTGCAGTGATCTTCACAGACTTCCAAACCTCTACGAAACTTTTTCTCGATTACAACACCAGCAAAATGATGGAAGTTTAAAATTTATCACTTGGTAGTCTCCCTCGGTTCACACAGAAAATCTACGGCATTCCGCATAACGTTACAAATTATTACTGCCACGCTACTAACCGTATGCGATAGACATGTTACAGACAGTTTAATACAGAGAATTGTATTTACAATAAAAATTATATAACAGGTCGACAGTGTTGACGATATATGAGCTCATAAACTTTACACTCCGAATTGTTACGTTCCTGCTACTAGCACTATTGACGACGTACATGCAGACAGTATCCACATATACCGGGTGATAAAAAAGTCAGTATAAATCTGAAAACTTATAAATCACGGAATAATGTAGATAAAGAGGTAATAGACACACTTGCTTGGAATGACATGGGGTTTTATTAGAACCGACAAAAAACAAAAGTTCAAAAAATATCCGACAGATGGCGCTTCATCTGATCAGAAAAGCAGCAATTAGCATAACAAATTAAGACAAAGCAAAGATGATGTTCTTTACAGGAAATGCTCAATATGTTCACCATCATAACAATAGCTGTAGGCGAGGAATAATGTTGTTAAGAGCACTGTAAAGTATGTCCGGAGTTATGGTGGGGTCTTGGCGTTCGGATGTTGTCTTTCAGCATCATGGAGTCGTCGGTAGATGACGATACACTTGCGACTTCAGGTAACCCCGAAGCCAATAATCGCACGCGCTGAGGTCTGGGGACCTGGGAGGCCAAGCATGACGAAAGTGGCGGCTGAGCACACGATCATCACCAAACGACGCGCGCAAGAGATCTTTCACGCGTCTAGCAATATCCTGCATAAAAATCGTACGTTCCAGCAGGTGTTTATCAGCCAGATTGGGGATGATGCGATTCTGTAACACATCGGCATACCTCTCACCCGTCACGGTAGCAGTTACAAAACCAGAAACACGCAGTTCCTCGAAGAAAAAAGAAACCTATATCGGTAGATGTGGTAAATCCAACCCATACCGTGACTTTCTAGTCGTGCAATGAAGTTTCCTCGACAGTTTTAGGATTTCCGGTAGCCCAAATTCTGCAGCTGTGGGCGTTGACAGACCCTCGGAGCGTGAAATGAGCTCCATCGGTCCACAACACGTTACTCAACCAATCGTCATCTTGCGCCATATTTTGAAACACCCACACCGCAAATGCCCTCCGCTTCACTAAATCGCCAGGTAACAGTTAATGATGCCTATGGATTTTGTAAGGATAGCATCGGAGGGTACGCCTAAGTGCCAACCAAACAGTAGTGTATGGAATGCCGGTGCGACGTGCGACTGCACGAGCGCTGACTTCCCCGTGCACAGACGAACCCGCTACAGTCTCCATTTCTTCCTGGTCTCAGCAGCATTACGCCTTGTGCTCGGTCGGCCACTAAGGGGTCTATCGTATAAACAACCCATGGCGTCAAACTTCGAAATCATTCCCGCCAAAGCTGCATTTCTCAACGGACCTTTACCCGTTCGAATCCCCTTCCTGTGGCGATTGGATCGTAACGCTGAACTAGCACATTCCCCATTCTGATAATACAGTTTCACTAAAAGCGCCTTTTCAGGTAACGTCAACATGCTGCGACTGCTGGTGCATCTGATTCTCTCTCTCATTACAGTTCCTTTTGTTCACGATTTTCATGCGCAGTCACTGACGTTTTGCTGTCCAGTGCCAGCTGTCGGAAAGTTATTGAACTTTCTTTTCTTTTTTTTTTTTTTTTTTTTTTTTTTTTTTTTTTTTTTTTTTTTTTTTTTAAATAAGACCCAAAGTCATTTCAAGCATTTGTGTCAGTTTTTACCCATCTACATTGTTCCGTGATTTATTAAGTTTCCAAATTTATACTGACTTTTTGATCACCTGGTACCAATGGATGAACATGAATACTCTTTGACATAAAACCTGCTCGTCGACTGATCGCCGCTGAGCATTCGTTTATCTCGCTTATAAACCTCAAGTGCTTGTAGTTTCATCAAGATGGAAATATGCCTGCAGACAAGCGTAGAAGTCTATTGACAGGTTCCGTCTGGTATACACCATACGAATTACAATGGTCATAACAATTACGGGATCACTTGAGACATCTAGGTGCTGAATAGTTCAACGTCCTTATGTCGGTCCTATGTTGTGAAGGGAACCGAGATAGTGGTAATAACAGACAGTTGCTGAAGAGGTGGTTGTTTTGTAGCATTACATTTTATATAATATTTTGGCCCACTTTAGGTTACGGTAGTAACACTAAAAGTGGGCCTTTGCAATCGTCTTTTGACAGCTCGAAATTTAAATGAAAATAACTGCTTAAGTATTCATCTGGCACGAAAATTGAATAACCGAATTTGTGGAGGAGAACATTCTCTACAATTTTGCTCTCTTGTGTTTTTTTTTTTCATATCTCGTAGCGTTTCCAAGATATTTGCAAAAATAGCGGAGATTTTGGGATGTATGTCTGCCTGTCTGTCTGTCCGTAACGTGTTCCCTGTTTTTAAGACGAACTGTTCAACCGATCAGCACTAAATTTTACAGACATGATTGTAGGCCTCCAGAGACCAGAACCTCCCTTTTTCAAATTTTTCGGACAAAAAATACGGTAGTAATACAAAAGAAGCCGTTTGTAATATAATTGTAATTGCAAACGAACCGTTCATAACCTATTAGCTAGAGGAGAAAATTCTCTACAACTTAATTCCCTTACGTTTTTTCATATCTCGTATCGTTTGAGACATATTTGCAAAAATAACGGAGATTTGACACTCTCCATTGAATTAACGAAAACCAGCCGTTCGGAGATGTCACGTGACATTCCTCGCCCAGAACTCTCTCTGGCATCTTGCGTTGCGTATTTGATGATTTTCTTATTGTAACTTACACGTTGTCATTTCAAAGCAATGGCACACTGAATAATTAACAAAAAGACATAGTTCTTCGTACGATAATCTAGTGTCTACAAATGACATATTAGCATCAGTTAACAACGGCCATGAATAGTAAGAGATTAAAAAACTCATTTTCTGATTGATAGCCGTAGCGTAGTGGGTAAAGCGTTAGACCGCTAAAGGTCGGTGGTTCGAAACCCGCCATTACCTATTTTTTTTTCTTAAAAGGGTTTCAGACACTCTTATTAACTAATTTTGTATTATTTAGATTATTATTTTGGTCCAAAATGTTTCCACAAACTTATAAAACTACAAATCTAAAGTGGGCCGTAAAACACGTCAGTGAGATTTTTTTGTATTAAAATTATATTTGCGATGCTTGTCGCTAGCAACCATTCTCTGTGCCAGTAAATCTCTGATTATTTTGTTTCATAAGAAACTTTCAAATTTTTTGAACGAGTTGGGGAGAAAACGGAATCGCCGGCCGTCACTTCTGAGCGACCGGTCTAACGTAATGGTGTCATCTACATGTACATCTACATACATACTCCGCAATTCACCGTAAGGTGCGTGGCGGAGGGTACACTGTACCACTACTAGGCATTTCCTTTCCTATTCCACTCCCAAATTGAACGAGGAAAAGAAGAATGCCTATATGCCTCCGTACGAGCCCTAATTTCTCTTATCTTGTCTTTGTGATCTTTACGCGAAATGTAAGTAGGCGCCAGCAAGATCGTACTACACTCAGCTTCAAATTCCGGCCCTCTAAATTTACTTAACATAAATTCACGAAAAGAACGTCGTCTTTCTTCCAGCGATCCCCAATTGAGTTGCCGGAGCATTTCCGTGACACTCGCGCATTGGTCGAACCTACCGGTAACAAATCTAGCTGCTCGCCTCTGAACCGCCTCTATGTCATCCTTCAAACCGATCTGCTGCGGGTCCCAAATACTTGAGCAATACTCAAGACGTGGTCGTACCAGCGTTTTATACGCGGACTCCTTTACAGGTGAAGTACATCTTCCCAAAATTCTCCCAATAAACCGAAGTCGGCTGTCTGCTTTACTCACAACTGTCCCTACATGCTCGTTCCATTTCTTATCGCTCTGCAATGTTACGCCTAGATATTTGAACGACGCGACCGCATCAAGAAGCTCACTACTGATGCTGTATTCGAACATTATAGGATTGTCTAAGTCAACCTGTATGCTATTACAGTCAGTTACAGACGACACCCTCCCATACACCACAGCATCATCAGCAAACAGCCGCAAATTACAACTTACTCTGTACATCAGATCATTTATATAGATAGAAAATAATAGCGGTGCTATCACACTCCCCTGGGGCACGCCTGACGATACACTCGTCTCTGATGAACACTCGCCGTCGAGAACAACGTACTGCATTCTATTACTTAGGAAGTCTTCCAGCCAGTCACAAATCTGTGAACCTATTCCATAAGCTCGTATCTTCGTTAGCAGTCTGCAGTGTGGCACCGTGTCGAACGCCTTTTTGAAGTCGAGAAAAACACAATCCGCCTGTTGCCCTTCGTCCATGGCTCGCAAGATGTCATGTGAGAAAAGGGCAAGCTGAGTTTCACATGAACGATGTTTCCTAAACCCGTGCTGATTCATGGAAAGAAGCTTTTCCGTTCCAAGGAAATTTACTATATTCGAACTGAGAATATGCTCCAAAATTCTACATGAAACCGATATCAACGATATTGGCCTGTAATTGTATGGGTCAGTTCTCTTTCCTTTCTTAAACACGGGAGTCACCTGCGCTTTTTTCCAATCACTAGGAACTTTGCGCTGAATTAAACATTCGCTATAAATGCAAGCTAAGTAGGGGGCCAATACCGCAGAATAGTCTTTGTAAAACCGAACTGGTATTCCATCCGGACCAGCAGACTTTTTCGTATTTAGCTCTCTCAGCTGCTTCTCTACACCGGAAATACCTATTGCTATGTCCCCCATTTCGGAATTAGTACGTTGATCAAATGATGGTATATTTGTGCGGTCCTCCTGCGTGAAAGACTTCTTAAGGGTTAAATTTAGAACTTCAGCTTTCCGTTTGCTTTCTTCTATTACTGCCCCGGAATGATCAACTAGTGACTGGACAGTGGGCTTTGACCCGCTTATCGATTTTACATAGGACCAGAATTTTTTCGGGTTCTCGGAAAGATCTTTTGCTAAGGTATGGCTGTGATAATTATTGTATGCTTCACGCATCGATCTTTTTATAGACGCACGAATCTCTACTAACTTTTGCCTGTCATCATTTGCGTGTTCTTTTTTGAATCGAGAGTGCAACAGCCTTTGCTTTCTCAGCAGCTTTCTAACATTATTATTATACCACGGTGGATCTTTTCCATCCTTAATCGTGTTTACTGGCACGTATTTCTCTAACCCTTCATTAACAATGCACTTAAATTCAGTCCACAATTCCTCTACATCCATAGTCCCAGAATTAAACGATGCTATTCATTTTCTAAGTGCGATCGTAACATTTGCTTGTCGGCTTTTCCCAACAAAAACACGCTCCTAGCCTTCTTGACTGGTTTATGAACTTTGGTCACCATCGATGCTATGACGATATCATGATCACTAATTCCTGTCTCTACACAGACATCGTTAATAAGGTCAGGCCTGGTTGTGGCTATAAGGTGTAGAATATGTCCATTGCGCGTGGATTGCCGGTTTAACTGCTCAAGACAGTTTTCGTACCAGGAACGAGGGAGTTGGAACGAGATTGAATGAGACAGAGGTCGTGCAGCACGACAGTGTCATCATGGTTTCCGAGACCGTCAGAGACCTAGTATGTTGAAAGTTATGATGATTCTCGTGCATGACTCTGGTGGTGTTATCCTAACGCATTAGGTTCCTCCACGGCAGACCGTCAATGCACACTATTACCGTTAGTGTTTGGAGCTTTACCTGCGACCAGCTATGCGAAAGAAGCGGCAACTCTTTCTGCCATCCACCATACTCCCCGGATTTAAGTCCTAGTGACTCTGATCTGGTAAGGAAGATGAAGGAACCAGTTCAGAACTGTTCCAGAGATTCGACAGGCAGTAGACCCCTCCATTCACACCATCAGCAGAACAGACTCTTGTAACGGTATACTACGCCTTCCACACCGCTGGCAATGGGTTCTACACAACACTGGTGACTACATGAATGACAGTAACAGGTTCAAACATGTCACGCTTTTACACTTTTGTTTCGGTAGTGAATAAATAGTTGCCACTATTTACTTTCCAACTTATATATATATTGATAGAGCTGAAGCATTGAATTAAAATTTGTGGTGCGGCCGGGAATCGAACCCGGACCTCCATGCTTACTAGGCATGGAGGTCCGGGTTCGATTCCCGGCCGCACCACAAATTTTAATTCAATGCTTCAGCTCTATCAATAATGTCTTTGACATATTTGAGACGAAAATCCGTCTCAGGGATTCTTTCATTGTATTTAATTGATATTTATATCACCATAACAGGATTGTTCCACCATGTCCATTGCTGAGGTGCTATTCCGCTGCATGGAGAGCCTTGGCAGTAGTGGCAATTATCTTTGGAACAAAGAAGCTCAAATTAAAGTTTGTGTTGTGGAGGGAAATCGTACCTAGACTATTCCGAGGCGCCTTAATCGTTAGTGGTGTGGTAGTATAACGACTAGCCGGGCGTCGTGGCTGAGCGCGCCCGGTCAGGGGGCTCAACGCCCTCTGTAATAAAAAAGCTGAGCCAAGAACCCTTCGAACCTCAACGAACAAATACGATCTGCGTCCGCAATGAACAGAACTACCAACAGAGCAAAAAAAAAAAAAAAAAAAAAAAAAAAAAAAAAAAAAAAAAACGGTTAAGACGTCTGCCTAGTAAGCATGGAGGTCCGGGTTCGATTCCCGGCCGCACCACAAATTTTAATTCAATGCTTCAGCTCTATCAATAATGTCTTTGACATATTTGAGACGAAAATCCCTCTCAGGGATTCTTTCATTGTATTTAATTGATATAAGAGTTACGGCACAAAGACATATATATTTTTTTAAAATGGAACAATAGTTTTTTTTTTCTATCGTCTATTAGTATCGTTGAAACCAGCTGCGTCTAAATCAATTTAAACTACATTCCTATCACTGTTAGTTTGGGAGCTACAACCCTTCAAAGTTTCAGCGGCAGACACCACAAACGCTGCGCATAATGCAATGCGCCTTCTAATTGTGGTGCGGCCGAGTTGTAACGTCGCCGGTGTCACGGAGCGAGAAGCTTCCTCGATGCGCTGTTAGACTGCCGACTGTCGCCGCACACGGCCGTATACCCGACAGTTGGAGCCACACAAACAACCGGGGCTCGATATACCACAGTTACTGACATCGGATGACGATGGCATACACGAACAAAGAGTACGCTGACATGTCGCTGATGCTCGGCGAGTGCCGACACGATGCCACTGAAGCAGCCACGGCGTATGCTGTGAGATATCCTAGGCGAAGAGCCCCGGCAGCCATTACGTTCTTACGTGCCGAACAACGACTACGGGGAAACAGGCAGCTTGGTAATGCGCCGCAGTAACAGACGAAGACCTGCAAGAAGTGAGGAGACGGAGGTGTTTGTTTCAGCTGCACTACACCACGATCCTCATGTCAGCTTACGAGCCGTTGCTGCAGTCGCTGGTGTCAGTCTCACGTCTGTGTGGCGTATAGTACACGGCCACAGGTTTCACCCGTACCGCCTGTCACTGACCCAGGAACTGCATAGAGTGCAAGAGTGATATTCTGTGAGTGGGCCATGCGTAATTTCACGCCGGAGTCTGTACAAAGTGTTATGTTCTCTGATGAGTCCACGTTCACAAATTACGGTGCAGTGAATCGCCATAACATGCACTACTGGGCCGCAGACAATCCTCGGTAGGTACGACCTGTCGACCGTCAACGTAGTTAATCTATTAACGTGTGGTGTGGAATCCTTGGGGATGAAATCATCGGTCCACACTACATCCCAGGTACACTGACAGGTGAGGTATATGGCGCTTTTATAACCGACAGTTTGGGTGGTCTCCTTGAACATGTGTGTCTACATCTACATCTACATAAATACTCCGCAATTCACCGTAAGTGCGTGACGGAGGGTACACTGTACCGCTACTAGGCATTTCCTTTCCTATTCCACCCCCACTCTATACACGAAAGTCCATATGTGGATGCAGCATGATGGTCACCCAGCCCATTCTGCGCGTGCTGTTGTGGAAGAACTAAACAACAGGTTTGCAGGAAGATGGTTGGGGCTCCATGGTCCTCATTCATGGCCCGCAAGGTCGCCCGAGTTAACAAAAATTCAAATGTTCAAATGTTTGTTACGCTTATGGGACTTAACTACGGGGTCATCAGTCCCTAAACTTACAAACTACTTATGAACTACCTATGACTAAGGACGGCACAAATATCCATGCCCGAGGGGGGATTCGAACCCCCGACCGTAGTGGCCGTGTAGACCGTGACTGGAGCGCCTCAGTCCCCTCGGCCACCGCGGCCGGCCCCGAGTTAACACCAGTAGATTTCTTTTTGTGGGCATATCTAAAGGATCGTGTTTATGTCACTGAGCCCACATCCCCAGATGATCTAAAATGGCGCATCGAGGACGCATGTCGCTCCGTCACACCGGCGATGTTACATTTCGCCCGCAGATCCTTTTGACAGCACATTGCATTATGCAATAAGGAACATGGACACACATCTGAACATCTCCTGTAAATCAACTTCCCACCGCCATAACACCCATCACCCACCACACAGCGCCGCGGTGGAGTTGCCGAGCGCTCTAAAGCGTCTCGCTGCGGAGCGCGCAGTTGCTCGCCGTGGAGGTTAGTCCTCCCTGGGACATGGGTGTGCGTGTGTGTGTGTGTGTGTGTGTGTGTGTGTGTGTGTGTGTTTGTCCTTAGGTTAGTTTATCTAGGTTTAAGTAGTTGATGACCACGCAGTTTGGTCCGTTAGATTTACAAACATTTAAACGATTTTTGAACCACCACACAGCCTTGTATCATGTACAGCGTGTGGTATCTGCCCCTGAAACTTTGAAGGGTTGTAGCTCCCAAACTAACAGTAATAGCAATGTACTTTAAATTGATTTGGACGCAGCTGGTTTCTACGATTCCAATGCACCATAGAAAAAACTATTGTTACATTAAAAAAATTATATCTTTGTGCTGTAACTCTGTGGAAAAGGATACAATAAACTATGTTCATAGCTCCGCAGAAAGTGTAACATTTCTTGTGTTGACCTACCGCATTAAAATTTCCCATCACCTATTATTTTATAAGTTACAGAGGCAAACACACTTAGTGAAACACCCTGTATATATAATGAAGTATATATAGAAGACGGCCGCAGTGGCCGAGCGGTATTCGGAGCGCCAGTCACAGTCTGCACGGGCGCTACGGTCGGGGGTTCGAATCCCCCGTCGGGCATGGATGTTTGTTTCGTCTTTAGAATAAGGTAGTTCATAAGTGTAAGTTTAGGGACTGATGACTCCGCAGTTAAGGCCCTTAAGCTTAACAAACATTTGAACATTTTTGATTTTTGATTCACGGGAATCTCCTCAATTCCGATCTATGGAACGAACAACTAATTTGATCCAGCCTCTAATGTAGTCATGCACAGAACATATTGGCGTGCTCCGATATATTAGACGAGTCTTGGACCTCGTATGGCAGCTTCGAGAAACGGATAGCTGGCAATATTTCTGCGCAGCGGTGGCTTAATGCATTATCCTTATGCGGGTACCGTACCGTAGCTCACATTGTTCGCCAGGGCTGATTTACGGGGCAGTAAAACTCAGCTATTACTAGCGTCCCTTCCTGTCGGCATAACGTCTGCTCTCTACTGGGTTGTATCTCACTCTTCTTTACACAGTGGAAAGTCGCCTCCGTCGCTGATGGAGACTTTTGCTGAAGCGTACGACAGGTAGGTAGATAATTGGAAAGCTGGTGGAAACAAAATGGCACTGCCAGTAACTGGTCGAGGAGGCCGACTGGCTGTAAGGCGAACCGTCCCTCCAAAAATGACAACATTTGCCATTTTCACTTTTATGCAAATTACGACAATATTGATGTTTATACTTAATTTGGTCTTTGTTTTATTTAAATATTCGATTTTTACTGGTTTAAATAAATATTTGAAAATAATCAAGCACTGGCATTTAGAAGAATTTTGTTTCCATCATTTCATATATTGGCATTTTTCTCTGGAACTATATAGTCCACAATGCTGTGGTTTCTTTTCTTTTCTAGCTAATTGTCCGTTTCCTAAGTTGCCTCACTGGCAGTGCTTCACAGTACGCTCTTTGAACTGTAAATTTGTTTGTGTTTGACAACACCAGTTATCCACTAGCCACGTTTTAGTTATAGTTTTTCTTTTTCCTGTCAGTTTTCATCATGACTAAAACAAAAGGAGCTTTCTTACTTTTAATGGTGGCTATTCTGAATGACTAAGAGTTATACATCTACACCTACATGGGATCCTCTGCAAATAACATTTAAGTGCCTGGCAGAGGGTTCATCGAATCAACTTTATTCTATTTATCTCCCATTCCATTCTCGAAGGGAACGCGGGAACAAAGAAGACCTGAATCTCTCCGTTTGAGCTCTGATTTGTCGTATTTCATTCTGATGATCATTTCTACCTATGTAAATGGAAGTTAACAATATATTTTGGCATTCGGAGGAGAATGTTGGCTATTGGAGTTCCGTAAGCCGCAGCGATAAGCGCCGTTGTTGTAATGATTCCCATCCCAAATTCTTTATCATTTCCGTGACGCTGTCTCCCCTGTATCGTGACAATACGAAACGAGCTGCCCTGCTTTGAACTCTTTCGATGTCCTCCGTCAAACCCTCCTGATAAGGATCGCACACTGGGCAGCAATACTCCAAGAAAGGGCGGACAGTGTATGCAGTTCTTGTGCAGTTGCAATTTATAAAGGTTATAACAAGACTAAAAGTGTGATGGAACAGTTGCGAGTAATGAAGCGGAAATTGGAACAGACAATATGTTTCTTTAAACGCAATTTTCTCAAACCGACATTTTTAAGTATAATTGCCCCGTTTTATCAGAACTTCTAAATGTTACATCAAAGAATTATTTACCATATAACATAGCTGACGTCGGGGAAGATCAGGAGTAACGTGGGAACACGGGAGGCAATACTCACTTTACGACTTGTCTTAGAAGATAGAGTAAGGAAAGGCAAACCTACATTTTTACCTTTTATAAATTTGGAGAAAGCGTTTGACAATGTTCATTGGAATACGTTCTTTCAAATTCTGAAGTCACCAGGGGTAAAATACAGGGAAAGGAGAGTTATGTACAACTTGTAAAAAAGCCAGACCGCAGTTATTAGACTCGAAGGGCATGAAAGGGAAGCATTAGTAGCGAAGAGAGGAAGGCAGGGTTGTAGCCCTTCTTCGATGTTATGCAATTTATACGTCGTGCAGGCGGTGAGGGAAAGAAACAAAAAATATGGGATAAGAATTACAGTTAAGGGTGAAGAAATAAAAACATTGCATTTTGCTGATGACATTGTAATTCTGTCAGGGACAGCAAAGAATCTGGAAGAGCAGTTGAATGGAATGAACAGTGTGTTGAAGAGAGCGTATAAAATGAACATTAACAAGAGCAAAACAAAGATAACGGAATGCAGTCTTAAAAATCAGGCGATAATGAAGGAATTAGATTAGGTAACGAAACAATGAAGATGGTAGATGAGTTTTGTTACTTGAGTAGTAAAATAACATATGACGGTCGCAGTACAGACGATATGAAATGCAGAATGGCAATGGGAAGAAAAGTAGTTTTGAGATAAAGAAATTTGCTAATATCGATTATTAATTTAAGTGTAACGAAGCCTTTTCTGAAGGTGTGGAGTGTTGCCTTGTAGAAAAGTGAAACAGGGACGATAAGCAGTGCGGACAGGAAGAGAGTAGAGGCTTTTGAAATGTGGTGGTACAGAAGAATTATGAGATTAGGTGGGTAGATCTCGTAACTAATGAAGAGGTACTGAACAGAATTGGTGAGAAAAGGAATTTTTGGCATACTTTAACTAAAAGAAGGGATCGCTTGGTAGGACACATTCTTAGACATCGAGGAATCGTAAATTTAGCATTGGAGGGAAGTGTGTGGGGTAAAAATCGCAGAGGGAGACCAAGAGACGCGTATAGTAAGCAGATTCAAGTGCGGATGTGGGTTGCCGTTCTTATGAGGAGATGAAAAGACTTGCTCAGGGTATAGTAGGGTGGAGAACTGCATCAAACCAGTCTCCGCACTGAAGAACATAACAACAACATAGCTAGTAGCATAACTGTAGCTTCTCATTTACGAAAGGGATTCGAAGACTTCTCAGGCTTAATATGCACTTATTAAACTTCTTAGCCGCTTTGGAGTGGCCGAGCGCTCTGAAGCACGTTGGTGAGAGCGCGCGGCTGCTTGCCGTCGGAGGTTCGAGTCTCCTTGGGCAGGGGGGTGTGCGCGGCCATTAGGGTGAGCTGAAGTAGTTCGCAAATCTTGGGACTGATGACCGCAGTAGTTCAGTCCATTAGGTTTACAAACATTTGAACATGACTACAAAATCAAGCCCCTTTAGAGGCTTCACAGGACTTGTCGAAGCCGTGGATACAACACCCGATCTCTTTGATGAAACCAGTAAGACCCCGAAAGGAAACGGAAAAGCAAGGAATGGCGTTGTCTGACATCACCTCGTCGATAGTCGAGGCATTGTCCACAGGAATTTATACCTGAGGGAACGACGTTGAACGCTGCATCGTTTGTTGAAATTTTGACCCGTTTCATTCATGGTGCGATCGCAGTACGAACAACGAGGTTCCTGGTCTTCTTGGTCTCGACAACGCTCGCCCACACATAGCCAATATCTTCAAACAGTAATAATCCTCAAAAGGGATATGCCAAGATCGCAAAATACTTATCTACGAGTATATTACGACTGGTTTCAGTTGGATACGCCACTATCAACTAGTGATATCACGTTATACAAGTTGGTCACCTTATTATAAAATGGAGACTAAATATTACGTGCAACATAGCGCTTAGTCTAATTATATTAAGTATAATTTAAGCCGCGGTGGAGTGGCCGAGCTCATTGAAGCGCTATGCTCCGATGCGCGAGGCCGTTTCCCGTCGAGGGTTGGAATCCTCCCTAGAGCATGGATGTTTGTGTTGTCTTCAGTAAAAGTTAGTTCATAAGTAGTTTGTAAGTTTATGAACTAATAACAACTGAAAAATCGGGAAAAATATGAAATCCAACACACAGCTGCTTGGGAGCCGCAGCAGTAGGGAGAAACAGGGGCACACTGATACTCCTCTGCTTGCTTCATGAAAACGGAAAATAAAGTACCGACTTCTGATCTTATCATTTCTTATTAAGGGTGTTACAAAAAAATACAGCCAAACTTTCAGGAAACATTCCTCACGCACAAAGAAAGAAATAATGTGTGTATTGTCGCACAAGTCTGAAGTGCGCGCCACCTACTTTCGCCGCGCGCCGCCATGCAAGCACGGCGCGGTGTTCTTACGACGTCAGCCACGAGCGCCCTCTGCTACAACTCCGCTCGTGGCCACCACTGAACTGGATCGGTCACTTGCGAATCGGACAGGCACTAGGAAAGTCTCTCATCAGTAGGCCGGCCATTACCTAGTTAAACTATATATCAGCATTCTGCAGCTATGAAACTAGTAAAAGTTAAGTATTATAATGTTTCTTCGCAATACATATCTTGTTCTAATCTAGCTGAGTGTTTCTAGTTTCTGCTGTCCCACTGGCTGGTCACCTCAGACTCTGTACCCGCACACGCGTGCATCCTATTTCCCTGTGTCGGTCTCTCTCTACTCGGCCACCGACACCTAGGACAACCGGCGGAAACGAGACACAAAAGTGGCGACGAGGATGGGATACAAAAGTGGCGACGAGGATGGATACAAAAATGTGGACATGTGTCCGGAAATGCTTACTTTCCATGTTAGAGCTCATTTTATTACTTCTCTTCAAATCACATTATTCATGGAATGGAAACACACAGCAACAGAACGTACCAGCGTGACTTCAAACACTTTGTTACAGTAAATGTTCAAAATGACCTCCGTTAGCGAGGATACATGCATCCACCCTCCATTTATGGACCTGATGCGCTGATGCAGCCCTGGAGAATGGCGTATTGTATCACAGACGTCCGCAATACGAGTACGAAGACTCTCTACATTTGGTACCGAGGTTACGTAGACAAGAGCTTTCAAATGCTCAAGAAATGAAAGTCAATGAAAGTCAAGAGGGTTGAGGTCAGGAGAGCGTGGAGGCCATGGCATTGGTCCGCCTCTACCAATCCATCGGTCACCGAATCTGTTGTTGAGAAGGGTACGAACACGTCGACTGAAATGTGCAGGAGCTCCATCGTGCATAAACCACATGTTGTGTCGTACTTGTAAAGGCACATGTTGTAGCAGCACAGGTAGAGTATCCCGTATGAAATCATGATAACGTGCTCCAATGAGCGTAGGTGGAAGAACATGAAGCCCAATCAAGACATCACCAACAATTCCTGCCGAAACGTTCACAGAAACATTTGTAAACATTGTACTGACTGCAAAACCACGCTCGTGGTGAACACTAACCAGTTGATGCTACGTACTGATGTGCTTGATGCTAGTACTGTAGAGCAATGAGTCCTATATCAACACAAGCACTGAAGTCAACATTACTATCCTTCAATTGGGCCAACTCGCTGTGAATCGAAGATGTACAGTACATACTAACGAAACAATTAGGTATTTTGACGATTGTCTGCACGAATTATTTCAATTTACATTTAAAGAGAAATACTAAAATGATCTCTAACATGGAAATTAAGCGTTTCCAGACACATGTCCACCTATTTTCTTTCTTTGGGTGTGAGGAATATTTCCAGAAAGTTTGGCCGTCCTTTTATGTAACACACTGTATATAAAGAAGAATGTTCTTTTGTGTGTTTGTTTCTTTTTCTTCCATTTGGTACAAGTCTGCAGTTTTATTGGTATCATGGCGAAATTTTGCGTATTTAACCTAAATCTTTCGGGCAGAGTGTTTTTATAAAAATGCAGGTCAGCAAATGGTACATAGTAAACGCCGCCTTTCAGTAAACTTTGACAGTGTTTCATTGATCACCTCGAAACTTCACAGGTTGATTTGCAAAAATAACTCTCCGTGACGTAATGACTCTGGTGTCTTGATCTTTATGGACCTGCAGCCTACAGGTAGCCGATTACAGTTTTCCAGATATACTGCCGCGAGAGACGACGAACAATAACTGCTGGCGTGGCGCAGCGGATAGCGTCACGGACTCCGGTGCAGAAGGTCGCCGGTTTAATCCCGCCCACCGGCAGAAAATTTATTTCTTTATAATTAACAATTCCAAAAGGTTCTACATCTTTCTTATGTTCACTTGTAAATTCTACTTGTTTCTTATGTTAACTGTTCTTCTAATTTCTGGTAAATTCTGTCTGTATATAAATACCAGAGCACTCTGCCTGAGAGGCAGTCAATGCTGCGTGTATGTTGAGTTCGTAATAAACGTGCTTTCAGTATAAGTGCTGTGTTCAGTTGCCTTTGAAGTCAAGCCTGCTTCCATTGCAACGCGACATTGTTTGGTGGAGGCGCCGGGTACACTGTGCAACAGCTGCATCACCGTGGCTCCGATTAGGCAACGTAAAAGCCGTCGCTTACACGGACTGGAACCGGAATACAAGGGATACACCGAGTACATCCTTCCAAAAGTCCGTATTATCAGGAGAACGATGGAGACGAAACCAGCAATAAGCCAGCTGTACATCAGATACCCGTCTGTGTTCTCTGGAGATGCTGGACAGGACCCCACCAAATAGCTAAACGGGTTCGACCGAGTCGCCAAGTACAACAGGTGGGATCATACGATGTGCTTGGCCAACGTGTATTTCTACATGGACGGAACAGCCCAGCAATCGTTCGAAAACAACGAAGACAAATTGAATGACTGGGAGACGTTCCAGGAGGAACTGAAGAAGACGTTTGGAGACCACCAGCGACAAATCCGCTCGACGGAAGAACAACTGAAGAACCGGGCCCAACGACATAGTGAGCCGACACAATCGTACATACAGAATGTTTTGGCTCTGTGTAACATAGTCAATCCGTACATGACTGAGGCGGACAAAATCACGCACCTGATGAAGGGAATTGCAGAAGATATGTACCAAGCTCTTCTGATAAAAGACGTCGCTACGACAGAGGAGTTCATCAAGTGGTGACAATGTATTGAAGAGATGCAACAAAGGAGGGTTGGACGCAAGAAGTATGACAGACTCCCAAATGTAGTCCCTATGGCCGTTGTGGAAGACCAGAATGACTTCGCTTCTCTCATACGACAAATAGTGAGAGAAGAATTACAACAGTGCATGGCAGGACTATTAGACCGAGCGATCATCAGATTATGGCCATGGATGTGATCCCTGTAAGTTACGAGGTAGCCGACGCCTCTGAGGACGAGGTATTTCAAACATTAGCTCCAGTCTGCCCCGTCAATCGCACCCGACGTGAAGAATGGCGTCGCCCTGCTATGACTTACGCTGCAGCCGCCAAACGGCAGCCCATGAACCGACCGACGCGACCACAGCCAACTCCCCCGGTAACTATGACGCCCCTCAGAAGAACAGACGTCTGGAGGACAGAAGACAGCACACCACTGTGTTTCCACTGTGGACGCCCTGGACATGTCGTACGCTACTGCAGAGAGAAGAGGCGAGTATTCGATGATTATTTTGCCGCAAGACGTCAGCCGTCGGAGCAGTTCTATCCCAGGCAGTCACCTGCTGATGGGAAGAAGCCCATCGCCGTACCCTAGACGAGGTCGCTCCCCGACGCGCCGCAGCCGTTCACCGTCGCCGTACAGAGGTACCAGCCGCTCCCCTAGCCGCCGCGCCCAGGAAAACTAAGCGAGGCGACCATCTACGGAGGTGAGGCCGCCGCAGATGAAAATCCTCCATGGACGACAGTCGCTAAGATGTCGGGAAATCTCATCGACGTCATAATCGACGGCCAACCTGTCCGGGCACTTGTTGATTCAGGAGCCTCTTTTTCTGTATTGTCGGATAATTACCGTCGCACACTAAAGAAGACAATGTTCTGTGATACGGGGACGACTGTGCTGAAGGTCGCGAATGGAAAGTACGTCCATCCAGCAGGAACTTGTGTCGCAAGAATAACCATCAACAACAGGACGCAGCCGTTTGAATTTGTCGTGTTAACAGAATGTAGTCACAATGTCATCCTCGGATGGGACTTCCTTCAGGCATCCCAAGCAATCATTGACTGAGGAAGATCTGAGCTGCAAATTGAAGAAGTTGTTCCGCCGGATACACGTAATACAGAATTTTCTGGGAAGTTATTCGTTGTTGACAATGTGACGATACCGCCATTGACAATGAGAAGAGTTGCAGTCACAAACACAGATGACTAGTTAAACTGTGACGTTCTTGTTGATAGTAAAAAGTTTATCAGGCTCACAAAAGAAATTTACATACCAGCGGTTATCATAAGCATTACCGGTGCTCAAGGAGAGATTTAGATCACAAATTGTCACGAGCAGTTACAACGTATCCCTAAGGGAATGTGTATCGGGACAGCTGAACCAATCCAGGACGGTGAGCTCAACGTCATCACTGAGGACCCATGCCCTGCTGTTAGTACAGACAACACGCTGACAAACGTGGAACAGCCAATAGGGCCTGGACTGACCAAGGAACAACGCCAGCGGGTGTTAGGTATACTACGCCAATTTTCAGGTGCATTCACACCTCAGTAGGGGAAAAGTCAGACGAAACGACCCACGATAAAGCACCGGATCAATACTGGGGATCATCCGCCAATTAGCCAGCGTTCGTATAGAGTGTCGCCAGCTGAAAGACGAATAATTCGAGAGGAAGTGGAGAAGGTGTTGCGAGATGACATTATTCAACCTTCGGAGAGTCCTTGGTCGTCTCCGGTGGTCCTCGTAAAGAAGAAGGATGGCACATGGCGATTCTATGTCGACTATCGGCGGCTGAACAGAATCACAAAGAAAGATGTCTACCCATTGCCGCGTATTGACGACATCTTAGACTGCTTGAAAGGAGCTACATACTTCTCAACTATGGACATGCAGACAGGTTACTGGCAAATCGAGGATGACGAAGCTGACAGGGAGAAGACGGCTTTTATTACACCTGACGGTCTCTGTGAATTTAAAGTAATGCCATTTGGATTATGTAATGCTCCAGCCACATTCGAACGCATGATGGACAACTTGCTTCGACACCTAAAGTGGACGACGTGTCTCTGCTATTTAGATGACATTGTCGTTTTCTCGAAAACATTTGAAGAACATCTGAGTCGCCTGTCAACTGTGTTGAAGTATGTTCAGGCTGCAGGTCTCCGCCTCAATCCAAAGAAGTGCCTATTCGCCGCCAAAGAGATAAAAATCCTGGGGCACCTATTCAACGGAGATGGTGTTCGTCCTGATCCAGATAAAGTAAGGGCAGTCACAGAATTTCCAACTCCTCAGCACATTCGTGATGTGAGAAGTTTTCTCGGGCTGTGCTCATACTACCGACGTTTCATAAAAGGATTTTGTAACAAGGCACGTCCATTACAAGGACTTCTGCAGGGAGACGCCAAATTTTACTGGGATGAGACAAAAGAAAGAGCTTTTCGGGCACTTAAGGAGGCTCTAACTTCCGCACCAGTACTAGCCTTGTACGAGGAGAATGCAGAAACGGAATATCACACAGACGCCAGTGGCTATGGGATTGGTGCAGTGCTTGTACAAGTTCAGGAAGGTGCTGAAAAAGTGATAGCATATGCGTCAAGAGTACTCTCAAAGTCCGAGATAAACTACTCTACAACTGAAAAAGAATGTCTCGCGGTTATCTGGGCTATTAACAAGTTCCGGCCGTATTTATTCGGCAAACCATTTACCGTCGTGACAGATCACCATTCTTTGTGTTGGCTGACTAGCTTGAAGGATCCATCAGGTCGACTAGCAAGATGGGCACTAAGACTCCAAGAGTACGATGTCACAGTGGTATCCAAGAACGGGCGCAAACACAAGGATGCCGACTGCCTTTCGAGGAATCCCTTAGTGGAACACAATAGTATTAATGAAATTTAAGCTCTCAGTGAATTAGATGACGTTACAGCTGAACAGAGGGAAGATCCAGCAATAGTAAAAACGATAGAGGCCTTGGAGAAAGGAGAACCGACCAATGGAGAGTTCCAACTTATAAACGGAACATTGTATAAGAACAACTACGATCCACTGGGCCCCAAATGGCTACTGGTCGTTCCAGCTCATCTCCAGCCAGCTATTCTCAAATATTTCCAATATTTCCACGATGCTCCAGTATCCGGTCATCTGGGATTCGTGAAGACCCTAGACAGAATCAGACGCAGGTATTACTGGAAAGGTCTCTACCGATCTGTCAAGCACTATGTGAGTCACTGTAAAGAGTGCCACCAACGGAAGCATGTGCCGCAATTACCTCCAGGACATCTTGTACCGATTCCGCCGGCAGCAGCTCCATTCCACCCAGTTGGGATCGATCTTTTAGCGAGGTTCCCGAAGTCGACAACCGGTAACCGTTGGATAATAGTCTGCACTGACTACCTCACACGCTACACTGTCACCAAACCTGTGCCGACTGCAGAAGCTCCAGAGATCGCAAAATTCCTTGTAGAAGACATTATTTTGAAGCATGGAGCACCACGTGTCATGATATCTGATCGTGGAAAAGTATTCCAGTCAAAACTAGTATCAGAGGTAATGTCACGGTGCAACATTGTCCACAGAATGACAACAGCATACCATCCTCAGACAAATGGTCTTACGGAACGTTTTTACAAAACGTTAGCCGACATGCTGTCGATGTACGTCGATGTTGAGCAGAAGGATTGGGATACAATTCTGCCAGTCGTGACATTTGCTTACAATACCGCAAGACAAGACACCACAGGCTTCACTCCATTTTTCCTGCTCCATGGCCGTGAAGCTGAGACGACAATGGATACGCTGTTCCCGTTCCAACCGGACGACACTCAGGATGACTATGTCAAACAGCTCATCACCAGGGTCGAAGAAGCAAGACAGCTGGCTCGCATACGGACACTGGACGCCCAGGAGAAGGACCGTCAGCGGTATAACGACAAGCACCGACCTGTTGTGTATAACCCAGGAGATCTGGTATGGATTTTTACCCCTGTACGGAAGGTTGGACTGTCAGAAAAGTTATTGAAGCGATACTTTGGTCCGTATCGTGTCATACGCCGCCTGTCAGACGTCACATACGAAGTTGAGGATTATGAGCCGTCGTCGAAACGTCAAAAACGAAGAGACATTGTTCACGTCCTGCGCATGAAGCCTTACTACGATCCTGAAGAGCAGGTAGACGACAATGGCTTTTTGTTCAAGGACTTTAAGGACGGTAATGTTCCTGATGAAGCTACGACAGGAACGTCTATCGTCGATAATCGCGGAGTAGGGAAGGATTCTCTTGAACTGTCATACAGAGGACCCATGACACGGTCAAGATCCAGAACATTGCAGCTGGCTCCACAGGGATCATAACAGCGGGTCGCTGTTTCTCCAGGAGAGGGAGCAATGCCGCGAGAGACCACGAACACCAAGTACTGGCGTGGCGCAGGGGATAGCGTCACGGACTCCGGTGCGGAAGGTCGCCGGTTTAATCCCGCCCACCGGCAGAAAATTTATTTCTTTATAATTAACAATTCCAAAAGGTTCTACATCTTTCTTATGTTCACTTGTAAATTATACTTGTTTCTTATGTTAACTGTTCTTCTAATTTCTGGTAAATTCTGTCTGTGTATAAATAGCAGAGCACTCTGCCTGAGAGGCAGTCAGTGCTGCGTGTATGTTGAGTTCAGAATAAACGTGCTTTCAGTATAAGTGCTGTGTTTAGTTGCCTTCGAAGTCAAGCCTGTTTCCATTGCAACGCGACAATATCAAGGACCGACCACAGGCGACTAGTCATACATACATCTACATGCCATCCGTGGCAGTATAAAATGAGCTTTTTTTTACCTTATGATAAGCAGAATTTTTGAGAATCCTTTCACTGAAGCTCCCATCAATAACGAACTGAACAACAATGTATACCCGGCCGAAATGTTTGGGTGCAACCCGTCCTTGTTTCCCCGCATGTACAATGTAAAACGTTCCACAGATGTGGCGCAACTTCTTTGTGCCACGTGGGCACAGCCGTAAGCTCTAAGGCGCCTTGCAGCAGAGCATACACTACGCTTGTTCGTCCTGTTTTGGAGTATTGCTGCCCATTCGGGTGGGTTTGACGGAGGACATCGAAAGAGTCCTAAGAAGGGCAGCTCGTTTTGTACTGGGAGACAGCGTCACGTAAGTGATGCAGGATCTGGAATGGGAATCATTACAACAACGGCGCTTATCGCTGCGGCGTGGGCTACTTACGAAACTACATTCGCCAACATTCTCCTCCGAATGCGAAAATATTTTGTTGACTCCCACTTACATAGGTAGAAATTGTTATCAGTATAAAATACGAGAAATCAGGTGTTTATTATTCCCGCGCGCTATCCGAGACTGGAGTGGGAGATAAATAGTATAACGGTGGTTCGATGAAGCCTCTGCCAGGCATTTGCAGAGTATCCCATGTAGATGTAGTGCGTGGTTGTTCCTCATAGGAAGTTGGAGTTCTCCCACGAACGTGTGTGTGTGTGTGTGTGTGTGTGTGTGTTGTCGTTAGGTTAATTCGTTTGTAAGTCTAGCGACTGATGACCGTAGTACTTCGGTTACATAGCATTACAAACATTTGAAATTGAGTAATCTGACGAAGGAGTTTAACCTAGCCCCATTCTATTCATAGGATATTCTTCTTATGATCTGGCTAAGCTCTTTGGTGGCACAAATGTACAAATCGTCTTTGGCAGTGCTTGAGCATCCAGTACATTCTCCCTGACAATGATCAAGTCAATTGCAGAGGCCTCTATACTACAACGTCCGTTGTGTCCAGGTGAATATATAGGACGGACACGCTTGACTTTTAAAGTACGTTTTCCCAAGCATCTTCTTACAAAAAGAAGGCCATCTCATAAAACGTTCTCCTTTTTCGGAACACACTAAGGCATCCGAACGTCAGCGGCCTAACCTTGACAATACGCAAATTCTAAAAATTGCGCAGAAGGAGCGGAAGTTAAATATACTGGAAATTTTTGAGAAAGCGAAGCGCACTTTCTTTGGAGACTCACACCTTCTAAATGGTGAGTAGACATTCAAAGTTAAAATTTTTCTAGGTATTACAATGTATTTCTTCTCACTTGAAAGTACTTACGTACACACACTCTTCTGGTCTGGTTATTAATCCTCTTCTCCTTAGATTTATATTCAAATAACTAACGCTCAGCAGTTCTGCCATATACACCACACCCGCCACTCAGCAGTAATTGAATACAACATCACTTTTGTCCTTTTCACTTCATTACCGTGTCTGGTCTTTGTCTAATTCTTATTACTCCATCATTTATAGGGCTACGAGAAAATAATCGCACTGGCATGTTTTATGGCCCACTTTAGGTTTTTTTGAAGTTTACCGATTTTTTTTTTTTTTTTTTTTTTTTTTTACAAAAATTTCGCTCAAAAATAATAAAAATATAAATCTAAAAAATTATGGACTATACGATTACGATTCTACTGTTGTGTTAATATCTATGTACTAAACACGTAATATTCTCTCTGACCGTATCTTAACAAACAGCCAAATTTATTTGATTTTTTAATTTATGTTTGAAAAACGTACCCTCTTTTTTTCGTTAAATTATTATTCTATGTTTTGACGTGGTAGTTTGTTCTCTTTATCTAGTTTACTTTCTTCGCCTGTACTTGTTTACATAAAATCAGGTGACATCATCAAATCGCCGTTATTTTTTTCAAATACCTCTGAAACGGTGCGACTTATGGAAATAACATAAGAGTTGTTGAGAATCTTCTTCTCTACGAAAATGTTTATTCAGATTTCGTTGCAGACGAACTGTTAATTTTGTTTTCTTCAATTAAATTTCGTGGTGTCAAAAGGCCATCATAGAAGGCTTATTTGTAGGAAACATTTTTTAAAAAGGGAGGTTCTGGTCCCTTTTGCGCAGTAATTACGTCAGTAAAATTTGGTGCTGATCGATAAAACGGCGCTCCATAAATAGGTGGGAGCACGTTACAGACAGACAGACAGATATGCATTGTGAAATCACCATAATTTTTGCAAATACCTCTGAAGCAATACGAGATATGAAAAAAAAATAGAGCAAACTTCTAGTGAGTTTTCTCGTCTACAAATCCGTTTCCTCTATATTCGTCTCAAATGAACGGTTAAGTCGTCATTTTAATTTCAGTTTCGAGCTGTCGAAAGTCGATCGAAAAGGCCTAGTTTTAGTGTTACTACCGTAACCTAAAGTTGGTCCAAACATAACAAAGCAGTAAATAATTTTCTCCTCTACAAATAAGTTTATTCAATTTTCGTCTCAGAAGAACAGGTAAGGTGTGATTTGCAATTGAATTTCATACTGTCAAAAGACCACCAAAAATGGCCTAACTTTACTGATACATTTTTTATCCGAAACATTCGGAAAAGAGTGGTTTTGGTCGCTGGCGTTCAGCAATTGCGTATGTAAAATTTGCTGCCGATCGCTTGAACGGTGAGACCTAAAAAGTGGTAACACGTTACCAACAGACATTGTCAAATCGCCAGTTTTTTTTTTTTTTTTTTTTTTTTTTTTTTTTTTTTTTTTTTTTTTTTGCAAATACCTCTGAAACGATGCGTCATATATAGTACATAAAAAAACATAACCGAGTAAAGTTGTGGAGACATTTCTCATATCTAAAGTCGTTCATTCAATTTCCTTCTCAGTTGAATAGTTAAGCCGTTATTTTCATTTAAATTTCGAGCTGTCGAAATGCGATCGCAAACTCCCACTTTCAGTGTTACTGCCGTAACATAAAGTGAGAGCGAAACCTTGGCCATAGTCGCCAGGTGCAGCAAGTTAGAGAGGACCTATTACTCCTGTACGAATATCTATACCTCCAAGTACTTATTCTAGAACTTAAAACTGAAGCACTACTACTCCGTTGTAAGACCCTCTGCACTGCATGCCTGTGAGTGCCTCTTGATGAATCGAAAGGGCCCACCCAGGAAACTAGAACTTAAAGAGAGGAAGATCCTGAGGAGAATATTAGGACCCATAAGAGAGGAAGACGGTACTTACAGAATCAGGCACAATAACGAACTGTATGAGCACCAGGAAGACATAGTCACATGTATGAGGAAAAGGCGACTGACCATCTACGGCCACATGACCTGCCTGAATCACTCAAGGCTCACCAAGAAGATCCTCACATTGGCAAGCGGTGGAACTGCGTCCAAAGCCAAGTGGATCACCTTTGTTAGAAGAGAGAGGAACTGTAGATCCCATTACAGATAACCGAGCCGGTCGCGGTGGCCGAGGTGACTGAGGCGCTCCAGTCATGGTCAGCACGGCCACTACGGTCGGGTTTTCGAATCCCCCCTCGGGCATGGATATTTGTGCCGTCCTAGTTCGCAAGTAGTTCATAAGTAGTTTGTAAGTTTAGGGACTGATGACCCCGTAGTTGCCCAAATTACTCCAATGTTCAAGAGAGGCAATAGGAGTGATCCCCAAAATTACAGGCCTATCTCATTGACGTCGATTTGCAGTAGGATTTTGGAACATATACTTTGTTCGAATATTATGTACTACCTCGAAGAGAACGACCTATTAACCAATAGTCAGCACGGATTCAGAAAGTATCGCTCTTGCGAAACACAGCTTGCCCTTTATTCACATGAAGTGTTAAGTGCCATCGACAAGGGATCTCAAATCGATTCCATATTTCTGGATTTCCGGAAGGCTTTTGATACTGTACCCCACAAGCGGCTTCTAATGAAATTGCGTGCTTATGGAATATCTCCCCAATTGTGCGATTGGATTCACGATTTCCTATCAGAAAGGACACAGTTCGTTGTAATTGACGGTAAGTCATCGAGTAAAACAGAAGTGATATCTGGCGTTCCACAGGGAAGCGTTATTGGTCCCCTACTCTTCCTTGTGTTTATAAACGATTTAGGAGATAATCTGAATAGCTCCCTTAGACTGTTCGCGGATGATGCTGTCGTATATCGGTTAGTGAAGTCAACAGAGGATCAAAAGCAACTGCAAAGCGATTTAGACAAAATTTCTACTTGGTGCGAAAATTGGCAATTGACACTAAATAAAGAAAAGTGTGAAGTAATACACATGACCACTAAAAGAAATCCGCTGAACTTCAATTACGCGATAAATCAGTCAAACCTTAAGGTCGTAAATTCTACCAAATACCTAGGAGTTACAATTACGAACAACTTTGACTGGAGAGAACACATAGAAAATATTGTGGGGAAGGCGAACCAAAGGTTACGTTTCATTGGCAGAACGCTTAGACGATGCACCAGCTCCACCAAAGAGACTGCCTACATCACACTTGTGCGTCCTCTCTTGGAGTACTGTTGCCCCTTGTGGGACCCTCACCAGGTGGGACTGACGGAAGATATTGAGAAGGTTCAGAGAAGGGCAGCTCGTTTTGTTTTATCACGTTACGGGGGGGAAAGCGTCACGGAAATGTTGCACGAATTGGGGTGGAAATCAATAAAAGAAAGACGTTATTCATTGCGGCGTGATCTGTTTGCGAAGTTTCAATCACCGACTTTTAGTTCTGAATGTGAAAATATTTTGCTAGCACCCACCTACTTAGGGAGACATGACCATCCCAATAAAATAAGAGAAATCAGATCGAAAACGGAACGATTTAGGTGTTCTTTCTTCCCGCGCGCTATTAGAGAATGGAACGGTAGAGAAAAGTTATGAAGGTGGTTAATGAACCCTCTGCCAGGCACTTAAATGTGATTTGCAGAGTATCGATGTAGATGTAGATGTAGTTAAGTCCCATAAGCTTAACAAAGATTTGAATTGAATTTAGATAACCGAGAATCGAACGCAATACCGTCAGGCCATTCTACATGGAGTCTTCCCAGTATCTCTCACAAGCAAGAAGTGTACAGGCACCACCAGACCTAAATGGACGGATGAGAGGTAGCAGACTCACAGCCAGAAGATGAAGGCGTACTGGGCCAAGAAAAAGCAGAAGACCCTAGCTGAGAGTTAAGACGAGCCTCGTGGTCACTAGTAGGCCGAAACGAACTGAAAAAAGTAGGCCAATATTCATAAATGCGAAAACATTCCGATACCACGGACAGTGTGTAACCTTCCCACTCCACAATATCGGAAATGTACTGAACAATTAAACCCGTGTGCCTAAAATTCTCTAATTGTCCGGGTAAAGCTATCGAAAATGAAACCGCTGGTATAGTGGAAGTTACAATTGAGACAAGTGTACTTTCGGACTCCCTTATCAACGTGCGTTCAGTAAAAAAGGGGAAAAATAACTCCGTATTAATACAATGAGGGAAAAGTATGAATTGTATAGACAATTCAGTATAACAGGCTCGCCAGTTCGCGAAACGAGCAACAGAAAGAATAATAATAAAGGGAATCAATGACTGTCAGATGACTAACAAATCACTAAACCACAAATTCTGTTAACGGGGTGAGGATGGGGCATGAAACACACACAACTAAGAGCAACAAGTGCAAGGCGGCAAAAGACACACAGGTATAAAACAACACAATTACATATGAAAGGTTGAATAGCAAAGTGGTGGCAAGCAACAATTACCAAAGCGCGTTAGCAAATGTAACTCAGGTAATTATCAAAGTGCAAATACCTCACCTTAAAGCTTGATTGATTGCTGATAGATTCATGAACTGCATGAATAGTAATTATTAAACCTGTTACTAAGCAGTTGCAATGGTCTAAGTATTCACTATGTAGTTGAGCACAAATTTACGTAAGCAAAGTTCATTACGACTCGAACCACAGATTAGATTTAATATTACTAATAATTAACCTTTTATTATGATAGTCTGATTTCTCTTATGAAATTTTAACTGAACTTCCGTTATGCAACAAACAAAGCAGTTGTTAAACTTTGTAAAACTCGTAAAATATTTACTGGTCACTAACACTTGGAATTTAACTACGTTCAATAGCGTCGAAATACACAAATATTTAACTGAAAAGGCATTGCTGCTGCACTCTTTATGAGGTTATAGAAGCAATCCTGCAGTCTAATGAAACTGGGCTTGTCTCGGGATAATATTGAATAGGACAAGGATCATGCCTCGTTGATGAGCTGGGAGAGTGATTTGGACGACACCAGGTATTTCGTTAGAACAGTTTTCGCTATTGAAGTTTATCACTAACTAGATGATCTGGTGAACTTCGTATCACTTACCTCTTAATATGAGCCATTTTAATTTAAATCATATGTATTTTAGACACAGTAGCTATATAAAGGCGTCAGCAGATAATGCAATGAAGGATTTCATGACCGGATGTCATAGTTGCTGGTAGAACTTCCGGGTTATAAGGCCGTGGTCCATAAAACTTCCCACTTTCACCTAAGGTTTCGTCCAGAGCTGCGCCGGACATCTTCAGAGGTCTTCTTACTTGCGTTGAGTCTTGCCGACTGCAAGACGGCAAGACTCAACGCAAGTGAGAAGACCTCTCAATTACACTCCCCATAGGAGTTCCATGACGATATCTATAAAAGGGTGGAAGATATGGTGGTTGAAAGTCGTCAAATTATTAAAAAAAAAAAAAAAATCTGAACTGAAGGTCAGCGATGACATTTGCGACTCTATAGCAAGGAGGTTACATACAGCGAAACGTGATGCCACAGACCATATCTTTGGTCTAAGCTTGCTACAATGTCCTCAGCTCTTTCTCTGCAAGGATAAGCATAGGAATAAGGGAACGTAAGAATAAATAAAGCAGTAAAAAAGAAACTTCTTTTAATACATCTCTTTAAAAAAATCGATTTGACGTTTCGCGCATTACATCAAGTGATCGATCTATGATATTATTACAATCATTATTGTTGTATTTCGGGATTAGATTCTTCGAAACGAGTGCATGTTTACGTGTGATTTGATCTACGCTACTTACTTTCCTGATAATGTTGATTAAAAATGTTTGTTTCTAAAGAAGGTATTGTATTTCATTTCATCCTTCAAAACCAGCCTCATAGCACACTATGGAAGTTAGCTTATCTATCATCAACCAACACGCGAGAGGAGCCGCAGGTTTAAGCTAGTTATGCTTATTTCTTTGTTTACTGTTTTATAATTTCTAAGCGGATACATGAAGATGAAATCTTTTTCGAGTTTTTACTTTCGTTTCTATGTCCGGGCAATGCCGGGTTTAGTAGCCAATTACAAATGAACGGGTCTGTAGTGCAGAGCTTTCCAAACTGGGTGTCACGTAGTAGTATCAAGGGTGTCGCGAGACTAACAAATTTAGACTCTAAACAATACAACTTGTCATAAAGTAACACAGACTATCCTTCTCTTCATACTACCCTGAAGACTCGCCTGCAGATAATCATCCTTCTCTTCATTCAATGCACCACAGATCACGTATTAAAGGAATGATCGGTCACTCGATCATCAGGACTTCAGTTATAGGGATTCGCGATTATCCGCATTGTCAACCGCTAGTAAATGTCTTTGTCGTCTGGTCCGAGCATGAACAGCATTACCCGCTGGAACTACCCACCGCATCCCACACCATCTGTGTTTCATTACTGTTAGACAGCGAGCATTTATTAATTATTAGGATTAGGCATGCGCAGAGCTGCTGCTGATACTCGATAACAGCTCTTCCCATGCGCAGTTTGCTGGAACTGGCAGCTGCTTGAACGAACCTTCACTGTAATCTGCTTTCCTTCTCAAAATGCTGCACCTGAGCGTTTTTTAATGGATTTATTAAAGCCACGTCACCCTCGGTAGCGATTCTTACAATTAGATGTCAATCAATGACACAGTGGCTGTAAAAGCTGTCACAGATTGTAAAAGCAGTCACAATTGTCCACTGACTAAAGCTATTCAGTAGCGATGTTTAGTTTGGAGCATGGCCGGGTGATTAACGGAGAGTAGCATTTCAAATGCAGTGGTCGTTGGTTCGAACCCTGGTATGCGTTAATATTTTTTTCTCTCAGTTTCCTGTATGTAACAGATTCTGGGGCCAGGAATGACATTGATATTCTTACTTGTCACAAATATTTATCCATTTTTTTCCGAATAAGTCGGGACTTCCGCGGTCGTGGTGAAGCAAGAACCTAACAACAGAACTTAAATAATAATTCATCACTTGTCACAAATACATCCTCTTTATTTCTGAAAATAACGTGATGATATTTAACTAAAGGGAACAGCCACTGTGCTGTCTAAATCAGAAATCCGAGCAGCTAATTTCCAAATGCCGTTTACAATCGATCCAGCAAAACCGTATGTGGCCCTGACATGTACACACGACTGCGAAAAACGGTTTCCGAAATTCAGTTCGTGTTTCGGAAGTTGGGTCGCCTGTATTACTGTGTGAGTTAGGCGTTGTTGTCTGCGGTGTTACTCTGTTGTACATCTTCGTAGTTCCTAATGTTTCCTTTTCTTGCGATGAGTGTACGTAATTGCTGCAGTCAGGATCAACATTAAACATGTTAATGCGTACGAGGATTTCACTTTCGCTGGTTTACGTTTTAGGAGGAGATCCACTTATAATATTGTAAAAAGATATAAAAAAGCCAAGATAGCTGATCATCAATTTTTATTTACGACGACCGGTTTCACTGAACTATGTCAGAATCATCTGGTCCAATAAAATATTTTACAAGGCCATAATCTTGTAATGTCAATCAGTTGTTATATAAACAATTTACAGTGCATAGGTGCACTGTGTCATTATAATAAAACATAATTGTTTACAGTGAGTGACAATAGCAAACTGATACATGATTGATAATATGTATTCTTTTATCCTTGACTTGTATCATGTATCAGTTTGCTATTGTCACTCACTGTAAATAATTATGATTGATGAAAGGATATGTATTCTTTTATCCTTGACTTGTATCATGTATCAGTTTGCTATTGTCACTCACTGTAAATAATTATGATTGATGAAAGGATATGTATTCTTTTATCCTTGCCTTGTATCATGTATCAGTTTGCTATTGTCACTCACTGTAAACTATTTTGTTTTATTAGAATGACATAGTGGACCTATGCACTGTAAATTGTTATATAACAACTGATTGACATTACAAGATTATGGTCTTGTAAAATATTTTATTTGACCAGGTGATGCTGACATAGTTCAGCGAAACCGGTCGTCGTAAATAAAAATTGATGATCAGCGATCTCGGCTTTTTTTTCTTTTTTTTTTACAAGATTTCAGTTTCTTTTACAAACAACATTTAAACGATACTTTATTTCCGCCCCCCCCCCCCTCCGCTGGAACTATCTAAATTCTACCATATGTATTTATATTAGTGAAAGGACGTCGCGCAAAACTGTAAGCTATAAAAGGGTGTCGCGTCGAGGGAAAGTTTGGAAAGCACTGGTGAAGTGTGAGGCGGCAGCGAGTGTGCTGACGTCACAGACCACGAGGCTGCCCGCTGCGAGCGACCAGCGCAGAGCACAGGTCACAGCGGCCGACTCAATATTAAATCTTGCCTAAATAGTGGATGGTCGCAAACGTAGTTTTAACCCGCGCGCGGTAACGAGCCATTTTAGCCTTGCAAATGGAGCCGCGCTTCAAACCGAGATTGTCGCTGACGGCAAAGTAACAGCATTAGCCGGTGAACGTGTCGACGCGGTAATGTTGTGCGATCGGCCGTTACCTCCTCCTGCGGTGGAGCAAGGGCCACACCGACACATCGCCACACCACAGTCTAACACATACAGGCACGACACTATCGCAGATTTTTGTTATACACTGCGACAGCAGCGCTCCAAGCGGCCGGCAAGCTACGTTTATGAATACGATATTGCACGAGTGCGAATAGTATCGTTTATATTGATTTTAACGTACTATTTACATCAGGAAACGTATGTAGTGTCATAAAAATAGGCAATAATTGAAAAATAGCTCCACCTTTGTCGTTCTCAGGTTTCCTAAGATCCCTGACACGGTACGAAACGGTACATTACAGCACAGTTCACTTACTATTATCTTGTAGCCGGCCGCGGTGGCCGAGAGACTGAGGCGCTTCAGTCACGGGCTGCACGGCCACTACGGTCGGGGGTTCGAATCCCCCCTCGGGCATGGATATTTGTGCCGTCCTAGTTCGTAAGTAGTTCATAAGTAGTTTGTAAGTTTAGGGACTGATGACCCCGTAGTTAAGTCCCATGTTGTTGTTGTGGTCTTCAGTCCAGAGACTGGTTTGATGCAGCTCTCCACCCTACTCTATCCTGAGCAAGCCTTTTCATCTCCTCATAAGAACGACAACCCACATCCACTTGAATCTGCTTACTATACGCGTCTCTTGGTCTCCCTCTGCGATTTTTACCCCACACACTTCCCTCCAACGCTAAATTCACAATTCCTTGATGTCTAAGAATGTGTCCTAGCAATCTATCCCTTCTTTTAGTCAAGGTATGCCAGAAATTTCTTTTCTCCTCAATTCGGTTCAGTACCTCCTCATTAGTTACGCGATCCACCCACCTAATCTTCAGCATTCTTCTGTAGCACCACATTTCAAAAGCCTCAATCCTCTTTCTGTCCACACTGCTAATCGTCCATGTTTCACTCCCATACAAGGCAACACTCCATACAAATGCCTTCAGAAAGGACTTCCTTAGGCTTAAATCAATATTCGATGTTAACAAATTTCTCTTTTTCAAAAACGCCTTTCTACCCATTGCCATTCTGCATTTTATATCATCTGTACTGCGACCATCGCATGTTATTTTACTGCCCAAGTAACAAAACTCATCTACCTCCTTTATTGTTTCGTTACTTAATCTAATTCCTTCAGCATCACCTGATTTTCTTACACTGCACTCCATTACCCTAGTTTTACTCTTGTTAATGTTCATCTTATATGCACCTTTAAGCACACTATCCATTCCGTTCAATTGCTCTTCCAGGTCCTTTGCTGTATCTGACAGAATTACTATGTCGTCGGCAAAACGCAATGTTTTTAATTCTTCACCCTTATAAGCTTTACAAACATTTGAACATTTTATTATCTTATAACCTACAAGCTTTTACTGCATAATCTCATTTAGTATTAAAATTAGAAAAATGGCAGAAAGATGTCGCTTTTATACTCAAGAACGTCAACGCTTCTTCACTACAATTTCAGTAAAATCGATGAGGGTGGAACGTAGGAAACGAATACAGAATGTAATAACTACAGTATTTAACATAATAAATCAGTCGCCACAACTGTAGCTGAAAGATAAAGTCACAGACCTGACAAGAAAACGAAAAAAAAGCGATCAAACTGTTGTCAACAAAGAAGAACACAATTCTACAATTGTTCCTACAATTTAACCACAAACGGCAAGAACTTCAAGACATTGTCTTCTTAAGCTAAAGTAATCACACTCAAAGGAATAAGCGCGTATAAGAAAGACGAGTGAAGCCTACAAAAGTGCGAATCATTAGACGTCATACCGAAATGACACATGTCAAAAAGCACTTTGTCATAGGAAGAACACAACGTAATAGAAATTTATGTCTCTTATATTTATATTCTACTTACTTTCAGCGGAAAAAGCTGCAAATATACATGTATTCGTAAGTATTGGTTCATGACGAAGTTCTTCGTTATACCACTCAATCAGTTAAATGGCTGTTCTACATTAGTTTCCGTATTATGTATGTCTGTTGATATTATATTAATGTTTGTAACTCAAAAATTATACTATCTATTTTGTTAATTACGCAAACAAATAATGATAAACAAACATTGCTCCTTCGGCAGCTTGCCCGCCGCTAGGAGCGCTAGTGTCGCAGCAACTGTCAGTTGGTAACAACTTTCACAACAGGGAGTGTCGCGACTGTATATGTTAGACTGTGGTCACACTCTGTCCTGTATTGTTCAGATGTAACCAGGTCCGTCTGAATGATACTAGGCGCCGGGGTGCGAGACATCAGCCAGCTCTTCAGCCCTGAGGCCCTCCAGTCACGGTCAGCACGGCCACTACGGTCGGGGGTTCGAATCCCCCCTCGGGCATGGATATTTGTGCCGTCCTAGTTCGTAAGTAGTTCATAATTAGTTTGTAAGTTTAGGGACTGATGACCCCGTAGTTAAGTCCCATAAGCTTTACAAACATTTGAACATTTTCTTCACCCCTCCCCCAGGGCACTTGCCACGAAAAGGAAGGACAGAAAAAAAAATTAATTTTTATGTTCCATTTCTTTTATATATAGGGTGTTTCACTGTGCTTGCCTCTGTAACTTATAAAATAATAGGTGACGGGAAATTTTAATGCGGTAGGTAAACACAAGAAATGTTACACTTTCTGCGAAGCTATCAACATAGTTTATAGTATCATTTTCCAAAGAGTTACACCACAAAGATATAATTTTTTTTTAATGGAAGAATAGGTTAAATTTAGAACTTCAGCTTTCCGTTTGCTTTCTTCTATTACTGCCCCGGAATGATGACCAAGTGACTGGACAGTGGGCTTTGATCCGCTTATCGATTTTACATAGGACCAGAATTTTTTTCAGGTTATCGGAAAGATCTTTTGCTAAGGTATGGCTGTGGTAATTATTGTACGCTTCGCGCATCGATCTTTTTATAGACGCACGAATCTCTACTAACTTTTGCCTGTCTTCATTTGCGTGTCCTTTTGTGAACCGAGAGTGCAACAGTCTTCGCTTTCTCGGAAGCTTTCTGTGGTGTCGCACAAGTATAAAGTGCGCGCCACCTACTTTCGCCGCGCGCCGCCATGCACGCACGGCGCGGCGTTCTTACGACGTCAGCCACGAGCGCCCTCTGCTGCAACTCCGCTCGTGGCCACGATTGCTGCATCGGCCACTTGGGACTGAGATAGGAACAAGTTAACACTTGGGACTCAGATAGGCACCAGTTAATACTTGGCTATCGGATAGGCACTAGGACTCATCAGTAGGCAGGCCTCTCTCTATATAACTATGTATCAGCATTCGGCGGTCAAGAACTATGAAAAAGTTAAGTATTACTAAGTCTTTATGAAATATATATCTCGTTCTAATTTAGTCTAGTGTTTCTAGTTTCCGCTGTCCCACTGGCTGGTCACCTCCTACCCGCACAAGCGTGCATCCTTTATCCCTGTGTCGGTCTCTTTCTACTCGGCCACAGCCACCAGGACCACCGGCGGAAACGAGACACAAAACTTTCTAACATTATAATTATACCACGGTGAATCGTGTCGATCCTTAATCGACTTTACAGGCACATAACTTCTCTAACCCTTTATTTAAAATGCATTGAAATCTTGTCCACAATTCCTCTACATCAATTGTATCGGAACTAAATGATATCCATTCATTTTATAAGTGTGATTCTAGCAATTTGTTAACGGCGTTTCCTAACAAACACATGCTCCTAGCATTCTTCATCGGTTTATGAACATTTCGGCACCATTGACGCTATGACGATACCATGATTACTAATTCCTGTCTCTACACAGACATCGTTAATAAGGTCAGCCCTGTTCGTAGCTATAAGGCGTGAAATATTTCCATTGCGTGTGGGTTGCCGGTTTAACTGCTCAAGACAGTTTACTGACGAATTTTTAGTTCTTTGTTGATGTGGATTTCTTTGGTCTCCTTTCGTAATGTGTACGAATACGCTCGACATTCTCGTTCGATGAGCGTGGAGGTCCCGTGCTTTTCGCTTTGCAGATGCAACCATCTTTTACGAATTTTCGATGCCACTCGTAAATTGCTTATGACGCGGCGGTTGTTTATAAAATTGACGGCGAAATGCTCGCTGAACTGCAACAATTTAGTTTTGCCAACTGCAGCACACAAAATTACTTCTCCTGTGGTGTCGCCGTTATTTCACTACAGACAAGCAACAACAAACAACAGCGCCAATGCGGCCGTGATTGGAACTTCTACCCGGGCTCTTTAAATTGTAAACTTTTCTTAATCTATTAACGTTGGAATCGAGTTTGTTTCTTTCGCAGTTTGGAAGAAATAAATGTTTGGTATATGTTCTTTCTTTTTGAATAACACTGTATTTGAATTTATATCAATTGTATAATGGGCAAACGTTGATGCGAAAATTCGCATAAGTAATGTATGTAAAGGTTTTATACAATACTAGTATTGCCTGTGGTCGAAAATCGACCAATTGTGTTTACAATGGTCACTGGGGATAAAATTTTACGTATCATGTCGGCGGCCTCGCGTTATTATGTTGGCAACATCAACAACACGATAGAAACTCTTTGCCCTTTTCTTCGAACCACATAGAATGACTCGATTACTGTATCGTACAGACCATGAAGTAAACAAATACTGCTGTTCCTGCTTTATGGTTGGCAGGTTCTTGTATGTACCCTCGTCCGTTCAGTAAAAATAATTGCCCTCGTAAAGCGAATATTCCATGAGAAAATATCAGCGTTGTCAAGCGATTGGCTAAAATGAAGACTTACAGGATTCTCACTATTCAGCCACTATTGCCAACATTATCATAGGAGGCCGCTAGGATATTTGGTAAAATTTAACGGGCACTGGGAGGTATGAAACGGTATCTTTTACGTGTTCAGGAAAATGCCTGACACAATAACAACAAATAAAAACGGTAGTATATACTTCTCATGCCATTTGCGAATTATATAACTTTCATTAGCATAATATTTGAAATGGAGCTACAATTTCGGTGTTCGTATATTTATACAACGCCAAGAAATAATGTTATCTCGATACTGCGATATCCAGAATTCCAGAGCTGACAACATGTCGACTTCGTAGTTCCACCCGTGCACCGCTAGATGCCTCTCCCGGCGCATCATCCTTTATATCAGCATTCATATGAGAACATCCATTTCCTTTAACCACTCTTAATCACTACGGCACAAGAAAGTGAGTTGGAACACTCCACGTTTCGATATTCACTTATTTTAAATACGTTATTTTAATACTGCAGATGCGCTGCATTACAGCGCCTTTGGTCGAGGCGAATAGCCAATCAGTGAGCTGATTGTTGGAGAATGTAGAGCTTGATCCAAGTTATAGACAGGAACATTTCTACTTCCTTTTACCACTTTTAATGGCCAAATGAACACATAATATTTATATTCGTGAAATCTACGACAAACAATCCTTCGAATTATGTAACTTTCATTGGCCTTCTTGTATGAATAAATTAGTAATCTATACCACAATTTTCGTGTTAGCGTATTTATATAATGATATGCAAAAAATATGTACGTAGAAACTTTCCTGTATTACACATTGTGTCAACATTTCAAAGCAAGCGGTCAAGAACTTTCGGAGATATACGGCTATACACAAACCAACACAACATTTTCACGTATAAAGGTTAATGACAGCGAGGGGGGAGGGGGAGAAGGGATTAGAGGGTTGGATTAGAGGGAGGGGGGGCACTTTTGTACAACCACCCACTCTTAAATATACGAACTGCCGGGCCTGACCCTGCGTGACGGATGCTACAACTACGAGATACTGTGCACCGCAGTTAACGCAGGGAAGCAGTAGCAGGGAGATCGGTCGCGGTCGTCCGCGAAGGTACCTGGGATCGATACCAGGCGCCGGCAGTTATTCATAGCGCTTTCCGGGCCGACGACCATTCAGGCCACGGGGTCGTACGGTGTCTACGTGCATGTGGGTTACACGCCGGTGACTCACAAGTGCGCGCTGATTTCTGGAGATATCTCCAGTAGATGGGTCTCCACACTTGAGACTGAGGTTTCCAAGGATACATTCATCTCTCTCTCTCTCTCTCTCTCTCTCTCTCTCTCTCTATATATATATATATATATATATATATATATATATATATATATATATATATAAAAATGACAGTATATATTTGAAAACATAATAAATCACGGAATAATATAGATAGGTAAAAACTGACTCACATGCTTGGAATGACATGGGGTTTTATTAGAACAAAAGAAACTTCAAGAAATGTCCGTCAGATGGCGCTTCATCTGATCAGAAAAGCAATAATTAGCATAACATATTAATACAAACGAAAGATGATGTTATTTACAGGAAATGCTCAATATATTCACCATCATTCCTCAACAAAAGCTGTAGTCGAGGAATAATGTTGTGAACAGCACGGTAAAGCATGTCCGGAGTTATGGTGAGGCATTGGCGTCGGATGTTGTCTTTCAGCATCCCTAGAGATGTCAGTCGATCACGATTCACTTCCGACTTCAGGTAACCCCAAAGCCAATAATCGCACGGACTGAGGTCTGGGGACCTGGGAGGCCAAGCATGAGGAAAGTGGCGGCTGAGCACACCATCATCACCAAACGACGCGCGCGCAAGAGATCTTTCAAGCATCTAGCAATACTTTTTTTTGTTCTAATAAAACCGAATGTAATGCCAAGCATCTGTGTCAATTTCTACCTCTCTATCTACATTATTCCGAGATTTATTGTTTTAAATTTTTACTGTCTGTTAGATCACCCGCTATAAATACAGGGTGTTACAAAATGGTACGGTCAAACTTTCAGGAAACATTCCTCACACACAAAGAAAGAAAATATGTTATGTCGACATCTGTCCAGAAACGCTTAATTTCCATGTTAGAGCTCATTTTAGTATTTCTCCTTAAATGTAAATTGAAAAAAATAAATAAATAAATAAATAAAAATGTGCTGACAATTGTCAAAATAACCAATTGTTTCGTTAGTATGTACTGTACTTCCTAGTTTTACCGCCAGTTGGCCCAATTGAAGGAAGGTAATGTTGACTTCAGTGCTTTTGTTGACATGCGACTCATTGCTCTACAGTACTAGCATCAAGAACATCAGTACGTAGCATCAACTGGAGCACGTTATCTTGATTTCATACGGGATACTCTACCTGTACTGCTAGCACATGTGCCTTTACAAGTACGACACAACATGTGGTTCATGCACGATGGAGCTCCTGCACATTTCAGTCGACATGTTCGTACGCTTCTCAACAACAGATTCGGCGACCGATGGATTGGTAGAGGTGGACCAATTCCATGGCCTCCACGCTCTCCTGACCTCAACCTTCTTGACTTTCATTTATGGGGGCGTTTGAAAGCTCTTGTCTGCGCAACCTCGGTACCAAATGTAGAGACTCTTCGTGCTCGTATTGTGGACGTCTGTGATACAATACGCCATTCTCCAGGGCTGCATCAGCGCATGAGGGATTCCATGCGACGGAGGGTGGATGCATGTATCCTCGCTAACGGAGGACATTTTGAACATTTCCTGTAACACAGTGTTTGAAGTCACGCTGGTACGTTCTGTTGCTGTGTAAACACACAGCAACAGAACGTACCAGCGTGACTTCAAACACTGTGTTACAGGAAATGTAAGAGAAGTAATAAAATGAGCTCTAACATGGAAATTAAGCGTTTTCGGACACATGTCCACGTAACATATTTTCTTCCTTTGTGTGTGAGGAATGTTTCCTTAAGGTTTGGCCGTACCTTTTCGTAACACCATATATAATATAGTTTACACCTCATCGCAAAGACGTGGCGACGAGCTGCGACAGGCACATACAAAAGACACACACATACAACACATTCAGCTATCGGCCATGGCCTTCTTCAGAAAATAGAGTGTTCTATTTTCTGAAGAAGGCCATGGCCGATAGCTGAATGTGTTGTATGTGTGTGTCTTTTGTATGTGCCTGTCGCAGCTCGTCGCCACGTCTTTGCGGTGAGTTGTAAACTGTCCTCACTATATTATTTATTCCAACCTGGACTTTCCATTATATATATATGAAACTAATAACTAAACTCCGCCCCATACAGGCCGCGAGGACCCACTGGGTACCGACCGACCGCCGTGTCATTATCGACCCGCAGGCGTCACTGGAGCTGTATGGAGGGGGGCGTGGTCAACGCTTAACTTCGGTGGTATATTCCCTCTCTCTCTCTTAGCCTAATTCCCCGTTACTTCGCACGCGTAGACTGGATGGTCTTAATTGGTTGTTTCTACTTCTAAATATAAATTTTCATAGATTTAGCTTTAATAATCCTTTCCTAGTCAAGTATTTTGATAAAACTTACCACTCCCTATTGCATCACTAATGGCAGAATTCAAAACATCCCGAAACATTTTTTTTTAATTCTAACCGCGGTTACATATCCAAATTTTCCCATTTCTAGCATCAAAGTAGTCTTAAAAGATGTTCCCTTATTTTACCGGCTTAATGATTGACTTTCCAAAAATATCGGAACACTTACTTTTAAAATTCCAAACGAAAATCTGAATCTGCAGTTTTGTATCTCTTGCTTCAGAATTGTCTGAATAATAATGTATTTTCCAAAAAGTCTTACATCCCCTATTTCACCCGTTAGAGATGAGAATATTCAAAAATCTGTTATGCCTAAGGCAAAGTCTAGTAAGATAAATGACGTCTACAAATTTCAAGTTTCTATCGTCTGTAGATTCACTTTTCAGAGGCGTTTTCTGTCTTTTAGAAACGGATCGAGAACGTGAAAGTTCTTACGCTTTGGGACCTTAGTATTACTTTTCAAACTGCAATATGTACTTATTTTCCTCCATTCGTACACTTGTTGCAGCAAAACGACTGAACAATGTACGTCACGTTTCGTTATATACAACCTATTTGTATTATAATGTCAAAAGTCGTGCAGCTACTCTTTTGTGCTCATGATTGTGTGTTTCTTTCACAGTGTATCTCATGATGGACAACGCCCGAACCCGGTAATAAAATTATTAATGAAACCAATTTGCAACCAATCAGCATGGAGTTAAAAATAATTGTACATTAAAAATGGTTGCTCACCTCATGAACGATTTTAAATCGTCTTTAGAAAAGTGTTATTGTGGTTAAAAACCACAAAAGATGTTCTTTTATGCCAATCGCGCACCTAATGGTCCCTAAAATCACAGTGCTTTTGATATACTAAAATACAGACTTTCGTATTCAGAATGCTTCTGGTTTTTATTAAGAGCTTTAACCAGATGACGTGAACCTAATGGTACAACCCATTTTACTACAGATTCAGAGAAGATACAAAACGCTCCCAGCCATCAATCTAATAAAATGTTTTAGGAAGTGAACTTGGTTTAATCAACAGTGACTTCAACCCTATAGACTAGTTGTAGATAGTTTTAAGAACCTTAAGGAGACCCCACCAAACTCGGCACCCAACATGAATATTGGGACTTAGTAATAATTCTACCCACCTCATGTACTTAGGAAGATACCTGAAGATGCACCATTAACGGAGCGAAACCGGTCGTGTCGTAATCTCTATCTACTTAAAAGCGAAATGACACTCATTCACTCACTCACTGACTGAACAACAACCACGAAAACCACCTATTGGCAGGAATGTAGTTTATAGGCAGAAGACGTCAGCTAAGAAACGATTTTGTGATAGCGCCGATAGTTCAGGAGATATGACGTCTTACACAATGAAACATTCTCCCTCTTGAGGCACGTGATAGTGTGACTTTATCAGGCCACGATTTGAGAAGGAGAGCACTTAGCGATTTGCAACAAACTTTAAACATAATTTCAAACCTTTAGGAAACTTTTTCTCGCTGACGACTCCAGAAAAATGATGAAAGGAAAAAAGTATGTCGCTTACTACTTTTTCGGCGTTCATGTAGTAAAATAACGGCATTTGGAATGACATTACAATTTATTACTCGCACACCATTAATTGTAGTCGCGGGAAATGTTGTAGATAGTGTACACACATACCACTGAACGTACATTCGAAATTTTATCATAGTACGACACATAATTCATGAGATATGGAGTCGTAAACAATTAGGTGCATGATAAGCAGCTTCATCACGCATGACGTTTTGATTTATTGCGTCTTTCTTACTGACTATTCGCGAAGTATTTTGCAGACTTTGAACATAAACCAATGGATGTACCTTCGAAGTCAATTCGTATTACGACATATAGTTCAGGTTCTATGATGTGAAAGACAATGAAATGCAGACAATGAAATGCACGAGTTTGTAACTTACTACCTCTTTACTACCAGCTCCATTTACAACACATTTCACAGGTAGTTTCCTAATATTCCACTCTACGAACCTGGTGAATAATGTTTCTATAGGTCTCACAATTCAGCAGATATGTCTATATATAGAAAAGCGGAAGGTCACTCACTGAGTAAACACGAAATTTCTAAGACTACTGCACCTGTGATGCTGAAATATGGCCGGTATGTAGTTTATAAGTAGAAAAAGGCAGCTAAGATGGTATTTTGCGATAGGACATAATTTAGTTTTATAGCGAAGGAGGGTGCCTCGGTTGCACAGTGGTAGAGTGCCAGACTACAAATCCAAAGGTCACGGGTTCGATCCCCGCCAGGTCCTAGGATTATTATCTGTCACTTTCCACTTCTTTCACCTCTGGCAGTATCGCTCATGTGAAAAATACCGCGTAGCACCGTGGTTCGTAACCCACGTTAAACTGTAGGTCCCCCTATAACTGGCTGGGTAAGTCAATTCGAAGGTCGGAGGAAGGCAACGGCATACCACCTCCAAACAGGACCATGCCTAGTAAAGCACTGTGGTGTTCAAACCAATCTTCGGATTGATGACTGCTTTACCTTACCTTTTTTTAGCGAAGGAGGCTTTTCTTACAGACTAACGAATTCTACAGTGTCATTCCGATCTACACGAAATTTTGCACTCTTGATTTTCAAAACAAGAGGAAGGTCACAGTTTGTATAAAATTTCATTCGGTGCATGGTGGAGTGTACTTGTGGTGTCGCACAAGTCCAAAGTGCGCGCCACCTACTTTCGCCGCGCGCCGCCATGCACGCACGGCGCGGCGTTCTTACTACGTCAGCCACGAGCGCCCTCTGCTACAACTCCGCTCGTGGCCACCACTGAACGACATCGTTCACTTGGGACTGAGATAGGAACCAGTTAACACTTCGGAATCAAATAGGCAGCAGTGAAGACTTGGCTATCGGACAGGCACTAGGCAGGCCTCTATCTCAACTATGTATCAGCATTCTGCAGTACTGATCTATGTAAAAGTTAAGTATTACTAAGTCTCTGTGAAATATATATCTCGTGCTAATTTACTCTAGTGTTTCCAGTTTCTGCTGACCCACTGGCTGCTCACCTCCTACCTGCACAAGCGTGCATCCTTTATTCCTGTGTCGGTCTTCCTACTCGGCCACCGACACCTACGACGGAAACGAGACACAAAACTGGCGACGAGGATGGGATACAAAAGTACTTAACTTACGGACTTTGACAAAATGCACAGTTTTTCCCCGATCTTGATGAATTTTTGGCACACATGACCTTTAAACCAAGAGGAAGGTCACTGGGTACATAAATGTTTCTTTGGATCATAAGGGTACGTTGCGAAAAACTTTGCCAAGAGAGGGAAATGTGGAAACAGAGAGATGCGAGAGAAAGAGATGGATTCAAAAAGGGGGGGGGGAGGTGGACTACGAGAGTATAGAATAGATAAACACCCGGGCAACACCGGGTTTACAGATAGTAGCTTATAAAGATAATAATGGAAACTCTGTGGCATTTATATGCGTTCGTTAGGCAACACTGTCATCTGTTGGTTCGAGTTGTAGCCTGTAGCCTGCCGCGGTGGCCGAGGGGACTGAGGCGCTCCAGTCACGGTCTGCACGGCCACTACGGTCGGAGGTTCGAATCCCATACGGGCATGGATATTTGTGCCGTCCTTAGTATAAGGTAGTTGATAAGTAGTTTTAAGTTTAGGGACTGATGACCCCGTAGTTAAGTCCCATAGACTATACAAACATTTGAACATTTTTTTATAGCCTGTACTCGACATCTGTGATTCCGTATTTTATTTCGCTGCGTACCAAAACTGCTTTGAAAGGTGTACATTTGTTACGTTTTTTTAAGATATTACGTTAGATGATAATACATGTACAGTTCAGAGATGTTAAAAAATTCAGCATTCCTCTCTGCCATGATATGTGCAACACGTCAGCGCTTCTTGATATGAGACTGAAATCTAAGAAAAACTTTCCTTAGGAGGTTAATAAATTCCACATTTTATAAAATTTCTAAGGAACTGTTTTAGATCTATGAAAACAAATCAAATCACAACTAATTCTCATTTCAGACCACTGAAAATGCTTTAAATTCAATAAAACCGGACGCATCTAGAGAAAAATGATCTCAGTGTATTGCACTTGCATGGACGGACAAATAATGCCCTTCATAATCTGCCGATAATTTGATGGTATGGAGACAGAAGCTGAGGTACAGAGGAAACTGAATTATTGGAACTACACATTCAAAAATTTCGGACTAAAGATAAGCAAATCAAAGACAGTAGAAATGACCATCAACAGGCAAGGAACAAGTCAAATATATTTCTAGATGGGGCCAAAGTAGAATCTGTTTCACATTTCAAATACCTAGGAAGCATGATCTCTAAAGACAACTCCTTTAAGCAGGAGATACTCAGCAGAACACTGAAAGCATCCAGTTTTTGCAGTCATTGTACATAAACCAATTGATGTACCTTCGAAGTAATATCGTATTACTACATATAGTTCAGGTGCTTTGACGTGAAAGACGATGAAATGCATGAGGTTGTAATTTGCTACGTCTTCACTAAAAACTCCATTTGCAGCCAGTTTCCTAATATTCCACTCTACGAACCTGGAGAATAATGTTCCTGTATGGCTAATAATTCAGCATATATATATATATATATATATATATATATATATATATATATATATATATATATATATATATATATATAAAAGCGAAACGTCAGTCACGGACTCACTGACTAAAAACGAAATTTCTAAAACTACTGCACCTATGAAGCTGAAATTTGGTCGGTATGTAGTTTATAAGTAGAAGACGTCAGTTAAGAAAGTATTTTGCGATAGGAGCTAAGTTGCGTAGCGAAGGAGGCTTTTCTTACAGACTAACTAAATCTACAGTGTCATTCCGATCTTCACGAAATTTTGCACCATTGACCTTCAAAACAAGAGGAAGGTCACCGTCTGTAAAAAAAATTCGTTCGGTGCATGCTGGGGTGTACTCAACTTACGGACTTTGACAAAATGCATAGTTTTGCTCCGATCTTGATGAATTTTTGCACACATGAACTTTAAGCCTAGAGGAAGTTCACTGGGTACGTAAATGTTTGTTTTAAATTCGAAAAGTAGTCTATTACGTTTACTTTCACTCACTTATGACGTACGGCATTATTTTTTGGGGTAATTCGCCTGATGCAAAAAGGATGTTTCTGGCTCAAAAACGTTCGGTTCGAGCAATATGTGGTGTAAGTTCACGGACGTCATGTCGACCCCTTTTCAGTTGTCTGGGAATTTTGACTCTGGCGTCACAATAGAGTTTTTCTTTAACGTCGTTTGTTGTTAAAAATGTCAGCTTATTCCCGCGAGTTAGTAGCTTTCACTCGGTGAATACCAGACATAAGTCTAATCTACATTTCCATCACACCACCTTGACACTTGTGCACAAAGGTGTACAGTATTCTGCAGCATCCATTTTCAATAAGCTGCCACAAGAACTAAAGAATCTTAGCACTAACCCACACGCTTTCAAATGTAAATTGAAGAGTTACCTCATGGCTCACTCCTTTTATTCTGTCGAGGAACTCCTAGAAAAGTTAAACAATTAAGCTAATTCATTTTTTCTTTATTGATTCTTAAGATTGTCGTGTGCATAGAACTACTTAAAAATTTTCTATTACCATTCTTGTGTAAAAATTCATGTATTGACTAGTTCCATGACCATTCCTCGATTGGGTCCTATGGAACAGAAAACCACATTATTATTATTATGAGGGTAACTTGCGAAAAACTGCCGAGAGTGAGAGAAAGGTGGAAACGAACAGAAAGATGCGAACTAAAGAGATGGGTTCATAGAGAGAGGGAGGGGGGGCAGGGGATGTGGACTAAGAGAGTGTAGAATAAATAAATACCCGGGCAACGCCGGGTTTACAGCTAGTAAAGGTATGAAAAAACAGCTCAGAAGCAGTACGAAAATTTATTGAATGGAATCCTGGCAGAATTGTCTGTAGTAGCTTCTGGAATTTCTTAATAATAATGTATTTTAGCTGCGGATGCCTAAAATATTAGAATTACTGGAATTATTAGAACTACAAACATTTGATTGTTCAGACCGTGACGCCAGCCAACGATCTATATAAACTACATACAGAGGCTATCTCTGGGTAAACAGCGCTCCTTGTGGCAGCAACCAGGAACTGTAGCAGCTATGTTTTCAACGTCTAGTGCGCCGAATACGAAAGTTAGACCGACGCGGTTTACGTGTTTGGTTTTACATTTTATCTATCGTAGTTAGCTTGAAATGTTATTTATTAAGCTGAAATCATGACGAGTGTATGCGCAGCATATACTTGTTCGAATCACAGTAATAAGACTGTTGGAATATCGTATTTGCAACAAAACCGCCAGATATGAGATAAAAAAAAGTCAGATGGCTGAATCAGCTTCATTTGAAGTTATATCACGTAGCCAAGCAGGAGACATGCAAACTCTTTTATTACCTATTGCAGATCATGATTTAAGTCATTCAGAGAGCAGTAGGCCTATTCAGTGTGACCATGACTATGTGCCAGAATACGAAATGCTGACATTATATTCCGAAAAAGTAATTTAATATATTTCTGGAAGCATCATTAGGCAAGTGAATAAAAAAATTGACGTGTTTATATTGGTTGGAAGCTCTCCTTGCTCCTAAGAATCAGTAAAACAGGTTTAAAAGGTATAAACGACAGTCTATTGAAACCCTATAACAATCTTGTAAAACTGTTCGAAGTGGCAGAAAGGGTTCTGAGAATTCATGAAACGTCATTAGGAGAGAAAAAATTTTCTTTTTCGAATGTATGTAGATGTATTTTGCAACTAGTATAAAACCCGGCGTTCCCCGGGTATTTATTTATTTATTTCTGCCATTTTTGAGGTATATATGCATTTGTATGAGGGCTGTATGTCTGTGAAATCTCTTGGGAATACAATTAGTAGTGAAGAAGTAATAGATTAAAACTTGGTGCGTGATGGGGCGGTTTTCCATGAACGTTACTGTTTATGTGCTCATATCTCATGAACTACGTGTCGTACTGTGATACAATTTAGAGGGTACATTCAACTATATGTGTGTATACTGTCTGTAATACTGTCTACAATTTGTAGTGCATAAATTATAAATTGTAACGTCATACCGAGAGCCGTAGTTTTACTCCATAAACAGCGGAAAAGTAGTAAGCGAGAAACTTTTTTTCCTTTCATTATTTTGCTATTGTTGTCAGCGAGAAAAATTTAATAAAGGTTTGAAATTATGTTTAAAGTTTGTTAGTCGCTAAGTACTGTCATTCTGATACAGTGTATTTCGAAAGACTCGTCACATTGTATAGCATTTTTTTGCGATTTATATTGAACCAAGTGCCGTATGTGATTATTAACCATGCAGCAGTTGTTACCTCACGGTAAGGAATGAGTGTACCAAATTTGGTTGAAATCGGTCCAATGGTTTAGGAGAAAATGGGCAGCATTGTCGCAAAATGCAGCAGTTTTTCGCGCATCTCATTGTTTATGACGTCATATCTCGTGAACTATATATCGTATGTGATTCTTACACTTACGGCTACCGTCCTTATGGATCGAAGCTTACGTGTACAAAATTTCGTAAAAATTGGAACAAAACTGTAGATTTGTATGCAACACGTACAAACATACAGACACTCGGAATTTTGGGAGGAATCTTATTACTCCAGCCTGTTAAAGCCGTCATTGAAACATTACTTCAGTTGTAGACTACATCATATATGTCAAGGAAAAGCTGCGGAGGAAAGAGGTAAGCAGATTAGGCATATGTACACGAAATTAATATTGTTTAAAGGACAGTGGAAAGGCATGGTTTCTGTATGAATGAGACGGTGATTAGCCGATCCAGTGTACGTGGCAATTTGTAATAAAAGGGTCCGCTTTAGCTGTTTTACTTTTTTAAAACAAGACGACGGGTTTCCCGACTTAAAGTCGCATCTTTGTGTCAAATACCTGAATAAAAAGAGAAACACCAGACTATAAACCAATGACAAAACAGAATAAGTCTATCTGGACAAAGATGGAATAGAAATATACTTACAGTTAAAACATAAAACCAGGGGCTCGCCAATACTGTCAACAACCACCCCGGCTGTCAGAACACTTGACACACAACAAAAGGGCGACAACCGCCTCCATCAAAGCACCTGGTAGAGCCAGGCGTAAGCTGGTATGACACCAGACGAAACTTGATATGGCGCGAAATGAAACCTTGCGTTGCAAGGAGCCAAAAGTACTCAACAGGGATCTATTATAGGGCTAATAATAAGGGACTCAGAATTTTTAAAAAAGGTAAATAATAACAAAATGTTCAAATGTTTATATAGCTTATGGGACTTAACTACGGAGTCATCAGTCCCTAAACTTACAAACTACTTACGAACTAGCTAACACTAAGGACGGCTCAAATATCCATGCCCGAGGGGGGATTCGAACCCCCGACCATAGTGGCCGTGCAGACCGTGACTGGAACGCCTCAGTCCCCTCGGCCACCGCGGCCGGCAGGAAGTTTCATATCAGCGCACACTCCGCTGCAGAGTGAAGTTTCATTCTGGAAACATCCCTTAGGCTGTGGCTAAGCCATGTCTCCACCATATCCTTTCTTCCAGGAGTGCTAGTCTTGCGTGTTTGCAGGAGAGCTTCTATGAAGTTTGGAAAGTAGGAGGCGAGGTACTGGCGGAAGTTAAAGTTGTGAGGCGGCATCGTGAGTCGTGTCGGAATAGCACAGTCGGTAGTGCGCTTGCCCGCGAAAGGCAAAGGTCCCAGGTGCGAGTCCCGGTTCCGGCACACAATTTTAATCTCCCAGGAAGTTTCATATCAGCGCACACTCCGCTGCAGAGTGAAGTTTCATTCTGGAAACATCCCTTAGGCTGTGGCTAAGCCATGTCTCCACCATATCTTTTCTTCCAGGAGTGCTAGTCTTGCGTGTTTGCAGGAGAGCTTCTGTGAAGTTTGGAAAGTAGGAGGCGAGGTACTGGCGGAAGTAAAGTTGTGAGGCGGCATCGTGAGTCGTGTCGGAATAGCACAGTCGGTAGTGCGCTTGCCCGCGAAAGGCAAAGGTCCCAGGTTCGAGTCCCGGTTCCGGCACACAATTTTAATCTGCCAGGAAGTTTCAGGTACAGAATGGTTTGTTGAGTCATTGCACAATGTCAAAGTGACATGATTCGGTGCTATACCAGACGACTGGTTACGCCTACGTGACGATGTAAAACATGGCGGCCGAGCTTTCAGTTTGCTTCAAGTATGGCAGCACCTTAGCCAGTCTGTGTTGTTTATATAGATCGTTGACGCCAGCTGACTGGCTGGTCGCTATGAGACAGCGGGCTGTGTCCTAGGGATGGCGGTTATTGCTGAAACAACCGGTTTTCGTTATACCGGATCTTTTCATCTCCAGTTTAACCGCACTGTAAAAATTTCTCGCGATAACCGGTTTTTTAAATAACCGGTTTTCGGTTATTTATTGCTATTATTTCCAATAGAGTTCGGCCGAACCATATTTTGCGGCCGAAACAGAAACCGTAATCGAATTTTCGGTCCTTCTAGTTTCGGCCGAAACCGAAACTTGCGAAATTTAGTGATTTGTCGTATAACGTAAATTTTTCCAAACTTTAACTTGTCTTTCCATATGGAAATCGGCCGTGGCCTTTGAAAGGAACCACCCCAGCATTTGCGTGGAGAGATTTAGGTAAACCGCGGAAAACGTAAACCTGGATGGCTGGAGGCTGGTCTGAACCGCATACATATATTACTAGACTGGCAATGCCGTATACAGTATCACTGATGTCAGTGAAGTCTTGCCGACATATTTCTATAGTATAAACGTGAGAGCAGTCGCGTGTGTTATTAGAGAAAAAAGTCGTAAAATACGGATGAACTGACGTAACTAGGCTGTCTTTGGAGTTTTGACACACGGGAAATTGGTGTGTTGTATATGACTGTAATGTTTTCAGCTGGAGTAAAATTTACACATACAGTAACGAGTTGCATCGACTTGCTGTTATTATTAATCTCTTATTATTTATTTCAGTCTATTTCGGATTTTCCTTCAGTAGCGTGGTAATTAAATGTTCAAATGTTTGTATAGTGTATGGGACTTAACTACGGGATCATCAGTCCCTAAACTTACAAACTACTTATGAACTACTTACGAACTAGGACGGCACAAATATCCATGTCCGAGGGGGGATTCGAACCCCCGACCGTAGTGGCCGTGTAGACCGTGACTGGAGTGCCTTAGTCCCCTCGGCCACCGCGGCCGGCCGTGGTAATTATGAAAGTGTTGTTTACCGTGGATAACACATATCATTCTTTTGAGAGTTCTTAGGCAAGCAGGAAATCTATAGACTGCTTTGACATATACACTAATGAGTAGCGTTTCCAGTTTTTATTAATCGGTTGTCAGTTTCGGTCAACTTCGGCTTTTCTTTCAATAGTATGACCATCAGAAATATGCTGTTTTGTCGTGTATAACATATATCTTTATTCTTCTTGGTGTTAATCAGATAACTACTTCTGTTTTCACTGTCTGTATCGGTAAAATTTTACCTACCACCCCACCGGTCTCGCATGGTTATGTTGGCAACATCAACGAAACGGAAGAAAGTTTTTGCCAAGATGTTAATATTCTCAGAATTGACTTGATTAGTGTTTCGTACAGACGATGAAGTAGATAAATAATGCTGTTCCTGCTCTGTGGTTGACAGGTTCTTGTATGTACCCTCATTCACTCAGTAAAAGAAACTGCTCTGGTAAAACGAAGATTTCATGACAAACATTTGCGTTGTCACGCGACAGGATAATGCCAACGTAACATGACTGAGAACGTAAACACGCGAGGACGCCAGGCTGTTGAGTAAAACTTAACCGTACATAACACGTCCTTCTCATAACACGATTCGACAATGTATGTGTTAATTCATTGCGGAAGTATTGGCTCAAATTCAAATCCTGTTCAAAACAACTAATATGGCTTACAACGTCATATCGTGTCAGAAGATCATACTAATACCGTACAGAAACTTTTAGACGTGACGTGAGTCAAGATGGCGGCGTCAGGCTTCAGGTCATACACTACGTTTACATGCAACACATCTTCCGGAAGACGAAAACCGATTTTCGTAAACCGTTTTTCGCTGTCGTGTTTACATGGCACAGCCTGAATCGGATTTCCAAATCCACTTAAGATGGCGGCTGAAAAACAGCTGATTCAGTCCCTGATTTAGTCAGCATAATCGCTATTTTTCTTCACTTAAATACACAGATTCATGCTCTCTCTAATATTAATACTTTTATTTCATATTAGAAAATATCACTCGGTCCATATGTGCCGAAAATTCTTACCAAAAAAACACAATGTGACAAGCCAAGAACGCTTCAAAAACGGTTGCGTTTACATGGACACGAAAATCGATTGTGGAACTGGAAAACCGCTTTAGAGAAGTGGAATTCCAGAATCGATTTTGGAGTGTTTACATGACCAACCAAAAGCGGAATTGGGAAATCAGTTTACGAAATCCGGTTTCGGGAGCCCATGTAAACGGGGTGTCTGTGGCCTGAACCGCCGTCCTCCCTGTGTGTTATCACTGCCGCAGCAACCTCGCTCTGTGTTGTTTATAGTCAAGTTGTGAATTAAACGAATGTATGAAGGATACATATCATTTGTATCTTTGTTGGCTTCGATACTATACTTGAAATTTTGTACCTTCCTTATTTATTATATATTCTGTGATAAATACAACATTTTTTTTAGAATAAATGAGATGGACAGAGAGAGAGAGAAGGGATAGGAGAAGTGCTAACTCAAGGCTTCAATAAATAAATAAATACCCGGACAACGCCGGGTTTTCAGCCAGTGTCAATGTAAAAATCATCTTAGTTACTTGCTGAATATAACTTGTAAGCATATGTAGTCGCAACAGAAGAACTTTGAAACCTAATTTATTGTGCTTATTTTACAACAAAACTAGAGTAATCATAGTTAAAAAAAATTCTGTCGATGAAATATACGGGTTGGAACTTGACAGAAGCAACTATTTATTCACAACCGATACTGTGGTGTCGCACAAGTACAAAGTGCGCGCCACCTACTTTCGCCGCGCGCCGCCATGCACGCACGGCGCGGCGATCTTACGACGACAGCCACGAGCGCCCTCTGCTGCAACCCCGCTCGTGGCCACCACGGAAAGTCATCGGACACTTCGGACTGAGATAGCAACGAGTTAGGACCTTCGTAATCAGATAGGCACCAGTGAAGACTTTGCTATCGTACAGGCACTAGGCAGGCCTCTAACAACTATGTATCAACATTCTGCAGTACTATGTAAAAGTTAAGTATTGTTACATTCTGTGCAATATATATCTCTTTCTAATTTACTCTAGTGTTTATAGTTTCTGGCTGCTCCCCTCCGTACCTGCACCAGCGTGCTATTTTTGTTCCTGTGTCGGTCTTGTTCCACTCGGCCACCGACACCTACGACGAGGCTAGGACACAAAAGCGGCGACGAAGTCGGGACACAAAAGATACCTTTATTGTTCTTCAAAGTAGTCCCATGGTTGTGTAGAACCTGTTGCCAGCGATGTGGAAGGCGTGGTATACCGTTAGCAGGGCCTGTTCTGTTGATGGTGCGAATGGAGCGGTCTACTGCCTCCCGAATATCTGGAACAGTTCTGAAGCGAATGCCACACAGTCACTATCTTCGAAATGAAATCAAAGTCACAAGAACTTACGTCCATGGCGTATGGTGGCTGGTACAGTACCTCCCAGTCCCATCTTTTGAACAGAGCAGCCACAGCTTGCGGTATGCGCCCGCGCATTGTCATGCAAAACTATGGCTGGTTTGCGCAGATAGTGTTGCCGCTTCTTTCGCAAAGCTGGTCGCAGGCGATGCTCCAACAACGAACAGTAATACTTTGACGGTCTGCCGTCGAGGAACGTAATGCGTTAGGATGACACCATCACAGTCGTACACGAGAATCGCCATAACTTTTACCGTAATACGGCTCTGACATTAGACTTTTTGCGGTGACCCATTCGTTGGATGGCGTTTCAGTTTTGGCTCGTACGATGTGGCCCATGTCTATTCCAGTGTTACGAAACGGCCTCAGATAAGGCTCCTATAAGTACGAGCTGACGCATCCTCCATTTTCATTCTCGTGTCTCGTAAGTTAAACACACTGCGGTGCTGTAGGATTTGCGTCACGGAACTTTAGCTCGACATTACGGGTGGTTATGTTGCCATAAACTGCTCAAATCATTCCAGAGGTGACTACAGAACGTTAAATTTCTCGAGAGATTCTAAGAGAAGAAAAAATGGGTCATTAAATGTCGACGCAAAAACTGGGAACCCGGGCCGAGCCCACAGTTTTATAAGTATATAGTTATTATTATGACTGAAGCAATATTTAACAGTAAAAATCGTCTGTGATACTTTAACTTTCGTTTTTGTTTAGCTCTTCTGAAAGTACTGCCTCTTAACAGAGAAGCTGTCTGTAAAGCATTAGCAGGCGCAAAATATATTACAGCAAAATATCCCAGAACATACTGTTTTTAGAGCACAATAGATGTGTCTTACATAGTATATTGAGAAATACAAAACATCAAAAAGTTTTGTACTGACATTGCACAAATTGTTGAAGATACTTCTGTTTCGTTATTCCGAAAAAGTACTACAAACACTAACACGGAAAACATAAATATACTGGGCAAAAAGTTTCGTTACGGCTGTGGCAGCGTACTGTGCTGATACAGGCAACTACCGCTGAATGCTATTTGTGGTATTTCCAAGTTTTAGCGTCATAATTTGTAGTATGCAATTTGAAAAAATAGTTCGGTACCTGATGTTTTATCACAAAATACGACCTCAATTCAATTTCTTATTAGTAAATGCTGTAAGAGGCTGTAACGTAACTGGCAAAGAACAGTGGGTAAATTTTACTTACGGCTGCGGCGGCGTAGTGTGCTAATGTTGGCAACGAAATGTTTGCTGTATAAGTGTTATTAAATTACTGACAAGACAAGGGTACTGTTACATACGAAAACATGTCAACGTTAGACAAGGAACAGAATTATTTATTTATTTCGGGGACAACACATTCTATACGATTAGGTTTTCAAATAGCGTTCACAGGTTGTTGCCAACATCGGCACCGTGTGCCTCTACGACCGTAAACTTTATATCCTGTACACTAACATTCTTTTTAGTTTTGGTGTTTGTAATACATTCTGAAATTTTATCAGTGACGTAATAGAAGTACTTTCAGCAATTTGAGTACAAATATCCGATGTGGTGTATGTGTCACAGCAGACAACACTTACTGCAAGACGGCTACCAAATCTCGCATATTGACAGTCATTAGTCAAATTGAAGCCAATATCGCTTAAAAATTTCATCTAGATGAGCAGTTTCGGCAGCATTAAACGTAGTACGCCATTTTTTATCGCAGAAATATAAGTTTCTTGCTCTTTTTTCCGTATTTGGACAGAAGCAGCAATAAGTAAAGAAAACGCAAGATTTTTTGTGTCTAATCCACATATCGATGTAAACAAGAGCGGAATGCAAGCTAACAGTAGCACGATCTAAGACTCTATGCCGGGCACTTGTAAAATATTTCACTAAACTTAAATAAAACAATATTGTTCGTATAAGCTGCGTGCTGTGTTTAGCATTAGCGGGAATGAAAATGGCGGAAGCGCCAGCCGTGTGTTTGTAGGAGCTCTAGCGTGCGAAAGCCTCTCCTTCGGGATCATAGCACTCCAAGCGAGTCTGAGCAGCGTCGTATCGCATCCATTTCTGCATTTCCGTCAGTTCATGCGCAACCCATCATGATACAATTTTTCGCATGCCCAGGCACATTCAATCTTGATCGAACTCCGTAGTTCCTGTATCAAAAACACAGTGACACCGTTACGTCAGATCGCTCGCACACAAGTGACTGTGTTTCCCTAGATTGTGCTCACGCCGGTGACGAGTCCATTTTCTCGGAGGTAAGGTAGGTATGTGAACAATGTTTGCTATTAGCGACAATAGGAGATGCCATTGCATAGTGTCTCAAATACTCAAATGTTTGTTAAGCTTATGGGACTTAACTACGGGGTCATCAGTCCCTAAACTTACAAACTACTTGTGATCTAACTAAGACTAAGGACGACACAGATATCCATGCCTGAGTGGGGATTCGAACCCCCGACCGTAGTGGCCGTGCAGACCGTGACTGGAGCGCCTCAGTCTCCCCGGCCACCGCGGCCGGCTGCATAGTGTCTCCACATCAGTGTTGGCACTATTTAAATTCCAACCCTCGTATGTACGTCCATCGATCTAGTCGAATGCGACAATCTCTTTCATGCATGCAATAGAAGTTTTGTATTTTATTATAAGACGACGGTATGTATAGACGATTATACTGTAGCTGCAGGTTACCTGACAGTGGCAATCCTCGCCGAAACATTCGGTCGCGAGTAAACCTTTCAGGCCCTGCACGCACAATGGTGTGTTTTTGGTTTTGCTCGCTTTATTTCTCTGTGATTCACGCTAGGAAGTTCGAAACTGCATCACACAATGGTGGATGGACTGTGGTAACGTGCGCAACGTGTTTTAGTTCCATGTTTCTACTCTGTGTGGCACCAGCTGTCGGCAAACTTCCAGTACACTTACAATGGCGGCAATAAAAACTTGTTGACAAGTTGTTGATACCCTTGTTTTGACATGTGACGCTATCACATCTGACAGCCAGTTGATTTTATACGATTCTGTGGTGTTATTATGTCATTTCCTTCAAAGGCATGTTACTGTAGGATGATGCAAATCATAAAAATTTGAGGTGAAGGCCCGTAACAGACAATTGTGTGGGTACAAAATTTTTGAAAAATTTCTTTTTTGTAATGAATTACTGTAAGTATTTTGTACATTAATCGTACCTCTCTATATTAATGTCACATCACCCACAACCTAGTGTCTGAAAGTGTTACGCAACATTTTTACTTCAGCAAGAAATATGGAACAAATATCAATGTAAATACAAATAAACAATACCTGAGACGGATTTTCTTCTCGAATATGTCAAAGACATTAATGATAAATCTGAAGCATTGAATTAAAATTTGTGATGCAACCGGTAGTCGAACCCGGACCTCCATGCTTACTAGGCAGACGTCTTACCGCTAGACCACCGCATCACTAGCGATTACGACGACTCGCAATAGTCTAAGCACGATTGACTTCACGTCACATGCCTAGTAAGCACGGAGGTCCTGGTACGATTCCTGGTCGCATCACAAATTTTAATTCAATGCTTCAGATTTATCAAAATAATGTCACGATATGACCAAATGGTGCTGCAGATCGTAAAAGGTAAATACTTGTGCTATTAAATATATAGCCCTAATATCTTGGACATCATTAGATTTACACTATGGTGAAGTGATGCGTTTAACCAGTTTTCAACTGTGTCGGAGAGGAGGAGACGATGACGATGGAGAAGATGTAGCCTGCCAAAGTGCTGCCATGCATTGTAAGGAAAGAAAAAAAAATGGAGAAAGGGGTTTGTAATAATAAGAGGTGTGATTAAATTTTGAAACAATTAGCAACACAATTAATGTTATTAACAAAAACTATGGCCCTATCTGACACACTTTTCAAAAGATCACTCACCTTCTCTTTCCTTACAAAATCTCCAACGGAGACTGTGCACACACTGATATCTGAAGATAAACTTCCGCGTATGTGCAATGCGTACGACTTAATTAGAACGGCAGTGGTAGTAATAATTTTGAAATAGTAATAGCAATAAATTCAGTGCGAAGTGATCGGCAAGTGGGTGCAGTCCAACCACTGAAGTCACTATTTGATAAAAATTAATGCTTTTAAGCAAACAGTAAATCAGTCTTTGCTGATAAAATACAATTGATGATCGTATGAGTTTGGTTCTTTATAGGATAGATGTGGCGGTGGTAATTATTGTTGAACTCAGTTATAAAAAAAGTAGAAGAATTATTCATTAATCTGCAATAATTACTATAATGAAGTTCAATTGCTATTCATAATTTTATCCTAAGTTTTTTTTCAGTATCGTAACACTGGCATGCAACTGTCTATGATCAAGTCTCATTCTAGTTATTATCACTGTCTCTATTGTAGGTGAGCTCTCTCTTTGTCAAGATGATCTAATTAAAATGTTATTCGCGCTTTATTGAGGATTGTCATACTGGACAAGATTGGTTAAGTATTTGTTTCAAATAAGCAAGTAAAGTACAATATATATATATATGTAACAAAATTCAACCATGCATTCACAGTAAAATATCACAAATTGCATTCAACTTATCCTAGTCATCAGTCCAGCGTTGTGATTCTCTGTAGTTCGTCAATGGTTCCATTAAAATGTAGTGGTTACAAGAATTCATACAGAAATTGTTATGCTAGTGGCTCCTCCTTTGGCAGCTTGCTAGCAGTTCGCCGTGATGCTTCGCGAATCGCGTAATTAATCACGACCGTTAGCGTCCGCGATGACGCTACCGCGTTTCGGACGTCTGGACGGTTACCGAATACGTAACGAATTTCTGCCTCGGCAGAACGAACGAATGAATATTTCATTAATGCCTGTTTTTACATCCTTGGATACTCTTAAACACAGGTTTCATTTATACTTTTCAATTTCGTAGCACTTTAAACATGTTATAACTTCCACATATGATAGCAATTCGTTACATATATCGTTTGAGCACGCCGCGGACCGCGTACGAACGTCTGATCTACGTCACGGGGCGGCAGATACTGCTGCTTGCCTGCTCTCCCACAGGCGAGCGCTGCTGTTCAGTAAAGTCTCTGACCAGAGAAGCCATTTCGACTACCATTTTTATATCGATTTTTGATCTTGTTCACAGTGAAATATTTAACATACTCAAATTAAACCAAGCAAGTAATTACAGTGAATATAAAAGCATTCAAAGTACAGAAAATAAATAAAATAAATTACACAGAAACAAATACAGTATAGACAAAAAACAGATGACATGAAATATCTACAATTGCCGGGCACAAATTCTCATTCGCCGCACTTTGGTATTCCATCTGAACCGAGTACAGTGAAGACATAACTGATCACAAACTGAAATTTATTAAAAAAAAAAAAAAAAAAAAAAAAAAAAAAAAAAAAAAAAGTGTTTCTTAAGCTTATGGGACTTAACTACGGGGTCATCAGTTCCTAAACTTACAAACTACTTATCAACTACTTACGAACTAGGACGGCACAAATATCCATGCCCGAGGGGAGATTCGAACCCCCGACCGTAGTGGCCGTGCAGACCGTGACTGGAGCGCCTCAGTCCCCTCGGCCACCGCGGCCGGCCGATTTATTTCGTTTCTTCTCAATGTCTTCCGTCAGTCCCACCTGGTGAGGGTCCCACACTATGCAACAGTACTCCAGGAGAGGACCCACAAGTGTGATGTAGGCAGTCTCGTTGGTGGAACTGTTTCATCTTCGAAGTGTACTGCCAAAGAAACGTAACCTTTGTTTCGCCTTCCCCACAATATTTTCCGTGTGTTCTCTCCAGTCTAAGTTGTTCATAATTGTAACTCCTAGGTATTTGGTAGAATTTACGACATTCAGGTTTGACTGATTTGTCGTGTAATTGAAGTTCACCGGATTTCTTCTAATGGCCATGTGTATTACTTCACACTTCATTATTTAGTGTTAATTGCCAATTTTCACCTCATGTAGAAATTTTGTATAAATCACTTTGCAGTTGCTTTTGATCCCCTGTTGACTTCACTAACCGATAAACGACGGCATCATCCGCGAACAGTCTAAGGCAGCTATTCAGATTGTTTCATAAATACATACATTACGCATCACAATCATTAATTAATTGTCATAAGAACATCATAATTACTATGAAGACACTACCTACAGGTACAAGCAAACAAAATCTCTCGAAATGAGGCTCCTACATCGTTGTAATATAAGGCTTTCTGTAAGGGTTACCTTACAGCATATCAGCGCTCACACCACCCGTGTTCGCTCGATATGGTTGCCATGTGTTCGAGCGGCCGGCACAACAACAGCAGAACAACAGCCCCGGCAGTTGGCGCTAGGCCACAGAATAAGGAGTGTACAGAAAGGAAACTCCCGCTGCAGTCTGTCGTCCAAAATTTAGTGCGCATGCGCGGAATCGTGTGGTCACTCCCTACTAAGTGGCGTGGTAATGCGTCGTCTTTGTTTGTTAATTATGTAATTTGACTGCCTGAATCGCATAAAAGTAAACAAGTGTTTGGTACAGTGAAAAGAAAGAAGTGTGTGTCAGTAATTGGAGCTGTTCCGTTTTTATTATGAGCATCGATAAAAGAAAAGGCGGCCGATGGTGTTCAGCACCTAATTGCCGCAATAATTCGAATACAAATAAGGATATAAGTTTCTTCACCTTCCCAAAAGATGCTGATCAGTAAGTGAACGTCGCTATATGTGCAGTGAAAGTTAAATGTTATCAGTTTCGAATGAGAGCAATGTGTGCATAATTATTAAAAGTAACCTTACTTCTTCTCTTGACGATAACTCTCGCTGTTTCTGTTGCTGCAGCAGTTCAACAGTATCGAAATGTTGATGTATTTTTATATTTTATAATTATAACTTTAATGTTGCAGGGAATAATATAAAATGAAAAACAAAGAATAGTGCGTAAGTAGGCAGGTAAAATTTTACTTACGGCATTGGAGTAGTGTGCTAATGTTGGCATCGAATGCTCTTCGGATACTAAAAAAAAAAAAAAAAAAAAAAAAAAAAAAAAAAAAAAAAAAAATAGATTAAGGGGAATAATTATTTTATGCTATTCCTGTTCTATGGTTGACAGATTCTTCTATATGCCCTTCGCCGATCAGTAAATTAATTATCCTCCTAAACCAAATACAACTTTTCCAACATTAAAACACAACTACATCACTGCCATAAGTAAAGCAGTTGCAAAGTCACTTTTTTGTTTATAACGAATTTCCGAAACATAACTTCGCATTATTTGGGATTTTTCTAGAGATAAGCACCAAATAAAACGATCATTGATTCCACCGTACATTTTCGTAGTTGTACGTATTAAAATTTAGACCTACTTTTTTTCTTTGGATTACAATTAGGTGCAGGAACAGGGCGCAAAATAGATAAGCGCATATTGAAAAGCCGTTTCCTTTCGTAAAAGTGTGTGAGATAAGCTGCGGTTCGTAAAAAGTCCATTTCCAGCCAAAGTACTGAGTGGCTATAGTTACGCGTTTACTGCTTTCCAATATGGCGTCGAGCGCAACGCTTGGTAACATATAGATCAAAGGCGCCGCCCCTAGCTTTTCTTTCTGTATGCTCCGTATTCTGTGGCTAGGCTGCACACATCGACCAGGAGGGAGAGAAGGAAGATGCTCGTTCCAAGCCGACGCCAGCCACAAGGCAGTGGCAACCCCCACACCAGACGATGCCGCGATACTTCACTACTGGAACTCTAGCGATACATTTCTGCTGTCCAGCCCCATGCAGGAATTACCCGCTACGTCATGTATTAAAGAGTTCTGCAACTACATCGGTTCAACCAACCCCGATTCATCTGCCTAGACACTCTCGAATAGCGTGTGGGAAAGAAGAACACAGAATGAAACTTCCACTCTGCAGCGGAGTGTGAGCTGATATGAAACTTTCTGGCAGATTAAAATTGTGTGCCGGAACCGGGACTCGAACCTGGGACCTTTGCCCATAGCGGGCAAGCGCACTACCGGCTGTGCTATCCCGACACGACTCACGATGCCGCATCACAACTTTACTTCCGCCAGTACCTCGCATCCCTTAGGCTGTGGCTAACCCATGTCTCCACCATATCCTTTCTTCCAGGAGTGCTAGTCTTGCATGGTTCGCAGGAGAGCTTCTGTGAAGTTTGGAAAGTAGGAGGCGAGGTACTGGCGGAAGTAAGGTTGTGAGGCGGCATCGTGAGTCGTGTCGGGATAGCACAGTCGATAGAGCGCTTGCCCGCGAAAGGCAAGGGTCCCAGGTTCGAGTCCCGGTTCCGGCACACAATTTTAATCTCCCAGGAAGTTTCATATCAGCGCACACTCCGCTGCAGAGTGAAGTTTCATTCTGGAAACATCCCTTATGTTGTGGCTAAGCCATGTCTCCACCATATCCTTTCTTCCAGGAGTGCTAGTCTTGCGTGTTTGCAGGAGAGCTTCTGTGAAGTTTGGAAAGTAGGAGGCGAGGTACTGTCGGAAGTAAAGTTGTGAGGCGGCATCGTGAGTCGTGTCGGGATAGCACAGTCGGTAGAGCGCTTGCCCGCGAAAGGCAAAGGTCCCAGGTTTGAGTCCCGGTTCCGGCACACAATTTTAATCTGCCAGGAAGTTTCAAGAAGAACACAGTTCGTAGAGTAAAACAGAAGTGAAATAAATCGCAATTTGCGATCATTTGTGGCTTTACTGTACTAGGTTCAGATGGAATACAAAAGTGTAGCGAATGAAAATTTGTGCCTGGTCGGGATTCGAACCCGGGACCTACGTTCCTATTGTTACAAATCGCGTCCATGTCCTGTAAATGAACTTTGGGACACTCCAATAGCTGCAGCCACCTTCATCTGTACAATTATAAATTTTTGACGACGTGACAGCATTCAATGAATAAAATAAATCGCAATTTGCATTACAGAACAAAATAGGCTGTTGTATAGGAAAGAGACAGCGTGGCGAATAGAGATTTGGGTGTGGCGGGAGACGTGCAGAGAAGAGTCCTCTGCAGTCGGGCTGGTCACTGTGTCCTCGGTGGCGGAGTGGTCAACGCTTCTGCCTAGTAAGCAGGAGATCCCGGGTTTGAATCCCGGCAGGGCACAAATTTTCATTCGCTGCACTTTGGTATTCCAACTGAACCTAGTACAGCGAAGCCGCAATTGATCGCAAATTGCGATTTCTTTCATTCAGTGAACGCTGCAACATCATCAAAAAATATAATAAAAACAGAAGTGATATCTGGCGTTCCACAGGGAAGCATTATGGGTCCCCTACTATTCTTTGTATTTATAAACGATTTAGGATACAATATGAATGGCTCACTTAGACGGTTCGCTGATGATGCTGTCGTTTATCGGTTAGTGAAGTCAACAGAGGATTAAAAGCAGCTGCAAAGCGATTTATACAAAATTTGTACACCGTGCGAAAATTGACAATTGACATTAAATAATGAAGTGTGACGTAATACACATGACCACTGAAAGAAATCCCCTGAAATTCAATTACGCGATAAATCAGTCAAAACTTAAGGTTGTAAATTCTACCAAATTCCTAGGAGTTACAATTACGAACAACTTAGACTGGGGAGAACATATAGCAAATATGGTGCGGAAGGCGAACCAAAGGTTAAGTTTCAATGGCAGAATGCTTGGAAGATGCACCAGCTCCACCAAAGAGACTGTCTACATCACACTTGTGCGTCCTCTCCTGGAGTACTGTAGCCCAGTATGGGACCCTCACCAGGTGGGACTGACGGAAGATATTGAGAAGGTTCAGAGAAGGGCAGGTCGTTTTGTTTTATCACGTTATAGGGGGGAAAGCGTCATAGCAATGTTGCACGATTTGAGGTGGAAATCAGTAAAAGAAAGACGTTATTCGTTGCGGCGAGATCTATTTGCGAAATTTCAATCACCGACATTTATAACCTCTATAAAAGTATTTACATTAATTATACATCTATAGAGATTATAAATGGATAATTAATGTAAATAGATTACCTCTAAAGTGTCAGACGTCTTAATGTTAAAATTCTCTATATTTCATTAACAAATGTATCACTAAATAGAAATCCCACTCATGATAAAGAAACTTCTCCGGAAACTGTTTGAAAGAACAAAAAACATAAATTGTGTTTGGTAAAAGGAGAAACAACCATTCTTACCGTATATTAGGAAGCAAACACAGACAAGAAGAGCTTCAAAATTTGCCAGTAACTACACTGCTCAAAATAATAATAACAATAATAATAATACTATAGGAATGCATTGTCTCGCGGCGATAACTTTGAATGAAAACACTCCTTGGAGTGCTTGGCGGAAAGCTCGTGGGATTTTAAGCACTGGACGCGGTCGGAAACCGAGAACGTTTCATTCAATAATAATAATAAACTTGTAGAACACACACTTAAAATTGCGTTTTTCTTTAAATTTATTAATAATAGTAATAATAAGGACAAGAAAATAAGAAAACTAATAACAAATAATGGGGATCACACAATATAAATATGGTAGGACTTTATTCAGCTATTGGTTACAATTGTAATTTGTGTGTGATTCAGTACGGTATTTTGCGGTACTTAGGGTTTAAGTCCCGTTTACTAGGAGCGAGGCACCGTGGAACTACTATAATAGAGAAAAAGTCATTATCGATGCCCTCCAATATGGTGTGTGATCACCTCGGACGCTCAGTATAGCTGCACCCCTGCGTTGCGGGGACAGTATAAGATTATCAATCAGCTCTTGATGGATAATTGGCCATTTTATCATGCGTGCAATTTCCAGGTCTGCCAACATTGTGGGAGGTGCTGGTCTGGCTGCAGTGCGTCTGCTAAGTGCATCCCAGACGTGCTCGATCGGGTTTAAGTCCAGTGAACAAGCTGGCCACTCCATCCGTTCAAGTACTGGGTTACCAAAAAGTCAGTATATATTTGAAAACATAATAAATCACGGAATAATGTACATAGGTAAAAATAGAAACACATGCTTGGAATGACATGGCGTTTTATTAGAAAAAAAATCAAAAAATGTCCGACAGTTGGCGCTTCATTTGATCAGAAAAGCAATAATTAGCATAACATATTAAGACAAAGCAAAGGTGATGTTATTTTCAGGAAATGCTCAATATGTTTACCATCATTATTCAACAATACCTGTAGTCGGGGAATAATGCTGTGAACTGCACTGTAAAGCATGTCCGGAGTTATGGTGAGGCATTGACGTCGTATGTTGTCTTTCAGCATCCCTAGAAATGTCGGTCGATCACGATACACTTGCGACTTCAGGTAACCCCAAAGCCAATAATCGCACGGACTGAGGTCTGGGGACCTGGGAGGCCAAGCATGACGAAAGTGGCGGCTGAGCACACGATCATCACCAAACGACGCGCGCAACAGATCTTTCATGCGTCTAGTAATACTTAAGGCTTCACTGTACTAGGTTTAGATGGAATACCAAAGTCGCGGCGAATGAAAATTTGTGCCCGGCCGGGATTCGAACCTGGCATCTACTGCTTACTAGGCAGACGCGTTGACCACTCCGCCACCGAGGACACAGTCACCAGCCCGACTGCAGAGGTGGCATGTGTGTCAATTTTTACCTCTCTATCAACATTATTTCGTGATTTATTAAGTTTAAAATTTATACTGACTTTTTGATCACCCGGTACCTGAACGGATGATCAGCTTGTTCAATGGACTTAAATCCGATCGAGCACGTCTGGGACGCACTTGTCAGACGCATTGCAGCCAGACCAGCACCTCCCACAACGGTTGCAGAGCTGTATATTACACGCATGGAAAAAAAAGGCCAAATATCCCTCAATACCCCATGCCATTCGAAGCATGTGTGTCAATTATTACCTCTCTATCTACTTTATTCCGTGATTTATTAAGTTTTCAAATTTATACTGACTTTTTGATCACCCAGTATGTTGTCCATTAGTGCAGCTGTTTGAGGACGAGGGTTATCGTCCACCAGAAGCAAAATCTCCTATGGCACAAGCGTAGGGCACAAAAAAATTCGAAGGATCTCGCCTTTGTAGGTCAGAGGAGTCAAAACGCTATTTTAAATGAGGTCCGTACGCCCACCAATAGTGACTCCTCTCCATAGCATGATATGGTGATGTTTCCTACACGAGAGTAGGATTGATCCAAATTTTCTCGAGATGAGGGAACGACGATTGTCCGGCTGAACACAAAATCTTGACTCATCTGTAAACGGACCCCCGCGCCATTCGTTACGACTCCGATCCTGATGTTATGCGAGCTAAACTGTTTTTTGGTTTTACTGGGACACACCATAGGCCTTCATGCGTAGAGACCACATTTCCGCAGGCGATTTCCGAGTGCTTGATATTGCGCATGGTCTTGCTGCCTTGAGGGTGCGTTATAGCTGAGTTACATTCCGCCACTTCTTTGGCCGCCACTTCTTTGGACGGGCTGTTAAGATGATGGTCGTCTTTTCTTGGTGTTACTCATGGACGACCTTCGTCTTTCCTTCTTTTTAACAGTTCCTATTGTTACAAATCGCGTCCAAGTCCTGTAAATGAACTTTGGGGCACTCCAATAGCTGCAGCCGCATCTGTACACCGTCCAAAGAATGACATAAATCGAAATTTGTGATCAGTTATGGTTTCACTGTACTAGGTTTAGATGGAATACCAAAGTGCAGCGAATGACAATTTCTGCCCGGCCGGGATTCGAACCTGGGAACCCCTGCTTAGTAGACAGACGTGTTGACCACTCCGCCAAGGAGGACACAGTGATCAGCCCGACTGCAGAGGACTCTCCCACCACACGGAAGCCTCCATTCGCCACGCTGTCTCTTTCCTATACCACCGCCCATTTGGCGAATGGGTGTGGCGCGAGACGTGCAGTCAGTCGGGCTGGGGACTGTCCTCGGTGGCAGCATGGTCAACACGTGTGTCCAGTAATGAGGAGATCCCAGGTTCGAATCCCGGCCGGTCACAAATTATCATTCGCTGCAATTTGGTTTTCCATCTAAACCTAGTACAGTGAAGCCATAAGTTATCGCTAATTGCGATTTCTTTCATTCATTGAACGCTGTAACGTCGTCAAAAATATATAACTGTATACAAGCCGAGGCTGGGTTCCTGACAACAATTAATTATGTCTAGATACCTAATGGTCTGTTCTCCCTGATGCGGGAGTGCGGTATTGTGGCTGCGAGCATTATAGAATAAATAGGCTGTGGTATAGGAAAGAGACAGCGTGGCGAATGGAGATTTGTTTGTGGCGGGAGACGTGCAGGGAAGAGTCCTCTGCAGTCGGGCTGGTCACTGTGTCCTCGGTGGCGGAGTCTAGTAACCAGGAGTTCCCAGGTTCGAATCCTGGCCGGGCACAAATTTTCATTCGCCGAGACTTTGGTATTTCATCTAAACCTAATACAGTGAAGCCATACCTGATCGCAAATTGCGATTTATTTCACCTTCATCTGTGTCCGTCTCACTTGCATCCTTCCTATGGCTTTCCATTCCATAGCTTCAGCTAAATCACGTTGCTGATGCATTGTAACATTTGCCCCCTACACTGTCTGATCTTGTGTAAATCGTTTGGTAGAGCAAACACAAGTCAACACCAATCCCCTCTGCAGCTCCTTTCTATTATTACCACTATCTCCATTGCCCTAATGTTGTTTTCTCCAGTCTGCAGAACCAACAGAAACACGCCGAACCATTTTATATCATTCAGAACGTAGATATCTCGACTGATGCAGTAATTCTTTTGACCAGTGTGCAATCTACTACGGAATGAAACTACCATTCCGTATGTATGGAGAAATTTGAGCAGCCGTGCCCTCCACTTCCTCACAGAATACCTTCCAGGATCCCTTCTTTGCCCATCTGATGGCAAGGTTGTAATTGACAAGGGCCTCACGAATATTTTGCCCATTGTCTTTTGCGCCTCACAAGGTTAAACAGTCTTCGTACCTGTTTCCTTTGCATTTCCAGGTTATTATTCCACCAAGGCACACTCCTGTTTGTGCACTTCTTACTGATTGAGCAGTTGTCCTGGTATGAGGTCAATATAGCAGAGGTTACGGCCTCTGCTACTTCCGCGAACTCTGCTGGATTCCTTATCGAAGTTTTAATTTCCGATAAACTTAGTTTTGGTGCGGGCGGTGGCGGGTTGGACCGAGACTGTTTAGGCTTTCCTGAGAAAATCAAATCGATGGAGAAATTTGAGACGTACGACACTCCTGACAGATGGCACTCTGGCGGCAGCTGCACATTTGACTTTCAGTGGGTTTTAGTTGTTGGAGAGAGCGTTTGACAATGTTGACTGGAATACACTCTTTCAAATTCTGAAGTCAGCGGGGGTAAAATATAGGGAAAGGAGAGTTATTTACAACTTGTACAAAAGCCAGACGGCAGTTATTAGACTCGAAGGACATGAAAGTGAAGTATCAGTTGGGAAAGGAGTAAGACAGGGTTGTAGCCTTTCTCCGATCTTATTCAATTTGCACATCGAGCAGGCGGTGAAGGAAAGCAAGGAAAAATTTGGAATAGGGATTAAAGTTCAGGGGGAAGAAATAAAAACTTTGCGTTTTGATGATGACATTGTAATTCTATCAGGGACAGCACAGGACTAGGAAGAGCAGTTAAATGGAATGGACAGTGTGTTGACGAGAGCGTATAAAATGAACATTAACAAGAGCAAAACAAAAATAATGGAATGCGGTCTTAGAAAATCAGGCGATGCTAAATGAATTAGATTAGGTAACGAAACAATGAAGGTGGTAGATGAGTTTTGTTACTTGGGTAGTAAAATAATATGCGATGGTCGTAGTACAGAGGAGACAAAATGCAGAATGGCAATGGAAATAAAAGCATTTTAAAAGGGAAATTTGCTAGCATCGAATATTAATTTAAGTGTAAGGAAGTCTTTTCTGAAGGCATTTGTGTGGAGTGTTGCCTTGTACGGGAGTGAAATATGGACGATAAGCAGTGCGGACAGGAAGAGAATAGATGCTTTTGAAATGTGGTGCTACAGAAGAATGTTGAAGATTAGGTGGGTAGATCGCATAACTAATGAAGAGGTACTTAACAGAATTGGTGAGAAAAGGAAATTTTGGCATACCCTGACCAAAAGAAGGGATCGCTTGGTAGGACACATTCTTAGACATCAGGGAATAGTAAATTTAGTATTGGAGGGAAGTGTGTGGATTAAAAATCACAGAGGGAGACCAAGAGATTCGTATAGTAAGCAGATTCAAGTGGATGTGGGTTGCCGTTCTTATGAGGAGATGAAAAGGCTTGCTCAGGATAGAGTAGGGTGGAGAGCTGCATCAAACCAGTCTCCGGACTGAAGACCATAACAACAACAGTTGAGACAAGGTGTCCCATTTTGCATGAGCGTCAGCTGTGTACGCTCCGCGCAGCCACGAAGCCGCCACCTGTGTGGCAGGGCATCCGTAATGAAGTTCCTTTGAGCGCGCCGCCTCTTGCTTAGCGCGGAATATTCTGTGCCCGCCCCCAACGCGCTCCTCTATTACCGCCCAAGGGCGGGGGCAGAAGTGGCGGCGGGGGCGGAGGTGGAGGCAGGGTCACGCCCAGCAACGGCAGGCTCTATTCCTGCAGTGGCTGGCGTCTGCTCCCACACCAGAGGGGCGCCCAGTTCTTCTTCTAGCCGTTTCTATGGACTGGGCGGAGGCTAGTGACCAGCGACGCTGTGTTCGCGACGTACTGCGCGTCATACATTAGCCAACCAGTCAGCTGGTTTCTGGTTCGAAACCGATAGGTGGATGGTCAGTGCAGTGGTCGGTGTGCCTGTCAGACCAGATGCTTCCAGAATGAAACTTCCACTCTGCAGCGGAGTGTGCGCTGATATGAAACTTCCCGCCGGCCGCGGTGGCCGAGGAGACTGAGGAGCTCCAGTCACGGTCTGCACGGCCACTACGGTCGGGGGTTCGAATCCCCCCTCGGGCATGGATATTTGTGCCGTCCTTAGTATTAGTTAGTTCATAAGTAGTTTGTAAGTTTAGGGACTGATGACCCTGTAGTTAAGTCCCATAAGCTATACAGACATCTGAACATTTTTTTGAAACTTCCTGGCAGATTAAAATTGTGTGCCGGAACGGGACTCGAACCTTGGACCTTTGCCTTTCGCGGGCAAGCGCTCTACTAACTGACCTGTCCCGACACGACTCACGATGCCGCCTCATAACTTTACTTTCGCCAGTACCTCGCCTCCTACTTTCCAAACTTCACAGAAGCTCTCCTGCGTACCATGCAAGATTAGCACTCCTGGAAGAAAGGATATGGTGGAGACATGGCTTAGCCACAGCCTAAGGGATGTTTCCAGAATGAAACTTTCATTCTCACTGAAATCCGTCGTCCAATAAATGTTGCGATCTCGGCACACCCCTTTTGAAGAGTATTATTGCTCGTACTGGGATCGCAACGTGCATGGAACGGTTCGAAATTTCAACGAACGATGCAGCATTCTACGTGGTTCCCTCACGTTGAAATTTCTGTGGATAATGCCTTGACTATCGGGGAGGTGATGGAGGAGATGCCATTCCTTGCTTTCCCGTTTCGTTTCAGGGTCGTACTGGTTTCATCCCAGAAACTGGGCGTCTTATCTACGGTTTCGACAAGTCCTATGAAGCCTCTAAACGTGCCTGATTCTGGTCAAGTCTGCAGTCTTGCATGGTTCGCAGGAGAGCTTCTGTGAAGTTTGGAAAGTAGGAGGCGAGGTAATTGCGGAAGTAAAGTTGTGATGCGGCATCGTGAGTCGTGTCGGGATAGCACCGTCGGTAGTGCGCTTGCCCGCGAAAGGCAAAGGTCCCAGGTTCGAGTCCCGGTTCCGGCACACAATTTTAATCTGCCAGGAATTTCGGACTGGATGGTGTTTAAGGCGGTTGTCCATCTTCCTTTGAGAATGAGGGCTGGTTTCTCCCGTCTGCCTCAGTAAGACACTGATCAAAACAATTAGGGGATCAGTTAAGGTAACTAGTTCTGAAGTATTGTCATCGGCAGTATGAACTAAAATGGTGCGGAGTCTTTCTGTCTGTTCGACAGAGTGCAGACAACGACATTATGGCAACCAAGATAATGGTGTTAACAGAAAGTTGCTGTAGAGGGAATGGGTGTTGACTTGTGTTTACCAAACAAATTGCACGAGCACTAGGGTTCAGTGTAGCAACCAGGTTGTCCAATATGTGTATATTACCAGCTTATTCTGCTGAAAGTAACAAGAATATAAACATATGAGAAACATAAATTTCTATTCTGGTCGGTAGTATGACAAGCAATATTTTTGGTGGAGACGATTTCGTGTGGTATCCTGGCCATTTTGTGTAAGATGTATGAGACAGGCAAAATCCCTCAGACTTTAAGAAAAATGTAATAATCCTCATTCCAAACACATCAGCTGCAGACAGGTGTGACATTTGATAAGTCATGGTTGCAAAATTTAAACACGAATTATCTACAGGAGAATGGAAAAGCTGGTAGAACCTGACCTCGGGGAAGTTCACTTTGGATTCAGGAGGCAATACTCACTTTACGTCTTATCTTAGAAGATAAAAATCTAAATTTTTCTCATTTGTAGATTTGGAGAAAGCTTTTGACAATGTTGACTGAAATACACTCTTTCAAATTCTGAAGTCAGCAAGGGTAAAATAGAGGGAAAGGAGAGTTATGTTCAAATGTTTGTATAGTCTATGGGACTTAACTACGGGGTCATCAGTCCCTAAGATTACAAACTACTTATGAACTACTTACGAACTAGGACGGCACAAATATCCATGCCCGAGGGGGGATTCGAACCCCCGACCGTAGTGGCCATGCAGATCGTGACTGGAGAGCCTTAGTCGCCTCGGCCACCGCGGCAGGCGAAAGGAGAGTTATTTACAACTTGTACAAAAGTCAGACCGCAGTTATTTAGACTCGAAGGGCATGAAAGGGAAGGATTAGTTGGGAAGGGAGTAAGACAGGGTTGTAGCCTTTCTCCGATGATATTCAATTTGTACATTGAGCAGGCGATGAAGGAAAACAAGGAAAAATTCGGAATAGGGATTAAAGTTCAGGGGGAAGAAATAAAAACATTGCGTTTTGCTGACGACATTGTAATTCTGTCAGAGACAGCAAAGGACCTGGAAGAGAAGTTGAATGGAATGGACAGAGTGTTGAAGAGAGCGTATAAAATGAACATTAACAAGAGCAAAACAAAGATAATGGAATGCAGTCTTAGAAATTCAGGCGATGTTGAAGGAATTAGATTAGGTAACGAAACAATAAAGGTGGCAGATGAGTTTTGTTACTTGAGTAGTAAAATAATATATGACGGTCGCAGAACAGAGGATATAAAATGCAGAATGGCAATGGGTAGAAAAGCATTTTTGAAAAATAGAAATTTGCTATTAATTTAAGTGTGAAGAAGTCTTTTCTGAAGGCATTTCTGTGGAGTGCTGCCTTATATGGGAGTGAAATATGGACGACACATAGTGCGGACAGGAAGAGGATAGAGGCTTTTGAAATGTGGTGCTACAGAAGAATGCTGAAGATTAGGAGGGTAGATCGCATAACAAATGAACAGGCACTGAAGAGAATTATTGAGGAAAGCAATTTTTGCCATACCCTGACTAAAAGAAGGGATCGCTTGGTAGGACATATTATTAGACATCGAGAAATAGTAAATTTAGCATTGGAGGGAAGTGTGTGGGGTAAAAATCGCAGAGGGAGACCAAGAGACGGATATAGTAAGCAGATTCAAATGGATGTGGGTTGCCGTTCTTATGAGGAGATGAAGAGGCTTGCTGAGAATAGAGTAGGGTGGAGAGCTGCATCAAACTAATCTCTGGACTAAAGACCACAACAACAACAACATTCTGTCCATTAGACACCAGCTGGGATCGTGTTCGGCCTGCCTGGTTCAAGTCTCTGGGCAGCGCCACTGGGGAGACTTGCGTATCGATGATGAAATGACGATGAGGACGACACGACAACCAGTGGAAAGAAAGTCTCCAACCCAGGTCCCCGATGTGGCAATCTACCATGCTGGCCACAGGACTACAGAGGCGAACAGTACTTTTCTTGATGGGTTTCAGTTCGTTATGCAGTCTAATCATTCGTACATGTCTACACTTCACTCGTCTTTCTGATACGCGCATATGCATATGACTGTAATTTCACTCCTAGCCATTAAAATTGCTACACCACGAAGATGATGTGCTACAGACCTGAAATTTAATCGACAAGAAGACGATGCTGTGATATGCAAATGATTAACTTTTCACAGCTTTCGCACAAGGTTGCGCCGGTGGCGACACCTACAACGTGCTGACATAAGGAAAGTTTTCAACCGATTTCTCATAAACAAACAGCAGTTGACCGGTGTTGCCTGGTGATACGTTGTTGTGATGCCTCGTGTAAGGTGGAAAAATGCGTACCATCACGTTTCCGACTTTGATTAAGGTCAGATTGTAGCCTATCGCGATTGCAGTTTATCCTATCCCGACATTGCCGTTAGCGTTGGTCGCGATCCAATGACAGCAGAATATGGAATCGCTGGGTTTACGAGAGCAATACGGAACGCCGTGCTGGATCCCAACGGCCTCGTATCACTAGCAGTCGAGATGACAGGCATCTTATCCGCATGGCTGTAACGGATCGTGCAGCCACTTCTCGATCCCTGAGTCAACAGATGGGGACGTTTTCAAGACAACAACCATCTGCACGAACAATTCGACGACGTTTACAGCAGTGTGGACTACAAGTTCGGAGACCGTGGCTGTGGTTACCGTTGACGCTGCATCTCAGACAGAAGCGCCTGCGATGGTGTATGCAACGACGAACCTGGGTGCACGAATGGCAAAACGTCATTTTTTCGAGTGAATCCAGGTTCTGTTTACAGCATCATGATGGTCGTATCCGTGTTTGGTGACATCGCGGTGAACGCACATTGGAAGCGTGTATTCGTCATCGCCATACTGGTGTATCACCCGGCGTGTTGGTATGGGGTGTAATTGGTTACACGTCGCGGTCACCTCTTGTTCGCATCGACGGCACTTTGAACAGTGGCCGTTACATTTCAGATGTGTTACGACCCGTGGCTCTACCCTTCATTCGATCCGAGCGAAACCCTACATTTCAGCAGGATAATGCACGACCGCATGTTGCAGGTTCTGTACGGGCCTTTCTGGATACGGAAAATGTTCGACTGCTGCCCTGGCCAGCATATTCTCCATTGGTCTCACCAACTTGAAACATCTGCCCAATGGTGGCCAGGCAACTGGTTCGTCACAATACGCCAGTCACTACTCTTGATGAACTGTGGTGCCGTGTTGAAGCTGCATGGACATCTGTACCTGTACACGCCATCCAAGCACTGTTTGACTCAATGCCCAGGCGTATCAAGGCCGTTATTACGGCCAGAGGTGGTTGTTCACCAAAAATGCGAAAATGTAATCACATTTCAGTTCTAGTAAAATATATTTGTTCAAAGAATAGCCGTTTATCATCTGTATTTCTTCTTGGTGTAGCAATTTTAATGGCCAGTACTGTAGCTTAAAGCCTTAATGTATAGAGTAGCTGATCAGGTACATACCCTATTTTTTCCATTATCTCTCAAACTGATTAACATTTTTCCATAAATTCATTTGTAGCTGCTTGTGCAAATAGTGTTACATATGCTAGTAACTCGTCCTAGAAATTATAAATTTCAGAGCGCTGCTAAATCATTTCGACAGTTAACTGCATTGAGTTACTTCTAACAGGTGCATTTGTTTACTTTTGTATTCCGCCTTTGTCATATGAAAGTAGTCAAACACATACTACGGTTGCATTATGAGTTACTTTCTCGATAGATGAGAGGCGTAATAGCGACATTTACTTCATCGGACATATCATGGAAGCACTATATAGCTGGCCAGCTATGCACCCCCATGAACCACAGACATTGCCGAGGTGGGATGGCTTGCGTGCCTCGACGATGCAGATAGCCGTACCGTAGGTGCAACCACAGCGGAGGGGTATCTGTGGAGAGGCCAGACAAACGTGTGGTTCCTGAAGAGGGGCAGCAGCCTTTTCAGTAGTTACAGGGGCAACAGTCTGGATGATTGACTGAGCTGGCCTTGTAACATCAGCTAATGTGGCTTTGCCACACAGCTACTGCGAACGGCAGAAAGCAAGGGGAAACTACAGCCGTTACTTTTCCCGAGGACATGCAGCTCTACTGTATCAACATATGATGATGGCATCCTCTCGGGTAAAATATTCCGGAGGTAAAATAGTCCCCCATTCGGATCTCCGGGCGAGAACTACTCACGAGGATGTGATCATCAGGAAAGACAATACTGGCATTCTACGGGTCGGAGCGTGGAATGTTAGATCCCTTAATCGAGTAGGAAAATTAGAAAATTTAAAAAGGGAAATGGATAGGTTGAAGTTAGATATAGTGGGGATTAGTGAGGTTCGGTGGCAGGATGAACAGGATTTCTGGTCAGGTGAGTACAGGATTATAAATACAAAATCAGTTGGGGGTATCACAGGAGTAGGACTGATAATGAATAAGAAAATAGGAATGCGGGTAAACTACTATGAGCAGCACAGTGATCGCGTTATCATTGTCAAGATAGATACGAAGCCAACACCGACAACAGTAGTACAGGTTTATATGTCAACTAGCTCTGCCGATGATGAGGAGATCGAAGAAATTTATGAGGAGCTAGAGGAAATTATTCAGACAGTTAAGGGAGAGGAAATCTTAATTGTGATGGGAGACTGGAATTCGGTAGTAGGAAAAGGAAGAGAAGGAAAAATAGTAGGTGAATATGGACTGGGCAGGAGGAATGAAAGAGGAAGTCGCCTGGTAGAATTTTGCACGGAACATGATTTAATCGTAACAAACACGTGGTTTAAGAATCACAAAAGAAGGTTGTATACGTGGAAGAGACCAGGAGACACCGGAAGGTATCAGATAGATTTTATAATGGTAAGACAGATTCCGGAACCAGGTTCTAAACTGCAAGACATACCCAGGGGCAGATATAGACTCTGACCATAACTTGTTAGTCATGAACTGTAGGCTGAAACTGAAAAAACTGCAGAACGGTAGGAAAATAAGGAGATGGGACTTATATAAATTGAAGGAAAGTGAAGTTCTGGAGAATTTCAGAGGGAGATTTAGGCAACAATTGACAGAAACAGGGGGAAATAAAACAGTAGAAGAGGAATGGGTAGCATTGAGAGATGAAATAGTGAAGGCAGCAGAGGACAAAATAGGTAGGAAAGCAAAACCAACAAAAAATCCTTGGATATCACAGGAAATACTAAATTTAATAGATGAAAGGAGAAAATATAAAAATGCAGTAAATGAAACAGGCAAAATGGAGTACAGACGACTAAAAATGAGATTGACAGGAAGTGCAAAATGGCTAAGCAGGAGTGGCTAGAAGCCAAATGCAAATCTGTAGAAGAATGTATAAGAAGGGGAAAAGTAGATACCGCCTACAGGAAAATAAAATTGACATTTGGGGAAAAGAAAAGCAACTCTACGAATATCAAGAACTCGGACGGGAAACCAGTTCTCAGCAAAGAAGGGAAAGCTGAAAGGTGGAAAGAGTACATAGAGCAGCTCTACAAAAGAAATGAACTTAGATACGATGTTGTAGGAAGGGAAGAGGAAGTAGATCAAGATGAAATAGGAGATACTATAATGAGAGATGAATTTGACAGAGCCCTGAAAGACCTAGGTCGGAACAAGGCCCCAGGAGTAGATGACATACCCTCAGAGCTACTAAAGTCTCTGGGAGAGCCAGCCATGACAAGACTATTTGAACTGGTGTGTAGGATGTATGAGACAGGCGAAATACCCTCAGACTTTAAGAAAAATGTAATAATCCCCATTCCAAAGAAATCAGGCGCAGACAGATGTGAAAATTACAGAACCATCAGTTTGATAAGTCATGGTTGCAAAATTTTAACACGAATTATCTACAGGAGAATGGAAAAGCTGGTAGAAGCTGACCTGGGGGAAGATCAGTTTGGATTCAGGAGGAACGTAGGAACCCGGGAGGCAATACTCACTTTACGTCTTATCTTAGAAGATAGGTTAAGGAAAGGCAAACCTACATTTTTAGCTTTTGTTGATTTGGAGAAAGCTTTTGACAATGTTGACTGGAATACACTCTTTCAAATTCTGAAGTCAGCAGGGGTAAAATATAGGGAAAGGAGAGTTATTTACAACTTGTACAAAAGCCAGACCGCAGTGATTAGACTCGAAGTGCATGAAAGGGAAGCATCAGTTGGGAAGGGAGTAAGACAGGGTTGTAGCCTTTCTCCGATGTTATTCAATTTGTACATCGAGCAGGCGGTGAAGGAAAGCAAGGAAAAATTCGGAATAGGGATTAAAGTTCAGGGGGAAGAAATAAAAACATTGCGTTTTTCTGATGACATTGTAATTCTATCAGAGACAGCAAAGGCAGTTGAGCAGTTGAATGGAATGGACAGTGTGTTGAAGAGAGCATATAAAATGAACATTAACAAGAGCAAAACAAAAATCATGGAATGCGGTCTTAGAAAATCAGGCGATGCTGAAGGAATTAGATTAGGTAACGAAACAATGAAGGTGGTAGATGAGTTTTGTTACTTGGGTAGTAAAATAACATGTGATGGTCGCAGTACAGAGGATACAAAGTGCAGAATGGCAATGGGAAGAAAAGCATTTTTGGAGAAGAGAAATTTGCTAACATCGAATATTAATTTAAGTGTAAGGAAGTCTTTTCTGAAGGCATTTGTGTGGAGTGTTGCCTTGTACGGGAGTGAAACATGGACGATAAGCAGTGCGGACAGGAAGAGAATAGAGGCTTTTGAAATGTGGTGTTACAGATGAATGCTGAAGATTAGGTGGGTAGATCGCATAACTAATGAAGAGGTACTGAACAGAATTGGTGAGAAAAGGAATTTTTGGCATACCCTGACTAAAAGAAGGGATCGCTTGGTAGGACACATTCTTAGACATCGGGGAATCGTAAATTTAGCATTGGAGGGAAGTGTGTGGGGTAAAAATCGCAGAGGGAGACCAAGAGACGCGTATAGTAAGCAGATTCAAATAGATGTGGGTTGTCGTTCTTATGAGGAGATGAAAAGGCTTGCTCAGGATAGAGTAGGGTGGAGAGCTGCATCAAACCAGTCTCCGGACTGAAGACCATAGCAACAATAATAATTTCAAGGAATTGTTTTCGATATTTTGCTCAGTATATACGTACTACACATTAACCGTGGTAGTTTTTATAGTTGCAAATAAAAAGTCATGCATTAAAGGGTAAAAACCGTTTTCAAAAATTCTTCGGCAAATCGATGAGGTTTACGTATAAAATGCCATGACTGATTCAATGGTTAGAAGTTGTGTCAGACTGTTCAATGAAGGACGTAATCAAGTGCACGATGAAGAACGAACTGGACGCCTATCTGCGGTTACTGATGAACTAGTTCAGACAATTTAAAGAATATTAAGCACAACCATGACCTTGCTATGGAAGTTCCGCAAATTTCACGAACAGTAATTCTTGAAATGGTTACTAAAGAACTGAAATTTCGAAAACATTTTTTCACGATTGATACCCAGATTTCTTACTGAACAACGTAAGAAACGAATGCGCAGTGCACTTCAGTTTTGGACACGCTACGATGAAGAAGGCGATAGTTTACTTTTTTTTTTTTTTTTCACCTCAATAATGCCCGACTTCAAACTTCGAATGTGACCGAGCAGCTATTACGGGAATTTCACTGGGTCGTGTTTCATCATCCTGCGTACACATCGGACCTCGCTCCTAGCAACTTTCATTTCTTCTTACACCTAAAATCTGTGCTTGGTGGTCATTACTTCAACGGCGATGACGAGATGAAGAACATGTTACACACAGGCGGCAACGTTATATGAAGAAGGCATACCCGCTATGGAAAGTGACTACAAAATTTCGTAGGCACTGTAGAAAAATTGTTTAACAGTTGTAGATTTTTGTAGAATAAATATTTTTCTTTATCTGTACACGTTTGTTTTATATTATTCAACGGAACTTACTTTGTGGACATATCTCGTTAAAAAAGTAAAAATTAATAGAAACTTTACTATTCACAGTCATCCGGTGGCGCTGTGGCAGTGTGTAACAAAAATCAGAGGGAGTGTCGTATTAGACTGTGGTTGTACTTGTACTGTGTAATATCCGCTACGAGTGTGGTCTTTCGTGTGCCTTCTATACAGTAGAACTGCGAAGGGGGGTTGGACGTCAAGCGGGCAGACTTGAAACAGGAGAGGTACGATAGGATATTATAATTTTCACTGTCTGTACTTTTACAAATAAACTCACAAAACTTTGTCAGCATGACCGGGAAGGATACAAGATTAACACTCACAGCAGTCGCACTACTAAAACAAAGCAAAATAATTATTATTCACATTTGAAAATTCATCATTTTTTAACTTATTATTCGCTGCATTGTTGCCATAGGTACACTTTTCTTCATATGTAAGAGTGATTCTTCCATGAATTTTGCGCTGCTTACAACCCATACTTACAGGTGAAACTTCCTGGCTCATTGAAATTGTGTGCCGCAACCGGGACTCGAACCTGGAACCTTTGCCTTTCGCTGGCAAGCGTTCTACCGCTAGCTACCCCGACACGACTCACGATGCCGCCCCACAACTTTACTTCCGCCAGTACCTCGCCTCCTACTTTCCAAACTTCACAGAAGCTCTCCTGCAAACCTTGCAAGACTAGCATTCCTGGAAGAAAGGATATGGTGGAGACGTGGCTTAGCCACAGCCTAAGGGATGTTTCTAGAATGAAACTGGCAGATTAAAATTGTATGCCGGAACAGGGACTCGAACCTGGGACCTTTGCCTTTCGCGGGCAAGCGCTCTACCAACTGAGCTATCCCTAGCAAAGGTCCCAGGTTCGAGTCCCGGTTCCGACGCACAATTTTAATCTGCCAGAAAGTTACATATCAGCGCACACTCTGCTGCAGAGTGAAAGTTTCATTCTGCATACATACAGGTGTCTGAAAGTGTAGAATGTATTTCATTTATGTAAAAATGAATGAGCTACTACATTTTCAATTTTACTTTCAGAGCCGGCCGCGGTGGCCGAGGAGACTGAGGCACTTCAGTCACGGTCTGCACGGCCACTACGGTCGGGGGTTCGAATCCCCCCTCGGGCATGGATATTTGTGCCGTCTTTAGTATAAGGTTGTTCATAAGTAGTTTGTAAGTTTAGGGACTGATGACCCCGTAGTTAAGTCCCATAAGCTTAACAAACATTTGAACATTTTACTTTCAGAAAAAACTGAAATGTTATAGTTAACAAACTTAATATTTGAAACATTTTTCGATATATTTGCAAAATTCTAGAGCTCCATACACATGAAAATATTGTTTGTATGTTGTGCAAAATTCATCGAAGAATCTCTCTTACTTCTGAAGAAAAGTGTACATATTGCAACATATGCAGCCAATAGTAAGTGAAAAAATGATGATTTTTCTCATGCAAATAAAAATTATTTTGTTATGTTTTAGAACTTCCACAGCTATGAGTGTAAATCCTGAATCCTTCCCGGTCATGTTGACAAACGTTTGTGAATTTATTTGTAAAAGTATAGACAGTGTAAATTAAAATGTCGTGCCTCTCCTCCTTCAAGTAGGCCCGATTAACGTCCTACCCCCTTATTGGGAATCCTAATGCCCTACCTCGCAAATGTTAATTTCCTAACTTTATGCACCTGTTTCTCCGGAACTGTTATATATTTTCAACTTATTTTGTTAGCTCACTTAACTAGAACCAATGTTTTATTTTTGTTGGTTTAATATTCATGATTTTTTATCGAAAAAAATTTAACATAAATTTACCTGGTTCAAAGAATAAGCCAGATGTTGTCTTGATTCTAAGTCAGTGGACTTAAATGTTGTATAGCATTTCTGAAAATTTCAATGTTATTGGTTATGTGGTTTCTGATATAAAGGTACACGTGCCACTAAAAATGTCAAATGTCTGAAAATGCGATTACAGTAATTTATTACGGAAAGTCACAAATACCTATTATCAAAATTATCCAACAGAGTAAGCAGGGGCATCTCCTAGTTCTTCACCTAGACCAGACATGGCCAACATTTCCTATCGTCCCGACCGCGACCGACGACCTATATAAACATTGGCTAGGGTGATGGCATACTTGAAGCAAATTGAAAGCTCGGCCGCCTTGCTTTATAACGATACGTAGGCGTAACCTAATTGCTACATTTCGGCTGAAACTGAAGAAAGTAGAAAAAAAATTCCGTCTTGCAGATACGACCTTGAGTCCATACCCTCTGAATACGCAGTGGAGGTTCAAAACAGATTTAATGTATTAGAGCTGGAAGACAAAAGCTCACAAGTGCTGTGGTCAGAAGTAGCCAATACTATCAAGGAGGCGGCAGAGAAACACATTCCCAAGAAAAAGAATAGCAAGAACGCCAGATGGCTATCAGCTGAGGCAGTAGAACGAAGGAAAGCAAAAATCAAGGGGGACAGATCAGTTATGCTTAAATTAAATATAGTTTAAGAAATTAGCTAGAAAAGATAAAAATATCTTCTGTAATGAGCAATGCAAAGAAGTTGAAGATAGTAACAGAATGGGAAGGATAAGAGATCTTTACAAGAAAATTATAGAAATTAAAGGAAGATTCCAGGCAAAAATTGGAATGGAAAAAGATGGGAATGGGAAAGATCTAAGTGAAGCAGAGGATGTTAAGGAAAGATAGGCAGAATATGTAGAAGACCTATACAAGAATGAAATGCATAGTTACAGTGCTGCTGCTAATGATAATGCTAAAAATATTTTAGAACTACAGTCAGATATTTTGGAGAGCGAAGTCCAGTGGGTCCTTAAAATTATGGCTAATAACAAAACTAGTGGACAAGATGGAATACCAGGAGAATTATTTAAAGTCATGCAGCGAAAATGATGCACTCAATATATCAGAAAATATGGAGCATACAGCAGTGGCCAAAAGACTGGAAAAGATAAGTATTCATCCCGATTCCAAAGAAGGGAATCTCTAAGGAATGTTCACATCACCGAACAATTGCACTTATCTTGCATCCTAGCAAGGTCATGCTGAAAATCTTACAAAACAGACTTCGCCAATATATTGATTGAGAGCTACCGGAAGAACAAGCTGGGTTTAGAGAAGGGACAGGAACCAGAGATCAAATTGCCAACGTTCGGTGGATTATGGAAAATGCAAGAGAATTCCAGAAAGATGTGTACCTCTCCTTTATTGATTATACCAAAGCCTTTGACTGTGTCGATCACAGCAAATCATGGGAAGTACTCAGAAAAATGGGAGTACCAGTTCACCTCATACGTCTGATACGGATTTATACCTTGAGCAAGAAACCACAGTGAGAACTTCGTGTGGCAGAACAAAATAGATAAAGATTCAGAAAGGGGTCCGTCAAGGTTGCATATTCTCTCCGTTCCTATTCAACCTGTTTGCAGAGCATGTTATGAGGAATGCCAGGATAGATGAAGAAGTGACAGGAATAAATATAGCTGGAATAAATGTAAACAACCTCAGATACGCAGATGATACCATACTGCTGGCAGAAAGTGAAGAAGCGGTAAAGACTCTGTTGCTGAATATAAAACACGAAATTGAAAAGGCCGGTCTCAGGCTAAATGTGAAGAAAACCAAAATTATGGAGACTACACCTATTAATTCATGGGATATAGGAGGGGAATCCATGGAGGTGGTGTCCACGTTCAATTATCTCGGTTCCCAGATCTCTCATGATGGCGACTGCAGCAACTAAATCAGGAAACGCTTGTTGCTCGGAAGAAAGGCGATGACAAACCTTGAAAAGATTATAAGGTCCAGAGACATAGCTTTAACAGCAAAGATACGTACTGTGAAGGCTATGGTATTCCCAGTTGTAATGTATGGATGCGAGACCTTGACCATTAGAAAGGCTGAACGGCAAAGAATTGACTCTTTGGAATTGTGGTGCTGGAGGAAAATTCTTAGGATTCCATGGGCGGCAAAAAGAACCAACATATCTATATTAGAGCAAATAAAACCAGATTGCTCTCTGGAAGGTCTAATACTAAAACACGAGCTGACCTACTTTGGACACATAATGCGAAGACATGCCTCACTGGAAATAACATTAATGCTGGGGAAGATGGAAGGCACTAGAAGAAGACGACGGCAGTGGATGAGGTGGATCGATGGCATCACAGAAGCAACGTGTTCCAACCTGGAAGGTCTACGGAAGAAAGTGCAGGACAGAGGAAAGTGGCGTGCTTTGGTTCATGGGTCTGAATCGACTACATGAAGAGAGAGAGAGAGAGAGAGAGAGAGAGAGAGAGAGAGAGAGAGAGAGAGAGAAGCGTAACATGTCGTCTGCTCTAGCTCTGAATCATATCACTTTCACATTGTGAAATGACTTAACAAACCATTCTCTACCTGCTTACTGTTATTTTTATAGCCAAACTAGTATGGATAAGTAATAGACAAGTGTGTGGTAGACAAATCTGAAAGTTTAGTAATTACAAATGTCACATACACTGGATCGGCTAAACATCGTCTCATTCATACAAAAAACAAGCCTTTCCACTGTCCTTTAAACAGTATTAATTTCGTGTACATTTGCCTAATCTGCTTACCTCTTTCCCCCGCAGATTTGGCTTTACATGAATATGATGTATTCAACAACTGAAGTAATGTTTTAATAACAGCCTTATTACGCTGGAGTAATGAGATTCCTCCCAAAATTCCGAGGATACCATTAAGTGCACGTAGTTGGAAAATAAAGTAGGTCTGTTACCCAACATTCTAAATACATCTACATACATTTGCAAAAGAAAATTTTTTCTCTCCTAATAACGTTTCATTAATTCTCAGAACCCTTTCTGCCACTTCGAACAGTTTTACAAGATCGTTAGAGGCATTCAACAGGCTGTCGTTTAAACCTTTTAATCCTGTTTTACTCTCATTTTTAGGAGCAAGGATAACTACCAAGCAATCTAAAGACGTCAGCTTTTTATTCAGTTGCCTAATGATGCTTCCAGAAATATATTCAGCTACTTCTTCGGAATATAATGTCAAAATGTTCAAATGTTTGTATAGTTTATGGGACTTAACTACGGGGTCATCAGTCCCTAAACTTACAAACTACTTATGAACTACTTACGAACTAGGACGGCACAAATATCCATGCCCGAGGGGGGATTCGAACCCCCGACCGTAATGGCCGTGCAGACCGTGACTGGAGCGCCTTAGTCCTCTCGGCCACCGCGGCCGGCAATATAATGTCAGCATTTCGTTTTCTGCCACATAGTCATGGTCACACTGAATAGGCCTGCTGCTCTCTGAATGACTTAAATCATGATTTGCAATAGGTAATAAAGGAGTTTGCATGTCGTAATTCGTTTAAAAAAAAGTAGGTCTGTTTCTCAACATTTTAAATACATCTACATACATTCGTGAAGGAAAATCTCTCTTCCCTAATGACGTTTCATGATTCCTCACACTCTTTCTGCCACTTCGGAAAGTTTTACAAGATCTTTAAAGGGACTGTTGTTGCATACATGATTTCTCCTCAAAATGCTATGAACAAATGTAACTGTATGCAGAAGGTTTGCACTTATCTCGCCTTATATTGGCACACCATCGTTTTGTAAGTCCTTCATTTTTCAAAGGAAAACTGAAAAATATAATTACAGCTCACTTCAGTTACAGTTAAACACATACACAACCCATAGGACTATTGTATGCAGAAATATGGTAAGTACAAAAGACGAGTACATGAAATGTTAAAAACGAAAACTTACTAATACTTATTGACAATACGACATTCCAACAGTCTTATTACTGCGATTCGTACAATTATATGCTGCGCATACACTTGGCACGATTTCAGCTTAGTAAGTAACCTTTCAAGCTTAGTACGATATATAAAATGTGAAAGCAAAACACGTAAATAACGTCACGACACTCCCACAGATTTTTGTTGTACGCTGCGATAGCAGCGCTCCAAGCGGCCGGCAAGCTACGTTTCTGAATACGATAGTTGATGAGTGCGAATAGTATAGTTTAGATTGACTTCTGCATACGTTTTACATTAGGGTTCGTATGTAGTGCCTTATAAATAGGTAATAATTTAAAAATAGCTCCCCATTTGTCTTTCTTAGATTTCATAGGATCTCTGATAAGGTACGAAAGGGTACATTACAGGACAGTTAATTTACAATCATCCTGTAACATACAGTAAGTCATAGTAAGAATAGACCGTAATAGAAATTTATTATACCATTGTGTTTATATGCAACTTACTTTCAGCGGGATAAGCTGCAAATATACACATATTCGTTCATGACAGAGTTGTTCTTTACAGCATTGAATCATTAAATGAGGCTGTTTTTATATTAATTTTCGTATTATGTTTGTCTCTCGATATTTTAATAATGCTTGTAACGCAAAAATTGTGGTAAGTATTTCGTTATTTACGTACAAAAGCGATTATAAACAAACTGCACTACTTCGGCGGCCTGTCCACCGCTAGGAGCGCTAGTGTCGCAGCAGCTGTCAGTTGGTAACAACTTTTTACAGCAGTGAGTGTCGCGACTGTATATGTTAGACTGTGATTTTGCGGCATTCCAGCTCTCCTTAACTGATCGATTTACTGTGAAATCAGTTGGCTAAGTTCCTCTTTCACCAGAGTCTAAAGAGTCAGGAAACTGCCGGTAGTTTTTTGCAACCTGGCGACTGCAGCGCTGCCAAGCGGCCGGTCGTAACAACATACCGAGAGGTGCGAGAAACCATTGTGGATTAGATAAGGAGCCTAACGACACGTTTAAAAGGCGACTGTATTTCGGAGCTTATTGCGGTACGATAAATTGTAGTTAGAGGAACACTAAGAAAATGTACATTTTCTTAATTATGAAAAGTTCCTACAATGTAGGGTAAAATAAAGTTTGTTAAATTTTAAGGGTTTATGATATCATTAACTGACAGAGAGAGAAGTAACCAACCCAGTATTTTTCTTCAGTGTTATTTTTAGTAGTCTACTGACAGGTTTAAAGACGTCAAAACAAATTTTTGCACAGCTGTCTACTATTGGTGATACAGCAATGATAGTCGAAAGTTAACAGGGGCTTGTTTGTACAAGATGTAAAATAAAACGCAACTAACTGTAGTTTAACGTGTACAGACGAATTGAGATTCTTAAAGGTTTAAAGTACATTTACATTTCTGGGGAGTAGGTACGATGAAAACATGACAGGAATGGCACATGCAAGCCATCTGAGCAAGGATAAAGCGAGCCGGCCGCGGTGGCCGAAGGGACTGAGGTGCTAAAGTCACAGTCTGCACGGCCACTACGGTCGGGGATTCGAATCACCCCTCGGGTATGGATATTTGTGCCGTCCTTAGTGTTAGCTAGTTCATAAGTAGTTTGTAAGTTTAGGGACTGATGACCCCGTAGTTAAGTCCCATAAGCTGTACAAACATTTGAACATTTGATTTGATAAAGCGAAAAGGGTTTTTATAAGAGGTAACAGTGTCTAAGAATGTAAAAATGATGCCTATTACCAGTATCAAATGTATTAAGATGTTCAAAATCTGCAGAAATAATACATGTGGAACGAGTAACTATGTATCAGTACATTATATAACTATAAATCAGTTGCTTTTGAACTTAGACACACCAGGTTACAATTCGCTTCTTGTCTTAAATCGTTTTTGGATGTTATGATTACAACCGTGCTAGTGTGAGCCGTATGTATTACAATGCACTGGCATGTTGTTATTACAAACTGACATCAACAGGAAACGGGATTTTCGTTTAATAATGTTTTAGTATTTGTGTCACGAAATACAGTACCACGTTTAATGCCTAGGAAATATACAAACAACAGCAATAATCCAGAATGAAACTTCACTCTTCAGCGGAGTGTGCGCTGATATGAAACTTCCTGGCAGATTAAAATTGTGTGCCGGAACCGGGACTCGAACCTGGGACCATTGCCTTTCGCGGGCAAGCGCACTACTGACTGTGCTATCCCGACACGACTCACGATGCCGACTCACAACTTTACTTCCGCCAGTACCTCGCCTCCTACTCTCCAAACTTCACAGAAGCTTTCCTGCAAACACGCAAGACTAGCACTCCTGGAAGAAAGCATATGATGGAGACATGGCTTAGCCACAGCCTAAGGGATGTTTCCAGAATGAAACTTCACTCTGCAGCGGAGTGTGCGCTGATATGAAACTTCCTGCCGGCCGCGGTGGCCGAGGGGACTGAGGCGCTCCAGTCACGGTCTGAACGGCCACTACGGTCGGGGGTTCGAATCCCCCCCTCGGGCATGGATATTTGTGCCGTCCTTAGTCTTAGGTAGTTCATAAGTAGTTTGTAAGCTTAGGGACTGATGACCCCGTAGTTAAGTCCCATAAGTTCTACAAACATTTGATTTTTTTGAAACTTCCTGGTAGATTACAATTGTGTGCCGGAACCGGGACTCGAACCTGGGACCTTTGCCTTTCGCTGGCAAGCGCACTACCGACTCTGCTAGGAGGCGAGGTACTGGCGGAAGTAAAGTTGTGAGGCGGCATCGTGAGTCGTGTCGGGATAGCACAGTCGGTAGTGCGCTTGCCCGCTAAGGGCAAAGGTCCCAGGTTCGAGTCCCGGTTCCGGCACACAATTTTAATCTGCCAGGAAGTTTCAACAGCAATAATAAATAATAAATTCTTCGGTAGTGCCATTTTCTGCTACTGATCTTACTACCCAGCCGCTTGGAGCGCTAGTATCGCTTCAGCTGTCTAATGGTAGCATTTTTTCCCCTACTGAGTTTCGCGACTGTCTGTTTTAGACTGTGCTTTCACCTTCTATTCAGCCTGCTCCAGTCAGTCACGTGTGCCGCTACTGTGCCGTGTTTACAGTTGGCGGGGGGGGGGGGGGCGTCGTGGAGCACCGCCTACAGGCGTGACAGCGGTTAGACGCGCTGGCTGCGAGTGGCCCATTACGTTTTTATTGGCCGGAACCGCTAGCGGAGGTAATCAACCCCCAGTATAAAGGGCAGCGCCGCCCGCCACGATTTATTCCGCAGAGATACGGGGCGCCCCTCACACAGGGGGCGGGGGGTGGGGAGGGTCCCACTGCTCAGGGAGGCACCACCCCTGTGATACGGCTCCATCTGCCTACCCTCCCCAAGCAGCTGGGGACAATGCCTTATCATTAGGCTTGTTGTCATTCTCCACTGGCTGCACTCCCGTGCTCCGCCACGGAGGAAGAAGGGTTTCGCTTACTCTTGCTACTTACCGATTGTTATTACAGGCCACTTCTCTAAGACCGTGCTATAATTTTAACACGACATGTACTGTAGTACGAGTAGTGAAGCCACTAAAATCACTTAACAAGATATAAATATCAATTAAATACAATGAAAGAATCCCTGAGACGGATTTTCGTCTCAAATATGTCAAAGACATTATTGATAGAGCTGAAGCATTGAATTAAAGTTTGTGGTGCGGCCGGGAATCGAACCCGGACATCCATGCTTACTAGGCAGACGTCTTAACCGTTAGACTACCACACCACTAACGATTAAGGCGCCTCGGAATAATCTATGTACGATTTCCCTCCACAACACAAACTTTAATTCAGCTTCTTTGTTCCAAAGATAATTCCCACTACTGCCAAGGCCGCACCACAAATTTTAATTCAATGCTTCAGATCTATCAATAATGTCTTTGACATATTTGAGACGTAAATCCGTCTCAGGGATTCTTTACTTGTGTTAATTGATATTTATATCACCGTAAAAGGATTGTTCCAATATGTCCATTGCTGAGGTGCTATTCCGCTGCATGGAGAGCCTTGGCAGTAGTGGCAATTATCTTTGGAACAAAGAAGCTGAATTAAAGTTTGTGTTGTGGAGGGAAATCGTTCATAGACTATTCCGAGGCACCGGAGGCACCACAAATTTTAATTCAATGCTTCAGCTCTATCAATAATGTCTTTGACACTTAACAAGAACTTCAGCTGCGAACTGTATACCCATTAGATTTCTATCTGATTATGCTGAAGCGATAGCTCCTTACTTAACACCATATACAACCGCTCTCTCAAAGAAGGATCTGTACCAAAAGATTGGAAAGTTGCACAGGTCACACCTGTATTCAAGAAAGGCAGTAAGAGTAACCTATTAAACTACAGGCCTATTTCATTGACGTCAATTTGCAGCACGGTTTTGGAACATCTCCTGTATTCAAATATTATGAATTATGTCGAACAGAATGATGTATTGGCCTAAGATCAACACAGATTTAGAAGATATCGTTCATACGAAACACAACTAGCTCTTTACGCACACGAAGTGATGTGTGCCATCGACAAGGGTTCGCAAATTGATTCCGAATTTATTGATTTCCAGAAGGCTTTTGACACTGTACCTCACAAACGGCCTTTAATCAAATTGCGTGGTTATGGTATATAGCCCCACCTTTGCGATTGGATAGGGTATTTCCTGTCAGAGAGGAGATAGTTCGTAGTAGTCAATGCTAAGACATCGACTAAAACAGAGGTGATATCGTACGTTCCACAGGGTATTGTTATTAGTCCTCTGCTATTCCTTATTTACATAAACGATTTAGGGGAAAATCTAAGTAGCTCTCTTAGGTTGTTTGCACATGACGCCGTCATTTACCGTCTAGTAAAATCATCTGAAGATCAAAACCAACTGCAGAACGATGTGAATAAGATATCACACTGGTGTTAAAATTGACAGTTGACTAAATAATGAGAAGTGTGAAGACCACAAGAGTACAAAAAACAAATGAGTTAAACTTCGTTTACAAGATAAATGAATCAAAAGTGAAGGCTGTAAACTCTACAAAATACGTAGGAATTACTATTACTTCAGACCTAAACTGGAAAGAACACACAGATAATGTCGTGGGAAAAGCGAACCAGAGACTGCGTTTTATTGGCAGAACCCTTAAAAGAGGCAACAGAACTGCTAAAGAGACTGCATACACTACGCTTGTCCGGTCTTTCATGGAGTATTGCTGCCCAGTGTGGGATCCTTATCAGGTGGGTTTGACGGAGGACATCGAAAGAGTCCAAAGAAGGGCAGCTCGTTTCGTATTGTCACGATACAGGAGAGACAGCGTCACGGAAATGATACAGGATTAGGGATGGGAATCATTGCAACAACGGCTCTTATCGCTGCAGCGTGGGCTACTTGCGAAACTCAAATCGCGAACATTCTGTCGGCCGCGGTGGCCGAGGGGACTGAGGCGCTTCAGTGACGCTCTGCACGACCCTATGGTCGGGGGTTCGAATCCCCCCTCGGGCATGGATATTTCTGACGTCCTTATTATTAGGTAGTTCATAAGTAGTTTGTATGTTTAGGGACTGATGACCCCGTAGTTATGTCCCTTAAGCTTAACAAACATTTGCATTTGGATTTGCGAACATTCTCCTCCGAATGCGAAAATGTTTTGTTGACTCCCACTTACGTAGGTAGAAATGATCAGCAGAATAAAATTCGAGAAATCAGAGCTCGAAGGGAGAGATTCAGGTGTTGTTTCTTCCCGCGCGCCATTCGAGAATGGAATGGGAGATAAATAGTATAACGGTGGTTCGATGAGCCCTCTGCCAGGCACTAAAACGTGATATGCAGAGTATCCCATGTAGATGAAGGAGGCCCAGTTGTCATCTGTTCTGCGCACCCCCCTCCACTACCGCAGTGGCAGCCAATAACGTTCACTCTGTGGACCGCGTGCCTGGCCGCGAGTTACGCAGAGTTTCTCCCACGGTGGTGGTCAACCGCCGGATGCGCAGTCGTATGCCGCGCCACTGACGTCATCAGGAGACCAGCACAGTTCTCCCGCGCCATCATAGCGCTGCTATTATGAGTGTATCTCCACAGAAATGGTATCCCACTGGCTCTTTACAGTTTGTGTATGTATCAAGTAGTTTTAAGTGATAAGTGATGGCTTATTAGTGGCGATGGTGTGCTGTGCTGATGCGTGCTGTACGAACCAAGGGAGACAGAAGAATGCGATAGTTCACAGATTTCCGAGAGGCAAAGAGGTAAGGTTGAAATGGATAAACGCGTGTAAGCGATTAGATGCTCTCAAACGTGATACTGGTCGTGTATGTTCAGAACATTTTAAAGAGTCTGAATATGTTCGAGACTTGAAAAATTAACTGTTAAACCTTCCATTGAAACGTATACTAACGGCAGATGCGGTCCCTACTTAGAAGCTGCCTAAGTGCATCGACGTAGTCAAGACGGGTTCTTGTGAATGCCATGAAGTCAGAGTAGAAAGACAGAAAAACCGAAAAAAAGTACAAATGTTATTGTTAACAACAAATGACACCGTTAATTGTATAAACAATTCCGTTGAGGAAATCAGTAGTTGTACTAATTCCGAAACCCCCTCAGCGAGCACTGCCGTTGACAATGATGGAATAATTGTAGCTGAATTAACTAAGGAAGTTGACCATTTAAGAAGTGAGAACAATAAACTAATACATGAAATAATTATTTACTTCGGCATGTTCAGAACATTCATACGTGGCAACATATGATCTAAAATGAATAATACGCCAAGTCCACGCAGTGCGTTTTTAGCTATACAAAATCATAAAATTTATTGTAACCATTTACTTCATTTATACAGCACAAAAAATATGTAGAATAATAAGAAGAAATTCAGTTTTTCATCGAGTTTTCCTGCAATCGTTTGATAACTTTTTCGTGGCGGCCGTTCGTGTCGGCTGTGGTCACCGGGTGACGTCGCAGCGCAAGGCCTGGCCCTCCCCACCTGCGCTTGACCGCTACCGTCTATTCCAGTAGCCGTGGTTTCTCCCGCAGGCTCCAGTGTTGGCGCTCGGCCGTAGCTCCTCCCCTCCCCTCCACGCTTCCCTTATCGCTCCGCCTCTATGCGCCTTCCTACGTGACGCCAACTATACGTGATCACCAAGTTTCCTGACACCTGGGTGAAATGCCTCACAAGTTCGTGGCGCCCTCGACCGGCAAAGCTGAAATTCAGTATACTGTAGGTGCTGCGATGATTCTTGGGGACTGGCGGCCCATTCTTCAAGGTGTACTACACTCAGGAGATGTATCGATGTAGTTCGGTGAGGCGTGGTACGAAGTTGAAGACTACCCGAACGTTCATATGTTTGTAAAATCTATTGGACACAACTGCGTGGTTAATAGTCCGTAGCTTACAAACTACTTAAACTAAGGTAAACTACATTTTATAATTGTGGCATCCGCAGCTGAGTAAATACATTTTCTTTTGTGAATTTATCGATTGTTTCAAAAAATTCAATTGTTTTAAAAATTGATTGTAAGACTTTATATAGTAAAAGAAACACTATTTTGAAAATTTACTTAAAAATGTCCTCTCATAAAACAACCAATAAATTCTGGAGCCGCGTCAGCTGTTTTTATTGAGATCCTTTTATATACAGGTCCACTACCGGTTTCGCGTCAATAGAGACGTATCTTCAGGTGTTAATTTTTTTTCTCGTCATCATTCGTTACTGAGTCCCAACATTCTAATTGCTTTCATCCGTCAATTGGTTAAAAATTCAATAGGGCCGAATACAAGGGTCCAAGTCCAATATCAAAACGGTGTATTCGGCCCTATTGTATTTTTAACCAATTGACGGATGAAAGCAACTAGATTGTTGGGACTCAGTAACGAATTATGACGAGATAAAAAAATTTAACACCTGGAGATGCGTATCTATTGACGCGAAACCGTAGTGGACCTGTATATAAAAGGATCTCAGTAAGAACAGCTGACGCGGCTCCAGAATTTATTGGTTCTTTTATGAGAGGAAATTTTTAAGTAAATTTTCAAAATAGTGTTTCTTTTACTACATAAAGTCTTACAATCAATTTTTAAAACAATTGATAAATTAATAAAAGAAAACTATAAGGTAAACAAACCTATCCTGTTCCTGCTATCGATATAAACCCGTCCAGGCGATAGGAAAGTGATGAAATCAAAATGTTCAAATGTTTGTTAAGCTTATGGGACTTAACTACGGGGTCATCAGTCCCTAAACTTACAAACTACTTATGAACTACTTACAAACTAGGACGGCACAAATATCCATGCCCGAGGGGGGATTCGAACCCCCGACCGTAGTGGCCGTGCAGACCGTGACTGAAGCGCCTCAGTCTCCTCGGCCACCGCGGCCGGCAGCAAAGTGATGAGGAATGACTGCTATTGAGATATCCACATGGTGCATGCAGTATAAGTAATCAAACTGTCCGTGTATACAGGGTGCCCAAAATAAATAAATAAAAATATAAAAAAAAAATAAGGAATAAAAAAAAAAAAAAAAAAAAAAAACGCAACGCTTGGTATGTTGTACAGGGAGGTAAGCTGATCGGTTGTGAAGCAGGCACCCATATCTGGAAACGCCCAGCCTCGGCTCTGGAGAGCATGCCATCTGAGAACGAACTGTTGTGATCCGATCCCTTTTGGTGCCTGCATACTGAAGGTATGCAGCCTGTGTATTGCGGACGGCCGCCCTGATCCTAACAACGGTCCTCTGCACGCGCTGCAGTGCTCCTCCACACAGCCCTTGTGCCCGCCATGCCGCGGACTTTGTGTTGTCGACCACTGCAGGCACGTTGTTGACAGCGGTGCGGCATTTATCAATTCACAGCTGCGGGAATGACGGACACTGTGCTTGCATACAGCACAGGGAATGGCAATGGGAGAGCTGCTGCACGATTGTATGCAGAACGTTTTCCTAACAGATGTATCCCACGTCATTCCACGTTCGCAGCCATCGGAAGACTCCTACGAGAAGACGAAAGTTTCACGCAGGTGTTTTCTGTGTGATGTTCGTCTATTGTGCAGTAAAGTAGAAACACCCTGGTCGTGGTGAAAGGTGTGTGTGTGTGTGTGTAGTTTGATGTTGAACCTATCGTTAAATTAGACAACAAATTGTTCATTAACACAGCAATTTGGTTTAATTATGGCTCTGATATTGATGTATATTCTGTTAAATAAGAAATAGTGGCCGCCCGCGGTGGCCGAGGTGACTGAGGCGCTCCAGTCACGGTCTGCACGGCCACTACGGTCGGGGGTTCGAATCCCCCCCTCGGGCATGGATATTTGTGCCGTCCTAGTTCGTAAGTAGTTCATAAGTAGTTTGTAAGTTTAGTAGTTAAGTGTAGTTAAGTCCCATAGAAAAAAAAATAGTGCATTAAACTGATTATGTGCGCAACGGATCTTTTAACAAAACAACTGTGGCAAGTCACCATATGAAACAGACACTGACTATCCTCAAAAAATTTGACTGCGAGAAAGATATTAAAAAACCACAAACCACTTTCTTAATGTTTGACTGCGAAATTTTTATTCAGATCAGTACCTGATTATTGAAATTTAGTAAGAAAGAAAGGTCAACTTTGTTACTTATTATTAATAATCACCATTACATTACCTACATAACACAACCTTTTATGCAATTACCTTCTTTCCAGCGGTGTTACAACGGTTTCATAGTAATAAAAAATACAATATACATTTTCCAAATGCAATCAAATCGACTTGCTGGCACAGCAGCCTCTGCTCTACATCGGAGCCACACACACAGCTCAACCGCTCTCTAAGCGAGCTAAACCACAAGTCCCCACTCTCTCTCTGCGCGAGCTACAACGCTATGCAATACATAATCTTTGCCAAAGATTAAACTTCACAGACTTAAGTACACATATCGATACACACAGTAGAAGCGATATTATACATTTTCTTGCAAGCAAGTTACTCGACGCAAAACATGAGGCACAATATTAGACATTTTCTTTAATTTCTTTTACGCAGACGTTTCACTGGTACCTGCAAATACTATCCCCTGTCTACTGTTCGTGCTCTGATAGGTGCCGAAAAGTGATGCAGATCGTCCGCGCTCGTCTGGAACCATTGTGTTGGAGGAGAAGGTGCTGAGAACGTTGGAAGAGTCCGCAGCCACCAGCAGTCGGTGGGTGGTGCAGGCAATGCACACGGCTTGTGGCGTGTTGTCCACGATTACCAACTCCATCCTTGCCATCTGCAGAAAGTCCAGGAATTATGGGAGGAGAATTACCCACGAAAATACATACTCCAGCGACAGTTGCCGAGTTTGGTTCCATTCACGGATGAATGCACCTTTACTAGATACAGAATGGTAAACGTGCACAACATGCATGTTTGGGCGTAGAAACATCCTCATGCCCAGGTGGTTCACAATTCCCAAAAGAAGTTCGGTGTTAACTCTGGGTTGGGATAGTTGGTGAACATATCGTTGGGCCATACCACAGAGTAACATATACAGAGAAGCAGCCATCCCTAAACCACAGTACTACGCTGCCGTCGTAGTTCCATAAGATGCTAGCAGGTTCCCCGGCTTAGTACCGGTAGACCCCACTAGAGGCGCTTCTGAGGGTAGTGTGGAGGGGAGGCTGAGGGGAGAGCTCGTGCCACATGCCACGAGGCCACGGCTGTGTCCGGTGTTTGAGGGGAGGTGGTGGTGGGGACAGCTGCTACCTGCCGCCTGCTCTGGCCAGTTTAAAGAGCTGCTTCTGACCGCAGCGCCATCATGGGGCATCTTACGGAACTGCTGGAAACCCTCCCTCCCGACACCCCTGAGCGTAGGACCGGGCCCTTACGGAGGTTTCCTGTCTGTATATATTTGTCTGTGGTGGCGTTTGAGGGGAGGTGGTGGTGGGGGCAGCCGCTACCTGCTGCCTGCTCTGGCCAGTTTAAAGGGCTGCTTCTGACCGCAGCGCCATCATGGGACATCTTACGGAACTGCTGGAAACCCTCCCTCCCCACACCCCTGAGCGTAGGACCGGGCCCTTACGGAGGTTTCCCGTCTGTATATATTTGTCTGTGGCCGTACCTACTGCCAACCAGACAGACAGGACCCATCCACCTCAAATTTCTTAGAGATGTTTTGTCTACCCCATTGGACACAGCGCCACTAAATGTTAGGACTGAAATGTGGCTGCCACACGATGGAGCTCCAGCACACTTTGACCTGGCTGTGCAGAACCGCATCAACGTCCCATATCCCAATCGATGGATTGGTAGAGGTGAACCAGTTCTGTAGGCAGCACAGTCGCCAGATTAGGTAGCATTCTTTGGGTAGCATTAAGAGTGATGTATGGCACTCCTGTAACGTTTGTGGAGGACCTTATTGCTCGACTCCATACAGCGACTGAAACAGTTCAAAGACAACCACAAGTATTTGCTCATGTGCGTGCATCTCAGCACCGTCGACATACACTATGTAGTAACATACGTGGTACGCAGTTAGAAGCTGTTTTGTAATGTAGACACCGTGATGTTTATTGACATAATGAGGAATCCACACTCATATCAGATTTCATGTGCAGGAATGTTATTAGCATCAGGATTTCCATCCGCAATATACGGATGTCTGAAGCGTTGCATTCCTTCAGTATGCATGCAACAAAACTGATTCGGAACAGAACGGTTCGATCTCAGATGTTAATGCTTTCAAGCGCCCAAGCCGAGCCCTTCTGGATTTGTGTTCCTTCTTGAAAACTGATCAGTTTGTCTTCCCGTACAACATGCTAAGCGTTGTCGGTGTTTCTTTGAGACACCCTGTAGAATGGGAAAGGCATGGGATCTGAGTTTTACAGAGGGTAGAATGTTATGGTCCAGAGCATAACTGCACGTCTAGTCGGATGTTGGAGAAGAGCTGAGGTGAGTATCTTCAACACGTGACGATACCACGGTATTGAGCACTCCAAGGGATGGAGAAGTCGGACGTAGTAGGCTGGGAAGACGTGAAACAACTGGAGGACTGTGGCGGATCTAACAGTAGACATTAATGTCGTGCAGAGTACAAGAGTGTCTCAACAGAGAGTACTGGATGAGACGGAGCTAACACCACAACATCAGTGGACTGAAATGAGTACGAGATCATCGTCAGTGGACTAAAGCGCAGTGCATGGTCCGAGCCATCCAACACTTTCTCCAACATGGGATGGTGCGTAGTTTTCGAGGGTGACGACAAACCGATAGTGGCTCAGTTATGGTCTGGATACCAGTCACGCGGGCTTTCGTGGGTCCAGTGAAGTTCGTGCAATACACTACGATGGCAAGAACTATCCTAATCAGGTTGTGGATAACGTACACCCATCATGACAATCGAGTTTCCCAACGGCAGTGTCGTATTTCAACAAGGTAATGAGCCATCTCACTTGAGTTCCATGGAGTGTCTCGAGGTACACAGAGGCGACTTGCAGTAGATGTGCTGTCCCTCCCCAGACCGCCAGATCTGAACTCGTGGAAAACGACTGGCACGTGATCGTGTACGTTCCTCGTCTCCATTATGACTCGATGCAGCAACAGTATATTACGGCAATACCGAGTAAAAGAAAACTATGTTGCAAATTATTACTTTGGCAAATCATCATAATTCTAGAAAGATACATTTTTAGGTTAGAAAAAGCTTTTATGACAATCTCATGAACCTATCATTTATTAACAAATAATTTAAATCATTTAAGTCATTTGCCTTAAATTTGTGAACACCGGATTATTGACGTTTAAAACCTCCTAAAGCATGGGATGTGATAGAACGGGCGTCAAAACTAATTATTCCTGTCCCCAAGTTGATGAGAATTATATTTGTTATTATTATTATTGAATGATCCTTGTCTGCCACCAAATTCAATTGTTATATGTAGTAATTTCATTATGGGGAAAACCTATATAGAAATCACACGTGACAGATCCGAGTGGGGAAAGCCATTGAAGTCCTGCTTGCTTATGTTACTAAGACTGGCCAACGCCTCGCAGACAGAACGCAAGAAGAAGCCAGAACTGTGTGGTCAATAGTTTCAATGTAAGCTAGGAAATGACGTGATTGATCGAGTGTCAATCAATCCCCATTGGCACTCTCAATAATTGCACTTGCTCATTTATGTACAGAAATGATTCAGCAACCCTGTGAGGATAGTCATGCTACCAACGTCATTTGAAGAGCAGACTTGGGTACTACAGCAGACTTGGGTACTACAGCAGACTTGGGTACTACAGCAGACTTGGGTACTACAATCGACATAGTTACTGTACTGGACATACATATGACATCAGACAGAGGTGCCACGTCAGATGTAGGTCTCAGAGACTGCAGCGGGCTCAGAGACTGCGGCGGACTCAGAGACTGCGGCGGACTCAGAGAATGCGGCGGACTGAGGTACTACAAAGAACAGGTATAATGGACTTAGGTATCAATATTCTGAGTTTATGAGCTATCAGTCGATCTTTTTTAAAAATCTTTATTAGCATATCATGATTTCGTCCAATAACTGGCCATTATCAATCTTAAAAAGTGCAAGAAAACACACTGTCACTACATGAAAATGTTACATAAGTACCACTTATGACATTATGAAAGACATATCAATGTTTTAATTAATTATACATATCATGTGTTTACTTAAGATGTCATTAATATGCATAACTCACACCACGCCAAGTATGACAACCGGACATTTTTACCGTTTCAAACCTACACAAGCAGTATTTCAAAACAAGTGTGTGACGTCACAGAACATCGTTTGTGCATGCGCTGCCCTCTACAGTATAACGAATATAACATTGGTAGGTTTCGGATGACATGGGCTACATAAGTATGTGGTTGTGACATACATACATAAGACGTAGGTATGTGTGGTCACATACTTGAGATGTTGGTATGTTGTGGTCACGTATGTGTGACTTAGGTAATGTGGGGGTGACATATGTCCAAACATAGAACATGGGGGTGACACATGTGTGACATAGGTATGGGGGGGGGCTAATTTGAGACATAGGTATGCGGTGTCACGTATGTGATATGTCAGTATGTGTCACATTATGTGACTTAAGTACAATGTGGTTCAAATGTTCAAATGTTTGTATAGCTTATGGGACTTAACTACGGGGTCATCAGTCCCTAAACTTACAAACTTTCTAGAATTGACTTATAATGTATTTCAGCTGTGGATGCCCGAAGTATAAAATAGTTTGTAATCTATTTACCGAGTCTGCAACTTTCATAACATAGAACGTAGTGTATCTCCAAACGTGCCTAAATTATCATAGCTGAGGCTTCTGAAGCAACCTCAGCTATCCTCACTGTTCAATGTGTATATCAAGAACAACTGATATTAAAACCCGACAAACTCAGAAACACCGCGACTGGCGGGGGAGTATTTACCACGCAATGACATGTGGTACTCCGAAGCGCTTAAATGAACCTTACGTGACTGAAGTCAAGAATGTAGTGACTAACAGAAAGTGAAGATTATGGTTAAATATTCAATAATCCAGTTGCTTTGGTCCCTTTATTTTTACAATTTGGATTCAAGGCCGGCTACAATGTGGTCACGTATGTGTGACATAGGTAGGCTTACATGAGGGTCACTTATGTGAGACCTAGGTATGTGTGGATGAGCGTAAATTGAATGGTACTGCAGTTCTGCCAAGCCCCCTCCAGTCGGGGTCTCCTGTAGTGGAGACTATGGTAATTAGAACATAAATCAAATAATATATGAGATAAAATTAACGGTACCATTAGGCCTGAGTTAATGTTTACACCTTTCCAATTCTATCATTTTTGTTTGTACGTCAGAACTGTCCCACTCCTTCAGGCTTGCAATTTATATAGCATATTGTAGGGATAGTAGGGTGAAACGTAACCTTGGTAGTACCTACTATGAAATTTCAATAAAATAGGAACATTCATGAGCTACAGACGTCAAAAATATAAAAATGAACTTAGAATATAAGGCAGCAACACCCGACAGCGTTAAGCTTTTGCTTTCTGCCGCTGGGAAGCGCTACTGCAGACTAGTCACGTGCACAACATGCCCCGCCTCCTTCTGCCCTTGTGGAGGGGATGTGGCACAACTGTAGTACCATTCAATTTAAGCGTGTGGATGATGTCTACATGAGGGGCACATATGTGTGACCTAGGTATGTGTGGATGATGCCTACGTGAGGGTCACATATGTGTGACCTAGTAGACGCTTCCTAGGGTTTTATTTGCGGACGGAGAAGTTAATACTACTTCCTCCCACAAGTCCCCAAAAAACCTCGACATCCTTGCGGATGCTGTTGCGTAGCAGCGTGCGTTTGTACCGCCCTACAGTACGCACGAGGTGCTGTAGTTGCTGTCCAAGACTTTATGGAAAGCATTGAGTTCTGACTAACCTGTTGTCTTCTATTGTTGTGTCCCCAGCGCAGAAGACAGCACACAGGTCGTTGGTTCTCCTACAGCATACAAGTGAGGCTAAAATAATTTCTGTATGATGGAAGCATAAGAAGCGACTCGCGAGATTTTTAATTGTCAGGGATGCCATTTATTAAATAAATAATAGAAAAATGAGCAACTATTGTTAATATGATAGGGCCTATGCTGCCCATAGTTCATGTCGAGACCTCGACTGTTATCACATTTACGCAAATCTTTACTCATGACCGGTGCGGTCCGGCGCGTATAGTGGTCAGCTCGAGACTGAAACTGCGGCGCGTTGCGAGACTAGAGGTAGAGGTAGAGGGCACCTGACGCTCTATTTAGCGCCAAAACAGGGCCGTCGCGCGCCTTCTGCAAAATCGCTCTTCTCTTGTTACAATAAGAGAAGGCACCTTAAACTTTTTAAACTGTCAAAATCTAGCCTACCCTTGAGAGATATTTATCACAAATTCTCAGGTCTGAATAATTAATATTTAGTATATAATAAACAAAACTAATTTCAAAAGAAATCACGTGACGTGAAATGCAGCAGCCAATGCGAGGAGAGCACCAGTAACATAGGCGGGCTTTCCCACGGGAACCAGCACCTACTGCGCCATATGCTACTGCTCCCCACCCCACATTTCAACATATGCTGCACATCTGTCTTTCTTCTGCGTTTAAGACGCGTACGATGTTAGCAAAGAAACGGCCAGCGGCCAGAAATATGAAGTGGCCACAGGCCAGGAATATCACACTAGGTATGTGTGTATGATATATTTGCAACATATGAGACGTCAGTACATGGAGTCCGCTACCTAGGTACACGGGGGTCATATACGTGTGAGTTAGGTACGTATGCGAGACATAGTGTGTTGGGGATCATACATGTGAGACGTGGATGGCCAGATGAACAGCGTTTTACCGGTGATGAGGCTACGTTGCAGGCCTGGTGGAAGCCTGTGCGGTGGCGGGGGGCTAGAGAATCTGCGTGGAGACTGGCCAGACACCAGGGCGCAGCTCGGCTTCCTGGTATCGACCGCCGGTGCGTGACGTCACGTCCCGCCGGTGGCGCGCTCTGCCGAGCGGCGGCAGAACCAACGCCGTGCTGCCCGCCTGCGCTGAGCTCTCAAGTCCTGTGAAGTTGGCACCCCTTTTTTTGGAAAATGTACATTTTTTTCAGAGTTCTAGACAGATATACAATAGTTCTGGAGTCCTCTGTACAAAATTAGAATAGTTCTGCATAATTTCGCTGAAAAAATGCGAAAAATTACCAGAAAATCTAGTTTATTCAAAATAATTTTTTGCCTAATTGTTCAAACATAGTTCTCATCACAGTTCTAAATAGCTGTCAAAGAGTTCTACAGCAAATCCTAATGACATTTTTCTGTGCAGATTCTACTTTATCAGATAAATGCAGTAATGTGGAATTCATTTTCACGTTACTGTAAATTGGCACCATTTTTTCGAAAAAAAACACATTGTTTTTGGGGTTCTGTGTACATATACTGTAGTTCTAGAGTTCATGTGAATATTTCTATGTAATTTCCCGAAAAAAAATTATGTTCACAATTTTGAATATATGATAAGCAGTCTTATTTGTGCCCCTTATTCGAGAAATATACATTTTTCTTAGGTCTTCACAGATATTCTATCCGCTGCACATTCAATTTGTTGTTTTTACGTCTGAGTGATTACTGCTTATCGTAAACAAGAACTATTGCACATGTCCCTAGAAACTCTGGAAAAAGTCTAATTTTTTAGAAAAAACGGGTGCAAATTCCACAGTTACATGTAAATGAATACTCCATTATTGTAATTATCTCATAAAGTATAATTTGCACAGAAAAATGCTATTAGGATTTCCTGTAGAACTCTTTGACAACTATTTAGAACTGCGATCAGAACTATGTTTACGCTTATATGCAAATAATTATTTGGAAAAAAAACTAAAATTATTTTATAATTTTTTGTAATTTTTTCGCGAATTTGTGCAGAACTATTTAAATTTTGTACAGAGAACTCCAGAACTATTGCATATCTGTCTAGAACTCTGAAAAAAAATGTACATTTTCCAAAAAAGGGGTGCCAACTTCACAGGACTGAGCTCTCAGCAGGCCGTGGGCCGAAGGGCCAGCGAGGAAGAGCAGCTGCAGACGGGCGGCGAGGCGGCTGGAACAAGCGATGCAGGGCCACACAGCGATATGAGAAAGCAGCGCCGAAGACGTGGCGTGCAAGATCCACTTTAACCCTTAGCTTCCCAGGTCACTCTTCTGTCACACTCTGCCCCAGGTGCGGTCCGACAGATCGCAATTTTTAAATAATCATAAATAAAAAAAATGTTCAAATGTTTGTATTGCTTATGGGTCTTAACTATGGGGCCATCAGTCCCTAAACTTACAAACTACTTATGAACTAGCTAATCCTAAGGACGGCACAAATATCCATGCCCGAGGAGGGATTCGAACCACCGACCTTAGTGGCCATGCAGACTGTGACTGGAGCGCCTCAGTCTCCTCGGCCACCGCGGCCGGCAATCATCAATAGTTCTGATTGTTATCTAAGTGAACTAATTCAATTTATTACACAAAAGCTTTTGTGTCCCAGCCTCGTCGCCGCTTTTGTGTCTCTTTTCCGTCGTAGGTGTCGGTGGCCGAGTAGGAAGACCGACACAGGAATAAAGGAAGCACGCTTGTGCAGGTACGGAGGGGAGCAGCCAGTGGGACAGCAGAAACCAGAAACACTAGAGTAAATTAGAACGAGATATATATTGCACAGAATTTATACAATACTTAACTTTTACACAGCTCAGTACTGTAGAATGCTGATACATAGTTGAGGCCTGCCTAGTGCCTATCCGATAGCCAAGTCTTCACTGGTGCCTATCTGATTCCGAAGTGCTAACTGGTTCCTATCTCAGTCCCAAGAGCACGATGTCGTTCAGTGGTGGCCACGAGTGGAGTTGTTACAGAGGGCGCTCGTGGCTGACGTCGTAAGAACGCCACGCCGTGCGTGCATGGCGGCGCGCGGCGAAAGTAGGTGGCGCGCACTTTGGACTTGTGCGACACCACAAAAGCCTTCTTATGTCTACATAAATTCTGTAAAAGCAATACATTTAAAAAATGCTTTTAAGAAATATCAAACGTAAAACTGCAGAATAAGGATTTAAAATTAAATTATCTTATTAACACTGTAAAAAGTCAAATATTCCGGCGTTTAAATTGTACTTTGTGCCATATTTTTAATGTTTACTTTGCATGTAATGTTAAAAACTAAAGAAACTTTCCAAAAGAAGCCACAAAAATAAAAATTTCACTGCTGCTTTGTTTGTAACTTTTTGTCTTCTTTGTTTTCTTTGCGCTCGATGCAAATTTTGGTAGAACACTCAACGCAGATGGACTTCTTGCAACAATGGCAAAGCTGCGGTGGAGTAGCCGAGCGGTGTAAAGCGTCTCGCTGCGGAGCGCGCGATTGCTCGCCGTGGAGGTTCGAGTCCTCCCTGGGGCATGGGTGTGTGTGTTTGTCCGTAGGTTAGTTTACCTAGGTTTAAGTAGTTTATAAGCTACGGACTGATGACCACGCAGTTTGGTCCGATAGATTTACAGACATTTGATTTGAACAATGGCAAACATAACACGTCTTTCTCGTCTTCTTTTGGTCAAAGTCTCCATACGTCTGTCATCATCATTTCGATTACTTGTTTCACTCAATGAATCCACAGGTGCAATTTCTTCTTCACTTTCACACTGTTCTGAGACTAGGGTTGCCAGACTGAACTCGAGGCAGGCCCGGAGACCAGACGTGCCCCCCTCCCCCTTGGCCAATGACTCACCCCCCCCCCCCCCAACTGCGACCAACTCCCTCCCCCCCCCCCCACCAACGAACCAGGATTGTCGTCTTCTACAGAAAATTGTTTCGGCAAGAAATTAAGACGTGACTGATTCTTCTTTTCTGTGGTAATATTCGCTTTGTGTCTTTCTGATTGTAAATGTTTATTCACAGCTTTCACTCCGTCCTACTTAAGAGTAAATGAGATATTGCATATTGTGCACTTACACATACACTCATCAGTATCGACTTTTTGTAGCCACTCTTTGTAATTTTCGTCCTGCAACCATTCTTCACGGAACGAACTTATATATCGTCTCTTTATTTCACTGTTATTACTCACTAATCTGAGTTAATGTAAGCTTGTCTAGTCACACACGATCCGAGTATTCCAAAAATTGCCGGTAAACTGATAACAAACACTGGACGAACGAACACAAATAGTAGACGTCGCCAGTTGACACGTTGCCGCAACAGTGTTTGCTTAATAATGCGCTAGCCGATTACTACCGACGCAACAATGAAAAGTTTTCAGAGGAAGAATAGAAAAGTAGCGTTTTGTTGCAATATGAAACTGACATTTATATAAAGTTATTCATAATTACGAGAGAGGAGCCGGCCGGGAATGGCCGAGCGCACTGAGTCGGCTTGCCGCGGTGCGCGAGGCTGCTCCCGCCAGAGGTTCGAATCCCCGACCCCCCACCTAAGGAATGGATGTTGTGTTCGTCCTTAGTTTAAGTTACGTTAAGTTCGATGTAGATCGTCGCTACATGATCATAGTACTTAAAAAGCGTCGTAATAAAAAAGTTAAGATGAAGGTTACATTCAAGCCCGGAGATGAGAGTCATTGGCCCGTAGACCCGGAGAATTCATTCCAAACCCGGGCACTCCGGGCGGCGCCCGGAGATCTGGCAACCCTATCTGAGAGTCAGTTATATTCACTTTGAATCTCATAGTCACCGTCTGTCTTCCTTAAGGGTCTTCAAACCATTTCAAAACAGTATCCTCAAAATGAGGGTTTGTGACTCGCACATTAGAGGAAGATCTCGGTGCTGAATCCATAACGCAAAGGCCCCGGTGCGGTCTCTGAGACCGCCTGCACAAAAGAAGGTGTGATAACATTGCTCCGACTCGTGTTAAAGTGGCTACTGACAGTGGAAGACAGTGCAGGTGTTGGAAGCAACGATTACGCAACGCTGTATTATCATCCCCCACCCCTGTCCATTAACAATTGACTAGCAATAAGCGCTTGCGGTCTGTGAGACCGCACCTAGGACGTTAAGGGTTAATCTTCGTGAACATTGCTCTGATAACAGACTTTGATACACATCTAAGGGCCGGTTCGTCAATATCTCGTTAAGTTCCGGTAAAGATTTTAACTTGTCGTTAGCGGAGAACTGCGTTTGTCAATGTTTCGTTATGCGTTAACCAGACGTTAAACGAACCTCAAACTGGCCGTTAAGTTAACGTGCAGAATTCTGCTCGTTACACTGCTAACGACCAGTTAAGTTAGAATCTGAATGAAAATGGCAGGATTCCAAAGCGCTAAAATAGCGCAATATATTCACTTGATAAGACCGATTTATCGAACAAAATAACAGAATCACTACAAACCAAAAGTCAACACAGTTACAGACGACCAGTTGCATAAAATGGTTTACATGTATAAACCTTTACCTAGGTTAGGGCAAAATTAATTTTTTCTTCTTCAGAAGTATACAATAAAGCTCACATTAAAAAAGTTAAGTAAAATGTGGCTGACGCCTCTACCAATACGCAGTGCTCACTCGACCTGTATGTGGACGGGCTCCACAATTTTATAAATAATAAATTTTACTTTTTAATCTATTGACATGGAGTCAGCCACATTTTATTTAACAACTTTTTTCATGTGAGCTTTATTGTATATTTCTGAAGAAGGCAAAATTAATTTTGCCGAAACCTACAAGCAACTTAAATTTAAATTTTTGGTGAATTTACGCCAACACCTGCACAAAATACACAAGATGAATCATCATCATCATCATTAGACTGATTATGCCTTTCAGCGTTCAGTTTGAAGCGTAGCCCCGCTAATACAATTCCTCCATGATCCCCTGTTCGATGCTAACGTTGATGCCTCAGCTGATGTTAAGCCTTTTACTTCAAAATCATTCTGCGCCGAATCTAGGTACTTTCTTCTTGGTCTACCTCGATTCCTCTTACCCTCCGCTGCCGAGCTCATGAGTCTCTTAGGTAGCCTTGCTTCTCCCATGCGTGTAACATGACCCCACCATCTCAGTCTGTTCGCTCTAACTGCTTCATCTATGATGTTCATTCCCAGTTTTTCTTTGATTTCCTCATTATGGACCCTTTATATAGGGTGAATCACCTAACACTTGCACCGCAAGTATTGCGGAAACGGAAAATGCGATTGATGTGCGGTTTTCACAGAATGGATTGGTAGTCAGGAGCTCGTATTTTTAGCCAACTAACAGATTGCAACATTACTTAGAAAGTGTATTTTTATGCAAACATACAGGTTTTTAAATTGAACAATCGTTGTTTCTATCGTGCACTGAAATTTTTGACACCAGCTGTGTACAAATAATTTTGAATGACATTTTTATCACCTTTAGTTTGGCAGCTTCAACCATTCAAAGTTTCTGGGGCGGAGGCTACGACAGCGTAGTTGACTGGCCGAGTGGCTAGTCCCTGGGGCACGGCCCACTGTCTCATGACCACCAGCCAGTCATCTACGCTGTGGTAGCCTCCGCCCCCTAAACTTTGAATGGTTGAAGCTGCCAAACTAAACGTGATAAAAATGTCATTCAAAATTCTATGTACACAGCTGGTGTCAAAAATTCCAGTGCATGAGAGAAACAACCATTGTTCCATTTGAAAAATTGTAAGTTTGCATAAAAAATACACTTTTTAGGTATTTTTACAATCTGATTATTCGCTAACAGTACGAGTTCTTGACTACCATTCCATTCTGTGAGAATCGCAAATCAGTGACACTTTCCGTTTGCGGCGCAAGTATTAGGTGGTTCACCCCGTATATAAAGCAGAGGGTCCGTGTGTTTGTGTTCATATGTTCAAATGTTTGTATAGCTTATGGGACTTAACTACGGGGTCATCAGTCCCTAAACTTACAAACTACTTATGAACTAGCTTATACTAAAGACGGCACAAACATCCATGCCCGAGGGGGGATTCGAACCCCAGACCGCAGCGGCCTTGCAGACCGTGACTGGTAAGCCGCAGACCGCTCGGCCACCGCGGCCGTCTGTCTTTGTGTATATGTATTGGATACAAATCTACAGTTTTGTTCCAACCTTTATGAAATTTGTACATGTAAGCTTCATCCATTAGGATCGTTGTCTTAATTGTAACAATCAGGTACAACAAGAGATATGACGCCATAAACAATGAGATGAGCGAAAAACTGCCGCCTCACGTGACATTTTTCTCCTAAACCAAATTTGGTACACATATTTCTTATCGTGAGGTAAGAACGCTGTCGTGGTTATAAGCATATACGACACATTGTTCAGCAGTTATAACGCCATAAACAAAAGGAGTTTCGAGAAACTGCGACATATGCAACGTAATTTTATTCACACACTGTACGAGAATGACAATATTTAGCGACTTGCAACAAACTTTAAACATAATTTCAAACCATTATTAAAATTATTCTCGCTGATAACCATATCAAAATAATGAAAGGTAAAACGTTTCTCTCGTGCTATTTTTCCGCTATTCATGGAGCAAAACTACGGCATTCGGTATGACGTTACAGTTTATAATTTCTACACTACAAATTGTAGTCGTAGGATGTTTTACAGATGGTATTCACACATACATCTGAATGTTTTGTCGAAATTGTATCACAGTTTTACACGTAGTTCGTGAGATATGAGGACATAAACAGTAAAGCGCATGGAAAACGCCCCTTCAGGCATCAGGTTTTAATATGTTACTTCATTGCAAGTACCTCTGTTCGCAACGGATTTTACTGACATACAGCACTCATTCATATAAATGATTATATAACTGAAAAATTATGCAATTGTACAACATATAATTCAATAAATACGAGATCATAGATACATCAATGGGTAGAAAGCTATCACATCATGCAACACCTATCCTAGTCAGCTTAAGGAGAGCTCACAATAGTGTTAGCAGTAGACTTCTATAGAGTTATAAGGAAAGGAAGAGAATGACGGTACATCCAACGAATGCCCGTTATTTGCGACAGATCTGGCTTTTAACTTAAAGAGACTGTACTTTCCAGTGATACTTGCATCTTCTGTTGCGAATAATAAACCGCACGGCAATCGGTTCAACACTGTGGAGTGGATTTGACATGTCCATGTTTCTCACATGGACAACTTTATATCATGACATTGACGATGAAGGTGAAGCAATGAATCCAAATATGTGATGCAACCGGGAATCGAATCCGGACCTTCATGCTTGATTGATTGATTGATTTTTCCAGGGAAGCCAAAACGGTCTTGGACCAACCCGCCACTGCCCGTACCGAAACTAAGTTTATTGTGCGGTATCGCTCCCTGTATATCTAGTAAAGCCAAACAATGCCCTTGAACAGTGCAAGGAGTCCCTTTACCAGTTCTTTATTAGACACAATTTCTTCGGATCTGGTTGTCCCAAATATTCTGTGCCTTTTATTCTCCAATGCAATGCATTCGAAGATTAGATGTGATGCAGTTTCATCACCGTCATCACAGATCCTACATTTAGGGTCCTCTTCTGTTATTCCCATTGTACGTAGGTGTTTTTTGAAATTCCCATGGCCTGTCAGCAATCCAACCATGAGTCTAATCTCTCTCCTGTTCAGGCCCAGGATTGCAGAGCTTCTTTTTGGCATCATTACCTTGCCATGTTTTTGTTGATGGACTTTGGTCCAATATTCTACGTGCTGTCTTCTGAGCCAGTTACGTAGCCCCAGTTTGATCATTGCCTTGGTGATTGTCAGGACAGGTTCCGGTCCAATAAATGGAGTCTCTGCCCCCATCCTGGCTAATCTGTCGGCATGTTCGTTGCCACTGATCCCCGAGTGGCCAGGGACCCACAATTGGTTTACTCTCTTGCTTTCCCCTAGCTCCACCAGAACCCTGTGGCATTCTGCAACAATTTTAGACCTTGTTGCAGGAGCTGCCAGTGATCTCAGGGCTGCCTGGCTGTCTGAATAGATATAGATGCTACGATCTTTGTAGCACCTACGCAAATTCTCCTCCACACACGCCCTGATGGCAGTGATTTTGGCCTGGAATACTGAGGCCAGTTTCCCTAGAGAGATGACGCCCTCTAGTCTTGGCTGCACCCCATATACCCGGGCCCCAACACCTTGGTCTGATTTTGACCCGTCAGTGAACCAGACAATATCCCCCGTACGGTGTCGAACAATTTTCTCCCACTGCCCCCTACTTCCAATTGTTATATTGAAAGGCTTGTTGAAGCAGTATGGGGTTATAATATAGTCGGCTGGCATTTCCCCAACCTTTCCTATATTTTAGTTTGTGATTCTGGATATCCCAAAGAGTTCCAGTTGTTGCCAGATTTGAGTCTGTATGCACCAGCCGCTGCCTACATCTAGACCCAAAGGTGTAATGGGGGCATATCCAGTATGGTTTCCATCCCAGCAGTTGGTGTGCTGCTAATTCCGCCTGTTATGGCTAAGCAGGCTAATCTCTGCACCTTACCAAGCTCCTTAGCAGCAACCTGCTGTTACCTCCATGCTTACTAGGTAGATGTCTTACCGTTAGATCACCACACCACATCTTAGCAGGAATGTTCGACTATGTCCATTGCCGAGGTGCTTTTCCGCTGCATGGAGAGCCTTGGCAGTAGTGGCAATTATCTTTAGAACACAGAAGCTGAATTAAAGTTTGTGACGTGGAAGTCGTACTTAGACTATTACGAGGCGCCTTAATCGCTAGTGATGCAGTGGTCTAGCGGTGCCGGGAGCGTCCGTTCAGGGGGATAAACGCCCTCTGTAGTAAAAAAAAAAAGCTGGGCCAAATGCTCAACGAACAACCATGGATGAACTAAATCAACGACGGGAAAGCGCAGATCCACATGAAGAAACGAGAAAAAAATAATGTAACCATGATTCCAAATCCAAATTTTCGCATTTCTAGCATCAAAATAGACTTAGTAGCACCCTTAAAAGATTTTCCCTTACTTCACGCGCTTAATGGTTCAATTTCCAAAAGTAACGAAACACTTGTTTGTCAAATTCCAATCAAAAATCAAAATCCGAAGTTTCGTATTTTTCTTCAAAATTGAATAACAACGTACTTCCAGGAAACCGTTCATAACCTATTTCACCGTCTTAGGGATGGGAATATCGAAAAATCGCTGATGCCTACAGTATAATGTAAACACCGTCTACAAATTTCAAATTTTTATCGTGTATAGACTCTCTTTTCAGCGCCGTGTTCTGTCTTTTAGAAACGGATCGAGGACGCCAAATTTCTTTCTTACGCTTTGGCATTTTCCATGGTAGTTTTAATTTTGAAACTGCAATATGCATTTATTTTTCTTTATTCGTATACTCGTTGCAGAAAAACAAACGAAGAGTGTGCATCACGTTTCTCCGTATATAACCTCTTTGCTATTATAGTGTCAAAAGTCATCGCTGGTCTTCAGCCCGAATTTTATAGAAGCTGACGGCTTTCAACCGCTTTAGCTTCCACCCTCTTATATCTATCGACGCGGAACTGGTATGGTGTACAACAGGATGCTTCGTATTACAACATAGAGAGATCGTTCGTTTCCATTGTGTATTTTTTGCTAAAGAAAATAAATATTAACACCCACACGTAGAATTTTATATAAGTCGGTAACTTTCAACTCCCATATTTCCACCCTCTTATCCTTATCAACCCTCCACCAGAATGGGAGACTGATACCTACTACCAGACAGAAACACTATGCGTCTGCGATGTGTACTTTTGGCTGCAGAGTTAAATATAGGCATAAACACCTCGATATATAAATAAATTGGAAATGTAAAATATGTTGAACTTAGGCGTAAGAGAAGGCATGAACGCCTTAATCTTGCTAGATTACATAAATGACTAACTACAAAAGATGAGTAAATATCAAAATAAACGTGGATGTAGAGTGATATACGCTTCTTCTCCGTGTCAAACCGCATCGTATGCTGACGTGTTCATATCGCTTGTGCAATGTGACGAATTTATCAACACAACCTCGTTTGATAGGTGGAATGTTGTCGTCCTTGGTGTGGTTGTATGGCGACCGGAATGTCATCTTCCCGCCGCGGTAGAGGGGCCGAGCGCTCTAAGTCGCCTTGAGGCGGACTGCGCAGTTGGTCGACGTCGGAGGTTCGAGTCCTCCCTCAGGAATGTGTGTGTGTGTTTTATCCTTAGCATAAGATGGTTTAAGTTGGTTGTAAGTCTAGGGACTGATCACGAAAGAAGTCCCGTAGATTTACATACATCTGAAAATCATTTGTCGTCTTCCGTGCGGTACACGACTGTACGGACCTGTGTTGATAGTTTACATCATTACCAGCGTTAACTGACGCCATTTCCCGGATGTGTGCTGATTCTTTTCTTATGTAAGCATTAATACCTGCCCAGTAACCAGGAGGTCCCGGGTTCGAATCCCGGCCGTGGCACAAATTTTAGTTCAAAGCCTCTCCTGTTAGTGAACTCCTTCTTTCCTTTTTGTGTCAGTCGTCTTCTACCAGACATTCTATCCCTTTGGTTTCGTTTTCATGCACCTCATTCCTTATGATGTCATATTGGAAAACTAGCTTATATGCCCGTTAAAGAGGGACCTGTGTATATCATGGTTTTTAGGGTTCCTGACCTAGGTCTGCAAAAACATAATCCTTGTTGGATCGCTCTGTCAATAAACTCAGTTTTCCTAGCCAAGATGTCAAATTTAAGTAGAAGTCATTGTCGAAAACGATGAATATTCATAAAAATTTTCATACAAAAAAGAGAAATTAATTAAAGTCCTTACTCCAGAACGATATAAATTCATTGTTAGTTTGTGTTCATGAAGTTAAGACTGAGGTGTGTAACTGTCTGTCTGGCAAAACGTCTGAAAATACTTCTATCGTTGAGTTTGAAACAGTAAACATTATAACAGCGCCATGTACTGGTTCTCTGGCGTAGTACTAAACTGTTTATCTCTCAAATGTTCAATTGTTTGTATAGCTTATGGGACTCAACTACGGGGTTATCAGTCCCTAAACTTACAAACTACTTGTGAACTAACTAAGACTAAGTACGGCACAAATATCCATGCCCGAGGGGGGATTCGGACCCCCGACCGTAGTGGCCGTGCAGACCGTGACTGGAGCGCCTCAGTCACCTCGGCCACCGCGGCCGACTTTATCTCTCACACTAAGTGTATGCTGAAGTATTAGTATGTTGCAGTGTTGCACTGGGAACAATGTAGTTATTCTGTATGCAGTGCTACATATTATCGAAAAGTCGAAGAATGCTGAAACAGAACAGAGCAGTTCATCTGCGCATCTGAATGCTCACTCCAGAGATATTTCTGCACTGTACATGCCACTAGACATAATATACACACACGACCGACAAACTCATCAGAAACCTCTCTGCTTTCATGACTGTTCGGTACAATATTGTGATTAAAATTCGTAATTACTTACTTTTGGTGCGGACTACATTAAGATAGAGGAAGACGTCCTCTTTTGCAGAGACAATTGTACTTAGAGTTATAATCCGACTTATGAGTTTATAGTTCTTTTACACAAGATCGATATCAACTGCGTGCTTTACGAAGTAATCACTGCAGGACGTGGGGGACGAGTGGCCGATGCTGCTAACACGTTGAGACAATTCACTGGAAATCCTACTACACTGAATGTAAAGTTGTTTACAGACGATCAGCTGACGTCATTCCTTGAACGATTACCCAGACTTACTTTATCGCACATTGACACCGCCATGACGTCTTATTTTGATAGGAGATGGACAAAGGAAGGTGGGAGGAGGCGATAAAGAAGTAGACGAGGGAGGAAGGGACAGACATCGGGAGGAGGAGAGATTAGGGTATATCTCCCATACACATTAGCGACTGCCAAGAGTTGCCGGGTTTGCTAGTTTTGTATATCTCTTTCAGTCTTGGTGGTTAGTGTTACTAACCACCTCTTTGAACACGGTGCTTCTATTCCTCGCCATCTAGCGATAAACGGTTGAATTAGTATGTCCGTTTGGACTGTGCTTCAAACCAAATGACAGATTCCGGGTACATTGCATGAATGTCAGTGCAACCAGTTGCATTGAATATAGCGCCAACGTACCTTGTCTCGAGTGTCTGATAAAAACATCAATACAACGGGTACAACGCAGTCCTCTTCGCGCCCAGACCTCGACAAGCTGATTCTGAAAGACTTCCGGAGAGAAGTATATCGGGGCCTACTGGCACCAGCATACGTCAGAGACAAACGCAGGCCGGATTCAGTGAACAGCAGCCGTAATTCCGCGGCCTCATCTCCAGGACCTGCTTTTATAAAACGCCACAAACCTACAGTCCCGCAGGAAATTCGTCTAGAATCCAGTCAGCATCAACCTGAAAGAAGCACATCGAGAAGATGCTGCAATTGTAGCACTAAAATATCTCCAGCGCGTACTGTATGGCAGTGTAGTACATGTAACGTGCCTCTTTGCTTACGCAAAGGTAAAACATGTTTTGCAGATTTTCATAAACAATAATTTGTTTTTCTTAGTTTTGCACGTTTGTAATGATGATTCGTCTAATAAATAACGTTCACAATCACTGAATACCTAATATAATGTTTCCTCTGTTGTCTGTGATATTTCAGTTGTAACAGTTGAACAGGCATTGATGATTATGTTCCTATTGTACAAGTGTGAACAGACATCGGTAATTATGTTCCTATTGTAAAAGTCTGACTGAAAGAGTTATAAGGGGGTGCCGCGAGCGACCCAGCATCACTGGAGGGCAGTTCAGCCTTGATGTTGCGGGTGCAGTGACATCGAGTGAGGCGATACGTAATGAACATAGCCACAGAATCTGCCGCGGTCGACTCTCAAATATTATCGGACGTGTGTGGACTTTGATTTTTGAAACAGTTATCGGAACTCAGAAATTGTTCGTCGCATTCTTCGTTTTATTTATTTATTTATTGATAGAAGAATGAAAAGCAATCATTTTAGGAACATTATTCAAATGATTAAACATTCATATAGGTATTTTGTTAGCAATAATGGGGGCTCGAGCTAATCATACCAGACGGAGTCTAACGGATGTAGTGGTTCTCGTCAGTGCAGTGGGAAATAAACAATTTTACTGAAAACGCAAACCTCGTGTTGTAGTCAATTATTTAATAGATGCCGCCCTAGTTAAACATTCCCTGACAATGAAATTGAAAGTTTAGTTTTACAAAGAAATTTATAAGTGTATGGTCACCAACGACCCAAACGAGCAGGAATAAGTCAGTCCTTAAGTTAGTTAGTTTAAGGGTCCGTATTGTTACAGATCGAACGACGTTTTTCATCCAACAAGTATTTTGATGTAATTTAGTAATAAAAAACCTTCCGCCGTTAATTTTTGAAAAATTTTAAACAATTGCATGTTCGAGATTCCAATAATCTCATCTTCAGACCCATTGGCAAGATGGCCGCTAGTGAGTGACGCACGCTAGTTAGGCTCGCAAGTTTATCTGGTATTTGGAGGTGTTACTAAGCAGTTTGGCTGTTTGAAATAGTCACAAAACGTGTGTTAAGTGCCAAGTGTTGAATCGCTGTACTATTCGGAGTGCCTGTAATCGTGTAACTGCATCTAAAATGGAAAGTCGTCGAACAACGCGCAGCACCGCCAACGGCCAGTCCGGCGAGGGGGCAGCAGGCGAGCCGGTGCCGGCGACCGCGGCCGCGCCGCCCGCCACCGCCGACATCGCCGCACTCGTCAGGGCCGAGGTGAGTGCCGCGCTGCAGGCGGAGGGCGCGCTCGCCACGGTGCTCCAGACCATCACCGACGCCGTCACTGCCTCAGTGACGCTCAAAATACAACACACGCTCGACAGAAATGCCAGTGAGATATGCGCTCTGAAAAAGACCCTGGAGGATACCGCAGGCAGAGCACGATCTCTCGAGCAGAAGCTAATCGAGAGAACGGATGAGCTCGAACAATATCAGAGACGTAACAACCTACGACTGTTCGGGATTCCAGAAAATAGTAGTGAAAACACCGATGAAATCGTAGTGAAGCTGGCCACTGAAAAGCTAGGGGTGCAGGTGACCCTTAACGACATCGACAGAAGTCACAGAGTAGGACGTAAGACAGGGGAATCCACAAAACATAGGCCCATAATAGTGAAGTTTATTTCCTACAGGAAGAGATCCGAAATCTTTAGAGCCAAGAAGAAACTGGTAAAATCAGGTCTGACGATACGTGAAGATCTCACTTCCGAGCGGTTAAAAATTTTGAATAGTGCAATCGCAACATTTGGCCTACACAATGTATGGACAAGTGACGGCAGAATAATGGTGAAGACGAACAATGGCAAAATATCAATTACAAATGCAAATGAACTCGAAAGCCTCTGCTCTAGGAGATAAAAACACTAGAACACTTGCCGCCACTACTTCTACGTGTAGCTTACTATTTTTTTTCTTTCCTATTTTTTTGTTCTTTTGCTACACTTTATATCGATTTTGTAAAGAAAATCTTATGTACATTAATATCTATTATACTACATTAGTTAGCTTTCTCTTTATTATTTTTAGCAAATTATCATTATTTGATTGGTGTGATTTGTTGTTACACTTTTTTGTCTCTTTCTTCTAGCAAATTATCATTATATTTTTAGTGACACTTACTGGTTCACTTTCAGATAGTGCTGTTTTACTATTAATCCCATACCTACATTATTAATTACGGTACCATATTAGGTTTAAATTCACTTTTATATATCGTTGGTCTCACGCATCATTGGCAATTGTTTCGCTCCACTGTCGATGTTTTTATCTTTACTTAGTGTTGTTCCGTGTAGATTATTTTGTCTTTGCTTGGCGAGATTCTCCCCCTCCACCCCTCGGCGCCTCGCTGCCGCTTGGCGTAAACAGGCCGTGCTGACCTTGGCTGCAGCGCCTTCCTGTTCCTCCCCCGTCTCTGAACCCACCTTACCTGCTTCCGCTCTCTCTCTCTCTCTCTCTCTCTCTCTCTCTCTCTCTCTCTGGTGTCCTGCACTCCTCCCCCGACCCCCCGGACCGCTAGCCCCCAGCCACGCCACATTCCAATGTGTCCTGCGTTCGCAGAAAAGGACGCCGCCACCCCACAGCCCGCTGCCGTTGCCCTACCGACTAGCGGTATCATCGCGCGCGCTACAACTGAGCGCACACAGCTCCACGTGGCACACGCAAATGTTCAATCACTACAAGCTCATTTAGTTGAGTTCCGCCATATATTTCAAGACTTGTGTCTTCATATAATTCTTCTATCGGAGACCTGGCTCAAACCAAGCATTACCACCAGTTCCGTAAATTTAGACGGCTATGTCTTCCTAAGACACGACCGATTGCACAAACGCGGAGGCGGCGTTGGAGCTTACATACGCTCTGAATTATCTCCTACCGTGTTGCACACGTCAAATAACGATGAAACTGAACAAGTGGAATACATGTTCATAGAGATAAAACCTCTCAAAGAAAAGTGTCTAATATGCGTCCTCTATAAACCTCCGAAGGTAGGTGCGTTGGACTGCTTCGAAACTGCCCTCTCAGACCTCGAATCAACCTATGAGCACATAATTATAGCAGGTGACACTAACATAAATTTTCTGTTCAACAGTCCATCCTGTATGAAGTTCAAGCGTATGCTTACATCTTCGAATCTAACCTTACTTCAGCTTGCACCCACCCATCACACAGCTGATAGTCACACTTTAATAGATATATTTGCAACAAGGTTTCCAGACAGAGTAATTCGAACGTCACAAACATCTGCGCCTGGTATGTCTGCCCATGATGTAATTTTCATGACGTACTCGCTAGAATGCCCTAGGAAGAAACCACTGTTAACTGCATACCGTGACTGAAGGCTCATCAACTTACCTGAACTGACAGCTGATGCACTAGAAATAATTTTCGAGCCAACCTCTGACACCTTCCCGGATGTAAACGATAAACTTCACAAAATTACAAATAAACTTATCAGCTGTATGATAAATATGCGCCCATCAAAACCAAAAAAGTGAGAAGGAAACCCGCACCATGGCTAACTGATGAACTAAAACAGCTCATGAATCTCAGAGACACTGCACATCGGACATACAAACTGCACCCTACATCTGAAAATCACACCTCGTACAAGCAGAAACGTAACAGAGTCAGCCAGGCTGTGAGAAATGCTAAACTCAGATACGCCCATTCATTAATCGACAACATAAATAGATCGGCTGTCCTCTGGAAAAACCTGCGCGGTCTTGGTATTGGGAAAATAAAAACTGCAGCCGAACCCACTGTCTCCATTGAGGAACTAAATCATTATTTCACAACGCCTACCACTTCAATCGATCACCAAACGAAACAAACACTTATTGACCATATCACGAGGATCAACAACGCTAACCATGATAAGTTTTGTTTTAAGCATGTTACTGGAAATACAGTCAAAAAAGCAATTATGCGTATTACATCAGCATCTACCGGGGATGATGGTATCGCTATCCAAATGATAAAGCTGATTATTGATCCACTGCTGCCCATCATAACAGATATATTTAATCAGTCCTTAGCCACAAGTGTTTTTCCTGATGCGTGGAAACGTGGACTACTTAAGCCACTGCCAAAAAAGGACATTGTCACAGCACCCTCTGATTACCGACCTATCTGCATTCTTCCGGCACTGTCCAAAGCCCTAGAATATATAGTACATGATCAGCTAACCAGCTACTTGACTTCTAATAAACTTATTGACGAACACCAATCAGGTTTTCGCAAATATCGCAGCACAACATCTGCTTTGATAAAAGTAACAGACGATCTTAAGCAGGCAATGGATAGACAAGAGGCGACTATTATGTGCTTCTTAGACTTTAGCAAAGCTTTCGACACTGTGGACTTTGATATTTTACTTGCTAAACTTAGCAGTCTAAATTTCTCTCAAGGCGTGGTGCAATGGATTCGCTCATACTTGACATCGCGTCTTCAGTGCGTCATGTCCGGCACCGAAAAGTCACAGTGGACCAAAGTTCTATCAGGCGTACCACAGGGTTCGGTGCTAGGTCCACTTCTCTTTTCATTGTATGTAAATGACGTATCATCGGTCTTGTCCTTTTGTAAATACCACATGTATGCAGATGACCTCCAGTTGTATTTAAGTGCAAAACCAAAAAACCTGAAGGCAGCAATCGAGAATTTTAATTCTGACCTATGTGCACTATCAAAGTGGGCACAGAATATAGGATTAAAGCTCAATCCAAGTAAAACACAAGCGATTCTGGTAGGTCATCCTAGACTCATCAACCACAAATACCGCGAATCCCAACCACCATTAATATTAAATGACACACCTATCTATTTTTCACCCTCGGCAAAAAGTCTGGGAGTGATAATAGACGACAAACTAAATTGGGCTGAGCACACAGCCGCAGTGTGTAGGAAGGCATCAGCATCTCTTCATGCCCTACAGAGATATAAGAAGTTTTTTCCTCTCGATCTTAAAAAGAAACTTATACAAACGCTTGTAATTCCAATTATTGATTACGGTGATGTTATTTTGCAAGGTCTCTCTTGGGAAAGCTCACGACGTCTCGAACTAATCATGAATGCCTGCGTTCGATATATATGTAACATCCGTCTCTTTGATCACATTTCACCATCTTATAAGCAACTATCCTGGCTCCGTGCTGACAAGCGCAGAGATTTTCATACACTCTGTTTCCTCTACTCTCTTATCAACGTACACTGTCCCTCATATCTTTCCTCGACCTTAACACTCTTATCTGATCAACATAAAAGAACTACTCGTTCCTGACAGAGCAAAACCCTTTCTGTCCCTATCCATCACTCAACCGGTTTCTCAAAATCCTTTTCAGTAGCAGGAACCAGGCTCTGGAACAATCTACCTCAGTATATCAGAGAACTGAATAACACTGCCAGCTTCAAACGACAGTTAATGGATTATCTACTAAAGCAATAATGACGCCAGTCTTTATTACCCTACGGTCCAGGTACGTCACATCCATTTCTCCTCCCAGATATTCTTCAACTGCCATTGCTCTCGCCAGGTACAGCTTCTGTCAAAATTCGCCATGCGTTAACCGGTCTCGATATATTCAAAAGTAAATATTGTATCTGCTAATATAAATGTTGTTATTTCTATTATTACACCAGCAGCAGCAGCCCAGTGTCTCAGTGGTACTGTTAGTATTAATCCTATTTAGAGTTAAGTTATTACATATGTAGAGTTAAGTTATTACCTTTTATTTACATCCTTTTACATGTAATCAACCTGTATAAATAATGTTATTAACTGTTCATCTGTAAAAATCATTATTATGTTATAGGTAACTCACATGTAAAGAAATATTGTATGTGTAAAACCCTGGTCCGATGTAAGAGAGGGCCTGATGGCCCTAATCTGATCAGGCTAAATAAATAAATAAATAAATATAAGATCCATGCAGTAATAGAACTAGCCATCCATTTATAATCCTGCATATACCCTCTCACCCCAAGATGTAAGTTGTCGGCTACATCTTGGGGTGAGAGGGTATATGCAGGATTATAAATGGATGGCTAGTGCTATTACTGCATGGATCTTATATGGGTCTGAAGATGAGATTATTGGAATCTCTAAACATGTAATTGATTAAAAATTTTAAAAATAACGGCGGAAGGTTTTTCATTTACTAAATTAATACATCGCCGTCGTCCCGTCATCCATCTGAGATGGATATACAGAGTATTTTGTTAGTAATTCGATTTTACAAAGCATGGTATGAACGACATCTAATGGAACTTTAATTTGCTGCTCACCACATCCAGGACTTTCCTTGGACTCTACGTGTCATGCATCTCGTCTAATCTACTGCCACTATAAATAATGTCGCCCACATCCCTGACAAAAACAATCAAATAAACGCCGAAAGACAGCCAGGTCAATGGAATTGTGCAAGACACCTCCGCAGCCGGCATTACCGATAGGCGTGTGCTGGTGGGGGAAATGAGGAAAGCTCCAACTGTATTACGGTTGAAATCCCCAGAAGGGCTTAAATGGAACCTCGCTCGAGTTGAGACTGCCTCACAGCAGTGCGCACTTGTCTGTTCTGACGTTTAGATGCCGGAATTTGTCACGTGACTGTCCCATATGTAAACACAGGGCTGCAGGGCATAATTTAACGACGCGATTACACCCGTCCGCTCTGACCCGTGACGTCATCAGCATCTCGGAAAACCAGTATTCCGGTCACAGCCAACGGCAGATAATCAATTGATTAGTGTTTTAATTAAATCACGGGTCTCGTTAAAATTTTACTGGTAATTTGGAAGAAAATTTGCAAATCGCCGTTGCGGCATAACGATACATTTCGCACACGCGAGCATCGCAATGCCATCCTTGCTAGTTCACTCAAAACAATTTAAGCTGTACTTTTAGATTCCTGTCTAGCCACATCCTTTAAAATTATGAAATATTCGTAAAAAGTATTAAAGTATTTTTTTTTCATTAATTAAAACTTCCGGGCTATAATGCTGTGGAGCATCTGTAAAACTTTCTTGTCCCGACGTTTCGTTTCTTACTGCGGGCAACATCTTCAGGGCTGAGTTGACAACTGGCTGCTAGCCGCTGGAGGTTTAGTTAGTTTATATGTGTTGTTATGATCTTCAGTCCTGAGACTGGTTTGAAGCAGCCCTCCACCCTACTCTATCCTGAGCAAGCCTTTTCATCTCCTCATAAGAACGACAACCTACATCCATATGAATCTGCTTACTATATTCATCTCTTGATCTTCCTCTGCGATTTTTACCCCACACACTTCCCTCCAATGTTAAATTTACGATTCCCCGATGTTTAAGAATGTGTCCTACCAAGTGATCCCTTCTTTTAGTTAGGGTATGCCAAACATTCCTTTTCTCACCAAGTCTGTTCAGTACCTCTTCATTAGTTATGCGATCTACCCACCTAATCTTCAGCATTCTTCTGTAGCATCACATTTCAAAAGCCTCTATTCTCTTCCTGTCCGCACTGCTTATCGTCCATGTTTCACTCCCGTACAAGGCAACACTTCACACAAATGCCTTCAGAAAAGACTTCCTTACCCTTAAATTAATATTCGATTTCAGCAAATTTCTCTTTTTCAAAAATGCTTTTCTTTCCATTGCCATTCTGCATTTTGTCTCCTCTGTACTACGACCATCGCATATTATTTTACTACCCAAGTAACAAAACTCATCTACCACCTTCATTGTTTCGTTACCTAATCTAATTCCTTCAGCACCGCCTGATTTTCTAAGACCGCATTCCATTATTTTTGTTTTTCTCTTGTTAATGTTCATTTTATACTCTCTCTTCAACACACTGCCCATTCCATTCAACTGCTCTTCGAGGTCCTTTGCTGTCTCTGATAGAATTACAATGTCATCAGCAAAACGCAATTTTTTTTATTTCTTCCCCCTGAACTTTAATCCCTATTCCAAATTTTTCCTTGCTTTCCTTCACCGCCTGCTCAATGTACAAAATGAATAACATCGGAGAAAGGCTACAACCCTGTCTTACTCCCTTCCCAACTGATGCTTCCCTTTCATGCCCTTCGAGTCTAATAACTGCGGTCTAGCTTTTGTACAAGTTGTAAATAACTCTCCTTTCCCTATATTTTACCCCTGCTGACTTCAAAATTTGAAAGAGTGTATTCCAGTCAACATTGTCAAAAGCTTTCTCCAAATCTACAAAAGCTAAAAATGTAGGTTTGCCTTTCCTTAATCTATCTTCTAAGATAAGACGTAAAGTGAGTATTGCCTCCCGGGTACCTACGTTCCTCCTGAATCCAAACTGATCTTCCCCGAGGTCAGCTTCTACCAGCTTTTCCATTCTCCTGTAGATAATTCGTGTTCAAGTTTTGCAACCATGACTTATCAAACTGATGGTTCTGTAATTTTCACACCTACCTGCGCCTGATTTCTTTGGAATGGGGATTATTACATTTTTCTTAAAGTCTCAGGTTATTTCGCCTGTCTCATACATCCTACACACCAGTTCAAATAATCTTGTTACGGCTGGCTCTCCCAGAGACTTTAGTAGCTCTGCGGGTATGTCATCTACTCCTGGGGCCTTGTTCCGACCTAGGTCTTTCAAGGCTCTGTCAAATTCATCTCTCAGTACAGTATCTCCTATTTCATCTTGATCTACTTCCTCTTGCCTTCCTACACTAGCCACTCCTGCTTAGCCATTTTGCACTTCCTGTCAATCTCATTTTTAGTCGTCCGTACTCCATTTTGCCTGTTCCATTTACTGCATTTTTATATTTTCTCCTTTCATCTATTAAATTTAGTATTTCCTGTGATATCCAAGGATTTTTTGTTGGTTTTGCTTTCCTACCTAATTTGTCCTCTGCTGCCTTCACTATTTCATCTCTCAATGCTACCCATTCCTCTTCTACTGTTTTATTTCCCCCTATTTCTGTCAATTGTTGCCTAAATCTCCCTCTGAAATTCTCCAGAACTTCATTTCCTTCAATTTATCCAAGTCCCATCTCCTTTTTTCCTACCTTTCTGCAGTTTTTTCAGTTTCAGCCTACAGTTCATGACTAACAAGTTATGGTCAGAGTCTATATCTGCCCCTGGATATGTCTTGCAGTTTAGAACCTGGTTCCGGAATCTATGTCTTACCATTATAAAATCTATCTGATACCTTTCGGTGTCTCCTGGTCTCTTCCACGTATACAACCTTCTTTTGTGATTCTTAAACCACGTGTTTGTTACGATTAAATCATGTTCCGTGCAAAATTCTACCAGGCGACTTCCTCTTTCATTCCTCCTGCCCAGTCCATATTCACCTACTATTTTTCCTTCTCTTCCTTTTCCTACTACCGAATTCCAGTCTCCCATCACAATTAAGTTTTCCTCTCCCTTAACTGTCTGAATAATTTCCTCTAGCTCCTCATATATTTCTTCGATCTCCTCATCATCGGTAGAGCTAGTTGGCATATAAACCTGTACTGCTGTTGTCGGTGTTGGCTTCGTATCTATCTTGACAATGATAACGCGATCACTGTGCTGCTCATAGTAGTTTACCCGCATTCCTATTTTCTTATTCATTATCAATCCTACTCCTGTGATACCCCCAACTGATTTTGTATTTATAATCCTGTACTCACCTGTACTCACCTGACCAGAAATCCCCACTATATCTAACTTGAACCTATCCATTTCCCTTTTTAAATTTTCCAATTTTCCTACCCGATTAAGGGATCTAACATTCCACGCTCCGATCCGTAGAATGCCAGTATTGTCTTTCCTGATGACAACATCCTCCTGAGTAGTCCCTGCCCGGAGATCCGAATGGGGGACTATGTTATCTCCCTCATATTTAGTTTATATATTACATGTGTACTCAACGGACACATGTTTTTTTCCATTTCCCTGTGATTTTTCTGGAAGTTTTAATCTTAAAATGTGGTGAATATATCAAAATAAAAAGTAATGTGGCGAATACGTTGACCCTACGGCTATGCTACACCGCAAATCACTTTTCATCACGACGTATTTCGCATTCTACTTTGTTGACTTCGCCAAATCAAAATAGCTGTCACTGTTCAACATAATCTACACTAGGGATGACTGTCAATACAGTCAAGATTTCAGGTGTAGGCTGTTCACCGTCACATTTGGTCAAAACAGACAATAAACGATTAACAAGTAATCCGTTAACTGTTTTTACTTCTATCTCATAGAAAGTGGGTAAATTAGTAATTTCCATTCGCATATGTAGTAACTGAGCTTAATTATAGACATTTATTTTCTATACACACATTCACGAATCAGGTTCATACAAAATTGTGCTTTGTGTTTGATAAAGTATTTTGACATAACAAACTTTAATATCAGACCATTTCGTCAAGTTTTTATAAAGAGATTCGTAGCATGTATGACATCATCATCCAATTTTTCGTATTTGGTTCTCATGCACTACAGCAAAAACATGACAGAAATCCCATTGTTTTCTTTATCATATTATAATCATTCGAAAGCTGTATCATCCCTACATAGACAAATTACAGTTTTTCACGGTGCAGTACAGTTTCATGTCAAGTAATTACATGTCACAGAATCATAGGATAGGAAATTATCAAATGGAGCATAGTGGTTTAACATTTTATTTGATGACGTTTTAAAGAACTGCATCTTGAAAGTGCAATTCCGCACTGTGGGTACTAACTTTTCCATTTTTATTAAACGAAGTTTCCTTTTATGAGTGCAGAGGTTCTTCCGCATATTGAACTCGGAATTTCTTTCCTCAGCTTTTTTGGAACGTTTGATGCTGTAAGGGAGCGGATTGTTAAAATCCATCAAATCAGTAAATAACAAACGATCAAATGTATCAGTTAAAAGGAATGTCTCATGTATTATTTTAATTTTAAACACATTCTATTGAATGTGTGGGTTTCTTTGTGTGTGTGTGTGTGTGTGTGTGTGTGTGTGTGTGTGTGTGTCTGTGTGTTCAAGTTTTTCTTTTGGGCTCGGTGCGGCGGCACAAGGTGCAACAAAGAGATTTTGGCCCACTTTAGGTTACGGTAGTAACACTAAAAGTGGGCCTTTGCGATCGTCTTTTGACAGCGCGAAATTTAAATGAAAATAACGACTTAACCATTAATCTGACACGAAAATTGAATAACCGAATTTGTAGAGGAGAACATTCTCTACAACTTAGCTCCCTTATGTTTTTTTTTTTCATATCTCGTATCGTTTGAGATATATTTGCAAAAATAACGGAGATTTTACATCCTCCACTCAATTACCGAAAACCAGCCGTTCGGAGATGTCACGTGACATTCCTCGCCCAGAACTCTCTCTGGCATACGCCATCTTGCGTTGCATATTTGATGATTTTCTTATTGTAACTTACACGTTGTCATTTCAAAGCAATGGCGCACTGAAGAATTAACAAAAAGACATCAAATGATAATCTAGTGTCCACAAATGCCATATTAGCATCAGTTAACAACGGCTATCAACAGTATGAGATTAAAGGAATTATCTTTTGATTGATAGCCGTAGTGTAGTGGGCAATGCGTTGGACTATGACGCTAAAGGTCGGTCGTTCGGAGCCCGCTACTACCTAATTTTTTTTCCTAAAAGTGTTTATTGTTTAGATTATTATTTTGGTCCAAAATGTTTGCAAAAACTTATAAAACTAAAAATCTAAAGTGTGCCGTAAAACACGTCAGTGCGATTTTTTTCCCTACAGTTCCAATCTCTAACAGCTTGCGGAAAATACACCTGAATCTGTTTTCAGTCTCTCATTTTCCTTTAATGGTAACGACTTCCTATGTAGGTGGATGCTAACAAAAAATGTTAGCATTCTGAAGAGAAAGTCGGTCAAAGAAATTTCGCAAATAGATCTCGTCGGAACGAATAACGCCTTTCTTTTAATGATTTTCACCCCAACTCTTGCATCATTTCCGTAACACTCTCTCCCCTATATCCCATTAATATGAAATGAGCTGCTCTTCACTGAATTTTCTCTAAATCTTCCGTCAGCCCCATCTGGTGTGGATCCCACAATGCGCAGCAATACTCTAAAATATGACGCACAAGTGTGGTGTAGGCAGCTTCTCTTCTAAGTGTTTTGCCAACAAATCGTAGTCTTTGGTTCGCTTTTTCTACAACATTTTCTGTGTGTTCTTTCTAATTTCAGTTTGACGGTCTGTAGATTTGAGTTATTTATCGTGTAACTGAAGTTTAACGGGCTTTTTTTAGTGGTCATATGGATGACTTCACGCTTCTTACTTTTAACGGTCACTTGCCATTTTTGCACTATACTGATATCTAAATCAGTTGCTTTTATGTTCTGGTAACTTTACTGAGCGATAAGTGACAGCATCATCTGCGTACAGTCTAAGAGTGCTACTCAGATTGTTCTCCTAACACACACACACACACACACATATATATATATATATATATATATATATATATATATATATATATATATATATATATATAAATTGAGGTGTTTGAGCCTATATTTCACTCCCATTCTGCATTATGGTGGTAGATTGTTGATAAGGGGGTGGAAGGTATGAGAGTTGAAAGTTACCGCCTCATGTAAAATTCTACGTGTAGGTGTCAATACTTTGCTCTTCTGCAAAAACTACACAATGGAGACGAACGACCTCTCTGTGTTATTTCAAAGTCTCCCGTTTTACGTCATAGTAGTTTCGTGTCGATAGCTATAAGAGAGTGGAAGAAATATTGGTCGATAGTCGTCAGCTTATATAACATTCGGATTGAAGACCAGGGATGATTTTTGACACTATAATAGCAAAGCGGTTATATGGAGCGAAACGTGATGCACATTCTTCAGATGTTTTTCTCAAAAATGTTCAAATGTTTGCTAAGCTTATGGGACTTAAGTACGGGGTTATCAGTCCCTAAACTTACAAACTACTTATGAACTAACTAAGACTAAGGACGGGACAAATATCCATGCCCGAGGGGGGATTCGAACCCCCGACCGTAGTGGCCGTGCAGACCGTGACTGACGCGCCTCAGTCCTCTCGGCCAGCGCGGCCGGCGATGTGTTTCTGCAAGAAGCATACGAATAACGGAAAAAATAATTGAATATTGCAGTTTGAAAAGTAAAACTACCAAGAAAGATGCCAAAGTATAAGAAAGAAATTTCGCATTCTCGGTCTCTTTCTAAAAGACACAAAACGGCGCTAAAAAGTGAATCTACAGACGATAGAAACTTGAAATTTGTAAAGGCTGTTTATCTTGCACTTTAGGCGCCATTTTTCGATATCCCTATCCCTAAGGGGATGAAATATGGGATGAACTTTTTTTTTGAAAATACATTGCTATTATGGCAAATTTGAAGGAAGAAATACAAAACTTCTGATTTAGATGTTTGATTTTAAATACACTTGTTTCGATATGTTTGGAAATTCAACCATTAAGCAGGTGAAATAAGGGAAAAATCTTTTAAGGGTGCTACTATTTTGATGCTAGAAATTAGAAAAGTTTTATTTGGAACCATGGTTAGAATTTAAGAAAATGTGTTTCGGGAAGTTTTGAATACCACCATCAATGGTGCAATAGGGGGTGGCAAGTTGTATCAAAATACTAGATTAGTAAAGCATTTTTAAAGCTAAATCTATGAAAATTTATATATAGAAGTAGAAACAACCAATGCAGAACATGCAGTCTACGCGTGTAAACCTGCGCGAATTAAGCTAGTCGTTTATAAAACTAGGAAGAGTGCTGGCCCCATAACACTAACGCCAGATATAACTTCGATGACTTACCATCAATTACAACGTACTGTGTCCTTTCTGGCAGGAAATCACGAATCCAATAGCACAACTGTGGCAATATTCCATAGGAACTTAATTTGATTAGAACACGCTTGTGAGGTACAATTTCGAAAGCCTTCTGGATATCTACAAAATCGGAATGTGATATCCCTTGGTGATAGCACACATCGTATCATGTGACTAAAGAGCTACCTGTCTTTCAAAAGAATCCATGATGACTATGGTTCAATAGGTCGTTCTCTTTGAGGCAGATCGTAATATTTGAGGAAACTATATGTTCTAAAATCCTGGTGCTGACCTGTAAGTCGTGCCCAGAACTACTCTTCGCTAAAGAGTTGACGGTCTCCAACTTCGATGTCCACAGTGCCTGCAAACAACATTCGCAAAGACACTGCCCAGCAAAATTCCAAAGCTTCTTGACACCTGGGAAACCGCCTGGCTTTCAACCTCCACCCAACAACGCAAAGTGTGGACAGCACTGAACCACATCCATGCAGGCCGCGGGAGTAGCATGACGCACTCTACTAATGGGGAAAGACGCAAACGCCAAACTGCGACTGCGGTGCTAAGAGGCAAACAATCCAACACATAATGAAACTTTTCACTCTGCAGCGGAGTGTGCGCTGATACGAAACTTCCCGGCAGATTAAAACTGTGTGCCGGAACCGGGACTCGAACCTGGGACCTTTGCCTGTCGCGGGAAATCGCTCTACCACTTTTTTTTTATTTCTTGTTTAGTCTATTTTATTTATTCTTTTTCCTGAAAAAAAAAAGAGGGTACTTGCCACCTCCATATTTGCCCTTATAAAAAAAATTACACTTGACCACTTCAGGCGTTGGGTCCTACCTTATCCTAGTCCCAGTCCAACTAACCTAATTCTAACAAAGGGCAAGGAAGGATAACAGGCTACCGAAAGCAGAAAAATAATAATAAAGAAAATAAAATAAAATAAAACTCAGGTGATTTGAAAGAAATAACTGGGAAAAATTCTTTTCTTTTGTATTCTTTATTATTATTATTATTATTTATTCTTGATATATATATATATATATATATATATATATATATATATATATATATATATATATATATAGGTGTGCCATAGTGTTGCCGCCGGTATAGGTAGAAACGTCCAAACGTTGATTGATTATGTTCCGTTCAGGTTAGTTGTGTTACGATTTATCGTCTCATGGCTTGGACGTTCCAGCTGCGAGGCGGGATTGAAAGGCACTCCGTAAAAATTTGGAAAAAATATTGCTGGTACTACCACTGAGCTATCCCGACACGAAGCGAAAGGCAAAGGTTCCAGGTTCGAGTCCCGGTTCCGGCACACACAATTTTAATCTACCAGAGAGTTTCTATCGAACACGTAGTGGAAGAATGCTGAGTGCGAGGTTACATGGGATTCTTCACTAATTCCTAGCTGCAACAAGGGAGACAATTGGTTATGTTCAATGTCTTATTGTCATTTTGTAATTAAATACGATTTATCGTGTAGCACTAACAGAAAATCAACAAACGTTATATAAATTTCAAATCCAATAATCAGTCAATCAATATACAGAACAAAATAATAAATCAAAATTTGATGATAACTTAATTACTATTACTTAATTAAGAAATTTCTTGCAAACCAGTTACAAACGTAGGCGGCCAAACTATCCTGGCAGTTGTGTCGCCAATTGTAAAAAGGGTGTCCTGTTGGAGGTCGTCAAAAAATGTCAAAAAATCAGAATGCGTAATGATATGGTGTAGTAATAATAATTTAGTTATTGAATGTTGCAGCAAATCACAACTAATGGGTCGCAACAAAACTTTCGCAGTGAAAGTTAAAATTTTGAATAAATAAAAACAAAAAATCATATTAATTAACTTGAAACAGTCACTGTGGTAATTAATTAATTTTGGTCCTATCTGACTTAGCATTGACTACAGCCTCCAACCAGCACCTCTTACGATTCACGAACAGCACAACTTGACTAATAAATGTGTCAGAATTCGTGTAGTGGTGATGGCGTGTTCGTGTTATAATCAAAATCGTAATAGCTGATAGACTCTGATTGCAATGATCATAGCTCAGTACTGTGAAACTGCGTGGTGCAATGAGGTTCAGAAATACTACAGTCAAAGTTCCCAATAATTTTGATAATATTGTTTAAAGCATTCAACTTCCTTATAAAACTTTACGTGAACTATTTTTGATTAATTGGTTCCAGGGCCTGGGTAGCGTACGCGTGTAACTGGCTGAGCAGAGTCTGGCATTTAACGTATTTCATAAAAATTACTTTCGTCAAGTCTGGTTAATCAACTATAATACTTTGTCTACTGTTAGCCTGGTTACTTTCTATATAAATGAAACCAAATTTACTTTACGTGCAAACACTCTAGCAAGTTAAAAGCTTTGGCATTTTAATTGATTGCAAAATTTGGAACAGCACTGCACTTTAATTACTAGTCTCTGTGGTTGTAACACGTTTAGCAATTCGTTAACTCGTCTAGCAATTTCTTTAAAACTGATCGTAATTACTTTGAAAAATGATTGAACTTGTCAGTCAATGTACAGGCTAGCATAATGAACATAATCTAATAATGGTGATAATTGGGTGACTACAACTACTTACAAAATGAAGACTGGTTTCAAAATACGTCATACATAATTGAACCAAAATTCTGATTGGGTTGACACTACATGCATACAAAATAAAATGTTACAAAAGTACTCATCTGTTTTCGTCATCTTCGTCGTGAGGTCCATTCAAAATATATATGATTACAATATGTGCTCTTCCTGCTGGTTCAAAAATATTTTTATCGACAACTCTTTGTTCAGCTCGTCTGGCTGAAATCTCCATGCATTGATATCACCTCGATACACCTTCTAATCTCCGTAATTACAGCAACGATCACTCTTGCTGACAATAGACGTGATAACGAAACAATTACTTTTCTTGCACACATGAAAAAACATTACACTGATCACTTGCGAGTATAAATAAACTTGTTTCGCACTTCCTTCAGTACATTAAACAGTACGCCTCTCTGACTTATTGCAACTTTACTACTTCATTAAACTCGCGCCACACTGCGCCTACCGTGCCTCTGAACCAACAACAAAACATTTATGTGTTTACTATAGCGAGTCCGCTCCGCGACTGCTTCAGCAGCGCGACACTCACAGCTACTACTTCTGTACCAAAGACAGTCTTTACAACAGGATCAACATTTTCTCTGGCGCTTTGCCAACTTACAGCATAAGAATGTCCGTGCATTCATGCGGGTTTACACATACAGTACATGTTTACACTAAATGATTCAATATAGGAAATGACATTACATAAGAAATATATCTAGCATACAAGAAATGAAAACACGTGAAATGAACAAATTTAAGACAATATATACATTACGTTAAATTAAACTGTAAGATAGCACCACCTATAGAAGAAAACCTGCGCACGACGTCACAAGATGGCGGCGGTGAGAGGCTTAGAATCCTCTGAAAGACTGCAAACATTAGCAGTGCACGCTGTTTATACTACATTCTTTCGTTCAGGAGTGTATTTATTAGGTAAATTGGTGTTGTGTATGGCGTGATCGCTACGCTGGACGATTTGTGTGTGAGAGAACAACGTGCGATCTCTTTTTTACTGACAAAATGCCGTTTCGCTGTTCTGTGCCGAAATGTAGAGGAAATTACGACTGTTACCGTCCTTAAACGTCCGGAGAAGAAGAAATGCATATTAAGAATTCCCAGGATAACTTGGCTCCTTTTTCAAGTTAATGAGTAAGTTTGTTTTTGTTTAACCTTATAAAAGAGTTTTAAGTCATGACTGTTTACCGTTGGATATTGCGGTTCATGTTATTTACGTAACCACGCCCATTAGCTTATTTTTCTCCGGACGTTTAAAGATGGTAACTTTTACGCTCAAAATCAAATGTTCAAATGTTTGTATAGCTTATGGGAATTAACTACGGGGTCATCAATCCCTAAACTTACAAACTACTTATGAACTACCTTATACTAAGGACGGCACAAATATCCATGCCCGAGGGGGGATTCGAACCCCCGACCGTAGTGGCCGTGCAAACCGTGACTGGAGCGCCTCAGTCCCCACGGCCACCGCGGCCGGCAACTTTAAGGCCACATTCGTAATTTCCTCTACATTTCGGCACAGAACAGCGAAACGGCATTTTGTCAGTAGGCTAAAAAAGAGATCACACGTTGTTCTGACACATACAATTCGTCCAGCGTAGCGACCACACCGTACACAACACCAATTGACGTAATAAATACACTGCTGAACGAAAGAATACACTATAAACAGCGTGTACTGCTAATCTTTATGATCTTTCAGAGGACTCTAAGCCTCTCACCGCCGCCATGTTGTGATGTCGTGCGCAGGCTTTCTCCTATAGTAGTCCAGTCAAATAAGCCGAAAAAATGCGTCAACCTTGGAATGAGAGGTAACAAGCTGAATATTTGCATAAACCTCTGTCTTGGCATTCTAAATAATGTGTCAAAAGTCTCATAAAATCTCGTGTCCGCGTCTTAAGATATTAAAGTTCAAAGGTCACGAAAATCAGTTTTTCGCAAATATCTCGTTTCCTATGCGTTAAATGGTATTTGCATCTCAGATAAACGTTGTAGAGCATGAAATTCTCTACCATTTTTGTTTTAAACATTTTTTGTGCAATTCATCGTTTTTTAGATAGAGGGCGGAGAGCGCACAGGTCACAGCGCTCAGACACATAAGACGTAATGCAAGTCAACCGCGAATCCCAGTCAATGGTAGGTAGTTTAAAGTTAATAAATCACTGCAACAATTACAATATCAAACCTTCATTCTTTATGAATTATTTTCAATATTTCATAATATTATTCATAAATCCAAAAGATTTGCTTAATAATATTTACTTATTTCATGAAATTATAAAGTTATGAAGCCAAACACTTCAAGTATATTTTAATTATATTGTATTAAATCTTAATTATGTTTCATGTAGAAAAGAATAAAAGTGACTATAATTAAGACTTCATTATATTTGAAGCAAAAATATATTAAATAAAAAAACGAGGAAATACGTTTTATGTAAATCTTTATTTAGTAGTCATGTATGATTCATTTATTACAATTAGAAGTTCAAACGTGAGGAGGATTTTTATTCACTTTAATTATTAATCATACATAGGTCTCAATTTTCATCTTCTTGATCATCATCGTCGTCTTCATCCGGTCGCTCGAAAACGTCCATTTCATTATCATCATCCTCGTAATCGACGATCGTCGTCTCCAAACCTTCCAAGATTTCGGGGTTATATGCACTTTCTTCATCGAGATTGTTCTGGTGAGATGACGCATTGAGGCAAGCTTACCCATTACACTGGCCACAAGCTGAAGAACATTGCATCCCCGATTTCCTGCACCCGCTGCGCGAACCACAGCCATTTTTGCAGTTGCAAAATATTGTATTCAGGAGCTCGTCTGATGCAGGTGGTAATATTGTTAGTATTGGCTCCAAATGTTCATACTGCAGCACCCAACCCCATTACTGGGGTTCTATATAGTTTCGTAACCACGTTTGTACTTGGTAGTAAAAACGATTGATATGTTGATGAGCTGCTGCACTAGTTGGTGGCAGATTTGATAGTTGCACAGGTTTATTAAGTTTTGTCGATTTAACAAATTTCGTGTATCGAAGATGATCTATATTGTCTTCAGATTTTGGAGCGTTATATATTGCAAACAAGATACGTAGACTAATCCATTTTCAAGTAACGTTTGCTCAGGACAATTTTCTTGTTGAAATACGTGAGCTGATCCAAATCTGGAAGTTTCTCCAATATTTTAACAAAAGTTTTTTTGCCTTTTTTAAACAATGCAGATGTCGTGCCACAGCCACTCAAAGCGTGCAAAAGTAGAATGTGCTTTTTACAACGGGGATAATGTTCAAAACTTTTGGAGGAGTATCTTTGTGTTTTAACATTGCCTTTACCAACTTTTTTAAAGAAAATTTCTTGTTGATGCTATTGAGTACGTCCAATTAAAATGACAAGCAAATCAATATATTCTCCTACGATTACGGCACTCCTTTGGTGCTCTGATTCTTCAATGCCTGTTTCGATTATACAAACATCAGCATCATCTCTGGCTTGTTTTGTAGTGATATTAACAGTTTTTAATTTCTCAACAAGCAAGTCAATTAGCTTTTTTTTATTAGATCGATTTGATAAAAATTTCTCTTGGCTGAATGGCACAATCGTTGTTTCCTCACAGCAAACTTCATACGATTCTGAAAGATCAGAAGTTCTTCTTAGTTGTTCCATTGCTTTAATATTTCTACTGTAGTCCGAGTATCCGTTAAATAAAACAACCATTGTTGAGCCATAATGTGTTTGTAAATACTTTATATATTTATCTAAAACAACAGTGAAAGTATCGTCTTTGCTCCATATGACGCGATGCAGAAGAAATCCACCATCGATAACAAATGTTACATTACTTTCATTAACATCGATAGGTCTCATTTTGTCATATAATGTCGCTTTCGTGGTTTTCCTCATGCCATTATTATCAAATAAAAATGTTGGCTACGGACTTAGTTCGTATTTACGATATTCTTGAAGATTACATTCCAACTTTTTGCCTGCAGCTATTCTCTGGAAGAGTAGTAACGGGTCTACAGCAACTTTACAATTGTTAATCGTGACATTTGTTAACAACGGAAAGCGGTAAAACCTTATCAGCACGTTTAAATAGAGAAGGTGGCAATGTAAGGTTCCATATTTCCAGGTATAAACTTAATACTACTAGTAATATTCTACAGTTTCACATTTAAGAGAAAAAATACTAAAATTAGTTTCTATATAAATATAGTTACGATATATTGGAACAGAATTAAAATATACTTAAAGTATGGAATTCATGACATTATAATTACTTCAAATAAGTAAGTATTATTAAAATTGGTTATTAATTCGTAAATAATGAAATTTGATTTACAATTATAATTGTTTTATTCAACGTACCTTTGACTGTGATTCGCAGCTGACCTCGTATTACGTCTTATATGTCTGAGCGCTGTGACCTGTGCGCTCTCCGCGCTCTATCTAAAAAATGATCAATTTCACAAAAAATGTCTAAAACAAAAATTGTAGAGAATTTCATGCTCTACAACTTTTATCTGAGATGCAAATACCATTTAACGCATAGGAAACGAGATATTTGCGAAAAACTGATTTTCGTGACCTTTGACCTTTAATATCTTAAGACGCGGACACGAGATTTTATGAGACTTTTGACACATCATTTAGAATGCCAAAACAAAGGTTCATGCAAATATTCAGCTTGTTACCTCTCATTCCGAGGTGAAACCCTAATTTTACTGGACTATAGGGGGCGCTGGTCAAGCGCAGCTGCTGTGCCATGACGTCACTAGACTGTAAACACGGCGCTCAGCGGCTCACGGACAGCGTCCGTCACGCGCCGTGCCTTCACAACGGCCGCCGTGGCTCACTGTAAGCAGCCGTCGCTCTGCAAACGAGCGCCAGCTGCCTCTTGTCGCAAGCCGGCCCAAGGGTAAAACTGCGGCATGATGCCTGCGCGGGATAGCTTGCGCAGGTCTCGGGTGACGACGCGACGGTGCGGATAGACGGAAGGCGGCGCCGTGCTCTCTTGGCAGGAAAGAGCACTGGTTCGGTCCGACAAGAAACAGCTCTTCTTTAAGTGGGCTTCACCTCATCGATTTTGACGTCCTACACAGACGCAGCAACGACGAATGCCTGCCGCATGGTATACAAGAGATGTGAAATTACATGTTGTCCATCTAGAACACGCAAATGATAATAGGCAAAAGTTAGTAGAGATTCATGCGTCTATAAAAAGATCGATGCACGAAGAATAAAATAATTACCACAGCCATACCTTAGGCCGGTATTACACTATCAAATTTTCTTTGACAAAGAATCTTTGTCCAATATTCTTTGACAAAGAATCTTTGACGTAGTGAAATGGTGACATTACACTATCAAATTTTCTTTGACAAAGAATCTGTCATAGTGCATTGAAAATGGCGGATGAATATTTGTTATTAACCTTAGTTGTTGATTACATAGATTACAAATATCCACTTATACACTTAGATTGCATGTACGTGTACAACAATTGCAACGACTAGACATCTGGAAGCGTGCCTTTATTCACAGAACCCGTTTTTATTTGTACCGCGGCTCTCGCCTCAGGTGTATCGTATAATAAGGCCTAACATCTGATGTTTGTAGAAAAGAGCGAAGTACTTTTTCTAGCTAGACTGTAGATATCATCGCTCCTTGTTCACTCACAACAATTTAAGCTGTACTCTTAAGACATATTTGAAAAAAAAAAAAAATATATGTGAAGTTCTTTTCTTAATCATAATAGACATCTACAGTGTAGCTTGTCAAAGTACTTCGTCGTTTCCTACAAATATGTAATATTAGGCTGCATTACCCGATACACCTGAGGCGAGAGCCGCTGTACCACTCGAAAACGGTTCTTCTCGTCATTTGGAAGACTGACAATGGTGACGCTTGACTTGGTTCTGCAGTGGTGTTCTGCCTTAAATATTGCAGTAAACAAAACTTTTGAAACATTTATATTTTGCGTATTATGTATCGTGTAAATAGCATTTGTCTGGCTAAATATATGTAGGGAATTAAAGTATCATTATGTACTTTTGCTTTCTCCGCTGCAAAACTGGTGCAGAGACAATTAATTTTCATTTTTACGTCGTCTGCCGTGCAAACAGTACTCACTTGATCGCTAATGAATACCGCAATTATCTAGCTTTCGGCTCGATGCAGCCGGTTTTTATAATCAACCTTGTACAACTGCATAAATTTAGTTGTTGCGACGACTCGCAATACGAATTACGCGGTTATGTTTTCAAACAGTACGTCAAAAACTGCTACAGCGATGCTAGCGCTTAAAGCGGTCATATTTCTCACCACAGTTAACATAAGACAAACGCTTTCTTTGATCAAATCTACGGTGAGCTGCTAGATTTCATCAAAGAATTTTTGACGAAAGGCAACTTTGACCAAAGTTCCATATTACACTATCCAATTTTCTTTGACAAAAAATCTTTGTCAAAGAAAATTTGATAGTGTAATACCGGCCTTACCAAAAGATCTTTCCGCGAACCCGAAATAATTCTGGTCCTATGTAAAATCGATAAGCGGGTCAAAGCCCACTGTTCAGTCACTCGTTGATCATTGCGGGGCAGTAATAGAAGAGAGAAAATGGAAAGCTGAAGCTCTAAATTTAACCTTTGAGAAGTCTTTCACGCAGGAGGACCGCACAAATGTGCCATCATTTCATCAACGTACTGATTCCGAAATGGGGGACGTAGTGATAGGTATTTCCGGAGTAGAGAAGCAACTGAGGGAGCTGAATACGAAAAGGTCTGCTGGTCCGGATGGAATACCAGTTCGGTTTTACAAAGACTATTCTGCGGCGTTGGCACCCTACTTAGCTTGCATTTATCGCGAATCCTTAATTCAGAGTAAAGTTCCTAGTGATTAGAAAAAAGCGCAGACGACTCCCATTTATAATAAAGGAAAGAGAACTGAACAACAAATACAAACCAATATCGTTGACATCAGTTTCATGTAGAATTCTGGAGCATATTCTCAGTTCGAATATAGTAAATTTCCTTGAAACGGAAAAGCTTCTTTCCATGAATCAGCACGGGTTCAGGAAACATCGTTCATGTGAAACTCAGCTTGCCCTTTTCTCACATGACATCTTGCGAGCCATGGACGAAGGGCAACAGGCGGATTGTGTTTTTCTCGACTTCAAAAAGGCGTTCGACGCGGTGCCACACTGCAGACTGCTAACGAAGATACGAGCTTATGGAATATGTTCACAGATTTGTGACTGTCTGGAAGACTTCCCAAGTAATAGAACGCAGTACGTTGTTCTCGACGGCGAGTGTTCATCAGAGATGAGTGTATCGTCAGGTGTGCCCCAGGGGAGTGTGATAGGACCGCTATTATTTTTTATCTATATAAATGATCTGATGGACAGAGTAAGTTGTAATTTGCGGCTGTTTGCTGATGATGCTGTGGTGTATGGGAGGGTGTCGTTGTTAACATGCGTCGTTAGCATACAGGATGACTTAGACAAAATTTCTAGTTGGTGCGAAGAATGCCAGCTAGCTCTCAATGTAGAGAAATGTAAGGTGATGGGCATGAGTAGGAAAAGCAATCCCATAATGTTCGAATACAGCATTAGTAGTGAGCTTCTTGATGCTGTCGCGTCGTTCAAATATCTAGGCGTAACATTGCAGAGCGATATGAAATGAAACGAGCATGTAAGGACAGTTGTGAGTAAGGCGGACAGCCGACTTCGGTTTGTTGGGAGAATTTTGGGAAGATGTACTTCACCTGTAAAGGAGACCGCGTATAAAACGCTTGTACGACCACGTCTTGAGTATTGCTCAAGTGTTTGGGACACGCAGCAGATCAGTTTAAAGGAAGACATAGATGTAGTTCAGAGGCGAGCAGTAGATTTGTTACTGGTAGGTTCGACCAATGCGCGAGTGTCACGGAAATGCTCCGGCAACTCAATTGGGGATCGCTGGAGGAAAGACGACGTTATTTTCGTGAATTTCTGTTGAAAATTTAGAGGGCCGGAATTTGAAGCTGAGTGTAGTATGATCTTGCTGCCGCTTACGTACATTTCGCGTAAAGATCACAAACACAAGATAAGAGAAATTAGGGCTCGTACGGAGGTATATAGACATTCTTCTTTTCCTCGTTCTATTTGGGAATGGAATAGGAAAGGATATGTCTAGTAGTGGTACACGCACCTTACGGTGAATTGCGGAGTATGTATGTAGTTGTAGAATGCAGCAATGACTGGTATTGCATATACTGGCTCAGACTTAAGTCACTGCAGCAAGCCGTATACTGTTTATACGTATATAGCGCTCCTAAATACCCAGGCTGAATCGTCCGCCATTTATTTCTTAGCATGGTTTGATTTTCGCTGCGCTAACACCATAGAGGCGCAATTCCCACTACCTTTCGCAAACGATTTCACAAAAACTAATCGGTAGAAACATTTAATTTTAACGTTACTTAAACCTTTATATGTCACCACTGTGACGAAATGTGCATGATTTCGTTAGTAGTCACAGTTGGTAAGATACTGGCTTTGAAGTAAGAGAGTGCGCTAAGTTACGATAAGTTTGCAATGATAAGTAGGGACTGCGTTTGGTGCATATTACACCATATGTTGCTTTGGATGATATTTTCCTAACGTATTGAATTTTATTTTCCACTTAGGGGGAAATGTCTACCTTTAACCGACACCGCTAAAATTTATTTTATGTAGCGGACTCATTTCCGATCACAATATGGCCTGAATGTAGTATCGCGTATCTCATACACGGTTTTAGGTATGAAAATGATATTTTGACAAACGATAATATGCAGAAAGGGGCGTATTTTGTCATAAGATTACTACGCAATACTTCATTAACTATCTCGTTATTGACAGTCGGTGTATATTTTTGGACTGGAAATAAGTAAATTTAGAGATTTATTAATTGATATACTGGTATTCCTTTTGTCAGTCACTAATGTTTATTACTTTATTTGTGGTCCAACGCGTTCCGGAGCTACAACTCCGTTTTCCAAAGGGTAATGGGAGTTATGTTTCCTTCGGTTTATCGTGTAGCACTAACAGAATGACAGCTATTAGATTTAACGAGGATTTCCTTCGAGAATACTAGAAAATGACCGATACCATGGGTCTCTTACTAGGTAATGAACTGAATTGTTCTAATTTCCTCATATAAACCAGTCTGTACTGAGATATTTAGAATACCCTTTTCATATAATTGAAAAATTGAAATTGAATATTAGGCCTACATAGAAATGTATACTGAGACCTTTTGTAGATTGCAACTATTAAATTTAATTGGCTAAGAAGTCGGTAAAAAGTATCTTTAAGTGTGGGTGTTATGCAGTGTTATTAGGAGTTCTAATACCGAAGACGACTTATTAACAGACGGGCGAGCGAATGCCATTGCGCTATATTGAACTGACATTATCTCAATTTACAAATAACTCACAGAATATCTGTATGGAGTGGATGAAAATTTGATGTATTTTGAACATTTCATTCGCATAATGTGTTCATCTAACTTTAATAGAAAAAAAAGTTCCTCCCATATCGAAAATTCCGTAACGTCGTCAAAAAGTGCATGTTTGTAAACTGTCATTTAAAATGTTTTACTATATTTTTGAGTAATTACATTTCATTCTACCACTTTCAAACATAATACTCAGCTTTTCAGTATTGCGATGTATGGGGGTTCTGCTCGCTGCAACATTAATCTCCTGGGGCGTCGTGGTAGAAATAAATACACGTAGATACAATTTTTCTCTTCTTGATTAATTTGAAATCAAACTGTTTCTCACCAAACATTTTAACAACAAAACATTTACAAAGCATCAGAACGGCAGCACTTCCATTTAAAAACAAAGACTGACATAGCTTCCAGAGCACTTGACAAACGACTGAAACTCTAACTCCCCCACGCAAGTCGGTGAGGCAAATATATAACATCGACAATAATGGCGTTACATTATCCATTGTTCATAACAATTGAATATACTAATTTACAGTTAACAAACACACAAAGAAAACATTTCATGTACACAAAAATAATCGCAATATAAAATGATAACTTACATACAATAATTTTAGATCGCACCTATCTTTTTAAGATTTAATCACGCTACTTTTTGTTTGACAACAAACCAAAAAGTTAAATGTCAATTAATTAGTTAACGAGTACATCATACATGTTCCTAACATATATTGAACTAACAATTATGCTGGCAATTCTCAAAATAAGTTCAAAATCTCACTCAGTCAATATATACAGAGAATTACGATATTCAAATTTTGACAATTGTGTTAATTACACAATTATCTGGTCAACACATCTTGTTTATGAGCCTAACATATATATACAATCCTATTTATTTTAATGTATTTATGTTTTACAAAAGTTTTTACAATTCGTCTCTTTAGGTACAATGACGAAACTATTGTTTATAGATCTGTCTGGAAGTGTGTTATACAAATCTCTTAATTAATGAAATCTATCACTTGTTTTAATCACAGTATCCCCGGGACACTGCCGTACACTGATTCCTAGACTGGCTATTTCGTTTTTAACTAACTTCACACGCAACTGTTATCACTATTGAACCACACGATTCCGGATCCGACGCAGACGGTGTCGTAGGATGACATTGAGATGAGAGGACCAGGCAGACGGTAACGTACGATAACATTGAGATGAGCGGGCCAGCAGTATCGTCACACAGTACATGCTGTTAAACTATTACCGCAAATAAAACTAAAAATGAAAATGACGTATAGTTCGTAATGAACACATTGTTGAAAGTTCAGTGTTCATACAGTGAGTAGTTTGCGAGTATGAGCGATTTGACTAAAACGCGAGGTAAGGCGTGTGCTTCGTCCGGAACGTGCCGACTGCTGCAGCTTGGGGAAAAAATGGCGGCCAGTTCAGCTCGGGTTTATAGGAGTCTTAACGTATACACCTGTCGCTTCGTGATGTCATGTTATGATCGTAGAGTCGCGCCGACTTACTTTCTTCAAATATTATGAACTACCTCGAAGACCTGTTGACACACAGTCAGAACGGATTCGGAAAGTATCGTTCTTGTGAAACACAACTAGCTCTTTAGTCACATGTTGTGATGAGTGCTATCGAAATGGGATGTCAAATAGATTACGTAAGCCGGCCGCGGTGGCCGAGGGAACTGAGGCGCTCCAGTCACGGTCTGCACGGCGATTACGGTCGGGGGTTCGAATCCCCCCTCGGGCATGAATATTTGTGCCATCCTTAGTATTAGTTAGTTCATAAGTAGTTTGTAAGTTTAGGGACTGATAACCCCGTAGTTAAGTCCCATAAGCTCTACAAACATTTGGACTTTATTTATTTATTTATTTATTTATTTATTTATTATTTATTTATTTATTTATTTATTTTTGTGTGTGTGTGTGTGTGTGTGTGTGTGTGTGTGTGTGTGTGTGTAGTACCAAACTCTTTATCTCTCACATTAAGTATATGCTGAAGTATTAGTATGTTGCAGTGTTGCACTGGGGACAATGTAGTTATTCTGTATGCAGTGCTCCCTATTATCGAAAACTCGACGAATGCTGAAAACAGAGCAGTTCATGTCTGTTTAAATAATGTGTGATAAAGTAAGTCTGGGTAATCATTGATGGAATGGCGTCAGTTGATCGACTGTATAGAAGTTTCCATTAAATATACTGTTCCCAGCGAATTGTCTTGACTGTGTTAGCAGCATGAGCCACTCTTTCAGCTAATACATGTCTTCACATGTATAGTGCAGTGATTACTTCGTAAAGCACGAAGTTAAAATCTAACTTGTGTAGTAGAACTATATATTCAGAAGTTGGATTATAACTAAGTGCAATAGTCTCTGCAAAACAGGGCGTCTTTCTCTATCTTAATGTAGTCCACACCAAAAGTTAGTAATTACAAATTTTAATCACAATATTGTACCGAACAGTTATGAAAGCAGAGAAGTTCCTGATGAGTTTGTCGCTTGCGTGTGTATATTATCTCTAATAGCAGGCACAGAATAGAAATATCTCTGGAGTGAGCATTCAGATGCGCAGAATAGATTTTGTGCCTTCAACATTAAAGTGGAAATGTCACGTAATACTGGGAGAAATCTACTAATCGCTGACTTTATCTTGATCCTGTTTTGTTCGGTTAAGATGGATGACTATGTGTAAATGGCCCTTATAGCGACACTTGCTCAACTTTCTTGTTGCTTCTGTGACACATTTATTTAGATATTATTTCATGTTATGTGGTTGCTCTGCGAAAAGGAGGTGGGTCTTCTTTGCAGCCAATGCGGTACAAACCAATCTTAAGAGCAAATAAATGTGACCTGCTAGCTTCTTGCTAGCATGTTTTCTAACTTCATCTTTTGGACTTGAGCATATCGCTTGTAATTTTACGTCTCATGTATTAATTTTAATTTTCTGATGAAGGCACCCACAGTTGGTGCCAAAATCTAGATCAAGTGTCTAGTACAAAGTACAATTCGTTGGGCTGCTTTATTCTACAATTATTGTCAATTTAGTATGGTTGCTGCAATTTTGACAAGATATGTTTAAAATTGCACTCTAGCCTGTATTTTATTACTAAATTAAAATATAAGAGTGATGTTTATCTCAAAAGTGAAACAAAAGTGTTTCCAAAAATATGAAGTATAAGTTGTGTATTGGGTGAATGCGGCCAATTCACGCTACGTAAAACAAACTGTTACACCCCTACAGTGAGTGGTTCTCGATGTACTTTTCCGATTCACGATCTGATTGCAATCTGTACTGGCCGAGGAATTTCACAGAATTATCAAGTGAAGAATCAACACCGGTATTAGCTAAACGCATATCAGCTGTTCCACCATCTTAGTCTCTCGTCACCGCTAGCGGAGCGAGTGCCGAACGTCCGATTCATATCCATCGCACTGCCGTTTTCATTCGATGTACGCAGCTCATAGGAAACTACCGAATAATTACAGAAGTATTATGATTTACTGGTGATATCAGATTTGCAGTCCTTTCGTATGGGCTACACACGAAGCAGCGCAACAACGCCAGAATGAGAGTTTAGAAGGCGCATAATACGCGTTCTCTGTGATATTGATTTAACCAGCCACACTTGCTGAATCGAGCCCACACAGTCGGTCTCCGTACCTACGAGCAGCAACCCGAAAAGAAACAGCAAGAAGAATCTAGCTTCTTCTTTGTAATGTTGCGCCGGTGCTCAATATTTAAGTTAGGCACTCAAAACAATATTTCACTGCTAATCCTCAGAAATTTGTCCATACATCAAACTAACTGGATAGTCTAACACGTTCTTTACACATGTCACTACTTTGTTGAGAAGACAAACTAATTTATCTGAACCGCAGTCAAAAACACAAATGTCACTTGCACTTACAATTTTTTTAAACTGTGTATACTCACACCATACATCCTACATAGTCTCTAGGTTTCACTTCTGGTGCTACTACCACCGGTACTACCAATACAGCACACATTTTCCTCCTGCCTTTGGCATCTCCCAACAGGGTTTTTATACCATTCAATAAGGCGGCTACGTCACGTTTCGTCATGTCATGTGACATCACGAGACTTTCACGTTCTATTAAGATTATTTTGGATTTTTAAATAGAAAATATACTTCAAATTACAATATAAATTATATTTTAGTGTTGATTAAAGATTTTTTATACAAATGAAATTGAAAGTAACAGTTACAACTGCTACGCACTTTTCTTTTAAAGGTACAAACAAATATTTAATTTTTAAATAACAGATATTTATGTAATAGCATTATTATTTGATTCTTTGTGCCTACTAATGGCTTTTATATAAAATAACATTTTAGTAGCAAGTTACAATCATTACGTACAAATTCTGATAAGATGATATAATCGTCTTCTTTGTTTAAGATCTTTGGCACAGTTATTATGACAAATCTAAACAAACGTCAATCTCGTACATGCTTTGCCAGTGATTTCAGATTACAAAAACATACTTAACATTTATGTCCATTTTAAGGTAAGTTTAACCCATACAGATAACTGTGGTAGTGACAGATCACGTAAAACACGCGAACACTGCGGTCGGGGGTTCGAATCCCCCCTCGGGCATGGATATTTGTGCCGTCCTAGTTCGTAAATAGTTCGTAAGTAGTTTGTAAGTTTAGGGACTGATGACCCCGTAATTAAGTCCCATAAGTTAAAAAAAAAAAAAAAAAAAAAAAAAAAAAAAAAAAGACCACGCGAATATTTGCGCGATTTTCTTAAGTTACTAATGTTGAAAGTGCCTATGAATAGTGACATCTTTCTTCTAATATATGAAGCAGTGTGTCCGTATGTTCGTTTGTATGTACGTGTTGCATACAAATCTACACTTTTGTTCCAATCTTTATGACATTTTGTACACGTAAGCTTCAATCCATGAGTACGGTCGCCGTAAGTGTAACAATCACGTACGATACATAGTTCACGAAATATGATGTCATAAACAATGATTGCGCGAAAAACTGCTGCATTTAGCGACAATGCTGTTGATTTTCTCTTAAAGCATTGGACCGATTTCAACCAAATTTGGTACACACATTCCTTACCGTGAGGTGACAATTGCTGCAGGGTTAAGAATCACATACGACACATGGTTCAGAAGATACGACGTCATAAACAATACGAATCCCAAGAAACTTCCAGAGACTTTGAGACGTTGAGACTTTATAAATACTCTATATGAGGATGAGAGTACTTAGCGACTTGCAACAAACTTTAAACTTAATTTCAAACTTTCATTTAACTTTTCTCGCTGACAACCATAGCAAAATGATGAAAGGAAAAAAGTTCCTCGCTTACTACTTTTGCGCCGTTTATGGAGCAAAACTACGGCATGATGTTACGGTATGACGTTACAGTTTGTAATTTGTACACTACAAATTGTAGCCATAGGAAATTTTACAGACAGTATACACACATAAAGTTTAATGTACCTTCTAAATTGTATCACAGTACGACACGTAGTTCATGAGATATGAGCGCACATACAGTAACGTCCATGGAAAACCGCCCCATAACGCACCAAGTTTTAATCTATTACTTTTTTAGTACTAATTGTATTGCCACGAGATTTTACAGACATACAGCCCTTATACAAATGAATATACATCTGAAAAAGGGCAGGAATAAATAAATAAATAAATACCCGGGCAACGCCGGGTCTTCAGCTAGTAATATATAAAGCAGAGTATCCTTGAGTTCGTTTGTACGTGTTGAAGACAACTATACAGTTTCGTTCCAATCTCTATGAAATTTTGTACACGTAAGCTTCAATACATGAGGACGGTCACCATAAGAGTAAGAAGCACTTACAACACGTACTTCACGAGAAATGACGTCATAAACCATGAGATGCACGAAAACTGCTGAATTCAACGTGAATGCAGCTCTTTTTCTCCTAAACTACTGAATCGATTTCAACCATATTTGTTGCACATATTCCTTACGTCATGTAACAATTGCTGTTTAAGTAAGAACCACATGCAACACTTGCTTTAGGAGATATAACGGCATAAAGAATGGGAGTTGCAAGAAACTGCCACATAATGTGAGAATGACAGTACTTAGCGACTTGCAACAAAGTTTAAAAATAATTTAACTTTTATTAAACTTTTTGTCACTCAGAACCCCATGAAAATAATGAAAGGAAAAAAAGTATCTCGCTAACTAGTTCGCCGTTCTTCATGGAGCAAAAGTACAGCATTCGGTATGACGTTAGAGATTATACTTTCTACGCTACAAATTGTAGACACAGAAAATTTTACAGGTAGTATACACACATACAGATGAGTGTACTTCAGAAATTATATCACAGTACGACATGTAGTTCACAACATATAAGGACAATAACAGTAATGTCCATTTTAATCTATTACTTCTTTACTGCTAACTCTGTTCGCAACGGATATTACCGCCATCAGCACTTATACAATTTAATATATAACTGCAAAATTATACAATTGTACGACACATAATTCAATGAATATGAGATCATATATACTGCACATCTTGCAACACGTATTGCAGTCAGCTTACGGAAATTCCAGGGTAACTGACAGTAGTGTTGACAACTGAGCTCTGAAGCGCACACGGATGGCAGGCTATACCAACAAACGTCTGTAGATTTATTAGTAAAGGAAGAAAATGAAACAGAGTGCATCCAACGAATGCCCATTATTTACCACAGCTCTGGCTTTTAACTTCAAGAGACTGCAGTTTCCAGTAAGGCTTACGTTTTCTATTGCGATTAATAAACCACAGAGCAATCTGTTCAATGCTGTGGAATGGATTTGACATGTCCATGTTTCTCTCACGGACGACTTTAAGTCATTTGCTCTGGGCTGGCATCACCAAAGATATTATTCTTATTAGATCTTGGACAAGTAAGAAGAAATGTTCAAATGTTTGTAACTCTATCGGGCCAAACTGCGTGGGCACCAGTCTGTAGCTCACAAACTACTTAAACCTAGGTAAACTAACCTAAGGACAACACACGCACCCATGCCCCAAGGAGGACTCGAACCTCCACGGCGAGCAACCGCGCGCTCCGCAGTGAGGCGCTTTAGACCGCTCGGCTACTCCACCGCGGCAAAGTAAGAAGAAATATTGTTTATCTCAACGTTGTGAATTAAAATGAATGTATGAATGTTTTGTATCATTTGTATTTTGTTACTATCTTTCTTTGGATGCTGTGCTTAAAATTTTGTATATTATGCCAGACAACCTTATCTCTCTCTGTTTCACTCTCTCTCTCTCTCTCTCTCTCTCTCTCTCTCTCTCTCTATAAAGTTTGTCTGTGAAACACATTGCACATTGCTTCCTTAGTGCAGTTGTGCCTTGAGAATGGCAGGGTGTCCTCCTGCCGAAATATCGGCGGTTGTCGACGACGTCATCCGTCAGCATACCCGTAAGTTGTTTGAACGACTGTTTGTCTGTATGTCCGCTATGTGTTCATAAACCATTCATTGGATTGCAATGAAACTTTGGTGAACTGTTCACCGTACGCCCCACAAAGGTTCCTGACCCAAAAACAAAAGAGCACGACACATACGTCAGGAAATATGACGTCATAAGTAATGAGAGGCCACCGCGTGAGAATATCCAGATTTATGCGTCAATTATTGGAAAATGGGAGTAGTGAGGGACCTGCAACGAAGTTTTCATGTAATTTCGAACGTTTATGAAGCGTTTTGTAACTGACCCTCCTTCCTCTCCCAAAAAATGATGCAAAAAGAAGTCTAACGCTCACAACAATTTCGCTTTAGACATCCTAAACTCTCACATCAGACATGATCTTGAATCAAATAAAGTTAGCATTACAGATTTACTTGTTACTATTTATTTTTGTCTGCAAGTCTCCCTTAATTCTCTTGCATCTAAAATTAAGCAATCTGTTTTCCTAATCTCTATCTATATGAAAGCAAAAGAACACTCACTGATTAAATACGAAATCACAAAAACAAAAATTTTGCAGGAATGTAGTTTATAGGTATAAAACGTCAGCTAAAAAAAGTATTTTTTGACAGGTGCATGGCGGAGCATACTTCTCCTAAAGACTCACGAAATCTACAGTTTCATTCCGATCTTCGCGAAATTTCGCACGCTACACCTTCAAAACAAGAGGAAGGTCACCGTCTATCTTACGTTTCATATGGTGCATGGGAGGGGCTACTTTGAAACATAAAAATGGATCCCTAAATACCTTGGTCGCGCCACAACTTGAGAACGGCTCCACCGATTTTTTTTTTTTTTTTTTTTTTTTTTTTGTGTTATTCTCAGAACAAGTGTTGTATGAAATAAAACTGGAATATTTGAGACCACCAAAGTGCGTTTTTCAATGTGACCCTGCGTTTCTCCTGCATTGAAATCTATAGTTTTGTTCCGATATTGATGAAATTTTGTACACTCTACCTTAAGAGGAATGTCACAGTCTGCATAAAATTTCGTGATGGAGGATACTTACGGAATTTTACAGAACGCATAGTTTTGCTCCAATTTTTATGAATTTTTGCACACATGACCTTTCAACCAAGAAGGAGATCACTGGTTACATAAATGTTTGTATGGTACATGAAAAGTTTGCCGAGAGAGGGAAAGGTGGAAACGAACAGAGAGATGGGAGGGACAGAGGTGGATGCAGAGAGATGGGGAAGGGGATGTGGACTACCAGAGTGTGGGATAAATAAACAATTTTGTTCCTTCTTCACGTTTTGATAATGCATGTTTACCCTTGATATTCTTCGTTATCTTGTCAGTCCTGATTTAAAATCACAATTTAAAATTTATAATGCTTCTTCAAAGAAAAATGCTCTTCAATGATGAATTATATGTAGTCTTCTAAATTTGTATTTCTCTTCAGTTGCATAAAATATGTATTGTCCAATGAGCCAGTTATAGCTATTATATTTTGAATTAAATAAATTGAATTCTAGTTGAAGTACATCTTTTATTGAAACATAATTCTCAGATTTTCTATTGATTATGGCTAGTTTCTTTTCCTCGTCCACTTCCAAATCAAAATATGTTCTTTACAGGTAATAACATGTTCTGAAGTTTCCACTAGTTGACATGAATCACAAAAAGGAATGAGTCTTAAATTTATTGTGTTTAACTTTTTCCCCGTGGAAAATTTCTCGTTAACTACATCATACCAGACAGAGCGGATATTTGATCTTAAGATTCGGTTATTAGTATTACGTCAAATATCTTTCCCATTTTTATCTTCATATTTCATATCGATATTGTTTTTGGGGTGACCTTTCGTAAGTGCAAAGTAGATATAATTGACTAGTATTAAGTTTCTAAATATTTACATATCTGTAAGTAATTTCAACAAAGTACTTTCGAACCCAATTCTGGGTTAAGTTGTCCAAGATTTATAGATGCACATCTATCATTAGGATCTAATGCATCAAATAGGTTTAGTGAAATGCTGGCCTGATTACTGTGTAATACTTTGCTAGTATGATTAACAAACATTGTGCTTGCATGTCTTTGGTTTCTAGTTTCCCATTACATATAGGCAATATGGCACCTAACACAAAGTTACGAGCAAGTGACTGCACGCAATATCTTCAAACATGTCTCTCTCCACAACACATACGTTAATCCTGCCTGAATGTTCTCTGTGAAAAAACATATCAAATTGACAATGTTTGCCTCAAGGAACTGAATTACTGTTGATCTACGTTTTGTGTTTGCATTATAATCATTTACTCGTCGTTTATAAAATCCTGGATGTGTAACTGCAGAAATTATACACAGCCTAATTTCGTTTTTATGAAACTTTTTAATGGTGAATGTTCCACAGACTGCACATACCAGACTAGACTGACTAATTGACGCGCAGTGACTACTGTAAACACGTTTACTATATCCGTTTTGTTGTTCACTGTTGGGTGCACAAAAAATAATTGAAACTTTAACACAGACGCAAATGATATTATGCATTATTGACTACATAAAGTTTAGACACATATCTCAATGTGATTATCTGGGATTAAGTCGGCTGAACGCATATGTTACAGAATCGCATCATCCCCAGCCTGGCTGATAAACACCTGCTGGAACGTACGATTTTTATGCAGGATGGCGCTCCACCCCACATTGCTAGACGCGTGAAAGATCTGTTGCGTGCGTCGTTTGGTGATGATCGTGTACTCAGCCGCCACTTTCGTCATGCTTGGCCTCCCTGGTCCCAAGACCGCAGTCCGTGCGATTATTGGCTTTGGGGTTACCTGAAGTCGCAAGTTTATCGTGATCAACCGACATCTCTAGGGATGCTGAAAGACAACATCCGACGCCAATGCCTCACCATAACTCCGGACATGCTTCACAGTGCTGTTCACAACATTATTCCTCGACTACAGCTATTGTTGAGGAATGATGGTGAACATATTGAGCATTTCCTGTAAAGAACATCTTTGCATTGTCTTAATTTGTTATGCTAATTATTAATTTTCTGATCAGATGAAGCGCCATCTGTCGGATTTTTTTTTCTAATAAAACCCAATGTTACTCCATACATGTGTGTCAATTTTTACCTCTCTATCTACATTATTCCGTGATTTATGAAGTTTTCAAATTTATAGTGACTTTTTGGTCAGGTGATACATGATTTCCGAGATCGTTACTGCACGTTTCCGTTTCCGTTTTTTTTTTCTTTTTTTTTTTTTTTTTTTTTTTTTTGTTTTTTTTTTTTTTTTTTTTTCCAGGTGTCTTCTGCTGAAACGGCATGAATTTATGTCCAATTTGCGAATAACAACTTGCCATGTGTGTAGGAACATCGGTTTGAGCCGTATCGGAATGTTGTCTGCAACGAAAAGTTTAATCATATTCCGAATAAAAATGCTGCTTGTTGCTGCCAGTGTGCACATAAATTATCGATATCTACTGTTGTTTTCTTTTCTGTTTTCAAAAGATAATGGTAAACTAAATGCAACTTCATGACTGGAGTGACACAGTAGAAGACGGACTTTCAAATGTTCAAATGTTTGTAGAGCTTATGGGATTTAACTTCGGGGTCATCAGTCCCTAAACTTACAAACTACTTATGAACTAACTAAGGACGGTCAAATATCCATGCCCGAGGGGGGATTCGAATCCCCGACCGTAGTGGTCGTGTAGACCGTGACTGGCGCGCTGCAGTCCCCTCGGTCACGGAACTTCAATTTGCTTCAAACATGAAGGACCTATAGCCACTCTATGAAATTTAAGCTCGTTGAGCGCTACAGATGCACAATTTGTTGGATGGTAAGGGGGGTAAGGGGGGGGAGGTGGGATTGTACGGATGTCTGACGGCCAGGCCCGACCAACCATCCGACAAGCAAAGTTGGTCGGGAAGCGCTTCCACACGTCCAATTTGTCGGACTGCCGATAAATCAGCCCCTACAAATCGGAACGTGTGCGGGGGTCTTTATCTTCGTTCCTTCATCGCGGGTAGCGCCTCCTCCACGAGGGGGAAGTGTCGAGATGCCGGACAGTCACGCCACAGCTGGGCTAGGGGGCGGGAGAGGTCAGCAGGGGTGCATAGGCAAGCAGGCGGCCGAGGGCGCTAAGTCTGCCTCCACTCACACGCACTACGTTATAATTGCCTGACGTCTTGTACAGTTTTTTATATGGGATGCGATCTTAATATGACACTTATGAATCTCTTGTGAGTTCTTTATTTGAATAGATACATTGTGTTACATGGATGACTAGTTTCGACTCGTCAAAGAGTCATGAGGCGTATTTGACTGGTGATGTGCTTACCATTTATAGCAGGCCACTCTGGCTTGCGCGGCGAACGGCCCCGGTGCTTTCCCCACAGCACTGTTTCTTACCCGTGTCGCAGCAAGTGTGTGGCACACGAGTGACTATGAACAGATCAAAACTTTTGGCTCCGGCCAACGAGAACAACTCTAGAGGCGTCAGCCAATGAGATGCTGCTTCTGCTGTCAGCCATTGAGATGCTGCGTGTTTCTTAACCGGAGATTCGGGCACTATGCGCCCTCACGTACTAAAAAATAAATAAATAAATAAAAATAATAATAATAAATGTTATATATATATATATATATATATATATATATATATATATATATATATATATATATATACTAATCGACTTGTCAATGCTTCGCAATTGCTAATATGTATGTATTCTTGCTTTGAACGTCAAATGTGCAAACCTTTATCGCACTCGTACGAATGATATTGATATTCCAAAGAAAACAGCTCTTCCAGTTTTCCACAAATTTTCCTATCTTCTGGCAAACTATTGTAAACTTTTACTTCACTCAAACCTTCCTCTCCCTTTGAACATCGAATGTGCAACATTTCATCGCAATCAGATGAATGGTATTGATATTTAATAGAAAAATCTCTTCGTAATGTTTTTTCTGAAGTTTTCAATTTTCCGGGAAACTTTTACAAATTTTTATTTCATAAGAACGTTACTCTTGCTTTGTACGTCAAATTTGCAAAATTTTATCGCAATCAGACGAATGATATTGATATCCCATTGAAAAAAGCTCTTTCAATTTCTCGCGAATTTTGAAATTTTCCGGGTAACTGACCCAAATTTTTTGTTCGAAACAGTGCTCCTCTTTCGTTGAACGCCAAATGATCAAAATTTCATCCCAATCGGATGAACGGTTCTCAACTTATACTGTTGAGTACATTTAGAAACACACTAAAAGAGGAACTTCATTCGAATTTTGCGACTTTCCTTTATAACCGTTCCTATTTTTTTAATTGAAAACTGTTCCAAGACCATAATAAACAAAACAAAAAAATGAACTACCCCTCTAAGTCGTGCGAATAGTCAGTTATAGTGCTGAATTCAATGAAAAGCACATTGAAAAACACACTTTCATATTTCTCAAATTTTCCCATTTTCCGGTAGATTTTCCAAAACTTTATTTCATACAAAGCTTGTCATGTCGAGCCGTACTCAAGTGACGCTCTTAGAACCATGCAGCAATTGATTATTATTCTTACCAAAAAAATCGCTTTGGATTTTTCCTAAATTTTCCTACTTTCCGGGCGATTTTTCCAAATTTTTATTCGATCAGGACGTTTCTCTTGCTATCAACATGAAATATACAAATTTGGTCGAACGGTATTGATAGCTCACTGGAAAAAGCTGCTTCAGTTTTTCCCGATTTTCCTATTTTCCGTACAACTTTTCCATATTTTATCACCGTTTAAACCTTCCCTGGACTTACACGAATATTTAAAGGCTAAAATTAGGCAAATCAGTTCAGCCGTTTACGAGTTTTAGCGAGACTAACAGATCACTTACTTTTTTTTTAAAAAAAAAAAAGTGGAAGTTGGGTTAGGTATAGTTTAAACAACAAGTCTTTTTTTCAATACGTGAGGACGCGAATCTCCGGTTAAGAAACACGCAGCACCTAGCAAGTTCTCCGTCGCCGGAGCCAAAAGTTTTGGTCTGTCTATAACCACTCGTGTGTCACAGAGACAATGCTCGCTCTCGCGTCTTCTTGGATGCGTTCACTATCCATTCCGAATCTTATCAAAGAAGGAAGGAAGGAAGCTTAGGGTTTAACGTCCCAAGGACAGCGTGGTCATTAGAGACGGAGCTAATGCTCGGATTTTCGAGGAAGGACGCAGGAGGAAATAGGCCGTGCCCTTTGAAAGGAACCATCCCAGCATTTGCATTGGAGTGATTTACGGAAATCACGGAAAACCTAAATGTGCATGGCCGGAGGTGGATTTGAACCACCATCCTCCCGAATGCGAGTCCGGTGTCTTACTACTGCGCCACCTCGCTCGGTCTTATCAAAGAGAACACTGTTAATCTATCTTGCTGACACTGTTAATCTATCTTGCTGACGTTTAGCATGAACACAAATTGATCGGATTTATGTGTAACATTGTTTTTAATGCCCAGTGAGAAAATTCTTTAAGTCTGATCGGAAACCACGAAGCTTAATATGCCACTCTACCGTAAGAATCAAAGCGCCGTCACTACGAAAATAAACACGCAAGGGGATTGAAGGATCAGACAGAAGGTAACTGATTATTAAATTAAAAGCACTGTTGCCACGATCAGAAGAGGTAGGTCTTGTTTATTCTAAAATAAAACCAACAATTACCTTTTTTTCTAATTCTGCTTATTAAGGATGGTGCGTCCTCGCGCGTTAATCTACGAGCTCTACATAGGGCATGCGAATGTTTGTTGTTCTCAGTATAAGTTAAATTAAGTTGCTCGTAAGCTTACTGTCCTATGACCTCAGAAGTCTTTTCCCGTAGGATTACAAACGTTTCAAAAATGAATGATGAGGCGTTCACATGAATTAAATAAATTTTTGCAAGGTAAAAATAATCAGTATTATGTGTGACTGTACTACAAGTTCATAAATTGAAGGTTTTGCTTTCTAAAACTCAGCTTCAAGAAGGAAATGTGGACAATTCAAATGTTTCAAATGTTTGTATAGCTTATGGGACTTAACTACGGGATTATCAGTCCCTAAGCTTACAAACTACTTATGAACTAATACTAAGGACGGCACAAATATCAATGCCCGAGGGGGGGTTCGAACCCCCGACCGTAGTGGCCGTCCAGACCGTGACTGGAGCGCCTCAGTCCCCTCGGCCACCGAAGACGGCTGTGAACAATTTTCCCTCTCTAAAAACCTTGACATTAAGTACACAGTCATTACATAAAATTTTTGAAGATATGTTGAAAAAAGTTCATATGTTTTAACAGCGGAGTCATCAGTCCCTAAACTTACAAACTACTTAAAAACTACCTTATACTAAACACAGGACAAACATCCATGCGCGACGGGGGATTCAAACCCCCGACGGGAACGGCCTCGCGCATCGGAGCATAGCGCCTTGAAGAAATAAAATAAAACTGCACACATAAGTTTTTTTTAGATGCCTCTTTCTGTGCACGCAGAGGAAGCCCCATTAAGTCTCCAAATTCAGCTGACAGAATTACAGTACCATTCAATTTTGGCAGACTGCCACTACCATTACAATAGTGATTTAAATTACTTTATATAAAGGCTTTGATGAAAAAGAATTCCCGAGGAATGACGCCCTTTCCCTAATATGTGTTGCAATGTTCTACCTGTAAGTGGGAGTCAACAATATATTTTCGCATTCGGAGGAGAATGTTGGCTATTGGATTTTCGTAAGTAACCCACGCCACAACGATCCTGTATCATTCCCGTAACGCTGTCTCCCCTGTATCGTGACAATACGAAACGAGCTGCTCTTCTTTGGACTCTTTCTATGTCCGTCAAACCCACCTGATGAGGATCCCACACTGGGCAGCAATACTCCAAAAAGGACGGGCAAGCGTAGTGTATGCAGTTTCTTTAGTAGTTCTTTTGAATCTTGTAACGGTTCTGCCAATAAAACGCAATCTCTCGTTCGTCTTTCCCACCAATTATCTACGTGTTCTTTCCAATTTAAGTCTAAGGTAGTCGGTATTTAATGTAGTTTATGGCCTTTACGTTTGATTGATTAATCTTGTAAACTAAGTTTAACGGATTTCTCTTCGTACTCATGTGGACGAATTCACGCTTCTCATTATTTAGCGCCATTTGCCAATTTTTACACCATACTGATATTTAGATCGTTCTGCAGTTGGTTGTGATCATCAGATGATTTTAGTAGATGGTAAATGGTGGCGTCATCAGTAAACAACCTAATCGAGCTGCTTAGATTTTCTCGCAATCGTTTATGTATATTAAGGAACCACAAAGGACCAATAACACTTCCTTGCGGACCGCGCGTTATCACCTCTTACTCGATGTCTTACAATCAGTTACTACAAACTGTGTCCTCTGACAGTAAATGCCATATCTAGTCTCAAATTTGGAACTATATACCATAACCCAAAGAAATAGAAAATTTGCAATCAGTCTTCAGAGAAAATCGATATTCATAATGAAACTTTCACTCTGCAGCGGAGTGCGTGATGATATGAAACTTCCTGGCAGATTAAAATTGTGTGCCGGAACCGGGACTCGAACCTGGGACCCTTGCCAGAAGAGTGTAAGTTTCATTCTGGAAACATCCCTTAGGCTGCGGCTAAGCCATGTCTCCACCATATCCTTTCTTCCAGGAGTGCTAGTCTTGCGTGTTTCTCAGGAGAGCTTCTGTTAAGTTTGGAAAGTAGGAGGCGAGGTACTGGCGGAAGTAAAGTTGTTAGGCGGCATCGTGAGTCGTGCCGGGATAGCTCAGTCGGTAGAGCGCTTGCCCGCGAATGGCAAAGGTCCCAGGTTCGAGTCCCGGTTCCGGCACACAATTTTAATCTGCCAGGAAGTTTCAAAAGGGATAGTCTACTCTCCAAATCCACGCAGCTATAACGAGAACAACTAAAAGAAGAAGTATGCCTTACGACCTTATTCCTTTCCCACAAGTCCTTAAACACCTCTGCCTCAGGTCCGTATCCCACAAATCTGTATGCCAGCACCCACTTCTATCCTCTCTCTTGTTGCATCTCGGACATCTTCCACGCCTTTACCTTTTAACCCTCCCTCCCTTCACCTTCACACCCTTTACATCCTCTCCGAGGGTAACTTCCGCCATCTCCCCCTACCGGATGGGAACCTCCATCCTGACATCTACCTATCCTATCCCCCTTAAGTCCTTCCCCTTCTCTCCCTATCCCTTGGAGTCCTTGCCCCTCCTCCCCCCGTCCACGCCCTCCTTACCCGTACCTTCCCCCCATACCTCCCCTCCCTTCCCCATCCTCTATGGGGAACCTGTGCCCTACAACTTTTAGCAGTGCACCATTAGTGTTGTGCCAGCGTCAGTGTATCATGCTACAAGTGTCTCTTTTAAAACATCAAGAAACTGACGAATATGCAGAATATTCGTGTTGCCATGTGTTTTAAGTAGTGTCTTCGTCTACTGTGCTGCGCCGGCCGCAGTGGCCAAGCGGTCTGCGGCGCGCCGGTCATGGTCTGCACGGCCACTACGGTCGGGGGTTTGAATCCCCCCCTCGCGCATGGATATTTGTGCCGTCCTTAGTGTTAGCTAGTTCATAAGAAGTTTGTAAGTTTAGGGACTGATGACCCTGTAGTTAAGTCCCACAAGCTCTACAAACGTGTTTTTAACCGCCTTGGATTTTAAACCTCGACTTATGTGTGGTTTTAATCACCGTGGCTGTTTTAATTCTGAATATGTATCTTTCACTTCTTTGATTATGTATATTGTCTTCATTTCAGTCTCCTTTGTTTTTAAATTCTGCATATTTTAACACCATACTATATTAAAACGACTTGCCAAATTGTTAAATAAACTGGCTCAAGAGCAGCAATCAAGCTGCTCTGCCAGCCTGCCACCACCGGTGGCTTTAAAATATCAAGAAATAAATTTAAAAAAGACCAGTAATTTTCAGTCTTGTACTCACCTGAAGATGGCTGTAAGTTTGTCAGCTGCAAGCCCGAAATATGGTGGACCAGCCACTATGCCTGGTAAACTTCTAGATACACACTTTCCACAGAGCCCTTTTTTTTAAGTACGTCTTCCTCCAGACTACATACACTGCCTCTATTTTCCCTGTGAAATACGTATCAAATAGCGAAGGCTCTCCTATATGGAAATAACACCCCAACAAAGAACGTGCATCGGTCCTCAGGGAGAAATAATGTATATAAATAACAGCAAAGATACAGTTCCTTGAGACAAACATTGTCTTGTTATACTACACGCTTCATAACCGTATTTCACACGGAACATGTTGTGTGGAGGGAGAAGTGCTGCCGGCCGCGGTGGCCGATGGGACTGAGGCGCTCCAGTCACGGTCAGCACGGTCATTACGGTCGGGGGTTCGAATCCCCCCTCGGGCATGGATATTTGTGCCGTCTTAGTTCGTAAGTAGTTCATAAGTAGTTTGTAAGTTTAGGGACTGATGACCCCGTAGTTAAGTCCCATAAGCTTAACAAACATTTGAACATTTTTTTTTTTTTTTTTTGGAGAAGTGCTAACCGAAACGCTATGTTGGCTGATGCCAAAGTAGGGGACAGCTTCTGGGGTGAAGTACGGCGGGGACTTCGTGGGCCCCGTGGCCGGTGCGCTAGCCATGAAGGCCTCAGCAGAACACTGAAACAGCGTTGTAAGCTATGATTAGGCGGACTTCACTACATCGATGAATGTGTTCGATACAAAAATTTTAACACGAGACAAAGAAAAAATAAGAATTAACAGGCAAGCCACCTCCTTGGAGTTAATGGATTTCATCACCAAGGGGTACTGGAAGAGACTGAGGAAACTGGTAATGAGAAGATTGAGAAATTTTAATTACATATTTGTACACAATGAAATAAGTGGTAGACATAAATTGTAGATGCAATGTTTTATAAATAAAGTTTCCTCCTGCCTAGTCAGCTTGATGTCTTGGGTTCGGAACCCGGCCACAGCGCAAATTTTAACTCCGTGTCTTTCCTTATATTCAAAGGAACTGTTGTTGATATTTATGTGAGAAACAATGATGCTATTCCAATATAGGAGAGCCTTGGTAATTTTATACGTATTTCACAGGAAACATTGCCGGCCACGGTGGCCTAGGGGACTGCGGCGCGCCAGTCACGGTCTGCACGGCCACTACGGTCGGGGGTTCGAATCTCTTCTCGGGCATGGATATTTGTGCCGTCCTTACTGCTAGCTAGTTCATAAGTAGTTTGTAAGTTTAGGATCTGATAACCCCGTAGTTAAGTCCCATAAGCTTTACAAACATTTGAACATTTCACTGGGAACACTGAGGCAGAATTAAAGAATGTGCTGTGGATAGAGACGTAGTGTAGTCGCTTTTTCTCTAACACTGTATTAGCTGAGATTTATACTTTTTTTATTTTTTATTTTAAATTGCTACCTCTAACCGCCTACCTGTTGCTCAGCCTTGTGGCGCGTTTAGTGGAAAACAAAGAAAAGAGAAAGCTCGAGTTTCTAACATGTATAATTTCATAATGGTTTTGAACGGGAATTGCACATTCATCCTTTCAACGCTTTTCCCCTTATTTCTCCCCCCCCCCCTTCCTCTCTGCCTCTCACCATGGTACTCTCCTCTCTCTCTCTCTCTCTCTCTCTCGCTATCCTCTTCCCCCTTCTCCCTATCTCTCTCAACACTCCCCATTTCCCCTCCAATATCTCCGTCCGTCCGACCCTCCTTTTTCTGCCTTTGTCTACGCGTCTCCTCCTTCTCTATCCCACCTCAGGATCCCACTCTCCCTGAGGTGGAGTGGCCTAGCGCTCTAAGACGCCTTGCTGCGTAGAGCATGGTTGGTCGCCGTCGGAGGTTCGAGTCCTCCCTGGGGCATGGGTGTGTGTGTTTGTCCTTAGGTTAGTTTACCTAGCTTTAAGTAGTTTGTAGGCTACGGACTGATGACCACGCAGTTTGGTCCGATAGATTTACAAACATTTGAACATTTGTGGATAAATAGTAGCCACTATTTAAGTTGTAACCCTTATAGTTTGTAAGTCTAGCGACTGATGATGATAGCAGTTTGGTCCATACGTTTACAAGAATTTGAACTTTTGCTGTTCATCTATTTCCATCCGTCTCTACGCCAATTTCCTACCCCTCTCCTCTTAGAACCCTAACCCACACTCTTAATTAGTGCTATGCTCAAAATCTTATACATACCAAAATTTAAAATTTGAGGCGACGTTGCAATGTTTTATGCGCTTGTTCCTGTGTGCTTGGTGGAATCTCTCTGAGCATCTGTAAGCGTGCCGGTCGCGGTGCTTCGTGTGCGTTCGTGAGTACATCGACCTCTATCGGCCGTATCGCGAAGCCCACGCAGGACCCGCAAACGCTGTGCTCTTTCACTGCAAACGTCACCAGTAAGCAGCTGCCTACGGCCAGCAGGAGAGAAACGGAAGCCCTCTCCCCATTCGCCGATGAACACCAATCATGTCTCGCAATGCAAGAAGCAATAGGCAACGGCTAACTCCCACTCCTTTCCATTCTTCCGCCCAAAACCACCAATAACATAGTTGAGTTAAAGAATTATGACCTAATGTCTAATTGACAGTAAATATAAAGTATAGTATCAAGCAGCTCACATCAGTATACCCAGATGAAGGCCACTGTAACTTTGGCCGAAACGTCGGTTATTTAAGTAATAGCCTTACATCATGACGCGGAACAACACCCAGAATTATGTCATCCGATTTGTGTGTTCTTTCTTCCCGCGCGCTATTAGAGAATGGAACGGTAGAGAAAGGTTATGAAAGAGATTAATTACTCCTCTGCCAGGTACTTAAATGTGACTTGCAGACTTAGTCCAGTCAAATTAAGCCCAATTTTGACGTTTAGCTGTATTTTTGTACAGATGTTCCTTGTATCTTCGTAAACAACATACTAAAAGCCCCCAACGATTGGGTAATGTAATGTTTGTATAGCTTATGGGACTTAACTACGGTGTCATCAGTCCCTAAACTTACAAACTACTTATGAACTAGCTAATGCTAAGGACGGCAAAAAATATCCATGCCCGACCGTAGTGGCCGCGCAGACCGTGACTGGAGCGCCTCAGTCCCCTCGGCCACCGCGGCCGGCCAACGATTGGGCTGGAGCTTCGTTCGCCATATTGGAAAATGGCGGCAAAGAATCATATTGTCGCATTTTTAAGGAAAACTGTTGGATTTATGAGAAAATTACTTCATTACAAAATTAGAGAGGACAAAATTGTCTGCCGGCCGCGGTGGCCGAGGGGACTGAGGCGCTTCAGTCACGGTCTGCACGGCCACTACAGTCGGGGGTTCGAATCCCCCCTCGGGCATGGATATTTGTGCCGTCCTTAGTCTTAGCTAGTTCATAAGTAGTTTGTAAGCTTAGGGACTGATGACCCCGTAGTTAAGTCCCATAAGTTCTACAAACGTTTGAACAAAATTGTCTACAAAAAAGGTCCGATGCACTTCCTTCATAGGATTAACGGTTTTCTCACAACTGACCTGTATTCACACGACATTAAGAAATAGCTCCTCGCTGCATCTTGCAAATGTATTTGTGCGGTCTCCCCCAATAAACTAACATTTTTTTGTGTCAAATTTCAATATTTACGTGTATATACTGTCTTGTTGAGAGCTGCGCTATTAATTTTCCATACATTTATATTTTGCAAGAATGTAAGAAGTCTATATCTTAAATAACCGACGTTTCGGCCAACGCTGCAGTGACCTTCATCTGGGTATACTTACGTGAGCTAGTTGTTACTACACTTTACAACTACTTTCAATTAGACTTATCGTCATTGTTTTTAAAGGGATGGTTAAACGCAAGATAAGGGAAGCCCTAGAAATTGTAGAACACCCTAATAACATGAATAGAGAAGACGGACTCAGGCTTGCCCCCTCCTGGCTACCAGCCATCACAGCGAAACAGGCCGCACTGACATCACAACACGCGAGCGTCACCAGCAAGCAGGAGAGAAACGGAAGCCCTCACCCCATTCGCCGATGACCACCAATCATGTCTCGCTATGCAGGAAGCAATAGGCGACGGCTAACCCCCACTCCCTCTACCTCAGCATCCTATCATAAAAACGTTTCCATTCTTCCGCCAAAAACCACCAATATCTTCGTTGATTTTAAAAGTTATGACGTAATGTATAATTGACAGTAAACATACGTATAGTACAACCAGCTAACATCAGTATACCCAGATGAAGGCCACTGTAACGTTGGCCGAAACGTCGGTTATTTGAAATAATAGCCTTCTTACATCATGACGCGGTATTACACCCAGAAAACTTTTATGTCGCATGACGCGTTCTTTCTCAAGTGAGGCCTAATCTATGCAACTAGCAATCTCTGCCAGTTCATAAGCAGCATCGCAGCTAACAACGTTCTACGTAAGCAGACCCCGTCGCTGCCCTAACCGCCTATCATTTTCACCGCTCCCAACACGCCTACTAATGCCATTCCGTAACAAAGTGCGACTAACTTGTGGTTGTCTTATGTTCACAGGGAACGCCGGAAGGAGGCCACAACCCTGAGGTAAACGGTGAGTACAGACCACTACCTAGGACACAAACAAGGGAATGAGAACATTTCTGCCACGTGTGGCACACCTGAGCCGCATACAGGGTGGTCCTGAAACATACAATCAGTCGCAAAAGAATTCGGACAGTGGGAAGTTTCACAATGAGTACTCGAGAAACACTGACTCTGAAACCCAAACCTATTTATTAGCAATATATACGCGTAACAACATTTATTACTAAAGAATTATTGTATTATTTCGTTTCCAAAACATAAATAACAGAAACATTAACAACAAAAATGAAGCAACCTGCACACCATGCTACCAGAAAAGTATTCGGCCACTGTCCAGTAAATGTTCATACGTTGTACGACGAAAATGTCAATACCTTGAGGGTCCACCTTTCATTTATAATACGTCCTCTAATCTAGTAGGCAAACTTTCCACGAGTTTTTTTCCTGAAATCTGGGCCTGTTGTTGTTATGGTCTTCAGTCCGGAGACTGGTTTGATGCAGCTCTCCACCCTACTCTACCCTGAGCAAGCCTTTTCATCTCCTCATAAGAACGACAACCCACATCTGCTTACTATACGCGTCTCTTGGTCTCCCTCTGCGATTTTTACCCCACACACTTCCCTCCAATGCTAAATTTACGATTCCTCGATGTCTAAGAATGTGTCCTACCTAGCGATCCCATCTTTTAGTCAGGGTGTGCCAAAAATTCCTTTTCTCACCAATTCTGTTAAGTACCTCTTCATTAGTTATGCGATCTACCCACCTAATCTTCAGCATTCTTCTGTAGCACCACATTTCAAAAGCCTCTATCCTCTTCCTGTCCGCACTGCTTATCGTCCATGTTTCACTCCCGTACAAGGCAACACTCCACACAAATGCCTTCAGAAAAGACTTCCTTACACTTAGATTAATATTCGATGTTAGCAAATTTCTCTTTTTCAAAAATGCTTTTCTTCCCATTGCCATTCTGCATTTTATATCCTCTGTACTGCGACCATCGCATGTTATTTTACTACCCAAGTAAAAAAAACTCATCTACCACCTTCATTGTTTCGTTACCTAATCTAATACCTTCAGCATCACCTGATTTTCTAAGACCGCATTCCATTATTTTTGTTTTGCTCTTGTTAATGTTCATTTTATACGCTCTCTTCAACACACTGTCCATTCCATTCAACTGCTATTCCAGGTCCTTTGCTGTCTCTGACAGAATTACAATGTCATCAGCAAAACGCAATGTTTTTATTTCTTCCCCCTGAACTTTAATCCCTATTCCAAATTTTTCCTTGCTTTCCTTCACCGCCTGCTCGATGTACAAATTAAATAGCATCGGAGAAAGGCTACAACCCTGTCTAACTCCCTTCCCAACTGATGCTTCCCTTACATTCCCTTCAAGTCTAATAACTGCGGTCTGGCTTTTGTACAAGTTGTAAATAACTCTCCTTTCCCTGTATTTTACCCCTGCTGATTTCAGAATTTGAAAGAGTGTATTCCAGTCAACATTGTCAAAAGCTTTCTCCAAATCAACAAAAGCTAAAAATGTAGGTTTGCCTTTCCTTAACCTATTTTCTAAGATAAGACATAAAGTGAGTATTGCCTCCCGGGTTCCTACGTTCCTCCTGAATCCAAACTGATCTTCCCCGAGGTCAGTTTCTACCAGCTTTTCCATTCTCCTGTAGATAATTCGTGTTAAAATTTTGCAACCATGACTTATCAAACTTATTGTTCTGTAGTTTTCACACCTGTCTGCGCCTGATTTCTTTGGAATGGGGATTATTACATTTTTCTTAAAGTCTGGGGGTATTTCACCTGTCTCATACATCCTACACACCAGTTGAAATAGTCTTGTCATGGCTGGCTCTCCCAGAGACTTTAGTAGCTCTGAGGGTATGTCATCTACTCCTGGGGCCTTGTTCCGACCTAGGTCTTTCAGGGCTCTGTCAAATTCATCTCTCATTATAGTATCTCCTATTTCATCTTGATCTACTTCCTCTTCCCTTCCTACAACATCGTCTCTAAGTTCATTTCCTTTGTAGAGCTGCTCTATGTACTCTTTCCACCTTTCAGTTTTCCCTTCTTTGCTGAGAACTGGTTTACCATCAGCGTCCTTGATATTCATAGAGCTGTTTTTCTTATCCCCGAATGTCTCTTTTATTTTCCTGTAGGCGGTATCTACTTTTCCCCTTCTTATACATTCTTCTACAGACTTGCATTTGGCTTCTAGCCACTCCTGCTTAGCCATTTTGCACTTGCTGTCAATCTCATTTCTTAGTCGTCTGTACTCCATTTTGCCCGTTTCATTTACTGCATTTTTATATTTTCTCCTTTCATCAATTTAATTTAGTATTTCCTGTGATATCCAAGGATTTTTTGTAGGTCTTGCCTTTCTACCTATTTTGTCCTCTGCTGCCTTCACTATTTCATCTCTCAATGCTACCCATTCCTCTTCTACTGTTTTATTTCCCCCTGTTTCTGTCAATTGTTGCCTAAAGCTGCCTCTGAAACTCTCCACAACTTCATTTTCCTTCAATTTATCTAAGTCCCATCTCCTACCTTTCTGCAGTTTTTTCAGTTTCAGCCTACAGTTCATGACTAACAAGTTATGGTCAGAGTCTATATCTGCCCCTGAGTATGTTTTACAGTTTATCACCTGGTTCCGGAATCTATGTTTTACCATTATAAAATCTATCTGATACCTTCCGGTGTCTCCTGGTCTCTTCCATGTATACAACCTTCTTTTGTGATTCTTAAACCATGTGTTTGTTATGATTAAATCATGTTCCGTGCAAAATTCTACCAGGCGACTTCCTCTTTCATTCCTCCTGCCCAGTCCATATTCACCTACTATTTTTTCTTCTCTTCCTTTTCCTACTACCGAATTCCAGTCTCCCATCACAATTAAGTTTTCTGCTCCCTTAACTGTCTGAATAATTTCCTCTAGCTCCTCATAAATTTCTTCGATCTCCTCATCATCGGCAGAGCTAGTTGGCATATAAACCTGTACTACTGTTGTCGGTGTTGGCTTCGTATCTATCTTGACAATGATAATGCGATCACTGTGCTGCTCGTAGTAGTTTACCCGCATTCCTGTCTTCTTATTCATTATCAGTCCTACTCCTGTGATACCCCCAACTGATTTTGTATTTATAATCCTGTACTCACCTGACCAGAAATCCTGTTCATCCTGCCACCGAACTTCACTAATCCCCACTATATCTAACTTCAACCTATCCATTTCCCTTTTTAAATTTTCTAATTTTCCTACCCGATTAAGGGATCTAACATTCCACGCTCCGATCCGTAGAATGCCAGTATTGTCTTTCCTGATGACAACATCCTCCTGAGTAGTCCCCGCCCGGAGATCCGAATGGGGGACTATTTTACCTCCGGAATATTTTACCCGAGAGGATGCCATCATCATATGTTGATACAGTAGAGCTGCATGTCCTCGGGAAAAGTAACGGCTGTAGTTTCCCCTTGCTTTCAGCCGTTCGCAGTAACTGTGTGGCAAAGCCACATTAGCTGTTGTTACAAGGCCAGCTCAGTCAATCATCCAGACTGTTGCCCCTGTAACTACTGAAAAGGCTGCTGCCCCTCTTCAGGAACCACACGTTTGTCTGGCCTCTCCACAGATACCCCTCCGCTGTGGTTGCATCTAAGGTACGGCTATCTGCATCGTTGAGGCACGCAAGCCACCCCACCTCGGCAATGTCTGTGGTTCATGGGGGTGGTCTGGGCCTATATTGGCTCATTCTTGGCGTAGTTTCTCTTTTAAAGTCTCCTTCGTATAGATGTCCGCGCGGTGGGTCCATTTTAATTTATCCCACAACTGTACTATTGGGTTAAGGTCTGGTGATTGGGGAGGGGGGTGGAATACTTTCGGGCAATTGAAGAGCAACCACATTTGTACAATATGCGCGGTATGCTTGGGATCATTATCCTGATAGAAATGAAAGTTGTTCGCAATACCTAGATGTCGTGTCATCACAGTATATTCATATACGCTTCCTTCTTCATCGTATCATCAATGAACACTAAATCAACCACACCATTGCCAGACATGCATCCCCACACCATGATGCTTCCACCTCCAAACTGTACTGTTGGTTTGAGGTTCCTGGGATTCAGCTCTTCATTGGTCTTTCGTCACACGTTTGACTTTCAGTCGCTTTGCCATAATGTAAATTTACATTCGTCGTAAAATATCACCCGATTCCACCAAGCCTGATCGTATTCGGCGTATTCCCTCGCAAACTGCATACGTTTCTTCTGGTACACTGCATTTATGAATGGCTTTCGCCGTGCCACTCGACCACGGTACTGCGATCGTCGTAGTACTTTCCGCACGGTTTCGGGATGAACTTTTATACCAAGATCGTGTACACCTCACTTGCAATTCGTGTTACAGATATTTTCGGATAGTGTTGTACCTTTCGCACAATCATACGTTCATCTCTCTGTGAAACTGTCCGTGGCCAAAGAAAAAGTACATAGATTCGGTGAAGAATGAAGTAACTGGCGTAACATCATACGAAGCATTAATGTTAGCGTTGAATCTGGGATAGTGGAGGAATTTTAGTAGCGGTACTATGCTCCAGACTGAATACTGTAAGGCATAATCGGTCTTAAATGATGGTGATCCTGGAGCACACACACCACATCAATAACTTTATACGAGTATATGCCCTCAAAAAGCAGTTGACAATTTCACTGTGGACGCATTAATGCGCTTGATCTCTTGCGGGAATCGAGTCTAGGCTGCGAGCAAGTGGAATCGAATGGGCAGGGAGCACTACAATCGTAGTGTGCTACACAAGGTGAGAATTTGGGTTGGAAGGGAAGCGTGCCTGGATAGCCTACTTGATTGGTCAAGGCATCCGACTTACACATACGTCGCACTGTTCTGACATGTCTACGCTCACTTAACAGCACTCGAATTTCATTGTCTCAGAGCAGCAAGTTTAATACCTCCTGTACATATTCGTAGGATTCATTATAAATTAAGGCATCGTACGATTTTTTTTTCTTGTGTTAGTTATACAGGGTGTTACAAGAAGGTACGGCAAAACTTTCAGGAAACATTCCTCACACACAAAACAAGAAAATATGTTATGTGGACGTGTGTCCGGAAATACTTAATTTACATGTCAGACCTCATTTTAGTATTTCTCTTTCAATGTAAATTTAAATAATTCGTGCAGACAATTGTCAAAATACCCAGTTGTTTCCTCGCTTCACCGCCAGTTGGCCCAATTGATGGAAGGTCTAATAAGACCCCATGTCATTTCAAGCATGTGTATCAATTTGTACCTCTCTATCTAAATTATTCCGTGATTTATGGAGTTTTCAAATTTAGACTGACTTTTTGATCACCCGGTATATATATATATATATATATATATATATATATATATATATATCGACTTCAGTGTTTCTACGTTTCAAGGCGACTGCAACAGTCTTCCTGGATTTTGAGAAGGCTTATGATAAAGTCTGGAGAGACCTTCTCATTAGGAACCTCCACGAGCAGAAAAGCATCCCAGACTGCTACGTGAAGCTAATTGCAAGTTACCTGCGTGACCGGAAGATGATGGTGACAGTGGACGGACAATCTTCGGACACTCGACCTGCATTAGCCGGACTACCTCAAGCTTCGGTGCTCTCTCCCATCCTGTTCAACGTGTATGCAAACGACATACCTACGGTGGAAGGCGTACAGATAGCACAGTTCGCTGACGACACAGCGTTCCTCACCAGCGGACGACACGTTCAAGCCAACATCAGACGTTTCCAAAGTCAACTGGATGCAATGGAGGACTCGTGCAAAACCAACAAAGTGCTACCGAATCCGGCAAAAACAACTGTCATCTACTTTAGAAAGAAGCGTCAAGACTGCCAACCAACCTGAAACTTTACGGACAAAACATACCATGGGCAGATACGGTGACATATCTAGGGGTCACCTTAGATAAGCACACGTCGACGGCTTGCGGAATAAAGCGTACGCAATGGCGAAGAGCCTAATGCCTTTCTTCTTGAGCACTGACCTGAGTACTGGCGCCAAATTACGCCTGTACAAAGCCACGGTTCTGTCCAAGATGCTTTATGGCAGCTCAGTCTGGGGACTGGCCAGTGCTACCCAAATTCAACGGCTGCAGGTGATACAGAACAAAACCTTACGATGGATCCTCAGAGCAGACAGGTACACACGGAACACCGACATCCATGAGGCGCTTCACACGGATACTATCATGGAAGCCGTCCAAAAAAGAGCGACGGAGATCCACCACAAGATTGATCAACTAAGGGATACCGTACACAACATCCGCACATTGGGGAGGACAATGCCACTTTCATGGCATAGATTCAAAGTGCCACGGGCCTTGACTAATCGATAAAGTTTTAAATTAGATGTAAATACAAAGTTTCATTGAAATTGTCAATAATACATCGAGAGGGGTACCTTACGGACCAAAATAAAGGCCCTTACAAATTAACCCCTAAAGTTTATTGTCATAAATAAAGTTATAGTTAACCCCCGTATCCTCAACTGTGAAGTGTAAATCGTCCATGATGATGGTACTTCAGTTACTTTGTACCACCATTAAAAAAAAATAAAAAAAAAATGTTTCTACGTTTGATTGAGGAGCAAGTCTTTTTAAAGGGGAAGAAATAAGTGCCTTTTAGGATTTTAAAGCTGAAATAGGTAACAATAGGCGTTAACGTCGGAATAGGTTATTTTAGTTGCTACAAAATTACCTGTTTCCGCTTTAATTACGCATGAAACGCGTAAGTACAAGTTTATTTGCAACTAGGAACTCAGGAAAAGTAAAGGATTCCCGTTCTAATCTCGAATTCCTAGTAATAAGGCTCGTTTTTCTTATTTCCTTTACATGAATATACTAAAGAATCGCCGTATTACATGTAAAACAATAGACATGTTAGTTGTAAATATAGTGCCATACGTTAATTCGACACAAAGCGGTGGACACCTTTCTAAAATATGTCCTCAAGCTCCGACTCCAGGTTCCATGCCTCAAATTGTTCAGTGCAATATTCTCTGTGTGCTGCTAAATTTTTGTTTTACGCGCTCTGACGGAAACACCATCCATGCGTGAACTATGCCATACTACTAGACATGGCATGCATCTAAAATTTTAAATTGAGATTTCTTTTCGTCATCAGATTTTGATGAAATAACGCACTGGTGTTGTCCCGAACAACGTTCAAGTACGTCTGCAACCCCGCATCTAAATATTTGAGGAGAAGAGAGTGTTCATACACAGGGTGTTACAAAAAGGTACGGCCAAACTTTCAGGAAGCATTCCTCACACACAAAGAAAGAAAATGTTATGTGGACATGTGTCCGGAAACGCTTAATTTCCATGCTAGCGCTCATTTTATTACTTCTCTTCAAATCACATTAATCATGGAATGGAAACACACAGCAACAGAACGTACCAGCGTGATTTCAAACACTTTGTTACAGGAAATGTTCAAAATGTCCTCCGTTAGCTAGGATACATGCATCCACCCTCCGTCGCATGGAATCCCTGATGCGCTGATGCAGCCCTGGAGAATGGCGTATTGTATCACAGCCGTTCACAATACGAGCACGAAGAGTCTCTACATTTGGTACCCGGGTTGCGTAGACAAGAGCTTTCAAATGCCCCTATAAATGAAAGTCAAGAGGGTTGAGGTCAGGAGAGCGTGGAGGCCATGGAATTGGTCCGCCTCTACCAATCCATCGGTCACCGACTCTGTTGTTGAGAAGGGCACGAACACGTTGACTGAAATGTGCAGGAGCTCCATCGTGCATGAACCACATTTTGTGTCGTACTTGTAAAGGCACATATTCTAGCAGCACATGTAGACTATTCCGTATGAAATCATGATAACGTGCTCCAGTTCCGGAAGTCTGTCTCGATACAAACGTACCGCGCCACGGCTATTGCCCCGTGCTAATCCATACATCAAATGGGCATCTGCCAACTCCGCATTTGTAAACATTGCACTGACTGCAAAACCACGTTCGTGATGAACACTAACCAGTTGATGCTACGTACTAATGTGCTTGATGCTATTGCTGTAGAGCAATGAGTCGCACTGAAGTCAACATTACCTTCCTTCAATTGCGCCAACTGGATGTGAATCGAGGAAGTACAGTACATACTAACGAAGCAATTGAGTAATTTGTCAATTGTCTGCACTAATTATTTGAATTTACATTTAAAGAGATATACTAAAATGAGCTCCAACATGGAAATTATGTGTTTCCCGACACATGTCCACATAATATATTTTCTTTCTTTGAGGAATGTTTCCTGAAAGTTTGGCCGTGCCTTTTTGTAACACCCTATATAAGAAGGGACATCCTTTCCAAACGGCATCTTTCGGCCAAAATGCTGTTACGCCGATGGCCGCTTCCGCATTGTGCTTCCTCTGTGGAATTCTCCAATCGCCAGCAACGGACTGGAAGGTTATAGCCCTATGGTGAAACGTAAGTCATTCTGTATTTCCGATGGACGTGGCGCCCTCATGGTATCTTGCGACCAATGAACTAACTGACCTAATTCTTAACAATATTAGACTTTATAGACTTTATGGTATTACCATAATAGTCGTTGCCACGTATTGGATACTTAATACCATAGGTTGATCTTCTGCAGTCATGGAATTGGAGCTGGCTAAGTCGACATCTAGAGTTTGTGCCCCGTACGACGGAGGCTAATATTTCGGGTGAGCTTCTCCTTCGTCCAGACTGTACATATTATCCCCGGACAACAATACCATTATGTGGCTAGTCGATCATTATATTCATTACGTGGTATCGAGTGGCTTTGACCCGGATCCTTGTGCCTTTTCCCAGTGTATGGTCACGGCCCATTGGAAATGGTATAAGATGCCACACTATCGGGACTTGTTTTCAAATATGCTTTTAATCGACAAGGAGTTGGATGATTTGAAGACCATTTTCATGGCGAAAATTCATTCCTATTCTGGAAGACTGTTGTCAGGTAATAGAAGAACAAAAAAGTTGTAACGAAAACAAATACAGGGACGTTCCTCTCAATGAAGCTCCTTCCTTCGCTTTGTTTCTTTATCATATATACGTAGTTTCCAGGGGTAGTGTTAGTTAGAGGCCAGTGCCTGAAGAGGTTGAAGTTCTTTTTATTTTATTTTTTTTATTATGGCACTTTAGTTCCTTTTGTTAATTTAATTTTTTTTAATTTTGTTGTTTCCTTTTAACCTTAAACAAAACGGGATAGACCACTTATTAAAGAATAAAGCGGTCTGGAAGAAAATTGTTACAGCGAACGCTGGCGCGTAGCGGGAGTTCCGGTTTCGAATCCCACAGCAGTACAAATTTTCAGCTTTGCCGTTGAATTGGTATAAGTACCATCAAAGGGTTGAAATGTTTACATATTCAAAAACCACACTGATCATCAGTCCCTAGGCTTACAAGCTATTGAAAAAGGTAAAACAGTCAACAATCCGGACGTTGGTTAGAGTGCAACAGTGCTTTAGTAGGCACGGTTCTCCGACCTTCGAACTGACTTACTCAGCCAGTTATAGGGGGACCTACAGTTTAACATGGGTCGGTATTTTTCACATCAGCAACACTGCCAGAGGTGAAAGAAGTGGAATGTCACAGATAAAAATCCTAGAACCTAGACAAACTACTTAAACCAACTTAAAGTAACGTAAGGACAACACTCAGCCTGCCGCAGTGGCCGAGCGGTCTGCGGCGCGACAGTCACGGTCTGCACGGCCGCTGCGGTAGGGGGTTCGAATCCCCCCTCGGGCATGAATGTTTGTGCCGTCTTTAGTATAAGCTATTTCATAAGTAGTTTGTAAGTTTAGGGACTGATGACCCCGTAGTTAAGTGCTATAAGTTCTACAAACGAAACAACACTCACGTTTATAACCCAGGGAGGTCTCGAAACGCTGGCAGAGAACAACTGTGCGCTATACAGCAAGACATGCCATTTTGTATTTGGTACACTGTTTGTAGGTGCTCGTGTGGTTTTCTTGGCTTGGTGGTTCATCTGTATTTTTATGTGTAATTTGTCTACTACAGTTTCTTTGTATCTGTTTTACAAGAGCTTGCTCGTTCTGGTAATTCTTGTGATTCTGTGGGTTGTTTAGAGTTGCATGTAAAGTGGTTTCTGAAGTGGTGGGTTTTCTAAATATGTCAAATGGGTGTTTCTTAAGGTTACGTCTGGAAAGTTCAGTGTTTTGTTGTTCTTAGCTTCTCGTGTGGCATTGTGGTTTAAGTATGTTTGATGAAGTGTTTTTCGTCATCAAATAGTTCAGAACTCTTTTTTTGTAGTAATCCAGAATTTAGTTTACAAATTGTTTTTACGAATTGTTGTTGTTGTTGTTATGGTCTTCAGTCCGGAGACTGGTTTGATGCAGCTCTCCACCCTACTCTATCCTGAGCAAGCCTTTTCATCTCCTCACAAGAACGACAACCCACAACTATTTGAATCTGCTTACTATACGCGTCTCTTGGTCTCCCTCTGCGATTTTTAACCCACACACTTCCCTCCAATGCTAAATTTACGATTCCCCGATGTCTAAGAATGTGTCCTACCAAGCTATCCCTTCTTTTAGTCAAGGTATGCCAAAAATTCCTTTTCTCACCAATTCTGTTCAGTACCTCTTCATTAGTTATGCGATCTACCCACCTAATCTTCAGCATTCTTCTGTAACACCACATTTCAAAAGCCTCTATTCTCTTCCTGTCCGCGCTGCTTATCGTCCATGTTTCACTCCCGTACAAGGCAACACTCCACACAAATGCCTTCAGAAAAGACTTCCTTACCCTTAAGTTAATATTCGATGTTAGCAAATTTCTCTTTTTCAAAAATGCTTTTCTGCCCATTGCCATTCTGCATTTTATATCCTCTGTACTGCGACTATCGCATGTTATTTTACTACCCAAGTAACAAAACTCATCTACCACCTTCATTGTTTCGTTACCTAATCTAATTCCTTCAGCATCGCCTGATTTTCTAAGACCGCATTCCATTATTTTTGTTTTGCTCGTGTTAATGTTCATTTTATATGCTCTCTTCAACACACTGTCCATTCCATTCAACTGCTCTTCCAGGTCCTTTGCTGTCTCTGATGGAATTACAATGTCATCAGCAAAACGCAATTTTTTTATTTCTTCCCCCTGAACTTTAATCCCTATTCCAAATTTTTCCTTGCTTTCCTTCACCGCCTGCTCTATGTACAAATTGAATAACATCGGAGAAAGGCTACAACCCTGTCTTACTCCCTTCCCAACTGATGCTTCCCTTTCATGCCCTTCGAGTCTAATAACTGCGGTCTGGCTTTTGTACAAGTTGTAAATAACTCTCCTTCCCCTATATTTTACCCCTGCTGACTTCAGAATTTGAAAGAGTGTATTCCAGTCAACATTGTCAAAAGCTTTCACCAAATCTACAAAAGCTAAAAATGTAGGTTTGCCTTTCCTTAATCTATCTTCTAAGATAAGACGTAAAGTGAGTATTGCCTCCCGGGTTTCTACGTTCCTCCTGAATCCAAACTGATCTTCCCCGAGGTCAGCTTCTACCAGCTTTTCCATTCTCCTGTAGATAATTCGTGTTAAAATTTTGCAACCATGACTTATTAAACTGATGGTTCTGTAATTTTCACACCTGTCTGCGCTTGATTTCTTTGGAATGGGGATTATTACATTTTTCTTAAAGTCTGAGGGTATTTCGCCTGTCTCATACATCCTACACACCAGTTGAAATAGTCTTGTCATGGCTGGCTCTCCCAGAGACTTTAGTAGCTCTGCGGGTATGTCATCTACTCCTGGGGCCTTGTTCCGACCTAGGTCTTTCAAGGCTCTGTCAAATTCATCTCTCATTATAGTATCTCCTATTTCATCTTTATCTACTTCTTCTTCCCTTCCTACAACAACGTCTCTAAGTTCATTTCCTTTGTAGAGCTGCTCTATGTACTCTTTCCACCTTTCAGCTTTCCCTTCTTTGCTGAGAACTGGTTTCCCATCTGAGTTCTTGATATTCGTAGAATTCCTTTTCTTGTCCCCAAATGTGTCTTTTATTTTTCTGTAGGCGGTATCTACTTTCCCCCTTCTTATACATTCTTCTACAGATTTGCATTTGGCTTCTAGCCACTCCTGCTTAGCCATTTTGCATTTCCTGTCAATCTCATTTTTAGTCGTCTGTACTCCATTTTGCCTGTTTCATTTACTGCATTTTTATATTTTCTCCTTTCATCTATTAAATTTAGTATTTCCTGTGATATCCAAGGATTTTTTGTTGGTCTTGCCTTCCTACCTATTTTGTCCTCTGCTGCCTTCACTATTTCATCTCTCAATGCTACCCATTCCTCTTCTAGTGTTTTATTTCCCCCTGTTTCTGTCAATTGTTGGTTAAATCTCCCTCTGAAATTCTCAAGAACTTCACTTTCCTTCACTTTATCTAAGTCCCATCTCCTTATTTTCCTACCTTTCTGCAGTTTTTTTCAGTTTCAGCCTACAGTTCATGACTAACAAGTTATGGTCAGAGTCTATATCTGCCCCAGGGTATGTCTTGCAGTTTAGAACCTGGTTCCGGTACCTATGTCTTACCATTATAAAATCTATCTGATACCTTCTGGTGTCTCCTGGTCTCTTCCACGTATACAACCTTCTTTTGTGATTCTTAAACCAGGTGTTTGTTACGACTAAATCATGTTCCGTGCAAAATTCTACCAGGCGACTTCCTCTTTCATTCCTCCTGCCCAGTCCATATTCACCTACTATTTTTCCTTCTCTTCCTTTTCCTACTACCGAATTCCAGTCTCCCATCACAATTAAGTTTTCCGCTCCCTTAACTGTCTGAATAATTTCCTCTAGCTCCTCATAAATTTCTTCGATCTCCTCATCATCGGCAGAGCTAGTTGGCATATAAACCTGTACTACTGTTGTCGGTGTTGGCTTCGTATCTATCTTGACAATGATAACGCGATCACTGTGCTGCTCATAGTAGTTTACCCGCATTCCTATTTTCTTATTCATTATCAGTCCTACTCCTGTGATACCCCCAACTGATTTTGTATTTATAATCATGTACTCACCTGACCAGAAATCCTGTTCATCCTGCCACCGAACTTCACTAATCCCCACTATATCTAACTTCAACCTATCCATTTCCCTTTTTAAATTTTCTAATTTTCCTACCCGATTAAGGGATCTAACATTCCACGCTCCGATCCGTAGAATGCCAGTATTGTCTTTCCTGATGACAACATCCTCCTGAGTAGTCCCCGCCCGGAGATCCGAATGGGGGACTATTTTACCTCCGGAATATTTTACCCGAGAGGATGCCATCATCATATGTTCATACAGTAGAGCTGCATGTCCTCGGGAAAAGTAACGGCTGTAGTTTCCCCTTGCTTTCAGCCGTTTGCAGTAGCTGTGTGGCAAAGCCACATTAGCTGATGTTACAAAGCCAGCTCAGTCAATCATCCAGACTGTTGCCCCTGTAACGACTGAAAAGGCTGCTGCCCCTCTTCAGGAACCACACGTTTGTCTGGCCTCTCCACAGATACCCCTCCGCTGTGGTTGCACCTACGGTACGGTTACAGATTCACCTCATGCAAGGAACGAATATATGGACCATGCGAGGGTTCTGTTCTTGGACGCCGGGAAAGTCTTGACATCCATGTACACCCGTTTCTGACGCAGCTGTTCCAGTCAGTACAAACGCAACCTCCAACATGGAGGTCGGGATATTTTAAGTATTTTAATTGGTTTTAAGCATTGATAATGACCACACAGTGGTCGAAATCTGAATTTGCAAACAAATAAAAATTTATAGTTTTTACTACTGATTGCTGAAATAATTACCAGAAATGCTCAATATGTTCACCATCATTCCTCAACAATAGCTGTAGTCGATGAATAATGTTATGAACAGCACTGTGAAGCGTGTCCGGAGTTATGGTGAGGCATTGGCGTCGGATGTTGTCTTTCAGCAACCCTAGCTAGATGTCGGTCGATCACGATACACTTACGACTTCAGGTAACCACATAGCCAATAATCGCACGGACTGAGGTCTGGGGACCTGGGAGGCCAAGCATGACGAAAGTGGCCGCTGAGCACACGATCATCACCAAACGCCGTGCGCAAGAGATCTTTTTTTTTTTTTTCTAATTAATCCCGATGTCATTCGAAGCATGTGTGTCAAGTGTGTAAAATATTCCATGATTTATTAAGTTTTCAAATTTATACTGACTTTTTGATCACCCGATGTATGATGTTGTATTTAACCCGCGAACCTTTCAATAAAAATCCGATCTCTTACCGCTGAACTAAACACAGCTTTCTAAACAGACTCTCAGGGGCAGTCGATAAGGTGTATATGGTGATTCACCCTCATCACACTTCCTTTTATTTCCTAAACGCTTGGCCATCTGGAGTTCCCACTTGGTGCACTTTCATACCTCACCAGGCCGTACATGTACCATACATTTGGACGAATTCAGCGATCTACATCTACATAGGTACTCTGCAAATCACATTTAAGTGCCTGGCAGAGGGTTCATTAACCACTTTCATAACTTTTCACTACCGTTCCATTCTCTAATAGCGCGCGGGAAGAAAGAACACCTAAATCGTTCCGTTTTCGATCTGATTTCTCTTATTTTATTGGGATGGTCATGTCTCCCTATGTCGGTGGGTGCTAGCAAAATATTTTCACATTCAGAAGTAAAAGTCGGTGATTGAAACTTCGCAAACAGATCACGCCGCAATGAATAACGTCTTTCTTTTAATGATTTTCACCCCAATTCGTGCAACAATTCCGTGACGGTCCCCCCCCCCCCCCCCCAGTAACGTGATAGAACAAAACGAGCTGCCCTTCTTTGAACCTTCTCAATGTCTTCCGTCAGTCCCACCTGGTGAGGGTCCCACAAGGGGCAACAGTACTCCAGGAGAGGACGCACAAGTGTGATGTAGGCAATCTCTTTGGTGGAGCTGGTGCATCTTCGAAGCGTTCTGCCAATGAAACGTAACCTTTGGTTCGCCTTCACCACAATATTTTCTGTGTGTTCTCTCCAGTCTAAGTTGTTCGATGACGAGTAGGCGTCCTCTCCGTGTACAACATATGTTACTGTTTGCAAAGCACGAAGTAGATTTGTCGGCGGCCTTCTATCGCATCTATTCCCTGCTACGATACCCCACAAACTTTAAAGATAGCGACGGCGCTGCATTCCAGCTAGCAACCATAGTGTAATCGGCGGACGTCAGCTGTTAGCAGGCTGGGTAAACTTGGTCTTGGGGTGACACCTGAGGTAAGCCAGCCACTGGTTACGTCGTCGGGGTAAATACACAGGCGCGGCGCTGCCAGCAAACACACCTTACATATATACCGTATGGCTGTGCTGCGTATTTTTTTCGGACATGTACCTTCCTGTTAAAAACGTGTAAGTATGTTTGCGTAGCTGCTATTGTATCTGCAAATTAGTGGACTTTAGTAACACAGGTTACAAAGTTTATTCCGTGACAACAAGTGACACCTTTCAAAGAGGAATTACAGACTTATTCCGTGACAAGGTGTAATAAAGTAGAATACCAATTATAAAATGTTTGAACATAGCTGCTATTGTCAGCGACCGTTAACGTCAGTGGATAAAAAAGCAGTCCTCGGTCGCAAATTAAAAATTGTTTAACCTTGTTTCGGCAATTACTAAGAGAGCCTTCATCAGAAATTATGAAAATAAAACAAGTCACGTAATAAAATATACCACTCAGCTGTAAAGCTTACGTCACAATGTTTAAAAAGAAATTGTTTTAGAGAATGCAAGCCACTATGGGCTGCACGCCTGCACTGAGGCATCAGACTGGCGTGTGCTGAGTGGAGTTGTGAACAGGAAGACGTCAGCTCAGTAGTGCCATCTAGTAGCCGCAATTACAACTAGGCTACTGCACATAAAAATTGTAATTGCGGCTACTAGATGGCACTACTGAGGTGGCGTCTTCCTGTTCACAACTCCACTTAGCACACGCCAGTAGAGATGGGAAAACTGAAACATGTGACGGTTTCGAAAGAAACCGTACCATCTGCGGTTTCGAAACCATGAAACCGTGAAGCAATGTATGTTTTGTCATGAAGTCTTCGTTCTAGGAGGGCAATATTTTTCACTGTGTGGACAAGGGTACAAACAAGAACCTGTCAACCATAGAGTATATATTTACTTCTTGGTCTGTACGAAACATGTTGATAAAGATTATCTCCCGTGTTGTTCATGTTGCCAACATAGTCACAGAAGGTCGCCGGTACGGTAGCTAAAATTTTACCCCGTTAGGAACTCACAAACTGCAAAACGCTCTGCTTATTACTGTGATGGATCATAAATGCTACTTTCTATACATACTAAATAAATTATAGGGAATAAAGGGCACACTAAATAATCACAAGTAATGCTATGGAATTGCAAAAATAATAAAGTAAGAGGCAAGTTCACCACTTGTACGTCTTGACCGTTACACAACCGCCACAATTCTTGTAACATGAGTGTCGAAAAATAATAACGACAGTAGGTAACTTCGTTTTCGCTCATAAGATCCAACTCCAACTCGAGATTAAATATGCGATCTCCCCTTGTCAGTATAAAAAATGTCATTTCAAGCTTCATGTTGTATCTTATTTTAAAGAATGTAGTTTCACTCGTGTGTTTTTAATATGGTAGATAAACCTAGAATTTAACTGGTTATTTCAATGCAAATAGTGAACGTTGTTTTATTGTTCTTTCACATTTATAAAGCAGACATTATGTCATTTCGGAATACAGCAGTCTCTTGCAAACAAATCTTGATTTCAGGAATCATAAGCTGCAGACTCACGTCAACTACTATTTGATACTCTCTAAATGGTTTATATACTACTGAGTTATATGTTTATCTGTGTGGAGCTTCAGTAAAATGAAACACCACATTTCTGCATTAGTGGTTTGAAACACCGGAGTTGTGAAACCGACATGAAATCGTAGAACCGACACGAAACCGTGAAACCGAGAGGAAGAAACGGTTTCAGTGTATCGACAATCGACCGCGAATGTGATCCGAAACAGAACGGAATGAAACCGCATGGTTTCGAAACCGTGAAAGATACCGGTTTTAAAACACTGAAACTGTTATGTGTTTCGAAACCACGAAACCATAGCCAACTCTACACGCCAGTCTGATGCCTCCATGCAGGTGTGCAGCCCATAGTGACTACCCTTTTCTCAAAATTTCTTTTTAAACATTGTGACGTAAGCTTTACAGCTGAGTGGTATATTTCATTATATCACTTGCTCTATTTTATATTTTTTGATGAGGGAAATCTTAGTAATTGCCACCGAGGGCTGCTTTTTTATCCATTGAATACCAATTATGTTAACAGCAATTAACATTGAGTTCTAAATTGAATGCGTGAAAGTAAGAAAAACGGCTGTAAATTAAAATAAATCACAAACAATACTGTTGCAAAGGCATTATATGTAGCAGATTACACAGATTCGTATGAAAAACAAATGTACATGATCTCGCACAATATAATGTACCGAAACCAGCATACGTTTTATATGAAAAAATTGAATCGTTTACACCACAGAATACAAAAATTAAGCAAAGTATGAGTAATATTTTCACAATGAAATTCAAAGAGAGCAACACACGAGAAGCTGGAATCAGAATGACTATGCAATATGACGAGGTTCTGTGTCTTTCGTTGCCAGGCGATTTGAAGTTTTGACGTTCTATGGCAAGACAATGTACACTTAATAAAAGGCCACTAGGTCAAACTGCAATATTTGTTCCCACAAATAAGTAGCTTTGCAATCAAAAGGCACGATAAGTTAATGTTAAGTTTCTAATTGAGATTTCTTGCAAGGTCTCAAAAATCTTTCCGATTCGAGATTACATTACTGTTATACACATTAGCTATTACAATAGTCCAACCCATAAAATATTAATGAAAATATTGGTATCTAAATGGCTCGTTTCGAATTAACAACATGTTTTACCGGCACACAGTGGTGTAGAGTACCAGACTACAAATCCAAAGGTCGCTGGTTCGATCCCCTCCGGGTCCTAGGATTTTTGTCACTTTGCACTTCTTTCACTTCTGGCAGTGTTGCTGATGTCCCAAGTCTTACAAACCACTTGAAGTAAGTTACGCTAACGACAACACGCACACCCATGCCAAAGGGGAGAACTGGAACTCCGACGGGGATCAGCCCCGCAGTCCGCAGCAAGGCTCCTTAGACCGCACCGTGAATCCCGCGCGGCTTTTCATATTTAAACAAATCGTCAGGCGCTGAGTTATTTGAGTAAACAGTTACTCTAAAGTTGCCGGTAGATTAAATCTGTGTGCCGCACCTGGATGCGAACCCAGCACTGCCGTAATTCGCGAGCAGACGCTCTACCGACTGAGCCACCCGTGCACGGTCTGTCCTCACAGCATCAACACTAAAAGCACCAGACCTTTCCACACCACTGGTAGTACCATGTGGGTCAATTTTGACCCAAGGTAGTGAACTACCATTTTATTGGTATTTTGCTGGCATTTTGGGTTTCACCATGTTGTTATTACATTCAAGAAGACTCTTTGGTGCAAAAATATATAGTTTGTACTCTAACGTGCATAGTTCACAGTCAAAAGTAAATTTTCGGAGTATATAAACTACTGGCCATTAAAATTGCTACACCAAGAAGAAATGCAGATGATAAACGGGTATTCATTAGACAAATATATTATACTAGAACTGACATGTGATTACATTTTCACGCAATTTGGGTGCATAGACCCTGAGAAATCAGTACCCATAACAACCATCTCTAGCCGTAACAAAGGCCTTGATACGCCTGGGCATTGAGTGAAACAGAGCTTGGATGGCGTGTACAGGTGCAGATGCCTATGCAGCTTCAACACGATACCACAGTTCATCAAGAGTAGTGACTGGCGTATTGTCACGAGTCAGTTGTTCGGCCACCATTGAGCAGGCGTTCTGAATTGGGGAGAGGTCTGAAGAATATGCTATCCAAGGCAGAGGTCGAACATTTTCCGTATCCAGAAAGGCCCGTACAGGACCTGAACATGCGGTCGTGCATTACCCTGTGATGCAGCGTCAAGGGTAACCGCAGCCGTGGTCTCCGAGCTAATAGTCCATGCTGCTGCAAACGTCGTCGAACTGTTCGTGGAGGTGGTTGTTGCCTTGCAAACGTCCCCATCTGTTGACTCAGGGATCGAGACGTGACTGCACGATCCGTTACAACCATGTGGATAGATGCATGTCATCTCGACTGCTAGTGACATGAGGCCGTTGGGATGCAGCACGGCGTTCCGTATTGCCCTCCTGAACCCACCGATTCCATATTCTGCCAACAGTCATTTGATTACGACCATCGCGAGCAGCAATGTCGCGATACGATAAACCGCAATCGCAACAGGCTACAATCCGTCGGAAACGTGATTTCTCCTCCTTACACAACATCAACAACAACGTTTCACCAGACCACGCCGGTCAACTGCTATTTGTGTATGAGAAATCGGTTGGAAACTTTGCTCATGTCAGCACGTTGTAGGTGCCTTCACCGGCGCCAACCTTGTGTGAATGCTCTGAAAACCTAATCCGTTGCATATCATAGCATCTTATTCCTGTCTGTTAAATTTAGTATCTGTAGCACGTCATCTTCGTGGTGTAGCAATTTTAATGGCCAGGAAGAAATTGCACAGTCTTTCATCAAACGTCATTAAAACAAGTAAATAAAATAATTTTACAAAGTTTGTTATTATAAAAATGACTGTAAGAGACTCAGAACGTATAGTTTATAAGACTATTAATAGTATTTTTTTCTAGATATAAGGCAAGTACCGATTATTTGTAAATATGCAACATGTTTCGTTTCTTATTGCAATAAAAGGATGGTAATATAATAAAAAGAAATTTCATTTTATTATTGAAAGTATCTGGAAATATTTATTAACAAATAGTTGGCGCCGGCTGCGGTGGCCGAGGGGATTGAGGCGCTCCAGTCACGGTCCGCACGGCCACTACGGTCGGGGGTTCGAATCCCCCCTCGGGCATGGATATTTGTGCCGTCCTTAGTTGTAAGTAGTTCATAAGTAGTTTGTAAGTTTAGGGACTGACGACCCAAGTCCCATAGACTCTACAAACATTTGAACATTTTTGAAATAGTTGGCAGCATTGTCTAAGCTGCAGTGGGCTCACAGTTAACGTTACACAAGTAAAATTGGTTCCTTTCTATACTGGTGGTTAGTACAGCAATAGGTTATGAATTTATCTCGGAAGGCAGTGTCAGTTGCAAAATTTTCTTTATTTCAATGACGCGTTTTGCCCTTTTGAGGCATCATGAGATACTGTAAACGATATATGGTGAGCTATCTGTCATCATTGCAAGCTAAAACATTTAGGATGGAAGCCTATCGTCATAGTCGTATAAAAATTTATGCGTTAGGCGAAACCAAAGACATGTCGCGTACAGCACAGGGTGGCCAGCCGCCGGTGAAGGCTTCCGATCTCGTTGCGGGCGACGCAGACATTCAGTACGCAAGTGCTTAAGCTTGGCGGCCTCTGCGCACGTACTTGTTGCACTTGAAACATATGTTCTGTGTATTATTCCCGTTTTGTTGTTTGTAGGAATCCTGGAGTTGAAAATGCCTTCTATTTCCAAGGGGACGTTGGCTCCCCTCTGCAGTTTGCAGGGGCAGTAAGCTCATCTGCTATTCTGACAACACATTATCGCCTTTCCATTTTCTTAGATTTACATAAATTACCGCAAAAATGGTGTGGGTAGTGACCGTTGCAAGAATGTTGTAAAAGACATGCACACACCATTAGTGGGTGCACGCTCGGACACTGCAAAGTCTTGTCATCGATTCCACCACAGGTTTCATCACAAAACTTCACGCTTTCTGAGACTTTCTTACAAGGGAACATCATCAACTCGACTTCATATTTCCTTGAAAGAAAAAAAAAAAAAAAAAATGAACTAGATCTAAAATACAGGAATTGACATCACGTGAAAATTTGGGCCGTTATTCAGATACTACGCAGTTACGGCCTTCTCAGAGCATAGCTGTTAAACATTCGCGGGCTCGGGCTGGTCCTCACTCGGCCCACTTCACTGCGGCCGCTTAATGCCTGAACGTCTGGTACTGTGAGCAGAGTCTGGTAAGAGGTTTGTGTTCGCGAACTCAAATAACCCACAGGCTGTCGTGCGACATCTCCAGGAGCTGTATGGAATGAGGACTAATGTGAAACGATTAAATGTTTAAGAAATAGAAGTCTTTAAAGTCGTCACTGGAAAGCATAATCATTGGCAGTTCTTAGACGTACTATACACGGTAAAAGAAAATACGTGACGCTTTCTTTATGCTTTTCTTATATATTTGAACTGCGTTGCATATATCATAGACAACTGCACTGATGAAGACGTGCTGGATATAGGAGAAAATAGCGGGTTGACGTTCGGTGCAGATTAACAAGACAGTAGACGACAAAGACGCTGCCATTTTACCACCGTCAGATTCGTCGTGCACTTTCATTGCTTCAACGGAGCTTGGGCGTGGAATTGGGGTCGTCAGTGATGGTGAAGCTGCTTTGATGATTGTAAATCGTCGAATATCACTTTGCCCGTCTCCTTAACAGAAGAATATATCCAACGAGCCGTTTGCGTTTTATACGGCGCGTCACACCTGTAGTGGAGACGGGTTTTCAACAAGCAGGGTAATTTCGAATACCTTTTATGCTCATTATTTTGTTATGTGTAAAGATGCCACTGCTGAAGTGGAATAAACTTGAAAGAGTTACAGTACATACGTTTCATTCTGTGATCTTATTTCCTCGTCCACTTCCCTAGCTCTTGAAATTTAACATTTTGGGGGACTCGCTGATGTCCCTTCATTGCACAGTACCAGACATTTTGACATTAAGCAGCCGCGGTGAAGCGGATGTTTAAAAAAAAAAAAAAAACTGTACTTTGAGGAAGCCGTAACTGCATAGTATCTGAATAATGGCCCAAATTTTCTCGTGATATCAATTTCTGGTGTTGATATCTAGCTCACTTATTTTTTTCTCAAGAGAATATGAGGTTTAGTTGATGATGTTCCCTTGTTAGAATAAAGAGATCCATAACTCAGACACCTAAGTAAAAGAACAAAGAAATACATACAGTGGATTGCGCGCTTATTGGTTCTAAAACTTAGGTACAATGCTACATACATACATGATCGTCAGATGTTTCCTATTATTTTTTGCCGTTAATTTGATGCATCTGAAATACTTGTTCCACAGGATCCACTGTAAGGAAGTCGTTGTCCTCCTCTGCCCTTGTCATCCAACCGGATACGTCCCTTTATTGCGTCGATGAAATGTATACAGCGGAGAATCTCAGTATATGAAAGCCTGTATCGCCTTGCCATCGTAGCTACATTGACCCTAACTCACGAAAATAAACCACAAGCACACGCCGCTGCTACCACGAATGCGTCAGCTCACTTTGAAATGTGTCCGTAGAAAATGTGTATTGCTGAATTTGTAAGAAAATGTCTATTATTGTGCCTCCTGTTCTGTGTCGAGTAACCTGATGGTAAGAAAATGTATAATATTGATTCTACTGTGTGTATCGATATGTGTACATAAATCTGTGAAGTTTCATCTTTGGCAGAGGTGTACCGCATAGCATTGTAGTTCGGGCGGAGAGACAGTTGTGTTGTGTGTATGGCTCCGATGTAGAGCAGAGGCTGCTTTGCCAGCAAGTTGATTGTCTTTGGAATACATTGTATTTCTTATTAATGTTAAAACGTTGTACCACCGCTGGAATGAAGGTAATTGCATTTCATGTCATTATGAAAAGGTTGTATCATTTAGGTAATGTAATGGTGATTATTAATAATAAGTAACAAAGTTGACCTATCTCTCCTGTTTACGTAGTTAGAAGATTAACCTACTTCCTTTATTTTATCATTAGTTATTTGTGGATTTAAAGTGCAGTATTGATTTTGGTAATCTTGTTGAACAGATTTCTTTATTGGTAACGTAGTAAATGATTGTTATGCAACACTGCAGTTAATTGCGTATGATGCTGAATTTTGATAATCAGGTACTGATCTGCATAAAATTCTCGAAGTCAGACATTATGAAAATGGTTTGTGTTTTTAATATCTTTCTCGCAGTCAAATTTTTTCAGTACAGTCAGTGTGAGTTTCATGCAGGTTACTTGTCACAGTTGTTTTGTTAAAAGATCCGTTACGCACATGATCAGTTTAATGCACTGTTTCTCATTTAACAGTATATACATCAATATCAGGACAATAATTAAACCAAATTACTGTGTTAATGAACAATGTACGTGTTCAGTTAATTTCTGATGAAGTTATCTGATAACTTAGTGATCTTGACTGTTAAACATCAATATATGACAACTGTTTGGACTGCAGCTAATACCAGATCACGTTTTGAATCAGTAACTATAAGATAAACTACTTTGTTGTCTGATTAAACGACAGGTTCAACATTAAACAACACACATACAACTTTTACCTTGACCTGACCAAAGATACGCAGAGAGCAAACCTCTGAAGCGACAACGCCCCTAACATCTGCTGTAGTGTGAAGAAGTCTTAGTAGTGCCTCACACAGAGGTGCCACTATTCTGCGGCTCCCCAGTATCACTTCATAGGTTTGAATGTCGCCAGTTCACAGAAAACCGAAAGCCGCGCTGATATTCGGCGTCGCCCGATCTACAAATTCGTAGTATTTCACTTATGTTTATGCTTAAGTGTCGTAATATACTCCAACATCTCGTGAATAACATTGAGCCAAGCCCAGAAATTATTTCTTGTCTAAAAACTGGTGTGTTCGGTCAAAAATGGCCCACATGGTACTATTGGTATAACAAATGTTTCATACCTCTACGTGGCTTAGGGGGATGGAAGTTTGGCGAATTCTACAGCTCCATAAAGCGATTAATAGTCACGGAACGGTTTCGCGAAACGGTGGATATGGAGGAGGATAGGCCACTCGAAAATAGACTTGCGCATAATAGTTCGCGATCGGGAGCGCTCAATTTAGTTCGCGGCTCTGCCGCGAACTAGTTCGTTCTTTTAGTTCTCCCGCTCCCAGTGACGGCTGAGCGGCGTGGTCTGCGCATGCAGGTGGAGGGAGAAGTTCCCCCACCTAGCTGCTTCATGCGCTTGCTGCTTGAGCCGCTAACGTTATCACGCAAACCAAAAGAAACAGTTTGTGGATAATTTCTCGCGTTGAAGTTTAGAGTTATCTCTATATCTTGGCAGTATGGAATTTATAAGTCAGATATTGCAGAGTGCAGAATACTTCAAAGCAGAAATTTTGTAGCACTGAACTATGTAACCTAGCAGGCAGACGCTCACCTCTAAATGGCTCTCATCAGCAGAAGGCAAACACGTGGTGTTTATTTCTGCTGCGCGCCCTCTCGCTATTGGCCGTCGGTCTTCGGAAAAGAATACAACGAACTTTATTTATTTATTTACTTTTCAATATAACTTAAGGGACTTAACTGCGGGCTCATCAGTCTCTAAACTTGCAAACTACTTATGAACTACCTTACACCAAAGACGATACAAACATCAATGCCCGAGGGGGGGATTCGAACCCACGACCGTAGCGGCCGTGCAGACTGTGACTGGCGCGCCGCAGACCACTCGGCTACTGCGGCCGGCCTACGAACTAAGAAGCGAGATACGTTTGACATAATAGTTCGTGACCAGTAACGCATGTTTTAGTTCGCGACCGATTGCACATATTTTAGTTCGCGACCGATCGCGCGTTTAGTTCGCGACCGATCGCGCATATTTTAGTTCGCGACCGTTATCTTTCCTTTTAGTTCGCAGCTCGGCCGCGAACTAGGTCGCTCATTTCAGTTTTTCCGTTCTTTTAAGCTTTTGCTACCGCTACTAAAAGTGCTCTTTCTTTTGTTATGACAGCTGAGTGGTATGGTTGGGGACTTTGTGCAAACAGGTTCTGAGGAAAGTCATATGTCAACCCCCCCCCCCCACCACCACCACTAAACCAAGTTGCCATGTGCAGAAACGCATTTTTGTCTTCGGTGCTGGGCGAGTCCAATCCTTTGTTTGGGACGGGTGGTCGCCTCGGTTGCATCGAAAGTTAAGCCAGTCCGCTGAAGCTCAGACGTATTACAGAAATTGATTTTGTATTAACAAATGAAATAGAAAAATTGATTATAAGAGGTAATCTGTCTTATGCTGACTGCAATTAAGAGATTTATTTTACACCAGATGCGTTTCGCTTTTTTATTTTAAAAGCGAAAAAATTTTTGATCTTCACTCTAGCGACATTGATCCTTACATTCTGACGACAGGCAGTAAACTACAGTTTTGTAGCTAATTAATTCTATACGGGTTCGTTACTTTACAGTGTTAGTGTAGCTTATACGACGTTATCGCCGGCCGCGGTGGCCGAGGGGACTGAGGCGCGCCAGTCACGGTCTTCACACGGCCGCTACGGTCGGGGGTTCGAATCCCACCTCGGCCATTTCTCAGCTCGAAATGACCCTATGATCCAGTGGAGTGTACAAAATTCCGTGTTCCTGCGGAAAAGTGTATATGGTACTGCAAAAAGGAGTGTGAATACAAGACTTAAAGAACACAAAAGTCTTTGCCGACTGGGTAGAATTGAGAAATTAGCTGTAGCAGAACATGTTTTCCAATCAGGAAATCATGAAGTGAAGTTTTCCCAAACGGAAATTTTATCTACAACGACGAACTATTATCCACGACTGTACAGAGAAGCAATCGAAATATACAAACATGGGGATAATTTTAATAGAAAGGAAGATGCAATGAAACTTAATGACATATGGACTGTGGCTCTTCAGAGTAGGTAGTTACGCTTTTATCTTTGACCATCGACTATCGAAAGTTATGTTTTACCTTTGACAAGGCTTATCTCTGCTGCGCACTTGAACACTTGACCACGCCTCCCTTTGGACAGTATTTATACCGCTCTCCGACGCCGACTGTCAGTCGGCAAGACTCACCGCTACCAGTAGCATCTCTGAGGATGTCCAGCGCAGCTCTGGACGAAACGTCAGCAGCAGATATGTTTCTTCGTCCACGACCACATAACCCGGAGGATTCAACTGCAATTAAATAAACATATATTTTTACGACTCATTGCTGAAAGAATTACCACGAAAACAGAAGTGACGGCACTTTACCTGTGGTGTCGCACAAGTACAAAATGCGCGCCACCTACTTTCGCCGCGCGCCGCCATGCACGCACGGCGCGGCGTTCTCACGACGTCAGCCACGAGCGCCCTCTGCCACAACTCCGCTCGTGGCCACCACTGAACGACATCGTTCACTTGGGATTGAGATAGGAACCAGTTAACAATTCAGAATCAGATAGGCACCAGTTAAGACTTGGCTATCGGATAGGCACTAGGCAGGCCTCTAGCTCAACTATGTATCAGCATTCTGCAGTACTGAGCTGTGTAAAAGTTAAGTATTACTAAGTCTCTAAGAAATATATATCTCGTTCTAATTTACTCTAGTGTTTCTAGTTTCTGCTGTCCCACTGGCTGCTCCCCTCCGTACCTGCACAAGCGTGCATCCTTTATTCCTGTGTCGGTCTTTCTACTCGGCCACCGACACCTACGACGGAAACGAGCCACAAAAGCGGCGACGAGGCTGGGACACAAAAGTGGCGACGAGGCTGGGATACACAATTACCTTCTAAGCGCTATGGTTCTAGTGTTAACTCGCCAGGAAGTTTCACATGGGCGTACACTCGGCTGCGGAGTGTGAATGTCCTTCTGGAAGCAGTTACTTACCGGTGATTGCCCGGGGAATAGGGGGGCAGAGACGGCTCGTTTAGCGACGTGTGGTGTGCGTGCACTAGAGGGGATTCCCGCGGCGCGGTCGCGGGGGGACTCCCCGTCGTGCCTACGTGGCAGTGGCTGAGCGTGGCTTAGCGCGGTTGTCAGGGGTTTCAAGGAGCGGCCGAGGGGCCGCGAGGAAGGCACGAGGAACTGCTCCGGCTGCCGGGAGCTAGCGCACGTGTCGCGGGGGAGGCCAACTTCCTCAACTGCGCATGCGCGGTGTTCGCCACTGGCAACTGCTTTGTCGATTAGAACGCCAATTTCTACTTATTCGCTGTTTGGCCACTTGTAGGGCGAGTTCACACTACAGCCGTGAGCACGGTTGCCAACGACAATTTTTTCCCTCGTACTTAAGCAAATGGAAACCTCTATTTTGGCTATCACAGAGCAGTGATCCTGATACCCGACCCCACCCCCACCCACACCCAAAAAAAAAAAAAAAAAAAAAAAAAAAAAAAAAAAAAAAAAAAAAAAAAAAAAAAAAAAAAAATGAAATAAACAAACATACCCCTGGCCATTAAAATGGCTACACCACGAAGATAGCGTGCTACAAACGCGAAATTTAACCGACAGGAAAAAGATGCTGTAATATGCAAATGATTTGCTTTTCAGAGCATTCACACAAGGTTGGCGCGCCTGTGGCGACACCTACAACGTGCTGACATGAGGAAAGTTTCCAACCGATTTCTCATACACAAACAGCAGTTGACCGGCGTTGCCTGGTGAAATATTGTTGTGATGCCTCGTGTAAGGACGAGAAACGCGTACCATCACGTTTATAGGTCGGAGTGTAGCCTATTGCGATTGCGGTTTATCGTATCGCGACATTGCCGCTCGCGTTGGTCGCGATCCAATGATTGTTTGCAGAATATGGAATCGGTGGGCTCAGCAGGGCAATACGGGACCCCGTGCTGGATGCCAAAGGCCTCGTATCACTAGCAGTCGAGATGACAGGCATCTTATCAGCATGGCTGTAACGGATCGTGCAGCCACATCTCGATCCTTGAGTCAGCAGATGCGGACGTTTGCAAGACAACAACCACCTCCACGAACAGTTCGACGACGTTTGCAGCAGCATGGGCTATCAGCTCGGAGACCATGACTTCGGATACGCTACATCATAGACAGGAGCGCTTGCGATGGTGTATGCAACGACGAACCTGAGAGCACGAATGGCAAAACTCCATGTTTTCGGATGAATCCAGGTTCTCTTTACAGCATCACGATGGTTGCATCCGTGCTTGGCGATCGCTTGGTGATCGCACATTGGAAGCGTATCACCCGGCGTGACGGTATGGGGTTCCATTGGTTACCCGTCTCGGACACCTCTTGTTCGCATCGACAGCACTTTGAACAGTGGACGTTAGATTTCAGATGTGTTATGATCTGTGGCTCTATCCTCCATGCGATCCCTGCGAAACCATACATTTCAGCAGGATAATGTACGACCGCATTTTGCAAGTCCTGTACGGGCCTTTCTGGATACGGAAAAGGTTCGACTGCTGCCCTGGCCAGCAAATTCTCCAGATCTCTCATCAATTGAAAACGTCTGGTCAATGGTGGCCGAGCAACTGGCTCGTCACAATACGCCAGTCACTACTCTTCATGAACTGTGGTATCGTGTTGAAGCTGCATAGGCATCTGTACCTGTACACGCCATGCAAGCTCTGTTTGACTCAATGCCCAGGCGTATCAAGGCCGTTATTACGGCCACAGCTGGCTGTTCTGGGTACTGATTTCCCAGGATCTATGCACCCAAAGTGCGTGAAAATGTAATCACATCTCAGTCCTAGTATAATATATTTCTTCAATGAAAACCCGTTCATCATCTGCAAATCGTCTTGGTGTAGCAATTTTGATGGCCCATAGTGTAAAATGTTACGGTGGCCATTTTTTCTAAACACAAAATCTGCCCCAAGGAGGTTCATTCTATAACCACCTCGTTTTGCACACATTACGCGTCTCGTCAACGCCTGGTAATAAGAGGTTATATATATATATATATATATATATATATATATATATATATATGTTGTGTTTGTGTGTATGTCTGTGTGTGTGTGTGTGTGTGTGTGTGTGTGTGTGTGGCGTCTGTTCCGAAAGAACAGACGTCACTTCTGATCCTGCAGTTGTTATTATTTAATATTCACAGAATATGACATCAACTGCGAATGGGCAAAGATGAAAATGTGTACCCAGCCGGAATTCGAACCCGGTGACGGACAATGATCCTTTCGTTAGTGGGGAGGGGTGGGGGGGGAGATTGTGGTCTTACTCTTATGGGAAATTAGTTTCATAACTACGAGTTTGAGTACTGTGGGCAGGGTGAAGCTGGAAATTTGTACCTGACGGGAGGCGTGCTTAGGTAGTCCTTGCAGGTGTGACGATCTCTGTGTCCCTAGTGGTGTAGTGGTCAGTGCAACTGCCTCGAAAGCGGGAGACCCTGGTTCGAATCCCGGCTGGGTACCTATGCCCATTCGTATCGATGTCGCCGGCCGCGGTGGCCGAAGGGACTGAGGCACTTCAGTCACGGTATGCACGACCACTACGGTCGGGGGTTCGAATCCCCCCTCGGGCATGGATGTTTGTGCCGTCCTTAGTCTTAGTTAGTTCATAAGTAGTTTGTTAGTTTAGGGACTGATGACCCTGTAGTTAAGTCCCATAGACTATACAAACATTTGAACATTTTTTGTATCGATGTCAGATGTTCTGTGACTATGAATAGGAGGTTAGTTCAAGTAACTGCCAGTTGCCATACGCCAGCAAAGTGAGCATGCGCAGAGATGCTGCTGAAGCTCGTCAACAGCTCCACACATACGCATCTTGCTAGAAACTGACAGCTACTTGAACGGGTCCTCCCAGGGGCATGGGTGTGTGTGTGTTTGTCCTTAGGTTAGTTTACCTAGGTTTAAGTAGTTTGTAAGCTACGGACTGATGACCACGCAGTTTGGGCCGATAGATTTACAAACATTTGAACATTTGAAGGCCGAAGAAATTGCCACCGCGGCGGAGTGGCCGAGCGCATTGAGGCGCTATGCACCGATGCGCGAGGCCGTTCCCCGTCGGGGACCGAATGCCCCTCTCGGGTATGGACGTTTCAAACGTTCAAATGTTTGTAAATCTATCGGACCAAACTGCGTGGTCATCAGTCCGTAGCATACAAACTACTTAAACCTAGGTAAACTAACGTACGGACAACACACACACCCATGCCCCAGGGAGGACTGGAACCTTCGACGGCGAGCAACCGCACGCTCCGCAGCGAGGCGCCTTAGACCGCTCGGCTACTCCACCGCGGCAGGGATACATTGTGCAATAAAAATCAACAATAACTAGAAAATAATTGCACATTTGTCTTTATTTGCTTTTCTAAGGACCATTGGAAGCTATGAAACGGAACTTTGCAGGGCAGATTATTTAAAATTATATTCAAATCTACGACTTTTTAACCAAAAATTTCAGTTTCTATTGAGAGCAGAAATTGCTAATAAACAACAGAAAATCAAACCTTCTACAGAAAGTCGTCGGTTTCTACTCAGAAACGTTAGGATTTCTTCACTACAATTCCAGCCAAATCAGAAGTGCTAAACGTAAGAAACTTATAGGGAATGCAATACGTGCAATTTTTTTTTTTTTTTTTTTTTTTTTTATCAGATCAGCCTCTACAGCTGTAGCTGAATGCAAGCATCATAAACGTAACAGTAAAATGTCGAAGGCAAAACCACCGTTTCCCAACAAAGCAGAAAACAATCCCACAATTGTAACTACATCTGAACCAGAAACGGCAAGAATATTATTCGTTTTATAATCAAAAGTAATTATACTCAGAAGTATATGGATTTATAACAAAGACGAGTTTTTGTTTTAAGACAACCTTATTTTTATAACTGTTGTATTTTATTGCGTTATTACCCATTCTATTTTTACACATTCTATGGGGTCAATCCTAAGATGCTCATATCAACAGATAATTTTGCGATTTCTGGCATAATCTCAGCAGTTGATATTGTTACTCCACCATGTTCAGATCAAACGTATAGGTCACATTTAATGTAAGTCACCATGAACTTTTCTTTCGCATGAATTTATCTATTCTTATATTTCATTAACTTTTAACGGTTGGGATTGGGAAGGGAGTGAGAGGGTTTTAGCCTTTCCCCAACATTTTTCAATCTGAACACTGAGCAAGCTGCGAAGCTATTGATGTGAGATCTAATTCTTTGTTTCGCATTATCTGATTTAGCTACAGCTGGTTTGTGACGTCCTCTTAGATCTCTACAAATTATGTTGTGCTCATTCCTTTTTAACAGAACCTGGTGTGTGAATGATTCACTCACATCCAATGTTGCAAGAAAGGAGGACTGGCAACCCTGTACTTGTTGACCATCTTTGTACAAATGTTCAAATGTTTGTATAGTCTATGGGACTTAACTACAGGGTCATCAGTCCCTAAACTTACAAACTACTTATGAACTACTTACGAACTAGTACGGCACAAATATCCATGCCCGAGGGGGGATTCGAACCCCCGACCATAGTGGCCGTGCAGACCGTGACTGGAGCGCCTCAGTCACCTCGGCCACCGCGGCCGGCCCATCTTTGTATAAAAAGTATTTGTTTGTGAAGTTTCTCCTGGAGGAGCCTGTCCAAGTCCTATTACTGCGCTTACCTGTCTTTTCTAAAAGTGAACTGACGTATAACTGCTGCTTGTCTATGTCGCCTAAATTCCAAGATTCTTCATGAATGTTTAGTCTGTCAGTCTCAGTGAAATTAGTGCTGCATCTTCTGTGGTTTAACTGAACGTCCTGAAACACATGTGCCTTTTGAAGTAATACGTGGTTTCCCTGATTGCCGTTTGATCTTTTTTGTCACTTTTCTTCCATTTCTCAGGTTGGGCAATTCGTCTGCGTTTTACCTTTGTCTCATTCCATGCGTCATATTTTTCATTTACTAACACTTTTTTCCATGACTGAAAGTATTTGAAACATCTTTATCTAAAATTTCGTTCCGATTGTTCCCTTCTTCCAAAATTATATTTGGTCTGCCAGTGGTAATGGTTTTATTTTTATTTTTATTTGGCCTTCTGAGTGTTAAATCAATGTGGCCATCTACAACACACAGTGGAAATGTAGAAGTACATTTTGCAAAATGAAAAGTGGAAACAAAGCGAAAACTGCATTACATTACAATTTAAATACTGTTGGAACATTTTCACATATTCACAAGCAATACCTTATATTACCAACACACTTGAAGCTTATAGATTGTGTACAGTGATCTTAATGAACTTAATTACGATTTTATATACACGAATGTCTTTTGTAAACAAAAGGGAAGAAGCTGACTGGGGAAGGGGATATCCCATCTTCACCAATGTCTGCAGGAAGTTCAAACGTTCTCGGTCAAATTTGGGGCACCTGAACAGGATGTGGTTGACATCAGCTTCCGTTTCAGGATCACTCTCACATGCCGCCGAATCGTAGACGTTCATCCGATGTAGGTGTTTTGGATAAGAGGCGTGATTGAAGCGAAGATGAATAATGGTAGAAATCGCGGATCGGTCCAGATGAGTCCTCATAAACCACGGCTGCGAAGAAATCCGAGGTTGCAGCACAGCGTAAGAAGCGCCTTAGTTCCATGGGAAACGTTCCACATCTGTTGCCACTGTTGTTTGGCGTATTCCTTGGCCGTAGATAAGAAGTCTGTGTATGGTAGTTGTAGGTCCAAGACAGTGCCTAAGGATGCCGCTTGTTTAGCCAATGAATCAACTTGTCCCTCAGTATTTGGCAGAGATGCAATGTCAAACGATTTATGTAATGAATTAGAAATTAAAAAAAGTGATAGAAGTTAAAACCATTATTTACAAAGGTAATGTAATAAAGGACCGCAAAAATTTACAAGATTAGTATTCTTAAATTAATGAAGTATTAATCGAATCTAAAAGGTGCTTGTGTAGGCCTACTGCTAGTTGTTTGTAGGAGGGAAAACTCGTAACTACAAAGTATTTGCTGTCAAAATTAGTCCCCTCTAAATTCTTCTACGATATTCTGAAATACAGCATTAATTAGGCAACATATATTATTTGCGTTGTTTTCTATGAGGCATTGTACTGTCATACTTTTAGCTACGATAGACGCCATTACATTAACGCTGGTGAGTTGTACATACCACCAAAATGTTCAAATGTTTGTATAGTCTATGGGACTTAACTACGGGGTCATCAGTCCCTAAACTTATAAACTGCTTATGAACTACTTATGAACTACTTACGAACTAGGATGGCACAAATATCCATGCCCGAGGGGGGATTCGAACCCCGACCGTAGTGGCCGTGCAGACCGTGACTGGAGCGCCTCAGTCCCCTCGGCCACCGCGGCCGGCGTACGTACCACCATTGTCATCACTATCGTCCTTCGTTGTCGGCTGATAATCAGGATCCAGTAAGGAATCGTCAGATGAGATATCCAAATCTGAATCACGGACAGTGCTACACAGTTTCTCGGCATCGGCTATGACGGAACTGCCGTCATCTTCTGCAATACAGTTACGACTTTACGGATAAGCAAACGGCTTTAACTTACAATATTGTACACCCCAGGCTTATTTACTGTGCGTAAATGAGTAACTTACCACAGCCTGCAAAAACATTGCTACTCGATGACGGAATCACATTGTGGAGAGTAAATGAACTTCCTTCTGTACTGCACTTTTTCCTCTGGGAAACATATTAAACGCACAACAGCAAAGGCTTTACTGATGTAACAAACTATGAGTTGATACCTTCCATGCGGAACAATAATGGAAGAGCGCAATTATTACTGCACGTATTATAACGGCAATAATGTGGATATAATGCCTCGGACAGAACCATACGTATCTAAAAATTCACAGCCTCTTTTACTGGCAAATGGACGTATCTGCAGTTACACTGTTATGCCTTTTAACGCCATAGTACTGCAGAGGGAGCCAAAATGATGTATAAGGCAATACGCTACTGTGACATTAACCCTAGTATGCATACCCTGGGTCCAATGGACCAACCGTTCAGGCATGCTCTCCAGCAATATTCAGTAATACATTACAGACACTACTAGAATTGTGTGTCATTAGTTTAAGTGCCACATTAATTTTCATCTTTATACTACACATTTACATAACCGGGGTCCGATGGACCCTGTGGTTAAAGTGTCGTTAAATTAGATTGGGTTGTAATCAATTACATTTTGTTGGAGTACCGATAATACGTTACTGCCACATATGTGAATTTTTGTGATCGCAGAAAACGTATTGTTATAACATGGCATGTTGAACTGTCAGACAGAATACTTCTGTGTTGTGTGAGGAGAAAAATATCGCAGTGGGTGGCTATTAGTGTGTGACGTTGTACAGGAAGACTGTAGGAGTTTGCTATACAGCAGTAGTGTTATTGGTAACACTAAATAGTAACCTGAAGATCCGCTATATTTCTACACTCCATAGGAGAAGACAGTACTGAGCTTATTTATTCATATTATTATTTTTCAGACAATGTCAGGACTGCATCTAAAAAAGGAGCATGAAAGAGGATAGCAAACGTTTTCCAAACCCAAATTTTGAACCAGTCGTTACTCAATGGGCAGTTGAAGATGACGATTTCCTTTCAGACATAAGTTCTGCTTCAGATGAAAACCATGAAGCTGTTCCTCAGGCAGTGTCATACGACTCTTTGGATGAAGAACCACGTAGTGGTGGTGGTGAAGATGATGATCTAGATAATAATATCTCAGGTCATATAAGCAGTGAAACTGATAACGTTTATGTTGCTGCAAATGGTATGCTATGGACTGAAAGGCCCCCAGTGCAAAATAAAACGCCTGCTCAGAATGTGGTGAAATTTATACCAGGACCAGCAAACTGATGTGATGTTTTTTGTGGAATGATTTATGCTTTGTCAGTGGCAAAATCACCTATTTGAACACTGTGAAAAATAATATTGGTGGTTTTCATAATATCGTCTATTTAAAAAAATTATTCAGGGTTAAAATTATACTAATTATACATTTTAAAAGCCAGTAAAATCATTAAAGTAGCCACAGCTTTCTTATGTTATACTCAGGAACCTTCAAATAAAAATATTCGTGCATGATGATATCCACAAAACACTTATTTTCATCAAAATTCTCATATTAGACGTAACGGGTCCAATGGACCCAGGGTATGTAAATGTGCAATATATATATATATATATATATATATATATATATATATATATATATATATATATATATGCGTAGAAGGGATAAATATCAGAGCGATTTTGTCGTTACGCTGCGCGCTATCTCTGAAACGGTTCAAGATAGGAGTTCCGCTGTTTTTTCATTCAGTAGTTTGGGTTTTCAAGACTTTAATGAAGTAAATAATTCAAAATAGCCAATTTTGTAGATACGTCGTTATGACTCTAAGTCCCCGAGTTATTAAGGGGTTTTGTTGAAGGCAATTTACCGAGCAATTTATGTGTTATTTCAGTTTTTACACTATGTTATCCACTTAGCATTTTTTTCAAAATGATAGAAGGAGACACCACAAAGGTTGTTTCTACAGAAGAGGGCGTACAATCTTTAGAAGACCAAGTTGCACAATTAAGGGCCGATAACAACCAATTAAGTAAGCAGTTAGGTGAGTGTAGACAAACGGGCACAGTTCCACCCGCCATGGCTTCCGCAGCAGCCACATTAGAAGGTAAACCGGGTGACGACATTGTTTCTTTTTTTGACGATCTGGCATCTGCAGGAAAATTGAGTTTATGGACGGATGATCAGCTACTCCAAATGACAAAATTACGCTTAACAGGGGATGCTAAGGCCCACGTACTTTACCATGAGGAACTACGTAATGCACTGACCTTTTACGAACTGAAAAAAGGGTTGTTAAAGAGATTCCAAAAGCAAAATAGCAGTAGACTCTTCCGTGAGCAACTGAACACAATTAGCACGAGGCAAAATGAGACTCTAGAAAACTTTGGGGATAGGTTAAGGAGGATAAATTTGAATACATATCAGTTGGCAAATAATGACGAAGCAAGTAGGATAATCTTACAGGAAGCGGAAAAATAGAGCATTGGGTACTTTCTTGCGAAGGCTACCAGCGGATTTATCACGTAGAGGTCGGAATTTCCCAAAACGCTAGCGGATGCAGTCGCTAGCGCTACTGCTTTCGAAGAGATAGATGCGTTGTGATGTTTTACTAGATTCTTAAGTAATTACATTTCAGTCTTCTACCACTTCCAAATCATACTCATCTTTTCAACATTACGATGTATGGGGGTTCTGCTCGCTGCAACATTATTCTCCTGGGGCGTCGTGGTAGAAATAAATGCTCGTAGATACAATTTTTCACTTCTTCTTTAATTTGCAATCAAACTACTTCTCCACCAAAACATTACAACTTCTAAACGTATACAATGAAATAGAACTTAGCTGACAGAACTTCCATTTTAAAACAACAGACTGACATAGCTTCCAGAGCACTTGACAAACGAGTAAAACTCGAACTCCCCCACGCAAGGCGGTGAAGCAAATATATAACATCGGCAATAATGACATTACATTATGCATTGTTCATAACAATTGAATATACTAATTTACAATTAACACACACACAAAGAAAACATTTCATGTACACAAAAATCAATCACAATATAAAATGAAAACTATACAAACAATAATTTTACATGTCGCACATCTTTTTCTTTTTAAGCCTTAATCGCGGTACTATTTCTTTCACAACAAAGAATAATGATAAATGTCAATTAATTTGTTAATGAGTACATCATACATGTTCCTAACATATATTGAACTATCCAATATCTTGTCCATTCTCAAAATGTACTCCAAATTTCACGTTAGTCAATATATACAAAGAATAACAACATTCAAATTTCGACTATTACATTAATTAACACAATTAGCTGGTCAACACAACTTGTTTATGAGCCTAACATATATACAATGCTATTTATTTTCATGACTTTAAATTTTTACAATTCGTCTGTTTAGTTAATGAAATAATGTACAATGACGAAACTACTGTTTATAGAACTGTTCGGAAAGCACACATACGAATCTCTTAATTAATGAAATCCCATCACTTGTTTTGATCACAGTATCTGCGAGACACTATCCTACACTGATTCCTAGGCTGGCTATATCGTTTGTAACTTCACACGCAACATATATCACTATTAAACCACACGATTCCGGCTCCGACGCAGGCGGTATCGTACGATAACATTGAGATGAGAGGGCCAGTAGTATCATTACAGCGTCAACTAGAGCTAGGGAGCGCCGCAATGTGTTTTCAGCAGGAACGAGATGTTTTCGTTGGGACCGACAGGGTCACATAGCTAGAAATTGTAAGCAGCCTCAGTACCACAATCGGTGGGAAAATAGGTCACTTGAGTAGGGAGTGTAGGTCGAAAAAATGATATAGGAAGCGGTTAAACGACGGAGGGTACCCAGGAGACGCCGTCCGGGGTTCCCGTTCAATTTCCATGTGGTAATGGTGATACCGGAAATTATGGCGAGGACAAGAAAATACAGAGCCAGGCGCCACAGTAGCAGGACGAGGAAGCGAGGTCCATTGCTAGCGGAAGTGATCGAAAGTAAATCAAATTTATTAACCTTATAACAATGACAATCATTTACAGCAATCAACCAGACAAATAATATTATCTGTAACTAAGTAGCAACAAGTAATATATATAATCTTGGTTGTTGATTAGTAATGATTGCAAACGGGAAAGGGGTGCCCCTCAGGCTCACCTCTCAATTTTGAATATTATTTATTCTGTTGAGTGTTTTAATATAAATTTTAATTTTATTTTGGCCCTCCAGGCACAGTTGAGGATCATTTGATTTTAGTTGCTGGCTGTTTTGCCCCTGAGGCTAGTGGCTTACTCTTACGTGTTTGGGCCCTTCTGGTCGGAGATTCTTAACACACACACACGATTCACTAAGTGTATTTGCCTTTGTAACTTATAAAATAATAGGTGACGGGAAATTTTAATGCGGTAGGTCAACACAAGAAATGTTACACTTTCTGCGGAGCTATGAACATAATTTATGGTATCATTTTCCAAAGAGTTACACTACAAAGATATAATTTTTTAAATGGAACAATAATTTTTTTTCTATCGTGTATTGGATTCGTTTAAACCAGCTGCGTCCAAATCAATTCAAACTACATTCCTATCAGTATTAGTTTGGGAGCTACAACCCTTCAAAGTTCCGGGGGCGGAGGCTGCGATAGCGTAGCTGACTGGCCGAGTGGCTATCCCCTGGGGCACGGCCCACTGTCTCATGACTACACCAATCTCCGTTCAGAAGGGCCCAAGCACGTAAGAGTAAGCCACTAGCCTCAGGAGCAAACAGCCAGCAACTAAAATCAAATGATCCTCAACTGTGCCCGAAGGGCCAAAATAAAATTAAAATTTATATTAAAACACTCAACAGAATAAATAAGATTAAAAATTGAGAGCCGGCCGCGGTGGCCGAGGGGATTGAGGCGCGTCAGTCACGGTGTGCACGGCCACTACGGTCGGGGGGTCGAATCCCCCCTCCGGCATGGATATTTGTGCCGTCCTTAGGATTAGCTAGTTCATAAGTAGTTTGTAAGCTTAGGGACTGATGACCCCGTAGTTAAGTCCAATAAGTTCTACAAACATTTGAACATTTGAACATCAAAATTGAGAGGTGAGCCTGTGGGGCACCCCTTTGCCTTTTGCAATCATTACTAATCAACAACCAAGATATTTAACTCACAACAGGCCTGAGGGGCCGTAAACTTCAAAATGCCAACTCGGCAGGACCACTCTAACAACAAGGTAATTTAACATAGAAGCAATTAAAATGCAATCGGCCTGACGGGCTCTGAATTTTCACACAAGATGCCTGACTAATAACTTACAACTAAAACCTGCAAATACCATAAGGATTAATACACAACCATGGTAAAACACAATATATCAATACACAATAACATTTAACATCCGCTCCCAGCAAAGGGGAGACAACTGCAGTTAGTGGAATGCACCGCAGAGTGCGAGTGCTTCTAACCGCACTGAACAACGGCCTTAGAGACCTCGATTAATCGACTATCAACTAAAGTTACCCCACTAAAAATCCCGCTTAACCTTAACAATAAACGTACATGCATGTACCTCCTTTCTTACATCTAAATACAATTAAACACCATACAAAAACAGAACCTTCTTGCATGCCGGTTGCGGTGTCCGAGGGGACTGAGGCACTTCAGTCACGGTCTGCACGGCCACTCTGGTTGGGGGTTCGAATCCCCTCTCGGGCATGGATATTTGTGCCGTCCTTAGTATTAGCTAGTTGATAAGTAGTTTGTAAGTTTAGGGACTGAGGACCCCGTAGTTAAGTCCAATAAGTTCTACAAACATTTGAACATAGTTCAATACACAGGAGGCAACTTTCTATGAAGAAGGCACACAAAAACTTGTGCCACGCTATGGCAAGTACTTACATACTGACTTCATATTTTCTGTAAATTACAGTATCAAGCCCTACTACAACAAATCGGGCAGCAGTAAGAGTCTGCCGCATAAACAACCGATGCACAGTATACCGCCGCCTGGCAGCCGGACGAGCAATAACACCAAGCTCTGCCTCCTTTTCCACACCAACTTAGTTTAGAAGGCAATTACGTGTGGTAATCTGACAAAACACCCGTAAGATACAACACTACTTCACTAGCTGGCAAAATTCATCAGGAGTTGCTAACCAACATGTTTGGGCACACGCAATATGGCTAAATTATTTACATTAAAATCCACTTAAAAAAAAAAATCAATCGCCGAATACTGCAAAACATAAGTCTCAATACCAAAGTCTCACTCTTATACTTGCTTAAAAGAGCAACACGACCATGCCCTATGTTAAGCTGTACAGAGCACCAACCCAGTCTCGATCAGTCTGCCCACAAACACCCACAACAACTAGCAAGAGTTTCACAGACGGTAAATTACCACGTTTCTTCCGAATACAAGTTGGCTAGCAAACGATCTGTTCAATGAGTGGGAGGGACAGCAAATACCGGCTCGACTCAATCCGAACACACGCCACCAGGAGCACACGCAGTAAAACCGGAAGGAATACTCAACTTTGGTCCAAAATTTCGACGGAGCCACTACCAGGCAGAAACACTGTCTGCAAAAGACAGAACGAAGGCTGGCCAGCTGGGAGGCACGTAGCAACCGAGACCTTTTCCTCCTTCCTCGCTCATAGCTTCCGGCACAGACAAATATACACAGACGGGAAACCTCCGTAAGGGCCCCTGTCCCACGCTCAGGGGTGCGGGGAGGGAGGGTTTCCAGCAGTTCCGTAAGATGTCCCATGATGGCGCTGCGGTCAGAAGCAGCCCTTTAAACTGTCCAGAGCAGGCGGCAGGTAGCGGCTGTCCCCACCACCACCTCCCCTCAAACGCCAGCAAGCCGGACACAGCCGTGGCCTCGTGGCAGGCGGCACGAGCTCTCCCCTCAGCCTCCCCTCGACGCTACCCTCTGACGTGCGAGAGGCAAAGACCTTGTAAAAATAACTAGAGTCCCTTAGGGCGCTGCAGTCGTAAGATAATTTGAACCTTCAGCCAGCCGCCATGGTAGTGGCAAGGGTCAGATAAATACGATTGTTGTTAGCAGGTAAATGGTGTATTAAATAGCTACTGCGGGATATATATACAACTGATAATCACGTCTGTATTGCAGAGTGCATGAAGCATGATGGTGAAGAGCTGCTCAGCGTTTAAATACATAAATCAATTTAAGAAAGGAATAGAAAGGTCGTCTTACCATTTATATTTCTGAGGAATACAAATAGCCCTACTACTTGTGTTCAGACATAGTTACTTTAGCTTAACAGGCTGTCGGTTGAGACAATATAGGATTGAATGAAATAAACAAAGGGCTTTCACAATACTGGCAGCTCCTAAAAACGAGCTACTTTAGGCAGTACTGGTGGACCGGAAGTTCAAAAAGTTACATTTTATGATTGTGTAAAATAACTATTGGAGTCACGAAATTAGTTGCCTCACTGCAGTCCAAATTTTTGTTTATGAAATTAATATGAGAAACTTGTAACGAGGAATTTAAAGGTAATCTGCTTTACATATAGGTATAACAACTGAAAGGGGTTTGCAGAACTGTGTATAGTTCCATATATGAATGACACATAGCCACACTTTGTGAAGTTGAACCCTTTGACAATAGTTTTTGACTTTCCAACAGTTCACGCAACTGTACGGTATTTGGCTTACAGCATTAAAATGGTAATACTCTTGCTAAATACCCTAATGCTATTGTTACATGCATTTGTTAAGAAAACGTTATGGCGTACTTCGTGTTCTTAAAAGGATTTGGTTGTGGCTGGTTGCCGTCTTCACAAGTTAAGAAGCTATTTTTCAGTTATGTAACTGATGGCAAGTTTCACTTTCACAATCGATTTTTAGCACTAGCTGTTTCAGGCAGCCCTATTTGATATTTTGATGCTATGAAATATCTAAATATTGGAGATTACAGCATTAAAGCAAAGATGTCAAGTGGAAATCTCTTCCGAAATTAATGTTTGAACAAAAGTTTCATAATCGTAGAATATAATGGAAAAGTGCCAAAAAACCGTGTCTGACGATAAATTCCATTCATATGCTGCACTTCGAACGCTAAAAATCTGAGTGTTTTAGTTCGGTTTCGTTAGGAAGAAGAAACGCTGTTGGCCAATTTCTACACAGTATGTGGAATAAATTTACACAGAACTGATAGTTGCTGTATATTCAAGGACCCTAAAGCTGTTTTGTAGTAATATATTTCAAGTAGACATAGTTTTCGCGACTTAACTCAACTGAATACTGTCTCTAATCAAAAGAATCTTACGCACATTTAAAGTTTGCCACCACAATGGCCGCTGAGGCGCTCTTCAATTTGTCCGCTGTTTGCAGTCGGCCGCTTTACGACGTTGTGGGGGCTTGGCGAGAGGCACCCTCAGAAGTGCCTCTAGTGTGGTCTACCGGTACTAAGCCAGGGAACCGCGTGACACCTGCTAGCATCTTACGGAACTATGAGGGAAGCGTAGTACAGTGGTTTAGAGGGGGCTGCTCCTCTGTACTAGCACAGAGTAACAAATACAGAGGAGCAGCCCCGTCTAAACCACTGTACTACGCTTCCCGCGTAGTTCTGTAAGATGCTAGCAATTGTCGGGCGGTTCGCTCGCTTAGGGTGCCTCTCGCACGTCAGAGGGTAGCGTGGAGGGGAGGCTGAGGGGAGAGCTCGTGCCGCCTGCCACGAGGCCACGGCTGTGTCCGGCGTGCCGGCGTTTGAGGGGAGGTGGTGGTGGGGGCAGCCGCTACCTGCCGCCTGCTATGGCCAGTTTAAAGGGCTGCTTCTGACCGCAGCGCCATCACGGGACATCTTACAGAACTGCTGGAAACCCTCCCTCCCCGCAACCCTGAGCGTGGGACCGGGCCCTTAGGCTGGTATTACACTATCAAATTATTGGACAAAGAATTGGACGAAAAAATTGGATGAAATATTGGTCATATTTTATGACAAAGGAATTGGATGAAACGCAAAAGGGGGTATTACACTGTCATCCAATATTTTGTCAAATTTGCTTCAAAATGGGGGTGTAATGCTCAGCTATTGTTTATACTACAGTTGCGTTGTGTCTGCATTTAGAAGAGAAGGAGGGAAAAAAGAAAAGAAAACGCACTTGGATGAAACCGTGGGTGTCAGAGCGATATAAATAAAATTTTTTACGGTAGCAGGAGGATTTTCCTTTTTTATGCCGTCGGCAGAACAGCCAGGCCGTTGACTAATAATTATTTTGTCGCTCTTCATCCTTCACAGTTTGCAATAGAGTAACAAAAAGACTGACTCAAACAGTGTATACGAATAAGATTGTTAAGTTGATAAAGCAAGTTTCATTAAATAACGTTTTAAATGGAAAATGTGAGCACTGACAAAGAGGATAATCGAAATGGTTTATGACGTTATTAACAATGTAAGGGGGAAAACATTGCTGATAAAGTAAATAGGCTCTATTTATTTGCTTACAAAAATTGGCTGACGTATTTATATGTACATAGATTCCTTGCAAACAGATGTCGATGTTTTGAAAGTTGTTTCATTTTCCAGAACTTAGCACACCACGTTACCAAAATCATACATTCTAAAATCTGCTTCGGCCGTATTAAGATTTAGGGGTATTACTTCATCAATTCCGATAGTATATAATGACTTTTTTACATCGCGGATTGTAACTCAACCTCACTTTTGCCCCGGGGTATTGGGCTACGCGAATTGCCGTGACGGACATTGTGAATTGGCCTTGTCGCCTGTTATACAACGCCCCATCTGATTTTTTTTAAATTTTGTTGTTGCTAGAAAACACTACACAAACATTCCACTACTAGCCATGTTTACGAATACGAAAGTTATGTCCAAGTAATGACAGATATTTAACCTCCAAATAAAACAGCTGTAGTGGTTAAGGAAGCTGTATACTACTAGCGCTCCAAGCGGTCACATTTCTCACTGCAGGAAACAGAAGACGGGCGATTTCTTTGATCAAATCTACGCCGAGGCCGAGATTGAATGAAATATTGGACGACGTTCCCATTACTCTACGTCCAATTTTTCTTTGTCCAGTTCTTTGGCAAATAATTTGATAGTGTAATACCGGCCTTACGGAGGTTTCCCGTCTGTATATATTTGTCTGTGGTACTACCCACAAACACGGCTCAGCCCCGCGCCGCCACCAAATACGGGGCGCGGAAGCGCAAAAGCAGAACAGAGGCGCCGCCACACAGCAAGTGGTGGCGGAAGGCAAACGCTAAGTATTAGGCGCGAACTCAAACTGAGACGGAAAATGTCCCGTCTCAAATGGCGCAGGCAAAGGCGGATTGCTATAACGTTGGCCGAAAAGTCGGTTATTAAAGTAATAACCTTCTCACATCATGACGAGGTACAACACCCAGAATTATGTGATCCGATTTATCTGTTCTTTTCTTCCCGCGCACTATTAGAGAATGGAACGGTAGAGAAAGCTAACGATGACAGTCCTGCTAAGGCAGAATTACTAAACACAGCTTTCCGATATTCGTTCACCAAAGAAGACGAGGTGAACACTCCAGTATTCAATCCAAGAACAGCTGCCAACATGCGAAACTTAGAAGTAGATGTAAGTCACTAAACAAAAATAAATCTTCCGGGCTAGATTCTATACCAACTAGACTCCTCTCAGAGTATGCTGATGCAATAGCTCCGTACTTAGCTATAATTTACAACCCATCACTCAGCGAAAGATCCGTACCCAAAGACTGGAAAGTTGCCCAAGTTACTCCAATATTCAAGAAAGGCAATAGGAGTGATCCCCAAAATTAGAGGCCTATCTCATTGATGTCGATTTGCAGTAGGATTTTGGAACATATACTTTGTTAGAATATTATGAACAACCTCAAAGAGAACGACCTATTAACCAGTAGTCAACACGGATTCAGAAAGTATCACTTTTGCGTAACACAGCTTGCCCTTTATTGACATGAAGTGTTAAGTGCCATCGAAAAGGGATCTTCAAACCGATTCCATATTTCTGGATTTCAGAAAGGCTTTTGACACTGTACCCCACAAGCGGCTTCTTATGAAATTGCGTGCTTATGGAATATCTCCGCAATTGTGCGATTGGATTCACGATTTCCTATCAGAATGAACACAGTTCGTTGTAATTGACGGTAAGTCATCGAGTAAAACAGAAGTGATATCTGGCGTTCGACAGGGAAGCGTTATAGGTCCCCTACTCTTCCTCGTGTTTATAAACGATTTAGGAGATAATCTGAATAGCTCCCTTAGACTGTAAGCGGATGATGCTGTCGTTTATCGGTTAGTGAAGTCAACAGAGGATCAAAAGCAACTGCAAAGCGATTTAGACAAAATTTCTACTTGGTGCGAAAATTGGCAATTGACACTAAATAAAGAAAAGTGTGAAGTAATACACATGACCACTAAAAGAAATCCGCTGAACTTCAATTACGCGATAAATCAGTCAAACCTTAAGGTCGTAAATTCTACCAAATACCTAAGAGTTACAATTACGAACAACTTTGACTGGAGAGAACACACAGAAAATATTGTGGGTAAGGCGAACCAAAGGTTACGTTTCATCGGCAGAACGCTTCGAAGATGCACCAGCTCCACCAAAGAGACTTCCTACATCACACTTGTGCGTCCTCTCCTGGAGTACTGTTGCCCCTTGTGGGACCCTCACCAGGTGGGACTGAGGGAAGATATTGAGAAGGTTCAGAGAAGGGCAGCTCGTTTTGTTTTATCACGTTACGGGGGGGGGGGGGGGGGAGCGTCACGGGAATGTTGCACGAGCTGGGGTGGAAATCATTAAAACAAAGACGTTATTCATTGCGGCGTGATCTGTTTGCGAAGTTTCAATGACCGACTTTTAGATCTGAATGTGAAAATATTTTGCTAGCACCCACCTACTTAGGGAGACATGACCATCCAAATAAAATAAGAGAAACTTCCTGGGACCTTCGCCTTTCGCGGCCAGGTTCGAGTCCCGGTTCCGGCACACAATTTTAATCTGGCAGGAAGTTTCATATCAGCGCACACTCCGCTGCAGAGTGTAGTTTCATTCTGAAAATAAGAGAAATCAGATCGAAAACTGGCTATTAGAGAATGGAACGGCAGAGAAAAGTTATGAAAGTGGCTAATGAACCCTCTGCCAGGCACTTGAATGTGATTTTCAGAGTATCTACGTAGGTGTAGACACGCGTGTGTTTTCCTTGATAGTCTTGAACCAGCGTGTGTACGGTGCGGTACCTGCGGCGGGTTGCTGGTGACGGTGAGGGCTGTTGCACCCGCCGGGCGCAGCGCAGCCTACCTGCTGGGTGCGGGTCAGTGGGCGTGGCAGTCGGGGTAGCGGGGGCGGCGGGGGCGGCGGGGGCGGCGGGGGCGGTGGAGGCGGCGGGTCACGGGTCAAGGCCGGCGGGGCGGCGCGACCTTGCAGCTCTGTGAGGGGCGGGACGCAGTCGTCATTAGCAGAGCTCCTAAAAGCACAGGCTTACACAGCCGCCATTTTCATTCCCTGCCAATGCTAAACACAGCACGCAACTTATACGAACAGTATTGTTTTATTTTTAGTGAAATATTTTACAAGTGCCCGGCATAGAGCCTTAGATCGTGCTACTTTTAACTTGCATTCCGCTCTTGTTTACATCGATACGTGGATTAGACACAAAAATCTTGCGTTTTCTTTACTTATTGCTGCTTCTGTCCAAATACATAAAAAAAAGCAAGAAACACATACGTCTGTGATAAAAATCGCGTACTACGTGTAATGCTGCCGAAACTGGTAATCTAGATAAAATTGTTAAGCAATCTGCTAGTTTCCAGAATGAAAGTTTCACTCTTCAGCGGAGTGTGCGCTGATATGAAACTTCCTTGCAGATTAAAATTGTGTGCCGGAACCCGTACTCGAACCTGGGACCTTTGCCTCTCGCGGGCAAGTGCACTACCGACTGTGCCATCCCGACACGACTCACGATACCGCCTCACAACTTTACTTCCGCCAGTACCTCGCCTCCTACTTTCCAAACTTCACAGAAGCTCTCCTGCGAAACTTGCAAGACTAGCACTCCCGGAAGAAAGGATATGCTGGAGACATGGCTTAGCCACAGCCTAACGGATATTTCCTGGTTCGCAGGAGAGCTTCTGTGAGGTTTGGAAAGTAGGAGGCGAGATACTGGCGGAAGTAAAGTTGTGAGGCGGCATCGTGAGTCGTGTCGGGATAGCTCAGTCGGTAGAGCGCTTGCCCGCGAAAGGCAAAGATCCCAGTTTCGAGTCCCGGTTCCGGCATACAATTTTAATCTGCCAGGAAGTTTCAATCTGCTAGTTGGCTGTGACACGTAACACTCCATCGCACAAACTGTTGCCTAGGTTACACAACGGCTACGAGAAACGGGTGCCTTCACCGTGAAGAGGCAGGACTGCGTTGCTCCATGGCGGCGACGCGCTCCCGAATTTGAAGGTGTACTGCATCGCATTGAAGATAGCCCGTCAACGAGATCTAGAACCGTTGCGCGTGCAATGGTTGTTAGTCACAGTACCGTCTTGGACTCTCCTGCATGAGCAACAACTACAACCGTACCACTTACAATGGGTACACGCTATGGTCCAGCAGATTTTCCACAACGCGTCCCCTTCTGCACCATTGCATAGACGTGCTACTGTTTCCACGTCAAATTCTCTTCACAAGGGAGTGTGTTCTGAATGCTCGAAATAGGCGTGTCTGGGCGGACGGTGTGAGATTACCGCCCATTAGAAATACTGGTAATTAATAGCATTTGGTAATTAAACAGTATGAAGTTCACTGCAGACATTGACCATGCCAATGCACCAAATTTTACACAATTGTAATCTTAATAATTATGGTAGCAATGTATGTACACAGTTGGGTGACAACATTTATAGTTAGGCCATAGGTAGAAATTCTCCACGTTGAAATTCGCTGTGTGCTTGTAGCTGACGGGAGGCCAGCGAGCAGGCCGACGTTGGTGGCTTGTTCCAGCTTAGGATTTTCCAGTTCGTTTCCGGTGAGGGGAGAGAGGGACAATGGCGAGTGCCAGGCACAGTGCAGTGCACAGCGTGAAATAAAATATTCTAATACTACTGGCATTTGAAGTAATACGATGCAGTTAGGAACCTTTAAGGCCCTCATTACAAAATAGCCTGTTGACAAATAAACAATACATTAACTGATATAGTCACATCTGGCGTAATATGTTTCATTGACAATGAAAAGTAATAAATTACCAATGAATACAAGACAGTTACACAACTAGCATGGCAATGTTTGTTTATAAAAGTAATATATTAACTATTTCTCTTTTTTTTCAATTAATCTATTGTATTTTATCTTGAAGTATTCAGTTAAATCACTTATCTGTGATATAAGAAATTGCACGATTATAATAAATAGTACAAAGGATGTTTATACCAATATAAAAAACTAAGAAGACATTTGTTTAATGTGTAGTGTAATTATTTTGATTTTAAGTAAAGTTTTAGAAATGTATTGGCTGAGCGCTGTACGTTGGAAGTCGGTTAGAACAGCTCACATGGGGAAGTTGATGACGTAGGGGAAAAACCCGGCAGTTGGGCGCGCGTGGCCCAGGTAGGCAGTCAGGATTCGGGAGCGAGTGGGGTAGCTGGCCGGGCGGCGTCGCTCTGCACAGTCGGCATGTGGATCTCCAGGTGGAGACTTTAGATTTTTGTGTGGCAATTGCCAAGTGTGGTTGCTCGTCGTAGACTGCACCAAGTTGTATAGAGTGCTACTGTGTGTTGTGAATATTTAGCCGGTGGGACAAGACGTGCATCGCACTGGATTAAAGTGACTGTGTTTTGTTAATGTAACACGTGTCGTCGCATAGGCATGAACATAAACGGTGTTTGAGACAGGCACATGGTGTGAAAACAATTTGCGTCAAATATTCATTTTGTCTGGAGGCTCACGACCTATAACTTTATTTGATAAATGTGTCGACGTACAGACGTATCAGCCACAGGGTTCTAATATTGTGTAATAAACAACATAAAGTGAACTTTCACGTGTTTTCAAAAATAGTAGTTAGTACACCCTTTTCTCTCATGAACTTGACTTTATTATCAATTTTGTTGTTAATCATATGCAGGGAAGGAAAGCTGCGAACGTGTGATATCATCCCCTAGAAAACGAGTCAAACAGTAGCAATCACAGATCCAGTGTTTTTGCATGTTTAGGAATTTGGTTCGCAGTTGGTGGTTGTGAGTTTTAAAAATTAAACTTTCCCAATTTAAACTCTCACCCCGATCTTTCACCCTCGCAACGGAAACCCTCATGCCATGAATGTTCAGGGATTTCAGTACAGGTTTGGTATTCTGGACGGTCATGTGATTGGAACGTACCTCATTCCATCCAAGCTCACGGGTCCCGCATACTTAGTCCTCCTACGACACGTATTGGACCCCCTTCTTGGAAGATGTGCTATTGGATGTCCGTCAGGAAATGTGGTATCAGCATGATGGTGCACCACCTCACTTTTCACTGAATTGAAACTGTCTAAAAGTCCCCTGTACAATGATTGTTCCGGTTATTCATGTATCTAATGTACATGTATGATTCATAATAAATTCCTTGTCCTACATGTGTATATATACCTGCTGTAGTTTGCAAGGTATTGTGTGTCAGGAAAGCGAGCTCTCTTAACTTACAAGAAAGGTTACATTTTCCCTACTTAAATTGCTAAATTCTGAACTGTTATTTTTGCGTTTGCAGCAACCACGGGGATAGTCTGTAGAGGAGAGAGAGAGAGAGAGAGAGAGAGAGAGAGAGAGAGAGAGAGAGAGAGATGTATTTAGAATTTAAAGGGGGCGTTAGATGTGGCTCGGATATAGAGATGGGCAGGGAAGATTAAATAGCTGCGGCCCTCATCAAAACAGTCAGGAAGCCGATGAAACAAAGCGAAATAAAATTGTAGAGGGCACTGAGTACATTACATTTTGATTAGAAACCCATGGTCTACGTCTGCTTAAGGACAGAGAAACGTCTCAGACTTCCATGTCCTGGTACCGTCTTGGACGTCCTGCATGACCAACAATTAATCCGTACCACAAACAAAGCGTACACGCTATGGTTCAGCATATTTTCCACAACACGTCGCCTTCTGCACATGGTTCCAGCACCGTTACATCGACGCGTCCGTGTTTCAACGTCGAGCTCTCTTCTCAGACGAATGTATGTTCACAAGGGAGTGTGTTCTGAATACTGGAAATAGCCATGTCTGGGCGGACGAAACTCCTCATGCCACGCATGGTCAGGGACTTCAGGAATTAACGTGTGGACACGGTCATGTGATTAAACCATACCTCCTTCCATCCAAGCTCTCGGGTCCCGCATACTTGGTCCTCCTACGACACGTATTGGACCCGTTCTTGGAAGATCTGCCATTGAATGTCCATCACGAAATGTGGTTTCAGCATGATGGTGCACCACCTCACTTTTCACTGGCTGTCCGGAGAAATCTCGATTTGGATGAAGACGGATAGGCCGTGGAGGTCCAACCGCGTGACCGACACGGTCGCCGTATTTAACCCCTATGGACTACTTATGGGGTCGTGTGCATGGCCGTCCACAGAAATTGGTCTAGGCGGGGCGGGCAGAGTTCTACAATTTTTGAATACGTGTCATACTCGCCTGTTAACTACGTGAGGTTGTTTTCTTTACATTTTGAACCCTCGCTCCTCCTTGGTGAGATCTGATGAGATTTCTTGAGACACCCTCTCCCACGTCCCCATTCCTTGAGATGTACCCTACAATAATTTTTAAATTTATTTTACATTTTCATAAGTTTTCCTAAATAACGCTAAAAATGCTTATAGCATGTCTTCCCTGTACTAAAAGTCTTCTAAGCAGTTGTTATCTGTGATTAAAAAGTTGATGCGAAATTTTCATTGACGCCCCTCCCCCTTTCGCCCCGACCACGATTTTCGAGCTCACGTAATTAAATGACATCGTCTTACACGAAATATTTATTACATCCGAAACAATTGATAATTACCAAATGAAAATTACTTAGAGGTAGATCACTTTTATACTTAAAGTTACGGATAGGCTAATTATTGTTTTACACAGCTTTTCTACCGGAAAATGATTATGAATGTGGCAGTTATTTGTGCATCATGACATACAATTATATTCTCGCGTGATTAAAGACCTGATGTATCGAAGGAAATGTGGAGCAAATTAGAAAGTAAATCTAAAATAATTTTTATTTGCATACCACTAGCATAAGACTGATACTACGGTGCAAAATCTGAAATATATATATAAACAGTGTGGAAAAATGCTATTCAGTGTCAACATAAATTTCCATTTGGGAAAAGCACTAACTAATATTGCTCGAAGGCAAAGAAGTGGAAAGTTTGGCAGAAATAATGTTAAACCAATTTTAACGCAAAATAAAAGTTTTCGGACGTATGTCTGAAGTGTTACCAGTAAATCTGACTGGTAACAGCGTAAAATCGAACTGATACGATTCCCACTTTGACGCATCATCATAGAGCCACGAGGTGAGAATCCGAACCGTAACTGAATGTCTGTAAGTACTGCCACTCCATGAGACTCGAAAATGTACCAACTTCTTCAGATGATACTTTTGTTAACTTAATGACCCTATCACTTTATTTCTGTTTTTCACTTATATTCCAGAAAATGGCATATTTTATTTTCAGGTGATATTTTTGGTTTCGCGGGCATAGACTTGGTAAGAAGAAGAAAATATTTATAAATTGCAGATTATACTTTTTGAAATATAATGAATTGAAACAAAATATTGTTTGTTTCTAATTATATATTTACGTACATAATAATACTTAGTTACAGAAGAGATGTGTTACTGTAGTTATAAACTGTAGTTATGAACTCTTCTCGACCCCAGTGCCAGGTATCTTTGCTATTACAAATCGCATTTTTCATAGCTACTAAGAAGAAATTAGTGATAGTTCATTTCAACATAAAGTTAGCAAAGCATTTATTCAAATAAGCCCCAAGCTCAGCTTAAAAGAAGACTTTAAATGACAACAATCACAATCTTAAAAGTACAGTTTTCATAATAATATAATTATAATTTTCTAACAGGAGCTAGTTAAAGAAATTACATCATTGAACATAACCTACAAAAATGGCAGAATCATATGAAACAAAAAAATACTCTAAATAAAGGTCTAACATTTTTCTGGATTTTCTCTGATGGCCAATAATAGTCGCCAAGGCTGTTGCCCAAATTTGTTAATTACTAAATTAATAAATTCGCCTTTTTCTATCACCTTCTTTCTGTGCACGATTTGCATGCATAACCCACATAATTTATTTTAACTCATTGTCGAAGGAAGCAATGTTTTTACTCTTCAAAGAGCGATGAAAGACCGTTCAGTTGACAAAGCAAGAGCGAGTAGTAGAGCCTTTTTAATGGCAGGAAAAAACTCTGTAGGTTGATCAATAAATTCTTTGGAATTTCAGTTTCCAACGACCACAAATCATACCAAACCGTTGCTTCATATAACAAATTATCAATATTATGGTATATTTGAATATTTCTTACTAATTCTTCAATTTTTTTGCAGAGTTTTTTTCATTTGTTGTTGAAGTAACTTAAATAAATTAAATGTTTCAGTATGCTCCTCTGAAAATCTTGACTGTAAAGACGAATGTAAAGAATCTATGTAAGGAACAAAAATTGATCATCGGTAATATTCATTTAATGACTCACACGAATGATTTGTCCTGTGAAGTTGTTTAGCAGCTTGTTTAGGCATTGAAATATCAACATTTATTTCGTCTGCAATATTTCCAGCAATAGTAATTATATCCCCAGAAACAGGTTCAAAATTTTCTCTGCGTTGCTTCAGGATTACTATTACTTCTTGTATATGAGTATATACTTTTAACAAATCTAATTCAACTGCCTGTAAGGCTTGACTTACTGGCTCAAGTAATGAAGAGTACTTACTAATTACTACAAGAGATATAATGGTCGTGGAATGGGTGCAAGCACTGTATAACTAGTATGCCGCGTGTTTTGACTTTGTAGTGCCTTCCTGCGAAAAGAGCTGTAGTTGGTTCACAGTTCTTACAAAATTATCAGTGAGTATTCAGATACTCTTGCGTTTTGTGTCCACCGAGTTTCACACACCAAAGGAATATTCGGTACTCTACCTCTTCTGATAGGAGTTTCCCATTTTCCGGGGGCGGGGGGGGGGGGGGCGGCAAGTGCCCCCTCTTGCTCCCCCCCCCCTCCTCCTGCGGACGCCTATTTTGAGTTCTGGCCACTGCACAAGTCACCAAGAGGTATGGAGAGAGTGTACCACAACATGCTTCAAATCAAATGTTCAAATGTTTGTAGAGCTTATGGGACTTAACTACGCAGTCATCAGTCCCTAAATTTACAAACTACTTATCAACTAGCTACAACTAAGGACGGAAACAAATATCCATGCCCGAGGGGGGGGGGATTCGAACCCCCGACCGTAGTGGCCGTGCAGACCGTGACTGAAGCGCCTCAGTCCCCTCGACCATCGCGGTCGGAAACATGCTTCGGAGGTACAACGTTTGTAACGACGTTGGAGGTCGCCACATCGAGCCGCTGTTGTAATGCATCAGCATGTTGCGGCTGGTGCCTTAGATGCTGGGTTCTTCTTGTTGTCGACTAATGTAAACCATAAGGTGTAAACTATAATAGATATGCATAAGTAACAACGGTACGATTCAGTATTACTTTCAAAGTGATTGCTACAATAGCACTCAATCACACCTAATTAAATTCTTTTATAATGTAGCGCCTATCAGTTGTTAGGGTTTGAGACGTGAACTAAAATATTACGTGAAAGCTTTCAGTCGGGGAGAAACGGAAGATAAATGGAGGGCGTGATTTTAAATATTCTATGATTAATTTTGTACAATGTCAGAAAGAAAGGGAATGTTGGCGGCAACTACATTATAAAATATGTTGACAGGCTTTACCTTCATGGTTACGACACATCTTTTTGATTATATCAGCCCAGAAATCTGTAAATTAAAATGAGAATAATAGAAGTTAAAACACCATCGTGATCAAGAATTGGACAGGTGGAATTTTGATGTGCAGTGGACCGTGCGATAAACTTTACTTGAGACTTCCGCGTTTGCGGTTAGTAAAATGTTGCGGGGATAGAAAATTCAGTCTTCATCATATAGCTTAAATGACTGCAGGTTCTAAAAATTGATTACTGTTGTGAAGGGGAATGACTGAATTCTAATGGTAATACAATGGTTAACAATCACTACACTGTCATTCATCAGCATCCAATTCCGTAACATGCAAATGGCAAATCATCTACGCCACTAGGAGGCGGGAAGTCAAATAAGAACACACCCTCTATTTAATTAATGGACTTACATGTATATAGGGTGTTTCACTAAGTGTGTTTGCCTCTGTAACTTATAAAATTATAGGTGACGGGAACTTTTAATGCGGTAAAATATTACGTGAAAGCTTTGAATGTTACACTTTCTGCGGAGCTATGAACATGGTTTATTGTATTATTTTCCAAAGAGTTACAGCACAAAGATGTAATTTTTTTAAATCGAACAATAGTTTTTTTCTATCGTGGATTGGATTCGTTGAAGCCAGCTGCGTCCAAATCAATTTAAACTATATTCCTATCACTGTTAGTTTGGGAGATACAATCCTTCAAAGTTCCGGGGCCGGAGGCTGCGATAGCGTAGCTCACTGGCCGAGTGGCTATCCCCTGGGGCACGGCCCACTGTCTCATGATCACCAGCCAGTCAGGTACGCTGTCATAGCCTCCGCCCCCTAAACTTAAAAGGGTTGTAGCTCCCAAACTAACAGTGATAGGAATGTAGTTTAAATTGATTTGGACGCAGCTGGTTTAAACGAATGCAATGCACTATAGAAAAACTATTGTTCCATTAAAAAAATATATCTTTGTGGTGTAACTCTTTGGAAAATGATACAATAAACTATGTTCATAGCTCCGCAGAAAGTGTAACATTTCTTGTGTTGACCTACCGCATTAAAATTTCCCGTCACCTATTATTTTATAAGTTACAGAGGCAAACACACTTAGTGAAACACCCTGGTTAATGGCTATCAAGGAGAGCTGCTAGTAATGCGTCTTAACTCGACGGTGGCGAAAGACAGACAAATAAAGCGGTTCGCTGATCTTTCTCTCTGGCTGTAAAACAAGGGAATGTAGGATTTTCATAGATTACGTTTCATTTGAGAGAAAGAAAAACGATCCTTGGTGGAATCTATAATCTTCGAGTCAAGAAGTTAATTATCGTATATTTATTTATATTTTTATTGGTTGCGTTTTAATCTGAATTGAAACGGTCTTGGATCGGAAACGATACGTTTCCGTACATGGGTTCCTATTCAAAATGTTATGTACTCACTACCCTCCACAAGTCCCAGAAGTTTCTAACGGGAATTTCCGATCAACCTTTCTACAATTAAATGGAAATGTCGAAATGTAACAGCCAGTTCAGAGCACTTTAAGTCACTCGATGCAAACTCTCCAATTCACCGCTGAATACTCGCAGCGGACAATGTTTGACGATGTGTTCTGTGGTTTGCTCCTCCGCTCCGCAGCCAGAAGATGAAAAGGAACCCCACTATTTCATGATGTAAGCACACCTCCCTTGACCAGTCCTGATGTGGTTCGGTCTCAACCAGGTTTGGTGTGGTTTGTGGAATCCCTGAACTTTCTCTGATGGATCTTGCGGCAGGTGGACGTTGTGCGGTGGATTTTCGTTCCAGCGTTCTTCCCACTTGCAGGTCACATCGAAAGAACTGGTGCTTTCTGTGTCACACCAGGGAGGTTTTCGCGATTTGAGACGAGATTTTAGGGGATCCTGTAGAGCATCATACAACGAAGTATTCTTCTCAGCCTTGACGATCATCAATATTTTACCTTAGCTGCTTTCCTCCTCAGATCTTGCGAGGCAATGTTAGCCAGGACAGGTAACCACTGAATGTGCGTAGATCTGACAGTGCCAATGATAATCCTCACGGCTTCATTAAGTTGGACGTCAATCTTTGCTGTTTCCCCACACTGGCGCGCGGTATTTCCCAGCAGAATACAGAAGAGCGAGCGCAGCAGAGCGCAGGGTATTGGCGTCCGCACCCCAATTGCTGCCAGCAATCTTACGAAGCAAGTTCACTCTTCAGGCAAGTTTCTTTGAAAGCTTTAAGCACTGTTCTTTGAATGTCAAAGACCGATCCAGAGTGATATCTAGGTATACGGGGTAGTAGTTATGCGGCACTTAGATTCCCTTAGAAGTCACATGTAGCTTCCATTGAGCGTCTTTATTATTCAGGTGGAATGTAGTAACCTCGGTTTTATATGCGTTAGGTTGATGTCTCCATTTATGGAAGTAATCACTTATTTTTATCAGGTCCCTCGTCAATACCTGCCTCAGTGCATGAGTTCTTTACTATGGAAGACTAGTCGCTCGCATACAGGATTTTCGTGTCTCGCATGTCATTGATGTATAGGTTAAATAGGATTGGGGCCAGAACTGAGCCCTGGGGTGGTCATTATTTAGAATTTGAAGTACCTACGGTGACTCACAAATTATGGATCAAATAAACATAAATTAATGATTTATAATGAAGAGTTTAATTATTCTCCATGTCACCCGAACCAAACAATAAAAATTAACATTAAAAATTAACTAAATAATAAAAATTAATTTATAAATGTAAAGCTCTTATGATATAAGTTGTGAGGGTGGTAGTATTGCTCGTCGGAGAGATGGCGAGTTCAAAACTGGAACAACGATACGTCATCATATTTTGTGTGTCAGTCAAGAACAATGCAGCAGCAACATTTAGAAAATTAAACATAACAGAGGGGAGAACGATGAAAAACGTTCGAAAGAACATGTACCAGAGTCGCATTACATTTTATATAGTGACGAAAAAATTAAAACATAAAATTAAAAAATATACACATATGGCTGCTTTTCCCACTCCCGCTTTCTAGGCAGCTGCGCTGACCACTAGTCTTGTGTAGTTCACGAACGAACTAGTTCGGAAGAGCACTCCCACAGGCGAACTACGCGAACTACTTCGCAGATCCCTCGCCTCTGAGTTAGTCCGCTCCTTTTTCCGAAGACTGACGGGGAACGGCGAGAGGACGCGAGAGCGCGCAGAATCGCGTGATTCCCTTCTGCCAGTTGCCGTCATTTCGAGCTGAGATGCAGCTCAGCTGTAGTTTTAGTAGCGGTAGCAAAAACAAAAAAAGAGCGGACGAACTAAAAAGAGCGACCTACTTCGCGGCCGAGCTTCGAACTAAAATTAGAGCTACCGCTTGCGAACTAAAATATGCGGGATAGGTTGCGAACTAAAATATGCGCGGTAGGTCGCGAACTAAAATATGCGCGATAGGTCGCGAACAGAATTAAAATCACTTGCTTGCCTTCTGCTGATGAGCCATTTCGAGGTTATCGTCTGCCTGCTAGATTACATAGTTTAGTGCTACAAAATTTCTGCTTTGAAGTATTCTGCCCTCTGCAATATCTGATTAATAAATTCCATAATGCCAAGATATAGAGATAACTCTAAACCTAAACGCGAGAAAGTATCCACAAACTGTTTCTTTTGGTTTGCGTGATATCGTTAGCGGCTCAAGCAGCAAGCGCATGAAGCAGCTAGGTGGGGGAACTTCTCCCTCTACCTGCATGCGCAGACCACGCCGCTCAGCCGTCACTGGGAGCGGACGAAGAACGAACTAGTTCGCGGCAGAGCCGTGAACTAAAGTGTCGTATTGTAACTAAGTTTGGCTGATGACATGCAATTCGCACCTGTCAGTGTGACGTACGAGAGGTGCCGCGTCACGTACTCACGCCCTGTAGGCTGAGGTACCGTATTGCGCCTGGGAGACATGCAGCCCGGTGTTCTTCTGTGTACGTTGTGTCCCGTACCGCCTGGAGAACACGGCGTGAACAAAGAAACCCATAGATCAGTGATTTCCAAACTTTCCCTCATGGCGACAGCCTTTTATAGCTTTCACTAATATAAATACATATGGTAGGGTTTAGATGGTTCCAGTGGGGGAGGGGGGCGGAAATAAAGTATCCCTTAAATGTAGTTTGTAAACGAAACTGAAATCCTCGTACGCATTGACATGTTTAATGTTGAACCTGACTGCAGCAATTACGTACACTTAGCACAAGAAAAGGAAACATTAGGAACTACAGAGTAACAGCGCAGACAACAATGCCTAACTCACACACTAATACTTGCTTCTTCTACATGCGACCTAACTACCGAAACACGAAAACTGAATTTCGGAAACCGTTTTACGCTGTCGTGTATACATGTTAGGACCAGATACGGTTTTCATGGATCGATTGAAAACGGCATCTGTAAATTAGCTGCTCGGATTTCTGATTTAGAAATCACAGTGGCTGTTCTCTTACAGTTCAATATTATCAAATTATTTTCAGAAATAAAGAGGATGTATATATGACAATTAATGAATTATTATTTAAGTTCTGTTGTGAGTGTGGTGTCGCACAAGTACAAAGTGCGCGCCACCCACTTTCGCCGCGCGCCGCCATGCATGCACGGCGCGGCGTTCTTCCGACGACAGCCACGAGCGCCCTCTGGGAACGCCGCTCGTGGCCACCACCGAAGGACTGGCCACTTCGGACTGAGATAGCAACGAGTTAGGACTTTCGTAATCAGATAGGCACCAGTGAAGACTTTGCTATTGTACAGGCACTAGGCAGGCCTCTAACAACTATGTATCAACATTCTGCAGTACTATGTAAAAGTTAAGTATTGTTACATTCTGTGCAATATATCTCTTTCTAATTTACTCGAGTGTTTGTAGTTTCTGGCTGCTCCCCTCCGTACCTGCACCAGCGTGTCGGTCTCATTCCACTCGGCCACCGACACGTACGACGAGGCTGGGACACAAAAGCGGCGACGAAGTCGGGACGCAAAAGTGAGGTTCTTGCTTCACCACGACCTGGGAAGTCCCGACATATTAGGAAAAAATGGATAAATATTTGTGACAAGTAAAAATATGGATGTCATTTCTGGTTCCAGAATCTGTTACATACAGCAAACAGAGAAAAAATATTAACGCATACCAGGGTTCGAATCAACGATCACTGCATTTAAAATACTACTGTGAAGGTTCGTTCAAGCAGTTGCCAGTTCCAGCAAACTGCGCATGGAACAGCTGTTATCGAGCATCAGCAGCAGCTCTGCGCATGCGCAGTTTGCTGGAATCTGGCAACTGGCAGCTGAGTGTCTACTGCTGCTGAAGCAGAGCTGCCGCCTAGCGGCTGAGCACGGAATTAATGTGCACCGATCATTCCTTTAGTACGTGATCTCTGGTGCAATGAATGAAGAGGAGGATGATTAGCTGCAGGCGAGTCTTCAGGGTAGTGTTATTTTATGACAAGTTTTTTTGTTTAGAGTGTAAATTTGTCAGTCTCGCGACCCCCTTAATACTACTACGCGACACCCAGTTGGGAAAGCTCTGCGCATAGGGATCTGAGAACAAGAGGCCAATTGAAACCTAATGTGTGCAACCGGCTGTATCTCCATAACCAATAAAAGCAGCACATTTCTTTTGCAATACACCTTGCGATTTAGTCCGTGTTACTATCTCAGAAGAAACGCGCTATTTTATCAGGAACAGCAAGCATATATACCAGGGATCTCAGGCAAATTTGTTGGGTGTTTCGATATATACGAGAGCGTTTCTAAAAGAAGGATCTTTTCCTTACGTTTCATAATTTACCGCGCAAAAATTTTATGATATTCTGTTAGCTTAATGTGAAACAATCACGCCGTATTGTCGGGATTCGTGGTTCCTGCCTGTGGAAAGCAGGCAAGTTGAGGGTGGTTTAAAATGTTTAAAGATGTGAGACAACCAATTTCACTGCTCCTACGGAAGAAAACTTCAGTATTGCTGCTGTCACTTTTTGAAATAATTAACATTCACCAAACAGCTCAGTGTAGAAATATCCTCTTCACCAACCGCCCAAAATGCAAAAGTAATTGCTTCTGCTGGGAAAGTTATGGTCATCTCATTCTTTGATATACATGGAATAGTTTATCGGTATGTCGTAGACCAGCGATGTAGACAAATATTTCCTCCTGGGGGGGGGGGGAGGGGTTCAGAGCCAGAGCTATATTCAGGTGCTCTCAGACAGTTTTGTGGGTAGTTGATTAAAAAAGATTAAAATACTCAGGACATCTCGACCTCCATGTTGGAGGTTGCGTTCATACTGATGCCAGTACGAACGCAACCTCCAACACGAAGGTCGAGATGTCTGAAGTATTTTAATATTTTTAAGCATTGATAATGACCACACAGTGGTCAAAATCTAGATCTACCAAAAAATATTGTTACGACCGATTTCTGAACATTTCTACAAGTCAAATACAGTGGTGGAGCACAAATTCCACCATGGAATCAAGCCTAGGAGCTATATTATCCAGCTACAAAGGCAGAGACGTGCATAGAACGTCTGCAGCACAGTGGATTACACAAAAGACTTCAAACTTTGCGATCGCAAATTGCAATGCAGCTCGAGAGAAAACTTTTATTTTATATATTTATTTATTTTCTTATTTCTTCGTCACTATGCAAAATGGAATGCGACTCTGGCACAAATTCTTTCGAAAGTTTTTCATCGTGTTTAACTTGAACCTTACTTTCCGAGGTTGTTGAAAGCCTGAAACCTTCCACTTAATAAATGGCCTATCTAAGTCTGCTGGAGTAAAGTGTCTCCAGTCATTAGACCATCAATCAGGTTGAAAGACGAAGCAAATACTCCAGAATTCGTATTAAGAACAGCTGCCAGCATGCGTTATTTAGAAATAGCCACCCCCGGAGTATTAAAGTAACTAACTTACATCACTTAACAAAACTAACTGTCCCAATATCTATTGTATACCAGTTGCTTTCAGAGTGTGCTGATGGCATAGCCCCATAACTATCATACTCAACCGCTCACTCAGCGAACGTTCCGTACCCAAAGACTGGAAAGTTGCACAGGTCACTCCACCATTCAAGATAGGCAATGGGAGTGATCCGCAGAATTACAGGCCTATATCATTGACGTCGGTTTGCAGCAGGATTTCAGAACACATACTTTCCTCAAATGTAATGAACTACCTCGAAGAGAACGACCTTTTGACCCACAGTCAACACGGATTCAAAAATTATTGCTCTTTACTCACATGATGTGATGAGTGCTACCGACGAGGGATGTCAAATAGATTCTAAGTGTCTAGATTTCCTGAACGCTTTTGACACTTTCCTCACATGCATCTTCTTAACTAATTGCGTGCTTAACAATTATCGCCACTGTTCCTTGTTTACATAAACGACTTAGGAGAAAATCTAAGTAGTTCTCTTAGGTTGTTTGCAGATGACGCCGTCATTTACCGTCTAGTAAAATCATCTGAAGATCAAAACCAACTACAGAGCGATTTCAATAAGATATCACTATGGTGTAAAAATTGGCAATTGACTCTAAATAATGAGAAGTGTGAGGTCGTCCACATGAGTACGAAAAGAAATTCGTCAAACTTTGTTTACAAGATAAATCAATCAAAAGTGAAGGCCGTAAACTCCACAGAATACCTAGGAATTACTATTACTTCAGACTTAAATTGGAAAGAACACGTAGATAATGTCGTGCGAAAGGCGAACCAGAGACTGCGTTTTTTTGGCAGAACCCTTAAAAGATGCAACACAACTATTAAAGAAACTGCATGCAATACGCTTTGGAGTATTGCTGCCCAGTGTGGGATCCTTATCAGGTGTGTTTGACGGAGGACATCGAAAGAGTCCAAAGAAGGGCAGCTCGTTTCGTATTGTCACGATACAGGAGAGGCAGCATTACGGAGATGATACAGGATCTGGGATGGAAATCATGACATTACAACAACGGCGCTTATCGCTGCGGCGTGGGCTACTTACGAAACTCCAATCAACAACATTCTCCTCCGAACGCGAAAATATATTGTTGATTCCCACTTACATAGTTATAAATGATCATCAGAATAAAATACGGAGAGATTCAGGTGTTCTTTCTTCCCGCTCACTATTCGAGAATAGTATGGGAGATAAATAGTGTAATGGTTGTTGTTCGATGTACCCTCCGCCAGGCACTTAAATGTGATTTGCAGAGTATCCCATGTAGATGTAAATGTAGGTTATCGATTTCCTGTCAGGAAGTATACAGTACGGAAAGTCATCGAGTAGAACTGAAGTGATATGGCGTTCCCGAGGGAAGTGCTATAGGGCCTCTACTGGTCCTAATTTTTATGAACGACTTAGGAGACAACCTGAGTAGTTCCCTTAAACTTTTCGCTGATGATGCTGTCATTTACCGGTTAGTAAAGTCACCAGAAGACCAAGAGCAACTGAAAAATGATTTAGATGAGATATCAGCATGGTGCAAAAATTAGCAATTGATCCTTAATAAAGATTAGTATGAAGTCATCCATATAACCACTAGAAAAAACGGCAAATTCCATTTGCACGATAAATCAGGCTGTCAGTTCTACAGCAGTAACAATTACGAACAACTTACATTGGAAAGACACATAGAAAATATTGTAGGGCAAGCGAACCAAAGACTACGTTTCATTGGCAGAACAATTAGAATATGCAACGGTTCTACTGAAGACCTACACTACACTTGTGCATCCTATTTTGGAGTGCCGGCCGCGGTGGCCGAGCGGTCTGCGGCGTGCCAGTCACGTTCTGCACAGCCACTACGGTCGGAGGTTCGAATTCCCCCTGGGGCATGGATATTTGTGCTGTCTAGTAATAAGTAGTTCATAAGTAGTTTGTAATTTTAGGGACTGATGACCCCATAGTTAGGTCCCATAAGCTGTACAAACATTTGAACATTTTTTATTTAGGAGTGCTGTTGGGCATTGTGGGATCCACACCAAGTAGGACTGACGGACAATTTTGTCTCAAGGAAAATGTATGATTTGTTGATATTTATATCACCTCGGCCTGAGGAACAAGGCGGGATAGTTCCCATTCGCGTTCTTTGCTGGGGTGCTATTCCGATGTAGGAGAGCCCTGGCAATTTGATACGCATTTCACAGGGAACATGAGGCAGGATTAATGTGTTGTGGAGGGAGACATGCTTTAAGACAGTCATTGTAGTTGCTTTGGCTACAACGCTGTGTTAGCTGAGTGGTCTAAAGCGCCTACTTAGTAAATAGGAGGTCCCTGGTTCGCATCCCAGCCACAGCAGAAAATTTAATTCAGTGCCTCTCCTTATGTTTAATAGATTTAGAGAAAGTTCAGAGAAGGGCGGCTCGTTTTGTATTATTGGGATACAGGGGAGAGAGCGTCACGGAAATTATGGCGGAGTAAGAAAGGCGCTTTTCGTTGCGCCCAATTTTGCAATCCAAACGGTGTCGTGGTTTTAATGGAGCACACATAATAGGCGTCCGTGCGCAGAGGAGACATTTCCGAAGGCGATATCGGGCAGTCTGTATTGATATTTCGCATCCTGTTCCTGCCTGCAAGGTGCGTTGCAGTTGCATTCAGCCTCCTGTCTCGACGCGATGTCAACAGGAGGTAACGGTTATCTCTTGCTGATGTTACCCGCGGACGACCTCGGCCTTGCTTTCTTTCAACGGTTGCTGCTTTCTGAAATCGCGTTCAGGTCCTGAAATTACACTCTGGGACACTCCAAAAGCTGCAGCCACATCCTTCTGTGTCTGTTTCACTTCCAACCTTCCTATGGCTCTCCATGCAATAGCTACGGGTAAGTCACGTTGTTCTTGCATTTCACTACCTGCTCAATACACTACCTGATTCCAACTGCCTATGTAATTGCTTTGCCAGCGTAAACACAAGTCAACACCTCCCCCCCCCCCCTTGCAGTAACTTTCTGTTATTCCCACTATGTCGGCTGTCATAAGGTTGTTGTCTCTACTCCGACAGACATTGAACCGCCGGTCGCAGGGGCCGAGTGGTCTGCGGCGCGCCAGTCACGGTCTGCACGGCCGCTACGGCCGGGGGTTCGAATGCCCCCTCGGGCATGGATATTTGCCCCGTCTTTAGTATAAGGTAGTTCATAAATAGTTTGTAAGTTTAGGGACTGATGACCCCGCAGTTAAATCTCTAAGTCATTAAATAAAAACAGCAACTTAGACAAATATTAACACTGCTATATCAACAAGCGAAAATACAAAATTATAGCACCAAAAAGTTTTAGAAATAGGATAAAAATTTGCACATAGTATTACACAACAGCAACATCATCTACTTTCCGTCGATTTTACGACATTTATATACGATATATTAATTGTAAAATCTGTGCACTTACACGTAATGCAACAACCAGAGATCGCAACTACAACTGATAGCGATAAAAAATCATCTTTGTCACCATCAAAAGATACTATGTAAACATATATCATCGCACTGTCAAACGTAATTTAAAATATTGCAAAAATTTTTATAACACCAGAAGACAGTCAGATTCGATGATATATGCACGTCATTCCATCTAGACGTAAGTAAAAAACCTTTGTTATTACTTTATGAATAAGATTTATAATTACAACTACGAAAACTATGTAAAAATTATTACCTATATCTGCAGGTCACTTGAAAATGGCATTAATACGCCGAAACAGTCTGTTGTGACTTAATAGAAATATATAAACTTCGCAGCAAATTGGAATTTCTTTAATAAAATGTCATTATATGACCTTTATTATGCTGCAGGCCCCAAAGAGCAAAAACCATTTTAGTTATTTACTGCCGATGACAATATTCAGAACCTAGATATCTCACCTGATCCCCTAATTGTTTTGACCAGTGTTTTTTATTTGATCAGTGGCGATCCGACGGGGGGCGTGGAGGGGGGGGGGGAGGGGAAGAGGGCAGCACCTGCCAAAGGTTTAAAAAAAAATTATATTATATTATTTTTTTTTTTTTTCTTAAACATGTTGGCACCGGAAATTTGAACAACGTAACTATAATTTGCGAAGTGCAAGTTAACGTGACAGTGGGTGGCCATCTTGATGCCGCCACAGAGAACGTGTGCTGGTCTGCTGTTACTGCGAGCGGTTTTAATGCCGCCGCTACCAGCTTTGATGCACAGAGTCTCATGTCAATTAAGCTGTAAAGACCTTTCTCTTTGGATACTGCTTAATTATTTTACGAGCTGATTATATACACTCCAGTTCCACCACGTTGCTCCTCTTCCACTTTCAAATTAATACGAGTCTACTCATTTTATTTCTTGTTGCAATTGAAGGGTTTGGTGCAAGAAGGAGGCAGCTCCACTTTCTCCAGGTTGTGACAAATTGAAAAAAGCGTTTTATAAATTCAGCCTTGTTTTAGGCTATGGGGTATCTAACACTACTGACGAGAATACACACAAATGCATGCACTCAGGTACGTGCAATAGAGTTGAATTTTGGAGCTGCCTCCGTTTTGCTCCGAAGTGAATAGAAAACCTGTTTGTAGGACCATTTTCTTCATAACTAACCATATTTCAGTTTAAAAAACATTTATTAATAAAGGAGGTACAACATTATTGGAATAATACATCAATTTTACAGTTCTTCTTCAGTCTTCTAGCTCCCCTTCAGTCTCCTCAGGATCTGACGTGAACTGCTCGTAAAAACACATTTCGTTTTCCCCAGAATACTTTATGGCTTTTTGCCATCTTTAAACTTTTGACCTGCTGAACAATACGTGACACAACTCCCTTCCTGCTATTATTTGGGGGAAGAACGAGTCAGCTCCCGGAGCTGCCTCCGTTTTCACGCAAAGTCGGACCACAGGCAGCTCCTAATCTTATGGATTTCTCTGGAACTAGCGGGTGGAAGTGCCTCTTTCTTGCACCAAACGAAGGAGCTTGGTTTCTTTTCGTTTTTTGTTTGTGTTTGTTTTTGTATGTGATAGAATGTTCAACTCAATACAGACAAAACGTAGTGCTGTCTCCTTCTTGCACCAAACCCCTCAATTGTTTTCGTAGTATCTGGTGATCAAAAAGTCAGTATAATTTTGAAAACTTAATAAAGCACGGAATAATGTAGAGAGGTAAAACTTGACACACCTGCTTCGAATGACACGGGGTTTTATGCAGGATGGCGCTCCACCCCATATTGCTAGACGCATGAAAGATCTCTTGCGCGCGTCGTTTGGTGATGATCGTGTGCTCAGCCGCCACTTTCGTCATGCTTGGCATCCCAGGTCCCCAGACCTCAGTCCGTGCGATTATTGGCTTTGGGGTTACCTGAAGTCGCGAGTGTATCGTGATCGACCGACATCTCTAGGGATGCTGAAGACAACATCCGATGCCAATGCCTCACCATAACTCCGCACATGCTTTACATTATTGTTCAGAACATTATTCCTCGACTACAGCTATTGTAAAGCTTTCTGCGGAGACACGGTTACAAGGGAAGTAACCACGTATTCTTTTATTACGTTTTAGATTTTTATTATCTCGGGTTTTAAGATTCTTGTATATTTTATCTGATGAGGGCTTGACCCTTGAAACGCGTCATACGATCTATGTGGTTGAGCCTACTTGACAAAATAATTAAGTATTAATAATGACCTTTTGATCACCCGGTATAATAGGTTACATTACAGAAAGTGTAAAAATAAGTGATAGATTAATAAAATCAATGGGCTTTATTGAAAATTAGCCCCCCCCCCCCCCCATAGAACCAAGTCGTGTCTGCGCCACTTGATTTGATTATCAGTTTCAGTGAGGAAACCGCTGGTAGAGCGGTTAACTTGCGGACAAGCGGCAGCGGGGATTTCCCTGGAGTGGCTGGTGTGGTGAGGCGCGCGGCCACCAGAGCGCAGCACATTAGCCGCTACCTGCAGCGCCGCCCCCACGGGAGGGGAGGCCCACCCCTGCTTAATAAACAAGGGGCGCCGGTCTGCTGAACACACTACAGGCAGCCCAGGCGTGAGGCAGCAGCCTGTACTCTTCTGTATATACAGGGCGACTGTAATTAAAGTAAAACGAAAATCAAGACATTTCCAGCTTCATGGGCAATGTTGTGGTGTTCAGCCTTCGACCGTAGATACTAACAGACCGGACAAACAGCAGAGCAGCTACACATATGGCGTGGTTCAAACATAGGACCACGTGACTGTTGGCAAACCTTAGCCGGATATAATAAACAACTCCCCTGTTTACAAGAAATGCCAACATATTAAAGTAATAATACTTTCACTTCAAATTTAATATTACTGCTCTTCACAAATAGCTCTGTATAATTCTAAGGCAAAGCTGTGTACTTTCACGTGACTGTTGGCAAAATAATGGTTTAGCTGCAGAGATGTTGGTGCCATTAAAAAACGATGACGTGCCCAACCTACCATTATCAATGGTCGAAGTGTTCAGTCCGCAGACTGGTTCGATGCAGCTCTCCACGCTACCCTGTCCTGTGCAAGTCTCTTCATCTGAGAATACGTTCGGCAAACCTACATCCTTTTGAATCTTCTTAATGTATTTGTCTCTCCAATGATAAGCTGACGATTCCTTGATGTATCAGATTGTGTCCCACCAATCGATCTCTTAGAATATGCCAATTCAGTTAAGCACCTCATTAGTTACGTGAACTACCCATCTAATATTCATCATTCGTCTGTCGCACCATATTTCAAAAGCTTCTAAAATCTTTTTCTCTGAACTCGTTATCGTCCACGTTTCACTCCCATACAAGGCTACAATCCAGACAAATGCGTTCAGAAAGGACTCCCTGACATTTAAATTAATATTGGATGTTAACAAGTTTCGCTTCTTTAGAAACGCTTTTCTCCCCATAGCCATTCTGCATTTTATATCTTCTTTACTTCGGCCGCCCGAGGTTGCCGAGGGGACTGCAGCGCGCCAGTCACGGTCTGCACGGACACTACGGCCGGGGGTTCGAATCCTCCCTCGGGCATGGATATTTGTGTCGTCCTTAGTGTTAGCTAGTTCACAAGTAGTTTGTAAGTTTAGGGACTGATGACCCCGTAGTTAAGTCCCATAAGCTATACAAACATTTGCATTTGAATTTGACTGTAATTCAAGTTAAACGAAAATCGAGACATTTCCAGCTTGATGGACAATGTTGTTGTTGTGGTCTTCAGTCCGCAGACTGGTTCGATGCAGCTCTCCACGCTACCCTGTCCTGTGCAAGTCTCTTCATCTGACAATACGTTCGGCAAACCTACATCCTTTTGAATCTTCTTAATGTATTCGTCCCTCCAATGATAATCTGACGATTCCTTGAGGTATCAGAATGTGTCCCACCAATCGATCTCTTCCCTTGGAATATGGCAATTCGGTTAAGCACCTCCTCATTAGTTACGTGATCTACCCATCTAATTTTCATCATTCGTCTGTACCACCACATTTTAAAAGCATTTATCATCTTTGTGATGTACCGGGTGATGGTTGAGTTAATTCAATTCCGTTGACCCCAGAAAACAAGGATGAATAAATGAAGTCTCTTAGATAAATAGCCGTAGAAAATGAATATGCCACGGGTTTGATAGACTGACTGGAAAAGACGATTACATGCAAAAATGAACTACCCGAGGAAAACTTGCACGAATATACCAGTGTGAAAACATGTATCCTAAGAACTGGCGAGATTGTTTAAAAAAAAAAGAGAAATTTAAATTCCTTTTAGAACCGACAATAAAGTAGAATATTGGTTGAAGCATACGATTGATGCATGGGAGAACTGGATGGGGAAAGCGAGAGTATATCAAATAAAGTTTCAAGATTGTGATATGAAGTATGTAGGGCAAACGGGAAGTTCGTTTTAAAAAGCTCAGTAAGATGCGGAATGCCTCATCTGCAGTAGCGAAGCACCTGAAAATCAAACAATTGCGCTCCATAAACGATAGTTTGAAGGTCCTACACAGTGGTTGGTTCTTATCCAATTTGCAAGAAATTGAGATCTTTTGTACATTGAGGGAAGATCCCAGCAACGTGCACAATGCGAAGACAGAACTATCTAAAAGTCAATACTGGGCACATGTTAGCAAACTCCTCCTTGGGAAGCACAGATATGTTCTCCAGTTTTAAATATCAATGTCTCAAATTTAATTAATTAAATTTTTAGTAGTGATCACAAATACAAGATTAAAGAAGTTAGGGCTCGTACGGAGGCATATAGGCATTCTTTTTTTCCTCGTTCTATTTGGGAGTGGAATAGGAAAGGAAATGCCTAGTTGTGGTACAGTGTACCCTCCTCCACGCACCTTACCGTGGATTGCGGAGTATGTATGTATACATGTAGATGACTTTAAGAGTAAGTCTTACAAGGAGACCCATTGGGTATCGGATTTTAGAATTTTTTTATATTTATGATACGTGAAGTTAAGAACTTAAATAAGAATCAGCCAAAGCTATTCGACGCAACTCTCAGAAATTCTCGAGATAGTCGACTTGGAAGTTATCGAAGTACACGTAAGCACCAAAAATTAAAACAGTTGCAGCATCTGCCATTGTAGTTCAGGTGGTAGCATTCTGGCATCACAACCATCGAGTCGGTGGTACGAATCACACTGCAACAGATGTTTTTTAAATTCGATTATATAAAACATTTTTTTATTGTTGTTGTGGTCTTCAGTCCACAGACTGGTTTGATGCAGCTATCCGCGCTACCCTGTCCTGTGCAAGTCTCTTCATCTGAGAATACGTTCGGCAACCTACATCCTTTTGAATCTGCTTATTGGTCGGTCTCCCTCTACGATTTTTATCCCACACACTCCTTTCTAATGCTAACTTGACAATTCCTTGATGTCTCAGAATGCGTCCCACCAATCTATCCCTTCTCTTAGTCAGGATGTGACAGAAACTCCTTTTCTCCCCAATTCGGCTAAGCACCTCCTTATTAGTCACGTGATGTACCCACCTAATTTTCATAATTCGTCTGTAGCACCACATTTCAAAAGCTTCTATCATCTTTTTGTCTGAACTCCTTATCGTCCACGGTTCACTCCCATACAATACTACACTGCGGACAAATGCTTTCAGAAACGACTTCCTGACATTTAAATTAATATAGGATATTCACAAGTTTCGCTTCTTTAGAAACGCTTTTCTCCCCATAGCCATTCTGCATTTTCTATCTTCTTTACTTCAGCCTGCCGCGGTGGCCGAGGGAACTGCGCGCGCCAGTCACGGTCTGCACGGCCACTACGATCGGGGATTCGAATCCCCCCTCGGGCATGGATATTTGTGCCGTCTTTAGTATAAGGTAGTTCATAAGTAGTTTGTAAGTTTAGGGACTGATGACCCTGTAGTTAAAGTGCCATAAGCTATACAAACATTTGAACATCTTTACTTCGGCCATGAGAAGTTATCTTGCTACGCAAATAAAAATATTCATCTATTACTTTTATTGTCTCATTACCTAATGAAATTCCTTTATAATCGCCTCATGTACATCTTATATCTTCTTTTCAAGACTCTGTCCATTCCATTCAATTGCTCTTCCAGAAGCTTTGCAGTCTCTGACAAAATTACTATGTCATCGGCAAACTGCAAACATTTTACGGTCTCTAATTCCACGTGTTCTGGCAGTTTTTGTTTATGTGTATGTAGCAGAGCATATTTTAAGGGATTTACACTGGGCAACATTGGAAGGATGGTCTGGGGGTTCCGGGGGCCGTTCCCCGGAAAATTTTCAAAATATTTATGCCGGAAACCGTATTTTGAAGCCTTTTTTTTAAATTAAAATCAAAGCTTTCCTTAATAGATTTTTATTCATATATGCTTTAATGATAAATAGAAATGTTTGTGGAACAATACTAAATTTGGACTTTGAAAACATCATTTATGTCTTCGTTCAATTGTTTTTGTTGTCTTTTATTTGTTAAGTAGTTAAATAGAATACAGTACCTGTTATCAATTCTCTATAATTTGATATGGCTATTAAATGAAAATAGTATTAAATTAAACTAATATCAGTACTATGATTACTTAAAATACTGAGTATTTCATTGCAAGAAAATAGGAATGATATTTTGACAGCACAAGATAAAATTTCAAGTTTCGTCCGTAAACTGGAACTTTAACAACGCAGATGTATCGATGTTTAAGCAACTGTGTGATCAATCAGTAGGCGAGGAAAATAAAAGAATCGTGTTTTAAACTTCCGTTATTTAGCATCCGTCTGCAGTTATAAACTCAATTAAGCAATATTCTTCAGCTATGGATAATCAGCAGGTTAACATTTGGATACTGAGACCATATTCTGTTGAAGAGGAAATTTTCAAAGATGTTTCAGCCAAAGTAGAATCCTTCTGATTGCTCTAAGATAGCACATTCAAAATGGAATTTCAAAATTATGACTTTGATACATTTTGGCGAAAAGCAGAAGCCGAATATCCTGTTATAGCTGACAGATCTCTAATAACGTTAAGACAGTTCGGTACCACTTATAGATATCAGAGTGGCTTCTCAAAGTTGCTGACAATATAAAGTAAGAACAGTAACCGTCTCAATGTGGAACATGACCTGAGATGCGCTTTAAGCAAAACAAAACCAAACATTAGAAACCTTGCGACTGGAAAACAGTACCCACCCTTTCACTGAATATAATTGTTTCATTGCTGCATCGAAAGTGTAAAAAATATGTGTCTTATGCAATGTATTATGATTAACGAAGATTGGTCGTGTTTTCATGTATTGCTTTCTTTGATAATATTTTAAAGGGTTATTATTATTTTTTTTGGGGGGGGGGGTTGTAAAATTAGTTTCCCTAGTAGGTCTTATGGGTAACATGACTGAAAAGGTTAGGAACCTATGCTCTAAAAGATTTACAAGAGGTTATTTTTTAATTCCCGGTACATTTGATATGTCATTCAATAAAAATAAATTGCCGGCACTACCCATAGCCATTGGGCGACAAAATCTCAGTGTCGCCCCGTTAACATGTTATTTTATGCCCTGGTATGTAGACGAGCTGAAAACCTTGTCACGTAAAACGATGGTTGAGTAGGTTAGTCAAGTAAAACAATAGTTGAGTAGGTTAGCTGCTTGGAAAGCCTTTAGTAGGTATGGACATGACTTTCCAAAAACGGTGTTATAACTCTTGACAAACTCAACAGTCAAACACTACCGACGTCAACTAATTCTGAAGCCAATAGTGTAAAAAAACAGTAACTTATATTTTCTTGATTGAAACCATCATTATTAACAACCTTACATAAAAAATAGAAAATTACGAATAAACAAAAATATGTGCGCCATCCGTAAAAATTATCATTAGATGTTTAAGTTGTGTAACTATTTGACACACTGGATTCGCATTCGGAAGGACGGTGGTTCAAATCCACCTCCGGCCATCCAGATTTAGGTTTTCCGTGATTTCCCCAAATCACTGCAGGCAAATGCCGGGATGGTTCCTTTCAAAGAGCACGGCCGATTTCCTTCCACATCCTTAGCCAACCCTTCCGAGCGTAAGCTCAGCCTCTAATGACCAAGCTGTCGACTTACGTTAAACTCCAAGCTTCCTTCCTTCCTAACTATTTGAACACAAAGAAAAAAAATTCAAAAAAACCTATTAGGGCAGGATTTGAACCACCGACCATAGATTTGCAAGGCCAGAACATTACCGTCTGAGCTACAGCCTCAGATGTCACAATGAATTTATGATTCGTACTGACGCTTATTTGCAAAACTTGAATGTCGATTTTCTCGAGAATTTTTTAGAGTTGCTTGGAATAGCTTTGGCTGATTGTTATTTGAGTTCTGAACTTCACGTACCATAAATATAAAAAAATCCTGAAATCCGATACCCATGTGGTTTCCTTGTTAGAGATCTGAACAATAATATCTGTGGACACCAAAAGCAGGTGTTACACATATAGATAATCTCTGAAGTTGAGAACTGCTGTCTGTTGGTGCACAACTTTCTGCCATCCGATGAGCAAGTGCTTCAGCTCGACGATTTGTTTTTGACGATGCTGCTATTATTGTATTGAATGATGTTGCCTAGCGGCAGATAAGTTTTATGGTAGGTTAGTACGTTAGTTTAATTTAAGTATTTGTAGTGGAGCCGTCATGTATAAGGCCATATTTTACATTTTATGTTTCGTTCGTTAACAGAACTTGATAATGGGATAATGTCGCCCCGAAACGAGTCGTTCTGACATATTAATGGTATTATTGACAACTGGTACGTGATTTGCATTAATAACACAGTCTAAGTCGTAATTCCACCCGTTGTTCCAATATATGGCGGTCGTGTACCTTTCGCAGCGTATCGCCGTCTAATGCTCGCTTTACGTATCAAAAATCCACGTCTAATGACTTTCGTATCAAGCACGTCTATGTCAAAGACTCGAATTATATATGTTTCATTGGCCTCCAAATATAATTAATTTTAAAAAACTGGTACTTCAGTTTTAGTGTTCATGTGTTAATATAATGATTAGCAACACGGGTGGGGGGAGGGGTTACAACACTTCGTTGAGGAACGCCAGAGGTAAATCCCGCATCCTTTACTGAATTTAACTTTTTTCTCCTTAACTTTGGTGTTTTTAGTTTGAACTGCTGGCTACGTGCAGTAGTCAATAAACATCATCTTTTTTTCTTCAAAATTTCCATTTATGTGATGACTAGTTTCGGACCATCCTGCCCATTTTCAAGCCAAATGCCTCATCATAAATGTTGCATACAATACAGGTTTCCTATGCAGGAGGAGGTGGAAATTTACAACAGCAAATCAAGTACATATTTTTGGAAACATTTTTGTTTCACTTTAGGGATAAAGAGCACTCTTATACTTATATATATATATATATATATATATATATATATATATATATATATATATATATATATATAATTGTTGTTGTGGTCTTCAGTCCGCAGACTGGTTTGATGCAGCTCTCCACGCTACCCTGTCCTGTGCAACTCTCTTCACCTGAAAATAAGTTCGGCAACCTGCGTCCTTTTGAATATGCTTACTGTATTCGTCCCTCGGTCTCCCTCTACGATTTTTACCCCACACGCTTTCTTCTAATACTAAGTTTACAATTCCTTGATGTCTCTGAATGTGTCCAACCAATCTATCCCTTCTCTTAGTGAGGATGTGCCAAAAACTCCTTTTCTCCCCGATTCGGTTGAGCACCTCCTCATTAGTCACGTGATCTACCCATCTAATTTTCATCATTCGTCTGTAGCACCCCATTTGACTTCCTAACATTTAAATTAATAATGGATGTTAACAATTTTCGCTTCTTTAGAAACGCTTTTCTTCCCATAGCCATTCTGCATTTTATATCTTCTTTACTTCGGCCATCAGAAGTTATCTTGCTACCCAAATAACAAAATTCATCTACTACTTTTATTGCCTCATTACCTAATCTAATTCCTTCAGCATCGCCTGATTTTCTGGTATTGCATTCCATTACCTTCTTTTTACTCTTGTTAATGTTGATCTTATATCTTCCTTTCAAGACACTGTCCATCCCATTCAATTGTTCTTCTAGATCTTTTACGGTCTCTGACAGAATTACTATGTCATCGGCACACCGTAATGTTTTTATTTCTTCTCCCTGCACTTTAATGCCGTCTCCAAATTTCTCCTTCCATTCCTTCACTGCCAGCTCGTTGTACAGATTGAACAACATTGGGTAAAGAGTACAACACTCTCTTACTCCCTTCCCAACCTCTGCGTCCCTTACTTGCCCTTAGACTCTAATAACCGCTGTCTGGTTTATATACTGATACCTTCAGAATTTGGAAGAGTGTATTCCAGTCGACATTGTCAAAAGCTTTCTCCAAATCGACAAAAGCTAAAAACGTAGGTTTCCCTTTCCTTAGCGTATTTTCTAAGATAAGTCGTAATGTGATTATTGCCTCCCGTGTACCTACATTTGTCCTAAATCCAAACTGATCTTCCCCGAGGTCGGATTCCACAAGTTTTTCCATTCGTCTGTAAATAATTCGGGGTAGCATTTTGCACCCATGACTTATTAAACTGATAGTTCTGTAATTTTTACACTTGTCTCCACTTGCTTTCTTTGGAATTGGAATTACAATATTCTTCTTGAATTCGGAGGGTATTTCCCCTGTCTCGTACATCTACATCTACATCTACATAGGATACTCTGCAAATCACATGTAAGTGCCTGGCAGAGGCTTCATCGAACCACAATTATACTATTTATCTCCCATTCCATTCTCGAATAGCGCGCGGGAAGAAAGAACACCTGAATCTCTCTGTTCGAGCTCTGATTTCTCGTATTTTATTCTGATGATCATTTCTACCTATGTAAGTGGGAGTCAACAATATATTTTCGCATTTGGAGGAGAATATTGGTGATTGGAGTTTCGCAAGTAGCCCACGCCGCAGCGATAAGCGCCGTTGTTGTAGTGATTCCCATCCCAGATCCTGTATCATTTCAGTAACGCTGTCTCCCCTTTATCGTGACAATACGAAACGAGCTGCCCTTCTTTGGACTCTTTCGATGTCCTCCGTCAAACCCACCTGATAAGGATCCCACACTGGGCGGCAATACTCCAAAAATGGACGGGCAAGCGTAGTGTATGCAGTTTCTTTTGTAGTTCTGTTGCATCTTTTAAGGGTTCTGCCAATAAAACGTAGTCTCTGGTTCGCCTTTCCCACGATATTTTCTACGTGTTCTTTCCAGTTTAGGTCTGAAGTAATAGTAATTCCTAGGTATTTTGTGTAGTTTACGGCCTTCACGTTTGATTGATTTATGTTGTAAACAAAGTTTAACGGATTTCTTTTCGTACTCATGTGGACGACTTCACACTTCTCATTATTTAGAGCCAATTGCCATTTTTTACACCATACTGATATCTTATTCAGATCGTTCTGCAGTTGGTTTTGATCTTCAGATGATTTTACTAGACGGTAAATGACGGCGTCATCTGCAAACAACCTAAGAGAGCTACTTAGATTTTCCCCTAAATCGTTTATGTAAATAAGGAATAGCAGAGGACCAATAACACTACCCTATGGAACGCCCGATATCACCTCTGTTTTAGTCGATGCCTTACCATCGATTACTACAAACTGTGTCCTCTCTGACAAGAAATCCCCTATCCAATCGCAAATTTGGGGCGATACATCTTGCATACCAGGTGATACAATTTTTTCATGACTGGCTCTCCTAACGAGATATAAACAAAATCTAGAGTTAATGATTTTTATTTGTATTAACTAGTCCCGGTCCTTTTTAGGACTATCTTCAGGATAACAAATCTGAAACGTATCATAGTATATTTACAGGACCTTCAAACAGTATACATTAGTATCAACATTAAGCATAGTTAACAAAGAGATATACAATAGAACGCTGTTATACCCATTAAAGCCGTGAAGCTGGACAGGTGCTCGGGAGCCTTCCAGTGTGTCTCTGCTGTCTGGAGCGATACGAGATCTACTTCTCTTAAATAGCTAAGGCTCCGCCCCTTTGTCAGCTCCACCAATGTAAAAACTACATACATAAATTTAGCTAAAAATGTAGGATTATAACTAACTATACAGTTCTGTGTCATTATCTGAGATTAAATAATTGTAATAATCTATCTGAAATGTAAAATGAAGATTAAAACATTTAAATACTGACGTAAATTGCACCAAGTTCTTATCGACATTTTCAGAAATTTCTATATCTGGTTCGGCAGTGTTGTGTACAAATTTGCTGCCATACGGTAAATAGAAAAAATTCAAGATGGCTTATTTAGCATTCCAAAACTATTGTGTTCTTTACTCATTGAAATAAGTGTAGAGGTATTTATTTCTTGGTAATATTCAAAGATCATATATATATATATATATATATATATATATATATATATATATATATATATATATATATATATATATAAACAGTTATTCATTGGACAAATACATTACACTAGAACTGACATGTGATTACATTTTCAGGCAATTTGGGTGCATAGATCCTGAGAAATCAGTACCCAGAACAACCACCTCTGGCCGTAATAATGGCCTTGATACGCCTGCGCATTGAGTCAAACAGCTTGGATGGCGTGTACAGGTACAGATGCCCATACAGCTTCAACACCTCAAACGCAGTGACTGGCGTATTGTGACGAGCCAGTTGCTCGGCCACCATTGACCAGACGTTTTCAGCTGATAAGAGATCTGGAGAATGTGCTGGCCAGGCAGCAGTCGAACATTTCCCGTATCCATAAAGACCCGTACAGGACCTGCAACAAGCGGTCGTGCATTATCCTGCTGAAATGTGGGGTTTCGCAGGGATCTAATGAAGGGTAGAGCCATGGATCGTAACACCTCTGAAATGTAACGGCCACTGTTCAAAGTGCCGTCGATTCGAACAAGAGGTGACCGAGAGGTGTAACCAATGGCACCCCATACCATCACGCCGGGTGATACGCCAGTTTGGCGATGACGAATACACGCTTAGAACGTGTGTTCACCGCGATGTCGCCAAACACGGATGCGACCATCATGATGTTGTAAACAGAATCTGGATTCATCCGAAAACATGAAGTTTTGCCATTCTTGCACCCAGGTTGGTCGTTGCCTACACCATCGCAGGCGCTCCTGTCTGTGTCCAGTATCAAGGGTAACCGCAGCCATGGTCTCAGAGCTGATAGTCCATGCTGCTGCAAACGTCGTCGAACTGTTCGTGCAGATGGTTGTTGTCTTGCAAACGTCCCCATATGTTGACTTAGGGATCGAAGACGTGGCTGCACGATCCGTTACAGCCATGCGGATAAGATGCCTGTCATCTCGACTGCTAGTGATACGAGGCCGTAGGAATCCAGCACGGCGTTCCGTATTGCCCTCCTGAACCCACCGATTCCATATTCTGCTAACAGTCATTGGATCGCGACCAACGCGTGCAGCAGTGTCGCAATAGCGATAGGCTACAATCCGTTCTTTGTCAAAGACGGAAACGTGATGGTATGCATCACAACAGCGCTTTACCAGGCAACTGCGGTCAACTGCTGTTTGTGTGTGAGTAATCGGTTGGAAACTTTCCTCATGTCAGCACGTCGTATGTGTCGCCACCGGAGCCAACCTTGTGTGAATGCTCTGAAAAGCTAATCATTTGCATATCACAGCATCTTCTTCCTGTCGGTTAAATTTCGCATCTGTAGCACGTCATCTTCGTGGTGTAGGAATTTTAATGGCTAGGAGCGTATATAATATCAAAGTCAGGGAACCTGATAAAAGTTTGAATGAACAGTCAGCTTTCAAGTACAGTTGTTATTTTGCCCTTAGTACCGTGTACGCGCAGTATTGCGATTTTGTAATGCATTTTATTTTAATTATATACTTCCGCGTTCTGCTGTCGGCAGTTTTAAATTGAGTGGGTAACATCTCGGTCCGACAAAGTAGTCACGACACTCGGGCTAATCTTTGTTACCCCCGAAGCGGTCAGGATGGGACACGACTGTGTGGCGGTGTCTCAGGTATTGCACGTTGTGTTATCCATAGCTCATATTCGTCTTCCTAATGGTTTTTCGAGTCGGAAACGCTTGTACCGCAATTAAATGTAGCAATAACCACAAAAGGAGACCACGTTTGTCATTTTTCAGATTTCTAAGGACTCCGAGAGGTATGTAATTACCCCGGAAAATGATGCAATACGGGAGCAGAGAATAAAAGGAGGCATAGTAAGCTAATTCACTGAGAAGTAAATCACCAAAATTTGCAATTACCCTCATAGCATAAGTAGCTGAACTCAAACGTTTCAGCAGATCATCAATGTGTTTTTTCCCACTTCAACCCCTCAGCAATCCATACTGCAAAAAATTTTGAATATTCTACCTTTGCTTCAGATTTCTGATCAAAGTCTATATTTATTAATTTATCTAAATTTAATGATAGTCCGTTTGCTGAGAACCACTTAATGATTTTCTGAAAGACGTCGTTTACAATTTCTTCAGTTAGTTCTTGTCTGTCAGGTGTGATAACTATGCTTGTATCATCAGCAAAAAGAACCAGCTCTTCATCTTCGTGAATATAGAATGGCAAGTCATTAATATATATTAAGAACAGCAAAGAGCCCAAGACGGAACCTTGTGGCACCCTATGTTTAATTGTTCTCCAGTTTGAGGAGTAAGCTGTACTTGTGTCAACTTTTTGCACTCTTTTTTAAACCATTTGTACCCTGTCCCATTCATACCACAATACTTTATCTAAAAGAATTCCGTGATTTACCCAATGAAAAGCCTTGAAAAGATCACGAAAAATCCCTACGGATGACGTCGGGTTATTCAGAGCATTTAATATTTCATTGGTGAAAGTATAAACAGCATTTCATGTTGAAAAGCCTTTCTGAAAAGCAAACTGACATTTGTTAGAACTTTCTTTTTTCCTATTTGTGAAGCTACTATAAAATACATAACTATTTCAAGAATTTTGGATAAGGCTGTCAGAAGTGATATTGGGCGGTAGTTATTGACATCATATGTATCCCCTTTTTTGTGCAGTGGTTCAACAATTGCATATTTCAGTCTATCAGGAAAAACAGCCTGCTTCAGAGAACTATTTCATATGTGGCTAAGATTCCTACTAATTTCTTGAGAACTAGCTTTTATTATCTTGCTGTAAACATCATCAATTCCATGTGAGCTTTTGCTCTTGAAAGAGTTTATTATTAATTTCAGAAGGGGAGTTGGTTGGAATTTCTATTGTATCAACTGTTCCATTAACTGCCTAGCTTCTTCTAATGAACATTTAGTCCCTATTTTCTCCACATCATTTAAAAAATATTTATTAAAAATAATACTAGTGTTTCTTTTATCATCATCGTTCTCGACTGATGTTACACAAACTCACTCGAGTACAAAATAAAACAATCATGACGTAAATTACGTAGGACAGGATCGGAAAGTGAAGTGTTATTCGTGCGATTTATATGACATTAACAGGCGCCTCCCTTGCTCACCGCTTGAGCGCTAGTGTCGACCCAGCATTCAGATGGTAATAGATTTCATACCAGCGAATGTCGCGATTGCGACTGCACGGATAGTCTTAAGGCACACCCCGTCCACTACATAACTCTGCCTCTTGCTCCCTTATAATTACGTATCAATGCCTCTAATTGAGTTTAATTTCTTTAATACATATCGAGACAAAATATGTCTCTGGGCAATGTCTGATATTTATACAAGTAATCAAAAAGTCAGTATAAATTTGAAAACTTGGAATAATGTAGATAGAGAGGTAAAAGTTGACACACATGCTTGGATGACATGGGGTTTTATTAGACCCCACAATGAGAAAAAAATAATTCAGCTACATCTACATAGATACTATGCAAATCACATTCAGGTGCCTGGCAGAGGGTTCATTAACCACTTTCATAACTTTTCTCTACCGTTCCATTCTCTAATAGCACGCGGTCGGAGAGAAGGAACACCTAAATCGTTACGTTTTCGATCTGATTTCTCTTATTTTATTGGGATGGTCGTGTCTCCCTAAGTAGGTGGGTGCTAGCAAAATATTTTTACATTCAGAACTAAAAGTCGGTGATTAATCCAAGCGGGACGGAAACGTAGTTTGTGAGTTTAGGCACTGATGACCCCGTAGTTAAGTCCCATAAGCTCTACAAACATTTGAACAAGTTTTTGAAACTGCAAAGGACGGGATGCAGCAAGGAACGGTAGGTGTATACAGCTGTGGAGGTGGTTAAGGCCTCATGTCAGGCCGAGAATGAGGTTGAGGAGGTTAAGACGGCAGAGGGCTTTTTGGCGGATTGTTTGAAGGATAGGTTTCCAGGAAAGGTAGCGATCCAGGGAGAGGCCAAGGTACTTGAGGGTTGAGGTTTGGGGGATGGGACGGTCATGCAGCTTGAGGTACAGGTCACAGAAGGATCGGGTGGTACATCCTATACGATTGCCTGGAACTTGGTGGTGTTGACGGAGAGGAGCCACTGGTTACACCAAGTGCACCAAGTGGAGAATTGGGAGAAGTACTGGAGAAGTTTCTGAGAACGAGCAAGGGAGGTGGGGGGGGGGGGGGGTATACCTCAGGCACAGGTGATATACCGGGTGATCAAAAAGTCAGTATAAATTTGAATAATGTAGATAGAGAGGTGAAAACTAACACATGCTTGGAATGACTCGAAGTTTTATTAGAATTGTAATTGACGGTAAGTCATCGAGTAAAACAGAAGTGATATCTGGCGTTCCACAGGGAAGCGTTATAGATCCCCTACTCCTCCTTGTGTTTATAAACGATTTAGGAGACAATCTGAATATCTCCCTTACACTGTTCGCGGATGATACTGTCGTTTATCGGTTAGTGAAGTCAACTGAGGATCAAAAGCAACTGCAAAGCGATTTAGACAAATTTTCTACATGGTGCGAAAATTGGCAATTGACACTAAATAAAGAAAAGTGTGAAGTAGTACACATGACCACTAAAAGAAATCCGCTGAACTTTAATTACGCGATAAATCAGTCAAACCTTAAGGTCTACCAAATACCTAGGAGTTACAATTACGAACAACTTTGACTGGAGAGAACACACAGAAAATATTGTGGGGAAGGCGAACCAAAGGTTACGTTTCATCGGCAGAACGCTTCGAAGATGCACCAGGCCCACCAAAGAGACTGGCTACATCACACTTGTGCGTCCTCTCCTGGAGTACTGTTGCCCCTTGTGGGACCCTCACCAGGTGGGACTGACGGAAGACATTGAGAAAGTTCAGAGAAGAGCGTTTTGTTCTATCACGTTACGAGGGGGGGGGGGGGGGAATGCGTCACGGAAATGTTGCACGAATTGGGGTGGAAATCATTAAATGAAAGACGTTATTCATTGCGGCGTGATCTGTTTGCGAAGTTTCAATCACCGACTTTTAGTTCTCAATGTGAAAATATTCAAATGTTCAAATGTTTGTTAAGCTTATGGGTGTTAACTACAGGGTCATCAGTCCCTAAACTCACTAACTACGTTTCCGTCCCGCTTGGATATCCGCGTTCAAATCCTATAACGCCACGCCCTCCGCCTCGCTTACCGCATCCGCCTCCCTTCCCCCACACCGATCCTCTCATTCCTTTCCCTCACCTTCTAAGGTTCCCTGAGCTGTATACATTTTATCAAGCCATCCAATAGGTCCGGCGTAACTCGCCACTCGGTGGCGTAGTGCTTCTGGCGTCATCCTAGTAAGCTGGAGCTCCCGGGTTCGAATCCCGGCCGCGGCATCAATTTTACTTCGCCGCCTGTGCTTGAGCTTAACTCCCGGTACAGTTTAGTGGCACGGACGCGCTTCATTAGCCACAACGACTGAAGCTCCTCCAGCACGCTGGCAGCGGCGTTTAGGGCGGTGTCGGTGAAGCGGCCCTTCGCCGCGGTCGCAGCCACTTGCGGCGTTTCGCTCCCCTAGGGCTGCCCCATCTGCAGCACGCCCCCCGCCCCCGCCGCCTGCATAATTGCTGACGGTGAGTCAGCACTCCGCCACACGCCCACAAACACACACACACACACACGCGACGCCTGTCGAGCGTTGAGCCTTCGGCACACGGAGCGTGTAGCTCAACGAGTGCGGCCAACGTGTCGAGTTTCTGACGCCACAACATGCGAAGCGAAAGTTGGCGAGACTCTCCCAACGTGTCAGGCGGTATCAAGCACGGCAGATATTTAATTCTCAACGTGCGTCTGAAAGATCACCAGTAAGGTGGGAGAACGCCACCGACGTGACACCACGTGGCTGTCCGGGGACGGGGAGCAGCTCTTTAGGGCAGAGAGATTAAGACGCCATGTTGGCCGTCGTATTTCATGGCTTTTATGTATATATCTTACATCTTATAAATGTATGACATTTCAAAGCACGTAAAAGTAACTGAGAATCTCTCGAAAACCGGTCATTAGAGGTACTATTTGTTGCAATAAATGACTGTTGACGATATACATGGTGTTACAAAAAGTTATGGCTTTCAGGAAACATTCCTCACACACAAAGAAAGAAAATATGTTATGTGGATATGTGTCCGGAAACGCTTAATTTCCACGTTAGAGCTCATTTTAGTATTTCTTTTAAATGTAAATTGAAATAATTCGCGCGGACAATTGTCAAAATACCCCATTGTTTCGTTAGTATGTACTGTACTTCCTCGATTCAAGTCATCAATACAGATTTTCTGTGAACATCTGGGCAGGAATTGTTGATGATGTCTTGATTGGGCCTCAAGTTCTTTCACCAACGCTCACTGGAGGACGTTATCATGATTTCATACGGAATACTCTACCTGTGCTGCTAGAACATGTGCCTTTACAAGTACGACACAAAATGTGGTTCATACACGATGGAGCTCCTGCACTTTTCAGTCGACGTGTTCGTACGCTTCTCAACAACAGATTCGGTGACCGATGGATTGGTAGAGGCGGACCAATTCCATGGCCTCCACGCTCTCCTGACCTCAAACCTCTTGACTTTCATTTATGGGGGCATTTGAAAGCTCTTGTCTATGCAACAGCGGTACCAAATGTAGAGACTCTTCGTGCTCGTATTGTGGACGGCTGTGATACAATACGCCATTCTCCAGGGCTGCATCAGCGCATCAGGGATTCCATGCGACGGAGGGTGGATGCGTGTATCCTCGCTAACGGAGGGCATTTTGAACATTTCCTGTAACAAAGTGTTTGAAGTCACGCTGCTACGTTCTGTTGCTATGTGTTTCCATTCCATGATTAATGTGATTTGAAGAGAAGTAATAAATGAGCTCTAACATGGAAATTAAGCGTTTCCGTAGACATGTCGTTATAACAAAAATTTCTTTATTTTGTGTGAGGAATATTTCCTGAAAGTCTGGCCGTACCTTTTTGTAACATATATACATGTGGCGTCTGTTCCGAAAGAACAGACATCACTTCTGATCCTGCAGTTGTTATCTCTATCTATATAAAACCAATGAACACTCATTCACATCTAGAAACCAACTTCACCAATGAAGCTGAATTTTGTCAGGAATGTAGTTTATAGGTAGAAGACGTCAGCTAAGAAAGTATTTTGTGATAGGGCCGATAGTTCAGGAGATATGACGTCATTAACAATGAAAAGTCCCCGTCTTGCGGCTTGTGCTAGTCTGACTTTATCAGTCCATTATTTGAGAAGGAACAATTTGGAACAAACTTTAAACATAATTTCATACCTTTAGGAAACTTTTTCTCGCTGACAACTCCAGAAAAATGATGAAAGGAAAAGACGTTTGTCGCTTACTACTTTTTCCGCGTTCATGCAGCAAAATTACGGAAATTGGCATGACGTTACGATTTATTACTCATACAATATTAATTGTATTCGCGAGAAATGTTACAGACAGTATATAGATATACCACTGAACCTACGTTCGAACAATTATCATAGTACGACGCACAGTTTACTAGATGACGCCATAAACAATTATATGTGAGAAAAACTGTCACATCACGCGACAAAATTGAACACTTCGTCCTAAACCACTGGATCGATTTCAACCAAATTTGATACACATATTCCTTACCGTAAGGTAACAGTTCCTACGTGGTTAAGAATCACATACAACAAACATATGGTTCAGGAGATATGACGCCATAAACAATAGGAATCGCAAAAAAACTGCATAATGCAACGAGACTTTATTCAAACATTGCTTGGAAATAAGAGTACTTAGCGACTCGCAACAAATTTTAAACATTATTTCAAACCTTTCTTATACTTTTTCTCGCTGACAACCACAGTAAAATGATGAAAGGAAAAAGGTTTCTCGCTTACTACTGTTCTTCTGTTCATGGAAGAAAACTAGGGCATTCGGTATGACGTTACCCTACAAATTGTAGGCGTAGGAAATTTTACAGGCAGTATGAAAACATATAGCTGAATGTACCTTTGAAATTGTATCACAGTACGACAGGTAGTTGATGAGATATGATCACAGTAGCGTTCATGGAAAACCTCCCCGTCGCGCACCAAGTTTTAATCTGTTACATCTTTACTACAAATTGTAATCGCAACAGATTTTGCAGACATATAGCGCTTATAGAAATCAATATATACCTGAAAAATTATACAATTGTAGAACATATAATTCAATAAATATGAGATCGCACGCATTTATATGTCATTTGTATTTTGATTACAGTCTTTCTTTCTTTGGATACTGCACTTATAATTTTGTGCATAATGCAAGAAAGAAATTGACAAAGAAAGAGAGAGAGAGAGAGAGAGAAGGCATAGGAGAAGTACTAACTCAAGGCTGGAATAAATAAATAAATATCCAGGCAACGCCGGGTTTTCAGCTAGTCTAGAATATTAACAGGGAAGAGTTGGGAATTTGTATCTGACGGGAGGCGTGCTTAGGTAGTCCTTGCAGGTGCGGTGATCACTGTGTCCCCAGTGGTGTAGGGGTCAGCGCAACTGCCTAGAAAGCAGGAGACCTGGGATGAAATCCCGGCTGGGTACACATTTTCAGCTTTGCCCATTCGCAGTTGATTTCTTATATGTGGTTAAAAAAATCTATAGTTTCAACGTAAGGTGGACTGAATATCTATCAACATGAACTGTGTTTCTCATCATTTATTGTAATTATATGTCAGCGACTCACATCTCAATGTATACAACACGTCTAATACCTTCGTCAATGATACCCTGATACGTTAGTGGCAGTAGTGCAAGTAGCGAAGTAGTGAAATGGAGAATATCCCACGGCGCGGATTCAAGGTGGCTCAAAAACAAATATTTTTACTTCTTATAGTCAGGTTCTATGTAAGACTCAAAGACTTTACTATAAATTTTATAGAAGTGTACTGCATAATATTCGATGCTGTGTGAACATATGTGCGCATCCTCTGAGGAGTGAGTTTGTCAGATTCCTTTTATGGACAGGGTAGTTTGAACCAGACTAAATACGCACTTATTTTTTCACGTATTGCATTTTGCACGTTCTTTACATTCTTTACTGAATAGTAACATTGTCCATGGAAGAATGACCTTTACGTTTTACTAAGTTTTACTGTTGCAATAATGTTTGCCTCGTGTGAAGGCCTTTCAGAATTTCATATCGCACAGTTTGTCGTGAAACATTTTTTATTTACTGCACTTGGTGACATGACATGGATATTTGTGCCGTCCTTAGGATAAGCTAGTTCATAAGTAGTTTGTAAGTTTAGGGACTGATGACCCCGTAGTTAAGTCCCATAAGATTTACAAACACTGCTTTAATTTTGTAGGCTAAACATTGTGATTCCTGAACCTGATGCCGCCGACAACTTTCGCTGCGGTTGAGGCACACTGGCAGCCAATTTTCCCCAGCAAGCCAGGCAGCAGAGCAAATGAAATGTAGTTTCTATAAGAACTGAATATAATAAAATGAAGCTAAAACACCGATTTCCACTGTCAGAGGTATAGGAGAGGCAATAAGAAGATATCACAGCAATAAAATTAAACACTGATGGATATAATGAAATGCAATTAAGTATAAAACATGATAGTAAAGACGGGACAGACACGGGAAGTCGGAAAAATAACCAACACCTATCAACTCGTAACAATGTCTGCAGTAATATTTCGCGTCTAGGGGCAGCGTAACGTTGACAGCAATCCGAAATAAATGAATGTCCTGCAAGAAGTGTAGATGTTTTCTGCTGCTGGCATTACCAGGTAAAATCGTCAACATCTGATAACCAATGCACTACTAGTTTCGTCGCACTACGGCGTCATTCTCAAGTTCCTATGATTGTAATTTTTTAATGATTCAACCACGTTAAACAGTGAAAAGTTTAATAATTTATCCAACCATGTGCGCCACACTGGAATGGCCGTGTGATTTGCGGCGCAACGACGTGGAGTAAGCGGCCAATCCCACCAGAGGTTCGAGTCCTTCCTCTGGCATGCACGCGTGTATGTGTATTGTCCTTGGAATAAGTTAAAGTAGATTGTAAGACTAGGGACCGATGACCTTAGCAGTTTGGTCCCTACAGTTTACAAACATTTGAATTTTTTTTAAACAATACGTTCAAATGTTCAAAATGTTTGTAAAGCTTAAGGGACTTAACTACGGCGTCATCAGTCCCTAAACTTACAAACTACTAATGAACTACCTTATACAAAAGACGGCACAAACATCCATGCCCGAGGGGGGATTCGAACCTCCAACGGCAGTCGGCCGCGCGCACCGCAACACGGCGCTCTAGCACGCGCGGCTAGTCCGCCACGGCGTAACCAATATGTCCTATGTTTTTGTACAGACACATTAAGTGATTTGGCTTATTTAATATGTACAAGACGTTTTTCGACCATATTGTACAATTGTTAGAATTTTCAAATGGTCAGTCTGATTCAGTTTCATAGTCTAATTATTCGAAAGTTGTACATATGTAGAGAAACTTATGCCAATTTTGCATGGCTTTCTCTGTACAGGGATTCGCATATACTCACCTGGCGAAGCTCACAATAAGTTACCTATTGAATTAAATTCAGTGTGTCCAGCTGGTTTTTATTTTTTATTTATTTTATTTTATTTATATTTTTTTAATTTGGAAAATTTGCACTTTTTAATGTGTTTGATTCATTGTAATATTTTTGTTGTCGTAGGCAATGGAAAATGATGCCATATTGTGCAGAAAATAATTGTGCATTGTTAGTTAATTGGAAGTAAATTGAAAAGTTTTCTAAGAAGCGATTGTGGCTTTGGAACATATTTTGTGTGTTTCATATAGTAGTTATATGTGACAATAACTATAATAATATTTATATAAATACAGGATGTTCCAGTCAACTTTTCACCCCAGATATATCTGGAAGTACAACATATATTGAAAAACGACTTTCAGAGTCATGATCGTGCGGCAGAGGCTTTTGAAAGTAGATACTATGAGACAGTCTAAAACGTAAATAAACATTATTTTCAACATAAACTTACCTTTTTTCAAAATGGATACCCTAGGACACGAGCTAGGAGCGCGACAGATGTGTTTCACATGTCAACTTCGCTTCGCAGTTTCTCCGGGTGCAACAGACACATCGCGATGCAACCGACGCCATTATTTCTGTGATTTTTCATCCTATCGACTGCTTAAGAAATAATACAGGGTATCCATTTAAAAAAAGGTAAGTTTGTGTTGAAAATAATGTTTATTTACGTTGCATACTGCTCATAGTACCTACTTTCATAAGCCCCTGCCGCACGTTCACGACTGTGACAGACGTTTTTCAATATCTGTTGTACTTCCAGAGATATCTGCGGTGAAAAGTTGAGTAGGACACCCTGTTATATATAGAGGGTGTTTCACTAAGTGTGTTTGCCTCTGTAACTTATAAAATAATAGGTGACGGGAAATTTTAATGCGGTATGTCAACAAAAGAAATGTTTCACTTTCTGCGGAGCTATGAACATAGTTTATTGAATCATTTTCGAAAGAGTTACACCACAAAGATATAATTTTTTAAATGGAACAATAGTTTTTTTTCTATCGTGCATTGGATTCGTTGAAACCAGCTGCGTCCAAATCAATTTAAACTACATTACTATCACTGTTAGTTTGGGAGTTACAACCGTTCAAAGTTTAGGGGGCGGAGGCTACGACAGCGTAGCTAACTGGCTGGTGGTGATGAGACAGTGGGCCGTGCCGCAGGGGATAGCCACTCGGCCAGTCAGCTACGCTATCGCAGCCTCCGCCCCCGGAAATTTGAACGGTTGTAGCTCCCAAACTAACAGTGATAGGAATATAGTTTAAATTGATTTGGACTCAGCTGGTTTCAACGAATCCAATGCACGATAGAAAAAAAAAACTATTGTTCCATTTTAAAAGTTTATTCTTTGTTCTGTACCTCTTTGGAAAATGATACAATAAACTATGTTCACCCTCTTTAGGCTTGTGCCCTTTCCAGAATATATTGTGTATCCGCCACTGGGCGGGCGAGTGATAAGACGTTTCATACCTTTTCATTTGAACCCCCTCGCCGGCCGCGGTGGCCGAGGGGACTGAGGCGCTTCAGTCACGGTCCGGACGGCCACTACGGTCGGTGGTTCTAATCCCCCTCGGGCATGGATATTTGTGCCGTCCAGAGTATTAGCTAGTTCGTAAGTAGTTTGTAAGTTTAGGGACTGATGACCCCGTAGTTAAGCCCCATAAGCTATACAAACATTTGAACATTTATTTGAACCCCTCCCCGCCGCGTTGGAGTAGCCGAGCGGTCTAAAGCGTCGCGCTGCGGAGCGCGCGGTTGCTCGCCGTGGAGGTTCGAGTCCTCCCTGGGGCATGGGTGTGTGTGTGTGTGTGTGTGTGTGTGTGTGTTGTCCTTAGGTTAGTTTACCTAGGTTTAAGTAGTTTGTAAGCTACGGACTGATGACCACGCAGTTTGGTCTGGTAGATTTACAAACATTTGAACATTTGGACCCCCTCTTGGACCGCAGAGACGCCGTGGCCCAGTGCGCAGGTAGCTGGGGGTAGCCAGCCAGGTGTGCCCGCTCCGCCATTGGGGCGTGGCCGCTGCCCTACTCGCCCGGCTACCCTGGCCGCGCTTGGCCGGGCCTCACCCTTGACCTTTGCTGACCCGGCCTCGACCTCGCCACCCGACACCCCACGCTCTGCTCCACCCACACGCGCGCTCCGGCCTCTACACACTCGATTCAGCTTCCGTGTTGTACATCTACACTACCCTCGGAAACACCTGGTAATTATAGACAACGGAAAGGAAATACAGTAAAATATTCATTTTGTTGTTTTCCAAATGCATATTAACCGTCTCATGCGTCGCGTCCTCATATGAGGACAGTTAAAATTTGTCTCATTTCTGTCATTTTTTACAACTGAGGTGACCGTAAAAGCACAGGTACTTCATATGAGGACTAATAATGAATAATAGGATGTCTCCTAGTCGGCAGTGTTAGTCGTTGGGCTAACAAAGAAATGGAACATAGAAATTACAAGAAAGAGTAGAGGCAGGCCTTCAGGTGAAAGTACATTGTTGTCTATATGTACATATAAAAGAAAGCCAGTCATTCGGTACCCACCGAATTACGCTTCGATGGGGTATAACACTGTCCAGGAAAGTCAGGGGATCCCAATACCAACAGGTGTCATGATCGGACTGCCGACGGAAAACACGTTACATTTGAGAAAACTGCAAACTTGCTGTGTGCCCTGTCTGCCTGAAACAATTTCATTGTACCAAATATGCAGAACGGTGAAACTCTTCATGTATTCTTTGATATTATTAATAGTTATTCCATGTAAAATGTAGCAGTTTTCGTACTCACTGTCATCCTTAGAGGACACCTCCATATTGGTCTTTGAAATTTATTTTTTAGATAAATTTTGATGAATTCTGCACAAGATAGGTACTAAGTTACCAAATAATGTACCAGAAATTTTGTTTATTGTCGGATTGATAATTCGTGCATGAGAGGATTAAGCTCCAATAATACTGCAGGAATAGTTTTCAAAATAAAAAGCCAAGATCGCACAGTAATGATTTATTAATGACGACCGGTTTCAGTGCACTGTGTCACCATCATTTGGCCACATATGTGTTATAAGCTAGTCATCTTGTTAAAATAAAATTGGGCATAAAATAACAAGTGCAACATTGCACTTAATCACTATATTAACTTGTGTATTTTTATAAAATGACTGAGCTCAATCTACACTACCCTCGGAAACACCTGGTAATTATAGACAACGGAAAGGAAATGCAGTATAATATTCATTTTGTTGTTTTCCAAATGCATATTAAGCTTCAATAATAATCAGGGAATAGTTTTCAAAATAAAAAGCCAAGATCGCACAGTAATGATTTATTAAATGACGACCGGTTTCGGGGCACTGTCACCATCATCTTGTCACTCATGTCTTATAAGCTGGTTATCTTGTTAAAATAAAATTGGGCATAAAATAACAAGTGCAAAATTGCACTTAGTCACTATATTAACTTGTGTATTTTTATAAAATGACTAAGCTCAATCTACACTACCCTCAGAAACACCTAGTAATTATAGACAACGGAAAGGAAGTACAGTATAATATTCATTTTGTTGTTTTCCAAATGTATATTAAGCTCAAATAATACTCAGAGATAGTTTTCAAAATAAAAGAGCCAAGATCGCACAGTAATGATTTATTAAATGATGACCGGTTTCGGTGCACTGTGTCACCATCATCTTGTCACATATGTAATATAAGCTGGTCATCTTGTTAAAATAAAATTGGGCATAAAATAACAAGTGTAACATTGCACTTAATCACTATATTAACTTGTGTATTTTTATAAAATGACTGAGCTCAGTCTACTCTACCCTCGGAAACACCTAGTAATTATAGACAACGGAAAGGAAGTACAGTATAATATTCATTTTGTTGTTTTCCAAATGTATATTAAGCTCAAATAATACTCAGAGATAGTTTTCAAAATAAAAGAGCCAAGATCGCACAGTAATGATTTATTAAATGATGACCGGTTTCGGTGCACTGTGTCACCATCATCTTGTCACATATGTAATATAAGCTGGTCCTCTTGTTAAAATAAAATTGGGCATAAAATAACAAGTGCAACATTGCACTTAATCACTATATTGACTTGTGTATTTTTATAAAATGACTAAGCTCAATCTACACTACCCTCGGAAACACCTAGTAATTATAGACAACGGAAAGGAAGTACAGTATAATATTCATTTTGTTGTTTTCCAAATGTATATTAAGCACAAATAATACTCAGAGATAGTTTTCAAAATAAAAGAGCCAAGATCGCACAGTAATAATTTATTAAATGATGACCGGTTTCGGTGCACTGTGTCACCATCATCTTGTCACATATGTAATATAAGCTGGTCATCTTGTTAAAATAAAATTGGGCATAAAATAACAAGTGCAAAATTGCACTTAGTCACTATATTAACTTGTGTATTTTTATAAAATGACTGAGCTCAGTCTACTCTACCCTCGGAAACACCTAGTAATTATAGACAACGGAAAGGAAGTACAGTATAATATTCATTTTGTTGTTTTCCAAATGTATATTAAGCTCAAATAATACTCATAGATAGTTTTCAAAATAAAAGAGCCAAGATCGCACAGTAATGATTTATTAAATGATGACCGGTTTCGGTGCACTGTGTCACCATCATCTTGTCACATATGTAATATAAGCTGGTCATCTTGTTAAAATAAAATTGGGCATAAAATAACAAGTGCAAAATTGCACTTAGTCACTATATTAACTTGTGTATTTTTATAAAATGACTGAGCTCAATCTACACTACCCTCGGAAACACCTGGTAATTATAGACAACGGAAAGGAAGTACAGTATAATATTCATTTTGTTGTTTTCCAAATGTATATTAAGCTCAAATAATACTCAGACATAGTTTTCAAAATAAAAGCCAAGATCGCACAGTAATGATTTATTAAATGACGACCGGTTTCGGGGCACTGTCACCATCATCTTGTCACTCATGTCTTATAAGCTGGTTATCTTGTTAAAATAAAATTGGGCATAAAATAACAAGTGCAAAATTGCACTTAGTCACTATATTAACTTGTGTATTTTTATAAAATGACTGAGCTCAGTCTACTCTACCCTCGGAAACACCTAGTAATTATAGACAACGGAAAGGAAGTACAGTATAATATTCATTTTGTTGTTTTCCAAATGTATATTAAGCTCAAATAATACTCAGACATAGTTTTCAAAATAAAAAGCCAAGATCGCACAGTAATGATTTATTAAATGACGACCGGTTTCGGGGCACTGTCACCATCATCTTGTCACTCATGTCTTATAAGCTGGTTATCTTGTTAAAATAAAATTGGGCATAAAATAACAAGTGCAAAATTGCACTTAGTCACTATATTAACTTGTGTATTTTTATAAAATGACTGAGCTCAGTCTACTCTACAATCGGAAACACCTAGTAATTATAGACAACGGAAAGGAAATACAGTATAATATTCATTTTGTTGTTTTCCAAATGTATATTAAGCTCAAATAATACTCATAGATAGTTTTCAAAATAAAAGAGCCAAGATCGCACAGTAATGATTTATTAAATGATGACCGGTTTCGGTGCACTGTGTCACCATCATCTTGTCACATATGTAATATAAGCTGGTCATCTTGTTAAAATAAAATTGGGCATAAAATAACAAGTGCAAAATTGCACTTAGTCACTATATTAACTTGTGTATTTTTATAAAATGACTGAGCTCAATCTACACTACCCTCGGAAACACCTGGTAATTATAGACAACGGAAAGGAAGTACAGTATAATATTCATTTTGTTGTTTTCCAAATGTATATTAAGCTCAAATAATACTCAGACATAGTTTTCAAAATAAAAGCCAAGATCGCACAGTAATGATTTATTAAATGACGACCGGTTTCGGGGCACTGTCACCATCATCTTGTCACTCATGTCTTATAAGCTGGTTATCTTGTTAAAATAAAATTGGGCATAAAATAACAAGTGCAAAATTGCACTTAGTCACTATATTAACTTGTGTATTTTTATAAAATGACTGAGCTCAGTCTACTCTACCCTCGGAAACACCTAGTAATTATAGACAACGGAAAGGAAGTACAGTATAATATTCATTTTGTTGTTTTCCAAATGTATATTAAGCTCAAATAATACTCAGACATAGTTTTCAAAATAAAAAGCCAAGATCGCACAGTAATGATTTATTAAATGACGACCGGTTTCGGGGCACTGTCACCATCATCTTGTCACTCATGTCTTATAAGCTGGTTATCTTGTTAAAATAAAATTGGGCATAAAATAACAAGTGCAAAATTGCACTTAGTCACTATATTAACTTGTGTATTTTTATAAAATGACTGAGCTCAGTCTACTCTACAATCGGAAACACCTAGTAATTATAGACAACGGAAAGGAAATACAGTATAATATTCATTTTGTTGTTTTCCAAATGTATATTAAGCTCAAATAATACTCAGAGATAGTTTTCAAAATAAAAGAGCCAAGATCGCACAGTAATGATTTATTAAATGATGACCGGTTTCGGTGCACTGTGTCACCATCATCTTGTCACATATGTAATATAAGCTGGTCATCTTGTTAAAATAAAATTGGGCATAAAATAACAAGTGTAACATTGCACTTAATCACTATATTAACTTGTGTATTTTTATAAAATGAACAAGCTCAATCTACACTACCCTCGGAAACACCTAGTAATTATAGACAACGGAAAGGAAGTACAGTATAATATTCATTTTGTTGTTTTCCAAATGTATATTAAGCTCAAATAATACTCAGACATAGTTTTCAAAATAAAAAGCCAAGATCGCACAGTAATGATTTATTAAATGACGACCGGTTTCGGGGGAACTGTCACCATCATCTTGTCACTCATGTCTTATAAGCTGGTTATCTTGTTAAAATAAAATTGGGCATAAAATAACAAGTGCAAAATTGCACTTAGTCACTATATTAACTTGTGTATTTTTATAAAATGACTGAGCTCAGTCTACTCTACCCTCGGAAACACCTAGTAATTATAGACAACGGAAAGGAAGTACAGTATAATATTCATTTTGTTGTTTTCCAAATGTATATTAAGCTCAAATAATACTCAGACATAGTTTTCAAAATAAGAAGCCAAGATCGCACAGTAATGATTTATTAAATGACGACCGGTTTCGGGGCACTGTCACCATCATCTTGTCACTCATGTCTTATAAGCTGGTTATCTTGTTAAAATAAAATTGGGCATAAAATAACAAGTGCAAAATTGCACTTAGTCACTATATTAACTTGTGTATTTTTATAAAATGACTGAGCTCAGTCTACTCTACCCTCGGAAACACCTAGTAATTATAGACAACGGAAAGGAAGTACAGTATAATATTCATTTTGTTGTTTTCCAAATGTATATTAAGCTCAAATAATACTCAGAGATAGTTTTCAAAATAAAAGAGCCAAGATCGCACAGTAATGATTTATTAAATGATGACCGGTTTCGGTGCACTGTGTCACCATCATCTTGTCACATATGTAATATAAGCTGGTCATCTTGTTAAAATAAAATTGGGCATAAAATAACAAGTGCAACATTGCACTTAATCACTATATTAACTTGTGTATTTTTATAAAATGACTAAGCTCAATCTACACTACCCTCGGAAACACCTAGTAATTATAGACAACGGAAAGGAAGTACAGTATAATATTCATTTTGTTGTTTTCCAAATGTATATTAAGCTCAAATAATACTCAGACATAGTTTTCAAAATAAAAAGCCAAGATCGCACAGTAATGATTTATTAAATGACGACCGGTTTAGGGGCACTGTCACCATCATCTTGTCACTCATGTCTTATAAGCTGGTTATCTTGTTAAAATAAAATTGGGCATAAAATAACAAGTGCAAAATTGCACTTAGTCACTATATTAACTTGTGTATTTTTATAAAATGACTGAGCTCAGTCTACTCTACCCTCGGAAACACCTGGTAATTATAGACAACGGAAAGGAAATACAATATAATATTCATTTTGTTGTTTTCCAAATGCATATTAAGCTCCAATAATACTCAGGGAATAGTTTTCAAAATAAAAAGCCAAGATCGCACAGTAATGATTTATTAAATGACGACCGGTTTCGGGGCACTGTCACCATCATCTTGTCACTCATGTCTTATAAGCTGGTTATCTTGTTAAAATAAAATTGGGCATAAAATAACAAGTGCAAAATTGCACTTAGTCACTATATTAACTTGTGTATTTTTATAAAATGACTGAGCTCAGTCTACTCTACCCTCGGAAACACCTAGTAATTATAGACAACGGAAAGGAAGTACAGTATAATATTCATTTTGTTGTCTTCCAAATGTATATTAAGCTGAAATAATACTCAGACATAGTTTTCAAAATAAAAAGCCAAGATCGCACAGTAATGATTTATTAAATGACGACCGGTTTCGGGGCACTGTCACCATCATCTTGTCACTCATGTCTTATAAGCTGGTTATCTTGTTAAAATAAAATTGGGCATAAAATAACAAGTGCAAAATTGCACTTAGTCACTATATTAACTTGTGTATTTTTATAAAATGACTGAGCTCAGTCTACTCTACCCTCGGAAACACCTAGTAATTATAGACAACGGAAAGGAAATACAGTATAATATTCATTTTGTTGTTTTCCAAATGTATATTAAGCTCAAATAATACTCAGAGATAGTTTTCAAAATAAAAGAGCCAAGATCGCACAGTAATGATTTATTAAATGATGACTGGTTTCGGTGCACTGTGTCACCATCATCTTGTCACATATGTAATATAAGCTGGTCATCTTGTTAAAATAAAATTGGGCATAAAATAACAAGTGTAACATTGCACTTAATCACTATATTAACTTGTGTATTTTTATAAAATGACTAAGCTCAATCTACACTACCCTCGGAAACACCTAGTAATTATAGACAACGGAAAGGAAGTACAGTATAATATTCATTTTGTTGTTTTCCAAATGTATATTAAGCTCAAATAATACTCAGACATAGTTTTCAGAATAAAAAGCCAAGATCGCACAGTAATGATTTATTAAATGATGACCGGTTTCGGGGCACTGTCACCATCATCTTGTCACTCATGTCTTATAAGCTGGTTATCTTGTTAAAATAAAATTGGGCATAAAATAACAAGTGCAAAATTGCACTTAGTCACTATATTAACTTGTGTATTTTTATAAAATGACTGAGCTCAGTCTACTCTACCCTCGGAAACACCTAGTAATTATAGACAACGGAAAGGAAGTACAGTATAATATTCATTTTGTTGTTTTCCAAATGTATATTAAGCTCAAATAATACTCAGACATAGTTTTCAAAATAAAAAGCCAAGATCGCACAGTAATGATTTATTAAATGACGACCGGTTTCGGGGCACTGTCACCATCATCTTGTCACTCATGTCTTATAAGCTGGTTATCTTGTTAAAATAAAATTGGGCATAAAATAACAAGTGCAAAATTGCACTTAGTCACTATATTAACTTGTGTATTTTTATAAAATGACTGAGCTCAGTCTACTCTACCCTCGGAATCACCTACTAATTATAGACAACGAAAAGGAAGTACAGTATAATATTCATTTGGTTGTTTTCCAAATGTATATTAAGCTCAAATAATACTCAGAGATAGTTTTCAAAATAAAAGAGCCAAGATCGCACAGTAATAATTTATTAAATGATGACCGGTTTCGGTGCACTGTGTCACCATCATCTTGTCACATATGTAATATAAGCTGGTCATCTTGTTAAAATAAAATTGGGCATAAAATAACAAGTGTAACATTGCACTTAATCACTATATTAACTTGTGTTTTTTTATAAAATGAATAAGCTCAATCTACACTACCCTCGGAAACACCTAGTAATTATAGACAACGGAAAGGAAGTACAGTATAATATTCATTTTGTTGTTTTCCAAATGTATATTAAGCTCAAATAATACTCAGACATAGTTTTCAAAATAAAAAGCCAAGATCGCACAGTAATGATTTATTAAATGACGACCGGTTTCGGGGGAACTGTCACCATCATCTTGTCACTCATGTCTTATAAGCTGGTTATCTTGTTAAAATAAAATTGGGCATAAAATAACAAGTGCAAAATTGCACTTAGTCACTATATTAACTTGTGTATTTTTATAAAATGACTGAGCTCAATCTACACTACCCTCGGAAACACCTAGTAATTATAGACAACGGAAAGGAAGTACAGTATAATATTCATTTTGTTGTTTTCCAAATGTATATTAAGCTCAAATAATACTCAGAGATAGTTTTCAAAATAAAAGAGCCAAGATCGCACAGTAATGATTTATTAAATGATGACCGGTTTTGGTGCACTGTGTCACCATCATCTTGTCACATATGTAATATAAGCTGGTTATCTTGTTAAAATAAAATTGGGCATAAAATAACAAGTGTAACATTGCACTTAATCACTATATTAACTTGTGTATTTTTATAAAATGACTGAGCTCAGTCTACTCTACCCTCGGAAACACCTAGTAATTATAGACAACGGAAAGGAAGTACAGTATAATATTCATTTTGTTGTTTTCCAAATGTATATTAAGCTCAAATAATACTCAGAGATAGTTTTCAAAATAAAAGAGCCAAGATCGCACAGTAATGATTTATTAAATGATGACCGGTTTCGGTGCACTGTGGCACCATCATCTTGTCACATATGTAATATAAGCTGGTCATCTTGTTAAAATAAAATTGGGCATAAAATAACAAGTGTAACATTGCACTTAATCACTATATTAACTTGTGTATTTTTATAAAATGACTAAGCTCAATCTACACTACCCTCGGAAACACCTAGTAATTATAGACAACGGAAAGGAAGTACAGTATAATATTCATTTTGTTGTTTTCCAAATGTATATTAAGCTCAAATAATACTCAGACATAGTTTTCAAAATAAAAAGCCAAGATCGCACAGTAATGATTTATTAAATGACGACCGGTTTCGGGGCACTGTCACCATCATCTTGTCACTCATGTCCTATAAGCTGGTTATCTTGTTAAAATAAAATTGGGCATAAAATAACAAGTGCAAAATTGCACTTAGTCACTATATTAACTTGTGTATTTTTATAAAATGACTGAGCTCAATCTACACTACCCTCGGAAACACCTGGTAATTATAGACAACGGAAAGGAAATACAGTATAATATTCATTTTGTTGTTTTCCAAATGCATATTAAGCTCCAATAATACTCAGGGAATAGTTTTCAAAATAAAAAGCCAAGATCGCACAGTAATGATTTATTAAATGACGACCGGTTTCGGGGCACTGTCACCATCATCTTGTCACTCATGTCTTATAAGCTGGTTATCTTGTTAAAATAAAATTGGGCATAAAATAACAAGTGCAAAATTGCACTTAGTCACTATATTAACTTGTGTATTTTTATAAAATGACTGAGCTCAGTCTACTCTACCCTCGGAAACACCTAGTAATTATAGACAACGGAAAGGAAGTACAGTATAATATTCATTTTGTTGTTTTCCAAATGTATATTAAGCTCAAATAATACTCAGACATAGTTTTCAAAATAAAAAGCCAAGATCGCACAGTAATGATTTATTAAATGACGACCGGTTTCGGGGCACTGTCACCATCATCTTGTCACATATGTAATATAAGCTGGTCATCTTGTTAAAATAAAATTGGGCATAAAATAACAAGTGTAACATTGCACTTAATCACTATATTAACTTGTGTATTTTTATAAAATGACTAAGCTCAATCTACACTACCCTCGGAAACACCTAGTAATTATAGACAACGGAAAGGAAGTACAGTATAATATTCATTTTGTTGTTTTCCAAATGTATATTAAGCTCAAATAATACTCAGACATAGTTTTCAAAATAAAAAGCCAAGATCGCACAGTAATGATTTATTAAATGACGACCGGTTTCGGGGCACTGTCACCATCATCTTGTCACTCATGTCTTATAAGCTGGTTATCTTGTTAAAATAAAATTGGGCATAAAATAACAAGTGCAAAATTGCACTTAGTCACTATATTAACTTGTGTATTTTTATAAAATGACTGAGCTCAATCTACACTACCCTCGGAAACACCTGGTAATTATAGACAACGGAAAGGAAATACAGTATAATATTCATTTTGTTGTTTTCCAAATGCATATTAAGCTCCAATAATACTCAGGGAATAGTTTTCAAAATAAAAAGCCAAGATCGCACAGTAATGATTTATTAAATGACGACCGGTTTCGGGGCACTGTCACCATCATCTTGTCACTCATGTCTTATAAGCTGGTTATCTTGTTAAAATAAAATTGGGCATAAAATAACAAGTGCAAAATTGCACTTAGTCACTATATTAACTTGTGTATTTTATAAAATGACTGAGCTCAGTCTACTCTACCCTCGGAAACACCTAGTAATTATAGACAACGGAAAGGAAGTACAGTATAATATTCATTTTGTTGTTTTCCAAATGTATATTAAGCTCAAATAATACTCAGACATAGTTTTCAAAATAAAAAGCCAAGATCGCACAGTAATGATTTATTAAATGACGACCGGTTTCGGGGCACTGTCACCATCATCTTGTCACATATGTAATATAAGCTGGTCATCTTGTTAAAATAAAATTGGGCATAAAATAACAAGTGTAACATTGCACTTAATCACTATATTAACTTGTGTATTTTTATAAAATGACTAAGCTCAATCTACACTACCCTCGGAAACACCTAGTAATTATAGACAACGGAAAGGAAGTACAGTATAATATTCATTTTGTTGTTTTCCAAATGTATATTAAGCTCAAATAATACTCAGACATAGTTTTCAAAATAAAAAGCCAAGATCGCACAGTAATGATTTATTAAATGACGACCGGTTTCGGGGCACTGTCACCATCATCTTGTCACTCATGTCTTATAAGCTGGTTATCTTGTTAAAATAAAATTGGGCATAAAATAACAAGTGCAAAATTGCACTTAGTCACTATATTAACTTGTGTATTTTTATAAAATGACTGAGCTCAATCTACACTACCCTCGGAAACACCTGGTAATTATAGACAACGGAAAGGAAATACAGTATAATATTCATTTTGTTGTTTTCCAAATGCATATTAAGCTCCAATAATACTCAGGGAACAGTTTTCAAAATAAAAAGCCAAGATCGCATATTAATGATTTATTAAATGACTACCGGTTTCGGTGCACTGTGACACCATCATCTGGTCTCATATATGTTACTAGCTGGTACCCGGCGCGTCGCTGCCGCAGAATAAATAATTGTGCAAATAACGTTTGTAATTTGAAAGTGTGAGCTTGTTTAATTACAAATTTTAATATAACAGATCGATCACTTGATGTAATGCGCGAAACGTCAAATCGATTTTTTTAAAGAGATGTATTAAGAGAATTTTTTTACTGCTTTATTTATTTATTCTTATATTTCCTTATTCGTACGCTTATCCTTACAGAGAAAGAGCTGAAGACATTGTAGCACGCATAGACCAAAGATATGATCTGCGGCATCACGTTTCGCTGTATGTAACCTCCTTGCTATGGAGTCGCAAATGTCTTCAGTCCGAATTTTTTAATAATTTGAATACTTTCAACAACCATATCTTCCACCCCCTTATAGCTATCGGCATGGAACTCCTATGGTGTACGACGGGAGACTTCGAACAACAATTACACACAGACCATTCGTTTGCGTTCTGTAGTTTACCTTCAGAGCGAAGAATTTTATATACACCGGTAACTCTCCATCCCAATATACTCCACCCTTTTATCATTATCAACCCTCAAGCAACAATGCAAGCAATAAAACCATTTTCAAAGAATAAATATAATTTTCAAAGAGTAACTATTGTTCCGCATTTCGCGTTATGTAATTCAAATTACTATATATCAGATCGCTATAAAACCGTACCTAAAGCCTTCCCCTGGTAGACATTAGTAACTGTACAAATTTTTAGCTCTTTAAGTATTGTGGTTCAGACGTGATCAATGAACACCGAACAGACATTCACATTTATTGATATAGATAAGCTGGTCATCTTGTTAAAATAAAATTGGGTATAAAATTACACTTAGTCACTGTATTAACTTGTGTATTTTTATAAAACGACTAAGCGCAATGTTGCACTCGTTCACTCGTAATTTTATATCCATTTTTTAAACAAGATGACCAGCTTTACCAGCTTTATATATATATATATATATATATATATATATATATATATATATATATATATATATATATATATGACCAGATGATGATGACACAGTGCACCGAAACCGGTCGTCATTTAATAAATTATTAATGTGCGATCTTGGCTTTTTTATTTTGAAAATATAAAACGATCAGATCGCCTACAAACCTGACTATGTCAGGTAATCTTAATATTCAGGTTGCCAAGGTTTCAGTTGGAATTAATCTCCATTCTTGCTGCATGACCACCCACAATCATGTTCCACTCATGATTTTCCGTTTTCGGATCCTCCTGTCCATCCATAGCTATTGAGGAAAATATCCGCGATCGTTCCAGAGATTCTATTTTCCAATACTACTCCATGTGATTGGGTATAGATGTTATTATTAAACTAGCTTATATGCCTGTGCTTTGCAACGGTTTTAAAGAAGGGCATGTGCGTATCAATACTTAGCATTATGTCGGAGGCATGCTTCACTTTTTCAGCTCAATGGCATATTCATGTATTCTGACCTTCTTGTTTGAAATAGTCATGAACATTTTCATTTAGTAGGCAGTAGTGGCAATTATCTATGGAACAAGGGAGCAGAATTATAGTTTGTGACGTGGAGGGAAGTCGTTCTTAGACTATTTCCGCCTTAATCGTTAGTGGAGCGATGGTAAAAAAAAGAAAAAATAATAATAATAATAATAATAATAATAAATAATAAAAAAACGGAAAGACGTCTGCCTAGTAAGCATGGAGGTTCGGGTTCCATTCCCGGCCGCATCACAAATTTTATTTCATTGCTTCATCTTCAATGTCATGGACACATTGAGACGAAAAACCGTCTCGGGGTTTCTTAATTTATCTTTAAATTTTCATTTAGTTTTTCTTACCTTATAATTATGCACTGCTGTAGTCGAATCGGTATGAAACGCTCCCGCACTGCTGTGTTTGGCTATACGCCTCTGGCTCACTTTTCTAAAACGCGATTTTGTAAACGTGCCTTTGGTAACACTGGTCATAGTTCTATAGAAAGCTGCTGATTTCGCCTGCAGCTGTTTGCGCTTCACAGTTCAAAGATGTCAACAGCACACTCAGCTTTCAGGAATATCCTCAAGCTGACTGGAGTGCAGTAGTGCTTTGTTAGTAGTAAATAAGAAATGTATTAAAACGCCTTGCATGATGTGACATGTTTTTACCTATCGCAGTGTTAATTTACTGTGTCATATCTATTGAAGTTTGTGTTATACAATAATATAATTTTCAGGTATATATTCATTGATATAAATGCTTTATGTACGTTCCACTGTGAAATCTGTTGTATTTATACCTTCCTTACCTTACAGGATATCGTTCTTCCCTTTCTGTCCATCGACATCTACCTCACTATCTGTCCATTTAAGTGTCGTTTCCATGCACATCATTTCTAGTCACTAATATTAGCAAACTGCCTATGACAAATAAATAGTGGAGGAATGGAGTCTCGTAAATCACGCGTCGCGTAATGGAAACGTTTATTGTTTACGACATCTTATGTCCTGAACTATGTTGTCTATGTAGGTTTTAACGCCACAGCGAATGTTTTCTGATAGTAAGCAATATGTGTGCCAAGTTTAATTGAAATTGGTCCATTATTTTATGAGGAGATGTGGAAAAAGAGCGCATGATGTAGCGGTTATTCGGAAATTTCATTGTTCATGACGTCATATCTCCTGAAATATGTGTCGTATTTTGATGTAAATTCGAAGGTAGATTCAGTGGTATATGTGCCTAATGTCTGCAAAATGTATCGTGAATGGCGTTAGCAGTGAAGACGTAACAAATCAAAGCTCATGCGTGATGATGCGGTTTTTCATGAACCAAATTGTTTGTGACTTTATATCTCATGAACTATATGTCTAACTGTGCAATAATATCGAAGGAACATTCAGTGGATGTATGTGTACTGTCTGTGAATTGTCTGGCGTATAAAATTTGCAGTGTAGAAGTAATAACTTGTAACGTCACGACAAATGCCGTAAATATACTTCATGAACATCGGAAGTGGTAAGCGATAAACTTTTTTCCTTTCATTATTTTTTTTTTTTTTTTTTTTTTTTTTTGGTTGTCAGCGAGGAAAAGTTTCGTAAAAATTTGAAATCTTGTTCACAATTTATTTCAAAGCCGCTAAGTGCTCTCATTCACAAATGGTTGACGAATAAAATCACGGTAATACACGCCGCACGATGGGACAGATAGCATTGTTTATGGCGTGATATCGTATAAACTATGTATCGTATATGGTTTTTGCAACCACAGCGAATGATTCCTGACCTTAAAGAATATTTGTGCCATATTTGGTTGAAATCGGTCCAGTGGTTTAGGAGCAGATGTAGAATTTCGCGACTTTCTTTATGACGTCATATCTCCTTATGTCTGTGTCGTAGGTGGTTCTTACACCGACAACGATTGTTGCCTGAAAGTAACGATCATGTGTACCAAGTTTGGTTGAAATCAGTCCAGTAGTTTAGTAGGAGATGTGGAACATACACACACAGCCCATTTCATAAGATGTAAGATTCAAAGTAATTTTGAGACAATGCGACTTGTAGTAGGTATGTAAATTCTTGTGTTGCAATGGCTGATGTTTTCTTGCACTGTAATAGGTTATTTTCAATAATTTATATCATTTCTCGTACTGGAATATTGGTATATAAATTGGTAATGTCAAAATATACGAATGTTGCATTTGATGGGATTTGGATGTTTTTTATTTTCTTGGTCAAGATGCTTAATTATTTTTTTATTTTTTTTATTTTTATCTTATTTTATTTTATTTTATTTTATTTATTTATTTATTTTTGTAAATTTGTTTTTAAGTGTAAATAGAGTTTCTTGTTCAACAGGTAAGTCGGGCTATTAATACACTTCACTATCGGTCGTATTGGAACTGAAGGTTTATGTATCTTTGGGTGAGCACGTAGTCTATCTATTTTTCTCAAAATCTGACAAAATACCATTACAGGTTTTGATGTTCTTCTTTTTCTTTGCTGCAAATTTGTTAGTTGGATAATGGTTAAGTTTAGTAATATTATTAGCTTTAAGGAAACAAAATGAAAATACAATAAATATAAAAAACCCAATTGATAAAGAACTGCACAAGAACAACATCACTCACTTTCAGACAATAGAACTCTGAAAAATATTGCTGATTTCATATGTGAGCATGGCGAACATTTCCGATATTTCGACACCCCTGTATCTCAGTTGTGGATAGAGCTAGAAGCCTGAATTTTCGGTTACCAAGCGTATCTAATATAACTAGCTATATTTTCAAATTATACTTTTCTACACCTTTTAGTTTACGAAATATTAGCAGTCGAAAATCGCTAATTCTGTCACTCACTGACCTACCGATCATAAAAATTCTAAGGTACTTCTAGCAGACACACAAACGTCAAATTTTGTATTGAGGTAATGTTTAGCCAATAATGGAAGGAAGAATTGAAACATTTGTAAATATTAATTCCTTTTACGATCACATTTTCGCTTGATGGAAGAGCATTTACTATCTTGGAGTTGTGAGGATTGGTTTGTAATGGTCTTGTGGTAAAGCGTTGGGTTTGTGTACGGGAGGTCGCGGTTTCGATTCCTATAGCGCATCTTCTTCCTTTTTTTCTCATTTTAACATAGCCGTCACCTTTTTACTAACTATAAGGGAGGAGACGTCAGAAATGACATGTGGCACCTGATTAGAGAATGAAGAATAACAAGTACGATATAGCTTAAATTGCTGCAAATGGGAACAGTACGAATGACACATTCTAGCTTGATTTCAGCTATAAATGAGAAAACTATTGCTCGTAATGTCGAAGATTCCGTCACATGACGCGGGCTAAAAACGTTAGACCGGGAGCAAAAACGTTAGAAGCTGGTTTCAAACCACAACACAGCAGAGATGTGGGGACGCCATAGTACGCGAACGTCAACATTGAAGTACCGACGGTCGGGGGTTCAAATCCCCTCTGGGGCATGGATATTTGTGCCGTCCTTAGTGTTCTGACTAAGAGAAGGAATAGGCTGGTGAGACACATTCTGAGACATCAAGGACTCGTCAATTCGCCACTTGCCATTTGAGGGTAGTTTGTGGGGTAAAAATCGTAGAGGGAGACCGAGTGACGAATACAGTAAGCAGATTCAAAGGGATTTAGGTTGCCGAATGTATTCTGAGATGAAGAGACTTGCACAGGACAGGTTAGCGTGGAGAGCTGCATCAAACTAGTCTGCGGACTGAGGACTACAACAACAACAACCTTAGTTTTAGCTAGTTCATAAGTAACATTTTTAGTTCCTTTTGTCCTCTTTTTTTCCCACAGTTGCTGTATTATTATAGTGTAGGTATTTCACTTATCTGTCTATGCAACTGATTTAATAAAATATGCTATACCATATGCATTTCCCCTTTATTTGAAAGGCATCATCAGTGGCCTGTAATATATACATGATAACTTTTAGAATAGTTTATATTTACATTTCTCAGTATTTTTAGGTTATGAACAGTTCTGATGTCTTAGTTTGGTATAGTATTGATATCTGGATGTTGTACTTACAATATTTAATGGATACATCTGGTGCTCATTGGTTGCTTCCAGCTGTTCTGCTTTAATTCTGTGCATTTTGCTGTTTTTGTTGTTCCAGCACTTCAAAGTTAGCACCACACTAGGCACATGCCATTTTTGTTTGTGTTATGTTTTTGTTTTTGCTGGTGTTGCCAACTGTTGATTTTGTGTTTCTACTATCTTTGCTTTGTGTCAGTGTGTGTATGTGTTTGTTTTGTGATTTCATAGAGGACAGCCCCAGATACTGATATATTAATTAGTGATTTTTTTCCTCTTTATTATTATTGATTTTTTTAAATTTGTGTGTGTGGGTTTTTTTTCTCTCTTTGATTACTGTCTCATGTCTTTGAATAGATTTGTTGTTGTTGTTGTGGTCTCCAGTCCGGAGACTGGTTTGATGCAGCTCTCAACAATACCCTGTCCTGAGCAAGCCTCTTCATCTCCACATAAGAACGGAAACCTACATCTGTATGAATCTGCTTACTGTATCCATCTCTTGGTCTTCCTCTGCGGTTTTTACCCCACACACTTCCCTCCAACGCTAAATTCACAATTCCTTGATGTCTAAGAATGTGTCCTACCAGTCTATCCCTTCTTTTTAGTCAATGTATGCCAGAAATTTCTTTTCTCCCCAATTCTGTTCAGTACCTCGTCATTAGTTACGTGATCCACCCACCTAATCTTCAGCATTCTTCTGTAGCACCATATTTCAAAAGCCTCAATCCTCTTCCTGTCCGCACTGTTTATCGTCCATGTTTCACTCCCATACAAGGCAACACTCCATACAAATGCCTTCAGAAAGGACTTTCTTAGGCTTAAATCAATATTCGATGTTAACAAATTTCTCTTTTTCAAGAATCCTTTTCTACCCATTGCCATTCTGCATTTTATATCCTCTGTACCGCGACCATCATTTGTTATTTTACTGCCCAAGTAACAAAACTCATCTACCTCCCTTATTGCTTCGTTACCTAATCTAATTCCTTCAGCATCACCTGATTTTCTTACACTGCACTCCATTACCCTAGTTTTGATCTTGTTAATATTCATCTTATATGCACCTTTCAGCACACTGTCCATTCCGTTCAATTCCTATTCGAGAACCTTTGCTGTATCAGATTACTATGTCGTCGGCAAAACGCAATGTTTTTAATTCTTCACCCTGAACTTTAATTCCGTCTCCAAATTTCTCCTTGCTTTCCTTTATAGCTTGCTCAATGTACAAATTGAATAACAATGGAGAAAGACTACAACCCTGTCTTACTCCCTTTCCAACCACTGCATCCCTTTCATGCCCTTCAACTCTGACAACCGCTGTCTGGTCTTTGTACAAGTTGTAAATAATCTTAGCTCCCTACATTTTACTCCTGCTTGCTTCAGAACTTGAAAGAGTTTATTCCAATCAAAATTGTCAAAAGCCTTCTCCAAATCTACAAAAGACAGAAATGTACGTTTGCCTTTTCTTAGTCTATCTTCTAGGATAAGCCGTAAAGTGAGTGTTGCCTCCCGTGTTCCTACATTTCTCCTGAACCCAAACTGATCTTCCCCGAGGACGGCTTCTACCAGCTTTTCCATCCTTCTGTAAATAATTCGTGTTAATATTTTGCAACCAAGACTTATTAATCTGATGGTTCTGTAGTTTTCACACCTGTCTGCACCTGATTTTGTTTGATATGGGGATTATAACATTTTTCTTAAAGTCTGAGGGTACTTCATCTGTCTCATACATCTAGACACCAGGTGAAACAGTTTTGTCATGGCTGCCTCTCCCAGAGACTTTAGTAGCTCTGAGGGTATGTCATCTACTCCTGGGGCCTTGTTCCGACCTAGGTCTTTCAGTGCTCTGTAAAATTCATCTCTCAGTATAGTATCTCCTATTTCATCTTGATCTACTTCCTCTTCCCTTTCTACAACATTGTCTCTAAGTTCATTTCCTTTGTAAAGCTTCTCTATGTACTCTTTCCACCTTCCAGCTTTCCTTTCTTTGCTGAGAACTGGTTTCCCATCTGATTTCTTGATATTCATAGAGTTGCTTTTCTTGTCCCCAAATGTCTCTTTTATTTTCCTGTAGGCTGTATCTACTTTTCCTCTATATATATACATACTAGATTTATCAGTGAGTTTTCATTAATGTTTGTCTGTTCATTTATTACTTGTTTGTTCTCGGCTATGGCTTTCTGGATATGGTAGTTTTCTTGTGTTTGGATGAGGTGTTTGTTGTGGTTGTTGGTCCTGATAATTTTCATATCTTGGTCTATATTGTTTGGGTGATGGTGGTGGTGTTTTAAGTGTTCAGCAAATGTGGAGTGGTTTGTTTCATATTTCCAACATCTGATATGTTCTTTGTATCGTGTTTTGAAATCTGTTCATTCCTATGTACTCTGCATCACAACTTTGGCATTCAAGTTTGTATATCCCTAATCCTTGGAATGTATCTTTCTTGATTTTAGGTTGTAGATTTGTTTGTAGGGATTGGGCAGTTTTGTATGCTACGTGGAGTCCTTGTTTCTTCAGTATGTTTGTCACTCTGTGTGTTAGTTTGTTTGTGTATGTCATGGTGTACCATTTGGTTTGTTGCTGTGTGGTGTTGTCATTGTGTATGTTTGTTGTTTGTGGTTGTGTGTTTGGGTGTTGTGTATTTTGCTGTTTGTTGGTTTTGTTTGAAATGTTTTGTTTGTTCTGTATTTGTCTTTTAATTTTCTGATTGAGTTTTTGAATTATTTGTGTGTCGTAACCATTGTTCCTTGCTATTTGTATGATTGTGTTCATTTCTCTTTGATAGTTTTTCTTGCTGAGAGGGATTTTGTTTATCCTATGTAACATGTGTCTAAATACAGCTAATTTCTGGTTTTGGGGATGATTGGAGGTGGAATGTATAAGCATGTCTGTTGCTGTTGGTTTCCGACAGATGTTGATTGAATGTTTACCTTTTTCTTTTTCTATTGTTATATCAAGAAAATTTATTTTGCTGTCATGTTTTTTTTTTTTTTTTTTTTTTTTTTTTCAATTGTGAATTTAATGTTTTGGTGAGCTTTGTTTATTTCAGAGTGAAGTTCATCTATTTTTTTCATTTGGCTCGTCTATTAGGCATATGATGTCATCTACGTATCTGTGCCAATATCTGACTTTAAATTTTCCATCTGCCTCTACCTTTTCAAGTATCTGGTTTTCGAAGTGGGTAATGAAAATGTTGGCTAAGGTTCCCAAATACTGAGAAATGTAAATATAAACTATTGTAAAAGTAATCATGTATATATTACAGGCCACTGATGATGCCTTCCAAATAAAGGCGAAATGCATATGGCAATAGCATATTTTATTAAATCAGTTGCATAGACAGAAAAGTGAAATACCTACACTATCTGACTTTAAATTTTCCATCTGCCTCTACCTTTTCAAGTATCTGGTTTTCGAAGTGGCTAATGAAAATGTTGGCTAAGGTTCCCAAATACTGAGAAATGTAAATATAAACTATTGTAAAAGTAATCATGTATATATTACAGGCCACTGATGATGCCTTCCAAATAAAGGCGAAATGCATATGGCAATAGCATATTTTATTAAATCAGTTGCATAGACAGAAAAGTGAAATACCTACACTATAAAGTTCATAAGTAGTTTGTAAGTATAGGGACTGATGACCCAATAGTTAAGTCCTACAAGCCATATAAACATTTGAATATTTTGAAGTAGGCCTACCGATTTTCTACGATAATTTTATCGGGAGGCCAATGAAACTCACTTAATTCGAAAGATGGTTTTCTGTGGATGTGCACAATACAGTAATCCTGAATGGACGTAGCGAATAAGAGTGGTAAAACGAAATAGATGTTTTGACAATTTAAATGCTCCATTTCTAATAAAATGTGAACGTCTAAAACTGAAGTGCTACCAACTACTGCCCTAGGGATGATCGATATTAGAAAGACATCAATGTTAACACATATTCAAAGATATTGGTATACGATGAACATCGAAAGGAAAACATCGACGCCCGAGAATATCAATGTTGCGGATGTCAAAAAACAAACAATCCTCGGCAAAACAAATAACACCCATTACTAAACTGTCACTACCGAATACAGTATTATTGGTCACACTGTCACTTTAAACAACTCGCCAACAATTATTTGTGTACAGATATAACAGTCATGAGAAAATTAGGATAAATTGATATAATTACGCCACATTAAGAGTTTTGACGTAAAGGCTGAATTTTACTTACGGCGTTGGCTAGTGTGTAAATGTTGGCAACGAAATGTTCGCTTTATGAGGGGTACATAGAAGTACCTGGAAACTGCACAGCAGGAAAAAAAATGTACTTCATAGTCAACACGAAAGACTATGCCTCTTATTCTATGTGACTGGTTTTCCGAAGTTCTCATTCGTCGTCGCTGCCAACTTCAGCACACCACGTTACCACTGCTGTAAATAAAATTCTATCGTGTACTAGACAAAGATATAGTATACAAAACAGAACAAACATTTATATTCACCTATCTCGTTTGTTGCTTGGCATCTTAGGCTACACAAACTTCTTTATATAATCGAGTTCAATTTTCAGCAGGGAAATATCGACAGTCCGACGATTTCATACCACAGACATATATTAACTATAAGCATTGATCGCTATACACTCTGAATCTTGAACTTCAACTGTTTTAGCTTGCCAGCCATAGATATTCATATTTAGTTTCTTGCCAAATTCAAACGTGGCTGCTAAGTAGTATTTCAAGACAAAGAGAAGAAAATATGTTTCGGTTCCACTCCGATATCAGCCTACAACATCGAATATTGAATTAAATTCCAAATCAAGTGGTAAGAAAGCAATTATTTGTCACGTAATAACTAATGGAAACTCGTTTGCCATATTTAAACATGGCGGACAATACGACATCGTGTGCAAAACATATGAATGTGCAGGCACCCTGTAGTTCTATGCTCAGACACCAAAGTTATTCATCCAGTTAGTATAGAGATCGCTGACTATAAGTTTATGAGTTGTACAGGAACCTTATGGGCAACTTTCGTATATTATGAAGTTCACAAACTTATGCAAAATAAAACACTAACTTGTTGATATTTATACAGGGTGTTTCAAAAAGGCACAATCAAATTTTCAGGGCCGCGGTTGAGTAGTGAGTGGTCTAAAGCGTCTCGCTGCGGAGCGCGCGGTTGGTCGCCGTGGAAGTTCGAGTCCTCCCTGGGGCATGGGTGTGTGTGTTTGTCCTTAGGTTAGTTTACCTAGGTTTAAGTAGTTTGTAAGCTACGGACTGATGACCACGCAGTTTCGTCCGATAGATTTACAAACATTTGAACAAACTTTCAGGAAACATTCCTCACACACAAAGAAAGAAAATATGTTATGTTGACATGTGTCCGGAAACGCTTAATTTCCATGTTAGAGCTCATTTTAGTATTTCCCTTTAAATGTAAATTGAAATAATTCGCGCAGACAATTGTCAAAATACCCAACTGTTTCGTTAGTATGTACTGTACTTCCTCGATTCAAGTCATCATCACAGATTTTCTGTGAACGTTTGGGCAGGAATTGTTAGTGATGTCTTGATTGGGCCTCATGTTCTTCCACCTAGGCTAACTGGAGCACGTTATCATGATTTCATACGGGATACTCTACCTGTGCTGCTAGAACATGTGCCTTTACAAGTACGACACAACATGTGATTCATGCACGATGGAGCTCCTGCACTTTTCAGTCGATGTGTTCGTACGCTTCTCAGCAACAGATTCGGTGACCGATGGATTAGTAGAGGCGGACCAATTCCATGGCCTCCACGTTCTCCTGACCTCAACCCTCTTGACTTTCATTTATGGGATCATTTGAAAGCTCTTGTCTACGCAGCCCCGGTACCAAATATAGAGACTCTTCGTGATCGTATTGTGGACCGCTGTGATACAATACGCCATTCTCCAGGGCTGCATCAGCGCATCAGGGATTCCATGAGGGTGGATGCATGTATCCTCGCTAACGGAGGACATTTTGAACATTTCCTGTAACAAAGTGTTTGAAGTCACGCTGCTACGTTCTGTTGCTGTGTGTTTCCATACCATGATTAATGTGATTTGAAGAGAAGTAATCTAATGTACTGTAACACGGAAATTAAGCGTTTCCGGACACATGTCCACATATTTTCTTTCTTTGTGTATGAGGAATGTTTCCTGAAAGGTTGGCTCTAGCTTTTTTTAACACCCTGTATAGTTGTCCACCACAGGTTGCAGTACTGTACATGATGGAAGGATTGAACAATAACAATATAATCGATTTTCCCAACTTCCCAAGTACTGTTACATCAAACCAAACGAAAGCACACCAAACCAAAGAGACAGGGAATGGGTTTTAAGAAAATCCCTGACTGATGTCCGAAAAATTTTACTGGAAAGGACTACCTACCAAAAGAAGTGATAACCCAACAAAAACATAAAATGTACAAAAAGGCAAGTATCGCGACGAATTCCTTCCACTATAAAAAATCGTGAGATCTCATGGGAAACCAAGGCGATCGTTTTATTTTATTAATTCATTTTATTTTATTTATTTTATTTTATTTTATTACTTTTTTTTAGAGCTTAAGGGACTTAACTATAGGGTCATCAGTCCCTAATCTTACAAACTACTTCTGAACTAGCTTATACTGAAGACAGCACAAACATCCATGCCCGAGAGTAGATTCGAGCCCCCGACGGGGAACGGCCTTGCGCATCGTAGCATAGCGCCTCAATGCGCTTGGCCGCTTTGCTGCGGCTGATTATTTTAGTTAGTGTTCATGCATCCACCTATTCAACACCTTTTCAAAATGATTTATCTAATTATTTGTCTACCAACATCTGTAGTAAGTATATCAAAATTATACATCTTTATTTCTATAATAAATATAATAATCCACCTATTAAACACCTTGTCATAATGATTTATCTAATTATTTGTCTACCAACATCTGTAGTATGTATATCAAAATTATACATCTTTATTTCTATAATAAATATAATGACTTGGCAATCGCATGGCAATGTAAACTAATATTTAAAATACTTTATGCAAATGTGAGGTATTTTATTCCCACGTGATTACGTTTGGTTTTATATATATATATATATATATAGAGTTATCATTATAAGTATTCTGATTTCCTTCTACTATGGTGTTAATGCGAAGTCATTATATGTATTATAGAATTAAAATGTGTAATACTAATATAGTCGATATATATATATTGGTAGATTCCTAATTAGATAATAAATAAGTGGTTCTATGAACACTAACTAAAATAACCTACTTGGTTTCCATGGCAACACAAACTAATATTTAAAAACTTTATGCGCATTTGAGTGTACTTCAATACTATGTGGTTACGTTTGGTTGTATAATGGAATATAAAGTATTGTTATGTCATTAAGACGATGTGTAATTGCCCGATCATTATATTTATTCTAATGTCATATTATGGTGAGATTGCTAAGTCATTATATTTATTATAGAAATAGAGATGTATAATTTTGATGTAGTCATTACAGATGTTGGTAGATAAATAATTAGATAAAAAATTATGACAAGGTGTTGAATAGGGGGATCCATGCATATTAACTAAAATAATTGACTTTGTTTCCCATGACATCTCACAACTTTTTATGGTGGTAGGAATTCGTCGCGAGACTTGCATTTTTGTACATTCTATTTTTTTGATGAGATGTTTGTTCTCTTTTAAGACTGATGGTTGTGTCATAATTCTCATTGTTCTGAGATACCCATGAAAAACTGTGGCCAGCATATTTTACGTACATCATAACGTTGGTTGCTGACAGTCTGTGGGAGGGGGAGGGGGTAAGAAGTCAGTAGTCATTATCATCGATTCTACATGGAAGGGATGTAGCACTCGATGATGAACATGTAAAGTGTCATTCTAAAAGTGTGGCAGTTATGTGTCATGTTTTAATTTTTTACTGACAATGTTCTGTATTGATGCTACGATTGAAATCATTCCCATTTACACTCCAGTATGAATTTCTCGCATTTATGCATTCTCCGTCTAGCAACAGTGCATTTACTGTTGTGCAATATGTGTTAATTGTGAAAACATTCATCATAACAGATAAAGTTGTGCAGTAGGTGCCAGGAGACTTCATACAGTTCTGTAGAGAAATATAGCACCGAATGTACTAATAGTTTGTAGACTTCTGAGAAAGTTTAATGAAATGGGTTCGAAAATTAACATTAAAAGACTTGTTCGTTTCGTACTGGTCGACCTGAGACAAATATTGTGGTGGATCTTGACAGTCTCGGCGTTTATAATTATTTTGTTTCGAATATTCTTTAGTTATGAGGATTCTCTTGTATTATCTCCATTACCATCCTTACGAAATTCAGTTCATGAAGCAACTGAAAGAAGCCAATCACGCGAAGAGGCGAAATGTTTTCACTGACTTGTGAGAAGACAATCTGAGGATGACTTTGTGAGCAGAACCATCTTGAGTCATGAGTTTCTACTATATGGATTTGTAAATAAGCAGAATTGCTATGCCTTAGGTTCAGAAAGACATCGCTTAATTCAATATAAGGAAACACGACCACAGTTTGGTGTTGATTTTGGATGGGTGTCATCATTAGTCTTTATTAAAAAATAAAAAAATAAAAAAATGAGGGAGAAAAAGCTGCCACGGTTAGTGGAAACTGATACTATGTAGCGATAAAAGAGTTCTGTGGTCTCATTTCAATGGAAGTGATGTTCAGGATTTAATTATATCCATAATGGATGTGGGGTCACGGTTGTATTACTTAATTATTTTGTCAAGTAGGCTCAACCACAAAATCATGTAAAAACACTAAAATATGACGCCTTTCAAGGGTCAAGACCTCATCATCAGATAATCTGTACAAGAATCTTAAAACATGAAACAGAAATCTAAAACGAAATAGAAGGAAACGTGGTTACTTTGCTTGTAACCCTGTCTACGAAGAAAGGTCCTCAGTATACTGTGCTTCATGCTGGGGTCTGGTTTGAATTCTGACAAAGCACATTATGCCGAGGACCTTTCTTCGTAGACACGGTCACAAGGGAAGTAACCACGTTTTATTTTATTACGTTTTATATTTTTGTTTCCTGTTTTACGATTCTTGTAAAGATTATCAGATGATGAGGGGTTGACCCATGAAACGCGTCATATTTTAATGTCTTCACACGATAAAATAATTGACGTCCAGGAGTTGCAGTTTGAGTATAATGCTGTCACCTGCTACGCTGGACGCAAAGTAATACAATTGTTCAGAGAGCAGTTCCCGGATCACCTAATTTTTTCAATGTTGACCAGCAAAGTCTTCAAGATATTGCAACTTTACTCACTGTGAATTGCTTCTTTGAGGTACTCCTAAATCATAGGTTTATGTCAATAACAGCTATTAAATCATGACTAGAAGGAATATTGACGAATCTCTGATGGAACAGTGGTGGAAAATTATCAGGCATTTGTAGAGAATTTCTTGAGAGAGTTCTTGCATACTAGAGCATTAGAAACCTATTATGCCTGATTTTGAAAGCTTGAGGTGTGATGAAAACGTTTCTAAATTTTCTTAATGACTTATGACAAATGTATATAATTTTATGTAAGAAAAATGCCGCACCTTTTCAATAACTCTACCCTCTGTAGATTCCTAGCTGCGTTAGATCCACTTTCGCCACCAATACTTTATCCTGTATACTAATTTCACTTTATCAGTTTGATAAGTCATGGTTGCAAAATTTTAACACGAATTATCTACAGGAGAATGGAAAAGCTGGTAGAAGCTGACCTCGGGGAAGATCAGTTTGGATTCAGGACGAACATAAGAACCCGGGAGGCAATACTCACTTTACGTCTTATCTTAGAAGATAGATTAAGGAGAGGCAAACCTACATTTTTAGCTTTTGTAGATTTGGAGAAAGCGTTTGACAATGTTGACTGGAATACACTCCTTCAAATTCTGAAGTCATCAGGGGTAAAATATAGGGAAAGGAGAGTTATTTACAACTTGTACAAAAGCCAGACTGCAGTTATTAGACTCGAAGGGCATGAAAGGGAAGCATTAGTTGGGAAGGGAGTAAGACAGGGTTGTAGCCTTTCTCCGATGTTATTTAATTTGTACATCGAGCAGGCGGTGAAGGAAAGCAAGGAAAAGTTTGGAATAGGGATTAAAGTTCAGGTAGAAGAAATAAAAACATTGCGTTTTGCTGATGACATTGTAATTCTGTCAGAGACAGCAAAGGACCTGGAAGAGCAGTTGAATGAAATGGTCAGTGTATTGAAGAGAGCGTATAAAAAGAACATTAACAATAGCAAAACAAAAATAATGGAATGCGGTCTTAGAAAATCAGGCGATGCTGAAGGAATTAGATTAGGTAACGAAACAATGAAGATGGTAGATGAGTTTTGTTACTTGGGCAGTAAAATAACAAATGATGGTCGCAGTACAGAGAATATAAAATGCAGAATGGCAATGGGAAGAAAAGCATGTTTGAAAAAGAGAAATTTGCTAACATCGAATATTAATTTAAGTGTGAGGAAGTCTTTTCTGAAGGCATTTGTATGGAGTGTTGCCTTGTACGGGAGTGAAACATGGATGATAAGCAGTGCGGACAGGAAGAGAATAGAGGCTTTTGAAATGTGGTGTTACAGAAGAATGCTGAAGATTAGGTGGGTAGATCGCATAACCAATGCAGAAGTACTGAACAGAATTGGTGAGAACAGGAATTTTTGGCATACCCTGGCTAAAAGAAGGGATCGCTTGTTAGGACACATTCTTAGACATCGGGGAATCGTAAATTTAGCATTGGAGGGAAGTGTGTGGGGTAAAAATCGCAGAGGGAGACCAAGAGACGCGTATAGTAAGCAGATTCAAGTGGATGTGGGTTGTCGTTCTTATGAGGAGATGAAAAGGCTTGCTCAGGATAGTGTAGGGTGGAGAGCTGCATCAAACCAGTCTCCGGACTGAAGACCATAACAACATAACTAATGTCACTACATTTACACCCCAAAAGGTGCTATACATTTCCTCGTGCATTCTTTCTGACTGACATGTAAACTTCCGATATTACCTAACCAAGCTGCAGTTGCAGAGCTGACACGTTTTTCCGCTCTGTCGACAGGCGTAGCGAAGTCCGCCCAAACCGATATGCCATCGTCCGCAGCCGGCCGCCGGGCAGTGGCGGTGACCAGCTGAGGGCGCGGCCGGCGGCTGTGGCGGGCAGCTCGTCAGGGCTGGGCTGTGCTGGCAGCCATGACGTGAGGTGCGGAGCATGGCCCTCACCACCAGCGTACCGGTAAGTTCATGTCTGAACACTGTGTCTAAAGTACACACTGTCCAACCCTTCCCAGAATGCGAGAGTGAAGGTCGGGGTGAGAGTTTAAAATTGGGAAAGATTAATTTTTAAAACTCACAACCACCAACTGCGAACCAAATTCCTAAACATGCAAAAACACTGGATCTGTGATTGCTACTGTTTGACTCGTTTTCTAGGGGATGATATCACACGTTCGCAGCTTTCCTTCCCTGCATATGATTAACAACAAAATTCATAATAAAGTCAAGTTCATGAGAGAAAAGGGTGTACTAACTACTATTTTTGAAAACACGTGAAAGTTCACTTTATGTTGTTTATTTCACATTATTAGAACCCTGTGGCTGATACGTCTGTATGTCGACACATTTATCAAAAAAAATTATAGCTCGTGAGCCCCCAGACAAAATGAATATTTGTCGCAAATTGTTTTCACACCATGTGCCTGTCTCAAACACCGTTTATGTTCATGCCTATACGACGACACGTGTTACGTTAACAAATCACTTTTAATGTGATGCACACCTTGTCCCACCGGCTAAATATTCACAACAAACACAGTAGCACTTGATACAACTTGATGCAGTCTACGACGAGCAACCACACTTGGCAATTGCCACACACCAAAAATCTATAACCTCCACTTGGAGATACACATGCCAACTGATGCCGAGCGACACCGCCCAGCCCGCTACCCCACGTGCTCCCGAGTCGTCATTTCCTGTCCTCACGCACGCCCGCGTGCGCGCCAAAAGCTCAACTGGCGGGTTTTTTCCCTACGTCATCAACTTCCCCATGTGAGCTGTTCTAACCGATTTGCAACGTATAGCGCTCAGCCAATACATTTCTAAAACTTTACTTAAAATTAAAATAATTACACTACACATTAAATAAATATCTTCTTACGTTTTTATATTAGTATAAACATCCTTTGTACTATTTATCATAATCGTGCAATTTCTTATATAACAGATAAGTGATTTAACTGAATACTTCAAGATAAAATGCACAAGATTAATTGAAAATAAAATGAGAAATAGTTAATATATTATTTTTATAAGCAAACATTGCCATGCTAGTTGTGTAACTGTCTTGTTCAAAATGTTCAAATGTTTGTTATGCTTATGGGACTTAACTACGGGGTCATCAGTCCCTAAACTTACAAACTACTTATGAACTACTTACGAACTAGGACGGCACAAATATCCATGCCCGAGGGGGGATTCGAACCCCCGACTGTAGTGGTCGTGCTGACCGTGACTGGAGCGCCTCAGTCACCTCGGCCACCACGGCCGGCAACTGTCTTGTCTTCGTTGGTAATTTATTACTTTTCATTGTCAATTAAACATATTACACCAGATGTGACTATATCAGCTAATGTATTGTTTATTTATCAACAGGCTATTTTGTAATGAGGGCCTTAAAGGTTCCTAACTGCATCGTATTACTTCAAATGCCAGTAGTATTTCGCGCTGTGCACTGCACTGTGCCTGGCACTCGCCATTGTCCCTCTCTCCCCTCACCGGAAACGAACTGGAAAATCCTAAGCTGGAACAAGCTACCAACGTCGGCCTGCTCGCTGGCCTTCCGTCAGCTACAAGCACACAGCAAATCGCAACGTGGAGAATTTCTACCTATGGCCTAACTATAAATGTTGTCACCCAACTGTGTACATACATTGCTATCATAATTAATAAGGTTAAAATTGTGTAACATTTAGTGCATTGGCATGGTCAATGTGTGTAGTGAACTTCATGCTATTAATTACCAATATTTCTATTTGGCGGTAATCTTACAACCCACACCACCTGTCCTGATGTTACTACGTCAGGCTAATACCTTCAAGACTGTTGATTACACACTCCACAATACTGATTACAAAATGAAAATCATTCAATTTTTTTTACATTGCTCTGCACACGTAGCAGGCCATAAATGATGTAGTATTGCGTTACAGTCCTTCCCATCAATCATTCCGAAAACCTTTTCAGAATTTATTGTTATTTATTTTCCCTCCCATACGATCTGTGAAGGAATACTTAACTTTTACATAGCTCAGTACTGCAGAATGCTGATACATAGTTGAGCTAGAGGGCTGCCTAGTGCCTATCCGATAGCCAAGTCTTCACTGGTGCCTATCTGATTCTGAATTGTTAACTGGTTCCTATCTCAATACTTTCAGGTGAAAACCATAGCCTAAAGAAACGAAGCGATGAATTTGTTGGATTTCTCCCATATCACCGATTCTTTTTGTAGTAAAATTATCTGTGGATACTAGTTACAAAAACTTTACCGCCCGAATCACTTGCGTCAGTAAACTTTTGTTTGTACTCACTGTGTCTCGAAGATACATCAGATTCGTATTTAAGTACGAACCTCGCATTTTTTAAAGTTTGTGGAGCTAATATTTGATATTATCTTTCTGAACATGTATTTTTTTTCTAATGTGTGATTGAAAAGCGACAGTACACTGACTTCAGCACGGGTCACAGTTATTTGTATACCTCATGGGTGACACCGAGCTTTGGTTTTTTCAGTTTTTTTTTCTTTTTTTTTTTTTTCTTTTTTTTTTTGTGAGCACTGTGATTTTTAATTGATTTTGCAATAAGCACATAGTGAAATCGTTATATAAATACGCTAACACGAAAATTGTGGTGCAGATTACTAATTTACTCGTACAAGAAGGCCAATGAAAGTTACATAATTCGAAAGATTGTTTGCCGTAGATTTCACGAATATAAATATTATGCGTGCATTTAGCCATTAAAAGTGGTAAAAGGAAGTTCTACATTCTCCAACAATCAGCTCACTTATTGGCTATTCGCCTCGACCCAAGACGCTGTAATGCAGCGCATCTGTAGTATTAAAATAACGTATTAAAATAAGTGAATATCGAAACACGGAGTGCTCCCAACTCACTTTCTTATGCCGTTCAAATGCTTCATTTTCACAGTGATTAAGAGTTGTTAAAGGAAATGTATGTTTTCAAAGGAATGCCGATATAAAGGATGATGCGCCGGGAGAGGCATGTAGCGGCGCACGGGTGAAACTACGAAGTCGACATGTTGTCAGCTCTTGAATTCTGAATATCGCAGTATCGAAATAACATTATTTCTTGGCGTCGTATAAATATACGAATTGTAGTTCCATTTCAAATTTTAGGGTAATGAGATATATAATTCGAAAATGGCATGAGAAGTATATACTTCCGTTTTTAGTTGTTGTTACTGTGTCAGGCATTTTCCTTAACACGTAAAAGATACCGTTTCATACCTCCCAGTGCCGGTTAAATTTTACCAAATATCCCAGTGGCCTCTTATGACACTGTTGGCAACAGATGCTGAATAGTGAGAATCCTGTGAGTCTTCATTTTAGCCAATCGCTTGACAACGCTGATGTTTTCTCATGGAATCTTCGCTTTACGAGGGCAATTATTTTTACTGAGCGGACGAGGGTACATACAAGAACCTGTCAACCATAAAGCAGGAACAGCATTATTTGTTTACTTCACGGTCTGTACGATACACTGATCGAGTCATTCTGTGTGGTTCGAAGAAATGGGCAAATTATTTCTGTCGTGTTGTTGATGTTGGCAACATAATAACGCGAGGCCGTCGACATGATACGTAAAATTTTACCCCCCAGTGGACATTGTAAACACAATTGGTCGATTTTCGACCTCAGGCAATACTATTTTAGATAATTATCCCTCAACCACTCCACACAATGTGCGCTGGAGCGGAGCACTCTATATTGAGCAAATAGTACACATTTCCACATTTCCATGGACTGTATGAGGTTATCAATCAACTCTTGAGGAATGTTTGACCATTCTTCCGTGAGTACAATATCCAGCACCGTTGTAGGAGGTGCTGGTCTGGCTGCAATGCGTCTGCCAAGTGCATCCCAGACATGATCAATCGCTAAAGAAGCTGCGCACTCCATTCGTTCGATTCGCAAAACTTCAAGCACGTTGAAACTTCCTGGCAGATTAAAATTGTGGTCCGGAACCGGGACACGAAGCTGGGACCTTTGCTTTTCGCGGGCAAGCGCTCTACCACTGAGCTACCCCGACACTACTCCCGATGCCGCCTCACAACTTCACTTCCGCCAGTACCTCGCCTCCTACTTTCCAAACTTAACAGAAGTTCTCCTGCGAAACTTGCAAGACTAGCACTCCTGGAAGAAAGGATATGGTGGAGACATGGCTTTGCCACAGACTAAGGGATGTTTCCAGAATGAAACTTTCACTCTGCAACGGAGTGTGCGCCGATATGAAACTTCCTGGCAGATTAAAATTGTGTGCCGGAACCGGGACTCGAACTGGGAAAGTAGGAGGCGAGGTACTGGCAGAATTGAAGTTGTGTGTGGGAGGGGGGAGGGGCGTGAGTCATGTCCGGTTAGCTCAGTGGTAGAGCGCTTGACCGGGAAAGGGAAAGGGCCCAGCTTCGAGTCCCGGTTTCGGCACACAATTTTAATCTGCCAGGAAGTTTCATATCAGCGCACACTCCGCTGCAGAGTGAAAGTTTCATTCTTCAAGCGCGTTGTCCACCATATAATAATGACTCCTGCCCACACCATGATATGGTGATGTTTCCTGCACATATGCACTGTTGCACCGAGATGAGGGAACGACGATTGTCTGGCTGAATACAAAATCTTATCCTGGCACAATTCGTTACGATTCCAATGCTGATGTTCTTCCGCTTAGTTTTTGCACGCTAAACGGTATCCTAGGTTTAACGGTACACACATCATAGGACTCCGTACGTAGATGCGACATTCCCTAACGCGATTTCGGACGGTTTGTGTTCATATTGCGCGTCGTGTTGCTGCCTGGAGGGGGCATTTCAATTGAGTTGAATTCCGCCTACAGTGTCTTCGTGGTGTTTACTGGAGATAACAGTCATCTTTTGCTGACGTTACCGTGGACGACTTTCGCCTTGCCTTCTTTTAATGGTTGCTGTTGTGTGAAATCGCGTCCCCGTGCTTGGAAAGTACTCTTTGGAACACTCCAATAGTTAAAAAAATGTTCAAATGTTTGTATAGCTTATGGGACTTAGCTACGGGGTCATCAGTCCCTAAACTTACAAACTACTTATGAACTAACTAAGACTAAGGACGGCACAAACATCCATGCCCGAGGGGGGATTCGAACTGCCGACCGTAGTGGCCGTGCAGACCGTGACTGAAGCGCGGCCGGCCCAATAGTTACAGCAAAGACCTATATAAACAACACAGACTGGCCACAGCGCCCCCGTAGTAGAAGCCAATTGGAAAGGCTGCCGCCATCTTTGAGAACGTCAGTGCCATGCCAGGTGATACTGGTCGTCTACTAACACTGAATCATAGGTTGTATAGTAATCATTGCCAGTCTTGATTTTTCCTTAATTTATGGGCGACGCATTTCTGAAAGTAATTTCCTCTACGAATATCATTTGTCGTTTACTATTGCGTCCTACGTGTAATGTTTACAATCGTCGAACTGCTGCATTATTTGATGTTACTATAATGTCAGTAATCGTTTCTATTTGCCGACATATTTTCCTTATAAATTAATTACCTTTATTCTTTGATGATTTTTCATGCTTTGAAGTACATTACGTATTTATGAAGCTGTCCAAAATTTGACTTTTCCTTGGTACTCTTCTTCCAGCTTTTGGTTTCTGTAGGTGCTCAGGAAACTAAAATAGTGTTGGAATGGCATTTGCAAGTAGCCGCTTTCGATCGGTGGTAGCATCAAATGTTCAAATGTTTGTAAAGCTTATGGGACTTAACTAGGGGGTCATCAGTCCCTAAACTTACATACTACTTATGAACTAGCTTACACTAAGGACGGCACAAATATCCATGCCCGAGGGGGGATTAGAACCCCCGACCGTTGTGGCCGAGCATACCGTGACTGAAGCCCCTTAGTCCCCTCGGCCACCGCGGCCGGCGTGGTAGCATCCAAAACTTTTCTTGAAAATGACGAGAGCATATGTAACTATAATTTGTAGGCTGCCGCTTATCACGCCTCATACTGGCTACCCATTGACTTAGTAACTCCTTGTTTTTCAAAGGAAATCTGTATAAAGAACAGTTTAATTACATATAAAACTCTTCTGGGTGTTGGACCGCATCGTCAAAATATCAAACACTTCAGCTACTGCCGACTTTGTATGCTGTCCTAGCCGGCAGTAGCTGAACACCAAGAAGAGTGCGGCAAACATATGGATTTTCGGAAAGTCGCTGTACTGGCAAAACAGCCCTATACTTTGAAGAGGAAAATCAGGGAAGCAATTGAAATAGCTAAGCGACCCGTAAATATGAACAGGGAAGACGGGTACAGACTTCCCGCGTCTTGGTTGCCAGCAGTAGCAGCGCTTCGCGACGACACCGCGCGCAGTGCAGTCCATAGGGGCCCGCATAGCCCGCAGACAACAGCGGCCGCGCGTACACAGAGCAAACAGCACGCTCTAGCCGGCGCTAGACATCACTGCTACGTCACTGCTACCACCGCTCCTCATTCGCCAGGTTCAACCAATGGCAAACATTAATATAAACACCAATCCTGGACTTCCTTCTCCACCAATAGGAAGAAATAAAGCAAACAACAATGAAAGAGAGCTGAAAACCACCAATAGCAACTAGCAACATTTAGTATTTAAGACACCAGCTTTCCGTCACCCAGCAGTAAATGTAACACCCAGAAGATGGCCACTTGCAATAGTGGCCGAAACGTCGGTGAAGTGTTTGATATTTTGACGATGCGGTCCAACACCCAGAAGAGTTTTATATACAATGACAACGGCCGCGGAAGCCTTCGTTTACAGTTTAATTACAGTTCATATACCTAGGCTACTTACCCAATGGTTAATACGCTTTTGTACACTATATAAACAACTGACATTACATTCAAACACACCAGATACATCCGTCCTCTGCGTAGCTTTTTGATGGTCGTGAAGTAAACATAATTTTGAAACTTGGTAAATGCGAAAGTTAAGTATAATGAATGTTTATAGACAAATACAGGCTGATGCACAACGACCTATATAATTACATATATATTTCTTTATGTATGGTATTCCAACAGTTTTACCACTGCGGTTGCTGCAATTGTACGCCGAACATAACTGGACATGATTTACCACTAATAACAGCGCTTACACGTAAGTTTAGATTACAAACAGAAGCGTCTGCTCCTTCAAACTGACGTTCTCAAATATGGCGCCCAGTGTTGCTCAGTGCTGCCACCCAGAGCGCTGTAGCTTGCCTGTAGCCTCTCTATGTTGTTTATATACCTCTTTGAGTCACAGTCACCATACCTTCGGGTAAATCACATTAGCACTACCTGCTCGCCACACTATCTAAACCAAACTGCCTGTGTAATTCGTTTGATAGAGAAGTCCCCTCTGCAGCAACTACCGTGTTAACAAATGGAAACACGGAACGACAACAGCGCGCCAAGTGATATGGAAATGAACTAAGAACGTAAACATTGCGGTTGCGTCACCTGCACTAATACGTAGTCATTTAATTTTACTAATACCAATTTTATGAACTTGCTAAATACTTAATGGTAATGTTTTAGCTCCGTCTTCGCAAATACAATAAAATGCTTGTGTTTTCTTTTTACCAGATTCGTTCAAGCTGCAGACAGTATATTATTGCATCTTCCTTGATACACTCGGAGATCAATTAGAACAATTTTATTGGGTTATAAGCGTACTTAAAGTCAGTATTGTTTCTTAACGTGACTCAATTGTTCTAACTGTTACCTATCTTTAATGTTTAACATTTGTCACGAAGTGTCAAAATTTTCGAATGAATTGTCGTCTTAGGCCTACTATATCTTGACGTCAGTACCAATTATACAAACAGCTAGTTGTATGTGACAATCTTCTGGTGCACCATTTTCCCAATTTACCTTCACAGTAGTAACTGTGAAACAGCTTTGGACATGCCTATAGCAGTATTACTGTTGAACAAAGATGCCTCCCCTCTCGCCACAAAGTTTGGATTCCTAGTTTATTACCTAATAAATATGGTTTTGTCATTTAATATTGAGATTAAATATCTTTTATTTCACGCTTTGTAAATTGTGTATGAAGCATGCCCCAGGCTGGCCAAAAGTAATAATTTTTTCACCTCCACCCACCCAGAAATTTTAATGACGCAGTTTACATCATGACAACCCCCTCCCTCCCCGTCGCCACTGCTGCTGTTGAAATAATTTTTATACTAATGGTTAGAAACACTATACTGTCAAAAAAAAAGGTATCCTCTTTTCCATAGCTTACTAAACAGTTGGTGGAGCATGTAAGCTTGTCATGTAAAATTTGACATTTATACTTCAGAAAACTAGCCTATATGAAAAAAAAAACTATTAACCAATGACTTCCTTCAAAATGTTCCCACATCTTTTAATATGTGTAACTGATTCAAAAGCAAATAAATCATCAAATTAACTGAAAGTAAAATAGGAAACAGGGTTAAAAATAGTAAGATGAAAAACAGAAAGTAATTACTGTGCGCTTTTTTATTTTGCAACATGAATAGCAGAAATAATTAATACATTTTATTTTAAAAAATGGAAACTAAAATTAATTTATACTTTTGTATTTCTTCAACACAAAAAAATTGACGGTTCGAACAGCCTTACACTTTTTATTCAGTTTCTCCTTTGAATTTCTGTTATTAGGCCTACAGGAGGTGTTATTCCAATCTCTGACATACTTGTAAATCAAAAGTGGTACACATTTCCTCAATATATACTGTGCAGAAAAGTGTGTTTCACAAAATGTTATTCCCTCAGGAAATATAAACAGTGAAAAGAATTTATCTTCCAAGTTTTCCTGGTGACCATATTTATCTAAAAATGCATACAACTGACTGTGAACATTTGCTAAAAAGGACATTAGTATGTCACTTGCATGTATTAATTGTGTGTTGGAGGTATCAAATTCCTTGAAATTTGTGTATATATAATCCTCTGTGGGTGTTGCTGAAAACAGAGTTGTTTCACAGTCACCACAGTTGGTTTCAGAAGTTACACCCAAGCTTTTCAGAATGTAACCAGCTGTATATGCCAGTGCCTGTCTGTCATTCCTGACATCGGCCTCCTCAACACCACATGCACTATCTGCGAGGACACTGTATAAAGCATTTTCATTAACTGTGCAGTGGTCAGCTGTGGAGCCAATAAAGCTATCATTATGAGCTCACAGAAATTGCGTTAAATTTCTCAATGGTGTGCATCTATCATCCTCACAGTTACCTAGTGACTTTACAGGTAGGGTCATGTTATTGATTATAACCGTTTTCAGTGCTGCTTTGAACTGAAAACAGGTTGAGTTCGTATTTGTAACACCATGCTGCCTAACACAACAAAAAACATTCTCCAGTGGGTCTTGATTGAAAGCCCTCATGCTTAAAAAATTGAAACTCATTTCTCTTTACTTACTGTAGTTTGCCAATCACTTATGAAACTGAACATTTTTGTTTTATCTCTGCCTGTTCCTAGCTCCAACACCTTCCAATCATTCATTTCTGTTAATACACTGTACCACATTTCAACATGTGATGACTCTGCAGACAGGGCACACTTATAAGATTTTCCATCTTGTGGATAGTAATGGGAGCTGTTTAATGAAGCAAACAAGCAGTTTATCTTTTCAACAAAATCTGCTGTGTATATTGCTACTGCAGGTAAAATATTACGTGCTACATAGGTTTCAATAACTGCAGCAACTGAATGTCTGAGCTGGGCTGCAGCTACCTTAACTTTCATTTTAGTAAAAGTATCCTTAAAAATCAAAATGATTCCTATGCAACTTGGGCAAAGTCTTAAACATCTTCTATTAATCCAGAAGAAAAGCCCTGTGAATAAATTGAAAACTGGCCTCTTTTTAAAACCCAAATTGTATTTTATTTCCTAGAATTGCATTTCTAGTATTCTTTAACAGGTGGAGAACATCAAACCACTGCAACAGGTTCACCACTGACTGAAAACTGAAACGGACTGGTTTCAGAAGAAATGTCATTGCAAAGTTCTTTCAGTGATTTTTGGTTGCTTGCACCCTGGTCACAAACTGTACAAACTATCTTCAGACCTATTTCTTACAATTGCCCGATAACATTGATAATGAGAACTTTTAAAGTTGTACTTGAAACTGAGTTCTGAGTGAAGTAATATGCAACATCCTACTTCCAAGTTTTATGTATGCCTCTGACCATAAATACTAATGCATGATTTGCATATAAATTTGACCTTCCTAAGTGTCCTAAATCCTGAAACCCTGAAATTTCTTGCTTGCTTGCATCATAATACAATCCTCTTTCCAAAGACATTTCATCAAACAACAAAGTAGAATATTTGTCACTGATAGATAGTGAATCGACTTCTGATTTTAATACATTCAACACAGCAGGATTCAATCCTAGCTCAAAAAGTACAGCAGATAACAGATTTACAGATTTCACATGCCTCACAGACGGAACGGAGAAATGAACTGACAAATATTTGTATAGCCGAGGGCTTCGTTTATATAAGGACAGAGTAAATACCTTATCCTCAACTGTGCATCGCCTTGCATTTGCTGGTCGATGAGCGTTTCTTAATTGGCTGTTTATGAAATCTCTCGCGACAGAATTTCAATTGTTTTCTATGAAACAGAAAATATTGTAGTCATATAAATTTTTCAGTGGTTTTAGTATACTTTTCTCATGGTGTAGCTTTGCTTTAAGTTTTGATAGCCTAACTACAGTATTCCTATGAATCTTGTCACATTTTGAATTTTATTGGACTTAAATCTGCTTTCGAAAGCCCCGTACTCGAAACACCAGTTTGCTCATTAAAAGATGTTTCAGATTGAGTACTCACCATCTGTAGATTCACTTTGAGAGGGAACGAAAACTGTACGTGTATCACTCAAGGTACTACTGTGTCCACCACACCTAGTCCTGGGTAATTCAATAGTAGCATTAGTTTCGCTGCTAGTATTAGCAGACTGTATGTAATTAACTTCTGACATGGCACAGCTAGTGCTTCGTAAATCACTAACACCAGCTACACCTGACCCACTGCTGGTATCAGTAGCCATGCGAGGAGCGGTTGTCAGATGTTTTGGAAACACACCCCTGCTCAGCCTATGCCTAGTTGTATTCATAAAATCTTTTTCGCAAAAATGGTCCTCGCAAACAAGAAAACTAGCACAGTCCACAACATCAGGTGGCAGCTCACAAACATTTTTCCACTTCTGAAGTAACTCTTGAGGCTGGCTGGGAAACCTGTAGAAATGCTTGTTGTTAACTTTCTCGGATGAACAAACGTAGTATCCAGATGAACAACCAGGGAACTTGCAGGAGTATTTCAACGTCAATTTCTTGAGTTGAATATCCTAAGAAAAACTCAAATCGTGATTATATTCAGTATATTCAGTAGAATAGCTGTTAAAGAAACATAAAATAAGTAACGAAATCACACAACTTAATTTGATACTACAATAAAAGATATTTAATTCATCTTTTATTAAAATATTGTCAGTTAAATATCATACCTTCGTATTAATTGTGGACATTTTAGCAGGAATTCTCTACCGTTCCAAGGTAAAGGCTTTGAAATATAGTACAGAATGTTATTGTGACGAAGATATTAAAGATTGCTATTCAGAAATCAGAACGCCACAACAGAACAAGCCGCCTGTGTAGCCGCCCAGCTCTCATTGGACAGTTGGCAGCCAATTACATCGCTTCCAGATCGCTCTAGCGCCCCTAATAATATGGAAATGAACTACCCGGTATGTTTCCAGTTTTTATATATAGCTTTCACCCCCGTGATTACAACTACGGGGCGTGTTTTTTTAAGTAAGTACCGTTTTGCCACACCGCCACTGCAGCGCTGCGGTCGGCGTTCTGCGCATGCGCACTGAGTGCCTGCATCTGTTGTCCACGCACTGACGCCATTGCAGTGTAATTATTCCTTGTTTACGTTGTGTACTGAGTGTTTAAGGTACCTCCCATAATCGTGAGTCCCGTCCCGCCGACTGTGAAGTACGGGCTGTTGTAAGGTTTCTTAGTGCTAATGGCCTAAAAGCGATCGATATTCATAGTGAGATCTGTGTAGTTTACAGAGGAAACATTATGAGTGATGGAATGGTAAGAAAGTGAGTGAGAGCATTTAAAGATGGCCGCACAAATGTACACGAAGAACAACGGAGTTAGTGAAAGTTTGGTTCCAGGAAGTGCACAATAAGGTGAGAGAAAATAGACCAGTTCAAAATGTTCAAATGTTTGTATAGCTTATGGGACTTATCTACGGGGTCATCAGTCCCTAAACTTACAAACTACTTATGAACTACCTTATACTAAAGACGGCACAAATATCCATGCCCGAGGGGGGATTCGAACCCCCGACCGTAGTGGCCGTGCAGACTGTGCAGACTGTGACCACGCTCGACCACCTCGGCCGGCACTAAACATTAATGAAGAATGAGTAAGACTATGAGTGAAAATTAAAAAGCTGAAAGTCATAGTTATGAGTAGTTCCACCAAAATCTAAAGTCCCTGAAGTTACCTGTACAGGACAGAAACACTCTGAGATTTCAATTTTTTTCCTTTAATGTATCACCATCAACTTAGAGAAGTTGCATTCATGAGTGGTTGTGGTAAAAAAAGGTTGTCAAGGTGGCAGTGATTTTCCACCCATTGATGACTAACAGTTCATTGTTATGCTTGTTTTCAACAGAGCAGTCTGTCTACTAAAGCTGTAGAAAATCTGAAAACCGGTAAGGCATTTCAAGCATATTTTGTATTACATTTCTTTTCTGCAGTGCAATCTGTCCCGTCTGTCACGAAAACTATGCTTTAGTTTCGTTTATAAGCTTAATATTTTGGCTAGTGAAGAAATAATTTAATTTCATTGAGTCAAGCACAAGAGCTACTGAAATCAGTAATTACTTTCTAATTCCTTTTAGTTATTTATGAAAAAACACAGTGACGGCGGGGACATTGTGCTTGTGACGGATGGGACAATTTTGTATTAAGTGACTTAAGACCTAACCACTAAAGTATCAAATCATGACATCTTTCCTTCACTGCTACAGCCGGTGACATAATTCGCGAGACCCCTCGCCTAATCGCTATACACAACCGCAGAGTTCTGCTGCTTGGCGGGAAGTATATACAGCTAGCCAACACGATCGTACATACTGCCGATTACCCATATGACACGAAATTTGAGAGGAAAAAAGTTATCTTCCAGTATCACAGCCAGTTATAACAACACGCGTTCATTCTATGCGACGTGAAGGCGACTTCGAAAACTGATTTTAGACACTGCTTTGCGTATTAGCCATGGCGTTTTAAGCTATTCGCGACCGACAAATTCCTTTCCACATTTCTTTACTTATAGTTTCAATGAACAAAGACAGCAATTAGAATTGAGATGCTTCAGTCCGTGTATATTTTCGGACGTTACTGACACATTAAAATGGAAAAATTGCATGCATATCATAGAATTAACTCAATTATATGACTGGAAGCAAATTATCGACATTAACCACTACTTACGGTAACCATGACCCGAGTGCAAGTCGACAAATGTCTAGTGGGTGCTACAGCGGCACACTGGCTGGGATCACGCTACAACACTTATTCGCGGAGAGAGCAGACAAAACAGATCCTGTTCTAAACACTTTGTTCTGAAGCTAAGGGTTACATCATGGTGCATCAGGTTCCGAGTATCGCTGACGGTTTCCGCCCACCGCCTCGGTTGCGCTATAAAGACGACAACCGTTTGGCGAGGCAGATCATTGATGGTATTTCCGCGAGTGAAGGTATCGTGTCATTGCCACTGGTTCTCTTTCATTTGATGTTGCAACTAAGATATCAGCACAAATTTAACAAACATAAGCCAGCTGTGCCACCACAAATTACAGTTCTCCTCAGATGTTTGGTACTTTTCCATAGTCCATGTCTTATTGAAATACCTAATATTAAGCATTCGACAACATATTGGGCTATTATAATACCAGACACGATTATGTCAAATGAATGTGCAGAGAAGCAAACAAATGATAAAAATAAGCTTACTTATCTCGCCAACTACTGATCAACGAGCGACAGTTCGATTACTGACACTTTCACATTTTTCTTCTGTTTTGAAATATGGCTAATTATGTTTCTCACGTAACAATAATAAACGCACATAATTGAGTAACAATCTGTATCTGGCTTCCCCATAGGTTAAAGAGATCTTTTGGTGTGAGTTTGTCACTGGCGAGTATCGAAGACGATGTGTTTCGCATACTAATCAAAAATATCAAACCACCAAACCACTCGCACCTATGAATACATCATGCAGGAAGTAGACGTCTGAACAATCACCTTAGAATGAAGTCGGTAATATATTCAGAGAAGCAGGCATTAATTTGATAATGCAAACAGGAAAAACAAGTAGAATAATTTGTAAAATCTCGAACCTAAGAGTCGACTTTTGGTGATTCTCCATCGTAGCAATTAGAAGAGTGAAAGATTCTAAAGCTAATTCCTTGGTTTTAGAAGCCGCAGCCGATTATTCTGTAGTAGGACAGCATTACACACCGGTGGGTTTCAGTTACTGTGCAGAATACAAAACCACGGTTTTTCGTCAAAAGCGTGCGTAGTTTCCTGCCACATATGAATAGGTAGTAGGCCTATGTTCCTGCAGAGATTCGATAAACGGCTATGGTATAGTATGTCTGGGTGGCGCCGGCATAAAAGGCGTAGATGCGTAACACGAGGTCCTACGATCGAGCTGACATCCGCAGCACTTTTATTTTTAATTATTCACTCATTTTCACGAGTTTCAATCCGTATTTTTACATACGTAACTTTTCTGCTCAGTAACAACTGTGGTATCGAATATAGTATCAAAAAGTTTAAACTCTTCATTCAGCCAGTTCACATGATAACAAAGAGAAGTTTTGGATGAATGAACGAAATAGACAGTCTATTTGCGTCAGATGTTCTGAGCAGATTAAAACTGCCACCAGAAAAATGCAACAGATCGTGTGAGTCATAGCATAAGTTTTGCCACAGACAGATAATAAACGTTGGTTTCAGGGCACATGTCGTATGGATTTATAAATATCAAACATTATAGTAGTCACAATGTATTAGCTGAGATAAGTGCATACTGGAAAACGTTGGCTTTACGTGGGTTCAAAACTTGACAAGCACATACCAAGAGTGTAATAGCTACTACGACAATCTCCGAATGCGATTGTCTTGACAAAGGCTAATAATATCCCCTTATGCGTTTGCGTGTTGAAAGTCTCAACACCAGGGATCGCGGGATGGGTCTCACCTACTTGGACCAATCTGTGTGAGAAGAAACACGAATATGAACCTTTTAAATTTCTACAATATCTCCCCTTAGTAGGCCACAGGAAACGAAAACCCTCGCCAAATGTTCCAACTACAGATATGTGCAATATCAGCTAATATTGAGGCTGACCATTGCTGATGACGGTGTTTTCGGTGTTGCGAAGTGGCTAAACGATTAGCTTTTGAATGGAACAGCACGGGTTTGAATCCCGTCCCTTCCAAAATACTTTTCTTACATTAACCATTGTAGTTTTAATTATCAATTATAAAAATTTCAATGCATAGTATATATATTTGGTTTTGTTATAACTAATTTAATTAATTAATATATTTTATTTCATCATTTGATTTTCATAATTCGATGATGTATTTAATGAAAATAATATTTCAAAAATTTTAGCACGTATTTATATGCCGAAGTTATATTACATTCCTTAGGGTGTTCATCGTCAAAGAAAAACTCCACACTATGCAACAAAGTATTTTAAGCGAGAAATTTTATCCGAAATATGCTTCGGTGCAATGCATACTTTATTCAAGTTTTTAAGTAAATAACTTTTCACTGTTGATTTTTGTGCATACCAAGTGTATAGATGGGAATTGTAGCACTGAACTGATGCTGTAGGATTGAATGTGTTTTAATTGAGACACCTCTTGACATCAACGTTCGTGGCACACTGAAACGTTTAAGTAAATTTAAATTTCATAAATAAAAGGTTTACATTGCGAGGGGTAAAATGAAATAAAATGTAAGGAGTACCGGGGAATAGAACCTTGGCCTCAACATTTGCAGTCCAAGCGCTTGTCCACTACGCTACGCACAGTGCTCGTAGCCGACAAGTCAATAAGCAGCTTATATAACACCTATTTGTCTATGAAAAAGTTTCACCACCGTATTCACTTCCCCTTTAGCCAACTCGGACGGGATATTTTTGGAATTTCAAAGATTTGTCAACTTCCTTCTCGCAGGGTTTGAACAAAATCGGTGAAAAGCATCACGCAATCTACTGTCAGTCATACACATTCTACAGTATAAACTGAAAGACAGAATCGCTGAGGAAATGTCTGCCCCCACCCTCCACAATCCTTGTGGGTTAAAATTCCAGGAGTAGAAACATCCTCATCCATGATCCACGGACTGAGACGCGATAGTTTTGTGTAATTCAGTGTACTGTTACAGCGACGGTCGTAAAATATGTGGGGATAAAGTTTATGAAGTAGTTTCTGTCAATATTTATAAAGAAACTTAACGCTGTAGCTACGAATGACTGATCTACGAAACAGCAACGAATCTAAATCATTAATACGAACGTGTTTCTGCATTTTGACTCGTGAGTGTTCTATAGTTCAGAGGCACATGCGGTAACTTGAGAGTAATTTTGCGAAAAATTTGTAACAAAAAGTGAGGGAGACGTATGTCGACCACGCTACTAAACACCCACATGCAAGGTCTTGGTATTCTGGGGTGTTCATTCTACTATCAATCGCTGTTTTATTTCTTCTGACTTTATTGAAATCGGTACGGTTTTTTTAATAAATGAAGCAGGTCGACTTACCAAGAAAAAAAAAAGGTGGTCTTATTTTTGTCACCCTGACTTCTTTAATGAACAGTTTCAAATTAACAACATACCTAACGCAAGAATCATTTATGAAACGTCTGAGACCAGCTGAATAACAGTTGGTAAGATTTAGCTGTAGTAGATTGTCGTATAAGGAAGTTTGTTTACACGCGCTAGCCGTGCTGCGAAGTGCCCCGTTTACTTCCGTTCAAACGTCTGCCGGCCACAAGCACTGACTGGAGGACGAGACATTCGCTGCGATTGAGCAGAGTGAGGAATGCTTCGTCTTTCCTCGACTGCTCACGGATGTGTTTGGACCTGTCTTTTATTATATGGACAGTTAGCCATTTGAGGCCTGGTTTTCCTGATACCGTTCTAGTAATGGATTCTCGTCCCGGGTTATGTAATCATGCAGATTATTAAAAAATTGATTATTGAATGGTTTCAGATAGCTCGCCTATTAGTTGCTATATTTAGCGGCAATTCTTACATTATTAAACAATAAGTCTGTAATAACTTCTTTATGTATGAACATTAACATGTCGTGACGCTGTAAAAAAGGTGTGTATGATCTATTAAAATTGTATTCTGTCGAATATGTAACACATTAAACTCGAAGCAACTATCAAATTATATATTAATAATGACATGGCCGCGGAAGAACGACCGAGCGCATTGAGGTGCTACGCTACGATGTGCGAGGCCGTTCCCCCTCGGGGGTTCGAATCCCCCCCCTTGAGCATGGATGTTTGTACCGTCTGCAGTATAAGGTTGTTCATAAGTAGTTTGTAAGTTTAGGGACTTATGACCCCCCAGTAAAATGCCATAAGCTTAACAAAAATTTAAACTTTTTTTTTCTTCATGACCTGGCAGTTACGTATTGATTTGAACATCTAGTCTGTTTGTTGGTTTTGAGGATTTTTTAAATGTTTTTAATACCATTTCGATAGTCTTAGCTGCAAGCAAAGAACTAACCTGCGGGAAACCTAATGGTAAAACAAACTACGCTAATGTATAAACAAAAAATACAAAAGTTTCGAACCTCTGTTATAGTCTCTGTATCTGTCAGCTGGTTCAGAAGTGAGTTTTATACACAGCTTCAACACGAATTTGAAAGTAATGCCGTATAAAATTCATTACACCACGACCCAAGTTATTGGCGCTTACCTTGTATACTGTCGATATACCCGGAATATTACTACTATATATCATACAAAGAGCTTTGCAACCTACTTCGAGAAAAAAGAAAAAAATGCTCTGGAAACCTCTGATCTGAAAAAAAGACATATCGTTTATGGCTGCTTACCATCAACAATAGTTATGATAAAGGGTTTCATTGTGTTTTATTTTTTATTTGGCCTTCATCGCCCTTCCAGACGAACCTGCTCCTTCCACAACGCGTTTTTATACTTGCTTCGTCTTCTGTACTATAATTGTTCATAATATGTTATTTATTCCCTAAATTAATGTATAAAAGTAATACTGTTCTCCCTCATTGAAAAAGATACACAATATTAAAATGAAATCATAGATTAGAACGTTAAAACATACTACATCCACTTTAAAAGAAATATACTAAAAATGATTAATTTCGTAGGTGAATTTTTTTCTATTCTATTGAACCTAGGTGTTTCTCAAACTGTTTGACTCGATTGTTTTTTTGCCAATGGTAGTGAAACGGTGGGTCCTATGAGTTGCACTCTTATACTGTTACATACTAAATCATTATAAATAAATGAACGTCTTCTGCTAAAACTGCTTCCGCAACGATTCGAACCCTATTGGGTATTCTTGTTTCTTATTGTCTTGGTGTGGTGTCTGTTATTTCGGACGTATCCGAAGTAACAGACACCACACCAATATAATTAATTACGACTCGCGAAGACTGCGTTTCTTCAATCACTTTACCGCATATGCGGTCATACGTTTGAACTCGCACGATATGGGCGCTACAGCCATAGCGTGCAACTTGTGAAAGTTTGAGACAGACGCGGGACGAGCACAGGTAGCCACGTGGTTAAGTTCACCGCTGGCCCGAAGCGGAAGACACAGGTTCGATTCCCGTCCCGTTTCATATTGTCACTTATCGCCATTGTTTAATTTCAATGCCCTAATTCAGCACTATCATTCCTTTCCTTCCTAATTCTTATTCCTTCACCTCCTTCATAAATATTTGCCAGTTCTTGTTTCTTTTTCTTTGGACCTCCTTATCTGCTCCTCTAGGCTGAACTGAACTTTTCTCGCAAATTACGCCTTCATCGGCGATCTTGTACTCTAAACCTTTTGCAGATGTTTAGATGTTTTAAATACAGTTCTGCACATCCATTTATTATTATTATTATTATTATTGAATCTAAAAACTGAATAGTTCTTCTCACGGAAAAATAAAATTTATTATTACGAATCCCGATGAAAATTCGTTTTATACGTTCAGTTTAAACTTACAACTGCCCCTTACAATAAAAGGAAGTAACTCTTCTTTATAAGATTCTGGCTGCTTACAAAACTAAGCAAACAAAAAAAGAAATCAAATCTAAATGTTCAAGTGTTTGTAGAGCTTATAGGACTTACGTACGGAGTCATCAGTCCCTAAACTTACAACCTACTTATGAACTAACTAATACTAAGGACGGCACAAATATCCATGCCTGAGGGGGAATTCGAACCAAATTGTTCAATGTTCAAATGTTTGTAGAGTCTATGGGACTTAACTACGGGGTAATCAGTCCCTAAACTTACAAACTACTTACGAACTAGCTACAACTAAGGACGGCACAAATATCCATGCCCGAGGGGGGATTCGAACCCCCGACCGTAGTGGCAGTGCAGACCGTGACTGGCGTGCCGCAGACCGCTCGGCCACTGCGGCCGGCCAAGAAACTCTACTGATACTGTTCAACATCCCGTATATCACGTATATTTCAGTGAAAACCATCCATTCCTCAACGCACGACAGATTCAGCAGGCTTTGATCCCTGCTGTTAGCAGTAGAACGGTCATTCGTCGTCTGATGGAAGGTGAACTGAGGGCAAGGAACGCTGCTGTGAAAGAGATATTGTCTGCATCCCACAGAGAAGCCCACCTTGCTTTTGCTACAGAAAATATTGACAGACCTCTTTCGTTCTGGAGACGGCCAAAAGGTGCCAGGTATAACCCCAAATATATTTACAGTTGCCAAAGAAGTTGCAGGGAGTTGGTAACGGTGTGGGCATGAATATCGGTCGAGGGGTGTGGTCTCCTGTGGGAAGTTGAAGAAAAACTGAATGCGCGCACCTATATTTCAATGCTAGAGAATGTGATGTTACCTTCTGTGGCAGCGAGATTTCGAGACGAACAGATCATTTTTCAACATGATCGGTCGCCCATTCATATGTCACGAATTGTAAAGAGGTGGTTCGACAACCACAGAAATATTACTGCTTTGGAATGGCCACCTAAAGGAGCTAACATAAATCCCATTGAGAATGTTTGGGCAGAAATGGTGAGAATAATGAAAGAAAAAAGAAATGCACCGTCCAGTCGCCGCCAGCTTTCTGACGTGATTCAAGACGCTTGGGACGAGTAACTTGGATGTCCACGTTACGTGGCTACACTTGTGGGTTCAATGCCCAACAGGCTTCGAGCCGTCGTTGAGGCTGAAAGCGGGAACTTTCGTGAAACATTGAAATGTTTATGTAAATTTAAATTTCATAATTACATGGTTAACATTGCGAGGGGTGATGTAAAATGAACAACAATCGAACGAGTACCGGAAATCAAAACCTGGGCCTCTAAATTGGCAATCCAAGCACTTGTCCACTACGTTATTCACACTCATCGAAGGCCGCGACACAGTAAACAGCATATATAGCACCTATTTCTATGTGAGAAATTTTCGGGGCCCTATTCCCTTTCGCTTTGGCCAACTCGGCGAAATATTTTAGAAATCTGAAAGGTTCATCTACTTCCTTCTTGTCGCAGGGTTTGATAATAAAAAATCGGTGAAACCCATCTATCTCGCGATCTACTCTGGTCAGTCATAAACATTATACAGTGTAACCCAATGAGGTCGAACCGCTGAGGGAAATTTCCCATCCATCCTTGAGAGTGAAAATTCCAAGCGTGGGAACCTGGTCTACGGACTGAGATACGTTATGTATGCTGAAATTCAGGGTACTCTTATAGCGACAGTCGTAAAAATTAGGGAAGAATGTTGATGTAGGACAAAAAGTGAAGGAGACGTATGTAGACCACTCAGTATTCTAAACACCCACATGCAAAGACTTGGTATATTGAAGGTGTTCATTCTACTATCAATCGCTGGTTTATTTCCTCTGACTGTATTGAAACCAGAACGGATTTTTTTTAATTTAAAAAACATAAATAAAAGTAAATGAAGCGTGTCAATTTACCACAAAAAGGGAGTCATGTTTTTGTCACTCTGATTTATTAATGAACGGTTTCATATTACTAGCACACCTAACGCAAAAATCATTTATGAAACGTCTGAGGCCAACTGAATAACAGTTGGTAAGATTTAGCTGTAGTAGATTGTCGTGTAAGGAAGTCTGTTTACACGAGCTCGCCGTGCTGTGAAGTGTCCCGTTTACTTCCGTGTAAACATCTCGCTGGGCACAAGCACTGACTGGAGGACGAGACATTCGCTGCGATTGAGCAGAGTGAGGAATGCTTCGTCTTTCCTCGACTGCTCACGGATGTGTTTGGACCTGTCTTTTATTATATGGACAGTTAGCCATTTGAGGCCTGGTTTTCCTGATACCGATCTAGTAATGGATTCTCGTCCCGGGTTATGTAATCATGCAGAGAATTAAAAATTGTATTTCTGGGTGGTTTCGGATAGCCCGCGGTTATTTGTCATATTTAGCGGAAATTCTTACATTGTTAAACAACAAATGTATAATAGCCGCGGTGCAGTAGCCGAGCGGTCTAAGGCGCCTCGCTGTGGAGCGCACGGTTACTCGCCGTTGGAGGTTCGAGTCTTCCCTAGGTCATGGGTGTGTGTGTTGTCCTTAGGTTAGTTCATCTAGGTTTAAGTAGTTTGTAAGCTACGGACTGATGACCATGCAGTTTGGTCCGATAGGATTACAAACATATGAACAAATGTATAATTTACCTTCGAACATTAACATGTCGTGATGCTTTAAAAAAGGTGTGTATGGTCTATTAAAATTGTATTCTGTTGAATGTGTAACACATTAAACTCGAAGCAGGTTTCAAATTCTATCTTGATGAGGACATGACAGTTACATACTGATTTGAACAACGAAATTGTTTGTTGGGTTTAAGTTCTTTTAAATATAATTTCAATAGTTTTTAGCTGCAAGAAAAGAACTAACTTGAAGGATATCTAATCGTGAAACAAAGTATTCTGTTATATGAACAAAAAGCATAAAAGTTTCGAACCTCTTGCCATAGTCTCTGTATCTGTTATCTGGTTCAGAAGTGCGTATTGGACATGACTTCAAAAGGAATTTGAAAAAGTCGTATAAGTTGGTGACGATTACGTGTATACTATCGATATACCGAGATTATTGCATCCTACTTCGAATAAAAAAAAAAAAAATTAAAAAAAAATTAAAAAAAAGAAAGAATACTCATACCTCTGACCTGAAAGAAAAAATATCACATCATTTATGGCTGCTTACCATCAACAATAGTTATGATAAAGGGTTGGGTTTCATTTTATTTTTTATTTGATCTTAATCACCCTTCAAGAAGAAATTGCTTGAACCACAATGCTTTTTAATACTTCCTTCGTCTTCTGTACTTTAATTTTTAACAATATGTTAACTTACTTATTCTCTAAATTAATCGTGAAACGTAATGCTGTTCTCTCTAAATGAAAAAAATCCAAATAATAAAATGAAATCATAGATTAGAACGTTAAAACATGCCGGTTCGCTTTAAAAGAAATAAAGTAGAAATGATTCCATTTCGTTGGATAAATCGTGTTTCTATTCTACTGATCCTTTGTGTTACTCAAACTGACACGTTTGCTTTTTTTCCTATGGTAAACAAACGGTGGATCTCATGAGTAACACTCTTACACCACATCCCTACTAAAACCATCATAAATGAATGAACGTCTTCTGCTAATTTTGCTCAGAATCAGGTAAAGCTGCCCAATGCTTCCGCAACGATTCGTAGCCTGTTGGGTATTCTTGCTTCTTATCGTATTGGTGTGGTGTCTGTTATTTCGGACATGTCCGAAATATCGGACACTGCACGAATATAATACGTATTTACACGCGAAGATGGCGTTTGCTTCATTCCCTTCACCGCAGATGCGGTCACACGTTCGACCTCACACTGAAATCCGTACCGGCGCGTGTAAGAGAGCGTGGGCGATGTGGGCGCTACAACCATAGCGTGCGACTTCTGGAAGTTTGACACGGACGGGGGAGGGGGGCGACCTCGTGTAGGAAAGTGTTTATGGAGACGTCTGCTTCAAGGAGGAGGAGACATGCATTCGATTCCTGGCCCGGCACACACCGTTTAGTTTCAACGCCCTGATTCTTTCCTTCCTAATCCTTCTTCCTTAACCCTTCATAAATATTTGTAAATACTTGTTGCTTTTTCTGTGGGTCTGTTTATCTCCCCTTCTAGCCTGAACTTTGCTCTCAAATTACGCCCTCATCGGCGAGCTTCTACCGTGCTTTAAAATATTTTGCAAATGTTTTAAAAACTATTCTGCACAACCATTTTTTAGAGATTGATGAATTTATAAAATGGGTACAACTTTTCTCGGAAAAATAAATCATACGAATCCTGATGAAAAGTAGTTTTTGCGTCCTGATAAACTTATACCTTTTCCTTAAAATAATAGTAAATAACACTTCCTTACAGGAAATAAATCATTTGACAGGTTAAAAAACGAAGACCGCGGCGGAGTGACCGAGCATATTGGGGTGCTATGCTCCGATGTGGGAAGCCGTTGCCCGTCGGCGGTTCGAATCCCCCTCGGGCATGAATATTTGTGCTGACGTTAGTATAAGTTAGTTTATAAGTAGTTTGTAAGTTTAGGCCGGGAATCGAAACCCTAACCTCCAGATGTGTTCCATAGAAAATCGCCACTACTGCCGAGGCTCTCCATGCAGCGGAGTAGCACCTCGGCAATGGACATATTGGAACATTCCTGCCTTTAACCTTAGACTAAGGTGATATAAATAACAATGTAAGTGTAAATACACGAAACCTGAGACTTTTTCGTCTCAAACATGTCAAAGACATTAAAGATAAAGGTGAAGCACTGAATAAAAATTTGTGATGCGGTCGGGGATCGAACACAGACCTACAATCTTCTCTTTCGCCTCGTGGAGAGCCGTGGTAGTAGTTCCAACATTCTTTGGAACACAAAAGCTGAAGTAAAGTTTGTGACGTGGAGGCGCCTTAATCGCTAGTGGTGCGATGGTCTAGTGGAGAGTAGTGTGCCTAGTAAGCAATTATGTAGTAGGTGACGGAATAAGGATTCGGAAGAAAAGGATCGACAGTGTTGCATTAGGTCATTGAAACTAATCAATGGCAACAAGTGAAAATGTGAACCAGGCTGGTAATCGAACCTGGGTCTCCAGCTTCGGGCCAGCGGTGAACTTAACCACGTGGATCCCGGTGCTCGCCTCGCTTCCGTCTCAAACTTCCACAAGTTGCACGCTATGGCTTAGTATAAGTTAGTTTATAAGTAGTTTGTAAATTTAGGAACTGACGATCTCGCAGTTAAGTAGTTAAGTCCCATAAGCTTAACAAACATTTTTTATTTTTGTTTTTGTTTGAAAACAAAGAAAACAACAACAACAACAAACCTCCACTAATACTGCTCAATATCGTACATAGCTACCTTCTGCCTGAAAGACGGCTTGAATTCTGTCAGGAGGTGGACCCACAACTCTACCCAAGAAATGTGGATATTCACGTAGCACGTTACAAGAATCTTGACTGCTGTCACGCCGCGGCCGAGCGTATTGAGGCGCTCTGCTGCGATGCGCGAAGCCGTTCCCCGTCGGGGGATTGAATGCCTTCTCGGGCATGGATGTTTGTGCCGTCTTTAGTATCAGCTAGTTTATAAGTAGTTTGTATGTTTAGGGACTGCTGACCCCATAGTTAAGTCCCATAAGCTCTACAGACTTTTGAACAATTTGTGAATGGTATCAGAAAGTTGGTGGCGATGGTACGGTGAATGTCCCTTTTCTCTTATTATTCTGGCCATTTGTGCCCACATATAACAAGACTAACCACTATCTCATAAGCTAAATTACAGATTTTATTTTCATGTTACTTGCTTCACTAATCAGTGTTACGTCTGCAGCCGTGTCGCAGTCTGTTCCCTGCCAGCAGCATTTTTGCAGCAGGTATTATACGCAACGTGTTTCTGTACACACCAAATGTCTCGTTTGACTGAGGCAGAGAAGGGTGCTATAGTAGCACTACATGAAGAAGATTTTCGAATTGCTATGGGAGTTCTTAGGTGAACGGTTTCCAGGTGGATCAAAAAGATGGAGGACGGTAAATTAAACGAACGGCCTCAGTCTTGTGTTCGCCGCAAAACAGCGACAGCTCAGGATTGGCAGGTATGTCTTTTCAGTGAAAACCATCCATATCTCAACGCGCAACAGTTCCAGCAGTCTTTGATTCCTGCTATTAGGAAGGTGGTATGAGAGCGAAAAACGTTCTGTGAAAGATACAATGTCTGCTTCCCACAGAGAAGCCCTACTTGCTTTTACTGCAGGAAAAATTGTGAGAATAATAAAAGGAAAAGGACATTCACCGGCCAGTCGCAGCCAGCTTTCTGATGCGATTCAAGACGATTGGGAAAAGTTATTTGAATTTCCATGTTACATGGGTTCCACTGCCGTACAGACTTCGAACCATTGTTGAAGCGGAAAGCGGCTATACGCGATATTGAGCAGAATTAGTTGAGATTGATTGGTGTTTTCTTCATTTTTTGACCAGTCAGAGAATATTTTTATTGTAAAGAGTTATTTACTTTTATTTTAAGGAAAAGGTCTAAATTTATCAGGACGCACAAACTAATTTTTATCAGGATTCGTAATATTTATTTTACTGAGAGATGCAGTACTCATTTTCTAAATTCAATCAATCTCTAATAACACATGGTTGTGCAGAATTGGTGTTTAAAACATCTGCATAAAGTTTCAATACAAAATAGAAGCGCGCCGATAAAGGCGTAATTTGAGAGCGAAGTTCAGGCTAGAAGGGGAGATAGCAGGCCCACAGAAAAAAGAAACAATTCACAAACATTTATGTAGGAGTTGCAGGAAGGAGTATTACGAAGGAAAGGATTGACAGCGACTACATTAAAGGCATTGAAATTAAACAATAGCGACAAGAGAAATTGTGCGCCGGGCCGGAAATCGAAATCGTGTACCCGGCTTCACGGCAGAATTCGCCTTAACCTCTTGCCTACCCTTGCTAGCGCATTGTCTGTATTAAACTTTCATAAATCGCACGCTATGACTGTAGCTCCCCTATCTTCCATGCCCTATTACTCTCACCGGTTCTGATTCCCGTGCGAGGACGATCGTATGACCGCATCTGTACTGAAGTGATGGAAGCAAACGCCCTCTTCGCGTGTAAATGGTTATTAAAAAGGTGTGGTGTCTGATATTTCTGACATGTCCGAAATAACAGACACAACACCAATATAATTAGAAACAAAATCGTTGCGGAAGCAAAAAGCGGCTATACGTGATTCTGAGCAACATTAGCAGAAGACGTTAATTTATTTATACTGATTTAGTATGTGACGGCATAAGAATACTACCCATAGCACCCACTGTTTGGCTACCATAGGCAGGAAAGGAAACGAGTCACAGTTTGAGAAACACCGAGGTTCTGTAGAATAGAAACAAAATTTCACCAACTAGATGAAGAAAACTTTTACTATTTTTCTTTTAAACCGTATGCAGTATGTTTTAACGTTATAATCTATGATTACAATTATTATTTTGATTTTTTTCAATGAGAGAGAACAGTATTACTTTTCAAGATTAATTTGATACTGCAAACTGCGAACCCGAGGAGGTATAGTAACTTGTAAAATATCGAGCTTAAGAGTCAACTTTTGGTGTTTCTTGATCGTAGCAAGAGCCTTACTGCGTAAAAATAAGGAGACAAATTAAAAATACAGATTCGAACGCTTATCTCTCGGATTTAGAAACCGACGCCATTTATTCTGACTAGTACTGCCTGTGGTCGAAATTCGACCAGTTGTGTTTGCAAAGTCATGAAAATGAAAAAAAATGTAATTGGAATTTATTGAGCACTGCAAATTTATAGGTTTTATGGGAATGCTATGAGAATAGGTGAAAGAAAGGGCAAAGAGAAAACATGAGAGAATTAAAGAAACAAATAAGGGAATTAATTGCTTTATTTCACAATTTAGCATTGTAAAACATTTTCAGTTGTCGTTGTCCTCTATGTTCACAAATATAAAATTTCAAACCATAGAAGGATCGAACTCTACTTGCTGCAACGTATAGCTGACTATGTGTGAAAACTGGATTTCTTAATAGAATCCCGACGTATTCAAATGTTTGTCCTTGTAACTTATTAAAATACTACATTCATATACGGAGTTGCTTAACTATATTTAAAAACTATATTTAAATGTTAAGAATTGGATATTTCGAAGAATTAAAATAAATGGGGGCTGTGTGAATCGAACCAGGGATCCTAAAAGTAGACTTCCAAGCGCAAACTGACTGCCGCTTCTGAATAGGTAGTAGGCCTGATTTTCCGCAAACGTTCGAAAACCGGATATGCTACAGTATATGTTGGTGGCGCCGTGGTAAATGCGCAGATGCGTAAAACGAGGTCCTAGGATTGAGCCGATACTCGCAGCAGGTTTGCTTTTTTAAAATCCACTCATTTACACGAGTGCACGAGAAGACAAGCTGCAAGCCGTATATTTCACATACGTAATATTTCTGCCCAGAAACAATTTTTGAAGCGAATATAGTATCAAAGAGTTTTAACTCTACACTCAGCCAGTTCATATGATAACTTATAATAACTTATAAGTCAACTTTTGGATGACTGAACGAAATACAGTCTATTTGGGTGCAGATGTTCTGAGCAGATTATTACTGTCACAGAAATCCTATCAGTGACAGCGTAAATTTGTTCCACAGACAGATAATTTTTTGATCATGTTTCTACATAAATAATTTCCTTAAACGTAGGTATCGGGCGCATATCGTATGCATTTATAAATATCAAACATTATAGTAGCCACAATTTATTAGCTGAAATAAGTGGATACTGAAAAACGCTGCCTTTATGTGGGTTCAAAACTTGACAAGCACATACCAAAAGTGTAATAGCTACAACGACAATCTCCAAATGCGATTGTCTCGACAGAGGCTGATAATTGCCCCTTATGCGTTCGCGTGTTGAAAGTCTCAACACTAGAGATCGCTCGATGGATGACACCTACTTGACCCAAACTGTGCGAGAACAAACACGAATATGAACCTTTTAAATTCCTACAATATCTCCCCCGTGTAGGCCATAGGAAAAGAGAAAACGCTGGTCAAAAATTTCCAACTACAGATAGACGCATTATCAGCTAATCTTGAGGATCAGCATTGGTGCGTAGTGGCTAAGCGTTTAGCTTTAGAACGAAACAGCACGGGTTCGAAACCCGCCCCTTCCGAAATATTTTTCTTATGTTAGCCTTTGCAGTTTTAACTATTAATTATGAATTTTCAGTGCATAATTAATATATATGGTTTCGTTACAACTAATTTAATTAATACACCTTATTTAATCATTTAATTTTCAATATTCTATGAAGTTTCAGACGAAAATAATATTTCCAAATGTTGTAGCAGTTATTTATATATCGAAGTTATATTACATCGACAAAGAAACATAAACTTCACACTATACAAACTTTATCAAAGCATTTTAAGGAAGTAATTATATCCGAAATATGCTTCGGCGCAAAACACACTTGATTCAAGGTTTAAAGTAAATGACTTTTCACTATTGCTTTTGGTGCATACCAAATGTATCTAATCATTGAGGTGGAAACAGGAGCACTGAACTGCTGCCATGAGATTGAATGTGTTTTGAGTCTCCTTTTGACGTCAACTTTTGTGGAACACTGAAATGTTTATGTAAATTTAAATTTCATAAATAAAAGGTTAACATTGCGAGGGGTAATACAAAATGAAAACGATTATACGAAATACCGAGACTCGAAACTGGGCCTCAAATTTTGCAATACAAGCCCTTGTCCACCAAGCTACTGTCATTTGACGTAGATTGGGACTCAATAAGCAGCTTAGATAACACCTATTTCTATGTGGAAAACGTTTGCTACCGTATTCGCTTTCCCTTTAGCCATATGGCGCGAGATATTTTTGGGAATTTGAAATGTTCCGTCTGCTTCCTTCTTCACGCAGAGTTTGAACCAAATCGGTGAAAACCATCCCGCGATCTACTCTGATCATTCATAAACATTATGCAGTATAAACTGAATGACGTTGGAGTCCTTGAGAGAAAGTTCGCACCCCTCCTTGTGAATGAAATTCCAGGACTGAGAACATCCTCACCTATGGTCCACAGACAGAGATGCATTATGAATGCGAAACGCAGGGTCCTCTTACAGCTACAGTCGTAATAATTGTGTGAATAAAGTGAATGGAGTCGTTTGTGTCTTTATAAAGAAGCTTTCCGCTGTAGCAACGAATTCCAGATCTGCGAAACGGCAACGAATCTAAATCATTAATATGAATGTGTTTCTGTCGGTATTTTGAGTCGTGGGTGTTATGTAGTTGAAAGACACATGCGGTAACAGGAGAATAATTTTGCAAAACCTTTAGGACAAAAAGTGTTGGATACGTATATTGACCACTCAGGCTTCTTAATAAAGGAAGCGTGTCAAGTTACCACAAAAAGGTGGCCAGATGTTATGACACCCTGACTTGTTATTTAGCAGTTTCGTGTTACCGGCACACCTAATACAAGAATGATTTTTGAAACGTCTGAGGCAAACTGACCATTGGGAAGGTTTAGCTGGAGTAGGTTGTCGAGTAAGAAACTTTGTTTATACGCGCTCGCCGTGCTGTGAGTGCCCCGTTTACTTACGCGTAAAGCTCTGCGGCCCCAAGCAGGAGACATTCGCTGCGATTGAGCAGAGCAGAGGAATGCCTCGCCTTTCCTCGACTGCTCACGGATGTGGCCGGACCTGTCTTTTCTTATACGGACAGTGCATTATGAGGCCTGGTTTTCCTGATAGCGATCTACTAATGGATTGTCGTCCTAGTCTATATGATTGTGCACTGCAATAAAAATTGTATTATTAGACGTCCTGTTAGTTACTATATGTAGTGGTAATTCTTACATTGCTAAACAACAAGTGTATAATAACTTTGTATGGACTTGGAACAGTAACAAGCTATGATGCTTGACAAAAGGAGTGTGTGTTCAACTAAAATTGTATTCTGTTGATTGTGTATCACATTAAGTTTGAAGTAGCTTTCCAATTATATCTGAATGATGACATGGCAGTTACAGATTGATTTGAACATTAAGGTTGTTTGTTGGTTTTAAGATTTTATTTTAATAATTTCGATAGGTTTCGCTGCAAGCAAAGAACTAACCTGCCGGAAATCTGATGGTGTAACAAAGTTTGCTGTTTGTGTGAGAAGAAATACAATAAGTTATGAAACTCTTGTCATAGTCTGTCAGCTGGTTCAGAAGTGCGTATTGGACACGGCTTCAAGAAGAATTGAAAAGCAATCTCGTGTAAGTTCAATTACATGACGACCAAAGTTGGTGACGATTACCTTGTATACTATCGATGTACCGGGAATATAACTGCTACATATCGTACAAAGAGCTTTGCAACCAACTTCCAGAAAAAAACATTTGGGAAACTTCCGACCTGAAAGAAAAAAAATTCAGTTATCGTTTATGGCTTCTTACCATCAACAATAGTTGTGATAAAGAATTTAACTTTTTTTTATTTATTTTATTTTATTTTTATTTTTATTATTTTTTTTTTTTTAAATTTTGCCTTCATCACCCTTCCTGACCAACATGCTTCGTCCACAATGCTTATTTATACTTGTTACGTCTCCTGTACTGTAATTGTTTACAATTAGTTAATTTATTTATTCCCTAAATTAATATTGAAACGTTGTACTGTTCTATCTCATAGAAAAAAACACAATAGTAAAATGAAATCGTAAATTACAACGTTAAAACATACTGCATGTGATTTAAAAGAAATAAACTAAAAATCGTTTAATTTCGTTGGTGAAATCATGATTCTGTTCTAGTGAACCTCAGTGTTTCTCAAACTGTTTGAAACCTATGCCTTTCTGCCTATGGTATACAAAAGGTGGATCTTATGAGTAGCACTCTTGCACTGGTACATACTTAACCATTCTAAATAAATAAACTATTTCTGTTAATGTTGCTCTGAATCACGTATAGCCGCCTTCTGCTTCCGCAACGCTTCGAAGCCTATTGGGTATTCTCGTTTCTTATTATATTGGTGTTGTGTCTGTTATTTTGGGCATATCCGAAGTAACAGGCACCATACCAATATAATTAATTACACACGCGAAGACGGCGTTTCAACAATCACTTCACAGCATATGAAGTCATACGTTCGACCTCGCACGATAGGGGCGCTACAGCCATAGCGTGCAACTTGTGGAAGTTTGAGACGGAAGCGAGGCGACCACCGGGATCCACGTGGTTAAGTTCACCGCTGGCCCGAAGCTGGAGACCCAGGTTCGATTACCAGCCTGGTTCACATTTTCACTTGTTGCCATTGTTTAGTTTCAATGACCTAATGCAACACTGTCGATCCTTTTCTTCCGAATCCTTATTCCGTCACCTACTACATAATTGCTTACTAGGCACACTACTCTCCACTAGACCATCGCACCACTAGCGATTAAGGCGCCTCCACGTCACAAACTTTACTTCAGCTTTTGTGTTCCAAAGAATGTTGGAACTACTACCACGGCTCTCCACGAGGCGAAAGAGAAGATTGTAGGTCTGTGTTCGATCCCCGACCGCATCACAAATTTTTATTCAGTGCTTCACCTTTATCTTTAATGTCTTTGACATGTTTGGGACGAAAAAGTCTCAGGTTTCGTGTATTTACACTTACATTGTTATTTATATCACCTTAGCCTAAGGTTAAAGGCAGGAATGTTGCAATATGTCCATTGCCGAGGTGCTACTCCGCTGCATGGAGAGCCTCGGCAGTAGTGGCGATTTTCTATGGAACACATCTGGAGGTTAGGGTTTCGATTCCCGGCCTAAACTTACAAACTACTTATAAACTAACTTATACTAACGTCAGCACAAATATTCATGCCCGAGGGGGATTCGAACCGCCGACGGGCAACGGCTTCCCACATCGGAGCATAGCACCCCAATATGCTCGGTCACTCCGCCGCGGTCTTCGTTTTTTAACCTGTCAAATGATTTATTTCCTGTAAGGAAGTGTTATTTACTATTATTTTAAGGAAAAGGTATAAGTTTATCAGGACGCAAAAACTACTTTTCATCAGGATTCGTATGATTTATTTTTCCGAGAAAAGTTGTACTCATTTTATAAATTCATCAATCTCTAAAAAATGGTTGTGCAGAATAGTTTTTAAAACATTTGCAAAATATTTTAAAGCACGGTAGAAGCTCTCCGATGAGGGCGTAATTTGAGAGCAAAGTTCAGGCTAGAAGGGGAGATAAACAGACCCACAGAAAAAGCAACAAGTATTTACAAATATTTATGAAGGGTTAAGGAAGAAGGATTAGGAAGGAAAGAATCAGGGCGTTGAAACTAAACAGTGTGTGCCGGGCCAGGAATCGAATGCATCTGTCCTCCTCCTTGAAGCAGACGTCTCCATAAACACTTTCCTACACGAGGTCGCCCCCCTCCCCCGTCCGTGTCAAACTTCCAGAAGTCGCACGCTATGGTTGTAGCGCCCACATCGCCCACGCTCTCTTACACGCGCCGGTACGGATTTCAGTGTGAGGTCGAACGTGTGACCGCATCTGCGGTGAAGGGAATGAAGCAAACGCCATCTTCGCGTGTAAATACGTATTATATTCGTGCAGTGTCCGATATTTCGGACATGTCCGAAATAACAGACACCACACCAATACGATAAGAAACAAGAATACCCAACAGGCTACGAATCGTTGCGGAAGCATTAGGCAGCTTTACCTGATTCTGAGCAAAATTAGCAGAAGACGTTCATTCATTTATGATGGTTTTAGTAGGGATGTGGTGTAAGAGTGTTACTCATGAGATCCACCGTTTGTTTACCATAGGAAAAAAAGCAAACGTGTCAGTTTGAGTAACACAAAGGATCAGTAGAATAGAAACACGATTTATCCAACGAAATGGAATCATTTCTACTTTATTTCTTTTAAAGCGCACGCGGCATGTTTTAACGTTCTAATCTGTGATTTCATTTTATTATTTGGATTTTTTTCATTTAGAGAGAACAGCATTACGTTTCAAGATTAATTTAGAGAATAAATAAGTTAACATATTGTGAAAAATTAAAGTACAGAAGACGAAGGAAGTATTAAAAAGCATTGTGGTTCAAGCAATTTCTTCTTGAAGGGTGATTAAGATCAAATAAAAAATAAAATGAAACCCAACCCTTTATCATAACTATTGTTGATGGTAAGCAGCCATAAATGATGTGATATTTTTTCTTTCAGGTCAGAGGTATGAGTATTCTTTCTCTTTTTTTTTTTTTACTCGAAGTAGGATGCAATAATCTCGGTATATCGATAGTATACACGTAATCGTCACCAACTTTGCTCGTGGTGTAATGGAACTTATACGACTTTTTCAAATTCCTTTTGAAGTCATGTCCAATACGCACTTCTGAACCAGATAACAGATACAGAGACTATGGCAAGAGGTTCGAAACTTTTATGCTTTTTGTTCATATAACAGAATACTTTGTTTCACGATTAGATATCCTTCAAGTTAGTTCTTTTCTTGCAGCTAAAAACTATTGAAATTATATTTAAAAAAACTTAAACCCAACAAACAATTTCGTTGTTCAAATCAGTATGTAACTGTCATGTCCTCATCAAGATAGAATTTGAAACCTGCTTCGAGTTTAATGTGTTACACATTCAACAGAATACAATTTTAATAAACCATACACACCTTTTTTAAAGCATCACGACATGTTAATGTTCGAAGGTAAAGAAGGTATTATACATTTGTTCATATGTTTGTAATCCTATCGGACCAAACTGCATGGTCATCAGTCCCTAGCTTACAAACTACTTAAACCTAGATGAACTAACCTAAGGACAACACACACTCCCATGACCTAGGGAAGACTCGAACCTCCAACGGCGAGTAACCGTGCGCTCCACAGCGAGGCGCCTTAGACCGCTCGGCTACTGCACCGCGGCTATTATACATTTGTTGTTTAACAATGTAAGAATTTCCGCTAAATATGACAAATAACCGCGGGCTATCCGAAACCACCCAGAAATACAATTTTTAATTCTCTGCATGATTACATAACCCGGGACGAGAATCCATTACTAGATCGGTATCAGGAAAACCAGGCCTCAAATGGCTAACTGTCCATATAATAAAAGACAGGTCCAAACACATCCGTGAGCAGTCGAGGAAAGACGAAGCATTCCTCACTCTGCTCAATCGCAGCGAATGTCTCGTCCTCCAGTCAGTGCTTGTGCCCAGCGAGATGTTTACACGGAAGTAAACGGGACACTTCACAGCACGGCGAGCTCGTGTAAACAGACTTCCTTACACGACAATCTACTACAGCTAAATCTTACCAACTGATATTCAGTTGGTCTCAGACGTTTCATAAATGACTTTTGCGTTAGGTGTGCTAGTAATATGAAACCGTTCATTAATAAATCACAGTGACAAAAACATGACTCCCTTTTTGTGGTAAATTGACACGCTTCATTTACTTTTATTTATGTTTTTTAAATAAAAAAAATCTGTTCTGGTTTCAATACAGTCAGAGGAAATAAACCAGCGATTGATAGTAGAATGAACACCTTCAATATACCAAGTCTTTGCATGTGGGTGTTTAGAATCCTGAGTGGTCTACATACGTCTCCTTCACTTTTTGTCCTACATCAACGTTCTTTCCTAATTTTTACGACTGTCGCTATAAGAGGACCCTGAATTTCAGCATACATAACGTATCTCAGTCCGTAGACCATGTTCCCACGCTTGGAATTTTCACTCTCAAGGATGGATGGGAAATTTCCCTCAGCGGTTCGACCTCATTGAGTTACACTGTATAATGTTTATGACTGACCAGAGTAGATCGCGAGATAGATGGGTTTCACCGATTTTTTATTATCAAACCCTGCGACAAGAAGGAAGTAGATGAACCTTTCAGATTTCTAAAATATTTCGCCGAGTTGGCCAAAGCGAAAGGGAATAGGGCCCCGAAAATATCTCACATAGAAATAGGTGTTATATATGCTGTGTACTGTGTCGCGGCCTTCGATGAGTGTGAATAACGTAGTGGACAAGCGCTTGGATTGCCAATTTAGAGGCCCAGGTTTTGATTCCCGGTACTCGTTCGATTGTTGTTCATTTTACATCACCCCTCGCAATGTTAACCATTTAATTATGAAATTTAAATTTACATAAACATTTCAATGTTTCACGAAAGTTCCCGCTTTCAGCCTCAACGACGGCTCGAAGCCTGTTGGGCATTGAACCCACAAGTGTAGCCACGTAACGTGGACATCCAAGTTACTCGTCCCAAGCGTCTTGAATCACGTCAGAAAGCTGGCGGCGACTGGACGGTGCATTTCTTTTTTCTTTTATTATTCTCACCATTTCTGCCCAAACATTCTCAATGGGATTTATGTTAGCTCCTTTAGGTGGCCATTCCAAAGCAGTAATATTTCTGTGGTTGTCGAACCACCTCTTTACAATTCGTGACATATGAATGGGCGACCGATCATGTTGAAAAATGATCTGTTCGTCTCGAAATCTCGCTGCCACAGAAGGTAACATCACATTCTCTAGCATTGAAATATAGGTGCGCGCATTCAGTTTTTCTTCAACTTCCCACAGGAGACCACACCCCTCGACCGATATTCATGCCCACACCGTTACCAACTCCCTGCAACTTCTTTGGCAACTGTAAATATATTTGGGGTTATACCTGGCACCTTTTGGCCGTCTCCAGAACGAAAGAGGTCTGTCAATATTTTCTGTAGCAAAAGCAAGGTGGGCTTCTCTGTGGGATGCAGACAATGTCTCTTTCACAGCAGCGTTCCTTGCTCTCAGTTCACCTTCCATCAGACGACGAATGACCGTTCTACTGCTAACAGCAGGGATCAAAGCCTGCTGAATCTGTCGTGCGTTGAGGAATGGATGGTTTTCACTGAAATATACGTGATATACGGGATGTTGAACAGTATCAGTAGAGTTTCTTGGCCGGCCGCAGTGGCCGAGCGGTCTGCGGCACGCCAGTCACGGTCTGCACTGCCACTACGGTCGGGGGTTCGAATCCCCCCTCGGGCATGGATATTTGTGCCGTCCTTAGTTGTAGCTAGTTCGTAAGTAGTTTGTAAGTTTAGGGACTGATTACCCCGTAGTTAAGTCCCATAGACTCTACAAACATTTGAACATTGAACAATTTGGTTCGAATTCCCCCTTAGGCATGGATATTTGTGCCGTCCTTAGTATTAGCTAGTTCATAAGTAGGTTGTAAGTTTAGGGACTGATGACTCCGTACGTAAGTCCTATAAGCTCTACAAACACTTGAACATTTAGATTTGATTTCTTTTTTTGTTTGCTTAGTTTTGTAAGCAGCCAGAATCTTATAAAGAAGAGTTACTTCCTTTTATTGTAAGGGGCAGTTGTAAGTTTAAACTGAACGTATAAAACGAATTTTCATCGGGATTCGTAATAATAATTTTTATTTTTCCGTGAGAAGAACTATTCAGTTTTTAGATTCAATAATAATAATAATAATAAATGGATGTGCAGAACTGTATTTAAAACATCTAAACATCTGCAAAAGGTTTAGAGTACAAGATCGCCGATGAAGGCGTAATTTGCGAGAGAAGTTCAGTTCAGTCTAGAGGAGCAGATAAGGAGGTCCAAAGAAAAAGAAACAAGAACTGGCAAATATTTATGAAGGAGGTGAAGGAATAAGAATTAGGAAGGAAAGGAATGATAGTGCTGAATTAGGGCATTGAAATTAAACAATGGCGATAAGTGACAATATGAAACGGGACGGGAATCGAACCCGTGTCTTCCGCTTCGGGCCAGCGGTGAACTTAACCACGTGGCTACCTGTGCTCGTCCCGCGTCTGTCTCAAACTTTCACAAGTTGCACGCTATGGCTGTAGCGCCCATATCGTGCGAGTTCAAACGTATGACCGCATATGCGGTAAAGTGATTGAAGAAACGCCGTCTTCGCGAGTCGTAATTAATTATATTGGTGTGGTGTCTGTTACTTCGGATACGTCCGAAATAACAGACACCACACCAAGATAATAAGAAACAAGAATACCCAATAGGGTTCGAATCGTTGCGGAAGCAGTTTTAGCAGAAGACGTTCATTTATTTATAATGATTTAGTATGTAACAGTATAAGAGTGCAACTCATAGGACCCACTGTTTGGCTACCATTGGCAAAAAAACAATCGAGTCAAACAGTTTGAGGAACACCTAGGTTCAATAGAATAGAAAAAAAATTCACCTACGAAATTAATCATTTTTAGTATATTTCTTTTAAAGTGGATGTAGTATGTTTTAACGTTCTAATCTATGATTTCATTTTAATATTGTGTATCTTTTTCAATGAGGGAGAACAGTATTACTTTTATACATTAATTTAGGGAATAAATAACATATTATGAACAATTATAGTACAGAAGACGAAGCAAGTATAAAAACGCGTTGTGGAAGGAGCAGGTTCGTCTGGAAGGGCGATGAAGGCCAAATAAAAAATAAAACACAATGAAACCCTTTATCATAACTATTGTTGATGGTAAGCAGCCTTTTTTCAGATCAGAGGTTTCCAGAGCATTTTTTTCTTTTTTCTCGAAGTAGGTTGCAAAGCTCTTTGTATGATATATAGTAGTAATATTCCGGGTATATCGATAGTATACAAGGTAAGCGCCAATAACTTGGGTCGTGGTGTAATGGATTTTACACATTACTTTCAAATTCGTGTTGAAGCTGTGTTTAAAACTCACTTCTGAACCAGCTGACAGATACAGAGACTATAACAGAGGTTCGAAACTTTTGTATTTTTTGTTTATACATTAGCGTAGTTTGTTTTACCATTAGGTTTCCCGCAGGTTAGTTCTTTGCTTGCATCTAAGACTATCGAAATGGTATTAAAAACATTTAAAAAATCCTCAAAACCAACAAACAGACTAGATGTTCAAATCAATACGTAACTGCCAGGTCATGAAGAAAAAAAAAGTTTAAATTTTTGTTAAGCTTATGGGATTTAACTGGGGGGTCATAAGTCCCTAAACTTACAAACTACTTATGAACAACCTTATACTGCAGACGGTACAAACATCCATGCTCAAGGGGGGGGATTCGAACCCCCGAGGGGGAACGGCCTCGCACATCGTAGCGTAGCACCTCAATGCGCTCGGTCGTTCTTCCGCGGCCATGTCATTATTAATATATAATTTGATAGTTGCTTCGAGTTTAATGTGTTACATATTCGACAGAATACAATTTTAATAGATCATACACACCTTTTTTACAGCGTCACGACATGTTAATGTTCATATATAAAGAAGTTATTACAGACTTATTGTTTAATAATGTAAGAATTGCCGCTAAATATAGCAACTAATAGGCGAGCTATCTGAAACCATTCAATAATAAATTTTTTTAATAACCCGGGACGAGAATCCATTACTAGATCGGTATCAGGAAAACCAGGCCTCAAATGGCTAACTGTCCATATAATAAAAGACAGGTCCAAACACATCCGTGAGCAGTCGAGGAAAGACGAAGCATTCCTCACTCTGCTCAATCGCAGCGAATGTCTCGTCCTCCAGTCAGTGCTTGTGCCCAGCGAGATGTTTACACGGAAGTAAACGGGGCACTTCACAGCACGGCGAGCTCGTGTAAACAGACTTCCTTACACGACAATCTACTACAGCTAAATCTTACCAACTGTTATTCAGCTGGTCTCAGACGTTTCATAAATGATTCTTGCGTTAGGTATGTTGTTAATTTGAAACTGTTCATTAAAGAAATCAGGGTGACAAAAATAAGACCACCTTTTTTTTTCTTGGTAAGTCGACCTGCTTCATTTATTAAAAAAACCGTACCGATTTCAATAAAGTCAGAAGAAATAAAACAGCGATTGATAGTAGAATGAACACCCCAGAATACCAAGACCTTGCATGTGGGTGTTTAGTAGCGTGGTCGACATACGTCTCCCTCACTTTTTGTTACAAATTTTTCGCAAAATTACTCTCAAGTTACCGCATGTGCCTCTGAACTATAGAACACTCACGAGTCAAAATGCAGAAACACGTTCGTATTAATGATTTAGATTCGTTGCTGTTTCGTAGATCAGTCATTCGTAGCTACAGCGTTAAGTTTCTTTATAAATATTGACAGAAACTACTTCATAAACTTTATCCCCACATATTTTACGACCGTCGCTGTAACAGTACACTGAATTACACAAAACCATCGCGTCTCAGTCCGTGGATCATGGATGAGGATGTTTCTACTCCTGGAATTTTAACCCACAAGGATTGTGGAGGGTGGGGGCAGACATTTCCTCAGCGATTCTGTCTTTCAGTTTATACTGTAGAATGTGTATGACTGACAGTAGATTGCGTGATGCTTTTCACCGATTTTGTTCAAACCCTGCGAGAAGGAAGTTGACAAATCTTTGAAATTCCAAAAATATCCCGTCCGAGTTGGCTAAAGGGGAAGTGAATACGGTGGTGAAACTTTTTCATAGACAAATAGGTGTTATATAAGCTGCTTATTGACTTGTCGGCTACGAGCACTGTGCGTAGCGTAGTGGACAAGCGCTTGGACTGCAAATGTTGAGGCCAAGGTTCTATTCCCCGGTACTCCTTACATTTTATTTCATTTTACCCCTCGAAATGTAAACCTTTTATTTATGAAATTTAAATTTACTTAAACGTTTCAGTGTGCCACGAACGTTGATGTCAAGAGGTGTCTCAATTAAAACACATTCAATCCTACAGCATCAGTTCAGTGCTACAATTCCCATCTATACACTTGGTATGCACAAAAATCAACAGTGAAAAGTTATTTACTTAAAAACTTGAATAAAGTATGCATTGCACCGAAGCATATTTCGGATAAAATTTCTCGCTTAAAATACTTTGTTGCATAGTCTGGAGTTTTTCTTTGACGATGAACACCCTAAGGAATGTAATATAACTTCGGCATATAAATACGTGCTACAATTTTTGAAATATTATTTTCATTAAATACATCATCGAATTATGAAAATTAAATGATGAAATAAGATATATTAATTAATTAAATTAGTTATAACAAAACCAAATATATATACTATGCATTGAATTTTTTATAATTGATAATTAAAACTACAAGGGTTAATATAAGAAAAGTATTTTGGAATGGACGGGATTCAAACCCGTGCTGTTCCATTCAAAAGCTAATCGTTTAGCCACTTCGCAACACCGAAAACACCGTTTTGCTTTATCAAATTAATGCCTGCTTCTTTGAATAGGTGACCGACTTCATTCTAAGGTGATTGTTCAGACGTCTACTTCCTGCATGATGTATTCATAGGTGCGAGTGGTTTGGCGGTTTGATATTTTTGATTAGTATGCGAAACACATCGTCTTCGATACTCGCCAGTGACAAACTCACACCAAAAGATCTCTTTAACCTATGGGGAAGCCAGATACAGATTGTTACTCAGTTATGTGCGTTTATTATTGTTACGTGAGAAACATAATTAGCCATATTTCAAAACAGAAGAAAAATGTGAAAGTGTCAGTAATCGAACTGTCGCTCGTTGATCAGTAGTTGGCGAGATAAGTAAGCTTATTTTTATCATTTGTTTGCTTCTCTGCACATTCATTTGACATAATCGTGTCTGGTATTATAATAGCCCAATATGTTGTCGAATGCTTAATATTAGGTATTTCAATAAGACATGGACTATGGAAAAGTACCAAACATCTGAGGAGAACTGTGATTTGTGGTGGCACAGCTGGCTTATGTTTGTTAAATTTGTGCTGATATCTTAGTTGCAACATCAAATGAAAGAGAACCAGTGGAAATGACACGATACCTTCACTCGCGGAAATACCATCAATGATCTGCCTCGCCAAACGGTTGTCGTCTTTATAGCGCAACCGAGGCGGTGGGCGGAAACCGTCAGCGATACTCGGAACCTGATGCACCATGATGTAACCCTTAGCTTCAGAACAAAGTGTTTAGAACAGGATCTGTTTTGTCTGCTCTCTCCGCGAATAAGTGTTGTAGCGTGATCCCAGCCAGTGTGCCGCTGTAGCACCCACTAGACATTTGTCGACTTGCACTCGGGTCATGGTTACCGTAAGTAGTGGTTAATGTCGATAATTTGCTTCCAGTCATATAATTGAGTTAATTCTATGATATGCATGCAATTTTTCCATTTTAATGTGTCAGTAACGTCCGAAAATATACACGGACTGAAGCATCTCAATTCTAATTGCTGTCTTTGTTCATTGAAACTATAAGTAAAGAAATGTGGAAAGGAATTTGTCGGTCGCGAATAGCTTAAAACGCCATGGCTAATACGCAAAGCAGTTTCTAAAATCAGTTTTCGAAGTCGCCTTCACGTCGCATAGAATGAACGCGTGTTGTTATAACTGGCTGTGATACTGGAAGATAACTTTTTTCCTCTCAGATTTCGTGTCATATGGGTAATCGGCAGTATGTACGATCGTGTTGGCTAGCTGTATATACTTCCCGCCAAGCAGCAGAACTCTGCGGTTGTGTATAGCGATTAGGCGAGGGATCTCGCGAATTATGTCACCGGCTTTACCGTTGAGGAATGTTTCATGAACTATCCTAGATTAATTAAGTTAAATTTGACTTTAATATTTTAAATTTTCGCTATTTTTATGCTGTCCACCTGGTATTATCTGTAAAATACTACTTAATATTATTAATACATTTGCTGACATTAGAGTATGATTACTGTAGATTGTATTTTTATTTCACAATGCTATCAGTGGCTTCATTTAAGAGGCAAAAATGGAAGACAAGGTGAGATCAAAGCAATACCGCGATATTTTCAAATCTGATGAGGTTAGAAGAACTGAATATCTGAAAAAGGCCAGAGAAAGAAAGAAAACAGCAAGAATTAAGGAACAGCAGGCTTTATTAAATAACAATAACGCTTTGAAATTAAAAGGGGAAAAAGAGAAATTAAAAAGCAGAAATACCGATTGAAGAAGAAAGCAGAAAAGTCCTCGTGAACTAGTAACTCACAGTAGCCTTGGGAAGGCTGTAAAAAGAATAGAATCAAACTTGCCAGTGAGTCCCGGAAAAAAGAGAGTAATTCTGACAAAAGTAATCCAGAATCATATGCAAGTTTTGACAAATGACCTGTTTTCTGAGCCAGCTGTCAAAGAAATTAAACACAGCAAACCCAGGATCACTGAGGAAATAAAGCAAATTATTCAAGGTTTTTATCTTATTAATAACATTAGTGTGTAGTTAGCACAGGGACACAAGAAATAAGCAGGCAAATGTGAGGTTCACCAGAAGTACGTGACGCTTACCATTAAACAGACATACTGAGTCTTCAAAGAAGAAACAAAAATTGCCATAAAGAAGACTTTCTTTATTTCTGTTACTACCACCATTTTGTTTAATGTTATCTCCTTCAAAGTTGTGAAATATAATTTTGGAAGTCAGGTCATTGGACAGGTCCCGTCCGTCACGTTACCTGTCCCGCCCGTTTGGTAACATTTATTGCTTCAGAAACTTAAGTTTATTATATATAGTACATAGCATATGTTAATTTTTTGAGTTTGAAGTTTATTTACATGTTACTTATAGTTTCATGTGTATACATAAATCACAGAAAAAATGCAATTTTTAGCAACCTGCAAAACCTGAGGTTCATTTACTGTCCCGTTCGTCACACCATTACTTTTTTCCACATTGCAGACATAAAAATGATGTACTACTGAAATTTCCCATTAATCTTCTGTACTAAATAATGAATGTTTACATTCCATAGAGACACCTCAGAATTCAATAAAGAAAAAACATTTTATTTTTATATTTCTGCGTCTGAATGTATTGTCCGACACTCATGGAATGCCCGAGCTACGCTTTACGATTTGCTACACTTGAAGAAACGATAATCTAGTATGAAATCTGCTGTTTTCAGCCAGATCTATTTTATTTAGTAATGTTGACTAACCTGTTTTAATACTTTTTTATCTGTGATGATGGTCCTGGACCGAAACTAACCGATTTTAAGGATTTGATAAAACTGTGGTGTCGCACAAGTCTAAAGTGCGCGCCACCTACTTTCGCCGCGCGCCGCCATGCAAGCACGGCGCGGCGTTCTTACGACGTCAGCCACGAGCGCCCTCTGCTACAACTCCGCTCGTTGCCACCACTGAACGACATCGTTCACTTGGGACTGAGATAGGAACCAGCTAACACTTCGGAATCAGATAGGCACCAGTGAAGTCTTGGCTATCGGATAGGCACTAGGCAGGCCTCTAGCTCAACTATGTATCAGCATTCTGCAGTACTGAGCTATGTAAAAGTTAAGTATTACTAAGTCTCTAAGAAATATATATCTCGTTCTAATTTACTCTAGTGTTTCTAGTTTCTGCTGTCCCACTGGCTGGTCACCTCCTACCTGCACAAGCGTGCATCCTTTATTCCTGTCGAGGAGACTGAGGCGCTTCAGTCGCGGTCTGCACGGCCACTACGGTCGGGGGTTCGAATCCCCCCTCGGGCATGGATATTTGTGCCGTCCTATTTCGTAAGTAGTTCATAAGTAGTTTGTAAGTTTAGGGACTAATGACCCCGTAGTTAAGTCCCATAAGCTTTACAAACATTACATTTATTCCTGTGTCGGTCTTTCCACACGGCCATCGACACCTACGACGGAAACGAGACACAAAGTTTGCGATGAGGCTGGGACACAAAAGTGGCGACGAGGCTGGGACAAAAAAAAAAAAAAAAAAAAAAAAAAAAAAAAAAAAAAAAAAAAAAAAAAAAACAGCTGACGGTTAAAGATGCATTTTATTAACCCCTTAATGCCCAATGTCGCGAATTCGCATCATACCGTTCTGATGCTTATAAAGGGAAGGATAAATATTTTTGAGTGGCAGTACGGAGAGATGCCGAATCTACACGAAGCTGATAATGTTTCTAACGCGTGCTTCCACCTCTCTGGGCGGTGAAGGGACTGCTACAGTAGTTAGATGTTTGCGAATTTGTTCACGAGACAGACAAATGAAGTTATCGTCTTCGTTTGGAGAACTACGGTAGGAGAAAGAGGTAAGTTTGGTTCTGAAAATTATTTATGTATTCTATAGGCTCTGTGGCGTTACGTAAATCACATTTTGATGTAATAATGGTGTTGAAAGTATAAGTAAATTGGAAAATACGGTTTTTGTAAAATCTGCATCATTGGGCATTTGCCTTCTTCTGTGTGCCCTTGCAACAAATAAAGTGTAAATGGATAGTTCTTTCGATGTACACTACCAGACTTCTTCAGTCGCAAATTATAGATCTTTTCATTGTCAATTGCTGGTTGTTAATACGGCGGACACTGTGAGAGCCTCAAAATTCCCCATAATGAACAAAATGAGCTACTGGAATGCAATTCTAGAAAAGCAGAGTCACTCTGCAAACAGTAAAAAGATGTAACAAAGGAAAAAAGAGGTAGGCCTTCAACCAGTGTACAGACGGAACTGCAGCGTAAGAAGCATCGGGGTCCAGCAACATCTTTTCCAGATAGGACTATTCGCACTGATGCAGTATGTCATTGGCCTCAACTTACAGGAACAAGGGAAAGATGTGAAAAACCAAACTGTACAGGGCAAACAGTGTTTATTTGTAGTAAATGTAACGTAAATCTCTGTTTGAATAAGAGAAGAAACTGTTTCTGCCAATTTCATGAATAGGCTACATGCAATATGTACAGCCAAATATAAGCAACAACGTATTTTCGATTTTTAATTATAGAAGTCCAGTTTGTACTAATATGTCAGACACTGTACTATTAAAATGTTAAACGAAATGCTGGACTAAATGACGTCTTTGTTTACTTTCTCAAATGTCCACTGTAGCAAATACGCGACATACCTAATTACACCAGATCAGTAAATAACAACACGTATTTGACATTATATAATTTCTACCATATGTTTACTGGTAACAAAATATGATATTTTATTTTCTGTGTCACGTAAAAATAAATTCGGGCATTAAGGGGTTAAATACATGACGGCTGTTAGAACTCACCAAAACTTTGACGTCAAAACAGTTGTGGTGCAGTGGTTAACAAGTCAGGCGGCATACTTCTATGAGAATGGTATTAAAAAAAAACTGGTACAAAGTTACGACAAGTGCCACAAATTGACAGAAATTATGTAGAAAAGTACACTACTGGCCATTATAATTGGTACACCAAGAAGGAATGCAGATGATAAACGGGTATTCATTGGACAAATATATTATAGTAGAACTGATAGGTGACTACATTTTCACACAATTTGGGTGCATAGATCCTTAGTAATCAGTACCCAGGACAACAACTTCTGACCGCAATAACGGTCTTGATACGCCTTGGCATTGAGTCATACAGAGCTTGTATGGCGTGTACAGGTACAGATGCCCATGCAGCATCAACACGATAGCACAGTTCATCAAGAGTAGTGACTGGCGTATTGTGACGAGCCAGTTACTCGGCCACTATTGACCAGACGTTTTCAATTGGCGAGAGATCTGGAGAATGTGCTGGCCAGGGCAGCAGTCGAACATTTTCCGTATCCAGAAAGGCCCATACAGGACCTGCAACATGCGGTCGTGCATTATCCTGCTCCCTTCAGGGGCTCAGCATTAATTTGCTGAATACAAGCTTGGCGAACCCGGGGTCCTGAGCCGTGGGCTGTGTCACGCCAACAGTCCGCTACACCGTAAGCTCTGTACGTGCTTCAACGACCATCGTTCAGCGCGACGGTGGAACGTTGTACGTTTCAGAGCTCGGGGATCTTGGCTTAATCGCCCGGGTCCTGAGGACGGTACAAACCTCTATAAAAAAAACCTCAATCTCAAGGTGTGCTACGTGCCGAGGAGATGCATGGCTGTTGAGGTTGAACAGTCGCTAGCGAGCAACCTCTGAGGAACCTGCCGCACCTCAGTTGTATAAGGCTTCCCCAGGCAAGCAGGGCTCTGCCTGGGTGGACCTTTAGTTCCCTAGCTGCTCGTGGGACCAGAATGAAACGAGCAAACAATAGTGTCGCCACACGCAAAACTGGCGTCTCAAAGCGTGGCAAAACAGAATATGATGCAACGACAGTAGTATAATGATGAGAGTTTCAGCACAGTGAAATTCGCGCGTCTTTTGTTTTTTGGCGGGAAATTTGAATTACGCCCCACCCCTCCTCCCTCTTCGCAGGACCGCAGATCAAAGGATGCCGCCACAAGATGATTGATAGGTCTTCCTGGAAGAACGAAAGATGATTGACAGTTTACATTTAGGTCCTTTTGATTCGCTACTTGTCCGAACGCTTATCAAAGGACGCCGCCATAACGCACTTAAGGATGATTGACAGGTTGCAACACCTCCCTCGGCCACACACGACGCCCTGCCCTCCCCCCCGCCCCCTCCCCTCCACCCCTCGGCGCCGCCACCAGACAGGCGGCACCTCTGACAGGTCCAGACCTGTAGACCCCTCGACATGTCGGTACTCGCACCCTGGACCACACACCTGGCCGGTTCGACGCCCCCCTCCACCCCTCGGCACCGCCGCCAGACAGGCAGCACCTCCGACAGGTCCAGACCTGTAGACCCCTCGACATGTCTGTACTCGCACCCGCGACCCCTACTCGCTCGGCAGATTGCCGGACCGCCCCCTCCGCCGCCGCCGCCACCGACAGTTGCTACCCCCCTCCTCCTCCACGCTCGCGACCGGTTCTCAAAGGACGCCGCCACCCGCCCTACCCGCGAGAACAAACAATACCGCGAAGATTGTCTTGACCGCACCGACACCGCCCCCGCCGGCCGACCCCTGCGTACTGCACTCTTTCGCGCCCCGCCAGGTCAGCAGCCAATTACACTGCATATTTATTATTAAGCGCGCCGCAGCGATCCGTACGCCAGATCTCGATTTATGTAACAACAATTTCCGCCGTTTATTATTATTAACAAGAATTTCGGTGTAATGCTAAAAAACAATTTAGAACAGAAATGCTTAGTTGGTCTCGTATACTACTGCATGTAGTAGTAAAATATTAAAACTCGTATGCAAAATTTGCAAGTAAGAATTTCCACTCCCATCTCTATCCACGCTCTTCGCATAGACTACAGCCGACAGACGTGTTTAATAATAATAATAGCGCAGGTTACGGTAACGAACGCCACAAACTTACCTGTCCATCTTAATATATACTCTTTCGATATACAAAAACAATTCTAACGAAAAGAAAAGAAATGGTCCGTTTTCGGAACACGACCGCAACCTTAGATCTATAAATGTATATCTTCGCTTAGACGATGAAAGCAACAGCCATCGAACGGAATGTAACTTGCATGCCAACCACTCTTTCGATAACATAACAGCAGCAGCAGAAGACGGCATATTGCTTATACAAAAATTCCAAATAACGAAAATCGGCAATGACATCTAGCACAAAGTCTCTAAATATACATCTGCAAGCACCGTTAACAATCGTCCAGAACGCAGAGCGCTCTCTTCGCAGGCTACATAAAAGAAACATATGCTAAGTGTTTAAACAAAAACACCTAAGTTACATCTCCAAATGATCAAAACCTTCTACGCAGACGCACCACTCTGACAATGATAGCTCGCAATGCATTTATTTAATGGAGCTGAGCCATGCCGAAAGTTCCGAAATTTAACACTCTAGCGATCTTGCCCTGTTACGTTTCCTTCTTAGATCGAGGTATAACTGCGCATTCCGAGAGTTCGGGTACTTTAATTTTACCTCTTATTTCCTTGCTACAGCAGTACACATCCCATCTAAGGAATCTCTATGTCCTGTTACGATGCAAACTACATTTATCTGACAGCGATATTCTAGCACCCCAGAAGACATTTAAACCCTATTGTGCAACGGAGAGTCGAAATAAAGGAAAAATACGTGAAATAATTTACCGATTCCGACCGTCTACACTAAAACTTATCGAAATTATTGGCCTAACAACACCCTTATTCGACAATACAGCAACCACAGAACGGAAGTTACCTGCCCAATGCAACACAGATTTCCAGCTCGACCCGCCCTTTACCCACAAAATTCCTAATCCGAACTAAGATTTATTATTTTAATTACATGTCTACTGCAATCGAAGATGCTAACCTACACAGCGCAACACATGATCCTATATAGGACAGGGAGTCTTTACAATTTTTTTTGGTTACAGTACAACTGAGTAAATGCAACGTAATGTTCGCAAATACTTATATCGCAACCAACTCCCGCACACATCGATCATAACCTGCTCTCTAAGGAATGGATGGGAGTCACACACAGTACAAACACGTTTGTCGTGTGTTCCGCTAATTTCGGCCAGTACAACGATGCGAGACCAATCCCCCCGCCTGTTTACTGTAAAAGCAAATATTTTCCCCCAAACTATCTGTTTAAACCGGGCTTGCACATATACAATAGCCTCCTTTTAAAAGCATGTGTCTTCGCCATATAACCCAGTTTTCGTTTACCCTTCTTCTTCTTCTTAGGACTTGTGGAATAACGTAGACGATATCTACGTCTGTGGATAATAAAGTCCTGGAATGCTAAAAAAAATATAGTTCCTTGCTCGACTCTACAAGTAATTTACAGTCGAAACTAAAAAAAACATAATGTCCAATTTTCTGGTACTCTTAATACCCAAGTAATCAAATCTAAAAGCGTTTGCACAGTACAACGGCACACTTTGTAAATACCGTATCTTCTCTTTTAGAACACTTAAACAATCTTCTTACACAATCCTCCATCCTGGTAATACCATCTTCTCGACCCGGCTAAAAAATAAAAGTCCTAAAAATCAACTGCCTGGACTCTTTATAAAATCGATATCATTGCTTACACCAGGGCTCGTGACTTTTCGACAAATTTATTTTGGTTCTACAATTCGACGCCAACCACGTTAAGCAGTCGTTTCCTCGCCCACAACCACTTTGATATTGCTCCCCCCATCCGAAAGTCATGCTCGGATACGAACGCCACTCGGTTAAAGTATTGTCCAAAAATCCAGAAGATAGAAGCCATCTACACGAGGCTGCTGCTGTAGTATAGATGGGAGCGCCTCCATTAAAAAACATCGATTAGCTGCAGTTTATAAGATATATACCCACAGGACGTGTATATTTCCCCCCATGTATTCCAGAAATAGTAACTTAATCTTATCTCCAACGTTTGCAGTATCGAACTTGCGGAATTTACTACACACACACACGCGCGCGCACTCCATTGGCTACAACTAGCGCACTTTAAGACGTAACGAAACTATAGGAGTTTTATAAAACACGTTGATTTTCGACGAAAGAATTATGATTTACCGCAGCAGGCATACCCGCTACGTAAACGTGTTGCACACCAGCCGTAAAGTAGCCAACACTAGCATACGATTAAACAGACGATGCTTCGACGAAAGATCAATGCACCACCAAAGTCAGTTTTCTTTAGAGCTTTACCGTGACGTATATATTTAGGGTATATCAACACTTTTTACTTACATTCCGTCCCATCTAGCCTAAAGCACTCTCTATAAGCGCCAAACATTTCCAACACAGTAACAGAACTACACCTTGCAGTCAACACGAACCTACAACAACAAACGAATCTAGCCATTCCAACTCGTTTTTTGTCCCAACTAGCATGCTGCAAGCTATGTATACGTTCGTAACAACCCAGACAGAGCTATCCTTACATCCGTCACTAACCCAGTACCAACTCTAAACAAGTTACCACAGATGGTGTTATAACCGCGATCAGTAACAGACAAGATCTCCCAGACACACAGCGTTTTAATAAAGTTTCGATCTCGCTCTCTCTCCAGCTAATAACTACGTTGGTTGCTTGACCTGTCCCTAACATCCAACCACAACTTTGTTTCCAATGCATAGCCCGGCAGACAATATTTCTGGAACGCTCTCTATCAGCCAATAGACTATATACCTCGAGCATTCGCGCACAAATCACCATCGTATTCCACTCCTTCTAACAAATTATTACTCTCGATAAACATCTGTAACACAGTGTAAAAAAATGAGCTACGTGCACACGCACAGAACAGCTAACAAGAAATGATCTAGATCCAAGCGAAGTTCTTATAATCCTTACAAGCGGCAACGCAAAATAGTCTACACCATTTCGAACGAATGCAACACCAGATTTTTTTAACGATCTCCAAGAGGAATCCTTTAGAGACTAAACATACGATTAAATGCACCTCCAATGTAGGTAACTAATCCTCTAACTCGATGCTTATCGACCAAAGAACATTAATTTACCACTGCAATCATCTCCGATACGCTACCGAGAGACGTCCATTCGTAAACACAGCTAAAAGAAGATTTAAATGCCCCACATCCATGCTACGAAGTATCTATATGTATTTCCACAATTGTGGACCACATCTGCGTTGCATCGTATAGCACGACTAAACAGTTCGAAATAAGTACTTCGCGCAAGCTAGCATGCATAATCACTTTCCAAGTTATTTCTGGCTGTAGGCGAGTGCGGACCTGTTGACTCATCGTAGACGCCGGTTTGGAGCGTGTGTACGTCCTATACATATAAACATACCTGTCCACGCTCGCACCTGACCCGGAGAAGATTTCGGTTTAATTTTTCCTGGCCGCACCAGATTCCGAATACAAGAGAGCTATTTTCGCGAAGATAGATTTCCTCGCAGCTGACGCAAGCGATGTTTTTACCGTACGAGCAGTCAAACTTTTATACGCAGATACATATACAGACAGTAGGATGTGCGCAAATTTGCGATGTAGCTCTTACAGAAACGAAACATTGTTTTTTTAGAAATTCGATAAGAAGAAGAAGAACGAAATTTATACAAGATGAACCAATGTGCAATAAGTCAAACCCCACTCCATGCAGCAATGTACCGAGCAACATCGATTTAAAGAACGCTTTGCTTAGCTGTAGAATAGAACAGCACAGAATTACACCTCCCTAACAGATACTTTACCGAGGGAGTTACTGCTCTCTGCTAACAAGAAACGTGTCTTCTGGTATCTTCCCTAAACCCTATAAGACCGAAACTTTCTACTCGAGAAGCTAGACACAGAATACAAATCGCTCTTTATTATTCTTGTTATGTGTAACTTTAATTTTCTCCGCTGTAACTCGTAGTTTTAGATCCAGTTCCAGCCAGAAGTTCGAAAGGTAGAGAGAAGGTATGTTCTCGAACTCCATTACGTATCTTCGTTTCCTACTGCACCTTCGGGCAATGCTTCTAGACGAGAACAATCGTGTATTTTAACTTTTCCCATTATTTCCTGGTTATAGCACTATGCGTCGCTATGTGTGTACGTTACCAACTCCTGTGGTAATTTCCGTATGGAACACTAGGTTTTACGATTATTGCAAACGATTGCTTGTTATTCCATCCGTTTTTAACTCTGCAAATGACTGCCCCCAGTCCACCACATTTGGATGCAATGTAGTCCCTTCTCCAAACGATAATGCAATACGTTTTTCGTGTCTTCCGCTATTTTCGGTCAGTACACCTGACTGTTTACTGTAAAAAGCAAATATTTTATAAGTCCCAGTCGTAACCAGATTTCTCCACACCCTCTGTTTAAGCCGGGCTTACACATATGCCATAGCTTCGCCTTTCTCCAGCATTAGTTTGTACTCGTCCTTTATGGCAGTTGCTTTAGCCATATATTCTAGCTTCCTTCTCTTGGTCTCGATATCCGCCATTGCCAGTTTTCTTTTCGCGCGCATAAGACGTTAACTGCACGTAGCGATGTAATTTCTTTAATGGGGGATGGCTTAACCCTGTGTGATACATTTACTCTTTTCGCTGGGCTTGCAGAATGACATTGTTTGTAGGTACCAGACCTAATTCGGCGATATCTATATCTGGAGGCAGTGTGGAGAACAATGTTCTGGATTGGGAGAAGTATGTTTCCCCTGCATTAATGTAGCTTTTAAGTGTACTACTTATATCGTCTTTGCCGCTGCCAGTATTACGAATCTCCACCTAATTTACAGGTAGAAAATGGAAACTAAAAGCTGATAGAACGTAACGTACAAGCTTTTGTCGATCTGGAAGTTTTAACCTGTACACCGATCAATTTTCGGGTATTTTTATTACCCCAGTACACAAATTGCAGGACACTATTAAACACTACAAAGCATCTGTTGTCCCATATGTTTGTTATTCGCCCCCCACATGGTAGAGAAACACTTTGCAGATACCGTTTAAAAAACTTAGAGTCTTGCACAAAATCAAAAACGCTCTCCATCCGGTAATCGTATATTGTAATACCCCCTGTTCTCGGCCCAACGACGAAGTAAGCGCTCAAATGCAGCAAACAGACCTCTCTCTCTCTTTTTAGGGTAAATTGGGTCACGGATCACAAAATTCACACCACAACCAGCGGTTTTATCCCCTAGTAAGACTCCAGGACGTTCTCCAAATTATGGAGAAAATATTTCCAGGCGAAGTACTAAATAACCTCCATATAGGCGAGATTCTAGTTGGGTTCTTCGGGACTTGTGGTATAGAGACAAGTGCGTAGAATCGAATCCTGCATATGACAACGCGACGGTGGCGAGTTCCGAAGTGCAGCAGCTGGGAGGACCTCCAGGCTATAGCGAAGACACACATCCTCCGCAACTCCCATAAGGTGTTGTATTGGAATATATAAGGGATGGTTGGAGAAGCCTCCAGGTCACATCCTCGAAACGCAAACGAATCCCCCTTGGGCATGGATATTTGTTCCGTCCTTAGGATTAGCTAGTTCATAATTAGTTTGTAAGTTTAGGGACTGATGACCCTGTAGTTGAGTCCCATAAGCTGTACAAACATTTGAAATTTGACTTCAAAGTCCATTCCTACATCATCTACTTCGCGTCTCTTGAGGATCTGGCCCTCACTGAGACACTTGAACCAATGCTCCTAGATGATGTAGATGTCTAACGACTAGCTAATCTTTGGACTGACAATATTCAGTTCTTCATCATGGTCTTCCTGCAAACCATGAATCAAATTCTTCAATGAAATTGCGGAGGGTGTTTCAACCATCTAGCTGAGCTGCAGCAGTTGTTGTGCCATTTCCCAGGCTCTGTGTATGGCTCTGCAGGAAACTTGGTTTCCTACTCAGCAGACCCCAGCACTTCGTTGCTATCACCAACCGTACCAATAGTGATAGAGCCTCTGGTGGTGTCTGTATGTACACCCTTGCCACTGTCCCCAGTATTGCTGTGCCTCTCCACACACCTATTGAGGCTGTTTCTGTTCGCCTCCAGGCTATGCAAGAATTAACTGTCTGTTCTATATACCTTCCTCCAGACAGGGATGTTTTGTCCAATGATCTTGCTGCTCTGGTAGCACAACTGAAACGACTCGACGTGGTAGGGATGTTGAAACTCTTCTTGCACAACAAGACATCTGCCTTCTAAATACCGGTTCCCTGACGCACTTCAGTGTTGTGCATGGCACTTTTTCAGCCATCGATCTCTTGGTCTGTAGCCCGATCCTTCTTTCACACCTCACTTGGAGGTCCCACGGTGACCTCTGCAGGAGCGACCATTTTCCTATCCTTTTGTCGCTCCCACATTCTGCCTTCGATGGTCCCTCCATAGGGCTATACCTCTGCTGTTGTCATTCCTTCCCAACTGCCAGCCGATGTGGATGTGGTCATCCACCAGGTGACTGGCGCCATAGTTTCCGCTGCTGAGGCTACTGTTCCAACCACCTCAGGGTCCCCTCGGCGCAAATCTGTGCCTTGGTGGTCACAAGAAATCGCTGAAGCCATTCAGGATCGGCGTAGGGCACTTCAGCGCTACCGGCGACATCCCACCATCGATCACCTGATTGCTTTCAAACGGCTCCGGGCCCGAGCTCGACGGCTTATACGGCAAAGTAAGCAAGTTTGTTGGGGGAGGTACGTCGCCTCTATTGGATCTCGTGCCTCACCTTCTCGGGTGTGGACTCAGGTTCGACGTCTTTTCGGGTACCGCCCTCCAGCAGGAATCCCCTGTCTTCGCTTACAGAGTACTTTCTGGTCAGACCCACTTGCTGTCGCTGAGCACCTGGCACAGTTTTATGCAGGCATCAGTTCGACTGAAGCTTACAGCGAAGCCTTCCGCGCCATAAAAAACCGAGTCAATTTACACGCATCGCCAGGAGCTGTACAATGCACCCTTTAGCGAGTGGGAGTTTCAATGTTCCCTTGCTGCATGCCACGATACTTGTCCAGCCAGTTTCTTCGGCATCTTCCTGTGGACGCTCAGAACGAACTGCCCCTCCCAATGGCGGGAAACCACCGTCATCCCAGTGATAAAACCTGGCGCTGACCCACAGGTGGCTGACAGTTACCGTCCGATCAGCCTCACGAACGTTCTATGCAAGCTTGTTGAACGTATGGTGAGTCAGCTGCTTATGTGGATCCTCGAAGACCAGGGGCTCCTGGTAGCACAACAAGGGGGTTTCCGTCAGGGCCGCTCCACAATTGACAATCTTGTGTCATTGGAGTCGGCTATTTGTACAGCCTTTACCCGACGTGATCATCTTGTTGCTGTGTTTTTCGATCTCCGGAAAGTTTACGACACAACCTGGCGCCACCACATACTGGGTACATTGTACGACTGGGGCTTATGGGGCCCACTTCCGGTCTTTATCAGGAATTTTCTCCCCCACCGCTCTTTTAGGGTTAGGGTGGATGCCACTCTTAGTTCCTCATACATACAAGAGAACGGTGTCCCACAGGGCTCCATCCTCAGTGTGCCTCTGTTTGTAATCGCCATAAACGGGCTTGCCATGGCTGTGGGATCCTCTGTCTGTTCCAGCTTGTTTGCTGATGACTTTTGTCTGTATTTTAGTTCGGCTAGTATTAGTGTCGCTGAGCGGCGGCTACAGGGAGCCATCGGAAAAGCTGAATAATGGGCCTCTACCCATGGTTTTCAGTTTTCAGCGCAGAAAACCCACGTGATACACTTCTGTCGTCGTCGGGCAGTTCACGTGTATCCCGAGTTATATCTGGGAGCTGAATTGTCGTTGAAGAGACGCATCGGTTTCTTGGCATGGTAATCGACAACCGACTTACTTGGATGCCACATCTGCATCAGCTGCGACTATAATGCTCGCGACATCTAAATATTCTCCACTGCTTGAGCCATACTGCTTGGGGTGCTGCTCGTTCCACCCCCTGCAGCAGTAAAAGTCCTTGATACAATCAAGGCTTGATTACGGGTGCCTGGTATACGACTCGGCAGCACCATCCGCCTTGAGGATCCTTGACCCCATCCACCATAGTGGTATCCGGCTGGCGACTGGGGCCTTATGTACCAGCCCCGTGCCAAGTCTTCTTGCTGAAGCAGGGATTTCTTCATTACACTTTCGCCGGCAGCAGCTTCTCGCTAGCTATGTTGCTCGAGTCCATGCCACGCCACACCTTCCAAATCACAAGTTTTTGTTCCTGACTGTTACTCCTCCTTTTCTACCACGTCGACCTAGATCAGGTCTTCCAATCATGATCTGTGTCCATACACTCCTTTCTTCACTTCATTCCCTACCTCTCCCTGACGTTTTTTCCTGCCCATCCCGTCTTCCTCCTTGGTCCATCCCCTGTTTGGAGCTCCACTTGCAATTGTCCTGCGATGAAAGGCATTAGATTCACCACAGACACTCCGTTGCAAGTTTCTGACACTCCTTGCTGCTCACCGTGATACAGAAGTCCTGTACACTTTTGGCTCCCTGGTAAATGGCAGAGTCAGTTACGCTTTTGCGCTTTTGTTCATGGCGTCCACAGAGAACAGCGGTCCCTGCCACCTTGCTGTAGTATTTGTACAGCTGAACTGATCGCCATTTCTCGTACTCTTGATCACCTCAAAACGTGCCCCTGGAAGTCGTATGTCGTGTGCAGTGACTCCCTTAGTGACCTGCAAGCCCTTTCCAACCATTTCTCTTCCCATCCGTTGGTGCAATCCATTCAAAAAACGCCATCGCTTCACTTGGCAATTCGGGCTGTTCGGTGGACTTTATTTGGACCCCTGGCCACATTGGCATCCCGGGGAACGAGCGTGTCGATCGGCTGGCTAAGCTCGCCACCACCGCTGCTCCCCTGGATATTGGTCTCCCAGAACGGGATATCCGATTGGATTTGCGTCACAAAGTTTTTGAGGCTTGGAACACACAATGGGTAACACTGAACACTCCAAACAAGCTGCGTGCGATCCTCTACGGCCGTCTGGAAGTCGTCTTTCAGGCCTTCCCGTAGGGACTCTGTTGCCCTGTGTCGCTTACGTATTAGCCATACGTGGTTGACACATGACCTTTTATGTCAAGAGGACCCACGAAATTACCGTTGCGGACATTTGTTGACAATGGACCACATCCTGTCGGACTGTCCACTTTTAGCCGCCTTGCGGAAGTCTTTTAATCTACCTGCTGTGCCTGCCTTGATTTTATCTGACAATGCCTCAATGGCTGACAGAGTTTTAGGTTTTAGGTTTTATTATTCTATTTAGTGGTGGGCTTGTGCCTGGTGTCTCAGGCTCCCACCTCTCATATTTTACTGTGATGTTTTTCTTACTTCTACCCTGTTTAACCTCAGAGTTTTTAGCCTGTGCAGAGTGACATCTTGTATTTGTTTGTGATCAGCCAGTCACTGTTCCCTGCTCTATTTTAGCTTAGTTCAACACTTGGTCTCTCTTATTCGTGTCTTCCTCAGTGTTGTTGAGAGTATCAAGTTCATTGGCACTGTGTGTCCTTACGCCTCTCTTCTGGCTATATTTTACCTTTTCCTACTTGGATGTCTTGTCTTCGCATGGGACTGATAACCATGTAGTTTAGTCCCCTCTAAACCCCAAACAACAACAACAACATTATCCTGCTGAAATGGAGGATTTCACAGGGATCAAATGAAGGGTAGAGCCACGGGTCGTAACAAATCTGAAATGTAACAGCCACTGTTGAAAGTGCTGTCAATGCGAACAAGAGGTGACCGAGACATGTAACCAGTGGCACCCCATACCATCACGCTGGGTGATACGCCAGTATGGCGATGAGGGATACACGCGAGGGATACACTGCGATGTCACCCAAACACGGACGCGACCATCATGATATTGTACACAGAACTTGGATTCATCCGAAGAAAATACGTTTTGCCATTCGTGCACCCAGGTTCGTCATTGTGTACACCATTGCAGGCGCTGCTGTCTGTGATGCAGTGTCAAGGGTAACCGTAGCCATGGTCTCCGAGCTGATAGTCCATGCTGCTGCAAACGGCTTCGAACTGTTTGTGCAGATGGTTGTTGTCTTGCAAACGTCCCGATCTGTTGACTCGGTAATCGAGACGTGGATGCACGATCCGTTACAGCCATGCGGAGTTGGGATCCAGCATGGCGTTCCGTATTGCCCTCCTGAACCCACCGATTCCATATCCTGCTAACAGTCATTGGATCGCGACCAACGCGAGTAGCAATATCGCGATACGATAAACTGCAATCGCGATAGGCTACAATCCGGCCTTTATCAAAGTCGGAAACGTGATGATACGCATTTCTCCTCCTTACACAACGCATCACAACAACGTTTGCCGGCCGCGGTGGCCGAGGAGACTAAGGCGCTTCAGTCACGGTCTGCACGGCCACTACGGTCGGGGGTTCGAATCCCCCCTCGGGCATGGATATTTGTGCCGTCCTAGTTCGTAAGTAGTTCATAAGTAGTTTGTAAGTTTAGGGACTGATAACCCCGTAGTTGGGTCCCATAGACTGTACAAACATTTTGAAACAACAACGTTTCACCAGGCAGCGCCGGACAACTGCTGTTTATGTATGAGAAATCGGTTGGAAAATTCCCTCACGTCAGCACGTTGTATGTGTCGCCACCGGCGCCAAACTCGTGTGAATACTCTGCAAATTTAATCGTGTGCATATCACGGCATCTTCTTCCTGTCGGTTAAATGTCGAGTCTGTAGCACGTCATCTTCGTGGTGTAGCAATTTTAATGGCCAGAAGTGTAGATTAAGGTACAGGCTTTCATGTAAAACAATTTTTTTTATTTCAAAATGGTGGATGAAATTAAGCCGGAACTCGTCAAATACAGTGGAATATCAGGTCCCAAATGGTTACACAGGATAATTGAAAAGGCGTGGGAATCGGGACAGGTTCCATCAGATTGGACGAAAGCGGTAATCACGCCAATTTTCAAACATGGAATCAGAAAAGATTGCAATAACTATCGAGGTATCTCTTTAATTAGCGTTGTAGGCAAAATTTTCTCAGGTATTGTTGAAAGGAGAGTGCGATTATTAATTAAGTGTGGGTTTAGGCCTCTTAGAGGTTGTCAGGACCAGATCTTTAGCTTACGGCAGGTAATGGAAAAGTGCTATAAATGGAACAGGGAATTGTATCTATGTTTCAGAGATCTGTAAAAGGCTTATGATCGTGGTCCTAGGAGGAAACTATTGTCAGTTCTTCAAGATTATGGTATAGGAGGCAAACTTCTGCAGTCAATTAAATGGCTTTACGTAGACTGTCAGGCAGCAATTAGAGTAGATGGTAAATTAAACTCATGGTTCAGGGTAGTTTCATGGGGTAAGACAAGGCTGTAACCTGTCACCACTGTTGTTCATACTATTCATGGATCATATGTTGAAAACAGTAGACTGGCAGGGCGGGATTAAAGTAGGTGAAAACAAATTAAGCAGTTTCGCATATGCGAATAACTTAGTTGCAATAGCCGATTCGATTGAAAGTTTGCAAACTACTATTTCGGAGCTCGATCAGAGGTGCAAGGATTATGATATGAAGATCAGCATCTCCAAAACGAAAGTAAGAGATTCAAACAGATTGAGTGCCAGATAGGAGGCACAAAGTTAGAACAGGTAGACAGTTTCAAGTACCTGGGATGTATTTTCTCACGGGATGTCAACATAGTGAGGTGCAGCAAAGCTAATGCAGTGAGTGCTCAGCTAAGATATACTCTCTTCTGCAAGACGGAAGTCAGTACCAAGTTAGCAGTGCACTGCTCTATTTTCGACCAACTTTGTTGTATGGGAGTGAAAGTTGGGTTTATACAGGTTACCTTATTCATAAGGTAGAGGTTACAGATATGAAAGTAGCAATAATGATTGCGGTTACTAATAGATGGTAAGAATGGTAGGAGGGTTCCCGTAATGAGGAAATCAAAGGAAAAATGGGAATAAACGCCATAGATGAAGCATTTGGAGCGAACAGACTGAGATGGTGGGGTCATGTTACACGCATGGGCGAAGCAAGGTTACCTACGAGACTCATGAGCTCGGCAGCAGAGTGTAAGAGGAGACGAGGTAGACCAAGAAGAAAGTACTTAGATTCGGTGCAGAATGATTTTGAAGTAATAGGCATAACATCAGATAAGGCATCAATGTTAGCATTGAATAGGGGATCATGGAGGAATTTTATTAGAGGTACTATGCTCCAGACTGAACGCTGAAAGGCATAATCAGTCCCTAATGATGATGATGATTCAAAATGGTACTTACTTAAAAAAACACGCCTCGTATCTCAGTTGCGGTAATATTGTTGTCTCCATTCCGTAGAACAGACAGAATGACGTAGAAATATTTTCGTTCATACTGCCAGTGATAATACTTCAGGGTGGGTGTAGTGTGCAGACATCTCACCTGCCCCAGTTGGTAAGATTTAGAGATGTGTGGTGACCACGGCCCCCCGGTCTGGTGCAGCAGGTGAACGCGAAGCGCGCCACGTACCGTCAGCGGCGGATGGGCCCGGCGCCCTTCGCCTCGCTGGAGGACCTGAGTGACGACCAGGACAGCCCGCCGCCCAGTGGGGGCGGCAGTGGCAGCGGGGGCGGCGGCAAGCTGCCGGGCATCCGCGAGGACCCGCAGCCGTCGGCGTCGCTGCACACGCCGTCGACGCCGCGCATCGACATCTCGCGCGCCAGCTCCAGCTCGCACCACGACTCCAACAACAGCTCTCCCGAGCGAGAGCTCTTCGCAGGTCAGTACCGCCGTTTGGAGCCTCCCCAGGGGGCTCACTGTTCTTTCGTGAGTATGTGCATGGCGAGTTCGGGGCCCCGAGCTAATGCAGTCTCCCTTCCGTCACAGAGTAACATATATAGAGGAGCAGCCACCCCTAAACCACTGTCCTACGCTCCCCTCGTAGTTCTGTAAGATGCTAGCAGGTGTTAGGCGGTTCCCTGGCTTAGGGTGCCTCTCACACGTCAGAGGGTAGTGTGGAGGGAGGCTGGGAGAGCTCGTGCCGCCTGCCACGAGGCCACGGCTGTGTCCGGCTTGCTGGCGTTTGAGGGGAGGTGATGTGGGGACAGCCGCTACCTGCCGCCTGCTCTGGCCAGTTTAAAGAGCTGCTTCTGACCGCAGCGCCATCATGGGACATCTTACAGAACTGCTGGAAACCCTCCCTCCCCGCACCCCTGAGCGTAGGACTGGGCCCATACGGAGGTTTCCTGTCTGTATATATTTGTCTGTGCTTCCGTCCGGCCTGGACTGCATTTCCTTTCCCTACCCCTCCTTTCCTATCCTGCCCCTCCCGACCAGGGCACTGATAACCATGACCCTGGCTGGATGGTCCCCCTGTGCCTAACAATCCAGCCACCCGTCCACACTGTCTACAGCCTGCTCCACACAAGACCAGATCTCCGCCTACTTGACTTCATATATGGTACATGATATACTTGCGCATAATAGTTCGCGATCGGGAGCACTGATTTTAGTTCGCGGCTGTACCACGAACTAGTTCGCTCTTTTAGTTCGTCCGCTCCCAGTGAAGGCTGAGCGGCGTGGTCTGCGCGTGCGGGTTGGGGGCGAAGTTAACCCACCCAGCTGCTTCATGCCTTTGCTACATTAGCTGCTAACGATATCACGCAAATCAAAAGAAACAGTTTGTGGATAATTTCTCGCGTTTAAGTTTAAAGTTATCTCTATATAATTACGTAGGCTTCCGCGGCCAGAGTCAGATGACATAAAACTTTTCTGGGTATGGTACCGCGTCGTGATGTAAGGCTATTACTTAAATAACCAACGTTTCGGCCAATGTTACAGTGGCCTTCATCTGGGTAACTATTACTTAAATAACCAACGTTTCGGCCAACGTTACAGTGGCCTTCATCTGGGTAACTATTACTTAAATAACCAACGTTTCGGCCAATGTTACAGTGGCCTTCATCTAGGTAACTGAGTTACCCAGATGAAGGCCACTGTAACGTTGGCCGAAACGTTGGTTATTTAAGTAATAGCCTTACATCTTGACGCGGTACCATACCCAGAAAAGTTTTATGTCATCTTATCTCTATATCTTGCCGTTATGGAATTTATTAGTCAGATATTGCAGAGTGCAGAACACATCAAAACAGAAATTTTGTAGCACCGAACTATGTAATCTAGCTGGCAGACGCTCAATTCGAAATGACTCATCAGCAGAAGGCAAACACGTGATTTTTAATTCTGCTACGCGCCCTCTCGCTATTGCCCTTCGGTCTTCGGAAAAGAATCCAACGGACTATGAAGCGAGATACGTTTGGCATAATCGTCCGCTGCTCCTAGTTTGTCCGCTCCTTCTAGTTCGTCCGCTCTTTTTGGCTTTTGCTACCGCTACTAAAAGAGCTCTTTTTATGACAGCTTTTTTATATAATGAATCAGTGTTGCCAAAGCGTGTGCTATTACCCGTATTTTTGAGCAATTTGACATCAAATACTTAGGCAAATAAACCAGTTATTTACACGAATGGGTGATACAATGGTATTCAGCTACTTTGCATACAGAGTACTCGTAGTACTTTATTGCCACGGTGTAGTAGCCGAGCAGTCTAAAGCGTCTCGCTGCGGAGCGCGCGGTTGCTCGCCGTGGAGGTTCGAGTCCTCCCTGGGGCATGGGTGTGTGTGTTTGTCCTTAGGTTAGTTTACCTAGGTTTAAGTAGTTTGTAAGCTACGGACTGATGACCACGCAGTTTGGTCCGATAGATTAACAGACATTTGATTTGAGTACTTTATTTTTTAAATAGATTTCTTGTGGCAGTGAACTATGAAACTACAGCTGAGCTGCATCTCAGCTCGAAATGGAGGTAACTGGCAAAAGGGAATCACGTGATTCTGCGCGCTCTCGCGTCCTCTCGCTGTTCCCTGTCAGTCTTCGGAAAAGGAGCGGACGAATTAAGGGGCGAGGGATCTGCGAACTAGTTCGCGTAGTTCGCCTGTGGGAGCACTCTTCCGAACCAGTTCGTTCGCGAACTACACAAGATTAGTACGTGAACCAAATATGGCCTACCTAACGTTTAGGAATTTCGTATGCAGTATGTGTAAGTTGTAATATTCCGAAATCGTACGTGCGACATCCTACAACTATATTCAGTTCAAAAATAAATAGTAAATAAATGAATAAAAATTAAAATTAATTGCATAAACACTATTTCACATTTCCATTCGTGTTTCCTACTTTTCCGATCATATTTCACCAACTTTCCATAGGTTTTGATTCTACTACTCCTTTGTCAGACTATTTTCAGCCTCAAAATCGTAATCTGCTACTACATAACCATTCGTAATCCGACGCTTTCCTTGCATTCTCATGCGGTTTTCCAGTACTTTTTCCGATTTTCTCCATCCTTAAACCCTTTTTGCACGCTAATACCACTACCTTACCCTTGGAAACTACGTTGTTGACTAAATAAAGGTGACCACAGCATCAACATCAAATTTTCTTCAACAACTTTTTCGTTTCTCTTTTTTTCATAACTGAATTACTTTTACTGTCTTTTCACGTTTATCTCTCTCCCCATATTACATTATTTTATTTGTTCATTGCAGTCTATTACATAGCCCATATTTCTCACTTTTCCATCATCCACGTACTATGTCACCCTCACAACATCCGTACAACAAGCCCATCAAGTTTTATTTACATTCACTTTGTAAACATGCTTTCTCCCTGGTCAATTTACATTTTATTTACTCAGGCTTGTTTGACATTTGGCATCATCCTCAAAGGCCTGACACTAAAAGTCCCCATCTCTGGCTGTAACCTATCATTTCATCCTGCCTTATACCAATTCCAAACTGAACAATCCGCAGCCCTCACCCACCTAATCCTTAACCTACACATCAACTCCGCCAATGAACACACTTGTCAACTCCTATCCCTAATCAAAATCCTCAACCTTTTCTCTCCCACATCCACACCTGCAGTTCAGAACATCCTTCAAGCCAACCGCAAATTAGAACAGCATACCGCCTTCCATCTCAAAAAAGTTATCCAAACTCCTGGTTACACACCTCCAGAAAGGCAATACTCTCTCCCTCAACAATGTCTCCAACAAACCTCAACCTCCTCTTATTGCACACAAACCCAGTCTCTCCCATCTACTCAATCCCCACTCCCAACTCCTCTCCCTGTCAATCCTCAAATTTCTAATCCACACAATCCGGAACCACAACATCCCAATACAGTAGTCAACCTCTCTTCTAAACCTCCATTGCAAGCTGAAACCTCTGTCCTTTCCAAAGGCCTGACCTTTAGCCCTACTCTGAAATTCAATCAAACAGCCCTTACTAAGGATTTACTGTCCTATACTCGTAGTCTTTCCTGGAAATATCACGTTGCCACTAACAAAAATAATCCTACTCCTAATGATCCAGTTCCCCAAGACACCATTCGAATTGACCCCTGCCTGAAACAGTTCCGTCCTTCGTCACAGTGAGACCCACCTGCTCTTCCTCAAAATCACCCTCTTCAAAACCTTCCAGGAATTCCTTACTTCCAACTTTGCCTCTCACTCTTTTCTTAGAAACCTTAATCTTACACCCAACATTACCGCAGCTGAATCCCGAGCTATCCGTGATCTAAAGGCTGACCATTCCATCATCATTCTCCCAATCGACAAGGGATCCACGACCATAGTACTCGGCTGGAGTATGTGGCTGAGGGACTGTGTCAGCTTTCATATAGTACCACATATAAAGTCTGTCAAGACAACCCAATTCCTGATGTCCAGGCAGAGCTTCAAGGAATCCTCAAAACCTACAAAACCTTTCACCTGACTCCATTACCTCATGACCCCACAGACACTCCGCACCCCCACCTTCTACCTACTTCCCAAGATTCACAAACCCAATCATCCCGGTCCCCCATTGTGGCCGGTTACCAAGCCCCTACAGAACGAATCTCTGCCTACATAGACCAACACCTTCAACCCATTATGTGCAGTCTCCCATCCTTCATTAAAGACAAAAACCACTTTCTCGATCCCCTGAAATCCTTACCCAGCCTGTTACCTCCGGAAACTATCCTTGTAACCACTGATGCCACTTCCCTATACACAAATATCCCACATGCCCAGAGCCTCGCTGCGATGGAGTATTTCCTTTCACACCGACCACCCGCAACCCAGACCTAAAACCTCATCAGACATACCAACACTAAAGGGAACAGCCTTGGGAACCAAGATAGCCACCTCATATGCCAACTTATTTATTGGATGCTCAGAGGAAGTCTTCCTGGACACCCAGTCCTGTCAACCCATAGTTTGGTATAGATTTATTGATGATATCTTCATGATCTGGACTCACAGTGAAGAAGAACTCCAAAATTACCTCTCCAACCTCAGCTCCTTTGGTTCCATCAGATTCTCCTGGTCCTATTCCAAATCCCATGCCACTTTCCTTGATGTTGACCTACGTTTATCCAATGGCCTCCCTCTGTGTCTGTCGCGCCTCCAACCTTCCTATGGTCCTCCATTTGGGTACGTCATGTTGTTGTTACATTGCACTACCTGCTTACTACACTCTCAACTCAGCTGCTTGTGTAATTCGTTAGAGTACATACAAGTCCACACAACCCAATCTGCACTTTCTGTTATTACCAGTATCTCGGTTGCAATAATGTTGTCTCCAGTCCGTAGAAGTGACAGAAAGATGCCGAATCATTTTAGTACATCCTGCAGATGACAATACTTCAGAGCATAAATATGTGAATTATTATAGAAGGCATGCACTGGATATATACCACCAGGCTCACCTATGGGGTGGTCGTGTGGTGGAAGAAGGTAGAACAGCAGGTTGCTGCTAAGGAGCTTGGTAAGATGCAGAGATTAGCCTGCTTAGCCATAACAGGCGGAATTAGCAGCACACCAACTGCTGGGATGGAAACCATGTTGGATATGCCCCCATTACACCCTCAGGTCAAGATGAGGCAGCGGTTGGTGCATACAGACTCAAAACTGACAAAAACTGGAACTCTTTGAGATATCCAGAATCACACACTAAAATAGTGAGTGAGTTAAATATAGGAAAGGTTGGGGAAAAGCCAGCCGACTATATTACAACCCCATATTGCTTCAACAAGCCTTTCAATATAACAATTGGAAGTAGGGAGCAATGGGAGAAAATAGTTCGACACCGTACGGGGGATATTGTCTGGTTCACTGACGGATCAAAATCAGACCAAGGTGTTGGGGCCGGGGTATACAGGGTACAGCCAAGACTGGAGGGCGTCATCTCTCTAGGAAAACTGGCCTCAGTATTCCAGGCCGAAATCACTGTTATCAGGGCGTGTGTGGAGGAGAATTTGAGTAGGTGCTACAAAGATCTAGCATCTATATCTATTCAGACAGACAGGCAGCCCTGAGATCACTGGCAGCTCCTGCAACAAGGTCTAAAATTGTTGCAGAATGTCACAGGGTTCTGGTGGAGCTAGGGGAAAGCAATAGAGTAAACCTATTGTGGGTCCCTGGCCACTCGGGGATCAGTGGCAACGAACATGCCGACAGATTAGCCAGGATGGGGGCAGAGTCTCCATTTATTGGACCGGAACCTGTCCTAACAATCACCAAGGCAATGATCAAATTGGAGCTACGTAACTGGCTCAGAAGACAGCACGTAGAATATTGGACCAAAATCTATCAACAAAAACATGGAAAGGTAATGATGCCAAATCAAAGTTTTAAAAGAAGCTCTGCAATCCAGGGCCTGAACAGGAGAGAGATTAGACTCATAGTTGGATTGCTGACAGGCCATGGGAATTTCACAAAACACCTACATACAATGGGAATAACAGAAGAGGATCCTAAATGTAGAATCTGTGATGACAGTGATGAAACCACAACACATCTAATCTTCAAATGCATTGCATTGGAGAGTAAAAGGCACAGGACATTTGGGAAAACCAGCCCCGAAGAAATTGTGTCTAATAAAGAACTGGTAAAAGGACTCCTTGCACTGTTCAAGGGCATTGGTTGGCTTTATTAGATATAGAGGGAGCGATACCGCACAATAGTTTCGGTGCGGGCAGTGGCTGGTTGGACCAAGACTGTTTTGGCTTCCCTGAGAAAATAAAAAAATCAATAGGAGACATGTCTTAATGTAGGGTGCTGGTGTGTGAGCCATGACTGGGCCCGTTGTTTCAGGGGAGGTGCCGTGCAAGCTGGGCCTGGGATTCAAGGAGGACGCGGCGGACCTGCGCTCGAGCACAGAGGAGCTGGACCTGGGAGACGACGACCCCATCGGGCTGGAGGAGCGACCGCGCAGCCGGCGCGGCTCGGCGCGCTCGGCCCGCGGGCTGGGCATCAAGCCCGACCCCAGCGGCGGCGCCGGCCGGCCAAGGGGCGGATCGCTGTCCAAGTACGAGCTGGACGCCGCCGCCGCCGCGCACGACAAGGAGCGCAAGGACTCGCTCTCCATCGTCAGCACCGGCAGGACGTCGCGGCTCTCCTCCGTAGGTAGGTGGCCCTCACCCTCACTCACGCGATGCTTCGTCAGTTGTGTACTCTTACCTTTTATTCTGTAAACCACACTCCCATATTCACGTCCTTAGACTAGTGGATACCATGGTTGGTTGCGAATCAGGAGAGCTCGGTTCGATTACCTTTCAGATTGGACATTTTGGCTTCTCAGGGACTGGGTATTGTGCAGGCTGACCATGAACCCACTTGGGATCTACCAGCCTGCGCGCATTCAAGCAGGTAGAGTCTGCACAGGATAAGGTGGACAATGTGCAGGGACGAGTTTTCGTCTGAAGCGCCGGGCGACTTCATTCCTTCGTTCAGAAGGGGAGGCCGTGTCAGTCCATTACCGCTGCTGGCTAGTGAGCTGGGCACTCACTCACAGCTCTGGCCGCTACGCACACCATTACCACCGTCCCCACACTTGTCCAGCCGTCTGCACATCTACCATCCAATTAATCCTGCGTACACTCTAGACCTTGTGCAAGAAGTCGTGGCCCCCGCATTGGTGACTTGCGAGCTGGGCGAGTTCACTCCTTTGTTTTGGTGGGGTGGCAGCTCAAAAAATGTTCAAATGTTTGTTAAGCTTATGGGGTCATCAGTCCCTAAACTTACAAACTACTTATGAAGTACTTACGAACTAGGACGGCACAAATATCCATTCCCGAGGGGGATTCGAACCCCCGACCGTAGTGGCCGTGCAGACCGTGACTGGAGCGCCTCAGCCACTGCGGCCGGCGGGGGTGGCAGCCTCAGTTGCATTTTGCCTACTAGTCACGGAGCACAGTTTACAGTCGAATGTCAGGCCACAGGAGGCAAAGTGGAACTGAGCTGGATGCCCCTATGAAGTAAAGGAATGGAGGCCATGTGATGGCTAGTGAATGGTAAAGCATTCATTTGGACGTGCATAGCTTTGTTGGGAAAGCTTATCGCCAGGTCAATGCATGAAAGATAGCAAGATGGTGATTTCAATGTACCGTGCACCTTTCAATGTTCTGTCGTTGACCACCACTGTAGAAAATCTTATTGAATCCATCATTGCTGGTGGAGCCGGTACTGCGGCTGGCCAAAAGTATGAAGTAAGTGGGATACCGACAGCCGTATGTTTAATAGAAATATTTATTCTTCAGGTAAAATTTCCGTGCTGATGGGCCGTGGTTCATATATAAGACATCCCGACGTTTCGTGTCCAACTGCGGGAGACATCTTCAAGGGTCTTCCGGCTACAGCAGTAGAATTCCACGAAACCAGTTTCGATATCCAAATGTTTGTTAAGCTCATGGGACTTAACTACGGGGTCATCAGTCCCTAAACTTACAAACAAGTTATCAACTAACTAAGACTAAGGACGGCACATATATCCATGCTCGAGGGGGATTCGAACCCCCGACCGTAGTGGCCGTGCAGGCCGTGACTGGAGCGCCTCAGTCCCCTCGGCCACCGCGGCCAGCCTGGGCACTTCCCCTCCAGCTCTCGCTCACTGCTCCGGCCGCTACCCCCACCACAACCGCTGTCCCCACGCTTGTCCAGCCGTCTGCGCATCTACCATCCATTTAATCCTGCGTGCACTCAGAGCTTTTTACAAGAAGTCGTGGCCCCCCACATTGGCGACTTGTGAGCTGGGCGAGTCCACTACTTTGTTATGATGGGGCTGAGTTTCATGTTGCCTACTAGTCACGGGGCACAGGGTACCGCCGAATGTCAGACAAAGCGTATGGTCCAGGAGGCTGAGCTGGCTGCACCTACGAAGTAAAGGAACGGACTCACCCTGAGTACAACTTGAGAATGCGTTTCTGCGTACGGGCCACGACTTCTTGAGCGAGCTGTAACATCTTCTAGTTTCTGTATGTAGCACACATATACCACTGAAATCTTCTTAGTTTTCAGTCTATTCACACTGCAGCAACAAGTGACACACACATCATCTTCTGGCGAAGTGCAGAGATTTTTAGGATGCCATAGTTTTTATACCTCACGCGATAACATCTTCAATCCGACCTCATATTTTCCTGAGAAAAAAATGCATGAGCTAGATATCAACCCCAGAAAGCGACATCACGTGAAAATTTGGGGGCATTATTCAGATACTATGCAGTTACGGCCTCCTCAGAGTACAGCTTTGAAACATTCGCGCGCTCGGGTTGTTCCTCACTCGGCCCGTTTCACTGCGGCCGCTTAATGCCCGAACGTCTAGTACTGTGAGCAGACTCTAGTAAGAGGTTGGTGTTCGCGATGTCATTTAACCCACAGGCTGTCGTGTGACACCTCCAGGAGTGGTATGGAATGAGGACTAATCTGCAACGATTACCCATCACCGGTAAGCATAATTATTTGCAGTTATTAGACGTACTGTACACGGTAAAAGAAAATACGCGGCGCTTTCCTTATGCTTTTCCTTATATGTTTCAACTGCGTTGCTAGACAATTACACTGATTAAGACGTGCTGGATGTAGAAAGAAAAGAGCGGGTTGACGTTCGGTGCAGATTTACAGGCTAACGACGTCGACGATAACGACGCTGCCATCTCACCAACGTCAGATTCGTCGATCACTTTCATTGCATCAACGGAGCTTGGGCGTGGAATTGAAGACATCATTGGTGGTGAAAGCTGATTTGATGATTTTAAATCGTCGAATACCACTTTGCCCGTCACCATATCAGAAGAATGTATGCAACGATGCACATCGTTTTGTTATATGTAAAGCTGACACTATTGAAGTGGAGTAAACATATGTTTTATTTTGTAATATTATTTCCTCTTCCTTAGCCGCGTAAGGGCATTAAGAGGCCGCAATGAAGCGGGCCGAGTGTGGAACAATCCGAGCGCGCGAATGTGTAAAAGCTGTGCTCTGAGTAGGCTGTAACTGCGTAGTATCTGAATAATGGCCCAAATTTTGACGTGATATCGATTTCTGGAGTTGATATCTAGCTCAGGCATTTTTTTTCTCAAGAAAATATGAGGTCGAGTTGATGATGTTCCCGTGTCAGTGACCCCAGCACCATCAGGTCAAAAGGGATCGGGTCCAGTGGAATTAGTGCAAAAGGGTTCTGGGAGAAGTGGGTGCACTGCTTGTACCTCGGTCAGAACATTCCGGTTGTGTCTGTGACCAGGACTCTTCCCAGTGCGCTCGACATATTGCAGCTATTGCTGGACTCCATGCTGCTCTCAGTATGTATCCCCCTTCGCAGTTTACAAGATTCTCATGAACACACGTACTTCTATAGATTCTTTTGTGGCCACCTTTGTTGTGTCGGCTACTCAGGGATGTAACAGTATCCAGCACACAAATAATGATGTGGATGTGGAATAAGTACCAGAACAGCCATAATGATTAATAGTATAATTTATTGTAAAAACATAAGCAAGTGCCTAACTGCTTCTGGCGTAAACCAGGGGAATAGAATGACTGCTGACATAAAACTATGCTAGACTCTTCTTGCGGATTATTTTGCATGCTCCGTATGGGTATGCAGGCCAACTGTCTGGGCCCAATAAGCAAGTGCGGCTAGTAAAACTCTGTGTCATACTGCGGCGCCTTCTAAACTCTCATTCTGGCATTGCTGCGATGGTTGGTGTGCAGTCGATAGGCCTGCACATCCTTGTCATGGAGTGTACGCGCCATCTATGACAATCAAAGCCTCTAAGACGAACTGTAACACCTAAGAGACTTATTTCGGAAAACTGGATACACTGAAACACACAAGAGACAGGTTGCCAGAAATCGAGAAGAACAAGAAGAAAAAAATCTTCCAGTGTTTTTAAAGTTATGTGACCTAACCGTTGTTGTCTTCGGTCCCTAAATTGACAATCTACTTAACCAAATTATCATAAGAACAACACAATCGCCCATGCCCAAGGGAGGACTCGAATCTCCGACGGCGAATGGCCGCGCGCACCGCAGAAAGGCGCACGGTTCTTCCGCCGGGCCAAGAAGAAAACAGACTCTCCTTTCCTCCACATTTTGGGCTCTGTCAGGCTACTGAAAAATCGTCTTCCAACCACGGCAGAAGGCGAAAGAGTAGCTTGACTCAGCAAAAGAGCCACTAATGCTAAACATCTCAATAATCTACAGAATTTCCTGAGTCTGTGGTTTACGTTGTATCTCGGACATATGTCATGAATATAATAGTCGTGTCTAACTTGGCCAGAGAGAGAAATTTCCTCTACCTGACCACAGCATCAAGGGAAACCATAAGGGCACCAACATGCTGTGCAGGACCGGCAACTATTGGAACACAGTCAAGAAAGACTCTATAGAAAATTTCTAAACAGGGACGAGGGATCCCAAATGAGCGCAGAATGGAATCCATGAAGAGCCACAGTTGGTCTAGAGCACGCATAAAACAGCCCTGCTCGCGATACGCGGCCAGATAGCTGTTATGGAGATAGAACGGGTGCCCCTGCTTCCCCCACCACCCGCCTGCCGACAACCTTGGATCAAACCTTGGATCAAACTGGATCAAACCTTGGTGAGGGGATGGGGCTGACACATACAGCAATCGTGAAATCTCAGTCATTGGTGGTTTTAGGCCAAATACAATAACAACTACAAGGAAACTAAATACTAAGATCAGTGCCAACGAAGCTACACGTGGCGTAGGAGCGACCGGTCATGGTCCTAGCTATAAGTGCACTGTCGTCCTCTCTCCATTCATGTACTTACGAAGTCAGAAACACAGAGGGCTACATTCAGTCACACAAATTGTCATGTTTGACTGCATGTGGTCGCATGTGGCTTCTACCATCTTGCAGGAAGCTGTTGTCATTGTCGTTACTCTGGATGTGTTTACACTCCGGAGGTTTGTTGACAGGGGCACTTTGGAGAGACATGAGTAGTCCACCTGTCTATTGTGTGGGGCATCTAATGGGTAAGGGCCTGCTACCACATTTCTCCCTTTCATGAAGAAAGTGTGCGCAGCACCACAAATGTCCATGTAGAAAGGAACGTGCTGGTCGATATCCATAGGTTCTTGGTCTTCAGGAGCCAGAGGCAAATTGCAGCAGGGGACACCAGCCCAGCAAGCAGTGTACACACCAGTTGAGACAGAGGTCTCGCCACGGGGTGATCGGCCACAGCCACTGGCTGCTTGGGCCACCAGTTGGCTGAAATCAGGCGTCGGATCCATCTTCTCATAGCAGCGGTGGTATCGCCTGACCACAGAGTTTAGTTATTTCGAGAGCCCCTTCCGAGCCTGATGAGAAAAAAAAACTGCGCCCAGACAGCCTGGCCGTCGCAGGAAGGAATGTATCGAAGTCCGGCAGGAGGGACAAGTCTCTGGAACGAGTACAGATAAGAGAGACTAGAAAAGTCGAACAGGTGTTTCCACTGGACTTTTACTGGCAAGTGGGGTGGTGTACAACGACGACAGAAAAAGTAATACAGACTTCTGCAGTGGGTGCTAGCACATCAGCTTATCGCTTTGGCTCTTCAAAGTTCACATAAAACTTACTGCTTGGCCACTACATGCAGGGTGAAATGGGGTGGTATGAACGAGGTAAATCAAATTGGTAACACAAAATTCTACCTAAGTAAAATGGGGGCCTTTATCTTAAACTATCGTTTTGGGGGGTCCCTCAGAGATGCACTGGAGAATTTCGATGGTCTCAGCCACATGACACTTATGAATAATCTGACCTGGAGTCCATCAGGATGAGCCACTGCGATCCATGAAAGTCACTGTGAAATCCAAGTGGAGATGTTCTTACGCAACTACTGCTTGCGACATACAAAAATACTGGCACAGCAGTGATGCCTGGCATTATTGGAATGTGGTGCAGGCAAACATGAGGTGAGCGTAGTCTTTATTTAAACTGTGCCAATGAAGGAGTTTGAGAATCAGCTTTTTGATGAGAATCCCCAATGGTCAGCTTGGAGGACATCGAGGGCAAGGCAATGTAACGCCTGGAGTATGACCACACAGGGAATGTCCGAGTCACTATGCATGTTGATGACACCAGTGTGGACAAAAAGACTGTGCCTGTATATCAGAAAATGATGCATTTCCGGATTGCAGATGCTGCAACAGCTGTCCGGCCATCCTGCAGTGATTTGGCAGTGCAGAGCTGTCAGTGTTGGATCCTTTATGGTGGCCCCTCTGGACCGTGTCAGTGTCAAACGGAAGAGTCTCCATGTTGCTTCCAAGTCCATTTCCACATGAAGTAAACCACACGCGAGGTTCTGTGAGACAGTCAGGAAAAGAAATCGATATTCGGAGACCTGTCAGAGGCATGATAGACATATCAACGTTGAAGTCGCCAGGAGGAGTGGCCAACGCTGGAGGCAGCGCACCGTCCATGTGGGAACGGTGTCTCCCTGTTGAAATAAATAGTGCAGTGTGAAATGACGACCATGAACATAACCGTAAAATTATGTTACGACAAAGACCAGCACAAAAGCTTCCTTTTCAGTCTGACTATATTTGATTTAAAAGTCAGTCATTCTTTTGAAGATGAAGGCCACTGACATAGACCAGTTGTGAGAGAACTGCACTCAGCCCATACTCCCAGGCGTCAGCAGTGACGATGAGGGGGAGAGAAGGGTTGTAAACGGCAGGGCAAGGATCTCAGAGGAGAGTCGACTTGAGCCTTGCAAAAAGCCTATTTTCTCCTCAATAACCTGGTAGGGTGATGCAACAGCTCTGTGGCAGGAGGTATAAAACGTCGATAATAGTTTACATAACCCAGGACAGATTGCACTTGTTTAAGTTGGTGGAAGGATTTATATATTTTCTTGTATAATTGTACAGATCACAAAGTAATGTCCAGACGGTATATGTAATTAGATCCTCCGCCATCACCAGGAACTGTTGGAGCGCCAGGGAAAGCTCTCAATTAAAGTTCACCAACTACATGGTAAACAGTCTGCTTACCAGCGCCACGGTCACATCTTGGAGAAATCATTTTCTTCCACTTGTACAGAGAGTCGTTACAACTTCCAGAGTTGGTTCTTATTAGGCTGAGAACAAACCAGGTCTAGCCTGTGAAAGTCAGCTGGCGTTTCCAGCAATCATCAGTATTCAAGACATTGACAACCAGCAATCTTGGGGGTTCTAGGCGTAGGTTACCAGAGCCAAGCCTTCACATGCTAATGCTTCGAATGTCTGTGTGAACACTGAAGTGCGCGATACTTCCGTAATTTCAAGTACAAGTGTACTTTCCCACTGCAGAGATGGTGTACGTGTCTTGGCAAGGATGTAGGAGTGGGTCTGAATAGGCCATTTATAAGCTCCATGGTACGTTTCGGTGCAAATGTTCCAGGCTGGAAATCGATATCCATAATCGTTTAAACCAATCCGGTTGTTGAAGTACGGTGTTTTGTTGCAGTCACTCCCAATTACGTGCCACAGAATTTCTGTTTAATGGCAGCTGCCCTTAATAGGTGAAACTTCAAGTAGAATGAAACTTCAAGTAGAATAGTCCTTCAGCTACAATGCATCGTATAATTGTTACTTTCCTAGAACTGAAATGAAATAGTCAAATAAAGAGAAGAAAAGTATCCTCCAGCACACACTAGATGAGAAACTGGGTTAATAGTTTTAATCTATGGCTAAAGTCTGTAGCTTTTTAGGAAGTTATTTCCAAAGTAGTTATAAAATTTTTAGCGAACATGGAAACAGACAAGTAACCGACTTAGTATAAGCGTCATAAAAAGGGGATATGTTTACTAAGTAAATTAGTTTCAATTATACTAAGACACAAAGAAGTTATATAAAATGTAAATTACATATTCAGAGTAAAATATTATTTAATATGATTAATATTCATATTTTTCAGAAATAATAACTTTACTTCTGAGAAACATTAGAGAAATACGATATAATTTTAGTCACAGTTACAGTCAAATAGTTTCTGACTGATAATCACACATTATGCACATCATCATCTCAGGTATGCAGTCATATCCCAGAACTGAGGATTTCATTCCTTTCCAGTCATTCTGCTCTTCTTATTCAAACCATGCTCGTGACACCTCAGAATCTGTCCGTCGCTGTTTCTCAGCTGTCGAGCCGAAAAATTCTAATTTCGTTGACTTGTTTTGAGTTTAGAATGAAAATGTCCAAATACCTGATCGTTGTCAGTATTCCATATTTTCTGATACGAGTAACACGAGAAACGCCACATAAAAGTAGCAGGGGCGGCTAATCGGAAGCTGTGCTTACCCAAACGCACTTCTGTAACAGTAATTGTTAGTTGCGCAGAGACCACTCCATAGAATTTCACGCCTTAATAACACCATTCCACAAAACCTGTTGTTAGTTACTCTGCACCCGTCTGGAGTCAGTCCACAAAAACTGACCTTAGTTCTTCCTTCCTACACCCCATTCCATGATGTTATGTTGCTTGTTTGACACCACTGTAAAAAAGTAATTGTTAGTTACAATATGGCCACCTAGACGGCATTCAACAAAATTTTCTGTTAATTCAAACGTGGCCGCGGTGGAATTTCCGTGCGCTCTAAGGTGCCTTACTGCGGACTGCGCAGTTGCTTTCCCGTCTGAGGTTACAGTCCTCCTTCGGGGATGGGTCTTTGTGTTGTCCTTAGGTTAGGATAGATTAGTTTAATTAGTTTGCAACCCTGGGGACTGATAACCTCAGTAGTTAAGTCCCATAGATTTATAAATATTTTGAATTCCAATGTGTGCACGTGGATGCCGAACAACAAAATTGGTTGTTATTGCACTGTGCCTCTGCAGATGCCATTGCTCGAAAGAAGTTTTTATTTTGAGCGTGCCTACATAATTCTGAAAAAGTTGTTCTTGATTGCAAAAACGATCTCCGATGGTGCAGTAGTAGTCGTGGAAATCCGTCACAATGTAAGGAGTCTTCCAACTTAAACACGTTATTTTAAACATAGCTTGTCGACTGTAGCAACTATAGATTTACAAATATTTGGCAACGTTCAGCCCAACCAGTTCCAAAATTTGATAAAATACCTTGATCTAGATTTCGGCACCATCTAAGGGTGCCTTCATCAGAAGAATAAAAATTAAAACCTAAAAATAATCATTGAGTTAAATTAGTATACATTACGTTAGAAAAAAGTGCTTTACGTATGTTGCGTTATGCAAAATCATAGTTATAGATATGTACTTACCCAATGATTATTTTTAGGTTTTAATTTTATTCTTCTGATGAAGACACCCTTAGACGGTGCCGAAATCTAGATCAAGGTATTTTATCGAATTTTTCAACTGGTTGGGCTGAACTTTGTCAAATATTTCAAATATGTTAGGAAAATTAAGTTATTTACGTAATTTTGGAGCTATGCTACTAAGTGAGAGGTTAGAACGGAGGGTCTCGAGGCAATAGAAAAAGGTGAGAGCGAGAGAACGTGATATCCTAGTCCTGTAACAAGACCACTCCTTAGTGATGGGGTTGACAGTAACACTACGTTTGTACATACTCCGTATAACTCACAAAGTTCAGTGACTTCGATGCCCTCTCTCCGCCAAACTTTACTGTGATAGCGTCACCCCATGATTCAGCATATTCTCAATTCGAATATAGTAAATTTCCTTGAGACGAAAAAGCTTCTTTCTACGAATCAGCACGGGAATAGGAAACATCGTCCATGTGAAACACAGCTTGCCCTTTTCTCACATGACATCTTGCGAGCCATGGATAAAGGGCAACAGGCGGATTGTGTTTTTCTCGACTTCAAAAAGGCGTTTCACGCGGTGCCACACTGCAGAGTGCTAACGAAGATACGAGCTTATGGAATAGGTTCACAGATTTGTGACTGTCTGGAAGAGTTCCTAAGTAATAGAACGCAGTACGTTGTTTTCGACGGCGAGTGTTCGTCAGAGACGAGTGTATCGTCAGGCGTGCCCCAGGGGAGTGTGATAGGACCACTATTATTTTCTATCTATATAAATGATCTGATGGACAGAGTAACTTGTAATTTGCGGCTATTTGCTGATTATTCTGTGGTTATGGAAAGGTGTCGTCTTTAATTGACGGTAATAGCATACAGGTTGACAAAATTTCCAGTTGGTGCGAAGAATAGCAGCTAGCTAAAAAAAAAATTTGTATAGCTTATGGAACTTAACTATGGGGTAATTAGTCCCTAAACGTACAAACTACTTATGAACTAGCTAACACTAAGGATGGCACAAATATCCATGCCCGAGGGGGGATTCGAACCCCCGACCGTAGTGGCCGTGCTGACCGTGACTGGCGCGCCTCAGTCCTCTCGGCCACCGCGGCCGACAGTAGCTAGCTCTCAATGTAGAAAAATATAAGGTGATCCGCATGAGTTGGAAAACTAATCCAATAATGTTCGAATACCGCATTAGCAGTGAGCTTCTTGATGCAGTCGCGTCGTTCAAATATCTAGGCGTAACATTGCAGAGCGATATGAAATGGAACGAACCTGTAAGGACAGTGTAAGGCGGACAGCCGACTTCGGTTTATTGGGAGAATTTTGGGAAGATCTACTTCATCTTTAAAGGAAACTGTTTATAAAACGCTTGTACGACAACGTCTTGAGTATTGCTCAAGTGTTTGGGACCCGTAGTAGAAGATTTTAAAGGAAGACATAGAAGCAATTCAGAGGCGAGCAGCTAGGTTTGTTACTGGTAGGTTCGACCAATGCGCGAGTGTCACGGAAATGCTTCGGCAACTCAATTGGGGATCGCTGGAGGAAAGACGACGTTCATTTCGTGGATTTCTTTTGAGGAAATTTAGAGGGCTGGAATTTGAAGCTGAGTGTAGTACGATCTTGCTGTCGCCTACTTACATTTCTCGTAGTGCTCACAAAGACAAGAGAAATTAGGGCTCGTACGGAGGCATATAGGCATTCTCTTTTTCCTCGTTCTATATGGGAATTGAATAGGAAAGGAAATGCCTAGTAGTGGTTTAGTGGTACAGTGTGTGTATGTAGATGTAATTGTGGTTTAGCGGTGGCTATGTTGCCCCCTCACAGGGGTGAGAATAGAGGTGGCTACTGCCCCCCTTCCCTCCCCCCCTCTCAATCACAACCCCGTCAGCGGAGGCTGGCGACCACAGATGGGGACCTGTTGCTCGCCTGTAGTCTTCCGCATCTGGTATAGACGTGGTGGGCGAGTCTGGCCAGCGAGGTACTCCAAGCTTCACACAGAAGCCACTGCAAACAGTACTACACGAAAACCAAATGTATTGGCGAAAAGGATTGTTTCAAGTGCACAAGAAGTTGGTGACCTATGCCAAAAGAATAAACCAAAGAAATACAGTGCCAAAACTGAACACTTTTTACAACAGAGGACGGAAATGAAAATCCAAACGGGTCGTGACATGTTAGCGTATTCCGAACTATGTAAGGCAGTCCGAAGAGAAATGAAAACTGACATACAGGAATTTGGGGAAGACACCTTACGAACAAGCTTAGAGTACAAGACAAGTTTAAAGTCTTTAATGAAATAAATCGCAGACGCGTTGACAACCCCGCGACCCAGGACACAGTGACCAGCCCGACTGCAGAGGACTCTTCCCTGCACGTCTCCCGCCACACACAAATCTCCATTCGCCACGCTGTCTCTTTCCTATTACCACAGCCTATTTGTTCTGTAATGCTGTATTACCGCGTCAGGGAGAACAGAGCATGAGATATCGAGACACAGTTAATTGTCGTGAGGAGCCCCGTCTCGGCTTGTGTACAATTACATATTTTTGACGACGTTACAGCGTTCAATTAATGAAATAAATCACAATTTGCGATCTCTTATGCCTTCTCTATACTAGGTTTAGCCGCGGCGGAGTAGCCGAGCGGTCTAAAGCGTCTCGCTGCGGAGCGCACCGTTGCTCGCCGTGGAGGTTCGAGTCCTCCCTGGGGCATGGGTGTGTGTGTTTGTCCTTAGGATAGTTTAACTAGGTTTAAGTAGTTTGTAAGCTACGGACTGATGACCACGCAGTTTGGTCCGATATAATTACAAACATTTGATTTTGTACTAGGTTTAGATGTAATACCAATGTGCGGCGAACCTAGTACAGTGAAGCCATAAGTGATCGCAAATTGCGATTTATTTCATTAAAAATGAATGCCGCAACGTCGTCAAAAATATAAAAATATGTAATTGTACACAAGCCAAGGCTGGGCTACTGACGACAAGTAATGTGTCTCGATACCTCATGGTCTGTTCTCCCTGATCCGGAAATACAGTATTCAATCTGCGAGCATTAAAGAACAAATAGGCTGTGGTATAGGAAAGAGACGCGTGGCGAATGGAGATTTGTGTGTGGTGGGAGACGTGCAGGGAAGAGTCCTCTGCAGTCGGGCTGGTCACTGTGTTCTCGGTGGTGGAGTGATCTGCGTGTCTGCCTAGTAAGCAGGAGATCCCGGGTTCAAATCCCGGCCGGGCACAACTTTTCATTCGCCGCACATTGGTATTACATCTAAATCTAGTACAGCGAAGCCATAGGTGATCGCAAATAGCGATTTATTTCATTAAAAATGAACGCTGTAGCGTCGTCAAAAATATATAATTATAAGTTTAAAGTCAGCCAAACGCAAACTAACAATCGGTAAAAAGTAGATATCGCACTTGATTGAAATGAGAGTTGAGTCACTGAAAAGGAGGAGGTTTCGAAGTTCGTCAGAGACTTTCAGCGTATCTAAATTAAATGATGTACCTAGTGTTCCATGTATACTCCCATCGGAAGTCAAGTGTGCTCTAGATAGCATGAAGAAGGAACAGTGCCAGGTGATTATGAGCTCAGTGTCGACATCCTGAAACTGGCGGGAGAGGTAACAGTAAAGCACTTGGCAAAAGTATTTCCTTCCTGTCTGCACTATGCTTCAGTACCACTATCGTGGGACAAGGCGAAGATTATATTGATACACAAGACAGGAAGCATTCATAATACCAGAAACCATCGTCCTATCAGCTTGCTCTCAATTCTGTACAAAATTTTCACAAAGTTCCTGTTAAATCGAATTAGTATCATCCTAGACTCAGCTCAGCCTATGGAACAGGCAGGATTCCGAAGTAATTTCAGCGCTATTGACCACATTCTGGCCCTTACTGAAGTGACAAGCAGAACAAATGAATACCAACCCTCTCTTCATTGCCTTTGTTGATTTTGAAAACGCGTTTGACTTCGTTATCCATACATCTGTCCTCCAAGCTCTGAGAGAGCAAGGAGTGGAAGCAGCGTGCATTGAAATGCTCAGGAATATCTACGAGACTTGTTCAGCGTATGTCAATATCGGCGAATCAACTCAAGAATTCCGCATCATGAAGGCACATTGACATATGAATCGGAAACTTGGGTGACAAAGAAAAGAGATAAGAGCAAAATATAATAAGGGGAAATGAAATTTCTACGATGCAGAATAAGAGTAACAAAAAGAGACAGGATAAGGAATGAGAAGATCAGGGAAATAGTGAGACAGGAACCTTGACAGGATATGGCCACTTAAAGAGAATGGAGAAGAAGAGGATTCCCAGGAGGATACACGAAATACAATACAGAAGAAACGACCAAGAGGTAGACCAAGGGATAGTGGCTAAAAGGAGAGGCGGGTTGTGTCAAGAAGAGAGGACTGGGACAGAGTGAAAACAGGGAGATGGTGGGAGGACAGGACTATTCTCAGCTCTACTGGAAATGGCTTTGTCAAAGATGAGCTGGGGAGTAAAGAAATTAGAATTAATGGAAGAATGCTTACCAACTTCAGATTTGCTGATGATCTTGCCTTACTGGCTAATGACTTCGCAAAGAGCTGCAAAATTTAGTTAACGATATTTTATTGGAATGTCAGTTGGTTGGCATGAACTTGAACCTCTCCAAAACAAAAGTAATGTCCAACAAATGGGTCCCAGCTGGGTATGTGAAAGGAAGTGACAGTCCGTTAGAAGAGGTCAGTGAGTATATCAATCTTGGCCAGATTATATACATCAAGGAGGATGTAAGGCCTGAAATCTATCGGCGCGTAAAACGCGGTTGGCAAGCATTTTGGAGGAATTGAACAGTGTTCAGATCCAAAATACCAGTAAATCTGAAAAAAGCAGTATTTGATCAATGCATTCTCCATGTACTGACGTACGGTTGTGAGACGTGGACACTGAACTCATTTCCGAAAGCGAAACTAAGGACAGCACAGAGAGTTATGGAAAGATCAGTGCTGCGCTATACAAGAAAGATAGGAAAATGACAGATGGCATCCGATCTGTGACGAAGGGTAAGGACATCTTAGAGACAGTTGTCTGCTCGAAATGGCAGTGGGCCGGCCACGGCGAGAAGAAATGGCCAGATGGATGAAGCTTGTACCGGAGTCCGAGAGAGCGTCGGAGGCCTAGAGGAAGACCACCGGATGGATGGGACAAAGATACCAAGAATGTCACTGGCAGCACCTGGCAGAGAACTGCTCAAGACTGTTCCACTTGGAGAGGACTGATGAAAGCCTACCTGAATCCACGACTCGAAGAGACCACATCATTTGATGATAGGGAAAAGAGTCTCTATATCATGAAAATTCTCCAAGATGGTCAAAATGTCCAAAAATCTAAGAAATTGTGAAAAACTTTTTTTCTTACTTGAGTAAAAAGCTATAGCTTCGCTCGAAAAGTGAAAAATTAGATAATTCTAGGGCTAAACACGATTTATCGATACATATATTATTAATAAATAAACAGTTCCTCATTATACCAAAGGTAACAGGCATCAAATTAAAATTTATGCAGTGTTTTGATGTCATTGTTTTAGTTCGTTCTCGTTTGTACGTTGAATATATGGCTCAGCTTTTATTACAGAGGGCATTTAGCCCCCCTGACCGGGCGCACTGATCCACTTGCTGGTTACTAGCACAGTGTAACATATACAGAGGAGAAGTCCCCCCCCCCCAAACTGCTGTCCTACGCTCCCCTCATACTTCCGTAAGATACTAGCAGATGTCAGGCCGCCGTCCGCGGTGGCCGCGGGGACTGAGGCGCTTCAGTCACGGTCTGCATGGCCACTACGGTCGGGGGTTCGAATCCCCCCTCGGGCATGGATATTTGTGCCGTCCTAGTTCGTAAGTAGTTCATAAGTAGTTTGTAAGTTTAGGGACTGATGACCCCGTAGTTAAGTCCCATAGACTATACAAACATATGAACCAATAAGATGTCAGGCCGTTCCCTGGCTTAGTACCGGTAGACCAGACTAGAGGCACTACCGAGGGTGCTTCTCGCACATCAGAGGGTAGCGTGGAGGGGAGGCTGAGGGGAGAGCTCTTGCCACCTGCCATGAGGCTGTGTCCGGCTGGCCGCGGTGGCCGAGGGGACTGAGGCGCTTCAGTCACGGTCCGCACGGTCACTACGGTCGGGGGTTCGAATCCCCCCTCGGGCATGGATATTTGTGCCGTCCTAGTTCGTAAGTAGTTCATAAGTAGTTTGTAAGTTTAGGGACTGATAGCCCAGTAGTTGAGTCCCATAGACTTTACAAACTTTTTTTTTTTTTTTTTTTTTTTTTGCTGTGTCCGGCGTGCCGGCGTTTGAGGGGAGGTGGTGGTGGGGGCAGCCGCTACCTGCCGCCTGCTCTGGCCAGTTTAAAGGGCTGCTTCTGGCCGCAGCGCCATCATGGGACATCTTACGGAACTGCGGGAAACCCTCCCTCCCCGCACCCCTGACCGTAAGACCGGGCCCTTACTGAGGTTTCCCGTCTGTATATATTTGTCTGTGATACTAAAAAGGCGCTTTAGACCGCTCAGCTATCACAGCGTTACGGATAAATCAGCTACACGGCCTTCAAGCATGTCTCTCTCCACACCACATACTTTAATTCTGCCTCAATGTTCCCTGTGAAACCAAGTGACTTTCAAAGTTTCAAATATACTCACGTTTTGCGTTACTTCTCACCTTTAGCGTTACTAGATCTGTTACCGCTCGCTAGGTTCAGATACTCCAGCTGTAATATTTTCATAATTATTCCAGTCTGATGAAGCGCTAACCGCGCGTAACGCATAATTGGACAAATAAAACAATTACAATTTGCAACCTATTATTGCCCTTATTCTATGTCTTTTTTTTAAGGCGTTAATGTTTTGCAAACACAACTCTTACCTCTTAACTACGACATTGTTTAATATATATATATATATATATATATATATATATATATATATATATAGTTTTGATACATAACACTTCGTATATCTATCGTTTGAAGGCCGCAGCTGTGATATATAACACATCTTCAAATTACCAAATTTCCACCTCCTCAAGAACATTCATTAGGGCTCCTTTTGTGTTCTCTATCGTCTGCTTTATGTTGTTCCTGATTTAAGTGCCGGAAGAAAGTCGACTGATTTCTTTCGCTATTTCTAATGTTCTCTCGATATCGACCATTGAAGCTTCTTTCAGTCTGATGTATATAAATTTTTTCGCACTGCTTATATTTAATTTTATAAACTGTAGGATTTGAATATATGGCTGGTTTTAATTGACCTGAGTGTAGTAGGGTCTAAGGATGTGTCTGATAAGTTGTTCAAATGTTTGTAAGTCTATCGGACCTAACTTGGTGGTTATTAGTCCGTAACTTACAAACTGCTTAAAATAAGGTAAACTAACCTAAAGACAACATAAACATCCATGCCCAAGGGGGGATTCGAACCCCCGACGGCGAACGGCCGCGCGCGTCTGATAAGTGACTTTTATGTTAGAACGTTTTAGTATTTTACTGATTTTGTGAGATATCGTTCATCTTAATATACATAAAAATTGAGGTGTTTGTGCCTATATTTCACTCTGCAGCCAAAACGACACATCGAAAACGAATAGTGTTTGTATGTGGTAGTAGGTATGAGTCTCCCATTGTGCACTATTGTGGTAGAGGGTTGATGACGATAAGGGGATGATGGAATTGAAATTTACCGACTTATGTAAAATTCTACGTGAGGGTGTCAATATTTTGCTCTTCAGCAAAAACTACACAATGGAGACGAACGATCGCTCTGTGTTGTTGTACTACAAAGTCTCCTGTTGTACACCATAGGAGTTCCGTGTCAATAGCTATAAGCGGGTGGTTGAACGTCGTCAGCTTATATAAAATTCGCACTGAAGACCATAGGGTAGAAATATTCCTGGAGTGAGTATTCAGAATCGCACAATAGATCTTGTGTTGTCAACATCTATTGCCGTTATGCTCACGTGATCTCGGGACGACATACGTTAGTCTGTAATGGGAATAACCTAAACAGTGGCTGTCTGATAAAAGTGATTTCTCTGAATGTTACTTTTCGGTAGCTGTAACATTTATTTGTGAATTGTCAAGGTTTAAGAGAGAAAGTTGCGATTTCAGAACTTATCCTTTCAAAACTTTACCAATTACGATTTCTCCAATTTTTGCGAATTCTATGATGAATCACCAAATATGCTACTTCAAGGTGATTCACAGACACACGTAGCAACTGGTGGTCACTGGTGAACATATATACTGACTGGTTATTCTGGGTAAAATTTTACTTACATCATCGACGGTGTAGAGTGCTGATGTTGGCAATAACCATTTAATGGTCTTTCAAAACTCAGTCACAGAGAATAAGAGGGAATACTTTTTCGTGTTGACCGTGAAATAAATAATGATGTTTCAACTTTGTTATCAACAGATTCTTGCATGTACTCATGTGTGGTCAGCAAATTTATTATCCTCACCTAAAGTTAACATTTTGTTGCCAACATTGCCACACTAAGGGGACGAGGCTATAAATAAAATTTAACAGTGTTCAGGTAAACTGTGTCATTGTAACGAAATTGGTAAGTTCTTGCCTGTAAAGTGTGCGAGTTGAAAATTTGAACAGTATATTGTTAAAGCCATTTGAAAGGATGAAAAGCCTGTTATCTTTTCAAAGCCATCCCATATTTTGCATTTTGCTATCGTTGTTGAATATGCATTTTAAAGCTGCTAATATAAAAATGAAAAAAAGTGCTGGAAAGGAATCATCGAGTTCAAAATTTACGTGTGAATGGCAGTATTGAAAAAAATCAATTTTATTAATGGACTACTGTTACACATTTGATAAAGTGTGTCAGACTTTGTCGGGAATGTAGACTATGCTACACATCAATCTCTTACAATAAACATGATCTAACATTCAGAGTCGTTGTCTTCAGCAATAATTATATGAGTTATCTCGTTTCAACCTCATAGTGCAACACAGTCAAACTTCGAGAGTGTTGCAAAATGTTTTGAGGGATTTTTCCTAGAACACCCGGGAATCGAAGCCGGAACGATATATAACGCCCTCATAGCTCGAAAATGTGGATGGAGGCGCGTAGACAAATAAGTGTCATTGTTTTCACATTAAAAATTAACGCAAATGTTTTGTTACGAATTCTTCCGGTGACGATTACAGTCAATTTACTGAATGGACGAGGGGACATAAAGAACTTGTCAACCATAGAGCAGGAACAGCATAAATTACTTACGTCATAGTCAGTTCAAAAAGTAATCAAGTGAAAAAACAAATGTACTGTATGTGAAACAGCACTCACGTTAAGATAAAGACAATTTTGAAATAACTTACCTTGTTGCTAGGTGGAGCTACTTTCCGTCACAGTTCACTAATTTCACACAATAACTACTGCACACAGCATAAACACACTTGCAGCAGCGAAATGCCAGATCCCCGAATTCATTTGTCTATAGCGCCTCCGTCGATCTTTTCGATATATATCGCTAGTGCTCTGATAGCGAAATACATATCGTTCCGTTTTCGAATCCCGGGCGTTCTAATAAATTACCTAACTTGATCGTAAACCTGCGCCTTCAAAAGTGTCTGGAAAAATACGGATCGAACAAATGATACAAAATATATAACCTTCAAACTTTGCGGAAAGCAAAAGGCTAATTCACAACGACCGCCACGTCAAGTTGTACGTTACGTCATGTCATCTTGCTTAGCCCTGTACCGAGCAATGGAAGTTTAGTGTCAGATGTGAGAAAATAACAACGATGAAATTATTTGATGACCATAGTAAAGGTCATGTTCTTGGTCAATTACATATGGGAAAGTGCTGAGAAAAAAACATAATTTCAGTTTATCTACATGAATTTACTAGCGAAATTCTTGACTAATCTACAAACACACAAACCAAAACTCAGCTTCGTTCACCTCAGTAAGTTTTCATTTTGAGATACCTGACGTTTCGACATCGCTTCTGCAACAACACTCAATGGAGGAAAAAAATTCAGTTCGTTTGGTACATTTGCAGACCACCACGAAAACAAATCATTGTCATAAACTGAAAATTAATTAAATACAAAAGCACAAAATCAGCTATTATCACAGTACAGAGCCAGGCGAAAATAAATTTCGATGTCACCAGACGATGACTTGTTAAAACTTTGCTACCAAGAAACCCTAATATGACGTGACGTGCTTAGTGCGAATTAATGAACATCGTCATCCCTAGATAACGTGACAATTCCAACTTTATATTGAGGACATGCGGAAAATGCTATGCTTACTCCAGAATTATTTGTACTCTATGCCGAAGACCAGCAATGACTTTTGACTCTATAATAGCAAAGAGGTTCTATACTGCGAAACGTGATGCACATTCTTCAGTTGTTTACTGCAACAAGCGTACGAACAGAAAAAAACCGTATATTTCCGCAGATAAGACGATGGCTGAATCATTAAAAAAGGGCCCCAAAAACCGAGGTCGTTTTATCCGACGGTACAAAAAAAAAATTAGATTGAAATTTAGTCTGGAATTGGTAATTTCGCAGATGCTTTGCATATCGCGGCTTCGGCCTCCAAACGATATGAATCGAAGCGGTTAAGTATCGAAACGATATGTATCGAACAGGTGAATGTTATGATTTTTATGAATATGTCGTGATTTTAAAGGATGTGGTTAGGCAGGAATCTAACAGTACAGCTTTCTGGGTAATTTACAAGAAAGCTTACACTCGAAGTAGCTCGGGCTGAAATGATATATATCGAACACACAACTGTAAATCGGTTCAGTGTCTTTGAACCGTAGATTCGGCCGCTATTGCTGCCGCTACGCACCTTCAGTACTGAGGAAAAAAAAGTTTTGTTTAACCTATATCTAAGCGTCTTAAGGCTACGATACAGAAAACTTTTTTGAAAGTGTAAGTTAGGTTAGGTATAGGACAAACAAGAAATTTATTTAGGGCTAAACTCCGGTTCAGAAACATTAGCTTAATCCATACGTATCGTTTCGAAACTGATCGATTCGATATATATATCGTTTAGAGGTCGAAGCCGTGCTGTGCAGCACATCTGCGATATTACCCTGATGAAATTTACATTGTGGAGAAAAGATTTAGGAAAACAAAGATTTGTGTATTTTTTTTTAAAAAAAAAATATTTTCTTTACGAACTTTATTAATTTATTGAGTGGACAAGGGTACATACGATACCCTATATGCCATAAAGCAGGAGTAGAATTAATTATTAACAATGTCGCTTGTCAAAAATAATTTCTCTATATAGCCAGAGTCGCATTGAAACGATGAGAGTAAATTTACGTACGGAGTAGTGTAAGGGTTAAAATATTTCGGAGCTATACGCAACAAATCCTTTATCTTCTGTTCTCGCGCAATTTCGTGTGCATTGGCGCGATTACATGTCGTCTCGGCGAAAGAAATTCCTTTTTTTTTTTTTTTCAGCTTCGCGGTGTAAAAAACAACATGCTTCTTCACGATCGGATACAACGTAGCACTACACTCACGAATGTTCAAAAGCAGACCGCAAACACTGCAACAAAGGGTGAAATCCAGGTGTACCAATTACGAAAACTACTTTTGGCGGCTTCTAACGGCGTTTTTTCAGAACTGCCTAAAGCTTTGTCTCCAAATCTATGTTGAAGGCGTGCACTCGGGTAAATACGGTAACTTGGGGGTCGTCTTATAGGCCAGATACTTGCTTAAACTATATAATCTTGATCAAAATTTGTACCTCGTCTTATCTGAAAGTTTGCAGTTTGAAAAGTAAAACTACCAAGAAAGATTCCAAAGCGTAAGAAAGAAATTTCGCGTTCTCGATCCGTTTCTAAACGACAGAGAACGGCGCTGAAAAGTGAATCTACAGACGATAGAAACTTGAAATTTGTAGACGTTGTTCATCTTACACTGTAGGCATCGGAGATTTTGCGATATTCCCATACCGAACGGGGTGAAATTGGGGATGACCTTAAAGAAAAGAAGAAAAAATTTGCTATTAAGGCAGTTTCGAAGCAAGAAATACAAAACTTCAGATTTAGATTTTTGATTGGAATTTTTGGAAATGCAACCTGAAATAAGGGAACAATATTTTAAGGGTGGTACTATGACTATTTTGATGCTAGAAATACGAAAATTTGGATTTGTAACCATGGTTAGAATTAAAAAAAAAATGTGTTTCAGGATGTTTTTAATTTTGACATCAGTGGTGCAATAGGGGGTGGCAAGATGTATCAAAATACTAGATTAGCAAATAATTGTTGAAACTAAATGTATGAAAATTTATATTTAGAAATAGAAATAACCAATTCAGACCATCAAATGTACGCCATGCAAAGCAGCAGTAATTAAGATGAGAGAGGGCTCATGTTCGACTGTTGCCCTGGCCAGCACATTCTCCAGACCTCTCACCAGTTGTAAACGTCTGGTCAATGGTGGCCGAGCTACTGGCTTGTCACAATATGCCAGTCCCTACTCTTGATGTCCGCCTCCATAGTCCAGTGGACAGCGTGGTTGGTTGCCACGCAGAGGGCCCGGGTTCGATTCCCGGTCGGGTAGGAGATTTTCTCCACTTGGGGACTGGGTGTCGTGTCGTCCTCATCATCATTCCATCATCATTGACACGCAAGTCGCCGAAGTGGCGTCAGATAAAGAGACTTGCACCAGGCAGGCTGAACACGACCCCAGTTGGGGTCTAACGGTCATAAAGGCCACACGATCATCATCACTACTCTTGATGAACTGTGGTATCGTGTTGAAGCTGCATGAGCATCTGTCCCTGTACACGCCATCCAAGCGCTGTTTTTTACTCAATGCCCAGGCGTATCAACGTCGTTATTATGGCCAGAGGTGGTTGTTGGGTAATGATTTCTCAGGATCTCTGCACCCAAATTGCGTGAAAATGTAATCACATATCCGTTCTAGTATAATATATTTGTCCAATGAATACCCGTTTATCATCTGCATTTTTTTCTTGGTGTAGCAATTTTCAGCCGACCGCGGTGGCCGAGGAGACTGAGGCTCCAATCACGGTCTGCACGGCCACTACGGTCGGGGGTTCGAATCCCCCCTCGGGCATGGATATTTGTGCCGTCCTAGTTCGTAAGTAGTTGATAAGTAGTTTGTAAGTTTAGTGACTGATGACCCCGTAGTTAATTCCCATAAGCTTAACAACCATTTAAACATTTTTGAGCAATTTTCAAGGCCAGTAGTGTAGGTTAGTGTACTTCCTTGTGCACGGTCAGTGTATTTCGTGCATGTGTGTGTTGAGCCAGTGGGCTGTGCCGGCAGGTTCTGCGGCGTCGGGGGCGTCGAGCGCGGCGTCGCACCTGTCGGTGGCGTCGTCCGGGGGCGGGCGCTCGCCGTCGCCGCACAAGATGCTGCTCGAGACGTCCTTCTGCGGCTCCAAGCCGCTGCTCACGCAGCCCAGCATCGAGCTGGACGAGCTGCCCGCCAGCGCCAAGGAGGCCATCGCCCAGGTCAGCCACCAGCCGTCAGCCCCCACTCCTACCCCCAGCACGTGGGCTCCAGCAGTGCCACCTCAACAAAAGACCTGAACGATGTGTCATGTCACAATTGTGAAAGCTGACTGGCTGACCAATGAGACAAACCCCACTGTCCCGTAGCCGCCAGTTATCTACATGATCACAGCCTACTATGAGGACAACATAGTCTCGTCATCAGAGAAGGATTCAGACAATGTGAGCGCTAGCTGAATAGCTGGCCACTGGGGTACAGCCCACTGTCTCATAGCACCCAGCAGTCAGCTAGCGATAACTTTGTCTGAAGCCTTCTTCGATTACATGACTTTACGTACGTGCCATGGCCTGCTTCTCACATTGTCCTCGTGGTAGGCTGTGATCACATAGCTGACTGGCTGGCCACTGAGAACCAGCCCACTGTTCCACAGCCACCAGTTATCTACGTGATCACATCTTACTATGAAGTCAACATACATAGTCATGTCATCAGAGGAGGATTCGTACAATGTGGTCATTAGGTGAATGGCTGGCCGCTGGGGTACAGCCCACTGTCTCAGAGCACCCAGACAGTCAGCTAGCGATCACTTTATCTGAAGCCTTCTACGATGACATGACATTACATATGTGTCACAGGCTGCCTTTCACATTGTCCACATACTAGGCTGCAATCACATAGCTGACTGAGACACAGCCCACTGTCCCATAGGTACCAGTCACCTACGAGGAAAACGTGAAAGACAGGATGCGGCACATACGTAAAGGCACGTCATTGTAGAAGGATTTCAGTGTGATCGCCTGCTGAATGGCTGACCGCTGGGGTACAGCCGACTGTCTCTTAGCACACAGCCAGTCAGCTAGTAACCACTTTGTCTGAAGCCTTCTCTGATGTTCTGACGTTACATACGTGCCACAGTCTCCTCACCCTAGAGCGCGGCGCACGACTCTGCAGCACGCCAGATGTTTCGTGTGCCGAAACAGTGAGTCGACTCACTAGACTCAGATCATCCGTATGTTTCGAAACAGTGAAACGATCCGAACTGCTCATCACCACTAGTCTGGCTATAAATTGGCGTGGTACATCAGTCTCAGACTAACCCACCGCGTTGCCACTCAAAAATGCGCTCCCAAGCGTAAACTAATACAATAAGTGTGTACCACAATAATTACAAATTATTTGAACACTGCTTTAAACTTTATTAACTCACTATAAGCTTATTTCGGCCTTAGGCCATCATAAGGTGTTCTGTAATACAAGTAATATAGAAGAGTTGTTACATATATTCTTATAACATAATTACATAAATTTTTTACAAAGTTTTACTTACATATAATATTGTTGTTGTTTATTTGCTGCCCAATTGATTATAGAAGCTGATGTAATGCTTATCTGTATATGTGCAGCAGCGCTGGTTATAAGATTAGATTTTTTTCAGTTTTTCGTAGTGGCAGTCTGTGGTGCCAGCATCCAACGATATTATAAGTTTACATGGTTACCAGTAATTTATACATTAATATCTTTGGGTTATTGGTTTTTGTATTGGAGTTTTACTATGGATTTGGAATCTTTGGTGTTTATCCATTCTCTTGTTTGTTTATAATGTGAATAAAATTTCCGATGTATTTTTTATGTTTGAGTTCGGTTTGTTCATTTAGTACATAGTTCTGGTTGTGTTGTATATGGCAATATAGTTCGATTGAATATTCATTTTTGGCTCTTTTGTATAATGTGAGAAATTTTTTTAAGGCTTCCTCTAAAGGTTCTACATCGTGCTTTTCAGTGATTAAATGTTGATTGAATTTAGACGGATTATTTTCACTGTCTCTTGTGTTCTTTGTATCTAGCTTGAAAATTTCTGCTAGTTTGGCCCATATATGATTTCTGACAGGTGTTACACGTAATTTTGTAGATACCCGGATTATTGTATTTTAGTGTGTGTCTGGCTCCTTTACAAATTTTATGATTCAAACAGTGCTTGTTTTGATAGGCAAATTTGACGTTTGTGTGTTTGAATATTTTATTAATTTGTTTCCTATGTAGCCCAACAAAACAATTACGACCCGAAAATTATTTCAAAATTATACCAGCAGAAAACACAGGCAAAAATATCAAATCTGCACTGAGAAATAACATTAGCGAAAGACACTCCAACAAAGAAAAAACCGACATTCGTTCCTACAACATACATAGGAAACATATCGGACAAAATTAATAAAGTATTCAAACACACAAACGTCAAATTGTCCTATATAACATTCATACATTCATTTAAGTCAAATTTCACTATGATCAATATTTCTTGTTACTTGTCCAGGATGTAATATGAATAATTTCTTTGGTGAGGCCACCCCTGAGAAAGTGACATAAAGCTGTCCGTTTGAGAGACATGGACACGTAAAATCCACTCCACAGTGTTGAGTAGATTGCCCAGTGATTTACTAATCGTAATAGAAAATGCAAGTCACACTGGAAACCGCAGTCCCTGAAAGGTCTGTGGACCTGGGAGTCGAAGCCTTACGGAAGTGGTGGCTGCGCACATGATCATCATCAATCGATGCGCACAAAATATCTTTCACGCATCGAGTGATCCTTTTTTTTATTATATAAATACGCTAACAGGAAAATTGTATTACAGATTAGTAACTTATTCGTACAAGAAGGCCAATGAATGTTACATAATTCGAAAGATTGTTTGTCGTAGATTTCACGAATATAAGTATTATGTGTGCATTTAGCCATTAAAAGTGGTAAAAAGAAGTAGAAATTTTCCTGTCTACAACTTGGATCAAGTTCTACATTGGCTATTCGCCTCGAACCAAGACGCTGTAATGCAGCGCATCTGCAGTATTAAAATAACGTATTAAAATAAGTGAATATCCAAACATGGAGTGTACCCAACACACTTTCTTGTGCCGTTCAAATGCTTCATTTTCGCAGTGATTGAGAGTGGTTAAAGGAAATGGATGTTTTCATATGAATGGCGATATAAAGGATGATGCGCCAGGAGAGGCATCTAGCGGTGCTCGAGTGGAACTACGAAGTCGACATGTTATCAGCTCTGGAATTCTAAATATCGCAGTATCGAAATAACATTATTTCTTGGCGTCGTATAAATATACGAACACCAAAATTGTTGTTGCATTTCAAATATTAGGCTAATGAAAGTTATATAATTCCAAAATAGCATGAGAAGTATATAGTTCCGTTTGTATTTGTTATTGTGTCAGGCATTTTCCTTAACACGTAAAAGATACCATTTCATACTTTCCAGTGCCGGTTAAATTTTACCAAATATCCCAGCGGCCTCCTAGGATAATGTTGGCAACAGATGCCGAATAGTGAGAATCCTGTGAGTCTTTATTTTAGCCAATCGCTTGACAACGCTGATGTTTTCTCATGGAATCTTCGCTTTACGAGGGCAATTATTTTTACTGAGCGGACGAGGGTACATACAAGAACCTGTCAACCATAAAGGAGGAACAGCATTAGTTGTTTACTTCATGGTCTGTACGATACACTAATCGAGACTTTCTATGTGGTTCGAACAAATGGGCAAAGATTTTCTATTGTGTTGTTGATGTTGCCAACATAATCACGTGAGTGCGCTGATATGAACGTAAAATTTAACTCCCAGTGACCATTGTAAACACAATTGGTCGCTTTTCGACCAAAGGCAATACTAGTTTAAATAAAACCTCTTGTCATTTCAAGGATGTGTGTCAATTTTTACTTCTGTATCTACATTATTCCGTGATTTATTAAGTTTTCAAATTAATACTGACTTTTTGGTCACCCGGTATTTTTGTAATGTCAGGAAGCAAAGGGCTAAACTGGTCGTTGAGTGTTGCAGTAGAAGTGCTGAGCAGAGTAGAGTAGAGTTGACGACTGTGCAGGTGGACGGGTCGCTGCTGGGCGCGGCGGCGGGCGACGGCAGCCGGCCGGCGTCTCGTCGCTCGTCGGGCGGCGAGGGCGACGGCGCGCGGCGGCGGCGTCGTCGGCCCGACGAGGGCCCGGCGCTCATCCTGCCCAACGTCAGCCCCGTCGTCAGCCCCGCCGAGAGGGAGCTGCTCGCCGCCAAGGAGCGCGCGCTCGCCGAGGAGGTGCTCTCATTCTGCCTGCTCTCCACCACTCATGTAGCTAATAAGTTTGGAAAAGTCAGTTTCCTATTTGGATAAGCAACGAACTGGTATGGATTAAAAATGAGAGTAACAGTCGAGTCCGCAAAATGTTTTACAATTCAATTGGTAGGGTGACCAATCTCCTCTGAGTCCATCATCAGACAGATTCGTCTCGCTGGACGCCGAGGCAATGATCGTGCGTTGACTGTTTCAGAGTAGATCGAAACCGGTCGTCGTCGTTGTTTTTGTTGTGCTCCTCAGTCTGGAGACTGGTTTGATGCAGCTCTCCACCCTACTCTATCCTGAGCAAGCCTCTTCAAAAAAAAAAAATGGTCAAATGAAACTTCCTGGCAGATTAAAATTGTGTGCCGGAATTGGGACTCGAACCTGGGACCTTTGCCTTTCGCGGGCAAGTGCACTACCAACTGAGCTATCCCGACACGACTCACGATGCGGCCTCACAACTTTACTTCCGCCAGTACCCCGCCTCCTACTTTCCAAATGTTCAAATGTTTGTAAATCTATCGGACCAAATTGCGTGGTCATCAGTCCGTAGCTTACAAACTACTTAAACCTAGGTAAACTAACCGACGGACAACACACACATCCATGCCCCAGGGAGGACTCGAACCACGACGAGCAACCGCGCGCTCCGCAGCGAGACGCTTTAGACTGCTCGGCTACTCCACCGCGGCAAGCCTCTTCATGCCCCCACGTGAACGGCAACGTACATCCATTTGAATGTCAGGTCCGGTGGTCTTGGGGTAAAGTGCTCGACTGGAAACCGAAAGGCACAGTCTGCGTCAGGCAGCACAGCGGTGTAGACGGCGTATTCACGTCCCGCCGCAGTGTCTCGCACCTGAGGTTATTTACGTAACTCAGCCGTCTCTGCGCGACTTCCTTGATAGAGGAAGCATGGCTCAATCCCGGTGAAATTCGACCTTGAAGATCAGTTTTTCGAAAGCATATCCACGACCGAAGGCACTTGACATCGAACAGTTTATCAGAAACGAAGTGAAAGTTCCCTGTAGTGAAGTTGTAGGTATTCACTTTTCGATAGTGAGCAGTGTGCTGTACTTAAAGCTGATCAACGATGCGGGCTGTGAGAGAATTCTGAACGTGACCAGAAGTGGACTGAAGTTCCATTACTCGGATGGACATATTAGTGAAGTGACGATTGAACACACGGCCTATGCACGAAAAGGGTGTTTGTACTTCCTTTTGAGGTACCAGAAGAAACGGTGATTTCTGTGCTTCGCCCGTATGGGCATGTGATCAGTCACGAAGCTGAAAAATGGGCACAGTTTACCACATACCCCATGCTCAGTGTGGAGCGGAAAGTACACATCGAACTGAATAAACATATTCCATCTTACCTGAGCATCCGTGGTTGCTGTGCAATAATAATTTATGACGGGCAGCTGAAGACGTGTTCAGGCTGTGGACAAGAAGGGCACCTACATTCCCAGTGTATGCAGGCAGCACGGAATCACACAGCTGCCATCTGGGGATGAACAGCTCCAGTCTGCACCGATGACTCTTTCAGTGACGTTTGTTCAGGCTCTCCAGCACCCTGTGCCAACGTTCATTAATAAACCCTCCCTGAACGCGCTAAATGAAGACAACCAGGAAACTATGCTCACGTCCGATCGTACAACAATAACGAACAGTGAGGTGTCTCTGGTGGAGGAGATGGACATCACATCACCGGTAGTTCCTAATGACGTTCTTGTCAAAGTCAAAGACCAAACAGCAGTGCAGCTATCGACAACAGACGTCAAGCCGACGGACAACGTACACCCGGCCGGAAGTCCTGCAGGCAGCGACCTACCACACCACCAGACTGGCACTCTTGAGATGAAGGATCTCGAAACTGAAGTTGAACCAATGTATGCCTTCGTCACTACGGTGACGGCGTCAGATAAATGCCGACCGCCCTCCGATATGGAACAACATGTCCGCATTCAGCGCTCCCACGAAACGCAAGAAGAGGCGCCATTCGCCTTTTGATGATCAGACACAAGAGAAGGAGGAGGAACCGACATCGGATGAAGCAACTGACTCTGCCTCCCAAGTGTCCGGTGGTATCACTGCCCGTCTGGCATGTCACGATACAGCAGCGACAACTGTACCTACTCCTGTCTCACATTCACCTTCATCAACTGCTGAACACCATCATGACGTTCACGATGAAACGTCCACTTCACAACTACAAAGTTTAACGTCTGACGCTTGGGCTGACGATATCGGGGATGAAGTGGAAGACCTCAAGGCAGCCGAGGGTATAAGTGCTCCCTCGGCTGCATCCAGCACTCCCCTATCACAGTGACTGAGGCTGCACCAGCAGTTTCCATGAGGCCGCCCTATCCGCCTGCCATCGATGTACTGGACAACTCAATAGAAGGACCAGGTGGCCATCCTTACCGGATCGTTACTGTTAACACCAAGAACATACATGCACGCCATAAATTGGCTACAAGATATGCTCAATGCAGTGGACATTGACATTGACATCCTTCAAGAGGTGCATATAGAAGATTTCAGAGAACCCTATGGATACACAACTTGTATTTCACATGCATCTGCCACTGGCAGTGGACTGACGATATTCCTCTGTGAAGGTATTCTTGCTGAAGATGTTGAGTGTCTTCCCAACCCGGTCGGCTATCACTGTCCAAGGATTTCGAATCATAAACATATATGTGCCATCGGAGTCGGGACGACATCGTGAACGATCCACCTTCTTTGCAGAAGCGATCACACCCCCTCTTTGTGAGACAACAGGACTGGAAGGGGATTTCAACTGCACTCAAGCTCCTAAGGATAAATTACCTCCTCAGTCTCCGTGCTTGGAACTTGGAGCAATTGTCCACAATCTTCAGTTGGTGGACTCATGGGAACTTGTTCAGGGCGACCGGTCTGGCTTTAGGCATTATACGAGCCATTTGTCTAGCCGCATTGATAGGATTTACATCTCGCGTTCTATTGTCAGGGGGACGAGAGCAGCTGAAGTATGGCCTGTAGCGTTTTCTGACCACGACGCCTACATTTGTGACCTTGCCCTCATACATCAGAAAGTATGGCACAGCAGTGGTCCATGGAAGCTGAATATGTCCCCTCTCGCTTCTCCAGAATTTCGGCAGCTCGTAGAGGACACATGGAACAACTGCACACGCCGACGCGTCGCCTGCCAGTCTGCTCTTTATTTGTGGTTACTCTGCACTAAGCCTGCCCTGCGGAAGACCTTGATAGGCTACGGGAGAGACGTAGCGACATGGAGGCGACATACTAAGGAGTTTTACTTCAGTATTTTAAGGGAATGTACCACAATCCCATATTCACCTGCGAGGCAGACGATGGTTAATCACGCCAAAGACCACATCATCAGACCTAGGCCCAACATCTTGAAGGAACGATCGTCAGAGCCCATACTCAAGGCAGAGTGGCTCAGGAGAGTCCCTCCATGCACCATATCATTGCAGAACGACGGCGTCGACGAAGGGCCTTGATACATGTGCTGACTACAGATGATAGAGGACGATACGACATGCTCACTGTACACGGCTGCACTCAGAGGTCCGCCACCCTCAGAAGTAATCGAAGCGGTATCCCAGCTCACGTACGGCAAGATTCCACAAGCTGCGGCCACTGCACTGACAGCTGATATAACAGAGGAGGAAGTCACTGAAGCGATACAGATGGGACCCGCCAATAAGTCGCCAGGTCCTTACGGCCTCCCTCTGGAGTTCTACAGGGCCTTTCAACAACTGCTGGTGCCAGTCGATGCAGATTCCACGATTCAGATCCCTGAGACATTTTGCGAAGGGCTGATCATACCTATACACAAATCACTAAATAGCAACATAAAGATCTTCACTCGACTGTTGGCAGCACGACTCAAGCACATGGTCCGACATATTGTCGCAAAGGATCAGGCATCTTTAGGTGGCAGTCACAACATTCGCATTGCTATCTGCTGATATCGCACTTGCCAACGCACATAAAATGCCTGGGGTTTTGGCGTGCCTAGATTTCAGCCAGGCTTTTGACACAGTCGACAACGCATTTTTAAAGGCGATAATGCAACAGATGGGTCACCCGGAGACCATTGATGCGTCTTCTTCATAGTGCGACATCAAGAGTATTGTACAACGGACACCTCCTTATCCAGCGATCGGTGCGACAGGGGTGCCCCCAATCAGCGATATGGTACGCCCTCGTTTTGGAACCGCTGCTCTGTGGCTTTCGACAACGCCTGACAGGGATGACACTCGGTGGACGCACTTTTTGCTGCACTGCCTATGCCGACGATCTGGTCCTCTTTCTTCGTGGTGAAGACGAAGTCAGCGCAGCTTTGGCGTGGGTGGCGACCTACGGCGAGCATCCGGCAGTGAACAATGTACACAAATCGTACGCCCTATCTGTAGGTGCCGGGCTGCCCGATAGGTGCGTGGCCCCATTGAGAATAACAAACACAATTCGCTGTCTGGGCATTGATTTTACAACTGACCTGCGGCGGACGATTGCCCTCAACAGTAGGCGCCTATTGCAATAGATTAGGGCAGGGATAGGTGACCATCGTCTTAGAACACTAGACATTCTACAACGGGCGCGATATGCTAACGTCTATTCGGCATCGCGCATCCCCCATGTTGTGCAAACACTGCCGATCACACCATATCTGGCCCACGTCATGCTGGCGGCTATGGGGTCTTTTCTAAGTACCGGTATGCTCTTCAAGATTCGTTACGACTCCCTCACACTACCGAGGAACAGAGGTGGTTTAGGACTTTTTCACGTTCCAGACAGAGCACGGGCCTTATTTGTAAGTTCTCACATGAAGATGTGGCGACAGTGTCCGACGAGTCTTACAAGCCTGCTGCTAGAGGCCTTAAGGCCGACCTCCCTCACCCCTCCAATACCACTATCCGACACTCCAGCCCCTTTCTTTTACGTAGGGCTATTCTTCCTCGACCTCAGCTACATCCGTTCCGTGCTACCGCCCACACACTTGATATCGGCGAGGGCAATATACAACACCATGGAAGTGAGCAGAGCCCCGAACGCGATAGAAACAAAATACCCCCATATTAACTGGCATGTAGTTTGGCGGGCGGTGAACGCGCAAACTCAGTCAACGGGAAGCAGGTGTGCCAGTATCGACTCCACCGAATTCATCTTGCGGACTCTCCTTTGTGTGCCACCTGCGGAGTGATGGATACAGATGAGCATCGCCTTGAATGTGGATCGGCGAAGGATGTTTGGTATTTGGTGCGCCAGGTTTTGGCTTTCTTCACACGCACAACCCACGAAATGATAACTACCAAATCGCTTCTCTTTCCAGAAAACTCGGAAACGAATTCTGTTAAATGGATATGTGGCCACGCTGTAAATTATTTGTTCAGCGATGGAGAGAAGACTGTGCTTGATTTTTCGAACTAAATAAACGAGCGACACTGTGCAATAGTTAGGAACCACAAGTACCGACAATATTTGTCCAATTTTTTTGGAGTGCGTTCCATAACCCGCCTCACAGCCGGAGTATCGATGAAAGGAAAAGTTGACCCAAGAACGATAGAAGTACGGAAAGAATGAACTATAACCGGTAACCAAATAAATCGTGAAGACGTTCATTGATAATCCGCAGCTAGACCTTCCTTGGAACGCACCATGTCGTAATGCGAGGACCTCTTTATTTTGTTTTTTACGCCGGATGAGCAACGCCATTATTTTCTATATAAAAATGCAGAGCTGTATATACTGATAAATAGTACACATGAAGCAAATATTCATTCCTCCCTTTTCTCCATTGCAAATCTATATATTTCTTTTACGGGCCTATGCAGAGGAATGTCATTTGTTTTCGATTACACCACAGTCTGCACGGCCGCTACGGTTGGAGGTTCGTATCCCCCATAAAAAAGGTCGCGGGTTCGAAACCCGGATGGACTTCAGATTTTTTTCAGTCTGCGCTTTAAGCCATCCTCCACCTCTCAACGATGTAAGGAGTCGCCAGCAACAAAACGTGGTTGGGATTTTTTTAACCATCTAAAGGAACTAAGTTTGTGTTAACATTTTGCTGAATCATCTCATGACAATTTTCTTTGTCTGGATGATGGTACTTCCATTTCTAATTTTATATTTTAACTATAAGAAAATTACGCTGATTTAGTTTAGCCTCAGACACTGCAGGACATGTCAGTAAAGGATAGAAGCGTGTCTCCTTCTTTTTTATTTCTTTTTCCTTCTTGGTGGGCTTATCCCCAGTAACAAGATATTCTCGCCCAATGTCACCTGAAGTTGGAAGGAAACACGGTGGTGAACAAAACTGCTTCATTTCCGTCTACTTCGAACCAGCTAACAGTTAATTGATTTTGTTATCTCAATATTTTTGTAATCACACTGTAGTAACTCATCGAATTTTAAGCATGTAAGTAACAGGTAGTAATAGACTCGTCCCATGAATTTCGACTGACAATTAGGAAAGTTTTTCCTTACCACAACAGCTAAGAGATAATTTCTGCAATTTGTATTCATTGTACAGGATTAATAGTAATAAAAATTAAACAAAACATATTTTCACATGTGTTATTTAAAGAAACTATCATGCAGAGAGAGTTGTATTGAAGACAGGCTCGAGACGTGAGATATTCGTGCTGCATAAGCAATACAGCAGCCAAATGGGCTCGCGCCAGTAATATTAAGCATTCCCAATATCGTCGGCTCGGAGTGAGCTAGCTGAAGCGGAAGTCATCTCGGCCCATCCGGCAGTGTGAACACTGCAATTCAAAACAATCTTTTTAATCTCTCTGCTCGGCCAACATCGCCTAGAAGACAACGCCTGACAACCGACTCGTGGCCGGAGAGAAAGACAGGCCTGGACATTCAGCCAGGTGACATGGCAATAAAAGTGCTGCGCCTACGCGATCACGGATTTGTCTGGTTAGCTGCTAAGAGGCAGTGGGCCGTGCCCCAGAGCCTAACCAGTCAAATCCACGATTGCGTCGCCGCAGTACCACTCGTGGCCTACGAGAAAGACAGGCCCCAGCGCGGTCGTCATGCCACGTAAGCAAGGTAGTTCTGAGCCGGCGCGAGCGCTACCTCAGTGGCTGCCCACTATGACGCAGTGGGCCGTGCCCCAGCGGCCGGCCAATTGGCTAGCGATCGCGCCGCCTCAGAACTACCTTGCTTATGTGGCATGACAACCGCGCTGGGGCAACACCTAGAAGACAAGGCCTCACAACTGGCCGTGCTATTTCACATTGACCAGGCCGCAGCCGCCAGCTGAATGGCTGTCCGCTGGGGCACGCCCCCTGCCTCGTAGCGGGCAGCCAGTAAGCTGCGACCGCAGCCTGGTCAGTGTGACATAGCATGGCCAGTTGTGAGGCCTTGTCTTCTAGGTGGTGTTGGCTGGGGCCTGTCTTTCTCATAGGCCACGAGCACTACTCTTGCTACTTCACCTGGCTGAGTGCCCAGGCCTGTCTTTCTGGCCGGCCACGCAACTGGCCATGCCTACGTCACACCAAGAGGTGGCGGCTGCCAGCTGACTGGCTGCCCACTGGGGCACGCCCACCACCTAGTACCAACACCACCTAGAGAAAGGCCACGGCGCTCTCGTGTGACGTCAGGCAGATTAGGTTGCGCGTGCATAGCAAAGTGGGTAGCTGCTGAGGCACCGCCCACTATGCCGAAGCAGCGAGCCAGCTATGCGCACGCAACGTTCTCTGCCTGGCGTCACACGAGAGTTCTGTGGCCTTCTCTCTAGGTGGTGGTGCTCGTACCGGCTGGCCAGTCAGCTCGTCTCGGTGTGACGTAGGCACGGCCAGTTATCAGTCCTTGTGTTCTAGGTGGTGTTGGCTCGGCCTGGCCCGGCTCGGCTCCACCAACACTGTCTGAAGACAAGGCCTGCGCACTATCGTGCCTACATCACACTGAGACGAGCTGACTAGCCAGCCGGTACGAGCACCACCATCAAGAGAGAAGGCCACGGCACTCTCCTGTGATGTCAGGCAGAGTAGGTTGCGCGTGCATAGATGGTAGCCGCTGGGGCACGGCCCACTGTGCAGAAGGAGCAAGCCAGTCAGCTATGCATACACAACCTACTCTGCCTTACGTCACACAAGATCACCGCGGCCTTCTCTCTAGGTGGTGGTGCTCATACCGGCTGGCCAGTCAGTTCGTCACAGTGTGATGTAGGCACGGCCAGTTGTCAGGCCTTGTCTTCTAGGCGGTGTTGGCTCGGCCCAGCTCGGCTCAACTCCGCCAACAGTTGTTGAAAGGTCTGTACAGAAGGCCTGCGTGCTGTCGTGTCACGTCACGCAGGGTAGGCCGCGTAACTCACTGGCTGGCCACCTCACATCGGCCAACCAGTGAGCGATGCAACCGCAGCATACTCTGCGTGACGTGGCACGGCAGCACGCAGGCCTTCTCTACAGACGATGTTGGCTCCGCCCGGCAGTGTGAGCAGGGCCTAAGGCGAGGCCTATACCGTAAACAAAGCCTGAAGAGAGGTGACGTCAGAGAGTGTTGCGGTGTTGACCAGGTGGTGCGCGAGCTGGAGAGCCGTCGCGCCGAGAAGCCGGCGGCGCCGGCGTCGCTGTCGCTGCCGGTGTCTCCGCCGCCCTCGGGCGCCGCCCCCTCCTCCTCCGCCGCCCACGCGCGCACGCCGTCCGCGTCGCCCAAGCCGTCGCGGCGCCCGCAGCGAGGCGCGCTGCGCGACGCAGACTCTCGCACGCCGTCGCCCGGCTCCGTCTCTCGCAAGAGCTCGTTCGCGTCGCTGTTCCGCAGGGGCGGCGGGGGCGGCAGCAGCGGCGGCGGGGAGACCACGCCCTCCACGGTCGTCAGCCCCGAGTCGCCCACCGGCTCCACCGGCGTCCGCCGCAACAAGTCCGGCAGGTGCGTCTCCAGACAGCACATTGGCTGCTTTTGCGCTTTATGTGCTGTAGTACCTAACTATTTTTTTTAAATTCTTTATTATAATATCAAATAATACAACCTATTACCCAAGAATAAAATGGGCAATAGTATCTATCTATATATAAAAGGCTTGTGTGTGTACGTGCTGACAGACTTTTCTCCATGACCACATACTGCCACCCACTCGTGGTTGTGGTGGTAGATAGCCCTTGGTCTAATGATCTTAAGGGAGTTTGGTCGCAGTGCGTGGCAGTGGGTATATCTATATATAAAAGGCTTGTGTGTGTCCGTGCTGACAGACTTTTCTCCATGACCACATACTGCCACCCACTCGTGGTTGTGATGGTAGATAGCCCTTGGTCTAATGATCTTAGTAAGGGAGTTTGGTCGCGGTGCGTGGCATTGGGTATATTTATATATAAAAGGCTTGTGTGTGTACGTGCTGACAGACGTTTCTCCATGACCACATACTGCCACCCACTCGTGGTTGTGGTGGTAGATAGCCCTTGGTCTAATGATGTTAGTGAGGGAGTTTGGTCGCGGTGCAGTGGCAGTGCGTGAGTGTGACGAGCAAAAATCTGCAAAATATGCAATAAATACTCTTAGGAAACGCTATATACTCGGTGACTTACGAACATTACAGTACGAGTCAAAATCTGTTTATTCTTTCAATCGTCAGACAATGCGGTCCTTTCAGATTTTAATAACGACGAGGAATACGAAATACGCAATTTTTTTTAAATAGATCACATGTTACCGTCAACCACACATTACCGACCATGAACAGACACACAAAACAAAGATAAAAATCCAGATAGACTCAAAGATAAAAATACTCGTGGAACATTGATCACTGTCGTGGAAGCGTGGTGGAAACACAGACATACATTAATGAATGTCTCTTAGGCCATAGATATTGATATGCCTGTGCCAGGAAGCTCACTGGTCTGTGCTAATCAGTGATCTCTGATACATATAGCTGCGACACTCTCTGTTGTAAAAGGTGTTATCGTTTGACAGCTGGGCCAAGAAAAACTATGCGACATATCCCGGCGGCCTCCTTTGATAATGTTGGCAACAGATGTTGAATAACGAGATTAATGTGACATCGTCATAAGCCAATCGCGTGACACGCAAATATTTTGTCGTGAAATCAAGCATACAGCAGGAACAGCAGTATTTATCTACACCCTATGTGGCTCGGTCATCTTTGCAACGATTTTACATCCTGTTATCGATGTTGCCAACATAAAAAACTCGAGAGCGCCAGGATAGAAAGTAAAATTTTACCGAATAATCAGATACATTCGTTTTTGTCACATCTCATTATCACTTTCACGTGAAACTCTTTTCTATAGAGTCTCATGATTCACACAGTCTTACAATTCATTCCAAATTCCTATTCAAGAAGATATTTGTGAAAACTGTTACAAACCACTGAAGATAGAAACTTTAAATTTGTGAAAGGTGTTGATCTTACTCTGTAGGCGTCATTTAAGAAGCGATTTTTCGATATTCCATCCGTAAGGATGAAATAGGGGATGAAAAGTTTTTTGAAAATACGTAGCTATTTAGGCAATTTTTAAGCTAGAACTACAAATTTCGGATTTTAATTCAGGGTTCGAATTTAAAAGACACATGTTTCGGCATTTTTTGAAATTCGGCAAGAAAAGGGGGTAAAATAGGTGACGCAAAAATTTATTTTCAAAAATATGTTGCTGTTAACTCAAATTTTAAGTTACAACTACGAAACTTCGGATATGGAATCCATGATTTTTAGTATTTTTGGAAATTCAGGGTTAAATAGAGGATCAAAAATTCTTTTTGAAAACGCGTTGCTATTGATACAATTTTGAAGCTGGAGCTGGAAAAATTGATATTTGTGTATTTGGTTAGAAGTTAAAAAATACTTGTTTGGGTTTTTTTTGGAAATTCAACCATCAACGGCGTTAAATTGGAGAGGGGGTGTTTTCCAAAAATCTGTTGCTATTTAAGCAGTTATGAAGTCCGAACTACAAATTTTCTGATTTGTTCAAATGTTCAAATGTTCGTTAAGCTTATGGGACTTAACTACGGGGTCATCAGTCCCTAAAGTTACAAACTACTTATGAACTACTTACGAACTAGGACGGCACAAATATCCATGCCCGAGGGGGGATTCGAACCCCCGACCGTAGTGGCCGTGCTGACCGTGACTGGAGCGCCTCAGTCACCTCGGCCACCGCGGCCGGCTTTCTGATTTGTATTCGAATTTAAAATACACGTGTTTCGGTATTTTTGGAAATTCGACCAATAAGGGGGGTGAAATACGAGATGCAAAAATTGATTTTCAAAAATATGGTTCTGTTAAAATTTCAAGCTATAACTACGAAACTTAAGATATGGATTCTTCATCAGGATTAAAAACAAACAACTAGTGCAGACCAACCAGCCTACGTATGCGAAGCAGCGGGGGTTCAGCTAGTAATATATAAATTTCTTACGGCTAAGTGGTGACATAACATTACATTACATGTTTCTGCAGAAACCACTGGACATCTTGCTGGTTGTTGATGTTTATACTGGTAGATGTGTATGATGTGTTGTGTTTATGCTACTGCTGTGGTGTTACATGTGTGCCAGCATTACAAACCTGCTTGTGGTGGCCAGCTCACCGAGCGAATCCCAGTGAGCATGCCCCTGGCACTGGGCGGCCAATTTCTTTTGTCACCACAGCCCCCCGCAAAAGATTTTTCCCCTGTGTGTCTTATTCTACTATTTAAGAAAAACCTACATCTAACTTACGTCTATGGTCTAATTCGGTGTTTGCCACATCTAACCCCCGAATCCAGGGGATGGCGGATTCATCCATTGCTGGAGACCAGTCCATCCCCCGGCGGCATGGCAGATGTGGCTGTCTCAGTCGGGTATTGGGTCAGATCTGGTTACTGATTCAGGATGAAGTCCCGAAGCACTTTGCGCGAGACATTATTGGCGATTTCGTCGAGTACTCGGAACGTGTCTGGGGTTCTTAGGAGCTCAAAGGTGTTATTACTAGGCAGAGCCCTTCTGAGATCCGCAGCCACGTCGTCATACGTAGGACACTCGTAAATGATGTGTTCTGGCGTGCCTATCTCGGCACCACAGGCACAAGCTGGCGTAGCCTGTCTCCTAAACCGACATAGATATGTCGGATAGGGTCCATGCCCGGTGAGGAAGTGCAGCATCCCCCTAGATAGTTTGGAATTTATTTATCAACATTCGACATGTCATCTTAGAGAATCGGGTTCTGCTGGCAATCCGCGTCGTACTTGCACGATATTTCGATCGCGTTACTCGCGATTTCATCAGGTGCTTCAGGGAATCTGAATACAGTGTGGAACGCGTCATTATTTATGCCTTTCTGCGGTGGCTAGGCGGGTGTCCTGACAAATGCACCCAGTGACTGATCCACCCCGCGTAGTACTTGCACGATATTTCGATCGCGTTACTCGCGATCTTCATCAGGTGCTTCAGGAATCTGAATCCAGTGTGGAATGCGTTCATTATTTTTGCCTTTCTGCGGTGGCTAGGCACCCAGTGACAAATCCACCCCGCGTCGTACTTGCACGATATTTCGATCGCCTTACTCGCAATCTCCATCAGGTGCTTCCTGAAGCTGAATCCACTGTGGAACGCATCCAGTATTTATGCCTTTCTGCGGTGGCTAGGCGGGTGTCCTGACAAAAGCACCCATTGACATTAGCACCCAGTTCTGGTCGAGGGGCGGTCCGCTAATCTCCCTGTCCGATCTCTGCCCGGCAGGCAGGGCCGGCGCAAGGCACGTGCGAAACGTGCGACCGCACGGGGCGGCACTTTCCGGGGGGCGGCAAATCTGACGCCCTCCTTTTTTTTAGGGCAAACTCAACATTCATGCGCAAGAGGGGATTCGAAACCAAACCTCGGAGAGAGCGGCTTCAGAAACGGTGGCTTGGCGCCTCGACTACCTGCCGGCCGCCCCTGTTGAACAGTGGGAGGGAGGGGGACTGATTTCTTTCTCACCACGATAACAGCGCCGTCGTGGTTACGGCAGAGGAACAGATAGGGCGATGCACGCCAGTATTATTATGAGTGGAGCGCTGCCTGTCTGTTACGCGCCGTGCGTTTACTCACAACTAATTTTGCAGAAGTCGAAATCTAATTTGGATATTCGAATAGAATATTCCACACTGCGGTTACATGTTAAGCCTGAAGCAATTTTGCTAAACACTTCAAAGGGAGTTTTCGAGTGTTTTATTCTTCCCGTTTTGTGGAAAAAAATCGTTGAACATTACTACATCAATTATATCCGAAACCTACAATGGCTAGAAGTATACCGAATGGGTAAATACGCTGCGAGTAATTACAAGGGATAAAGATATTGATAGTAAGACTGGCATAAGTTGGGTTTCGACGCATTTTTTACAACATTTTTTCTATCCGTTTCTTTGTGATAGTCGGATGTTTTGGTTTTTGAGCCATGAAAAACCTGTCTGCACCTGCATGAACAACAATTAAATTCTGACCGGCACTTTTGTTTGACAATACTATCTCGCACTAGCACTCTTCCAACATTTATTTACTGTGTACAGTTAAACGTTGAATACATTATCTGTTAACAACGATTGAAAAATGTTTATTTATGTTAATTGTAAGTTTGTTAAGATTAGCCGAGCGGTCTAAGGCGCTGCAGTCATAGACTGTGCGGCTAGCCCCGCAGAGTTTCGAGTCCTCTCTCGGACATGGGTGTCTGTATTTGTCCTTAAGATAATTTAGGTGGAATGGTGTGTAAGCTTAGGGACTGAGGACATTAGCAGTGGAGGCCGTCAAACGCTGCCTGGCTCCCGCTCGTTCCCGCCAGAGGGAGCGGCTAGCGAGCCCGCCACACCCGGGAGCCGGCAGTGCCGATAACGCAGTCTCGGGAGCGAGGAGACTCGCTACTCCCGGCTGGCCTGGCATGTGGAACAGCCGACAGCAGTGCGCATGCGCACGGCCAGCCCTCCTCACGACGCTTTTAATTATTGCGCCCGTCCGGCACACGTCTACGACGGTGCGTTCACACTGCCGGCCGGGCCGAGCCGAGCGGGGATGTGCCAAGACGAAAAAGAGGGGGAAAAACAAACTTTTTCGATTTTCAAGTTGTAAAAATTTTGACGGTATATAAGACCACATCGCATCGTTTTATCAACTTATTCTTTCCTTATAAGCTTTGCCTTTGCCTGTGAAAAAATAAAAAGTCTACTTTTCATTCCGCACGAGTTTTCAGTTTCGTAAAGCTCCTTACTCGATTTTGATGAAAGTATTCGGTTAAAAAATCTGATTTTTGGACACAGGGTAGTAAGACATCTTAGCTTTCCAATAAAACATTCATCTTTTCGAAATTCGTAACAATCGTTTTCAAATGATGCTTTTTGTCAGGTATGCACACTTGATTTACAAATCGTCTATTGAAAAACTTCGATAGCGGGCAGCTTACTGTACTATGCATTTTAGGCCATACATTACAGCGAGTGAAATTGAACTAAAAGAACAGAAAAGTTTTTGAAATGGTAGTCGCACTGATATCTACCTCATTTCACAAGTAATTGCGAGTTATCTGAGCGGCGTCACGCCGCGTCCGCAAGCCTACGAACTCGGCGTGTGTTGAGCGTGGCGTAAAGCACTGCAGCACCGAAAAAAGTATTTGCTGGCCACGTATGTTGGTGCCTCGTGATGTGTTAATAATTCATAACCAGAAAATAGCTATACCTTAATTTTCTTGGGTGGCAACCGATTACAATGGACAATGATCTGCTATGGTTTTACGTAAGGTAAGGTAATACTTCACTTACGAGGTATACAAGTAGTTTGTTGTCTACATTGTACAATTTATGCAATACATATTTCGTGTATCAAACTACAAGAGGAGAAACAATTAATGTAAACTGCGAATTTGCTGTTGATGGACTGAAATAAAATTTCTGAAATTCTACTCAATGACTTTCTAGTTGAGGATAATAAACGGAAGAAACCCAAAAATATACTTACATTTATTGATGCATCTACACCTAAGATTACACTATTTAGCCTTCTCTTAAGCCGGCCGCGGTGGCCGAGGAGACTGCGGCGCGCCAGTCACAGTCTGCACGGTCGAGTTCGAATCCCCCCTCGGGCATGGATATTTGTGTCGTCTCTTGTATAAGGTACTTCATAAGTAGTTTGTAAGTTTAGGGACTGATGACCCCACTGTTAAGTCCCTAAAGCTTAACAAACATTTCTCTTGATTTTCGCTTTTGTAACTCCCAAAAAATGTTCTACCACAAGGTGAAACAATTTATATACATTGTCTCACATAAAAGCGCTATCCCTCAGACCGAGACTAAAGTAGGATTACATAACAGTAAAATTAAGACATTTAGTTACCTCCTGATAGGGATGCTGCAACTTATAGCCATGGGGGTACGTCAGGTGTGCCAGATTGATGTGGAACACGCTGTACTATGTTTCAGTTCATCTCCACTTTCAAAGAACTCTACACGGTTCTCAGATTTTTATTTATTTTGTTAGGAAGCTGTCTGATGAGAACTGCTTGTCTTTGAACATTTCCTGAATCTCACAATTTTCCTTGTCTGCATGGTACTTTCATATCGATTTTTATACTTTAAATTAAAGGAAAACGCGCACATTTAGTTTAGCCTCAGACACTACAGATCAGTAAAGGTTGAGAAACAGGTGTCATTTGTTTCATGTTGTGATTTGTTTTTTCGTTGTTAGTGGGCTTGTGGCCAGCAACAAGGAATCGTCACCCACTGTCAGTGGAAGATCGAAGGAAACACGGGTGTGACCAGTACTTGTTCACTGCCATCTACTTTGAGCCAGCCAACTGTTAATTGATTTTGTAATTTTATTACTATTGTTTGCACACTGTATTGACTCATAGAATGATAAACACATTAGAAATATATGGTGTGGACCCATCCCATTAATTTCGACTAACATTTAAGAGAGTTTTTCCTTATGTGAAAAACTAAACATTTCTTAATTTTTTAAATTCATATTACAGAATTAATAGTAATAGAGGAAAAATAAACATATTATCATAAGTATAATTGAAAAAAAATGATGCAGAGGAGCTTCTGCTGAAAGCAGGATGGAGACTTCTGATACTTGTGTTGCAGAAGCAACACTATACCCCAATCGGTTCGTGCCGGCGCCGACCCGCGCCGGGAATATTAAAGATATCGAATGTTAAAGGAAGGAAATACTCTCCTAAATGTTAGTCTATATGAATGGAACGAGTGCATTACCACCTATTTCTTATGTTCATAAAATACTTTGCAGCATTAGTGGCAATAAGTAAAATTAAATATTTATTATTTAAAAATATTTATTATAGATAGTAACAGTATACAGAATATTATATAAGCTTGTGTTTTATTAAATGCATATCAAAACACTTATTTAAAATCAATTATAATTATAAAGTAGATTCCTTTAATATATAAGAAAGATAGAGGACTCGTGCGAATAAGACCCGTGTGAATACTTCGCACCGTTAGTGGAATGACTAAAACGTTGTGAAGACATGGAAGTAAAGTTGAATGTTCACGCATAGCTTTCTTCAGAATCAATCCTTGCAAGTGTTTAAAAGCACAAATGAAAGAACTTGATCCGTTGAGCGTTTTTAGGTCAAAGAAAACTGTGTACTTTATTTAGAACCGAAGATATCCTAAAACAAATCGATTAAAATATTCAGTGCAAGGACAGATGGATCCCCCGTTTGAATGAAAGTAAAGGAAGGAGAGATTTAAGTTAATTATGATACTTGATGACAAATCTGCGAATAAATACCTTTCGTTTAAAGCGAAAATGAAGGAAATGGGTCGGTTAGAACGGCCTGACAGAATGACTTTAGTTTACAGCCAGGACACTACAGACATGTCACTAAAAGTTCATTCTTACTTTCATCTCAGACGTGAAAGTACCTCATTTATGTCGGACACACTGTATACAATTATTTTCACCCTGTGGGAACACATTTTCCGAAAGCTACAAAAGCGAAACGGTATATATTGTGTCTTAGGAGTAGATGCATCAATAAATATAAATATCTTTTGAATTTCTCGTTCATCTGCAACTAGAAAGCCGTTAACTGTAATGTCATAAAATTTTATTTCAGTCCATTAAGAGCAAAGTTGCAGTTTACATTACTTTGTTCTTCTCTTCTAGTTCCAAACACGAAATATAAATTCCATGAATTGTATTATATGGAAAAAACCAGATGTATGCCTCTCAAAGTCAAGTATGATCTGCTGTAAAACCGTAGTAGATAGTTGTCCATTGTAATCGGTTGCCACCCAAGCAAAATTAGTTCATTATTGTGCTCTGATTATGGATCTTTAACACATCACGAGGGACCGACAAACGTAGCCAGCAATTCAGATTTTTCGGCACTGCAGTGCTTCACGCTACGTTCAAGACAGGCTGAGTTCATAGACTTGTGATCGCGGTCCGAGGGCGCTCAGATAACTCGCAGTTACTTGTGAAAGGAGGTAGATATCAGTGTGACTACCATTTAAAAAACTTTTTTTGTTCTTTTAGCTCCATTTCACTCGCTGTAATGTATGGTCTAAAAATTCTAGAACAGTAACCTGCCCGCTATCTTTTCAATACACGATTTGTAAATCAAGTGCATATACTTGAGAAATAGCGTCATTTGAAAACGACTGTTAGGAGTTACGAAAAGGTGAATGTCTTATACGAAAGCTAAGATGTTTTACTATGATGTGTCCAAAAATCAGATTTTTTAATCGCACACTTTTATCAAAATCGGGTGAGGAGCGTTACGGAACTAAAAACTCGTGCGGAATGAAAATTAGCCTTTTTATTTTATCACGGGCAAGACAAAGCTAGTAAGGAAAAACTAATTTCATAAAACGGTGTAGCGTGATCGTGTATACCATCAACAATTTTTACAACGTGAAAATCGAAAAAGTGTATTTCCCCCCCCCCCCCTTTTTTTTTGTTTCGGGTACGTCTGGCACAGTGTGAACACGCAGCCGGCGGCGTCCGCCGACTAGGCTGAGGCGGCTCAGCCTAGCTCAGCTCGGCCCGGCGGGCGCGACGAGAACCCGGGAGTATCGTGACTCGTCCTGCCCGAAACGTCTCGCTCTCGCGAGTGTTACGTCATCGCTCCCCCTCTACCAACCCTTTACCCGCCGCCAGCTGTCGAGAGCGGGGCGCGAGCGCTGCGGGAACCGAGCGGGAGTGGCGGCCGTTTTGACCGGCTCTAATTAGCAGTGAAGACCCGCAAGATTTCATGTTGTTGTTCTGGTCTTCAGTCCGGAGACTGGTTTGATGCAGCTCTCCACAATGCCCTATCCTGAGCAAGCCTCTTCATCTCCATATAAGAACGGCAACCTACATCTGTCTGAATCTGCTTACTGTATCCATCTCTTGGTCTTCCTCTGCGATTTTTACCCCACACACTTCCCTCCAACGCTAAATTCACAATTCCTTGATGTCTAAGAATGTGTCCTGCCAATATATCCCTTCTTTTAGCCAAGGTATGCCAGAAATTTCTTTTCTCCCCAATTCTGTTCAGTACCTCCTCATTAGTTACGTGATCCACCCACCTAATCTTCAACATTCTTCTGTAGCACCATATTTCAAAAGCCTCAATCCTCTTCCTGTCCGCACTGTTTATCGTCCATGTCTCACTCCAATACAAGGCAACACTCCATACAAATGCCTTCAGAAAGGACTTCCTTAGGCTTAAATCAATATTCGATGATAACAAATTTCTCTTTTTCAAGAACGCTTTTCTACCCATTGCCATTCTGAATTTTATATCCTCTGTACTGCGACCATCATTTTTTATTTTACTGCCCAAGTAACAAAACACATCTACCTCCTTTATTGCTTCGTTTCCCAATCTAATTCCTGATTTTCTTACACTGCAATCCATTACCCTAGTTTTGCTCTTGTTAATATTCATCTTATATGCACCTTTCAGCACACTGTCCATTCCGTTCAATTGCTCTTCGAGGACCTTTGCTGTATCAGATTACTATGTCGTCAGCAAAACGCAATGTTTTTAATTCTTCACCCTGAACCTTAATTCCTTCTCCAAATTTCTCCTTGCTTTCCTTTATAGCTTGCTCAATGTACAAATTGAATAACAATGGAGAAAGACTACAACCCTGTCTTACTCCCTTTCCATCCACTGCATCCCTTTCATGCCCTTCAACTCTGACAACCGCTGTCTGGTTTTTGTACAAGTTGTAAATAACCTTACGCTCCCTATATTTTACTCCTACTTGCTTCAGAACTTGAAAGAGTTTATTCCAATTAACATTGTCAAAAGCTTTCTCCAAATCTACAAAAGCTAGAAATGTAGGTTTGCCTTTTCTTAGTCTATCTTCTAGGATAAGCTGTAAAGTGAGTATTGCCTCCCGTGTTCCTACATTTCTCCTGAACCCAAACTGATCTTCCCCGAGGACGGCTTCTACCAGCTTTTCCATCCTTCTGTATATAATTCGTGTTAATATTTTGCAACGATGACTTATTAAACTGATGGTTCTGTAGTTTTCACACCTGTCTGCACCTGCTTTCTTTGGAATGGAGATTATAACATTTTTCTTAAAGTTTGACGGTACTTCGCCTGTCTCTTACACACCAGGTGAAACAGGTTTGTCATGGCTGGTTCTCCCAGAGACTTCAGTAGCTCTGAGGGAATATCATCTACTCCAGGGTCCTTGTTTCGACTTAGGTCTTTCAGGGTATGTCAAATTCTTCTCTCAGTACAGTATCTCGTATTTCACCTTCATCTACATCCTCTTCCCTTCCTAAAATATTGTCTCGAAGTTCATTTCCTTTGTAGAGCTCCTCTATATACTCTTTCCACCTTTCAGCTTTCCCTTCTTTGCTGAGAACTGGTTTTCCATCAGTGTCCTTGATATTCATGGACCTGTTTTTCTTATCTCCGAATGTTTCTTTTATTTTCCTGTAGGCTGTATCTATTTTTCCCCTGTTTATACATTCTTCTACATCCTTGCATTTGCCTTCTAGCCATTCCTCCTTAGCCATTTTGCACTTCCTGTCAACCTCATTTCTTAGTCGTCTGTACTCCATTTTGCCTGTTTCATTTACTGCATTTTTATATTTTCTCCTTTCATCGATTAAATTTAGTATCTCCTGTGATATCTATGGATTTTTTGTAGGTCTTGCCCTCCTACCTATTTTGTCCTCTGCTACGTTAACTATTTCATATCTCAATTTTACCTATTCCTCCTCTACTGTTTTATTTTCCCCTGTTTCTGTCAATTGTTGCCTAAAGCTCCCTCTGAAATTCTTGATTACCCCAGGTTCCTTCAAAGTATCCAGGCCCCATCTCCTTATTTTCCTACCTTTTTGTAGTTTCTTCAGTTTCAGCCTACAGTTCATAACCAACAAGTTATGGTCAGAGTCTATATCTGCCCCTGGGTATGTCTTACACTGTAATACCTGGTTCCGAAATCTATGTCTTACCATTATAAAATCTATCTGGTATCTCCCGGTATCTCCTGGTCTCTTCCACGTATATAACCTTCTTTTGTGATTCTTGAACCAAGTGTTTGTTGTAACTAAATTATGTTCTGTGCAAACTTCTACCAGGCGGCTTCCTCTTTCATTCCTTTTGCCCAGACCATATTCACCTACTATCTTCCCTTCCTTTCCTTGGCCTACTACCGAATTCCAGTCTCCCATAACAATTAAGTTTTCCTCTCCCTTAATTATCTGAATAATTTGCTTTAGCTACTCATATATTTATTCGATTTCCTCATCATCGGCAGAGCTAGTTGGCATATAAACCTGTACTACTGTTGTCGGTGTTGGCTTCGTATCTATCTTGACAATGATTATGCGATCACTGTGCTGGCCATAGTAGTTTACCCGCATTCCTATTTTCTTATTCATTATCAATCCTACTCCTGTGATACCCCCAATTGATTTTATATTTATAATCCTGTACTCACCTGACGGGAAATCCTGTTCATTCTGCCACCGAACTTCACTAATCCCCACTATATCTAACTTCAACCTGTCCATATCCCTTTTTCAATTTTCTAATTTTCCTACTCGATTAAGGGATCTAACATTCCCCGCTCCGACTCGTAGAATGCCAGTATTGTCTTTCCTGATGATCACATCCTCCTGAGTAGTACCCGCCCGGAGATCCGAACGGGGGACTATTTTACCTCTGGAATATTTTACCCGAGAGGATGCCATCATCATCTATTCATACAGTAGAGCTGCATGTCCTCGGGAGAAATAACGGCTGTAGTTTCCCCTTGCTTTCAGTCGTTCGCAGTAGCTGTGTGGCAAAGTCACATTAGCTGATGTTACAAGGCCAGCTCAGTCAATCATCCAGACTGTTGCCCCTGTAACTACTGAAAAGGCTGCTGCCCCTCTTCAGGAACCACACGTTTGTCTGGCCTCTCCACAGATACCCCTCCGCTGTGGTTGCACCTATGGTACGACTATCTGTATCGTTGAGGCACGCAAGCCACCCCACCTCGGCATAGTCTGTGGTTCATGGGAGTGGCAAGATTTCATACGTATTTGAATATTTTCATAAATTCACAAGGCTTATTAAAATTAGCTAGATATCTTCAGTCAGGTTTGACTCCATTTTTGAGCTAGGGCCCAGCAACTGTTTTGTACGAATCTGTAGAGAATGTCACCAATCAGTCGCAATTTTTGTTTTTATTTCCCAGATCTATATAGATTTCGGGCACAGTGTGGCTATTCTCAATGTTTTATGTTTACATCTATACCGTCATGCTGAATGTAACTGTCAACATGACGGTTTAGATGTAAGCACATATTAAAAGCTTTGAGACTGGCCACCCAGTAGCCGAAATATAGGTAGATCTAAAAAGTAAAAACAAAAATTGCGATTGTTCAAATGTTTGTATAGATTATGGGACTTAACTACGGGGTCATCAGTCCCTAAACCTAAATCTACTTATGAACTGCCTTATGCTAAAGACAAAACAAACATTCATGCCCGAGGGGGGATTCGAACCCCCGACCTCAGCGTCCGTGCAGACCGTGACTGGCATGCCGCAGACCGCTTTGTCACTGCGGCCGGCAATTGCGATTGATTACTGACATTTCCTACAGACTTATTTAAATGAAATTCAGCAAACGTTTTGAAAACAGAAAAAACTGGGGGGGGGGGGGCGGCAATATAGCAGCTCGCACGGGGCGGTACTTGGGCTTGCGCCGGCTCTGCCGGCAGGTAGAAGAGCCGAGGCACAGACAAATATATACAGACGGGAAACCTCTGTAAGGCCACAGAGTAACATATACAAAGAAGCATCCACCCCTAAATCACTGACCTACGCTCCCCTCGTCGTTCAGTAAGATGCTAACAGGTGTCAGGCAGTTCCCTGGCTTAGTGCCAGTAGACCACACTAGAAGCACTTCTGAGGGTGCCTCTCACACGTCAGAGGGTAGCGTGGAGGGGAGAACTCGTGCCGCCTGCCACGAGGCCACGGCTGTGTCCGGCTTGCTGGCGTTTGAGGGGAGGTGGTGGTGGGGGCAGCCGCTACCTGCCGCCTGCTCTGGCCAGTTTAAAGGGCTGCTTGTGACCGCAGCGCCATCATGGGACATCTTACGGAACTGCTGGAAACAGATGTCCCATGATGGCGCTGCGGTCAGAAGCAGCCCTTTAAACTGGTCATAGCAGGCGGCAGGTAGCGGCTGTCCCCACCACCACCTACCCTCAAACGCCAGCAAGCCGGGCACAGCCGTGGCCTCGTGACAGGCAGCACGAGCACTCCCCTCAGCCTCCCCTCCACGCTTCCCTGTGACATGCGAGAGGCACCCTCAGAAGTGCCTCTAGTGTGGTCTACCAGTACTAAGCCAGGGAACCGCCTGACACCTGCTAGCATCTTACGGAACTACGAGAGGAGCGTAGGACAGTGGTTTAGGGGGGCTGCTTCTCTGTATATGTTACTCTGTGGCCAAGGCCTGTGAGGTCGCATTGGCACAGGCCGTACTTTACGGCTATGCTTGGCCACAATAGCAATGCTGCAGTTTATAACTGAAGCGAGTCTAAAGAAGAACCAAGACATATTCATGAGATTTGTCACTTCGATAAAGCCTTCGATAATGTAAGGTGCTGCATGATGTTAGTAATTCCGAGAAAAATAGTAGTAAACTGTTGGGAAAGGCGGTAATACATTGTTTGTATAAGAACGAACAATGTATTATCCCCTTTCCCTGCAGTTTACTCCTATTTTTCTCAGAATCACAAACATCATGCAGCACCTAACATTGTTTGTATAAGAACGAAAGGCCATAATTGCTGTGACCAGATCCTAGCACTGACATCTTTCATTGAGACTGGTTTAGAAAAGAAGTGTACCACTTCCGTTCCTTTTCTGGATCTCTCGGCGGGTGATGATACCGTCTGGAAGAAGGGCCTCCTAGTGAAGCTTTACAATCTCATTCATTGTCCTATTTTATTGCGACTTGTAAACTCAATGCTAAGTGGCCGTCTGATCATGATCTATCTCGGCAACACGGAAAGTGGGTTTAGACAGCTTCACGATGGCCTCCCCCAGGGTTCGGTTCTTGCTCCCATTCTTTTTAATGTTTACACCACTGATATTCCAGCTATGCAATCTACAAAATTCATTTATGCCGACGATATCGCCATAGTGACATAAAACGGACACATCAATGTAACGGAAACTACTTTAACATTTGACCTAACTCTCCTCAGAAATTACTTCGCAATGTGGAAACTAAAGCCAAACCCAAATAAAACGAAAATAGCTTGTTTCCATCTCAATGATAGGATGGTCGACTATTAACTTAATATCTCGATTGATGGTGTTCAACTTGAACATAGTGAACATCCAAAATACCTATGAGTCATCTTTGATAGATCTCTCACTTTTAAGTACCACCTTCAGAAAACAGCAAAGAAAGTTAAAACTAGGAATAACATATTGCAGCACTTAGCAGGATCATCTTGTGGAGCCATTGCTAAGGTTTTGCGTACAACAGCTAGTTTACTCTGCAGCTGAATACTGTTCTCCTGTCTGGCTCAACAGTGCTCATGTGAGAGACATTGATGTACAATTAATGAGATTGATCAGTGGCACTCTGATGGCTACACCACTTCAATGGCTCCCAATATTATGCAACATCGTTTCTCCTGATCTAAGACGGAAGGAAGCCTTAATGAGAGCGTATTATAAGATCCTGTCCACTCCTGAACATCCTATCCTGCAAGACCTTCCACCACAGGTAAGCCGGCTGAAACCACGTAAACCACCTCTTAAAACAGCTGTGCAACTACATGAGAGTGGCTTCTCGCCTAAATCAAACTGGGCAAGAACTTGGGATTCGTTTAATGGAAAAAACAGCATCTGGATAGACGATTCCTCTAAGGAGCTCCAAGGAATGGACCTTCCCAGGAGAGAATGGTCTTTGATCAACCGCTTCCGAACTGGTGTTGGTCGCTGTAACTATTGGAAATTCAAATGGGGACAGGCAGGCGACCAGTCATGTGACTGTGGAGCAGACATACAAACGATGACCCACATACTTACTAATGGCCCATTACGATCATTCTCAGGAGGGATGACCGAACTCCATCTAGTCAGTGAGGAAGCTGTCCAGTGGTTAAAGGAGTTCGCTCTGTGACAGAGATATATTTTATCTTATTAATTAGACACTAGTATATCTTACTAAAGTATTATATGTAGCTGACACTATACCATATATAAAAACGAAGTGGATTCAATAACCGTCGAAAGTCAAGAACGAAGTGCTAAGATTAGAAAGGGGGTAAGAAAAGGTTGTGGACTGTCGGCATTACTGTTCAACTTGCACAAGCTGGTCACATTGGTAGCGTCTGTGGAAGGAAAAATTACAGCATCTGTTGAATAAAATGAAAAGACTAATGAGCACAGACCATAGATTGAAGGTAAACCAAAGAAAGACGAAAGTCATGAGAAGTAACAGAAATAACACTAGCGAGAAAATAACATCCGAATTGGTGATCACAATGTACACGAAGCCAAAGAATCCTGCTACCTTTGCAGTAAACAAACCCACGACGGAAGAAGCAAGGGGGACGTAAAAAGTAGACTAGCACAAGGAAGGAGGGCATTTATGGGTAAGAGAAATCTAGTGCTGTCAAACTTCGCCCTGTACGTGAGGCACAAATTTCTCACAACACATGTCTGCAGCACAACTTTGTATGATTGCGAAACTTGAGCTGCTGGTAAATGAGAACAGAAGAGCATTGAAGCATTTGAGATGTACTTTAGAGGGTAGTACAAAATATCACGTTATATTTGTAGGTGCTGCTTGTAAGTTTATCTTTTAAATCCATAAATGCCTGGATATTTATGAATTTTGGGCATTTGCTCAGGCATTTATTCTGGATATTTGCCCCAACTAATAAATGTCGAGGCATTTAACATCACTAGGGAAACACTGATTGGAATACATTCCTGGATAGCGCCAAATCTCTGCTCCGTCCGCTTTGGTTCTTTTTATGATGTAAGAGTAGCCTTCATAGTGGCCACATGGCTGACCCTTGTTGGTCGTCGATATCTCCATATCGAAACTATAAGCTCACAAACACATAAGCTGCACGAACTAAGATATTCATAACCATACTGACAGTCATCCGCTGAGGTGGACAAGAACCTCGGGACTAGAGCACACTACTCTGTGACAGCGGGCAGACTGTGTCGAGAGAGCGTTTCCGGTGAGCGAGGACTCTCGGGGTGAGGGCGGCGTGGAGCAGCTTACCGAGGGGTACGGGCTGCAGGTACTGAAAAGGTAGTTTCCAGTCAGACTGGGTGCAAATGTCACAGATTTGGGGTTGGGTGCAAATGTCACTGGGTGCAATTGTCACATATCCGGCTAGGCGTTCTGCCATTGGTCAGCCCTGTGGGAGGCGCTCCATCCGACGTCCGCGCCGGCCACTAGCCGCAGTACTAGCATTTAATGTAGTAGGTGTGGCTGTTCCGCCTGCTGAGTGCGTGCTTTTTGGCTCTTGTCAGTTAATAATTTCCTCACGTTACGTTCTGTTCCACCTCCAAGTTGTACTGGGCATTCAATCTTCTGATTGTCGTCATTTAAGCTTCCTGTTTTGTTACCGTAGCCGGCAGATTGAACGCCCAGTGTCCTGGACATGACACAAATTTTAATTCAATACCTCTCCTTGAAATTTATACCTTCTGCTTTGTTAACGGGTGTGACTTGACCACATCCGCCTCGCTGCCTGACCAAATCAGACCCATGGTATATATCGAATACCCTTTGTACATATCGAAGACTGCATTAAAAACAGCCGTGGGAGTACGGTCCGTCAGGTAGACGGTTGTGTGACGGTGTGGTGCGCTCTGTGTGCCGGCAGCTTCTCGACCATCCTGGGCGACGGCTTCCGAGAGAGGTCGCGGTCGCGCAGCAAGAGCCGAGAGCGCCAGCCGTCCCAGCAGCAGCCGCAGGAGGGCAAGCCCAAGGCCAAGGGCGTCTTCTCGGCGCTCTTCAAGAAGAAGGACCGCAAGAAGGCCGGGCACGCAGAGCCCGCCTCGCCCGGGGACCTCCCATCGCCGGAGTCCAGGGTAGGGATGCGCTGCCTCAGCGAATCTGACCATCTCACATTACAAACGCCAAACACGACACTCATATGATTAGAGTCTCAAACACCATTCTGACAACTTAAGAGTATAGAAACCCATCTATATCACCAGGGGACCATCACCTTTAAGAAACATCAAACAGTATCTGGAACTGAAATTCAAGTGTGGCCAGATTACAGGATCCATTTGTATGACCTAACTCCACCATGACATGGATAACTGCAAACACTTCAGCGCCCTGTAGCACAGTAAAGATCCCTGTTTCCACGTCAGAGTCCAGGGTACGCACGCACTGCCACAGCTAGCACGATCACCTGCAGACCCAAACTCTACCAGAGAACGCACCACTGCACTCCAAACGCCAAACACCACACTCATATTATTAGAGCCTCCAGCATCAAATCTGGCCACTTAAGAGTATAGAAAGCACCGTTAGCACCAAGGGACCATCACCTTCCAAATATCAAACAGCATGTAGCACTCGAAACCAAGTATGCCCAAATTACAGGATCCATTTGTATGCACCTTACTCCACCACGGCATGGATAACAGCAAACACTTCAGCGCCCTGTAGCACAGTAAAGTTTCCAGTTTCACGCCAGAGTCCAGGGTAGGGATACAGCGCCTCAGCCAATACGACTTTCTGTAGACCCAACCTCCACCAGAGAATGCATCACGACATTCCAAACGCCAAACACGACAAGTCTAACGACTTAAGCGTCTAGAAACCTATCTACAGCACCAGGGGACCATCACCTTTAAATTCATCAAACATCATGTAGCACTCGAAACCAAGTGTGGCCAGATTACAGGATCCATTTGTATGACCTAACTCCACCATGGCATGGATAACTGCAAACACTTCAGCGCCCTGTAGCACAGTAAAGATCCCTGTTTCCACGTCAGAGTCCAGGGTACGCACGCACTGCCAGAGGTTGCACGATCACCTGTAGACCCAAACTCCACCAGAGAACGCACCACCGCACTCCAAATGCCAAACATGACACTGATATTATTAGAGCCTCCAACATCAAGGCTGGCCAATTAATAGTATAGAAACCACCTTATCACGAGGGGACCTTCACCTGCCAAACAGCATGTAGCACTGAAAACCAAGTGTGCTCAGTGTACAGCATCTCATCTGATGATCTAACTCCACTATTATATGGATAACCACAAACAGCTCAGTGTCCTGTAGCACCGTAAGGTTCTTCTGATTTCACGCTGTATATTTTCAACTTCCGTGTAATACTTTTCTAGACTCGAGACGTATATTCTCAGCAATTTCATCCTCACATTAATGCTAATATCTGATACCAATAGACTCCTCCTGTCCATGAATACCTTCTTAGCATGTTCCTGTCTACTTTTGATGTCCTCCTAGCTTCGATCATTTTGCTACTAAGGTATCATAGGGTGTTTCACTAAGTGTTTTTGCCTCTGTAACATATAAAATAATAGGCGACGGGAAATTTTAATGCAGTAGGTCAACACATGAAATGTTACACTTTCTGCTATGAACATAGTTCATTGTATCATTTTCCACAGAGTTATAGCAGAAAGATATATTTTTTAAAATGGAACAATAGTTTTTCTATCGTGCATTGGATTCGTTGAAACCAGATGCGTCCAAATAAATTTAAGCTACATTCCTATCACTGTTAGTTTGGGAGCTACAACCCTTCAAAGTTTCAGGGGCAGATACTACACGCTGTACATAATACATGGCTGTGTGGTGGGTGATGGATGTTATGGCGATGGGAAGTTGATTTACATGAGATGTTCAAATGTGTGTCCATGTTCCTCAATGCATAATGCAATGCGCCGTCTAAAGGATCTGCGGCCGAGATGTAACATCGCCGGTGTGACGGAGCGACATGTGTCCTCGATGCGCCGTTTTAGATCATCTGGAGATGTGGGCTCACTGACATAAACACGATCCTTTAGATATCCCTACAAAAAGAAATCTACTCGTGTTAAATCGGGCGACATTGCGGGCCATGAATAAAGACCATGGCGCCCCAACCATCTTCCTGCAAACCTGTTTTTTAGTTCTTCCACAACAGCACGCGCAGAATGGGCTGGGTGACCACCGTGCTGCATCCACATACAGTCGGCAGTCTAACATCGCATCGAAGAAGCTTCTCGCTCCGTGACACCGGCGACGTTACAACTCGGCCGCACCACATTTAGAAGGCGCATTGCATTATGCGCAGCGTTTGTGGTATCTGCCCCTGAAACTTTGAAGGGTTGTAGCTCCCAAACTAACAGTGATAGGAATATAGTTTAAATTGATTTGGACCCAGCTGGTTTCAACGAATCCAATGCACGATAGAAAAAACTATTGTTCCATTAAAAAAATTATATCTTTGTGCTGTAACTCTTTGGAAAATGATACAATAAACTATGTTCAAAGCTCCGCAGAAAGTGTAACATTTCTTGTGTTGACCTACTGAATTAAAATTTTCCGTCACCTATTATTTTATAAGTTACAGGGGCAAACACACTTAGTGAAACACCAATATATATATATCGGCACCAATATAAAAAAAATTCATGCAGTGTAGGATTAGAAAAAGGGGATGGACAGAGAGAGAAGGGATAGGGGAAGTACTAACTCGAAGGTTTAAAAAATAAATAAATATCCGGGCAACACCGGGTTTTCAGCTGGTTAAAAATAAACTGTTCTATAACGTATCGTTTGATACCTTGTCAGGTCTCTAACGAAACGTAAGGTGGACAAATGTAGAGTTATTAATATTAGCTATTTTTATGGCACCACAACCGTTCTGTATTGTAAAAATTATGTTGAAATCACCATAAACTACTCGCACACATGCAATATCTTATTCAGAAATGTAGGTCACAATCTGCTCATGGCAGGGAGCGATCTTATAAATGTATTTTGTAAATAATGAAATGCCGAGATTGCGGTACTTCGTCTTTATTTATGAGAGACAACCGGTTTCAATGTACGCAGACATCATCTTCTGGTCTCTGCACTACATAGTAACATTATTACATGCAGAGGGATGAGATGTAGGAAGAGACAGTCAAAAAATGTTCAAATGTTTGTTAAGCTTATGGGACTTAACTACGGGGACATCAGTCCCTAACCTTACAAACTACTTACCTACTACCTTATACTAAGGACGGCACAAATATCCATGCCCAAGGGGGGATTTGAACACCCGACCGTAGTGGCCGTGCAAACCGTGACTGGAGCGCCTCAGTCTCCTTGGCCACCGCGGCCGGCAGAGACGGTCAAAGTGGAGGAAGTAGAAGATGAAATAAGACAATAGGAGATAAGACATTAGATGGGAGGTTTTCGGGAAGGGAAGAGGAAGAAGCGGAAGTGTGGGGAAGGCATGTGATGGAAAAGAATAACACGTGAAAATAAATGCTAAGTAAGAAAAGTAGTATGGATTTTGATGGTGCAGGGAGTAGCGTCCAGTGAAGGGAGGGGAGGGAAAAGAGTGCAGTAAGATGCTAGGAGGTGGTGAATGGAGTGAGTTAGAATTCAGAGAAAGAGGAAGGAAGGAAGGAATCTTAGGGTTTAACGTCCCATCGACAGCGTGCTCATTAGAGACGGAGCTTACGCTCGGATTTTTGGGGAAGGATGGGGGAGGAAATCGGCCGTGCCCTTTGAAAGGAATCATCCCGGCATTTGCCTGGAGTGGTTTAGGGAAATCACGGAAAACCTAAATCTGGATGGCCAGAGGTGGATTTGAATCACCATCCTTCCGAGTACGAGTCCAGTGTGTTACCACTGCGCCACCTCGCTCGGTCAAGGAAAGAGGAGTATGGGGACAGGAATATGTAGGTAACGGAGAACTGATGAATGGTGGATGTGAAAATCAGTGCGGAAGGGAAGAGTAATGTAACTTGCCAGCCGCTTGGAGTCTGTTAACTGTATATGTCAGACTGTGCCTGCACTGCACCAAACAGGACTGTTTGGCTCGGTAGCATGACACCTACCTCAACAGTCTATTACCCTCTAAATACAACTACCTCAACAGTCTATTACCCTCTAAGTACAGCTACTACTGGTACCTCGCGCAGGTGCCGCAGCAGGCGGCGGAGCCTCTGGCCTCGGTGGAGTTCAAGTTCGACGCGGGGGCGGGGGCGGAGGCGGAGGCGCCGGCCGCCGTGGTGCACCGGCCGGAGCGGCGCTGCAGCGGGGGCGGCGGGGGCGGCGCGGGGGGGGAGGAGGCGCAGGCGCACCGCCGCGCCGCCTCCAGCAAGCGGCGCGCCATCCACGAGGCGCAGCTGCTGCCCGCCGACGCCCAGGGGCTCGCCGACGTCATCGCCGGCTCCGCCGCAGACAGGTCAGTCCCCCCCAGTGGCCGAGGCACTCTCCCTCCACTTTACTGTCTCCCTCCCTTCTACTACTCCTCCACTCACTGCCCTGCTGCACCCTTCTCCACCTATCCCACTATTACTTTTCCCTTCCCCACTGATTTTCACATCCACCATTCATCAGTTCTCCGTTACCTACATATTCCTGTCCCCATAGTCTTCTTTCTCTGAATTCTCACTCACTCCATTCACTACCTCTTCTCCTAGCATCTTCCTGCACTCATTTCCTTCTCCCCTCCACCTTTCAACGCCCAATTACTTCCCAAGTAATAGAACACAGTTCGTTGTTCTCGACGGCGAGTGTTCATCAGAGACGAGTGTATCGTCAGGTGTGCCCCACGGGAGTGTAATAGGACCGCTATTACTTTCTATCTATATAAATGATCTGATGGACAGAGTAACTTGTAATTTGCAGCTGTTTGCTGTGGTGTATGGGAGGGTGTCGTCTGTAACTGACTGTAATAGCATACATAATGACTTAGACAAAATTTCTCATTGGTGCGAAGAATGGCAGCTAGCTCTCAATGTAGAAAAATGTAAGGTGATTCGCATCAGTAGGAAAAACAATCCTATAATGTTCGAATACAGCATTAGTAGTGAGCTTCTTGATTGCTGTCGTGTCATTCAAATATCTAGGCTTAACATTGCAGAGCGATATGAAATGGAACGAACATGTAAGGACAGTTGTGAGTAAGGCGGACAGCCGACTTCGGTTTATTGGGAGAATTTTGGGAAGATGTACTTCACCTGTAAAGGAGACCGCGTATAAAACGGTTGTACGACCACGTCTTGAGTATTGCTCAAGTGTTTGGGACCCGCAGCAGATCAGTTTAAAGGAAGACAAATATGCAGTTCAGAGGCAAGCAGCTAGGTTTCTTACTAGTAGGTTCGACCAATCTGCGAGTGTCACGGAAATGCTCCGGCAACTCAATTGGGGATCGCTGGAAGAAACACGACGTTCTTTTCGTGAATTTCTGTTGAGTAAATTTAAAGGGCCGGAATTTGAAGCTGAGTGTAGTACGATCTTGCTGTCGCCTACTTACATTTCGCGTAAAGATCAAAAAGACAACATAAGAGAAATTAGGGCTCCTACGGAGGCTTATAGGCATTCTTTTTTCCCTCGTTCCATTTGGGAGTGGAATAGGAAAGGATATGCCTAGTAGTGGTACAGTGTACCCTCCGCCACGCACCTTACGGTGAATTGCGGAGTATGTATGTAGATGTAGAATGGTCCCTTCATTACACGCTCCTCCCTACATCATCAAAATCCATACCACTTACTCAGTGTTTTTTTTTCACATGTTATTCGTTTCCATCACATCCATTCCCCACACTTCCGCTTCTTCCTCTTCCCTTCCCCAAAACCTCCCATCTATTATTTCTTCACAATCTCATCCCCTACTTCCTCCACTTTGTCCGTCACTTCCTAAACCTCATTCCTCTCTTTCTTTCACTCATTCTTCACTTATCCCCATTCATCTCTCTCTTTCTAACTTGATATTCAATTCTCGCGTCTCGTCCATCGCTTCTCCTGACTTGTCCATCACTTGTTATAACTTGTCCCTCTCTTCACCCATATCATCAATCCATCCTCCAACTGGTCTCTCACTTCTCCAAACACATCCCTCACTTTTCCCAACATGTTCTTCACTTTTTCAAACATATCCCTCAATTCTTCCGCCTCATCCATCTGTACAGCCCCCCCCCCCCCCCCCGCCCCCACGGTTCCCACCTTCCATGCTCCTGCCTCTTCCCTTCCACTCCTGCACAAACGTCCAATTCTGCTTCTCCCATGCAACTTCTTCCTTCCAACTCCTACCTCTCGCTTCCAACTCCTCCCTTCCAAATCCTCCTTTCCAACTCATACTCCTTCCTTCCAACATCTACTTCTCACTTCCAACTCCTAATTCTCCTTCCAACTCCTCCCTTAAAAATTCCTACCTCTCCCATCCAACTCCTATTTCGACTTCTCCCTTCCATCTCCTCAATTCCAACTCCTACTTTCTTAAATTATATTGAAATGTAGAGTTTTTATTAAGTTATTAGATATTTATTCCTCTTCCCTTCCCCAACTGCTTTTCACATCCGCCATTCATCAGTTCTCCATTACCTACATATTCCTGCCCCCATAGTCTTATTTCTCCGAATTCTCACTTGCCCCATTTGCCATCTTTTCTCCCAGCATATTCCTGCACTCATTTCCCTCTCCCCTCCACCTTTTACCGCCCAATCCTCCCTTCATTGCACGCTCCTCCCTACACCATCAAAAACCATACAACTTTTCTTACTCACTCTAGATAGCACTGTAGATGTAATTGTAGACGCCATACGTAATGCAGATATCTTAACTATAACTTATGTAATAATCATCGTACATGTTCTCTAGCGAATTGTCATCAAAAGCCGTGATGATAGTTGCAACTTTGACCTTCTTCCAGAAAGACTGTTGGTATTCACTGCCACTGCTTCCATCGCCTCTTCCCGCACTTACCGTAGCACTACCGCTTGCAATGAGTTGTTTGTCATTATCATCCCTATTATCATCATTATGAGTTTGTAACAACAGCATCTAAGTTATGCTCATATTTCTTTACCATATCAGATACGAGAAAGCATGCAAATGATTCATCTTCTACACTAATACCATCTTCACGCAGAAGGGTTCTTCGTAACTTCATCTCAACTAATCGCAATACATTAGCAGGATTGATTAGCAATCGCCGCCCCATCTGACGCTTCACCACACAAATAAAGTCACAAAACGCAACTTCGGAGGCACACTGCACAGTGCCTACTGGTGAACCGACAGGTCAAAATGCAATTCGGCATGGCACACGCAGAGGCCTCTAACGGACGACTGCAAAGTTTTGCAGATGCGGGAGTATCACTAGTCCAATAAGTGATCTTTACATTATCTCTCATACTATTTTCGTTTATATGTATTTGTTCGAGCCCAAGTACTTTCCTGTCAGTGTTTTCTTTTCACATGTCATTGTTTCCCAACACATGCCTTCCCCACACTTCCGCTTCTTCTCAAAAGGTCTCTCACTGCTCACAACACGTCCCTCACTTCTCCCAACATGTCCCTCACTTTTTCAAACACATCCCTCAATTCTTCCGACTCGTCCACCTGTAGCCCCCCACGGTTCATACCTTCCACCAAACACCTACTTCTCACTTCCAACTCCTATTTCTCCTTCCAACTCCTCCCTTAAAAATTCCTACCTCTCCCATCCAACTCCCATTTCTACTTCTCGCTTCCAACTCTTCCATTCCAACTATTTCTTAAATTATATTGAAATGTAGTTTTTACTAAGTTATTAGATATTTATTCCTCTTCCCTTCCCCACTGATTTTCACATCCACTGTTCATCAGTTCTCCGTTACCTACATATTCCTGTCCCCATTGTCTTCTTTCTCTGAATTCTCACTCACTCCATTCGCCACCTTTTCTCCTAGCATCTTCCTGCGCTCATTTCCCTCTCCCCTCCACCTTTTACCACCCAATCCTCCCTTCATTCCACACTCCTCCTTACGCCATCAAAATCCATACCACTTTTCTTACTTTTCTTTCCACATGTTATTCTTTTCCATCACATGCCTTCCCCACACTTCCCTTCCTCAAAACCATTTATTGACTTATTTCTTTACAATCTCATCTCCTACTTTGTCCGTCACTTCCTACACCTCATCCCTCTCTTTCTTTCATTCTTCTCTTAGCCCCATTCATCTCTCACTTTCTGACTTGATTTTCAACTCTACTGACTCATCCATCGCTTCTCCTGACTTGTCCATCACTTCCTATAACTCGTCCCTCTCTTCACTCACATCGTCAATCAGTTCTCCAACTAGCCTCTCACTTCTCCCAACACATCCCTCACTTTTCCCAAAAGGTCCCTCACTGCTCACAATATGTCGCTCACTTCTCCCAACATGTTCCTCACTTTTTCAAACATATCCCTCAATTCTTCCGACTAATCCATCTGTACACCCCCCCCCACACGGTTCCTACCTTCCATGCTCCTGCCTCTGCCCTTACACTTTTGCCCAAATGTCCAATTCTACTTCTATTTTCGACTCCTGCTTCTCCCATCCAACTTCTTCCTTCCAACCCCTACTTCTCACTTCCAACTCCTCTCTTCCATCTTCTCCTTTCCAACTTCTACTCCTCCTTTCCAACTTCTACTCCTCCCTTCCTACTCCTCCCATCCAACTTCTACTTCTCCAAACTCTTACTCCTCCCTTCCAAATCCTACTCCTCCATTCCAACTCCTACTTCTCCCTTCTAACTTCTCCCTCCAACTCCTCCCTTAAAAATTCCTACCTCTCCCATCCAACTCCTATTTCTACTTCTCCCATCTCCTCCGTTCCAACTACTACTTCCAGAAATTATATTGAAATGTAGAATGGTTATTAAGTTATTAGCTACTTTTAGGGCACTACTTACGTTCCCGAATGTAAAAAATACGTTGAAGTCAACATAAACTACTCGCACTCATTCATATATGTAGCTCAAGAGCCGCTTGGAGCACTGCTGTCACTTTCTATAACAAAAATCCTTGGGAATGTCGTATTTCCTTCCAACTCCTGCCTTTCCCATAGTGCTCTTGCATCTCCCTAGTACTTTCGTCTCTCCCCTAGTAATCCCTTATCTCCCCTACTATGCCCATCTCTCTCCTCCTACTCCCATCTCTCGCCTCCTCCTCTTACATTCCCATTCCAACTACAGCCACCTTTCCAACTATTGCTCCAGTCCCAAATGCTGACCTCCAATCCCACCTCTGTCTCAATCCTACCTCCCTCTAAACTCTTACCTAAATCAACTTCCCTATCTCAACTGTTCCCTGCCACAATTTTGCCTTGCCACAATTCTTACCTGACACAATGGAAGTTTCCACTGTATATTACCATGTTACACATTGTCTTCAGTTAATCCGTCTCTACTTTCCCTTTTTCTCTCTGTCCACCTTCAGTTTCCTTCTCTCTCTGTCCATCTCCTCCTCTCCCCTCCCTTTCTCTGTTCATCACATCATCTACTCTATTTTCATCTTCTCTTACACCTCTCTTTATCCATTGCCACCTTTCTCTTTCTCTGCCAATCACCTTCTCTTCTCCCTGTCAAACTGCTCCTCCACCTTCTCGGTCCGTTGTATCCTCCATCAGTGAAACATAACTCTATTAACTATCATGGTGATTAGTGCTAACTCAGTTTATTGCAGTGTACCCTCTACATATATTAATTCGCAATTTTCGAGAATTTCCGACTTTAGTTGCTCATCTACAATTGGTCTACCATTTTACAACATATGAAAATATATATTTTCAAAAATGATAGACCAACTGTAGATGAGAAGCTAAAGTCAGAAATTCTCGCAAATTGCGAATTAATATCTGTATATTTAACACCATAGCTGCGGACTTTCAGCAACGTCTGTTCCTTCAGAACAGACACATCATGGTAAATGTACCCTCTGCCATCCACCATATGACGTAGGTGGTGGTTCCTTTTGTTTTCAAGGCAAAGTGAGCAAATTTCATCAGTCGGAATAAAACCTTAGATTTCAAGGAAGATCATGGGTAAAGTACCCTGTGTGAAGCACCATACTGCAACTTACATAGACAGTGACTTTCCTATATCTGGAATTTTCTCAAGAAGCTAATATTGAGAAGTTTTTCTTGAAATTTATGTGGAAAGTAATATAAACTAGGGAACACACAATAAATGTAGCGGCACTGGTACAAATGTCCTGGGGAGGAGCCCAAAGAGTTTATTCAGTTCAAAAATTAATAACACCAAATCCATTGTGCAACATGTAACTTTTAACTGATGAGGTAATGATTGCAAGTTTCCACTTTATTTAGATTTAATTTTATGCTTAGCGAATATTAATACAGCCTTGATGCAGTAAATTTTCAAATCAACAATCAAAAAGATAGAAGTTTTTTTATCTGCAAAATTGTCTTTATTAACCTGCAAAAATTTCACATTAAATGTTTTCCTTTAAGTGCTTGCTGTAAAGGGATTAGACAGTCTGCTGGCTTGTTAATGTACAGAATATTTAATGATAAATTAATACTTAAATAACACAAAACAATGGCTTCGTGGTGTAAGGCGCCAAGCTACAGACTTTGTGGTCAGTCCCCAAATGAGGTTCGAGTCCTCTCTTTGGTATTGGTGTGTATATTACCCATAGTATAAGTTAAAGCTAGTTTAAGTAGTCCTGGAACAATGAACTCTGCAGTTTGGTCCCTTAGGTTTACAAACATTTGAATTTGAATACTTAAATAACAGTGTAAAACCTGCACTATATTTGCAATATAAATCCAATATTTTTATAAGCCACAATATCAATAATTTTTTCTAAATATTAAAAACTGATATTTTTATATGAATATATTGCATTCCCTATAAAAAATGATACCCAGAAACATATTTTGTCTCAATGTATTCCAAAGGCATTCAGTTGAAGTAGAGACATCAAATTAAAATTTGTGCAGTGGCTGGGATTAGAACCCGGCATCTTCTGCTTACTAGGAAAGCCCTGCACTAAGCCACTGCAAGCTATCTATAGCGAATAAAGATCTAATAAGAGAGCCATAATAGTCTTGTGTAGGTCGCGAAGGAACTAGATCAGGAGAGCGGTCCCACGGGCAAACTACGTGAACTAGGTGGCAGATCCCTCGCCTCTTTGTCCGCTCCTTTTGCGAAGACTGACGGGGAACAGCGAGAGGACGCGAGAGCGCAAAGAATCACGTGATTCCCTTCTGCCAGTTACCGTTATTGCGAGCGGAGATGCAGCTCAGCTGTAGTTTCATAGACATTGCCCAAAACATGGGTAATAGCACACGCTTAGGCAACACTGATTCATTATATTAAAATGCTATCGTAACGAAAGAGCTCCTTTAGTAGAGGTAACAAAACCAAGAAAGAGCGGACGAACTAAAAAGAGCGACCTACTTCGCGGCCGAGATGCGAACTAAAGAGAGAGCTACCGGTCGCGAATTAAAATATGCGGGATCGGTCAGGAACTAAAATATGCGCGATCGGTCACGAACTAAAACATTCGTTACCGGTCGCGAACTATTATGCCAAACGTATCTCGCTTTTAGTTCGTTGGATTCTCTTCCGAAGACCGACCAGCAATAGCGAGAGTGCGCGCAGCAGTATTAAAAATCACGTGTTTGCCTTCTTCTGATGAGCGCCATTTCGAGGTGAGCGTTTGCCTGCTAGATTACATCGTTCAGAGCTACAAAATTTCTGTTTTGAAGTATTCTCCACTCTGCAATATCTGACTAATAAATTCCATAATGCCAAGGTATAGAGATAACTGTTTCTTTTGGACTGCGTGATGTCGTTAGCGGCTGAAGCAGCAAGCGCATGAAGCAGCTAGGTGGGGGAACTTCTCCCCCCACCTGCATGCGCAGACCACGCCGCTCAGCCGTCACTGGGAGCGGGCGAACTAGAAGAACGAACTAGTTCGCGGCAGAGCTGCGAAGTAAAGCGAGCGCTTCCGATCGGGAACTGTTATGCGCAAGTCTAATCCATAAGTATCACATTGAGTTTGCATGCTTTATAAATCCTGCATATGATGTCAGGAAATTATATCGTTTAACTACGCTTCCTCCAGTCAGGTTTGAGTCATTTGATGCTGTTACAGCCGCGGTGGAGTAACCGAGCGGTCTAAAGCGTCTCGCTGTGGATCGCGCAGTTGCTCGCCGTGGAGGTTCGAATCCTCCCTGGGGCATGGGTGTGTGTGTTTTTCCTTAGGTTAGTTTACCTAGTTTTAAGTAGTTTGTAAGCTACGGACTGATGACCACGCAGTTTGGTCCGATAGATTTACAGACATTTGAACATTTTGATCTCTAGCACCAGCTGTTGATGCTGTTATAAAAGTACTGCATGTTGAGGAAAATATGAACTTGTGGTGTAAAGTATGTTACCTTTTTCATATCGGTAACGACGTAGTAGCCTTTGGATGTACTATAAAGAAGCGGAACTTGAGCGACCAAAGGTTGTTTGTCATGATCGTATCACACCACATGATGTCGCGTACTCCTACACACACAAACACACACACCACTTGTCATGTTCATAGGTGTACCAGCGCCGAGGCCGCTGAGCAGCCGCCCCCGCCACCGCCGCACAAGAAGTCCCAACAACAGCAGCAGCAGCAGCAGCATCAGGAGCAGCAGCAACATCAGCAGCAGCAGCAGCAGAGGGAGCAGCCGGACGCGGATGACCGGCCACCGGCGGAGCCGCCACGCCAGCAACGCACTCCGTTCCGGTCAGAGCGCGAGCAGCAGCAGCACCTCAGCGAGCTGCGCAAGCTGAAACCACGCCGACTCGACTCCCAGGAGGCTCAGCAGCAACAGCAACAACAGCAGCAACAACAACAACAGCAACAGCTGCAGGAGGCGCCAACAACCACCGTGGACAACACCGAGGCTGCCGCGGCACCAGAGCAGCGACGATCCCTCCAGGCAAGTGAAAGACAGCCTCTATAGCTCTCTTACAAATGTTCAAATGTTTGTATAGCTTATGGGACCTAACTACGGGGTCATCAGTCCCTAAACGTACAAACTACTTACGAACTAGCTAACACTAAGGACGGCACAAATGCCGGCGGCGGTGGACGAGGGGACTGAGGCGCTCCAGTCACGGTCTGCACGGCCACTACGGTCGGGGGTTCGCATCCCCCCTCGGGCATGGATATTTGTGCCGTCCTTAGTCTTAATTGGTTCATATGTAGTTTGTAAGCTTAGGGACTGATGACCCAGTAGTTAAGTCCCATAAGTTCTACAAACACTAGAACATTTATTTGAACTTTTTACGGCACAATTATCCATGTCCAAGGAGGGATTCGAACCCCCGACCGTAGTGGCCGTGCAGACCGTGACTGGAGTGCCTCAGTCCCCTCGGCCACCGCGCTTCTCTTACACCACATCCTTTTTTATTCCATCCTCGTCGCCACTTTTGTGTCTCATTTCCGCCGGTTGTCGTAGGTGTCGGTGGCCGAGTAGAAAGAGACCGACACAGGAATAAAGGATGCACGCGTGTGCAGGTACGGAGGTGACCAGCCAGTGGGACAGCAGAAACTTGAACACTAGGCTAAATTACAACAAGATATATATTTCATAGAGACTTAGTAATACTTTACTTTTACATAGTTCTTGACTGCAGAATGCTGATACATAGTTATATAGAGAGAGACCTGCCTACTGATTAGTCCTAGAGCGTATCCGATAGCCAAGTCTTCACTGGTGCCTATCTGATTCCCAAGTGTTAACTGGTTCCTATCTCAGGCCCAAGTGAACGATGTCGTTCAGTGGTGGCCACGAGCAGAGTTGTAGCAGAGGGCGCTCGTGGCTGACGTCGTAAGAACGCCGCGCCGTGCGTGCATGGCGGCGCGCGGCGAAAGTAGGTGGCGCGTACTGCATACTTGTGCGACACCACACATCCATCATCACACTTGTACACTGAACGTCAGTACCAATCACCGGTCTTGTTTCGTCAATATCCAAACTAAACTGAAGTGCCAAAGAAACTGGTACACGGAATGAAATTTTCACTCTGCAGCGGAGTATGCGCTGATATGAAACTTCCTGGCAGATTAAAATTGTGTGCCGGAACCGGGACTCGAACCTGGGACCTTTGCCTTTCGCAGGCAAGCGTACTATCGACTGAGCTATCCCGATACGACTCGCGATGCCGCCTCACAACTTTACTTCCGCCAGTACCTCGCCTCCTACTTTCCAAACTACTGCAGAGTGAAATTTCATTCTGGGAACATCCCTTAGGCTGTGGCTAAGCCATGTCTCCACCATATCATTTCTTCCAGGAGTGCTAGTCTTGCATGTTTCGCAGGAGAGCTTCTCTGAAGTTTGGAAAGTAGGAGGCGAGGTACTGGCGAAAGTAAAGTTCTGAGGCAACATCGTGAGTCGTGTCGGGATAGCACAGTCGGTAGTGCACTTGTCCGCGAAAGGCAAAGGTCCCACGTTCGAGTCCAGGTTCCGGCACACAATTTTAATCTGCCGCGAAGTTTCAAACTGGTACACGTGCGTAATATCGTGCATGTCCCCAGCAAGCTCGTAGAAGTGCTGCAACTTGACGTGGCATGGACTTGACTAACGACTGAATTAGTGTATCCTGCTGGGTTGTCAATAAATCCGTGAGAGTATGAGGACGTGGAGATCTCTTCTGAACAGCACGTTTTGAAAGGCATCTCACAAGGGAACATCATCAACTCGACTTCATATTTTCTTGAGAAAAAAATACCTGAGCTGGATGTCAAGTCCAGAAATCGATATCACGTGAAAGTTTGGGCCATTATTCAGATACTAGGCAGTTACAGCCTCCTCAGAGTACGGCTTTTAAACATTCGCGCTCTCGGATGGCTCCACACTCGGTCCGCTTTACTGCGGCCGTTTAATGCCCTAACGCGACTAGCAAAGAAACTTAAGTGCTAAATGCCTGTGCAATTTTAAATGTAACAATGTTCCTCTGAAAAGCATAGTGAGGTGTGGTACTGACCACTGTTTCTTTTTAAATCCTACGAATAGCTTTCATATTTATGCCTCTAGCGTGTAAACAAATTCGTTTATATACCTAACAGCTCTACTATCAGCCGTACGTTTCCACAATGGACACGCTTTAGACTCTTCCTATCAACTTAATGAGTTATAATTCTTAATCTTTCTTCAAATTAAACAATTTACAGCATTGGTTACGTCTGGTCAAACATTTTAGTTCATCAAGATTGACATTAAACAGCAGGTAATTAGTACCGATCAATGGAGAAATTTGACAAAATAAATGAAACAATTTAATTAAATTTGTCCAATTCGCTTAATCAAATAATGTAAAGTATAACAGATTTTTTGTGGGGAAAATTGGTGTCTGGAGTTATTAAGAGCTTTATTTATCAGTTTCACATAATTTCATTCAATATAATTCATGTTTTAGGTATGACTTACTTGATTATTAAAGCACTGAAAGAGTTACGTATGTTAGTATGCTTTTCATGACGGGTATTGAGAAGTTGTCGATATCAAGATGATAGGCTATTTATGTGATTTAGCTGCCTCTCTCGCACTGTAATCGTCAAAGTACTGCCTCCTCCATTACACAGACACACACACACACACACACACACACACACACACACACACACACATCACCATCACAGTTTTCCATATGAAACATTTAATACAGTTGTACTTTATAACCTTTAATATGCAACACGTATTAAAATGAGGAGAATGCCACATATGTAAACGTCACATAAATATTTGTACTTAATCAGCCAGTAACCTGTCAAAAGGCAGAATGCTAAGCATAAAAAAACTATCGCTGTTGTAGTATTTCATTATTTAAATCATAAACCTTTCATCATTGCAGGTGGCCAAACCACGAAACATGAGTAAAAGGCGTTCGAGTTGGCATATGTAGTTGCATGCACATGCACATGCGCAGTGGAGGTAGTCAGAAACAGTGGTGACTGGTAAATTAATCGTAACTCGAACGAAGCTAATGTTAAAAATCAGCGTTTCCCCTCGCCCCACCCTGCCGCGGGAGCGCCCATATGCTGCCTCCATGGGGGTTCAGAATAGAATCAGAACCTCAGCCGCGCATGCGCATTGCAACGCTGCGGTCACTGCCGCCTATGTCAAGTGGCCGCGGTACGACTCGTATACGTGCTGTCTCCGCACGTAAGACTTTCTTCACGCGATAAAAATACTCTGAACGTCCTTATAAAATGATCTGATAGAAGGACGAAATGAAGAATGACAATTGAAGGGTTTGGTGCAAGAAGGAGGCAGCTCTTTCTCCAGTTTGTGGAAAATTAAAAAAAATTAAAAAAATAAATGAATAAATAAATAAGTTTTAAAAATTCAGTTTTCACCAAATAGAAAAAGTTGTCAGTCTTGTTTTAGGCTATGGAGTATGTAATACTACTGACAAGAATACAAACATATGCATGCACTCATGTACGTGCAATAGAGTTTTGAATTTCGGAGCTGCCTCCGTTTTGCTCAAAGGTGAGTGAAAACCAGTTTGTAGGACCATTTTCTTCACAGTCAACCATATTTCAGTTTAAAAAACATTTATTTATAAAAAATGTCTACATTATTGGCATAATGCATTAATTCTACAGTCCTCCTTCAGTCTTCTAGCTCCCGTTCAGTTTCCTCAGGATCGTTTGAAGCATCTGACGTCAACTGGTCGTAAAAACACATTCCGTTTTGCCGAAAATACTTTCCGGCCAGCTCTTTGCCATCTTTAAACTTTTGGCCTGCTGAACAATACGTAACACAACCTCCTTCCTGCTATTGTTTGGGGGAAGCCTCTGTTTTCATGCAAACTCGGTTGGTTGGTTGGCGATATAAAGGGACCAAACTACTGTGGTCATCAGTCCCTTGTTCCAATCAAATAGAAAACATAAAAGACCGTTAAAGATGAGGCATGAAGTGTTAAAATACGGCAAACCATAGATGGAAGACGTCTTAAATTAAAAAAAAAAAAAGCAAATAAAAGGGGGAGAACGAAGAGATTTAAGAGAATACCAGAGTGTCTAGGCTGCGTGGTGACAGAAATAAAAGAACGTCCAGACAATCTAACACATTAAAATCACCTGCCTAAACAAAAATTAAGCAGGTGCAGAACAAACAAATAAATCATAGTCAATAAACATCAAATGGAATTATGTAATCCACTGTTACGAATAAAATTTAAAACAGCATTAGCCACAGAGGCATTGTCATATAAAATAACGTTCAAGGAGTCAGGGAGATTAAAACGCTGCCTATGAGTGGCGAAATAAGGGCATTCCTTCAAGATATGAGCGACTGTCAAATGCTCACCACACTGACAACGAGGAGGGTCCTCGCGACGCAGGAGGTAGCTGTGCGTCAGCCAAGTATGGCCGATACAGAGTGGGCAGAGGACTACAGAGTCCCTGCGGGGAGTCCGTATAGAGGACCTCCACACGTGCGTGGTCTCCTTTATCGCCCGTAACTTATTGGGTGTGTGGAGGGAACGCCATTCTGCATTCCACAGCCCAAGATCTCGGCTGTGCAGCTGCGAACGGTGGTCATTAACTGGGATACCTTTAGCCCAGGTAGGTTTATGGACAGCCTCCTTTGCTAACCTATCAGCTAGCTCGTTCCCGTCGATCCCAACGTCCTCAGAGTACAGGCAGCTCCATCAGTTGGATTTCTCTGAAACTACTTGGTGGAGCTGCCTCTTTCTTGCACCAAACGAAGGCGCTTTTGCCCACTTTAGGTTACGGTAGTAACACTAAAAGTGGGCCTTTTGCGATCGATTTTTGACAGCTCGAAATTTAAATTAAAATAACGGCTTAACCATGCATCTGACACAAAAGTTGAATAACCGAATTTGTAGAGGTGAAAATTCTCTACAACTTTGCCATGTTATGTTTTCTTTCATATCTCGTATCGTTTCAGACATATTTGCGAAAATAACGGCCATTTTGGGATGTATGTCTGTCTGTCTGTCCCTCTGTCTGTCCGTAACGTGTTCCCTGTTTTTAAGACGAACCGTTCAACAGATCAGCACCAAATTTCGCACACATAATTTTTAGCCGCCAGAGACCAGAACCTCCCTTTTTCAAATTTTTCGGACAAAAATACGGTAGTAATACCAAAAATAGCCGTCTGTAATATAATTGTAATTGCAAACGAACCGTTCATTTGACTCTAAAATTGAATAACCTAATTCGTAGAGGGGAAAATTCTCTACAGCTTCGCTCTATTATGTCTTTTTTTCATATCTTGCATAGCTGCAGAGATATTTGGAAAAATAACGGCGATTTGACGATATCTGTCTGGCTGTAACGTGTTCCCACTTTTTAGGTCGAACCGTTCAACCGATCGATACCAAATTTTACAGACATAATTGTTGGCTACCATAGACCAGAACCTCGCTTTTTGAAACATTTCGGACAATAAATAGGTTAGTAATACAAAAAAAGCCGTTTGTATTGTCATTTTAATTGCAAATAAACCGTTCATCTGACGCTGAAATTGAATGAACGAATTTATAGAGGAGAAAATTCTCTACAACTTTGTTTCCTTGTGGTTTTTTTTTTTTCATATCTCGTATCGTTTGAGAGATATTTGCAAAAATAACGGAGTTTTGAGACCCTCCATTGAATTAACGACAACTAGCCGTTCGCAGATGTCACGTGACATTCCTCGCCCAGAACTCTTGCGTTGCGTATTTGATGATTTTCTTTTTGTACCTTACAAGTTGTCATTTCAAAGCAGTGGCGCACTGAAGAATTAGCAAAAACACGTCGTTCTTCGTACTATAAATGATAATCTAGTGTCTACAAATGCCATATTAGCATCAGTTAACAACGGCCATCAATAGTATAAGATTAAAGAACGCAATTCCTAACTGTTATCTCTAGCGTAATGATATGCTGCACTGTGACGCTGAAGGTCAGTGGTTCGGAACCCGCCAGTACCTAAACTTGTTTTCCTACAAGGGTTTGAGACACTGCTACTAATTAATTTTTTATTATTTAGATTGTTATTTTGGTGCAAAATGTTTGCAAAAACTTATAAAACTACAAACCTAAAGTGGGCCGTAAAAGGCGTCAGCGCGATTTTTTTCTTTGGTAATATGAATATATGAATATGCACATCAGTGGCGTAACTATGGGGGGGGGGGGGCGGATGAGGGGATAGAACTCCCCCCCCCCCCCTCCAGAACCCGGAAAAAAAAGAAAAACAAGAATGACAGAAAAATAAAGATAAATCGTGTAACAACAATCTGGTAAAGGTAACGATTGAAAAGTAGGGGTGTTTTATCATAATCTTTCATTGGATGGGAGTGAATTAGTTTCTTCAACGGGAGTGGTAGATGGTAGTCTGTCTAGACTAGAATTTTGCTCGTCAAGCAGATCCATCCCACCCCCCCCCCCCTCCCCACACACACACACAGCAAAGTCCTAGTTACGCCACTGATGCACATGAACACTAAAATCACAGTAAGTAACTGATTATACTGTTAAGTGACTGTAAGAAAATGAATCTTTTAACGATGACAAGATAACCTACCTTCCGGTCACGTGACACTGTAATAGAATGTTCAACTCAATAAAGCCAAGAAAGTGGAGCTGCCTCCTTTTTGTGCCCAACCCCTCAATTTAAAAACAGTTTTTATTTACAGAATGAAACTTCACTCTGCAGCGGAGTGTGCGCTGATATGAAACTTCCTGGCAGATTAAAATTGTGTGCCGGAACTAGGACTCGAACCTGGGACATTTGCCTTTCGCGGGCAAGTGCACTGCCGACTGTGCTATCCCGACACGACTCACTATGCCGCCTCACAACTTTACTTCCCCTAGTACATCGCCTCCTACTTTCCAAACTTCACAGAAGCTCTCCTGCGAACCATGCAAGACTAGCACTCCTGGAAGAAAGGATACGGTGGAGACATGGCTTAGCCACAGCCTAAGGGATGTTTCCAGAATGAAACTTCACTCTGCAGCGGAGTGTGCGCTGATATGAAACTTGCTGGCAGATTAAAATTGTGTGCCGGAACTAGGACTGGAACCTGCGACATTTGCCTTTCGCGGGCAATTGCACTGCCGACTGTGCTATCCCGACACGACTCACTATGCTGCCTCACAACTTTACTTCCGCTAGTACATCGCCTCCTACTTTCCAAACTTCACATAAGCTCTCCTGCGAACCATGCAAGACTAGCACTCCTGGAAGAAAGGATACGGTGGAGACATGGCTTAGCCACAGCCTAAGGGATGTTTCCAGAATGAAACTTCACTCTGCAGCGGAGTGTGCGCTGATATGAAACTTGCTGGCAGATTAAAATTGTGTGCCGGAACCGCGACTCGAACCTGGGACCTTTGCCTTTCGCGGGCAAGCGCACTGCCGACTGTGCTATCCCGACACGACTCACAACTTTACTTCCGCCATTACCTCGCCTCCAAACTACTGCAGAGTGAAATTTCATTCTGGAAACATCCCTTAGGCTGTGGCTAAGCCATGTCTCCACCATATCCTTTCTTCCAGGAGTGCTAGTCTTGCGTGTTTGCAGGAGAGCTTCTGTACAGTTTGGAAAGTAGGAGACGAGGTACTGGCGGAAGTAAAGTTGTGAGGCGGCATCGTGAGTCGTGTCGGGATAGCACAGTCGGTAGTGCGCTTGCCCGCGAAAGGCAAAGGTCCCAGGTTCGAGTCCCGGTTCCGGCACACAATTTTGCCAGGAAGTTTCAGTTTTTATTTAATTTATTTTATTACTTTTTTTACGATGAGCTGTTTTCTGTGGTTTTTACTGAACTAGTGAAGACACAGGGGCGCCGCCACTGTCCCGTTGTGAGTACGGTACGAGCGTGCGTCATCGCGAGTGCGCTGAGTGGTTTTGTTGTTGACGTGCCTCAGGAGAGCGTGGCTGTGGAGGTGCCGCAGCCGCAGCCGCGACCGGACGTGGTGGTAGCGGAGGTGGGCGGCGACCAGAGGCTGCCTCCTGTGGACGCGGCAGACGGCGGCAGCATCAGCGGCAGCATCAGCGGCAGCACCAACATCGGAGGCGCAGACGCCAGCGGCAGCGCGGTGGCCCACCAGGCGCTCTCCGAGGAGGCCTCGCCCGCCGGCAGCGCCGTGCTGCCCACCCAGGTACTCCCACCACTAAACTGGTAACCTGCACTCCACTTTGTACACCGGTGCCACTGCCTGCTTCTCCTGGTGCAGTTTGCAGCAACAACGACTGACAGTAAGAATAATTAACCAAAATGCTGCTATTTATTTATATAAATAGCGCCTCGGTTGCACAGTGGTAGAGTGCCAGACTACAAATCCAAAGGTCGCGGGTTGGATCCCCGCCAGTTCCTAGGATTTTTATCTGTCACTTTCCACTTCTTTCGCCTCTGGCAGTACTGCTCATGTGAAAAATACCGAGTAGCACCTTGGTTCGGAACCCATGCTAAACTGTAGGTCCCCCTATAACTGGCTGGGTAAGTCAGTTCAAAGGTCGGAGGAAGGCAACGGCAAACCACCTCCTACCATGCCTAGTAAAGCACTGTGGTGTTCAAACCAATCTTCGGATTGTTGACTGCTTTACCCTTTATTACTTGTCAGACAAATATATATAAGGGTGTCCCAGCAATCTTGTCCACCCAAAATATCTCTGGAACAATAACAGCTTTCACCGGTATCAATGCACGGCTCGGGCCCATGAATGTACATACTTCGAAACATTCTAAAACGAAAGCAAATATGTTTTTAGCACTAACTTATGTTGTTGTTTTTTTTTAAGGACACCCTATATTTTTTTCTTCAGCAATCCATAGCATGACAAATCACATAAACAATGGCGTTGATTGCATCGCAATATTCCAATTACATCCCGAGATATTGCGACGAGAAGTGTGCTTTGTAGTGTTTGTGTATAACGGGAGTCGTAATTGAAAATTCCGCCGCGTTTGAAATCCGATGTGTGATTCGTTTTCTAAATGCAGAGAAAGTTGAACCAAAGGAAACACATCGGCAAATCTGAGAGTTTTACGCGCGAAATGCTATGACTGAGTCAATGGTTAGTTTTGTGTCCCAGCCTTGTCGCCGCTTTTGTGTCTCGTTTCCATCGTAGGGTGTCGGTGGCCGAGTAAAGAGAGACCGACACAGGAATAAAGGATGCACGCTTGCGCAGTATAGAGGTGACCAGCCAGTGGGACAGCAGAAACTAGAAACACTAGAGTAAATTAGAACGAGATATATATATTGCACAGAATTTATACAATACTTAACTTTTACATAGTGCCTGTCCGATAGCCAAGTCTTCACTGGTGCCTATCTGATTCCGAAGTGTTAGCTGGTTCCTATCTCAGTCCCAAGTGAACGATGTCGTTCAGTGGTGGCCACGAGCGGAGTTGTAGTAGAGGGCGCTCGTGGCTGACGTCGTAAGAACGTCGCGCCGTGCGTGCATGGCGGCGCGCGGCGAAAGTAGGTGGCACGCACTTTAGACTTGTGCGACACCACAGTTAGAAGTTGGGTCTGACTGTTCAATGAAGGACGTGATCAAGTGCACGATGAAGAACGAAGCGGACGTCCGCCTGTGGTTACTGGTGAACAGGTTCACACAATAGAAGATTAAGGACAGCCGTAAGTTTACACTTAGTGCCCTAACTATGGCAGTTCCGCAAACCTCACAACCACTTATCCATGGAATTGTTACTGAAAAACTTAAATGTAGAAAACTTTGCTCACGTTGGGTACCCAAAATTTCTACTGAACGACACAAAGAACAACGAATGTACAGTGCACTTCAGATTTTTAACATGCTTCAACGAAGAAAGCGATTGTTTCTTTTTTTTCTCGGATAGATCCGAGGGATGTAACTTGGGTATCGTACGATACTCCTGAAACAAAACGGCAATCAATGGAATGGAGGCATACTTCATCTAAGAGCCGGCTGTAGTGGCCGAGCGGTCTTCGGCGCGCTAGTCACAGTCTGCACAGCAGCTACAGTGGGGGTTAGAATCCCCCCTTGGGCATGGATGTTTATGTCGTCTTTAGTATAAGGTAGTTCATAAGTAGTTTGTAAGTTTAGCGACTGATGACTCCGCTGTTAAGTCCCTTATGCTTAACAAACATTTGAACATTTTTTTTCATCTCAGAAGAACGTTAAGCTTAAGCAAATCTTGACACCTCGAACAGTCATGTGCATCGTTTTTTTTTTGGGACAGAAAAGGCATTTTGCTGATTGATTTCTTACCACAAGTCCAAATAATCAATGCACATGGTTACTGCGAGACCATTAAGAAATTCCGACACACAATATCGAACAAGCGTCGAGGATTACTGTCAAAATGTGGTATTTTTTCAGACGATAATGCCCGAATTTACACGATGAATGTGACCAAATAACTCTTAGGGGAATATCACTGGGACGTGTTTGATCATCCTCCGTACAGCCTGGACCTCGCTCCTAGCGACTTCCATTTCTTCTTACACCTAAAAATCTGTCCTTGAAGATCAACACTTCAACGATTATGACGATCTGAAAGACCAGGTCACCACATGGTTGAATACACAGGCGGCAAACAAAAACTTGTGCCATGCTGTGACAATGGCCTACAAAATTTCGGAAGCTATGTAGAAATGTAAATTAGAGTTGTAGATTTTTGTACAATAGATTTTTTTCTCAATCTATGAAGCAAAAACAAGCAAGTATCTATAGGCCGAACCCACGTCAGTGAAGCGCAAGGGACGTATTCGCCACAGTTCATTGTTACTCGTGAGAATGCCGGAGCAGGCGAGTATCGCCTTAGCCTCGTAAATGAAGAGCAGAACACCGCTGCGTCAGAGTGGCGCTCCGCCTAATATCCGTAGTAGCCTTGGAGAGCACACAACTGCCCGTCAACTGCTGACAGAAATACTCTGACTGACATTCGCCACGCACCACACTCGCAGGTCTGGAAATCAACAGCCGTCAAGAGAAGGTCTTGGCGACTTTACGATAGCAGATGCGCGCGCAACTGCTTCTGGAGACGCAAGAGGCGAACTCACCACCCGTTAGCAGTAGTACTGAAACTACTTATAACGCCCCGAGAAGAAACATATGTTTTGTGTCCCAGCCTCGTCGCCGCTTTTGTGTCTCGTTTCCGTCGTAGGTGTCGGTGGCCGAGTAGAAAGACCGACACAGGAATAAAGGATGCACGCTTGTGCAGCTAGGAGGTGACCAGCCAGTGGGACAGCGGAAACTAGAAACATTAGAGTAAATTAGAACGAGATATATATTTCTTAGAGACTTAGTAATACTTAACTTTTACATAGCTCTGTACTGCAGAATGCTGATACCTAGTTGAGCTAAAGGCCTGCCTAGTGCCTATCCGATAGCCAAGTCTTCACTGGTGCCTATCTGATTCCGAAGTGTTAGCTGGTTCCTATCTCAGTCCCAAGTGAACGATGTCGTTCAGTGGTGGCCACGAGCGGAGTTGTAGCAGAGGGCGCTCGTGGCTGTCGTCGTAAGAACGCCGCGCCGTGCGTGCATGGCGGCGCGCGGCGAAAGTAGGTGGCGCGCACTTTAGACTTATGCGACACCACAATATGGATGCTAACTCTGAGCTCATGTCTCGAGCAGCTCAGTCCCTGACTTTCCTACTCCTGAGCACCGACCATAATCTTCCTTTGGAGTCCTGGGCTACCTCGTAGCAAGATTGCGTTTCCCATCTTAAAAAACAGGAAAACGGATTATACTCCGTTCACTCTGAAGAGGCGGCTCAAGGTCATTCGGCGGGCACTCCGCATGTCACGTGATTACCCCCTCCACAGTGCCTTTTCCCCTCTCCCCAGCGCGCCGTCCATCCCTTCTGCAGTTCTACAATAGTGTGGTAGCGTTTCTCTGCGTTTACTTTTAAAATTTGCTACATTGTCGAGTCTGAGTGGTATTACGCGTCAGTCGAAGGATATTGTGTATAAAGTGTATATTTTTTTTTTTTTTCAAAGCGTTGGAAAATTGCCAAGACAAGTTTTTTGACTTTTTCAGAGATACTCGAAAAACAACCGCAGAAGCCTGTCAGGTGTCGATAAGAACAGTGCAACGCATCTGTGGGGAAGTGCATAAAAGTGTAATCGAAAATTAAGATATCCTAGGGCCAAGCTTTTCATCTCCAAGAAAAAACATTACTCGCCAAAAGCCCGTCACAGAATTGGACGATTTCCAAAAAGACGTAATCCGCCGCTCTAATCCAAGAATTTTACGATAATGGTGAATACCCAACACTTAAAAAACTTAAAGATGTTTTAAAAGATAAGATAGACTATGCAGGAGGTATTACATCTTTGCATACAATTGTGAGAAAACTTGGCTTCAGATACAGAAGAGCTAATGACGGTCGAAGATTTTTGATAGAGAGAAAAGATGTTATAGCCGCAAGAGCCTCATTTTTTAAGAAGAATGCTTGAAATAAGGAATGAAGTTCATCCTCGACCTATCATTTACATCGGCGAAACATGAGTAAATCAAAACCATTCTTAAAGTTTTATCTGGCAGTATTCTAAAAGAAACGGTGGTCTAAAGGTCCCGTTAGTTAAAGGATCACGTCTGATAATCTGCCACGCCGGATCGGCCAAATATTGTTTCATTGGGGGGGGGGGGGGGGGGCAGAATTGGTGTTCCAGTCTAAAAGCGGTGTTGATTACCACCAAGAAATGAATAATACAGTCTTTAGGGAATGATTTACTGATCTCCTTCGAAGCCTGGAAGAAGGATGTGTGATAGTCATGGACAATGCAAGCTATCATTCCATGCTTAAAGAAAAAATTCCCAACTCAAGTTTCAAGAAAGCCGATATTTTGGAATGGCTGCAAAGCAAAAGCATACCTCATGATCCCACACACACGATAGCCGAATTGCTTTGCACTGTCAGGCAACACAGCAGCATATGAGCTTGATGATGTAGCTACAGAATTGGACATGAAGTAATACGGCTTCCTCCTTATCACTGTCAGTAAAATCCCACTGAACTGATATGGGTTCAAATAAAGCTAGAGGTAGCAGAAAAGAATTCTACATTTAAAATTAGAGATGTGAGAAAATTACTGGAGAACGCCATTAAAAACGTGACAATAGAAGGTTGGCAGAAATTCGTTGCGCATACGGAGCGATTGCAGGAAGAAGACTTTGAATTTGTTCACCTCTAAGTCCTTCCTTTGCAGAGGATTTTAATATATCTACGTGACGATAGTGACGTGACTTCCAGTGATGACGAAGAGAGTGAAGCTGATGTTCACCCACCGTAGTTTCTGTTTGGTGAGTTACATATAACTTTTTCACTATTTCACTTTATTAATGTAATTATTTAAGGTTATGACCTCTGGAGTGATGTACATAATTTACATAACGGAACGAACGAAATGAAGGTCACTAAAATGTGATAAATTAATTTTAAAAACCGGCAGTGCTTATTATTGGCCCGTTGTCTAAGCGGGCTGCCTGAGCAGTGTGCTGGCAAGGCAGTAGGGGAGGGAGAGGAAGGTGTAGAGTGGGGACACAGCTGCGTGACCTTGAGCCGCCACTTCAGAGTGAACGGAGTATAAACACAATTGGTCCGAAACAACCAACAGTCGGTGCAGCATCTTTCACGCAAAGGAACTCTGCGGCTCAACTACGCGTACTCGTGTGTACACGGCCGCGACAATTTTCACCGCAACAAGAAGACAAAATTTTCACACGGATCGTGATGCGACGAAAACAAAGACTAGGGTATCGTCAGGGTTGTCCCAGGATAGTGTGATAGAACCGCCACTATTTTGTATATACAGGGTGTTACAGAAAGGTACGGCCAAACTTTCAGAAAACATTCCTCACACAGAAAGAAAGAAAATATGTCAAGTGGGCATGTGTCCGGAAACGCTTAATTTCCATGTTAGAGCTCATTTTAGTATTTCTCTTAAAATGTAAATTGAAATCATTCTTGCAGACAATTGTCAAAATACCCAATTGTTTCGGTAGTATTTACTATACTTCCTGGATTTCTGTGAACGTTTTGGCAGGAATTGTTGGTGATGTCTGGATTGGGCCTCATGTTCTTCCACCTACGCTCATTGGAGCACGTTATCATGATTTCATACGGGATACTCTACCTGTGCTGCTACAACATGTGCCTTTACAAGTACGACACAACATGTGGTTTATGCACGATGGAGCTCCTGCACATTTCAGTTGACGTGTTCGTACGCTTCTCAACAACAGATTCGGTGACCGATGGATTGGTAGAGGCGGACCAATTCCATGGCCTCCACGCTCTCCTGACCTCAACCCTCTTGACTTTCATTTATGGGGGCATTTGAAAGCTCTTGTCTACGCAACCCCGGTACCAAATGTAGAGACTCTTCGTGCTCGTATTGTGGACGGCTGTGATACAATACGCCATTCTCCAGGGCTGCATCAGCGCATCAGGGATTCCATGCTATGGAGGGTGCATGCATCTATCCTCGCTAACGGAGGACATTTTGAACATTTCCTGTAACAAAGTGTTTGAAGTCACGCTGTGTGTTTCCATTCCATGATTAATGTGATTTGAAGAGAAGTAATGAAATGAGCTCTAACATGGAAATTAAGCGTTTGTGGACATATGTCCAAATAACGTATTTTCTTTCTTTGTGTGTGAGGAATGTTATCCTGAAAGTTTGGCCGTACCTTTTTGTAACACCCTGTGTACATGGTGTTCGGAAATTCCCGTTACAACCTTCTAGGACTCGTAGAGCATAGTGAGTATATAAAATTTTATATAGCAACCCATGTCCGGAAATGTATCGATTCCGTTCTACGACTGTTTGAATCCAGATCATTATCTCATCCTCTCCTACTTAAAAGAGTGTAATTAGGAGTGACTCAGTACAATTGTTACAATGAATTTGAAAAGAACACGCTTCGGAGGTACAAGGTGTATAACGACGTTGGTGGTCGCCACATCTAACTGCTGTTGTAATGCATCAGCACGTTGCGGCTGGTGCCGTAGATGCTGGGCTCTTGTTGTTGTTGACTAACGTAAACCGCAAGGTGTAAATTGTAATGAAAATGTGTAAGTAATAACTGAGCGATTCAGTATTCGTTTCAGATTGATTGCAACAATTGTACTGGGTCACGCCTAATTACATTCCTAAAGTAGGAGTGGGTGAGATAATCATCTGAATTGAAGTTTGTAACGGGAATTTCCGACGACCCTATACAAATTATATGACGCACAGAGTTAATTGCAATCCGCGGCTGTTTGTTGGCGATACTGTGGTATACAGGAGGGTGTCGTCATTGTCACTACGGTCGGGGGTTCGAATCCCCCCTCTCGCATGGATATTTGTGCCGTCCTTAGTTGTAGCTAGTTCATAAGTATGAAACTTCCTGGCAGATTAAAATTGTGTGCCGGAACCGGGACTCGCACCTGGGACCTTTGCCGTTCGCGGGCAAGCGCACTACCGACTGTGCTATCCCGACACGACTCACGTTGCCGCCTCACAACTTCACTTCTGCCAGTACCTCGCCTCCTACTTTCCAAACTTCACAGAAGCTCTCCTGCAAACACGCAAGACTAGCACTCCTGGAAGAAAGGATATGGTGGAGACATGGCTTAGCCACAGCCTAAAGGATGTTTCCAGAATGAAACTTCACTCTGCAGCGGAGTGTGCGCTGATATGAAACTTCCTGGCAGATTAAAATTGTGTGCCGGAACCGGCCGGAACTGGCATATCGACTACTGGCGATTTTAAGGGCTTCTAAAAGAGGTTCCTTATTTACTCACTGGAGTACAGCACTTATTTTAAATAGTCGCCGCCGGCCGCGGTGGCCGAGGGGACTGAGGCGCTCCAGTCGGGGGTTCGAATCCCCCCACGGGTATGGATATCTGTGCCGTCCTTAGTCTTAGTTAGTTCATAAGTAGTTTGTAAGTTTAGGGACTGATGACCCCGTAGTTAAATCCCATAAGCTATACAAACATTTGAAAAAGACGCTACTGTTCAAACTCTGTTTAGCCGGTGGATGACACGCAGCCTTCATATTTCGTAACCGAAACCGGCTTCTGATTAGAAGCGACAACATATAGTGTTTTGATTTTTGTCTCGGCGTTTTCGTTTCAGTTTGAAAATTTATACTGTGCTCTCTTGCATACTAGATTCAAAATCGCATTTTAAGAAACAGTGTAGTCTTCCTTTGACCGCATCGCACCGATATTTTGTTTTGTTTTCTCGGCGCTGTAATCATGAATAGGGACTGTGACTGCTGTGACACTTCGCTCCCAGCTTCAAGCTGTGTTAGCCTCGATCGAGGGGCGTCGTTGTTGTTGGCCGGTAGTGGGGACCGAACGGACTCCCGTCGTCTCCACCGATCGGCCTGCGCCATCGACATTCCCTGATACTAGGTTCGTTCGAGTGGCGCTGCTGACGATCTGAAACGGTTTGAAGCGTTCGAGTGCCACTTTTGACTCTTTCTGACGATGTCTGACTGACCAATCAGGTGTTCCAGTGGCGGAGCTGATAGTTTGAGATCGTTTATTTACGTAAGCAGATTTTCGTCAAACCATTTTCTGACTGACTCCAAAGCGTTTAACAAGCTTCCTCCAAAAGACAAAATTGTTCAAAATGTTTATAAATCTATCGGACCAAACTGCGTGGTCATCAGTCCGTAGATTACAAACTACTTAAACCTAGATAAACTAACCTAAGGACAACACACACACCCATGCCCCAGGGAAGACTCGAACCTCCACGGCGAGCAACCGAGCACTCCGCAGCGAGACGCTTTAGACCGCTCAGCTACTCCACCGCGGCACCAAAAGACAACCCATCACATTTACGAAGAGGTTTGTGTTCCAAGTCTTCCATTTTCTCTTGATTGAGGCTGAGTTTTGTATATTAGCCAGGCATTCTTTCAACTTATGTGTCCTTATAATACAGTACATCCCCTTTTTATTACATCCATACATACTATAAATGAAAGGTGAGGAAATTTTCATAACACGAATTTAAAAATGAATGCATATGTTTTTACAGTTTGGATTGTGATATATTCGCCTGAAAATGAAGTCAAAATAGTCCTACAGAGATTTTCTGTGTTATCTGTAAATGAAGTGATTGACACATGAGGATAATGTGTTGGGCAGTATTTCCTTCACAACAGGTATTGGCACTGATAGATTTTTATAACCGACATCTAGATTTATATGTGCCACTATAGCGTCTCACAATTATTGTTCCGTCTGTTTCTCCTTGTGGTTATTTATTATAGAAATCTATTAGTGCCAATGTGGGCGTTCCTACACTAAATGTGTAACTTCTGGGAAAATCATGTACGATGGTAATTCTTGCACAACACCTGCAAATTTTTGTGTTTTTTGTATATTAATTTCTAGTTTCATTTTTTAAATTTCATTGTAACTCATAATAATGGGACAAAAGGCATATGAAGTTGTGTGTTACCGAAAATTCCTTTCACACTCCACTATCCTAATTTACCTCATTTTAGTATTCGGTTTTGTCAGGTTGAATTTGCTACATTATTTATAAATGGGGGAAATAATAGTGAGAAATACTGTGGCTTACTGTTTCACCTGATATATAATGTAAGGTGCAGTATGAAGAATTTAACAAATTATCTGCACGGTTTGAAGTTGGTTAATAGGTACGGTGAATAAGACAAACACGTTGGCCGAAGAGAGGAAAGATGCTAACTAGCGCTATGGGTGGCCAAACCTTGAAACAGGTGAAATAAGCGTTCGAGTTGGCTTCGGAGTTGGAAACTGTCAAAAAGCGAGCATGCGCAATGGAGGCCTTCCAAATCGTCAGTAACTATCAGCGTTTGGGCTACTCGAACGAACCTATTGCCAGCAATGAGGCAGACACCCCACCCGTGGTTGCATTGGAGGTTGCCCCAGTGCGTGGCAGGTGGCGCAAGTCAATCCGGGGGACCGATCGTGAGGCCTTCCCGGTTCGCCTTGCGAACAGGTTTGAGGCGCTATCTGCTCAGGACAACGATCCTGAGCCGGATGGTGCCACTCATCACCACACAGTCTGCAAGACCCGGGCTCTCACAGAGGGTAGGTTTGCTCGTACTCGGGAGCTCCAACGTTAGGCGGGTGATGGAGCCCCTTAGAGACATAGCTACCAAAGAGGGGAAAAGGCCAACGTGCACTCCGCGTGGATACTGGATGGGGTCATTCCAGATGTGGAACGGGTCCTTCAGGATGCCACGAAGGGTACGGGGTGCAGCCAACTGCAGGTGGTGGCTCACGTCGGTACCAATGATGTATGTCGCTATGGTTCTGAATAGAGTTCCTAAAACACAGGCTGGCGCATCCGCCATTTTCGTTCCTGCGAATACTAAACACAGCACGCAGCTTATACGAACAGTGTTGTTTTATTTAAGTTTAGTGAAATATTTTATAAGTGCCCGGCATAGAGCCTTAGATCGTGCTACTTTTGCTTACATTCCGCTCTTTTTTACATAGATATGTGGATTAGAGACAAAAAACCCGCGTTTTTTTTACTGTTGCTTCTGTCAAAATACAGAAAAAAGAGCAAGAAACATATATTTCTGTGATAAAAATCGCGTACTACGTTGAATGCTGCAGAAACTGGTCATCTAGATAAAGTTTTTAAGCGATCTTGGCTTCTATTTGAATAATGACTGTCAATATGCGAGGTTTATATGCCGTCTTGCAGTAAGTGTTTGTTATCTGGTGTGACAGATTCACCAAATCGGATTTTTGCACTCAGATTGCTGAAAGTACTTCTATAATGTTACTGAGAATGTATTACAAACACTAAAACTAAAAAAGAATATTAGTGAACAGGATCTAAAGTTTACGGTCGTACAGACACACGGTGCCGATGTTAGCAACAACCTGTGAACGCTATTTGAAAACCTAATCGTATAGAATGTGTTGTCCCCGAAATAAATAAATAATTCTGTTCCTTGTCTAACGTTGACATGTTTTCGTATGTAACAGTACCCTTGTCTTGTCAGTAATTTAATAATCCTTATAAAGCAAACATTTCGTTGCCAACATTAGCACACTACGCCTCCGCAGCCGTAAGTAAAATTTACCCAGTATTCTTTGCCAGTTATGTTACAGCCTCTTATAGATAAGCGTCAATATTGGCATTTAATAATAAGAAATTGAATTGAGGGTGTATTTTGTGATAAAAAAAATCAGTTACCGTACTATTCTGTCAGATTGCATACTACAAGTTATGACGCTAAAACTTCTAAATAGCACATATAGCATTCAAAGGTAGTCGTCTGTATCTGCACAGTACGCTGCCACAACCGTAACGAATCTTTTTGCCCAGTATATTTATGTTTTCCGTTTTAGTGTTTGTAATACTTTCTCACAATAACTTAACAGAAGTATCTTCAACAATTTGTGCAATGTCAGTACAAAACTTTTTGATGTGGTGTATTTCTCAATATTCTATATAAGACACACATATTGTGCTCTAGAACCAGTATGTTCTAGTATGCTTTGCTGTAATATGATATTTTTCGGCTGCTAATTCCCCACAGGCAGCTTCTCTGTTAAGAGGTAGTACTTTCAGAAGAGCTAAACAAAACCGTAAGTTCAAATATCACAAACGATTTTTACTATTAAATATTGCTTCAAGTCATAATAATAACTATTTACTTACAATGCATAACTGTGGGCTCGGTCCGGGTTCCCAATTTTTGCGCCGACATTTAATGTTCTATTTTTCCTACTCTCAGAATCTCTCGGGAAACTAAACGTTCTGTAGCCACCTGTGGAATGATTTCAACAGTTTATGGCAACACAACCACCCCTAATGTCGTGCTAAAGTGCCGTGACGCAAGTCCTATAGCACCGCAGTGGTTTAACTTATGAGCCACGAGAATGAAAATGGCGGATACGTCAGCTCGTACTTATAGGAGCCTTAATTCTGAAGAGATTCTCTCAGGTTTTGTGCGGCTATCTCTGGTGGTACGTGATTGTGGATTTGCATAGTATCCATGTAGATGTAGACGAAAGTCACCCGGATGTTCAATGTCACCCCAGTTTACGGTAACTTTCTAGATTTTGCGGCCCCCAGAAAAAGGGCCTAGAGGTGGACAGAAAAAGAGCTGCTTTCGAGATATTTGGAGACCCTCCAAGAGAAGAGGCCCGGGGTGATCTGCCCTACCCCTCGCTTACTGCCACAGCAAGTGTGTCATGGTCGAGCGTGTGAAGGTGTGGTTGGCCAGCATTGGCTCTGCAGGCTGGTCCCTGAGCACGGCGGCTTGTGACTGGGCTTCTGTTTCCGGATGTTGTCCTTCCTTCCCTACGACGGTGGCCAAGGTCGGGTATACCGATCGCGGTCCGTATTCGTTCCCTTCTCTCTTCACTTGAATCCCTTCCTATTCCCCCCCCCCACTTTCACTACTCTTCCCGTGCTCCTTCTTGATACGTACCACGTCCGCAGCTCTGTTGCACAGTTGAATCTCCGCCGTCAGTTCCAGACGGTACTCGGTTCTTTCCACGGCGTGGAAATTATTTATACAGATGGGTCTCTAGTTGATGGCCGTTTTGGGTATGCCTACGCCCTTTATGAGCACATTGAACAACATTCATTACCCAATGAGAGTAGTATCTTTACTGCGGAGCTGATCGTTATTCGTCGGGCACTTGAGCACTCAAAGCCTGTACCGGGGAGTGGTATGTCATCTGTAGCGACTCCCCGAGCGGCTTGCAAGCCCTTGACCAGTGCTTTCCAAAACACCCCTTGGTGCGGTCAATCCATGAATCGGTTTCCCTTCTTTTTCGGTCTGGACGCTCTGTGGTCTTCGTTTGGACCCTGGGACACATTGGAATTTCGGAGAACGAATGCGTGGATCGGCTGGCTAAGCAGGCAATTACTCCAAGCCCCTTAGAAATTGGTCTTCAGGAGAGGGACCTCCAATTGCAGTTACACCAGAAGATACTTGGGCTTTGGAATACTGAGTGGACTGACTCGCCTGCCCCAAACAAGCTCCATGCTGTGAAGCTTTCTACAGCTCCATGGGAATCCTCCCTGAGGGCCTCTCGGAAGGAGTCGGTTGTCCTATGTCGACTGCGGATTGGTCACACATGGATGACACATGGTCATCTACTTCGACGGGAGGATCTTCTACAGTGTTGCTCTGGCACTTATTGACAGTGGTCCACATTATGTTGGACTGTCCCCTTTTAGCTGCCTCACGACAGTCCTTTGACCTGTCAGCTGCGCTGCCCTTTATGCTTGGAGACGACGCTGCTACAGCTGGCTGTGTTTTACGTTTTAACCGTGCAGCTGGGTTTTATCATTTGATCTAACGCTGGGTACCTCAGCCTGATATCTCAGGCACCCATCTCTCACAGATTTTTACTCTTCTTATTCTGTGCCGTCTGACCTGATTTTACTCCCGTTTTAGAATGTGCAGAGTGGCTGCCTCATCATCTTCATCTATATCTATAAATGTGAATGTCTGTTCGGTGTACGTTTATCACGTCTGAACTACAAAACGTAAAGAGCTAAAAATTTGTACAGTTACTAATGTCTACCCGGGGAAGGCTGTAGGAACGGTTTTATTGCGATCGGATGACTATTTATCTGTATATTAATGTGAATGTCTGTTCGGTGCACGCTTATCACGTCTGAACGACAAGACGCAGAGACTTAAATATTTGTACAGTTACCAGTTTATACCTGAGGAAGGTTTTAGGCATGGTTTTATAGCGATCTGATAGATATTTAGTAATTTGAAGAATATAACGCGAAATGCGGCACAATAATTACTCTTTGAAAATTATATTAAAAGTGGTTTGGGTTGCATTGTTGCTTGAGGGTTGATAATGATAAAAGGGTGGAGTATATTGGGATGCAATGTTATCGGTGTATATAAAATTCTACGTGTATGTGTTAATATTTCGCTCTGCAGCGAAAACTACAGAACGGAAACGAATGGTCTGTGTGTAATTGTTTCCGAAGTCTCCCGTTGTACACTACAGCAGTTGCATGCCGATAGCTATAAGGGGGTGGAAGATATGGTGGTTGAAAGTCATCAAATTATATAAAAAAAATCGGACTGAAGGCCAGCGATGACGTTTGCGACTCTATAGCAAGGAGGTTACATACAGCCAAACGTGATGCCAAAGACCATATCTTTGGTCTATGCGCGCTACTGTGTCTTCAGCTCTTTCTCTGTAAGGATAAGAATACGAATAAGGAAGTATAAGAATAAATAAATAAAGCAGTAAAAAAGACATTTCTTTTAATGCGTCTCTTTAAAAAAAACGATTTCACGTTTCGCGCATTATCTATCATAATCAACCAACACACGAGCGGAGCCGCGGGTTTAAGCTAGTTTATTATACTCGTGATCAGGCTGCCACAATAATCTGCTGTAACATTTTAGTCCCGTTCTGTTTATTTTCCTCTGTGTATTCTTATTTGTGTGTTCCAAGCTAAATGTTCCCTACAATTGTGTACCCATCGTGTGTTTCTCTTTGGTGTGCTTCAGCGCCCGTTTTTTCAGCTTGCATTACACTGTACAGTTTTTGCTCTCAACAGGGGACCAAGCAGTCTAGTCCCCTCTAAACAACAACAACAACAGCTTGTGACTGACTTTCAGGACGTGAGGTGCCTGTTGTGTTTGCAGGGGGCGGCGCCGGCGAGCACGGAGGAGGAGCGCATGTCGTCCGACTCGGAGGCGGAGTTCGCGCGCGTCGCGGCCGCCGTGCTGGGGGCGGAGCCGGCGCCCCTGCTGGCCGCCCCCGGGGGCGGCGCGGGGGCGGAGGAGGCGGACGCCGACGAGGCGGAGGCGGAGCGCCAGGGGCTGGTGCTGCAGGACTCGTTCGAGGGCGAGCTGCCGTACGTGCCCACCACGCTGCCGCAGGAGAGGTGCGTACCGCTGATTGGCTGGTCACTGGGGCACAGCTAGTGGCCAGCCAGGCAGCTACAGAATCGGGAACTACTCTGTAGCCGAAGAGAAAGACAGGCCACAGCTCATACATAACAGGACTGATCACGTTAGTGCTGAGCCAGCCTTATTGCTAGCTGACTGGCTGGCCACTATGAGTCAGTAGGCTGTGTGTGAGTGGCCAGTCAGTCAGCTTACAATCACACTGCTTGAGCACTACTCTGATCACATGATGTGACCAGACCACACGTGATAGGAACACATTCGGTACATCTACGATCGTCTCAATGGACGAATTACAGCCTGCATTGCTGCTGAATGAGGGTATACACGGTACTAATGAAGATATTGTGCTCGCTATGGTGACTGCACTCAAGTGTGTACAGGTCTGCCTGTGTGATCATGTGCTGTTTACATCCTCAAGAATGTGTTAGCAAAATATTCCTCTGCTGAGTAGAAGAATTCATGGTGTTCTTATTTCAAGAATGTATTTTCTACAAGCTGTGAGCGCAGTCCGGCACTTGAGTGGTCATTGGGGGTGCTGGTGCCGATCCTGAGGGTCTATCACTATTTTTCCCAAATTGGGATTGTGGTGTGTTGGTGATAAGGACAGTAGCGGTGCCGATCCTGAGATTTTCCGTTTTTGCCGTTTTGTTCTAGAACTGTGACCATGATTTGTCGTCCAGCAGGACGGTAGCAGTGCCAATCTTGACAGTCTAACGTCTGAGCCGTTCCTGTGGTGTGTTGGTCAGCAGGTCAGTAATATTGCTATTCCTGGATGTGCTGTTATTTAGCTTGAAGTGTGACCCTGGTTTCTAGGTCAGCTGGATAGTAGCAGTGCCAGTCTTGACAGTCTAGCATTATTTTGCTCGAGCTGTGACTCTGGCGTGTTGGTCAGCAGGTCAGTATCAGTGGCGATCTTGAGATCTGCCATTAATTTCCTCGAATTGTGACCGATTTGTAGGTCTAAAGGACGGTATCAGTGCCAGTCCTGAGAGTCCGGCGCTATTTTTCCTGACTTGTGACTGTGGTGGGTTGGTCAGGACAGTAGCGATGCTATTCCTGGAATCTGCCGTTATTTTGCTCAAACTGTGATGGTTTGTAGGTCATCACAATGGTAGCAATGCCAGTCTTGATGGTCTACCATTATATTTCTTGGCCTGTGACTGTGGTGTGTTGGTCAGTGAGTCAGTCATTGCAGATTTTGGGATCTGCCATTTTTTTTTCTTCAATTGTGACCATGGTTCGTAGATCAACAGGATGGGAGCAGTGCCAGTCCAGATGGTCCATCGTGATTTTACTCGAACTGTGATTATGGTGTGTTGGTCAGCAGGACACTAGCGGTACTATTCCTGGGATCTGCTGTTATTTTGCTCCAACTGTGACCATGGTTTGTAGGCCAGCAGGACAGTAGCAGTGCTATTTGTGACAGTCAAGCGTTATTTTGCTCAAGCTGTTACTCTGATGTGTTGGTCAGCAGAACAGTAGTGGTGCCAATCCTGGGATCTGCTGATATTTTTCTCGATCTGTGGCCACGGTTTGTAGGTCAGCAGGACGGCAGCAGTGCCAGTCCTGATGATGAAGCGTTATTTTGCCTGAGCTCTGACTGTGGTGTGTTGGTCAGCAGGCAATAGTGGTGTCAATCCTGGGATTTGCTATTATTTTGTTTTAACTGGGACCACGGTTTGTAGGTCATCTGGATGGCAGCAGCGTCAGTCCTGAGAATCTGACGCTATTTTGCCTGAGTTGTGACTGTTGTGTGTTGGTCAGGACAGCAGTGATGCTATTCCTCGGATCTGACGTTATTTTGCTCAAACTGACATCGTGGTTTGTAGGTCAGCAGCATGGTAGCAATACCAGTCTTGATGGTCTACCATTCTTTTGCTTGAGCTGTGACTGTGATGTTTTGGTCAGCAGGTCAGTAACAGTGCCGATATTGGGACCGGCCTTTTGCTCGAATTGTAACTCTGGTTCGTAGGTCAACGTGGTTGTCCAGCGTTATTATGGTTGAGTTGTGACTCAGGTGTGTTGTTCAACAAGTGACTAGCAGTGCCGATCCTGGAACCTGCCGTTATTTTGCTTTAACTGTAACCATGGTTTGTAGGCCACCAGGATGCTAGCATTATTTTTCTCGAGCTATGATTGTTGTGTGCTGGTCAGTAGGATATTAGTGGTGCCAATCCTGGGATTTGCTATTATTTTGCTTTAACTGTGACCACAGTTCGTAGGTCAGCGGGACGGTAGCAGTGCCAGCCCTGACAGTCCGGCATAATTTTGCTCGAGGTGTGATTGCATTGTGGTGGTTGTCAGGATGGTGGCGCTACATGTACCGATCCTGATGGTCTGGTGTTATTTTGTGCAAAATGTGATCGCAGTGTGCACTTCATCGACTCGTTATTGTGACAATCCAGACGGTCGGGAGGTTTTCTTTTTGCTGGAGCTGTGTTGGCCGGCAGGTCAGTGGCGGTGCCGATCCTGCCGGTGCGCCAGCGGTCGGCGGCCGAGGTGCGCACCTGCCCGATCGAGCGGCCGCGCTCGACGACGCCCATCAACCCGGCGCTGCTGGACGAGTACGTGCAGCACGAGGCGCCCGCGCCGCCGCCGCCGCCCTCCGAGAAGATGCGCATCCAGCTGCCGCGCCCGCTCGCCGCCTCCGCCTCCGCCCCCGCGGGCCACGACGCCGCCCCCGCCGCCCCTGCGGACGCCGGCACGCCGCACCAGCACCCCAGGGCGCGCAGCCCTCGCAGGTAGGACGGTCGCGCCTCTCATTCACTCCGTGTGTCGTACCACTTCTGACACTTCTCTGGATATACTATGCCTCAGTCAAATATATACAGACGGGAAACCTCCGTAAGGGCCCAGCCGGCCGCGGTGGCCGAGGAGACTGAGGCGCTTCAGTCACGGTCTGCACGGTCACTACGGTCGGGGGTTCGTATCCCCCCTCGGGCATGGATATTTGTGCCGTCCTAGTTCGTAAGTAGTTCATAAGTAGTTTGTAAGTTTAGGGACTGATGACCCCGTTGTTAAGTCCCATAAGCTTTACAAACATTTGATTTTTTTTTAAGGGCCCAGTCCTACGCTCCGGGGTGCGGGGAGGGAGGGTTTCCAGCAGTTCCGTAAGATGTCCCGTGATGGCGCTGCGGTCAGAAGCAGCCCTTTAAACTGGCCAGAGCAGGCGGCAGGTAGCGGCTGCCCCCACCACCACTTCCCCCAAACGCCAGCAAGCCGGACACAGCCGTGGCCTCGTGGCAGGCGGCACGAGCTCTCCCCTCAGCCTCCCCTCCACGCTGCCCTCTGATGTGCGAGAGGCACCCTAAGCCAGCGAACCACCTGACACCTGCTAGCATCTTACGGAACTACGAGGGGAGCGTAGGACAGTGGTTTAGGGTGGGCTGCTTCTCTGTATATGTTACTCTGTGACTATACTCCGTTCACTCTGAAGAGGCGGCTCAAGGTCATTCGGCGGGCACTCCGCATGTCACGTGATTACCCCCCTTTTCCCCTCTCCCCAGCGCGCCGTCCATCCCTTCTGCAGTTCTACAATAGTGTGGTAGCGTTTCTCTGCTTTTACTTTTAAAATTTGCTACAATGTCGAGTCTGAGTGGTATTACGCGTCAGTCGAAGGATATTGTGTATAAAGTATACATTTTTTTCAAAGCGTTGTAAACTGCCAAGACAAGATTTGTGACTTTTTCAGAGATACTCGAAAAACAACCGCAGAAGCCTGTCAGGTGTCGTTAAGAACAGTGCAACGCATCTGTGGGGAAGCGCATAAAAGTGTAATCGAAAATTAAGCTATCCTAGGGCCAAGCTTTTCATCTCCAAGAAAAAACATTACTCGCCAAAAGCCCGTCACAGAATTGGACGATTTCCAAAAAGACGTAATTCGTCGCTCAGTCCAAGAATTTTACGATAATGGTGAATACCCAACACTTAAAAAATTTAAAGATGTTTTAAAAGATAAGATAGACTATGCAGGAGGTATTACATCTTTGCATACAATTGTGAGAAAACTTAGCTTCAGATACAGAAGAGCTAATGACGGTCGAAGATTTTTGATAGAAAGAAAAGATGTTGTAGCCGCAAGAGCCTCGTTTTTTAAGAAGAATGCTTGAAATAAGGAATGAAGATCATCCTCGACCTATCATTTACATCGGCGAAACATGAGTAAATCAAAACCATTCTTAAAGTTTTATCTGGCAGTATTCTAAAAGAAACGGTGGTCTAAAGGTCCCGTTAGTTAAAGGATCACGTCTGATAATCTGCCACGCCGGATCGGCCAAATATTGTTTCATTGGGGGGGGGGGGGGGGGGGGCAGAATTGGTGTTCCAGTCTAAAAGCGGTGTTGATTACCACCAAGAGATGAATAATACAGTCTTTAGGGAATGATTTACTGATCTCCTTCGAAGCCTGGAAGAAGGATGTGTGATAGTCATGGACAATGCAAGCTATCATTCCATGCTTAAAGAAAAAATTCCCAACTCAAGTTTCAAGAAAGCCGATATTTTGGAATGGCTGCAAAGCTAAAGCATACCTCATGATCCCACACACACGATAGCCGAATTGCTTTGCACTGTCAGGCAACACAGCAGCAGTTTTAGGCGAAATGAGATTGATGATTTCGCTACAGAAATGGGACATGAAGTAATACGGCTTCCTCCTTATCACTGTCAGTACAATCCCATTCAACTGATATGGGCTCAAATAAAACTAGAGGTAGCAGAAAAGAATTCTACACTTAAAATTACAGATGTGAGAAAATTACTGGAGGACGCCATTAAAAACGTGACAATAGAAGATTGGCAGAAATGCGATGCCCATACGGAGCGATTGCAGGAAGAAGACTTTGAATTTGTTCACCTCTAAGTCCTTCCTTCGCAGAGGATTTTAATAAATCTACGTGACGATAGTGACGTGACTTCCAGTGATGACAAAGAGAGTGAAGCTGATGTTCGCCCACCGTAGTTTCTGTTTGGTGAGTTACATATAACTTTTTCACTATTTCACTTTATTAATGTAATTATTTAAGGTAATAGCCTCTGGAGTGATGTACATAATTTACATATCGGAACGAACGAAATGAAGGTCACTAAAATGTGATAAATTAATTTTAAAAACCGGCAGTGCTTATTATTTGCGCGTTGTCTAAGCGGGCTGCCTGAGCAGTGTGCTGGCAAGGCAGTAGGGGAGGGAGAGGAAGGTGTAGAGTGGGGACACAGCTGCGGGACCTTGAGCCGCCACTTCAGAGTGAACGGAGTATAGCAACATATTGTTGCAGAAGTTGGAACATTATGGAATACGGAGAGGAGCCCACAACTGGTTCACCTCTTACTTTAATAATAGACAACAGAAGGTAATTCTCTGCAGTGTAGAAAATGGCTATGACGTGCAATCCCAATGGGGCACAATTAAGTACGGCGTCCCCCAGGGGTCTGTTTTTGGACCAATGCTGTTTCTTATTTATATAAATGATATGCCTTCGAATATAACAGGTGACTGTAAAATATTTTTGTTTGCTGATGATACCAGCTTCGTAGTGAAGGATGTTGCTCGTAATATTGACACAGTATCAAATAATGGAAAATAAGGAGATGGGACCTAGATAAATTGAAGGAACGTGAAGTTCTGGAGGAGATTTGGGCAACAATTGACAGAAACAGGGGGAAATAAAACAGTAGAAGAGGAATGGGTAGCATTGAGAGATGAAATAGTGAAGGCAGCAGAGGACAAAATAGGTAGAAAGGCAAGACCTACAAAAAATCCTTGGATATCACAGGAAATACTAAATTAAATTGATGAAAGGAGAAAATATAAAAATGCAGTAAATGAAACAGGCAAAATGGAGTACAGACGACTAAGAAATGAGATTGACAGGAAGTGCAAAATGGCTAAGCAGCAGTGGCTAGAAGCCAAATGCAAATCAGTAGAAGAATGTATAAGAAGGGGAAAAGTAGATACCGCCTACAGATAAATAAAAGAGACATTTGGGGACAAGAAAAGCAACTCTACGAATATCAAGAACTCAGATCGGAAACCAGTTCTCAGCAAAGAAGGGAAAGCTGAAAGGTGGAAAGAGTACATAGAGCAGCTCTACAAAGGAAATGAACTTAGAGACGATGTTGTAGGAAGGGAAGAGGAAGTAGATCAAAATGAAACAGGAGATACTATACTGAGAGATGAATTTGACAGAGCCTTGAAAGACCTAGATCAGAACAAGGCACCAGGAGTAGATTACATACCCTCAGAGCTACTATAGTATCTGGGAGAGCCAGCCATGACAAAACTATTTGAACTGGTGTGTATGATGTATGAGACAGGCGAAATACCCTCAGACTTTAAGAAAAATGTAATAATCCCCATTCCAAAGAAATCAGGTGCAGACAGGTGTGAAAATTACAGAACCATCAGTTTGATAAGTCATGGTTGCAAAATTTTAACACGAATTATCTACAGGAGGATGGAAAAGCTGGTAGAAGCTGACCTCGGGGAAGATCAGTTTCGGTTCAGGAGGAACGTAGGAACCCGGGAGGCAATACTCACTTTACGTCTTATCTTAGAATATAGATTTTAGCTTTTATAGATTTGGAGAAAGCGTTTGACAATGTTGACTGGAATACACTGTTTCAAATTCTGAAGTCAGCAGGGGTAAAATACAGGAAAAGGAGAGTTATTTACAACTTGTACAAAAGTCAGACCGCAGTTATTAGACTCGAAGGGCATGAAAGGGAAGCATCAGTTGGGAAGGTAGTAAGACAGGGTTGTAGCCTTTCTCCAATGTTATTCAATTTGTACATAGGAGATGAAAAGGCTTGCTCAGGATAGAGTAGGGTGGAGAGCTGCATCAATCCAGTCTCCGGACTGAAGACCATAACAACAACAACAATCAAATAATGCAGTTCATGAGATAAGTTCATGGCTTGTAGAAAACAAGTTGATGGTAAATCACAGTAAAACTCAGTTTTTTACAATTTCTAACATATAATTTGACGAAAGCTGACATTCTGATTACACATAATGGGCATGTGATAAGTGAGACTGAACAGTTGAAATTTATAGGTGTTCATATAGACAGTAAGCTGTCATGGAAAGCCCATGTTCAGAATCTTGTTCAAAAACTAAATTCTGCTATATTTACTATTAGAACAATATCTGAGATAAGTGATTTCTCAACACGAAAAGTAGTCTATTGCGCTTACTTTCATTCACTCATGACGTACGGCATTGTTTTTTGAGGTAACTCGCCTGATGCAAAAACGATGCTTCTGGGTCAAAAACGGGCGGTTCGAGCAATATCTGGTGTAAGTTCGCGAACGTCATGTCGACCCCTTTTCAGTAGTCTTGGAACTTTGACCCTGGCGTCACAATACGTTTTTTCTTTAATGTCGTTTGTTGTTAATAATATCAGCTTATTCCCACGAGTTAGTAGTTTTCACTCGGTGAATACTAGACAGAAGTCGAATATACATTTGCATTACATCACCTTAACACTTGTGCAGAATGGGGTACAGTATTCTGCGGCATCCATTTTCAATAAGCTGCCACAAGAACTAAAGAATTTTACCACTAATCCACACGCTTTCAAATCTAAATTGAAGAGTTACCTCGTGGCTCACTCCTTTTATTCTGTCGAGGAACTCCTAGAACAGTTAAACAATTAAGCTAATTCATTTTTTGTTTATTGATTCTTTTCACTTTGTCTTAAGATTGTCGTGTGCAAAGAACTACTTAAAAATTTTCTATTACCATTCTTGTGTAACAATTAATGTATTGACTTGTTCCATGACCATGGAGTCTCACTCCTCAATTGGGTCCTATGGAACAGAAAAAAACCAATAAAAAAATACCCACTAGACTTGCCCTTTATTCACATGAAGTGTTAAGCGCCATCGACAAGGGATCTCAAATCGATTAAATATTTCTGGATTTCAGGAAGGCTTTTGACACTGTACCCCACAAGCGGCTTCTTATGAAATTGCGTGCTTATGGAATATCTCCCCAATTGTGCTGTTGGACTCAAGATTTCCTATCAGAAAGAACACAGTTCGTTGTAATTGACGGTAAGTCATCGAGTAAAACAGAAGTGATATCTGGCGTTCCACAGGGAAGCGTTATAGGTCCCCTACTCTTCCTCGTGTTTATAAACGATTTAGGAGACAATCTGAATAGCTCCCTTAGATTGTTCGCGGATGATGCTGTCGTTTATCGGTTAGTGAAGTCAACAGAGGATCAAAAGCAACTGCAAAGCGATTTAGACAAAATTTCTGCATGGTGCGAAAATTGGCAATTGACACTAAATAAAGAAAAGTGTGAAGTAATACATATGACCACTAAAAGAAATCCGCTGAACTTCAATTACGCGATAAATCAGTCAAACCTTAAGGTTGTAGATTCTACCAAATACCTAGGAGTTACAATTACGAACAACTTTGACTGGAGAGAACACACAGAAAATATTGTGGGGAAGGCGAACCAAAGGATACGTTTCATCGGCAGAACGATTCGAAGATGCACCAGCCCCACGAAAGAGACTGCCTACATCACACTTGTGCGTCCTCTCCTGGAGTACTGTTGCCCATTGTGGGACCTTCACCAGGTGGGACTGATGGAAGACATTAAGAAGGTTCAGAGAAGGGCAGCTCGTTTTGTTCCATCACGTTACGGGGAGGAAAGCGTAACGGAAATGTTGCACGAATTGGGGTGGAAATCATTAAAAGAAAGACGTTATTCATTGCGGTGTGATCTGTTTGCGAAGTTTCAATCACCGACTTTTAGTTCTGAATGTGAAAATATTTTGCTAACACCCACCTACTTAGGGAGACATGACCATCCCAATAAAATAAGAGAAATCAGATCGAAAACGGAACGATTTAGGTGTTCTTTCTTCCCACGCTCTCTTAGAGAATGGAACGGTAGAGAAAAGTTATGAAAGTGGTTAATGAACCCTCTGCCAGGCACTTGAATGTGATTTGCAGAATATCGATGTAGATGTATATAAAACAAGATACATTCAAGTTCTAAGGCCTCCGATTTTTTTTTCTCCAGACTGGAAAGAGATAGACACATGCGCATTGTTTTAAAATGAAGCCGCGTTCATTGTCAATACGTCCTAGAGATGGCAGCACCGTACCGCAGATGTAATTTTTCTGCCAGCGGCGAGAATGAGAACTGTTTTAGATACTTAAAATGGCGACGTTTTCCCTACTTGAAGAGCATGCAATCATTCGTTTTCTGAATTTGCGTGGTGTGACAGCAATTGAAATTCATCGACAGTTGAAGGAGACGTGTGGTGATGGAGTTACTGATGTGTCGAAAGTGCATTTCGTGGGTGCGACAGTTTAATGAAGGCAGAACATCGTGTGACAACAAACAGAAATAACCTCTGGCTCGCACAAGCTGGTCTGACGACATGATCGACAAAGTGTAGAGAATTGTCTTGGGGGATCGCCGAATGACTGTTGAACAGATCGCCTCGAGAGTAGGCATTTCTGTGGGTTCTGTGAACACAATCCTGCATGACGACCTGAAAATGCGAAAAGTGTCATCCAGGTGGGTGCCACGAATGCTGACGGACGACCACAAGGCTGCCCGTGTGGCATGTTGCCGAGCAATGTTGACGCGCAACGACAGCACGAATGGGACTTTCTTTTCATCGGTTGTGACAATGGATGAGACGTGGATGCCATTTTTCAATCCAGAAACAAAACGCCAGTCAGATCAATGAAAGCACACAGATTCACCGCCACCAAAAAAATTTCGGGTAACCACCAGTGCTGAAAAAATGATGGTGTCCATGTTCTGGGACAGCGAGGGCGTAATCCTTACCCATTGCATTGCAAAGGGCACTACGGTAACAGGTGCATCCTACGAAAATGTTTTGAAGAACAAATTCCTTCCTGCACTGCAACACAAACGCCCGGGAAGGGCTGCGCGTGTGCTGTTTCAGCAACACAACGCACCCGCACATCGAGCTAACGTTACGCAACAGTTTCTTCGTGATAACAACTTTGAAGTGATTCCTCATGCTCCCTACTCACCTGACCTGGCTCATAGCGACTTTTGGCTTTTTCCGTCAATGAAATACACTCTCCGTGGCCACACATTCACCAGCCGTGCTGCTATGGCCTCAGCGATTTTCCAGTGGTCAAAACAGACTCCTAATGAAGCCTTCGCCGCTGCCATGGAATCATGGCTTCAGCGTTGTGAAAAATGTGTACGTCTGCAGGGCGATTACGTCGAGAAGTAACACCAGTTTCATCGATTTCGGGTGAGTAGTTAATTAGAAAAAAAATCAGAGGCCTTCGGGAGCGCTCACTTCACGGCTCTGCCGCGAACTAGTTCGCTCTTTTAGTTCGTCCGCTACCAGTGACGGCTGAGCGGCGATGTCTGCGCGTGAAGGTGGATGGGGAAGTTCCCCCACCTAGCTGCTTCATGCGTTTGCTGCTTGTGTTGCTAACGATATCACGCAAACCAAAAGAAACAGTTTGTGGATAATTTCTCGCGTTTAATATTAGAGTTATCTCTATATCTTGGCGTTATGGAATTTATTTGTCAGATATTGCAGAATGTAGAACACATCAAAACAGAAATATTATAGCACTGAACTATGTAATCTAGCAGGCAGACGCTCACCTCGAAATGACTCATCAGCAGAAGGCAAACACATGATTTTTAATTCTGCTACGCGCCCTATCGCTATTGCCCGTAGGTCTTCGGAAAAGAAACAAACGAACTATGAAGCGAGATACGTTTGACATAACCGTCCGCTGCTCCTAGTTCGTCCGCTCTTTTGGCATTTGCTACCGCTACTAATAGAGCTCTTTTTTATGACAGCTTTTTTGTATAATGAATCACTGTTTAAAAATCGTGTGCTATTACCCTACTTTTGGGCAATTTGACATCAAATACTTAGGCAAATAAACCAGTTATTTAAACGAATGGGTGATACAATGGTATTCAACTACTTTGCATAGAGTGTACTCGTAGCACTTTATTTTTAAAATAGATTTCTTGTGGCAGCGAACTATGAAACTACAGATGAACTGCATCTCAGCTCGAAATAAAGTAACTGGCAGAAGAGAACCACGCGATCCGCGCGCTCTCGCGTCCTCTCGCTGTTCCCCGCCAGTCTTCGGAAAAGGAGCGGACGAACGAAGAGGCGAGGGATCTGCGAACTAGTTCGCGTAGTTCGCCTGTGGGAGCGGTCTTCCGAAATAATTCGTTCGCGAACTACACAAGACTAATACACACCCAGATATACGACGGTTGGAGCTTATGAGTGTTTGATAAGTCCGTGCATAGTCCGAGAGATGGCACCACCGACGCCTATCGAGGTCATGTTTAGTTAGTATTGCGACACACAGAAATTTTCTCCGGCCAGTGAGAACTCACCAGCTGTCAGCCAATGAGTTGCTGCGTGTGCTGTCAGCCAATCAGATGTGAGCTGCTGCTTGTTTCTTAACGTGAAAACTCGTAGCGCCCGAATCTACAGTTAAGAAACACTCAGCATCTCATTGGCTGATAGCTAGCGAGTTCTGCGTGTCGAAATAAGGACTCCTTTACTAGACTGGCAAACTTGCCTCTGTGACTGAAGCTTGATGCCGCCATCTTCTTTCACCTCACGTCAAATGTTTCCGAACGGTAGTGCTATGATCTTCTGATTCGATATGACGTTGTATGCTTTACTATTTGGTTTGAAAATGAATTGTATTTGAGCTAATACTTCCTCAATAACTGAATTTAACTCATAGGCGTGCATTGTCGAATCGTGTTACGAGAATAACGTATTACGTACGCTTAAATTGTACTTATCCTCCTGGTGGCCTCGCGTGATGTTCCCGATCATGTGATACTGGCATTAGCCAATCGTGTGAAAACGCAACTGTTTTGTCATGAAGTCTTCGTTTACGAGGTCAATTACTTAGTGAACGAGAAAACATACAAGAACCTGTCAAGCATAGAGCAGGAACAGTCTCATTTATTTACTTCTTCGTTTGAACTAAACACTAAACATGTCACTCTGTGAACATTTCTAAGAATATTGACATCTTGGCAAAGACTTTCAAGCGTTTTGTTGATGTTGCCAACTTAATCAAGAGAGGCCGCCAGCAAGGTAGGTAAGGTTTTACGAACAGTCAAAGCAGAAGTAGTAATCTGAGAAACTCTAAGAAGAAAAAGGATATGTATTATCCACGACAAACAGCACATTTATAACGGTCATACTATTAAAAGAGAAGCAAAAGTTGATCACAATGTTCAACAGTTTCATGAAAACAGAAAACGTGACTCATTAGTGTATGTCTCAAAGCAGACTGTAGATTTCGTAAGAACTTGTTATTCGCGATAAACAACACATTTATAATTACCATATTACTTAAAGAAAATCCGAAGTTGAATGAAATTGGTAACTGACCGTGAGTCGTGTCGGGATAGCTAATTGGTAGAGCGCTTGCCCGCGAAAGACAAAGGTCCCGGGTTCGAGTCCTGGTTCCTGCACACAATTTTAATCTTCCAGGAAGTTTCAGATTAACAACAACAACCAATCACTGCAACAAATTACTGTATGTGTTTTCAATTAGCGGTAGGTTCAAACTGAAATGCAAGACACTCAAAATTTTTGAATGTGTCTAACTGGTGAAAATTTTTATTGCAGAGTTAACGTTTATTCTCTACTGTTCTTTCGTCCCCAGGTGAAGTACAAAAAGAAAACAAGACATAACATGGTCACAAGTGGAAGCTGTACATCATGTAAATGGAGTTACAGATGTGAAGTATTATATAAAAGCACAATGCGACTAAAACGGAGAAACACTATACTGAAGCAATGATTCACACAGGCATTTAAAAAACACAGGCGTCGCCTGCAGGATGGCCGTTGGCGGTTCCTTTAGAAAGCACTGATTTGTCATACACCAGCGGAGACACAAACGATGCACACACAGATAACAATGAATGTGATGAGTGGAGGTGGGGAAGGAGCAAGGGGAGCATAAGAAGAGGGGGGGAGTGGGAGAAAGGGAGCGGAGGAGTGGTAAAATGTGGGGGAAGGAGAGAGGAGGGTCCATAGGGCCATGGGGAAAAAGAGGGGGTGGGATGCCCTAGGCAGCTGTAAGTAGCGGGATGGGGGTACTGGAGGGACTGGCAAGAGCAGGGAGGGATGGAAGGAAGGAGGGGAGCGAGGTCTTAAAGTGGGGTTCAAGGAGGGGGGCAGGAAAAGGGGGAGCTTCATAGCTGGTACGAGGTGGGAACGGTGCGGAAATTGGCATGGGAAAGGGTAAGGAGGGTGGATAGGGATACATCAGTGATGAGTGATGACACAGTAACGGACTGGGATCTGTGAGGAGATGGACATTTGGGTGTGGGGAATCGAGTCTACAGCAAAAGGAGACGGAGGTGTTCAATGAAGTGGAAAAGGCAGGGCAAGGGAGTGAGGTTATGTAAGAGCTTGTTGGGGAGGGGGGGGGGTAGGAGGGGATACGGAAGGCGAGGCAGAGGGCGTGCCTGTCCAGGAACGTAGAAGGATAGGGGGAGGAGGAGATCCAGGTAGGATCGGGGACGCAGAAGATGTGTAGGTATAGAGCATGGTGGAAAGGTTTAGGCTCCGGGTTCAGCCAACAAGGAGTTTCAGGAGGTGGAGGCGGGAGCGGGCGTTTTCTTGGACGGTGCGGAGGTGCTGATGTACGACCTGGATATGGTACGCAGCTTGTAACGAAGAACCCTCCATACAGTGGTTTGAGAAATAGCAAGCTCTCTACTAAATCACCTGGTAGATGCGGACGGGATATGTTTGATCGCACCCTGCACACTTCGCATGGTGTCTGATGTGTAGAGACTTTAGAATCTCCCTGTATATGTGAGTAAAAAATTGGCCTTCCTTTGAAGTGCCGGCGATAGCCCAGCACAGCGCCTTGTGCAGCACGGCGCGCGCTTGTCGGAGTGCAGTGCTTTGCTGAGCGGTGGCGCGCTCTGCAGCAGGACGCCATCCGGGAGGTCGTGGTTCGAGTTCGCGGAGCAGGGCGCGGGCCTGCAGAGCCCGCGCGAGGGCCGCAAGCCGTCGCTGTCTGCGTCGTCGCCGTCGCCGCCGCCGCTGCCGCCGCGCGCCAACCCGCCGCCGCCGCCCCCGCCGCCCCCGCAGGCCACCGCCGCTGCCGCCGCCCCCGCCGCCCCCCGCCAGTGGATCAACTTCGAGGAGATCCCCGAGAAGCGGAAGCCGCCGAGGCGCATCCAGACCCTGCCCGCCTCCACCGCGGGGCCGCCCGTCGTCTACAGGTACGACTACCAAGCTTACTTTCTTAACAGTGGCCAAGGAGGTCAGAATAGCGGGCACAGACCAAAGATAACATAGACTACTCCTGTCCCTATCTCTGCCACAGCCAAGGCCCTACAATTCCGTAAGCAGCCAACTGCGGGCCCAGTAGAGAAGAAACTATTGATCTTGCATATATTCTCCCCTTCACCTTGATCTTTATTTTATTCAGCACAATTTCTTTTTCCTTAGAAGGGCATTTGTATTTTTAAGATGCCTCCATAAACCCAAGTGGAGTTTATATTCATGTTGACATACGGAACACATACATTATGATAAAGTAACTAAATTAGCACTCTCTATCCACAAGGCGCGCTACAAGTAACAAACGGGACACCAACTTTGCGTAAATCACAAGCAGAGTTGCCAGGCTTTTCCATTGCTCTGTCGCCAAATTTTAAACAAAAAGTAGCCAAAATATCGCTGTATTTTCATCAATAAAATGCCAAAATATAACCATCTTTTCAAAATGTTCAAATGTTTGTTAAGCTTATGGGACTTAACTACGGGGTCATCAGTCCCTAAACTTACAAACTACTTATGAACTATCCTATACTAAAGACAGCACAAATATCAATGTCCGAGGGGGGATTCGAACCCCCGACCGTAGTGGCAATGCAGACCGTGACTGGAGCGCCTCAGTCTCCTCGGCCACCGCGGCCGGCAACCATCTGTTCTTCAGTAAAAATTGCCAAATGTCGCAACCTTTAATCTGTTAACATTATTATGCTATGGTAATTATGGCATGTTACTCGACTATAATAATCCTGAAATTCAGGGAGTAAGCTGGTTGCTGAGTAAAAAGTAACACAAACTGTGGCACTCTCACATTCACAGACATCAGACTGAACTTTCCAAGGAAACTCATACTTCACAGAAACATTTATCTGAGTCCATCCAAGAACTGAACCGACACACCACCAACTGACAATGGGGCCAGTTAAAATATTGTCGCCGCGGTGGAGTAGCCGAGCGGTCTAAAGCGTCTCGCTGCGGTGCGCGCGGTTGCTCGCCGTGGAGGTTCGAGTCCTCCCTGGGGCATGGGTGTGTGTGTGTTTGTCCTTAGGTTAGTTTACCAAGGTTTAAGTAGTTTGTAAGCTACGGACTGATGACCACGCAGTTTGGTCCGATAGATCTACAAACATTTGAACATTTTGAAGAGCGCCTCATCGGCCATTATGGTGGAAAATTAACTCGCGAACTTTAAATGTGCATAAGACTCTTTTGATTAGCGTGTGTATTTATTCGGGTTAAGTTGCGAAAACTATGTCACATTTGAACATAAATCTAAAAAACAGCTTCAGACTCTTTGAATATACGGCCACTATCGGTTGTGTAAATTTATTACACAAACGGTGTAGAAATCAGCCAACAGATTTTCTTCTTCCTAACTAAACCGAATTAAAACATTTAATTTTTAGCGTTCTAATTGCAGCATATGAACGGACTTTATCGTCAGACACAGTTCTTTGGCACTTACTCATTATATTCTACGATGGTGCAACGTTTGTACAAATATTAATTTCGGATGAGTTTCACAACACTTTACATCTTTGTTTGATTACCTGCTGTATTTTACAATATTTAGATATTTTATAGCATCAAAAAATGAAACATGGTTGCGTGAAACAGATAATGTTCAAAATCTACTGTGAAAATGAAATATTCCACCTGAAACATAAATCTAAAATATCTTCTTACCTTGTGAATACAACAACCAGCCACTACCAAAATCTTATAAGAAAACGAAGTATGCCATAAATTTTTCTTAACTAAGTGCACACAACATTAGCATTACGGTAACAAGCAAGAATTTTAGCATTTTAATGCTGTACGCCAAATACCTTACAGTAGCGTGAACTGCTGGAAAGTCAGCAATTATCGTCATAGGGTTCAACTTCACAATAATCATCCAGTGTGGCTATGTGTCATTCATATATGGAAATATACACAGTTCTCCAAACCCCTTTCAGTTGTTATACCTATGTGTAAAGCCAGATTACCTTTAAATTCTGTGTTACAAGTTGCTAATATTAATTTCATATACAAAACTTCGAAGGTAACTGATCTCGTGCCCCAATAGTCATTTTACATATGATAAACTTTTTGTACTTCTTGTCCACCAGAACTGCCTAAAATAACTCGTTTTTAAGAGTTACCAGGATTGTAAAAACCTGTAATATGTTTCATTGAATACCATATTGTCTTGATTGAAAGCTTCATAAGCAAGAGTAACTGTCTCTGAACACAAGCAGTAGAGCTACTTCTATTCCTGAAAAATATAAATAGGAAGACAGAATTCGGTCGATTAAAAATTGTGTGCCGGAACCGGGACTCGAACCTGGGACCTTGGCCTTTCGCGGGCAAGCGCACTACCGACTGTACTATCCCGACACAACTCACGATGCTGCCTCACAACTCTACTACCGCCAGTACCAGCGCACACTCCGCTGCAGAGTGAAGTTTCATTCTGGAAACATCCCTAAGCCATGTCTCGACCATATCCTTTCTTCCAGGAGTGCTAGTCTTGCATGGTTCGCAGGAGAGCTTCCCTGAAGTTTGGAAAGTAGGAGGCGAGGTACTGGCGGAAGTGAAGTTGTGAGGCAGCATCGTGAGCCGTGCCGTGATAGCACAGTCGCTAGTGCGCTTGCCCGCGAAAAGCAAAGGTCCCAGGTTCGAGTCCCGGTTCCGGCACATAATTTTAATCTGCCAGGAAGTTTCAACACTGGTATTTATGTGACGCTGGCCACTACCATGGCGGCCGGCCGAAGGTTCTAATTATCCCGTGACAGCAGCGCCGTTAGGGAGTCTAGCTATTTTTTACAAGGCCTTTGGCCACTGCCTAAAACAAACACAGTCACGACACTCACTGCCGTGGAAGTTTTTAACCAACTGACGGTTGCAGCGATACTACAGCTCCTACTGGTGGGCAAGGTGCCGTAAGAGGAGTGTTTCTTTGTAATTACATTTCTATATAATTAACCGAAAGTTTCTGTAATTTCTAACATTAGTAAAGTAAATAATCGTGAAATAAATGTTAAAACAGCCGAATTTCTCTGATTCAGTGATATAAACAACAACTCACTCTTGAGGAAATATGAATACGTGTATATTTTGTAGCCCACTCCGCTGAAAGTGAGAGAATATAAGGAAACAAGATACATTAATTCCTGCTGCTGTCTATATGACAGGAACTTTCTTAGACGTGTACATATACTATATGAAATCTAATGATTCGAAAATTTTTACACTTCACTCCTCTTTGTTATAAGCCCATATAGTTTTCAGTATAATTACATTTCATTATAAATCAAAATGTCTTCAAGGTTCTTGTCGTTTGTGGATCAGATGTAGTAACAATTGTGGAATTGGTTTCTGCTTTGTTGGGAAACTGTTGTTTTGCTTTCGATATTTTATTGTCACGTTTGTGAGGACTTCCGTTCAGCTGCAGCTGTAGTGGCTGATCTGGTACATTTAATAATGTAGGTAATGCACTCCATATAAGATTTTTATGTTCAACGAATACTCATTTGGGTGGAATTGTAGTGAAGAAATACTGACGTTTCTGATTAGAAAATCGACGTCTTTCTGTAGATGGTTGGGTCAACTGTTGTTTGTTAGCAATTTTTGCTCTTAATAAAAACTGAAATGCTTTATTAAAAATCGTAGATTTCAAGATAATCTTAAATAAACTGTCCTGCAAAGTACCGTTTCATACCCTCCCATGGTTCGTTCTAAGCAAACCTCATAAAGAAAAACGTGTAGTTATTTTCTGACACTAAATACCGTCCCCGTTGTAAAGCGTATGTCAAAATCAATTTAAACGACACTGTTCACACTCATCCGATATCGTATTCACGAATATACTTCGCCAGCCACTTGGAGAGCTGTTCTCGTGGCGTATAACAAAAATCAGTGGAAGTGTCGTGACTGTGTATGTTAGTCTCTGACTAAAATTGCCCCAAGTCACGTGACTGAGTTTTCGTCTTTACGAGCAATAGTTTTTCTCAGTTACATGTGAAGTCAAGCGTTGATTTTAACAATAAAACAACTTCTTGTTTTCCTATTACACATCTAGATGAATTTATACATGCATATATATGGTGTCCCAGCTATCTTGTCCATCCAAATTATCTCTGGAACAATAACAGCTATTGGAAAACTACTTTCACTGGTATCAATGTACGGCTGGGGCCCATGAATGTAAATATTTCGAAACATTCTAAAACGAAAGCAAATGTGTTTCTCCCGAGATATTGCGACGCGAAGTTGACGCTTGGGAAACCCGAAATGCGCTGCTAGCCCACGTCCTGAGGCTCAGGCGTGGACCCCATGCTGCCCGTAATCGCGATGTGATTGACATGCGTAATCGCACTTCCAAAGAGGTAAACATACAGACTATTCATTATACCTATAAAGTCACTTCTTGCTGAAAGCATCGATGATGTTTTCCCACTATCCTATTATTTAATGCAAACAACCGATACTTTGTTTTATGCTTTGGCATCACGGACTGTGGCAAAAGTCTTAAAATATAAACGGTTGTATTTTGTTAAAATCGGGCATTGCGGAAGCAATCAGATGTCATATTTTATAAAAGCACAACTAAACATTTCACATGTATTGTTGAGGAATCTTAAGGAAGCTGAGGCTCCTTTGAAACATTAGATCTTCTACTCCTGTGTAAAATACAGTGCAAGGGCGACAATCTTTCGCTTAAAATCTCTAGTTCTGTTGCCTGTAAAAAGACTGTCAATACGTTTCATCTAGGCACATCTAAAAACGGTAGCTAACGCATTAATTCTTGCAACTGAGGAGAAATAACGCTAATTGTACTACAAAAGATGTAATAAGAACACGCTAAGACGTTTTACTGTTCAAATATACGCTTAATTTCCACTAAAAACGATAAGAACTGCAACTCTCAGCTATACTTCGCATTACTCGTAATTATGAAAACGGATTCCTGCCCCCAGTCAAGTAACGTAGATGTTGGTTTCAAGACTGTTATCTTTGGTCTATGATAGGGGAAGATGCCCTTAAACGAAACAGAAGTGAAGCCATTGTCGCCATATTGCAAAGCCGCTAACATTTTTGTAGTGACGAGGGTGTATTTATTGAAATTTGAATTGTAAGTGGTACTTTATCTAAATAAAAAAAAAGTACCTCCATTACCTATGACTGTGTAAGAATAACGAGAAAATTATCTGCTATCTTACAAAGAAAAAATTTATTGCTAAATTAATACTTATTATTTGTTTCACTGTTTTTTCCTTCAATGACTTTTTATTTTTACGAGATATAGATTCCCTTGGAATTTCAAAGACCTGGTGGTACAGAATTTTAGTATGGATATTTAATGACGTGGAACCTGTAGAAATAATTTTCGTATTTATTCAGCATAAAAATCTTCTTTTCAGCACTGAACGTACGAAAATGATACGGCTTGGTCCTGTAATTATTGGAAAAATCTTGTTTTCGTTTCATGTGATCTACTATAACTGACAATTTCAGTTCTTGTGAAGCATTTCGGTATTATCCCGATATTTAAGTGATACTTATCGAATGAAATTTGTCGTTAATAAATTCAAATGTCTGTAAAGCTATCGGACCAAACTGCGTGGTCATCAGTCCGTAGCTTACAAACTACTTAAACCTAGGTAAACTAACCTACGGACAAACACACACACCCATGCCCCAGGGAGGACTCGAACCTCCACGGCCGGCCGCGGTGGCCGAGGGGACTGAGGCGCTCCAGTCACGGTCTGCACGGCCACTACGGTCGGGGGTTCGAATCCTCCCTCGGGAATGGATATTTGTGCCGTCCTTAGTTAGTTCATAAGTAGTTTGTAAGCTTAGGGACTGATGACCCCGTAGTTAAGTCCCATAAGTTCTATAAACATTTGAACATTTTCGAACCTGCACGGCGAGCAACCGCGCGCTCCGCAGCGAGGTGCTTTAGACCGCTCGGCTACTCCACCGCGGCTTGCGTTAATAAATCACAGTTCATCAATAGTTTTTCGTAATAGCGAATTTCACTTTGTGTCACTGTATAAGGTATAGATGTTCCGCTTTTCGCGAGCGGTCACAGAACCACACTGCCGTATGCCACACTGACTGCACATATGAGTCAACTGCATACATCCCTTAGCACTCGCAGCTTAATCTGTATTCCCGCACCAGGGAGAATGAAAACAACGAGGCATTAACCTACGCCGTTATCGTCATTGCCTCGCTTAGGCATCTGTTAAATTACTGTATGGTGACAAATTACAGTGATGATAATATTATCAATATTTTCTCGCAATAGCGAATTTCTCTTAGGTACAAGGTTTTCATTCTCCCTGGTGTGGGAATACAGATTAAGCTGCGAGTGCTAAGGGATGAATGCAGTTGACTCATATGTGCAGACAGTGTGGCATAGGTAAGTTTGGTACGGTCCTGGAGTCGTGTTCGGGTAGCCTAGTGGTTAAGGCGACCGCTCGCGAAAAGCGGAAAACCCGGGTTCGAGTCCCGGCCTGGCACAAATTTTCATATGTCACCGTTTGGTAGAACATCTATACCTTATACAATGACGCAAAGTGAAATTCGCTATTGCGAAAAACTATTGATAAATATATCAACATCATCACCATACAGTAATTTAAATCACAGTTCAGCTATCGGGAAGGTCTGTACGTGTCCTCAAAACTATACTATATCAAATATGTACTCAGAAGTGACAGTCATTTAAATATATGAAAGCTTACAAAGCAATACCACCCCATGAACCACAGACATTGCCGAGGTGGGGTGGCTTGCGTGCCTCAACGATGCAGATAGCCGTGCCGTAGGTGCAACCACAGCAGAGGGGTATCTGTGGAGAGGCCAGACAAACGTGTGCTTTCTGAAGAGGGGCAGCAGCCTTTTCAATATACAGGGGCAACAGTCTGGATGATTGACTGAGCTGGCCTTGTAACATCAGCTACTGCGAACGGCTGAAAGCAAGGGGAAACTACAGCCGTTACTTTTCCCGAGGACATGCAGCTCGCTGCATCAAACCAGTCTCCGGACTGAAGATCATAACAACAACAACAACAAAGCAATAATACTGCTTTAATTTGAAAACATTTCCTTGGCTCCGCAAGATGGCGGATGGCTTCAATCACTACCTAAGGTTTGCGTAATAGTGCCTTATCCCCTTACTTTAACTTCATTGACAATGACAATAGGCACCTGTTTCTTATCTTGTAGGGACCTACCGAATATTAGGTTTCGGTCAGTTTCAGTCAAAATATGCTTGGGCGAAACTAGCTTCCGTGAACTTACGGGTGAAGTCTGGACGCGTTCAGGATGGTTTCAGTCAACAAAAGCACTTTACCTTGGCGGCGCGCCGTATTACTACGTTCCTTTAATTGTAGAACCGTTTTCGAGTGGTACTTCGGCTCATCGGCTCTCAAAGACGTACTTTGGAGGCAACGATAAATATATGTCTAGCAAAAATTTCTTCCCTCCGATGAAAATCGCTGTTACATTAGCCAATGAACGACGACTTTGGAAAGTGACTTGAAAACGATATTCACTTGTTCCTTCCATGTTACAGACGCCATCTCGATTTGCCTTATATCTCACAGTTTTGGTTTTATAACTAGCAGTAAACCGTTTCAGGGCAACAGCGAATTAACGATGAATTACAAAATCATCTCTGGACGAATTTATTATAGCTAAATGTAATTAAAATCATATTAACATTGAGAAACAAACTTGTGGGAACGAGTATATAAAATATGAAGGAGCTAATAACATCGAGTTACTGTAGTGTAATAGATAGAGTGGTGGACTACCAAGCTAGACCTTCTGCGAACGAAACTCGTCCCATGCAATTTCTTCTTCTTTTTTTTTTATCTTAACGTTTGTAGAAGTTATTTATCCACAACACTTTGTGGAATTTTCTTATTCACATAACAGTATTATGTTATCCAGTACTCTTATATGCGGTCTCAGGAGTTAATAGCCGACCGCGATGGCCGAGGGGACTGAGGCGCTGCAGTCACGGTCTGCACGGCTACTACGGTCGGGGGTTCGAATCCCACCTTCGGCATGGATATTTGTGCCGTCCTTAGTAGTAGCTAGTTAATAAGTAGTTTGTAAGTTTAGGGACTGATGACCCCGTAGTTTAGTCCCATAAGCTATACAAACATTTGAACATTTTTGAGTTAATAACATCGATTTGGTGATTTTTATGTGTGACTGAAGAAGGGAGAATGTAATTTCTGCTGCAAGTGGAACGATCAGCAGTGACAGTTATGTTCTTCCTTCTCAGAAATATTTGGCTTTGTTCCAACTGGCCGGCCGTGGTGGCCGAGGAGACTAAGTCGCTCCAGTCACGATCTTCACGGCCACTACGGTCGGGGGGTTTGAATCCCCCCTCGGGCATGGATATTTGTGCCGTCCTAGTTCGTAAGTAGTTCATAAGTAGTTTGTAAGTTTAGGGACTGATGACCCCGAAGTTAAGTCCCATAGACTATACAAACATTTGAACATTTTGTTCCAACTATGTTGCGATTTTCGAGAATATGGTTGGAGACTAAACTAGGGGAATGTTAAAATTGCTGGTACAGTGAAATGAATAGCAATGACATTTAGTCCTACGACATTCGCTAGTCAAAAAGATTTCGCTATTTAATTCCGAATATCTCGTGATTTCCGACGGTATGGAAAGGCTATTTCGTCTTTCTCCCCAATATTTTGCTGCTTAGTTTCTAATATATCGCGATTTCCGAGAGTGTGCTTAGACCGATATTTCTTTTTTACTTGTAACCAATATTTGGTTGTTTGCTTCTGAATATGTCACGAGTGCAGTGTGTGTTGTTAACTGAGATCCTAACAGGAAAACTTTAATTTCTGTTGCAAGAGCATACAGAATACTCAGAGCGTCGTCTGCTGGCATCTCTACATGTGCCTTTAATGGGCAGTAGACATTGTGTTCGTTGTCCTCTTTAAGATCTTAAAACGTAAACAAAGGCATTTAACTGTAAAAAAAGTATTTGTCGTAATTATTCAATGCACATGTCGGTATCAGCGTAATTTGAGCTGATCGACTATATAAAATAAATAAATTCGACGCGAGAGGTTTACTCTTTATTAGACAACAGAAGGTACTAGCTGAAAAAACAAAAGTTGTCAGAGAGTAAACTGCAGAGAGAGTAGCAAAAAATCATAGAGTATACATCGTGTATGGAATATACTAGAAGACGTAAAAATATACAGCGCTCCTGGCGGCTGGACGCTGAATTATGATTAACAGCCGCGATTCATTTATTACACCCGCGATAGTAGCGTACCTCTGGTGGCCGGTACGGAACTAATTATAAGCGCGGTTCACTTAATTCAATCGCTACACTGCACTGCACTTTTCAACACTGGACTTCGCGCTGACGCGTGGCGGCTGGCAAAAACAGAGCGCCACACACATTATCTTTGAAACTGCATTGTTCAATGATACGCGAGATACGTGCCTTGGAATTCAGACGCGAAACTTCCACTTTTCCAATTAATCGCGAGTCAAATGCAGCATTCTGGCAGTGGACTGTAGTTGCAGAATCGGAAAGTACAAACAACATTTTACTTTCAACTCGGAATATAAATACATAATAGGTACGAAAATGCAGGTAACACTTTCCAATTACACAACTAAACAAATAATGAACAACTGGTTTAATTCGTCTGCTAGAATGGCTACCGCAGACTTGACAACCACAGACATATATTTATCGTTGCCTCCAAAGTACGTCTTTGAGAGCCGAAGAGCCGACGATCCACTCGAAAACGTTTCTACGAATAAAGGCACGTCGTATTGCTACTACGTCTTTCCTCGTGCGTAAAAAATTGTATTTTGTTGTTAATCAAAATATAACGCAATTGTATCTTGGAGACGGAATTGAAGACCAGGGAGAGGGAATAAAAACCTTGCGGTTCGCTAACGAAATTGTAATTCTGTCAGAGACAGCAAATGACTTGAAACAGTAATTAAGCGGAGTGGACAGTGTCATGAAAGGAAGGTGTAAGCTGATCATCAACAAGAGTAAAACAAAGGTAATGGTGTGTAGTGTCAGAAAATCAGGCACTGCTGAAGGAATTAGATTACGTAATGAGACAATAAAAGTAGCAGATGAGTTTTGTTATTTGGGTGGCAACATAACTTCTGATGGCCGAAGTAAAGAAGATATAAAATACAGAATCGCTATGAGAATAATATCGTTTCTGAAGCAGCGAAATTTGTTGACATCCATTATTAGTTTAAATGTTGGGACGTCCTTCCTGAAATCATTTGTGTAGAGTGTAGCATTGTATGGGAGTGTAACGTGGACGTTAAGGAGTTCAGACAAAAAATTGATAGAAGCTTTCTAAATGTGGTGCTACAGACGAATGATGAAGATTAGATGGTTAGATCACGTAACTAATGAGGAGGTGGTCAACAGAATAGGGGTGAAAAGGAGTTCCTGGCATATCCTGAGAGAAGGGAAAGATTAGTTGGACACATTTTGAGACATCAAGGAATCGTCAACTTAGAATGTATGGAGGATAAAAATCGTAGAGGGAGACCGAGGGACGAATACAGTAAGCAGATCCAAAATGATGTAGATTGCCGTACGTATTCTAGGATGAAGAGACTTGCACAAGACACGGTAGCGTGGAGAGCTGCATCAAACCAGTCTGCGGACTGAAGTACACAACAACGACAAATCTTATACTGATATTCCTATACTGTGTTGGCAAGAATTTAACTCATTCAGTATTGTACTAAATGGAACGAATTATCATAATGTCATGCAGAAAAGTTGTATGAATGTGCTTCATTGAAAGCGTGCGACTTTTTTGATATAACCAATATCGTTTGAGGAAACATTTATCCCTCCCCTGTCCCCTGCGGTCAGTGTTTTTTGTTCAAATGTCTTGTGGCGCCTCACCTTCAGCAACCGCCTTATAGGTGGAACAAAGTGTAGCCATGAATTTTAATCAGTGGTCCCGTCTTGTCGCCTGTGAACTGTGTTGACACCAGTGTGACTTAGCTATCGTGGCAATTTTAACTCAGAATATTTGAATGTCTTAATCAGCTTTTAATGTTAATTTATTCACCGTACTTCACCGTTTGTATTTCAGTGTAAATGTCATTGCTCCAACTGTCACTAACGTAAATGTGGTAGTACGTATCAATGTAACAACAGGTTCGGAAATTGTGACATTTTCGTAGAAAATTGTTGAATGATTCTGATGATATACACTGTTATGTAATTTGAAATACGCATTAGGTATCTATACAATTTATATTTCAGAGATGAGCGAGTACAAAAATCAATTGTTTCATTTGTATAAGAAATAAAAATTAGAAATACGTCTTTTATTGCATAATAAATCAATGCAGAATATCTTCATAAAAATTACATGGAGAACTTGTCACTAAATGGAACTGACAGTATTTAATGGAAATTTAGCACAATTCAATCGTCAGTAATATTGATTTCTTAACATTTAAAATACTTTCTAGTCAAAGAAATGAGAAGAAAAAAACTGTCATATCCTTGTAGTGATTGGTTCTCGATGAACGTTTCTGAAGATCTATCGTTGCAATTTTGGAGAATTACATCAAGAACCAGTTAAGACATAGTTGTGACAAATTTTTTTCTCTTTTGCGTAGCTTTGACTGCGAAGTATTTTAAATTACAAGAAATCAAAGATACTTTACCAGCACTCATGACCATAGAAACCAATAACATACGTTCCCATGACTATGAACAAAACATACTTCAACAGCTACATAATCGATTTAGAGTTGCACGTTCGATATATATATATATATATATATATATATATATATATATATATATATATATATATATATATATATCAAACCGAGCTACTTCGATTGCAAGCATTCTTGGAAATTATCAAACCTTGTACTAAGGAAGCACCGCCGACGTCCCCTATGCTGTAGTCTCAACTTTATCCGCGAACTGTTCACTACGTTTACATGCAGTACATCTTCCGGAAGACGAACCCAAATTTCGTAAACTGTTTTTCACTGTCATGTTTACATGGCATAGCCTGAGGTGGATTTCCTAGCTCACTTAATATGGCGGCTGAAAAACAGCTGATTCAGTTTCTGATTTAAGTCAGCACAACCGCTATTGTTCTTTACTTAAATGCAGAGATTTATTGCTCGCTATAATATACATCTCTTTTACTGCATAAAATCTCACTTTGACCATCTGAGCCGAAAATTCTTAAAACACAATCTGACAAGCCAAGGACGGTTCTAAAACGTTTACGTTTACATGGGCACGAAAATTGATTGTGGAACTGGAAAACCGTATTACACAAGTCAGTTCCCAGAACCGATTTTGAAGTTTTTACGTGACCAACCAAAAGTGGATTTAGGAAATCTGTTTGTATAGGAAAACGGATGATAAATGAAAGGAAGCACTTCCACTGCACTAGGACATTGTAGTTACTCAATGGCAACAACTGAAAATATAAGCCAGATTGGGATTCAAACCCAGGTCTGCTGCATTCGGCCAGCAGTCACTTTAACCGGTTGGCTAACCTTGCTCATCTCCCATCTATCTCAAATTCCTACATTGGAGCTGTAGTGCTGAAAGAACAAGACACCACCCCAATCTAAACAAATACATAATTGAGCTCTGTGTATCAGTCCTATGTTGTGTTGCAGCTATGTCGATCCAGAAGAATGCGAGTGTGAGTGCCATGAGACTTCTGGTGGCAAGGGCCGGTCTCACTCTTCAGCCTCCACTACAAAAAAGAAGAAGGAAAAGGACAAGGAGAAGGTATAGTCCATCTTTCCATGTTTCACTGTATCATCAACTAAATCCAATGTGTCCACTCCTAGTCACAGATTTTCATCAGTACCGGTATGGAATGAATGTTAGATCAATTTTGCAAGACTATGGACATGTCATGGCACTACAATTTTAAAGCAACAAAAATAATGTAATTCACAAAAAAGACTTCAGATGTTTACAGATCTAGACTGAAAAAATGAGGTAAATAGTCACTGTCTTATAGTAGTAACACTAAAACAGCATAATTGGATGGATCCGCAGCAGCAAAGGAGCCACAGATGCAATAACAGTAGTTACAAAAAAATCTCAAAATATCAGCAAATTCTCTGCTCTTTATAGATTTCAGCAAGGCTTTTCAACAATGACCCAGAACAATATTATGGCGATATCTACACGCATGTTATGTTCCCAAGAACTACACTCAGCTTATATATACCATTGTCAAAAGTGGCTCAAACGTTCTGCAGGAAATCAAAGATCTATTTTATCAATGCAGTCATTCATCATCGAAGTGTCCTAATTCCCTTATTGTTTATTGTTATAATGAATAACATAAAGTTACATAAACCAATAATGTGGAACTTGGATCCCACAACATCAAAAGAATCTATGTAATAGTGAAACTCACTTGAAACTAACAGCTTATACATGAGTAGAGCCGGCCACAGTGGCCGAGGGGACTGAGGTGCTCCAGTCACGGTCTGCACGGCCACTACGGTCGGAGGTTCGAATCCCCCCTCGGGCATGGATATTTCTGCCGTCCTTAGTTGTAAGTAGTTCATAAGTAGTTTGTAAGTTTAGGGACTGATGATCCCTTAGTTAAGTCCCATAGACTCTATAAACATTTGAACATTTGATTTGAACATGAGTAGAAAGAGGAGTCAGATTTCAATATGCTATCAATATGCTATCAACCACAATGAAACAAATAATACAGGTATCAAACTTGATAATGTCATACTTTTAAGTAATATCAGAGTACCGAGCAGCTGTAGCAGATATAACTCAAAGAATATCTCATTTGAACAAGTAACATATGTTGTCTTTGTTCTGTGTGGTGCAAAATGTTCATAAAAACCAAGATAAAATTTATGAAACAGCTATAAGATCAGTACTGTTGCATGGCAATGAAGTCTTGACATCAAAAAAGACTCAAGAAAAGAAGCTAAATAAATAGAAATATTTGTATGTTACAGGTACAAAGGAGTAACGTCAAAAGGCAAATAGCACAATGAATTAATAACAGGTGGTTTTATGTTGTCCACACTAATAGAAAATTAGGAACCAAACTGAGATGGCACAGCCATTGCATAAAAAGTTCCTTTCCATGGCCAGAAACTTGTAATCTACTTAATGAATGTGCAAAGTCCTCAGCAAAGATGATGCCTGGTGAATACATAGTGTGACATCATTAAGAAATCCGACTCCTAAGTACTGGAAAAAGGCAAGCCCAAAGAAGAAGTATGACTTGGTGCACCCTCCTAAGTCACAAATAAAAGGAGAGTATGTTTAAAACACCACAGCTTCATTCAGTTTCTTCCCAGGGTACAATAATTTTTACAAAGGAGTTATTTAATAACATTACACCATCTACATCCATACTCCGCATACCACCCGACGGTGTGTGGCAGAGAGTACCTTGAGTACCACTATCGGCTCTCCCTCCTATTCCATTCACGTATTCTTCGCTGAAAAATAGATTATCGGTGTGCCTCTGTGTGGGCTCTAATCTCTCTGATTTTATCTTCATGTTCTCTTCGCAAGATATACGCAGGAGGGAGAAATATACTGTTAGACTCCTCGGTAAAGGTATGTTCTCGAAAAAAGACAAAAGCCCATGCCGAGCTACTCTCTACTGCAGAGTCTTTCACTGGAGTTTATCGATCATCTCCGTAACGCTTTCACGATTACCAAACGATCCTGTAACGAAGCGCGCTGCTTTCCGTTGGATCTTCTCTACTTCCTCTAGCAATCCCACCTGGTACGAATCCTACACCAGTGAGCATTATTCAAGCAGTGGGCGAACAAGTGTACTGTAACCTACTTCCTTTGTTTTCAGACAGTATTTCCTTAGGATTCTCCCAATGATTCTAAGTCTGGCATCTGCTTTACCGACGATTGATTTTATATGGTCGTTCCATTTTAAACCACCCGTAATGCCTACTCCCAGATAATTTATGGAATTACTGCTTCCAGTTGCTGGCCTGCTATAGTGTAGCTGAATGATAAAGGATCTTTCTTTCTATGTATTCGCAGCACATTACACTTGTCTACATTGAGATTCAGTTTCCAGTCCCTGCACCATGCATCAATTCGATGCAGATCCTCCTGCATTTAAATACAATTTTCCATTGTTACAATCTCTCTATATACTACAGCCTCATCGAACTTGCGATGTTATCAGCAAGCTCATTTATATATATTGTGAACAGCAACGGTCCCAGGACACTCCCTTGTGGCACACCTGATATCACTCTTTCTTTGGAAGACTTCTTTCCATTGAGAATGACCTGCTGCATTCTGTTATCTAGGAACTCCTCAATCCAATCACACAATTGGTCTGATAGACCATATGCTCTGTGGGGAACTGTATCAAACTCCTTGCGGAAATCAAGAAACACAGCATCTACCTGAGAACCCGTGTCTATGGCCCTCTGAGTCTCGTGGACGAATAGCGCGAGCTGGGTTTCACACGATCGCCTTATTCGAAACCCATGCTGATTCCTAAAGAGCAGATTTCTAGTCTCCAGAAATGTCATTATACTCGAACATAAGACATGTTCCAAAATTCTTCAACTGACCGACATTAGAGATATAGGCCTATAGTTCTGCATATCTGTTTGACGTCCCTTCTTGAAAACGAGGATGACCTGCGCAGTTTCCAATCTTTTGGAACGCTACACTCTTCTAGAGACCTACGGTACACCACTGCAAGAAGGGAGGCAAGTGCCTTTGCATACTCTGTGTAAAAACGAACTAGCATCCCATCACGTCCTGCGGCCTTTCCTCTTTTGAGCCACTTTAATTGTTTTTCTATTCCTCTGTCAATTATTTCGATATCTGCCATTTTGTAATCTGTGTGGCAATCTAGAGAAGTAATGACAGTGCAAGCTTCCTCTGTGAAACAGCTTGGAAAAAGACATTTAGTAATTCAGCCTTTTGAGTGTCAACCTCTGTCTTAATGCCTTTTTCGCCACAGAGTGTCTGGACATTTTGTTTTGATGCACCTACCGCTTTGACACAAGACCAAAATTTCTTAGGATGTTCAGACAGGTATCATTGCCAATCACTAAAATAAACATACTATAAACGGAAATTAGGATGTAAATGTACAGTATGTTGCTCTTTTTATTTGAGATTCATCAAGAAGGAAATCCTTTACTGTTTTGGACCAAATTAAGGTACAACTTAATGAAGGATAAGCATATCATTAAAATTTAAAACTCTGCATAGTGTTTAAAATAACATTGTATTATTATTTAAATAAATGTATGATTGGCATTTCATAAGTAGAGTGGGGTGGGCCATTGCTAACTGATTGTAGTTCTTCCCCGAGTGCCAGGAACTTGTGATGCCTTTATCCTAGTACTGCTGGCTGCTCGCTGACGACAATACCCATATCACCAGAATCTTTCAATCATAAATATGTTTTATGATATTCCAGTGCACCATACTTTAGTTTCTTCATGTCTACAGCCATTGCTCCATTTAAAAAACTGTATGTTTGCAAAAAAATACACTTTCTAAGTAATATTACAATCTGTTTGTTGGCTAAAAATACGAGCCCCTGACTACCAATCCATTCTGTGAAAACCACACATCAATTGCACTTTCCATTTCCGAAATATTTGTAGTGCAAGTGTTAGGTGTTTCACCCTGTATATGAATACTGATTGATAGTATCTGGTGGCTTACATAACTCTAGCAAGTACTTAGATTTTATAATGGAACCCTTTATCACATCTTTTATAATGGTAAGTTTGTCTGTGTTGACTTCTGTTAATTTCTACTGCCTTTTGTGTTTTTATGAAGCAAAAGTTACACGTTAATGTTCAATGTATAGTGATTAGAAGAAAAGTCATAATTTTGCATTAATCTCATATCAATAACTTTTTAAATAAATGATCACATTATCAACTAATATTTACCTAACATTTGATTCAGGAAGACATGCATTACCTTTTCTTTAAAAGTGTTGTGAAATTACATACATTAACCTGAACTGGTACGTTTTGTGGATATTAATCAGTATATTGATGGTACTACGGAGAATTTAAGTTACTTCTTAAAAATCTGATTTTGTTGTTATTGAAGATTTTCTGCCTGTGATGGTTGTCAGATGGTAACACAAGATGTGAAATAATTAAAGTATTCAACTTGATTTAAGAACATCAAATTTAACTGTATGTTTCAAAATATTTGATACTGTTGACCAAGCGAAAAAAAATCAGCATTTACATATTAAAAAGAATATGTTCTAACAAAAAGCAATTGGCGGTAATGAAACAGTTAAAACAAATACAATATTTTATAAAAATTACAGCTATAATTTTCTAAATAATTTTATAGCTGCATTTTGAATATCGCACTAAAATGTCATGGACAGTTTGTAACTATCCTGCCCTTACATTTTGTAGTCTCAGTGCCTGTTGCACTCAGTAGCTCTTCAATACATCCTGGATTATCTGAAATTGCTGGTGGTATTATCCTCTACCATAGAAGTTAGTAACAGAATGTTTAACTTGAAAGTAATTATTTATTTAGTACCACACATATAATAATTAATGTGCGTGGTTAGTTTAGTCCAGAATCTAACACTGTTTTATGAGTAAATAGCCATGAAAGTTAGTATTGGTACAAAGTTTTAATTTACATTATTACGTAAATTACAAATTCTGGATAATTCCAATACCTTACTATAAAGTGGAGGTGTTCAGATACACATTGGTATGGGCCATTACATTTAAATATGCCAATCTTAAAACATGTTCAATATTTCCAACATCACCTTTTTAATGAATAAATTTATCTGCTAGTATTTTTCTCCAATGTCAAAAGCTTAAACATCCTCTTAAAAGTATTTCCAACTGAGGCACCATATATTTGATGGACAGCCATTGGTAATTTTATGTGTGTGTGTGTGTGTGTGTGTGTGTGTGTGTGTGTACACACGTTTGTAAGGGAGAAACTGGGAGGGGAAGAGGAGGGTTTAATACAAATTTCATTCACATCAGCTGAAAAGCCTATAGAAAATTATTCCACATGTATTACTATTTTAATAGTGTCAGTGCTGAAGAATTAAAAGAACGACTTATTTTTATTTTAAATTTTTGCTGTATGTTTCCAAAGGTTGCTCCTTTGTATATGGTAGCAGTGAAAAAATGGCCTTACTTTCTGGCAAATTACTCTTTCAGTCACTTTTGTTTGCTGATTTTTCATTGCTTTTTTTTAATAAATTTAATTTTACCCTGATTATATATTAATTTTTTCCCAGCCACTAATCTCAGCATTGTTGTTCACACCCATACTCAAGAACTCATTCCTTACATAATGCAGAGTAGAACTTCAGTGTCAACAGGCTTATATAAAAATTTCTTTTGTAGGACAGAGATAAAGAGAGGGATAGAGAGAAAACAAAAAATGATGAAAGAGCTAGAAGCAGAAGCCGGAGTCGGAGCCACAGTAGGAGCCGAGATGTGGCAGCTGGGGATGGAAAGAGTGCAAACGTGAACAAGGAGCAGAGGCAGCCAGCCCCCACACCGTCTCCAACAGCAGAGAGCCATCACCCACACCACCAGCAGTCCACGGCGTCCTCAGGTGGGGATCGGCTGGAGGTCACTGACGTTGCTGACAGAAACTCCTACCTCAGGTATGATGGCATTCCTCATTAATATATTGTTTGGGATACTTTGCCACTCACGTGCTGAGCTGGTAGTAAGCATCGAGAGTCACACAACTTATCTTTCAGCCAAAGCCTTCCTCGGAAAAACAAATTACATACAATAAAGAAAAGTCCAGCTTGAGATGTCAAAAATGTGATGATAGGAGCACCTCACCCTAAAGTCTATAACATTTATTCGAATTGAGAGATGGGTGACCCATAGTATATTTTCATAACAAATAGATGGCCCTTCATAGATTTTCACACCAGTCAAGTCTCTACAGCAACCCTATTCAACAAATTCACATCTAACAAGGCAAATAAAAATTACTAAATCCTTATTTAATGAATTCTACAACCCCATTCTCTAGTTTTAAAGAGACAACACAGGATAAAATCCTTTTAAAAAGATTCGTCCCAAAAAGCCTGGTAATCCACTATAGAAAACATGAGTGAACGAATTGGAAACAACTGCAGAAAGGCCACCAAAATATAAATAATATTCAAAATAAATAAATATATGTTACACGTTTAAAACAACCCTCCAACATAAAGTCAAGCCGCGACGGATTAGCCGTACGTACTGGAGCGCCGTGTTGTGGTACGCACAGCCATCTGCCGTCGGGGGTTCGATTCCCTCTTCAGGCATGGGTGTTTGTGTTGTCCTTCGTTTCGTTTACCTTAGGTTAAGTAGTTTGTAAGCTAGGGACCAATAATCAATCTGTTGAGTCCCAAAGATTTACAAACATTTGAACATAAAGTCAATGTTATACTTAAAAAATACATCTGAAACCTTCTGAATTTAATAAAAGAAACACAAGAAAACAGAGAGGGAGGTAGCTTACCAGCAACAACTATAAGCTGGTTGAAGTCAGAAGCTGCTGACAGTCACATAAAAAAGACACATTCACACAGCTTTAAATTTCCACCCAGTCTTGCTGCCTGCAACTCAGTGGTCATCTTTACGGCGAGTTTCCCGTATTACTAAAATGCGTACAAATGTAGAGGCACAAGTCAAGCACGTACGATTGCCATGTCTGGCTGCTAGTACCTGATCTATTATCACTTGTTCTGAGAAATGCTTTCGCTGAGAGCTAAGTTGTGTAACTCTTTTCTCCGTGCCTAACTGCTGCTTTGTATGTAATACTGTGGTGAGTATTGTCAGACCTCCTTTTGCATATCAAACTGATATACGGTTGGGTAGCAAATGTTATTCATAAGGTAAGGTAAAGCATTAAACAATCCAAAGATTGGTTTGAACACCTCAGTGCTTTACTAGGCATGGTCCTGATATGAGGTGGTATGTTGTTGCCTTCCTCCGACCTTCAAACCGACTTACCCAGCCAGTTATAGGGGGACCTACAGTTTAACGTGGGCTCCGAACCACGGTGCTACTCGGTATTTTTTACATCAGCAACACTGCCAGAGGTGAAAGAAGTGGAAAGTGACAGATTAAAATCCCAGGACCTGGCGGGGATCGAACCCGCGACCTTTGGATTTGTAATCTGGCACTGTACCACTGTGCTACGGAGTCACTCATATGACGATGTAATTTCAGATCTCTGAAACAGAAATGCAACATCCTTGTTCGTATCAATATTAATCATATAAAATCTAATAATGGAAACTTCAGATTGCAATTCAACAATATAATAAGGACAGTTTACAATTCACTGCAAAGGCGTAACAGTGACCTGCGACAGCCACATAAAAAAGACACACACACAATACTTAAACTATCAGCCATGGCCTTCTAAAACAAATGTTTGTATTGCTTATGGTACTTAACTATGAGGTCATCAGTCCCTAAACTTACAAACTACTTATGAACATACTAATACTAAGGACGGCACAAATATCCATGCCCGAGGGGGGATTCGAACCCCCGACTGTAGTGGCCGTGCACACCGTGACTGGAGCGCCTCAGTCCCCTCGGCCACCGCGGCCGGCCATGGCCTTCTTCAGAATAAGAGCATTCAAAGAATCACACAGGCACACTTCACAATCATACAACCGTCATCACTGGCTGCCGCACCCTGAATCACACTCTTCAGTGAGGGAATAGGAGGGAGGAGGGGAGGATAGGAAGGTTGCATATCTCTGATGGAAATAAATAGAGCACGGCCGGAATGTCTGTATTAGATGTGTGGAATGCGATGCAGCTTATGAATGGAGTTGGAAGGCAGATGAGGGGAGGAAAACAAAACAAAAGAAACATTTGCACACATGAGTATGCATGCGCATGCACACACACACACACACACACACACACACACACACACACACACACTCACACTAACATACATACACAGAGAGAGGGGGGAGAGAGAGTTAGTAGCACAACACATGAAATGAAAGAGGTGTATAGGATACAGGGGGTAGGAACTATTAGGTTTGGAAAAAGGGAGTTATCATTTGTTGAGGCCTGTACAATTTCAGGATCAGATAATAAACTCTAAAGATAGCCCCAATCTGTGTAGTTCAGAAAGGCTGGTAGTGGGTGGGAGGATCCAGAGGTTGTGAAGCAACCACTGATATAAAGCAGATGCACTGCTGTGTGTTGTACCACAGGGTGGTCCACCTTGTTTTTGGTGACAGTTTGGCAGTGGCCATTCATCCTAATGGACAGACGGTTAGTGTTCATTACAATATAGAAACCTGCGCTGTGATTGCACCACGGTCGCTAAATTGAATGTCTGTTTTCACATGTGGCCCAGCCTCCAATTGGATAAGATAAGCCTGTGACAGGACTGTTTGACGTTTCTTTCTTTCTGTAAGTATGAATTCTGAGTAACGATTCAAGTTTCAGATAACACATTAATTTGTACTTATATTTTGTACCTGGGGTTTATTTCCTCAGTACATTTATGGTCCTGGTGTGTATTGTTCAAATAAAGAAAGAACTTCAGAAAATCATTCCATAATCTTTAATCATCCACAACACTCTCCTTACAGTGTTTCGTATAATTCGAAATCTCTCGAAAACAAACGCCCTTTTTTTTCAGAATCACCAACATAACATTACAAACTGAATCACAAACTAGGAACTTGCATTGTAACTTCAACTCGCACTCGCACTCCACAGTGCCCTGTGGTTCTGCTATATATAGATCTTTTAACAATTGCAATTACAGACATATTGTTTACAATAATGACATTAATCAAATTACAACATGAAATGGTTTTACATACACCAAATATTAAAATATAGTAATCTGAGATGTTGTTGTGGTCTTCAGTCTGGAGACTGGTTTGATGCATCTCTCCACAATACCCTACCCTGAGCAAGCCTCTTCAACTCCACTGGTTTGATGCATCTCTCCACAATACCCTATCCTGAACAAGCCTCTTCAGCACCACATAAGAATGTTGTGGAATTTGTCAGTTTAATTAAAGTGTCTATATACGACTCTGAATATTTTAAGATATTTCATTTTTAGTCTTTTTATCTTTTAATATTATTTTTCCCAGCCAAATTATTACGTTTTAACTAAAAAATCATCTAATATGTAGAAGGTGTTGCCATTCAGAAAAATCTTTCAATATCTTTTTAAATACTAGTTGACTGTTTGCAAGACTTCTGATATTATTTGGCGATTGATTAAAGACTTTTGTAACATCATAATTCACCCATTATTAGATTTAACCTTGAATAGTGAAGTTCACCCTTTTTCCTAGTGTTGCAGCTATGCACACCGCTGTTACTTTTGAAGTGGGTCAGATTGTTAATAACAAATTTCATAAGTACATGTAATGTGAAGCTACTGTAAAGATCGCTTGATCTTTAAATTAGTGTCTGCATGGTGATCTTGGGTGGGCTCCAGCAAGTATTCTGATTAGATGCTTTTGTGCAATGAATACTTTTTATTCAATGTTAAATTGTCCCAGAATATAATTCCATACAAAATAAGTGAATGAAAATATGCATAATAAGCTAATTTACTGAGATGTATATCACCAAAATTTGGAAAGACCCTGATAGCATAAGTAGGTGAACTCAAACATTTCAGCAGATCTTCATTGTGTTTCTTCCAACTTAATCCCTCATGAATACAAATACCAAAATATTTTCATATTCAACCTTAGCTACAGATTTCTGTTCAAAGTGTATATTTATTAATGATGTCATTGCATTGTGTGTATGCTTTATTTTATCGAATTTTAATATGAGTCCATTTGTAGAGGACCACTTAATAATTCTGTGGATGACATCATTTACAATTTTATCAGTTAATTCAGTAAATTTTTCATGTGTGTTAGCTATACTTGTATCATCAGAAAAAATTAGCGTATTTATGAATACAGAATAGCAAGTCATTAATATAGATTAAGAACAGCAAAGGATCCAAAATTAAACCTTGTGGAATCTCATTTTTGATAGCGCTCAGTTAGAGGAATCGGCTGCTTAGTACATATTATGTGAATTGAGGTCCTAATAAAACTGTATATTTTGTTGGGCTATTTCGTGGGATCTGAATCAACTACTAAGTTCTTACTTTAGTGTGAGATGTACAGTTGCTACACTGAACTGGGTCACTTGTCATTCGTAGGGAGCTTGTACACAATTTCCAATTTACCCAATGATGTTGAAGATACACCTGTATCCATCCCCCAATGACTTACTCTGATTGATGTCTGCATCTACATCCTGTAAGAGTGTACACCATATACAATATAACCAAATGAAAAACGCATCACACTGCAGTCATAATGTCTGTTTCTTGGACTCTGCCACCTGGATGCAAAATATGAATAAATCATATTTTTCATATACAAATATTAACATTGACATCGTCTTTACTGAATTATCTACTACACTGATTACAGAATTTCTTCGCCTACATGACTTGTTTCCAAAGATAATACACAAAAAAGTTCATGGGAAGCACAATATGTTGTCAGTGTATATTGAAAACCATGTATCTCAGAAACGTTTTCTCATGTACAATTGTTGCCTAGGAATTATGTCGTTTCTTTCATTCCACACCTGAGGATAATTCAGAGGGTATCACTTTTCATTGACATACTGATTGGTAAGAAAGTAGGTTTTCTACACCATAACACAAAAAAATTGGTGATTTGTTTTTGCGATTTGAGGTTTTCAATATAAGGTGACTATCTTTCTAAGATGGGAGGCACCCACAGACCTATCAATATCTGTAAGACCAACCATAGATGAAGTACTATATCACAGATTACATTGGATTACAGTAGATTAATGAATATGATATATCAAATCATGTGGAACATGTCAGTTTAGTAAAAGACAACATTTCCTGACATACGATTTTTTGTAGCATCACTAATTCCTATGTAAAACTTCGTCTACTGACTAAAAGAAGTGATCATGCAGAAATTCTTTCAATTTGTTTTTAAATAATGGTTGCTATCTGTCAGGCATTTTATTATATTTATTATATTTATTATTTTTTATGACTTGGAGGAAATCTGATCTAGAATGTCACTACACAAACTACAGCTAAGATCTGGGCTGTTGTTTGTGTAGTAACATTGCAAAGATGTTAGGCTACTACATTATCTCACTGCATAATAAGTGAGACATGCTACTTGCAAACATTGTAAGACCATACAATTAAGAAAAGTCTTATGAGCATGGTATTGGCCCCATACCAAGTTATTTTGGAACAGAAGATAACTTTTCCATTTGAATTTTGTAATCCTCTCCCAGGAAGTCATATCTTATCAGTAACTCTTTTATCTCAAAGACTGAAAATTATTTGGCAACATTTGAAAAGGATGAACACCAAAGATTTGGAATGAGAAGTCAAAAGGAAAAGGAAATAAAATTGTGAAATATTGTCAGGGCCCACTTTAAGTGACAGTAAAACTGTTACTGTTAAGTTGCAGTTCTCAGCTTGCCTCACAGATTACTTTATACATTAAATGAAACTGCAAACTGTCTGTTGCTGGTAACTGGGAGAAAAACATTTGCAACACTGCCATGGAAACTGCAGTATGAAACCTGTAACAACACACAAATGAGTAAAGCACTATCATCATTACTTCAGTTGTACTAGAAAGTGGAAGATCAAAGACCAACTAGTGGATTGTATATAGTTTTTTTTTTTCATTTTCTGAAAAAAGTATTAAATTGCCCGTGCCTATTTAATGTGTACATAGTGTATAGAGAAAAAATGTCTGTGCGCAGATTTCAAGAAGGTGTCCCTTCCAATATGTCAAAACCATGAGATAAGGCTCAGAACAAGCAGTTATGAAATCACTTGCATTTAATGCAAGGAATAGTAACATTTAAATCTTAAGTAATGCCGTTGGACAATGTGTAGTTTAAAATATGATGAAATTTAGCAAATATGAGCAATTTAGTTTCTTCAGTTTCAAAATAAGGTTTGACATGTTTATTTTTGTATTAATACATATTTATTGTGACTTCTAAACTGGGAATTAAAAGTGAATGGAAGTTACAGATAAAATAGAAAATCTTGGCAAGAAGGGGAACAATGTAAATGATATATATGAGTGCATGTTTTCACGGCGATATCCATTAATGAAATCTTCTTGGGTTATAGCTGCGTCATGTGGTTTAGCCGGCTGCGGTGGCCGAGGAGACTAAGGCGCTCCAGTCACGGTCTGCACGGCCACTACGGTCGGGGGTTCGAATCCCCCTTCGGGCATGGATATTTGTGACGTCCTTAGTGTTAGCTAGTTCATAAGTAGTTTGTAAGTTTAGGGACTGATGACCCCGTAGTTAAGTCCCATAAACTATACAAACATATGAACATTTTGAACATGTGGTTTACTGCCCACGAGCTTTCGACAGAGATCTCCTCTGCCATTGTCAAGTGTATGACTGTCGTTTCGCGGCCGCTGCCGTGCTTATATAGCCGCGCCGCCGCCAGTGACGTCACTGGTGCCCAGTTCCTTGACCATATAAGGCAATGTTTCGGTCGCGCGTACGCCGCGACCGCTACAACTCCGCAATTACGGGATCCCAAGCCGTACTGAGCTGCAAGCCGCCGTCTTTATTGAGGGTGTTTTCTGAAATTCTGATCTGTACTGCCTCGTTTATTACGCTGTCCCATAAGCTGTTGGTCCGTTTAATAATAAAAGTCTCGTCGAAAGCAATTCGGTGTCCGTTTTCTAAAGCATGTTCCACCACAGCTGATTTTACGGGATAGCGTAATCGAAAGCACCGCTCGTGTTCTATGCGTCGCTGTTCAATAGTGCGAACAGTCTGACCGACATAAAACTGCCCACACTCACACGTAATTTTATAAATGCCTGGTGTTCTGAGACCTACATCACCTTTCACAGGCTTCATTAGTTGTCGGATATTTGCTGGAGGCCTGAAGATTGTGTCAATTTTATGTCTCTTCAGGAGCCGGCTAATTTTCCCTGTTGTGGAGCCACAAAACGGCAAAAATGCGGTCTTCTTGACTTCTTCTTCAGGTGTCTTCTGATTTCGTGCTTTAAGTGACACTGCTTGAGATATTTGTCTCTTGCTGTAGCCGTTATCCTTGAAAACTTTGCGTAAGTGGCTAAGCTCCTTTGACATGTTATCATCATCTGATACTGTTATGGCTCTGTGTACTAAGGTCTTCAGAACAGATTGTTTCTGTGCAGGGAGATGGTAGCTGGTGGCGTGCAAATACCGGTCCGTGTGAGTGGGCTTGCGGTAAACGCTGTGACCCAGCGTTACGACGAGACTTTTATTATTAAACGGACCAACAGCTTCTGGGACAGCGTAATAAACGAGGCAGTAGAGATCAGAATTTCAGAAAACACCCTCAATATTGACGGCGGTTTGCAGCTCAGTACGGCTTGGGATCCCGTAGTTGCGGAATTGAAGCGGGTGCAGCGTACACGTGACCAAAACATTGCCTTATACGGTCAAGGAACTGGGCACCAGTGACGTCACTGGCGGCGGCGCAGCTATATAAGTTCGGCAGCGGCCGCGAAATGACAGCCATCCACTTGACAATGGCAGAGGATTTCTCTGTCGAAAGGTTGTGGGCAGTAAACCACATGACGCGGCTTGTAACACCGAGAAGATTTCATTAATGTAAATGATAATAGCATATCTACAGGAGTGCCAGAGAAAGGTGCAAAGATTCTTTCCATGTATAAATGGCAGTTAAGAACAGTGGTTATGTTCGATGGTTCTCGAATATTTTAGTTAATTTTCATTTATTTTGAACAAAATATATATTTCTATGGTTTCAGTGCAGGAACTGTTTGAATTCTGCAGTTGTTCTCTTCTGCAGGATAGGAGCTTTCAAGATGACATAGGTATATTTAGGGTGTTGTGTAAATATAAGGGAGAGATTTAATTAGCAACACTGTCACCTGCAAGCTTTGGGAAACCAATACCAGCACTTAATTTCTCTTCTGTTTCACAATACTATAGATAATTTCTAACAGGACGCTAGTTATTTTTCTTTTTTTTTTCTTTTTAACTGCATCTTTTACAGCCACATTAAAACTTGAGAATAGATACACATGAAAACTTTCCATGCTGAATGGCATCATGGTTTCCCCTGTCCATAAGTGTGACCTGAGTGATCTAAAACTAATCACAATTATACTTAACAATGCAATTCCAACTGCCATTATATTTATGGTGTTTGTTAACTTCCTATCTTACAATTAAATTTACTCACAAAGTGGCAACAGGGAGAATATACACACAAAAGATAGAAAAATATGCAAAATAAGTTAGAAGATTGTGTCTTCTTTCTGTCCTCTTTTTGTGTGTTTTCTCCTACCACTGCTTGATGAGTAGATATTTTATTGTCCAAGTAACATTTTTAAAAATTGATTATTCTGTTACAATTACATTTATTATATGTAAATCATTTCTGAACAGAGTATATGTGACATTTGAATCAAAATCATGATTAAATACATTGTCATTAATTTATTTTACAAACTATGTTTTTAATATAAACATGCAGTTTTTTCAATGTGATTTTGGTATTGTGATATAAAATATAGGTGGAGTGATGTTTATGGAAAAATAAAACAAAATACTCAAATTATTATCCAAAATTAATTATCTATTCAAAATTATGTTTCATTTTTTAAACATAAACAAATTAAGGGAATAATTGAGAAGTGTATTGGGTTCTTGATTAAATGTAAAATTATGCAGTAATTTATAGCCCAACTAAAAGCCTCTATTTAAACACCTCAGATACATTATTGTAAAATGTTGGAATTATTTTCAGCATTGTTAATTTCTTTTCACAGTGACTCATCTTATGAATTTCCAAATTCATATTCGATAGACACTAGTGATTATTCTGATGGTCTGAAGCCAATGAAGCCATTTGGTATGGACCTAGATGTGACCAGTAACAGGAGCAGCATTATTTCTCAGGTAGGTTGGCTAGTACTAAAGCAAATGTGCAGTCTTAATATGTATTGTGACCTGACATATAATCAGATTGGTCACTGATTACTTGCCTTTAGCAGGCACCGTTCAAAGTGTTGCTCATAAACACATTTTGCAATTATTAGCTTTTTCATCATGTAGAAAGGAATAAAGGAGTCTGGTTGTACAAGTTAAGTAGAAGACGTTCTGTGATATTTGGAAGATAGGAGATTAGGTATGACAGAAAGCTCTCTTGAAGAATCATGCTCAAGTAGATCACTTTGTAGGGCACTTGCCCACAAAAGGTAATGGTTCTGGGTTTGTGTCCTTGTTCACAGTACATTTTTAATTGGGACAGGAAGTTTCTAGGAGTGAATGACACTAACAATGAGATCCAGGCTGTGAAGGATGCATCTGTTATGAGGAAGAGACTTTTCACTCTCCCCCCCCCCCCTCATCTTTCCCTCCCTCTTTCTCTCCCAATAAGTGAGGTGTCACAGTGGTAACACACTGGACCTGCATTCGGGTACAACAGCAATTCAACCCTGGCTCCAACTTTTCGGATTGAAGTTTTCTGTGATTTCCCTATATCAATCCATGCAAATGCTGGAATGGTTCCTTTCAAAGGGCATGGCTAACTTTCATGCCTGTCCCTAAGACTAACTATCATAGTGTGTGCACCATCTGTAATGAGCATGATGTCGGTGCGATGTTACTTCCCCCTACCCCTTACCCTTCGAAGGGTAAAATTGGGCAGCTTTTGTGTCTTTCTAATACATAAACTAACTTAGCTGTGAATCTTTTGCTTCAACAAGTGTAAGATGCTTATCTTTCATTAACATGTATATTTTATTAATAATAGAAAGTCCCAGGTTGGAATACAACATAATAAGTATAGTGTACAACTCATTGGAGAGATGTATGATGAGCTGTGATGGGTACATGAAATCAACACTCACTGACACAGCACTTAAGCTATTGGCTTTTAGCCTTCATCAAAAAAGAGAGCATTTACACAGGCAAACTTCACACTCACACAATCATCTCCGGTTGCCACACCCCAAATCACAATCTGTGGTGAGGGAAGAGGAACAGACGGGAGGACATGAAGTTTCCATGGCGATTTTGGGAATATACTACATGGACTTATGGAGCACATACATACTAAATGGGTGCAACAAGATTCGCACTTGGGAATGAAGTGGGAAGATGGGTGGAGGTGAAGGAAACAACACAAACACACACACACACACACACACACACACACACACACACACACATGCACATGCACATACACACACACACACACAGAGAGAGAGAGAGAGAGAGAGAGAGAGAGAGAGAGCACTTGGAATGGGCAAGGAGGCAGGAACTGTTGAGTGTGGAGAAGAGAGGGATTAACATAAGGTGAAGCCTGAATAATTTCAGGATCAGAGAAAGTATTGTAAGGATAACTGTGGTGGTGGGTGGGACTAGTCAGATGGCTGTGAAGCAGCCTTTGCAATCAAGCTTATGTTTCACTGCTTGTTGTGCCACATGTGTATCTACCTTGTTTGTTACCAGAGTTTGACAATGGCCATTCATCCTAATGGACAGTTTGTTAGTAGTCATGTCAATAGAAAAAAATAAGCTGTGCAGTGATTGCAGCACAGTTGGTAAATTACATGGCTGCTTTCACAAGTGGCCAAGCCTCTGACTTTAGAGTTTGACATCATCTTTCACATGCAAAAAGACGTAACAGACCACACTACTGTATAGACATGACCCAGAAATTATGGACATGCCTTTGTAAAATGTTGGCTCAGTCCTTTTAATTCAAATAGAAGAGACACTTTAACTATTTAGGAGTGAAATGTAACAAAATACTACCCTGGAAGATAAAAACTGTGTGACAAACTGGAACTCAAACCCAGGATCTTAAAATCTTGATTCAATGATTAGATTAGATACACATTTAATTCTTATTTATCCATTGTGAGAAGAGTTGGGATTTATAATACGCCTCAAAATGAAATATTAAAAAAGAAACAGAATCTTAAGCATATTTATGAGGCGCGTCCAGAAAGTAAGTTCCGTTTGGTAATAAAATGAAATTGTACAACAGATACAGAAGAAATTTTTATCACACAAAATTCTACAGCTCTTAAACTACTTTTCCACATAACTGCTGAAATCTTCCAGGCATTTGTCATAGCGTGGCACCAGGTTTTGTATACCTTCTTCATAGAAATCTGCCGCCTGTGTCTTCAACCAGTTGGAAACTTCAGCTCATCTTCATTGGTGAAGTGATGACCGCCAAGGAAAGACTTGAGATGTCTTGGATCTTGTCATCAATTCCGTGAACCAGTTCATCTGTAACTAAAGGTGGACGCCCACTTCGTTCTTCATCGTGCACATCACTATGCCCGCCATTGAACTGTCGGACCCATCTTCTCTCCATCGAATCACTCATCGCATTTGGTCCGTAAACATCGCAAATTTGTCGATAAATTTCACTTGGTTTCACTTTCCTCACATTCAGAAACCGAATCATCGACCTGATTTCACAGGCGGCGGGATTTTCAATCAACGCCAACATTTCAAACAACCACAACAAAGCGTACGTAACTGACTGCGATTTCCAAATGACGAACGTTCTTCTCCTTGATACACATCGTCTACAGCGCATGTTCGGAACTGCAGTCGCAGCACTGCACCGGAGATACTTTCTGGACGCGCCTCATATATTACATTTGGTACCAGTTAATTAATGTCCAATACAATTATGTGCATTCGATTATTCTTAGGCCATTTCAGCCACACATCATCACAAAAACTACAAAAATTGACATTCCACAGTACCTACTTTCAAGAACATCTTGTTGCACATTATGTTTACAGAAGTCAGATTGTAATCAACATTCACATTGTGTGATGTTCATAATAGCCTTGCAATGCCTTTGATGCCACTAAGTGATACTTGGTTTAGAAATCTCTGGCCAAGATTTCAGATTAATTAAGAGATTATCAGATATTGTAAGTCTTCCTCTAATGTGACGAAGTGTTAAATTATAGATAACATGCACCAATCAGTTCTTCTAAGAAATTCATCTTTGGGTTAGAAGAAGTTGGCCATCAATAAATCCTTTGTACTCTTTCTCAATCTGATTTTTATTATGAGTTATCCTTTTTATAACTACTCATATGTTATTGAAAACATGTACTGCTGAATAGTGGACCCGATTCCAGACCAAAGTAAGTGACTTGAAATGTTTGTGATAGTTATTGTTGTTTTTAGTATTGATTCCATTAACTAAAGCCATTGGTTTGGGAAAAAAAGTATTTATAATTACAAAGTTCATCATGGAATAAATATATTGGGAGTATCTGCAGTTCTTGAAACAGCTCTCTGCTGGATGCTCTTGAGTTCACATCAGAAGTGATTCTTATTGCAATTTTTTGAGATTGGAAAATTTTACCTTGGCTTACCAAGTTAGCCCAGAAATTATACAATATTAAGAAATGAAAGTAGGCACAGTACACTAGTTCTTCTTATTTTTATATCGTCTATTTCAAAATTAAACTGTATAACTCACTTGAAGAAAACTCTATGATGTAGAGAATTTTTATTTGTTTAAGAACGTAAACATACTCTGCTCATATCAATTAAAATGGTCATTTTAGTATTTAAAATATAGCTACACCCTCAATTAGACTACATTGATTATCTACAAAAAATTAAGCCTATTTATTGTGAATTGACCAATTTCAAATAAATTAATTATAAAAAAATTTAAAATGAAATGTTATAATGTGTCAGTTTTAACTTAATGGTTATTTGGAAATGTCTGTTATGATCTTCAATTAAACTTCAAGAAATCTACTAAACGTTTAAGGATGTTACTCCAATAAAAATAAGTGAAGTTTTAATTTGTGATTGTGGCCATATTTTGCACTTATGTGCTAATTTCTTCAGCAGGATGAAACACAGTCACCAGAGGTGGGTTCACCAAATGGGAATGAAACCAAACATCGCCAGTAGTCACCCTCGATTAGAAGATCCAAGAGTGAATGTTTTAGATAAATTTAGATACCACCTGAACATTACTCTGCTGTTCTGCTCAAAGTTTGGTACATTATTAATGGCACTGCCAGTGTCCATTTTATTGAACAGCATTTGTTTAGTGTTGTATTTAATGATGTATGGTAAAGGCTCTACACATATGAAATACAGAATATATATTACCTTTTTTTTAGAAAAATCTTTTGGTTTAAAATTGTTATTCCTTCCACTGTCAAAATAATTTTTACTGTGCTCATATTTGTTACACATTGTCAGCTGGTATAAAGGTCTCTATAAATTTTTTTATTATTATTTTAAGTTCTCATATTTTAACACACAGTGAGAAGAGAGGGTGCATGTTATTGTGTGATGTGTACATTATATCTTCAGTGCTGGAATCTAATAATAATATGTCCTGCAATGTTCCTAATGAATTCCTACATTTGATGTTATACAAACTCAGTACTTGCCCTATGCTTAATAAAAGAAACACACCCTTTTGTTATACAGCTACTACCAATTAAAGCAATTGCAGTGTGAAATTCTGTAGTAAATTTTCAAAAAAAATGTCTACTATGGCACTTCACTGTGCACCACTACTATCAAGAAGTTTGACTGCCTTATACTCTAAAACTTCTAGTAGTCCATCCTAGATGACCATTATGATGCTTTAATTCAGTAGAAAGAACTGCACATAACCTGCTTAGGGTGAAAGGGGAAGAAGGGGAAACCTACAGTGTGTGTGTGTGTGTGTGTGTGTGTGTGTGTGTGTGTGTGTGTGTGTGTGTGTGTACCTTTTGGAGGAAAATGTGGAGATATTTCATTGTTGACCAAATCAGTCTATGACTGCTGTATGTTATATGTAGAATCTCTTTGTACAATGTATGTAAATTGATATTTATGTATTACACTTATAATATATATGTGTGTGTATGATTACTGCTAAAGCATAATGTTTATTGTTGTTAAGAGTGTATAAAATGATACTGAGAATTTGTGCTATTCTAAATATGTGTGTATGTAGTATAAATTTAAATAATTTTTGCTGCAGCAGCTTGTTTCTGGTGTTTACTACAGACATTGAGAGAGTACAATTTATGTTCGTTCATGAAAGTTGTTTGAAATAATATCCCATTTTAAAATTGACCACATTGTTAAAAGATGTTACAGCATTAAAAACAGAAAGAATCTAAATGAACATATTAAATCATGAATATTTCATTTTTCTACTTTTTTACATAGTCAATTTGAACTTTTGATGTGAATAACTTTAAAAAGAAATTATATCAAAGTTTATGTAGTACAACATAATTTCATGTCTGCTTGAAACAGGTTCTCATTCCTGATAAGTTTTCTAAATATTTTAGAGCTATGTAATGTCTACATCCTGTTAGTGACTATAAGTATCTTCCAGAATAACTAATAACAACATAAAGAATTGAGGAGCCTCTTCCTTGCAGGTATGCTATAGCATGATATCTTGCATTGCTAACTGACTGAAAATGAACTGAGTATTTATGCTAGCAATGCCTGGACTGATATCACTTTATAAACTGTGTTTTTATACAGATTTTTCGATTGCTTTAAGATTTTTAAGCAATAAAGTAAGTGATAATACATTACAATCATTGTATTGGCAGTTTCTCATGTGACAAAAGTTAATGTAAAGGGGCTTCTTGATTTTACTTCATCAATGAAGAGACACACATTATAATCAATATTACATTGAAATTGAAGAAGCCCTCTTTCACAATTTTATTTGAAACTGTCTGCCCTGGTTCTCTCTTTGCTAGTTAAGTGATTGCAGCATAAAAATTCTGACACAATAAAATCTAAAGCTCATAATTAAAAAATAACTTTAAAACATTAACTTTTGTTTATCTCATAGTTAATGTATAATGTAACTTATATAGAGCTGATTCACAATAATTTACAACTACATCAATCTCCAAAACATTAGAATAATTTATTCTGAATGTAATGACATGAATATGTATCTTTTGAATTGAGTGCACCTGACACAAACTGTAAAAATTTTAATATTTAATCCAGATTATAGACTGCAACCATTTGACTGGATAATGAGAATTTTGTCCCTAAGATATTCTAAATATTACTTTTTCATATTCTGTTATGTGATGATCTCATTCAGTTTGTGCTGTCTGCACAATAATGGCATAGTACTATGTGTGTGGGGACAGTCACTGAGGATCTTTGGTAGTAAAGTATTATTTCCCACTATGAAATAGTACACTGGCCTTTCATTTTTGAATTAAGTGGGCCAAAAACTGTTAGCTATAGCAAACATAAGCATTTTGTTTGCAACTGACAGTATTTCTTACTGATGATTTACTCATAGCACAATTGTTTTATTGAAATCGAAAATCTTTCATTGAAATATGTTGCCATGATAAACATTACTGAGATAAAACAGTTTAAGTAGAGCTGCAGGCCGAAAAATTTGTCTTTATTCACAAAACAGTCGTGTTAGACTGAGTGGGTAAGCATGGTGCTTATCTAATCAGACATAATAATATGTTAGTGAAATGGACTAATGGGTGATAACACTCAATATGTGTTGTCACAGAAGTCATTTCCTTTCTTAGTACACTGTGGGATTTTGAACTAGTTATATTTAGATCTGATTGTTTCCAATATACTCTTACATAGATAGACCTACATGAGATTCAGTACACTTTCAATAATGACAGGTTTTCCAATATTATGTAACAATTCTGTTCTGAGGCACACATGACAAACACATAACAAGAGGTAACGACCTCTATACTAAAATGCAGTGGCATTTTCAAAGTAACATCAGTAATTTCAACTTATAAATGCTACATTCACTTAACAAGAACAATTATAAAAATAGTAACACATGAATACATTATTAATAGGAAGAGGGCAAATCTAGCAGGAACTGAGCTTTATAATAAGTATTGTGATAGATGTACTCTCTTGTATTATATTTGTGAGAATTCTATCAAGATCATGATTTAAGTTAACACACAGAAATGGAACTGACAACTTGGGAGTATATCAGTAACTCAAAGCTGTTTGATCATTATGGCCACATATTTCATCCCAAAACAGTATGAGGTGTGAGCAATGTATGTAACCTTAAAAACTTGAAAACATTATCCCACAGTCAAGACATAAATTTGCTCACCATGTTCTCTTACTGAACAATTACTAGCTCATTGTTGAAATAGTAATTGTGCTACATAAAGGATATAATATAAAAGTATTATTATTTTTATATATTTTATTCGAAATATATGTTAAAATAATTCATAATTTTTAAAGAATTCTAACATATCAGAGAAGAATACATTCTCCCTCATACACACCTGTGTTAATATTAATTTTATGAAAAATAGCATTGATATTCATTGACAGAACATTATGCAATATTGTTATGCAATGTTTCAACAAGTAAATGCTGTAATTTCATTATGGTAGGCAATCTTCTGAGATAAGTTGGTTTTTGTTTGTCTTGTTGTGAAGAAAGGGTAAGGACTCATTCACACAATGCATAAACATATGATAAAGTACGTAGGTTGTCCTGAAAGGCAATATGTGCAATGTTGCCAGTTAGAAGAGAATATTAATGGGTCTTATATCAGAGAGAATCATTTGTATGGAAAACAGTGGGCTGATATGAGCTAAGCAGGAATATAAATAATAAAGAGATTTTTCTGATGAATAACATACACAATTGTCAAATAGAGGAACACAATGGAAAGAATACAGAAGGTGGGGTGAAAGTCAGGTAGTGGTAATGTTTGATTTTGACCTTATGTAAAATTCTCCATACTGAAACTCTGTAACATTCTGTTCAAGGGGTGTCCTATGAGCAATCTTTGAGCTCCAAACAACTGCTTGTTAAACTTTAAGTTTCTTTTAATCACCTATTAATGACCTATGTAACTTGTGTCAGACTGCTGAAAGGCTACTTTGCTCTAAATCTTTTTGTAAATTGTAGACAATCCACTTTGTTTGTGGGACAATGATGAAATTATTGTTTAACTGTTTATTATTAAATTATAACACACTTTTACGATGTATGTAAAGCAAAACCTCTTTATTCATTTGATAAAACATTTATAGCAGGTTAGATAATGCTAACTGTGTCATCTGTGCTTTTTGTATCTATTACGATAGACAAAATTATGTTAATGTTTTCATTGGACTTTATGGGTAGTGACTTTTGGCCCACCTTATGTAAATTTCATATTACTCCCAATGAGAGCAATGTTACAGCCCTGATGCATGGTTATCATTAGTGGAGAGATAAAATAAAGTATTACACTCAAAAATAAAATTCTTTGCTTATTTAAAGAAATCTATATTGGTGGAAGAATGAGGAGAAAACTATATGGAGAAGCTATGTAGTGCAAAGTAAGATGCACATGTGGCTTAACATGATTAATGGACAATAAAAAAGACAAGTGGCAAATGGGAATTATTGTAGTTGCTTTAAAGTGAGGGCCAACAGCAGTGCCACAGTGGATACACCAGTTCCCATTAGATAATGGAAGTTAATCACAGTCGGGCTTGGCCAGCACTTTGATGGGTTACTGTCCGGGTCTGCCAAGCGCTGTTGGCAAGCGGGGTGTACTCCGCCCTTGTGAGACCTACTAAGGAGCTACTTGAATGAGAAGTAGCAGCTCCGGTCACGAAGACTGACATAACGGCTGGGGATACGGGGTGCTGGTCACGTTTCCCTCCATACTGAATCCGTAGATGCCTTTGGCCAGAGGATGACAGGGCAGCCAGTCAGTACCCAATGGGCCTTTCAAGGCCAGTCATATGGAGTTTGAAGTGAGTTACAGAGAGACAAAAATTGAATTTAATAAGGTAATGGAAATTGCTGGCTTACTCTGCAAAGTCAGAACTGTACAACTAAAATAATCTATCAAGTATCCACTCATTTAAGATAAGCTTTCATGTTATAGCACATCATTAATGAAGAAATGAGTGGGGCTTGAAAGTTTTTTTTTTTTCAGAGAAAACGAAGTCCCTGGAGTACATTAACAATGGAAAATGTCACATTGATAGATATACCCCATGCAATTGCTGGTGTCTCCCAGGCAGAGAGATCAGAGACTCAATGTACAGTGCTGTATTGTTGTCAGTCTTAAAGTGCCATGCTTTCTATATTGTATTCGTTGCCAGAGATGTTTCACAGTTGTGTCAAATGATACATCTTAACAATCGAAAATCTGATTGGAATGTCAATAATAATAGAGGATAGATAATAACTCACCATAAATACATTTGCTGAGCTCCTCTCAGACATCTAAAATAGACAATTACAATCACCTTACTTAACTTTATGCCCATGACCTTCAACAGAAAAAGAAATGTGTGAGTGTATATATCTCTTTTTATGATGAAGGTCATGTTCGAAAATTTACGTTTTGTGAATGTGTTTCTGTATTTTGCATGCCAGTCAGTAGTGTGAGTTGTTAAATATCCTCTACTACTTACAAATGTACTTTTTTAAGATACCTGGAGGGAAGCATGGAAAAAATAATTTAGTTTGAACTCCCAGTTGTGACTCCACAAATTAACTGCTTCCCTGTTCTACTATTCAGTTGGTTTTTTACAGACTTTATCCCAGCAGTACATGCAAGTGGTCTGTCAGACAATAGAGAAAATTTTCACATAATCGCTATGCCCGAAAATTGCTTCCAAGAAGCTATCGTTCCAGTACCTTTAAATGAACATGTTAAGAGTCGTTGGGATATTTTTTAGTGTCCTTGCCCTGTCGCCCAGGGACTGCCAAATGTTGAAAGCAACTGTTTCAGACTGTTGCGTGCCTCTTGTCCTGGGGGCCTCCAAATCTCAAAAGTTACTTTTTGTAGTATTGCCATACAAGTGGTCGTGGGGGGGGGGGGCTCATTTTATTTTTCCGCCGCCCTGGGTTGTACGTCGTATTTCAACAATAACACTTCCGGATAGCTCACAACAAAGAGGGTTAGGGTCTCACGGACCAGATACATTCACAAGTGGTCGCTCCACCGAGGTTATTCCCACGAACGTATTTATTGCGTTGGCTTTGTTTCGTGTCAGATCAGGTGTTTTCTTGATTGCTGCTTATTTGTGTGTTGTGAGTGATGCAACTACATCATGGCTTACTCTTGTGAGGCACAAGAGAAGAGAATTAGGCAACTTATTGAAGACGTGATGGCGGAAAGTGATCTTGGTGATCTGAAGATGAAGAAATCGATCTTGAAGAAGTCCAGGATGCAGAGTATCAAAATGATTCCGGCCCCAAGGAAGAAACGTCGAGTGGCGAATCACAAGTCAGTGATACTGACGTTTCTCAGTAAAGATGTTACAGTATGTTCTACCAAAGAACACCTGCACACATTCTCATAACATCATAACTCATTTACCAGGTGTGAAACGTGCTGAAGAAAGTGCTATAAATCCTCTGCAGTGCTGGGAACTATTTTTTGATGAAGAACTTATAGGCATAATCGTCGACTGTTCTAATAGGGTCATGAAAAATATCCAGGGAAACTTTTTCAGGGAAAGAGATGCTCAATTATTATACTAGTTAAGAGCTTGCCAACACACTGATAACACAGAAGATGACGATCGTTAGTATCCTGAGGAAGAATAAGAGACAAGTTCCAAAGGAACGTTACTAACATTGAAAACCGTCAAGACATCTACATCTACATGGGATACTCTGCAAATCACATTTAAGTGCCTGGCAGAGGGTTCATCAAATCACAATTATACTATTTATCTCCCATTCCATTCTCGTATAGCGCGCGGGAAGAAAGAACACCTGAATCTCTCTGTTCGAGCTCTGAATTCTCGTATTTTATTCTGATGATATATTTCTACCTATGTAAGTGGGAGTCAGCAATATATTTTCCCATTCAGAGGATAATGTTGGCGATTGGAGTTTCGCAAGTAGCCCACGCCGCAGCGATAAAGCACCGTTGTTGTAATGATTCTCATCCCAGATCCTGTATCATTTCCGTAACGCTGTCTCCCCTGTATCGTGACAATACGAAACGAGCTGCTCTTCTTTGGACTCTTTCGATGTCCTCTGTCAAACCCACCTGATAAGGATCCCACACTGGGCTGCAATACTCCAAAACTGGACGGACAAGCGTAGTGTATGCCGTTTCTTTTGTAGTTCGGTTGCATGTTTTAAGGGTTCTGCCAATAAAACGCAGTCTCTGGTTCGCCTTTCCCACGATATTATCTACGTGTTCTTTCCAATTTAAGTCTGAAGTAATTGTAATTCCTAGGTATTTTGTGCAGTTTACGGCCTTCACTTTTGACTTATTTATCTTGTAGACAAAGTTTAACGGATTTCTTTTCGTACTCATGTGGACGACTTCACACTTCTCATTATTTAGAGTCAATTGCCAATTTTTACACCATACAGATATCTTATTCAGATCGTTCTGCAGTTGGTTTTGATCTTCAGATCATTTTACTAGACGGTAAATGACGGCGTCAACCTAAGAGAGCTACGTAGATTTTCCCCTAAATCGTTTATGTAAATAAGGAACAGCAGAGGACCAATAACACTACCCTGTGGTATGCCCGATATCACGTCTGTTTTAGTCGATACCTTACCATCAATTACTACGAACTGTGTCCTCTCTGACAAGAAATCCCCTATCCAATCGCAAATTTGGGGCGATATACCATAACCATGCAATTTGATTAAAAGCCGTTTGTGAGGTATGGTGTCAAAAGCTTTCTGGAAATCAAGAAATACGGAATCGATTTGCGAACCTTTGTCGATAGCACCCATCACTTCGTGTGAATAAAGAGCTAGTTGTGTTTCGCATGAACGATATTTTCTAAATCCGTATTGACCTTGGGTCAATAGATCGTTCTGTTCGAGATAATTCATATTATTTGAATACAGGATATGTTCCAAAACCCTGCTGCAAATTGACGTCAATGAAATTGATCTGTAGTTTAGTGGGTTACTCCTACTGCCTTTCTTGAATATAGGTGTGACCTGGGCAACTTTCCAATCTTTTGGTACAGATCCTACTGTAAGAGAGCAGTTGTATATGACTGTTAAGTAAGGAACTATCGCTTCAGCATAATCAGATAGAAATCTAATGGGTATACAATCCGGACCAGAAGACTTGTTCTTGTTAAGTGATTTTAGTTGCTTTACTACTCCGATTATATCTACTTGTACGTTACTCATTACGGCATCTGTTCGTAATTCGAAATCTGGAGTATTGGTTTCGTCTTCTTTGGTGAATGAGTTTCTAAAAGCTACGTTTAGTAACTCTGCTTTAGTAGCGCTGTCATCGGCACGATCGCCATTACTATCACGTAGTGAAGTTATTGTTTGTGATTTGCCCCGAGTATATTTAACATATGACCAAAATCTCTTTGGGTTTTCAGTCAAATTTCGAGAAAGAGTTTCATTGTGATAAATATTGTAGGCATCTCGCATTGAAATCCTCGCTAAGAAAAGCCATCCATGTTCGGGTTTCAGGATAACTGCACCTTCGTCTCTTATGTACCGAAAACAAATAGAGTTGTATTACTTCTGTCTCCAACGCATCATGGCGAACATATTGATGAAAATACAGGAAATGATAAAAAAACAACAGCAATTATCGCATTGTTTAATCTTACTAAGGGTGGAGTAGATGTTATAGACGAAATGAGTTCAACATATAATGTAGCTAGAAACATGAGAAGATCGCCAATGGTTGTTTTTATAGCACCATGGACACAGCTGCCAAGAAAAGTGACTGAGAGGATTGGAGAGCTTTGCAGTGTGAAGATTTCTGAAGTGGAGTCAACTATGACTTCATGAGGACGTTGTATGGATTGCAAAAGCAAGAACAGAAAAACCAGATACTCTTGTAAAATATGCAAGAAATACATTTGACTTGAACATTCTATTACTTAGTGCCAAGACTGTATCTACAACTTTTCTCATTGAGTACATGCAGTCTTTTCAAAACAGCTAACTTTTATGTATGTAAATTTTGTGTAAATGTTTTTGACGAAAAAATAAAATTTATCTCTTAAATATATACATTAAATTGTTAATGATTTACTATTACTATTTACTTCATGTACTAAATCTAAATGCAAATTAAAATGAATGGAAACTGTGAGGGTCTGTGAGACCAGGTGCGTGCACTGACATCACAATTCCAGGCACGTGCAGTGCCGGGTTAAGAACTGTAGACATCAGCTGTGTTGCATACCTGGAGAAAACTTCTTCTCTGACCATTAGATAATGTCTTAGGAAGGAAGTCAGCGGCCCCAATTTTCTTACTTAAAGCTGTATACTGTGAAACAGGATACCAAAAAGGAATGTGTTCACTGAAAAGTTGTACTAGCAGGTGAGCACACAACACATATAAAGGATTGCTGCTTTAAAAAAGCACCTTATGGATGCACAACTCACATTCGCCAACATGATGTATGGGCCCAGTATCAAATTTAAAGTAGTATTAGTCTTACCAGCATATGATATGAACATCGTTTGCACTAAATTGTTTAATGCAGAGCTTGGTGTGTATCCACACCTACATCAATGCTGGGTAAACCACTGAAGTGTCTGGCCAAGGGTGTTACCCTATTATATGTAACAGATAACAGAAATCATTCACAAATATTTTCTTTATTGTGGAAGATCTAGGTGTTGGTCACTGTGTGGCCAATATCAATGCTTAAAGTGTATATTAAAACATATACAACTTTTGACTATTCAGAGATTTTTTAACATACATCTTCAGCAGTAGTAATTGTTACTCACTAATCAAAATATAAATCTGCTGCAATTTAAAACAAATTTGTGGCTGATTCCTTTTTTTCCTTTACACATTTGAAACTGAACGCCACAAATTCAGTATGGAGTCAATTTTGGTTTCCTACTAAGATACACATCTCGGTCTCTAACCATTCTATATTTTATGGAAGATCAAAAGTGTGTCTGTTTAAACACTTACAGACACTTTTTAATTACTTTAACCTTGTCTGTATTATGCCTAAAAATATGTAAGAACCTATTGTTTATTCCAATATTCCTTACTTAATAATGGTTATCAAATATTTAAAATTTGACATCAACCACCTTAATTGGTAATACCAATACTTGTACCCAACAATTTCTTTTTTCTGATTTAGCAAGCTTTCCTCAGACAACACTCAAAACATTTAACCATTTTACACTTTTACAGTGGACTATTGAATTCACTGCATTGAATTAGTCTCTTTTATCTCATTATATGACTTCATTTTACTATGAATATTTCCATCACAGCTGTGAAGTATTGATACGAAGAGGCTGTTACTAACGATCATATCCATAACAGTAACTAACCGAAATATTTAGTGAGAGGGCACAGTTCAAACACGCCCTTTCTCATTAATAAAGAGGTTATAGTGATAATATCCTTAATTATAACAGAGATACACTTCCTAATAGTTATAGTGATGTTACTGTTTCTCCTCTCTGATGAATTATTTTGATTCATAATGAACAATATCCAGTGTATATTATGACTCTGGTGAATGAAGTCTTTCCCACTACAATTTATATAACTGTAATCAATTTAAATGCTATTTGTTAAAATCTTTCAATTTTCCTATCATGTAAACATTTCAAAATACACATTCATTGATAATATGTGGCTAAATAGATTATATACACTGGAGGCCATATACAAAAAAAATTGATAATATGTCCAGTTCAATGAAAAACTTTTTTTTCAAGGTACTTATGGCTGACTTAAGTCACATACAATAAGTTATATTTGTTGAAACTTAGATTTTTGAATTGTATCAAGTAGTACACGGTACCATTAGCATTTGTTACAGTAATTTGTAGATTTTTTCTGCCTAACAACTATGTGTTCACCCTTACAACTATGCATGGTTTCAAGTTTTTAATCATTATAAAATAGCTGTTCATATTGTAGGTTTGAGGAGCTAACTTGAGGCCACATATTCCTCTGTGGTATGTTAAACAGAATTACCTGATCATAGCATAAAAGTCAACATTGATCGTAATTGTGAAAATCTGAAATTGGAATTTAACATAAAATCGCTTTGTAACAACTGACAATCATTAATGATCCACTAATATGGGATTGATTGAAACATTTTTTTAGTTCTCTCTGCTTAAACCGGTTCACAATATCTTCTACTGGAGTATGTAGAGATGTTCTGGTTTGCTTATTTCCCATTTCATTATCTTTTAGCAGTGATAATGAGGACATGAGGTGAGGATAAAATGTTTAAGACCAATATCCATCTTTTTCAATGTATTCTATAATCTGCAAAATGAAAAGTTGACTCATTATTTGCTTAATTTACTCGAATTATTAGGTTAATAGGCACAGAGTCATGTAATATCTGAGTGTTTCATGATATTTTGGGATACTGTCTTCACAGACAAAAATCACTATTCCATGCTAGTAAAGTTGTCCTGAATCTTCAGGCAGTCATTTTTAATGATAATCACTAAATAAATCGTGACAAGGTGGTTGAGAAGAGTTTGAATCAGTAACATGGAGGTCTCGACTGCCAAAATACCTGTCCACAGTGACATGACATATAATACTCTCACTATTGCCAGTTGCATTTCAACATTACGTTGGGCAGTGTTCTTATAAAGTTGTACATTTTGTTGGCACTGATTTTCACATCTCCTTAGTTGTCATTACATACTTGACCATAAACACCATATGGTGCTGTTCAGTTATACCTCATAGCTGTAAGTATAATAAAATTCACAACTGACTTTGTATTATCTTAAAGAAAGACATCAAAAATACCTCATATTGAAATTGGCCCAATACACTAGCAGGTATCTCCAAATTGTTCATAATCATCAGTTGAATGTTCTACATCTAGTACAATTACTTATAAGGTGATGACAACCAAACACATCACCAGTAGTCTTACTTCTGATCTAACTTGCACAGAACTGCCTACGGCTACCCAGTTAATCACAGTCTACGTACAGTAACTGTCCTGGTTGTAGCGTGCATTATGGTCTTACTGCCTCATTCGGTTTTTATTTTTCATTCCTTTATTTATTAGCTTGTTATTATTATTTACATATGGAGCCATCAGGCCCACACAAAGTACAATCAACTGATGTCGCCTTTTACCGTTAGACTTCCTTTGTGCTGAAATTCGTCTCATCTTTTTAGAATGAAGTCTCTTTCTCTCATCAGACCAAGGTGTTCCAGCCAATTTTCGTATTTCCTTCCTACCAACTTTCCAATGAAATATCTTTATCTGAATGTTTTTCCATCTGTGATGCCTGTCTTAGTTCTGGCAATCTTTTTCCCATTCATGTGTGTGTCCATAAATTTTAAGTCTTTATTTTCTCATGTCACCCTGCATGTTTATGTATTCCATTTCCTTATTACTTCTCAGTTTACAAATGTCTCCATTAGTAATTTTGGGGACTAATGGTTTCCCAATAATATGTCTTTCTTTTGAATTTATATATAAAATTAAAGTTTCTGCTCCATAAACACATTCAGGTTTGATTACAGGAACGTAATGCCTAAGTTTACTGAATTAAGAAAGTGATCATTTATTACAAATATTTTGTGTTAATCTGAATGCAGTTGCCAATTTTTGACAAAGAACTTTGTTTACATCTTTTACCAGACCATTTTCATGTATGATTTTGACCAAGTATTTAAATTGAGAAACCCTTTTTATTTTTCCATATTTTGTGTTCAAAAACTTTTCTGTTTGTTTGTTACATCTCATATATACTAGTTTTAATGATATTTGTACACCTACTTTTCTACAGTTTCTTTAAGAATTTTAATTTGTATTTGAGCTGTGATAATATTCCTGCTAAACATTCTAGACCATCTCCAAAAGCAATTATTGTGATTATCAAAATGCTCCCTGATGATTATATCTGGAAATAAGTGGGGTTGAGTAGTTTCAGAAAGTGAATACAGAGTGTTAAGACTGAAATAGTTAATTCCAGAATATAAATTTCAGCCACAGCACTGCTGAACAGACATTCAGCATTCTGCCACTTCCTAGACGACAGACACAAAGTGGTTTTCATTGTGTTTTGCCTTCATCAAAAATTGTTTATTTTGTATTTACAGCTGTCCATCATATATGATAGAACATTCACTATCCGCTTCCTATGATGCTCCCAATACTCTAGATAAGGTCGGCATCTTATACATTTAGCCTTGATTATTAACTTAATGTTTTTAATAAATTACTATTTACAGCTGTTGAGTACTTAAAAGAACTGCTTTATTTTTCCACTGGTTGTCTAAATTCCTTTACTATTGGCCAGTTTTGGTCGCTCAGACGATCACTGGACAAAAAGGTAATACTGTAATACAGTAGTTGGATGTATAATTTTCTTATAATCATCAACAGTCTTAAGTTTGCAGCTTTGTGAGAGTAGGCATTGCAGTGTACTGATGGCAATATTACAACTGTACAACATAGAACAATGTAAAATACAAGCTTGGAAAGAAATATATAGATTACAAGAACATATCTTTCTATGTGTTACCAAGAATGTGTTTTAAATTGTCTCATGATTTTTTTGTTTTGATACCATCACTAGTCCATTATGATGTGTACCATAAAGCTGAGACAAGCTGCCTGTTGATGATTAAGAGAATTTGCATTTCTAACTATTGTGGTTTGTTTCATCCAATGATGGTGGTCTGAAAGAACGAATGTGGGTAATAATAAAGGAATTCGTAGAGTTAATGGAAAAATATATGTAACTTTTTATGCTCTTAAATCTGACTTTCCTTTCTGCTCAGTAAGGCTGCAGTGATCTAAATATTCTACATTTATCTTACTGTGTCCTTCAGTTTAACTGACCTCTTTCTTCTTTTACTTCTTTTCTGTGGTCCTGAGAAGTAATATATGGTTCTCAAATGTAGAAACATTCTAATTGCCCGTTTAGTACGGTTTTCATTCAGTTGCGATGTGGTGAACACGTTTTTTCTGTCCAAATTATAAATGGCACTATCTGTGAGACATTATGATAATGTACTATGTCACATGTGTGGTAATTACGTTTTTGTGTTTCAGTGACAATAGCTATGTACCATACTTCATTACCTGAGTACAAAGGTTAGTGTAAAATAAGATATTGTCATATAGCAAAACAAAAACAAATTATTTTGATCTACACATCACAGTTCTAATCTTTCAGAAACACCATCAGCATACTTTCTACCTATTAAGATTTGAAAGAATGATTCAGTTCACATTGTTTTTATTTGAGGCTTTTACCAGTCATGAAGAGAAACTATGATGTATTTATACCGAAAAAAATGTATTACATTGGGGTCACATAAAAATTTACTCATCAATCAATTTATTTGTGCCATGCCCATCTTATTCAGTAGACACTATCCTTAAAATGCAGTCTTCAGGCAGCTAAGCAGAGAAAGTAACCATATAGTGAAATTCAGTTTGCTTGTGTTGTTTTCCTGGTATACGATGCTGTTAGATCCTTATTAGTAGATAACGATGTTATTCTTAAGTCATGGCCACCTAATACTGATGGCTGTGCATCTTAAACCAAGGTAATAATTACGCTGCACTGACTTTGAAACACTATTTCCTAAACTGGAAAATAATCTTAATGAACTAATGCAAATGTAAGTCTTTAGTCTGATGCCCAATTAATACATACATCTGTTACAGTATATTAATTATGAATGGGTACCTGCGTTCTGGAAAGAAAAGGCTGATGTTAATATTTAATAAGAATGAAATTCGAATGTGGTACTAATTAATATTTATTGAAGTAAATTGCTTTTCCCCAAATTTATCAATGATGTCATTCGTTTTAGTTCTGAAAACAAATTTACACATTTACATGAAGAAGAAAGTGATTTTTCATGTAATGTGTTAAGTATTATATGCAGGAATAAATTAATACCATAAATCACTTCTAAAGTCCGCCTCCTTAGTCTAGTGGACAGTATAGTGAGTTGTCACACAGGGGGCCTGTGTTCAATTCCCTGTTGGATCGGAGATTTTCTCCACTGAGTTAATGGGTGTTGTGTCATCCTCATCATCATTGGCACACAAATTGCCGAAGTGGTATCAGCTAAAAAAGATCTAAAGATCTGCACAAGTCAGACCGAACATGACCCCAATTGGGGTTTAACAGCCATAAATGCCACATGGAATCATCTTCATCAGTACTTCTAAAACCTTCGTATTGGTACATCTTGACTTCTGTTTGAAGTGAGCTAACAAGGGAAATTCCCCATCACAGCAGGCAAGATGGATTGATGAACATCCCATCAAAGACTGAACAAGTATAAATATGAAGAAGTTGTACTGAACTTGTCTTTAGCTTCTGTTGGGCTTTGGACTGGGTCATCTTACCACTAAATCTATGGGTGGCGCAATGGGGAGTTTTCCTTGTGATTACACATGTATAGCGTCCTTAACTATGAGAATAATCTTATACATGACAGATTCTCTGCAATTAGTTTGCAATTTGTAACATTAATTTCACAATCCTGTGAATCTGTAAAGTTGTGTCTGCAGGGTAGAAGGTAGAAAAATATATTAGTTGTTAATGGATATTGTTATATATATGTTCATTTACAACAAAGCACAAGTATCAGAGACACTTGGGAATGTGAAAAATTAAGGTGAAATCTCAAAATACAGAGAATTCTGTGTACTTATTAAGGTGTAAAACTGACCTTATGCATTAGTGAAACAAAGCAATGTAGAAATCTAAAAATGTGTTTGAATAAATAATTTGTAGCAATAGCAGAATAACTTCAGTTAAGTGATATTCATTTTTTGACATTACCATTCACTTTTCAAGAAAGACACTGAACAAGACAGTTTTAGTGCAGACCTGTCAATTGAAAATGTATGTTATTAAATGCTTCCACATGTAAGATGAGACCAAAACTCTTAACTTTCAGTATTCATTTAGTTATATCAGTTTTCAAGTGATAAATGTAGTCAATCAATTTACAAATGTTCCACATGTGAAAGCACTTAAGAGATTTCATGACACTGTTAAATTAGTAATTATTAAATGATAAATAAAATACTTGGCTCAATTATCTGGACAATTTTTATAATTACTACAAATGGCATATGTTTTTTAAAATATATTTGGTTTCCCAAAGCCAGCAGTATCTGTAGAAACCTCTGAAGTTTGGGCAGTTGTCTCTCCTACAAAAATGCTGCATGTGTGAGAGGGCCAGGCACCATTTATTTCTTGAAATCAATAAGTTTCATTCTCATGAGATGTTTCCACCTAATATAATATATTATTAATGTAAACAATGTAAGAAATCCTTTTTTTAACCTCAATATTAAAAGAACTGTGATTCTCTGGTGTCTGAGAAATACATAATCATATTAGTAGAATAATTTATGAGATTATTAATGTACACTTTGAAGTGGAGTTTACATAAACGTCTAACTTCTTTGAAACAAAGAAATTAAACAGGATACCAGGCAACTATCATTTCAGAAAATACCAGTACTTTGTGAACCTATCTAAATTCTTCAATTGCATTCACATGTAAGTTCCAAAGCTGAGATTCAGTATATGTTGTAACTCCAATTGTTGTTATTTTACAATATATATGAATACATACATCTATATATGTACACAATGTACAATTGTGAGAAGAATGTTGATATTTGACTCCTTAAAAACTGATAAAATACGGAATAAAATGAATAATGAAATGTTGCACAATGTGAGTTTGAATTATTTAGTTAAATAAATATTACATTGTTTCCTGTGTATATTCCAACAATTGCTCTCCCTCTCTCTATCCTTTTTTTTTTCTTTGTAAACTGATCAATCATGAATACTTGGGTAATACTTCAAGTACCATTTAGCACATAATCTACTTCTTGTATCAAGGAAACATTGAAAATGCAGTAATCTCCATGCACATGAAATGTGTACTCAACAATGTGTCTTGAGGCAAGATAAATTGTAGCCCAATTCTCACACAACAGCCATCTAGCAACAGACCACATGGAACTATCACAGAACTATGATTATTAACTGATCCATGATTATTAGCAGACACTTTATCTGCATGCCGATAGAGAGACCAGTTATAAGCTCCTATGAATTTGTGCCTGCACTGTAGACAGTGCTATTGCAAACATGCACTGAAGCAAGTACTGCAGTACGCTTCCTGCTTGTTATTTGTGTCTGAAATTCATCGTTAGGGGTGATTTCAGACTTCCATATTACAAATTATGCCCGTTTTTTCATAAATGTAGTAATTAAACAGAAACAATATTTGTTTGCCAGTTGTCAGCAGTCTTTTATACTAGGTGTTTATGAAAAGTATTTTTTTTATTTTTATTTATTTATTTTTTATTTATTATTTATTTTTTTATTTTTTACGATGGTAGCGGCATACTTAAAGAAAATGAAATAGAACCGAATATTCATTGGTACACAAATGAAATGTGTTTGTATAACCATCACGACCCCCTGTACCATAGTAAGTTATCTAAGGAATTGTTTATTCCTCACTAATGTTTATACAACTTTATAGGTAGCAGCTCCTCAGAACAGGCCACATCTTTCCTCATGAAGTTATCAAATTCTTGTAGATCGCCAGGATACATCTTTGATATATATATATATATATATATATATATATATATATATATATATATATGTGTGTGTGTGTGTGTGTGTGTGTGTGTGTGTGTGTGTGTGTGTGTGTGTGTGTGTCTTTGTCATGCCCTAATCTGAAGATTTACTGGCACAGTTCCAGAAACTGGGTCCTCTATGTACAAAATACTGTATAAATGTAAATTTATATGTGTATATACTTTACAACAAAGTATCGTAATACACGAGGCGCGTTTTTTAAGTAAGTTCTATTTGAACAGAAGTACATAACCAAAGGTTATTTCAAAAAAGTAAATTTATTTTCACAAAGTAGATACTTTACTCTATTTTTCGACATAGTTGCCAAGTTTGTTCAAACACTTATCATGCCACTCAATCAATTTTAAAATACTCTTTCATACAATCTTGACGCCTGTTCTGTAAAGCAGTGATCTCGACGCGTCAGGAGAGACCTGTTATTGTGAAGCTCTTGTTTTCACGAATCCTCGCTTCATCTGTAACCTCAAAATCGTCTGTAAACGAAGATGTGCGACCGGAGCGGTTCTCACCATGGACGATGTCACAGTCATTTTTGAATACTCTTACCCAGTTAACGCACTTTGACTTTACTCATAACAGTATCACTGTACATTTTTCAAATCTGTCGATGAATTTCTACAGCAGATAGGTTCCCTGGTGACAAATCCATATCAGTGAGCGAACCTCTCATGCGGTGGGCGAATTGATAGTCTTAAATAATTTGAAAGCACAGAACATAACCGTACAGGTTAGCTACAGAGCTGAAACTGAGCACAGTTTTTCCCGAGGCTTGGTAGTACACGATACATGCGCTCGTTGCAGTATGTGCACTAACTATTAGCGTCTACAAGAAAACGGAACTTAAGCCGGGTTCACACAGAACACAAATACTACTTAATTGTGCAGTTTTCAACATGGCGTCCGCAGTCTCAACTGATCGTGATTTGGACTGCTCATTTCATTCGCATCCGAACAATCGTTAAACTTTGTTGCACAAGCACACGAAGTGTTTTCTTAATTTATTCGACATTTTAGCCACAAAGAAAGACAACAAAAAGTAAACCTCGAACACAAACACGCTGATACGAAGTAAAATGGTTCGAAATACCCTGCGAGGTGACAGTCGAATGTCGATATTTGGTGGTGGGGGGAAGAAAGTACAGCCAAGTTGAACTTCTTGTTGTGTGGAAAAAGTTGTGCCTCTTAAGTGCTGCTACTAAAACCAGGATGTTCACACTTGCTACTGAACTACAACTTCTCTATGCAACTAGCTGTTGCAAGCCATTAGTTGTTTGTCTGAACCCGGCTTTACTTAAAAAACACGCCTCGTAAAACAGTCGCACAGTCTGAGACTCCCTGTCACTAAATGTGAGGCCGCTCCCGCAGAACGTTAGAATCCCCCATTCGGCATTTTTTGCATATTTAAGTTAGTTAAAGTAGTTTTTAAATCTAGGGTGCGATGACCTAAGTAGTTTGGCCTTAGTTACAAAAACTTTGAACCTTAATATAAAACGAAAGTGTAGAGCCTGTAATTCAAACCAATAGAGTACCAGTGCCGTACTAATTACTTCAGAGAAAAACAATTATATATAGACGACTTTACAGTGTTCAATGAATGAAAAAAATCTCAATTTGCGATCAGCTATGGCTTCGCTGTACTACGTTTAGATGGAATACCAAACCGCGGCGAATGAAAATTTGTGCCCGGCCGGGATTCGAACCCGGGATCTCCTGCTTACTAGGCAGACGCGTTGACCACTCCGCCACCGAGGCCGCAGTGACCAGCCCGACTGCAGAGGACTCTTCCCTGCACGTCTCCCGCCACACACAAATCTCCATTCGCGACGCTGTCTCTTTCCTATTACCACAGCGTCTGCCTAGTAAGCAGGAGATCCCAGGTTTGAATCCCGTCCGGGCACAAATTTTCATTCGCCGCAGTTTGGTATTCTATCTAAACCTAATACAGCGAAGCCATAACTGATCGCAAATTGCGATTTATTTCAAAAAAATAATTATTTAAAAAATGACAAATTCTCGTTAAATGGGAAAGTTGAGCTCACAGAAATAATTTGAATGAATAACGTTCCGAGAAATCACAGTTTCCCAGCGGTTCTTGTACGATATGGATGAACTATTACAACAGCTCAGTATTCATTACATTTCATGGGCGTTAGTACTGTCTACTGTGCGTTCGCGGATTCGTGCCAAGGAATATCCGCCATGCAGCGCGTTAAAAGGTCTACATGAAGGAATATCTACTAATTGTAAACGAAGACTTCCGCGGCCGTTTTCATTGTTGATCAAGCTCTTCTGGGTATTGGACCGCATCGGCAATACATCAAATATTTCACCGTCGTCTCGGCCACTACTGCAAGCGGCCATCTTCTGGGTGTTACGTTTACTGCTGGATGACGGAAAGCTGGTGTCTTAAATATTGAGTGTTGCCAGTTATGATTGGTGATTTCTGCTCTCTTTCCGAAGTCGGCAGTAGCAGAACACCAGGAAGAGTGCGGCAAACAGATAGGTTTTCAGGAAGTCACTGTACTGGCGAAACAACCCTACACTTTGAAGAGGAAAATCAGGGAAATCAATAGAAATAGCTAAGCGACACGGAAATATGGACAGAGAAGACGGGTATAGACTCCCGGCGCCTTGGCTGCCAGCAGTAGCAGCGCTTCGCGCAGTGCAGTCCATAGCACAGGGCCCGCATAGCCCGGAGACAACAGCACAGAGGAAACAGCACGCTCTAGCCGGTGCTAGGCATCAGTGCTACGTCACTGCTACCACTCGCTGCTCATTCGCCACTTTCAAGCAATGGAAAACATGAATATAAACACCAATCCTGGACTACCTTTTCCACCAATAGGAAGAAATAAAGCAAGCACCAATGATAAGAGCTCTGAAACCACCAATCATAACTGGCAACATTCAGTATTTAAGACACCAGCTTTCCCTCATCCTGCTGTAAACGTAACACCCAGAAGATTGCCGCTTGCAATAGTGGCCGAAACGTCGGTGAAACATTTGATATATTGACGATGCGGTCCAATATCCAGAAGAGTTTTATCAACGATATCTACTAAGTTCAATCAGTAACGAATCAAACTGGCCTATTGCCAGTGACGATGCGGTCCAATATGCAGAAGAGTTTTATCAACGATATCTACTAATTGATAGATGTGAAGCATTGAATTAAAATTTGTGGTGCGGCCGGGAATCGAACCCGGACCTCCATGCTTACTAGGCAGACGTCTTAACCGTTAGACTACCACACCACTAACGATTAAGGCGCCTCGGAATAGTCTATGTACGATTTCCCTCCACAACACAAACTTTTAATTCAGCTTCTTTGTTCCAAAGATAATTGCCACTACTGCCAAGGCTCTCCATGCAGCGGAATAGCACCTCAGCAATGGACATGGTGGAACAATCCTGTTATGGTGATATAAATATCAATTAATATGAATAAATAATCCCTGAGACGGATTTTCGTCTCAAATATGTCAGAGACATTATTGATAGATGTGAAGCATTGAATTAAAATTTGTGGTGCGGCCGGGAATCGAACCCGGACCTCCATGCTTACTAGGCAGACGTCTTAACCGTTAGACTACCACACCACTAACGATTAAGGCGCCTCGGAATAGTCTATGTACGATTTCCCTCCACAACACAAACTTTTAATTCAGCTTCTTTGTTCCAAAGATAATTGCCACTACTGCCAAGGCTCTCCATGCAGCGGAATAGCACCTCAGCAATGGACATGGTGGAACAATCCTGTTATGGTGATATAAATATCAATTAATATGAATAAATAATCCCTGAGACGGATTTTCGTCTCAAATATGTCAGAGACATTATTGATAGATGTGAAGCATTGAATTAAAATTTGTGGTGCGGCCGGGAATCGAACCCGGACCTCCATGCTTACTAGGCAGACGTCTTAACCGTTAGACTACCACACCACTAACGATTAAGGCGCCTCGGAATAGTCTATGTACGATTTCCCTCCACAACACAAACTTTTAATTCAGCTTCTTTGTTCCAAAGATAATTGCCACTACTGCCAAGGCTCTCCATGCAGCGGAATAGCACCTCAGCAATGGACATGGTGGAACAATCCTGTTATGGTGATATAAATATCAATTAATATGAATAAATAATCCCTGAGACGGATTTTCGTCTCAAATATGTCAGATATTTATATCACCATAACAGGATTGTTCCACCATGTCCATTGCTGAGGTGCTATTCCGCTGCATGGAGAGCCTTGGCAGTAGTGGCAATTATCTTTGGAACAAAGAAGCTGAATTAAAAGTTTGTGTTGTGGAGGGAAATCGTACATAGACTATTCCGAGGCGCCTTAATCGTTAGTGGTGTGGTAGTCTAACGGTTAAGACGTCTGCCTAGTAAGCATGGAGGTCCGGGTTCGATTCCCGGCCGCACCACAAATTTTAATTCAATGCTTCACATCTATCAATAATGTCTCTGACATATTTGAGACGAAAATCCGTCTCAGGGATTATTTATTCATATTAATTGATATCTACTAAGTTCAATCAGTAACGAATCAAACTGGCCTATTGCCAAAAGTGAAATCTGGCGTGAGAGTTCAAATGTGTGTGTGTGTGTGTGTGTGTGTGTGTGTGTGTGCTTATCAGGTGGTCATTGTCCCAACTACTTTTAAATAGGCCAGCTTGGAGCTACAACTAACCTCAGCTATGTATTTTATCTTTGTAATCTATCTCTTCTGTTTCATGTTGTGTTTCTTGCTCTGATTTGAATAAAGGCCAATTCACACTTGTCCGTCACGTTACATTACGTCACCGTTCGTCAGAACATTCCACAGTGTATTTCTAATGGTGGCATTCACACGGTCCGTCACTGGATCGTCACGTCACGTAAACGTCACATCAACCTTTATCTAAAAGAATGTTTTGACGGAATGGCCGTCTGCTAACATCGGAAGTTAAATTTTTTTTCGTCATGTCGTTTTTTCATGTTGTATTCGACGATTACACAGTGTACACGCAAATGTGTCTTATTAATCTTTATTTTATAATTATACTTTGTTTTGGCGGCAAATTCCAAATATTTCATGGCGATATTTTTTTCTTTTTTTTTTAATTGAGTGTCCACCTAAAAGCGAGGTCGGGTCTCTGAAACCGAAAAATGGTTATCGTTTTGCAATATTCTAACAGCGAAGACAAGCAAATTGTTTATTTCAGTATGACTGTAATTTGATGACGCAATATTCAGTAAATAATATTTTAAATGGAAAAGTCAGTGTTAAGGAAGGATAAAAATTCAATTGCGTATGACGGTATTAACAATGTCAGCGGGCAAAACGTAATGGATGAAGTAAACAGGCTCTATTTATGCTCTTATAAATATTGTTTGATCTGTTTGCATGTTTATATTTTCACGTTAAAATAGATCAAAATGTTCAAATGTTTGTAAATATATCGGACCAAACTGCGTGGTCATCAGTCCGCAGCTTACAAACTACTTAAACCTAGATAAACTAACCTAAGGACAACACACACACCCATGCCCCAGGGATGACTCGAACCTCCACGGCGAGCAACCGCGCGCTCCGCAGCGAGACGCTTTAGACCGCTCGGCTACCCAACACGGCGTTAATGTAGATGTCAATGATAAGGAATACAGACAAGAAGATGATAAAAGCTTTCGAAATGTGGTGCTACAGACGAATGATGAAAATTTGATCGTTAGATCACGTTACTAATCAGGAGGTGATCAACAGAATTGAGGAGAAAAGGAGTTTCTGGCATATCCTGACTAAGAGAAGGGATAGGTTAGTGGGACACATTCTGAGACATCAAGGAATTGTCAACTTAGCATTAGATGGAAGTGAGTGGGGTAATAATCGTAGAGGGAGGCTGAAGGACGAATATAGTAAGCAGATTCAAAAGGATGTAGGTTGCTGTACGTATTCTCAGATGAAGAGGCTTGTACTGGCTAGGGTAGCCTGGAGAGCTGCATCAAACCAGTCTGCGGACTCAAGACCACAACAACAAAGTATTTGGCGACTGTTAACTCTCACTCTTTCTGTACTTGTTCCTGAATGTATTGTAATTGTGTGGAATGTGGCTTAGTTCTCGAAACCATTCCGGCAGTGTTGATTTAATGTCACCGTCAATCAATCGCTTGCCTATTACGTTGGAGGTGTATGTAGGCGAAATATTCAACGGGTGAGAAGAACGTAAGATGATGGCCATGTTCCCGAGGTGTACCACATAGCTTTTTGATAATATTTCAACTTTTCGGCTGTTTCCGATAGATGCTCTCTGAAAGATAGACTTTCTCCCAAGTACGTCGATCGTTTATCGCCAGTGTACTGTTTTCAGACTTGATTTTAATTTTTCTTATGGCGAATTTATTGCTTGGTAGAAGGCAACAAACTTTCATCAGGAGGCACTTCGTAGCCGTTTTCATTTGCGGAAGTATTTTCCCATTGCATCTACGTCATCTACTATGATCTCTTCTGCCTTTAATTTAGCTACATCTTGTTGAAAGTCGTCGATGTAACCAAACTTTTTATTTTTTGGGCATGCCTGGAATATACAAGCTGTAGCGAAATGTAGCAAGGGTCGATGTCTGTGGTTGACGGTTTTTTAATATTTCATGGCGGCTTGATCCAAGACGAGTGTAAAGGTAGCTTGTGACCATAGTAGATGCATCACGTGCATCATGAATAACAATAAATCCTCAGTCAGATGCCATTCAGGCTACCTTATTCTGTGCAAGCCGCTTTATCTCTCAATAACAACGGCAGCTCACACCCATTTCAGCTTGTTTATACTATACTCGCCTTGTGGTCTCTCTCTCCGATTATTATACCTCACATTTTCATCTCATAATAAATTGACTATTTCTTGTTGTCTCAGAATTGATCGTAACCGTCAAGTCGCACTTTACGTTAAGCTAAGTTGCGCCGCGGTTGCACAGTGGTAGAGTGCCAGACTACAAATCCAAAGGTCGCGGGTTCGATCCCCGCCAGGTCCTAAGATTTTTATCTGTCACTTTCCACTTCTTTCACCTTTGGCAGTATTGCTCATGTGAAAAATACCGAGTAGCACCGTGGTTCGGAACCCACGTCAAACTGTAGGTCCCACTATAACTGGCTGGGTACATCAGGTCGGAGGAAGGCACCGGCATACCACCTCCAAACAGGACCATGCCTGGTAAAGCACTGTGATGTTCAAACCAATCTTCGGATTGTTGACTGCTTTACCTTTTTTTTTTCATGCTAAATATATCTTTCCTCCCTAATTTTGTTCAGTATTCCTTCATTAGTTACACGATCTACCCCTCTAATCTGCAGCATCTCATTTCAAATGCTTCTATTTCCTACTTCTCTGAACTCCTTATTGTTCACGTTTCACTCACGTACAAGGCTACAATCCAGACAAAGGCCATCATAAAATACTTCCTACCATTTAAATTAATATTCAATGTCGAAAGTAGCTTGTTAAATTTTTTACGGAAAATTCTCTCTACGGTCGGGGGTTCGAATCCCCCCTCGGGCATGGATATTTGTGCCGTCCTTAGTATTAGCTTGTTCATAAGTAGTTTGTAAGTTTAATAATATACAGGAAGGAATAGATAAATAAACATGGGACAGGGAAGCAGAAGTTTGTTACTTAATATTATTATCTATTCAAAAAAATAAACAAGCAAAAATGTGGGGAGACCAAATAAGCACAATGAAGCACACTCTTTGTACAAAAGTGAATTAAATTATTAAGTTACTACCCATAATAAAATAGTTTCTGCTCTTTCTGAACATGGAGGGAACGTGGGAGAATATTTGCCAATACACAGGGGATAAAGAAAGCACACTCATTAACTCACAGACACACACATAATGCTTGCGACACTTACTCAATTGCGAACAATTCATAGTAACAGCAAAACGAAGCATCGGCGGCATTTTGACGAGATGGCGGGCATCTTCAAACACAACTTAAAAGTATACTAAGCATGAACGAACTCATGTGCTGGGAGGCAGTGGCATACTATCCTTAAGTACCAAATGGTGTACGAACATGGTGAATCACATAGACTTTACAAAAAAAGGATGAAATTAATTTCAAAATAAACAAGTGAAGCACATGCGAGAATTCAACAGAAGAAATGTAAAATTATTATTAAATATAAAATGTTTGTTAAGCTTAAGGGACTTAACTACGGGGTCAACAGTCCCTGAACTTACAAACTACTTATGAGCTATCTACAACAAAGGACGGCACAAATATCCATGCCCAAGGGGGGATTCGAACACCTGACTGTAGTGGCCGTGCAGACCGTGACTGAAGCGCATCAGTCCCCTCGGCCACCGCGGCCGGCTCAACAGAAGAAAGCTGATACCAATGAAGAGCGTGGCTGAAGGCCGAAATAATGACCGTTAGAAAACACATTGTGCAATCGGTCATATCAACATAGGAAAGACGGAATAAATCCAGAAATTTCGAGAGAGAATTTAGTATGCACGCAGAAACAGACACCACACGAAAACGTTAGTGAAAAGCAGCAAGGAATTCAAACATAGACAAAGGCTGAAGGCCACACACGTGTATTCTAACTTGAGAAAACAATACACAAAAATGATTACGAGATTGAAAATTCAAATACTAAATTTACACTAAATTACTCGAGTTCTAAAAAAAAAACACACATCGCTCCACACAGCGAAAGAATTACTTAAAAAAATCTCTCGGTATTAACCCAGGAATGCCTGTTCACAAATAAAGTTCTAACAGCATGCCGTCCCCTCAGCATGATTCGACGGAAGGGGAGACCGGGGCACATTTTCCATAGGGGCAGGTTTTCCAACTCCCTTTAGTTTCGAAACAAACCGCAAGATGGTACCACCGTTGATAATGTAGGAAGTAGCACCTAAGCACGATTCATTTAGGAAATTTTCAGTGCTGTACCAGCAGTCACAACCTCGGCAGGGCCGTTTTCGTCATTTTTGCAAAGGTGAGTAAACTTTCACGTTTGTATTGAAACTTCAAATAAACACACTAGCGTTAAACCTATTGTTTTGACACTGCTCGCACTAAAAGGGGGTTTCTTTCTTCATGTAACTGTGCATTTGTTTTGTAAATAGCTTACACGGTTACTCATGGACGTAGTGTTATAGTTCCGAATATGGTGAGGGGGCACGTTTTCCCAGAGCATACGGGGCACATTTTCCTTATTGCTTTTAGTCTTAACGCCAAGACTGAAGCAAATGAAAAGTGGATACTGTGCACGAACTGCAAGAAATGGGCGCATGGAGACTGTACGAAAGGAAAAACTGCATTTTTTTTTTGTTTGCTTACATTGTCATCAGTCAATGAGTATGAATTTTGTTAAAAATGTCTGTAGTTGTGAAATATTTGAGTCACATATTTTGTAAAACCTTTCAGTAGCATTTATTTTTATTTAATGTGGTTACTTTTACTATCCTTCTTTTGTAATGTATTGTAAATGCATAATAAAAATACATGTTCAGTGAATTCAAGATTATTATCTCTGTTTTACCATTTAAAGTATAGTTGGAAAATTTGCCCCTGTATATTTTACGTAAGCTGGAAAACGTGCCCCGCATACGGGGCAAATTTTCCAACGCAATATGATCAGACAAAATCATTTGTTGCCAAGAAGGATATTTACTATTTTCAAAAATATCTGTACAAGACTGTAGATACAGGTGTAGGAAATATAATGATCCGCTGTTTACCTCAAAACCGATAAAAATAAAAAGTACAAAAATAAAAATGTAAAATGGTGGAAAACGTGCCCCGGTCTCCCCTACTCCCTTCAGCGGTCGCAGCAAGAGTGAGTCTGAAGGCCATGTGTAGAGCATTCCCTGGCCGTACCGGAAGTAAGGGTGCGTTCAAAGCCTACTGTCTACCAACCCTCGCTACCTGAGGTAGATAATTCCCTCTACCACTGTTCCAGAGAGGTCTCTTTTGTTACCTCTTTGATCCATGATTATGTTGGTACCACACTAATAACAAGCCACCTCTTGTCAAGTAAGGCTGTCTCTGGCTACATAGCAGATGGCAGTTCAGACGACATACGAAACCATGCGTTTTTAACTATAGTAACCGAGGCATAACGAGCGCCGCGGCGGAGTAGCCGAGCGGTCTAAAGCGCCTCGCTGCGGTTGCTCGCCGTGGAGGTTCGAGTCCTCCCTGGGGCATGGGTGTGTGTGTTGTCCTTAGGTTAGTTTACCTACGTTTAAGTAGTTTGTAAGCTACGGCCTGATGACCACGCAGTTTGGTCTGACAGATTTACAAACATTTGCCTAACGGGCGGAGCGACGACTGTAAGCCATTGCACAGCAGTCAGTCAATATTAAAAGCAATCTTCCACATTCATTCGAACACATAAGTTCAATCACACAGATGGAAACATATATAAATATGGGGCATTTATCATTAATAAAGGAATAAAATAATTAATGTACAGATAAAGAAAAGTAATGATGGTGAAGCACTTTACAGTAATGAAAGTAGACCTTTTTGTAGTTCAAAACTCAAAATGGAAATTGACCACACATTCAGCGGACGTGTTTCAATGTTAAAAAATTTCTCGTTTTTAGAAAGGTTTGCTTCCCGTTGTTATTCTACATTTTTATATCTTCTCTACAATGGGCATCAGAAGTTGTTTTATTTCGTGATTTTAAACTTGGTTTGTCGCCAGCAGGAGAATTCAGCCCCTCCAGTTGCTTTAAAATAATTGAACTTTATCTAGTTTTCGATTTCTACTAAGGCTGTCTTTGTCAGAAATAAAAACTGAAACTCTCAAGAGGCGTTTACACGGAGAGCTAAATGCGCCCATGTTTCATAAAAATTTCCCATGTTTATTTTGAGAGACGTTATAAAGCACATGGCTAGAATTTACTGTCGGGAAAGCTTTAGTGTGGGCAGACACTCCTTGGTCTGAAACATGACATTTACTTGTCAAAGCACAGCTCATTATTGGAACTGGAAAGTCTAGAGGCAATGTCGGCATAGGTTTGTGCAATTGGCTTATAGCCGGCGAAGGCGTTCTTGGGACGTGGAGGGACTCTGAAACGAGTAGTGAATGCTCCGACCCCGCAGTGTCCATTATTTGTGAGCGATGGTCTGGCTCGACATCCACTTGAGTTTGGGTCCTTCATTGTGATCAGCATTGGCGGCGCGTCCTATGTGTTCAGTGAACCCCCGGGAAAAAAGCTCGTTTAAAAAAAAAGGTGACTAAATAAACTAGATAGTGTTTTTAAACTATCATTTCGTTTCGTTATTTTATCAAGTCATTTTTTATACATATTCCAAGTATTTTTATTGTATGAGAAACGTTTTACGTCGCGGAGACGGCACGTATAAAGGGTAGTCTACACGACGACACTAGTTGCGACACTCGTTTCATGAAATGCATTTCGCGCAACTGGTTTCGTGTATGTCTGTAGACACAGCGCCAATACTATACACTTCAGTTTCGTTGTTTTGTGAGTGCCGTAGTCGCCGTAGAATGAAAGTTTTTGTAGCTGTAAAAGTTGTGGCGGAGCTATTGCTTCTCTGTGTGAATTCGCTGCATAAGACTAAACATAAAAAAAAAAAAAAAAAAACAAAAAAAAAACAAAGAAACGTGTTTGGGTTTGTGACTGGATTAAAAAAAGACGTCAGATCGGTTGCTGAAAAAAATTGTGATCGAAGATCCTAGAAGTTATTTTAATCAACTAAGAATGTCACCAGAGCAGTTTAAGTTCCTTTTAAACAGAGTTAGTAATGCAATAAAGAAACAAGATACTGTTACGCGTGAAGCTTTGTCACCAGAACTGAAATTACAAATTGCTCTACAATACCTGTACCGTGTTCTCAAATCCACAATTCCCATCGTTCGTTTGTATAGGTATTTGGAATTGAATGTACTTTAGTCTGCAATTCACTAATCGTCAAGCCATCAATATTTAATTCACGAATAATTGCTTCAAGAGCACTAACACGCCGCTGCTTATTCCTGAAATTTCCATCGTTAAAATGACACAAACACCTATGCATCGCATATATGTTCAAAAAACGTATTATTTCTTCCTTTCTCCTCTTTATGTTGTGTTTTGTTCTTTATTGGTTATCCCTAACCTAAAAATACGCGAAATCAATTTCGCCAAAGTTGTAAGGTGCCGAAACTGTTTAGTTTCGGCAACGAGTTGCGCGAACGCCTGCCGCGCATGCACACTGGCCAGTAGCGCAGTTTCATGAAACCTAGTGTCGTCGTGTAAATTAGCCTTAAGAGTCGTAGTGCGGTCGCCTAATTTGGGCGTCAGTGGCCGCAGCGCTGCAATGCGCATGCGCGGCTGAGGTTCAAATTCTCTCCTGAACCCCCTGGAGGCAGCATATGGGCGCTCCCGCGGCAGGGAGGGGCGAGGGGAAACGTCGATTTGGGCCGTCTGCATTAACATCTACATGGGATACTCTGCAGATCCCATTTAAGTGCCTTATTACACTAGGCCGCCAGGTGGCACAGCCAGTCGGAGCCGATGTTATTACACAACGTGCTATATAAACTACTAGTTGAAAACCCGGCGTTGCCCGGGTATTTATTTATTCATCCCTGCCTTGAGTTAGTACTTCTCCTATCCCTTCTCTCACTGTCCATCTCCTAAAAACATGTTATATTTATCGGAGAATATATAAAAATAAGGCTGCCTTTGCATAATGTACAAAATTGTACCTGCAGTTAGCAATCAAACAAAATACAAATAGCATATAAAATTCTCACAATGTCATATTTGAGTTGTGTGTTGTACAATTGTGTAATTTTTCGGGTATATATTGATTTGTATAAGTTATGTATATCTGTAAAATCTGTTGCGAATACAATTAGTAGTAAAAAAGTAATACATTAAAACCTGCCGCGGTGGAGTAGCCGAGCGGTCTAAAGCACCTCGCTGCGGATCGAGCGGTTGATCGCCATGGAGGTTCGAGTCCTCCCTGGGGCATGGGTGTGTGTGTTTGTGCGTAGGTTAGTTTACCTAGGTTTAAGTAGTTTGTAAGCTACGGACTGATGACGACGCAGTTTGGTCCTATAGATTTACAGACATTTGAACATTTGAAAACCTGGTGCGTGATGGAGCCGTTTTCCATGAACGTTACTGTTTACGTGATCATATCTCATGAACTACGTGTCGTACTGTGATACAATTTCGAAGGTACATTCAAAATGTTTAAATGTTTGTTAAGCTTATGGGACTTAACTACGGGGTTATCAGTCCCTAAACTTACAAACTACTTATCAACTAGCTTATCCTAAGGACGGCACAAATATCCATGCCCGAGGGGGGATTCGAACCCCCGACCGTAGTGGCCGTGCAGACCGTGACTGGAGCGCCTCAGTCCCCTCGGCCACCGCGGCCGGCGAAGGTACACTCAACTATATGTGTGTATACTGTCTGAAAAATTTCCTGCGGCTACAGTTTGTAGTGTACAACTTATAAATTGTAAATTCATACCGAATGCCGTAGTTTTGCTTCATAAACAGCGAAAAAATAGTAATCGAGAAACTTTTTTTCCTTTCATCTTTTTGCTATGGTTGTCACCGAGAAAAAGTTTAATAAAAGTATGAAATTATGTTTAAAGTTTGTTGCAAGTCGCTAAGTACTCATTCTCATATAGCGTATTTGTAAAGTATCCTCGCATTATGTGCCAGTTTTTTTATTATTATTATTATTATTATTATTATTATTATTTTGCGTTTCCTCTTGATTATGACGTCATATCTTCTGAACTATGTGTCGTATGTGATTCTTAACCCTGCAGCAATTGTTACCTCACGGTACGGAATGTGTGTGCCAAATTTGGTGGAAATCGGCCCAGTGGTTAGGAGAAAATAAGCAGCATTGTCTCTAAGCACGTATGTGATTCTTACACTTATGGCGACCGTCCTTATGGATTGAAGCTTACGTGTACAAAATTTTATGAAGATTGGAACAAAACTGTAGATTTGTATGCAACACGTACAAATATACGGACACTCTGTTTTATATATTAGACATAGAGTGGCTATCTCTTAAAGCTCTGTATAGGGAAAGTATGGCCATCCTTTTCCGCGCCGCGTGCCGCCGTCTGCAGTTCGTGATTGGCTGAAATCGAGTCACGTGGTTCTTTCCGCCATCTTGGTCCTATACGTTGCTTGGCTGCCATGAAAACCTTGTGAATATCCGTATGTTTTGGTTTGAATAATGCCACAATGTTGTACTTTTGGGTGTTTTTAAGAAGCGAAGAAGGGAGGTAAACATTATAGTACTTCCATTAGGTATCAGAAATGCAGGAAGATGAACAGACTGGCTGATGAAAGTCATCAGAGAAAACTAGGAGTCCAGAAACGAACTTCGGTTCTTGTGCTGTGATGATTTTTATTCATAATGTAAATTAATAGATTAAAGTTTCACTGACGAATGGATCAAGTAGCAAATAGCTATATATTTTTAACTTGAAAAAATTTGTGAAGAAAATTCCTGCACAATGTCGTGAGGTTAAATTATTCACGCGTCGTTGATTTTATCTGCAGGTAGTTGTCGAAAATACACAATTTTATTTTACATATTAGTGAGTGAACTAGACTCCCGTTTAGATATGAAATTAACATACAGTTCCTGAAACAAGCTTTTCTCATTGGTTTTCATGTGTTAGAGTGTGTCATAACAGGAAACAAAGAATTGAAACAAGACAAATATTAGACATTCAAATGTAATTGGCGTTGTAAAGACACCTTTAATTTCTGTTTGTGGTAAAAGACATGTAGTGGGTATCTCCTTGCATTTTTCGTAGTTCATGTAAGATATAAGTACATAATACCCAAGAAAATACTCATCAAAGACTTTTCCATGATCTCAAATTGTTTTCTTAATTTACACTATGCTCCGATATGACATGTTCGCGGTCTATTGAAATATTTGGCTATGGTGCAGGTCAGCCTGAATTATAGGTGAACTCTTTAGATATAGAGCCACAAACCAGTTTTCTTAAATTCGGATGATAAGTATTCCGTAGAGCAGCCAGGTCCGCATGAACAGAAGTACGCGAAGTTCCCGCATCTGTCCGTCGGATATAACAGCCTGTATCTCGAGAATGAAAAGAGTTATCGTTCTGCTCTGATCCTTAAATAAAATTCCGATATCTTACCTACATTTCGTCCGCAGCATTGTATCAGCTAAAATCAAAACACAAGCAAAGTCTACGCAATGCGACTTTTCCTCTGCAAACTCTTCAAAATTTTGCGCAGTAGTTTACTTAATTTGATGTAGCACGGAAACTATAAGTAATAATGAACAGAAATTGAGATCATTATCGAGAGAATGTATCACACTATAACACGTGAAAAAACTGAATTTTTTTATTGGTTGGTTTTCTCAAAATTGGTTGATAGGTATTGTTAAGAGCTGGGAACTTCGTAGCGGTCGGCGTGTAAGCAGTAGCGGAATAGGCCCAACATGGCTGCCGCTGGCAGGCTGGCCATACTTTCCCTATTCAGAGCTTTAGCTATCTCTGGGTTAACAGCGCTCCTTGTGGCAGCAACCAGGAACTGTGGCCGCCATTTTTTTCAACGTCTAATGCGCCGAATACGCACATTTTATGTATTGTAGTAAGCTTCAAAGGTTATTTATTAAGCTGAAATCATGCCGAGTGTATACGCAGCATATAACTGTACGAATCGCGGAAATAAGACTGTTGGAATATCGTATTTTAAGTTGGTATTTGTATTTCTAAAATTTCCTGTACTCACCACATTTCCTACAATAGTGCTATGTTCTGATGTTCTGTGTATGTGTTTAACTGTAACTAACATAAGCTGTAATTATATTTTTCAACTTTCCATTGGAAAATGAAAAACTCATAAAACGGTGGTTATCCAATATGAGACGAGATAAGTGGAAACCTACTGCATACACTTACACCTGTTCATCGCATTTTGAGGAACAAATGATACATAGCGGCTTCTGGCTAATAGCTGAATCGGCTTCATTAGAAGATATTGTCGTGTAGCCAAGAAGGAAACATGGAACCTCTTTTATTACCTATAACAAATGATGATTTAAGTTATTCAGAGAGCAGTAGGCTTATTCAGTTTGACCATGACTGTGTGCCAGAATACGAAATACTGACATTATATTCCGAAAAAGTAGTTTAATATATTTCGGAAGCATCATTAGGTAAGTGAGTAGAAAAACTTAAGTGTTTAGATTGCATGGAAGATCTCCTTGCTCCTAAAAATGAGAGTCAAACAGGATTAATCGGATAAAAAAGTATAAAAGATAGTGTGCTCAATCCCTGTAAAGATCTTCTAATACTTTTCGAAGTTGTAGAAACGGTTCTGAGGAATCATGAAACATCATTCGGAAGAAAAATTTTCTTTTGCGAATTATGTAGATGTATTTAGAATGTTGGGAAACAGACCTACTTTATTTACCAACTACGAATACTTAATGGTATCCTCGGAATTTTGGGAGGAATCTCATTACTCCAGCCTAATAAAGCTGTCAATTAAATATTACTTCAGTTGTAGAATACGTCATTTATATAAAGGCAAATCTGCGGAGGAAAGAGGTAAGTAGATTAGGCAAATGTACACGAAATTAATATTGTTTAAAGGACAGTGAAAAGGCATGGTTTCTGTACGAATGAGACGATGTTTAGCCGATCCAGTATATGTGACATTTGTAATCAAACTTTCCGATTTGTCTTCCACACACTTGTTGTCTATCATTTATCCATATTAGCTTGGCTATAAAAATAACAATAAACAGGTAGAGAATGGTTTGTTAAGTCATTGCACAAAGTGAATGTGGTATGATTCAGTGCTATAGCAGACGATTGGTTACGCCTACGTGACGTCGTAAAACATGGCGGCCGTGCTTTCAATTTGCAGCACCTCTATAGTGGGGCAATGCGTCATACGGAGGCTATTATAGAAGGCCGACAGTAGCGTACCGCGTGGTCAGTCTACCGTGCGGTGCGCACTAGTCTTATGTAGTTCGCGAACGAACTAGTTCGGAAGAGCGCTCCCACAGGCGAACTACGCGAACTAGTTCGCAGATCCCTCGCCTCTTACTTCGTCCGCTCCTTTTCCGAAGTCTGACGGGTAACAGCGAGAGGACGCGAGAGCGCGCAGAATCGCGTGATTCCCTTCTGCCGGTTGTCGTCATTTCGAGCTGGGATGCAGCTCAGCTGTAGTTTTAGTAGCGGTAGCAAAAGCCAAAACGAGTAGACGAACTAAAAAGAGCGACCTACTTCGCGGCCGAGCTGCGAACTAAAAGGAGAGTTACCGGTCGCGAACTAAAATATACGCGATAGGTCGCGAACTAATATATGCGCGATAGGTCGCGAACTAAATTATGTGCGATCGGTCGCGAACTGAAATATGTGCGATAGGTCGAGAACTAAAATATGCGCGATAGGTTGCGAACAAAATTAAAAATCACGTGTTTGCCTTCTATTGATGAGAGCCATTTCGAGGTTAGCGTCTGCCTGCTAGATTACATATTTCAGTGCTACAAAATTTCTGCTTTGAAGTATTCTGTACTCTTCAATATCTAACTAATAAATTCCATAATGCCGAGATATAGAGATTACTCTGAAGTTAAACGCGAGAAATTATCCACAAACTGTTTCTTTTTGTTTGCGTGATATCGTTAGCGACTCAAGCAGCAAGCGCTTAAAGCAGCTAGGAGGGGGAACTTTTCCCTCCACCTGCATGCGCAGACCACGCCGCTCAGCCGTCACTGGGAGCGGACGAACTAAAAGAACGAACTAGTTCGCAGCAGAGCCGCGAACTAAAGTGAGCGCTCCCGATCGCGAACTATTATGCGCACTACTGAAGAAGGAAAATACCGGGGAACGAGTATTTATGTATGCTCCTCCTTGCACTTTTAATGAAAAGGAGGAGGCGAAGGAAGAGAGAAATCATGTACACCCATTTACTATCGTTAAGGGAATGTAAAGGGTTGTACTATACTCATGTTGATGAACCGTGTTCAGATGACTACAAGTTTTTCAATTACTTACGAATGTCTTTCTTTGAACTATTGTCGTTAATAAAGGTAGATATTACCGGCAATGATTCGAAAGTGTCGCTCACCAGAAGAAAAACTCGTAGTTACTTTGAGGTAAGTAAACCTATAAATTGTATTGTAAGTTATTAAATCCTTCACACGCGCAAAGCATACCATGCTCACGGGTGCGGTTCCTCTAGGGCAAAGCATGTTCACTGATGGTCGAGCTGTAGTCTGGGGCAACGTCCCAGAGATAAATTAAATTAATACGTTGCATGCAGTGGCCATTTTGGGCAGCAGCTGAATTGTATTTCACTGTAATGTTTTTAAAGGAAACGCCTTTTGCTACTGCGAATGAAACGTTTTATTTCTATAAGTCACCCATACGCGTTTCGCCTTTGTCTCAAGGCATCATCAGTGGGTGTCCTGAAATATTTACATGTTTTTGTTTAGGTTAGGTCTCCTACATATGTACAAAACATTTCATTTCTGATTTTAAACAGTTCGTTGTTTGCTATAAAATGGTGTACTTACAGCACTTGCTGCTTCACGTCAGTCTCTTTCTGGCAATCAGGCCGAAGGTTAACAGTGTTTCTGAAACATATTGCAGTTTTCTGGTTCCACTGTCATAAGTGTGTTCAAGGTATCTGTGTGTGTGTGTGTGTGTGTGTGTGTGTGTGTGTATGAGTGTTTGTAATTTATTTTATTTTATTTTCTTTAAATTGGTCCCAATCCCACGGTTCCGACCAAGGTTTTCGGGAGGTTTTCCTCGGTTGTAAGGCGTATGCCGGAACTGGTAAGCCCCTCCCACTTGGGATCCCCCTTTGCCCCACTATCAGCTTGTCTGATAATTGTCTGGAACAGAACCGAGACTCTTTATGGGCCGGATCTCAAACAACCCGCTCCACTCCTCGGAGTGGAGAATGAAAAGAATAAGTTTTTCTTATTAATTCTTTTGCATTATGAAATATTAATTACTACTGCAAACAGTTAACGTTTGAAATTTATGGATATTTTAGTTCAATATTTATATCCTAATACGTCGAAAGAAATTTGATTCAAGATATAAGTTCATTTATTTTCATAAAGAACATTTATTTACAAAAAATAAGCAAAAGTGACTAGTGAATTAACAATAACAAACCCATTTTTGTACATCGCTTATCGAGAGTACTTGTATACGCGTATTTATACACTACGTGCTGAACGACAAAGGCTCAGTCATCTATCAGAGTCTTCCTTTGATGCGACAGAAGTATCTGCACATGGAGAAGATTGCAATGGCACGTTTGCATCTTGGTAGTGTTCACACTGAGTCTGGACAAAGCGGTGATCTGTTAGACCTCACAGAGACATTATGTGCTGTTGCATAGGATATTGTTCCACTGGCCGTTGTTGCATGTGCTGTACTTGAATAGGCTGTCGCTGTAGAGGATACTGTAGCACTGATGGTGGTGGCAGAGGATTGGAGGGTCCAGTATAAACCATTTGCTGTCATCCATGCGGTAGGGGTCTTTGGGCAGCAGCGACGAGAGAAATAATCTCTATCCGGAGTTTCAGTTTGTTTGCAGCAGGTACTTTATTAATCTCGCTTGCCAGAGAGAGGAGAAACAACTTATCCCCACTTGTGTCATAGAAAGTGCGAGATTTCTCTTCCGATACAATCTTCTTCTTCGGAACTTCAGTTAGCTCATCGTCGTTGCAGAATCTTTTTTTAGATTTATTCTGAAACACCTTACCTGTATGTCCATTATCGGACGAAAAAGAAGTTTCGGGTTCGTCTTCATTCACGACTTCTTCATCCACGTTTGTACTAGATTTCTTCGCCGCTGTGTCTAGAAAACGTAGTTGTTCAGAAAAAGTGTTCTGTTTTTTCCTGGTTGCAGCTGAACCGCTTTTGACACCCTTTACCTGAAGAAGTTCCCTCGTCGAGCATGAGCGGATGGATTTTCTCTTCTTCTGCATGAGCGCCACTGAAAAAAAAGAAAAAGAAATCGCGCTGAAGTGTCTTACGGCCCACTTTAGATTTGTTGTTTTTTGGAAACATTTTGGACCAAAATAAAAATCTACATAATAAAAAAAAACTAATTAATAAGAGTGTCTGAAACCTTTTTATGGAAAAAAGTGTAAGTAGTGGAGTTTCCGACCCTCTAACCTTCCGCATCACAGTCCAACACGTTAGCCACTACGATACAGTTAACAGTTAGGATTTACGTTCTTTAATCTTGTACTATTGATGGCCGTTGTTAACTGATGCTAATATGGTATTTGTAGACGCTAGATTATCATTTATCGTACGACGTGTTTTTGTTAATCCTTTAGTGCGCCATTGCTTTGAAATCACAACGTGTAAGTTACAATAAGGAAATCATCAAATACGCAACGCAAGATGACGTATGCCAGAGAGAGTTCTGGGCGAGGAATGTTACGTGAAACCTGCGAACGGCTGGTTTTCGTTAATTCAATGGAGGGTGTCAAAACTCCGTTATTATTGCAAATATCTCTCAAACGATACGAGATATGAAAAAAAAAAAAAAAAAAAAAAAAAAAAAAAAAAAAAAAACATAAGGGAACAAATTTGTAGAGAATTTTCTCCTCTACAAATTCGTTTATTCAATTTTCGCGTCAGATGAACGGTTTATTTGCAATTAAAATTACATAACAAACGGCTTTTTTTGGTATTACTACCGTATTTCTCGTCCGAAAAATTTGAAAATAGGAGGTTCTGGTCTCTGGCGGCCTACAATTATGTCTGTAAAATTTGGTGCTGATCGGTTGAACGGTTCCTCTTAAAAACAGGGAACACGATACGGACAGACAGACATCCCAAAATCGCCGTTATTTTTTGCAAATATCTCTGAAACGATATGAAAAAAACATAAGAGAGCAAATTTGTAGATAATTTTCTCCTCTATAAATTTGGTTATACAACTTTCGTGTCAGATGAATTGTTAAGCCGTTATTTTCATTTAAATTTGAGCTGTCAAAAGACGATCGCAAAGGCCCACTTTTAGTGTTACTACCGTAACATAAAGTGGTCCAAAATGCGAGACACGAATGCTTTTCAGACATCACCACAGAATTTTGGCTTAAGTGGGCTGCTGAAATGTATGAAAAAACGAACATCTCATACCGCATTGAAGCCACTGACGGAAAACACATACGAGTAATTAAACCATTAGGAAGTGGATCATTGTATTACAATTACAAAAAATTTGACTGTTTATTTTAGTTAAAAGAAATGCAACCAGCTGCCTTTTTGGATGTTTTTTTTTATTTAATCCAAAGCTAGTTTTCGAGACACTGCAGGCTCATCTTCAGCGGATACTTTACAGGAACCTTTATTATCTTCCGCCAAGTGTAGGTTTACGCTGTCATGGTGATTCTGGAAACATAACTGAACTTTAGTCATCGAGAACAGAATAAATCGGAATTAAACGTAATGTGTTAATTCCGATTTATGCTGTTCTCGTTTTCTAAAGTTTAGTTACGTTTCCAGAACCACCATTACAGCGTAAACGTACACTTAGCGGAAGATAAATGTTCCTGTAAAGTAATCACATGGCTATTCTTGCTAGGTGGAGGGCAGTGACTTCATTATTATTCATGATCGGATCTTTTGAATTCTATAAATTTGATGCCTCTTGAATTTATAGTCATAAGATATTTTACCAAAAATGATGTGTTTTGTGGATGACTCTTCAATTTGCCAAAAACAAATATGAAGCGCGGATGTTGCCTTAATAGAGGATTTGCTATTGCGTAAGGCGAGGTACACAGAAGCACCATTGCCTTTCCTTCAGGACCATTCGTGCTTGACCGCCAGAGCTCGAGTATCCAGGAGCTGGCGTCCCTACCAGCTCCAACGCCAATGTCGAAAGCGGTGTTTCCCCTCGCCCCTCCCTGCCGCGGGAGCGCCCATATTCTGCCTCCAGGGGGTTCAGAAGCGAATTTGAACCTCAGCCGCGCATGCGCATGGCAACGCTACGGCCACTGCAGCCTATGTTAGGCGGACGCGCCAATACTCGTATACGTGCTGCATTCGCGATGTAAAACGTTTCTGATGGGATAAAAAATACTTTGAATGTGCATATAAAAGAATCTGATAGGAGAACGAAAGAAAGAAATACCGTTTAAAACCCCTTTTTATTGAATTTACTTACTTTTCTCACTACGAGTTTTTTTCCGGGGGTTAACTGAACCACTGAACATATAGGACGTGCCGCCACGTGTATTTGGCAGAATGCTGTGCTTGCGGTCTCCAGTTCAAATCCCGCCACAGGCAGAATAAATTTATTTCCTTGTATTTACTATTTCCAGTATGTTCTACATGTTTCTTACGATTGATGTACTTGTAAGTTCCAGATAATTCTTTCTATGTATAAATAGTTGAGCACTCCATGAAGAAGGCAGTCTGTACTGAATGTACGCTTGTGTTCGCAATAAAGGTGTTGTAAATGTATTGTGCACTTTTACCAACCAGCCTCCGAATTCCGCATCACCTGCGGTTTACAACGTGACACTTTCTGGTGGAGGCGCTGGGTATTCTGCAATACATCTGCATCATCGTGGCTCCCATGAGGCAGCATTAAGAGCCGTCGCTTACACAGACAACAACCGGAGTACAAAGGGTATACTGATTACCTCCGTCCATAGGTCCGTGTCATCAAAATAACCATGGATGCCAAAACACCGGTAAGCCAGCTGCACATCAGACACACAACGGTGTTTTCGGGAGCCTCTGGACAGGACCCAAATAAATTGCTGAAAGGATTCGACCGAGTCGCCAAGTATAATAGGTTGGATCACATTATGTGCTTGGAAGAAATATATTTCTAACCTGACGGGACGGCCCAGCAGTGGTTTGAAAATAACGAGGACAAGCTTGATAGCTGGGAAAAATTTCCAGACAAAAGACGTTTGGGGACCACTAGCGGCAAGTCCTTTTATCAGAAGAGCAATTGAACAACAGGACCCAGCGACATGGTAAGTCAACACAGTCGTATATATAGAGTGTTTTGGCCCTATGTCACGTAGTTTATCCGGATATGATGAGGGGCCGATAAAGCTTCACACCTGATGAAGGGTATTGCGGAAGAATGTATCAGGCCTATTCTGTTAAAAGACGTTTAGACGACACAAGAGTTTGTCCAACGGTGTCAGAAAATTGAAGAGATGCAACAGAGGAGGGTTGGACGAAAGAAGTACGACAGACTTCCGAATGTAATCCCTACGGTCTTTGTGGAAGACCAGCATGACTTTGCTTCATCCAGTAACTTTCGGGTGTGCGGTCGGATCCCGTCGTCATTATGACACGATATTTCGGCCTGGAAACGTCCGGCCATCTTCAGGTGAGTAGCGAGTACTGAAGAGCCCAAGTGCAGTCGCGGTATTTATAGTAGTTCTTGCCCATGCCAAAAGTGCTCTTTTAAATTGACGGGACTTTACCCTTTTTAGATGTACAAAGAAAGAATGATGGATCACTGTGTCACTCTGTGTATAGAAAACCGACGCACACTGACCTATACTTACAGGCGTCGAACTGCCATCACCCCTCGCAAACTGCTGGTGTCCTCAGCACTTTAATTCATCGAGCGCATATAATATCTGACAAAGATAACCTCCACGCTGAAGTAGAACACCTGGAGAAGGTTTTCAAAGATAACGGATATACTTCTCGACAAATAAAGAAGGCCATGTACAACTACAATAACAAGAAGCAACGCACAGAGGACACTGATGACGATTACAAATCAATTGCTTTCCTTCCTTTTGCCGGAAATGTGTCCTCCAAAATAGGCAGGTTGCTTAGGAGAAATAAAATCAAGGTTATCTTCTGTCTACCTGCAAAGAGTTTGCCCTTAGTAGGATCCGTCAAAGATGATCTGCAACTGAGAAAATCGGGTGTTTACAAGTTTCCCTGTGAGTGTGGTTCTACATTTATAGGCCAGACGATGCGAACTGTACAGGAAGGATGTGTAGAACACGAAAGACCCAACCATCAAAATCAGCAGTAGTAGAACACTGCATTCCCATGGGATACACAAGGGAATATAGTAAAACTAAAATTTTAACTCCAGTCTCCAATTTGTGGGATTCACATATTAAAGAATCGGTGGAAATTCGTTTGCCGACAATCTTATAAATCGTGACAACGGCTTTCAGCTCGACAAAAATTGGGATCCTGTGATTAATATCATCCAGTCACAGCGTAATCGACGCCATCAATCGATTATCATTGATTAGAAGACCGTTGCTCTTCCACCACGGAGGGCAGAACATACAACTCGGCTGTATCGCACATGATACCAGCACTTTTGGCATGCGCAAGAACCACTATAAGCTCCGCGACTGCACCTGGGCTCTTCAGTATTCGCTACTCACCTGAAGATGGCCGGACGTTTCCAGGCCGAAATATCGTGTCAGAATGACGACGGGATCCGGCCGCACACCCGAAAGTTACTGGATGAAGAAATACGCCGGGAAAGCTTCAGAAGTCACATGACTTTGCTTCTCTCATCTGACAAATTCTGAGAGAAGAATTACAACAGTTTATGGCAGCCGGGACTGTTGGACCAAGCGAACACCAGATTATGGCCACAGATGTCAGTCCTGTATGTCACAGCCGGCCGCGGTGCCCGAGCCGTCTGCGGCGCGCTAGTCACAGTCTGCACAGCCACTACGGTCGGGGGTTCGAATCCCCCCTCGGGCATTGATATTTGTGCTGTCTTTAGTATAGGATAGTTCATAAGTAGTTTGTAAGTTTAGGGACTGATGACCCCGTAGTTAAGTCCCATAAGCTATACAAACATTTGAACATTTTTTGTATGTCATAGCGCCAGTCAGCCCCGCCAGTCGCGCTCACCGTGAAGAATGGCCTCGCCCTACTATGACACGCTGCAACAGCCAAATGGCAGCTTAGGAACCGACCGTCGCGACCAACCAACTCCTCCAGCAACTGTGAAGCCTCGCAGGGGGACAGATATCTGGAGGACAAAAGACAACACGCCATTTTGTTTTCACTGTGGCCTTCCTTGCCATGTACGATACTGCATGGAAAGAAGACAAGTATTTGACAATTATTATGCCGCAAGACGCCAACCTTCGGAGCAGTCCTTTCAGTGGCAGTCAACTGCAGATGATTACTGCCGACCTATGGGATGAATCCTGTCGTCGTATCCTGGACGAGGTCGCTCTCCAACACGCCGTCGCCGTTCACCGTCGCCTTACAGGAATACCAGCCGCTCTGTAGGCGCCGTGATCAAGAAAACTAGGCGAGGCGACCATCTGCGGAGGTGAGGCCGCCGCAGATGAAAATCCTCCATGGACGACAGTCGCTAAGATGTGGGGAAATGTCATTGACCTCATCATCGACAGCCAACCTTTCCAGACACTAGTCGATTCAGGAGTTTCCTTCTCTGTATTGTCGAATGACTACCGCAGTAAACTAAAGAAGATAAATATTCTGTGATATAAGAGCAACTGTTCTGAAGGTCGAAAATGGAAAATATGTCCAGCTGGCATGAACATGTGTCGCAAGACTAACTATCATCAACAGGAAGAAGCGTTTTTAATTTGTCCTTTTAATAGAATGTAGCCATAACGACATCCTCGAATGGGATTTCCTTCAGGCGTCCCAGGCTGTCAGTGACTGTGGAATATCTGAGCTACAAATTGAGAAAGCTATTCCGACGAGTACAGGTAACATGGACTTCCCTGGGAGGTTGTTTGCTGTTGAGAATGTTCATATCCCGCCGTTAACAATGAAAGAGTTCCAGTCAGCACCCAAAAGCTAATCAGTATAACAAAGGAAATCTTTATACCAGCGGCTATCAGAAGCATTGCAGGTGGTCGAGAGAACTTTGGATGTGTATTGGAACAGCCGAACCAGTCAAGTATGGTGAGCTCAATGTCATCGACGAAGACTCATGCTCTGCTGTTACTGCCAACAACACACCAGAGGAAACTACTATGGCACTGAATATAGGTCCCGGTCTGACACAGGAACAACGTCACCATGCGACACCAATTTTCAAGTGTATTCCAGGCCAGGTAGGAGAGGAGCCAGATGAAACAGTCCACGATAAAACACCGTATTAATACTGCGGATCATCCACCAATTAGCCAGCGTTCTTACAGAGTGTCGCCAACTGAAAGACGGATAATTTGGGAAGAAGTGGAGAAGATGTTGCACGATGACATTATTCAAGCTTCAAAGAATCCTTGGTCGTCTCCGGTGGTATTCGTGAAGAAGAAGGATGGCATGTGGCGTTTCTGTGTCGACTGTCAGCGGCTGAACAAAATTATAAAGAAAGGTGTCTATCCATTGCCGCACATTGATGACACGTTAGACTGTTCGAAAGGAGCTACATACTTCTCAACAATGGACATGCAGACAGGCTACTGGCAAATCAAGGTTGACGAAGCTGACAGGGAAAAGACTGCTTTTATTACACGTGATGGCCTCCATGAATTCAAGGCCATGCCGTTCGTAATGTAATGCCAAGGTCGCATTCGAACGCATGATGTCTTTGTTATCTAGATGACATTGTCGTTTTCTCAAGGACATTTGCGAAACATCTAAGCCACCTGTCAACTGTGTTGAAGTGTGTTCAGACAGCAGGACTCCGCCTCAACCCAAAGAAGAGCCTCTTCGTCGCCAAAGAAATAAAAATCCTGGGGCACCTAGTGAACAGGGATAGTGTGCATCCTGATCCAGATAAAGTAAGGGCAGTTACAGCATTTCCAACCCCTCAGCACATCCGTGATGTGAGAAGTTTCCTTGCGCTGTGCTCATACTATCACTGTTTCATAGAAGGTTTTTGTAACGTCAGTTGCAAGAACTTCTGCATGGGGACGCCAAGTTTTACTGGGATGAGACGAAAGAACGATCTTTCCGCGAACTTAAGCAGGCTCTAACTTCCGCACCAGTTCTAGCCTTATACGACAAGAATACGGAAACTGAATTTCATACAGACGCTAATTGTCATGGTATTGATGCAGTGCTTGCACAAGTCCAGGAAGTTGCTGAAAAGGCTTATGCATTAAGAGTTTTATCAATGTCTGTTCGGTAAACCATTCACTGTAGTGACAGACCACCATTCTTTATATTGGCTGATAAATTTGAAGGATCCATCAGGTCGACTAGCAAATGGGCTACAAACCATAGAGGCCTTGGAGAAAGGAGGGACGACCAATGAAGAGTTTCAACTTATAAATTGGACATTGTATAAGAGCTACTACGATCCACTGAGCCCCAAATGGCTACTGGTTGTTCCAGCTCATCTCCGGCCAGCTATTCTCAAGTATTTCCACGATTCTCCAATACCTGGTCATCTGGGATTCGTAAAGACCCTAGACTGACTCAGTCGCAGATATTATTGGCAAGGGTCTACCGATCTGTCAGTCACTGTAAGGACTGCCAGCGACAGAAGCATGAGCCGCAATTACTTCCAGGTCATCTGGTATCAATTCCACCTGCAGCAGCTCCATTCCACCGGATTGGAATCGGTCTTTTAGGTAGATTCCCGAAGTCGACATCCGGTAACCGATGGATAATAGTCTGCACTGTTACGCAGTCACCAAACCTGTGCTGAAGCCCCAGAGATCGCAAATTCCTAGTAGAAGACATTATTTTGAAGCATAGTGCACCAATTGTGATGATATCTGATCGAGGAAAAGTATTCGTATTCCGGGGGCGGAGGCTGCGATAGCGTAGCTGACTGGCCGAGTGGCTATCCCCTGGGGCGCGGCCCACTGTCTCATGACCACCATCCAGTCAGTTACGCTGTCGTAGCCTCCGCCCCTAAACTTTGAAGGGTTGTAGCTCCCAAACTAACAATGATAGGAATGTAGTTTAAATAGATTAGGACACAGCTGGTTTCAACGATTCCAATGCACGATAGAAAAAACTATTGTTCCATTTAAAAAATTATATCTTTGTAGTGTAACTCTTTGGAAAATGATACAATAAACTATGTTCATAGATCCGCAGAAAGTGTAACATTTCTTGTGTTGACCTACCGCATTAAAATTTCCCGTCACCTATTATTTTATAAGTTACAGAGGCAAACACACTTAGTGAAACACCCTGTATATGCCCTAAGATGGAACCTCAATGACATGACATGTTATTAGTTTCCAGTAGGATTATGCCTGATGGCTTAATACTTGTCTATTTCCTATTGGACTCCCTTTGTTTTCTGTCAGTGATATATTATTTCAACCATTGTTCAGCTTTTCCTCTTACACCTTGACATTCTAATTTACTTAAACGATATTGTGACTTACACAGATCTCAAAATGTACCAGAAGCCTGTAATTTGTTGTCTAATGACTTAAGTTCCATACATTTTCGTTGTGTGAGGAGATAGTCTTCTGGATAGCAGAACCCTGTAATAATCTGACTTATGACATTTATAATATTTCATTTGTGGTGAGATGCTTAAGAAGACCGTTGTATATTACATTTTCTAACGTTTTTTAGAATGTCGACAAAATCGAATTTAGACGTAAATTTGATGATATTTCTTTATGTCCTGTCTAACACACAGAAAATTTCAACCATTCAGAAATGCTCCACTGATAAAACTTTGATTATACAAATAACTTATAATTTCATTAAAATGAAAGACACAATGTTTAATCAACATTGTTGATATATTATGACAGACCCTTGAATTTATCATTTTAAAGACTTATTGTGGATATTATTTCTACTAGTATTGTGAGGCTCATAGTCATATTACTGTATTTGTTTGTAGTGACTTGTATGAGATATTCCATAGCCACATCTACGGAACTGACAATCTCATTATTTCAGTAACAGTTCTGAAATGTTTATGGAAAAGTTCAGAAACACTGTGCACATCTGTTACTCATGTATCATTTACTTTTAATGTCATTTCCTCCTATTTATCTCTGGTTCTACAAGGCGCCACCTTCACTATATCCCATATTATTTTGCAAATGTGAATATCCTATTCTGATAATGCATTTCCTTTGATATCTGGATTGTTATCTTCAATATTTTGCAGTATGATTTGTAATGATCTAAAATATTTACATCTGAACTGTTTCTGACTATTAGACATTGTTTCTTCTTTGTCTTACAGGATGCCTTTATTTCTTGATTATCCACCGTTTCTTTGTAGACTTTGTTCTATCGTGGGTTAGTATGGAGAAAATCTGTTACTAAAAAATTTAAGGACATTATGAACAAAAGTGTTATTTTTAATCATTCTGTGGGCATTATATATGTTGCACCAATTCATGACATCCTAAAAACAATCAAGTGTTAGCTTACTATCATCTTGAACTCGAATTTCAAAGATTTTAATTTTATATTCCAATCAGTAGTAAAATTTAGCAAAAGGAACTGCTTGTCGTGATTTAAGAGACTTCTTATTTTTTGTTTTATAAGGAAGGTGAAAGGGAGGAAGGTAAAACATATATACACAAAGACCATGAAACATAAACACATTGCAGCTTACAGTGGATCACTAAGAACATTACAGGTAAACCAAAGACTCAGTTACGAAATGAAGTGATCTTACTGTGGGATTCAACAGTATTTTATTTCAAACATAGTATAATAAATTTTAATTGTGCAAACAATCCAAATATACTAACAGAATACAGTTATTGTTATTGTCAAGGAACAAACACAAGTATGTGATATTCTTAAAAAGAGTACTCACACTTCACAAATAAAGCATCACACTTCATCACTTATCCCTGTAATATCACCATCATGTTTCATTGAATCTAACGTGTTATCCAGAATAGACCACAAAGTGTCTCGAACTGGCTGCTGTTGTGTCATGTGATACAGCCTCTGACGTCAGTTATGTGGAGGAAGTGATGTGTTTATTAGCTCTGTAGTTACCATTCTGTTAGTGTAGCAAACACTGAAGCCTGGCTTTAGTCTGTCAATGCTGACAATGGTGGGTATACCCAACATACATACTGAAAACATTTCTTCTATATTGAGTACACAAATGGAACATCGTATGGAGGCTGAAATGGTTTGTGCTCTGCATTGTATAGTACAAATACAAAAACGGACTTCCACAGATCATTGAAAAACAAAAGTGAATTTGTTGCGATCTTGAAGTCACAGGGCATATTTGCTGGATATGAGTGTGCACTTTGGACACAAAATCCGACAGTTCAATGTAGTCACTTCTCAAGTGGCCAAAGAACTCGCTGGGCCGATGATCTAGCTGGCTAAATATCAGTTCCATGGATGAGGTTCGTAAGTCGTCTTTAACAGCCATATGGTGGCCTCAACAAGCAGCATCTCAGGCCACTGCTGCATGACACGGCATTACAGGGACACCTTTAACTACTTGTGCATTCATTCTAGTGGACCGTTCGCTGCTGAAGGACATGCTTTTGTCCTTATACGTTTCGGTATCTGGCAGAAAGACAAGTTCCCTGAATAGATAGGACTCAAAATGTCGCCATTGATCAGTTGTAACTAACAGTAGTGTTTCCAAATGTGCAGTCCAACTTTTGAAGAATGTGGTCAGAATGGTTTCAGTAGTAATATTAATCATATGGGAATCTTCAGGCCAATGAGTGTAGTGATAAATAGCGGTGAGAAACTTTCTGATGGCGGAAGTGCCCGCACATTATGTGCACATGTTCAAACCATTGATTGGGGAGAGCAGAAGAGCCCAGAGATGCTTGTATATGCTGGCTAACTTTGTTGCACTGTCACGTCAATCTCTGATACATTACCCCCAGCAGCTTTGGGGAAGGTTAGGCCACATGAAAGATCGTTTGATGATTCTCATTGAGTCATTTAGTGATATGAAAGAGTGTGGAGGTAGGTGACTGTCTGCTGTTCAGAGACTACTGCCATGAACACCGCAGTCATGTTAACAAGTCTCACAATTCGTTGTTATCTTGTTGTGTTTGAGCGCGAACCTCAGAAGTAAACTGCATCAGTGACCACTTCAATTCTGGATGGGACACCTACATCTACATCCATACTCCGCAAGCCACCCGATGGTGTGAGGGCGGAGGGTACCTTGAGTATCGCTGTCGGTTATCGCTCCTATACCAGTCACGTATTGTTTGCAGCAAGAAAGATTGTCTGTACGCCTCTGTGTGGGCTCTAATCTCTCTGAATTCATCCTCATGATCTCTTCGCGATATATACGTAGCAGGGACCAATATACTGCTAAACTCCTCGGTAAAGGTGCGTTCTATAAACTTTGACAAAAGCCCATGCCGAGCGACAGAGCGTCTCTTCTGTAGAGTCTTCCACTGGAGTTCATCGATCATCTCCGTAACGCTTTCACGATTACCAAATGATCCTGTAACGAAGCGCGCTGCTCTCCGTTGGATCTTTTCTACTTCCTCTATCAATCTCACATGGTACAGATCCCACACTGGTGAGCAGTATTCAAGCAGTGGGTGAACAAGTGTACTCTAACCTAGTTCCTTTGTTTTGGGACTGCATTTCCTTTGGATTCTTCCAATGAATCTAAGTCTGGCATTTGCTTTACTGATGTTTGGTTTTATATGGTCGTTCCATTTTAAATCACTCCTAATGCCTACTCCCAGATAATTAATGGAATTAACTACTTCCAGTTGTTTACATGGTATAGTGTAGCTAAATAATAAAGGATATTTCTTTCTATGTATTTACAGCACGTTACACTTGTCTAAATTGAGATTCAATTGCCATTCCCTGCACCATGCGTCAATTCGATGCAGATCCTCCCGCATTTCAATACAATTTTCCATTGTTACAGCGTCTCCATATACTACAGCATCATCCACAAAAAGCCTTACTGAACTTTCGATGTTATCCACAAGGACATTTATATATATATTGTGAATAGCAACGGACCCAAGACACTTCCCTGTGGCACACCTGACATCACTCTTACCTCGGAAGACTTCTCTCCATTGACAATGACATGCTGTATGGTGTTATCTAGGAAATCCTCAATTCAATCACACAACTGGTCTGATAGAACATATGCTCTTACTTTGTTCATTAAACGACTGTGGGGAACTGTATCAAACGCCTTGCAGTAGTCAAGAAACGCGGCATCTACCTGAAAACCCGTGTCTAAGGCACTTTGAGTCTAATGGACGAATAGCGCGAGCTGGGTTTCACACGATCGCATTTTTCGAAACCCGTGCTGATTCCTACAGAGCAGATTTCTAGTCTCCAGAAATGTCATTACAGTCGAACATAATCCATGTTCCAAATTTCTACAACTGACCGACGTTAGAGATATAGGCCTATAGTTCTGCATATCTGTTCGACGTCCATTCTTGAAAACAGGGATGACCTGCGCCATTTTCCAATCTTTTGGAACGCTACGCTCTTCTAGAGACCTACGATACACCACTGCGAGAAGGGGGCCAGTTCCTTCGCGTACTCCGTGTAAAATCTAACTGGTATCCCATCAGGTCCTGCGGCCTTTCCTGTTTTGAGCGATTGTAATTGTTTTTGTATCCCTCCGTCAATTATTTTGATATCTGGCATATTGTAATCTAAAGGAACTACAGTGCAATTTTCCTCTGTGAAACAGCTTTGGAAAACGACATTTAGTAATTCAGCCTTTAGAGTGTCATCCTCCGTTTCAATACCATTTTCAAGTCACCTTTTATGTGCACAATACTGGTGGCTAATTCCCCAATATACACAATATAAAACGTAAGGCTTCCTCTCAGTGTTTTGGAAGGTGTAAGTCAGTGAGCTATGGTCAGTCTATAGTGTAAAATGGCGTCTTTCCAGTATGTGCCAGAAAAAATAATCCTGATAGCGGAATATGCTGCTAGCGATAACTTCACATTCCAAATGTCTACAAGTCATCATCTTTGGGATCAGTAATGAGGTAAATACTTGAAAATGGGTTTAAAACCCGATATGTAGGTCGTGCAGCACCAATAAAGTTTGAAACAAGGTTAAAAAGTGTTTCTTTTAGTGTACTTCAATATTTCACTAAGAACCAACAGCTGAATAAATTAAAATGTCTACAAGATGATGCAGTGCTGCACCGACTATGTTTGGAGATGAATCGATCTTGAGGACGAAAGGAACCTGTGGAACTCGGTGGGCTAAATGGTTTGCTTCAGGAATGAAAGTCTTCATCTTCGTAAATGCTGTTTATGGTGCACCGTTCCATAGAATTTTTTCAGTTGGTCTGGGTATGCCTTGTAGCAGTTTGCTTAGAATAGTAGCGAGTAGGCAATCATTATGGGCATACCGATAATAGAAGTTGGGTAAGCCAAGAAATCTTCAAAGTTCTTTTGGCGTTGTCGGCTGGGGGAAATTAGCGACTGATTTTACTTATTCTGGTGATGGTCACATTTCCTAGGCAAGAAAAAAATGGCCAAGAAACTGGACGTCTGTTACGCCAAATACGCACGTAAATTGGTTGATGAGAAAGCCATTGAAGTGAAGTGCCTTCATCATTCCTGGTAATACAGTATAGTCAGCGAGTGGTATGTGATTCACACAACACAAGGTCTCTGCCTGCCTCAGAACTGTCAAAGGTAAGCAGTTGCATTTATACCACAAGCAAAGAGGAATTAAAACTCTTTAGAATGAAAACACAGACTTATTGAAAATTGAATGTTATTTTTATTGGTCTTATATATTTCCTTAATTATTAAGGATTTAATTGTGTTACGTATTGGCGTGAATAAAGTAACTACACAGTTAAACGTTTGGAAGAAAATGTTACTGTGGTTCATGACGTAAATCTATAAAAGAAATTTGTAATTGTATTTCGCCAATTTGTGGTACTGGGGTGATCAGCTGTAAATATTTCACTCAGTTAAAAGGGCATATTTGTGTTTAATAATTTTTCAAAATTGTATTTTTCTGGTAATTGGTCTTGAACTGTTGGTTTCTTATGATTGGACTCTGAGCAAAATGCAGGATAGCAAGGTCTTTTATTTTACGCTGATTGGTTGCAGTTTACTTTGCCCAATCAGATCAGTTGCATGTATTTTTCTAGAAAGAAGGAGTCATTGTCGATTCTAGAGAGATAGCCAGAATTTATCCATCAGCTCTAGAGCACGGGTCTCCAATTTACTAGGACACGAGGGCCACATTTCAAGTTTCGAATCGCAGTGCGGGAGAGATATTTAGCGATTACTGAAGAATGCGATACCAACGACTACTTTGACCTGTGACGTCCTTAGAAGGGCGAAAAAGCATAATTTTACTCTTACACAGTATGATCACTATCATGTCACTCTCTACACATGCAATCAAAGCTTAATAGATTATAACGCAGATCAAGTGACGGTGGCTTCTGCTTGACATGTAGATGCTGATGGTAAAATTACTGCGGTTGTGGTGCGCAGTGAGTACCCGAAAAACAAAGAATCCGCCGTCATCAAATCTACAAAATTATTAACTGGGGGTTATTTAACTGAAGTAGCTACAAATGTGACATACAGAACAACTTTTTGTTTATCCCACATTTCTCAAAAGAGTGCAGTGGCATAGTTTGCTATGTTGGCAACGGCATCGGAATGCGATTTGAAAGCTCAATCACACAGAATGAGGAGACTGGTCTTTGTGTTGAAATAAATAATTAATGTTCATTGTGCTCTACGGCTTACAGTTTCTTTTTTGTATCCTGTCCCGGTAAGTAAATTAGTAATGTAAAGCGAACCCTTCGTTGACAACATTAACATACTCAGCAATTGGTTCCGTAAGTAAAATTTAACCAACACGAATTTCAGTGAGTACAACAGATACACTTTGTTACTTTCCCGTACAGTTAGTCCGAAGGGTGAAAATTTTTAGATCCAAAATCTTGTCAAACTAGGGCTCCAAATTAGTTTGTTATATCAAAAAAAGACTCTAACGCTTCGTCACTGAGGTTACTCCTGTATTTATATTTGTCAAATTTGAGCAACAAAAATGTTTGCTCACTTCCGCATGTAGTGCCAAATACATATTACCAACTTCGCACAAAGTCTTTGATGAGTAGGTAATTTTCTTCTGGAAGAAACTTACAAAATTGTACGATACCTCCTTCCTTAAATTTGTCCTTAGTAATCTGCTTCGAGATCAATTTTTCCCATTTGCTACACTGCCGGAACATCTCCCAATTCACATGAGAAGGGGTTCTGAAAAATTGGTATTCCCCGTACTGTGCGTCTAAATCGGAAAAGCTAGAACTCTTTCTTGACTTCAGCAAGAAACTCGAATGCAAAAGAGCGCGAAAAACGTGAACGATGTTCACTCTTCAATGATTGGCAATTGGCGAAATGGGAGGAAATGGCCTGTTCGATATTACTTTCATAAAGTATCAGCCTCTGTCGGAAAGCTTTAATGTGCATATGAAAATCACAAATAATATTATCCTCCTCTTCATGTTTTTTGTTCAGTTCGAGTAAATGGTGAGCGACATCGGCCAAGAAAGCTAATTTCCATGGCCATCTTTCGTCTGATAGAATTTCTAGGGGGTTGATTTTCGTTTAGAAATCTTTCTATCTCTGTCCTCAAGAGAAAAATTTGACAAAATTTACTGCGCGTGACATGGGAGATCACTTGACAAAGATTCAACCTCTTTAGTCCGTGCCTTCGAATAAAATTCACAATAGAAATCACAGGTCTCACCACACACGACATATCCAAGGATTTTGCAGGAAGTTCTCCCTGATGAAGAACACAGTGCACTGTCAAGTGGTTTGGAAATACCATTCGCTTCCCAGTCAACAAAAACAGCAAATGTGTCACACATATTTCTCCCTCCACCGCTTGTGACGCATTTCAGCCGATAAAGAGGATGGTTGTACTTTGAGACTAAAGTTAACTGTACCTCTTTAAATATGTCATCAGCTGTTTTTGTGCCATGAAAGGGAAATAAGCTCTGCTAGTTCTCCGTTTACTTCAAACTTTGAATTAACACAAGATCAATGGCACTTGAGCATTATCACTAATATCGGTTGATTCGTCCAAGGCTACGGAACACCAAGCAAACTTGTATGCCCTTTCTTGCAACTGTTTTGTTAAATCGGAAACACAGTCTTCAACTCGACGCGCCATAGTATTTTCTGAAAGAGAAAAAGCTTTACTTTGTTCTCTTTTGTCAGGCAACATTTCTTCAGATGTAATCATTATGCAGTTCTTTATGCAGTCACCATCCGTGAATGGCTCACAACGTCTGGCAATTTCGTGGGCTATTCTTAAACTTTCTTTCGTATTGGCTTTACTTTCATGAAAACGTTTCCAAACAACAGTATGTTCATACTGACGACGAATATTATAGTCCTTGAGCACAGCTATAACTTCATTGTAGATTAAATGTTTGTATAGCTTACGGGACTTAACTACGGGGTTATCAGTCCCTAAACTTATAAACTACTTATGAACTAGCTAACACTAAGGACGGCAGAAATATCCATGCCCGAGGGGGGATTCGAACCCCCGACCGTAGTGGCCGCGCAGACCGTGACTGGCGCGCCGCAGTCCCCTCGGCCACCGCGGCCGGCTGTAGATTAAACACATGGCTTTGTTCGTTTTCTCTATGACGAAGTATTCCACAACTTATGTTTTACTGAACGCTCGACACTCGGTGTTGATTTTTCTCTTTTTCGCCTCAACAGACATACTGCACAGTGCACACGTATGCGCCACCAAAATCTTTTAGATTTTCCAAACTAATAAAACTTGAAATAACACGGCAACGGATACAACGAATGAACAAAGCAAGTAAGACGAAACCAGCAAAGCAAAACAAGAAACAGGAAATCCCAGTCACCTGCTGCCAGGGTGCACCTAGTGACGTCTTTCTTATTTATTAACAGCCCAAGGCGATTACTACATGCTTCAAGCGCAGAGATGCTCCTAAATGTCTCTCACAGAGTTAAACGACCGAGAATCGTGCGTTACTTGAAACTCAGGCGCGGGCGGGATGAAAGCCCTTCGCGGGCAGGTTTACTGAATATCTGAAATCCACAAGGCTTACTGAGTAACCCACAACTACGTCCTTTACATTTTCAGGATGACTGGCTTACACAATACTTAGGTAAGCAATTCTAAAACTGACAATCGACATTTACATTTTGGTGACAGGAGCAGTATTACATAAGATAGAGGAAGTAGATCAAGATGAAATAGGAGATACTATACTGAGAGATGAATTTGACAGAGCCCTGAAAGAACTAGGTCGGAACAAGGCCCCAGGAGTAGATGACATACCCTCACAGCTACTAAAGTCTCTGGGAGAGCCAGCCATGACAAGACTATTTGAACTGATGTGTAGGATGTATGAGACAGGCGAAATACCCTCAGACTTTAAGAAAAATGTAATAATCCCCATTCTAAAGAAATAAGGCGCAGACAGGTGTGGAAATTACAGAACCATCAGTTTGATAAGTCATGGGTGCAAAATACTAACACGAATTGTCTACAGGAGAATGGAAAAGCTGGTAGAAGCTGACCTCGGGGAAGATCCGTTTGAATTCAGGAGAAACGTAGGAACCCGCGAGGCAATACTCACTTTACGTCTTATCTTAGAAGATAGTTTAAGGAAAGGTAAACCTACATTTTTAGCTTTTGTAGATTTGGAGAAAGCTTTTGACAATGTTGACTGGAATACACTCTTTTAAATTCTGAAGTCAGCGGGGGTAAGATACAGGGAAAGGAGAGTTATTTACAACTTGTACAAAAGCCAGACCGCAGTTATTAGACTCGAAGGGCATGAAAGAGAAGCATTAGTTGGGAAGGGAGTAAGACAGGGTTGTAGCCTTTCTCCGATGTTATTCAATTTGTACATCTAGCAGGCGGTGAAGGAAAGCAAGGAAAAATTTGGAATAGGGATTAAAGTTCAGGGGGAAGAAATAAAAACATTGCGTTTTGCTGATGACATTGTAATTCTGTCAGAGACAGCAAAGGACCTGGAAGAGCAGTTGAATGGAATGGACAGTGTGTTGAAGAGAGCGTATAAAATGAACATTAACAAGAGAAAAACAAAAACAATGGAATGCGGTCTTACAAAATCAGGAATTAGATTATGTAAGAAACAATGAAGGTGGTAGATGAGTTTGTTACATGGGTAGTAAAATAACAAATGATGGTCGCAGTAGAGAGGATATAAAATGCAGAATAGCAATGGGAAGAAAAGCTTTTTTGAAAAAGAGAAATTTGCTAACATCGAATATTAATTTAAGTGTAAGGAAGTCTTTTCTGAAGGCATTTGTGTGGAGTGTTGCCTTTTACGGGAGTGAAACATGGACTATAAGCAGAGCGGACAGGAAGAGAATAGAGGCTTTTGAAATGTGGTGCTACAGAAGAATGTTGAAGATTAGGTGGGTAGATCGCATAACTAATGAAGAGGTACTGAACAGAATTGGTGAGAAAAGGAATTTTTGGCATACCCTGACTAAAAGAAGAGATCGCTTGGTAGGACACATTCTTAGACATCGAGGAATCGTAAATTTAGCATTGGAGGGAAGTGTGTGGGGTAAAATCGCAGAGGGAGACCAAGAGACGCGTATAGTAAGCAGATTCAAGTGTATGTGGGTTGTCGTTCTTATGAGGAGATGAAGAGGCTTACTCAGGATAGAGTAGAGCGGAGAGCTGCATCAAACCAGTCTCCGGGCTGAAGACCATAACACAAGTGACAAGAGTGAATGAATGTGTGCTAGTTTTTAAGTATAAAGGTGGCTTATGATGCAGAAGTAGGTCCGATAATTGCTATTAAACATTGAACAGGTGATGATTTTACTTCGTAAATGGTCAAATATTTGATCTAATGTTGCATACTCAACCACTTTAAGAGGTACTATCCCTGTTAAAAAGCAATGGGCGAATTAAATGCCTATTTAAAGTTACATGGGCTATTACAATTATCCATACCCAAATTCGAGCAAGTTGAAAGAAGAATTCTATGTAATATAGAAAGGAGACAAAATTGTGGTACACAAAAATAAACGTGCAAAACGTACAGAGTGGTCGACAAAAAATTATGTGAGTTAAATAATAATCGCACTCTCTGCTACTTTACAAGTTTCATGGAACCATCTTATGCAAATAACCGGATGAAAAATCGCTCCACCTTGTCTGAAAACAGCCTTACATTCTTAAATTTCGTGTCTCTAAGCAGACGTATTTCGGAAATTAGGAAACTTCATGCATTTAAGAATACTTTTGAAACAGACTCCAATACTCAGCAATTTTTTAAATCAAACATGCGTTTATTTTGTGTTTCAATTTGCTATTGTGGCGTCTCATCACAAGCTCAGTACTAGCCCTGCAAATGGCGGCAATCAACTGCTTAATTTGAGGGACATTTGCCTCGCTTCTCCGCTATGGCGTGGTAGGGGCTTGATATTAACATGACGCTTCTCTAAGTTGGAATTGCAGTATCTTTGACAGCTTTATGTAATCTCTGAGCAACCTACATCATAAGTGTATGGGCCTTCTCTCTTGCGAAAAATACGGGAAAAATATGGAGTCTTCTTATAGTCCTCTTATATAAGAATGTCTTTCGACAAATATTTCAATTACACAATTTTACAGCAGTGCGCAGTTCTGAGAATTCCTTAAAATTTCTGATACTCCTGAATCACACTTTACAGGTGTTTTCCCATAACAGGTCAAAACATGTCCCAGTAATTTTTTTTTTTTTTTAATACTTAATACTTTCTTATATTCGGCTTTCTTTTAAATGAAACAGCTTTCTCCAACCTGTACAATACAAAACAACTTGATATTTCCGAAGAGTTTTCGAATTATCATCTCTGTAACTGACCTGAAATACATTACTTAGTATTTGTAAAAATATAAAACATTGATATTTCCCTTTTTCATTATGTTTTGTATCGTATTCTTGCAGTAAAAGCATGGAAGAAATTCAAATGTTTGTTAAGCTTATGGGAGTCTTAACTATGGGGTCATCAGTCCCTAAGCTTACAAACTACTTACTAACTACCCCCATGCCCGCGGGGGGATTCGAACCCCCGACCGTAGTGGCCGTGGAGGCCGTGACTGGAGCGCCTCAGTCTCCTCGGCCACCGCGGCCGACAGCATGGAAAATAAATACAAATACAGCACGTATCAATATATCGATCGAAACGGCAAAGTAATGCGTGTTGTTGGTGACTTTAATCTCATTTCCTGTAACGCCATCAAAACCTATACTTTTTATACCAATATTGAAAGAAATATTCTATTGTCCATCGAATTCATATTTCGATGGCGTTGAAAAGTAACCTTGTACGTAAATATATATATATATATATATATATATATATATATATATATATATATATATATATATATATATATTACAGATATTTCGATATCAAATAAATAAAAAACAATTATTATCACTATAAATTATTTCATTAATAAAATATTCCCTGAAAACATACTGGAAAATAATTTTTAAACCATAAATGAAATAAAAATTGTCCACGATGTTCTTACATGAACAAACTGACATACGAGGTTGCAGTTCAACACCATCGATTTACAATAGGGAGTGTTAAGTGGTTTGTTGTGTTCTGTTGAGATCTCAGATCTAATACATAAAAACTGTTGCGGGGATTTTGACGTTAATACTGTGTGTCATTCAAACAACTTACGGGTATGCTGCCGGGTGACGTCGTCGACAACCGCCGATATTTCGGCAGCAGGACACCCTGCCATTCTCAAGGCACAACTGCACTTAAGGAAGCAATGTGCAAGCGTATTTAATACCTCGGTTTGCAAAGTGTAAACAAGGAAGATAACACACACAGTACAAGTCACAGCAGAGTCAACACAACCAAAGGTGACCAAACATCAAAAATATCTATAGTGACTTAATCAACAGGTGAGGCAGCATTAATTTTATCCCTCTGTTTTTTGACGAGAGACAGTGCCGGATTCCAAGCAGAATTTAAACAAAAACCACCATCTCTGTTTATAAGGTCGCTTGCTAGTTTAATTTCAGCAGCTTCCAACACTATCCCAATAGGTGGAGGTGCATGCCAGGATCTCCGTGTTGTATTCCATAGGATGACCGGTGTCAAGACAGTGTTCTGCAACAGCGGATTTGTTGGGCTGTTGTAAGCGCGTGTAACGTTTATGTTCAATACACCAGTCTTCCACAGTACTGATTGTCTGGCCAATATATGACATTCCACAACTGGAAGGAATACGATATACACCTGCCTTACGCAAACCAAGATCATCCTTTACGGACCCCAACAGGGCCTTTATCTTAGAAGGTGGTCGAAAAACACATTTCACATCATATTTCCGTAAAATACCACCAATCTTGTTGGAAATACTTCCTGCGTAAGGCAAAAAGGTCATAGATTTAGGTGCCACTTCATTACTATCGTCACTCACCCGTTGCACAGAAGGCTGATAGCGCAATGCACGTTTTATCTGTCTCTCACTATAACCATTCTGACGAAAGGTCACCTCGAGATGGGACAATCAGCTGACAAACTTTCAGGGTCTGAAATGACATGTGCCCTGTGAACCAAAGTACGAAGTACTCCTTCACGCTGAGCTGGATGGTGACAACTATCAGCTCGCAGATACAAATCTGTGTGAGTAGGCTTCCAATAAACAGAATGTCCCAATGTACCATCAACCTTCCTTCTGACCAACACATCAAGGAAAGGAAGACAGCCATTCTGTTCCACCTCCATTGTGAACTGAATATTCGGGTGGATTGAATTTAGTTGTTCCAAAAAACCATTTAAATTCTCACTACCATGAGGCCAAACAACAAAAGTGTTGTCTACATATCTGAGAAAACACGCAGGTTTCAGAGTCGCTGACGCTAAAGCACGTTCCTCAAAATCCTCCATAAACAAATTGTCCACAATATGTGACAACGGGCTTTCCATTGCAACTCCATCAGTTTGTTCATAGTACTGACCATTGAATAAAAAGTAAGTTGAAGTCAGCACATGTCGAAAAAGGTTTGTTAACTCGACACCAAACTTAACCTCAATTAGCTGCAACGATTCTGACAGAGGAACGCGAGTGAAGAGAGACACAACATCAAAACTCACTAAAATATCAGAGTCATTCAAACGCAATCCCTGGAATCGACGTAAGAAATCCGCCGAGTTCTTAATGTGGTGCTCACAACTGCCCACCATTGGACTCAACAAACTAGCAAGATGTTTAGCTACACGATATGTCGGAGCACCAATGTTAGACACTATAGGCCTCAGAGGAATGTTCTGTTTGTATTCCTTGCAGTTGTGGCATGTCATATATTGGTCAGACAATCAGGACTGTGGAAGACCGGTGTATTGAACATAAACGTTACACGCGCTTACAACAGCCCAACAAATCCGCTGTTGCAGAACACTGTCTTGACACCGGTCATCCTATGGAATACAACAACACGGAGATCCTGGCATGCACCTCCACCTATTGGGATAGTGTTATTAAGGAAGCTGTTGAAATTAAACTAGCAAGCGACCTTATAAACAGAGATGGTGGGTTTTGTATAATTCTGCTCGGAATCCAGCACTGTCAAAATTAATGCTGCCTCACCTGTTGATTAAGTCACTATCGATATTTTTGATGTTTGGTCACCTTTGGTTGTGCTGACTCTGCTGTGACTTGTACTGTGTGTGTTATCTTCCTTGTTTACCCTTTGCAAACCGAGGTATTAAATACGCTTGCACATTGCTTCCTTAAGTTCAGTTGTGCCTTGAGAATGGCAGGGTGTCCTCCTGCCGAAATATCGGCGGTTGTCGACGACGTCACCCGGCAGCATACCCGTAAGTTGTTTGAACACTCATTACGCCGGGAAAAGTTAAATGTGTGTCATTCATTTGTGTCTCATTTCTGTAACATCTTATACAACTTAAATAATAGCGGTCGTAATTGAATTTATTTATTATGCATCATGTACTCTCATAACCTGTCTCCCATACAATAGTTACATTAATTTAGCGTGTGCAGTAAAAACGAACATCTAAAAGCGTGTGTGTTGACAAAAAAAAAAGAAAATCTAAAGCTCATTTCCTATTTTCGTTACGTCTCATTACTGTTAGCCTTTAAGGTTGTGCGTTTCTGAAATGATAAAATACATAACAGTAATGATAATAGGAGCAACTTCCGAATGTTTATTATTTTTGGCACATATGCCTTTGAAGAAATCCATGTACAAATGTTTGCTGATAGAAATAGGTCGCGCCTAAAATACCATCAAGGTAACTGTCGGAGGAAAGATTATTATCCTATCAAGTTGCGAGTTTTTGTGCAGGCAGCTAATCAAATAGATTTGAACACGGTGGAGAAAAGACTTTAGCTCTGAATGAACACAAAAAGCAAGGGAGAGAATGACGCAAAAATCAGGAGAAAGAATGAGGAAGGAGGAGGATAGAAAGGAAATATTAAGCCAGCCAATAAAACTGTGGAGAATTTCTTTGTCAGCATAAGCGATAGGATAAGTAAAATACAGCCCCTTCAATAGAAAATGTTTCTGTTCGAGTTAGACAGAGGATTAAAATTAGAATCACAATTTTGTGAAGCTTCAAAACAATAAATTGCATACCGTCTTTGGTTTCTAGTTTCATTTACATGATATTCTTCAACTCACATTTACATATATTTTAAGTAAACTGTGATTACATATGTCAGTTTATGCTTGATTTCATTCGTCTCATGCTGATTTTCGTTTCTGTTATGCTTCAAGATGGGGCCACAATGAGTATTACTTGGTTAAATTGTGATATGGAGAATCTTTTGGGTGCAAACTGTCAAATACATCAAAATGTTTTCCATTATTCTCACCTCTGGTTTACTAAACTGAACTGTAAACCAAGATTACCACCATTTATCCTCTACATTTTTCGGGTAGATATTCACCAGACAGTTTTCATACTTCATTTTCATGCACTATGTTTAGTCTTAAAACCCCTAGCTATTGCAACTAGTTTCAGGCATGTTAGGTAAATGAGATTTTTTTAATGAGTGTTTTTTTTAATAAACCATTAAGTTTTAAGGTAACTGGTTACTTTCCAGCTTACATGCTTTTCTTGATACAAGAGAACATTCTAATGAATAATTTTCATCAGAAATCAAAAGGAAAGTAACTCAGAAAAAAACATTAATTAGGGATCTTGTTTTGACCAGTTATTAGAAAATCACCAATCAGATTTTGGGGGATTCGCTAATGTGTAGCTGTAAATGCCTCTTCAGTGCCTACACTAGGAGAACGTCTCCTTACAAACACAACAGATTTAGGAGTATTTCCAACAGCTTAACTGCAAATGCTGCATCAGTAGAATGCAAAATGTGAAGTCGTCCACATGAAGAGTAAAAGGAATCATTTAGACATCGACTACAAGATAAACCAATCAAATCTGATGATCTAGGATTATTATCATGAAAGACATACAGTGGAAGGAATATATAGAAAATGTTTTGTGGAAGGCGAACAGAAGGCATTTTATTGGCACAACACTTAGAAGAGGCAGCAATACTACTCGAGTAACCGGTTATACTACACTTGTCTGTCTGATTTTGGAGTATTGCTGCGTAGTTTGGGATCTTTATTGGGTGAGATTGACAGACTACATTCAAAAAATACAAGAAAGAGAGTGTCACGGAATGGGCATCATTACGACGACTTTTCTTTGTTGTAGTGAGATCTACTTATGAAATTTCGAAATTGATAACATCGGAAGTTGACTGAGGCTTTTTGCGGATGCTGCTGTAGTATATAGAGAGGTTGTAACAATGGAAAATTGTATTGAAATGCAGGAGGATCTGCATCGAATTGACGCATGGTGCAGGGAATGGCAATTGAATCTCAATGTAGACAATTGTCATGTGCTGCGAATAAATAGAAAGGTCTTTTATCATTTAGCTACACTGCAGCAGGTCAGCAATTGGAAGCAGTTAATTCCATAAATTATCTGGGAGTAGGCCTTAGGAGTGATTTTAAATGGAACGACCATATAAAATCAATCGTCGGTAAAGAAGATACCAGACTTAGTTTCATTGGAAGAATCCTAAGGAAATGCTGTCCGAAAACAAAGGAAGTAGGTTACAGTACACTTGTTCGCCCACAGCTTGAATACTGCTCACCGGTGTGGGATCCGTACCAGGTGGGATTGATAGAGGAGGTAGAGAAGATCCAACGGAGAGCAGCGCGCTTCGTTACAGGATCATTTGGTAATCGTGAAAGCGTTACGGAGATGATCGATAAACTCCAGTGGAAGACTCTTAAGGAGAGACGCTCTGTCGCTCGGTATGGGCTTTTGTTGTAGTTTCGAGAACATACCTTTACCGAGGAGTCTAGCAGTATATTTCTCCCTCCTACGTATATCTCGCGAAGAGATCATGAAGATAAAATTAGATAGATTAGAGCCCACACAGAGGCATAACGGCAGTCTTTCTTTCCGCCAACAATACGTGGCTGGAATAGGAGGGAGAACCGATAGTGGTACTCAAGGTACCCTCCGGCACACACCATTGGGTGGTTAGTGGGGTATGGATGTAGATGTAGATGTAGATCTCTGACTTTCTCCTTTGACTTTGAAAATATCTTACTGACTTGTACTTACAGAAGGAGAAATGATCATCACAATAAAACACTAGACATCAAAACACAAATGGAGAGTAAATAGAAATTAATAAACCCTGAGACTATTTTTCGCCTCAAACATGTCAAAGACATTAAAGATAAAGGTGAGGCATTGAATTAAAATTTGAGATGAGGCCAGGAATCGAACCCGGGCCTCCATGCTTACTAGGCAGACGTCTTACCGCTAGACCACACAGAAGCTGAATTAAAAGTTTGTGACGTGTAGGGAAAATCGTGCTTAGACTATTCCAAGGCGCCTTAATCGCTAGTGATGCGGTGGTTTAGCGGTAAGACGTCTGCCTATCAAGCGAGGAGAACCGGGTTCGATTCCTGGCTGAATCACAGATTTTAATTCAATGCTTCACCTTTATCTTTAACAAATGGAGATGTTTATGTAGTCTTTCTTCAAGCAAACTAATCGAGAGTAGAATGGTAGATAAACAGTACGATTTTTACAGTACCCGATGTAGATGTAGGTTACTAATTTTTACATCATGTTTCGAACATAACAGAAATGAAATGATCATATGGCATTTCTGGCCAGGAGATCCCACATTGCATTTTTGGCCGTCTGGTGCAAGTCTTTTTTTACTTTATGCTACTTCGGCGACTTGCATGTCGATGATGATTAAAAATCACGATGAGGAAAACACACAACACCCAGCTGGGAATCGAACCTTTCCCCCCCCCCCCCCCCGTGCGGTAGTAGGCGACGCTACCATCTGAGCTACGGGGGAGAAGGGGGGGGGGGTTCGGACTCAAACATGGCTGATATAGGGTAATGCACCCTCACATATGAATGTTTCCATTAATTAATTAGATCATTTTAACTGTCTCCATCCTAACATCAAATTCACGATGGAAATTGAAAAGGATGGCAAGTTACCATTTTTGGATGTGTTGGTCTATAAAAAAGTGACGGAACTCTTGCACATAGAGTTTACAGGAGACCGACGCGTACTGATTGGTATTTACATGCGACCAGCTGTCACCCTCCTTTTCAACGCGCAGGAATCCTACGGACCTCGGTAAAAAGAGCGTATGCCATCTCGGATGCTGAAAATTTACCTCAAGAACTGCAACATCTCAAGAATGTGTTCCACCAAAATGGTTATACAGACAGGCAGATTCGACGGGCTTTTGAGTTCGGACCACCACGTGAACCAACTGAAGACATTTCCAGTTCTGTTACTTTCCTTCCTTATGCTGGTAACGTGTCTGCCAAGATAGGAAGGCTTTGGAAGAAACATAAAGTGTATTTTTCGTCCGCCAGCTAAGACTAGAGCACTTCTTGGCCCTGTTAAAGAGGATTTGGGCCTGAGAAAGCCTGGCGTATACAAAATACCTTGTGAGCGCGGAAAAAACATACATTGGGCAGACTATTCGCACCGTCAGTGACAGATGTGTTGAACATCACCGCCATACGCGATTGATGCAGCCTGAAAAACCCGCGGTGGCTGAACATTGTCTTTCAGAGGGACACAGGATGCTGTACGACGAGACACAAGTTATTGCAAACACCTCACATTACTAGGATTGTGTTTTGAAGGAATCAGTTGAAATCAGAATAACAGATAACACAATTAATCGTGACAGTGGTTATTTTCTGAGTAAATCGTGGAATCCTGTGTTATCAGACCTAAAGAAACATCGGCATCTGCAGCACATAGCAACGAATGGCAATCTATAACGATATATCGTTTCTGACAATAACCACCACTGGAGGCGCTACAACTTCTCTCGCGCCAGGGGTCAGCAGCTGCGAGTAAACGCACGCCCTCTGTACTTAGCGCATGCGCCTTCATACTTTGGTTGCGTATATAGAGCCAGCCGTTCCACAGTTTCAGTCAGTCACGGCGAGAGCGGCTTAGCTTCCTCACCTGATGATGGCGGCCAGCTGGACCGCGGAAATATTGTGCTCAGATGACAGAATGATCCGGCTGGAAACCCGTGAAGAATTTGGTCCATCCTCTGTTCATATGACAAAGGTGTAAGATCAGCCGCTGCTGCATAACCACACATTCTCCCTCCGTTGACTAGTTTCTGTGAATGACGTGTTGCGAACGTGAAAGCTGCATTATCATTAGTGATTGTGTAACTGTGAATGCTGCTTAAGGCGACTGCTTTTACTGAATGTCTCGTTGCAAACGCTACAGCTATATGAGCGTTCATCATTGTGCAGCTGAGAATGCTTCTTCAGGAGACTGCTTTGGTTGAACGTCTTGTTGCAAACGCCGCAGCTGTAGGGGCGTTCACCCGTGTGCAACCGTGAATGGTTCCTAAGATGACTACTTTCACTGAACGTCTTGTTGCAAACACTACAGCTATACCGGCGTTCACCGGTGTGTCGCTGCGTATGCTGCTTAAGGTGACTACTTTGATTGAATGTCTTATCGCAAATGCTACAGCTGAAAGGGCGTTCACCAGTGTGTAGCCGTTTATGGTTCCTCAAATGACTACATTTATTAAATGTCTTGTTGCAGACGCTGCAAGTGTACCTGCGATCACCAGTATGTAACTGTGAATGCAGCTTAAGGTGACCACTTCGATTGAACGACTTGTTGCAAACGCCACAACTGTATGGGCGTTTGTCTGTGTGTACATGGGAATGCTCTCTAAGGTGACTATTGCTAATAAACGTTTTGTTGCAAACACCACAGCTGTACGGGCGTTTGCCAGTGTGCGACAGGGAATGCTTCTGAAGATGGCCAATTTGCGCGAACGTCTTATTGCAAACGCTACAGCTGAACGGGCGTTCACCGGTGTGCAATCGTAAATGGTTCCTCAGATTACTCGTTCGATTGAACGTCTTTTTGCATATGTCACAGGTGTAGGAGCGTTCACTATCGTGTAATCGCCTATGCTCCCTCAGTTGATTGTTGTCTGTGAACGTCTTGTTGCAAACGCCACAGCTATATTGGGGTTTGTCACCGTGCATCTGTGAATGCCGACTAAGATGATTGCTTTTACTGAATGTCTTGTTGCAAATGCCACAGCTGTATGGGCGCTTTCCAGTGTGCAATAGTAAATGCTGCTGAAGATGATTACGTTGATTGAATGCTTTGTTGCAGAAGTCACAACTGTACTCACGTTCACCAGTGTGCAAACGGTAGTGCCTCTTCAAACTGCTTCTCAATGCGAATGTTTTGTTGCACACACTGCACGAATGCCTAACTTCACAGTTGCCCACGAGTGTTTTCTCCTTCAGTACCTGTGACTGCGCAAGCTTCTTTTTGCTGACAACAGATCTTTTATTCCCGTGTGATGTTTTCTTCTTGGTGGTGCCGTGTGATCTTTTGCTTGGTCCCACGGCTGCAGAAACACTGGTAACCAAACAGCCACTGTTGTCATTGCCGTTGGGGTCTTCGGTGGCAATGGGTAAAACACTGCTGGAAAGTGGAGAAAACAATCAAAAGTACTGTCATAATAATTGAAAAAAAAAACACAAAAAACACAAACAAAAAAATATATTCTGTGATGTCAAATGCCTGAATAGGTTCTCCATCCTAATTTTCATTTAGATACACACTGCCTCAAATTAACAGCACGTTTCAGACCTTTACGAGGGCAATAAATGGATATTTGTGTTCATATTAAACATAACCTAGAAATCATTTCCAGTCAAATTATCTGACAGCACGATTACTGACTAATGAAACATGAAAATAACATGAACCACTAAACCTCTTACAGTGATGCCATAACATCGCAAATTGCGATTTATTTATTTCATTTGAACGCTGTAATTCCTCAAATATATATATATAAATGTATACAAGCCGAGGCTGGGCTCCTGACGACAATTAATTGTGTCTCGATACCTCATGGTCTTTTCTCCCTGATGCGGGAATACAGTATTGTGGATGCGAGCATTATAGAATAAATAGGCTGTGGTATAGGAAAGAGACAGCGTGGCGAATGGAGGAGATTTGTGTGTGGCGGGAGACGTGCAGGGAAGAGTCCTCTGCAGTCGGGCTGGTCACTGTGTCCTCGGTGGCGGAGTGGTCAACGCGTCTGCCTAGTAAGCGGGAGATCGCGGGTTCGAATCCCGGCCGGGCACAAATTTTCATTCGCCACAGTTTGGTATTCCACCTAAACCTCTTACAGTGATGCCATAACATCGCAAATTGCGATTTATTTCACTATCATTATACCTGCAGGCACAAAAATATTAAATTACATTAACTACAAGACTAACTAAGTGAACTTCTACATCAACACCTATAAACCACAAACCACTTGTGGTGTGTGTCACATAGATAACTTCAGTTATTCTTTTAGTATAGCTCTTTGATATTTTAGGACATGTTAACACCATGTTAATACCCGTCCTATAATCGAAAAGTGTCAGATAACAAAAACTATTATGTCACTTTGCGTAGATTATTGTAAATGACACCCCTTAGTCGTGGAACATGTAATGAAAATCTTTAAAGAAGAATAGACCGCTGATGATTTTTAATAATAGTTCAACGCATAAGTTGTAAACACACACTTCAACAAAAGCTTGCTTTTCATTACACAGAATTGGTCTTCATTTTCTCAAAAGTCCGTTTCGGTTATTGGTAAGAACAGCAGGTGGAGAAATCAGAGGAATGGCCTGCCTCAGGGAAGCTTCCTCGCTCCAGCTCTGTATAATATATACACAAATGACCAACCAGTGCCAAACACCACGCGCCAATTTATGTATGCCAATGACACTGCAGTTGCAGCACAAGGTACGAATTTTCTGGATGTAGAGGAGAAATTATCTAGTACCTTGGAATCCCTCTCCCAGTATTATGAGACAAACCACCTACGGCCGTACCCTTCCAAGACGCAGGTCTGTGCTTTCCATTTAAAAAAATGTTCAAATGTTTGTGAAGCTTAAGGGACTTAACTGCGTGGTCATCAGTCCCTAAACTTACAAATTACTTATGAACTAGCTACAACTAAGGACGGCACAAATATCCATGCCCGAGGGGGGATTCGAACCCCCGACCGTAGTGGCCGTGCAGACCGTGACTGAAGCGCCTCAGTCCCCGCGGCCGGCACTTTCCACATAAAGAACGCGGAGGCAAATAGGGAATTGAACGTTAAATGGAGAGGTGAACGACTCGCACATTGTCCGACGCCCAAATATCTCGGTGTCACACTGGACCGCACACTGACCTATAAACACCATTGCAATGCCACAAGGGAGAAATTCTCAGCGAGAAACAACATCTTCATGAAATTAACTAACGGATCCTGGGGTGCAAACCCAAAAGTCCTGAGAGCCTCAGGCCTTGCGCTTAGTGTGTCAGCTGCGGAATACGCCGCTCCAGTATGGAGTTCGTCAATACAGGCGAGAAAAGTTGACATCGCGGTGAATGAAATGGCACGGATTGTGACTGGGTGCCTGAAACCAACACCAGTACACAAGATGTACTTAATTATTGGGATCGCACCGCCCAACATACGACGTGTCATTGCTGCCGATGCTGAAAAAACGAAGCAAGGAAAGGACACGCGTCACCCTCTATATGGACACCAGCCTGCTGGCCGACGGCTTCGTTCGAGGAAGAGCTTCCTGCCACGTACCCGAGCTCTGGAAGGGTCGGCCGCAGAGAACCGCATTGCGAGGTGGGGAATGGATTTGAGAAGCCCCCATAAAGCAGCAAAAGAAGAACTGGCACCTGGTGGAGACCTGCCACACACAGTCTGGAGAACCCTGAACCGTGTGAGGGTAGAAGTGCCGAAGTGCAAGACAAACATGCAGCGATGGGGCTTCCTAAAAGATAGTGAGAACACTCTGTGTCTTAGTGGTGCTGTACAGGATCCTCAACACCTGCTTATCTGTCCATATTTAGAAAAGCCCTGTACAATGAAAGACATATGGGAGGCTAACGACAAAACCATGTCGGCTGCTAATTTTTGGAAGTTAGAAGTCTAGTTCCGGACACGGAAAGTAAGTAAGTAAGTATTACACAGAATGGGCTTTTGAAATTTCTTGTGTCCAGATAGATAGTTGGGTCTCATGGAAACCCCATGTTAAGCATGTTGTTCAACCAGGATACCACCTTATCCAATTTGATAAGATTCAGATTTTGGCAGCCACTAATGGATATCACAAAAGATTGTACAGAAAAGCTATAGAAATTGTAAAACACTCCAATAAAAAAATGAAATGATCGTATAGCAGTTTTGGATAGGAGATCCCGTATGGAATTGTTCGGCTGCCTAGTGCAAGTCTTTTTTACTTGACTCCACTTTTTTTTTCGTTTTTTGCTCTGTGTTCAGTTCCTTGTGGTCGCTGATCGTGTTTGTTCGTTGCTGTTCGATGTGGCGTTGGCTCAGCTTTTCTTTTATTACAAAGGGCTATCAGTCCTCCGACCTGGTGTGCTGAGCCACAGCGCCCGGCACCTTTTCAGCGACTTGCATGGCGATGATAATGAAAATGATGATAAGGACAACACACAACGCCTAGTCCCCTGGCTGGGTACTCAGCAATGCTGCCTTCTGAGCTACAGGGCAGCGGATAACATCCCCATAATTTAAATAGGATAGAGGAGGTCATCAAACTGAATGAAATCTGTATTCCAGTGTCGTCCTCACCATGGGACGATATCTACAACGGACACTGGCAATCGGCAACAATGAATTGCGTACGCCTATCCGAAACATCTGACGTCACGCCTCTGTGCGCGATCACGCTTAAACGGAATTCGGCGCAATCAGAAACGAGCCAGAGTGTGTATAGGACGTTAAAATGAGCCAGGATCCCTCTTGAGAACGTCCTCCGCAGCTGGGGACGAAACGTTGGGTTTTAATAACAAATCCACAAGACCACGGCATAATAAAACTTTAACAGCGAAGCACTTCGTGTTTTATCAGGTCTCATGCCCATAACACTTAAGATACAGGAAATAGCCAAATATTATAACCTGGTGAAAACCAAAGACGCCAAACAGACAATCGACATCGGCCTAGACCACAGAAGCTGGGCACACCCGCCAGACTTTACAAGGATAACTGAGAAGGACGCCAGAAAAAGCTACGCAGTTGAAATATACACAGATGGAAGCAAGTCAGACGACGGAGTGGGTTCGGGGATAGCAATATTTGTTAATAAGAGGCTTACTTACCAGATACAGCTAAAACTGTCTAATGAATGCTCAAACAATCATGCGCAACAATTTGCCATCCTCAATGCGCTTGAGTTCATAAATAATCTCTCGAATACTGATACAACTGCAGTAATTCACCGACAGTAGGATTACTTTGGACTCTTTGCGAAATCCGAAGAACCACAACTTGTTGATTGAAGAAATAATCTGTCAAATCAGAAGGTTGCAGATACACAACTGGCTGGTTGGTGCATTTCGAATGGGTTAAGGCACATCAAGGGATGTGGGGAAATGAACTAGCTGACAACCTTGCTAAAAGAGCAGCTCGATCAGGACAATTAATACGCTACAACAAGTGCCATAAAGAAGAAACTTCGAGAAGAGTTTAGAAACAAATGGGACATTGAGTGGCACAGAACAAGAAAACGGGGGAAGCACTAAACCGTATTTTCCTACGATCCGACAACGTTTACTGATTATACTTCCAATATCTCCGAATTTTACAGCTATGTTAACAGGTCATGGGAAACTGAAAGCCTACTATCAGCGGTTCAAAATAATTGAAGACGGAACGTGCACATGTAACAGTGCTGTCCAAACTATTGACCACGTGCTTTTTGACTGCTGCAATTTATTGAAAGAGAGGGACCATCTCAGGAAAAAAAAAAATAATAATAATAATAGCTGCCAAAGGAGGAGGATGGCCCGTCAGTAAATATGACTTGGTACATAAATTCACTACAGACTTTTAAAATTTTTGTAATTAAATAAGATTTCCTGACGTATAAAACTGTTTCTTTCTTTGTAAACAATGTCAACTTATATACTGTACTTGTGTTTGCAAAAATATTTGATGTAACAGCCTGAATCTAACCATCAAACATGTAATATTACTATGTAATGGGGCATGTTAAATAATAAATATGGACATTTCTGGCCATTACCATTTACATTTTACAAAACTAAATGATGCATTATTTACCATTAAAACAGTACCTGAAATAATTGACAGTTCAGCACGAAAACTAATTTACTTTGCGCACTTTTATTCGCATTTAATAACATCTACAGCTTTCCATAGCTCTTCGGCAAACATTCAAAATGATTTAACAAATGTAGCAACTGTTATTTGTAGAGATTAAATCTGTAATGAAATTAAGAACAGGTATTTTTTGGCTATATGTTATGTAAGACAAGTGGGATAACAATTAAATCACATTTATCCTCCGTATTTCGTTGCTGTTCAGTTTCTAAGAAAAAGTGAGTGAGACAATTTCTAGTTTCGTGAGGTTAGCTCGTTTTAATGAGTCAATGAAATAAACGAACAATACAACTGTTGTGAGGATCTAATTGCCTGATACTATGATGGTGCTGTCGTCATGAATAGCGATCTCAATGCATTCCAAAGTAAAGTTCCAGAAAAATATCCTAAGGCTCTCATATGCCTATAATGAAGAGTTGAAAAAAAAACACCAGTTCAGAATGTAAAATGTCCCTTGGAGAAGAATTTAATGAGTGGATTTACAGAAATATACAAATTATCAGTGCTGTTTTCAACAGTTCCCTGAACTGGCTCATCAGTGGAGTAGTCATTTTTAATGCTAAAGAAGAAATAGACTTGTTACAATTCTTAAGTGCAGGACTGGATGATTGACTAAATCATTCCATCGACAAAGTACACCACTAGGAAAAATAAGGGGATGAGTAGAGGTATCTAGGTTCTGAAGTATCACCATTAGCAGAATGAACTAAAATGATTTGACATCTTTCTGTCGGTTTACCGAGTGGAGACAACAACATGATAGCAATCGAAATGGTGGTAATAACAGAAAGCTGTTGCAGAGGGTTTTGGTGTATACTATACCAAATAAATTACAAAATAAGTTGGGTTCAGATAGGTTAGTGAGCAGGTAGTGCAATGCAACAACAACGTGACTTATCTGAAGCTATGGCACGGAGAGCCATAGGAAGGTTGGAAGTGGGGAAGAGACAGAGTGCACTATCTGCAGCTAATGGAGTGTCCCCGAGTGTAATTTCCAGCCGTGATGGAGTAGCTGAGCGATCTAAGGTGCCTCGCTGCAGAGCGCGCCGTTGCTCGCCATCGGAGGTTCGAGTCCTCCTTCAGGCGTGTGTGTGTGTGTGTGTGTGTGTGTGTTGTCCTCGGTTAGTTTACCTTAGTTTAAGTAGTTTGTAAGCTATGGACTGATGACCATGCAGTTTAGTCTGATAGGTTTACAAACATTTGAACTTTTTATTTAATTTTTTATTTATTTATTTATTTACTTTTTGTAATTTCCATGACGTGGACGCGTCAAACAAGGCAAGGTCAAAGTCATCCACAGGTAACATCAGCAAGAGATGACCGTTATCTCTGGTTAACAGCCCATCAAGGCAGGGGGCTGAATGCAACTCAGCTGCAACACACCCTCCAGGCAGCAACAGGATGCATAATATCAACACAAACAGTCCTAAATCGCCTTCGGGAATGTGGTCTCATATGGAGGCCTATGGTGAGTGTCCCATTGAAACGACGACACCATTTAGCCCACAGAAAGTGGGCGAAGGAAAATCAGGATTGGTGTTGTAATGAAGGCTCCTGCTTCTGTTCACAGATGAGTCAAGATTTTGTGTTCATCCGGACAGTCAACGTTCCCTCATCTGGAGAGAACATACAACTTGGAACATACTGCTTATGTGCAGGAAACATCACCATAAGTAGAATGCAAAAGCCCGATTCGGGGGCATAAATTGATATCAAATTAATTATGCAAATATTTTGGTTAATTTGGCAACTTTTTAATTATAATTTTTTATTATATTTTATTTATTTTACAATTACTCTGTACAGTAATAGCAGTCATACTTTAACTTTTTATAATTACTCTGTACTGTAATTGCAATTTCCAATCTTCCATATCCCAACTGCCAGTGAGTCATCTATATGTTCCCCCACCACGTGACCATTGACCAATGGGAGCACAGCAGCATGTGGCCAGTGCATATGTCAGAGCCTCTACTTCTTCGACAGATCAAGACACGTCCTCAAGGTTCTCGTCTGGCTGTCGCCACCCCTGGCAGGTAGAGTCCCGCCCCTCAACGACCGCGCACTTGCAAATATACCCAAAAAAACTACTGTAGTGCACTTATGGAGCCGGCCACAGTGAGCGCACAGCTTAACGGCATTCGCGCCGGGAATTAAACTGCCGCACCCTGCACCTTGTGTGTGTATACCCTAAAGTATTGGCGCAGTGCGTTTAGGGTGACTCCACCGCCCACGCCATTGCAGAGAAGTATTTAAGTGCGCTCCGATTATTTTATTTGCATTACAATTTTTTCTATCGTGTTGTTGTTGTTATGGTCTTCAGTCCGGAGACTGGTTTGATGCAGCTCTCCACCCTACTCTATCCTGAGCAAGCCTTTTCATCTCCTCATAAGAACGGCAACCCACATCCACTTGAATCTGCTTACTATACGCGTCTCTTGGTCTCCCTCTGCGATTTTTACCCCACACACTTCCCTCCAATGCTAAATTTACGATTCCTCGATGTCTAAGAATGTGTCCTACCAAGCGATCCCTCCTTTTAGCCAGGGTATGCCAAAAATTCCTTTTCTCACCAATTCTGTTCAGTACTTCTTCATTGGTTATGCGATCTACCCACCTAATCTTCAGCATTCTTCTGTAGCACCACATTTCAAAAGCCTCTATTCTCTTCCTGTCCGCACTGCTTATCGTCCATGTTTCACTCCCGTACAAGGCAACACTCCACACAAATGCCTTCAGAAAAGACTTCCTTACACTTAAATTAATGTTCGTTGTTAGCAAATTTCTCTTTTTCAGAAATGCTTTTCTTCCCATTGCCATTCTGCATTTTATATCCTCTGTACTGCGACCATCACATGTTATTTTACTACCCAAGTAACAAAACTCATCTACCACCTTCATTGTTTCGTTGCCTAATCTAATTCCTTCAGCATCGCCCGATTTTCTAAGACCGCATTCCATTATTTTTGTTTTGCTCTTGTTAATGTTCATTTTATACGCTCTCTTCAACACACTGTCCATTCCATTCAACTGCTCTTCCAGGTCCTTTGCTGTCTCTGACAGAATTACAATGTCATCCGCAAAACGCAATGTTTTTATTTCTTCCCCCTGAACTTTAATCCCTATTCCAAATTTTTCCTTGCTTTCCTTCACCGCCTGCTCGATGTACAAATTGAATAACATCGGAGAAAGGCTACAACCCTGTCTTACTCCCTTCCCAACTGATGCTTCCCTTTCATGCCCTTCGAGTCTAATAACTGCGATCTGGCTTTTGTACAAGTTATAAATAACTCTCCTTTCCCTATATTTTACCCCTGCTGACTTCAGAATTTGAAACAGTGTATTCCAGTCAACATTGTCAAATGCTTTCTCCAAATCTACAAAAGCTATAAATGTAGGTTTGCCTTTCCTTAATCTATCTTCTAAGATAAGACGTAAAGTGAGTATTGCCTCTCTGGTTCCTACGTTCCTCCTGAATCCAAACTGATCTTCCCCAAGGTCAGCTTCTACCAGCTTTTCCATTCTCCTGTAGATAATTCGTGTTAAAATTTTGCAACCTATCGTAACTCGTCTATTTTTTTTTTTTTTTCTGGAAATGTTATAGCTCCTTGTACTGCCCCCAGAATAGGTTCCAGGGTGCATTTTTTTTTTTTAATTTTTGTTTGCAGTGGAACCGTCCATACGTTCTCTGAACTTAACTGACTACCAGACGCTAAGATCACGTGATCCCTCACCCTTCCATCCACGACTTCAAAACTAGCGGGAATCTCGGTCAGTCTGGTCCTCCAGACAGCAGGGCAAAGAACTCGTCCCTCCAACAGCATCTGCAATGCTGGTCGTAAGTACCTTTTAAATAATTATTTTTAATATAAAAAATTTTCGGCGGGAAATTCACAGTTTGCAAAACATCAGAATTCGCTAGCTGGATAGGAGAGGAGCAACCAAACACAAAGTACGAGAAATCAGCTCCTGCTAATCTATGTGACTGGTACAGGTAAGGAAACACCTGAAGCAACCATGAATTATTGGGTAACCAATTCCTGGTGGGGCTGGAAAATCTTTCGCCTCAAGACTGGTGGATATAAACTCACTAAGGCTGGTTCTATATATACTATGACGTCTGTGCACTATGTTTTGGTAACATAATAGAAAGAACCTTAATTAGAGATCATATTGCATAAAAAAGTAGATATACATATAGATGAATCACAGAGAAAATTATTTGTAAAGTGACGTGCATATACCCTAATTATGCAACTACATATGCAATCATTTACAAAATCGCGCGCAAGAAAACGATGTGCTGTGTCTCTCCTGGTGAACAAATGAGAACTCGGACAGTTCAGACCTCTGGCAATAGAGACCGCTGATACCTGCTTACGCCCTCTCCATTCAACCCCTTGTCGATAAAGGCCGCTGATACCTGCCTCCCCCTCTCCTGTGAACCACGCCAGCTGTCAACAAGACGCAGTGCCCCCAGCCAGGCTGCAGACCGACCACGTGCGCATCACACAGGCTCCAGCGAGGGCCCAGCCGGCTGCGAGCTGTTTGTCACGCATGCGTGTTCCAGCCGACCGGTACCTGTAGAGGCTAAGCAAATAGATTCACTCCACACGCACAAAGAAGAACTCGTTGCAATCCACAGACACACCTTGAAAATTATCAAACGTATATTACTTCTCAAAAACAGTAACAGCAATAAACGACTCATGCGTATCATTAACCATTATTATTTTTACGAATCTCTAACTCTTTTTTATTCCACAAATGACCTAAAATAAGTAAATGCACAGCACAGTAACAACAAAAGTAGAACAATCCATTTGGTACCACCCCCAATAGCTTAAACATACGACCGAAGTGCGCCTCACAATACTATTTATCCATCTCCACCCACATTGAAACTTTTTAGGGGTCTCTCGCTATGCGACCAAAACATTTATCAAGGAAATTACTAGCCCCCTATCGATAAACAGACACACATTGACCTGATACAACTAGGAATAACATTCGAGCGTACTAGACACCACACACAGATGATCATAATACCTTTGTTCCCGCATACTTCACCCTTCCGCGATCATACGCAGTGGAAAAATAACTCATTTTTCAATCAGATAGAAAGGGTCTTTAACGCTGTATTTCTAAATACACTCCAAGTGCAACCTACCTATCAACAAATCATTATGTACAATGCTGCGATCGTACGCACTTCTATCGTAGCACAACGAGAATTATTGACACAACCGGAGACCCAATCGATCCCTATACCATATATATATATATATATATATATATATATATATATATATATATATATAGGGTGTTTCACTATGTGTGTTTGCCTCTGTAACTTATAAAATAATAGGTGACGAGAAATTTTAATGCGGTAGGTCAACACAAGAAATGTTACACTTTCTGCGGAGCTATGAACACAGTTTATTGTATCATTTTCCAAAGAGTTACACTACAAAGATATAATTTTTTAAATGGAACAATAGTTTTTTTCTATCGTGTATTGGATTCGTTTCAACCAGCTGCGTCCAAATTAATTTAAACTACATTCCTATCTCTGTTAGTTTGGGAGCTACAACCCTTCAAAGTTCCAGGGGCGGAGGCTGCGATAGCGTAGCTGGCTGGCCGAGTGGCTAGCCCCTGGGGCACGGCCCACTGTCTCATTACCACCAGCCAATCAGCTACGCTGTCGTAGCCTCCGCCCCCTAAACTGAAATGTAGTTTAAATTGATTTGGACGCAGCTGGTTTCGACGAATCCAATGCACGATAGAAAAAACTATTGTTCCATTTAAAAAATTATATCTTTATGGTGTAACTCTTTGGAAAATTATACAATAAACTATGTTCATAGCTCCGCAGAAAGTGTAACATTTCTTGTGTTGTTGACGTACCACATTAAAATTCCCCGTCACCTATTATTTTATAAGTTACAGAGGCAAACACACTTAGTGAAATGCCCTATAAACAAGAGTACACACATACACACGATGACTGTGTTTAGGCTTAACCTCATATTTCCTACGTAACACAACTATTAAAGCTCTCCGCAACCTCTTGCGTGTGCACTATCTGTTCTTCTAGAGCGCACTTCCGCGGTACTTCTGTGCGGAATTTAAAGTTTTACAACTTTTGCAAACGGAAACCCTTTAAACGGCTTCCCTGATGGTAAAAATGTACAACGCAATGTAAACATTTTTATTTGCTTATTTATTTATTTTAAAGACGATAGTGGCGGGAAAGGAACTCACCATAAACACCATCAAGGCATACATGATTCGAGGTCATGTGTAGAAAGAACACAGCGATGATAGACGATCCATCTAACTAAAATAATAGATGACTATGCTTAAACACCAAGTCAGTTGCGGCTTCACAAAAAAAGCAAAATAAGCGCCAGCTCAAATTAGAGTATTTCGATACACCAGATAACGCAAAACCAACGAAACATACATAAGACGATAACAGTTATTAGGAATGCTATTTCTTTAATGGGGATTGGTCTAAGTCAGTGCAATGGATTTAATATTTTTCTTAGGACCTGGGAATGACGTCGTTTGTGATACCAGACCGAATTCGGTGATATTTGCATCTGCCCGTATTGCAGAGAATAACATCCTGGAATGCGAGAAATATGTTTATAGTTGATTTAATGTAGCTGATGTCGTCCTTGCTGGAACTAGTATTATGTAGGAAAACGCGTCAGGCCTATGAAAGATACGCATACGTCATATTCCAATACATTTTCCCAACTACGTTTCTCTAATCAATTACGCAAAACAAAGATAGCCGCAATCACACAACGCATGACAATCGTAAAATTAAAATAGATCCACACTTTCTTTCTGCAACGACTATCAACGCTCGTAAAATCTCTACGTATTCCATCCCAAAACGAGCTAATACAACACCGAAAAACTCCCGAAATATACTAGCTGCGTAACAGTTCTACAGCAAAGATGTAATGCTTCGACGAAAGATCAAATAACATACACAATGCAAAGTTTTTTCAACCGCCATAGTCGACTTTTTTAGTGCTCTAACGAAACACAACATCATACACAAATGGAACCAGACAATGCATCACATATTTAGATTATTTCAAACATTTTTTTACTTAAATTCTATCTCATCTAACTTACAGTACTATCTGTAACCGCCAACTATTTCTAACACAGTGACAGAACTACACTTGCAGTCAACACTAACCCACAACAAAATAATCTAGCCATTCCAGATCGTTTTTACAATAGTTCTAACTCAACTAGTATGTGACAATCCCTGTATACGACCGTAAGAAACTCCAAACGCAACCCAGGCAGGACTATCCTTACAGTCATCACTAACCCAGAACAGTCGGACATAACCATCTCCAAGTTCCGCAAATACACTCTGCATAAGCAAGTTACCACAGACGGTTATATAACAGCGATCTGAAACAGGCAAGATCTCCCTTAGACAACGTAGACTGTTTCCATAAACGCAATTTAATATAGTTTCGAACTCTCTCCAAACACAACTACTATTCTCTAAGGCATATGTTAGCCAAGACCATATGGATGGGAATGACACACTGCACAATGGCGCACTTTTTAAATACAGTCCATAACCATAGTCCACCAACTTGGTAATGCAATGTTCTCGAACCAGTGAAAAAGTAAAAGTCTCGAGCAGTCGCCTGTCTGGACGCTTTATAAAATCGATAATGTTGTTACCAATAACTTTGCTGAAACCAGGGACCTTGATTTGACAAATTTATTACATATTTTTCCTCAGCAGTCGGACGCCAACCCCGTTAAGCAACCGATACTGTCTTGTCGTCGTCCACAACCACGTTGACGTTCCATGCCTAGTCTCCGTCCATCCGGATGTCTTACTCGAATACGAGCTCCACTTTGTTAAAAAAAAAATTCCCTTCCAAATCTTATGTGTTGTCCAAATCCAGAAGATAGGAGGCATCTACACGAAGCTATTGTAGTAGAGATAGAAGCTCCTCCATTAACACATAAAGATCAACACATTTCTTTCTTTAACATTACCTCTCCATACACACACTCCATTGGCTACAAATAGCTCACTTTAAGTTGCCAAACTATAGGGTTTTTATAAAAACCCGTTGATTCTCGATCAAAGAATAATAGATTATTTTTAACACATTGACAGGACTACACCCGCAGTCAACATTAACCTACAACAAACTGATCCTACCATTCCAGTTCGTTTCTACAAAAGTTCTGATCCAAATAGCATGCAGCAATACGACTGTAACAACCTCCAAACTCAACCCAGACACGACTATCCTTACAGTCATCACTAACCCATTACAAACGGGCATAACCATCTCCAAGATCCCCACATACAATCTACATAAACAGCTACCACAGACATCCTTATAACAGCGATCAGTAACGGGCAAGAACTCCCAGACACAACATAGACTGTGTCCATCAAAGCAATTTAATAAAGCTTCGAACTCTCCCCACCCAACAACTATATTTGTTGGTTGACTCGTCCCAAACATCCAACCGAGTAATCCTGCAACTTTTGCTATTCCATAGTCCAGCAGACAATATTTCTGAAACGCTTTCCGACAGTCACTAAACCACATACCTAGTGCGTTTAACGAACACTCGCACACAAACAGCTATCGTATCCCACCTTCTAACTAATCATTACTCTCGATAAACAAAGACTTTCACCGTGAAAATTACTGACGTGCACACAGAAAAGCTAACAGGAAAAGACCCAAATCAACACCAAGTTCTTTTTCTTATAATCCATACAACCAGCAATAAAAAATAGTCCACACTATTTCCGACTAATACAATAACAGATTTTTTTTAAATAATTATTTAAACGGTACTTACGACCAGCATTGCAGATGCTGTTGGAGGGACGAGGTCCACGCCCTGCTGGCTCTAGGACCAGACTGACCGAGATTCTTGCCAATTTAGTAGTCGTGGATGAAAGGGTGAGGGATCACGTGATCTTAGCGTCTGGTAGTCAGTTCAAGATCAGAGAACGTATGGACGGTTACACTGCAAACAAAATTTTAAAAATAGAAGCACCCTGGAACCTATCCCGATGGCTGGCGGTTGGTGTGGGGGCAGTACAAGGAGCTATAATATTTGTAGAAAAAAAAATAATTAGACGAGTTTCGATAGAAAAAAAATTGCAATTCAAATAAAATAACCGGGGCGCACTTAAATACTTCTTCGCAACTGTGTGGGCGGTGCGGTCACCATAAACACATCTACATCTACAACTACATCTACAGCCATACTCCGCAAGCCACCTGACGGTGTATGGCGGAGGGTACCTTGAGTACCACTGTCGATTTTCCCTCCTATTCCAGTCACCTATTGTTCGCGGAAAGAAAGATTGTCGGTATGCCTCTGATTTTATCCTCACGGTCTCTTCGCGAGATATACGTAGGAGGGAGCAATATACTGCTAGACTCCTCGGTAAAGGTATGTTCTCGAAACTTCGACAAAAGCCCGTACCGAGCGACAGAGCGTCTCTCCTGCAGAGTCTTTCACTGGAGTTTATCGATCATCTCCGTAACGCTTTCACGATTACCAAATGATCCTGTAACGAAGCGCGCTGCTCTCCGTTGGATCTTCTCTACCTCCTCTATCAATCCCACCTGGTACGGATCCCACACCGGTGAGCAGTATTCAAGCTGTGGGCGAACAAGTGTACTGTAACCTACTTCCTTTGTTTTCGGACTGCATTTCCTTAGTATTCTTCCAATGAATCTAAGTCTGGCATCTGCTTTACCGACGATTGATTTTATATGGTCGTTCCATTTTAAATCCCTCCTAATGACTACTCCCAGATACTTTATGGAATTAAATGCTTCCAGTTGCTGCCCTGCTATAGTGTAGCTAAATGATAAAGGATCTTTCTTTCTGTGTATTCACAGCACATTACACTTGTCTACATTTAATTGCCATTCCCTGCACCATGCGTCAATTCTATGCAGATCCTCCTGCACCTCAATACAATTTTCCATTGTTACAACCTCTCTACATACTACAGCATCATCCGCGAAAAGCCTCAGTGAACTTCCGATGTTATCCGCAAGGTCATTAATATATACCGTGAACAGCAACGGACCCACGACACTCCCCTGTGGCACACCTGACATAACTCCTACATCGGAAGACTTCTCTCCATTGAGAATGACCTGCTGCTTTCTGTTATCTAGTAATTCCTCAATCCAATCACACAATTGGTCTGACAGACCATAAGCTCTTACTTTGTTCATTAAACGTTTGTGGGGAACTGTATCAAACGCCTTGCAGAAGTTGAGAAGCACAGCATCTACCTGAGAACCCGTGTCTATGGCCATCTGAGTCTCGTGGACGAACAGCGCGTGCTGGGTTTCACACGAACACCTTTTTCGAAACCCATGCTGATTCCTACAGAGCAGATTCCGTGTCTCGAGAAATGTAATTATATTCGTACATAATACATGTTCCAAAATTCTACAACTAACCGACGTTAGAGATATAGGCCTATAGTTCTGCACAACTGTTCGAGGACCCTTCTTGAAAACGGGGATGATCTGAGCCATTTTCCAATCTTTCGGAACGATATGCTGTTCTAGAGACCTACGATACACCACTGCGAGAAGGGGTGCCAGATCCTTCGCGTACTCTGTGTAAAAACGAACTGGTATCCCATCAAGCCCTGCGGCCTTTCCTCTTTTGAGCGATTTTCATTGTTTTCTATCCCTCTGTCAGTTATTTCGATATCTGTCATTTTGTAATCTGTGCGGCAATATAGGGAAGGAACTACAGTGCAATCTTCCTCTGTGAAACAGCTTTGGAAAAAGACATTCAGTAATTCTGCCTTTAGAGTGTCATCCTCTGTTTCAATGCCATTTACGTCACAGAGTGTCTGGGTACTTTGTTTTGATCCAACTACCGCTTTGACATAAGACCAAAATTTCTTTCGCCTATACATATGCAAAGTGTGGAGGGCAGCGGTTTAATTCCAGGCCGCCTCTGGTGCGAATGCCGGTAAAATTTGCACTCACCGCGGTGAGTTTTTTTGTGTATGTATGCAAGTTCACGGTCAACAAGGGGCAGGATTCTACCTGCCGGGGGTGTCGACAGCCAGATGGGAGCCTTGTGGACGTGCCTCAGTCTGCCAGAGGAGCAGAGGCTCTGACGTATGCAGTGGCCACATGCTGCTGCGCTCCCATTGGTCAATGGTTACAGGTTAGATAAATCATGTATGCAATGGGAAAGCGCTAACTTTGAATCAGATTATTATTAAGACATCCAAGCAAACAGACACATCGTTTAACATATTCCAGAATCTAACCTAGTTTTTAAAAAATCTAACATAGGTCAAGATAGCAAATACGTCCTATCATGAAAATGACGTAGACGAGAGAGAGAGTAAACTTTCTTTCTGCACTACATGCACCAGCTCAGACAATAAGAATTCTTAATATATCTCCAGATTCTAGTTAATTAAAATAAGTACTTGCAACTGGATTTATGAAATTAATTAAATAAACATGTTCTTTATTGTTCTTCCCTCTAGTTTATCATATTAATATTTTTATTGAAATTATGTAACAGTCTTTTAAATTTCTGTTCATTCCTCATAACAACATTGTCCTTGTTACAACTGTCTGAGGTATTTGTCAAGAAATCTTCGCTTTTTTTTAAGGCCTTTTGTTGGTTTTAAAAGTAAATTTCTTTCATTACTTACACCATTCATGCACTTTTCGCATGCTGCACTTCTTTACTCGGTGAATACTAGACAGAAATCGAATCTACATTTGCATCAGACCACCTTGATACTTGTGCAGAAAGGTGTACAGTAATCAGGAGAATCTATTTTCAATTAGCTACCACAAGAACTGAAGAATCTTAGCACTAACCCACACATTTTCAAATCTAAATTGAAGAGTTACCTCATGGCTCACTCATTTTATTCTTTCGAGGAACTCCTATAAAAGTTAAACAATTAAGTTAATTCATTTTTTTCTTTATTGATTCTTTTCACTTTGTCTTAAGAATGTCATATGCATAGGATTACTTAAAAAATTTCTATTACCATTCTTGTGTTAAACTTCATGTATTGACTTGTTCCATGATCATGGAGTCTCACTCCTCAATTAGGTCATGTGGAACAGAAAACCATATTATTATTATTATTATTATTATTGTTATTATTATTATTCATGATCATTACTTTCCTTCCAAGGATTAGGTTATTGTCTGTTCCAAATTTGAAACTGGTTTTTTTTTTTACTTAACTGATAATAATTAAAAACTGTACGAAGACTATGAGACCTCCACCACGCATGTATAACATGCCGCTGGCTATGGGACATGCATGCCACTACCATACACCTTATTGTCTGACAGGCTTCCCTACATCCGCCAACAGGGTGCCACATTATCTGTAGTCGGTACGGTTTTCATCTTGAAAGTGAGATTCCGGACACAAAACTTCAGCCATCACTAACTACAGAGACTCACAACAGAGTTTCGTCTGATTTTCAGAAAAAGAAGGCTAAAGTGTAAAGCATAACACAGTATTGGCCCACTTTAGGTTACGGTAGTAACACTAAAAGTGGGCCTTTGGTATCGATTTTTGACAGCTCGACATTTAAATAAAAATAACGGCTTAACCATTCACCTGACACAAAAATTGAATAACCGAATTTGTAGAGGAGAAAATTCTCTACAACTTTGCTCCCTTATGTTTTTTCATATCTCGAATCATTTCAGAGATATTTGCAAAAATAACGGCGATTTTGGGATGTAAGTCTGTCTGTCTGTCCGTAACGTGTCCCCCATTTTTAAGACGAACCGTTCAACCGATCAACACCAAATTTTACAGACATATTTGTAGGCCAACAGAGACCAGAACCTCTCTTTTTCAAATTTTTCGGACAAAAAATACGGTAGTAATGCTAAAAAAAGCCGTTTGTAATATAATTGTAATTTCAAACGAACGGTTCATCTGACACGAAAATTGAAAAACCTAATTGGTAGAGAGGAAAATTCTCTACAACTTCGCTCTTATGTTTTTTTCATATCTTGCATCGTTGCAGAGATATTTGCAAAAATAACGGCGATTTGACGATGTCTGTCTGGTTGTAATATGTTCCCACTTTTTAGGTCGAACCGTTCAACCGATTGGCACCAAAGTTTACAGACATAAATGTTGGCTACCAGAGACCAGAACCTCGCTTTTTCAAATATTTCCGACAAGAACTACGTTAGTATTATCAAAGAAAGGTCGTTTGTAATGTAATTTTAAAATTTTAATTGCATATAAACCGTTCATCTGCCGCTAAAATTGAATAACCGAATTTGTAGAGGAGAAGATTCTCTACAGCTTTGTTCCCTTTTTTTTTTTCTTTTTTTTTTTATATCTCGTATCGTTTGAGAGATATTTGCAAAAATAACACAGTTTTGACCCTCTCCACTGAATTAACGAAGAACTCTCTCTGGCATAAGCCATCTTGCTTTGCGTATTTGATGATTTTCTTATTTTGACTTACACGTTTTCATTCCAAAGCAATGGTGCACTGAAGAATTAACAAAAACACGTCGTTCTTCGTACGATAAATGATAATCTAGTGTCTACAAATGCCATATTAGCATCAGTTAATAACAGCCATCAACAGTATGAGATTAAAGGACATGGCTTTTAAGTTTTGGACGCAGCATAGTGGGCAATGCGTTGGACTGTGATGCTGAAGGTAAGTGGTCCGAAACCTGCCACTAACTAAAAATTTTTGTTTTCCTAAAAGGGTTTCAGAAAATGTTTTCTAAAACTACAAATCTAAAGTGGGCCGTAAAACACGTCAGTGCAATATTTTTTTTTTTTTTTTTTTTTTTTTTTTTTTTTTTTTTTTTTTTTTTTTTCATTTGCCAACGCCTTAAGAGCCAAATTAGGGGACAGAACTACAGGGAACATGAATGAAGAAAGCCGATTATACATGTTGAGCAACTAACACCTGAGTTTGTTAAATGAGCATAGCATTTGAGGAAGTGGAGCTTCAAATATGTTGGTATACAGAAGTATCAGCTAATGAAACTTAAGTAACAGGTTATAAAAATTATCTTCTTAAGAAAATCAAATGAATTTACATTAGATAGAATATGTTTGTTCACCACCCTTTCACTAATGCTTTGCATGTCAATTATTATACTGTAAAATATTCGTGTTCCTTCCACATTGTTGTCAATAAGTGAAATATTGTTTAGATATTTTTCTTGTGCAACCAACTCATACATCACGTTCGACTTTCCTTTGCGCCATTATGTAACGTTAGCGCTTCTCTCGAAAAAGTAAAGGCAGGCAAACACATTCAGTTGACACCACCAGACGACAGAAAAGTGGCTGATTGTCAGTGATCCAGTAGATTCATAACATAGCCACAAAATAACAGATACAGAACAATTTTCACTGTTTAATGCAGTACTTACTTTTTCAGTGCAGTAGTGAGGAGGAAAAATATTGTAACCGATTTAATCTGCTAGTCTCAAATATAACACATATAAGTAATAAGCAAATAAGACCTTTTTTTTTTTTTTTTTTTTTTTTTTTTTTTTTTTTTTTTTTTTTTACATCCATTAACCTAATGCATCTGTGTAATATTAAATGTAAGATTAAATTCCTTAAATTCTGGCTGCCCTGCTACTTATTGCAAAGGAAGGATCACTTATTTCCATCACTTTACATTTGCCTTTCAATTTCTTTACTATCATCCCTATATTTTGACTGAGACTACTGTTCAAATACATTGTTCTAGTCCAAAGAATGTCATCAAGATGGCAACTTCGACATCTAAATTTCATTGTTGAAGAGCACTTTCACACAAACTGTGGCCCAGACGGACTGCAGACTCCAGCAGCTATTAGAAACAACTGAAGGGAAGTTTGTATAAAATACTTCAGTAACATAAGCAGTCAAAAACCTCTACATGAGCAAAAGACTTAAATGAAAGGCAGCAAGCTCAACTTTCAAAACTTACTACAAAACAAGTTGCAAAGATGCTAAAATCAGTTTCGGTATAAACATATTCTAAGGAACTTGGTAGCACTGGCAGAAATTCATCATACTGTTACGTGTATAAACGTCTCATTTTCAAGATATATTCAATTTATAACTAGTGTAAGTTTGAGAATGCTTTTCACTATGTCAACAACGATAGCCTACTGAACATTCTGCTTGAATGTGGATATCCCTAGCAGCTGGTAGAGACAGTAAAACTTCTATGCAAAATACTTGGATTGTAATAAACACAGGCAAGACACAATTAGAAGAAATAATTGTTACCCGAGGTGTACAAGGACCCGAGGTGTACAAGGATAAGGACTGTAACCTAACTTTTTTACCATTTATATTGCTTTATCATTCGTAAATGGAAAATGATAGAAACAAAGAATTAAAATAGCAAATGAATATGCCTGAATATGCTTCTGTCGGCAGACGATATCATTATTATTCAAAAGAATGAAGTTGACCTCCATAGACCTGTATACCAGCTGAAATATGCAAGACATATAACTTTAAAGTTCCTAGTAACAAAGCAAAAATAATGGCTTTCCCAGGAAAATATCCGCGTAGGTCAAAATTGTTTTGTATAATTCAGCTTGAGAACAAGTCTCTCATATCTCTTATTTAGGCTGCGCTGTATGTTTCGATTATGATTAAGACAACTAAAAGACACAAACTCCAAGATGTCTGTGGTACCATTAGCAGTACACTGGGTCATTTAAAAAAAAAAAAAAAAAAAAAAAAAAAAAAAAAAAAAAAAAACCGATTCTGAAATTCTAGAAAGTGATGACACTACCTGTGTTATCCCACAGAAGCGAAAGCTGGAGTATCACAAAAAGACAAGAAAGTTCAAACTGCAGAGATTAGGTTCCTGGGAAAGACAAAGACCTGCACAAGGAGACAATGATTAGAAATGAAGATAACAGAAAATAATTAAGTATTTTCAATGTGAGCGAAAAGATTCAACACTGTCATGAAAATTGGAGACAACACATTCTACGAATGCCAAAGTACAGATTTCTCCATAAGATCCTGACGTATAAATTGAAGGAGAAAGAGATTTTGGAAGACTGTAGAAGAATTGGGCATGATTTTGTTTCTGAGTGGGGAACAAGTAACAACCTAATTATTGGAAGGAACATAATGATGATGAACAAGTGCAGCATGCAAAAAGTGCAAGAATGACCAGTAACGAAAGAAATGTACTTTTCAAACCAACTAAAGGTCTTAAAAGCAGCGGGAATTTGTTGACGAGTACCGGTACTTCAGACAGTTGTAACAAGGACATTCCTGTTACAGGGAATGAACAGTAATTTAAACGACGAGAACACAAATTCATTGCAAATTATTATGATAAACTAAAGCCAAGAACAGTAAAAACATTTTTATTTAATTATTGTCCTATATTACAATTTTTTGTGTAGGGCACATTCTGGAATAAAACGATGTCATTGCCTATTTCCTTGTATGTCTTAATATGTTCGTAAACGGCGCGTGCGAATTTGCGATTCTTTTAGGGACCCATATCTCAGGTTCTATTCATCTCAGAGTGAAGGGGTAAAGTGTTCTGGATAGATCTTGGTCTAGTGATCATTTGTGTACATATTAGAAGAATGGGAATACTATAGCTATCATTCAGTACATCGTCAAAATTTTCACACTTCCTGGACCCCATCCAAATTGACCAAATCAGTTGGCTTTTGTACATGACGTGTAGTCTATGGTGGACTTTAAACGGCTTACAAAAGCACCATTCAGAAAATCTCCAAAAACCATGATTTTTGTGTAGCAAAAAAATGAATTGTGGGGATGGTCACTTCGATACTTTCTATTCATTGCAAATTTTCGAAATTTTTACCATATGTTCTTATGATGATATTCTCGAGGCCGTTTTTAAATTTTTTTTCGATATCGTTATCGGATACCGAGATCCAGACGTTGACACTTATCATAGTTTTGTACGAAATCACAAAACCCGGTTTTTAGCCGTTTTAGCATCGTGAATCACAAACATATAAATAACTAACCATAGAAAATTGTTCAAATATTTACAATACATCCTGTAGACATTTATCTATAAACGGCATTTTTCAGTTTTCGTAAATCTTTGTCCTTTAGCACGATAAGGCCGAAAAACAGCGATATTTTGTTAGAAAAAGTACGTATTGCGATTAAACACGGCGTTCGGACAGCTCTGAAACTTACCATGCGATTTGAAAAAAAGTACTCGGCGAAAAAATTTTATTTTTGTACATCTTAAAGATTGAAATCTTCGGTCGATGAAAGGGTAACTTTTGTTTTCGTTTACTTTACAGTTAATATGCAGCATCCGGTTTAGTGAATTACTGCAAGATATTTTAAAGAGTTTGCAGAGGTAAAAACGCATTGCGTAGACTTCCCGTATGGTTGATTTTAGGTTACACATAGCTGCGTATGAAATGTAGATAACATATCGAAATTTTATTTAAAGTTTAGAGCAGAATGATACCTTATGTGGTTCTTGAGATACCGGTCCGTGATTTCGCGACAGTAATAGGTTCGAAAACGCTATTTCTCATTGTGAGGTAACGTATCTTGAGGAATAGGAAATTACTACAATGTTATGTGTATGTTGTTTAGGTGTTTATCTGGAAAATATGTTTCCCGTTTTTGGAAATGGGTATTCGTTATCGCGATACGCTACAAAAATCATAATTTTTGGTATCAAAAGATCCAACTGTGTGCATTGGCAAAGCTACACTTCTATTCATGGCAAATCGTCGAAATTTTTAAGATGCGTTCTAATATTATGATTCTGGAAAGATTTGAAAGATTTTCCGATAATACTATCCTTTACCGAGATCTGTAGATTTCAACATACCGCACATATTCATGACAAATATGCAGTGTTATTAATCCCTTGATATTTCATCAACATTCACGTCTTTCAGGCCAGTGGACGTGCAAAATCCATCACCGTAATGGTTGGAGGAACGTGAACGACTTGAATTATCGTGAAATAGGAACAACATACAAAACTAAATTCTTAGCTGGACTCGAAAATATTTACATGCTTTTTATCGAACGATACTGATGGTGTTTAACAATGTTCTTTGAAATAGTTAAGCGTGTTTAGCAATCATCTGAATGTGAAGCTGCTCTTAAAAAGTAAACTACTTACATAGTCAATTTGGTCTGACGTTTGTACAAATGTATCAAGGTATATAAAGTAATAACCAAATTTTACTCACCATTGATTTCATGTTATATAAGCAGTACACTCTGATTTAACGGGTAAAAGACGGGAACCAGCTGAAAAATGCTCCTGCCGGAACACAGAAGAGGCGAATATGTTTTCTGACACAAAAGTGTGGAACCAGCTGCCTCAATCCTCATCAAAAATTTTGGCATGCAAACATATTCGCGCTTTTTTCGGCTGAATGGGAGTAGGACAGAGGCAGTGCAACAGACAGAGAGAGCCATATATGATGGAACAGAGAAAGTGACAGTTCAGGAGAAAGGCATATGCATGAAAAGAGCAGTGGGAAGCGAAACGAGATGTCTGAAGTTAGGAACAGCGGCAGCAACAAACTAAGACAGATGCAGATAGCAATTGGAGCAAAAGAGGAAACTGTGGAAAACTGGACGAATAGAGACCATACATAAACATGAGCATGCGGCTCTCCAGTACTATAGCACGAAACAATTTGTCCAATTTTTCCCAACCCCAGTACTCGCATGCTAAAGTTTTCCGGTCTACAGGTCAAACCCCAAGCAAACCATCACCATGGACATATGTGTAAAGGAGACAATCGTGATTTGGGAGAGACAGCAAACAAACGGACAGAGACATATATAGACACTGACAGATTGACGACATTGCTGACTATGTGCAAAAGTATTTACAAAGTTATGCGCTAAAAGTGCGCGAATATGTTTGCATGCCAAAATTTTTGGTAAGGAATTCGGAATGATGATTGAGGCAGCTGGTTCCACAGTTATGTGCTCCGGCAGGAACATTTTTCAGCTGGTAATAATCATGAGTCAGAATTAACTCTTTCATGTTGCCTACATGATTTATCTAACTCTTAGTCTTCTTCTCATATTTCGGCATTTTTAAATAGAATATGATACATTTTATTTCGGATAAACGCTGACCTCCGCCTTGTTGCACATAGAAAACATTAGTTGGAGATGCAATTTACGAAATATACAAATTTCTTTCGCCTTATTTCACGTGTACCCAAGAACTGCTGATTAATTAAATTTTGTCTTGATATGTGATTTTCAGATAGCTGTGGTTCATGTTCACCAAAATAGGCAATCTGCACTCTGTTGGTTTCTTCCACCATCGCCAATATATAACCATCTTTTGAAATGTGATGCACAGCTTGTGTTAAGTTTTTTTCATTCAGTACGGTACTTAATTTCTTCTGCACTGGTATTTACTTTTAAATAATATAAGTGCAGCGACACCACATAGAAAATGTAATGTTTCGAGCATATAAGTTTATTTTGTGTAATGCTAAGATTAAATTTTGGTTCAATTCCAGCTTCTCAAATTTTCAGTTAAATATTTTGTGTTTGAAGTTTGCATTCACGTTTTGAGAATTCTGTTCTAACTATAGATTTCTTTTCTGTGTGCTGTGTATAAACGTTAGATTATGTTTTTTACAGAAAGCGTCAACTCACTCTAATCAATATTACTTTTCTCATATAAGTTTATTTTGTCGCCCTCCCTTTTAAAGTGTTACGTTGTAATGTGCTTTGTAAGGTCAGTAACACACGCAAAATCTGATGTCAACAGCAGTCATCATTATTCTTCTCAGGATCCAAATTCCAAATGTTTGGATAGCTTATGGGACTTAACTACGGGGTCATCAGTCCCTAAACTTACAAACCACTTATGAAGTAGCTAAAACTAAGGATGGCACAAATATCCATGCCCGAGGGGGGGATTCGAACCCCCGACCGTAGTGGCCGTGTAGACCGTGACTGGAGCGCCGCAGTCGCCTCGGCCACCGCGGAAGGCGATCCAAATTCCCCACCAGTCATTTTATTGCTTCTAATTTTGGTCTATTACAAATGTCAAACAGACGGACACAACCAAGGCTAAGGGCACGAAATAGTAAAGGCCATCTGGCATGCGCTTTTTCAAGAATCTAGCGATATTTAGGCATATCTCTAAGGGGGAAAGCCGGCAATCAATACAGACATACGTGTTAGCCTATTTGCTACCCATGAGGTAGACAAGAAAATTTCTTACCACTGCCATAATAGTACTACATTTAACACAAAATTTCTCCCTTTCATGTGTTGCCTTCTTATCTCATGAACTGGAAGCTGAGAATTCTCACTGACTTACCCATACTAACGTTTCGTTCAATTATGATCAGATCCACCCCCATAAATCAGAGATATTGGTGAGGTCTGTTGGCTTGCATGCCATAACTGTAAAGATAGCCAGAATATAGGTGCAAACATAGTGGAGGAGTATCTGTGGATAGGCCAGACAAACGTATGGTTCCTGAAGAGTAGCAGCAGCCTTCAATTGTTGTAGAGGCAACAGTCTGGATGATTGACTGAGCTGGCCTTGTAATATCAGCTAACATGAGTTTACTGCGAACGGCTGAAAGCAAGGGGAAACTACAGTCATTAATTTTCCCGAGGACATGCAGCTCTACTGTATGAATATATGATAATGGCGTCTTCATGGGTAAAATATTCTTGAGTTCATATAGTCTCCCATTCAGATCTCTGGGCTGGGACTACTCATGATGATGTGGTCATCAGGAAAACCAACACTGGCATTCTACAGATTGGAGCATGGAATGTAAGATCCCTTAATTGGGTAGAGATTTTTTGAAAATTTAAAAAGGAAAATGGATAGGTTTAATTTTAGGTACAATGGAAACTAGTGACGTTTGATGGAAAGATGACTTCTGGTCAGGTGACTACAGTCTCATAAATAAAAATACGTTGGGAATATCAGAGGACTAGGTATAAAAATGAATGTGGGTAAACCACTATGATCAGTACAGTGATCACATTATCACAGTCAAGATAGATACAAAACCAACCCTCAGTGGTATAACTTTATACGCCAACTAGCTCTGTCGATTGGTAGTGAGAAAAGGAAGGGAAGAAAAATAGTAGATGAATATGGAATGCGGAAAGAAAGAGGAAGCTGCTTGGTGGAATTTGGAATGTAACATAATTTAATCATAAAAATAATTTCATTAATAATCATGACAGAAGGTTGTATATGTGGAAGAGACCAGGAGACACCAGAAGGTACTAGACATATTTTATACTGTAAGACATATACCTGGGCAGATGTAGGCTCTGACCATACCTTACTGGTTCTGAACTGCACACTGAAATTGTGGAAATGCGGAAAGGTAGGAAAATAAGGAAATGACAGCTGGATAACTGAAGGAACCTGATGTACTTATTTCAAAAGGAATTTGAGGCAATAATTGACAGAAACTGAGAGAAATAACAAAATGACGATGAATGGATAGCTTAAAGAGAAGAAATAGTAAAGGCAGCAGAAGACCAAGTAGGTATAAAGAGAAGAACTACAAGAATCCTTAGGCGTCACAAGAAATAATGGATTTTATTGACGAAAGAGGAAAATATCAAAATACTGTAAATGAAGCAGATAAAATAGAATATAGATGACTAATAAATGAGATTGAAAGAAAGTGCAAAATGCCTAAGCAGGAGTAGCAAGGGAGCAAATGCAAATATGTAGAAGAATGTATAACTAGGGGAAAGATGCAGTAAAATAAGAGACATTTATAGACAAAAAAATCATCTGTATGAATACCAAGGGCTCAGTTGCAAAACCAGCAAAGAGGTGAAGGCTGAAAAGTGGAAAAAGTATCTACAGGGGCTCTTCAAAGGACATGAATGTCAGAATTTTTTAGTAAGGGAAGAGGAAGTGGATGAAGATGAGATAGGACACACTATACTGAGAGACGCACCTACATACAATGGGAATAACAGAAGAGGACCCTAAATATAGGATCTGTGATGACAGTGATGAGACTGCATCACATCTAATCTTCGAATGCATTGCATTGGAGAGTAAAAGGCACAGAATATTTGGGACAACCAGACCCAAAGAAATTGTGTCTAATAAAGAACTGGTAAAGGGACTCCTTGCACTGTTCAAGGGCATTGGTTGGCTTTACTAGATATACAGGGAGTGATACCGCACAATAAACTTAGTTTCGGTGCGGGCAGTGGCGGGTTGGACCAAGACTGTTTTGGTTTCCCTGAGAAAATCAAATCAATTCTGAGAGACGAATTTGACAGAGCACAGAAAGACCTAAGTAGAAACAAAACCCTAGGAATAGATGCCATTCCCTCTGAGCTATTGATGTCTCTGGGAGTGCAAGGCATGACAAAAATGTTTCAACTGGTGTGTAAGATATACAGAACAGGCAAATATGTAATAATCCCTAATTCAAAGAAAGCAAGCGCAGACATGTGTGAAAATTACAGATCGTTCAATTTAATAAGTCATGCTTGCCAAACATTAATGTAAATTGTTGTTGTTATGGTCTTCAGACGGGAGACTGGTTTGATGCAGCTCTCCAGCCTACTCTATCCTGAGTAAGCCTTTTCATCTCCTCAAAAGAACGGCAACCCACATCCACTTTAATCTGCTTACTATACGCGTCTCTTTGTCTCCCTCTGCGATTGTTACCCCACACACTTCCCTCCAATGCTAAATTTGCGATTCCTCGGAGTCTAAGAATGTATCCTACCAAGCAATCCCTTCTTTTGGTCAGGGTATACCAAAAATTCCTTTTCTCACCAATTCTGTTCAGTTCCTCTTCATTAGTTATGCGATCTACCCACCTAATCTTCAGCATTCTTCTGTAGCACCACATTTCAAAAGCCTCTATTCTCTTCCTGTCCGCACTGCTTATCGTCCATGTTTCACTCCCGTACAAGGCAACACTCCACACAAAGCCTTCAGAAAAGACTTCCTTACACTTAAATTAATATTCGATGTTAGCAAATTTCTCTTTTTCAAAAATGCTTTTCTTCCCATTGGCATTCTGCATTTTATATCATCTGTACTGCGACCATCGCATGTAACAAAGTAACAAAACTCATCTACCATCTTCATTGTTTCGTTACATAATCTAATTCCTTCAGCATCGCCTGATTTTCTAAGACCGCATTCATTATTTTTGTTTTGTTCTTGTTAATGTTCATTTTATACGCCCTCTTCAACACTCTGTCCATTCCATTCAACTGCTCTTCCAGGTCCTTTGCTGTCTCTGACAGAATTACAATGTCATCAGCAAAACGCAATGTTTTTATTTCTTCCCCCTGAACTTTAATCCTTATTCCAAATGTTTCCTTCACCGCCTGCTTGATGTACAAATTGAATAACATCAGAGAAAGGCTACAACCCTGCCTTACTCCCTTCCCAACTGATGCTTCCCTTTCATGCCCTTCAAATCTAATAACTGCGGTCTGGCTTTTGTACAAGTTGTAAATAACTCTCTTTTCCCTGTATTTTATCCCTGCTGACTTCAGAATTTGAAAGAGTGTATTCCAGTCAACATTGTCAAACGCTTTCTCCAAGTCTACAAAAGCTAAAAATGTAGGTTTGCCTTTCCTCAATCTATCTTCTAAGATAAGACGTAAAGTGAGTATTGCCTCCCGGGTTCCTACGTTCCTCCTGAACCCAAACTGATCTTCCCCGAGGTCAGCTACTACCAGCTTTTCCATTCTCCTGTAGATAATTCGTGTTAAAATTTTGCAACCATGACTTATTAAACTGATGGTTCTGTAATTTTCACACCTGTCTGCGCCTGCTTTCTTAAAGTCTGAAGGTATTTCGTCTGTCTCATACATCCTACACACCAGTTCAAATAGTTTTGTCATGGCTGGCTCTCCCAGATACTATAGTAGCTCTGAGAGTATGTCATCTACTCCTGGGGCCTTGTTCTGACCTAGGTCTTCCAGGGCTCTGTCAAATTCATCTCTCAGTATAGTATCTCCTATTTCATCTTGATCTACTTCCTCTTCCCTTCCTACAACAACGTCTCTAAGTTCATTTCCTTTGTAGAGCTGCTCTATGTACTCTTTCCACCTTTCAGCTTTCCCTTCTTTGCTGAGAACTGGTTTCCCATCTGAGTTCTTGATATTCGTAGAGTTGCTTTTCTTGTCCACAAATGTCTCTTTTATTTTCCTGTAGGTGGTATCTACTTTTCCCCTTCTTATACATTCTTCTACAGATTTGCATTTGGCTTCTAGCCACTCCTGCTTAGCCATTTTGCACTTCCTGTCATCTGTACTCCATCTGTCATCTGTACTCCATTTTGCCTGTTTCATTTACTGCATTTTTATATTTTCTCCTTTCATCAATTAAATTTAATATTTCCTGTGATATCCAGGGATTTTTTTGTAGGTCTTGCCTTTCTACCTATTTTGTCATCTGCTACCTTCACTATTTCATCTCTCAATGCTACCCATTCCTCTTCTACTGTTCTATTTCCCCCTGTTTCTGTCAATCGTTCCCTAAATCTCCCTCTGAAATTCTCCAGAACTTCATGTTCCTTCAATTTATCTAGGTCCCATCTCCTTATTTTCCTACCTTTCTGCAGTTTTTTCAGTTTCAGCCTACAGTTCATGACTAACAAGTTATGGTCAGAGTCTATATCTGCCCCTGGGTATGTCTTACAGTTTATCACTTGGTTCCGGAATCTATGTCTTACCATTATAAAATCTGTCTGATATCTTCCAGTGTCTCCTGGTCTCTTCCAAGTATACAATCTTCTTTTGTGATTCTTAAACCACGTGTTTGTTATGATTAAATCACGTTCCGTGCAAAATTCTACCAGGCGGCTTCCTCTTTCATTCCTTTTGCCCAGTCCATATTCACCTAATATTTTTCCTTCTCTTCCTTTGCCTACTACTGAATTCCAGTCTCCCACCACTATTAAGTTTTCCTCTCCCTTAACTGTCTGAATAATTTCCTTTAGCTCCTCATATATTTCTTCTATCTCCTCATCATCGACAGAGCTAGTTGGCATATAAACCTGTACTACTGTTGTCAGTGTTGGCTTCGTATCTATCTTGACAATGATAATGCGATCGCTGTGCTGGTCATAGTAGTTTACCCGCATTCCTATTTTCTTATTCATTATCAGTCCTACTCCTGTGATACCCCCAACTGATTTTGTATTTATAATCCTGTACTCACCTGACCAGAAATCCTGTTCATCCTGCCACCGAACTTCACTAATCCCCACTATATCTAACTTCAACCTATCCATTTCCCTTTTTAAATTTTCTAATTTTCCTACCCGATTAAGGGATCTAACATTCCATGCTCCGATCCGTAGAATGCCAGTATTGTCTTTCCTGATGACAACATCCGTTTTTCTCTACCGGCGCGCTACTGGTTCTATCGCGCCTAGGTGGCTTCTACTTTGGTTTCGAGCATGTGCGGTGGGTCATCAGCAGTGTATAAAGGGGCTGCTGTTTCTTGTTCTTTATCAGTTTCCGGCGAGTTCTGCGCTCTCACCTGAAGATGGCAGCCAGTTGGTCTGCTGAAATATCGTGTCTGGTTGACGATGGTATCCGGCTGCATACCCGAGATAAATATTATCAGTTACTATGCCAGGAAAGTCTACGCAACCAAAAATGGTGATTGTCTGTAAGAACCATTTGTGGAAGTTTTTTTGGGGACTAAACACAAGATTTATCAAAAAATGTGTGTATCTGCTAATTTTAATATTTAATAATAATGTCTTGGGAATAGATAAATGATGTTTCATTGTTTCAAATGAGACAGCCAGCATTCATAGCTCAAAAGCTATAATCCCAAAAAACATGTTAAAAACAGCAGTCTAGCTACCATATCCATTGTCACTTATGCTAAGTCTTGAATGTGTTGATTTAAAATAACTCTCAAAGTTTATAATTAAAAATTACCTTTTAGTTCTTAGTACATCTCTAGAATATCAATCTAGAATCATAATTAAATACAAGACTTAAATATGGTAAGACAGAAAAATACCACTAAAGAGATTTACAGTCTATCACATAATTCAGCGACCCTACTGTACAAATGACTATTTTTAACAAATCATAAGGACATTAGTACTTTGTATTCTGAATTTTGAGGTTGAGCTGGACTAGTAGGAACTTCAATAAGACTAATTATTTCTGCTGAGTTAGGAAAAACAGGATCAGTAATTGGAGATGATCAAATTTATAATGTTATTACCACTGTTGCAATTATTATTAGTATCTATATAGGTGTACCTATTATACTTGGTGGATTTTCAAATTGATTTGTGCCATTACTAGCTGGAGCACCAATTCTCTTTCCTGAGGTTGACTTCCACCAGCTTTTCCATTTTTCTATAAATAATTTACATTACCACCCCCATGAACCACAGACATTGCCGAGGTGGGGTCGCTTGCGTGCCTGAACGATACAGATAGCCGTACCGTAGATGCAACCACAGCGGAGGGGTATCTGTGGAGAGGCCAGACAAACGTGTGGTTCCTGAAGAGGGGCAGCAGCCTTTTCAGTAGTTACAGGGGCAACAGTCTGGATGATTGACTGAGCTGGCCTTGTAACATCAGCTAATGTGGCTTTGCCACACAGTTACTGCGAATAGCTGAAAGCAAGGGGAAACTACAGCCATTATTTTTCCCGAGGACATGCAGCTCTAGTGTATGAACATATGATGATGGCATCCTCTCGGGTAAAATATTCCGGAGGTAAAATAGTCCCCCATTCGGATCTCCGGGCGGGGACTACTCAGGAGGATGTGATCATCAGGAAAGACAATACTGGCATTCTACGGATCGGAGCGTGGAATGTTAGATCCCTTAATTGGGTAGAAAATTTAAAAAGGGAAATGGATAGGTTGAAGTTAGATATAGTGGGGATTAGTGAAGTTCGGTGGCAGAATGAACAGGATTTCTGGTCAGGTGAGTACAGGATTATAAATACAAAATCAATTGAGGGTATCACAGGAGTAGGATTGATAATGAATAAGAAAATAGGAATGCAGGTAAACTACTATGACCAGCGCAGTGATCGCATTATCATTGTCAAGATAGATACGAAGCCAACACCGACAACAGTAGTACAGGTTCATATGCCAACTAGCTCTGCCGATGACGAGGAAATCGAAGAAATATATGAGGAGCTAAAGGGAATTATTCAGACAATTAAGGGAGAGGAAAACTTAATTGTTATGGGAGACTGGAATTCAGTAGTAGGACAAGGAAGGGAGAGGAAGATAGTAGGTGAATATGGTCTGGGAAAAAGGAATGAAAGAGGAAGCTGCCTGGTAGAATTGTGCACAGAACATAATTTAGTTATAACAAACACATGGTTCAAGAATCACAAAAGAAGGTTGTACATGTGGAAGAGACCAGGAGACACTGGGAGATACCAGATAGATTTTATAATGGTAAGACATAGATTTCGGAACCAGGTTCTACAGTGTAAGACTTACCCAGGGACAGATATAGACTCTGATCATAACTTGTTGGTTATGAACTGTAGGCTGAAACTGAAGAAACTACAAAAAGGTAGGAAAATAAGGAGATGGGACCTGGAGAAATTAAAGGAACCTGAAGTTCTTAAAAAATTCAGAGGGAGCTTTAGGCAACAATTGACAGAAACGGGGGAAAATAAAACTGTAGAAGAGGAATGGGTAGCATTGAGAGATGAAATAGTGAAGGCAGCAGAGGACAAAATAGGTAGGAAGGCATGACCTACAAAAAATCCTTGGATGTCACAGGAGATACTAAATTTAATCGATGAAAGGAGAAAATATAAAAATGCAGTAAATGAAACAGGTAAAATGGAGTACAGACGACTAAGAAATGAGATTGACAGGAGGTGCAAAATGACTAAGCAGGAGTGGCTAGAAGGTAAATGCAAGGATGTAAAAGAATGTATAAATAGGGGAAAAATAGATACAGCCTACAGGAAAATAAAAGAAACATTTGGAGACAAGAAAAACAGCTCTATGAATATCAAGGACACTGATGGAAAACAGTTCTCAGCAAAGAAGGGAAAGCTGAAAGGTGGAAAGAGTATATAGAGGGGCTCTACAAAGGAAATGAACTTCGAGACAATATTGTAGGAAGGGAAGAGGATGTAGATGAAGATGGAATAGGAGATACTGTACTGAGAGAAGAATTTGACAGAGCCCTGAAAGACCTAAGTCGAAATAAGGCCCCTGGAGTAGATGATATTCCGTCAGAGCTACTAAAGTCTCTGGGAGAACCAGTCATGACAAAATTGTTTCACCTGGTGTGTAATATGTATGAGACAGGTGAAGTACCCTCAGACTTTAAGAAAAATGTTATAATCCCCATTCCAAAGAAAGCAGGTGCAGAAAGGTGTGAAAACTATAGAACCATCAGTTTAATAAGTCATGGTTGCAAAATATTAACACAAATTACTTACAGAAGGATAGAAAAGCTGGTAGAAGCCGACCTCGGGGAAGATCAGTTTGGGTTCAGGAGAAATGTAGGAACTCGGGAGGCAATACTCACTTTACGGCTTATCCTAGAAGATAGATTAAGAAAGGGCAAACCTACATTTCTAGCTTTTGTAGATTTGGAGAAGTATTTTGACGATGTTGATTGGAATAAACTCTTTCAAGTTCTGCTGCAAGCAGGAGTAAAATATGGGGAGCGTAAGGTTATTTACAACTTGTACAAAGACCAGACAGCGGTTGTCAGAGTTGAAGGGCATGAAAGGGATGCAGTGGTTGGAAAGGGAGTAAGACAGAGTAGTAGCCTTTCTCCAATGTTATTCAATTTGTACATTGAGCACGCTATAAAGGAAATCAAGGAGAAATTTGGAGAAGGAATTAAAGTTCAGGGTGAAGAATTAAAAACACTGTGTTTTGCCGACGACATAGTAATTCTGTCAGAGACAGCAAAGGACCTGGAAGAGCAATTGAACGGAATGGACAGTGTGCTGAAAGGTGCATATAAGATGAACATTAACAAGAGCAAAACTAGGGTCATGGATTGCAGTGTAAGAAAATCAGGTGATGCTGAAGGAATTAGATTGGGTAACGAAGCAATAAATGAGGTAGATGAGTTTTGTTACTTGGGTAGTAAAATAACAAATGATGGTCGCAGTACAGAGGATATAAAATGCAGAATGGCAATGGGTAGAAAAGCGTTCTTGAAAAAGAGAAATTTGTTAACATCGAATATTGATTTAAGGCTAAGGAAGTCCTTTCTGAAGGCATTTGTATGGAGTGTTGCCTTGTATGGAAGTGAGACATGGACGATAAACAGTGCGGACAGGAAGAGGATTGAGGCTTTTGAAATATGGTGCTACAGAAGAATGCTGAAGATTAGGTGGGTGGATCGCGTAACTAATGAGGAGGTACTGAACAGAATTGGCGAGAAAAGGAGTTTCTGGCATACCTTGACTAAAAGAAGGGATAGATTGGTAGGACACATTCTTAGACATCAAGGAATTGTGAATTTAGTGTTGGAGGGAACTGTATGGGGTAAAAACCACAGAGGAAGGCCGAGAGATGGATACAGTAAGCAGTTTCAGACAGACGTAGGTTGCCGTTCTTATGTGGAGATGAAGAGGCTTGCACAGGATAGTGTATTGTGGAGAGCTGCATCAAACCAGTCTCCAGACTGAAGACCACAACAACAACAACAGGGACATTTTTGTCTATTTTGCTTTTGCTTGCTTGTCACTGTTTGTATAATACAGTGTATAATGTGATTTGTAGATTTGACTGCTCATTATTTGTTCTATTTATTTATCACCTGAAGATGGCACTAAAGAGGTCCTCTGAAAATGGTTACCAGTTAATATAATATTATTTTTACAGCTGTGGGTGTTTGTAATATATTTTAACATACTTATATCATAATTCCAAGCAGCCATCATACCACACTCACTTGATCATAATTAAAGATGTTTAATTGATATAAATTCTCCCTGTCACTTTCATTATATATAATTCTATTTATCTTTATATTAATTATAAAGTCATAACATAGTAAAAGTACAGGAAAGTGCATACTGTAAGATTTTAAGAAGGCAAAACTTTTCAGTAAAGTACATCATTTACACATCATTGTACAGGTACTTTAACTACATTAAGAAATGGTAAAAAAATGTGTATAAATGGTATATAAATATTAACATAATTTGTACCACAACTTATTTCAGGCAAGCACCACTTATTGGAAGAAGTTAAGGTTTTTCGGCTTATGTACAGTGTTTGATATGTCACATTCTAACCTTACAACTGTGGTTCTCCGTGAGGATAGTAATTTTCAAGAACCTTATGTTCTAGACTGTAAACAGTACACTGTTTGGACATTCATCATTGTACCATCCCCAATGTATGTACCATATCTGTGTGCACCCTTCTTTGGGAATGTTTAAAAAATATTTTATTATTATGTTTCAAAATGACAAGTTTTTGAAAACTAGTCACAATAGATAGTTCATAAATACGCTAGGCTATCTTCCTTGGGAAGCATTGATTTCATAACTTAGTAGATCGCTCATCCCAACAATGTCAGCTCTTAATGCTTTCTGTGTGTTTTAATTTTCCTCTTTGTCTTGAAGCTTTGCTAAAATTGTAATAAGATGTTCCTAAATGTTCATATTGTCCGTGATTTGGTTTTGCTTGTTACTGGATATTGAATGTGCAAGGCCACTGGGATCAGGCTGACATGGGATTGACACATGTAGTGTCATTTCTGGATAGTTTAAAAACACATTATTAAGTTTATATTGTGTATACCATGTTTCTCCTGTGGTTGCTTACTTTTATGTAACCTTTCATTAGGCCTTATCAGTGAAAGAAATGTAGGTTTTGAGAGACTGAAAGTCTTAATGATGATTTACTCAGTTATGACAAGCTTGTATCCAAAAATGAAGAGACATAACCCATTGTTGTTTATGATTTTGAATAATATTTCAGTCATCTCTAGATATTCTGGTAGTTGTTACCCATAGTACATTAGTTAATTTTCACTATTGTATGAAATGTAATATTATGCTTTAACTGCCATTTGTGGTATGGCTATTTTTGAAGAGATTAATTATATGATTTTATTATTGTATTTGTTGGGGATAATGATGATTACCTTATTCTTAATATAAATTGAAACCAAGTTTACTGAAAATTATTTTATATAATTCTTTATTTAGCTTGTGCTGACCATGTCCACAACAAGCCTGTCTTGACGAGATTGCCATTATCAAGTGGATTTGTTGATATTCCAATAATACAGTTTACCTACCTCCATAAATTTTGTTCTATACGTATTTGTTTTCACAAATTCACTTACAACTCGTTCAACTGACATACAAAATCCATCTTGGAGCACTGCCTTTCATGTGACAAGATCTGTAAGTCACAATTTTTTCCCTCGTTACAAAAAATATTAAATAAATTAGTAGTTTGCCATTTACAGCTGCTATGATGCTTTGTGTGTACAAATAAAACTATATCTGTGTTGGTCATCTGTATGGCTGGCTGTCATAGACAATATAATTTATTGATTAATGTATTGACAGTGAATCCCATCATCAATCAATCACTACCACCTACTGTGGACTCATCACAGCCATCACCTATCCCATAAAAAGCAGGGCAACCTGTGAAAGCAGTTTTGTAATCTACAAATTGAGCTGCTTCCACTGTCAGCTTTCTATGTGGGCATGACGTCTAACAAGCTGTCTGTCCACAACAATGGTCATTGACAAACTGTGGCTAAGAGGAAGCTGAACCATTCAGTTTTGGAACATGTGGGCCAATGTGATTCTTTTCCCTTTAATGATTGCTTCCCAGCCTCTTCAGTTCTTCCTACCAACACTGATTTCTCTGAATTGTGCAGGTTAGCACTCTCTCTACAATTTATTATACATTCCCACAACCTCCAGGTCTCCACTTCATGAGCCACAGTCTACTGAAGTACAAGATACCTTCTTTTCCTATAGTGAAGCTCAGGATAACAGTTTTCTTCCTTTCTACCTTATATCAACCACATTGTTTCTACCTCTAAGAATCGCTATCCTTTTATTCCCTTTATTAAATTCCAATAAAATTTGTAGTATTCATGGCCTGACCAAATTTCAGTACATCTAGTTAATGAAGCAATTATTCACGATTGATTGTCCAGCATTATTTACAAATTTTAAGAAACAATATAGTATGTTCTAGAAGTTTGATTATTTAATATGATCCTATTGTTTGATTATTTAATACAATCATATTGTTAAATAATTTCTTGTAATATAAAACTATTTTGTCTTACGGTTTCTATCTCATTATAATTTACATTTTTATCAGACTATTGTATTTTGAAAGATTTAATTGTATACCAATAATCACAAGTCACTGTTGTGCCAACGTTAATTGTCATTAACTCTATATAAGGGAGACGAACGGAGCACGAGGGGGATGGAGCGGTTGTTGAGTAGTTCTGGTGCTGTTGTACAGTATGAATCTGTGATAGAAATAAAAATTCTTCAAAGTGAACTCATGTCTAAGTTTCAAATTAAATTATAATAATGGAAAGTCCAGGTTGGAATAAATAATATAGTGAGGACAGTTTACAACTCACCGCAAAGACGTGGCGACGAGCTGCGACAGGCACATACAAAAGACACACACATACAACACATTCAGCTATCAGCCATGGCCTTCTTCAGAAAATAGAGCACTCACGCAATCACACAGGCACACAACACAGTAGTACAACCATCACCTCCGACTGCCGCACTTCGAATCTGGGTAGCCCAGATTAAATGGGGATCGTCATAAGGTCCACACCTCTCCCCTTCCCTGCCTGCATTCAAGCTGCAGGTAGGCCTTCCATGACACAAACCAACTCCAGTCCCATCTCCTTCCCTTACTCCCTGCCCCCTCTCTCCAACAGCTGCCTGATCAATGCAGCACCTAGCAAACTCTACATGAGAATATTTCATAAATGGCTGAACATTTAACAACAAAGCAATATTTTTCACGCTCATGAATAGAAACTGACATCTGTGGATATCAGGACCAAATCTTTACAGATCAGGACACTGTGTTGATTATACTCCAATTAAAATTACTCTGTGATTGACATTTTCTTAAGCCTTGATGTAGGAAATTGATGTCAGCAAATTGCAACTGTTACTCAGGTTCCATATGCTTGCCATATTCAGAGCACATGCAAATGTTGCAGTCGCACAGGGCCACCTGCTTCTAGAAGTTCCCCATTAAACATTAACACGAAATTAATAAACTGTGATAATTAATTTCATCTGAAACTACTGTTGTAATACTATCTTGATATACTGGTAGTATGTCAATAACGAAACTTGGAATTCTTTTGAATGTCACAAAGGTACGAAACATCTGCTGGAAGGGACTGGGAAGTTTTCCACAGGGCCCCACACCAGCTAAGGCCAGCTCTGGCTGTATTGCCTACTCAGCACAAGCCATGCCATGTGATATAGTACGCAGTGGTTGGGACAGATAAGAATGAAGGCTGCTTGGCCAGTAAGGTGAAGGGAAAATAAACTTCACACACACACAGTGATATCTGCACTACTACAAAACTTAACTCCGCCCCATACAGGCCACGAGGGCCCAAGGGTTACCGACTGGCCGCCATGTCATCCTCTGCCCACACGCATCACCGGATGTGATATAGAGGGGGGAAGGGGGCATGTTCAGCGCCCCACATTCCCGGCCATTGTGCTTCAGTTTTCCAGACCGGATATCTGCACTACTGCACTGTTATAAACAGCAGCAGTCCCCACCATTCTATCAGCCACACCACCAACATAGATGTTGACAACAGTTGGTAAGTAGCCACCTTGTTTCATTTTTTGTGCACGTACAATTGTCAGTCACATGACCACATTGCATATTGGGAAGGTGCTGGCAACTGTTCCACCTCCCCACCCCCTTCCCCATCCCACTACTGCCAGCTGCCAATTACAGAGCGCTCAAAAGATAATTTATGGATATGAATTGTTGGTAGGACACAATAACAACCAAAGTTAGATTACAAATGGGTACAGGATGTAAAGAGTGCTCACACTAACATATGCATTTTCTGGTTTCAAAAATTGAAAAGTTCAGCTATAGATCCACAAAACCTCAAGAAGTCACGGGTGGCCAAATGCCTGCTCTTGAAATTTCAGCTATAATACAGTCAGTTATCTATGAAGCAAGCCAGAGAGGCTGAGAATACAACAGTCCTTTTCATTTTACATACCATTAAGATGAGCCAATTGCTTATCAATTAAACATCTAGCCATTGTGAAAGAAATACTACATCATTGGATGAGAGACATGCTAGGTATCATTCTTAACAAGAGGAGGTCAGTGAATTGACAGATTTGACATTTTATCAGGGTTATAACAAGGACCATATTTATGGGGTGGCAAACTGGGAAACTTCACAGGGTGCAAGATTTTATGGGATGGATATATTTCTTGGAAACTGTATAAATCCATGTGCACCAAACAAGTTTCTAAAATCTTCCACTCGAGAGAAAAATTAATGTCACACATTAGCAGTGCTGGTTAGCTGCCACACCACACTCACTGCAGAATATTAGTTAATGCACACATAAAACTGTGTTATGTCATGTTATTTATTCTCAATATTATTGGCAAATATAAGAAATACTTTAATATATAGGTGCTAATTTATTTTTATAACTGATGACAAAGCATTTTTCCAGGTTTCATTTTCTGTTGATGACAATGTTATAGTATTGTTACGATAGCATTACTGTACATCCATACTATTGAGTTTTCATATAGTATTTTGTTAATAAACACTAGATAAAAGATATTCAAGCAATTTTTTTTTAGTAGGAAAATTTATCGTCATAACTTTCTGGGCATGTTTTATAAACAGATTTAAAAAATCTTCTTTCAGTCAAAAGTATTTTTAATACGTTTGCATTATGCTTGCACCTGCAAAGCAAAGAGTAGTAGACATACTCTGTATGAGCTCAACATGGATGCCTGTATACAGTATGCCTTTTCTATTAAATCAAATGGCAACCACTTCTAATATGATTTCTAACCCTTTGTTAACAGATGGTGCTTTTTGATACCTTATTACTGGAAAAACTGTAATAAAGCTAAATATCAATCTCTTACAAAGATAAAATAAGCAACACAAACGAAAAAAGAAGTATAGTAAAACTGATTTGATTCCATGTTGACTCCTGATGCAACAACTGGTTATGAATTTATTGAAAGAAGACAGTCTCTGTTGTAAGTTGTTTTTTATTAATTGTACAATAATTAAAAATGCAAGTTGCAACTAAGACTGCCTTATTTTAAAAAGAAGAATCATTGAGAAAAGTTCTTCCTTGATGGTGATTTTTTCTTAAGGAGTCGAGTGAATGTAGCCAAAGATGAAGATAAAAATGCAATTTCCATGGCTGATGTACATCTCACACTGATGAAGCCTTAGACTATGTCACAATGAACAGTATAAAACAAAATTTAATTTTTTTTTTTTTTTATATTCTAAATATCACTTTGCAAGTTCATTTCCAAATGTAATCAAACCTATTTAATTTCCAAAACAGTATATTTACAGTGTTTACATTTATTACATCATGGTTTATTAAGTTATTCTCTTTGTAACTTTATAAAACTAAATATCAGGTTTATATATTACAATTCAATGTTTTAGTATTAAACAGACAAAAAATATGCACATGTGATGAGCAAACCTTAATACATATTGATGTTGCTAGTGATGAGGGGGAGGGAAAGGGGGGGGGGGAGGAAGCAGAAACTTTCTTGCCCAGAGGCATCAAGAGTCCTGAATATGAGCCTGGTTACTACCATAGTCATAATTGCTCAATTATTTCAATATATTCCTTGTAAACTGAATACCAGATGCATGAAACAAATATTGTAATCTGAACATTCTCATACTCCATTTTGTGGCTTGCATGTTTGGCCATGGCAGATTTATGAAACTTTAATGGGTGGGTATTAGTATAGGTAGTTTTGCTCAATGAAGTGAAGGTAAAGTATGTCTGATATACAACACACCACACTACAGCAATTCTTATACATTCTTTCCTTCCACAGAATCTAGTCAACCTTCACAGAGCCAATGAGATTGGCTATCTCTGGTACTGCAGGCAGATGACCTCCAGTCTAAGTTTAGAGTGGACATGACATATTTTAGAAGAAATATTTCCTCTGAACATTAGTAGTAGTTTTTACATGAACCTTTCCTCTCTAGAAATGGAAATTTTTGCAAAGCCTTGTAGATTTTCCTTTGTAGAACTCAAAAAGGTTTTCTGTAGACAGTTTTCATTATAAATCATATTTTCCATGTGCACAAGTGTATTTGTAACAACACTTCTCTACAGAAACTAATGCCATGTGTCAGCTTCCAAAACAGATAGTGCCATATGTTTTAGTCATTCCATATCAGAAGGTATCTGTTCTTTTTCCTCCAACATAAATTATTAGTTTCCATACATAGAATTCAGATGGTATAGGCACCGACAAATTTTACTACACAATGCAATGACACTATGAAAGTGTCATCCCCCAAGGTGACAGAATTAAAACTTGGCAGAGCCCAACTGCTCCTCTTCAAAAATATTACGGACATTCACAATTTTATCAGAGATTCATCTGAGTAATTTCAAAGTTTGTCCCTTCGCCAGCCTTATAGACACTTAACTAGCTACAGGAATGCATGCTGTTAAAATAGAAGCATGTGCCTAAGTTCATTGTGGCACATTACATACTGGTACGTGGATTAGTTACCAGGCGTTAGCAATAAGCAGATACTGGTATATGGCTATTGATCTATATTTCTGCTGGGCCACTTGCAAAATAAAGCAGTAAGACAACTTATGCACAATATCAAAAAGAAGAGGGGGGAAAAAGTTACACAATACCTTTCTGATTCACTGCCAGTAATTATTGACTCCAATTCATGTTTTACCTCCTGAAAGAAGGATTAAGAGTATGTGTTTATTATTATAATACAGACTAACTCTGCCAAACTTAAAAAGTATCTAAATATAGCCTTTATACCCCCAACACTTTGTTTCTGAAAATGAAATAAGGCTAATATGGACTAACTATCACTTAATGGAAATGATATTTTACGTAACATCTGTCTGTCTAGTGGTTAAGGTTTGTGACATTTGAAGGTATTTCTTTTATTACCCCTATGGCATTTAGTTGCAGGTAAACAACCATCAGGTTGCTGCAAGTATTTTTACTGTCATCATTTTCATGGTTTGTGAGTTGATTATAATGAAAGTGATGATGAGGAAAGACACCCAACACAAAGTCACCAGCTGGGAATCAAACCAGGGCCCTTTACATGCTCAGCAAAGCTCCCATGAGATACAGAGGTAGGCAGTTAAGTCATTTAGAATTGTGTATTCTCCAAATGTTTGGCTCCTGTTTTTACATGTAAAAATTAAGACAGTATGTATTTCGGGCAGGATAATAGCATCAGCTTTGTTACACATCATGTTTTCTATCTCAAGCTTTCAGTTTGTCATAACTCACTAAGATTATCATTGAGTTCAACACAAACATGTAAAGAGATATGTATGAGAACAGTCATTGTACTGAGGGTACAAATGTATCTCACTATAATACTGAGATGTGTCATGTTCTGTATTCCTCTTGCACAGCCAGTACAAAGGATTATTTTTTTAGATGGGGAGGCAGGAAGCAAATCCATAAGCTAATTTTATCTAGTGTGACTTTTTATATACTTGTTTGATTACTGATGGAAATTCTCAACTGAGATGTTGAAATATTCTTCAGTGTTCTTCTATATCATGATAGAAAAAAAAAAAAAAAAAAAAAAAAAAAAAAAAAAAAAAAAAAAAAAAAAAAGCAAATGGAGATGAAAAAATGGGACACTAGGTTCCTACATCAGGTAGGAGAGGAGAGAAGAAAAAGGAAACAGGGAACAGAAGGGAAAGGTTACTCACAACCTGGGCCATTAGGTGATAATGGGTTATGTGTGGAAGTCAGAGATAATTATTTATATTTCTTGTATAGAATGTTCAAGTACTTTTTGAGAGGTGACAGTATTCATTGAAACCAGAAAAATACACCAACTGAAGAAGGGTATAGGAAGGCATACAGTCTGAGATTAACACATGTTGAAAGGAAGGACCATGCAACACTTGGTTCCAAATATTAGTACAATTGTTGCACTGTCATTCCATCAAATGTGTCATCACAGATGTCTTACTCACAGTATTCTACCTATGATTAGGTGATAAGCAGTCCAGCTTTGTGGTTCCAGTTGTGCTGTAGGCTACATTAGTTTTCATCATAATTGTGTCCCTTATTGTACAGTACTGCCTCCCCCAGCTATGCTTAATGGTGTTTTCCTTTTTACAAAGAGTAAATGGCTTACATTATCTGAACTTTCTCATCAACCTGCGAGAACTCGTGCCATGAGCATTTTGTTCACAGTAATTTTAAAACAATTGAAGGGTTTGGAGCAAGGAGGAGGCAGGATGCAGCTCCACTTTTGGCAGTTTATGGCAAATTGAAAAAAACGTTTCATTAATTCAGTTTTCACCAAAACAAAAAAAATTGTCAGTCTTGTTTTAAGCTATGGGGTATCTAATACTACTGACGAGAATACACACAAATGCATGCACTCAGGTACGTGCAATAGTGTTTTGAATTTTGGAGCTGCTTCCATTTTGCTCCAAAATGAATGAAAAACTGTTTGTATGACTGTCTTGATAATTAACCATAACTCATTTTCAAAAACATTTATTAATGAAGAAAGTACAACATTATTGGCATAATACATTAATTCTACAGTTCTTCTTCAGTCTTCTAGCTCCCCTTCAGTCTCCTCAGGACCGTTTGAAGCATCTGACGTCAACTGGTCGTAGAACCACATTTCGTTTCGACAACATACTTTCTGGCTAGCTCTTTGACATCTTTAAATTTTTGGCCTTTAAGTGGGAGGAGACAATCATAAGCTTGATGAAAGTGGTCCATTGTTACGAGACTCGCAGGTCGTTGATTACAAATTAGCGCATTATCGGAGACAGTCATCCCTACGGTCGCACAGCATTAAATAATCCCTTTAACAATGTATGGCTGTTCATAGAGGACTGTTTTGTACTTGGTGATTAAATATTTTCCTCTTTTCTTGTTCAATAATGATGCATAAGGGTTCTTTACAAAAAATTTCTTCAACGTGTCAACAAAGTTGAAAATAAATTTCTGTTCCACTTCAGTGACATCAAATTTGGGGCTTGTTCTTCTGATAACGCAAGCACATCCACTAAAGAAAAACTCTTTCCATCTTCTTCAAGCACTTTTCTATATTACTGAATGCTCTGTCACACAGCATAAAGCTGTGGCCCGGTTCTGGGAATCGATGAACAATCTGTTGGATTTCTCTTAAACTAGTGGGTGGAGCTGCCTCTTTCTTGCACCAAATGAAGGGGCTGGTTTTTTTTGCACGTGATAGAATATTTAACTCAATAGAGCCAAAAAGTAGAGCTGCCTCCTTTTTGCGCCAAACCCCTCAATTGTCATTTTTTTTTTTTTTTTTTTTTTTGTCATTTTAAAGGGTGAAATATGAGCATTTTCTTATAAAATAACAAAAAATACTTATTTGCGAGTGTTAAGTACATTTGAAACTGTCCACTGAATGTCAGAAAAATGCTGTACACATGACCGATCGCATGGAGGCTTGAGTTTTCATGGGTTAATATATTACCTACCTTGTTGAAGGATGAGTCATTTCAGCAACAATTATACATGTGTTCAAGCATGAAAGTGCACTTCTGCTTGTGCCTGTTACTTATGAGGTGCAACTCGTAAGTTGCAAATTATTACTTACATATGAGCATCTTAAGTGATACAGTTTTGCTTTTTGTTCATTCCTAATACTGCTTAGTCACTATGCACACCTAATTACAAAATTGCCTTTTTATAGTATGAATCCAGGTCATGCAAGAATACTAAAAGGTTCTGGGACCAACAAAGAAATCTACTACAAACCACATCAGGAAAATTAAGCATCTCAAAAGCTTCAGAGCAATATGCAGTTCCTTATACCACATTAAATGATAAACTCAAGAAAATGTACTGTACTAATACAAAATAGCCGGCCAACTAGTGTTAATGGTGAGGGAAAAAAAACTGGTTGAAGAATTCTTGTGTGGTGCAAAATGGGGGTTTCCTTTGAGTGATAATGATGTTAGGAAGATTTATAGGAAAGCCGTGCCAAGCAAATCATTTAGCATTAACTCCAGGAAATGGAACTGTTATCAGCAACATCAATAAAAATGACAGTGACATGGCTGCAAGCAAGGAGCATTTAACAGTGACCCAGAGCAGTACAAGTAAAATAAAAATGAAGAAATGGACAAAGAAAAGGAAAATGATTTCACCACAGTAACATTTCCCACAAAAAAAGAAAGAAAAAATAAAAAAATAAATTCAGGCAAAATTTACAGCATCTCAAATAACAGCTATGAAATGACATTTCTGAGAAAGAAAGTTCTTGATGGTAATTAGTACTCTCTCTTTCCAGAAAGTGATGATACAGATGAGGTAGATGAATCCCAAATTATTAAAAGAAGTTTTTCCAGTACATAGAAGGTGGTAATTTTTTTAAGGGATAAATGATTATGACATTGAGTAAATACTTTTCACAGTGATTAAGACACACAATAACTAAAATTAATATTTATAATGGAGAATAGATAACAACTCACCGTAAAGAGGCTCACTTAGCTGCTGACAGGCACAAAAATATATAATCACATTCACACAAATTAAATTTTGAGCCATGGCCTTTGTCAGAAAAAGAAAAACATACATTCACCCAATCACTGAGATAACTACACACACAGCCACCATGGCTGGCCACTTCAACATTACAAGCATCTAGTCTACATGTCTGTGGCACTGGAGTGGCCGACCATAGTGGTTGTGTGTGTAATTATCTAAGTAATTGATGAAACGAACATTATAGAAGGAAACTTTCCTGGCGGGAAAAATATGTATATAAAATAGAGATCGTTTACTTACCCAAAGCAGAGGATTGGTGACAGATACAAAAACGAAAAGAAAAACCACACACATACAGAAAGATTCAAGCTTTCACAAGTGTTGACCGATTCATTAGGAAAAAGAGAAGGAAGTAGGGGAGGAAAGGGGAGGATGTATATGTGTGGGTGTGTATGTGCACTTGTTTACCTTTCCTTCCCCCCCCCCCCCCCCTAAGGTTAGCCCTTCCACTCCCGGGATTGGAATGACTCCTCATCCACTACCTTAAAACCTGCATCCTTCCCTTTTTTGCCTCCATCCTTCCTCTTTTCCTGATGAATGGCCTCAATGTTGTTGAGGCTCTCTATTAACATTCATTGCTGGGGTGCTAGTCCAATATTAGAGAGCCTTGCCAACATTGTTATGTATTTATATAGGGAAACATGAGGTAGAATTGAAGTTTGCATTGAGGTGGGAGACGAGCCTTAAGACAGTCCATGTAGTCCCCATAACCATTAGGTAATGGTAGCTTAGTGGTTATAGTGCTTGCCTAGTAAGCAGGAGGTCCCAGGTTCGAATCCCAGCTGGAGCAAAAATTTTAAGTCAATGCCTCTCCTTCGATTTAAGAAAGAATGTTAGCAGAAGGGAGAGAGAAAAGGGGCATCCTGGCAACAATCTTTGACAATTCTGACACAGCATCCGGATAAGGTGGTCCTGTGTGCATAAGTTGTACTTTGTGGTTCTATGAATGTGTGCGATTTACTTGTGATGAAGGCTGTGATTGCAAGGTAAATGTGTGAATGTGAGTGTCTTTTCTATGGCCTATCTGAGGGCCACTGATCAATACATAAAATGTAATTGATGTAACTAATATAGGATGTTGAAGAAGACTAATACTTTGAGTGATCACAGTACATACCTAATCCAGAACAACAGGTCAATAAACCTGGGTTTGGAAAATCATACACTGAAATAAGGTGAATCGGATCGAAAGTGGCAGTGTGGGCCGCTAACGCTCTAGGCGGAGGGCTGTAAGCGCATGTGCGCCAAGAGCTGAAATCACATCCCTGCGAAACCTGTAATATTGAAAGTGAATTTAACGTCTGCAAAAGAGGTGGTGCTAAGCTGCATGCCAATTATGTGATAAATGCTGCAAGCTCTCTGACTTATAAGCATCATATGCATTTATTGCAAACAATTCTACCAACGCCTCTGATTTATTGATTTTATTGCAAACTGGGTAGAAAATTAAATTCAAACAAGTGATAAATACGCTTCATTGATAAAGAATGTCTCGTCTGCAACGTGGTGCTATGGAAGCCTAATCCCATATAACAAATTTGCAAGGTGTATAGGCGATGTTTTTATACCAAACCACTAAAGACGAAAACACACAACAACAGACAGGAAAACGTTACGTGATGTATTATGGTGGCCTGTACTAACGAGAGTGCACAGCCAAACTGACTAAACTGAGTACTCTGCTAGTGCACCGTTTATAAGCGTCGGCAGCTCTGGCTTGTTGATCGCGTAATCGCTTATAAGCGTCAGCCACAGCGAACGTGTTAAATTTCATCCATTTACTGTTGTGATATTGGAATAAAAATTCAGTACCAGTATGTTAATTTCACAACCTTGATAAAATATATTTTCATCTATTACGTTATTTTTTGTTTATAATTGCAGTTATTAATTTAATTGTTGACCAGTGCAATCACCATACCCATTAGTTCACAGCAACATAATAGTTGTAGCACTGCCTAGTGAGCAAGAGGTCCTGGGTTCAAATCCCGGCCAAGGCACAAATTTTAATTCAATGCCTCTCCTTCAATTTAATATCTATGATACATATCAAGATTCGGAGTGCAGCAGCCGACGATGAGAGTTATGTGCCTGTGAAATGTACCTGTGTGATTATGTGACTAATCTTTATTATGAAGAAGGCCATGCTGATAGCTTAAATGTTGTATGTGTTTTCTTTTTTATATGCCTGTCACAGCTTGACATTATTTCTTTGCAGTGAGTTGTAAACTACCCTTATCATGAAACTTCCTGGCAGATTAAAATTGTGTGCCGAAACTGGGACTCGAATCTGGGACCTTTGCCTTTCGCAGGCAAGCGCTCTACCGACTGGGCTATCCCGACACAACTCATGATGCCGCATCACAACTTTACTTCCACCAGTACATCGCCTCCTACTTTCCAAACTTCACAGAAACTCTCCTGCAAAACTTGCAAGACTAGCACTCCTGGAAGAAAGGATATGGTGGAGACATGGCTTGGAAAGTAAATTCAACTAAATACCTACCAGTAACAACTTAAATTGGAAAGAACACACAGAAAATCTTGTCGGGTAGGTGAACTAAAGACTACATTTCATTGGCAGAACACTTACAAGACACAACAGTTTTACTAAATAAACACCCATACTACACTTGTTCATCCTGTTTTGGGGTATTGCTGTGCATTGTGAGATCCCGTCCTAGTGGGTCTGGCGGACTATTTAGAGAAATTTCAGAGGACAGCTCATTTTGAACTATCACAATATAGAGGAGAGAGTGTCACAGAAATGATGCAGGAGTTAGAATGGAAATCATTAAAAGAAAGGCATTAGTCCTTGCAATGAGATCTATTTGTGAAATTTCTGTCACAAACTTTCTCTTCCGAATCCAAACACATTTTGTTAGCACCAACCTACATAGGAAGACATGATCATCAGAATAAAATAAGAGAATCAGATCACAAACTGAAAGATTTAGGTGTTGCTTTTTCCTGCGAACTATTAAAAGAACAAAACTGTAAAGAAATACTATAAAAGCAGTTTGATGAACCCTTCAATTTGACTTGCAGAGTATTTATGTAGATGAAGATGTTCTTGCGGACCAACATGTACACCTTATTACCCACAACTTACTCCCCTATATAAAAGACACCAACCATTTCCTCCAGCAAATCTCCGCAGTTCCTGTTTCTATACTACCTGGTATTATTCTCATCATGGTTGATGCCCCCTCCCTCACACTAACATCCCCAATGCTCATGGCCTTGCTGCTGTTGAACAATATCTTTCAAAAAACCAGACAGACTCAAGGCCACAATCTCCTTCCTCATCACCATGGCGAACTACATCCTCATCTGCAATTACTTCCCTTTTGAAGACATGACCTACAAACAAATCTGCAGTACAGCCATGGGTACCTGTATGGCAGCTTCCTAGACCAGCCTGTTCATGGGACATCTACAGGAATCCTTCCTAAATATGCAGAATCCCAAACCCCTAATCTGATTCATATTCATTGATGACATCTTCATAATCTGGACAGTAGGTGAGAACACACTATTCACATTCCTCCATAACTTCAACACCTTCTCTGCCGTTTACTTCACTTGGTCCTACTAGACCTGACGAGCCACCTTCCTTGATGTTGTCCGTCACCTTAACAAAGGACTCATCAGTGCTTCCAGCCACATCAAACATATCAACCATTAACAATTCCTCATTTCGACAGCTGCCACTCCTTCCACACCAAAAAATCCCTTCCTAGCCACCCGTTATCATCACACGCAGTGAAGAGCAGTTGCTCCCTAAATATACCAAAGGCCTCACTGAGGCCTTCACTGACTGTTATTACTCTCTCATCCTTGTCCAGAAATAGATCTCCAATGCCTTTTTATCCAGTCGCACACCACCTTCTTCACACCCAATTTCCAGCAGAAAAGGAGCACCTAGTACCATGCACAACTGCAGTAATCAAACCACATTCTCCACCAGGGTTTTGACTAACTTATCATCGTGACTTTAAATAAGAAATACCATAATCTTCCCATCCCTCCTACATTGGTATTTTGCCACTCACCATACCTATGTAATAACCTTGTCCACACCTACCCCATACCTACTCCATATTCTTTGCCTTTAGGTTCATATCTCTGCAGTATTCCTAGATACAAAACCTGGCATATCCACACTACCTACCCCAGCCCCATAACATGCATTTTCTATCCCATAAAAGTCAGGGAAACCTGTGAAATTAGTCATGTGATCTACAAAATGAGTTGCAACCACAGTGCAGCTTTCTATGTGGGGACAACCTGTAACAAGCAATTTGTTCATATGACTGGCTATAGTCAAACTGTAGCTACGACACAGCTTGACCATGCTGTTGCGAAGTATGCAGGCCTGCAAGATGTGGATCACTTCAGTAACTGCTACACAGCCTGTGCCTTATGGGTCCTCCCAACAAACACCAGCTTTTCTTAGTTGCAAAGGTGGGAACTCTTACTACAATATAGTCTACACTCATGCAATCCCCCCGGGCCCATTCCTGCTCTGACAACCCTACCCTCCTCTTTCCTTAACTTCCCTACCCACAATTAGGCCTCATGTATGTATTCCATTCTGCCAAATAAATTTTCTCCCTGTCTGTAAGACAGTGCTGGCTTATTTCGCCACCCCCCAACCCACTGCCTTGCATCACTCCCCTCCTGCCACCATGCCGCCTCCTCAAAGCCACCGCTGGCTGGCCACAGAATGGCTGGAGACAGCAATGATGTTTTTGTGTATGAGAGAGGGGGGCTGAATCCACTGTTGCCAACATATAAACATCAAGGCCAGTCACTTACACAAAAACCATGTAGTGATACCAGCTGCCTCATTACTATGAACAAGAAGATACCAAAATTCATGAAACCACTCGATACCAGCACCTTAGAGACAAATACAAACTACTTAATCTTTAGCATGCTGACAATTATCTGCAATGAACTGTTTAAAATGTACCATGAGTGTACAGGTTAATAAAAGTGTGTAGGGATCAGATTGAGTAATTTGGTGAGTAAAAGAACATGTTAAATTATGTCTTGCTTTCCAGAACATTCTAAACACATCTACACTCAATTAACAGATGTAGGAATGAGACTGAGGCCTGAAATAACCAATTTATGTCTAAAATGCCCTTTAAAGAATTACCAATCGGAAAATCTGTGAATCAAATAAAAATACACAAATCAAGCAACGCAGAATGCTATCTGAACTATATGAAATGATGCATATATTTCGTGAATAACAAAAGTGCTGTCCATTTTGACACTTTGTACTAATTATTCCCTGAATATAAACACCATGGAAATGTTAGGAACACTGAAATCCACCTATGTATGTATTCATATTTGTGAGATTTAACAGATTAATAGATTATATCTACACGTTATCTAAGCTTTGTATAATCTAATATTTGGTGCATGTAAAATCATTTCATGTTATACTTGTTAATTGTAATTCGATTAATGTCATTATTGTAAACATTATATTTGTAGTAACAATTGTTAAAAGATCTATATATAGTGGTGCCAGAGAGCACTTGGTAGTTCAGTTCAGTTGTTGAGTAGTAGTAGTGTTGAATCCAGTAAGCTATGTTTGTAATGTTGGTGCATCTGAAATAAGGCATTTGTTTTATGAGAAGATAAACCCCAAGTATAAAAGATAAGTGTGATGTGTTACCTGAAACTTAAATCATCGCTCAGAATTCATTGCTTCTTGAAAGACATTGTAACGTCAAAACCAAAAAGCAATATGGACCACCCAATGGTACAGCATGAAGCTAAACACCACACACTTTATGTCAATGGCTGCTTTACAACCTGGGCCATCTGGCTGCTACCCTCCTCTGCCAGCTCTTCTGAACTGCACAGATGGTGTTGTCCCTACAACATATTCTACAGTCCCATAACCAGCCTGGCCTCAACCTAAGATCCCTACTCCCCATGCCTAATGTTATCTCCCCCCACTCACTACCTTGTATTGTATCTCCTATGAATTCATAACTCTCTTCCAACTGTGTATTTCACTTAATTTTTTTTAATATTTCAGTATCCCTTGACTTTCATCATTCAAACCCCCCCCCCCTCTCTCTCTCTCTCTCTCTCTCTCTCTCTCTCTCTCTCTCTCCCGCCCCATTCCAAACAGCAGCCCACATTCCCACTCAAATGTTCAAATGTTTGTAGATCTATCAGACCAAACTGTGTGGTCATCGGTCCGTAGCTTGCAAACTACTTAAACCTAGGTAAACTAACCTAAGGACAACACACACACCCATGCCCCAGGGAAGACTCGAACCTCCATCCATGGCGAGCAACCGTGCGCTCCGCAACGAGACGCTTTAGACCGCTCGGCTACTCCACCGCGGCACGTTCCCACTATCAGAGCCCTTACAACCCATCATGCAACTTTAAATGCTCCAACCTCACACTTGTCCAGCATCCTACCCCTTCCACTCCCCTCTTCACTCACTGTCAATTTGCTTGTTGCACTGGAGTTGCCAGAGATGGTGGTAACATATGCTTTAGTTGTATCTGAGAGACTGGGTGTATCTTCTGATGTCACCCACGGCCAAAAATTTAAGTTGTGGGAATGTGACTGTCCATTTTGTGTGCCTGCCTGTGGCTCAGTGATCATCTTTAGAAAGCTATAATTATACTTTTGAAGGTATAGGCCTAGGATATATACATAAAGTAAAGAAAGTTGGACTTACCAGGCAAAAAGGCACCGGTTCGTTGATACACATATAAAAATAAAAACATACACTTACACTAAAATAATTCATATGAATCATGAAATTTAATCATTTGCACACATTTATAATTTTTTTATCAAAATGTAATATTGTGCAGTAGCAAATAATTAATATTGTCTGGTACCACATTTGAACTTAACAGACTTTCCAATGTTTCAAAAAAAAATTGTACTGCCTGATATCACTCTATAATTTTATATAATTTGGACACCTGTTTTTGGAAGACAACAACAACTTGAACTGTTGATAATGTGTGGCACTATATAACTTAACTGTATTTGAAAAAATATTTTGTGTAACTTTTGTCAATGTAAAAATTATTTATTCAAGAGACATGGAGTGGCAGGCCATTACTTACCTCAACTCATTATTACCAACAGTAACACCAAAATATTAAAATAACTGTTGAAAGGAGAAAGGGGATAGAATAGAAAGTGGTTTGGGGTTACTCACAACCTAGGCCTCCATTGTAACTCAAAACAGATAAAGCTGTGTTGTTAAAGGTTTTCTCCTTGAGATTAATCACAGAACATCAAGTAATAGAAGTAGACTCCAATAAAAATCCAAAATTCACCAAATGCTGAGTTGTTAAAGACTGAAATTCCCAACCAGACTATGACCAAAAAGTACTGTCTGGCCAATACCTAGACAATCCTGAAATTTTGGAAGCAATCATTAAATGAAGCCAACATAATTCCTTAGAAAGAAAATACAATTCTCGCCAGATATAGTGAATCCTTTGACACACAAGAGCCAAGCCAGCACATTGATACGAGTAGTGGCAGCAGAATTAATATGATGCACAACCTTAGCAAACATTGGGACAATATACAGTAAAACCCCATTTTTATGTTCCCAGATTTTATATTGTCCCACCAATTAGACCATTTTTTGTCAGTCTGTCAAATTTCCTATGTTCACAATGTTAATTCGCACCCCGTTTTTTATTTAACATATTTACACTTTTCCTGCATTTTACGCTTTTTGTATGTAATTCACGATAAAATGATGCTGTCATAGCTTTCACCTTAAAGTATAGTAGTATGCACCTAGTTGACTAATGATGCACCTAGCTTGCTTACGAGGTGCCGATTGTCAGCTCGGCTTTGTTTACGGAACTGGTAGTTTTTTATGCTTTGCAAGACATGTTTCAAAAGTTTATTCTTGTTGTGAATGCAAATATTTATCTAAGCATTTTTTTGTGATATTTTATAAACAGTGAGACTGATGGTTTGTCTGTGAATGTTTTTCTGCACATTGAAGGAGGTGCGGTTCATTATAACCTCAAAAAAGTGATAATAGTCTGAGATTCCGATCCTATGGAAATGTCACAAAAATACTTATGCATATATTTTCACTGAAGAACATGAATAAATTCTCAAATGTCGTCATGCGAAACATTGAAAAATACAAAAAGAACGGAACTTGTGCAGTTTTACTACATAAATAATTAATGCCGGTTAAATGCTTGCTGCTGACTAATCGATTATAATGAATGAAATTACGTCAAAAATTTCTACTTCCCATAAAATTACCAGTTCCAGTTCCACTTGGCACTTTAAATTTGGATAACCTTTATATATAACTATATAACTAGGTATTTATTTATCCTACACTCTTGTAGTCCACATCCCCTTCCCCCTCTCTCTGCATCCATGCTGTGGCGGAATTGCCGAGCGCATTGAGGCGCTATGCTACATGTCCGAGGCCGTTCCCCGTCGAGGGTTCGAATCCCCCCTTGGGCATGGATTTTTTGTGCCATCTTTAGTATAAGTTAGTTAATAAGTAGTTTGTAAGTTTAGGGACTGATGATCCCGCAGTTACATCCCATAAGCTTTACAAACATTTGATTTTCTCTGCATCCGCCTCTTTCCCTCCCATATCTCTGTTCGTTTCCACCATTCTCTCTCTCTCAGAAAAGTTTTCTGCAATTTACCCTCTGTCATGTACCATACAAACATATATGTACCCAGTGATCTTCCTCTTGGTTTCAAGGTCATGTGTGCAAAAATTCATCAATATGGAAACAAAACTATAGATTTCTATGCAATAAAAATGCAAGGAACATTGAAAAATGCTCTATGTTGTTCTCAAATATTCCAGTTTTATTTCATACAACCCTTCTTCTTAGAATAACGAAAACAAAACAAAAAAAGGATCAGTGAAATCAGTCAAGCCGTTCTCAAGTTATGGTGTGACCAAGGTATTTAACGATCCATTTTTATATTTCAGAGTACCCTCCCCCAAGCACCATACACAACTTACGGTAGACGGTGACCTTCCTCTTGGTTTGAAGGTCAAGCATGCGAATTTTCGTGAAGGAATGAAACTGTAGATTTCGAGAGTGTGTAAGAGATGTATGCTCCGCCATGCAACTATCACAAACTACTTTCTTAGCTGATGTTTTCTACCTATAAACTACAGTCCTGTCAAATTTCAGCTTCATAGGTGAATTAGTTTTGGAGATTTCGTGTTTAATCAGTGAATGAGTGTCCGTTTTCTTTTATATAGATATAGATTAAGAAAACAGATTGCTTAATTTTGGAAGCAAGAGAATTAAGGGAGACTTGTAGACAAAAATAAATAGTAACATGGAAGTCTGTAATGCTAACTTCATTTGATACAAGGTCATGCCTGATGCGACAGTTTTACAGCATCTACAGCGAAACTGTTGTGAACGGTAGACTTCTTTTCGTTTCATTGTAACTATCACAACACCTCAACAAGAATGACAGAGCACATTGCAACCTGATTATCCAACTGTGTAGTTTGTCCAACCTTTGCAAACAGAGGAAAACTATGTGAAACATGAACTTCTCTAGTCGTATAGAACACCCACAAATATTACAGGTATGCAGGTGGGAGACAGGATTGACGACCCCAATATTTTTGACTGGAGAACACCCTCCAATTTTGCAAGGTAACTGCAGAGAAGAAGCACTGTGCAGGGACATTCAAAACCTCAGTTTTCAATTAACTTTTGTGAAGTTTTGGAAGTAGGAGAAGAGGCACTGTTGAAAATACAGTAGTACTGTGAGGTCAGGTTGGGAGTTGTTATCTAGTAGTTCAGTTGAAAGAGCACTTGTTTCAAAAGGCAAAGGTCCTGGATTTTAAGTCCCAATCTAAGACACACTTTTATTCTGACATGATATTTCATACAAATTTACACAAATTTAGTTGTGTATTCACATCAGGTTATTTTGTTGCTTCTGTTGAAGTGAAATTGTAATAAAATTTCACTCTGCACACACATTGAAAGCTGTAGTATGATAAGTGGAAAGAAAGAATTATATATAGTGATGAATACTCATGTAAATAAGCTTGTGAAGAAAATGACAGTTAGTGTTAGTGGGCCAAAACATACTGCAGAAGACAGAGCATGTTGTGTGAGCTAAATTCGGAAAATGATTTTCGGTTCCATAAATTCACTGGGGTTTCCCTATCTGTTGCTTTTTCTCTTTAAAGGAAATTATTTTTAATGCTGTAATACTCTTTAAGTTAAATTTTCAATGATTTTAGAAGCAAGATTTATGCAATTATATGCTCCCATTTTCATACTACAATTCTGTGTATACTGAAAAACAAGGCTTTTTTTTCCCTTTCTTTTTTTACGGACTAAATTAATTAATTTTGTAGTACCAACTGTTGTACTAAATAAACTGATCGTTCAATAACAACTTCTACTTTCAGTTATACAGTGGAATACAAGTAACCTACAGTTTCCGTATTCTTTGAAGTTCGTAAACTGCTGTGCAGTGCAACACTTGCTTCTTAATATTTTTATAGTGATCTTCCACATATGGTAGTAATTGTGCATGATGAAATGATTGAACTCTCAGGTGTCTTATACATGTTCTTTCCAATGAGAAAAAAATGCTTCTGAATTATCTTGGACACCGTAGAAGTTATGTACACATTTGCAGCCAGTGGGTCCGAAAGAGATAAATTTTGTAAAGTCAATTCCTGTGAGGGAAAGACTTGCTGTTAGCTTCATTTTATACCAACACAAGGTTCCTATCAAAGCCTTATACATTTATTCCACATTTCAAAGCCAGTTGGTGAAGCTTTGGTTGAAGGATAGAAGGATTAGGTAGAGATAGTTCAATTGTGTTAATAGCCCTGCAATACATGTATAATTTTTCAGATATTAATTTTTTACATTCATATTAAAATTAATCTACATTTTCATTGTGAATTAAAACAATTTCTTGTGCTTCAGCATCAAAGCCTGTAACACAATAAACGTTACGGGGGAATCTGACACTCAAGTTTATGATGCTCCTGCCACATATATCTTTACTGCTACCTCCTAAGCAAATCTGCATAAAACAGAATGATAATACAAAACAAAAATAAGTACTTGCACTATGTAGCAGTAGTAAGCAGTAGCAGGCCAAGAATAATGTTCTTACGATCTGTACCAAAATAGTCGCCGAACACTGCTTTTGTGTTTACCTAATGCAACAAAAAAGCCATGATGCTTTGGTAAAACTGCTTCATTATCTCTAAGCAGCAATAGTAAAACTAAAATAAAAAGCATGTAATAGGTAAATGAGTTAGTAGGGGCAAGTGTTACAGGGAAACGGTTTCATTTGCTATGAGAATAAATACATATAAATGGTTCAAGGGGAAAGAAACTCTGCATTTAATAACTGATCTCCTTCCAATGCCAGTTATGAAGCTTTCATAAACAGACTGAAATATCTAATTAGAAATACCTTTTCATGTTGAGACTTCTTTACATCACTGAAACAATTAAATAAACCACAAAAATGTGTGTCCCGAAATGTCTCTGGCTGCACTTCCTTTTACACACAATGTCCATTAGAAAAAATCTGTTGTTGGAAATATAGTTGCAGATTTAGTAAGTCTAATTAAATAAACAAGAATTTCATTTCACTATGTGAGATGTGATTCACATAATACAGTATCTGAGCCCATTTGGCTTACATAATCCATGGCTTGATCTCTTAGTTTCAGTGTAGCCCCGTACTGGTCAATAGAGATGATAAACACATTGATTCCTCAGTTTCCAGTATTCTCAAATGTTAGTATCAAAAGTTAGTTATGGAAGGATGGGTAAGTGGACATGCAAAATAAAATAAATGTTATGCTGTGAAAAATATATTTTATCACGCAACACACGAAATGATATTGATTAAAACATTATCCTTTTATAAAATTATCCTTAAATATAAAACAAAAAATACAGAACACTCAAAATACAATTAATGCATTTAAAGAATGAAAATATAGTCTAGAGCTCCTCAAAAACAAATCTACACAATTCTGATAAAAGTTAATGTTTCACAGGAAAAATAAGCGAAATATAGGAAGGCTCAGCAAAAGTTGAGTATGAGCAGTTAATAAAAGCATTGCATTATGTTGCCTATGAAGTTTTAGTCTGATCCACAAATACAGATAGCAAAAGAACTGGTAGAAACAGAAATATGGAAGAGTATGTATGTCAGAGGAAATAAGTTATAAAAATGGTGAAGGCAGAAAAATAAATTCTGAGAAAATAAAACTGAGGGATTGAAGAATCTCTAATAGAACCTAGTTAAAAATATAAAAAAAGATAACTTGAAGAAATAACAGGAGACTAACATACATATGACACTCATAAGGATGAAAGAATGGGGAAATACAATTATAATATGCAAATCACATTGAAGTGCACAGCAGAGCGCTCATCGAACTACTTTTGATGTTTCTCTATAGTTGCACTCTCTAATAGCTCACAGGAAAAAAGAACATCTAAATCTTTTGGTTTTTGATCTCGCTTCTCTTACTTTATTATGATGGTCATGTCTCCCTATGTAGGGGGGTTCTAACAATATACAGTATGTTTGCATTCTGAAGAGAAAGTTGGTGAGAGGTATTTCGCAAATAGATCTTGCAGCAACAAATAGCGCCTTTCTTTTAATGATTTCCACGCCACACTCTTGCATCATTTCCGTGACATTCTTCTCCCCTATATCCCAATAATACAAAATGAGTTGTCCTCCTTTGAATTTTCTCTAAATCGCCCGTCCGTCCCACCTGGTGTGGATCCCACAATGCGCAGGTGTATCCCTGAAAAAGTTACAAAAATTGAAGAATGAAAAATAGAAAATAATAGTTTTGAGAAGGATAGGTAGCTAGTCACAACAGAGGCATCTCGATAAGCCTCAGAAAGGCACAAAGAACAGAATACATCTTAATAAAAAGCTTTCGGTCGTTAGGGGCTTTGTCAGTCAGAGGAAAAAAAACACACACACACACACACACACACGATCACCAACTCCAGCCACAGTGGCCAGACTGTGGGACAGACAACAAGGACAGGGAAGCAGAAAGGGGGGGGGGGGGGGGAATAGATACATCGCAGGCATGAGGGAATATCCCAGTGCTCCTTGATGGAGAGGGAGGAGGGGAAAGGCAGAGACTGGAGTTTGTGGCAGAATGGAAGATGTATGTGACACTAGAGTCTAGAGAGGAAAGTGACGGTGAGGGTGGTGGGGGCAGGAACTAGTGAAAGATTATGCCTGGGTGGTTCTGGGAGCATAGGATACATTAGTGGGATACATTGTCCTGTGCGTTTCAGGAAAGCTTGTGATTGTGGCGAGGATCAATATGACTGTGCAGGAGTTATTGACATCATGAAGGACTGCTCTGCCACAGGATGTTCCCACTGTCTCCTGGCTACAGTCTGACAAAAGCCATTCATGCAAACAGAGAGCTAGTTACTAGTCGTATCCACTTAGAAGGATGCACAGTGCTTGCAGCTCAGTTTGCAAATCACGACTGCTTTCACAGGTTGCCCTACCTTTTGTGTGATAGGAAATGCTTGTGACAGGACTGGAATAGCTGGTGATGGGAAGTTTTGTATCTAGGTCTACTGCAGGGATATGGGCCATGAGGCAAGGGATTGGCAACAGGATGGACAAGTATATTACGTAGGATTGGTTGGTGGCAGAAACCACTGTAGGAGGAATATTTCTCATTTCAGGGTAGGATGAAAGGTAGTCGAAAACCTGGCAGAGAATGTGGTTTAATCAATGCCACTGAAACAGGAACAGTGTGAGAGGTAACGGAAAAACAGATTATTAAGTGAAGTTCAGAAGAGGGAAAGTGCTGATTTGTGTTTGGTCATTTATTATTAAATCAAGGCTGTGGTATAGGTGTTTATTGATTTCAAAGCAGCTTTTTTATTATTATTATTATTATTATTATTATTATTATTATTATTATTATTATTATTTTATTACCTTTGTTTGTCAAGTGAAGGGCATGGGATTTTGACTGGTAATTGTGGCCCTCACTTAGTACATGGTAAGCAAACACGGAGTCACTGTTTTGTAACCCCTAGCTGCATTCATGTTCAGCCAACCTAGCTGCTATGCTTCTGCCCAATTGTCCAATATAAAACTTATCAAAAACATAAACCCTACCTTTCCTGTTGAAAATACACTGGATTAAGATGTTCCTGACATAATAAGAAACCCTGTAAATGCAGAATATTTGTGTGTTGCCACTCTTTGTGATAGCTGACATAAGTACGGTATTGCACACGACTTCCTGCATAGACTGAAAGCTGTATCAGGGGGCGCATGAAGGACGAGAATAATTTTCAATTTCTGTTTCCTGTAGAGTAAGTGGTTATGAGGGCAGGGTTGAAGCCATTGGTAGAATCAATAAATATGACTGTGTCTAACTCAGCTTTGAAATTTTCTTTTGTCATAGGAATTGAAATGAGATGATGAACTAAGTAGTGTAAATCTGTATGTTTGTATGTAATTGGATATTGTAAGCAAGAAGGTATTACTGTGATAGAAGGTGCAGTAGTTCTGTAAATTCTGCAAGAATTGGTTTTGTTTACTGGCGTCAATAGTCAGAACTACGGATTTCATGGATTTGTTACAAATTTCCAGTGTGAACTGAATATTTTTGTGTTGACTGTTTTCAGTTTTGGAAAAGATGTACTGAGCTGTCTTGTGGTACCTCTCGACCAATACTCCTCAGACCTACACACAAAAAAATCTGACAAGTACACTGAATATGAATGTTCATGACAATCAACAGATTAAAACGTTAACAGGTGAGTTGGACAGATAGAGGTATGTAAATGATACAACTGCATAAACTGAAAAAAAAAATTAAACAAAAATGAAATAATTAGTAATGTAAAATTACAGTTAATCTTGTAATAACAAAAAATGGTCTTCATTTCTTCACTCCATGGGGTGTTTTGCTCAATCATTTCAGGTGAATCAGGTGAAATCCAAAGTAGCTCTTTTGCAGTTGTACTTTTCACACCATTTCAAAAATGTATTCTCAACATATTCAGCATATCTCATGCCCAAGCCAGTAAGGATATAGGCGTTCAATATCTTTTGTCTTTGCATTCAAGAGGCTAAATTTTAGGCCAAACCTGTGATGTACATATCTGAATTATCATTGCTAAATTAGCAGTTACATTTTGTGAAGGGGCTCTTAATTGTTTAGTTCAGCTGCACTACCTTGAGTTCTGTTATTTTTAATCAAGTCAGAAACACACATTATCATTAAAATTTCTGGCACATTTATGAGCAGATAGCCTACTAAGTAGGAAAATGTACGGTCCTCCACAGACACTGGCTGATGATTGCTCTCTAACTTCATCACCGTGCATACTTGGGAGATCAGCTTATATGCAACTTCTACGGAAACGTGTTTCATCATATTTACTCACATTAAAGGTACGGACTGTTGAGGTAAAACAATCTTCACCCTCTAACACACAATAGTCATCAGGCTCATAATCTACTGACTCTAGAGATTTCATCACAAATGCCTCCAGAAAACACTAAGTTTCTGGAGAATATCTGGCAACTGGGATTCCTGTTAATACCATATCATTGGCAGATCATTTCAAATATATATATATTTTTTTTTCTATATAATCCTGGTTTACCCATGACATTAAGAAGAATTCATAAGCATCACTTTTGATGTCCATACACAGCTTTAACAAAAGCACACGTTAAAATCAAAATTTTTCTGCAGAGGTTAACTACTGTCCATGTTTTTAACAATTCTAGAGAATCCTGCAGATAATTCTCTAACCAACATTTTTAGTTGCTTGGAGCACAGGTAAATGGTTTTGAATCAAACAGCATCTTCCTGATCATTGCACTGAACACAATATTCAGTCTTCTGGTTTGCTCTGATGTGAAGTTTACTAATAGAACAGTGGCCAACAAAATGAAAATTACTGCTGCGAGTCAAACGAAGATACTTTTTTTTCCTTCAATTTAATTCTTTCTAATTGAGAGAACAGCACAATCTTGGTTTATCACCATTCCTATCTAATTGGTGCACTCTCACTATACCTTTCCATGTAATATATCATCATCTGAGTCAATCTAGATGTCTCCATCCAGAAATCACTTTTGGATAATTTTCAGGAGATGACACACATCATATAAAATGTGCAGAACATTAATAATAATAATAATAATCTACTTGGTAGTTATCGTATAAAATATTTATTTAAAAATATAGTGTATTGATTTTGTTCACCAAATGAATATCAGTAGAGAATTTTGGGGGCTCATGTACACTGCATATCGTTGGGGTCCCCCTGGGGTCCCCCCCCCCCCCCCCCCATAGTAAAAATACATAAAAAGATCTGCGAGATGTGCATTCACTCTTTTTATGGATTTTAGCTGTGAAAAAACTGAAACTTGAAACTGTGCTGAAGATTCTCATTCAATGAACGAAATCAATATCAATATTTTTAGATAAATATTTTATATGAGAACCATTATTTGGAATTTTTTTCAATTACTATTATGAATTGTGGTGTTTGGGTACACAACTCATATTCATGATAGTGGAAGAAGGGTTTTCCACTGAGATCACAAACTAATGAGTGGTTGTTAGACTCTTGGTCATAAACAATAACAAACCTTTATCTCATCACAGGTATTCTGACTTATGGCGGCTCAAAGGATATGCCTCTTCCACTTTTGCCAGTCCATAACCAAACTTTTTAGGTCCAAATAATTCCTTCCTTTGATGTTGTCCAGCATTTGATTACTTCCTTTCCTCGCCCTCTTTTTCCCCTATCATTCCTTCCTTTAGTGTACAGTCCCTCCTCCAATCCAGTTCATTTTTCCCTCCTAATCATTTTCAACATAGTACATTCTTTTCTATCTCTTCTTAATACATCCTCATTCCTTACCTAGTCTTCCCATTTCACATGCTGTATTCTCCTCCATATCTACAGCTTTTGTGTCTCCAGTGCCAAGCAGTGCAATGCTCACTTGGTCTTCTTGTTAATTCTCATTCAGTATTCTTCTAGAATTGTGCTGAGGTCATTTAACATTTGATTCACCTCTCTTGCATTATATTTACAACCAAGTCATTTTGAAACCCTACACATGCTTCTCTGTGACTTCTGACACAAACAAGTGTACCTACATTAAAATGTTGGTTGATTATTTCCTTTAGATAGATACTGAACAGTGTCAGTGGTATACAGGTGCCCTGTCCCACACCTCTTCCAAATTCAATTTTTTTGCTCATTGTATCTCCTATTATTATTCTTGCTCTCTGGTTTATGTACATGTTCTTGATTAATTAGCCTTCTGGGTCCTCCAATCAACTCCATGTTTTTATTTATTATGATTGTCATCACTTTGTCTCACCTAACAACATCAAAAGCTTTAAAGATCAGTGAATACAGTACACACCTTTGTGTTCTTCTGTTCTTATTTCTCTTCTATCTCTCCCAGCAGCACTGTGGCATCTCTTGTTTCTTGAAACCAAATTGTTCTCCACCTGTCAGGTTATTCAGCTTTCCATACAATCTTCTACTGAATGTCTTTAATAAGACTTACAACACTGAATTCACTTCAATGTACCCTTTGTTCCTCACATTTTTTTTATGTTCTTTTTCATTTCTGCAGAGGTGAAAATGATTTCACTGAAGTCCTATAGCCATTTTCCTGCCATATATATTTGATTATATATTCTCTAATGGTAGTATCAGCTGTACAGGAATCTCATTGAGTCCCATTGACTTTTCGTTTTCCATTTCATTCAAAGACACGTCTCACTTCTCAATGTGTCATCCGCTATGTCATTGCCGCTTCATCTAATGAGAGTAGTTGTTCATTAGGTCAGTTGTCCCAACCAAATGGTCATTCTATATATCCTTCCCATCCTTTCATTATTTCTTGGAGTTCACACACTATTTTGCCATCTACAGCCTCTATGTCCTTAATACTGGTGTTGCTACTTTTTCCTTGAATACTTAATCTGTTGCTTTATACACATCACATTTCCCTTTCAATTTCTCTCTCTCATTACATTCTTCTGTGAGCCTTTTTTCTTCTCCTCTCTCTCTTCTTAATTGAAAATATTGTTCAAAAGAGATAAGAAAACTGCTGGCCAGTACTGACCTTAGTTTGGTACCACCGATAGTAACACATAAAAAGGACTCAAATTGAGATGACAATAAGTGTAAACACAAGCTATTGGAAATGAATATTTCCTTCTTCAGAAAGGAGAGCAGGGAAGACAAAGATGACAGAAGTGAAAGGTTACTCACAACCTGGGCCATAAGGTAGGGATGGGTGAAAGTGGAAGTGAAAGGTATTTCATGATAGCATATTTACGTGAATATAGGCTGCATGCAAATATTAGGCCGCACCTAAACTTTTGACTCAATTTTATAGTAAAAATTAAATCTTGAATATAGGCCGCACTAATAAACTTACGAGAAACTTCAGTTATACAACGACTTCTATTTCTTTGTGGCAAATAAATTGTGTGCTAAAATTGTAGCTTTACCCGCTCTGCCGCTAAATGGCAGGCTGTCACTTTCATTTCTCTGCAGCAGATAAATCATCTACTAAAACCAATAAGTCATAGCCACAACAGTTGATTTTTTGCGAATTTGTTGGCAAATTGGATGACAGTATACAACATCAAATGAGATTTCTCAATTTACTTTCGCAGCGTATCTGAATGCATAAAATACGCGGTCGTTCTTTCCCTTCGGCAGTCTCCATGAAGACTTTCTTTCCCCCCCCCCCCTTCTTCATTGAGTATCTGTATTTCATTATGGACAAAAGAATGGTTACTTTTACGAATCTTATTTTGATAGAGTCAAGGATAGGATTACTTTTCAGTTGCATTTTTCTTTTCGCATTTTTTTATGTGTGTCATAATCCATCAAAGTAATACTCTTTTATCCATAATGAACTACTGATACTCAATGAAAACAAAAAAGTCTCCATGGATACTGACAAAACAAAACAACAACCGCCTATTTCATGCATTCAGATATTCTGAGGAAAACTGATTCACTGACCAGACCAGGGTATATCAAAAAACTGCCAACCATAGAGCAGGGACATTATTAATTATTTACTTCACAGTCAACAAAAAGAAAGAAAGAAATAAAATACCGTCACTCTACACGATTCGATTTTCAACGAGTATTTGTATGTTGCACTGAAACAGCTGATACTGAGTTGGGACATTCAATACAGGTTACAGTGATACGACTCGCGTCAGGCGCCGCATCATGGCTAAAGCAAAATGACCATATAAACACGCTAGCAAAGTTTTACAAATGATGTAGAATTTTTTTTTTTTTTTTTTTTTTTTTTGTTTTTTTGTTTTTGTTTGAAAAGAATATCTACTGTATTAAGTTCATCCACCCATATGATATGTGTGTATGTCATGAAACTTCATGATTTGTAATGTCAGGAGGAAAATCTCCAATATAGGCCCCACCATGATTTTTGTAACCAAAATCTCAGAAAAATAGTGCAGCCTATATACGCATAAATATCGTAGATATGAAGCCATTCCAATGGAAACGAAAGAGGATAGATCAAGAAGTGAACCGAATAATGTTGAGTGGAAGTGGAGGTGGGGGGGGCCTTGATAAAAATTAAAGTTAAGGGTCGATTAGAAACACACACACACACACACACACACACACACACACACACACACACACGGGAGGGTGAGAAATGACAAGTTGGAGATAGTGGAAGGGGAGAGGTTAATGTGAATTTAGCAAGATAATGAGAGGAGAGGATGTGTTGTAGGGCATGTTTCCATATCCGTAGCTCTGAGGGATAGGTGCAAGGTGGGATGCTTCTACCTAGCACCAGTCCCTCAGATTTACAAAGAGGAGAAGTTGTCTTATAATGCATCCTCTCCTTCCGCCACCGTCCTGGCCTACACCATCCTGGCCTAAACTTAACTCAACCTCTCAGTTATTCATTAGTTATTTCTCATTCTACCTTGTGCAGACACACACCCACCCACCCACACACACACACACACACACACACACACACACGCACGCACGCACACACGCACGCACATACACACACACCACTGGCATGGCTCAGTTCTCATCGTGAAATACCTTTGACTTCCACTTTCACCCATCCAGGTCTCATGGCCTAGGTTGTGAGTAACATTTCCCTTCTGTCCTGTTTCTCTTCCCTCCTCTCCTACCTGATGAAGGAAATAGTCATTTCCAAAAACTAGTGTAAACATTTAGTTTTGTCTCTATTTGTTTTACTATTGGTGGTTCCAGGCTAAGGTAAATACTGGCCAGCCACTATCATTTTTAACAATATTTTCACAACTCAGTGGAGAATTTCCATAAGATTAATGTCTTTTAAATTCATTATTTAACCTTATATAGTTATGTCTTTTTTCTGTACTAAAATTTTTCCATTTCCTGCATCCCTCCATCTTTCGTACCATTTCTGGTTTGATCCTATTCCTCTTCTTGATTTCAAGTGTTTTCTCCATTATTCCTTTATCCCAGTTTTTAAAATTTTCAATCTCTTTTATATACTTCTTTTTCATAACCTAGCTTTATATTTTCATTCTCTAGTTCCTGGTACTTGTCTTTGTCTTCCAGTTTCTCAGTACTCATTTCTACTCTTTTTCTGTCCTTTCACTGACCATTCTCAGTTTAACCGATACCTCTGCTACGATTAATACATGGTCTAGAATAGTTGGCTACAACTGAGTAGCTTTAGAAATTCTTTAGGCAGTTGTATGTCACAGTTGTTGTATCATTATATAAGCAATTTGGCGTTCTGTGGTGCAAATTCATATACCCAGGAATACCATCTTCTTTTGCGACTGTCAAAGTATTTCCAACCAGCATCCTATGTTCATTGCAGAATCCAAACAGACTTTGTCCTCTTCAAGCAGAAAGTTTCCTACTGTATTGAAGAGCAACCTTTTAATTGTAGTTAATTTGGTCTGTCAACAAGAAATAAAATAATCAACAGGGGTCTTCCGTTTTTCCACAGCCCATGAGAATAGAACATGACAGCCTGTGTTGCCATTTTAGGCAAATGCCCAAGACTACCAAAATAACCATAGCATGAATGTTATCATATTTAGTGCAGTACCTGACACTTTCGCACACACGTCTAGTCAAACACCAATACAAAATCTCTAGAACTTTCATTCATTATCTAGTTATTTTTTCACTAAGATGTTTGAGTAAGTAAGTTTCTGTAGAGGCTGAATTGTCCTTTTCACTGACCTACTTCTGACTTCTTCTTATTTCATCCCAATGTCTCTTCTCAAGTCATCATAAGCTGTAGAGCTTTTATAAATTCAACTCAATGACAGCCATCTCTGCCATTCTGTCCATAGAGTGTAAGACCTGAAAACAATAAAGAAATGATTAAATTCAGATACTGAGACAGTTGTTATTGTAGATGATGTCACCAGTCACCAATTACTTACTTGTGTAAAAGCTGCGTACCAAATAATGTTCTACTTTTTGGAGACATACTTGACAGCCTCTGCTACCACAGATCTTATAACCAGCTGCTTCTTGGTAAGATTTTAGATTCTCCATTGTTTCTTTGTCTGATTGTCCAAGATTCACTCCCAGTCTTTTTGACAGCTTTCACTTTCTTAGTGTTAATCTGTTACTGATGTATCCAGTGAACTAAGGACCAGCTCACAGAAAGGTGATGAACAACTTTGTTCTTAAATGTGAATGTATGCTTTCTCGGCATATATAACTGATGAAGAGTTCTCGGGCTTTCAGCCAGGTGCCAGTGTCTTCTAACCACAAAATTTCAAGTGTCATACTTGTCATCTTCTAGGCAAAGTTCTATTTTTATGTCTGCTGTCTCTCCAGAGACTTTTCAGATGGGACAGTATTACATACAAGTTTTGTTTGGCACTCACTCACAAAAGAATTGACAGTTAAGTGAAGAGCACATAGGAATTTACCATGCAGCTGATTTGCTGTAATTCAAACAGTGATTAGTTTCCACTACACAGAATCCACTCCACACACCTATAAATGGAAGGGTCAATTAGTAATGTAGACATCACATCTGGTTAACCAAATGAAACAGACAATAAAAGATACATTGACTTTACAGAGTCTAAATGTGTTATCAATCTTTAGCACTTTAATAACTACTTTTCATTTTTCTTAAATGCTGTGAAAGGAAGCAACAGAATCATTGCTCTTTTTGGAACATTACTTTTTTCAAGCAAGGCAAATATTTTTCAAAGCATGCAATTTAAAAGTAATATTTTTGTAATAAATAGATAAACTGTTAGAAAAGAAACAACAGGACAGAGATTAAATAAATACATGTTCCCAAGAAAGATTAGTTTCAATATCATTTCAGATAATGAGTATAAAGTGAAGCACTGAATTATTCAATCTTAATATCACCTATGCCTGTCCCCTTTACATTGAATGCTGGGAGGTATTCCAATACCGGAGAGCCTCAGAAATATTGATACAAATTACAAATGGATTTGAAAGTTTTCCTGGTAATGAAGATATATATACAGTAAAACCTCGTTTTTACATTCTCGGTTTTTATGTTTTCCCACCATTTACACCATTTTTTGTCGGTCCCGTCAAACTTCCTAAGTTTACAATGTTAATTCGCCCTCGTTTTTGCATGAACATAGTTACGATTTTCCTGCGTTTTACGCTTTTTGAAAGCATGTTTGTGAAGAAAAATCACGTAATGTACATAAATTGACACTAGCATGGCTTTCCCCTTAAAGTATAGCGCTTAAAAATTATTCGCTTTAGAGTTTTTTGACACTTTGCGTTTATTCAAACGTATATTTCGCGTTTTGTTGTTAACTTAAAGACGCGCCGATTTGTGACAATGTAGTTCTTCTTTTCACCAGCTTCTTTGGCAGAGCGCCTGGCATGTACTCAAACAGAACGGTTTGTTAACGAGAGAATAACACTGATTTGTGGCGGTGTAGTTTCTTTTCGCTAGCTTCTTTGCCAGAGCGGCTGGCGAGTACTCAATCAGAACCAGTTGCTTTGTTGAAGTGAGAATAAATAGTTGCATTGTTTTTGTGATGCATATTTCTGGTTAATAAATAACTTTATCTGTCACAGTTGGGTATCATAATACCGACAACCTCAAAAAAGCGATAATAGTGAGAGATGCCGATCCTATGCAAATGTCACAAAAATACTTATGCATATGTTTGTACTCGAGAACGCTAATAAATTCTCGAATTTTGTCATGTAAAACATCGAAAAATACAAAACGAATGGAACTGTAAGAGTTTTACTATGTAAATAAGTAATTCTGATAAAAGGCAGTAATTTTGAAGATGTTACATAGCCTGGCAGCGGCGTCCAAACGATATCTATCGAAGCGGTTCAGGTAATTTTGAAGATGTGTTATAGCCCAGCAGTGGCGTCCTCGATTATAATGAATGAAATTACGTCAAAATTTCTACTTCCCATAAAATTACGTTTTTCCTGGCGCTTAAAATAGTAAAAATTTGGATAACCTTTATTGTATAATAAACTCCCTGGCGAGTATTTAGATGTCTATTATGTACATATATCACACATAAACTACGAAAATGCAAGGCTGACCCAGTAAGCATATTTTACCCTTTAAAACATTATTTCCTGCATTTTACATTTTCCTGCATTTTACACAATTTCACTGAAGTCCCCTGAAAAGCGTATAAACGAGGTTCTACTGTACATAGTCCGTACAGCATTTTCCACAACACCAGGATTCTTGAAAGGATAAAGTGACCTTCTAATAGGCAGGAGACCTAGGTTCAAATCCCGACCTTGGCACACATTTTAATTCAGTCTTAACCTCATACTCATTAACAAGACAGTGTATTACTTTGTATTAAATTTGTATTAAATTTGAGAGATGCAAAGAAAGTTTAATGCCTCTTGAATGACAACACCTGTAAGCATCCAAGAGAAATAATAAAAAAGTATGGAATGTTACATGGCTTGCTAAATGTATATATACTGATGACAGTCTCTAATCACATTAGGAATCACGAATACCATGCAAACATCTCCAACTGACAATTTCAGGAAATTGTAACTAAAACATCCAAGTTTTGTTGTGAGAAATGCTAATGGAAAGCTTAGGTTCATTTATGCCAAACTTGAAAAATTCAGTATGTCTATAAAAGAATGAACTTTCAGAACATTTATAAGACATATTATGTCAACATCTACTTGAATACTCTGCAATTCATTTAATAGTGGAAGAAGAATAGCATTCTCAATTGTAGCATTATGGACTCTTCCCATTCCATTTGCAAATGGTGCAGAGGAAGTATGACTGTTTGCTGTGACTATCATCAGTGGCCAATAAATAATATATTTTTGGAGGTAGGTGGGCAAGACTAAGGCAAAGGTAAATAAAGTAATTTTAAGTAGACACACCATGGACAACCCATGATATTCCAGAATGAAACTTTCACTCTGCAGCGGAGTGTGCACTGATATGAAACTTCCTGGTAGATTAAAATTGTGTGCTGGAACCGAGACTCAAACCTGAGACCTATGCCTTTCACGGGCAAGCGCTCTACCGACTGAGCTATCCCAACACGACTCACTATGCTGCCTCACAACTTTACTTCCACCAGTACCTCGCCTCCTACTTTCCAAACTTCACAGAAGCTCTCCTGCGAAACATGCAAGATTAGCACTCCTGGAAGAAAGGATATAGTGGAGACATGGCTTAGCCACAGCCTAAGACACAGCAATATTTACAGGTAATTAAAAGTAATTGTTGAACAGTATAGATCTCAAAAATATCTATAAATAGGTAACCACTTTCAATCCTTTAGAGAATCATCCTCAGTCCCATGGCTGGAGCATGTGAAGCCGATTGGCAATCATCATTGCCAGTCGGTATTGACTGTCCCAGGCATGGGTCTGAAAATGATTTTCAAAATAATCAAAACAAGTCACATATTATTAAAAATTATCAATGTGATCTAGATTGTTACATAATTGATTCATCAAATGGTAAAAAATGAATCAGTGTTGAAGAAAATTGGTATCAAGAACTTTCTTTTAGAAAAAGAAGAAGAAGAAGAAGAAGAAAAGTGGAAGGCAAATGTAGAGCTGGAAGACCCATTACTAGATGTTCGGACATCGTCAAGAAAGAACAATGGACGAGGTTGCTAGGTTGCACATGGACACAAGAAATTGGGAGGAACTCATTAACAGTACCTAACTGGGAGGATGAAACTATGCAACAATTATGTTAGTGATGAATACACTCCCAGGCTAATAAATTCTAATGGTTTCTACATCACTTCTATTTAGTGGGACATATATCATCAAATTCCACAGAATACAAAAACATGGTACGTAATAGTATGTCAAACTCACTTTTAAATTTATTAATGGAAACTTCAGGTTGGAATTCAACAACATACGAGTAATAAGGACAGTTTATAACTCACCGCAAAGATGTAATGATGAGCTGCAACAGGTTATAAAAAAAGACTCTCGCACACAACACTTCAGATAACGGCCATGGCGTTCTTCAGAATAAAAGATAATTCACACAGGCACACAATACAAGTCACAGAACTGTCATATCTGGCTGCCGCATTCAGTACCGTGCTCTGTGGTGAGAGAATGGGGAGAAGGAGAGGGGATGGGGGTTATGAAGGTTGTATCATGGTGATGGGGATGGATATAGCACAGCCTTGCTGAGCATGTACGTATTAGATGGGTGGAATGAGATGCAGCTCAGAAATGGAGTGGGGAGGTGTGTGAGGGGGGACAAACACAGCAAAGCAAAGCAAAACAAAACAAAACAAAACAAAACAAAACATGTTCAAACACACACACACACACACACACACACACGTGTGCACACTGTAACGATACTGCTGACCCCCTCATCTCAATGTTATCGTACGATACCGTCTGCCTGGTCCTCTCATCTCAATGTCATCCTACGATACCGTCTGCTTCGGATCCGGAATCGTGTGGTTCAGTAGTGATAAATGTTGCGTGTGAAGGTAAAAATGTAATAGCCAGCCTAGGAATCAGTGTAGGACAGTGTCTCAGTGATACTGTGATTAAAACAAGTGATAGAGTTTATTAATTAAGAGATTCATATAGTTTCTTTCCAGACAGTTCTATAAACAATAGTTTCGTCATTGTATGTTATTTAAAGACTTAAACAGACGAATTGTAAAATCTTTTGTAAAAAACAAAAAAGAAATGAAAATAAATAGCATTGTATATGTCAGGCTCATAAACAAGCTGTGTTGACCAGCTAATTATGTTATTTGGACTATTACATTAATTTTCAATATTGTTATTCTTTGTATATATTGACTGAAAAGATATTTTGAGTATATTTTGTGAATGGCCAGAATATTTGATAGTTCAATATATGTTAGGAACATGTATGGTGTATTCATTAACAAATTAATTAATATTTAACTTCGCACTTTGTTCTTAACAGAAAGATCGGAAATTTCGTCTTAAAAATACATGTGCCATCTAAAATTATTGTATGCATAGTTTTCATTTTATATTATGATTATTTTTGTATACATGAAATTTTTTTCTGTTATGTTTGGTAATTGTAAATCAGTATATTCTATTGTTATGAACAATGGTTAATGTACCGTCATTATTGCCGATGTTATATATTTGCCTCACCGCCTTGCATGAGGGGGTTGGAGTTTTAGTCGGTTGTCAAGTGCTCTGGAAGCTACGTCAGTCTGCATTTTAAAGTGGAAGTACTGTGTGCTCTAACTTCTGATGTATTGGATTTGTATTGTTTTGGTGGCGAGAAGTTTGATTTAAATTAAAGAAGAAGTGAAAAATTGTACATATCGACTATTTATTTCTACCACGACGCCCCAGGAGAATAATGTTGCAGCGAGCAGAACCCCCATACATCGAAATATTGAAAAGATGAGTATCGGCAGAATAAACTGTAATTACTTAAAATCTATGAAAATATTTCAACATGCGCGAGAAATGGGAAAGGTGTAGGATAGATTGGGTGGAACTGTTGGGTGTGGAAGAAAGGGAGTTATTGTAGGCTGAGGGCTGGATAATTTCAGGATCAGGTAATGTACTGTAAGGGTAGCTCCATCAGTGTAGTTCAGAAAATGTGTTGGTGGGCGAGAGGATCCAGATGGCCCAGTTTGTGAAAGCCATTAAAATCAAGCTACGCACCACTACTTGTTGTGCCACAAGGTGGTCTATCTTGTTTTTGGTCACAGTTTGGAGGTGGCCATTTGGGGAGGGGAGGGGAGGGAGAGAGGGATAGAAGGGTTGTGTCACAGTGGTGGGGATGGATAAAACATTGACTTACTGAGGATGTACATATTATAGTCTGATTATTATAGATGAAAAATTCCTAGCAGGAAAAATATTGATATAAAATAGATGAAGATTACTCACCAGGCGAAGGAGCACAGGTGGTGATAGTAGCACAAATAAAACACACACACACACACACACACACACACACACACACACACACACACACACACACACACATTTACACAGACGCTAACACACCTAGGCAGACATACTGTAGAAAGCAAAGAAGTTAAGGAGTTAGACAGAGATGCCAATTGAGGCAGAGGCTCTGTCCAGAGAACCAAGGCAACTGACATACCCGCACTGTGAAGCGTTCTATGGGGGAATGACCAGCAACAAACTATCCATTCGCTTTTACGGTCACAGGCATACAGTGCTTGTTGGTAATGAGGATCACCCTGTGGCTAAACACGCCTTGCTGCACGGCCAGCACATCTTGGCACAGTGTTACACCGTCCGGGTTATCTGGATACTTCCCACCAACACCAATCCTTCAGAACTCCGGAGATGGGAACTAGCCCTTCAGCATATTCTCTCTTTCCATTGTCCACCTGGTCTCAACCTCCGCTAAATTTAATTTCTCTCCCACCATCTTTTACATCTTTGCCTTGGTTCTCTGGACAGAGCCTCTGCCTCAAATGGCATCTCTGTCTAACTTCTTAACTACTTTGCTTTCTACAGTATGTCTGCCTAGGTGTGTTTGCGTCTGTGTAAATGTGTGGGTGGATGTGTATTTGTTTACCTTCATTTTCTTCCCCCAATTTTCTTGGGATTGGAATGGCTCCTTACCCCCTCCCTTAAAACCCTCATCATTTCCTTTCCCTCTCCTTCCCTTCTGCCTGAAGAAGCAACTGGGTTGCGAAACCTTGCGTTCCTTATAGTCTGATTACAATTACTTGCTAGCTGACATTTGTCACACAGTGCTAATTTTGACACACAAGTAGCTAGCAATGAACAAATGCATCGGTTAAAAAATGTTTTAATAAACATAGGGCACTGTTATGAGAGATCGCTAAAAGTTAATGGCAGCAATGCAAAAAGCTTTGTTCACAGCTACTTTTAAGTGATCAGTCACTGAAATGCAGCAGAAAACAAGATTTGTAGTTTGCAATTTAATCCCACTTTGTAATCTAACTGTATGTGACAAAACAGCGTTCAATCGTCACCAGCATAAGTAAAATCATGATTTCTTCGTTCATGGCAAATAAAACGTACCTCTACGAACAAACAAATATTTCAGATAAAGTGCTGAAGGCAAACTGTAATTTCTCTCTATCATTGGTTAGTGTACCTCAAAATATCTTCACGTTGGCTAGTGGTTAAACGAGCTGCTAGGTTACTAGCCAATCAGCAGTGCTGCTTGGTACTTGATTATAGGTTATGTTATGGCCTAAGGGCCGTTCATATCGCGCGCGCCGTCATTGGGTTCCATGGCAGGCGCGGGCCCGGCCGTGGTAGTTCCAGGCCGTGCCACAGGAGGGCACGGTCGGCCTAACAGCTGACACGAGCTGCACGCCGTCTGCTGGCGGGCCCCGTCAAACGGCCGACGTGACAGCCGTGTCAGTCGACAAGTGTACGCTGAACGACACATCGTGTGCTTGGACGAAGAGTGTTACTTCAGTGGCGACGAGGATATTGGTAGCGTGGTCTTCCTGCCACAGTCATGGCAGAACACCTTAGCGCGTTGCTGACGAATCTTCAGTCGTTACCAGAAATTATGGCTCAACAGAATCCTTCTCTCACGGCGGCTATTGACACATTGACTAGGGCTGTGACACAACAGGTCAGGTTTCGGTCTTCTGTGCCCGTTCCTCCGTTTCCTCCATTTGACGACGTTGCCGAGTATTGGTCCGACTACGAACAGCGTTTACGCCAACACTTCGTAGCCTTCCAGGTGTGTGATGAAGGTAAGCAAAAAGCTTATTTCCTTTCGTGGTTCTCGCCTCGTCTTTTTCGTTTGCTGGGCGATTTAGCGCCGCTTCAGACGCAGGCATCCCTGTCCTTCAGGATATCTGTTCTCTTTTTGCGGCGTATTTTCGCCGCCACTCTCACGTGGTGTCGGCCCGCATATCTTTCTACCGTTCGCGGAAACAGCCGGGTCAGTCGTACCGTGCGTGGGCCATGGAACTACAGGGGCTAGCCCGTCGTTGTCTGTTTCGGTCCGAACCGCACGGTGATTCGTATGCGGACTCTATGGTCCACGATGTTTTGGTTTGTTTTGCTCCCGACCTGGACGTTCACAAGCAGGCTCTTCAGTCTGACGATCCCTCATTAGCGGAGGTTTTGCGTATTGCATGCGCATTTGAAGTTTCGGAGGCCGTGGGGGGTCAACTTTCCGCTTGGGGGGAGGTATCCTCAGTTGACGATTCGGCCCCGTTATCCGCGGCGCCGGTTTCTTCGGTGGCTGTTGTTGCGTCGCCCTCCCCTCCCTCCCTTCGGACGCCGCGGCGCTCGGCTGCGTCGTGTGGGCGGGGGGAAAGGTGGCGCGCGTCGCCCGCTTCAGAGAGCGAGCCGATGTCATGTCTTTCGTGCGAGGCGTCCCATTCTCGGGAATCGTGCCCGCACAGGCGGGCCACCTGTAATCGTTGTGGCAAGTTCGGACACCTCGCCCGAGTGTGCCGCTCCTCGGCTAAGGGCCACAAAAGGACCTCTCCCCCTCGTGATTTCGGCGCAGCGCCCATGGATATTAATAAGGTTGTTCCCGTCGGCGTTCAGCCGCCGAAGTTGTTTATAGACCTCCGCATTCTACGGAAAGCGGTTACGCTTCAAGTGGACACAGGCGCGACGACATCGCTTCTAAGTGCTGCAACTCATCAAGCTTTAGGCTCCCCCACTTTAAGTCCGGCGCCTCGCGCGTTGGTTGGCTACGGCGGCCACCCTATTCCACTATTGGGGTCGTTTGTCGCCGAAGCTACATATCAGAACGTTAGCCGTGTGGTACCGTTTGTGGTAGTAAACAGTGCAACGGCTACGAACATTTTTGGCCTCGACGCTTTCCACGCTTTTGGCTTTTCTATTACCGATTCTGTCTGCTTGGTTTCCGATCAAATTCCGTACGAGAGTCTCAAGCAGCTTCGCGCGGAGTTCTCGTCCCTGTTTGCGCCGGGTCTTGGGTGTGCTACGAATTTTCGGGCCACTATTGCACTTAAAAATACGGCTCGCCCCGTCTTCTGTCGGGCTCGGCCTCTCCCGATCGCCCTCCGTGGCGCTGTTAAATCAGAATTAGATCGCCTGACGGCGGAAGGTATTTTGCGTCCTGTCACAACAAGCGAGTGGGCCTCCCCTCTAGTTGTCATACGCAAGCCCTCGGGTGCCCTGCGTTTATGTGGCGACTTTAAGAAAACTGTAAATTCTCAATCCGTCATTGATTCTTTTCCCATGCCTCGCCCAGCGGAATTGATAGATCGGTTGTCCGGGGGCCAGTATTTTTCGAAAATAGACCTGGCAGAGGCTTATCTCCAGTTGCCTTTAGACGATGCCTCCAAACAGGCGCTGGTGATTTCTACGCCTTTTGGCCTATATCAATATCAGAGATTGCCATTCGGGGTGGCCAGTGCCCCAGCAATCTTTCAGCGTTTTTTGGAGCAGTTGCTAGCGCCGGTCCCCTGTTGCGTGAACTACATGGATGATATTGTGGTGACGGGATCCACAGCTGCTGACCATATTGCCAACCTCCGTTCATTGTTTTCCGTTCTGGAGGGGGCTGGCCTCCGCTGTAATTTCCAGAAATCTTCTTTCTTCCAACCGACTATCGAGTACTTGGGCTACGAGGTATCCAGGTCGGGGGTACGTCCCGTGGCCGAGCACGTGCGGGCGGTCACAGAGCTTCCCCGTCCTTCTTCCGTTCACGAACTCCAAGTATTCCTGGGCAAGATCGCCTATTATCATCGCTTCCTCCCGCAGGCAGCCACAGTGGCTTACCCCCTGCATCAACTGCTACGTAAAGGCGTCCAGTTCCACTGGTCTCCTGCGTGCGAACGAGCCTTTCAGTCACTGAAAAGAGCCCTCCTGGAGGCTCCGTGCCTCACTGCATACACCCCGGGGGTCCCACTTGTGGTGGCAGCGGACGCCTCCCAGCATGGTGTGGGGGCGGTGCTGGCACATCGGTTTCCCGATGGGTCAGAGCACCCATTGGCGTTTGCATCTAAAACTCTTACGCATGCGCAGCGCCGGTATTCCCAGGTGGACAAGGAGGCCCTAGCCATCGTTTTTGCTTTAAAAAAATTTTACGTTTATCTCTATGGGTCAAAGTTCACGCTTTACACGGACCACCGCCCGTTAGTGTCGTCGTTCCACCCATCAGCGGCTCTTCCGGACAAGACAGCCCATCATCTTCAACGCTGGGCCTTGTACCTCTCTCGTTTCCATTACGAGATACAGTACCGCTCGACGTCTCATCACGCCAATGCCGATGCCCTATCACGCCTCCCGGTAGGCCCTGATCCAGTCTTCGATGCTGAAGAGCTTTTGTGTTTTGCAGTTGACGAGTCGGCTAAAGATGTAGTCTCCAGTTTTCCTATCAATAGCTCACGGATCGCGGAGGCTACCGCTGCTGACCCGGTCCTCCGGGTCGTCCTTAAACGGGTGAGGCAAGGTTGGTCAGAGCGTTTTCCGGGCCGGGCATCAGACTCTCTCCGCAATTATTATGCTATTCGGCACCGCCTTAGCACCTACGAGGGTGTTTTACTTCTGTCCACGAAAGACGGCTCCCATTGAGTGGTGGTTCCTGGGTCCTTGCGCCGCCAGATTCTCGGTCTTCTCCATCGGGACCAATGGGGTGTCTCTCGCACGAAGATGCTGGCTCGCCGACATGTATATTGGCCGGGTATAGATGGGGACATCACTCGCCTCATTGCAGGATGCTCTTCTTGTGCATCCCAACAAGCGGCTCCGCGCTCATCTCTCTCTCCATGGCCCACTCCGTCTGCACCTTGGGAACGACTCCATGTCGATTTTGCGGGGCCCTTCTTAGATAGCTACTGCCTTTGTGTCCTTGACGCATACTCCAACTTCCCATTTGTTGTTCGCCTGACCTCCACGTCTGCGGAAGTTACCACACGTTCCCTGTTAAAGATATTTTCTATTGAGGGTCTCCCGGCCGCACTGGTGACGGATAACGGGCCACAGTTTACTTCACAACACTTTCACGATTTTTGTTCTACCCATGGGATCCAACATGTCCTGGCCCCACCTTTCCACCCGCAGTCCAATGGGGCGGCGGAGAGGTTCGTCCGCACTTTCAAGACACAAATGCGCAAGTATGTGGCACATCTTTCGGTGGAGGAGGCCCTCCTTCGATTCCTGACATCTTATCGGTCCACTCCGGCAGGTCAGCAGAGCCCCTCAGGGCTCCTTCACGGCCGCCCTCATAGGACACTGTTATCCCTCGTGCATCCAGGCCCTCCCACACCTCTTCTTCATTCTCGGTCACGTTTTCCCCCAGGCTCGGCTGTCTGGGCTCGAGGCTACGGCCGCCATCCTCATTGGGTCCCGGCCGTGGTCGTTCGGGAACGTGGCCGACGTCTCTGTGAGGTCCGTTCTCCTACCGGGGTCCTCACCCGCCACCATGATCAGCTGCGGGTCCGCCACCCTCCTCAAGCACCTACAGTCCCTTCCTCCTCATCCAGGTCCAGCCCCCCACTGTTGCGGGTGCCATCAGGGGACAGTTCTCTCCCGACTTCCGGTTTGCGGGCATTGGCTGGGGGGCAAGGGAATTTCCCGTCACCGTCGGGGTCCGGGGCCCGCTCCCCCGCCGCAGTTCCAGCGGCCAGCTACAAGGAGTGGACAGCTCCAGTCGCCGGCGGAGGGGGCACCTTGCAGCCTGCCGACGGAGCCCCCGAGTTTCCAATGGAGGAGCCACAGGAGGGAGGAATGGAGGACCCGCCGCCATCGCCAGTGCTGGGAGCAGCAAGACAGCGCTCGCGTGGGCGAACCCCTCGTCGCTCGAAGGGGTTTCGCCCGTATGAGGTGGTTCCGGCTAGGGAGTGGATGGAGCCGCCAGACGATCGGATGGAGGTGGAAGAGTCCCAGCAGCCAGACCTCTGCACCGCCGTTCAGGGGTCCGGCTCCTCACCCCAAGGGGGGAGGGATGTTATGGCCTAAGGGCCGTTCATATCGCGCGCGCCGTCATTGGGTTCCGTGGCAAGCACGGGCCCGGCCGTGGTAGTTCCATGCCATGCCACAGAAGGACACGGTCGGCCTAACAGCTGACACGAGCTGCGCGCCGTCTGCTGGTGGGCCCCGTCAAACGGCCGACGTGACAGCCGTGTCAGTCGGCAAGTGTACGCTGAACGACACATCGTGTGCTTGGACGAAGAGTGTTACTTCAGGTTATGACAACACAAGCAGATTCCAAGAAAAGAAAAATAATCATAGAATAAAAAATTAGAGCGAATACAAAGTCGATACTATTACGAAACAAATGTAACTAGGCATTAGAACTTAAAAAATTCATTTAAGTAAATAAAAACCATAAATCAAGTACTTAATGTTGTTTCAGAAATGAAAATAATCATGTACGGTATGTTGGATTTCAAACCCAGAAACTTCAGCATAGGAAGCTATGATTTTACCACCGTGCTTTGTAGTCACTTCCTTGTTCACTCCTAAGTTACAATACACACCCAGCAACAACCCTAAATTGGCACCTTCAGAGAGCTCCTTTTCACATAAATAATACGAAGAGTCTCTGAATGTAAGCTGATATCTTACTTTTCTATGTGACATTAAATCACAGCTTGTACAAAAGGATTCATTAGCTTGTGCTTAGTGCTGTTCAAGAGTACATATTACATTAGCTCTGTTGTCCATGTCTCTAATTATTTTTTTTATTTTTTATACTTACCAATAAGTGATGAAATGTGAAATAAAAAGGGCAGATCTATGAATAGGCAAAACAAGGCAAATCAAGAAAGAGAGTCAGACAAGGAAATGGAAGTGAACTAACCAGTTGTAGCAAACGGCAAATGCTACAGGCGTGATATTGAGCGCTCTGTTTGGAGGAAAGCAGCTCCAGCGCGTAAAGTGTCAACTAGCAAGTGGTTTTAACAGACTATAGAAGTGGAATGGGATGCAGCTTAGGAATAGAGTGGGGAGGCAGGCGATGGGAGGAAAGCAAAGCAAAACAAACAAACAAACAAACATGTGAGCACTTGTACACGTGCACCGATGGGCATGTGAAAAAAAGGGGGGGAGCAATGATGGGCATGGATAAAAAAGGGGGGAGTTATTGTATGTTGAGGACAAGATAAATCTGGGATTGGAGAATGCACTGTAATGATAGCCCCTACCTGTGTTGATCAGAAGCTGGTGCTGGGTACCCAGAAAGCCCAGGTTGTGAAGCAGCAGACCTATCCAACCCATCCACCCAGCACAGAAAGAAGGGAGACCATCCTGTGGCACAACGTGCAATGGAGTATAAGCTTGATCTTAATGGCTACTTCACAACCAACTGGATCTTCCAACCCACCAGCAGATTTTCTGAGCAACACATAACTCCTTTTTTTCCACACCCAATAGTTCCTACCCCCTCTATCATAAATCTCTCCAATTTCGCATGCTTGCGCAAGCATGAGTCCACTCATGTTTGTTTTGTTTCGCTTCGCTTTCCTCCCTTCACACAACGCCCCACTCCATTTCTAAGCTGCATCTCGTTCCACCCATCTAATATATACATGCTCTGCAAGGCTGTGGTGTATTCATCACCACCACGACACAACCTTCCTATCCTCCCTGCCCTTCCCTCTCCTCCCTTATTCCCTTACCATAGAGAGTGATTCGGAGTGTGGCAGCAGGAGATGACAGTTGTGTGACTGAAGTGTGCCTGTGTGATTGTGTGAATTATCTTTATTCTAAAGAAGGCCATGGCTGATAGCTTAAGTGTTGTATGTAAGTGTCTTTTTATGTGCATGTCACAACTCGTCATTATGTGTTTGCAGCGAGTTGTAAACTGTCATTCGTATTATTATAAATTTTGTGTTGAAACATACTTTTTTTCTATTTGTGCCATTACCACTGTACAAACAAACAAAATTGACCTTTCAAATCATAGGCTCACTTGTAAACCTTATTGGGTTCATGGAATATGAGTCCTTTCTCAATGATTATCAAAATTTGACCATTTTAAAATTTTTTGTATTGAAAATATTTATTATAACAAATGGCAGTGTTTGCCCTTCCATTTTTCAAATATATGTAAAACATGCTTTGCAACGGTTTTTAAAGAAGGGCCTGTGTGTATCATGGCTTTTTAGGGTTCCGGACCTCAGTCAGTTTTAAACCTAAACTACCTGTAAACCCGGCGATGCTCGGGTACTTACTTATTTCATACTCTCGTAGTCCACCTCCCCTTCCCTCCTATGTCTGAATCCATCTCTTTCTCTCCTATCTCTCTGTTCATTTCCACCTTTCCCTCTCTCAGCAAAGTTTTTTACAAGGTTACCCTCTGCCACGTACCATACCAACATTTATATACCCAGTGACCTTCCTCTTAGTTTAAAGGTCATGTGTGCAAAAAGTAATCAAGTTCGAAGCAAAACTATGTACGGTATTTTGTCAAAGTCCATAGTTACGTACTCTCCATCATGCAACGCCCAAAATTTTATACAGGCAGTGACATTTCTCTTAAGTTCAGATATGCAGAATTTCATCAATAGTGAAGAAAACAAATCTATAGATTTGTATGCAATAAAAACAGGGTCACATTGAAAAATGCACTTCATTGTTCTCAAATTTTACAGTTTTAATTCATACAACTCTTGTTCTGAGAATAACTAAAACAGTCCAAAAAGATCTGTGAAATCGGTCGAGCTGTTCTCAAGTTATGGCCCGACCAAGGTATTTAGGCACACATTTTTATGTTGCAAGATACCCTCCCCCATGCACCGTATGAAACTTTAGGTAGACGCTAACTTTTCTCTTGTATTGAAGGTCAAGCTTGCAAAATTTTGTGAAGATCGGAATGAAACTGTAGATTTTGCCAGTCTGCAGTAAAAATATCCTCCCCCATGCACCTTAATTCGTCCTATCGCAAAATACTTTCTTAGCTGATGTCTTCCACCTATAAACTATATACCAGCAAAACTTCAGCTTCATAGGTGCTTTAGTTTTTGAGATTTCGTGTTTAGTGAGTGAGTGAGTGAGTGAGTGAGTGAGTGAGTGCGTGACTGACCTTTCACTTTATATATACAATACACCTCCTGAATTATGTGTCCTACAAAAAAATTATTTACCAGATTTGCAAAGTGGAATATTAGGAAGCTGACTACGAAATGTGTTGTTAATGGAGTTGGTAGTAAAGATGTAGTATTAGGGCAAATTTCCATGCATTTCATTGTCTTTGATGTCATAGCACCTGACCTATATGTTGTAATATGATACTATTTCGAAGGTGCATCCAGTGGTGTATATGTAAAATGTCTGCAAAATACGTTGCAAACAGAGATAGTAGGAAAGACGCAATAAATCAAATCGCCATGCCTGATGAGGCGCTTTTTGATTATCCTAATTGTTTATCACTCCATATCTCATGAACTTTGTGTCGTAATATTACAAAATTTTGAATGTACATTCACTGGTAAGTGTGTATACTGTCTGTAAGATTTCTCACGAATACAATTAATAGTGTATGAGTAATAAGTTGTAGTGTCATGTCAAATGCCATAATTTTACTGCATGAACACCGGAAAAGTAGTAAGCAACAAACTTATTTCCTTTCATCATTTTGCTGGGGTTGTCAGCAAGAAAAAGTTTCCCAAAGGTTTGAAATTATGTTTAAGGTTCGTTGCTAGTCGCTAAGTGCTCTCCTCCTCAAATAGTGGACTGATAAAGTCACAGTATCACATGTCGCAAGATGGGGAAGTTTTTATTTTTTATGACGTCATCTCCTGAACTATCGATCCTATCACAAAATCATTTAAATACAATGAAAGAATCCCTGAGACGGATTTTCGTCTCAAATATGTCAAAGACATTATTGATAGAGCTGAAGCATTGAATTAAAATTTGTGGTGCGGCCGGGAATCGAACCCGGACCTCCATGCTTACTAGGCAGACGTCTTAACCGTTAGACTACCACACCACTAACGATTAAGGCGCCTCGGAATAGTCTATGTACGATTTCCCTCCACAACACAAACTTTAATTCAGCTTCTTTGTTTCAAAGATAATTGCCACTACTGCCAAGGCTCTCCATGCAGCGGAATAGCACCTCAGCAATGGACATGGTGGAACAATCCTGTTATGGTGATATAAATATCAATTAAATACAATGAAAGAATCCCTGAGACGGATTTTCGTCTCAAATATGTCAAAGACATTATTGATAGAGCTGAAGCATTGAATTAAAATATGTCTTTGACATATTTGAGACGAAAATCCGTCTCAGGGATTCTTTCATTGTATTTAATTGATATTTATATCACCATAACAGGATTGTTCCACCATGTCCATTGCTGAGGTGCTATTCCGCTGCATGGAGAGCCTTGGCAGTAGTGGCAATTATCTTTGGAACAAAGAAGCTGAATTAAAGTTTGTGTTGTGGAGGGAAATCGTACATAGACTATTCCGAGGCGCCTTAATCGTTAGTGGTGTGGTAGTCTAACGGTTAAGACGTCTGCCTAGTAAGCATGGAGGTCCGGGTTCGATTCCCGGCCGCACCACAAATTTTAATTCAATGCTTCAGCTCTATCAACAAAATCATTTCTTAGCTGACGTCTACTACCTATAAGCTACATTCCTGCCAAATTTCAGCTTCATAGGTGAAGTAGTTTTCGAGATTTAGTCAGTGAGTGAGTAAGTGAGTGTCTGAATGTGTGTGTTCTTTCCCTTTTATATAAATAGAGATTAATCATGAACTATAAAGAACTTATAAAGTTTCAATAATACCCAAGAACTATTGGTCACATCAACACAGAAATACTTTTCTTCACTCCAAGAGGCTACTGTTATTATTTGACACAAGACCCTGAGAATTATTATTTTTTTATTTTTTTAACTTCCTGTATAAATCGCAGTGAAGTATATAGCATTTGCTGCTGCAACTGTTTCTTACTATTTAAGCTTCACTAACAAATGTAGCATTCTACAGACAACTACTTGATATAAAGGATCAGTTTCACATGTTTTGCATGGCTTTCAGCAACAGTGATAGTGATAGGCCACAGGGAATATGACTCACCTCAAAGTCATCTTCAATCACTGCCTCTTCATCTTCCTCAACCCCAATTTTACCAATGTTAGACATGAGAAACTCTTCTGAAGGTAAACATTCCTGAAACAGGTTTTCAAGAGGTTTCACTATCCAAGAAAAGTAAAATAATGTAATGAATAACATAATGTAATACAGTCATATTAAGTCAGGTTATGCAGAGGGAATCAATACTAACAAGGGACACCTTTGACCCTGAATGCTCAGAACCACACGTAACCGTGCACAGAATGACAGGTAATCATAAACAGGACAGTGGTGTGTGTCATTTTGATGCAAAAACCTTTTATTGTACTTCAAATAACATTTTAACAGAGATAAACAAAGTAACAAGATAGCAGTACCATAGGAAGGAAATTGTATGTAATTCAATGCAAACAGTACACAATTACATACTCAATCAGCAGTGACAAAACCTCTCTGCTTACATTAGTGCAAAACACACACATACAGCAGCACCACACACCTGAAAGGGTTTATATTAGTCCTCGAAGTGCTGATGCAGGATTTTGATGAAGTGTGCAAAATAAAATGGGAGAGAACAAAGTGCACACCTCAGTAAAGCCACATTATCACATTCCAGATCACTCAACATTCATGTGGTCCAATATCAAAAGCCAAAAGCCACATTAATTACACTTTCAAATGATAATGTTGGTATGTCGATGTAGATGCTCTGGATTTCCCCAAGCATATTGTTTACACTTAGGTTCAGCAAATTGATTGTGTGGCAAGTTCTATAGCATAACGTCTTTGTTTGGAAAACTTACATCTAGAAGAGTACAATCTGTATGACTCACCCAGGAATCGCACAACAATAGGCTCTTTCCATTTTTTACATGTTCATCAAGGACAAAAATTGGAAAATATTTCATGTGTTCTTTAGTCATTTTTCCACTTTTGCTTGCCCCCAACATGAATGTTTCTTTGACAGGTTGTTTCAAGTTTATTTAAAACATTTGGACCGAAAGCACCTTGTGTCTGTTGAAAACAGATGTACAATTTGTTCACTAGTCTGCCTGCCACTGATGCCACATTAATTGTGTAACTGTGAGTAGAGCTATGTACAGACTGAAGCACTACCTGTAGTTTCCTCTCATCTGTAGGACAGTGTTGATGCTGAAGACATTTCAAACTGTGGAATTAACGCTGGTCATTTATCCAAACATTACCTTTCTTCACACCTTCCTCTGTTAGAAACATGTTCACTTTCTCCACAAACTGTTGTGCCTTCTGACATGTAACGTTATCATCTTCCACATCTCTCCAAGTGACAAATGTAGTAATGTGCCTGGATGAAACGCCATGAGGTGGTTGATAAAGGAAATGGATGCTTTGAAATTGGCCAAGCCAACCATTTTAGCCCCTTCTAGCACCCGCATCTGCAAATAACAGTGAATTGTAGATCCATACCTCCTTGCCTTGAATTGAGTGCCTGCTTCCCATTTCCTTTGATGCAAGTATAGTGTGTTATTAGTTTGCTGCAGGAACTGAAACCCATATTTTAACAGTCCTCACAAATGTTCTCTAGTATGCAGTCATCAATATGTCTTAATACACTCAACCTCACCTTTCTGATGGTGAGGGTTCGTACTCACTATAACTTTGATTATTACTGTTGATCTGAAGATGAATGTCGTGTACTGCTTCAGGTTCTTCCTATCCTTCAAATTCCGTATACCTATCCAGTGTAATATTGTGTATTTCTGTTTCATCACTATTATATTTCTGAATTATTATGTTATTCCACGAATTCCATATCCTTGGCCCCGATTCATTTCCATAGTCATCACATTGCAACTTGGTCCCTAAGACTTCGACCACATCCATAGGATTAATTCCCTTCATGCACTGCACACAGTTTACACAGTAACTCACTTGTGAACACTCCAAGACAAAAATATGTACTACAACTACACTATGCCACCATACAGTGGCGCTAGCAGATAAGTAGGGCATTTTGGACGGAAATGACATACATCACTTCTTGTAACTTTATTAATACAAGAAAACAAACTCCTTACAGCTAGTGTATTTAATCATGGTTCACTGCAGACCGCTGTGCCCTGTTCAGTCCAGGCAAGCCCAAGTTCACTTAGGCAGCATTGTCTAATTGCCGTAGTGCCCCCATATTACTTTTCGCGCATTATGCGCGGCGGTAGATTTGAATTCATGATGCACTATCACAACACTTTTACCCCATTTGGAAAATTAACTTCACATTGCAGAGGTGTTGTACAGTGCGGAGATGTGCGAGTGTGTGTGTATTTGTTTACCTTACTTTATTCCCCTCTAAGGTAAATCCTTCCACTCCTGGGATTGGAATGACTCCTTTTCCACTTCCTTAAAACCCGTATCCTTCCCTTTCTCCTCTCCTTCCTTCCTCTTTTCCTGAAGAAGCGACCAACGATCGCGAAAGATTGAATGTTTGTGTTTTTTTTTTTTTTTTTTTTTTGTGTCTATCGGCGAACCTGTGCTTTGGGTAAGTCAAACAATCTTTTATTTTTATATCTGTTTTTCCCGCCATGAAAGTCTCCTTATATATCACCCTGTGGTTAAACACACCTTGGTGCACGGCCAGCACATCTTGGCACAGTGTTACACCGTTCACATTATCTGGATACTTCCAAACTACACCAATCCTTCAGAACTCTGACGATGGGCACTAGCCCTTCAGCATATTCTCTCTTCCCATTGCCCACCTGGTCTCAACCTCCGCTAAATTTGAATTCCCACCCGCCATCTTTAACATCTTAGCCTCGGTTCTCTGGACAGAGCCTCTGCCTCTAGTGGCATCTTTGTCTAACTTCTTAACTTCTTTGGTTTCTATAGTTTGTCTGCCTAGGTGTGTTTACGTCTGTGTAAATATGTGGGTGTGTATTTGTTTACCTTCCTTTTCTTCCCCCAAGGTAAGTCTTTCCTCTCCCGGGGTTGGAATGGCTCCTTACCCCTTCCTTAAAACCCTCATTTCCTTTTCCCCTCTGCTTCCCTTCTGCCTGAAGAAGCAACTGGGTTGCGAAAGCTTGCATGTGTGTGTGTGTGTGTGTGTGTGTGTGTGTGTGTGTGTGTGTGTTCTATTTATGATTTCCGACAAATGTCTGTAGGAAGAACAGATGGAAATATCGAAAAACGGGAATGGAAATAACAGTGAAGTTGCTACAAAATGCCGAAAATTGTTATGAAATGCCAAAAATTGTTATTTAAGGTTATAGTAAACTGACATTCTGAGACGGTGTTAACGCAGTAAAATGACAAATGTAGCAGAATGGGGGATATTATCTAGATGCAGTTTTGAAGGCGGTAACTGCGAAAATATGAAAAGAATAATAAAGATGTTGGTTGTTTTGTTAGGTCAGGTTCGGAAATTAATACTGATTGTTGTAGGTAGTCTAATCAGCCTGGAGAAAAATGAATTGTAAACTAAGAAGGGAGGTAAAAATAGAGTGAAGGAACTATGTACAACATAAAAAGAAGGAGAAAGTAAGAAGACAGAAAAGATTTTGAAAGGTAACAGAGCAATAACAATCGATCATGATTGTTAGATGCAAATTGATGAAATGAAAATTATAGAAGGAAACTTTCTTGGTGGGATGAACAAATATAAAAAATAGAAAACCGATGACTTACCTAAAGGGCAGGCTCATCGACAGACACAAAATCACACACAAACACACATACAAGCTTTCACCACTGCTGGTAGCTTCTTCAGGAAAAGAGGAAGGAAGGAGGGGAGAAAGGGAAGGATACGAGTTTTAAGTAAGTGGAAAAGTAGTCATTCCAATCCCAGGAGTGGAAGGACTTACCTTAGGGGAAAAAAAGGAAGGTAAACAAATACAAACACACACACACACACACACACACACACACACATATATTCAAACGCAAACACACCTAGACAGACATTTGTAAAAAGCAAAGAACTTGTTTAACATTTGGCATCACTCCCAAGGGCCTCACACTAAAAGTTCCCATCTCTGGCTGTAACCCATCCTTTCATCCTGTCTTATACCAATTCCAAACAGAACAATCCACAGCCCTCACCCGCCTGATCCTTAACCTATACCTCAACTCCGCCAATGAACACACCTGTCAACTCCTATTCCTGATCAAAATCCTCAACGTTTCCACTCCCACATCCACACCTACAGTTCATGACATACTTTTACAGGCCAACCGCAAATTGGAACAGCATGCCTCCCTCCACCTCAAAAAACTATCCAAAGTCCTGGTCACCCACCTCCGTAAAGGCAATACACACTCCCTCAACAACCTCTCCAATAAACCTCAAGCTCCTCTTATTGCACAGAAACCCAGCTCCCATCTTCTCAATCTCCCCCTTCCAGCTCCACTTCCCCCCAAACCTCACAATCCTAATCCACAGAATAGTGAACCACAACATCCCAATTCAGTAGTCAACCTCTCCTCTAAACCTATCTCCCAATCTGAAACCTCCGTTCTATCCAAAGGCCACACCTTTAGTCCCACTCCCAAATTCAACCAAACAGCCCTTGTCAAAGACCTACTATCCTATACTCATAGCCTTGGCTGGAGATATCACTTTGCCACGAAGAAAAATAATCCTACTCCCAATGATCCAGTTACCCGAGACATCATTCAAATTGAACCCTGCCTGGAACAGTTCCGTCCTCCATCACAGCGAGACCCACCCGCTCTTCCTCAAAATCACCCCCTTCAAACCTTCCAGGAATTCCGTACTTCCAACTCTGCCTCTCAGTCCTTCCTGAAAAACCTTAATCCTACTCCCAACATTACCTCAACTGAATCCCGAGCTATCCGTGATCTGAAGGCTGACCATTCCATCATCATTCTCCCCGCCGAAAAGGGATCCACGACCGTGGTACTTGATTGGCGGGAGTGTGTAGCTGAGGGACTGCGTAAGCTTTCAGACAACACTACCTACAAAGTCTGTCAAGATGACCCCACTCCTGATGTCCAGGCACAGCTTCATGGAATTCTCAGATCCTTAGGCCCCCTACAAAACCTTTCACCTGAGTCCATCAAACTCATGACCTCACCGACACTCCGCACCGCTACCTTCTACCTACTTCCTGAGATTCACAAACCGATTGTGGCCGGTTACCAAGCCCCCACAGAATGAATCTCTGCCTACATAGACCAACAACTTCAACCCATCATGTGCAATCTCCCAGCCTTCATCAAAGACACCAACCACTTCCTCCATCGCCTGAAATGCTTACCCAGACTGTTAGCTCCTGAAACCATCCTTGTAACCATTGATGCCACTTCCTTATACACAAACATCCCACATGCCTAGGGCCTCGATGCGGTGGAGTATTTCCTTTCACGCCGACCACCCACTTCCCTACCTAAAACCTCTTTCTTTAATACCCTAGCCAACTTCATCCTAACCCTCAACTTCTTCGCCTTTGAGGGCCAGATATACCAACAACTAAAGGGAACAGCCATGGGAACCAGGATGGCCCCCCTCATACGCAAACTTATTTATGGGACGCTTAGAGGAAGCCTTCCTAGATACCCAAGCCTGTCAACCCAATGTTTGGTACAGATTCATTGATGACATCTTCATGATCTGGACTCACAGTGAAGAAGAACTCCAGAATTTCCTCTTCCACCTCAGGTCCTTTGGTCCCATCAAATTCACCTAAGTCCTATTCCAAATCCCACGCCACTTTCCTCGATGTCAACCTCCATCTGTCCAACGGCCAACTTCAGACATCCGTCCACATCAAACCAACCAATAAACAACAAACAATCCACATCAAACGTTCCCTTCCCTACAGCTTAGGTCTTCGTGGCAAAAGAGTCTGCTCCAGTCCTGAATCCCCGAACCAGTACACCAATAACCTAATAACAGCTTTCACATCCCACAGCTATCCTCCTGATCTGGTTCAGAAGCAAATTACCAGAGTCACGTCCTCATCCCCCCAAATCCAGAACCTTCCACCGAAGAACCCCAGAAGTGCCCCTTTTGTCACCGGATATTTTCCAGGACTGGAGCAGACTCTGAATGTGGTTCTCCAGCAAGGTGGCCAACTTCACACATCGATCCACATCAAACAAACGAACAACCAACAGTACCTCCATTATGACAGCTGCCATCCATTCCACATCAAACGTTCCCTTCCCTACAGCTTAGGTCTTTGTGGCAAAAGAGTCTGCTCCAGTACCGAATCCCTGAACCAGTACACCAATAACCTAATAACAGCTTTCACATCCCGCAGCTATCCTCCTGATCTAGTTCAGAAGCAAATTACCAGAGCCACCTCCTCATCCCCCCAAATCCAGAACCTTCTATCAAAGAACCCCAGAAGTGCCCCTTTTGTCACCGGATACGTTCCGGGATTTGAGCGGACTTTGAATGTGGCTCTCCAGCCAGGATACGACGCCCTTAAATCCTGCCCTGAAATGAGATCCATCATTAATGACATCCTTCCCACTCCACCGAGAGTGTCTTTCCGCCGCCCACCTAACCTTCGTAACCTCTTAGTCCTTCCCTATGAAATCCCCAAACCACCTTCCCTACCCTCTGGCTCCTACCCATGCAACTGCCCCTGTTGTAAAACCTGCACTATGCACCCTTCCACCACCACTTACTCCAGTCCAGTAACCCGAAAGGTGTACACGATCAAGGGCAGAGCCACTTGCGATAACACCCACGTGATTTACCAACTGACATGCCTGCACTGTGAAGCATTCTATGTGGGAATGACCAGCAACAAACTGTCCATTCGCATGAATGGTCACAGGCAGACAGTGTTTGTTGGTAATGAGTATCACCCTGTGGATAAACATGCCTTAGTGCACAGTCAGCTCATCTTGGCACAGTGGTACACCATCCGGGTTACCTGGATACTTCCCACCGACACCAACTTTTCAGAACTCCGAAGATGGGAACTTGCCTTGCAGTTTATTCTCTCCTCCCATTGCCCACCTGGTCTCAACCTCCACTAAATTCAAATTCCCGACGACCATCTTTAGCATCTTTGCCTCGGTTCTGTAGACAGAGCCTCTGCCTCAAGTAGTATCTCTGTCCAACTTCTTTGCTTTTTACAAATGTCTGTCTAGGTGTGTTTGCGTCTGGATGTGTGTGAGTGGGATTGGAATGAGTCCTTTTCCACTTCCTTAAAACCCATATCTTTCCCTTTCTCCTCTCCTTTCTTCCTCTTTTCTTGAAGAAGCGACCAACGGTTGTGAAAGCTTGTATGTGTCTGTGTGTGATTTTATTTGTGTCTGTCAACGAGCTGCACAGTGTACACTCATGTTGTATGTATATATTTATTTTATGTTATTTTATTTTACTTTATTTTATTTTCTCCCCTCACCCGCCTCGCCACTCCATCCCTAAGCTACATCTCCTTATCCCCACCTAACCCACCCCCACCACCGTGACGTAACCTTCCTATCCCCTCTCCCCTCCCCTCCCCTCCCCCCCTGTCCCCGATTCTCTGCAGAGTGTAATTCGAAGTGTGGCTGCCAAAGGTGATGGGTGTATGACTGTGTTGTGTGCCTGTGTGATTGCGTGAGTGTTCTATTTTCTGAAGAAGGCCATGGCCGATAGCTGAAAGTTCTGTATTTGTGTGTCTTTTGTATGTGCCTGTCACAGCTCGTCGCCATGTCTTTGCGGTAAGTTGTAAACTGTCCTTACTATATTATTAATTCCAACCTGGACTTTTCATTATTATATTTTACGTTCATATTTATGCTCTATAATAATTGCTAGAAAGCATGTGAATGATTCATTTTCTACACCCATACCACCTTCATGAAGAAGGGTTCTTTGTAACTTCATCTCAACCAATCGCAATACATTAGCAGGATTGATTACCAATTGCTGATCCACCTGGCGCTTCACTACCAAAATAACGGCACAAAACGCAACTTTAGAGCTACACTGCACCGACCCTACTGGTCCTGACTAGCATACCAGCAGGTCAATGTGCAATCCAGGATGGAACAAGCAGAGGCCTCTAATGGACAACTGCAGAGGTTTGCAAATGCAGGAGTATCACTAGTGGAATAAGAGATCTTTATATTATCTCTCACATGATTTTGGTGTATTTGTGTTTGTTCAAGCCCAAGTACTTTCCTTGCGAGTCCAACATGTGTATGAACCGAGTGGCATTCAAGATCACACATACAGCTGCATACTACACATGCGCAAACTACAAGCTGCGGCTATAGTCCTTTTAAATATATAGATGAATATTACTGACCTGTATCACAGCTTCTTCATTGTCTTCCGCTTCTTGACTTTTCTCCATGTTGAATGCACTAGTAAGGAGCAAATATTCTGAAGATGAACATTCCTGAAACAGTTAAAAGAAAATGCCACATAAGGAAAGAGATAAACTTCCAAACAAAATCACCAGAAATTAGTTAACCATTTCCTTTGGTTTCCATACATCATCTTTGGGGCTATGAAGGTGGTACTGTGTAAGCATCATATACAGTTAATTTGCACTGTATAAAATTATTCGTATGTACCTCTGAGTTTTTATATGACTGAATGAAAACAAGTAGATATTCAGAAATAAACATCAAATCTACAAGTTTACAACTCGAACTAGAGGTTCTCAAGATGGACATTATATTTGATATGACCAACATCATTACAATAGTCAAACTCTTGGAATGGGTAATACTGAAGACAACATTAATGATCCCTCCTTGTAACTTTTCACAATTAAGTGGCAGTGGTGGTAGGAACACATCTTTGACCTAGGCTTAATTCCATACCATGTATGGAGTTAAGCCAGGTGATCATGGAGCAAAGGACAGCACTGAGGTATTAACAAATGTGTGGAAAAAGGGTGGTGAACTATAATCTTGTTTCTAAATGAAGTCTCCACTATCTTGCTGCAACTACAAGCTGCTACATCTAGACTGACATGTGTCTGGAAGAGTCCGCCTGAACTCGGCACCGAAATAGGCAGCCACTACGTCACAGCGCAGCTAGTATCGTACATCAAGACGATGACATGAAAAGAGAAGAGACATACCTACGTATAAAAGTTGAGTATTGTTTATTTCTGTAAATAAAACTTGTATTACTAATCTGCATAGCTGTTTCAGCTGACCACACTTCCTCCAAGAACCTTTCCTGAAAAATGGGCTGGGAAGAACTAAACAGAAGCTGACCAGGATGACAAAATAATAATTACTTCCCAGGGAGTATTTTGATGCCTATACATATATCACAAATAAACTATGAAAATGCAAGGGTTTTCCAGTAAGCATATTTTACTATTTAAAACATTATTTATTGCACTTAATGTTTTCCCACATTTTACACCATATCACTGAAGTCTCTTGAAAAGTGTAAAAACAGGGTTCTACTGTAAGTGGTCTTGGCAGTCAAGTACATCAGTCGCCCAGCGGACGTCGTCCAGAGCACACGTCTCCAGTGGTTTAGCAGTAAATTATCAGTTGTAAGTGTAACCGGCTTCTCTCTAGAAGCTACATATTTTTACTTTTCAGTGCGTTTTCCCTTCAGTTCATTAAATTTATTGTGTGCTCACATTTTTAGTTGATTCATATTTGCGTTCAATATCTGGTTAGTGTATTATTCCGCCGTGTGAACCGCGTCGCGACAGTCGTCTGTCTTTATTTTCTGATTAGAAGCGACATATAGTATTTTGATTTTCATCTGCACTTTCTCATCTCAATTTGTAAATTTATACTAAGCTGTCGTGCATATTAGAATCACATCCGCGTTTTAACAAACAGTGTAGTTTTCTTTTGGACGCACTGCAACTGTAGTTTTTGTTTTTATTGGCACTGTAATCATGAATAGGGACTGTGACTGCTGTGTGTGGATGCAGTCTGAGCTGGTGACACTTCGCTCCCAGCTTCAAGCTGTGTTAACCTTGGTTGCACAGTTGGAAACTGCGATCGATGGGCATTGTTGTTGTTGGCCGGCAGTGGGGACCGAACGGACTCCCGTTGTCTCCACCGATCGGCCTGTGGCAGTGACATGCCCTGAAACTGCTAGCAGTGAAGCAGACATCCCACCCGTGGTTGCGTGAGAGGTTGCTCCAGTGCGTGGCAGGAGGCGCAAGACATTCCGGGGGACCAATCGTGAGGCCTCCCCGGTTTGTCTTGTGAACAGGTTTGAGGCGCTGTCTGCTCAGGACGACGTTCCTGATTCGGATGGTGTCTCTCACCCTGTCGCCACCCAACCTGCAAGATCTGGGCTTTCACAGAGGGTGGGTTTACTTGTAGTTGGGAGCTCCAACGTTAGGCGGGTGATGGAGCCCATTAGAGAGATGGCTGCCAAGGAGGGGAAGAAGGCCATCGTGCACTCCGTGTGCATACCGGGTGGAATCATTCCAGATGTGGAACGGGTCCTTCCGGATGTCATGAAGGGTACGGGGTGCAGCCAACTGCAGGTGGTGGCTCACGTCCGTACCAATGATGTGTGTCGTTTCAGATCTGAAGAGATCCTCTCAGGTTTCGAGCGGCTAACTGAAGTGCCAGTCTTGCTTGCAAGATGAAAGCAGAGCTCACCATCTGCAGCATAGTTGACAGGACCGACTATGGACCTCTGATACAGAGCCGAGTGGAGGGTCTGAATCAGAGGCTCAGACGGTTCTACAACCGTGTAGGCTGTAGATTCCTTGACTTGCGCCATCGGGTGGTGGGTTTCCGGGTTCCACTGAATAGGTCAGGAGTCCACTATACGCAGGAAGCTGCTACACAGGTAGCGGGGGCTGTGTGGCGTGGACTGGGCGGTTTTTTAGGATAAAGAGCTTCGGGGAAATAGAAAATGGGCAATCTCAAAGGGTGCAGGTGGATGACAGGAGAAATGTAGATCCGGAAACTATCGGTATAACAGTTGTAAACTGTCGTAGCTGTGTCAGGAAAGTACCAGAACTGCAAGCGTTAATAGAAAGCACCGAAACGCACATCATTATAGGCAGCGAAAGTTGGCTCAAGCCGGGAATAAGTTCAGAAGAAGTATTTGCAAAAGATCTATCTGTGTTCAGAAAGGATAGATTAGACAAAATAGGTGGGGGCGTGTTTGTCGCCGTCAAAAGGAGTATTTCATGTAGCGAAGTTGAAGTTGATAGTTCCTGTGAGCTATTATGGGTAGAGGTTGTACCCGAAAATCGTAAGAAGTTAATAATCGGTTCCTTTTACCGGCCTCCCGACTGATGATACAATAGCAGAAAGGTTCAAAGAAAACCTGAGTCTAATTACAAAAACGTACCCGACTCACACGATAATAGTAGGTGGTGATTTTAATTTACCCTCGATCTGTTGGCGAAATTATATTTTCAAATCAGCAGGTAGGCATAAAACATCGTCCGAAATTGTACTCAACGCATTCTCTGAGAATTACTTCGAACAATTAGTTCATGAGCCAACTAGAATTGTAAACGGATGTGAAAACACACTTGATCTCTTAGCAACAAATAATCCTGAGCTCATAATGAGCATCAATGCGGATACAGGTATTAGTGAACACAGAGCTGTCGTAGCGAAATTGAATATCGAAAGTCCCAAAGTTACCAAAAATAAACGCAAAGTATATTTGTTCAGGAAAGCAGATGAAAACAAAATACATTGCTTCTTGAAAGAGAACTTCCACTCGTTTCTAACACTAAATGTAGGTGTAGACCAGATGTGGCTCAAATTCAAAGAAGTGGTATCGACAGCAATTGACAGTCTTATTATACCAAATAAATTAATAAAAGGAGGAGGCAATCCCCCATGGTACACAAAACAGGTCAGGACACTGTTGCAAAAGCAAAGGAAAAGGCATACTAAATTTAAACAAACACGAAATCCCCAGGATTTGCGATTGTACTCAGAAGCTCGAAATTTAGCGAGGATTTCAATATGAGATGCCTACAATATTTATCACAACGAAACTCTTTTTCGTAATTTGACTGAAAACCCAAAGAGATTTTGGTCATATGTTAAATATACTCGGGGCAAATCGCAAGCAATACCTTCATTACATGATAGTAATGGCGACCCTACCGATGACAGCGCTACTAAAGCAGAGTTACTAAACTTAGCTTTTCGAAACTCATTCACCAAAGAAGATGAAACCAATATTCCAGATTTCGAATTACGAACAGATGCCGTAATGAGTAACGTACAAGTAGATATAATCGGAGTAGTGCAGCAACTAAAATCACTTAATAAGAACAAGTCTTCTGGTCTGGATTGTATACCCATTAGATTTCTATCTGATTATGCTGAAGCGATAGCTCCTTACTTGTCATATACAACCGCTCTCTCATAGAAGGATCTGAACCAAAAGATTGGAAAGTTGCACAGGTCACACCTATATGCAAGAAGGGCAGTAGGAGTAACCCACTAAACTACAGGCCTATTTCATTGACATCAATTTGCAGCAGGGTTTTGGAACATTCAAATATTATGAATTATCTCGAACAGAACGATCTATTGACCCAAGGTCAGCACGGATTTAGAAAATGTCATTCATGCGAAACACAACTAGTTCTTTATTCACATGAGGTGATGGGTGCTATCGACAAAGGTTCGCAAATCGATTCCGTATTTCTTGATTTCCAGAAAGCTTTTGACACCGTACCTCACAAACGGCTTTTAGTCAAATTGCGTGGTTATGGTATATCGCCTCAAATTTGTGATTGGATAGGGGACTTCTTGTCAGAGAGGACACAGTTCGTAGTAATCGATGGAAAGGCATCGACTAAAACAGAGGTGATATCGGGCGTTCCACAGGGTAGTGTTATTGGTCCTCTGCTGTTCCTTATTTACATAAACGATTTAGGGGAAAATCTAAGTAGCTCTCTTAGGTTGTTTGCAGATGACGCCGTCGTTTACAGTCTAGTAAAATCATCTGAAGATCAAAACCAACTGCAGAACGATCTTAATAAGATATCAGTATGGTGTAAAAATTGGCAATTGACTCTAAATAATGAGAAGTGTGAAGTCGTCCACATGAGTATGAAAAGAAATCCATTAAACTTTGTTTACAACATAAATCAATCAAATGTGAAGGCCGTAAACTCCACAAAATACCTAGGAATTACTATTACTTCAGGACTAAACTGGAAAGAACACATAGATAATATCGTGGGAAAGGCGAACCAGAGACTGTGTTTTATTGGCAGAACCCTTAAAATATGCAACAGAACTACTAAAGAAACTGCATACACTGCACTTGTCCATCCATTTTTGGAGTATTGCAGCCCAGTGTGGGATCCTTATCAGGTGGGTTTGACGGAGGACATCGCAAGAGTCCAAAGAAGGGCAGCTCGTTTCATATTTTCACGATACAGGGGAGACAGTGTTACAGAAACGATACAGGATCTGGAATGGGAATCATTACAACAACGCCGCTTAGCGCTGCGGCGTGGGCTACTTGCAAAACTCCAATCGCCAACATTCTCCTCCGAATGTGAAAATATATTCTTGACTCCCACTTACATAGGTAGAAATGATCATCAGAATAAAATACGAGAAATCAGAGCTCAAACAGAGAGAATCAGGTGTTCTTTCTTCCCGCGCGCTATTCGAGAATGGAATGGGAGATAAATAGTATAATTGTGGTTCAATGAACCCTCTGCCAGGCACTTAAATGTGATTTGCAGAGTATCCCATGTAGATGTAGATGTAGGTCACCTTAACATAATGTATAAGTTGTAATAGGTTTTAAATACAATTCATGTCAAATGTGCAATTAGAGTGTGGGTATGCAGCAGCCAAGTATACATTCAAAGCAGCAGCACTGCAGCATATGCTGGCTTGACTACGCAAGGTTGAAGGTCAGGGTTAGAGTTTAAAATAGGGAAAGTTTAAAAAAAATTAAACTCACAACCACCAGCTGCGAACCAAATTCCTAAACATGCCAAAACACTGGAGCTGTGATTGCTACTGTTTGACTCATTTTCTACGGGATGATATCACATGTTCACAGCTTTCTTCCCTGCATGTGATTAACAAAAAAATTCATAATAAAGTAAGTTCATGTGAGAAAAAAGGGTGTACTAGCTACTATTTTCGAAAACATGTAGAAGTTCACTTTATGCTGTTTATTACACCATATTAAAAATCTGTGGCTCATATGTCTGTACGTCGACACATTTATCAAATAAAGTTATAGCTTGTGAGCCCCCAGACAAAGTGAATATTTGTCGCAAATTGTTTTCACACCATGTGCCTGTCTCAAACACCGTTTATGTTCATGCCTATGCGACGACACATGTTACATTAACAAAACAGAGTCACTTTAATTTAGTGCGATGCTCACCTTGTTCCACCGGCTGAATATTCACAACACACAGTAGCACTCGATACAACTTGGTGCAGTCTACGAGGAGCAACCACACTTGGCAATTGCCACACAAAAATCTATAGTCTCCACCTGGAGATCCACATACCGATTCTCATAGAGCGACGCCGCCCGGCCAGCTACACTACTTGCTTCCGACTAGTCACTTCATGCCCGCGCGCGCGCCAAAAGCCCAACTGCCAGCTTTTTTCCCTATGTCATCAACTTCCCCAAGTGAGCTGTTCTAACAACTTCCAATGTACAGCACTCAGCCAATACATTTCTAAAACTTTACTTAAAATCAAAATAATTACACTACACATTAAACAAATTTCTTATTACGTTTTTATATTGGTATAAACATCCTTTGCACTATTTATTACAATCGTGCAATTTCTTATATCACAGATAAGTGATTTAACTGAATATTTCAAGATAAATACACAAGACTAATAGAAAATAAAATGAATAATATAGTGAGGACAGTTTACAACTCACCGCAAAGACATGGCGACGAGCTGCAACAGGCACATACAAAAGACACACACATACAACACATTCAGCTATCGGCCATGGCCTTCTTCAGAAAATAGAGCACTCACGCAATCACACAGGCACACAACACAGTCATACAACCATCACCTCCGACTGCCACACTTCGAATCACTTCGAATCGAGTGATTCGAAGTGTGGCAGTCGGAGGTGATGGTTGTATGACTGTGTTGTGTGCCTGTGTGATTGCGTGAGTGCTCTATTTTCTGAAGAAGGCCATGGCCGATAGCTGAATGTGTTGTATGTGTGTGTCTTTTGTATGTGCCTGTCGCAGCTCGTCGCCACGTCTTTGCGGTGAGTTGTAAACTGTCCTCACTATATTATTTATTCCAACCTGGACTTTCCATTATTATAGAAAATAAAATGAGAAATAGTTAATATATTACTTTTATAAACAAACATTGCCATGCTAGTTGTGTAACTGTCTTGTATTCATTGATAATTTATTACTTTTCATTCTCAATTAAACATATTATGCCAGATGTGACTATATCAGCTAATGTATTGTTTATTTGTCAACAGGCTATTTTGTAATGAGGGCCTTAAAGGTTCCTGGCTGCATCGTATTACTTAAAATGCCAGTAGTATTAGAATATTTTATTTCACGCTGTGCACTACACTGTGCCTGGCACTCACCATTGTCCCTCTCTCCCCTCACCAGAAACAAACCTGGAAAATCCTAAGCTGGAACAAGCCACCAATGTTGGCCTGCTCGCTGGCCTCCCGTCAGCTACAAACACACAGCAAATCTCAAAGTGGAGAATTTCTACCTATGGCCTAACTATAAATGTTGTCACCCAACTGCGCACATACATTGCTACCATAATTAATAAGATTAAAATTGTGTAACATTTAGTGCATTGGCATGGTCAATGTTTGCAGTGAACTTCATACTGTTTAATTATCAAATGCTATTAATTACCAATATTTCTATTGGGCGGTAATCTCACAACTACCTGTGCAGCATATGGCGGTCACATCACCACCCTGTAAATGTGTGGTGTGTCAGTACTGCTCACAGGTTGGCAATGCACCACACGTCGTGTAGCCAAAGCTACGTCACTCTCACATGAGCGGCAAGGAAAGATCTAATGAATTTACAGTGTCAAAATTAAAATGATTATTTGGTTTGATGTTTTTGGGATTGTGTGTCAAACTTTCCCCATGTGTACCACTATTTTCCATAAATATTGGATATTTGTTTTGCTAGAAATGTCTCATTGGTTTTACAATATGAACAGATCCATTTACTTCTGCCCATTCACCTACCAAGCCCCATGATTTAATTAAAAACTACCAATATCTTAATACAGAGATCATTTGCATGTATAACTGCTTGGCAGGGCATTATACTGAAAGAATTTATTTATTTATTTTTATTTTATTTTTGCACAGTGACAATTTTATGTTTTATCATATTTTTTGTCAAAATACGGATCTTTGTCCTGCTGTCTCTCAGAGTGCACAAAGTGTTCAGATATGTAAGTACACGACAGTTCCTATGTTAGAAATTTACTGAAATCTATGAACTGCCAGTTATAATGATGGATGCAAAGGAAGTTCAAGAATTAAACAAAATCAGTTACACTACCATCATTATATATTCCTGTGCAACTAACTTTAAAATACAACTATCAAAATAGTTTAAACAAACGTGTGTATTATTAACATGAGGAAAGAACATGCTTATCACACACAAAGTGGATTGTAGGAGGATGCATTTTTTATAGAACTTGATAATGCCTCTTAGAGAAGTAATTTGTATTTACACCACATTATTTATAAATAACTGAGTTATATTCTCGTTGCCCACCTGGTCTCAACCTCTGCTTAATTTGAATGCCCACCCACCATCTTAACATTTTTGTCTTCGTTTTCTGGACAGAGCCTCTGCCTCAAGTGGCATCTCTGTCTAACTTCTAACTTCTTTGCTTTCTACAGTTCTACAGTATGTCTGCCTAAGTGTACTTGCGTCTGTGTAAATGTGTGGGTGTGTGTGTATTTGTTTACCCTCCTTCCCCCCCCCCCCCCCCAAGGTAAGTCTTTCCTGTCCCGGGATTGGAATGACTCCTTATCCACTCCCTTAAAACCCTCATCATTTCCTTTTCCTTCTCCTTCCCTTCTGCCTGACGAAGCAGCTAGGCTGCGAAAGCTTGTATGTGTGTTTGTGTGTGATTTTATTTGTTTCTATCGACGAGCCGGTCCTTTTGGTAAGTCATCTCTTTTCTATTTTTATTTTTGTTTAACTGAGTTATATTTTGTTCTTGTAATTATTTGAAGTAATTTACAACATGATTTGAAAAATAACTTCATAATCAAAAACTAATATTGTATGTTTCAGAAATGGTGCACTGAATGACTCATGTGAGCTCCATTGTCCATATACACAATTACGTGTCGTCGTGACATCAAACAACTTCTGTAACATTCTACAATGTGTAACAAATGATTTAAGGAAGAGTGCATTCCATACATAATTAATATTTTAAGTAGGTTTGTGGATATTAATTAAAGGTTATAATATTAGATTCCTTGGTTAATATAAAGTTAACAAATCCATGTATTTCAGCGTAAAGAGGAAAAACAATACTATTGAATTAAGCATAGATGATAACATGGAAACAAAGTATTTAGAGAAGGATGTATTTTGTCAATTGACAAAAAGAATTTCATCAGCTTGTTATGCTCTAAATATTCTGTAATCCGTCTGTAACAACAATGTCTTGTGATTATATACTAGCCGGCCGCGGTGGCCGAGGGGACTGAGGCACTCCAGTCACGGTCAGCATTGCCACTACGGTCGGGGGTTCGAATCCCCCCTCAGGCATGGATATTTGTGCCGTCCTTAGTGTTAGCTAGTTCGTAAGTAGTTTGTAAGTTTAGGGACTGATAACCCGTAGTTAAGTCCGATAAGCTATACAAACATTTGAACATTTGATTTGATTATATACTATTGCTATGTTCAAATGTTTGTAAAGTTTATGGGATTTAACTGGGGAGCCATCATTACCTAAACTTACCAACTACTTATGAACTAACTTATACTAAAGACAACACAAACATCCATGCCCGATGGAAGATCCGAACCTCCGACATGGCATTGTTATGTAGACTCAGTTATTAGTTATGGGATACTTTACTGGTGATGAACGGCACAAAAGTTTGTAGTTTTTGAAAGGGACTAAACATCATCGGTTATCAGTCCCTTTTTCCAGTCTTAGAGCTAAAACATTGTGTTAAGCGTTACAATGTATATACTGTAACACGTCAAAGTTTAAAAGGAACATGTAAGAAACAAAGGGTTGACATACATATAAAGAAGGGAAAAAGTACTGGGACAGGACAAGAGTGTTTTCGCTGGGTGAGTACATAAATATAAGTATCACATCCAGCCACTCTGGTACACATTAAAACACCTACCTAATATACTTAGGCAAGCGGAGAACAGATAAATGACAGACACAGAAGAGACTTCAAATTGATTGGTACAGTCCACACTCATGAATAAAATTTAAAACACTATCAACCATGGAGGCATTGTCAGCTAAAACAAGAGTCAAGGCGTCAGGGATATTAAAATTCCGTCGCTCTGCGGCTAAATTGGGGCATTCCACTAAGGTGTGGGCGACTGTCAAAGTCGCACCACAGCGACACTGAGGAGGGTCCTCACGATGCAGAAGGTGCCCATGCGTCAGCCAGGTATGGCCAATACGCAGCTGGCAAAGGACCACTGACTCCCTGTGAGAAGCCCGCAGTGAGGACTTCCATGCAGCGGTGGAGGGCTTTACAGCGCGGAGCTTGTTTGGTTCAGTCAAGCTCGCCCACTCACAGTTCCAAACCCCAAGGACCCTGCTACGTAACTGGGATCGGAGGTCTCTTTCTGGTAGGCCAATATTCAGAGCCCGTGATGTGGTGGCCTGTTTGGCCAGCTGATCAACACATTCATTACCTGGGATGCCTATGTGGCCTGGCGTCCAGATGAAGGTGACAGAACAGCCTGACTCGCCTGAGCGAAGACAGCATCTTGTATTGCGTGCACTAAAGTGTGCCTGGGGAGAAACTGGTCGAGGGCCTATAAGCCACTCAGGGAGTCGCTACAGACAACATACGACCCCCTGGGACGGGCTCCGAGGTGTTCAAGAGCTCGTAAAATAGCGACCAGCTCCGCAGTGAAGATACTGCTTCCGCAAGGCAATGAATGCTGTTCAGTATGGTCACCTCAAATAAAGGCGTACCCAGCATGAGCATCCGTGAGGGAGCCGTCCGTGTAGAGAACTGCTGCATCGCGGTATGAATCTAGCAGTGCTTGGAACTGGCGACGGAGAGCTTGTGGTGGTACCGAATCTTTCAAGTCCCTGGACAAGTCCAACCTAATCTGCAAGCGGGGGATACTCCAGGGAGGGGTATGGAAGGAGCAGTGGAAACTGTGAGGGATAGGAAGGGAGTCAAGGGATGAGAGAAGGGAACGGAGACGGACCGAGATCGGGAGACCTGATCTTGGCCATCGCTGCGGAGAAGGACGGGCGGTAGTCAGGAAGAGAAGCCTGTGATTCAGATGGTGAGGTGAGGAGTGTATGCAGGCAGTGTAGGAAGCGAGCAACTGCTGCCGCCGGAACCGCAGGGGAGGTACCCCTGCTTCGACTAGGAGACTCGTGACCGGACTCGTGCGAAAAGCTCCCGTCGCCAAGCGGACACCACTATGTAAGACAGGATCCAGTACCCGGAGGGCTGAAGGCGCAGCCGAGTCATACACTATGCTTCCATAATCCAGCCTGTAGATCTGTAGAAGTGTTTGGCGAGAGGTTCCCCACACAGTGTGGCTGAGGCATCGAAGGATGTTAAGATGCTGCCAACATTTCTGTCTCAGCTGACGAAGGTGTGGTACCCAAGTCAACCGGGAGTCGAGAACCATGCTGAGGAAGCGATGGATTTCTTCAACACGAAGAGGTACATCACCCAGGTACAGCTCGGGATCGAGGTGAAGTTCCCAACGGCGACAGAAGTGCATTACTCGTGTCTTGGGGCCCGAGAATTGGAAGCCATGGGCAAAGGCCCAGGACTCCGCCTTTCTAATAGCACCCTGCAGCCGACGTTCAGCGACACTAATGCTTGTGGAACTGAAGTAGATGCAGAAGTCGTCGGCAAAGATAGAGTAGGAGACCGACGACCCCACTGCGGTAGCAAGACCATTTATGGCTATCAGAAACAAGGGAACACTAAGAACTGAGCCCTGGGGGACACCATTCTCCTGGACCCGAGTGGAACTGAGACAGGTGCCAACCCAGACCCGGAAAGAGTGGAACGACAGGAAGTTCTGTATGAAAATCGGGAGCGACCCCCGGAGACCCCAGTCATAAAACGTAGATAAAATATGGTGATGCCAGGAGGTATCATATGCCTTTCGAAGGTCGAAAAAGACCGCGACCAGATGCTCACGCCTGGTGAAGGCAGTGCGGATAGCGGACTCCAGTGACACGAGGTTGTCAACCGTGGAACGGCCTTGACGGAAGCCCCCCTGTTGTGGGACAAGGAGTCCCTGATCTTCAAGAATCCACATCAGGCGCCGACTCACCAAATGTTCGAAGAGCTTACAGATAACGTTGGTGAGACTAATCGGGCGGTAGTTGTCGGCCACGTGCGGGTCAGCACCAGGTTTCATCACTGGGATGACAATGCTCTCACGCCACGGGGACGGGAAAGCACCGTCTACCCAGAGGCGATTGAAGAAGCCGAGAAGATGGTGTTGAAAGTCCGCCGGCAGGTGATGAACGAATTGGCTGTGGATTCAGTCAGGGCCTGGAGAAGTGTCAGGACATGCAGCTAGGGCACTTTGAAATTCCCATTCAGTAAATGGGGCGTTATATATTTCCTGGCAACGCGTGCTGAAGGAGAACTGTCGCCGCCGTTCAATGCGCTCTTTGAGGGCACGGAAGTCCTCGCCATAAGCTGCAGTCGCAGAAGTCAGGGCATACTGGTCGGCCATATGTTATACAATAATGGCTGGGTCAGTGCATAGAGCGCCCTGAATCTGCAGACAGGGTATTCCTGCTGACGGGCGATATCCGAAAACTCGTCGTACCTGGGACCAGACCCGCGAAGGGGAGGCGCAAGAGCCAATAGTGGCTACATACCGCTCCCAGGAGTTCTGCTTGCCCTGCCTGATCAGCTGCCGAGCACGGGCACGAAGCCGCTTCAAGGCTATCAGGTTCTCTGTTGAGGGATGGTATCTATGGCGCTGAAGCGCTCGCCGACGTTCCCGGATAGCCTCCGTGATCTCTGGCATCCACCAAGGCACAGACTTTCGACGAGGGGAAACAATAGTGGTGGGAACCATTGCTTCTGCAGCGGAAAGAATACTCTCAGTGACATGTTGGACTGCCAAATCGACATCGTCCGGCAGCGGCACAGGAGCTATTGCAGCCAAGGAGTAACCCTGCCAGTCTGCCTTATGAAGAGACCATCGGGGCAGACGATCTGCAAGTTGGAAGTGTGGGAGTGACATGACGATCGGAAAATGGTTGCTGCCACATAGGTCGTCATGGACTCTCCAAGTAAGGTGCGGTTGGAAGCTGGGGCTGCAGGCGGACAGGTCTATTGCTGAGTATGTACCTCGCGCCACGCAAAAATGCGTTGGGGCACCTGTGTTTAAAAGGCAAAGATCTCGCTGCACCAAAAGGGTCTCTATGTCCCTACCACGGCCAGTGGACTGTGTTCCACCCCACATTGGGTGGTGGGCGTTAAAGTCACCCAAAAGAAGAAAAGGTGGAGGAAGTTGGTCAACCAGAGCAGTGAGGTCAGCTAGAGATACGACCTCATCCGGGGGAAGGTAAACACTGCAGACAGTGAATTCCTGGGTGGCCCGGATTCTGATTGCTACTGCCTCGATATCTGTGTAGAGTCGCACAGGGGCACTATGGACTGAGGCAAGGACATAGAGACAGACACCACCAGATACTCTGTCATAGATAGACCTGTTTTTAAAGTAGCCCCGATACCCACGTAGAGCAGGAGTCCGCTGAGCAGAAAACCAGGTTTCCTGGAGGGCTACACAAAGTGCGGGGAAGCGGCACAGCAGCTGCCGCAGCTCAGCGAGATGTTCAAAAAAGCCGCCGCAATTCCACTGGAGAATTGTGTTGTCTACAAGGTCAATAGCCATGTGGAAAACAAAAACAGGTTATTCCACAGGGTCGCATACTGGCAGTTGTGCAGAGTCTGCTTGGTCATGGTCAAGCACCATAGGTTCAGGTGAACCTGTTATTGCGAGATCCTTGGGAGATGCAAGGATCTCTATTTCATTCTCTGAAGCAGAGGATGTGGGCAATGGTGGCTTTGCAGCCACCGTAGGATCTTTCTTCTTGGGTTTTTTAATTTTAGCCTCTCGCTTGCCCTTCGGTGGTAAAGGCCTTGAGGGCTTCTCAGATGTGGCTTCCGAGGCTGACGAAGAGCAGGTAGCTCTTCGACCAGATGTCTGGGGATCCAGCAGCGGCTGGCTGGGATCCTCTTTGCCAAAGGGAGAAGCCTTGGAAGGGAGCGTCCCGAGGGACCCCTTCCGAGCAAGAGGAGCCGGAGAAGGCTGTTTTTCCTCCGGCTGTGGGGTGGGGACCAACGTCCCCTGAGATGGAGCGGTCGTTGCTCCCAGTGTGAAGAATGTGGGAACAGCAGTAGTGGAAGTGCCCCTATCTTTCAGAGTGGCAGGTGTAAACGACGGGACCCGAGGGTCCACTTGAGAGGTTTCAACAAACGGAACTGTACTTGTCACAGATGGCATTGTAGCTGTTGCTGTGGCATATGAGGTCTTCATGCTCACAGGGTGGATTTTCATATATTTACGCTTGGCCTCTGAGTAGGACAACCGGTCCAGGGTCTTATACTCCATGATCTTCCTTTCCTTATGCAAAACTGAGCAATTGGGTGAGCAAGGAAGATGGTGTAGTCCGCAGTTGACACAGACTGGAGGGGGGACACATGGGTTGTCAGGATGTGATGCACGTCCACATTTCCGACATGTGGGTTCAGCATCACACCGGGAGGACATGTGCCCAAACCTCCAGCACTTGAACCAGCGCATAGGGGGAGGAACGTAGGGCTTCACATCAATGCAATAAATCATCACCTTGACCTTCTCAGGCAATGTGTCACCCTCGAAGGCCAAGATGAATGCACCAGTGGCAACCCTGTTGTCCTTCGGACCCCAGTAGACACGGAAGATAAAATGGACTCCGCACCGCTCTAAGTTCTTTCGTAATTCATCGTCTGTTTGCAAAAGGAGATCCCTATGGAATATGATGCCCTGGACCATATTAAGGCTTTTGTGCGGTGTGATCATAACGGGAACATCACCCAGCTTATCACAGGCGAGCAATGACCGTGACTGCGCCGGGGATGACGTCGTTATCAGCACCCATCCTGAACGCATCTTTGACAGTCCATCCACTTCTCCAAACCTGTCCTCCAGATTGTCCACAAAAAACAATGGCTTTTTAGCCGCAAATGATTCGCAATCCGATCTGGTACATACCAAGTATCTTGGAGCATATTGCTGTCCTTGATTCCATGTCCTACACTCTTCCCATGGCGTAGCCAGGGAGGGAAATGTTTGGGGATTGTATTCGGCGGCATTGTATTCATTCCTTCCACGCTTTGAGACACCAGGTTTGCGTATGGCGACGCTATTGTTTGCTCGTTTCATGTTCGTCCCACGAGCAGCTAGGGAACTAAAGGTCCACCCAGGCAGAGCCCCGCTTGCCTGGGTAAGCCTTATACAACTGAGGTGCGGCAGGTTCCTCAGAGGTTGCTCACTAGCGGCTGTTCAACCTCAACAGCCATGCATCTCCTGGGCATGTAGCACACCTTGAGATTGAGGTTTTTTTTTTTTTATAGAGGTTTGTACCGTCCTCGAGACCCGAGCAATGAAGCCAAGATCCCCGGGCTCTGAAACGTACAACGTTCCACCGTCATGCCGAACGATGGTCGTTGAGGCACGCACAGAGCTTACGGTGTAGCGGACTGTTGGCGCGACACAGCCCACAGCTCAGGACCCCGGGTTCGTCAAGCCCGTACCACTAAAAGAAACCCAGTAAACTTCGTTTACATGATAAATAAATCAAATCTACAGCCCATCAATTCAACTTAATATCTAGGAGTAACAATTACGAACAACTTAAATTGGAAAGAACACACAGAAAGTATTATAGGAAAAGTGAACCAAATACTATGTTTAGTTGGCAGAACACTTAGAAGACGCAATAGTTCTTCTAAAGAAATTGCCTAGACCACACTTGTGCGCCTTATTTTGGTATTGCTGCGCACTGTGGGATCCACCAAGTGGGACAGACAAACAATTTAAGAGAAAGTTCAGAGAAGGGCAGCTCGTTTTGTACTATCATGATATAAGGGAGAGAGTGTCATGGAAATGATGCACGAGTTGGGGTGAAAATCATTAAAAGAAAGGTGTTATTTGTAGTGATGAGATCTATTTGTGAAGATTCTTCCACCAACTTTCTCTTCCGAATGCGAACATATTTTGTTACACCCATCTACATAGGAAGACATGATCATCAAAATAAAATAAAACAGATCAAAAACGGAAAGATTTAGGTGATCTTTTTCTTCTGCAAGCTATTAGAGAATGGACCTGTAGAGACATATCATAAAAGTGGTTTGATGAATCCTTCGCAATGCACTTGTGATTTGCAGAGTATTCATATAATAATGGAAAGTCCAGGTTGGAATTAATAATATAGTATGAACAGTTTACAACCCACCGCAAAGACGTAGTGACAAGCTGCGACAGGCACATACAAAAGACACACACATACAACATATTCAGCTATCGGCCATGGCCTTCTTCAGAAAATAGAACACTCGCACAAACACACAGTGATACAACTATCACCTCCGGCTGCTGCACTTTGAATCATGCTCTGTGGCGAGTAAATCTGGACGGGAGGGGAGGGGTTCGATAGGAATAACGAGATGCAGCTTAGGAATGGAGAAGGGAGGCGGGTGAGAGGAGAAAAATAAAAAAATAAATAAAATAAACGAAAAGTATATGTTACAAAAAAATTAATAAATATAATAAAATTCATCCCAAACCTCACCTATTTGAGTGGCGCGTGAATGTGATTTTGTGTGTGTGTGTGTGTGTGTGTGTGTGTGTGTGTGTGTGTGTGTGTGTACACGGTCTTGTTTACTTGCAGTGAGCAAGCATTTTATTTTATTTTATTTATTTAACATATATTTATTTTATTTTATTTTTCTCCCCTCACCCGCCTCCCCACTCCATTCCTAAGCTGCATCTTGTTATTCCAATCTAACCCATCCCCACCACTGTGATGTTAACATTCCTTTCCCCTCTCCTCCCCGATTTACCCGCCGCAGAGCGTGATTCGAAGTGCGGCAGCCGGAGGTGATGGTTGTATGACTGTGTTGCGTGCCCGTGTGATCGCGTGACTGTTCTATTTTCTGCAGAAGGCTATGGCCGATGGATGAAAGTGTTGTATTTGTATGTCTTTTGTATGTGCCTGTCGCAGCTTGTCACCACGTCTCTGCAGTGAGTTACAGAATATTTATGTAGATGTAAGAATAACAGCTTAAATTAGCCAGGTTTGCTGTAAATAACTGTTATTAGGAAAGGTTACTTTATTACAGTAAGTTAGTAAATGTAAAGAAGGAAAATTTACCTTAGTCTGGTACCACTGATAACAACACACAAAAAAGGAAACAAATGGCAATAAAACTAAATGTTTCCACTAGCTTTCAGAAATGAGTATTCCCTTCATCAGGTACGAGAGGAAGGAAGAGAAAGGGAACAGGAAAAAAAACTATGAGTTGTGAATAATGTTCCCCTTCTGTCCCTTTTATCTTCCCTCCTCTCCTCCCGGACGAAGGACACATTTATTTCTGAAAGCTACTGAACACATTTAGTTTTATCAGCATTTGTGTTTTAGTATCAGCGGTAATAAACTACAGTTAGTACTGACGAGCCACTCTACCCCTTTTTAACAATATTTTCACATCTCTGCAGAGAATTGCCGCAAGACTAAAAGAAGGATAATTAGTTTCATTTTCTAAAGATCGAGGACATTACAGGCTGAACACAAGCTCGGAATGTTACTGGTACAGACAGATAAATTGACTATGTACTATTTGCCTGGAGTAATTTAGGGAAATCCCAAAAATCATAAATTTGGTTGGGCATACATGGATATGAATTGTTCTCGTCCTGACTGAGTACAGTATGCTAACCGTGGTGACAGCTCATCCGGTATCTACCGATCTGTTGTGTATATTGTAGTGCTGCAGGGGATGAATTCTCTTAAACATGAATGGAATGTTTCTTGCACAATGCAGAAACTACTGTACCACACATGATCAAAAAACAGTCTAGAAATGGTTTGAAACTGTGTTTAAAGCTTCTTGGAAGTCACTAAGACCCCACATTAGTAGACACTGGATGAATACTACCCAATTTGTACTCCATTTCAGCCAAAGCAAGTTTTTATGCCCATCAATGTCTATGGCATTACATCTCCTGAACTATGCACCATACCACGATATAGTTTAGCTGTTAGAGTCTGTGACATATGTGGATAATAATGGCTAAATACAAACAAGAAAAAAATTATTTGATTAATCTGATGAAACTTCTCCATGGGATTTGAATACACACACACACACACACACACACACACACACACACACACACACAATTGCCCCATGGTGGTGGGGATGGATGCAGCACAGCCTTCCAGAGCATGTACGTATTAGATAGGAGGAATGAGATGCAGCTTAGGGATGAAGTTGGGAGGCGGGTGAGAAGAGGAAAATAAAATAAATAAATGTGCACCCCACAAACACACACATGCCAACGTATGCAGACATGCAGAACTCAAAATAGGAGAGGTCTGGGATGGAGGGGTGGAAACTGTATGGTGCGGAAAAAAGGAAAGTTATCGTTGAGGCCTGAATAATTTTGTGATCTGAGAATGTACTGTAAAGATAATTCCCAGCTTTGCAGTTTCGAAAAACTGATGGTGGGTAGAAGGATATAGATGGCTCAGGTTTTGAAGCAGCCATTGGAATCAAGCATATGATCCGCTGCATGTTGTGCCACAGGGTGGTTCACCTTATTTTTGGCCACAATGGCCATTCATTCTAATGGACATCTCCTTCCTCCCATTTAATACAAACATACTCTGGAAGGCTGTGCTGTATCAATCCCCACCACCATGTTGCAACCTATATGTCCCTCCTCCCCTGCCCTATTTCCACACGAAGTGCGGCAGCCAGAGAAGAAAGTTGTGTGCCTATGTGAAGAAGGCCATGGTCGATAGCTGAATGTGTTGTATGTGTGTGTGTCTTTTCTATGTGCCTGTCGCAGATCATTGTCACGTCTTTGCGGTGAGCTGTAAACTGTCCTATTATTATATTGTTAGGTCTCATTTTAGGTTTACCAGTCATTGGGGTTGGCTTTTACATCAATTTTCGATCCTTTCAAGAATAAGATTTTATTCAAACATTTATTTTTGCCACCATAGTCTGGATCCTAATGCTATGAAAGTACAAAGAAAAGGATTTTTGCACATGCACAGGCATCCCCACCCTTCACCTCTTGTTATAGAAATGGTATCATTTTGAGCGGTCACACCACTGCCTCGGCCAGTGCCACGTGACTATCACTTACACAGGGCATGGTAAGGAACCTTATCTTTTCCCTTCAGGCATAATCAGTTTTTCCCGTTGTGCACCTATTATGGTGTAAATCCCAGACAGCCTAGATTCTTTAAGTACTGATTTTCTTGCATAGGCTTTTCCCGCCCTCCACCACCAGTGTATTTTAAATATGACTACCGCAACAGTGCTCATTCCTTTATCATTTTAACGAGAACGTTAGGCAGCGTTCAATATTTTAAACATCAGATGTGAACACTGAAGAGTGGCTAAATGGCAGACTTTATTATTATTATTATTATTATTATTATTATTATTATTATTATTATTATTATTATTATTATTATTATTATTATTATTATTATTATTATTATTTTAGTGAGTATTTTTGCAATGGCTTATATCATTCTATTTTACGTTTAACAACTTATTGTATATTTCTTTTTAATTTTGTAAAGACACACTTGTAAGACCCTTTCATTTATTGTACCTTACAGAGCATCTGATGATGCAACTATAAGATGTGAAACCTGTTTTGCTTTTTAAATAAAAGCTTGTTGTAGTCAGAGTGTACTTAATCTCACAATTTGGCTACAGATGCCCGCATTTCAAGATAACATTAGAAGAAGTTTCAGAAACAAAATTACAAATGACAGTCTTCAAATCACATTATGATGTTTTGCGCAGCATCCTGTGAAATTAAACCGTTTGTATATGCCTAAGGTCACTCCTGGGTACTGAGATGAAGTTAGTACTGGCTAGCCACTGGCTATTTTGAACAATAAATTAAAATATTACACGTGATGCTCAAGTTTTAATGCATGCCAACGTAAGCAGAGGGTAATGTCTGACATACCTCCTGAAGTGCCTGCTATACATTGATTACAATTACATAGGTATATTCAGTTGTTTATGTAGATACAGGGTGCAAAGTTAATTGTGAATAGTGCTAGAAGTTTATAAGCAATGGATGGGGTTTTTTGTGCATGGTGTGAGTGAGAAAGTCTCATAAACATTTGAAATTAAGAGTTTTCTGTTTTAGTAGTGGATGAACGAATTTAGTATATTTGAGCACAGTCAGCATCAAGACAAATACACAGTTTATCATTGTTATTCATATCATGTTAAACTTTACATAAAATTATAACTCTTAAAGAGAAGAATGAAACAGCGTTTAATTTTTTTTTAAGTTAGCCAATAATTACAAGAAGTACTGAAAATCAAAAGTATGTATGGCCTGGAAGCCCTTACTAGGTTTGGCTGCCATGTGGGGAATGTGTCCTGGTATAGTCTTTTAAGTTACATAGATAGCTTTCAGACCTGAAATAACAACAAACAAAACCAGGCAAAGTTTTAACGTACTTCAAGAAATAAGTGTCACCAATGAAGATGGCTTACTGGTGCTAAACCAGAGGGCTGTAAGAGCCCCCATCAGTGATTTATATTTTAATTTTTATGTGGTACTTCAACAATAAATCATTTTAACAATGTTTATTCTCTTTTATTTCTTGACAACTTACTGGTTTTATTTTTGACTTACTACCTAAATGTCACAAGCCACACAATGCTCACTTTAATATTACTTACTGGTTCTTGTTCGACATTATTCACTTCATATAAAGAATTTTGAGGATTTCCTGGTGTCACCTCCTGGAAAACAAAAGCCTGTAAGTCAAGTCAAACTACAAAGAACAATCTGGGGCGAAATTATTCCCCAATAAGTAAAGCAGATGACAAGTTTAAGAAAATTCCAGCATTTATTTTAAGTAACCTTTTTTTAAAAATAAGTTTGAGTGGACATCATCTGTAGCAAAAACAGAATTATTTGTTTTTGGTAATAAAACCACCATCTCCTTGATGCAATTTATCTTGCCCTGATGTGATGGTTCTTTGTGTGGATTACTGTAGTCTTGTTAGTTTGTGAACCATGGGCAAAATGTGAGTGGTCAAGTAAGTAGTTCTAACAGTTGGGACACCAGTTACTTTGGAATAAGATTGGAAATCTCTGACATATTCGAACCCGTAGCTGCCTTTGTACTCAGACGGCAAAGACTACCAAACTCAGTGGTTAGCCCCTCAACTGTTATGGCAAAAAAAAAAAAAAAAAAAAAAAAAAATGGGACCCTCAGCAAATAATGCTAGCAAGAAAATTAAGATTGTATCAGTGTATTCACCCTGAGAACGGACAGATCAAGACAAGATGCACAGATTTTATGACATACTCAGCGATGTAGTTGCTAGAGTAAAGGAGAAGGACAGAGTTTTGCTCTTGGTTGACTTCAATGCCAAGAGAGGAAATCAAAAAGAAGGGTATGACAAGGTTATGGGTAGGTATGGAGAGGAATAGAGGCAAACAGGAATGGAAAACAGCTTCTGGATTTGTGCACCAGCATATAGTACTTACCAGCCCTTGTCTGATGTCAGTCACCCCATACAGCAAAGGTTGATAGTTTTCTGATGTAATCTCCTTAAAAAGAAATCCTTATATGTTAGGCAAACTAAAGGAACAGTGAGGCTAAAGCAAGCACTATAAAAAAAGTACCACAGATGATAAGCTTTAAACGTGCAGTATGCATTGGGGAAGTACACTATGTATTTCTCGAAGTCTCTTTCAAACTTTGATTCTGTTTCTTTAACTTTGTTATTATCGTTATTATTCAAAACTTTGATTCTGTATCTTTAACTTTGTTATTATCGTTATTATTCAGTAAAATCACTGTGTTATGTACACAGGTATGTGATAATATACCTTTATTGATATATCGTTTAAATTTTTAGAACAAGGTTTGTGTTTAATTCTTGCTAAGTGCTTTCGTGTATAAAACGCACAATTTCGAACGTCGAAAATTCTTATTTGCATGTAGCCGCGGCGGTGTTTGGTTACCATTGGCCGACGACGATACTCTTCCTTGTGCTGTGATTCGCTAGCCACATAATCACGTGGTCTACAACAAATGAACATCGCGTTGCGCAGCCTCCAACTCAGGCGATCGGAAGCAACTGTGCCGTATTTGGTGCATTTTTTATTCATAATTCAATATGACGAAAGCTGGCAGCCTAAATGTCACGGCGCTTGAAAGATATTTGCAAAACGCGTATTTTAAGGTAAGGTATGTCGTAATTAAGTACTGATAAATTATGTCTACGTGTATGAAACCTTTACCGAAAATTGAAACCTTAAACAGTCTACACATAAACCTATATAGCTTCAATTGGCGAGGTACTAAATCTGGGTTTACTCTCTATGATAAATCTAGATGGTTTTGTTATATTTTACTTACGCAGTGTCTTGTATTATGATGGCAATGAAGTGTTTGCTTTAAGAAGTTAATTTACTGACTGGACAAGAACCTGTCAACCACTGAGCCGCATCATAATTAATTACTTATTTCATATCAACACAAAAGAGTGTCCCCCTAATTCTATGTGATTGTACTTTCACTGATTAATTCGACGATCCAACGCACTAAACTGCCGCTACTGTAAGTAAAATTTTATCGCGTTATGTACCATGTTGGTACATAGTTAATGGAGGCAGCTCAGATGGTTGGTCTTTACAACTTCAATTAAAACGAAAATTATTTTTTTCTGAACGGACAAGGGTACTTACATGTACAAGAACCTGTCAACCATAGAGCAGGTAAAGTATTAATTTTGCTGCAAATATGTAGGTCAGTAAGACAGTATATAACACGGACGAAACAAACATATAGAATAGCTGATACGATGAAACTAACCATATCCACTGAGGATGTTCAGAGGTTATTTCTTATATCACACAGACTTGATTTAATTGCTTCGACCCACAGTGCGTTTGTTTGTAAACACTCGCTTCTGATGTACGCCGTACGGATCTCATATTGAAGCAGTCATGTACGATTGACTGCAATTAATCGATTTACCGTGTATCTTTCAGCAATCGATTATGCAAATATTCTTCTCAATCAAGGGGATTAGAATTTTTTTAAATCCCTGATATCAATTCAATTGCAGTTCGATTTTTCTTACAATAAATTACTTCATTTTTTCTTTCCTTCTTTTAAGAACCTTTGACTGTTAATATGTAGGCCCTACCTCTAGTATAGTTTCGAGTACTCACCGTGTTAACTCTCGCTCAAATCGGAATATTTCGATCGACAATTAGGTAACCACACAACCCAATTTATATTCTGTAATCTGTATTCTAATTCTGAAATAAAAAAAATGTATCAAATACGTTTTAGTCTGATATGCATTCACCAGAACTTCTTGTTTCTTTCGTAACTTAGATCATAATTAATTATTATAATCGCTGCGAAGCGCGAGAGTTTACTGATACTTCTGTCACAGAAGAACAAAAACTTCTATATTGCACTGCTTTTGAAGCAGTGGCAACTGAGTACACGCCCAAAAATTCTTGTCTTCCACTACCACATATAGCAAACAAATAGCACCACGCAAAACGCTGTGTACTACATTGTTAGACGAGAACAGTCATCCTGTATGGTAGTCGCAAAATTTGTTACCTGTTAAACAACAATAACTATGAAAATTATTTTGACACTTGCTCATCCTATAGTTATAGCTTTAAGTTTATGAGTTTACAGTATTCAGGGCTCCTGCCCTGCCTCCTAGGAACCTGCCTAGGTGTGTTTGCGTCTGTGTAAATGTATGGGTGTGTGTGTATTTGTTCACCTTCCTTTCTTTCCCCCAAGGTAAGTCTTTCCTCTCCCGGGATTGGAATGGCTCGTTACCCCCTTCCATAAAACCCTCATCATTTCCTTTTTTCTCTCCTTCCATTCTGCCTGAAGAAGCAACTGGGTTGCAAAAGCTCACGTTTGTTTGTGTGTGTGTGTGTGTGTGTGTGTATTCATTTATTTATTTGTGATGCTGTCACACCTGTGCTCCTTCGCCTGGTGAGTAATCTTCGTCTATTTGCCCTATGCACCCTTCCACCACCACTTACTCCAGTCCTGTAACGCGGAAGGTGTACAAAATCAAGGGCAGAGCCACTTGCGATAGTACTATGGTGCGGGTGCTTGTTGATGGGTCAGCATCGAAACTCTGTAGTACATCCTCCACTAAGTGTGGCATGCATACAGTTCTCTTGCAAAAATTATCGTGGTGACGCCCTCTGAAACAACCAGTTTCACCCAGATGCTGATGGATGGCCACAAATGTGGAGTGGTGTGGCTGATGCCTATTCAGATGTGTCTGTCCATAGATGCATAATGCTGTGTGCCCATTGCTGCCCACCTCACCATACGCGAATTGCATGTCTACACAACAGCACACATCAAACTACGACTGAACCCCATGTTTCTGCTGCATATGTTTGTCATTCCCCTCTGCCAGTACCACTGTTAAAGGCCTCTAGTATAGTGTTGCTTTGACATAACTGGCCACATTCAACTCCATCTAATGTCTGGAATGCTGTTAGGAAAGTAGTGCAGCCTGCTTGTGTAGAATGCCACACAAGCAGCTGGAGGGATGGCCTAGCAGCAGGCACCAGCACATATAATTTTCATGCTTGGTAGTACCATTGGGTGACGTTTCCAGACATGGTTTCCCTGCCTCATTTTGTTCCTCAGACTATCATCTAACCACCCCACGAAGTTTGTAAGTATCATTTAGAAACACTCTCTGTATAATGGATATTCCAGGAAGGATTCAACAATATTTTTGAGGAGAATAGATTGCTTACTCACCACAGAGATGTCAAATGAGCCACAGAAAGGCACAAATAACAGAATACGACATTAGAGCTTCCAGCTGTTAGGGCCTTCATCGGTTAGAGAGACAAAAATATACACACACTCACACAGATATGACCACCGTCTCTTGGTGCTGTGCCCAATATGTGGTACCCTGCATGGCCCAGGCGACAGCAACTAGTCATGAGCATGAAAAAGTGGTAACGAGAGGGAAGCAGGAGGGATTTGGAGGGGGGCGGGGGATGTATGGCATGGCTGGGGGAATTCGTCGGTGCTGTCTGATGGAAAGTATGGTAGGAAGGGAAGGGACTGAAATGTGTGGCAGGATGGGAGATCCCAGGATGGTCCAGCCACATTCATTCAGGTAGACAGCAGCTGCTCATGCCCATGTAGAAAGCTACACAGTGGTTGCAGCTCAGTTTGTAGATAACATTACTGCTTTCACACATTGCCCTGCCTTTTATGGGATAGGAAATGCCTGTGACAGGCCTGGAGTAGTTGGTGGTGGGATGGTGGATAGGACAGGTATTCCATCTAGGTCCATTGCAGGAATATGAGCCATGGGATAAGGAGTTGGGAGCAGGGATGGAGTAGGATTGAACAAGGATATTACATAGATTTGGTGGGTGACGGAATACCATTATAGTAGGAGTGGGGAGGATATAAGGTATTTCTGATTTCAGGGAAGAATGAAAGGTAGTCAAAACCCTGGTGGAGAACGTGGTTTAACTGCTCCAGACTTCGGTGATACTGGGTCACAGAAGGGGTGCTCCTTTGTAGCCGGGCGGTGGGTGTGTGGGAACTGGTGGATGACTGGACAGACAGGACCCATGACATCTGTTTCTGAATGTTTGGAGTGTAATTGCAGCCACTGAAGGCCTCAGTCTGGAGAGGAATTGCTTGTCACTACTGATGTGACAACCATGGGTGGCTAGGCTGTATGAGAGTTGACTTTCTGCTGTGGAATGGGTGGCAGCTGTCAAAATGCAAGTATTGTTGATGGTTGGTAGGTTTGATGTGGATGGAGGTACTGGTAAGGCCATCTTTGGGGAATAGGTTAATGTCGAGGAAGTGGCTCATTGGGTTGAACAGTAACAGGAGAAGTGAATGGAGGAGAAAATGTTGAGGTTTTGAAGGAATGTGGATAGTGTGGCATGACCTTCAATTCATATTATGAAGATATCATCAATGGATCTGAACCAGATGAGGAGTTTGAGATTCTGGGTAGTCAGGAAGCATTCCTCTAGATGGCCCATGAACAGGTTGGCATAGGAGGGTGCCACACGAGTGCCCATGGCTCTATTGTGAATTCCTTTGTAGGTGATGCCTTCAAAGGAGAAGTAATTGTGGGTGAGGATTAGTTGGTGAATGTAACTAAGGAGGTTGCAGGCTTGCAGTCAGTTGGACAATGTGAAAGATAGTGTTCAACAGCAGCAAGGCCATGAGCATTGGGGATGTTGGCATAGAGGGACAGGAACTGTGGAGAGTCGGTGGAGGAAATGGTTGGTATCTTTTATAGAGGGTAGGTTGTGCGTAATAGGCTGAAGGTGTTGGTCCACGAGAGCAGAGATTCTCTCAGTGGGGACACCATAACCAGCCACAATGGGACGCCGAAGGTGGTTGGGTTTGTGAACTTTAGGGAGCTTGTAGAAGGTGGGGATGCAGGGTATAGGAAGGTCGAGGAGAGAAATTGACCCTGGGGATAGGTCTTGGGAGTGTCCTAAGGATTTGAGGAGAAACTGGAGATCCTGTTGGGTATTTCAGATGGGGACATTGTGGCAGGGTGTGTAGGTGGAAGAATCAGACATCTGGCAGAGACCTTCTGCGACATGCCCTTGAAGTCTAAAACCAAGGACCTAGACCACAAGGACTATGTCTCAACATGTTGTATACTTAATTTTCTTTAGTATTGTAGTCTCGTTTGTTGGTATCTATTAGTCTATGAATACAAATTTTAAAAAATTCTTTTAATTGATAAATGAAAGTATTATTCTTATTATCATAATTTAAAACATTCAGATACACTCCAGAACTCATTACTGACAATAAAGATGAGGATGATGAGTTGATTTAACATCTACATTTGTAAACTATTTGGCACTCCTTTATTTGTACTTTGGGGACTTAGTTATTAAAAATATCCTTTACCAATCACTTCATCTCAGAGAAGCATTTCTGCATTTATTTGTTGTTCACAGCTCAGTCTAGTACCAAACAATTTATTCTCTTGTTTCTTAATGTGTCACATTATCAAGTTGCTTTACAGATCATAAGCCACTCATCTATAATTTCAGTCCCATAGCTTCGCTGCCTTCCATTTGAGATAGGAGATGGCAAAGGTGGTCTCAGTATGATTATGACATTACATATTCTAAAACAAATGAAAATTGTAATGCCGATTGTTTATTAAGATTGCCAATGCCTGCACAGGTAAAACTTGATGATAGTGCTATATCTATAAATTTCTTCTTGCTTGATAGTGCCGCTGTGACTGCTAAAGAAATTTCCAAAAACTCTCAAAGATAAATTGGTGTCCAGTAATGAAAACTCTAGGCTGGAATTAAACAATATAATAAGGACAGTTTACAACACATTGCAAAGACAGAATGAAGAGCTGTGACAGGCACTTTAAAAAATCACACAGATACAACATTTAAGTGGATTTTTTTTTTTTTTTTTTTTTTTCAGAAAATAGAACATTCACACTATCACACAGGCACACAACACAGTGAAACAAACATCTCCGACTGCCACATTCCAAATCACACTCTATGGTGTGGAAATAGGAAGGGGGGGCTAGGAAGGTTGTGTCATAGTGATGGGGATGGATACAGCAAAGCCTTACAGAGCATGTACATATTAGATGGGAAGAATGAGATGTAGCTTAGGAATGGAAGGGGGCAGCAGGTTGTGTGTGTGTGTGTGTGTGTGTGTGTGTGTGTGTGTTATGATACTGCTGGCCCTCTCATCTCAATGTTATCGTACGATACTGTCTGCGTCGGACCTGGAATTGTGTGATCTAATAGTGATATATGTTGCATGTGAAGTTAGTTAGAAACGAAATAGCGAGCCTAGGAATCAGTGTAGGACAGTGTCTCAGTGATACTGTGATTAGTTAACAAACGATAGATTTCATTAATTAAGAGATCCGTATAAGAGCTTTCCAGATAGTTCTATAAACAATAGTTTCATCATTGTACGTTATTTCAAGAAGTAGACAGACGAATTGTAGAAACTTTATGTAAATCCAAAAGACATGAAAATAAATAGCATTGTGTATATGTTAAGTTCATAAACAAGTTGTATTGAGCAGCTACTTGTGTTAATTAATGTAATAGTCGAGATTTCAAGATTGTGATTCTTTGTATAAATTGACTGACCTGAGATTTTGAGTCTATTTGGAGAATTGCCAAGATATTTGATAGTTCAATATATGTTAGGAACATGTATGATGTACTCATTAACTAATTAATTGACATTTAACATTGCATTTTGTTGTCAAACAAAAAGAACCGAGATTAAGACTTAAAAAGATATGTGCCATCTAAAATTATTGTACGTATAGTTTTCGTTTTATATTGTGATTATTTTTGGGCACATGAAATGTTTTACTTGTGTGTTCGTTAATTGTAAATTAGTATATTCAATTGTTATGAACAATACATAATGTAATGTCATTATTGTCAATGTTATATATTTGCCTCACTGCCTTGCGTGCGGTAGTTCGAGTTTTGGCATTTGTAAAGTGCTCTGGAATCTATGTCAGTCTGTGTTTTGAAATGGAAGTACTATCAGTTAAGTCCTGGTGAATTGTGTAGGCAAGTAATGAAGTTGTAATGTTTTGCTGGAATAAGAAGTAGTTTGATTGCAAATTAAATAATAAGTGTCGCCCCAGGTGAATAATTTTGCAGCGAGCAGAACCCCCATACATCATAATGTTGAAAATTTGAGTATCATATCTCATATGTTTAAAATTGGTAGAATGGCTGAACTGTAATTACTTAATAACCTAGTAATGTTTTAGTGTGTGTACGCATTTGTTTTGTTTTGCTTTGCTCCCCTCACCTGCTGCCCCCCTCCATTCCTAAGTTGCATCTCGTTCCTCCCATCTACTACATGCATGCTCTGTAAAGCAACCCCACCACCGTGATGCAACCTTTCTATCCATCCCCTATTTCCACTCTGCAGTGCGTGATTCGGAGTATGGCAGCTGGAGATAGTGCGTTGTGTCTCTTTGTGATTGCATGAAGGTTCTATTTTCTGAAGGAGGCCTTGGCTTATAGCTGAAGTGTTATATTTGTGTGTCTTTCTTCTGTGCCTGTCACAGCTCGTCATCACAGCTTTGCAGTGAGCTGTAAACTGTCATTATTACTATGTTATCATTTGCTGTCTGTTGTGTTGAACTGTGTCAGGCATAACCAGTGGCCAAATAAGGTTCCTGATATTCTTAAAGAGTATTCAAGGCACTCCAATGACTACTCTATTGACAACAACTGTATGGTTAGAGAGGGAGAGTTGTAATTCTGGCCATTTGGAAATCACAAAAATGAAGTCTGTAGCTGGAAGCTCTGTATGGTGGCCTGGATTAAATAAAGAGATAGAGAAAATCACAGCTGTCTATAACATGTTTTAGAGTTAGTAGAATTCCAGCTAAGGCCCCTTACCACACCTGGGAGTGGCCTAGGGAACCAAGGGAAACACTTCATATATACTTTGCTGAGTTTATGAAGACCATGTATCTGATTGTAGTGGATGCTCACAACAAGTGGCCAGAAGTGATCAAGGTGCACTCTGGCCGACACTTCTACTCTAGAGGATGCATCAATTCCTTTCTTTGCTCATTTTGATCTGCCTAAAGTGTTGGTATCAAACAATGGGCCCCAGTTAGTTAACCCTCTCAACCACAAAATTTATTAATTTATGAACAAAAATATTTCCTTGCATATTTTTATACACAATGATAGCAATGATGTATATTAGACAGAATTTTCGATTATTTTCAGTTTTTGGATAGAAATTTGGCATGACTACATATGGCATCATTGGGCAGGATATGTTTCCTTTATCCTAAGTAATAATATTTTCGAACTGTTTACTACTAATTTAGACATTGGACAATTATTTAGTAATGAAATTTTTAAATTACTTTGTTTCCTTTATCTTGATTTAATTATTTGAAAGTCTTGCTGCATATACTCCAACTTAGACATTGAGCAACAGTACATATTTTGACAATGCATTGTAGCCTGATGCTCTCCGTTTTGTCAAGGTAATGGTAGACAACCTAGTCACAATGAGTTGTTGGAAGTCCTGCAGTGTTGTTTACAATATTTGGACAAATTGTTGTAACTGAAGGGACAGGTAACGACGATGTTGCCACATGGCAACACTAGGAGGGAAAGGGTTAAGATTTTCCAGCTCCAGCAGTGTGCAAGGAAGTGCAATATGCTGGAGCCTTGAACACATATGCAGGACCTCTGATTGTCATGGTGTTATTTAGGATGATTGGGAGCTTGTTGTCCAGCAGGTTCTTTCAGCAGCTGTGTGGCAGGAAGTGGAAACATGTCAGAATGTGGACCAGAAGGTCTTCCCTCTCCAACAGAGTGGATGATTGTCCTACATACTGGGGCCTAAGGAGGCATGTAGAAGACCCTGATCAATTAGACTGTGAGTAGGTTATAGCCAAAGTCTTTGGAGGTATAATATATCAGCACATGTATGAGTACCTGGAACAGAAAAGAAGTCAACTATACATGACATAGAACTTTTTCAATAAGCTGACATTTGAGGACCATGCACATACACAGGTATCCTTATGTGCCTTAGCAAGACCTTTGACTGTGTGGACCACTTTGTTTTGCTCTCTTAACTTGAGTACTATGGAATATGTGACGAAACTGTAAAACTCGTCAAATTGTACCTTAATAATAGGAAGCAAGTGGTATGTTCAGGAGGCTATGTGTTAAAGACAGTTGAGGTTCAATGCAGAGTGCCATAGGGCTCCAAATTAGGACTGCTTCTCTTTCTTGTACATATAAATGTATTACCAGCAAATATCAATGTAAAGACATATGGTATATGTATGCAGATGATACCACTTTTCTGTCTGTAAACCATGTGTTTCCTAACCTTGTCAGTAGTATGAATTTCACAAAATAAAATGCAACATCATGGTGTAATGCAAATGGTCTACTATTAAATGAGATAAAAACCCAGAATATGTGTTTCAGTCTGGCAAAGAAAAACAAAATGTACATTTTAGGCATTATCTTGGACAACCAACTAAAAAAGTAGTAGTAGTGAAATTCAAGTGATCTGGAAGAAAGCAATTAGAATAATAGTAAAGGTAGACAATAAGACACATTGCAAACCATTGTTCATTAAATATAAAATTCTTAGTTATTAATCGATATATTCTTGATATAGTGTTGACTTTATACATGCAGAGCTACCTAATTTTAAGTATAACAAAATCTGAGTCCGGACTACAGTACAGGAAAATATGTAAGTCTCTAATCTTGACACAAAATTAGATTAGCAAAAACTAACAATATGTAAATGTCATTTAAAATATATAACAAATTGTCCAGCCACACCTCAAGCATACCAATCAAATTATTTAAGAAAAAGCTACTCAGCTTCTTGTTTAAAAAAAAAAAAAAAAAAAAAAATCCATATATATATATATATATATATATATATATATATATATATATATATATATATATATATATAGCAGCAACAAGAGAGACTTCTTATTTGTTGGGGCCCAGCAGAGGTATGGAACAGACTGATCAGTAGAATGTCATGTAGCCTGCTAACAAACTTATTGTCCTCTATATCCTCATAGCAAATGTACTGTAGAAACATCTCGGGTATTTGCTAGGGAAAGTTTCAACTCTCTGTAGTCCAAATGCTGAAATCTTGTGGGGACATGAAAACCATGTCACTATATTTACCTTGAAAATGCACGTGTGTGCTAGACCCTGAATAAGCATAAAGATACCATTTAACTTCTGGATTGTATGTTGATTGATGTAGAATGCTGTATTATCCAGGTCCTCAATGTGTCTGTATCAGAGAAATTGGAAGCAGGCGAGCATGAGGTTGAGAAAAACCTTCAGATCTGAAGGTGTGGAGGGTAGCCCTATATGGTGGACCTGGGTAGAGTGATGTATAAGACCATGAATAGCTTCATAGTGTACTGGCTGATGGAGAGGATTTTGACCTCCAGATCCTTCCGGAAACTATGTGGCATGCACATCTTGGAACATACCCCAAGAAGTGCTACACTTGTACTGAAATTTTATAAAATTATATTTTCAGAAGTACTCTGTCATTTGGATGGTTAATTTGCATGTTTTTGTTTTTGAATTGTTGGCTGTAATGTAATATTATATCTCATTACAAAGTATTTCACAATCATCATTATGCACTTTACATCAAATAAAAGTATACACAACAACATCAACTTTACTTCTTTTGTTGTATATATAGTTTTTGCTTTATCCGATATTGTTCCATGTGCATTTTTGTGAAACGAACTAACTGTAACTTACATTGCAAATGTCTTTCATCCTACAATATCTGTGTCTGCATATGCTTCTAAATCTCTACAATCTGTTTGATATCAGCAACTATTGCTATAGTCATTTTACATTGAATTTAAATAAGAACAAAGAAACATAGCTCTTGCAAGTTAGCTCTGTACTGTATTGCTGAAGGAACAAACTCAGCATTATTGTTACTTATTTCTACACAAGAGCTTGAAATGTGTCACAACTGAAGTTGCTCATACATAAAATAAACAAGTTATTGGAACTCCACTGAGTGTAAGTTGTTAGTTTCATTTTTCTTTTCTTGTAAATTTAGTTTTTGGAGGTACTACTTGAAAGACTTCATTGTTAGATTTAGGGAGGTATCTGAATTTTGGAAGGTTAGAAGTAGTTTCAGACAAATTATAGTATGGAAATCGTTCACCACACTCTGGGTGATCAATTCATTCAAACATAATGGTCTGTAGATTGAAGAAGGGGAAGTTGTCCACTGTATTCTGCCAGCAGCTCTGTAGGATACTGGCCTTGTAGACCAACTGCAGCAATCAGTAATGGAGTTAACACCTCGGATTCTACTCAGACAGTCCTTCAGTTAAAGCTTTGTCACAGATACTTTATGTGCCAGGTTGGTGCAGAGGTATGCAGGAGACTTTTATCGGCTTTATGGGGTGTTGGGTCACTGACAGTATACCATCGTCCAGGTCCTCCCAGCTGATATGTGTCTGGATACGGAAACGTCTCAGGACTTCCACCAGTAGGACCTTGAGCAGCAGGCGGGCATACTGTGTGCCCATACAGTTGCGCGCACCCAACCCGAACGGCAGGTAGCTATACGGGTGCTCCTTGCCGGCACGCTCCTCCAGGAAGCGCGAGGGGTCAAACTTGAGTGGGTCTGGAAAAAACTCTGGTAGGCAGTGAGTGATGAAGGGTGCCACAGCAAGCAAGGTGCCCTTAGGGACAAACACCTGACCCTTGGACAGCCAGAAGTCCTCTGGAGCCACTCGAGGGATCAGCGAGAGTGGTGGGAACAGTCGCAGTGTCTCCTGTGGGTCAAACCAGAATAGAGAGGAAATAAGAACTCACACATAAGTAAATTGGTTCTTAATAATTGTTTTATGCCATTATACAACTAGACAGACACTGAGACAAATCATCCATCAGTTCTCATTTATATAAAATTTTATGTTAGTACGAAATGTTTCATGACACTATTTTCTCATTTTCATGTACTATAAAATTCAACTGCCATTAGACTTTAATAAAATGCACACTCTATTATATGGTTTGTCAAGGTACAGTCATCAATTGGAGCAGTATGTTTTCTTCCCTTCAATTTTTATTTCATGTTTCATTCCTTTCTCTGCAACTGAGATAAGATTTCGTGAAATAATAATAATAATAACCCTCTGGTGTGTTTTATGGCCTGAGAGACTTTAAACATATTCCATCATTAATGAATTTATTGCTTAGGAAAAAGAAGTGTATACACTTCCCTTACATTTCATTAAGGAACGACAGTCCCCACAGAAATCTAGGACTTCATTTATATATGAAACTACCAGTAACAGCATGTTGTTTAGTATATTCATTATTACAGTATCCTCCAAGTTTTTGTGCATATGCTTCAGAAGATCATTGTTCAATTTATTGGTAGGTATTTCACGGATGTTCACAAAATATAACAAACACATTTTTTAGAGGGAGCACTCTTACATATGCACAACTCTAAATATTGCAGAAAATAGCTCTATTTAATTAATGAGAGTGCCCAAAACCCTTTTATAAGCCAAAGTGAAAAAAAAATTGTTGTGGCCAGTTTTGAACTACCGGCCAGATGTTTCACAATCTAACGTGCTGCCCACTACACTATGACGAAGTGTAGCAATGTGGTGTATGCCAGAGATGGTTCTGGGCAAGGAATGACATATGACATTTCCAAATGTCTGGTTTATGTAAAATCAAGTGATGGTGTCAAATCAGAGTTCTTTTTGCAAATATCTCTGTAATGGTCTGAGTTATGAAGAAAAAAAAAAAAAAAAACATAAGAGAGCAAAGTTGTAGAGAATTTTCTCCACTACAAATTGGTTTATTCAAATGTCATGTCAAATGAATGGTTAAACTGTTATTTTGGTTTAAATTTCGAGCTGTTAAAACGTGATCACAAAGGCCCATTTTTAGTGTTACCACTGTAACCTAAAGTGAACCAAACATGGCAAAGATATAAGGTCCCTTAACATATACTTTTCCATCCAGCTCCCAACATGGAATAATTCTTGGATGGACAATATAATTGTTAATTTTCCTAGAGACATCTACACAGTAAATATTATGGATGGATGCCTAGCAGGAGAGGGACCTTCCCTTCTGCCTAACGAAGCAGCTAGGCTGCGAAAGCTTCCGTTTGTGTAGGTGTGTGTCTGTGTGTTTATTTGTTGCTATCACTGCCTGTGCTCCTTCACCTGGTAAGTGGACTTCATCTAATTTTTATTGTGAAATATACCAATGACAAAGCCTATCAATGGCCAATAAAGATTCTCGAATGCATGTGTAGTTAACCTCTATGATAAATAAGTTCAGGAGAACAACAATTAATAAAGAGAATGTTAGTTGTTGAGCTAAGTTGTAGGTTAGTATTGAAGTCATTCAGATTTAATGACATGTGGTGTCATTAATTATTCACAATTAAGTTTTCTTGACCATACACTTACTCCATGACCCTCTTCCATTCATTTATGTTGCATGCTCAGCTTGTTCATGCAGTGCTGACGTTCATCCTTGCTGTGTCCTCCTGTATATTATCTTGCCACCTAATTCTGAGTCTTGTCCCATATATTGTCCTGCAAAACCCTATTTTCAGAATGTTTACTGCCATTCCTATTATGTGGTCTGCCCAGTCTGTACAGCTCTCTTTAATTTTTCACTTTTCCTTATCTGCAATTCCATATTATTTTTACCACATACTGGCTCAAACATTTTCTTATTACTTTTCTTTCATCTTTTTCATTCTTTCTTTCTTCTCTTTTTCCCCCCTAAATGTTAATATTTCACATCCATATAATGTTACTGGTATAATATTCAATTGATTCAAGCGGATTTTAAAGTTTGTATTAAGTGACTTTTTATTCTTTAAACTTTGGATAAAACTGGAAATTGTTTTATTTGTTGTTGCTATATGAGCATTTATTTCCATACCTGTTCTTTTGTTATTACTAAAAAGACTCCCCATGTACTTCAAATGGTTAACTGTCTCTAAAGTTAGTGCATCTACTATCAAAGGTGTATCACTTTGGATTTTCATAGTAATGAACAGATACTCTGTCTTTTCTTCATTTACTTGTAATATTTGGTCTTTTCAGCTATTTTGTAATAATTTTGCAGCACATTCATTAATTCTGTTTTGGAGCTTCGTGTTAATGTAATATATTCTGCAGAGGAAAGCTTAGCAATGTGGACTAGTTTTACTAATTTTTCTATCAATTTTCTCCAAGAAAATGTTAAATAATATGGGTGAAATGGCATCCCCTTGTCTCAGCTCTGTGAACACCTTAAAATTTTCCTTTTCTTTGGTGTCTTAACACAGCAAAATGTATCATATATACAGATCTTAACTATGAAGTGTTCTTCCTGTCTCACAGTTGAAACATGACATATTCTGGATGCTGGTTAAAATATTTTCTTCCAACTGTGAACCAACACTTCCATATTTAAGTTAACTTCCAGCCAGGTTAAGAATGTTATTTGTTGTTGTTGTTGTTGTTGTTGTTGTTGTTGTTGTGGTCTTCAGTCCGGAGACTGGTTTGATGCAACTCTCCACCCTACTCTATCCTGAGCAAGCCTTTGCATCTCCTCATAAGAACGGCAACCCACATCCACTTGAATCTGCTTACTATACGCGTCTCTTGGTCTCCCTCTGTGATTTTTACCCCACACACTTCCCTCCAATGCTAAGTTTATGATTCCCCGATGTCTAAGAATGTGTCCTACCAAGCGATCCCTTCTTTTAGTCAGGGTATGCCAAAAATTCCTTTTCTCACCAATTCTGTTCAGTACCTCTTCATTAGTTATGTGATCTACCCACCTAATCTTCAGCATTCGTCTGTAGCACCACATTTCAAAAGCCTCTATCCTCTTCCTGTCCGCACAGCTTATCGTCCATGTTTCACTCCTGTACAAGGCAACACTCCACACAAATACCTTCAGAAAAGACTTCCTTACCCTTAAATTAATATTCGATGTTAGCAAATTTCTCTTTTTCAAAAATGCTTTTCTTCCCATTGCCAGTCTGCATTTTATATCCTCTGTACTGTGACCATTGCATGTTATTTTACTACCCAAGTAACAAAACTCATCTAACACCTTCATTGTTTCGTTACCTAATCTAATTCCTTCAGCATTGCCTGATTTTCTAAGACCGCATTCCATTATTTTTGTTTTGGTCTTGTTAATGTTCATTTTATACGCTCTCTTCAACACACTGTCCATTCCATTCAACTGCTCTTCCAGGTCCTTTGCCGTCTCTGACAGAATTACAATGTCACCAGCAAAACGCAATGTTTTTATTTCTTCCCCCTGAACTTTAATCCCTATTCCAAATTTTTCCTTGCTTTCCTTCACCGCCTACTTGATGTACAAATTGAATAACATCGGAGAAAGGCTACAACCCTGTCTTACTCCCTTCCCAACTGATGCTTCCCTTTCATGCCCTTCGAGTCTAATAACTGCGGTCTGGCTTTTGTACAAGTTGTAAATGAATGTTATTTAATGTAGCTGTATTAAATTTTATTTAACACATCCAGACTCATCTGTGGCTCTGTAGTTTCCAAAACGTGCTGTTATAATTTATAAGTTTCTTGGTGTTAATTGTTCAATTGAGATGCTCTTCATAAATATAAATAAGAACTCAAGTTTACTTCAAATCTTCTCAACTCAATTTATTCACCTGATTATATTTCTAGACAAATATTGGAGCAATGTGTCCAACATTGACCAAGTCATGAATGAATAATACAAATTACCATGAACTTACATATAAAATCAACAAGAATTAATGCTTCATTTGTTTTTTCTGTCCTTCTCAGCTACTCTTAGATCATGGAGAAACTTCTTCAATTACTTTGTATGTCATCTGAGACTACGTTGGGCCATCTTTCACCCCCAGAATCTGCCACAGACATTGATACTGGCGGCGCTTCTGTTCTGCACAAGCCTGATATCAACTTCATTAATATTTAGATACCTCAAATCAATGTAAAAAAGGTAGTAGTGTTCAATGTAACACTAAAACTACACTGCTTAGCCTTGATGGTATTTGAAATTCCTACTTCTATTTTTTATTTTATTTTTAATTTTAATATTTTGATATGATCATAATATTAATGTAATAGTATAGTGACCAAATAGGACTGCAACCAGACTGGCTCCTGTTTACAACTCTGTGTAAATGTACTCTGAGCTTTTGCTGGCTGCTTAGGTAGATTCTCCATCCTATTCGAATGAACTGTAAGTCGCAGGCTATGATTATATGTACATGATCATGTCAAATCAAATCCAATAACGGAAACTGAAGGTTGGAATTAAACAATATAATAAGGACAGTTTACAGCTCACTGCAAAGACGTAATGATGAGCTGCGACAGGCACATACAAAAGACTCACACATATGACACTTAAGCTATCAGCCATGGCCTTCTTCAGAAAATAGAACATTCATGCAATCACACAGTCAAGCAAACATCTCCAACTGCCACACTCCAACTCATACTCTGCAGTGTGTGTGTGTGTGTGGGGGGGGGGGGGGGGGGGATAGGAAGGTTGCTTCATGGTGGTGGGCAGCACAGCCTTACAGAGCATGTACGTATTACATGGGAGAGAGAGAGAGTGTATGTGTGTTTATGTATGTGTACATTTGTTTTGTTTTGCTTTGCTCCCCTCACCTGCCACCCCACTCCATTCCTAAGCTGCATCTCATTCCTCTCATCTGCTACGTACATACTCTGTAAGGAAGTGCTGTATCCAACCCCATCACTGTGATGCAACCTTCCTATCTGTCCTCTCCCCTTCCCTACTTCCAGACCGCAGTGTGTGATTTGGAGTGCGGCAACCGGAGATGATGTGTTGTGTGCCTTTGTGATTGTGTGAGTGTTCTATTTTCTGAAGGCCATGGTTGATAGCTGAAGTGTTGTATGTGTGTGTCTTTCTTATGTGCCTGTCACAGCTCATCACAGCTTTTCGGTGAGTTGTAAACTGTTTTATTATATTGTCAAATCATATCTACTCATCTGGGCCAATTATTTTCCTCATACTGTAGATAATGCCATTGTATTCTGTCTTGGTGGTATGAAATATTTTAAATACTAACAATCTTGTAGAAAAACATTGAACAGGAATAGTAGTTACAAAAACTGTCACTATTCAATGTTTGCATGGTATAGCACTGTAAATTATTACAAATACTGACTGATACTAAATCTCATTGGTGCTATGCTACCCAAGATCACTATCTACAACTATCATCACAGTAATACTGTAAACCAGCCCTACGTAAGAAACTATGAGGACATACTGTCATTGCACAACTGTCAAGCAGTGGTTTGGCAGCTCACCTTGATGACACTGTCCAGCACCCTGAGTCTGTCCAGGTCTGCCATGTTGGCTGGTCGCAGATAGTCGTCACCCTCACCAAAGATTTCCCTCAGCTCCTGGTGGGCAGCATCTTGCCATTCTTGGTGCAGGGCCAGTAGTGTTAACGCGTAGCACGTGGTCAAGGACACCGCCTCAACAGCAGCCACTATCATGTTAACAATCTACAAAGTGTTTTCATATTATTTGCTTGCATTACTTCATTAAATTAAGTAATTTTAAAACAGTGTTAGAGGTATGGCTCAAAAACACGCCATATTATTCAGTTGAAGAATACCTCCAAAGTAACTTAGAGAATATGCACAATTAAATTAAATTCATAGATTGATAGCAATTAAGACGTATAATGACACATAATTATTTATGTAAAAGAAAAACTGTAATAATGTGTGCATGTGCTGTAAATTATGTAATCAATTTTTAACCTAAAAAGATAAAATGTATATGTAAAACCCCATATGCTGAAAGGCTAATAAATAAACAAAACAAAACATTATTCTTGAAACACGCAGCTTTGAATCAATGTGAATGAGGCATTTCCAGTACATACATGCAACCAAAAGAAACCAACACAGAAGAACAGAGAAAAATCGTAAACAATAAAAAAATCATTGTTCAAGATTTACATAGAAACTGGAACTCTGGAACTGTGACAGAACAAATTACCATATTAGCTGGCGCATAAAACACACTTGCGTAAAAGACCTACCCCATTTTTGAGACTATTTATTAGCAAAAAAATAATTCATACTTAATACATCTGCTGCAACATAATTATTAATGTAGTAAAGACAGTTTACAGCTCACCACGAAGATGTGGTGGCGAGCTGTGACAGGCACATGCAAAAGACACACACATACAACACTTTCAGCTATCGGCCATGGTCTTCTTCAGAAAACAGAACACTGACACAATCACACAGGCACACAACACAGTCATACAACCATCATCTCCGGCTGCCGCACTTCGAAATTAATTATAATACATATGTTGCTGTACATCAAATATTTACGCAGTACCTTCAAGTAGTGTTCATGAACATTAAGCAGTCAAGTTTCTTTATAGTTAGCGCTAAGTCAAATGGATATTTCACCTGTTGCATTTGTTTGCTTATGTTACGTGCTGACTACTGATGCGATGGCTGACGGGAGCGGTGTAACAATTTATGACAGTGCCACCCAGGTGGCATTTCTTACAATTGCTCCTATTAGCAACCACACCAAGTATCAATTTGAGCAACTACTATTGGGTTTTCATGTTTAAAATGATGTTTTTCGAGCATTTATGTGAAGCACAAATATTTATGTATTTTTGTGACATTTTATGAACAGTGAGAATGATGGATGGTTTGCATGTGTGTATTGTTTGTTGCACTGGATGGGGCACAGCATGTTATAATCTCAAAAATATGGCAACGGTGTGAGATGCAAATGCTATGCAGATGTCACAAAAGATACAAGGTGCATTCAAGTTCTAAGGCCACCGATTTTGTTTCCTAATTAATCACTCACCCGAAATCGATGAAACTGGTGTTACTTCTCGACGTAATCGCCCTGCAGATGTACACATTTCACAACGCTGGCACCACGATTCCATGGCAGCAGCTAAGGCTTCTTTAGGAGTCTGTTTTGACCACTGGAAAATTGCTGAGGCAATAGCAGCACGTCTGGTGAATGTGCGGCCACGGAGAGTGTCTTTCATTGATGGAAAAAGCCAAAAGTTACTAGGAGCCAGGTCAGGTGAGTAGGAATCACTTCAAAGTTGTTATTACGAAGAAACTGTTGCGTAACGTTAGCTCGATGTGCGGGTGCATTGTCTTGGTGAAACAGCACACACACAGCCCTTCCCGGACGTTTTTGTTGCAGTGCAGGATGGAATTTGTTCTTCAAAACATTTTCGTAGGATTCACCTGTTACCGTAGTGCCCTTTGGAACACAATGGGTGAGGATTACGCCCTCGCTGTCCCAGAACATGGACACCATAATTTTTTCAACACTGGCAGTTGCCCTAAATTTTTTTGGTGGCGGTGAATCTGTGTGCTTCCACTGAGCTGACGGGCGCTTTGTTTCTGGATTGAAAACTGGCATCCCCGTCTCATCCATTGTGACAACCGATGAAAAGAAAGTCCCATTCCTGCTGTCGTTGCAAGTCAACATTGCTTGGCAACATGCCACACGGGCAGCCTTGTGGTCGTCCGTCAGTATTCGTGGCACCCACGTGGATGACACTTTTTGCATTTTCAGGTTGCTATGCAGGATTGTGTGCACAGAACTTACAGAAATGCCAACTCTGGAGGTGATCAGTTCAACAGTCATTCGGCGATCCCCCAAAACAATTCTCTCCACTTTCTCGATCATGTCGTCAGACCGGCTTGTGCGAGCCCGACGTTGTTTCGATTTGTTGTCACATGATGTTCTGCCTTCATTAAACTGTTGCACCAACGAACGCACTTTCGACACATCCATAACTCCATCACCATATGTCTCCTTCAACTGTCGATGAATTTCAAGTGGTGTCACACCACGCAAATTCAGAAAACGAATGATTGCACGCTGTTCAAGTAAGGAAAACGTCACCATGTTAAGTATCTGAAACAGTTCTCATTCTTGCCGCTGGCGGTAAAATTCCATCTGCCATCTCTGGGACGTATTGACGATGAATGCGGCCTCATTTTAAAACAATGCGTATGTTTCTATCCCATTCCAGTCCGGAGAAAAAAAAATCAGAGGACTTAGAACTTGAATGCACCTCGTACTTAGGTCAGAGATGGCCAACGTTTCCACCTAATGGGTGCGTCCGCGCTCTACAGGCGGAGTACACTGTAGTTGACCACCGCAGCCGCGACCATGTGTCGCTTGTGCCCCACATGCAGCTGCGCACAGTGCGCGGGGCAGGGGCACGGCAAAAGCCACCCATGGGTGGCGGCGCAGGCATGGCAAGGGTGTCCACGACCCCAGGGCAGTGTTTGACCATGCCTGACTTAGGTACATATTTGCGCTTGAGAATGCAAATTCTCAAATATAATAATATAGTAAATACAGTTTACAATTCACCGCAAAGACGTGGAAACGAGCTGTGACAGGCACATACAAAAGACACACACATACAACACTTTCAGCTATCGGCCATGGAATTCTTCAGAAAACAGAACACTTACGCAATCACACAGGCACTCAACACAGTCATACAACCATCACCTCCAGCTGCCGCATTTCCAAGTGCGGCAGCTGGAGGTGATGATTGTATGACAGTGTGGTGTGCCTGTGTGATTGTTCTGTTTTCTGAAGAATTCCATGACCAATAGCTGAAAGTGTTGTATGTGTGTGTCTTTTGTATGTGCCTGTCGCAGCTCGTCGCCACATCTTTGCGGTGAGTTGTAAACTGTCCTTACTATATTATTAATTCCAACCTGAACTTTCCATTATTAAATTCTCAAATATAATCAGGGGAGACACGGAAAAATACACAACTTAAGCAGTGTTACATTATTCAAATAATGAATGACATAGTTACTGGACTGCCGAAAACAGTGATTATGATGAATGAAATTACTCCTAAAGTTTCTACTTTCTATGCAGTTACCAGTTCAAGTTCCACTTGGTGCGAAAAACATTACCAAATTCAGACAACCTTTTTTTTTACCCTTTGTAAAGTGTAAAAGTAGGGTTCTATTGTATTATAATAATTTCATTTGGCTCAGTGGCCTGGTGCATGTCTTTCAATTGGACTTTGCTTTGGCAAGTTGCACGTCCCTAGCCAAACCAGTTATACAACCGTGGAAAGAGGACCTACTGTATAACATGGAATCCAAACCATGTTTGGTTTCTGGTGACTCTTCATATTGTTGACAGGTAAGGGTAAGGTTAAAATTATTTCTGAAAAATCAGTGGTCCAACTGGGATTCAAACCTGTGACCTCGCAGCTACGAGTCAAGCATTTTACCAATAGAACACCAGGTCTGACTCTTACAATACAAAAATTGTTAATGACAGTGAAAGTACATACACTGAATTTTATGCCACTGAAATGCTTAAAATTGGAAAGGAATCTAACAATGAATTCCTTCAAGCCAAAAAATAGAAATTTTGTAGTAATGGAAGTACTTTAACTGGCAACTGGTGTGTAAGATGCATCCAATTTTTTGGCCTATTTTTGTAGAGAAAAAAAGTGTGCCTTATATGACGGAAAATACAGTAGTTCAGAAAATCACACCAAACAAGGTAATACACTTGGCTTTCACTGGAGAGAATGGAAGTTCAAATCCCCTTCGAGCCATCCTGATTAGGGTTTCCTTCTTTTCACTAACTCAATCCAGGCAAATCCCAGGATGATTCATTGGGCATGGCCAATTTTCTTCCCTATCATTAACAATAAGAGTCAGACCTTCTGCTCCGTCTATGATCTTCCTTCCTTCTTTCCCACCTGCAATTTTTATTTTATTTATTTATTTTCCATCACTATCACGCACAGAAAACTTCCTTTCATGTGGTTCAAATTTGACATTTCTTCAGCAGGGCATGAAGTTTCGGCCAATTATCGCATATGGCACAAAGTGTGACCAAAAGTTCAAATGTTTGTAAATATATGGGAATTAACTACTCTGGTTATCAGTCCATAGACTTAGAAAATTCTTAAACTAAGTTCAACTAATAAGGACAAACACATACATCCCTGCATGCATGAGGGAGGACTCAAACCTCCGACAATGAGCAACCGCACAATCTGCAGTGAGGCACTTTGGAGAGCTCAGCCATGTCACCGCTGCATAATGTGACCAAGTGTTGAATGAAGGACTGAGGGCCAAGGCAGCAAATAAGGGGAACATTCCACAACTTCAGAGGAAAGATGCATTTTTAGCTATAATTTTAAAACAACAAAAATGTTAACAATTTCAATAGCACTGTGTTGCTAGTTTCCCCATTTTTGACCAAGAGTAGTGTTATTGAAGTAATAACATAGACAAATATTTTAACTCATATTTATTGTGCAATTTCTTTTCCACTTTGTGAACTAAAGACCATTCATCTAAATGAAATACAAAAGTAAAAGAAGGCACAATAAAATCTGAAATAATAAAATAAATAGGCCTGTTGTACATTTGTTATAGAAATTTGCTAATAAAAGTGTTGAAAGGCTAAATATAATACCACTGATTCTCACAAAAGGATAATGACAAGTTTTATTAACAAGAAAAACTGCTACAGTTATCTTTAACTCAAGAGGCACACAACCATTAGGCAAGAGACAAAGAGCAGTAAATCTACTAAAAGTCTGTATATGCATTTACTCTTTGCAAAGAACTATTATGCCAAAGCATAGACAACTGCAAAGTGGACAAAACATAAGACAGTAGCACAGTACTTTAAAATAATAATAATAAACATTTTTAATTGATTATCACAACACTCCCACTTCAATTAACAAATGTTTAACACTTCTGTAGTCTTCTGTCAGCAAGAACTTTAGCATCACCAACATAAAGTAGCTGTCTTATTTTTTCAAAATTGCTTCTAGTGAGTGGTTTGGTAAGAATATCTGCTTGCTGATCTGTAGAGCTTACTTGTTCAAGGTTGAAGATTCCCAACTTAAATTTTTCTCGTATGAAATGATACTTCACGTCTATGTGTTTTGTTCGTTTGTGATACTCAGGGTTCTTGATCAACCGGATGGCACTTTGACAGTCCATATACAAGGTGGTAGTAATTTCTTTCTGATTAATAATATTTTGTAAAATTGACTGTATCCATACAATTTCTTTTACAGCCTGACAAGAAGCTAAATATTCTGCTTCAGTTGTTGATAATGCCACCACTTTTTGCCTCTGAGAGCTCCAAGCTATAGTAGCTTCACCAAACTTAACAACAAAACCTGTGGTCGATCTTCGAGTAAGAACATCTCCTGCATAATCTGAATCACAAAAAACAGACAAACGAATATCCTCATTCCTTGGATAATACAAGCCATAAGAAATAGTTCCCTTTAGGTACTTTAAGATTCTCTTCACAGCATTCCAGTGCATCTTTTCTGATTTTTCAAGATGCTGACTAGCATTATGTACTGAGAAAGTGATGTCAGGTCTGGTTGCCACAGACAAATATAGTAAACTTCCAACAGCCTGACGGTATGGAGCATTGATAATTTTTGAGTCATTCCCCATCTCAGAGTACATTTGTCCACGATCAGCAGGAATAGCTACAGCATTGGTATTTTCCATGTTGTACCGTTCCAGTACAGCTCTTGCATATGCCTCTTGGTTTAAGAAGATGGAGCCATCCTTGAACTGCTCTATCTGCAAACCGAGATAATGATTAACACTGCTGGTTGTTATCTCAAATTCTTGTTCCAAATCACTCATTAGTAAATTAATTACTTCCATAGATTCTGATATGATTAGTCCGTCATCAACGTGAATGGCTAGAATGGTCAAGAATTCACCCTTATTATTGACAAAAACACAGGGGTCTGCACTTGTTTCTGTCAGTCCAAATTTGTTCAACACACTGGTGAATCGTTTATTCCATAGTCTAGAAGCTTGTTTAAGCCCATAGATACTTTTCTTCAGCTTGCATACCTTTTTGGTACCATCCTCAAACCCTTCTGGCTGTTTCATATATATTTCAGTATCTATTTCACTGTATAAAAATGCAGTTTTCACATCAAACTGCCTCATATGCATTGCTTTGGATGCTGCAATGGACAAGATTATTCTTATGGAATCAAATCTAACCACTGGACTAAAGGTTTCAGTATAGTTCATGCCTAATTTCTGTCGAAATCCTCTAGCAACAAGTCGAGCTTTAAATCTATCCACAGTTCCATCAGTTCTCCTCTTCACTTTGAACACCCACCTATTGTCAAGTATTTCTTGGTTTTCTGGGGGCTCAGTCAAGATCCAAGTTTCATTAAGATTAAGAGAATACATTTCTTCTTGCATAGCCTGTTTCCAATTTTCTGCATTGTCACATTCCATTGCATCTTGATATGAGATGGGTTCATAGCACTTCGTTATGCAGGTAGAATTTACAGTAGTATAGTTGGCGTATCTGACAGGCTTTTTGATTTTTGACCTGTCTCGTAGGCTGCTTCTAATTTTATTCTCAGATTTGATGACCTCTTGATTGTCATTTTGCATAGAAGATCTACAGTTGGCTTCAGTATTTGATTCTTCTTCAAATATTCTAATTTCTTCTCCTGTTTGATTCAGGGTTTCCTCTTGAGTAGTCTGCTTATCATCAGTTGTCTCAGATATTAGGAAAGGTACACATTCAGTATTGAAAGTTTTCTCTGATTGACAGTCCTTATATAATTTGCCCATGAAAACAATGTCACGATATATTTTAACTTGATCTTTATGAGAAAACCAAACACGATACCCCTTTACTTCTGTATCGTAGCCAACTAGAAAACCTTTTTCACCTTTGGAATCCCATTTCTGCCGTCTATCCTTTGGAATGTGTGTATAAACCATCTCTCCAAATATCCTGAGTTTGGTCACATCATAATCCAATCCATTCCACATTTTGTGAGGTGATTTGCCATTGACACTGCTTGTACCTGTTCTATTCAAAATATAAGTTGCTGTATTAATGGCTTCAGCCCACAGTCGTATTGGCAGCCCACTTGCATGAATCATTGTTCTTGCAGTCTCCACCAAAGTTCTGTTCTCACGTTCGGCTGCACCATTCTGTTGAGGACAATAAGTTACTGATTTTTGATGTGTTATCCCATAATTCTGCATTATTTTTCGCACTTCATGGTTAATGAATTCTAGTCCATTATCAGTTCTGATCACTTTAATGCCATTTTCAATTTGTTTTTCAGTAGTTTTTATGAAAGATTCCAAGTGTTCCGCAACTTCAGATTTATGTCTTAGAAAATACACAGTTCTCCAATGTGAATAATCATCTTTTAACAAAAGAAAGTACCTTGAACCACCAATAGAATCAACTTGCATAGGGCCACACAAATCACAGTGAATCAGTTCACCTGCCCTTTTTGACTTTGAATCACTTTTGTGGAAAGGTAATTTATGAATTTTCCCAACGACACAATCTTCACACAAACTTTTATCTTCTTCCTTAAATTGAATCTGCCTATCTTTCAGAAACTTTTTCACATGGGGAAAATTTTGATGAGCAAGTCTTTTGTGCCAAATTTTAAGATCTTCCTTGGTAGCCACATTTGCTTGAACACTGTCATTTTCACTAAGTGAAATCTTAAATTTCATCCTATACAACCTTTCTTCACGAACTCCCACTGCAACAACATTCTCTCCCTTGAAAAGTCTGCATGTTGCCTTGTCAGATTTAAATTGTATGCCCTTGTCTAATGCTGCTCCAAGTGAAAATAAATTAAACCGAATATCTGGCACATATAAAACATTTGACAAATACTTTTCATTCCACCTTTTACCATCAAAGGCTAGAATGTTTATGTCGCCTTTCCCATGTGAAGTAATATAACTACCATCACCAATACAGATTTGGACTTCACTCTCAAATGGACTGTAATTTACAAACCATTCAATTTCATTACACATGTGATCAGTAGCACCAGAATCTAAAAACCATGCATTTTTATTTACATGATTGGCTGCTAAAATTTTGCTTATCAAAGCATCCCCTCTTAGTTCACACTGATTCTGACCTTGATGCTTTGATACAGTACTTCTGCATTCTTTTGCACAATGACCGGGTTTATTACACTTGAAACAAATGGTTTTGCAATCTTTAGCCCAATGACCAGGTTTATTACATTTGAAGCACTTACCTTGTTTTCTTGAATTTTTATTTGTAGGACAGGGATTATTCTTAAAATGATTACTTCTTCCTTGTGTACCTGCTGCAAATGCTTCCCCCTTCACGTCTTCCTGAAGATTAAGGCGTTTTTCCTCCATCAATAATCTTGATGTCAAATTTGCTAATGTCTGTTGATCCGGATGTGTTGATTCCCATGCACTCAGAAAATGGTTATAACTTTTTGGTAGTGTCATTAACAGTTTTGTGATCACCATAGAATCTGAAATATTTTCACCTTGATTCCTTAACCGATGTACCAGGTCTTCTAATTGTGAAATATATGTAGCCATATCATTTGAAATATCCTTTTTTAGGTTATACCATAGCTGCTGGAGTAAATGTATGCTTACACTGTTTTTCTGTTCATAAACTGAAAGTAATTTGATCCACATAGCAGCTGAAGATTCACAGTTAATGATATGTAGCAATGGCTTGTCTTCAATTGATGTTCCAATAACTTTCTGAGCTGCATTGTCCAACTTATTCCATCTTACAAGATCTTTTTCATACTTCAGCCTTGCTTCAGTATTCATGTTGTCATTACACTCTGGTTTAATTACTTCACCTGTGACAATGTCCCAAGCTCCCATAGCACTTAAAGTAACACGAACTTGAAATTTCCAGGCAGACCAATTTTCAATGCCTTTGAGTTTTGTAATTCTAGAAATTTCGTTTTCCATCATTTTAACACAGCAGAAATAACCTTAAAACTTTTGCTCACACAAGTTTAATACTACAATAATGCACCCACTATTCAGTTTTACTTTTGTCAGTTCAAAACTTGTCACTCAGTGATTACTGGGCCCATAACCTGTTGAAAGGCTAAATATAATACCACTGATTCTCACAAAAGGATAATGACAAGTTTTATTAACAAGAAAAACTGCTACAGTTATCTTTAACTCAAGAGGCACACAACCATTAGGCAAGAGACAAAGAGCAGTAAATCTACTAAAAGTCTGTATATGCATTTACTCTTTGCAAAGAACTATTATGCCAAAGCATAGACAACTGCAAAGTGGACAAAACATAAGACAGTAGCACAGTACTTTAAAATAATAATAATAAACATTTTTAATTGATTATCACAACAAAAAGAAAACACATATCTGTGGAACTTCTTAGTTGTGTTAGTAATATGAACAGCACTACTTCTAAATTTCAACCTCTAGTTATAACTACCACGAACAGAAACACTGCAAACCCCATTAGAGGTGCAACTACCACATGATTCATCTTGCTTGAAACCATATTTGTTCGCTCTTCTTCCGCCAGATAAAATTTCTTTGTCATTCAGTACAACATTACAGAAAACAGTGCAACTCAATTCAAAATTTGTTTTGATTCCTAGTTCTGATTTAAGTGTATTCATATTAAGGTTGATTCTTTCTGCAAAGGCATTTGATGGACTAATAGAAAACAAGAACTGCAAGAATATTTTACACATTTGTTTGTTGCAGCAATGTTAATGGACTCTTTCAATAGATAACAGAAACAAAAGATGCCATAACCTGCTTCTTTGCATTTTAAAAGACCATACTGTATAATTATCACTCATCATAGTTGTCAGCTCCCAGCCGCCTTTATTAAAGTACTAGACTAGTTACAAGTTGATTATTTATTTTTCTGCTCTTCACAGTGAACTGTATCAATAGGATACATAGGATGTGTGCCTGCTGTGTGCAAGGGCAGGAGAAGATGGCCACAGTTCATGAACAGCTGAGCACACTACTAGCTACCATCAGCCATCTTCAGGCTTCTGTCTCTGGGTGTAGCGGCAGTGGGGAGTCTGGTGCGTTGAGTGGGACAAGTTAGGTGTCTCATCCTTCAAACTCTGTCCCTACTGTTGAGGCACCTTCAGGTGTACCGGATATGGTCGAGCTGCCCTCTCTGCAAGGGGAGGGGTGGGTTGAATGGTGTTCGCATCACTCAAGTCAGAAGGCCAATGTGGTGGCTGCCGCCCGACCTAGGCAGGTGTGTTTGCGTGTGTATATGTGTGGGTGAGTGTTTATTTGTTTACCTTCCTTTTTTTCATCCAAGGTAAGTCTTTCCTATCCCGGCATTGGAATGACTCCTTACTAACTCCCTTAAAACCCTCATCCTTTCCTTTCCCTCTCCTTCCCTACTCTGCCTGAAGAAGCGACTAGGTTGTGAAAGCTTGAATGTATGTTTGTGTGTGTTTCCTTTGTGTTTTTTGTGTCTATCAGCGAGCCTGTGCTTTAGGTAAGTCAAACAATCTTTATTTTTGTACACAGATGTAGAAATGGTTACACTATTGTAGTTGAAGCTAGATGGCAGGACTGTTTCATATTATGAAAATTTGTACCAATGACAGTAACTTGAAACTACTTTCAGATATAAAACAAAACAATTGTGGGATGAGCTGTAGTGAACTATCAAAAGAGATGTGTTAGCAGGACAGTCATTACAAGGAAAATTCTATAAATCAGTCCTTCATTTGAGGAAGAGAGTTCTGCAGTCTACATCCAAATATATTTTTATGCAGCATGTGGTCATGATAAGAGCATGAAACTTTATGTAGTACTAACGGGTAAAATATGAACCCACTCAAGTAATGAAAATGGGTAAAATAGAGAATAATAACTATATTGTATGACAACATGAAAATTGAAATAATGATTTTTGATATTAATTATTCAAGAAGGCCAATGTAACTTAGGGTATATAATTTGAAAGGGACTAGGCCATAGATATGCACAAAAAAGTCATGTATCTATGCAGCTGTTACCTGTGATTAAAGGAAGCAGGCTTACACATTTCTATAGACAACGCTCCACCATAAGAGGCTGATCCAGTGTGAAAGACATCTGGCGGTACAACGGGTGGAACTATGAGGTTGACCTTGATGTCAGCAGTGGAAACCAAAATATCATATTAATGGAATAATGTTATTTCTTGGCGTTGCTATTTCTTGTATTATCCTAAAAGAATAACTCTGTGGTCATTGCTGCTGCCAGCCGGCCATGGTGGCCAAGCAGTATGCGGCGCGTCAGTCACGATCTGCACAGCCACTACGGTCAGGGGTTTGAACCCCCCTCGGGCATGGATATTTGTACCGTCCTTAGTATTAGCTAGTTCATAAGTAGTTTGTAAGTTTAGGAACTGATGACCCCGTAGTTAAGTCCCAAAAGCACTACAAACATTTGAACATTTGATTTTTGCTGCTGCCATCAGAGAATTCAAATAAATTCCTAATTTTCAATTACTTTGTTGGAAATAGTTACGACTTTCTAATTATGTTATGTTTCCTATTCGCTTTTCCTCCTACTTTTCTCATAGCATTCAAATAAAACCTATAAATTTGTGGGTTCAGGTAGGCAGTAAGAAACTGCATCCCAATAAATTCCAATTGCATTTGAAAAAATTTTGAGTTTCATCACTTTGTAAACACAGTTGGTTGAAATTTGACCACAAGCAATACTAGAAGGGCCTGTATGTAATGTCTTGGAAACATTTTATTAAATAATTAACATAAAAGAATTAATTCAATGGTAAACAATTTTGGGACTACACTATAGTCTGCAGCATTACCTTAACATTCTATAAAAATAAGAAGTAAATTAAAAAGGAACAATTTACAATACTGTTTTAACACTGAAATTCTGTACCATGTTAAAAAAAAAAAAAAAAAAAAAAAAAAAAAAAAGAAATTGATTTCAGTCAGTTCTTTTTACTGAAATGTCCATTTACACTTAAATTACTGTAAGTGGTTCCTTAACTTGGATGTTACCCCCCAACTTTCAAGTGAGTTTTATAAATGATGTGCCTGGCTTCCTGATATTTGTTGTGGTGTAAACATTCATTTTTTCCAAACCATTTTATCATCATGTTAAAAAAATTAGACAGAAAAATAATGTCTTAACTCATTTATACTGAAAAATTTCCCTCATGTTTGTTAGGGATGCAAAATCATCAGGCATCCATTGATTGTGGTCTGCAATCTCCGTTACAAAATATCTTTCAATGGAAAGCATCGCCTGGCTCATAGAGTTGTACAAGAATGATTTTATTCTTCTCAAAATTGAAAAGCTCCTTTCTGCTTTGATTGATGTCATCAGAATTGTAAGAATTAGTTTCAACAGATTACAGCACTCGGTAAATGTTTTCCATAGGTTGTTGATTATTACAAAGTATGCTAGGCTACCAGCACCAGACAATCATCTAAATTCATCTGCTACATAAATAGAAGATAGTTTGTGATGCAGTTTCACCTTATCAAAAAAACTTATTCATTTAACATACTTCTCTTAAGACATCTCCAGGAAACTTTGAACAGTACTAACAGAACATTTCTGAAAGGAACATTGATGAAGCTACAAGATGACCAGTGAAATTGAAACAAATTTTAATCTCAAAAATTACCACATCACACAGTTCTGTTGCTTCTCTTTTCCTCTTAGTCTTGCTCATCTTCATTTTCTTTGTTGAGCAGTCAGTAGATTCATTACCAAGGGTTATGTCAGCTTCTTCTCATTTATTTCATATGTTGAAATTGCCATATGGGCAGAGACTGCATTAATGTCTACATGCTGCAGCTGACTGAAGTGAACTTTGACTAATGGCATAACTGGACTGAAGAACTCCAATAAATAATTAAAGTTACATCTGCAAATAACATTTTTATAAGCAAGAGCGTGACAAATTGTAGTTTCACTGTAAGCGTAGGCTTTCGCAGCCGTTGTCACAGTGAATAAAATTCTCATTCCTTATAGTATCACCTTCTAGTTAATTTATACACCCAATAACATGTTTCTTGTTTTGATAAGGAAACATTCCCTCTAAATTTCTATCCTGAAAACAAGTTTTGGATGAAACAAATTTTATTGAGATTGATGTTGAATTTTCAGTATTGGCAAACAAATTTTCAAATGACACAAATTTTTATTAAGATTTGTGTTGAAACGTCAGTACTGGTAAAACTGGATGCCCAGAATGAGATACCTGAGAAGAAAGAATGCCTGGAGAAGCATGGGGAGAAGTGCCCTTCTCCTCCACCATAGAGTAGTGCTACCTAATGGAGCACTGGGAACTGCTTCTGGCCAGGGGGTTTTGTAGGCAGTCTGCAACACCCTGTGATGCCAGTCTCGAGCTCTTACATAGTGCTGCAGTCAAGCCTGGACTCACAAGTGTTGCAGGTATAATGGGCCAAGCTGTCTGCCAGGAAGTTTCAGAAGGGATGTAAACTCCTTGAGCTTGTAATGAGGGCTGGCAGTGTATTTCGGTCTGTTAAGGGACACCAGGACATTGTAAGACCAAAAATAGTTGATATAATATCTTTTAGAATATCTTTGGCTTTCCCAATCTATAGAAATTTATATATTAAAGAAAAGGGGACGTATATAGTTTTAAAGAACTGGGAATTGTGCAACACTGCAACAGTATCATGCACCACCATTGACAGATCTGGATTTCGGTCACTGTGTGATAATTATCAATGCTTAAAAAGTTGATTAAGATATATAAAGGTAATCATTATATTAATATGCCTACTACTTTATTGCCTATTCTAGTTGTCCATCTCCTCTCAATCTGAAGATTGGCTTGTACACCACAGTGATTTACTAGGCATGATCCTGTTTGGAGGCTGTATGCCATTGCCTTCCTCCAACTTTTGAACTGACTTACCCAGCCAGTAATAGGGAGCTTACAGTTTAACGTGGGTTCCGAACTATGGTCCTACTTGATATTTTTCTCATCTACAATATTGCCAGAAGTAATATTTGATTAATGATGAAAATTCTCCACAGAGATGATAAATTATTTTTCAAAAGAGATAGGTTGGCTGGCCAGTACTTATCTTTTTCTGTACCGCCGATACTCACACACAGAAAGAAAAAAGGACGAAAATAATACAATCTTTCGGAACAGCATTCCTTCTTCATGTAAAGTGCATGCAAGCGGGCGCACCCACACACATGCACGTGCGCGCGCACACACGCACACACACACACACACACACACACACATACACACACACGATCACACATTCACACACCACTCAAATCAGGCGAGGTTTGGGATACAAAGGTAGGAACTGTAAGGTAAGGAAAAAAATATATATAGGGAAATTATCGTAGGTTGAGGCCTGGTTGATTTCAGGATTGGAGACTGTATTGTAGGGATAACTCCCATCTATGCTAGTGGTGGATGGGAGGATCCAGATGGCCTGGATTGTGAAGCAGCCATTGAAATCAAGCAGTTGCTCTGCTGCATGCTGTGCCACAAATGGTCCACCTTGTTTTTGGCCACAGTTTGGCGGTGGCCATTCATCCTAATGGACAGCTGGTTGGTGGTCATGCCAATATAAAAAGCTGTACAGTGTTTGTAGCACAGTTTGTAAATTATGTGGCTGCTTTCTCAGGTGTCCTGGCCTCTGATAGGGTAGGATAAGCCTGTGACAGGACTGGAATAGGAAGTGCTGGGTGGGTGGATTAGAAAGGTCTTGCAGCGGGGTCTTCCAAAAGCAAATGATGCCTGTGGCAGTGAGCTGGGTTTCGGGGTGGCATAAGGATGAACTAGGATGTCGTTGAGGTTTGGAGGGCGATGGAACACCACTTTACGAAGGGTGGGAAGGATCTTAGGCAGGATGTATCTCATTTCTGGGCACGAGGCTCGTCGCCACGTCTTTGCGGTGAGTTGTAAACTGTCCTTACTATATTATTAGACTGCAGTCTCTGTGACAAAGGTATAATAGAATAAATGTTCTCTGCCGATAAGTACATTAGACATTTTTGTTCTGTACCCTCTGTTCAATCAGCCACTAGAGTTTGTACAAGAGCAGAAAAAATAATACTGGATAAATGTTGTTGTTGTTGTAGTCTTCATCCTGCAGACTGGTTTGATGCAGCTCGCCATGCTACCCTGTCCTGTGCAAGCCTCTTCATCTGAGTATGTGAGTGGCAACCTACATCCTTTTGAATCTGCTTACTGTATTTGTCCCTCGGTTTTCCTCAACAATTTTTACCCCACATACTTCCTTCTAATGCTACGTTGACAGTTCCTTGATGTCTCTGAATGTTCCTCCCCCCACCCCCCAATCCCAACCTATCCCTTCTCTTATTCAGAATATGCCAGAAACTCCTTTTCACCGGCCGCGGTGGGCGAGGGGGCTAACGCGCTACAGTCACGGTCTTCACGGCCACTACGGTCGGGGGTTTGAATCCCCCTTCGGGCATGGATATTTGTGCTGTCCTTAGTATTAGCTAGTTTGTAAGATTAGGGACTGATGACCCTGTAGTCAAGTCCCATAAGCTATACAAACATTTGAACATTTTGAAACTCCTTTTCTCCCCAATCCTGTCGAGCACCGCCTCATTAGTTACATGATCTAAGCATCTAATCTTCATCATTTGTCTATAGCGCAACATTTCAAAAGCTTCTATCATTTTTTATTTTTTTTTATTTTTTTTATTTATTTATTTATTTATTTTTTTTTTTTTTTTTTTTTTTTTTTTTTTTTTTTTTTTTTTTTTTTTTTTGTCTGAACTTCTTATCATCCACATTTCACTCTCATATAATACTACATTTCAGAAAAATGCTTTCAGACAGCACTTCCTAACATTTAAACTAAAATTGGTTGTCAACAAATTTCACTTCTTCAGAAATGCTTCTTTTCCCATAGCCATCCTGAATTTTATATCTTCTTCACTTAGGCCATGAGAAGTTATCTTGATACTCAAATAACAAAACTCATCTACTACTTTTAAAGTGTCATTATCTAATCTAATTCCTTCAGCGTCACCTGATTTTCTGACATTACATTCTATTACCCTCATTTTATACTTGTTAATGTTCAACTTATATATTCCTTTCAAGACACTGTCCATTCCATTCAATTGCTCTTCCAGGTCCTTTGCTGTTTCTGACAGAATTACTATGTCATCAGCAAACCACATGGTTTTTAGTCCCTCTCGCTGGACTTCAATTCCCTCTTCAGATTTCTCCTTGCATTCATTCACAGTTTGCACAATGTACAGATTGAACAACATTGGGGAAAGGCTGCAACCCTATGTAACTCTGTTCCCAACCAATGTGACCCTTTCATGTCCTTCGACTCTAATAATTGCTGTCTGGTTTTTGTACGAGTTCAATGTAACTCTTCGCTCCCTATATTTTACCCCTGCTACCTTCAGAATTTGAAAGAGTGTATTCCAGTCAACAATGTCAAAAACTTTCTCCAGATCCACAAATGCTAAAAACGTAGGTTTGCCTTTGTTTAACCTATCTTTAAGATAAGTCGTAATGGGAGTACTGCCTTTCGTGTTCCTCCATTTCTCCTAAATCCAAACTGATCTTCCCCAAGGTCAGGTTGCATAAATAGAAACATAAAAATAGAAACAAAATAGGGTCATTCCATGCCAAGTGGTCTAGAGGCTCCCACATGACCCTCATGGATTTTGATGAAATTTGGTATGAACATTCACACATGTTCTCAATGAACACTGGTAAAGTTTCAGTTTCAAAACTTCAATACTTCCGGAGATACAGTCACTTGTTTAAGACCATAGCACAGCTTCCAATAGTGCGTCCTTGAATTTTCAGCAACTTTGAGATGATATATATCTGGGAGTTTTTGCATGAAAGAAACCAAACTTGGCCATCTTATACAACTTTTAGAGCTCTTTAAAGTAAAATATAAAGAACAGGATTTCTGAGCAATTTTCATATAGAAAATTTGGGGCAAAGTTGGGCGAAAAAATTGCTGGTTAAAAAAAGTGCGAACTTTAGTTTTTTATATCTCCAGAAGTAATTGTGGGATGTACATGAAACTTTGCACACCATAACTCACCAACACAAGGTCTTAGAATATAAAGTTTCATTCTCCTATTGCTTCCCATTATTTCACAAATCTAAGGTAAAGTTGACGATTTTTCAAAAAGTGCTAAAATGGGTATTTTTAATCAAATTTTTCAAAAAAGTGTTTTCTTCAAACTCCTTTAAACTGTGCTCATTTGAAAGAGCATATTCTAAACTATCTAGAAAAGTGGATTTGGTTTTGCAATGCAAGCATATAAGGCCCTAAAAAGTAGCATAATCCTAGAGGCGCACTGGAAGTTTGAATCCATTTCTCTGGCACTCAAATTATACCTAAAATCTTTTATTATGTCTAATAAATATTTGTTAATGCCTGGGATAAGTGAAATAAGAAGTCCTGATGAATAGGACGTAGCTGAAGTCCGAATAGAAAAAGAATAAAAAGAGAAACAATGTTATTTCTTAACTGTCCCCCCCCCCCCCAATCCCACAACTCTCTCTCTCTCTCTCTCTCTCTCTCTCTCTCTCTCTCTCTCTCTCTCTCTCTCTCACACACACACACAAAATTATAATTTAGAATGAATGTAAATTGTAAAATTTATTTGCACAATCATTATCTAATTATTAATAGCATTTTTAGTGAACACCACCAGCTTACTGAAGGAAAATAAGTATATAAACGAGTTATTGTGGTTTAACCACTGCTAGATTCATTTCACCTGAGAAAACCAGTATCTCCATCACCATAGGGGCTACGCTCGAGCATCAACAGCTATGGGTGAGTTTCTTTACGCAGGTTTCCAAGCCTGATGAATGTCAACACAGACGAATTTACTGACGGAGCTGGAATAACTGCAATAATGTGGTGTGATGGAACCCAGCACTTGTCACTCATTGGTGGTCAATACAATGAATCTGCTGGACCATGAGGGTGCATAAAGTTTATTAATGCATCCCTTTGCTAAGTGGAAGTCTCACACATATTCCCAATTCACCAAAAATTTTCTTATATGCATGCAACATATTGTCCTGGTTGGAGAGCTGACATTAATATGCCTTCTTTAGTTCTCTGACCCATTGTAGCTAGAAAAGATCATCAATCATTTGAAACTCTGCTGACCTGAATTATTGTTTCATCAATAGGTAAAAAGTGACGATTTTCTCTAGTGCCTGCTACAGTTTGTCCAAGTTTAAACCTCACTTCTTGTGACAATTTTTTTTTTTTTTTTTTTTTTTTCCTCAATTTCATTTTTACTGACGAAAACAAATTTGATTCCATTAATTTTTTCAGAGCAGAAATGAAACAGATCTAGGTGAGTAAGATTGAGCACTGGAGCCATCACTGAAATTATGAATGTGAGATATCTGTGCAAACTGTGCTTTTATATATTTGATGAGCTCCTTGATAAAAACATTAACTGTACCAGTGTCGTGCCGCAAACAAGAACTGAATGCAGAAACTTAAAGATTCCACTTTCTCATTTTGATGAAAGTAGATAACAAATGGATGAATTGTTGCTTTCCAGTGGAAGCCTTGCAAAGCATCCTGAATAATAAAAGAATAATTTTCCAAAAAAAATCCTTTAGGACAACAAGCTCTTTGTTTTTCAGGCCTTTAAGGTGCAGTTATTCCAGCTCCAACAGTAAATTTGTCTGTCTGACAATACACCATTCCTCTTGATATTCATCAGAAAATTAATGTAGCATAGGGTAAGGTGGTACAAATTCAATATAGGTACAATTCCGATCAACATAAGTTTTCAGTCTCGTATTGTTGCTAGCACTTGCCTTTGTGTGGCATTGCAGTGTAGCATATTTCTACAGCTCCTCCTGTCTTTTTCAAGACAACACTCTGTGTTAAGGAGACAAATTTTTTCCTGTAAAGATGTACTTGGAGCTACTTCGTCGAACGTGCTCTTATAAATGTTCTAGTTTCCACGTGCTTGTAAACTCGTTATTGTGCAACGTTTGGTACAGTGAAGTATGCACTGGTGCCCGAAGCAAAAAGTGCTTTTTATGTGGGAAAAGTCTGTGATCAAAATTGTACGAGGAAGTGATCATAATCGTACCTAGTGTGGTACATTTTCTATCGATTTTTCTCAATTCTGTAACCTTTTTTTGTGTTCATAGCAACATATGTAACTAATATTTGTGTTACATATTCGTTAAACATTCAAGAACAAGTGCCATAGTTGAAATTATTTCTTTTCTCAATGTGTTTGCAGTTACAATTACATTTGTCCGAAATGATTGAAATTGTACCACCATACCCTATCAAAAATTGAAATAGGTTAGAGGAAACTAAGCAACCTATGAGTGGCTTCTAATTTTACCCAGGACACTTCAATAATTTTATTATCAGGCTTGTGAACCTGTGTAAAGAAATGCTTATCACACTTGGGATATCCTGTGGTAAAGGAACCCACCCGTGGCTGTTGTTGCCCCTGTGGCGATGGGGATGCTGGTTTCCTCAGGTGAAATGAAACTAGCAGTGGTTAAACCATAGCAACTCATTTATACACTTCTTTTCCATCAGTAAGATAGTGTTTGTTCATTAAACAGGCTACTAATAATTAGATAATGATTATGGAAATAAATTTTATGAATTACATTCAGTTTGTGTGTGTGAGAGAGAGAGAGAGAGAGAGAGAGAGAGAGAGAGAGAGTTGTGGGATGGGGGGGGGGGACAGTTAAGAAATAACATTGTTTCTATTTTTATTCTTTTTCTATTTGGACTTCAGCTACGTCCTATTCATCAGGACTTCTTATTTCACTTATCCCAGGCATTAACAAATATTGATTAGACATAATAAAAGATTTTAGGTATAATTTGAGTGCCAGAAAAATGGGTTCAAACTTTCAGTGCGCCTCTAGGATTATGCTACTTTTTAGGGCCTTATATGCTTGCATTGCAAAACCAAATCCACTTTTCTAGATAGTTTAGAATATGCTCCTTCTAATGAGCATAGTTTAAAGGAGTTTGAAGAAAACACTTTTTTGAAAAATTTTAGCACTTTTTGAAAAATCGTCAACTTTACCCTAGATTTGTGAAATAATGGGATGCAATAGGAGAATGAAACTTTATATTCTAAGACCTTGTGTTGGTGAGTTTTTGTGTGCAAAGTTTCATGTACACCCCACAATTACTTCCGGAGATATAAAAAACTAAAGTTCGAACTTTTTTTAACCAGCAATTTTTTCGCCCAACTTTGCCCCAAATTTTCCTTATGAAAACTGCTCAGAAATCCTGTTCTTAATATTTTACTTTAAAGAGCGCTAAAAGTTGTATAAGATGGCATGGTTTTGTTTCTTTCATGCAAAAACTCCCAGAGATATATCATCTCAAAGATGCTGAAAATTCAAGGACACACTACTGGAAGCAGTGCTATGGTCTTAAACAAGTGACTATCTCCGGAAGTATTGAATTTTTGAAACTGAAACTTTACCAGTGTTCATTGAGAACATGTGTGATTGTTCATACCAAATTTCATCAAAATCCATGAGGTTGATGTGGGAACTTTTCTCGATATTAGACCACTTGGCATGGAATGGCCCAATAAAGAGGTTGTCAACTGAGAGAAGTGAGTTCAAGTAGGAGGAGGAACTGAAGAAGTATATCAGTAGAAAGAAAAAGGCAGATGAAAAGAAAAAAGTGAGAGGAATCTAAATTGCATCAAGTGAAGAAGAACAAGGTAGTAGAGAATTCACAGGAAGGTGAGACTTTTGCCTTTTGTGTGGCTCACCTCATTCTGGACATCCTCGAGTGGTATAACAGTCTGGCCACCCGGTTTGATGAGGATTTCCAGGAGTCGTGGGCGTGACTTGGCGGGTGTCTCGTCCGTGGCGGCTGACCTGATGGCGACGCACTTCTTTGCGAGCTCCTGCAGCATCTGCACGTACCTGAACAGTTTGCGGCCCTTTGACGTCAGCCACAGCAGTGGCTGGATCTGCAGCCACGGCTGTACCATCATCCTCTGTAGACACCAACATAGATGGCACTCGTCAGCAATCATGAGGAGACCACACAAGGCTGCCCTCTGTTAATCAGGTTATCAACGCTGGAATTTCCTGGCAAATTAAAACTGTGTACCAGACCTGGATTTGGCCCCGCAAATGCTCTAGCAGTTGAGCTATCCTGGCACACCTCAAGAGCCATCCTCAGTGCTTAACATCTGCCAGTAACTCGTCTTCTACCATCCAAACTTCACAGGAGTCATTGGATGACAAGCACTATTGCAAGGAAGGATATGGTGGAGACATAGGTTAGGCACAGTGTAGTGGATGTTTCCAGAATGAAATTTGCACTCTGCAGTAATTTGTAAGCTGATATCAAACTTTCTGGCAGGCCAGGATTCAAACCCTGGACGTGTGACTTTTCCAGACAAGTGCTCTATTGACTGAGCTATCCTGGAACGTCTCACAGCCAGTGATCACGGCTTTACTTTTGCGGTACTTATCAGCACACACTGTACTGTAGCATGAAAATATCATTAACCCACATAGTGTAGAATTATTTTTTGGTAACTTTTTTATTATTATTTATTTTTAAGAAGCTATTAATTACATTCATATGAATGCGCAAGATTGTTGCAAGTGATTTTTTTCCCATAATCACGCCAATAGTTTTGAAATACTGCCCTTCTTTCTGGAAGGAAGTCTGTTTAGAATTTTAATCTGCTGAATCATTTAAGATGAAATATATACACATAAATGTTGCAAAAATTAAAGAATGTGCAAGAAATACAAACCCTACTACAAGGAAGTCTTCAATATCTTCTGTATGAACCTGAACTTCTCAGCTGTATCTAACCACTTTGCAAACAACAATACAAGCTAAAAATTGATCTATAATGGGAGTAGGCTCTTCAAACAAATAAAATATGACACTGTACACAAAGTCTTAGATACAAGAATGAAAAAGTAAGTTGCCATTCTCATCCTTCTGGAAGGACGTCAGCACCTTCTGGGTAGGCTGTGGCTAAGCAATGACTCCACAATATACTTTCTTCCAGTAGTGGTAGTCCTGGGTTTGCAGGAGAACTTCTGAGAAGTTGGGAATGTAGGAGGTGAGGTATTGGCAGAGGTAAAGTTGAGTGTGTATGGGCCGTGAAGTGTACTAGGAGCTTAGTCAGTAGGTCACTTGTCTTGAGAAACGCAAAAATCATTGGTGTGAATCCCACTCTTGATACACAGTTTTAATCTGCCAGGAACTTCCACATCAGTGCACAGTCCACTGCAGAATGTATTCCGAATATGAATAATGTCCAGACTCCCTATGGAAATCAAGACATGGCTAAGATTAATTAATTCCACAAGTTCAAATTATTAATGAAATGGTGATTTATCATATGACTCTCCTGCACAAATGATTACTTAAAAGTGCAACTTAAAGCTTCAGCTTCACTTTAGATGTCCTCTGTAATCACACAGAACTCATCATTATGAGACTCTGTAGAGGCTTTTGACTTGCTCAGTGATCTTCCAAAATTTTCTCAGTGGTAATTCTTGCATGCTTCACCCATCAATGTTTTTACAGATACATGAAATTCTACTATGATCGCTATTCACTGAAGCTATTACAGCCAAATTTATTTGGGAGGTAACTCCCTCAAACCAAATCCATTAAAGACTCAAGTTAGAGCTTTCCACCTTCGATCAAAACAGGCAAACAGGAAGCTGAATGTCACCTGGAGTGGCAGCAAACTGAAACATATGGACAACATACCTGGATGTCATGCTGGATAGATCACTGATGTATAAATACCACTGCAGAAAGACCTGCCAAAAAGTTGATGTCAGGAACAATATCTCAAGGAAATTGACGAACAGTAAATGGGGAGCCAGACAGACTATTACATACAACTGCTGAAGCACTCTGCTTTTCTATAGCAGAATATACGTCCTCTGTATGGTCCCGATACACACATGCCAAAAACAGTCACTACAGTCCTAAATGAAACATGCAGGCTAACTATAGGATGCATGAAACCTGTATCACTTGTAAAAGCAGCTGGAGTCTCATCTCCTGAATCCCAAAGAACTGCACATGAATACACAGAAAAATTCAAACAGACCTTCAATGAGTGCCACCCACTGCATTGTTCTTCATGCAAATGCAGCAGACTTAAATCCTGCAAGAGATTCCTCACTCATGAGCTGAATGATACCCCAAAGGACCACCCTCCTTCATGAGAAATGCCCAGATTAGATTAGATTAGTTTTTCGTTCCGTAGATCCATGTTGAGGAGATCCTCATGGATGTGGAACATGTCAAAAAACAAAATATACAAGCTGAATAATAGATAATACTAATAATATAAATATAGATACATACATTTTTTAAAGTTTTTATCTATTTATTTTGAGCTGATAATATAATACTACTAATAGTATGAATACCGATACATGCATCATTTGGTACAATTTAGAAATTCACTAATGGAGTAGGAGTTGGCCACTAGAAAGTCTTTTAGGCTCCTCTTAAACTGATCTTTATTTGTAGCTAAATTTTTTATACTTGATGGTAAATTATTTAAAATGTGTTCCTGAGTAGTGGACCCCTTTTTGAACGAAAGTAAGCGCTTTTAAGTCCTTGTGTAGATCATTTTTGTTCCTAGTATTGTATGTATAAACTGAGCTGTTTGTTGGGAAAAGGGACATAATTACTATTTATGACAAATTTCATTAAGGAATAAATATACTGACAGACAGTAGTTAATATACCCAGTTCTTTGAAGAGGCTTCTACAGGACGTTCATGAATTTACTCCACAAATAACAAGTATTACACACTTTTGGACTCTGAAGACTTTTGACTGACTTGAGTTACCCCCAAATATTATGCCTTATGACATTATGGAATGAAAGTAAGCAAAGTATGCAAAGTTTTTTGTTTTGATGTCTCCTATTTCTGAGACCACTCGTTTTGCAAATACAGATTTGTTAGGTCGTTTCTGCAGTTCTGTGGTGTGCTCCTCCCAGCTGAATTTATTATCGAGCTGTAATCCCAGGAATTTAATACTGCCAACCTCTTCTATCTGCTCTTCTTCATACTTAATGCATATGCTGGCGGGAAATCTCTTACATATTCTGAACTGCATGTAGTGAGTCTTTTCAAAGTTTAATGACAATGAGTTGGCTTTAAACCGTTTATTAATGTTAATGAAAATATCATTAGCAGACCTTTTTATAACTATGCTTGACGTACTTTTCATTGCAATACTTGTATCATCTGCAAACAAAAAGAACTCTGCTTCTGGTAGTGTAACTGAGGCCATTAATGTACACAACTAAAAGCAATGGCCCTAAGATGGATTCTTGTGGAACATCACATGTAAGTTCTTCCCAGTCCGATGATGACTATTGGCTTAATTCACTAGTCACTTGCATTGACACCCATTTTTCCTGTTAGTGAGGTACTACATGAACCATTTTGCTGCATTTCCTGTGACACCATAGAATTCTAATTTACTTAAAAGGATGTTATGGTCCATACAATCAAATGTTCAAATGTTTGTTAAGCTTCAGGGACTTAACTGTGGGGTCATCAGTCCCAAAACGTACAAACTACTTATGAACTACCTTATACTAAAGACGACACAAACATCCATGCCCGAGGGGGGATTCAAACCCCTGACTGTAGCGACCATGCAGACTGACTGGCGCGCCGCAGACCGCTCGGCCGCTACGGCCGGCTGTTCACACAATCAAATGCCTTTGACAAATCACAGAAAATACCTGCTGCTTGCAATTTATTATCTGATGAATTAAGTACATTCTCACTGTAGGTGTAAATAGCCTTCTGAATATGAAAACCTTTCAGAAATCCAAACTGTGTTCTGGACAATATGTCATTCGTGAACAGGTGGTTGAGAAGCTGCTTGTACATTACCTTTTCTAGAATTTTTGAGAATGCAGGCAAAAGTTAAATCGGTCTGTAGTTTAATGGTATCTCTTTACCCCCTTTCTTGAATAGAGGTTTAATATCCGCATATTTTAGCCAATCAGAAAATGTTCCAGTTCTAATAGACTAGTTCCACAAATAACTTAAAATTGTGCTAAATTCACAAAACATGCTTTAATTAATTTTGTTGATATTTTATCGTCATCACTAGAATGCTTTGTTTTTAAAGATTTTATTATGGAAGTTATTTCTTGTGGTGAAGTGAGTGACATATTCATGTACCTGAAGTACCCAGTGGCAGTACAACACGCTGGGAGATCTGGAGAACACTGAGTCTTATCAGAACAGGTGTAGCGCCCAGTCAAAGCAAATCTAGTCAAATGGGAGACAACAAATGCGACTGCAGTGAAGTTCAAGACTTGGAACATCGTCTACAGTCTTCCATCTGCCCCACAAGGTGTATGTATCCTTGATTAACTATGACTTGAGAAGATAGAAGCATTGGACTTGGTCCAATATTGGGCTGAAAAACTTTGAAACAAATTTACAGCCACGAAACAGTAAAAGTATGCTGCACATAATTCAAGATACAGCCGCACATGAAATGATGACATCAGTATTGAGAGTACTAAGTGTTGTCACCATTGTTGAAAATACTCACTGCTTCGTGTGTTCCATAGTCAAAGAGTCACTAGATGTGTTGTTTGAGCACAGCAGTCGCTGCTGCTTCCGCAAATTGCTAGGCTGATCTGGTGTAGCAGCAGCTGATGTGTCCTGGGCCAATCGTTTCATAATCATAGAGTCATTTAACGTTTTCGATACCCTTTCACAATGGCCCAGACAGAATTTGGTTCTCGGGGCGGGTTAATTGTTTAAAATAAAGACTATTCAATTTATTAATATATGACTTCTTTTTAAACTTTAACCTATTATAATATTAAAACAATTGCGGAAGAAATAAAATGAATAGGCTCACATTAATTTTAAAGTGGAATTGGAGCAATGAGGTGGAAATGGAGAGTATATAATCAGCTCGTAAAATAATTAAGCAGCTTCTATGTTGATTTGATTTTTTCAGGGAAGCCGAAACAGTCTTGGTCCAACCCGCCATTGCCTGCACCGAAACTAAGTTTATTGTGCGGTATCGCTCCCTGTATATCTAGTAAAGCCAACCAATGCCCTTGAACAGTGCAAGGAGTCACTTTACCAGTTATTTATTAGACACAATTTCTTTGGGTCTGGTTGTCCCAAATGTTCAGTGCCTTTTACTCTCCAACGTAATGCATTCAAAGATTAGATGAGATGCAGTTTCATCACCGTCATCACAGAGCCTACATTTAGGGTCCTCTTCTGTTATTCCCAATGTATGTAGTGTTTTTTGAAATTGCCATGGCCTGTCAGCAATCCAACCATGAGTCTAATCTCTCTCCTGTTCAGACCCAGGATTGCAGAGCTTCTTTTAAAACAAGGCTTTGGCATCATTACCTTGCCATGTTTTTGTTGAAGGACGTTGGTCCAATATTCTATGTGCTGTCTTCTGAGCCAGTTACTTAGCTCCAATTTAATCATTGCCTTGGTGATTGTCAGGACAGGTTTCGGTCCAATAAATGGAGCCTCTGCCCCCATCCTGGCTAATCTGCCGGCATGTTCGTTGCCACTGATCCCCAAGTGGCCAGGGACCCACAATAGGTTTACTCTATTGCTTTCCCCTAGCTCCACCAGAAACCTGTGACATTCTGCAACAATTTTAGACCTTGTTGTAGGAGCTGCCAGTGATCTCAGGGCTGCCTGGCTGTCTGAATAGATATAGATGCTACGATCTTCGTAGCACCTACGCAAATTCTCCTCCGCACATGCCCTGATGGCAGTGATTTCCGCCTGGAATACTGAGGCCAATTTCCCAAGAGAGATGACGCCCTCCAGTCTTGGCTGCATCCTGTATACCCCGTCCCCAACGCCTTGGTCTGATTTTGACCCGTCAGTGAACCAGACAATATCCCCCGTACGGTGTCGAACTATTTTCTCCCACTGCTCACTACTTCCAATTGTTATATTGAAAGGCTTGTTGAAGCAGTATGGGGTTATAATATAGTCGGCTGGCATTTCCCCAACCTTTCCTATATTTATCTCTCTCACTATTTTAGTGTGTGATTCTGGATATCCCAAAGAGTTCCAGTTGTTGCCAGTTTTGAGTCTGTATGCACCAGCCGCTGCCTCCATCTTGACCCAAAGGTGTAATGGGGGCATATCCAGCATGGTTTCCATCCCAGCTGTTGGTGTGCTGCTAATTCCGCTTGTTATGGCTAAGCAGGCTAATCTCTGCAACTTACCAAGCTCCTTAGCAGCAACCTGATGTTCTACCTAGCTTCTATGTTACTAGCCAAAGAAAAAGCACCAAAGCTGGTCGCGGCGGCATTAAAACCGCTCACAGTGACACCAGCACACGTTCTCAGCGGCAGCATCACGTTGTCACGTTCACTTGTGCTTGGCAAATTATAGTTACCTTGTGATTTATTACATGTGTATCATTTCAAATTTTTGGTGCCAACCTGTTTAAAAAAAGAAAAAAAATATCAGCATTAAAAATGTTTGGGAGCTTCTTGGGAGTGGGAGGGCTTCAGACCCATTAGCCCTCCCCCCCTCCCCCCATGGCTGGACTTGACGTATTTCCTGTATCTCCTAAGTGGAGCATAGGGCATCAACGAACTTCCGCCACCGGACCCTGTTCTGCGCCAGTGTCTTGATCTCAGTCAAGGTCTTCCCTCCTTTCTCGGTCCCTTCTACTACTACACTCCTTCTCCATGAATTCCTTGGTCTGCCTCTTCTCCTGCTGCCTTTTGAATTCCATTCTAGGGCTTGTCTTGCCACGTTGTCTTTGCCACACCTTAATATATGCCCAATCCACTTCCATTTCCTATGACGTATCTCAATATCAATGGGTGTTTGATGAGTTCTTCTCCATATTTCTTCGTTGGAGATGTGGCCACCATATCCTCAATATGTTCCTCAAGCTTCTATTCACAAATATATGAAGTCTGATAATCAGCTGTTTGTTGGTTTTCCATGATTCACACCCATAGAGCAGTACTGACTTGACATTTGTATTGAATATGCGTAGTTTTGTATAGCTGTTAAGTTCCCTTGATTTCCAGATTGGTCTCAGCATTGCAAATGCCCCTTTAGCCTTACTTATTCCTTTTCTTATATCTTCGATAGTTCCCCCCTCAGGGGTGACTAAACTTCCCAGGCAGCAAAACTGCTTGACTTGCTCGATCTCTTGGTTTTCTAAAAAAGATACTGCTTCATTTCGGTTATTACAGCGCATCTTCTTAGTTTTCTTTCCATTTATCTTCAGCCTCACCTCCGATGCTTCGGTTTTTAAATCATCCATATCCTTGTAACTGTTTGCTAGCAAACACAGGTCATCTGCAAAGTCCAAGTCCTCCAAACTGCCTGCCAAGCCCCGTTGAATTCCTCTTTGACGATCAGTGCCTTCTGCATCACAGGATCCAGCACCATCAGAAATAGGATAGACAGCAAACATCCTTGCTTAACTCCTGTGTCTACTGGGATGGGTTCCGACAGCATCCCTTGATGTAAAACTTAACATGTGTAGTTCTCATACATGGCTGGGCCTCTGCCCTTTTCTTTGAGAACAGTACATGTAATTTTGTTCATATTTGTTATCTTTTTTACATCTTAATAAAAAGTTTAACTACCCTGAATCTCAATTATTTGTGTCTTTCTTTATATACCAAGAAGTGTACAAATATTGGTTTACTATGGTCCTGTAAAACAATGAAATATGTTTTAAAGAGGGTAAAATTGCTCCAAGTTACTATTATATCTAAGAATTAAGTTGAGGAACGTAATCTAACCAAGGGGCTATTTTGCTCCAATTTTTAAAACATTATCAAGTTTCAAAAATATTTCTTTTATACATTTCCATGTTACTAGATGGTTGTTACAATGTTTTAGAATAGACTAATCTCATTTTCTGAAGTCACTTGCCAAAACTACTGTGCATTATAAGATTTTATTTGGAAAACTGGGCGAAAGTAGAGAAAGGTAACCGCGCTTTATGCTAGGGAGAAATAAATACTGGTATACTTCCAGCAGATTTAGGACATGGGGTTCAGGCGCAACTCTGAAATCAAGAGCCTAATGCTGGAGAGGATTTTGTGGAAGCCCACATCAATCCACACATAAGACTGACGATTAAAAAAATAGTATTTGGGTAACCTACCAGCTATACGATTTGCACGATTTATGGTGCATACGAAATAGTCCACTATGTCCATTTATACGCTGGTCAGGGGGCCTGAAGATGACACAATGAAGAGTACAAACTGATAGCAGTGAGGTCCCATTACATTACGACCAATGGCGCTCCATTCTTTTCATTAAACAGGGCTATGTCCTCTAGGTAATTTGAACAAAACAATGATGAAATCATAATATTCAGGTACGTGGACAGCATTTGCAGCTATTAATGGCTTTTATGTTGTCAAAAATGGAATTATTCTAGATTGCAATGCGCCGTGATTGTTAGCGAAAGGTTAGAACAGTCCCGTCGTTTCCAGAGAATGATTTGCATACAATATTGCACTGGTAACACTTCTGTGATAATGGACAGCTAAAGAGGAAGCATGACTTAGTATTCTTGCAAGAGACTTGCAACGAGTCAAGAAGTCAATGCCAAGGTGAGTTGTTTTACTTCTCCAGGCCAAATTGGGTTGTTGTGGTCTTTAGTCCACAGACTAGTTTTATGTAGCTCTCCACATTAACCTATCTTGTGCAAGTCTCTTCGTCTGTGAAAAGAATGGCAGTCCATATCCATTTGAACCTGCTTACAGTATTGGCCTTTCTGTCTCCCTCTGTGAGAGCAGACAATTCCTTGTCCTTGTCTCAGAATGAAAATCAACAATCGATCCCTCTGTTAGTCGAGATATGTCAGAACATTCTTTTTTTTCCCCCGATTATGTGCAGTACCTACTAATTAGTTACGCTGTCTACCCCTATAATGTTCAGAATTCTCTTGTAATACCAGATTTCAAAAGCTCCTACATTACTGGCCATTAAAATTGCTACACCAATAACAAATGCAGATGATAAATGGGTATTCATTGGACAAATACATTATCCTAGAACTAACATGTGATTACATTTTCACGCAATTTGGGTGCACAAATCCTGAAAAATCATTATGCAGAACAACCATCTCTGGCCGTAATAACGGCCTTGATACGCCTGGGCATTGAGGCAAACAGAACTTGGATGATGTGTACAGGTACAGATGTCCATGGAGCTTCAACACAATATCACAGTTCAAGAGTAGTGACTGGCGTATTGTGACGAGCAACCGTTGATCAGACGTTTTCAGTTGGTAAGAGATCTGGAGAATGTGCTGGCCAGGATGGCAGTCGAACGTTTTCCACATTAAGAAAGGCCTGTACAGGACCTGCAACATGCAGTCGTGCATTATCCTGCTGAAATGTAGGGTAGAGCCACGGGTCCTAACATATCTGAAATATAACGGCCAATGTTCAAAATGCCGTCGATGCGAACAACAGGTTACCGAGACGTGTAACCAATGGCACCCCATACCATCACGCTGGGTGATACGCCAGTATGGTGATGACGAATACACGCTTGCAGTGTGCATTCACCGCAATGTCACCAAACACGGATGCAGCCATCATGATGCTGTAAAACAGAACCTGGATTCATCCGAAAAATGACATTTTGCCATTCGTGCACCCAAGTTCGTCGTTGCATACACCATCGCAGGCGCTCCAGTCTGTGATGCATCAAGGGTGACCGCAGCCATGGTCTCTGAGCTGATAGTCCATGCTGCTGCAAACGTTGTCGAACTGTTCGTGCAGATGTTTGTTGTCTTGCAAACGTCCTCATCTGTTGACTCATAGATCAAGACGTGGCTGACCAATCTGTTGCAGCCATGCGGATAAGATGCCTGTCATCTCGACTGCTAGAGATACGATGCCTTTGGGGTCCAGTAAAATTCCGTATTGCCCTCCTGAACCCACAGATTCCATATCCTGCTAACAATCAGTGGATCGTGACCAACGTAAGCAGCAATGTCGCGATATGATAAACCGCAATTGCGATAGGCTACTATCCGACCTTTATCAAAGTCAGAAACGTGATGGTACGCATTTCTTCTCCTTACACAAGGCATCACAACACGCCGGTCAACTGCTGTTTGTGTATGAAAAAGAGGTTGGAAACTTTCCTCGTGTCAGCACGTTGTAGGTGTCGCCAACGGCGCCAACCTTCTGTGAATTCTCTGAAAAGCTAATCATTTGCATATCACAGCATCTTCTTCTTGTCGATTAAATTTCGCGTCTGTAGCACGTCATCTTCGTTTTGTAGCAATTTTATTGGCCAGGAGTATATAATTTTTTGTCTGAACTTCTAATCGTCCATGTAACTCTCCATGAAAATGCTTTCAGGAACGAGTTACTGACATTTAAATCAATATTGGATGTCTACAAATTTCTCTTCTTCAGAAATTCTTTATTTCCCACAACCTTTCTGCAGTATATACGCTATTGACATCTGCTATCAGGTGTTATTTTGCTACACAAATATCAAAACTCACTACGTTTTTCGCTGACCACCGACTGATTTTCTTTGATTACATTCCATTACCCTTCTTTTGCTGTTGTTAATGTTCTTCTTATGCCATTGTTTCAAGAGACTGTCCGTTTAGTTCAATTGTTTTTCCAACTCCTTTGCGGTCTCTGATACATTTACACTGTCATCGGGAATATGCAAAGTCTTATTTCTCCTCTCTGAACTTTAATTCCTTGTCCTAACTTCTCATTGCTTTCCTTCACAGCTTGCTCAATGTACAGATTGAACAACAATGGCGAAACTGGATACGACACGATATTTGTGGGTGTCCCTTAGCTTTTGTCACTTTAGTGTAGATCCGCATCTATTTGTTAGATCGCTGTCTATTGAAGAAAAGCAGGACTATCCCACTTCCATAAGGGCCCCTGACGAGTCTCTAGTCAATAACACACATTCAGGAGAATGTACCATATTTCCGGGAAGAAAAATTGTAACGTTGCCAGTGGGTTACACAATGTTATCAGTGGAACCAGTGGCGGTGCGTCCGAGCCATTTCAAACGTAATAGCAGCGTACATAGCTACAACACTAGGAGAAAGGATGATATTCACTATTCAAGGTTAAATCTAACTTTGGCTCAGAAAGGGGTGAATTATGCTGCTACAAAAGTCTTTAGTCACTTACCAAATAGCATCTAGTCTGACAGATGGTCAACTAATATTTAAAAAGAAATTAATGGAATTTCTGAATGGCAACTCCTTCTACAATGTAGATGAATTTTTAGATAAAACTTAGAAAAAAAATTAAAAATTAAAAAAAAAATAAAAAAACAACAAAAATGTAATAAAAATCCTTAAATATTGATTGTCAGGTGTAGACAACATTTACTAGACTGACACGTTCCACATCATTAAGAAATGACGTTTATATGATCTATGGAACAAGTACTAATCTAATCTAATGTGTTCAGTGGTTCACTGAACCCCCCGGAAAAAAGCTCATCGTGAAAAAGAATGTAAATAAATAAAATAAAACGTGTTTTTACACTCTCATTCACGTTTAGTTCTTCTATCAGATCATATTATAAGCAGATTCAAAGTAATTGTATCGTATGAGGAACGTTTTACGTCGCTTTTCTTCACTATGGCCGCTGGATATATGCGGCAGTGGGCGTAGTGTTGCAATGCGCCTGCGCAACTGACGTGCAAATTCTCGGGGTGGGGGGGGGCGGGGAGGGGCGAGGGGAAACGCTGCTTTTAACACTGGCGTTGGAGCTGGTAGAGACGCCAGCTCCTGGCTACTCGAGCTCTGGCAGTTACGCACGAATGGTCCTGAAGCAAAGGAAATGGAGCTACAGCGTACCTCGCCTTGCACATAGGCAAATCCTCCATTCAGGCAACATCTATCCTTCACATTTATTTTTGGTGCATTGTAGATTCATCAAAAACAAGTCATATGTGACAAAATATCTTGTAACTACAAAGATGCTTCAACTGAATAAGCCTTCAGATGATCCGATTATGAATAATAATGGAGTGACTACTTTCCATCTAGCAAGAATAGCTCAAAAAAATGTTTGTTAAGCATATGGGACTTAACTACGGGGTCATCAGTGCCTAAACTTACAAACTACTTATGAACTACTTACGAACTAGGACGACACAAATATCCATGTCCGAGGGGGGATTCGAACCCCCGACCGTAGTGACCGTGCTGACCGTGACTGTAACGCCTCAGTCACTTTTTTTTCTCTCTAGGGGTAGTTCTGTTTCTTGCGGACGCTGATCGTGTTTGTTGGCTCTTGTTCAATGTCTTCTTGGCGCAGCTTCTTTATTACAGAGAACGTTGAACCCTCTGACCGGGCGCGCTGAGCCACTGCGCCCGGCAGTCACCTCGGCCACCGCGGCCGGCAGCAAGAATAGCCGTGTGGTTAGCGGCATAGCATTGTGCCGACGAAAGTAGTGGCTTCTAGAGTGACTATAAGCATTTTTTTAACCCAATCTTCTTTTTGACAGATACGGGAACAACAATGACTTTTGTATTGTTACTTGCGACATATCTTTGGACGGTTTAGCAAATGTGTAGCGATTTTGAAAGTAAATTACATTTATACTCTTCGTTGGAAAAAATACTTAACAGCCTTTGCGCGTGTTAGGCGGGGGTGCTGCTTACACGAAACTAGCTTGTCTTTTCAGTAGGGTTGCCAGATTGAACTCGAGGCAGGCTCGGAGACCAGACGCCCCCCCCTCCCCCTTGGCCAATGAATCACCACCCCCCCCTCCTCAACTGCGACCAACTCCCCCCCCCCCCCCAACCAGGATTGCACGTGAATAAAAAAATAAAAAATAAACTATCATCTCCTCCCTCCCAGCAACAATGAAAAGTTTTCAGAGGAAGAATAGAAAAGTAGCGTTTTGTTGCAATAAGAAATTAACATTATATAAAGTTATTCATAATTACTAGAGACGAGTCGGCAGGGAATGGCCGAGCGCACTGAGGCGTCTTGCCACGGTGCGCGAGGCTGCTCCCGCCAGAGATTCGAATCCTTCCCTATGGCATGGATGTTGTGTTCGTCCTTAGTTTAAGTTAAGCTACATGAGCAAAGAACTTAAAACGAATGGTAAAAAAAAAAGAAGTAGTTAAGATGAAGGTTACATTCAAGCCCGGAGATGAGAGTCATTGGCCCGTAGACCCGGAGAATTCATTCCAAAACCGGGCAGATAAAGATCACTGTGACATTGACAGATTTTAGTTATATCAAGAGCTCTTACTTTTACCTTCATTTCTCGGTTCTGAAAGTGGGAGCAAACCGTTGCAAGTACTTGCATATAAGTGCAAGAAGTCCCTTATTGGGTATTTTCCAAATGCAACTATTGCTCTAAGAATCTTACTAACTATTCCTCTAAGTGTGGCTTCAGCAGAAAGAATATTTCTCCAAGTTGAAATTTATAACGAACTACCTACGATCAACGATGACACAAGAGCGTCTTGTAGGCCTTTCTATGATGTCTACTGAATGTGATGTTCTGTGTGAGCTTGACACTGATAATTTAATTAAAGACTTTGCGGAGAAAAAGGCACGAAAAGTTAACTTTACTTAGCATTTTAAACAAGTCAAAAGACAATTTGCATTAAAACTGTATAAAGATATAAAATTATATTACTGGTTGTATTATTTGTATTACGAAATCTTTGTACAATGCTGTTACAAAATATATTTGTATGTTCTTTTGTTCATGTGTGTTCTCTTTCGCAGTTAACAACGTTGTTTATATATGTGTAAATAAATGCTGTATCGCATCATCAATCTTAATTTTATATAAATCGTTGTTTCTTGAATCGTACTGTAAATTTCTAATCAATGATGTAGAATATTCTGCATGCTCAAGTGTACATAATTGTTTCGTATATCGTTAACCAAAACTTACTCTGTGTATTTAACTGACAAAAGTTAAGATCTTACTCAGTTTTATAATTGATTCTTATAGTTATAAAGTTCAAGGAGTTATCCTTTAAAAGCAGCTATCTGTAAGGTAGCACAGCAAATTTAAAGTCAGTAATACCAATGGGTTGTAGGGGGCGCCAAATGGATTCTTTGCCGGGTGATATTTTCCCCTTCCGCCGGCCCTGGTAATAGATTCATTGCATTACTGTCACTTAACAGTCTAATCATTTACTTATTGTGTTTTAGTGTTCATGTGCATATTAACGCGAGCTACAAACAGTATATAATAAATTCTCAACTTGAATGTCTACACATTTTTACAATAACATATAATACATGAAAATTATGTACAAGAATAGTATGATCATATCTCATTCTTCCAGAAGTCTATATATGCTATTGCTGTACTGCTGCAGGACATCAGATCTCTTGGGCGATTTACTTGCAGACATTGCAGCACGTGGTCCATGGTCTGGATGTTCCCGCACGAACACAAAACTCTTTCGCTGATTCCCCACTTATGCAAATTCTTGTCACATCTACCCATTCCAGATCGCAGTCTGTTCAGAGTCTTCCCTCTCTGCCAGTCAAGTTCTGCGCCTGATGGCAGCGCCTCCTCAGCATAGTTGGCATGTCCTTGTTGCTGCCGCCACAATTTTATTTTGGTAGTTCTTGGTGGGTCTGCGAGTGGTTCCGTTAATTGAAGAAAACTGCTTCTTGATTTAAGGCGTTTTGGTACAGTTTGGTACCCATGTAATGGCTGACGTTGGTCTTTAAGCTGTTTTGATCGTTCGATGCTGCTCTGTACCGATCGTCCGACCTTTTGTGAAGCGAGTCCTGATAATGAGTACAGGTGTTCAACTCTTGTAGGTTTGAGACAGTCATTGATAAGCCTACAGGTCTGATTCAGGACAGGGCCCAGTTTGTTTGCATGACATGATCGTTCCCATACAGGAGTTGCAAACTCAGCAGCAGAGTAACAGAGCGCCATTGCTGTCGTACGTAAAACTTTTGCATTAGCTCCCCATTTTGACGTAGTTAGTTTGCCAAGAAAGCTATTTCGTTTTTGGACTTTTGCCTTGCTCTTCTCAATGTGGCGCTTAAATGATAGTGTCCTAGCAAGGGTAACTCCCAAGTACACTGGGGAAGGGCAGTGTTCTAATCTTGTGCCATTCCACCAAACATTCAGTTCCCTCTTTGCCTCTTTATTGTTAAGATGAAATAGGCAAGTCTGGGTCTTACTTGGATTGGGCTTCAGCTGATTCTTATTGTAATAGTTTCTCAGATTTTCTAGGTTTTCATTTAGTTTTCATTTAGTTTGCTCAATATCCTCGTAGTTTGATGCCTGAACAGCTATTGCTCTATCGTTAGCATATATGAAAGATCTTTTCCGCGGACTAATAGGCTGATCATTCGTGTAGATATTGAATAGAACTGGGGCAAGGACACTGCCCTGGGGAAGCCCATTTTTCTGTAGCCGCCATCTGCTCTTGTTACCCTAGAATTCAACAAAATATCTTCTGTTAAACAGAATTGATTTGAGTACTGCAGTAAGTCGAGGGCTTTTTGTTGTTCTTTGCACCTTCGTAATAAGGTTTCTGAGGTTGATGGAGTCGTATGCTGCTGTCAGACCTATAAACACAACTCCTGTTGCTAGTCGTTCCTCAAACCCATCTTCAATGAACTGAGTTAGGTTGAGAGCTTGGCTGGTACAAGATTTGCCAGGTCGAAATCCTGCTTGCTCTTTTATTAGTGTGCCCTCAATCAGGTCACTAAATCTTTTTAGTATAAGTTTTTCAAACAGCTTATAGGTTGTACACAACAGAGAGATCGGCCGATAGCTCTTAGGATCTTCTGGGTCCTTACCAGGCTTAAGAATTGCAATTACTTTTGCCTGCCTCCAGATCTTAGGGATTTGATGTTCTTGATGTGTATCATCAAAGAAAAATGAACAACTACAGTATCTTTTAGGAATAAATTTCTCAGCTTTAAGCTTGGAACAAAAGTGTGAAATAAAGAAGCTTGATAGGCTGACGCCTTAGCTCGAGTTGGAGCAAGTGCAAACAAGCCGAGGTAAGACATTTGGCAGATCTTGTGGCGGAAATAAATCTGGGGGAGGGGGGGGGGGCTTTCCCCCAGCGCCACTCCCAGAGGGGCGCCAAATCGTCTCTTTGGATGCCAAGAGGGTGGGTGGGGGGCGCCACTACCAAGTCACCTGTACCACCAGCAGCCACTGGTTGGAACACAGCTCCAAAAAAAGAAAATCGCATTGACGTATTTTACGGCACGCTTTAGATTTGTAGTTTTGTAAGTTTTTGCAAACATTTTGGACAAAAATAATAATCTAAATAATAAAAATTAATTAATGAGAGTGTCTGAAACACATTTAGGAAAAAATTGATGTAGTAGTGGGTTTCGAACCACTGACCTTCAGCGTGCCAGTCCAACGCATTGCATACTACGCTACGGATAGCAGTTATAAGTTGCATTTCTTAATTTCGTACTATCGCTGACCGTTGTTAATTGATGATAATATGGCATTTGTAGACACCAGATTATCATTTATCGCACGAAGAACGACATGTTTTTGTTACTTCTTCAGAGCGCCATTGCTTTGAAATGACAACGTGTAAGTAACAATAGGAAAATCATCAAATACGCAACGCAAGATGGCGTATGCCAGAGAGATTCCTGAGCGAGGAATGTCACGTGACATCTGCGAACGGCTTCTTTTCGTTAATTCAGTGGAGGGTGTCGAAACTCCGTTATTTTTGCAAATATCTCTCAAACGATACGAGATGTGAAAAAACATAAGGGAACAAAGTTATAGAGAATTTTCTCCTCTGCAAATTCGTTTGTTCGATTTTCGCGTCAGATGAACGATTTATTTGCAATTAAAATTACATGACAAACGGCTTTTTTTTGTTACTAACGTATTTCTTATCCGAAATATTTCAAAAAGCGAGGTTCTGGTCTCTGGTAGCCAACAATTACGTCTGTAAAATTTGGTGCCAATCGCTTGAATGGTTCCTCTTAAAAACAGGGAACACGTTACGGACAGACAGCAGACAGACATACAGAAATACATCCCAAAATCGCCGTTATTTTTGCAAATATCTCTGAAATAATACGAGATATGAAAAAAAAATCATAAGAGAGCAAAGCTGTAGAGAATTTTCTCCTTTACAAATTCGGTTATTCAATTTTCGTGTCAGATGAATAGTTAAGCCATTATTTTCATTTAAATTTCGAGCTGTCAAAAGACGATCGCAAAGGCCCACTTTTAGTGTTACTACCGTAACCTAAAGTGGCCCAAATAAACCGCACTTTTTAAAATCAATCTTACCTGGATGGTGGTCATAGCATCACTCATGGCGAGAGCGAACTCCTCCTCCGCCACTGCGTCTGGTAGCAGCAGGTCTGGGTCGATACCGATGATGGTGCGGAAGACGAGCCGGAGGTTGATCCCGAAAGTTAGAGCGTACAACTCCGTGGACGCTCCCTTTGTTTTGGCTAGGCGCTCGCTCAGGGAGACACCACCCTCGTGGAAGGCCTCCACGAACCCCTCCAGCAGCTGGAACCCAGCACCACACTCACAATGTACTTCCTCTCCAGGTGCAATTGGCAGAAGACTATTTCACCGGTTACTTCGTCCATCGCGAAAGAACATGTTCTCAGAATTCAAAAGAATCGGGAGTAATGTACCACAGAGTTCCATCTTTACTCCTTCGTCACCTCTATTATCCCCCCGAAGATAAGAAAAGTTATGCTACATGAATGAATTATCAGAATGGACCGAAAGCCAGTAAATGTGGTTTACTCATAACTACAGACAAATAACCATCACAACCATCACTAGAAAGAGCGGAAGAAAAAGGATACTGAATCCTGCATGATTATTTAAATCCTGCAATCAGCCAGCTAAATCTGGTAAAGCCATTGGAGTCGACGATATACCAGCAGAACTCCTTTGCTGGCGAACAGCTACATGAAGAACTGTTCCATCTCCTATCTATATCTATAAATGTGAATGTCTGTTCAGTGTACGTTTATTACGTCTGAACCACAAGACATAGAGAGCTAAAAATTTGTACAGTTACTAATGTCTACCCGGGGAAGGCTTTGGGCATGGTTTTATGGAGATCGGATAACTATTTATCTATATATATTAATGTGAATGTCTGTTCGGTGTACGCTTATCACGTCCAAACGGCAAGACGCAGAGACTTAAATATTTGTACAGTTACTAATTTATACCAGAGGAAGATTTTAGGCACGGTTTTATAGCGATCTGGTAGATATTTAGTAATTTGAAGAATATAACGCGAAATTCGGAACAATAATGATTATTTGAAAATTATATTTACTCTTTGAAAATGATTTTATTGGTTCCATTGTTACTTGAGGGTTGATAATGATAAAAGGGTGGAGTCTATTGGGATGGAAAGTTATCGTTGTATATAAAATTCTACGTGTGTGTTAATATTTCTCTCTGCAGTGAAAACTACAGAAGGCAAACGAATGGCGTGTGTGTGTAATTGTTGTCCGAAGTCTCCCGTTGTACATCATAGCAGTTCCATGCCGACAACTATAAGGGTGTGGAAGATATGGTGGTTGAAAGTCGTCAAATTATTAAAAAAATTGGACTGAAGGCCAGCGATGACGTTTGCAACTATATAGCAAGGACATTACGTACACCGAAACGTGATGCCACAGACCATATCTTTGGTCCATGCGTGCTACAATGTCTTCAGCTCTTTCTCTGTAAGGATAAGCATACGAATAAGGAAATATAAGAATAAATAAATGAAGCAGTAAAAAAGAAATTTCTTTTAATACATCTCTTTAAAAAATAATGATGTGACGTTTCACGCATTACAGCAAGTGATCCATCTGTGATATTATTACAATCATTATTGTTGAATTTCGTGATTGGATTCTTCGAAACGAGTGCATTTTTACCTGTGATTTCTTATATATTCCCTGATAAATGTAACATGTTTTTAGAAAAAAGGAGATGGACACAGAGAGAGTTGATAGGAAAAGTAATAACTCAAGGTTCCAATAAATAAATACCCGGGCAACGCCGGGTTTTCAGCTAGTAAGTTATATATGAAACTGGGGGGCTCGGGGCATAAAATAACATGTTAACTGGGCGACACTTGTGCTGAGATTTTGTCGCCCAGGGGCTATGGGTAGTGCCGGCAATTTATTTTTATTGAATGAGATATCAAATGTACTGGGAATTAAAAAATAACCTCTTGTAAATCTTTTAGAGCATATGTTCCCAACCTTTTCAGTCTTGTTACCCCCAGGACCTACTAGGGAAACTCATTTTGGCTGTTAAAAACCTACGACTTTCTTGCAAAAGTAAAACTGGGAAACAAGTGTTCTGGTGCAAAGTGTGAAATTTGCTCTAAACATATTCAAGAAGCACTGGAGCACTGGAATTTTCAAAAACTGTTACTTTGCCCATTGCTGATGGCGTCTGATGTGACAGAAAAAAGGAATTGGGAAGAATTATTGAACATTTTAGCAGCGAAGCTCACAAAGCTGCCTCCAACCTTAATGAAACGGAAGAAATATGGTTGGCACAATCTGATGATAAGCACCCTTGGGTTAAAACCCTTAAGTCTTACACTGCAGAGAAAATAACACTACTGATTCAACTACCAGTGGATGTGTATAATGACAGCCGTACAGTGACTCTTTCTGCTCATTCTTGGCCGTCATGATCACTAACAAAGATTGACAGTGACACCCAAATTTTGTCATACAAAGACAATGGTTTGGAATCCGGGTTTTCTCCTCTCACTCCTTCTCCAGCTTTATTGCACTGCAGACACCCTGTAATGTATCGCGAGATGCTTGATGTTGTAGGGGAAGTGATAATGGAAGGTGTGGTCACACATTTAAAAAAACTCTGAATGTTTTTGCATTCAGGTTGTGGCTCCGTAGACAAATACGGAGTTGACAACAAGTTCATTACTGCACGGTTCGTTACAGAAGATAACGAGATGAAATCTGTGTTTCTAGGTAAAAGCAAATTGAGTCTGTGATGGGCAGAAGGTCTTCCGGAATCGGTCAAAGTTTTATTGGAAAATTTAGACCTTGGTGATACAGCAAAAGATAAATTGACAGGATTGACTACAAATGGAGAGAGTGCTAATACAGGAAAATCCTGTGGCCTATGGATTCGATTGAAAGAGTACTTAGGAAGAGACTTACTTTGTATTTGGTGTGTGGCTCATCGATCTGACCTAGGCATGTCAGACTTAGAATCAGCAGTCATTGAAGTTCAGCACTAGAAGACAAATTTAAAAGCCGTGGGAACGTTTTATATGGCATCGGCTTTACGCTTTGAAGAACTTGAAGAGCTGGCAGATTTAACCGAGAAAACTGTCTACCGCTTTCCAGCACACTTTGATGTAAGGTTCGTAGAACATCTTAACAATTTAGCCAAAGCAGTTTGGAACAACCTCCCATTAATGCAACAACATTGGAGTAATGTTCTTGGAAAGACTGATTCCTCAAAAGTTGAAAAAGCTTCAGCACGTGGGTTTCTACGTTTGTGGGAGACAGGTGGCAAACAACAGCGACTCACCAGTCTTATGCTAGATCTTCTGAAACGTCTGGAAAAACTGAAAAAATATTGTCATAGGTCATTTGTTACAATCCCTGATATTGAAGTACCTAAAAAAATATTTATTGATTCATTATCTTTGATGGAAGAAGACTGTTATCCTGCTGGATATGAAGAAAAGTTGGAAAGAGAAGGTGCAATAGAACTTGAAAGTGACGAATCAGATACGAATCAGATACTGAATCATACAAACAATTTGGCCTGTTACGAGAAGCTCTCAACTCTAGAATGCGCATCGCTCTCAACGGTGTTGAGACAGCCTTTTTAGACCCAAGGCCATCCGTGGCGAAGTTCCTAGAGAAGAAAGAGAGAGGTAGGAAGGTGCCCGATTTTGAACTGTATCAAGGCCAAGAGTTTGTAAAAAACTTTTTTACAAATTACAGTAACCTTTAAATTTGATGTTCTTCTATTCTTTTAGTTAGGGACTTAGTAATTATTTTTATCAAAATATTTTGTAAACCCAGTAATTTAATTATCCTTTAAAATTTTGTTGTAGGCCTATTTCAAAATATTTCTTAAAAATTGTTTCTTGTGTGCATTAAGACATTTATAAAACGGAAAAAGAATTGTTTCTACCTACAATCTTACAAGTGAAGGTATAAAATTACTGTTCAATGCTCTTTCAAAGAAAACTGCTACACTAGAACTTTACGTTTTTAGCACCAGCATCTCATGACTCATTTGCTTCAGAATTAAGTACTTTTCTTAGATAGCTTAAAATTGTAATTGTGTTTCTTTCCCGTTGATGTACAGAGTTCTCTAGAGCAAAAATACAAATTGAGGAACCATAACATAATATGATCTTTTAAGACAAATAATGATTTATTAGCTTTTACAGAAAGTGCACAGGAAGGTATTTTAAGTAATCATAGTACCGATATTAGTTTAATTTATACTATTTTATTTAATAGCCATATCATATTAAAGTGAACTTATAACTACTATTTAACTACTTAACAAATAAAAGACAACAAAAACAATTGAAAGGTTGCTTACAAAATTAGGAGACACAAATGATTTCTTCAAAGTCCAAATTTAGTACTGTTCCACAAACATTTTTATTTATCATTAAAAACATATATGAATAAAAATCTATTAAGGAAAATTAAGCAGCTTTGATTTTAATTTAAAAAAGGCTTCAAAATACGTTTTTAGGCATCAATATTTTGAAATTTTTCCAGGGAAGGGCCCCCGGAACCCCCGGATATCCTTCCTATGTCGCCCAGTGAAAATACCTTAAAATATGCTCTGGGGGGGCTCCCTACAGATTTTAAAATAGTCTTATAGTTCCAATACAAAAGAAAGCACCAGAAAACAGATGTGAAAAACATATGATCTTCAGTTTGATAACACATGCCTTCAAGATATTGACTACTATTACTCTAAGACGGATCGAAGGCAGAAGAGATCCAATGATTATGGATGACCAGGTGTAGGCACACTAAACGCAATACTCAGCGTAAGATTAATTCTCGACAAAACATAAAACAAGGTGAAAAGCACATACGAGGGTTAGAACTTAAATAGTGGCAACACTGCTGTGGAGACACTACGCAATGGAATCTACTATTGTCGCTGATAGCACACGTTGTTGACATACCTATCACTATGTTTCTGCAACAGGAACAACAGAATTGGATCAAGATTGAATGTGCCACAGATCGTACAGCACGACAGTGCCGCCGCGGTGGAGTAGCCGAGCGGTCTAAAGCGTCTCGCTGCGGAGCGCGCGGTTGCTCGCCGTGGAGGTTAGAGTCCTCCCTGGGGCATGGGTGTGTGTGTTGTCCTTAGGTTAGTTTACCTAGGTTTAAGTAGTTTGTAAGCTACGGACTGATGACCACGCAGTTTGGTCCGATAGATTTACAGACATTTGTGACGACAGTGTCATCAAGGTCTGCAGCAGTCGTGTGTGGAACTGGCATTGCTGTATAGAACAGTGCCGTGTTGGGTAAAAGTCTTCAATAAAAATCGTCAAACTGTGGTAGAGATGCATCGGGCACGTCGTCCTAGCGTCCCTGAAGAAGAAGTGAATACTGTTGCTGCGTAAATACCGTTTTAAACGATGAACGAACTTGTAATAGATTGATAACAAGTTGCGTTAATGGCAACCGTCTGTCGTTTGAACGGCTGCACTAGTATGATCGCGCTAGTATCGAAGCACGATAATGTTCGCGATAAAGAAATAGAACCAGTTCTAAATTCGGTACTAGTGGGATAACTGCGCATGCGCGAGATAGTAGCTGTCTACTGCAGTTACCGCTCCAGTTAGTCCGCCATTATTATTATTATTATTATTATTATTATTCGTATTTACGTATATTTTGCGTTTTGTCGAAGTTTATGATCAGAATGTATCCGACAATGTATTTCTAATGGCGGCATTCACACTGTCCGTCACCGGACCGTTAAGCTTTCCCGAGAAGATTGTTTTGATTGAACTGTCGTCTGCTGACATTGGAAGTTAACCTATTTTCGTCTCGCGATTTTCATATTATAGTCGACGATTACACGGTTTGCACGCAAATTTATCTTATTAATCTCTATTTTATTATTATACTTTGGTTTAGCGCTAACTTTCAAATGTTTCATGACGCCTTCAATATTTATCTCAATTGAGTGTCCACCTAAAAGCGAGGTCGTATATCTGAAACCGAAAAATGGTTTATGTTTTGCTATATTGTAACAGAAAAGACTGAAGCCAATTGTTTATTTGAATAAGAATGTAATTTCATGACGCAATTTTCATTAAATAACATTTTAAATGAAAAAGTCGGTCCAAATGAAGGACAAAAATTTAGTTGTGCATGACGTTATTAACAATGTCAGTGCTCTTATATTGTTTGATGTGTTCATATGTTTTTTATTTTTTTTTTTTTTTTATTAATTTTTTTTTTTTTCGCTTGAAAATAGATGACAATGTTTTGAAATGATATTTCACTTTCCAGCACTTTACCACACTACGTTGACCAAAACCATACATTGCAAAGTTTCCTTTGGCCGTCAATAACATTTAGCGTTGTTTCCTCAATTCCAGTATTAAACTATGACTTCGTGCATAGCATATCGCCAGTCATAACCTCACTTTCAACATCGGGTATTACTGTCCGATTACGTTTACCGTCTAAACTCGCCGCCACAAGATCTTGCATGAGTTTGTAGTTCAGGGGTAGTACGTTAGGAGCGCTTCAGTAGACTATTATCTATTTTGTTCACTTTCGTTCAGCGTTTAAAAAGGGATGTAGTGGACAGTGATGGACGCCAGACGATGTAAGGTCGCCCACGAAACCGGATTAGTGCATACAATTGTGCTTCGCATCCTGAAGGAACGTCTGGGCATGAGAAGAATTACATCACAATGGGTTCCGCATGGATTGACGAAAATGTAGAAATGGATGCAATTGGAGTGCTATAAGGCGAAGAAGAGGCTTTCTTACTCCTTAAAAATGTTCAAATGTTTGTAAATCTATTGGACCAAACTGCGTGGTCATCAGTCCGTAGCTTACAAACTACTTAAACCTAGGTAAACTAACCTAAGGACAAACGCACACACCCATGCCCCAGGGGGGACTCGAACCTCCACGGCGACCAACCGCGCGCTCCGCAGCGAGACGCTTTAGACCGCTCGGCTACTCCACCGCGGCTATTATGCCTTACCGTAACACTGGATGAGACATGGGACCATTGATCTCTATACTCTCTGGATGTTGAACTTCAGTTTCCCTAGCGTGCCAGCCATAGATATTCATATTTAGTTTCTTGCCAAATTCAAACATGGCTGCTAAGAAGCATTTAAAGAAAAAGAGAAGAAAATATGTTTCGATTCCATTCCCATATCAGTCTACAACATCGAATATTGAATTAAATTCCAAGTCAAGAGGTAAGCAAGCAATTCTTTGTCACGTAATAACTGATGGAAACTCGTTTGCCAAATTTAAACATGGCGGACAATGCGAAATCATGTGTAAAACATTTGAATGTGCAGGCACGCTGCAATTCAATGATCAGACACCAGAGTTATACATCCAGTTTGTATAGAGATCACTACATGGGACACATCGTACGAGCCAAAACTGAAACGATCAACCAACGAATGGCGTCATTATGGGTCGCCGCGAAATTCGAAAGTGCGTCAGAGCCCCAGTATGGTGAAAGTTATGGTGATTCTCGTGTCTGACTGTGAGGATGTTATCCTAACGCATTAAGGACATTCCACACTGCTTGTGGCGTGCGTGCCCGAACGTACGCTAGTTACGTTTAAAAATGTGGCTTCCCCTATTATGAAATGGGTCTGTTCACACTGCAGGGCCACAGCCACGCGCCACACCAGCCACGCGTGGCTTCCGTTCGCTCCCTGAGCAATCTTTCAAAACGTGGCCGGCCCAGAGTTGCCAGGTTTTCCTATTGCTCTGTCGCCAAATTTTAAACAAAAAGTAGCCAAAATATCGCCATCTTTTCATCAATAAAATGCCAAAATATAACTGTCTTTTCATTAGTAAAAATAGCCAAATATCGCAAACTTTAGTCTGTTAACATTATTATGCTATGGTATCTATGGCATGTTACTCGACAATAATAATCCTGAAATTCATGGAGTAAGATGGTTACTGAGTAAAAGGTAACACAAACTGTGGCACTCTCACATTAACAGACATCAGACTGAACTTTCCGAGGAAACTCATACTTCACAGAAACATTTGTCTGTTGTCGTCCAAGAACTGAACCCAGACATACCACTAACTGACAATGAGGGCAGTCAAAATATTGTCCCATTGTAAATATAATAGAGAGACTCCGGAAATCCAGTTACATTTAACTACCACAGTTATTAATTTCATAACTTATAAAAATTACAACACAAAACTGTTCAAGTATCATTCTATCAAACTTACACAAGGGATATTCTCATCCATAGGTTCGACTACCAATCACTTTCATCTTCAAAAACAAATATTTACAGATGTTAAATAGTTATTGAATCTTTCAAACATTTCTTTAATATACACAAAATCATTACAACATTTTGAGGTGAGGTAATTTATAATAATGCACTAGGCATTTCATACTTTGAGGTGAGATGGACTTTAATTCGTAATAATGCGTCATGATACACAGAAAAGTCAGCCATGAGAACGACTGGGAAATCACCGCGTGTTCTCCATCGACATTTATACTCTGTAAACCATGGTTAACCACTGTGAAGTGCGTAGCAAAGGGCTCGCTTCACAGTAGCAGTTGTTACGAATTTCTCTTGTGTTGTATAGAAAGCGGGAAAAAATACTGTTTAAATGCCTCCTTGCATGCTGTAATTTATATAATCTTATCCTCATGTTCTTATCGGGAGGCATATATACGGTGTTGTAGTATACTTCGAGATATCATTTAAAGCCTATTCTTGAACCATCGTAAGTAGGATACATGAGGTACTGTAGTTTACGTCTATCTTCATGAGTCTGTCAGTTGAGTTTGTTTACATCTCTATGACACTCTCCCACACATCCATGTGCTAGGTTTATTACATTTCTCCAGCATTCTACCGAAGTTTAGCCGGTATCATTGACGCAATGTCTAAAGAGTGATTGCTTTACATTCGTTGTATTTGAAGTAAAATAAAATAGCCATTAAGTCGCCAACCATTCCCCTTTAATAGCCAAATTTAATCGCCAGTCGCCAGATTGCTAGAATGGCTACTATTATAAGAAAAAGATAGCCAAGAATGCGAAAAATCGCCACACCTGGCAACCCTGGGCCGGCCACGTCTCCAGTCTGCGCATGCGCAGAGCGAAGGTAAGACCTCGTGCAAGTAGGGATGCAACATCGTTGATAAAAAATCGATGGTAAGACATCGATGTTCCTGCGGAAAAATATCGATGTTAAAAAACATCGCTCCTCAAAAACGATACATCGATGTTTTTCCGATGTTTAAGAAATATTAGGAAAAATACACTGAAATGAAGCTGTATTGCCAGAAAGTATCTGCCTTATTTATGTTCTTTCACTAGGCTACGAATACACAGTGAAATGGCAGATTAGAATGAAAAAGAAGTTAGGAATAAGATTTCGCTACCTATTGCGCTAATTTTACTTGGGATTTACATCGATTTGTTCATTACACGAGAAATAACTTGTGTTTTGTTGACGTATTGCATTTTTCTTAGCTGTCGACGTGGAGAAAATTAAACATTATGCATCTTTCAGTTATTACTTAATAAAGTATTTTTAAAATGAATATTCATCAATAACGTTTATAAAATCATGTACCTTGCTGAAATGAAAATCTATGTTATACTTGGCTTGTGGCTTTTGTCTCGGATTTTTCGTCGACTTTTGTTTGATGTTTTAACTGACGTTTTGACAATACGATATCAGTCTGACTGGGTAACACTGTCAAAGATTCGATTCCACTGATGTTGGAGGGTAACATTTCAGCAACGCCAGCAGCCCGTGCTGGACAAACATCAAATTAATCATGAGATTGTTTCATACTTCACTTACCTACTATTTCAAAAGTATGAAAACAGCGACGAGAGCAAGTAGCACCACACTTGAGCTGACGCTGGCTGAGCAACTAATAAAGTAATAATGGAGTCGCCAATCAATTGTTGAACGATGTCGATGGTTTTGGACTTCTGTCGTCGATGCATCGGCGATACATCGCTGTTCAAAAAATCGATGTTAACATCGATGTTTATGGACGAAACATCGATGTTTTCAAAACATCGATGTATCGTTTGCATCCCTACGTGCAAGCCAACCCTCGAGCACAACACAGCGCATCATCTTTGTTGTCTGAGCTGTTGCGTTTATTGTTGATGATTTCCAAGTAGTTGGTGTGCCAATGTGTGTTACACTAACGTTTTAGGCTCAAAATGGAGCAGTTAATTGAACAAGTACGCTCTCATCCTGTCATTTGGGACTCAACATTGGAAATCTACAAAAATGTTCAAATGTTTGTAAATCTTATGGGACTTAACTACGGGGTCATCAGTCCCTAAACTTACAAACTACTTATGAACTACTTACGAACTAGGACGCCACAAATATCCATGCCCGAGGGGGGATTCGAACCCCCGACCGTAGTGGCCGTGCAGATCGTGACTGAAGCGCCTCAGTCCTCTCGGCCACCGCGGCCGGCGGAAATCTACAGAGATATAACTTTGAAAGAAAAAGCATGGGGTGAAATTGTCGAAGCGCTATCAAAAGACAGTAAGTACATACATATCCTGCGGTAATAGTATTAAATATCTTAGAAAAAAATTTTCGCATTCTTTTATGAAACCGGCAATATTGATAAATGTAGTAAGTATCCAGTTACCATAATTGTTCACTGTACTTATTAATGATATTTGTCATGGAGGCGACTCCATCCAGAGTCTAGTGCAGAGCGACCACATTAAAATTATTATAATTGGAAGAACCACCTTCGGCCGCATTGAAAGCTTTATTTTTTATATATAACACAGATCGATTTCGGTCAGTGTCTGCCGGCCACGGTGGCCGAGGGGACTGCGGCGCGTCAGTCACGGTCTGTATGGCCACCAGTGGCGGCTCGTCCAAAATTTATTACAAAAATAAACAGGAAATAAAATACACTAAAATAAAAAGCGTGACTGACAATGGAAATAACGGAGCTTAGCAATATCCCCACCATGTCATCTGCGTTCTACACAAATGACCAATGAAACTGCTTGGCTGAAAAGCGCATTTTCACTCGCATGTTGGCTATACATTATTAATGTTGTTTGTGGTTGAAGTTTTATTTACATAAATTAAAAATTTGTACTCAGAGGTATTTGAATACGAGCCTCACACAAGTAGGTTTGAGAGACAACGCGCAAGACGCCTGAGCCAGCGCGCTATTTGACTCTGTATGCCGCAAAATTCGTCATATACTATTCTCCCGCAACAGTTACACGCAGCGCGGAGAGAAATATTGATCTGGTGCTGCAGTCGGTCTCAGCAAACATGAGCCGTTAGGCCTGACGTCACGTCTGCGCATGCGCACTAGCGAACAGACGACTGCGCCGCCTCTCTGCGCACGTACCAGCGCGGCTGAATCCCACTTCAGCACACGGAGCTGGTTTCCAGCTATCGCGGCGAGAGCGCTCCACAATGCGTTTTCATCCTTATTACTAGCATTCTAATACGCATTGGAAGGGAACTGGCGTAATTTTATTGTGATATCTAGATCTCATTCCAAGAGAAAGGATGTATTTTTACAGCGATTTCTCGCTTGCTTTCGAAGAGAAATGGCATAATTTTAGTAATATATTTACAGTGTGCTGCAGCACATTAGCACATTATCACCAGCCGCCACTGATGACCACTACGGTCGGGGGTTCGAATCCCCCCTCGGTCATGGCTATTTGTGCCGTCCTTAGTGTTAACTAGTTCATAAGTAGTTTGTAAGCTTAGGGACTGATGGCCCCGTAGTTAATTCCCATAAGCTATACAAACATTTGAACCTTTTTTTTTGTGTCAATGTCTAACTATCTCAGTGCTAGAATCCAAGCCCTGTGGGCCCACAAAAACTTGCACTTTGCATATTAACATCAAGTAGGCAGTACAGAAGAAGAATGTCAATAATTGAAGCCAAAGAATACAATAAAACCAGCTCATTGTCACTACTCTCGCTGCTGCTGATGTCATCAAACCAAGGTAAGGCACACGAAAATCCAGACTGACACCACGGAACCGTCGGAGCTGACATCTTTTGGCATAGTAGGAAAAAACGTGGCCGGTTTAGCACCGCAACTGTGGCCGCTGTGTGAAATGGTACGTGGCTAGCGTGGCCGGCGTGGTTCCAGACACGCACGCCACGTGCAGTGAGGAATGGCCTTTACGTTCCTCCAGGGCAGGCCAACGGTGCACAGTATTAAGGCCCTCTCACAAGAAGGCATACTGGGAAGCTAGGTTATTCTATAAAAGGTTGGGCCCGAAGCGAAACGACCTGCTATTGGCCGTTGAAATGACGTCAGCGGCGATGCAGCACTGCTAGCCGTCAATCTCATTGAACAGCAGCTCGAACTCTGAGATCTGCCGCATCCGCTGGTCAGACGGCACTAACAAACCTCCTCGTGATAGAAATTCTATCCACCCGTATTCTGCGAGGTGTTTTGGAGGAGGACAAAGTAGTTCATTAGACGACACCCCCAGTGAGATTTCATATTCCGCAGATATTTGCGTCAGATATTTGAATCCTTCAGTTGGGCATTCAACAAGTGTCACAGCAGACAGTGCAGCAGCCTCACAACTAAAACTTATGTCCTGGCTCTCTGCTTCCCCATCTGGCATGGTCAGTGCTTCAAACATATCAGGCAAAATTCCACACAGCGGACTGGATGACAGAAATTGTTGTGCATCTTCTTCCTGTCTCACAGACGAAGTATTAGACAGTGCAATGTCTTGGGCATTCTTTCCCAGAAGCATTAAACATCTTTTGGGCGAGGATGCTGACAGAAATGGCCAATACACCTAATCTGTGAAAACAAATTTTCAAGACAGTCCTGGTTCAGCCGTGCTATTAACCCGCGAGGACTTGCACGTGAGGATTTTGCTCACAGGAATTTTTAAAACAATCGGAATTTTACCGATTTTAAATAGTCAAATATTTGTGTTTTCTTATAAACCAACTAGAAACACTTATTTAGACATATGAAGTATATTACAAACTGTCATTTGACTGCCAGAAAAATGCTATACGTGCGATCTGTCGCGTAACTTTTAAACGTGCATGTTCTCGCGGGTTAATATACACTTAATGCCTAGTGACAAAAGGTCAGAATGAAGGCCAAATAAAGAATTAATTGACATTAAGAGTCATTTCTGATATGGTAACAACTTCCTTCGGTTTCCAATCTGTATTGTTTCACAGCAGCCGGCCGCGGTGGCCGCGGGGACTGAGGCGCTTCAGTCACGGTCTGCACGGCCACTACACTCGGGCATGGATATTTGTCCCGTCCTTAGTGTTAGCTAGTTCATAAGTAGTTTGTAAGTTTAGGGACTGTTCACCCCGTAGTTAAGTCCCATAAGCTATACAAACATTTGAACTGCAGGGCTACCGCTACAACTACCGCCGCGTGCTTCGACGGTGACGTCATGCGCAGCACGACGAATTTCTGCATCGGACTGCGCAGTCCATTCGGGCCCCCTCTGCTGGGAAGCAGGTGGCACAGCGGCTTTGCTGCCTGCTGGCTGGCTGTTTGCGGCAAGTTTCTGGGGGTAGCTCCAGTCCTATTATTCTGAGAGGGAACTTCACAGTGTAATGAGCAACTTCTTCAGCAGGTGTCAGAAATGCGGCCTTTTTATGCCCAATTAACTGAGAGAGAACGTGCTTTCGCGACATTTCAGAAAGACTAGTGTTACCAGACGTCCCCTTTTACCCGGACATGTCCCCTTTTTTGGACCCTAAAAATGGTCCGGACGAGGCCGTTCCCATTATCATTCTGCATTTTATATCCTCTGTACTGCGACCATCATTTGTTGTTTTACTGCCCAAATAACAAAACTCATCTACCACCTTTATTGTTTCGTTACCTAATCTAATACCTTCAGCATCACCTGATTTTCTTAGACTGGACTCATTACCCTAGTTTTGCTCTTGTTAATGTTTATTTTATACGCTCCTTACAATACACTGTCCATTCCGTTCAACTGCTCCTCCAGGTCCTTTGCTCGGCAAAACGCATTATTTTTTATTTCATCACCCTGAACTTTAATTCCTTCTCTAAATTTCTCCTTGCTTTCCTTTATAGCTTTCTCACTGTACAAATTGAATAATATTGGAGAAAGGCTACAACCTTGTCTTACTCCCTTCCCAACTTCTGCATCCCTTTCATGGTCTTCAACTCTCATAACTGCTGTCTGGTTTTTGTACAAGTTGTAAATAACCTTCCGTTCCCTATATTTTACTCCTGCTGATTTCAAGATCTGAAAGAGTATACCCCAATCAAGATTGTCAAAAGCTATCTCCAAATCTACAAAAGCTAGAAATTTAGGTCTGCCTTTCCTTAATCTATCTTCTAGGATAAGCCGTAAGTAAAGTGAGGATTGCCTCCCGTGTTCCTACATTTCTCTTTTATCCAAACTGGTCTCCCCCAAGATCGCCTTTTACCAGCTTTTCCAACTTTCTGTAAATAATTCGTGTTAAAATTTTGCAACCATGACTTATTAAACTGATGGTTCTGTAATTTTCACACCTGTCTGCGTCTGCTTTCTATGGAATGTGGATTATTACGTTTTTCTTAAAGTGTGGGAGCATGTCCCCTGTCTCATACATCTTACGCACCAGGTGAAATAGTTTAGTCATGGCTAGCACTCCCAGACATTTCGGTAGTTCTGATGGAATGTTATCCACTCCAGGGGCCTTGTTTCGTCTTTGGTATTTCAGTTGTCTATCAAGTTCTTCTCTCAGTATAGTATCTCCTATTTAATCTTCATCTACTTCCTCTTTATGTTCATACATCTGCTTTCTTTTCTCCACATGTCTCTTTTATTTTCCTGTAGGCGGTATCTATTTTTCCCCTAATTATACTTCTTCTACAGACCTGCTTTTTCCTTCTAGCTACTCCTGCTTAGCTATTTTGCACTTCCTGTCAATCTCATTTCTTAGTCCTCTGTATTCCATTTTGCCTGTTTCATTTACTGTAGTTTTATATTTTCTCCTTTGATCAATTAAATTTAATATTTCCTGTGTAATCCAAGGATTTTCTGCAGGTCTTGCCTTCTTACCTATTTTGTCCTCTTGTGCCTTCACTATTTCATCCCTCAATGCTATCCATTCCTCTTCTACTGTTTTATTTCCCCCTGTTTCTGTCAATTGTTACCTCAAGCTCCCTGTGAAATTCTCAAGAACTTCAGGTTCTTTCAATTTATCTATGTCCCATCTCCTTATTTTCCTACCTTTCTGCAGTTTGAGCCTACAGTTCATGACCAAAAATATATGGTCAGAGTTTATATCTGCCCCTGGGCATGTTTTACAATTCAAAACCTGGTTCTGAAATCCCTGTCTTACCATTATAAAATCTGTCTCGTACCTTACGGTGTCTCCTGGTCTCTTCCACGTACACAGCCTTCTTCTATGATTCTTCAACCAGGTGTTTGCTATGATTAAATTATGTTCCATGCAAAATTCTACCAGGCGGCCGCGGCGGAGCGCATTGAGGCGCTATGTTCCGTTACGCTAGGCCGTTCCCCTTCGGGGGTACGAATCCGCCCACGGGCATGGATGTTTGTGTAAGGTAGTTCATAGGCAGTTTAGTGACTGATGTCCCCGCAGTTAAGTCCCTTAAGCTTAACAAACATTTGAACATGTACCAGGCAGCTTCCTCTTGCATTCCTTTTGCGCAATCCGTATTCACCTACTATTCTCCTTCCCTTCCATTTCGTGCTACGGAATTCTAGTCTCTCATCATAATTACGTTTTCCTCTCCCTTTACGTCCTCATAGATTTCTTCGATCTCATCATCATCGACAGAGCTATTTGGCATATATCTGTACTACTGTGGTCAGTGTTGGCTTCATGTCTATCTAGACTACAATAATGCGATCATTGCGCTGCTCATAGTAGTTTATCTGCATTCCTATTTTCTTATTCATTACCAGACCTACTCCTGTAATACCCCCAACTGATTTTGTATTTATAATCCTGCTCTCAAGTGACCAGAAATCCTGTTCCTCTTTCCACCGAACTTCACTAACACCCATTATATCTAACTTCAGCCTATCCATTTCCCTTTTTAAATTTTCTAATTTCCCTTCTCGATTAAGGGATCTAACATTCCACGCTCCGATCCGTAGACTGCCAGTGTTGTCTTTCCTGATGATCACATCCTCCTGAGGAGTCCCCGCCCGGAGATCCGAATGGGGGACTATTTTACCTCCGGAATATTTTACCCGAGAGGATGCCATCATCATATGTTCATACAGTAGAGCTGCATGTCCTCGGGAAAAATAATGGCTGTAGTTTCCCCTTGCTTTCAGCCGTTCGCAGTAGCTGTGTGGCAAAGCCACATTAGCTGATGTTACAAGGCCAGCTCAGTCAATCATCCAGACTGTTGCCCCTGTAACTACTGAAAAGGCTGCTGCCCCTCTTCAGGAAGCACACGTTTGTCTGGCCTCTCCACAGATATCCCTCCTCTGTGGTTGCACCTACGGCACGGCTTTCTGTATCGTTGAGGCACGCAAGCCACCCCACCGCGGCAATGTCTGTGGTTCATGAGGGTGGGGCAACCAAGTATCTAATTTTGGCCAGAGAAGTAACTGCACTGACCAATCTCAGCAGAGCACTAAAATTTTGGGCGGTATTTCACAAGGTAATAGTACCAACTGTACCGTACCATCTGTAACAGGTACCACGGACAACCCTGTGTCAGCTATACACAGCTCTGTTCTGACTTGTTCTTATGAAAGTGAATATACTGGCTACAAAAAAAAAAAAAAAATAAAATAAAATAAAATAAAATAAAATAAAATAAAAAAAATAAAATAAAAAATTAAAAAAAAAATAAAAAATAAAAAAAAAATAAAAAAAATGTTTGTAGAGCTTATGGGACTTAATTACAGGGTCATCGATCCCTAAACTTACAAACTACTTATGAACTAGCTTATTCTAAAGACGGCACAAACATCCATACCAGAGAGGGGGTTCGAACCCCCGACCGCAGCGGCCGTGCAAACCATAACTGGCACGTCGCAGATCGCTCGGCTACTGCGACCGGCCTACTGACTACAAGTCAGAAATATTACAGCTCGCAGTCATCATCTGCACGGCCATTCAGTTCTCACAGTAGCATTATAACGTTATCAACTTGCTTGTGACAAGGTGCTAGATTCTACACTTGTGTCGCCATACTTGGAGTCGTTTCTATTTTATTAATTACAACCCAATTTGTTGCGCTGATTGAGGAATAGCAACTGGCTCCGCTATTTTAAGCATTGGTATGTAGAGAACTTTTCCAAAGGATTGTAATTTATAAATCAACATTACCTAAAGTTTAGAAATTCGTTGTTTAGAGCATTGTAAATACAGGATGTCCAGAAAAGGACTCCCTGATTTCAAAATTAAATATCTCGAAAACAAAGATCGATAGAGGTATGCAGTAAACGGTATGTTTATTGTGAAAGCTGTAAGACGTTTATACAGCAGTTTGAAATAATAGTTACAAAAGCTGCTAACAGATGGCGCTATAATCGCCATACGTAATGTCTAGTATAAATAGTGATCCGAAGCGCAGAGCGATCAGTTCCACTACTGAAACGTGAAAGAAGGTTAGCGTACCGAAGGAACAGATTAAAACTATGTACTCCATTGAACAACGCGTTTTTCTGGTTCTACAGTACCAGAGGTAAGAAGACAGTCCTAAGGCAACAAGGCGAAGTTTTCAAGCACGATTTAATGTTACAAAAGGACCCGATGCGAAAACCATTCGTACTCTCTTCGCAAAATTTCAACGAACAGGCAGCGTAACTGATAATCTAGTGGGGCATGTTGGCCGCAAGCAAACCGCAGTTACGCCTGAAAATATCGCCTCAGTTTCTGGAATTATTCAGCGAAATCCAATGTCATCTGACCGTAGAATTGCATCTGCGACTGCTTTGAAGCGTTCCAGCACACAGAAAATACTGAGACAGAGCATACACATGTTTCCAATCAAAATTCAAACGCACCAGGCCATACCCGTACGAGCTGTGCAACAAAGGGTTGCCTTTGCTAATCAGATGCTCGCAATGATTGTTAGTGAAGGATTTGATGTTGGCTGCATCTGGTTTACAGATGAAGCACACTTCGAGCTGACTGGATACGTGAATAAGCAGAACTGGCGATTTTGGGGTTCCGAAAAGCCGGCCGCGGTTGCCGAGGCGACTGAGGCGCTCCAGTCACGGTCTTCATGGCCACTACGGTCGGGGGTTCGAATCCCCCCTCGGGCATGGATATTTGTGCCGTCCTTAGTCTTAGCTAGTTCATAAGTAGTTTGTAAGCTTAGGGACTGATGACCCCGTAGTTAAGTCCCATGAGTTCTACAAACATCGCATCGCATCGGTTCCGAAAAGCCATATTGGTGTGAAGCGAAGTTACTGTGTGAGTTGCAGTATGCAGCATAGGCATTATTGGCCCTTTTTTCATTCGAGAAACGGTCACTGGTGCACGTTACGTTGCAATTTTGGAAAAATTTGTCGCCACACAGCAAGCGTTAGAGGATCGACCAGGTACTGAATAGGTTTATGCAAGATGGAGCCCGACCACATGGGACCGAACAAGTGTTTCACTTTCTTGAGGAATACTTCGGGAATCGAGTCATTGCTTTGGAATATCCCAAATTTAGTGTTGCAGGCATGGATTGGTCTCCATATTCGCCGGATTTGACTCCCTGTGACTTTTTTTGTGGGGCACAGTGAAAGACATGGTCTACCCGAAGCATCCCGCCACGCTGGACGAGCTTGAATCGGCGATCTCTGTGGCATGTGAATCCATTTCGGTTGAGACACTACGAAATGTGATGGCGAATTTCATTCTTCTTTTGCGCCACCTCTGTAGTGCCAATGGTGAACATTTTGAAAACAATGTCATGTGATTGTTTGCAAAGAGTGTTTTCATGTACGATTATTTCACTTATGTATACTGATATGAGCTGTACAGCGTACAGCGCCATCTGTTAGCAGCTTTTGTAACTATTATTTCAAATTGCTGTATAAACGTCTTACAGCTTTCACAATAAACATACCGTTTACTGCATTCCTCTATCGATCTTTGTTTTCGAGATATTTCAAATGTTCAAATGTTTGTTAAGCTTATGGGACTTAACTACGGGGTCATCAGTCTCTAAACTTACAAACTACTTATCAACTACCTTATACTAAGGACGGCACAAATATCCATGCCCGAGGGGGGATTCGAACCCCCGATCGTAGTGGCCGTGCAGACCGTGACTGGAGCGCCTCAGTCTCCTCGGCCACCGCGGCAGGCTCGAGATATTTAATTTTGAAATCAGGGAGCCCTTTTCTGGACACCGTGTATTATAATTATTCTTACAGGATTAATTAATACAGGGCTTGATGTGGCTATGTAGACTTTCCCGGCCTATTAATTGATCAAATTCTTCACGGGTTTCCAGTCGGATGATCCTGACATCTGTACATCTTATTTCTGCAGTCCAACTGGCTGCCATCATCAGGTGAGGAAGCTAAGCCGCTCTCGCCGTGACTTAGCTTCCTCACCTGATGATGGCGCCCAGTTGGACCGCAGAAATAAGTTGTACAGATGTCAGTATCATCCGGCTGGAAACCCGCGAAGAATTTGATTTATACAGAGCAAAATTAATAACAATAAGTTTCTGTATTCCTGCTATCTTCCGTCAAGCATCTTTATCGAGTGCGTTTTTATTTATTTATTTAGTCGTTCTCAACCTACATATATAGAATACATACAAGGATATTGGACATGGTTATTTGTTTACATGTAAAATACAATTTTGTTCCATTCCTAGGAACTAGGTATTTAAGCAATTTGGAAAGAATCAATACAAAAATAAATAGTAGAGGCAAGATATAATATTCACAATAACATAGAATGCAGTTTGTATTGCTTTCTAGGAACTGAGTATTTGAGTAATGTATCAATCATACATGCAGTAAATATTAGAGACAACATACAAAATAGACTATTCACAATGCATATTTATTTTTATTTGTTACTGTCTAGGTACTTTGTTAGATGCATATTTATTTTTATTTGTTACTGCCTAGGTATTCTGTTAGGCTGTAAAAGCAGTGATCAATTAAATATGCCTTTAGTTTAGTCTACAAACTACTGAGTTTACTCAGTGATTTAATATGATTAGGCAGATTATTGTACATTTTTATTCCGATATGGAGAGTGCCTTTTTGGAATAATGATGTTTTCACCTGTTTCACTTGAAGATCAGATTTTTGTCTCGTATGCATGCACATCTTCGTTCTTTAATAAGATTTCTGGGTGTCTATCCATGTATTGCTTTATGAAAACTGATGTTTCAAAGATAAATATGCATGGAAGAGGATAAATGGACCTTTTTTTTTTTTTTTTTTTTTTTTTTTTTTAATTTAGGTCTGCACGATTTTCTATTGTTTACCCCTTCAATAACTGTCAGTATTCTTTTTCGTATCCTGAAAATTTTAATATCTGATGTTGCATTGCCTCAGAAGCTAATGCCATATTTAAGTACAGATTGCTCATAGGAGTAATATACATTTAAAAGGATAGCTTTGCTGCAGCAATGTTTTAAGACCCTCATCATGTAGCAGGTTTTACTTTTTTTTCAGATTTTCAATGTTTACATTCCATTTTGTGTCGTTCTGGAGCCATAGCCCCAAAAATTTTGTGTTGTCAACACTTTGAAGAACTCTGTCCCTCAGTTTTATTTCTATATTTGGGTGGTGCTTTCCTTTTAGAATGTAAAAGTTCAGTGCTACTGTCTTTTCTTTGTTTACAATTACTTATTATAGGGGAACCACTGTTTTATTCTGTTCATTGTTTGGATAGCAGAGTCTCTGAGTTCTTCTTCTGTTTTCCCAATAATGAGGAAACTTGTATCGTCTGCAAATTGGAGGGTAGTTTGGTGATATTTGTTATATCTAAGATCATTGACATAGAGGAGAAACAGAATGGGTCCTAATACTGATCCTTGAGGGACATCATACTTTCCTTTTCATATACTGAATAGTAGCAGCTGAATTTATTATGGTGAGTATGTTGCATTTCAACCACCTCTTCACATTCACATAGGTATGGCATGAGCCACTTATTGGCTATACCTCTAATACCTAGTTAGTCAAGCTTCTGCAGTAGGGCACTATGCTCAATAATGTCGAAAGCTTTCGATAGACTGAGACATATGCCTGTTACAAACTCACTCTCATCCAATTTAGCTTAAATTTTGTCAAGAAATTCAAGTATTGCACTCTCAGTTGAATAGCCTTCCCTGAAACCAAGCTGTGAGAGTGACAGATTTTTTGTTTATTTAGGAAATCCAACAATCTCTTATAAAATATTTTTTCTAAAATTTTAGAAATAACAGATAGTAGGGCTATTGGCCTATAACTTGAAATGTTTTCTGGTTTGCCTTTTCTTAGCAGAGGTTTCACTTTTGTCTTCCTTGTGTATGCCCTGACGTTCCGTTATGTGATGGTTTCCGTTCATAGATTTTCTTTGGCCACCGATGATCTGGTAATCTCAACATTTGCCCATACCATTTAAGAGTTTTCTTTTAATTCTTTCTGTTGCTTTTCATGAGTTTATAGGTTTAATTTTAGACTGCAGTTAATTTTGTACCAGTTATATTCATGTATACTTTCTCTGAATAGCTACAAAATTATATAATTCAGAAATGTGAATGTCGTTCTCTGTTTATATTCTTTTCACTGCTTTGTTAACTCACCTCAGGCAGTCGGGGGTTCTAATCACCCCTAGGGTATGGATGTTTGTTTTGTCCTTAGGTTAGTTTACCTTAGTTTGTAAGCTACAGACTAATAACCACGTAGTTGAGTCCGATAGATTTAAAAACTCACCTCAGAGTGGAATGTGCTACTGATGAGTTTCCGGTGCAGCTTCCATTGGGCGCCTTTGTTGGTGATCAGCCCATCGCCGACGAAGAGCCGCATGGCGTACGTGGTGAAGGGGTCGCGGTCCACCAGCCTGGACGTCACCAGGATGTGCTGCACATCGTCTGGGTGCGTCACCAGCATCACCAGTATTGGGCCCGCGTATAACCTGCCACAATGCGTTCTCTTGACGACACGGCAGAAAACCAGCTTAACGTACGCAAAAGTAAAATCAGTGAAAAAGGACAGTTCATGCAGATCGGAATACACCAGTGAGTAGGATTATACGACTGGAAGAGACTTGTGAAAACGCCAAAAATTGATTCTTATATGGTACCTTCTTGTGCTGCAAAATACAGTATATAAACATATGTGATCCTTCTCAAGACTTATTAGATGTATGAGGGTTGGAGCTTAAATAGTAGCAACTATTTATCCGCATAATAAATTGCAAGCAGCAGGTATTTTCTGTGATTTGTCAAAGGCATTTGATTGTGTGAACCATAACATCCTTTTAAGTAAATTAGAATTCTATGGTGTCACGGGATATGCTGCAAAATGGTTCAAGTCGTACCTCACTAACAGGAAACAAAGGGTGTCAGTGCAAGTGACTAGTGAATTAAGCCAACAGTCATCATCGGACGGGGAAGAAATTACATGTGCTGTCCCACAATGATCCATCTCTTTCTCAAATGAGATCCTGTTTCCATCGTTGTTCCTATCCCATTCTACCTGAAAATCTGACACATCATAGAACGTTTCACCTACATTGAGCAATTCTTCAAAATGTTCCATCCAACTGCCCAAGGCATCCAAAGGATTGACTAGCAGCTTTCCTGACCAGTCCAAAACACTTGTTAATTCCTTCTTCCCTCCCTTTCGAAGATTGCTAATTACGCTTCAAAATAGTTTTCCCGCGGCTTGGCCCAAAGATTCTAGCTTGTTTCCCAAGATTTCTGCTTGGTTCTGCAATTATCCGTTTGGCTTTGTTTCTTTCTTCAACATAACTTTCTCTGTCTGCCTGATTTCTAGTATGGAGCCATTTTTGATATGCCTTCTTTTTCTTTTTACAGGCTGCCTTGACTGTGTCATTCCACCAGGCTGTCTGCTTCTTCCTATCTTTACACACTACTGTTCTAAGACATTCTCTAGCTGTTTCCAGTAGTGTGTCCCTGTACCTTAACCATTCCTATTCCTTGGTACCTTTCCGAGATCATTGTTATGTATTTGTGCCTAATTTCCTTGTCTTGAAGCTTCTCCACTCTTATCCTTCTACACATGGTCATTACAATTCCAGTAAAATCGGTGAGGGTGGAACATAGAAAACGTATATAGAATGCAATACCGTATTTAACATACCAAATCAACCATCACAGCAGTAGCTGAAGGGAAAACGTCACAGACATGGCAATATAACGATAAAAGCAACCAAACTGTTTTCCAACAATGAAGAACCAAATTCCACAATTGCTGTTACATCTGAACCACAAACGGCAAGAATCATCAAGACATTGGTTTTTTAAAGCTAAAGTAATTACACTTGAAAGAATATGCACTTCTAAGAAAGGCGAATGACGTATAGAAATGTGAGAATCATTAGACTCCGTACCGAATTGATACACGTCAAAAAGTGGCTGTCAGAGTAAGAATAGATCATAATAGAAATTTATTATACCATTATGTTTATATGCAACTTACTTTCAGCGGAATAAGCTGCAAATATACACATATTCGTAAGTATTTGTTCATGACAGAGTTGTTCTTTATTCCATCGAATCATTGAAATGAGACTGTTTTTATATTAATTTCCGTATTATGTTTGTCTCTCGATATTTTAATAACGCTTGTAATGTAAAAATTATAGTAAGTATTTCGTTAATTACGTACAAAAGCGATCAAAAACAAATATCACTACTTCGGCAGCTAGCCCACCGCTAGGAGCGCTAGTGTCGCAGTGAGTGTCGTGACTGTATATGTTACACTGTGCTACAATGCTATGAGATACATAATCTTTGCCAAAGATGTAACTTCACAACTTCACAGATTTATGTAGACATATCGATACACACAGTACATGCAATATTATAAATTTTCTTGCAAGCAAGTTACTCAACACAAAATGGGAGGCACAATATTAGACATTTTCTTTCAAATTCAGCAATATACATTTTCTATGGACACGTTTCACTGTTATTAAAAAATACCCTTACCTATAAGAACATTAATTGTTTTATGTTTTTTTTTTATTTACACAAGCATATAAAGTACTTCAGATTTTTTAATAATTGCAGTATTGCGCAAATAACTGTTCTGATTGGGGTGGAGGGACCCTTCTCTGAATTGAAAAACTTAATGTCATAAGAAAAACAAATGTCCTCTCCATGACACATGGAGACTGGTGACCTTGTCGACTGCTCTGATTGGATGTAGTGTACTTGTGTTCCCCCTCCGCTTGTTACGTTGAAACAAGTGTGTTCTGATTGAACCTAGCGTACTTGTGAAATGCGAAACCCTAGCCTTTGAAGACTCAGCATTACGTCAACTGTAATATGATACCAGACTTTGAAGTGGGCCAGACCGTTGGTTTACACACTACTTGTATTCTGTGAGTACTCTCTAATTGAAGTCGTTCGTAATTTTACTGCCATGGTTTTAGTTGAATTAGCGGCCAGTAGATTTGACTGAATTATTGTGCAAATGAAGTTCAACAGATTTATTTCGGTGCTCATTAGGATGACTTCACACATTACATTATTTAGGGTCAATCGCCAATTTTTTCACCACACAGATGTCTGATCTAAATCGTTTTGCAGCTGCTTTTGATCTTTTGGTGACTTTACTGCCCGATAAATGATAAACGACAGTATCGTCCACGAACAGTCTGTTTAGATTGTTTTATAATATGTATATTGTTTTGGAGACAGACATTTTGCCGTGTCTTTCTGTGCTCGATAAACTCAAAAACTACTGATTGGATTTTCATACGGTTTTCACCACTGGACGGCGTGATTCGAGAAGGAAGTTTAGATGATTGATTTGATTTTCTCAGGGAAGAAAAAAACGTCTTGGTCCAACCCGCCACTGCCCGCACCGAAACTAAGTTTATTGTGCGGTATAGCTCCCTGTATATCTAGTAAAGCCAACCAATGCCCTTGAACAGTGCAAGGAGTCCCTTTACCAGTTCTTTAATAGACACAATTTCTTCGGGTCTGGTTGTCCCAAATGTTCCGTGCCTTTTACTCTCCAATGCAATGCATTCGAAGATTAGATGTGATGCAGTTTCATCACCGTCATCACAGGTCCTACATTTAGGGTCCTCTTCTGTTATTCCCATTGTATGTAGGTGAAGTTTAGAAGTATAACTCACTGAAATGTTTTCGGAAACGACGGAACACTTAAATAAGGCTGGCCAGAGGCGGATATGAACCACCGACCTCCCGAATGCGAGTCCAGTACGCTAAATTCTGCGCCACTGTGCGATCGGTAAGAAAAAGTTTATTATAAAATTTATCAGATTAACTATTGGCCACTTGTCGCCACATTTTCTACTACTTTATTCGCAAGAAGTTGCATATGAAACTGATTCGGTTCATGTCTGTCACCGGGTGACTTTATGAAGTACTGGCGAACCAGGCAATATGAAACTGGATTTCTACATCTACATACATACTCCGTAATCCAATCAAAGGTGCGTGAGGACGGTACCTAGTACCACAATTATTTACTTGGTTTCCTGTTCCCCTCCAGTATAGAAAAAGGGAAAAACGAATGACTGTATGCATCCATACGAGCCTTCCTACAGCGTGTCCAATTTCAGTTCTCGAAGATCTCACGTAACACTCGCGCACTGATCGAACCTACCAGTAACAAACCTAGCCGCCCGCCTCTGAATTATTTGTATATCTTCCTGTAAACCCATCTAATAGGGATCCCAAACACTTGAGAAGTACTCAAGACCGGGTCGTACAAGTGTTGTATTTGCCGTCAAGAGAAAGAAAGTCGTTGTCCGTAGATAACCTAGACATTGAATGACACATCATTATACTTGAGTTCATAGGTTATGTTATGTAAAATGAGTTTAGAATGACGCAAATTAATTTGTATTTTTTCGCATGATTAGTGGTTAAATACTTCATCGTAATGTAAATAAATTACTCATGAGCGTTGGATACCCCCTTCACCTTATGAGCTCACGTAGACCCTGAGATACCCAAATAATCACGATTTAAGTTGTTTATCAAATATTTAAACATTTTATGTATACTTTTATTCTCTGATGTACTGTTTTAGTATAATGTATAGATAGCAACAGATATGTTTTAAATCCATATATGTAATTAGGCTGCATATGTAATTACATTGAATCATAGGTGCATATTGCTTTTACGACCGAATTTTACTTGGAAATCTAAAACATCTCTGTATCTTTTTATTGGAAAGTATCTTATGAAGTAGGACAGATTTTTAAAATGCATTAGTATGTTTGCACTACAGTCTCTTGCAGTGCTAGAGCAGCTGCGATTAGAGGATATACATTTGACGAGCAAATAATTGTTTGTAGTAAGAGAAACAAGATGATACATAACCACTGATCTCTATACTACCTGGATGTTGAACTTCAGCTGTCTGAGTGTGTCAACAAGAGACGTTCATATTTCGTCTCTTGCCAAATTTAAATATGGCCGCTAGGAAGTATTACAAGAAAACGAAAGGAAAATACGTTTCAATTCCGATTCCATATTAACCTATTAGCGACATATTAGTATCAATTTCAAATCAAGAGGTAAGTAAGCAGTTATTTCTCACATAATAACTAATGGAAAATCGTTTGCCAAATTTAAACATGGCGGACAATGCGAAATCGTGTGCAAAACATATGAATGTACAAACACGCTGTAGGAGACTTGCGCATAATAGTTCGCGATCGGGAGCGCTCGCAGAGCCGCGAACTAGTTCGTTCTTTTAGTTCGTCCGCTCCCAGTGACGGCTGAGCGGCGTGGTCTGCGCATGCAGGTGGAGGGAGAAATTCCCCCACCTAGCTGCTCTATGCGCTTGCTGCTTGAGCCTCTAAAGATATCATGCAAACCAAAAGAAACAGTTTGTGGATAATTTCTCCCGTTTAAGTTTAGAGTTATCTCTATATCTTGGCATTATGGAAATTATTAGTCAGATATTGCAGAGTACAGAATGCTTCAAAGCAGAAATTTTGTAGCACTGAACTGTGTAATCTAGCAGGCAGACGCTAACCTCGAAATGGCTCTCATCAGCAGAAGGCAAACACGTGATTTTTAATTCCATTCGCGATCGCGCATATTTTAGTTCGCGACCGGTAGCTCTTCTTTTAGTTCGCAGCTCGGCCGCGAAGTAGGTCGCTCTTTTTAGTTCGTCCGCTCGTTTTGGCTTTTGCTACCGCTACTAAAACTACAGATGAGCTGCATCTCAGCTCGAAATGACGGCAACTGGCAGAAGGGAATCACGCGATTCTGCGCGCTCTCGCGTCCTCTCGCTGTTCCCCGTCAGTCTTCGGAAAAGGAGCGGACGAACTAAGAGGCGAGGGATCTGCGAAGTAGTTCGCGTAGTTCACCTGTGGGAGCGCTCTTCCGAACTAGTTCGTTCGCGAACTACACAAGACTACGCTGTAGCTCTATGCTCACACACCAGAGTTATTCATCCAGTTTGTATAGAGATCACTGCTCACAACCTTCGGCCGTAGATACTGATAGACTGGGCATGGCCACAGACGTATATTACTAGACTGGCAAACTTGCCTCTCTGACTGAAGCTTGATACCGCCATCTTGCCTCACCTCACGTCAAAAAGATTCCATTCGGTAAAATTATGATCTTCTGACTCGATAAGATGTTGTAAGATTTAGCCTACCAGTTGGTATGAACATGATTTGCACTGGAGCTAACACATCCGCAATAGTTGAATTTAACAGATAAGTCTACATTGTCGAATCGTGTTTTGAGAAGAATGTACGTACGCTTAAATTTTACTTACTGTCCTGGCGGCTTCACGTGATTATGTTGTCAGTCGTGTGACATTGGCATTAGCCATTCGCTTGACGATGCAAATGTTTTGTCATGACAACTTCGTTTTACGAGGGCAATTACTGTTACGAGGCACATACAAAAATCTGTCAACCGTAGAGTACGAACAGCATTATTTGTTTACTTCATCATCTATACGAAACACTAATCAACTCACACTGTATGGATTACTAAGAATATCTACAGCTTGGTTAGGGCTTTCTACCGTTTTGTTGATGTTGCCAACATAATCATACGAGGCCACTGAAATGGTAAGTAAAATTTTTCCGCTACATACATTTAAATCAGATTGTAATTATGGGAAAAACACCGAAAAGAATAAAGATACCTGTTATCCACGACAAATGACTCAAACATTTAACGTTGTTGTTTCCGCAATTCCAGTATTAAACTATGACTTTCTACATAACCTCACTTTGAAAATCGGGTATTAGGATAAGGAAGTGACGTGATGGACAGTGTGAATACAACGTGACGTGACGTTGACGTGATGGACAGTGTGAATTGGCCTTATATCCTCGGTTTTCCGTACGAAAAATTACAGCTACATACAACACATGAATCAACCAATATGTCAAAACTCTAAAGACAGCGTAGTTACGTGGGTTCAAAAATGTTCAAATGTTTGTTAAGCGTATGGGACTTAACTACGGGATTATCAGTCCCTAAACTTACAAACTACTTATCAACTAGCTTATCCTAAGGACGGCAGAAATATCCATGCCCGAGGGGGGATTCGAACCCTCGACCGTAGTGGCCGCGCAGACCGTGACTGAAGCGCCTCAGTCCCCTCGGCCACCGCGGCCGGCTACGTGGGTTCATCTGTATTTTTACGAATGTTTTCTGTAAATACACATACGACTGCTCACACTTTTATAGTATAGAAATAGGGTAGCGAGACTTCAGTGACACCAATGGTACTGCATATGGCATTGCCAGTCTAGTAATATATGTCTGTGGGCATGGCATCGTTTTCAGAGCAATAACATCTCTGCAGTTAAACCATTGTTCTGCCAACAGTCACGTGGAAGTTTATATATTTGCCTAGGATTATACAGAGCTTTTTGGGAAGGGAAGTAACATTACATTTCAAGCGAAAGTATTATTAGTTGAAAATTCTTGAAAACTGTGGAGTTGTTTATTATATCCAGCTAATGTTTGCCAACAGTCACGTGGTCATATGTTTGAACCTCAACATGTGTATAGCGGCTCTGCTGTTTTTTCTGGTCTGTTAGTATCTATGGTCGAGCACATAACACTCTCTGGTGGTAATAAGTATCTTTGCTGCAGGCGTCACACCGGTTAGTTATAAGAAGGCGCTCTGACTGTCAATATGACACATAATAGAGAAAGTATTTTAAATATTTTAACTGTTTTTATGTTTGACATACTATTTATAAAAGTTAATAGGGTAATTTGGTAGAATCCGTGTACATCAAAGGAAACGGCATTGCCATCGATATATATCGAATGTTCGATATAGTGTTTCTGAACCGGAGATTCACGTACTAAAAGAAAAACTTCTTGTTTAACCTATACCTAACCTAACTTTTACTTTAAAAAAGTGATCTGTAGTGCAGCATCAAGAAGGTTAGGTATAGGTTAAACAAGAAGTTTTTTTTTAGTACGTGAGGGCGCGTAGCGCCCTTATCTTCGGTTCAGAAACACTATATCGAACATTCGATATATATCGATGGCTCTGCCGTTTCCTTCGATGTACACGGATTCTACAAATTACCGTTAAAAGATTTATGATTGACGTACCATTATAATGTGGTGCGTCTTCACGAAATGGAAAGCATATGACACAAGGTATGAGATGTGTATATAAATTTGTTGCATTACTGCTGAGTATGGCATTATTGTGTTTCACATAACTGTAATTGAATGTATCTCCCTTTCTTCAGTGACCAGATGATGGTACCCTAAGTGACCGAAACCGGTCGTCGAAAAATTAATTAATTGCGATCTTGGCATTTTAATACTTTAAAGTAAGGAGATCGTCTGTCCTACCACGAAAAAATTAAATAATGGTGTTTTCTTGTATTGGGAACAACTGTGCTTCTACACAGTGTATAGAGGAAGCAGCGCCAACTCAGCTGCGAACGCTCTAGGGTCATACGGCTGGCATTCTGCCATAGCGCAGTGCAGGGCCGCTGCATTAGAACCAGTTTATAAGCACTTTACGGCGGAAGTCAAAGTGCAAATGATAGAGTAGCAGTAAAAATAGACACCGAAGAAAAATTTTGCATCGTAAATGCTACAGACACAGATTCATGCAATTATCACGAAGGACGTTGTAAAGCCCCGTTTACGCCGAAGCGAACACAAGCGAACGCGCAACAGCGAACGAGAATTCGCTCCGGTGTGAACGTTTTGCGCGCAGTGTTCGCTCGTGCACGTCTTGCATTCGCGACTGTTCGCTTGTGATCCGATGGTTATCGGTTTCAGGGCGAACGATCAAAGGAAATTAGCGTCCTCTGCGCTTCGGCGATAGCATCGACGACAGACACTCGATTTGCCACAGTGTATTGTTTTCCCGCGCGAAACTTTGTATAGTATTTTGAACGAGAAATGGATTGATTAGATGAGACTGTGCTGTTATTGATAGAAGATTACAGATCTCACAGATGTTTGTGGGATCCTAGAGACCCCCGGTATAAAATAATGAACAAGAAGAATGATGCCTGGCAAGAAATTGCCGTCGTTATAAATATCCCGACGGAAGAAGTGAAGAAGAAAATGAACTTCTGCTCTCCTCTTTCCGACGAGAGAGAGCGAAAGAGCGATCATCATGTGTGATATGCAATTTTAACCCCTTTGGCTACGGTGAAGTTGTGCAGAAGTCGGGAGCGAATGTGGTGCACAGCCAGAGGCGGTGGCCTGCTGCAGCAGTCGAGTGCTGCTGCCGCCTGTGCCGCCCAGCCGGTGGACTGCTGTCATACATCGTAATGCAATGCTACTGAAATGTAACGAAAAGCAATTGTAAATAAATATTATGTAACAAGCGAAATATGCGTTTATAATATTAACGTTCACACTCCGCCAGAGCTGAATCCAAACCTTGGATCTTTTAGAATTTACGAAAAAATTACGTGAATTATCTGAATCAGGAAGAAAACTGTTTCTATTCCAAACGAATTTTCCCTAATAAATATATGGTATAAAGTCCAATAATTGCGATAACACCGAGAGTGTGAAAGCAGGACAGAGTAGCGCCGTGGGGAGTGCGGAGAGCCGGCCGCGGTGGCCGAGGGGACTGAGGCGCTCCAGTCACGGTCTGCACCGCCACTACGGTCGGGGGTTCGAATCCCCCCTCGGGCATGGATATTTGTGCCGTCCTAGTTCGTAAGTAGTTGATAAGTAGTTTGTAAGTTTAGGGACTGATGACCCCGTAGTTAAGTCCCATAAGAATTACAAACATTTGAACATTTTTTGAACATTTTGGAGTGCGGAAGATGCGCCGTACAGCGGGCACGGCCGGGCGCGACTGACGCTCGTCCACAGCGCACGGCGCCGGAGTGAAAGGGTTAATCCTCCAGAAGAAGTTTTGCCTGTGGAGATAATATACACACCGTCCCCCAACACGTCAACAGTAACAACTGTTTAGAAATGATGTATAAATTTTATTTGACAGTTCACTTCGGTAAAATGAATTCCATTATATTAAACCAAAAGAAGGTACACTGACGTAAAATAGAAATACACGAAAAGCCCTATCATTCAGTTGGTTCAAATTCAATGTATCTGTGATAATCTCACGGTTTAGCTACTATTACAGTACAGTTAGTAACAATAATTGCAAATGGTTTTCCTCTGTTAATTATGTGTTTCATTGAAAAGCTTGTTGTGAAATAGCCAAAAAGACTGGTCTGTCGTATACTTGTATAATACATTACTCATTTTCATTGCCTCTATTTCCTTGCCATTTACCTTTATAAAATCCTTGAGTGTTTCGCATATGGCACTGCATACTTCTGGTATTATCGGGAAATAGGTGCTTTAGACACACGAAATACATATTTGAGGCTGGCATAGCTGTCACGTGTTGCTAAGAATCGCAACGTTAGCGCTAGCCTCTCTTCTGCTGATATGGCTCGTCGATAATTTGTGTCCTGCTTTTTAATTTTTGGTTCAACTGCGGCGAGAATGCTAAAATCGTCTACTGACATACGGGTGAAGTTTTCGAATATACCAAGCGATGGTTGCAGCTGCAAATCACTTACAATAGCCGAGCCATCACTTTTTACACGCCTGCGCAAAAATTCAGACATCCAAATTTTTCTCTCTCTACGCCGTTTGCCTTTTGTGACCAACAATGTGCTTGCTATACAAAATAAACCAAGTTGTGTGTTTACGTTCGCCATCACGTAGCACTGAATATTGAAATAACGCGCCAACGATTTAGCGCTAATAACAAACACACGTCGCTTCTGTTTGCTCCAGTGTAAACGCTGTTTGCAGCTACAGCTCAACACGCGCGCTTTCGGCTGTGTACGCCAGTGTTCGCTTCGGAGTACCCGAGCGGTCTGGAGCGCCACGTTACGGATCGCGAGGCCTCCCGTGTCGGAGGTTCGAATCCTCCCTCAGGCATGGATGTATTGTTGTCCTTAGGTTAGTTTAACTTAGTTTCAGTAGTTTGTAAGTGTAGGAACTTATTAAATATTCATAGAATATATGACATCAACTGCGATTGGGCAAAGCTGAAAATGTGTACCCAGCCGGGATTCGAACCCGGGTCTCCTGTTTTCTAGGCAGTTGCGCTGACCCCTACACCACTGGGGACACAGTGATCACCGCACCTGCAAGGACTACCTAAGCACGCCTCCCGTCAGATACAAATTCCCAGCTTCGCCCTGCCCACAGTACTCAAACTCGTAGTTTAACTAATTCCCGTAAGAGTAAGGGCTTCAAACTTTGCCCGCCCCTCCCCACTAAGTTAAACTACGAGTTTGAGTACTGTGGGCAGGGCGAAGCTGGGAATTTGTATCTGACGGGAGGCGAGCATGGGTAGTCCTTGCAGGTGCGGTGATCACTGTGTCCCCAGTGGTGTAGGGGTCAGCGCAACTGCCTAGAAAGCAGGAGACCCGGGTTCGAAACTCGGCTGGGTACTCATTTACAGCTTTGCCCAATCGCAGTCGATGTCATATATTCTATGAATATTAAATAATAACAACTACAGGATCAGTAGTGACGTCTGCTCTCGCAACAGACGCCACATGTATATGTAGGAACTTATGACCAAAGTAGTCTGGTCCCATAGAATTAAAAACATTTGAACCCGTCTGCAAGATCAAGGTGTTCAATGTCTGCAATATAGTTTCACAAGCAAGAAGTCTTTCACTCAAGACAGCATCGGTAAAATACAACTTTAAGGCGTCACATTGCTCCAGAGGCCGAGCAACAACCATCTTTAGAGAAAGCCACACGGATGTAGTATCATGTGAGGTTTCACATTTACGAAATCTTGAAATTCTCTTACAAGGGGAGGCCGCCAATTGTGAAAATCAGATTCGATTCATACTGCCCATAATTAAAGCTCATGGCCAAAAGTGTAATTTCACAAAGCACCAAGATTTACTTCTCAGCCGTTGTCGAGAAAAAGCCGTTGCTGTGAAATACTATAATACAATATTACGATTAGTAATATTGTACAGAGGCGTGGCGTAGCGGTAATCCGAAGGTCGTCGGATCGAATCTCGCGGCATGTAACTTATTTATTTATTTATTTATTTTAATTCAAATATATATAGAGACAGAGTGATAGTTATCAAAGAAATATGGAAAGCAGAGCCGTCCGCGGCGGCCGAGGGGACTGAGGCGCTCCAGTCACGGTCTGCACGGCCACTGCGGTCGGGGGTTCGAATCCCCCCTCGGGCATGCATATTTGTGCCGTCCGTAGTCTTAGCTGGTTCATAGGTAGTTTGTAAGCTTAGGTACTGATGACCCCGTAGTTAAGTTCCATAAGTTCTACAAACATTTGAACATTTTTTTGGAAAGCAGAAAACAGCACTACATCGAGCACATCTCATAAACGATGCGTTTTTACAAGAAAAATTATTTTTTTTAATTGTCTGTTGGGAAACACACCTGATTGACATTCTGAAAAATTGTTCTGTCGTTCATCAGGTTTGACTTAAACTATACGTATTGGTTTCGGAATATCGTTTATACTTCTTCCGTTAACTATACGTGGTAAACATTATGAAGCCAATTATTAACATTTGTGAAATACAACTTTGTTTGCGGAAAACATAATGATTTTCGAAGTCGTCAGTTGCATATAATAAGTTGTTTTAAAGTCGTTTGTCGTGGAAAAACTGGCGACTTCGAACATCAAATGTTAGTGTGTGTGTGTGTGTGTGTGTGTGTGTGTGTGTGTGTGTGTTTTGTGTGTGTACATTTGAATTACAAAAAATAAATAATAAAAAGAAGTTACATGCCGCAAGATTCGATCCGGCGACCTTCGGATTACGAACCCGAGCGCTTACCGCTACGCCACGCTTCTGTACAATATTACTACTCGTAGATATCGTAGAGAGTATTTCACCGCAACGGCTTTTTTTAACTGTCGATTTTCCCCACAACGGCTGAGAAGTGCATCTTGGTGCTTCGCCAAATTACACCTCTGGCCATGAGCTTTCATTATGCGCAGTATGAATCGAATCTGAATTTCACAATTGGCGGCCTCCCCTTGTTAGCTCAGTTATACACGTAGGACTTGCCTGAAAATAACTGTAAAGATTTCTTGCAAGATCTTCAATTGCTCTAGGCAGTTTGAGGCATGCATAGGAAGCACAAAGTGCAAATGAATGACATATGCATTTCATTGTGAAAACGTGTGGTACGTCTTTCTGCAGTATAATGAATGACGGATCTCCATCTAGACATCTGCGGCAAATCCTATAATGTTTCTTTTATATATCATGCTCATTAAAAACTGTAACAATACGTTCATAAAGAGTATTGCTATTAGCATCATTCAGAGGAATAAGTCCAAGAAACTCATCACTGATTTTGTCATTTGATATTACACGAACTATCATATATAAATGTTTTATGTTTTTATACAACCTTTGTCAGTACATTCGTCTACAATAAGGGAAATTGTGTTTCTTTTGAGAAGTTCGCCGAGTTGAGTCAAACTTTCCTTCCCAGTCACATTATTTATTATGGTTGTTAATTTTGTTCTGCCACACTCAATATGCCTTGCAATTTCAGAATCTGGGCACACTGCTTCTATCAGATTGGGCAAGTGCTCGATTACTTTTATTGGTAGGTCGTGTTCGCAAACAAAACTAGCGAGACCTATTTCCCATTCCTTGACACTTTTACTTAACTTGGTTTTAATGCTCACAGAAGGCATTTTACTTAATTCAAGCTGTTTAGCAACAGTACTACAACTTTTCACGTGTTTTTTCTCTGTTGTATGTTTCTTCAGATCACTCTTCCCGGGTGTCAAACTCAAGTGTTGATCACAGGCAGAACAATACGGAAAATAAGAATCTCTTCTTACTTTTATTTAACCACCCACTAAAAAGATCATTTTCCCATTCTTTATTATAGTCTTTTTACTCCTTACCTCGCTCGATGAGACATCGGAATCACTACTTGTGTCCATATTTAACGCTTAACCTACATAACCACCTGCAGGGGATTAAAGACTGATATCATGCGATCATAACTTATTGGTTATGAATTGAAGGATGAAACTGAAAAAACTACAAAAAGGTAGGAAAATAATGTGATGGGACCTGGATATGTTGAAAGATCCTGAATACCTTTGGGTGCCTTAGGTAACAATTGACAGAAACGGGGCAAAATAAAACAGTAGAAGAGGAATGGGTAGCATTGAGAGATGAAATAGTGAAGGCAGCATAGGGCAAAATATGTAGAAAGGCAATACATACAAAAAAATCCTTGGATTGCACAGGAAATACTAAATTTAATTGACGAAAGGATAAAATATAAAAATGCAGTAAATGAAACAGGCAAAATGAAGTACAGACAGCTAAGAAATGAGATTGACAGGAAGTGCAAAATAGCTAAGCAGGAGAAACTATAAGGCAAATGCAAGTCTGTAGAAGAATGTATAAAAAAGGGGGAAAAATAGATACCGCCTACAGGAAAATAAAAGAAACATTTGGAGACAAGAAAAGCAGCTGTATGAATATAAAGAACTCAGATGGACCAGTTCTCAGCAAAGACGGGAAAGCTGAAAGGTGGAAAGAGTACTCCTACTAAGGAGTACTCCTCTACTAAGGAAATGAACTTAGAGACAAAATCGTAGGAAAGAAAGAGTATGTAGAGGAAAATGAAGTAGGAGATACCATACTGAGAGAAGAATTCGACAGAGCACTGCAAGACCTAAGTCGAAACAAGGCCGTGGATTAGATGACATTCCCTCAGAACTACTGAAATCTCTGGGAGAGCCAGCCTTGACAAAACTATTTCACCCGGGGCGAAAGATGTATGAGACAGGGGAAATACCCGCAGGCTTCAAGAAAAATGTAATAATCCCCATTCCAAAGAAAGCAGGCGCAGGCAGGTATGAATATTACAGAAGCATCAGTTTAATAAGCCATGGTTGCAAAATATTAACACGAATTATTTACAGAAGGAAGGAAAAACTGGTAGAAGAGGACCTCGGAGAAGATCAGTTTGGGTTCATGAGAAATATAGGAACACGGGAGGCAATACTCACTTTACGGCTTATTGTAGAAGATAGATTAAGGTAAGGCAAACCTACATTTCTAGCTTTTGTAGATTTGGAGAAAGATTTTTACAATCTTAATTGGAATACTCTCTTTCAGATCTTGAAATCAGCAGGAGTTAAATATAGGGAACGGAAGGTTATTTACAACTTCTACAAAAACCAGACAGCAGTTGTCAGAGTTGAAGGCCTTGAAAGGGATGCAGAGGTTGGGAAGGGTGTAAGACAGGGTTGTAGCCTTTCTCCAATATTATTCAATTTGTACACTGAGAAAGCTATAAAGGAAAGCAAGGAGAAATAATTAATGTTCAGGGCTAAGAAATAAAAACATTGCGTTTTGCCGATGACATTGTAATTCTGTCAGTAACAGCAAAGGACCTGGAGGAGCAATTGAAATGAGAATATAAGATGAACATTAACAAGAGCAAAACAAGGGTAATGAAATGCAGTGTTAGAAAATCAAACGATGCTGAAGGAATTAGATTAGGTAACGAATCAATAAAGGTGGTATATCAGTTCTGTTACTTGGCAGTAAACTAACGAATGATGGTCGCAGTACAGAGGATATAAAATGCAGAATGGCAATGGGAAGAAAAGCGTTGTTGAATAAGAGAAATTTGTTAACATCGAACATTAATTTAAGCATAAGGAAGTACTTTCTGAAGGCATTTGTGTGGAGTGTTGCCTTGTATGGGTGTGAAACATGGACGATAAACAGTGCGGAGAGGAAGAGAGTAGAGGCTTTTGAAATGTGGCGCTACAGAAGAATGCTGAAGATTAGGTGGGTGGATCGCGTAACTAATGAGGAGGTACTGAACAGAATTGGTGAGAAAAGGAATTTCTGGCATACCTTGACTAAAAGAAGGGATCGCTTGGTAGGACACATTCTTAGATATCAAGGAATTGTGAATTTAGAGTTGGAGGGGAGAGTGTGGGGGTAAAAACCGTAGAGGGAGACCAAGAGATGGATATAGTAAGCAAATTCAAATGGATGTAGGTTGCCGTTCTTATGTGGAGATGAAAAGGCTTGCTCAGGATAGAGTAGGGTGGAGACACAGAATAGGGAGCATACAGAAGGGAAAGCTGGGGTCGGCGCCTTTGATCTGCATGTTACCAAGCGTTGCGCTCGGCGCCATATTGAAAAGCAGTAAACGCCGAACTATAGCCACTTAGTACTTTGGCTGGAAATGGACTTTTTACCAACTGCAGCTAATCTCACCGACTTTTACGAAAGGAAACGGCTTTTCATTATGCTCTCATCTGTTTTGCGCCCTCTTCGTGCACCTAATTGTAATCCAACGAAAATAGGCCTAAATTTTAATACAACTACGAAAATGAAATCAAATGTTTGTACAACTTATGGGACTTAACTACGGAGTCATCAGTCCCTAAGCTTACAAACTACTTATGAACTAGCTAAGACTAAAGACGGCACAAATATCCATGCCCGAGGGGGGATTCGAACCCCCGACTGTAGTGCCCGTGCTGACCGTGACTGGAGCGCCTCAGTCACCTCGGCCACCGCGGCCGGCTACGAAAATGAACGGTGGAATCGATGATCGTTTTATTTGGTGCTTATCTCTAGAAAAATCCAAAATAATGCGGAGTTATGTGTGGGAAATTAGTTATAAACAAGAAAGTGACTTTACAACTGCCAGGTTTTATTTGACACGAATAAATTTGCACAAGTCAGACTTAGCAGTACAACGTGATTACACAGAACTAATGACGTCTGGGCATATAGAAAAGTTGAATTTACTATAGGAGTATCATTAATTTACTGATCGGAGAAGGGCATATAGAGGAACAGTCAAGCACAGAGCAGGAACAGCATAAAATAATTATTCCCCTTAATCTATTTGTTTGAGTATCAGAAGAGCATTCGTTGCCAACATTAGCACGCTACGCTTCCAATGTCGTAAGTAAAATTTTACCTGCCTACTTACGCACTATTCTTTGTCATTTATTATATATTATTCCCTGCAACGTTAAACTTATAAAATATAAATGTACTGCATTTAGATGCTGTTGAACTGCTGCAGCAACAGCAACAGCAAGAGTTATCGTCAAGAGAAGAAGCAAGGCTACTTTTAATAATTATGCACACATTGCTCTCATTCGAAACTGATAACATTTAACTTTCACTACACATATACTGACGTTCACGTACTGCTCAGCATGTTTTGGGAAGGTGAAGAAACTTATATCTCTATTTGTATTCGAATTATTGCGGCAATTAGGTGCTGAACACCATCGGCCGCCTTTTCTTTTATTGCTGCTCATAAAAACGGAACAGCTCCAACTACTGACACACAGATCTTTCTTTTGACTGCACCGCACTGTACCAAATACTTGTTTACTTTTATGCGATTCAGGCTGTAAAATACACAGTTAACAAACAAAGACGGCGCATTACCACGTCACTACAGTTGGCTACGGTTTCTTGGTTTCGAAACCAGGTTTCGATACACACAACAGTTTCAGTGTTTCAAAACCGGCATGTTTAACGGTTTCGAAACCATGCGGTTTAATTCCGTTCTGTTTCGGATCACATTCGCGGTCGATTGTCGATACACTGAAACCGTTTCTTCCTGTCGGTTTCACGGTTTCGTATCGGTTTCATAAAACCGGTGTTTCAAACCACTAATGCAGAAAGGCGGAACAGACTAATGGTATCGAAATGTAGTGTTTCATTTTACTGAAGAGAGTGTCAAATAGTAGTTGACACTCGTGAGTCTGCAGCTTATGATTACTGATATCAAGATTCGTTTGCAAGAGACTGCTGTATTGCGAAATGACATAATGTCTGCTTTATAAATGTAAAAGAGCAATAAAACAAAGTTCACTATTTGCATTGAAATAACCAGTTAAATTCTAGGTTTATCTACCATATTAAAAACACGAGTGAAACTACATTTTTTAAAATAAGATAAAACATGAAGCCTGAAATGACATTTTTTATACGAACAAGGGTACATCGCAAATGTAATCTCATCTTAAAGAGTTAGTTTCTTACGAGCGAAAACGAAGTTACCTATTGTCGTTATAATTTTTCGACACTCATGTTAAAGGAATTGCGGCGGTGGTGTAACGGTCAAGACGTATAAGTGGTGAACTTGTCTCTTATTTTATTATTTTTCTACTTCCGTAGCATTACTTGTGATTATTTAGTGTGCCCTTTGTTCCCTATAATTTATTTAGTATGTATAGAAAGTAGCATTTATGATCCATCTCCGTAAAATACGTACCGTATTGCAGTTTGTGAGTTCCTAACGGGGTAAACTTTTACCTACCATACCGGCGGCCTCGTGTGACTATGTTGGCAACATCAACAACACGGGAGAAAATCTTCATCAACTCGTTTTGTACACACCAAGAAGTAAATATATACTCTATGGTTGACAGGTTCTTGTATGTACCGTTGTCCACATAGTGAAAAATATTGCCCTCCTAGAACGGAGATTTCATGACAGAACATACAATGCTTCACGGTTTCGAAACAGTGTTTCGAAACCACAGATGGTACGGTTTCATTGGTTTCGAAACTGTCAGATGTTTCAATTTTCCCATCTCTACACGCCACAGAGTAGGGAGTGACCACGCGTTTACTGCTTTTCAAGATGGCCGATTCCGCGCAAGCGCACTAAATTTCGGACGACAGACTGCAGCGGGAGTTTCCTTTCTGTATACTCCTTATTCTGTGGTGGAGAGCTGCATCAAACCAGTCTCCGGACTGAGGACCAGAACAACAACAACAACATGCGAGTAAAATCATGTATTAATTCGTTAAATTTATAAAGAGCTGTTGTTGTTGTTGTGGTCTTAAGTCCGCAGCCGGCCGCGGTGGCCGAGGAGACTGAGGCGCTTCAGTCACGGTCTGCACGTCCACTACGGTCGGGGGTTCGAATCCCCCCTCGTCTTTAGTATAAGGTAGTTGATAAGTAGTTTGTAAGTTTAGGGACTGATGAACCCGTAGTTAAGTCCCATAAGCTTAACAGACATTTGAACATTTTTCAAGTCCGCAGACTGGTTTGATGCAGCTCTCCACGCTACCCTGTCCTGTGCAAGTCTCTTCATATGAGAATACGTTCGGCAACCTACATTCTTTCGAATATGCTTACTATATTCGTCCCTCGGTCTCCCTCTACGATTTTTACCCCACACGCTTCGTTCTAATGCTAAGTTGACAATTCCTTGATGTCTCAGAATGTGTCCAACCAGTCTATCCCTTCTCTTAGTCAGGCTATGCCAGAAACCCCTTCTCTCCCCGATTCGGTTAAGCACCTCCACCATTAATTATGTGATCTACCCATCTAATTTTCATCATTCGTCTGTAACAGTACATTTCAAAAGCTTCTATCATCTTTTTATCTGAACTTTTTATCGTCCATTTCAGTCCCGTACAATGCTACACTACATTCCAGACAAATGCTTTCAGAAAGGACTTCCTAACATTTAAATTAATATTGGATGTTAACAAGTTTGGCTTCTTTATAAACGCTTTTCTCCCCATAGCCATTCTGTATTTTATATATTCTTTACTTCGGCCATCAAAAGTTATCTTGCTACCCAAATAACAAAATTCATCTACTACTTTTATTGTCTCATTACCTAATCTAATTCCTTCAGCATCGCCTGATTTTCTGACATTGCAGTGCATTACCTTCGTTTTACTATTGTTAATGCTCATCTTATATCTTCCTTTCAAGACACTGTCCATCCCATTCAATTGCTCTTCCACATCCTTTGCGGTCTCTGACAGAATTACTATGTCATCAGCAAACCGCAATGTTTTCATTTCTTCTCCCTACACTTTAATGCCCTCTCCAAATTTCTCCTTCCATTCCTTCACTGCCTACTCAATGTACAGATTGAACAACACTGGGGAAAGGCTACAACCCTGTCTTACTCCCTTCCCGCCCTCTGCGTCCCTTTCCTGCCCTTCGACTCTAATAACCTGTGTCTGGTTTTTGTATAGGTTGAATATAATTCTTCGTTCCCTATATTTTACCGCTGATACCTTCAGAATTTGGAAGAGTGCTACCTTCAGAATTTGGAAGAGTGCTATTAAAATAAAAATTGAAAGATTTAGGAGAAAAATCAGTATTTTCGACAGAGGACGAAAAACCGTAAGATCTTTCGACAAATCGGAATATGTGGCAACCCTGTATCCCGGAGAAACACTGCGTAGCTCGCGACCTCCCGCGTGTCTAGAGAATGAACATTATTGGCTGCCAACAGTGACGTATCCAGGATCGTGGTCTGGGGGGAGGGGGGGGGGGGGTCTGAGGTCAGTCACTGAGGTGATGTGATTTCTTTTTTCTTTCTCCTCTCTTCTTTCTCTAGGGAAAGCTGCAGCAAGGTCTTGGGGGGAGGGGAGCTTCTGCCAGTACCTCGCCTCATACTAAGCCATGTCTCCACCATATCCTTTCTTCCAGGAGTGCTACTCTTTCATGGTTCGCAGGAGAGCTTCTGTGAAGTTTGGAAAGTAGGCGGCGTGGTACTGGCGGAATAAAGTTTTGAGGCGGCATCGTGAGTCGTGTCGGGGTAGCACAGTCGGTAGAGCGCTTGCCCGCGAAAGGCAAAGGTCCCAGGTTTGAGTCCCGGTACCGGCACACAATGTTAATCTGCCAGGAAGTTTCATATCAGCGCACACTCCGCTGCAGAGTGAAGTTTCATTCTGGAATATATATATTACTATCAATTTATATAAAACACATTTATTTCAGTCCATCTACCAAAGTAACGGTAAACAGTAATTTATTCTTCACTTCTAATTCCATTCACGAAATATATATACCATTTATTGTGTAATGTGGACAACAAACCAGTCATAGGTCTTTCATAAAGTATGACATGTAAAACCATAGCAGGACATTGTCAATTATAATCGGTTGCCACCCAATAAAAATGATTTATACGTGTTTTCTGGTTACGGATCATTAACACATAACGGGGAAGCGACAAACGTGGCCTGCAATTCATTTTTTCGGCGCTGCAGTGCTTCGCACTATGTCCAACACCCGCCGAGATCGAAGGCTTGCGACCGCGGAATAACGCCGCTCAGATAACTCGCAATTACTTGTGGTAGGTGGTAGATATTAGTGCGGCTACCGTTTCAAAAACTTTTCTGCACTTTTAGCTCAATTTCACTCGCCGTAATGTATGGTCTAAAATACATAGAACAGTAACCTGCCCTCTATCGAATTTTTTCAATACACGATTTGTAAATCAAGTGCGCATACTTGACAAAAAGCATCATTTGAAAACGACTGTTACGAATTTCAAAAAGGTGAATGTTTTATTCGAAAGCTAAGATGTTGTACTACTATGAGTCCAAAAATCAGATTTTTTAACCGCATACTTTCATCAAAATCGAGTGAGGAGCGTTACAAAACTAAAAACTCACGCGGAATGAAAAGTAGACTTTTTATTTTTTCACAGGCAAGGTAAAGATTTTAAGGAAAAAATAAGTCGATAAAAAGATGTGGCGTGGTCTCATATAACGTCAAAATATTTTTAGAACTTGAAAATCGGATATGTTGTTTTCCCCCCTCTTTTTCGGCTCGGCTGGGCCCGGCCCGGCGCGTAGTGTGAACACCCAGGCCGTCGGCGCGCGCCGACTATTACTAGGCGCCAGCCGGCTCGGCACATCCCGGCCCGGCCGGCAGTGTGAACGCACCCTAGGCGAGGCATCGTCCTCGCACCGCTGCCGCCGCGAAGGTCGTACCGCGCTGGTCGTTGTCCGGGAGTTGAACCCAGGTCCTCCTCCTCCCGCTGCTACTGCTTCGCCCTCCAGACGGTTGTGGAAGAGGTTCACAGATTTGTGACTGGCTGGAAGACTTCCTAAGTAATAGAACGCAGTACGTTGTTCTCAACGGCGAGTGTTCATCAGAGACGAGTGTGTCGTCAGGCGTGCCCCAGGGGAGTGTCATAGGGCCGCTATTATTTTCTATCTATATAGATGATCTGATGGACAGAGTAAGTTGTAATTTGCGGCTGTTTGCTGATGATGCTGTGGTGTACGGGAGGGTGTCGTCTGTAACTGACTGTAATAGCATACAGGATGACTTGGACAAAATCTCTAGTTGGTGCGAAGAATGCCAGCTAGCTTTCAATGTAGAAAAATGTAAGGTGATACGCATGAGTAGAAAAAACAATCCCATAATGTTCGAATACAGCATTAGTAGTGAGATTCTTGATGCTGTCGCGACGTTCAAATATCTAGGCGTAACATTGCAGAGCGATATGAAATGGAACGAACATGTAAGGACAGTTGTGAGTAAGGCGGACAGCCGACTTCGGTTTATTGGGAGAATTTTGGGAAGATGTACTTCACCTGTAAAGGAGACCCCGTATAAAACGCTTGTACGACCACGTCTTGAGTATTGCTCAAGTGTTTGGGACGCGCAGCAGATCAGTTTAAAGGAAGACATAGAGGCGGTTCAGAGACAAGCTGCTAGATTTGTTACTGGTAGGTTCGACCAATGCGCGAGTGTCACGGAAATGCTGCGTCAACTCAATTGGGGAATTTGAAGCTGAGTGTAGTGCGATCTTGCTTCCGCCTACTTACATCACAAAGACAAGATCAGAGAAATTAGGGCTCGTACTGAGGCATATAGGCATTCTTTTTTTCCTCGTTCAATTTGGGAGTGGAATAGGATAGGAAATGCCTAGTAGTGGTACAGTGTACTCTCCGCACGCACCTTACGGTGAATTGCGGAGTATGTATGTAGATGTTAACAGGAACGCTTCAGGTGTGACCGCGTCCTTTCGTCCACACTGCGCCCCCGGGTGAGTAGCTGGCTGCAGTCTTACCACGCCATGCGTCGGTACGACGCCCGGTTGCGCTACTGTCGAGGCCGGGACCCCGCTAACCCGTTGCGTCAGGCTGTCCGCGCTGCGTCGAAGTGCTTCCAGCCTGTGACACACTCAGTTTTGTGATAACAGTAATAACAGTTGCTGTCGACGAGAAGCACAGTCCGGGCAGCAGGTGACTGCCCAGCCGTGGCTGCCTCCCCCTCTGCCGTGGCTGACTCTCTGACGAACCTGTCTTTTTCACCTGTATTTAGACGGCAAGGTTGACCCCATCGGCCTATGTTTCACAAATGTGGCACAGCTGATCTTTGCTACACGTGACCGGTCTCCTACTTCCGATCACGTACGTCGCAGCCACCTTCAAGCACTACAGCTGTCAGGCAGTTACGCAGTACTGCGCCCTCGCCGACCTACTAGCGTCACCAGAAGCTTCGCCGAGAAACTCCGCTTTATTTGCTGAAATCATAAACGTGCTTGTCCCACTCTACATTGTCACACGCCTGATTTTAACACAGCACCGCTTTCAAGTTCAACTTCTGCGGTAAAGTTCACTCACCACTCGTTAACTTTTTATATTACGTCAGTATTCTCCCTATCCCCTACAAAAGCGATGATCAGTGTTGCCAGATGGCAGAGAGAGAAAATACCTACAGTCTCACAAAAATGTACCTACGTTTTCCCTACTTTCTCCCTACCACCTCAGTAATGCCCCAACATCAGGGTCGTAGCCAGGATTTGGGTCTGGGAGGGGCTGAATCCAGGATTCCGGCCAGCAGAGGTTAACCAGTTCATTAATGAGACATGTTACAATTTTGAAAAACTTTGAAATAAATATTTGGCATCGTGCTTCACTTGCTAGATATGTTTTTCCAGTGACTGGTCGTTACTGATTGATGGAGTCAAGTGTAGATTATGCCGCGAATTCCAAGTGCTCTGTTACACGAGGATAACTGATCTATTGACCGTGCGAGGATACATCAAGACTATCAACCATAGAATAGGAACAGCAGTAATTACTTAGTTCACAGTCAGCACAAAAAAGGAAGTCGGTCACTCTACATGATTCGATTTTCAAGGAGTAATGCTATGTTGACAACAAATTGTTCATTATAACGTTGGCTGTCGCAAATGTTTTAGCGATGTCTTCTCAGCATCTTCTCATTTACAAGTACTAACTAGTATATCGTCCTCACGTAAATAAATAAGTCTAGTCAAGGTAATAAAACGTCTTTCGTTAATGGAAACAATGAATTTTTCTTGTGCTGACATTTTCTAACACTATTTCCAAACCGACTCTCCATTCCACTGATACACATTGGAATCATCATATTTCGCATCAGTTTTAATGTGTCTGAAACAAAGATTTCAAATTAATATTGTTTACTATGAACAGAAGACAACTATGCCGTCTAAAATATCATTGGCTACTTCAAACTTTGCCACAATTGGTCGGCTTCATTCCCGCGTGCTGACAACTGTTCTGTTGCCATCATTACCCGCTAGGCCTGTGTCGGCGATTGTTATATTTTTTCAAAGTACCTACATGTTGGGGAGTTTTAGATGAAAATTCCCTACATGATTTTAATGCGTAAAAGTACCTACGTGTAGGAAAAATTCCCTACCTCTGGCAACACTGGCGATGATGCAAAACGAGCTATCCTCCTCTGAACATTTTCTAAATCGTCCGTCAGTCCAACCAGCTGTGGATCCCACAATGCGCAGCAATACTCTAAAATACGACGCACAAGTGTAGACTATGAATTTTCTTTAGTAGAACAGTTTTCACTACTGTCGTTAAAACGTAGCCTTTGGTTCGCCTTCCCTAGAATATTTTCTGTGTGTTCTTTTCCATTTAAGTTCTTCGTAATTCTAATTTAATTGAATTTAAGGCCTGTAGATTTCACTGATTTATCGTGTAAAATAAGTTTAATGATATCCTTTAGTGCTCATATGGATGACTCCACACTTATTATTCAGGATCAATTGCCTATTTCTATACCGTGAAGATGTTTTATGTAAATCTTCCTGGCAGATTAAAATTGTGTGTCGGAACCGGGACTCGAACCTGGGACCTTTGCCTTTCGCGGGAAAGCGCTCTACCGACTGAGCTATCCCGACACGACTCACGATGCCGCCTCACAACCTTACTTCCGCCAGTATCTCGCCTCCTACTTCCAAACTTGTGAGGTTGTGAGGCGGCTTCGTGAGTCGTGTCGGGATAGCTCAGTAGGTAGAGCGCTTTTCCGAGTAAGGCAAAGGTCCCAGGTTTGAGTCTCGGTTCCGGCACACAATTTTAATCTGCCAGGAAGTTTCATATAAGCGCACACTCCGCTACAGAGTGAAAGTTTCATTATGTTTTATGTAAATCGTTTTGCAGTTACTTTTCTTCTGGTGTCTTTACTAACCGATAAACGACAGCATCTTCCGTGAATAGTCTAAGATGGCAATTTAGCTTCTGTTCTAAATCTTTACGTATAAAAATGAATAGCTCTACATTAGTATCACCAAATACTCAGAAATGGCTTGACCGATTTGAATGATTTTATTTTGGTTTGTTCGCTTTCATACGGAGATGGCTTAAAAAAAAAAAAAAAAAAAAAAAAAAAAAAAAAAAAAAAAAAAAAAAAACTAGGGAAAAGCGAATGATCGTCAGGAAAATTGATTAATAATATGAAAATTCATCGTAAAGATGGTGCAGAATCAGCAACTGGTAATATATTGAAAACAATTTATTTTTCCGGCACAGTTGCACTATTTAGGAGTTGGTGAGTAGTTTCGGACTTAATCGTCCATTTTAAAACCGTTGGCCTTATTCTAACCGTAATAATACACTGCTTGAAGAAAATGACTGATAAAATCTGTACATTATCCACTGTTAATACCGATTACATTTAAATTTAAAATCGGTTAAAACAGATGATTGCTCCACAGTACACGTTGGAGGTCTGTGGATGCGTCATCTGTTTTAAGCGATTTAAAATTTTAATGGAATCAGTATTAACAGTGGACAATGTACAGATTTTATCAGTCATTTGCTTCCTGCAGTGTCTTATTACGGTAGGAATAAGGCCAACGGTTTGAAAATGGACGATTAAGTCCAAAACCAGTCACCAACTCCTAAATAGTGCAACAGTGCCGGAAAAATTAATTGATTAATAATAATAATAATAATACAAGGGGTGTTCGAATGGAAAGATTCGAAACGACACGCTGGGTATAACTGAAGTCTTTATTCAAAAGTTATCACCAGAGGTACAATTATCCAACTGTTTCACAAACCCAAGGATTCCTTGTTACCCGAATTCCTTTGAATGTAACGAGATCCAGTCCTTTATTGTGACGTTCAATTCGTCGGCCGAGTCGAAGCGCTTCCCTTTTAGATGTACTTTAAGCGGATCAAACAGACTGAAGTCACAGTAGGGGATTCTTGGTGCGGTTACCAAAAAGCAAAAGAAAGAGGTCACATATACTACCATAAGCATTCTCTTTCTGAACCTGTTATGAATGAAATAAAACCAATTTTCAGAGACTTGAGTGACCCTGTTTTGCTTAGTAAATGTCTTCATCGGGGCACGCAGAATACAAATGAAAGTTTCAGCCATTGCATATGGGAAAGATTAGCCAAGAATGGTTTTAGGACTAAATAATTGAAATTTGGTGTATTAGATGCAGTGATGTGTTTCAGTGAAGGAATAACAGGAAGGATAGAAGTCATGAGAAATTTAGGCATAAAATTGGGCTCCAATATGGAACATCAATTGCTTGCGTGTGAAAGACAACGGGTGCATGAGGCTGAAATATTCGCTCTTCACGTTACCAAAGAAGCAAGAATTGCAAAAAGGAATGCCAAGAGGAAGCTCGAAGGTGATGAAATGCTGCAGGATGAAAACTATACGTCAGGAATGTTCTGAGGTACAGATTAATTCGCATTTTCCCGCAAGATATATTTCTCAGCATTCAGGAACAAATATTTTCTAAAGTTTATCAAATGTTGCTCTAATTTTTTTCTGTAACTTGCAATAGTCCTTACTTATGTGGTATACTTAAGCTTTATTGCAGAATCAACTATTAAATTATAGAAGAAACACATTTTAGTTAGAGGAAAAAATATAAAATTTAAAATGTAAGTTGATACTTTTTACCCTTGTAATATACATAATAGGTGGAGTTAAATGAGTATACTAGATGAGCCATCATGTCATATATATCTGGTAAAATTTTGGTCTTCTTCAAATGTATAAAGTAGGATTAAATGGTACCTCAATTTGAAGAAGCATTTTGGAAAATAATTGCATCAATTTCTTTGTAATTTTTTAATAACCCTAAGCAGGTTCAAAAATATTCAAAACACTTCCAATTTGAAACTTCCTGGCAATTTTAATTGTGTCCCGGAACCGAGACTCTAACCTGGGACCTTTGCCTTTCACGGTCAAGCGCCGTACTGACTGAGCTATCCCGACACGCCTCACAATGCCGTCTCACAACTTTACTTCCACCAGTACCTCGCCTCTTACTTTCCAAACTTCACAGAAGCTCTCCTGAGAACCTTGCAAGACTAGTCGGTAGAGCGCTTGCACGCAAATGGCAAAGATGCCAGGTTTGTGTCCCGGTTTCGGCACACAGTTTCAATCTTCCAGGAAGTTTCATATCAGCGCACACTCCGCTGCAGAGTGAAAGTTTCATTCTGGAAACATCCCTTAGGCTGTGGCTAAGCCATGTCTCCACCATATCCTTTCTCCCAGGAGTGCTAGTCTTGCATGGTTCGCAGGAGAGCTTCTGTGAAGTTTGGAAAGTAGGAGGCGAGGTACTGGCGGAAGTAAAGTTGTGAGGCGGCATCGTGAGTCGTGTCGGGATAGCACAGTCGGTAGAGCGCTTGCCCGCGAAAGGCAAAGGTCCCAGGTTCGAGTCCCGATTCCGGTACACAATTTTAATCTGCCATGAAGTTTCATATCAGCGCACACTCCGCTGCAGGGTGAAAGTTTCATTCACTTCCAATTTGTTTAAAAGTGTGCTGCATTACATGATATCAACAAAAAATCTGTGAATCAAATACGTTATAAACAGTGCCTGAAATAAATAGGTGTTGATTTTTACATATAATTGAGCCGGAAAAGTACCCTGTATCCTTAATACGTGAAGTGATTTATATATATGCACATAGTCCTTACCGTGTGGTAACAACTGCTCTACGGTTAAAAATGACCTACGACACACCAGGAAGTGTGACGCGTATCATCACTATCTATGGATCTCAACAAAATCCACAGTTTTATATCGCCCTTGATAAAAGTTCGAACACTTGACATTCAAGACAAAACGAGATCACTGTCTGTATTAAATTTCGTATGTTACATGGCGGAGGGTACTTTACAAATGGACTTCGTCAAAATTTACATTTTTATTGAAATCCTGGTGAAAATTTGAACAGTTGGCCTTTAGCAATGGGAGGGTACTTGTTTCAAAAGATTCTTGTCGTCTTGTGATTTAGTGTCGCCCTGTCACACAATAAGCAGAACCATGGTTCCAAATCCAAATTTTCACATGTCTAGCATCAAAATAGTGTTAGTAGCATCCTTAAACGATTTTCCCTTATTTCACCCTCTTAAATATCGAAACACGTGTTTTTAAAATTCCAATCAAAAATCTAAATACGAAGTTTTCTATTTCTTGCTTCAAAATTGCTTGAATAGAAATGTAGTTTCAAAAAAATCGTTCATCCCCTATTTCACCCTCTTTTGGGATGGGACTATCGAAAAATCGCTGATAAGATAAACAACGTCTACAAATTTCAAGTTTCTATCGTCTATAGATTCACTTTTCAGCGCCGTTTTCTGTCTTTTAGAAATGGATCGAGAACGCGAAATTTCTCTCTTACGCTTTGGCATCTTTCTTGGCAGTTTTACTTTTCAAACTGCAATATGTACTTATTTTTCTTTATTCGTACGCTTGTTGCAGAAAAACAACTGAAGAATGTGCATCATGCAAGGAGGTTAGATGGCAGATGGAAGGGAGATGGCAGTATCTATGCCGAGTACATACGTCAGTTGAAGCCTGTCAGCCATCTTGGTCAGTTTTGGAATCTGTTAAAACTATGCGTTAAGTCGACCCTGTTACTGACAGACACTGCAAAGTATGTGCGTTCAAACAATATATTTTCTTGAATAAATAGCAATAAATAGTCATCATAATGTATTTGAAAACTTAATTTTTAACGGCTAATATGCACTCTTTTAACACGCTGTACATCGAGGCAAAATCGTCGGTCGTTTTATTCCTATTTCAAGTGACATAAAACATAAGCGCCATAATAAGAACACTTCTCTAAAACTTACCAATATGGCGGAGGCAGGCTTCACTTTTTCAGTGTAAGAGCGTCTCCCTGTGTTCTAACCTCCTTGGCATCGCGTTTCGCTGTATATAATCTCTTTGCTATTATATTGTCAAAAGTAATGGCTGGTCTACCGTCCGAATTTTAATAAGCTGAAGACTTTCAACCACTATATCTTCCACCCTCTTCTAGACATCGACACGTAACTGCTATGGTGTACAACGGAAGACGTTGTACTACAAGAACACAGAGAGATCGCGCGTCTCCAGTGTTTAGTTTTCGCTGAAGAGCAAACTATTGACACCCACACGCAGAATTTTATATAAGTCGGTAACTTTCAACTCCCATATCTTCCATCCCGTATGGTTATCAACCCTCTACCACCATAGTGAACAGTGGGAGACTGATACCTACTATCACATACAAACGCTATTCGTTTGCGATGTGTAGTTTTGACTGCAGAGTGAAATATAGGCAAACACCTCAATTTTTATATATATATATATATATATATATATATATATATATATATATATATATATATATATATATATATATATATATTTGGAAAATGATACAATGAACTATGTTCATAGCTCCGCAGAAAGTGTTACATTACTGGTGTTTACCTACCGCATTAAAATTTCCCGTCACCTATTATTTTATAAGTTACAGAGGCAAACACACTTAGTGAAACACCCTGTATATAAGGTAGGGAAATAAATTCTTCAGTTATCCAGGGTAAGCTATTTCAGTACGTATTTAGCTTCGAATAATACGAGAATATCTAAATATATATATATATATATATATATATATATATATATATATATAGATATTCTCGTATTATTCGAAGCTAAATACGTACTGAAATAGCTTACCCTGGATAACTGAAGAATTTATTTCCCTACCTTATATACAGGGTGTTTCACTAAGTGTGTTTGCCTCTGTAACTTATAAAATAATAGGTGACGGGAAATTTTAATGCGGTAGGTAAACACCAGTAATGTAACACTTTCTGCGGAGCTATGAACATAGTTCATTGTATCATTTTCCAAAGAGTTACACCACAAAGATATAATTTTTTTAATGGAACAATAGTTTTTTCTATCGTGTATTGGATTCGTTTAAACCAGCTGCGTCCAAATCAATCTAAACTACATCCCTATCACTGTTAGTTTGGGAGCTACAACCCTTCAAAGTTCCGGGGGCGGTGACTGCGTTAGCGTAGCTGACTGGCCGAGTGGCTATCCCCTGGGGCACGGCCCACTGTCTCATGACCACCAGCCAGTCAGCTTCGCTGTCGTAGCCTCCGCCCCCTAAACTTTGAAAGGTTGTAGCTCCCAAACTAACAGTGATAGGGATGTAGTTTAAATTGATTTGGACGCAGCTGGTTTCAACGAATCCAACGTACGATAGAAAAAACTATTGTTCCATTTAAAAAATAACATCTTTCTGCTGTAACTCTTTGGAAAATGATACAATAAACTATGTCCATAGCTCCACAGAAAGTGTAACATTTCTTGTGTTGACGTACCTCATTAAAATTTCCCGTCACCTATTATTTTATAAGTTACAGAGGCAAACACAATTAGTGAAACACCCTGTATATAATAACAGACAGCACACTTTTGTATGTGGAATGTCCTGTTTTAGTAATTTAGATTTTTAATTAGTTGACATTATTGTGTCCTCCAGCCATAGAATATAGGGGGTAGGGCTGCATGGCGCGGTATGGCTAATTATTGGAACGTTCCTTCATGTAAGATTGTTTTTGTGGGGACGGGATTAATAAATCTCAAGTCGTCGTATGGTGCATAGTAAATGGTACCTTGCAATAATCTTTGAAAGCGTTTGACTGATCAAGACCAATGTTGATAGATATAGTATGACCGGCCGCGGTGGCCGAGGGGACTGAGGCGCTCCAGTCACGGTCTGCACGGCCACTACAGTCGGGGGTTCGAATCCCCCCTAGGGCATGGATATTTGTGCCGCCCTTAGTGATAAGTAGTTCATAAGTAGTTTGTAAGTTTAGGGACTGATGACCCCGTAGTTAAGTCCCATAAGCTATACAAACATTTGAACATTTTTTGATACAGTATGTGATCAAGCGTCTTCGGGTTTCTGGCTGAAAATGTCGTAAGTTCGTGGCACCATCCATCGGTAATGCTGGAATTGACTTAGGTGTTGGGGACTGATAACCTAACTGTTTAGTCCCCTTAAAACAACGAACAACAACAACAACTTAGGTGTTGGCCCTCATGACAGCTTCCACTCTCGCGGGATACGTACAATCAGGTGTTGGAAGGTTTTTCGGGTAATTTTGCGTGGAGTGCTGCACTAAGGAGACGTATCTATTTAGATGGTGAGGATTTTCCACCGTATGCAAAACATCTGATTTTTAATTTTTCCCAAACACGTTTCAGCACATTTTGTGCTGTCATCAGTGGGATGGTTTATTTTCGTTCTGAAAAATTATAGTTACTGTACAATAGTCTTTTCAGATACTTCTAAAATGTTTTTGTAGGTTCATTCGTTTTTAATTTTGCTTCGGTTATCTGACGATATAACTATTTCAGTTTATTGAAAATTTGGCCTAGATATACGAGTATCACAGTTTTTTTACATACCTTTTACATTAGGCAACATAAAACTCGTTAAGTAGCCTACTTATTTGTTGTTTTGGTAATACTATTTACAAACTTGTCATCTGCAAACACAAGAAACGATGTAAAGTTTCTTACTTTCTAATTTTCGGGTCGAGAAAAACGCGCCATTTCTGTTTAGTACTTACGACTCTTTTTTCTCTCTTTAGAATCTGTTTGTTGCTGTTAACTTTGTAATGTGGAAATCACTTGTTTTATTCGTGGTATGCGTTACGCCAGTGGTAATATTCGGCTTATGAATACAGCTGAAAGCTGTTCATTTGTTCCCTGGGTGTTTTGTTTTGAAGAGTTGCGCGCGGAATACGAGTGTTTACTGTTAGTGCCGTGTTATATTCGTCTGTTGATAGGGAATGTTGGAGTGAACCAGTATTGTGGATGTGTTTTCGCCGCGGTGGAGTAGGCGAGCGGTCTAAAGCGTCTCGCTGCGGAGCGCGCGGTTGCTCGCCGTGGAGCTTCAAATCCTCCCTGGGGCATGGGTGTGTGTGTTTGTCCTTAGGTTAGTTTATCTAGGTTTAAGTGGTTTGTAAGCTACGGACTGATGACCACGCAGTTTGGTCCGATAGATTAGCAAACATTTGAACATTTTTGATGTGTTTTCTTCTTGTTTGCATTTCGTATATGCATATACATCTGCCTATGTTTTGTGTGTGTGTGTGTGTGTGTGTGTGTGTGCTGCGTTTTTCTGTGTGTGCATGTTGCGAAAATATTAGGTGTCTGTTGGTATTTAGGTTTTACTTATGTTTCTGAGGAGGTTGTGGTGTGTGTTAGTGGAGGATTTATGTGGGCATTTTGTGTGTGTGTCCGACAGATAACGTAAACAAAATTAAAAAGTACCTTTAAAGACTATTGTACAGTAACTATAATTTTTCAGAACAAAAATAAACCATCCCACTGATGATAGCACAAAATGTGCTGAAACGTGTCTGTGAAAAATTAAAAATCAGGTGTCTTGCATACGACGGAAAATCGTCACCATTTATCCATGCAAGCACGGGTAAAGACGAACAGCAACATCAAACGATGAGTATCTATTTAGGTCGATGAGGCCTGAGATATCCCAAAGTTACTGTATAGGATTCAAGTCAGGATTCTTTGCAGGCAAATCCATTGCAGGGATGTTACTGCCGTGTGACCATTCCGCCATAGACCGTGCATTATGAAAAGGTGCTCGATCGTGTTGAAAGTTGCAATCGCCATACCAAAATTTCTTTCCAACTGTGGGACTCAAGAAGGTGCTTAAAACATTAATAAACGCCTGTGCTGTGATAGTGCCACGTCAAACAACAAGGGGTGCAACCTCTACATCTACATGGGATACTCTGCAAATCACATTTAAGTGCCTGGCAGAGGGTTAATCGAACAACCGTTATACCATTTTATCTCCCATTCCATTCTCTAATAGCGCGCGAGAAGAAAGAACACCTGAATCTCTCCGTTCGAGCTCTGCTTTCTCGTAATTTATTCTGATGATCATTTCTACCTATGTAAGTGGGAGTCAACAATATATTTTCACATTCGAAGAAGAATATTGGGGATTGGAGTTTCGTAAGTAGCTCACGCCGCAGCGATAAGCGCCGTTGTTGTAATGATTCCCATCCCAGATCCTGTATCATTTCCGTAACGCTGTCTCCCCGGTATCGTGACAATACGAAACGAGCTGCCCTTCTTTGGACTCTTTCGATGTCCTCCGTCAAACCCATCTGATAAGGATCCCACACTGGGCAGCAATACTCCATAAAATGACGGACAAGCGTAGTGTACGCAGTTTCTTTAGTAGTTCTGTTGCATTTTTTTAAGGGTTCTGCCAATAAAACGCAGTCTCTGGTTCGCCTTTCCCACGACATAATCTACGTGTTCTTTCCAATTTAAGTCAGAAGTAATTGTAATTCCTAGATATTTTGTGGAGTTTACGGCCTTCACGTTTGATTGATTTATCTTATGAACAAAATTTAACGGATTTCTTTTCGTACTCATGTGAATGACTTCACACTTCTCATTATTTAGAGTCAGTTGCCAATTTTTACATCATAGTGATATTCACATCGTTCTGCAGTTGGTTTTGATCTTCAGATGAGTTTACTAGACGGTAAATGACGGCGTCATCTGCAGACAACCTAAGAGAGTTACTTAGATTTTCTCCTAAATCGTTTATGTAAATAAGGAACAGCAGAGGACCAAAAACACTACCCTGTGGAACGCCCGATATCATCTGTTTTAGTCGATGCCTTACCATCGATTACTACGTACTGTGTCCTGTCTGACAAGAAATACCCTATCCAGTCGCAAATTTGAGGCGATAAACCATTACCATGCAATTTGATTAAAAGCCGTTTGTTAGGTACGGTGTCAAAAGCCTTCTAGAAATCAAGAAATACGGAATCAATTTGCGAACTCTTGTCGATAGCACTCATCACTTCGTGTGAATAAAGAGCTAGTTGTGTTTCGCATGAATGATATTTTCTAAATCCGGGTTGACCTTAGGGCAGTAGATGGCCCTGTTCGAGATAATTCATAATATTTGAATATAGGATATGTTCCAAACCCTGCTGCAAATTGACATCAGTGAAATAGGACTATTGTTTAGTGGTTTACTCCTACTGCCTTTCTTGAATATAGTTGTGACCTGTGCAACTTTCCAATCTTTTGGTACAGATCCTTCTCTGAGTCAGCGGTTGTATATGGGTGTTAAGTAAGGGGCTATCGCTTCAGCATAATCAGATAGAAATCTAATGGGTATACAGTCCGGACCAGAAGACTTGTTCTTGTTAAGTTGCTTCACTACTTCGAGCGTATCTACTTCAACATTACTCATTCTGGCCGCTGTTCGTAATTCGAAATCTGAAATATTGGTTTCGTCTTCTTTGGCGAATGAGTTTCGAAAAGCTGTGTTTAGTAACTCTGCTGTAGCAGCGCTATCATCGGCAGAATGTGATGGTAATGTTTGTATTTTACCCCTACTATATTTAACATATGATCAAAATCTCTTTGGGCTTTCTGTGAAAATTACACTAAATACAGCGATCGTTTCTAAAATCCTGTCCATTTTACATCATGTAGTAAGTATTCCTTTGCTTAATCTTTAACTATTACAAATGAGCAAATTATTTCGTCATGGACCCTAACAAGATATACAGATGACATTATTGGAGCAGATGAATGTTCACCAAAGAACTGCATGTTTTAACACTCTTTTATCATTCCGCTGATTCTACAGTCTTTGGTGTTAGTTTTGTAAACAGTCAAAATGGCGTCTATGCAGAAAGAGCATGAAGGTGTATGACAAGTTATTATATGTAAAAAAAAAAAAAAATAGAAGAATGGTCGTTTTAGAAATTCTATAAGGCGCTTGTCATTAATGATGTCAAAAATAAAAAGTTTAAAATCTATAAAAAATAAATCATGTGGAGGGCCGTATATATGAAATATGTACAGTGTCAAGCACAGTAAGAAATTTATGAAATGTGGTGAAGTATCTTGTAATAGTTAAAAATGTGAAATGAAGCATTATCATCAAATGAAATCTGTAGTAAATAGTACAGTCATCAACAAAAATTTTATATGTTGTCGTTGTATGTATGCTTCAACTTAGACCTGAGATCACCCATGGCACAGTTATAAGGTGATTAACTTTCACTCATCGAAATTGGTCTTAATTAATCGGTATTGTTATCAATGTTATTGCATTTTTCAACTCCTTCTGTTGAACAGATATTGTTGCATACCAGTCATAGGAATTTTTCCTGCTAGTTCAGTTCTTTAGGATCATTAGAAGATTCATATAAAATTGTGTCCAGCATTGAATATGTTCGAAAGTAATATGTTCAATGATTAACACTGTGTATGTGTGTGTTTGTGTGCGCGCGTGTGCGTGCGTGTAGCTATGTAATTTCGGAACAGTATAAATGCGTAAGTGTGTAAGTAATTTTGTGTATTAGTGAGATAGAAATAGATAGAGAGAGAGAGAGAGAGAGAGAGAGAGAGAGAGAGAGAGAGAAAGAGAGAACATAAACCTTACGTCACCTATGGTATTATCAATAGGTAAATATACGTTTGTATATCAGTTTGATGTAGTTGTACAGTAGTGAAACGCATCTTATTTAAACCTATGAATCCAACCAGTTTTTATAATAATAATAGTAGAATAAAATCATAAAGTACAATATGGGGTCCAGCTGGGCAATCAGTCGTTAGTTGTAAGAAACTGCTTTACTTTGCAGATCTAGATTTCGGCAAGTGACTTGCCACTGTCAATGCTAAAATAACAAGACGTCACCGTCTATATAAACATATTAGATGAAGTATAACACTGACAAATTAGAAAAGAGTCAACAAGATGAAGTTTACATGCCATACATTTTTTATATTTCAGTATGTTATGCATGTGCATTGTGTAACCCGCTTAGATGGTATGTAATACATTTTTTCCATATTTAGATGCAACACTATTGCCAGTAAAGTGGGATACAACTTGTGAAATATATCAGTATGCAACAATGAACAATCTGCAATAATGTAAAGTTTTACAATAACGGTTTGTTTGTTTATGGCTGTTTTTTTAAACAGCGTAAAATAGTTCATACATTGCCAAAGTATATAAAGGGGACAATCAAAAAATTTTTCGGTGTCTTTGGCCGCATTGTCAATAAATCCGACGTTTCGGCCACTGTTGCAAGTCGCCTTTGTCAAGGTGTTTGGATGACTGCTGAATGCGGGATCGCATTAGCTGGGTATCCACCCATGTTTTGTTTGAGCTCCAGCATTTGTCAATGCTCCGTCTCCAGAAATAGCTACCTTGGTGTTTGGAATAGCGAGTTTCTGCAATTATTTGTGGGGCTCTACCGCTGATATTTTATTTGATATTAATGTTGATTGTGTTTGAATTGCTGATGGATGTCTGATTTGTGCATCGATGGGGTAATGGATGGTGAGGTGATGATAGTGGTGGTTGAGGGTGACGTCTGTTAGTGATGATTTGTTATGATTGTTACCGTCTAAATTGGCGGTTGATGATTGTTATAGGTATTTTGTAAGAGGGGTCTCTGTCTTCCCCCGGGGAATTTGAGATGAAATGTAGATGTCTGCAAGGTTCATAGAATTTTACGGATTTGTCTTGGATTATCTGATAGATCGTCGGAGTACCCAACATGATTGACACCTCTTCGTTGGTGGTGTACCGTGTTACATCTGCTATTATACGAAGTATTCTGCTTTGGAGGCTTACAATCTTGCTGAGGTTTGAATCAGCCGCCATGCTGTAGACCTCCGAACCGTACAATACAGCTGGTAAGATGGTTGTTCTCCATATTGTTTGTTTGGCTTCTGTGGATAGGCCTCTGCCCTTCAACAATATAATTGTATCATCCTAGGCTTCCCTTTGTTCGTAGCTTCTACGATGTGTTTGGAGAAGGTTAGGTTTCAATCTATTGTGATCCCGAGATAAGTCGTTTCCGTTCTCCATGGTAATTCGTTGTCGTCTATGTGGATGTTTCGATACGGTGTTCTCCTTTTGTTTGTGAATAGTATGGCCTGACACTTCTCTGGATTTAGCTTCGTTTTCCATCGTTTGCACCATTTGTGCACTGCATTTATGTGACGTTGTAGTCTCGCGACTGCATAATTGATGTTTTTCTCACTGTGATACAGGACAGTATCGTCCGCATACAGTGCTATTTCACCTCCCGGCATTTTTGGAATGTCATTTGTGTAAATGAGGTATAGGAGGGGGCCAAGCACCGACCCTTGAGGCACGCCTGCTTCTATTTCTCTAACGAGGCTGCTTTTCCCCTCAATAAATGAGGAAAACTTCCTGTTTGTCACGAAGGATTTGATTATTCTGAGGATGTGTAGAGGGCAATTTATTGTGGACATCTTGTACAGTAGGCCGCCATGCCACACACGGTCGTATATCTAGGAAGGCTGCAGGTGTGCTGTTTCCCTGTTGTTTTTGCGAGCATATGTGCTCCACCAGGCGAATGGCTTGCTGTATGGTACCATGACCGGTACGAAAACCAATCTGTTCAGGGGTAAGGATGTTGTTTCCTGTAGAGGAATTTGGATTAAGATTTCAAGAATGCTGGACAGGTGGTTAAGGAGGGATATGGGTCTGTAATTTTGGGGAAACAGAAGATTGTTTGTTAGGTTTTGGTATAGAGATGATTTTGGCAACCTTCCAGGCTGAAGGGAAATGATTTAGCTTAAGGCAGTTATTGAGGATTGCGGTAAGGTGGGATATGGCTGGTTGGGGAAAGTTTTTCAGGAAGGGTGGTTTGATATTGTCAGGGCCAGGGGCTTTAGCGTTACCGATTCGCCTGATGATAGCACCAACAGTACGCTCGATGGCTACTGCAAACGCGCCGTTTGGTACCTGACGGAATTTTTGGGCCAGGTGTCGCCGAATTTCTCGTTCGTGTCTTTCTAGTTCTTCCTCGTCGTCGTCTTCTATGATATTCTCTTGAAATTGGCGTTCTAACGTTAGTGACATTGCGTCTGCCTTTTCTTCTCTTTCGAATACACATGTGGACGCGCGCGTTTTAGGCGCGGTCGCGTGGCCGGGTTCTGGCGTTGCAGTGGCGCGGCCCACGAGGGCGGAAATGACGTCACTCGCAAAATCCGAGTGGCCACAAGATGGTGCTGTGGCGGCTAGCCTGTTAGCTTTAATAAAAGATATACTATTAGAAAATTAATTACTCGCAAACTTAGCTAGGTACGGGGGAGCTGAAACCGGCATAGTATCGGCGATTTTAAGACGAACACCATGGTACATTTATGTTTATTTAAAGAAAATGAAAGTGGCTGTTACAGACCTGCAGCTAATAACTATTTTGTTTAAAAAAAACTGTATTAGTTATAAAAAAACAATATCAGCACTGGAAAGCTGGTAAAATTTGATGTCAAACTGATATATTACCGATGAACCTTATTTAAAATTTGTGTTTTTATGAAATTTAGGGCGTTGAAGCGAGAAGTGGACAGTTGGCCCCTAGACATAACGAATAGCCACTTTAGAATTAAAAGTTCCGACTGTTTCAATTTGCCCCTGTTGGTGCAGTGTTTGTTGAACATTATTATTTAGAGTGCACATCCAGTGTGTTAGGGGCTCGAGCTGTGAATATTAAATGGGTTCATTTCATATTTGTCTGAAATTAGACACAGGCAAGCACGCCCAACGGACAAACACACTGCGCGAGTTGTAAATTCCCTCTCGTATCTCGCGTTTTAGATTGTGTGTATACTCGCGCCGTTTACCCCGTGAAGTGGATTGTTCGCCATCTGGCAATTCTTAGAAGGCGTAGTCTTCCGTTATTTCTCTCGCCATACGTTCCATTTCCCACCTACGCCTGGGATCTCGGTATTGCTGCCATAGTCGCCTTGTACGCTTTTTATCAGCGATAAGCTGCGCCAAGTCGGGCGGCAAGTCGTTCCTGCTGTGTTCTGTTGTGATTTTAATGGTGGCTGTTTCACTACAAGTTGTAATTATATGTGTGAATTGTTCTATGGCTGCATCTACGTCTCTTTTGTGAGGCATATCTGGCGTTATATCTGGTATGTGGGCTGCAACGAGTGGTTGGTATGTTTCCCAGTTGGTGTGGAAAGTTACTGTTTTCCGTGCGTTTTGTCCGTTTCTCTCCTCACCTAGCCTCAGGATGACAGGATCATGGTCTGAGTCTAGAGCACTGTATGTTCCTGTTGCAGTTTCTGTATTTAAGTTTCTATGTAGACTCGAAGGGCATGAAAGGGAAGCATCAGTTGGGAAGAGAGTAAGACAGGGTTGTAGCCTTTCACCAATGTTATTCAATTTGTACATTGAGCAGGCGGTGAAGGAAAGCAAGGAAAATTTTGGAATAGGCATTAAAGTTCAGGGGGAAGAAATAAAAACATTGCGTTTTGCTGATGACATTGTAATTCTGTCAGAGACAGTGAACGACCTAGAAGAGCAGTTGAATGGAATGGACAGTGTGTTGAAGAGAGCGTATAAAATGAACATTAACAAGAACAAAACAAAAATAATGGAATGTAGTCTTAGAAAATCAGGCGATGCCGAAGGAATTAGATTAGGTAATGATAAAATGAAGGTGGTAGATGAGTTTTGTTACTTGGGTAGTAAAATAACATGCGATGGTCGCAGTACAGAGGATATAAAATTCAGAATGGCAATGGGAAGAAAAGCATTTTTGAAAAAGAGAAATTTGGTAAAATCGAATATTAATTTAAGGGTAAGGAAGTCTTTTCTGAAGGCATTTGTGTGGAGTGTTGCCTTGTACGGGAGTGAAACATGGACGATAAGAAGTGCGGACAGGAAGAGAATAGAGGCTTTTGAAATGTGGTGCTACAGAAGAATGCTGAAGATTAAGTGGGTAATCACATAACTAATGAAGAGGTACTGAACAGAATTGGTGAGAAAAGGAATTTTTGGCATACCCTGACTAAAAGAAGGGATCGCTTGGTAGGACACATTCTTAGACATCGTGGAATCGTAAATTTAGCATTGGAGGGAAGTGTGTGGGGTAAAAATCGCAGAGGGAGACCAGGAGACGCGTATAGTAAACAGATTCAAGTGGATGTGGGTTGCCGTTCTTATGAGGAGATGAAGAGGCTTGCTTAGGATAGAGAAGGTTGGAGAGCTGCATCAAACCAGTCTCCGGACTGAAGACCATAACAGCAACATGTAGAAATATGTCTAATTTATCTGAGCTTTGCCTATGGTTTCTGGGAAAGTGGGTTGGTCTTTCCAGTGGTGTAATTTCGATATCCTGGTGGTTTTCAATAAACCAAAGAAGTGTCCGCCCACTTGTGTTGGTTACCCTGCAGGTCCATGCCTGGTGCTTAGCATTTGGGTCCCCTCCTATGATAATTCTGGGATTTACCGCGAATAGATCGTCCAGGTCGGACAGAGGAATATTTCTACCTGGCGGGTGGTAAGCTGCAACAAGGTATGTGGTAAGGTTATTGATTTGTCATTCTATGCAGGTGGCCTATCTGGCCTGAAGCTGTGGGAGCGGAATCTGTCTGTGGCATATCCTGTGTTTTATTAGGATAGAAGTTCCACCTTTTTCACAGTCAGGGCGATCCGATCGATAAATTTGATAGTTGCGAACACGGAAATTGTCGTCGGGCTTTAGATGCGTTTCGTTGATGGACGCCACGTCAATTCCGTGTTCGTCTAAGAAGATTTCCAGCTCGTGGCGCTCGCTTTGAATGCCGTCGGCATTCCAGATGCAGATTGTGGGAATTTTTGTTCTATTTTCCATTGGAGAAGAGAGGCACGATGTTTGTGAGAAACTATATTGACCTTAGTCAACATGTCTGGGGCATTGATAATGTCTTTGATTGCTTGTAGGATGCTGTTAAAGGAGGCCGTTAATTTGCCCCCAAGCAGCGACTTGATAAGGTCCCACACTTGTTGTAGGAAGGGTTTGGATTCTTTGGTGTCTGAACTGCTGGCATTGATTTCTGCAGATGCTGTAGTTGCCCCAGGGGCAGATGCTTGTAGGATGGGAGGCGTGGTGGTACTGATAGTGAGTGGTGCAGCAATTATTTGCTTCTAATGAGGCGAAGCAGCACTGGCAGTGGGTCGTGCAGAGTGCTGTTGTTCTTGCAGGGGCAGGGATTTTGGGGTTGGCGGGGGGGGGGGGGTAGGAGAGGTTTGTTTTTCTTTTTCACTGGCGACATCTTGTCGCAAGGTCTGCTTTGTCTGTTTTGTTGTAGTGGCTGAATTTTTCGCTTTGTTTGCTATGGGTTCAGTTTTGTTTGAGTCACAGGTTTTCAGGTTGGCCCCCGCAGTGGTGGCGTGTTGTGCCGTGGTATTATTGCTTTCTACCATGGCTGAGTTGTTCGTGAGCTGGGTTGCAGCGGAAGATTGTGAGAGACGTGTTTGCTAGGGAGGAGAGGCGGCATGTGTGATGCCGGTTGAGGTAGATGGGGCAGAAGTTGGTGAGACTGTAGGCGTCCGCTCTGAGATAGGGATGGGGGAAATCATGTTCTTCCTATTGGGGGGGGGGGGCTGTGTGGTTGTATTCCTGCCTGCCCGCGCCTGGACGATTTTCAGCCTCACTGGGCATCCCCTGAATGATGCAGGGTGCCTCCTCGCGCAGTTTGCACATTTCGGTGGTCCTTCCAGGTCGCATGTACTGGATAGGTGCGGTGCTGCACATTTTACGCATCTAGGAGCCAGATTACATTGTTTGGCAGCGTGCCTTAACCTCTGACAAATGTAACATTGTGTGTATGTCCTGGCTTTCTATACCTTTCAACTGTCACCTTCATGCACATAAGGTGCGTTAATTTGTAGATTTCAAGTGCTTTTGCTGTGTTTAACAGGTTAACCTGATAGATTGCTAGTTTCTTTGAGGTGCAGTGATCACTTCACCTGATTCTGTGGTCCTTGTTACCGGTTTGGTCATTTGCTACACCTCCTGCACTGGGTAACCTAGCTGCATAAGTGTGTCTTTCAGTAGTTATGTGTCCCAGTGTAGTGTGAGGTCTTTAAACACAACTTTTAACATGTTTCTGGGGTTGTCGTTGGACATGAAGAACCCAAGATTCCTTTTCTTGAATTCCTCTTTGACGTATCTGAAGTGTTCAGAGTTTGTCGCATTGTACACATTGGCATCTCCGTTGTATGCTGTGCTCAGAGCACCTGTTGATTTCCCCAGTATTTGGCTTACAGTGTAGTGTATCCGTTTGTTTCGTAGACAGTGATAGGAGTCACTTTTGTCCTTCCTCTCACTTGTGACGTCTGCGTGGATTTTTTCGTCTTTGTCGGTGATTGAGTCGTTTGAGGCGGAAGTGTGCGACAGATTTTTCCTGTTTGTGTCCGCTCTTCCTGCTTGTCAGTACCCTCGGATGTTTCCGTTTCTGCTCTTCTTTTTGTGCTGTATCGGCACTTTTTGTGGTCTGCCCAGGATTTTTATTTCTCAGCTGCTTGCCATTTCTCAGTTTGAAGTTTTGGATCTGTTAGGGAAATATAGGCTTTCAGATGATGGTGAAGGTGATCTATGTCTGTGGGGGCTGCCCTCATCTGATGGACTTTGCGGTTGCCCCATGATGGTGCTTGCGCATAAGGGGGTTCAGTTTAAGGTAGCTATTTCGTTTAGGAGAATTTCCCTACGTAGACGATGGTTATTGTCCCTATAGTCCGACAATTTTGTGCCAGTCTCGTTCGCCCTACACCTAGCTGGCGCGGTATACCGCTAACCGCTGCACGGCTATTTTCTGTCAGCCGTGGAGCACAACAGGTCCCTGGACCGCAATAGCCCTAGCACCTACGGCACAAAATTCTCGGACGAAGTTTTCCCCTGATCCGATCGTCTTTCGTCGCCGCAACCGCCGAAGCGGCGCGATGTTCGCCGTTCTTCTCTATGTCCCGCGACGTTTCGAGAGTTATGCCATCTACCCTAACACGTGTCGATGTTCGGGAACCAGTGGTGCAAAGACAATATTTGCCACGACAACCTTGCTCTTTTATGAACGACAACTTTGCTCCCTTCAGATAAGCGCCCACAGTCACGATCGCCAGATCCAGACCACCAGCACGACCGATGATACCTAACAAGCTGCCAAGCACGCCGTTCGCGAGGAGCACCGATGCAGTAGCCAAGTACACGAGAACAAAGCGCACCCCCGCAAGCAGTGTGCACAACGGAAAAACCCGCGCCGGAAGAGGTTCTCCACTGGTGTTTTCACTGTTTATTCCTTTTGGTGCAAATTGGCGCGTGAGAGGCGGGCGGCGGTTATGACGTCACGCTGTTACTTAGAGCAGAACAATCCGCCATTTTGAATCTCACGTTGAAGACACGCATTTAAACACTAAGGAAAACTTACGCTTTTTAACGTGCGCTTAAGCCCATTAAATATACTTTCCCGCGCAGAAAATATTACAGCACAGTAAATTTATTGGCTTACATTTGACTTTAAGAGACAAATAACTTAAAAGTTACTGATTAGATGGATATTTAGAGATATGAAACACACACTTACATTCCAAATTAAGGCATATGCTGCCGTTCTAAATATTTACCAAAGACAGTTAAAATACGTTACTATTATCGTGTTTTCTTGTTTATAAATGGTACGTCCACATACGTTTACGGTAATTAAGAGTTGCATCCGAATACAGTTATGGAATAATGTTAAACTGCGGTACTGTACTTTCCGTATTACCCCCTCTAATATCTCGCATATTTTACACACAGCATATTTCAGAGAAGATTTTACCTCAAAATGTGTTTAATAACTTTGAACGCCTGGTTGCATTAAATAACGACTAAATAAAGTCTCTCTAGCAGCATGCACTTTGAAATAAAGTGAGTGTTGCATGCCAAGTTTTGAATTTAATGCCTTTCATGTATGACTTCTTTCCTGTCGCATTCTTTGAGAAGTTCCAAACCCTCTTCACAGCTTGGCTTAGGCCTACATATTCCGTCTCGAGAGTCTCATTTAAATTAAACATTGTAAAACACTGAACTAATGAGAAATAATATAATTTAAAAACCACCAGCTGGTTAAAGCCTGCTGCGCTCATATATCAATTAAAATACAATTAACAGCCCTTATAAAAACTCCGTAGTTGGTCTAAATAAAATCAAGAAAAGTATCTTTAAACACACTGTATGTCGTGTTAACAGTCTGTAGCAAAATAAAAATTAACCATTGCTTACATGTATAGGCCTATATTTTCATTACTAACTCTGTGAGCTTAACTATTTGTAATAAAAAAAAATTTTAAAAACTTTTCTTAACGTTACACAGATATTTGTTCGATTTTGGCGCCCATAATTGGTGTGTGGAATTTACAAGCCACCTTTTACGCCGATCGGTGCTTGAAAGAAACCAATATAACTTATAGCGATTATGTCTGCTATTATTTGAGCAGTTTGGAGCTGCACAACCGTCCATTTCTCGCTGTGAAACAATAAAATCACAACATTTTCGATGATTTAACTTCGCTGCACCACACGTGAGCCACAACACTGTCGTCGGGTTGGGATTCAAAATGGCGGATTGTTCAGCTCGGTATATCAAGTGCTTTACCGTTACTTGCTTCCCGGCGTTGGCTGGGGCGCGCTAGTGCTCTGTTTACATACGGCCGCGCTGGTCTTCCGCGCACGTGAGTTGGTTCGTGCCGTCGCGTCGTCCCGTAGAGTTGTCACTGCTGGCCAGGGCGCCGGTAGTCTGTACCATCCTCTCTGTTCAGACTGGTGGGTCGCTTTGCAATTTCTATGGCCTCTCTGATCTTCCTCCTCGTTTCAAATGGCTGTTTCGCCAGTACACGCACTTCTCGAAACATTATTTCTTTCCCGCTCTCCTCCTGGTGTTGTGCCACCGCTGGTTTTGTGTGTTGTCCCAGATGAATGTATCTTTCGTATTCTGATATTGTCTAGAGAGGTCGTCCCGTTTCGCCTATATATACTTGTCCACACCTGACTTCGTAAACTCCGACATTATTCAGCTTGTCGACTGCGTCGTTCCTTGAACGAGGAACATCTTTTACTTTGTTGTTGCTTCTGAAGATAGGCTTGATGTGCGCTCTGCGTAGTATTTTTCCCACACGTTCTCTTATCCCTTGCACATATGATAATAAAGCGATATGTTGTGTCACTTTCTGGTCTTCCCTATTCCCTACATAATTTGTAGTCATGGATTCCTTTATCAATGTCCTCCCATAACCGTTGGTCACAAAGATGGCTCTGAGGTTTTGTAATTCCGTCTTCAAGTCTTCTTCATCGCTGATCCTGTGAGCCCTCTTAAAGTGTGGAGAACAGATTTATTTTGCAAGTGGATGTGGTGGGAGGAGGCGTGTAGGCACCTGCCCGTGCTGATGGTCTTTCTGTGGACTCTGTGGCCAAGTTTACCATCTGGTTTTCGGTAGACTTCCACGTCAAGGAAGGGCAGTAGCCCATTCTTTTCTATCTCCACAGTGAATTGTATTTTATTATGCTGTTAGTTGAGGTGTTCGTGGAAAGTCTGTAGCTCTACTTCTCCGTGTGGCCAGATGACGAATGTGCCATCCACATAGCGAAGGCAGCATTCGGGGCGAAATGGAGCTGACTGTAGAGCAGTTACTTCAACAGCCTCCATGAAGATGTCCGCCACAATAGGAACCCAAAGCTACACAATCTATCTGTTCATTTAATTCTCCTTTCCACCTGAAATAGGTGGTGCAGTGGCGCACTAGCTCACACGTGCCAAGAGCCATTCGTTCCTCCAAGATATTCATGTTGTCTGTCACTGGTAATTCGTTAAAAGTGACTTCACGTCAAAACTAACCATCAGGTCGGTGACCGGGATGCAAAGTCCTGCGATATAGAAACCTACTTTATGGAAGGCAATCTGATGAAAAAATGGGGCATGTCAATCATATATTGTCAGTTAACTTTCTGACTCCTACGTTAAGGAGGCTGTAAAATTGTTACCCGACGAATGATGAAGGGACGCGGTGAGCTCACCTCGTGAGGTCTCCGTACTGGCGGTGGAAGTCCCTGAACTTGCGGATGGTGGCTGGCAGCTGGCAGAGCTGTAGAGCGTTGCCTATGATGGGCAGCGTGGGCGGCCCCGGGGCGTCGACCCGCGGCCTGGTGATCCACAGCCAGCTGAGCGCCGCCACCACTGCGGCCACGCTCCACGTCACCAGCTGCACCGCCGACCACCACCACCACACCATGGGACCAGTCTGCGGGCAAAGGCACAGTTGGGAAGGTCAAGCACAAGTACCAGCGCCAGGGTTGTTGTGGTCTTCAGTCTGGAGACTGGTTTGATGCAGCTCTCCACCCTACTCTATCCCGAGCAAGCCTCATCTCCTCATAAGAACGACCCCCTACATCCATTTGAATCTGTTTACTGTCTTCATCTCTTGGTCTCCCTCTGCGATTTTTATCCCATACACTGGCCTCCAATGCTCAATTCACAATTTCTTGATGTCAAAGACTGTGTCCTACCAACCGATGCCTTCTTTTAGTCAAGGTATGCCAAAAATTCCTTTTCTTGCCAATTCTGTTCAGTACCTCTTCATTAGTTACGCGATCTACCCACCTAATCTTCAGCATTCTTCTGTAGCACCACATTTCAAAAGCCTCTTTTCTCTTCCTGTTGGGTTGGGTTGTTTGGTTAGGATAGGGGGACTAAACTACTAAGGTTATCAGTCCCCCGGTGGGTAGGGGAAGGAGACAGAATAGGAAAGGAGGGGAGGGGTAAACGAAATGCAGTCCAGGAAGTAAAGCAGGAAGGAAGACTGCATTAGCTTGGGGCCCCGTGCTCGCCACGCACGTACTCACCAAAGAACCGTGAGCCCCCTGGGGGTTCTCTTCCTGTCCGCACTGTTTATCATCCATGTTTCACTCTCAAACATGGAAACATTCCACACAAATACCTTCAAAAAGGACTTCCTTACGCTTAAATTAATATTCCATGTCAACAAATTTCTCTTTTTCAAAAACGCTTTTCTTCCCATTGCCATCCTCCATTTTACTGTCAAAGTAACTAAACTCGTCTACCACCTTTATTATTTTGGTACCTAATCTAATTCCTTCAGCATCACTGCACTCAATTACCCTTGTTTTGCTCTTGTTAATGTTCGTGTTATACGCTTCTTTCAAGATACTGTTCATTCCGTTCAACTGCTCCAAAAACTTGTTGGGTTCAACACAATGAGATTAAGTGTGTTAGACGCTGTAATTTGTTTTAATGATGGGGCAGTAAGCAGATGTGAAGTTTTAGAGTTGCTAGGAATATCTTCTGTGTTCAATATGAGACAATCAGTGGTGGCAACTGATAATTTGAGAGTGGCCGAAGCCGAAAAGGTGGTTCTTAAGGCAACTGAAGAAGCCAGGGCAGCAAGGAGAAGCACGAAAAGAAAGACAGAAGATGAGGAACATATAAACCAAGAAGAATTTGGAGCTGCATTGCATTAGGACCAATACAAATTAGTTATAGATGATATCTATACTTTACATATAATTTCCCGACAAATACATTTTTTGACATGTTTATTTTATGCAAAAATAAACTATTTGAGCTAGAGATCAGAAATTTTTTGTAATGTTTGAAGATACTATTTGGAGAAAAGTAGACTACAGACAGTAACCTACTATCAACAGTTAAAAAAAATATCTACTGATTAATTATAAAAATGTAGCATTTGTTTGGAACATCAAATGTAAATATTTATAGAATTAAAACTTGTGAATCAAATTACATAATTGTAGTCTACTTTCTAGATACACATGTTCCTTATATGTACCTGACGTTTCAAGTGTGCACGTAAGACGGTTAGTCAGTGCATAGAATATAAGTATGAACCGGCAAAAAAAGAAAATTATTTACAGGCCTTCACAAAAAAATTCTAAAATGTTCGATATGTGCATTAGTGAAACTACCTGTATATCGAATTGTTCAGAAAGACAGATGAAACATTGTCCTGCAATTTTATTCTATTAAGAGTTAGGAATTTTCAGTTACAGCTATGTAAACCTTATGAAAATTTATCGCATTTTTTCAGGCGCTCACAGGCAAGTTACCTAACTGCGTAATTATTTCCTTAAGGTGGAGAAAAACGAATTTCGTGTGGTCATTAAACATTTTCGTCTGAAGGGTTGAACAGCTGCACATCTACATTTACATAAATACTCCGCAAGCCACATTGAAGTGTATGGCAGAGGGTTCATCGAAACTTTTTTCTGATGTTTCTTTACGGTTCCATTCTCTAATAGCTCGAGGGAAAAAGGAACACCTAAATCTATCCATTTTCGATCTGATTTCTCTTATTTTATTTTCATGATCGCGTCTCCCCATGTAGGTGGGTGCTAACAAAATATGTTCGCATTCGGAAGAGAAAGTTGGTGAAAGAAATATATCTCGTTGCAACAAATAACGCCTTTCTTTCAATGATTTTCACCCCAACTCGTGCATCATTTCTGTGACCCTCTCTCTCCTATAACAGATCAAATCCGAGTTGGTTGAGGTCCATCGCACTGAAGACAATTTACTTTCGGATTTTTTTAGCATGTTTTTCTTTTTTGGGGGAGAGGGGGGTCTACTACTACCCATGTAACCCATCCTATCTCACAGCACAGTAACGGAAGAAAGCAGAAATTGACATCAGGGGGAAACTAAAGGGAACCCAGCTACCAGGACGAACAATGAAAAATAAATGGAGCTCCGAGGATTGGTGGTTAAAGCGAGCCAAAGGAAAGGATATCTCTACAATCCGTAAGAGGAAGCAAGCTCTGTCCTCCAGAAGGCCTGGAGGAGAAGAAAGGAAAATGGCTGCAATTCGACAAGTCGAAAAGAAAATTTTACATAAAAGTAACAATTTTGTGTGTTCAAAATATCCACGGGTGTACTGCCGGTCTATAGTGTCCAACGGGCACAATATTTCGGCGATCATACATGTCGCCATCATCAGGTGAACTGACGGACTGAGCTCCTGGAAACGCGCCGGCACGGAGATCCTCACGCTACGGTTGCTCGAAGGGAACAGTCACGGTTTATGTGGCTATAATCTTGGCAAAGCTTGGGAACCAGCAATTGGGTTAATAAAGAGTAACTCTAGCAAACATAACGAAGTGACGACCACGGCGGACAGAGCCCTCACACCGACGTCATCTCAGACGTCGCCGCAATCGGTTCCACTGCGCGGCCGCGGCGCGGGGCGCGGACCGCGGAGGGGTCGCTCCGCGGGCCGAGGGTATTTAAATGGCCCGCCACCGGGCTAGAACCCAGGTCCCTTCGAGCAGCCGTAGCGTGCGGATCTCCGTGCCGGCGCGTTTCCAGGAGCTCAGTCCGTCAGTTCACCTGATGATGGCGACATGTATGATCGCCGAAATATTGTGCCCAATGGACACTATAGACCGGCAGTACACCCGTGGATATTTTGATTATCAAATACGCCGGGAGACACTGAAGAATCATAATTTTATGTGTTGTCTGACTGAAATTGTATAGACAATTGACAGAAATTTTACGGATGATTTACAAAAATTTACAGAAATTATTATTATTATTATTTACGAGTTTGAAAGTGGTCGAAGAAGCACAATCAGCCCGTTGAAGTCACCATACAGGAAACCATCGGGAATGTGCATGATATGGTAATGGAAGATCGAAGATTAAAAGTTGGCGAGATAGCTAACATTGCAACCATCTCAAATGAACGAGTGCTATACATCCGTCTTCAAAAACTGGCCTTGGAGGAGCTCTGTCGCATTGGGTGACGCGCCTTCTCACTTTGGAACAAGCCGGCCGAGGGGTCTGAGGCTCTCCAGTCACGGTCTGCACGGCCACTACGGTCGGGGGTTCGAATCCCCCCTCGGGCATGGATATTTGTGCCGTCCTAGTTCGTAAGTAGTTCATAAGTAGTTTGTAAGTTTAGGGACTGATAACCCCGTAGTTAAGTCCCATAGACTATACAAACATTTGAAACGTAAGTTAAACTAACCTAAGGACAATACACACATCGATGCCCGAGGGAGGTTTCGAACCCCCGACGCGAGAGGACTCGCGATCCGCAACGTGGCGCTCCAGACCGCTCGGATAGTCCCGCGCGGCACAATTCACAGGACTTTTTGCACAGTCCAAACGCCGTGGCAGAATAGCCGTGCGCACTAAGGCGCCCAACTGCTGTGCCGTTCGCCGTCTGGGGTTCGAGTCCTTCCTCGGACAGGGTATTAGTGTTGTCCTTAGCATAAGTTATTTTAAGTTCGTGTAAGAACACTCCTAGCCATTAATTTCGACAACATTGTCAGAGGAGAAAAAAGAGATCTATTTGGTATGATCCATATACAAAAAACAGTCTTGATCGCAGAAATTAGCAGTTTCAATTAACCGGTTTCGATCTGATGTAGGACATCTTCGGAATTACAAGTAGCCCATGTGTCCAGTGCTGCACTTGGCTGGGCTTGGCTGGGCTGTTCTGCTGCCAGCAGCTAACTGTTCAAGTGCTGACTGCAGCACTGACCACATGGGATACTTGTTATTCCGAAGATGACCTACATCAGGTCGAAACCGGTTAATAGAAACTGCTAATTTCTGCGATCAAGGCTGTTTTCTGTATATTGAACACACATAGTCATTAAAATTGCTACACAACGAAGATGACGTGTTACACGCGCGAAATTTAACCGACAGGAAGAAGATGCTGTGATATGCAAATGATTAGCTTTTCAGAGCATTCACACAAGGTTGGCGCCGGTGGTGACACCTACAACGTGCTGACATGAGGAAAGTTTCCAACCGATTTCTCATATACAAACAGCAGTTGACAGGCGTTGCCTGTTGAAACGTTGTTGTGATGCCTCGTGTAAAGAGGAGAAATGCGTACCATCACGTTTCCCACTTTGCTAAAGGTCGGATTGTTGCCAATCGCGATTGCGGTTTATCGTATCGCGACATTGCTGCTCGCGTTGGTCGCGATCCAATGACTGTTAGCAGAATATGGAATCGGTGACTTCAGGAGGGCAATACGGAACGCCGTGCTCGATCCCAACGGCCTCGTATCACTAGCAGTCGAGATGACAAGCATCTTTTCCGCATGGCTGTAACGGATCGTGCAGCCACGTCTCGATCCCTGAGTCAACAGATGGGGACGTTTGCAAGACAACAACCACCTGAATGAACAGTTCGACGATGTTTGCAGCAGCACGGACTATCAGCTCAGAGACCATGGCTGCGGTTACCCTTGACGCTGAATCACAGACAGGAGGGCCTGCAATGGTGTACGCAACGACCAACTTGGGTGCACGAACGGCAAAACGTCATTTTTTCGGGTGAATCCAGGTGCAGTTTACAGCATAATGATGGTCGCATCCGTGTTTGGCGAGATCGCGGTGAACGCACATTGGAGGCGTGTATTCGTCATCGCCATACTGGCGTATCACCCGGCGTGATGGTATGGGATGTCCTCGGTTAGACGTCTCGGTCACATATTGTTCGCATCGACGGCACTTTGAACAGTGGTCGAAACATTTCAGATGTGTTACGACCCATGGCTCTACCCTACATTTCAGCAGGATATTGCACGACCGCATGTTCAGGTCGTGTACGGGCCTTTCTGGATACGAAAAATGTTCGACTGCTGCCCTGGCCAGCAAATTCTCCAGATCTCTCATCAATTGAAAACGTCTGGTCAATGGTGGCCGAGCAACTGGCTCGTCACAATACGCCAGTCACTACTCTTGATGAACTGTGGTATCGTGTTGAAGCTGCATGGGCATCTGTACCTGTACACGCCATCCAAGCTCTGTTTAACTCAATGCCCAGGCGTATCAAGGCCGTTATTACAGCCAGAGTTGGTAGTTCTGGATATTGATTTCTCAGGATCTATGCACCAAAATTGCGTGAAAATGTAATCACATGTCAGTTCTAGTATAATATATTTATTTCTCGACGTACACTACTTGCAAGGCTATACAGTTGGTCCAGCGAGTTTCCAGTTTTTTCAACCCATCGGCATTTTACTACATTTTCTCTCTGAATCAGTTTACCATCAAACTGTGTTTTTAAAGTAATAAATTATTCATAACTATCTGCATACAGAAACTATTTGTTCTCCAAATTTTAAAATTTGTGAAACCGTTTCGAAATACTCGACTCACACAGTGTTCTATTTCACGTAATATTCCAGACAAAACTGAACCAAAACATAAAGATGAATTAAGCCCCCGTAGGGGGGTTCGAATCCCCCTCGGGCATGGATGTTTGTGCCGTCTTTAGTATAAGCTAGTTCATAAATAGTTTGTAAGTTTAGGGACTGATGACCCCGCAGTTAAGTCCCTTAAACTTTAAAACATTTGAACATTTGAATTACGTAGGTTAGGTCAGAGTACAAATAAAAACTTTTATTTCACTTATGTATCTCCATATATTTTTAGTACATTTAATTTCTGAAGCGCTATGCTCCGATGCGCGAAGCCGTTCCCCGCCGGGGGTTCGAATCCCCCTAGAGCATGGCTCTTCGTGTCGTCTTTAGTATAATGTAGTTCATAAGTAGTTTGTAAGTTTAGGGACTGGTGACCTCGCAGTTAAGTCCCTTAAGCTTAACAAACATTTGAGCAACATTTAACTTCTTCCTTATCATCCGCGATGAGCAACTTTTAAGCAAAGCGCCTTGAAGCGCTCGGCCACTCTACCGCTGCAGTTGCTTTTTCTTTATACTATGCTAACCGCTTATTTTAGTCACTGCGCTTTGTATTAAGCAATATGTCATATTCTTCAACCACAGTCTAACATAGGGTTACCAGATGTCAACGCCCAAAAAAGACGACACTTCCAGAGTTATACAAATGAGCATAAGGATTATAACTTGAAATTATTAGAAGTTGAGTTATCTTGTATATTTGCATATGTAATGCCTTTATCTGGTCACCTCGCAACTTGTATTACACGCTAATTACACCCGTAATTATTCCAAATTCTCTGAAATCGTATGTTGAGCTCGACGCATGGGCGACATCAAAAGATGATAATCTAGAGAAAGAAAAAAAAAAAAAAAAAAAGAAAGAAAAAAAGAAAAAAAAAACGAAAAAGAAGTCATTTTCCCATTTTGCAAAAAATCCGCCCGGACCATTTTTAGGGTCCAAAACAAAGGACATGTCCGGGTAAAAGCGGACGTCTGGTAACCCTAGTCTAACATACACAGTCGCGACACTCACTGCTGTGAAAGTTGTTACCAACTGACAGTTGCTGCGACACTAGCGCTCCTAGTGGTGGGTAAAAGCCGTAAGAGTAATGTTTGTTTGTTCTTTTCTACGTAATTGACCATATGGTTATTAGTTTTAGCGTTCCAAACATTAGTAAAATATCGAAAGACATAAATAATCGAGAAAATAAATTGAAAAGCAGCCGAATTTCCCTGATTCTGTGATATAAACTACAGCTAATTCGTGAGGAAATAAACACGAATATGTGTATATTTTGCAGTAAGGTAAAGGTAAAGAAGTCAACAATCCGAAGATTGGTTTGAACACCACAGTGCTTTACTAGGCATGGTCCTGTTTGGAGGTGGTATGCCGTTGCCTTCCTCCGACCTTCGAACTGACTTACCCAGCCAGTTACAGGGGGACCTACAGTTTAACGTGGGTTCCGAACCACGGTGCTACTCGGTATTTTTCACATGTGCAATACTGTCAGAGGTGAAAGAAGTGGAAAGTGACATAAAAATCCTAGGATCTGGCGGGGATCAAACCCGCGACCTTTGGATTTGTAGTCTGATACTCCCCTAAAACAGCCGGCCGCGGTGGCCGAGGCGCTCCAGTCACGGTCTCCACGGCCACTACGGTCGGGGGTTCGATTACCCCTCGGAGATGGATATTTGTGCCGTCTTTAGTCTTAGCTAGTTCGAAGTAGCTTGTAAGCTTAGGGACTGATGACCCCGTAGTTAAGTCCCATAAGTTGTACAAACATTTGAACATTTATTCCTCTGAAAGTATGAGAATATAAACAGACGGAAAACATTAATTCCTGTTGTCGTCTGTTCTTATATGACAGACACTTTATTTCACTTGAAAAAATTCGACATGGAGTCTAACAATTCCAACATTCTTGCACGTCACTCGTCTTTGTTATAAACGCATAAACTACTGAGTGTAATTACTTTTACTTACAAAACCAAAGTCTTTGAAGATTCTTGGCGTTTGTGGTTCAAATGTAGTAACAATTGTGAAATTGGTTTATGCTTTGTAGGGATTTGACAAACTGTGTTTTTGCTTTTTTGTTTTACTGTCGCGTTTTTGAGGATTTCCCCTCTGTTACAGCTGTAGTGGCTGATCTGATACATTTAATAATGTATTCTATACGAGTTTCTTATGTTCAACCTTACTTATATGACTGGAATTGAATACCTCCCTGGAATAAGGATGTAACCATCAAATCAGTAAGCTTTCAGGGGAAAGGAAAATTATTTGTGGGGCCTATTTCGTGATATCCAATACTGGAACTCGTTGCATATACAAGTGTACAAATGTGTTCAGCTATTAAAAGCAATATTTTATTGTTGTAAGTTGGGGTTTTACAAATAACACAATAGTTGGATGTGATACAATGGAAAAAAGGATGTATGATCAGCAATATATTTTGGAGTATTTCTTACATGTAACATAAGACACATATTGTACATGCACTTAGTATTCAAATTAAAGAAATTAATATTAGAATAATAAAGAAAATAACAATGTGAATTAAGATGTCAACAACATACTAAGACAACAAAATATTTCGCAATATAGATGTGATTTGAAACTTCATTTTCAGCACAAGTTTACAATGTTACTATGGTTTGTAGGTCACATCATTTAACTTATTTTGAAGTGGCATTGGTATGCTGAAACCACATTCAAAAAATCACATTGTTTAACTCTAATGATGTCTGTCGACTGCTAGTTGTAAGTTACAAATTGAAGTAGAACTGACGGTGCTGAGCATCTGGGATGTAGTTGCTCATGTGTAGAAGATCTTTCTTCTTTTCATCGGAAATTGGCAATGAATCCTCATATAAAGTCACCAGTGATTCAGAAACAATACTTATAGAGTCAGAGACAGATTGTCCTCGTTGTTTTTTATGGTGTGTATATACACACCATGGCTGTAAAATACCATGTGATTTCTTCATGTGAACAGAAAACAGATCATCTTTTGTAATTTTCAGCCACATAGCCTCGGTTATTTTCAATTCTTTTGGACGAGGGACATTAATAGTTGTACACGACATATATATTGCTTTTCGCAGAGAAAGTTATTCCCATTAGGGTCTTACAGAGATAAAACTAAAGCTTCTAAAACATAGTTTGAAGATGTGAGATCCTTATTCCACTTACATCTGTTTTTGCCTTCTTTGCAACTTTTACAGTGCCTTTTCATCTTTTCCACTCTGCTTTAGACACTTCCTTTTCACATCTTTCCATTCATCTATATTTATTTTTCGCGTACGGAATTTAATTGATTTATTACACCTGGTGGTGAAGAAACACAAGCACTTTACGCCATCTTGACTGATGTTCCATCCTTATTCCATGGAGGGAAACGTTCAGCTGTTTGTAAACCAGCTTGATGTTCAAATATACGACACAAGATGGCACCACAGCAAAGAGGCGTGCAGATACATCATATTTTCATTGAAATCAAACTTTTCGAAAATTTGTGGGTTACATCCTTATTGCAGGGTGTGAAGAAATCCTGACGTTTTTGAGTAGAAAACCGACGTCTTTTTGTAAACAGTTGGGTCTTCTATTGTTTATTAGCAATTTTTGCTCTTGATAGAAACTGAAATTCTTGATTAAAAAGCAGTAGATTTCAAGATAATGTTAAATAAACTCGTACAGGAGTTACTTTTTGGTTATTACCTATTTTTATGGCACTACATGACTTCCCCGTTTTAAAACATATGTTAAAATCAGTTTAAACGACACTATTCCCTCTCATCCGATATCGTATTCAGAAATGTTCCTCGACAGCCGCTCGGAGCACTGCTGTTGTGGCGTATAAAAAAAATCACTGGGAGTGTCGTGACTGTATATGTTAGACTGTGGTTTAACCTTCAACTTGGAGTAGCTATGTTCTACGTTCTGTCGCGCGAAGGTCATCACAAATGACGGGAGTTACGTGACCTCTCAAGAGACCAAGACGACGGAGGGTGATAGTGGAAGCATTTATGACGAACACTGCTGCACTGTTCAGCGTTTCACTAGCAGCGTACACAAAACGACGTGAAACGTCATTGGCGAAGAGGAATAGTGGGTGAAACCGACGAACACTAAGAACGATTGAGACCAGACAACAAAAGCGACGACGTGTAACGTGCCACCTGAAGGCTTAATTTTCTTTTTATTAGAAACGCCATTAGTATGGTAATCTGCTGGTGTTTTGCGCAAAGATATATACTTTCGTGAGGCAAAGAGATGGTGTTAAAAATTCCATGAAGCAGTTTAAGGTTCCTTCAAAGAGCTGCAGGGCTGCAGCTTCCTGCAACAAAGCAAACACTACCACAGTCTAATATATACAGTCACGACACTCCCACAGATTTTTGTTATACGCTACGATAGCAGTACTCCAAGCGGCCGGCAAGCTACGTTTCTAAAAATGTTCAGATGTTTGTATAGTTTATGGGACTTAACTACGGGGTCATCAGTCCCTAAACTTACAAACTACTTATGAACTACTTACGAACTAGTACGGCACAAATATCCATGCCCGAGGGGGATTCGAACCCCCGACCCTAGTTGCCGTGCAGACCGTGACTGGAGCGCCTCAGTCCCCTCGGCCACCGCGGCCGGCGCTACGTTTCTGAATACGATTGTTGATGAGTGCGAATAATATCGTTTAGATTGACTTCAGCATACTTTTTACATTAGGGAACATATGTAGTGCCTTATAAATAGGTAATTATTTAAAAGTAGCTCCCTATTTATCTTTATTAGGTTTCATAAGATCCCTAATAAGGTACGAAACGGTACATTACAGGACACTTAATTTACAATGATCCTGTAACATACAGGCTTTAAATGAGTAATTTCAATTAAAGATAAAAATGCCTAGGAAACACCAGGAGACATGCCCTTTCGCAGAAAGACGTCAATATCTACGCAGGAACGTTAAGTATTCTTCATTACAATTCCAGTAAAATCGGCGAGGGTGTAACGTAGGAAACGTATTTAACATACCAAATGAACCATCACAGCTGTAGCTGAAGGGAAAACGACACAGACATGGCAATATAACGATAAAAGCAACCAAACTGTTTTCTAACAATGAAGAACCAAATTCCACAATTGTTGTTACATCTGAACCACAAACGGCAAGAATCATCAAAACATTGGTATTTTAAAGCTAAAGTAATTACACTTAAAGAATATGCACGTGTAAGAGAGACGAGTAAGTTGTAAAAATGTGAAAATCATTAGACTCCATATCGAATTGATACACGTCAAAAACTGGCTGTCATTGTTAGAACACACCATAACAGGAATTTATTATACCATTATGTTTATATATGCAACTTACTTTCAGCGGAATAAGCTGCAAATATACATATATTCGTAAGTATTTGTTTATGACAGTGTTATTATTTATACCATTGAGTCATTTCAATTAGGCTGTTTTTATATTAATTTCCGTAATATGTTTGTCTCTCGATATTTTAATAATGGTTGTAACGCAAAAATTATAATAAGTGTTTCGTTAATTACGTACAAAGCAGTTATCAACAAACATCACAACTTCGGCAGCTTGCCCACCGCTAGGAGCGCTAGTGTCGCAGCAGCTGTCAGCCGGTAACAACTTTCACAGCAGTGAGTGTCGCGACTGTATATGTTACACTGTGACACTACCCCGCATGCGGTACCGATGACGTCAGTCAGGCTGCAGGAAATACAGGCCTGAGCGCGCACATCATGTGACGCAAGCAAGGTAGTTCCGAGGCGGGGCGAGCGCTAGCTCAGTGGCTGCCCGCTGTGACGCAGTGGGCAGTGCCCCAGCGGCCGGCCAATCGGCTAGCGATCGCGCCGGCTCCCAACTACCTTGCTTATGTCACATGATGTGCGCCTCGATGTACGCGCTCAGGCCTCAAGGACTGCAGGAGGAAATTTTACTAGCGGCTAGCGGTAGCGGATACCTTGAGCCACTCCTGCACTGCGCATGCGCCAACTGTCGGGTGCGCGCAGGCACTACACGCGATTTCTCAAAAGCCAAAGCAAAGGGGGATTGGAGAATGACTGAAACCGTTCTTCCTGATACGTCAGATACGGCGGAATAGCCATGCGCAGTGTTGCCATGTGTGGCGGTTTTTCGCATTCTTGGTTATCTTTTGGCCCACTTTAGGTTACGGTAGTAACACTAAAAGTGGGCCTTTGCGATAATCTTTTGACAGCTCGAAATTTAAATGAAAATAACAGCTTAACCATGCATCTGACACGAAAATTGAACAACCGAATTTGTAGAGGAGAAAATTCTCTACAACTTTGCTCTCTTATGTTTTTTTTCATATCTCGTATCGTTTCAGAGATATTTGCAAAAATAACGGCGATTTTGGGATGTCTATCTGTCCGTCTGTCGGTCTGTCTGTCCGTAACTTGTTCCCTGTTTTAAAGACGAACCGTCCAACCGACCAGCACCAAATTTTGCACACATAATTGTAGGCCGCCGGAGACCAGAACCTCCCATTTTCAAATTTTTCGGACAAAAAATACGGTAGTAATACTAAAAAAAGCCGTTTGTAATATAATTGTAATTGCAAACGAACAGTTCGTCTGACACGAAAATTGAATAACCTAATTAGTAGAGAGCCGACCGTGGTGGCCGAGGGGACTGAGGCGCTCCAGTCACGGTCTGCACGGCCACTACGGTCGGGGGTTCGAATCCCCACTCGGGCATGGATATTTGTGCCGTCGTTAGTATAAGGCAGTTGATAAGTAGTTTGCAAGTTTAGGGACTGATGACCCTGTAGTTAAGTCCCATAAGTTCTACAATCATTTGAACATTTCATTTTCGAACATTTTGGAACATTAGCCAGGTGAGGTAGCGATGAGCTGAAACTAATAACTTGGTGCTGATAATGAAATGAATTACATAACTCCCCGCTATAACGAGATGCTTGGTTAGTATTTCGCTTTGTAGAATAAAGTTTCGCGACCGTGTTTAAAACTCATCAATATAGGCGAATAAATCGAAAAAAATGTAAGGTTCGGAGGAATTAACATTGATGGAAGGCTCTGAAAAACAAGATTATTATGAAAGGAATGTTCACAAGAGTACTTTAGTCCCATAAGCTTAACAAACATTTATTTCCTATTTGATAGAGAACCTAATTGGTAGAGAGGAAAATTCTCTACAACTTAGCTCTATTATGTTTTTTTCATATCTAGCATCGTTGCAGAGATATTTGCAAAAATAACGGCGATTTGACGATGTCTGTCTGTATTGTATTCCCACTTTTTAGGTCGAACCGTTCAACCGATCGGCACCAAATTTTACAGACATAATAGTTGGATACCAGAGACCAGAAACTCGCTTTTTGAAATATTTCGAACAAGAAATACGTTAATAATACCAAAAATGCCGTATGTAATGTAATTTTAATTGTAAATAAACCATTCATCTGACGCGAAAATTGAATAAATGAATTCTCTACAACTTTGTTCCCTTATGTTTTTTTTTTTTTTTTTTTTTTTTTTTTTTTCATATCTCGTATCGTTTGAGAGATATTTGCAAAAATAACGGAGTTCTGACACCCTCCATTAAATTAACGAAAACCAGCCGTTCGCAGATGTCACGTGACATTCCTCGCCCAGAACTCTCTCTGGCATACGCCATCTTGCGTTGCGATTTGATGATTTTCTTATTGTAACTTACACGTTGTCATTTCAAAGCAATGGCGCACTGAAGAATTAACAAAATGACGTCGTTCTTCGTACAATAAATGATAAATTAGTGTCTACAAATGCCATATTAGCATCAGTTAACAACGGCCATCAATAGTATAACATTAAATAACGCAGTTTACAACTGTCAGTTGTAGGATAGTGGGCAATGTGTTGGGCTGTGACACTGAAGGTTAGTGGTTTGGAACGCACCAGTACCTAAATTTTTTTCCTACAAGGGTTTCAGACACTCTTATTAATTAATTTTTTATTATTTAGATTATTATTTTCGTCCAAAATGGTTGAAAAAACTTATAAAACTACAAATCTCAAGTGGGCTGTAAAACACGTCAGTTCGATTTTTCTTATAATAGTAGTCATTCTAGCAGTCTGGCGACTGGAGTTTAAATTTGGCTATTAAAGGAATTGGTTGGCGACTTAAGGCTCTTTTATTTTACTTCAAATACAACGAATGTAGATCAATCACTTTAGACATTGTGTCAATAATACCAGCTAAGCTTCGCTAGAATGCTGGGGAAATGTAATCAACAAGTTAGCACCAATGTTTTCAAGTATCATGGATGTGTGGGAGAGACTCCTGAAGACAGACGTAAACTACCTCATGTACCCTACTTACGATGGTTCAAGAACAGGCTTTAAATGATATCTCGAAGTATACTACGACACCGTATGTATGGCTCCCTCTGAGAACATGAGGATAAGATTATATAAATTACAGCGTGAAAGGAGGTATTTGAACAGTATTTTTTTCCGCGTTCCATAAGACAACACAACAGAAAATCGTAACAACTGCTACTGTGAAGAGAGCCCTTTGCTACGCACTTCACAGTGGTTGACAGAGTATACATGTCGATGGAGAACACGCGGTGATTTCCCCAGTCGTTCTCATGGCTGATTTTTCAGTGTGTAATGACGCTTTATTACGAATTAAAGTCCATCTCACCTCAAAGTATGAAATACTTAGTGCATTATTATAAATTACCTCACCTCAAATGTTGTAATGATTTTTTTGTGTCTCGTTTCCGTCATAGGTGTCGGTGGCCGAGTGGAATGAGACCGACACAGGAATAAAGAATGCACGCTTGTGCAGGTACGGAGGAGAGCAGCCAGAAACTAGAAACACTAGAGTAAATTAGAACGAGATATATATTGCACAGAATTTATACAATACTTAACTTTTACATAGTACTGCAGAAGGCTGATACATAGTTGAGCTAGAGGCCTGCCTAGTGCCTGTCCGATAATGTAGTCTTTACTGGTTCCTATCTCAGTCCCAAGTGCACGATGTCGTTCTGCACGATGTCGTTCAGTGGTGGCCACGAGCGGAGTTGTAGCAGAGGGCGCTCGTGGCTGACGTCGTAAGAACGCCGCGCCGTGCGTGCATGGCGGTGCGCGGCGAAAGTAGGTGGCGCGCACTTTGGACTTGTGCGACACCACAGATTTTGTGTGTATTAAATGTTTGAAATATTCAAAAAGTCTATTTAATATATGTAAATATTTGTTTTAAGGAGATGTAAGTGATTGGTAATCGATCCTTTGCATGAGAACATCCCTTGTGTAAGTTTCATAGAATGATTCTTGAACAGTTTTGTGTTGTAATTTTTATAAGTTATGAAATTAATAAATGAGATAGTTAAATGTAACTGAATTTCCGGAGTCTCTCTATTACATTTACAGTGTGACAATATTTTTAAAAATTCAAATGTCTGTAAATCTATCGGACCAAACTGCGTGGTCATCAGTCCGTAGCTTACAAACTACTTAAACCTAGGTAACCTAACCTAAGGACAAACACACACACACACCCATGCCCCAGGGAGGACTCGAACCTCCACGGCGAGCAACCGCGCGCACCGCAGCGAGACGCTTTAGACCGCTCGGCTACTCCACCGCGGCGACAATATTTTAACTGGCCCCATTGTCAGTTGGTGGTGTGTCGGTTCAGTTCTTGGATGGACTCAGATAAATGTTTCCGTGAAGTATGAGTTTTCTTGGAAAGTTCAGTCTGATGTCTGTGAATGTGAGGGTGCCACAGTTTGTGTTACTTTTTACTCAGCAACCAGCTTACTCCCTGAATTTCAGGATTATTATAGTCGAGTAACATGCCATAATTACCATAGCATAATAATGTTAACAGATTAAAGGTTGCGACATTTGGCTATTTTTACTGATGAAAAGATGGTTATATTTTGGCATTTTATTGATGAAAAGATGGCGATATTTTGGCTACTTTTTGTTTTAAATTTGGCGACAGAGCAGTAGAAAAACCTGGCAACTCTGCTTGTGATTTACGCAAAGTTGGTGTCCCATTTGTTACTTGTAGCGCGCCTTGTGGATAGCGAGTGCTAATTTAGTTACTTTATCATAATGTATGTGTTCCGTATGTCAACATGAATATGAACTCCACTCGGGTTTACGGAGGCATCTTAAAAATACAAATGCTCTTCTAAGGAAAAAGAAATTGTGCTGAATAAAATAAAGATCAAGGTGAAGGGGAGAATATATGCAAGATCAATATTTTCTTCTCTACTGGGCCCGCAGCATATACTAGGTCAAAATATGACATTATCGTAATATAGAAATCCAAGTTTGCTGCTAACAATATTTATTCAGCTTGTGCAAAGGGACTCCACTACAAGCTTGTTTCGGCTTTTGCCATTTTTAAGTGGACATTTAAGTTGGACTGACATCCATGAAGCATATTAGAGTTAGTGTTTTTAGTGACAACATGGTAAGGTCAAATATATCTGCCAAATATAAAAAGTAGTGAGATCATGTCATGAGCACAATACTACTACTATTTGTGGTATTTGTGGCGATCACTTTCATCTCCTTAAAAACCAATATTTACAGATGTTTAATATAGTTATTGAATCTTTCAAACATTTCTTTAATACACACAAAATCATTACAACATTTTGAGGTGATGTAATTTATAATAATTCACTAAGCATTTCATACTTTTAGGTGACATGGACTTGATTCGTAATAATGCGTCATTACACACTGAAAAATCAGCAATGAGAACGACTGGGAAATCACTGCGTGTTTTCCATCGACATTTATACTCTTAACTATTGTTAACCACTGTGAAGTGCGTAGCAAAGGGCTCTCTTCACAGTAGCAGTTGTTACGAATTTGTTGTGTTGTCGTATGGAACGCGGAGAAAATACTGTTTAAATGCCTCCTTGCATGCTGTAATTTATATAATCTTATCCTCGTGTTCTCAGCGGGATCCATACATACTGTGTTGTAGTTTATTTTGAGATATTTAAAGCGGGTTCTTGAACCATCGTAAGTAGGGTACGTGAGTTAGTTTACGTCTATCTTCAAGTGGAGTTTGTTTACATCTCTGACACTCTCCCACACTTCCATGATACTTGAAAACATTTGTGCTAACTTGTGTAGGTTGATTACATTTCCCCAGCATTCTACCGAAGTTTAGCCGGTATCATTGACGCAATGTCTAAAGAGTGATTGCTTTACATTCGTTGTATTTGAAGTAAAATAAAATAGCCATTAAGTCGCCAACCAATTCCTTTAATAGCCAAATTTAATCGCCAGTCGCTAGACTGCTACATTTTACATCTTATAAAATAGGCTGTATGTGTGTATGTATGTTTATATGTATGAATGTTCCACATCTCCTTCTAAACTACTGGACCGATTTCAATTAAACTTGGTACACATGTTCTTTAATATCAGGCAACCATCGCTGTCGGGTTAAGAATCACCTACGACACACACGTATGGAGATATGATGTCATAAACAATGAGTTGCGCGAAAAACTGCTGCGTCAAACAACAATGCTGCACATTTTCTCCTTAACTACTGGACCGATTTCAACCAGATTTGGTACACATATTCCTTACGTCAGATAGCAATTTCTGTAGGTGTACGAACGACATACGACACATGTTTCAGGAGATCTAACGTCATGAACAACAGGAATCGCAAAAAACTGCTGCATAATGCGACGAGACTATATAAATACACTATATGAAGATGACAGTACTTGGGCGACTTGCAACAAACTTTAAAACATGATTTCAAACCTTTATTAAACTTTTTTTCGCAGACAACCACATCAAAATAATGAAAGGAAAAAAGTTTCTCACTATTTTTCCGCTGTTCATGGAGCAAAACTATGGCATTCGGCATCAGATCAGGAAAGTAAAAAATATCGTAATTTGAAGTTTTAGGTGTATTTCACGCTTGGAAAGAGCGGTGTAATGCAGTAAAGAACTAATAGATAGCGCTGTGGGTGTTCGTGTGAAGTTCGGGGCAGCGATCGGATTATTACCCTTTAAAAATACTATTTACTCTTTGACTTTTCAAATGTACCATATTTCTTGGTTGCCATGTTCTACGAAATATGATTCAATGCAATGAATATAAAACTGATACAATCCTCGTCGTGTTTAATCCATACATTTACATACCGATATCACAGTATAACGTATATGTACGACTGCTATGGAAGTTTAAGAGCACTTTGAGCGACAATAGCGCATCTAACAGAAAGAAAGCCAACCGCAAGAATAATAATTGTTTTCAGTGATATTTCTACTTCATTAAGGAAATACTTATGAAAGATCATGAAATGTTTTAAATGGCGAATATAACTGATGTATGATGTAAGCTACATCATATTCATGAAGAATGCCTATTTCTAACACGTTTCGCAAATGTATTAAAAGAAAAGAAAAAACTACTAACACATTTTATGCGGTTTTCACCGGAAATTTGAGCTGAGATCGGGGCAACATATAGGCATGATTTCATCAAAATCAGATCACGGGAAATAAGACACATGGCAATCTTGAGTGTTTTCAGTAACTGTCTGTTCATCTATTAGAAGTACCTAATCCCCTAAACTACTTCACGGATTTGCTAGGAGCAACTTCGTTTCATGAAAGCGGAATTATGGAAATTGTTTTAGATGTAGGTTATGTTTGAAGTATGGATTGTATAGTACAGCAAACAAGCGATAGAGGCGCTGTAGTGCACCAAAGAACTAATAAACACCGCTGCTGCATAATAAGTATGGGGTAGTACAACAAGGAAGCGAACGTCTGTGACAGAATTAAGCAATCTTATGTCTATGATTACCAACAAACATTGAACATTACGTTACTGGTTTCGCTTTGTGTATGAAATACTTAACAACATTTCTTTGCTTATTTTGGGACGTTTCACTTTTTGTATCAAAAACTTTATGAAGATACATCGTTTCTGACAATGACTTTTACTTATTTGACATCTTGGCTAGGACAACTGAGGTTGCCGGCCGCGGTGGCCGAGGGGACTAAGGCGCTCCAGACACGTTCTCCACGGCCGCTACGGTCGGGGGTTCGAATCCCCCCTCGGGCATGGATATTTGTGCCGTCCTAGTTCGTAAGTAGTTCATAAGTAGTTTGTAAGTTTAGGGACTGATGACCCCGTAGTTAAGTCCCATAGACTATACAAACATTTGAACATTTTTGAACAACTGAGATCATTGACAGAGCTATCCAAGAAGGACTGTATTTTTACTGAAGACCGGAACCCTAAAAATTTCAAATGTTTGTATAGTCTATGGGACTTAACTACGGGGTCATCAGTCCCTAAACTTAGAAACTACTTATGAACTACTTACGAACTAGGACGGCACAAATATCCATGCCCGAGGGGGGATTCGAACCCCCGACCGTAGTGGCCGTGCAGACCGTGACTGGAGCGCCTTAGTCGCCTCGGCCACCGCGGCCGGCCCGGAACCCTAAAAAGCCATGATACACACCGGTCCTCCTTCAACAATCGTTGCGAAGCACGGGTATATAATCTTGTGGCTACTATTATAAGAAAAAGATAGCCATAAGGCGAAAAATCGCCACGCCTGGCAACCCTGTTCACAAGGCGTGCTGCGGGACAGCAACCTGGCGCATGCATCTTGGTGGCAGGTTCGCGCATGCGCAGTGCAGGTGTGGCACGCGGTATCCCGCTACGTCTAGGCTCTAGCCGCTAGTGGAAAATTCCCTGCAGCTCTAGCAGCCTGGAGGCTGCAGCCGGCAGCGTCCTTGAACAGCTAGTACTGCAGCACGCTGCAGGATTGCTCTTTGAACACGAATTTCCGTACTGCGCATGCGCCGTAGCAGCCCTGCAGCTCTTTCAACGAACCCTTTATCTTACGTAGAAAACGAATGGTGATGAATCAATTATTATTATTATTATTATTATTATTATTATAGATTTATCCTTGGAGTGGATTAGATTGGTTTAGTACCTGTTCTATAGATCATGAATACGACACTTCGTAATTAGGGTTATCATATGTCCGTCTTCAGAAAAGAGGATATTTCTAGATTAATAAAAGAACCTTCTCTCTCTCTCTCTCTCTCTCTCTCTGCCGGCCGCGGTGGCCGAGGGGACTGAGGCGCTTCAGTCACGGTCTGCACGGCCACTACGGTCGGGGGTTCGAATCCCCCCTCGAGCATGGATATTTGTGCCGTCCTAGTTCGTAAGTAGTTCATAAGTAGTTTGTAAGTTTAGGGACTGATGACCCCTTAGTTAAGTCCCATAGGCTTTACAAACATTAATCTATCTCTCTCTCTCTCTCTCTCTCTCTCGTATTGACAACTCAAGTACTAATAATTTCTCTACTGTATTATCAGCGTCCCGTTCGTAATACATCTTACGCAATTTCTTTTTCTTCTTACTAATTAAGAAGCATTAAATGTTGAGACCCGTAGAACGAATTACAGGACTACATAGCAGTGAAGCCCTAATATTTCATCATTTCACCACTTGTAATTATCGTATTACGTGCTGAACATTTTTCCATACTTATAAGATACCATACCCATCACCCCTGTTATCACCTGATAATTTTACGATGCAACATTTACGGAAACCATAGTACTGTTTACTGTAAAATCGTCACGAATAAAGTAACAGTAAAAATTATCTAAGCGTTCCTTGTTATACCTATCCTCTCATTTCGGACGACGTGACTATATACATGATTAGCATTTAGATTTATTTACTGTACAAAGGCTCGCAATTAATTATTAAAAAAACTACTCAGTTTTTTGAGCAAAAGCCTTAAATTGATTTTTTCAAGACACTGTTTATGTAGTTACGTCTCTTTCGTACTAAACAGGCGAATGGTGAAACGGCAATGACTTCTGGCCTTATTTGTATGAAGTTTTGAACAAGGTTTTAACTTATGTATAACGAACACAGCACTAGCTTTTGATCTTAAAGTCATAAGTGTGGTAGACAGACAACACACAGAACTGACGAGTCCCAGCACGACAGACTGAACGTCTTATTTTGGGGCACACAACACTCCGACCAGAGAAAAAGGCGGGGCGGGAGTTTCATATTATACTATGTGTATTGCACTGTCTTGCATTGTTGCAGTCGTATGTTTTTAACTGGATGCCTCAAAGCTCGTACTCCGCGACAATTGCCACGCCAGTTATTTCAATTGTTACGAAGTAGCTTGATATCAGAGTAGCGGCGGCACACAGCGGCACAGACACGTGGATTTTTTTAAAAATAACATTGTTTCAAGAAAGGTTAAACTACATAGAGTTAGTGATTGTGACAGTTCAGAGAGTTGTATTTACGCACTTTCAACTTGAAGCAGTTGCACAACGCAAGAAAGAGGACATTTCCCCATTTAAAATGATTTCCAATCCATGGTGTACAGCAGCAATCAGTTAGAATAAATATTCCTTCAAACCGTCTTTATTGCATTTTTTTATTAGTTAATGTCGCGTTTCGCCCTTTAGCAGGGCATCTTCAGATTATCTGCGTGACAGAATTTACACAAAATTACAATGCGGAATTACGAACGATTATAATGGTACATGGGCTTATTTTGTGTTAAGAAGACAGTATAAATGGTAAACAAATGTTTTGTGTCCCAGCCTCGTCGCCACTTTTGTGTCCCAGCCTCGTCGCCGCTTTTGTGTCTCGTTTGCGTCGTGGGTGTCGGTGGCCGAGTGGAATGAGACCGACACAGGAATAAAGATAGCACGCTGGTGCAGGTACGGAGGGGAGCAGCCAGAAACTAGAAACACTAGAGTAAATTAGAACGAGATATATATTGCACAGAATTTATACAATACTTAACTTTTACATTGCTCAGTACTGCAGATACATAGTTGAACTAGAGGCCTGCCTAGTGCCTGTCCAATAGCCAAGTCTTCACTGGTGCCTATCTGATTCTGAAGGTCTTAACTGGTTCCTATCTCAGTCCCAAGTGAACGATGTCGTTCAGTGGTGGCCACGAGCGGAGTTGCAGCAGAGAGGGCGCTCGTGGCTGACGTCGTAATAACGCCGCGCCGTGCGTGCATGGCGGCGCGCGGCGAAAGTAGGTGGCGCACACTTTGGACTTGTGCGACACCACACTCCTCCCCCCCAAACCGCCGCGCTGTCGTGGCGTAGGGCTGAGGGCCACGGCGACGGCACTGGGAGGAGGGCCTGGGCGGGGGCGTTACTGGTGGGACGGGCGTCGTAGCTGAGGCTGGGATCGAGACGCCATCCGCGCCCCGGCATCCGCCTTGCGATCCCCCGGAAAACCCGCCAAAACGAGGGGAAGGGCGCACCCCTCCGCCCAGATGGAGCAGGTCATCTTCTTCTGAGGTGCGTGGCCCAGGCGGCGTGGGCACGCACGATCCCGGAGTCCCTCTCGTTGACGCTGTCAGCTGCGGCGGCGACGGAGGCGGAGGGGCCGACTGCGTAGGAGGCGCGTCGACATCCATCGGGAGCTCGTAGCCCGGGGAAGCTGGGCCCGGCGGCGAGCGATGTGGCTGTGCTCCCTGGCGGTGATCTGGGTCTGGAATCAAGAAACCGGAGACAGGATCGCGCGGCCTGTGCAGGCGCAATTGGTTTGCATGGCGCCGCAGCTCCGACCCTGTCGAAGAACGTACAACAAACATATTGCGACCGAGCACGCGCTGAATGGTGCCCGGCAACCATGTCTTCTTGTTGCCAGCAAACAACCTGTACAGCACCGGCGTGGAAACCTGAAAACGCGTAGCGCCATACGAACCGACTAGGTGCGTGGGAGGCTGCAGCAGGTGAAGGAGAGTGCGGTGACGGCGGCCGTGTAGCAGCTCGGCAGGAGACGGGCCGTCACGTGGCATGCACCGATACGTAGACAGGAAAATTTGTAGAGCTTGCTGCCTGGAGTGCTGACCTTTCATTTTTTCCATGTGTGACTTGAATGTTCGAACGAAACGTTCTGCTTCATCATTGGACTGAGGGTGAAAGGTGCGGTGGTGATGTGCTGAATGCCATTCACACGACAAAACTGTTGAAATTCCGCACTAACAAACTGAGGTCCATTGTCACTGACGATAGTTTCAGGCAAACCTTCGATGCAAAACACTGATGTTAAGGCACTGATTGTACTAGACGCTGTCGTTGAGTTCATGGCAATCACAAAAGGAAACTTGCTGAAAGCGTCTACAATGATTAACCAGCGCGTATTCCAGAAAGGTCCGGCAAAGTCAATGTGTAAACGTTGCCATGGTCCCTTGGGGCGTGGCCAGTCTGAGAAACGTTGCGGAGGAGCCGCCTGATGCTCCGCACAAACTGTACACTGTGACGTCATGTTCTCTATCTGAGCGTCCATACCAACCCAGGTACAATGACGTCTGGCCAGTTGCTTTGTCCTAACAATACCCCAATGTTCTTGATGCAGGAGGCGTAACACTTCTCGTTGCAGGGAACGGGGAACTATCACTCTTGTTTGGTCGTTGTCCGTATGTAACAACTGAACACCCTGACTTAAAGATAATGCATGACGTTGTGCAAAATAACGTCGAACCAGAGGCCGTTGAATGTCTTTGGCTCTGGCAGGCCAACCTGAGTGAACAAAACGTGCTACCACACTTAGGTCTGCATCCGCAGCTGTTTCCTGTGCAACCCGACGAGAGTTCAAAGGGAAATCTGCGACAGCGGAAGCATCTCTGGAGTCTATCTGACAACATGCCATTTCCGAAGAATCAAACGACACATCCTGGCCAACCGGAAGTCGGGAAAGTGTGTCCGCGTTGGCGTGTTTAGTGGTAGGTCGGTACAAAATCTCATACTGATAATTAGACAGTATTAAGGACCATCTCTGAAGCTTTTGTGCCGTTCGTGGCGGAATTGGCTTTGTGGGTGAGAAAAAACGACGTGAGAGGCTTGTGGTCTGTCAACAAATAGAATTTTCTGCCATAGAGATAATGATGAAACTTTGTGACGCCGTAAATGATTGCTAAGGCCTCGTTTTCTATCTGACTGTAATTCTGTTGCGTTGGCGTCAGAAGCTTGGACGCAAAGGCAATAGGTCGATCGTGACATCCAATACGACGCGATAAAACTGCACCCAGACCGTACGACGAGGCATCAACTGCTAACACTACAGGCTTCTGTGGGTCAAAGGGAATCAAACATGCATCACTGAGTAGTGCAGACTTTAATTTGTCAAAAGCAACTTGGCAATCTTTGGACCATACAAAAGGAACATTCTTCCTCCGTAAGTGATACAGTGGAGCTGCAATCTGAGAGGCATTGGGAATAAATCTGAAATAGTAGTTAAGCTTTCCCATTACTGCTTACAATTCATGCACATTCTTAGGAGGAGGCAAGTCTTTGATTGCTCTAAGATGTGACTCAGTTTGAAAAAACGAACACTTTGCTTTATTACAACGTAGACCTGCTGCAGTCAACACTTTGAAAAGGCACTCCAGGTTTGCTAAATGTTCTTCAACTGTACGTCCGGATACCACAATATCATCTAAATAGTTCGAGCAACACGGTACAGAAACTGTCAGCTGTTCCAAAAAACGCTGAAAAATAGCGGGGCGGAAGGACTGCCAAAGGGTAGGCGTTGAAATTGTAAAAGGCCCATGTGAGTATTAATGACGAAAAACTTTTTTGACTCGTCATCAAGCGGAATTTGTAAGTATGCCTCTGCTAAATCAATCTTAGAAAAGAAGCGAGACTGTCCTAATTTGTCCATCAGTTCCTCAGGTCTGGGCAGGGGATAAATGTCTACAATTGTTTGACTGTTCACTGTTGATTTAAAGTCCGCACAGAGACGAAGTTTTCCTGACGGCTTGGGTATAATTACTAAAGGCGAGGCCCACTGACTCGCAGAAACAGGAGAAATGACACCACTATCTTGCCAACGTTTAAGTTCTTCGGCAACTGTATCACGCATTGCGATAGGCACTGGTCTAGCTTTACGAAATTTTGGAACTGCAGATTCTTTTAAAGTTACATGTGCCACGAAGTCTTTTGCACAACCTAGTTCCGGTGAAAACAAGTCACTATATTTTTCACACAATGCATTGATTCTGTCCTGAGGCACTACTGACGAAATTTGAAGCACATCTCTTTGAACTGATAAACCAAACAAGTCAAATGCATCTAATCCAAAAATGTTCTGCGTAGATTTGGCCTGAAGAACTACGAAAGCAACTGTTTTTGTTACACCTGGAAAAGAGGCAGACAGGCTACACGTTCCTAGCACGGGAATATTTTGTCCTGTGTACGCTGTTAACACTTGCTGTGACGGCGACAATTTTGGCGAACCCAGAAGTTCATAAGTGTCTTAATTAATGTAACAGCGGAACCAGTATCAAGCTGAAATTGCACAGTCTTATTTTCTATGCAAAGATTCACAAAAAGCTTTTGCTTGTGGCGCTCGACAGGTGCGCGAATGTGGGCAACGTCTGATTGAACTTGTTTACTACGCTTGCGCATGCGCGGGCTGCGTAGTGAAGTAAGCGGCGCAGACTGGGCACAAAGATTAATATCACTGTCACTAGATGGCACTACCGCCGGATCGGCGTCCGCGCAATGCGAGGCTACTACAGAGTCTAACTACTGCACTACACTTTTGAGTAGCTACTTGATGTCTACTGTCACTAGCTACACAGTACTGGGCACTTTTACAATAAGAAGTTGCAGAAGGCACTAGGTTCACTACAGGATTGCACTGTACATTGTCACTTTGCTTGTCCCGAACCCTTTTCCATTGCACAGATGTACGCGCTCGTCGGCGCTTGCGGCGTGGCTCAATACATAGTTTTGCAAGAGGTGCAGAAGAATTTCCTTGCAATTGAGAACCAAGTAAAGCACTGTTCAATTCCACAGCGTCTATGACATTGACTGTATGCACTGCTCTCGCACTTTGCGAAGCACTGTTTCTAAGTTACTGTTCTTTGAGTGTTTAATTTGCATACACACAGACTGCACATGTCCCGATTTGCCACATTGATAACAGGTTGCGTTGCGACTAGGGCAACGAGCACGCTTGTGGTGAGACACACACTGGGGGCAAGATCTACGTACATTTTTCTGAAATGAGCGTTGGCGCCCGTTATTCAAATCACTGTTTCTAACACGACGGGGCGACCTTTGTGTCGCACTTTTACACTGGCTACTGTTCACTGTCTGTTCAGCACGGCCTGTACTATTGTAATAATCACTAGTGCCACACTGAGAACAACGGCTAGGAAAGCGTCCGTGATTGCGCACTGAATTTACATTGTGGCTTTGCATTTCCTACATCTGCTAAGTCAAAAGTATCATGCGCTTCTATAAGCTGCAGTCACTGTCTAATGAGGGGTCAGACTGTTTCAGAATTGCTGCCCTAATTCTGGGGTCCTGAATGTTCTGCGTAATTGCATCTCTCAACATAACGTCACTATAAGAGAGTCCACAAGAGCAAGTAAATTTACATTTGCGGGTTAAGCCCTTCAGTTCCGTAATCCATTGCGTGTGGGTCTGTTCCGGTGATTTTTTCAGTCTGAAAAAGCGGTACCGTGCAGCGGCTACAAGAACTTTTCTCTCATAATGAGCACTTAGTGCCTCTACTATTTGTTCAAAGTCTACATCACGAGGAGATGCTTGCGGGAATAGTTTCTGCAGTAATACGAAGATTTTGGGGCCCACCACGGACAATAAAAGATGCTTAACAGTCTGACCTGTAAGTTGATGAGCCGCGACGAGTTCTTGAAACTGTGCGAAATAGTCGCTCCATTCTTCCTTACGTTCGTTGTACTGGCGAAACGTAGGAAGCGTTGCGGCGGCAGGTGTGGGCTGCTGAAGCGGCGGCTGTTGTTGTTGGTTAGCTGCTTGCGCTGTGAGCTGGGCCACTGCTTGCAGGAGCTGGGTGATTTGCGCCGTCTGTAACTGAATAATTTCCATTAAGTTTGGGTTCGGGGTAGTGGCCATGCTGACCGATTAGGCCCCGCGCATACAAGTAAATTATAACAAAACAGAAATGCAATATGAAAGGAGACGCTCTGCAACAGAAAAGTCCACAAAACACGTAACTGAAAACGTTCCCCCAAAAATCTTATAATAAGGGCGGGTGGGCGGGAGCAATTTCTGCGTGCTCCGACTGCTGCTGTCTGGCTGCTGTAAGCGGGCTGGTCCAAGGTTCTATCACTCCTCGTCACCACTTTTGTGTCCCAGCCTCGTCGCCGCTTTTGTGTCTCGTTTCCGTCGTGGGTGTCGGTGGCCGAGTGGAATGAGACCGACACAGGAATAAAGATAGCACGCTGGTGCAGGTACGGAGGGGAGCAGCCAGAAACTAGAAACACTAGAGTAAATTAGAACGAGATATATATTGCACAGATTTTATACAATACTTAACTTTTACATTGCTCGGTACTGCAGATACATAGTTGAGCTGATTCCGAAGGTCCTAACTGGTTGCTATCTCAGTCCCAAGTGAACGATGTCGTTCAGTGGTGGCCACGAGCGGAGTTGCAGCAGAGGGCGCTCGTGGCTGTCGTCGTAAGAATGCCGCGCCGTGCGTGCATGGCGGTGCGCGGCGAAAGTAGGTGGCGCGCACTTTGTACTTGTGCGACACCACACAATGCACTCTCCTTGGTTTGACACCGTAAGTTGTTATTGCGGTGTTTCTATTTTTCTTGAATATTTTTGGATTTCCTTGTGGCTCTACAAATGTTCGGGTAACAACGAATTGCCGAGTATGTTCCAACTGTTCCAACATTTGTAGAGCCACAAGGAAATCCAAAAATATTCAAGAAAAATAGAAACACCGCAATAACAACTTACGGTGTCACACCACGGAGAGCGCATTGTAACCTTTGTTTACCATTTATACTGTCTTCTTAACACAAAATATGCCCATGTACCATTATAACCGTTTGTAATTTTGTGTAAATTCTGTCACGCAGATAATCTGAAGATGCCCTGCTAAAGGGCGAAACGCGTCATTAACTAATAAAAAAATTTGCAATCAAGATGGTTTGAAGGAATATTTCCCCATTTTGTTAAAAACCCGGCCGAACCATTTTTAGGGTGCAAGAAAGAGGACATGTCCGGGTAAAAGATGACGTCTGGTAATGGAGTGATATGGCCTTTTTTGATAAAAGAGCGATATGTACATATAATCGAAAGATGAAACGTTATAGTATTAATGGAGAATAGCAGAGGTCTGTATCCTATGTAAAAGAGTAATGATGTTTGCTTACTGGTCAGTTGAGAAAAATATTTAAACTGTAACACGTTTTATTATGTATTTAGACTTATCACGTATCTTAGTATTTTTCAGAACAATAAAAGAACAATCGGCGTGGATGGTGAGCCGCCATTAAAGTGCACACGCGGCAAATTCTAAAAGGATCGCATTCTCAAAAGCTATCTTGAGTGAGATAACAATATTTGAACTGCAGTAATAAATTTTATTTCGGGGCACTTAAAACGGACTAAATGAGTAAGTACAGACTGGAGACTGTGAGGTACATTCATGGAATGTTTTTGATATGTCGTGTTTTGCAGCTCTTAAATATTGAAGAAAAGACATTTTTAAATATGCACCAAAGCTGCTTTTATTTAAATGCTGACGACTAGTTTCGGGCTTTGCCCATTTTCTAAGTCACCTCTAATCTTCATCACGTTCCAAAAACAGATCAGTTCAATTATTTTCTTTACATCTTTACCAAAAACGAAAACACAGAAGGCAAAGAGCTAAACTCGTCCAACAAATTTTAACTTCATTCCATTACTTCTTGTATAACACTCTTCCTGTTCACTCGTCTGAGTCTAGGTCACAACTACTCTAGAGTAGTTGTTGCTTCTCTTGCTGAATTTTTATATTTTCTCCTCTCATCAATTAATTTCAGTATATCCTATTTTATCCAGGGATTTCTATTAGGCCTTGTCCTTCTGCCTATATGATCCTCTGCTTCCTTCACTACCCTATCTCTCAGAGTTTCCCAATCTTCTTCTACTGTATTACTTTCCTCCGTTTGAGCCAATCCTTGCCTAATGCTCCCTCTAAAACTCTCAGCCACGTCTGGCTCCTTCAATTTGTCCAGGTTCTACCTCCTAACCTTTGTACCCTTCTGCAGTCTCTTAAGTTTTAATCTGCAGTTCATAACCAATAAGTTATGGTCAGAGTCTATATCTGCCCCTTATATACTGAAAAAGCAGTGCTGGGAATTTTCGTTACAGAACGACAGAGATCAGTGAATATTACGTTTCATGTTGTTTGCAATTCAAGACATCTTAATTTTTTCTAAAAGGCAGTTAATAGTGTAATGAATCATTGACTACAATAATGAAAAGGGCAGCTTATCGGTGTGGCCTTATGAACTTACAAGAAAACAGAAATTAAAATTAAATATTTTGATTCCGGCAGTAGACTAGAATGATATTTTGAATAGCAAATGTGTAACAAACGTCACACTTTAAATACGCCACTTGCTGTCACAGACAATAATCATTACCCAATACTAAAACATATTTACAGGGTTTTTGACTTGAATATCAGCCATTATCTTGTCAGTTTGCATACAGATATACGCATACATACTCACAGTTACAACACACACACACACACACACACACACACACACCAGGTCAGGAAACATCACATACGGGATTCAGCACTCATTTGAATAATAGTCTAGCATATACAGTCACGACACTCCTGATTTTTGTTGTACACTGCGGTCAGCAAGCTACATTTTTGAATACGATATTGGATGATTGCAAATAGTATCGTTTATATTGATTTTAACGTACTTTTTACATTAGGGAACGTATGTAGTGCCACAAAATGCGGTAGTTTTAAAACAGCTTCAACTTTGTGTTTATTAGATTTACTACGATTCTTGACAAGGTACTTACGGTACATTACAGGACAGTTTATTCACTATTATCTTGTAACCTACAGGTTTTTATTGAATAATTTCATTTAACATAACAAACCAGCCAACACAGCTGTAGCTGAAAGAAAAACGTCGTAGGCGCGGCAATAGAACTGCAGAAGCACTCGAACTGTTTCGCAACAAAGAAGAAACCAATTCCACAATTGTTTCCACAGCTGAAGCAAAAACCGCAATAATCTTCAAAACTGTGGCTTATTAATCCCAAGTAATTACACCCAAAGTGTAATGTGCCCTTATAAGGAAGACGAGTTAAATTTTAAAATATGCGAATCATTAGACTCCTTATCGCATTGATACGAGTAAAAATAAACTGGCATGTCATAGTGGGAATAGACCATAATGGAAATTTATGTTTCCTGTATGTTTTTCTTACTTTCAGCGGAATAAGCTGCAAATACACACTTATTCGTAAGTATTTGTTCATGACGAAGTTGTCGGGACCGATGGTTTCGGAGTACAGCGCTCGACTGGTTACTGAAGTGTCGCGGGTTCAAAACCCGGTGGGACATTGGATTTTTTTCAGACTGCGCTTTAACCCGTCCTTCACCTCTCAACGATGAGAGGAGTCGCCAGAAACGACATGTGTTTCTGATTCCACGTTAAGCTGTAGGTCCACTTTCCTTTCCTTTCCCCGGTTGGATAACTGGGGTAGGCTAACGACACGCTAGTCCCGAAGTGGCGTCCAATTGAAAGACTTGCACCAGGCCAACGAGCCACACGAAATTATTATTATTATGACGAAGCTGTTCTTTACACCTCTGAATCAGTTAAATTCGGTTGTTATTACAGCAATTTCAGTATTATGTACGTCTCTTGATATTTTACTAATGCTTGTAACGCAAAAATTATACTAATTATTTTGTTAATTACGTACAAAAATAATTATAAATAAAAAGCACTCCTTCGGCGGCTTGCCCGCCGCTAGGAGCGGTGCAACTGTCAGCTGGTAACGACTTTCACAGCAGTGAGTGTCGCGACTGTATATATTAGATTGTGATAATACTTTTCCGCTAATGTTAATCTCCATCTGCAATGAAAAACACTATTATTGTTATGAATCCCATCACAGCTATAGCATTTCAGTTACACTCTACTACATCTCGATAGTACACAACGAGCTGCCTTACCTTCTACTCTTTCGATGTCCTCCGTCAGTGCTACCTGGAACATATTTCCTACCGTGCAGCATCGTAACCTCAACTCTGGCAACCGCTGTCTGGTTTTTGTACTAGTTGTAAATAACCTTACGCTCCCTATATTTTACTCCTGCTCGCTTCAGCTGCCCGTAATCGCGATGTGATTGACATGCGTAATCGCACTTCCATACTTACCAAGAGGTCCGAAACGAATAATTCAGTCTGCTGCATGGGGTTCACGCCTGAGCCTCAGGACTTGCGCTAGCAGCGCATTTCGGGGTTTTCAAGCGTCAACTTCGCGTCGCAATATCTCGGGATGTAATTGGAATATTGCGATGCAATCAACGCCATTGTTTACGTGATTCCTCATGCTATGGATTGCTGAAGAAAAAATATAGGGTGTCCATTTAAAAAAAACACAAGTTTTTGTTAAAAAACACATTTGCTTTCGTTTTAGAATGTTTCTAAATATGTACATTCATGGGCCCCAGACGTACATTGATACCGGTGAAAGTCGTTTTCCAATAGCTGTTATTGTTCCAGAGATATTTTGGGTGGACAAGACAGCTGGGACACCCTATATATCCTTCTAAAGAAGGATATATATCCTTCTAAAGAAGTAGACATGGCTACACTGCAATGTTCTTCTGAGCCGTCCGCCCCTCGGAAACGAAGGAATGAACTCGCCCAGCGCACAACTCGAGAACGCATTTCTGCAGAGGCGTCGCTACACGAAAACTGGACGCCGGCGAACTCGTCTTTGCGAGACCCCTTTCATATTTTCAATAAGGAGGAAAACGTTAAATAAAATGAGCTGCATTATACATCAATAATAATTATACTAAAATTTTATTAGTATAATATACAAGTATTATTGCAACGAGAAAAATTAAAATTGACAAGCTTTTCGGATTTCGCCTGACTGAATTTTTTTAAGATCTCGGCATAATTAACACTAGCTGCTATTTCGGCTTCAATTGATAGTACTGACACGCAGATATCTTTCTTAGCTCGTTGTTCTTCTTATGTAAGTCGCGAACAGTTTTAACTTTCAGAAGCTTCTCTCGGCCGAAACTGTACTGACCGAACTGTGAGCATGATTCTGATTTCTATATAAACACTAGCTCAAACCCGCGGCTCCGCTCGCGTGTTGTTTGATTGTGACAGATAAGCTATCTTTCAGTTTGCTTATCCTTACAGAGAAAGAGCTGAAGACATTGTAGCACGCATAGACCAGAGATATGGTCTGTGGCATCCTTCGAACATAGGTCCTGGTAGACTGGGCATGCCATCGTTTTCATGGCAGCAACATCTCTGCAGCTAAATCGTTGTTCTACTAACAGTCACGTGCTAGTGTATAACTTTGCCTAGGATTATACAGAGCTTTTTGTGGAATTAACATTAAATTTCAAGTGAAAGTATTATTAGTTTAAAATGACGGCAATTCTTCAGAACTATGAAGTTGTTTATTACATCCAGCTAATGTTTGTCAACAGTCATATGATCATATGTTTGAACTACACCATGTGATTTGTCCTGTCTGGTAGTATCTATGGTCGAAAGTGGAACCACGTTTCGCTGTGTCACCTCCTTGCTATAGATTCGCAAACGTCATCGCTGGCCTTCAGTCCGAATTTTTTTATAATTTGACGACTTTCAACCACCATATCTTCCACCCCCTTATAGCTATCGGCATGGAACTGCTATGGTGTACAACGGGAGACTTCGGACAACAATTACACACAGACCATTCGTTTGCGTTCTGTTGTTTTTGCTGCAGAGCGAAATATTAACACACTCTCTCTCTCTCTCTCTCTCACACACACACGTAGAATTTTATACACACCGATAACTTTCCATCCCAATATACTCCACCCTTTTATCATCATCAACAATGCAACCAATAAAACCATTTTCAAAGAGTAAATATAATTTTCAAAGAGTAATGTTCCGCATTTCACGTTATATTCTTCAAATTACTAAATATCTATCAGATCGCTATAAAACCCTGCCTAAAACCTTCCTCAGGTATAAATTAGTAACTGTACAAATATTTAAGTCTCTGCGACTTGTCGTTCGGACGTGATAAGTGTACACTGAACATATATATATCCGATCGCTAAAAAACAGTGCCTAAAGCCTTCCCCTGGTAGACATTAGTAACTGTACAATTTTTTAGCTCTTTATGTCTTGTGGTTCAGACGTGATAAACGTACACTGAATAGACATTCACATTTATAGATATGAAAAATGTTATAATCCCCATTCCAAAGAAAGCAGGCGCAGACAGGTGTGAAAACGACAGGACCATCAGTTTAATAAGTCATGGTTGCAAAATATTAACACGAATTATCTACAGGAGAATGGAAAAGCTGATAGAAGCCGACCTCGGGGAAGATCGGTTTGGATTCTGGAGAAAGGTAGGAACTCGGGAGGCAATACTCACTTTACGACTTATCCTAGTAGATAGATTAAGAAAAGGCAAACCTACATTTCTAGCTTTTATAGATTTGGAGAAAGCGTTTGACAATGTTGACTGGAATACTCTCTTCCAAATTCTTAAGTCAGCAGGGGTAAAATACAGGGAAATGAGAGTTATTTACAACTTGTACAAAAGCCAGACCGCAGTTATCAGACTCGAAGGGCATGAAAGGGAAGCATCAGTTGGGAAGGGAGTAAGACAGGGTTGTAGCCTTTCTCCGATGTTATTCAATTTGTACATCGAGCAGGCAGTGAAGAAAAGCAAGGAAAAATTTGGAATAGGGATTAAAGTTCAGGGGGAAGAAATAAAAACATTGCGTTTTGCCGATGACATAGTAATTCTGTCAGATACAGCAAAGGACCTGGAAGAGCAATTGAACGGAATGGACAGTGTGCTGAAAGGTGCATATAAGATGAATATTAACATGAGCAAAACTAGGGTAATTTAGTGCAGTGTAAGAAAATCAGGTGATGCTGAAGGAATTAGATTGGGAAACGAAGCAATAAAGGAGGTAGATGAGTTTTGTTACTTGGGCAGTAAAATAACAAATGATGGTCGCAGTACAGAGGATATAAAATGCAGAATGGCAATGGGTAGAAAAGCGTTCTTGAAAAAGAGAAATATATTAACCTCGAATATTGATTTAAGCCTAAGGAAGTCCTTTCTCAAGGCATTTGTATGGAGTGTTGCCTTGTATGGGAGTGAGACATGGACGATAAACAGTGCGGACAGGAAGAGGATAGAGGCTTTTGAAATATGGTGCTACAGAAGAATGCTGAAGATTAGGTGGGTGGATCGCATAACTAATGAAGAGGTACTGAACAGAATTGGAGAGAAAAATTTCTGGCATACCTTGACTAAAAGAAGGGATAGATTGGTAGGACACATTCTTAGACATCAAGGAATTGTGAATTTAGCGTTGGAGGGAAGTGTGTGGGGTAAAAACCGCAGAGGAAGACCAAGAGATGGATACAGTAAGCAGATTCAGACAGATGTAGGTTGCCGTTCTTATGTGGAGATGAAGAGGCTTGCTCAGGATAGGGCATTGTGGAGAGCTGCATCAAACCAGTCTCCGGACTGAAGACCACAACAACAACAGATATGAATTTGGATATACTTCTTCCAAATTCTTTTCTAAAATGTATTGAATTAGTTGTTTTGCAAGTATTTAACTAAAAATTGCATCACTGTTGCACTCATACGGAAATAAATACGGACAACTAAATAGCTGGCGGCCAGGAATGGACGGGGGGACTAAGGCGTCATACCACGATGAACGAGATTGCATTCGTCGGGGTTTGAATCCCACCCTTGGGTACGGATGTTGTGTTCGTCCATTGGTTAAGCTACTGTGAGTTAAATGTTTGTATAGTCTATGGGGCTTAACTACGGGGTCATCAGTCGCTAACCTTACAAACTACTGATGAACTACCTAATACTAAGGACGGCACAAATATCCATGCCCGAGGGGTGATTCGAACCCCCGACCGTAGTGGCCGTGCAGACCGTGACTGAAGCGCCTCAGTCCATTCGGCCACCGCGGCCGGCAGTGTGAATTAGATGTAGGTCGTCGCTACATAATCTAGCAGTTGAAAAACGCCGTTAAACATCAAATATAAAAAAGAAAAAAAAGCTAAAATTTTAACGTTTTGCGAGGCCCCCACAGGCACGGGGCCGTCGGCGGTTGGTTGCCGACGCCTAGCGCCGCCGCTGCATTTCTGCACACGGGCCACGACTTCTTGCAGGAGCTAAACAGCAGATAAACAAATGAGGCGATGAAGCGTATATATACTGTGGCGTCTGAGCTACTGTATGTCTTGTTAGCACAGCAGTTGCACCGGGGAGGGGGGGGGGGGGGTGCATCATCCGGCTACTGTGGCGAACGCCAATGGTGACGTCACGGAATGCAGAGGCTGTGACGGAAGCAGAATTACACAGGCCGGTCACGGCCATTCTGCCGTCCTGTAAACAACGCCGCGCCTGACCAACACCTAGAGACCTGACATGCGGAGCTAGGCAGTAATCAGCAGATGCACCGCCGAGCTATCATAATAAAAAAAGAGAGATTAACAACACAGTCTAGCCCCAGGGGAGTGTGATAGGACTATTATTTTCTATCTATATAAATGATCTGATGGACAGATAAGTTGTAATTTGCGGCTGTTTGCTGATGATGCTGTGGTGTATGGGAGGGTGTCGTCTTTAACTGACTGTAATAGCATACAGGATGACTTAGACAACATTTCTAGTTGGTGCGAAGAATGGCAGCTAGCTCTCAATGTAGAAAAATGTAAGGTGATGCGCACGAGTAGAAAAAGCAATCCCATAATGTTCGAATACAGCATCAGTAGTGAGCTTCTTGATGCTGTCGCGTCGTTCAAATATCTAGGCGTAACATTGCAGAGCGATATGAAATGGAACGAACATGTAAGGACAGTTGTGAGTAAGGCGGACAGCCGACTTCGGTTTATTGGGAGAATTTTGGGAAGATGTACTTCACCTGTAAAGGAGACCGCGTATAAAACGCTTGTACGACCACGTCTTGAGTATTGCTCAAGTGTTTGGGACGCGCAAAAGATCAGTTTAAAGGAAGACATAGAGGCGGTTCAGAGACGAGCAGCTAGATTTGTTACCGGTAGGTTCGACCAATGCGCGAGTGTCACAGAAATCCTCCGGCAACTCAATTGGGGATCGCTGGAAGAAAGAGGACGTTCTTTTCGTGAATTTCTGTTAAGTAAATTTAGAGGACCGGAATTTGAAGCTGAGTGTAGTACGATCTTGCTGCCGCCTACTTACATTTCGCGTAAGGATCACAAAGACAAGATAAGAGAAATTAGGGCTGGTACGGAGGCATATAGGCATTCTTTTTTTCCTCGTTCCATTTGGGAGTGGAATAGGAAAGGAAATGCCTAGTAGTGGTACAGTGTACCCTCCGCCACGTACCTTACGGTGAATTGCGGAGTATGTATGTAGATGTAGATGTACATAGTCGCGACACTCACTGCAGTGAAAGGTGTTACCAACTGGCAGTATGCAACGACACTAGCGCTCCTAGTGGGCGAGCCGCCGAGGGAGTGACGTTTGTTTATAATTATTTTTCTATCTAATTAACCATATAGTTTCTGTAATTTTTGCGTTCCAAGTATTAGTAAAATATCGAGAGACGTAAATAAACGTGAAACAAATGTAAAAACATCCGAACTCCAGATTCAGTAATATAAACAACTCATTTATGAGGCAAGACTCCCGAATATGTGCATATTTTGCAACCTACTCCACTGAAAGTGCGAGTATATAAATAAAATGGTGACAGTAATTCCTGTTGTGGTCTGTTCCTATACGACAGGAACTTTCTTTGATGTGTAAGACTTCGATATGGAGTCTAATGATTAGAACCTTTTTTTCCACTTCACTCGTCTTTGTTATAAACGCATAAAATTTTGAGTGTAATTACTTTCGCTTATAAAACGAAAGTCTTGAACATTCTTGCCGTTTGTGGTTCAGATGTAGCAACAATTGTGTTTTTGGTTTCTGCAGTGTTGGAATACTGTGTCTTTGCTTTCCATGTTTTATTGTCACCTTTGTGAGGATTTTCTTTCACCTACAGCTGTTGTGGCTGATCTGGAACCGCGGCATGAGGCGCTATGCTGGATTCGAATCTCCCTCGGACATGGATGTATGTTCAAATGTTTGTAAATCTATCGGACCAAACTGCGTGGTCATCAGCCCGTAGCTTACAAACTAATTAAACTTATGTAAACTAACCCAAGGACAACACACACACACCCATGCCCCAGGAGGACTCGAACCTCCACGCGCGCTCCGCAGCGAGACGCTTTAGACCGCTCGGCTACTCCACCGCGGCAGGCATGTATGTGTTGTCTAGTAAATGTTTGTAAGTAGTTTTTAAGTTTGGGACTGATGACCCCCGCAGTTAAGTCCATTAATCTTACTTTTTTTTTCTTTTACTGATCTGGTACATTAAATAATCTAGGAATTGCATTTCATACAAGTTTCTTACTTTCAACGCTTACTGATTTCACTGAAACTGTAGTGAAGGTACCTTGTCGTTTCTGAGTAGAAAACCGACGTCTTTCCGCAAAAGTTAGAGTCTTTGGTTGTTAATTAGCCATTTTTTCTTAATAGAAAATGAAATTCTTGATTAAAAAGTCGTAGTTTTCGAAGTTATCTTAAATAAATTGTCCTGCAAAGTACCGTTTATACCTTCTAAAATGTGGAGTTATTTTCTAGTTGTTACCGATTTTTATGGTACTACATACCTTTCCTTTTGAAAATATGTTAAAGTCAGTTTAAACCATACTATTCACACTTAGAAATGTAGCTCGCCAGCCGCTTGGAGCGCTGCTGTCGTGGCGTATAACAAAAATCTGTGGAAGTGTCGTGACTGTATATGTTACACTGTGGTAAGAACTGATGTTTCACTGGCGTCGAAAGGCGTCCAAACACCCGACCTGCATCACTTTATTGCACTACGAAATAATCTGAAACTCGCTTTTCAATCAAAAAATGAATAATGATAAAAACAAAGAGTAATCAGACTGTCATTAGAATTTCCATGGAGTAACACTATTACACTGTACACTTCATTGAGTCTTCTGCGACTCCCAGACAGACCCCCCCCCCCCTCCCGCGGTAAAGCGGAGCTCCTGGAATGTAAGGAAACCTGTATGTGATTTGCGGCCTGCTCTTGAAGTTCTGACTAAATTTGTCGGCTCCTTCTCCAGGGCAGTTTGATGTTCAGAAGCTGGAGTGTTATCTTCCTGTGTTTCTTTTCTATTATGTTGAGTGTGCATTCGTCCTTCAGACTGTGCTGCTTCTGTACAATCATTGGACCAAATCATATGTCCTGGTTTCACTCTGTCCAGAGAAACTGTTTGGGACTTGCCGTTACATATAATTTTTATTGTATGTCCGCCTCTTGATTGTACGGACAGCAATGGTGGTCGTACAACATCTGTCCGTAACCACAGGTGAGAGCAAGAATTGAGTCCTTTATGCATGAACGTCTTGCTTTCAAAGGTATTAAACATAAAGAGAGGCATTGAATTAAAATTTATGCTGTGGCCGGGATATCTGTATCACCTCGGCCTGCGGAACAAGGCGGGATAGTTCCTATTCATATTGTTTGCTGGAGTGATATTCCAATGTAGGAGAAGCCTGGCAATTTGATTACAGATTTACATGTTACTATTTATTTTTGTCTGCATGTCTCCCTTAATTCTCTTGTATCCAAAATTACGCGGTTTGTTTTCTTAATCTCTATCTCTGTAAAAGCGAAAAGGACACTCACTCACTCAGGGACTAAACACGAAAACTCGAAAACTGCATCACCTATGAAGCTGAAATTTGGCAGGAATGTAGTTTATGCGTAGAAAACGTCAGCTAAGAAAGTATTTTGTGATAGTTGCCTGGCGGAGCATACTTCTCCTACAGACTCAAGAAATCTACAATTTCATTCCGATCTTCACGAAGTTTCGCACGCTTGACCTTAAAAACAAAAGAAAGTAACCGTCTATCTTAAGTTTCATACGGTGCATGGGGGAGGGTACTCTGCAACATAAAAATAGATCCCTAATTACCTTGGGCGCCCCATAACTTGAGAACGGCTCGACCGATTTCACAGATCTTTTTTTGATGTTTTCGTTACTCTCAGAGCAAGGATTGTATGGAATAAAACTGGAATATTTGAGAACAACAAACTGCGTTTTTCAATGTGACCTTGCCTTTCTATTCTATAGAAATCTATAGTTTTGTTCCGATATTGATGAAATTTAGCACACTCTACCTTAAAAACAAGAGGAATGTCACTGTCTGTATAAAATTTCGTTCGGTGCATGGTGGAGGGTACTTATAGAATTTTACAAAATGCACAGTTTTGCTCCAATCTTAATTTTTGCACAAAAAAATGTTCAAATGTTTGTAGAGCTTATGGGACTTAACTACGTGGTCATCAGTCCCTAAACTTACAAACTTCTTATGAACTAGCTACTACTAAGGACGGGACAAATGTCCATGCCCAAAGGGGGATTCGAACCCCCGATCGTAGTGGCCGTGCAGACCGTGAGTAGCGCGCCGCAGACCGCACGGCCACCGCGGCCAGCAGGACGGAATTGATTTAGATGTGAACTGAAGATAGCTTATACTCCGAATTATTTTAATTATTTTGTCAAGTAGGCTCAACCACAGAAATCGTGTAAGAACATTAAAATAGACGCGTTTTAAGGGTCAAGCCCTCATCATCAGATAATCTGTACAAGAATCTTCTGAGACATTATGGATATAATTAAGCTTATACCCCGATTTAACACATGGAGAACGTTTCTTAAGCGTCCGTAGATGCAAGGCGGAGGGTACGTTACAACAAACATCCAATTTGTGTCACTGGTCGCCATTAAAGTCAGCACATAAATGTATGTTTTTATTAAGGACATTTTTATAATGACCAAACCAGTGGATTTAGCATGGCGGAGGGTAGCTTGCGACTTTGACACCGTTTGACCAGTCACCATGAAACTTGGCGCATGTTGTTTGTTGTTATTGTTGTGGTCTTCAGTCCGGAGACTGGTTTGATGCAGCTCTCCACAATACCCTATCCTGAGCAAGCCTCTTCATCTCCACATAAAAACGGCAACCTACATCTGTCTGAATCTGCTTACTGTATCCATCTCTTGGTCTTCCTCTGCGGTTTTTACCCCACACACTTCCCTCCAACGCTAAATTCACAATTCCTTGATGTCTAAGAATGTATCCTACCAATCGATCCCTTATTTTAGTCAAGGTATGCCAGAAATACCTTTACTCCCCAATTCTGTTCAGTACCTTCTCATTAGTTACGCGATCCACCCACCAAATCTTCAGCATTCTTCTGTAGCACCACATTTCAAAAGCCTCAATCCTCTTCCTGTCCGCACTGTTTATCGTCCATGTTTCACTCCCGTACAAGGCAACACTCCACACAAATGCCTAAAGAAAGGACTTCCTTAGGCTTAAATCAATATTCGAGGTTAACAAATTTCTCTTTTTCAAGAACGCTTTTCTACCCATTGCCATTCTGCATTTTATATCCTCTGTACTGCGACCATCATTTGTTATTTTACTGTCCAAGTAACAAAACTCATATACCTCCTTTATTGTTTCGTTATCTAATCTGATTCCTTCAGCATTACCTGATTCTCTTAGACTGCACTTCATTACCCTAGTTTTGCTCTTTTTAATGTTCATCTTATATGCACATGTATGTTTCCATATATAAGACGGAGTAGGTGGAGGAGGAGACGGACGGAAAGGAAAGCGAGGAGACGGACAGAGAGAGGGGAGAGGACGAGAATGAGAGAGGGGCGATGGTGGCAGACAGGAGAAAGGAGATGAACAGAGGGAGGGGAGGAGGAAATGGACAGAGAAAGCGACATGAGGAGACGGGGGAGGAGCAGAAGAAGAGAGAGAAAGGAAAGGAGGAGCTGAACCAATAGAAGATTGGAAGCCTCATATATACCTGTTCGTTTGTTCTTATTTTCTGCGCTGCCGTTATGTTCAACTGACTGCGATAAAATTTCGTAATTAAACAAGCTAACACTTTCAGATTAAAAACGTTATTTGCACTATTATTTCTTCTTCGGCAGTAGTTCGCCGGGTACCAGCTAGTTTAAAATAAAACCTCTGACACTTCTGAGAAATTATGTATATAATGCGTTTATGCAGTATACTCGGCGATAAAATTATTCTGTCATTTTGACTGATTCTTCCGTCGCTTCTTGGTAGAACATAATCAAATTAAAAAACACAATTTTGTGTGTGTTCTACAAGTTTATTTTTGTTTACTTTACCGGTTTTCGGCTTATTTTACAGTAGACTACTGAGACACAAATCCAAGTCGACACAGCATATTTGGTTTAATCAACTGTGCCTTCAACATAAAAATACGCCTAAGTACATCACCATAAAGTCAAGAGGAACGTCAGCAGCTGCAAGAAAAGCCATTGAAGTCCCAAAATTTACGTGGATTAAGGAAGAAACCAAGAAATGGTACCGCTGTCGTGACAATGTGAGTACTCATCTTAAAGTTGTCCACACGACTCTTACGTCGAGGTTACATCCTTGTGAATTCGATGTGCTTGACAGTGAAATTCGTGAAAATGTGAATGACTTGACCCACGATATATTTTTGCGAAAAAAGAAAAGAAACAAATTAGTTCATTTGAATGATATGAGTTTTTCACCAACCCCTAAGTATCCACAAAAGTTTTCAGATAGATTAATTAACTTGTCAGACTTAACCCTTTCGACAAATGAACTAAAAGTGTAGGTTTTAAATATGCTCTTCCACATCCCCCAACAGAAAAACAGTTGGATCTCATGAAGGTAGATATGGAATATGCACTAGGTAAAGACCTTACAGCAAAACATTTAGTTGCCCATGCAATGAAGAAAGTAGCAACATTTGACTGCAACACCCTACAGGCTAAGGATTTTCATACCCTCAGTAACTTCAGGAAGAAACTAGAACAACAGGATATCATTGCAACACGATCTGATAAAGGCAACAGTATTGTACATTTGAACAAACTAGATTATCTCCAAAAGATCAATGACTTCCTCAGCCCTGCATGTTTCCAAGTCCTTCACAAGGATCCTACCACAAAATTCAAAGAGGAAATTAAGAGTGTAATTAGTTCATGCAAAAGCATTTAAAGATTATGAAGTACGGTCCTTAAGCAACATGAATCCTACCCCTCCAATACTATATGGACTCCCTAAGTTACATAAACAGTTAGTACCTATCCGTTCAGTGGTGTCCTCATACACTGCTCCTTCTTACAAACTAGCCAAGAAATTGGACATGTTAATTAAAAGTAAAACAAAATTCAAAGCCAAGCATGGAATCCTGAACATATTGGATCTTGTAAATAAGATAGTAGACGTTCCCCCACCAAATACTGCTAAATTAGTATCTTTTGATGTTTGTAGTTTGTTTTCCAACATACCAGTGGGTGAATGTGTTGAAATTCTAACTGAGTTGATGTATATGTCTAACATCAATCCAGTAGAAGTGGCTGACTTAAGAGTAGCCACTCAGACATGCCTGGCACAAAATTATTTCCAATTTCAAGACGCTCTGTACAAACAATTAGATGGATTAGCTATGGGATCCCCACTCAGTCCACTTTTAGCAGATATATTTATGGATAATTTTGAATAACATATTCTGAGAAAAGAACCCTTAAGTTCAAATATTAAATACTGGTACAGATATGTGGATGATGTACTGTGTTTGTGGACAGGTACCACAAGACAGCTCAACACATTTTTTCAAAACTTAAACAGCCAACACAAAAACATTCAGTTCACAATGGAGATGGGTAACAAATCCATAAATTTCCTAGATCTGACCATAGATATCACTAAACATACCCACTCTTTCAAAATCTACAGGAAAACTACAGCTACAGACACAGTAATACCTGCCTCCTCACAACACCCAATTACTTACACTCAGCTTTCCACTCCATGGTGCATCGCCTCATATCTGTTCCCATGTCTAAAGATAATTTCAGATCAGAATTAGACACCATAAAATTTATTGCCACAACCAATGGCTACAATCCAACCCTGATTGATGGAATTTTGCACAAAAAAAACAAAAGAAGAAAATTATACCCCTCCTCTAGGCTCCTTCTAACTTCCACTCCAATGAATGCAGGAAATGGTGTACAATACCATACATAGGAAATATGTCACAACAAGTATCTAAACCACTGAAATCCTGCAACTACAGGGTTTCCAGCCACATGGAAAACACCACAGCTCAGTGTATCTTTAATAGGAAAGACAAGACTCCTTTACTAAACAACAGTGGAGTATATAAAATCACTTGTAAAGATTGCAATAAGTTTTATATTGGTCAGCCAGGCAGAAGCATAGCAACTAGACTAGCTGAACATGAACGCAGCTGGAGACTACAGAATCAGGAGTCCACATTTGCTGAGCATGTACTGAGTGAGGGCCATAGCTACCAGCCACTGTTTCAAGTCCTTCACTTAGCAAACAAGGGCCAAAAACTTAATTTATTGGAAGCTCTTGAAATCAATAAACACATAGCCCATAGCCCTGATTTAGTATTAAATAATCAAACACAACTAAACAGTTCAGCCCTACTGGATTTCATTTAATTCATCCCTGAGTTACATTACCTCCTACCCTGTCAATTCCGGTCTCTTCACACATTTCCTCATAGTACAGCCAATTACCTAAGTTATCCATCAACTCTCACACTGGCCGTTCCATTCCTCCATCACAAAAAAACCTAAAAACCTTAAATGTAGACCTAGCATTTTATTTATTTGTATAACTAATAGATCAAAGTCAGACAATCACATTTTCAATATCAATTCAAAAAACTGGATTCTCTGTTTACGCCCACAGTGCCAAACTCCTGTGTATTTATTTATTATGATTTATTTTTAAATTTTGAAAATTCGGTCCCAGTGTAGCCTACAACATATTAATTTTCATCTACTTGAATTTTTAGAATATTAACTTCATTAGACAGATTTGTTTTAGTTTAATCTAATGCAGTAACTATTCATTTTAAGGTCTTGATGCCTCTCCAAACCTGGCCTTACAACTGTCATATGTAACACTATCTATAATAATTATAGTGCAGACTTATTAACAAGGCACTTATATATATTTATCAGCATTATCAGTTTGTTTGTAATAGTGGGTAGTTTCAGTCCCCATGTTATATTCAGATTTATTCCTTGTTTTATTCTTCACACATTGTATATTAATGTATTACTGTTTAGTTTTTAAGTTGATAACTGTAATAACACAATGTCAAAGAAGTGTTATTTATGTATGTCGATCTAAGTGGAGACATTTGTCATCTCTTCCCATACTGTATCTAAACATTGTTACCTCTTTGACACAGCAGTAAATACTCTGAAGATCGCCTAATAAACCGAAAACCGGTTAAGTAAACAAAAATAAACTTGTAGAACACACGCAAAATTGTGTGTGGGTTTTTTTTTTTTTTTTTTTTTTTTTTTTTTTTTTTTTTTTTTTTTTTTTTTTTTTTTTTTTTAATTTATAAAATTATTCTGGCTAATACTGAAAGGCGCAAACAGTTATATTTTCGAAACTTCTAACCTACTGCCATGTACTTCGCCCCTCTATACTTCCCGATAACATGGCGGACGGTTGTTAAATCAGCTTCACTCTGCTTGTGATGTTGCCTCTCTATGGCAGTCTATCTCTTTGAGTCTAGTTTATTTTAGAAGGTCCTTGGGAGGGGCCATAGAGTAGATATCTCTGAAGTGAGCAATGCGTTCTGCACGTGTTATCAACATCTACATGGGACAGTCACATGATTTCGGTGCGCATCTCTCTCCTAGTGATTGTGAAAGATCCCGAAATGTATCGTATTACATATATTTCTTGCGTTTTCAACTGTAGCTTGTTATTAATAGCGATGGTGAAATTATGTTGGTGCTACGATTGTAAAGAAAAATACGTGAAATCAGGAAACGTCACTTTTCATAGGCATGTTCAAATGTTCAGATGTTTGTCAAGCTTAAGGGACTTAACTACGGGGTCATCAGTCCCATAACTTACAAACTACTTATGAAATACCTACAACTAAGGACGGCACAAATATCCATGCCCGAGGGGGGATTCGAACCCCCGACCGTAGAGGCCGTGCAGACCGTGACTGAAGCGCCTCAGTCCCCTCGGCCACCGCGGCCGGCTCATAGGCATGTACCGCAAATCGATAATGAAACGCAACACGTTATTTTAGGCGCCTTATGTGGTGAAAAATTTCGAGACACGTTGTAATTAAGGCAAAAAATTTTAGGCCTATGTTCTGTAATTGTATAACGATGTAATAGAATTTACTGGCCGTACAAAGTCTTGCAAACATTCGTTTATTTCACGCTTAATTTACGAGTGGGGCAGGAAAGAGAATGATTTGCGGTTTTAGCGACTACTATTTACAATGCATTTTTGACTGCTTTATGGATTATATGTATAGTCATAGATTTAAAAGACAAAAGGAAGATGAAACTTCCTGGCACATTAAAATTGTGTGCCAAAACCGGAACTCGAACCTGGGACCTTTGCCTTTCGCGGGCAAGCGCACTACCGACTGTGCTATCCCGACACGACTCACGATGCCGCCTCACAACTTGACTTCCGCCAGTACCTCGCCTCCTACTTTCCAAACTTTACAGAAGTTCTCCTGCGAAACTTGCAAGACTAGCACTCCTGGAAGAAAGGATATGGTGGAGACATGGCTTAGCTACAGCCTTAGGGATGTTTCCAGAATGAAACTTTCACTCTGCAGCGGAGTGTGCGCTGATATGAAACTTCCTGGAAGATTGAAACTGTGTGCCGAAACCGGGACACAAACCTGGCATCTTTGCCATTTGCGTGCAAGCGCTCTACCGACTAGTCTTGCAAGGTTCTCAGGAGAGCTTCTGTGAAGTTTGGAAAGTAAGAGGCGAGGTACTGGTGGAAGTAAAGTTGTGAGGCGGCATCGTGAGGTGTGTCGGGATAGCTCAGTCAGTACGGCGATTGCCCGCGAAAGGCAAAGGTCCCAGGTTCGAGTCTCAGTTCCGGTATACAATTTTAATCTGTCAGGAAGTTTCATATCAGCACACACTCCGCTGCAGAGTGAAAGTTTCATTCAAGAGAATGCTGTGATAGTTTGTTAACAGAGAATCTATTAAGGGTATATACTTCTCAAGCAGAGCTCATCTGCACATACGACGTCTTTCTATTCAAATTATTTGTTTCCGAAGTTTTGTTTTTACTTTAAAGGCACAACCCTTCAAACGCGCCTGCACTGACTTAAATTGTAACTTTTGAGGCTGGTATGTTAAACGTGTATTTTGTAGGCCTATCTTCTGTGATTGTATAACGATATAACAGAATTTACTGACCGTACAAAGTATTGCAAACATTCGTTTATTCCACGCTTAATTTACGATTGGGGTAGGAAAGAGAATGATTAGCGGTTTTAGCAACTACTTTTTACAATGCATTTTTCACTACTTTGTGGATTATATGTATAGTCATAGATTTAAAAGACAAGAGAAAGATGTTACAGTTTGCTTACAGAGAACCTATTATATGTATACACTTCTAAAGCAGATCTCATCTTTTTCTTCAAATTATTTGTTTCCGAAGTGCTGTTTTTACTTTAAAGGCACAACCCCTCAAACACGCCAGCTGTGACTTAAATTTTAAGTCTTGATGATGGTATGTTAAACATGGAACTTACTGATGCACCATCAAACTGTTACCAATAATCAAAATTTTACGCTGGCCCAAAAAAAAACGGAAAGGGAAAAATAAACAAGCTACACAAAATCTGTTGAAATAATGACGAAGATGTATGAGGTATGATCACCTGTCTACCATGAGTTCAAGTGATTTTTGTACACTATAAAAAGCACTGTCTTCCTATCGGGCCATTTTGGAATCTTCTTATGAGAAATATTTACTGCAGAAGCCTTAGAAATACCATAAAAATGCCGCGTAAAACAGAAGAACAGATCTCGTTGTCACATAAATAAAAGCAATAGGGACATGTGAGCTGCGACACTTGTTCCGAAGGACGAATTACCAATTGTTGTTGTTGTTGTGGTCTTCAGTCCAGAGACTGGTTTGATGCAGCTCTCCACCCTACTCTATCCTGAGCAAGCCTTTTCATCTCCTCATAAGAACAACAACCCACATCCACTTGAATCTGCTTGGTCTCCCTCTGCGATTTTTACCCCACACACTTCCCTCCAACGCTAAATTCACAATTCCTTGATGTCTAAGAATGTGTCCTATCAACCTATCCCTTCTTTTAGTCAAGGTATGCCAGAAATTTCTTTTCTCCCCAATTCGGTTCAGTACCTCCTCATTAGTTACGCGATCCACCCACCTAATCTTCAGCATTCTTCTGTAGCACCACATTTCAAAAGCCTCTATCCTCTTTCTGTCCACACTGCTTATCGTCCATGTTTCACTCCCATACAAGGCAACACTCCATACAAATGCCTTCAGAAAGGACTTCCTTAGGCTTAAATCAATATTCGATGTTAACAAATTTCTCTTTTTCAAAAACGCCTTTCTACCCATTGCCATTCTGCATTTTATATCATCTGTACTGCGACCATCATTTGTTATTTTACTGCCCAAGTAACAAAACTCATCTACCTCCTTTATTGTTTCGTTACCTAATCTAATTCCTTCAGCATCACCTGATTTTCTTACACTGCACTCCATTACCCTAGTTTTACTCTTGTTAATGTTCATCTTATATGCACCTTTCAGCACACTGTCCATTCCGTTCAATTGCTCTTCCAGGTCCTTTGCTGTATCTGACAGAATTACTATGTCGTCGGCAAAGCGCAATTTTTTTAATTCTTCACCCTGGACCTTAATTCCTTCTCCAAATTTCTCCTTGCTTTCCTTTATAGCTTGCTCAATGTACAAATTGAACAACATTGGGGAAAGGCTACAACCCTGTCTTACTCCCTTTCCAACCACTGCATCCCTTTCATGCCCTTCAACTCTGACAACCGCTGTCTGGTTTTTGTACAAGTTGTAAATAACCTTACGCTCCCTATATTTTACTCCTGCTTGCTTCAGAACTTGAAAGAGTTTATTCCAATCAACATTGTCAAAAGCCTTCTCCAAATCTACAAAAGCTAGAAATGTTGGTTTGTCTTTTCTTAATCTATCTTCTAGGATAAGCCGTAAAGTGAGTATTGCCTCCCGTGTTCCTACATTTCTCCTGAACCCAAACTGATCTTCCCCGAGGTCGGCTTCTACCAGCTTTTCCATCCTTCTGTATATAATTCGTGTTAATATTTTGCAACCATGACTTATTAAACTGATGGTTCTGTAGTTTTCACACCTGTCTGCACCCGCTTTCTTTCGAATGGGGATTATAACATTTTTCTTAAAGTCTGAGGGTACTTCACCTGTCTCATACATCCTAGACACCAGTTCAAATAGTTTCGTCATGGCTGGCTCTCCCAGAGACTTCAGTAGCTCTGACGGGATATCATCTACTCCAGGGGCCTTGTTTCGACTTAGATCTTTCAGTGCTCTGTCAAATTCATCTCTCAGTATAGTATCTCCTATTGCATCATCATCTACATCCTCTTCCCTTCCTACAATAGTGTCTCGAAGTTCATTTCCTTTGTAGAGCCCCTCTATATACTCTTTCCACCTTTCAGCTTTCCCTTCTTTGCTGAGAACTGGTTATCCATCAGTGTCCTTGATATTCATAGAGCTGTTTTTCTTATCGCCAAATGTTTCTTTTATTTTCCGGTAGGCTGTATCTATTTTTCCCCTATTTATACATTCTTCTACATCCTTGCATTTGCCTTCTAGCCATTCCTGCTTAGCCATTTTGCACTTCCTGTCAATCTCATTTCTTAGTCGTCTGTACACCATTTTGCCTGTTTCATTTACTGCATTTTTATACTTTCTCCTTTCATCGATTAAATTTAGTATCTCCTGTGATATCCAAGGATTCTTTCTAGGTCTTGCCTTCCTACCTATTTTGTCCTCTGCTGCCTTCACTATTTCATCTCTCAATTTTACCCATTCCTCCTCAACTGTTTTATTTTCCCCTGTTTCTGACAATTGTTGCCTGAAGCTCCCTCTGAAATTCTTAAGAACTTCAGGTTCCTTCAATTTATCTAGGTCCCATCTCCTTATCTTCCTACCTTTCTGTAGTTTCTTCAGTTTCAGCCTACAGTTCATAACCAACAAGTTATGGTCAGAGTCTATGTCTGCCCCTGGGTATGTCCTACACTTCAAAACCTGGTTCCGAAATCTATGTCTTACCATTATAAAATCTATCTGGTATCTCCCGGTGTCTCCTGGTCTCTTCCACGTATACAACCTTCTTTTGTGATTCTTAAACCAGGTGTTTGTTATAACTAAATTATGTTCCGTGCAAAATTCTACCAGGCGGCTTCCTCTTTCATTCCTTTTGCCCAGACCATATTCCCCCACTATCTTCCCTTCCCTTCCTTGTCCTACTACCGAATTCCAGTCTCCCATAACAATTAAGTTTTCCAAATTACCAATTTAGTCTTCTAAACGAAGAGCCCGGTTATCGTACGTATCAAATAGAAACTGTTATCACGTTCACGAAGTTCCTATACCTAATCCACGGCACCTACGAGGTCAATTAGCCTGTACTAGCGACGAAATGACGTTTTAAATGTACACGGCGCTTTATGGAGAAACCTCCTGCCTACCGACATCACGTGACCAGACGGCCAATACATGTTGAGAATAAGATTTGTGTTCTGCGCATGCTCAGTCCAGAGATATTTACTCTGTGGTAGGGGCCTTAATGTAGATAGCTGGAGCAAATAGCGTAAAAAGATAATAGTGGAAGCTGTGTCCAAAAGAGTGCGGCAGCGATTGCAGCATACCCTGGTGGCGTGAAATGCACACTGTTTCGCGTATGTAAACAGACAGACTAAAGACTTTTTATTTTTTTTATTTTTTATTTTTTTTTTTTTTTAATTGTGGTTTAGGGCGCACAACTGCAGAGGTCATTAGCGCCCAACACTGCCCATAGTAAAATAGAACCGGGGTTAGAACTTAAATGGCTTTCGCCATATTTGCACGATGTAGAAATAGCGTAACTGTCAGCAGAATGCGGATCATCAGCTAAAATATCGGGCATTTCAAATGGTAATCATAGATCATGACGGAGACGATTAAAAAACGGACATTGCACTAAAAGGTGGCACACAGTAAAAGGTTCATCAGAGTGCTCACATAAGGGAGCAGCATAACCACGAAGTAAATACTGGTGGCTATAACGGCAGTGGCCAATACGAAGCCGGGCCAGGACAATCTCCTTTCGACGAGATGACGTTGAGCAAAGATCAGGCACAGGTTTAATGGCCCGAAATTTGTTCCCTAACAGGGATGACCAATGTAAAAACCAACGCGAGATGATACGCCGGGAGACGCCAGCGCGAAGGTCATCAGAGCTAGTAGAAAAGGTAGATAGGCGAGGAAGGAGAACTGCCTCCCTGGCAGCCGTATCCGCAGACTCATTCCCCAACACTCCCACGTGGCCAGGGACTCACAGAAACGTCACAGTAGTTCCGCTCGCTGAAAGAGAGGTAAGGCAACTGCGGATGCTTTGTATCAGAGGATGGACATGATATAGCGTGCGATGGCTCAAAAGAGCACTCAGAGTGTCCGAGCAAATGATTTATTGAGCGAGTTTCGCAGGACGTATTGGGTAGCTTGATATAAAGCATACAGCTCAGCTGTAAAAATGGAACTCCACTCAGGGAGACAACATTTAAACGAGGCGTTGCCAAGTACAAAGGCACACGCAACACCCTGGTCTGTCTTTGAGCCGTCGGTGTAGATGAACAAATTGTCATCATATTTGAACCTGAGTGCGAGAAATTCTCTCCGGTAAACGAAACTAAGTGTGGAGTCCTATGGAAGAGAATGAAGATCCAAGTTAACACGGACTTCGGGGCTTAGCCACGGTGGAGAGGTGCTCTCTCCAGTCGAGAAAATAGCAGGCATTGTAACGCCACCTGGCCGAGTAACGAACGCAAGCGAACGCCCGGTGGTAGCGGAGCAGACGGGCGCACGGCAAAGAGACCGTCAAGTGAGTCATTAAAGAAAACTGCGTACGTTGGGTGTCCTCGCATGGATGACAAACGGCTAGTGTAAGGCTGAGCAGGAGTTCCCGACGGTACAGTCGCTTTGTAAGATAGTTTCAGTTTATTTATGTGCTGAAATGGCTGGTACAGGCGTTGTTTGTGCCATACATGGGTGCGATAATTTTACAGATTCCCGAGAAATAAAGAAATGTATATATGAATCTAAATTAGACGCCAGTGTCTGTCAGCGACTTAATTTTATTTCGTTAATGTGAGATGGCGTTACTTGTAGCTTGGTTTTTGTAATTTTTAGATGTAAACAGTGGGTCATTCGAAGCAGAAGAGCAGATCTGGATGAAATATTTTTTTAAAAAGTGGACCGGAGAAATTAAATAAAACTCGTGTAATATGCTCAGATCATTTTGTAGAGTATTTTGGAAACAAAAATTTTCTAAGTAAGGTGTACGTATTGTTTATAAAACAGTAAGATAGTTCAGTTTTAAATCTTGTTCAACGCTTTGTCACGTTATTGCTGTTGCATATAAATTTTTTCTCCTCATTTCAGTTGGCTATATTGCCCGACTCTGTTCGTTCATTGTTGCATAATGCAAAGGAAAGTAGTTTCAGAGCAACCCAAGAGTAAAGAGAGATAGAAGAGGAAGTGGAGCCACAGGAATCCATCAACATTTTGGCGGAAGTGGACGATAGTATCAGCTCTAAAGAAAGAAAAAAAAAAACTATGAGAAACGTTTTGCATTAGTTGCTAGGTGTCGAGCACTACAGAAAACAGTGTGGAGTCAGAGAGGAGTCATTCTTACTTTAAGAACTGAGTTATGTAACTTAAAACGAAGTGGAATAGTGATAAAAGTAGGCATAATGCTTTTAGTAAGAAATAAATTGAACCATAAGCTGATCAGTTTGTGTACTGTTGTAGAAGGTGTCTGCGAAAATAGTTTCCTATTATTGGCCAACAAATATTTTGCAGTACTGATTAAAGCACATGTAAATAAATCAAACAATGTTTCTGCAACACGATCTTCAAAAAAGAATGTGAAGTTGCAAAAAAATACGCATGTGTAGTCAACAATTTTTATAATACGTATCGTGTCTTACAGTTTACTGACAATTTTTTTATTCCACAGCTAAAATATTTCCTTTATGCCAATAGCCAAGTTATGCCCTCCTACAACCTTTATTTTACTTATGACAGCCAAATAAAGTTATTTAAAGCTATATTTTAAGTAAGGTATACACGGTAGCAGAAGACTTGCAGACGATGGAATTGTAGTTTAACATTGCGATCCGCTAGGTGGCAACGCTGTGCGCTGTCTCGTACGGAACTAATGCATTCTGGCGTAAGTTTCCGCTATTATATTTATACGCTACTAGCTAAATTCACGCTGCTTCGCACGCGTAGACTGGATGGTTTGCATTCGTTGTTTCTACTTCTAAATATAAATTTTCATAGATTTGGCTAATCAAGTATTTTGAAACAACTTGCCACTCCCAATTGCACCATTGTTGGCAGAATTCAAAATATCCCGAAACGCATTTTTTAATATAACCATGGTTCCAAACCCAAATTTTGACATTTCTAGCATCAAAATAGTCTTAGTAGCACCCTTAAAAGATTTTCCCTTATTTCACCCGCTTAATGGTTGTATTTCCAAAAATATCGAAACACATGTTTTTATTATCCCAATCAGAAATCTAAATCGAAAGTTTTGTATTTCTTCTTCAAAATTGCCTGAATAGCAACGTATTAGAAATAAAGTTTATCCCCTATTTCACTCCCATAGTGATGGGAATATCAATAAATCGCTGATGCCTACAGTGTAAGATAAACAACATCTACAAATTTCAAGTTTCTATCGTCTGTAGATTCACTTTTCTGCGCTGTTTTCTGACTTTTATAAACGGATCGAGAACGCGAAATTTCTTTCTTACGCTTTGGCATGTTTCTTGGTAGTTTTACTTTTCAAAATGTAATATGCACTTATTTTTCTTTATTCGTACGCTTGTTGCAGAAAAACAACTGAAGAATGTGCATCAAGTTTCGATGTATATAAACACTTTGACATTATAGTGTCAATAGTCATCGCTGGTCTTCAGTGCGAATTTTATATAAGCCGACCCTCTTACAGCTATCGACACGGAACTGCAAATCCAGTTGTCAGTATTTTGATCCTACGCACTGCAGTTGTCCTTCCAGTGTTTATATTGAGATCTTTGTTGTATTGCCAGTGTAGTTCACAGACATATAGTACTAGACCGGCAATGCCATATACAGTATCATTGGTCTCAGTGAAGTGTCGCCGCCATATTTCTATGTACTACAAATGTGTAAGCAGTCGTTTGTGTCGCTACAGAAAACTGTCGAAAAAATACCAATGAACTGACATAACTACGCTATCTTTAGACTTTTTACATATCAGAGTGTTGTACATGGCTGTAATTTTTTCAACTGGAGTAAGCTTTGACACATACAGTAATCAGTTGCATTTATTTGCTGTTATTATTAATCTGTATCATTTAATTCAACTTCGGATTTTCATTCAGTAGTATGGTCATCATAAAAGTGTTTTTATCGTGGATAACACGTATTCTTCTTCTTTTGAGAATTCTTACGAAATCTGCAGTCTGCATTGACACACGCACTAATGAGTCGCATTTCCTGTTTTTATTAATCAAATGTGCAAATGTTTCTATATCGTATGGGACTTAACTACGGTGTTATCAGTCCGTAAACTTACAAACTACTTATCAACTAGCTAACACTAAAGACGGCACAAATATCCATGCCCGAGGGGGGATTCGAACCCCCGACCGTAGTGGCCGTGCAGACCATGACTGGCGCGCCGCAGTCTCCTCGGCCACCGCGGCCGGTGTTTTTATTAATCAATTACCAGTTTAGATCAACCTCGGCTTTTCTTTTAATAGTATTACCGTTATAAATGTGCTATTTGTCGTGGACAACACATATCTATATTCTTCGGAATCTTTTCCGGATAACTACCGTCCGCTTTTTGACTGTACGTAACGGTAAAGTTTTTTATTTACCTTCCCGGCGGCCTTGTATGACTATGTTGGCAACATCAACAAAACAGTAGAATCCCCAGCCAGGATGTTACTATTCTTACAAATCCTAACCGTGTGACTTAATTAGTGCTTCTTACAGACGATGAAGTAAATAAATGATGCTGTTCCTGCTCTATGGCTGACTAGTTCTTGTATGTACCCTCGTTCGCTCAGTAAAAGTAAACGAAGACTTCATGACAAAAAAATAAGCACTGTCACGCGACTGGCTAATGCCAACGTCACATTATTGATAACATAATCACGCGAGGCCGCCAGGACCTAATCGTATACAACACATTCTTCTCATAACACGTTTTGACATTGTACGTCTATCTGTTAAATTCAGTTATTGCGGAAGTGTTGGCTCAAATGCAAATCATGTTCAAACCAACTAGTACAGCTTAGTACGTTACATCGTATCCGAAGACCATAGTAGTGGCGTACGGAAACTTTCTGACGTGAGGTAAGGCAAGATGGCTGCATCAGGCTTCAGTCACAGAGGGACGTTTGCCAGTCTAGTAATGTAGGTCTGTGGTGTAGTCAACGAGCTTGAATTTCATAGAGTGGCGATAGGCCCGTCATGTTTGAGACAAGTTGAACTGGCATCCGCCATGTTATTTGGGGTATCGGCCGGCAGCTGGTATGACACACCCACTCGAAAATTGTACCTATTTACAGTTCCACGTTTTAAATAAGGATTGACTACTGAATACGGATGTACATCAAGTTCCGTCAGACTTTTTCGAAGCTGCGAATTGACGAGCCTGGTAGTAAATTTCCTAAAAATGCAGTAATTAATAATTATCACGAACCTGTCAGTAGGGTTACCAGATGTTAGTGCACAAAAAAGAGGACACTTCCAGGGTTATACAAATGAGCATAATGATCAGTGGCGGACTAAGGCTGTCGGAGGCCTGGCGCGGTGGGGGTTGGAACACCTGCGCGGTGTGACAGTTGCGCGGAGTGACACTTGCGCGGAACTCGGGACCCTTGGGGCGGCTAAAGGCTTTTCCTGGGTACAGGCACACCAAGAAGTCTAGCACTGCTGTTGTCAAGTTTCCACACTGTCAACATAACACGAAAATCAGTAAAATTGCACAACCCTTTCAAAGCTGAAGAGCAACATAGTACCTTGTTCTAACTACATATTAATCCGTTGAGTGTTCCTCCTGTAAACAAAAAGGTATTTTAATAGTATATATATATATATATATATATATATATATATATATATATATATATATATATATATATATATATATATATATATATATATATATATATATATAAGGCATCCTGCACAGATACGTTGATGTAATTGACCGCTATGTAGTTAACCCCACTATCACGCAACTTCCATCTCTTTAAAAATAGCTACTATGCTTTTTAAAAGAAGATGTAACCTTAAACCTTCAATTAAAAAACGTTAATAATAAGTCAATGAGTATTTTACATACTTAAAGCGTTTATTCGTAGAACCCAAAACGATTTGGCTGTATTCGAATTACAAATACATCTAAGAAATATATGAAATACGGAATGTGTAAGGGAACGTCACACACCGGAAAATGCTAAAGATAAATTCTATTTTCCATCACTGTCATATAGAACCATTTTTACTCTGAACTTGGCATAAACCAACAGGGAGAAACAAGTTGCAAGACTTCCAGGAAAAATGAAGCGAAATTAGCAGCCAATAGTTGGTTATAAATTACATTGCCTGTAAACTGTATAAATATAAATTACGGAATACGCGGAACTCCTGTTCAATACAGCCAAAAAGGTCTAAGGTAATAGGCAGTGGTTTACAATCAGATATCCGTATCACTCTCCTCCTCAAGAAGTCTGTGTGAAGATTTATATTCAGAACATTCAAGAAAAAGGTGTTGAAACTATAAGAAGCAGCTCATTTACTCAGGAAGGGAAAACGTTATGGTGCCGTAAATTTGAATGGCTGTATCTCTTGTAGTAACATTCATTTTTTGATAAAATGTTAAAATCCAATATACCAGAATTTTGTTTTTCTAAACTCAGTGCCAACTTTTTTTTGTCGAACTTTTTGCAGGAGGTAGTCTTGACGTGATTTCATACTTCTATGCATTAATATTATCAAACGTGTAATTTGTGTCACAAATTGCGCGGCCGGTCCGTTCGGAGGTTCGAGTTCTTCCTCGGACATGGGTATGTTTGTTTGTACTTTGCCTAAGTTATTTTACGTAAGATTAAGTAGTGTGTAAGTCTAGCGACCAATGACCTAAGTAGTTTGGCCGCATAAGACTACACATATACACGTAATTTATTTATTTCATAACCACATTTAAGTACTAATAATTAAAGAAACTTAAATGAGAAATTTGAAATAAACACTGAAAACAAATGATTGATATTTCTCATAAGATGAATGCACACAACCGTTGACTTATGTCTTGTGAATGTACCTACAAATTCTGCCATATGAAAATTGTAGTGTGAGTCCCAAATTTGTTTTTTCTGTAATAACATTTTAAACATATTAAAAATTCAGAACTCGAAAATCAGTAAAGTTTTGGACTTGAAGCGTTTTGTGTTGCTAAATCTTTACATAGAAGACACGATTTTAAAATTTGGTTGCTATCGCCAAAGTAGACGAAACGTTAAATTTTTGGTGTAATCTTCGCCGTGTAGACTGTATGTTGTAGAAGTCTACGTCGAACCTAATCATACCTCTGAGAAGAGAACGTTGTTTGCACTTCTCCTGCGTTTCCAGTCGGCTGTGCTGTGCTACGTAACGACATCGTACCGTTCCACTTTACCGAGAGCTATATATGTATTGGTATGATGTCTGTTCTTTCGAAATAAGACATCACACCAATATATGTATCATTTAGACGCAAAGATTCTGAGTTCTGTTTTCATCGCTAATGCGATTAACAACGTTAGACCTCGTGTGTAAACAGTTAAAGGTTATGAGTGCCCCTAGAAAAATGCATAAGTAACACCTGTTGTTTGAGACTTGAACATGACCTGAAATTAGCCGAAATCGATATCTCATAATAAACATACGGTGTAGCTGTCTATATTTCATAATGCTATTCCTAACATATTTAAAAGCTGCTCAAAACCACCTACAAATAACCTTTATAATGAGATTGTATATAATTCCACGATCAAATTGTGTTTTAGTTATTTGTAAAATAATAATACACCCAAAGATCTGCCCTTGCTTTTAGTGCCTTGATCAGCTGTTTATTTTTAGAGGTATTACTAGGGACAGGAAAAATTCGCATTTGCGATAAATGCGAATATAGATGCGAATTCTGACTCAAAATGCAGTAAATCCGAAATTGTAGTTAGCAACGGTTGCGCTCAATTCCGATTTCATCACATTCCTCTTCACATGGTGCTGTATTGTAAATCGAGTGATACTTGTATGACGTGTTATCTCCCTGTTGAATGAGGCTGTGATATCTCCGGGCCGTTACTACTGCTCCACCTCGCTCGGTGGGCCTTTCCCTGAATACGGCACAGGTAGCGGCTGGAGGACGAGGAGTAGGGGTGGTGTATCCCTACTTCTGGAACATCCTGTTCACTACCTGCAGCGTCCGGGTCTCCGCGCAAGTGTCTACATATTCCCTTTCCGCGCAAGTGTCACAAACTCGAACAGAATTGGGGAGAAAAGGAATTTCTGGCATACCTTGACTAAAAGAAAGGATCGATTGGTAGGACACATTCTTAGACATCAAGCAATTGTGAATTTAGCGTTGGAGGGAAGTGTGTGGGGTAAAAACCGCAGAGGAAGACCAAGAGATGGATACAGTAAGCAGATTAAGACCGATGTAGGTTGCCGTTCTTATGTGGAGTTGAAGAGGCTTGCTCAGGATAGGGTATTGTGGAGAGCTGCATCAAACCAGTCTCCGGACTAAAGACCACAACAACAAGCTATCTTTCAGTAGTGTGCTATGAGACTGGTTTTGAAGGATGAAATGAAATACAATACCTTCTTTAGAAACAAACATTTTAAATCAACATTCACTTAAAAAAAATTATGTGATGTGCTTAATGGTTTACGATAAATAATACATACATTATTCCTTATAGCCTGTGTTGCAATATCTCAATACATATGGTGAGAGTAATGTCCAAATTTATTTTAATTTCATTTTAGGGCACTCTGGTAAACTACGTTATTTGTAGTATTGTTTGGAGCGTAAATGTAGAGATTTTTTGGGTTGCCCACCTTTGAGCAAGCGACGTATAATTGACCATGTGAAAAACATGAGAGCTGTAAATGGATTCCTGCGACGTTTGATTTTTGTCCTTGAGCTTTGTTAATTGTCATGGCAAAAGCTTGGCGAACTGGAAACTGAAGTCTTTCGAGCCGGCCGCGGTGGCCGAGGTGACTGAGGCGCTTCAGTCACGGTCAGCACGGCCACTATGGTCGGGGGCTCGAATCCCCCCTCGGGCATGGATATTTGTGCCGTCTTTAGTCTTAGCTAGTTCATAAGTAGTTTGTAAGCTTAGGGACTGATGGCCCCGTAGTTAAGTCCCATAAGTTGTACAAACATTTGAACATTTTTGAAGTCTTTCGAACTAAAACGGCATATCTGAAGGGATTAAATGAATGCGAGGTATAAGAACATTTCCGGCTGATGTTCCTGAGAAAACCCTTGCTTCAAAGAGGCTTCGATGTAAATTTTTGACGATCAGTGGAGTTCAGTTGCACAGTTGAGAAAGCCTCAAATTTCTCAGTATCATAATCGGTGATCCTACTTTCGAAAGCAATCTATGAGAAGGCATTCCTAAAAGTTCTAGCGAATTCAGGAACTCCACACGGTAGTTCACAGCATGATCTTTATCTACGAATGTGTCAATCGATTTGTAGGTTGTAGTCACGAAATTCAACAATAATGATTGTAATAATATCACCGATCACTTGATGTAATTAAAGAGGTGTATTAAAAGAACAGACATTCACGTTAACCCGCGGCTTCGCTCGTTTGTTGGTTGATTATGATAGATAAGCTATCTATTAGTAGTGTGCTATGAGACTGGTTTTGAAGGATGAAATGAAATAGAATACCTTCTTTAGAAACAAACATTTTTAATTAACATTATCAGGAAAGTAAGTAGTATAGATAAAATCACAGGTAAAAATGCACTCGTTTCGAAGAATCCAATCACGAAATTCAACAATAATGATTGTAATAATACAACAGATCGATCACTTGATGTAATGCGCGAAACGTCAAATCGATTTTTTTAAAGAGATGTATTAAAAAAAATATCTTTTTTACTGCTTTGTTTATTTATTCTTATATTTCCTTATTTGTATGCTTATCCCAACAGAGAAAGAGCTGAAGACATTGTAGCACGCATAGACCAAAGATATGGTCTGTGGCATCACGTTTCGCTGAATGTAACCTCCTTGCTTTAGAGTCGCAAACGTCATCCCTGGCATTCAGTCCGTTTTTTTTTTCATAATTTGACGACTTTCAACCACCATATCTTCCACCCCCTTATAGCTATCGGCATGGAACTGCTATGGTGTACAACGGGAGACTTTGGACAACAATTACACACAGACCATTCGTTTGCGCTCTGTAGTTTTCGCTGCAGAGCGGAATATTAACAAACACACACACACACCAGTAACTTTCCATCCCAATATACTCCACCCTTTTATCATTATCAACCCTCAAGCAACAATGCAACCAATAAAACCATTTTCAAAGAGTAAATCTAATTTTCAAAGAGCAATTATAATACCGCATTTGCGTTTATTCTTCAAATTTCTAAATATCTATCAAATCGCTATAAAACCGTGCCCAAAACATTCCTGGGGTATAAATTAGTAACTGTATATAAATATCTGCGTTTTGTCGTTCGGAAGTGATAAGCGTACACCGAACAGACATTCACGTTATCCGTCCGCCATAAAACCGTGCCTAAAGCCTTCCCCAGGTAGACATTAGTAACTATACAAATTTTTAGCTCTTTATGTCTTGTGGTTCAGGCGTGATAACGTAAACCGAACAGACATTAACATTTATAGATATAGATAAATAGCTATCCGATCGCCATAAAACCGTGCCTACAGCGCCGGCCGCGGTGGCCGAGGGGACTGAGGCGCTCTAGTCACGGTCTGCACGGCCACTACGGTCGGGGGTTCGAATCCCCCCTCGGGCATGGATATTTGTGCTGTCCTTAGGATTAGCTAGATCATAAGTAGTTTGTAAGTTTAGGGACTGATGACCCCGCAGTTAAGTCCCATAAGCTTAACAAACATTTGAACATTCGTGCCTAAAGCCTTCCCTGGGTAGACATTAGTAAGTGTACAAATTTTTAGCTCTGTATGTCTTGTGGTTCAGGCGTGATAAACGTACACCGAACAGACATTCACATTTATAGATTGACTAGCTGCTTCCCGCGGTGTTACCCGCGGTTCAATAGTCAGACATTAAAGTGCCAAGAAAGGGCATAAATAACTACGTGACTGTTTGCGACATTGTTAGCACGGAATACATAATTGTCTTGGAACGGATGGAGAGCCAAAAATCTATTGCAATACGTCCCTGTAAAAGACCTTTCGAGACTTCTTGTTCTCAGAGTATACGTAGAGATTTCTAGCTCTCGATACACGGGAGCAGCCTACGTAGAGCTGTCCGTGCGAGAAACATGGGGTGGCCAGATGAATACCTGCCACTTTTAATGTTTGTCCTTGACTTGTTTATAGTAATCGAGAAGGCCACTTTCAATGGAAACTAAACGGTTAACCTGGAACGGCAAGTTTGTTGGGATGATGGGAATTCGTGGTATTAATACAGTCTCTCTCTTGGCTCCACCAGTGATGATGGTGGCCTGCACGATATGCCTTCTCAGGTCCGTGATGCGTAACCTGGTGCCACTGCATAATTGTGGTGCATCCAAGTTACGCGTCAATAAAACAGGCACACCCACCTTCAGCGCCAACTTGTGGGATGGCACCCCTGACAGTAAGTAACTACAATAACAACAATACAGTAATCGACAACAAATGCCAAGTAAAGGAACAAAATAAACAGCAAACCTAACGGATAAATGTAACGAAATAAACAAACCTAACGGAGAAAAGTAAAGAGATAGAAAGACATCTAACGGAGAAACGAACTGTTGAGATCCTACAAATGCAAAGCGAACCAACAAAAGAACTAAATGCAAACGTTCGAATGCTATAAATAATCGAAATCACCCAAGAAAGTATTATTCATTGAAATCCAAAGAGAATACAATTTTAAAGAATTACTATAACATCACAATGTTCGAATATCTATAACGTTTCATATGTTAACTGCAGCGTACCGCCTGCCATCTGTTGAGTGTCTTTGCTACTACTTTCGTTGCAGTTTACGTACGCTATTTATACGTGGCAGTTCGCGCTTTGTACACAAAATAGGGCTTGGTATCTAGATCCCATTCTACACAAAACTTCAATGTTTTTTCTTGCCGTGGTACTTAGAGCATATTTAATTTAAAGTCTTCAATTTATATACATACTTCCTTCATTGTTACAACAAATGAATGCGGCATAAACGCCAACATTCAGATTTCTTGTGTATGTAATTATATATCAGTTAAGCCGTTTTGGCAGTATCCAAGAATCTGTTTGTATATTCTAAAGTAAAAAAGATGACAATAACAAAGAAAAAGAAATTTCACTATGGCAGGACCCGAACCATTGCCCAGAATAACGGAAGTCTATTACATGACGCGTTAACCCCCGCGGCTAAGCATGACATACCCTACAATGCTCTTCTGGTTGTATATTAGAAGCTTCTTACAACCGTTACGTATTTCTATAGATATATTTCAAATAAATAACTTGTAATAAACATTTTGAAAAGTAGCCTATGTCCTAATCCAAGACATAAGAAATCTCTATATGAAATTTCATCTAAATCTGTGCTGTAGTTTTAGCGTGATGCGGTAACAAATATAGAGAGTTTCGCATTTATAATATGTATAGGATTTGGCTGGGGGTAAGTCTCACTCACCGGGAGTACGGCGGTCGATGTGTCCCCCTCTCGCAGGCAGACGGAGTGGCGTGCGCTCGCCCACTGTGGACGCCCGTCCCACGACTGCACCTGACGGCGTCCTGCAGCCGACTGCACCGCGCAGCCTGTGCATCGCGCGTGACGTCACGCGGTCCCTCCACGTGGAGGTGCTCACTGCACGGCGCTGACCTTGTGCGGGGCAGGACGGCCACGTGGCTGGCCAAGGGGGCCGAGATACCGCCTGCTGCATGACCTCCTCCTAGGGTGACCAACTCTCTCCTGTTTCTCGGCATCTCCCGTATTTGAACAAATTTTTGTTCATACAATCCCAGCTCCAGTATCTTCAAGCTCAGCTTTCCTTCTGTATTTGAAATTACGTGCTTATGGAATATCTCCCCAATTGTGAGATTGGATTCACGATTTCCTATCAGAAAGGACACAGTTCGTTGTAATTGACGGTAAGTCATCCAGTAAAACAGAAGTGATATCTGGCGTTCCACAGGGAAGCGTTATAGGTCCCCTACTCTTCCTCGTGTTTATAAACGATTTAGGAGATAATCTGAATAGCTCCCTTAGACTGTTCGCGGATGATGCTGTCGTTTATCGGTTAGTGAAGTCAACAGAAGATCAAAAGTAACTGCAAAGCGATTTAGTCAAAATTTCTACTTGGTGCGAAACTTGGCAATTGACACTAAATAAAGAAAAGCGTGAAGTAATACACATGACCACTAAAAGAAATCCGCTGAACTTCAATTACGCGATAAATCAGTCAAACCTTAAGGTCGTAAATTCTACCAAATACCTAGGAGTTACAATTGCGAACAACTTTGACTGGAGAGAACACACAGAAAATATTGTGGGGAAGGCGAACCAAAGGTTATGCTTTCATTGGCAGAATGCTTCGAAGATGCAACAGCTCCACCAAAGAGACTGCATACACAACACTTGTGCGTCCTCTCCTGGAGTATTGTTGCTCCTTGTGGGACCCTCACCAGGTGGGACTGACGGAAGACATTCAGAAGGTTCAGAGAAGTTCAGCTCGTTTTGTTCCATCACGTTACGGGGGAGAAAGCGTCACGGAAATGTTGCACGAATTGGGGTGGAAATCATTAAAAGAAAGACGTTATTCATTGCGGCGTGATCTGTTTGCGAAGTTTCAATCACCGACTTTTAGTTCTGAATGTGAAAATATTTTGCTAGCACCCACCTACTTAGGGAGACATGACCATCCCAATAAAATAAGAGAAATCAGATCGAAAACGGAACGATTTAGGTGTTCTTTTTTCGCGCGCGCTATTAGAGAATGGAACGGTAGAGAAAAGTTATGAAAATGGTTAATGAACCCTCTGCCAGGCATTTAAATGTGGTTTGCAGAGTATCTGTGTAGATGTAGATGTATTTACCTTAGTGGCGGCGCGTCCTGTATGTTCACTGGTTCAGTGGATCCCCAGAAAAAAAGCATCATCATCGGTATCATTAGAGACTGATTATGCCTTTCAGCGTTCAGTATGGAGCATAGTACCTCTAATAAAATTCCTCCATGATCCCCTATTCAATGCTAACATTGATCCCTCGTCTGATGTTAAGCCTTTCACTTCAAAATCATTCTGCACCGAATCTAATTACTTTCTTCTTGGTGTACCGCGACTCCTCTTACCCTCCGCAGCAGAGCTCATGAGTCTCTTACGTCACCTTGCTTCTCCCAAGCGTGTAACATGACCCCACCATCTCAGTCTGTTCGCTCTAACTGCTTCATCTATGATGTTCATTCCCGGTTTTTCCTTGATTTCCTCATTATGGACACCCTCCTACCATTGTTCCCATCTATTGGTACCTGCAATCATTCTTGCTACTTTCATATCTGAAACCTCTACTTTATGAGTAAGGTAACCCGTATCCACCCAACTTTCACTCCCATACAACAAAGTTGGTCGAAAGATAGAGCGGTGCACCGCTAACTTAGTCTTGGTACTTACTTCCTTCTTGCAGAAGAGAGTGTATCTTAGCTGAGCACTCACTGCATTAGCTTTGCTGCACCTCGATTCCAGTTCTTTCACTATGTTGCCATCCTGTGAGAAAATACATCCCAGGTACTTGAAACTGTCTACCTTTTCTACCTTTGTTCCTCCTATCTGGCACTCAATCTGTTTAAATCTCTTTCCCACTGACATTACTTTTGGAGGTGCTGATCTTCATATCATAATCCTTGCACCTCTGATCGAGCTCTGAAATATTAGTTTGCAACCTTTCAATTGAATCGGCCATTACAACTAAGCCATCCGCATATGGGAGACTGCTTATTTTGTTTTCACCTATTTTAATCTCACTCTGGCAGTCTACTGTTTTCAACATATGACCCATGAATAGTATGAACAACAGTGGTGACAGGTTACAGCCTTGTCTTACTCCTGAAACTATCCTGAACCATGAGCTTAATTTGCCACCTACTGTAACTGCTGCCTGACAGTCTACGTAAAGCCCTTTAATTGTCTGCAGAAGTTTGCCTCCTATACCATAATCTTGTAGAACTGACAGTAGCTTCTTCCTAGGGACACGGTCATAAGCCTTTTCTAGATCTATGAAACATAGATACAATTCCCTGTTCCACTCATAGCACTTTTCCATTATCTGCCGTAAGATAAAGATCTGGTCCTGACAGCCTCTAAGATGCCTAAACCCACACTGATTTTCGTCTAACTTGTCCTCCATTAATACTCGCACTCTCCTTTCAACAATACCTGAGAATATTTTGCCTACAACGCTAATTAAAGAGATACCTCGATAGTTGTTACAATATTTTCTGTTCCCATGTTTGAAAATTGGCGTGATTACCGCTTTCGTCCAGTCAGACGGAACCTGTCCCGATTCCCACGCCTTCTCAATTATCCTGTGTAACCATTTGAGACCTGATATTCCACTGTATTTGACGAGTTCCGGCTTAATTTCATCCACCCCAGTCGCTTTATTGCACTGTAATCTACTGACCATTTTCTCCACTTCCTCAAATGAGATCCTGTTTCCATCGTCGTTCCTATCCCATTCTACCTGAAAATCTGAGACATCATCGAACGTTTCTCCTATATTGAGCAATTCTTCAAAATATTCCCTCCATCTGCTCAAGGCATCAACAGGATTGACTAGCAGCTTTCCTGACCTGTCCAAAACAATTGTTAATTCTTTCTTCCCTCTTTTTCGAAGATTGCTAATTACGCTCCAAAATGGTTTTCCCGCGGCTTGATCCAGATTTCCTAGCTTATTTCAAAAGTCTTCCCATGATTTCTGCGTGGAGTCTATAATTATCCGTTTGGCTTTGTTTCTTTCTTCAACTGGTTTCTTGTATGGAGCCATTTTTGAAATGCCTTTTTTTTTTCCTTTTACAGGCTGCCTTGACTGTGTCATTACACCAAGCTGTCTGCTTCTTTCTACCTTTACACACTACTGTTCCAAGACATCCTCTGGCTGTTTCCAGTAATGTGTCCCTGTACCTTGTTCAAATGTTTGTAGAGTCTATGGGACTTAACTACGGGGTCATCAGTCCCTAAACTGACAAACTACTTATGAACTGCTTACAACTAAGGACGGCACAAATATCCATGCCCGAGGGGGGTTCGAACCCCCGACCGTAGTGGCCGTGCAGACCGTGACTGGAGCGCCTCAGTCCCCTCGGCCACCGCGGCCGGCTCCCTGTACCTTGACCATTCCTCTTCCAGTGACTGTAAATCATTACATTCAACTAACTGGTACCTTTCCGAGATCATTGCTATGTATTTATGCCTAATATCCTTGTCTTGAAGCGTCTTCAATCTTATTCTTCTACACCTGGACTTGACAGAAAAAAGCTCGTCGTGAAAAAAAAAGTAAATAACATAAAAGTGTTGTTAAACTATCATTATTTGTTTCGTTCTTCTATCAGATCGTTTTATATGCACATTCAAAGTATTTTTATCGCATGAGAATCGTTTTACGTCGCAGAAACGTTATATACGATCGTAGCGCGGCCGCAGTGTTACAGTGCGCAAGTGCGGCTGAGGTTCAAATTCTCTTTTAAAGTTGCGTTGGAGCTGGTAGAGACACCAGCTCCTGGCTACTCGAGCTCTGGCGGTTAACACGTTGGCTGCCGTGTGGAAGGAAGGAAGGAAGCTTAGGGTTTAGCGTCCCGTCGACAGCGTGGTCATTAGAGACGGAGCTCACGCTCGGATTTTCGGGAAAGGATTGGGAGGAAATCGGCCGTGCCCTTAGAAAGGAACCATTCCGTCATTTGCCTGGAGTGATTTAGGGAAATCACGGAAAACCTAAATATGCGTGGACGGAGGTGGATTTGAACCACCGTCCTCCCGAATGCGAGTCCAGTGCGTTACCACTGCGCCACCTCGCTCCGTGGCTGCCGTGTGGAAGCCGGCGGCCACAGCATGCGGTTCTGGCGCGCCTCTGACGTCATCGCGGCAGCCAACGTGTTAAGGGTGTATGGCAGTGCTATCCAAACTTTCCCTCATGGCGACACCCTTTTATAGCTTACAGTTTTGCGCGACACCCTTTCAATAATATAAATACATATTTAATATTCACAGAATATATGACATCAACTGCGATTGGGCAAAGCTGAAAATGTGTACCCAGCCGGGATTCGAACCCGGGTCTCCTGTTTTCTGGGCAGTTGCGCTGACCCCTACACCACTGGGGACACAGTGATCACCGCACCTGCAAGGACTACCTAAGCACGCCTCCCGTCAGATACAAATTCCCAGCTTCACCCTGCCCACAGTACTCAAACTCGTAGTTATGAAACTAATTCCCGTAAGAGTAAGGGCTTCATGCTTGCCCACCCCTCCTCACTAACGATAGGATCATTGCCCGTCACCAGCATATTATATATATATATATATATATATATATATATATATATATATATATATATATATATGTTGTTGTTGTGGTCTTCAGTCCGGAGACTGGTTTGATGCAGCTCTCCACAATACCCTATCCTGAGCAAGCCTCTTCATATCCACGTAAGAACGGCAACCTACATCTGTCTGAATCTGCTTACTGTATCCATCTCTTGGTCTTCCTCTGCGATTTTTACCCCACACACTTCCCTCTAATGCTAAATTCACAATTCCTTGATGTCTAAGAATGTGTCCCACCAATCTATCCCTTCTTTTGGTCAAGGTATGCTGAACAGAATTGGGGAGAAAAGAAATATATATATATATATATATATATATATATATATATGTGTGTGTGTGTGTGTGTGTGTGTGTGTGTGTGTGTGTATGTGACGTCTGTTCCCAAAGAACAGACGTCACTTTCAATCCTGCTGTTGTTATTATTTAATATTCACAGAATGTATGACATCAACTACGATTGGGCAAAGCTGGGCAGGGCGAAGCTGGGAATTTGTATCTGACGGGAGGCGTGCTTAGGTAGTCCTTGGAGGTGTGGTGATCACTGTGTCCCCAGTGGTGTAGGGGTCAGCGCAACTGCCTAGAAAGCAGGAGACTCGGGTTCGAATCCCGGCTGGGTACACATTTTCAGCTTTGTCCCATCGCAGTTGATGTCATATATTCTGTGAATATTAAATAATAACAACTGCAGGATCAAATGTTCAAATGTTTGTAAAGCTTATGGGACTTAACTACGGGGTCATCAGTCCCTAAACTTACAAACTACTTATGAACTACTTACGAACTAGGACGGCACAAATATCCATGCCCGAGGGGGGATTCGAACCCCCGACCGTAGTGGCCGTGCGGACCGTGACTGAAGCGCCTCAGTCGCCTCGGCCACCGCGGCCGGCCTGCAGGATCAGAAGTGACGTCTGTTCTTTGGGAACCGACGCCACATCTATATAAATACTTATATTAGGGGGTGGAGGGGGGAGGGGGAGGGAAATAAAGTATCGCTTAAATGTTGTTTGTAAACGAAACTGAAATCCTCGTACGCATTGACATGTTTGATGTTGATCCTGACTGCAGCAATTACGTACACTCATTGCAAGAAAAGGAAACATTAGGAACTACGGAAGTGTACAAGAGAGCAACACCGCAGACAACAATCCATAACTCACACAGTAATACTTGCTTCTTCTACATGCGATCCAACTACCGAAACACGAAAACTGAATTTCGGAAACCGTTTTTCGCCGTCGTCTGTACATTACAGGGCCAGATGAGGTTTTGCTGGATCGATAGAAAACGGCATCTGGAGATTAGCTGCTCGGATTCCTAACCGCACAGTGGCTGTTCCCTTTCAGTACAATATTATCACATTATTTTTATAAATTAAGAGGGTGTATTTATGACAAGTGATGAATTATTATTTAAGTTCTATTGTTAGTTTCTTCCTTCACCACGACCTCGGAAGTCCCGACATATTCGGAAAAAATGGATAAATATTTGTGACAAGTAAGAATATGAATGTCATTTCTGGTCCCAGAATCTGTTACATACAGGAAACTGAGAGAAAAAAATATTAACGCATACCAGGGTTCGAACCAAAGATTACTGCATTTAAAATACACTACTCTCCGTTAATCACCCGACCATACTCCATACTAAACATCGCTACTGAATAACTTGGGTCAGTGGACAATTGTGACTGCTTTTATAATCTGTGACGGCTTTTACAGCTACTGTGTCATTGACATTTAATTGTAAGAAACGCTACCGAGGGTGACGTGGCTTTGATAAATCCATTAAAAGACGCTCACGTGCAGCTTTTTGAGAAGGAAAGCAGACTACAGTGAAGGTTCGTTCAAGCAGCTGCCAGTTCCAGCAAATTGCGCATAGGTAGAGCTGTTATCGAGTATCCGCAGCAGCTCAGCGCATGCGCAGTTTGCTGGAATCTGGCAACTGGCAGCTGCTTGAACGAACTCTGTCTACTGCTGCTGAAGCAGAGCTGCCGCCTAGTGACTGAGCACGCAATTAATGTGCACCGATCATTCCTTTATGTAGTGCACTGAATGAAGAGAAGGATGATTACCTGCATGCGAGTCTTCAGGGCAGTATGAAGAGAAGGATATTTTGTGTTATTTTATGACAAGTGTTTTTTGTTTAGAGTGTAAATTTGTTAGTCTCGCGACATCCTTGATACTACTACGCGACACCCCAGGGTGTCGCGACACCCAGTTTGGGTAAGGCGGCCAACTTCTTTGGATCCCAATGCGGGACATTTCCAGGATGTGGATGAGGACTTTGAGCGCGTGACTCAGTGTTACTAGTGGACTAACGTTGTTGGAGGCCCGGGGCGGCAAAACAAATCGAAGCCCACCCGTCTACTTGGAAACAGATGTACTGGGGAAAAAAGGAGACAGAGAATACCCCATTGGAGGTTTTGCACCGCACTTCTGAAGGTGTTGTATACTTCTGTAAATAAGGGAACTCCTTTTACAAGTCCTTGTGGCAGTACCGATTTTGAAATCAATGACGTAGCACATGCAAGACATCGCCGAAATTTTGCTCTGTCAACAGTCAACTGTACAGTGGCGGATCCAGGGGGAGGGTCATGGGGGTCATGAACCCCCCCCCCCCCCCAGAAAAAAGTAGACATTTTTTGTTTTTGCATATTACACATGTACGGAAAATTTCGGGAATATTTATTTTTGAAATAGTCTGTTTTTTATTGGTCACATTAAGTACTTCATATATCCAAATTGTACATTGTTCACTTATATCCAAGTCTTTAGTAAGACGCGCCCGCCAATCCCCCCCCCCCCCTTTCCCTGCACATAGGCGACTCAAATAATCAGCTCTTATAGCCACAGTACGTTACCAAATTCCAGTCGTAGTGCAAAGTGAAACACTCAATACACACTTCGATTTCACACAATGCAAATCATGACGTTGTAAGGATCCTATTATAGTTCGTAAATTAACTACGTAACAGAGGTAGTTTGCAAAGATTTTACGGAACTTCAGTTTCTTCATTGTTCTGCTGAAGAATTGTAAACAAATTATTAGTTATTATTATTATTATTATTATTAAACTACAATATACCCCCAAAAAGCTATTTATCCCAAACACTCGTCAATTTCAAAAACAAAATCGTATTCCAAATGGGCAAACCAAGTTAAACGGGATTTACAGAAATCTGATTTTTTTTAGGACATTCATGATCAAGTTTTCAGAGAAAATGACAAAATTTTAAACCTTATCCCGCTTATCACGTCCATGTCGTGCTGGCAAATGGGCAGAAGAGAGAAAAGAAGCACAGCCATCAAAATGAAAATCTCTGGCGAAAGAGGAAAATACCATCAGGAGAAAAACATTCGTGGTCCCTAATAGGCAGTAATGAGGGAAAAAATTACACTAAAATGTCATATATATTACGAACTACATGAATAATTATATTAAAATTATATATTTTCAAATGTTCAAATGTTTGTTAAGCTTATGGGACTTAACTACGGGGTCATCAGTCCCTAAACTTACAAACTACTTAAAAACTAGCTTATCCTAAGGACGGCACAAACATCCATGCCCGAGGGGAGATTCGAACCCCCGACCGCAGTGGCCGCGCAGACCGCGACTGAAGCGCCCCCGTCCCCTCGGCCACCGCGGCCGGCCCATTAAATTGGTCCAACAGTACTATTCTACGTGTACTTGAGCGGTATTGAAGGAAGAGAAGTCAATGGCAATTAGTTCACCGAATCGAAATCGGGGAAGCACGCAAACACAAATCAACAATGTCGAGTCTCCGCGGGGACTAACTTAACAACCTAAACAATCAGCGGTTGAACTTCTGCATCACCCGGAATTTTTCGTCTGGAACCTATTAAGATAACTGCCAACTTCCGAGAACTAAGAGTGGTGCCCCGGGCTTACAGTAAGTGATGTTTCACTCAGTTGTGTATTTATTTCTGTTTTTATGTACACTAGACAACGACAGTTACTGCATACAATCATTCATAAACCCGATTCAGGATATGAACGTATGCTTAAGATACGTGGGAATAATCTGCAGTCGGTAGAATATGAAAATTACCAAAATGCGGGACAAATTAGGCATTTTGCGGGACTCTTTTACTGAGTCTCCCAACGCGGGACTTGGCGTTAGAATCCGGGTCGGTCCCGTAGAATCCAGGACGGTTGGCCGCCTTATGTATGGGTGTATTACAAGCTGTGTTGCCAGATGACAGAGAGAAAAAATGCCTACAGTCACACAAAAATATACCTACGTTTTCCCTACTTTCTCCCTACCACCTCATTAATGTTCCTACATCAGGGTCGTAGCCAGGATTTGAGTCTGGGAGGGGCTGAATACAGGAGTCCGGCCAGCAGAGGTTAACCAGTTGATTAATGTGACATGTTAAAAATTTGAAAAACTTTAAAATAAATATTTGGCATCATGCTTCACTTGTTAGATGTGTTTTTACAGTGACTGATCGTTACTGATTGATGGAGTCAAGTGTAGATTGTTGTTGTTGTGGTCTTCAGTCCGGAGACTGGTTTGATGCAGCTCTCCAAAATACACTATCCTGAGCAAGCCTCTTCATCTCCACATAAGAACGGCAACCTACATCTGTCTGAATCTGCTTACTGTATCCATCTCTTGGTCTTCCTCTGCGATTTTTACCCCACACACTTCCCTCCAGCGCTAAATTCACAATTCCTTGATGTCTAAGAATGTGTCCTACCAATCTATCCCTTCTTTTAGTCAAGGTATGCCAGAAATTTCTTTTCTCCCCAATTCTGTTCAGTACCTCCTCATTAGTTACGCGATCCACCCACCTAATCTTCATCATTCTTCTGTAGCACCATATTTCAAAAACCTCAATCCTCTTCCTGTCCGCACTGTTTATCGTCCATGTCTGACTCCCATACAAGGCAACACTCCATACAAATGCCTTCAGAAAGGATTTCCTTAGGCTTAAATCAATATTCGATGTTAACAAATTTCTCTTTTTCAAGAACGCTTTTCTACCCATTGCCATTCTGCATTTTATATCCTCTGTACTGCGACCATCATTTGTTATTTTACTGCCCAAGTAGATTATGCCGCGAATTCCAAGTGCTCTGTAACAAGAAGATTACTGATTTATCGATCGGACCTGGCAATCATAGAGAGGAACAGCATTAATTAGTTTCCCCGAAATATGCCGCTAATTCCGCTATTCACCGCACAAGGATACATCGAGACACTATCAACCATAGAGTAGGAACGGTAGTAATTATTTAGATGACAATCAGCACAAAAAAGGAAGTCAGTCACTCTACATGATTCGGTTTTCAAAGAGTAATGCTATGTTGACATCGAATATTTAGCGCCTTGTTCATTATAACGTTGGCTGTCGCAAATGTTTTAGCGTTTTCTTGTCAGCATCTTCTCATTTACAAGTACTTACTAGTATATCGCCTTGTCGTAAATAAATAACAGTCTAGTCAAGGTAATAAAACGTGTTTCGCTCATGGAAACAATGACTTTTTTTGTGCTGACTTTTCTAACACTATTTCCAAACCGACTCTCCATTCCACTGATACATTTTCAATCGCATCAATTTTAATGTGTCTGAAACTAGATTTTCAAATTAATAATGTTTACCATGAACAGAAGACAACTATGCCGTCTGAAATATCATTGGCTACTTCAAACTTTGCCACAATTGGTCGGCTTCATTTCCGCGTGCTGACAACTGTTCTGTTGCCAACATTACCCGCTAGGCCTGTGTCGGCGATTGTAAAATTTTACCAAAGTACTTACGCGTTGGGGACTTCTGGATGAAAATTCCCTACATGATTTTAATGCTTAAAAATACCTACGTGAAGGGAAAATTCCCTACGTCTGGCAACACTGATTAGAAGGAGCGCATTTGGTCGCTAGACGCTGGCGTCTGTTGTCGCTCGGCGTATGGGCGAATAGTGAATGAATACGCTGACGCAATGACACGCATCGATTTCAGACGCTACAGTCTTCGGAAAGACAATTGAAACACTACGAAGTATTATGACATATTGTTTTGGAAATAAGGTGATACCAAACAGTTCTATTTCCCGACAAACAAAATATGAAGTGGAATTCTAATCAAATTTCCAAATTTCTGAAAATTTATGTCTTCCAGTATTATGGGACATTAAAATGAGGATTATTTAAATACTAAGACACACAATTTAACAACTGTTTGACGAATAGAAGTCCAGGACTTGTGGAATAAACTTGTTCAAATGTTCAAATATTTGTACAACTTATGGGACTTAACTATGGGGTCATCAGTCCCTAAGCTTACAAACTATTTATGAACTAGCTAAGACTAAAGACGGCACAAATATCCATGCCCGAGGGGGGATTCGAACCCCCGACCGTAGTGGCCGTGCAGACCGTGACTGGAGCGCCTTAGTCTCCTCGGCCACCGCGGCCGGCGCGTAACTAGGACTTGTCTTTGGGGGGGAGGGGATAGATCTGCTTGACGAGCAAAATTTTAGTCAGTTTCCAGACAGACTACCATCTACCACTCTCGTTGAAAGCTTATGGTAAAACACCCCAAGTTTCCAATCTTTACCTTTACCAGGTTTTTTTTTTCGGGGGTATTCTATCCCCCTCATCCCCCCCCCCTTAGTTACGCCACTGCTTCAAAGCAATCAAAAACGCCAGCGACCAGCGTCTAACTTTAACTTTAGACGCTCGCGTTTCGGAGCAGCGACTTTGTTCACTGTTCTTGTTTACACGGAGCGAATTTTGCAGCTGCGTCCAAATACGCTAGCGACTAGCGACGAAATACGCTCCGTGTAGAGTTGGCTATGGTTTCATAGTTTCGAAACCAGGTTTCGATACACACAACAGTTTCAGTGTTTCAAAACCGGCATCTTTCACGGTTTCGAAACCATGCGGTTTTATTCCGTTCTGTTTCGGATCACATTCGCGGTCGATTGTCGATACACTGAAACCGTTTCTTCATGTCGGTTTCACGGTATCGTGTCGGTTTCACGGTTTCGTGTGTGTTTCACGTTTTCATGTCGGTTTCACGATTTCATGTCGGTATCACAACACCGGTGTTTCAAACCACTAAGGCAGATACGCGGAACAGACTAATGGCATCGAAATGTGGTGTTTCATTTTACTGAAGCTCCACACAGATACATATATAACTTACTAGTATGTAAACCATTTAGACACTGTCAAATAGTAGTTGACACTCTTGAGTCTGCAGCTTATGATTACTGATATCAAGATTCGTTTGCAAGAAACTGCTGTATTCCGAAATGACATAATGTCTGCTTTATAAATCTAAAAGAACAATAATACAACGTCCACTGTTTGCATTGAAGAACCAGTTAAATTCTAGATTAATCTACCTTAAATTCAAATATTCAAATGTTTGTAAAGCTTATGTGACTTAACTACGGGGTCATCAGTCCCTAAACTTACAAACTACTTATGAACTACTTACGAACTAGGACGGCAGGAGGGGGGATTCGAACCCCCGACCGTAGTCTACCTTAAAGACACACGAGTGAAACTACAATCTTTAAAATAAGATACAACATGAAGCCAGAAATGACATTTTTTATACTAACAAGGGTAGATCGCATATTTAATCTCGTGTTAAAGAGTTGGTTTCTTATGAGCGAAAACGAAGTTACCTACTGTCGTTATTATTTTTCGACACTCATGTTAAAAGAATTGCGGCGGTGGTGTAACGGTCAAGTGGTGAACTTGCCTCTTACTTTATCATTTTTGTAATTCCATAGCATTACTTGTGATTATTTAGTGTGCCCTTTATTCCCTATAATTTATTTATTATGTGTAGAAAGTAGCATTATTTTATGATCCATCACTGTAATATGCGTACCGTATTGCAGTTTGTGAGTTCCTAACGGGGTAAACTTTTACCTATCATACCGGCGGCCTCGTGTGACTATGTTGGCAACATCAACAAAACGGGAGAAAATCTTTATCAACATGTTCCGTACAGACCAAGAAGTAAATATATACTCTATGGTTGACAGGTTCTTGTATGTACCCTTGTCCACATAGTGAAAAATATTGCCCTCCTAGAACGACGATTTCATGACAAAACACACATTGCTTCACGGTTTCATGGTTTCGAAACAGTGTTTCGAAACCACAGGTGGTACGGTTTCATTCGTTTCGAAACCGTCAGATGTTTCACTTTTCCTATCTCTAATACATCCTTTACGCACGAATGGTCCGGAAGCATGACAATGAAGCTACTGCGCAACTCGCCTTGCGCATGTGTAAATCCTCCAGTAAAGCAACATCCGCTCTTCATATTTGTTTTTGTAGCATTGATAGGGTTACCATACGTTCTCTTTTTTTCCCGGACATGTCCTCTTTTTGAGGCACGAAAATGTGTCCGGCCGGAATTTATAAAATTCTACACAATGTCCTCTTTTTTGGGTTCCGTGAAAGAAAATTCATTTCTGTATTATTGGCAACAACATGTTCATTCGCACTGCAGTTCCAAACTGTCCGCAACTATCACGCGCATACACAGAGTGAAATTGCCGTTCACAATTTCGCACTCCGCATGGGTCTGACAGTTGCAAACGATTCGGAACTTCTCTGCGAAGGAACCGGTTGTCTCTCCTGTGTTCAACCAGTGCATTCTGTCTTCTGCATTACGTTCTGTGGCGTTGCTTTTGATAAACTTTGTGGTTTAGGTTAAAGCTGTACTGTGTCTTCGAGATGGTAGGTAGCCTTTTGCTTCAAAATAAAATACGAACTTGAATATAACATAATACCGAAGAGAAAGTCAGTGTTAAATATGTGCTCCTGGAGAAATACTAATCATTCAACAGAATGATCAAACGAATGTAAGAATTAATGATACATTGTGCTCCGATCAGCTTCGTAATTTTATAATTTTTTTAAAGATTATCAAAAGAAACGGAACATATCAGCAGCTGAAGTGTGGTGTGCATATTTAAACCAGACATTTAGTGTTAGTTATTCTCAACTGCTGAAAATTGTAAACTTTTCTTTCTATAACTAGTCATAATGGCGACAGAGAACCTGTGTTTTCTCATGTGAACACACAGTGAACAAAGTACAGGAACACATTCAAAATATACTGTAATTATACTGTAGGTGTACAGTATAATTTCAAACATTTGAAATGCCTTAGCTTTTCTCAGTACTTTTTAAAAAAACAAAAGCTCTTGAGAGAGATTTCGTCATCTACCAAATATAGTTGGTTCAAAAGTGAATAAGACTAGAATGAGACAATTGAGAGTAGTGATGAGGAATAAACAGTCAAGGTTCATAACATTCCATTTTACAACAACGACACAGGATTACTATTTTAGTTTGTAGTAGTTTTACGGGTTCATTAATAAAGTTGTAAATTACATTATCTTGAAGATAAAGTGTCCTCTTTTTTATGTGAACTATCCTCTTTTTTGGTGGTGAACATATGGTAACCCTAAGCATTGATGATTTATCAAAAACACGACGTATTTGGTAAAATATTTACAACTATCAATTAAAGACGCATCAACTGTAAAAGCCTTAAGAAGATCCGACCATGACTAATAATGAAGTCAGTACTCTCCACCTAGCTAGAGTAGCCGTGTGATTATTGTCCATTTCACAATGATTGACCCCTGACTTTGAGTTCGTATTCTGGTCACAAGGCACCACGAAAATTGATGTTTTATACCTCGCCGGAATCGTTGAAATGTCTACTTTTATTTGGTGAATGAATATTACATTTTATTTGAAAAGGGGAAGACATACGCGGTAATATTAGTGTGAAAGCGTGCTTCTTTTGGCTTATTTCGGCGAATGTCAACTTTAAGGCTGCACAGAAATCAGGCCGTATTTACGAGAAAGTTTTCCTTTGCACTGTTTAAAGATCCAACCTTGTTCTATTTACAGACGGAGTTTCGTTATTTTCTGATCAGTCGTTTCGTCTCTATAACATAAAACGCAAGAAGCTGCGATTAAGCTTGCCGTTGTAGCTATTGAGACGGAGAGGGCATTGCTGTTAAGCTTGAACTTTTGTTGATGACATCAGATGTCATTACTAATATATTGTCTCCGTGTCTGTCAATTAAGAGTTTGTAAAGCAACTGCAATAGTGGCTGCAGTATATGCGACGCTATGCCGAAGCGTAGTTGTCACACCAGCGCGTAACCACTGTTGCAATGCGCCAGAAGCGCCTGTTCAACTGCGAAGAACGGCAACACAGCACACGCGAGGCTGTAGCAAATAAAATAATCATGTGATATTAGCACTCCGTGCAGATTTATGAGTATAAAAATATAACAGCTGTGAAAGGCAAGGGCAGAGCTTGCATTTACACTTTTCGTCTTGTTAATACGTATCATCATTAGGTAAACAGCAGCAGTCTACGCCTACCATTATTAGGACAAAACGACTAATCAGAAAATAAAGAAACTCCGTCTGTAAATAAAACAAGGTTGGATCTTTAAACTGTTCAAAGGAAAACTTTCTCCTAATTACGGTCTGATTTCTGTGCATCCTTAAAGTTGACATTCGCCGAAAGAAGGCCAGAAAAACCACGCTTTCTCTCAAATATTACTGCGTATGTCGTCCCCTTCTAAAATAAAATGTAGTATTCATATACCTCGCCGGTATCGTTGAAATGTCAAAACATCGATGTTCGTCGTGCGATGTGACCAGAATATGAGCTCAAAGTCAGGGTTGAATCACTATGAAATGGACAGTAGTGGCATCCCGCTATAGTGTTAAAGGTAGCGCGATCGAGCCTAACTTTCCTTTTCTTTATTAATATTTTAAAGCCACCCGTGGTGGCAGACTGGCGGAAGCTTTAGTGCTGCTCTTCGGGCAATCGGTTTTACAGATTTGTCAGTTTGCACCAAAACATGGAACGGTGATTTAAAAAAAATGGAGACACATACGAAAAACAAAGATTTTTAAAATACTCATTCGGAAATTAAAAAAGCCCCGGTGGTTAAATCACACTCATACGCAGAGTTAAAACTCTCAGAGATTAAAACACAGTAATTGGAGGACAGTAGACGATGGCGAGAGCACACATTTAAAAACGCATGACAATGCCGTATTCTGCCTGCTCGGCGGTTGCTGACGTTTTAAAACTTGAAACATGGAACAATGATCACTAACACTGACACTACGACACTGACGGCGCACCAGTGTTGCCAACCCTTCAGCGTTACTGGTTCGCACAATGGCATCGATATTGTACATTTTTCCAGAGGATCGTACATTCTTGAGGCATAATAACTTTTTCTTTCTAGAGGGAGGAGGAGGGAGAAAGAGAACAGTCCATTTCCGATTATCGTGTGAACATATCCATATTCTCCTACTCTTACACAGAGACACACACACACACACAAATCGCCTTTTAAAAAAAAAAAAAAAAAAAAAAAAAAAAAAAAAAAAAAAAAAAAAAAAAAAAAAAAAGTATGGGATGTGTATTTGTCATCAAATTTTGACACGTTTTTCTTCAGACACTTTTAAACACACTTGCTGTAGATTTCATGGTAGTACCCAGACAAAAACCATTATCCTCTGTTTCCAATTTTCTCCACGTAGCGCCTTCTTAAGAGCTCACAGCCATTCACTGTTGACGACTGAATAGTGCTCATGGTGCAATGCAACCAATACTATCAGTTGGGGAACCCACGGCTCTACAGATTGCTCAGAAATAATATATTGTCAAAAATTAAATAATCATAAAAATTGAAACAATAACAAAGATAAAACCTTAACAGTAGTTAGGGTTTTCATAAGATCGTACAACAAACGCAGGGGCGCCGACTCTGTGGGTGCTCCGGGGCTCTTGCACCCCCCAAGAATTTTTTGGGGGTGCTGAGCACCCACATAAAGTTGAGGTGGAAAATAAAATTGTATAAATTTAAAAAAAATCGGGAAAAATCTAATCCTACCTTATGACTCAAGAGGCAATGCAAAACGTAACCATAGCGAGAGACGATATTTCATACGTGAAAGAAATGATCAGTTTTGTACGCGGGTCCCCAAGCGAGTAGTAATGAGTGTCCGTGTTTTAGCCACTATGCTAGCTTTATTCATCCTAAAGCACGTCGGTCCCTTTGACCTGTCAGGTGTACCTATTTATGAGCATTCAATTGTGTGCTTTCAGGAATATAGCTTGGAGAATCTGATGCTGATGCTAAAGTTAATCGTTTCTCATTTATCTTTCCCTTGTTATTGAAATTATAGATTCTGTTGAAATTTGTAATGCTTTTCTCTCAGGCTCAAAAAAACCTTGGACTATATTTATACTGTCAGAGATGTCATGAAGTTATCTCGAAGTGATGAAAGTGTCGATGAAGTATCTTGCTTGGAACTGACCATAAAAATGTGATGTCGGACTTCAAAATCTCAAAATATTTCAAAGATTTCCTTAAACCTTGATGACGGTGTTCTACCAAACGCTTTTGTCAGAAAGAATAGCTTCGCACAAAATGTGTTAAATTATCGTGCAGTGCAAAATTATTTTATTGGTCGTGTAGAAGTTTTGGGGTGTTACTGATATCGAAATATCCACTTCGGCCAATTAGATCGCTTTATTGTAGTGTCCTAATGCAGCCATGCTTTCCTTTTCTTCCTCCTCCTTCTTCCTTCTATCTTTAAAAGACCAGACAACTTCCTATTTACCTTTATCAAGTATTGGTCATTCAAAAATGCATGAACATGATTTTCAGGAGGGTTGGTTTCGAACATTTGTGAGCCGTGATATAGAGCACCCACACTGTTTTTCAAAAGTCGGCGCCTCTGAACAGACGTACGATCGAAGGGTGGGTCGTACGCTCGTACATCATCTTAAATTATCGTACGTGTACTCACAATACACAGTGCACTTTATAACTGTTGATCAGTAGTCACTCACAACTCGCAATGTTTTCAAAATCAAAAATGTTCAAATGTTTGTATAGTCTATGGCACTTAACTACGGGGTCATCAGTACCTAAACTTACAAACTACTTATGAACTACTTACGAACTAGGACGGCACAAATATCCATGCCCGAGGGGGGATTCGAACCCCCGACCGTAGTGGCCGTACAGACAGTGACTGAAGCGCCTCAGTCCCCGCGGCCACCGCGATGTTTTCATTCAGACATATGCCTATATGAAAATATTGCGAGTTGTGAGTGACTACTGATCAACATTTATAAAGTGTAATGTGTATTAAGCAAAACCCTTGACATGGGAGTGCAAATTAGCATTAGGTTGCTGCTACTGCATTATTATAAACCGATTCCCATGAGAAATGTACGAACACGAACTGGATACCCTACTTATATGTGAGTACACTTATAACCTTAACACAAATCACTCCACCACATACCACACTTATTTTATGTATATGTGTATCTATAGTGCGCCTCGGTTGCACAGTGGTAGAGTGCCAGACTACAAATCCTAAGATCGCGGGTTCGATCCCCGCCAGGTCCTAGGATTTTTATCTGTCACTTTCCACTTCTTTCACCTCTGGCAGTATGGCTCATGTGAAAAATACCGAGTAGCACCGTGGCTCGGAACCCACGTTAAGCTGTAGGTCCCCCTATAACTGGCTGGGTAAGTCAGTTCGAAGGTCGGAGGAAGGCAACGGCATACCACCTCCAAACAGGACCATGCCTAGTAAAGCACTGTGGTGTTCAAACCAATCTTCGGATTGTTGACTGCTTTACCTTTTTTTTTATGATAATTGTATATGTATATCTGTATGTTAAGCACAATGTAATTTACGTTTTCTTTAAACAGTCAACAACTCTGAATGTAAACACCTGAAGATGGGCACAAGCCCGAAACCGGTAGTGTTTTAATAAACCGCCAATAATTGTGACTGGTAGCGGATTTTATTTCCACAACCTATAAGGAACAGTCACGGAGTTCTTCAACATCCATAATGGATGAAATTCACTCTGCTTTATACATTAGAAGGAGTAACAACCAATGCAAACCATCCAGTTGTGACGATACTGGTGGCCCTCTCATCTCAACGTTATGCTACGATACCGTCTGCGTCGGTCCCGGAATCGTGTGGTTCAATACTGATACATGTTGCGTGTGAAGTTAGTTAAAAACGAAATAGCCAGCGTAGAAATCAGCGTAGCACAGTGTCTCGGTGATACTGTGATTAAAACAAGTGATAGATTTCATTAATTAAGAGATTCGTATATTTGTTTTCCAGACAGTTCTATAAACAATAGTTTCGTCATTGTGTGTTACTTCAAGACTTAAACAGACGAATTGTAAAAACTTTTGTAAAACATAAAAACATGAAAATAAAGAGCATTGTATATATGTAAGGCTCATAAACAAGTTGTGTAGACCAGCTAATTGTGTAATTAATGTGATAGTCGAGATTTACAATATTGAATTCTTTATATATATGGACTGACGTGAGATTTTGAGTATATTTTCAGATTTGCGAAGATATTTGATAGTTCAGTATATGTTAGGAACATGTATGATGTACTCGTTAACAAATTAATTGACATTTCTCATTATTCTTTGTTATCAAACAGAAAGATCGGCAATTAAAACTTAAAAAGACATGCGCCATCAAAAATTATTGTATGAATTGTTTTCATTTTATATTGTGATTATTTTTGTGTAAATGAAATGTTTTATTTGTGTGTTTGGTAATTGTCAATTAGTATATTCAATTGTTATGAACAATGCGTAATGTAATGCCATTATTGTCAAGGTTATATACTTGCCTCACCGCCTTGCGTGAGGGGAGTTCGAGTTTTGGCTTTTCGAAAGTGCACTGGAAGCTATGTCAGTCAGTGTTTTGAAATGGAAGTACTACCAGCTAAGTTCTGATGCTTTGTATATGTTTTGAAGTTGCAATGTTTTCGGGGAGAAGCAGTTTGATTGAAAATTAAAGAAGAAGTGAAAAAGTGTACCTACGAGTATTTATTTCTACCACGACGCCCCAGGAGAATAATGTTGCAGCGAGCAGAACCCCCATACATCGTAATGTTGAAAAGCTGAGTATCGGTAGAAAGAAATGAACTGTAATTACTTAAGAACCGAATAAACATTTTACAGTCTACGCGTGCGAAGCCACGGGAATTAAGCTAGTAAATTAAAAAAAAGGACAATTTTTTTTTCATTACAAGTTTTAGAAAAGTCATCTTTTATGTTCGATAAACTACCGGCACCAGTGGAACAACTACGAAACCTGCCGCCAAGGTCTCTAGTAATAGGCGCGCGGACGTTCCTGGAACGTAGCCAGGCAGTCAGTCATGCGCTATGCTCTCAAGAAACTGCACGGCCTTGCAACTAGGGTCAGGGCAGCAATAGCGCGGAAGAGATAAAACTGCAGTCACTCAATGACTTTATTCCTTCTTGTTTTCCTTGTGTGCGGTTAAAAAGAGCTGTTCTTCTTTGCTACAATGTACTTCTGTTATCGAGTTGTCTTGCAGTCAGCAATTAAAATTAATCTTGTGCTTACACAGAGATCCACGTGTTTGTGTGTTTATATTGCATTAGATTAGATTTTCGTACCGTAGATCCATGTTGAGGAGATCCTAGTGGATGTGGAACAGGTCAAGAAACAAAATTTACAAGCTGAATAATAGATAATACTAATAATATAAATACATAAATACATAAATTTTTAGCTGATAATATGATAATACTAATATAGTATGAATACCGATACATGCATCATTTGGTACAATTTAGAAATTCACTAATGGAGTAAAAGGAGTTGGCCACTAGAAAGTCTTTTAGGTTCCTCTTAAACTGATCTTTATTTCTAGCTAAAATTTTTATACTTGAGGCTAAATTTATGAAAATGTGTGTTCCTGAGTAGTGGACCCCCCGTTTTGAACTAAAATAAGCGCTTATGTAGATCATTTTTGTTCTAGTATAGTATGTATGAACTGAGCTGTTTGTTAGGAAAAGGGATATTTTATTTATGACAAATTTCATTAAGGAATGCCAGCCGCGGTGGCCGAGGGGACTGAGGCGCGATAGTCACGGTCTGCACGGCCACTACGGTCGGGGGTTCGAATCCCCTCTCGGGCATAAATAATTGTGCCGTCCTTAGTGTTAGCTAGTTCATAAGTAGTTTGTAAGTTTAGCGACTGATGACCCCGTCGTTAAGCCCCATAAGCTACACAAACATTTGAACATTAATTGAGTTTTGAACATTAAGGAATAAATATACTGAGAGGCAGTAGTTAATATATCCAGCTTCTACAGGACGTCCGTGAATTGACTCCATAAATAATACGTATTACACGCTTTTGTACTCTGAAAACCTTTGACTGACTTGAAGAGTTAACCGTCGCGGTGGAGTAGCCAAGCGGTCTAAAGCACCTTGCTGTGGAGCGCGCGGTTGCTCGCCGTGGAGGTTCGAGTCCTCCCTGGGGCATGGGTGTGTGTGTTTGTCCGTAGGTTAGTTTACCTAGGTTTAAGTAGTTTGTAAGCTACGGACTGATGACCACGCAGTTTGATCCGATAGATTTACAGATATTTTATCATTTTTGAAGAGTTAACCCAAAATATTATACCATATGACATTATGGAATGAAAGTAAACAAAGTATGCGAGCTTTTTTATTTTAATGTCTCCTATTTCTGAGACCACTCGTTTTGCAAATACTGATTTGTTGAGTCGTTTCTGCAGTTCTGTGGTGTGCTCCTCCCAACTAAATTTATTATCAAGCTGTAATCCCAGGATTTTTATACTGTCAACCTCTTCTATCTGCTCTTCTTCATACTTAACGCATATGCTGGCGGAAAATCTCTTACATGTTCTGAACTGCATGTAGTGAGTCTTTTCAAAGTTAAATGAGAATGAGTTGGCTTTAAACCACTTATTAATGTTCATGAAAATATCATTAGCAGACCTTTCTATAACTATGCTTGACGTACTTTTTATCGCAATACTTATATCATCTGCAAACAAAACGAACTCTGCTTCTACAATCTACAGTCTCATTCCAGTCTTGATGAAATTTCGCACACTTGTCGTTCGAAACAAGAGGAAGACCGCTGTTTAAATTTTCGTATGGTGCGTGGCCGAGACTATTTAACTTACGGACTTCTACCAAATCTACAGTTTTATTCTGATCTTCGTTACGTTTTGCACGCGTAACCTTCTGAATGAGAGGAAGCGGGGGGGGGGGGGGCTAATTATTTAAAAATAAAGCCCATTGCATTTACTAATATATGACTTAATTTTTACACTTTTTATAACTTAACCAATTATACGAGGGTTGTTTTTTAAGTAAGGACCGTTCGCGCTTATAGTCCCGTAGTTCGCGCGGACGCCGCAACAAGCCACCGCGCCACTTGCCGGCTTCCTTCCCGTTCACACTGATGCCAGTTGCAGCTCTGTAGCTGGCGTGTACCTTCGCTGTGCTACTTTATAATGTTTACGATTATTGAATCGCCCGCCGCATGTGAGAAACGGTCAGTGATACGTTTTTTGACCGCGAGAAGCCTATCAGCTGCAGAAATCCATCGTCAGTTAACAGAAGTTTATGGCTCGAATGCAATGAGTGAAGGTAAAGTGAGTCAATGGGTTAGAGAGTTTAAAAATGGCCGTCAAAACGTCCGTGACCAAGAACGCTCAGGCCGGTGATCACTGGTGATTTAGTGGCTGCAGTCGAAACAAAGATCGTGAGGACAGGAGATTCACAATTTCCAGACTTTCTTTGGAATTTCCACAAGTTTCAAGATCGGTTTTATACAAAGTTTTGTTTGAAAACCTAAACTTTAAGAAACTGTGTTCTCAGTGGGTACCCAGACTCCTCACAGAGGACCACAAAAGGAAGAGATTTGCCACTTCATTGGACTTTTTGATTCGGTACGAGGAAGAAGGGCCACGGTGGAGTAGCCGAGCGGTCTAAAGCATCTCGCTGCGGAGCGCGCGGTTGCTCGCCGTGGAGGTTCGAGTCCTCCCTGGGGCATGGATGTGTGTGTGTGTTCGTCCGTAGGTTAGTTTACCTAGGTTTAAGCAGTTTGTAAGCTACGGACTGATGACCACGCAGTTTGGTCCGATAGATTTACAGACATTTGAACATATTTTTGAGGAAGAAGGGGATGACATGTTGAGTCAAATTGTCATTGGAGATGATACATGGGTATCCCATATCACTCCCGAAAGCAAGCGACAATCGATGGAATGGCGACACACAACCTCACCGTCAAGGTCAAAGCCAAACAGACGCTGTCAAAGCGCAAGATTATGGCGACTGTGTTCTGGGACCGGCGCGGTGTTTTGCTAGTGGACTTTATACCACGAGGAACGACAATCGACTCAGATGCCTACTGTGCAACTCCAAAGAAGCAATTAGATTAGGTAACGAAATAATAAAGGTGGTAGATGAGTTTTGTTGCTTGTGCAGTGAAATAACATATGATGATCGCAGTACAGAGGATATGGTAACTGGAAGAAAAACGTTTTTGAAAAAGAGAAATTTGCTAACATAGATTACTAGCTGAAAACCCGCCGTTGCACGGGTATTTATGTATTCGAACCTTGAGTTGGTACTTTTCCTATCCACTCTCTCTCTCTCTCTGTCCATCACCTTTTCTTCTAAAAACATGTTACATTTATCAGAGAATAGATAAGAAATCACAGGTAAAAATGCACTCGTTTCGAAGAATCGAATCACGAAATTCAACAATAATGTCTGTAATAATATCACAGATGGATCACTTGATGTAATGTGCGAAACGTCAAATCGATTGTATTAAAGAGATGTATTAAAAGAAATTTCTTTTTTACTGCTTTATTTATTTATTCTTATATTTCCTTATTCATATGCTTATCCTTACAGAGAAAGAGCTGAAGACATTGTAGCACGCATAGACCAAAGATATGGTTTGTGACATGTTTCGCTCTACGGAACCTCCTTGCTATAGAGTCGCAAAGTCATCGCTGGCCTTCAGTCCGAATTTTTTTATAATTTGACGACTTTCATCCACCATATCTTCCGCCCCATTATAGCTGTCGGCATGGAACTGCTATGGTGTACAACGGGAGACTTCGGACAACAGTTACACACATACACACGTAGCATTTTATATACACCGATAACTTTCCATTCCGATATTCTCCACCCTTTTATCATTATCAACCCTCAACCAACAATGCAACCAATTAAATCATTTTCAAAGAGTAAATATAATTTTCAAAGAATCATTATTGTTTCGTATTTCGCGTTATATTCTTCAAATTACTAAATATCTATCAGATCGCTATAAAACCGTGCTTAAAACCTTCCTCAGGTATAAACTGGTAACTGTACAAATATTTACGTCTCTGTGTCTTGTCGTTTGGACGTGATAAGCGTACACCGAACAGACATTCACATTAATATATATAGATAAATAGCTATCCGATCGCCATAAAACCATGCCTAAAGACATGAGTAACTGTACAAATTTTTAACTCTTTATGTCTTGTGGTTCAGACGTGATAAATGTACACCGAACAGACATTCACATTTATAGATATAGAGTAACTTAATTTAAGTGTAACGAAGTCTTTTCTTAAGGTATTTTTTAATGTTCGTAAATCTATCGGACCTTCAGTCCGTAGCTTACAAACTACTTAAACTAAGGAAACTAACCTAAGGACAACACACACACGCACGCACACACACACACACACACACACACACACACACACACACACACACCCATGCCCCACGGAGGACTCGAACCTCAGACGGTAAGCAACCGCGTGATCCACAGCAAGGCTCCATAGACCGCTCGGCCGCTCCACCGCGGCTTTGTCTGAAGGCATTTGTGTGGAGTGTTGCCTTGTATAGGAGTAACACATGCACAATAAATAGTTTTATTGTATCCATCAGCTGAGTCTGCGGCTGGTCAAGATTATGTAGGAAACAGGTTACCATCAGCCACATGCTTTATAAAAACATTTATTTCTGGGTACCAGTTTTGGCATTACATTATGCCATCTTCAGGCTCCTGTGTATCATACATATACTAAGTCGAGTAACTAAGACAAAATATATTTAAAAACATAAAAGTTGGCTTTTTTTTATATTGTGAGGAGGCGATGCAATATTATGATACGATCCAAAATGGTACAGCCAATATTGCTGGTATATACTATTGGACCACCGGTTTCAATGGTCTCTGCCATCAGCATCTGGTCCCAAAATTATTTTATATAGCTATCATTTTGTAATGTCAACAGTTGTATAAAATAATTTAAAGTGCATAGGTGCACTATGTCATTGTAATAAAAGTGTCCATATCATTTTTAGTGATTATAATAAAAGTGTACCTATCACTTATATTGTACATATCACTTATAGTGATTGTAATAAAAGTGTACATGTCACTTATAGTGATTGTAATAAAAGTGTACATTTCACTTATAGTGATATGTGCACTTTAATTACAATGACATAGTGCACCTATGCACGTTAAATTATTTTATACAAATACTGTTGACATTACAAGATGATGGCTGAGTAAAACAATTTTAGGACCACATGATGATGGCAGAGACCATTGAAACTGGTGGTCCAAATAAAATTATATACCAGCGATCTTGGCTATACCATTTTTGGAACGTATCTAACATAAAAGTATTGTACAGTAACAAACTGAAAATACAATACAGGCATGAAAGCACTACATGTTAACGGCAGTTCTAAAGCACTATTCTGGAACGTAAGCTTCATAATATTGAAACATTATTAGCATTATAATATACATAACTATTCAATAACACACAAAAATATGTACAGACATAGTGAACTTTACCATGCAACTTGTTATTTACAAAGCTGACAAAGGGAATTATGGTGTAGGATTAAAGATAGGATTAAAGATAGATTGATTATGCTTTCTGACGAAGATACATAAAATCCAATAAGCTAGGCATGCTCCAAGTATACCACATGAATCATATCATCTAAGGAGAGAGACATGCAACATAATTTTGAGTGGTCACTTAGCAAATGTGGGACTACTGTGTCATAGAAACAAAAAATAATCGCATAGCAAAGAGGAACCAATGTGCCATAAGAAATAAAACATATTAGGATGTAGATGCAAAGTCATAAGGATACAACCTCACCTTTTCTGTGACTGAAGATGGCATAATGTAATGCCGAAACTAGTAGCCAAGAAATATGTTTATATAAAGCATCTGGCTGATGGTATCCGGTGTCCTACATAATAAATAGTTTAGGCAGGAGATAGAGGCTTTTGAAATGTGGTGTTACAGAAGAATGCTAAAGATTACGTGGGTAGATCATGTAACTAATGAGGAGGCTCTGAACAAAATTGGGGAGAAAAGTTGTCACTGTCAATAAAATTCTTCCTTCACACTTTAACTAAGAGGGCTCAGTCTTGAAGAACATTTGAAGGTGGAACTACAAATCCTCAGATTTATCTTTGAGGCCAACGGTTATGGGAAGATGTTGATAAAGGAAACCAATACCACAATTTACGTAGGCCATAGGGAAGAAGTGACACAAAATATTGCTTTGTTACCATATGTGCAAGGGGTAACAGAACGTTACTTCTACGGAGAGCGGACATCAAGCCTATCTTCAAAAGCAACGACAAAGTAAAAGACATTCTTCGTTCAACGAAACACACAGTCGACAAGCTGAATATTGCCGGAGTTCACGAAGTCAGGTGTGAGTGTGGACAAGTATATTTAGGCGAAACGGGACGACCTATCAAGACGACAATATCAGAACTCGAAAGATACTATTGACTGGGACAATACACAAAGTCAGGGGTGGCAGAACACCAGGAGGAGTGCGGGAAAAAAGGTTTTTCGAGAAGCACGTGTACTAGTGAAACAGCCATTTCAAATGAGGAGGAAGGTCAGAGAGACCATAGAAACTGCAAAGCGACCCATCAACTGAACAGAAGATGGTACAGGCTACCAGCGTCCTGGCTGCCAGCAGTGACAATTCTTCGGGATGACGGTACGAACCAACACACGTGCGCGGGAGCCCACAGTGGCCGTATGTAAACAGAGTACTAGCGCACCCATCCAACGCACCACGGAAACAAGTAACAGCGTGACGTCGTAACCGCCGCGCCAACGAGAAAGACAGGCCGCGGCGCGCCTGTCATATCACGTAAGCAAGGTAAGCCTGAGCCAGCGTGATCGCTAACTGAGTGGCCCCCCTCTATGACGCAGTGGGCTGTGCCCCAGCAGTGGGCCAATCGGCTAGCTATCGCTCCGACTCAGGCCTCACTTGATCACGTGTCGTGACTTACGCGCCGTGGCCTGTCTTTTTCGTTGGCATCGTGCCGCGTGGTGGCCGGCAAGAAATACAGGCCCCAGGGCAGACGTCATGCCATGTAAGAAAGGTAGTTCCGAGCGGTCGCAATCGCTAGCCGACAAACCCCACTGCCTCATAGCGGGCAGTCACTGAGCTAGCGATCACTCCAGCTCAGAACTATGTTGCTTATGTGGCATGACGTTTGCCCTGGGGCCTGTATTTCTCGTTGGCCGCACGCCCCCCCCCCCCCTCTCATTCGCCAATTTCCACCAATAGGAATAAAAAATGCAAACACCAATGAAGTACTTCTATTCCCTCCAATCACACGCCATAATATGAAGACCAATAAAGAATGTCTAATAGTCTGATAACGGCTTCTCCCACTTTTATATAAGTACAAGTGATTGGTTGCATTCAGTTGTCAGCCAAACATCTTGATAAAGGCCACTTGCAACAGTACCCAAAACGTCAGATTTTATATATCAGCAATGCAGCCAAAAGCCCTGAAGAATTTTATTGACAGTATCAAGAAATAATTTTTTTGTCTTTACTCCCCTTTTCTGTTTCCTTTCTTTCATACTTCTTTACACGCTAGAGCTGTGATATGTCACGACCGACCACACATTCCTATATGAAATCTACTTATTTTGGTCCCCTCTACCTGCTGATATGTTTTAGGACCACACTGTAGATATGAAAATCCTGTGTCACAATGTTTGTCCGCGATGAACTCCAAATCTATTTAACTGATCTTCCACTCAGGGAGGTCAGTATTAAATTCTTGAGAACAGGCTTAGCGAACCCAGGGTCCTGAGCTGTGGTCTGGTAAGCGCCGTCAGTCTTCGAGATGCCGTTACCTCTAAGCACTCTTCAGCGACCACCGTGTGGCGCGACGGTGGAACGTTGTGTCTACCAGGATATGGGGATCTTGCCTTGATCGCACAGTCGCGAGAAAGGAAAATGTCTCTCTATAAAACCCTCAATTCCAAAATGGGCTGCCCGCAGATGGGATTGGGTAACTTCTGGGGATACCGGCGCACAGCCGCGCAGCTAAAACCCCAAAAAATGAAATTTCGATTCTCGGAATTTTAGTGGGTGGGTTGGGTAGGGGAAGGATTGGTGCATCTCATTCCAGATGGATAGGTCGCCACTTTCGATACCTATCGAGTTACGTCAGTTCAAAACTGACCTTCGTCAAGAGCACTCGCGGTGCTGTGAAAGAAAGGAAAATTTACTCACGTTTCTGAGTGAATATTTTGGTAGCAAAGTGAACAATTTCATTTCTACAAGATGGAAACGGTTGCTACAGGTATGTACATAATGATCGCACATTTAATCGATGTAAGTTTCATGGTTATCCTAATTATCTTGTAACGCACGGACTTTCTGAGAGCACTCAATGCATGGCCGCAACGGCTGTGCCATAAGAAAGAAATCAGAGCAAAAGAAAATAAAATATGTTATTCCGACCACGGACTCGAGTTGCCAGTAAAATTAAAAACTCCCCGATACCAATAACAGACAGGACGGGACCTTAGCCGGCCGCGGTGGCCGAGGGGACTGCGACGCGCCAGTCACGGTCTGCACGGCCACTACGGTCGAAAGGTTAGAATCCCAACTCGGGCATGGATATTTGTGCCGTCCTAGTTCGTAAGTAGTTCGTAAGTAGTTTGTAAGCTTAGGGACTGATGACCCCGTAGTTAAGTCATTTCAACATTTGACGGGACCTTAATTAGAAAGCAGCAAAACTAAATCATTTAATTTAGGATGTTTATTAATTTTCACTAACCAAGGAGCATCATACAATGATTGCTTACTTAGAGGACCATCGAATGGATGGGACAGAGTAATTTCTACATTACCCGTTTGGTTAATTTAGAAATTGCTCAAAATGGAGACTTTTCTGTAGCCGTTAAAGTTAAAAGCACCCTGAAGCGACGCCGTGGCGGATGTTCTGCACGGCCACCACGGTCGGGGATTCGTATCCCCCCGTGGGCATGGATATTTGAGCCTCCCTTAGTATTAGCTAGTTCGTAAGTAGTTTGTAAGTTTAGGAACTGATGACCCCGTAGTTAAGTCCCATACTCTCTACAAACATTTGAAAATTTGAATAAGTGAAGTTCATGATATTTTATTTCAGCAGTGAATCGTCTTGTCTTTGGCGCTCTGGCAATGTTAACTATCATCAAAATAACGTCTCAAGTAATAAAATACCTCGATACAAACGTCTGTGTCGTGCATGAAATACATGACATAAAAAAATAGTTCGCTCAAAAATTCTAAAACATGCATTTTGATGTTTACTGCACTGTGTTAATACAGAAAACACTGAATTTTAATTTTTCTAAAGCTGAAATCATAATGGGGAAAGATGTTTCATTTGATAAAGTTTCGCCCTTCCAAAGGGTTTATAGGGAAATTGCGGGTAATTTGAAATCTATGAAAGGTTGGGGAACGGAACCCTGTTGGGAGAAATTTCGAATTCTCGACAGGCGGCATTTGTTCAGAAAGCAATCTGCCTTGGGGAATACTCAGTTGAAACAGAGGTACATAGTAGTGTTCTGTAGGAATTTCGTTGACATAACACTCGAAGAATTAACATCAGAGTGGACTACAGAAGATATCGTTGACGTACAGAATATTATGAATATTATGAAAATGGTAGATGGAGCACTCAAATGTGAGTCCTCATTCTCACTTTTAACAGTCAACGGTTAATCGTTAGACCCAGGACCGGCCTTACCTTCCAGGCGCCCCGGGCAAATCATCATTTGGCGTCCTTTAGTATATAAACAGCGAACATTGCAGTGCTTTTCTGGAGATCGTCATAAATAGCTAATTATGTGATCTTGTGCTCATAGCATGTTGTTTTCCTCGTGAATTTAAGTATTTTACAAAAAGAAAAATCGGTACTGTAACCAAAATGATTTGAAATCCCGCTGAGACGCATCCATTTGAGTATCGTGTTGCCTGTGACGTCACTGTCCAGCATACGGCTCTAGTCCAGCATGCTGCTGCCGCTGTCGTTAATTCTCAGTAGGCATACAGCAGTGATATATTGTTTTGGAAAATTATCTAAAAAATTACGTTCTACAGCACTGTATAAATACATATACAATAAATCCAGAAAAAAATGTTTTTGCATGTTCCGAAGAACGAGTAGATGCTTAAAATGTAGTCGAAACACGCTCGTAGATCCCAAATAAGACAGCGATCGCTTCGCGCGTTTATTTCTGTGAAGATTATTTCGATGTTGTGTTAGTGCACTTTTAATTGTTATGCTCTGCAACTGCAATTCTTTAAAGTTTTATTATGTACTAGAGGATCTGGTGAACTTTAATGATCACCAACACTTGGTTTAATCATCATAAAAGAAGGCTGTATACGTGAAAGAGACCAGGAGACACTGGAAGGTACCAGATTGACTTTATAATGGTAAGGAATAGATTTAGAAACCAGGTTCTATACTGTAAGACATATCCAGTGGCAAATATAGACTCTGACCATAACGTATTGGTTATGAACTGCAGATTAAAACTTAAGAGACTGCAGAAAGGTAGAAAGATTAGGAGATGGAATCTGGACAAATTGAAGGAACCAGAGGTGGTTGAGAGTTTCAGAGGGAGCATTAGGCAAGGATTGGCTGAAACGGAGGAAAGTAATACAGTAGAAGAAGAATGGGTGGCTCTGAGAGATAGGGTAGTGAAGGCAGCAGAGGATCATATAGGCAGAAGGACAAGGCCTAATAGAAATCCCTGGATAACACAGGATATATTGAACTTAATTGATGAGAGGAGAAAATTTAAAAATTCATCAAGTGAAACAGGAAAAAGGGAGTACAAACGTCTGAAAAATGAGATTGACAGGAAGTGCAGACTGGCTAAGCAGGAGTGGCTAGAGGACAAAAGCAGAACCGTAGAAGAATGCATAACTAGGGGAAAGATAGATACCGCCTACAGAAAAATAAAAGAGATATTTGGAGACAAGAAAAGCAACTGTATGAATATCAAGAACTCAGACGGAAAACCAGTACTAAGCAAAGAGGGGAAAGCTGAACTGTGAAAGGAATATATAGAGGGCCTATATAAAGGAAATAAACTTGAAGGCAGTATTCTAGCAATGGAAGACGAATTGGAGGAAGATGAGATAGGAGATATCATACTGCGAGAAGAATTTGACAGAGCGCTGAAGGACTTAAGTCGAAACAAGGCCCCTGGAGTAGATGATATTCCATCTGAACTGCTGATGTCGTTAGGAGAGCCAGTCGTGAAAAAATTGTATCACCTAGTAAGCAAGATGTATGAGACAGGGGAAATACCCTCCGACTTCAAGAAGAATATTGTAATTCCAATTCCAAAGAAAGCAAGTGCAGACAAGTGTGAAAATTACATAACTATAGGTTTAATAAGTCATGGTTGCAGAATACTAACACGAATTATTTACAGACTAATGGAAAAACTTGTGGAATTGGACCTCCGGGAAGATCAGTTTGGATTTAGGAGAAATGTAGGAACACGGGAGGCAATACTCACATTGCCACTTATCTTAGAAGATAGGCAAAGGAAAGGCAAACCTACGTTTTTAGCGTTTGTCGATTTGGAGAAAGCTATTGACAATGTTGACTGAAATACACTCTTACGAATTCTGAGGGTATCAGGGGTAAAATATAGGGAGCGAAGAGTTATATTCAACCTATACAAAAACCAGACAGCGGTTTTTAGAGTCGAAGGGCAAGAGAGGGACGCAGAGGTTGGGAAGGGAGTAAGACAGGGTTGTAGCCTTTCCCCAATGTTGTTCAATCTGTACATTGAGCGGGCAATGAAGGAATGGAAGGAGAAATTTGGAGAGGGCATTAAAGTGCAGGGAGAAGAAATAAAAACATTGCGGTTTGCTGATGACATAGTAATTCTGTCAGAGACCGCAAAAGATCTTGAAGAGTAAATTGATTGGGATGGACAGTGTCTTGAAAGGAAGATATAATATGAACATTAACAAGAGTAAAACGAAGGCAATGGAATGGAATGTCAGAAAATCAGGCGATACTGAAGGAATTAGATTAGGTAATGAGAAAATAAAAGTAGTAGATGAAATTTGTTATTTGGGAAGCAAGATAACTTCTGATGGCCGAAGTAAAGAAGATATGAAATGCAAAATGGATGTGGGGAGAAAAGCGTTTCTCAAGAAGCGAAACTTGTTAACATCCAATATTAATTTAAATGTTAGGAAGTCCTTTCTGAAAGCATTTCTCTGGAGTGTAGCATTGTATAGGAGTGAAACGTGGACGATAAGGAGATCAGATAAAAAGATGATAGAAGCTTTCGAATTGTGGTGCTACATACGAATGATGAAAATTAGATGGGTATCACGTAACTAATGAGGAGGTGCTGAACCGAATCGGGGAGAAAAGGAGTTTGTGGCATACCCTGGCGAAGAGAAGGGATAGATTGGTTGGAGACATTCTGAGACATCAAGGAATTGTCAACTTAGCATTAGAAAGAAGTGTCTGGGGTAAACATCGTAGAGGGAGACCGAGGGACGAATATAGTAAGCAGACTCAAAAGGATGTAGGTTGCCGAACATATTCTCAGATGAAGAAACTTGCACAGGACAGCGTAGCGTGGAGAGCTGCATCAAACCAGTCTGCGGACTGAAGACCACAACAACAACAACAGCTTTATAAAGGTTCAAATGTTCAAATGTTTGTTAAGCTTATGGGACTTAACTACGGGGTCATCAGTCCCTAAACTTACAAACTACTTATGAACTACTTACAAACTAGGACGGCACAAATATCCATGCCCGAGGGGGGATTCGAACCCCCGACCGTAGGGGCCGTGCAGACCGTGACTGAAGCGCCTCAGTCCCCTCGACCACCGCGGTCGGCCTTTATAAAGGTATCATCAGATTAAGTATCGGCTCGATGTGAGCGGAAAGAGTAGGCAAATCACGCACACTTGTCTAGGATAATGTTCATGTCACATTCGTGGAAGTTCAGGGAAGGTTTAAACGGCGATAAATTATGGAAAAATGCCGAGGAAAATATAGATTTAAAACATGTAAAATAATGAAATGGTTGTTGTGTTATCGAGTCCACCCGGCAATGCTTTCCAGTGTCTAATATGTATGTACTCTTGCTTTGAACGTCAAATGTGCAAAATTTTGTCGCAGTCGTAGAAATAATACTGATATCTCAAAGGAAACAGCTCTTACAGTTTTCCACAAATTTTCCTATTTTCTGGTCAACTTTTTCAAACTTTTCAAATGTTCAAATGTTTGTTAAGCATATGGGACTTAACTACGGGGCTATCAGTCCCTAAACTTATGAACTACTTACGAACTAGGACGGCACAAATATCCATGCCCGAGGGGGGATTCGAACCCCCGACCGTAGTGGTCGTGCTGACCGTGACTGGAGCGCCTCAGTCACCTCGGCCACCGCGGCCGGCTTCAAACTTTTACTTCACTCAAACCTTCCTCTCGCTTTGAACGGTGAATGTGTAAAATTTTATCGCAGTCAGATGAATGGTATTGACATTTCATAGAAAAATCTATATTTTTCTGAATTTGCCAATTTTTCGAGAAACTTTTCCAGATTTTTAATTTCATAAGAACATTCATCTTTCGTTGAACGTCAAATGATCAAAATTTTATCGCAATCGAATGAATGGTCTCAACGTATGTAGTGTTGAGTACATTTAGAAACAATGAAAAAGGAAATTGGTTCGAACTTTGGGACTTTCCTTTTTAACTATCCTTTTTTTCTACTAAAAACCTTTCCAAGACCATAATGAACCAACCCCCCCGCCCCCCCCCCCCAAAAAAAAGAATTACCCCTCTCCGTCGGCGAATAGTCAGTTATAGTGCTGAATTCAATCAAAAACACATTGAAAAACGAACTTTCAATTTTTCTCAAATTTCCCAATTTTCCGGTAAATTTTCCAAAAAAATTTACTTCATACAAACCTTGTCTTGTCAGGCCGTACTCAAGTGATGCTATTACAACCATGTATAATTTGATTTTTATTCATAGAAAAAAATCGCATTTTGGTTTTTCCTAAATTTTCCTACTTTCCGGGTGACTTTTCCAAATTTTTATTTGATGTGAACCCTACTCTTGCTATCAACAGGAAATGTACAAAATTTTATCGAAATTGGACGAACGGTATTGATAGCGCACTGGAAAATGTTGTTTCAGTTTTTCCTGGTTTTCCTCTTTTTCGGGACAACTTTTCCATATTTTATCATCGTTTAAACCTTCCCTGGACTTAGACAAATATTTCAAGACTAAAATTAGCAAATGTTTCTTCAAATGTTTGTAGAGCTTATGGGACTTAACTACGGGGTCATCAGTCCCTAAACTTACAAACTGCTTATCAACTAGCTACAACAAAGGACGGCACAAATATCCATGCCCGAGGGGGGATTCGAACCCCCGACCGTAGTGGCAGTGTAGACCGTGACTGGAGCGCCGCAGTCCCCTCGGCCACCGCGGCCGGCCTAAAATTAGCCAAATAGGTTGAAACATTTGTGGAAACATTTTATGGCAAAACAGTCATTCACGATATGAAAATCACCTGTTATTAGACGTAGCTAGAAAAAATAAAAATGATTTTCAGACTCACCAGAAAATTAAAATGTAGTTGACAGACACGACAATCGTTTCAATTACTATCATTCCACAAAAATATGACCCTTGCCTCCGACTCAATTACTAGTATGTGGGTGTAAAACGTTGCGCTGCCAGCATCTGCAGTGTAACAAACATTGGAAGGCAGTGTATTATTCCACTGCCTTAGGGGAGTATTCTCTATGAATTTACTACATGCATTGCATGATCTATTAATTGCTACAGATGAGTCATTAAGTCAAAATAGTAGATATTCGGTAAACTGTCTATTATCCGCGAGTGAATTAACCGCGTTGCGGATTATCCTCTAATTTATTTATTTTTAATTTACTTTTCCTGTGAGTGGGATTATCTATGTCAGAGATAATTTTGGGCTACAATTTATGGGCTGCACGAACATTTATTGCTACAATACAGTATTTGTTGCAAAACATAGAGTGCATATAGGGTATCGACGACCTGATAAGAAAATCTAATGTTAAAGGGTCTACCTGCAAGGGCTGTGATGCTATTGGAGAATGCACCATCGCATCCCAAGAACGTATTCTGACATCGGATGACAGCATGATGATATCTGTTAAATATTTACTACCGAATCTAAGAGCCTTAACTCTTTAGTGCCCCTCTTTACAAATATGTAACACTGGGAAATTGCAGTAAATGATTCGCTAACAATCTCAGTTTTATCTACTGTGTCATATTGGTAACAATGTATGGAACCCATTCTGTTGGTCAGCCTTGTTACCACTTGGTCCTAGCAGCGATCAAAGGAGTTCGAAGTCTAATGTTTCTTTCGAGGGAATCCATACCTGGGCACTAGAGGGTTAATTCAGCCAATGGATCGGGGAGTCATGAAGAAAATTTATAGAGGAATTCTGTTACAAAAGCTTATTGACGAGGGCAGCAATCTCCAAACATTTTGGAAACAGTTAACTGTGCTAGATGCAATTTATGAAGTGTCAAAGGCACGGCATAAGATAAAACAAGCAGCCATAGCCAAGTCGTGGGAAAACATAAACCCAAAGATAGAAAATATCCATGATCTCGATGACGAAGAAGATTCCTCATTAGCAACGCTAGCTGCTCTTTTGACAAAACTCCAGGGTGTGAAGCAGTAGTGAAAATATTTCTGAATGGTTTAACGTGTACAACATGGAGGCATGCCATGTAGTGCTGAGTGAGAGTGCAATTGTTGACCGACTTCAAGGGAAGTTAGAGCAGGTGAATGACAGTGACGACGATGACAACACTCCTCCGATTCCAGAAACAGTCATCAGTCATGTATCATGCAATGGGCTGATGGGTCACTGCATTACCTTGAACAGCAAGTAGATGCTCCTCTTTATGACAAGTTGGTGTTGCGCAAAATTCGCAGTGCGATATATAAAAGACAAGCTACCACAATGACACAGAAGTCAATTCAAAACAATTTTGTTTGAAAGTAGTGCCCTTGTAATGTAAAACAGGATTTCTAAGCACAACATTTTTATACATAATAGATGAATAAAGTAAAATGTTTATAATTATTAGAAAATTGATTATAATTATGACACAGTAATTAATTTTTGTCTTTGTACTACCCCTTCACTGCGTACTTAGGTTGCGTATTATCCGTGAAATTCATTTATCCGCGGTTTTCGAATCCCAGTTACCGCGGATAATCGAGAGTTTACTGTAAATCCATTCGTATTAATGAAACGATATTGCAATACCCGTATTTTCTTTCATCTGGGCCGACAGTTAGTTTCTGTGGTGAATAAGAGAATTTGCAGCTGCATGAGCGCTTCCTTGTTGCTGTTCTTCAAACGAATAAGATATGCGCTGTGGTAGGTAGTCTCGAGTGTGAAATATGGACGGATGCAGGCAGTAGGAAGATCGCACGTTTTCTCTTCAGCTACTCTGAATTCAGTGCGCAATCGTAAGATCAGCGACGAATGTTGAATCATCAAGATCACCATCATTAGAGACTGATTATGCCTTTCAGCGTTCAGTCTGGAGCATAGTACCTCTAATAAAATTCCTCCATGATCCCCTGTTCAATGCTAACATTGATGCCTCGTCTGAGGTTAAGCCTTTTACTTCAAAATCATTCTGCACCGAATCTAAGTACTTTCTTCTTGGTCTACCTCGACTCCTCTTACCCTCCGCTGCCGTGCTCATGAGTCAGGTAACCTTGCTTCTCCCATGCGTGTAACATGACCCCACCATCTTAGTCTGTTCGCTCTAACTGCTTCATCTATGGTGTTCATTCCCAGTTTTTATTTGATTTCCTCATTATGGACACCCTCCTGCCATTGTTCCCATCTATTAGTACCTGCAATCATTCTTGTTACTTTCATATCTGTAACCTCTTCCTTATGAATAAGGTAACCTGTATCCACCCAACTTTCACTCCCATACAACAAAGTTGGTCGAAAGATAGAGCGGTGCACTGCTAACTTTGGCTTGGTACTTACTTCCTTCTTGCAGGAGACAGTAAGTTAAGCACTCACTGCATTAGCTTTGCTGCACCTCGAGTCCAGTTCTTTCACTATGTTGCCATCCCAGGTAGTTGAAATTGTCTACCTGCTCTTAACTTTGTTCCTCCTATTTGGCACTCAATGTTTAAATCTCTTTCCGCAGACATTACTTTTGTTTTGGAGATACTGATTTTCATATCACAATCCTTGCACCCCTGATCGAGCTCTGAAATATTATTTTGCAACCTTTCAATCGAATCGGCCATTGCAACTAAGTCATCCGCATATGGGAGACTGCTTATTTTGTTTTCACCTATTTTAATCTCAGCCTGGCAGTCTACTGTTTTCAACATATGATCCATGAATAGTATGAACAACAGTGGTGACAGGTTACAGCCTTGTCTTACCCCTGAAACTACCCTGAACCATGAGCTTAATTTGCCACCTACTCTAACTGCTGCCTGACAGTCTACGGGAAAGCCCTTTAATTGCCTGCAGAAGTTTAGCTCCTATACCATAATCTTGTAGAACTGGCATTAGCTTCCTCCTAGGGACACGGTCATAAGCCTTTTCTAGATCTATGAAACATAGATACAATTCCCTGTTCCACTCATAGCACTTTTCCATTATCTGCCGTAAGCTAAAGATCTGGTCCTGACAGCCTCTAAGATGCCTAAACCCACACTGATTTTCGTCTAACTTGTCCTCAATTAATACTCGCACTCTCCTTTCAACAATACCTGAGAATATTTTGCCTACAGCGATAATTAAAGAGATATTTCGATAGTTGTTACAATCTTTTCTGTTTCCATGTTTGAAAATTGGCGTGTTACCGCTTTCGTCCAGTCAGACGGAACCTGTCCCGATTCCCACGACTTCTCAATTATTCTTTGTAACCATTTGATACCTGATATTCCACTGTATTTGACGAGTTTAAATTGCAGTACTGACGTTACAGTAGCGGTGTGTTATCTCTATATATAAAAGGAAGTGTCCCGATTGACTGACTGACTGATTGACTGACTGACTGACTCATCATCGCCCAGCCCAAACCACTGAAGACAGAAACTTGAAATTTGTGGAGGGTGTTGATCTTACTCTGTAGGCGTCATTTATGAAGCGATTTTTCCATATTCGAGTCGTAAGGGGGTGAAATAGGGGATGAAACGTTTTTTTGGAAAATACGTAGCTATTTAGGCAATTTTGAAGCTAGAACTACAAAATTTTGGATTTTAATTCAGGGTTCAAATTTAAAAGACACGTGTTTCGGCATTTTTTGAAATTCAACCAATAAGGGGGTAAAATAGAGGACGCAAAAAACTGATTTTCAAAAAATATGTTGCTGTTTACTCAAATTTCGAGCTATAAGTACGAAACTTAGGATACGGACTCTTGATCATGATTAAAAAGACACGTGTTTCGGTATTTTTGGAAATTCAACTAAGTGGCTAAAAGAGGGGATCAAAAATTCTTTTCGAAAACCCATTGTTGTCAAGAGAAGTTTGAAGCTATAGCTACAAAAATTGGTATTTGTATTGTTCGTTATGATTTAAAAAATACGTGTTTCAGTATTTTTGGAAATTCAACGATCAAGGGGTGTTTCTAAGAAATATGTTGCTATTTAGGCAATTTTGAAGTTAGAACTACAAATTTTCGAATTTGGATTCGGGGTTCGAATTTAAAAGACACGTGTTTCGGCATTTTTTGTTTTGTGTCCCAGCCTCGTCGCCGCTTTTGTCCCAGCCTCGTCACCGCTTTTGTGTCTCGTTTCCGTCGTAGGTGTCGGTGGCCGAGTAGGAAGAACGACACAGGAATAAAGGATGCACGCTTGTGCAGGTAGGAGGTGACCAGCCAGTGGGACAGCAGAAACTGGAAACACTAGAGTAAATTAGAACGAGATATATATTGCACAGAATTTATACAATACTTAACTTTTACATAGTTCAATACGGCAGTATGCTGATACATAGTTGAGGTCTGCCTAGTGCCTATCCGATAGCCAAGTCTTCACTGGTGCCTATCTGATTCCGAAGGTACTAACTGGTTCCTATCTCAGTCCCAAGTGAACGATGTATGTCGTTCAGTGGTGGCCACGAGCGGAGTTGCAGCAGATGGCGCTCGTGGCTGTCGTCGTAAGAACGCCGCGCCGTGCGGGCATGGCGGCGCGCGGCGAAAGTAGGTGGCGCGCACTTGGTACTTGTGCGACACCACATTTTGAAATTCAACCAATAAGATGCAAAAATTAATTTTCAAAAATATGGTGCTGCTAACTCAAATTTCAAGCTATAACTACGAAACTTAAGATATGGATTCTTCATCAGCATTAAAAAGAAACTACTGGTGCAGACCAACCAGCCAACGCATGCGAATCAGCGGGGGTTCAGCTAGTCATTACTATTACTGACTTGCGTTGGCGCCCCTGGGTTCTGGCGCTGTGTGCGACCACCCGGGTCGCCCCACCCTAAAGCCGGCGCTGGTGGGACTCTATGTCCCACTACCGTCTTTACCATAAGGGCACAAGGGGCACAGGCCCAGGGCCCCCAGCCTTATGGGGGCCCCGAGCAGTGTTGCCAGATGGCAGAGAGAGGAAATACCCAGGGGGGCGCAGTAAGCAACGTGCAGTAGGAAACGCGTTTTCGCCGTTCTGCGCATGACGTCACTGTGGGACACCTGGGAGCCAAACTATGTGCAGAGTTGGTTGCTAACTCGTGTGCGTGTGTGTGTTACCATTTCTGCTGTAATTGCTTAATCCTCTCATTCCCACGTTATGAGTTCAGCTTTGCAAAAATTAAAATTCAGTGTTATCTGTATTAATACAGTGCACTAAAGATCAAAATACGCGTTTTAAAAGTTTTGGTCGCACTTTTGATTTTTTTATGTCATGCAGACTACAGACGTTTGTATCGCGGTTTTTTGTTACTTGGGATGTTGTTTTGTTGATGTTTAACACTGTCAGATCAATAATGCAAATATAATCTTCGCCACAGCACCAATGACAATTCACTGCTCAAATAAAATAACATGAACCACACTCGCGCTCCTAATCACAGCCACGTACAGACGGCTACGTAACACGAACTACAAGACGGGCAGATTAATGCCTCACAAGTGGCTACACGCCGTACCAAGCGGCAAAATGTCGTACTTGCAGCATGTTATTCATCAACTACAATGTGACTTTGAGGATTGATACACAAAATACGGCATAAATCAGCTTTTAATACGTTGTTATCGAGAAACAACATTGGGAAGGAAAGGGTCAAATAGTATTTTTTTCGTTTTTTTTTTTTTTTTTTTTTTTTTTTTTTTTTTTTTTTTTCATTTTACAGTTTGGAAGTAAAAAGTTCATAGTGGCAAGTATACTGATTTCCCGAGTGCTTGTCGCGCGTGCTATAATTTCTGCTGTAATTCTCTGAAATATTTCTGTTATTATTTATACAATGCTGTGCTATTACGGGTTGTAATTCTCACACCGGGGACACAAAGCGAACTGAAATAAAGTTTCAATTTTTTTCCTCGAGATGAAACGTCAATGAAAGTGTGGCTCTTCAAATGCTACAGAATGGACACTGTAAACGTTTGCACATTCTCGAAGCCGGCCGCGGTGGCCGCGGGGACTGAGGCGCTCCAGTCACGGTCTGCACGGCCACGACGGTCGGGGGTTCGAATCCCCCCTCGGGCATGGATATTTGTGCCGTCCTTAGTCTTAGCTGGTTCATAAGTAGTTTGTAAGCTTAGGGACTGATGACCCCGTAGTTAAGTCCCATAAGTGCTACAAACATTTGATTTGAACATTCTCGAATACGCTCCCGGCATTTCAATGAAAACGATTATGTAAGAGATTTACAGTTGGAGTTGCTTAATTTGCCACGGAAAAAAGTGTTTGAAACATTCCTGTCCTTTTAAAGTCAGCAGTTCATATTAAAGAAATTGTCTATATGTTTGCGATTTGATGTTACTGATACGTACCGCGTAAATCTACGACAGAATATGACCCAGCGCTCTTAACTTCAATATTTTACAGCAGAATAGCACTTTTTATTTAAGGCAGAAACAATTTTCGTCAAAAACTTAATATAAATGCACATTACGTGCCATACCGGACTAAGCCTGTGCAGGCCGTTTGGGAGTGCGCAGTCCCACAGTGACGTCACAGCGCCAGCCAATGGCAGAGCAGAGCGCTTACTGTCCAACCTTATAATTATTAACCTTGGAAATACCTACAGTCTCACGTAAACGTACCTACGCTTTCCCGACTTTCTCCTTACCACCTCATTAATACCCCTACATCAGGGTCGTAGACAGTATTTGGGTTTGGGAGGAGTTGTAATATATTTAGCCAGGAGGGTCCCGTTTGTTTAAATAACTGAAGTATTCGATACCATAATTGGTCGTAGTATTGTAACCTAATATTCCATGTTTATATTACATAAGCATTTTATAGCGCTTTTGTCAAGTTATTTTAATCATTATAATTAGCATTACTAGGGTCTTCTAACAAACTAAATTAATTAAGTATTGAAAGTCGTAACAACAACGTAAACATATATTAAAACTGCACTAATTGTTATTTACTTACGATCTTTTGTATTATTTCATTTTGATATGGAAATATTTTTATTACATCTGTCATACTTTTATGTATCTTTGCATAAAGCAGGAGTCATTAATGTTTATTGAGCAAATTGTTAAATATTTAAAGGTTGTACTTCCGTGTTCTAGAAGGTTCTAGAAATATTATCAGATATTAATACGCGCGAATTGGCGCGAACTCATGCAGTCTGAAAGTAGTAATCATTCAGTAAAAGTGTAGTCATGCAGTCTTACTTTTGTGTTTCATCAAGAATGGATAAATAAATTTGTATAAAAATGAAACGTGTCACATTGTTGGTTCATTCCAAGACGCCTTAAGAACCCGACGTCCTATTATTTTGTAATGTGTTAATGGCAGGCGAGCAACGAGATTTACGAGCATTCTACCACTGAACATGTGATGTATAGAAAAATGTGGCTTTAATTTATGTCCAGTTAAAAACAAATGCGCCACAGGGTGAATTAGGAGTCCGGTCAGCAGAGGTTAACCGGTTGACTAATGTGACATGTTACAATTTTGAAAAACTTTAAAATAAATATTTGTCATCATGCTTTACTTGCTAGATATATTTTTCCAGTGACTGATCGTTACTGATTCATGGAGTCAAGTACAGATTATGCCGCGAATTCCAAGTGCTCTGTTACAAGAGGATTACTGATTTATCGAGTGGACAAGGGTGCATCAACAACTTGTCAACCATAGAGAGGAACAGCATTAATTATTTTCCCCAAATAGGCCGCTGTTACACGAGGATAACTGATTTTTTGACCAGACACGGATACATCGAGACACTATCAACCATAGAGTAGGAACAGCAGTAATTATTTAGTTCACTGTCAGCACAAAAAAGAAAGTCCGTCACTCTACATGATTCGATTTTCAAAGAGTAATGCTATGTAGACAACGAATATCTAGCGCTTTATTCATAATAACTTTGGCTGTCGCAAATGTTTTAACGGTTTCTTGTTAGCATCTTGTAATTTACAAGTACCGACTAGTATATCGTCCTCACGTAAATAAATAAGTCTAATCAAGGTAATAAAACGTCTTTCGTTCATTGAAACAATGAATTTTTCTTGTGCTGACATTTTCTAACACTATTTCCAAACTGACTCTTCATTCGACTGATATACTTTTAAATCATATTTCGCATCAGTTTTGAAGTGTCTGAAACAAAGTTTTCAAATTGATATTGTTTACTATGAACAGAAAACAAGTATGGCTACTTCAAACTTTGCCACAATTGGACGGCTTCATTTCCTTACCCGCTAGGTCTGTGTCGGCGATTGTAAAATTTTACTAAAGTACCTACACGTTGGGGACGTTTGGATGAAAAATTCCCTACATGATTTTAATGCTTAAAAGTACCTACGAGTAGGGAAAATTCCCTACGTCTGGCGAGAAACTCGTTCCTTTCTTCTAGGCAATGACTTCTTTTTTTAATGAATTTTTATAAAGACCCAGAAATTGTCTCGAAACGTGTCTCGAAACGTGGCAAGTGACTTGGTTTTCACAAACATAGTAACGTTTTTTGTTCCTTTGAACACATCTGGTAAATAACTGAATTATTATACTTAGATTTCAACGTGTATAGATGGGCATTAAAAAAAATATTCTGACATACCTGAAATCTAACTAGTGGAGAAGATACTGCACATAAAAGACGTATTTTTGCTTATTCCGAGAGAAGTGACTTCATTGTGGGACGCTGCATGTCATGTGGAAGTTACGTGTCAGTCTCTCCACAAACGTAAGAACTCTTCTTTTTATCCCTACTTTTTCTCCTACTTTCTTAACTCTTATTATAGTCCCAAGAGAAACGCCAGTAGCAGTTTGAAATTTATCAAGGGAACTGTTTTAGGCGATTTTATCCTGTCTTTTACGTCTTCCGACATTGTGTTATACACAATATCTCGTCTCTGGTTATGCAGAACCCTTCTTGCACCAACTGGTGGAGACAGCAATGACGCGATTTTGTATGATAGTTTATTTTTATTTTTATTTGGCTTCAGGCAGAGCCCATTTAATCAGATCCAAATCTTTAATATAAGGAAGCAGAAATACATGAACTTCGATAACTAGAAGGGTCTGGAGCAGACTGATGCGGCCTCCCCTTAGAACAAAGTAATGGGATCGCCCGGCGCTTAGGACGAAAATGCGCAACGGCCTCCCCTACGAAGAAATCAATGGACTCGCCCGGTGCTTAGGTCGGCACTGCGCATCGGCCAATGCATCCAGTCCCGGTGAATTCGGCATTGGTAGAGTTTATTATACCTTACGAAGCGATAGTTCGTTATCGGCGTGCTTCGAAGCGCCATTTGATTGCACGTGATTCACTCTGTTTACTTGGCAGTGACTGCTTGATATTTTTGTAGTGTCTTTCAGCAATGTCAAAAAGAATATACTTAATTGGTTCAGAAAAAAGGTAAAAAAACTTGCAATTCAAAAAGAATCCGTCAGCAGACTACCTAAACTTACTTCATTTTTCACTGTTGAAGAAACTAAGTGGCAGATTGATGCATCTACCTCATCATCGCAAGATATCTCTAAATCTCAACTTAGTAACAGTGCCCATGTTTAACAACATAGAGGATGACATTTGTGTTCCGAGGTCATCAAGTCCACTTATGACGACAGCTGCACACACATCACAACATGCTTCTTCCACCTCAAGCCACTTGGATTCACCAGAGAGAAGTATGTTAGAAAACATATCTCACGCCCCTGGTAAGTACTGTGATGAAATTTTAACGGAAGAAGTCCATGATATTTGGATTCACAGGGACCCAGAGGTTTTCCAAAACAAAAATAGCCAATGTTCCAATCTTTGTAAATCTGTTGTTGTTGTTGTGGTCTTCAGTCCGGAGACTGGTTTGATGCAGCTCTCCACCCTACTCTATCCTGAGCAAGCCTCTTCATCTCCACATAAGAACGACAACCTACATCTGTCTGAATCTGCTTACTGTATCCATCTCTTGGTCTTCCCCTGCGATTTTTTCCCCACACACTTCCCTCCAACGCTAAATTCACAATTCCTTGATGTCTAAGAATGTGTCCTACCAATCTATCCCTTCTTTTAGTCAAGGTATGCCAGAAATTCCTTTTCTCCCCAATTCTGTTCAGTACCTCCTCATTAGATACGCGATCCACCCACCTAATCTTCAGCATTCTTCTGTAGCACCAAATTTCAAAAGCTTCAACCCTCTTCCTGTCCGCACTGTTTATCGTCCATGTCTCACTCCCATACAAGGCAACACTCCATACAAATGCCTTCAGAAAGGACTTCCTTAGGTTTAAATCAATATTCGATGTTAACAAATTTCTCTTTTTCAAGAACGCTTTCCTACCCATTGCCATTCTGCTTTTTATATCCTCTGTACTGCGACCATCATTTGTTATTTTACTGCCCAAGTAACATAACTCATCTACCTCCTTTATTGCTTTGTTTCCCAATCTAATTCCTTCAGCATCACCTGATTTTCTTACACTGCACTCCATTACCCTAGTTTTACTCTTGTTAATGTTCATCTTATATGCACCTTTCAGCACACTGTCCATTCCGTTCAATTGCTCTTCCAGGTCCTTTGCTGTATCTGACAGAATTACTATGTCGTCGGCAAAACGCAATGTTTTTAATTCTTCACCCTGAACTTTAATTCCTTCTCCAAATTTCTCCTTGCTTTCCTTTATAGCTTGCTCAATGTACAAATTGAACAACAATGGAGAAAGACTACAACCCTGTCTTACTCCCTTTCCAACCACTGCATCCTTTTCATGCCCTTCAACTCTGACAACCGCTGTCTGGTTTTTGTACAAGTTATAAATAACCTTACGTTCCCTATATTTTACTCCTGCTTGCTTCAGAACTTGAAAGAGTTTATTCCAATCAACATTGTCAAAAGCCTTCTCCAAATCTACAAAAGCTAGAAATGTAGGTTTGCCTTTTCTTAATCTATCTTCTAGGATAAGCCGTAAAGTGAGTATTGCCTCCCGTGTTCCTACCTTTCTCCTGAACCCAAACTGATCTTCCCCGAGGTCGGCTTCTACCAGTTTTTCCATCCTTCTGTATATAATTCGCATTAATATTTTGCAGCCATGACTTATTAAACTGATGGTTCTGTAGTTTTCACACCTGTCTGCACCTGCTTTCTTAGGGATGGGAATTATAACATTTTTCTTAAAGTCTGAGGGTACTTCACCTGTCTCATACATCTTACACACCAGGTGAAACAATTTTGTCATGGCTGGTTCTCCCAGAGACTTCAGTAACTCTGAGGGAATATCATCTACTCCAGGGGCCTTGTTTCGACTTAGGTCTTTCAGGGCTCTGTCAAATTCTTCTCTCAGTACAGTATCTCCTATTTCATCTTCACCTACATCCTCTTCCCTTCCTACAATATTGTCTCGAAGTTCATTTCCTTTGTAGAGTCCCTCTATATACTCTTTCCACCTTTCAGCTTTCCCTTCTTTGCTGAGAACTGGTTTTCCATCAGTGTCCTTGATATTCATAGAGCTGTTTTTCTTATCTCCAAATGTTTCTTTTATTTTCCTGTAGGCTGTATCTATTTTTCCCCTATTTATACATTCTTCTACATCCTTGCATTTGCCTTCTAGCCACTCCTGCTTAGCCATTTTACACTTCCTGTCAATCTCATTTCTTAGTCGTCTGTACTCCATTTTGCCTGTTTCATTTATTGCATTTTTATATTTTCTCCTTTGATCGATTAAATTTAGTATCTCCTGTGATATCCAAGGATTCTTTGTAGGTCTTGCTTTCCTACCTATTTTGTCCTCTGCTGCCTTCACTATTTCATCTCTCAATTTTACCCATTCCTCCTCAACTGTTTTATTTTCCCCTGTTTCTGTCAATTGTTGCCTGAAGCTCCCTCTGAAATTCTTAAGAACTTCAGGTTCCTTCAATTTATCTAGGTCCCATCTCCTTATTATCCTACCTTTCTGTAGTTTCTTCAGTTTCAGCCTACAGTTCATCACCAACAAGTTATGGTCAGAGTCTATGTCTGCCCCTGGGTATGTCCTACACTTCAAAACCTGGTTCCGAAATCTATGTCTTACCATTATAAAATCTATCTGGTATCTCCCGGTGTCTCCTGGTCTCTTCCACGTATACAACCTTCTTTTGTGATTCTTAAACCAGGTGTTTGTTATAACTAAATTATGTTCCGTGCAAAATTCTACCAGGCGGCTTCCTCTTTCATTCCTTTTGCCCAGACCATATTCACCCACTATCTTCCCTTCCCTTCCTTGTCCTACTACCGAATTCCAGTCTCCCATAACAATTAAGTTTTCCTCTCCCTTAATTGTCTGAATAATTTCCTTTAGCTCCTCATATATTTCTTCGATTTCCTCATCATCGGCAGAGCTAGTTGGCATATAAACCTGTACTACTGTTGTCGGTGTTGGCTTCGTATCTATCTTGACAATGATAATGCGATCACTGTGCTGGTCATAGTAGTTTACCCGCATTCCTATTTTCTTATTCATTATCAATCCTACTCCTGTGATACCCCCAATTGATTTTGTATTTATAATCCTGTACTCACCTGACCAGAAATCCTGTTCATCCTGCCACCGAACTTCACTAATCCCCACTATATCTAACTTCAACCTATCCATTTCCCTTTTTAAATTTTCTAATTTTCCTACTCGATTAAGGGATCTAACATTCCACGCTCCGGACCAAAATGCGTGGTCATCAGTCCGTAGCTTACAAACTACTTACACCAAGGTAAACTAACCTAAGGACAACACACACCCATGCCCCAGGGAGGACTCGAACCTCCGACGGCGAGCAACCGTGCGCTCCGCAGCGAGGCGCTTTAGAACCGCTCGGCTACTCCACCGCGGCACAAAAATAGCGGCTTCTCAGAAACCACTACACATTTTGCTGATGTAAGTGGTAAAACAAAAACCAGAAAATTAACTAGGGCTGTTTTCACTCGCAAACTGACGAATGGTGAGTGTGTAGAAAGAAAGTGGCTTCTGTATTCACTATCCATGAAATCTGTCTACTGTTATTGTTGTCGTCTATTCAATAACACTGTCGGCAATAATCTGCCGGCCGCGGTGGCCGAGGGGACTGAGGCGCTTCAGTCACGGTCTGCACGCCCACTACGGTCGGGGTTCGAATCCCCCCTCGGGCATGGATATTTGCGCCGTCCTTAGTTGTAGGTAGTTCATAAGTAGTTTGTAAGTTTAGGGACTGATGACCCCGTAGTTAAGTCCCTTAAGCTTAACAAACATTTGAACATTTTATTTGGCAATAATCTGAGTTCTTCCAGGGAATCCAAAGATCGGAAGCATATGAACAACTTATTAACGGAGCATGATAACAGTTTACACCACAGGGAATCACTTTTGAATTATGTTGTAAGAAGCAAAATTGTTGGTATAGTTGATACTGGATTGCTTTCCCAGTTTAATGTTGAGATCATCTATAGGAGGAACGTATTGAAAAGAATTGTTGCAGTTGTGAAATTTTTGCCCTCAAGGGGACTAGGGTTTCGCGGAGCAAATTATATTTTGGGGTCTGAAAACAACGGAAATTATTTGGGATGCTTAGAATTTCCTTTTCTTGCTGATCATATACGAACGTATGGCAATGGTGGCAACGAAAATACATCGTATTTGTCTGCAAATATTTGCAATGAATTTATTAATTTAATGGAACAGAAAGTGTTAACGACGATTGTCAACGAATTAAAAACAGTCAGATGCTATTCAATAAGCGTGGATTCCTCGCCAGATCTGTCTCACGTTGACCAGCTAACTTTCATCGTTCGGTACGTAAAAGATGGCCAGCCTGTTGAGAGATTTGTTTGCAATTTTTGCCTATGGAGGAGCATAGGGCTCAAATTATAGAAGATACTGTTATGAAATGTCAAAGCTATCCTAATAGCTTTGACATTTCAATAAAAGAATGCCGCGGACAGAGCTATGATAATGCAGCAAATATGGCTGGAAAGTGTTCCGGTCTTTAGGCAAGAATAAAAGAAAATTGTTAATTTACGATTTTTGTACCATGTGACACACATTCACATGTGACACACAGGCGGCTGCATGGTGTTTCTGAAGCAGTAGCATACTTCCACTTGTCCAAAAATTGACCACCCTTTCTTCTGCTTCGAACAATCGTTGAAAGTTTTGAAACAATGTTTAGGTGCAAATAAAGTTCTGAAATCCCTCTCTGAAACCAGATGGTCTGCTCGCGCTGACGCTCTTAACGCTTTGTCTAATGGCTACAATGATATTTTTGAAGCTTTAAAGTCAATTAGTAGCATCACTGATCAGACAGTGGAAACAAGAAATGAAGCCCAAAGACCTTGCAAGAAAATGAATAAACTCGAGATCATTCTCCTAACGGAGATATGGGATGACCTTTCGAAAATTATCAATAACACAAATGTAACTTTACAAAGTAGTACCGTCACAATAGACGTTGCAACAAAACTTTTTGCATCTATTTCCGATTTCATCAGTTCTGCACACAGTAGATTCGATCAGAATGAATCTTCAGCCAAAGAGAAAAATCCAGGTGCTGACTATAAGGATAATTCTCAAGGGACTAGAATTTGCAGGAAGCAGATCACGTTTTCCGAAGATTCGTCATAAACTGTCCACCTGAGTGCCAAAGAAGCATTTCGTGTAGAAGATTTTCAGCCTATAATCGACACATTGGATTCTTGTTTGAAGCGACGTTCAGAAGCATACGAGAAAATTCTCAGTTAAAACAAATCGATTCTGAACAGCTGAGAAACAGATGCAAAAAATTTGCAGAATTTCATCATGCTAATGAACTCATATCAAAAATTTTTTTATTTAAAACAATATTTGAAAAAAATTCCAGATGAATCTCCAGACCTAAGTACATCATCCTTACATTCTTTAATAAAAGCAGATAACATAGAAGAAACCTTTCCGAAAAGTTGCTACCCGCATATTCCTTTATCTAATGGTAACCAACTGCAGTGGACAGCGTTCATTTTCCCACTTAAAGAGAATCAAAAATGAATTACGAACGACTATGCTACAGGAACTACTTACTAATTTGTCAATCACGTGCGTAGAAAGTGACACCCTTCAACAGTTGGACTTTGTAGACGGAATAGAAGATTTTGCATTTCAGAAATCCCGAAAAAAAAAACCTTTAACAGCAACGTAAGTCCAATTTGTGAAACAGTAATCACTAGTTTTTTGTGTATTTCTGACCATAATAACCAACAAATTCACCAAACAAATGTACATCATTCTGACAAGTACATTCCAAGGAAAATTCTGTTTTGTTGTAGGTTCCACTAATCTGTGTGCCAGATTAGAAAGAGACACACTCCAAAAAATGTATATTTTGTATTCTCGAAATCTTTAAAGAAATCATTAATTTGAATGAAAGACTAACTTGTGAACTAATCATTAGTAGTGCGCTTGCCCGCGAAAGGCAAAGGTCCTAGGTTCGAGTCCCGGTTCCGGCACACAATTTTAATCTGCCAGGAAGTTTCATATCAGCGCACACTCCGCTGCAGAGTGAAAGTTTCATTCTGTAATCATTAGTATTTGGTTTGTAATTTTAACCAATTAAGCCACAAAATAAATGTACACCATTATGATGCATTCATTTAGTTTTTTTAAGGGCCCCAAAACGCTGAGTGCCCAGGGGCCCCCGAATGGCTTAAGACGGCTCTGCTATGTCCCTACAGTTTGCAAAAAAAAAAAAAAAAAAAAAAAAAAAAAAAAAAAAAAAAAAAAAAAAAAAATCCAACATCCGTTTGAAAGAACTAAACTGACCAGCTGACCTCCCACTTCTATCCACAAGAATGGATACACATTAACCTGTGTCCCTAATCCCATGCGCTGTTTCAAATGCCAGCGCTGTGGGTACACCACCTTCGGATGCAAGGGGAAACCAGCTGTGTCAAATGTGGAAAAGCCGCGCATGAAAGAGTCTAGAGGTGTGTTAACTGTGTGAGGCAGGGATTGCAGAGTCTGTCACAAGGAAAAAAATACAGGAAAGCAAGCAAGACAACTGCATCTCTTATGCTGAAGGCAAAAAGTCCTTCAAGGTATGCAAACTCCTGTATTTGCTACCTCTTTCGCCACTGCTCTGCAAAAGCCAGTTCCCAAGGCTGAGCCAGTGTACTCGTCAGGCAGTATTAGCTTCAACACCTGTAGACCCAATCATATTAAAAAAAAAAAAAAAAAAAAAAAAAAAAAAAAAAAAAAAAAAAAAAAAAAAAAAAACGGCCACGACTGCAATATCTGCAGAGCTCCCGGTCTTTCAAATTGTAGAGTCTGTCGTATCACACAGTACACGACTACAGCAGCAGAAAAAATTGGAAAGCAAAGCTCCCACCACTGATGAAACTCAGCTCTAAGGCGTTGGTCAATGTCATTGTCACTATACCTGGCACATCACCTGACTCCACTCCGCCGCGGTGGAGTAGCCGAGCGGTCTAAAGCGTCTCGCTGCGGAGCGCCCAGCTGCTCGACGTCGGAGGTTTAAGTCCTCCCTGGGGCATGGGTGTATGTGTTGTCCTTAGGTTAGTTTACCTTAGTTTAAGTAGTTTGTAAGCTACGGATTGATGACAACGCCGTTTGGTCCGATAGATTTACAAACATTTGAACATTTTTTACTCCACTTCGCTTTGGTGGAGTGGCACTCTAAGGCGCCTTGCTGTGGAGCTCGCGGTTGGTCACTGTTGGAGGTTCTAGTCCTCCCTGGGAAATCGGTGTGTGTGTGTGTGTGTGTGTGTGTGTGTGAGAGAGAGAGAGAGAGAGAGAGAGAGAGAGAGAGATGTTAGGTTAGTTTAAGTAGCTTGTAACTCTAGGGCAGCTCGGTGGTCACGTGGTATGATTCTCGCTTTGGGTGCGAGAGGTCCCGTGTTGAAATCCTGGACGAACCCCTATTTTCGACCCTCATGTACCACAGACATTGCTGAGGTGAGTTGACTTGTGTGCCTCAATGATACAGATAGCCGTACCGTACGTGCAACGACAGTGGAGGGGTATCTGAGGAGAGGCCAGACAAACCTGTGGTTCCTGAAGAGGGGCAGCAGCCTTTTCAGTAGCCATTTGACTGGAGAGAACACATAGAAAATATTGTGGGGAAGGCGAATCAAAGGTTACGTTTCATTGGCAGAACGCTTCGAAGATGCACCAGCTCCACCAAAGAGACTACCTACATCACACTTGTGCGTCCTCTCCTGGAGTACTGTTGCCCCTTGTGGGACCCTCACCAGGTGGGACTGACGGAAGATATTGAGAAGGTTCAGAGAAGGGCAGCTCGTTTTGTTTTATCACGTTACGGGGGGGAAAGCGTCACGGTAATGTTGCACGAATTGGGGTGGAAATCATTAAAAGAAAGACGTTATTCATTGCGGCGTGATCTGTTTGCGAAGTTTCAATCACCGACTTTTACTTATGAATGTGAAAATATTTTGCTAGCACCCACCTACTTAGGAAGACATGACCATCTCAATAAAATAAGAGAAATCAGATCGAAAACGGAACGATTTAGCTGTTCTTTCTTCCCGCGCGCTATTAGAGAATGGAACGGTAGAGAAAAGTTATGAAAGTGGTTAATGAACCCTCTGCCAGGCACTTAAATGTGATTTGCAGAGTATCTATGTAGATGTAGATGAGTAGTTACAGGGGCAACAGACTGAGCTGGCCTTGTAACATCAGCTAATGTGGCTTTGCAACACATTTACTGCGAACGGCTGAAAGCAAGGGGAAACTACAGCCGTTACTTTTCCCGAGGACATGCAGCTCTACTGTATGAACATATGTTGATATCGTCTTCCAGGGTAAACTATTCCGAAGGTAAAGCAGTGCCCCATTCTCTGGTGGGAACTAATCAGAAGGAAGTCGTCATCAAGAAAAACAAAACAGGGATTCTACGGAACGGAGCTTGGAATGTTAAGCCTTAATCTCGTATGTAACTAAGAAAATTTGAAAAGAGAAATGGATGGGTGGGGATTAGTGAAGTTCGGTGGCAGAATGAACAGGATTTCTGGATCAGATGAGTACAGGGTTTTAAATACTAAATCATTTGGTAGTAACGCAGGAGTAGATCTGGCATTGAATAAGAAAATAGAAATGCTGGAAGGTTACTGTGAACAGCATAGGGGCCCAAATTGCCTGCGCAGATCCGTGAACATTTTGCAGTACTGCGCATGATGTCACCGTAGAAGCATGCGGTGGCGCGCGGCTACATTTGTGTATCGAGGCGCGTAGGGGAATATCTAAGTAGCTCTCTTAGGTTGTTTGCAGATGACGCCGTCATTTACCGTCTAGTAAAAACATCTGAAGATCAAAACCAACTGCAGAACGATCTGAATAAGATATGAGTATGGTGTAAAAATTGGCAATTGGGTCTAAATAATGAGAAGTGTGAAGTCGTCCACATGAGTACGAAAAGAAATCCGTTAAACTTTGTTTACAACATAAATCAATCAAATTTGAAGGCAGTAAACTCCACAAAATACCTAGGAATTACTATTACTTCAGACCTAAACTGGAAAGAACACGTAGATAATATCGTGGGAAAGGCGAACCAGAGACTGTGTTTTATTGGCAGAACCCTTAAAAGATGCAACAGAACTACTAAAGAAACTGCATACACTGCGCTTGTCCGTCCATTTTTGGAGTATTGCTGCCCAGTGTGGGATCCTTATCAGGTGGGTTTTACGGAGGACATCGAAAGAGTCCAAAGAAGGGCAGCTCGTTTCGTATTGTCACGATATAGAGGAGACAGCGTTACAGAATTGATACAGGATCTGGGATGGGAATCATAACAACGGCGCTTATCGCTGCGGCGTGGGCTACTTGCGAAACTCCAATCACCCACATTCTTCTCCGAATGCGAAAATATATTGTTGACTCCCACTTACATAGGTAGAAATGATAATCAGAATAAAATACGAGAAATCAGAGCTCGTACAGAGAGATTCAGGTGTTCTTTCTTCCCGCGCGTTATTCGAGAATGGAATGGGAGATAAATAGTATAATTGTGATTCTATGAACCCTCTGCCAGGCACTTAAATGTGATTTGCAGAGTATCCCATGTAGATGTAGATGTAGATGTAGCAGAGTTGTGTTGTTCGTTTTATTTTGTGGTGTTATTTGCGGTTTTCGACAGAATTTTTCTGTTAAAATGCCCGGCTATGCTGTAACAGGGTGCCTGTCTTGCAGCAGGAAACAAAAGTAGCAGATATAAGCTACCATCGTTTCCGAAAGACATTCAGCTTCAGAAAGTGTGGATTACGGTCACAGGAAAAATCGCTTCACATTTGCGATGTTCCACGTTTATTTACGGTGATGAGGAATAATTTTCTAGACGATGGAATCAGGCTTGCGAGTGGAAGATTTGTTGATAAATCCATTATTGAAAGACTGCTTGCATTAGCTAGCAGTGAGATGAAATTATGTCCTAAATTGTCACAAATTTACCTCATTGTCAAGGACAAGGAACGTCAAAGGGTTTATTTATCTATGCCGCTGTTTTCAAATACAACAGCGAAAGCCATGAGGTACTTAATGCCCGAGGAAGTGGAAGCAGTAAACTTTTTTCAGCTTGTAAATGATGCTTTTGACATCCTGAATGCCAGAAGAGTCAACATGAAGGCATTGCCGTGTGGTTATGGGATAGACAAGGATGTACAGAAAAGAATTTTAAGGGCTCTGCAATCGTGTGTGGAATAAATGCTTGTAGGCAGTAAAAATAGTTTGCTTCCGTTTCAGAAAGGAATAATGGTCGCAATTCGTTCCTTACTCGGACTGTTTACAGACCTGCAGCACCTCCAAGATAGTATATTTTAAAAGCACGACTAAAAAAATGTTCAAATGTTTGTATAGCTTATGGGACTTAACTACGGGGTCATCAGTCCCTAAACTTACAAACTACTTATGAACTACTTACGAACTAGAACGGCACAAATATCCATGCCCGAAGGGGGACTCGAACCTCCGACCGTAGTGGCTGGAGCGCCTCAGTTCCCTCGGCCACCGCGGCCGGCAGCACGACTAAACCAGGACGCATTGGAGAATTTTTTTTCTCACAGATAAGAGGCATCGGTCATTTTCATTTGAATCCCTCTCCAACGGAGGTATTACAAAGATTGCGGCTCTACTCTTCGGTCACAATGCAAACAATATTCCTCTGTCAAATGATACTTCAGTAGAGGCAGATGACAGAGACGGACTTTTGACGTCACATTTTTTTCAAAGGAATTTTGCCTGACATGAATGAGGCTCTAGAAACGATCGATGGTGAAAGAGAGCTGCGAAGTAATAACTTCCCTGTTCAAACTGTACCACAAGAATCTGCTGTCAAAGAGGGACCTCACTGCACTTTGAAGGATTTCGGTGTCTGGCTGGCTACATCGCATACCCTGCAAAGAATACGGACAACACTCTGGGATTACCTTCTAATGATATTTTAAGTCCTCCAACAGATCCAGGACCTCTTAGGTGGATTAACGTTCTGTCTCGCGGTAGGCTTACAGTGCCGACAATGAGTGGCTTCACAAAGAGTCTCAGTTTGAACTGATTTTTTAATTAATTTACCGACTTTGACACTATTTCTAAGGAAAAATTGTGTAAAAACAATCTGTGACTCTATCAAAGCTAAATATCCAGAGTTTTTCCTGGACATTACAAAAGTTGTCAGAACTAGACTGTTCATTCGCATGAGGTTTCAAATGTTCGTACGGCACTTACCTGCGGAGTCATCAGTCCTTAAACTTACAAACTACTTATGATCTAACTTATACTAAAGACAGAAAAAACATCAATGCCCAAGGGGGGATTCGAACCCCTGATGGGGAACAGCCTCGCGCAGCGGAGCATAGCGCCTCAAGGCGCTTGGCCACTCCGCCGAATACGAAACTAAAGCACAAAAGTGGAAATCAGGACAATGGAACTCTTCATTCGCTACAAACATCTAAAAACGCAACTATTTAAAATCATTTTATGATAACGTATAGCATTTATAACTACTTATTTGTGTTTGCAAGTTGCTTGCTCACTTGCCGCTTCCGCTACCGCTGCCTCGCTTTGCTTCTCCGGTGACGTCACAGCGCCAGCCAATCGCAGCACTCCACGCTTCGGGTCTAATCTTCCTTTTAATAACCTTGGCGAACGCATTATTATAGCTAAGATAGACACGAAGCTAACACCGACACCACAGAAGTACAATTTTATATGCCAACTAGCTCTGCCGATGACGAGGAGATCGAAGAAATGTATGAGAAGATAAAAGAAATTATTCAGACAAAAGAAGAGGAAAATTTGATTGTGATGGGGGCTGAAACTCTGTAGTAGGAAAGGAAAAGAAGCAAAAGTAGTATGTGAATATGGACAGGGGAAAAGAAATGAAAGAGGAGATCGCCTGGTAAAATTTTGTACAGAGGGCAATTTAATCATCACAAACACTTGGTTTAATCATCATGAAGGGAAGTTGTATACGTGTAAGAGACCATGAGGCTCTGGAAGGTGCCAGACTGACTTTGTAATGGTAAGATACAGGTTTTAAACTGTAAGACATATCCAGAGGCAGTATAGACTGTTACCATAACTTATTGATTATATACCTTAGATTAAATCTTAATGGGAGTTAGAACTGATTTTTTCCACTTTTTCTGATTTTCATCTCTTTATAAGATTTGCAATTTTCCGAATAAAACGATACTCATATGGGAAGTATTTTATTTCACTTTTTAAATATAATTTACACCGATTGAAAACTTTTACGTGAATTACTTCAATCTAATCAAATCGGTAATTTTTTCTATAGAAGGTCATAAATTGCTGTGCTATAAAGGTTAAATTACGTGTTGGTAGCACTGTCAAAAACAGTATCTTATCTTTTCATAGTATAAACATGCGTTGTATGTCGTTTTCCGAGGAAAAGAGACGAATACCAAAATGAAACTTCACTCTGCAGCGGAGTGTGCGCTGATATGAAACTTCCTGGCAGATTAAAATTGTGTGCCAGAACCGGGACTCGAACTAGGGACCTTTGCCTTTCTTCCAGTAGTGCTAGTCTTGCGTGTTTGCAGGAGAGCTTCTGTGAAGTTTGGAAAGTAGGAGGCGAGGTACTGGCAGAAGTAAAGTTGTGAGGCGACATCGTGAGTCGTGTCGGGATAGCACAGTCGGTAGTGCGCTTGCCCGCGAAAGGCAAAGGTCCCTGGTTCGAGTCCCGGTTCTGGCACACAATTTTAATCTGCCAGGAAGTTTCATATCAGCGCACACTCCGCTGCAGAGTGAAGTTTCATTCTGGAAACATCCCTTAGGCTGTGGCTAAGCCATGTCTCCATCATATCCTTTCTTCCAGGAGTGCTAGTCTTGCGTGTTTGCAGGAGAGCTTCTGTGAAGTTTGGAAAGTAGGAGGCGAAGTACTGGCAGAAGTAAAGTTGAGAGGCGGCATCGTGAGTCGTGTCGGGATAGCACAGTCGGTAGTGCGCTTGCCCGCGAAAGGCAAAGGTCCCTGGTTCGAGTCCCGGTTCTGGCACACAATTTTAATCTGCCAGGAAGTTTCATATCAGCGCACACTCCGCTGCAGAGTGAAGTTTCATTCTGGAAATATCCCTTAGGCTGTGGCTAAGCCATGTCTCCACCATATCCTTTCTTCCAGGAGTGCTAGTCTTGCGTGTTTGCAGGAGAGCTTCTGTGAAGTTTGGAAAGTAGGAGGCGAGGTACTGGCAGAAGTAAAGTTGTGAGGCGGCATCGTGAGTCGTGTCGGGATAGCACAGTCGGTAGTGCGCTTGCCCGTGAAAGGCAAAGATCCCTGGTTCGAGTCCCGGTTCTGGCACACAATTTTAATCTGCCAGGAAGTTTCATATCAGCGCACACTCCGCTGCAGAGTGAAGTTTCATTCTGGAAATATCCCTTAGGCTGTGGCTAAGCCATGTCTCCACCATATCCTTTCTTCCAGGAGTGCTAGTCTTGCGTGTTTGCAGGAGAGCTTCTGTGAAGTTTGGAAAGTAGGAGGCGAAGTACTGGCAGAAGTAAAGTTGTGAGGCGGCATCGTGAGTCGTGTCGGGATAGCACAGTCGGTAGTGCGCTTGCCCGCGAAAGGCAAAGATCCCTGGTTCGAGTCCCGGTTCTGGCACACAATTTTAATCTGCCAGGAAGTTTCATATCAGCGCACACTCCGCTGCAGAGTGAAGTTTCATTCTGGAAATATCCCTTAGGCGGTGGCTAAGCCATGTCTCCACCATATCCTTTCTTCCAGGAGTGCTAGTCTTGCGTGTTTGCAGGAGAGCTTCTGTGAAGTTTGGAAAGTAGGAGGCGAGGTACTGGCAGAAGTAAAGTTGTGAGGCGGCATCGTGAGTCGTGTCGGGATAGCACAGTCGGTAGTGCGCTTGCCCGCGAAAGGCAAAGATCCCTGGTTCGAGTCCCGGTTCTGGCACACAATTTAATCTGCCAGGAAGTTTCAAGAGACGAATAGATTGGTAAATCTCTCAACAAGTAAGGTATGACGCCTAAACGAAAAGTTTTTAAGAAACGCCATTTTCTTGGTAATAGATTTTCGAATAAAGAGTATCCAGTAGACAATCTTTGCCGTCCTGGACCTAATTCGTGGTGCAATTAGCGCAATGCCCAGTGCTCAAACAGTTCATACAGCCGTAACAATTCCATCCCAGCAGGAGACACGAATATCATAAAAGCTATTTACAGAGACCTGGCAAAGCCTGAATTACTGTAAAAGTGTCTGCATGGTGAGACTCGAAATCCCAATGACTCGTTCAATAATCTTATATGGACTCGCTTAGCAAAAAACGTTTTTCTTGGAATGGAGACACTAAAGTGGAGGGATGGTGACAGTGATGCTGTTATTGCTTTTATTGGTGGCAACATTGGTAGGGTGAAAGTGCTACAGCATAGGGGAATTAATCCTGGAGCAAAGTGCACCAGACAACTTGAACGGATGAACAAGGTTCGCACTGATAAAGCAGAGTATGCAGCACAGTTGGCCACTAAAGAGTCCAAAAAGAAGAAAAAAACTTGGAAAAAGATCAAGAGGATGATATACGGTATAGTGCAGGGTGGTTTTGAGTGACTAAAAATTTAAAAAAAGAACATATAGTCTTTATAGTCTTTTGAAACTAAGAAGACGTTACTGAAAAGTTACATTTTCTGTAGCATTTATCCCTAAATCTCAGAAATCACTTCAAGTAGAGTGTACAATTTTTTTGGGAGTAATAACATACATATCCTGAGTCTACTGAATTAGAACAAAATGTTATGTATAGTTAAAATTATTTAGGATAACGTACAAAAAAGGTACAGAAAATTTAAACAGTGTATTTTAAAAATTGCATTTTCGAAAGGAGTGACTGAAATTATTATAGTTCAGTAGATTCAGAACATAGAGATTAATGCCCGTAAATGGCTACAGTGGTTCCTGCAATACAGGGAAGCCAAGTCACTAAATTTAACATTGTCGGTATAGGGCGGTCCAACTCCCCTTAACAGATTGAAAAAAGGTAGAAAATTAAGAAGATGGGACCTGGACAGGGGTGGGTGAGAATTTCAGAGGGAGCATTAGACAGGAATTAGCTGAAACGAGGGAAAGTAATACAGTAGAAGAAGAATGGGTAGCTCTGAGAGACAGAGTAGTGGAGAACGCAGAGGACCATTTAGGCAGAAGGAAAAGGCCTCATAGAAATCCTTAGATAACACAGGAGATACTGAACTTAATTGATGAAAGGAGAAGATATAAAAATGCAGCAAGTGAAGCAGGTAAAATGAAGTACAGACGTCTGAAAAATGAGGTTGACATAAAATACAGACTGGTTAAACTGTAGTGGCTCGAGGAGAAGTGCAAGACGGTAGAATAAAGTGTAACTAGGGGAAAGACAGATAGTGCCTACAGGTAAGTAAAAGACACATTTGCAGACAAGAAAAGCAGTTGTACGAATATCAAGAATTCAAATGAAAAACCAGTACTAAGCAAAGAAGGGAAAGCTAAAAGGTGTAATACATAGAGAGCCTATACAAAGGAAATAAACTTAAAATCTGTATTTTAGAAATGGGAGACACAGAGGAAGATGAGATAGGAGATACCATACTGCGAGAAGAATTTGACAGAGTGCTGAAAGATCTGAATCGAAACAAGGCCCCTGGAATAGATGATATTCCGTCTGAACTGCTGATATCGTTAGGAGAGTCAGTCTCAAAGCAATTGTTCCACTTGGTGTGCAAAATGTATCAGACAGAGGAAATACCTTAGACTTAAGGAAAAATATAGTAATTCCAATTCCAAAGAAAGCAAGTGTAAACAAACATGAAAATTACTGAACTGTCAGCTTAATAACTTATGGTTGCAAAATACTAACACGAATTTGTACAGAAGAATGGAAAAACTGCTGGAATCCAACCTTGGGTAATCTCCGTTTCGATTTAATAGAAATGTAGGAACTCGGGAGGCAAAATTCTAACACGAATTTGTACAGAGGAATGGAAAACTGCTGGAATCCAACCTTGGGTAATCTCACTTTCAATTTAAGAGAAATGTAGGAACACACGACGCAACACATGACGACTTATCTTATAAGATATGTTAAGGAAAGGGAAACCTACGTTTTTAGCATTTGTAGATCTGGAGAAGGCTTTTGACAATGTTGACTGGAATACACTTTTTCAATTTATGAAGTTAGGATGGGTAAAATATAGGGAGCGAAGAGCTTTTACATTCAACAAGACAGCAGTTATTAGAGTCGAAGGGCATGAAAGGGACGCAAAGGTTGGGAAGGAAGTCAGACAGGGTTGTAGTATTTCCCCAATGTTGTTCAATTTGCACACTGAGCAGGCTGTGAAGGAATGCCAGGAGAAATTTGAAGGGTGAATTAAAGTACAGGTAGAAAAATAAAAACTTTGCGGTTTGCTGTATACATAATAATTCTATCAGAGACAGCAAGGGATCTTGGACATTGTCTTGAAAGAAGGATATAAGATGAACATTAACAAGAGTAAAACAAGGGCAGTGGAATATAGTGCCAGCAAAACAGGTGATGCTAAAGGAATTAGATTAAGTAATGAGACAATAAAAGTAGTGTATGAGTTTTGTTATTTGGGCTGCGAAATAAATTCTTATGACCGAAGTAAAGAAGATATAAACTGCAGAATGGCATTGGGAAGAAAAGCGTTTCTTTAGAAGCGAAATTTGTTTACATCCAGTATTAATTTAAAAGTTAGGAAGTCCTTTCTGAAAGTATTTGTCTCTGGAGTGTAGCACTGTCTGGGAGTGAAACGCGGATGATAAGAAGTTGAGACAAAAAGATGATAGAGGCTTTTGAAATGTAGTGCTAGAGACGAATGATAAAGAGTAGATGGGTAGATCACGTAACTAATGTCGAGGTGTTCAACAGAACTGGGAAGAAAATGAGTTTTTGGCATATCCTGACTAAGAGAAGGGACAGGTTAGAGAGCCAAATTCTTAGACATCAAGGAATCGTGAATTTAGTATTGGAGGGAATTTTGTGGGGTAAAAATCATAGAGGGAGACTAAGAAATGAATAAGGTAAAGTAGATACAAAAGGATGTAGGGTGTCATTTTTATTTTCAGATTAACAGGACAGTGGAGAGCTGCATCATACCAGCTTGCGGACTGAAGGCTATAACAACAAGTCTAGGAACTGATGGCCATAGTAGTTTGGTGCAATCTTTAGTGGAAGCCATACGCCACTCCTGAGATATGCAGCCATTTTTTTCACAAAGGGCGACATTACTGGAAAGAGAACTAAAATGAGGAGTGGCCGATTTCTTTCAAAATGTTTGTAAATCCTTGACTACTTGACTACAATGTTTGTCAGGCCTACAAACTACTTAACCTAACTTATGATAAAGATAACACTCATGCCCGAGGGACGACTCAAACCTCCGACGGCGAGCAGCGGCGCACTTCGTAACTGTTTTCGTTAATAGAGCCTATCACTCTGAGCCCCTTTCTCTGACCACAAGCCTTCAAGCAGTGACGGTATCCATAAATGCGCATCACCGTTGGACTGTATGCTCCCTTTATCTGCCCCCCCCCCCACAATGTGCTCAATGAGGATGCCCTCAAAGACCTTTTCGGCTCTGTCGCCAGTTGCCTTACTTCGAGAGGCTGCTCTTGTCATCATTTGCGTATTTTTTGAACTGCACTGTGAAAGACGGTTGTCTGCCATCTTCCCTAGGTTTTTAACTTTGTAAATTATCTAAGCTCACTAGACAGCCTTTATTGCTAAACGAGAACCCCTCTCGTTCGGAGGCATGAGGAATACCATTTCATTTCATGTTTTAAAGTTAGTTTCTGCAACATTGCTGGGATTTTATTATGCTAATAATTTATCATTGTGTTCATGTTTTTAAATGTTAGTTTCTGTAATATTGCTAGGATTTTATTATGCTAATCATTTATCATTGTGTCAATGAATGTGGCAATATGAACGGTTTCTCCGTTACGCCATTGTCTCTATGAGAATGTGTACTTGCCTTATTCTGTATGTGCATGTATGAGAATCTTCTAGCATGGGAGTCTGTGTGTATGTATAAGAATTTTCGTCGTTGGCTGCTGGCTGCTCGGTACTAGTGTTTCTCTGGCTTCATATCGATAGGTAGTCGTTACCAACCTCTGCTTTTGATGCTACCAAAGAGATTCCTCCACCGATGGAGTTGGGTTGGCAATGCCCAGTTAGCGAGCCTCGGCAAGATGCGTGAGTTTCATCTCTCCCCCACCACTGCAGATTTATCATGGGTTTCTACCGATTTCCGCAGGATTTCCGGTGGTGGAGGGGACTGGGTGGCCTATATGGACATTCTGTGCCTGCACTTCCACCTGGTAAGATGATCTGACTTTCTTTCCTCTCTTGAGATGGTAGCAATTCGTTGTCTGGTTTGTTAGACTTCAGATCTGAGGTTCATTTTTTTTGGAATAAGTTCTCCGATCATGTACGGAAATGTATTCAATTTCATTTGGTTGATTTTGCATAGGTAAACGCAGTGAATATGTAACTAATTCAGTTTGATAATGGTTGGGAATCGGTAACTCGTGTGAGACTAGCTGGTGGTGTATGAACTCTGTTTAATTTCTTTCTAGTTTTATGGGATGCAACCAATGTGCGGGAATATTTTTATTCTGTGTAGTACATGTGAAATAGTCTTTTCTGTTTCCTCCTTTCGTGAGTGATGTGTACTCCACGTTGTGTGTTCTTAGAACAAAGCCTTCAGCTACCCCTGTGTCTGTTTCTATGCCCTTCAGGCAAGAAATTATGTACGTATCTTTCTGATTTCCATGAGTACCTCCCGATCTCCTCTCCGCCTGTTTTAAATTGTTGCTTTGTTTCCAAACTTGTACTTTGCATTCAGACTCCCCCAGTAAATTCTCTTCTAGCCTTCTACAACCCCCTTTATTAGCTTGCTTATGAGATACTACGTGTTTCTAGGGGCTGCATGCCGTATTTCTTAGTTAATTTACCCCAACTTTGAATGAATTCCACTTTTCTGAATTTTGAAGACTGGACTTCGTCAATTCGTGTAAAACCTTCCCAGGTCGCTTCTAACTGTATTTCTTTAGCTTCCCTATAATGTACTGTGCATTGCTAAGGATTGCATGCCGTATCTCTTTTTCTTTATTTTTCGGAAATTGAATTTTGTATTTTTACTGGTTTTCAGAACCACGTGGCTCCGAACTCCTACCTCAAGGGTTTATAGCTAGTCATTTGAGTTCTCGCCACTGCTCACACACCAGTGCATTCCTATTGTATATTCTTGCTTCGTAATCTGTTATTCCGTTGGTTTTTGTTGAAATGAATACAATCTTTAAGCATTTCGCCTTCAATGGGGTGCGAATATGTAATGTAGCAGACACGTGCCATGTGTCTCAATAATTCCGCATGCTCATGGTTTGATTTGAATGGAAATTAATCTCGCTATTATTGCGTACCATCTCAAGTAAAGAAGGACCAGAGTGACCTACGAAGTTTACTTTTCTTGGGTTGTGTGGTACATCCTCGTACGCTGAATTTCGCCTACGATAGCGGCGCCTGCTTTTGCTTCGTATCAGCATGCTGATATGGATGAGTTTCGCTTTGCTTCACGCGTCTGAGTGGTTGAATGCTTGTTGATTGTAAATCCCTCCTCCAACGATGTTCGGTTCACATTACTTTAAGTTATTTTAAATGGGGATGCATTTTTATTGTTTAACAAAATTGGTGCCCCCATTTGCTCATGTTTTAAGTGAATAAATAATTTATTATCATTGAAACTTTATCCTAATTATGAATATTAGTCAGCGAATACCTTCCTTTTCTTATTTTATGTTGTTCTTCACCAGTGCTGAGAACAAATTCAGATGCATATTATCATTAATTATAATTTCGTTGCACCATAAATGTTCTCACAGCCATCTTCATGAAATGGTTTAGTTTGGGGTAGCTGGTATACAAATGATTGCGTGTAATTTTCGTGATCTACGATGTGTATTGGCCACCGTCTCTTTGAATTCCTGCTGCTAAAGTAAATTTGAGTCAGTTCTAAATTATAGGGCCAGGGAACAAGATTCTGATGCAGGAAGTAGTTAGTAGTTCACGCGAATCCTTTAGCTGGTTTTTTAGGCCAGAATTATATGTTTAAAGTAAGCTTTTAACTGGTTCCCCTCAGCTAGAGTTAATTTTACAATTAACGGTGGTCTTTCAGTTGCAACAGAGTCGTTTTCTGTCATTGATCCCCCAATTTACTCTCTGGCCCTTGACCACATCGTGGGTCAACCTGCATGGCAGTGATCACTTGCCCATCTGGAAATACCTGCCAGATATAGTAGAGCCCAAACGCAAACCTCAGTGAAGGAGACTGGCCACTCTTCAGAATACTCGCTGAGGTGGAACCTCATGACAGTGTTCAGGAATCTGTGGATCATATTACTCAAATTGTCCAGGGCGTGGCTGAGGCATCTGTGCTACAGTCTTTAGGATAACCGAAACGGGAACCTGTTCCTTGATGGAGAGTTGAGTGCCACCCTACAATTAGGGGCAAGCGTGCAGCTCTGCATAGGTTTAAATGGCAGCCTAATGCAAGAAACCTTGCGGTCTCTCGGATGGCCAGGGCAAAAGTCGCCACAGCATAAGAGGGATTCCGAAGAGATTTTGCCAACAGTTCCAGAGCACCGGTAACCATCCCACCAAAAGTGCAATAGTATTAGAGACCACCAGGAGGACTTTTGGAAAATGTCCAGTGGCTGCTGTAATGGGGAATGGCACACTCCAAACCAGTCGGCGAGACATTGCCCAGACCATTTCTGCCAGCATTTGGGCCCCACAGAGTGGTCACTGAGAGGGGCAATATGGGCTTCAGGTCTACAAATGATCAGGATTATAACCAGTGGCGGCGCGTCCTATGTGTTCACTGGTTCAGTGAACCCTGGCAAAAAGCTCATTGTGACAAAAAAGTTAATACTTAAATTAAATAAAAAGTGCATAAAACGTATAGCTTAATCCCATGGCTCCGCTTGCGTCTTGGTTGACTATTATAGGTAAGCTATGTTTCAGTAGTGTACTATTTATTTAGTCTTATATTTCCTTATTCGTATGCTTATCCTTACAGAGAAAGAGATGAAAACATAGACCAAATATATGATCTATGGCATCACGTTTCGCTGTATTTTACCTTCTTGCTATAGAGTCGCAAACGTCATCGCTGGTCTTCAGTCCGACTTTTTTTATAATTTGACGACTTTCAACCACCATATCTTCCACCCCCTTATACCTATCGGCATGGAAGTGCTATGGTGTACAACGGGAGACTTTGGACAACAATTACTCACAGATCTTTCGTTTGCGTTCTGTAGTTTTCGCTGCAGAGCGAAACATTAACACACACGTAGAATTTTATATACACCGACAACTTTCCATCCCAATATACTCCACCCTTTTATCATTATCCACCGTCAAGTAACAATGCAGACCATAAAACCATTTTCAAAAAGTAAATATAGTTTTCAAATAGTAATTATTGTTCCACATTTCGCATTATATTCTTCAAATTACTAAATACGTATCAGATCGCTATAAAACCGTGCCTAAAACCTTCCTCAGGTATAAATTAGTAACCATACAAATATTTAAATCTCTGCATCTTGTCGTCCGGACATGATAAGCATACACCGAACAGACATTCATATTGATATATATAGATAAACAGCTATCCGATTGTCATAAAACCGTGCCTAAAGCCTTCCCCAGGTAGACATTAGTAGCTGTACAAATGTTTAGCTCTTTTGTCTTGTGGTTCAGACGTGATAAATGTACACCGAACAGACATTCACATTTATAGATATAGATTATTCTCCATTTCGTTCTATTATCAGATCATTTTAGGTGCACATTCAAAGTATTTATATCCCATGAGAAACGTTTTAGGTCACGAAGACAGCATGTATACGATTCGTAGCGGGGCCGTTTAATATAGGCGGCAGTGGCAGAAACGTTGCAATGTGCATGCGCAGATGAAGTTCAGATTCTCTCCTGAACCTCCTGGAGGCAGCATATTGCCTCTCCCTCAGCAGGGAGGGGCGAGGGGAAACGCCGCTTGTAACAATGGCATTGGACCTGGAAGACACCAGCTCCTGGCTACTCGAGCTCTGGCGGTTATATACGAATGCTCCCATAGCAAGACAATGGAGCTACTGCGCACCTCACCTTACATAAAGCGCAAATCCTCCATTGGGGCAACGTCCACCCTTTATATTTGTTTTTGTAGCATTCAAGATTCATCCAAAACACATCTATTTGGTAAAATATCTTATAACTATAAACTGAAGACGCATCAACAGTAAAAGCCTTCATAAGATACGATCATGAATAATAATGAAGTCACTACTCTTCACCTAGCAAAAATAACCATGTGGTTAGCGCTATTGTGCTGTGCTGTCGAAGGTACTGGGTTTGAGACCAACTGCAAGCAATTTTTTAAACCCCATTTTCTTTTTAACAGATATGGGAAAAATAATGACTTTTTATTCTTACTCGCCACATATTTTTGGTCGTGTTAGCAAATGAGTCACGATTTCGAAGTAAATAACATTTATACTCTTCATTCTAACAAATATTAATCTGGGTTTTGTTTAAACAACAATTTTTTCTGCTACCAGTAACGTTTTTATTATTTATTCACACTTTGCACGATGCGTTTTGGGATATGAATCCCATTATCAAGTGCGTTTTATTGCGTTCTATACTATTGTCTTTTATTGTTTCCTACTTGTGAGGATCTGTGATGTTTCTGTCGTCTTTACTGCTGTGTAAAAACACGCGCAACTTTATTTTATGTTGGTTTAAAAAACGAGTTAGTAGTGAAATTTTGATGGGTTTCTTTGATGGGTTTCCTTATGTTCCATTTGCACAGAAGCCCACACATATTATACATCATAAACGACATTTTGCACACAGCACACATTTGACATGCAATAAAACGTGAACAGCTGCAAAGATGATTGTAACATGTAGTCATTATCTTTTATTGTTTCCTATGTGTGAGGTGCTGTGATGTTTATGTCGTCTTTACTGCAATGTAAAACCACGCGCAATTTTATTTTATATTGGTTAAAAAACGAGTATGTGGCGAAATTTTGTTGGGTTTCTACTTACAATTTCCATTATGTTCCATTTGCACAGAAGCTCAGACATATTACACATCATAAACAACATTTTGCACACAGCAGTCATTTGATATACAATAATGGGATTCATATCCCGAAACGCGTCGTGCAAAGTGTAAATAAATAATAAAAACGTGACTGGTAGCAGAAAAAAGTTTTTTTTTTAAACAAAACCCATTATAGCTTACAGTCGCAGGCTTTTACAAACCATTTGTACCTGATCAAATCAAAATATTAAACTGTTTGAAAAGATGTGTGGGAGAGCAGCCTTTGCTCATGCATAAGTTTAGGAGGAGGTGCTCCTTACACTGTCAAGCGACCCAAAGGTAGCTTGTCTTTTCATTGTAACAGATTCATTTTGTTACCGTCACTTTACAGTGTAATTGGTTCATGGACATATTCGAGTTCTGGGTGTTTATTATCAAAGAAAAATGAAAAAATTCAGTATCTTATAGAAACAAATTACTCAGGTATAAGCTTGGAACAGTAGTGTGAAATACAGAAGCTTGGTAGGCCGACACCTCAACTCGAGCTGAAGCAAGAGCAAACAAGCTGAGGTAAGACATTCTGCAGATCTTTTAACGAAAATATATCTAAAAGATGGGGAGGGGCAAACTGGGGTGCTTTCTCCCAGTGCCACGCATTCAACCTTTGTAATTTCATTTGGGTGTCAAGGCACTTTCCTGACTCATGGAGACAGGCCACTTTAAGCCCCATTTTAAAACTCAGGTAAGATTGCACCTGCACAAGCTTGTTGTGAAATATATATGCCAAATCGCTGTAAATCAAGACACAACACGATTGAACTGTTATTTTTTTAAATTTAGGTGTTAGAAAAATATGTTCTTAGTTTCTATTAGTGTATATATTTTTGCATTGCAATGTAATATTATTGTGTAACTGTCATAATACAAAATATTGATAACAGTTGCAGATCTGAAGATGACAACAAAGTTTTATCAAAACCATGAAATAAAATATTGTACAGCGATCTTGGCTTATACAGGGTGTTTAACTAAGTGTGTTTGCCTCTGTAACATATAAAATAATAGATGACGGGAAATTTTAATGCAATAGGTCAACACAAGAAATGTTACACTTTCTGCGGAGCTATGAACATAGTTTATTGTATCATTTTCCGCAGCATTACAGCACAAAGATATATTTTTTAAATGGAACAAAAGTTTTTTCTATCGTGCATTGGATTCGTTGAAACCAGCTGCATCCAAATTAATTTAAACTACATTCCTATCACTGTTAGTTTGGGAGCTACAACCCTTCAAAATTTAGGGGGCGGAGGCTACAACAGCATAGCTGACTGGCTGGTGGTCATGAGACAGTGGGCCGTGCCCCAGGGGATAGCCACTCAGCCAGTGAGCTACGCTATCGTAGCCTCTGCTCCCAAACTAACAGTGATAGGATTGTAGTTTAAATTGATTTGGACGCAGCTGGTTGAAACGAATCCAATACACGATAGAAAAAAACTATTGTTTTATTTAAAAATTATATCTTTGTGGTGTAACTCTTTGGAAAATGATACAATAAACTGCGCAGAAAGTGTAACATTTCTTGTGTTGACCTATCGCATTAAAATTTCCCGTCACCTATTATTTTATAAGTTACAGAGACAAACACACTTAGTGAAACACCCTGTATATGGTGTTCCATTGATAGTGACTGAGCCAAATATTTTAAGAAATTAGCATCAAATGAAAAGAATAATAAGATCAAAATTTTCGAGATTGGAGGGGGAAAAATAGGTGGCACTATAGTTGTCCCCTAGATGGCTCTGCCATAGGTGAAATTGATATTGCGACGAGTCTTCCAACAGCACGCATGGTGCAGCGGTTAGCACTGCAGATTGCTGTACTTGCGGTCCCCAGTTCAAATCCCGCCTCAGGCAGATGAAAGTTTATTTCTTTGTATTTACTATTTCTAGAATGTTCTACACGTTTTTTGTGTCGGATGTACTTGTAAGTTCCAGAAATTTCTATGTATAACTAGTGGGGCACTCCATGCAGGAGTAAGTGTAAAGAAATGTGCTCTATTGCCGACCAGCCTTCGAATCCCGGACCATCTGCAGTTTTCTACATGACAATTAAAACAGAATTTTTCAATAAGTACTCAAATATTCATACAGTACATAAATAAGGAAATTTTTTGCTTTGTGATAAATGGTACTCTAATAGTTTCACAGATTCAGAAAAACGCCCTATAGCAATTTGTTACAATTGATTAATTGAATTAGTTATAATACTAAGCTTGTCCAGTCATAATTACATGGAAAAAGTAATCTTATTAAAATGGAACATTTAACAATTCGCAGAAAAAGTAGATATTATTTTTATTTAAGGATGTCCGGACCTTTGGTCAACTGGGTCATTTACTTGAATAATCCAGAAATGTTCAGCCAAAATAAGAAAATGAAAGGAACTAAGAACTGCAACAAATGATGTCAAAATGAGTGTATTAACTGCAGTTGAGGCTAATCCACACATCAGTAGCAGACAAACTGAGAAGAATCGGGAATTTCAAAAACCACTGTTTTGAGAATCCTACGTTGTCATACTTCTCACCTTCACCCATGCTGAATTGTAACAAACTGCTATTGGGTATTTTTATAAATTTCTGAGACTATTACAGCGCCATCTATCATAAAGTGAATAAAACATTCCATATAGAACTTTCATATTTATTTATGTACTATCCAAATATGTAATTAAAAAAGAGTGCCTATTTTTTTAAACATTCAGTTTATATCAATTTGAACCATGGTAGTTCCAACTATGGGGACAATCATAGCGCCATTTGTTTTCCCCCTTCAAGCTCGAACAGTTTTGCGTCTATTATTTTCTCGTTTGTCGCAACTCACAACGAGCTTATATTTCATAGTGTGCCTAACATACAAATTATAGTGCTCTTTGCAGCAACCTGTGTAAACTCGTCCGCCATATTTTTAGTGGTCAGTAGCAAGGAGGTTAGAATTCTAACCTCCTTGGCCAGTACACTTGAGAGGAGTCTGCCTATTGTATGTTGTTGTTGAGCTTGAAGTGGTGTATTTATTGTATATGGTATTTAGTGTGTATTGTCCTTTACAATATTTTTCTGCTTAAATGTGCTTAAAATGTTTTCATCATTTAAATGCACAAATAGATGTGATAAAACGACAAGTACATCATGCAAGAACACCAAATGTTTTGTCTTGTTTGATCTCAGTCTGTCTATACTCAAACAAAATTCCTGACTAATGGCACTTAGCTGGCCCAAGAGTGAAGTTTCAGATGTTGTATACTGCAATTACCTTTAAGTACACAGCATGAAAAAATTGCCCAGTTTTCTACTTAGTGTTGGTCTGTTTTTGAGATGTTTCATCTTCTGTTGCTCCTGTGGTTGATGAAACGACACTTTTGAGTGCCTACACCTTCTTTAAAAATGTGTTCATTTGTTGTTGACAAGGCTTGATCGAGCATAGCTGACATGTAATCAGCACAAAGCTTGGAAGCAGTAGTAACAGCCAGAATTTTTCATTGTAAGTGTCTATGTTTGTTGTAACAAATATATACTTATTATAGTGTGGCAACAACGTAAGTAACACTGTTCTACAAAAACAAAACTTTTTTTCTATTTCTTATTTAAAAACATTGTGATCCTAGTTGTACTTTGAGTGTTGAATTGAAAACTGTTTTTTTTTCTGTCAGTGATAGTTTATGAGTAATCGAAATTTTATTTCTCTTTTCAGTTTCTGATGTAGTGCAGCAAATGTGAGGTGAAATTCGACAAACAAATGCACGTCTTTATGTTGTTATTGGCTCATCATATTAATGGTGGGTGAGATCTAAAATATTACAGAGTAATCTTTGTGTATACACTATGACACATTTATTTGACATTAGAAATTACAGAAAATTGACAAAAATATGAGCCACTGTATTGTAATGCACATCACATTTTTCTCTTGTATTGTGAATCTTCCTTCTCGAATGATATTCCATCAATAATCTACTAACATAGAATGCACCCACTTGCCTTCATAGTGCCTTTCTATGGTAGAAATACCTTTATGGAATCTTTCGCTATGTTCATCCAATACGTCACTACAACTCTATATGACTTTGTGACATAGTCCAAATGAGTCCATCATATGTACCTTCCAAGTCATTTTGCACACACGCTCTTGGTATGTTTTGATCATATCCTTCACCATTGCTTTGTAGTTAGTAGCTCTTCTTCTTCCAAAGAAGTTAACCGACACCATCTTGAAACAGTCCCATACTGTCTTTTCTTTGACAGTTAAACATGCGTCAAAATTGCATCTTTCTGCAGCTCCCTGGTTTGTGGACCCACAAGTACACCTTCCTTTATTTTTGCAGCTGAAATACGGGGCAATTGTTGGATCCATGGCCTTTACAAATTGTTTCATCAGGGCAAGTTTGATATGAAGCGGTGGAAGTAGCATATATTCAGGAACTACCAGGCTTTCACGGTGTACATTGTTTTCGTCAACTTTCCATCTCTGCTGAGGCCATTTCTTTTTCACATAGTGCGATTTTCGGACTCGACTATCCCACTCGCAAAGAAAGCAGGCATACTTTGTGTAGCCTTGTTGCATTCCCAGTACCATAACAATTACCTTGAAATTTACTCTTATAATCTAGAACCAAGCAGCTGCGCCTTTTGTTTACTTAGTCCTAGATCACGTACGAAAACGTTTAAATCTGCCTGTGTTGACAAATGTGGCGATGACTCACTTGAGCAGTGTATCATCATCTGATATTTCTTCATACTACTTATTTCACTGTGGTTCCGACTTTGACTTCGAGCTCTTGAAGATCCTGGAAGATTGTCGGAATGCTACACTGGAATTCTCGTACACAGAGGATCATATAGGCAGGACACGGTCTAATAGAAATCCTTGGATAACACAGGACATACTGAACTTAATTGCTGACAGGAGAAAATATAAAAATGCAAAAGAGAGTAACGACATCTGAAAAATCGAGATGGCAGAAAGTGCAGACTGGCAAAGCAGGAGTGGCTTGAAGATAAATACAAGACAGTAGAAGAATGTAAAACTACGAGAAATATAAATACCGCCTACAGGAAAGTAAAAGAGACATTTGAAGAGTACAAAAGCATTGGTGTGAATATCAAGAACTCAGATGAAAATCCAGTACTAAGGAAAGAAGGGAGAGCTGAAACGTGGAAGGAATATATAGAGGGCCTGTACAAAGGAAATAAAAACAAAGTACAGGAAGAAGAGATAGGAGATACAATACTGCAAGAAGAATTTGACAGAGCACTAAAAGATTTGAGTAGAAACAAGGCTCTGGGAGTAGATGATGTTCCATCTGAACTGCTATTTTCATTAGGAGAGCTAGTCATGAAAAATAATTCCACCTGTTATTCAAGATGTATGAGACAGGGGAAATACCCTCAGACTTCAAGAAGACTATAATGATTCCAATTACGAAGAAAGCAAGTGCAGACAAATGTGAAAATTACAGGTTCAACAAGTCTTGGTTGCAAAATACTAACATTAATTATTTACAGATGAATGGAAAAAGTGGTGGAATTCGAGCTTGGGGATGATCAGTTTGGATTTAAGAGAACTGTATGAATACACAATGGCTTATCTTAAAAGATAAGTTTTTAGCATTTGTGGATCCGGAGAAAGCTTTTGACAATGTTGACTGGAATACACTCCTTCAAACTGTGAGGGTCGTAGGAGTAAAATGTAGAGAGCGAAGGGTGATGTTCAACTTGTACAAAAACCACACAGCAATTATTAGAGTCGAAGGGCACGAAAGGATCACAGTGGTTGGATAGGGAGTAAGACAGGGTTGTACCCTTTCCCCTGTGTTGTTCAATATGTACATTGAGCAAGCTGTGAAGGAATTCAAGGAGAAATTTGGAGACGAAATTAGGGTCCAGGGAGAGGGAACAAAAACCTTGTGATTTGCTGATGACACAGTAATTCTGTCAGAGACAGATAAGGACCTGGAAGTGTAATTAAATGGAATGGACAGTGTCTTGAAAGGAAGATACAAGATGAACATTAACAACAGTAAAATGACAGTAATAGAATATAGTGTCAGAAAATCAGGACAAGCTGAAGGAATTAGATTGGGTAATGAGGCAATAAAAGTAGTAGATGAGTTTTGTTGTTTGGGTAGCAAAATAATTTCTGACGGCTGAAGTAAATAAAATATAAAATGCAGTTGGCTATCGGAAAAAAAGCATTTCTGAGGAAGGGAAATTTGTTGACATTCAATATTACCTTAAGTGTTAGGATGTCCTTTCTGAAAGCATTTGTCTCGATTGTAGCATTTAAAATGTTTTACTATATTTTTGACTAAGTACAGTTTATTCTACCAATACTCAGTTTTTCATCATTCCTACGTATGGGGGTTCTGCTCGCTGCAACATTATTCTGCTGGGGCGTCATGGTAGAAATAAATACTCGATATGTACAATTTTTCACTTCTTCTTTAATTTAAATCAAACTTTTTCTCCACCAAAACATTACAATAACGTACACAAATTAACACAACAACACAGACTGACAGTTTCCACAGTACACGACAAAAGACAAAACTCGAACTCCTCCACGCAAGGCGGTGAGGCAAATATATAACAATGGCAGTAATGACGTTACATTATCCATTGTTCATAACAATTGAATATAGTAATTTACAATAAACGAACACAACAGTAAAACATTTCATGTATACAAAAATAATCACAATATAAAATGAAAACTATGCATACAATAATTTTAGATGGCACATGTATTTTTAAGACGAAATTTCCGATCTTTCTGTTAACAACAAAGTACGATATTAAATATCAATTAATTTGTTAATGAATGCATCACACATGTTCCTAACATATATTGAGCTATCAATTATCTTGGAAACTCTCAAAATAGGTTCAAAATCTCAAGCGAGTCAATATATACAAAGAATTCAATATTGATAATTAATGTAATCGTCGAAATAACACAATTAGCTGGTCAACACAGCTTGTTTATGAGCCTAACATATATACAATGCTATTTATTTTCATTTCTTTATGTTTTACAAAAGTTTTTACCCTTCGTCTGTCTATTTATTTGAAATAATGAACAATGATAAAAGTATTGTTTATAGAACTGTCTGAAAAGAAACTATATGAATCTCTTAATTAATGAAATCTATCACTTCTTTTAATAACAGTATCACCGAGACACTGTCCTACACTGATTCCTAGGCTGGCTATATCGTTTTAACTAACTTCACACGCAACTTTTATTACTATTGAACCACACGATTCTGGATCCATAGCAGACGGTATCGTAGGATGACATTGAGATGAGAGGACCAGGCAGACGGTATCATTGAAATGAGGGGGTCAGCAGTATCGTTACAATACCCCCCCCCATCAGCTCGACGATGCCCTCATAAATCGATGTGATGTAAGGTTAGCGCACCGACTTTGGATGGCTTGGACCCAGTGGCTGGCTTGGCTGCATCAGTACCTCATTTAGTCCTGTCTGGGGTTGACACAGTACAGTCCACACGTGCAGCATCACCAGATCATGACAGTTCCAAGTGCAGTAAGTAGGTGACAAGGGTATGGCCTCCCAAGAATCGGGAACAGCTGACACTCAAGAATCTGCCACACTGAACTTGTCTGACCTTTTTAATCACCAAAACAAAATACACAAGAAACATATGACAAAAATATCAACATAACCATACTGTAAAATTTATTGTTCTCTCATTCTGAACTGAGTTTTTTTAAAACTTGAAACTTAATATCTTACAAAATCATTAGATACTAACATTAATTAACTGATTCTATCATGACTTCTATCAATATCTCAAATACTTTAGCTCTTTAATACTATGCCAAGAATTTGTATTCAAATTTTTACTGTGACATAAAGTAATACAGTGAAAAGTCTAACGGAATAAACTATCTTGAAATCGATATTCTTATTGACATAAAAAAATTGCATACACACATTTTATACCTTAACACTAAAGAAGAAAGATAGAATGATAGATATGAGATAATTTGAACAGCTTCCAGAATGAATAAGATATGTGGCACCCAAAACCGAAATCAGAAGTATGCTACCACATAGCTAGAAACCCAGTGAATGCTAACGCACTTAGCACACACAGAATGTGTGCTTTCCTGAGGTTACAAACGTTAATATCCAACATATTGAAAATACAAGTTCCAAGATGTTTCATCAAAGAATACATATGTACAAAACTCATAGCTGCAATAAATTTAACAAAAATAGCACCTGTACAAAATCTTATTATTACCCACTACTGTCTGTATGGCTTGAGTTCTGTTATCTTCAAATTCACACCCCACTGGCAAACGAGAGAGTGAATCAGCAAGAAGATTGTCCTTGCCCTTAATGTATTCCACAGCAAAGTTACATTTTTCTAGCCTAAGAGACATCCCTCCTGCTCTTAATCTTCTGCACACTTCTTCTAGTAAGCTTATATGTTCTTCCCAGGTTTGACCAGTGACAAGGATATCGTCCACATACACAGTTAACTTTTCAACAAGATCTTTGCCTAATACCAAATCCAAAGCTCTGATAAATTCAGTTACAGAAACATTTAATCCGAATGGGACCACATAGTACTGATAGATTCTTCCGTTATACAAGAAAGCAGTGTACTTCCTTGAGGCTCTGTCAAGTGGCACCTAATGAAAACCAGAAGTCAAGTCCAGGCCAGTCATATATTTTATATTTTCAAATTTATACAATAGTTCGTCGATGCTCTCTGGATGGTCAGTTTTCCTTTCTAAAAACTTGTGCAGATGTCTGGAGTCAAGTACAATTCTCACATCTCCATTCTTCTTGGAATCACAATGATCGGGTTGTTGTATTCACTAGTACTCCTCTCAATTATGTTCCAGTTTTCCATCTTTTCAAGTTCTTTCTCTACAGCTTTCCTTTTTGCAATGGGGACACTGTACGGTTTGATGTAAAATGGTTCATGTGGTTTGACCCGCAAGGTACTTTGGTAGTTTTTCACTCACCCTGGTCTGTCATCGAACACATCATGATAGTTCCACAAGACTCTTCTCGGCTCTTCTTTTTGTTCTTCATCTAATTTGTTGGCTTCTTCCACCTTGGTATTTACGAGTTCATGATAATTTATATCCTCCATGGCTTCTTCCGGCTCTTCATGCATGTCTTCTACATCTCTATTGTGATCTAATATATCTAATTGTAGACACTGCTTACTTAGACTATTCCCATTTTTCAATATCTTATCAGTACAATGTAAAACACCAGTCTTTGGGTCCACAAACATAACTTTTCTTCCTCCCCAGTCAAATACAGCATTCACTTTCATGATCCAGTCGGTTCCTAGCAAGATATCCTCAGACAGATTAGGTATTACAAGACATCCTTGACAAAGATTCACGTTATCCAAACTGAAGTTCAACAAGGCTTGCCAGTTAACTAACGTGCTGTGTCTGTCGGTAGCACCCTTGATCTTGATTCCAACTACAGGCATCTCTATGTAGTCTGGTACATATTTCACACAATCTCTAAATTGTTCAGAAATTCCACTGATTGGACTATCTGTATCAACTAATGCTTCCTTGCCTTTCCATCAATAAACACAGTAATATATGGGCATCCAGTGACATCATATTGTATATCTTCCTCTTCTTCAGTGACATCATATTATATATCTTTCTCTTCTTCATGTTTCATAGTACAGGAATCGTCATTAGCTTGCACATGATTTAGGGACACATTACTTTCAACAGGTCGACAGACCATACATCCATTACCAACACAATTGTCATTGGTAACACACTGCTCTAACCTAGGCACATTATCTTCTAGTTCATGATATTTACACAGTAACTTGTCTAGAACATTGGCTTTCTCTTCCTTATCAATGTAGCTCTGTATGACACAATGCAAGATGTCTTTCCCTACCTCTTCTTGTCTGTTTCTGGTTCAACAACTTTCAGTACTGCTCAATTTCACTGGTACGACATGATTCTCACAAGACTCGTCATCACCTACAACACACACTGTCTCACACTGGCCATCAGACACGATGCAACCTTCCTTAATTTCAACATAAATCATCCCATCAAGTTCCTTCTCCAAATCTTCAAACTCCATGACCTCCACATCTTCTTCACTATCTTCAACACTGTCATCCTCTGAACTCACACTAGACAAAACATTAAAAACCTTCAAGTGAGTCAATATATACAAAGAATTCAATATTGATAATTAATGTAATCGTCGAAATAACACAATTAGCTGGTCAACACAGCTTGTTTATGAGCCTAACATATATACAATGCTATTTATTTTCATTTCTTTATGTTTTACAAAAGTTTTTACCCTTCGTCTGTCTATTTATTTGAAATAATGAACAATGACAAAAGTATTGTTTATAGAACTGTCTGAAAAGAAATTATATGAATATCTTAATTAATGAAATCTAGCACTTGTTTTAATAACAGTATCACCGAGACACTGTCCTACATTGATTCCTAGGCTGTCTATATCGTTTTAACTAACTTCACACGCAACTTTTATTACTATTGAACCACACGATTCTGGATCCATAGCAGACGGTATCGTAGGATGACATTGAGATGAGAGGACCAGGCAGACGGTATCATTGAAATGAGGGGGTCAGCAGTATCGTTACAATACCCCCCCCCCCATCAGCTCGACGATGCCCTCATAAATCGATGTGATGTAAGGTTAGCGCACCGACTTTGGATGGCTTGGACCCAGTGGCTGGCTTGGCTGCATCAGTACCTCATTTAGTCCTGTCTGGGGTTGACACAGTACAGTCCACACGTGCAGCATCACCAGATCATGACAGTTCCAAGTGCAGTAAGTAGGTGACAAGGGTATGGCCTCCCAAGAATCGGGAACAGCTGACACTCAAGAATCTGCCACACTGAACTTGTCTGACCTTTTTAATCACCAAAACAAAATACACAAGAAACATATGACAAAAATATCAACATAACCATACTGTAAAATTTATTGTTCTCTCATTCTGAACTGAGTTTTTTTAAAACTTGAAACTTAATATCTTACAAAATCATTAGATACTAACATTAATTAACTGATTCTATCATGACTTCTATCAATATCTCAAATACTTTAGCTCTTTAATACTATGCCAAGAATTTGTATTCAAATTTTTACTGTGACATAAAGTAATACAGTGAAAAGTCTAACGGAATAAACTATCTTGAAATCGATATTCTTATTGACATAAAAAAATTGCATACACACATTTTATACCTTAACACTAAAGAAGAAAGATAGAATGATAGATATGAGATAATTTGAACAGCTTCCAGAATGAATAAGATATGTGGCACCCAAAACCGAAATCAGAAGTATGCTACCACATAGCTAGAAACCCAGTGAATGCTAACGCACTTAGCACACACAGAATGTGTGCTTTCCTGAGGTTACAAACGTTAATATCCATCATATTGAAAATACAAGTTCCAAGATGTTTCATCAAAGAATACATATGTACAAAACTCATAGCTGCAATAAATTTAACAAAAATAGCACCTGTACAAAATCTTATTATTACCCACTACTGTCTGTATGGCTTGAGTTCTGTTATCTTCAAATTCACACCCCACTGGCAAACGAGAGAGTGAATCAGCAAGAAGATTGTCCTTGCCCTTAATGTATTCCACAGCAAAGTTACATTTTTCTAGCCTAAGAGACATCCCTCCTGCTCTTAATCTTCTGCACACTTCTTCTAGTAAGCTTATATGTTCTTCCCAGGTTTGACCAGTGACAAGGATATCGTCCACATACACAGTTAACTTTTCAACAAGATCTTTGCCTAATACCAAATCCAAAGCTCTGATAAATTCAGTTACAGAAACATTTAATCCGAATGGGACCACATAGTACTGATAGATTCTTCCGTTATACAAGAAAGCAGTGTACTTCCTTGAGGCTCTGTCAAGTGGCACCTAATGAAAACCAGAAGTCAAGTCCAGGCCAGTCATATATTTTATATTTTCAAATTTATACAATAGTTCGTCGATGCTCTCTGGATGGTCAGTTTTCCTTTCTAAAAACTTGTGCAGATGTCTGGAGTCAAGTACAATTCTCACATCTCCATTCTTCTTGGAATCACAATGATCGGGTTGTTGTATTCACTAGTACTCCTCTCAATTATGTTCCAGTTTTCCATCTTTTCAAGTTCTTTCTCTACAGCTTTCCTTTTTGCAATGGGGACACTGTACGGTTTGATGTAAAATGGTTCATGTGGTTTGACCCGCAAGGTACTTTGGTAGTTTTTCACTCACCCTGGTCTGTCATCGAACACATCATGATAGTTCCACAAGACTCTTCTCGGCTCTTCTTTTTGTTCTTCATCTAATTTGTTGGCTTCTTCCACCTTGGTATTTACGAGTTCATGATAATTTATATCCTCCATGGCTTCTTCCGGCTCTTCATGCATGTCTTCTACATCTCTATTGTGATCTAATATATCTAATTGTAGACACTGCTTACTTAGACTATTCCCATTTTTCAATATCTTATCAGTACAATGTAAAACACCAGTCTTTGGGTCCACAAACATAACTTTTCTTCCTCCCCAGTCAAATACAGCATTCACTTTCATGATCCAGTCGGTTCCTAGCAAGATATCCTCAGACAGATTAGGTATTACAAGACATCCTTGACAAAGATTCACGTTATCCAAACTGAAGTTCAACAAGGCTTGCCAGTTAACTAACGTGCTGTGTCTGTCGGTAGCACCCTTGATCTTGATTCCAACTACAGGCATCTCTATGTAGTCTGGTACATATTTCACACAATCTCTAAATTGTTCAGAAATTCCACTGATTGGACTATCTGTATCAACTAATGCTTCCTTGCCTTTCCATCAATAAACACAGTAATATATGGGCATCCAGTGACATCATATTGTATATCTTCCTCTTCTTCAGTGACATCATATTATATATCTTTCTCTTCTTCATGTTTCATAGTACAGGAATCGTCATTAGCTTGCACATGATTTAGGGACACATTACTTTCAACAGGTCGACAGACCATACATCCATTACCAACACAATTGTCATTGGTAACACACTGCTCTAACCTAGGCACATTATCTTCTAGTTCATGATATTTACACAGTAACTTGTCTAGAACATTGGCTTTCTCTTCCTTATCAATGTAGCTCTGTATGACACAATGCAAGATGTCTTTCCCTACCTCTTCTTGTCTGTTTCTGGTTCAACAACTTTCAGTACTGCTCAATTTCACTGGTACGACATGATTCTCACAAGACTCGTCATCACCTACAACACACACTGTCTCACACTGGCCATCAGACACGATGCAACCTTCCTTAATTTCAACATAAATCATCCCATCAAGTTCCTTCTCCAAATCTTCAAACTCCATGACCTCCACATCTTCTTCACTATCTTCAACACTGTCATCCTCTGAACTCACACTAGACAAAACATTAAAAACCTTCAAGTGAGTCAATATATACAAAGAATTCAATATTGATAATTAATGTAATCGTCGAAATAACACAATTAGCTGGTCAACACAGCTTGTTTATGAGCCTAACATATATACAATGCTATTTATTTTCATTTCTTTATGTTTTACAAAAGTTTTTACCCTTCGTCTGTCTATTTATTTGAAATAATGAACAATGACAAAAGTATTGTTTATAGAACTGTCTGAAAAGAAATTATATGAATATCTTAATTAATGAAATCTAGCACTTGTTTTAATAACAGTATCACCGAGACACTGTCCTACATTGATTCCTAGGCTGTCTATATCGTTTTAACTAACTTCACACGCAACTTTTATTACTATTGAACCACACGATTCTGGATCTGAAGCAGACAGTATCGTAGGATGACATTGAGATGAGAGGACCAGGCAGACGGTATCGTACGATAACATTGAGATGAGGGGGTCAGCAGTATCGTTATACATTGAAGGGAGTGAAAACTGGACGGTAAGGAGTTCAGACAAAAAGATGATAGAAGCTTTCGAAATGTGGTGCTACAGTCGAATGATGAAAATTAGATGGGTAAATCACGTAAATATAAAGAGGTGCTCCGCAGAATTGGAGAGAAAAAGAGTTTCTGGCATATGCTGACTAAGAGAAGGGATAGGTTGTTGGATACATTCTGAGACATCAAGGAATTGTCAACTTAGCATTAGAACTTAGTGTGTGGCGTAAAAATTGTAGAGGGAGACCGAGGGGTGAATACAGTATGCAGACTGAAAAGGATGTATGTTTCCATTGGTATTCTCAGATGAAGAGGCTTGCAGAGGACACAGTAGCATGAAGAGCTCCGTCAAATCAGTCTGCAGCCTGAAGACCACAACAACAACAATTTATTTACTCAAAATATAGCGCTGTAAAAACAATGTCTGAACATTTCCAATTAGAACTGTTGGAATAGAAGCTACTTTGTTTTGTACTCAATTTTACGAAAGATATAGGCCACATATTTTTGCGTTTTCTCCTCGTTTAAGTAAGAAAAGGTGTAGTTGCAATTAGTTAATGTGACTGTGTATAAACTGCCAAGAGTACATCCATATTAACAAATGACAATTGCGAAGAAAAATATGTTACCCAAAAGGCAGTGGGGCAAGGACAAGGAGTAGACTTTATAAGGAGTTGTATGATGTCTCAAACAATGTAAAACCTGTAGATTTGAATATAACTGATGTCTGGCATTCTCCAGGGATGTGTTATAGGGCACCTACTGTTCCTTACCTTTATAAATGATTTAGGAGACAATGTAAGCAGATCTCTAAGAATGTTTATGTATGATGCTGTCGTTTATCAGTTAGTATAGTCATCAGAAGATGAAAAGAGCTGCAAATAATTTAGATATCTGCATTGTGCAAAAATTGTCAATTGAACCTAAACAAGGAAAAGTGTGAAGTCATCCATATGTGTCCTAAAAGAAATCCGTTAAACTTCAGTTACACGATAAATCAGTCAAATCTAAAAGCCATAAATTTAATTAAATTACAATTCATTGGCAGAACACAAGATGCATCAGTTCTACTAAAGAAACTGCCTACACCTCTAGTGTGTCCTGTTATGCAGTATTGCTGTGCTTTGCGGGATCCCCATCAAATGGGACTGACAAGGACATAGAGAGAAGTTCAGAGAATGGCAGCTCGTTTTGTATTGCCACTGTGTAGGAGAGAGTGTCACAGATATGTGCAAACTGATGAACCCTCTGCCATGCACTTCAGTGTGATTTGTAGAGTATTTAATTGGAAGTAGATGTGGAAATCCGCTAAAAAATTAAAGGACAATTCATGGAATTCCTTTTGAATAAATCAAGTTGTAAATCACTTCTGGTCTTGCAATGTTTATGGACGTTACAGTTACTAGCAACAAGCATAAATTTCATAGAATGGGTAACATTCACGTTACAGCGCTCATTGCGGCAACCCATGTGAACTCGGCCGCCATATTTTTAGTGGTCAGTACCACTGTACACATAACTGTAGTGGTTTGGATCTGTGAAAAGCGTGACGATCTATTATAGTTGTGTTGGCAACTCAATATGTATAGGTCGTGTTGTTCTTTTCAACCTGGTGTCCTCTAAAGATAAGTGATGAACGACTGATTACTTTAATAATACATAATGACAAAGTTTGTTTCGTTTGTGGTTGTAAAGAAGTGAAAGGAAATAGAGTTCAGATCCATACGTGATACATTGTTATACACAACTAGAGTTCATATCACATTTCATTTAATGGATAAATTGCACTGCTGTAGACGGTATTTCTCATGTTCAGTTTTATACTTGCCTCTTGTCTATACTCATTTCTGTTTGAGCTCACAGGCTGGGTATGCACACTGTGTGGAAAATCATGCTTATATCATACGCCTAGAATCTGTCTTTATCACACATTTATTTGTCTATAACAGTGTAATTTGCTCATTGAATGCAATGGACACCAGTTCTGAATTAAAATAGAACTCAAGTATACGTTTTACACAATTTATGTCTTTTTCTAATGTTTCATTGCAGGAGTATGGTTAATTAAATGTCTCAAATATTTTTAAACGGTATTCACATTCTCAGAACTGATAGTGCCAATTGTATATGAGTTCGTTTCTATGAAAGCAACTAGTAGAAATGGTTAGAAAAGTCAGAAAGGTAAATCATTGGTAAGCACATAATATTGACAACTGGATAATATATGAAAAATATACATTCAACAATATGACATCAAGCATCATGACTTCATAACACACAGTAGGTACTAACTCCAGATTATCTTTGAGCTCAAGGGCTACAACACAGAGTGTATAATTGGAATAAATTTCATTTCTACTAATATATAGAGATCAGATCAACGAAATCACAATTACATATATATCCTTTAAAGAAAATTCCTTCAAAAAGCTAATAACTTTCCTAGAAAAAATATTACAGTAAAAATGATAAACAAACAATTTATCAGAGATTGTGGGAAGACCATCATGTATACAGACATATATTACTAGACTGGCAATACTGTATACAGTATAACTGGTGTTAGTGAAGTCTCACCGCCATATTTCTATACTATAAACGTGTAAGCAGTCTTATTACGGAAAACAGTTGTAATGAATACGGATGAACTGATGTAACTAAGCTGTCTTTAGAGTTTTGACATGTGGGAAATTCGTGTGTTGTGTATGGCTGTAATTTTTTCAGCCTGAGTAAGCTTTGACACAAACAATACTGTGTTGCATTTATTTCCTGTTATTATTAATCTGTTACCAGTTTCATTCAACTTCAGATTTTCTTTCTCGAGGATAACATGTATCTTATTCATTTGAGAGTTCTCACGAAATCTAGTCTTCTTTGACACACACATTAATGAGTCGCATTTCCTGGGTTCAACTTTACGATGCTTCTCGCCAGGCTTCAGTGCTTATGTTATGTTGGTAAAAGATGAACAATGAATTGTAGAATTGCGTTAATATTTTTCACAAGCTACAGAGTAAGTGTTATACTGTACCTGTTCTATGGTTGACAGGTTCTTGTGCGTGCCTTTGTCCATTCAGAAATAAAAATAATTTTCGCTTTAATTGAAGTTGTCAAGATAAAACATTTATCGGTAATTTTGAGTTGCCGCCGTTAACCACTGGTGCCAACATAACCTCTGGTGCTCGGTGAGAAGCGTCGTACAATTTAACCATTTCCTGTTTTTATTAATCTGATACCAGTTTCGATCATCTTCTCTTTCAATAGTATTACCATTATTAATGTGCTGTTTGTCGTGGATAACACATATCTTTATTCCTCTTAGTCTTTTTCAGATAACTACTTCTGCTTTAACTATCTGTAATGGTAAAATTTTACTTACCATCCCAGCAGTCTTTTATGATTATGTTGGCAACATCAACAAAAAGGTAAAAAGTCTTTGCCAAAATGTCAATATCTTGGTCTATGGTTGACAGGTTCTTGTATGTACCCTCAATCATTCAGTAAAAGTAATTGTCTTTGTAAAACGAACATTTCATAACAAAATGTGTTTGTTGTCACACAATTGGCTAATGCCAACGACACATGATTGCCAACATTATCACACTAGTCCACCAGGACGGTAAGTAAAATTTAACCATTCGTAACACATTCTTTTCATAATGCGATTCAACAATGTATGTGTTAAATTCAACTTTTGCGAAAGTATCAGTTAAAATGCAAATAAGTTGAAACCAAGAAGTAAAGCTTACATCATCATATCGTATCAGAATATTACAGTAGAACCACAAGGAAGATTTTAGCTTGATGTGAGGCAAGATGGCGACATCAGGCTTCAGTCACAGAATGAAGACTGCCAGTGCCTCCTGTGTGGTCTTGTATCACTGAATCACAGACATACATTATTTATGTTTCAAGGAGGTTAGAATATCATCCTTGGTATGTGTACTGAATGGAATAGATTCATATCCCTGCTTAACTGTTAATTTAAGAAAAATAAATAACGCTTTAGCAACAAGAATAAATTTTCTGATATTTATTACCGATTGCTAATATTCGTAAGAAATACATTAATTTCGCATATCGAATGGTAAAGGGCAATACTTGAACTTCTGATACCACCTATCAGCTTTGAACAATGACATCATACATTATCTAGAGACGTTATGTCTGTGATAGTTTTGAGTGAAGGAATGCATTGCAGTAAACAGTTGAATGTAGAAAGAACCATTTTTTTACACTGGCATATACGAAAGAATGTGTAATTTAAATTAAAATATTTCAAATGAAATTTGGAAACATTAAGTACACAAAAGAATAACAATGACGAAATTATAGTGTAAAATGATGGAAATGTATGAGAACAATTATCACATGGTATAAATAATGTTCATAGAATTTAATGCGATTACTGCAGGAAATTGGGGGATTTGGGTGCAACACAATAAAATGAAACATATAAATTTGTTGTATATACAAACGACATCAATGATTACAAATTGTAAATAATATTCACAGAATTTAGTGGGACTACTGTGATAAAGTAGGGGTATTGGGTGAGTACATACTACATTGATTGATAAAAAATTGTTTAAAACATATTCATGAACTACACTGCTGAGTATATTTACGAAATGTAGGGCTGGTAGAGGTAACCAGGTAACTAATTTTTCGTATTATTTGAGTATATTGCCGATTGTATAATTTTTTCATACAAATTTATTATAGTGAAATAAACAACCATACAAACACAGACAGATACAAAACTAAATAACAAATATAAAATGAATAGAATCTAAATGGTTCACCACGAGAATTGTGTAGTTTTTGATTGGGGAAATTCTAAATTTAAAAGACATTAAAAAATAACAAGAAACAAATTAAGCATCGAAAAAACTGCATAATTAAAAAAATGCCAACAAAATGGCGAATGGATTCTATTACTTCAAATGATCTCCAATGCACGACAAATGAAAACCACAATACCAAAATTTCAGCCTAAAAAAACATAAACATAAGAAAACTGGTACTGATAGCAAACTGAGCAATAATGCACCTCAGATGAAACCCATGATACCAAAATTCCATCCTAGAAAAACAAACTTAAGAAAACGGGTATCAATGGCTACAATTTAGTACCATATCGGTCAGGTCTAGACAAAAATACCCACTATTTAATTCCAAACTAAAAATACATAGAGCTGGTGTCGTATATCTGTGTTAATTTTTAAAACAACAACAAATTTATGGAATGGGAACATATCCATCTTTTTTTCTGTCACAAAGACACCCAGATCAATTTACTCACTTTTTTATTAAAAACAATTCTCATGGGATTCAAACAAATCCATGTTTTATGCCACTCACAATCATGCTGATATCAATGTACTTTTTTTTATGCAAATCTCACGGGATGCAAACAGATAGAGGTATTATACCAATCACAACGATATTGTGATATATTTTACACTCCCTGAACGATTAATAAATGTAATTTTCCATAGCCATATTACAAATGTAATTTTAAAGTTCTAAAAAGCAGTTTATTATGCTGACATGAGATGCGGGCACACTCGTATGCACCACAGACAAATATCTTTCTATGCTTGGTAACAATTTTCACAGCAGTGAGTGTCACGACTATGTATGTTAGACTGTGAGTAATGGGCAAAACTGTTATTCCAATGTGGGCGTGTACTTAAAAAGTGTCAAAAATCAAGTGTGCAAAAAATATGGAGCGTGGTTATTAAGTATTTAGTATCCTTTATGGTTTTGGATTACGTTATGCAAGCTATAAGTACTTGTAAAATATCATGTAGCTCCGATCTGTCCCCACTTTGGAACATTTATTGAATTTCACGAACATTGAGCACAGAGTAAACATAAATTCTGTAGGACTGTTTTCTATCAATGCAACTTGGGTGACCTTGGTTTTATAGAACAATGAAGTAGGAGATGTTCAGGGCAATGAGCTTAAATTTCATAGAGTGGCTAACACATTAGCTACAACACTCTTTGTGGCAACCTGTGTAAACTCAGCCACCATAATTTTGGTAGTCAGTAAACTTGAAATAAGTCTGTCTATCGTATGTTGTTGTTGTCTTTGAAGTGTTGTATTTAGTGTGTATTGTGGGTACAAATTTTGCTGCTGAAATATGTATAAAGTTTATTCAGCATTTAAATGAACAAATCAAGGTGATAAAACGACAAGTACTTCAAGAATACCATATGTATTCCTGACTAATGGCACTTAGCTTGCCCAAGAGTGAAGCTTGAGATGACCTATCCTGCAATTCCCTTGACGTACACACCATTAAAAAAAATGCTCAGTTTTCTACCTAGTGTTGCTGTGTTTTTGAGATATTTTATCTTCTTTCGCTCCTGTGTTTGATGAAAGCACACTTTTGAGTGTCTACGACTACTTTAAAAATATTTTCAAACGTTTTTTACTATACTTTATTAAGCTTCATTGACATGCAACCAATGCAAAATGTGGAAGCAGTAGTGAGAGACAGTCCGTATTCTTCGTGAGAAATATGTACTTATTTCAGTGTGAAAAAAAGAAAAACAAAAGATTAATGAATACGTTATTTCGGTGTGGAATGCTTTTGTGACAGCTGACCGAGCCTCATTTTTAAGTGCAGGAGTTTGTTGTCACTTTCGTTTTTGTCCTCATGTTTTGTCCACCAAAGTTCACAACCAAACCTTTTGACAGCAATTTTACAAGTTTGTAGACTTAATACGATAAGAAAAAACCAGATGAATGTACACTAGACTTTATGAAAGCAGTTGTTGCTACTCATTAACAACGGATGCAAATCCACAATCATGATTATTTGTCATATCAATTAATATTCACTGTATGTTTTACAGTTCGTTTAGATCATGTACTTGCATTATAATGAACACACATATTTTCACAGCAGCTCTGTCTTTCTTTGTTATTGCAAACTTCAGCTAACTGTTATACTTCGAAATGGAACTGTATTACCGACAGGTTCGAGAGATTTCATTACCGCATTTTTTAGGAAATATACTGCCAGGCTCGTCAATTCGCAGCTTCGATAAAGTCTGCACATCCGCATTTAATACTCAATCTATAGGTAAAGTTCTGTAGTGGGTGTGGTATACCATCTGTCAGCCGATACCCTAAATAACATGACGGACGCCAGTTTAATTTTCCTCAAACATGGCGGACCTATCGCCACCAAAGACCTTGTAAAAATGGATGGCCACTCTATAAAAATAATTCAACGAGCTTGAATTGCACAATTCAGGGAAGCTTTCCACAGCTTCAATTAAATTTTCCGTGTCTTGTTTTGTCCATTCTCGTTTCTCCTCCATTTCTGAAAACTTGTAACATAAAATTGGTGAGTTTTTGTACGAAATTAATTCCAACTTTTTGGAAAGTGTTAAATTTGTATGTGATGCAGACGAATAGCCACTCTATAAAATTTAAGCTCGTTGATAAAATTGAAACTCATTGAGGGAGAATACATCTTTGGCTTACTGCTATATCGAACATCTTTGACAACGAACAAAGTTTTTTTTTTCCAAACATCATAAAGTTGAGCGTCATGGCTGCAATGAAAGAAGTAGTGTCATTGTACCAGCAACTGAAAACAGAATGGAACAAGAAACCACCAAATCTAAACAAATGTGGAGAACTTTTAACAAAGTTGAAGGTAAGATTGTTACACAATATTTTTTTAAACATTTGTGTAGTATTTTCTGCTTTCCTTTTGGTAACAGTGTGTATAGAATGATGGAATATTACGAAAAACAAGGCAATCTGACAAACAAACGGTCGTGGGTTTCTGTATGTTACCGTCATCAAATTGTACTGCTTTTTATTTTAAAGCTTAAATTCGCCTCTTGTTCTGTCAACAATGTAAACTCGATTGTAGGAGTCGTAATCAGTCCAATAAATGAAGCCAATCCTCACTCTGAAACTATTTACACAAACAAGATTGATGGTGACGGCGTTGGTAGTTACTACTGTACTGTAGCAGCAGCTGTTTCTTCTGATGGTTAGTTTTATTTCGTGGGCAATCAATGAAGATACTGGATATTAATCGGAAGTGGTCCACTTGAAGAAGGGGACTGCACCATCAGTATTTTATTCTTTAGTTAAAAGAATAATTTATAATACTGATTTAACCGTCTTTGATAGTATTAGTTACAAATTGTTTTGAAATGTGTATTTATGGCAAATTGTTGAGCGTTGTTTATTAGCTTTGGACAGCATTGACTTGGCAAGGGATATGGGCTAATCATGTTTTTGCATTTAATGTTTTGTGGGTAGACTCTAGTAGGCTTTCCATTGGGTTGTAAGCATGTTTTGCCAGAAAGTCATTCAATTGATGTGAGTGGAGAAAGCAACATTCACTATTAGGCTCCTACATTACTCCCATGACAGATTTCACTAATGTCAATTATTTCTCCACTCTTGGATTCATATAGCTACATGATACCATTCTTGCCACCCCACCCCCCTTTCCCACAGCATGCATGAAATATATATGTGCTATTATAATAACCAACCAGAGTTGCTGCTTTTATATTTTAGGACCTATATACCACTACTGATTTCAAATGATGGCTCTCTTAAGAGGTACAGTATAAGATTATGGTCAGCCTTTAACATAAGACATTTCGGCCTGCATGTAAGCTGTGCCCTACAGTTGTTTCTGATTGTTTGTTGTTTTGAGTATGTTCACGTCATTGATAGTCTAACCAGATAAACAGCATCACTGAGGCATGGGATACCACCCAATGGCAAGATTGTTGTATGACTGAAATATTCATCATTTGGATGGGCTGTTTTCTTTTTGTTACAAATGTTACTTTTTTTTAATACAAAGTTTCTAAATTTCTTCAACAGTGCTTCTAGAAAAGAATGTACCTCCCCTCCAGCTACTCCTGGTTGAGCTCTCAACGTATTTTGGTAACACTCATGCGTTGATCGAATCTAGTGGTTACAAACCTCGCCATCTGCCTCTTTTGTCATTTAAACTGATATGATAGAAGAGATCCCAAACACTTGTGCAATACTAGTGACGGGGTTACCCAAGCATTCTATAAGCAGTCTTCTTTACAAATGTTTAAGCTTAAGGGACTTAAATGTGGGGTCATCGGTCCCTTCTCCTTTACAGAAGAATCGTACCCTCCCATAATTTTCCCAATGAAGCAGTCGACCATTTGCCTTTGTCACAACTGTCCTTCATTCCATTTCATTACACTGTGCATCAGTGATGCCTGTCAAGCAGCACACTACTAATGCTGTATTTGAAAATTCTAGGACTGTTTCTCCTACTCATCTGTATTGCCCTACATTTTTCTATATTTAGAACTAGCTGCAATTCCTCATGCCACCTAGAAATTTGGTCCATGTCATCCTCCATTCTATTACAGTCGTTCAATGATGACACCCTCTTGTATATCACAGCATCATCAGCAAACAGCCGCAGATTGCAACTCACCGTTCATCAGATCATTTATATGGTTAGGTAATAATAGGGATCCTACCACATTTCCCTGCCCCCCCCCCCCCCCCCCCCCCCGCCAGGAAGTTTCATATCAGCGCACACTCTGCTGCAGAGTGAAAATTTCATTCTCTACCTCCAATGATACACTGATATCTGATAAACAATCACCATTGAGGACAACAACATACTGCATTCTCCAAGCCATTCATGTATTTGGGTACCTATTCCGTAAGCTCGTATAGTCACCACAATAAAATTTCTGCAAATATTAGGTGTGATTGCAGAACTGTGTGTTGTATATGCAGCGAACCTATGCAATTGATGTGTACCAGCAAATTGAAATGAGGACACCTTCATGTAGCAGTGCTGCCAGGACAAGTGTGGTGATCCTTACATCTAGGGAATTGGTTAAACAAATCTAGGTTGGCCTTGCATGGGTTTGTGATGCTGACATTTTATTTTTTATACAGATCACGCATAGTTCTTTGTGAATGAGACGTGTGTGTGTGTGTGTGTAAGAGACGGGGGGGGGGGGTAGTTGGTTGGTCTTAGTTTTATAGGGAACATGCTGTGAATATGTGAAGTATTATAGGGGGTGGTTGGGAGAGCTTGGAGTTACTGTAGAGTCCGAAAACTCGGCACTCGGTAACCCGGCAGTCTGGATAACTCGGGCACACCCCCTGGAATTACTCCATGCTCTCATAATGGAAAATAGAACCGACATGGTAGTGTGTACCAGTTACAGGCTATATATAGGCTTGGAAATCATCGTTTCTTGTGCCACTTAAATTCGATTTAAGAATACTCTTGACTTTAATTACTGCAGTGTGTAGATGGTTTTTCATACTAAAAAAATCTTGATGAAAATTACAGGACTGCAGTTTTTGAAGGTGTTGTTTAAAATCAGTTTAGGCGTGATGGACAAATAATGAACTTGGTTACAGCAGGCTACAATGACACACGTTACAGGGCCACGGCCACTCAGTCTGCCTACAGCCTTTGTCTTTTTTTAATCATATTTTGTGAAGTCCATGTGAGTGCAAGTAATGAATTTCATTTGTTAGATATTGTCTTACATTTATTTTGTGTTACTTTATTCCATCATTTGTATCCCATTCTAAAGTAACAAATGAAAGTATTTTATAACAAAAAGTTCTTGCCTATTCTTTTTTAACACCATTCCCGATAACCTGGCATTTTCACAGACTCGGCCAACCTTCGGTCCACATTAGACCGAGTTTTCGGGACTCTACTGTACTGTGAAATAGACAGATCTTGTTCTGGGAAGTAATTGTATGGGGAGGGTGGCCATGAGGAGGATTGTGGGTTTGGGGGCTATTGTATCAGTGGGGACGGTTATTGGATATGGTATTTAGAGTTGAGAATTGTAGTAAGAAGGTATTGGTTGAGTTGATTGAAGAAGATAGAGGACGGAAGCACTGTTGTCAGATGTTTTGTTGTTATGTGTTTAGGGAAGCAGGGTTATAATTGTTTAATAGTGAATTGTAGTCCTGAGTTTAAAAATTACTCCATAGGGTCATGTACAGAAACTATAGTGGTGCGTTTGGGCGGTAAAAGTGCAGTTTATGCGGCAGCGGCTAGCCGTCACGCTCGGTAGGTTGGGAACGGCAGAGCAGCCAATCAGGAGTCGCGATGCTGCAGCCAATAAGAAAGAGTGTTACAATTGTACAATGTAAACAAATCGAAGCGGTGTATGCAAAAGTTTTTGACGATCTACAAGTTACAGTTGCTATTAGTATGGATGTCACTTGATCACTGTTTCGAATATATCATAAAATAAATAAAACATGCTATACCTGCTCTATGGTTGACAGGTTCTTGTATGTACCCTTGTCGGTCAGTAAAAGTAATTGCGATAATTTCCAAGAATGCATGCAATCGAGGTAGCTCGGACTGAGATATCTGTAAATCAACTGAGTGTTTCTGAACCGGAGATTCGGGCGCTACGTGCCCTCACATACTAAAAAAAAATAACAAACCTTCTCGTTTAACCTATACCTAACTTAACTCTCACATAAAATGATCACTGTTTCGAACAGGTCTTAAAACAAATAAAATATGTTTGAAGGCAGTGGTGTATTAATAATAGGTCACTTATGTCCGTAATACGACAATGTAAAAATCTCTTATACGTGGAAACTCAATTACAATCTCACAAATGCCGCACCGATATCCTCGAATAAACTTCGAAGTTGACGCCAAATTTACTCGTCATGAAACATGCAATCTCATTGGGCGCGGCATCGTGACTCCTCATTGGCTGCTTTGCCGTTCCCAACCTAGCGAGCGCGACGGCTAGATGCTGCCGCATAAACTGCACTTTAACCTGTTTGGGCAGCTGTCAAACTGTTTCGAGAGGGCGAAGGGACACTTGTCCGCCTTGCAGTGTCATCTTGATCACTACTGTTTGAGGAAGAGCATCTGAGAAGTTTTGTATTTCTATAGTTCTCATGAGGGCAGTTAGCAAAATTTATAGGCTAAACTTTGTAATTGAAATGCGGTAGATTGGGATGGGGGTGTTGTTAATTATTTTTAGCCCTGGAAGTGGGGGCTGGGGGGGCAATCTAGTTGGGTGATGCTGGGACTTAATTTGGTAACTTACTTTTGAATAAACATTGTAAAATACTGTTTGTATTTTGTAGTTGGTAGCGGCTTCTGTTGCTTTTGATGTGGCTAATGTACTCTCTTTTTAGGAGAATGTTTGAGGTATATGAGCTGAATTATAGTGATAGATACCAGTTTTTGAATGTTCGTGATTTTGTAGGATGTAACATGGGTTTCAATTAAGGTGTTATCGTGAAACGTAAACACGACCTTTTACACGTGCGTCTTACATGGAACATATACAAATCCGAGTACATGGAACTAATATATAAAAGACTCGCAAAGATAATTCTTAAACATCGTCGTTAATCCGCCACATCCTCCCCACCCTGGTCGATCTCCAGTGGTACGACCAGCTGTACGGGGCGAATGATTTCTGTTCCATCGCTGAGTCTAAGAACGAGAGTTCTTGCCCTCCCGTCACGGCCCAGTGTCACTGCAGAAGTGCAGTAGCCGCAGATAGTCTTGAATCAGGACGACATCACCATTCCGGCACTTTGTTGATATCCCGTCTGGTTGATGCACCTCGTGGAAGCTTCTCAGGGCTAGAAGATACTCCTTCTTCCACCTTCTCCAGAAATCTTCTTGCACCTTTGCCCTCAGTCTTGCCACTTTTCTCAAATCGGTATTGATATTAGGTTCTGGACCGGGGGGTAATGTTGTCAATCGTCCTCAGTTTATAAAATGATTTGGTGTTAATATGTTGGGACCGTCTTGTATAATTTGTCTGCTATTAATGGCGGCTTCTCTCTGCTGAGACGTGCCCAACACTTTCCTCAAGCAACGCTTTGTTGTGCCCACCATTCGTTCCCACCAGCCTCCCCACCAAGACGCTCGTGGACAATAAACTTCCAGGACACGCCGTTGTGGGCGAAATGCTGGCTGGTACGAGAAAGTCCTGCAAGTTCTCTGCTCGCTGCTTGAAAAGTTCTCGCATTGTCCGAATATATGGTGTGGGGTAATACATGTCTGCTGGAGAAGTGTCTGAACGTCATGATGAATTTTTCCATACTCATGTCAGATGCTAATTCAAGGTGCGAAGCCCTTGTAATGGCACAAGTAAACAGTACAATATAAGCTTTTTGTAACACGCTCTGCACCCTGACATATAGTGGACCGGCTCCCGTGACTGTGAAAGGTTGTTGTTCTTAGGCGATCCACAGGTAGGGGTGCTTCTATTTTGTCTCCGCGGAGGTTCTTGGTGATCTTGCAAGGGAGGCAAGTGTGTATAACTTTCTTTATGGACTGGTGTGCCTTTAAGATCCAGTACTGTTGGCGTAGCTCACTTAACACAATTCTCAGTCCAAGATGATGTAGATTTGTGTGTGTTTGTTTGATCAAAAGTTTTGTAAAATGATGGGATCCATCAAGGAGTGGGTGCTTCTCTTGAGATGTCAGGTCTGCATGATGCAGGCGTGTCCCCCCCCCCCCCCCCCCCAATCTGATGGATTGTCCTTCAGGAAAGGATTGTAACATGCAATTTTCGACTTCAATGGGAGATTCCTTTCCTCTCATAGATGTGTGTTTTCTGCGCCAAAGCTTTCCATTTGTGCAATGTAGATCCAACGCAGTTTTGCAGTTTCCAGTTCCGTGGCAGTTAATTCACTGTCGTGTTTCTCCGTGCTTCGAACGTTCTTTATAAACCATAGTATCCAACCCATAACTCGAATCATCTTCCAGTACAAGCTGAATCGTTGGTGACTATGGAAGAGTCCCACGTGCTAACTGTTAATACTTGGCCGTTCTTACGTGTCTCAGGAAGTGGAGTGGTTGATATCGACTGTTGAGGCCAGAAGTTGGGAACGTTTGGAAGCCATCGTGGTGCATGCCAGCATTGTGAGCTCTGTAACTCTTTCGCTAACATCCCCCGAGATAATATATCAGTGGATTGTCTTCGCCCGGACAGTATCGCCATTGTGCAGAATTGGAGCTCTGCTGGATTTCTGCGACACGATTTGAGTTAAATGGTTTCCATCAATTTGGGTTGCTGTGAATACAGCCCAGTGTCACCATAGAATCACTCCATAGCGTCGTTCTCGTGTTGTTATATCCTGTAGACTGACAGAAATACTTCAGAAGTCTTGCACCTAGCAAAGCGGAAAGGAGCTAAAGTCTTGGGAGGGTCACTCTCCTGATAGGTGATAGTCTGTTTTTGCTGCAGATCAAGTGTACTGAGATTGTATCGCTCTCCACCACTCTGAGGTAAAGTACGGCACCATACGCCCTTTCTGAAGCGTCGCAGAAGACATGCACTTGATAAAACTCTGGTGTTCTAGCGGAAGCTCCTATCCATCGAGGAATCTGGGTAATTTGGTAGAATCCGTGTACATCGAAGGAAACGGCATAGCCATCGATATATATCGAATATTCGATATAGTGTTTCTGAACCGGAGATTCGGGCGCTACGCGCCCTCACGTACTAAAAAAGAAAATTTCTTGTTTAACCTATACCTAACCTTCTTAAGGCTACGCTACAGATCAATTTTTTTAAGTCAAAGTTAGGTTAGGTATAGGTTAAACAAGATTTTTTTTTTTCTTTTTAAGTACGTGAGGGTGCGTAGCGCCCGAATCTCCGGTTCAGAAACACTATATCGAATATTCGATATATATCGATGGCAATGCCGTTTCCTCCGATGTACACGGCATCTACCAAATTACCGGAATCTGAATGTCCGATAAGTGAATAAGAGTGGAAGTCCAGATTTGCCACCTTCTTGCCAGTTCTAGAGGTAGATCATCCCAAGCCAACCCTCTACACCAGATATCTTGGAACAAGATTTTTCCTGTAATCGATATTGGCGAAAGCAAACCAAGCGGTTCATAAAATCTTGCGGTAGCTTGTAACACCTGCCTCTTCGTTGCAGGCTCCTCTAGTAATGCTCAGATGACGTCTTGAGGGTCAAACAGAAGAGAGTCTGTATGAGTGTTCCAGATGACACCCAAAACTCTTGTATGTCGTTTCTCCTCTCGCCATTCAGCTATCCATATGTCCTTTAACGGTGTTGAATTTGTCGCCCACTTTGACATTGGCATTTTTATCTCTCAAAAAAGCTCATTTATCTCGTAATATACAATAATGATTTCATTATCCTCTTCTAAACTGGCTGTGAAATCGTCCATGAAGGTCCCTTGATCTAGCAGTTTTGTAGCCAAGGAATATTTGTCACCAAACATGGAAACCAATTCCGTAAAGTAGCTGACAAAAGAAATGGGCTGCAAGTAAGTCCAAATGGCAAGCCGATGAATCTATACTGTCGTGCTATCTGTTGTCTTCCATTCTCCATTTTCCTCTCTCTCCATACCAAACCGAAAAAATCTTGTTAAATCTCTATCATTTCTATCCAGGCACAATAGTAGAAAAAGCTTGAGTTCTGTCCCCAATTAAAGCTAGTCGGTAAAGTCGGAAGCGGAGTAGTATTGCTAGAATTTCCGGTAAGAAAGTTAATTTGCATACTCCCTGTAAAATTGAATTGGTATCCCATCAGGTCCAGTAGCCTTTGCTCTGTTCAGTGACTTCAGTTGCTTTTTTTTTATCCCGCTGGCACTTATTTCAGTATCTGCCATTTTGTCATTCATACAATGGTTTAGAGGAATAACTATGGCGCAATCTTGGTCTGTGTATACGTTTTGAAAAAAGACTTAATATTTTGCCTTTTGTGTGTCATCTTCAGTTTCTACAACATGGTGGTCACAGTATTGGTATATTTGGTTTTGACCTTTGTACCTATTTGACGTAGGATCAAAATTTCTTAGAATTTTCAGGAAAGTCTGTACACAAAAATTTGTTCTCAAACTACTAGGTACACATTGTACATGTAGGCGTCTCCATCCGGAATCTGGTGCAGAGCGACCACATTAAAATTATTAAAATTGGAAGAACCAGCTTTGGCCGGATTGAAATCTTTATTTTTTATATACAGTACAGATTGATTTCAGTCACACTGACCGAAATCGATCTGTATTGTATATAAAAAAAAAAAAAAATAAGGATTTCAATGCGGCCAAAGCTGGTTCTCCCAATTTTAATATTACACATTTTGCAAGGCAGTCCACACTGTAATTTTGACGTAACTTAGTTTGCTTGTCTGCAAGACTTTGACTACATTTTATTTGCAGTTTAGTTCTCTTTGCTTTCGTAACAGTTACCTAACTTGGTTGTTGAACCATGGTGGATCTTTCCCATCTCTCGTAGCACATACTTAACTAATGCATATTGTATGGTGCACTTGAACTTTGTTCAAAGTTGCTCAACACTGTCAGAAAATGAAACTATTGTGCTGAGCAGTCAAGTACTCAGGAATCTGCCCCATTTGCTTTTGCTAAATAAGATAATCTTCCTACCTTACTAGATATTTCTATTGACAGCTGTATTCGTTGCTGTAATGGCCTTATCATTACTTATTCCTTGATTTAATGTAACTGAATCAAAAAGTTCAGATCTATTTGTCATCAGCAGATTTTGACATGTTATGTCCATGAGTTGGCACTCTATGGTATATAAATGCTCGAAGTAATTTTCAGATACAGCACTTAAAACAATATTGCTCTTTTTCTCCATCCCTTGTCACCCACCTTTCACATGTTTCCCACAAGCTGATTGAAACCAGTTATGAAATAAAAACTCTTGTGATTGGTAAATATTTTCTAAGTTTCCTCTTCGGTGTTGTGCTAGTACTGCTGTTCACCTGGTTGTTGTATAAAAACTTCCATTGACCAGTTTGAGCCACTTCTCACACTTTCACCAAAATTATTTCACATTCAGTCTGTAGTAATGTCATGAGATACAATTGCATTCTTTATCACTTTGAACACGTCTCTCCTATCAGTGTTCAACCTAGGTTCTCTCTGCAATATAAGTATATGTTAGTTTAGGATTTCATTACTTTTGATGTCTGGTTGAAGCCAGCTTTCTGTCCCTAGTATCTAGAAACGTTTATCCACAATGTAAGCTGCAATTCTGATTTCCACATATCACCTATCCTTATCTCGTGGCCTAGGTTGTGAGTAACATTTCTAGTCTGTCCCCCTTCTCTTCCCTCCTCTCCTACCTAGCAAAGAAGAAGATATGACAGCTAGTGCCCACATTTATTTTCATCTTTTTGTGTGAGTATTGGCAGTACTGAGCTAAGACAAGTACTGTACTTTCTTTGTTCTTTTTGTCCAAGACAGCTGTGCTTTACCAAGCAAATAAGATGGCATCATTCTGTCATATGCTAGTGCAGCAAGGTATGTAAGGGACCATTTGTAAAGCTTGGAAAACACAATTGAGTTGGTACTGGTAAAACTGAAGCTTTAAGAAAAGGCTGTGAATTACGCCTATGTTAGTAAGACTTGGCCATTGGAAGGCAATACATAGTTAGTCTTGATAAAGCACTGTTGTGTGTCGGTGCAAGGGGAGGCACTTGGTAGGGCACGTGTAGGTAGGCTAAAACAGAAACAATTCCTTTACAATTTTGCATGTAATATTTATTAAAACAAATACATAATATATTTGAGATTTACACATTCCAGACTGCTAAAGTTTAAGCCCCAGAAACAGAGTGATATTCCAAAGTTCTCTCCGTCAACACATAATCAAGTTTCATGAATCTGTAGTAAGAAGTCTCTAGGCATTCATGAACACAATGCACGATGAGAACACTCTGCTGAATCAAAATGCTTTGTTTGAAAGCCCTTGTGTGTCAATTATTTAACTGTGCTTCGGCCAGTCAGATTTGACATGCGTGATAAATTACTGTTCGACGTGCAGTTTGGTAGGAATCAAGAAAATCTTTCTTCCAACTTTGGTGTTTCCATAGCCATGACTGTGTAACCTCTGGTACCCGCCAATTCCCCAGAAAATTTCACTGCTGAGATGTTGTTAATTAAGTTTGGTATGAATGAAATTTGTGTAAGAGTACTCACAAAGTAATAAACTTCCTGTGTCATCAGTTGTTTCAGCTGCCTTCCTCAGATCCTGTGTAAACAGTACTGCAGACAATAATGACAATAGTGGTGTGTTTTCTGGGATTCTGCATGTATTTTGTCAGAAGTGGGCTTGTTTTCTGTGCCAGATGTATTACTTGTGGGATTGAGATGTTTTTACATATGAAATACTGCATATTAATTTGGTACATATTAATAGTATAAATAAATTGTATACTATTGTTTGGCATGAAAGCACCTAACAATCAGAATTTTTATGAGAATTATTGGAGGTCTTCGGTTCCTTAAATTTTTAAATAGGTCACTGTGGCAGTTCTTATTGTGCAATTTTCATTTTTACTTTTATGGGTGGAATTTTAATTTAGTTCCAAACCTATTTTTCAGTTTCTAATCATTTTTGTCTGTTACCCTGAATCTTTTCTCAGTAAAAAAAGGACAGGTCTAGTTTCTCTCTGTTTGTTTCCTACCTGTACCTAAAGAGTTGTACAGGACAACATAAAAGTCAGGAGGCAAAATTTATGATCTACAGATTAATTGAAACTCCATAACACTCCCTTCCATCTCTGTGTAAATTTCTTGGCACTGCCAAGATTGGTAATGGTTAATAGTAATTCTTTGCCAAATATAAGACAGTGAAGGGTAGGTGATGTGCATCTTTAAAAGTGAAGTATTATCAGGAAAAAGTGTTGTAACTAAGTCAGGTGTAGATTTTATCAAGTAATATATATACTGTAATGAGTCTAAAATATTGATGCAATAATGGAAGCTGGATAATCAAATGCAAACTCCTGTTTGTGCAGCTGTATGAGAGAGAGAGAGAGAGAGAGAGAGAGAGAGAGAGAGAGAGAGAGAGACTTACTATCGCCCCAGAAGAAGCATTAAGTTCATCTTGTCTTGACTACGTCATTTAGTAGGAAGATAGCTTTACAGCAAATTTAAGAGGTTCTAGAGCAAGAAGTTACAGTAAATATCACAAAGTTAAGTGCTGAACTTTAGAGGTATTTGTTGGTATTTGTGAACTGACTAGTGGGGTCCAGACTTCTGAAGGATCCATGGTCTATTCCATAAGCTTTCAGTGTATGTTTATCTCTTATCTCGAAGAATTTTTGTGGTGGTATAATCCAGCTACACAGTCACACCACAAGATATTTGACCATTACTTACATTGTGTACATAAAATGTGTAGATCAAAAGAAGCACTAATTCCTAGTATGACTTTTTTCAGGTTGGCCTCACTCAGTTAATGTTCCTGCCAACTTCCAACTCGACTGCTTCACAGCAGGAGCTTTTACTTGCAAGTGAGTAATTTCTGTATATAAGCTTCAAAAATAATATATTATAAGCTTTCAAAAATGTCTTACACCCTAACACTGTAAACTAAATACTAGGTACAATCACCACTACAAACTGATAGCATTGTTTTGGATTACCATCAAATGAGCAACCAATGTTCAACCATTATTACTTTCCTCTGAACCTTCCATTATCACTCTTATTCCCACCCACACTTTTAATCACTGACTGTGTGTAGTTTCATCCACCAAGCCATATTTACCCTTACCCACTAATATTGTAGGTGTGCACTGCATTGCCAATGTCATCTCGCGTTTCTTGATTAAACATTAGCCTTTCTGTAAGATGGTGCACTAGTTGTGACACAAGTCGAATTAAAAAAAAACTGCTTTTGAATTTCTATCTGGACAACCAGACTGTTTTTTGTGGTGGTGTAAATACTTTACAGTGAATACCCAGATGTCAAAACTAGACTTGTAAGTATGAAGGTAGTTTCTGCAGTCCTGATTTGTGGAAAAATAAAGTGTCTGACTGTAGATTGCTGTTATTTCTTTGTTTTTGACCAGCTGATAAATTTCAAATCAATTTCTACAGTTGAAGAATAACTTGTCACTTGCAGAACTTGAAGCATAACAGGTTACATTACATGTCCTACATTCACCCAAAGATATCAAATTGTCTTCCAGGGTTTATCAGTTTATGGACGAAGTTACTGTCCCAAGACATCTGTAGAGGTTCTGGACTGCTCCAATACAGTTGTTAACAGTCATGGAAAAGTATATCAGTAAGGAGCACGAATTCCATGGAAGATATGTAATATGTGTAACAGTGTCAATATATCGAAAATTATAGAAGGAAACTTTCCTGGTGGGATAAACAAATATAAAAAATAGAAATCGGATGACTTACCAAAAGGACCGGCTTGTTGATACAAGCTTTCGCCACCACTGGCAGCTTCTTCCAGAAAAAGAGAGAGAAAAAGGGGAGGAGAAAGGGAAGGATATGGGTTTTAAGTAAGTGGAAAAGGAGTCATTCCAATCCCAGGAGTGGAAGAACTTCCCTTAGGGGACAAAATACCCTTCCCTTTCTCCTCCCCTTTTTTCCTCCTTTTCCTGAAGAAGCTGTCAGTGGTGGCGAAAGCTTGTATGTGTGTTTGTGTGTTATTATTTGTGCCTATCGACGAGCCGGTCCTTTTGGTAAATCATCGGATTTCTATTTTTTATAAATGTGAATATATCCTTTTATTTGGTATTCAAAATTGTTCATTCAACCATCTTGTATCATGAGAGCTATATAACTCAGTTGTATTGAAAGTTTTATTCAAACTCTTCCTTGTCAGAGCAAAATCTATTGAAATCATTTAAAAGTATCTTTTTAAACAGAAAGCTCTTTGGGAGTGGAAGTGTAATGAAATATATGAAAACATAACTTTGAACTCGTATAACAGGAGTTACATTCAATAATTTACATCATATGAAGAACCTGCAAATCGACTAGAAACGAAATATGTAATGGCTCAGGATTACTCTGAGGAACAGAGTTAGATCACAAACTGTATCAGTAGTGAACACATAGTCCAGCAAGTGGAAAGTTACTCTTGTTACTTTGTGACAAGTTACTGTGTTAATCTGAAGATGGGCAGCTGGTCTAAAAATGGTCATAAGTAAAGCAATAAGTGATCTACAGTTTGACAGTTGCAGGTTTTTAATACCAGGTTGATTTTTCATTAAGGACATAGCCAATTTACTTTCTCAACTCTGGCATTTCTAAGCTTGTGCTCAGTGGCAGACATAGTTATGAATAAAAAGTGAGCAAGTTTTTCTCTGGTTTGCAGTTTTTTAACCATTTGATTTTTTGTGTACTTACCTGCAGAAGTCACAAATTCCTTAAAATTCAGACTGCTGCTAATCTTAAATTCTATGCAATGGGAGGGGGCATGTATAGTCTGATAATTACTTGCTGTTTGACATTTACCAAGTGGCACTACAGTGTTGCCAATGGGCTGCTGGCTTCACCAGTTATCACGCGTTTATGGACAACGTACTGACACGGCAGTGTAAAACGAAGAAACATCTGAAGTGACCGCTGCAAGTTACGCTGGAAATGCAACAATTGCGGCAACTGCCGCAGAGTTGGCAAAGGTCAGAAAAGAGCAGATTCGAACTGGTGCCATGGTCTGTGGTGATCACAAAGGGGCAGCCGAACCGATAAAGCCAAGAATGGAAAAAAAGCTTTAGGCACTGTCTCTGCCGTGGTGTTGATGAGAGGGGTGTCCTCAGCCCAGCAGGTCATCCGATTGATAGTCTAGACATAACTGAAACCATCAGCTAGAGGACGAGGGCTGATGAGGTCAATGTGGACGTAAAATCTGCCTGCGGGAATGGGGAAAGAGCGTAAAGGATAGGGGAGGTGTGAGAGGTGATTTTGTTGCCTTGGCAGGGAAGGCAGGCCCAAGCCCAAGCTTGAGTCTCGCTTGACATCTCACTAGACAAAACATTCACTGACAAGTCTGGTTGAGGCGTGGACTTCAGAGTGCTGTTGGGGGGGGGGGGGATGAAGGGTTGAAGGTTACCCATGGAATCATCACACCAAATTTAGCCCATCACCCCAGGAAAAGAGGTGCAGAAGGGGTGGAGAGAAGAGGAATGATCTGAAACTAGTTGCTTGAGCTCGTCATCAGCTGATTGAAGAATGGCAAAGTTAGAGAGGTCAATCAGGGAGGACACGGCATTGACTCGGGAGATGAGGTCAACCACCATGTAGTCAGCTCCCTCGATGATCTGATATCAGTGGTGAACTGGAAGATGAAATGTAGGTTGCGAAAGTGTCTAGGAGGAGGATCGTCCGGCAGGTTTTGTATTACAGTGGCCAAAGGTTTGTGGTCAGTGAGGACATGGAAAGGATGGTCCTCGATCTCTGAGTGGAAGTGCTTAATGGCCTTGTAAATGGCGAGTTCTCGGTCAAAGGCTACATACTTCCTCTGAGCATGATTTAATTTTTTAGAGAAAAACTGGGAGAGAAAAGATATTACTGTCTAGAGATTGGCTGAGAACGGTGCTGATGGCAGTGTCACTGGCATCGGTTGTGATAAAGAGGTCTGTCTCAGGGTTAGGGTGAACAATAGTAATAGCATCTTCGAAAGGTCTTTAAGGGAAGAGAAAGCCTTAGTCATCACAGGGGTCCAAGAGATGGGGTGAGTGCCCGCGGTATTCTTGCCTGCCAGCGCATCAGTAAGGGGGGGGGGGGGGCTTGAATGTGAGCAGCTAAGGATAATAGTGCCTAAGAACCACCTCAATTCTTTGAATGTAGAGGGGTGTGGTAATTCCTTGATGGCATTAACCTTTGCGGAGGCGTGGAAATGCCATCAGCTGAAACAGTGTACCCCCAGAAACTCAACTCAATCCCTGCCTTGGCTAATGTGTCACAGAGAATTTTTAAATGATGTTTGCTATCCTCAACAGAAGAAGTGAATGGGCAAGGACCAACTGCTAGAAGGAGGTTTGATAATGCCTGCTTCAAGAAACTCTGCGATCTTTGCTTCCACGGCCGTGAATTTTTCAGGACAGAGGCGACGTGGTTTGCTACTCACAGGCGTGTCATTGGTGAGTCTGAGTCTGTGCACCGTGCTGTTAGTGACTACAGAAATACACTGCTGAGGGTGGGAGGCAATGGGGGCGTAGTGTCTGGTGCGTCGGATTTGGCAGACGATGTTGTGACAGCCGGCTGTGATATCCACTGGTGCCGCAGGAGGCACCAGAAGTGAGAGGACGCTAGATGGCTGCAGTGGCATGTGTGTTGGCAGGCGGAGTAGTTAAAGCGTGCGCCGTTGGGGCTCGCAAGAGCGCCACCTGGCTGCGCGAGAAAGTTGGTGGCCAAGCTGCGGCAGTGTGCAAGTCGAGCAACAGAGTAGTTGAGAAGGCAACCAGTGTGGTAGTTGGCAGCGCCACCCGTGGCACAGTGCAAAATGGCAGTAGAGCAAACAAAGCCTGCAGGTCAGCTTACAGGGATGTTAAGGCAATGGGCACTGTAGCAGGTGGGTGCACCACCTTTGCTGAGACAGGAGGGGCTGAACTGCGGCAGGCTGAGACTGTGAGAAAACATTGGAGTTTGTGTGTTTAGCTTGAACAGAAGCACAATTGTTGCCAGCGGAGATAAACTTGAACTTATGTTTGGCCATGGGGTGGCCACTGACATGTTGTTTGGAGACGGGAAGTTAAAGTTTCAGTTCTTAGGTTGGTAGGCTGAGTTCTGAATAGTGTGCTGGTACTAACCTTGCAATCCGCCCACAGAGCAGAAAGATGTTGTTTGGCTGCAGAGAGCTGCAATTCAGCATGGGCAAGATGGCGCTCGATGCTTTCCCGTTGACGCTTGATGTCAAGCACTTGTTTACAATCGTCGAACCACTTATTCAACCGTGTCAGTCATCAGTCAATTTGGTACACTCACTAATAATATTGGCACTTGTTGAAGCCAGAGCTCAACGAATCACAAGAAAAATATGTGTTAGATAGATGGTGGAAAACAGAGCAGTGCAAATTGGTTGAAAGTCGGTGATGTGTTTAAAAATCTATATAGATCTCTCCTGATTGCAATCTCGAGTGGGAACTTTTTAGTGGAAGGCATTCCGGAATCTATTGTGGGTATATACCCACAATAGATTCCGGAATGCCTTCCACTAAAAAGTTCCCACTCGAGATTGCAATCAGGAGAGATGCACATAGTAAGAGGTTGAACCCGTGCATTGAAGTTTGGTGGCATTGACAGCTTGCAGCAGTGGGTATATGGGTGGAGAGGGCCGGTTGCCACAGTAGTGAGTAGCAGGGAAACATCTGCACCACTGTCAATGAGGAAACTGGTGCTGCAAACACAGTCACACAACTAGAGACGATAAAAATATTTCCTTCAAACCCTTGAAACTATTTTCATTTCAAAAACCATACATGTTCTGAGCAATCTAAACAGTTTGTTTAGTTTTGTAATGTGAGCACAGAGTTATAAAAAAAATTCTAGAGGCATAGTGAAAATGTACTCACATTGTGCTGGCACTCAAATCTGACGTTTATTATGTTTTACAATTTGTTTAGTACTCTCTAGGAAGGGTAATGCCAAAAGTCCTGAAAAATAGGAATGTGATAGGTATTCGAAAAACTCCAGAGAAAATTATATATAAAAATTCATCCTAGCCCACAACTTCATCTTTTGAGGGCCAGACATACCAACAACTAAAAGGAACAGCCTTGGGAACCAGGATGGCCCCCTCATATGCAAACTATTTATGGGACGCTTAGAGGAAGCCTTCCTGGACACCCAAGCCTGCCAACCCAAAGTTTGGTATAGATTCATTGATGACATCTTCATGATCTGGACTCACAGTGAAGAACAACTCCAGAATTTCCTCTCCAACCTCAACTCCGTTGATCCCATCAAATTCACCTGGTCCTATTCCAAATCCCATGCCACTTTCCTCGATGTCGACCCCCATCTGTCCAACGGCCAACTTCACACATCCGACCACATCAAACCAACCAACAAACAGTACCTCCATTATGACAGCGGCCATCCATTCCACATCAAACGTTCACTTCCCAACAGCTTAGGTCTTCGTGGCAAATGAGTCTGCTCCAGTCCTGAATCCCTGAACCAATACACCAATAACCCAATAACAGCTTTCACATCCCGCAGCTATCCTCCTGATCTGGTTCAGAAGCAAATTACCAGAGCCACCTCCTCACCCCCCCCCCCCCAATTCCAGAACCTTCCACTGAAGAATCCCAGAAGTGCCCCTCTTGTCACCAGATACTTTCCGGAACTGAAGTGGACTCTGAATGTGGCTCTCCAGCAAGTGTACAACTTCCTTAAATTCTGCCCTGAAATAAGATCCATCCTTCATGACATCCTTCCCACTCCACCAGTAGTGTCGTTCCACCGCCCACCTAACCTTCATAACCTCCTAGTCCATCCCTATGAAATCTCCAAACCACCTTCCCTACCGCCTGGCTCCTACTCATGCAACTGCCCCCGTTGTAAAACTTGCCCTTTGCACACTTCCACCAACACTTACTTCAGTCCAGTAACCCGGAAGGTGTACACGATCAAGGGCAGAGCTACTTGCGATAGCACCCACGTGATTTACCAACTGACATGCCTGCACTGTGAAGCATTCTATGTGGGAATGACCAGCAACAAACTGTCCATTCGCAAGACAGTGTTTGTTGGTAATGAGGATCGCCTTGTGGACAGCCTAGGTGCATGGACAGCACATCTTGGCACAGTGTTATACCATCCGGATTATCTATACTTCCCACTGACACCAACCTCTCAGAATGCCAGAGATTGGAACTTGTCTTTGAGCTTATTCTCTCCTCCCGTTGCCCACCTGGTCTCAACCTCCACTATCTTTAGCGGCTTTGCCTTGGTTCTGTGGACAGAGCCTCTGTATCTCTGTCCAACTTCTTTGCTTTTTACAAATGTCTGTCTAGGTGTGTTTGTGTTTGGATATGTGTGTGTGTGTGTGTGTGTGTGTGTGTGTGTGTGTGTGTGTGTATTTGTTTACCTTCCTTTTTTTTACCCTAATGTAAGTCCTTCCACTCTGGGATTGGAAGACTCCTTTTCCACTTCCTTAAAACCCATATCCTTCCCTTTCTCCTCTCCTTTCTTCCTCTTTTCCTGAAGAAGCAACCAACGGTTGCGAAAACTTGTATGTGTGTTTGTGTGTGATTTTATTTGTGTCTGTCGACGAGCCTGCCCTTTGGATAAGTCATCCATTTTCTATTTTTTTATATTTGTTTATCCCACCAGGAAATTTTCCTTCTATAATACATATTCGTTCCCGTGGTCATCATATTTTAGCCCATTTTTCTGCTGTATTCGTTGGCATCCATGGAAATACTTCAAATTTGCTATTTTTATATAAGTGAGTTGGTTAGTTGTGTGACTTGTTTTGCCGTAATTTCTACATTTTATGGGTGACACTAAAAATAAAAAACGTATCGCAGGAAATTGTTTTATGAATAAAAACTACCAGATTGCGGGGGAGGAATGGGACGGGGGTGGGGGGGGGGCATATGCCACCTCATGTGAACGCCTCTGACTAATTACAGAACCAGACTAGTCATAAACATGTAAATTTAACTGTCCATTGTCAAGGTTCTGGAGGTCATGGTAGCAGAATAGTGCAGTACTGCTGCAACACACATCCTATGAAATGACAACAAGTTTGACCTGTGCCTAATAATTTTTGGAAAATGATTCATCTTAAGGATTATTTGTAATGAGGTTTCTTTGAGGCTCCTAATCTTATGTTTACTCAGTTTTTAGAGGTGTGCGCATGTTTTTATTTGATGCTGGATATCATATGGAAAACTATGCTACATGTTTGAGAAAATCCCTTATGATGATATCCGCATCTAAGTCAGTGAAAACGCTTATGGAGTGCATGTCAGAGGGTATTTCCCATTTTACCAGTTATTAGGACTTTTTTTATTCTATTAATACATGGAGTGTGGGACAGTGACTGGTTAAATGCCTCTGTCAGTACTGTTAGTAATCTAATCTTGTAACAATCGCTATGGGAGTGATACATAAGGGGTTATAGTATAGTCCTAGTCATTTAAAGCCAGTTCTTGAAGCTTTGTTAATAGTGAAGCATAATTATGGCCACCTATTGTTACCGAAATAAAACAACACTATCAAAATTTCCCAGGTCACCCTGCTGCCAAAGTCACCCAATTTGATAGTACTACTGTTTAAATTGTTAAAAACCTACCTTGAAAACACTGTAAATAATAAAATAATGACTGGGAGAAATATCAGTCTTCTTTGAACCAATAACTTTGGAATTCTTCATGGGAAATGATTTTGTCAATTTTGACAAGAGGTTTGTAATACACGCAACAGTGCAAAAATAAATTAACAATAAATTTACTTCAAAACTTTCAGTAAAATGCCCTTGAGGCTATGGAGTTACCCTAATTCTCATGTAAGTGTCCTTACTTTCTTCATTTATTTGCTATACATATAACAGTAAATTTTCACACATTGTTGTAACTTTATTGAATATAGTGATATATGAGGTTATACTCATTAAAAAGAAAGAATAATGTATGTGGACTGAGGTCTGCAGACTTTTTGTTACTTCTGATTCTGTGAACGTTTTTCTTAACCTATGTGGTGTAGCCATGTATATTACTGTTGATTACATTATGTTATGGACTTAGTTTGACAAACGTGATTGCCTACAGTGATGATCTACATAGAGTAGACGATAAATATTTTCCATTTAAAAACAAAATTCTCTAAAAGGTATTCTCTTAGTTACCCCCTCTTATTGCTTTTTGTTGTATAAATGGTCTGTTTGTATGGACTGCTGGTGTTCCACCTCACTCTCAATACTATACCATACCGATTATGCAGAAGTATGTGTGAAATGTATTTGCTTTGCTTTATAGTCTGAGGAGGTTGAGACATGTTTCACCAAATACATGTTTTATGCTGAGTTTCTTACAAATATGTTCCACACATGCTTTCCATGACAGTTGTTCACTCACAACAATACAGTACCCTTTTTTTTTTTTTTTTTTTTTTATCTAAGGCCCAGTGGAAATGTAAATGGAGTAACTTCTTCTGCTTCGTTAGGACCCTTCAGGATCATGTGTGGCTTGTTTTGCATGTCTTCGTTCTTCCCAATACCTCTTCATTCTCTTTGCTTACAACATTTACATTGCCACTGGACCTTAGATAAAAAATAAAAAAAAAATTGGGTACTGTATTGTTGTGAGTATCATACGTATATTACAGCTAAGTAGAAAGTGCATTGTAACTGCATTATTTTTATTTACAAGGTGATTATTTGGATTAATTTCATAGAATAATGTAATTGATTTCACTACTGTTGGCAGCAGTTCCATAAGTCTTTTGTTCAAATTAACATTTAAATTCATTATCAGTTCTCTTTCTAGAAAGTGTAATTTTTTAGTGAAGCGGGTAATGGTATCTTTGTCAGTGTGTATGCTCTCAACAACTGATTATTTCCAAAGGAAAACTTTTATTAATACCTGTCTTATTAACCTAGTCTCATTCAAATTTTCTTGTAGTACCGGTACTACTTTTGACATGTAGTTCTGATGTCAGATTCTGGTAGGTTTGTATGAATGCCTTATTTAAATAGTTTTGCATCAACACTTTAATGTTGATATAAAGAGGGTTAAACATAACTGGGTGGAGATAATTCTGTGATTAAGACATCTGAAATATTACAAGCAATTGACTGCAGTATTTCAGGTATATCAATCAAAGAATTATCATCACCCAGTTATGTTAAATATATCAACATGAGCTGAAGTGATGGTGTACCACTATTGAAATAAGGGTTTCAAATTTTGATTAAAATAAGCCATGTTAGATTACTGGCTTTTTTTTTTTTACTCAGGCTGGAACACTAATTATGTTCCTATATATCAATAAAACCTGTAAATTATCACAAAATTAATCAAATGTGGTTAGCAACTAAGCACAATGTGACCCTGGAAAAATACAAAAATTGACCAGGAAAACCTGGAAAATTCAAGGAATTTTGTTTTATTGTCACTTGTTACCCCACATTTGATAATTAAATACACTTTATTTATTCTTATTTGCAGTTAACATAATGGTCTTTCTATAATTTCAAGTTTGGAAAATTTTATAGAACAGCTTTTTGCAAAATAAGTTTAAAAATGCCAATCTTTTTTATTTTTTCTAAAACTTCAACTTTGCACTTAATTCAGATGGGAAAGCAGTACATAAACGGAGCTTTATCTCTGAGAATTTTGCATTTTTAGGTTACCTCATGCCAAGTTTCTTGTTTGCCATAGCTTTAGTCCGTGAGATATAGGACACTAAACTTTGAAGTTTTTAGAGTAACTACACCTGATTTTTTTTTTGCTGTGTATGGCACATAAAATTATTTTCATCATCATTGTCAAGATAATGCATAAATGTGTAATAGATAGCCAAATGTCGTTTCTTTTAAGAAAATATTGCCCAATTTAAAACAGCTCAAAGTCGTCAGAAATTCAGACTCACCCTAGCCAAGTCACACCTGATGTGATACTACAGACTACTCGACCGCTATTGCTTCTATGAGCCTTAAAATTTACTAGTGTTTATTGGGTCATGAGCAATTGTTCACTAAAATTTTAACAATCTGTTGTGGTAGAGTAGGGAGTGCTAGGTGAGTTGAAATGGAATGACCCTAATGTTACCTGTGGACGACTTTGGCCTTACCTTTGTTTAATGGTTCCTGTTCTCTGAAATCACAGGCAAGTCCTGGAAACTACACTTTGGGACATTCCAATAGCTTTAGCCACCCTTCTGTGTTTGTTGCCTCGGTTGCACAGTGGTAGAGTGCCAGACTACAAATCCAAAGGTCGCGGGTTCGATCCCCGCCAGGTCCTAGGATTTTTATCTGTCACTTTCCACTTCTTTCACCTCTGGCAGAATTGCTCATGTGAAAAATACCGAGTAGCACCGTGGTTCGGAACCCACGTTAAACTGTAGGTCCCCCTATAACTGGCTGAGTACGTCAGTTCGAAGGTCGGAGGAAGGCAACGGCATACCACCTCCAAACAGGACCATGCTTAGTAAAGCACTGTGGTGATCAAAGCAATCTTAGGATTGTGGACTGCCTTACCTCACCTCTGTGTTTGTACTCCAATAGCTGTAGCTGCCTCCCTCTGTGTTTGTTCTGCTTTCATCCTTCCTATAGCTCTCCATATTGTAGCTTTTGGGTAAGACTTGTTGCATTTCACTACCTGCTTACTATGCTATCTCAAACAAACTCCTTGTGTAATTTGTTTGGTAGAGTAAACACGAGTCAACTGCAGAAACTTTATTACTACTAACAAGGCATCTGTTGTCATAATGTTGTAATTTCCACTCCGTAGAACCATCAGGAAGATGTCAAACCGTTTATTTTGCTGATAATACTTCAGAACCTAGATATCTCAACTGACCCTCCAGTTGTTTTTACCAGTGTATCCCAAACTTTAGACCCTTTCCTTTAGAAAATCTGAAACAAAGTGCTTATTAACTTTATTTTTACTCAACTGGTTAATGGCTATTGATTTAAAGAATATTTTCTGTGTAATATGTTGTCATGGAAATAAGTAAAAAGGAACATTAACAAAAGCGGTAATTTTCAGGTTAGTCTGTCCTCTGCTTTAGAAGAAAACAATGGTTGGCAGAACAGGTTTTAAATAATTTGATTGAAAATTAATTGGGATTTACAGATAACTAACAGTTTATTCAAACTCTGGTCTCACACTCAAGTGTTGTTTTTGTTGTGGAAGATGGAATTGTGTGACATCTGTGTGCAGCAGCATTGTCATTATCCAAAAGTTTGTAGCAACTTGTTCTCTTGTGTAGTGATTTACTGTATTGTTAGCTGTCTACCACACGTGTAAATCTACAAGGGTAATTTAAAAATTACCCATGCTTTCCTCAAAATATTTTGATTACTTCAAAAATATTAAATATATGCAATTCACTTGGTCCAGTGGTACACAAGCTTGTGTATTCTGCTGAAAAATGTTTTCAGTTAGTTACAAAGCCACAGGTGCACTGCTTCTTGCACCTCTCTGGCGAAGGAATATCAGTGGCCCTACACAGCATCTTTCAGTGGCTGAAAAAAATGAATCGGACAGAGACAGACTTGCACTGTGAGCTGAATGATGGATCAGCTCAAAACTCAATTTCAGGATGTTCCAAGGATGAGATGAGCTCTGTGAGGCTGGGTCTTATCTTGCAGTAGCAACACTTTCCATGACAAAATGACCTTATTGTTCATCTTGAATTACTAGTTTTGTCAGTTAATAATGTACAGTAATAATCCGTCTCTTATTGGATTCCTCCTGTCTACATAAGCTGCCAGTATAAGCCCTTTTGTGGTCCAAAAAAGTTATTGTTACCTTTCCCATGTAAGCTGCAGACTTTTTCTTCACTGGTGACTTTGGATGCTTCCACTCTGTACTAAGGTGTTCCGGTTTTAGCTCTTAGTGAATAGCCCAGATTGACAGGTACTATTCTTAAGGGGGAAAACCCTCACCTTCTCTGTTGTAGTGGTTAAGCAAATAGTGGTCTCTGTAAAGAAGTTTGTTTTTGTGGCACCCATTACTAAAAAGCTTCATGAAAGCAATATTAATCATAAATAATATAAGTAGAATCGTGACTTGTGTTCAGCGTTCAGTTTAGCTTAATTGATTTAGTCACCCTTTGTAGACATTGATGATTCCTATTTTTGTGTCACATTTATCTGACTTTTTAACCTTCAATCAGCTCTAAAACACTTGACTGTGGCAGTGCACTGCCCTGTACTATGCTAACAGTTGATTATTCCTGCTGACAGGAGAAATGATATTACTGCACTCTTTTTCCTTTGTGTAAACTGCTAACGGAGTTACAACATATTATGCCTTCTATGCCAGCGCACTTCATTTGTGATGAGGATTAGGACACTCATCACCACATTAGTACAAATTGTAACAACATATTTATGCAGCACATAATGGAGTTTTATATTAAAGTATGGATAATTTTTTACTAAGATTCATGTATGAAAGTGTAATAGTGTTTTACCCACAGCTATTCTTCAGTGCAGCTCCTACATGCATTTGGATGAAAGCAGGAGTAATCCTCAAAAGAGCAATCCACACTAATGCACTTGTCTTCTAAAGTCATTGATTAGAAAATTCCTATTTCTGGCTTTTTATAATGTCTTGTGCATTATTGTACTTTACTCAAGCACTTCATGAGTAAATATTTCTTTTAAGCAATTTTAAATACTAAAACATGTGAAATAACTGCCTGTAATATAAAGTAGGCTCTATCACCAAATACGTATAGATGTTTGATTCCATTACTTGGAGGTGCTCCACGACCACACAATGATGAACTCACCAGATGTAATTAGCAGCATTGGCCGTTAATGTTTTATTTTAAAAAACCACAGATCGATTTCGATCACATAATGATCATCTTCAGTGTCCTTCCAACGAGCATATGCATGCCCTGAATGCAACTGCAACGGTAAATAATAATCAAATATTGGGCTTTTCCTTTAAATAAAGAAACTATCGTTATTCAAATGTCAGAATTTACAACTTACAAGGAAAGTATTTTGGCTCGAACAAACATCTGTATGAACGTTTGGTTCATGACCATTACATAGCCCTCAATGGGTGTTGTTTTTCTTGAAACCTGCAATCTAGATACCACTGTAGACGCAATTGTAGGAACCATACGCAATGCAGAAATCTTGACTAAAAATGTAAATGGGGAATGTCAGTTAAATGCTTCAAGCAATAGGAATGACTACAAAATTCACAGTGAAAAAATGCAAGTTGATCACTTAGCATATTTGCACATTCTATAATATGTGTTGAACGCCATGTCAGTGACACTTTTGAAATTGTTTACTGGTTCACCAATATCATTATGTGTTAGTGTTACAACAGTATCTGCTTCTAACTTATGCTCGCATATCTGCACTATAACATATACCAAAAAACATGCAAATGAACCATCATCTACACCTATACAACTTTCAAAAAGTAACTTCATTTAAACCAATTGCAATACATTAGCAGGATTGATTACGACTTGTCGTTCCATCTGATGATTCACTTCATAAATAGTCACAAAAACAACTTCAGAAGCACACTGCCCTGTCCCTACTGGTCCCGACTGGCGTATCAGTAGGTCAATGTGCAATGTGGCATGGCACACTCAAAATCCTCCAGTGGATGACTGCAGAGTTTTAGTCCTGTGAAGTTGGCACCCCTTTTTTGGAAAATGTAAATTTTTTCAGAGTTCTAGACAGATATGCAATAGTTCTGGAGTTCTCTGTACAAAATTTACATAGATCTGTAGAATTTCGCCGAAAAATAGTAAAAATTACCACAAACTTGGGTTTTTTAGTTTTTTTAAAATAATTATTTGCCTTTTAGCGCAAACATAGTTCTGATCACAGTTCTAAATAGCTGTCAAAGAGTTCTACAGGAAATCCTAATAACATTTTTCTGTGCAGTTTATACTTTATCAGATAAATGCAATATTGTGGAATTCATTTTCACGTTACTGTAAATTGGCACCATTTTTTCGAGGAATACACATTGTTTTTTGGGGTTCTGTGTACATTTACTATAGTTGTCGAGTTCATGTGAATATATCTATGTAATTGCCCGGAAAAAAAAATCACAATTTTGAGTATCTGATTAGCTGTCTTATTTGTGCCCCGTATTCGAGAAATATACGTTTTTCTTAGGCCTTGACAGATATTCTATCCGCTGCACATTCAATTTGTTGTTTTTACGTCTGAGTGAGTACTGCTTATCGTAAACAAGAACTATTGCAAATGTCCCTAGAACTCTGGAAAAAGTTTAATTTTTTGAAAAAAACGGCTGCAAATTCCACAGTTGCATGTAAATGGATACTCCATTATTGTAATTATCTCATAAAGTATAATCTGCACAGAAAAATGCTATTAGGATTTCCTGTAGAACTCTTTGACAGCTATTTAGAACTGTGATCAGAACTATGTTTGAGCTAATAGGCAAATAATTATTTTTAAAAAACTAAAAAAAACCAAGTTTGTGGTAATTTTTACTATTTTTCGGCGAAATTTTGCAGAACTATTTAAATTTTGTACAGAGAACTCCAGAACTATTGCATATCTGTCTAGAACTCTGAAAAAAATGTACATTTTCCAAAAAAGGGGTGCCAACTTCACAGGACTCTGCCCAAATACTTTCCTTCTTGGTTACTGTTACAGATTAACTATTCATTTCCTAAAACTTTTCTTTGTTTCAGTTGATCTTTTTAATTGGTTTGCATGCTGTAATGCAAGTTTTGATGTTTCAGGAGACATTCTAGAGATAGGTGCTCAGTGGAGTATTGCTATGAAAGATATACCATCATTTGAGAGGTATATGGCACAACTGAAATGTTACTATTTGGATTATAGGTAAGTTGCTACTCATTTCACTTCCTTGCTGCTTGATCTAATGGTAAAACATTGAAATCTACATTTGTTTCTATTACATGATATACTAGATATGGAGCCTCTTTCTCTCCCTCCCCCACCCCCCTCCCCTCCTCCAACCTACATCTGTATTACTAAGCTACTGCCCTGCAGCCCAGTACCAGTTGTGGATTTTATATATCAATGGCTTCCAGTGGCAATAACATTTTTCCTATATTTCACATAATTATTGACCACATTTTGTCAGCATCTACTCATTAAGAGGTATAAGTTGACATTAAAAGGTTACCACAGTACTGCAATTATCACAGTTAGAAACTCTTCCTTACCTTAGATCAGTCTGAGGACATACGTGGCCATTTTGGCCAGTATCCATTATTTGATAACACTTGATAATTCCCGTAATAAACATCTATGCAATGCAGCTTTTTCTTGATTACAACCCCACCCCACACTAACCCCTCAACACACACACACACGCACGCTCACACACACACACACACACACACACACACACCTGTCAAATAAACAAATGTATCACATACATATTTCCTGTTTGTGCAGTAACATGTCAGCATCAGACATGTTTTATTAAATTCTTACTTCTTTACTACTGACTCGATTCACAAGTTTGTAGACAGTATCTATATAATCACTGAATGTACCTACAAAATCATATCAGTGTAAGAGAGACAGTTCAGGAGAAGACATAAACATTGAGCTGGTTGAAAAACTATTCCTGGATGAAGCAATAAGTAAAATAAGAAACCCCTGACCTGAAGTGGATCATTGTGTGAAGCACAGCAACACATAACAAAGAAGAGCATTTGTGCTAGCTTTTGTGCATTTAATGCTTCTTCTGGCAAGTACACTCATTCATATCATTTGATACTTGAAGGTGTGTTTTTTTCTTGAGCATTAGAATTTATACCTAACAAAGGTTTATGGTTAAGTGTGTCCTGATTGAGTGTACAGACCTTTAAATTCCCAAGTTTAGTGTGTGGGGAGAGTCTGTTTTGGCCATTTATGTATTACACTTTTTGAAATTATAAGGAATGAAAAATAAGCAATGAAATAATGGTTGGGCCTATGAAGTTAATGACACTGTTGGAACCCATTCCCAATGTTAAATTTGTCCATTGACAAGTTAATAAATTAAAAAAGGGAATTGAAGTTCAGGAAGAGGAGGGGGGGGGGGAAAAAACACCTTAAGGCTTTGTCGATGATAGTCTAATCCATCAGAGATATTGAAGAACAGTTTAATAATGATGATGGTGATTATAACACAGGTTACCTGGTGAACAAGTAAAACAAACATAATGAAATGTTTAAATATTATTCAAAAGAAATAGTGGCTAGCTAGTACTTACTTTCTCTGAGAGGTATGGCATGCAACTGGTTCCGTAGTTATCAAAGTGGAAGAAGACAATTTGTAGAAATCACAAATGCAGAGATTCTATTGTGTTCTTTCACAGCAGGTCAAGCATACTAAATACAGTATTAGGTGTTCCACAGGGCTCCATTCTTGCCCCTGTCCTTTTCTCACTTTATGCAAACGATTTACCTGAACATTTACCTAAGGCCTATTCTTTTCTGTGTGCAAATTACACAAACGTACTGTTAACCAGTGGCAATAACACACTGCAAAATATAGTCGATGAAAACACTTCACGAATAAAATCCTGGTTTGAATCAAACAAATTACTAATAAATATGCAGAAAACAGTAGCCATGAACTTCCACAGGAGACAGAATACTACTCCATTTGAGGCAGATATACACATTGGTGGAAACATATCCTATGTACAGGACACAAAATTTCTAGTAACATCACATTAAACTGGAAACTACACACACACACACACACACACACACACACACACACACACACACACACCAAATAAGCTCAGCAAAATTTGCTTCTTATTGAGGTCAGTTAGGGATACTACCAATATGGATACTCTAAAAATTGTCTATCATGCCCTGTTTGAATCAGCCATGAGATATGGTTTGATATTCTGGGGATATAGTCTGAATCGCACAAAATTATTATTCTGAAAAAACAAGCAATGAGAATAATGACCTCAAAAATAACCACACATTGCAAACCATTATTCCAGTCCTTTAAAATTCTACCACTCCCTAATGGAGCTAACTTGTTTCATCATGCAGCACTTAAAATTCCTACACAAAAATCGTCACACCCATGACACTAGAAGCAAAATGCAGCTGCAAATTATAACTCGCAATACAAAACTTTATGGAAGTGGAGCTAAATATATGGTATAAAAATTTATATCCACTTTCAGTCAGTATAAAGTCAATCAGTTGGGCAAGCAAAATAAGACATGAACTGAAAAAAGCTCCTAGCAAACCATTGCTTCTACCCTGTTACTGAATTCTTGGATACAAAACTGTAATTTTTTCCATAATCTCATACACAAACGTTTTAATTCATACAAAATTTCAAAGGTGTCACAAAGCACGTTGTTGTTGTCGTACTAGTACTAGTAGAAGTGCCAATAGATACACACATTGTGTGTGTGTGTGTGTGTGTGTGTGTGTGTGTAAAATATAGTTTAACTTGCCAGGCGATAAAGCGCAGGTACGTTGATAGGCACATATAAATAAAAACACAAACACACAAATGCTTATCTTTCGCAACCCTATATTGCTTTGTCAGAAAAAGAGGGAAAAAGGAAAGGATTTTGGTGAGGAGTCATTCCAATGCCAGGAGAGGACTGACATACCTGGGGAGGAGGCGGGGGGTGGAGGACAAGTAAAAAAACACACACACCAACACAGACGTGTAAAATGCAAAGAGGATGGACAGAGCTGCCAGTTGCATCAGAGGCTCTGTCCAGAGATTAGAGGCAAAGATTTTGAATGGTGGGTGAGAATTTGAAACTGAGGGTTAAGACCTGGTGGGAAACAGGAAGAGAGAATATGCTGAAGGAAAAGTTCCCATCTCCGGAATTCTGAAAGGTTGGTGTCGGTGGGAAGTATCCGTATAACTTGGACGGTGTAACACTGCCAAGATGTGCTGGCTGTGCACCAAGGCATGCTTAGCCACAGGACGATCCTCATTACCAAAAAAACACTGTTTGCTTGTGTCCGTTCTTGCGAATGGACAGTTTGTTGTTGGTCATTCCCACAGTGCAGGCATGTCAGTTGGTAAATCACATTGGTGCTGTCGCAAGTGACTCTACCCTTAATCGTGTAAAACTTCTCGGTTACAGGACTGGAATAAGTGGTGGAGGGAGGGTACATTGGTACATTGAAATAGAAAGGAAAACTTAAAAGTTAAGAAGTCGTCATTCATAAAGAAGAGCTGTCAGCTTGGCTTTCATGGACTGGTGAATTGCCAAGCCAATGCAAAATAGAACTATTAAACTGCCTATGTTGGAAGTCATTCAACTCAGACAGCAGCCAGTAATAGTTACAAGTGGGAAGGATGTCATGAAGGAAGGATATCATTTCGGGGCAGGATTTAAGGAAGCCGTATCCCTGCTGGAGAGCCACATTTAGAGCCTGATGCAGTCCCGGAAAGTATCAGATGCCAAGAGGGGCACTTTTGGGGTGGTTCTGTGGAAGGGGAAGGGGGGATGAGGAGGTTAGCTGTCATCAGGTTATTGGTGTACTGGTTCAAGGATTCAGGACTGGAGCAGACTTATTTACCATGAAGACCTAAGCTGTAGGAAGGAACCGTTTAATATGGAATGGATTTCCCGAGAGAGAGAGAGTGAGTGAGTGAGTGAGTGAGTGAGTGTGTGTGTGTGTGTGTGTGTGTGTGTGTGTGTGTGTCAACAGATCGGTGCCTTTTCGCCCGGTAAGTCAAACCTTCTTTACTGTGTCTGAAGTCAGGATCAAACTTCATTTTCTTGTTGCTGAGGGTTCAGAGAGAGAGAGAGCTGTATAATGAAATATAACGTACTCCTTTTAATTTTGCAAAATCAATATATTGGGCCCCACAGGCTAACTCTTACAAACATCTGATTACTTAGACCTCTGAGCATATTCTGAACTTGTAACTACTAATTTATTTATAGCTATACAACAAGAGCATAAAACTTCCACGACATGGAACGTCAGGGTGGACCTGTAGCACTCTTAAACTAACAGGTTGGCTGCCACACTTGCCCGATTCCTTGTACCTCCGTACAAGAGTGCAAGGCACACAGTACATGTTCTTTCATCCCTTAACTACTCTTAGGGTGAATCCACATATCTCAAGGTGGAATAGAACCACAGTGTAATGCTAAATTAGTTGTTACACTAAAAGCTGTTCCCTACAATGCATATAAAGCCACCGAAGAGATAACTGATTAATAATGCCTGTGCGGGTAGTGCAGTGGCTAACGATTATGCTGTTAAAAATCGGATTGTGAACACACAGACGAAAGGCATGACAATGACTCAAAATAATAAAAATTTGTAGACTATGAATATCATAGCAGAGGGCCAAGTCAAGAGACATTTGACACCGAGGTAGCATCATTTAAGATTGCAATATTGGTATACGGAAGTGTGCCATTTGAAGCAACATCAGCGCTCGTGTGGCAGCATTTACACCATTTGTCATTTTCAAATGCCCCTTCATTATTACATTGAGCTCCTGAATCAGTAAGTATAAAGGTCAAACACCATAAGCTGAGCCAATAGATAATTGGAGATTGCCTGAGAATCGAGCACATAAATTGTTAAATGTTGAAGAGGCAGTCTAAATGTCACCCATGTGAGCACCTGATGGTTAAAGAATACATCAGCATGCCAAAGAAGGGAATCAAATATTTTCCAACGTTACAATCGTGTTGCGCTATGTGAGGACCTAAAAGCAACTCTGACATCATAAGTTCTACTCTGCACAGAATGGTGCAGAGCATTGGAAAACTGCCAAGAGTGGAACTTGGAGAGACTATGAAAGAGAATTGTTGTAATAACAAAATATTCTCCACATAAAATAGTAAGGGGGCAATGTACCCCTCAGAAAAAAGTAGAGGGACAGTGTCTACCTATGTTCCCCCTTCATTACGACCGTCATTATATTCATTACATTTTGTCTTGGAGAACAAAACTTCAGGAATTTGAGTTGTTCATTAATGTATCAGTTATCAGAAATAGGCTGTAACTGTATTAAAAAAAAGAGTAAAAGTAGCAAAATCAAATCTAATGTTGCTTCATAGTAATGCATCTTCCAAATGTATTCTGTGAATACTGCACACAATTTAGATTTCCAAATAATTTAAATAGTGTTCACACTGTACAAATTTAACAAGCATACCTTACCTGTACAGAGTTGTATACCACTCCTTCAGTAATGTGTGTGTGTGTGTGTGTGTGTGTGTGTGTGTGTGTGTGTGGGGGGGGGGGGGGGGGGGATGGAGTGGGACGCCCGGACATACAAGACACCTGTAAACCAGCTGACACACACACGTGCGAAACTGACTCATCCGTAGCGGAAAAACATCACCGCTTGTCAGAGGCAATGGATAAAATCAAAATTGTAACTGAAGATGGTGTATTACTTAAATATTGACAATTCAAAGCACAGCACTTTTCATAAGATTACAGGTGTCCTAAGAAATGACCAAACCAAAAACAAACAACTAACAAGCTGAAGGGAAGCAGTAAATACCTCACTGTACTCAGTGTGGCCACAAGTTTAAATGCATTATAAAATCTTTCACCCATAAGGCACTGACAATTTTTTTTATTTTTTTATATTTTTTTATTAATTTCTTTTTTATAAATAGATTTTAATACACCCAAACTGTTAAGTACCATTTATGTTATTATAAGCTATTTTGTTCAAAACATTTTAGTTTGTGGTTGGTTATATTGTAGAATGTACACCAACAGGCATCTTCACTTTTGCTTGTTACAATTAAATGCTGTGCACTGCTGGAGACTATCACAGCTACTGAAAAAATGCCACTACATAACATGAACACGAGAGTATTGGCCAGCTTGGAACTCAAACCATCCTAATACGTCCCACTCACAGCAGTGTGACATCATTGCTCCCCAGTCTATGCGCTCTGAGCCGCAGGAAGAGAGCGGGAGTGGTGGCCATTTTGACCGGCTCTGATTCAGATGTGACAAAGCAAGAAAACATACTTTTTGAAGTCTTCTAATAAAGTTTATAAGCTAGAGATGGAGATTTTTTAAGCCTTTCCAGCCAAAATATTATTAATTTGTGAACAAAAGTATTTATTTGCTTATATCTATTCATAGTGATTAGAATAATGTGACTTTTTTTAATTTTTTATTTTTTTAGTTTTTAGAGGAAAATGTCAGATGACTTCATCTGGCATCATTGGGTAGGATATGTTTCCTTTACCATACTGGACACCTGTTTCAAACTGTTTACTACTAATTTTGACATTTTACAATAATTTATTAATTAAATTTTCAAATTATTTTGTTTCCTTTACGGTGATATAGTATTTTGAAAGTCTTGCTGTATAAATATCATTGAAATTTACCAGTTTCTCATTTTATTAAACTTTAACGCTAATGGCATTTAAAAATTTCATGTAGCTGTACTTATGAGCATTGTGTTCTGTGATAGCTTTAGAAAATCTTTTGTCACTAGGGACCAGCTTCCTGAATCAGCATACAAGTACCAACTTTTGGGGCTGAATTTGCTGTCTCTCCTATCTCAGAATAGGGTGGCAGAGTTTCACACAGAGTTGGAGCTGTTGCCTGCTGATCAGATACAGACCAATGTGTACATCCGCCATCCGCTTTCCCTTGAGCAGTACCTGATGGAAGGCTCGTACAATAAGGTTTGTTATTTCTGTACATACATTAACAATAATGAAATAAGATTACTACTCACAATATAGAGGAGATGCTGAGAGAGACATGCGGATTTTAATGTTAGACTATGCTAAACAATTGAACCCTTCTTCAGCCCATTTAAAAAGGCACAGCCACTGTTGTCTCTGGACATCCAGATATTGTATGGCTGCTCGCTTGCAAATGCACACATTTGGATGTATTTCTCTATCTGCCTTCACTTGCAGATCCTACTTTCTAAAGTGCATGGAGGTTATTCCCTCACGCCTTAACATGTGCCCTGTTGTTATGCAGCATTTTCCATGTTAGGTTACATAAGTGCAGCTGCAGATTTTGCGTCTCACTTACTTCAGGTGGTCTGGTTCCTTCCTACACTACTAGAAAAAGATATTACATCATTTAGTAAGTTATGGACTAGGAAAGTGATGTACAATAATAAGGAACTTGCCAATAAGCATTTTAGTATGGCTCTTCGTGTTTTCAGACTCACAGTATGCTAAAGTTGTTCACAAGAGTGTACATGTGACTAGAACTCTGGCACAATATACATGTAAAAGAATCTTGATGATGCTGTTTTCCTTCGAATACTGCCAGCAACCAAGGAAATTCATAACAGTGAAGTTATTGGCACGTGTAGTGCAACCTGATTTCATTTGTCAAATTTTAACTTTGCGAGGACACATCTGTTGCCATATTTGAGTATACTCTGGTGCTACATTGACACAATTCAGCATGCCTTTTGTAGAGTGCATAAAACTATTAATGAATAAACAAATAAATTATCTCCTAACATAGCAATAATATTAAATATCAATGACTAGCTAAGCAAAATAGTGATGGTGAAGTTTCAACCAGAGACTTGTTTCTGCTTTTGTAAGCTGGATAGGTCAATAAGACAGGGTAGGAAAAACACTATCCTATTTCTCTAGCATCCATATAACTATTGTCAATAAATGAATGTAACAGTCCTCAAAAGTACTTAAAACTGTTTAATTATTTTCTTCCAAATATTTTGTAGGATAACCTAAATAGAATGTTATGACTCATTGCAGCAATGCAATGTGATTGAGTATGGTATATAATGTTTTCAGTTTAGTTATTGCTTTACAATTTTCAAACTTTTTATAAAAATCATATCATTATTATGCATGTTTGTTTATAAATGTCATCGTTAACTGATCATGTCTTTCTTCTCTTCATTTCCACAGATCTTCCTGGCGAAAGGCAATGTCCCAGCAGAAAATTATAACTTCTTCATTGACATTTTGCTCGATACAATTAGAAACGAAATAGCAACTTGTTTGGAGAAATCCTATGAAAAGATATCTGTTCAGGAAGCATCTAGAATGCTAAACATGGCAAGTCTTGCTGCCATGAAGAAGTATGGAGAAAAGGTTTGTTGCACTATTTGTGTTAGTGGGTATTGAGGTTTCCTCTTGTTCTAGACACTTTCATGTTTGATAGTTTAGAGATGTGATGCTACACTACATGCTTGTGTGTATAATATACCGGGTGATCAAAAGGCCAGTATAAATTTGAAAACTTTAATAAATCACAGAATAATGTAGATAGATAGGTAAAAATTGACACACATGCTTGGAATGACATGGTGTTTTATTATAACCAAGAAAAAACAAAATTCAAAAAAATGTCCGACAAATGGCACTTCATCTGATCAGAAAAGCAATAATTAGCATAATGTATTAAGACAAAACAAAGATGATTTTCTTCACAGGAAATGCTAAATATGTTCACCACCATTACAATAGCTGTAGTCGAGGAATAATGTTCTGATCAGCACTGTAAAGCTTGTCCGGAGTTATGGTGAGGAACTGGTGTCTGATCACGTCTAGCAATACTCCCCCCCCCCCCCTTAATAAAAACCCCATTTCATTCCGAGCATGTGTGTCAATTTTTCTCTATCTACATTATTCCCTGATTTATTAAGTTTTCAAATTTATACTGACTTTTTGATCACCCGGTACATATTATTAGGTGATCCTGCAGTCTTGTTTGAATTCAGGTACACTATCAGTGTATCAGTTTGTATTGTTGTCATAATCACAAGGAATTATGATAATCACTTACACGCACTGCTAAAGATACCATACCAATTGATTGCTAGAATTTCAGCTATAAATTCATTCCTCATCCCCCTCCCCTCCATTGATTATATGAAATATTGGAAATGTAAAATATTTATTAGTTGCAAAACTGTATTTGAAAGCTGTGCTGCTAGGTTCCTGCATAATCACATATTCGAAAATCGCGACATCGTATGTGTAGCTACCAGCTCGTGCAGAAATCGTAAGGCCTTTTGTATTCTTGGTATTGGTGTAAATAAATTTAGATTTGTTGCTATGAGTAATTAAAACACTGTTACATTTGAAGATAAGCAATATTGAATTTCTCTTTCTTTAGTTCATTCATTCATTCATTCATTCAGTTAGTTAAGTTGCATTGACTTGGTGGTCAAATCTCGGGAGAAAAGTAGACTCATCTTCTACCCCATTATTTTTCTTTACTAGTGCCGAATAAGCCTACTTATCTTAGTTTCTCAAAATGTGGCTAGTGACAGTGTCTTCACAGCACTTAGTGCCATTTTTCAAAACTCCAGTTTGCTTTGCACTTGATTCAAAGCTGCAGATTTATTTATTTATTATTGAATCCTGAAAATTGGGAGGGGAATGCCAGGTGCCAATCATGAGCACTTATCTATGATAGAACGTATTCTTACTCGGACTTTGCTATGTTTGTTCCTTTTGAAATCAATTGAAGGACTTGTAAAAGAACAAACCAGCAATATATAGGAAATTAATCTATTGCACCATGATGATGCATAACACCCCTGTTAAAGTGTTTCCCATTAGTGTTAAACATCGGTGACTTTTATTAAACAAATCTGTTTTTACAAGGCTTCTCTTTGTATATTTTTAATTCAATTAAACTTTCTACAGAGAAGTGAGAAAAATTATTCATAAGAGATATTTACCTCAGTTCAGTACTACCTCAGTTCAGTACTACCAACAATTTTTCAGAAAACATTTTCCTGCGCCTGGCCGTAGAAAGGGGATAGAAGGAAAAGAGGTTTTGTGTTACTCCCAACTTATGTTGTGACGATGATGGGCAGAAAATAAATACTGAGTCATGGCAGTTACAGAGGATTTCTAATTCCCTCTATAATTCTAAGCTTCCTCATTAGTAGAGGAACTACACATACTGAAAATTCTTCCAAAGACACTAAGATAAGTAGTATGCAGAACTGCACTTCAAACTGCTGTATAGACATATTCAGACATTTTGTAATATGTTTTGAATAAATGTTCAACAATTACATAAAAAAGGGGGAGGCTTTCCATCTATTTATGTGCAATATGCTACATTTATGTTAACTGGCAATTCTTGCAGAACTGTCATCTAGCTTCTAAAAGCATTACAAACGATGGGGAAAACTGACAGGTCATTTCCAGAAGTGTTAGTGGAAAGATTAAGAGACTTAAGTCCTGTATCACTAACCCAAATCTAGTACATAATTTTGATACACATTATATGTATGTAACTATGCATAATAGATCATGTGATATTCATACCTGTCTTAACTTGTGTAATGCTTTCTAATTTTGTCCATTTATACTCAATGTTTGGATGACTGATTATAAATACAGCAATAATTTGAATTCTGTTTCATTTTGCACTTACTAAGCAACAGTGTTTCATCTTTCTTAACTTCCCAACAGACACATGTAGTAAGTGGTACTACACTTTCATATTAACTTGTAAAGCTCAAGTGTGTTTTTAACAGTATCCTTAATAGTATGTTCTGTGATGATAATTTTTGGACACTATGCGCATCCCTGTGCCAGTTAATCAAGCTAAACATTGATTATCCCAGTCTGTAGCTGGTAAGGTGGAATCTACCACTAATGATGTTACTTAATTACAAACCCCCCAGGGGGCCCACAGCTCTTTTGTGGGTACGTGTGTGGCGCGCACGGGTCCCCGAGCCATTGCAGCCTTTTTTCCTGCTTTCCCCAGGCTGCATTACCCCTCTATTTCCCCCTCCTTCCCATCCCAATTCCTCCTTCCCACCCTCTCCAATCCCGTCTCTCGGTGGTACTCTGGATGACGGCTTGGCTATCCCATGGTACCGATTGTCCTGCACTTTGGTTTTGTCTGTTGTGTACACCGGTTTTTGGCCCAGTTTGGTCCCCCTCGGGGTTTGACCTTCCATACCAAAATTGTCCGATAATGTGTGAGCCAATTAGGGAAGAACTCCCGACCTAGCCCCTACGGCGCGGGTCCTATCCTTTCCTCGCTGTAGCCCCCATCCCCCGCTAGGTCCCCAGCACGTGTAGCCAGTCCGTGTGGGGGGGCTGTTATGTACCCTTTGGCTGAGCCCCTGACACCACAGGGATCACACTACTGGTGTCTGAGCTGCGACCTCTCCATGCAAGCCAAGGAGTTGATGCCTGTCCTCGGGGGTATCAGAACTCCCGGCAATGGCCATCGTGCCAAGTGGCCTTTGCTGAGGCTGGGTGGCGCCCATGGAGAGAGCCCCGGTTTCGGAGTGGGTGACACCAGGGCGGACGTCTAGCCCCATGAAAAGAGTTAGACTCCAAAATGGTCATGCATCGGCCGTCTCTCAAGACAGGAAGAGATCGTTTAATGCTGCTACTGCGGATAAGAGGATGTTTCCCTCCCTTGCTACCCCTTGGGAGGAAGGCCAGGCTCGCCAGTTAGGAGCAAAACCCTTTCCTCGCTATCTCGTTTGCTCAAGGACTGATGGAGGAACTTTTACTACCACCAAACCTCTGTTCTTTGTCGAGACCATAGAGGACAAGTTTGGTGAAGTGGAATCTATGGGTAAGCTTAGATCTGGCTCATTACTCATTAAAACAGTCTCGGAAGCCCAGTCTGAAGCTTGGCGACATTCCAGTAACAATTGTCCCGCACAAATCCTTGAATATGGTACAGGGTGTGATATTCCACCGGGACCTCCTCCTTCAAACTGATGAGGAGCTTAGGCCCTATCTCGAGCGCCGTGGTGTACATTTTGTTCGCCGCGTTCAGAGGGGACCTAAAGATAACCGCGTCGATACTGGGGCCTTTATCTTGGCCTTCGAGGGGGACACCCTCCCAGAGAAGGTCAAGATAATGATATATGGATGTGAAGTGAAGCCCTACATTCCACCTCCCATGCGGTGTTTTCGATGCATGCAGTTTGGCCATATGTCCTCTCGCTGTACAGCAGTCCCAGTATGCGGTGATTGTGGACGCCCACTACATGAGGGGAGCCCCTGTGTTCCTCCGCCGGTGTGCGTCAACTGTCAACAACACCACTCTTCACGGTCGCCAGATTTCCCTATGTTCAAAAAAGAAAAGAAGATACAAGAGTACAAATCCCTGGAGCGTTTGACGTACCCTGAGGCCCGCAGTAAATATGAACGTCTGCATCCCGTGCAAATGGCGACGACCTTTGCTACGACATTATCGTCTAGCCTTTCACCCTCCCCTTCCCACTCCCATCTCCCCCCTACACCCCGTCCACACCCCTCCCTCATATCTCCCTCTCCTGTAGCTCCTGTAGCCCTCCCTTTGTGTCCCACCCCTTCCCAGCCAGAGAAGTGCACCCCTTCTCCGTCGCCTGCCGGTGACAGTGCCCTATCTCAGGGCCTTCCGTCCCGGCGTTCCCCAGATCGGAGATCTTCGACCTCCAGCCGGCCATCGGACTCCCAGTCAGTGAGTTCAAAGGTCGCCCGATTCTCGTCAGTACCAGACCTAACTGACAAAAGTCCTCTCTCTGGGGTGAGTCCTGCCCGTCCCACACGAGAGAAGGAGAAAGAGAAAGAGGAGGAGAAGAAGAAGAAGAAGAAGAAACCAAAGTTACAAGATAAAGCCCCTCCGGTACCACCGGAGGTGCCGACTGTGCTTTCGCAACTCGCTAATCCCATTGAGCCCGAGGCTGATCAGCTATTTATGGATGTTGTCCCTTCTTCTTTGGTGACGGACGCTGACAAAGCAGCGTGACAGACGTTATGCCATTCGCTTCCCGTCTAGATCCTCGTGATGTGATCATCCAATGGAACTGTAATGGTTACTACCGTCACCTCTTGGAGATTAAACAGCTAATCTCTCTCTCTTCTGCGGCCTGTGTCGTCCTGCAGGAATCGAGGTTTATGGATGCACATTCACCGATCCTCCGTGGGTTCCGTGCTTTTTGTCAGAACCGGGTTGGTCCCCTCCAGGCGTCTGGTGGGGTTTGTACTTTGGTCCGGACAGATATTGTCAGTACCTGGATTCCTCTCCAAACTCCATTGGAAGTGGTTGCTGTCCGGGTTCACTTGGACACTCCATTGACCATTTGCAACCTTTACCTTCCACCTGACAGGCCACCTACACTCACGTCCCTAGTGGCCCTCCTTCAGCAACTCCCCCCTCCTTACATCATCCTTGGGGACTTCAATGCCCACCATCCTTTGTGGGGCAGTGCTTATACATCTAGCCGGGGCCGCCTCATAGACCAGTTTCTTGCTGACCACAATCTGAGCCTTCTCAACGATGGTTCCCCAACTCATTTTAGTGCCGCTCACGGCACCTTTTCTGCCATAGTCCTCTTTCTCACTTCTCCTTCTCTCCTTCCTTTATTTCACTGGTCGGCGTATGACGACCTCTGCGATAGCAACCACTTTCCGTTGATCCTTTCACTTCCCTCACGCCTACCACGAGCCAGGGTACCCCGCTGGGTATTCCGTCGTGCTAATTGGCCGCTATATACATCCCAGGTTGTGTTCCCATCTTCCCCCTCAGGCTGTATAGATGATATTATAAGCCAAATGACCAACATGATTACCCAAGCTGCCAATGCCGCTGTTCCCCGGTCGACAGGCCCTCCTACTCGCCGGCCTGTCCCTTGGTGGAATGCAGCTGTTGCCGCAGCCATTCGCGAGCGCCGTAGGGCCTTGCAACATCTTAAGCGCCACCCATCGCTCGCTGGTCTAATAAATTTCAAACGTCTGCGTGACAGAGCTCGTTACTTAATCAAACAAAGTAAGCGGACATGCTGGGAGCATTTTGTCTCCTCGTTGGGTTCTTCTGTCCCTTTGACAAGAGTGTGGGCTATGCTCCGATCTATCCAAGGTAGCTGGCGGCCGTCTTCCGTCCCTGGTCTTGCTCTGCCTGATGGTGTCTGCACAGAGCCATCTGTTGTTGCAGAACATCTTGCAACTCACTTCGCCAATGTATCAGCGACAACTTCATATCCGGCGACCTTTCTCCTTCAGAAACACCAGGCCAAAACCTTCAAATTAGGTTTTTACTTCTCACCAGGTGGAACCATATAACGAACCTTTTACTGACTGGGAGCTGTCGCTGGCCCTCTCCTCTTCTCGTGATTCAGCACCTGGCCCTGACGATATCCATAATCAATTGCTGAAACACCTTAACCCCTCACAACGACAATTTCTCCTAAAAGTTTTTAACCGTATTTGGCTTCAAGGGGTGTTCCCCTCCCAGTGGAGGGAGAGTATTGTGGTCCCTGCCCTCAAGCCTGGCAAGGACCCGTCGGCGCTGGACAGTTATCGACCAATAAGCCTGTCAAGTGTCCCCTGTAAACTACTTGAACGGATGGTAGCTCGCAGATTATGCTGGGTTCTTGAATCCCGGGGACTTCTCTCACCTTACCAGTGTGGGTTCCGGGAGGGACGATCCCCTATTGACCATTTACTTCGACTGGAGACTGCGATCAGACAGGCCTTCTCTAAAAGACATCATCTGGTAGCAGTCTTCTTCGATCTGCATAAGGCGTACGACACTGCTTGGCGTCATCATATTTTACGTTCTCTTCATGACTGGGGCCTCAGAGGCTCCTTACCAATTTTTATCCGTCAGTTTTTATCCCACCGCCTGTTCCGTGTCAGAGTTGGCTCTTCCTTTAGCTCCCCTCGGATACAGGAGAACGGTGTCCCCCAGGGCTCAGTGTTGAGTGTTACACTTTTTCTAATCGCCATCAATGGGTTGGTGAGCTCTGTTGGGTCACTGGTAACCCCGGCATTGTAGGTCGATGACTTTTGCATATGGTACAGCTCCTACTCATTAGCCTCTACTGAACGTCAGCTCCAGAGCGCCATTCGGCGGGCTTCAGTGTGGGCTACGTCCCATGGTTTCCAGTTTTCCTCATCAAAAACGAGGGTGGTGCACTTTTGTCATCGTACTACAGATCACCCTGATCCAGAACTGTTCTTGGGTAATCAGCGCCTGGAAGTTGTAGCACAGCATCGTTCCCTGGGTCTTCTCTTTGACAAAAAATTGACTTGGGTGTCCCATATTCGCCACCTAAAGATTAGTTGTATGAGGAAACTCAATGCTATACGTTTCCTTGCTCATTCATCTTGGGGTGCAGACCGAACAACTATCCTTCGTATCTATCGGGCTCTAATCTTGTCCCGATTGGACTATGGGTGTCAAGTTTATGGCTCGGCAGCTCCTTCTGCCCTGAAATTATTAGACCCGGTTCACCATTATGGTGTCCGCTTGGCTACAGGTGCATTCCCGACTAGCCCAGTCGACAGTCTCCTTGTTGAAGCGGGAATCTGCCCTCTTCAGGTCAGGTGGCATCAGCTTCTGGCGTCTTATGCCATCGCTATCCGGCAATATCCTGCTCATCCCGCTTACCAGGTTCTTTTTGCATATGAAGGGCTTCGACCCCCTAATACCCGGCCGCGGGCGGGCCTTCCCGTCGGACTGCGGCTTGCCTCTCTTTGCCGGGATTTCCCTTCGCTAGATTGCGCCCCCCATTTTACTGCAAGCACACCTCCGTGGATGGTGCCGCGACCACTAATTCGGGCGGATCTCTTCCAGGGCCCAAAAGCTTTAATTTCCCCATGGTCTTTCGGCGTTTGGTGCGCCCAGTACTAGAAGAGTTTCAGGGAGCCTCTATCTTCTACACTGATGGCTCGAAAACAGCGGGCCACTCCGGATATGCTTTTACATCTCCTGTTGGGGCGGAATGCCATTCTCTGCCAGAGGCATGCAGTGTGTTTACGGCAGAGCTGATGGCGATTTATAGAACCCTCTGTTTTATTAAACATTCTGCCGTGGAACGTGATTTAATCTGTGCTGACTCCATGAGCAGTCTACAGGCCATTGATCGTTGTTTCCCCTCCCATCCTTTAGTTATTTCCGTCCATGAACTCCTTGCTGACCTTCATCGTGCTGCCTGCTCCGTTACCTTTCTCTGGGTGCCAAGCCATGTTGGTATTACAGGGAATGAAGTAGCTGACCAGTTGGCTAGATCGGCAATTACTCGCTGCCCGTCTCCCTTTCAAATTCCGGGTGCGGATCTGCGGGTGCAGATCAGATCTTTGCTTCACTCCTCATGGGATAGCAGCTGGAAAGCTACTGCCCCTTCCAATAAACTCCGCACCATCAAAGATACGACTGCAGCTTGTAGTTCATCTTTACGCCCTTCCCGGAGAGAATTAATTGTCCTCTGTTGCCTCCGTCTTGGACACTGCAGGCTGACCCATGGATTTCTTTTACAAAATGACAATCCACCACATTGTGATGGTGGAGCCGTACAATCCGTGTCTCATATTCTGCCTGAATGTCCTCTCCATTCGACACTTCGTGGCGACTATGGCCTACCGCCTGCATTGCCTTTAGTTTTGGCGGATGACCCACGGATGGTTGATCGCGTCCTTGCCTTCCTCCGTGAAAGTAGATTTTATTGTCAGCTCTAGGACTCGCTTGGTCGGGTTGAGTGGGTTTGTGATTCTTGGCTGATTGTGGGGTTTAGAGCCTTATCCCCATCAGCCCCCCCCCCCCCCCACTCTTTTACATTTTAATGTAGTTTCATTTCTCCCTGCTCTGGAGCTATGATACGTTGACCACTGTGCCATTAGTACCTTGTGGTTTAGGCTAGAGGTCGCTTCCAGAGCTGTGGGATCGGACACTGTAGCATTTGCTGCCCTGGGTTGGTCTTAGTCTTGTTGGCGAGTCGATTTTATTTCCTAGTGTAATGGTCTTTTGGCTTTCACCTATTTTTCGTTGGGTTCCGTGGCGTATACAGTTTGGGGTTGAAGGGACTGATGACCTCGTTGTTTGGTCCCTCATGTCCACCACCACCACCACTTAATTACAAAAATTACATAAAACTTCATTGTCTTAGTACATGATCATAGTATTATGCTGATGGATACACACACACACACCACACACACACACACACACACACACACACACACTAAATAGTAACAAAACTTTTTGCTACCTTGATTCACACAGATAATTGTTTTGATGTAGCCAAGTCATCAACAGAGATACGAATAAATGTGTATAGTATCTTATAAACTCCTTGAAATATTCACATTATGGTTCCTTAAGCAGGGATGCTATGAAAGTACACAAGCAACATCCACGAAGCATATTCAGTGCTTACCATCAAGCAAATCACCCCCCCCCCCCCCCAGGGAACCCACAGCTCTTTTGTGGGTACGTGTGTGGCGCGCACGGGGCCCCGAGCCGGAGCAGCCTTTCTTCTGCCTCAGGCTGCTTCACTTTCCCTCCCGGTTTGTGCCTTCGCCCGGAGACAGGAATACTTTGCGAGTTCAGGACGTTTCTTGTAGTAGTTTCTCTCGTTCCTTGGTTTCTTCCTTTCCAAACCTTTGCTTCTTTCTCTCCTTGTACTCTCCTAGCCTTCCTCTCCTCCTCATTAGTCTCCGCTTCGGTGTTTGAGACACTTCTTTCCTTCTTTCTCTTCATTTTCTATCTCCTTCTTTCCTCCCTGTGCGTGTCTGAAGGCCGACCCACGCATTATCATGCGTAGCAGGTGACGGGGTAACGCGTAATTCCCCGCCCCGGGTAGACAAGTAGGGCACGTACGTACCCCCTGGTAAAGGCCAGGCACAGGGAGGGGTGATTACCCGAGCTGGTACCTTCTGAACATGCCGATTGGTCCCTCCGTCAGTTCTCGGGAGGTGTGACCTAAGGTGTGAACAATCACCTAAGGTGGGTAAGCCCTCGGAGAGGGCCCCCACTAGGAAGGAGCGCGCCATCGGAGACGCCGGTAATCACGGGGGACACTTCCGCAATTACTTCCTTCTCTTCTTCAGTGACGTTGACCCAGAAACGTAAGATAGATTCGCCTCAGCAAAAAAAGACTCTGCCTAATGTACCGAAATTTCTTGTTGTCTCTCGCACCGACGGAAAAGATTTCAATTCTGTCAATCCTTTCGTCATCCAGAAAGGTTTTGATGCAATTGTTAAAACCTGTTCCCGTCAGCGCAATGGCACATTGTTGCTGGAAGCGGACAGTGCGTTCCAAGCCCAGAAACTAATCTGGACTATGTTGTTACACACGTTTCCAGTCAAGGTAGAAGCGCACCGCACACTCAACTCGTCACGGGGGGTAGTTTTTACAAGATCCCTTGACGGGTTGTCTGATGAAGACATCCAATCCTATATGTCAGATCAGAGTGTGACAGCCGTCCATAGGGTGATGAAAACAGTAGATAACCAGTTGACACCAACTCGTACTGTGTTTTTGACGTTAGACAGAGTTGAACTCCCGTCGAAGGTCAAAGCAGGGTATGAAGTCATCTGTGTCCGCCCTTATGTGCCTAACCCAACGCGCTGTTTTCAATGCCACAGATACAACCACACCCGTCAATCTTGTCCTAACGCAGCAAAATGTGTCACTTGTGGTAGGGACGCCCACGAGGGGGATTGCCCACCTCCGTCCCCTCACTGCCTTAACTGCAGCGGTGACCATGCGGCTTCCTCTCGAGACTGCCCTGTATATAAGGATGAAAAAAATCATCCAGCAAATTCGGGTTACGGAGAAGGTATCAACATCTGCCCCTCGAAAGTTGTTGGTGAGTCGAAAGCCCACTGTCCTCCCAGCGGGCACTTACAGTAAGGTCCTCACCTCAATTCGACCTACTAAGGATTCAAGTACGCAGACTTGTGATTTCACTTTCACTGACACAGTTGTGCGTTCCGCCAGCCCGAAGATTGCCCGTTCCACGTCCCCGCTCCCTCCTGCTGCTTCTAAAGTACAGTCTTCGTCAACCTCTAGTAAACTGCGGGAACCTAAACAAGCTGCCCGGACTTAGAAAAAGGAACCCGTCCGTGAGGATTTTCTGCGTTCTCAGGCTTCCCAACGGTCGACTGCATCTTCTCACCGTTGCTCTTAGAGAAGAGCCAACAAGAAAAAGAGTTCCTCACCTTCCCCGCCGAGGCGTGACCCATCCGTCACACTGCCCAACAGTTGCCGGCCTCGGCCGTCTTCTGTTTCACCGGGTCGCTCCGTCTGTCGGGCACCCGGCCCTTTACCGGCGGTGGAAACTGCCCCTCCTGATCAACTCAGGGAGGTGGCAGGCGCGTCGGTCGAACCTATGGACCACGACCCTTTGCCCCTAGACAGCGATAGCAGTGCTCTCCCGAAATCCGGTCCTCAGCGGCCGTCGAGGTGACCCCGCTTGCTAGTTGGTTTTTATCCTTATTTCTTATCTTATTTTTTTTTCATGGCGCTCCTTCAATGGAATATTCGCGGCATTCGTTCCAATCGGGAGGAGTTAAAACTACTCCTTCGGTTGCACTGCCCGCTTCTAGTCTGTCTCCAAGAAACTAAGTTGCGTCCAAGTGATCATGCAGACTTTCCACACTACACCTCTGTGCGGTTCGACCTGCCACCCTGGAAGGTATCCCAGCCCATGGTGGGGTTCAGATGCTCCTTAGAGACGTCTATTACCATCCCATCCCATTTCATTGCATACTCACCTACAGGCAGTTGCCGTCCGCATCACTTTATCCACATTTACCTTTTCCCTCTATTCGCCATCGTCATCTGCCCTTACTAGGGCTGATGTGCTACACCTTGTTGACCAACTCCCTTTACCTTTCGTGTTGGTAGGTGACTTTAATGCCCACAACCCCCTATGGGGCTCTCCGGCACCTTGTCAGAGAGGCTCCGTTTTGGTGGACCTTCTCCAACACCTCAATCTTGTCTGCCTCAACACCAGTGCACCGACCTTCCTTTCAGACACAACACACACTTACTCCCATATAGACCTCGCAATATGCACTCCTCAGCTTGCCGGTCGGTTTGAGTGGTATGCACTTTCTGACACATACTCGAGTGACCATTTCCCTTGTATCATCCACTTCCTGCATCATTCCCCATCTCCTCGTCCCACCAGTTGGAATATTTCTAAAGCCGACGGGGGGGCTTTATTCTTCCATGGCTTTTTTTTTTTTTTTCACGATCAGAATTTTCCCAACTGTGACAGTCAGGTCGACTACCTCACAAAGGTTATTCTCACAGCTGCCGAACATTCCGTACCTCGTACACCCTCTTTTCCACATCGTGTCCCGGTCCCCTGGTGGACTGCAGCCTGCCATGACGCTCTTAGAGCCCAGCGTTGTGCTTTACGCACCTTCCGCTGCCACCCAACTTTGGAGAATTTCATAAATTATAAACGTATGAGAGCGCAATGTCGTCGTATCATAAACGACAGCAAAAAAGCTTGCTGGACTGCTTTTACTAGTTCTTTTAACCGTTTTACTCCCTCTACGGTTGTTTGGGGTGGCCTATGCCGTTTATCCGGCATCAAGGTCCACTCCCCGATTCCTGGCCTGACCGTGGAGAATGCAGTCTTCGTGGACCCCGCTGATGTTTCCAACGCATTGGGCCGTTTCTTTGCGGAGGTTTCGAGCTCTGCCCATTACCACTCTGCCTTCCTCCCTCGCAAACAGGCAGAGGAGGCACGGCCGCCTTCTTTCCACTCTTTTAATCGTGAAAATTATAATGTCTCCTTCACCATACAGGAGCTAGACCGTGCTCTCGCCCTGTCCCAATCTTCTGCTCCCGGGCCCGATTCAATCCATATTGAGATGCTGAAGAACCTCTCTCCTGCGGGCGAGTGTTATATTCTTCGTACCTACAATCTCATATGGACTGAATGTCATGTTCCCACAAGTTGGCTTGAAGCCATTGTTGTCCCCATCCCCAAACCAGGAAAGGACAAACATCTTCCTTCCAGTTATCGTCCTATTTCTCTGACGAGCTGCGTCTGTAAGGTGATGGAACGCATGGTCAACGCTCGGTTGGTCTGGCTCCTCGAATCTCGCTGCCTCGTAACAAATGTCCAATGCGGTTTTCGTCGACACCGCTCTGCTGCTGATCACCTCGTTACGTTGTCGACCTTCATTATGAATAACTTTCTAAAGAAGCGTCAAACAGTAGCAGTGTTCTACGACTTGGAGAAGGCATACGATACCTGTTGGAGAGCGGGCATTCTCCACACAATGCACACATGGGGCCTTCGGGGTCACCTCCCTCTTCTCATACAAGAGTTTTTGGCGGATCGCATGTTCCGGGTATGGGTGGGCTCTGTTTTGTCAGATACCTTTCGCCAGGAGAATGGGTTACCGCAGGGCTCCGTCTTGAGTGTGGCTCTCTTTGCCATTGCAATCAATCCGATTGTAGATTGCCTTTCACCCGACGTTTCCGGATCCCTTTTTGTAGACGATTTCGCAATTTATTGCCGTGCCCAGCGGACGTGTCTCTTGGAGCGTTCTCTTCAACCCTGTCTTGACCGTCTATATTCCTGGAGCATCGCAAACGGCTTCTGATTCTCCACTGAGAAAACAGTGTGTATAAACTTCTGGAGATACAAGGAATTTCTTCCACCTTCTCTACATCTCGGCCCTGTTGCTCTCCCTTTCGTGGAGGCTACGTGGATCGTAAACTTTGCTGGTCCACACACATGTCCTACCTGGCTGCCCATTGTGCCCGATCCCTTAATGTTCTTCGTGTCCTCAGTGGCACGTCATGGGGAGCGGATCGAACCGTCCTGCTTCACCTTTACCAGGCCATTGTTCAGTCGAAGCTCGACTACGGAAGCCTTGTATACTCGTCTGCACGGCCGTCGATTCTCCGCGTCTCAACTCTATTCACCATCGGGGATTACGTCTGGCGACCAGTGCATTTTATACCAGCCCTGTTGAAAGTCTGTATGCCGAGGCTGCTGTATTACCTTTGACCACTCGGCGTGACATACTCTTGTGTCGGTCGATGCCCAACCATCCACCTTACCGATTATTTTTTGACGACTCACTCGATCGCCAATATCAGTTGTCTGTGATTGCCTTGCTTCCACCTGGAGTTCAGTTTCGCCGCCTGCTACAGCGGCTTGATTTTACCCTTTCTTCCACCTTTCGGTTGAGCGACAACCCATTGCCACCGTGGCATCAGGCCCAGGTTCACACTCACCTTGACCTTAGTTTGCTCCCCAAGGAGAGCACTCCGGATTTGGTATACTGCTCGAGGCTTGTCGAACTCCATTCGCGGTTCGATAATGCCATATTTATTTACACTGATGGTTCCAAGCGCACTGCCGGTGTCGGATCTGCCTTCGTCGTTGGGGACAACCGTTTCCAATACAAGCTCCCTGACCAGTGCTCGAATTTCATGGCTGAGCTTTTTGCCCTCCACCAGGCCGTCTTGTATACCTGCCGCCACCGCCAACCTTTCTATGCCATATGTTCGGACTCCCTTAGTGCTCTGCAGAGTCTTAAGGACCCTTTCTTGAACCATCCTCTCGTGTATCGGATCCAACGCTCCCTCCAGTTGCTAGCAGATGACATCTGTCACATTTCTTTCCTGTGGGTCCCTGGCCACGTCGGTGTGCCCGGGAATGAGGCCACTGACACAGCAGCCAAGGCAGCAGCTCTTTTGCCTCGCATGGCTACCTTTTGCGTCCCATCGGACGATGTTCAACGGGCTCTTCGCCGGAGTATCGTGTCGTCATGGCGCAGTGCGTGGCTTTCAGTGGACAACAATAAATTGCGAACTGTAAAACCGATCCCGACCACTTGGAGGACCTCCTCACGCCCCTCTCGGTGGGAGGTCATCCTGGCCCGGTTGCGGATCGGTCACTGCCGTTTCAGCCACGGTCATTTGCTAACCGCCGATCCTGCACCGCTGTGCTCCTGCGGTGAATTGCTGACGGTGCGACACATTTTATTGTCTTGCGTTAATTTTAATCATCTCCATGTAGCCCTTCACTTTCCTTCTACTCTGGAAGAAATTTTAGCTGATGACACACGAGCGGCTGCAGGAGTTTTGCGTTTTATCAACTTGGCCAACTTATCAAAGGATATTTAACCCTTTTGTCTTTTATCTTTCGTTTTTAGCCCCTTCTTGGTGTTCTAACTGGCGGTTACCAATTTTTTTGAGATCTAGCGAATCTTTGTTCTTGTCTGGGCGCTGATGACCGTAGAAGTTGTGCGGCCTAAAACCACAAAAAAATAATCAAGCAAATCATTCTCGTGTTGGAATTTAACAGGAGTAACTATGTGATGAGCATGAAAACTTGTTATAAAAAGATACAAAATAGGAAAAAAATTATAAAGAGTAACTTTTAAAACCCTATTTTCTAGTGATGGGTCGAACCCCAATTTCACCAAATCGAATCTGCAGAAACTCGAACCCAAATAATCTGTTAACTAGAAGTACATGTATTTAAAAAGAATTACTACTCTAACAAAGCCAGTGATGAAGGTAAAGCCTTCTGGGATGGATCCCAAATGACAGTATTACAGTAAATTTTAAGAAATTAAAATCCCATTTAGATTTTTAAAAAATGTCCAAATGTTTGTAAACCTATCGGACTCAACTCTGTGTCCATAGTTTACAAACTACTTAAACTAAGGTAAACTAACCTAAAGACAACACGAACACCCATGCCTGAGGGGGGACTTGAACCCCCGATGGCGATTAGTTGCGCGCACAACAGCACGGCGCCCCCGTATACATGGCCTATCCGCTGCGGATTAGATTTTTATTTTAAATCTTAAGGTTTTTTAATACCCCCTCCCCTTAAAAGAAATTTGTATGAAACATTTTGAGATATGTTACTTAGATGCTGTAAAAGAGGAAAATTTCTACACACTATTACAAACTGTTTCATTTTGATGAAATAAAAAATAATTGCATAAAGAAGATAGAATGGATAGGATTACTTTTTTTTCCAAAGGACAGAGTAAAAAATTACACCTGAAATGATGAGTAGGTATTTTGGAAGTGGGAAAAATAGATTCTTAAAAAAATAAGATGGTTAAATAATTTTATAGTGACTTATCAGTAGACACAGGAAAATTTCGCGTTAACGATAACGCGAAATCGGCGGTTTTTGGCGACAAGTCGCGAAATTGGCTGTTTTTTTTAACAAACTGGCGCGAAATTTTGCTGTTTTTGACTAACTGGCGTGAAATGTTGCTTTTTCTTAATTACAATATAGAAAATGTTTGTAAATCAGAGGGAAGCCGTTTAATAATATTGGTAGCTAATACTAATTTTACGTTAAAATTGGTTCTTGACTTTGACATTCGCATATAACTTGAAAATGATTATACATTTATCACTCAAACAACTGATGTCCTGTATATCACTTCAGGTGTCTGATGAAAGGCCAATGTGAAGAATATAGACTTTCCGATAGCAACAGATTTGCTTCCTAAACAAATGGATCCTGCGGGAGTGAGTCGTAACAAAGTTTTTTTGATCTGATGAGTATGGTCGATACCGGGTCGTATGTTCGATATCGCTTGGGCCCGAGCATTCGATCTTTGACTCTTTGTGCAAAGAATGCCGCTGCAATGTATTAGACTCACCCCGTTTACATGTGCTCCCAAAACCGGATTTCATAAACCGATTTCCCAATTCCGCTTTTGGTTGGTCAAGTAAACACTCCAAAATCGATTCTAGAAAACCGCTTCTCTAAAGCGGTTGTCCAGTTCCACAATCGATTTTCGTGCCCATGTAAACGCAACCGATTTTGAAGCGTTCTTGGCTTATCAGATTGGGTTTTCTTGTTAAGAATTTTCGGCACATATGGAAAGAGTGATATTGTCTAATGTGAAATAAATGTATTAATATTAGAGTGAACATAAATCTGTGTATTTAAATAAAGAAAAATAGCGATTGTGCAGACTAAATATGGAACTGAATCAGCTGTTTCTCAGCCGCCATGTTAAGTGAGCTAGGAAATCCGATTCAGGCTGTGCCATGTAAACACGACAGCGAAAAACGGTTTACAAAAATCGGTTTTCGTCTTCCGGAAGATGTGTTGCCTGTAAACGTAGTGACTATTCGTTCAGTATCGTCCACGTTGTCTTTAGGTTTGCGATTGATTGCTGTTATTTGGGTAAAGGTTTCATATACGTAGGCATAATTTCTCAGTACTTAATTACGACATACCTTACTTTAAAATACGCGCTTTGCAAATGTCTATCAAGCGCCGTTACATTTAGGCTGCCAGCTTTTGTAATATTGAAGTATGAATGAAAAATCCACCAAATACGGCACATTTGCTTCCGATCGCCTGAATTGGAGGCTGCGCAACGCGATGTTCATTTGTTGTTGACCACGTGATTATGTGGCTAGCGAATCACAGCACAAAGAAGAGTATCGTCGTCGGCCAATGGTAACCAAACCTCACCGCCGCGCAACAGGCAAATAAGAATTTTTGATGTGATAATGTTTTTACATACGAAACTGCACAATGGTTACAGGATGTGAAAATTAACGTCTTAACATGAATTTTCAATTATTTCATTTTCGAAATCCCTTGATTACACTTTCAGGCAGATGATAAAATAAATAAAACAAGCTTTACCTGCTCTATGGTTGACAGGTTCTTGTATGTTCTTTTCTCAAACTAGTTAAGTGTGCCAGTAATTCTTTTCTTTTGAGTTCCATGAAAACATTTCTTTGTAAAATATATAAATAATTTTTGTATGTGTAATAAATATAATGTAATGGAGAGGTGTCTTTTCATTCAACATAGACCTAGTACTGAAAAACGTTAAAATAGTTTTTAAAAAATGAACAAACTTGAAACAGTTTGAGAAAATTTATCAGTCCAAGAATTTAAACAAATTTGATGTTTCGTAAATATGCTATCGAAAGTATCTTTTCATTGTAAAAGCAGTAAACGATGAAAAAAAAATTTTAAAAAAATGCATTTACAACATTTTTGTCTAAAAGTTTAAATAAATTACAAGTTTAATGGCTGATAAATATGTGATTGGGATGTGTATATTTTTAATTTCAACATAGAACTGAAAAATAGTGAAATAAGGCAATACTAAAGGATGAAACTGACAAATATGCACTGAAAAAATAACACCGAAAAATAACACCGCTAGTGGCAGAAAATAACACCGAAATCGGCCATAAAATAAAACGAAATTTTCCTGTCCCTACTTATCAGGCATTCCACGAGTGATGGACAGGACATAGAGAAATCGGAGTTTATTCAACGTTTGTGTACTTATTGCCATGAAGACATTTCAGAATTGTAGCAAGTCCTACTTAACATGCAGATTGCGCATTCTGAAAGGTTAGCAAGGGTATTTTTTAGATTTATTTATTCTTTTAAATAATTAAATATTTAAGATCACATAACTTGTCTGTACAGAATTTATATTCGTAGAAGATTTAAAAATCAGTTCTAGAAGTCAGTTGCCGTGCTTCATTTCTATTTCCGTTCAGCATAATACAAATGTAAACATTAATTTTATACGTATATTCTCCCGCGTTCACCATTGTCTTTAGAGTTTTTTAGGCGGACATTCGAAATGGGGTACAGTAACAGCTACATGGCGTAATGTTTACATTTGTATTATTCTTGTGGCGAGAGAGTGAAATTTACGAATCACGATTCATATGACCAATCCCTTGCCCCTAATAGAGAAACATGTAAGTTGTAGCACAAATGCAGTGGTTATAGTGTCAAGCATATTGATGCAACACAGGCTTGCCAGTCAGCTAAACATACTGGTAGTAGCTTTTAGATAGGACTTCAAATGTACAGCTATTGTAGCAACACTAAACACTTACTAAATAAGAAGGAAATAAACTTTGAAACTAAATGCAGAAATATAAAACAATTTTATTGGAGTTATAATACAAATTTTACAATATGTTTATACCAAAACAGTAATTCTGAATCACTATCACTTGATTCCTTGATATTCAGTTCTTTTGTATTACAGATGATCATCCTGCGTACAATCTCGTGCATTCGATATCGAATACTTCTAAATGCCTGTTACACAGTCTGATTTGGAACCTACTTCCATGTATCATTGGCACACTTCTGCATTTTACATGGCCCGTTGGCGTCGGTTGTCTGTCACTTTCCGAAAGACAGTCGGTGTACATGTGTTTAAGCTTGACCTTAAACGATTTATTGAAACAGACGTCAAGTGGTTGCTGAATTGACATCCCGCCTGGATGGCACACAATTAGAACTTTTTTCTACATAATAAATAATTTTCTTCTTAAAATCTTAGTGCTTCATTGCGGTTCACATACCCAAGCATTTCACAAAATTCGATGAAATAATATGTGAAATCAAACTGAGGCAACTCGTGCAAGAATCCTAAAGCCTTATGTATTGTTGGTATTTATGTAAAAAAAAAATTCTTTGTTGCTACTAATATTTGAAAGGCTGCTACATTTGAAGTTGAGCAATACCAAAGTTCTTTCCTCTGTTGGGATGGTGTACTACAATTCAATAGTCAGAAATAAAAAGGAAATTAGACTTCCTTTTTTCTATTTTCAAGAATGCAAAAGATTTAGTGCCATTATTTATATTTGTGCCTTCAAAGCAACCCTGTGTAGCACTGCTTATATTAGATGGAAAAAGTTAAGTGTGGCGGCTCCTAGCACCATTTTTTAAAACTTCATTCGCTTTATACTCAATTTAAACAACAGGCTGTTTTCTGGACTCCAAACATTGGAAAAAAGTGCGGGTAAATACGCTAGATTGTTTTCACAATAGCAACGCAACTGCGTAAGTTTCATAGTAGTTTCACTTGAATAAATTCAACGTGAGATCATTTTGACGTCACATCTTTCATCGGATCTATGGAAAATAAATAAAGTAAATAACACAAATGAAAGCGCACTGTTACGCAAAGTAAACTAAAACATTCGTAATGGAGTGTTTCCATATAACACTTTGGATTCAGGATTTGGTAGTATTCGGCAATTATGCATCGAATCTTAAGTCAGTGTGCTATATTCGGCGAATAGTGGATTCAGCCGAACCACTCAGTCACAACCCAACTATTTTCATTTCCCAAGTTCATGTGCCTTCATTTCTGTATCTACTTTCAGTATTACCATTCTCATTTCCTGTTCTGCAAGCATGCACTTAACTTCTAATCTCTTTGCATGCTTTTTAATCTTTTGGTAAGTCATTCAGAGTACCATCAAGTGAGGTGATTGACAACTGTTTCAAGACTATTTTTCATTGGAAATTTGTATAAGTAATGTTACCTTCCATTGTTTGTTACATAAATGATGGGATGTAAAACATAAAATGAATTACTAAATGTCTGTACCTATATTTGCCCGAGTCAAATAGTGTCAGAAATCATCCTTTGGGCATGTGGGTTGCTTCCAGTAGTGGCCATGACACCATGTGGTGCCCACGTGTCAAGCAGGAGTTTACTCCGTGTGAACATGTGCCATGCAGCTCCCATGCTGTTCAAATAACTTACAGGTACGCTGCCGAGTGATGTTGACCGCTCAGCACGTCCACTACGGTCGGGGGTTCGAATCCCCCCTCGGGCATGGATATTTGTGCCGTCCTAGTTCGTAAGTAGTTCATAAGTAGTTTGTAAGTTTAGGGACTGATGACCCCGTAGTTAAGTCCCATAAGCTATACAAACATTTGAACATTTTTGATGTTGACCGCCGTCGATATTTTGACAGGAGCACACAGTACCATTCTCAAAGCACAACGGCAATGTGTGAGGGAAATTTATTACCCTGGTTTGCAAAGGGAAAACAAGAAAGATAACAAACACAGTAAAAGTGACTGCAGAGTCAACACAACCAAAGATGACATAACATCAAAAATATCAATAGTGACTATTATTCAGTAAGCGAGGCAGCATTAATCATGTTTTCTCTCTCTCTCTCTCTCTCTCTCTCTCTCTCTCTCTCTCTCTCTCTCTCTCTCTCTCTCTCCCCAACTAAGAGACAGTGCCAGATGGCAATCAGAATTCACCATCTCTGTTTATAAGGTCATTTGCTAGTTTAATTTCAATGGCTTCCTTATTAACACTATCCCAATAGGTGGAAGTGCATGCCAGAATCTGTGTTGTATTCCATAGGATGACCAGTGCCAAGACAGTGTTCTGCAACAGCGGATTTGCTCGACTGTTGTGTGTGACACTTGGGTCCACTACACTGGCCTTCCACATTCCTGATTGGCCAATCTAAGACATGCCACAACCTCAAGGAATATGATAGACATCAGCCATGTGCAAACCAAGATCATCCTTTACGGACCCCAACAGGGCCTTTATCTTAGGGGGTCGATAAACACATTTCACATCATATTTCTACAAAATTCAACCAATCCCGTTGGAAATCCTTCCTTTGTAAGGCACAAAAAGGTCATACACTTAGGTTCTACTATCATCACTCATCCATTGCACAGTAGGCTGATAGCACAACACATATTTTATCTTCATCTCACTATAACTGTTCTGACCAAAAGGTGACCTCAAGAGGGGTCAACTCAACTGACAAACTTTCAGGGTTTGAAATGACACAGGCCCTTTGTACAAAGATACAAAGTACTCCTTCACGCCGAGCTACATGGTGAAAACTATTAGCTCACAGATACAGATCAGTGTAAGTAGGTTTCTTATAAATAGCGTGCCCCAATGTACCATCAACCTAGTTTCTGACCAATACATCGAGGATGGGATGGCAGCCATTCTTTTGCACCTCCATAGTGAACTGAATATTATTTGGGTGGATTGAATTTAGTTGTTCCAAAAATCCATTTAAATTCTCACTAAAATGAGGCCAAATGACAAAAGTACCCTCTATATATCTGAATAAACACACAGCTTGTTCTTTGAAAACCTCCATACAAATTGGGCATAATAGTTGACAACGGGCTTCCCATTGCAACTCCCATCAGTCTGTTCATAGTACTAACCATTGAATAAAAAGTAAGTGGAAGTCAGCACATGTCGAAATGGATTTGTTAACTCAACACAAATCTTAACATTAATTAGCGTCAACAAATTAGAGGAATAAGAGTGAATAGGTAAACCAAATAAAAACTCGCTAAAATATCACATTCAAAAAGAATCCCTGCAATTGACATAAGAAATCCACATAGTTCATAATGTGTGGTGTTCACACCTACCTACCTACTACTGGGCTCAATAAACTAGCGAGATGTTTAGTTACACAATATGTCGGAGCACCAATATTAGATACAATAGGACTCAAAGGAACATTCTCCTTCTGGATTTTAACAAGGTCAATTAATCTAGGTTTTGCAGCACCATAGGAATTAAGACTCTGTCTCATGTGGCAAGGGACTCTTCAGGAGGTTGTTTGTCTTTCTCTCAACACTTGAGGGTCAGCACAGATTCTACGATATGCCGAATCAAAAAGTAGACCTTGCATCTTATGAACGTAATCATCCTTGTTCATCAAAACGGTGGCATTTCCCTTTTCTGCGTGCAAGGTAAACAAAAAAAAACAAAAAAAAATTGAGTGAACATAACATCAGCTGAGGTGGCTGCTTTATGTTACACTTAGGTGGATGGGGCCCAGTCAACACACTAAAAGCTTTTCTACTAGCCTCTTCTGCAGCACCGGACGGTTCAATAGAACTTGAGAAATAAACAACTGGTGTTAGTGCGAAATTCAAACATTTCCCTAACACAGATAAAGCTGTGTCTTCATAAGTTTTTTTCTGTGAGATTGATAACAGAACATCTTGAAATAAAATTAGAATGAGACTCCAAGCCAAGGAAGCGTTCAAATTTCGCCGAAGGCGGAGGTGTTACAGATTGAAATTCCCGGTCAGGCTGTGACGAAGATGCACTGTCCAGCTAATCCCAAGAAAATTCAGAAACATTAGCAGCAAGCATTAAATGAAGCCAAAATAACTTCTTGGAATCAAAATCTAATTGACAGCTAGTTTAGTGGATCCTTTCATGAGTAAGACCTAAGCCAGCATGATGCTTGATAACGATTGGTGGCAAGAGATATAATATGACGTACAACCTTAGCCAATGTTGGAACAATATGATTTTGACATTTCAACAAATGACAAAGCACATTGCCACCTTACTCTACTGCTGCGGAGTTTCTCCAACTTCCGTAAACAGCAATATTTCCTCCCCATAGAACCTTCTTAACTTCTCCTGGCATACTGAATATTTTGGGCGGATGGGGGCGGCGCTGCTGCTGAAAGAGTCCTATTTTTGATTAAGGTCCTTAAGGCCAAACTTTCAGTTCACCAATCTTACTATGCCCTCTGTACAGGGTTTAACACTTTTTTTTATTTCACCCTGGACTTCCATTTGTTCAGTTTTTGCAACTTGGAATTGTGTATAATTATATCGTAAACTGAATCATAAGTTGTGCAATTCAGCTGTGTGTCATGTAATTAACTAAGTCTCTCTAGAAACATAAAGATAATATTTGTGCATGGACTTTAGTATTTGTGTATTAGTAAACCTTTGCACCAATTTAAGCAGCATTTGTGCAGCACATTGGCAAAAGACAGTAATTCATTCATTTTTAATATGTTTCAGAAGAATTGGACACTTAATCCAGATAATTATTACTACTTTGGTACTGAGGAGAAGAAAAGTGAAGACCCTCTTCCATCAATAGAACTTTCAGAACAAGTCATAGATTATGCAAGAGAACTTGAAATGATTGTATAAGTGAAAAGACTTGTGTGGAAAATTAAAACTTTATTTAATTTTACATGTCCGTTGAACTTTTGTAAATAACAAAATAAATTAAAAGTTTGATACTGTTCATGTATCATTTGTGAACTTAAGGTGATGTGTCAAATTTGCTGAACTGTAAATTGTGTTCCTGTGTTAGAGCAAGATGTCAATAAGTGTTTTTTTGCATTCCTGAATTTTACACTTTTTAAAACCTTGTCCATGAAGGGAAAAAAATTACGTATTTGACATAAATTTATTCTGGTATGGGTTTCACCTTAAAGTATGGTGTTTATAAATGTTACTCAGTCCAGTTTCTTGACACTTTGCATTTATTCAAACCAACATATATTACACGTTTCGTTGTTCACAGTACGCGCCTATCTGACTCGCGACATGGAGTACATCAGCCACTGTGCCGTTCGTCAACTTTTTTTTACTGGTAGTTTTTCATGTTTTGCATGACATGTTTCAAGAAACTCTTATTGTGAAATGCAAATAGTTGTCTTAGTATTTTTTGTGAAGTGTCCCTGTGCAAATGCCACAAAAATATTTACACATACATTTGTACTTGAGAATGAAAATAAATTCTTGAATATCGGCGTGAGAAACATTAAACAATACAAAAAGTCATGTTGAGCAAACGGATGTTTGTGTCGCTCTGGCACAATATTTCAGCCGCATAACTCGCTGCCTTCTTCAGGTGCTACCTGAGACTGACTTCTTGGAGGATCGTGTCCAGTATTTATGCCCAGAAGGAGCCGGGCACTTTGTTTGGGGGTTCGCGCCCACCTGGCGCGCTGTCGATGTCCACGCCCAGCTCAGCTGCTATCTGTGAGCGTGGGACAAAAAGTGCTAAACTCTTGCAGTTTCACTATGAAAATAATGTATGCCAGTTACTGACAAAGCTGATTATGATGAATGAAATTACGTCAAACTTTCTGCTTCCTGAAAGTTAATAGTTCCACCTGGCAGTTAAATTAGTATAATATGTAATAAATGTTATCTGAATTTTAAATAAACTCCCCTGAGAGTATTGATACCTACTATGTACATATATCGCAAATAAATCATGAAAATGCAAGAGTGATCCAGTAAGCATATTTTACCATTTAAAACATTTCTTGCATTTTACACAATTTTAATTAAGACCTTTTACACTTTTCAAAGTGAGGTTCTACTGTAGGTATTTGTGGAGTTCACTAAATCAGTTTGTTACCTTTGTTAGTGTTCAAAGCACGTGTAGTAGTATAAACCATAAACTGTCCAGCAGTGTCCTTGGCTAACTGCAATGTGCTGACATTGCTTCGCCTTATAAAGATGAACTGATTGTGCTCTTATCCACATTTACATCTACACAAACCACTGTGTAATGTAGGATACTTCAATAACTGCGGGAATGTTGTCTACTCAAGAGGCCTTGTTTCAATTTAGGTCCTTCAGTGCTTTGTCAAATTCATCTCAGTTAAGTAGATTAAAATGAAGTAGGAGATACTACCTCTTCCCTTCTTACAATACTGTCTCAAAGTTAATTTCTTTTAAAGAGCCCTCTATGTACTTTCCACCTTCCTCAGAACTGGTTTTCCATCAGTTCTTGACATTCATACAGTTGCTTTTATCTTCATATGCCTCTTATGTTGTTAGCCGTATCTACTATTCCTTTAGTTATACAATCTTTAACTACATTTGCCCTGTAGCCACTCCTGCTTATTCATTTTACATTTCCTGTTAATCTAATTTCTTAGTTCGTACTGTTTTGCCTGCTTCATTTACTGCACTTTTATACCTTTTCATAAGTTAAGTTCAGCATTTCCTGTGATAGCAAGGTTTTTTAAGCTTTTGCCTTCCTACATATTAAGACCTCTAATGCTTTCACTATTTCATCTCTCAAGGTTACCCATTCTCTTCTAACTCCCCCCCCCCCCCCCCCTCTGTCAACTGTTGCCTAAAGCTCCCTCTTAAATTCTCTAGAACTTCAGGTTTCTTCGTCTACAGTCCATAACCTATAAGATATGGTCAGTCTACATCTGCCCTGGGGGTATGTCTTACAGAATAAAACCTAGTTCTGAAATCGGTCTTACCATTATAAAATCTGTCTGGTACCTTTTTGTGTCTTTTGGTCTCTTTCACGTATACACCCTTCTCTTTTGTGATTCTTAAAGTGTTTGTTATGATTAAATTATTTTCCATGCAAAATTATGAGATGGCGTCCTATATCATTCCTTTTCCCCAGTCCATATTCACCAACTATGTTTCCTTCCCTTTTCCTCCTACTCGATTCCAGTCCCGTTACAATTTAGTTTTCCTCTCCCGTAACTGTCAGAAGGAAAGGAAATTATTCACTCTCATCATTGACAGAGCTTGTTGGCATAAATTTTTACTACTTTGATCAGTGTTGGCTTTGTATCTGTCCTGTGATAATGCTGTTCTTAGTTTAGCAACATTCCTATTGCATGGAGTATACACACTGGGAGATCCAAGAAAACCCTGGGACTTTCTACATCCAGAAGAAATCCGGGAAATACTCTAGAATTTTTTTAGAATTCTGAAAATTTTCCAGTGTTTAACATGTTCGCTGCGGCTGACGCTTATAATCGTGCATGCTCACTGTAGGATAGCGTCAGCCGCAGCAAAAGTGTTAAGTAACCAGTTTAAATTTTGGCTGGTTGGCTGGACTTGAAGTCCACTGCTGCAGTAATGAAACTAAAACAGGAGAATAACATGAAAATAAACTTGCAATTTACAACAAAACATGGCACGGATAGAAATGTGTTATCTGCACCACATCCGCAAGTTTTGAATGGGTAATAGTAATATAGTTTTTAAAACCATGGTATGTAATGATATAATTGTTGTTAGTCATTTGTGACAACTGCTTTTGACTTTTCGAATCTTGGTAACTGTTCTATACCTACTCCAAAACAGACTATCCCAAACAGAAAAACATTGGCACTCAGAACACACACAGTAGTTCTTCAGAGCCTGTGTGGTTAGAGCACTACGTCAGCTGTATAATACAGGCATCTTACATTTCAGTGGTTAAAACTGATCAGCATAGATTTTACTGTTTACATTTTTTTTTTTTTTTTTTTTTTAAAGTAATGGTTCTTTGAGTTTTACAAAAGGGACATTTTCCCCATACTAATATACAAGAAGTTATCTGACAAAACTGTCTCCTCCTAATTGGTAACTGTCAGCAAAAAGAGAATGTCTGCTGGATCTATGGCCAGCCTATACAATCTAATATAGTGTACCATCCTAAATATGTTCCTTTACTGTACATCATATCTCATAAAAGTTGCTATAAAGTGCTTTTGTCAATGTTTATTACTTCCATTACCATTGATCTAACACACAAACATGAATGTTTGCTCTTTTATGCAAAATTGTACCATTCATTCGGTTCCGACGAAATTTTGCCGTATTATTTGCACTTTCACGACGGTTATTGAGCTAATTAAATGACTAAGGCACACAGTTCAGGAGATACAACATAATAAACAACGAAATGTGAAGAACATCAGGAACTTTTGCATCTGTCTTGGTATTTAACCCATTAGTGCCTGAATTTTTTTTTTTGCTTGACCTCTCAACAGGGCAGACATTACACAACATAGTTATATTTACGAAAGTCAATACTGCCTTTAACGAGATATTTGATGTTGCCATATGGCAACGGTAGGCGCTTTCAATACCTAAATTCTTGTGGATTACAAATTTAACAAAATTAGGTTATTGAAAGTTCTTATTACACATACCATTTTTGTGTAAATTTATTATAAAATCTTTGTCATACAATTGATATTTTATAACACAAGCAGTTAATATTTATGAATGAAACACTTCAACTCCGTATTACCGTACATGAAACAATCTATACACAATCCCACATTACACTTTGGACACATTGTTCTCACAATAGTTTTACAGTCCTTGTGAGCACACCTTTTCTTTCCTTCTGTATGCTAGACGAGGTGGTCAGTTTTATCAAATCTGATGGAATGTGATATGCAACTCTCAGATGCTCATGATGCAGAAGGTCTTCCAGATCCTTTGGGTAAAGCTTGGTATCTCTGCAAGCACATTGTTGTTATTTCCCTCTTGAATTTGAGCTGAGAAATAGTTTGGTTTCTCCCTTTATAATACAAAATTCAACTGTTTTGTACAGCGACATCTAACATCCATGTAGAGATACACCAGTACCATGCTAAATTCTGATCCATCTGATCAGTACCTCCCATATGAGTATTATACTTGGCTACCAGTTTTGGTCTGGGAATCAAGTTTTGCTTTTTTGTTGCAAGTATCTCTTCACTTGGATGACTTCTTCTGCACAACATGAAGAGATCGATGTGACGACTGAGTTGTCAGCTACTTTCTCCCATCACTGACCACATTTATCTGTCAGAAACCCAGTCCAAGATATTGTCGCATACCAACGTAGTTCTTACTTTGGATACAAATTACTCTGCTACATTAGGACGTGGTGCAGCTTGTGCAGGCACAGTTGGATCTTGTGCCGTATTTGACTGTGCTGGTGGGTCTCGGTCCTCTTAATAAACACCGATCATTTCATTACTTTGCAACCTTATTTCAGAATTAGCTCATAACTTACAAGAGGACAGTATGTTTAAAAATTTGTAACAATATGGAATAGAAAATAATATAGTTGTCAGTAACAGTAAACAAACAGTTCAAAACAAACCAATGATAAGTCTACCTACCCACATAAATCTTTCCTTAATCTTCATCTGTGCCTACATTCAAATCTGGGGCATCAACAAACATTACCTTCAATATCATTATAAAGAATCTCCAGTACCTCAGAAAGTGAAAACAATCTAAAACAAAAAAAATGAAAAATCCGCCATTTTACTGAGTATAAGCACCTAGCGTTGCCATACGGCAACACCCAAATTCATATGCCCTAAATGAATGCAATTTCACAGTAAGCAATAACTTTCAGAGAATATATATTGGAGTATATAAAGTGCAACCATACTAAAAAACAAAATTACATATCAAATTACTGTGTAAAATATACTTACTCTAACTTATACTCCAGTTTTCTTACTCATCCAGCAAACTACGACTTTCAACACTGCATACGTCACAACCTTTAAATGTATTGTTAAAACTGTTGCATTTTAGTGAACTTTACAGTCTTGCAAAACAAGCAGGTGCTGCCAACACTCACTTCATTGTTGTCGTGGAAACTACTATTTTAAAAACGTGTTAAACGTTGCCATATGGCAAGGCTAGGCACTAATGTGTTAAATAAGTAATTATCCTACTTTGTCCTGGCTCAATGTTTCAGCAAATTTGAAGTTCCTCTTTTGTGCCCAGTGTAAGAATATACTTTTTACAAGCAAAACAAGCCACTATATCGTTGATCGTTTCCTTGCCATCAAATAAGTATCCAAATTTTTTCCAAATTGACGATTTCAATTTGTTTTCCTTCACTAATGTCAAATCACCTTACACTACATAGTGTCAATTTTAAGAAAGAACCATCACTATTCACTATGATATACATTGTCACTATCACTACAAAGTGCTAACTGAAGGCACCGGAAATTTGGCATGGCACCTCCGGTGGGCAGTGGGTCTGTTTGCCACCCAGAAAGCACTTGACAGACTGCAGATAAGACACTGTCACAAACAGATTAAGCGCAGGTCCGCCAGGTACAGGTAAGTCTGATGTGGCCAAGGGATGAGAACAATAGAACAGACTTCCGCTCTACCTGCACCCTGCAAAGATTCCAAGAATGTCCATAGGCTCGAAGTTTTTAGCTAATATTTAGACAGACATACTGTGCAGATACATTGCTCTCTATCTGCATATAACACTTGGATATCCACATCACTCAGTTTTATCAGAGAAGCAAGAAAAACTGTGGATATCTGCATCTGTGCGGACTTCTAAGCGTCTGCCGATTGCATAACATGTCAAATGTGTTATAGCAAAGAGTATTCAATACTTCGCTAAAACTCCTTTTGATGAGGGTTAGGTCTCATCTGCTTACATTGCTAACAGGTTGGTGGGTAAAAATTGCAAGTAGAACATTGAGAAGCATTACTTTCAGCATAAATGTCCTTTTATGCAAAATCAATTATGTTAATCATGAGAATGTGCTATAAAACTCTTAAATCGCAAACAATTTGACTCCAGTTTGAAACCTAACACTTTTGTAACCAGCTCCTATGTGAAATTTAGGGCCCTCAAAACCCACCATTTATGCCAATATTTAACAAAAAGTTGGCATATTTTAAATGATAACACACACTAAAGAGCTTAAAGTTTGATTTATATTTCTTTTTCTTTAATAGTGGGATTACAAATTATGCAATAACAATAGCAAGAAGTATAATTAACCTTAAAAAATCTTTCGTTTTTTTTTTTAGGTTTACGCATAACAATTTAGACCTATGGTATCCTAAAATCATGACATTTTCAAACATATATTTTTGACAAGCAATTAAAACTGTTGCATTGAGTTCCAGCATAACATCATACATGAGACTTTTTAGATAATCAAACATTGGAAATTCCAGGAAGGATACGTTGCTTACTCACCCGAGACGTCCATTGTTGCGGGGAGAGAAAAAAAAAAAAAAGCACACACACACACACACACACACACACACACACACACACCTCCAGCTGCTAGACCAGAGACTAGTCATTGTTGGCCGTTCTTACTTACCATCTATTGTCACGCTGTTCACTGTTAACATCTACAGCTCCTGAAAAATCTATGCTAACATTGTAAGTGCTTTTTATCGCTGGTAAGTTCGTCACCTAAAGAATTTCTAAATTTTTACAGGCCCTCAGCTCAGATCCACATGTCAGTGTTCTCTTTCCTGATAACATTGTACCAAGTAGTCCCCACCTGGAGATTCGAATGAGGGACTATTTTACCTCTCTAATATTTTATCCAAGAGGTAAAATTCAGTGCTTTGTGTTTTAATAAAGTGCGCTAAACACAAAGTACTGAATTTTAATTTCTTCAAAGCTGAATTCATAATGTGGGAATGAAAGGGTTAAGGGAGCTGATTCATATTTTTTTTAATTTTGCAAACTAACATTTTCTGAAGTGCTGTTTCCTGTAATGCAGTACTTCAACCTGTGGGTTTGCAACCCCCTGAGCGACGCAAAGTCTTGCTCGGGAGGCTGCGGTCACAAAAGGATGCAGTAGCAGCATTTTCAATGGCAAATCTATGTTTCTTGACTTTTTTCTATGGAAGAAATGACACGCAAAAGTGAAAGAGTTTCGTGAAAGCCGCTCCAATAAGAAGTCATTATTGGGGGGGGGGGGGGGGGGAACTGTTGTGACATATTTCGAGTGGCCCTTAATCGGACATCAAAAGTGCAAAAGTGTCGCAGGTATACGACATACCTATGGCACTTTTGTTTTCTGGCGATGGGCCGACAAACGCAACACAATGAAGCCCTTTTTCCACCTCATGCTGACTTGTTAATTAAGTGACATAACATTTATGCGGTAGTGCTACAGTTATTTACAATGTTAGCAATCTTCTTCTATGTTCAAATATTGTTATACAAAAAACACTGCATTATTATTTTTAATTAATACACACTATCTTTTTACTACTGGAGCATAGTATTTTGCAGCTGGTAACAAGTTTTGAATGCTGTTATTTTTAATCAACTGATAACAATACCTTTTTATTCCTGGGTCTTAACTGTTTGTTTTCAGTATTCTTTCGAAGAAATGCAAAGTTTATGAGTATCCTTGAAATATTAGGGAGTGATGCATCATACTCGCACATAACATATTACCACAAATTACACGATGAGATTTTATCATCTATGACAGCAAAGCCATACATCAAATACTTGTTACATAGTTTTTTCCAGTTTTGATTCGTTTCACAGACTTTAATTGCTGCGCATATCTTAGATGTATCTAGGGAAGAAAATTAAATACTGCCTCTGGAATCACTAACTTAGTTTTATTACGGGCCTGGAGGTTGTCAGACATTTTTACTCTGAAAGGGGGGTCGCAAGTTCAGAAAGGTTGAGAAACACAGCTTTCATTAAAGCATTGTAAATATGTGTCATTGTTTTGTCAAACACCTTGCCCTTTCAGGATGAATTTCTCACTCTGGCTTGGAGTGTGCTAGACTGGGCCATGCATATCTCATAGTGGAACTGTCCAGGCACAATGTTTAACTCCCCCTCATAGCCTCACTTTCACAAGTACCTCGCATACAACAGCTCATTTGAGCTTATATATGAAAGAGAGATGGTTTAGTTACCAGGCGAAAAAACACACAGACACACAAACCGCAAAGGCTAAGCTTTTTCAACTGTTAATTGCTTCATCAGAAAAAGAGCAGAAAAGGATGTGAGTTTTAGGGAGTGGGTGAGGAGTCATTCCAATCCTGGGAGAGGAAATACTTACCTTGGAGGAAAAAGGATATGTAAAAAAACACACACACACAAAGCTTTTTTTGGAGTTCAAACACAAACTAAAATCACTCTGGAATCACTAACTTAGTTTTATTACGGGCCTGGAGGTCGCCAGACATTTTTACTCGGAAAGGGGGTCGCAAGTTCAGAATGCATGCATGAATGAATGAAAGCCTACACCTTTTATGTCTTACTGCCACAAGTTCATTTAACTACTGCTAGTCTAAAGTGTCCAATTCTTCAATGCAATCTTAACCCATAGATTTCAAGTTGGGTGAGCACACTTTTGCACGGCTCTTTTCAGTTTACCCCAAGCAGTTTTAATTGGATTCATATTGGTGGAACAAGCATACCAATCCATTTATGCCAAACTGGGACAATTTATGAAATCTTGATTATGCTTGCCCGATGGGAGTAGGGAATTGTTGTCCATAAACTTTAATTCTTCCCAGTTACGCCGATAAAATGGATCAATGATGGGTTGGAGGATGTTATTTTGTGTAGCCTTCAGATTGGCCCTTATTGTGCAACAATGGCATTCAAAAATCACGGGACACCCACCCACCAAGCTGTAGTTGACTGACAGTATGCCTCTGGCATGCAATGTCATCACATTTCCTCCACACATTGTCGAGAGTCATCTAGTATCAGAAATAAGCAGTGTTCATCTTCAAAGATAACCTTGCACCAATTTCCCATAGCCCAGTGATAACTATTTAGGGCCTTTTCATGGCCATCTATAATATAGAGCATTGTTGTGGAGTGTTTTGTACAGTGTTAGTAAATAATTGCCCAGACAAGTAACTTTTTATAATGATGGCAGTAAACCATCTTACTTCAGGCAAGGAGTCTAATACTGGTCAGCTGTCACAGTTTATCTAATGCAGCCATTATGGGGCAAGCCATGAAAACTACCTACAGTTTGAAAATTAGCTGGTTCACAAGACTATTTGCCTTGAAACTACTTCTGATGCAAGACCCTGACAAAGCAACAATCTGTCTGCACTCATGCACTCTGAATGCTGATGTTCTTTTCCTTCTTACGGCATCATGTGCCTAAACCACCACAACATAGAAATAATAAAAATATATAAAATAGAAAACGGATGACTTACCCAAAGGACAGGCTCGTCGACAGACACAAATAAAATCACACACATACAAGCTTTCGCAACCGTTGCTTGCTTCTTCAGGAAAAGAGGAAGAAAGGAGAGGAGAAAGGAAAGGATATAGATTTTAAGGAAGTGGAAAAGGAGTCATTCCAATCCCAGGACTGGAAGGACTTACCTTAGGGGGGAAAAAAGGAAGGTAAACAAATACACACACTCACACATATCCAAATGCAAACCCACCAAGACAGACAATTGTAAAAAGCAAAGAACTTGGACAGAGATACCACCTGAGGCAGAAACTCTGTCCAAAGAACCGAGGTAAAGATGGTGGGCGGGAATTTGAATTTAGCGGAGGTTGAGACCAGGAGGGCAACGGGAGGAGAGAATAAGCTGAAGGGCAAGTTCCCATCTCCGGAGTTCTGAAAGGTTGGTGGGAAGTATCCAGATAACCCGGACGGTGTAACACTGCGCCAAGATGGCTGGCCATGCACCAAGGCATGTTTAGCCACAGGGTGATCATTACCAACAAACACTGTCTGCCTGTGATCGTTCATGCGAATGGACAGTTTGTTGCTGGTCATTCTCACATAGAACGCTTCACAGTGCAGGCATGTCAGTTGGTAAATCACGTGGGTGCTATCGCAAGTGGCTCTGCCCCTGATCGTGTACACCTTCCGGGTTACTGGACTGGAGTAAGTGGTGGTGGAAGGGTTCATAGGGCAGGTTTTACAATGGGGGCAGTTGCATGGGTAGGAGCCAGAGGGTAGGGAAGGTGGTTTGGGGATTTCATAGGGATACACTAGGAGGTTACGAAGGTTAGTGGGCGGCGGAAAGACACTCTTGGTGGAGTGGGAAGGATGTCATTAAGGATGGATCTCATTTCAGGGCAGGATTTAAGGAAGTCGTGTCCTTGCTGGAGAGCCACATTCAGAGTCCACTCCAGTGCCGGAAAGTATCTGGTGACAAAAGGGGCACTTCTGGGATTCTTCGGTGGAAGGTTCTGGATTTGGGGGGGGGGGGGGGGGAGGGGAGGGGATGAGGATGTGGCTCTGGTAATTTCTTCTGAACCAGATCAGGAGGATAGCTGCGGGGTGTGAAAGCTATTCAATATTTTATTCATTTATTTATTTAAATTATAGAAGGAAACTTTCCCACTGGGATAAACAAATATAAAAAATTGAAAACGGATGACTTACCTAAAGGACCGGCTCGTTGATAGACACAAATAAAATCACACACATACGAGCTTTCGCCACCACTGGCAGCTTCTTTGGGAAAAAGAGGAAGGAAGGAGAGGAGAAAGGGAAGGATATGGGTTTAAGGAAGTGGAAAAGCAGTGGAAGGACTTACTTTAGGGGAAAAAAAGGAAGGTAAACGAATACACACAGACTCACACATATCCAAACGTAAACACACCTAGACAGTCTGTCTAGGTGTGTGTGTGTGTGTGTGTGTGTGTGTGTGTGTGTGTGTGTGTGTGTGTGTGTGTGTTTGGATATGTGTGAGTGTGTGTGTGTGTGTGTGTGTGTGTGTGTGTGTGATTTAATTTATGTCTATTGACAAGTCGGTCCTTTAGGTAAGTCATCCGTTTTCTATTTTTTATATTTATTTATATAGTGAAAATCCAAAATTGGTTTGAACACCACAGTGCCTTACTAGGCATGGTCCTAATGGGCATTATGCCACTGCCTTCCCCCAACCTTTGAACCAGCTTACCCAGCCTTTTTGTTTTTTATCCCCCCCTCCCCCAAATTGCTCCATATGCTTTACCCAGCCAGTTACAGAAGATCCACAGTTTAATGTGGATTCCAAACCACAGTGCAACTTGGTATTCTTCAGATTCAGGGCTGCTAAAAAAAAAATTTGCACATTTGTGTGATATACCATGCTAAGATAATACTCTAAACTTCACACTTTATTTACAATGTAGTTCTTTCTTTTTTCCTTCTTTCTTTTCTTTTTTAACCAACAGAGCTTCCTTAATCAGTGTCAGTTCAAAACAATCATTTATGGACATTGCTTTATTAACGAAAATGTGTACTTTTATGTTACCTATTACATCAGAAATTGAGGAATAGTTTGTCATATACCTTCTATATTATTACAACAGAAACAATCTAGCATTTAGTGAAAACAGTGAAAACCAGGTCTCAAATTTTCCACTGTGGCCTTGAAAGAAATAACATGCTAATTGGATGAATGAGTGTGAAATGATTATGATCAACTATTATGCTGTAACTATCAAGTAAGAACACTGGAGAGGCTTTTTTCCTTTTTTTGCTTGCATTAAAATTAACAGCTGCACTATGGTGGATATATGGTGAGATATGAAGGTTTTTCCCGCTCAGTGGAGCATTTCATAAACATTTCTCAAGGGATCTGACAATTGCCATTTTTTGACTTTTCACTTTCTTGTTGGGGTGCACTTTTCAAATTTAATGACCAGGTTTAATTTCCTTTCATGTCACTTTCAATTATTTGTACACTGATGGATGTCTGTCAGTACGCTGCATATGGAAATCTCCATCCTTGCTTGTTCTCAAGTGTGGTCACACACTTTTTCTAAAAACAGCTCATTTTTTTAAAAAAAGATACATATTTTGAAAGTATTGTTACTGTGAAACACAACTAGCTCTTTGCTCAAATGAATTGATGAGTGCTATCAATGTATCACATCAACCCATATTTCCAGATTGCCATAAGGCTTTTGAAACTACTTCACACGTGGCTTCTAATCAAATTGTGTGCTTATAGATTTTTTTGATTGGATTCACAATTTCCTGTCAGAAAGGACATAGTAGATTGTAACTAATGGAAAGTCATTGAGTAAAACATAAGTAATATGTGGTGTTTCCCAGGGAAGAGTTATAGGGCCCCTTCTGTTCATTATCTGCATAAACAATGTAGGAGACAATGTGAGCAGCTCTCAGACTGTTCGCAGCTGATGTTGTCATTTATCAGTTAGTACAATCACCAGAAGGTCAAAATCAATTGCAAACAATTTAAATAAGATATACGCATGGTGCAAAATTTGGCAATTGACACTAACTAATGAAAAGTGTGAGATATCCATGTGAGCAGTAAAAGAAATCCGTTTTTGAGTATTGCTGCATATTGTGGGATCCCCACCAAGTAGGAGTAACAGAAGACATAGACAAAGTTCAGAGAAGGACAGTTCATTATGTATTATTGCAATATAAGAGATAGTCACACATATATTATGCAAGAGAGTTATTTGTTGCAGCCTGGCCAGCACAAAGGATTATTTTTTGGGAGGGGCAGCAAACTGAAAAGCTAATCTCAATGAGTGTAAAAATTTAGAGAACTGTTTCAGTGTGTCATAACAAGCATATGTCACATAGCAACCTATGTCCACATCCCTTAGCGTATGGCACTAGGTGTCTAATACTGTCACGTGACACCAAAGCAGAAGGCTCACGATGAGCCATCCAAGGCTTAACAGTAGCAGGATTGCAGAGTAATGTATTTGTGACATGAAGGTAAAAGAGTGTGTGTGTTGATGGACATGAGGGACCGAACAACGAGGTCATCCATCCCTTTAACTCCGAATTGTACCTGCCACAGAACCCAACGAAAAATGTGGGAAAGCTAAAAGACCATTCCACTAGGAACTAAAATCATCTCATGAACAAGACTAAAGTCAGCTTAGGGTAGTGAAAGCTACAGTGTCCGCTTCAATAGCTCCAGAAGTGACAGCACAGTGGTCAACAGATCACAGCTTCAGAGTAGGGAGAAATAAAACGACGTTAAAAAGTAAAAGAGTGGGGGGACTGGGAGGGAGAAGGCTCTAAACCCTGCAAACAGCAGAGTCACAAACCCACTCACCCCAACCAAGCGAGTCCTAGAGCTGATAATAAAACCTACATTCAAGGAGGAAGGCAAGGACACGATCAATAATCCGTGGGTCATCTGCCAAAACTAGAGGCAATGAAGACGGTAGGCCATAGTCACCACGAAGTGTCAAATGGAGAGGACATTCAACCAGAATATGAGACATGGATTGTACAGCTCCACAATCACAATGTGGTGGAGTGTCATTGCATAAAAGAAATCTGTGGGTCAGCCTGCAGTGTCCAAGACGGAGGCGAGAGAGGACAGTCGATTCTCTCCAGGAAGGGCACTAAGATGAACTCCAAGCTGCAGTTGTATCTTTGACGGTGCAGAGTTTATTGGAAGGGGCAGTAGCTTTCCAACTGCTATCCCATGAGTAGTGAAGCAAAGATCTGATCTGCACCCAGAATTAGAAAGGGAGGTGGGCAGCGAGTAATTGCCGATCGAGCCAACAAGTCAGCCTCTTCATTCCCTGTAATACCAACATGGCTTGGCACCCAGAGAAAGGTAATGGAGCAGGCAGCACGATGGAGGTCAGCAAGGAGATCGTGAATGGAAATAACTAAAGGATGGGAGGGGAAACATCGATCATGGAGTCAACATAGATTAAACCAAGTTCCACGGCAATCTGTTTTATTAAACAGAGGGCTCTTTAAATCACCATCAGCTCTGCTGTGAACACACTGCATGCCTCTGGCAGAGAATGGCATTCTGCCCCAGCGGGAGATGTAAACGCATATCCGGAGTGGCCTGCAGTTTTCGAGCCATCAGTGTAGAAAATAGAGGCTCCCTGAAACTCTTCTAGTACTGGGCGCACCAAACGCAGGAAGACCATGGGGAAATTAAAGCTTTTGGGCCGCGGAAGAGATCCGCCCGAATTAGTGGTCACGGCACCGTCCACGGCGGTGTGCATGCAGTGAAATGGGGGGCGCAGGGCGCAATACAGGTAAGGGAAGTGGAAATATCGGCAAAGAGAGGCAAGCCGCAGTCTGACGGGCAATCCCGCCCCCGGCCGGGTATCAGGGGCTCGAAGTCCTTCATATGCAAAAAGAACCTGGTAAGTGAGATGAGCAGGATATTGCCGGATGGCGATGGCATAAGACGCCGAAAGCTGATGCCGCCTGACCTGAAGAGGGCAGATTCCCGCCTCAACAAGGAGACTGTCGACCAGGCTAGTCAGGAAAGCACCTGTAGCCAAGCGTACACCATAATGGTGAACCGGATCTAATAATTTCAGGGCAGGAGGAGCTGCCGAGCCATAAACTTGACACCCATAGTCCAATCGGGACAAGATTAGAGCCCGATAGATACGAAGGATAGTTGTTCGGTCTGCACCCCAGATGAATGAAACGTAGGGCATTAAGTTTCCTCATACAACTAATCTTTTGGTGATGAATATGGGGCACACCAGTCAATTTTTTGTCAAAAAGAAGACCCAGAAAACGATGCTGTGCTACAATTTCCAGGCACTGATTGCCCAAGAACAGTTCTGGATCAGAGTGAACTGTAGTACGACGACAGAAATGCATCACCCTCGTTTTTGATGAGGAAAACTCAAAACCAATGGATGTAGCCCACGTTGAAGCCCGCCGAATGGTGCTCTGGAGTTGAAGTTCAGCAGAGGCTACTGAGTAGGAGCTGTACCATATGCAAAAGTCATCGACATACAGTGCCGGGATTACCGGCAACCTAAGAGAGCTCACCAACCCATTGATTACGATTAGCAAGAGTGTAACACTCAACACTGAGCCCTGGGGGATGCCGTTCTCCTGTATTCGAGGGGAGCTGAATGAAGAGCCAACTCTGACACGGAACAGGCATTGGGATAAAAACTGACGGATAAAAATTGGTAAGGAGCCTCCGAGGCCCCAGTCATGAAGGGAACGTAAAATATGACGACGCCAAGCAGTTTCGTACGCCTTATGAAGATCGAAGAAGACTGCCACAAGATGTTGTCGTTTAGAGAAGGCCCGTCTGATCGCCATCTCCAGTCAAAGTAACTCGTCAATAGGGGATCGTCCCTCCTGGAACCCACACTGGTAAGGTAAGAGAAGTCCCCAGGATTCAATAACCCAGCATAATCTTCGGGCTACCATCCTTTCAAGTAATTTACAGGGGACATTTGTCAGGCTTACTGGCCGATAACTGTCCAGCGCCGGCAGGTCCTTGCCAGGCTTGAGTGCAGGGCCCACAATACTCTCCCCCTCCACTAGGAGGGGAAGCCCCCTTGAAGCCAAATACAGTCATAAACTTGGAGGAGAAATTGACATTGTGAAGGGTTGAGGTGTTTCAGCAATTGATTATGAATATCATCAGGTCCAGGTGCTGAATCACAAGAAGAGGAGAGGGCCAGCGATAGTTCCCAGTCAGTAATAGGTTCGTTATATGGTTCCACCTGGTGAGAAGTAAAAACCTAATTTGAAGGTTTCGGCCTGGTGTTTCTTAAGGAGAAAGATTGCCGGATATGAAGTTGTCGCTGATACATTGGCAAAGTGAGTTGCAAGATGTTCTGCAAGGACAGATGGCTCTGTACAGACCCCATCAGGCAGGGCAAGGCCAGGGATGGAAGACTGCCGCCAGCTACCTTGGATAGATCTGAGCATAGCCCACACTCTTGTTGAGGGACAGAAGAGCCCAAGGGGAAGACAAAATGCTCCCAGCATGCTCGCTTACTTTGTTTGATGAAGTAATGAGCTCTGGCACGCATACATTTGAAATGTATGAGACCAGCGAGAAATGGGTGGCGCTTAAGATGTCGCAAGGCCCTACGGCGCTCGCGAATGGCTGCGGCAACAGTTGCATTCCACCAAGGGACCGGCCGGCGAGGAGGAGGGCCTGTCGACTGGGAAGAGCGGAGTTGGCAGCTTGAGTAGTTATGTTGGTCATTTCGCTTATAATATCATCTATACAGCCTGAGGGGAAAATGGAAAAACAACCTGGGGCGTATATAGTGGCCAATTAGCACGATGGAAAACTCAACGGGATACCCTGGCTGGTGGTAGGTGTGAGGGAAGTGAAAGGATCAACGGAAAGCGGTCGCTATCGCAGAGGTCATCATACGCCAACCACTGAAATAAAGGGAGGAGAGGAGGAAAAATGAGAGAGGTCTATGGCAGAAAAGGTGCCATGAGCGGCACTAAAATGGGTTGGGGAACCATCATTGAGAAGCCTCAGGTCGTGGTCAGCATGAAACTGGTCTATGAGACGACCCCGGCTAGACGTATAAGCACTGCCCCACAAAGGATGGTGGGCATTGAAGTCCCCAAGGATGAGGTAAGGAGGGGGTAGTTGCTGAGGGCAACTAGGAACGTAACGTGAGTGTAGGTGTCCTGTCAGGGGGAAGGTAGAGGTTGCAAATGGTTAATGGGGTGTCCAAGTGAACCCGGTCAGCAACCGCTTCCAAGAGAGTTTGGAGAGGAATCCAGGTACTGACAATATCTATCTGGACCAAGGTACAAACCCCACCAGACGCCTGGAGGGGACCAACCCGGTTCCGACAAAAAGCATGGACCCACAGAGGGTCGGTGAATGTGCATTCATAAACCACAATTCCTGCAGGATGACACAGCCCGCAGAAGAGAGATTAGCTGTTTAATCTCCAAGAGGTGACAGTAGTAGCCATTACAATTCCATTGGATGATCACATCACGAGGATCTAGGCGAGAAGCAAATGGTGTAATGTCTGCCACGCTGCTTTGTCAGTGTCCGTCACCAAAGAAGAAGCGACGACATCCATAAATAGCTGATCAGCCTCAGGCTCAATGGGATGAGCGAGTTGCGAAAGCACAGTCGGCATCACCGGTGGTACCGGAGGTGCTTTATCTTGCAACTTTGGTTCCTCCTCCTCCTCCTCCTCTTCTTTCTCTCTTGTGGGACAGGGAGGATCAGTCCCAGAGAGAGAACTTTTGTCAATTAGGTCTGGTACTGACGAAGATCGGGTGACCTTTGAACTCACCGACTGTGAGTCCGATGGCCGACTGGATCAAAGATCTCCGATCCGATCTGGGGAACACCAGAACGGAAGGCCCTGAGATGGGGTACTGTCACCGGCAGGTGCCGGAGAAGGGGTGCACTTCTCCGGCTGGGAAGGGGTGGAACACAGAGGGAGGGCTATGGGAGAGGGAGATGTGAGGGAGGGGTGGGGGGGTGGGAACGGGATGTAGGGGGGGTGGGAGGGTGGGAAGGGGAGGTGAAAGGTTAGAAGATAAAGTCGTAGTGAAGGTAGTCGCTATCTGCACAGGATGCAGACCTTCATACTTACTGCGGGCCTCATGGTATGTCAAACGCTCCAGGGATTTGTACTCTTGTATTTTCTTTTCTTTCTTGAACATAGGGCAATCTGGCGACCATGAAGAGTGGTGCTGTTGACAGTTGACACACACTGGCGGAGGAACACAGGGGATCCCCTCATGTAGTGGACATCCACAATCACCGCATACAGGGACTGCTGTATAGCGAGAGGACATATGGCCAAACTGCATGCATCGAAAGCATCGCATGGGAGTTGGAATGTAGGGCTTCACATCACATCGATATATCATTATCTAGACCTTCTCTGGGATTATGTCCCCCTTGAAGGCCAAGATAAAGGCCCCAGTATCAACATGGATCTCTTCAGGTCCCCTCTGAACGTGGCAAACAAAATGTACGCCACGCCGCTCGAGGTTGGCCCTAAGCTCCTCATCAGTTTGAAGGAGGAGGTCCCTGTGGAATATTACACCCTGTACCATATTAAGAGATTTGTGCAGGAGTATTGTCACTGGTGGGATATCACCAAGAATGGTGCAGGCGAGCAAAGCCTCAGACTGGGCTGCCGAGACTGTTTTAATAAGCAATGAGCCAGATCTAAGTTTACTCATGGATTCCACTTCACCAAACTTGTCCTCTATGGTCTCAACAAAGAACAGTGGTTTAGTGTTAATGAAAGTACCTCCATCAGTCCTTGTGCAAACCAGTTAGCGAGGAAAGGGTTTTGCTCCTAACCGGCGAGCCTGACCTTCCTCCCAAGGGGTAACAAGGGAGGGAAACATCCTCGTATCCGCAGTAGCAGCATTAAAAGACCACTTCCTGCCTTGAGAGACGGCCGATGCAGGACCATTTTGGAGTCTACCTCTTTTCATAGTGCTAGACATCCGCCCTGGTGTCACCCATTCCAAAACAGGGGCTCTCTCCATGGGCGTCACCGAGCCTCAGCAAAGGCCACCTGCCACGATGGCCATTGCCGGGAGTTATGATACTCCCGAGGACAGGCATCAACTCCTTGGCTTGCATGGAGAGGTCGCAGCTCAGACATGAGTAGTGTGATCCCTTGGTGTCACAGGACCCCCCCCCTCCCCACATGGACTGGCTACACATGCTGGGGACCTAGCGGGGGATGGGGGCTACGGCGAGGAAAGGAAGTGGAAAGGAAAGGATGGGACCCGCGCCGTAGGGGCTAGGTCGGGAGTTCTTCCCCAGTTGGCTCATAAGTTATCGGATAATTTTGTTATGGAAGGTCAAACCCTGAGGGGGGACCATCTGGGCCGAAAAACGGTGTGCACAGTAGACAAAACCAAAATTGCAGGACAATTGGTATCATGGATTAGCCAAACCGTCATCTAGAGAAACGCCGAGAGACGGGGTTGGAGAGGGTGGGAAGGAGCGATTGGGATGGGAAGGAGGGGTAATGCAGCCTGGGGAAAGCAGGAAAAAAGCCTGCAATGGCTTGGGGACCCGTGCTCGCCACACACGTACCCACAAAAGAGCTGTGGGCCCCCTGGGGGGGGGGGAAGGTAGAAGAGACACTGGGTTGAAGGTTTATAACCTCTATTTGCAAATGCTGTAGTCATCATGTTTCAGATATTCTAGGCAGTACAGCATTACAAAATTCTGTCATTTACTGGGACGTGAATTCAGTGCTCTTGGCCATTCACATGTCTGTTTGGTACATATTGCACAAAAAGCAGCACCTGTCCACACTGCAGAATCTGGTTCGGCCTGATTCAGTTATTAGTGTGTGCAGCGGACAGGAAATGAAGCACTATTCTTCTACGGAAAGGGCAGACATGGACTGCGCTTACGGGGCGGAAGTTGGAAATGCTCAATCTGCTCATTGTTTGTACATTCAGCACTTTCCAAATCATCAAGTACCAGTACCACACCTATTTACTGCCATCCGCAGGTCCCTAAAAGAGAGAGGTTTAATTGAGGTCATTTTTCCACTGTTATATTATCGTTATGGCACATGTGACTAAAGCCTACTTTAAAACCTGATGTATTCATTTTATGTTAAAGGTGTGAAGAGCTGTTTGACATGGTAATCAACATACCATGCATACATCAGGGTTTGAAGAGGAAGCGTTAGCATCACTGGAAAGAAAACCCTTAACAAGCACACGGTGTGTTACACAAGAAGTAGGTGTAAACCATTTAACAATTTGGCATGTGTAGCACGGAGGCGATTCGCTCGCTATCGCCTTCAGAAGGTTAAAGCCCCCAGACAATTTTCCACCAGAATTTCTGAACTGTGTACTTTTAATGGAAGAAGGATCCTTCACACAAGAGGGTATCTTCAACAACCACTATCAACCCATGTGGGCAAGAGAAAATCAACAGGCTGCCTTTGTTCATGGTCACAAAGATTGCTTCGCTGTCAACATTTGGGCTGGCTTGGTAGGCAATAATCTGACTGGCCCATACATGTTCCCCTGGCAACTGGACCCAAACACCTACTTAATCTTTCACAAAATGTATGACTTTTACTGGGACTGGATGAAGTTCAAAATGTGTACCAATCCAGAATTGGACCCTGGGTCTTCTACTTTCTAGCAGTTGCACTGGCCCCTACACCACTGGAGACAGCGATTATCACACTTGCATTCATTAATCAAGTAGGCCTCCTATCAGATACAAATTCTCAACTTTACACTGCCTACTAATACTCAAACTCTTAGTTTAGTAAACTGATTCCCCTTAGAGTAAGAGCTTAGGAGTGCCTCCACTCTAAAGAAAGAAATCATTGCTCACATCAGCATATTGTATAAGTCTCACACACACACACACACACACACACACACACACACACACACACACAGGTAGGCAGACATTTGTAGGAAGCAAAGAAATTGGAGAGATATACCACTTCAGGCAGAGGCTCTGTCCACAGAACCGAGACAAAGATGTTAAAGACGGTAGGCGGGAATTTGAATTTAGCGGAGGTTGAGACCAGGTAGGCAACGGGAAGAGAGAGTATGTTGAAGGGCAAGTTCCCATCTCCGGAGTTCTGAAAGATTGGTGTTGGTGGGAAGTATCCAGATAACTCTGACGGTGTAACACTGTGCCAAGATGTGCTGGCCATGCACCAAGGCATATTTAGCCACAGGGTGATCATTGTCAACACACACTGTCTGCCTGTGACCATTCATGCGAATGGACAGTTTGTTGCTGGTCATTCCCACATAGAAAGCTTCACACTGCAGGCATGTCAGTTGGTAAATCACGTGAATGCTATCGCAAATGGCTCTGCCCTTGATTGTGTACACCTTCCAGGTTACAGGCCTGGAGTAAGTGGTGGTGGAAGGGTGCATAGCGCAGGTTTTACAACGGGGGCGGTTATATGGGTAGGAGTCAGAGAGTGGGAAGGTGGTTTGGGGATTTCATAGGGATGGACTAGGAGGTTACGAAGGTTAGGTGGGCGGTGGAAAGAGACACTTGGTGGAGTGGGAAGGATGTCATTAAGGATGGATCTCATTTCAGGGCAGGATTTAAGGAAGTCGTATCCTTGCTGGAGAGCCACATTCAGAGTCCGCTCCAGTCCTCGAAAGTATCCGGTGATACGTTGGGCACTTCTGGGGTTCTTCTGTGGAAGATTCTGAATTTGGGGGGGATGAGGAAGTGGCTCTGGCAATTTGCTTCTGTACCAGATCAGGAGGATAGCTGTGGGATGTGAAAGCTGTTATTAGGTTATTTGAGTACTGGTTCAGGGATTCGGGACTGGAGCAGACTCGTTTGCCATGAAGACCTAAGCTATGGGAAAGGGAACGTTTGATGTGAACGGATGAGTGAAGTTGGCCTTTGGACAGATGGAGGTCGACATCAAGGAAAGTGGCATGAGATTTGGAATAGGACCAGGTGAATTTGATGGGACCAAAGGAGTTGAGGTTGAAGAGGAAATTCTTGAGTAGTTCTTCACTGTGTGTCCAGATCATAAAGATAACGTCTATGAATCTATACCAAACTTTGGGTTGACAGGCTTGGGTATCCAGGAAGGCTTCCTCTAAGCATCCCATAAATAAGTTTGCATACGAGGGGGCCATCCTGGTTCCCATGGCTGTTCCCTTTAGTTGTTGGTATGTTTGGCCCTCAAAAGTGAAGAAGTTGTGGGTTAGGATGAAGCTGGCTAGGGTATTAAAGAAAGAGGTTTTATTTAGGTAAGTGGGTGGTCGGCGTGAAAGGAAATACTCCATTGCAGAGAGACCCTGGACATGTGGGATATTTGTGTATAAGGAAGTGGCATCAATGGCTACAAGGATGGTTTCTGGAGGTAACCGGCTGGATAAGGATTATAGGCAATCGAGGAAGTGTTTGGTGTCTTTGATGAAGGATGGGAGACTGCACATGATGGGTTGAAGGTATTGGTCTATGTAGGCAGATATTCGTTCTGTAGGGGCTTTGTAACGGGCCACAATGAGGTGGCTGGGATGATTGGGTTTGTGGATCTTGGGAAGTAGGTATAATTTGGGGGTGTGGGATGTTGGTGGCGTCATGAGGTTAAAGGAGTCAGGTGAAAGGTTTTGTAGGGGGCCTAAGGTTTTGAGGATTCCTTGAAGCTCTGCCTAGACATCAGGGATAGGATTGTCTTGACAAACTTTGTAGGTAGTGTTGTCTGAAAGCTGACACAGTCCCTCAGCCACATACTCCCCCCGATCAAGTTCCACGGTTGTGGATCCCTTGTCCGCTGGGAGAATGACGATGGAATGGTCAACCTTCAGATCACGGATGGCTCGGGATTTAGCTGTGGTAACGTTGGGTGTAGGATTATGGTTTCTCAGGAAAAACTGAGAGGCAAGGTTGGAAGTAAGGAAGTCCTGGAAGGTTTGAAGAGGATGATTTTGAGGAAGAGCGGGTGGGTCTTGATGTGACGGAGGATTGAACTGTTCCAGGCAAGGTTCTATTTGAGTGATGTCTTGGGGAGCTGGATCATTAGGAGTAAGATTACTTTTCTTCGTTGCAAAGTGATATCTACAGCAAAGACTACGAGTGTACGATAGTAAATCTTTGACAAGGTTGTTTGGTTGAAATTTGGAGTAGGGCTAAAGGTGAGGCCTTTGGATAGGACAGAGGTTTCAGATTGGGAGAGAGGTTTAGAGGAGAGGTTGACTACTGAATTGGGATGTTGTGGTTCTGGATTGTGTGGCATAGGATTTAAAGGTTTGGGGGGGGAGTGGAGCTGGAAGTGGGAGATTGAGTAGGTGGGAGAGACTGGGTTTGCCGCGGTGGAGTAGTGGAGCGGTCTAAAGCGTCTCGCTGCGGAGCACGCGGTTGCTCGCCGTGGAGGTTCAAGTCCTCCCTGGGGCATGGGTGTGTGTGTGCGTGTGTGTGTGTGTGTGTGTGTGTGTGTGTGTGTGTGTGTGTGTGTGTGTGTGTCCGTAGGTTAGTTTACCTAGGTTTAAGTAGTTTGTAAGCTACGGACTGAAGACCACGAAGCTTGGTCCGATATATTTACAAAAAAAAAGAAGAAAAAAAGAGAGACTGGGTTTCTGTGCAATAAGAGAAGCTTGAGGTTTATTGGGGAGGTTGTTGAGGGAGAGTATATTGCCTTTCTGGAGGTGGGCAACAGGAGGCTGGGATAGTTTTTTTGAGGTGGAAGGTGGCATACTGTTCCAATTTGCGGTTGGCCTGTAAGAGGATGTTCTTAACTGTGGGTGTGGATGCAGGAGTGGAAAGTTGGAGGATTTTGATTAGGGATAGGAGTTGACAGGTGTGTTCATTGGCGGAGTTTATGTATAGGTTACGGATTAGGTGGGTGAGAGCTATGGATTGTTCTGTTTGGAATTGGTGTAAGGCTTGATGAAAGGATGGGTTACAGCCGGAGATGGGAACTTTTAGTGTAATGCCCTTGGGGATAATGCCAAATGTTAGACATGCCTGAGTAAACAAAATGTGGGACCGTAGTCTGGCTAGGGCGAAAGCATGCTTGCGGAGGGAATGTAGGTGAAACTTGATGGGGTCATAGTAGGGTAACAATGTATGGAATGGAAAATTGAGAACTATGTGTTGAATAACAGACTACAAAGTGGAAAGAAATGAAAAGAAATAAAAAACAATAAAAATTAAATAATAGAAAATATACACACACATTTATTGGAATGGCTCCTTACCCAAAAACCCACATCATTCCTTTTTCCCTCTCCTTCCCTTCTGCCTGAAGAAGCCACTAGGCTGCGAAAGCTAGCATTGTGTGTGTGTGTGTGTGTGTGTGTGTGTGTGTGTGTGTGTTCACCTTCCTTTTTCCCCCCCTAAGTTATGTCCTTCCACTCCTGGGATTGGAATGACTCCTTTTTCCACTTCCTTAAAACACGTATCCTTCCCTTTCTCCTCTCCTACCATCCTCTTTTTCCTGAAGAAGCTGCCAGCGGTGGTGAAAGCTTGAATGTTTGTGGGGTTCGAGAGAGAGAGAGAGAGAGAGAGAGAGAGAGAGAGAGAGAGAGAGAGAGAGAGAGAGGAAAAATTCCTAACAGGAAAAATATATTTAAAAAAGATGAAGTCTACGTACCAGGCAAAGGAGCACAGGTAGTGATAGTAACACACACACACACGCACACACACACACACACACACACAAGCTTTCGCAACCCAGTTGCTTCTTCAGGCAGAAGGAAAGGAGAGGGAAAAGGAAATGCTGAGGGTGTTAAGGCAGAGGGTAAGGAGCCAATCCAACCCTGGGAAAGATTTACCTTGGGGGACGTAAAGAAAGGTAAACAAATACACACCCACCCACACATTTACACTGACACGTCTCCAACCTCAACTCCTTTGGTCCCATCAAATTCACCTGGTTCTATTCCAAATCCCATGCCACTTTCCTCGATGTCGACCTCCATCTGTCCAATGGCCAACTTCACACATCCGTCCACATCAAACCAACCAACAAACAAACAACAGTACCTCCATTATGACAGCTGCCATCCATTCCACATCAAACGTTCCCTTCCCTACAGCTTAGGTCTTCGTGGCAAACAGAGTCTGCTCCAGTGTGTGTGTGTGTGTGTGTGTGTGTGTGTGAATTTATTAATTGATTTGTGCTACTTTCACTACCTGTGCTCCTTCGCCTGGTAAGTAATCTTCATCTATTTTTTTTTTTTATATAATATATATAAAGGCACGTTTAGCCACAGGGTGATCCACTACACAGTAGTGCATCGTAATTTTAAATAACATGAAATCTCGTCATTCTATTCAATACTCCAATGTGGGAGATCTCTGCTCAACTCTCACTTATGCACTACTGCTACTACTAATACCACCACCACCACCACCACCACCACCACCACCACCACCACCACCACCAATCAATGTAAATGTGACGCACAGTGAGCGGCAAAAATCTGCTTAGTCCTCTCACACAAATTGGAAACAACAAATAAATGCTTTGGTAACTATGTTACAACTAAGTAATTCAAGAGCCAAAACAGAATGCAAAACCCACATGTATCACTTTTGTGTAACAAACTGTAGGTTCCTTCCTTACACTTTGCTGTTGCAAACTGGCTTTATACTAGGATACTACACAAAATACAGCAGACACATTAATGACTGCTTAGAAAATTCACACTTTTTATATATTTTAGCTCCTCTGCAAGTACAAAGGAATCTCCTTATATTGTCTTCCTCAGAATGAGTGGTAAGATGATCCCATGGATAGCCTTTGAAAAAACAACACAGAACAAGCTGTATGGCACAGAACAAAGAAGAAAGATAGAAACAACAGTCCCAGCTACCAGTGTGCAATGTGAAGAACTTCGAAGGCAGGCGTTGTGGTTGTGTGGTCACAGTGCTGGACTGAAGCAGATAGCTATATAGATAGAGAGAGAGTGCCTGTGCATGCAAGCAAGTGTGTGTGTGTGTGTGTGTGTGTGTGTGTGTGTGTGGTGGGGGAGAGGGGGCATTGGAGAATTTGCCTTTTAAATAAAGATGAGCTTAATAATAACTTCATAAATTGTGGTCACAAATGGAAGTAATTTAATTTACAATTTATATAATTTCCCAAATAACAATTAGGTGATCTGTAGGTTCACGTGTATGAAAATTTGTGTGACAGACAATGTATCCTTAGGATATACAGGATGTTGACAAATCTCTTAACTCCAGAACTGAAGACAAACTTAGTTTCTCTAATTATCATAAAAGTAATAGAAGCTGTATGTATTTTCATTGTCTCAACTAATAAATACAACTTTTAAAGATATAGATTCACTCCATAATTACCAACAAAGAACAGCAGTAAAGTATTGATAATAATTGAAACATTAATGAAAAAAACAGAACTATGTGATTGTGTCAAATGAAGGTTTGAGACCATGGCTCTAAATATATGGATGAAGAACAGCAAGCAGCCACAACTGGTTTTTATGCAACTTTATTCAAAACGTAGCATTCCAGGTTTCGAATTTCTACAATTCATCATCTGATGGCATCATGCTTACCTGAAGTGCATGTGATGCATTGATTTAATGCAGATGAATTGCACAAACAGTGTTTTTTGAATAAAGTAATGAAAAACCAAATGTGGCTCGATGCTGTTTGTCATCTACAATTAAAAGATTTCTTTGAGTGTAACAGCCTACTTAACAATCCCCAGCATGGCTTCCAAAGTGGGCCGTCAACAAACTTTCCAGAAGATTAAAACTGAGTACCAGACAGGGATTCAAATATTACCTTTGCCTTTTGTGAGCAAGCACTCTTCTGAGTGAGAAAACTTTGCATGACTCACAGCCCATCCTCACAGTGGGGAAAGTTACTGACGGAAGTAAAGTGTGACCATGGGCCGAGAGGTATGCCAGGGTAGCTGTCAAGAGTGCTTGCCTGCAAACAGTAAAGGTCCCGGGTTCAAATCCCAGTTCAGCACACTGCCAGGAAGTTTCAGTACAAGAAACTGATCTATTAGTACTATATAAGGTAATTGTGAAGAACGCTTGCACGGACGCCCGTTTCGATAAATCTCTAAAGCGCGACTACACTTCGATAAATGGGGCATTTCGATATGTTCCAAGCTTGCGGGAGAATCTGATTTGTTGATGTACGAAACATAGATCATTTTAAGTGAAAGTTAGGTTAGGTATAGGTTAAACAAGAAGTGTTTTTTTTTTTAGTATGTGAGGGCGCATAGCACCCAAATCTCCGGCTCAGGATAGTAAAAGTACCGAGTGTTGCCCGTGTTATTAGCATGGCGTGTATGTTGGGAAATTTGAGTGTTTCTGAACAGGAGATTCAAAAAAATTCTTGTTTAACCTACACCTAACCTAACGTTAACTTAAAATGATCACTGTTTTGTACATCAACAAATCAGATTCTCCTGCAATCTTGAAACATATCGAAATGCACCATATATCAAAGTGTGGTCGCGCATTCGAGATTTATCGAAACTGGCGTTCGTGCAAGTGTTCTTCACAATTATCCTATATAGATTTGAAAATAGGTATCACACCTATGCCACTCCAGTAGATTTCAATAAGGCATTCAACACACACACACACACACACACACACACACACACACACACACACACACACACACACACAACCACACGCATAACTGAAGACTGGGATACCAACCGTCACCTTTGACCCACGACATCAACATGTCGGAAAACTTTCATACGAGATACCTTAATACATCTGTATTGTAGATAATAAATAATCTGTAGTTATCCTCGTAAATTACAGATAGAATGTACCATCATTCACAGATCACAGTCAAAAAATTCATGCATTCAGCGGTAAATCTTATCAGAAAAGCTACAGATCACCTTTTAAACACAAAATATTAATCTATAATCTTTTCTGTTTGGAAACAAACTATCGCCTTTAATTCGGCTACCACATAATTACACATACAAACACGCGAGCACCTTAAACCTACCACACTGCGATGAAGTCACGGGTCAAAGCTGATGGGCAGTATCCCCGTCTTCCGGCGAGCTTCGTACAGCAATACAGAAATTTGAAACACACAGTAACTAACAAAGAAAAAGCATTTGGAAAATAGAATCCAAATGATTGTAGTAAATTCAAATAATAAAGCTGACTTCCTGAAAGTAAAATATGGAGTCCCACAATGATCTGTATAGCAAGATATTTTTTGTCTATGTGAATGTTTTTACTGCCTTATAAATTTGTCAATATACGCTGATAATTTATGGCGTCACAAAATTATGTGAATGCTGTCAAATGATCAACTTCAAAATGGGAAAGGCAGCTGAATGGTTCCACGAGAAAATGTTGGTTTCAGATAATAGTAATACTGAACATTGTCTCCTCTCTTAGAAATGTTAATAATGAACAAAACAAATCGTGCAGTACCGGTAAATTTGTGTCCACCCTGATAGTAAATTATACTAGAGAAACCATACTCTGCAGTGAATTGGTAAGAGATTTGAATCTCAAACTGAATGATAGTCTGAGTAAATAACTAACTTGTGGCATACAATGCCTTTTTTCCATGCACACTTATAATGTGGAATACTTCTTTGTGAAACTCTGCTGAGGCAAAAGAAGCCTCTTTGTCAGGAGAAAGTTACCAGAATTACAGCTGGCCTAAGCAAATTGACCTCTAGTTAACAATACCTTGTTCAGGACAAAATACTTACTGGTCCCTCAACTACTACATGCTGGAGGTACTTATGCATGCTAAACACAATGTTCATTGGTATGAAAGTAGGTCAGATATGCACTTATATGGAACCAGAAATATAAACTCACCAGTCATTTCCTGTACTAAAGTCAAACATACTGGCAATATATTAAAAAAATATACCTTATAAGAAGAGAATTAGAAATAATTTTAAGATGTTGATATAGACATGTCAAAGGAAGAGCATTTTAGTACACAAATGAATTTATATGTACCCAGCTAGAAAAAATGAACATTAACATGATCTAAAATTTCAAATGGTAGCTTGTGGTACAGCATTATAAGACTATATAGTCTGCTGCTGTTGTGGTCTTCAGTCCAGAGATTTGTTTGATGCAGCTCTCCCCCCTATGGTCTCCTCAAAAGAACAGCACCCCACATCCAATTCAATCTGCTTACTGTATTTGCCTTCAGTCTCTCTCCGATTTTTAATGTGATAATCACTACCGGTACCTATGGAATAATATTTATACAAGTTAACTTTTGCAGAATTATGTATGGACACTCAGTGGCTTAACAACCTGCAGTAGTTCACATGCAAATTTCAATAGTTTCCCCTTCTCATTTCCTGTGTATGTTAACTCCCCATGTGTAACTTGAGCTGGAATGTATGTTAACCAATAAGGTAAGTTACAAGTTTTTATTCCATGTAGAATACAGATTTTGAAAACCACAAGTTTGAGCTAGATCCTACATACTTTGTGTCTTTACTGTTGTCCTCAGAAATTTGCTATATACAAAATGACACTGTTCTCTGGGAATTCTACACAAAAGTAGAAAGTACACAAAAGTAGGCCTACTATTCATAATAAACTAATCGGCTTTTTCTAAAAGTTACTTGAAAAAGTGAAGAGCATAGCTCTTATTAAAGTCGCTTATTTTTATGAACTGGCAGTAAATGGGGTATCTGTAACTGCAAATTAGCTTACCTGTCTTTTTACAAGCTCCAAACTACAGAACTTTAGTTACAGCATTGTGCCCGATTGCAAAATTCCTTACCTAGCGCGAAAATAATACTCGTCTTCAACGCTGCGGATTTACGAGTTCCAAGTGAAAACTATGACATGAAATTAGACCTATTCAACTAGTTTGTTACATACCGCTGGCATAGAAATAAATTTATACTTCAGCAGTTAACAACGATATTAGTCCATGTACACTGTACTAAACCATAAGAAATTACATCAAGACCAGGTCTTCCATAGGCGGTAATTGTTTGCTGTTATTGTTTCTGACCGAACCTTATATAATTATACAAGACTTCTTTTACGTGTAGTATTCGAAAGTATGAGTCACTAATAAACACACAAACTGCGACTTTGAGTTATAAAATAACTACGTGTTAACAGATACTACAAATTTAACCACTCTAACAATTTCATTAATTACAATTAACTGCAAATTTCTGTCTTCCACAAATGAAATTCGCAGTTATTCTGACGTTTATAAAAACGGTAAATGAAAACTACAATACTGATTGAATGTAATACACAGTAATGTAACTTTTTTCAAATATCAGTACACGATATTCTCATCCGTATATAACTTTTCACGTACATCCACATACACTTTATTTCTCAGTATTAAACGATTCGGGGAAAATATTAATTGCTGCGGTATAACCTCTACATATTCCAACCCACGTTTGCCTGCGTAGACATAGTCATACTACACATTCTATAATCTACAAAAAATTCACTATTGACATAAGATGCAACATATTCTAAAACACTTGAAGGGTGGATAAACAACACTACTGGTTTCACACAACTTGTCAAAAACATATGCTCACAAACTTCCATTTGTCGTTTGTAATTCGACCAATGAAACGTTTGCGTACGTCGGAAATGTGATTCACATCATGGCCGATAGGCAGCACTAAAATCGCACGACTGCAGCTGGTTTGAACCCGGCACACCAGTTTTGAACTTGGGAGAGTGAGGTCGGTGGACGTTGCTGTGCTACAGGTAAGTTCAGTTTGGTTAATTACCTGTTTACAAACATTAGCGTAGTTCGACGATCGTAGTTGTGTGACCTTATTACGCTTGCTCTCGTGTATCCGCCCTCTGATCACTGCAAAGATAGTTTGACAACGTCGTCCAATCAGCTTTGGATGCAGAGATCAAGGAGCCTTGAATGGGAATGTGTCTTCATTCCAGACGTGTGTGGATTTGGCGCGAGTTGGCACAGAAGGCAATTTGGGCGCCTGGCGTCTGTGTTACATGTTAACGTATTGCTCACAGAATCTTATGAGGAGTAATTGTACCCAGACGCATGTTGCCTTGCAGTGAAGAAGCCATAATGGATGAAAATGTCGTGGATATTCACGAGATTTTTTTACATTTCATATTAGTGTACGGTATCTAAGGTTAAAATATGGTTTCATATACCCTTTATTGCCAATCGATGCTGACGAGAATGGTTCTAATGAGCTATTTTGCAAGTATGGACAGAAATACAGTAAATTAGGGAATAGTAATATTGAAGAATGGTTCCAACCAGTGCAACTCTGGAAGCGTAGCGTATATATATTTCATGAATCGTCGGGGTAATATAAATTTTGCTGCTGGATGTTTTATATATCAATGTTAGGTACAAAAGAAAACAAGCGTTATATTCCAAATCATTACTTCCAAATTAATACCGTCGTGTGGACAATTTTGGTGCTAGAGCTCTTAAGATTCAATAATGAATTCTTCAAATATTGATAATGTAATTAGTGAATTGTTGGGATGTGTGTGTGTGTGTGTGTGTGTGTGTGTGTGTGTGTTTGTTTTGATGATATAAGCCTATATTAAGCATATCTGGATCTTTTATTATATTTACATAAATGAACTGAATAGAGATCATATCGCCAAAACTACATTGTTTCATTTCATTTTTCAAAGGGACTGATGACCTAAATGTTTATTCCCCCTCAAAATGACATTTTTGAAAATATGACGGGTTTAAGAAATAGGTGTTGTCAAAATTGAAGCTGAAAGTGTGTGTAGTGTGTTGTGCCAAATGAGCCAATTTGCGCCACAATCCAACTAACACTATAATTTTACCTCATCGTTTATTTTACTTTATTGGAAATCTAATGTAGCCGTTAGTGAATTTAATACAGAGGAGGTTGAAGTTTGTCGCAGAATGTGCAGCTGAAGATAAATTAAATTTAACTGAAGTTAGCGTCAGTCTTGTCGGATGTAGGCCTATGGAAGGAAGGAAGCTTAGGGTTCAACGTCCCGTCAACAGCTTGGTCATTAGAGACGGTGGCCTATGGGACACCCGTATCTGTAGCCTTACGGTTAATCATTACATTATGACCGCACCACAGATTTGCATTAGAAGTCAAACGATGTCAAGATCAAGAGATTTCACTAAAATGACCGCCACGTAATCCTGTATTACGGAAACTCTGAAACGACTGTAATAACCAAGAAATAATGTAGTACTAGACGGAAAAGTCTGTTACATCCTACGCACAGTAGGCATAATGGTTGTATATGAATGATTTTTAATGGGCTCTCTGATGGCGTTGATGTCTCGTTCCAGCTGTATGTTATAGCCTTTATAAAGTCAGTGCGCTGGTGCTAACCAATGATTCAAGTCTTATTTCGAAAGTAATTACTGCATCGGAAAAAATTTTTAGTGATGTTAACAGAAGATAATTTGAGAATGTATTAGCCGCGGTGGAGTAGCCGAGCGGTCTAAAGCGTCTCGCTGCGGAGCGCGCGGTTGCTCGCCGTGGAGGTTCGAGTCCTCCTTGGGCATGGGTGTGTGTGTGTTGCCCTTAGGTTAGTTTACCTTAGTTTAAATAGTTTGTAGGCTACGGACTGATGACCATGCAGTTTGGTCCGATAGATTTACAAACATTTGAACATTTTGAGAATGTATTAAACTACTTCTATCGTCGTGCCAAGTGCATGGTGTTGTATCAGCTAATCCAAGAGGATACACCAGCAGTTGGACGAAGTTTCAATTACCCATTACCTTGAGATGTCTACGTAATTTTCTATCTCGTTAACCCCAATTTGGGGTAATATGCCGTATGCGGTATACTGATGTCTCCCAAGGGCTGAACTGTGGCAGGTGACGTAACTGCATATTTGGAATCTTGGGTAGCTAACTTTTATTCGTTCGGGAATGATCGCTGACTTACTGAAATGGCTGTGATTTACGAAACCACAGTTTTGGCGTTACTGAGTCTGAGAGGAAACTCTGTGGCAAGCACTATATGGCGTGTTTGTTTAGACGTCTGGCAGTTCACGAGAAGTACAGTAGTGCATTTTCTTTTCTCGGTGGCTCAGTGGATGTGAACATGTACTCGACGTTGCCATTATAGCGTCGCAAATTTTTTAAGTCGTTACCTCGAAAGGAACAGTTTCGGCACCATCACCCCGTTTACATGTGCTCCCAAAACCGGTTTCGTAAACAATTTCCCAAATCTGCTTTTGGTTGGTCATGTAAACACTCCAAAATCGATTCTGGAAATCCACTTCTGTAAAGCGGTTTTCCAGTTCCATAATCGATTTTCGTTCCCATGTAAACGCAACCGTTTTTAAAGCGTTCTTGGCTTGTCAGATTGTATTTTCTTATAAAGAATTTTCGACGCATATGGACAGAATGACATTTTCTATCATGAAATAAAAGTATAAATATTAGAGTGAGAATGAAACTGGGTATTTAAGTAAAGAAAAATTGCGATTGTGTTGACTAATTCAGGCACTGAATCGGCTGTTTTCAGCCGCCATATGAAGTGGGATAGGAAAGCCCATTCAGGGTGTGACATGTAAACACGACAGCGAAAAACGGTTTACGAAAATCGGTTTTCGTCTTTCGGAAGATTTGTTGCATGTAAACTTAGTGCATGTGAATATGGCTGAAATAAGTAATATCCCCTCCTTCCTCCTCGGACTTCCGCCACATGCACATTTTAATGTCTGTTGACAAAGGTTTGCTGAGATTGAGTTTAAGTCTTAAGTGGCCTATAGACTATCAATAATATTGTAGCCTACATTATATTGGTGGCTGCTCCAGATAGCGAATCGATATTGCACAGTATCACCCCGTTTACATGGGCTCCCAAAACCGGATTTCGTAAACCGATTTCCCAATTCCGCTTTTGGTTGGTCATGTAAACACTCCAAAATCGATTCTGGAAATCCACTTCTCTAAAGCAGTTTTCCAGTTCCACAATCGATTTTCGAGCCCATGTAAACGCAACCGTTTTTGAAGCGTTCTTGGCTTGTCAGATTGTGTTTATTTGGTAAGATTTTTCGGCACATATGGACAGAGTGATATTTTCTAATGTGAAATAAAAGTATTAATATTAGAGTGAGCATGAACCTGTGTATTTAAGTAAAGAAAAATGGCGATTGTGCTGACTAAATCTGAAACTGAATCGGCTGTTTTTCAGCCGACATCTTAAGTGGATTAGGAAATCCGATTCGGGCTGTGCCATGTAAACACGACAGCGAAAAACGGTTTTCGTCTTCCGGAATATGTGTTACATGTAAACGTAGCGTATATGTACGTTTACAGGTAACATCTTCCAGAAGACGAAAACCGTTTTTCGTTGTCGTGTTTACATGTCACAGCCTGAATCGGATTTCCTAGTCCACTCAATATGGCGGCTGAAAAACAGCTGATGTAGTCAGCACAATAGATTTATGTTCACTCTAATATTTATACTTTTATTTCGCGATAGAAAATGCCACTCCATCCATAGGCTCTATGTGCCGAAAATTCTTAAGAAGAAAACACAATCTGACAAGCCAAGAACGCTTGAAATACGGTTGCGTTTACATGAGCACGAAAATCGATTGTGGAACTAGAATACCTCTTTACAGAAGTGGATTTCCAGAATCAATTTTGGACTGTTTATCACTACGTTTACATGGAACACATCTTCCGGAAGACGAAAACCGATTTTCGTAAACCGATTTTCGGTGTCGTGTTTACATGGCATAGCCTGGATCGGATTTCGTAGCTCACTTAAAATGGCGGCTGGAAAACAGCTGATTCAGTTCCTAATTTAGTCTGCACAGTCGCTATTTTTCTTTATTTAAATACACAGGATTATGTTCACTCTAATATTTATACATTTATTTCACATTAGAAAATATCACTCTTTCCATATGTGCCGAAAATTCTTGACAAGAAAACACAATCTGACAAGCCAAGAACGCTTCAAAAACGGTTGCGTTTACATGGGCACGAAAATCGATTGTTGAACTAGAAAACCGCTTTAGAGAAGTGGATTTCCAGAATCGATTTTGGAGTGTTTACATGACCAACCAAAAGCGGAATTGGGAAATCGGTTTACGAAATCCGGTTTTGGGAGCCCATGTAAACGGGGTGTATATGACCAACCAAAAGCGGATTTGGGAAATCGGTTTACGAAATCCGGTTTTGGGTGCCCATTTAAAACGAGTGTTTGTGTAAAAATTCAGACTTGCAGGTGCCAGTGGTTATTGTATTTGATTCTTGGCCTGGCTTTTATCACGCAAGTAAATGAACTGTAGGATTGAATATTCCTTAAGCAACATGAAGATATGCAACCCTAATTATCTGATGTTGGACGATTGCTAATTAGATGTTCAATGTCGCAAGAATAATTGGAATTATATGAGCGTAATATTGATTTATATACATCGATTTTTAAAAATTTTCCTACCTAACATAAAGTTCAAGTAACGAAGTGTTGGCTCCAGTCTCTTCCCAACATAAAGACTACCTCCATGTCTCCAAGCAATTGATATGATTTAAATTTTTTCCGTCCTGTGAATTTATTTACTATAATAATTAAAGTTTATATGGAAATTTTCCCAATATTTCAGTTACAACTTTCGCATTGCTCCGTCTTTGTTTGTTTGTTTTGTAGATGACTATAATCGTTTCATTTGACACGTCATAATACTGAAAAACCTCTTAATAGTTGCAGTAATTCGAAAAAAAAGTCCTTCCGCTGATTCCAAACTCATTTGAACGTAAAAACGCAACGAACTGTACAAAATAAACTGAATTGACAAAGGTAGTTCCTTAAAGCCAGAGACTAAACAATCCCTCCAAATTTCTAAATAAAATGTAGGCCTAATTTCAGTAGATCCATAAATACTTTTCCACAACCTTCAGTCTTAACTAGAGATGGTCAATATTATTGCTCAATATTTTTGGCTCAATTTTAGTTCTATGAAGTGTCACAGAAAAGACTTTTCTGTGTCAGAGGAAAGGTAAAAAAATTTTGAATTTTTCACAGCGTTGGCCTAATTTCCTTCTGCTAATTTAACTAAACAACCACGCCTTTCAAAATACCTTTTATTTAACATCTTCACTAAAAGAACTTTTATTGTTCCAATCAGGCAGAAGTCCTGAAAATAATGTATAATCCAAAAGCATGAGCAGATGTAAAGTTTTGCAAGCGAGTAAAGACTTGTTGATGACATCACTGCTTTTAAATCCATTCATGTGAATGCTGAACGACTGACTCGATTTTCTTTTGTGCTCATACATTATCGTATTGTGCACTTCGGCAATACAAATATTGTTACCAATGAGCCATTAAAATTATTTTCCTATAATTTCCTTTGTTAGGAACAACAGGGTTCAATTGACCACCCAACAATTATGATTTTATCAACTTTGATTCTATATCAGAACACAGTGCTCAGCGACTGAGTTTTAATATGCAAATGCTTTCATCATACATTGTGATTTTAATTTTTTGGGGCTGACTCCCTTAAGAAGATTATGGCTACTTTCAGTATAATTCATTGACCAACTAAAATGGCAACAACTTAAGTTGCTGATGGTATGTTTGGTATAAACACTGACCATCAATCAGACTGCCTCGAAAGCTAGATGTCTGCTCCCATTTTGCCATAAATGTATACATACACTATTAACTTATCACATATGGCTTAATGGAACAATAAGAGTTCTTTACGAAATTATGAATATTTTATTGTGCTTTGAGGCAGCTGGCAACCTTCGCAACATCAAGTATCGAACAACTGCCCACTACTGTTCATGATCAAAGGGAGAATTTCTAAAAGGGTGAGTCATTGATAAGTAATAACTTAGTTTGTTTCTTGTTTGGTTTTATTCACACAGATTTTAATTTTACTCAATTATGAATAAAAATGCAGTTGTTGCCATGACAAAGAGAAAAAATATTAACTAGAGTGTGATTACATTTCTTTTTTAATTTGATGTATTAAAATGAGACACTATTAATAATAGATTAATTTAAAAGTAATGACAATTGCTTGTGCTTATTTTATTTTGAACCATTGGGAAGTCTCAAAAACTAGCTAATTGTCAAATAGAAATACAAATTTTTGAGAACATAATCTGTATAAATTTCAGTTAGTGATCATTTTATGTTGAGTGCACACTTTTTGCAATTTATTATGCAATGTCAGAGAAAATATTGTTTTGAGATTTGGTGTTTTCTTCTAGAAAATTTAATGCTATGTACTTATAAAATAGATTGATAGAACACCATTGTACTACAATTGTATTCTTTTTGTAATTTTAGACCTTAATACAAAATAGAAAATTATGGTAGGCAACTGTCCTACAGATCACCTTGTCTATTTTCTTCTGCTGCAGTTTCCAATTCTCATAAGTTCTTACTATGTAGTTCTAACCTCATAATTTTCTTGCATCTGAATGGATGCCATAATTTTTTTCAGTCATTTACAAAAAATAGTTTGATATTTATTCCAGCTCTCATTACTAAACATTGCTGTAAAGTCTCCAAAGTTGCTACTGATTTAGATGTAATTATGAGAGTTTAATCCTCCTCTGCTATGATCCTGTCAGATTTGACTGACATAATGTCCCACTCATAATTTGACAACAGTAAAACTATGTTTGTTTATTAAACATCATATGAAAAAAAAATGGTTTTGTATCATTCGGGGTATTTATTAGAAAGCACCCTAAGACAAGAGTAGCAAATGCGTGAAACGAATCCACCATAGTTGAGGAAGGTTCAAAATAGTTTCCCAACTTTGTGTGAATTTGTGTTAATGGGGTGGGACAAATTATCTTCGATTCAGATGTGGTTAAAAGTTTATGATATTTATATTAACACATTGGCCACTATGTGGTTTGGCGGCGGCTACAGCAGGTGGCTCTGGTGTGCCTCTGACATCATGGTAGCAGCCAATGTGTTAATGTGTATTACTGATTCAGTTGAAGCAAATTGAACATATATCTTACAAGAATCTGCAGATTCCTTAACATGTTGACATTTTACTACATGGTAAGCCTTACAGTGTTAGGCTTGAATTTTTGTTGTGGCTGGCGGTAACCATGCGACACCAGCTACACTTCTTTGTGGCCACTGGAAGGAAAATGGCAGCCAATGTATTTGGTATCCTCATAATTATAGTACATAATTAATTTTTCAATTTTTTGTTTGCTGTTCTTAGTCAGTCTAATCATATTACTGTCATGACTCATAATTATAGATTCAACTCGTCTGTGATATCAAGGGTGAGTACTATTAGTCACCCAAAATGTAAACCTTGTGGAACACAGTTCCTATATTGTGAAGCTATTTCTTAAAAAGAACATTGGAGTACTGCATAGGGATTTATCCTGTATTAAGTCCTATTCATGAAACAAATTTTTGAGAGTACAGAGTTTGGCTTTGAAAAAGTACTACTCCCCCCCCCCTCTCTCTCTCTCTCTCTCTCTCTCTCTCTCTCTCTCTCTCTCTCTCTCTCTCTCTCTCTCTCTCTCTCTCTCTCTCTGTGTGTGTGTGTGTGTGTGTGTGTGTGTGTGTGTGTGTGTGTGTGTGTGTGTGTCATTTCCTGCCCTCTGCCAGTCTCCTTTCTTTACACATTTTCCTCTTTCCCATGTCCAATGCCTTCTCCAAACTCCCTTTTTCTGTCCACTACTCCCAAATCTGCCACTCTTCTCCTTTCCTCAAATGGCGTTGTTCTCCTTTCCTGCATTGACATTTATCTCCTCTCTCAGGGACCCCCTCTGTCCATCTGAATCACTTCACTTTTTCTGCCTATCTATTCCCCATCCACTCTTTCAGCCCAACTTATCCCATCCACTCTTTCTGCCCATCTAACCCCCTCCATTCTCTCTGCCTATCTTGTACTCACCTACCTGTGCCCATCTCATCACCCGACCCTCCCTTTGCCCATCCCTACCCTCTGCCAATCCCCTCCCTTTGCCATTTTCTCTTCATTCCCCCATCTCTGCTCAGCTTCTCCCCCACTGACAATCTCCTACCCCTCCCCTTTCGGTGCCGGTACCCCTCCCAAACACTTCCCTGACCCCCTTTCTCTATCTCTAATCCCCCTCCCTTTCCTCTACCTAATCCCTATCTCATTTATCCCCTTCTCTCCTTTTGCCAACATCCCCTCTGCCCTCTGACACCCTCTTAAGCTCCTTTGACAGTATTCTTCCACTCCCCCCCCTCTCTGCCCATCTGCTTTCCCCTTCTCTGTCTTATTGACTAATTTTTCATTGCCCATCCCCTTCCCCTCTGTTTGCCCATCTCATCCCATATCAATACCAGTCCCCCCACCCCCAGTATTATCAACAATCTCCTTTTCCCCATCTCCTCTCATTACAAATCTCCTTTCTCCTCTCCTCTCATTACTAATTCCCTTTCCCCAGCCATCTTACTGGCTATCTTCACCAATATTCTGCACATTTCCTGCCGCTCTCCAGTGTGCTTCACTTCACACTTTCATACACCTCCCTTCTCACTTTCTCCTACCAACTCCTCCCCCTCCCTTTCTATTACCAACTCCTCCCCTCTCCCGATCTGTTTCAAACTCCTCCCCCCCCATTCCTCCCAACTCCTCCCCCCATTCCTTCCAACTCCTCCTCCCCCCATTCCTTCCAACTCCTCCTCCTCCCCCCATTCCTCGCAACTCCTCCTCCTCCCCCCATTCCTCCCAACTCCTCCTCCCCCATTCCTCCTAACTCCTCCCCCCCATTCCTCCTAACTCCTCCCCCCCATTCCTCCCAACTCCTCCTCCCCCAACTCCTCCTCCCACCATTCCTTCCAACTCCTCCTCCTCCCATCCCATTCCTTCCAACTCCTCCTCCCCCCATTCCTTCCACCTCCCCCCATTCCTGCCAATACTTCCAACTCCTCCTCCCCCCATTCCTGCCAATCCTTCCAACTCCTCCTCCTCACTCCCCCACCTGCCAACTCCTCCTCCCCCCCACCTGCCAACTCCTCCTCCCCCCCCACCTGCCAACTCCTCCTCCCCCCCCACCTGCCAACTCTTCCCCCACACTCCTTCCAACTCCTCCCCCCATTCCTTCCAACTCCTCCCCCCATTCCTTCCAACTCCTCCCCCCATTCCTTCCAACTCCTCCCCCCCATTCCTCCCAACTCCTCTTCCCCCATTCCTCCCAACTCCTCCCCCCCATTCCTCCCAACTTCTCCCCCCCCATTCCTCCCAACTCCTCCCCCCCATTCCTCCCAACTCCTCCCCCCATTCCTCCCAACTCCTCATCCCCCCATTCCTTCCAACTCCTCCCCCCATTCCTCCCAACTCCTCCCCCATTCCTCCCAACTCCTACTCCTCCTCCCCCCATTCCTTCCAACTCCTCCTCCCCCCATTCCTCGCAACTCCTCCTCCTCCTCCCCCCATTCCTCGCAACTCCTCCTCCTCCTCCCCCCATTCCTCCTAACTCCTCTCCTCCCCCCCCATTCCTCCCAACTCCTCCCCCCATTCCTCCCAACTCCTCCCCCCATTCCTCCCAACTCCTCCCCCCATTCCTCCCAACTCCTCCCCCCATTCCTCCCAACTCCTCCCCCCATTCCTCCCAACTCCTCCCCCCATTCCTCCCAACTCCTCCCCCCCCAACTCCTCCTCCCACCATTCCTTCCAACTCCTCCTCCTCCCATCCCATTCCTTCCAACTCCTCCTCCTCCCATCCCATTCCTTCCAACTCCTCCTCCCCCCATTCCTTCCACCTCCCCCCCATTCCTGCCAATCCTTCCAACTCCTCCTCCCCCCCATTCCTTCCAACTCCTCCTCCCCCCCATTCCTGCCAATCCTTCCAACTCCTCCTCCCTCCCCCACCTGCCAACTCCTCCTCCCCCCCACCTGCCAACTCCTCCTGCCCCCCACCTGCCAACTCCTCCTCCCCCCCACCTGCCAACTCTTCCCCCACACTCCTTCCAACTCTTCCCCCACACTCCTTCCAACTCTTCCCCCACACTCCTTCCAACTCTTCCCCCACACTCCTTCCAACTCCTCCATTAAATATACTCTTCATCCTGTACTGTCAATACCTTTATGACACTCCCACTCTTTCCATATCTTCGCTACATCCCCACTCTTTCTATACCTTCCCCACACACCCCCTCTTTCATATCTTCACCACACCCCCACTCTTTCCATACCCTCCCAACATACCCAATATTTCCATGTTCCTCACACTCCCACTTATTTCCTCTGCACTTCCACACACTTTCCATATCGTCCACATACCCCACTCTTTTCATGCCCTCCCCACCTACCACCCTCATTTTCCTTGTCCTGCCCAGTCCTCTCTATTTTCTATATCCTGCACTACTTGCCACTCCCCCACTCTTTCCATATCCTCTCCACCTGTGCTGTATCCTCCTCAGTACCCCACTCCTTCCATATCTTTTTCACTTCTCCACTCTTTCCTATCCTTCTCACACACCAATTTGTTTTCATCTCTTCCCCACATCCCTATTCTTTCTATATACAACCTCTCTTTCTACACCCTCACCACACTCCACCTGTTTCCACACCCTCCTCACACCCCATCTGTTTCCACACCCTCCCCACACCCCATCTGTTTCCACACCCTTCCCACACCCCCTCACTTCTCACACACCCCCCCAGGGGGCCCACAGTTCTTTTGTGGGTACGTGTGTGGCGCGCACGGGGCCCCGAGCCGGAGCAGCCTTTCTTCTGCCCCAGGCTGCTTCACTTTCCCTCCCGGTTTATGCCTTCGCCCGGAGACGGGCATATTTCGTGAGATACGGTGGTTCTTGTTGTGCTTTTTCTTCCTTCGTTCCTTCCTTTCTTACCCTTCGTTTTCTGTCTTTCTCTCCTTGAACTCTCCTAGCCTTCTTCTCCTCATAAGTCTCCGCCTCGGCGTTTGAGACACTTCTTTTCTTTCCTTCTTTCTTTTCCTTTCCTATCCTCTTCTTCTTTCCTCCCTGTGCGTGTCTGAAGGCCGGCCCACGCATTATCGCATTATCGTGCGTAGCAGGTGACGGGGTAACGCGTAATTCCCCGCCCCGGGTAGACATGTAAGGCACGTACGTACCCCCTGGTAAAGGCCAGGCCCAGGGAGGGGTGATTACCCGAGCTGGTACCTTCCGAACGTGCCGATTGGTCCCTCCGTCAGTTCTCGGGAGGTGTGACCTGAGGTGTGAACAATCACCTAAGGCGGGTAAGCCCTCGGAGAGGGCCCCCACTAGGAAGGAGCGCGCCATCGGAGACGCCGGTAATCACGGGGGACACTTCCGCGATGACTTCCTCCTTATCTTCTTTCATGACGTTGACCCACAAACGTAAGCTAGACTCGCCTCAGCCTAAAAAGACTCTGCCTAATGTTCCTAAATATCTGGTTGTCTCTCGCACCGACGGAAAGGATTTCAATTCTGTCAATCCTTTCGTTATACAGAAAGGTGTAGATGCAATTGCTGGCCCTGTTAAAACCTGTTCACGTCAGCGCAATGGCACATTGTTGCTGGAAGTGGAAAGTGCCTTCCAAGCCCAAAAACTGATACGTACTACGTTGTTGCACACTTTTCCAGTTAAGGTCGAAGCGCACTGCACACTCAACTCATCACGGGGGGTAGTCTTCACGAGATCCCTTGATGGGTTGTCTGATGAAGACATCCAATCGTATATGTCCGATCAGGGTGTGACAGCCGTCCATAGGGTGATGAAAAAGGTCGATAACCAATTGACACCGACTCGTACTGTGTTTTTGACGTTCGACAGAGTTGACCTCCCGTCGAAGGTCAAAGCAGGGTATGAAGTCATCTCCGTCCGACCTTATGTGCCTAACCCAACGCGCTGTTTTCAATGCCACAGGTACAAACATACCCGTGAACATTGCCCAAATGCAGCAAAGTGTGTCACTTGTGGTAGGGACGCCCATGAGGGGGATTGCCCACCTCCGTCCCCTCACTGCCTAAACTGCAACGGTGACCATGCGGCCTCCTCTCGCGACTGCCCTGTATACAAAGATGAGAAGGTAATCCAGCAAATTCGGGTTACGGAGAAGGTATCAACATCTGCCGCTCGAAAGTTGTTGGCGAGTCGAAAGCCCACTGTCCTCCCAGCGGGTACATACAGTAAGGTACTCACCTCAACTCGACCTACCAAGGATTCCAGTACCCAGACATGTGACTTGACTTTCGCTGACACAGTTGTGCGATCCGCCAGCCCGAAGATTGCCCGTTCCACGTCCCCGCTCCCTCTTGCTGCTTCTAGGGTACCGTCTTCGTCAAACTCTAGTAAACCGCGGGCACCTAAACAAGATGCCCGGACCTTGAAAAAGGAACCCGTCCGTGAGGATTTTCTGCGTTCTCAGGCTTCCCAACCGTCAACTGCCTCTTCCCGCCGTCACTCTTCCAGAAGAGCTGACAAGAAAAAGAGTTCCTCTCCTTCCCCGCCGAGGCGTGACCCATCTGTCGCGCCGTCCAACAGTTGCCGGCCTCGGCCGTCTTCTGTTTCACCGGGACGCTCCGTTTGCCGGGCGCCCGGCCCTTTACCGGCGGTGGAAACTGCCCCTCCTGATCAACTCAGGGAGGTGGCAGGCGCGTCGGGCGAACCCTTTGCCCCCAGACAGCGATAGCAGTGCTCCCTCGAAATCCGGTCCTCAGCGGCCGTCGAGGTGACCCCGCTCGCTACTTGGTTTTTATCCTTATTTCTTCTCTCATTTTTATCATGGCGCTCCTTCAATGGAACATTCGCGGCTTTCGTTCTAATTGGGAGGAGTTAAAACTACTCCTTCGATTGCACTGCCCGCTTCTAGTCTGCCTCCAGGAAACTAAGTTGCGTCCACGTGATCGTGCAGACTTTCCACACTACACCTCTGTGCGGTTCGACCTGCCACCCGTGGAAGGTGTCCCAGCCCATGGAGGGGTTCTGATGCTTCTTCGAGACGACGTCTACTTCCATCCCATTTCCTTGCACACTCACCTACAGGCAGTTGCCGTCCGCATCACCTTATCCACCTTTACCTTCTCCCTCTGTAATATATATTCGCCATCGTCATCTGCCCTTACTAGGGCAGATGTGCTAAAGCTTGTTGACCAGCTCCCTTCACCTATCGTATTGGTAGGCGACTTTAATGCCCACCACCCCCTATGGGGCTCTCCGGCACCTTGTCCGAGAGGCTCCCTTTTGGTGGACATTCTCCACCACCTCGATCTTGTCTGCCTCAACACCGGTGCACCGACCTTCCTTTCTGACACAACACACACTTATTCCCATATAGACCTCGCAATATGCACTCCTCAGCTTGCCGGTCGGTTTGAGTGGTATGCACTTTCTGACACGTACTCGAGTGACCATTTCCCTTGTATCATCCACTTCCTACATCATTCCCCATCTCCACGTCCCACCAGTTGGAACATTTCTAAAGCCGACTGGGGGCTTTATTCTACCATGTCTGTTTTTCACAATCAGAATTTTCCCAACTGTGACAGTCAGGTCGAATACCTCACAGAGGTTATTCTCACTGCTGCTGAACGTTCCATACCTCGTACATCCTCTTCTCCACGTCGTGTCCAGGTCCCTTGGTGGACTGCAGCCTGCCGCGACGCGCTTCGAGCCCGGCGCCATGCTTTACGCACCTTCCGCCGCCACCCAACCTTGGAGAATTGCATCAATTACAAACGTATGAGAGCGCAGTGCCGTCGTATCATAAACGACAGCAAGAAAGCTTGCTGGACAGCTTTTACTAGTTCTTTTAACCGTTTTACTCCCTCCACGGTTGTCTGGGGTGGCCTACGCCGTTTGTCCGGCATCAAGGTCCACTCCCCGATTCCTGGCCTGACCGTGGAGAACGCGGTCCTCGTGGACCCAGCTGATGTTTCAAACGCATTGGGTCGTTTCTTTGCGGAGGTTTCGAGCTCTGCCCATTACCACCCTGCCTTTCTCCCTCGCAAACAGGTAGAGGAGGCACGGCCGCCTTCTTTCCGCTCTTTTAATCGGGAAAATTATAACGTCGCCTTCACCATGCAGGAGCTAGATCGTGCTCTCGCCCTGTCCCGGTCTTCTGCTCCCGGGCCCGATTCCATTCACATTGAAATGCTGAAGAACCTCTCTCCAGCGGGCAAGTGCTTTCTTCTTAGTACCTACAATCGCATATGGACTGAAGGTCATGTTCCCACAAGTTGGCGTGAAGCCATTGTTGTCCCCATCCCCAAACCAGGGAAGGACAAACACCTTCCTTCCAGTTATCGTCCTATTTCTCTGACGAGCTGCGTCTGTAAGGTGATGGAACGCATGGTTAACGCTCGGTTGGTCTGGCTCCTCGAATCTCGCCGCCTCCTGACTAACATCCAATGCGGTTTTCGTCGACACCGCTCTGCTGCTGACCACCTCGTTACGTTGTCGACCTTCATTATGAACAACTTTCTGAAGAAGCGTCAAACAGTAGCCGTGTTCTTCGACTTGGAGAAGGCATACGATACCTGTTGGAGAGCGGGCATTCTCCGCACATTGCACACATGGGGCCTTCGGGGCCGCCTTCCTCTTTTCATTCAAGCGTTTTTGGCGGATCGCAAGTTCCGGGTGCGGGTGGGCTCTGTTTTGTCAGATACCTTTTGCCAAGAAAATGGGGTACCACAGGGCTCCGTCTTGAGTGTGGCGCTCTTTGCCATTGCAATCAATCCGATCGTGGACTGCCTTTCAGCCGACGTCTCCGGATCTCTTTTTGTTGACGATTTCGCAATTTATTGTAGCGCCCAGCGGACGTGTCTCTTGGAGCGTTCTCTCCATCGCTGTCTTGACCGTCTGTATTCCTGGAGCATCGCAAACGGCTTCCGATTCTCCACTGAGAAAACTGTGTGTATCAATTTTTGGAGATACAAGGAATTTCTTCCACCTTCTCTACGTCTCGGCCCGGTTGCTCTCCCTTTCGTGGAGACTACAAAATTCTTGGGACTCATGTTGGATCGGAAACTTTGCTGGTCCACGCACGTGTCCTACCTGGCTGCCCGTTGTGCCCGATCCCTTAACGTTCTTCGTGTCCTCAGTGGCACGTCATGGGGAGCGGATCGTACCGTCCTGCTTCACCTTTACCAGGCCATTGTTCAGTCGAAGCTCGACTATGGAAGCCTTGTATACTCTTCAGCACGGCCGTCGATTCTCCGCCGTCTCAACTCTATCCACCATCGTGGATTACGTCTGGCGACCGGTGCATTTTATACCAGCCCTGTTGAAAGTCTGTATGCCGAGGCTGCTGTATTACCCTTGACCAATCGACGTGACATACTCTTATGTCGGTACGCATGCCGCCTACGGTCGATGCCCAACCATCCATCTTACAGATTATTTTTTGACGACTCACTCGATCGCCAATATCAGTTGTCTGCGATTGCCTTGCTTCCACCGGGAGTTCGGTTTCGCCGTCTGCTACAACGGCTCGATTTTACCCTTCCTTCCACCCTTCGGTTGAGCGAAAGCCCATTGCCACCGTGGCATCAGGCCCAGGTTCACACACACCTCGAACTTAGTTCGCTCCCCAAGGAGAGCACTCCGGATTTGGTATTCCGCTCGAGGCTTGTCGAACTCCGTTCGCGGTTCGATAATGCCGTATTTATTTACACTGATGGTTCCAAGAGCACTGCCGGTGTCGGATCTGCCTTCGTCGTCGGGGACAACCGTTTCCAATACAAGCTCCCTGACCGGTGCTCAAACTTCACGGCTGAGCTTTTCGCCCTCCACCAGGCCGTTTTGTATACCTGCCGCCACCGCCACCCTTTCTATGCCATATGTTCTGACTCCCTTAGTGCCCTGCAGAGTCTTAAGGACCCTTTCTCGAACCATCCTCTCGTGTATCGGATCCAACGCTCCCTCCAGTTGCTGGCGGATGACAGCTGTCACGTTTCTTTCCTGTGGGTCCCTGGCCATGTGGGTGTGCCCGGGAATGCGGCCGCCGACACAGCAGCCAAGGCAGCAGCTCTTTTGCCTCGCATGGCTACCTTTTGCATCCCATCGGACGATGTTAAACGGGCTCTTCGCCGGAGTATCGTGTCGCAGTGGCACAGTGTGTGGCTTTCACTGTACAACAATAAATTGCGAACTGTCAAACCGATCCCGACCGCTTGGAGGACATCCTCACGCCCCTCTCGGCGGGAGGAGGTCATCCTGGCTCGGTTGCGGATCGGTCATTGCCGTTTCAGCCACCGTCACTTGCTATCCGCCGAACCTGCACCGCTATGCTCCTGCGGTGAACTGCTGACAGTGGGACATGTTTTACTGACTTGTGTTAATTTTAATCATCTCCGTGTAGCCCTTCACTTTCCGTCTACTCTGGAGGAAATTTTAGCTGATGACACACGAGCAGCTGCTCGAGTTTTGCGTTTTATCAATTTGGCCAACTTATCCAAGGATATTTAACTCTTTTAATTGTCTTTTATCTTTCGTTTTTAGCCTATTGTTGATGTTCTGACAGTCTACATTTTTTTAGATCATAGCGAATCTATGTTCTTGGCTGGGCGCTAATGACCATGGAAGTTGTGCGCCCTAAAACCACAAAAAAAAAAAAAAAAAAAAAAAAAAAAAAAAAAAAAAAAAAAAAAAAAAAACTTCTCACACACCCCCACTTTTCACATCTTCTCCACTTTCCACATCCTCCCCATAACCCCACTCTTTCCATATCCTCCCCACACCCTCTGTCTCTTTCCACGTGCACCCCACACCTCTGCTCATCATCTCTCTCCTCTCCCCTGACTGCCCATACTCTCTCCTCCCTATTGTGTTTATGCCTAGGGAATTCTGATAATACCTAGATACTTTTTCATCTTGGAATTACCCATTACTTTATCAAAATTTTAGGAGTTTTCACTGTTTAAGTGCTCAGTTAAATTTTTGCAATGTTGACTGTGAAGAACTGTTAGCAGAACAATGAGTTTCACTTTAGCCTTCTACTGTAAGATAACACTTCTGTAGTAAAACAGAAAAGAGAGTATTATTAAAATTAAACTTTTGTTGCAACAGATATGCCCAATTTACAGCAAGAACACAGTGCTCTCTGAATAACTTCTGGCCCAAAGACCATCTATTTTGCATTTATTAAAAATTTCACTGATGTCTTCAAAATATGCAAAAATGCAGTTCCAAGGGCAATTTTTCATATTTATTCTTGTTCTTCCATAGATATCAAATTATGCAATACTGATGGCTAGAGTTATAATTACCTTTCCAAAGAAACTGATAGGAAATGAAGAGAGCGAGTCAGAATTCATGTGCAGTAACTGCAAATGATAAGTACATAAGCATCTCTGTAAAATTCTCCAAACAGGCATACAAGGAATTCATTATTCACAACTAGACCTCCAGAATGATTTCTTGGAGTTACACGTTACAGCATCTTTTACTCATTTGACATATCATTCAAACATGCATAACTGTCCATTACTGTCCCCTTCGCAAAGTCAGCCTTCATCTTCAAACTAATGATACAATCTATGGAAGTTGTTATCACTTGTTGGAGGACAATTGAACTTAATATGGAATGCATGTGTCAGTGTAATTACAGATCCAGGCCTTGCAAACTGTAACACTCAAAAAGCTCTCTGGTTGCCAGCTAACACTTCAGTCAGTATCATAGCTAAATCAATGTCAACCACTCTCTCGGAGCTCTGCAACAAGTGACATATTTGGCGTATAACAATATTTTTTATATATCACTGATTAATTTGTCTAAAGGTGGATGAATTCAGCTGAAGTTTGTGATGGATATTAAACAACTGTGTATATTGTTTCAGCCAGTAAAAAAAAAAAAAAAAAAAAAAAAAAAAAAAAAAAAAAAAAATCTATTTGTGCCCCTAAAAGTTTAATATTACTACAATGATATTGTCAAAGATGACAAACTTTAAAACAGTGTTTTATTTTTTATGCAGAATGTTTGGCTTGGTAGTTAAGTTAGCAAGTGCCATACCACAAGTCCAAAGGTAGGGGTTAAATCCTCAGTGAGTCAGGATTTAGTTTATTCAGTCATCACTTCTTTTGCCTCTGGTATTGATTTTTAAGGTTTAAAATACTAATTTCCACATTGGCTTGGTGTCCATGTCAAACTGTAGGTCCATATGCAACTAGCAGGGCATATTAGTCAAGGAAGATAATGTAATACCTGTGATTCTTTAAATTCTCCCACCATATTTCATGACAAAAGATTTTGAGGGTGCCAGTGTCCAACGGTCACAGAAACAGACCATGTTTGCCATCATTAGCTGCTCTGGTGAACTGGCCGGTGTCGGGCTTGTATAATCCCCCCCCCTCCCTTCTCTGGGGGTGGGGCATCCAGCAGTTCTTCTGCTCCTTTTCCCAGCACTTGGTCATTCCGTCCCCGGTTCGCGCCCAGGTGCATGTGCTGGCGGTGTCTCCACTGTTGCTCTGCCCGCCCTCGAGGTCAGTTCTTCCGGGATTGTATTTTTACGCTTTTTAATATGATTCAAACTGGGATCCCAGGCCTTGCCGAGAATGTAACCACTATCCCGATTGATATGAGGTTGCCTTACTCAAGTCTCAATGGATTCTTTCATGACACAGTCCCAGTAGTTAGACATTTGTGTCAGAATCTTTGTCTGGTTGTACATTATTCTGTGAAATTCAGAAATACAATGTTCAGCGATTGCCCTGACTTATTCGGCTGTTGTAGTCTGGTGTGCCATTGATGTTCTCAGCAATGATCTTCAATAGTTATGTGTGGAGAATTTTACAGACATGCTTATATACTTATCATTTGCAGTTGTTTCACATGAATTCTGACTGGTTCTCTTCATTTCCTATCAGTTTCTTTGGAAGGGTAACTATAATAGTGCACCTGATTGATGGCAATGTGGTCTGTTGCCTAAATATTGTGCCTGTTGGACACTGGCACCCAGCTCTAGACCTGCAAAATCTTTCGTCAATGTAATACCTACTAAAACACTGCAGTGTACAGAGCAATATCTGGATTGAGAGCTTTACCTTAAATTACTTCAAATGCTGGGGTCACTCAGATGGAGCAGAAAGTTTGATAGGACCCCATCCTCCACATCTCTCCCTTCTCTGCCTCCCCCCCCCCTCCCGGCCCTTCCCCACACGCACAAAGAATTTTAGATTTAACATTTCATCAGTGATGGAATCACTGTAGATATGACACTAGCTGAGATAGGACAAATATAAAATATGTATTTATTTACACGAAGAAACATGCACCTAATAATTTAGCAGAAGTTCTATTCATTGTTAATCAGATTATTAACACTTACTTACTTTCCATGTCCGGAACTAGATTTCTAACTTCCAAAAATTAGCAGCCGATATGGCTTTGTCATTAGCCTCCCATAAGTCTTCCACTGTACAAGGCTTTTCTAAATATAGGCAGATAAGTAGGTGTTGAGGATCCTGTACAGCACCACAAAGACACAGAGTGTTCTCATTATCTTTTAGGAAGCCCCATCGCTGCAGGTTTGTCTTGCACTTTGGCACTTCTACCCTCATACGGTGCAGCGTTCTCAAGATTGTGTATGGAAGGTCTCCACCAGGTGCCATTTCTTCTTTTGCTGCTTTATGGGGGCTTATCAAATCCATTTACCACCTAGCAATACGGTTCTCTGTGGCCGCCCCTTCCAGTGCTCGGGTACATGACAGGAAGCTCTTCCTCGAACGAAGCCGTCATTCAGCAGGCTGGTGTCCATATAGAGGGTGACACATGTCTTCTTGCTTTGTTTTTTCAGCTTCAGCAGCAATATCACGTCATATGTTGGGCGGTGCGATCCCCATAATTAAGTACATCTTGTGTAATGGTGTTGGTTTCAGGCACCCAGTCACAATCAGTGCCATTTCATTCACTGCACTGTCAACTTTTCTCGTGTGTGTTGATGAACTCCATACTAGAGCGTCGTATTCCGCAGCTGACACACTAAGCGTAAGGGCTGAGGTTCTCAGGACTTTTGGGTTTGCACCCCAGAATCCGTTAGTTAATTTCCTGATGATGTTGTTTCTCACTGAGTCTTTCTCCCTTGTAGCATTGCAATGATGTTTATAGGTCAGTGTGTGGTCCAGCGTGACACCGAGACATTTGGGCGTTGGACTATGTGTGAGTCGTTCACTTATTAACACACATAACTGTATCTAGCTCTACTATTACTGTGTAATATATGTCCCAACTATTCATCACTGATATATGTTACATTAATTGAAATAGATTAAAACAATAATTACAAGTTTTTGATTGTGTTACATATCGCACTAAAATTCTTCCCTGGATCTGTACACGTACTGGCACCCTGCCAGTTTATTCAGCACTGCACAGGACATTGTTGTTGGATCTCCCTATTATGTTATTTGCTGTCTCTGGTTCCAAGGTACAACTCTCCTGTTTCAAGTCAGAATTGTTGCCATTTGCTGTCCCACATCACCCCAATTCTAGTTCCTTAGATGGCAAGACAGCCCAGCATCCAATGTTGACAGTTCATCTACTGCAACTGTTGTCCTCAGGTGTGTCTGATCTAATGCTTCTTAATATTCTGTTGCAGCTGCCTGTAGTAGAGCATAGATAACTGATTGATAAAGTGATGTACTATCCAAGCCTAATATGAAAAATCATTGGCAGTGTTGTCCAGAGTGTGCCGTGTCAACTAGCAAAACAGTCTATTGCTCATATATAGTTTTCTGCTCCACTTCAGTTAATGGCAGAGATGAGGAAGTTGACCATGCTGCAGCAGTTGAGTTAGGAAAACCTTTCTCCCAAGCATGACCATCTATATGAACTTATAATGAAATAAAACACTGTAAGATTGTCACTTTCAGATTACTTAAGTAAAAAAAAAAAAAAAAAAAAAAAAAAAAACCCTATGTTTGAGAGGAAGTGCCCAAAACGTTTTCTCTCTCTTATGATTATTCGGATTCACCATTAGTATTCATATTCTTTCATAGGGAGCAAAGTGCATATTTTTTCACACGGGTAACATGGAAATGAACTACACCATTTTGATTTGAGGAAATAAAATTACATCATTCTTATGATTAAATACAGAGCATTGAAATACTTGAAACTTCCTGGCAGATTAAAATTGTGTGCAGGAACTGTAACAGCTGTTACTTTTCACAAGCAAGTCCATAGAGGACTTGTCCACAAAAGGTGAAGTTCCTGCTTTCAGTTGTCAAGGGGTACATAATTATAATCTGTCAGGAAATTTTGGATAAGTGCACATTCCATGCAAAGTGAAAATTTCAGTGTAGTAACATCCCTCGGGCCATGGTTAAGCAATGACTCTGAAATATACTTTCTTCCAGGAGTGCTAGTCCTGCAATGTTTCCAATATAATATTTTAATTTATATTCCAGTAATGTTAGGTACAAACTGAAATAGAAAAAAAAAAAAAAAAAAAAAAAATGAAATAAAGTTACCTGAGTTGTAATGAAGACAACTTATACCAAGTGAGCTCGTGCAGTGGTTCCACACAACTTACATTTGGGAAGATGGAGGTTCAGATCTGCCTCTGATCATACTCATTTAGGTTTTCTGCGTAATACCTAAATCACCCAAGGGAAATGCTGGGATAGTTCCTTTGAAGGGGCATGGCTGATTTCCTTTCCCATCCATATCAAAATAACGTGTTCCATCTGTAATGACCTTTTAATCTTCCTAACTTTTAAAGGTAGGATAAAAATGTAACTAACCCAAACGTTTATTTGAATACCATATTGCATTAGTTTACATAGCCCTGTTAGAAATGGTGTGCCATTACTGTACTTCACTCTTTGAAATGTCAATTTTATGTGGATTGCATATTATTGCAATTACTTTTTACACATTAACAAACATTGCTGGAGGTGAAAGAAGTGATAAGTGATAGGTAAAAAATGTGAGGACTGGCCAAATGAGAAAATATATTGGGTCATAAGTATTTCTCAGAGCAAAGCAACAGGTTTTATTTATTTTTTCACATCACTTATTCAGTCTTAAATCACATCTGTAAAACTGTTTACTTTCAAAATCAACCTATTTTCAAATGCACATTTCAAGAGTGGTTCCGTAAATAGTCTGAAGATGCTTTGATGAACCTTACTCCAAAGTAGTATCTGAAAATGTTATTGGGTTTATTTCTTTATTTTCATACCTTTTATTATTTGATGTTTACTGGTGTATAGATAAATCTGAACAATATACATAGTTCACCCCTTTTTTCCAAACTCTCTGTAAATTGATTAACATGCTATAATTGAATGGAGTTGGTGTCTTCTCTTTAAGTTGGTCATTTTGTTGTGCAGCTGTGTCAAGTGCTTGTTGCACTTCATAGAGTGTGAAAAGGCCCTAATTCCTGGAGAAGACAGCTTAAAATTTCATGATTTAGTTTACTCTTCTCCACTTTCAAATTACATCACCCCCATCCTATAGGCGTCGAGAGGCCCACCAGCTATCGACCGGTCGCCGTGTTATCCTTCCCCCAAAGGAGTCATTGGATGTGGCATGGAGGGGGATGTGGTCAGCATGCCACACTTCTGTTGTCAGTTTTCGTGATCAGAGCCACTACTCCTGAGTCAAGTAGCTGCTCAATTTGCCTCCCAAAGGCTAAGTGCATTCCGTTTGCCAATAGCGCTTGGTAGACCTATCCAAGTGCTAGCCAGACCTGACAGTGTTTAACTTTGGTGATCTAACAGGAACTGGTGTATCCTCTGATTGGTCACGGTTATACATCCAAGTTCATAAAAATACAACCTGCTGTATAGCATATCCATTTTCTTCAGGCTTCGCCACAATTGTGCCACTTGTAAAACTAATTTAAAGAATAAAAATAGAAAAAAATAGTTAGCAGATCCATAATGTAGTGATTTTACATGAGATTATGTGAAAAATATCTCAGGTTATACTGTGTAAAAAGTTAGTCATCAGCAATCCGAAGAGTGGCTTGGACACCACAGTGCTTTACTTGGCATGGGCCTGTTTGGAGGTGGTATGTCGTTGTCTTCCTCTAACCTGACTTACTCAGGGGACCAACAGTTTAATAGGGATGCTGAAGCAAGATACAGAGTGAAAAGTGACACGAAAAATCCTTGCCTTAACCAGGGATTCTACCAAGTAGCCCGGTATCTTTGGAGGGGGGGGGGGTGCAGAACCAGGGTGTCTACCCCTGGGTGCCAAGCCCAGAGAGCCGCCAAATGGTCTCTAACAAGGAGACTACATGGATATCAGATTTTTATATATTTTTTATATTTATGGTACGTGAAGTGCAGGCCTTGAATAGTAATCAGCCAAAGCTGTTCGGTGCAACTCTAAAAAAATCTCGAGAAAATCGACTTTGAAGTTTTGCAAGCAGCTTTTAATACCTGTTACGGTGCAAAATATTCTAATTGTTGGTGTAACTCATTTGTTGACGTGGTAGATCTGTGCATTCAATCAGAGGTCTTGACAACCTCTGTAATAAAAGAAGAATTCATAGAACAACCTAACACAAACGAACTACCGCAAAGGGCCTCTCTACACGAAAAAAAGGAAATAATAATAATTGATAGCATAGTAGATTGGCCATTAAGTTACCAATTGGTTCAGCGGTTAGAATCCCACCGTAATCTTTATTTTTTCGTTGTGTTTTAATACTTGTACCATTGAAATATAAAATTCATTAAACATATTTTAAGTAACACGTATCTAATCGTTGTTTTAAGAAAAATGCACGCATTTTTGTGTATAGAAACTTTTACGGGTGATCCTCACGATTTACCGTACATTTTCGCGTAACTTCCCCCTTCGCATATTACCCTCCCCTATGATTTTTCGTCACTAAAATTATTTTATTAATATCACTCAAGCCGCGGGAAAATGGGACTGCGGTATGGAGTGTCGTGTTATGGATTTGCGACAGCTCGCGTCGGAGCTTCGAGTCCTCCCTCTGGTGTGGGAGTGTGTTTTTTCTGTAGTATAAGTATTTCGTAAGCTTAGGTATCGATGACCAGAGCAGTATGATCATATATATATATATATATATATATAGCTCATAATTCCCTCTCCTGGTTTGTTCTTACTGGAGCCCCTTCAAGCTAGTGGTTGAGTGTTTTTGAAGTTTCACTGTCACAGTGCTAGAGTAATTCAAAGAAAGTTTACGCTCAGTAGCGCGAAGGTACCCGGACCATGTATCATTAGTTGGGGACGACTTCGACGTTTATTGCTTCACTACTACTGATAATTAGATTTGTTTAATACTGTTGAATATGTTCGAACACTGTTTTGAGCAGCTAAAACGTCAGCCCACACGGAATGTAAATATTTTAGACATTATAGCTACAAACAGGTCAAACCTTGTGAATGGTGTCATAGGAACAATCGTTACCCAAGATTATGAATCGGTGAAAAAGGCTAGAGGATGTTTGTTCTGCGAAAGAGCATATAAGCAATTCTTAGCGTCCCACTTATGGAATGAATGGACATCGTTTATTGTGGTGCGGTGGATGTAGAGGAATTATGGGTAAAATTTAAATGCATCGTAAATAAATTGCTGGAGAAACATGTGTCAACAAAATGGATTAAGGATGGGAAAGACCCAGACCCACCATGGTTCAATAATAATATCCGATAAATGCTGAGAAAGCAACAGCAGTTGCACTCTCGATTGAAGAAAGGTCAATCAAATCAGGCAAAAGTTTGTAGAGATTCGCGCGTTTGTAAATAGATAGATGCGCGAAGCATACAATAAGTACCACCGTCATACCTAAGCAAAAGAACTTTCCGAGAACCCTAACAAAACTCTGGTAAGCGGATCAAAGGCCTCTATCCAGCCACTCATTGATGATTCTGGCGTGGTGATAGAAGACAGCAAAACAAGAAATTATTCACGCAGAAGGACCATGGAAACGTACCTTCATTTCATGGTCATAAGAAATCCCACATGGAGGACGTAGTAACAGTCATAGTCGCTGTAGAGAAACAGCTGAATGCCCTACTGTGCGGCATTGGCCCCTTACTTAGTTTGCGTTTATCATGAATGTTTGATCCAGCGCAAAGTTCCAAGCGACTGGAAAAAGGCGCCGGTGACTCCCGTGTATAAGAAAGGCAAAAGAACGGACACACATAGTTACAGACAACTATCATTACCATCAGTTTTGTGTAGAGTTCGAGAACATATCATTTGTAATGTAAAGTTCCTTGCGAAGGAAAAGCTTCTTTTCATGCATCAGCACGGCTATAGGAAGCATCGATCTTGCGAAACTCGGCTTGCCCTTTTCTCTCATGACATCTTGCGTGCTATGGATGGACAACAGACAGACTGCATATTGTCGGCCGCGGTGGCCGAGTGGTCTGCGGCGCGCCAGTCACGGTCTGCACGGCCAGTACGGTCGGGGGTTCGAATCCCTCTTCAGGCGTGGATATTTGTGCCGTCCTTAGTATTAGCTAGTTCATAAGTAGTTTGTAGGTTTAGGGACTGATGACCTCGTAGTTAAGTCCTATAAGCTATACAAACATTTGAACATTTTTTTTATACTGCATATTTCTCGATTCTCGAAAGAGACTACTTATGTAATAGAACCCAGTACTTTGTCCTCGACGGCGAGCGTTCATCTGAGACTAGGGTATCGTCAGTAATGTCCCAGGGAAGTGTGGTAGGACCGTTATTAATTTCTATCTATATAACAGAGTTGCCAAACAGCTATCGCAATCAGCAGCTGTTTCCCGATGATCAGTGTTGCAGCGTGAATTCCTGCCACCAGGTGTAAACCCTAAAGTTGCCGCCCCCCCCCCCCCCTGTAAATTCTGAAGTAAGCAGAAAATAACCTTACTCAATGGGTACAAATATTCAGTTAGTGCTTATAAAGAAAAAGATGGGGGCAGTGCAATTTATTTTCCGTGATATTTTTGTCTCTTATATACTTATCATTCTGCTAAACAAATATTTTTCGATGATTATTTATATGACTTATTTGTCTGAGCTGTACTGAAAGCAAAGAGGAACTTGATAAATTTATAAGACCGTTTTAACAAAGAAAAATCATACTCTGAGAAATAAATAATTTGTAACACAGATTTTATGCTATTCTAATTTAAGTCTGGGAATTGTCTTGTGTATAGTAAGTGTGTAGTTGCCGAGCGGGTATGTTCGTCCGGTCTAAGGCGCCTTGATACGAATTGCGTTGCCCCTCTCTGTCGGAGGTTCGAGTCCTGCTGCGGGCATGAGTGTGTATTTGTTGTACTTCGTGTAAGTTAGTTTATGTAAGTAGTTCGTAAGCCTAGAGGTCAAATATAATTTGTCATGCTATGATGATATAATTTAGGGTGCCATTTAAAAACACACAAGTTTATATGAAAAAATACATATACTTTCAAAGACATTATTGATAAATCTGAAGCATAGAATTACAATTTGTGGTGCGGCCGGGAATCGAACCCAGACCTCCATGCTGACCAGACAGACGTCTTAACCGTTAGACTACCACACTACTAACGATTAAGTCGCCTTGGAACAGTCTAAGTGCGATTTCCCTCCACGTCACAAACTTTAATTCAGCTTCTGTGTTCCAAAGTGGTGTGGTAGTCTAACGGTTAAGACGTCTGCCTAGTAAGCATGGAGGTCCGGGTTCGATTCCCGGCCGCACCACAAATTTTAATCCTATGCTTAAGATTTATCAATAATGTCTTTGACATATCAGAGACGAGAATCCGTCTCAGGGATTGTTTGTTTGTATTTAATTGACATATATTTTCGTTTTAGAATGTTTCAAAATATTTACATTCGTGAGGCCCTGCCTTACATTGATATCGGTTCAAGTCGTTTCACAATAGCTGTTGTTTTTACAGAGACGTTTTTGGTGGTCTGGATAAACGAGATGCCCTGTATATGTAGATGTTGAAATGACTTGACAATAAGAGTTCAGGAATTAGGGTTTAATGACTGCAGAATTAAAGGAGAATTGGTTGGAGGATGTCAGGAGAAGACGACCGTTCTTGTCCTAAAAAGTTTCCGTGATGTCCTTATGGAAGCTGTAAAGGAGAAAATGTCAACCTGTCATCATTCCTGGTGTTGTAACGTCAGTTCTTCAACCTTTACGCGACCTACCGCGTCGGGGGTTGGAATCCTCCCTCGGGCATGGATGTGTGTGTTATCCTTAGGTTAGTTTAACTTTAAGTAGTTTGTTAGCTTCGGACTAATAACCACGCACTTGAGTCCGATAGATTTACCTACATTTGAACATTTCTTGAACTGTAGATGTCAACATGAACATAACATTCAAGAAACATCTTCGACGCTTGTATTCAGAATGGATCGCGACGGGATCTCGTCAGCTGACTCTAGGAGGCAAGATAAGGAAGCCATCAATATTTACGATGTACGAGTTTATAACCCGTGCATGGGAGAAAATTATTGTCGATATCGTTAAGAGTTAAAATAAACTAAAATTTCTTGTGCCATTGACGGTCTCGAGGACGACATGTTGTGAATAGTGAAAATAAAGCGAACGGTGTGTTATCCGAGCCTGAAAATAGTGACGAAAGTGAGGCAGCAGAATAGTGAGAGAAAATAACAATAAAACATTGCTTGCTGATTTTCGTGGTATGTATCCAGTTCTTTAGTGTTAGTGGAAAAGAAATACCGATATGTACACTCTACGGACTGTAAATAAACATTTACCTACCTGCTACAGCGTTTCCGTTCCTTTCAGGATTCGTTGGTGTACCAATCTACCACTCGCATAATTCCCTCACTAGCGTTTTCAAGAAAAAATTGCCAGATAAAAGGGGGGCATTATGCGTAAAATTACGGTGCTTTATACACTTTTGAATGCCCTAGCGCCAAACGATGTCACCGTATCCACAGCGCGCTGGCGTGGTCTAATGATGAGTCTTCGAAGGTATGTCCTCGATCGGTTCGCCTGCGGCGTCCAGTGTGTACTGAAACACTTCAGAGAGTTTTTAGATGGCAGATCACTGTCCATAAACTACTAAACTGTAGCTGTCGTATTTTCACCAGAGTCTAACATAAAGAGTCACGAAACTGCCGGTAGTTTTCTGCAACCTGGCGACTGCAGCGCTGCCAAGCGGCCGGGTCGTAACAACATACCGAGAGGCGACAAACCATTGTGGATTAGATATGGAGTCGAACGACACGTTTAAATCGCGACTGCATTTCGGAGCTTATTGCGGCGCGATAAATTGTAGTTAGAGCAAAACTAAGAAAATGTACATTTTCTTAAATATGAAAAGCTCTTACAATGTAGGATAAAATAAAGTTTGATAAATTTTAAGGGTGTATGGTATCAGTAACAGAGAGAGAGAGAGAGAGAGAGAGAGAGAGAGAGAGAGAGAGAGAGGGGGGGGGGGGTAATTAACCGAGTATTTTTCTTCAATGCTATTTTAGATGTAAAATAAAACGTAACTAACTGCAGTTTAACGTGTACAGACAAACTGACAATTTAGCAGGAAAAGATTTTTAAAGATTTACAGTACCTTTACAAAAAATGTTCAAATGTTTGTAAATCTATCGGACCAAACTGCGTGGTCATCAGTCCGTAGCTTACAAACTACTTAAACCTAGGCAAACTAACCTAAGGACACACACACACACACACACACACACACACACACACACACACACCCATGCCCCAGTGAGAACTGGAACCTCCACGGCGAGCAACCGCGCGTACCTTTACATTCCTGGGGAGTAGCTACGATGAAAACATGACAGGAACGGCACATGCAAGTCACTTGAGCAAGAATAAAGTGAAAAGGGCTTTTATAAGACGTGATACTTAGTCTCTAAGAATGTAAAAATCGTGTCTAGTACCAGTATCAAATGTATTAACATGTTCAAAATCTGCAGAAAAAATACACGTGGAACATGTAACTACGTACCAGTACATTATATAACTATAAATCAGTTGCTTTTGAACTTAAACACACCAGGTTACAATTCGCTTCTCATCTTACATCGTTTTTGGATGTTATGATTACGACCGTGTTAGTGTGACCCGTATGTATTACAATGCACTGTCATGTTGTTATTACAAACTGACATCAACAGGAAACGGGATTTTCGTTTAATATTGTTGTCGTATTTGAGTCACGAAATACAGTACCACGTTTAATGCCTAGGAAATATATAAACAACAGCAATAATAAATAATAAATTCTTGGTTTCGGTAGTGCCATTTTCTTCTACTGAGCTTGCTACCCAGCCGGTTGGAGCGCTAGCCTCGCTTCAGCTGTCAAATGGTTGCATTTTTTTCCCTACTGAGTTTCGCGACTGTCTGTTTTATACTGTGTTTTCACTGTGTGGAGCAAACTTCACACGTGAACGCCAAGCTGAAGGCGGAATTCGGTAACACCTTAACGGAAGTACGTAACCAGTGGCCTAACTAGCTGGTTTGGCACCCTTTGCGGTGTTTTAATTTCTCACTGCCTCCCCTCTTCCCCAATCACAACCACGATCCTCACAAAACGTTAAATACTGCCCCCTCTCAAGAATTTAAATAAACCAACAAGATCAAACTGTTTTTCTTCAGTAATTTTTGACAGATCTGTGGCTTTATTAATCCTTTATTTTGCACAAAAAGATACAGCGCGTAGAAAAAATATTAAGTTAATTAAAACAGACGTGTATGGGCCATATGAACAGTTTTATAATACTTTTATTTTATCATTATTATTTCAAAATATAGTTTTTTGCGTGTAAGTGACATTGCCGAAAACAAGCGCATGCGTGTTGCAATGTAAATACTACAGTGTTGTTCTTATGGTTGTAAAAATTTATTGTATTTTGGACTATTTCATGCAAAATGACATTTTACGTGCAAAGTCCAGAACAATCCCACAATTTCCACGTTTTACAGTCAAGTATCCGTGACGACAAATCCTACATATTCGTTTTGGACCATAATGTGGCAAGTCACCAAAAATGTCATATCGTATATATCATTCACTGGTGCCGGCCGCAGTGTCCGAGCGGTCTGCGGCGCGCCAGTCACATTCTGCAGCACCGATACGGTCGGGGGTTCGAATCCCCCCTCGGGCATGGATGTTTGTGACGTCTTTAGTATATAAGGTAGTTCATAGTTAGTTTGTAGGCTTAGGGACTGATGACCCAGCAGTTAACTCCCTTAAGCTTAACAAACATTTGAAACATTCACTGGTAAATGAGATGCTGCGATTACTTGCTGTTGGCTTGTTGTCCATTCCATAAAAAAAAGGTAAAGTAGTCAACAATCCGAAGATTGGTTTGAACACCACAGTGCTTTACTAGGCATGGACCTGTTTGGAGGTGGTATGCCGTTGCCTTCCTCCGACCTTCAGAACTGACTTACCCAGCCAGTTATAGGGTGACCTACAGGTTAACGTGGGTTCCGAACCACGGTGCTACTCGGTATTTTTCACATGAGCATTACTGCCAGAGGTGGAAGAAGTGGAAAGTGACAAATAAAAATCCCAGCCCCTGGCGGGGATCGAACCCGCGACCTTGGTATTTTTAGTCTGGCACTCTACCACTGTGCAATATTGGCCTCAAATGTTCAAATGTTTGTAAACTTAAGGCACTTAACTACTTCGGTTGTCAGTCCCTAGGCTTACAAACTACTTAAACTAACTTATGCGAAGAACAACACACACACACACACACACACACACACACACACACATGCGCGCGGGGGGGGGGGGGGAGAGGACTGGAACCTCCGACGGTGAGCAATCGCGCGTCCCACAGCAAGGCGCCTTAGAACCCTCGGCCACTCCATCGCGGCCATATTGCTGTCAGGGCTCCTGTTACCAGTTGACATCAATCTATTTGAAGTGTCCTAGATAAGAATTCGCCTACTCTTTTGCATAATAAATCACCGCCGCGGCCGACCGCAGTGGCCGGGCGGTCTGCGGCGCGCCAGTCACGGTCTGCACGGCCGCCAAGGTCGAGGCTTCGAATCCTCCCTCGGGCATGGGTGTTTGTGTTATCCTTAGCGTAAGTTAGTTTAAGTTAGTCAAGTAATTAGTGTGTAAGTCTAGCGACTGATAACCACACAGTTTGGTCGCATAAGACCTCACACACATTTGAACATTTCACCACCACGGCGGATTAGCCGTGCGCACTGGGGCGCCGTGCTGCGTGCTTTCAAGGCTTCCTCTTTCCCTTTATAAGCAGTTGTCCATGTAGCCAAAATCAGGCGATGCTGAAGGAATTAGATTAGGTAACGAAACAATGGAGGTGGTAGATGAGTTTTGTTACTTGGGTAGTAAAATAACATGCGATGGACGCAGTACAGAGGATATAAAATGCAGAATGGCAGTGGGCAGAAAAGCATTTTTGGAAAAAGAGAAATTTGCTAACATCGAATATTAATTTAAGTGTAAGGAAGTCTTTTCTGAAGGCATTTGTGTGGAGTGTTGCCTTGTACGGGAGTGAAACATGGACGATAAGCAGTGCGGACAGGTGGAGAATAGAGGCTTTTGAAATGTGGTGCTACAGAAGAATGCTGAAGATTAGGTGGGTAGATCGCATAACTAATGAAGAGGTACTGAACAGAATTGGTGAGAAAAGGAATTTTTGGCGTAACCTGACTAAAAGAAGGGATCGCTTGGTAGGACACATTCTCAGACATCGAGGAATCGTAAATTTAGCATTGGAGGGAAGTGTGTGGGGTAAAAATCGCAGAGGGAGACCAAGAGACGCGTATAGGAAGCAGATTCAAGTGGATGTGGGTTGTCGTTCTTATGAGGAGATGAAAAGGCTTGCTCGGGATAGAGTAGGGTGGAGAGCTGCATCAAACCAGTCTACGGACTGAAGACCATAACAACATCAACAACATTGCCCATCCGAAGATAAAACTTGAAACATGTAGCAAGAGACCATGCTCAATTTTGATTTTGCTTAAGAATAACATTGTCAAATAAAGGATTACACATGTGTTATAAAAAGAGCTACAAACCACCGGTGTAAAGAACATTTTTTGAATCCATGATTGGTTTCGAAATTGCCTTGATCATCGGCTGCTTGCAATATATATAGTATACTTCTGATGAGATTGTTTTTGTTTCTCTTGCTTTGATGCCCTACAGAGATAAATATATTAACAGATTAATATTCCCTCGGGCATGGATATTTGTGCCGTCTTTAGTATAAGGTAGTTCATAAGTAGTTTGTAAGTTTAGGGACTGATGACCCCGTAAAGTCCCATAAGCTTAACGAACATTTGAACATTTTAGATTAATATATGTAAAGCCAGGTTTGTTTTATGGTAAGTTCCCGCTTTCTGCACATCTGAGAATTTAGTCACGCTATCTCTAGGAAAATATTTGGTAATAATAAATTGCATACTTCAGCAGTGCTGCATTAGGTAAATAGCTGTTTGTTTGATTTGGTTTTATCATTCAGATAATTAAAGTTACCCACTAAAACTGGCGGTACTAAATAACCTTAACTAGTGCTTAATTTCTAACATTATTTGTGCGGTAACGCGCCCCTTCAACCACCCTTCTTCCCCAGCACAGAAAAAGAGTATCAATAAACCTTACGAAGAGAAATATATATATATATATATTTTTTTTTTTTTTTTTTTTTTAGAAAATACTGTCGTGAAATTCTGGTTTTTAAAGCATTATATCTTTAAATCAGAAACATAAAAACAATAGGTTCAGTATAAACAGCAGCTACTACCATTTACCGCCGTACTACTGTCACTTTGCCCTCAAGTTCCGCTTCATTCGTATTGGCACAAGTCGGTCATCATGTTTTCAACAGCTACCAGCCGCAACTTTCGAACAGTGGCTGTGTAGCTGCTCTTTAATAAACAAGGCCAAAATCGTCGGAGTTTTATATATTGATAATGCGGCCAAAAACCCCGAAGAATTTTATTGACAGTGACAACGGCCGCGGAAGGCTTCGTTTTCATCTAAGGCATTTAGCAGTTAATGACACTGAAGATATTTTTGCTCCATCTTTGTGTCGTACAATTCCGATTTCCGACGGCTTCATGAAACGTTACTTACGTGTGCCTTTTGTACCATACCCCCCTCGGGCATGGATATTTGTGCCGTCCTTAATGTTAGCTAGTTCATAAGTAGTGTGTAAGTTTAGGGACTGATGTCCCCGTACTTAAGCCCCACTGAGTCACAAGATGAAGAAAGAACATTCCTCCCTTCTCACCGCGAGGCTGCCATGATCGCCGCGGCAGAATAGCCGGGCGCACTAAGACGCCTTCCTAAGGTGCGCGCGGCCGTACGTCGTAAGGGGCTCGAGTCCTCCCTTGGGCATGGGTGTTTGTGTTGTCCTTAGCATAAGTTACTATAAGATAACGTAAGTAGTTTGTAAGCCTGGGGACTGATCCCTTAGATTGTATGGTGGTCAATTATTGGTTCATTTATTTTCTTTCTTTCTGGTGCTTTTATGTGTGCTGTGTGTACTGGAAATAATTTTGCTAGTCCTTTTTTTCCCAAAATGTATTCTTGCATGTCATAAGGGCGCATCAGAATGTATTGCTTTGTGAATCCCCCTACCGTACGCTGTTCCGTCCCACTGAAAGCCGTCACCTCCTTTGTGACACGTAGAACCATGGCGTTGTGGGAGAATCAGTGGTTGGATGTGGCGGAGAATAAACTGCGCGCGGTGAAATCCTCAGTCCGCCCATGGCGTACGTCCTTCCGCCCTAAACGAGCTGATGAAGTCGCCCTCACTCGTCTCCGAATAGGACATTGCCCACTGACACACGGTTTCCTTTTACGCGGTGACGAACCACCAGAGTGCGATCGATGTAGGACACAATTGTCAATACAACATATTTTAACGGAATGCGTTTTATTTGCTGTTACCAGGGCAACTTTGGGTCTCTCACAGGACCTGCACTCTATTTTAGCTGATGATGAGGCGTCTGTGGATCGTGTCCTACGTTTTTGTACAATGTCTAGACTACTTCCCAAAATACTGGGTGTGCGATTTTAATGTGTGTTCGAGTGGCTCGGCCACCCTTTATTTTTAAGTAGTCGCCGGGCCACATCAATGTCACTGTTTTATCCTTCGTTTTAGCCCTTTTAGGAGTTGTTTTAAGCTATCCCTACAGCTGTAGGTGTGTTTTCCAGTTTCGCAAGTCCATCCGACGTGCGTCATTTTTCTTCCATCCGTTCATGTTTGAGCACGGGCGCTGATGACCTCGATGTTGAGCGCCCTATATCCCTAATCATCATCATCATCATTGGGTTACAATTTTCTCGTTGTTCCTGCAAACTGTATTCGTTAGCTGTCAGGCGCCGTCCCTGCCTGCAGAAGGCAGAGCTGGGCTGTCGTTGTCGAGGGAGGCTGGTCGCTGGCGACACGTTTATGGGGGCAGTTTGCGAGGCGGGGCCTATATGGCTGTAGGCTCACCACCTGAGGTGGCTCCCCACTCTCTGGAAAACATTCGATAATGTATCGCTCCCTTTTAGATAGCGGACAGTGTGGGCCGCATTCCGCGGGGTTTCTATCATCACGGAGCCTCTTAAGCCCTTTTTAAACGATGAACGAAGGTGAACAAGATAGATAATAGTCTACTGAAGCGCTCCTAGCCTACTAGCCCTGAAGTACAAACTCAAGCAAGATCTTGTGGTAGCGTGTTTAGACGATAAACGTAATCGAACAGTAATACCCGAGGTTGAAAGTGAGGTTATCACAGGCGATTTGTTATGTAGGAAGTCATAGTTTAATACTGGAATTGAGGAAACTACGCTAAATGTTATTGACGGCCAAAGAACACCTTGCAGTCTGGTTTTGGTCAACTTAGTGTGGTAAAGTTCTGGAAAGTGAAACAACATTTCAAAACATTCACATGTATTTTCAAGCGAAAAAATAAACATATGAACGCATCAAACAATATTTAACAGAGGATAAATAGACCTTGTTTACTTTTTCTACTACGATTTGCCCACTGACATTGTTAATAACGTCATGCACAACTGAATTTTTGTCTTTCATTTGGACTTCTTCATTTAAAATGCTATTTAATGAAAATTGCATCATCAAAGTACAATCTTATTCAAATAAACAATTGGCTTCAGTCTTTTCTGTTACGATATTGCAAAACATAAACCATTTTTCGGTTTCAGATGTAGGCCTACGACCTCGCTTTTCGGTGGACAATAATTGACATAAATATTGAAGTCTTCATGAAACATTTGCAATTTACCGCTAAACCAAAGTATAATAATAAACTAAAGATTAATAAGCTAAATTAGCGTGCAAACCGTGTAATTGTCGACTACAATATGAAAATCGCCTGACGAAAATAGGTTAACTTCCGATGTCAGCAGACGACCGTTCAATCAAAACAATCTTCTCGAGAAGGCTTAACATGACGTTGACGTTAGGTGACGGTCTGGTGACGGACAGTGCGAATGCCGTCATTAGGAATACATTTTGTAAATACGAAGGAAAATGGCGGACTAACTGGAGCGGTGACTGCAGCTGACACCTACTAGCTCGCGCATGCGCAGTTAAGTCACTAGTACCGAATTTAGAACTGGCCCTATTTCTTTATCGCTATAATTATCGCGCTTCGATACTAGCGCGATCATACTAGTGCACCCGTTCAAACGACTGACGGCCGCCATTAACGCAACTTGTTATCAATCTATTACAAGTTCGTTGATCGTTTAAAACGGGCTTTAGTGTCCGGCTTTGGGGAGGTTATCTTCTAATTATCCGTTAGCCTTCCATGCCTGCAGAATTACAGCCTGGTGCTGACTCGGGCCACGTTTTTTCAGGGTGATAAACTGCCTGGCTCTTTTATCTGTGGCTATTCGGGCTACGCGCTCGCTAGAGGTCCCAGATTTCGAATTACAGAGGCCTTAATGAGCAACGTAGAAGTAGATATCAACCGAGTAGTGAAGCAACCCATTAGATTTCTATCTGATTATGCTGAAGCGTTAGCTCCTTACTTAACAGCCAAATACAACCGCTCTCTCAAAGAAGGATCTGTACCAAAAGATTGGAAAGTTGCACAGGTCACACCTATATTCTAGAAAGGCAGTAGGAGTAACCCAGCCGGCCGCGGTGGCCGAGGAGACTGAGGCGCTCCAGTCATGGTCTGCACGGCCACTACGGTCGGGGGTTCGAATCCCCCCTCAGGCATGGATATTTGTGACGTCCTTAGAATAAGGGAGCTGATAAGTAGTTTGTAAGTTTAGGGACTGATGCCCCCGTAGTTAAGCCCCATACGCTTAACAAACATTTCAATAAACATTTTGGAGTAACCCATTAAACTACAGGCCTATTTCATTTTCAATTTGCAGCAGGGTTTTGGATCATGTCCTGTATTCAAATATTTTGAATTATCTCGAACACAATGATATATTGTCCCAAGGTCGACATGGATTTAGAAAATATCGTTCATGCGAAACACAACTAGCTATTTACTCACACGATGTGATGTGTGCTGTCGACAAGGGTTCGCAAATTTATTCCGTATTCCTTGATTTCCAGAAGGCTTTTGACACCGTACCTCACAAACGGCTTTTAATCAAATTGCATGGTTACGGTATATCGCCCCAAATTTGCGACTGGATAGGGGATTTCCTTTCAGAGAGCACACAGTTAGTAGTAATCGATGCTAAGGCATCGGGCATCGGGCGTCCCACAGGGTAGTGTTACTGGTCCTCTGCTGTTGCTTATTTACATGAACGATTTCGGGGAAAATATAAATAGCTCTCTTAGTTTGTTTGCAGATGACGCTGTCATTTACCGACTAGTAAAATCATCTGAAAATCAAAACCAACTGCAGAACGATTTGAATAAGATATCAGTATGGTGTAAAAATTGGCAGTTGACTGTAAATAACGAGAAGTGTGAAGTCATCCACATATGTAAGAAAAGAAATCCGTTAAACTTTGTTTACATGATACATCAATCAAATGTGAAGGCCGTAAACTCCACAAAATACTTAGGAATTACTATTACTTCCGATTTAAATTGGAAAGAACACGTAGATAATGTCGTGGGAAAGGCGAACCAGAGACTGCGTTTTATTGGCAGAATCCTTAAAAGATACAACAGAACTACTAAAGAAACTGCATACACTACGCTTGTCCGTCCTTTTATGGAGTATAGCTACCCAGCGTGGGATCCTTATCAGGAGGGTTTGACGGAGGACATCGAAAGAGTCCAAAGAAGGGAAGCTCGTTTCGTATTGTCACGATACAGGGAAGACAGCGTTACGTAAATGATACAGGATCTGGGATGGGAATCATTACAACAACGACGCTTATCGCTGCGGCGTGGGCTGCTTACGAAACTACAATCGCCAACATTCACCTCCGAATGCGAAAATATATTGTTGACTGCCACTTACATAGGTAGAAATGATCATCAGAATAAAATGCGAGAAATCAAAGCCCGAACGGAGAGATTCAGGTGTTCATTCTTCCCGCGCGCTATTCGGGAATGGAATGGGAGATAAAATGGTATAACGGTGGTTCGATGAACCCTCTGCCAGGCACTTAAATGTTATTTGCAGAGTATCACATGTAGATGTAGAGAAGACTTTAAATTCCTTTTAGGGCAAATGGCTGGGAAACGTTGGGCGTGAGAAATTTTCGAAAGAACATTTGACTCGGGTGGCGTTCTCTGGAGGCGATCCGATTGGCTCCGTCTGTGTAGGCGACAGGTCTAGCTGTCTGTCATAGCTGCATGTCCGTCTCATTGGCCGGAGGGTTAGAGCTCTCCAGTGATTGGTATATCGATTTTAGGGGGGCGGTGACGCCCAGTTTTCGCGTGGGCGGACGAAGAGTCGGTGCCAGACTTCTCGTGTAGTGGCTAGTTCGGGCGTTTTTATTTCAGATAAGATCTGAAGAGTTTTAATCGCTGAGTCGTGAGCTTTTGTTGGACTTCAGTTTTCTGAGGTTTCCGCCTGTAGCGGATCGCCGACTTAGAAAATTTCACGTGTCGATCCGTACAGGAACTGAGTAGCAGTTGTTCGCTCTGTGAAACACCTGTGTTTTATATTCTTGTTCGGTCGAGACTTGAGATTAGGCAGGCAGCGTCGTACTGGCCGTACCGACTTGCTAGTGGTTTATGCAGTTCCATTCTGGCGACACTTGTGCTCAATACTCGCGTTTTGCGCAAGAGTTTGTGAGTGTATCTCCTAGCCGACAGTGGAAGCATTTACCTGACAACTGCTATCTGCCATGATAGTGGAGCTGTTATAGTTAAATGTCGATACTGCTTCACAGATCGTAGTAAGATTCTCGGGCGGAAGAATTTATTCTCTTTCAGCTCCACTCCTTCAACATCGTCCAGTCGCCAGCGAGAGCCAGCCAGCGTCGGCAGAGTAAGGCGGACAGCCGACTTCGGTCTATTGGGAGAATTTTGGGAAGATGTACTACACCTGTAAAGGAGACCGCGTATAAAACGCTTGTACGACCACGTCCTGAGTATTGCTCAAGTATTTGGGACCCGCAGTCGATCAGTTTAAAGGAAGACATAGAGGCAGTTCAGAGGTGAGCAGCTTGGTTTGTTACTGGTAGGTTCTACCAATGCGCGAGTGTCACGGAAATGCTCTGGCAACTCAGTTGGGGATCGCTGGAGGAAAGACGACGTTCTTTTCGTGAATTTCTGTTGAGGAAATTTACAGGGCCGGAATTTGAAGCTGAGTGTAGTACGATCTTACTGCCGCCTACTTAGATTTCGCGTGGTGATCACAAAGACAAGATAAGAGAAATTAGGGCTCGTACGGAGGCATATAGGCATTCTTTTTTTCCTCGTTCTATTTAGGAGTGGAATACAAAAGGAAATGCCTAGTAGTGGTGCCACGCACCTTACGGTGAATTGCGGAGTATGTATGTAAATGTAGATCAAGCCGACTCAAGGTTATTGGTGAAATGATGCTCTCTATTTACTAGGGTTGTTATATAGTTGCAGTAATCACCCATCAGTGTGTATGTACGTGCATATGGTCGATGTTTGACTTCTCTCTCTCCTTTAACTAATTTCTGAGAGCCTCTGTCCACCTTTCTAGTTTTCGCCGATAGGAATACGCCACATGTATAGCCAGATATTTCACTGTGTTGATTAATTTAGTGCTGAAAATATTACATGTAAAATTTACGGTTTTATTTGTTACATGCCTATTAGATTTCGGATATTGATTTGTAATACGAATTGTTAAAATAAGACAATTTGCTGGTCACACAAGTATTTCGCGGTGTTAACCGGTTTTACTACATTTGATGTCCTCTTTATAAATATCTGTATTCATTTGTAATCCGTGCATTAACTACAATTTCAACTGTGATTTCATATACAAAATTTTTATATTAATTGTTAAATATGCCCCGAATTTCCGTGTGTTGTAATTAATAAATGTATTTGTTTGTCATAAATTTGCTTTCCTTTACAAATTCCTAACTTACTATTTCGGAGGAGTAATTAGATAGATAGGTAGAGGACTGTGTTTATTATTTGGTGCACTCTGATCAATTATCTCGCCACTGTGTTTGTAGATTTAGGGTGTTGGATCTTTTGCCAAGTTTTTAATTAAAAAAATATATGGTGGCGACCCTTGATCTTCACATTAATGAGGATTATATTTAATATTAATTTGCATGTCTGATTTTTGCACATTTGCATACCAGTGGACCGTGTCTGACGAGTTACAATATATCAATTCGGTAGGATTATCCCTTCTTTTTGACGCGGTGTCATACAAGATTTACAAACATTTGAATTTACCTGCCACGAACTTCCTCCTCTCTTCACCTCCCCACATGATGTGATACTGTCATGGAAAAAGACTTCACATAATGTTCTTCAGTCAGATTTTGACATTTTAAGTGAAAGTGAAAGAAAAGGAAATCATAAGTTTAATTTACACATAACTTATAGAATAAAATATATTATTTATTTTTACACTTTTTATAATTTAACCACTTATATTGCATAAGAAATACAATACATAAGAAATCAAATGCATAAGAAATAAAATGAGTAGGCTCGCATTAATTTGAAAGTGTAAGAGGAGCAACGTGGTGGAAATGGCGTCTAATTCTTGCAGTACCAACGTCGGGGCGGTACTTTATGTCCACCTTTTCAAAATATTGGAATCTACACAGGTACTTTATTTTAGAAAATTTTGTAAAATATATTGGTGTTTAATATTCTCCCAGATTCTATTATTGTTTTACATTTTTTGTTTAAGCTAAATCGGAAAATTTAAATTTAAGGGAGGTGGTCTTGAAGTCAAGTACCCCCCCCCCCCCCTCTTGGTAGTCGATGCGACTTCCCACAACGGTCGTCTTACTCTACAGATAATAGCATTAACGAGGTTAGAACACATGGACATTATATTTCTCTGGGTTGACAGCAACAATGGTGTCAATAATGATTTATTTCCTTTGAGTTCTTTATTGTTTCCTGTTCAGTGGCACTTAGTCCAGTGTTAGATACAACTGTTGTTGAAAATCTATCGACAGTCACTTACTGACAGGGAAATATCACAGATTTTGGAAGAATCTACAGATTCTGAAATAGAATTTGATGAAACTGAGAACATAGTGAGTGAACCTGAAGAGGAATGTGTTGTGCGTGATGATGTGGACAGTGACAGAGTGTCTACAGAGCGAGTTAGGGGAACGAAATGAAATCAGTGGCGTATCCCTCCTACGCCTGACACTGACTCTTTGACATAGAATTGTTGAAGCTGTGAATTCGATAACTAGAGAGCAATAAATGAACCACCGTTTTGACAGTTGTGGTGTAACACAGGGTGTTCATATTGAATGCATACCATAGGTACTAATAACAAATTGTAAACTTTTTCATTTCCATTAATGTTGGAATCAAGTCTCTAACTTTTGTAGTTTAGAAGAAATAAATGTTTGAAATATGTTCTTTCTTTTTGAATAACCTTGTAATATTAATAATAGTCAGTTTTACGGACAGAGAATCATCATCATCATCTCGCAAAGTAATTTCGAAAGAATGTTCATGGCCGCGTGGTCTAAGGCGTCAATCTACGGATTTTGCGGCCGTTCCCGCAAGAGATTCGAGTCATATCTCAGGAGTGTGTGTGTGTGTGTGTGTGTGTGTGTGTGTGTGTGTGTGTGTGTGTTGTCTTTACTGTACGTTAGTTTAAGTAGTCCATGACCATAGCAGTTTGGTCCAATAGGTTTACAAACATTTGTATTTGCCGATGTAAACACAAAGGTGAAGCTCCAAAAACCGCTAGAGTTGGGAGCATTGGCACTTTTGAACTTGGTCAAGCGCAAAGTTCTGTTTTTGCACTCAAAATTATTCCGGCTGGGCAATCTTTACGCCTTTCATTGTACTTGACAATGAGGTCCTCTAAATACTGCGTGCCAGATGAAAGACAAGAACACCCAGCCTCACAGCCACAGTCTCACTCCCCTGAGACAAGTTTTATCTCCGCAGCTCAGATAGCAGTGACCTTCTTCCTAGGGATCTCAGTGAGCTGTTCTCCACCAACTACTGCCGTATCTCCAACACAACTCCACCTCCAATCCCATCCCCATAAGCAAAAGGCAGTTGAATCACGTTTAAAGTTGCCCTGTTCTTACTTCCACCCTCTTTACTTACACATGCTCGAGCCAACCGCAGACCCATGTCCGGTATCTCCCCTGGAACGTTCTAGAACAGATTTCCGGCTCCGTAGCACAGTGGTAGAGTGTCAGACTACAAATCCGAAGGTCCCGGGCCCCACCAGGTCCTAGGATTTTTATCTGTCACTTTCCACTTCTTTCACCTCTGGCAGTGTTGCTGATGTGAAAAATACCGAGTAGCACCGTGGTTCGGAACCCACGTTACACTGTAGGACCCCCTATAACTGGCTGGGTAAGTCAGTTAGAAGGTCGGAGGAAGCCAACGGCACACCACCTCCAAACAGGACCATGCCTAGTAAAGCACTGTGGTGTTCAAACCAATCTTCGGATTGTTGACTGCTTTAACTTAAACTAACCTCATTCAAATTGTACCACTCATACGCGTCCTCGCTAGAAGCCGCGGGAACAAATATGCTCGCTTAGGTGCCACCAAGCTAACGACCAACGAACCACATCGCTTGTCAACATGACTACCGCTTCGCCGACTTGCCAACCTGTCGTCAGACCACCACCACCTAGAAGAGATGGCCGCGGCGCCCTCATGCCACGTAAGGCAGAGTAGGTTGCGCTCACAAGCTGACTGGCTTGCTGCTTCGGCATCAAAAAGGTGTATAAACCGCATAGAGAGGCTATAGGCAAGCTACAGCGCTCTGGGTGGCAGCACTAAGCAACACTGGCCGCCATATTTGAGAACGTCAGTTTGAAGCAGCAGCGTGAGCAGGCGCTTCTGTTTGTAATCTAAACTGACGTGTAAGCGCTGTTTTTAGTGGCAAATCAAGCCCAGTGTATGTTCGGCGTACAACTGCAGCAACAGCAGTGGTAAAACTGTTGGAATACCATACATAAAGAAATATATATGTAATTATATAGGTCGTTGTGTATCAGCGTGTATTTGTCTATAAACATTCATTATACTTAACTTTCGCATTTACCAAGTTTCAAAATTATGTTTACTTCACGACCACCAAACGCTAGGCAGATGACGGTTGTATTTTGTGTGTTTTAATGTATTGACAGTTGTTTATATAGTGTAAAAATGCGTATTAACCATTGAGTAAGTAGCCTGGGTATATGAACTGTAATTAAACTATTCTTTATACAGATTTCCTTTGAAAAACAAGGAGTTGTTAAGTAAATGGGTACCCAGTATGAGGCGTCATAAGTGGTAGCCTAGAAAATATAGTTACCTACATATGTTCTTGTCATTTTTAAGAAAAGTTCATGGATGCTACCACCGATCGAAAGCGGCTAATGGCAATTGCCATTGCAACAATATTTGCGTTTTCTGAGCACCTGCAGAAACCAAAAGCTTTAAGGTGAGTACCAAGGAAACGTCAAATTGTGGAGAGCTCGATAAATACGTAATGTACTTCAAAGCATGAAACATCATTTGAATCACAGGCAGAATAAAGGTTATTAAAGATTTTAAAGAAATTCGCCTGTATTTATAGGGAAGATATGTCGGTAAATACAAACGATTATTGACCTTATAGTTGTTGTTGTTATGGTCTTCATTCCGGAGACTGGTTTGATGCAGCTCTCCACCCTACTCTATCCTGAGCGAGCCTTTTCATCTCCTCATAAGAACGACAATCCACATCCACTTGAATCTGCTTACTATACGCGTCTCTTGGTCTCCCTCTGCGATTTTTACCCCACACACTTCCCTCTAATGATAAATTTACGATTCTTCGATGTCTAAGAATGTGTCCTACCAAGCGATCCCTTCTTTTAGTCAGGGTATACCAAAAATTCCTTTTCTCACCAATTCTGTTCAGTACCTCTTCATTAGTTATGCGATCTACCCACCTAATCTTCAGCATTCTTCTGAAACACCACATTTCAAAAGCATCTATCCTCTTCCTGTCCGCACTGCTTATCGTCCATGTTTCACTCCCGTACAAGGCAACACTCCACACAAATGCCTTCAGAAAAGACTTCCTTACACTTAAATTAATATTCGATGTTAGCAAATTTCTCTTTTTCAAAAATGCTTTTCTTGCTATTGCCATTCTGCATTTTATATCCTCTGTACTGCGACCATCGCATGTTATTTTACTACCCAAGTAACAAAACTCATCTACCACCTTCATTGTTTCGTTACCTAATCTAATTCCTTCAGCATCACCTGATTTTCTAAGACCGCATTCCATTATTTTTGTTTTGCGACTTTATATAGTAACATCACCAAATAGTGCAGCATTTCAAGATTATAAACATCCAATAGTAAACGAGAAATGCTATTTGTAGTGGGAATTATTTTCCAAAATGCGCAGTCCAGAAATTAAGGAAAAATCGAGACTGGCAATGATTAATATAAAACCTATGATTCAGCGTTAGCAGACGCCCAGTATTACCTGGCGTGGCACTGACGTTCTCAAAGATGGCGGCAACCTTTCCAATTGGCTTCAACTATGGCGGCACTGTGGCCGGTCTATGTTGATTATATACCCGGGTTCGAATCCCGGCTGGGTACACATTTTCAGCTTTGCCCAGTCGCACTTGATGTCATATATTCTATGAATATATAGGTGGACAGCGGCTACCCAGTCAGCTATGCGCGCGCTACCTGCTCTGCCCCAGCCTTCTCACTAGGTGGTGTTGGTCAGACTTCCACTCCCTCAGTCCCTCTATTGGGTTGCGACGCCACACGTGTTCGCTTCCGTCGTGATTCCGCGAATCTTGTTCCAGCCATGTCGCCAACCTGCCCGACAACAGCATTCCTCGAGGAGTCACCATCTTGCCTGGCGACCCCCTGTGGCCATGCTCGGGTCTCCATTGTCCTCTCAGCTATGCTACAGTGAAACCTGGTTCCCAACTCTCTACTGAATCACAGAGTTGCGCTACCAACATCCAACCACCTATCGTGTCGGAAATAACATACCATTGGTTGATTATGGCAAGGCAGTCAACAACCCGAAGATTGGTTTGAACACGCAATGCTTTACTGCACAGGGTCTTGTTTGGAGGTGGTTTGCCGTTGCTTTCCTCTGACCTTCCGACTGACTTACCTATCCATTTATATGGGGACGTAAAGTTTAGCATAGCTTCCGAACCACAGTGCAGATCGGCATTTTTCACATCAACATTGCCAGAGCTGAAAGAAGTGAAAGTAACAGATAAAAATTTGAGGACTGAGGGGGGGATCGAACCAGTGACCTGTTCATTCATAGCCTGGCACTCTATCATGAATTCGAAATATTCATTTCTAGCATCAAAATAGTCTTTGTAGCACACTTAAAAGATTTTCCCTTATTTCACCCTTTTAGTGGTTGAATTTCCAAAAATATCGAAACTAGTGTTTTTAAAATTTTCAGTCAAAAATCTAAATCCAAAGTTTTGTATCTCTTGCTTCAAAATTGCCTAAATAACAACGTATTAAAAAACGTTCATGTCCTATTTAACCCCCTTAGGGATTGGAATATAGAAAAATCGCTAATGTCTGCAGATTAAGATAAATAACGTCTACAAATTTCAAGCTTCTATCGCGTGTAGATTCACTTTTCAGCGCCGTTTTGTGTCTTGTAGAAACAGATCGAGAACGCGAAATTTCTTTCTTATGCTGTGGCATCTTTCGCGGAAGTTTTACTTTTCAAACTGCAATATGCACTTATTTTTCTTTATTGGTACGTTTGTTCCAGAAAAACATCTGAATAATGTGCATCATATTTCGCTGTACATAAGCTCTTTGCTATTATAGTGTCAAATTGCTGGTCTTCAGTCCGGATTTTGTATACGCTGACGTTTTTCAACCACTAAATCTGCCACCCTCTTATAGCTATCAACACGGAACTGCTATGGTTTATAACGGGAGACTTTGTACTACAACAGCACAGAGAGATCGTTCGTATTCATTGTGTATTTTTTGCTGAAGAGCAAAATATTGACAGTCACGCTTAGAATTTTTTTATAAGTCGGTAACTTTCAACTCCCAGATATTAATCCCCCCCACCTCTTATCGTTATCAACCCTGCACCACCATAGTGCACAATGGGAGACTGATACCTACTACCACATACAAACACTATTCGTTTGCGATGTGTAGTTTTCGCTGCAGAGTGAAATACTGTATAGGCACAAACACCTCAATTTTTATACGTATTAAGATATGTGGGGCATGTTTGGTTGAAATAAGGCCAGTAGTTTATTAGCTTATATGGATATGTGGAACACACACACACACCAATCCACTTTCGTAATATGTATAAATAGCTATAAACATTGATTATTATTGGCTTGATTTTACTATAGTCTTTCATTAATTTCAATTTCTAGTTCAATAAATGAAACACGTTCAGTGTCCAACCTGGCGCCATTTTCACTATAGCCTGTATGTATGTTGGTCAGAAGGAAACTTAGCAGGTGTTGTGATATTTATTTTCCGTCTCAGTTGTACACTTTTCCCTATGTGATTAGTTTCGATTACAAAAGTTCAAATTTTATTTTTAAAAATACAGTGTCGATCGAGAGGTTTTTTAAAAAAAATAGAATTTCATTAACGATCGCTGTTCCTCCAAAAATGTTTTCTAAAATTGTAAATGTTCAAATGTTTGTAAATCTATGGGCCTTAAGTACTCTGGTCATCAGTCCTTAGGCTTACGAACTACTTTATTTTATTCTAAGGTCAACATAAACACCCGTGCCCCGTGGAGGACTCGAACCGCGCGTTCCTCAACAAGGCGCCTTAGAACGCTCGGCCACTCCAACTCGGATTTGGATTATATTCTTCAGATTGTACACGACCCTCCATTCCATGGACTGGTGTAGCAACAGTATTTTCTATTCCAGGAATAAGAAAAGTCTCTAGCCGGCCACGGTGGCCAAGGGGACTGAGGCGCTCCAGTCACGGTTTGCACGGCCACTACGGTCGGGGGTTCGAATCCCCCCTCGGGCATAGATATTTGTGCCGTCCTAGTTCGTAAGTAGTTCATAGGTAGTTTGTAAGTTTAGGGACTGATGACCCCGTAGTTAAGTCCCATAAACTATACAAACATTTGAACATTTGCACTTTGACCTGTCGGTTCGTCAGTAGTGACGGTGCAGTGTGCCTCCGAAGTTGCGTTTTGTGATGTTATTTGTGTGGTGAAGCGTCAGATGGGGCGGCGATTGCTAATCAATCCTGCTAATGTATTGCGATTAGTTGAGATGAAGTTGCGAAGAACCCTTCTTCGTGAAGGTGGTATTAGTGTAGAAGATGAATCATTTGCATGCCTTCTCGTATCTGTTATGTTACAGAAATATGAGCATAATTTAAATAGTGTTGTTACAAACTCATAATAATGATAATAGGGATGATAATGACGAACAACTCATTGCAAGTGGTAGTGCTACGGTAAGTGCGGGAAGAGGCGATGGAAGCAGTGGCAGTGAATTTCGGGAAGAAGATTAAAGTTGCAACTATCATCACGGCTTTTGATGACAATTCGCTAGAGAACATGTACGATGATTATTACGTAAGTTATAGTTAAGATATCTGCATTACGTATGACGTCTACAATTACATCTACAGTGCAATCTAGAGCATGGTTGCAGAGTTTTGCATAAAAACGACACCCACCAGCACATTGAGGTGTACGTAGAGATCCTGTAAGCAAACGTTCATACAGATATATTTGTTCGAGCCCATGTACTTTCCTTGTCAGTCTGAAAATGCGCCTAGAAAGTGAAACGCGTTATTGTTAAAAAAAACCTTAATAACTGCAACAGAGACATTTTTTTTTTATTCCATGACACTTTCCAGATCTTTGTGGTTGGGTAAGCACCTGAGGTGTCTGTGTCGGAACTATATGTTAAAATACATTCTTAAACCTGGACAATTCCTTCATGTCGACTCCCAATTAATTTTCTATTTGGACGTCAGAAAGTTTATCTTGTAGAAACCTTCCTTGTGCTCTTTCAAGCGATCTTCTTTCTCCTGTGCCTTTAACACTGGAGTTCCTCTGACACTCACAATGTTGCCACCTTCGGTTTTAATTCCACCGAAGGTCGTTTTGACTTTTCTGTATGCTGAATCAGTCCTTCCGAGCACCTTTTCCCGTTGCTTCGCATTTTTCCTTCAGCCATTTCGCCTTGTCTCTTGTGGAATTCTGACGACGGGCGCATATATTGTCATTGTGATGATTCAGTATCCTCTTAGGTCAGTAGTGAGTGTGTACGGAGTGGTTGGTAGCCCTCGCTCCACTCCAGAAGAAAGACCGAGTGCTCCCACGACAAAAAACGGACGGCTCACTTTTTTATTTTAGGCCCATGTCTGCCATCTCGGCAAGGGCGATGCCAGATGTAGCTGGAGTTCGCTTTGAAGGAGGATCTGGGAGAAGAGCCTGTGCGTTTCTGAGAGAGCCTATTTGCACCCGAAAGATGCAAGTGGACGTCCGAGGTTTGTTCAGGTGAAAGGTCTGTCCTGCAGAGTTGCTTCGCTTTCGTATTTTCATAATTTTCTTCTTATAACTCATTTTGAAGAGAGACCCTGAAAATTTGATTTTTCATATATACCGCCAGAACGTAGTTTGGTAATTTGCTGATAGCGCTAGTCGCAAACATGGCAAGGTGCGAAATTCAAATTTGCTACAGCTGTTGAATGGATGTTTTGAAGCAAGTACGCTAAGAAACCACCAACAAGGAATGCCATTTACCACTGGCACAACAAATGCGTTACGACGGGATGCTTGTGCGCGGCAAAGCTGCGCGGGAGTAGCCGAGCGCTCTGGAGCACCACGTTACGGATCGCGCGACCTCCCACGTAGGGGGTTCTAATCCCTGCTCGGGTATGGATGTGTGTGTTGTCCTTACGTTAGTTTAAGTAGTTTGTAAAACAAGGGCACAGTCTAACATACACAGTCGCGACACTCACTGCTGTGAAACCCACCATGGGGCCCACAGTTCTTTTGTGGGTACGTGTGTGGCGCGCACGGGGCCCCGAGCCGAAGCAGCCTTTCTTCTGCCCCAGGCTGCTTCACTTTCCCTCCCGGTTTATGCCTTCGCCCGGAGACGGGCGTCTTTCGCGAGTTAAGTTGGTTTCTTGTTGTCGTTTCTCTTATTCCTTGGTTCCTTCGTTTCCTACCTTCTGTTTCTGTCTTCCTCTCCTTGCTGTACTCTCCTAGCCTTCTTCTCCTCCTCATTAGTCTCCGCCTCGGCGTTTGAGACACTTCTTTCCTTCTTTCTCTTCACTTCCTCTATTCTTCTTCTTTCCTCCCTGTGCGTGTCTGAAGGCCGACCCACGCATTATCATGCGTAGCAGGTGTCGAGGTAACGCGTAATTCCCCGCCCCGGGTAGACAAGTAGGGCACGTACGTACCCCCTGGTAAAGGCCAGGCCCAGGGAGGGGTGATTACCCGAGCTGGTACTTTTCGAACATGCCGATTGGTCCCTCCGTCAGTTCTCGGGAGATGTGACCTGAGGTGTGAACAATCACCTAAGGCGGGTATGCCCTCGGAGAGGGCCCCCACTAGGAAGGAGCGCGCCATCGGAGACGCCGGTAATCACGGGGGACACTTCCGCGATGACTTCCTTCTCTTCTTCTGTGACGTTGACCCAGAAACGAAAGATAGATTCGCCTCAGCAAAAAAAGACTCTGCCTAATCTACCGAAATTTCTTGTTGTCTCTCGCACCGACGGTAAAGATTTCACGTCTGTAAATCCTTTCGTCATCCAGAAAGGTCTTGATGCAATTGCTGGCCCTGTTAAAACCTGTTCGCGTCAGCGCAATGGCACATTGTTGCTAGAAGCGGACAGTGCCTTCCAGGCCCAAAAACTGATACGAACAACATTGTTACACACGTTTCCAGTCAAGGTAGAAGCGCACCGTACACTCAACTCGTCACGAGGGGTAGTTTTTACGAGATCCCTTGACGGGTTGTCTGACGAAGACATACAAACCTATATGTCCGATCAGGGTGTAACAGCCGTCCACAGGGTGACACCGAGTCGTACTGTGTTTTTGACGTTCGACAGAGTTGAACTCCCGTCGAAGGTCAAAGCAGGGTATGAAGTCATCTCCGTCCGCCCTTATGTAGCTAACTCAACGCACTATTTTCAATGCCACAGATACAACCACACCCGTCAATCTTGCCCTAACGCAGCAAAGTGTGTCACTTGTGGTAGGGACGCCCATGAGGGGGATTGCCCACCTCCGTCCCCTCACTGCCTTAACTGCAACGGTGACCATGCGGCTTCCTCTTGGCACTGCCCTGTATATAAGGATGAAAAGGTCATCCAGCAAATTCGGGTTACGGATAAGGTGTTAACATCTGCCGCTCGAAAGTTGTTGGCGAGTCGAAAACCCACTGTCCTCCCAGCGGGCACATACAGTAAGGTCCTCACCTCAATTCGACCTACTAAGGATTCAAGTACCCAGACCTGTGATTTTACTTTCGCTGACACAGTTGTGCGATCCGCCAGCCCGAAGATTGCCCGTACCACGTCCCCGCTTCCTCCTGCTGCTTCTAAAGTACAGTCTTCGTCAACCTCTAGTAAACCGCGGGCACCTAAACAAGATGCCCAGACTTTGAACAAGGAACCCGTCCGTGAGGATTTTCTGCGTTCTCAGGCTTCCCACCCGTCAACTGCCTCTTCTCAGCGTCACTCTTCCAGAAGAGCCAACAAGAAAAAGAGTTCCTCACCTTCCCCGCCGAGGCGTGACCCATCCGTCACGCCGTCCAACAGTTGCCGGCCTCGGCCGTCTTCTGTTTCACCGGGTCGCTCCGTCTGTCGGGCACCCGGCCCTTTACCGGCGGTGGAAACTGCCCCTCCTGATGAACTCAGGGAGGTGGCAGGCGCGTCGGTCGAACCTATGGACCACGACCCTTTGCCCCTAGACAGCGATAGCAGTGCTCCCTCGAAATCCGGTCCTCAGCGGCCGTCGAGGTGACCCCGCTTGCTAGTTGGTTTTTATCCTTATTTCTTATCTCATTTTTTATCATGGCGCTCCTTCAATGGAGTATTCGCGGCATTCGTTCCAATCGGGAGGAGTTAAAACTACTCCTTCGATTGCACTGCCCGCTTCTAGTCTGTCTCCAAGAAACTAAGTTGCGTCCTAGTGATCGTGCAGACTTTCCCCACTACCCCTCTGTGCGTTTCGACCTGCCACCTGTGGAAGGTACCCCAGCCAATGGAGGGGTTCTGATGCTCCTTAGAGACGACGTCTATTACCATCCCATTACATTGCATACTCACCTACAGGCAGTTGCCGTCCGCATCACTCTATCCACATTTACCTTTTCCCTCTGTAAGCTCTATTCGCCTTTCGTGTTGGTAGGAGACTTCAATGCCCACCACCCCCTATGGGGCTCTCCGGCACCTTGTCCGAGAGGCTCCCTTTTGGTGGACCTTCTCCAACACCTCAATCTTGTCTGCCACAGAGGTTATTCTCACCGCTGCCGAACATTCCATACCCCGTACATCCTATTCTCCACGTCGTGTCCAGGTCCCTTGGTGGACTGCAGCCTGCCGCGACGCGCTTAGAGCCCGGCGCCGTGCTTTACGCACCTTCCGCCGCCACCCAACTTTGGAGAATTGCATAAATTATAAACGAATGAGAGCGCAATGTCGTCGTATCATAAACGACAGCAAAAAAGCTTGCTGGACTGCTTTTACTAGTTCTTTTAACCGTTTTACTACCTCCACGGTTGTTTGAGGTGGCCTACGCCGTTTATATTAATATTAATTAATGTTGTGGTTTGTTATTACATGAAAGGCACCTTCATTGACGTGCAATAGTTCGATTTGGAATCTAATAATTCGGAAATTTTCCCATTTCACTCATCTTTCTAATAAACGTATATACTCTTGAATGTAATTAATTTTGATCGTAAACGAATGTTTCTAAGATTCTTGTCGTTTGTGCTTCCAGTTCAGCAACAATTGTGGAATTGGTTCATGCTTTCATTCAGCTACAGAGGTAATGGCTGATCTGGTACATTAAATAATGTAGGGACTGAATTCCATATAAGTTTCTTACGTTCAACACTTACTGATTTGACTGAAATTGTACTGAAGAAACCGACATCTTTTTCTGCAGAAGGATGAGTTTGTTTATTAGCCATTTTTTGTTCACAATAGAAAATCAAATTCTTGATTAAAAAGTCGTAGCTTTCAAGATAATCTTAAATAAACTGTCCTGCAAAGTAACGTTTCATACCATCCAATGGTTCTTAGGAAACCTAATAGAGACAAAATGTGGAGTTGTTTTCTAGTTATTACCGATTTTTATGGCACCGCGTACCTTCCCTGACGTAAAATGTATGTTAAAATCAGTTTAAACGGCACTATTCACACTAGTCCGATATGGTATTCAGAAGTGAAGCTTGCCAGCCGCTTGGAGCGCTGCTGTCGTGTATTACAAAAGTCAGTGGGAGTGTCGAGACTGTATGTGTTAGACTGTGGTCTAGGGACGTATAAACAAGGTATTTTGATCACATAATAATTACAAACATTTTGAACATTTGCCGGGCATAGAGAAGCGAATGTCCCAATGTGAGTGAAGGGAGTATGGAGCGCGTACGAGACATTCATGAGACCAAAGAGATCGGTGCGTCGTGCATCCCGTGAACTCGGAATGGCTCCATTGACAGTGTAGGAAGTCCTGCAACAGAAGCTGTGTGTGAAACCTTTCAAATTGAAGCTAGTGCAGAAGCGCAATGACGACAGCAAAGACAAGCGGTTTGAGGTTTTTAATTAAATGAGGATGGTTGGCATATGGAATGTTTGTAAAAATAAATAAATAAATAAAAACTGAAACCTTTCAGAGTTTCTCTTCAAAATTCAATATGTATGACATCTGTACAATGTTTATTTTTTGCGATAATTAATAGAAATTAATAGAAATCAGTATGACATTGGCAACATTATCAAGGTGTGTCTGCCGTTTATGTGCAGGTACTTCAGGAGACAATATTTACAATGCGTTAGTCTATACAGGGTGTTACAAAAAGTTACGGCCAAACTTTCAGGAAACATTCCTCATACACAAAGAATGAAAATATGTTATGTGGACATGTGTCCGGAAACGCTTAATTTCTATGTTAGAGCTCATTTTATTACTTCTCTTCAAATCACATTAATCATGGAATGGAAACACACAACAACAGAACGAACCAGCGTGACTTCAAACACTTTGTTACAGGAAATGTTCAAAATGTCATCCGTTAGCGAGGATACATGCATCCACGATCCCTGATGCGCTGATGCAGCCCTGGAGAACAGCGTACTGTTTCACAGCCGTCCACAATACGAGCACGAAGAGTCTCTACATTTGGTACCGGGGTTGCGTAGACAAGAGCTTTCAAATGCCCCCATAAATGAAAGTCAAGAGGGTTGAGGTCAGGAGAGCGTGGAGGCCATGGAATTGGTCCGCCTCTATCAATCCATCGGTCACCGAATCTGTTGTTGAGAAGCGTACGAACACGTCGACTGAAATGCTCAGGAGCTCCATCGTGCATGAACCACATGTTGTGTCGTACTTGTAAAGGCACATGTTCTAGCAGCTCAGGTAGAGTATCCCGTATGAAATCACGATAACGTGCTCCAGTGAGCGTAGGTGGAAGAACATGGGGCCCAATGAAGACATACTAAAATGATCTCTAACATGGAAATTAAGCGTTTCCGGACACATGTCCACATAACATATTTATTTCTTTGTGTGTGAGGAATGTTTCCTGATAGTTTGGCCGTACCTTTTTGTAACACGCTGTATTTTACGGCATGTTAACTTATTAGAACAAACTCACTTTTAAGAGAAAAGAGAGAACGCTTGTACCCGTGTATATGTCGAAATATCGCAGAACGTAAATACTATTTTGTTAATGAGTGTTAGAAAATTTTAGTAGTCAAAAAAAGAAAAAGGAAATGCAATTATTGTCAGTAGCTGGAGACGAACCACCGGTCCACATCACGCGTTTGTCCACTGCACCACGAGGAATACCTATGGTTGTCCTTGCCACCAATATAAGGGGTTACTCGCCAATATGGCATCTGTTAATTCTATAATTAATCGTACTAAGAACGACGTGTTTTTGGTACCTCTTCATTGTGCCGTTACTTTGAAATAGCAACACGTGAGTTATAGGGAGAAATGAAAATGCGAAAGGCAGGGTGGCGTGTCTGCAGGAGAGAGCTTGCACCCAAACAATCCTCGGAATCAGCGACGTAGCCAGGATATTGTCAAAGGGGGGGGGGGGGCGACTTGTTAAAGAGAAATTTACAAAGACTCATGTTTTCATTTATTCTAAAAACAAATTTAACATATTTATATTTTATGTAGATAGTTTGCGTTTGTTAGACCTTCTTACAAATACTACAGTATTTTATATACAAAATTGAGGAAAACATTGTTAAAAATTGTTTCAGTATACGCCAGCAGAAGCTCCAGTTATTATTCCAAACGAAGTCAGATTATCAGAATGAGAAATTTTTTGTATTTGAACACAGACAATGACACGGTTGCATGTCACTAAGCTCGCTGCCTGTAAGCCACGACTGTAGCTCGGTGTTTGGCAAAATTTGCTTTAATTTTTGCATCAGCATAAATACCTTGCATATTGATTTAGGGAGCGTAAGTCTATAATCGGTTAAAGCCCATTTATTTTATTTTTAAGATTATTGGTTCTTTTACTGTTGTTGTCATTGCAACGTATCCATCCTCTAGATAATATTACTCTCAAACCTAACTTTAGAAAGTATTACACGCACCGAGTGCGGTGCCTTATGATATACTAGAATATTGCCACTCCAAATAACGACTCCACTGCTAAAATAAAACTGCTGTAAAAAGATAAATAAGCTATTATAATATTACGTATTTTAACTTACCATAACGCTAGTGGACAAATGAAAGTCGGATTTTCTCTTTTTTCTTGTTATGCAGTTTTCCATAATTGGAAACTATCTTAACAGCACAAAAGAAATGAACGACAGCAGTTACATTATATTCCACTGCAAGTAGGAACTGTAGTGCTTAACATAGCAGTAATGGAGTAAGGCCAACAGTGGCCAATGGCTAAAGGAGAACTCGGCAATAGTCGATGCTGTTATAGATGTATCGATAGTTAAAATCTATAGATGGCTTTGTTGACTGTCGATACTGCATATCTCTTTTTCGTCGTATGACTGATAATAACAATATCATTCAGTTTCACTACATGGTAGCTCGGTCGTGTCTTATTTCATTTAGTCCCTTCGGAGGTTCGAGTTCACCATCCACCATGTGTGTGTGTGTGTGTGTGTGTGTGTGTGTGTGTGTGTGTGTGGTCCTCAACATAAGTTTGAGTAGTATTCTATCGTTTAGGTGGTAGGGGAAGGGTCCGGACCTCCAAGACCCCCCCCCCCCCCCTTTGGCTACGTCCTCGTCGGACTGTTTGACAGGAGTGATCGGCTTCGTCATTTTGACGTCGCTACCTTGGATCTTTCGGGTGCAAATACACTCTCCCTGCGTTGTCCGGTTGAGGAGGAGATGTCAGCCGCCACAGTACGGTTAGGCTGGTATTTACTCTATCAAATTACTGGACAAAGAAATATTGAACGTAGAGTAATGGGAATGTTGTCCAATATTTGATCAAATCTAAGGCCTCGGATTATATTTGATCAAAGAAATCGTCGTCTTCTGTATCCTGCAGTGAGAAATGCGACCGCTCGGAGCACTAGTGGTAGTACAGCCTCCTTGATACTGCTGCTACTGTATTTGACCGAAGTGTCCAAATAGTCTCCAAATAATATTATTTGGAGACTAAGGTTTGACATAGCTTTCGTATTCGTAAACATGGCTACTAGCGGCAAGTTTGTGTAGTCTGTTCTAGCAATAACAGAATCACATAGGGCTTCGTATAACACGCGCCGAGGCCAATTCAATTCAGTGTCCGTCACGTCAGTTCGCTTAGCCCAATACCCTGCAGTGAAAGTGCGTTTATGAGTTACAATCCGTGATGTAAAAAATCACAATACACTATCGAAAGCCGGCCGCGGTGGCCGAGGGGACTGAGGCGCTCCAGTCACGGTCTGCACGGCCACTACGGTCGGGAGTTCGAATCCCCCCTCGGGCATGGATATTTGTGCCGTCCTTAGTGTTAGCTAGTTCATAAGTAGTTTGTAAGTTTAGGGATTGATGACCCTGTAGTTAAGTCCCATAAGTTATACAAACATTTGAACATATTATCGAAATTAAAGAAGTAACACCCCTAAATATAATTACGACTAAAGCAGAGTTTATAATACAGAGTCGGACAAAAGTATTCAGACACAAGTCACATGCGTATCTCACGATCAGTTGTGACTAATGCATACACTAAATGTGTATCTGAGTATTTGCCATAATGCAGAGAATGTTTCAGAATACGTTGACTATGCGAATGTCACCGTTTCCTCTACGTGTTTTGTGTTACAATCACGGGCGTGTGTTTCACGCGGGACAAAAGTAAGCAGACTACGCCCTGCTTGACAAGGTAAGCGCAGTCTGAATTGTACAACTCGGCGGCAATAAACAGTCAGTGTACGCAAGGCGGCTGTCTCGTACTACAGAAAAGCACAGGACTCATCGAAAAAGACCATCGTAGGGTCATGCCCCGTAAAGGTTGGGGAAACGACAGTGGAAGAGCGGCTGCATAGTGAGCGAAAATCGTATGTAGAAATAGGCAAGGTCGTCATCCGAAGCCGAGAGACTATATTTAGTATCGTCCAGAAATGTAAAGAAGGGCGTCCTCAGAAACTCGTGAACAGAGATAAGAGGAAGATAGTTCGAATGGTGAAAGTAGATCCGCGGACAACGCCTGCTATAGCGGCAGAACTGGCAGAAGGCGTTGGTACCGAACTTAGGACACTCTTTTGTCGTCTTTCCACCCTTCTCTTCTTTTATTCGTTTTTACTTTCATTCTTTTACTTCTTGACTTGTTACACCCCTTTGCTTCATGAGTTTTAATAAATCGTTTTCTATTGCATTGTAGTGTTTTTTTAATTCTATTCTCTACGGTTGGAACAAGGGTCTGATAACCGTAGTCGTTTAGTGCCTTTAAAAATCAAACCATCCACCATCCATCCTTAGTGATAGAACAGTGCGCAGATGCCTGACGGAGGTGGGTACAATGCCAGAGAGCCAAGGCGCAAACCGTTACAAGCTTCCTTGGGTTTTATTTGCGGACGGAGAAGTTAATACTGCTTGCTCCCACAAGTCCCCAAAAACCTCCACATCCTTGCGGATGCTATTGCGTAGCAGTGTGCGTTTGTACCGCCCTACAGTACGCACGAGGTGCCGTAGTTGCTGTCCAAGACTTTATGGACAGCATGGAGTTCTGACTAACCTGTTGTCTTCTATAGTTGTCCCCAGCGCAGAAGACAGCACACAGGTCGTTGATTCTTCTACAGCATACAAGTGAGGCTAAAATAAGTTCTGTATGATGGAAGCATAAGAAGCGACTCGCAAGATTTTTAGTTTTCAGGGATGCCATTTATTAAATAAATAATAAAAAAAATTGAGCAACTATTGTTAATATGATACGGCCTATGCTGCCCATAGTTCATGTTGAGACCTCGACTGATATCACATTTACAAAAAATCTTTACTCATGACCGGCGCGGTCCGGCTCGTATAGTGGTCAGCTCGAGACTGAAACTGCGGCGCGTTGCGAGACTAGAGGTAGAGGGCACCTGACGCTCTATTTAGCGCCAAAACAGGGCCGTCGCGCGCCTTCTGCAAAATCGCTCTTCTCTTGTTACAATAAGAGAAGGCACTTTAAACTTTTTAAACTATCAATACCTAGCCTGTCTTTGAGATATATTTATTACAAATTCTCAGCTCTGAATAATTAATATGTAATTTAAAATAAACCAAACTAATTTTAAAAGAAATCACGTGACGTGAAATGCAACAGCCAATGCGAGGAGAGCACCAGTAACATAGGCGGGCTTTCCCACGGGAACCAGCACCTACTGTGCCATATGCTACTGCTCCCCACCCCACATTTCAACATATGCTGCACTGCTGTCTTTCTTCCGCGTTTAAGGCACTTACAATGTTAGCAAAGAAACGGCCAGCGGCCAGAAATATGAAGTGGACACAGGCCAGGAATATCACACCGTTCGTCAGTAAGTGCAACGCAACAAAGCGGATGGTCTTTGCAGAAGAATTCGTAGGCAAGGATGTCACCTTTTGGGACCAGATTCTGTGGAGTGACGAATCCAAATTTACTTTGAGCCACCTAGATGGCCGCAGTTTAGTGTGGCGTCAAGCAAACACAGAGTGGGAGCAACCATCAAACATGGAGGCGGCAATGTGATGGTGTGGGGATGCGTGTCTTCCAGAGGTGTTTGCGAGCTTGTATTTATTGCAGGCATCATGGACAGATTTCAGTACCTTGATATACTCGAGCAAAATCTGAAGACAAGTGCTGAGAAATTGGATCTTGGAGATGATTTTTACTTCCAGCAAGACAATGATTCCAAGCATACGATAGAAATTGTCAAATTGTGAATACTATACAAGACGCCTCATCGCCTTATTACCCCATCGAAGTCTCCGGACCTCAACCCTATCGTAAACATCTGGAATAAACCGAAAACGAGACTACAAAAACGACATGTGAGCAGTTTGGCACATTTATGTGTATCTATAGAAGAAGAATGGGTCAATATTAATTCGGGTATAAAAGAAAGGTAGTTCAATCCTTGCCACAAAGAGTGAGGGCTATAATACAGAGCCACGGCAGATTGACCGAGCGCATTGAGGCACTATGCTCCGACGCGCGAGGCCGTTCCCCGTCGGGGGTTCGAATCCCCCCTCAGGCATGAATGTTTCTGTCGTCTTTGGTATAAGGTAGTTCATAAGTAGTTTGTAAGTTTAGGAACTGATGACCCCGCAGTTAAGTCCCTTAAGCTTTACAAACATTTGAACATTTTATGATACAGAGAAAGGGACGCGTTACCAAATACTGGCTGCTGAGTGAGTGAATACTTTTGCCCATTGTATGTTTCTATTTTCTTTTTTCTTTCTTACCTAATGCGTGTTTTGTTATTTGTTTTGCATATGTTCAGATTGACGTATGTATTACACATTTGTAAAGAATAAAATATATTTTTTGAGTTAAAAACATATTTAAGGTTTACTCCTCTGATTACTCCCAGTGTTCGAATACTTTTGTCCGCCTCTGTATATGCTTTTGTTAACTTACGGTGCTAAGTGGTGGAAAGTGAGACAACAGTTATAACATCTACAGCAAAAATATATACATAGAAACACACCAAACAATTTCTGTAAGAGAATAAATAGAACCTATTTATCATCTACATATGTTTTCCCCTTACATTGTCAATAATGTCATAAGTAAGTTACATTTTTCTCTTTGTCAGTGCTGACATTTTCCATTTAAGACGTTATTTAATCAGACGTTATCAATTTAGAATATTATTCATATACCGTACACTGTTTGCGTCAAACTTTTCTGTTACTCAATTGCAAATTGTGAAGATGGAGAGGTAAGAAACATTAATTATTTGGCGGCCGTGGTGGCCGAGATGACTGAGGCGCTACAGTCACGGTCTGCACGGACACTTCGGTCGGGGGTTCGAATCCCCCCTCGGGCATGGATATTTGTGCCGTCCTAGTTCGTAAGTAGTTCATAAGTTGTTTGTAAGTTTAGGGTCTGATGACCCCGTAGTTAAGTCCCATAAACTTAACAAACATTTGAATTAATTATTTAATTACAGCCCGGCTGTACTAACGGCGATATACAAAAGAAAATCCTGCCGTTCACGTAACAAATGTTATCGAACACTATTTATTGATCTCGCCGTGACACCCACGGTTTCACCCAAGTATGTAACCTTTTTTCCCTCCTTGCAACGGAACTGCAGTACGAGTAACATCTGAGCATAACACGGCTGTTTTGAAGCCACTTCGACAAAATATTGGTTGATATTGTAACGCCCCCTTTAGCGTTTCATCCAAATTTTTCGTCCAATTCTTTGTCAAATAATTTCATAGTGTAATACCGGCTTTGCGGTGTGGGACATCCAGAAAGTAAGTCTCATCCCCTTTACACGAAAAGCTTTTTGGGAATGTTACAACAACGTTTGAGTTATTTTTGGACATACTCACCAAAACAACTGAGACACTTGCCATATCGTGGGATCGACTTTAGTATTTCTGTGTCCGTAGAAGTCTGCCGGCTGTGGATGGAGTCAGCATGTGACAGTCGTATTCATCTCTTCGCAATTGTCGAAACACTGACCAGATGGCAGGAATTCCTTCAAGTACAAGAAAAGATGCTAATCGCTTGGAGCAAGGTCAGGACGGTGTGCTGGATAGAACTTCTACAAAACTGTTGGTGTGCGCCCAGTCGTATGGGGACGAGCTCTGCCGTGGTGCAACACGACCCCTGCAGGAAGCATTAGACCAACACGGCCTAGAAGACAAGGCCCCACAGCTGGCCGTGCCTACGTCACACCTAAAGGCCGCGGCCGCCAGCTCATTGGCTGTTGGCTGGGGCACGCCCACCAGCCACTCAGCTAGCGTTCGCGGCCTTGACGTGTGACGTAGGCACGGCCAGCTGTGGGGCCTTGTCTTCTAGGCGGTGTTGATTCGACGCCTCGGGTTCTGAACGGCGCGTCGCAGTTTCCGCGTCGTTTCACAAATGTTCAAATGTCTGTAAATCTATCGGACCAAACTGCGTGGTCAGCAGTTCGTAGCTCACAAACTACTTAAACCTAGGGAAACTAACCTACGGACAACACACACACCCATGCCCCAGGGAGGACTCGAACCACCACGGCAAGCAACCGCGCGCTCCGCAGCGAGACGCTTTAGACCGCTCGGCTACTCCACCGCGGCGTCGTTTCACAGTATGGCTCTATTGACACAGGTGTACGCAATATGGTCGAACTTGGAGACAGTATATTGAGAGATGAATTTGATAATGCGATGCATAAAATGAAAGAAATTGATGACATGCCTTCACATTCACTTAAAGCAACCTCCTATGAGATGAAAGACGCATTGTTTAAATTGGTATGTGAAATATATGACACAGGAACTTTACCTACAGATTACAACAAATGTATCATCACACCATTGCCTAAAAAGTCATCAGCAAAAAAATATGAACATTATCGTACACTGAGTATCATTTCGCATGCTTCAAAGATATTGACAACAATAATATTGAAAAGAATTGAATGCAAAATAGGAGCTTTGCTTGCTGATGTACAGTTTGGATTTAGAAAAGGAAGAAGAACTCGCGAAGCTCAAGAGCTCTTCATAGCCTTCGTGGAGTTAGAAAAGGCTTTTAGCAGCGGCGGAGTGGCCGAGCGGTTTGAGGCGCTATGCTCCGGTGCGCGAGGCCGCTCCTCGTCGGGGGTTCGAATCCCCCCTCGGGCATGGATGTTTGTGCTGCCTTTAGTATAATTTAGTTTATAAGTAGTTCGTAAGTTTAGGGACTGATGACCCCGCAGTTAAGTCCCATAAGCTTAACAAACATTTGAACATTTTTTTGAAAGGCTTTTGCTAACGTGAAATGGGATATTCTGCTTAATATTTTGAAAGAATCACAGGTGAAATATAAAGATAGAAGAATAATTTGGAAATTATATAGAGATGAAACAGCTGTAATTAGGAGCGGAGAATATGAACAGGAAGCAAAAATAGAAAGGGGAGTAAGGGATGCTCACTTTCACTTATTCAGTGCTTATATTCAGATAGGATTAGAGAAAAGATGCAGAATAGAAAAGGAGGTGTGCTGATATAAGGAGAAATAATTGAAATGCTTAGATTTGCCGACGATATAGAAGTGGTAGCGGACAATGAAGATGAGTTAAAGTCTATACTCAGTGGAATGAAATCAACGCTTAGCTGGTATGGAATGCAGAACAACAGAAGGAAAACTAAAATTTTAACTGTAAACAAGTACGGAACCCTTGCAAGTATTATGTTTCATGGCGCTCCCCTTGAGAACGTCAATAAATTTACATACCTGGGTTGCAAATTCAGATGCTAAATCTAAACGAGACATTCAAAATAGAATATGTCAAGCAAAAATTGCTTTCAATAAGAAACGTGACCTTCTCACTTCTAACATGAACATCCTTTTGAGGAAGAAGTTGTTGAAGACTTTTCTGTGGAGTGTAATGTTGTATGGAAGTGAATCTTGGACCATGGGAAAACCGGAACATTGAAAGATAGACGCGTTCGATATGTGGTGTTACCGTAGAATGTTGAAGATAAGCTGAGTTGATAAAGTAACAAATGAACAGGTTTTGCAAAGAATTGGTGAGGGGTTGTGTCTGAGAAGAACTCTGCGAAAAAGGCGCAATATCTGGATTGGTCATGGCTTGAGGCATGAAGGACTGCTAAAAATTATCTTCGAAGGATTGATGGAGGGAGTTAACTATAGAGGAAGACCCAGGCTGGAGTATATGAGACAGGTTGTGGACGATATGAACTGTAACAGCTACAGGGACATTAAACAATTGGCAAGCAACAGAACAATATGGCGAAATTCTCCACACCAACTTACGGGTTGATAACCAAAGAAGAAGAATACGCAAATCGCGTCTCCAGTTACCTGACAACTGAGAGACGCCCGACTCGAGTCTCCCGTACTGGCGAATCGCTTCCGGCGAGAAATAAAATCGTATCAATTTCATTCGCTGACGGTGACGGAATGAGCTTTTTTCTTTATTTGAAATGTTCAAATGTTTGTATAGTCTATGGGACTTAACTACGGGGTCATCAGTCCCTAAACTTACAAACTACCTATGAACTACTTGCGACCTAGGACGGCACAAATATCCATGCCCGAGGGGGGATTCGAACCCCCGACCGTAGTGGCCGTGCAGACCGTGACTGAAGCGTCTTAGTCTCCTCGGCCACCGCGGCCGGCTTTTTTGTTTATCCTGCCTCCTGTTGTACAATAACTAGTGACTCTAATAGTGACGATGATATTGAAATATTTGCGTTATTACCGCCAGTACATGTAGATGTGCTGAAAATGTATGACTGTGAATTTTTAATAGCTATCGTAATACTTGGAATATTTAAAACGAAAAAAGTGGGGCACATGCATTCGATCACTGATTTACGAGTAGTTCAAAGTTACCAACGATTATGTTGAACTACAAATTATACGAACTGTTGTCTGATTTTTCTTATCTACTTTCTACTATTATCTGTTCTATGCACCCCACGGTTTTCCTTTTAAACTGCACAAGTATGGCTACTACAAATTCACAAGCACAAATTTTTAGATCTATCTGTAGCTGAATGGGGTTACCAATTTTTATGGGAGTAGGAAAAAAATATACTTTTTACTTGGCTTTAGAAAAACACACACACACACACACACACACACACACACACACACACATATATATATATATATATATATATATATATATATATATATATATATATATATATATATATATATATATATATTAAAAAATAAAAACATTTTGTGTTTTTGTTGTAGTGAGCATGTAATTTTTAAAATGATTTTAAACATTGTGATACGATAAAGTTAATTTCAGTTTTCCTCTGTGAGTCAGTCAATGTTGTGGTGTTCAGCTCTCCACGCTATCCTGTCCTGTGCAAGCCGCTTCATCTGAGTATAGGAACGGCAACCCACATCCTTTCGATTCCTCTTACTGCATAAGTCCCTCGCTCTCCCTCAACGATCCCCCCCCCCCCCCCCCCACACACACACTTCCTTCTAATGCTAAACAGACGATTCCTTGATGTCTCAGAAAATGTCCCAGGCACCTATCCCTTCTCTTACTCAGGATCTGCGAGAAACTCCTTTTCTCCACTATTCTGTTGAACACCACTTCATTAGTTAAACGTGATCTTCTCATCTAATCTTCATCATTCGTCAGTGGCATCAAATTTCAAAAGCTTCTATCATATTTTTGTCTGAACTCCTTATTGTCCACGTATCACTTCCATACAATGCCTTCAGAAAGGACTTCCTAACATTTAAACTAATATTGGATGTCAGCAAATTTTGCTTATTCAGAAACTCTCCCCATGGTCATCCTGAATTTTATGTCTTCTTTACTTGCGCCATCAGAAGTTTGGTACTCAAATAAAATCATCTACTACTTATATTCTCTTATTACTTAGTGTAATACCTTCATCAACGAATGATTTTCTCAATCTACATTGCACTACCTTTGTTTTACTCTTGTTAATGTTCATCTTATACCCTCTTCCTCCCTGGAATTTAAATTCCCTCTCCAAATTTGTCCTTGGATTCGTTCACAGCTTGCTCAATATTCAGATTGAACAACACTGTGAAAAGGCTAAAACCCTGTCTTACTCCCTTCCCAACCTCTGCATCCCTTTTTTGCCCTTCGACTGTGGCAACTGCTGGCTTGTTTTTGTACAAGTTGTATATAACTCTTCGTTCCCTATATTTCACCCTGCTAGCGTGAATCTGAAATAGTGTATCCCAGTCAACATTGTCAAAAGCTTACCTCAGTCAGTGCCCACTTCCTTAGTCCAGTGAACAGCGTGGTAGACTGCCACACAGGGGGCCCGACTTCGATTTCCGGTCGGGTCGGTGATTTTCTCCACTCCACTCGGGGGCTGGGGGTTGTGTTGTCCTCGTCATCATTTCATCATCATCGACGCGCAAGTCGCCTCACCTGAAGACTTGTACCAGGCAGTCCGAGGACGACCCTAGTTGGGCCAAAAATGCCACATGAAATCAATGAATCACTCCAGTCAGCATATTGCCTTATCGTGAAGAGATTCTACCATGAAGGTAAAAAGCGATTAAACATGTTCTGACCTATATTGAATGTTTCATCGGAAAACTAGCAAATATAGTTTCCTACCACGATTTTCCAATAAAACACTTTTTCGCACATTGCGGATTCAAATGGTACGATCAGGACCGTTGATAAAAAAATGTGTAATGAATATGAGAGATAGACTGAAAACTTTGCCAACAAAGAGAGTTATCAGGGTGTCTGTAAGTTGTAATCGATGCCTAGTCGAGTTTTGACTTCTTACTTATTGTCGGGACACTTTGTCTCGAGTGTCTTATGGCTGGCCTTCGTGAGGCCTAGGCAAGCGTCGCGCACAACTTTCACCTCAGTAAATCTGGGCAATTAAAAAAATAATAATTGCTCAGGTAACCACCACCTAACCATCAGTAACAATGAATAAGTATTGTTGAATGCCAGCCAGAAACACGCTCCACAAACTGTTTAAAGTACCGCGCGAGGCTTGCCTATCGTGTAACGAAGGCCACCATGTCTTATGTTTAGTACTGCTACCAACTTCATTGATACTATATTACTACAGTAGTGTAGCGAACTTGTACATAACACAGACAAATATATTATTTAACGAGTCACTTTCCCATCCTCTACTTACAAGAAGCAACTTTATCTTGGTCCCACTACTGTCAATGCACACTAATATCACGTTGTATTATCTAAAGTGTCATTTCGCTAAAGTAGTATTACAAAGAAGCAACGGTTGTATGTCATAGGAGACGACAGTGGACTTTTTTAATAGGCCTGTTAGCCTTCTCATATTCGTCAGCACTGCAACTTCGCTACGGTAATTTGGGTTTCCAAAGGCCGATGTGTAT